>OX439048.1:27139494-32139494 GCA_949317995.1 Acholoe squamosa
GGGCATGAATGGAGAAATTACCCTCTGCATGGTGAAACATAGGTTTCATCCGTTCAGAGAAATTGGAGATCAATTATTTGGATTTGACCTCTATTTATGTGGTGTTTGAAAAAAATCCTGAATCGTAAAGATACCATTTTTCGAAGAAAATATGTGAATATAAAACCAACACTAAAACTATAGATGGTGTTGACCTTTTTAGCAACCGAACTTCATGCAAAAAAAAATAAAAATACAAACAAAGGCAAATACAAACCGACCCTCAAATATTAAAAGTTCAAATACCTGGGCACGCGCTATAGCATGTTAGGTAAAATCAAGCGTGGACTTCCGTTGGTCACCTTAAATATTTAGCATTTTCTTTAACTTGAGTGGTTGTCTGCCGTGTGTTATTCCTATCATTCCTATTAATACGGTACTTTGTTCCTACAGTAAAATGAGCAGGAAAAACTAGGCCCTGGGGATTTGGGGCAGGTAGATAGGTTGTTTGTCATACAGGACTGTTGTTTGACATGGAAGGATGGGACAGGTAGACAAACTATCTGACAGTGATGGAATGGGTAGGCAGACAGGCTACCTGACAGGGAGGGATATGCCCCTTTGGTTGGGTGGGTAGACAGGCTGTCTGATTCTATAGTATCAGAACACTGATGAGAGGCGATGAAAAATAGTTCATAAGTAATTATTTTGACCTATAGCCCCTGTGATGCTTATAAATGGTATAAGGATAATCTATATTCATCATAGTGTATGTTACAGTAAAATATTTTGAAAGGAATATTGGTTTATGTTTGGGAGGGGCACCACACTTTGATATATGGACCTTTTAGCAAATAGGGACTTCACTTGGTCCCTATCTCTTAAAAATGAACATATTTGAGAGGCGGGCCTCACAGGGATCCTTCAGTATGACAATAGGTAAAAATCTACAAGCTTTGCATTGGTCGTATCTTGGGAATAGAAAAAATACACTAAAAAGTGATACCTTAGTGCATTATCCGTCAGTTATGCGTAAGTGATCCTGGCATACTACATAACAATGCTTCTAGTTCAGTCGGAAGTCCGGTCTGGGGAGGTTTTTTCTTTTTCTTCTTTTCTTGTTTGGAGGGGGGGGGGGTCGGCGACCCATCAGCAGGTGGATGCAGAATAGACAGGCGACACGGTCTGCTGGTTATTGATTAGGTTTTTGTTATCAGTAGACGCCGATAACACAGGCTGCTGAAGTATTGCTATGGTACCAGCTGCGACGCTTGATGTTATTATTCTAAACTTTGTAATTTATATGGTGTGTTGTAGGTATCACTGACATGTTGGAGATCACACTGGTATGTGGGAGATCTCACTGGTATGTGGGAGATCTCACTGATATGTGGGAGACCTCACTGACGTGTGGGAGATCTCATTGATGTGTGGGGGATCTCACTGGTGTGTGGGAGATCTCATTGATGTGTGAGAGATCTCATTGATGTGTGGGAGATCTCACTGGTGTGTGGGAGATCTCGCTGATGTGTGGGAGATCTCATTGATGTGTGGGAGATATCACTGATGTGTGGGAGATCTCACTGATGTGTGGGAGATCTCATTGATGTGTGGGGGATCTCATTGATATGTGGGAGATCTCACTGATATGTGGGGAGATCTCACTGTCGTGTGGGAGATCTCATTGATATGTGGGAGATCTCGTTGATGTGTGGGAGATCTCACTGATATGTGGGAGATCTCACTGATATGTGGGAGATCTCACTGATGTGTGGGAGATCTCACTGATGTGTGGGGGATCTCATTGATATGTGGGAGATCTCACTGATATGTGGGGAGATCTCACTGTCGTGTGGGAGATCTCATTGATATGTGGGAGATCTCGTTGATGTGTGGGAGATCTCACTGATATGTGGGAGATCTCATTGATGTGTGGGGGATCTCACTGGTGTGTGGGAGATCTCATTGATGTGTGGGAGATCTCACTGATGTGTGGGAGATCTCACTGATGTGTGGGAGACCTCACTGACGTGTGGGAGACCTCACTGACGTGTGGGAGACCTCACTGACGTTTGGGAGACCTCACTGACGTTTGGGAGACCTCTCTGACGTGTGGGAGACCTCACTGACGTGTGGGAGACCTCACTGACGTGTGGGAGACCTCACTGACGTGTGGGAGACCTCCATGACGTGTGGGAGACCTCACTGACGTGTGGGAGACCTCACTGATGTTTGGGAGACCTCACTGACGTTTGGGAGACCTCACTGACGTGTGGGAGACCTCACTGACGTGTGGGAGACCTCACTGACGTGTGGGAGATCTCACTGGTGACCTTGGTGGGTATGGTGTCAAGGTCAAGGTCACTGGGTGGGTGGAGTGGGTCTTACTGTGTGTATGATTGTTCTTAGTTGCGGTACCAGCTTTAATTTACTGTGTGCATGATTGTTCTTAGTTGTGTTACCAGCTTTAATTTTTATGAGCCTGTGAGAGATGGGATCTTAGTAGGATGTTCTCCACCACTTTGTCATACTAGTAATTGGCATGATCAAGTTGTCATATGAGAAATATCATATGACTAGTGGTGTATGGAGTAAATACATCAGGCTCATAATAAATTGTGTTATTTCCAGTTGTCACTGGTTTATTCAGCTTTAGGCAACATGTAAGAAATATCAATCATACAGTAGTTAGTATGTAGGTAGTTTGTACATACAGCAAACATACAGTAATTTATAAAGTACAATGTTCAGTTCCACTCCACCTGTGAGGTAATAATAATACAATGTCCAGCATAGTTCTAGGTGGGTTCCCACACCTAGCTCCTGACCTGCTGCTTAGAGGAATAATGTAATAATGGATAACTTTACCCTCTGGTGGAAGTCTTGAAGAAGATAGCCTCTGGCCACTAATGGTAGGAAACCAATGCCTGTCTAGCATAGTTTCACCATAGTGCAGTGGTATAGCAGGTAGCAGGAGATGACTGGAGATGTTACCTCTAGAGCGGTTCTTGGTGATGTATCCTCCTGGAGGTGCAGACAGGCTATTTGTAGCAAATCTTGGAAAAGCACCTCCAGACTGACTGGAGCCAGCAGCATCTGCCTAACTCTACAATTGTTTGAGGGGACTCTTTCAAGTGTCACAGGGGGACAAAGGACCCCCATGGACGCCGCTATGCCCCCCATTGTCTTGGTCGGTTCTGCATCTTTAGACCCTCATATCTCGGTCGTTTATGCGTTTATAACCGCCATTTTGGGCATGCGCGGAGTTGAATATGCCAAGTTTATAATGCCCGCTGGATAGGCGCGTTATTCGCGCCGGTTTGTCTGTAGTGCACTCGGAGGTTGATTCAGTCTCCATGGCGTAACTTCCTTAATAATGGGAGTTCCGCCTTGATCCTGAGCTCATTTTGACCGTCTAATTATGGGCTTTCCATAAATGCTTTGATATTTGACCTAGCTTGCTCAGGAGCGACGCTAGAGCGACCGGACTGTTATGGCGTCGTGCTTATGTAACCCATTGTTCAGTCCTTAGAGTGCTCAGACACTCATGATGGCGTCTGTGGTGCCCAGGCACCTCTAACGGCCGTTTGCATTCACTTACAAGTTATTAGTTTGTGCACTGAACCATGAGGTCGCACACTGAGACCCTCATTTTTATTATATTGTGCAGTGGACCATTAGGTCGGACCCTTTGATGTCACAAACTCTGTCTAACTGACTCTGGCTGGTGTGCAGTGGGGCATGAACGCTCTTATACAAAGTTTGAGCGCTCTTATAGCTCTTAGAACCAACCTATGTATTAATTTCATAGATATTCTTTGATTAATACAAAATATGTTAGAATTTATGGAATAATAAAATGGTATATCATAATCACCTCCCGCCCCTTGTCAATAATTATAGTTAATTAATGTATAGTGACTTGCTAATCCTGTTGTAATGAGTCTTACTCTCCATTTTCTTTTTTCCCCTCACTTAAGGGCAGCTAAGATAGGATATCAAAACACTCTAGAAATTCCTTTGCATATGCTATTCAATCCATAGCAGGTCTATCAATTGTCTCATTCTTTACACTGAAAAAAAAACAAAGGAACGGATAAAAAAGCATCGTCATGGTCGCTTGGTTCAGATAAGCTGAACAATAAGTCGAGTACCTTTGATGGAATGGTTGGGGTTGCCCTGCTGACATTGGTCACAATAGTGAAAGCAGATTATTCACAAAGCTGATTACAGCCCACAGACCATGACACCCACCCATACATGTGTAATCTCCATGATAATACAGCCCTGACCACACCCTGGAGGAGGATGACATATGTCAGCAAGGGTTGACATTAACTGTAGTATAGGTCCCACTGGTGGTTGGCTACAGCTGGGTTGACATGATGCCACAGTGACATCCACAGGCTTCAACTGGTGGCTTCCTGTGGTGGAGAGTATGACATTTATAAATAGCACTCTACACTGCAGGGTTGCCACTGAAATTGGACCCTAATCTTTTGGGTAGGCCCAAGAAGCCTATAACTCGACAGTGATGAAATAAAATACATGTTAATTGTGAAAACATATTAAGAACAACCATAAGGAAGTAGTGTTCTTTCCGTTGGCACCTTTTTGTGTGCAGCTATGGTGTACCACATAGATTCCCATAACACACGATGGTACAGTTTGGGCCTGTGCTTCCATCTCTAAAACACTCCACGGAAAAGGACGTATGTACTGATAGGTCAGGGGCTGGGCAGGGGAGCTGTCCTTTTAGAATGTATTAGTTGCACTTGCCCACTTTCAACCATAGCATCATCCCACTAGGTCCAGGCTGCAGGGTATCTACGTCTGTTTACTGACTATAATATATATGCTTAATGACATCCGTTCAATCAAAACAAATACTCCTAAATGGGTTCGACATACATGCCCCTTTAAGTTTCCCAAAGGGAGCATGCAAAGCCTCTGACAATTGATGGCATTTCCGATTGCCATTCCATGATCTTTCCTTCTTTAACCTTGGTGGGATCACCTTGTATTTTGATTAATGTTAAACATGGGAAGCTCTATCACGTACACAGAACAGAAAACGCAAAATCCATTCGTCAAAATGCCATGTCCAAATGGCAGTCCATTACATGCAATTGTCATGATAATTGATATGTCATAAATTTAGCTATGCACGAGTCGGAACCACTCATGTATGACGGGAAAATTTGGCTTTGCTGGTTGGATATGGCACTTAATGGACATTCTTGGCATAGTTTTGCTTCTGAAACCTCCTGTGTGGAACAGCTAGAGGAGGGCGAGAGGGGTGAGACAGGGGAATATGGAGGCGGGCAGAGAAAGAGCTAGACAGAGAGATAGACCAGGAACTGAGTCAAACAGAGAAAAGTGAGACAGAGTGAATTTCACCTATGAAATTAATGTGAATGTATGGATAATGGTTGTTCCAGGGGTATTAGTCGGGAAACAGTCTTGGTTATGTTATGAAAACACTAGAAACACTAGCACTATTGTGGCGGAAGCTACTATGAGTAATCGAGGACTTAAATGTCTCTTAAATGTCCATGATCCTGCCTATTTTGGTATATAATCTAATAGCTTTAGTTATCTTCTAATTTGGCACTGAGACAGTATAGGTATCCCCAATAGATTTATTGCGGAATAGCTATATAACATTTAAGGTGAGTGTGGGCACTGTGGCATTTACAAGAGTACTGTTGACCAATGCCATTCCTGGAAATTTCCCTCGCACCGACCTGGATACGTATATTACAGTGCCACATATCATCCACTGCCATGAGTGCAGTGACTAAGTGACCATACACAGGCTATACTGTTCCATATGTTACCCTCCACCTAGTCAGATCAGTCAGATAATATGACAGTATTTCATAGACATCTACAAATTAATTCACATCAGCTACGCATGACCAACAAAGGCTATGAGACATTTTAAACTGTGTTCATATTTACTCATTTCATTAAACTCAAGAAGTTATTGCACTAATATTATGATAAGAATGACCAATGTGTATTAACAGTGCATGAAGGTATATCCCATCTTTTGGAGATATTAAGACTCAGTCCTGATCATAAGCACAGTCTATGTCAAGCTTTTTCTCGCCATAGTTTACCCCCCCCCCCGACAAAGAAAAAAAGAAAAAGGTAATGTTCTTCGGGTTACCTTGTGTAAAACCTAGGGTATATAGATCAAAACTGATTTTTCCCCATGGCCTCAAAAAGGCAACATCTATTATGACTCAAAAGCTACCCGGAAATCTGCAACTTTCTTTTCAAAATTAAAAGAAAACGATTCTAACGTCGGTCCTGTTTTGCTTTGCTGAATGGGATAATCCGAAAAAGACCTTTTTCTTTTATTTTGATTACCTTTGAAAAAGGGAAAACACGAAGAGGAAAACAAATGTTACATGTGGAATATATAATTCAGGAATCTGTCACATCTTCGCGTGTTTGGTATTTTATGGCATCTCTATTTGCCAGATCCCTAGCCTTTAGGACGACCAGGGAACGACCTATTGCAACCATACATTGTAATGTGTTTTTTACCCCCCTTTTTTCTCCTCCTTTTTTTTTATTACTTTCTATCCTTTTTAATGTTCTATTGCAAGGCAACAAAGCGAGATATTTCTGAAAACAAGATAAAAGCTTTGAAATTATTATTAAATTCCCCTAATAAACATCCCTAGTATTATGAATGTAGTCGTGTTATAACTGCTTATTTCTAACTGAAAATGGAAAAAAAGAATATATTTTAAAATCATTTTCGATGCTGGGTCAATTCCTAGTAGAGGTCAGAAAATGCACAAAAGTCATTTTAGAAATACCAATATTTGGTCTATACTATGGGAAAAATAATGCAAAACATCAGGAGGTGATATCTATTGTTGCATATAAAACTGACTATTTAATAACAGAAGTCAATCGTGCACTCAAAAACCTTACCATGCAGAATACACCCTTCATCAGCCTCTTTGTCCCGATAATAAGGGTATTATTGATGCCATATTAACAGTCAAGAATATCATTGAACACTTTCTATAGAGTAGACGTCATATGCACCTGACGGAGTGTTAGAATACCCCTCCTATTACATCATAATTATACCCTGGACTATCCTTCTGTGCAGCAGCTGTGCTATATAGGCCTGGGGCGTACATTGACCAAATTGAGATCACTGTCACAGACAACTGTATGAACACAGGTGTATTTGTACTACAGATGGACACAGTTAACCCTCTAATGGCTACATTTATATTGCCCATTAGGGTAAGTCGCCCCTGACTCGACCACTAGGCATGTTGGTACCATAAGTCGACCACCCCTAGGGTAATTCTATTCAGACAGCATCTAACTATCAATAAGTTGTGCATTATTCATTACTTAATGAATACCTTTGGCATATACCAAGTATTACTCATAAATTATTAATGTAATCTATGATAGATGGGTGGTCGACTCAAGGTACACCAACATGTCTAGTGGTCGAGTCAGGGGCGACTTACCCTACCCATTGGTCAACATGGTGCATGAATGTAGCTATATACGGTTGCATGTGCCATGGTCATTAACTCTTTAGCGTCACATTATGTCAACCCTATGGGTTTGAGGCAACCCAGACGACCGGCATGATGCACTAAAGTAGTGCTGGCAAATTGACTTGCCAGCACAACCTTACCACATTATCGTGACCAACGGCCAGGACAGTGCATGAGGCGGCAAGGAAAAAGTAAAAGCCCTCACGCTAAGGGACTGGTCATCAAGAGGCGGGGGGGGGGCGTGAAACATTTGACCCCTCCTGGGAGGGGGGTCATGAAAACATTTGACCCCTTTTGAGTGTGGGCGTAAAATATTTAGCTTCATTTTAGAAAAAAAAATCTGTGTGCTACCATAGATCACAGCGGGGCGTGCTGACCACTCTCTAATAAGTGTATGAATCATTGTGGATCATTTTAATGGATCAAGAACTGGTATTCCAGTTAACTCAACTGATGATTGGTAGTGGCTGTCCATAGAACTTGGTATGTTGGCTGGATTCTCTAACGATTAACACACTCTCACTAGGTCTATACATACTCTCAATTATCTAACTCTGATCACCCCTCCCCTTTTTCGTGCAAAACAATAACATAACCTTGGTATGTAGCCAACTCCTACACTACTCTATTTAGACTATACTGAGTTTTGGCACCAATGATAGAGGAGTTCAGTCACAACATTGTATTCACCAATCTTCCTAGATAAATGATATAATATATCTACTTTGTAATATACTCAAAAAGAGAGTCTAGAGATAGAGTCTAGAGATATTTCAGTTCTATTTTCCTAGTGCCAAACCTTGTTCTGTTCTCCTACCATAGGATCGAAAACAGTCCAAAAGACTGCCAATCTCTTCAAGATCAATAACAAAAGCTGTAGCTGCTTGAACTTCAAACAACACCATAATTAGAACACAGTCTTTACAAACTCCATGTGCATTATTTAGTGTAGATCAGTCCCTCCAGTACCCAGGGCATGAACCGCCAAATGATCTCCCAGCTTGGTAAAGCATACATATAACCACTAATCTGGCCAGCTACCAATAAATACTAACGGTCCCAGAGATATGAGGTATTAGAGGCAATGAATATGTGTGCCCATTTTGAGTTATTTGCACGTATGTTATGAATATGGAAATAAGCCCAGACTATAAATTGCAACTTGTAAGTAAATGGGTATTATGTGGTAGATGTATTAAGCAGTTGATAGCACGTATTCCATAATTATGGCGGTATATATAATGGCAAAGTTAAACCTTCGTGGCATGGCTGCTTTGGATTAAAGATAAATTGACCGTATATAAATGGTGGGCTGGCATATGGACAAGTGGGCAGTAATCCTTTAATGGGAAACATCCACAAATCCACAAAGCTTTACAAATATTGCCTCATAGTCGTACATTTGGCATGATACCACAGGGGCTGTAGCAGTGCTTTTTGTTGGTACCCCAATGGAAGAACTCTTGGTGCCAGAGGTCAATTCTTCCAGTTAGCGTCTTCCAGTTTGTGCCAAAAAGCCAAGGTTGGCAATTACTTTGCCCAATGCCATACCGATATTAGTGACACACACCAACCTGGGGTGCTATGATAGATTTATCTTCTTCAGAATACAGGTGTCCTCCACAGACAACTGTTGTAATGTTGTTTTTCTGTTCTTCTCTCTCTTTTTTTAATACTTTCCATGGATATTGGAAACAATATTATGTTTGGAATCGGTAATAATAAGGAAACTCTCCAGAAAAGAATATTATCTTAGTGCAACGGTAGCAAATTGAAGCATTCTTTTTCTTACCACAGATTATTGATTGCATATTGAACTTATAAATGTCCAAGCATGCTTATTTTCTCACCAATCTTTGAGAAGAGGTTTAGCAAACCTGTCATATATCCACCTTTAATGCCTCAACAAGAGATTAAACCTCTACAAAACCAAACATTGCACCTCTTTAAAATGTTTCAAAAACACTCATGGCTATCTTCAAGAGAATTCCACAGTATCCTAGAAGTTGGTGACTGTGGTCTATAAAATTAAGCACTGGTATTAGCAAGGTAAACCATGGAGGAAAGCTTTCAATGATGGTGGTCCATCCACATTGAGTTCTTTCGACTGTGTACGATCAATAGCGACATAAACACAGGCCGCCAAGTAGGCAAGGTGTGTTCCTGAACACATGGGCGATAATGGGGAATGTGAGTGATAATAGGGGAGTTGGCCAGCCCTGTCATTGATATACTGACCACATCAGCGGCCAATATTCATCAACAATAAAAAGCCTCTCCATCAGGTGTGGGGAGGTCTAGGAGTCAGGTGAATGAGGTGACTCATAAGGTCAGAGTCAATATGTTGCTTCCCGTGTCCTGTCTTTTAGTTTGGGGGTAATTGTGTATAATTTCTATGGGTAATCAATAATGCAAAATCAAAGAATGGCGCCCCCTCCCAGACCTTAATTCTTTTTTAAAGTAAACTAAGCAAAAAAATAAACAACAAATAAGTGTCACTATAGACATGGTATCAAAAGAAGAGGAACAAGAATTCTAGCTAAGTCCAGTGCTAAAGTCTGAATAAAAAGGGCATCTAATTTTGGAGAGTTGGGCTCCAAACCCTTAGAGACCTTAAAGACTGCTCTTTCTAAGCATTGGTTCTGATACAGATTCTTCTTGGCAAGTCCTTCCTGATTGAATAGTATAACCTCTTCTACCTGATTACATCTGGTTGGCAACTATAGAGGTCAATCCTTGTCCGCTCAAATGAGCCGTCAAGGGTGCTGCTTTGTCAGCACAACACTGTCCTATCACTTTTTGACAGTATTAATTTTTTATTACAATTTTTTTACAAATTTTTACTATTGCTTTACCACAACTAGTTTGAAAATTCAAAATTGCAGCTGTTGTGTTTTTTTTTTCTTTTCTTTTTCTTCATTTTTTTTGCTGATATCAGTGACCTTGCCATATGTATATTATCAGCTCCTGTAAGAATATATCTCTTTCCACATCAATTTAATGAGGTCTGTGTATAAACTATACAAATAGGGCACTGCACTGTTTCCCTCCAGATCGATGTGTTTACCCTATACACTACACACTAACATGTCAATTAATTAGATATCCCTCCTCCCACTACTAGGGTAGCCCACACCTTGTTACCAATTAGCAGGAGTAATTACAGGTACTTCTGTCAGGATAATCAGTAGTGGATAGAACCCTCAGCAGGGTGGAAGGTGGTAGAGTAGGCTGACCCAGATTTACCTGAGCCAGCTGAGGTGCTCAGGGTAGGAAGGGTGGGATTCAGAGCTGCTCAGAGGTAGGCCTATTGATTGGGTCTGCTACATGTACTGTTAAGTCTGCGGTGACGTCTAGGTTCGGCAGATTAAGCATGTAGCGTGTCTATAGCGTGTTAAACCATGCCTCCAGGGTTGTACGCGGTTACTATAGAACCCATTTTGTACTATAATAGAGCGGGTTGGGTTCTTGATTGACCTGCAATTTCCTCTTCAGCTAGAAACACACTTACCCCTCTGTGAGCAATAATATCCCTGCCCCTACCACCCACTCTCTCCTAACGGCAAAACACTGGCTCATGAAAAAGGGTAGGGGACATGCAATGAGGAACCCATACTCTCCAAGAATAAGAGGGTGCACTTCAATATATGGTATTGGTAGGCCCACTTAAATGTACTCCCTCCCCATAAAGGATTGCTTCCTAAATCCCCAACTCTAATAGAAACAATTAGCGAGGGTTGTTCCATAGGGCCCTTTCTGGCAGTGACATAGCCTAGTTGCTGCCTGTTTCAATGCAGTAAGAATTCACGTTAAAAATGATTCAGAAGGCACTGTACAGTCCAAGACTCCTCACATCTAAACACACCTGTTGGAGAACCCCAGGGAGTACCGCCAAGGGTACAGTATGAGTCATAAGAGATGTTTTAGACCTAAGCCTACCTGACTCCTTTCACAAGCTTATGAATACAACATTTAACATTATAATGCTGGCAGCAATGACAAATTGGGAAACGCATCCATTAACAACACTGTCGAATACACCTAGGAACTAACTGGTAATTCATGGTTTCTAATTAACATAAAAGAAATAGCAATCAATGATGCTGATTGTGGCTAACTCTCCAATGCAGGTAACTGCAAATCTGCCGTCTTTGTGATATAAAAAACAGGTCAGGTACTGATGTGATCATTTGAGATGGAGGATTTCCTATTATATTGATCATCAGTTGCTGAGGGGAAGTCCCTATCTCTTGGCAGCCCTACTTGGCAATGCCCACAACAAACAAATTATGGCAGAATGTCTCTACAAGGTGCAGGTGTGGCAGTTGGGTAGGGTGGAATATGATATACCTGTTGGATTCCTTTAGAGTATCTCTAAGGTATTCTCATCTTTGTTAGGATATCAAACTACCTGGTACATTTTATGTGTGCATGACCTACTCATGCATGAATCCAGGTCTGGAAGTTTTAGTAAATTTGAACCCTTGTGATATTCTGATCTAATGATGGTGCAATTGTTCTTTGTAAATGATTTGTATCCCCTTTTGGCAACTCCATAATGGCTGGAATCCTTCAATAAATTAGATATAAGACAACTTACACACAGTGCCTTAAACCACTATATCATGCATCATCTCACCTTTTCGCGAAAAAAAATATACTTCAAAGGCTTTTAAATTTGACCTCAGGGTTAACTCCTTGTATGAAATGTCCATGTTATTGTGGCTGTCTGTCGAAGGGTTTGAACCAGGTGGGTTAAAAGTTTAAAGGAATTCTGAATGGTGTTAAGTCGACTGGAACCCTGCCACTGGTCTGGGCTGGATCCTTGGTACCATACATCATTCAGGAGGAAGGTAGGAGTGGCTGGGTGAACCTGTGGCCTTCCAAAGAGGAGCACCAGGTCTTGTAGCACCCATATAAGTGGAAACTAGACTGACTCTGAGACTCTCTGTGCTATCAGAATTCCTTGTTGAGCTGCTCTGTTTTGCCCTAGATGTAACACAGACTGAGGCAAGTCTATGTGGGACCTGTTGCTTGTGCATATAGTTAGTATACGTATGTCAGTTGACTCATTATTAGAATTGTGATTCACAAGATCATAAGAATAGATAGCACAGGGCCTTAATGGTCTTATCCATTTGTTCACAAAGGAGGTATTTCCACTCATGTAACCATGCGAAGGTCACAACAAATGGTTTGTTGTCAATACACAGTCATACGTTGGGCAATACATACCATATGGTATTGGCCCATGCCGTAACTGCACCTGCTACATGCCAGTTATTTACACATATTTGGTTCGGGGAAAATACAAATAACTAGCATTAAAAGTTTATCATTCTATGTTCACCTTCAGGGGTTGGAAGTCTGGTGGTTAGATCTATTGCTCGGTGAAGCTGTATTGCATTTATAGTCCTGTGAACTATATTACGTGTAACCATATACTACATAAGTGAGGGAATACCACTCCCATTATTGATATCCGTGGGGGATCCTAAATATCCCTCTTACATAGGATGCAGTACTGCCGTGTGTATTTTTGCAAGAGCACCTATACTGTCGCCCATGATATATGATTTGCCATATAGAAAAAAGTGCTTACAATTCTATGTACCTCAAAATCTTCACTAGAGATTCCATAACCATGATATATTGCCCTCATAAAGAGTTTAACACCCTGGATTTTACATCTTCAGAATTATGCACATTATTATATTGAAAACCAATACAGACGCGGCTCTTCAATTCAGTTTAAGCCTAAACGGTAAAACAAGCAGTAGACTCAAAATTAAAGTAATCAATACAAGTCTGGAAGTTTGCCCGATCTCTGTGTGCACCTTGCATCACTATGATGCATGCCAAAGCTGTATGGGACAAAAAAAAACAATATGGTGTCGTAACAAATAGAAAGCAATAATTAGAAATCGCCAATTTAAGTCTATTAATAAGAGCTCTAGATAGCCCTATGGAACTGTCATAAAGTTAGAGATTGTACATTCTCCTCTCCTTTGCTATTGAACAAATGGCTACACTAAGTTCTGTCGATTCAGTGCTGATAAAGCTGATCAGCAAAGATAAGACTTAAATTCATCTCATCTATACTTAGTTTTTGATTTCGCTCTGTGGCATGCACTAAAATACCAATGGGTGACCCCTTCATTTCAGGTCAACAGAACTGTGAAGGTCGGGGGGGGGGGGCTATGCTAAGGCATGTAATACAGATCTAACATATTATACACCTGCACTGCTATGGAAGGAGCGGTAGCATGTAATTTTATGGGTAAGCTTACGGGACTACCAGAGGGGATTTAGCAATATAGCTACATGTTTATAGCATGGGATTATCTCGGTTTCCTTCCAGAGATGGTAAACTTAATCTAGAATGGATGCAATATCCTTTCTTGAAAAGGGGAACCTTCAGAAACCATGCACGTGTCTGGTATCAATCATTAGTATGATATCTCAAACAAACATTCTGAGACAGAAGTAAATCCAAATTTATTTTTGAAAAAAGTTTCTGGGTCAACACCCTCAATCCTGATCTGCTTACCAGCTTGAACATTCTAGTGTCACTGTCGAGTCACTGTGTTTTTTTTTTCTATTATTCAAATCCAGTGCTAATTAAATCAAGTCACGTGATCGGGTGTGGCAATATCCATAGATTCAAAGTAATTAGGTTAATCATTCCAAAAGCATTCTCCATTTTAACAATAGCACTCGGCAATATTTGGCATGGTGCCATCAGGAGTTTCTGTTATGCCTGCGTTATTTGGTACTATCAATGACTTTGCCCTTAGGGTAATGGTTCTGGCAATGGAAATTATATGAATGTATAGGGCTTAGTATGGGCGTCCTGTGTGTCCACCATTTTGAATTTCGCTGGTTGAGGTAAACCCAACTGATAAGACATATAATGATGGGTACCTTGTCCCTGGATAACACCCGGGCTTCCCTAGCCCACTTAAAAGGGTCTATTTCTCCTCTTTCCTATCCCCTCGGGATGTGTGTGGTGCACATATGCGCGGGCACTGACACATTCCCCTGTGAAATTGTGTAATGTAGTTCTCGCCATGAATATGACCTTAGCTGTCGAAATGGCGTTAAACATCTATTACTCACTCACTCACTGGATAACAATCACTTGCAGGGACATGCTGGTTCCATCCTATCAGCTCTTATCAGTGCCTGTCGCCAAGAACCAGCTCCAGTCCCGCTTACACCCAATAGGAATAGTGTGTGGAACGTATGTATACCGCTGTAGGAATAAGGTAGGAAAATCACAATTATACTCCATTAAGCACCATCTCCCTTGATTTGATGTCTTTCTAGCAACGGTATGATAATACAGACTCAAAATAGATATTTGATCTATTCATCTTCATTCATTCTATCTTGATTCAATGAAATTATTTTAGTTGCAAAACTATAATTATCTACTCTATAAAGCACCACTCTTCATTAATAAGGGGAAACCCATGTAGTGTGTACAGACCACCAATACCCCACATACCCTCCTCAATAAGCGTTCTGCCTGATGGGTTAGGTCTAATCAACTCATTCACCACATCACCAGTACAATAGGACATCAGCTAATCAATAACCTAATTACGTGTACCACCACAGTGATGAGTTTAGCTCTGCCAGGTGAGGGTTGAGTAGATGGGATTTGAATTCAAGGATAACTAACTGGAACAGTAGAATCTATGACAAACACTAAAATTCGTCAGATTTCACGAGGATAATAAAGTGTTTTCCTCAACTGTCCGTTTAGCGTTTTTCACCAATGCACAGACGCCATAAAATCTCTTCTACTTTACATAATGTATGATCTTCGGTTTTAAAATTTTGGAACTTTATTGTATCTTTCGACATGCATGTAAGCCTTTTCATAAAAAGATAGTTTCAATATTTAATGTTACTTTAAGGTTATGTAAATGTTAGGTACTTCAGTTGTAGTTTTTTTTCCCAGATGGGAGCAGATGTGCTAATCCTTTTCCACCTAGTTCTTTTTTTCCAGAAAAGGTTTTATTCTAGTAGTCATTTGTTTCGGCCATTTGTTTCATGGGTTTGAAAAGGGGTTTCGTTGTCTGAACTACATTTAAAAGGGTTCAAGAGAATGCTGCAATTGTCGTGGAGTTCAGGTAAGGTCTGGGGGTGGCCAGTTAAATATGAGAATGTATGTGGGATGAAAGTGGAAAGGCACACCTCTAACCCACCCGACCAGTCCATATACCATTTATTATGCAACAAGCCGCAGAATTAACAGTCCTGGGGTGATGGGACAGATGTTCCTGCACCACCCCCAGCCTCCTCTCCCTTCTCTGCAGCCAGTCTCTGCCCCACCTGGCCTCATCACCTCTGTCTCTTCATCACTAGTTTAGTTATTACATGGAGATAAACTCCCCAAAGCCCAGGGCTATAAAACCATAATGTGCTACTACCTCCTGTGGGGAACTTCTATGTTTGCGTGTGTACTGGGGATGATCCTTAACATGTGAAGGGCTTATAGCTACCTTGAGTAGTTATGTGCAAAGTTTTTATGTAAACTTGGGTTTGTTTACCTTGTGTCTATGATCATCAGTTGTTTCTTGGTATGATGCTGACTTTGTTTGTCTAGAGACAAAGCATTTCATAATGAGTAGCATAAGTATGGGATCCAAAATAATTAAGTGTCATTTGAGTCACACGACGTCACACAGATGATCGGATGAACCTAATGAATTATTTAAAGCAAAAGTCATGAATATGTAGAATTAGCCCCATTATTTTTCATCGAACAGTTTAGAGAGATCACGATCACATATGTATGTTATGGTTGAAATATATCACCAATATTGCACAAACACTGCCGATTACAAAGACACTCTGCAAAATTACTAGGCAAGTCCATATAAAATAGAAGAATTAGATTAACAGCTCCATAGGCACCAATCTAATAACCCCAGTAAAGTGTACAGGTATTTCTAATTTAGACACAATACTTAGTGCTATAAAGGCACATAGTACACACCCACACACACACCCACCCACACACACTCTCTCTCTCTCTCTCTCTCTCTCTCTCTCTCTCTCTCATATATATATATATATATATATATATATATATATATATATATATATATATATACATTATGAGGGGGCACATGCTATTTATATGGAGGCGGTGTATTCTATTGATCTAAAAAGCCCAGCCACAATGTGTACAGCTCAACATGTATACATATTATGGCACCATATCACTTAATACGTAAGCTAATATCTTTGCCAACAGCCGCCAATGACTGACAGTAGTCTGAACAAAGGTTAATTGCATATATGTTGTAATATACTAGAAGTATCGGTTTTTTTTTGTACTGAGGCACCAGTATAACATAGGTAACTGAAGAGAAACGAGTAGATGCATGTCTACAAGGAATGGTCTGTGTAAAGTATACGTTTGTTTTAGATGACTGGTGAACCATGTTCTGTCTTACTCCGAGGGGAACTCATATATTATCTATACTTTTTGTTTTCTTTTATAATCCTGGCACGTTAAAGGCTAATATTCTGGACAGGAGCGCATCAGCATATACATAATAATTATTTATAACGTGTATATCATGTAAAAAGACCCATAAGTAATATCAATATCAGTCTACTTCAAACGGATGGTACATGTCATCCATTTCTATATTGGATCCCTGCTGTATGTCATGCTGTTCCCAACCACTTCCGTCTAATGCTACAACACAGGTAGATATCACAGGGTGGATACATGTGTTAAAGCTTACCTGTGGTGATGATGATGAGGCAGACACACAGGAGGAGATGGGGTGGGTTGGCTGCAGGTAAAAGATGCCGGGGGCAGTAGAAGGAGGAGGGGCGGGGCAGGTGAGAGGAGGTACGGCCGCCGCCCCTCATGGCTCCATCCTCCTGTGTCAGCCCCGATATGTACGGTATGTCCTGATGGGTTGAAGTCTTCTGATTAGATCCTCCTCCAGGGTGTCTGTACAGCCCCTCCAGGTGTAAGGCAATACTCCTATGGCTATCCTCTATTATAGAGTTAATGCTGTATTGGCAACTCATGTGCTGGAGGAATCAGAGGTGTGTCTGGTGCTGGCGTTACTGCCAACACGATATACTAGTAACATGAACAGTAGAGACACTAAGTAGCGCCCAGCCTATCCTTCCTCCTACCACTCAGCACCTACTGGAGGATCCACCACTGGAGCTTTCATGTGTGGACAGGCTGGGATTCCCCATCGTTTCTTCAAGTAGCACGTGGCCTATAATCCCTTATGACGTCACTTCCTGCTCCAGGGCGCTGGGATCCATGTCAGTAGTCCTGCCCTGCTGTACTACACTCCTCCAGTACCTTGGGCAGATTGAGTAGGCTGCACAACCACTCCTCCTCCTCCTCCTGAACATACACAACCACTCGGCCGTGACCAGAGCCACGCGCCAGCGCCGCCAATGCCATAGACCCAGGTCTCACTGGGTCTCTGAGAGCGGCATGGGTCTGCCTGTTAGTCAGAGTTACCATGGAAACGGGCTAAGCGGCGTCCCAAGTCATCAATATTTGACATGGACAACACCACGTGGGCCCACGTAGTCGGCGAGAGTTCAGGTGTGCGATAGAGCAGGGTGAGAGTGGTAGCTGTAATGGGTGTGGTGGGGCTGAGAGGATCTGGAGGAAAGCGTGGGGGAGCAGTGTGCGAGGAATACCCGGAGGAATAGAAGCGCCATGGAGAGGTGAGGTTGGAGGTTGGAGAACGAGCAGTGAATGCATTGACAATGGCCTGTGGAGAGAGTCCTCATTGCCACTGATGATTTAAGGGTACTGACTTCGGAGATCGCTTTGGGAGTGTCCAGGAGGCCGTTGCGAAAAGATTGGGAACTAATTCTGTCGCAGGTGCTATTCTCGAAATGGAACTGACTGACCTCAGGGAATCAATTCCCTGTTGGGTTGCCAAAAAGTAATTGTTCATAGAAGCGGTTTAATTAGGAGTGGTCGGGAATTTATGAATGCTTTCCAAATGAGAACCAATTCCCTGGCTAGTTTCCTACTCCAATTCCCTAGCCTACCTAATTTGGGGTGCATTCAGGTGGAACCAATCATGGAACCATTCCCCCCTTCTTTTTGCAACACAGTCTAATTCAGAGCAAGTCAATTCCATTAGAGTATAAGATGGGAATCTGTCTCTCAGTGTGGAGAATCGCTGGGAACTAGACAATGCGCTAGCTACAGTGAGAATCGAGTTCCCAGTCTTTTTGCAACGGCCTCCGGCCTCATTAGGATCCTCGTATGTGATGATCTTTGTTCCTCATATCGATCACACTTTTTGCAGGAATAAAAAAAAAATTGTGAAATTAAGAAAGGGTGTTTGAATCAACCCCACATAACCCTTGACGTCCCTGTACTGCATTATGCAGTACCAGAACACTATATTTGGGAAACACAGGGACGGAAGCCCATTCTTGAGCCTTTATTATGGGCATCATATACTGTCATAATAAGCCATAGGCATGGGCACATCAAATGCCACTTTAAACAAAAATGTGTCTATAAGTGCAAACTAACTAGTGCTTATTGCAATTTTACCATTTTACAGTGGTCGCAAGATTCATGGTTGTTGCAATATGGCTGTGATTCCAGAGTAAATGTTTCAAAATATTTTTATTATGTATATCATTAAGGCAAAGAGTAAGGACGGTATTTAGGAGATGTTTAAATTTATATATTTCAATAAAACATCTTTGACAATTCTATTCACCTCATAAGACAACAACCAATGTTGTACCCCATATATATATATATATATATATATATATATATATATATATATATATATATATATATATATATATATATGGGGTACTTATCTGAAGTACCTAGCCTACTAACCTCCACGAGACCCCTCCAGGGCTATTTCATTATGCACCGAATGCTGTATTCAGATTTAACAACTGTACCAATACTTAGTTCCAGCAATCTACAAGTTAAGTAAATGCAATGACCGTGATCCCAGGACCGTGATATGATAGGACCTACCAAACTAAGGCATGGGTTTCTAGAGGAAAAGGTGAGAGTGAAGACAATGGAAGGGGAAGGAGAGGGGGAGCATGGGGGATTGGGAGGGTAAGGAACACCTGGGAAACACCTGGTGTCTGCTGGCCGCCACGTCAGGGGGTGGAAGCCTCAGGGTTAATGACCCAGAAGGTGTCACCTTTAAAAAGTGATGAAGTCTACCTAAACTCAAGGTGGGTTTTGATAGACCCTTAACCTACCATGGTTGATGGGTAAAGGGTGGGCGTGTGGGAGTAATGGTGAACCCATAATCTATATATCAGGTGGTATCAAATAGTTGAGATGTATTGTTGGATGCATATCTGTACTCATTTCAGTCAAATTCAAGTGCAGGGAATACTATCAGAGCGGTATCCTCTGTGGTGTTAATGAAATGGCTAGAATACGTGTACATGAAGATCTGAGATTACAGATACCGTACTCCCGGGTTCAAGCACCAGTTTCTGAATAGGTGCCTATCTCGTATTTATGCACCTGGGGTAGCAATGAATCGCTTAAACGAGCCTTTGCGGAATACTGATATCAGTGGTCCTATTCTCTCTGTTTCCAAGATGAAAGAGGGTGTGAGATATTACGTGACAACCCATACATAACATCTTTAACTGATGAAGACTTTAAATGTGCCCATCACACGTTCATATCACCCCATTATGGCAGTGCCACCTACTGGCGTGCGCCTAAGATACACAAGCAAAGAGCTAATAACGCACCTATGGCTCCAGTACACTCTCCTAACATAACATGATAATGCAACGCCTATACCAAGAGCATGCTTTCCTCTTCCTTAAACATATGGGGGAGAGGGTGACTATAGTAAATACCCAGCTGTGGGATGAAGGGACATCTGGAGTTGTTTGAACTAACTATAAATATAAACCATTATAAAGAGGTATTGAGACCCATTAAGCTTCATCGAAACTGTCATTTGCCACACGTCAATGTATTTAGGGACTGTCAGGACAGGGTTGGCCACATATGCTGTGTGAAGGCTATGGCATTCAAGAGACAGTGAATTGGGGTAGTCACGTGGTAACGCCAATAAACCATTGAATATCCTTTGAAGTAATAATTTAGCTGCGGATTCTCTTTTTAAAAATAGCCAATAATTGCATCATTAATGCCAATTTTGGCTTATCAGTGCTTATAAATCGACAATACGGGCTTCGATAAGGTGAGTTTTTTTATATAATTATTTTACACACACCTATGCAGCATTATGCTCAAATCTTCCATTCCTTCTTTCTCTGTACGTTCCATCCTCAAAAACCAATTCCTTTCACTTGTAAACCAGGCGTTACACTTATCGCCACTTTGATTTCCACATCCTTCTTTGCACACGTTCTGTTCAAGTGTTTCCCAGTCTTTCCACTAGAGGCCATCACTGTTGTGTAACCACTATTTTTATGATACCACCCCCTAGCGTGCTAGACGGGAACTGTTGATGATGATCGGACATGGTACCATATATATAATTGAAAGAGATAAAACAGTGTATACTACGTAAGAGCTGTAAGGACAGGATAGTTTCTAAAAGTCTACTCCATGCCTCATAGGCCCCGAGAGTGGATGAATCCATATATGATAAGATGAGTGATTTAAGACATTACTTCATCACAAATGTCTTCAAAATCGTTATTGAAAACAATGTTCGTAGTAGATAACAAATATGATTGTCACAATGACCATCGACATACAGTGTCCTTCACCCAATGCCTGAGAAAAATAGACAATTCTATATACTACTTACTTTACACTCAATGTCCAGTTTAGACATATTCCAATGGTATCTGGTCAGCATTGTGTCTGTGGTACTGCCAAAGGACAAATCCACGCCCAAGGGACTCCTTTTTCGTGTGTGTTGGGCCTTTCAATTATTATACTGAAAGGCCCATGTACTGTACTTAAACCCTAACCTAACAAACTATAAGACAGCTAAACAATATTAGTCCACCTGATTCACACGTATCAGTATTTAAAACAATAAAAGAAACGCCCCCATATATTTCCCTTGGTCCTTTAGAGTTTGACATGATCTCGTGTCTGATATAACCCATTTCCTGATGGAAAAAGACGTTTGGACATTGCTGTGATTCAATATAGAGAGGGTCGTAGGCCTTTACGATCATCACCAAATGAAAGACCTATTTATTTCATGGTCCACATAATTTATATACATGTGTACATGAAGCTAGTTCAGTGTGAACGGAGTTTTAGGGTCTGCTCATGTATAGAACGTGTAGTCCCGAGGAAAATACAGGATTTAATATACTACTTAAACTGCATGTACAGCCAGGCCGGTCCTTGATATCTTTCAACAGTACCGCTGAACTGCGTTGCTTGTTTCTTGTTCTTCATAGTTAAACGTGTTATAAAAACACAAGATGTAATGGCCAAGTTCTACGTTGTCCTGTGTTGCGATTTTAGAAAACCTGAGGCTGTATGATTGGATGTTTCCCGCCACTTTAGATTTTAGTGGACATCAAATACATATTCGGACTGACTCCCTATGTTATTTGAAGAGTGGAGAAATGAAACTATATATACTCACTCTCAGAACTTTGTGCAGCTTTGCTTGGGGCAAAAAAAAATAATCGCGTAAAGCCTATATTACTATGTACACGCCATGTGAAAACAACCAATTGCATATACTACTTACTCTCTTTACCCCTATTGCTGATCAGTAAGCTACTGTCATATAAGGATTATACAATGACTTTTATGTAATCACCCAAATTAACTGAGGAAGGGGGGGGGGGAGTACATGTATAAGGCTGGTGATAGCGGTGAGAGAATCAATGGCTGCTCATAACTAGACCTACAAGTCGTATTGTGCTAGCAAAATGTGAGGTAACAACGCATGTACCCTATAACTTAGCTACGCACAGGCCTTATCACTGTAAATTCTTAAATGTGGGATGGCATTCTGACCAATAAGATAATTTCTCTTGTATGCACTGTAGAGTTCTCGCGCGCCAATATTACCTATCCTGCTAGCCTTTATAAGTTCCTATCTCGGTTGAAAAACTTCCATCCCCATATGTCCTGCAAATCTACTTTACACTGTGATACTGGATAAGCATATAAATTCCCGGAACATCAGAGAACAAAAATTATACACAAAATTTCACCTAAAACGAGAAAGCTTCGATCAACACGTTTTATATAGGAACATCATTACAGGAATACCAGTAGGCCTACACCTCAGTTCTCATTTCTGCCACCAGATGGGAATCAGATCATTGATTATCGTATATGAAACCGAAGAACGAAAATGACTGAATTCCTTGGAGTTAGGGAGTGATAATTTTTTAACAACAGGGGGGGGGGTGCTGGTGGGTTTGAGGGGGGGATCAGAATTTTTTCAGCCCTTGACCAGGGGGGTCAAAATAATTTCACCTGTTATCAGTGAAAAAGCCTATGCATTACTATAGGTTAAAAGGGCGCATTTGCATGTGATTTTCGCCTCCCGAGGGAGGGTCAGAAAAATTTTGACCCATCGAGAGAGGAGGCGAAATTTTTTTCACGCGTCCGCATGCAAACCCACCAGCCCCCCCCCCCCCCTGTTGTTAAAAAATGATCACTCCCTTAGAGATTTCAGGAAAGCACCTGGCACCACTAGTATAATTATTGTCCTTTGGTAATCTTAAATCAGGTATTCCCCATAATAGTAGCACCGGTTTTGTTGTTCCCATTGTAACTGGCAGGTGGCACTGGCATCAGTTGCGGTATCAGTTGACATGTACACACCATATTAACCTCTGCATCTCAGGTCTCTATGTTGGTTTCGAAATACACTTCTTTGGATGTTTGCTGCTTAGACCAATGTATAAAGCATATTGATCACCAGTACAACTTCCTGTGATGAACTTATAGTACGCAAAATAATGTGCTGATCAACAACAGCCCAGATCAAAAATACCAATCCATGGACAAGATAGACTTATTGCTTGGTGATAACTTTTGATTAAGAAGAATATTATAGTTTTACCATGTGTTTTTTTTTCATAGCCTCTAAATATAAACATTTATATACCTAATGTGCATATACATACTAAATGATGTATCTGCCTAGACTGAGTAACGCTTACTTTGTCACACAATCTCTCCATGAAGTTTTGAGGAAGGAACCAGTGCCTAGTTTTCAGCATAACTCAACTCTTGAGGCTTGCGGGTTATATTTTTATGTATTTTATCCATATCAACTTCATCTTTAGTAAACATAAATCCCACAATTTTCTTCACGCTACTGTTAATATTATGGATAGTTTCAATGGAACATCGACAGTTGTGGATTAGCCAGTCTGAGAGAATTTGAGCTAAATGAGCTTCTCATATTTCACTGAGACTGCTAAATGCTATCACATCAACGTTCTCCTTTAGAAAATGTCAAAAGTCAAGAAAGGTTCTGATATTTCCAGATCTCTGCCTTACAAACCTACTCGATAGGATTTAGCTTGATATAAAATGTTGTCAGTAATTTCAGCAATTGCTAATGGAATTGTCAATTTCCACGACAGTCATAATAAATACACTTTATTTTTGTGTGTACACGTAGTGAGGTGAAACAGTTTCATAGACAGTGTGAGTATGATATACGGGTACCTTCAATTCAAATACCTCTGCCATTTCCCATCCATAGGACGTCAGCAGCTTGAACACGATGGATGGTATCTGTATTGTTTATCGTTGTCATGGTAATTAAAGATAAATAGCAATAGACCCTTGTCTCAACTCCAGCTGTGGTATTTTCCTAAATATTTTCTATAATTATTGACTTCACTACCTTGTGATGCTGATGATGATATGACACTGCTACTTACTTGATCTATAAGCTCCAAGTGGGACTTGAACTGATAAGAACTGATATGATTGGACGTATGTGTTATCCACCATGACATGTATAATGTGTGACTAGAGATGTCATCACATGGAGAATGATGCCTCTGTAAAGCTTTCGAGTCGCATACACTGATCTAAGTTTTTTTTTCTTTTTATCTCATCAAAGTACATTGTCTACTTTCTTGAAAAATCCTGACGGAGATCTTTACAATTAGAAATAATTTTATACAGGTGTCCCTAATCTACATAATCTAGAAAGCAGTCGCATTGATGATTTAAACTGGTCCTTGGTACTTGTGTTTCTGACAGGTTTCTCATCAAATGAAAATAGAATTATTTTATTTTCATAAGGTTGGCACGAGTTATCAGTACAATTGTATGCCTAGGTTCCAGCTACACAGGTTGCCATGTATACGCATTCTGTATTTATGATAATGCAGAGGACGATCTTTATGATTGCTTAGTTTAGTGCGTTGGCTTATTTCACGTGGACCGAACTAAAATTTTAGATATAGTAAGGTTTATATTTAAAGACAACCCTTGAGTTTCCAGTTGTATATACTCTTGTATCTGGTAAAACTGCAAAGAAATATCAATTTTTCTTCGATTGTTCGTTTTGTAAGAGGTTGCCCTTATACTCAGCAACAACTACCACTGCCTTTGCATGATAATTCGTAAACGTTTCTCTACCACCATCTTTTGGCTTCAGCTAGTTAGACTCCAGTTATTACATCTACACAGTAGGTGCACCCTACTCTCCCAAGACCTTAACCCTTAAATGACGACTTAATGTAGTACATGTACGTTCTGGCCGTGCCACCATGTATTTTTGCAGCCCATCCATGTATCACACCAGCCATATATACAAGGTTGATACACACATGAAGGGTCGGTTGGGTGAACTGATATGATTTCTAAAATTTCTTTTAGGGATAATCATTTAGTGATACAGAACTTTTTGTCAGTTCTATCTTAGTTGTTGCATCTACATAACAAATGCTACCCTGAGGTATAACACATTCCATACAGGGTACACATCCCCCACCGATTTAACCTGTCACCACGTAATTTCCTAATTACATTCTAGTTCTCCTTTCTGTAGTGAACTTAAGCATTGGGGTAAACAGAGTATAGATGATTATATACTCCAGAGATATGTAACAAATTATTTTGCTTTTGATTTCATGATTATAATTGCATTTTTTTTTCATTCTGTATCTTTTATCATTTTCTTTTTGAAAACCCTGTCTGCCGTGATCCCTGTTATTTTACGTAAAGATCAAGAGACATGTTACTTGTCAAGGTTTTTCTATCATTTTCATGGTGTAGATTCATGCTATTTGTGGGACTAAATATGGGTGTGTCCGCTCGTAGTGTATAGGGCATAGAAAAGGTTCTCATTAATAAATGAACACACCGCTAGTTTAATGGGTAGTATTGTCTCCAGTAGTTAGAGAGAGAGTATGCTTACTCTCTTAATGAGTTGGGTTTTCAATACGGATCCATAATCATTGTCTTTGCCTGTTTTTGTCATACACAGATGCAAGATCTTTGAATGGTATTTAAAACTTTAATCCAAATATTTTTTCAACAGCATGGTGGAAATATGAAATTTATTGTTTGAAATGCAATGGAGTAATTTATATATAAATACATCATATTTACCATGGCACGGACAGCAAAACCAGGGCTGAGAGAGCACAAATATAGAACATTTAACTCTAAAAGATCACAAAACTCATAGAACACACATGCAAACGCAATTATATTGGATTTCTTATACATATTTTATTTCAAAAACCATTGTGCTTCAAATACAAGTACACAGATGTAGCTAAACATAATTGATGAATATAATTATTACAAGTACTCGAGCATAAAGGGGGGTAAATTACCACTGTGACAAATTGAGGTTGTTATATATAAATTAAGGGGACACACATTTTAATTGTGTATCTCTTTAATGGTGGTGTACCCAATAATTAAGATGTCAGAGATGAAGAGGGTACACATCACGTACCTGTTTAACTTGTCACCACATAATTTTCTAACTATATTCTAGTTCTCCTTTCTGTGGTGAACTTAAGCATTGAGGTAAACAGAGTATAGATGATTATATACTCCAGAGATATGTAATAAATTATTTTGCTTTTGATTTCATGATTATAATTGCATTATTTTTCATTCTGTATCTTTTACCATTTTCTTTTTGAAAACCCTATCTGCCTCGATCCCTGTTATTTTATGTAAAGATCGAGAGACATGTTACTCGTCAAGGTTTTTTTTTTATAATTTTCATGGTGTAGATTCATGCTATTTGTGAGACTAAATATGGGTGTGTCCGCTCGTAGTGTACAGGGTATAGAAAAGGTTCTCATTTATAAATGAACACAGCGCTAGTTTAATGGGTAGTACTGTCTCCAGTAGTTAGAACACACATGCAAACGCAATTATATTGGATTTCTTATACATATTTTATTTCAAAAACCATTGTGCTTCAAATACAAGTACACAGATGTAGCTAAACATAATTGATGAATATAATTATTACAAGTACTCGAGCATAAAGGGGGGCAAATTACTATTGTGACTAGTTGAGGTTGTTATATATAAATTAAGGGACACACATTTTAATTGTGTATCTCTTTAATGGTGGTGTACCCAATAATTAGGATATCAGAGATGAAGAGTGCTCATTTACCTTATCTTACCTTAAGTAACTTAAAATCCAGGGGCCTATTTGCACATGGGAATGTAGGCAATGTATGTATATAGGCAGCCAGTATAATATTCCTACCAGGTCGAGACAGAAGAATGTATACCATATAGACACTCTCCAAGCCGAACTTATGTCAAATATTACAGATAGGCTTGGAGAGCGTCATTGTCGGTTACGGAGTGCAATCCACTTAATGATACAGAAAAACTGATGACTATTTTTGGACTAATTACAAATCACTGTCGTCTTAGGCCCAGACATTATCATTACAAAAACGAGAGGGGGGGGGGGCTCTCTAACCGAGATATGTTCCCTGTAATGTGTGTAATTAATGACTGTGGTTACTTTATTGTAATTGGAACTCTATACTATCTCAGGTTGACTCACGGTAGGACGTTAGCTTATATTTATAAATCACGCCTGGAAATTATCAGGATATTAGAAAAGTATAACCATGGAGATCATGCCAACAGTTAAAAATTATTACTGTACGTGTTTAATAGGATAAGATTAATGTTAATACTCTTAAACAAAATATCACTTAGTATCAGGCTGCATTATAAATATTTACATGAAGGGGATTAGGGATCTGGGACATTCAGAATTGGGTTTTACCCATGCAGGTGTTTTACCCATGCAGGTGTTTTACCCATGCAGGTGTTTTACTCATGCAGGCGTCTATAATCAATCAATGGATCCTACTATTCTACCAACCAGGAGGGATTCACACTTGAAGATTTGAACCCGATCTTACCTATGCTGTTTGTCCCTCATCCCCCTCCCTCCCTCCCTCCCTGGCCCAATACTCTGACTCTGGCCAATACTCTGACTCTGGCCTGTGACCTCTGAGCAGGTCATGAATTGGTGAGCTGCTCAGTCCTGATCGACTTCCAGTCGGGATAGGTACTTATCGGGTTGAGCCAATCCTCTAATCATCCCCCATCCACACAAGATAATTGAAGTCACAATCGATAGATATCGGGGATGGAACGTCCATCCGTATGGAGTGGCTGTGTGTGCGTGGCTTGTGGGGGAGGTGTTGAGGGCAGGAGATGAAGGTGAGCTGCTCAGAGCAAAGGTTGAGTGAGCAGTTGATGCTTTGTAAGGGCCGAGTTGTCCGTGTAAACAGTAGTAACAGTGATGATAGTTGCGCGTCTAACCCCACCACAACTACCGGCACTGCTATTGCTGATAGCACAGACTCCGCGTCCTCCCATCCTCATCCCAATGGGCATGTGCCAACGGATGTGACGTCTCAAGTGAGCTCTGTGCATGTGCAAGAATATTACATCAATGCCAAGGTTGTCAGTTTTCTCTCTTATAGTATGTAATTCTCCCCTTTCCTGGTTTCTCTTTTTTCTGAGTACTATATTTCAGTAAAATCCAAGAAGGTTTGATATTTAGTAGTTATTCCTTAAGAGGATATATATCTTCGCAGTGGAAGTGGTAGGGTGTGGAATCTTTCCCCTCCTTGCGTGCGCATCCGAATCCCCTTTCAGCCAGGTAGTCCTTTCCCAGAAGGTATCAAGACCTCTGCACGATGACGTCATTGCATTGTGGGCAACTCCACCGTCCTACCTGTCCAAGAAAAAGAGGAAGAGAGAATAATGAATGATATGAAGTGTTGCGTAAATCATTGATTGGCACCTTTGGTCAACTAATTATTGCACTAAAACTTTGCAGCTCCTGAAAGAACAGGAAGAGTAAATACTGTGGTTCTTTTCTGCTGGCAGCGTATGAATCACCCTACTAAGGCTACTGGGTCTTCTGCAACTAGTTTCTGGAAGAATGCTATCAATGAAAGGGGGAGGCGTCCATGAATTGGAGGTTGTATGTAACAAATAATTATGTAGAAATAAATTAAGTCTTAAATGCTCATTAACTTCTGCAATGACACATATACCTACCGAAAACTGTACCCCAGAATATTCTCAAAGTATCTCTTTGTAGTAACCTCCCCTGTATCCCATTCAAAACCCCCTTTCAGGTGGCCTGTGCTATACGTTTGACCATTGCTGATTGCATCACCTGAATGAAATTCCCCAATATTATCTACACTATGATACCCCATCAATGATTCACATCAAAGCAGTCACTGCCTTCCTTTATTTGCAGTAAGCAGTGCCAGGTAGTAGCATATGACTCAAGACAAAAACCTTTGAGTAATTTGACACAGCCTCTATCCAGAGGTGGAAGGTGAGTCAAGAGAGTTGAGTCATTCTACCACATCGTGTATGAATTATTGTGTCCTTGTTCACCTCTTACAGAATGACAAGGTGTTTTGTTCAATGGGTTTCCCACTAGCCCTGATGTGAACAATTTTGATTATATGAATTCTAAATCTACCTTTGTGCTGGCCCCTGCTTATTGTTTAAATACATCCGGAAAGCCATGCTAGTGTTCAGCTCACGCTATTACTGACCTGAACTAACTAACAAACATTGGCTCGGATTGAAATTATCATGTTTAATCTGGTGTTGATTTGTTGAAACTCACTAGATCTAACTGAATTGTTTTTAGAGTGCTGTGTATTCGAATACCGTATCCTCAGGGATATGGATAATTGTTGGTTTCTCTTTTACCCTAAAGAAGGCTCAGGTTGTTTTTTTTTGTTTTTTTTTTGTTTTTTTTTTGTTGTTTTTTGTTGTTTGTTTTTAAATATGTAATTGTGTACAGGAGATTTAGGGCAAAACTAACTCGAAATAAGTAATTGGTTCTTACAATCACGAGGGGTATAGTGGACATGATAATTTATTTCAAAAGAGGGACTGGATTACCAAACAATCTATCATAAAATATTAGGATCTAGGTATATTATCAACTAGACGTAGACTTATCCCAATGCAGCTTCCAAGATTTTGTAGCATAGTTTCACATATTGGCACGTCACTCAGTATCACTATGGGTTTCTTGCACTCTGGGGTGCTGATTGGAAGTGCACTTTATATTTTATACTGCCCTGGCCAAGTGACATTAAATCAATTCTACTACGTGGTGTCATTAGAATATGTGTCCTAGTGACACAAGACAGTGCAACTTATTAGTGCAGCTATTTAGTACAGTTTAGTTCTCAGTGCAGTCTAAATGAAAGGACAGTAGTCAATGAGTCTGGTAGACCATAAACCATATACCATAACGCGTTAAGGACTATGATGCCACATGATACTTGTTTCTGCCACTGGCTGGTGCTAGGGGTCTGGTGGGGGTCAGTGCGCCTGCGTGATGAGGTCCTGTCATAATTGAACGGTAGAGTGCGTCCAAAATGGGGCGGTATGGTTAATGGGAACATTACGGACTCAGCCTGTATGCCACCTCCCCCCCAAGCCACATATAGCACTGTCTGGTGCATAGAACCAACAGAGTGTGCAGTGACGAGAAGGGGGGGGGGCATAGCACCAGAGAGAAGGGGTGGGGCTCCTGTACCATGAGAAAGTTGCAGGCCTACTGGAAACCACACATGCATTCATTGGGGAGACAACTAACCTTCTTGCTATGCCCCAGTGCCAATTCCTAAAGCCTGTTCATTATTCTATGGCAGCAAATGTCTATATCCCACTATGGATTCTCTCCACATTTGCTATGGTACACATCCACTAGCAGTCTTAGTATGGGAGATTGCTTTCTTTATGATAGCACCTGGACAAAGACAACAATTATTGATGAATTGACTGCATTAGAGATAGGCTAGATCAATAAGACTGGTCAGATCAGGTTTAAAGGGGAGACACTGCAATGTCATTTGCCACAGTGGACAGAAGTACCTTTACCATCTTATCACCAATATATCCTCTGGTTAATTTTCTCTCTTTTTTTGCGACTTTTCAAATGTGAGGGGCCCCGCCCACTACTGTCTCTAATTTGAAATGAGTGGAACCTTCGGGCACAGGTAGTCACCCATGACAGGAAATGTTTTCATGGTAGGCACGAACCTTTAGAACCTTGGGTGCCTTTGAAATGTAGTTATATTTGGAGGGATTTTCATAGAAAAGGCTTCAGTCTCGCCCATAGTTGAACACAAAGGGTATCTCGTTTGGAAAGCTGTAACTCATAATTTATGCAAACGAACATGGTTATTATCAAATTGCCTCAGGCGACCTGTCAAGAAAATTGCACTTGGTGGCTTGGGGTAATAAAAAGAAAATGAGAGAAGTCTCTCCAAGGCAAAATATATGGGGTATTTAGAGAGATCTGAGAGGGGTGAGGTATAAAATGGTATCCTGTGATACCAGGCCTGGGTTTAGGGAGCGCGCCCCAGGACGACCGCCTGTGAAAACACACCCGACCACTGGGCGGAAGCAACAAGGTCAATTTGAGCAGGTCACTTGTTCTGTGTTGCTCTGGAGCCACTCACACCGACTCAACTTCTACCCTACTGTGAATCTACCCTCTCTCCCATACTGCCTGTGAAAAAGACTTCCCAAAGCTCCTGGTGTCTGGCCCTCTATTCACGGTCTCTGCAAAAAAAAAACACAAAAAAAACACAAAAAAAACACAAGAAAACACACAAAAAACCCACAAGCTGCCATGACCAACCAAAACTACCAGTTCCTGAGCTTTTATAAACTTTGCAGAAGGTCTAGTGGTTTTTGATACTGCTGGGGGGAGGGGTAATCCTCTAGCTATGGTTGTTATGCATGAAGGCAATGCCAAAGAAAATAGCTTTTCTGTGTGATTGGAAAGAGCCCATCTAGGCTCTTCACAAGAAGAACTAACTAGCCCTTTCTGGTGGAAATAGGATCCAAGGCCAAAATTAGTGCATATATAAGATTTAGACCTCAGTGACTGATTATATAATCTCTGATCAAACCAAACCCATTTTAGATTACCCTTTTCCATATTTTCCTCATGGCTTTTCCCCTTGAAGTTTTCAAGCTGCCTGCTAATATCTTTATCTCAATCTTCGAGGGAAGAAAATGAAAGGGGGGGGGGAAACAACTTTCTCAATGGAGTCTGCAGGAGATTGCATGTACCCCATACCAACCGCGCCATTCCCTCTGCACCATACACCCCTAAGCACATCCTTTCATCTTCCATATTGACTTTTTTCCAGCCCCTTGCAGGCAGTAGCCATCGCCCGTCCCGTCCAATATTCTGCATAATGAATTACTGTCTGTAAATATTTCAAACTTCAGCCGCTCGTCGTTTCACACCCCAATGGACATGCCTTTTTAGATGCCGACCGAGGCGCCCTGGTTGGGAGGGAGTCAGTGGAAGTGGTAGGGCGTGAGGGGGGGGGGTGTGATAACGGTTGTCTGAGTGCAGTATGGGAATGGTCCCAGAAGACTTCCACTGCTCCAGGTATTGGGAAAGTTCCTATAGGTGAAAGTTAGTGGTGCGGGGTGTGGGGAGAATGGAAATACCAACGAAACTACCGTCAATTCTAGACATCCTAACAGAGTCAAACCTTCCCTCTTTTAAACTCCCTTTCTCCGACGTTTCTTTTGAAAGATGTTTCTTTTCTTTTTAAAGATGTTTCTATCCCATAGCTTCAAAGACACATATTCATAGTTGGTACTCCCTCGCTCTGGGCTGATGTCTTCATATAATTTGGATCCTTCTTCCATGCAAAAAAGCTTCAGAATTGGTTTTACAATAGAATATACCATAGCATGTAAATTCTGGGTCTATGAACAGAAACATCTAGAGATTCATTACTACTGAGAAACATACTCACATTAAGTTAAAAGGGGGTGAAGCAGAGCATAACACTCTTATAAAAAAAAGTGACTGTAAAACAATCAAGTCTTAGAACTTACCATTATTTTGTCCGATTTGGAATGTGGGCGAGAAACACCGCAAGTGGGATAGTAGCAAGAACCAGACAGCTTTTTGGTAATTCCACGTCGACTCTGGCTTTCAATAATCGCCCCTAGAACTTAGAAGGATTAGGTTGAGTTTTTCTGTCCGTCGGATCGCTCCTGCCTGCTGCCCATGCTGGGTCCGTCTGCCCCACCGTCAGTCGCCCCCTTATCTGTAAAGAGCGGAAACAGAATCGTCAGCCTCGTTTTCATTGCAGCGCCATGCCACGTCACGACGCGCCTCAACCAATCTGCGAGCGCGTATCGTCGGGGCGTTGGGTGCCGTCCGACCCCGCGGTTGGCGGCACGGCTGGACGCATGGTTGGTCGGTGGAGCATGGAGGCTATGACAAGAGAAGCAAACATATGAATAAGCCAGGCGAACGCACACCGCATTCGGTGCCTTTTCTTCTTTAGAAGACGCACACGGACTCCCTCCCCCTGGTCCCCTTCGTACCATGCCAAGTTAGGAGCTGTGCGGCGCCAACTTCCACATTCCTTTGATGTCCATGGGGTGTATGAGAGTGTATGTGTATGAAAAAAATGAGAAGGTCCCATGGCACAAAATGTAAGCTATACCCATTAGGGGCATATTATATGATTGCTACAGGGTAAAGGGGCACCACATTACTATGCCAAATTGTATGCATTGTCTGTTATTGGCAGAATGTGAACAGCAGAAATGCGAGTCCTTTCGAGCAATAGAACATTTCTTCTCAGAGACCAAGTCCCAATTGAACTCATATAATTTGAGCATTTCATCAAAGCTACCCCTCAGTGTTTCTCTCAGTCACAAAAACCCTAAAACCCTCAATAATCTTCCCTACTTATTCCCACTACGCATAATTCAACACCACACAGACCCCAGGACCGTCTCACCGGAAGCTCCATGTTTCAGTTCGCACGCATTCCCAGTAAGGCCAAAAAAAAAAAGGTTTGTTTCCAGTTACGTGACCGACCCTAGCAAATCAGGGCCGATTTTGTTTTTTGTTTTGTTTGGGAAGGACCATGTTAATGATACCAATAAAGATACAGAGATACAAAAATGACAGACCACTTTTTGGAAAGAGCTCTATCTGCTGACCAATATGCCAGTGTTTATGCTACACTTTTTGATTTATTTGAGTTATGGGCTATTAAAGCAAACAAAGAAACTTGTCAACATATCAAGTTTTCTGATATCCCATAGCAAATGCATGACACTAGTTAAAGAAAAGGTTGGTGTATGAGAAAAGTAGGTGTAGGTGACTCGGCCCTTAGTATATTGTGGGATTATTGTGACCACATATCCTCTGAAATTCGCCTTGGAATTACGTTTCTGTTGATATAACATGTCTATATTGGACAGGAGGAAGACTCCAACTGCTCACATTTAGATTTGACCCCCCCCCCCCCCAGCATGAAGGTTTATTTGTTTTTGCCCCCGCCCCAACAAGGCCCGTAAGGAATTCAATTATTTTTATGGACCCATCGCTCAATATTGAGTGTACACTCTGAAGATGTACATGATGTACACTTTCAGCCCCCTGCCCCCCCCCCCCAAAAAAAAAAAAAAATAAAAAAATAAAAAAATCCGACCTACCGACCCTAGTAATTCAGTTCGTGTAACTGGAAACACACCTTTTTTTTGCCTAATATAATCACCACCCCGTGAAAGTAGTTGAGGCCAAGTGGAAGGAATTGAGGGAAAATTATATGGAACTCTGGCAGTCTTCCCAAAACTGTTCTTTAACTTTTCCAAATAGGCCAACTCAATGGTATAATTATTCAGTAATATGCCCCCTGACAATATCATGTAAGTTAGATATTAAATGTCATTTTGTAAATTATTACGTTGTAAATTTAATGTATGCCTACAATTTGCAATGTCATGGTATTGTCATTGTAATAAGATGGGACTACAAGTATTTATGATATATAATGTCCTATTTAAATCTCATCTCACGCCTCAAGATTAGCCACCCCCACCCCTCCCTCCATCAGCCTATCCGCACTAGGTTGCCATTGCGTGTTCTTGCTCCTATGACCTTAGATGTGTCCTTAACACATGAATCTAAGTATGGACTACCGTGCCATAGACCCTAACCACAAAACCTCTCCAGTCAGCAATTAGAAATATGAAATTGGTCTCTCAGTAAGCCCAGCACATGCATGCTTAGTCTGGTGTATATCAAATGTATTTGTACCCTAAGACCTACGGTCTAACATACCTCCTTCCACTATGACTTGAAAAAAGTGCCTGGCTCGCCAATTATGCACCCATATTGCACCTGGTGAAAGGGCAGTCATTATTCCAGTAATGGTCAGTGGGGGTAAATCACTGACCAATCACAGAAGGCTGAAACAATTCAGTTATTTATTACAACCCATGCACGTAGGGTATAACTATTACTTTTGAAAATGGGCCTGGGAATGAAGAAAATGCCAACAGCCTCCGGTGCTGTTTTAGTATGGCCGCCTGGGTGAAGCTTGAATATTGGCCATTGAATACTGGTGTTTTTTAGACTGGTTTTCTGGAAGGGTATGGTTGGGGAGAGTTGAGCCATGGTGGGGGGGGGGCAGGAGGAGGGGGTGTTGAGGGCATCATGTCTGCCCAGTTTCACCAGTTAATCAGAGACCCCAGCTTGGTAACAGATAATTGCTGAAACGGCCTATATGGCAGCCGACGCTCACCGCACTCACCCACCGACAACACAACTACCAATATAGCCCCCATAGCTACCATTATTATATGACCATGCTCTGTTTAATTCTGAAGCCATTTTGATTTGTTATATGGATTATTTTGAGGTCTAGAATATTTTTATTGTTATTTGATGGTGTTTTAGGGGAAGGCTCTTATCACAGCACTGCTCAATTCGTGGAGTCTCTGATCAGCTCCATTTGCTGACTCTAGTGAAATGTGGATCAGACAGAGCGTTTTTCTCTGTGTTCGTTGGGTGGAGAGGGGGTAAGCTAGCAAAATAGCCGTCTGAATAGCTGAATAAAAGCGCTGCCATTTTCGTCTTTTATCGCTTATTTCATATCTCTTCACAGCAATATCCACCAATTTTCAAAAGTGTCATTAACATTACCATGTATGCCATAATGTCAATTCAAAAGTTATTTCTAAGCCACCATCTGGAGATTAGTTCAAAAGATCCTGCCATAAGTACCCCTGCGATGGTAGCGTAGGCACATCTTATAAGACCTAGTCAATCTACCCTAAGTATTATCATGGTTGTAGCCTAGCCAAGCCTGTGGATCATTCACTATTCCTTTTCCAGCTTTACCACCACTGTGATGGTACCGAAAGAAATGCATAGTGGTTTCCACTAAGTACAATAGCACCTATAGGGAACACTTCTCCTTTCAAGAGTGAATGTACCCGCTGTATACATATATAGGGGAGGGAGTATGTTTGCTGAGGGCTCTTAAGGCTACTAACGCGTTAAGTTCACTGTAACGTCATGCTTCCCTTCTCCCTCTTAATACTCTATAAGTAGCTCATATAGGGAAAGGGAATGCTTGTATAATCACGGTTGTGAAAATGAGCGTTTCCACAGCTATTCATTTATTTTGGCCCTCTTGCCCCTGTGTGCAGTGTGTACTGCTTGTGAAAATGTACGCAGGGCTGAGGCTACCACCACCTGAATACATAGAGCTGGCTGTGATAAAGCAAGGCAGTCACACCTTACCACCGCTAAAATGATTATGGCAGAAAAATTCCTACCATCTCTGGGGTAGTGATGGTAGGGCCTTTTGAATTATACTCCACCTGGCTCTGCACCCCATTGTTCCTACTATAGGTTTATTTCCACATTCTACAGTTGAGAAGGCCAGCAGGAGGTTTTATGAGTTTGGTCAGTTCTGTCAGGAGGTTTTGTGAATTGGGTCAGGTCTGGGAGGAGGTTTTGTGAAACAGGTCAAGCATAGCAGGAGGTTGTATGAATCAGCTCAGTTTTGAGCAACAGATGAAATTCTTGTGAAAATGCTGTCCCATATGGGATTCGTACCCATGCACTAGACAGTGCTTGGATCCTGAGTCTGATGTGCTAACCATTACATCATGAGTCCTCAGCTGATACTGTGGGTGTTAGAACATCTTCTGAATGGTGATATGCTACTACTATGACTGAGTAATAGATTATAGATAACGAGGGCACTTTCACTTTGAAAGTTTGACCAGTCAATGTAGTGTAGTGGATAAGGCCTGGGACTAAAAATCTAGAACACACTGGTTCAAACCCCTGGGGTGATTTTGTTTCAATTCTCAGTTTGCCACCGTCATTTTTTGCAACAAATTCTAAAAGTAATGTATTATAATGAATATCCCCTGAATGCCAACAAGATAAAAGGGGCTTCAGGGAGACACTTTACAGAGACCCTTTTTATGTTATATGTGTATACATGTTAAAAACGTTTTCCCCATGCAGTCTTGAACCCACATACTGTGATTCAAAGTCAAACATGCTAACCACTAAACTATTGAGACTACTGGTGATTGCAGCCTGGAACACCATATATTTATCTTAGCTTTGTATCACAGCCAGTGTAGTAGATTGAAATCCTCTTCTAAACCTCTACTGCTTATGTCAAAATATGCTTATATTCATGGTTGCACTGTTATATAAACTTCTGTGGATGGAGAATAAGTCAGAAAACCTCCTTGGACCTGGAGGATTTGCCACAAAACCTCCTCGGCTGCACCTCTGAGGTTTTGTGGCAAATCCTCCAGGTCCGCGGTGGTTTTCCATTATACTTAACCGCCAGATTGACTTTTATTTTATGTGAATAACTTCTTCCCGTAGAGAAGAAGTCCGCACACCCCCAGTGGCGTAACGTGTGCCGATCCACCACAGCGGCCGATCCACCACTGCAGCCTCGTTCTGGGTGCATGTAAACATTCAAAATGGCGGACCGGCGCGCATACGGGGAACTACAGTAACGGATTTTCCTAATTTTCAGTTAATTAAACACTCTAAAAACATAAAATAAATATAGAACTAACCTCCCCTGGTGTCCTCGGTGGCCGATCCACCCCTCAGGGGGAGTTTCCCCCTCGGGCTAACGCTCTCGGGGGAGACCCCCCCCTCGTGGTGGATCGGCCACCTCGTACACCACGGTCTTTTAGTTCTATCTATGTACCCGTAGATATACCTCATTCTCATAGCCTAACGGTACTTTATTTCGACCTCAGCCATGTTCAAAGACTGAAAACTGTCCATATATATATATATATATATATATATATATATATATATATATATATATATATATATATTTACATACATACATAAATATATATATACATATACATATATATATATTTATATACATATATATATATATATATATATATATATATATATATATATATAGCGCCAATTCTGCGAATTAGCGGCAGCATCAAAAAGACACCGGCCAAAGAAGGGGTTAAATAAGACAATACATGTCATATCGTTCAGCAACCACTACTCATCCATTCCTTGATCAGATCCAGAATACTGACCCTCTCTATGAAGGTTTCTGTCCATGCAGTACACATATATACAGTAAGCGAACAGCTCCCCTCACACCTCTTCCATACAGTCAACCCCGACATTTTACATCCTTCAGGTTTTGAGTACAAACCAATACCGATGGCGCTCATAATTTCAGCAAATCACAGTCATCGAATTCTATTTGCGCCAAGCCGACATCCGATCGGGCATGAGTAAAACCGCTCTGTACGTCGCTCCCACTTTCCCTCTGCCAGAGGGGCCGCAATTATAGTGGTAACTCCATGAGGCGTTCTTTGAGGGATAAACAATAGTTTCAGGTTGATAAAACCCCGCGGGGTCATTTTATTCTAAATAATAGCCCCTGCCGTTATTACCCCCAATAGTACTCAACTACACCCCTTCCAACTATTCCAGCCCCCGTTGACATGTGCATCCCTGTATTTATGCATGTTTTCCAGATCGACGTGATTTACCCACGGGATGATACAAGAAGGCACCCCTAGCATCCAGTACCAATCACATGATCACACCTATATTGCATTGCAGCACCAAATAAGGGTTTAGTAATCCAGCATATTTCCAATCCAGTATAATCTAGAGATTCAATCTCGATCTTACAAAATTCACATCTTCGCCTTTTTCATGAGTTATTGGGACATGGTTATAAGCATGATTATCGTTGGCTAGGCGTGGGGGTAGGTGAGGGGGGGGGGGTAGTAGGGCCATTTTCCACTACCCGATAGGGTCCCTCTATCGGCCGACAGCTACACCATAACACCATCTTGGCCGATCGGGCTGCCATAGGTTTCAATGGAAGGGCATGGCCTCTGTCGGCTGATGGTAGCTTCTACTATGAGCCTAATGGCCGATAGAGGGGGCATATCGGGTGGTGGAAAACGGGCTTGACTGACGCATTTTAGGTCGGTCGTTCACACACTTGGGTCTGACATCTGCAGCGCGTTTTACTCTCCGATAGAGACTTCCCCACCCTACCTCCTGCAGGGTCTCAACCAGGTACACGGATGGAGTGGGGATGCTTTACTGGTGGGTAGGGCATGGCAAGCTTTTCTCCCCCCCCCCTCAAATGCACTCTATGAGAAAATGCGAGTATATAGATAATTCTGTATGCACACCACATCTATAGGGCATTAGCACATTAGGCTATGGAGGCCGCCATTAGACCCCGACTGCACTATGACTAACACCTTTAGCCCCCGTCTCCGCAGTAAATGCCAGGGATGCTTCCCATTGGTCAATAATACAATAGCCATGTGCCGTATAGCTCACATAGCCATTATCAGCTGGGGGCCGCCATTAGACCCCGACTCCACTATGACTAACACCTTCAGCCCCCGACTCCGCAGTTTATGCCAGGGGTGCCTGCCATTGGTCAATAATACAATAGCCATGTGCCGTATACAAAAATGTATAAGTTTCTGATTGAAAGTATAGAGTTCCGCTGGAATTCATGTTGGATCTCTTCATTACTGCTGAATTATTGGGGGTCAGCTGGTACCCAGCGGTATGGTTGTTATCAATGCTTATCTCGCCAATACCGGCTTCAGTAATGTCTGCAGCCACTGGACAATCGGCTGCAGCTTGTTACCAGCGAGTTCTATAGATAAGAGCTATCAGATGTGTACCAGTCGGCCCCCGAGAGGGCCGCAGTGAATAGTTGGAATCCTCTCATTGGCTAATAACTAATCCTGCTAAGTCCGTATATCAGGGGGATCACAACGACTGGTACTTAGTGAATTTAATCGACACCCCATACACAACCACCCTCAAGAAGGTATATATGTTAATGTATCAAAGGATACATTGAAATGTTGCAAAAGAAATAGTCTTGTATGGTATAGCCCTTGAAGTTGTGGCATCGTCAGCAATATTACCAATACTCTTAAGAATTACTCAGAATTCAGTTTCTTCTGAGTTATAAGATTTTTCAATATCAATATCGAGCAAGTAAGGGGGCTGGGTGATCCGCGCTTCGCTGCATGGAGCATCAGTTATGCTTGTCTTCTTTCACATATACCTAAAAGATAATTTCAGAACATTGACAAACCTATACACATGTCATTAACTAATTGTGGGCCCGTAAGTCCCGACCCGACCCGACTCGACCCGACATTCTGCACTAAATGACCTTTGAGCGCCCAGCGGGCCGTCGTCTATTTCCGCTTCCGTGGATCAGGATCGTGCGCCGGCGGCGGTGAGCGGCGGCGTATTCGACCTAGGCATAGGTTCGCACCCAAGCAACGGTAAAAATGGCGGCATGCCGGGTTTATGACGTCAGAAGAACGTCAGATATGACATCCTCCAATATACTGTTGGCTGCAGCCGGAAACGGGGTGCCAATTGGCTTCCGGTAATGCTGATAGTCGGTCTGACACGTGTGTGTCGGATTTTCGCTGGTTCCAGAAGACCACCCATACTTGGAGATGAGCGCCAACGTAGGGACTGTTCGGCTTGTTCTTAGAGTGCAACTGGTTCCGATCGCGATGGCTGTTGTCTGTCCTTATCTCGCTCGTACCAGTTTCAGTAATGGATACGCCCACTGCACATTGCGGGAGAGGCCCATACCGAGGGGGCACCATTGCTTGTTGTTATGTGATGCATCCTAAAATCTCCACTGAATGAAGGAAATTATCTCATTGGTCAATAATGTATCACACAAGGTCGGTATATATAAAAGAAGTTTCTGGGGCATAAGCAATATACCTGAATATAGCTTAAACGGCATATGGAAGGCCGGTGCGCCATTCTCTTGCCAATTGCCATTTGCCAATTGCTATTTGCCAATTTCCATTTGCCAATTAGCTCAACCAATGAGAGCACTGCATCTACAGTTCGGCCATGTTGTTCTACTGCAAATGGGCGGGAAATAGGCATAAAAACCTGCTTGGACATCCATTATGCTCTGACACAATTTTCTTTTTGGGGGAGGCAGGATGCTCTGGCATGGGGTGCTCGGACTTTGGGTGTTCGGACATTGTGGTTGGACATTGCTCGGACATTGGTTAGACCTAGGGGTGTTTAATACAGTAGAAATGGAACAAAACATTCAAACATGCAATAGGACTGGATGGACTGATTTTTTGGAGGGGGGGGGCAGGATGCTCGGACATACAACTTAGGTGCTAGGACATACGGTGCTTTAACATTAGTTGCTTGGACACAAAAGGTGCTCAGACAAATAATATAGGCAAAGTGAAAGGCCCTACATAATGTCTGAGCAGGTAGTGTCCGTGCATCATGTCTGAGCAGGTAATGTCCGAGCAGGTAGTGTCTGAGAATCATGTCCGGGCAGGTAGTGTCCGAGCATCCCCCAATGCCCACATGTCCGAGCAGACCCAATATGACAGACCACACTCCCATTGATTCATTGCTGGCTTGGACAAATTGGGCTCGGACAGATTACCAGTGACTGAGCCATGCCCATGGTCTGAGAACCCCACCCCCAACCAGCCAATCCAGTTGTCCAAGCATGTGGTCCGAGCCAGCACATGTTCTCTTGTTGGCTGGTACAATCAGCAATTGGCAAATGGCAATCGGCAAATGGCAAATGGCAATTGGCAAGAGAATGACGCACCGGCCTACCATAGGTACCCACAGCAGTAAGACAGTTATAAATACACAAACGAGCACCTATCAGTATTATGTATTAATGATCAGCGGGATCCCTTTTTATGTGCAGCCATTATACTTGATCTCGTACACGTATAAGCACTGATAATAACCATTGTCATGATGGCTACCAGTTGCACCCTAAATTTCTGTAGTGAACATAGGGAAGTGTTCCAGTATAGTCAAAAATTCATCTCGCTTTCTGTCTCCCCTCTTGTTTTTTGGGTGTTTTTTTTTGTGTTTTTATTTTCGTGGCGCAACCATTGCTGAAGCTGGTACTGGCAGATAAGCACTGATAAGAACTATTATGCATGGAAGGTACCAGCTGCATCCTAAGAATTCTGCAACGAATGGAAGCCCAATGGTATATCTAATGCATCCCAGTAGCTCTCTATCCCCAGCTGATGCAGCCAACCCATTGGTCAGCACCGCCCCTGCATATATATCACGAAAGAACTACCAACCCACAATCTTGAGATATCCAAAGAGTTCATTCCCTAGCTTCAGAGCTGAATTGAAAAGTGTACATGATCGCGGATCATAGATCATATTGCTCATCTCTTCGGCTGTTCTCCTCCCTGTGGTACATTGGTTCTAGTTATAACACTAAGTGTATCACCCCTTCACTGGCAGTGGCAAGATTCCCTCTTGGTCCCTCAGGAAGAGGCTTCAACTTTAGAGCATGCTGGTCATGGGGCCTGTGTTATGCTTATGCATGTATACATAGGGCATAACACAGCCATTAAATGTGTAAAGATGACCTGACTGTTTCAGTGTTTGTGTCTTCTCTCTTCCAGTGCCCCCCCCCCCCCGGGAATGGCCCCACGTGAATGCACTCACAAGACCAGCATGCTAGCTGTCTTGTTGTGGATACAAGCTACCGTGGTGTTCCACTAGCAGCACTAGTCTGACATATTTCCTTCATGCACACATTCACATTCCCTTCTAGCCATGTCCAGGGCCAATTCATATTTTGCAAAGGAACTATTTGAAAAAAGAAAAAGAGTTCTAGCTTGAGTTCAGATGAGACTGGCAACTGAGGTCATAATGCTTTGACTTACACCAAAATAAAAGTGGCGGCTTCACAGTGGGCGTGCTGACAAGCCACCGGAAGTGGCTTCCTGGCGCGATGCTCACTGGGAGTTTACACGTACGTCGTAACAAAGTTTATCGCCCTGGCTTCCAGGAATTGAATCGATATGATTATGATTCCCAATGCTAGTCGATAATACATTATGTGGAACAGATTCCTAGCACACTATTCTCTCTCACCTATAGGGTACGCTCTCTGCCTAAACCTTGAATTCTATATTCACGTTCTATGCTAAAATAATGTGCTTCAACTTACTTGTATTTGATCACTACCTGTATTACTATGTCTCCCTTAAAAGGCTGGTAACTATCTCAGCTGAGCTAACCAAAATTGTGAAAAAGTATAATAATGAGAATTGTACCTACAAGTGTTTTCACTCAGAATTGGTGGATTATAAGTCAAGCAGATGTACCTGTAATTCTGCTGCAATTATTTCTATTTAATGCACTGTATATTGCCCTCTGTAAAACTACTTAACCGCCTACCTTTATGTACTTATGGTGTCCTTGCAGTGGGACTCCACTCTCCTGCAGTCAGATAGATAAAGTCTATTGTTGTATTGGAATCCTGGTACTACTAAGTGTGTTACCAATAGTTCCGTTTATGTTTCCGGGTCAAGTTAGAACTATGTCAAGCTTGCGTCAACCTGTCCTATTGTAGACTGGTGATTGTCCCTTATTAGACGTCTGTTGTCTGTTGTATATTAAGTCTCCAATATTGCTGTATCTATACTCTCCGATCTACTCTGTCCTGCCTTCGTAATGTATCTGGCTGTCTGAGGGCCTGTCTTTCAGTTCCTATAAATGTATACATGCCTCATGGACTAGTCTTTGCGCTTGTGTTTTATGTGTTATTTTGCTAACTGACTGTCTATCTCGGTCTGTCTGTCTTTGTATACCTCTCCCTATCAAGATTTCTGTCTCTGTCCGTCTGTCTGTCTGTGCCCGTGTCTCCGTCACTCTATCTGCTCTCTCTCTCTCTCTCTCTCTCTCTCTCTCTCTCTCTCTCTCTCTCTCTCTCTCTCTCTCTCTCACTCACTGTCTGTCCGTTTGTTTCTGTCTATTACCAATATGGTAGTATGGAGGTTACGTACAATACCCTTTGGCCCCCGGCTTTGGACTATGTCTTGCTGTCTACAAAGCCCCAAATACACATGTGGAACTCTCCAAAGGTCCATGAAGTGTGAGCCATCGTCCCAAACTGTTGTGCAACCATCTACCTCACATCCTACTCATGCACCACCCTAACCAAGTACACCCACCCTCCAGCACCCAACAATGGCATATTTACTACATACATCCTCTATTCTTCTCTCACTTAATGGTTGCATGCCACAGGACACAGTCCCCTGACCCAACATCAGCTCAGGGGAGTGAAGGGCGTTAGGGGTACATATGTTAGGATGGAATTGGGCCTACGGTATTGTAGAATAGGTAAACTGGACTGTTGGCATGGAGGGAGCAAGTGATTTACAATTCTTTGCATTTGGACTGTTCATTGCCTCTTCGTTTTAATTGTATGTTAATGTTTAATATGAATTCAGTAAGCCTACTTCATGGTGAAAGGATGAAGAGAGATGTATCTAGATGTTTTTATAACTCAGATGATAGGGTAGAACACCAGTTATCACCTAGCTGAGTTAATTATAGTAGGGAACCTTGCTGATTAATGTTGAAAATCTTTGAGACTTTCAATGAGAGTGATAACCTCGACTGTGTACATTATCTATGAAGTATGTACTAGTATATGAGAAAATGGAAGTGTAGCTAGACTATGGACATAAAGAATAATTTGTGACCCTACATATGCCAGAGGAGGGGTGAATGAGGGGGGGGGCTGGGGTCAGGACGTGTCCTTCACAAACCTGGCGCTCTAATCATGTCGCCCCGCTTGGTGATTACACCCTCACTCTTCCCCCACAACACGCCCTACAACTACCTGGCCTCACGCAACCCGTTGACGCTCTCTGACTCCTGTACACCCCCCCCCCCTTCATACACACACTACTATATCATAACTACCCACCACCAGGGAGAGCCACTGAACCCACAGGGCAAAGGTCATCTCTCCCAGGTCACAGGTCAAAGGTCGTGCGCAAGTGCACTCATCGTTTCCGGTGGATGACCCAAGCGATCTGATATTGGCATCGATTTGTTGGTATTACTAGGTTTGCTCTCATTTGCTGTACACCCCTCCCTTTGCTTTCATTAATAAGATCTTCCCTCTTCCCACAACATAAATACCATTAATCCCTCCCTCTTCCCCACCATCCCCTACAAGTCAGTCTCCCTGACCTTCTATTTTTTCTTCTTCATTAGTTTTCCCCAAAATCAATATCAGGTAACTTTGATTCCTTTTCCACCTCTTTTCCACCTCTCCTATATATATAAATATGGGATTTCCTGTATACATCATTTCTCAATTCATACTGTTTGACTGCCTCTCCACTATAGATTATATCCCATGACATATGTCTCTATTAACCTGTCTGTCACTCCTCTACCTGTTACTAAAGAGGTTTTTGTAAATTGCCCTATACTGTTAAAACAATGTCCCTTGCCAGTAGTATGATTATCATACACAAGGTCACATAGTGCATTTATTAAATATTGGTGAAAGTCTGGTGCAAATCTGTCAAGTTTGCAAATAAACCATATACTGTATAGCCAATAATTATACCTGTACTTAAGCACCACTCTTGGTGCACTGAGGGCAAGTGACGCCATTGCTGGTGTATTATAAAAAAAAAGAAACCTAGAGTAAAATTGGTTTTACCCTGCTGTATATATTACCTATCCCCTTCCATACCCAATATACCACCTACCGTTATTTTTAGTGTTTACAATTCAAAATATCAAATTTCATATCGATGTGGTATACATAAACTCCCAACAATGAAACCCAGGAGTGTGCCACTATAGACAATAATCTACTTTGTTTTATACTGAAAATGTAAATGAAGAGAGGGCTATATCCCAGCTGAATATACATTGTTCCTGTATGGTTCAAACGAAAGGGAAATTCTGCATGACATTTATTCTTCGGACAGCTATGATAGAGACATACAAGTAATGATACCATGCCCTAGCCCCACAATCGTGTGTACCCATAGGCTATAACATAGGATGGTACAGCTCAATATAGTTGGCAAAGCTTCTACAGAGTGATTTGGCAGACGCCTACTTTGACCCAATTAGTATGTATACGTGTCCCGATGTATACATGTACATCTATTTATTGCGAGGTAGCAGGTTGTCCTATGGGCGCCGCCATTGCTGGAGCTTGTTACCAGCGAGTTCTACTGATAAGAGCTATCAGATGGGTACCAGTTAGCCCCAAAGAGGGCAACGGTGAATCGTTGGGATTGTCTCGTTGGCAAATAATTGATCCTGCTTAGTCCGAATACTATGGCTGTATTCGGAGTAGACGAATGGATGTCGGGTCGGCTCATTTAACCATTTCAGTATCATATACATGTAATACTTTAATCCATTTATACTCATTTGATGGGAGAATTTTTGCAAGATCCTTGGATGTCTATTCGCCATGGTTGCATTAATGCATAGTGCTTCCCTGGTACCCAACAGAAGGGTATAAACCCCCTAGTTTAGCATGGTAAAGGAATGCAGTCTTGGTTACAATACTTGCCAAGCCCTGGCGAGTAGACTTGCTAGGGTTCATTAATGCCTTAGATGGTCATAATGTATTAATGTACAATGCTGCACATAGCGGGTTAGTGATGATGGGGAGGGGGAGTTGTCTGTGCTTAATGTGAGTGTACTTGGTGACTGGGAGGTGACAAGGACACAGGAGGAGTAGATTATGTCGATTAGGTGCTTCAGATCAGATATATACACATGTGTACATGTAATACAGCAGACCTATATAGACTATTCCAAGTCTCTGTTCAGCACGTAGGATCTTGTGAAATGATCCAGACTTCGATCACATTTAGCATATTTAGTTCAGTTCAACCCCGACACACAGGGAGTGATCAGTGTTCTACCATAGTTTCTAAGTCCTATTCAGTTATGGAACTGGAAAATTGAACATTATTTCTATGCACAGTATTGAGTTAAACACTCTGATTTGAGAGTGTTTCTACTAGTGGACAGGTGATCTGGCAGATCACCTGCCCAGTGCCTCATTCTGGTTTAATAGCACATGCTTCAATGGGATCACCCTGCCAAGATCCACACTACTATGGTAAAACCTGGACCCACCCCGTTGGAAATGAATGGATTTTCTAATGACATCTTGTTTATGAACCTTGCTGATGTGGGTTTCAAGTGTGAAATTGATTTCAGGATTTGGTATTCCAAGCTTCACAATTATACCTTGTTGTACTATCAGGGACATGTATTCCCACTGAATCCACCCCTTAAAAAGTATTACATTGAATATTGGCTTTCCAAGACATACAAAGGATAGATTTACTAAGGATGGATTAGTTATAATACTGATTAGTGTATAAAATGCATGTAGTAGGCTATATAAGAGTCCCATCACACCCCCTGTTTTGTGCGCACACAGAGTCTACAGCATGTAAAAGAAAGTAATCTAAGGTGCAATTATTAGTGGGGACTACTAGGTCACATGGTCAATTAAACACCAATCTTAATGGCTTTTCATGACAGGTACATGCCTGTGAGATGCAGCAAATATGATATTATGTGAAACACATAACTCTCATCATTAAAGCAGGAATATATTTGCGCAGAAATTTAATACATCTGCTTGGTATAAAAGTAATTTCTCATAGTCAGATCTGCCAGACATGCTATACTCCCACACAATATTGGTGAGGTATTTAGGTAATTTATGGGTATTGTTAGTGGGTTTGGACCTAATAGAGCAGAAAAGGCTCAGACTCCAGATGCACGATGTAAATATGCATTATGATCATCGCCATGGTTTTAAACAACTGGTACAAAGGATCTAACTGATAAGTCATTTTGCTACACATACCAGTGAATCTGGCTATGACTGTTTCTTAAATCTTCAAAGTCAACCTGAAACAATTCGCGCACCACCATATCACATATAGGATACGACAGGTCTCAATTTAAACACTGTCTTAATGCCCCAGTGCCCAGCCATGACGTCTTTAAGTTCTACACTTTGCAAAATCACAGTAATTACCTCCTGAATCGTTCTTACCCACAGTCCCCCCTGATACACATTTCTTCTGTTGCTGTGTCGACCTATACATGTATACTGTCTTCACTTTCCCATGCATCTTATTTCTTTGTCTGACAGTTTAAGTGTTAACTCATGGGGTTCTTAGTTGATGGTAAGCCTAAATACCTTGGGGATTCCAATTTTCTGAGATGTGTGTATGCTCTTCACCATGTCGAAATATGTCGGTATAGATCAATTAATGGATTCCCATGCTCCTTAAAAAAAGAAAAAGGGAGACTTCTCTCCCTTACATAATTGGGTAATTTAACAGTTTAACTGCCTATGTATTATGATTTTCTGGGTTATCATCACTAGTAATAATGATTATGATAGAGTGCCACGCTGTCGTTTTGTCCTTGTCACTTAAACTATATAATATTGATCATGAAGGTGTCGGTTTGCTTCAAAGGAATTTGCTGTATTTTAATCAAGATCTTTTCTATACAGTCTGTACTTTGGAATTTGGATACTCATGCATGGAGGGTTAGAAATGAGGAAGGAGAGCTACCCTGTAATGAAAACAAAACGCACATGATCTGAAAAAAGAAAGGCCTCAGGGAAATTTTAATACAAAATATTGCCTGATCAGAGTGATCAATCATTCCCTACCCTGACCGGAAAGAAACTAAAGGTCTTGGGGTGCTGAACACATGTATATGTGAATGAATAATCCGTGTTGGATTCAAAGTGACAAATTAGAGGGATCATACGATTTACTTTGGTCCCGGCTCTGGTCAATGAATATTAAACCTAAAGTTGCTGTTTGCCGCCAATTATCCGGAAAATAAACTCGTCTTTTTCCTCTGAAATAGGCTCCAAATCTAAGCTCACCACATTCTGAATTCTGTATAGGTATGTGCGCCATTTGGTGTGGAAATTCAACACTCACTTTTCAGCACCTTATTAGCAATGCCTTTCCCGCGCTGCGATATGACATCAGCAAAATGCCGTCTGCGTCCGTGGTCCGGGAGGCAGAGAGCGTTCCTCTGGACGCGGCAAGCGGGGGACGCCGCCCGGAGCGCGGCCACTGAGTACGGTCATTCTGCCGGAGATGCACGGATCCAGAAGGGCCTATGAATAAGCCTTCTAATCTTTAACCATCTCCTTTTGGCCTTAGAGGCAAAGAGGCACCAGGGAACGTGAAGGGTGAAGTCTTCAGTTGTTTCCCCCTGCTTCCCACGGCGCTGTCTGCATGCGTACGCAAATACCACAGGCAATATGGCCACTTCCAATGGTGCGCGCCATATTGGTAGAAGAAAGACTTCAGGTGCGCTGGAAGCTGAAGGTACCCCCCCCTCCTCAACCCCCCCCCCTCCTCAACCCCCCCCCCTTCTTTTTCTTCCTCCAACCCCTCACATCCTCACCCTACCCACTTCCAGGCGCATGCATGCAGACAGTCTCTTTGATGTTTCACCTGGCAGCCGGCATTGAGTCGATAGAGTCGGCTCTATAGACTTGTTAAAGATACCTGGATTAGCGACAAAATATAGTCAACCATTGCAGGCAGGCAGTATGGAGGGGGGGGGTAGCAGGTTGAGGGTTGGCACTGCCTATACAAGTTATTGATTCTGGGACCGTTCTTTTGTGGTAAATATAGAGTAAATACTATAACAAGAAAACCCCATGGCAGGAAAGTGGGTGGACGTGTGTCTTTGTTGTTAATACGATGCCTCAGTCACTAAATATAAATAGACTCTGCAGTTGCATTATGTGCGTGCAAATATTATGCACGACACCAAATATGACAGATGTGCATTAACGTTTATCATTCTAATTAAGCTGGTTGTTCATCCAATACCATCTCAAATGCATTTACATACGACCTGATATCTGCTGGATAGATTAAGAGTAATTGCTACTTTCAAATGCAAAATGGCTTGGGTCTATGTTGGATGAAATTAATATAGCTCTTACACAGTTAAAATGTGTATTTTCAGTGAGGGCACTGGTAAATGTGTGAATCAACACGGTAAAAGGTACGCCCGTGCACCCCCTCGCGGGCGTACCTTTTACTGTGTTGATCCACATGTGGTTCACGATTTTCACAACGATGTTCGTCATTTTCAGTGACAGAATAATACCTTTTATAGGGATTTTGCTTACCACAAAAGAAAATAGCATCATACTCAGGCGTTTCCTACTGTATAAGATGTCTTGAGTGTGCATGTTGTGTCAAATCTTTTCGGCAATTCATCCATTCTCTTTGAACCCACCTTCTTTTGAATTAATAATGAGATCTCTGTTCGCCCAACGCAGTATATCACTCACCTCTAGAGGTATGTACATGTATATTAATACGCATACTTCAGGGGCGTAGGAAGCAAATTTTTATTGGGGGGCCCAGGGGTCTCGGTTAGGGGGGCTTCTATATTTTTATAGGCTTATATAGGGAACCTCCTCATTATTGGGGGGGCAGGCCCCCCTGCTCCCCCCCTTTTTCCTACGCCCCTGTACTTAGAGAGCTGATATTATTCTGGTATCCTTATGGTTATTTTCTAGTATAAAGTATCGGCTATAAACTAAACACACTCTATTTATGTATCCAGCCTTATGTAAATATTTACAGCAAAATGTATGTTGAAATCATGTGCATCATATTTGTCAACTGTCTGATCAAAAGTTCGACAGTACGTACATAAAATGTTAACAATAAAATGAAGACTTTGTTAGTGTGTGCATCTTTTCAAAATACGCAAGGAGCTATTGAGTGCCACATTTCAAATGTTGACGTCAAAATAATGATTTTATCAGAGAATGCCTCTTGCCATAATGATCATTTATACTGTTGAGGCATTGTTAATATATGTAGAGTTGAGGCACATGAAAGGCAGTATAGATACATTATGGTGCATGGCGGGGATATATGTCAGGTTTAGTGGGAGGGTTTTGACCACAGTTCATATTCAAATTCATAGCAGGCTGATGTGTGGCCTCTTACCTTTCAGAAGCGAGAAAATACCTATTCCAAGGGTTAGTTTTCATCTGTCGACTCGGTTTTCTCTCATTTTGATGATATAAGATGTTATATATCAAATTTAGAACGCATAAACAATCGCCCATTCGATTGATAATTGAAGACGTTTATCAAATATCATTCTCTTGGATAATTTTGGGGTATGATGCCAATTGTGTGTTTCATATTTTGTTGAAGCCATATATCAAAACTAAGGATTATGCTGGGAAAGACAGACCAATCAATCCTAATGATAAAATCTTGTTATTGTGATTTTGCATTTGTATCCGTATCATCTAGGAATAACAAAAAAAAAGTAAAATAAAAAAAATATAAAATGTATAGCCTGTACCGTTAGGGCCGTTTATCCGACAGGAGACCGGTGCGCCTGGCTTAATCCGCCGGGGAACGCAGGGTCTCCTCCCGGGGAGGCTGAGCGATAAACAGAAAGAGCAAGCCGCACACCACGGCAGCAGCCACAGCACAAGCTCTAGCGGGCCCGCGCTTTTCGCTCGAATAGTCTTATTGTCGTCTGCGTTAGTACCCTAGCCTTCCATTCTCCACCCCTGTTGGTATCATTTACAGCAAGCCCCGTGGTAGCCTCAAGAGCAGACGACAACCCCTTCAGTGTCTACTTACCCTTTCCTGCCTCAAGATGTAAGAGTCAGTGTCTTGTTACGACCAGGACGCGCCCCCAATGCTGATACACTTGTTTTGCCGCTGGCATCACAATGGCAAAGCCACAGAGAAGGCAGCGGCCGCCATGTTCCCGCCAACCTGCGCCTCTGTCTGCAGCAGACGACTTAGATCAGCGCAGACTACAATTCCTCCAGTATACCAAAACGAGGCAGTTTGCGCGGGAAATTTCGCATTGGCTTGAACATTAGTAGTAAGAGATATTCTTGACCGTGGGCTTTACATAAGAAGTGCCACCTCTTCTCTCTCCATCTCCTGTGTGCGCGCATGTTGAGAAGAGGAGTGCCTATATACAAAAGTGGTGGGGCCAGGGTGGTGGTGAGCTCAAGGGACCACCACCATCACTACCAGACGACCACTGACCGCAGACGTGCACCCCGCCATCTACACGTGCTTCATGCCCCACTGGGTCCACCATGCATGCCGTTTATGAATATTATAATGTGCCTATTTTCTAAGGTCTATATGTGCTTGGGAGTGGGGTTGGGGAGGGGGGTCTCCCAGGTGGTAGGTGAAGGGCTTCAGCAAATGTACAGGAAGTGAGCTGTAAAATGGTAGTAGTGGTAATAGGCTGGGTGATTTGGAAAATATAATAACCTCTCTACAGATGATATTTAGCCTTGCCCCTTTTCTTATCATGCAGTCCAGTGATGCAGGGAACATGTTTTCCTTTAGTCACATTTCATCCTCAGGCGGGTCCTCAGGTAAATCCTACTCGCGGTCGTCAAGGCGCATTAGACATATAACATCTTTCTGGGGGTGGGTTATTCTAGGTGATCAATAGGTTATAAATTATATCCATTCCTCCAACCATACTCTTTCCTTGATCGTCCAGGTCGTCTCCTTCCACTTTTCCTCCTGTCCATCTAATTCCGCCATCATTCCATCCCACTCTCCCTCTACTACTTATACCATGCAGTATACCCCCTATCCCACAACTAAGCCTAAGAAAATACACCATCTCGCGTCTTTGCCCAGGGCGCCCGGGGACCATGTATTCCCAAGCTTCCAGGGGCTATCTATGGTCCTATAGGCACGAGCCGTCGGGGGTCCTTGTTTAAGGGTACCCTTATAGGCAACTTTGAGTGGAACTGATGGGGGTACTTCTTCAGGTCACAGATGGACACCAATATTCTAATCTGCGTTATACATTGCTTTGTAAAGCTTTAAAGCGCGGTTTTGGCTTTAAATACATGTATTTATGTGTATATTGAAAGAAAATGTAGAAACTTCTACTGGTCCAATCTGCAAGCTTATATCCTCTATAGAACGGCCATGACCTTCTGAATTCATTACAATAATTCATTTCACTGAATCTCCATAATTGTTGGTAAAGGCAGACAGAAATTGAAAATGAGTTGTCAGTTTTATGAGCCATCACAGAGCAGCCCTCCAAGGAGTTTTGATCAAACATATTACTAAACTGATGCTAGATCATATACCCCCCAATATCCTACACACTCACTTTATCCTACCAACTACAGCCATTTCATTAACAAGAATTGGACACGTCCATAAAATTCCTTTATGCAAGGTTCACAACACAGTTTTGAGCAGCAATAGACATGCACCTAGAAAGCTTTGTATAGTTTGGAAAAATCCCTGGCTTGATGGGATAATTGATAGATCTACAGTACAAAAGAGGCCAAATTATATTAGATCGAAAGAAATGGAATGTTTTGGTCACCATGGTAACCAAGTATGACCCACATATGCCATTACTTAACTGAAAGTCAAAGTCAGGAGCCTTCGGAAGATATAATGTGAAGCCAAAAGAGGATATCAAACTAAAATATGGTCTAACTCAATTAAGCCATAATCGCATGAAATAACCCAAAAATCACCAAATAGTTCTGGGCACGAAAAGGTTAAGTATACAATGTCTATACAATGTACTATAACATGACCTTCTGCTGTGGATGAATTGTTTATCTCCCTGTTGAAGAATAAACTACACAAAGTAACGTATATACACATGTAACCGCTTCTTACTTCATCTCTAGTCTGCTGTAATAGCTAACTGAGACTGGGAAAAGTCCCTCAGATCTGAATTTCCTCTTAGATAGAGGTTACAATGATAAAAAAAGGCAGACAAATATAGAGAAAGGACTTTAGCAAGTCTCATGGTGTCAAGCATATGGTCAAAAACCATAGAAACAGAGCATATCCTATTTTTGGCACTTCCGTCGGCCCCTGTACTTAGATTTTTGATTTTTTCTTGGATTTTTTTTTGCTAATATCATCGGGCTCGATGAGTTCTTGATGTTACATATAGGTTTTTGGGGTGGGAAATTGATATTTTAGTCTCCAGGGCCTCAAAATAGGCCAAAATTGACCCTAAATGAGCAAAATAATCCCCCAAAATATATAAAAATAAAATATTTTCAGGAAATCGTACCAAATATGTGAGTTTCCATTTAAGTTACATACATTTGGTGGTTGGACATTGTATTAGAGCCAAACATCCCCCAACTGGCCTGACTTCTTGTATAGTATGGGAGCATTTGAAGTTTGGTGAAGGTGTGTGTCTTGGCGAGTGATTATGCCTTATACCCCCTCCCCTAAAAAATCAGAGAGATCCATGGGTTCAAAAATGCCTTTAAAAAATAGAGCAAGGTTATATCTAACATGTGTAAAAAAATGGGAGGGCTCCATTGATAAACATGGAAATGAAAGGCTCATACCTCATCTCAGCAAGACAAGCCATTCTAGGGAAGACAATTTCGGGAAGACAGAATAAAATAATTTTTCCTCCTCCTGTTCAGGATTTGAATATTTAACTCTTCTAAACATGTCAGTAATTTTCCCCTATCACATACCTAAGTGACCAATGTGTAAAATGATTATTTATTGCCTATCCTCTGCAACAGCAGAGCTTGGAAGGAGATTTTTGTCTGGGCGAGATAGTGTCTTGGCGAGTGATTTTTGAGTAATATGCCAAGTTTAGGGCTTGATTTTTTAAATAAATAATTATCATATCATCACAAAAGTCTCAGATCTGGACCATTTTGACCTGTAGATTATGGAAATCAAGTTTATATTAATGGCAGAGGTGTCCTTATTGTCATAAAATCCACATACTTTTGATAAATGATTATCACGATTCCATTGCCATTTCTGTCTTACCAAGGAAATAAATGATTTTGACCCCGCTGTATACAGTTGGTATACTTAACTATTCTAAATATGTCAGTAATGTTCCCCTATCACAAACCTAAGTAAACAATGTGTAAAATAGTTACTTATTCCCCATCCTCTGCAACAGCAGAGCTTGGAAGGAGATTTTTGTCTGGGCGAGATAGTGTCTTGGCGAGTGATTTTTGAGTAATATGCCAAGTTTAGGGCTTGATTTTTTAAATAAATAATTATCATATCATCACAAAAGTCTCAGATCTGGACCATTTTGACCTGAAGATTATGAAAATCACGTTTTTATTAATGGCAGAGGTGTCCTTATTGTCATAAAATCCATGTAGTTTTGATAAATGATTATCACGATTCCTTTCCCATTTCTGTCTTACCAAGGAAATGAATGATTTTGATCCTGCTGTATACAGTTGGTATATTTTTATCTATTCTACATATGTTAGTAATTTTCCCCTATCACATACCTAAGTAAACAATGTGTAAAATAGTTACTTATTGCCCATCCTCTGCAACAGCAGAGCTTGTAAGGAGATTTTTGTCTTGGCGAGAGAGTGTCTTGGCGAGTGATTTTTGAGAATCATGCCATGTTCAATTGAAATTTCTTAGGTATACAAAGATTTTTCCCCCATTAAAGGTATATACCATCTGAAAGTAGATGTATTGGGCATTCTCCTCCATATGATTGATAGTTCCTATCTATCTCTCTATCCCTTTTATGAAGAATGACAGATAATGAACATTTTCTTCCCTCAATTTTACCTAAAATCCAAGTGTCAGCACTGGAGGGAAATGCCCCAATGCCAAAGAAAAATCACAGAATATCTTATCACAACTCTCTAAACCCAACATTTAGACCCAGTTGTACAAGGATAATAACATAAAAGACCATTATTAATATATAAAAGCACATATAGGAGGCCTTAGGGGTATTTACCCCCAATTATCACTCGCCAAGACACTGTTTCCAGGGTATGTACCTTTGGGGCGTTGCCATGGCAACCGTTTTCATATTTAACTAATAATATCTCGTGAGGAGGTACCCCAACACCTATACACTATCCACAAAAAAAAATCTTTAAGATAGTCCTAGGTTTGGTTCCAGACCCCCCCCCCCAGCCCAAGGGGGGGATATGCTCTGTTTCTATGACTTATGACCACATACGCGTGTAGTGCATATATTACTAGTCTTACACTTTAGATATATTCTGGTTTTGAGGACATCCGTCTTTTGATAATATGACAGCAAGCTCATACCCACCCCCCTAGTATATAGGTTAGAAAGTGCACCCCCCCCCCCCGCACACACACACACCTTTTCTCAACAAAAGGTATAGGTGACCTTGTCGACACCAAATTGGGCTGAAGTTCGACCAATTATCGACACGCAGCTTGTCTCAGTGTCATCATTCATGTATGCCCTTTATATATTGCTATACAAGCCAGTCTGTTTTAAGGCAGTGAGGTAGGAAAATGGGACGAGGGCAGGTGCCTCCAACCCGAATAAGTATAAGCCCTCTCCGGGAGCCCTCTCCCCGGGGATGGAGGGGGGGGGCTTACTATATACGAATTGATGGTCTCTCCCTACTTCCAAACTACCAACCCCCTACATTCTGGTGATATGACCATTTTTGAGGTGCATACAAGAGTTACTGCCTCCTATTTTAAGGGGCACACAGTGAGTTACCGCCCCCTAAATTTCCATCTCACCACCACCGCTTCTAAAGGCCTGTTTAGCAGTCGGTGTAGCCTCTTCTGATATGAGGCCCCCCACCTCCCGGGCTTTTAGACAAAAAAAAAACAGCCTGTAAGAACCTCTTATAAAATCAACAGGATTTTAAGTTCTCACACAAGATTCATGTGGAAGGGCGTGGGGCTCAGTCACGGCTGGTCCCCCCCCCCGCCCCCAACACACACAACCTCAGATAAAAATAATTGTTCCCCATGCACCGTCGGCTACAGGCTCGCCCCCTCCAGCCCGACAGAGTACGGGCTGGCTTCAGACCTTCATCTGGGTAGATCGTCGCCCAGGCGGCGAAGCTCACTCCCCAAGCAGATGCTTGACTTAAGGAGTGACCCAACATCAGCTTGGGGAGTGAATACACATCCCAGATCAATCAGATTCTTATCTAGATCAAAGAGGGTAATTAAGTAATAAACTAGAATACACATCCAGTGGAAAATAGAGCTGACCCCAGGCTATTGAACTGAGTATCAATAGACGCTGGCCGAGGCTGCGTCGGCTAGGGATATAACAAGAAACCTCTTGATACATTCTTGTAGGACTCTTTAGGACCTAGAGTTGCCCTTCGTATTTAAGATATTCTTTTGCCTTATCGTGTCACTTTACAAAATACATACAGGATTAGGAGACGGCGGGAGCTTTTATTCACCCGAAAATGGATTAAACAGACCATGTACTTCGCAAAAAAATAGACAGTCCTTCCCCTCAAGGTCAGGTTTTCTAAACCTTTTGATAGATGAAAGTTATAATCATGAAAAAAATGCTGCTAAACCTAATCTACATTACAATAATACTCAGTATGAATATCATTGGTTGCACGACACTATGTTCATATAATGGTGCTGTCCAAGCCAAAATCGTGAGATAATATGGATTAAACAAAGTATCTACAAAAATAGACAGTACTGCCCCTCAAGGTCAAGTGTTATAAACCTTTTTGAAAGTTACATAAATGATAAATAACTCTGTGTGTGTATACATGCATCTGAGAGGTATAGACAGACCACAGGCCACAGACATTTCCTGAGTGACATATCATTCCATATAACCTACCCTAGATGTAGGATAGATATGACAGACTTGAAAAGCAGCATCTAGTACTGGCCTCCAATGACCAGGACTTGGCTGGTGAGGTATCCTTGAGGGTCTTGCCAAAAAAGAAACGTGAACCAAAAAGGAAAAAGTGCATGTTTTTGTATTGCTAAAGGATTGTTTGGATAATCATTTAGATGAAACATGCACATTTTTTTCATATCTCAAGAGGAGTTTTCCATACAGCATTTCTTTAGTCAAAACTATTAAAACGATTTAAGTCATACACGTTTTTCTCAGCACTCTCTGAAAAGACTGACAAACACTGTTCCTCGTTTTCTTTTGGCAAGACCATCCAGCATGCCACTGAAGCAGCCGAGCCTGCACGGAGAGAACCAGCGTACGCCAAGTGCACCGAAATTAGGCAGCCCTCTCTCCTTCTCACTCACTACCAGGCAGAGGAACTGGAAGGGGGTGGTGCAAGTTGTGGGGGTGGGGGTGGTAGTGACCAGGAAGAAGTACAGGGAGAGGTTTGTCTTTATAGCATAGTCTTCTATACCTGGTCAATTGCACTTATATGGGGTCAAACCCAATTTTTCCTATGGGAAGGAGGTAAATGTGACTAAAATGTGAAGTTTCTGTCTACTTTTCATTTTCATTAGGTGGATAAGGTCAGAATCTTGCTTGTAAACCATAGTTTTGTCTATGTACAAATTATATTTAAAGCAGCACACTACAAGATAAGCACCTTTTCAGGGGTATTTTGAACATTTTTCATAGTGTTCCGAAATGCTATAAGGCAAAGTAAAAAGAAAGCACACTGGATATCAATCATAATTACTTGGATTTTTCCTTTAGCCCACACTAGTTAGCCTTATATTTGATCACTTTAGGAATCATTACCCCTACCTGCCAGGAGCTTTTGCTGAAAACCCTATGGTGTAGGTACAGTGGAACCGTACATGCCACATTTTTCACTGTAACCTATAGCATAATTAAGAGTACTTATACGAGATTCAAATAGGTATTAAGAATACCTTATGTGTCTACAATAAGGCTGTACAGAAGAAAAAAAAAACATAGCTTCGAATGTGTAGGCTAGTATTTTCATCTTTGTAAATCAAAATGGAAGTGGGGTAGTTTTAGAGGAACCATACGTGCCACATATATCAATTGCTCATACACTCAATTTTGTATGTTGGTGAAATTAATTTTGTTTTCAAAATTTTCTCCTCATAGAAGGTGTTAATGACAGAACTCTAATGACAGAAATCTACCAGCCACCTTTAACATAAGACACTTAAATGTGACATGGAACCATACGTGCCACAATATGTATCATGCCAAAAATATCCTGAAATAAGATGGTATGTGGTTATGACACACTACTATTGTAAAGGGATGATGTCCAGAATCATTGACAAATGATTTTATATGGACCTGTTCACTCAAGGGTGGAAAGATTATGGCCCTAAAAATAAGCTTATTTTGACCAGAATCCCATAGGAATTAATGCTAAATAACTCTAAATTGACTCTAAAATTGGCAATTATACATATTAATGTTCCCATTTTTCAGGATAGGCCCCTGAGTGCATTAGTATTTTGGGCACAAGATTTCAAAACAATCCAAGCAGTTTAATTTTCACCCCTCTTTGAGACCTGTGTGACCCCAATTCAGTGCAATTGACCACCTATGTATGAATAAATACCTACATATATAATAGGTACTAGCTAGCATGATTAAACGGCCCTAAGGGAATGATCAGACAGAGAGGTGGACAGATAGATGAAAGGGTATGCATTCACATGGTATAAGGGTAGAAATAAAATGCTAATGGGTGGTTTTAGCATTTCAGCCAGTTGTATGTTACAATTATATGAACTTACCATTCACAGAGCTGCTATGTATGTATGATCATGAGTCACTCCCTGCTGAAACAGATATACATGAGGTATGTGTATAGGAACATGCACTGTAAGAAATAACTGTTGAATCTACAATGGGGTCCTTGTAAAAAACTGAACAATGAACCACTGTAATTACACAACAGGGAGCCAGTGTATAATCTCCAGGTGGCAGTGTGGTGGTACAAGGAATCTCTGTGAAAACGATGTGAAAATAACGAAGGATCTCTGGCAACTTTGGGACGAGAGATCCTTTGTTATTTCGACAACATATTTTTACAGTGTGGCATTTGCTGTGTCTGGAATGCCATGTATAGAGATACGTGCTTGTATGCATCATTGCATGCAGATCTACATCACAAGTCTAAAACACCACCTGCTACAACACCAGACTTCCAGTCAACGTAGATCTATTGTATTAGAGCATGCAAATGGCAATAAGTATGATGGTTACAATATTAGAAGTATGTCTCTTTTTCGATGAGTGTTCCCATTTCTGTCTGTCACCCCCTTTCCCTCCCCACCCCCTCCCCATGTCTCTCTTTTCTCCCTCTGATATACGAAACTAATATCAGCTATATCACGATGGGCATCATGTGCCTTCATATCTATCATTTGGGTGAATAATTGGAGCTACCTAATTGGTGTCCAGGTGTTAGGGTAGGTTTATCTTGTGACATCCATATACCATACGACGTCCATCCCATCCAGTTACTATAGACAAATTTGATACTGAATATCCATGCCATCTGGTTAAATCAATGTTGATCATCTGGACATGAATTTTCATTTTTAGAATACCAAGGTAGATTTTGGTGGCCCTTGTATGGGGTGGACGTCTCAACCGATGGTGTAGGCTTAAGTTCTCATGGTGAAAGTATCGTACCTTGACTTACAACCTTCTCTCCCCAGCTTCTCTCCCATGGTCCCACTGCCCATACCCCTTTTCCTACATGCACGCAACCCCCTTGATAAATCCTATCCTTCCCCTGTCTTCTCATCCCATGTTTTACCCCTCCCCAAAGGTCCTTCCCGTCTGTGCACGCATGTAAAACTATAACCTTGTTGAAAAGGAGACACGCACAGAAAGGGCAACAAGACGGAACGTCGCAATGCCTCATAAAACCGGGTGTATAGAAGAGGCAGACGCTCCTACGGTTATAATAACTGTGTGTCATGTCCTGAGGGCCTCCAGAGTTGTATCATGTTGGTCTTAGAAGTTAAGAGGAAAAGTCACAGACAAGTCAAGACAACAAAATAATCTGTGCATATTGGATATCATTAAAAACTTAAGACTGGTACTATCGTTTTTTAAGTCGCGAAAATTATCTTGAAATAGAAGACCATGTTTCATTTGAAAAGATTGGAGACCAATAGATCGAAGACTGGCCATATTTCGGTGCCTGGAATTTCACTATTCTCTAGAATGTGTTAATGATCGATTTCCCAATATATGATACATAGGGGGGGGGGACAACAAAATCTTGGTGCATTTCTATTTCTTCAACATACTGAGCTTTCAACTCGGCGAGGCAGCGTCTTTACCATAACCCCATCTCGTGACATCTCGTGAGAGTGGAACAAGATCACGTGACTTGTGGCAGTGTCTCGGACCTGGTCGCCCTGCGATAATTGCGGGCGAACACACAATTTCACACGGCAAAGATCGCACGCTACACAGACTAGACGGGCACCCTCTCCAACCTGAGGCCTTTATCGCATGACATGTCTGTGTACTGACCAAGACTGTGTTTAGCTCATTATGGTTGTGTATTGGCATGAGAGGGAGAATCTGCACCTGTCATAGCAATATAGTTTACCTAGCCAGGTCATGGAAGGGAGTGAAGAGGTGGGTGGGTGGGTGGGGGTGTCAATATAATTATGTACAGCAATGTGTGTATATTGTGCATGTATATAGCTAAGAAAAGAAAGTAAGTTTAAGCTATCAAGTCCATTATTACTTTATTAGTTCTAATCTAAAAAAAAAAAAAATTAATTTGAACAAGCTAAACTTTGAATCTGTCATTTGTAAAGGCGGCCCAACATAGGCTAGATGGTATAAATTATTTTAGATTGGGTATAGGTGGAATGGCTATCAAAATTCATACTCATAACTGTACTTCAATAGTTCGCTCTAGTCTTCTGTAGTTGATTTCACCAGGCAGATATATTCTGTGCACTGAAGACCTTTTTTCTTAGACAAGCCTTTTTCGGTATGAATATCAAATGAAGTGTACTATACCCTTGCTGCACCCATATGACCCTGACTCTCCTACCGGGTATCTCAGTGCTCACGTGGGTCACCTTATTTAGGATCATGAGTTGGGGCACCTCTGCTGCACAGGGGACTAGTTGTACATGTACCAGTGACCCGGTGCTAAACCTCCAAACCATATAGCATGGTTCTGGTGAGGGCATTCATATTGAAAACTATTCTAGCCTGTCTGCTTATTCTGCCCATCAAAGCAAACACAAGGACAGAATCGTAGCCCAAAGTTAATGTGTTGTCTATACTAGTCTGGGTTTTTATGTGGGAATTTTCTTGACGAGTACTTGAACTGGTTGCACATCCAATTGGCAGTCTCAATCCTCATTGTAAATATCATCTTTGTATCATTATCTTTCATCTAGTACCCAAAGCTCAACATATGCCACTGATATTGATTGACCTTATCATTACTTCTTCATGTAGTGGATCAATCAATAAGTATTTGATTATAAAAGAGGGGTACACCGAACCAGTCACTCAGGCTACAAAGTGCCAATGCCCTTGTTTTGCAGGTGCTTAATTAAGGCAAATGCTCTTGGGTGGATTGATCAAAATCTAGTGTTGCTATCGGCATGCATCTCTGTTAGTTTGAGACATAAGGAAGTGCACGTCAAATGCATACCATCTATTTCAGTCTGTGCCTTTGTGGTGTAGATAACAAAAGAACCCTTTCTCCAGTGAAATGGAGGAACACTACCCCTCCCCCCAAGAATTCTACTTATATGTATTGATCATGTTTACTTATTTACTTAGTCCAAGTTTTGAATATATGATACATCTAGAGCAAGTATAGTGTAGTGAATTTCGCTGTTTGTATAACAAGCCTATTGTATGACGTTGGGGGATGGATGCAAGAGTTATGTGAATATAACTGTATCCTGTGGTTAGTAGTTGGTGGCCTAGACCAAACCAGACACATTCTATGTGAACAAACCTAATGCAACCATCTGTTTGACCCCGCAATACCAGCCCCCCCTCCCCCAACCCACCCACTCCTGATGCTGTGTACTCTTTCCACACTTTCCATCTACATTAACAAGTTATCTACACAAAGAGTGCTATGACAACTGGTAAGTCACAATAATCCAGAAGTAAGACCTATTATTCCATGATTGAGGACTTCTTGAAATAATCTTAACTGGTCTTTGCTGGATAGGAGCTATCGTGAAAAAAACAGTGCACCTATAGTAGTATACCATGGAAAAAAGTATAATAGTCTAATGCATAACCGGAACTATATGTAACCGGAACTATATGACCATTAATACGGATAAGAGCATGACAATGTATTTTGGCTCTAAAACAAAGCTAGGCAACCTTGACAACCCCAACGTCTTACTAAATGGGACAAGGCTACCAAGCTGCTGAAGCTATACCTATCTAGGTGTAGAATTGGACAGTCATTTGAGTCTGAGTCCACTCATGGCAAAGGTTAAAAAATCTATGGGCAACAAAATATATAAACTAGGCAAACTACGTAAGTGCATTTCAAAGGACAATAGTCTCCGTGTGTAGAAAGTTATGATCCTCTCCAGCATAGAGTACTGCTCCTTCTATCTAGGAAGTGCCCATGGATATGAATTGACTAAGTTACAAAGGCTCAAGAACCGTGCACTAAGCGTTTGCCTAGGTCATGGTATTAGACAAATATCAATTCAAGAACTGCACTCCCAAAGTATGCTAGCTCTTCTTGAGCATAGACATAACGTGCAGCTGTTAATAATTATATGGAAAAAGTCAATCAATGGTGAAGCACTAGATCAGCGTGAGGTGGGGACAAGGGGCGACCGAAAGGTAAAATTTGCACAAAGAAGGGCAACAACCAGCTTTTATCATAAATCCCCATATCATAGAGGTGTAACACTATGGAACTCTCTAGATCATGGAACACAACGTCTCCCTGCTTGCCGTCGCTTTCAACATGCTGCAGACAAAATCTTACGCCATTAGCCCCCTATAGTCTCATTTCATGTTGATTATCACCTCTGATTCATTTACACTAAGAACACAGCATTTTTTTCTGAGTTACTATATACTTCATGTCATATGTTCATATATTCTCCTCTTGATTATTATGTACTGGGGTCGTCCCAATAACAAAGGATTAGCCACATCCCTAAACAACTCTATTATAAATGTGACAAATATGTGCACCGAAAAACGTCCCCTCAGAACGATTCCGTGCAATAAATTCAATTCAATTCAATACTCTTTCTTGTGTCAGTAATATTACATTCTTCACATTTTGACCACCGCCCCCTTCCTTCTACATCCATCCAAACTCAACTACCTCTAGTCATACCAGACATCTGTTTGTCCCGACTGGAGCACCATCCAGTGGCAAGCCCATGAACAAAGCCCCCAGCGCTCTTTCAGTCCACCTAAATGTGCCCTTCTAAATCCCTCCAACATATGTATGTTATAATTTAGGAATATGCTCCATCCAAAGGCTGCACCAGGTTGCCCGGTCGGGCGCACTACTTTCTCTCGCGGCCTCTCTGTTGGTCGGGGCCACTGAGGCGGAAGGACCGCTGCCTCACACGTGAGGGGTCGGCGCGGAGGGCGCTGACCGGAAAAGCGAACTAATTTCTCGACTTGGTCGGCTCGGGGCCTGGACCGGCCCGACCAGGGCCTGTGGTTTGTTTTATCAAGTGTGGTTAGCGATATATCCACAGTATTATAGCTTATCCTCTAGGTTATATGCACTTCTTTTGAGGCTTGTTTGCCATGTCTAAACACTATGCATGAATGTTATCCAGTCTCATGAAAGGTTTACCCAATTCACAACACATTCATTTACGAATTTCATTCAGTCTAATGGAAGTTTTACAAACATATTACAGAAACGTAAAGAGAATCACTTTCACACATTCCAATAAATTATGCATGCACTCCCTTCAAAACCGCGACTGTTGAGGTCTCTAACATGTTACAGCATACTATTGAAGATACTTTCTTTATCTATGACCCAACAAGAAGATAAGCCACCAGTTTCAGTTCAAGAATGCACTAAATGCGTCAGTCTGATCCCAGAGCATTGCCCATTATATTTTTTGAATTTTCGAATTCGACCACACCTATACCTACCTATACCCACATACGCATAACCAACAATACAGGTTAGAAGATATACCACAACCCTCAAATTGCATGCCAGGCCCATAGGTGTCAATATGCATGCTGAATTAACATTGTATGAAATCATTCAGGACTACCGGACATCAAAGCAATTGTCCCAGCAGTTCACGTGACTAAGACAGCCTTATCAACCTCCTCTCAATGAATGTATTCTCCCGCCAACACTATGTCCTCTGTGCACAGGCGCGTGGCAGATGGCGGAAGTGACGTGCCCTCCTCCCAAATGGCGCTGCCGAATGTGTAGGCTCACTGACCAACCTGACACCTAGCGGGAGAGTCGGGGGTCACTAGAGGTCAGGTGTGTATTTTGTCTGTGTGTGTGTGGGGGGGGGGGAGCTGAAAGGTGAGGGATTCTGAGGTCAAAGATTAGCTAAGATTGAACGGCCTGCCTGGCTGGCTGTTTAGCACCCCCATCCCCACCCAAAGAGAGAGACAGAGAGAGAGACAGAGAGAGAGACATCTTGTCTTGATTTTGAGTTAAAAGATAGTTCACCCATGCCCAATGAACAAAGAAAAGATTAAGTTAGTGGTAACTACTTAACTTATGATGCAAATTGATCTTCAAAGCTAGATAACTATGCACTAATTTTACAAACACAGTAAAGAATCTATGGAAAAGTATTAGTAATAATGAAACAAATGTATATGCACTATTTGTCTATGTATTCTTTAAACATGGCGGGTCTCAAAAAGCGCCCCATGAATGTAAAATTTTGGCCAATAAATGAAAAAAATACAAATACAACAATTACAGCATATTACAAAAAATAAGAATATTGTGTATTCGGAATTTTAATAATTCCTCTGTGTGGATACACTTTAAACTGCCACTTCATACCATGGTAACACTAGTTGAGGGCACACTTTTGTTATCGTGAAACCCTTAAACCCTGGGATAGTCACAATTTAAACCATGTGTGGGTTTATCTAACTGGTTTATCCAACTTCAATTTATCTGATACAATGGAGGGCCTACTGATTATCAGCTAAATGACTTCTGGTAATTTTCACACCAGGAGATCCCAATTTGTATATAAGCCAATTAACACTTCTCACTGAACACAAACTGTCATAAACAGTCGTAATGATTGCCAAGCTTCTCCTCCTGTCCATGGGTCTTGTGGTTCCTGCTTTGGCAGTGAACATGCCCTTCATTATTGGTGGGACAGATGTGAGCAGTGCTTCTGATTGGCCATGGCAGTGCTCTCTGCAGCGGAATGGAAGACACTCATGTGGTGCTTCACTTATTAGTGACACATGGCTCGTCACTGCTGCTCATTGTGTCCAAGAGGGGTAAGTTAACACTATTTTGCATTTCACTTTGAATCAATTATCATTTAAGTTTCCTTGACATGAAGGTATTCTCTTCACTGTTTAATGTTTGTTGACCCTAGTGTAGACATTATGATTCTATAAATTGCTTTTCAGGCTGCCCATCTACTCTGTAAAGTGCGGAAATCTGAAATATGCTGATGGTGAAAAGAGAACACTGAGTGAAATAATTAATGTAAGTTTGCAGGATTTGCTCATAACCCATATGAAGTGGCATTAAACCATTATATATTCATACTTACCCGACTCGAAAATATCAACTTATCTGTGGGTGTGCTATCAAATGTAATATGTATAATGTTATATTATATATATGCAAGTACTTTATGGATTGTGTAAATTGTTTAATGTAGTTCTCACCATGAATATGACCTTAGCTGTCGAAATGGCGTTAAACATCTATTACTCACTCACTCACTTTATGGATTTATCCTATTGGGTATGATGTGTATCACTGAAATAATTTTAACATGAAGGTATATTCACTTTTACTCAGCATGAGGATTATGAGAAAGGACCTGGGTCCTTCCCCAATGACATTGCTGTCATAAAGTTGTCATCAGCCATGCCAATAGGAAACAACATCAAGGCAATCACAATGACATCGAAAGATCATGCTGGGAATGATGACTGTTATATCACTGGCTGGGGTGTTACTACTAGTGAGTTACAATACGCTTTTCTTTTAAGATGATAGATAGTATCTTTAACAAGAGAAGTAGGGGGAGGAGATATCTCATCCTCTTACAGTGATTAATCAATGAGACTTCATAGCATTAAAAGGGACCTGAAGCTGCATCTCACTGTCTTACCATGTATTCATATTTTTCATTATCACACAGTTGTTTAAGCTAGCATATATTTGAATTTTGGGCACAATTCTTCCATGTAACCTAATCTTAAGAGTCTGAACATAGTTTACTAATGTCCAAGTCAATGGCATAACTAACAATTTTCTTTTATTCCTTTTGAGAATAGCTGGGGGTGGCTATGTTTCTGAAGTGCTGAAGCAGGCAAACATCAATGTCTACACAAAGACTGAGTGCAAAAGAATGTGGGGAAGCAAAATTAACAATGGGCATGTCTGTATTGGAGACTCTCAAAACGGAAGGGGCTCGTGTAATGTAAGTGTGCTATTTTGTTGATAATTTACTGGAAACTTATAATATTATCAAGTATAATGAAAATGCATTGAGATCAGTGAATAATTCAGTTCTGGCACTTAATTTCCACTGATGTGGCAGTGTCTAGACCTACAGACATTTCCCACATACTCCTCAATACCAGGGAGGGTTGGTAATGTGTACTATCCGAACAGATTCTAATTGGTTCTAACCTCTAACCCAAATGAAAAACTTCTAGTTATCTGGTTAAAACCTTCATAACATCCTTCGAGATCTAGTAGGCCTAATAGAATTTGAAAAAAACTAATGATAGGACAACTGTCCCTATTCGTAGAACTACACATGGCCTAAAGATTTGAAAACTTTTTTTTCTACATTTATCTTATTATCTTTCAAGTCATAAGTGGCTAGATATCTAAAGACGACATGAAAGCTTGATGTTTATAGGCCAGGTAGATTTTGTCGATCCATCACAAAGCATTTAGAATATCACAATAATAGGTTTTAACAATCTGGTTTTTGATTACCATAGTTATTCGCTCACTTCATTTGCTGACCATAATCCTTTTGTGGTATCATTGATATTGCCATGTTTAAAATCTAGGTGAGTAAGATTAGTTTCAATATATAGAGTTTGTCTGACATGTTAATATCCTCTGACAGGGAGACAGCGGCGGTCCTCTTGTATGTAGAAATGGAGATGATTATGAGCTGGTAGGTGCCACATCTTGGGGCATTAATGGCTGCTATACATTCTTCCCAGCAGTCTACAGCCGTATCACCTACTTCAGGAGCTGGATCGAAGGAAAGACTGGTATCTAGATTACCATCATGTCAATGGCAGCTTACATGGCTACACAAAGAACTACAATAATCTAAATAAAGAAAGAAACTACCATGTCTTTGTATGTTATCTTGTATGCAGACTGACCATGTTAATAGTTAAATCATGACTGTGGTACATCTATGGTCGCATGGAAAAAGCAGCCACTCTCCACCCAACATTGGTGGAGTGAGTCCTAAGATAGAGAGGGTGCAGACAGGCTGATAATCATATAGCAAGATTTCCTAAATACAAAAAAAACAACAACTGTATCCCTCGTAATGTGTATCAGACATTGACTGGTTTACAGTGCTATACAGCAGGCCATTCAGACCTTTCTTCAGCTATTTCAGGGACTGATACATGAGGAGTGATTTAGGGGAGGGGAATGGAGTAGTATCTCATGCATAAGGCGACCAGTGAGCATTGCACAGTTGATGTGAAATTTTTTGACGGCATTTTTTTTTGTTACCATAGTGTTGAACCCAACAATCATGTAACGCCAGCTGCTATTGCCTAGCGAGTCAGCAGCTGTAATATGTCTAGGCCATCTGGGTACAAACACGCTTACTTTTCATTATTTTGATATAATCAGCCGCACTAACAAGGTAATAATCAGATTTGTTTTCTGTCTAATTGAAAGAAAAAGATATTACTAATGACCTCAAGCCCTCAAGGGTACAGCTGGGAGCCCAAAGGCATGAACCAGAGGAGGAGAGGATTCCCCATCTGTTCCTGCAGCTCGGAGAATCACTCAGAGCTGCTCACTATTGTCTAGACTATGGTATTGATCCACCAGGGGTCGCTGGGTGCAGCCCCTACTGAGCAGATCACCCCTCCTGGCGTTCCACCAGCGTCTCCTCAAAGTCCCTCTTTATCGCCCACCTCAATACCCTTTCCGTCCACTGCGGCAATATGGCATCCAATGATTGTGTGTGTTTTGATCATTTCTTATTTGATACTGTTTTTATCTCTGTGAGTGGAATAATGCATGGGATATTAATTCCCGTTGCCATGGCGATTATTGCGCATGCATGGATGATGCCTTCCCATGACATAGATACTGCCGTAGACTATGCCGGGGGAGTGTTACTTTGCACTGGTTTCCCCATCTATACGTACTTTATATAACCGGCCCTATCGACCGGCCTCTACTTTGTGTATATGAACTGGCTTCAAAGGTACAAACCTCCTCTGTAAGTAGACATTCCTTTTAGGGAACTCATCACAATTCTCTGACAGCTATTTATAATTTCACGAGTTCTTATAGACGGGTTCTAAAGGCATGGCTGGCTGAGGTGAGATAATTGATAAAAGGATCAAGGTGGCTTGGATTTCAATGGTTCCTCTTCTGTTTTCCTGCCCTCTTATCAGTGATCTTATCATAGGGAGTCTAGGACACACCTGATACAAACACACTATCAATCTGTAATCTGCAATCATCTCTTCCCCCAAACCTACACACACCTGTGACCCCCCCCCCCCACTTCCAGATAGACCTGTAAACACCCTGCTCCCACCTCAACACAGTCAGCTTGGACCTCTCATTACCCCTTCTTCCTTGTACCACCACACTGCCACCTGCCCGGTGGTTCATTGTTCAGTTTTTACAAGGACCCCTTGTAGATTCAACAGTTATTTCTTACAGTGTTCTGTTCTATTTATCATAGTTCATATAAACAGGACAACACCATCCTAACCATGAATACTTTCCACAATGTATTTTGGGGAATAAGGAAGGCCTTGTATTTTTGATTTGGATTAAGGGGAGACTGCTGCTTTCAATATTACAACGCTACACTTTACCTCACACTGTAGAATAGATATTAAATTATGCAATATTCGCACTGACAAGCAGTTCATTTGTAATTCCATGGCAAGCAGTATATCATAGGATGGATAGGGGATAAAAGTAATAATCACCTTAATCGACTTCTACCCAATCCCCTGGGAATGTCATGGCAATTAAACATCTCTAGCAATTCATTTATTCAAATATCTTTTTCTTTCTATTCGTGATTTCTTTATCTATTTCTGCTTTTCAACAACAAATTCTATGACACTCATGAACTATGTAGGGTTCATAACCATGCATGCACTTCTGGGTTTTTAAAATTTGCTAACTCAACTACCAAGAAATTGCAATGAACTAAGGGATCGAATTATCAGAAATGATGTGAGCAACAATTTTTTTCATAGATTTCTGCAAATTGGTATTATGCTTTAAAGCATACATATCAACTATATGTATAACAAGTTGGAGACCCCCCCTCCTACACCCTACCCTTCCATATTGATGTGTTCATATAAAAGACATTACTGGGCGAGTAGCCATATACAACAGGTACATGGTTAATGCAAAGTTTCACCCTCATAACCCACCACCATAGGCCCCTGGATCCCCGTGAGACACTACATTGAATGTGTCCATGTCGTCATGGGTAGTGGACAGAGTAAGTGGAACACACCATTTACATGAATATTACTTAGTGTCTGCTACACCTTTATTAAGTATCTGCTACAGTATTATACGGAGACATGTTACACAATAGTACATTATTAATAAATGTCTGCTACACTTTTACCAAGTATCTCTTACCGTATTATATACGGATATGACATTGTTACTACGTATCTACAACACAATTGTAACTAAATCAATATTTCTACACTCTTGTACACATTGAATCAAATATCTGATACATTATTCTGCATACAAGTCAGGTACTTGTTAATTAAATACAATGCCAGCAGTATTGTAGGTGTGTGGGCTTTTGTGCCTGCCTTGGCTTTCCTTGGCCACTTAAAGGGATCTTAGTCTCATCTCTTCTGTCTAGGCTTCCCTAGCCAATTGAAAAGGGTCTATTTCTCCTCATTCCTATCCCCTCGGGATGTGTGTGGTGCACCTTATGCTCGGGCACCAACACATTCCTCTGTAAAAATATGTAATGTAGTTCTCGCCATGAACAGGCCCTTAGCTCACTCACTCCCTTCTGTCCCCTCGTTATGTGTGGTGTTCAAATGCGCGGGGACCAACCCATTCATATGTGAAATTGTGTAATGTTGTTTTCTCGACATGAACATGACCTCAGATACATACTCAAGAGGATGTGAGAAAAGATAATATCTAAAATGACAAAGTTCTTGAAAATTCAGGAAAAGAATGATTAAAAAGTAAGAAATGATTAATAGTTTTTTTTCCTAACAGGGAGCTTCTTTCAACAGTCAATAAAGTGAGGAAATCATCCCTATGAAACATCAGTGGATAACTTAGTAATCCAGGGTCAGTAGTATAGGGGGTCCCGATTGCACTCTTATCACATCTCTTACATGCAATCTTCTCAAAACTCTTTACGCGTGACCATATATATATATATATATATATATATATATATATATATATATATATATATATATATATATATATATATATATATAAGAGAGTATAAATGAACAAAAGGAAAAAGGGAAAATCAAAAATACCCAGACGTAAGTGTGTATTTAATTATTGTCTCCTTTTGAAATTATTCTCTTAGAATACCCATGGATGACGTGCATCCCCATGTAGTCCACCATACATGAATCAATAACCATGAGGCTATATTTACACAGGCTTAACATGCACATATTCCGCTTGTCATCCCCTGAAAACTTCTCATCCTGTTATCTAGTGAACGTCTCTAAGGGACTGGTTATTATTAATCAACAAGGGGGGTGGTGGGTTTGAGGGGGGGGTCTTACAAATCTCAGACCCCTCCCGAGGGGGGGGCAAACAAATTTTGACCCCTCTTGAGGGGGGGCTAAAAAAAAGGTTACCCTCTTTTTAGCAAAAAAAGCCAGTGAGCTACTGTAGATCAAAGAGGATTGCGAAAATTCTCGGCGCCTCCGGCGCGGGGGGAGTGCAAAAGATTTTAACTGCCATCGAGTGGGCGGGCTGTAAAAAAATTTCGCACGTCTGCGCGAAAACACACCACCCCCCCCCCCCCCGTTGATAAAAAATGACCACTCCCTAACGACATGCAGACATCCTGCATACTCCCTCCCACCAACCGTTTACCCCTGCACTGTTAGGAGTCTGCCTACCCTCTTACCCAGTGGGACCACCATTTTGAAATTCGGTGGTTCTGTCAAAATTGGTAAGATACACTGATGAAACATGTCCTGATAGAAATCTTGTCCAAGGTGAACACCCAAATCCCGGGTCAAGCCTGTACCCATTTTATCAGCTCTCATCAGTGCATCTCGGCAGAACAATCTCCAGTCTCACCTGGAACCTATACCCACCCCCCCCCCCCACACACACACACATACACACACCACCACCCTCTCTACCTGTACAAAGACTGCTACATGCCGTCAGACTTACCTGTCTCCAGGACACCGTTGTCATGATAGCCGCCCTTGGCAACCAGCCAAGCCGTGGGTTAGGCGTCCCACCCATCCTAGCAGCAGTACCGCTACCGGCCTAGAGAGGGCGTCTCGGTCGGTGTTCCCAAATTGCTGTACATATTTCTGTATAATATGGAGGTCCGCCATGTTTGAACCGTAAAGACTATCATTTATTTCTCATGTCGGATGTCAGACACCGGTGTCTCTGGGTTGATTTTATAATTTAGCCTGAATGGTAGCGTATAATTAAGTTGTAGACAAGCACAACTTCAGCCAAATATGCACCATAATGAAGTCAGTCCAGACGGGTTAAAATACCATGGAACTACGCTCAGCCATGTCTTAGATGATGCATTATGGAACTGTTAGTCTGTTGGGTCAAACAGGGGCGTAGTAAGCAGATGTTTATGGGGGGGGGGGGGCAGGGGTCTCGGTTGGGGGGGGGCTGCTATATTTTTATATAGACTTATATAGGGAACCTCCTGATTATTGGGGGGGGGGAGGCCCCCCTGCCCCCCCCCTTTTTCCTACGCCCCTGTCAAACGTATACCGCAATGATATTCAGTCTTTTCTTTTATCCCCACTGTCATCCGCAATCTAAATGAACTATATCTCTGGTGGAATAGGACCCCGACTGCCGTGTGCGGTCGGTCCTCCTAACTGCCATTAACTAACTGTCGCCTGATCAAAATCTTTCCATGGTTGAGCTCATGTTTTGGGGAAGGGGTATAAAAAAGTACAAAGAACGTTGTTGCTAGGCAACGACGAGATGATCCTGATTCCGATTCTGTCTCATCTTCAAATCCTCCCCCCCCCCATTCACCTCCTCTCAGCCCCAATACTCCCTCCCTTCCTGTTTTACCCTGCACTGCTGCTACCTGGTGGCGGTTGGCTGCGCATGCGCGTAGGGTTCCAGGTACGTCATTTCCGCTAGATGGTCCTACCGGGCATGTTGGCAGGATTTCTCTAGTAGTCAGCCGACGACTACCTCCTGCGGGCTAAATAGCAAAAGAGTAGACAGTGTTGATAATAGGGTAACAGAGAGGGGGAATACATGCTTCTGTTCGTTAGATAAGCCTACACATAGCATCCATTTACACCACCCCTGAACACATCCACGTATACAGAGAGTAAGAAGAGGTATAGATACCCTGGATCCTCCCAACCACCCACCCCCCTCCCATCCTACATCTTCCCTCTAGCCTCCCCCTTGGCAGAAACTCATCACCACTCACCAACCACCCAGTGGGCACCCAGTATACCCCTTCCACCCCTAATGACGTCATGAGCTGGTAGGATAACGCATACTGATTGGACAGTTTCTACCTCCCCGCTCCTCTACCCCACCATCACCCCCCCCCCTCCCCTTTCTCCTCTCCTCTATAGCCATCGGCTGCTGCTCCTGCCTCTCCCGCCATGTCTGCCCAAGGGTGCAATCAGGCGTGAAATGCTGGAGAGTTATCGGGTGCACAGGCTGCTGCTACTGCGGCTGCTGCTGCTAGGGAGGAGGAGAGTGATGAAGGCAAAAAGAGACTGTTAGATGGATGGGAAGGTTAGAAGGAGACTACTGTAGAGTGATGAGGGTAGGACAACCTAATGGCTTAGGTGAAACAAGAATGGACTGTATCTGTAAACAAACCTCAGTGATATGAGGATATGAATATATATGGGAGTGGAGGCAGAGTGGAATTTTAAAAAAGACCGAAATATGGATTGAAGGAACTGGCACTGGAAAGCTTGTTAGAAAAAATGACTGCATGGTTCTAGAGTCAGAGAGCACTGTAGGGTGATCGGGGTAGGAGGGGACTATATGATGTGTGAGGTAGGAGGGTACTGGAGGATGGTGGAAGTAAGAGGGGACAGGAGGATGGTGAAGGTAGGAGGGGACTGGAGGATGGTGGAGGTAGGAAGGGACTGGAGGATGGTGGAGGTAGGAAGGGACTAGATGATGTTGGAGGGGACTGGGAGATTATAGAGGTAGGAGGAGACTGGGGGATGGAGATAGGATGGTACTGGAGGGTAGTGGAGGTAGGAGGGGACTGGGGAATCGTGGAGGTAGGAGGGGACTGGGGAATAGTGTAAAGTGAATCACCTCAGAACATAGGTACAGTCATGTCTCTACAAACTGGTCTTCAAAAGGTCGGTTGATTCACTTACCAGCCACCTATTCCATCAAACAGATTTGATTATAGCCATTGAAATCTATTGCGATCATGATTTAGGGAACCAGCTGATTCAGGAACCAGCCAAATTTTATCTCAAACAGAGGTGGCCGGTTTATAGAGACGTGACCGTAGTAGATAAAGCAATTGAGGCCATCCCGATACCCTCCAGCTCCCCTTATAGCTTTTAGTAATAACCAACCCAAGAGAGCTGTAAGGTTTCAATAGAAGGTGTGCTATTGCTGTAATTTTGACGTTGATGACTGATTAGAAGAACACTATTACATTGCACAGATTGTGAATATAGATTGTCCACTACATGATAAATTCATGCCCTCTTTACAACTGTAACAGTTATTTATCAATCAGTAGGAATATTTTCAGCATCAAGTTGGTATTTGTATTGTTTGCACTAGGGCGTATAGCAAATGCACTTATTTGACATGGAAAAGTATTTATATAACTGCAATACCACTAAATGAAATGAGTTTGAATGGCTGATATAGTACTACACTATGAACCACTTTGTGAAGAAACCGGTAATATAGTAATCAATACACATCCAATTTGCAAAGAGCCTCTGATGTGAACCGTGTATATCTGACAGTCGGAATATGACATATTCATGGTGTACAATTACTGCACTTCTATTACTTTCCTGACTTCTCTCTTTTTGATGTACCCTCATACTCACCTTGTCCAAAAAATGTTGTCGAAATAATTGTCCCAAAGTTCCCAGAGATTCATTATTATTTCCATGGAGATTCTTTGTATCACTATACTGCCATCTGGGGCTTCATTGTAGAAACTAAAGTGCTTCACTGCAATACAATTGTGGTGGTTCACTGTTCAGTTTTACGAGGATCTCTGGTAGATTCAACAGTCATTTTTTAGAGTGCATTATATCATTTCATTACCACTTACTCTATATAGGACCATAGACCTGTATGATGGTGGTTAAAGTGATACCTAGACTATAACTGACGTTAGCACACCAAACATAAAACATACATTAGTGTATTGCCTCCATCTCCTATGGAAAGCATCTTCTATACACTATTCAATTGAATCAATATGGAGGTGATGCTAAAATGTATTAGTAATTATCAATAGAGCCTTTAGTATATTGAGTTTCATGATAACTCTTGAAAAGGCAATAGGATAAATTGCTAAGCAGCTACAATGCATATACAATTAGGGGCTGCAATACTTCCCCATCCTGTCAAAAGTCAATATCATTCAGAGAAATTTATTGGTGTGTATTTTGGACAAAGTGGGTTACTGTACAGGGTAGTTTCCAGGCTGGTCACTCGAGGGCCACTAGGTGCACATCTTGTGCGATCTCAAGGCACTGAGACAAGATGCATGATATCCTTGTTTAGACCAATAATACAACTAGTGGCTGATCTGCTGCCAGACCCACAAGGAAGGGCTCTGTTTACATTACCCTACTCTACTGGTATTATTAATTTCTATTGCTATGTTTACATTGTCCTTCTCTGTCCACACAAGGACTTGATTATGATGATATCATTCCCACTGCCTACTTTACAGACATCTCCACAAGATCTATGACTTCCTTTGTATTGCCGCCTTTATATTGCCCTACTCTACAGGCAATCCAAAAAAGCACTATACTCTGATAATATCATTCCCATTGCCCTACTCTACAGACATTGTTAGTCTATACAATCATGATTTCTGTTACACTGCCCTACTCAACAAGCAATGTTGATCCCCACAAGTACTTTTTCACATTATTCCTCTCTACATGCATTGCTTCTCTCACAAGTGCTATGTTTACCTTGCCCTACTCTGCAGGCTTTTTAATGCCCATAAGGACCGTTTTACATTACCCTTCTCTACAGGCATTATTGGATTTTATCACTTGTGAAAGAATCCTCAATACACCTCTCATACAGTCCTTATTGCTTTTTGACCAAAGGTACTTAGAGTAGAGCTCATTAAATCCTTGTTACATAACGCCTCCAAGTCATACTCCAAGTACCTATGTAGCCTGGTGATATCTGAAAATAAAGTAGGCTAGTTTCTGTAGCCAGGCAAAATCCGCTGGCGAAATCATTCACCCAGTAATCACTGCATTATGCAATACACAGCCCCAATGAAAATGCCCAGGTCGGCAGGAACATTTCCACTATAAATAGATTGTCATATAGGGTAGATTAACCTAAAGATGACCGTTCCTGTGCAGGTTTTCAATAAGGGAAATGTAGTAGCTAATATCTTTGAGTCTAAAAGGTCCTTAGGGTTCTTTAAGGTACTAAATGAAAGACAATTATTTGGGCTTTTGGACCAATTACCATTCTCAAATCCATGTGTAAAGTTTATCTATTGTTTTACATTATTTCTAAGACCATCTTAGTTAGTGTAGAGGTACGTATTGTTTAACCATAGAGTTGGGTACCGTCTGACGTGGCGGGTGAGTCGAGTCGTCGGACGTTCCTCAGGTTCCGGATAGGTGGCAGCACCGATCCGGGTCTGTGGGGACATCTGACGACGAACACCTGGGTCCTAATATAAAGCCCAGGGCTCAGCCGCTACGTCAGAGGCCCTTCTGGCCTCCGCAGAATGTAGATCACTATTAACCATTATTAGCTGCCCCTTCTATACTATCCGGCAGCCGTGAGTGTGCATTAAGTAATAAATCTAACCGTTGGCATACACTTGAAATACTGTCTTACTCTTTCTTTCCGAATCGTAAGACCCGAACCCCCAGGTCCGTAAGGTCACAACCCCTTACACTGGTGCCGTGACCAGTTAATTCTGGTGTATAGCCCGGACGTTATAACGTCTGAATGGCTAGTACATGGGTTAGATAGCCTCGCGGAAGCTAACCCAGCAGGGCAATTAGTTGCCCAGGAGAATGGCAATGGATCATTAGTGCTCCAAACCCATTCGAACTCCCAAGATGCGGAATCTGCATCTTGGAGAGATCCCGAACCCCACTATAATGATAGTGAGGAAAATCTACCAGACTCTGTACGACGTGAACAGTCCATACAGAGACAGGGTAACTTAATAGGCCAACAATCACTTGTTGACGAGTTAACTAATTCGATGTTCGAAGTTGGTGGTAGTACTAATCCAGAACATCCGGCACCGATGCCAAAAAGGGTAACATTCGGAGAACTACCTTATAGATTACCCAGACCCGGACTACCAATATTAGATTACAGCGCTATAGATGGCGACTTAACCTATGCGGTACCGGAAGGTGAGGAATTTAAACAACCGGATGTCCTGTTGTTAAATGAAACTTATGTAACTTTGAACGAGAACCTAAATGTGTAGAGGCAAGGAGAAAGGGTGCTCCGTGCTAAAAGTCAACTTTAAAATTCAAATCATTAGCTTTACAGTGATACATAGCATGAGAAGATACTCCTGTTAGTTTTGGAGGAATGGCTTGCTAGATATGGTTAGGTGTGACCATTTCAAGAATGTTAATAAGCTCTATGTCTAATTTGTCATGAGATATATAGCTAATTAGCATAATTTATGCTAATTAGCTAAATCGTATAAATTTTTATTCTTTTGCCCATAACTTTTGATCTAGTAATAGTATTTTCATTCTGTTTTCGCCATAATAAACCTTGTGGGATGTTCCTTCAAATGGAATCATTGATTTTCCTATTTAGAATGAAAATAATGTTTCCATGGCAACAGAAATCAACAAAAATGCCTATTTTGGCCCAAAAACATTCTTTCTACATGCCAAATTTGGAACCTTTCCACCCAAAATAGAACGTTTTATCAAAAACGACTGAATTCTCCATAAAAAAGTAGCCTATAACAGTTTCAGTCATATTTTTCCTATTCTAGTCCATAGTGGTGCCCCCTGGTGGCTAAATCTGGTACTAAATCCCGCAGTAACTGTCCTTTCTGCTTGCTGGCTCACAAATACCTTGGTCAAAGCTAAAGATGAAGTACTCCATGAAAAACTTCAGCTGGAAGAGGAACTGACTGGCATGCGAAATGAATTCGAAGCCAGAAGGAGTGAGTACATGAAGGAACTCGAAAATGAAGAACTTAAACTTCAGGAAATGAGAAAGTCATTCAATAAAGAATATGACAATAGACACATTCGTATCCAAACATACATAGATACGAACGATCAACTAAGTCTTGATAAGGCAAAATTCGAATCCGAAATATGCCACTATCAGAGCGAGTTAGAGAAATTGAAAATTCAGTGTAGTAAACAAGCTAAAGACAATGAAACCATCCGGGTAGGCATTATAGCTTACAATAAACAACTGGAGAAAGATAGACAGAAACTCACGAACGAGGGCGTCATGGTTCCCGAACAGCTGGACAGGACGCCCCCCGAATGGCTCTGAGACTGGCCGTGGTTCCAACGGGGACTCATGGTGGACGCTGTTTTCCGCAAAGCAGTGTACGAAGCCAACAGAGCTTTCCAGCTCGGAGCGTATCCAAAGCCGGATAAGACTCTGTGGAACGTCAAGGCGACGAACATCGATTGGGTAGGCTGCGTCTCGGAACCCGAGAAGCAGACTTACCCAGGTCCTTGTGCCACCCGGCCCCAATACCGGACCACGAAGGAGTTTCAGGAAGCCGCTGCCAACTTTGAACAGTGGGACGACGGTTATTACATAAACGAGCAGGAGTTAGTGGATGTTCAAAACAGTTCACTAACCGGCATGAACCGAGGTGCAGCCCTTCGGACGGTTCTCGTCCGCCGAATGACTGCAGAACAGGAGGCCCAGGAAGAGGCTAAGAGGGCAGCGGAAGTACCCGCACCTCCTATCCCCGACCTGAAGCTTGCCACCCGAAGCACAGCCGGTTCTGCATCAGCCACCGGCAGTACTACCACCCCGGTAGAAGCCTCGACCTCCAGCGCATCCGGAACCCAGGAACCGGAGGAAGACTGGAAGGTCAGTAAGAACAGGAGGTCCGCTGCTCGGAAGCTTAAGAATCTACCGGATTCTGCTAGAGCCGAGCCGAAAGCCAGCACCTCAGCCACTGGTAGTACTGCCATGGAGGTTGAGTCGTCAGACGAGGAGTCGGTGCACGAATCCTCGGTTGAGTATGATGAGAAGGCCATTCCATCAACTCAAACCGAGGCCGAGCGATGGGCTAACGCCAAATCCGGATTCAAAACCCGGATTCCGACGTGTTTCTCCGACTGTGCCTACGGAGTAAAGAAGGACGGCTCTACCCTGTATGCCTGCCCGGACTCAGTTAATAAAAATAATGAGTCAGATGATGAAGATTGGATGCGTCTTTCAGATGAGGATCCCAATCCGAGCAAAGCCTATCGAAAGATGTGGCTTATGCTAAACCACACCGAAGGGTATTACACTTATACCCAGAGGAGGAAGCTGCATTGGGCTCTTGAGAAGTGGTACGGTGACGACCAGAAGTCCTGTCCCTTCTCTATCTGCCAGGATGCAAGTGATGTCTCGGTCCGGACCTGGAGTACTCCAGCCCGGTTCCAAAGGCATCTGGTAGAGGCCCACTTCCACCATCACCCGGTTTACATTTGTGATCCGAGTTATGGTAAGAAGGGCAAGAAGTGCACTACGAAGGTTCAATATAACCGACGTAGCGATCTGGCGAGGCACCAGAAGAAATGCCACGCAGAAGGTTTGGATGGGGCCCGAAAGCCTTTAATGGAGCTTCATCAGGAACTCATGAAGGAGTTCGATAGTCTGAGCGAGGATGCTTGGTCTAAGATCCGACCAGGGGACCAAGTCCTCTGCGAGGTTCCGAAGACCAAGGATTTGAAACTCCACGCAAAGATTGTCCTGACTCCTGGAAAGGGTAAGCTGGACATGCACGAGTCTCTCTGGCAGAAATGCGAGGAATCCGGCAAGGAGGGAAAGAGAGCTCGTGAAAGGAGCAGAAGGGATCAGAACCGTGGTGGTAACGGTAATGGTCAGACCACCACTAAAGTCAGAGCAGACGACCGCTCCAGGTCTCCTCTGGCTCGGCACCCCCACGAGCAGGTTCAGGGCACTCCTGTGTTCAAGAAACCCGAACCTGCCGGATACGCTGGCGCCGTATCAAAGCCTGGGAAAGTTAACCCCCGTAACTTTCCGTCCTTGACCCAGGGACCTGGACCTGAGAGCCAGACCCTGGTCGTTGGAAAGGGTGGTCGACTTGTTCCCAAGAAGACCTCAGCACCTGCTGCCGCCGGATCCGCAACCGCTCCAGCCGCCCTCCCAACCAACTTCACCCAGGAGCAGTTAAGCCTTTACCTGCAAATGGGATTGAAGCAGACCCAGCCTCCTGCCTACTGTATGCCAACAGCAGGCGTGTCCGGGAGCCCCACACCCGGAAGTGGTCCTCAGGCCGCATCGACTCCCCCCAAGGCTGTCGCTGCACCTGCGAAACCAAAAGACGCCATTACCATTAAAACCCGTAATGCGGAAGTTTGGTTCGAGAAGTCTCGCCAGGGAGAAGCAGATGTCCAGAAGGCCATCTACACCCACTGGGAGAAATGTGTCCGTGAGAAGGCAACAGAATTCCATCAGGGTCTTCTTAATGATACCCTGTTGTGTATGAAGGAGGTTGCGGATGCTGAAAAGCAGCGCCTCGAGACCCTCATTCGGGACGATGTAAAGTCCCAGGAGGAGGCTGCCGCAGCTGCCCAAGAAAAGGCAGCTATGGAAGTACACGTCTTGGAGAAACGTGTCAAAGAGGAAATTACCCGGAATACCAACTTGAACACCAAGTTCATGAGGGTATTCGGAGTCGATCTCGACGAGTGGGACGGTACTCCTGAGTCGGCTCTAGCTCTTCTTAAGAAGAAGCATGCGAAGAAATCCGCCTAAGCATGCTACGGGTTATTTTCTAAATTTTTTTCTCTCCACTAAATAACCAGATATAGTCTTTGCGGAACCCTACAGGTCTGCGAATGTCTTTTATTAGTATAGGAACACCTGTTCTTTGTGTTCCGGGTTCCTTTTATGACCAGCTTATTGTATAATTCAGGCCGTATAATCCTTATTGTACCCTAAATAGTCTATTCGGATTCAGAACTTCACTTATAAACAATCCGATAGTAGACTTGCTGCTGTCAAACGTATCCGGATGCCGGTTCCAGACTTCTGCTGCTATCTGTGCTAACCACTTACTAGGATGGACTTTACAATTTACTTCTACAAATCACCGAATGGACTTATACTACATGTTACTACTACTTCCGGACCAGCCTATATTGGACTTTCTACTTATGTCAACAATACTTAAATGGATTACGTTTCTACACTGTTGACAAAACCGGATCTGCACTTTACTTCTAATCTACACCATTCTGATATACTTATGAACTATAGCACTTCCAGAGGATTGTGGGTAGCTGCCCCAAATTCATCTACCGTGTTCACTTTAATAGACTTTAGCACGTCCATCCCGTGGTTAGCTGACCACACTTACCTTCTAGTATCCGGAAAACCACAGCAGAAGACTCCAGCAGCATCTACCATTTTTTATATTGTACATAATATCATATGTCTATTTTTCTATAATGTTATTTGTATGTGCATATCCACTACACTGGTCATAACTTATTATATATTGTGATACGGGCATATATATATATATATATATATCTATTGGTACGGATCTCAAATTGCTGTTCATATTAATAATATAAGATCCGATAAACTACACCAGAACGTAAAACATTATTGTCCTGCGAGACATATTGTATTATATATATATTAATCTGGTGTTATAAAGGTTATTTGGTACACGGTGATATCATATATATTATTATATTCATTACTACACCGTGATTTTTTTCTTTTCAAGTGTATAATACAAATGGTTCTACTCGTACTACTCACGGAATCCTTAACTGATTCATATAATTATATGTCAATAGATAGTGTAGTTACTTTTACAGTCTTTTTCAAGACTATATAATCAAATGTGTTATTAATAACTATGGATGTTATTATGTGATTTATTCGATATTGGACAGTTTTGTTACATATAACTGTTATTATCACATATATACGAATTATGGTACTTATCTTAATGCTTATACCGTAAACATAGATTGTTACTATATGGTATAAAAGGTTAATTAACAGTTTCGCTACACATAACTGTTACTCATTCAACTAATTCGTATCATATTACAACATCCGGTCTGTTATTCTGTAACTATATACACTATCAAATTTGTAAAATTGACATTCGAATCACACTTAACATGGTGTTAACGTTATATCTATGGTTGTACCTCTATTACTAATGGTTTAGACATATAGAAATGTTATCCTAGTAAAATTACTATAACTATAACACCCTCCTAAATGTCTGGGGGAGTGGTGTAGAGGTACGTATTGTTTAACCATAGAGTTGGGTACCGTCTGACGTGGCGGGTGAGTCGAGTCGTCGGACGTTCCTCAGGTTCCGGATAGGTGGCAGCACCGATCCGGGTCTGTGGGGACATCTGACGACGAACACCTGGGTCCTTATATAAAGCCCAGGGCTCAGCCGCTACGTCAGAGGCCCTTCTGGCCTCCGCAGAATGTAGATCACTATTAATCATTATTAGCTGCCCCTTCTATACTATCCGGCAGCCGGGAGTGTGCATTTAGTAATAAATCTAACCGTTGGCATACACTTGAAATACTGTCTTACTCTTTCTTTCCGAATCGTAAGACCCGAACCCCCAGGTCCGTAAGGTCACAACCCCTTACATTAGTCTATTTTCACCTTGAGATGACCACCTTGCACCTTGAGTGGACCACTTGATAACTACCCTTTTAATGGCGCTATGATCATTAAATTATTATTTGAAAAAAGAATAAAAAAGAAAATGTATTTTTTTACAGTGACTCAATTAGAATGGAAATTTGAGGCAATTTTATAACCATGGATATTGTAAATCTCATCAAAATAAAGTGGTATTTCCAACCCTGCATTATAGAGGCTTTGTTTTTAATGTTCTTGTATAGACCTTCAATATGGACTATTATAAGTTCATCATCACAATCTCAGTATCAGATACTTTCTCTACACAGTAATAACCATAGCATTACAGTAAAGATTAAAATGTGTGCATCTAAGCATAATCCAGTGAAGATTTCTATCCCAAACTATTCTTGCCATGAATCTTGTGATGTAATCCTACATAATCGTTGGTTTCTGTTCAATTAAATGTAAAAATAGGTGTATGAGGAGTGGTCAACTCAAAGTGAAATGGTGGTCATCTCAAGGTGAAATCGGTATGTTCTAGGAAATAAGTCAAATACAGAAAGTATTTAACATTTCTGTACTTTTCCTTATGCTATCATTTAGCAAAGATATTTATTAATTCCTAGAGTCAAAATGTTGTATATGTGAGCACTTGTCATCTTCAAATTATTGAACCAAAGTTGGAGAATTCTGATGAAATGGCCATCTGGTCATGGTAAAAACCATTCAAACATGGGAACTTTAGTGTATTATCATGCAATGACAATTACTTCATATATAGGACATCATTCTATGGGGTACTATAACACCTCTATTTAAATAACATTGGGGTTCAAGACCAATGCAGTACATGTGAGAGTGTGAAAATCTAGCTGACAGGTGGTCCACTCTAGGTATGTGGTCGTCTTTAGGTTAATCTACCCTAGTGCCACACACGGCCTCACTGACTGTATAGGCGTGCTAGTAGAACTCGAACAATGCCCAGGTCGGCAGGAACCTTTTCACTATGAATAGATTGTAATGTAGCGCCACACATGGCCTCACTGACCGGTGTGCTAGTAGAACTCTAACAATGCCCAGGTCGGCAGGAACATTTCCACTATGAATAGATTGTCATATAGCGCCACACATGGCCTCACTGAGTGTATAGGTGTGCTAGTAGAACTCTAACAATGCCTAGGTCAGCAGGAACCTTTCCACTATAAATAGATTTTAATGTAATGCCACACATTACAATCTATTCCTTTCCACTATGAATAGATTGTCATATAGTGCCAAACATGGCCTCAATGACTGTATTATTTTTTAGAACTCACCAGCCATAACTCCGACCTGGTGGATTCAGGTGTTTCAAAATGTAGTATTGACATGCCTTTTGAGTGTGAAATGAATATGACCTTAGTTGTCGAAATGGCGTTAAACACCTTTGAGTGTGAAAAACTCACGGCTTAGTGTCAGATCCATGACGGCGTTCTGTTCTTTCGACCTACAAGTTTTACGGCGTGAATCTCCAGCGTTTTTACCCTGGATTTACCCATTTACCAAATTACATGTCATATTGAACTACAGGAAAGATATGAAACATGAATGGGAAATGAAATAAATGAATCATAAAATCGATTTCAAAGACCAAATACATAATACCGTAATCTCCTGTGTGTAAGGCGCGTCTTATAGGCCAAACAAAATGCTGCTGGGTCTTATACATGGGAGGTAATTGAATTTGGGGTGCGCCTTATAGGGGGGTTATTTTTTACTATAGAACAGTACTAAACTAACAAAAATCTGCCAGAGTTGGGGGTGCGCCTTATCGGCATGCTGCGCCTTATACGCGAGAGATTATGGTATATTATAAATAATTCAGATAATACATTGAAACTTTTTAAAAACAACGACATAGAATTCAGTATTGCCTAATGCATGCAGAAAAGGGTTAATGATTTCGCCAGGCTACATAGGTACCTGAAGTATATATGAGGTATGTATATAATTCTAGTCTCTTGGCTGTGCAGTCTGTATGCACCATAACAATCCACCCTAAACACCACAAACGTGCCTACATGATTACATCAATGCAGTACTGGTTGAACCTTATAACCCCACCTGCCATCCTACCTTGAAATACTACCTTGGCCATACAAATAATTAAAACTTGTTTTCATTCTTCCAACTACATACATAACCCGACAGATCATTATAGTGCTTCACAAGGCATTAATTATGAAATCAAGTTTTTTTCCCACTTTGCACATAGCCCCTATACATTACCATAGGGATCTAGCCCATATCTGTTCAGTTCTGATCTTTATATTGAAATGTTTCAATCATATTCATCAAATCTTTGTAAAGAATTCACTGCAGCACTGCTGCATCTTTCTCGACCTAGCAAGAATCAAAAATGACTATTGTTACTGTATCCTTCAATCAAAAAAAAAATCATCGATATCCCAATATAGATAATACTGAAGATTTCACTTTTTTTTGATACCATGAGCATGTGCATCCTCGTTAGAGGCCCCTACTTTACAGACATTGTCATCCGCCTTAATTACCCTACTCTACAAGCTATGTTAATCTCTACAAGGACTATGCTTATAATTATCTACTCAACAGGCAGTCCCCTAATGGCTATGTTTCCATTGTCCTATTCTACTTGCATTCTGTAGACTAGATTGATTGCTTGACAATTGCAAATTATCACGGTTATCACATTTCAGAACGATTTTGGGTGCCCAAACTGGATAATCTGAGTGCTTTTATTACAGGATAGAGGCACTGAGAGGTGACACTTGAATATTGACAGTGTTCTTTTTCTATACTGTTCTTATATGTCACAGCAGCTATGACATAGGTTTCACAGTGGTTCATACTGAAAAAGCTCAGCATTGATGGGTTCAATCCAGGGACCTTCTGATATAAAGTTCTGCATCTTATCCATTAGGCCATGGGACTGGACAATAGTGCTGGGTTAGATGAGTCATATGTCTGGAACCCTATGGATACCATATATATATATATATATATATATATATATATATATATATATATATATATATATATATGTATATATATATATGTATATATATATATATTTGTATGTCAGTGAATGCAGAATGCATTCTTATGCATTCTAGTGCAAGCCATGGTATAAATGCAATTTGTGATGATTATGCTTGCACTAGTGTAAGCATAATCATCATATATTACATTCATAGTGGCCCAATGCTAAATCATCTTTTGAACACCTGGGTCCTGGTTGCCTGGCAAAATGTTGAAAAAAGTATGCCCAGGTTATACCAAGGGCCCAGTTCCTCGTACACAAATCACTTCAGGGTGATCACAGCGCATCAGCCGAGCATTGTTTATTGTTTTAAATCATATCAAATTCTTTAAGCAGAAATCTGTATGAAGAAGAGCTAGGATTCTAACTTTGACTTGAACCCCACAAGAAGGACAAACTTTTAAACATATGATACTCTAAACCCAATTAATTTTACATACCGGTAAATGATGATATGATAAATGTAAGGGTCTTTCTCTAAAACTTTGGTGCTCTTCGGATGTGCCACCCATTCTCTGACAATAGACCATGATGCGCCACCATTAACATTATTTGATATCTTTGCTTTTCTATACATTAACACTTGTAAGAACTACAATTACACAAGAATCAGCTTCTGTGAATGGGAAATATCTGAAATATTGGGGTAGATACGCCCTTTCGCATAGAAGGCTCGGAAAGAATGTAACTGGCAAAGCCAACTGACCCGGTTAGACTGGAGTGAGTGAGTAATAGATGTTTAACGCCATTTCGACAGCTAAGGTCATATTCATGGCGAGAACTACATTACACAATTTCACAAGGGAATGTGTCAGTGACCGTGCATATGTGCACCACACACACCCCGGGGGTATAGAAAAGGGGAGAAATAGACCCTTTTAAGTGGGCTAGGGAAGCCCGGGGTAGACTGGAAGTCACCCTTTAAAGTTGACTAGTGAAAGGACTCTCTGCTCTTTTCTCTTGTGTGTATCGAATAGCCATAAGACATGTCTCTTGTTTTATATCACGAATGACCGCATGCCATGTCCAAAGTTCTCTGTGGGCTGTATTGAAAAAAAAGGACTGATCATACCTTACAGCACATATCAGAGCTAGATTCGTAATATACTGAAAATATAATGGCTAATAAAGTATCCACTGTTTAATACTTTGAGATCACCAGTATGTTTCCATTGGGGTTAATTACAATGGTAGTCTTTGGCGATCCAGGGTCATCACAATGATCACACAGATAGTCAGAATGAAGCTGGGATTGTTATGTCTCATCTAGTGCACATTTCAATTTATCCTAGAAATTACCCTCCCAAATCATCAGGACTCAGTTGAAGACACCTATATCACTGATAGCAAATCCAAAAAGACATGTGTTTATAATAGCTAATGTCCAATCCTCAGAATCCTCATCTGATGTGACAATGGTCTTCATGGTATTCATTCTTCATACATTTATAATCGCGATTTTCATAGTTATTATTCAATAGATTACAGAGGGTATACTTTACTTTGGACCCTTTGTCCTCAAAATGATTACTTTAGGTAGTCAATGTTATGACCTTGGTTCATTAACAAGGCATGCTGGCCCAAACTGATCTGTAGTCATAACCTTCATATCCGCCTGAGAAATTCCAAAATGATATCTCCTTGTTAGATTTGGACACCAAAGAAGGGCAGTAGAATTGTGAGGATTCCCTCTCACAAGCATAGGTTATTCTTGTTATTCTATGTTCTAAGCTGGTTAAATATCCCCTTTCAACATTTAAACATGTATGTCCTAAACAAATTTAGTATGAATATATGCGAGCAAATAAAAGACCCTGGCTATAAAGGACATATTCAGATCTTGGCATGAAGCATATTACATTGTATATGTGAAAGTGGTTTTAATCATTTATTAAGAGTTAATGCAGAGCCGTTGGTATTTGAGTGGAGCAAACTCGTACAGACCGAACCATGGCCTGACTACAGAATGGAATTTAAATGGAAATCAATTTATCAATTTCAGCTACAGTGGACAGATTACACTCATTTCCTAAATGCACCAAATAAAATGACGAAATGCCCATCGAGAGGCCTTCAATCGAGGCAGTGGACGTTTTCCAGCCCACTGGGCACCGCACCTCTCCACCCCGAGTTGGGATTGGTAAAATTATATAGCAGACTGATGGGGCAGGGTTGTGGGGGGAGCGGGGGAATGTGACCGAGTCCCAGGGAGTGAAAACCGGGGGAAGGGGTGTGGAGATAGGGGGAGAGCTCTGAAATTATTCCCATATCACCTAGCACCGTGTTGCCAATGGCGCTACCACGGCTCATGGGCGTCGTTCACGAGTAGGCCTACCTATAGTTTGTGTACCTGAGTTGGGGGGGATGGTCTTCATTTACCAGAGCGTTTTCCATTCCTGGCACCCAGCCCAGAAATTTGGAGCCGCTCCATCCAATGCGGAACGCTCTTTACGCGGGGAAAACGACCGTAAACTTTGTTTTCACCACTAAATGTCGGCTGCTGTCAAAGCGCCATCTTGCGGACCACTGCGCATGCGCCGCCGCCATATAGGACGGTCACTGCAGCAAAGGTTCATGGGAAAGGTGAGAGGGGCTTGCCTGCAGGTGTGTTGTGGGGTGGAATGTCCATAGTTCTGTTGATCCTGCAGGTCAATGTGAGGCCAGGATAATTGCTGGAGGATCCCCTCACACAGAAAGACACATCCATGGCAAAAGGTCACTCACACCGATTTAAGGACAATCATGATCTCAGATTATTACAAAATCACTAAAGGCCTAGACCCTTCTTCACGTTGAGGTCTCCGGATTGTAGGTGTATATGCATGGACTTTGGTGTGGATATCATAACCAGGTTTTTTTGTGTGATTTTTTTTTTTTATTTTGTCTAAATACTAAAAACCGTAGCCTTCCATTGTCTGTTGTTATAATTATATATAGGATAGTGAAAAGTGCGTTGATGTGAACGATATCCATATATCTGATTGATGAACAGGACTGTATTCTACAATGTCTTTAATTTAAATAAAAAATGTTCAACTTACTGAAAAGCAATACAAATTAGGTATATAAGTAGCGATGACAGCCAAATACAGCTCGGCTCTCCCTGTATCTGTCACAGTGCTAAACACCTGGTACTATAAATTGGATTCTGAGGGTTCTAGTGGACAGAATTACATAAAACTGCTACCAAATTGAAGGGAAAATATCATTCTATCTGACTAGCACTTTCTCACTATCCATGTATGTATTTTAATGACAGCTGACACAGAGAGATGTTGGGTAAACTTTATTTCTTTAGGACGAAATACCCCATAAAAATAGTATTTTTTGCCAAGCCGGACTAACATACTGGGATCTTCTCCATAGTTTTTTTAATCAGAATCACTTGGTTTTATGTAGCTATACAGCAGCGATTTTTGGCGATTTTTAATCTCCTGAAGGTATTGCCCCAAAATGTTCAATAAAAAGTAAATAAATTTGTGATTTTCACTTGAAATTTAAAATACTTACCCCCCCCCCCAATAATATGATGTTCCCTAGATATGTCAATATATTAACTCTCAGCTACATTCTGCTGAAAACAGCTAGTGGATTCACCTTTTCAATCCAAAGTTATGGATGAATAAATAGAATATGCCAAAATGCAGTGCATGCAGTACATGTTTTATTCTCTGTTTGGTGCAGCAGAGATGTTTGGTGTGGCATGACAGAGAGATTTCCACCTTTCCAATTTATAAAGTGGCATAAAAATGGTTCTAGTAGGAGTATCAACTTGATTCAAATAGCTATGGATTGCAAACAATTGCCCGATTAAAATGGTACATGAATCATCTCATTCCGTTGAAGTCCTTGCTTTTGGCTGTCATCGCTAATATAAGTGAGTGAGTGAGTTATAGATGTTTAACGCAATTTCAACACCCAAGATCATATTCATGGCGAGAACTACATGACACAATTTCACACACATCCGAGGGGATAGGAAAGAGGAGATAGAGACCCTTTTAGGTGGGCTAGGGAAGCCCGAATAATGTATAGGCCATGTCGTTGCAAAGCATAAGTATAAATGCATTTCATCACTATTAAAATACATGACACTGTATGAAATCATTCAAAAACTCGCTTGAATGCGAAAATATTTGGTTAATTGCAGAACTATGATCGAGGTTTATGTACAATTATGAATGCCATAAATGCGATGACAATCACTTATTAATCAAAATTTTTTTAGCTCCCCCTCGGGAGGGGTCTGAAAATTTTACGCCCCCCATCAAACCCACCACCCCCCCCCCTTTTGATAAATAATGACCACTCCCTAACTTAGTACATACATGTATAGGACAGTGTCTTGCCTCTGCATCAGAGCAACATGACATACAGATCACATGTATTATCACATCACACACGGTGCATCGCAGGTGAAATGATTATATATAGAGGTGGCATGACCCGAGTTTCTCCCCTTTAAGTATAATCATCGAATAATCACGCTCATAGGGCCAAGAAAGAAATATTGTGTGTTTCCAGTGACTCAAAAGTCTAGGGTCGGTAGGTTGGATTTTTATATTTATCATTACTTTTAAATCTGATCATGGACTCAATGATCAGAAACCCTAAAAACTGACATACTGTGCCAGTTATTGGATAATGGTAAAACCTGAAAGGCACAGGAGGAATACAAAAAATGTGGAATGTGGGGAAAAAACCTCTTGACGAAAAAAAAGTGGAGAGTCCGCACTGCGTTGCTAGGGTCGGTCGGATAACTGGAAACAAACCTCTACTTTAGCCCAATGTACATGAAACTGACTTGAGTGAGAGTGTGCTATTTCAAAGGTTGGAAGTGCTACTATAATATTGCATGCTCCAACATACATGGCTGATCTAATGAAATATCTCTTTTAGTTTCTTGTAGTTCCTCAGTGATTCAAAATAGTGTTGATCAAAAATCAATCATTTGAATTGTATGAGTCTAAAATTAATTATGGTGATTGCTAAACACACCTTCTATGTTCCCATATTCTTCTCCCTCTCTATCTATATCGCTGTCCTTTTGATAGAGTCTCTCTGTCGTTTTTAGAACCCTCTCCCTACCTGCCCAGGTAGCACACAAAAATTTGCCAACGTTGGCCCGACGCATCGGGCCAACGTTGGGCCAACATTGGCTGCCCATCGGGCCTACCTAGGCCTGACCAGTGGCATTTGCCAACCAACTGCCAACATTGGCCCAATGTTGGCAGGACATCGGCAAATGGTCGGCCCCTGGCCGACCATTTGCCGATGCTAATGTTTGCCGACCAAAAGCCAACGTTGGGCCTACATTGGCATTTGGTTGGCACCGTCGGGCCTACGTAGGCAGGATGGTCAGCCTATGTAAAGCCGATGGTTGGGCCAACGTTGGCCCAACGTTATGCCAATGTCTCTGTGCTACCTGGGTGTCTTTCACGACGTGGTGGAAACAAAAACTGATATTTATGTGAACGGTAAATTATTATTATTTGGAGGTCGTTCAGTCAATTGACACACTCTCACATATGAATGTGGTAATTATCTTTATACACCAATGCTAATTAAGCTCCTTAACTCAGAAGGGAGACTTTCCACATTTTGCCACCACCCCCCCCCTCCCACACACACACACCACCCCGCCCAAGGAACCCCTAGAGGCTCTTCAACACTTGCGTATGGGCTTCAGGGGCAAAGTTTAGTTGGTGTACAGTATAATACATGCTCGCGTGTTCCGTTTTCTATCACATATGTTCATTGGTGAGGTCAGGAGAGGTTGTCATGTTGCCATGGCCCTTTTAGGGCAACGGTATGCCTCCAGGTTCATGGACATATTCATGCTGTACCAAGGCAATGCTAGACTTCTCAACACTGCATTGATGCATCATACTGACACGGGCGTGTATCAACCCCGTAGGGTCGGCATGATGCATGAATGCACGCCTGGTGAGTCAACTTGCCAGGGTTGATTGAATGCATATTGGCAACTTAATGCACGTTGTAGCCTGTACAGGTATTTGGCACATCAAAGGGAAACTAAGGTAAACCTGTCGTAAAATCTAGCACGGAACCTGTCTGAAGACATAGTTACAATCCCATGTCTAAATATCACACAGCTATGACTTTTTATAGAGTGTAATTATTATTTGAAAGTGCCTAGAGCTAGTTTAACACATGGTAATAGTAGTGTAATGTTGTGCCCCACATTGCTGTGATGATATGTGCTCTTCGGTTGTTGTTTTTTCACAATTTTCCTAACAGACCAAAACGCTTATTTCCCTTCTATGTCTGAAGCTCAATGTGGCAATGAAGTGGGGAAACCGATATATTGAACCACCATCTAGAACCTACAAACAGGATTTGTCATAGATTTGTTCACTGTGATGAAAGCATGATTTATTTGCGGAAGTGATGTCTAGTTTTTTTCCCATGAATATGACCTGAGCTGTCGAAATGGCGTTAAACAAACATTACTCGCTCATAAAGAATGCTAGGGATTGGCATGAAACCTTCAAGGACATGAATAATATCCACATCACATTATACCAAAATGGCAGTGCATAAAGCTATATTACATGAGGTAATTACAGTGTGTGGATCTGAAATGCCCATCGGATACCTGTACTTAAGACTTAAGTGTACATTATACCTGTGTGGGAATGCTGTCTAGGTACACCTGACTGTATTAATACGCACTAGACTGGTTAGGGGTTACCAAGGACCAAGGGTGCAGCAACCATAACCAAATTAGGTGGTCAAGCGTTCCCACAGATACATGTACTGGACTTCTCCAGACGCCTCTAGCCCCTCCCCTGCCTATCCTTAGATTAGTGGAGTCCTAGTTGTGTTTCCGCCTGTTTTAAAACATGTTATCCCACATATTACCTGGTATATGCATACATCTATGCTAGATTCTTTTTTCAGCAAAATAGCTTTTGAGAAAATAAAGATATAATAATGGATTTTAAGTTCAAGTTATGCAAAGTGGATGGTGTAGTTGGGATGACTACTAGAGCCCTGTGCAAGGAGTGGGGGGGGGGGGTAAGGGTAAGGGGCTGGAGGAGTCCCCCCCTATCCTGGTCGACTAGTGCAGGCCTTAGCCCAGGCCAGCCCTCTCTGACTGGTGCCAAAAATCGCACAATGCCCCAACACATCCACACACATATCCACCATACCCCCCTACACCCCTGCATCCTCCACGTCTGAGCTGTCTGGCCAGGTTCTACAAAATACACATACCATACCAGTGTGCCAGGCGCCAAATGCTTCGCGGTTAATCGTCTCAGAAAACGGTCATAGACTTTGCCAACTGTTTTCCGTATATAGTAGTGAAAGGGTGGTAAGAATCGGGATGGGGGAGGGGGGGAGCTGTTACCCCAACTTGTTTTAGGTGTGAGGGATAGGCCTATGTGTAGGGGTGAAATTGAAGGAGTTCTTGTACTTTTTCTACAGGCAAATGTGAACATTGAATCAAGACATGGGAAAAGCTAGTGTAACTCGTTTTGTCCCTTTTATGCCCATATGAACTGTTGTTTTCATTTACATACTGGTAGAATTCAAGGAATGAGAAAGACATGCAGATAATCTACAAAGCAATTGTAATGGCATAAATCATTCATCTATCATTTATTACAATTTACTTTTTGAAAACTGTCAGATACTACTTTCTCTTTCAAGCACCGTGTATCGAAAGTGTCCTTGTGCTACCCAACAGCAATACGTCCTCCTTGAATAGATGATCTAGGTATTCGCACTAAGACATTTGGGCTAATTACATTGCCTTAACCCCAAGCTCTAATACTGCTAATTACATATACATAGTACCAAACGTCGGTTAGCTTTTTGTAACTAGCTCATTCACACAAGCCTACATTTATTTCATTAGCAATTCCCAGATTATTGGAAGCAATAATTATTTCTGCAATGTACAATATACTTCCTTTCAAATGCTGAGTTTCTCCTTACCAAAGAGGACATGTTACCGTGACCTTCTGGAGAAGGCATTACGCCAAAGCCCCTCTCCAGTATCACATATAGGCTTACTGCCATTGAATTTCATACACATAAAATCTCAATGCCCTTATAGTATTTCTATATTCTCCATCAATGCAGTGAGCGTGTTGTACACATGTCAAATGACCTAAAATTAGGTGACCCGGAATCAGGGCAGCCCTTTGTCCCTTTCCACACCTGCTCCCAACCCTATACACGCAGACCTGTCCAAGACACCGCCCCCCCCCCCCCCCCCACCCACCCACCTCTGCTTCCAAATCCCCGGTACCACTGCCATGAAAATGTCACTCAGTGATTAATGACTCCTGTCTGGAGGAATGAATGTTAACCCTCTCCCCGCCGGATACCCCTCACTCTACCATGAGCGAGCCCCTATAGGGGCTTGTGGGGGGGGGAGAGGTTAAAGCTTTAAGGAGTGCTAATTCATCAATGCATCATACCTACTACATGTAGTCATCAATATGCTTGAATGCAGCCCTGGCGAGTAACTCGCCATAACTCAACGGGGCTACATTCAAGCATCATGCCGACCCTACAGGATCGATGCACTCACACAGGGTCGGCATGATGTCCCAACGAAGTGCTCACCAGTAATTCATTGAAGCATCATGTCGACCAATGAGCATGATGCACTCCTGCATCAATGGCCCTTCAAGGGTTAAAACTTGCTGGAAATGAATAGGTGGATATTATCAAGAGCTGCCCCCTTCAGGCATGGCACCAGACTGTCGCTAAGAGTACATGTTTTACACGGCTTCACCTTTGTCCATACTTATGTATGGTGGTTTAAGAGATGCTGGCTCACCTATTATTAATATTGACTGTCATGCAGGGAGGGTCTGCCAATAATATTATATGGACAGGGTTAGATGGGTGTGGGTAATGGGTTGGGGAGGGGGTAAGGAGGGGAAGGAAGGAGCTCGGGCTATCTGGATTTTGTATATGCTCGTATCATGCAAATATACAATTTCATGAGTAGTTTGCATATGCTTTATCTTTTTTGTTAATGTCTTATTTATTCAGAAAATGTGAGTTTAGTTTTGAAATGTTTTATTCTGTTGTATTTACGAAATACATCTGGTCTTTAAGCAAACTTTGGAATAGAAAAGCAATATAGAATTATGGTGCCTGAATACTTGAATGTGGGTGTTCTCTTTATTGGAACACGTGTTGATTAAAAACGTCTTCGAACGATAAATGAAGTCAATTAGAATATGTTCCCTTGCATCTTTTTTGTCTAAACATGATATGAACTGTTAGATAATGAGCAGGCAGCTTCCAGTGCCATGGCTGACTGTACATGACTTACGTAGTGGAATAAGAGTACATTGAAACAATCAAATCTGTATACGAAATATGGCATTTGAGAAGGTCTCCATGTTCATCGATCCTAAATGGTACATACTATATTTCATTGAAGATCTGCATATAAAGGATAAAATAAGGATAATATGTGACATGAACTGGGAAAAGGGACCCAAATGCACCCTGCACTAAGGGCCTTTTTCGCAGATCCTGTCAAATATCTGCAGGCTAAGTATATATTCTTCATGTGACAATGGACAATGCTTGGTGTTCTTCCAAAACATTTAATGTTGCGAATTGACGTGTAAGATCTAAGATGGCGGATATCTTAGCATATAGACCCATAGGCAATTGTTCGTCCACGTACTCTATCTGAAGAAAGGGGAAGTTTGAAACAACCCGTTCTGACAAATCATGATGTAACATATAATATGGTTCTACTATATTCATGGGTTTCATTAATCTTTGAATATGTAACAATGCCATACAAAGTAGATCATTTTACGAATTTACTTCTGAAAATTAACCTTGGAAGTCCATGACTTTAGACCAGGATCTCATTCCGAAGATCTATGTATAATTTAACAGGCTACACCACCGACCGCTCTATGGCTACTGAGAAAATAATTGTCCACGCTTGACCTATTTTGCAAACTAAAAATGAAAAAGAAAATTGCTTTTAACATGTTATTCTGCCCAGAGAACCTTTAGCCTGCCTCGTCTGTCAGAAAAAATGGCAACCTCCCAAGTTTATCCATATCTGACATATCATGTGAGTCTATATAACATGTGCACTCTATGTTTCTAAGGAAGTTTAAAATGACATTTCTACACTAGAAAGTGAGTGGTGACATTACATACATGGTACTATAAGAAGGTAGTGCAGCGTATGATGGGGCCTTTCAGAGAGACTACCGATGGGTAAATGTACATGCTAACGACATGGAATGATTCAATATTTTGTCACTAGGGGCTGGGCGGGTGCAGTCAGCATGGTTGTCATGGTAAAATATAGCACAGGAGTTAAGACTGACTATAGCAATGCGTATAAGCTTAAAGGTACATTTATAAAGAGGCGTTGTGTCAGTCAGACTGAGACTTGTATACAGATGCTTGCTCATGCACACACTACTATCATTTCAAGACGCCAGCCCAGCATTAGCAGTTCTGAGACATGTCATGTACGATACAAGTATTACAACACATCCCTCAATGGTATATCACGGCCTGGAACAATTAAATGTGTCAGTCACATCAAGGTGTCATGCAATTCATTAAATGCAAAATACAAAAGTGCTTTTGCATTTTATAGGTAGTCTTCACACACACCGTTTAAACATTCCATGCCAGTATTTCAACTCCTGTAACCAATTTATAGTGAATCGTTATTGCAAACTGCAATGGGGGGACACTACAATAGACCTATCCAGACCTGGAAAGGGAGGCAATATAGAGGAATTTAAAAAGAAATGATACCTTGCATAACTATTGTGTCATTCTGTATCCTTAATTAATGTAGGAATGAAAACCCCGATGTGTACTTTATGGGTCCCTATCACATAGTTTCAAATTAGCTGACACACTTTAATGTTCTCTTTATGTGAGGTAGGAAGGACAGCGGAGTTACATATTTTAGTAAATTGTGTGGATTGAATCCCTTTGGTATACATTGTATGTCAACAAAACCTTCAATTTCTGCAGAAAATATTCTAGTCCTAGCAAAATTCAATGGATTGAGCCCAAAAAGGTCGTCATAGTACAATGTAGTCAGGTTACCATGTGATCTGCCTTAAGTAGAATGAACTCCTATCGACATTTCAAATGGGTCATTCTAGGACCATTATCTGTTGAGATACACATTGTTTTGTCATCAATAGCCAATAATTATAATGAACGGGTATAACAGGGTACACTTGTGTAGGTATTTATTGTATGCTGTATTATGTGTGTATTTATTGTATGCTATATGGGAGAGTGCTATGGGAGTCCTGTATAGGGTTTATGGTAGCTAAGAGTTTATGGTAGGCTGTGGAATGTGTAGACGGAGGGGAGTCGACGAGATCTGGTCAGGTAGATTCTGTAGAGGGGGAGGGGGGAATACGGGTGAGCCAAACATCGGCGTCTGAAAGGTGTGAGGGGTTGGTAAGAGATAGGGAGGAGTCAGTATTGTGGGAGCAGCCGAGGAGGCAACACATACTCCTGGAGTAGACGAGGATGAAGCCGTTTAATATTTAGTATTACTCTTAGCCAATGTAAGAACGGATTGAGCAGGATCTCTATGGCACTTATACCTCTCCAGTAGCATCGGATTGTTAAACATGAACTGCTTGTATGAATAGACTGATGTCATTGAAGCTGTACAACCATGAGTGGACTCATCATCAGCTGTAACTGTGAATAACCAATGAACAATAAATGGTGACTTGTATCGGCGTCTTGGTGTTGGTTAAAAGGATGGGCTGAGCCAACATCATACCACTAGAGTTAGTCTTCCCAAATACGTGAGAATAGCGGAGTGAGCTGATAATAACTACACAACTTATACCACATTAATATACATATAAACACAACCCACACAGCCCAGATGGTGGAGAATTAGTGGTTGGGCTTATCATTGTACTGATGAGCGGCTCGCCGTACCCGATACCTAACAGCTCAGACGCTGGATGTGACTCAGCGGCATCGCCACACACTGACAGTAGTGACGGTGTGGAAGTCTATACTATCATACCTGCAGCGCGCACATTGCCTGGGAATGCAGCAGTAGCACATAGTGGTGTAGCAGAGGGACAGGGTGGAAGATCCGGAGTGAGTGAAGCGGGACCTGATCAATCACGTGTCACTCTTAGATCGGATCACACACATGTGCATGTGCAATTAGGACCCAGGTCGCAAGTGGTGCTTTTGCCTGGAGAGGAGGTGTCTAGAGAGATTGGATTCCCCGTGGCTCGGTCAGAGGAGGAGCGGGCGTCGTCTCAAAGGGATCCCAAGTCTGGGGGGACGTCTGGCCTACAATTGTCTACTGCGGCTGATTCTGAACCAGCAGGGTCGGTGGTGGTGGACGATACCTCTGGACCATTCTCAGCATTGGGAGTGGAGAACGAGCATCAGTCATCTGCGGCAGAGTCGGAGACCAGGGCTGATATTTCTAGTGATGGGCAACAGGCGGCGGTTCAGGAGCACACAGTGAGTGCTGATGCAGGGGAACGGCCTGATAATCTCTGCAAAGGATGGACGACAGGAGACAGATTAGTGAATTATAAGTATTTTTCGACGCCCATTGCTAGGAGCTCCAGTATTAATTTCTGTAAGGCTACTCCTAGGTGCCTTGAGTTTGAGGGTACAGCGGACCAGGGACAAGTCAGACGCGCATCTGAGGGGGATGTGGCGGATATTGGTGATGAGGATTTGAATTTTGAAGCGATTGCAACGTCATTGGGGTTAATTGAGCCAGTACATGAAGGCGGACAGGTGGATGAGAGTGGAACACAGGATGGTCATGAGAATGAGGGGGACGCACATGAGGAGAATGATCCAGTAGACGGGGCGTCTACGGTGGTGGCAGTGCCGGGACAAAGCGAGGACGTCGGTGAGAAGACACAGGAACAGGGGTCGGAGGCCTGTGGTGATTCACAAGGGGGGAGTGCAGGATTGCTACCGTCTGGTTTCTTGGTGGTTGTTGAGAATGGGAGAAAGTTAAGTGATAAGGACTTGGTGGGTCAGGATGAGAATGGTGGAGTTGGACAGGATTGGACAAGCTGTACTACACCGGTTGTTACAGGTGATCAAAGTGGCAGTCGTCTGGGAGAGTCTGTGAGTAAAACAAGGGTGGATGAAGTTATTGCAGGTCTGCAGAACACTAATATTAGGGTACGACGGAGCATAGAGAGGGGGAGAGCCATATTGGAACAGGAGCTGAGATATCGGCAGGCCATTGATGGGGAAGAGCCGCCCGCGAGGCTGGAGATAGACCGGGAGCGTGTAGCACGAAGGGAGAGATTTTTGAACGACACTGTAAATTGGAGGAAGGTAACTGCGAATATCCGCTCAGGCAATAGTACAGGTCGTACTACAGATGAGGGGCATTTAGATGATGTTCTAAATAGCCATCTTCAGACTGATGTTTCGGGTGACTGGGAGGATTGGTGGGCTCGGAGAGCGGATGAAAAGAGAAGACGGCAGATAGAAAGGGAGGCCCGGGAGGAAGCCGCTGAGGGCTCCGTAGCTGCAGGTGTTGGAACTGGTGTACAGGGGAACGATAGTGAAGAGAGCTCAGTGGGTGATTTGGATGCGGAGAAACAGGTGGAGGAGGATATTGCACCTATTATTGGTTCTGAAGACGACGACATGGCGCCTAGTCCGAATGTTAAACTACCATCCTTCAATGGGGAGCCTGGGGAGGATTATCGGAGATATTTCAAGGAATTGAATGGAATGCAAAAGCTATTTGGATGGTCTCCGGATCAACATCTTGAGTATGCAAAATTGGGCTTGAAGAAGGGGGCATCGAAATGGATGGATGGTATTCCAGAGGGGGAAAAGGATACTTTGGACAAAGTAGTGGCTATAGTGAAGAGGGTTTTTGAAGACAAAAGGCCACTGTGGCAGAAACATAGGGATTTGCACTGTCTGAAGCAGGAAAAGGGACAGTCGGTCTGGGACTTCGCATTGAAAATAAAGGAATATGACGAGTTGGATGTTCCTGATGTCATCAAACTGTCAGTCTTTGTGGGGGGTTTGCTTCCGCCCATTGATAAGGACCTGATGAAACACAATGCTGATTCTTTTGAAGAGGCTCTCAGACTGGCGTCTTATTGGGAAAATGTGGAGAAGGGCAGGAACTCCAAAGGTGTGGCGCAGCTACACATGCTAGAGTCTGAGGGGACTCGGGATGGAGCATGTGGGGACGATCAATTCGATCCTAAAGAGTATGCTAGAGAACAAACTAAAGCAGTGGTGGAGATGTGCACTATGGAATATAGACGGGGGCTCAGAGAGATGGAACATGGACGGGAGAATCAGCAGGGACAATATGCTGGAAGGGGTGGTAACTCACAAGGGCAGTATCAGGCGCAGGCGGGCAGAGGGACCGGCGCGGGAACATATGGTCAGAATAGGCAGTTTGGTACAGGCGGTGGAGGCCGAGGATGGAATTATCAAGGGGGACGCGGTGGAAATCAGTATAACGCATCTCAGTATTTCAATAACAGGTTTCAGGGACAGAGATACACAGGAGGAAGCAGGCAGGGTCAACAGGGGGATGATAAAGGTCAGAGAAGAGCACAGGAATATGCTAGGATGATGGGAGATGCAGGAGAGAGTCAGAAAGGAGGAGGGGCAATCTATTGCTTAATTCATGACTCTACTACACATTCTACAGAGGAGTGCACGTTTTTGAAGAAATACAGGGATCAGCTGTCATCCTCTCAGCAGAACAGAGACCAACGAGGTCAGGGAAATGATGTTCGCAGGCCGGGAAACGGGCACAACGGCTCATTCCTACCCCAGAATTAAATTTGATATCAGGGGATGGGTCGGGAAACAGGGGATCAAAAGACAAAGCGCCATGGTTGGTTCAGTGTACTATTGACGAGAATACATACAGATGTTTAGTGGACACGGGCGCGTCTGATTGTTTTATAGCACGGACAATTGTGAGTAGTATAAGTGAGAGAGCAATTTGGGACAGGCAGCCATCTCAATTGGGGAAGGTGCGTCTGGGGGACAAAACATCATTACAAGTTTATGAGACGGTGCGACTGCAGTGTTTTATGGATGGTGCTTGCATATACTATGATTTTAATGTGGTGGATTCACTGGCTTATGATATTGTGCTGGGACGTAATTTTCTGATTGACGCAAGGGCACAGATTATAGCTATAGATGGAAAGGTACGTCTATTTACTGAGGATCCGGTCTCAATTGAAGTAGCGGCGATTTTGGACCCATGGGAGGAAAGATTGGTGACGGTGAAAGGATGGGATGTTGCGGCTGAAAGGGTTGGAACAACGGTCTTGTTGAGACCATCTAATTTGGCGGTGGTAGCTGCGGATGGTGCGGTGAACTATGTGGGGAAGAAATGGTATATGAGAATTGCTAATCTCTCTGACAGGCAAGTGTATGTGGATACAACTGAGGTTATAGCATATGCGGAAGACATAGATGAACCGGAACTTAATTTGCTGGAGGTAATTGATACAGCTAATGTTGGCAGGGATAGAAAGGATGAGGCTCGTGAGATTGTGGCACGATGTAATGAAGACCGGCGGGAGAATGGTCAAGATGCTTGGGGAGGGTCAAAGCACCGGCAGGATCCTCAGGACAATGGTGGTGGATGTGGTGTTTCTACCTTAAGTGAGCAGGAGAGGCTGGATAAAATTGAGAAGATCAGGGGCCTTGATTTGGGTGACACTATGATGACGCCGGAAGAGCAGAGGGTATTCAGAGAAATGCTGGTGGTCAACATGGACACTATAGCATTTTCTATGAAGGAGTTGGGTCATTGTTCATTGGCTCCAATGAAAATAAGGGTCGATGAGTCCAAGGGTCCGTGTATGGCACGACCATACAGGTATTCTCCTCAGAAAATGGATATTATTGATGAACAGGTGAGGGAATTGTTAAAGTTGGGAATTATTGAGCCCAGTGACAGCGTCTGGAGAAGTCCGTTGGTGGTAGTGCAGAAGAAGGATGGAAAGGCTAGATTATGTACAGACTATCGCATGTTGAATCTTATTACGGCGGATGACACATATCCTATGCCCACAGCCAGAAGCATGTTTTTGTATATGGCATACAGAAAACCTATAATCTTTACAGCCATGGATTTGCTCAGTGGGTATCATCAGTGCGATCTACATCATGACAGCAGGCAATATTCAGCATTTGAATCACCTTCGGGAGTTTGGCAATGGACGAGGATGCCGTTTGGTATGAAGCAGAGCCCATGGCAATTTACTAAGATTATGTCATTAGCGCTGGGAGGCTTAATACCACGTACTTGTCTAGCCTACCTAGACGATATCATTATTTTTGATCCGGATGTGGAGAGCCATATTACTAATGTCGGCAGAGTATTAGCAGCTTTAGGTAAAGCAGGGTTAACAGTCAAGCCGGAAAAGTGTGAGTGGGGCAAAGCGGAAATTAAGTTTTTGGGGCACATTATTAATGCTGAAGGAGTGCAGACGCAATCTAAGGTGATCAGAAAGGTGCAGGAATTTGGCAGACCGTATAATGAACATACAACTAGATCCTTTCTGGGGCTTTGTAATTATTACAGGAGTTTTATTCCTAACTATGCTGTTTTGTCGATGCCTCTGAATAATTTGTTGAAAATCAAGGTGCCATTTAAGTGGACGGATGAGTGTGAGGTGTCATTCAAGAAAATACAAGCAGCATTAGCAAGCACACCGTTATTGGTTCACCCAGAGATTGGAGGCCACTTTTATGTTTTAACAGATGCTTCGGATGGCGCGTGTGGAGCGGCCATCTGTATAAAAAGGGATGGATTGCTGAGACCGGTAACATATTATGGGTATACATTTACAAAGGCTGAAAGAAACTACACTATAACAGAGAAAGAAGGCCTAGCTGTTATAAGAGTATTGAAGAAATTTGAGGATATGCTGACTGGGGCTAAGATCACGATAATAACAGACCATCAACCATTAATACCTTTGCTTCAACAAGCCAGTAAGGCTCCATCCAAAAGGTTGACTAGATGGGGTTTAGCAATGACTGACTTTGACTATGAGATTAGATATGAGCCGGGAGCCACTCACTACCTGCCGGATTTTATATCCAGAGTGCCGTTGGCAGTGGGACAGGATACACCTGGCGAGGAGTCGGGGGAGTTTGAGCCTGAGGTGGGATGTGAGTTACTCGTGATGGAACTGATAGGGGAGGAATTGGATAGGGAAACCTTCATTCAGGAGCAGTGGAAGGATGGATTCTGCAGGGGGATGATGAGATATTTGGCGGGAGATGAATTGCCAGTGGATGAGGAAAAGGCGCGAGGGATTTTACATAATGCTGATTTCATGGGTATGAAGGATGGATTGTTATGCAAGTATATAAAACCAGCTAGAAAGAGGGGTGGGCCTATAGCTGACCTAAACCCAAGAATAGTGGTGCCTAAGGCTATGGTGAATAGAGTGCTCTATCTCATGCATGATGATATCATGTGCGGAGGACATGTGGGAACAGTGGCGTTGAATACAAAAGTACAGGCTCGGTTTTATTGGAAAAATATGATGGTGGACATAGCTAGGTACGTGCGGCTATGTGAAAGGTGCGCGTTGAGAAAAAGAGCACCTCATTTTAGGGCCAAGGCAAGGTCATGGGATACGCCGGATTATCCATGGCAAGTGATACAGACAGATTTTGTTGGGCCACTACGTAGGTCCAAAGAAGGTTATAAATATATTATGACCTTCATAGACCTTCTGACGGGATGGCCGGAGGCATTCTGTACTAAAGACACGACTGCGCACACGGCAGCTGGGGTGTTTCTACGGGAGATCGTGTGTAGGTACGGCAAGGTGGAAGTGATGTGCAGCGACAGAGGGTCTACATATATGGGTCAGGTTTTTCGTGAGGTTACAGCTAGATTATCAACCAAACAGAGGTTTACGTCTTCTAGGAATCCGACCGGAAATGCCAGGGTTGAAAGATTGCATAAATCATTAGAGGATACGATAGGATGCTATGTGACCGAGGATCATGAACACTGGCCAGAACTGTTACCCATTGCATTGTGGACAGTGCGCTCCAATATTAGTATGAGGACGGGGTTTTCACCATATGCACTACAATTCGGGAGGGATCCAGTGGCTATGTCCTTTGCTGAGGAAAGGCCACTGCCTAAAGTTCCATCTGAGAGGGATTGGTTTCTTAGAACAAATCATAGCATACAGTTATTACAAGAGGCGGCCAACGCTCATACTGTTAGGTATGAGGAGCAGCTCAGACGTAGATTGGATGGACGGGCTCGACCTGTATCTTTTATAGAGGGGGAGTGGGTATATTACTATGATCCGAAATGCGCGGTGAATAATACATCGAAGTTTGCTGGTAGATACACAGGGCCACACAGGATAATAGAGGTGGTGGGGGATAACAGGGTGAGGTTGAGAGCAGTGAAGACGGGCAAAGAGATACCTCACTTGGTAAATGTGAATAAACTGAAGAGAGCATACAAAGGGGAGGGTGAAAATGACGAAGGAGTAGCCAAAGATGAGAGGTCTGTGGAAGTGGATAAGTCAGAAGTGGAATCACAAGTGGATAAAGAAGACATAGGACATGAGAACCCGAGAGGGGTGACTGAGGTGGAACATCCTTCATCTGGTCTGGAGGATACAGCGTTAGCGGGCGCTGATAAGGAGGACAAATTGAATACGTCAGACGACGATAGAAGTGCACATGAGAAAAAGAGAGAGGTGGCCGGAGCTGGACCGCGCGCACCTATACAGGAATCTGATAATGAGAAAGATGGAGTTGTACGGCGAGATAGCCGGGAGAAGCACAGGCAGGAAGCTGTGGTCGATAATTGGTGTAAAAAGAAAGGGTTACAGGATAGTGATATTGATAAGGTCGAGGGTGGCCGAAGACAGGATAATGAAGAGAAAAGGAAGGGTAGAGTGAGAAATGTTGAGGTGAAGAGACAGATGGACGAAGAAAGAGAGAGAGAAGAATTGGAGAGAAGACAGAAGAGAAAAGAGAGAGAGGATAGAGCTGAGAAGAGACGGAGGCAAAGAGATAGGAGAGCGCAATTGGCTGCAGGGGCTATTATGAGTGAGGAATCTAGCAGTGAACATATCATTCCAAAGGGACCGATTTGTAAGCATCACAGGAGAGGCAGAGAGGAGCTCAGCTCATCCAGCGATGGAGAATAGGGTGAGCTTAGACGGGATGCTACAGGATGGGCGATAATCCTGTAGTATTCACGTGTGTTGCTATGAGGGAGAAGGGGGGGTGATGCAGGTGCCGAAGGGGGAGGGGCCGCCCGGAGGAGCAGGTCAAGCTGACTCATGCAGGTAGACGGAAAGGAGGGCGATACACAAAGAAAAGGGGAAAGTAGGGCAAGGTAGGAAAAGAGGGGAGGGGGGGGAGGCCAGCGCAACAGGTATATGCAGGAGGAGATGCATCAGGAGGTGGCAGTGCGCGCACAACGAGGGACGAGATAAGACCTCAAAGTAAATAGCAGGTGCTGATGGACGGATGGCAGATAGCTGGTACGATAGTGTTGGAGAACAGCAATACCAACAATACTATAATACGTGGATGATTCAAGACAACTATTGCAATAGCACTTACAATGAAAGGAGCACAGTGTCTGCAGCAAGTTCAACAACAACAGAAACAAATGAAAAAGGATTTGGTGCGACTTCAACGTCAGGCCAACCAAGCTCAGCGCAAGAGCCAATACAGGTGGTGGAAGCAGCTCAAGCCGAGGTCCTGGTAAATCATCAGGGAAACATATGGGATAGCATACGTGATATCACCGTGGGACAGACAGAATGGGAGTGGCTGTTGGATGCCACTCTACAAGGCACCGGTGGTATAATTAAGAGAGAGACTCAGACCACAGAAACAGCGACACAGACAGAACCATCAATATTTTATAGTAAAGACGATGAATTTGTGCTGGATACATCAATCAGATTGGATGACATATTGATAGAAGAGTATTACAGCAGAAGACAAGTGACATCAAGGCTCTGTCACATTTGTGGCAGAACAACAGCAACAGCGGCAGGAGCGGCCAAACACCTGGAACAGGTACATGGGATAAAACATCTCATATAATGTCCACTAGTGAGGAAGCGGGAAAGAGAGCACCATCTATAGTAAAGGCAGGGAGATATAGGGGACAACAGGTAGAAGACGCGCTGGATGCTATATATGGATTTGGATATTCATTGCCAAAGGTATTCAGATACAATGGGGCGACGTTACAGGACATAGTAATGCAGAAAATATCAAAACTGAAATTGGACATCGCGAGATTGCCAAGATATTTAAGGGAACAAGTAAACAGACATCACTTTAAATATGGAGTAGGGAGTGTGACTAATGCATTCTTTTTCTCAAGAAAGTGTAGGAGGCATCGCAAGACTAGTAGAGGGAAACGATGCAGGCAGTGTAGACAAAGAGACGAAACTTGGGAAATGTTTAAACTGAAGCAAAAGGGAAAGCATATCACCCAAGGAGTATTAACATCCGGGGTTAAAGACAATGAGACGACCCTGGAGGAGGAGGATGTAACTGAAGACTTTGATAAATATAACTAGAAAGGATATGAGTTGATAGGAAAGAACAGAGGGACTGTATGGTTATAAAATACAATACCTGTTAAGGGAACGTTGTGAGGGGTTGAAGAAATGTACAAAATGGCAGGTATCAGTATAACGCCACCTACCTTTAGAGGAGCACCAGGAGAAAAGATAGAAGAATATTTCTACGACATGGATCTGATTAAGAGAATATATGATCTAGGGGAAATGGAATATGTGGCATTATTATTGTGGGGAATGAAAGGTGAAGTGAAAACTTGGGTTAGGAAATTACCTGAGGAAAGTAAGAATACTGCATGGAAGATACAGCAAATAACCATGGCAGTATTTGCAGCTCCAGAGGCCTGGAAGGAATGGGGTACAGGAGGAAAGAGACAGAAAAGACAGCGCGAGAATGACGGCGCGGAAACAGAGCCAGCGGGGGAATGAACACGAGAGTGAGGAAAAAAAAAAAGGGGGGGGGGAAGTGCCGGACACTGAGACAGACATATGTATATTAAGAGCCCAGTAACAGAAAAGGGGGGGGGGAAGAGAGCAGACATGCGCAGGTAAAGAAAGAGATAAGATGCAATGACAAGCAAGACAGTTGGCAGTGTAGGAGTGGAACTCCAGCTGTACAGACATCGGCAAGCAACAGATACAGACTACACTCAAAAGTTTAACAAGATAGAACAACTAGCATGCTACGCGGACATAACCACGACAAGACAACATAATCAGCAGTTTAGATAAGCTATAAACATGAGTTCTAGTGGAAAAGCCTGGATCATAGACAACGGAAGGTTCATAGCGGTTGAGATGAATTAATGGAGATCAGTAATAATTTACTGAAGGAAAGGAATCATCGCCCACTGTAGAGAGGGTAGAGATATTAAGGCTCAGATACACCCTACTCTATGGATAAGACTTAACTACTTAATACAGTTTGTGGAAAATTGTAAAAAGGTCGGATCCATTTAGGATGCATTTAATATAAAATGTATTAGAAATACATACCTGAAGTGAAGATTTAAGGACTAGTAGGAGTAGAGGCATCATCATCATCAGCAGATGAAGCGGGAGAAGAACTGAAGATAGTAAATAAAGCAGGTATATGAGACAAAGAGAAAGAAGTGCATCACATACAGGAGGCAACCACTATGGGGCACCTTATAAGTTGTCTAAGGGTGAATGGAAACACTAGTCGGAACCAGCAGGACCACAGTCGTGACACACATAGAATGACTCCAGTAACAAGGTCCATAATTAAGAGGCCTAAATTTAAAGGATATATTTGTCCAGAAGTAAGGCATTCTGTTAAAGAACCAGAGCCTATAATGGTTTAATTATTTAGGAAGCCCAGACTCTGAGAAAGGAAATACGATGTCTATAGTTGTAGATATATATATTCAAAAATAAGTGTGAGTGAAATTCTTTTCTAAGAAGGTATTAGGACACATAAAATTCAGCCATATGGGTGTATTAATGAGATCAGTTATACACCTGAGACTGTGAATGTGATCGCCACTACTCACAAATCAGAGGAGCTCAGCAACTTTATAGAGTTAGCTTATGCATATATTTTAAAAGAAAATATGTGTATAGTATCTTATTACAAGAACGAAGTGAGCGTCTCTAGGAATCAAAGTATGAATCACTAGGGAAATATACTTACTTCTGCGAGAGGGTAGAAGCTGGGGAAGCCAATGTTGGAAGGATAGGACCTCCAAGATTAGAAGAACGGGAGGTTTGTGGTCTGGCAGGAAGCTGATAGGGATGATGTCGCGTAGTGGTAGCAGATGAAGATGTCAAGAGAGATATGATGGTAGAAGAACTGTGAGTCAGTCGTGAGGAAGAGGCCATGGTGCTGGACTGACAGGTCAATGGTGAGAAGGGTGGATGTCCAGGTGAGATAGCCAGAGTACTCCAGAACGAGGGCGACATTACTGGAAGGTGTGGAAGTGAAGCTGCAGTGGATGAAGATGAAGTAAACTGACCGGAAGTGAAAGAGGTCAGGGCCAGAGCGGGCGTATGTAGGCAGGAAGGCGGAGACCTAGAAGCCGAGGTGGCGCGGGCATCTGCAGCTGGAGCAGCTCGGATGGTGATGTGAGGCATCCTTAATGAAGATACAGCAGGAAACTGACCGGAAGTAGTGGCGCTGGTAGTAGAAAAGGGACGAGAAGCAGCGGCAGAATAGGTAAATGTGGATGTTAGGGTTGTTCTGGACGTCAGAGGTGCAGTGGTGGTTAGCAAAGGTGTGTATGGTAAGGGCGAAACACCGGAAGTAGCAGGAAGGTGAGAAAACACATTGTAGTCTACATATGAAGAGTGATGCTGAGGTGGCAATGGACGAGAAGTTGATGACACAGCGAAGTTGGCAGGCAGAGAATATTGGTGGGAGGTGTCCACTCGTAGAGGAAGGGTCGCTGTGCAAGTTGGTAGCGCATTGGAGGTAAAGGTGGATGCGAGGCTTGGAGCAGAGGTAGCAGGCACTATAGCGCTATAGGTGGGACGCGCACCTATGGGCGACATCAGAGTGGGATTCCAAGGTGGCACGAAAGGAGTGGTAGGGTTGACTGGAGGCGGAGTGATGTCGACATAAGCTGGTTGATAAGCAGGAGTAGGAATAGGTGGAACAGCAGCAGTTGATTGCAGGCGGTAACTGGGATCGGGCATCCCATCCAGGTGGATGACGCGCAGTGTCATATCAGTCATGTTACAAGCTAAGCGTAGATGATCTCGAATGGTGGTGTGTGAGGGCATGGTCGCGCCTTGCGGTCCGGTGCATACTAGCATGCACGGAGTAACGTTAGCATCTGTGGAGGACAGGTCTCTGCAGCCGACGATGTAGGTGAAGCCGGGCTGGAGACGATCTATCGGGAGATAGACGAGTGCGCCATTGACAGAAACGCTGGAATAGCTAGCCATCTTCAGTGCGAACAGGGTGGAAGTCAAGCATCGACTGAGAATTTAATTCTAGGTATCTAACCAAGGGGATGGGAAGTTGAAATAAGAAAACAAAAATATAGTGAAAACTATAGTAAAAAAAAAATTGAGGGCACATTAGGAGGAGTCGCTGAGACAAAGACTCCAATCCAATAAATTGGTGTTATCAGATGGAAGAGACGTACAGCTAGATAGGAGAGGAAGGCACACGTGTTTAGAGTGACGGGAAAATATATACAGGAAGGGGTAAAAGGGTCATGAACTGGTGAACTATCTGACACGATAGGGCTTATTAAGTGTTCAAGATCCATAAAAAATTCCAGGAGCGATCAGTTAGGAGTCGTAGTAGCCCAACTCGAACTGTAACCGGAAGCCATAATAAGAAGGAAATGGCGTGGCTAACTATACTATGTGTCTTATGTTCCTTGTGGGGTGTGGTAGATGCTGGAAGGCACACTTTCGAGACTTTAGAGAGAGCCGAATTAGGTGTCATTTTGCAACCTGGTAGACGTATTTCTACGGCTGAGCACAATCATGTGTCACAAGTGTTTGTATTAGAGATACCAGATAGATTACCAGAGCCGGAAATGGAAAGTATTTATGAACAATGTGTGCAGAATATGCAGGTTATGTGTGATATTCAACATCATAACAGAACCTTATTATTTGAAGATACCTGTGACAACATCAAACAGAAAGAAGAATGGCTGAATCAAATTATTAGAAAATTAATACAGGCCAGAGAGGAGGAAGTGGAAAAGCTGATGGAAAACATACCTGAACAACAACAAGTCAAAAGGTCTAAGAGAGCAGGTATACCGGGTCTAAATATTATAGGAGAGTTGTCGTACTATATTTTTGGCACTGGGAGAGCTGATGATGTAGCCAGAAATGAAAAGGATATTCAATTACTGAAGACATCATATTATAAGATGCGTGATGTTATTAAAACATTGGCCACAAGTACTAGCAATGGCTTGGAGGACGTCATGGCGGAAGTGGGAGAGTTGGCTGATAGACAGTTACAATTGTATGAAATGGCTAAGATATCATTGAAGAGACGGAAGTTGCTGGAAAGAACTCAAACTATGCACAGTGTGGCATTATATGAACTATCCATTGTATACAACCATGAAAGCCTGCTGACAAGAGTCAAATGGGGGTATATTATACATTTATTAAATGAACTCATTGAGATAAAGGATATGGCAGCTGAGGTAAGATTGGCATCACGAAGAAAACTATCCTCAAAATTGGTCACTAGAGAAGATTTGAAAGAAGCTATAATCAACACTGAAGTATATCTAAAGGCTACGTACCCACGATTTAGAGTCGCTTTTACTGATCCGGAATATTACTATGATAATAGTGTGGTGCGAGTATATCAGCACCAAGGTCGTGTAAAAATGCAGATAAGGATTCCGGTGGTGTCAGAGGAACACATATTTTGTGTATACTCTGTAAAGGTGTTTCCAGTACCAGTGCGGCTGGCCAATAAAGAAGCTGACGGGACGAGAATAGAGGGATTGCCATCAGAAGTAGCCATATCAAAGAATGGGCGGTATTATATATCAGAGCCAGTGGTGAATTGGGCGCGTTGCCATGGCAACTCAATAGCAGTATGCCCAGATATTCCACACATGAGAAAAATAGCCGAGCGAGGGTGCATGGCGGCACTAATAAGAAATGACAAGGTGGCCATAGCAGAAACATGTGAGATCAACTATATAGTGCAACCAAATTTTCCTTCATTTGCGATAGCACTGGGAAAGGGTCGTACTTTGGTATCGGGACCCGACATACAAGGTCAATTGATGTGTCAGTCAAGCCCACCTGTTAAGGTGAACATGCATCATTACGCCATATTGAATATTGGGTGTGATTGCGCATTCATGACTGCCGGGGCGTGGATGCCTTACAGTTTGGCAGGATGTGGTCATGTGAACATGGAAACTAATGTGACTTTTGTAAATAACGATTTGCTACAAATGAACAGCGTTAAGAAATTGACATGGATAAAGGCCGTATTAAATGGTGAAACTGTAGAGGTATTGCAAGATGAAGTGTTGCCAAAATTAGTAAAGACCAAAATGAAACACAAGGCTAGAATACAACAGTCGCCAGCAGCTGTCAATCTGAAGAATTTGGTGAGTGCAATGGAAGACGGATCAGCATTGCCTGATTTGGATGGCATGAGTGGTGGAGGCCATTTTCCCACTGAATCACTATGGGATTATTCACCAATTATGATTGCAGGGGTGATTGTCATGACTCTGATGGTGGTACAATATTTTTGTTTAAAAAGACTATTAATGGCATACATATTAGCAAGAATGCCTATGAGAATAAGGAGTCTAGAAACCTGGGACTATGAAAAATACGGTGAAGATGTCGGAGGTAATTATGAGGAAGAAGATCCGGAACACAAAACGACAATAGCTATGTTATCATTGATATTGATAGTACTGATAATAATCATAGCGTTACTGGTGAGGAAAGTGCGACAACTAAAGAGGCTTCAACCAGTGGATGGACTGTATCTACAGGTGGCAACTAAAGAGATCACAGAAATAATACCATTGGGGGAGAGTCTAATGCCTTTGGACCAGGTATTTCAAAGACCAGCAGAACAGGCTCTTATTAGAGACGTAGCAATAAGCTATTCGTGCCCGAAGTACATAGCTACAGTGCAGTGGGGTCGAGTGTTATATTCCACTGAGATGGCAACGGCGGAAAACGCAGTGCCATTGCCATTACCGGCCACTGTGAAGGTGTCAAAGAAATTAGCAGGGATACTGAACGGTGACTATGGATTTACGGTGATGACAAGATTGATTAGGTATAGTGGGGGCCTGGCGACAGGTGTACCACTAGAGATACCGATGATATCAGCGGCGGGCTGGACACCAATAAGGAACAGAGAGATAAATACACATCAGTTATCTGACACGGGACATGCCAGAGCCATGGCTCAGTTAAGAAGATCAAGACAGTTACCAGAAGTACCTGGAGAATCATATGGGGCTACGGCTGTATCATATTCAGTAAACAAGGGTCATAAAGAGTCGGTGAACGTGGCTTTGCGAGGTCAAGAGCCCAGGACGGGATCGTCATCGGTGTACGTGGACCTGAATGAATGAGACTGAAGGTGATGAATAAAACGCCATCATGATAGAGACTTGACATAGACGGTGGCAGGACATGAGAAAAAGGGGGGGGGGAGAAAGATATCGTGCAGCTGGCGTGAGACGAAAGGATGGAATAGACAATACAAAGACTATCTACAAATGAATTGATATAATGTCTGGGAATGGTGCCAGTGTATATTATTAAGTAAGATAATATAGCCAAAAGAAACTGTAATTTAAATGTACGACCAACTAATGAGACACTAACTACGACGTAATGTGGCAAGTGAAAAGATTTCTGATGTATATACTCGTTGACAAGCTGTGCACGCGTGAGTTAAGTAAGAGGTTGCCAGGTGTAACCCAAGACGCGTTAGAGTGTGTTTTAGAGTGATGCTTGGGGCAAAGGGTAGATAGAGGGGAACGTTTCGGAACAAGGAGTTGACAGATGTAAGGAGATTTATTGGCCCGATTGGGTGTAACTGGTGTCGACTCCCGGGTAAGGATAGTAAAAAGAATATATAAACATAGAATGGGACAAAATGCTTAGTAAAGGCGAGTGAATGAGTAAAATTAATAACAAAGGAAAGAAAAACAAATTGAGAATCAAGGAATGAGAGAATGGTAATAATAAAATATATGTTAGAGGACAAGTTTGCGCTAAGAATAAGTCACCAATGCAGTGTGGAAAATATATATAGTAATAATGCATGGTATTATATAAGTGTGTTGCATATGTATGTACATAAATAACTATTGAAATGTATAATATGATAACGATGATTACCTCAGGTATTAGTGACAAAACAATATATAAAATGTATTCAGGCATAATTTATGCTTGACAATTGGTGTGACTCGCGTCACAAGAGGGGAGCGCCCGCACCTGTTTTGTCATCAATAGCCAATAATTATAATGAACGGGTATAACAGGGTACACTTGTGTAGGTATTTATTGTATGCTGTATTATGTGTGTATTTATTGTATGCTATATGGGAGAGTGCTATGGGAGTCCTGTATAGGGTTTATGGTAGCTAAGAGTTTATGGTAGGCTGTGGAATGTGTAGACGGAGGGGAGTCGACGAGATCTGGTCAGGTAGATTCTGTAGAGGGGGAGGGGGGAATACGGGTGAGCCAAACATCGGCGTCTGAAAGGTGTGAGGGGTTGGTAAGAGATAGGGAGGAGTCAGTATTGTGGGAGCAGCCGAGGAGGCAACACATACTCCTGGAGTAGACGAGGATGAAGCCGTTTAATATTTAGTATTACTCTTAGCCAATGTAAGAACGGATTGAGCAGGATCTCTATGGCACTTATACCTCTCCAGTAGCATCGGATTGTTAAACATGAACTGCTTGTATGAATAGACTGATGTCATTGAAGCTGTACAACCATGAGTGGACTCATCATCAGCTGTAACTGTGAATAACCAATGAACAATAAATGGTGACTTGTATCGGCGTCTTGGTGTTGGTTAAAAGGATGGGCTGAGCCAACATCATACCACTAGAGTTAGTCTTCCCAAATACGTGAGAATAGCGGAGTGAGCTGATAATAACTACACAACTTATACCACATTAATATACATATAAACACAACCCACACAGCCCAACATGATATTCGGCCAATCTTGTGAATTTCTGAGGGCCAAATCATTTTGGCCCCAATTTTCTAAGATGACTCTTACATAAAGATATGGCAATTTACAGAAAGGGGAATCTTATGTTTGTATAATATGGGGAAAATGTAGTCTTTGTTAAATGTGATTTCCATCTGGAAGTTTTCAGCTAAGTCAAGGATCACAGGTTTTTGCTCGAAATATGCGACCTAAGATTTCTTGGACCTTCAAACAGCCTATTTGAATGATATCTCTACATGAAACGAATGGTATCTTAACTTGGGTTGTCGTGCTGCCAGTGCCTGGTACCAGGTGGCAGCAATGCATAGCAAAATTGCTGTTATCCAGACTACAAATCTTGTCCTTTTTCCTCACTGATCATGGGGAGTAAAACCATTACAATCATACAATGTCACAATATCGGGATCCGATAAACAGCTGCCTCATGGATGATGCATATCTGACTGATATATTGGCAAGGCAATAGTGAAACAATAGTTAGATATGGCATGATATATTGATTCCCCAAATATTTCGGTATAAATATGAAGTATTGCCATGATGAGCTCTCCCTGAACTCGAGCTACTTATAGCTAGCCGAACAAACTGGTGGCGCTACCTCGTGGATGTCTTAAAGCACCCCCTTCTCTCTATAGAATAGTATAATGGTGTTATTATAATCTTGCAATGAGGCTGTCCTAAGATTATTACCACATGTTTGTGGAAGGATTTACAATGCGAATATGGAACATAGTCCTTTTGTTTTGTATTTGGGCAGAGTCTTTTTTAATAGATCCATCGAGCTAATATCAGATTGGGATCCATAAGCAGGACCTGGATATTTTGTTTACAATGTTCGTGTACATTGGGACACATAATGATGATTTTACTTGTCCAAAACCAACGGAAGATTGCGATGGCATCTTTATCGTTGCCTTGCAATCTGAGAGCTCCCTCCTAAAATCATATTTCGCCCTTCGAAAATAATTTCACATTGGCATCTGCTTCAGATCATGATATTTGGGGAGAAATACACATTTTTTAAGTATACAGTGTTTACAGGTACAGCTGGAATAGGCCCTAATGTGGAGAAACCCCATTTTCTTTCCAAAATCGATACCTTTCTCACTTGTAGGGCGCAGGATTGCATTTCATCTGACCCTAGCTTATAAAATACAGCTCGCATGGTCCAGCTCGTGGAAGTAAGACATAAGTCGGGAATTTTCAACATTAGCTTTTTTATATGTCCTTCTCTAATTTAATGTTTCATGGCAACTGCGAGTCTACTCAAGGCCTTCATGGTTCATTGATACACAATTGCACGGGCACCCAGTTGCAATGTCTGAATAGTATGTATTCAGTGAAGATAATGTGACGACGGGCATGATAGTTGAGCAACGCAGCTTTGCCAGGCTTAGTTTATTACATGCAGAATTGTTTAAATTGGCCTTTGCCTTTATAAACAACTCTAGATATTCACCGGACTTTTATTCAGTAAATATTATTCAAACCTCCTTCAAGCTACACTTTTACCCCTCAATACACCCCTGTACCCTTGGTAACTTCCCTCTGGTAAGGGTATGGTACTGCCTGGTGCTGGCATCTGCCGAGGAAACCATTAGATAAAAGCAGCAAAACACGTCAGGTATTCTATGTACTAAGTTCACAAGGTCTCACTACACGCAGAAAGCCATATCACACAAGGGCGATATTATTATTCTGTAGGTGATCGGAAATGGTTAATCTTCTTTTATATATGAATAAATTTTTACCGCACATCACTGCTCCTATCTTCAGTTGTGTATCATACATGTTTAGCATAGGGAAGCTATCCAATATACTGTCTACAGCACCAAACATAACCTTGTAAACTGTTGTGATGTCGATCTGACATACCTGCCATGTCTGTTTGATTGATCCACCGAGCACTGTTACAACATTTAAGGCAATGGGATTCAGTATGCACTCCAAGTGCACAAGTGCATAAAATAATTTTGCTTCTGACTTAAGAAACACAAGGATTCCTGTGTGCTCCAAAGGTAAAGCATTTGTGACCCATCTGGAGAAAAGGTGCATCGGGGGGGGGGGGGTGGGGCAGTTTATGAGTAAAACACTGAAAAATATACAAAAGAATGGCTTAGATCAATGTTTGATGGGGAATTCAGTGGTATGCTCAGAATTATTGCATTTCTACTGAAAACGTTCCATTTATGGGATGTAAAAGAGAATCTGTTGCCATGGAAATATAGATGATTGGCATATATGACAATTACTGGTTGCCATAGAAAACACTTCGTTATTCTAAATGGGAATTTCTGCCACAAATGTTAAATAAGGAACTCAGAACCAAAAACAGACCCAGAAAATTCCCTCCAGAACCGATTTTATGATAAATAAAAAAACACACACACACACACACACACACACACACACACACTTCTTTGTTTATTTTCCCACAAAACTGTATTTTTTTTTGTATTATAACTATTTAAGCTAGGATATAATGTATTTAGAGCTGATTTACATTTTTCAATTGCTCACATCGACCTAGGTTTGACAAGCAATTACAGAAGAACTACCTGGAATATTTTAGCTCAAGATATCTCATTTTAAAGCACATGACTTAAAAGCCATTTCCCCCCTGGATGCAGGTTTTCCCCATATGGTCACATTTACTCCAGGTAGTTCCCATATCACAGGACAGGTGGCAGCACATAAGTCTAGAAACAATTCAATGCACCCTAGGGAAAATGTTAACTCTCCGTTGATCCACCAGGGGGGCAGTGGATAAATAAACCATATATATACTTTTAGGCGTGAGATGGCACTGTTTGATGCTATCTCTTAGAACCCGGAACCCAAGCTCATGCAGGGATACTTCAACAGACATAGTGTGGGAACGATTGTGGTACTCTAGATGCTGCACTTCTGTATCAGACAGAGGACCCAAGTATGGCAATTGTTCTATAAAACCGCACAAAGGAATCGCACATTTTGTGGAGAAATAACCCTTTAGTTTTTTTTTCAATACAGCCTACCATTGCACGCAGGGAGGAAAACTATGTAGAGATCTGCTACCATCGCTCTACTCTACTCAACTAAGAGAACAATAATGATGTACTGTCAGCACACTTAGACTTCTCCATGTAATGGTGGGCAATGACTATAGTTTTTAGCCAACATACATACCCTGTTCCCTTCCTGTGCTATCTATAGGCAGGACCACCGTGCCACGAATAGGCCCACTTCATTCCTTCTCTTCACATATTGCCTTCATCTGTTCAAATAGAAACGTGCTGCACCACTGCAACTATAGGGTGTTAAGAGAGGAAACAATTTTCAGGTTTCCACCATCACAAATGATTCATCATAACTTCATCATAACAATTACTACCTGTGCCTTAACCAGTGGTCTGAGATGCTCAGGGACCAACGACATACATATTTCTCTGCTGACAATGCTCAAATTTACTAACCTCTCTACTATTACTTGAATTTTGTCATTTCCATATATTTGAAATAATACTGTTCATACTTATATTGTCAAATTGAAGAACTCAGAAGAACAGTGCTTGATGTACATTATCATTATTTGATATTGGCTAACCCATCGCACTTAAACATACCCAGCAAATCTTCGTGAAGTTGAGTCAAAGTGTGTGAGCCTTCACGCAGTGCGCTCCTGGAAATTTTGTTTGTGTCAAGCATTGCCAGGGTTGACTCAGCTTCACGTAGACTGACGCATGCATTATGACTCATCTTCACACACAATGACACATGGGTTATGACACAGTATGACACACAATGATGCATAGGTTATGACGTAGTATGACACACAATGACGCATGGGTTATGACACAGTATCACACACAATGACACACTGACCAATTTGTGCTTGGGGGGGGGGGGCTAGGAATTGGGGGGGAGTTGTGGATTTTTATTTTGTGGCTTTATTGTCAACATCAATTTATCTGATTATCCTGTTTCCATGTAAAGATATTATCTTTCCTCACAATAACATGTTTTACCCACTCTCCTTGAAAATGGATGGTTGTGGTGTTGATGGATGATTCCTTGTAGTATTCCTGGGTATACCTGTTCAAATCAAAACAAATAACCATAAACACAAAACAGGAACAGTCTAAATCTAGACCAACCCACTCCCACCTAAAGTTGGCAATGAATGACCATTCACTTAGTCCCCATATACCAGAACTTATAACTTAGCATTCTGAATCCCCTTAACTTCCATAGGCTTTATTCATAGTTCTAAATCTACTATTATCTTGGGGTATTGTCACTAATGCTTGGAATTAGCAGTAAGGCATGTTCAGACATAATCAGAAATAATAATATATTACTGTAGAAATACCTATCAACTGGGATTTGAAGTACAAATTAATCTAGAACTGTGTGACCACCTACCAGAACATCTGTCCTCCTTGGCTGTCTCTGCTTGTCTATTTTGAACTCAGGAGGAGAACAAAGAAATGGGAGGGAAATTTAAAATGGACCAATCAGAACACAGAATACTATGTAGTGTGTCACCTTGTGTGAAGTTGCATCATGATGAGTGAGAGTTGACACAGGTTGACACATGCTCACACAGTCTGTTATACCCATATTGGATACAACATCTACCCCTTTTATCACTTAATACAAACCATTTTTACCATCATATTAAGAATTCCTATCTATTTCCCCTAATCATGTGTGACCTAGCTGATCACTAGACATTAAACTTTTTATATTCTGCTAAACCAGGCCCAACAGATGCATAGATTACATATAAAATGCAGATAAAGCGCTGGTTCCACAGGCATAAATCGGTCGGATTAGCACAAATCCGACCGATTTTTTTCTATACTTTTGATATATTATAAATCGTCGGATTAGAGCTATTCCGACCGATTGTATGGCTGTGGAACCAACGCTTATGTCAAACTCAGTGCTAAGTCCCATAAACAAAACAAATCATCTTATTTGTCTTATAAATATTATATGCATCAAATTCTATATTCTTTGGTATCATTATGTTACTGATTTATGTATATTTCATATCATGTAAGAAAGAAAACTGCTATGTGCAACATAATCTATTATATTGACATTCAATCAATTGGCCCATTCTGCAAATAACAAGCAGTTAGAATTTGTACAGATTCCATAGTCTCTTATTGTGAATATGAGTCATGCTGAGTGAGAGCTAGCAATTATTGACGCATGCTGACAATTGTTTACCAAGTCGTCCCTCACATCTTTATGGAAGTGGGTGATTGTTTGTCAAGCTGTGTGGGAGTGGGCAACTATTGACACATGTTGGTGTATGCTTACCAAATCTTCCCTCACATCTTTATTGAAGTGAGTGATTGTTCATCAAGCTGAGTGAGAGTTGACAACTGTAGACACATGCTGACGCACACTCACCCAGTCTCCCCTACCATCTTTATCACAGTGAGTGATTGTTCATCAAGCTGAGTGAGACTTGACCAGTATTGACACATGCTGATGAACATTCACCCAACCTTTCCTACCACCTTTATTGAAGTGAGTGATGGTTTGTCAAGTTGAGTGAGAGATGACTCAGTATAACACAAGATGACACAGTTCGTTATCACACAAAAGTTATCACACTTCATCACTCACCATGACTCATGTTCACTTAGATTTGCTGGGTAGATACATTCATTATTACATGTAGTAGTATACCAAATGACAAGCGCTTGATGTACAGTGCTACTTCTTTCAAAGTTAACTCATTGCACTACGGATTACTGTTATGCTGTGCGGGCTTCCCTAGCCCACTTAAAAGGGTCTATATCTCTTCTTTCCTATCCCCTCAGGATGTGTGTGGTGCACATATGCGCTGGCACCGACACATTCCTCTGTGAAATTGTGTAATGTCGTTCTCGCCATGAATATGACCTTAGTTGTCGAAATTGCGTTAAACATCTATTACTCACTTACTCACTGTTATGCCGTGCTAAGTCAATTACAAGGACTAAGTACCTATCTCATTTTGAATGTACATGTATTGTATTTGAAAAGCACTTTGTGCAATAAATACATTATAAATTCAAAAAAAAATCACCACCGAAAGAGTGCACCAACACTGTCCCTTAAAAATGCCTGAAGCGAGCTAGACACATGTGTGACAGTGCAGATAGCATGATGCTAGGCTGTGTTGAAATAAACTTCAGAGGGATAATTTTAGAGATTATCGTACTGAGAAGCCACCATTATCGGCCTGGCCCAGCAATATCCACACTCTACAGTAGTTTGCATTTGAAGCACCAGATGGCACCACTATTAACAGTCACATGACGAATCTTCAACCCCAAAGGGAGATCGGCCAAGTGACTTGCATCCACTACCCTAGGAAAAGCTCTCCCCTCCTAAAATGATGATAACAAAGTATATGAGCCTATATAAAGATAATCCCCCCCTAATGATGATTTGATACAGCCTTGAAATATATGGACTGGGAGAAGGGGTCTTAAAAAAAACCTGCAGTAATCCTCATTTTCGCAGATCGTGTCACAAATATCAAATGCAACTCGATTGCTGTATATTTTCCCCTTTTCTCTGGAACGATTGGTAAGGTCTTCCTGACAGCACATTCTAAGAAATGACTATTAAAATTTTTAGGCACCCCTGAGTATAACTGCCTAGATAATAACCGTAATTATGCAGCAGTGTAATGTTAACAATAAAGCTCCAGAAAACAGTGCAAAAAGGCATTGTGCTATTCTGCCTGAATAGTTGTGAAAGCTTTTCCCCAAAGTAACCAAAGGCATGATATGTTTTTACAGTGTACCCAACATATTTTTTTTTATTTTAACGGCACCTGACCTGTCTTTGGTTGGACACGGACTAGTTCTCAACCTATATACGAAAAAAAGAGTTTTTTATTGTCCTTATTGTATTATTATTTCAGGATAAAAGTGAAGAAATGATCCCTCAAGAAAATAAAAGAAAATGAAATCCACAAGAATAATACTGTGTGATGCAATCGCCTTATATGCAAATGCATGACGCAATCACACTTTACTGTGAAATAAACCAAGCGGAGAGTAGAATCACCTCTGTTTATGGGGACCACATGCCTCATAATAACCATTCATTTACTCAGCCCCCCAAAAAAAACAAAAAAAAAACAACCCCTTCCACATTGCGTATGTGAACTTGATTTTAAGATATTGAAGTGCTACACAAGTTACATAATGGTTTAGCTATATATTATGGCTATATTCGAACAACAAATTCAGAGCTCTCAAATCTTCCTCTATGTTGTCCAGACAAGTCTGAAGTAAGTCTTAAGTAGCATCCTCAGAAGCTAAGACACGCCATCTTATTGTAACGGGCTTCCCTAGCCAACTCAAAAGGGTCTATATCTCATCTTTCCTATCCACTCAGATGTGTGTGGTGCACATATGTGCGGGCACCAACATGTTCCTCTGTGAAATTGTGTAATGTAGTTCTCGCCATGAATATGACATTATAGCTGTCGAAATGGCGTTAAACATCTATTACTCACTCACTCTTATTGTAATGGCGGGACTCACACAGCACTCAATCACACGGGTCTAGTATACTTAATACATTGAGGTCCAAGACCCGAGCTGTGCTTCTCAACCACCAACTTTATCTATAACACTAAATTATACTCCCTGTATGACAAATACGTGGTATTGATTGCTCAGGAGGGTGTTGCACATAGGGAAAAGGCAGTTTTGAGAAGTGCCTCACCTGCAGCAGTCACTTTCATTTCTGTCCTGATCTTTTTTGTGTTGCATGGAGGTGCTCATGTCAGTCCGGCGCAAGTACCTTTTAATGAAGATGAAAGTTACTCAAAACAAAGAAAAAACACCATAAATAGTGTCACACAGTAAGGCGCCTGATTATGCAGTACAGAGCATTTGTAATTAAGGCAGGTGGCTTTTCAGTCTAATATGATGTCAGAGTACTAGTTGAATGGTGAAGCAGAGCATGATTTTTAAAGTCAGAGGTAACTACTTAGTTCTGTTTTTATCTTATGTGCACAGCCTCCCGAGTAACGTAACATACACACCTTTTTGGCTGGCGACCTGCCTGTATGTTGGGGACATCATACAGGCAGGCCATGTCTTAGAATTTACCAGTCAATCATCCCCTGTCTTATCCTTTACTCACAAGAGGGCACCCTAGCACCCTAATGCTCAACCTGTCTCTCCTATACAGGTGTTTGTAATATAAACTGTGATTGGAGAGTATAAATACTCCCATCTAGTGGAGTTCAAGAGTACATCTCCCAGGATCTGGGTAAAATTTCATTAGATATGGCAGGTATCAGGCCCTCAAATACCTGTAGGCGACAAGCGCTTAGACCTTTTAGCCCGGGCCTTTTAGCAAGTCCCAACAAGGGGGATATAATATATATATATATATATATATATATATATATATATATATATATATATATATTTATATATATATATATATATATATATATATATATATATATATATATATATATATATATATATATACTGTGGAAAGGGACAACCTTCTTGAATTTTCTGGCAATTTCTGGGGGGTAAAGTGCGCCTGGCCCATATGTCACCAATAACTCTTTTCAAGTTAAATATTAATCTAAATGTAGCAAAAGCGATCTACATAGCTGAAAATTCGAAAAGACCACCATAAAGGATAAGAGCTATGTATATAGAGAGAAGACCCATGAGAACACATCCGTACAAGGGCCTCAGGGGCGGATCCCGGGGAGGGGGAGGGCCTAGGGGGCACGTGCCCCCCCCCCCAGACCCCCTGAAATTGAGCCAGGCTATGACTCTTAACTATAGGAAACGTAGCGGAATTGGGCGGCAGTTGCAGGAGTCAACCCCGGGCGACTGGTGATCAGCGCCCGGTCCTACCTGCCCTCCCACCCCGCCTCTCCCTCAAGCTCACAACGAATAGAGCCCTGCAATACTCGGTCAACATGTTCTTGTATCCGGGGGCCCTTCAAGCTCATATGGATCCAACTCTATGTATCAGCAGTGCAGGACTCACATTCGACAGGTGCATGGTCAAGTCGGTAGACTGTAGTCTTCTTTATTCATTTGTTTTAAGTGAGCTCGTAGGTCTTGTGTAAAGAAAATGGTATCAGAGGAGCAAGCAGCAGCATCTATGTCTGTCTTTCTTTCTTTCTTTCTTTCTTTCTTTCTTTCTTTCTTTCTTTCTTTCTTTCTTTCTTTCTTTCTTTCTTTCTTTTTTTCTTTCTTCTCTCTTGTAGCTAAATGTCGCACAAACAAAATAAAAATATTCTCCCAGGATGATTTAATGGCATCTATATTTTTTCTATGTAAAATAGTTTTAGTCTGATGGCGATCACATAATACGGCAGTTTTTTTTGTATTACTTTGCTGAAGTCTCCTGATAATATTATGTAGAATTTCCGTATTTCTAACGCAGTGAGTTTATAGAATTGGGGATGCCAATCTTTTTCCATTAAGCTTGTTGAAAGTTGGCCTTTATATGAATGCAACAAACAATAAGCAAACATATTGGCCGCGTGGGAAAGGACACAAGTGATCGTGATTCCCGCCCAAACGGCGCGCGAGCAGACGGCAATTCCCTGCGCTGGTTGCCGCCCGTAAGTATTGCTGGTGCCTAATCACATCAGGAACTTTCCCGTTTGTGCCAACGAAAGGGCTTTCATTTGTTTATTGCTTTTGTAGAGACGACAATGGTGGCAATGGTTGCACGGGAGAGGCACTACAGTCGAACGTTTAGTGTTTTAGCAGACGACATTTCGCCGCGCTCCCCATGTTATCTGCAGGCTGCGTGAATTCACTTGATGGCCGTGGGTGGATGCAAAACGAGCATCTGTCTCACTTTCCCTCCTTTCCAGCCGGCCGAAAAAGAATGCCCTAGCCATAGCTCCCATTGTTAATGTATGAAAGGGAGCTGTTTTAATGGAACCTAAACCGGCGTTGTTACTCCTATACACGTATTGAGGAGGAGCAGGTTGGGGCAGGCGACACAAAAACAAGAGCCTATTTTGGCGCTTCTCGTGGGGTCTCGTGTGTCAGCGAGAGATCGCGGTGTTTCGGCTGGCCCACACAAAATCGCGACCGGCGTCTGAGTGCCCCGGCCGGCGTCTCTGTGACCCCCACGAGCATGCGCGCCGCTGTGAATACGGCAGGTGTCGCACCGATTAATCATCCCCCTACAACTTGGAGGGTGTGAGGCACTAGGCTCGATATCATAGTCTTTTGCCCAGCGCGGCTTCCGTCTAACCATGTTTAGCACAAGTCTCGCCGACCCAAGCCCTCTCGTGACGACACGCGAGGTCGGCTACAGAGGGCGCTCCAACCCCCGGGGTGGGCAAAGAGGGCAGTTAGAACGTAGCCTGGGCCCCTAATTACCCCAATTCTAGCCCCTCACCAACACACTTAACCCTCACGATCACATCAACGCTTCAGCTATTTCCAGAAACCAATTAAACATACAACATTGGCCTGAATAAGCACTGGATTCTATATAGACGCCAGGGGCAGAGGTGTGAGGCCCCTAAATCTCAAAATGTCCCTATCACTCAAACGATAAAAGCCCCTAACCTATAAAAAGTCCCTAGCACATATAAGTTTGAGATAAAGGGGACATGTCCACTTGGTCCTTATCTCACAAATATTAGTGAGATAGGGATCATTGGTGAGATAGCGACATGTCATGTCCCCATGACACTCAAGTGGGTCAAATTGCCACAGATTGGACCAAATATTGTCAGCATGGCCCAAGTCTGTTAAATCATGTGAAAGTAGGTCAGAGATTGGACCAAACTGAGGCAATTGGAGTCAACAAGGCTACATTGGACCAAAACAGGTCAATCCAGGTCAAAATGATTCAAATTTGCCACAGAGGCATCAAGTTGGCCAAAGATTGGGATATTGGTCCAAATAGAGGCAGATTGATAAATTGGGTCAAATCAGGTCACTATGAGCAAGAAATAGTTCGAATTGACCCAAAACTGGTTTATTGGCTCATGATTGAACAAAATTGAGTTAGGTGGACACAAGATGGGTGAAGGGAGTCAAAACAGGTCAATGTGGGCTAAAATTGTGATTTTGTGATTTAGGGTCCGTTACGACATTATTTAGGTAATTTAGGGACCCCACCTAATCCATATATGTTAAAGGATTTTGTGATATAGAGACCTTTAACAGATAGGGACTTCACCTAGGCCCTATGTCTCAAAAGAGATGATTAGGAATAGGGGCTTTTGAGACATAGGAGCCTCACAGGTGGGCTATTGAAATATAATAATTCACTATTTTAGCTCTCAGATTTATTTTTAAGTGGCTGATATGAGCAGCAGGGTACACTCAGCAAATCTGAGTGAACATTAGTCATGGTGAGTGATGATGTGTGATAACTTTTGTGTGATAACGAACTGTGTCTTCTTGTGTGATACTGAGTCAACTCTCACTCAGCTTGACAAACCATCACTCACTTCAATAAAGGTGGTAGGAAAGGTTGGGTGAATGTTCGTCAGCATGTGTCAATACTGGTCAAGTCTCACTCAGCTTGATGAACAAGCACTCACTTTGATACAGATGGTAGGGGAGACTGTGTGAGCATGTGTCAATACTTGTCAACTTTCACTCAGTTTGACAATCACTCACCGTGATAAAGATGGTAGGAGAGACATGGTGAGTGTGCTACAGCATGTGTCTACAGTTGTCAACTTTCACTCAGCTTGACGAACAATCAGTCACTTCCATAAAGATGTGAGGGACGACTTGGTGAACAATTGTCAGCATTCGTCAATAATTGCTAGCTCTCACTCAGCATGACTCATATTCACAATGAGAGACTATGGAATCTGTATAAATTCTAACTGCTTGTACTTTGCAGAATGGGCCAATTAATTGAATGTCAATATGATAGATTATGTTGCACATAGCAGTTTTCTTTCTTACTTGATATGAAATATACATAAATCAGGAATGTAATAATATGGAAGAATATGGAATTTGGTGCATATATAAGACAAAAAAGGTTGATTTATTTTGTCTATGGGACTTAGCACTGAGTTGGACTTATCTGCATTTACAGCTAATCCATGCATCTGTTGGGCCTGGTTTAGTAGAATGTAAATAGTTTAATGTCTAGTGATCAGCTAGGTCACATATGTTTAGGGGAAATAGATAGGAATTCTTAACATGATGGTAAATATGTTCTGTATTGAGTGATAAAAGGGGTAGATCTATGTTGTATCAAATATGGATATAACAGACTGTATGAGCATGAGTCAACCTGTGTCAACTCTCACTCATCACGACACAACTACACGCAAGGTGACACTACATAGTATTCTGTGTTCTGATTGGTCCATTTCAAATTTCCCTCCCTTTTCTTTATTCTCCTACTGACGGGCTTCCCTAGCCCACTTAAAAGGGTCTATTTCTCCTCTTTCTTATCCCTTCAGGATGTGTATGGTGCACATATGCGCGGGCACTGACACATTCCTCTGTGAAATTGTGTAATGTTGTTCTCGCCATGAATATGACCTTAGCTGTCGAAATGGCGTTAAACATCTATTACTCACTCACTCTCCTCCTGAGTTTAAAACAAACAAGCAGAGACAGCCAAGGAGGAGAGATGTTCTGGTAGGTGGTCACACAGTTCTAGATTAATTTGTACTTTAAATCCCCTTACTGCTAATTCCAAGCATTAGTGGCAATACCCCAAGATAGTAGTAGATTTAGAACTATGAGTAAAGCCTATGGAAATTTAGAATGCTTAGGAAAGATTCTAGTATCTGGGGAGAAGTGAATGGTCATTCATTGTCAACATGGGTAGGAGTAGGGTGGTCTAGATTTAGACTGTTTTGTGATTATGATTATTAATTTTGTTTTGATTTGAATAGGTATTCCCAGGAATACTACAAGGAATCATCCATCAACACCACAACCATCCATTTCCAAGGAGAGTGGGTAAAACAAGATATTGTGAGGAAAGGTACCTTCACATGGAAACAGGATAATCAGATGAATTGATGTTCACAATAAAGCCACAAAATAAAAATCCACAATCCCCCTGCCCATTCCTAGCCCCCCCCCCCCCCCCAAGCACAAATTGGTCAGTGCGTTTTTGTGTTTGATACTGAGCATAACCCATGTGTCATTGTGTGTGAAGATGAGTCATAATGCATGCGTCAGTCTATGTGAAGCTGAGTCAGCCCTGGTAATGCTTGACACAATTAAAATTTCCAGTAGTGCACTGCGTGAAGACTCACACACTTTGACTCAACTTCACGAAGATTTGCTGAGCAATAGCATCTTAGCTGACAAGTGCCTGGCCACTCATACAGGACAGTACAATAGCTCTAATACTCCTTAATTTCCTTAATGAAAGAGACGGGGGTGGGTTGGAGAAACAATGATAGATAGATCCATGAAGGGGAATTAAGAGATCGAAACTTATTCAATTTATTCATTGATTAAACGATCTATAGACTTCAGGTTGGATATCATGATAATAATAAAACCCCTTTTGATGTCAATTTTTGTTTCATACCAGTAAGCTATCAAGGAAAATCCATACCGATTAAATCATCAGTATGACAAGTGTTCTTAACCACAGACCAGGCCCTGTCATACACAAAAAACAGTAATACCTAATACCATAAGCTTTATCCACACCCACTAACAGGGAAACAGACAGGTGTTGTCTTGGGTACCTTTTTGTCGTCTGCTTAAGATGTCTTTTTGCTATTGTCTTATATGTCAATAACTCTGCTAAGGAATGAAATTTAGCAACTTCTTGTATCTTGTATGGGCCTTATTCAGTCAAAGCTAGCTATATGTATAGTTCCTATACAACGTGTCGTCCATTGGAGAAGTGTACAATCGATGCCTGCTCTGTCTCAAACGCCTCCTCCAAGAGCACTTAGGGCCGGGTAATAGTGCCGACAAGTTCTGCTTTTAGTCTAACACTCAGCAACTTTACAACCGCCATACAGACTTCACTCAGCCCATAATGTCAGTGTCCTTATTTAAGATGTCAATCTGTTTGTATTTATCAAACAGTCCGACTTTCACCCAGGCCCACTTGGCTGGCCCTGATGTCCCAATATTCTTTGATTAAGACGTTAAAAACAGCAAAAATCGAAAGCGAAGTAACTTTAAACCAGGCGGATACTTGTTTCTTCGGTTGACTTGAAAGAAGGACTTGAAAGCTAATGCGGCCCATCCTCTCACCGCCTTCACCTGTCAGTGCGCAGGCGCACAGCCTCACTATGATCATTGTTCCGGAAGAACAAAACGCCCGGATGTTGCCCAGCCTCGGTTTGAAGCGCTTTGATCCTCGATTCCCGACCTGCCCCCTAGTGTTGATAATTGACATTTGTTTCCTCACTGACGCGCGTGTCACGGCACTGGCGCACTTTGACAGTCGCCCTCAGTGTAAGTTATGTTCCTTTCACGCGAAAATAACTTCCTGAAAGCAAACACAGAATGATTGTTTTTCTCCTTACCCCCACCCCAGTCGCCTTCCCCCTTTTTATACACGAGAAATTGTCACTCCCCCCTCTTTCCACTTCTTCCGGATTCGTTTAATGTGCTTTTGTGGTCCCGGTTTAGCTGGTGGAGGGGATGGGCACCGTTTTCGCGCCATTTTCTCCATCCGGGCATCAAACGTAAAAATATCGTCTGCACCAGAGGAGCCTCGTTCTGGGTGCCAACCGGAAATCCATTCGGCGTATCTGTGTTCACGTCTGATTGGGCACTTGGGGACTGTCTCAAAGGGCCACTGATTAGATTATTACACTCGACTGTTCTGCTGAAGCCTCCTTATTGGTTTTATTAATCACCAAACTTGTGGATTACAAATCGAGCTGTGCTTGCCACATTAGGTAATCTGATGAAGCGAATTAGCGAACTTCAAGTACGTTGGCACGCCATCGGAATGAATCTGTTTGATTCTGTGTTGGACAATTATAGTGCTGGTCTTTGAAAACCCGCTATTTTGAATCCTAATCACTCAGTAGGAGTTTTTTTCACAATGCGACCATGTGCCAATTTACGCTCTCGTTTGTAATTGAAATCTCCCCATCCTAGTCTTCCCCTGTCTCATTTCTCCTAGTATCGCCTTAAAGTTAAATACACTGCGTGTCAGGCAAGGGTGTAATTTTAATCCTCTTACAAGTTTCTTGTGGCTGTGAAAACAGCCGCTAATAATTCCCACCTAATTACCACAGTAATCACCGCCGGCGGCGGCTCTAGAAAAGGCGGCAAAAACGGATCCTGCAGCAGACGACAATCAGAAACAGACTCGTAAGTAGCAGGAAAAACTTCCAACCACTCAAAATCCTATTCGCAGCCCGCCAGCAAAAACCCTGCCCGCTCCCTAACCAAGCCGCCTGTGTGTTGATTTAGCTGATGATTTCCAGGGAGATCGTCCATAAGGATCGTGCCCCTCTCCGAGCTGCTCACCCGACAGCCATCGAGCAGCTCACGGACGCTGTTTGAGCAGCTGAGACGCAGTTAGAGCTTCGGGACGCGCCCGCCAGGAGGAGGAAGAGGCGCGGTTGGTAATCTCACTTAATTAGCAAATCATATCCTTCCCGGCAGTCAGCACGACGATTGACTACCCAGAGGGCACTGCGAGGCTTCGGCCGAGCCCCGGATGAGGACGGATTAGGGGCGACCCCTGGTGGGACTGGGGTGAGTTAAGTGGTTGGTGGTGGATGTTAGGGGACGTGGTGGCTGTTGAGGGGCGTTAAGAGGGCAGGTGCGGGTGTTAAGAGGGCAAGTGTGGGTGTTAAGAGGGCACAGAGACTATGGCAGTGGAAGGAGATATGAAAACTGAAAGACATAAGCAAATGTCCACGACCATGGAATATTTTTGCATCGTATTCACCAAGGTGAGGCGTCGTTAAGGCGTCGTTGAATACGGACAGGCCTCACTGAGGTGAATGCGATGCAAAAATGTTCCATGGGAGTGGACATTTGCATTTATGTCATGGCCTATGTGGTTAATTTGCTTTTATATAAAGAAAAACAGCTCTGCTCCATTCAAAATCCAAGATGGCGGACCCCATTGAATACAAGCATATTGTATTCCATGCCCCCATGGAATACACCTGTTCTAGTACTAATCTATAGTAACAATCGTATCTGCCATGACATAAAAGTTATGTTCACATCAAACACTCTGGGTAAAGTGATGATAAGTGCTATGGCCCTAGACCCCTAGATTCGACACAGTGACAGATCCATTTCTTAAAATCGACATAGTGACATGGCCATTTCTTTAAATCGACATGGGACATGGCTATGTTAGTGACATATGACAGGGCCATTTCTTTAAATCGACATGTGACATGGCGCCTTAGTGACATGAAAAATAGGACCTAGAGAAGATCTCAGCTCTCCTAAAAAAAGCCTCAGAATTCACCTTTTAATGTTCAAAATGTCCAGACCCCTTGTACTTGCCTTATTCCAATGGCAAATATTTTCTTTTACCTTGAACACAGGGTGCAGCTTATATATGGGGGTATATGGTACCATAATTTGATTAGCTATGTTAGTCAAGTAAGTGACACTAGTAACATGGGTTTTTGCTTAGTGACACGGGACATGGTCATTTCTTAAAATCGACATGTCACATTGGGGCCCCCCCATCAAGGACCCCATTGCTGAAGTGCACGAATATATACGTGGTGCGGTACGTGCTACTGATAATGGTTTAGCCTGGACATAGCCCAAAGTGCATTATTTGGGAACTAAAAGTTTAGCCATGAAAGAATAACCACTAAGTTGGAGTTCACTTTTAACGTCTACATGGATACACTGTAAAATATTTCGTTGAGTTTACAAAGAATCACTGTAAAGTTTTAGGGTAAATCCCCGGTAAATCATTGGTAGATATGATTGCTGTGGCTCAATATAGGACTTGTCCACCTTTTTGGATGCTAAGTAGTGTCCACCCTGGTGGCAGTGTGGTTAACAAAGGGATTTTCTCAGGCTTACCTGCTTCAACATCATGTGTTAAAACTGTAAAAATGTTCAATGACTTCATGTACCCCATACAGAATGGGTCTTCATTGCAAATCTAGGGATAACAAACCCCTTTTCATAATATGATAATCTATTATGGTAATCATGCATGGTATTGGTTCTGAGATGATACAAAACCCATTTTGTGCCAATGGGAAAATGCTTGCTGCAGGAGAGTTTGACGCTGTACTCATCCGTGGCACTTAGATTTGGAAAAGTATTATTAAAAGTGATAACATATCAAGATATGCTGAGCCTATTCATCACTTAACTTGGGTGACAAATGTGATATTCAAAAGAAATAATTAACTTAAACGTCTTTTGTAAAAACGCATGCAAATCAGTATGTCTTCATTACATTTTCTCAGGCAAAAAAAAAATGCTGTGTCTCGGACTTATTCATCCTATATTCTTTGGTGAATCATATTTTTTAGAAATACCATTTTCTCTTTTTCTTCATCTCTTGGTGCATGAGAAGGCAATTTTCCCTTTAATATGAATTGTGCGGATGTGTGTCTGCACATACGCACACTGAAAAAATTGTAGGGTCCTCAAAGTCTTTGAAGTGACTACTTTAAATTCTCTCGTATAATCCGCACCCTGAATTTGAGAGCAAGCTGTAACCCGCACCTGGGGCTTGAAAATCGTCGGCAGTTTAGTACTGCTCTTTAGTGCCAAATACCATCATACAAGCCACACTCTGACTCTAAGGGGCTCCTATAAGCCCCAATAAACATCTGCTTCTCATATAAGCCGCTTATGCGAGGGAATTTTATTGTAGTTTATGAAACATTTTGTAGCTGTCAAATACTATCCGCCCATAATCAACCTGTACCTATTTTGTGTCGTACACAATGTGCGTGATGAGAAAAATAAAATTTATAAAAGAATCTTTTTCTCTCAAACTAGCGTAGGATTCCTCCAAATTGAATTTTAAACGGCAGTGTTTTAGTGGTCTATTGGCCTTAAGCACTGTCATCTTTTTTCCACAATATTAGAAGAACTGGAAATCTCCATTGAGAGTGATTGCCTCGATAACTTTCCACTTCATAAACTAAAAGGACTTCGACAGCTGAAGAACCTCATTTTACACTGTTCTATGGTAAATATCGCATTGTTTTAATTTTACTTCCTCCATATTATTCCCAGGCAAAATCTTTGAATAGTAAACTGCCGAAGTGGGAATCCAAAGATGAGGAAAATTTCATTTACATGGGAGGTCTATCACTGTTATTTCCAACTGAAGCAAGAAATTGTATTTATTATTCTTTATACGTGCTAGGCACCAAACATCGTAGAAGCAACGTTTCTATACACTAATGGACTGTCGCGTCTACATCCAAAACTGTTCTTCTTAATGCTCCCCCCCCCCTCCATCTTTCCTGGCATCCACCACTCACAAGTACCATTCAATTACGACAATTACCTGGCGACTGATGCCTACTTTCGGTAACCATTCAATAATTGTGCAGCACTAATTGAAGATGCCATTTTCGCACCTTGTGCGCATGACAGAGCGTCTTTGGGAGAAGTGGAGGTTTCTTGGGACGCGCTAAGTGCTCGGCGTCTGCCTGGATGGAGGACTGAATGCCGATAGCAGAGATAACAATGGCGCAAAGCACCCAACAGCTGTTTTCATCTTAGCTTTCTCCGGGAATCTCCTTCCCCTTAACGTCTTAAAATTATCACCCCACACCAACACTCAGTCCTCACAAAGCGAGACTCGCAAAGTACATTAATGTTGCAAACGCCAGGAGTAGGGATGTGTAACGGGACAAAGGGGAACAAAGTGCTGAAGTTATTGAGGCAAGGAATAACTTAAGTTGGCTTCATGGACCTGTATTTCCAGCATATGTCAATAGCTATAATGTGGGGTAAGATGCTATAAGTTGCTTGTAGAGTTGAACCTTTAAGGACCACATGATGGTTCTTGTTCCTTGGTTGGCATGATGCACCAGTGCAGCGCTATATACTCACCAGCACTCCGTTAGTCCATCATACCAATCCATCGGGAGTCCATTGACTCGGTAGGGTTGACATTATCCCTGAATGCAGCACAGATGAGTTACTCACCACAGCTCATAACGACGCAAGGTGTGGTGCATTAAAGCATTATAATCCTATAAAAGGGTTAATACGGTAAGGGCTACAAAGTATTCATAGTGTACATAAGGCGGCAGTAATCTCCTCTAAGTAACACTCACAGTGCAGGCTTTTAGGCACGTCCCCCATATAAGGTGACAAGATGGTGGCTCCTCTAGCGGCGTGCAAACACACTTGTAGTGTGTGGTTAGGCTTACATTAGCTACATTATATATAATACACTCTACATCTGACAGCCGCCCACTCACATAGACCTGCCAAACCAGAGCTGGTCAAATACTACACATCCACTGTGTTTAGACTCTGTATCTGAGCCCCCACCCATAATAGGATCCTGTTTAAACAGTCTGCAAACCCATATCACCCTAACCTACCCCATTTTCTAATCCCCCCTACCCCCCCCCCCTACTACTTGATGCTACAATGACAATCCTCTCCATATGGCTGTTCCTGTTAAGGACAGACCCGATCAGCGGCCATGGCGGTGGGACCGCCCACACCTGGCGCCTCCTGGTTACAGGCCACGCCCCTTCCTGTCACGTGACCTTGGTGTCATGGCCGGCCCACGTGTGACAAGAGGAAGAGAAGCCTGCTGCCCATGGAAGAGGCTCCGGTGGCGCCCCCTTGCGGTTAAGTTTCCCGCGGCGCACGCGCAATGCGACACCGGCGTCTGTGGTGGTGCGCGCGTAGGTCTGGGCGCGTCACGTGACGCCATGTTTATACCAGACGACATTTAGGGCCCTCAAACGGTCACTCCTCCTTCCCGCCGTTTAATATTCCGCGTATAAATTAACACTGGGGAGTGAATCAGAGGAGAAAATCGATCTCCATGTTGGGTCTCCATCCTCCTCCATCTCTCTGAGCCGACAGCTCGGCTCGTGAGACGCGAACAAACATGGAGCAGGGGGAGGAAATGGGGATTGGTTTTGACTCTCAATCTGCTGTGTAATCCTGTTAATATTTTAAAAAATTAATGCCGTCTGCACACGGCCAACTGGTATTTAGTGACTCCGGACAAAGCCGGGGTTGGTGCGGGTCAATCATCCGCCCGTCTTAATGGTGTGTTCTTTTCATTCGACCACAGCGCGCGCACCAGATGAAATCAATCAGCTCCAGGCGAATTATCGTCTGCAACAAAAGGAACCCCGGATGACGCGTTTACCTCCCGCCGGCCCTATTAGCGCCGAGACATCCTATTCACGAGCACGCATGGCCTGTTTACCCGGGACGTATTACAGGCCCCGACGGCCGCTCTAAACGCCCAATGGATGATTAAATTCTGAGATTTTTCAAATTCCTGCGACGACCGGCTGCTGTTTTCCCGCCATAATTGGCCGGCGCTGTTTAACTTGGCAGGAAAGTGATTCCGGCGCGGGGCAATGAGGGGACGGCGGAGGGTCGGGTAGGGAATAAATTGTCTTTGTTTTTGTCGTCATAAAAACAGAGAGAAGCACCGTCATGAGAGGATGGGAAATGAGCGGCAGCGAGCAACTACAAGTACTTGGCGCAATTGGTATTTCTGGTCTTCATTTCAACACTGGCTTATGTCCACATTGGACTGGGCCGCTCTGAATGAATGCATGCACAAGTACCAGCAATACCCACTCCAATTTTATTGAAATTCAAACCCTCAGACAATCTGCTTTTTGATAGGTGATTGTTGAATAACATGCATCCAATTTGCTGAAGAAGCACAATGATCACTGCATAAACAGTGTTTATCTTTAAATACTAAATATGCTAAACATGTTTAGAGGCCACACATTTATGAGATCTAAATGGATGTCAGGGGTGCTAAACACATGATTTCTAAACACCTAAACAGCAAAAAGGTTGACACGTTTAGGTGTATAACATTTAAACCCCCATGGTTATTAGTGTTTAGTCTTTAAACACCCATGAATTATGAGTGTTTAGTCTTTAAACACTCAGTTCTTGTGTGATTAACTTTTAAACACTTTTTTCTAAACAAATGAGCTAAACATGTTTAGGTGTTAAATCATTAAACACATCTGTTTAGACATTAAACAATTGTAATCTATCCCACTAGGTGGCATTAAGGTTCATACCAGTATTTTCTCCACACAACTAGAAGTAAACCCATTTTCAAAAGTGTCAAATCAACACTCAAACTCATCAATTGTGATAATAAGACACACAGACATGTAGTTTCTCGTGCATTGAAAGAATCTTTTTTTTTGCAATTTAGTGATTAATAAGATGCACAAGAGAGGTAGTTATCTAAGACACCCATTATGTGGAATATAGAATAAGATAAAGCAGAGGACTGTTGGACATAATACTGTACTCTTACAGAGGTTACTTCCCCTCCCTCTCGCCTCATCTGAGAGGTAATGTAGTGAGAGGTTTATGTATACTTCCCAAGAAGTGCCATCACTGTATACCCACTCAAAAGCTTTATTAAATTATTTGTATACAAATATAATGTTACAGCAGTGAACACCAGAAACCACATTTTGCAAGTTAAACACAAGAAGAGTGTTTAAACACTTGCTATATCTAAACACATTGGCATCTAAACATACATTCTCTGAACATGTTTAGAAATTAAACATGTTTAGATGGAAAAGAGTGTCTCAAAATGTGGGAAAAGATGGTGTTTAGAAAAGTGTTTAGCTGCTAAACATTTGGTGTTTACAATCTAAACACAGTTTTTACAGTGAATTAAGTTGTCAAGGAGGGCAATAAATTCTCTGAATCATGATTAAATAACTATTCTGCTCTTTATCCTGGATTCGATGTTTAAATATATTGCATTCCTTGGGGAATTCACTGGCATAGTAAAAGATGGGATAGGGGTCCGCAACCATCCCAAGAATGGAAATACCCCTTATGTATATGTCGTGAGGGTCCTATCCCATAGAAAGCCCATCCATCAAAAAGTTCCTTTTGTGAATTACTATGGCGTTTCAGTTTCAGAAGCGTTAAAAATTTTATAATTATTTTTGCGATGACCCTAATCATCGAAGCATTTTCATGAGCTGGGGTTCCTGGTAGGTTTCCACATGGAATGGCCACTGTGACTCTATGTGTGTTGCAGTCGAAAACTATGTTTGGCCTTTCATTGATAAATGATGCACATGAGCGATATTCTTGGTTGTAGTTCCTGTGTTCCCAGGAACATCCCAATTCCCCTATAATACTCATACCCTGACACAGGGCCCCATCTCCCTGTACTACTCACACCCTGATACAGAGCCCCACCCCCTGTACTACTCCCACCCTGGCACAGGACCACAACCCCCTGTACTACTCACACGCTGACACCGGGCTTCCCTAGCCCACTTAAAAGGGTCTATATCTCCTCTTTCCTATCCCCTCAGGATGGGTGTGGTGCACATATGCGTGGGCACTGACACATTCCTCTGTGAAATTGTGTAGTGTAGTTCTCGCCATGAATATGACCTTAGCTGTCGAAATGGCGTTAAACATCTATTACTCACTCACTCACACCATGACACAGGACCACAACCCCCTGTACTACTCACACCCTGACACAGGACCACATCCCCCTGTACCACTCACACCCTGACACATAGCCCCACCCCTGTACCACTCATACCCTGACACGGCCACATCCCCTGCGCTACTCACACCCTGACACAGGCCCACATCCCCCTATACTACTCGCACCCTGACGCAGGGCCACGTCCCCTGCACTACTCACACCCTGACACAGGGCCACGTCCCCTGCACTACTCACACCCTGAAACAGGCCCATATCCCCCTATACTACTCGCACCCTGACGCAGAGCCCCACCCCCTCTCCCTGTACCTCAAACCCTGGCACAGAGCCCCATCTCCTGCACTACTCACACCCTGACACAGGGTCATACCCCCTACACTATTCACACCCTGACACACAGCCCCATACCCTGTACTACTTACACCCTGACACACAGCCCCACCCCATGCACTGGGTCAGGGTGTGAGTAGTACAGGGACATGCGGCTGTTTGTCAGGGTGTGAGTACTACTTACACCCTGACAAACAGCCCCACCCCCTGTACTACTCACACCCTGACACAAGGCCTCATTCCCTTGAACTACTCACACCCTGACAAAGGGGCCCATACCCCTGTACCACTCACACTCTGACACGGGGGCCTTACCCCCTGTACTACTCCCACCCTGACACAGGACCACAACCCCCTGTACTACTCACACCCTGACACAAGGCCTCATACCCTTGAACTACTCACACCCTGACAAAGGGGCTCATACCCCTGTACCACTCACACTCTGACACGGGGGCCCCACCCCCTGTACTACTCACACCCTGACACAGACCTTATTTCTCATCCCCCTGTAGTACTAACACCCTGACATGGGGACTTTTACCAATTAGGCACAGCGGTGGGCCCCAATCCCCAAATGCCCCTATTCCACAAAAATGTTTGAGATACTACATATAGTAGGGCTTTTGACATATAGGGGCCTCGCATACATCTGTGACATCTGTAGAATCAAAGCCTCCCCCCCCCCTCCCATCTGAGACCCTTGCCCCGACAATAAAAGCTTTGCTCCCCTCAGGCATTGGGTGCGTGTATAAATTTTTAGATTGAATGCATGTACTTTTACAAGAATACACTGGTGTTATGTCAGACTAAACTAAGGAAATTTGATCAACTCATACACATTACGCAGGCCTGCAGGGTCGGCACTTATGTGTATGACGTGAACAGCACTCTTTATGTGGTCACTGTATACATACGTAGATCTATTATACAAGTAAAATATTTTCATGAATCATACATTTAGCCGCATATGAATATATCACTGATTATCGAATATGACAAACTACGGCTCTTCTCCCTTCACTAAAATCAATCGTCAGTCAGCCAAGTCATGATCACTATGCGATCTCAATTGCATTATTAGCCGCACCTGACAGATCCCAGGTGGTCTAGTGGTTAGGATTCCGCGCTTTCACCGCGGCGGCCGGGGTTCGATTCCCCGTCTGGGAAGAATCGTTTTCTAAAATAGCAAACCAAAGCCCTGAATTGCTCTGCATCAGTTAAACCAATGCTGATCAAATGAGCGCGCTAAAACTAAAAGATGGAAGTGGGCATGCATACACACCCTAATTACCTCGAACCAGAGAGTTTTGATTCAGCCTACAAGGTACACATTGTGTATGTAAGTTAGTTTCTTGGATTCAAGTATCAAACGACATTCATGGCTTGTTAAATCTCATAGTCCACTTGGCCTCTATAGCACGAATGAACCTATAACGCCTATATAAAATCCTGGGATAGAGGCCTGGTGGACTAAATCAATTGGTGTAATTAATCTATTCAGTCTAATCTTGGCACACATCTTAGTTTTCTTAATGACCATTTTGTACTAAGACTAAAATGTCTGAATTCAGTTTCATCACTATTATAAACTTATAGCACAGGGAGGCCTTTAATGAGATGTTGCAACCGAATACTCTACCATCCATAGCAACACGCCATCCTTTTCACCTCAGGTCGATATTCCCTCTAATTACTCATAAGGAGTTTCAGGTATTGAATTTTTTAATTGCCCATCTTTTGCTTAGTCCCTCTCAAGTTGGCATTTAAGACTGTGCTTAAACCCCCTTTCTCCTTGTTTAAGAACTGTTTCCAGCACGCAATAGGCCCCTTAACCCAGCATTGGTCGATCCTCCAGGCCACCACGTATCTTAACCCTCTAGGGGACGCCTAATACCAGATTCATATTTGTTTGTCATTAATGAATCGCCAATGTCCGAGACCAATACAGTGCTTCCAGGTTTGCTTTCCCTTTTGAGGATAAGGGACCTTTCAGGGACGAGGCCATACCTATTGAAATGCAAACATAGCGCCGCTACGTCATGCCTGGTGTGTTTGCTTAGGTCCCTGTTATCAATAATGAGAGGTCATAATGATGCACAAAATCTATGCAGCACTGGCGAGGAACTTACTCACTCACCTATCTATGTATACATCTATAATGTATACATACTGATAATCTCCCTATATCCAGGCATAAAGCATTAAAACGCTGCGTGGTCCTTAAAGTGTCCAACACACCTGGAGCAGTACTAGGTATTGAATAACAACAAAATACAGCTGGACGATAACCAGCAAGATATCCAAGCACCTATAGATAGATGCGAGTCCTACTTTGAGAATGGGTTAATAGTCATAAAGTTTACAAAGTTGGTGATTGGACATGTTAGGTCACTGCTTCTTAAGGGCGTCTTTCACAAAAAAAAATAATAAAAAAGAAAAAAAAAATCTGTGCCTAATTGGTCTGTCACTTTGAGATGATCAGGGACCGCTGTGCAGTATTAATGTGTTTGGTGATACTGGGATTTTCCTCTTTTTCATTGTGCCTAGATTCAAGCAGTTGAAAGTATACGTTTTGGAAGGACTTAGGCAGCGGTGGCGGGCTGCTTACCATCAGCACAGCATTGATGAGTGTTGATGATAGAGACGTTTAAGCTGTGGGTTTAGGAGAACGGTTCGTATTGGGGACGAGCATAAAGGTCTTGTCTTCTTTCACTGGAAAATCCTATCAAGACCAGGGAGTTTTTAAATTGTTAACTCGTAAATAATAATCTTTACTGAAAAGTCTGGATCAACATTGATATCCAAAAAAGTGTATTATATTAACTAGAAGTTTACATCATAATTAATGGAGACAGCATTCCCCTCCTAACATACACATCAGTCTCTAATACAGTCCTAAACCAGCCTGCTTTATTCCTCTTTCAGCCAGTTTTGGGAAGTCTTGAATAACCTCAGCAGGAGTGCATGGGGAGTAGGTGTATAAGTGGGCCCGGCAATCGTTAACTGTAATTTGCTGAGCAGCTCCCAGAACAGTGCCAAGCAGCTCCTCCCTGGCGCACCTTTCCATTAGCGGCCTCCATTACCCTCTAGCAGCTGTCTCCTATAGACACACACTCCACCTTATGCCCCATTCCCCCATCCCCACCCCACAGTCACACACACCAAAAACTACTCAATGCTCACTCACTTAACATAGGCGTATTTTCTCCTTCACTTTGCACTTCTTCAAAATTTCTTTTTTTTCTCTCTTCTTGTTGCATCGGGGAGCTATATTTTGATCTGTTTTTAGAGACCTGTCGGTGTCTCCGCGCGCTAATATGCAGGTAAAAATCAATTAAGTGGTTTGGTTGAATGTCGAGGTCCCGGGGAGGCGTAGGGGGTGGCGGCTGGGTAGGGGTAGGGGGTAATTGATATTGACGTGAGCGCATTAGTACAAGCAGGGCTAAGGGGAGGGAGGTGGAACAGCCAAGTGGAACAGCTAAGAGCTGCTCGCCCCTCTCCCGTTTACTCACTTACAACAATTTGTAGTGGTAAGAAACTAATCTGAAGTGGATTGGGAAACATTTGCAGAAACGAGCTCAAGTGTTAATGGAAATTGAGCCAAATAAAGATGGCCCAAGCATGATAGGATCTGAGAGAAAGTGAGTGGGTGCTTTTTCGTCAATTCTTGTTATTGTAAGACGTTCAGGTTAATTACAGCTTTTCGGTACTCATACGGGTTTTTGTTGAATAATAACTGCTATAATGATTTAAGATGCATCCTTATAATTGCTCCAAATAGTAAACCCTTGTTACCATCGAATAACCCTTTGAAATAAAGATAAAGCAATCATGACCTTTTTACTATCTATTTAAGTTCTTGTAGAGAGGAAATTTACATTTGGTTATATTTTCATCATAGGCTTCCACAACCCATCTGAACTAGGCCCATTCTCTTCCCCTTTTCTCTCCCCTATGTAGGTTTCCCTGGCTAACAGTAAAGGGGCCGTTTTGTCTCCTATTTTCCCACTCTATAGAGTATCAACTAAATATAGCCCAGGCCTATCTCAAAAGAGATTAGACAACAAAGCTCCTTATCGTACAATTTAGCAATATTAGTAGGTTATTTGGACTATTATTTCAGATCCTCTCTCTTTCCGGCACAACCAACCGACCCCCCCCCCCCCCGCCCAACCTCAGCACAAAATATGTATGTCGTTCATGGACCGCCATTCTCTAATTCCCCACCAGCGCGCATGCGCTGTGCAGAGTGGGACCATTTCCCACGGCGTTTGCGCACCTGTCATGGCGACGAGGCCAGTGGCGCCCTCACCCGGCCGCCGCTCATACCAACATAAACATGGCGTCAATCAGGGATTAGTGAACCGCCTCAGGAAGTGGAGTGGGTCCCTCTCCCATCCCATATCTGCCCGCCCCCTCCCCCATTAAATTCCCTTGGGCAGCTGGACCAAGTGTCTGAAGGGCAGTGGGGATTGGGCAGCCTTGTGCTTGGGTCGCGCCAGTTCCATAATGGAAGGTTTTGGGGTGTTTGGAACAGGTAGGCTTTGACAAGAAAGGTTGCAAGAATGAGAGGAGTAGACCAGAATATATCACTGTTTGCTTTGATTTAAGCTAATGGGTTAAGCAGTACGTGGTGCTTATTCTTGGGAATAATCCAAATTGAAAAGGCATCGCAATTCTTAACAGACCTGGGCTTGTGGCCTGTATTTCATATCTAGAATTCCCGATTGAGATCACATTTTGGTTCATTATAATTGGTGATTATTGAAACCAGTACAAATTAACTTTCTAACCATTCTACTTTTTTAAGCTCTTATGGTAAAATCATAGATATACCCTAGGTTGTGCATCACTCGCAGTGCAGCTAATCTTCAACTAAGATAAACATGCCTTTGCTTCCCATTTGGAAGCTGCAAGATTGCAAGGCCGTTGTGGTAATGTAAAAGTAAGCTAAAATCCGCTATGAATTCAGTGTATAGCAGTCGCTTTGCAAACAAACATATTTTCATACAATTTTCGCATCATATTTCAGTAATGTAATTTTTTGTTTGCTAAATTGATTCTGGCCAAGGTCATGATAACAATACTATGTCACGATACCTAGTCCTGGAGCAAGTAGCCAACTTATAAAACTCTCTTCAAGTTAAATCATCCGGGATTTAAACAAATTTGACACTCATTGAATTTACACTAGCAGACACGTGCCATTTAAACCTGGATTCCAGCAAAGAAACTGGAAATGCATATATTGCAGGGTAGGTTTACATTTTCTCAAGTTGTTAGTCTATCTGAAAGGATTAGTTTGATAAAGTTAATTCCTATCTTGTTTCTATATTTCCTTACCTAAAGATGGACTTTTGTTTATCTATATGGTTTAACCATTAACCTTTGATAGCCTTTTTATTGTTTCTTTGAAATAAAAGTTGAATCTCCAATGGAACCCATGCTTATGTGCAAACTTCCCACTTTCTCCTGCTCCTAACATCAGCCAACCTCACATACATATATATTCTCCTATAATTTATACCCTACAGCACGCCCTCTCCTGGTGGGCGATAATACATTATTGACGTTGTCTATTGACATAGACTGGTGGAACGTCCAGGCCAGCCCGGCCGCCAAGCAGCAAATGGGGGACACCGCCTGGTGGAAATGGCAAGAAGCACGGCCACAAACCGGACGTTTATGCAGGTCCAACTTCCTGTCCGGTGAAATCAATATCCGGTCCTTGTTCTACCATACATTCAGCCTCTCCTCCATCATCAATACCCTGTTCCCATCTCGTTCCCCAGCCGCGGCTCCATTATTGCTTTCATTGCGCATGCCTGTTTGGAACCGGAAGTCCATGGACGGCCATGTTGGCAACGTGTCGGTGTATTAAGCGGCCAGTCGAGCCACCAAATGGGACTCGGGCACCACTGTTTGCTGCAGGCAATTGGAAAAAAATATGGCTGTATTCCCCACCTCTACCCTCTCCACTCATTCTCTTGGTCCTCCTTCACACAAACATCTGTCCTGCCTCTCCATTAGGTATCTAGTTCCAGGTTCCTAATAGAGATGGACTGTGGCCCTGATAGGTGAATGAATAGTTAATGCAGGCAGTTCCGGGCATGGCATGCAGATACCTTAGGTATGTGATTGTTTTATGAACAATCATCTATGCATTTCTTGGTAAAATATCCTAATATTACAATCTTCCAGCATCACTCTCTGCTGACAGGGAACTATGGATGTACATTGACCTACATACTAGAATCGCATCTTACTCATCCTTAGTATCTAAACGAGAGCAATTAAGATAAAGTAGTTCTGGAGAACCTCACATATGAGGCGCAGCTCATACCTTGATAAAGTACCTGTTCGCCCCTGCGATAATACACGGCCTGTGTTCATAACTTTTGTTCTACTTGATGGATTTTCAAAATTGACACTGACTTATAAGAGCCAAGCAGGCCATACTATAGTATTTGGGAAAGGCTTTGGAAAGGTTTAATTCCCCCCCCCCCCATCATCTCCCTCCTTGTATCTGGGTGTGAATGGGTCTATGAGCCGTGTCTTATACACGAGGATTTACAGTAGCATATGGACAGAGGGATCAGGTGTAGGCAGGAGGTATAAGTTGTATATGGACAAGGATTTGGTGTAGGTGGGCGGTGGAGATTTTACCCTCAGTGTTTTGCCATCCTATAACGTACATTAGGGGCCCATCCCTGTATATAAGACGTGCCTTACACATGGGATATTACAATGGTAGACACAGAAATTAGTTGTAGATGGGAGTTAAAGTAGTATATGGACAGGGGGGATGAGGTGTAGGTGGGAGGTGTAAGTACCATAGAACCTCACATATGAGGTGAAGCTCAGACACCATTTCGAGGCCTACTAAGCTTACGCCTTTTAAAACTTCCCAAAAGAGGGAGTGCACATTGTAGGCACATTTAAGTCACTTAATATCCTCAGGTGTGTCTTATGTGTCTGGTGGGAGTGAATGTACATGTATATTGTATATAGACAGGGGATTAGGTGTAGGTGGGAGGTGTTAGTAGTATATAGACAGGGGATTAGGTGTAGGTGGGAGGTGTTAGTAGTATACAGACAGGGGATTAGGTGTAGGTGGGAGGTGTAAGTAGTATACAGACAGGGGATTAGATGTAGGTGGGAGGTGTTAGTAGTATATAGACAGGGGATTAGGTGTAGGTGGGAGGTGTTAGTAGTATACAGACAGGGGATTAGGTGTAGGTGGGAGGTGTAAGTAGTATACAGACAGGGAATTAGGTGTAGGTGGGAGGTGTTAGTAGTATACAGACAGGGGATTAGCTGTAGGTGGGAGGTGTTACAGTCAGGTCGCGATAATCCAGTGTGTAACAATCCGGTGACCCACCTTCCAGTGATGATTTCTGTCAGACCAAATTCATAGCATTAAAACTGCACTTGATAATCCAGTTATTTGGCTCCCAGTTCCAGTGGGGGAATACGGGTAACAGTTTGTACATGTATATTTAGTATTGAAATATAACTTGATACTCCAGTGGAGCAGTGAGGGTGGAGCATTTCATCGGTACGGTCAGAAAGATTACTGATTATAATCTTGTGTGGATGTTAGAGGCTGCACACAAAACTGACACTTGGGCCCATGGGAGGGGATACAATAACACTGTTAGCACTATAATCAGTTTGTATATTTTCGATTTTCATGTGGATGATCAAAGGACGTCCTCTAAGATGTGATATATTTGTTATACATACAGGTGTATTGCCTACAATATTCAAGGTGGAAATGGCATTGTTTTTCTACAGTAGCTTTCATACTCCTCCACCAGTATTCATACTAATGCATGGATTAACTGAAAGGTGCTAAATGCCTTTGAAGATGCCCCCCCCCTCCCCAACACACTGACCATGATTTGAAAGAATTGATACCCATATTGGTGACATGTTTATTCTGCACCTAATGGTGCCCATATTTATTAATCCAGTGATCTGCCTTCCGGTGGTAATTTGGGGGTGCTATCATTCACCGGATTATCGCGACCTGACTAGTATATGGACAGGTGATTAGGTGTAGGTGGGAATTGTAAGTAGTATATGGACACAGGGATTTGGTGTAGGTGGGAGGTGTAAGTAGTAAATGGATACAGGGATTAGGTGTAGATGGGAGGTGTAAGTAGTATATTGACACAGGGATTGGGTGTAGGTGTCAGGTGTAAGTAGTATATGGACACATGGATTAGGTGTAGGTGGCATGTTTAAGTAGTTGACTGGGGAGTATGTGTAGGTTGAAGGTGTAAATAGCATATGGAAAGAGACATTAGGTGTAGGTGGCGGATGTAAGTAGTATATGGACAGAGGAATTAGGTGTAGATGGGAGGCGTAAGTAGTATATGGACAGGGGGATTAGGTGTAGGTGGCAGGTGTGAGTAGTATATGGACAGACGAATTAGGTGTAGGTGGCAGGTGTATGTAGTATATGGACAGAGAAATTAGGTGTAGGTGGCAGGTGTAAGCAATATATGGACGGGGGGATTAGGTGTATATCGCAGGTGTGTAAGTATATATGAACAAGGGGATTAGGCGTAGGTTGGAGGGGATAGGTATACCTACATAAAAGGTGACCTAGGGGTTGTTCTGGGGTAGTTTAGTACTAATCTAATGTGAATTTACCCTACCTATAGGGCGCACCTCCTCCTGTTTTGAGGCGCAGTAGGCTTCAGATCTCTGAATAAACTGCACCTTATACGTGGGGTATTGTGGAAGTATAATATGGACAGGGGGATTATGTGTAGGTAGCAGGTGTAAGTATAAAGCGCTCAAATGCATTGAATTCGTGAAGCTAGGTCTATATGTGAAGATTGATTGGATGTAATTTGGAGGTGTCAATAGAACAGGTATAGTTTAAGTAGTACATGAACATGGACATGTGAGTAGTAACAAGGAGTCCATGTATTCACATTGATACATGCATCAGCTTATGTTAATAGGGGTCACAGGGGCGTCCGTGTTTTCTTTTCCTTTTCCTTTTTTTTCTGTTTTCTATATTTCTCCTTTTTATGAGGTTGAGCTGTGAGTACTGCAACCCTAATGTGAAGAGCATAATATGTATATAGGTATCTTTGCTGTAGAATTTCTTGAGCAATTTCCAAATCCTTTACTTTAATTTTTGCCGAAGGGAGTAAAAGATAACCATCCTTTCATTGTACGAATATACATTGTATGACAATGTTGCCATATTGGCTCTGTGGAAAATGTCAATTACTATTGACGAGAAGGAATCACGAATTTCCCCAATATTTGTTTTACTGATCACCATTCTTGCCAAAGAATTGGCACTTTAGACATCCATAACTGGTGAGGAAAATGCCGTATTTGTTTTGTTGGGGCATAAAATGAAAGGGTTACTGTGTATTGCCCCATGTGGCCATTTGATTTTTTAGCCGGAGTCATTTTTTAACCACACCTGTGTGGAGCACATTGCTTGCTAGCATTAAACTTTATGTGAACTTTGAAATTGCCAATATAATAAGAACATGATGTATAAAATAACAACTTTTATAACCGAATTATTCGTAGAAGGATGATATTTGCATTTATTTATCGCCATTCTCTTGTGTTTGTATAATTGATTCGACTGGTTAAATAGATCTACAGTTTAGAAGAAATTCTATTTCAAAATAACCTGTTTTGGTAGACATATCTCCGTCACCTTAAGTAATACGTTAACACACTACAAAGACAATCATAGTTAGGGTATTTCATGATGCAACAAAACCAAAAGCATCCTTTTTAAGAGAACCACTTTCATCAATGCATCCATTCAGAGAGGGAGAGGGTTTGCTGAATTAGACCTTTTTAATGCACTTAGTAGGGTGCATGATTTCTATGTCCACATGCAACAATAAAAACACTTTATGTCGTGATATAACAGTCCTTACAAAGGATCGGTCTGGCTGAGACAACTTAACATCAAAAACACCCACAAGAGGCACTTATTCCATGAGATGGTAACCGGTACATGTCATGATCTGTGCAGGATCCTTTTTGGCAAAATTATTGTAGAAAATAATTATTCAGATAAAAAAGCATGCATTCGGTCATATGATGGATATTTCTCATTGAAAGATATAATCTGATTTTGCTTTACTGGCCCATCTGTTTCATGATAGATGGATTAAAGTTGACTAGAAGAAGTTTATGCAATAGTTGATATTCACTTATCATGGTTCTATCTTGGCTTAAGTCCGCTCGTCCCTCACAAACCTGATAAGAATGCGAGTGACCTTCTCATACTTAATTTACTCAAAAGCTTATCTGCTGTTATGGTAACTATAGACATTGTACTCTCTGGTATAAGTAGCCATTGATATGCAGCAGAGTAAAGGCAGTCTTTTGGTGACGACAGCATTATTAACCCTAGTCACAAATACCAGTCCAATTGTCACGTGTACACCCTGTCCTCTTCTCAAATCACATGACCTGAGACTGTTTTTTGATTGGCTGCATGCCGAGCATGCGCAATGGACCACCCTGTGGCTACTTGACTTCCGCCACGTGGCTAGGCCTCGCGCAGGCCTACTGGGGCGGATGTGACGTCGCCTGAACGCATGCGCAATGACATGTGCGTATCACACGTGCGCGTTGGTAGTGTGTGTGATTGTGTGTGGTGGGGATGTGGGTTGGTAAGGGGGCCGTCAGGGGAGTCGGAGAGGATTTTGGGAGGGGGTGGATCTGTGTAGAACACATGTTAGGGCTCCACGTACCCAAAACTCAACATCAAACGGTCGCCTCCCACGGGTCAGCCATGAGCCTTCTTGTCCATACTCCAATCTCTCTGCCATCAGGCCATCACTGTTTCTTTTGTGATTTATAATTTGGGAACCACTTGATTTCTATGAGACAACCTGCTTGATCCAGCCATGCTTTAGTAATATTTTATGGTTTCCGGTTAGTTTTATAGAGTTTAACTTTGGTGCAACATGGAAGTGTGACTTCAAGGCATGCACTAAACTACATGTGTATGGGTTTATAAAATGAATTAACAAGGTCATTTATGATAATGAAAAAAAAATAACCCCCTTACAATTAACCCCCTTACAGCAATAAGCACCTTGGTTAGATACCATTGACTCAGTTTTCAGAGGTATACCTTTAAAAAAAACATGAATTCTAAATACCAAAAGCCTAACTTCTCCAGTGACAGTCATGATTCCTCACCCAGCTCCCTTCACCCTTCACCAAACAAGCTGGTGTGCCTTCTTCATCCTTCACCAAACAACCAGTCCACTTTGTTGTGTACTTTGTACTCTAAGCCTTTTTTGTTTACTTTGCTCCAAATCGGCTCAGTTCGCGGTAAATGAGACGCGGTACTCAGAGCTGCAGACGACAATGGGATTTCCGGCGGGAAACACGGCCAAACAATAGCTGCGCACGCGCCGTTAACTCCCCGCGAGTTGGTGTCAACTACAGGGGTTACAGTCACAGATTAACGGGGTCTCCAGCCGTGAACACTGCATCAGGAGTCCTCTTTTTTTAGGAGGAACATCTCCAAGGGGTGGATAATTTCTTCAACCCACCCCTTTTTAATCATTCTAACACGCCATTTTTTTCTCTGATCTCAGTCCGAAAGAGGATTGCTGGTACCATACAAGTGTTTTGTCCTTTGTTGTAGGTATTATTAAAGTGGATTAAATTTGATTTGTTAAGTTGAATGGTGCATGCTAAAGTGGGGTGGAGTTATGCTAATTAAGTACATACATTTGTCGTGGTACATCGTTTCTTTCCTGTGATATGCTATGTGCGTGGGGCCTGGGCGACATTTGATCAGCTACAAAAAGGTTCTGCCTCAGGTTTGATGAATAGAGAATGTATGCTGTAATTTCCCTTGGTCTGACTTTTTTGCAGAATATATCATATTCAAGAAAATTGCTCTCTTTCCACTGATGGCCGTGCTTACATGCATAATTACATTGGTTGGAATTAAAAGCCGTTGTCGATATATATGGCCCCCCTGGGTAGTCAGAGGGATCTTTTTCTTATCGAAAAGGGTTTTACATTATTTTTTTTTCAACCTTATTCATGCTGTCCATGATACTATATCTACAGCGTACAGTATTTTAGATTCAGTTTATTTTTATAAACATCTGATATTTTGCATTTGAGGACGAACAGGGTACATGCCGGATTTTTGCAGGCTTACCCCTGGAGCTACCTACACTCCAGATACCATTTGATTGGTGTTGTCAACTGATAAGGATTATCCTCTGTGTATTAGATAAGATAACATCTATACATGACCACCCTTGTTCCTATTCTACCCCTACTACCACCAAGGTATTGACACACTTTGTCCCCCTTATTCCCTCTCTCATTGTCTTCACAATCAATGTTGAGGCTTCATGTAGCGTGAGTGGAGACCTTTTATAGTGCTCTGAGTTGGCACTGAGTGCCATTAGGATGGACAGGTGCATACACCTAAACTACTATAAAGTATGCACAGGTGGGTTGGAGGTGAGATTTAGGAGCCTGGTGACAATACCATACCAAGCACGCGCCACACCACAGTGTTGTTTTTTTATGAACCCCAACTCCCCATAGAAACTTTAACCTTTCAATTGCAGCATAATGCATCTGCGCCATGCCTATCATGTATTGATATAACCATTTGGAGCAGCTCACCAGGGCTGCAGCCTTACGTCTTTACATCCATAATGCACTTACCAGCACTGTATTGATGCATCATGGTGACAAAGGCACAGTAACATGTATAAGGAGTGAGTGAGTAATAGATGTTTAACACCATTTCGACAGCTGAGGTCATATTCATGGCAAGAAATACATTACACAATTTCACAGAGGAATGTGTAAGTGCCCGCGCCTATGTGCACCACATACATCCTGAGGGGATAGGAAAGAGGAGAAATAGACCCTTTTAAGTGGGCTAGGGAGGCCCTACATGTATAAGGATCTACAGCCCTGACAGAGTTAACCTCGTCCAGTCCCATACAGTACCTTCCCAGGTCAGTCATGCATGTCCTATAGTTGACACCTGTGCCCTTCATGTAAATACTCACCCCCCCCCCTTGTGTGCCACCAGCCCCTCCTGGCCTGACCCCTGCTGCTGATGCTGACTCCTCTCCTAGAGTTAAATGAATACACCTGGATTCTAGCAAATTCAGGGTATACCCATCATTTTGTTTCAGATACTCTCCATAGACTATTCGTCTAGATCTTACCGCTGAAAAAAAAATGGAAGAACTTATACCTTACCCCAAGTCAAAAATAAAATGGAGCTGGAACATACAGCACTTGCATCCCTCTATGTAGATATAATCATTGTATTTTGCAAACCACAGTGTCCGGTGCCGAATGAACCCTCTTAGGCCCTGATCTGCCTTGAATTGAAAAAAGAAACAACATTTTGGCTCTTTCAGCGCTCTCCTTGAATGAGTATTCGAGTCAGAGGCATCGTCTTTATTCTCATTAAATAATGCTTATCTACGAGGAAGTAGCATTAGCATTATTGTTGCAAGAGTCTTTTGGTCTGTTGATTGCAATACACGTGCAGCAGGTATTATAAAGTCTCACTTTAATATGTACCCATGAAGGACAGGGCTGTATGGCAACCCCTATGTCTTTCCTGATTATGTACATAAGGTATATAAGAGTCCGGTCTTCCCTATCCCACTTAAAAGGGTCTATATCTTCTCTTTGCTATCCTCTCAAGATGTGTGTGGTGCACATATGCGCGGGCACTGACACATTCCTCTGTGAAATCGTGTAATGTAGTTCTTGCCATGAATATGACCTTAGTTGTCGAAATGGCGTTAAACATCTATTACTCACTCACTCATATAAGAGTCCACGGTAAGGCTAAAGCACATGGCTTAGAGACTGGCAGCTCTTAAGTGGAAGGTAAACCTAACACTCCATCACGTGGCCTTCTAATTAATGAGTTAGGCATAACGTTCATGTACCTTATGGCAGGAGTTCATTCTCTCATTCACTATCATTAGCCCGTTTACACTTTAAAAAATAACTGTTGAATCTACCAGGGATCCTTGTAAAACTGAACAGTGAACCACCGTAATGATATAATAAGGAGCTTGTGTAGTTTTTACAAGAAACCCCAGGTGGCAGTGCAGTGGTACAAGGAATCTCTGTGAAAATAATGATATCTCTGTGAAAATAACGATGGATCTCTTGAACTTTGTGACGAGGAATCCGTTGCTATTAAGACGACAATTTTTACAGTGTATTTGGTTGCATGTTGCACCCCTGACAGGCAACATGTATTCTGTGGACCCTGTGAGTTGATACAATTTGATATGGCAGGTCAGCACGACGTAGTTTTCCTGACCTTGTCAGTCAATATCAACTTAAAGAATAGCTAACACAGCGGGAATCAACTGATTAGATATTACTTGTGAGTGGACTGAGATACAAAAGATTGAGTAATTTTCCATGCACTATAACCTATGTGTAACATGAGGGCCACATACGACCTTGCGGTAGAGACATCCCACTTCCCCTGACCCCTAACACACGGACTCTCCAACACACTCTCCCCATATCCTTCCTGTCTGCCCCTGCTCTCACTTCCATTCTGGAACTGGAACCGGAAGTGAGCACCCATCATGCCCCGCGCGCCGCGTCTCATCCAACAGAAAATGATATTTATTCCGGGCGATAATAGAAGCAAAGAGCACTCTGTCCTGTCAGCCGCTCTGTTCACATGTGCAGGAGAGGGACAGGAGGCGGGTACCCCTCCCCCACCCCCTCCCCCATTATGATTACCCACACATCCCTTGGAGCAGGAGTCTAAATTATATACAATGGAACCGCCGACATGCGGTCCCCTAATTCGTTTCGTGCGCAGACGCGCTAACTCTCGTCCGGGGCGTTTATCTCGTCTTGTCTCGCGTTGTCACCCGAGAGGCGGGAACGTGTGCTGAATGACAATGGATGCGAGCAGACGACAACCAGCCTTCCAATCTCCCATCCAAACCACTTTCCCCCAACCTCCTATTTCACATCTTGCTTCTTCAAAACTTATATCCATTTGGAATAAGTGCCGCGTCTAGTTTTTCCCGCCCAAATCTGAAATGTCGTCGGCCGGCGTATAATGGCGTCATATCCGGTTCCGGTGGACGAATTGAGCAGCGTGTTAAGACAGAAATGGAAGGGGTGAAGAGGAGACGGGTAAATTTGCCACCAGGGGTTTGCAGGGTTTTGTTGCCGCCATCCTGGGCCGATATGAGGGAGGGAAATGGTGAAGGGGACAACATGGACTGACTGTCGTCCTCTCGAGACCAGGCGGGCGGATATTGCGTTTCCCATTATAGTTATTTAATGACTGGCAGGACGGGAACCCACTACATTAATGTAGCCCTCTCCCCGTCTCCGACAATGGGAACCCGACACGTGCTCTGCCTGGGCCGCGCGTCCGCCGATCGATTCGATACAAGTGCTTAGCTAATTTGTTTATCGTTCATACTGTTTATCGGGCGGGACATGGGCCCGGGCTGAAGGGGTATCGACGCTGCCGGAGTGGGCTCGACACACACGGCGACCGGACGATAAAGCCGGACTCTAATCGCAGGGTTCATTTACCAGAGGGCTCTCAGCGCGCCGTCAAATCAAAACACGGCTCGAGCAGACGACATCCTGACTGCGGGGGTCTTAATTATGCAACGCACGGGCTCACGTGTGTGTGGCACATGGCAGGCTCTCAACGACAGGTTTAAATAAAGCATCGTTTAACAACAAATCACTTAACGCCCCGACCTGCCCCCTTTCCCTCCCTACTCCTCCCCTCCCCTCCCCCATCCAGCCACTCCACACCCTGCATACAAAATGCCGTAGGGGCCAATCACACTTGGCAAGCCGCGCTCTGATTGGTCCATCCCTGATGTCGCTGGTTACGGCGGGGGGCGGCGCTGGTGGATGATGGGGTCGTGAAAAGTGGTGGGGCGGCCGTGTTACCCGGGCAATTTCCAACAGACTAATCAACATATTGGTGAATTAACTGCCTTTAATTGCCGCCTCCCGCCCCGCCCAGCAACCAGTCCCCATCGGCTCCTGTACCCATAAGACACTCTTCTGGAGCAACTCAGTACAAGTAGGCAACAGCTCACTTCTCAGGAGGACCAATAACTAGTCAGCATGTACAAAAAGAACACAACTTAAAGTACCACACAACAGTCCTCACTGGACAACACTGGACACCGGCAATGAGACATTTTATCCATAGGACTCAGTCACAGTGTGAAAATTTGGCGCCAAAGCTGGGTTGGTTGTCGTTTGCTGAGGTGAAACTCGTCGTCTGCTGCTGGTTCCCGCCTCCGCGCTAAGTGCCGTGCTAAAAGGCCGGGGTCAGGTGGGGTGAGGGGTGATAAAAGTCGTCTGCTTTCAGGAAGGATCACATTTTCCCGCCTAATTGTGGTGACTTTTATCTACCTTTTACAAAGTGGAATCACTTACTAAAGGGCACGCTTCAGGAGTAGACTATACAGTTTTAAGTTTAATAGTTGAGACGAGCTCTCTAGTGTTAACACTAGTGCTCTTCAGACTATTGAAGGAGGATCAGGAGTTAGTTGACAAGACTGGAGTATGGCGTCTATATTGTGTGAGCGGGGGTCGGCACCGTCGCCCGCCCTATCTGTATGCTCATCGCCTCCCGACCTGCAGCCCGCGCCGCGCCCGCCGCGCGCCGACGACGCCGTCTCCTCAGCCTCCGACTCGGATGACGACCGGCTCCATCCCTCCCACCTCCCGTCAGCCATGGCACTGCCTCACCCTCCTCCACCTCCCCCAGCCTCCAAGGTACTATCCATCGACGATATTCTGCGCCCTCGCGGTGGCGGAAGTGGTGGAAATGGGGGCGGAAGTGGGAATATAGCAATGCAGGGTGTGAGTGTGGTGTCGCGGGTAGGTGTGAGTAGTACACGGCAAGTGGGAATATACCCAGGCGGTATGAGTGGTAGGGATGTTGACCAGAGGGAGAGCACGAGGGACAGAGATAGAGGTATGATGAGAGACAGGTACGAGGGGCGTGGTGGTGTTGAGGTGATAGGAACAGGAGGACATAGACTTACACATATACACCTGTCCTCTCACCTGCCGCCCCATCCTGCAGATGTAGCCGCACTTCCGGCCGGTGGTCGCCGCTCCCCTTCAGTACAGCGCCAGTCTCCTTCCGCCCACTCCCCACCACCACACCATCCCATTGTCACTACCCTGGAGGAATCCTCTCGTCGCACTCCCGAGGACCCCTCGGGTAGTCTCCAGCACCTTGCAGGAGCCGACCTCTCCTCATCTTCCTCCTCCCAGCGGGGGCTAATCCTCACAGCCGCTACCACACCATCCCGGTCCCGCCCCACCTCCAGGGTCGGCGGTCCTTCTCCAGGTGCTCCCCCAGCCTCCCCACCTGCTGCTTCTCCTTCTCCAGCATGCTCCCCCTGTCCACCTCTACACCAATCTCACCTCCAGAACCATAATAATCAATCTGCTTCCTCATCCAAACCCTCCAGTTCCCCTGCATCTTCGCCCTCCACCCCTCCCTACCCCCCACACTCTCAGACCGGCGCTGTCTCCCCTGCCTCCTTCTTTTCCAACCTGCATCATCCTACAGCCGCCTACCCGCCACCACACCCCGGCCCTCCTCCAGGCATGCCCGGAGTGTGCTTCCCTATGCAGCCCGGTGTGTCGCCTCTTGGCATCGTCGACCTAGCAGCCGGCCACAACCCGTGGGCGTACTCCCAGACACTCATCAATCGGCACATCTTTGGTCTCAATGGTAAGTGACATTCTATTGCTACTAAATCACAGCGATGTCATAGATATACCAGTGGTGTTAGCACCCTATCTGCTCACCAAGTGTCATTGAAAAATGATTCATGAAATTGCGATAATCAATAGCGGAAAATCCTGCAAATTAAGAACAAAGAAGAAAATGTTTTTTTTTTCCACAAGTTTCACGGTCGGAAAACCTTTTTTTTAAACTGAGACCTCAAAACTATCCCATATTGACTCACAACGCCCAAAATCTATGCTCCGAAATACATGTATCCTATAGATATTTTCTCAAAAGAAGCCCGGAACTGACTCATACAAATGTTTGTTGACCTGCGATAGATTTCCTGGACTCACAAATTTGACTCTTAAAACAAACTGAGAAGCGTGTAGCATTATCCAAAAATATCTAGGATGGGTCACGTTTTGCTATAGCTAGTGGTGGGTAATATGTAATCATACCATATTCTTTTGGCCAAGATTTTTGGTTTCTTTTTAAGAAGCAGTAATTCAAATGGACGAACCCATCCTAGGTGATAAAGTAGTCATGATATAGCGTGGGCCAAGAGATAACTTTGACGAAAACTTAAACTCAGTGCCTCAATATAAAGCAAGTATCCAACATGTTCAACAAAACTGAAATAACAAATTAAAACAGTCTTTTGGAAACACACCAACTGTGTATTTCTGCTTCATACTCCTGAATGATTCATTTTATATTTGCCCAACGTTATTTCAAGATAATTTGCCCCCCCCCCCCAAAGAAAAAGGGTTCTATTCACAATTTCATCTTAAGATCAGGATTTCAGGCCAATTCACCACATGACAAATCCATGTGTCATACCTCACAACAGTATGGCATACACATACAGTATTACAACTACGTTCATTTATACATTCTTTAATATTATCCCGAAGTAATCTCAGCATATTGGCCATTCTTCATGAATTTGAATTTTCTAATTATTGAGTTAATTAATTTATAAACAATTGTCTTAGACTTAGATGATGTAGCTGTAGTGAGGAATGCATATATACGCTACATATACGGTTCATATGGAGGCTGTCCTTCATCCATAGGAAAAAGATGTTATAGGTAGGCTAGCATTTATTTCGACATGTAAGTAGTGTATGGATCTGGCTGCCTCTAAAAAGGACACTGCATTTGCAATAGCTCAGAGCTAGACTAGGGCGTATTACATGAAAATTCTGTTTCACTAATCATATATCCCGTTTATCTAACAAGTATGCTTGGAAAACGCCACTGCTGATTTATCAAAATGACAATAAGTATACATCAATTTCTCATTATTACTCAATCAATGAACTGTTCACATACAGTTTAGCTAAATATCCATTTGCATTTGTATAGTTGAAACAATAATTTTGTGTACGTAAAATAGTTGTACAAATATTATGCTCTGGCAATGATAAACACATTGGGATCATAATTATAACGGACGATCAATTATAAATGATGCTTCCCTATACCCATTTGTCCTCTCTTTGAAGTATGGAACCAGCATATTTTGGGTTAAATCTTTACTCATGGGAACTTGTGCGAGAAGAGGCCATAGACCCCTATACAAATATATTGGCGTCTCAGGCAGACATGAGTAGACATAGGATTTCCGGCGGAAGTAGCCTAAATAAATGGATCTCCTTCCGGTGCATTACCAGGGGGCAATGCATGGGCACATCTGGAGGGCCGATGTTAAAATCGTTCTGATTTGCCGAGCGTTTTCCAATTACCAGTGATATAAAGGAATAATGGCCAATGGATGGGCGCGTACCATGTGGCCGTCGGGGGTTGGCAGAGTGCCCGGTAATGAACTGTAAAAATGTCACGGGTTGGGTCATCCTGGACTAGGCGATAATAAAGGATTTTGTGATTGATATAGTGGGGTAGAAGGAGGATTGGATGGTTGGGATAGGTTGGATGGGGAGGTATTGATCTCAGACCTGTATTGAATTGGATCTTATAGGCATGGAATGAGCACCTCATGGAGAGACTATTTGTTGAAATGGGGAGGAGGATGAGCATTGGTATTGGCTTGGTACCAGGGGAACTGAGTACTAGTAATGGGGTTTTCTGAAGTGGGCTATGTTCTGGGATAGATTTTCACGATTTTCTTTGTGAATGCACTGCAATCATGCATCATATTGTAGCAATACTTTGCAGGAAATGCATAATTTAGCTGGGCTAGATAGGACTTCCCAGCCTTCTACAAAAATCTAGGCTCTCAATGAACATCAAGTGCATTTCTAGTTTTATCTTCCTCCATAGAACTTCATGTACATGTACAAATTGTCAAGTTCTTCTAGCTGACCATCTGGGTAGCCTGTGAATTTTAACATGATTTTATTCAATACACAGATCCATTCTAGACGAATTTCAAACATGACTATGAACCATATAATCAAATATTTTGAAAGAAATGGAAATGACGTTCACCCATTGCTCAGTTTCTGAATTTGAAGGACCCATTTTTCATCTTATTTTGTCCAACTTGGGCCCAGTTAGTTGTTCAATTGCATTGGGCCTAATTTGATTCCCTAATTCGGCTGGCCAATCTAAATTTGAATCTGTGTACTTCCGTGGGACTGAATAACCCATACTAGTGATCCTCCCATAGACCATTAGTGTCCAGTCCTCGATGAACAGTTTTATGGTGTGTGTGGTGGTGGGGGGGGGGGGGGGGGAGGTAAACGTATAGAGGGGAGGGGGTAGGGGCAGTTGAGGTGCTTGAGGTGAGTTGGGGTAACTGTGAAAAGTGGCAGAGGTCAAGCTCCCAATCTGTAGCACTGCCACCATAGTACATGTACATGTAATACCCATCTTCTGCACGCAGCAAAAGAAACGGCTCAGGTGTCAGGAAAACCCGGAGCCGGAACACCTTAAGGTTTATGATATAAGGTTATATTAGTCGATAAACGGAATGTCACTTTGCAGTAGAGAATTTGTGTAAAAGTGAAGGGCTATAACTGGCATTGTATCATGGATTAATGATAATTTGATAATAACGTTAGTGAGGAAAATTTTGTCATTTTTTTATTTTGTCATTTTTGTCTTTGCATTCCCTGTTATCCTTGTTGGGATCGTTAGCGTCCACCTCTAAAATAATTCATCCATGGGGTTTATTTCAATACAGAGCCGACCAAAACATAGCCTTCGCATCGTCATGAAAGCCACTAAAAGCCTCAGATGCAGACAAACACTAGTGCTTAATTTGCCATAACTGCTTAACTAAATCCTATGTGCATGTAAGATTGTTGAATCGTGAGAGGAATCTGGAATCGTCAGCTGTACTGAAATAGGCCCGGGCCTAAGGCCCCTTGTACTGCAAGTTTCAGTAAAGTTCTATGGAGCCAGCGTCTGATGCAGATAAAAAAATCAGAAAAGAATTGACAGAGAGATTAATGTTATATTGTGCCTGCACACACGGACCTCACACTCAAGAGAGAACAGAAAGGGAAGACAAAGATCCCTATCAAAAGGGCTAGCAATGTACATATATATGCCAATAGAGACCCATAATTCTGCGAATTCGCATACCGTATTTGCCGGTATAAGCTCCCATTTATTTCAAGTAGGGTTTACCCCTCGCGCTTATCAAGACCGGTGCTTATTCAAGACTTAAATTAAAGTGGATTTTCAAATTTCAATATATGTGTGTGCTTATTCAAGACCGGCGCTTATTCAAATACACGGCGCGTATAGATGCCAATACGGCAGATCCTACTTAGAGTATGTCAAGAAGATAGTGAATAATACAATGTGCGACACTTAAAGGGTGAACTGCCCTAATTATGTACATGTATGTGGTGTAATGTCTCAACCAAATATTTCCATGTCAATACTATAGAGTCCATATGTCTTCATTATACCCCCTCTTATCTATTATTCATAGATGAGCCCATGGTACTGTGTACATACTTAGTAAGTCGGCACCTACCACAAACATCCCACAAACCACCTAACGCATGTGTCCTTAGAGGCCTATGTTCCAGTACACGCCTTGAGATACCGTTTTGGGGCATTTAGATTTATACTAAGAGATCTTTATCTTATTCCTGTCATTCATTCATTCTATTAATACAAAGACAGTTGTAAGCTCTTTCCCATGACACCGATGGATTATTTTCATCCCAACTGTTACTGCACGGTATTTTGTACAGTATTTCTAGAAGCTAGCTTTCTGAACAAAGCTGTAAACACTGATACAAATATATTATGGTTGGCCCTTATACACTAAAAGTCAATGGGTGCTAAGAAATGCATTATGGGATTATCACCAAAAAGAAATGCCGTGGATTTGATCAAAAATAACTAAAACTCTCTCGGTGAAGTGGTAGGCCAAATTGTGCCATGAACGGGTATTGTACAAGGCGATAATTGAATTAACAGTCACGGCTTCAGGTAAATGTCGTCTGCACAGCAATCCGTGTGACGTCAATACGGATTAGTTTCCCGCCACGCGACCCTGCGTTTGCCTCCGACACACAGACCCTCCCAGCCACCCCACTCTCCCAGCATAGGTACCCATCACGGTATACACCCGTGAATCAACAAGGCTTCTGCTTGGAGAATCATACCACAGATTGACTATTTGCCTGGTGAATACAGAGTTTGCCTAGTGAATACAAATTGAGCTCGTGAAAACAATTTTACCTCGTTAGCAGAGGGATTGCCTTGTGAATATTGTATGGTGTATGCCCGGGGTTGTATGCCATAACGCCATGGGTCTATGCGACTTGAGTGAAAGTGTGCCTGTTAGGAGCTGGAAGGGGTGAGGGGGGGGGGGGGTCCAAGAGGTATTAACTCTATTGGAATTGCATTACTGCACATGGCAGATTAAGCTGTTATTTATATTGCTAGTTCTGTACATACCACATATTTAAGAAATAAGGCACTATGCAATGAAATGTTAAGAAAGCATAAGCAGGTGAACGGGATCACAATGTTCAGTTATACAATGTTCAGCTATAGAGCTTTTTCAGCGAATGTGTATTCACAGCCTCGGCGGCCCTGGGGGACATCCCAAGTGTAAACAATGGGCAGCAAGCACACTGTAGTCTAGGGGGAGCCTACATGCTTCCACTTCCACGTTAGATTTTTTTACTTTAATATAAATTGGACCTTAATATTTTTTAGTTCCACATGTTCCCCTACATCTCTACCACTCCTGGTGAAAAAGATATTTTGAGCAAGCCACAGGAATTCAAGAAAATTAGGAATTTTTACAGGGTAGTAGATCGCCACAGTAAAGTTAGACACTCACTGTCACATACAGCACAGGGCATCATTCCACCTAATATATTCAACATGTATATAAATCAGACATACATAATCATTAGTTTTCCATGCTCCCCTATATCTGTATTAGTGGTGAAAGGGATATTTTGATAAATGGTTACAGGGTATTAGATCACCACAGTAACTTGAGTGAGGCAGGCTACACACTCACTGCTCTAATGAATATCGCATGGCATATTTTCCAAATTCCACATAAGATTTTCAATATTCATATAAATCGGACATTCAGAAATCTTTAATAGCTTTGCATGTTACCCTACATCTCTACTATTACTGGTGAACAGGAAATTTTGATCAAGCTACAGAGTTATGAGACAATTAAGATTTTGTACAGGGTAGCAGATCACCACAGTGCATTCTCTATGGCAGCGGGAGCAGGGTGGACAGTGGCAGATCTCCAACACCATCATGCACTGCAAATTGACGTCATGTGAAAAAACTCTATAAGCGGGAGTGGAGCTGGTTCTGGCAACTAATAAGCTGGGTCCCTGGAAGTGGATGTTACTGATGTTATCAAGGAACAAGGTACCCATCATGACATTCCTTATCAGTACGTTTTTTGCCACCTTTGGCGAACCAGCGAAATTCAATTACCAAACCCAAAGGGAATGTACCGAATGATCCTGACCCCTTTTCACGGCACTAGAAAGGTGCCGCCTAGATAGTAGCCTCCTTGCTCCACAGTATATAGAGCACCTTCTCATACAGATGCTAAAAGCTCTAGGACGGCCATTTACTTTCTAACTGCCCAGTAAAACGTCCATTATAAATAGTCCTGTCTGCACAGCACATAAAGCCTCCAGATTCTACAAAGGATCAACTTCTATGTTGTGGCTTTCACCTGCTATATCAGAATTCGCATTCATTATTTTGGTATACTGATTGCACATCTTAGAAAAAATTATCACCTTGATACTTTATGCTGAACAAAATGCACAACATTATGCATTGCGTTTTACTGTAAAACACCATTGATAACCAGAATGCACCAACACAATACTGACTAATTACTCGCCTGCACTGGTGAGTTTCTCGCCAAGGTTGCTTCTTGGCAATATAGGACACATTGTTGAAAATGCACTATATGTGACCATTAAATATTTGAAGTGGAAACGTAAAGAACTAATACATCACACGATGTAACTGCCCAGACACAGGAAATGTCGCCAAAATGAGTATGTTTTGAAACTCAATCTGAACCTGGGATAATACTCAGGCAGAGCCGAAGTATCACCCCGGGATCAGCTTGAGAATCTGGCAGAGTATCACCCCAGGATCAGGCTGAGTCTCAAATCATACTCACTTGGCGACATTGCCTGAGTCTGGATCCAGACTCAAGTGAGGAAGATTATAAGCGTGAGTAAATACAGCTTCATTATTTTAGTTCAAGGAGAAGACCAGGTTGATGCATTTGTAGATGAGTTCACTTTGGACCTTTATGGTTTCTATTTTTAAGATGGAAGTTTTGCGTTAAGCACGTTTCTCTCTCAGGATGCCCTACAGTGTTGATTGCTGTAGTAGGGGCTAGTGACCAGGGGTTTTGTTACTCAGAAGTAGGGTAGATTAACCTAAGGACGGCCGTTCCTGTGCAGGTTTTCAATAAGGAAAATGTAGTAGCTAATATCTTTGAGTCTAATAGGTCCTTAGGGTTCCCCGAGGTACTAAGTGAAAGACAATTATTTGCGTGTTTGGACCAATTACCTTTCTCAAATCCATGTGTAAAGTTTATCTATTTTTTTTTTATCATTTCTAAGACCATCTCAGTTAGTCTTTTTTCACCTTGAGATGACCACCTTGCACCTTGAGCTGACTATTTGATAACTACCATTTTAATGGGGCTATGTTCATCAAATTATCATTTGAAAAAAAGAAGTGTCTTCTATAGATATGCAGTAAAATGGTGTAATCAAAACTATTGCATCATAAGAAAATGTATGTTTTTTTTTATAGTGACTCAATTAGAATGGAAATTGGAGGCAATTTTATGGCCATGGATATTGTAAATCTCATCAAAATAGAAGTGGTATTTCCAACCCTGCATTATAGGGGCTTTTGTTTTTAATGTACTTTGATAGACCTTCAATATGGACTATACTAATCCATTTCTTACCTTTATCATCACACTCTCAGTATTAAATAGTTCCTCTACATATTAATAACTGTAGCATTACAGTAGAGATTGAAATGTATGCATCAGAGCATAATCCAGTGAAGATTTCTATCCCAAACTATTCTGGCCATGAAATCCTACATAATCAATGGTTTCTATTCAATTAAATGCACAAATAGGTGTATAAGGAGTGGCTGACTCAAGGTGAGATGGTGGTCATCTCAAGGTGAAATTGGTATGTTCTAGGAAATAAGTCCTATACAGAAAGTATTTAACATTTCTGCACTTTTCCTTATGCTATCATTTAGCAAAGATATTTATCTATGCCTAGAGTCAAAATGTTGTATATGTGAGCACTTGTCATCTTCAAATTATCGAACCAAAGTTGGAGAATTCTGATGAAATGACCAGCTGGTCATGGTAAAAACCATTCAAACATGTGGACTTTAGGGTATACCATGCAATGGCAATTACTTCATATATTCCAGGTCATCATTCTATGGGGTATTATAACACCTCTATTTCAATAATATTAGGGTTTATCTCACAATTTGGGCCTGGACAGTGCTTTTTTGCTCATAACCCCAGTTCCTTATCCAGCCATAACGCACTCTGAGACCTTTTCTTCATCTTCAAGAAGCTGCTGGTTTCAATCTGGACATGTTGATCAATTGGAGGAATATACAATGTCAACTACTCCATACATTTCCTGTTAAAACCGTTTAGGTTCAACGGGGAGCCGCTGTGGCAGGAGGCGAGCTTGCTGTCCACTATGCCAAGGCGACGGGTGGTAGAACCCAATACACATGGAAGATATGAAAAAAATTTCTGACATACCTGATGTTTACACACCTCGTTAGCATAGAAATCAATGGTGCCAGGTGGAGTTATTAACAGAGAAACATCTTTAGATATCCTATATTAACATGCCATGTCTAATTTCTCCATTTTCTTTGAAATGAATAAGAATCCATTGATTTTCCATAGAGATACGGGTCGAGACCCGCCCCGTCCGGCCAATCCTTGTTCGACGCGTGGTTGACCTAGTTCTTACATCCGGGCACCTCCCCGCTTTGTCAACAAGATGCAATGGCCATGTACCGGGCCGTGTACGTTGGATCGGTATGGAAAATCAATGGATTCTTATTTATTTCGAAGAAAATGGAGACAAAATGTAGACAAACACCAACTAGAGATCGTATATTTGGCAGTGCTAGAAGTACAGGACTTGACATGCTTGGATTCTACCCGAAAAGTATTTGGAAAGACGAGGGTATGACGGGTAGAGTAAAAACAATGGCTACGCTGGCTTGGCAAACCGTGTTGATCGGATGCACTTACAAAATTTCTTCTCCTACATTAAATACAGGGTTATAAGGTAAGACATTAACTCTTCCTCTACCAATCACGCATTTTTGCGAGTTTACTGTGCCTTACCGGACGCGCATTTTTGCGAGTTACTCGCCGATTTTTGGCTGATTTTGACCCTCCATAACTTGCTTAAAAGTGGATGAAATCTCACGAATTTTCGGGGATGTGTTCTATGGTATAATGTGTATAGCCAAGCAAAAAGGGTCCCCCAGGGAAAAAGTCAATTTTTAAATTCAGGCCATGATGTTTCCAATGATATATTACATGAGAAAATATATCTGCTAGTTTCAGAGTTACGGTTCTATTAACTTAGATGGTTACCGACCTATTCAAATCCCAAATAAGGTCTACCTTGTATATTTCATGAGATATATATAATTAGGCATAATTCTGCAAATTAGGGAAATTGTCATATTCTTCACATTCTTTTTCTCATAAAATTTGATCTGATTATCAGAATTTTACCATCTTTTCAACACACCGATCCTTGTGGGTGTGGCTACCAATAGGCTTTTTTGATTCCTCAATTTTGAGTGAAAATAATGTTTCCATGGCAACCAATATCAACAAGAGCACTGATTTCTGCCCTCAAATGCCAAAAAACGTTCTATTTACATTCCAAATTTGGAAGGTTTTCCTTAAAAATGGGAATTTCCCTTTAGGACGATTGTAATCTATATAAAAAAGTAGTATATAACTATTTTTGGTATATTTTCCCCCTTTTAGGCCATAGTGGTGTCCCCCTGGTGGCCAGAATTGGTACTAATCCCCCTCGGACTGTCCTTTTAACTTGCCTCCTCACATATTCTTTCTGGGCAGTCCAAACCTTTTGGCTGCAGGCATATACACCTCTTGATGGGAGGTAGGTGAACATTGATGGGTTTTACTTTTTGAGTGGAATGGTTTGAGCAATATTAAGGATGAAAATGTGAAAAAAAAGATAAATATTATCATTTTTGGTGTAAAAACTGACTAAGGGTGTTTTTTCATGAGGAAAACGTTGGTGACAAAATAAAGAAAATATTCTGATGCATTATAGGTCAAATCCATGTTCTTTCCTGTTGTCATGGCAACAAAACAACTAGATATCACACTTTTTGTTTATCTTGGTTGCCATGGCAACATGAATGAACGTTTTTTCCTAAATAGGTTTCCATTGAAAAATCTGATAAGTCATAAAAATAAACACATGCAGTTTATTTCATCTTGAAAGACCAACTTTTAACTAAGATATTTCAATTTCAAAATTGATAGTATTGCATGATCGTTTCATTTACCAGCATTATTGGTAATGCAATATATCTTAAATAAGGGTCTCTGTACACTAATAGGGGTGTCTCACTTTTTGATTTTTAGAGAGGGCATATTCTATCATAACTTCACTTATAATTTGAATATATAGAAAATTCTTTTATTTTCTGAAAGCTCACATCGTAGTCTATTCACAAAATTTCAACCTTAATAAGGTCTAAAATTATTTGGTTTTGATAGACCTATATTTATGTAGAATCTGGTAGAAGAAGAGTTAATACAAAATGGAGAAAATTGTGAGATAAATGCCTTAATGTATGTTATGGGAGAGCACTCGTGGCTGTGCGGTCGTGGATTATCAACCCGTAAATCCACTCGTGCTCTCCCATAACATACATTAAACGCATATTAAGACCAATGCACTACATTTGAAAGTGATAAAACCAAGCTGACAGGTGGTCGACTCTAGGTATGTGGTCGTCTTTAGGTTAATCTACCCTACCCAAAATATCTAGGTACCTGCACCACTTGTTCTCAGCAGCGCATTTCAAAACGATATCTATAGTTATGGGTTTGAAATGCCCTCCTGGTGTCCATAGATGTCAGTAGAGGGAAGCACCTGTGATCTTAGGCGGTATCTGGTATATAAGATGATCTCATACGGCTGATGGGAGCAAGAGGTCTCTCACAGGGCTGATGAGAGAAAGAGTAGTCGGATTCAAGATTGCTCCCATCCATGATCCCATCACATTACTGATCCTAATTGTGATCCCATCTTGTTTGGAAGTTATGGAAAGTCCAGAACCCATGATCTTTATAGTGGATATAGTATGCTCTTGGGTGATCTTGTGGGACTGATTAGAACAAGACTTACCAAATTCTGATCAGACACGATCCCATCCAGGCACTCCTGATCTCATTTGTGATTTCAGAGTCTAGCATCACGTTGCACCTGGGAGCAAGGCCCACATAAAGTTCCTAAATTCATTTTGCGCACATGATGAGGGTTTGAGTAACAAATCCAGGCACTGAGCTGATGGTCAGAGAAGGGATGAACATGATATTATCAGATAAATACAATGTATAGATAGATTAATTTGCATGTACAATGTATGCATCTGCATCATCAGCATCTGGTACAAGTGGAGGGTGAAATGATGTGAGTTCTATACTAGAGAAGAGCTCTACTTCCTGTAAGATAATGAACATGAGGTATCTAAACCACCAATAATTAAATCTGATGTGTTAAATACCAGAACTTAAGGTACTCAAAGCATAAATTTATGCAAATTAGAATCTGGCGATCTCCTTTATTCCTAATTGAATAGTCTGCAATGGAAATATTTGTCTCTTTGCGTCCCTAGGCGAATTAACCAAACCAAGCGTGTGGTGTCTTTTAATTAGACATTGGGTTAATTATCTTTAGAGTATTGTCTCTGTGAAGCGGCAGATTAGACTAACAAAAGACAACAACTCATTTCCGTCATTGCTCTTTGTTTTCTCTCGTGCTCTGTCGTCATTATTAGTCTCATCTCCAGCACAATTTGTGTTTATAGATTTCATGATCCAATAATAGCTTTGTTTTCTCTGCGCGCCCTGGAATTGATTCAGTGGGTTAAAGTGGCGAATTAAATTTGTTTTCCCTATTCACAGCAAGGCGTAGACACGATAGAAAGACATAAAAGAAATAAATCTCACTTTAATGCCTCTCGCCGGGGTGTTGTTCACACGGGCTGCCCGCGCACGCCAGCCCTTCATTACGCATGCGCGATTTGGTACCCGGATGAAACAAAATGGCGTCGATCCGAATTTACCGCCTGCTTGAAGACTGCCGCCTCCTCGCCTTGTTTTACAAGAACAATTAAATTGCATGAATAGTATTAATTATGACAATAATTTGAGTGTAATTGACGAGGGAAACGGGAAAGTGGAGGTGGGTGAGGTAATCAATTGTGGAGTCCTCAACAGAGGTAAGGGATGCAGGGGGTGGGATGGGGTGGGGGCTTCTGAAGGGACATCTTCTCGTCATGCTTCATTGCACGGCTTGATGGAGAGTTCAAAGGGTTTTCTTGTTAAAAGGGCAAAATGGCGGACAGGAAATCTTAACATCAGGAGTGCTCACCTTCTTTCGATTTGACGTTCTCCCTTCCCAGAACACAAGGGATATTCAAAGAGGAAAATAAGATATTTTCATCAGGTTCCAAAGGTCAGGGTCCATTGCTGAATGTGATTTCTATATCATTTAAAATGGCAATTAGGATATATATAATACATGTGATGGAAGTGCATGTTATATCATTATTATAATCATCTTTCTTTTTATATCAAAATGCTTGATAAAGTCTTTTTTCTGAGTATAATATACTCAGAAAAAAGACTTTATATTATCTTTTGACCACAGAAAAAAAAATCGTCCAACCCCCCCCTGGATTAGCACGGGCGGATCCAGACGGGGTGGTCTGGGGGCACAACCAAGACAATTTGGTCTAGGGGGGGGGGGGGCACAAGCGGGTTTTCGAGCCACGTTTCCTATAGTTAAGAGTCATAGTCTGGCCCAATTTCAGGGGGTGTAGGGGGGCACGTGCCCCCTAGTCCCCCCCCTGGATCCACCCCTGATTAGTAATGTGTGATCCATCCTTCACTATATATGTGCACGCTTAATGTTGACACTGCCCAACAATCCTTTACCGTATTGGTCTGCAAAAACCCCAGGGTGCTCATTGACTTAAACTATGATATCTATTCTCGGTGGTTATATTAGATAGGAGCACAAGCCTTAAATTTATAGGGTCTTGGCCTAACTTTAGATTTAAATAACAGAGTGCGATTATTCGAGAACGGCTTCTATTTAAACCGATGCGGTAGTTTAGCCTCTAATGCTGAAGGAGAGTACGAACCTACGATTCCTAACGACAACTAAACCCGACAGATCTCAACCTTCAGGTGTATTTGATGTGGAAAATAACCTACGCGCGCACCCAGCCGGAAGGAGGCGGTGCGCAGGCGCGCACATCAAAGACGAGAATAGGGACGATGGACCCGATGTAAATCGAAATTACAAATATTAATTCGCTGGCAGTCGGTGCTCCCATTGGCAGATGACGCGGACGCGGGGCGAGATTTGAGCACATGAGTGATCAAACACTTGTTTAGGACGCAGACGACTTTTTCTCTCTTGTGAGTATCGACCGCCGCTGCGACCCGCAGGCCTCCCGCGCCCCGCTGATGGGGCCAGTACTTGGAGGCTTCCTCCGCCTGTCGATTGACGGCCGTACCGATTGATCGCCGCATCATTAGAGTGTTAATATGCTGGACCCACTTCAAACACCGGAAGTATATGCCCTGCGTCCCTCCCAGAAGCCTTTGCGGGCGAGCAAGACTGTCGTTTGGCCGCACTGTGAACTCAATGATTGCCAAACTCCCACATGTCGCACGATTGACGCACATTTCAGTAGCACATGACATACTGCAAGATGTAGATCAGATAATTATTATCACAATCACATCGGCCTTTTACTACTCGAATTGATGAAATAAAGAGACATGATACACATTAATCAGAAGCAGTGGCGGGTCCAGGAATTTGAAAAGGACGGGCTCGCCCTTGTTTGCCCTCTATACTCTTAGCTAAATTTAAGCCTTGACAAGGGAATATTTTAACCCACAAACAATCACGAAACAATCACCATAACGGTTTTTTTTTCTCTTTCCAGCACCTAAACCAGTGGGTCGGCGAGCCAGGAAGCCGGGTGTAGATAGAAAACCTCGTCAAGCCTATTCATCTAAACAACTGGAGCAGCTCGAGTCAGAGTTCAAGGTCAGTTCTAAGAGATGACTTAATGTAATAGTCACAATATGAAGTTAATTTCTTACCTGCCTAGTAAGTTTATATAAATAAGTTTATATATATATATATATATATATATATATATATATATATATATATATATATATTATATATATATATATATAATAGGCAGTCTCTTCTGCATATTGACTATGCATGTTGACCAGTGTAATCTAAGCTGCTCATTGCGTTTTATACATTTTGTATCAGGTCAATATATGCAATAGATCAGTGCTTTATAACTTTACAGAAAATGCAGGGGTGGGCTTGAGTAACTCCATGATTCTATTGGCTGGAAGTGGGTCTGGAGCTGGTTCTGGCGACATGCACTGATAAGAACTGAAAACATGGGACCAGCATGTCCCTGGAAGTGGGTGTTAGCCGGGGACAAGGTACCAGTCATGGTGTGTCTTATCAGTGGGGTTTACCTCGACCAGCAAAATTCAAAATGGTGGACCCACAGCACGTTCATACTAAGCCCTATATACCGTTAAGGCCATTAGTAAAGAAATGGTTATTAGGTGTCTGTGAGCCATTGTCCTTATGAGTCTTTGCATGGGGTGGGCATCTTTAAAAAAGAGGAGGGGTGGTGGAATTTGAATGCACTTGCAAAGGAAATCTCATAGCCCCCCCCCCACCTTCCCTGTGAGTTAGAAGGACTCCATCATTAACAAACCAGCCACTGCCCTCAACTTCCTTTGCATTTTAAGTGGAATATCATGGTTCAATACACGAACATTATAGTCCTAATTGTTCCCATCTTTCTATAATTTAGCACTTGCAAACCGATAGTCCCTAAACTCAAAGCTGAACAATATATATAAAAAAAATATCTATCTCCATCAAGCCTATTATCACACTAACACCCACCTCTACCCATCATTCAACCTCCAACCTTCCACTCTCCTCATCCCAGTGCCATTCATCCCCCACTACATCAGCACCTCTCCCTCCATGCCAGCCAGTGGTCAATAACGCTATAATACAGCGTCACGCACCCGACCTGTAGACCCCCATACCGCCACCTCTTTCTGCTACGCTCATTTCTTTTGCTCTGTTCTATATCACCCGGGGGGGGTATAAAGAAACATTACCAGAGTAACGATCATTTATCTGAGTGGAGGCGCAGGTCCTTGTTTAGAAGCAGACAACAAAAGAAACCCTTCTGTTCTTTTGATGTGCAGTCGGTCCCTGTCACTTAGTATCGTCTTGATGAAGAGGACCTTGGCCATCTTAATGCGTGTTTTGTCCGTTAGAGGGCAGCTTTCGTCACGTGACCCATTCCCTAACGTCCATTTAAGACACTAGGGTCGGGCCGTCTGCGCGTGTCGATCATTAGAAGACACTTCTGTTCCTTTGAAGTAACTTTGCGCTGCGTTCCAAGATAGCAGACGACAATTCATGTAGTTCTCGCCGCGCTCACCAGGTGGGGCGACACCGGTGGCGCTCTCTACTACCGTGCGTTGTCACGCGAGATCCCGCTATCGGTCAGCTGATACGTCACATGATAACAGAACAAAGCGCGGCAAAAACCAATTGGCAGTTGTTTCTGGTCCAAAATGTCGGCTCCCTGCTGCCATCAATACGAAATTGGGTAATTCCAGTACCAGATTGCTGTTTTCTTGTTGCCTAAGAGTGGCCCCAAGGAACTTTGTATCTAAAGTGGTTTAGCTCTGCGTTTTCTCTTGATCTTTTCTTTTGTATTTGTTTTCGTAATCTATAAGAAAATGAGAGAAACAGAATTTGTCTGTTTTAAATGGAAGATGCATGGAAAGATGAGCTTTTATTGCATACTTCGCATGCATCATCAAAATGAAGCAGGTATTTCTGAAAGCTGAATGTATTACCAATCGATAGATTATAAATACATGTACTTCTACACGTTCCGTTTTTGACGACCCTGATGAAGGCGATTTTCAGCGCATGCACCACAAGGCTTATAATCCGTTGATGCGAAGAGTTGAGAGCATGCTTGAGCACTCAAACGGTCCTTTTACGTTTGTGTAACTTATTATGCGACCAGGTAAAGGGGCCCTAACGCGTCCAATGGACTAAAGTCCCTTTTCCCAGATCTTGTCACACATATTACAGTGTACTGGTGTGCTACTCCCCGCCCTCATAAAAAATGATTGAATTATTAGAAGAATGAGGGAGTAAAACAATGATTAGATTGGCATTACAGCAATAAAGTCATTTTCATAAAGGTGCCATAATAGGTAAGTTGGGGTATTTCTAGGATTTTCATCTAACTTTAGTACTTTCTTCTCTAGCCTGATGTTCTGTTTCCAATCTCTTACAGAACGACAAATATCTCAGTGTCAGCAAACGAATGGACCTCTCTCAGACACTCGGACTAACGGAAACACAAATTAAAACCTGGTTTCAAAATAGAAGGTGAGTTATATCATGGAGGCAAGAGGAACTTTTACACTCTATGGTTAAATGTAAACCTTATACTCTTCATGTTTATTGCTAGAAGTACCTTTTTGCAGGTTGTTTCATGCTAGTCGCTGTGTTAAAGAGAAAAAAATACCCATTTTCATTCTAGTATTGCATTCTGATTAAAAACAATACAGCAGCTGATGCATATTGCCCAATTGTGATGTCATCAGACGCACAGGCAAGCTGCTTTGCTCTATGATAACTATATATACATGTGTAAGATGTAATGGCAAACACACCATTATGAAAATAGGATGTTGCTTATTTTTAACACACACTAGCCACCTTTTTTCATGTCATCTGTTCCTGGTCTTATGCATTCTTGAATGCTTAAATACCTTTCTTGATGCTGTCATTCCAATTGGCTTCTCTTGTGGATATTCTACCCACTATACCTCCCTACATGTTCGGCCCATCATCCTCCCAAATCATCCAATAGTGACTTACCCACTCCCGTCTCATACGTAACATGCCATCCCTATAATTCTCCATATTCCCAAATGTTCTTCCCCTATCCTACGCCTGAAAGCAATGCCTCCGCCCCCAATGTGTTTAATCCATTCAGCCAGGAACAAAACAGGTATATCTGACATATGATACAGACAGCTGACAACTACTCCCTTTGTTGCAACAATAAAGGCCTTATTCTCCCCCACAGACTCTATTCATGTGGCATTGGCCTTTGTCATAAAGAGTAGTTTAGATATGGCCAAGACCTTTACACTTCTGAAGAAGTGTCTTTCTAAAATCTCTATGTGATACACAACCCACAGACAGCATTGTCTCTTAAAAAGAAAAAGACAAAAAGAGGCAATGACAGAATTGCTGGGATTTCCGTGGTTAGAGATGGCTTTGTTGTGACAGCAGCATAGTTATGACATGCTGAGTATTTTTGTTGCTGCACAAAAAGAATAAAATGTCTATGTTACCTTTCATATCATCCTATCACAGATCCCTATGAGTTTCCCAAATGATTGTCAAAAAGATATGGTCAGAATGTGAAAGGATATTAATGGCATTTTGGACTGTGTCTATATATCTTAATGGGTGGTTCTCTGTATTTCCTCAAAGGGGTGTGCAGAATATTGTCACTTTCTACCTTTGTTCACTCAGAACAGATTCCTTTTTGATATTAGCAAATGATTTTTGATGTGTATAGAGGTTCTCCATTTTGACAAGAGACCTCAATAAGCAAATGTCAATGACCATTGGGATTCTGCCCGTATTCAATGAAGCCATTATATGGCTGAGTTGAATGCGGGCAGAATCACCAAGGTGAATATCATGCTAAAATGTCCCATGGGAGTTGACATTTGCATTTATGTCATGGCTGCAGGGTTACTTTTGCTTTTAAAGACAAGAAAACTATCAAAGTTACTTAATTCCAGCATCTGTTTGTTACAGCAGGTCACGTGACCACCAGCCATTGAATACGGGCACATTGTATTCAATCCCCTCTTGAATACGGTTGTTCTAGTACTAATCTATAGTGACGTTCGTATCAGCCATGACATAAATGTTTATGAAGATGGAAAGACACATCGATGCTGGACATTTTATCACCATTTATTATACCTTTGTTTGTATCATAAGGAGAGTTTGGTTCCAAAACGCAACAAATCCATTTCAGATTTTCAACATATACCCATATCTGTAGTGCTCCCCTATCAATATTATTAAATTAATTTGTGTACTTTATTCCTCTAGGACTAAGTGGAAGAAGCAGATGACAGCTCGTATGAAGATGGCTCAGAGACAGGGTCTATGGCCGGCGCCATATTGGGCCTCTCCCTACGCCACCTTCCCTGCCCCCTACCTTCCTACGTCTCAGCTGACGTCACAACTCACACCTCCTATGACGTCACAAACAACGACGCCATATACCGGGATGCCATTTAGTGTACAATAGAAATATACTAAAGTATATTAAACCATGGAGAATATAGTGCATATTTTTACAGTTTATAGCTTTATTTGATGTGATTTAAAGTGCTTATTTTTCAATAGATATTGAAGAGAGACCAATACATGTAATAAAGAAAATGATTATGACTTATTCTGTCAAATAAGTGGTGACTGTACGTTCTTTTAATTGTCACTATATCCTTTGCTTTTTTGTAAGAAATTGTAGCCCTATCAGCAAAACTTTCGCTCTCAACTTCCCATCAGTGGAAATTTTTTTTAGAAATCGAACCGATACACATTTTATCAAGCTGGTTAAATGTATATTCTTTTTAAAAAAGAAATCCAAAATTTGACATACTATTGTACCTCTCCAGACCACAAAGGAAATGATTAGGTAGTTTTCATAGAGTAATGTGGTATTGACAGAGGGGGCACTGTTTCCAGTGGAGTGTTTCAAGAGAATCATAATTATTATTAGTAAAATAGAATGCAATACAGAGCAGTAATCAAATTGAAGGAAACCACCTTTGTGTATAATTGCAAATTTCAAGATTGAGCTTAATTTCATACTTGATACTCTAGTGTGAATTCTAGTGTACATGCACACTTATAGAATGTTCTCATTGCTGGTTGGAAATGATGTAAAAGCGACTCGAAATTATCCTTGGTATTCCTACCTTTAAGAGGTTGCATATTAGTCAATAACTGTTAGGAATTGAACTATCTTCCAATCACATGGGGCTGATCATTTAAAACCTCATTCATGTCCATATAAATGCAGGTATCTTTCCATATTTAATTGACATTAAAGTATACTGTGTACATGTGTATATACTTTAAGATGTTTTAGTATATTTGCTGTGAGGTGTAATCTCAAATGATATATTTCAATACTATTCTCTATTATCATTGAGAAACTTAGTGATGGAGATGAAAGAAAATATGAATGACAAAACGTGTCATTGTGTGTAATATTATCCACTTATGTTTGTGATTAGTGTAAATAACTGTAACTTATTAATAGGATCAAATAAATAATACTACTGTAAATATAAACCCTGACATATTGTAAAGTTCATTCTTGACTTTGACTTAGACCTGATTGAGTCAATGTGATACATGATTTAAACTAAATTTGTGTAATGTGCAATCAGTTCAATAAAGAAACAATAAGGGCATTTTTTTTGGTTATTTGACGTCTATATGGCCTTGCTGCTGTGGTTTGACTATAGGGGTGTTTTTGCACAGTATTACATTCTACGCGAGATCTAAATACATAAGCAATAGGGAGCAAATCTTTATTTGGGCGGGTTATGCGGTATGCACAGCATGGGGGCAGCCAGTGGGGAAAGGTGGAACTAGAGAAAACAGTTGCCATGCACCTGTGAGCCAACATGACTCAGTTTTCTTCACCACACTGCTTTATTCCCATTATCTACATTGGTCCAGTTTTGTGGCTACAATGCAAAGTGCTGCCCCTATCTACCTGATAATTTTTTTAGACTTTTATACATGATAGAGAAAGGAATAATCCATATTGACTCATTTAGTAGTTGGTTGTCTGCAATCCTAAAATTAGCTTACCTGGAGTACATTCTACAATGTTATTAGTAGAGGTTTATAACATATATTTCCAAAAATGAATAATCTGAAATCTGATGTTTAATAAAAATAGTGGAGACCTCGGGGGGAGACCCTCTGCTTATGCATAAAAATCATACCTACTCTTCACTAGAATTGTGGTGTCTGTATGTTATTCTCCTAGACTTCCATTATTCACACGGGCCTCCCCAGCCCCAGGCCATCTTTAAAAGGGGTCTATGTCTTGCTTTTCTATCCTCTCTGAGTGTGGGTGGTGTCCATATGCGCGGGCACTGGCACATATTCGTTCCTTGAATCTCCTCTTTCCTGTCCCCTCTTTCTTACATGTGTCTGGTGTCCATATGCACGGGCACAGGCACATGTATTCCTTTGTGACGTGATGTCTAATGTACTTTTTCCGCCATGAATATGACCTTAGCTGTCGGCTTGGCGTTAAACAACCATTACTCACTCACTCACTCACTCCATTATTTACAAGTTAGTTCTCCTTGTAACTCTCACACAGGGTCACTAGTGCTCTGTGAACTGGCCATTCTAGGCCCTCAGAAATCATAGTTATACTTCTGATTTCCACCAGGGCGAGCAGTGATGGATCCCCACCCTGGGCGGGGGGGGGGCATGGTTGGGCCTACTGTACCTTTCAATAGGCTTATAATTCCATTATTGATAAGAGCAGTGGCACAGATAGCAGTAGAGGTCATGCATTGTGATTAAATAACATGATGATTTACTCGGTAGTGCATGTTTTTTCATTGAAGAAAAAGATTCGGGCATTCTTTTTAACATAATAGACCTTATAGGAGTCAAGAAAGCCACGTTTTTAGTTCAGGTTAACTCTTCTTCTACAAAATTGTTTTTGGCTTAAAATCGGCCTTTAGGGGAAGTCATTATCTTTCAAATACTGTTTGAATTGTATTGATATTCCTAGTAGAAGCTAAGTTATGGGTGTCCAAGGTAATCATATTGGCAAAAATGGATGGATCCCGATTGTCTGTATCTCCTCTGATAAGGGAGATAGGATGGAGATAACATAGCTTCAAATGATGATATCATAGGACTCCCTCTATGAATTGACATGAAATAAGTGGCACATAGTAGATATTTTTAAATACCTTTAGATGTTTTTTAATTACATGGTCACATGGTACTTGTTCCATTTGGTTACCATTGCAACCAAATCTATGTAAAATTACTATTCTAAGTGTGTTTGTTGCCATGGTAACCAATAGATTGGTCAGGAAACCACCAAAATACACTAAAATCGTTGGTACCATCTTTTTCTTCATGAAAAACTGCTTTAAGTAAGTTTTTGTTTATCATGATTCTTTTGCCATAAATACTCACTAAAATTAGCCAAAACTTTTCTTAATTCTTAACCGTGTTTAGAGGCTCACCATATCTCACCAAAAGGGAGTGCAGACTAATGCTTTGAAGTACTTAGAGACCCCATGCCAAATGGCAAGCCCGAAGAAATTGGAAGTGTCCAATCATTTTTGAGGGAGATAGAAGGTACCAAAATCGGCCAAAAATCGGCGCTTTACTCGCAGAAATGTGTGTCCGGTAAAAAAGAAGAGTTAAAGAAAAAAAGAAAGGAATTCCATAAAGACACTGCCTCTGAGATATTTCGATCTTGATGACACTGTATTGCATACCAAAATAAAAGAAAACCAACCAAACATTACATTTTCATGCGCCAGTGGAGTGATTGAGTCTATTCCATCTTGCTTTACAAACATAATATGTGACAGGATCTGCGAAAAGGGCCCTTAGTGCAGGGTACATTAAGGTTCCTGTTCCCAGTACATGTCACATATTGCGCTATAAGACTTTGGGTTACTTTATCTGCTCCATTGCGATATACTACTATTATCAGCGCCTTATAGAGGGAGTAGCTCTGGTAGAAAGCTAATGCACATGATTAACAATACAAGTCCGACTTACAGGTTACCTTTTATTGAACATTCCATTTCCAGATGAAGATACAATCCATAATCACATTAACTCCTGCTGTGATCCCTTAGAGTCAATTTTAATCCTTCACATGTCCAGACATTTACATATGCTTCAAGTGCATGTTGTTTGTAGGTGCATGGGTGTGTGTGTGTATGAGACATCTGACAGTAATATTTGAGGTCCTATGTTAACAGCTTATCTAACACCCGTAATCCTACATAGTGCTACTAATGGTACCAGCTGGTGCACTCTCCTATTGGATTTACTCCACGAGTATATTGCCCAGTTGCCGACCCTCTTGCTTCATGTGTTAACTTACTCCGATTGATATCACTTTTCCTCCTATCGTTCTTAATGTATATTCCTCTGTCCTTTTACTAGTTCATTATTCTTCAGGTAGGGATCCCTTATGCCTCTGATAACTTTTGGCCCAGTTTATTACCTAGGGCTGCTTATGCTGGCAGTTTCATGTAGGTTAATATTGCTATCTTATTATTATGTTAGTTGTAAGGGGCCTTCTTATATTCTGTCTGTACTACCTTTTGGATAAGCTCTCTGGTTGGTTGGTATAGGTGGGAGGGTGTATGCTGTATCCTGTTTACGTGATCATCTTAACCTTTACCCATCTCTTTTTATGTTGCAGGTCTGGTTCTCCCCAGTCACCTTCCACTTCTTATGTTAACCCTCTATGGACCATGTTAACCCTTTATGGGTCACAGCTTATACTTATGTACATTGATATATTCAAGACTTATTTACAATAAACCATTTCTAACTGATCTTCTTGTACTCCCTTGCACAATATGTGTCCCTAACATACAATCCTGACGAGGCAGTGGGTGAGGTGAGGCATGTAGCATGAAAAGGATAGCATAAGGCATAGCCCACACAGAGTATTAAACCTTTAATTAAGGGTCTGATGGTGCTGAATCGACTTTCACCAGTACTTCATCAGTCCCGACTTGTATGAGCACTGCAGGGTATTTAAAAATGGAGGTAATTTAGCACAATTCGCCAAGGCTGCATTCAAGTATCATGGCGACCAATGGACGAGCTGTAAGGATAGAGTATGTGTGTGGTCTTTGAACCTGTCAGAGACTCGTGCCCAGTCTCAATTGAAGCTCCGTCGTGATCGAGCGGTCGGCCCCATGACGATTGTCTGGAGAGTGCTTCCACCTATCGGCTACTACATGAACCAAAACCACTGGTGAGGCCCAAGTCCTTGGCAGAGATCATCAGTTATACAAATCAAATTATAGAAGATGATTGTACAAATATGCCTACAAAATGTATGACAACACTACTTATTCTATAGTTGTATATACGCTGCAGCCTTGTAGAGAAACCAGTACGATTTTGTGTTGTGCAAAAACTGAAAAATATGATCACGATTGTAGAGATCTTACGATTGTGATTATATAAAGTGTCAAACGGGACCAAATTCTTAATCGTTCTGAAACATATCCCTGTCATGGCGTATCGTGAATCTCCCGAATTGCTGGATGGGCAAGGCTGTCAGTGATAATTTGAAGATGATTGGACACGTCCTTGATAATAGGGAAACATTTACTGTAATACAGTGCCTAAGAAAATGAAGTTATGGTACTTTTAATCCACCAAGTTGTGAAGCTTAGACTCAACAATAACAACGTGTAAACGCTGGTAAATGATAACGTTAAAGATTAAAAAAAAGAGATGCTACCCAATCCGTTTATCAAATTTTATTTTCAAGAATAATTCACCATCATGATATGTACAGAAAATGTAAAGATGGAAAAAGTGTAAACCAAAGCATCTAGCGATACAGGAGAAGACAAGTGCACTAAACCTTAGTATCTGAATTATCAAAACAATGGTTACATGTAATTACAGCACAGATAACACCGCAAATTTCTTGTCAGAGCTTACATTTTGAAAGCATTGGTAGTACGCATGATTACACTAATATCACAGCCTGGAATGCTTTATATGCGACATGCACTGGGAATGGGGACCCGGGATGGGGACCTGAATGCACCCTGCACTAAGGACCCTTTTCGCAGGTCCTGTCACATCTAGACCTACACAATACATGTACTGTACAGGTCCATGATATAGTCATGGGGCATGTGCAATAGGACTTTACAAAAGGAACTAGAGAGAAATGTATACATACATATAGTGCACACACTTACGTCTATCTTTTATATGGATGCTCTCCAAGGGTAACATTCGGCTGATGCAACAGTCTTCAAATATTACTCTAATTCATCCCATAAATGATACATAAGCTCTTTTAGGCCGCCCCAAAGCTAATTATTTAAGTTATTTTCCTATTTTAGTTGTCACAATATTTCATAATCATTTGGTGGTTCAACATAGATAGATGGCTCAATATAGTGTAGAGTCAATGTTTCTTTCTTCTAATTTGTCCACCTCCATCATTGGACAAGAAAATGTTTGATCGGAGTATGATAACGATCAGAGAATTTGCAAGTACACTCAAATCTTGTCAGATTGAAATAGTTATATGTCTGATCTTTACATGTGGAATGTCTCGTATAACAGATGTCTCTGACTTTCTTTTAATTCAGAGTAGTTTCGTCGTAATAATGAGAAAAGCCTTTGAACATACTTCATTAAGGTGGTTAAGGTGTCAAATTGTATATCTATAGCTTGTGTATGTCTCTGTTCGGGTATATAAAAGTGTATGACCAAGTTTTCCTTTGAAGTCCAATTATAAATTCTATGCGTCCTAGAGTCTAGAATAAATATATAAACAAATCTTTACTTTCAAGCTGGGGTTACAGTTAGAACCCGTTATCTTTCATCCATTACCTTTCCGTTGTAATTCCCAACATTCACGTTTGATTCTGGTGAATTGGGTGGCCGAACAAGAAGGATGATCATCTTGTTTTAACTTGGAGTATCTTTTCTCTGTGGTTGCTCACAGCTGAGGGATAACATGGTATATGCTGTCTGCTTAGGGGCTGTGTACAAATGACGTCATGCAGGAGGGGGGTAGGGGGGGTCCCACTCCCCATGACCAAGCATGACAAGGGGGGGAGGGGGGTCATGGGCTGCATGACATCATGTCATGAAAAAAAACTGCAAGTTGCTTCAGTTTTGACAAGAAAAAAATGATTTGTAAAGGTAGGGAAGTTTAATGCATTCATCTGTTATGAAATATATATTACCTATACAGGCATGCTTTCCTCAGACATTCCACTCAATGATTGTCACTGCCATCAGTGTCAGTGTTGGTCCACTACTCTATCCTACCTCTAACCCAGGCCCCATACCACTTTGAAATGCCCTTTTAGTTGGACTCATTTAACCAAAGGACCCCATATATAGGTTGATCTATGCAGGTAAGAAGTACCCTGGCATTGAGAATTCAGTAGAAAGATTCAAATGACCCAACTTCTATTCTATTTGATAAATTTCACAATTCAAAAACCCATTGGTAATTTAGGGATTGCTCATTACTCATCAACAGGCCTGAGGGGTGGGGTAGATTGCCATACAGACATGCAGAAATCTGAAAATTTTATGACCCCCTTCCCCTCGGACAGATTGCCCTGGTCATCCCTCCTGTTCTACAGTAGTTCACAGAAAAGGCACAACATTTTTCTCTGCCCCCTTCCCCACTTTTTGGGACTCTAGGGGTTATGCCTTATATTATGCCTTACAGTAAAATTATTGTTTTGTAAGTGTGATCTTAATTATATATGTGTAATCATATTATCACACTTGTAATGTTACACTTGTAATTCAGTGAAGCCACTGTAACTGTCGGCTAGATCTGATTTCTTCTCTTATTTCCTTTCCTTTACCTCTCATGAGGATGTGAGGTAACAGGACCTTTACCCCCTGAACATTTGCCCCCAGACATCTACCCCAAAACCATTTACCCCCATGGACATTTACCCCCAGACATCTACTCCAAACCATTTACCCCCATGGATATAATAAAGGTCGAAAAAATTAGGGTAGGTAGTAGGTAGGTTTTTTTTTTAGGTTGGCGCTTCTAGAACTTCTAATTTTTTTTTCGACCGATTACCTGAACACAACAATGTTTTTTAGGCCTTACCAATTCACACCCATTATTAGCCCAGCACGGTTTTGGACCAGGTATGGTGGAAAAAGCCCCACCTGTTTCCAGCACCATTAAGTTAAGCCACATGTCCCTTTGAACCATCTCAATTTGATTTACTCTCTTCATATACTTTGGGCCGGGGGGGGGGGGCTATCTCTGCATGACGTCATGTTAAGAGGGGGTCAAGCATTGTATGACGAAACATGACAAGGGGGGGAGGGGGGGTCAAAAATGGCCAAAAAAAGCATGACGTCATTTGTACACAGCCCCTTATTAATAGATCAGCTGCTGCCCTCCTCAAACCTTAATTTTTTTTCCTAGATTACATTTGCTGATGGACGCAACCACTCATTATGATCAATCCGGTGCCGTTATCTATGAGCATTATAGCACTATCATAATGTCCTCCTGCCAGCAGTTGTCGTCCTACATTTTAGTTACCAGCCCGTCTGTGTGAGGAATATCCACCTGGAAGTAATGAATTACTTGGAACATCTCTGGAAACAACACATGTAGCCGTGTTCTGACGGAAACTAAGACCAGAAATTGATTTTTCAATCATATTTTGGAAAAGGAAATTGGGCCTGAATTAGAATGTGGTTAGACCAAAAGAAAGGATATTGTGTTTCCAGTTACATGGCTCAAATAAAATATCTATGGGTCGATGATCGATTTTTTTTTTGTATTGAAATGTATGGGTAGATATGCTTTATTCGTCGATAATATAGTGAAACTATGAAAAACAATTGAGAAAGATGAAAACAGATATGCATGTTAAAGCTATAGACTCGAAACCCATTTGAAGTACTAAAGAAAATCTATGAAAATTACGAAAGAAAATATGGAAAATTATTGAACAATATGAAAAGATTCTTAAACTTTTGCCAAATTGCTCAAAATTGAAAAATAAGAATTACGGTTGGCCCTCTTTTGCTAGGGTCGGTCGGGTAACTGGAAAATTTTTTTGCCTTAACATTTAAGACTAATTAGATAAGCTTAGAGCGCTGGTTCCACAGGCATAAATCCGTCGGATTAACACTAATCCGACCGATTTTTTTCTATACTTTTGATATATTATAAATCGTCGGATTAGGGCTATTCCGACCGATTGTATGGCTGTGGAACCAACGCTTAAGTTATAGTATACTGCAAAGCGCAAAGGACTTTTTCGACAAAAGCTTTTCACTTGCATACCATCAGATTATTTTGATAGAGCGATTTCAGAATATTATGTTTATGTAATGCAAATCGAAAGGAAACGATCTTATAGATATAATCTTTTAGAAAATTGCACATAACACAATTTTCACACTATGCATGCCTTCTAAATTTTACCGAGCCAACTGAGACTTAAATGCATGCCACGTAACCTAAAAACTCTTTTTCTGTCTTAGTTAATTTACAACAAATTCAAATTGGACATTCGCCGTTCATACCCTAATATGGGCATGCTTGTGTGCAATTGTCTTAGTATATAATAACATTAGAAATCTCACCCTTGGGTCTTCAGCAGGTGCCATGGCCTCCTCCTGGTGGTTGGGTGCTGGGTAGACACTGGAGGGGGTGTAGGGAGGTGGTTTGGGTGTGTGCTCACTGTATGGGGGTGGGTACACTCCTAGTATCCCATTTGGTCCAGGTGTGAATGCAGGTTGGAACTCAGAGGAGACTGTGTTCTGGGCGTAGCTATTCTGACTGACCACACCAACTCTCCTCCTCAATATCACCCTCTGTCTCTCTGGAGATATAAGAATACACACAGCGTGTCAGATTGGAAGAGATGGGCTTTTTTTTGGGCTGATTCAAATCCAATTATTCTGCCATTATGAACTTACCGGGCCTACCCAGGCTATACGATATTTCAAAGACTCGTCTAAGATATGTTTTCAAAGGAAAGATAGGGTGCCGGGAGGGGGGCACCGTAGTATTTCTTTAAATTGTCTCAGAAGGCCCGGGGCTGTCATCTAACCTTCTTAGATAGACAGGGTTGCAGAATTTTGTAACTTTTCCTTGCCAGATTTAAGTTGTGTGAGTCAGAGGGAGAGAGAGCAGAGAGACAGACAGAGAGAGACAGATAGACAGACAGAGACAGCCAGAGAGACACCAAAAGATACAGAGAGTTCGAGACAGAGAGACAGAGACAGACAACGACAGAGACAGAGGCAGGGGAGAGACAGAGAGATATAGACAGCCAGAGACAAACAGACAGAGACAGAGAGGGGCTGAGAGAGAGAGAGAGAGAGAGAGAGAGAGAGAGAGAGAGAGAGAGAGAGAGAGAGAGAGACAGACAGACAGACAGACAGACAGACAGACAGACAGACAGACAGAGACAGAGAAAGAGAGAGAGAGACAGACAGACAGAGACAGAGAGACAGAGAGATAGAGACAGAGTTTAGTAACTTCATATATATGATAAATGAAGTTGACAAAGCACCTACTTACTTCTACTATAATATACACAGCACAAACATATGACGATGAGAAATTTGGCAATGACGATGATGATTATCAATATGATGTAGAATGTCCACGAGTCGTCGTCATCGGATTCGTAGTAGTCGCCCATCTTCCCAAGGTTCACTTTATAAAGAAACAGAGTATTTGTCTCTTAGTGAAAACTGTATTCATCACAATGTAGCTTATTGGGTGGACGAAGAGAACAAATCTTCACTATTCCCAATGTTGATTTGGTCAGCGATAGCACAGCATGATACACAAATTATGAGGATAAAACACACTACAATACAATTGTATGATGGGTGATTGGAACAAAACATGACCTTTGAAATGAACGAATAAGCTTATCCGGTGAGTTAGGATAAAAGAGGAAGGATTGGGGTCATCAGGTCATTTGTGCATTTGTTGTGCTTTGCTTTCATATAATTATGTTTTTCTCATAGCTGTTTATTGGAAAATGAGATACAAGCGCCTAAGCTACTTAACATGGTAACCACGCGTTGTGGTTTTCTAAAAGCCTGCCCCCCTTGATATTGCAGTAGTAACTGTTATCTATTTTCTATTTTTGTATAGCGGTGCTCAGTGATTGCTCTGCTCTGTAGCCATGCTGAGACAAATTGTGTGTTTTTCATGTATTCCTGCATGGTGTTTACATAATCTGTAATCTATTGCAAATAACTTTTTTTCCAGTAGTTTACCAAGTGTTTGTTAACAGAGTGGCCTCAAGCTAGGCATAAGAAATCTAAAGAATTCGATTTGTTATAGAGGTTTTTCTGGGGTTTTTTTTAGCTATGGAAAGTTTTATCAATGGTCGCTCTCCTGATCTGCCACCTGGTAACGGTTAGGGCTGATCCATAGCGTATGTCACGCCTTTTTATGCCTCTTTTTGGACACCCCCACCCATTTGTCGCACTTTTACTAAAGAAATGTATAGGAGCCACGGACATCCCCCACCCCTCTGGTGTGACATAATTTATGGATCGGCCCTTTATATGTGTCCTGTCCAGGAATGTAAAAATTATAGTATTCCATACACGTGGTTATGCTGTTAACTGTTCCTTGTAACATATAATTTAAACCTTATTTTTTCACCTTCAAAATCTTTGTTGCATGGGTGTCATGTGATATGGAGTTGGGTGGTAGGGGTGGCAGTGGATGAGGAGGGGGTGCTGTTGGTAAGAGTTCTTGGGAGGGATTTGACCCACATGCATGGTTGCTAAATATTAGGCATAGACCCAGTTATCTTAAAGGGGTTAGACTATTAACGAAACACATTGGCATTCTCCAGAGTCTGGACTCATTGTAACCTGCCCTGTGCTAAAATGTGCGCCAAGTCGATAGGGCTAGAACTGTCAATATGATATTTGCTCTGTTTTCACGGAAGAGGAAGTATAGGCCCTACACACATTCTTCTCAGGCATATTACTTTCAGGCCTAGATCAACCCACGCGAATTCAACATAAATACATAGCCTATATTGAATATTACCTCTCTATGACAACAGGATCACATCACTAGGAGATCCTCCAGGGTCAGGGTCTTTGGTGTGGCCTTAACACGGGCCTCTACTACATTACTATGTCCACTCACCTGTCTGTGATAAGATATTGAAGGTGTAGGATGGTCGTAGCGGGGTTGAACTAGAAGATGTAGGTGCAGGCCCGGGGTGAAGGCAGTGTCTCACGAGTCACGCAGGATGGGTTCGACCTATAAAAGTGCTCTCTTCGGTAACTTAGCACAGTGACACCAGGGAGCTGTTTCAATATCCCTAACGACAACAAACAACAGTGGCGGAACCGCCGATGAAAGTGTGGGGGCGAGCTATGTAAATTAAATGTTATGTATTTTCACTATGATTTTTAGGCCTAACCTGAAAAGGTGTGGGCGATGCATCCCCCATATTCTCCACGGTTCTGTCACCACAGGCATAATAGAATCAATTTAGCCCCTATTTTGATCACCAAAGACATTGAGATACGCCCCTATGGTTCTTAAGGAGAATCATTGGCCATTTAGAGCATGTTCCTCAGGTCATGATGTGCTATAGAAATGAGCAAACTTGTCAGCCATCATGGTGAAAATGATACTGCCAATGTGGACTTGCTCATGTCTATTGATTTTAATTCCAGAGAAACAAAAATACTCTGAAAGACCATCAAGTATAAGACCTTTATTAGTGAGTGCACTGGAGGGGTACTGGAGGATATGAATTGGTACTGGAGGGGGAGGGGCAGACCCTAGGGAATGAAGCCAGTCTACTGCCAACGCATCACGGGGATCATGTCAACCATTCGAGGTGATTGAACTCAATGTTGATAAGCTCTATATGTCAAAAAAAGGTATTCCAGAATACATCTAAAGGTATTTAAATATGGTGCTGGGCGGTGCTTTATAATGGGATCTAAGTTGTCAATATTTTCCTAGTATGAGATACTTAACTGTTTTTACTTGTAGATGTAATACATACTTATATTTAAAAGTGACTCACTGTATCCTCATAACGCACCCCCGACACACCTTGGTACACGCTGATAACCACACACATAACTATAGGGGCCGATCCGTAAAATATGTCACACCCGAGGGGATGAGGAGGGGCAGCCATGACTATAGATACATTTCTATAGTAAAAGTGTGACCGTTGGGGGATGTCCATAAAGGCCTAAAAGGGCGTGACATATTTAATAGATCTTTAAAAGTCAAGGTCTATTTCGTGGCTACTCATTTATTATAGGGGGAGCTGGTTAGTTTGGGGATGTGGGGGTGGAGGGGGTGGGTTAGCTCTGTTGAGGGTAGCATACACATTTGCCCCTCCCCTTTTTTTTAAGCGAAAAAGGGCCACCCGCTTCTATACTCAAAAGAGGGGCACGGAAGTTTTTGCACCGCCAAGTGCATTGTCTCCAGAAGCTTTTTACCAAGCACGCACAGGAATAGACTGGCTGCAGTCCCTGAGCTCTCCTCCCAACACCGCTATACCCCCACCACCCATGCCTCTCCTCCTCTGGCTGCTGGGTCAATTCACTAGAGGTCTTCTTAATTTTTCTGTTTAAAACTTTAATTCATTTCAATTTTTATTTCAATTCTCTTGCATTACAATTGAGAGACTTGAGCAAGTCTAGCCCAGGAAGGGAGCATAACAAATTTCACGTGAAATCTCCTCCACCTTATTGATGAACAATAACCGCTCCCCTACATCAGCATTGTGTACACAAGCCCACGGATGCTGACATGGTTAAATCTCACTCTTGTTATATCTGTGACCTGCACTGGGGAAAGGGACGTTATTCGCCATGAAATAAGTTTTCTTTTCACAGATCCTGCTTTGATAAGAGGTGTGGCTATGCTTTCTTCCGGACTGTGATCGGACCATTGGTCAGGTAATGCGTCAGGGTGCCTCAGGTATTGCAGATTTTTCTATGAGATGGGTGTGGACCACTAGATTTTCTATATGTATGATAATGCTACCCTCACATACCCTAATGATCTGTAGACACCAAAGTTTCAAGCTGAAAAGCCAAATAAGCATCATGCTTCTCTCACTTGATAATTGAAATATTGTCAAACAAAGGCCCTAACTAGAGCCGTGTGAAAAGAGGACCGTATGACCAATACCTTGCGCCTTCAGTATAAGTAAACTGAATTAAAAAAAAAATTGTATGGTGACATGGCCATTTCTTAACATCCAAAAGATTAGATATTTCTACAAAGAAAAAAAATACCTGCCCTATTTTCACGATAGAATATTTTGATGGCCTTTGTACAAAACAAAGGGATTTTGGCATACTGATTGAAATATGTGTCGCTATGGAGGAGAGCAGTAGGTTTATGTGATTTGTCTGATAACCTCACGATTGCCAAAATGCATCGAAGTTGTGTTTGCACAGCACGAGCAAGATGCTCTTTGAAACTTTTCTTCTGCTATTTACCACTATTTACCTCAATATTTTTTTTTTAATGAAGCGAACAGAAAGTTCCTGTACCATATCATTATCCTATATAATCACTTTTCTATTACAAATTTTCCACCACACTCCATTTTAATCATTATAAAAAAAAAGATTGAAAATAGCGTAGGGGCGTTTAAGGTCCTTTCTCACATACGCTGTAAGGCCCTTTCCCACTGTGCTTCAAGTTATCTTGCCGCACGTCACTTTGCCGTGCGGCATTGACCATACTGCACTGGCTATTCACACTATTGATGTCAAAACTCAGGTTCACTGAGATCACACCCTGCGATTTTCACTCCTGATTGGCCGCTGTGTGTGGCATTGAGCTGCGGCACTCTAGAAACCAACAATCCGGGTTCCAAAAGTACCGTGACGTGACACAGGCACCGCACTGCAGTTGCTGAAGACACTACCACTATTTTACATTTGTCCATATTTTCAATGCCGTGCCGTGTTGTGCTGTGCAGTAACGTGCCGCACTGGTACTGTAGTTTCTACCTTACCGGTATATAAAATTAACATTAACAAGCTCTGTCAATGTTGTTCCTTTTGAAAAACAATCGCAGAAAACATAAGATATATGCCACCGTGATGTTACGTGGGTAAGTCATCCGCAGAACAGAAGATATCCCATTATCGGTATCTGCAGGTTTTACATTACTGCCATAATTATGTCTAGTTGACTTTTTGTTTTCTTCTCATTTAAATAGCTCATCTGTATTCCTACATTGTTTTTTTTCTCGACATGGGGAGGGGGGTATATATCAAGACAAACACCATTACCGGGTATACTGTTTTAAGATTAATGTTGACATGATATATAATTATACAAGATCTAGAATAGACATGTTTACGTCATCTCACGATAACACATCCCAGTCTTTACATTGGCCATGGTGTATACACATTTAGGTTATTGTTACAGGGAGGGCAGGGATATTTTCTTCAGGTGCATCAACTTTTTATCATCTAACCTAGACCATGTGCATATAGCCTCAGGAAACATTAAGGTAGAGGATAAAGAGAAAGTGTGTCGACGGGGGAATAGGAACACTGCTATAATCATATATTGGTTCGAAGAACTACGCAGTAGAAATTGACATAGCCACAATACAGAAAGAGATGTATACGATAGACTAAAGATTTATTCTTGAAAATACATTTAGTTGGTAATACAGCAGCTCTAAACGTGTTATATTTCATTTTATATATTTTCTTTATTAAAGTAACACATTCAAAGTGTCTCATCGATACAAATAGGGTCTGCCTGCTTGCCGAAATTCACATTTTAGTTCAATGATTAGTCAGACAACATATATATGACTTTAAGTGCATAGAGAGTAATCTTTAGCACACTCAATATACAAATATCTTTACAGTGGGTATTGTCATTTCCCAATAACTATGTGTATATGGTTTTTTTAACCAGATATTTTCATCAGTAGTAAGATAGGGGTCGCCCTTATCTACCATCACATTCATATAAAACATGTTACTAAATGCCGACATAAAATGAGGAAACTTCTGTCTTCTAATTGGTGACTACTCTACTTTCGAAAGTCTGCAGACTTCTAGTTCATTAGCCTGCTTATTTAGGCCTTTTCTATGATAGGACATACTGTATATAATGTTGTTAGGTTAAGGTCAAGATGTAGGACCCTAGAAGATATCACACTTTTTCTTAGCAATGCTGTAAAGTCAGATCAATATATAAGAGTCTCTTTATTTTGATCTTTATTTGAGATGTTTTAATACGGATTGTGCTCCAACATTTGTAATCAGCTCGTTTCAGACGAATGAAATGAGCTGTATAGAGTAACTCAATAATTATAAAGCTGAAGGCCTCCTATCAAAAGTGCTAGTTTCTCATCACCACATCCATGTTGATTTGAAGTGATTAGGCCAAAAGAGTGAGATTCAATCTAACTTAAATATGAAATCTTTAGACCACATTGCATGAAACCCACTTTTTTACGCTATCAAACATGCATTTTCATTATGTTCAATTTAAACCCCATCAAACACATAATTACACAAAGGACGACGCCATCCATGCTTTACACATGATTGTTGGGTTTAGCAATATAAGTGGTGGGGTCAAGTTCGACTTCAGCCAACCTGAACTTTAGTGTGTTTTTACTAACTCTATGATGAGAAGCACTTTTGTGTGTGTGTGTGTGTGTGTGTGTGTGTGTGTGTGTGTGTGTGTGTGGGCTTAATACAAGCACTTCGTCATTACAAGTTATACCACAGCTAGTATGGAGAACAAAGGACTTCACCTCTTTTTTACCTTGGAACATAATATGGTCAATTGCAATGAGATGGGGTCACAATCGAATTTTCCCATGAGAAGGGGGTATTTATAACTAAAACTTAAACATAATGGGCATTTCTCTGGCAAGCTATACTTTAACTTATGTATTATCAATATTTGAAGCAGCAGCTTATCAGATGAGGTCCGTTTTAGAGCTATTTTGAGTATTTTTTTTATCATGTCTCTCACTACTTGATGGGAATTAGATTGAAAATGCATTTGAAATTGGTATTGATTCATTATATCCTATTGGTTATGGTAACTACACAAGAATTTATATTTGAAATAAGTGATCAGTAGTGATCACTTTAGGGTGCTCAATATGACGAGGACTGGGGGAGCACCCTGGTGATCTTTGGGTGATCATATGTGATCACTTAGGGTCATCAAATTGATTAGTTTATTTTCCACATTTTTGAGCAAAATACAGAGTCATCAAAATGATGACATCGGTAATCAATTTGATTACTTTTCCTTCTTTACTGCTAGTTGGCTAGTTAGCTTAGACAATAGAGGTAAAGGTTTATTCTTCAATCCCCCCCATCCATGCAGGAACATCATTGGAGTACATCCACCCTTCTGAAATTGACCCCACATGGTATAGGTTTGCATTTTACTGCTGGGTGGTTATTCTCATTTCTCAATGAAACATTTGAAGCGGAAAAGGTGTCTAAGCTCTTAATGTACCTGTCTCAGAATTCTACATGGTCACATTTCCAATGTTGTGTGTTTATGAATAAATTTTGATCACCAATACTATCAGTATAGCTTTAAATCAATACATATCCTTGGGCATGATTCATATAATTATAACATAGATTGATAGTAGGGGCCCCTGGTGGCAGAAATGAGGTAATCAAAATGATCACCTTCGGTCATCTATTGGAAAAGCTCACCTAAACTCATATGCACTGATCACTTTTCTACTAGTCTATGTTTTCAGTGTAGTAATAACTATTATCACTATGATAGTTAGACCGCTACCCCGTCCATCTCGCTCGGCATCCAAGGACGGCGCGTCACTGAGTCAGCGCGTCGTTCATTAGTGCGCTGATGTAGAAGCTACAAATTTTCTGATTGGCTCGCGACGTCAGTTTCTCAACAGAGGGTTTCCCTGTTTCCCGTGGTGTGCGTGGTAAAAGTATGGAAGGCCATCCCCGCCATTAAACAACCAACCATAGTACAAATAAACTGGGACAAATTGCACCTCCCATCCAATCATATCTATCTCCATTACCCATGCGCAAATTGCTCCTCTCCACCTCCCACCAATCAGATATCCTCTTCTAAACCTCCCATGAGGTGCAATTTCTGTGTCAGTAAAATGAAGATTCTGACAGTTCTACTGTGCAGATCAATGTCACACTGGTAGCAAAATAATGGGAAAAGATTGCTCTTTCGTCCTTAGGCCTAGAAATAAAAGTCAATAGTGTATCTTGTAGGGAATTGTCTGAAAATGCCAAAAAATATGGTCTCAATGTCATAGGATTAAGGGGAAATGGCGTAGAATGCTGTCAAAAAGTCGCGGAAATGCGTTTTTGTTTCCTCTGACCATAGCTTTGGCAGTAGGCCCTATCGTCGAGTATTGATGTCAAAGAGTGTTCTTCTAGGGGGTGTGGATGGGGGGTCCCCCATGTCACATGTCGATTTTAAAAAATGGCCATGTCCCTATGTCAATTTTAAGAAATTGTTCATGTCACCATGTCAATTTTAAGAAATCGTTCATGTCCCATGTCACTAAGGGAGTGGTCATTATTTATCAACAGGGGGGGCTGGTGGGTTTTTGCGCGGAAATTTTTTACGCCCCCCCCCTCGACGGCAGTCAACATTTTTTGGGCCCCCCCGCGCCAGAGGCGCGGAGAGTTTTCGCGCCCCTCTTTGATCTACAGTAGCGCGCAGGCTTTTTTGCTAAAAAGAGGGTGAATTTTTTTAGCCCCCCCTCAAGAGGGGTCAAATTTTTTTTAGCCCCCCCCTTGGGAGGGGTCTGAAAATTTTACGCCCCCCCCTTAAAACCAACCCCCCCTGTTGATAAATAATGACCATGCACTCCCTAAGCCTAAAATAGCCCATGTCGCCATGTTAATTTTAGTGGTCCACACCCATCTTCTAGTATTTAGGGTTTAAATAGGCCTAGAAATAAAAGTCAATAGTGTATCTTGTAGGGAATTGTCTCAAGATGCCAAAAAATATGGTCTCAATGTCATAGGATTAAGGAGAAATGATGAGAATGCTGTCAAAAAGTCGCGGAAATGCATTTTTGTTTCCTCTGGCCGTCAATTTTGATCGTAGATCCATCCGACCCTCCCACCCGGTAGGCCTACATCCACCGAACACTCTCCGCCTAACCCGAACATCCACGCAACACTCCCCGCCTATTAACCCAAACATCCACCCAACACTCCCCGCCTAACCCGAACATCCACCCAACACTCCCCGCCGAACCCGAACATCCACCCAACACTCCCTGCCTAACCAGAACATCCACCCAACGTTCCCCGCCTAATCTGAACATTTATAGATTTTTGCAGTATTGCTGTCAAAGTGTTTACCGGTACTTGTATTTAGATTTTGCATGGATATAATCCTATCTTACCCGTACATCCATCCGACCCTCCCCGTATACACACCTAGGGGTGTGTAGGGAATGGTCATTATTTATCAACAGGGGGGCGGTGGGTTTTTGCGCGGATGCGCAGATATTTTTTACTACCCCCCTCGACAGCAGTAACAATTTTTTGTGCCCCCCCCGCACCAGAGGCACGGAGAATTTTCGCGCCCCTCTTTGATTTATAGTTGCGCACTGGCTTTTTTTTGCTAAAAAGAGGGTATATTTTTTTAGTCCCCCCCTCAAGAGTGGTCAAATTTCAAACCCCCCTCAAACCCACCAGCCCCCCCAAAGGTAAAATTTTTTCAACCCATCTGATGGGGGGGGGGTCAAAATAATTTCACCTGTTTTCAGTGGAAAACCTTGTGCATTTACTATTAAAAGGGTATGTTTGTGCGCAATTTTCGTCACTAAGTTGTTAGATAATGATCACTCCCTTAGAAGCTTCAAATTTTTTTAGACCCCCATCAGCCTAATCCAGGAGGGGTCTGATTTTTTATGTCCCCCTCCCCTTAACTCTTGAATCAATTCTTGTTCGGTGGATGTTGGGGTTAGACGGGGAGTGTTGGGTGGATGTTCGGGTTAGGCAGATCAGGAGGGGTCTGATTTTTTTATGTCCCCCTCCCCTTAACTCTTGAATCAATTCTTGTTGGGTGGATGTTGGGGTTAGACGGGGAGTGTTGGGTGGATGTTGGGGTTAGGCGGGGAGTGTTGGGTGGATGTTTGGGTTAGGTTGATTGATTGATTGATTTGTGTTTTACAGCACTTTAGTGGCACTAAGTGGCTATCCCGTGCTTCACAGGTTGATAATTTAACAGAGGAGTGTGTCAGTGCCCACGCATATGTGCACCACACACATCCTGAGGGGATAGGAAAGAGGAGATATAGACCCTTTTAAGTGGGCTAGGGAAGCCCGTGTTTGGGTTAGGCAGGGAGTGTTCGGTCGATGTTGGGGTTAGGCGGAGAGTGTTGAGTGGAGGTTGGGGTTAGGCGGAGAGTGTTTGGTGGATGTTCGGGTTAGGCGGGGATTGTTGGGTGGATGTTCGGGTTAGGCAGGGAGTGTTGGGTGAATGTTTGGGTTAGGGGGCAATGTCCGGTGGATGTTCGGGTTAGGCGGAGAGTGTTGAGTGGATGTTCAGGTTAGGCGCGGAGTGTTGGGTGTCAGTGTGCCTATTAGGATTGCTAGCAGTCAATAGTACATATTTTGTTGGAATGACTCCTCCAGGTCAGTTCTGGAATCAACAGAAGGTGGCAGCAGTCCCGCCTAAGGATGGGCAAGGCGTCCGTGCGATGATGCAACACGCAATAGCGTAGGGCTTTCTATCGTTGGCCCAGGATTGACGGACGCCCCTAACTTTCGGACGCCGCATAAATGACGTCACTGAAACTCCTCCCCAAGCGGAGTTTCTACGCTCACTCTCCCAGCAGATGCTTTCGCAGGGGGGGGAAAATCCTACCCCTTGAAATTGTCATGGCGGCAGTGAAGCGCAAGCCGTAGAGCGGCGCCGTGGGAAGCTATATGATAGTAATTCTAGTTATTTCTTTTATGTTATGAACAAAATCATTGTGGTTTAGATAAGGGCATTGTAGTATAGAAAAAGTATTTACATCAGGTCCAAAAAGGCACCGAGAATACCTTAGGTCTCCATGATAAGGGAGTATATTAGACGAATCTAAATATTGAACATGCCACCAAGTGTTTTTATCCAGGTACAATTATGTGGATTTGGGGTAACTTAAGAGGAACAATACGTGCCACATATCCGGCTTCCTCCTGAATTCAATTGTTATAAGTTATCAATGGAATTAGTCTCCTACGTATCCTACTTATGTGAGGACGTACATTTAAAACTTAGAACATAATCATGAAGCTCACTCACTCTGTCTAATACTGCATCATATGTATTAGACAGGTCAGCCGTACGTGCCATACATACCTTAATGTCCATAAAATCTTAATTTGGAAACGTATTTGCTCACAGTAACCATTTAGTCATTTGCAAATCATACCACTGGTCAACATGCCTTTTCGGCCATATTTCTGTAGACTTATACAATTGGTTTTGAGCTGAAAACTTTAATTATCAATATTAGTCCTCCCAATGTATAGATTAAAATCCTCAATACATGTATATCGACATTATGGACAGAAAACATCAAAACATTTTACATTTATGCTATTTTGGACTGCTAGTGACCCCATTTCATTGCAATTGACCATTACGCATGTGTAATTCAAAACTTAGTGTGAACAGCATATCATTATTGGAACTTCTGTAATTTAGATAACCCTAGAATGCCTACCCTGGGATCCACATCCACAGATCGTGGTTCTCCATCCATGGGGACGTGAGGAGGGCCATAGGACCCTGGAGGGTAGTAGGCTGGTGGGTTTCGATACTGGGCACCAGGGGGCATTCCATACTGGCTACCTGGATAAATCATCTGCACAGGAGCTGCGGTAGTAGTGTTAGACTGCACGACTTCGTTCCCTTCTATACACTGAAAACATGGAAGATCCGAAACTAGTCAGCGGTGACCACTTTAGGTCCTCAAGTTGACGATACCTAAAACTACAACTCTAGGTAGTCAAAATGACGACTTCAAGTCGTCATCCTTACGACCTGAGTCGTCAACATGACGACCCTGTAATGTCAGTATTATCATCCTGATGACTCAGGTCGTCAGGATGACGACCTAAAGTCATCATTTCGACTACCTAAAGCTGTAGTTTTAGGTATTGTCAACTTGAGGACCTAAAGTAGTCACCGCTGACTAGTTTCAGATCTTCCATGTTTTCAGTGTAATGACTGGTTGCTCTGAATGAGAAGAAAATAACATTTAAAGAAACAACAACAATACTCTGTACATTCCATACTATATGGCGTTTTAGTGCATGACCAATAAAGGAAGCGAAATAACGTGTTGACACATTGTTATGATCATTCGAACTCCTCATATCATCCCCCCGGAATATAGAATGGAATGAAAATGATAAAAGAGGCAGATACATGAACAGATACATAATCATGATTTCTTACTATCACATGTGTACATGGACCATGGAACAATGGTAGGAAGTACAGAATTCTTTCATTTTCTTTTTCTAAAATCGTATTTCTACACGCAAAGTATTCCAAATGATCCAAATAAGTAACACCAGATAAACCTTTTCTTTGCAAGGATTGAATCTTATACCTCTTCTTGAGCACCTGTGGCAGATCCAGACCGAGAAGGCTATCTTGCCGTTGCAGCAACTGTAAAAGAAGGGATTTGAAGGGAAGAGATAACTTCACGAAAAGTTGTTCATTGACCACTTTCCGCTGCTTCAGCGGAAGTGGTCATATTACAACTGCATCGGCCCATAGACTTTGCCTAGAGCTCTACCCTCCACTGTAAATCAATGTACCAATCGCACCCCGGTTCCATACCTCAACTGGTCTATAGCCCCTCCCCTCCCCCTCACCCCCTCCCCCCCCCACCCACCTCTATGAGTTCAAGCTGTCATCGGAACACGGTCGGCGTTTTGCCCGCCGAGCAAATCTTCAGCGACCGGCCTGCCGCGCTGCTGACTCTATGAGTTCAAGCTGTCATCAGCCGCTGAGGCAGTCCCCCCCCACACCCACCTCTATGAGTTCAAGCTGTCATCGGCACACGGTCCGCGTATTGCCCGCCGAGCGCCTATAGCGGTGGGTCGGCGTCTTTGGCTGCTACACCGCTGAGGCAGTCCCCCCCCCACACCCACCTCTATGAGTTCAAGCTGTCATCGGCACACGGTCGGGTTGAACCCGCCGAGCGCCTATAGCCCCCTCCCCTCACCCCTCCCCCCCGGTGGGTTGGCGTCTTTGGCTGCTACGCCGCTGAGTCAGTCCCCCCCCTAGTGGAGGCCACCGCTCGGCACTTCGTTCTGTGCATCTAACATCATATGCCTAGGGACCCCACACCCACCTCTATGAGTTTAAGCTGTCATCGGGGGTGAGGAGGGGGCTATATGCGCTTGGCGGGTTCAAGCCAACCATGGCTGTAGAGGCCAAAAATGCTGGGGAAAGGCCAAAATAGCCTGAAGCCAGAGAGACATCGTTTGGCGATAATAGGGTTCCGAGAGAAAAACGATTTTCCAGAGGAGTCCATAGCTGTTTGAATTTTTTTCCTACGACGATTTGGTGGAAAGTTATGGCCATTTTTGTGATGCCATAGCTTTAAAACATCGATAATTTTGTTCCCATTGTGCAGATCTGAAAATAAAGACCACCATGACGTTCGCCAGTTGGAGCTACCCATTATCTATAGGTCACACTATGGGAAACTCCTATTATTAAGGGAGATACAATTTATTTTGTAAAACTGCCAGTTCTTGGACCTCTCTGCCAGTACCTGGACTGGTGTCTGCCCCCGCGTCCCAAAAAAGCCTATATTTCGATCCATTCCTTCCTCAAACCTGCCCTTTTTCGCCGGTGACACTTAAAACAGATAGGTTTTGGCAGGAGGTAGGGCACAGGTGGACCGGCTCAGGCCGAAAAGGCCGCTAGTTAAAAAAATTATTTCGCTTATTCTTTTCCGAAACAAATTTTTTAGGGGGGCATGTTCTTTAGGGGGACGAAACACCCCAAATTGATTCCGAACATTCCATATCCGCGCATATTATTTGCATAATTAGCATAATTATGCAGTATCTTGGTACTCTTCAATGTAATATAGATATGTTCCATTGGTCCCTTATAGAATTCATATGCTTGCAAGTATAAACTACTGACTGCACCTAGTGACCAGTGGAATCTGAACAGTAGAAAAGAAAGACCCCTCCTCTACCTTTGTATAGCATCAAACAAGTTGTTCAATGAAGGCAGCCCTGTTTGCACTGAATGGATATCTTTCTATTTCTCCATTCTCTGGTGTTTGATTGAAAATGTTGACGTCATTCTGTGTTTTAATTTGTGTTTTAATCTGTGTTTTTATGGTACATGTATTGAGTTTAGAGCTATAAAAGGTTAGTGTTAGTGCTATGGTATGATAGTAATTACTCACTATTTGTCAGCGGTCAATCAATATAATTTTTATGTTAGTAATTACTCACTATTTGTTAGCAATTAGTCGAAATATGTCAGTATTTACTCACAATTTGTCAGCAATTAGTCAGTATACACCTAGTGACTAAGTATTGACATTAAAAAGATTAATGGCATTTTAATCATTTGTGCATCATGCCCAGATTGACATGATGCACTCACATTTTGTCAGTAATTAGTCAAAATATGTCAGAAATAATGCACGATTTGTCAGCAATTAGTCAATATATGTCAGTAATTACTCACTATTTGTCAGCAATTAGTCAATATATGTCAGTACTTAGTCATTGAATATCAGCAATTATCAATACATGTCATTATTTACTCACAATCTGTCAGCATTTTGGTCAACATATAACAGAGAAATAGCCATTGATTCAATTGTGCATCTTGCCTTGACTGGTATTTGTCAAAATATGTCAGTATCTATGGACTATTTGTCAGCAATAAGTTAATATATGTCAGTATTTACTCACATTTTGTCACCAATAAGTCAATATATGTCAGTGTTTTGTCACTATTTGTCAGCAAATAGTTGATATATATATCAGTACTTAGTCACTATATATATATATATCAGCAATTAGTCAATATATGTCAGTATTTACTCATTATTTGTCAGCAATCAGCCAAATCAGTCAGTACTTGGTCATTATATAACAGCAATTAGTCCATATATGTCAGTACTTAGTCACTAGATATCAGAAATTAGTCAACACATGTCAGTATTTACATAAAATTTGTCAGCAATTAGTCAATATATATATGTCAGTATTTACTCACTTTTTGTCAGCAATCATTCAATATATGCCAGTACTTAGTCATTATATAACAACAATTATTCCATTTATGTCAGTAATTACTCATAATTTGTCAGATATTAGTCAATATATGTCAGTATTTACTCATATTTTGTCAGCAATAAGTCAATGAATGTCAGTACTTTGTTGCTATTTGTGTAGAGGCAAGGAGAAAGGGTGCTCCGTGCTAAAAGTCAACTTTAAAATTCAAATCACTAGCTTTACAGTGATACATAGCATGAGAAGATACTTCTGTTAGTTTTGGAGGAATGGCTTGCTAGATATGGGTAGGTGTGACCATTTTTAATATGTTAATAAGCTCTATGTCTAATTGGTCATGAGATATATAGCTAATTAGCATAATTTATGCTAATTAGCTAAATTCGTATAAATTTTTATTCTTTTGCCCATAACTTTTGATCTAAAAATGGTATTTTCATTCTGTTTTCACCATAGTAAACCTTGTGGGATGTTCCTTGAAATGGGATCATTGATTTTCCTATTTAGAATGAAAATCATGTTTCCATGGCAACAGAAATCAACAAAAATGCCTATTTTGGCCCAAAAACATTCTTTTTATATGCCAAATTTGGAACCTTTCCACCCAAAATAGAACATTTTATCAAAAACCATTGAATTCTCCATAAAAAAGTACCCTATAACAGTTTTGGTCATATTTTTCCTATTCTAGTCCATAGTGGTGCCCCCTGGTGGCTAAATCTGGTACTAAATCCCGCAGTAACTGTCCTTTCTGCTTGCTGGCTCACATTTGTCAGCAATTAGTTAAAATATGTCAGTAGTTATGCACAATTTGTCAGCAATTAATTAAAATATGTCAGTACCTATGCACTATTTGTCAGCAATTCGTCGATATGTCAGTGGGCTTCCCTAGCTCACTTAAAAGGGTCTATTTCTCCTCTTTCTTTCCCCTCAGATGTGTGTGGTGCACATACGCTCGGGCACTGACACATTCCTCTGTGAAATTGTGTAATGTAGTTCTCGCCATGAATATAAGCTCAGCTGTCGAAATGGCATTATACATCTATTACTCACTCACTCACTCTCGATATGTCAGTAATTGCTCATAATTTGTCAGAAATTAGTCAATATATGTCAGTATTTACTCACTATTTGTCAGCAATCAGTCAATATATGCCAGTACTTAGTTATTATATAACAACCATCAGTCCATTTATGTCAGTAATTACTCACAATTTGTCAGATATTAGTCAATATGTCAGTATTTACTCGCATTTTGTCAGCAATAAGTCAATGAATGTCAGTACTTTGTCGCTATTTGTCAGCAATTAGTCAAAATATGTCAGTAGTTATGCACAATTTGTCAGCAATTAATTAAAATATGTCAGTACCTATGCACTATTTGTCAGCAATTAGTCGATATGTCAGTGGGCTTCCCTAGGTCACTTAAAAGGGTCTATTTCTCCTCTTTCCTTTCCCCTCAGATGTGTGTGGTGCACATTATGCTCGGGCACTGACACATTCCTCTCTGAAATTGTGTAATGTAGTTCTCGCCATGAATATAAGCTCAGCTGTCGAAATGGCGTTAAACATCTATTACTCACTCACTCACTCTCGATATGTCAGTAATTGCTCATAATTTGTCAGAAATTAGTCAATATATGTCAGTATTTACTCACTACTTGTCAGCAATAAGTCAATGAATGTCAGTACTTTGTCGCTATTTGTCAGCAATTAGTCAAAATATGTCAGTAGTTATGCCAAATTTGTTAGTTAACATGCACATCCTCCCTTCATCACACTTTTAAAGAAATTTATAGCCTATATAACCCACACTCCTACTCAAAGCCTACCACACATGACTCTTTTGCCAAACCAAAAGGGTCAATGTTATCTAAACGGCCATCTAAACTCCTAAACCCCTCATGAAAGTGGTCTTGCAGCTTTGCTGCACCCTCTCGACCCCTAGCATCCTCGTATTAAAGTCAAGGGGTTAGGTCACGGCCTCGCAAAAATGGATGTACAGTGTGGTGATACCTTATGATGGAATTCAGTTTGACAATGTGATTGGCCAATGACAAACATTCTCCGTCTTTTGTTGATAACTATACATGTATATCGAAAGAGCGAGATGTCAGGTTCTGTCCCGTTACACCAACACAACCCATTTTTTGTTATTGTGCAAACTGGAAAATAGACGCAATAAAGTAAAATCGAACAAAAAAAACAATGGGATGGATTTCAAAAAGTATACCATCATCTACCATCCAATACTAAGACACATTATAAGAGGCAACACCCCTACTCTATGTAAACGAACTAGTGACCTACATACTATAGTTATGATTTGACAATCACAGTTCTCAAAGATCACATTCTAAAAGAATCAACAGCCCATTTCGTTAGATGAATTGAAGGCCGATTCCATACAGTTTCTTTCATTTCAAACGAAGGATCATTACAATCATTTAAAATGAAGGTACCTCGAGGACAAATCGCGACCACCACACCACCCCCCCTAGACTGAGGTCTCTGAAAAAATTCAGAGATCCCAGATCAGTCTAAATAAAAAGTAATAATAAAGGTACTGTACCCAACAACTTAGTCGACGAGAACAGAAGAGATATATTAGAAAAATATATGTTTTCTACTGTACTGTAGAAAAAAAATTATCACAGTTTACTCAGGGGTGCTCCTCCTCATCATCACTTCTATCTTTTCCGACGAGGCTGGGGAGAACCACTTGACCATTCTTGTGGTAATCCTGAAGATTAGTCAAGGGTCTGTCATCGACGTACTCCGCGCGTCGCTTGGCAGTGATCCCCGACAGTGGCCTCCATCCGTCGACAGCCTGGGCCGTGTCCGGGGGCGAGGCTACAGTGCTCTCCATGGCACCTGCCTCAACCTCTGTCGGCTCGGTTCCAGGCTCGGGGGAGCAGTGGACTCACTGCTCCTCTCACGAGCCGGCGCCTTCTTGGCTGAGGATTCCTTTTTACCACCTTCCTTCTTGGGCACCTTCGGGATCTTGAAGTCTTGCATGGTCCCTTTTGGTGCCTTCGATTTGGGAGTCTTCCTGTTCTTCAAACCTGAAGGGGTGGCACTGTTCGATGCAGCCGGAGGCGACGGCTCGTCGACCTCCATCACATCGGGTGAGGAGTCTCTTGAGGCTTCTTCTTCTTCTTCTGACACTGGTGACTCGCCGAAGAGCTGTACCCAGACTGCTCGTTGGAAAAGGACCCCATGGTTCTTCTTGAACGATGGGCTCAGAGGAATGAGTTTTCCAAGGAGCCTTGAACCATTCTCAGACGGACCGAAACGTCAAAGGAATCTTCGAGATGTTTTAATCCGCACTCAGGCAAGTCGAAGCCTTGAAGGGTCTTTGATGTACCTCGAACCGCACTCAGGCGGTTCAAAGGATCGAAGACAGTTTTTCGAGAGAACACGAACCCGCGCTCAGGCAGGTCATGTCCCTCGAGACGATTTGGTGGGTAACCTCCTACACTCAGGTAGGAAGTCCCCACGTAGGAGAGTATTGCTGACCTAAGCTAGGCTTAGTCCAGCTTATCTGCGTCCGACTCTCACGAGCAGGGCGCAAATGTGGCCTCCAGGGCATGCGACACGGCCTTTTATCCCTGAGGCACGCGTCTCTGATTGGAGGAACAGCGCACGTGACTGAGGGGAGCGCCCCCTATTGGTTCACAGCGCATCACGCCATGACCAAATAAGGTAATGTTCCAAAACTGGGATGACTCACTCTCCTCACACCGTCACGCTCTGGTTCTCCAGTCACATTGTTTGCATATCCTGTTGTTCTATGTGGGCTATGGAGCTTCGACACTATCAATATGGTCACTAAGGGCACCTCCGTCTCACCAGACTACCGGGACTAAAATTGGTTCCAATATGGACCTGCCTATCAGGTAGAATCCATCAGCTTAAACTGGATACCCATCCACACAGCCTAATTAAACAAAAGGGCGTTAAGTTTCGCATATTTCTTGTCCCGAAATGTCTCGAATTAAGAGACAATCGTATGACTTCTCGTTGTGTAATTTTTTATTCACCATCGGCTTCACGTCCACTGACAGATTTACCCAAGAACGACACCCATTATTTAATTCCTTATTAAACACAGGTTCGTACATCTGCTGTTTAGTATTGTGCAATCCATCGATTACTGAGTTGGGTTTAATCTAGGACTTTTCCTGATTTTAACCCTATCTGTAGGAACAAGTGTTGAGTCTTGAGGCGGGTTTCTGTTACCCCTTCCCAACCCACCGTCTTTTGATGTAGCCATGCCGGCCGGGTTGTTAGCCCGTTTCCGTTGGCGTCGGCCTTCTATCAGTTGTGGTGGCGCAAATGAAGGGCCTGGAGTGTTTGCTCTAGGTTTTGTTTCATCCTCGACACTTGTCGACCGTCCCTTTGATGAGCATTGGCGCTTTAGCCTTGCTCGAGTCATAGGCCCGGTCTGGAGTGGCTGATCTTCGACTTCAATCGAAATGTTTCGATGTGAAATTTGTTCAGCCATTTGCACCTTCGAGGGGGGGTCGAGCTGTCGATGTCCCTTCAAAGGCGGTTTAGACGCTTTTGACTTATCTCTACGAGCCGGTCGACCACGGCGTCGCTTTGATGGTTTACTTCGTCTAACACCTCCACCAGGCTCAGTTTTCGAGCCATATCCTGTCGTTTTCGATGACCTTGCTTAGTTTGTTTTTTAGACTGAACTCCAGGTTGCGATCTTTCGATCTCTATTTCGACCTTTTCAGAAACAGACTTAACCCTTTTCGTGGCCCCACGAGAAGGTGAATCATCCTCAAGTTGTGGTTGCAACAACTCAACAGTTTGTGATAGTTCTATGCCCAACCACTGGCGTACTCTATCAACATTACTCTTTTGCAACCGACCACGAGACAATCGAAGTAATAGTGTCGACTCAGAGAGGACAGAATACACTATGAACGGCCCGTCCCAGTTGGGGGCTAGCTTCAGAGCTACTTGGGGGGTGTGGTACCTCACCACCTGTTCCCCAACTGAGTACCTTCTCTGCTTCAGCCCATAGTCATACCCAACCTTCTGGCGTTCAGCAGATTTACCTAAATTCTCTCTTACCATGCTATAGCTTTTTCTCAACTGATCTTGAAGTTGTTCCACGAAAGTAACGGAACAAGGAACCTCGAGTGGGTTCTCGATTGAGCCGAAAATTACATCAGCCGGCATGAGAATTTCTTCACTGAAGACCATCATATTTGGACTGCATCCAGTAGAACTATGCTCAGAGCTGTTATATGCTGACACAACATATTTAGCCCGTTCGTCCCAGTCGTCCATATGCTTGTCAACTAACATAGTCAGAACCTCTCCACCTGACCATCACTCAGTTGCCTGTATGGATTGGTTCTCTGTTTTACAATTGTCAAATATTCACACATTTCAGAGAAAAGACGAGACTTGAATTCTCGCCCTTGGTCGGAATGCAGGAGCAACGGGACGCCAAAGGTCAAGACCCATTCGTCCACGAAGACTTCTGCACAGGTCTCTGCTGTGTGATTTGGTAAGGGAATAGCACAAACATACTTGGTGAAGTAATCCTGGATTACTAACATGCAAGTATTCTTGTTTGGTGTGGGTACAAAACCCGAGATGATATCCATAGCTATCCTCCCGAACCTCACCCCGAACAACTCTTGGTGTAAAGGAGATTTACCCATACCCTCTCCGGGCTTCACCAAGCAACAGGTGGGACAATGTCAAACCCAATGACCTATGTCCTTCCCCATTCCCGGCCAGTAATATCTCCTCTTCACCTTTTTCGAGAGTTGGTTTTTGACCAAAATGTACCGCTGTTCGATGTCCATGGCAAAAGGAGAGTACCTCACCCCTCAGTCGGCGTGGTACTATTACTTGGATCATGTGCCTTGCACGACCCGCCTCGACCTTCCAGCGACAAAGCAAGCCTTCGTGGAAAGTTAAGAGTGGCTATTGCCCTATTAATTTCCGTACTTCTGCGCTCTCGATTGATACCTCAGGCCTAGTGGGTTTAGTCCCTTTAACTAGCCATTCAGCAACTCGCCTGACGTGAGCGTCCGCTTTCTGAGCATCAATGAGTTCATCGAGAGACCAAAACGCACACCCACCTTACTGTCTACTAGACTACTTACAGCCGCCAAAACAGCGTTGTGACTGCCACAGTCCGTGCAATCTGAACTTTGGCACAGTCGCACAGAGATACGACTGAGGCCATCGGCATTCAGATGCTTCGCACCACTTCGATGTTCGATCTTTGAATTTACGAGACCGAACTCCGAGAGATGCGCCAGCCACCTTCCTATCAATCCTTCAGCTTCTTTGAAATTCAGGAGCCATTTCAAAGAGGAATGATCAGTGCAAATAGTGAAGTTATCACCATAGAGGTAGTGCCTAAACTTCCTGGTGTACACAACGACTGGTAACAGTTCTCTTTCGGTTGTACAGTAGTTTCGTTGTGTTTTACTTAGAGTGTTACTAGCAAAAGAGATTGGGACTTCCATCCCGTCCTGTATCTGGGATAGAACAGCTCCAATCACCGTGTTGCTAGCGTCAGTGTCTAAGATAAAACGACCGTCGGGTGTGGGGAATCGAAGTACAGGAGTCTTCTTGAAACTTTGTTTTAACTCGACAAAAGCATGCTCAGCCTTTTGTGTCCATGGGAATGCATTGTAACGACCTCTACTACCCTTAGGTTTCTGGACCACAAGGTCCTGCAAGGGATCCACGAGTTCAGCAAACCTTGGGATGAACTCCCGGTAGTAGGAACAAAAGCCAATGAAGGATCGAATTTCCTTCACTGTGTTGGGCGTAGCCCAAGTCATTACATCGCTAATCTTCCCCGGGTTGGCTTCTACACCCTGTTCAGACACGATTCGGCCCAGGTACTCGACTGAAGTCCTAAAAAGCTGACACTTTTTAGGTTTTAACTTCAGCCCCCATGCACGAATCCTGTTGAAAACTTCCGCCAGATTTGTCATTGCTTCATTCGTTGTTTTACCGAAGACGATGATATTATCGAGGTAAACTAGGCAGGTCTTACCTAATAAACCTCTCAACATCTCCTCCATCATTCGCTCGAATGTGGCGGTAGCGTTACACAAGCCAAACACCATCCGATCGAATTCATATCCCGATCTGCCAATACCCAGATTGGAGATCGAGACAACTAAACCACTTATTTCCCCCTAACGCATTCAAGCATTCGGCGATGCGTGGAAGAGGATAAGCATTTTTCTTAGTCACTTCATTCAGACATGGATAATCAATGCAGAATCTCATGGTCCCATCCTTCTTTGTCATCTGGACAGGACTGGACCAGGGACTAGTACTTGGCCTAACCACCCCCGTATCCAACATCTCTTTTAGTTGTTCATCCGCTACAGCCTTCTTGCTGAGAGGAATTCTCCTATAAGGGACTCTGATAGGTTGTGCATCACCAGTTTCCATGCTATGCAGACATCTAATGGTTCATCTGGACTTTTAAAGACATCCGCATGCTTACGCAGTAAGGCGGACAGCTTCAGTCTTTCTTCTGGCTGGGTCAGGTGAGTATCACCATACATATCTAATAGCCAGGTAGGGAGCTCCCCCGTGTGGGTGCTCGCAATTTCTGCTGTCTCGACATCCGCAGCTACTTGCTCGAGACGCATTATTACAGATCCTACCTCTGGCAAAGAGAATTCACCATTTCTATCAGCATATTGTACGGTACCAATAACCTGGCCTTTCTCCAGGACAATGTCTCTATTCAGTGGATTACAGACGGGAAACACTGTTCCACGGACATTGCTGACAAGGGCAGCCTCACCAACCAACCCAAAACCTCCCAGAGTTTTTAGATCAGGTTCGACTATGGCCTGCCGATCTTGTTCAAGACCCTCGGATTTCACTAAGACGTTGCATCGATGTCTAGCTGGTATCCTAGTGGTCTGTGCTACTGAGGCAATCGACGATATTCTTTTCAGTTTACACTGATGGTGCTCTTCTTTCGGCTCTGTCATGACCAATTGACCTGACCTCGGGTAAAGGATCATGCCATACATTGCCGCAAAGTCCAGTCCCAGAATACCATCGTCGGCCACATCGGCTACTATAGGGCTAAACACATAGTAGCTCGAGTCGACCTTCAGAGGTAGAACCAATCGACCATAAGTCCGCATTTCGGCCCCAGACGCGGTGCACTCCGTTATTCCCTTGTAGAGATTATCTGATGGCACCACTAACGCCCTCGCGAGTTCCCGAGAGATATTGGTGTGGCTGGCACCAGTATCTATTAGGAAGTCTAAAGAATGTCCTTGAATCTCGGTGGACAGGTACCATCGTTTCCCCGACAAAGGGGCGGTTCTCCCTTAGGAAAGAGAGACAGGGATCATCCGAGGGAAGCTCTGTTGCGCAGACTCTGGCCAGCTGCCGCACAAGGGCTTCTCTCCTGGCGTCGACTTTCACTTTCGATTCAGTCGAACCCTCGACCTCGGAGTTCGCTCTGCCAGCGCCCTGTTCTTTGGTCATTGAGGCTTTTTCTACACCGACATCTTTGGAACCCGACCGGTGTTGTAACACTCTATACCACATCACACCACACCATACCACACCGTACAACACCATACCACACCATACCATACCGTACAACACCATACCACACCGTACAACACCCATACAACACCATACCACACCACTGTACTACAACCATACAAGACGACACCACACCCTAACACTCTGTACCTAACCATACCACACCGTACAAAACCCATACAAGACGATACCACATGGTGTGGTATATGTGTGGTATGGTGTAGTGTATGTGTGGTATGGTGTGGTATATGTGTGGTATGGGGTGGTATATGTGTGGTATGGCGTGGTATGGTTTGGTATGGTGTGGTATGGTGTGGTATATTTGTGGTATAGTGTGGTATATGTGTGGTATGGTTTGGTATGATGTGGTATTGTATGGTATATGTGTGGTATGGTGTGGTAGGGTGTGGTATGGTCTGGTATGGTCTGGTATGGTGTAGGATATGTGAGGTATGGTGTGGTATGGTGTGGTATATGTGTGGTATGGTGTGGTACATGTTAGGTATGGTGTGGTATGGTGTGGTAAATGTGTGGTATGGTGTGGTATGGTATGGTAATGTGTGTTATGGTGTGGTATTATAGTAGTTCTGGTATGTGTGGTATGGTGTGGTGGGGTCTGGAATTATAGTAGTTCTGGTATGTGTGGTATGGTGTGGTATGTGTGTGGTATGGTGTGGTATGGTGTGGTATTTGTGAGGTATGGTGTGGTATGGTGTGGTATATGTGTGGTATGGTGTGCTATGTTATGGTGTGGTATGGTGTGGTATTATAGTAGTTCTGGTAAATGTGTGGTATGGTGTGGTATGGCGTGTATTAGGGTGGTTCTAAATCTTACGTTTGTGTCGTATTTGGGTCGTTTTTGAGTCGTATGTTTGGTATGGAAAAGATGTCAAAAAATATTTCGGCCATGTGATGTTTCGGCTATATGACTTTTCGGCCATGTGTCGTTTTGGCCACTTTGATTTCGGCCATTTGACGGGGGGCTACATGGGTTTAGGCCATTTGGCATATAGGCCATGTGCCTGGAACCCGAATTTAAGCACAATGAGACTGGGGATAAGGTTTCTGATAAAGATGCTGCTAACTATTTTAACTCCTTCTTTGCCACTGTTGGCGAAAAAATGGCAGGTGCCATGAATTTTAACATGAACAATACACCCGGTTACTGTGACCAGGCAAGCAAAAACACCCCTCTGCAGGGAATTCTTTATCAAAGTTCATCTCAAGATCTTTAAAATGAGACATGATTGGCTTAAATATTCCCAGTAGTTATGTCAGAACCCCTCCTTGGACATGGGTCATTATTAATATTTGAAATCAAGGATTAAGCTGTAAATACATTATCAACCATAAAAAATACATAACAATATGGTGATTTTTTTTCATAAATTTTGACCTGGAAGGAATTTTCATTTCTGTTTTCAGTTTTGGGTTTTTGGTGAATATCCCCGAAAACTGCCATAAAAATCTGCAAATTTTGATAATTTGAATGGTTGCTATGGCAACCAGGAACAGGCATAAAGGTTGATTTTCATAAAAAAAAGTTCATTTTACCATCCAAATATGGGCAATTTCTACTGAAAATGGTGAATTTTGAATGAGACCATTGAATTCTGCATAAAAACTAGCTTAACATATTATTATAATTTTTAAGATTACTTTTGCCCCTCCAATGCCCCCTGGTGGCCAAATGGAGGGGTATTTAACCTTGATGGGTCACATGTGAATATTGAACACTCTGATGTACCAATTAGTTTCACACTTGATGATGTACAAAAATTAGTGAACCATATTGATATTCATAAATCCAGTGGGATGGACAATGTAAACGCCAAAATATTAAAAGATGTATTCAAGATACTGCTGTGTCAGTTATACAAAATATTAATAAATCAGTATCTTTCGGTATTTTCCCACTAAATGGTCTAATAGTATGGTGGTGCCCATACCCAAGTCTGGAACCCTGTCTAGTATTAGCAATCTGTGACCAATAAATTTATTACCAACCCCAGGAGGATTATTAGAAAAAATAATACACTCACATATTTTAGAACACCTCACCCGGAATAATTTAATGTCCAAAAGTCAATATGGTTTTAGGCCTGGAATGGGCACATCAGATGCTATCTTTGATTTTGTTAATTATATTTATCACACCTTGGATAAGGGTAAACAGGTTGCAGTATGTTATATTGATGGTAGTAAAGCATTTGATAGTGTAAATCACTTACTGTATAAATCTTAAAATACATCCTGATACCTGTAAATGGCTTACTTCCTACCTGGCACATCATACACAGTCCACCAAGTTAAATAGATACATTTCTTACTCAACACAGAGTCTCCTATGGTGTTCCACAGGAGAGCTCATTGGGACCCTTGTTATTTTTAATTTCTATTAATGATTTTCCTAAACATATGGTAAACTTGAGAGTGTTTATGTATGCAGACGACATCATCTTAGTTCCAGAAGGTGCAGATTTTGCCAGTGTTGAAAATAAGCTAGCTGAGGATGTTACTAACACAAAACAATGGTATGACTTAAATTGCATGACAATAAATATATAAAAAAGACCAAAGTAATGTGTGTACTCAGGCCAGGAGCCAGAGTGCAACTGCCTGCCCTCAATATACATCTTGATGGAGTAAAATTGGACGATGTATCAGAATACAAACATCTTGGCTTGACTATAGATAAATTGATTAACATTAAGGCTAACGCCAATATTGCTATTATGTCACTTAACCATAAGCTTCATCTGTTAGGGCATATTAGAAGATATTTAGATGAAGTGCAGAGTTTACTTATTTATAAAACCATGGTAATACCATATGCTGAATAAGCTAGCTTTTGTATTGAATGCACCACAAAACAAATGGTTAAACAAATCCAGAAAATACAAAACCGGGCTCTACGTATATGTAAATAAAACAATAGATTTGAAATGTTACACAATTATTTTAAGGGCGACATAAACATTAACACAAGAGATAGGAACACACCTAATTCACGGGAGCTATTTGATAAATGCAGGGAGCACAGTCTAAAAAGATTAATAGATGGCATCACTCGACCAAATCCGAATGATAATGGTGGGACATGCCTGGACCACATTATGACGGATTGTGACATTGTGAGTCATAGTGGTATTTTAAGTTGTATGGTAGCAGATCACTATGCGGTCTACGCATGTAGAAAGAAAGATAGGGAAATTAATACACCATTAAGCTTTACTGGTCGTTCATATAAGCTATATGAGATAGAGGATTTCAAGGAGTACCTATCAGATCTTGACTGGGATCAGTTCTATGCCACTCGAGATCCTGAGGAGCAATGGCTGTTCATATATGAGAATATACTAGAATACTTAAATGTAGTTTGTCCAATCAGGTCATTTAGAACTAAGTAGGAACATAAACCATGGGTAACAAGGGAGACTATAGAGTTGATTAATGAAAGACAAGAACTCCTAGCTGAATTGCAGATAACCAAATGCAGGGAAACACTTAGATGTGTAAGGCATATGAGGAACCGCAATCACCGTCAGCTCGAGTATTCCCAGTCTCAGTTTGCCATCAAAACACTGGAAGAATGTAAAAATGATCCTCGCCGATTTTGGAGAGAAATCAACGAATTGGTTAATCCGGTAACTAAGAATCTTACAATCCAATTAGTAAACGAGCTGACCGGAGAAGTCATACCTGTGGAACAAACAGCGAGATATATTAATGACTATTTTTCCAACATCGGAAATGATCTTTTCAGTAAGTTTCCCCCCTCCGGCCTACTCATACCAGATAACAATGCGCCTGATGTTGCTGAGGATTTCAACTTTGATGCAATAATAAATAGAGAAATTGTACTAAATCTGGTGAAGGGTATAAACATAGATAAAGCAAGTGGGCTCGATGGTGTGAATAGTAGGGTCCTGAAGGATGCAATGCTTTTCCTAGCTGATGAATTTACTACCCTTTTTAAAAACTCACTAGCAGAAGGCATTTTTCCGTTATCCTGGTCATGTGGTCTTTTAGTACCGATACCCAAAAAGGGAAACCTACAAAATGTCAAAAACTGGCGACCAATCACACTACTCCCGCTCCCAGGCAAAATTCTAGAAAAAATTATACATAAGCTACTTTCAACTCATTTAGAAGAAAACAACTTACTCAGTAAAACCCAATTTGGATTTAGGAGTGGGCTAGGAACCTCTGATGCTGTATTCAATGTGGTAAAGGACCTCTTTGACGCAAAAGACGATGGCCAAATAACAGTAGCATGCTTCATTGATTTCTGTAAGGCATTTGATTGTGTACACCATCCCACCTTAGAGATGAAGATAAATAGGCTGAATATACATGGCTGCCTGAAAAAAATGGCTTATCTGTTACCTAGCACATCGCTCACATGAGACATTAGCCAATGGCAAAAAATCAGATAGGGCAGAGGTTAAATTCGGGGTACCACAGGGTTCTTCCTTGGGCCCCCTGCTATTTGTGCTATTTATTAATGACCTGGTTGAATCAATAGAAAATTGTAGTTATACCATGTACGCTGATGATGTAGTACTATATTTCTCAGCTAATACTGCAGCTGATGCAATCAGATCGCTGCAGAATGACTTAACTCGTGTTCACACTTGGTGTAACAATAATTACATGACCATAAACGGGAGTAAAAGCATGTGCATGTACTTTGGTACTAAGCACAAGCTCAAAAATCTGCCTGAGTTGCAGTTAAAAATGGGTGCAGTTACTCTGCCTACCTGCAATACATATAGCTGCCTCGGTGTAGAGCTTGATCAACATCTTAATATAAATCCACACATTGGTAAGGTCAAGAAAAATTTTGGTAACAAATTGTATAAGCTCACTAAGCTACGCAAAAGTATGACCAAAGATGTTTGTACACGCGTCTACAAGAGTATGATTACTCCGGTACTTGAATACTGCTCCTTCTATACTGGTACGGGTATACAAAGTGAGCTAATTAAGCTTCAACGCATGCAAAACCAAGCGTTAAGAGTCTGCTGTAACGCAAGAATGCGCGACCTTTCAGTTTATGATTTGCACATAGCATGCAACATTGAAACAGTCGAAAACCGCCGGAAAAAGCAGCTGATCATGATAATGTGGAAAAAGGCACATAATGGGGAGGCCAGGGAACAAGCCAATATCTGCACAAGGGGCGATAGGAAACTAAAGTTTGCCAGACGAAGAGCAAAGACTAGTGCATATCAAAGGTCCCCCTATTATAGGGGTGTTCCTATGTGGGACGATCTAAATCAAAACACACAACGCTTAGTCAACAAACACCACTTCAAAAGAGCAATTAACCAGTTATACAATGACTGGTATTGACAGACGTGTTGTCACCCTATCTCTTATCTCTTATCGCTTATCATCTATTAGCTACTCACTAAAGTGTACGAATATCATATCATTATTCCATTAATGGAACATTTATATAATTATATTGTATCTTGCACGGGTGCTTAAGTGCACAATGGCACATGTACTCCAAATTTATTGTTATATCACATACTATAATGATTATGTTATCATCTATGGCAAAATATATATATTGTTGAGCATAACTCCTAGTACTATCCCATATGAATGTAAACCTGTATACATGCTTAGGTGTGTATGGAAAACCGTCCCATTGGGACGAATACACGTGAATAAAGTAATAATAATAATCTATCCATTTTAGTCTATCTCCACCAGTCATCTCAATACAACTGAGTGATGCATTAGGTTTAGACAAAAGTTGTATTTCCGGGAGGGCATCCAACCATTATCTGTGCCAGCCCCATGTACACGTGAGGCTGCCAGAGTGAGACCCTGTGAGCACACTCCAAGGCCATTCCCCTGCAACACAGACAAGACACGTGAGTACACGTTCATAAGGATAACTTAATTTACTTTCATCATTTCCAGCATAGTATCTAATTACTCCTAATAATAGTTATAATGTAGGAGGTAATAGAATAACCTTTCTGGTCATCTTGCTATGTAGTCAGGGTAAGTTACCTAGAGCTGATTATAAATCTTGTAGGTTATAAACAAGGCCGGTAAGGTAGACAAGTTTCACATTAATACTTCCTGGTGTAACTGCTGGGAACATATGCCCAAGCAAAAAGAGGAATGTGTGTCTGGATGTAGAAAAAAATAATACTAGTTTATTTCTATCTTGTATTCGATATTTATTATTAATCTTATAGCTTTACACATTGACTGCCAGCAATCTTATTTTCTCATTTTTTGGGGGGATGGGGTAGTTTTTTGTGTGTATGATATACTATTTTGTTTAGGCTTTCTTGAATATTTTCTAAGTAATTATTCACTTTATATCAACTGGGGCAAATCTGGGGAAGATACATGTACATGGTGATCTTAACCCTTAGGTGCCCAAGCACGCTTAAATGCGCGGTTTTTGGGTTTAAATGCATGTATATTGAAGGAAATTATCACCCAGATACTTCTACTGGTTCAATCTGCAAAGTTAAACCCTCTATAGAACGGCCATGATGTCACAATTACAATACAACCAATCATTCTGCTTGATCTCCATTTTACTAAACACAGGAAGTCAAAACCTGAAAATAAGCTGTCATATTATGTGATTCATTAGAGGACAACCCTTCAGGGGGCTAAGACCTGACATGACACCAATATTATGCTGGATCATATATATCCAATGTGCCATACTGTCATTAGATTCTAAAAGAACTGCTCATATCCATAGAGAATCTATGCATTGATACTAGCACATTATGTTTCCTTGGGTGGCAGTACACATTATGGGCAGAATAAGAATTGAATGTGCTGTGAGGTCTCAGGGACTATGGGAAGTGGGGGGGGGGGGTTATATTATAAGACAGGAGAGACCAAATACTACCAAATTACAACAAATGGAATGTTTTGGTAACTATGGTTGCCAGACCTGACCAATAGATTTCATGTCCTTAACTGAAAGTCTTTGCTGAGTTATTAGTATTCAGAAAGTGTGATGCAGAGCCCAAATCAAGAGAAGATAAAAATAATACATGGCCTTTTAAACTAAGTGATACAATTGTGAAATAATGTAAAATCTTCAAATAATTCTGGGCACCAAAGGGTTAAGAACGATGGACATTGTTTCAGAGTGAATGTACATATAACCCGGGACTTATCACATTTTCACACATGAAAGTCAATATTGAATTATAGGGCCTAGACAAACTTATTGTTCTCTATTCAAGCAAGGTTTGATACAACAGTATGATTGTCACTCCTTTGTCTAAATTATAATAAACCACAAGACTATGAAAATAGATCAGCCCTAAATCATATAGTTTGGTTCCCGGACCTCCTTTTTACGTTTAAAAGTTCTTCCCACCAAGTTGTAAGATATTGTGTATTTTCTTTTAAAAAATACAGGTCGGATTCAAACTAAACATGTGGTGGATCATCCTTATAGTAGTCCTCGTCATACTGAAAATCCTTGTATGGGTCTCCATATGTTATAGAATCAACAACAGGCGTAAGGATATTAAATTTTGCTTACATCTCTGTCAATGTAGAACTGTATAAGTATAAATCTAAAACATCCTCTTTTACTCTTGTCTGGACGATATCTCTGAATCTACCACGACTGCATCCTTCAGCTCACACCGAAATGTGATTTCAAGGAATAGCACAGAGATTTTACAGTCATAGATCTGTGTGCAATTATAGTCTTTCAAGAAATGACCTACAGCCAACGTATAAAATAATCTAACACAGGCTGGCATCCTACTGATGTGGAATAATAATTCCAAAGGTACTATTGCTTTACACTCAAACTTTATACATTACGTATCTTAATAGGTCAAACAGTGATTGTTAGAAGGAACATCAGTGTGCAATCTGACCAGATTCAAGGCCCACCAGGACAGCTCGTCCAGTTGCAATCCGGACAGATAGTCAGGGTATCTTGTGCCCCAAATGCCAACATGCAGCCCCCTCCCTACCATCCAGGACAGGCCCAGGGCAGGCCTGTGGACCTGGATCCCTCGGTAAGTTGTATGTATAGCTTCAGCCCAGGCATGAATAATTGTTTTCAAGTTGGCATGTCATAGGGTGCACATGATTCCATGAGCCCAGGCATGAAGACTTATTTTTGAGTTGGTGGCTTGAAGAAGTACGGTAATGACTGAGGGATTTCCCCCATACATGTATCTCTATTCTTTAAGTCCATGAAGCAATGGCCACTGATGGCTGTTATGAAATGCATTGAATCATTAATCATTGATTATATTAAGTCTACTGATAAAAATGTGAACTGCGTTGTATCAGTATTCTGATTAGAGACACATTGAACATGAACTAAACAAGAATATAATTATTCCATTGATTGTCAATGAAAATATACCCAACTTGACAATAAACTGTACAAAACAAGTACAAATCTGCCGCTGGGGGTTCACCTCATTATAACTATTTTTATTATAATCATGCAAATGTTTGCTATGTCAGTTGATCATTAATTCTACTTTCCTTTTTTGGCACACAGGTGGGCATCTCTCATAAGGTAGGACTTGTGGACCAGGCATAGTCGAAGGTATGGACCCAAAGGCCGAAAGAGATGGCACCATGAGAACGCTGAGAGAAAAGAATACACAAGAGAAAAGAAAGATCAAATGGACCACCTTTTGGCAGTTCTAGTGGAGCATCCTATAACATAAGCAATACAATCTCATATGGAGAAGAACTTTTGATGAGGCCCAGGTTATATGGGTGAATTTAGTTTTTAATCAAGACGTAACAGTGTTTTGAGTGTACTAAAAATCTGTGTGATATACTTTGAAACTTGTAAAGCCCATGATTTAAACTTTAAAAAGCCATTTCCCCCAGGAGGCATGTTTTCCCTCACCTGGCCACATATTCTATGGGTCAATATAGATGTACAATACTCAATAATGTTTTTGGGGAACTAATATTCTGTGTGGTAAGGTGGTGGATTGCAGTGATAACGATAGTCTGAAAACCAGAGTGACATCAGCTCTTCCTATGGCTGATAATTGTAAAAGCTTCAATATGTTAAGATATTGTTGGCCAATAAACACTTTTCAAACTCAACTCAGTGATGCTTTAAATATTCATTAACTTAATATTTTGAGAAGTATCCATAATGTAACCAACTTACCTATGGAACTGGAAGTGGCTATATGTGGGCTTTCGAGATCTTCCAGCAATGGCAATTTCGCCTGCTCTGGATGGACAAGAGCAGGGCAGTGTTGGAATTACCTTTGTCATGATGGCCAAAGTTCATTCCCTGTGATTATACACCTGTCAAACCACCACACTCTAGACAGGTTGCATTTTCTCTTTGGCAGAATGCTTTGAGAACAATTTCTTTCTGTGTGAGATGAAACTCTATTAATTACTTAAAAACTTGTCTATTATGAAGTTCTAACTTACTTTGATATGACATTTAAACAGAGAATTGATTGTTTCATACTCAGACAACAGATAAGTTGTCAGTTTAATTGTGCATTGTATCACAAATCTCACAATGATTCCGGTTGGCACAAAAAAAGATATTAATCACTTTAATATTGAACAACTTGGTCAACTTGTTGATCCAGGTATAAAGCGGTAGATCCTAGAATTTCATAGTGTGGGTCGGCCTGCAGTGCTATAGTTACCAATAGACCTCCTGGATACTGGTGGTATTTCTGTTCAATGTAATTAAACTTTCAACAAGATAAAGGTCTGGCATAATTAGTTGATAAACCTCTTTTTAATAGGCATGAAAGATGAACGAATGTCTTTGTGTCTTTTCTTTCCTCTTCTGTGTGAAATATATACACATCACCTATAAGGCATACCCTTACTTGAGGAAGATTCTACAACGTGCAACGGGAGTCTTTCCTAGCATATAAGCCACACCAAACACGAGAGGTATTAGAGTACTAGTAATGGCAGATCCACCTACAGCTCTCTTACCCATCTCAGCTGTCTTAACCTACCTATATCACAACCAATCTTCATTATGAGTACCATTTCTTAGTCAACCTATCACCTAACATAATGGTTACAGTACACCTTATTCATACATCTACCTATCATTCATGCTGCATATCTTTCAGTTTACCTATATAGTGATATGAATGGGGGGATAGGTATATTTCACAAGGCATAGACCTGGAGACAGGTGGAAGAAATTGAACACAAGCTGAGATATGTATAGAGAGAGCAGGTTAGACTGACTGATCTGAGATGGTAAGAAAGCCATATGGAGAGCATGAGGGATAAGCATTCAAAGGGATTGGCAGCAACGGGGGTAGGTAACATGAGCAATATCCAGTTTGAGGGATAGGCACAGAATGTACCTTGTAAGATGAGCAAATGTAAAAAAGAAAAAGCATGGATGCTAGGGACAGATGTGCAAGTCAAATATGAGGGATATGCAGAGTTGGGGGATAGGTATAATGAAGGATAAGTAGGCTTTATGATAGGCATCGTTGAGGATAGGTAGGATCAAAATGGTAGACATGATAAGCAATGTACTGTTAACCATTAGGGCCTAAATAAACAGATGAACAATACAGTTTAATATGATGGTCTAAGGAATAGTCACCATGAGGGATAGGTAAAATGAATGATAGGCAGGTTGAGGATAGGTAAACTATGGGAAACTAGGACCAGAGAAGATTAGGTAAAGTGAGGAGTAAGCTTTAGTATCTAGGCCTTTTGGAAGATAGCCTTATTTATTTCAAGATGCTTTGGATTCAAGAGATAGGCAGAATGAGTGATAGGTAGACTAAGGGATAGGTAGTATGTGAGATAGGCAGAGTAATGCACAGTTAGAATATTTGTCATTTTGAATATTATTTTTGTACATCTTTAACATATTTTCTTCATAAAACCTCATTTTTGGGTACTTTTAGGTCAGTTTCTGAGAATAATGATCACAAAATTTGGATTCAGCAGGATTTTCTGGTCTAGATGGTTCCTTCTTCCTTCTTAGTATCACTTTGATAAAGGAATACCACAGCCCCATAAACAACCAATCCTCTATAGAAATCAACAATGTAGACACAGGGGCACCTAGTTTCATGGGGGGTAGATGGGGGTGGCCTGTCACAATCTACCCATAGACTATGCTCTCAGTGACCCCTCCTATAGTATATAAACTTCTTGGTGTAAGTGACGTTTTTCTCAGCTGTCCCTGCGTGGGTATTGCAGGCTATGTTGCCTGCTTCTGTACAGCGTGGGAATGGTGCAGCACAGAGCTGTTGCCATAGTTACGTCGTAGCGTTATGCACATCCAAGTGTAACCAGGGGGAGGTGTTCTGAGATCAGCTGCTGGCTCTACCTGGTGCATTCTTAAAGAATTACTACATCTCAATTGTATGGTAGACAGAGCTAATATTTGTTAAGACAAAAGGATAATTATGTATTAATGATACAAAATATATGATAATCATATAGTCTTCAGCTGAGGGAACTCCACTTAGGCATCGGCAAAAAAAATATTGTCCAATTTATCTACAGGCCCATTTTAAACAGATTTAGGTTTGTTGCACATTTTAGAGCTTCCCTCAACTTTTATGCCTTTATCAATGCTGGGCTTGGGGCTTTAGGTTTATCCACTGCCAACAAAGACTATACCCCTTTAAAGGGGTGGATCTATCCTGCTTTGCAATTTGGTCACAGCGTCTGGCATCTATATATGTGGCGCACAAACACATAATATCTCCACCTCCAGTTTTTTTATTCTTTTGAGTGCCTTGTGTCCTTTGGACTGGCATGGACCTGTGAATTCATCAGTGAAACTTATGCCCGATGTAGTTTTCTGACTGTGACTATGGCTTTCTCAAAATGGCATTAGACAACCATATTTTACTACCCTTTGTCTAGACTGGAGAGGCCTGTCTGTATATCTACAGACAGGTGTAATCAACCATATTGGAGTGATGTCCGGGTAGCAGTGAACCAGATAGCTGCACTAGTTTGACTATAATTACAGATTATATAATGCCATTTCAGACCCATACCTTTGTCATTGCTTCTAATTTACTGAACCAATGTCAGTGATACTTGGATGGGATACAAGAGGGTCAGTATTTGACAGAAATAAAATCAGTGATTTGGTTCACTGTTGCCCAGATTGGTGACCAGACAGCTGGGGGAAACCTAGACGTCATGTAGACTGATAGGTCCAGAGCATGAGGTGGGAGTGATCTGAGGGTGGTCAGGCTCTCCTCTGACAGCTGGCCTGGTTAGCTCAGGTGGGAGAGTACTGGACTTTAGATCTCAGGGTGACCAGAACAAATCCCTCACTTAACCTGTTGAGGGCTAGCATCGACTATAGTCGACACCATGGCAGGCCTAGCATCGACTATAGTCGACGCCCATTATATAGGATTAGTATAGGAATTGAAAATAGGCTCGTCCTCTAGAAACTATACTTTTTTCAGAGGCCGTCCCCATGGCCAGGGCAACAATTTTTGCTCTGCCCTTAAAGGGTTAATTTGTTTTTCAATATATTTCTCAGTTTTGGATGTACTTAATGTGTGTTAATTCAATGCTTTTTATCAGTTTTGGATATTATATAAAGTCTGTAAATGCTTAAGATAAGCCTATTAATAATAGAAAAATATGGTAAGTTCACATGGACATGAAACTCTAAGGTGCATAGGGGGTATCAAAATAACATACTGTTTCTTGAATCTAGATGATAGCCAGCCCTGGTAGTCAAGTGAATATGCTCCATGCCTTTAACTTCAGAGGCCAGGGTTCAATTCCCCATGCTGGGAGCATTTTACTGAGCCAACAGCCAACATGTTTATCATGAGTTCTTTACATCTAGGGAGGATCACATGATCATATAAAGAGTAAAATATATGCAAATGAGCAGTAAAACCAGTTACAACCATGCTTGAAGGTCCGGTCAGATTGGGCTACCCTTGTCTCTATGTTATAGAGACAGGCCATTCCAGTCTACCCTTTGTCTGTTCCTCGAACACCGCAAGTACTTTCTGTGATGGACTTTTATAATACAATCACTAGGTGGTAGCACAAGACAAACCGTGTTCCACACAGATAATCCATCTACCTTTGGGAACATAGCAATATGGATTCTCTATCCTACCACAAAAGTCTCTTAATCTCATCTTTTCTGTCCTCTCTGCATCTCTGGTGACTGTAATGCGCTAATGTAGTATTCATCCATCAATTGTTGTCTATTAATTAAAATATCGTTATCACCTTAGCTGTTGAAATGGCACTTAATACAGCACTGTTTAACAGTTATGAACAGACCCAAATTCAAGACACTCTGTGCAGAAAGGGGTCATATACCGGTAGGTAGTTACAGTAGTTACAGACCAACACACCAAAAACAGATCAAATGTATTACAATGATCTTGTATATTTTCTGCAAATGTTTCCAAATCCATATTATAACCGACGTCAATTATATACATTTTGCATAAAACCAGTATTCGGGAAAATAATTCTATTACGATTAATCACACATGATTTATTTTGCAGTTGATATCTAAGGGGAAGTTATGTCTGGGGGCTGTTCCGAGTAGATTGGGAATTCGATTCTCACAGTAGCTAGTGATGCATCTTCCAGTTATCCCCAATTCTCCAAACAGAGAGACGAATTCCCACCTGTTACTCTAATGGAATTGTCTTATTCATAGACTGCATTGCGAAAAGTTTCCATGGGGTTTGTTAGTGCCGTTTAAGCAACTCCGACAGAACCAATTTCAAGTCTTTTCACAATGGCCTCCTGGTATAGTACTGTGATATTCCTCTCAGACACAGCGCCCCCACCACCTCTAAACAGCATATGAGACTACCTCGATACCTCGATCACTAAGACCCCCTTTTGAAGCATTGAGGGACTGGGGCGGTTTTGCATTTAGATAGATCATTTTGCCTGAGAAACAGTTTGGTTCTGTAATCTATGCTGTGGGAAGGTGGGGATAACTATGGCACACAGACACGCTACGACATAGGTGCCTTCATGTGACATTGGCTTAAATTTTGACATAACAATAGATGGTTGCAAGATAACGCAACTAAAGCTAAATGCAGCCACCGTCACAAATGGCTCTAGTCCAGGAACAAATTCCCCTCTGTCTATCTACCTATCTAGAGTATACAAGTAGAGGCCACGTTTTATGAACAAGTAAAACAGGGAGGACAAGTGGGAGGTTTAGCAAACCCGACATACATCACCCATACTTAATTTTTCATAGACGCAACAGTGCTGTAAGTATGCTACACGTCTGCGTTATATTACCTATGTAGTGGCTGCTAAACCTATACCGGTGTAATCACTGAGCCTTAAACGCTTTGATCACGCCAATGATGTCTTTTAAACATATTACAGACGCAGAAATGTGCTATACCCAATTATACTTAATACTTTTTGTTGACTGGTAATAGTTAGCCTTACAATGATAAGTTAGGAGCTACATTCTAATGACTTATTAACGGTTCTATGAGCATGTGTGTCAGTTTCAGGATGTTATTGTAAAGCCATCCTAAGAAAAACCCTTGCTCTACTTCGCTGCCTTGCACCAAAATATTGTGTGAATGATATCTAGAATGTTTTTAAATGTCAGCCAATATAGGGCACCTTTTTGGCAGCAGCAAGGCAGGTGTATCATAGGAGACTAAGTTGTGCCTAGTGTTTGAACCAAATGTCCATGTCAAATAAATGGCAGCCCTGGAGGCCGTTTTTCCACATAAGTGTTTTATATGGAAATGCGGGGGGTTAATGTTGTTTTCATTTGACCTTCGTGTTGTGTCCGTATAATAAAACTAATATTTGGCTCTTACGGGGGTTCACATGCGGAATCCCATATCCACATACAGGATTCCGCATCCTTTCCTCCACATGCAGCTCTTAACAATGGAAGTCTTCGTTTGGTTTTATCTGCATACCGGGGACCCCCCGGAATTCCCTATATGACGTCACTTCCTCCACCTCGTCTGCCATTTGTAAAAACCTTTTTCGACTTTCGCACAAGATGCCTTGACCGCCTAAGAAAATGAGTAATACGTTTTTTTCTTGCTTTAATCCGTAACCTTTCATCTTCCTCAGTCTGCCTAGTTCTCTTGCGGTCATGTATGTGACCTGAACACCTCATGTCAGTTCAGGTTTCATTCATTCTCGTTGATTTGTTCATGGGGCCTGTCTTCGCCGGTCTCACTTTTCTGTGTTATTTCATATATTTACACCTACCGGTAGTTAAAGAATCTCCTCCTTTAGGTTATTTTCGGGTGGTCCCTTCTTCTTTACCTTATCTGTGGCCTTTTTTCTCTTTCGGGAGAAGGGAGGGGTATGTCATAGGTATAAAAGTGCACTCCTTACCGCGTTTGAAACTTTTTTTTTTTAATGAGGTGTCTCATTTTTTTTATTTCTAGCCTGACAAGCATACATTCGGCAAAGCTTTTCATCGGCTTTAAGACCTGAAGAAACTCCTAAAAAAAACAGCTCACAGGTCAGGAAGCTGACCCCTACTTTGAAGTAAGTATTAAGCCTTCTACTTTGTTCCTCCTTTCTTTTGTCTTTTTTTTTATTATTTTCTAAGTAAGAAAAAGAAAATCTAAATATACATCCTCTCATTCTCATACATACATTTTCTTTTCTAGAATAATTGTTCCTTTTATCCTGATTCATCTTTTTTTTTATTTTAACTCCCCATTTAACTTCTTTGCCAGGTCCTCTCAACGTACCAAAACTTATTTATTGTAACCTTTTCTTTGTTTTCGTGTTATCAGAGTGGTCCGGATGATCAGGATGAGGACCTAGAGGTCGAACCCTGAAATGTTTGACGGGGACGCTGGTGATCAAGCAATTCAATATATGGACTACTTAAACAGGAAGGAAAATATTTCTCAAAGGAGGGGTAAAGGTAAAGCACCATCATCTCAACATCCCTCGCATGAAAAAAACAAGAAGAAACCAGTTTTCAAGCCTCCTCCCTTAGATAATTCTTTCTATGACCCTTCCTATGTGCCCATATCACAAACACCTCCTACTAGAGGGAGAGGCAGGGGAGCTTCGTCAAGGGGGAACAGATCTATTGGGCATGGAACAGGGAGGGGAGCTTCCTCCTGTGTCGGAACGTCTTCTCAAAGGGGACAAGGAAGGGGGCGTGGTACAGCAAGAGGGCGAGGCCGAGGGGGAAATCCTTCCGACAACTCTACTCCACATAAGGGAGAACACTGGGGTCTCAATGAGTTAGATGCGCTTTTAAAGGGTGCTAACCATTTATGTCCTGTGTTGAAGGGACGTTTCAAGCATGCTACAGATGGCCACACTCTCAAGAAACTTGCATGAGAGGAGCTGCGGGGTAAGTTGATTCTTTGGTCTTAATTACGTTATATGGGAGAACAGAAAAACTTTGATAAACTAAATTTGGGTATCAGATATATATATCTTATGTCAAAGGGAGTGTAAATTAATCACCTGACAACCATATCTGACCACATAACAAACAGACTACCCATCAGCCCAGCATATATGTTTCATAATGATAAAGAGACATCAAACAGACCTTAAAGTCTGGCTTCGCTCATAACTTTTCCTCTTAGATATATTTTAACACTGTCACAGCATATATCTTACAGCATATGTCTCTTGCAGACTATGTCAACGCTGCAGGTGGTAGAGACCGCTCTGTCAAACAGTGTGACGACAAGTTGGGTTATTTCTGCCAGAAGGCAAAGAAAAAGGTAATCTTTCTCTCTAAAATAAGTGGTTTTTTTCTTTTGACATGTAGAGTCTATAGCAATTTAATATAGTTGCCCTTTTCATGCAAGAATTAAAGAGGCTAAGTCACAAATGAAACAAAATATTTTAAAGTCTTTCTCTAGTCTGCGGAATGTATGTCATGAAGTGTTCTTTGTATTTAACCTTTCAATTTTCTTAGCGCCAACATATAGACGCAAAATACACCTCTGGATCAGGGCAGCGTGCGGCGGAAGAAGTTTTGCATGAACTGGAGCAGGCTGCACTAGACTACTGCGGAGAAGAAGTTGCACTGGGTGAGGTCAGGAAAAGATTTTTTATATTTTTTTTTATCAGGTCAAGGATTAACTTTTAAGTGCTTCATGCTTTGTTTCACCCCAAATAAATGGAAACTCCCTATGCAGTATCAATATATATGGCTCTATACTCTATACTCTTAAGCTTACAGTCAAAATATATGGTTTGCGTGTAAGTTTTGTCCTAAACAAGCCCATATAAGACATTCAAATTATCACTTTTTCTTGTCCCACATTTTTTGTGTTCAGGTATATCAGGGATGAGGCCTGGGGACCTTAAGAGTGGGGAAAGGCCCCAAGGCCGTTGGTCTTGTAATGACCCAACACGGCAGGACAAGGAGGACTACGAGAATTTGGGTATGCCAAGCAATGCTATGACTGCCGCAGTCGAGGGTGACCTGCTAGAAGAAGACCCAGAGACAGGTATGTATTCCTGTTTAACAAAAAACGTCATACGTTTTAAACCAATGCTAATTGTAACTACTTATGTCCTGACCATATAAAATATTCTACTTTTTTAATTCAGTGTACTTAATATCTATTCAATAAAAATATATATGTATTAACCTGAAGTCAAATATAAGACACTACCTCCAGCTTTCTAAGCGAATGTTTCACATACAGACAAATAACGTCCTGACTGTAGAACTAACTTTAAGAGGAATGTCCCACATTCAGCTAAATATATCTATTTTTTGTTTTCAGAAGAAGTCCAAGATGAACTGGAACTCCGACAGCGGAATGGGGAGGACCCTGAGGTAGACGACGATGAAATATATGAGGACCGGGAGTAGATGCACTCATCTACGTATTACAACGAGGAGGAGGAGGAGGAGGAAGAAGCAGGGGATGAATTGTACGAAGACGTCCAACCCTATTCCATTGTTTCGAGACAAGACATGTTAAAAATAAACAGCAACTTTAGTTCCTCTTTGAAGTTGGCCTAATCCAAACTAAAAATTCCTAAAAGAAATGCAGCTGAAGTCCTCCTGAGTAAAGACAATACAAAGTCTGATAAGTCCCTCATTTCTAATGCTTTAAGGGGAATGAGTGATGTTCAATTCCCGGAGTCGAAAACCTCAAAAGATGTCCCAAGAAACGATATAGGTGGAGGCAAGCCTCCTAAAGGTCCTCCCAGAAAGATAGATTCTGGATCTTCGCAGGAACCCAAACCTGGACTTTCATGCGAACATGTACAGCGTTCCACATATCGAGCAGGTACTGGACCCTTCACATCCAGACAAGTTGGTAAACCCTCCACATCCCAAGCAGGCTGTCACAGCTCAACATCTTCCACATGTAGTTGATCTTGGGGTCATTTCAACTATCATACAGTGTGTATCTATTGGTGAGGTATCATTTTTGAAAAAAAATTGCGTCTCTACGTGTCCTGGTTGCCCAAACCCAGAGTATCTCGTCCGTGTTAAGGCGCATGATGGTTCGGCGCGAAATTTCACGCGGGAGAGAAAAACACCTCCTGCAGTCCAACCGGAACCAGCTACATCCGGGTTCTTCGCCACAAACAACAAATGAGTGTCTCTGTTGTTTGTTGAACCATATTCAGCAGTTTTTCTCAGCGAATTTGTCAGATATTGACCAAAAGGTGAGTGATATTGTGCTGAACACGTCCTAAACAATCGACCCGGGCAATAATCCAAGCCCGTCCGCCATTTTTAAAGCACTGGGGTACGGGAAAACAATATTGTTAAGGCGGGTGATATATCGTGTAATGCACGTGATGAAACCATATCTGGTCCTGTAGCTCCCAAAATACTCCCAAATTTATGTGTATTTGTGGTTTATGTGATAGAATAACGTCTGGGTTTTGATGTTATGCACTTTTTGTCAACCCCCTGGCCATTCTGGCTTTCCTCACATGCTGCAAAGCACTCTTTACAGCACCCCACCCATGTTTTCAATCAATTCCGATCAATTTTATAGCTTTTCATTCAGTATTTACACACTTTTATGGCATTGTGATACCTCCTACATGTCTTTCTCATTGTTATATCCTATTAACATGCTGCTAGATTTGGTTATATTGGCACAGTGGCCATGATATGATATTCTTGTAGCGATTCATCACGCGCCTTAACGAGAAATTGAAAGTCGCTCCTGTTTACTCATTTTCGACAAACTTCTAATTCTTTGGTGTTAATATGTCATTTGGGGCTGTTGGCTAATATCCTAACTTAAAAACATGTGGGTTTGGCAGGAATTTATATGATTTTTAGAATAATTTTGTTTCATCATGCGCCTTAACAAAAACGCTAATTAGCTAAGATTTGGTACTTCTGCTGCACTCAGGCCCTCCAAAATTTACCAAAATGTGCCCCCACAGTACCCTTTTAATATAGAATGGTCATTCAGTCATTCATGAAAACTTAAATTTCACTTGGATTTTGGTAGGGGTCTTTTTCACATAGTTTATTCTGTATGGATCACATTTCACTCCCCTGAAAGGTATTCCCTTGCTGTTTTTATTGTAGGGTCCTCTGGTATGATAAATACTCGCTAAACTTAAGTACTACCTACTTTTAGGCATAAATTTGACAATATTTACAGTTAATTTATACCCCTTCTATCCAGTGTTCAAGCATGCCGCGCCATAGACGCAAGGAGGATAGTAGCCTGGTCAGTGGGGCCGAAGCCCAGTCCGACTACCTTGACAGGCTGCGACAGGAGTTGGGGGAGGACACGTTCAAGAAGAAGGAAAATGAACGTAAAGCTGACAGTAAGAAGAAGTGCGATGCACTGAGAAGCGAGGAAGACAAGTCCCGGCAGAAGAGGATGAACGTCTTCGGTGTCCAGAAGAGGTGGGCCATCGCGAAGGCAGAGAAAGATGGTGTCCCCCCACCTGCCTGGACTAAGATGAAGCCTTCCGAGGTATGAAAGAGCTATATTTTTATAAATAGGTTATAAATCATTAAATAAATTAATTATATCTATACTTGTGTGAATAACCTGTTGATAAATATTGACACACATTTGTAAATGCTGATAGGTTTACCTTTTGTCTGATATTTTCCTTCTGGTTTAATTCAGTATGTGGATGAGCAGATCCGCAAGGGGGAGGCCACTGCTGCTGGGAGGGACTTAGGAGGAGGTCGGCCCGGCAGCCACTGCCTCGCCCAAGACACCTGCGCCTAAGCCGAAGCCTGCACCCAAGACGCCAGCAGTCAAGACACCTGGACCCAAGACACCCGCAGCTGCAACCTCCACAAAGGGCAAGGGCCAGGGCAAGACCTCGAGGACACCGTATGGCCATCCACAGAGCAGCGGCGCCATGAAGGTGGCGCTTTTCGCTCGGTTCCGTCCGACCTACCAGCGGGTTGAGTTGGAGGAAAAGGGAATGAGTACTGCATTAATGCATCATTACAAAAATAATTATAAGTCATGAGTTGTGCCTTATAGGCAAGGTGCATCATTACAAACATTAAAGTAGTAACTCCATATTCCAATTATTCATGTATGTCCTTATATATACGTAGGATACACCAGAGAACCCTCTCCTGCTCTCGGATGAGGAGGGAGGCGCGGCGACACCCCAGGCAGCGGCACCGACAGTGGTGGAGGAGGAGACAGAGGAGGCTGGTCGGTCACGACCTGTCCGAAAGGCTGCATTGCCTGCACCTTCCCCACAGAAGCGGCGCAGCGACAGAGCGAGGCCACACAGTGCTTCCCCACCACCCCCAGACAATGTGGCGCTCATGTCTGACCTTGTGTAAGTATTGGGATAAGTAAATTTTAAAGCAATATTGAATTCTTGTCTCTAAAGAATGTTTTAATCAAAAAAGTAGAAATAGCTATAGATTTGCTATGATTTATTATGCATATGCATAGATGCTGCTGATATAGCACAAAAGTATAGATGTATGACTTTCAATGATGCTATTAACTTACAGAGCGACTATTCGCAAAGACACGACGAAGTAAAATGTAATTATATGAGTAGAATTAATATTAGAATCAATAAGAATAGTTGCTTGTTGAATGTTTCCTTAAATTATTTCCTTGCATGTTGAATTGTTCGACCTTCCCTAGCTCCTGCTAAGAATTCTGCATCGTGTCCCAGCATTTGAATGATATAAATCTGAATTCATGATATTGATATGAAAGTTTCAGTCCAGTCCCTCTATGATGGCAGATATCTTTTAATATTGCATGTTAAGGCGCATGATGAAACGCAGATGTTAAATAATATGATATTAATGATTGTTCCTTTGTTTGCAGCCCGTGTGCACAGCCTGGCCAGACTTCAATGATGACGACCCCAGCACCACCCACCACACCGACACCGACCACTCCCACAAACCTGATGAACCGGCCAAGGAAGACCAACACACCCAGGACCAACCGCCAATACTACCAACGCTGGTTTCTTACCATGGCCCTGGCTGATGCACAGAGACTGAATGAGGAGTTGCAGGCACAGCTTGCCTGTGCTCGGTCAAACGGGCCACCCCCTGTTGTAGCTCCCGCGGAGGAGCGCGTTACACAGGACGGCGCTGAACCCACTGTAGCACACACAGAGGAGCGCGTTGCAGTGGCTGCACCGCATGGTGAACTCGCTGTAGTGCACACAGAGGAGCGCATTGCAGTGGCTGCACCCGATGGAGAACCTGCTGTAGCGCACACGGAGGAGCGTGTTGCAGTGGCTGCACCGGATGGAGAACCTGCTGTAGTGCACATGGAGGAGCGCATTGCAGCGGCTGCACCGGATGGAGAACCTGCTGTAGCACACATGGAGAAGCGCGTTGCAGCGGCTGCACAGGACCTGGTGAATCCAGCTCAGCTGACGGCGCATGACAGGAGTGTGAAGGCTGTGTTAAAAGGGTTGGCCAACCTTCCTCGCAAGGACAAAACTTCCATCATGAACAAGGTGCTTTCGCCCTACGTGATCAAAGAAAAGTGGATCGCGGTCAGCTTGGCAAGGAGTGCACTGGCTAGATGTCAATGATCCTAGTTATCACCAGTTTAACTTTGCCCACTATAACTTGTTTTTCTGCTTTCACTGTGTATGTAAAATTATTCGGATATATTTGAAGTTTAAGTGGCTTTAGAATGGCATGAACTTTTATTTAGCGATCGTTAAGGCGTGTGATTAAACGAACTGCTGCCATCTTAAATTTTCTCAGTGATCACTTTTAATATTCCTGAGGTAATCTAATGTTAATTAAACCATTAATAGACCTATTTGGCTAGTAATTAAAGCCTTGTATGGTATTCCATGACAGACTTTTTTTACCTCAGGGCCAAGTCGAGATGGAAAATAGGTTGAAAAATTCTGAGATTTTATATATATATGGGTGGGGCTCCAGAAGGAGGTCCCTACAATGGATGAGACATGTAGGTCTAGAGAAGAAATTCCAGTTCCAGAGTCACCTGTTTCAGGAACTTCAACCGGTGCAACCATCCCTTCTTAACCTGTTGACCCTGAGGTACAAGAAGAAGACCCTCGACCTGAACCTTTCTCACCAAGGAACACTTCAGCATACTTGACCCATCCAGAATCTGCGCAAGGTAAGTGGTGTGAAGGCCGCACGAAAAAAATAATTTAAGGTTGGCATGGGTATGTATACCTTGAGGGCTTGGGGAGAGTCTGTATAATGTGTCCATATTCCATGGCTGGTGATCATATGACATACTGAGTAAATATTGTCAGGCATGAAACTTTTCATGTATGTGGAATTTGGACAGAGGTTTCTATATATGACAGTTTTTTCAATTCTGAAGGTAAATCAAACATGAAGTTCACTTAAAGAAAAATGTATAAAATAATTTCCTCTTATGTATGCGATTTCCAGAGGAGCCACCGGTTTATTCATCTGCGACTGAAGTCCCCTTACACGAGGAAAAGGATGAGCAGGAAGACACGAAGGAGAACAAAGAGGAAGTGTACCTCCTGAAAAAAATCAGCAAATACTATCCAGAAGTGGATAACAAAAGTCCCACATTCAAAGATATTTCATACTTAACCATATGTTCATTCATTTTTTTATAAGTAAGCCTATATATTGATCTCATGCCACAGCTATTCTAAGTACAAGTGTCGATGAAGAAGGAGGCCTCCCGTCTTTTCATGTCCTGAATAGAACTGAATTTGTCATATTACAAGAACCCATGACTGCAGCGAGATCAATGCTCAACGAGCTGGCAAATATGGCACTGGATGCTGCTTCTTTGGGGACAGAGGGAGTGGACGAAACAGACACAGAACGTGAGACGGACCATGGGAACGGGAAGCCGACCCTCAAGCGATCTAAGAGGCTCCGCATCAAGAAGCAGAGGTTGAAGAAAATCATTCTGATTGTACTTTTTAAACAAAGTTCATGAGTGCCATGTTTAGCGTTCAGATACATCTGTAATAATTGAAACTGTTGTATGGTTTAATGCCACTTTTCTTCTAGTCTAAGGGATTCTGTTTTGGGTGTATGAGAAGATACACTTTATGATATTCTAGATTTCAGCCTATGTGGCATTTTCACTGTTGTAGCAGAGTAGCTTAAAGTTCAGCTTTTAAGATTGTTTCATGGATAGGATGTAAATGTTTCGAATGTAGGACAGATTTTAGACAGGATGGGTGCTTACTACAGAAGTAAAAAACTATTCTGAGTCATCACATGGTGCCAAATTATTTATTTTAAAAATGACAGTTTTACTGTTGGTCCTTACAGCAGAGTGACTTGAAAAAGTTAAAAACAAGATTCCATATATGTGTATATCATATATATATATATATATATATATATATATATATATATATATATATATATATATGTTTATTTTTATATCTTAATTTTTTGTTACAGTTTATCATAATGCCATGTATGCATGAACATGGGTTTGTTATGTAGATGAGATATATTAGCAAAGAGGTATATCCCTTCTCTTATGGAGACAACGATGTCAGTGCCTTACAACATAAGTTTTCTACCCACATGTCCGCTTTCCCTTCTCAGAGAAAAACAAAGAGAACATAGCACTGGACTGCAGACTATACATCATCTTCCAGAAGGTTGTAGTGTTTCGAACATTGCATTCATTCTTATATTACACAGAACCTCAACTTAAAACAGCATATATGTAGACCCGTGTATGTCTTAGCCTAAGTTCTACAATGAAAACAGATTTTGTCTATAAGAAGAAGGAGCTCACAGAGCCATGACACTTGATGCCCACATATGGACATGTATACAAGAATAATTAACTGGTTACAAAATTTGCTTATCAGTTTAAAGGTTTACAATAAAAGATTGAGTATATATAACTGGTCTCATGTGTGCTTCTTCGTTTAACGTGTACGATGCAGACGGCTTCCAGTAGTCCTCTTCTTAGGCTTGAAATGGTCCTCTATGAAGGTTTTGCACAGGTTAGCAAACTCTCCCTTCTCCTGAGTCAGGCGTGGGTCGGGTTGAGTTATCCTTTGCTGGATGGGTTTGAACCCATCTTCAGCAGGGAAGTCCCTAAGGAGTTGTACCTTACCGACTGTAGCACAATTGTGCAAACAAATGCAGCTCTCTATTATTGCCCCAGCTCGTGGAGGGTCGTGGCTCAGTTATCCTCCTGAAGAGTCTAGGCACCTGTTGTATGGTACATATATATATCAAAAATGGTTTATATATATTTGTCTAAATGTAGGTGTAAGAGAAAGTTTAAGAAGAACTTCTATTGTATTGTCTGAAAACAGGCATCTCTTCCTCATTTTTGTAGGTATAGGATGAAGCTAATGATGGGAATTCTTTTAAATATAAAGAATAAGTTAACAGAAGTGAAAATATAATAACCTCCAATGCTGCTTGAGAACTCCAATGGTCCTCTCTACCCATGAGCGAGTCTTTCTGTGCCATTTGTTGTACAGATGCTCCGACTCTGTAGTCTTTCACGGGAGTTAGGAGGTAGTCAGTTAGGACATAACTGAAAAAAGAATAAGACATAGTAAATTTCATATGATATATTCTGACATGCATTATGAAAACATGTGGACAAAAAGGAAGTTTTGTCATGTAGAAAAACATTACAAGGAGTTAACTTACCCGGAGTCCCCTAGTAGATAGTACCCCTGGAAGTCCTGCCTTTCCCCGAGGTATTTAATTTGGCTGCTGTTCATTTTTTGTTTTCAGTCCAAATCTAGGTAACATAGGGAGGAATGGTAAAGATATGAAGACAAATAAAGAAATTAACTTTACTCACCATGGTGTTTATGCTGTAATATCCCTTATAGCAATAGAACTGATTTTCGTCTACAGTCACTCCTCTTGGGCACTGAATAGGGACGTGGGTGCCGTCGATGAGGCCGAAACATTTTGGCTTTCTTGTCTTCTGGTAGAATGGCAAACTGTTGTTGTTTTGGCAGTCCTTGTGTCAGGCCACTTCACGTAATCTGTGATGTTGTCATGGAAGAAGTCAGACACTTTTTGCACGCTGGTACAGACGACAGACTTAGGCACCCCATGACAGTCACCTACAGAAGGGTAGGAGGCTCCAGTTGCGAAGTATCGCAGAGCTATGCAAAACTAAAAAAAATAGAACTTAAATACATATATATCTATGTAAGAATGCAAGAGGGCTGGGTATTTAATGTAAAAAATAAGGGACCACATACAGATGAAAAGACATGTATAAAGTATCAAGAAAGGCTTCATAGACTACTGTGACATACATATGTGTCAGTGTTGTAGATATTTGTATGATAAATTATAAAGAAAATACCCTCATCTAACCTGCACCCTGACTTAGGGCTTTTCCTGTTAGCCTATTCTTAAGTGTCAGCCATGTGTAAGACAAAACTACATACATAACCAAAGATAAACAAACATGTATGGTAAGAACTTACTCTGAGGCTGTGTGGTATAGCATACCGACCCTGGAAAACTTTCTTCTGCTGGACTGAGACATAGTTCTTTATTAAAATATGTGTCACGGCTTTACTCAATCTGTAGCACTGCTGAAACTTTCTCTCTGTGAAAAAATAGAGAGGGTGTATCCTTTTGTAATACTCCTGGTGGAGGTAAAGGGACCCGAGACATGCGGGGGTACAAAAGGAAACATGCGGAGAAAAAAGGCCCGCATGTGACATACCACCTTCCCTAGGGCAGGTGGCATTTGAAGCATCGCATGCGGAACCTATGCGGAAAAATAATTTTCCATATCCTGAGCAAAAAACGCCTTTCGGGCCGCATGCACATATGGCATCCCATATGTGAGCTTGAAAGATACGGGAAAGCGAACAAAAACGCTTTTGGCACATGCGGGGTCCGCATGTGACATACGGACCCCCGTATCTATGCGGAAAAACGGCCTCCTGAATAAGATGACATAGATTGAATCTCTTTGTGAAGAGTTCATGTGTCAAGGGAGGTACATGTATAACCTCTTCTATAAGTCATGACATATATATGAGATATATGTATATATATATATATATATATATATGTATATATATATATATATATGTGACCCATCAAGGGAGAACACCCCTCCGCGGGGGATTTTTAATTCCCCATTTGGCCACCAGGAGGCTGTTTTTCCGCATAGGTGTTTTATATGTAAATGCGGAGGGTCAAATGCGGGACCTATGTGGGATTATTTTTTTATATTAATAAAACTGTTTTTAAATGACCTCCGTGTAGTGTCCATATATAAAAGCTTAATATACGAAAATTAATTGTTATATACAGATTTTTTTAGTGGACTCAAGGCTTAATCAAGAAGGTTAGATACTATAATATCCTTGGCTTAATGATAAAAATAGTCTACATTCCAGGGAACCCCCTAGGAAATTCCCTAAAATGACGTCACACATACGGAAATTGTATAGGTAAAATGGGAGATGATATAATACACATACTGGGGCCTGTCTTTCCTTATGTTAGAATGTATTAAAATGCTACAAAATAATATCAGATACGGACCACACATACGGACGTCCGTATATGACATATGGACGTCCGTATATCACATATGGACGTCCGTATGTCACATACGGATGTCCTTATCTCACTTTTAGGATACCACCTGGTAGCCCCCTAGCCGTATTTGATTTACCAACATAGGGAGGTCCGTATGTGATATACAGATGTCCGTATCTGTCGGTAAGATAAGGAAAGACAGGGCCCAGGTTTACATATAATTCCCAAACTGGACAAACAATTCTTTCAAAAACTACAAATATGTCCATTGACATGTGTTAATCAAGATAGAATGTAAAATCATATGGTTTCAACACTACTTTTTGCGCAAGATAAGATGCGTAAGATGCAAGGTTCAATCCTTGGGTTCAATATGAAAGAGATCTTAATGGGTAAGAATTTTAATTGGTGACAATGTGAGGGTGTAGTAAGCTTAATTTCTCTATCCAACCTTTGTACATCTATGTGTGGGCTATCACACACAGCCCTTTAAGAGGTCTCAACATCCCTGTCTTACCTTACAGCACTCAAGGTATCTATAATATAACACTGAACAATGATACACCACATTCAGCATACTATCATATCATAAGGGATCAATAGACACAGATGCACCTTATACGCAAGGTAAATGGATAAATTAATTGCTAAATCCTGCTGAGAAAAGCTCAATATTGGATCCATGCATAGAGAATTGCTGCCCTTGAGTGATTAAAGTCCTTAAGGGGTTAGGATGGGTCGTGGGAAAGTAGCTGCCAGCCAGGCCCCTTATCGCTAACCCCCTAAGGGCTTTAACCACTCAAGGGCAGCAATTCTCTATGCATGGATCCAATATTGAGCTTTTCTCAGCAGGATTTAGCAATTAATTTATTGATTTAACTTGCATATAAGGTGCACACTCATCTCAGCTTATCCTATAGACCACATATGGACCTATAAAATGGCACATATGGAGGAAAGATGGCCATATGTAGGATACCACCTGCGCTAGAGCAGACCTGTGGTATTCAGGGCCCCATATACGGACATTATACAGGATTTTTCACTTTCCGTATCTTGAGCAAAAACGCATTTTTGTCCGCATCTGGATGCGGAAGGCCGCATCCACTGAGGCTGGATGCGGAAATCTGAGCAAAAACGGTTTTTAGACATATGGGGGCCGTATGTGACATATGGAACCCCGTATCTATGTGGAAAAACGGCCTCCAGGGGGCATTGGAGGGGCAAAATATTATTATGAAAATACATTAAGCTAATTTTTGATGCATAATTCAATGTTCTCATTTAAAATGCTCCGTTTTGGTTAGAATTAGCCCATATTTGGACGGTAAAATGAACATTTTTCATGAGAAATAGACCTATATGACTCTTTTTGGTTGCCTTGGCAACCATTCCAATAATCAAAATTTACAGATTTTTATGTCAATTTTTGGGGGTACTCACCAAAAACCCAAAACTAAAAACAGAAATGGAAAATTCCTTCTAGATCAAATCTATGATAAAATCACCATATTTTTATGTATTTTATTAGGAAAAAGGCTGATTTATTGTATTTTCAGACATTATTATGGTTTGTAATGTATTTAAAGCTTTATCATTGATTTCAGATATAAATAATGACCGATGTTCAAAGAGGGGTTCTGACATAACTACTTGGAATATCTAAACCAATGATATCTCATTTTAAAGAACTTGAGATGAACTTTGATAATGAATTTACCTACTGAGGGGTGGTTTTGCTTGCCTGGTCACATATATGGGTCATTCCAAGATTTACTGCACATGTGGTTCCTTGGGTATATAATAGCAAGGGAAACACTTCTACACCACCAATAATATTTTTATTCCTTGGTGGGGGGGGGGGGTTATAGCTAAGATTTCCATATGGTTTGGGTGAAGCCCAACCAGGTGGTATATGATCATAATTCTTTTTCAGACATGGTACATACAGCCTAAAGGTTTGTATAGAGTACAGAAGCTGTACATGAAACATGATTTTCATTCGAAATAGGAAAATCAATTATCGCATTTGAAAGAATCTTTCACTCGGTTTACTATGGTGAAAACAGAACGAAAATACCATTTCTAGATCAAAAGTTAGAGGCAAAAGAATAAAAAATTATGCTAATTTAGCTCATTAGCATAAATTATGCTAATTATAGATTATCTCATGATCAATTAGGCATAGAGCTTATTGCCATTCAGGAAATGGTCACACCTACCTATGTTTAGCAAGCAAGTCCTCTAAAACTAACAGGAGTATCTTCTCTTACAATACATCACTGAAAAGCCAGTGATCTGAATTTTAAAGTTGACTTTTAGCACGGAGCCCCCTTTCTCCTTGCCTCTACATATATATATATATATATATATATATATATATATATATATATATATATATATATATGTGTGTGTGTGTGTGTGTGTGTGTGTGTGGGCAGATGAGGGGAAAGGGCCCTCCCTGCGGGATTTTTAGTACTGGATTTGGTCACTAGGGGAGCTAGAAAGTAAAAAGATGTGAAAAATAGACCAAAAATGGCTTATATGTATTTTTTTACACAGAAAAGGGCTATCTACAAGTGTTGTATCTCATTTTAAAGCTGATAACATCAATTTTATATTTCATATTTAACCTCGGAGGACCCTTTCCCCTCACCTGTTCACACATACACAAACACATTGGCAATATCTCCACTGATAACACTGTATGTGGAGGAGCCTGAGCCACTGTTGAACAACTCTCCAATGGTGGACACTGGGGGCCTGCGCCACTGTTGGACAACTCTCCACTGTTGGGCACTGGCCCTCAGTGAGTGTTCTTATCTCCTGCTTGCCATAGTGATGGCTGATAAGAGATTAGTGCAGGTGTTGGACCATCCTCCAACAGTGGGAGTAATGCAGGTGGGGAGGTGAGGGAGGGGGATGGAGTCAACGGAAAATGCATAATTTGAAATCATTTTGATACACTAAATGCAGCATATCTCATCTTTGTTTTGATTGTGTTCATGCAAATACCTGGTTACTTATAAGGTCTATTACTATAAAGGTTCACTTCTTTGCACAAATCATAATTGTCTTGCACAAATTGACTTTTCTATTCATAACATTAAAGTATATGAAATTCAACCTGGGATGTTGGGGGATGAGCCAACGTTTTTCCCTCCACCTACAGTGGAGGATTGCCAATGTTTTCCAAGCCTGATATATATATATATATATATATATATATATATATATATATATATATATATATATCAGGCTGGAGCTTATATACTGGAGGAAATGTTATGTGTGATATATATATATATATATATAAGTTAATGTGTTGATTCGAAGTACCGGTAATAATAATAGATATATCATTAAAATAATAGAGAACGTTATAACAATAAATATGGAATAATTAAGAAGACATTGGGTTTGGTGAGAATTGACTTTGTCAATATCAATCCTATACATGCCTTTATTAAATAAGACAATAATTTACAATAATACAAAATTTGGGTATAGAAATAACAATATAATACAATAGTAGTAATATATACAAATAATCACAATATCACAGTAAAGTTTAAAATTTCCAGCACCACCCAGCGCGGTGTATGCTGTCCAAGTATATGAAGCCAATTGACCGTTAGTTCAACTGCTGGAGCTTATATACTGGAGGAAATGTTATGTGTGATGTCATAGAAAATCATGCGCCCCATACAAAGTAGTACCAACGTATCACTCATTAATTATATATATATATACCTGGGAGTATATAGTCCCATATATGTGTGTGTGTGTGTGTGTGTGTGTGTGTGTGTGACCAGATGGGGGAAAACCTGCATCCTGGGGGGGGAATAGCTTTGGAAATTGAAGTCATGTGCTTTAAAATGAGATATCTTGAGTATATGAAGCCAATTGACCGTTAGTTCAACTGCTGGAGCTTATATACTGGAGGAAATGTTATGTGTGACGTCATAGAAAATCATGCGCCCCATACAAAGTAGTACCAACGTATCACTCATTAATTATATATATATATACCTGGGAGTATATAGTCCCATATATGTGTGTGTGTGTGTGTGTGTGTGTGTGTGTGTGACCAGATGGGGGAAAACCTGCATCCTGGGGGGGGGGGGAAATAGCTTTTGAAAATTGAAGTCATGTGCTTTAAAATGAGATATCTTGAGCTAAAATATTCTAGGTGGTTCTTCTGCAATTGCTTGTCAAACCTAGGTCGGTGTGAGCAATTGAAAAATGCAAATAAGCTCTATATACATTATATCCTAGCTTTAATAGTGATAATGAAAAAAATACAATTTTGTCGAAAAATGAACAAAGAAATTTGATTTTCTTTTTATCATAAAATTGGTTCTAGAGGGAATTTTTTAGGTCTATTTTTGTTTCTGAGTTCCTTTTGTAAATATCCAACACATTTGTGGCACAAAAATTCCCATTTAGAGTAATGGATTGGTTTCCATGGCAACCAGAAATCACCATATATGCCAATTATCTGTTTCGAAGGCAACGGATATCTCTTTTACATTCCATAAATAGAAATGGAATAATTTTGAGCATACCACTGAATTCCCCATAAAAAAATATATACAAGCCATTTTTGGGTAGATTTTTCAGTGTTTTACTCATACACTGCCCCCTGGTGGCCAAATGCAGAATTAAAAATCCCCCCCCCCCCGGATGGACGTTTTCTCCAGATGGATCACACACACACACACACACACACATATATATATATATATATATATATATATATATATATATATATATACATATATATATATATGTATATAATATGTATATATATATATATATATATATATATATATATATTTATATGTATATATATATAAAGCTCAAAACCAATTGAATTTACTACTGCCACATGCTATGTAGACCATAGCTAAAATAAAGTTATTATATTAGACCCTAGGTGCGACTTATAGCTTTGTCTTAAACACAGGGTGTGAATTCCATGCATGCAGATAGTCAAATACAAGGCTTTACAGTACATGTTTTATCCAACCTATACCGCCTCGACCATCTCATAGCCAAATATACCATGCCAACAGTTTATCTTTAGGGTTCACAACATTGGGATTCACCATTGCGCTAAGTGTCGTTTGGACAAGCGCGAGGGGTTGGCCCCTTTTCTCTAGGTGTATTATTTGAGAACAGATTTACAAAAGGTACAAGGGGCCTGTTGCGAGCCCGCACCACCCACGCTTTTGTCTTTTCTTTCCATACATATCACACCTCGTTGTTGGTGATTGTAATACAAATAGGTCTGGGTCATGCTACTATTTTCCGATTTTTGTTTAACAAACTGCTTCTTTTGTGTATCCATTGCTTTTGAATGCAGCAAGTATCTAGTTTCCTTTTTACATTGATATTCTTGGCCTCTGGTCCAAGACAAAATAGCAAATGTCCCACATGCCCCAAAGCCAGATCTAGTCTAGCCTGTCATTTCACACCTTGGCCTCACATGACTATGGCTAGATGATGAAAAGTATGTTTCTTGTCACTCATACCTAGCAAAATAAGCTTGACCCCCAATTTTCTATCATATTATATTGAAGGCACACATTATGTAAATTTTCGGCCGAAGAGTGGGCATACCGTGAGTGGAGGTAATAACGGGATCAATAACATTATGTGTTGATCTAGATCTAAATAAACCTTATGTTTTAAATTCTTTAAAAGAAGAGTTATATGATGTTAGTCTATTGTAATATAATCCCAAACTACCATATTTTAGGTTATTTGATAATGTAACCTGAAACTCACATTGCTTTGGGCCTATATAGGCTACAATCTCCTGCTGACACAACATAAGAGACCCCTGCTCCTAAACTCAAACGAAAAAGAAGAACCTTCCTAACCCCTCATGTTGATCTATAACAAATAAACCCATTCCATGTATACAATCAAGAAAAAAAAAAGGACATTGGTATTTCCAGGTAGGAAGCCCAACTGATATCTAACCTTTCAGTCAAAGTATTCCCCCCTTTATTGGTGTAGGTATAGTGACACAGTGTAAATCTAGTAGGACAGGGAGAGTTGTGTATTTGCTAAATGCCTGGAGGAGTGTTCCTCACTGGCACGGCCTCCTGACCTAGTGGGTCTTCAGACATAGACAGGGATAGAACCAGTAGGACGGCTGTGCTTGACAATCGATCACAGCCACAAGTAGCTTCAGAGGAAAAGAGGAGTAAAGGGATTAATAGTCAAACCCAGAGGTAACGTCTTTTCTATAATAATAAGCTTCATTTGTGTCAGCACTTGTATATGACATAAGTTTCGGTTATCTTAAAACATACCTCTGTTGTTTTACATGTTGGCATAGCCTCCTGCAATTTAGCCAATTACTGTAGACATGCAAAGTTGGAGGGTAGGTATCACTAGGTATTGGGATTAGTTACATCGCCAGGTGATACTTCTAGAACGTTAATTCATTTTCTTATTTGAAGGGCAAAATATGTCACATCTCAGTTTTTGAATAAATGCTGAATGATAATACATTCCCATTAGAAATATTTGCTCTGATTATTTGACGAGTGTGTATAGCATAAATTACCTCAGAAAATAAATATCACCTTGTTATCCTCATAGTGTTGTGTTATTAGCCAACCGTGATTCCAAAAGTAGGAAACACGTCGCAGTTTGAATACATAGGCTATCTTCAACACAATTTTATCAACTTTTATACATGTAGTTCAAGTAGTCCCAGACTAGATAGATCGAAGAGAGGCAGTTTTATCTTAAATGTTTAATCCGGAAGGAATCGGATCAAAAGATGTATATAATCAGGTATTTTCCATTGAATACCTACATTAGCCATAGGCAGACATTTACTAATCTCAATTTATTTCATTAAAGGGGTGACACCATTAATCTATATCAAACAAAATATTTCAAACACATTTCCTCAAATACGATGCCTACGACTGCATGTAGAATAAAGGAAAAGAAAAAGGGTTCTTTACTAGTTTTGGTCCACAGGGTAATAGTACACCTGTAGATGTAACATCAAAGCACAGCTGGAATGTCATCTGGTGGTATAAGCATAAACTACTCCTTGGGATCAACAAATAAGAAGGGTACTTCACAGGTATTTTATACACCATATACCTTAACTTAATGCTGCCTTTCCTGGGAGGTTTCCTGACTGTTTCTTTTTATTACGAGTGCCACTTTGGCTTTCCTTTAATGTAGATTTACCGGATTCTAATGTTATTTTGAAATTTCTTATTTGCATAGCGACTCTTGCTGGGATATAATAAGTGGTACATAAAGGGCAATTGAACAAGTATTTCAAACTAAAAATCACCTATACAGATACATTGCTGTCACTCAGAGGACTCCTTGTACTTCTTACTGTGACCATTATTCTAATGAAACTGAAAATAATGCACTCTTGATAATTGGTGGATTCAGTGTGTGATATCATATGGCCTAAGATTCAGATTTTGGCCTTGCACTTGGAAGTTTAGCAAAAGTATTAGGCAGGGGCGTAGGAAGCAAATTTTTATTGGGGGGCCCAGGGGTCTCGGTTGGGGGGGCTGCTATATTTTTATATAGGCTTATATAGGGAATCTCCTCATTATTGGGGGGCCTGGGCCCCCCTTGCCCCCCCCTTTTCCTACGCCCCTGGTAGGTCACGTGGAACTAATTACATTTCCTCTATGTTTCTATATAGCATAACATATAAAAACATACCATATGACTCACTAGAGGGCAGAATTTACTTCCACGTGACCTATTATGAACTGCTTAATGCTAAAACTGGATCAGCAATAGGATTTTCAAATCCGGGCATCAGCATATAAACATTGACAAACTGTAAATTATTTTAATTCTTTGGGCTTGTGGGGTTTATGGTTGTGTCCCAATACCCCATCTTTCCTATAGAAAACAATCATACAGCATCTAGTAACCTGTAACAGATATTAGAATCTAAACCGGTAGGCTACATTATCTACATTGGAAGCAAATAAATCAATCTATATTATCCATCAAACTAGATATTTCCACATAGTAAAATATTTGTATTTTCATTATATCTGGTAGTCATATATTGTTCTTTTTTTCTTTTTCTTTTATTTTTTTTTTACTTTTTTATCCTCTCCCTGTTCTTATTGATAAAATTTGCGCATTCAACAGATGGCTGGAACAGCTAGCTCACTCCTCCTGCTGGCTTTGCCATTGCTGACATTATCTGGGGTCTCCTGTGGACGGTTCCACCCAGGACGTCTCCATGGACCTCCTATATGCAGTATGCGATACAACAATGGATCCCTGGCCTGCTTTGAGAGGTGTAAGGAGCACTGGAGCTGTGTATCTGGATACCCTTGGCACCTGGCTCCTGCCCTCAGGAGGTTAAATGTGGACGTCAGCTCTGTCAGGGTCTGTTGGGAATTGGTAAGTGGTGCCCTGGTAGTTATGTTTTGACACATTTAACAATATCTGAATATGACTTTGAATGCCATGATATAAGAAGTTAACAATGCATCGATCTGGGCAAATTGAGTAATTGCTTTGTAATTATGGAAGCTTAGGAGGTCATTGATGAGCTGAGTTTAAAGATTTAGGAAATACCATCTTAGCCTTTGTGTTCATTTCATAACTGAATGACTCTATACTTATTGGAGTGCCTCGTTGTGTTAAAGGTCAAGTGATTAAACACACATTCAGAATTCTCCTTTGGTGGATTCCATATCTATAAACATTATAATAATGCCAACCATGCATCTTTCAGCCCTGTACCTCCACCAGCTGTGCAGTAGGCTACAGCTGTGAGAACCACTTCTGGAGGAGACGTTGCTATAGATCTCCATGTGAAAGAAACTCCCAGTGTCCTACAGGGACCGAATGTAGGGGCTGGCCCAATGAGGACAAACGCTGCTTCCCTCAACCCTGTGGAGACTTTGACAGTTGCCCTTTCAACTTCAACTGCCTGGACAGAGGTCGCTGGAGGGCCTGTTATCCAAATGAATGTAGGGCAGCTTCAGATTGCCCAGTGCAAGGATCAACCTGTGTTAATACCTCTGGGGGGAGAATATGTGCTGCGCCCACAGGGCAGTGCGATTCATTCATGAACAGGTTCCATGAGGAATGGCACAACCCTATATAAAGTAATAAAGTGCGAAGTACCGTAGTAACTTAGCACCAGATAATTAATAGATGAAACTCCACTATTGGTGCTTGTATGAGACAGGTGTTAGATATTTTAGTGATAAAGACTCATTCCAACATACCTGTAATACCCAGCTCCTACTTTGTGAGGAATGCTTATTGGGGCCCCCAGTACTTATAGTAGTCTTTCATATAAGTAAAGACTTCCTTGTGGGATCCCTTGTGAACTCACTAAGATCTGACTAAAGTGCTAATGTTATACATAAATATTTACATTGATAAATACCATTCCAACTGTTTTGTAGTGTACGTTTCTTGTGAAGTGTAAATGCTACCTTTGAGTAGGTTATCAATGTGAGAAAAATATCCTAGGGTATTCTCAATGTAATAGTATAATGATAGCTATTTTATCAAATATAATATAGAATTATTATACAATAAGTATGGTAATTCCAATCCATATGCCCATATTGCTAACATATGCGTATAAATGAAATGAATAGAATTGACACTCTGTATGTGATATGCATGCTACGCATAATTTAATAAAATACCTTAACAATTGATTTATCTATTTAGGTTCTAATGTGCATATTTACTCTCATTGCTTACATAGTTTAAGGTATATAGGGTAAGTTGTGTATAGCTTTACACATTGACATGTAATGGTACACTTTTAGAAGGATTCAGTTTGTTTTTGTTTTTGTTTTTTTATGATATTATCAACACTAATATGTGATATTTTAGGTTGATCATACCATGGTATAAACCATTCTTTTATCAGCACTTAACTTTAGGGCTTAGTTTCTTTGGAGAATACGTTTTCCAAATAAATGTTCTTGTTGCCAGGAACTCTTAACCCTTTCGTGCCCAGAATTATTTGAGGATTTTACATTATTTAACAATTGTATCACTTTGTTGCTCAGACCATGTGTTATTTTGATCTTCTCTTTTGAAAGGGGCTCTGCATTACATTATCTGAATTCATACTTATAACTAATTAAAGGCTGAGATAAGCACATAGCATTCTGGTTGGGTCTGGTAACCATAGTTACTGAAACATTCTATTTGTTGTAATTTGGTAGTATTTGGTCTCCTTGGACTATATATTAATAATCCCTGCAATTCTGAGACCTAATAGATCTTTCAAAGCTGATTCTGCCTGCATGTATACTGACACTGAGGAAACAAAATGTGTTAGTAACAATGCATGGATTATCTTTATGGATATGAACAGTTCCTATAAAGTCTAATGGGGTATGGAAAATTGGTGGAAAATTGGGTGTATATGATCCAGCATCACTTTTGGTATGATGTAAGATCTTAGGTCCCTGGAGGGTTGCCCTCTAATGAATCACATAAGAAAGCAGCTCATTTTAAACTTTTGACTCCCTGTGCCTGATATGTTGGAAATGAAACATATTGGATGGTTGCATCCTAATTGTGAGGTCATGGCCTTTCTAAAGAGGGTCTAACTTTGCAGATTGGACCAGTAGAAGTATCTGGATGATAATTCCTTTCAATATACATGCATTTAAGCCCAAAACCGCGCATTTAAGCGCGCTTGGGCACCTAAGGGTTAAGACAGACGCTGCTTCCCTCAACCCTGTGAACCCTTTGACAGTTGCCCTTTCAACTTCAACTGCCTGAACAGAGGTCTGTGGAGGGCATGTTATCCAAATGAGTGTAGGGCAGCTTCAGATTGCCTAGTGCAAAGACCGACCTTTCATTATATTATATTATATTATCATATTATACAGTATGTATTTGGATAAGGCAATATTTCCAAAGTAGGCCAACATTCTAAGGCTTCATTCTTTAGAAGTATATTAGGGGGGGTGTACCTAGCCTAAGTTATATAAATATTGCTATGGGCAAATTTAGATTGAAAAATCGAGTTAACTCAAACCTTCCTACCTGCTTCGTAGGCCGGAAATTGTGCCACTGAATGACTTTATCCCACACCAGGTACACACATTCCCATTGTCCTCAAGTAAGCAGTGATCAGCACAGTGTCACCTATAAGTAGGGGGGAGGTTATTCAGTCAAATCGATGATAGGAATGCGGGGACACCTCATAAAGTTGCTACTCATCACAAGAAACAAGAATCTTTGGTTCGTTTTTGATTTTGGGTGTTCTACCCCCTTGACCACCCCCTCCGAAGACAAAAAGTTGGAAAATATTAAATTAATTCATATTAAAATTGTATTGCTGTATTGCTAATATTAGGCCTCTAATGACTGTAGGGTAATCAAAAATATATTTCATATCAACAATAAAAAATCAAGAAATCAAAATAACATGATTTTGAATTTTTTCGAAAACTCCAATATGGCCGCCAGTAGCCATAAATGGGTATTTTATTTAGATTTTCATGCCTAAATTAAAAACCAACACTTTTATTATGTTGGCATAGGTAAAGTAAAGCCTAGGATCATGAGGAAAGCATGCAGGTTCAGATTGAGGCGGTTTGGTCTTCTATTGGGCCATTATATTGCATTTGTAGCCCCGTAAAAAAAGCTATAAATGGTAATATGACTGTATAATCTTGGATATTGGTTTACAGCTATTTCAAAATCATAGGAAATTGGTTTCCTGGCAACTGAAACACCTTAAATCACTAACACGAAGTACATACTATTAGAGACAATAGGCAGGCATAGGCCTATAGTCCTTAAATGATCCAATATGACCATGTGAGTCCTAAATATTGATATCAAATCACAGTGTACAGAATAACAAAAGAGACTAAGCACTGTGCATTTTGCCTATTTCTACATCACAATAGCTTGGTGACTTATTCATTTCATTTGCTATATAACAGAAATCAGGCTTCAAATCCTTCTCATTCCAAATTCCAAGAATAATTTCTAGTTTGTATTACATGGATGTGTCAAGAGCGAGCTTCATGTGACATTTTATAAACCCTTTGTTATCTGCATAAAGCACGCTCTTTACCCATTCATTGTCCTGCATCAAAACTGCCCAGATGAGTACAATGCCAGTGCGTCATTCATGCATCATGGCAATCAGACTGGGTTGAAACATTTGCATCAGCAGACTGCATTAGGTTGCACTAGGCTGCATTTCTAATAGCATCCTGTAGTCCCTGACCTCACATTTGCCTGTATTTGTTTGTCCTTTAGGCCTCAGATTTGGGCAAAAGTTTAACTTAAGCTGAATAACCTTTGTTGATATAAACATCACCATAAGAATAGTATATCAAGTGGTAAACATAAGAACCACAAACATTATAGATCAGCTAAAGACAGTACACTACATTATGTGTGTGCATGAAAATGGACTACCTGTCAGTCTATTAAATCACCTATGTAATTCTTCAATTGCCTTATGTTGATCAATCAGTTTTGATGATGTTGGGTAATTGTAAGTCAAATCCCTAGGTTGTAGCCATACTCCGAAATGAAGGTCAGTAAAGATGATGGATCAGTAGCACCTATAAAACATGCCCCCTAATATCTTTATAATGACAGGTGGTTATAAAATGCAGGCTCATCACAAGTGTTCATGTTTCTTCTGGTGCTTGAAAATTAGGTAATTAGCAGAGAGTGTTGGATGTTGGTCCAACCTCTGCAAATTTAAGGGGTCTTGAACACTACACAAGTTGAAGATTTTCTCAACATAGAAAAATGCACTAAAGTCTAAATTGGAGGGGGCTATTTCTTTTCTGAGGGTCTGATCTGAGGAGCCTTGGTTGAACTTTGGGCTGATACTGAACAGGTTTGGTGGTGGAATGAGCAGCTCTATAAAATAACTTAGTCTTGGCTAGATCTGCTACACTACAGTCACACAACATATTGAGATTGCATGAAGACATCATGGTTAAGTCTACTACATTTTTATTCCCCCTGTGGGGTTTGATGTTATTCAGCCATATTGCTGTCCTCCCTTTCTCACTAAGTCATCAAGCTATTGTCTAACAGAATTAGTCAAAATTCACAGTGCTTAGTATCTTTTGTCATTCTCTACACTGCAATGTATATCAATATCTTGACTCTTATCAGCCATATCAGAAGATTCAAGGACTATATGCCTGCCTATTGACTTCAAATCTACTTGCTGTCTGTGATTTAAGGTGTTTCAGTTGCTAGAAAACCAATTTCCTATGATTATAAAGCATCTCTAGACCAATACCCTAGTTAGATAGTCATCTTACCATTTATTGCTATTTTACGGGGCTACAAATGCAATATAATGGCCCCAATAGGCAAGCCAACAAGTCAATGTTGAATCAAAGGTTGAATTGAGGACATTATTGATATATGTCACTGTTGATCTGTTGTTGAAATGGTGATTGTTGAGAAAATTGAAGTGGAATGATTGAAAAAGTGTCAAAGACAGGTTGATCAACACCATTAACACAATATCAAACCTTGTCTTCCCAAAGTGATGCAACTCTCAGGGCGAAATCTGACACAGGGCTGATATTTTTTTTCTTGGTAGTAGGACAAAGATATTTTGCTTGTGCATACTTTCCATATATGTGACCCATCCTTACAAAATGGTGCGGAAGGCGCACATATAAAATGTTTAGTTATTGGCATATTCATTTACAGCTCATCAAGAGCTTTCATTTGGAATATAACACTTGCCTATTTGAACCAGGTGATCCTCTAAGGATCTTCTGTCGGTAAATTTAGTCGGATGAATTAAAAATCGATTTAACTGAGATAATTGACATTTTAAACATATAATAATTTATGAATCCTATATAATTCCCATGTAATTCTATATAACCAAGAAAACTAAAGCTATGTCTTCTAGGCATTTGGGGCTTAAATTCAGTTTAGTAGGCAAGGATTCTGAAAGATATCTACCCATAGGTTAGAAAAATGCTAAAATATCAATTTTAAAAAATATGATATTTTTGACACTATACCACTTGAGAAGCCTATATCTAGGCTTCTAAATGTGCGACTTCAGTACCACTTCGTTAGGATGGGTCACATATTGGGAAAATGCTGAATAGTTGTTTTTCTTAAATACAGTTGTGAGTTTGCAATGATGACCAATGAAAGTAAAATCATTTTGTCACCCATTGTGTTAGTTTGTCGCCCTAAACAATTCTGATGGAATTACAAGTAGTTAAATTAATGTTGGGACCATAGGAATTTGCCCTATGGTGATGCAGTAGGGGGTAAAGGCAATATGTAGGTAGTCTAAGATTAAATCTCAGAGGTAGGAGAGAGAGGGACAATTTTCTCATTGTGTCAGTTTTTTGTGCCTAGCATGTCAGTTTGTCACCAGTGTGTCAGTTTGTCGCCAAGAGTGTCAGATTTCACCTTAGAAGATTTTTATCACCCAAAAGAAAATTAGCAAAGATAAATATTTAAGAACAGTATCTGTTAGGGCATAAGGAGAGAGGGTAAGGGGATATTTTTAACTAGTCAGAGATAGTTAAATATGTAGATTGTTCATGTGAAGATGATTTTGCTGAAAAGGGCCTTCTGTGTCAGTTTGACGCCAGCGTGTTAGTCTTTTTGCCCTGATGTCAGGAAAAGGAGGAAAAATCAAACTTATATGGGCCAAATTTTTGAATGTGGCACTTTTGGCCCTGACAAAGCCAAAACAGTGAAACTCAAAATAAGTTGCAATAACTTTATTACATTCAAAGAGCAATGTCCTGGCTGTGTAAAAACACCTGACATCATAGCAACTCGTAGCGAGTCCGTTTTTATAAGCATTCAAAGATAATCTGTTGTAATTTGTGTTACTCCCTGCTCGAAATTCAGAGACCAACTGGATATACCTCTTAACTATAATTATCCTAATGTCTCCTAAATCCATTTACAACATCTACTAGTAAGTATGTATCATGATTCAAAAAATAAATATGTTCCTTCAAATACTTTCCAAGATATCAAATATTGAACTTTTGTAATTGACTGATTTTTCTGAGAATTTATTTCTAAAACCCCAATTTTCATCTAGCTTTGTCAAAAGTTGTCAAATAACCACCAACATTCATCCACATTAACTTCAATATGTATACTTTAATATGCAACTACCATCTGTTCCATATCTAGCAGTAGTTTGTGATAGAACTGGTCACAAGTTGGACCACAATTTGTTCTTTTTTGAGCAGGGAGTAACATGTTACTCCCTGCCCAAATTTAATTTCACCCCCCAAATAGCACAAAGAGCAAATTATGTACACAAATCTACATAAATAGGTTAGGGAGACTCCAAAACAAGCAAATGAAAAAGTAGTAGGTGGAGTTTGATGGATATTCCTAAAAAAAGTTACAACATTTTCCTATCAGGTGTTACTCTCTGCTCAAAATTCAAATTCCACCATTGATTTGGTTAGTTGGGCTAAAAAACTGCATGTGGGTAACATATAACATATTTTTTTTGAATAAGTGACAAGTGCATCTATCATAAAAGCCACAAAAAACAGTAATCTTTACAATATTAGGGACATGATATGTGAAACAGTCGGATAAATCTTTGGGTTCGATACAGATTTTTGGAATTTCCACACTCAAACAGACACTTAAAGTATTGGGATCATAACCAAATACTCCAGGAAGATACAGGAGTGTATAATCTATGATCAGGATATCATATGTACACATTTTGATAACTGAGGGACAGGAGAGTGAGCTTTAGCAGCAAAATCTATTTTTGAGCAGGGAGTAACACATATAGGGCACGGGCAGGCGACATGCTTCAACCCCATATAACGCCCAGTCATTTAGAAATAGTGGCAAAATTTCACCACTTACCGACGGACAACATCGGTTTTTGTCAAAATAAAAGCATTGGACCCCAACAAAGTACATCAGCGTGTGCCCTAGACCTTCATACAACTTATCAAAGCAAATTTTTGGCTGATCCCTTACCTTTCTTTGCTTTAGGAATAAAAATTGTCAGTAAAATTGGACAAAAAAAGGATCAAATGATAGCTGGAAGTGTCCTTGTTGTGATTAGAAAAGACCCGTATAGATATGCCATGCGAGGGACGACAGAGATGTCATCTGGTTTAGGGCCAAAGGACTTAGAATTATGAGCAGAGAGTAACATCCGATCATATTTTATGGTCTACAAATGGCACAAGGAGTCAATATGGGACCAATTTTTGTTAATGATTGATTAGGAGGTGCCAATACACTATGCAAAGCAAACATTTACTGTATGGAAACGGTATATTTTGATTCATTAACCAAAATGTTAAATGTTACTCCCTGCTCAAAAATGTGTATGCTAATACACTTTAGGGCAAGAACTAAAAGATAATGGGTGTGGCCCAAACTTTTTATACCATATAAACCCCTCAAATGTCCCTCAAAATTAAGTGCAGCATGGATGGTAGAAACAGAATATTTCATTGGTATTTTGAGGAGGTTTATTTTTGAGCAGGGAGTAACATAATGCTGCCTTTATTCAGTATGAAGGGGGAGAAAATAATCTACCATGTACATCAGGTTAAAACTCTTTGGATCTCAGAGTTAACATATGTATTGAATTCCAAAAGTGATTTTCAGGGGTTTTGTACAGTATAAGCAGCATGTGGGGGGGGGGGTGAAAACTGTATTTTTTCAGCAAAGTACACACTTTTTGGTCTTTTTTCAATTCTGTAGGCCCATAACTAAAAAAAATTATGGTCCGATTCGCTAAAGTTTACACTCATTTGAAAGCTTAGGATGTTTTCTCTAGAATCAGACCATAAAACACCAGGCTATAGTGCATAGGTTTTGACACTATTGGTAGGTAAAGCTTAAAAACCCTGTAAAATGCTAAAAGTACCATTTTCAAAAATTTGGCCCATATAAGTATTGGGATCTTGTTGCTTTGGGAATTAAAGGAGATCCATAGACCTCAAGTAATGGGTCAACTTTTATTTCATGGCAATTTATTTATATATTGTAAAAACAGAGGTTTTTCAAATGCGTGTCAGTTTGTCACTTAAGGAGCGTGTCAGTTTGTCGCCTCTCAAAGTTGCATCACTTTCAGAAGACAAGGTGATCAACCAGTTCTCAATGTTGATGCAATATTCTGTGCCCAATGCTATATATATACGTCCATAACAATGCACAGTGTACAGCTTTAAAAGAATTCTTTCTGAAAAATATGGGCTAAGGCGTTCTAGTGATTCCTGTCTACTATGCCCCCTTAGTCCTGTTTCTAAAGTTTATCTGACACTATCATGATAGCCTCACATATTATCCAACAGATGGCTATAATAGCTAATTTGCTCATCCTGCTGAACCTGTCATTCCTGATGTTATCTGAGGTCTTCTGTGGACATCCTATATGCAGTATGAGATTCAACAATGGATCCTTGGTCTGTTTCGAGAGGTGTCAGGAGCACTGGAACTGTGAGCACTGGGTTGTGGTGCCTTTATGTTACAAAAGTGGCGTTAGGCTTCAAAAGGGTACCTTTTGTAGCCTAATGCACCCATGTGGTCTGTATGCTACAAAAGTGGCATTAAAGCACAAATGGTTCATAAGCTACAAATGGTTGTTATACTCCAAATGGTTCATAAGCCACAAAAAGCAATCAAGCGGGTCATAATGTAAAAAAAAACATCAGTCACCAATGTAATGATCAAGATAATGATGCCACAGTCTTGACCTCAATTCTTTAGAACACATTGTTAAGTGGAACTTGTCAACATCAGGCACATGTTGTCTCTGGATCCGTCCAACGAGAGCCACCAAAAGTTGAAATATCAATCAACATTTTCATACTTCAGAGATCTGGACGGCCCATATTACTACATATAAAGCATTTTCATATGGGGGTCAAGGGACTGGGTATAGTTCTTACACCTCGTACCAGGTGTCCCCATGACCACAGTCCATGGTTACTGTGTCTGTGTACTTTACTCCACTGGGTAAACTTGCTTTGATAGAATGGTTGGTGGGCATGTTACACACAATTTGATAAAATTACTTAAAATGAAAGAATAAAACAGAGTTGATTTATTGATTGATCTATTCAGGTTCTAACATTATGGAGCTTATGATTAGGCTACATCAAATCGAGTACGCCTATCTGAAGTCAGTTTTATCAAAAACATGATGTGGAATCTCACATATTTTGACTTCAGTAAACGTATACATTTTTTTGTGCAGATATATTTCCATGCATCTAGAACAAAAGGTCATTTTCGCACAATCATATTTCAATGCATCTACGGGCAGCAAAATGTCTACTTGGGTGTCCTTTTTGTGGTTTTTAAATCGGGTAATTATTAAAGATTTACGGCCAAAAATGTGCAAAGGAATGCAAATGGATAAGGGATGTCTGTGGGACTTTCCTCAGTTGTTGTAGTACAAGTCCCCGCTCCCATTAAGCTGACTTAACTTCCCTGTATAGGTATCAACATATATCACGATAAATGTGTCCAGTCAGGCAAAAAGGCGTATCCAAGTGTATGTCACCTTCCAAATATGGAATGTATGCATCCAGAGGAAGAGTTTTTTCACTTATAACTGGAGTCACACATACAGACTCATTGTACAATTTCGTGATCAACATCAGTTTAGGACATGGCATCAATCATGTGCCCATGCAACCTGCGGTAATATTTTTTCAAAAGATATTGTATGCCATCCTCTGATATCTCACAAATTCTAAATGAATCATTTTCAAAACAGTGATTTTGAATGGAGCCAAAAAGGACATGATCCAGAACTAGAGCCTGGGGGAACAGTAGTGAGGAATAAAGACATGAAACATTTTTGAAGAGTATTCACTTTTACTTATATCACAGAAAATTGCATCTTGACTAGAATGACACCCTGGTGATTTTCAAAGTTAAATGCATGCATATGTTGTTCTGATTCTACGTCTTCTCATAGGTGCACCACACTACCTGCACCACAATGAGTCAAGGTTAATATGTCCCAAGTGATATGATGCTTTGTATCAGTTTGGGAACTCCCAGTGACTGTGATCCATAGATGACATTTGATTGTAGACAGGATCTAACCCTCAATGCTGCTAGATTCTTTAAACTCCTCACCTCTTTTTTGAGCTGATTTAGTTCATCAACAATATCCAATGAGATATTAGTACGTTCATGATGATGGTGAATACTAAGAACATTCCCAGTATTGTAGCAGAAACCTGCTTCATGCAACCTATACATAAGATCATAAGTTTGACATTTCCCCAGTGTCTCAAACAATGCTCTAACCCTTTCGTACTTTTTATAATCCTTTGCACATAAGTCCCAGAAGCCTCCATAGGCGCTGATGCAAAGGGAGATGACCTTCTGGGAAGTTAATGTATTATTTCGAAAACTGGTGCAATCTCTTAAAATTGATTCATAAAAAGGATCACCAACGTCAACTCCATATTTGGTAACTAGGACTTGGGCAAACTCAAACCTAGTGTCATTGGCTATAGTGTAGTTTTTTTGGAACAGTTTCTTGCTGTTACTGGCTATGGAGGCCATTCTCCAGGAGTCAGGGGCCAAAGCCAACTCAAGAGCAGATGGCAAGTCCTTTTCAGAGGTATGAAACTGCTCCACACCCCTGAATTTAATCAGATCATCAAAGCAGGTCCAGCAACCATTCTTAATTGCTATCAGGATGGGATGGTAGTCTGGCTGGTTCTCAATGTTCTGTGATGCTATCCTTTCTAGTATTGCATGGGCAGTATCACAGCAGTTTTGGTGCAGAGCCCATGAGAGATTACTCTGTCCTCGATAGCATCTCTGGTCAAGGGCTTTGGAGTGTTGGACCATCAGCAATGGTAGCTTTCCCATTTCTTTCTCAAGGGCCAATGCGCGGATAAAGTTAGTTTGACCAAATACATCAATTTTGTCAGGATCGGCCCCTGCTTTTAGTAAAAGTTCTGCCGCCTCCTCACTCCGACCACTCACTGCTAGCCGTAGCGGTGATGTCACTGCCCTGCTGTCACATATAGGCAGATTCTCTGGATTGGCTCCATTTTCAAGTAAAAGTGACACCAAATCTGTACTCTTCTGTAGTATGGCTATATGTAAAGGTGTCATACCATTGCTGTCTATGACATTTGGGCATGATCCATTGGCAAGAAGCGTGCATACAAGGTCTTTATTTTTCTCTCTGACTGCGAGGTGTAGAGGGGAGTCCCCATTCCTGTCTGGTACATCCACAGCAAATCCATGCCTGGCTAGGTGAAATGCACTATCTAGATAGCTTTCCCTGATTGCTATACAGATAGGAGAATCGCCAGATGCTGTATATGGTTGTTCTACCTGTCTTCTCTCCATGGTGCAAAATAGTGGTAAAAGTGGCATTCTGAAAAATTGAAAAATAATGACATGTGACAAGTTGTCTCAGTGATAGATATAAGGGACATCTGTCCTACCAGTAATGACGATCTTGACAGATAAGGATAATATAGAAAGCACTAGGTCTTTTCTTATTTCTCTTTAAAATTGATCATAGGTTATCCATTGCTGAACATTTATTGCTGACCTAAACCTGTCATCGGATGTCATATTCCTGATTCTAGAATTCATAATACCATAATATACTACCACGCAATCATACTATATACTCCAATAAAACAGTTCAGGTGTTCAATGCACAGTTCCATTGAATCTGACCTCAGATATCCAAGCTACATAGTACTTGTATAATAGTTTTGTTTGTAGGCCAATATAACATGTATACCGGGTAGTTCTAAAGGCACACTATTCCTTTTACCTTTCATATACATATCGCATCGATATCATATACCATGTATGGGTCACAGGTGGGTAAGTAAGATTAAAGAAATTTACCTTTGTATTAAGTGGTTATTCTTGAATATGAGTAATCCTGAATATTCCCTATTCAAATGGTGTATTGCCACAGCTGCTTAAAAACTTCTTGGTACCAAGTTTCTTAAATCAGTATATGATATCAAGGCATATAGCAATGTAAGGCGAACAACTTTAACCACGTCTATGCCACCCATAATATTGACACCATTATATATACCAACACCATAGGAATCCTGGAACTGGGCCAGACTAGCTCTCCAAACATCGGCATACTGGCACTGTATTGAATGTTACAGAGTGTGTGTATACAAGTGCTCGGAGAGTGAGGCTTAAGGCCACGTGGAGGTGGCCAGGTTGTAGCGTCATGTCCAGGCGTGTGCTATTAACCAAGGAATACAGGGGGTGTGGATGGGGGGTCCCCCATGTCACATGTCGATTTTAGAAAATGGTCATGGCACTTGTCACTTAAATCCCCATGTCCCATGTCACCTCTAAGAGCCTATCATGTCCCACTTTGAATTTAAGAAAGCACCTATGTCATGTCACTAATTGTTTTGCCTCATGTCACTAAGGCCCATGTCACATGTCGACTTTAAGAAATGGCCATGTCACCATGTCTAATTTAGTGGTCCATACTCATAATACAACAGACCATGTGGAGAAAAACTACAGTGCCAAACCCTTTGTCCATTGCCACACAATTCTACGTAGAACAGAACACGTGGATTGAAACATATCATTTGGAATGGTGTGGAATGGTCAGGTCTTAATTAACATATATAGTCCTGCATCTAATCTCTGGAATAATAAACACAGAAATCGAAAGTGTAATACATTAACTTATTTTGATTATGCACTGTACAGAACAGTTGGAGCATATCATCGCGCCTAACATAATAGTAAGGACAGTATGATAGACAACTGATGATCTTATAAAGCTGAATCCCCCCCCCAAAAAAAAAAAATAAATAAAATAAATGAAACATAAAAAATCACTATCAGAGGTTCCCTATCAACGCTTATCAGAATATATGACTCTATCTATGGCAGATGATGTTTAAAATAATGTCTGCTACCCAAGGTGTGTACGTATATGCCCCTGTGTCCTATAACTTTCTTTTCACCTTGACAGCTTCTATTAACCTTATTTGCCTGCACCTGCCTGGAAATGGGCCAAAACACTTCTATCCCATGGGATTTGCTGTTTTTATGATTTTTTTCTCCCTTGTCAATTATTTGATTGGGTTGGAGGCCGGCTGCTGACTCCTTCTGCCCTCCATAACCTTGATGTAATAATACCAACCTAATAAACAAGCCATCAACCTATAATTTTATTACAGCTACAATATCCTTGCAATCTTAAACAGCTTGCTTCCCCAACACTACGCCAGATGTCAGCACTGCTGGACAGATTGTTCGAAGATCAGCCATCCTGAATGGCATTGGAGGGTGGGCAATCTTCGCTTGCAAGAGATACAGGATTGAAGAAGTTAGGAGGGAGGATCCCTGTTGGGCCGAATTAGGCCTGTTGGGCTATATAATTAGGATCACACACAACCTTTTGACTGAATTACAATTTTACCGTGTGATACTGACCGAAATCTAATCTGCGCCATGTATTACTTTTTGGTGAAATTTGAATATTTGCTTTTGAGTTATTGGTACATTTAGTAGTTGACAGTTGTTGGTAATAGGAATATTTGAGGATTTAGAGGTAGAAACTTTCTACATTTCTATCAATATGCCACATGTAATGCATCACGTGTAAAGCATACTCAGCATATAAGACGCGCCCTGAGTTGAACCACAGGCTAAGACGTACCTGCCCTGGTAGCATGGATACTTTGGGCCAATGTCGGCTTATGTTGGGCCAATGTCGGCTTATATTGGGCCAAGCATGGACAAGCATGGCCAAATGCTCCATTGCTGATTTGGTGGGGCTTGATTTGGGCAGTTTAATACTGTTCTGTAGAACAATATTATCCTCACCTATGAGGCACACATCTAACTTTGACCACTCCAATATGGTGCACTATAAGTCTATCACTGCGTATAAGTAACACATTATACGCGAGCATATTGACGGGAACAGCATAGGATTTGACATTTCATTCCTCTCTGAATGTAGACTTTTCACCTAGCCTTCCCTTTCCCTCATTGATATGACCTTTCCCATTTTACATCATACATGTATCTGTATTTCCTTTCTAAAACTAATTCAATGTTTTTGGACTATTATATAGTCGATAGCCGTTTTCTAAAAATATATATATATATATATATATATATATATATATAAATTCTCGTATATTCCCATGTTTCTTTGGTCTTCTTCTATGCTCATTTTTTAAAGAGAAATTGCCTCCATGATGAGTAAAAGAGAAGGCCAGTTAATAAGAGGTCCCTCTTGGTTGTGCTCGAAGTATGGTTTGTGATTAGTTGTACATAGTTCCAAAGGCGCATGATAGTCTATAAATGTCACGTTTATATGTTTATAGGACTAAACCCCAAAAGCAGTCTAGGACTCGACAGATAAGGTGCACCCCGAACTTGGGGTAAGCCTATGTTGCGCAGCTGGATCTCAATTAGGGGGCGGGTGCACCAAAAAAAATCACCCTTTTATGTGAAAAAGCCTGCGCTACTAATAAACATAAATCAGACCCCTCCAAGGCGGGGAGGACGGAAAAATGCCCGCTGCATGCACTTCGAATTTCACCAAACGCCCTGTTATTAAAAGTTATCCACGTAAAATTAAGAATAAGTGTAATTTGTTACCCGCCTTTTTTTCTTGACAGTAGATACAAAGCAGAGCAGTGTGATTCTAAGACTGTTAGGGCATCAGTGAGGGCGGTTCAGCTGTGTTGATAAAGTATATATGGGAGGGAAATATGTTTATAGCTAGTAATTTGATGTATGCCCAGGCTGGGTACTACCTCCAATCTACATCTAAAAGGGGTCCCATAATGCACAGTGCTATGTCTTCCTTTTTGGGTGAACTAATCACAATTTACAGACACTAGCACCGCCACTCTGGCGTCTTGCTCATCAGATTAGAGATACGACCACCCCTGAGCTGTCACATTTTCAAACCACTTTAATCGTAAATCCACAGAACAGTGCTTGCCCGTGACATTCTGTTTGTTGCATAATTATTGTATTTACATTTCCTTGCATTTTCATCTTATCAATAGTTAGTCTCTCACCTATTTTAATAGTGAGTTCCACGACCTGGCATTCTTGTCAAAGTCATAGAGACTCTAACAGCAAGCTGGATCTTATTCTAAATCACGCTGATATTTGCTTGCAACTCGAAGCATATCAGCCTAGGTATTATACGTGAATGATAAGGATATTGACTCTGATAGCAGGAAAGTCCACCAGACCCTGAGAGTCAGGTAATGCCAGACTCGCGATCAAGGAGGGTCCAGCTACAAACTATGTATGTTTTAAAGTGTATTAAAAGTTAACCATAAAACAGATTCCCCTACTTCTAGGCTCCTCCTGTATGGTCCATTGCTGTAATATTTCATTTTATACACATTGCCGTCTTGTAGTCAGTTCACTAAAACCCCTTCCTCCCCCTCCCCCTAGCCTCCTGCTGGCCTCCTCCTATCACCTCTAATGCCCTCCACCACCTGATACATTTGTATCTGTGGGGTCTGTATAATCTCAATATCCTCCTCCAGGGTCTCAGGTCACCAGGAGCGGCTCAGGCTCCAGGTTCACTAAGCTAGGTGATCGATTACAGATTTGTGATACAAGTCATCTGTATATGTACAGCAGAGAGGATGTACAGAAACCCTTGTGCTATTAGCCAGGCACAAGGTCGCCTATTGATTCACCACTGATTTAGGAAAGAGACTGTATATGGATGAGATTGGTGTTTTTGTGCAATCTAATCTCCATGCCATATATGATCTAGTTGCATAGGACAATTATCATAAAAGGTACCAACTGTCTGTCTTTGATACAAAGGATTGATGTCCTACAGAGAGATAATATTATGTTTGTGACTGTTCTAAATTTTGAATGGGTCCCGAAGGTTGTCGTTAAGTGTAGCTATAGAAACCTATAGCTAGGGATCCACTGCCGCGAGTTTGTTGCGAATTGTACCCGTGCGTGTGCCCTCGCAGAAAACATTCCAGCAGTGGATCTGCTGCTGCGAGAAATGTCATGCGATGTCCGAGCGGCGTGCGACGACATTCACAAAAATCAAAATAATTTGATATTTGCGAGTGCTCTGCGAGGGCACACGCACGAGTACAATTTGCAACAAACTCGCGGCAGTGGATCCCTAGCTTAAGACAGTCATACACCAACCACCACCTCTTTGATACAGATGTAGTTAAATCTGCACTCTCATCATGATTGCTGTTAGATCTGATGTACTTAATGCACACATGTCAAGCAATGGTAGATAATTACCCATGATTCCCCTGTATGATTCGAAGGATTTGAATCGTAGTGGCTGAATCCAGCCATAGCACCTTAAGAAAGGGCCTCCTGAAAAAGGGTCCACTGGCGTTTTACCCAATCTAGTTTATAGCCTGTCACCTAGGCTTGACGTATCCCCATGCGTGGATAAAGGTTCTATTTAGCAATGCACACTGGCCAATTCAATCAACAAGAAATGACCATTGCATGTAGTCCTTGCCCTTTGACCTTATGGACATCCTGTGACCTATGCCCCTTTCAAATCCCTTGATTCCTGAGTGGCAGTAGCAGCAGGAGCTGGATCTTAGTTATATTAATATTACAACACCAGAATCAGCTTTCTGTCCCTGGCAGCAGTGTGTGCTGCCCTCTGGGGGAAGTGCCTATAAATACATCCTTCCCCTCTCCCTCCTTGAATACTGCCTGTCCAGTTTCTCAGCTGTGGACAGAAACTGGAGGTATTTTCTTGAGTCTATACGACTGCAGTCTTTGAATTCAGAAGTCAATTTCTTGTAACTCAGGTAACCCTTGCCCTAGCCCCAGGTTCTACCGCTATTTCAACAGTAAATTAGCCAGTAGCATCACAAGCAGTATAAATTTCCCTTTTAATGCACATCACCATTGTACAGAGCAATCATACCAAATACCATGGGCCATTTTGAGTCCGAAATTTGGCTTAGATGATGCAGCGGTAGGTAAATTTCACGTCTAGATACCCTCAAGAAGTTACTAAGTTGAGTAGTGTAGGGGTTCTTTCCCTCCCCGGGTGCGTTGAGCCTCCAGAGGCCAGCTCACTTGGTGGTCACTCCCCCTATGTATACCATACCGATCCAGAGGTAGGTGGAAGGTGGAAATGTCAGTGGGGCCTTGTTGGTGATAGGGTATGTCCGGCCAGGGGATGTAGCTCAGCAGTAGAGCACTCGAGTTGGAAGCGAGAGACCTGGGTTCGAATCCCGGTGTCTCCAAAGACGTTTTCGCCGACCTCTACAGTAGTATAGGACCATCACAATTGACGATCATACCTCTTATGTAAAAATCACATTGGGTTTCATCGAGCAGTCATAGCATTGAAAGCATTAATGTCGGCCAATATCAGTTGATTCATTGTGACTCCTTCTACGAGTCCCACTCGTAGCATCATATGTACCGTAACCTTCTGGCTCGTAAAACCTACATACAATAGTGGTGACTTGAGAAAGGCAATCCAGCCTTCAGGTGAGCGTCAAGGTGTAGTTTTTGTTGTGCTGGCTCCCATTACTCCAGCATCACAAGGGTGCATACAGTCCTTCTATAGTCAGTGGTTCATTAACAATTCATATGGTGTGTGTGTGTCATACGAGAGGGGGCTTTACTTCATTCGTGTGTGTATACGGGACTAGCACATTGCTGGTACTAAGGAAATCAGCTAGGTGGCTCATGTAGTCGGGGGCTAGATCATCATTTGGCCTCTTTGTATAGTCTAATTTGACAACCTGCCAATTAATTACTATCCATTGGATTTTTCTATAAATCATATGTGTGGATTCATCATATCAACATCTTTAAGTAGACGATCTAGAAATAGATTAAATATTGAAAATTTAAGACCAATAGATCATTGAAATTTCTGTTTGATACCACAGGTAAGCCAATCAGGACATGGTCTCCCTATCAGGGTTATCACCTTACTTCACACCTGAAACAATAGAGAGGTACTTAGGGTGATTAAGATAAGGGGTAGGGTGCAGCTTATCAGTGTTATCACTGACCATTGTTCTGGGGGCTGATAAGAAATTTACCCAGAATGTTCTGCTCTGGAGGCGGGGGCCTAACCAAGATGGCGGCCTCCATAGCCTAATATGCTAATGCCCTATACAATGCCATTAAGGTTGTATGATGTGGTTTACCTTTATGCATCGTGAGCTCTTAGCTTGTCTGAGCTCTGAGAACTTAGTTACACACAACCTTCATAATTCTGAAGAACGCGGTGATGAAACTATCAATGAATGCCGTCATACGAGGGAATGCAGTAATGATTTATTAATGATATGGAGTCACATAACCGACACTGATAAAGCTTCATCGCACATTTCTAAAGACCCTGACCCTGTGATCGGTTATATAATGATTTAATGGCTAACATTATTTCATACTACATCGTAAAAGAAATGTAGTCAAAATAACCATAAACTCAATTGTCAAAGATTTGTCAGTATTTTCATGGAAATCTTCATGCCATCTGGGGCTTCGTTGTAGAAAATACACTGCTTTACTGCAATATACAATCATGATGGTTCACTGTTCAATTTTATTAGGAGGCCTGGTATATTCAACAATTATTTCTTAGAGTGTACCGCAGGACTATTTGACAGCTAAGATATTAGGAGAGTAGTAATACTACAAGTGAACAGCAACTTGATCACTTTTAATGTGGCAATGTGGACGGCCCTAGAACATCCCTGACAGCTCAGGGCGTGTGGAGCATTGGAGGAAAGAGTCACTTCACTTTACTCTTCTTTGTATTCTAAGTCTTCATAATATTAATCATGATGAGTAGGTTAGACACCTTGTGTGTGGGTCAGTGAAAATACCAAAAGATTTTATGCTAACCCACAGTCTATAATCTCAGTATCTTCATTGCATAGAGACAGATGGCATTGCCATGCACCTCCATGCTCTTGTCTTATGGACAGCATAGAGGTCCTCAGTCAAGTAGAAGTTCTGTAGATAGGAAAAGTGCCTTAGTGTTGCAGGCCTGTGGGACTATGATATCCCCTGCCTTCTTTTATAGGCCTGCCTTGATTGAACCATTGGTACATAGCTATTGACTGCTCTTGACCCTTACATAATTGTCTCACAGTATTACCTAGCACTCAGGTGAATGGATCAGAAATATATCCGACGTGTCTTCATTACGCATGTCAAGTGGAGTTGACGAACCAAATATGAGAGTGACAACCTCATTCGACATGCCTTCATACATGTCATGTGGGAGACAAATTTTGACCTGTGCAGGATGCGTCAAAGCGATCAGTGTTCTTATCTCTGTGAAGCACTCACCAACTTATAGTGACCGCAAGGCTAATGCCTCCAGCAGGTTCCCTATGCACCAAAATTAATATTGACTGACTACTACATTATTTCTAAACATTCCTACAGGTATACACTGCCCATTGTTTTATTGTCTTGGTTAGGTCTACATTATGTATGAAACACTTGGGCGTTGCGTGTCTGCTGGTATTAAACCTAAGTCTATAGTTCAGTATTTACGTTCCTGACGTGCACCTACCGTAGTGTGGCTAATTAGTTGTCTGATAATCTCTTCTTTAATCTACATGAAACGTACTGTGCTAACCCTATCATATTGCCGACATAACTACACTGAACAACACGTTGTTTTGAGTTCAAAATCAAAGGATATTTTGTAGAACAATGTAGAAGAGAAAACGTCTTGATAATCATGATTATATGTTTATGTCATGGCAGATACGATCGTTGCTATAGATTAGTACTAGAACAGCCGTATTCCATGGGGGACATGGAATACAATATGCTTGTATTGAATGGGGTCCGCCATCTTGGATTTTGAATGGAGCTGAGCTGTTTTTCTTTATCTAAAAGCAAATTAACCCTGCAGGTCTTAGCTATGGAAATACTTTTTCACTATATTGTAATGTAGCATGGCATGCCATAACTAGTGTGCCCTAGAGGTATTGAGCAAAAATCCCTTGTATATCTTTAGGGGCAACCTCGATTTACGACATATAAAAAAAAACCTGCGCATCGATCATGAAAAATCTGGAATGCTGGCCATAAATGTACAGACACCTGCATAATTGGCATTTTTTGCAGTGAATAAATTCAGTTAAGGCCCAATCCAAACAATCCCAAAAATGAACGGGCATCGCTGCAATAATCATGTTTTATTTTATATCATATGAATAATTACCTACTCAGGACCAGTTATGAATTTTTACAGAGTTCTACTAAATTAGCTAACTATTTTATCCACCCAGAACTCATGTAGTATTCAGTGTGGAGGTCTCCTGTCGGTAAGGATGCACTGAGTGACCCCAGGATTTCCCTACGTGAGACCTATAGGCCATGACATAAATGCAAATGTCCACTCCCATGGAATATGTTTACATCGCATTCTCCTTGTCGAGGCCTATCCGCATTCCACCTTGATGAATATGATTCAAAAATATTTGCCTATAACTTGTATGGAACTAATGGGGTCCAGATAAAGGCATGCTAGGATTGATCCTAAATATTCTTTAAGTAAGGTTTCACTTTCTGTCTCTGATTGAAGCTACATGGTATTCAGTGCGGAACTGATAATCTTTATTTTTAACAATCGCTCAATATAATGTGGACCTGCCTTCACAAATAATCATATTTGTTTGTGTGTATAAGCTTTGATGTTATTTCTTGTGTCCGTTACCCCCTCTTTAAGAAAAATACCAAGTACCCAGTATAGATACTTGAGCAGCAACTTGAGAAGCTAGTGATTAAAATTTCAATACATACACCTCAACACCAATGCACTATGTTACACACTGACTTCGTACGGTTCATATCACGTTGACTATACTACTTAGAGATTTGATTCCCAGTATATTTTACCCATAATGACCAGTCTACTTTGCTAGTCTCTCTAATGTCACCCATTACCTTTCCTGGCACGACCTTGTTGACCTTTCAAGGTCTGCATACACCTTAACCAATACAATCGTCCACACTGGTCATTTCACTATCATCTTACTATGTCCTCTGTGCACCTGCTATAGAATGCTTAAAATCACCATCTAAATCCACTTAAAAAAATTATCATTTTTACAGACCCGCCCGCACCATGTAAAAAGGGCCACATTGTAGCTATTTATTCCAAATTTCCTATTAAAAAAAGTGTGAAAAATCCGCATCCACTGAGAGACATTCTTCCCATAACAAAATAACTCATATCTCAGCAGTTATTTTGTACAGAATTATAATTTAAACAGCATATTGATCCCAATTTCGACATCTACGATGTTATTTTGTTATTCACATGGGGTTACAACTTGATTTATTACTTTTAATACTCAGAAAAGTATTTAAAAAAGATATTAAGTAAATAAAAGTATAAAAAAAAGATCCTCACTCATCAATCTAAACCCAAATAAAATAAATCAAAAATCCCTCCCGCACCCTTTTTTTCAGAAAAGTGTCCGCAAAGCTGAAAAAAAGTAAGTGGCCTAATGCTAAATCAAGAAGATTTTACAGAGCTTTATTACAAAAAGATATAATCTTCAACCACAAGTCAATAGTCTGTTGCTGTCGTGCATCCCATGCCTCGTAAGCGCTGAGTTATGCTATGATCCCGGTTCTCTTGAAGAAAGTTTGTCATGATCCATTCGCGCACCTGACATGCTGACACAGTACCTTTGAGAGAAATAGAGAGGATTTACGAATATTTAAGGAACTGAGATTACATTGGTCCTGTCCGCTTAACCATCCCCTGCTGGAATACACACATTTAATCAGGATAACAGCGTGATAAATGTGTTTTAAATATGTGAAATTGTACATTATTGATGCTTCCCTGAATGTCCAGCACCTTTGACCGTGTACAGTTTTATCTGTTTTACTGCATATAGGCTCCTAGGCCTGCTGTTAACCAGATAAGGTTAACGTCCTAGATTCACGATCTAAATTGAGTATAGAGAAAAAATCCTAGTTTACTGAAACCAATTATGTGCTGAGGTCCACTATGATCACCTTTGTCTGGTGTATTTCTATTGGAATATACTTAAAGGAGGGATTTGGTGCGAAATGAGACCGTGGAAATGATAGAGGGGACTGTATTAATTTGAAAAATAAACCAAATATCCACACAAAACCAGACGAGTTGAATTGAATTGATTTTTCTTTTATTGGGGTAATTGACATCGAGATAAGGGGGGAACTTTTTTATATCTATGCAACGTTTTGAGCAATTTTATTGCTCTTCTTCAGGCAGGATATGATTGATACTCAAATTGTAGGAGCTTAAGTACACTTTAAGATCGGTTGCTATGTACAGGTAGTTATGGACGGTAGTCATAGTAACACATGGGATGATGTCATAATGAGTGATGTCATATGTGGCAGTGATGATGTCATATGATGGCTTTATGAGAATAAATTAGCATAGATTAGTGGTGATTAGATCCTTAGTATGTGATTTCATATTAATTTGATGGTATTTTATACCGTATCAATTGATTTGATAATAATTACCGGTAATAGGCGCATTAAAAAAATTTTGGTTACATGCAAGCATGAGATAATTTAATAATTGCCATACTGGTAGCGCTGTAGTACATGAAAGTAGTCATTTGCTACTCTTTTATCAAGGTCCATGAGCATTCTGTAAATATTGAAGAGGGTGGCCCTCCTCACATCTTCTCTGCTGTGGTGGGGTGTGTCTGGGTGGGTGGGGGCACGGTTATCATACAAGGTGTACAATGACCTTCTGTAGTGATAGTGGTCATAATCTCTTTGTTGATAGATTGGTCGATTATCAGGGTATGGGCGTTCTGTCTGGTTGGTGGTTTCATATGGGTGTGATGACTGGTGATGGGTGGTGGTTCTGGAGGATGATTTGTGAACCCTGGGTACATAGGGCTCTCTGTAATCGTCCCTCTTCTTTATTTCTTCAATTTTGACTTTGGTGGATGTGATGGTGGCAGTGGTTGGTGTCTCAGTGGGTGGTTTGGGAGCTGGTTTTGGACTTCTTTTGGTCACTGATTTGGTGGCAGTGTCGTCGTCGCTGCTGGTCAGTTCACCATCTGATGAACTGTCATCTGTAAATGAAGTGGCTAAGTCTTTGACCAACATGGCGTGTAGGTCTTCATGGGTGGATTTTTCTGAGGTTGATGTTGTCTCTGTTTTGGGTGGGATCTTGGTTGAAGTGGTGTTCTTCATGGCCTGTAGTTCTTTTTTAGTGAAGGTGGCATCGACAATTGGCGTTGCTTTTTTCTGTGTGGAGCTTAGTGGTGACACTGGGCGGGATTTGGCGTTGATAATAAATCTTCTTTTCTTGGTTGGGTTGTTTGGTGGGCATGGTTGGCATCTTTTCCTAGATGTGGGGTCTTCTTGGCTGTTAATCAAGTTTGATGAAGTTTGATGAAGTTTTGATTTTTTCCACCGATTTTTTGAAGTTTGAGAAAGTTTCTACCTCTTTGGCTGCTGTTGTTGAGCTTGTGGCGGTTTTATTGGTGTTGTTGTTGTTGTTGGGTTTCAGAGTTGTGTTTGGAGTTGGGTTTCCTTTTGCTGCCACCTTTTGGTGGTCTGAAATGAATGGAGGTCCTTTGTAAATGACTCTGAATTTAACTTTGTGGGGGTCATAGTGTGGTAACCATCTTTTAATTGGTTTACGGAATTTTAGCATAGCCGTGGGTGAAGTGGGTACTTTATAATTGGTGGTAAAATGTTGATTTCGTTGGTGGCGCCGTAGATTGTTGTTAAATAAAGTGTCACATTGGTCAAGGGACTGTATTAATGAGTGGTCATTTTACAAAAATAGGCTCAAGGAGGGGATTTTGCAGACAACCTCCTGTGTGTTCGTCAAAATTATTCCAGATTCGACAGCTTTACTTGCCTGTGGGCTGTAGATATTTCACCTCCTTCCCTCGAACTCTAGCAATGCGCAGACCTCCTTAATAATAAGTCGAAGCGTTATGATCGTTCCCTTAGATGATATAAAAGATAGATAGATTAAATTGACCACCCAAATGAACACAATGGTCGGCATGACCAGCCTTTCATGGTCATGCTGACCAGCGGCCGGAAACATGGCAAGCAACAAGTCTCCACTAGTAAGTACACTGTAAAAAAGGAGCTTAGATTTTAAACATGTTTAGGTCTAAACATGTTTAGATGTTTATGTATGAAATACTCACTAGGTGGCAGCTCTGTGCTTGAATGAAGTTTCTAAAACAAGTTATACCCTCTTCTCATAAACAAAATGTTAAAAATCTTTTGTAAATCATTAATCAGGAATTTCATATGACAGAGCATCAATGCTACGATTAAACATTTTGGATTGGTCATTTAGGTCCTATATTGTTTGGATTAATGAGCAATTCTTTCTCTATACACCTTTACTCTGGAGTCCTAGAATAGATAAGGCTACCTTCATTCATCCATTCTGTTGTAATCTACATACATAGGGTTACTCCTTATTGTGGATAATGGATGTGATGGTATTCCTTGAGAGCATGATATACTCTCTGCCTACTATAAATATAGTGGAGTAATTGAGATGATCTATAAAGTTCAATGTTAGATGGATACCATATCTAAACACAATATCATAATGCTAAACACTATAATCTTGAAAGATCATCTAAGCATGTCATATTTAAACACATTGGAAAACCTAAACATAAACCCAGTTAGTACTTTACAAACCTAAAGATAGACCTAAACACATTGAAATCTAAACATAAATGCTAATCACATTATGAGGCTAAACATGTTTAGGTTTATAAAGTGTCCTCAAAAGCTAAACAAGAAAAAGTTTAGCAATGTGTTTAGACTCTAAACACCTTTTTTACAGTGTAATCATCTTCCGGTACTACCCAAACATGCAACCGGCTGTATCTTTCCCTTACCCATACACACGAATCGCAGGAGGCATCTGTAGAGCAGGGGAGGAGGTGAAGGTCGGGGGCTATTAATTTCTATTGGTTTTTTAATCAGAGGATCGCGCCATTCTGGCCCTCAAGAGACCAACTCCATTCCCACCCACCCACCTAGGCCCACCCCCATACACAAATCTCCATACACAACGCAATTACAGTAGCGTAGGTACATCCGTGGTATAAAAGTCTCCACCCCGCGCATGAATATTGGAGGATAAGTAGTGCGGGAGGGCGCTGGCGGGTAATGGGCTTGGGACGGTTCGTGGTCAAATAAAATGAGGCGGGTGGAGAAATTAGGCAGTATTAGGGGCGCTCTGAGACCCTCCAATGGACTGGGATGGCGGCCCTCAACCTTCTGACTGCACAGAGGAGGTTCAGATATCTGCCATCTTTTATTGAAATTACCGGCTGAAACGCCCTGATATTGTAAACCATTTAAGGCTGCTAATGCAGAAGTGCAGCTAGCATACGCCTTGGCCGATGTGATGCATAAATGCAGACATACAGCTCTGTCGGATCTGCCATCCTGATCCAGGCCAGCATTCAGCCCCTTTAAATGTACCTATAAGCCCCATAGGTTTGATATCATGCAAGAATGCATTAGCCACCTGTATAGGGTTATGAAACAGCACTTCGTGCCTCAATATAGTAACAAAGAGAAAGACAACCACTGCCATTCGGTATAACTACAATGAACCTCAACGATGGGTGAAGCCGAGGGAAACAATACTTGTATTATTAAGAGAAGGACCACACCGAGTGTGATACTGCGAATTTGACCTATCCCATCAAGCTTCAACCATAAACTACCAAACCAGTGGTCTTGGCCTCTTTGACAACAAGAGGCAAAATGGTCGGTAATGTCCTTTCTCTTTCAGTCCCTGAAAACTTCAATCAACATCTGTATGGTGATGTTGCATGTCCCATGTGGAACAGAGTAAAATCACAAAGCTAGCTTTCGTCTGAAGCATCATTTCTGTAGTTGATTTTCCATTACATTCAAGTTGAAACAATATCCATACATTCTTTTACTTTTGATCGTAGTGCTGTACAGTGCACCAAGATGAGCCGTATAGGACAGCTGGGCTAACATGTTTGCGGTCTTATCAAATATCAATTAGAATTGATTGTTCCTCCCTGATATGACCTGGAAGTATTGAAGACAGGGCCCAAACGTCCGACAAGGTACGGTATTGTTGTATATGAACGCCTTGGTTCCCCTATGTGCAGCTTATGAGATATTTGAATTAACTAGATTAAAGTACCATATACGAATTTACCACATATGTAGTACCCCTCCACCCGCTATGTGTAGAAATTAATGCTATCTGTAGAGACAGCTCTATTCTCATAGTGTGGTCTCAAATAAGCGCCGGGGTAGTAAGAGCCCCTGGGTAGTGTGATTAATATGAAGAAGCGCCTTATCCAGGTAAATACGGTAGGTATGGAAGGCTTTAGGTGAGGGGTGTGTTTGTATGTTTGTCAGGAAGGTTCATCCAGCCCCTGTGCCACCACATATAATGGATGACCCCTTCAGATTTTAACGTCAGAAATCGTTATACATTCGGCCTTGGCCACTCCTGGGATCTATCATACCGTTCCTTCAGTCAGACCACCCCACCCACTCCTCCCTCTGCAGATAGCTCTCTAAAGACTGCATTATGCTATTATGTACTATGCTGTATTATGCATGATGCATGGATGAAGCCCTGCAGGTGACTATTGTATCCCTGTACATCTCCACAGTGAACCAGAGTAATGGTATGCAGTGAAGTGGCATATATATATATATATATATATATATATATATATATATATATATATATATATATATATATATATATATATATATATATATATATTAGAATGAAGCCCATGTTCAGTAAAGCAACGTGCTACAAGGAATCTCTATGGAAATAGCGAGAAAGGCTTTGGCCCCAAGTAACCAGAGAATCGCCATTAATCTGGCAGCACTTTTCTTACAGTGTGATCCTATGGGATACAGCCTGACGTCTACACAGTTAAAGGTGGTTGAGATTCACCAATACAATGCTGGTGATTCTATGCATCATGACGATAACGATTCCTCTGTATCATGCATCCCTTAAAGGACAAGGCAACCCTTGCACTGGTACCTGTTCGGCCTTGACGTGCCTTTTATGCATTCCGCTGGTGGTCTGCAGGAACCGGCAGGAACTAGCAGCCAGCGCCTTCCGCGCATGCGCACTGGTACAGAACGCCGGTTTCGTGATGCCCGGATGTAGAGGCCACCTGCCGGCCGCCATGACAGGTGGCTACGTGCCCCCTACGCCACCTGGTGGTGCAAATGGACATGATTACGAGGGTGGGGTGAGGGGGCACCTCTATTGTGTATAGGGGAGTGGGCAAAATAATGGTTCACCCCCGACAAAGACCTCGTAAGCTCTATACATAGGGGCCTAGGTTCTATACTGGGTGATGCAATATTTCTTGTCTCTTTATAAACCTCCTTAAACCTCATCCTGATAATTTTACTTTTGTCCTCGTGAAGTTAGCTATGAGTAAACCAATTGAGATCCAATATCCATTTGTATGAAATTTGAATTCTAACCAGAATGACCCAGAAGTTTTGCCAAGTAACTGAGAAGGCAGGTGGATATTACTTCTCGCATTATAAGGTATCTGGACTATATCCACTTGGTAATCTCCATTATGGACACATGTATTCCTTTATGGACACATTTCACAAGAGCCAATTCCTAATGGGATAGACAGTCTGTGGCCAGGTTGGGATGCAGGATGAGTGCAATGGGGAATCCATCCAGCCCCTGTATGGCTAATCCCCTAGTAAAGTTACACTGACCATGCCCCGGGCCGGGCGGTGAAATAACCTGTCTTCAGAGGGACATATCCTCCCTGTGGATCTTTAGAAAAGCACCAAGGTAATTATCTGTACTGCCAGCCTACACTTGGTGGTAGCAGGTGTTTGGGGCAGGGGAGTTGTGAGAAGTATCGTGGGGGTGATTGGTATATATAGGGCTGAATAGGAATGTCTGCCCCAGCTTCTAGCCATGGTAGATCAGTAGAAGCTCATCACTGCAATGACAAACCACTCAGGGTAAGACTCTATCCCATGCCATTTTACAGGGAATTCCATATACTGTAGATGCCAAACCCAAATGTTCACAATACAAATTATGATGGTTAACCTCATGTGTCTTTATGCATCCCAAGACTGAACTATTTATTTTTTTCCCGCTACTGCCAGAGAGCAATTTTTGACAAGTCACTGTTTTCACTCCGCATAAAGACCTGTCCCGATCTTTTTTTAATCCACCCAGTGGCAGTGGCTCAAGAGTGTGGAACACTCATTCGGGTAGCACTCTGTATTCAACTTGAATACAGAGGGCTGCAGGGCTGCACTTGCATCTTGATTAAAATTAGTCCACAACTAAACCCAGATGCATGAGCAGCTCTTAATCATGTGAGCAGGTTGTAGCCCTGGATAGCAGTTACAGTTGTAAGGCTATATGAAAGCAGGGCTTATAAGTAGCTGATTAACAATTACATTTGTAATAGATAGACAGCCCTGGAAATTAAGTTCTTAATAGTCAGTGCACTGCTGTCCATTTATAAGGCCTGCTTTCGGAGTTCCTCGTAAGTGTTTCTTGTAAGACCTTATTATAGGAGGTGTAAATGAAAGCCAGCAAACATACAGCTTATCAATTGCAATAGCTGATTAATGAGTGTATGTGTGATGGCTAATCAGGGCTGCAAATACTGTGCTTATTACTCGATTTGTCGACTGGTCTTAATAAGGGGAGCATAAATTTGCAGTACTGAATACTTGATAAATATTGTTGTTGTTCTAATTGTCATAAAGCTGGAGGTATTTTGACCTTGACAGCAATTATCAATTCGGGGATCTTTGCATTGGACTCTGTATCGGCCCAAATTCGTCGCCCAGGCCACCAGGATAGCTCTACAGCCTCCATCCCCAAACATTAAGTTAGCAACTCCAGCTCATTCTGGCCTCAATTAAGGACCAGACCTTTTCGTGATTCTACCACTCCTTCCCACTATTAGACACCCCATAAGAGCCATTGGGAAGTCAGGTAGAGCTCTGGAGATCCATTACAGAGATCTCTTTGGTCTCATGTTGGTTTACAATATCTTCTTTTTAGGACTCCTCATGACTCTTGAGCCTTTGCAGCAAATTGCAGACTACTAATTTAAACAAAAGATCGTACTGAAATATACTATTTGCCACAGACGTTTAGTGTTAGCATGCTTTTCATGGGTAATTCACCTGGAACACAAGCGTTATTTAGTTGGTACCGTAAAACATGTAGCCATATCTTCGAACCTGATTAGAAGTCCTGGGACTTATCAAGCACACAAGATGAGACATTCTTTGCACTGAGGGTGCCACTGCCTCTGTCTCTATCGGTCGGTGCCACTCTCTTGCCCTGTATTTATCTCTCTGTCTCTCTGTCTGTGTGTGTGTGTCTCTCTCTGTCTGTCTCTGTCTCTGTCTGTCTCTCTGTCTCTGTCTCTCTGTCTCTGTCTCTGTCTCTCTCTCTGTCTCTCTCTGTCTCTGTCTCTCTCTCTCTCTGTCTCTCTCTGTCTCTGTCTCTGTCTCTGTCTCTGTCTCTCTCTCTCTCTCTCTCTCTCTCTCTCTCTCTCTCTCTCTCTCTCTCTCTCTCCCTATTATATGTCAGAAGTTAAAGTTTGCCAGGGTAGAACTATAAAGAGAATGAGTAGAACCACTGCTCATGAGGTAGAACGCAATGATACACCCTTATCTCACATATCCTGTCTTGGTTGGGTGTGGGTGGGGGGGTGCTAGTTAGCCTATAAGAGTAACACAAGAGTAGAACAGTACAAGATAGCAATCCACCATTGGAAGCACTGAGGAGACACTCCGGCCAAAACAGCAATGCATTATAGATACCAACCCCAGCCTCAATACAACCACCACCACCGGCACCAATACAGAATTCATCGATCGCCCAAGAACTTGGTCTTTAATCGGGACTATGGAAGGCAGGCCAAGAAATCAATAGGCTGCGAAGGGCTTGATCATAACAAAATCGATATAATTTGTGTTCCACCCCTGCCTACCCATGTACACTGCTGCATGTCTTGCACCCTCTGCGCCCCCCTGCAACGCACCGGAAGCTCCCGGTGCGCAGGCCCAGTCCTATAGGGTCTCACCACACAACTATTTAAGGGTGATATGATCCCATAGCCCAAACCCTATATGATGATTTGTTGGCATGATGCAGCAGAGGCCTATTCTGTATTGTAGCCCATTGTCCTTGTATTCTACGGTGGGGGTGTAACAATCTGGTCGTTTTCGCATGATACATAAATGCAGCCCTGCTAAAACATATCCTCGACTAATAATTCCTACAAAAAGCTCACCAATGAGTATTCTGTGATACTTAAGCCTTGTGTCCACAGGGCGATAAAATTCGTACCAATAAAATTTCCAATGATAGAACCACTTTTGTCGTCTATTTTATAGTCGGAAATGGACAATAGAAGGGTTTTTGTAGTCGGCAATTTTGTCGCCACAAAATTCTATTGCCATGTGGACACACGGCTTTAATGTGTTTATAAAGATAAAAAGTACAAATGGTACAGGAAGAGCAGAGCCGCCATCTGTGCACAAGGATCAATGGTTTCTGCTGACTCAGTTTAATCTTGCTGTAATGGTTGTAATCCATAATTCCAATCATAATTTGAGAGAAAGATCTTAGGGATACGGGATGGCACAAGATAAGGCACTGCGGCATAGAAAATTTCATATCAACATCCATATATCACGGAAACCGAGAGGGAAGAAGTATTATTTGACTCTGAAGTTCACTACAGGAGATGAGGGCGATAGAAATGGAAAGTGGGAAGTAGAAGAATGTTTAGCATGGGGTATTGAGGTGGTGCCATTGCCGCAGAGGCAATATTTAACCCACCCACATATTCCTTGTAGGGCCTATTCAGCAAAGTATACATAGCAGTAAGCCTCCGATTTACACACCAAGTATCCGTCCTTATGACATCATGAAATCAAGATTGTCCCCAATTTTTAAATGGTGTACACAACATTTACATTGTGCTACGTGCAATATCATAAAAGGGGGGAAATTTCTTTTTATTCTGTTTTCCCGATTCTTGCCATCATATTACACTGTTAAAAATTTCCGTAGATTTTACAGAGAATCATTGTTAAATTTTACGGGTTTTCACCGTTATTTTTATTACAATGAAACACCCTTAGATTAGGTGATGTTACAGTGAATCTGTGTAAAACACTACGGAAAAGTACCGCTATTTTATTTACGGTGAATCTTTGTCTTTTCGGAAGTTTCATATCTTCCCACTAGGTGGCCTCGGGGCTCACTTTGAGACTTTCTTCAATGCCCTGCACCCTAAACAGCTCAAATTGTCACAAAATTCAAAACATATCCACTTTGGTTTATGCACCATGTCATCAAAATGCAAGTCTACATTGTAGTTTCATAGATTTCAGATATTCAAAAAATAATCCAACTTTGTGTGGCAAAGAGGAGTAGCAGGGATGTCATAAACACCCATTATGTGGTAATAGAAAAAATACATAGGCATATCACTGCAGTTTTTAATTCAACACAATTCTGAAGTAGTCTTTGTACATTATTCCTCCAAAGTTATGAAGGGCATGATGTGCCTCTCAAGGACTAATTTATAATTATAATGATTAGAATGTCCTTCCACTAGGATGTCCAGATGAACTGTACATGCAACCAACCCATGTATAAAGATAACCTAGTCCACTGTGAATTTACAGTGGAATTTCTAAAATGTCAAGCCAGAGGCTGAATATTGCTATGAAAGGTTAATGGTGTATGGCATTGAAACCAAAACAATGTGTAATTAATTACCTTTAATCTATGTTTAGAAATAACGGTGAAATTCCGTAAAAATTACGGTGACATTGAAAAAACGGTGACCGTTAAAAAAACGGTGAAAGATTGGCAGCCATTGTTGCCAATGATTCTTCATTTTTTCTACGGAAAATTTTTAACAGTGTACGCTTCCCTTATCCTGACAAAAATGCCATTACCATATACTATTTGCACACCGTTATAAATGACGATCTAAATCTAGAAGTAGGCCTACTGCCAGTTTTCAGTCCACCTTGTCCTAGACTAATACAATGCTCCCGATATTAAATATTAGACAAAAGAAAAACAGCTTCGTTCTGAATAACTTGCGCAAAAGAGAAACCGTTGCTAGAGGTTATCGTTAAACAAACTTTACTCTTTACCTGGTACATGTAGTACAATGTAGTACCAAAACATCTAAACATAATCTTATATACCTACTCCTGCTTAACACAGAGGCAATATCAAATGGAGTAGTTGGCAAAAGGAAGCTAGAGGATACCATGTGCGTACACAAACTGGCGTGAAACGGGGTACATTTTGGGCCCTGTGAACGGACCCGCCCAGACCCGTTAAAAGGGGTCGTTTTGCCAGAGTTTTGTCTGCGCTGGAGGTGAACCCTTCCTATTGGTGAGAACCAATTTCATCTGATTCCTTCGGGACACTACAGTCAGAGGCCCAAGTCATGGTGCCAGCTAAAAGAAGGGATGGATACCTTGGGGCTCCTAGAAATTAGTACCTTGTGGATCCTCATGTCTAATTAAGTAACAGTTTACTGTATCATAACTGACATTTCATTTAAGGTCGTTTTGTTTTTATTCTAGCAATAGTCAAAAGTGGATGGTCGAGTAAAATTAGCCTAGGTTGAACTGGGAAATTGGATTTGGTAGATTCAGGTCACAGACTATTTTTGAAGTGATGGGATGATAACTACTCTTTTATGAAGGTATATATTCCTAGTATGATACATTGCAATGTATTAAAGAAAAAGTGTAAAATTATATTTTCAACATTACTGAACTTGGCATTGATTCAAAATAATATAAGAGATTTGAATCAATGTTAAAATCATGTTGGTCAATCAGCTTTCAACATTGGTTCAACGTTAACGTTCTGTGTCCATTAGGTAGCATAGTGTTTTATACGAAACCAGCTTAATATTTGAGAACTGATAATAGCATGTCGCTGTAGTTCAGTATTCTTAAGTCTCTGGGACTGTTCAAGAAAACCTGTCTTGGAGCAATCTTTGAATGTAGAAAATGAGGAATGCTTGAGATCTATAATGTGTCCCTTACTGTGATATGGTTTGTACACATGATGGTTACACATGCGTCAATGTTATTTACAGGTGTAAACGTTCGTTTATAATTTTTGTTTCTGCAATCATCCCAATGTATATTAACATGAGGTGAATATAAATGCAGCACAATTTCTTTCCTTTTTTTTTGTCCTGGTAATGTAGAATTAACAGTTTACACAGCATTTATTTTAGCAGTTATTTTGTGCGTCTTTGCATGGCCAATCTATACAGTATCACACCGGTGCATAAGCCTCAAACACATCATTTTCTCATTTGATATGCCAAGTAGAGGGAAAGGGTCTGCATGAAGAGGAGATATCGTGTTTGATATATGAACAACACAACTAGATTTCCACTTGGTCCACTGATGGCATGTATTTAGTCAATTTTAACCTATATTCTTGGGGAAAAATGTTTTAATAGGGATTGATTTCAGTTTTATAGCATTTATGTGTCGTAACGGTTGGCTATTACACTGAAAATATATAGTGATCACCTTTGCTCATCTTATTGATGATGTTTATTATACACCCATTGCTCACTTGTATATTACGAACCACCTATCATGCACCAATTGTTCTCTTGAAAACATATTGAAAGGGTACGTTTCTGACAGCATTTAAATACATTTTACCGTGCATTGCTGCAATAAACACATAAAAAAGATGTTGTGGGCAAGTACACCTGTAGGTACTCTGTAGTGATCACCCATGCTGATCAAATTATGATCACCCTGGGTGATCACTACAGAGTACCTTTCTGACCTGATCAGAGAGAAGTTTGTAAGTGATTTCTTTTTCATTGCATAAATTTGCATAATTATCCCCTTCCTTTCCAACACCTGAGCATTTATTGAGGGCACTTCAGGTGCTTTATGCCTTGATGAGGCATAGATTTAGATGTTTGTATAAGGAATAATAGCTAGTCCCCATGGTTAGAAGTATGGTTTGAGTGACAAAAGAGGTGTCAGTCATTTAACATGCGTTTTCATTTAATAATTTTGACCAAATAACCTTTTTGATCAGTTAAGGTTGGTCGCTACTTGTTGAAAATGAACCCAATGTGCAGGTCTCCGCACATACAGGTCATATTGAGCAGAATGACTTTTGGTGTGCCTCTACCTATGGTAGTACCTAATACACATAAAAGGTTTCAGGTCATTTCGATAAAAAAAAAAATTGAACTTTTTATGATACTTTGGAATTTGTGCATATTTACATCTAGATTCAATTTAGATTTTTCTGAGTTTTGTTTGCTGCTTGTATCTATAACCATCAAATGCTCTAAACAAAAATGAAGAAGTGATTGCAATGCTGAGAATAACCATGGATATAGCTAGAAACCATTTTTTATTATGATTCTTGCCGTTTTACCCATCATGCAGTGCTTCAAATATGAGATTTTGTTGAGTTTTCTACCACTTTTTTTTCAAGGGTCCCAAACCCTGAAATTATGCGCGGGACCATATGTTAAAATTATTTTCATAAGAAAGGTATTGATACAAATCAATAAAGCTCACATAGTGAGCAATGGATGTCTCATTGTTGTATACTAGGGTCCCCTGGGTGGAGAAAAATATTATCAAAGGGATGACCTTAGGTGATCATCATGATTATCTGAGGTCATCAATAGTGAGAAACCTATATTTTTAGTGTAGTAATCCCATAACTACTAGGATCAACTCATAGCACCCATGTTTCTTTTTCAAAGTCTTTCATGGTATTTCCAGGCCGGAAGTACGCCATGAACTTAATATATTTCTCTACAGATGTATAGAAGACAAATTCACCAAGGAGAGGAAAACCACAAAACTCGAAAATCAGCTGTTTTTCTGTTATTATTTTTTGTTTGTTTGTTTTGAGTTGGTGGTAAATATTAGCAATTATTTGTAAATATAAGCAAGTATCTGAAACTCACTCAAAAACCTTATCAGAGAAACTCCAACAGAAAGGACCAGCGAAGGCAGTGTTTGTACACATTTCTTTATTGGATACCACATACAGCAAATGAAAAAGAAAAGTTGATGATGCACCAAGCATAGCGTCTTCCATGTAGCATGCTAATGTCATTTGGCCATGCTAACTTGTTTGTCAGTGGTTATATGAAGTAAGATGTACATGCATGCAAAACTCTGTGGTTACCTGTGTCTTCTGCTTAAAGCTTTCCCATCTTCACCCAATTCACTTGCATGTTGAGGTCACATGTTAATAGCAAATAAATCTTCAACTCTTATTGAGCTTCAAGACTGTAGCCAGATTAACTTTGTTTGACATAGATATATATTTTAAGAGTCCAAACTTTGTATTGGCCTACTAAACAATGAGGTAGATCTTTTTCCTATTCTTTTATTCTTTCTTTTTGGAGGGGGTGGGGATAGATCGGTTTAAAATCTATAGGATGACTGTAAGAGTGAAAGTCCTTCTTTACCTTCGCGTGGAAGCATGCATGACTCTTCAGCGTAGTGATACACCACGTAATTCAAAAGATAGATATAAAATAATGTATAGCTACATAGAAAATATCTTTCATGGATAGTGGCCAATCGATATTGAAAAAAGGTACACTGAAATCATGTGAGAAATCTTACTTTCATAAAGTTAGATAAAGAAGGCAGCTTTCTTATGGATTCTAACATCATAGTTCTAAGGTGATGGTATGCCTTAATAATGAATCATATAAGGCCAAAACAAATAAAGGTGTGTTTCCAGTTACATAGCTCAAAGAGCTAGGGTCGGTAGGTCGGATTTATTTTTTATATCAATGTATGGTCAGATATGCCAGGTTATTTGACTTTACTGTAGAAATACAAACTATATATGAGAAATGTGAAAAATATAGAAAAGACATGCCTTATGAAACTGTCAACTCAAGACCCGTAGAAAAATAGATAGAAAATTATGGAAAATGGGGGAAAAATCATGAAAAACTGGTGGAAAATTAGGTAATATTCATGAAAAATCTCAAAATTAAAAAAATAAATTGGTCCTATTTTGGTAGGGTCGGTCGGGTAACTGGAAACAAACCCCTTTTTTTAGGCCTAATATGTTAAATTGTTCAGTGCTCTTATAATATCAGTGAAAATGTGCAAGGTTTGTATCCTTGGGAGCAGCAACCAGAGTAATGCAGCCTCCCTTGAGAAAGAGACATTAAATATGCAGAATCCAAAGAGGTGTGTCATGAAGGTACATAATGGAGGGCCAGTCATACAATACCAACATGTATGTAGCAAGTTAGAAGGTAAATAATCCACCATATTCTGGTCATAGTTATATCCCTTTGGATTAAGGACGGACACTGCATTATGTACACATGCCTAAATAGTCTGGAAGTGTAAACGTGACCAACTGGTAACTGAACCATACCTCAAGGTCGACCCCATCCTATTATTAAAATAATTACAAGTGTTTGTTAATATCAAGTGGACGTCCAAAGGTAATCCTAGTTCTCGACGAACAGTGGTGAAGCAAACTGCTGTTCAATATGTACTCTTTTCCACATAAATGTACCAATATTTTCTGATATGATCAACCTGTTTTTCTGGATGGGAATATCATAAGTGCTGATGTACAGCGTTGGGTTCCAAAGAGCCTCTGATCACATTACCCTAGGCCAAATCTGATTCAATATATGGAATCTCTACACTACCAAAGGGCATTTTGCATGCCATTCCTGGGCCCATATAAGTGTGGATTATCCTGTCTATTATCCTGTCTATTATGTTTAGATTATGGATACAATACAATATGTAGCAGACAATACAAAGTCATGTAGGATTCCCAATTGATAGCCCTGAAATCCACAGAAATACAGGTGTACTCCCTTGTATGTAGAATATAGGTTGAGTCATAGGGACAAATAATCATCTAATGTTTAGGTGGAAGAGTAGATGTTTATTACATCATTACAAAGGTGTTCTACGGGCTTCCCTAGCCCACATAAAAGTGTCTAGATCTCCTCTTTCCTATCCCCGTGGATGTGTGTGGTGCACATATGGGCGGGCACTGTGAAATTGTGTAATGAAGTGTTCTCGTCATGAACATGACCATAGCTGTCGAAATGGCGTTAAGTATGTATTACTCACTCACTCAAAGGTGTATTACAAACAAGCATGCTAAGTGTTTGTGCAGTGAATTATATAAGACAAGCTAAAATTGAACATTTTCTTGTACACTCTCACTTAAAAACTTGAAAATATTCTTATCCTCTTTGCATACCCTTCTAGCTGATGCTCTAGTGAGGGGTTAACACACCTATGAAGGTTCAGAATGGGACTCAACATCTTGAACTACACACATCAACTCAGGAGGGACCAGGGACTACTTCCTTGATACCACACAGCAGACTCCGTAAAAAGGCCATGGCATATTAAATATGCAGAACAACCCCTTGCAGTTTGTGACACTCAAACTGTACAGGTGTCACTGTCACGACTACAACACTAGTACTGTTAGCTCTATGAAGTGGGAATGTAATATATAATGAATAGACTTGCACTAGTTGGCTTCTATCAAACCCATGAAGCCAACGAGTGCAAGTCTATTCATTACATATTGCATATATAACATGGTTTCCACCATTAATTCTAAGTATTTACCCTTAAAATGGATAGAATCCATTGTTTTCTTTTGCGAGTCGACAAGACAGCCCTCCGTCATCTTGGTTTCATGTTAATGTATGGTTAAGCTGGTGACCTCCTGCAACTCCCGTTCTCGTAGGTCTACTACTGCGAATACGTCGAGACAGAGCTGCGCCAGTCTATAGCCTAATCCATTCTGTACACACCAGGCGGTGGCACCTGTAGTGTTGACAGAATGGTGAACACACACGGTCAGTCGCCCGGTTCGAATCTTTATGATTTTTTTATGTTAAATTCAGCAATAATATCAAGTAATCTACCCGACAGGGAGTTAGAATAACATGTTAAGGATATACTGCTGAAATTATTTCATCAGATTTGGTCTATAAGCTTCAAAAATGGAGGATTTACTTTTGTGTCAACTCGTTGTCAAGGTATGTCTGGTCCGCTGTCAATTTTGGGTTCCTTGTCCCGAAATATCAGAACTCATATTATCCATTTTAGGAACTGAAATCAGTGCCTAAACTCGATAACCATGTTATATTAGAGATATAATTTATAGTGTAACACAGGAAGCTATTTCTTGAAGTCCTACAATGGCACTCTGCCCTAAGACTGCAAATCATTGCGCTATTCCTGAGGGATTCTTGGCATGACTACAAGGGTTCTAGCGTGTTTGCTGTTTAATAACAACATCCTTCAGGATCTTGGTCATATCAAACCCATATATATTCATCTACAAGTATTATTAGAGCTGTGAGAGTAGGCCTCAATTAGACTGTATTTGTTAATCATCTGATGGGTGGGTATTCTATCACATGCATCAAAGAAATGCCCCAAGAAATGATATTTTCAGAATGAATAAGACAGAACGTATTCCAAGGCATCATTTCTAATGGTTTGTAGCATTTATCTTTTGATGCACATGGCATTTTACCCTCTGATAGAGAGACTCAGCTAAGATTACTTACCCCAGACCAAATTTGTCTTAATATGAGAAATCTCTTTATTGCCAGAGGGTATTTTGCAAGTCATTTCTCAGTCTCTTTACGTGTGCCTGCTTAATCTCTTCAAGATCCGGCAATGTTAGTTGCCCATGTATGCATTATTTTAATTGTTAGATCCAAAATGAAATGTGCAGACATGTATGAGACTTCAAATACATGTATATTTCCTGATGTCAGAGTCAGATTCGCTCCCATGTGGGCAACCAGTAAATCACTAACTCTGCTTTATCGTATGTAGGAATCTAAATATGTCTACATTGTGCCGATGGAATATGTTATGTGGAGCCAGACTTTATTTTAGCAGGTGAGCTGTTTATTTATTTGTACATAGGTTTTAGCTCTGAGAAAAAACTTCCCTTGCCATTTAAGTCTTCCTAAATACGTGGTAGCGCATATGGTACATTTTTCATGCATTCCACAGCACAGACACACTCTAAGGTGTTTGACTTCTTACTCGTCTAACTGGGGTTACTTTTGTACCCTGTAACCTTGGGGACATCTTTAAGTTTACCTGTATTCTTCATAAAAATATTTTAGAGGCGACATTAAAATATGATTTAATAACTGCTTTAACAATCACATTTGTCCTATGTAAAATTATATAATTATGCACTTTGTCGTCTCACAAATGACACCCAAGAAATCACAGAGGACTTGCAGACAAACTTCTCACAGGGATCTGATGATAGCCATGACCTTCCTTGCCAAAGTCTTTAACCTTGCCAGTCAGGGTCAAGTCCTATGGGGACCCTTGTAGTGATGGGGCTTACAGAATAGTTATATGGACCCTTAGGGCCTATTCAGACAGCATTCATCCTGACTGCACAGTGCCTTCTCTATGTCTACCACTAGGGACCCTATAAATAAGCCTGTTTCCATGAATGCCCATTTTGTCGTTCATCACCCCCACTAGATGGGGCTGTCTACACCAATAATATGATTATGCCCAGCAGGACCTGGATTTATAGAAGCTATAGTATGGAATGAAGTATGGAGGGTTGGGGGTGTCTGGTTGTCTGAATTACCAGTGGTCAAAACCCATGGGGTGACATATGTGAAAATTATTTCACCTATAGATGTTATACCCTGTAGCCAGCCTGTATGGTACTTACTAGTGGCATGTGTAGGTATGTTTGATGAAAGGCTGTTCATTATGTGACAACAAAGGAGACAAAGCAGCAATATTTGTCTGTAGATATTGATGCATAAACTAAAATAGCTAACGGGTGAGTACAAATGCTAGGAGAATGTACAAAGTTTTAGCATTTTTCTGTCATTGTTCATTAGGAAAATGTTGCCCCCTACTCATTAAGGAACCTATTGTTAATATCTTCATCTTTTCTTCGATGCCATTTACGTGTGATTCTTCTTTTGTCTTTACTTATGCTGTATAATGGTAGGACATCGAGGCCGGTCGATTAACTTCAGCACCTAATAGTCTGTCTAACTAATAATATTAAAATATCACCGATCAATGTCGTATAGGTATCTACACTGTTGCAAAAGAGGCCTAGGAATAACATGGAAACTCCATAAAACGTTAAGGTAATTCACACTATGTGAACGAATGGTGATATCCCCAAAAGTCAAGGTGTTTCACCATAAAGTGGTCCACTGAGATCCCTTTACAGTGAAACTTTGTAGAATGGGTTAGGCTCAGAGTAAAACCACAGGTCTATATTGCAGAATGTTTACATGTCACTAGATAGCACACATTTACCACATGGAGAAGTATGAAATATCAATTCTCTGATAATTATTCATGAGAATGGTTAGGTTTAAAGTGCATTAAAAATACATAATACCATTGCATAGCCATGCATGTGGCCTCTAATAATAGACATAACGATAGGACTACACAGTGAACTCATGCCAAGTATTTCAAAAAGTGAATTTGGAATATTACTCCCACTTACATTAATAAGTATAGGGTAGTCTAATGAATTAGGTAGCAAGTATGAGCGCTAATGTGTACTTTAATTGCTTTCTCTGCAACGTTATCTAAATGTAAAGGGCAGTTGTAAGATTTAAACATCAATCATGGATCAGAAATACCATAATACCATGCATATAATGTGCATCCCCACGCCATTTTGAATTTGATGAAAAAGACTTCTGTTTTGATCGATGTATTTTTGAAACCCAAAAGCCTATGGGCAACTGGGACCCCACCCCTGTATATCAATATACCTTTGGGGAGGCTTCAGAGAACCCCCTCTCCCCACATATAAGGTGTATCATGGTCCACCCTCGCATCTTAACCACACCTTATACATATGCAGGGTATTACGGTATACTGTGGAATGATACAAGGTTTTTCATTGGAGAGTTTTGTCTGATTTAACCCAATATCATACTAAGGAAACACTGAGTCATTAAAGAAAATAATACGATGAATAGTGTGATGGTGAAAATGATAGTGAAATCCCAGCATCTGCCATTGTCAGTGAATTACCATTTTTTAGAGAATTGTTATTCTGTATGCACATCTGTCTTATGCTTTCCCTGCCTTATGTGTGATGTATGATAGAGGAATGTGGGAAACTAATCAGTCTTCTTAGTAATCTACTATTGCCCCAGAGAGGCTCACCACTACTGCTTTCTCTATACCAAATGGTGAGATACTATCTTTGTTCTCGTTTTGTCTTTTTGAACATTGTGGTCCCAGCTATTAAACAGCTCTTGAAATTTCAGTGGTACATTAGAGGAAAACAAAGTTGTAACTCAAGATTTTGAATATTGCAGTGTTGGCTGTTGGACTGTCCTGTCGGCAGCTTGTCAGGTGGGAGCAGTATTGTAACTCTTTTACTTATGACTTTTTATGAAGTTGTTTATTAACATTTCAAATGGCTTATATCAAAGATTTGCTTTCTCTGGGTCACTTTTATACCCATTCTGCATCAATACTTTACCATCATTACCTATTACTAGTATTGGGCCATTGCTTTAGGTCACACAATACCATAGTAGCAGGGTCTGCCATGAGACTGGCAGGATGGTTGTACATAACAAGAGGCTTTAAGCCATTGCCTCAGCATCTCCAAACAAATACAGCTAGCTATTGTCCTTCCATCCCATGCTGATGGCCAAGTATTGTATACTACGCCTGCTGTATTGGTGTGAGTGGTTGCATCAAAGTAGTTACACTATATTTTAAAAAAAAGCCATTATTAGATCGCTAGTTATGAAATCGAAATTATTGACTGCTTCAGCCTACAGTACCCTTGGGGTACCAGATGAAGTATTTTCTTGGGCTGTGAAGCAGTGAGAAAAGTCTCAGTTAACTCGATTTTTCTCTTTATTTCTATCTAAATTTATATTTTCAGACTTTGAAATGTCCTTAAGTTCAACCAAATCTATCAGTTCTTTAAAATGAATTTGGACTTGACAGAAAAGTGATCATTAATACCCCAGCAAATTGTCGTCATCTGTCGCCATGAATGGTCATCAATGGTGACTCCTTTTCGAGTGATAACTCATTCTGTCATCTTTCGCCACTGTGTGTTAGACTCATGTGGCATAGCAATTGCTATTCCTGGTGATCTTGTGCTATAACAACGTCGTGTTCCATCTAGCGACATGTGTGAGCCACTTCACACAGGTTGACGAGGACTCACAACAATTTGCTGGGACACAATACTCTTGCCATAGCATAAGGCCTATATAGCAACACGAAGCAGAGAATCTAATAGAAAATCGCAATTGCTGCCTGATGATTCAAACCATTGAAATAAACATTTCTCAAGTCAGTGATCTGTAAAATTATTGCATGATGATTCTGGTACTTATCCATACTACCAGCCTGAGAAATGTGATGTTGAATTCAATCAAAATGCTTTAGATATGTGAATCTTCCGAAGTTCCGAAGTGGACTCCTCCGAGAGGATCTGCTGGGAGAGTGACGTTACTGGTGCAGCATTACGTCACTAAGCAGCGTCTACGTGACGCTGAGTAGCCCCTTTCCCGCTCCTAATCACTCTTGGCTATCCTTAAACTCGGCCCCTGTCAGTCTTGCAGCACAGTGTTGGCTACTCCCACCGCTAGTGGCGAAGCCACTAGTTTGGGTAAAAAAGGTAAATGCATCCATTTGTATTATTTTCTAAGTAAAACGGCCACCCCTTGATTAAGAAATTACCACCACGTTTCAGAAATGATAAATAATTAGTGCTACTAATTCATTTTACTCTATTGGCATGCCCATTTATAAAGGATTGTACTAAATTCTAGATTTCTGAGGGTAAATTCACTTTCAGTCGGACACCTGGATCTAGAACCGTTCATACGTAATAAACGCTCAAATGTTCTTTATTGGCAAAGAAAGCATCTAAATTGTGCTACTGGTAAAAAAATTAGTGGCATGATATGCTAAGATATGTCTGAATCCAGGTGCACGCCTGAAAATATGTGTTCAACTCTATATGAATAGATACACCTATAGATCTATGCTACTTCCTTCCCCTTCCTGATGATCAACCGTAACAGCATAATGCTGAGGTATAAACTTATATAGTGCCAATGGGTATATACGGCGAGATGTTCCACTGGCCACACCATGTCCAGTCCTGCTGATCTTGTAAGTTTAACTATATATGCTACCTGTGTTTGCACCAGGGGAATAATGTAAAGTTTCATATTTAGTATCGACTCCGGTCGATACTCTATGTGTACAGTTTCATAGAGCTTGCTCTAGGTGTTAAGTTTACTCTTCTACTATTTCGACTGTTATAAGTGTGTGCCTACTAGCATAGAGAAACAGTAAATAAAGAATCTAGCTGGAATATGAAGTAGTGCATGTCATTGCCTTTTCAAACACAGTGTATTCTAGCCCGGTAGTCTTTGATGAACTCTATCATAGAGGGCTTTGGGCATTGTACCATACCTCGGCCGTGCTGCACCCGTCTCTAGTGGGGCCCTCTAGTGGTGCCTTATTTGCATATGTACACCCAGCTAGCAAAGGCTGCCCCACACCGACACTTCCCACTTGAACGTTTTTTCACAGATAATTTAAAATGTGAACACTGGTGTGAAATTATGATGATAGATAAATAGCAGCTCTGCTGGTATAGAATGAGGGGCGAGTTAGATGGACTGTAGGAAAAGGGGTGGGAGCTTTGGCCTTGGAATGTAGTACCAAAAGGGCCCGTTAGGGGATGGAGGGTTAGGTGAAGGATGGTGGTAGGAGTAGGGGAGGGGGTACTGTGGTACAGGCGGCACACCCAGGAGGAGAGGGTGAGAACTGCATTGGTAGGAGCAGGGTACTGGAGAAGGGCCAGTATTTGACTTGGTCTGCAGGAGAAAAGACTGATTTGTGGTACAGGACTGTCTGGAGGCAATGGAGGACGATATAGCTGAGGGCGTGGTACTACCACTGGGTGGGAGGACCTCAGGGCCTGGAGAACCAGAGGACCGACCTTAAGGATCATCCTCAAGCTTAGGAGTCCAACTCTAGCTTAGAAATCACCTTGAAGTCAGGAATCACCTTTAATGTGGGGGAAATCCACAAAAGGTGAAATCACTATTATCACTAATACCAACCTAGGAAAGGAGATTTACAGAGAAAGGGGACATTTCAGAAGAAGGATTATGAAACCGCCACCACTGCAATAAGATATACTATATACCCTCTAGCAATTGCACACAACTTAAAAACATCCCCCAACACATTGAGAGAAAACACATACGCGTATCTAGAAGTACACTACAGCAACCTATCTGTTATCAGCACCACACATAATACTCAGTGAAAACTGGAGGGAAATGACCCTCACCAGGACCTTCTGAGGGGCACCGGTGTCTGGAGGAGACAGAGCCGGAGGGCTAGCAAATCCATTATTTATACCATCAGGAGGAAGGGGGTATTTATAGGAGCAGGAAAGAAGAAAATATAGAGGGTGGGCAACTATTAATTCATTGAGTAGCTCTGAGCTTGTGCGAGCAGGTTATAACCGGATAGGGTAGCAATAGAGCAGCTCATACTGCCTGAGGGCCTTAGTGAAGGTCAGATGACGTTCTACACAGAGGTATTTGTGGTACACACTTGTTTATACAAGGACACCCACACAGGGCCGTATGACACTTCAGCAGCCTACAACAGTCTCCTATAACACAGCCGTACAACAATGAGTCCCTAAGTACAGGCTCCTCCCTTCACCATTCCCCACCACCTACCTACACCACCCTCCCTCACTCACTGCCCTCCCTCATAAAACCAATCTCTGTGGCAGCCAATCGTCTGCCTGATCTACGCCCTGTACCACTCCTACATACACACGCTGTGCCAGGCAGGGGTGGTACCAAACGCCAATTTGCGCCCAGTACGCGAGCATCCCCTTGCCCGAGCAGCACCCCTTTTTCTATAGACTACTAGTGCAGCACCACCGTCACCACCACCACCCAACCTGCACCACTTCCCCCACTGGTCCCCGCCCGCTCCCTTCTCCCTCTGTATGCGGCGGTGGGGCACCAGCACCACCAGCATCGGCGCATGCGCGAACAGAGGTGCCTATACAGGTTGGTGGTGCTCGTTTAGACCACTAGGGGGCAGCTCACCTTCATTAAGGGGCGTCCTCGGCGTGCACTGTTTCCTTCCTTAGATCTTCCTCATATCCCTACTTCTTCTCTCCCCCCCCCCTCCAACACGCACTCCCATTGTATCGCTCTGTCCTACCTCTTCTCCCATGAGCAGAGGTACATGGCCTTACAAAGACACAATTCCCACCAACAACGATAAGGACAACAAACAAACACGCCTAAAACACGGGCAGACAGAGGAAGGAGTGGGTGGGGGTTCTGCTCTCCCTATGCTGGTATATGTACACCATAGTGACAGTATGAAACATGTATGTTTGTCAGAGACTGGTGGGTAGGGTCCCGACCAGGGAGGGTTGAGAAGCAGTAGAAAAGGGGGTGACTGGCTGCCACCAGAGTGGGTGGCCGATCCCTGCAGGTTGGGAGGCAGGTAGAGGGTAGAAGTAGATACTATTGGGTAGCAGGAACAGCTGCAGCGGCATCGAGTGGTACAACTGCAGTTGCTGCAGTAGCGGCAGCAGCACTGGTTGGCTGGTGCGTAGGCCGTGCGTGCAGCAGTCCAGGCTGCAGTAGGGGAGCCACTGGAGAAGTAGGGTTAGCAGGAGGAGAGCCTGGGGGAGGCATTGGGGCCGAGGAGGCGTAGCCGTTCCCACACTCATACCGGCCACAGCCACAGCCGCCTGCAGGGGGTGGTAGTGTGCGGCCATCAGTCAGAGAACCGGGAGCACCCTATATACCTATAGCCGTCCATGCTATCCCGGTCTGCACCTGCCGTCTCTTCCAGTGAGTGAGTGATTGAGGAGCTGTGGTGACACAGCCCTGTGTGGATATGTGCGGCACATAGCGATACCCGTCCTTCATCTTGGACCAACTACCTCTACCCAACCAGAGGAACCATTGACCTTGAATTTGACTTGAGTGACCTTGAACTTAGTGTGATTTGACCTTGGTGATACGGTCCTGCAGGAAGACTCTGAATGACCTTGCGTTGGTGTGTAGGGCCAGGATTACTGAAGGAAATATCCACTGATCCACACCTCCTCCAGTGCACTACTTGCAAACCCCGCCGTGGAGGAATAGACATACCATCGCCCACACCACCACCAACTCCACCTCCAGCAGTGTGAGGAGTGGCAACAGGGGCGTTACCCTTGCAAACACTGTACCAAACCCCTTCTACCTCTACCCAACTGTTCACTGAGATTAACAACTCACCAGCTCACGTCCAGCTCAGTGGGTGATGGTGAGCTGCTCGTGTGCCCACATAAGCTGCTCTTAGGGCTTATATAGTCTGTGCATGTGGCTGAGTGTGACCAGCAGGGCACGCAGAGCAAATCTGAGTTAGTGGTAGGGACTCAAAACAGGAGTGGGAGTTAACTGATTAAAGGTGGGTGGGCGGGAGGAGTTGGACGTCCTCATCGTAGGGCTTCCTCCAGGCCAGGGCCCAGGGGCACAGTTAGGCCCCAGCTCCACCTCTCCCGGCCTGCCATGGAGCAGGCCTGGGGCGCGCCGACAGGGGTCGGCCGCCTGAGAAGAAGCCTTGACATTATTCCTTCGGTATGATTTCCCTGTAGTTGTGGACAGTAAAAGAGAAAAAAATAGGTTAAGAGTCTGGTAGGTTAGAGCCTAGGTAGGTCGATCTGAATACCTGATCGACCAAAGGCGATAGTCAGCGATACATAGTTGATCGACATAGGCGATAGTCAGTCATACTGAAATGGACCAGCTTCTACAAGAAGAAATAGCATCAGAAACGTCAGAACTCTGTTCAGCCCAATATAGAATATATACTTACTTACACATTACACACATAAGAAGGGAACACTTTTAAAAATAACAGCACATATTTAACGCTATACAACCCTTTCATAGACGCTCTATTGTAACTACACAAACTACACGGGCATTGAACAAAGTTAAAGTTCAAAGCAGAAACTAAAAAAAAGAGAGAGAGAAAATAAGGAGACCTCACAAGAAGATCCCTGATCGCGTCCACGTCAATCGCCAAGCTGGATACCCAGGAGTTCGACTGCGGCCTGCACTCCTCCCCGGGGCAGCGGGCCGTGCGACCGGCCAACATGCCCGCCAGCATTGTGGACCAATGCAAGGGCATGGACATGGCCGATTCTACAGATCAGCTCCTCCAGGCCCTTACCTCCAGTAACGGGCCACGCGTCGAGATGCAGTCGCCCGTGAACACTCGGGCGCCGCCACTCGAAGTCGACCTCTGCGAGTTGATCACGCTCAACGTGGGGGGCGCACGCTTCGTGACCACGAAACAAACCCTCGAGCGCATCACTAACTCTCGCCTCTCTAACCTCCAGAAGTCAGACCACAACTACAACCCAGTCACACAAGAATGGTTCTTCGACCGAAACCCATCGCTCTTCAACTTTGTTCTCGACTTCTACCGCTCCGACGAGCTCCACCTTCCGCACAACTTCTGTGGACCTTCCATCAAGAAAGAACTGCAGTTCTGGAGAATCGAGGAATGTGACATCTCTCCATGCTGTTGGAATCGTTATCGCGAGTTTGAAGAAGAGAAGAAGATATTCGAGCACATTGAACAGGCCTTTGAGTCTCCGAATATGGCAAGGATCACGTTCACCTCGGCCGATATCGTCAACCCGTCCCAGTGGTTGATCTGGAAGCGGCGCATCTGGCTGTTCTTGGAAGAACCAATGTCCTCCCGCCCCGCCCAGGTGAGTGATAAGCGATCTACCTGTAAGACCAATCGTCCACTGGGCACCTTCAACCCACTTACATTTCGTACACAAAAGTTGGCCGGAGAGGCCCAGTGGACTGTGGGTCTGATTTAACATGTGTACATGTACATGGTTAAAATGTGACGGAGTGACACAGGGGGTTTAGAAATCATAATTTGTGATCCAGGGCTTCTAAATAGATAGATAGATAGATAGATAGATAGATAGATAGATAGATAGATAGATAGATAGATAGATAGATAGATAGATAGATAGATAGATAGTTTCAAAAGTATCCAGTACATTCTTATGTGTACAAAAAATGGCGGGGTGACGCTCCATCCTTTCTTACAAGTGACGGAGTGACAGCCTAAAGGTTTTGAACACTCATGTGTCTTTAATATCATCACCAGTTCTCTATGTGAATTTGATTTAGATAGCCTTATTTCCTTGGTTCTTTGGTTCTTTTTTTTTGTTCTGAACCCTTTTAGGATTGTGTCGCGTTTTGATGTCACCTCCTCTTGTCAACATGAGGTAGGAATGCAGCAGTAGTCAGTGTAAAAAACAACAATGCTGCATTCATGCATCAGTCTGATGGCTTGATACACCCCTGAAGGGTTGGTATGATGCATCATACTCACTGGCAATGCCTTTATGTATCATGACAACAACTAATCGTGATGCCATCCCAAAATGCTGCATCATGCTGATATAAAAGAAATTTATATACATCTGTCTATCACCACAATTCTTGATCAGACAAATGGGGTTAAAGAAATGCAACCAAAAGAGAAAACTGCTTCTTCAAGACATGGCAGATAATATGAGATACCGTTTATTTGGTTTGGTGTGAAAAGGTGAAATGTTAGATGTAGTGTGGAAAAAAAATGAATTCCTATTCCCAGTGATTCCTGCCCCATGGTCATGAGATTGAACTGTAAAACTAACCCCTAAAATGTAAGATTATATCAGACCAAAAGATGGAGCTACCCTAAGTATTTAATGTACGTCATACACGTCCGAAAAAAGACACACTTATACAGTAAGATGACATTACTGTACAGCATACTCTCAAAGACCACATCATCAATGGAGATATAGGAACACGACCCACATGAAAAGACCCTATTCGTATCCAGTATTTATATTTTGATACAAGCTAGTAATGTTTCATATGATATGAGAACACCCGCAAAGAGAGGGGTGTCCCTCGCCGGGAGGTATGCGATCACCTGTTCTATTTGGCCATCGTTGATTATTGCCATAAAATTGTGGGTTCATCATTAATGAAAAAGTAACATCAGTTTTACTATAGTCCTTTGTACAAAAGTATACAAGAGGGTTACTGGAGGGCTGGGGTATCTGCTGACGCTATCTGCATGCAGGTGCTCCCTCCTGAGGGACCTATATACCTGCATGAATGATCCTATACACGTCATCCATACATTATATTTAATGATTTCATTGGAGCTATGAATAATTCAGTATATGAGTTTACAACTGTAGCTACATGGGACTCCCTTTAAAGAATAATATTGGCTATAGGCCTTTATTCTGTGAGATTATATAGTTTTATTGGTGGGTCGAAAATTGTCCTAACTAAGCACTTACCAATAGCACCAAATTCTGACTTGGTGATCAAAATGCATTAATCAATCACACATAATTATGAAGTCTACAATCTAACTCTGAGTGCCAGACTCCAGAAGAACCTCTGTGAAATTCCCTCAAAAGAAAACGAAATTGAATATAGGCTCAAAGTAATTCATTGAGTTGGCCAGACCTTGGTCGATAGAGAACTGCGATCAATATTCTGCTGGTTTGGAATGCAAACTAAGCTAGAACACAAGTCTTCTAGTCTTAGAAACTCTAGCAGCCACAGACTACCCCCATCCAAATGTACCCTCCCAATATCCATTCCTTACACTCAACCACTCTAACATCAGCGCCACATTACGTAGAATGCGTCACACTCCAGTAGTGGATGGCACCGTAAATAGTATGACACTCAATCAGTCCTATTGTCTCTGTACTGGAAAATTGTATTCTACTCTCTATAATCCATAGAGTCTATTTTTCTTGGCCCTTATCTACCCAATAAAGCCCTGCGTGACCTTGGCTTCCTCAAATATTACAGCATAGAATTACTATGCTGTATTTGAAACTGTTACTCCCCAGGCTGCTGCCACTCCATCATTAGTTTTATCAGCTAGTGTAGTTTAGTTAGTCCGCCCCCTTCCTTATAGCATCTCTGTGTTACACCTGTCCCAAGCACCTAGATGTTTTCTGCAATTTCTTCTTTTTTAAAAAGTTGATTTCGACCAGTATTACTCTTTTAATTCCCTAAATGATTAAAGGAATCCTCCTAAAATACTATGTAAAAACATAGTATGAGTGATTCGATCTGTCGACCAATATGTTCAGACTTTAATTTACTTGACTAAGACGCATTGCGAGATGAGATAGTTTTCGTATAAAATGCACTAGCTTGATATGTTCAGAATGCCTGTGCAATCTCCAACTATCCTTTCCAAACCACAAGCCTGCCCAGAATGGCAAAATCTCACCCTTGCACCAGCCCTGTCCCATATAACCCTATCCTGAAAGGTTCCTCTAATGCTGGCCTGGCCCCCATTGGCTCTACCCCTTATCTGGTCCATGGCTCCGGGTGGAGTCTGAATGTTACTGACGCAGGCCGAGGGTTGTGTTCAGCATACATAACTGGTGGAGGCCTGGTCTCACTCTACTTACATGCCCCAGTGGTGTACCTATATGTAACATACTAGCACTATAGTTTATGTATGTGCTTTCAGCTATTGTGGGCCCTCTGAAAGGCCACTGTGCCTCACAGAAAAAAATTGATTTAGTACCTGCCCCCGTTTCAAATGAATAGATGGATATAAAGATATGAATAAACAGGTAAAGAAATAATGAAATAAGTAAAGAAATAAATGAAATAATAAATAAATAGATGAATAAACGAATTGATAAATAAATAGATAAAAATACTATAATTTCAAGATTATTTCAGTTTAATTTAAATGCCCAGGTTTACTCCACTTCCCTCTTTATCCTTCAACTGCATGGTTCTCTAGACATCCACCCTGCAGTGTACGATAAGAAATACCTTTACATACAACCACTATACATAGCAGTCAAAGCCACTACATCACTGTCAGGGCCCTTGGCTGACGTCTGCAGTTAGGACGGCATTTTGTCAATGGTATGGCCCCATAGTGGGTTCAGAAGACTCAATGAGCTGTCATTTCTCACGTCTTCTACCACAAGAATATCTTGATATTCTTGGAAGCTAGAAGCCAAGTGACAACAATAGTCACACTAGTGATAAAGGCACTATATATGCTCTGCTCAAAATGGCTCTATCATACAAATCAAGGGCATGCCAGGTCCTCTATGGTTCATAATTATGGGTTAGCGTTTGGGACAATAGCAGTATGTCATTTGTATATACACTGATGTATAGCACATTACTTATGTATATCCTGCCATATGTCCTATCTATTACATAATTGCACCATTGGTATAAGTCACCAAATTAGCATTGTGGTGTGTCATCTATATACTGGTATAATGCAGAAAATGTGATTTCGGGACGATGTTACATAGTATAATATATAAGGCAAGGGTATGAAAGGTGTTTCGAATCAAGCACAGTGGTGGGTTCCAACTAATAGCCTGGGAACAAAAGATTGATAATGCATGTATTTTATAGGAATAGATGCATACTTTAGTTACAGTATGTAGATCAAGAGAAATGATCCATACACTATATAGATGTATAATGTAGATAATTCCATGGGTGCCTTATTCATATTAATAAAATATCTATTACATTAGGAAACTATTCACTGTTCGCCATCATTATTAAGCTAACATAATACATAAGTAAACATTTTTTTTGTACAAGCAGAGGATGATTATGGCCATGACATTTGTTTTGTGGATCTTCACAGCTAGCAACATTATTTATATAAGTGTTAGCACTACGTTATCTTGTTTGACATTTATAATTGTGATAAAATATTAACGGTATAAACAACCAGGCATGTGGGGGAGCAGCTGTTTCTGAATGGTAGCTGCGGGTAGAATTCTCTTCCACCCTGATTTAAACTTTGTTCTACGGGAATCTACCTCCACCAGTTGTTGGTGTATGTTCAGTAATGCCAATTCATGTATAGCATTTGCATTTGGTTCACCAAGGCAGATTTGAGTGTGCATAAGTACTTCATCTAGGTGGCTGGGGTAGGATCAGTTCAAACCAATGGTGAGATAGACTATTGGTTTAGACACCTCCATTATCTGTAAAATGAAGTTCATAATGGAATAAATCATTGTATGGCAATACCTCACCAGAAACGGCCAGCTCTGTTAAGTATACCTTCATCAAATCAGAGACTAAATTAAAGCAAAAATAACCTCAACATTATCGGTAAAACTGCTATGGGGGTAGGGCAAAGAAGCTTGCTCCATGCATTAGATCTGTCACTCGGGCGCTATTTTGATATTGATCACCACATTTGTCAACAAGCATTGCCTGCCTCCCTTAGTGCAACCCCAGTAAGGACATTAATATTCGCAGATTCATACATGGTATCCCCAGGCAGCCCAGCAGGCACAATGGGATTACACCTCAAACCATCACCATGCATAAAACAAACCAACACACATCACTACTGCTCTCTTTCCCCCTTTTTTTTGCTCCCATGAATGTTTGCTGATTTTATCTTTTTGTTGCTTTGTGTCATTGTCAACTGCCAATGACACCCTGAGAGATAATCGAGGAAAATTCCATATGAATAATTGTTGCACTTAAATTGACCCAGTGATATGGATTTTTGTGTTTTTGCTCTTGAATATTCAGGAGAACAAGGACTCCATAGCAACGCTCGGTGCTTGGTTGGGAAGTGCTCGATGTAATATGCACAACGTGCCACAGGAAGTAGGGACATATTATATACCTGTTTACATTAACCATCGAAACCTTCTCGTTAAACTGAAATTAGGTGGCATAATTGAGCAGCTACAACATGAAAATGATTTTATTTGAACCCCTTGCATGACTCTAAATGACATTTAAAACGTGTACAAATGGTTTAAATTGTGTTCTGCTGTCACCTATAGCCTTTAAAGGCATATGAGTTGAATCCACCATTATCAATAGACGTAGTGTATGGAGTGGATGTATATCCCATGCATTCCATATATTTCTCTTGTATTCCATTTACTGACCAGTCAATTAGCAATACATTTAAAACTAGTCAGGCCATGTACCCCCGGGTTCACTGGTTTTCCTGTGGAACTATCCTTAGGAACAGTAGAGTCTTCCTTCCTCCCTATACCCATTCAGCCATGTGATGACATGCCAGAAGAACAATACCAGCGGGAACACACTTTAAAGGAAGGTGAAAACAGTGCTTGACTTCCGTTAAAACACATGCCAGTTTTGTATGTGCCACGTCCATAGACGGGTTGCTCATATGTTATTCATGGTCCCGGCCACACCTCAAAGACACGGGGCCTGGTACATACAAATTAAGGATATATTGATTTAGGCGCGCTTGAATGGCCGCAGAGTCAGGGGATTGCAACTGATGTCAGTTCGCAGTGCAGTACTCTGAAGAAAAATTCAGAGGAAAATAAAAGATGGAAATGGTAAAGGTAGTTGGAGTGGCCACTAAACCAAGATTTTAAATGGGCCATCAGTTACTGTTCAGGCTTTTATTGATACTGTCAGGAGTGGTCGTTTGTGTGATTATGAGATCAATTGAAGTTGACTTTCTGGTGACAAAGGTCGATTTGTCGATGTGACTCTAATGAGAATGAAGCGTGAAAGAAACATTCTGAAATTATCTATATAAAAAGACAAAAAGAAATAAGATGAAGCACCCTGTGTGTGGTAACAGTTAGGGATGTTAGCAAACAGAAGGATGGGTCAAGTGCCATCAGTTGAAAAGGTACAAATCAACGCGATATTGTTAGTAGTACATGGAAATGTCAGTTAGGATGTGGATGCTTCCATATCTCTGCTATACTCTGACAGTGTGTGAGTAGTATACCACACCTTGGCGTTACCATAGCTCCCCCATTTCTGACTAGGTGGTCAGGAGAGGAACTTGTAGTTCAGGCAAACCCAGAAGAGGGAGAGTTGTTTGCCCCCACCCCCATGCAGTAGCATTTCTTTAGTGGTGGCCACCTGCTGTTATGCGCCAGAAGCATGGGGGGGGCCTTGGGATGAACAGACACACAGCCTAACCCAAAGGTGTGGTATATAAAACTGTCATTTTGGGTATGGAGTACCTTCCCCAGCACATTTACCCACATACTGTAGTACACACCATAAAAATGAGCGATGTGAAGAGCAGAGTTAAATAGAACTGATCTTATACACGATGCCATTTAAAGCTCTAACATCATACCCATCCTGATTGGCATGATTTGACTTCACAATAGACACCTCCCATACAACACTGATAGTAGATATTTATCTAATCCCTATTGTGACAACACAGGTCACACTATTAATGCACTGTGTCCCAGTGTACAATGACACTGGTAGTAGCACAGCAGCACTCAGACCCTGGAGGTGCATTAACAATGGCCTGCAGGCTGGCTGCTGGAGTGGAGAGGGGTGGCACAGCAGCAGTAGGGACAGGGAGTAACCACACTATTGTTGGCTTTTAGAGCGGCCTGTGTGCACCAAAGGGGTGGGATTAATGTTTTAATACCTACTCCCTGTGGCTGCCAGTGTGGGAGGCGGTGTGTCAGGGTGGGGCAGAGACAGGAGGACACAGGAGGGGTGGAGTAAGGGGTGACCAAGGTCAGTTCACAGCAGGAATAATACTGCTGACACTGCTGAAGACTGGGGGTCGGTAGGGGTGGGGATGGGTGTGCTTATGTTATTCACTGGGGTTGGAAATAGGTTGGAATGTGCGGGGACATAGAGCATTGTATATACAATGCACAAAGTAGACCTCTAACCTAACGGAATCATAAATCAATTGATTTACTTCCCCCAGCCTCTGCTAGAAATCTTTTTGGCTTCTATGTGTATTCTAATACTCCACCCAATCCTCCCATATCGTGATGTGCACATTATCTAATCACACTATCAGATTAGACATTGACTAGTAGGGGTTCTGTATCCAAATCATTGTTTCTTCCTACGGGTTTACAGCAACAAGCAGACATTCAATGGACTGTGGGATAGATTATTGTTAGTTTTATTCCTGCTTACTTGTTCACCTCACCAGATTGAAGTATTATAAATTCAGCTGTTGTGTCCTTTTTTTCCTTGTGTGTTTTCGTTATTGTCTAACCTATTTTTTATATGACGGAACAGTGTCTGTGGTTGTAAGAATGTTACAAGAGTGAGTGAGTGAGTAATAGATGTTTAACGCCATTTTGACAGCTAAGGTCATATTCATGGCAAGAACTACAATACACAATTTCACAGAGGAATGTGTCAGTACCCGTGCCTATGACTACCACACACATCCGAGGGGATAGGAAAGATGAGATATAGACCCTTTTAAATGGGCTAGGGAAGCCCAGAATGTTACAAGAAGTAGGTTTAGTGTTAAAAGTGCTTTTTTCCTGAGGAAGAGAAGATCTTTATGATCACATTTCTTGCTATATATTGCAAATTCTAATTTTTAATACTAATATTGATATGGTTATTGCAGTGCCTCTAATCTATCACTGCGGAATTGTGCATTTTAGTCATGCCTTGGATTTCTTTTTCAACATGAAAAATAAATTGATATCGTTTTGAGGTTGTACCATCAATGAGCATGTCCTGTGTTGCCAACAATGATTACACATGACTATGGAGGTCTACCCTTCCACTAAATGTCACTACTATATTTAACCCCTACACATCAGAGTACAGAACCCGTACAGAACCCGTGTACACCCTGGTATGTCCCATGTATACACTGCAGTCAGGCAATAATATAATACACACATACACTATTTACCTACATCACCCACGCATACCCTGCCTTTTGGAGTAGGGTATAAATGGTGGATATATAGGTACATATAATGCACATAGTATAGATAGCTAAAATACCAGAAGTGCACCTGTGCTATTAAAATAATTATTTATAATGTCAACATTTGCCCAGGCAAAATGTTGACATGTAGGGTATAGAGAGGCTGTACAAATCATATATAGGGAAAGAGGAGGTTTGGCCCATTAAACCCTACATATCACTCATACAGCCTCACTCCACCTTACATATCACTTGCACAGACTTCGCTGACCCTATATATCACTTATAGAGCCTCCCTGTACCCTAAGCATCACTTATGCAGCCTCCCCCCTTATGCATCACTTGTACAGCCTCCCCACACTGTACAGATTATGTGTACAGCCTCCTCATACCCTACATATCACAAGTATAGCCTCCCCACACGCTACATATCAATTGCACAGCCCCCCTCACCCTATGTATCACTCATACAGCCTTCATCACCCTACATATCACTTGTATGGCCTCCCCACACCCTACATATCCCTTGTTTGGCCACCCCACACCCTACATATCAATTGTACAGTCTCCCCACACCCTATGTATCACGCGTAAAGCCTCCCCTCCCCCTACATATCACTTGTACAGCCTCCCTGAACCCTACACATTGCTTGTACAGCCTCCCCGAACCCTACACATCACTCATACAGTCTCCCCGAACCCTATCTGTCACTCATACAGCCTCCCCTCATCCTATGTAGCACTTGTATAGCCTCTGTGATTGATAGAGATTACTCATACAGCCTTTCCACACCTTATGTAGTACTTGTACAGACTTCCTGCACCCTATGTATCACTCGTACAACCTCCTCTCACCTCTCACAGTGATGCTACTTTTATTAGATAAAGACACAGAGAAACATTTGTGTTATAGGTGTGTACATTTCATGTATGATATGTGAAGAAAGCATACATATCTTTTGATTGTTCCCCCATTTACACTATGTGTGCTCCTGAAAACAACATGCAGCCTTGTGATCCTAAACTGGGTTCTAAGTGTATAGCAACTCAGTATCAAATTTCACATGTAGAAGTAGGTCAGAGGTCAGCTAGGTTGAGTTGAAGATGAAATAAGTCAGCCACTTCTGAAACCCTCCTACAAGTGCCAAAGCGGACGGCATTACCTTATTCATTCTAATAAACCCACATGTGCAGAAAATGAATTACTAGATGCTCAATTCCTTTAATCAAAAATCAATTCTAATAAGCACACCCTGAAGCCTAAAAATCGTTGTTTTTGCCATAGAAAGTCTTTAATTTTACACATCTTTTCTATAAATTGACATTAGGGGGTTGCGCTCATGGCCTAAAAAGAGGGGGGTGTGCTTATTAGAGCATGTGCCCTTATTAGAATGAATATGGTAATGGACCTGTTGATAGGGCTGTGGGGGGCTGTGGTTTTACCAGCCTAATTCAGAGCAAATTTCGGATTGTAGTATGCTACATAATCTTTCGAAAACTGTTGGAATTATGTGGATATTCCCATTAGAAGGGAAATGGTGATGGTTTAGGCTAGGTCAGTTGATCAGAAAATGTAACATCCCAGTTTTCTCTATCTACTGTTATTCGTGAGATGTATCATCATAAAGGTAGTGTTCTGATAGGAAAATTTGATAATTCAGACAAACTTCAAAATGTAATATTTCAGCATTCCCCATATCAATTTTGGTGGAATTTAGTGCATAGTGTAGGAAATATAGAATTTTACTGGCATTTTGGTACAGGGTGGATGTAAGAAAACATTCTTTCATATTACCATAGCAACCAAAAGTATGCAAAATCAATGTTTTTAGCATAGTCTGACATATCTGTTGCCATGGTAACCAACCTAAATGGCCAACAATGCATCAAAATTCACTGAAAGTTTTGATGCCATTTTGTTCAGCATGAAAAAATGTATTATATTGTATATTATTTGACATTTTTTATGGTTTTTCAGCTTAAATACTGATTATATTCGCAACAATGGGAATATGCACATAATTCCAACAGTTTTTGAAAGATCATGTAACATACTACAATCCGAAATTTGCTCTGAATTAGGCTGGTAAAACCACAGCCCCCCACAGCCCTATCAATAGGTCCATTACCGTATTTTTTCTAATAAAGGCACATGCTCTAATAAGCACACCCCCTGTCTGTTAGGTTCTTCCTTGGAGTGTCAAGCCGCACAGTCACATCTGACCCCGGGAAAGAGCCAGTGTCCCTCTGTCAACTTCCTGTCGTTATCGACTGGTGAGGGGCCTTCCAAATTCCCCTCTATCAGGCATTTTCTTTGGACCTTCTGCACTTCTCTCCATGGGCCTAACCCTCAACTGGCCTTCTGTTTTAGAAAGTTTTGTCTTTCACCTAAAGAGGCTACTAGAAAAAAATTCCAGCAAAGGACAGGAATAATTGCAGAAAAAGAAATTGCAAGTACTGCAAAATCTTGGACAAAAGTGGCTTAATCAAATAAAAAAAATGAGGTGAAAGAATTCAACCAAAAACCAACGTCACCTGCAAAAGCTTGAATATTATAATATATATATGAAGTGGATCGGGACATCATTCTTCCATCTTTTGTTAAATATAACTGAGGTGTTCCTGAGTTCTCTCTTTCATCATTCTTTTTGTTTGTCCCACATACTGACTCTGGCAGGTTTTGCATTCGAGGCAGTATATGAATGATGAATGAGGTACCGATCCACTTCAACAAACCAGGTCACAATGGTGGACATGATGTGAAAGCCTACATCCTGGACTTCATATACTGCCACCCGCTTTCGTCCCTTCTACCTTAGTATTGATGTCTATCATTCCCTTCTCCGGTGGGACCACTGGCTCCACTGAACGCACCACCGAATGTACTTGAGCATCTCTGGGACCCTTTTTTGGTCCTTACCCCCTGTGGCACATCATGCATCGACCCAAGGAAATAGCCCATGCCTCTTTCTGGTTGCCTCTCATCCTCTGCTCTAGTACTCTGCCATGTCTCATCAGTGTGGTTGTTTTATTTCTGTTTGGCCTTATTACTAACAGGAAGTATCACTTGTCATCGATTCTTGTAATTGCTTCAATGCCCTTATACTTGTACGAGATGACCACCCTTTCAGGCTTTTGCCGATCTGGACCACCGAACCCCAGAGCCAACGAGAATATGTCTGTCACCTGCAAGTCTCTGATTGCATCTGATGCTTCTGACCACCAAGTCACCTTTTATGCTGTGACATAACATGTGTGACATCACACACTGGTGAGGGGCCTTCCAAATTCCCCTCTATCAGGCATTTTCTTTGGACCTTCTGCACTTCTCTCCATGGGCCTAACCCTCAACTGGCCTTCTGTTTTAGAAAGTTTTGTCTTTCACCTAAAGAGGCTACTAGAAAAAAATTCCAGCAAAGGACAGGAATAATTGCAGAAAAAGAAATTGCAAGTACTGCAAAATCTTGGACAAAAGTGGCTTAATCAAATAAAAAAAATGAGGTGAAAGAATTCAACCAAAAACCAACGTCACCTGCAAAAGCTTGAATATTATAATATATATATGAAGTGGATCGGGACATCATTCTTCCATCTTTTGTTAAATATAACTGAGGTGTTCCTGAGTTCTCTCTTTCATCATTCTTTTTGTTTGTCCCACATACTGACTCTGGCAGGTTTTGCATTCGAGGCAGTATATGAATGATGAATGAGGTACCGATCCACTTCAACAAACCAGGTCACAATGGTGGACATGATGTGAAAGCCTACATCCTGGACTTCATATACTGCCACCCGCTTTCGTCCCTTCTACCTTAGTATTGATGTCTATCATTCCCTTCTCCGGTGGGACCACTGGCTCCACTGAACGCACCACCGAATGTACTTGAGCATCTCTGGGACCCTTTTTTGGTCCTTACCCCCTGTGGCACATCATGCATCGACCCAAGGAAATAGCCCATGCCTCTTTCTGGTTGCCTCTCATCCTCTGCTCTAGTACTCTGCCATGTCTCATCAGTGTGGTTGTTTTATTTCTGTTTGGCCTTATTACTAACAGGAAGTATCACTTGTCATCGATTCTTGTAATTGCTTCAATGCCCTTATACTTGTACGAGATGACCACCCTTTCAGGCTTTTGCCGATCTGGACCACCGAACCCCAGAGCCAACGAGAATATGTCTGTCACCTGCAAGTCTCTGATTGCATCTGATGCTTCTGACCACCAAGTCACCTTTTATGCTGTGACATAACATGTGTGACATCACACACCACCGAGGTGGCGCCCCTTGGCAACGCGAAAGTTGACTATTGCTCCCAGGCCGGTGGCTCCCACCGGACCGCTCATAACTGTTCACATATTTATTACAATATGTCCACCATATAACCTGTGTGTGTTTTCTGTGAGGTTGGCCAAGTGAAATCAACTTGTCATGGATCCTAGTTATTGCAAAAAAAACACTAACCTTTTACAGCAGACCCAACACCCTTGACCCACATTTTGGGCTTTTGGCACCCAAGGTACAACCTGCCCTACAGAGAGGAAGGTCAAAATAGTACACAGGGTTGTATGTGAGGACATACCTATAAATACTTGGAATCGACAGACCAGAACATAGCTTTGGGCTATATCAGTCTAACAGTACATACTACTGTTAGCAGCTACACCCCATTGTCTCGTATGCCTGAACAGAAGTTGTTATGTTTCTCAACAGAAGAGACTACTGTAGGGAGCAGGGTAACAGTATGTGGTGTAGGGACAGAGCAATATGCCCTGCCCATTTACAATTCGGTCTCAAAGTGGAGTATGAATCTGTGACGATTTCACTGTTCAGAAAAATAAAAAGACTTTTTATCTGAAGAAAGAGAGGCTCTACATGATCATATCTCTTGCTATATAATTGATTTCAAAACTTTTAAGAATATTATGCTTTACATAGCCTACATATCCCACAGGTAGAAAAGGGTGACTATGTCTTATTATGCTTCCAACATTAGTTTTCAAGACAAAGTAATTTGATTTACCTAACTTTGTGGTTCGCAGTAAGCTGTATTTAAACCACATTGGTAGTTTAGATGTGCACCTTAAGGTCACTAAGCACCTATTACTGGGACTACTAAATTGATTATCATCATCATGTCTCAATAGTAAGGGGTTGAGTTTACCAGCCAATAGAAACACACAATACCTGTACAAGCACCTCAGCCGAAGGCAACAAAAATGCAATACTGATGCTGAATATAACATGAAGCCTTCAGCAGCCATTAACCTGACACAAATGCCTTCTATTATCACGTTTTGACTACAATAAAGTCGTTGTGGTTGGGAGATGTGAATGATAGTGACAGAAATGGGGTTTCCCTAACAGCCTGACAATTATAAACATTATCTTCTAGGCTAAAATCAATATAAAGTACGTTGTGTTTCTGTCAGTGTGGTTGTGGAATGTGCCACTGTGCTGCAGGCGATTGCTTTTCTTTTTTATAGGGAAAGTAATTACAAGATCTCTTCCTGCCTAGTCCTCAAGCGCACTGGGATACTCCCCAATACCTGCTTATGTAATTCAATGGAGCATTCATGGAGCATGTCGACCCAGCTGGGGTGATGCATTCCACTCGGAGCATGATGCAGCAATGCAGCAATGTTTAGTAGACAGGGCTTAACTGCATTTGTGAATGCATCATGATAAAAGATGAACAGTTCAAACTTGAAGCATCAACCGGCGCTTCAAGGACTAGAGACAATGTCGACATATGCTGATGTAGCCTCCTACTATGGGATCAGATCGAATGCTGTATTTTCTTTTATACTGTAATTAGGAAATTATCCTCTTACTGTTGACTCGGAATGGAGCTACTTACCACTACTCACTGTGAACAACTTCGCACGCTCACCCTGCAATTTATATTGCTCTCACCATTCAGATCCAAATCAAATCCATAAAAATAGCCAATTTCGTCAATAGCCCCATTAATATGGTACTCATGGGACAGACTGACCCACAGTGGCAGTGTCCCTACAGTAGTGTCTCATCCCAATATTGATTCAATGCATCAGTGAAAATGCCTCATTTGGGTCCATGTTAGGTAAGGCTTACACCTGCACCTGGGACTTGGAATCGCTTATAAAACTGAGCGATAAGAGAGTAGTTGGCTGATATAAAATCCATATAGGCCTACTGTGTAAGGGTTCCCTTTTTATTGGTTGAGCCAATGAGATTCTTATTGGGAGCGCCTGATATTGTGCATTGCCGCAGAGAAGGCATTTTCAAGTGCAGAAATCCGCATTCCCTGGAGACCCTAGAATATTCACAGATAGCCAATCAAGGTAATAGTTTCTACAAACCCACAACACCAGTCACCAACTGTCCACTAGCTGTCAGGCCTGTTACATAAGCAGGCATTGGGGAGTATCCCAGTGCGGTTATGTATGTCAAGGGCTATTGGTCTCAGTGAGCCATGCACAGATCTCTACTCAATCTGTGGGAAGGAATCTGATTGGGTAGGTTCTAAGGGGAAGGACTTCCATCCACTTTGAGTAGTATAAGTGGTTTCTCTCGGGGGACAGCAGTTCGGCCCTGTGAATTAGAGTACAAAGTGGAACAATATAGCACTTACACACATAAGACAGGGAAATTCCGGCCTTGTACATGTATTCGATGCATTCAGCTCTTCAGTGTGGAAGCCTCCAATGCTGTGGGAATAATTATGTGTACCTATGAAAGGCTCTACACTTTGATACCTTGCTATATGCAGTAGACAGAGACCCAACTTTGAGTGAAGCTTGCAGAGGAAGGTAAGGTAAGTTCCAGCAAAGAAAGTAATTGAAAGAAATAACATGTTGAGATCTCTCTCTCCATTTCTTTCCATTCTACCCTCGCCTTCTCTAAATCACTAATTTTAAGCTCTCAGCACTTCCCCCCTCCTACTTCTATGTATTCTACCCCCGATTGCTTTAGTCTATCCAATTCCTCATCTCTTCCCTACTGTCCATCCTTCCTCTAACCTGGCGTCATATACAGCTTGACACATAGAAGATGGTAGGAGGGGTGGGGGTTGTACCACATACCACTGCTCTTCTGCTTCTGTTGGCCTATTTAGTATTACCCCACTGTAGGCAGATCAACGTGAGACCAGTAATTAATGGGTTTATACAACGGCCGGACTAGTGCCTCCTATGCTGGCTGATACCACTATTGATTACCAGCCTGGCCGCCCATGTAGCACTGACGTATTGCGCAAATTAACCACACATTACATACAATTGATGACATATTATGCACAATTGATGACGTGGTGTATATACGCTAGGTGCTGTAAATCGAGGGGAAGCTATAGTACATGTGTATCTAACCGGCCATTGTTGAACCTACTCAGAACCTCGGACTAGGATCTTATCAGTCAGACCCTCGGTAATAGGTGTGCCTAGAATCTAGGAAAGACAACTTTGAGACTGTGAAACAGCAGTTATATGACCCTGTAGCCTTAATGTATGTGGTTCCGATAGACCTATGGTTTATGTGCTCTTGTTACTTACTGTCGGTTTGGCAAAACATGGATATACTGTATATTCTGATTAAATCCCTGTACAAATGCCAAAACCCTCCTGTCATGAACCCTCACGTCAGCCTGTCACTTCCTATCCCTAAGTGTCCCCACAGCTCCATACTTAAATTCCCACCAGAGGGAGCCAGCACTCCTCCCACCTTTCCTGTGCATTATGCAAACCTGTATTAAAAGCCTACTTTCATCTTAGCGGAGCATTTAGAATAGAAAGTATAAAATCTTCAATTTTCAAGCCTTGTGTGCAGCTTATAGGACTGATGTTGAGAATACTCAACATCCATGTAGGGGCGGATGTTGAGTATTCTCAACACCATGTAGGGCCTGATGTTGATTATATTTGACATAGATAATTGATATGGCAGCCATGTTTGGACATTAGATAAATTTAAGTGGACTGCTATTTTTGGTCTGAGGATGTTATTCACCTATTTCGGGGCTGAGGAATTCGAAACTGGGGAGTTTAGAATGATAGAGACATTGGAAAATGGTTGAATATGATATCAAAGTTATGGACAGTGCATTATACCTTGCAACCTTTCGCCTGCTGGTAATTGAACTGCTTAAAATCCAGTCCTCCTAGCCTTTCAAAGTTCCTAATAGCTCGCCCTTGATTGGTTAATATATTCCAAAAGCCTGGGGTGCAGAAATAAATGAACCACACCAGAGGGCCTCGCCATCAATTTCTAGTTCAGAACCAATCCACCAAGTAGTGCCCCAGGCATTTATTGACATTTTCTGGTGATGGTGGCAAGTTCAAACATTTCAGATTACAAATATGTGTGATGCAACTTAAAGGAACTTTTTATTCTTCAACAACAGGGTAGGTTCTAGAGTTAAGACATCAGAGTAACACCTAGACTCAGTATATTGACGGGCTTCCCTAGCCCACTTAAAAGGGTCTACTTCTCATCTTTCCTTTCCCCTCAGGATGTGTGTGGTGCACATATGCATGGGCACTGACACATTCCTCTGTGAAATTGTGTAATGTCATTCTTGCCATGAATATTAGCTGTCGAAATGGCGTTAAACATCTATTACTCACTCACTCACTCAGTATATTGACTGTGAACCTCTTGGTTTGTTCAAAACAGACACTCAAAGTTACCTCTCCTCAACCCAGACACAAGTTGTTGCCATTGGTACAACGCCAGTGCCCGTATCGATGTGTCCATTTATGTAGAACCCAGCTTGATACATGGTTGGACTGGTGGGAAAGGGGAAGGGACAGTTTTGTTTATATGGGTCGTCATCAAATATCAAAATTGCTTGTAATGTTAGGAAGCAGATGACTAGGTTGTCTTGTTGGTAGAAATCGATAGAAATTACGGTGCATTTTTATGACATACATTTATATAATGGGAATTGTTCATAGGTGACATGGTAGGGGATGGGAAGGGTGAATCCTATATGGATTTTTACCTACAGAGTGGACCCATTTCCGAGAGCATTAATACTCCTTCCATACTAGAACGATTATGTTCATCATAGTGATAAGGGGGTCTATCTTTTTGCACCCTGTTCAATACTGGAACCATTGGGGTTGGGGAACCATACATGTCTAGCACTTAGGATGGGTTAGATGGGCAGTTGTTACCATGTGTAGAAGTTTTGATGCCATTGCTGTTTCCATTGCTGTTTCCATTGCTGTTCCATTGGGAAAATACTGCACATATCCCTTTCCCTCCCACCCCCCCCCCCCCATCACACACGTATCTAAACAGCACTCTACTGTCCCTGTTCATTCAGGCGTGACATGTATGAATTAATGATTTTCTCTGCCTGCCGCTGATTATTATCAATTAATACACGGGCCGTCCTGTTCCCGCGTCTCATGATCGATCCGCCTCCTAGCGGCCACCAACGGAACTACAGTGTAATAACACGCGGCCTTTTCACCCTTTAAAGGCAGTACAATGCATTTAATGCATTCCTGCATCAGGAAGATCCTACAGGGTTGATACACTCCCCTACGGCCGGCATGATGCACCAGTCATTGCAACACTGGCTATAGGCTACTCGCCACCATTGCCTTGATCCATCCAAGGCGACAAAGTGATAAGAATTTTAAGGCAATAATTATAAGGCATCCAGTAGTTTACTGGTGATAACAGATTCGTGGCAACATGGATGCTTGGGTACAGGGGTTATGTGGGAGGGGTAGAAACAGGGGTTGCAGCAGATAGACCTGTGCGGTAGATAAAGATGGGTATAGAAGTTAAATGTATGAGAGGATAGGGAAGGGGGGTGAGAAGTGTTAATCTATTGTTATGTATACTAGTAGGAGGTGATGAGTGTGTTAAGTGGTTCTACCTTACATAACCATGGAATGATGATCCTATGTATGACTCTAACTGTATGTTACACTTAACATATCACTCGCAATGGAAAGAAGGGGAAGGGATCAAGAACATGGTGGTACCTGTTCATGCCCCCCCCCCCCATGAAATTTTTATCCCTATGCCACATCAGCCGCTTTCATATCTGCTAAAAATACCTCCACCGAGAAGTTATATTGACAGGATGGAATAAGCATATGAGCAGTAATAAAGCATAAAGGGTGTAATAAAATGTGGATAGTGAGCAGTGGTGATGAGAAGAGCCAGAATGAGGGGCAGTGGTCGAGGAGGGCAAATGATGCAGGAGGTTGATGTGCCTTGGTAATTAAGCATCAAGAATTTATGCTCACCATTAGAGAACGGTATTTGCGGAAAGGAGGCTACAGGGTCTTAATCAAGTAAATGAGGTTGGTGGCTGAGAATGATCTACCAAGCATAACCAGCTATAGAGGCATTAAAACAGAAAAGAAAGCAGGATGTGCAGTAGTTTTAAAGGCAAAGTGAGCAATACAATAAGGATATACCATATGGGGAGCTGCTCTAAGAGCTGCTCGGAGGGTCTGAGTTACACCACACCTTCTAAGTGTCACATATCACCAAGCGGCAAGGTGAAATGAATGAGGTGTAAGAAGAAAGTGCACGTGAGGACACTGTGGGTGTCACAGGTCTAGTTACACTAGTGCTGCACAGCATGGTCAACATTGACAGTCTATAGATGTGGCCTACATCAGCCACAGCAAAGGTAGAACCTGGAGAAATTGAGGAGGGAGGAATGGGGGTGCTAGGGGTGGGAGAGGGGCAGGGTGAAATTGGGGTGGGAAGGGTGCCAGGAGATAGGACCAGGAGGTCGTTACACAAAGATTAAACTCTCGTTGTTGAAAATCCTCTTAAATCAACGATTTTCACTAAGTGATTATTTTGTACCTGTTACACAATAGGTTCTGCCATTTCACAACGAGAATCGTTGTTGCTTTCTTGTTGCACTGGGAACAAGTGTAACTTGACCTACTTAGGCAACAACGAGATTTTTGCCCATTTTCGGTTCCATGATATCTCTGATGATTCCTGTTGAAAATCCTTATTTATAGTCCGATTTACATGCTGTAAAGTTTCACATGGATGCTTTAACATCTTATCTACCTAATTACAATGAGAAAACAGTGACAGATTGTAGATTTTCTCTGAAAATCAACACTGAAATCACGAAACGGTAGTTCCCACGATTTCCGCTAGATGGCTCCATATTGTTATTTGAACCTACAGAGACCTCTTTGTGCAACTACATTAACCTAATAGTATCTCACGGATGTAATAGGTTTGAAATAGCTTGAAGAAGTGGGGAATAATCAGATGAAGTCAGGAAATTAATAGGAGAGATCAGAAATGACCAGAACAAGTCATGAAATTAATAGGAGAGATCAGAAATGACCAGAACAGGTCATGAAATTAATAGGAGAGATCAGAAATGACCAGAACAGGTCGTGAAATTGATAGGAGATCAGAAATGACCAGAACAGGTCGTGAAATTAATAGGAGAGATCAGAAATGACCAGAGCAGATCGTGAAATTAATAGGAGAGTTCAGAACAGATCATGGAATGAATAGTAAATAACCAGAACAAAATGAGGTCAGAAATATTCAAGGTAGGCCTTAGAATTAACATAGGATGTCAGAAATAGCTACAACAAAGTTCCCCATAGGAACCAATGCTAAAGATGGAAAAGGCAGTACCTCTGGAGTAACTGCCTTTTTTTTCTCGTTGTTGACATTAAAGATAAGCCACAAAGACTTTTGCATAACAACTTTTTATTTGTGTAACACTTTTTTTCTCTTTGTGAAATTCTACCCCAAATATCACAACGAGAAAACATTTGTGTAACGGTTTGGAGTATCAACAACGAGAATTGGTCTATTCTCTTTGATTGTGTAACGACCTCCAGGCAGGGCAATGTAGGGTGTAACCAAAAGCTCCTGCAGGCATCAAGGGCATCCAGTGACAGATGTTGTAAGGATTATGCATAGGGCATCTGTAACCATTGAAGATCTTTCCTCTCCAACTCTTTAGGGGCAAGGTCATGTCTTAAGACTCCATGTTTATTTCTCATAGTAAACAGACAGTGAGTAAATTGCTGGCTATACAGCAATACATATTCTGGGGTGATTCAAACTAATAGCTTCGCCATAATGCATGAAACTCTGGGGAGTTACTCACTAAGGTTGTATTCTTGCACCATGACGCCATAAAAGGTACATTGCATTTAGGTGCTCGATGGCTACAGCGAAGGGTATGGAAGATATACTATGTCGGAGGGGGGGTGATAGGGAGGGCTTTTTCCATGGTTAAAGAAGAAGGTAGTTCTCCCCTTCCTGATACCCCCAGGCAAACAGTTATAAGGTTGCTGTGTTTCGTCGGGACGCAGGCTTGCCCAGTTCCCTGTGGAGGGAGCATTGATTTCTGGCGTTTTCTCTAGCGACTCCAAACACAATCCTATCTAGCGACGACCACCTACCCTCCCTCCTGCCTACCTATACCTATACCCCCTACTTCCGGTCTCTTGGTCCTACCCTAGCCCTCCTCCGGGCGATAGAGCGTGTAGTATCTGATTCAAAGTGTTTGATGGGTATAAAGCCGAGGTTTTGGAGGTATATGTCAAAGACATAGCAAGGTCCCTTGAATTACTCCCCAGAGGGCCCACTGCTACATGGCCACAAATAACCTCCCTTTTTTTTAGAAAATATTTCTCATGCTATTGAAATCTCGTGTGCTGACCAAAAAGAACTTGTCTTAAAAAGATTTCTCGTGAAAATTCCCATCCTTCTCGAAAGGAAATATTGAAATATAGGGTCACTCTTTTCCACCATCTATGATTGGATCAATATAATGAATATAAGAAAGATATTCTCTAATTTTGAGAGTTTTTGAAGTGTGGTTTCAGTGGGATATAAAAGAGAGTGAGATGAAGGCCCAACATGAAGCGCCTCTCTCTCTCTCTCTCTCTCTCTCTCTCTCTCTCTCTCTCTTCTCATTTCCCTTTCCCCCTATCGAACCACAACACACTTAACTTGACGCAGACATGCAGCTACAGCTAGCTATATATATATATATATATATATATATATATATATATATATATATATATATATATATATATATGTGTGTGTGTGTGTGTGTGTGTGTGTGTGTGTGTGTGTGTGTGTGAGTTGGCGGGTGTGGAGGGTACATGTCATCCATCCATCTTCGGCTCCAAGCTCCAGCACATCTTTCCCCGTCAATACTTGGCCATGACCCCAGCCCTCCATTCACGCATGCGCATCCTTTGGCACTTCCGGTTTGCTCGCCATCGCCTTGACATGAGATGTATTCCTCCACAAATCTCATTTGATAGCAAGGGTCGGTTTAAGACCATTGCTATTTCATTTTTTTTTTTTTTTTGCTTACATCGCTATCTGTCTTCTTAAGGACGAGTGAGTGATGTTCCCTAAAATGCGCTCCAGTGCTTCATTTTCCGCAGTATTGCACAGCGCAGTGTCCTATAAAACTTCCGAGAGTTATGAGTTCCGATAGATGTATACTTCCACGGTATAAAGTAGATCGGTACCTGGAGTTTTACAACTGCATATCGCATGAGGGAAGGGGGTGGGGGAGGAGTTTATTGAGCAGTATCGGAATCACTTAAGGTGATCTTTGTAAGTATTTATCATACATGCATATTGGGCGTATTAGGTGGGGCCGCGGGGAGCCGGGACAAGGGCGTGCCGCTGCAGGGAGCTCTGTTACCGGTTATACCCCATGACAGCGGGCATTAATTCTGCATATGGCGTCGGCGGCGTCGGCTACAACCGGCAGGGGAGAGGGCCTCCCAGCCCCCTCAGGACTCTCTGGGAAATTGCATTTCTCCTATCTCCCCTTGATCTCTGCCTTACGACGCGGCTTTCACAGGCAGATTTTATCAGTGGCGGAGAGGGGTTTGTGTTATACGTGCATGTAGGGGATGTTTGGTATTGGGAGTCAAAGGTCCCTGATGCCTCATGCTAATGCCTGACTTCTGAGTATATTCAGTCAGACGTCTTCAAACATGGTGTTTTGCCGAGTAAGAAGGGTCTTTTCTTTGTAGTCTCTTTTTTATTTCTTTTCTTTTTCCTATTGTAATATACCATATTCCCCTGCTTCTTTATGTCCATGTTCTCAGCACCTTCTCCAAATCACTCATGGGACCTCCTTTATGCACGTCTTCTGACAATACTCTCTGCGCCACCTGCAGGGAAGACAAAGTACCATTAACAAAATGTCTGTTCTACAAATAAGATGCCATTTGCATGAAACATGGGGTGCAAACACCTGTCGGAATGTCCAATGAACAGCAGGGGTTGGTTTGGTTGGCAGAACAGCAGAATGGCCGATGAGGGAAGGGAGGGCTTGCTTTGCGGACTAATTCCCTGGTTAATATTTTATCCGTTTTAATCGCAGCTTGCCTGCACAATTCATGCCGCTCTGCCCTCCTGAGAAGGGAGGGTCGACGGGACCAAGCACCTAAATCTTCCCGTTGTCTTGGCAACTTAGAAATTTTATGGAGACATTGTTTTGGAGGAGGGAATCATTCTGTTGTGAAGGAAAGATAGTCATTTCCATACAATGTGTTTTCCCTCCACCCTTCGAAAACACACATCCATATAGAACATCCTCCTCGGAACTCTCAGAGGTACCTGGAAAAACACTGCTAGCTTTTATACAACGGTCTAATACGTTCTGCTTTTTAGAGGAGAAAAACACTCTGCTTCTTACCCATAGCGCAGGGCTGGGTTTCAAGGACCGATAAAGAACTAGGCGGAAATGCAATGAAGAAGGTCCTCAAACTAATCAAATAGCTTAATTGCATTGATTTAATTGTCTGGTAGAGGACTATGGACGGTAATGGCTAAGGATGAAGGAGTGCAAAAATATAGTCTCATGATTACGCCGCTCTATTGTAGGAACTCAATGAATTTACCTATGAATATTGAGAAAGCTTTTTGCTGAATAAAACGGCATGGCACGGGGTCTTACTCGTGGTATTATTCTCAAAGTGACGGATCGATGGGTTGATGTATATTACCAAAATGGTGTTTTAGATTTCTCCTCAGGCTATTTGCCTATTTAAAATTGAATCTAGAGGGGTTCTACTGATCTATAAAGATTACTTTCAGGATGAAAAGTTATTAAAATGAAGTCCATGTAAAATTACAGAATGTTGAGAAATAAATGTCTCCAATTTACATAACACCTTAATTCCCATCCTTATTATATCAAGATATTCCGAAGTTTATGTTGATATGCCCAAAACTTATGTTATCAAGCAATGATCTATGATGTGAGTATGTGCTTAAATTATCTTACTTTAAAATGACATACCGTTACCAATAAAATTACCTGTGATAGAAATATATCACAAACTTACTTTTGAACCGTTCTAAATGTTGTCCTCCCCAAAGGTACCTACGGGGCCTTGGAGAGGACATACATAAAACATTTTATGTTTTTGCAGCCGCAAAAACACTTTTGCACCCGCAAACAGTTTTGCTCCCGCAAAAAATCACATTGTTGCAGCCGCACCAAGGCTGTGGAAATAAGGAGGAGGCTACTGCAGCCTGGCTTCTTTTTGAATTTTGAAAATCCATTGATTAGAACAAACGTTATGCCATTTTGAAGTATTATGGGAAAGAATATTCTTGGTGTTTCAAAAATGTGTCTGCGGGTGCAAGAATAATTTTCGAGCCCGCAAAAACTCTCTTGCGAGTGCAAGAACATAAGATATTTTTCCTGCAATGTCCGCTCCAGGGCTCCGTAGTACCCACCGAGGTCATAGGGATTTTAAAAGAGTCGGTAAATGTTAAAGAAAAACCTAATAAATATACTTACTTCTGTATCTTGCTCTCCCCGCTAGTACACAGAATAGTCTCACAGAGAAGTTCTAAATATTTAAACATGGCATGGCTATCACGTTCAGGCACTGTGAACTCACGCAAACATCCACTAATACACGTAGGCTTGATGTGCGAGGGGCTTGATATCCTACTTATCCCATAGCGATAAGAACTAGTAATGCTATCTATCCATTCAACCTCTAACCCACACCCTTGACCTGTTATCACCCCCTCCCTCTCCTGCACATGTATAACCAACATAATCATCATGTTGCCCACCCTAGAACCTACCTAAATATACTGTGCTGGTCGCTAGGGAGGCCACTTCCGGTTACACTCAAGCCATTTCCTGTTTACTTTCTGTCATGTCCTACTTCCGGCGCAGCATAAAGCTGGACGGAAAGGTCTTTTTTTTATGGCTACAGCTTAGTTTGTAGTGGGTTATCTATGGCCATGGTTCTGCCTCTTTCACTGACCACTGCACAACTTGCTATAGAAACAATAATCATACTTTGTTGAACTAACTATTTTGCTGATAAAAGCAGAAAACAATATTAGCTGCAAATGGATGTAAATTTTTTTGTATCATCTTTATTTTTCGGATTTAAAGAAGTTATCTTTGCAGATGGACTTGGTACCATGAGTATAGATCTATTGTACTCCTATAGAATCCAGTCTTTGGTCATCCCCGGCTAAGCAAAATCACCAAGGAGAATGATGGCTTGGAATGAGTTCTAAAGGCTTATTGCATGGTACATGCAAGCTCACTTCTAATGAGCTATATACTCACTGGGTTCTCTGAGATACACAAGTCATAGAGGGCATTTCACAATAATGCTACTTTACAGAAGGTTGAATTGCCACCATTGACAATTCCTGAATTTTCTCTGTAGGTTACACTCAATTCCCTTTTCCTGTGCACTACAGCTTAGTCTGTAGTTGGTTGGTTATCTATATTGCATGGTACATGCAAGCTCACTTCTAATGAGCTATATATATACTCACTGGCTTCTCTGAGATACACAAGTCATGGAAAGCAATTGGCAACAATGCTATACCTAACAGTAGTTTGAATTGCCACCATTGACATGCAGTTCCTGACAGCTCAGTTTTGCCTCTGAAGGTTGCACTCAATTCCTTTGGAGCCTGTTTTCCTAGGGGCGTTAAAATTTTGTGATCACACTGTGCCTTATTTCATTAGAACTACGGTCTGAGAAACCAGTGATGATCAGGTGATCTTACTGAAGGGTGCCTATTGTTGTCATAGATTGAGGCTTAAGTCTTCATCAATTAGGATTTGGTAGGGCAGTCGTAGCCATAATAGAGGTCACTGTGGGTGGTATATATGGATTTATTGACCTTTTGAAGCTTCAGTTTTCACCAGGGATATTTAAATAAATCCCTGATTTGCTTACGGGGTATGCATTAAATATATTTTGAATGTTTTGTTCTCAACAGGGATATTGTGAAAAGCCCCTGATTTGCTTACAGACTGTTATCATTAGGTATATTGGATTAAGCCCCTACTTTGTTCTCAGACTGGATATTTAAATTTTTTGCTGTCATTAGGCATATTGAAATAGCTGCATTGAAATAAGCCCTCGATATGTTCACAGACTGGGCATTTGGAACTTTTGTTGTCATCCAGAATATTTGAATAAGGCCTTGATTTGCTCACAGACTGACATTTGCCCTGCCTATGTTAAGGCCTTTAGTCTAGTAACTGTAAAACACTGGAATGTATATTTGCTAACAACTTCAGCCATTTAGTACATCTGAGTATTATTTGTTGGTACTCGTGAGCTGCTCATCAAACACAGTAATGACCTACTTGAAGATATGAGATTAAATGCACAATATCTATGGGTTTTATGCACTTGTAAGCTGTAGTTTACTCTTAGAATGTGGGATCATATATGTTTTCAGTTAAATATTGTTAGGAAATACAGTCATTATCATGCTAAGTCATATAGGAAGGTCAAATAAAAGGGTTGGAGAGTTTCAACCGGAAACCTGTGTAAATACTCCCAATATCTCGTTAGCAAACTGAAAATGTAAGCAAATGACTTGGCATGACATTTGCCTCAAAGACCAATAGAAATCCTAGTCACTACGAATATAATTATACATCTTAGTGAGAAGCCATTATGAAAAGATGGACAGTCAACTGGGGTATCTAGTAGACAGAGAGTGTAGCTGGAGAAGGGAGAAGGTATAGTGTTGGGATGGTGGGGGAGGGGTGTGGTGTGGTTGGTATTCTGACCGCAGTGCAGGGAGCTGGAAAACAAATACGTGCTACCTGACTCCCATACTGAGGTGCTGGAAGCAGCACCCAGCCTGGCCCAAAGGTCGTAGTGCCCGCTACTGTCGTAATGTCTTTAGGAGTTACATGATGCTTCAGTTTGTTCCTTTGCCGTCCTGATGCGCCAATGCAGTGCTTGTGAGTCTACTGGCTAGCACTGCATTGGTGCATCATGCGGAACCGCCAGGAGTGTATCAACCCCGTAGGATTGATATGATGCCCCACCAGGAACACATTTTTGCATCATGATGATCAGTGGCTTTAGGACATTCAAGCACAAATGTGTCTTTTAAAGGGTTAAGTCATGGATGTGGCTGACATGACCCTTCCTGAGGGCACAGCATGGTGAAGGGGCTGTCAGAATGTGACAGAAAAGGTCGTACGGCACAGGACAGTCTGTATATAGTGTGACGTCTAAAAGCACCCTACTCCCATAATTGATGAATACAATGTATTGAACTAATGATTTCAATAGGCTCCTTTACAGATATCAGATGTGTGTAATAAAAGAGTAATGAATGGGCTAACGGGCACCGAATTCAGTGTATTGTAGGATATCTTGACGAGTGGCCGTTACGGCGCCCGGCAGCCATTGGTTTGATTTGGACGCCTACCTCTACAAGCTGAGCACAATGCGCTAACCACTAAACCACCAGGCCGCTTCTGGTACACACACCTCGGCGCCCGGCAGCTGTTGGTTTGGTTTTGGCCTATCATATCAACACCTGGTTCTAACTAAGCATTTCTCGTCAGTCCCTATGGTGCAATGCATAGGGAGTTGGATTTGGGATCTGAGACTTCAGGTTCGACCCCTACCCTGGCCTTGAAAATTTCGTGGGTTTTAACATGTGACATGTGTCATGTAAGGACTGCTGATATCCATGGGTATCAGCAGTCCTAAAAGTGCCGATATCCATGGATATCAGCACTCCTAGGACCAGCAATATCGACAGGTATCAGAACCGGAATATCCAGAAAAAAAAGCACCCAAAATCACAGAGGTCTTGTAATAAACCTTAATAATAAATGCATCCATGCAGTGCAATGGCATTTACTGTAGGTTTCCTAAGCACATCGAATAAAAAATATACCATCATAGCTTGATTTTGTTTTTAATTTCCTGATCTTATGATTACTGATGACCTGAAAAAGACATAGATTTCACCATACTTTTTTTGCATCAATTGTGCCTGTTATTTTGGTTTGCTTCTCCTTTGTCAATAATGTTGCCCTTAGATATTCCAGTTGGCAGCCTTACAGCAGTTGAGACAGACATCTGGACATTTTAATTTCCTACCCTTCTTGTTCTGTGAGGCCCTGGCGCCAAAAGTCGTCTGCTTCGGCATTTCTTTGCCGCCACAAACTGTCTGCCAACTAGTTCCTTCAACTGATACCTGATAGCCATATTCTATTCATAGACAAGGTTATACTGCAACTGCCACGAAGACCTCTTTATCTTCAGTATTTTTAACAAAGCTGTCACAGCTGGGTCCTCCTACACAAGTCCCCACTCCCAAAACTTCAGGGATTAGGCCCTTTTTGGGATGAGTCGCTAGTCCCAGAACGATTTTTAATTTCAAATCATTCAAAAAGGGGTGGGTTGATTTGAGGTCTCATTGGCGCAAATGGGATAGACATAATTTTCTCCATTCTATTTTGAAGAATGTGTCTGCATGAATTGACTCTTTTCTCTGGCTCATTTTTCGCATTGCAGTTTTCTGTATGCCCGTTTCCCAACCATCACAGGCAGATAGATATCCATTTTATATGTTTTTTTACAGGATGTTACCTTCTCTTATCATCTGTCCAGCCTTCCGCATCTTCATCGCCCCCCTCCCATCCCGTCACAGCTTCTTCTCCATTCCCCAGATACCTTAGCCACCCTCCCCCACCAAACAGCAGATCGATTCAATGGGGTTTTTTCCTTTCGTCGCACGCGCTCAAGTGCGCAATCCTCTGACATGGCCTCTTTACTGCCGAGTGGCAAGACGGCCCCCCCAGGGGGGCCACTTGGGGATATTTGGGAACCATGTTTGAACACAAACTAACGGGAAAGGGGGTACTTTTTGGACCCTAGGTGCGGACCCGCCCAGACCCGTTGAAAGGGGCCCTTTTGGGCTACTTTTTAGCAGAAAGGGGTACAATTTTAGAAGGCTTTCCAATGGCGCAAGAATTTTTAAAATATTCCGACTGGAATCAGAGTTAGGGTTTGATATCATCAGGTCATTATTTTTCCTTAAATTCCCGACATTTTTAAAGACAGACTCTCAAAAACTGACCGGGAAAGGAGTATAATTTTCCAGAAAAAAATCTCCAAAAATGGCCGGGAAAGGGGTACTTTTCATGGAAATAATCCACTAAAAGGGTGCCAAAATACAGGGTTCGTCTAGATTCTAATAGCATGAAAAGGGGTACTTTTTTAGACTTATTCTAGTTGAAAGGGGTATGTTTTTGCGAGAAATTGCCCCTCTATAAGGGTCCAAAATTAAGGGTGGTGTACGCACATGGGTATACTATTGAAAAGATATAGAGTGCCTCCCCGGACGGCCCTCCTTCCACGCCCTTCTCTCTTCTGCTCCTTGTTTTATGGCTTGGCACTTTTTAGAGGCTGTTCCACAGCCACAAACCGGAGGTGGCGCGGACAAGGCGTCTAAACCACTCTGCTTTCTCAGCGGGCGAATTGGGCGCGAGACACCTTCAATTGGTTTGACACCGACCGGCACTATTTTCTCTCCTGTATCCTTATTCCTGCGCACCTTGCGTAGAAGAGGCTTGGGCGCATCAATACCATCTCCTGCGGGAGTGCTTCGGTCGTCTGCATGATGTGTGACGTCTTAAACGTACACAAGGCGGCCATTTTGCTGCCCTGGTAGTGTCTAGTGTTGACAGAATGGCATTTACGGCTATTCATGGGTCGATAACAAATCTAGATTACTTTTAACACTGCCTTGAATGTTATTTGTTCTCTATTATAGACCCTCAGCGTATGAGGCACACTTATTCCATTATTGCATCATTTCCAATGCCACTTGTTATATCATTCCCATCATGATGTAGCCCTTGTTGAAGACTGCATTGGGACTTTGTTGTCATGCCGGCCCTTTGGAGTGAATTAACACCATGGGATCAGTATGAGCTAGCACTGCAGGCCTCGGCGAGTTACTCGCGAGTTACTCAAGTTTCATAGTGACAAAATGCACAATGGACACGTTACATTAAAACACTATCCAATCCTTGAAGGTTAAGCTGTCAGTTGCTATAAGGCCCAAGCCAATGCAACAGACACAACTCTTTCCCTTTTTGAGACGCGGCTCGATAATTGTCGTCTGCTTTGAGTGATCGATTTGTGAGAGAACCTAAAGATGATTTGGCTGTAGTGGGATCTAATTCAATCAGGGGTTTAGGAAATGCCCACGGCTCTGTGTTTAAATCAATCCCTACCTCAAAGAAAACACGTTGACTTATTGATCTGCAGAATGTAGACCATCGTTCTGGCATCTTCTTTGTCCTGCCTATCCTTCCCTTCAACCGGCTATGTTGTGGTTTTAGACTAATGAAATACACTCCACTTTCAGTCAAATAAAACATATTACATTTTTTTACTAATGTGATACGCTGTAATTATAGTTTATACGCTGTGGAATATAATTATTCACTTTTGTACAAATGTAATATTGGAATGTATTCCTCTTTTATACTGATAGAATATTCCACCTACATACCTATGGAATACCCTTCACTTTCCTTAGCTTCCCTTTCTTTTTTTTTTACATATACCATTGAAAATATAATGATAGTGATGGAATGACTGATCTCGACCTGCTCAAGCGCCTGTTGAACAAATCCTCATTGGAGAAAATTAAAATAGATGGCTTCTTTCAGTAGGAAAATCTACTTTGATCGCGCTCATTCGACCTTGCCGCCTACAGTTATTTGGGATGATGAAGATAAGAAGGGTTTGGGTGTAAGCATAGAGGGTGTGTGTGCAAGGGGGTGGGATAGAAGGATTTTTTTTTCATCTACACAATGACGCACACCACTGCCAGATATTATCCATTGCTGATTATTACCTACAGTACGACCATTAACAACGAACCGCACTTAATGGAGTTTTAGGAATAGCAAGTAGATACTGGTGACGATGACAATCACAATTATTTCATATTAATTCCACTCAGCACTATCCTAAAAGACTGAGTACTTTTGATAATTTTAATGAATATAAAGTACATATCTAGGTGGCACTCTAGGGGAGTAAAATCATACTCAATATAGGAGCTTCTGATCACTCTTCATCCTTAGTTTCGGGCTTCCCTAGCCCACTTAAAAGGGTCTATTTCTCCTCTTTCCTATCCCCTCAGATGTGTGTGGTGCACATATGCATGGGCACTGACACATTCCTCTGTAAAATTGTGTATGTAGTTCTCGCCATGAATATGACGTTAGCTGTCAAAATGGCGTTAAACATCTATTACTCACTCACTCACTCATCCTTAGTTCTAACCAATGCTTACTTAAAAGTGAACTATTCTGACGACCTGTATGCTTGCTCTTCCCTATCCCATCCATAGCGTCTTAACAATAGTTCATGTGATCTTTGTAACAATCCGATCGACCCAGAACTTATTCTCCTCTCTCTATCTTAGATCAACTCAAACCATGAACCATCCAGTCCGCACCCCTTTAGATAGGTCACCAGCCTGTCTGATACAGGCCTATACCTCGCGTTGACTGAGTTGACCCATACATGTACATGTACATAGCAGAGGTACCAAACTCTAATGTGTAAAATGGAATAAATGCATCACTATTGAGTGGAGGGTGTTTTGATCTAAAACTGGTGTTCCATCAAAGGCGATTGACAAAAAAAGGCCCGATTTTGATCGGATTTCAATCAGTTTTAAGAGAAATAATGAATCAAAATTCACAATTTTTTACGGTAGATGCCCGATGTAATTCCCGGCAAAATTAGATTTTTTTTTAATTTGAATGGAAGTGGGCGAAATTTATCGGGAATATGGCCGGTTTCAAAATCGGGAATAAATCGGTTTCGGTGGAACACCTGCTTAACATTAACCCCATATTGAAATGGTTTACTCCTAAGAAATTAGCATAGTAGTTATGTGTATGGACTTGGGGTGCCTCACGATTAATATAGGGCAAGTAAGCACAGAACAATGCATACAACACACTGAGGAAATTGAATGGTAACACTGGCTGTTTTCATGACATTGAGTCCTTTACTGCGGTGGATCACTTGTGGCATGGGATAGAACACTACTATATTGAGTAAAGATCATCGCTAGGTCGCGGAACACACTTACAGGAGAAAATTGGAGATGGTCCCGATAAGGCGAAGCTTACATGACCGAACGATGGAAGATAATGGGGGAAACTACATCAGCCCGGGCTCGTATGTTGCTGGGTTACCACACCATTATACCATTAGGTCGGGAGCAGTCTCCATGTGTCTTGTGAGATAAGGATATAGAGGTGGAAAGGGGGAAATGTAGCAGGCCATTTCAGGGGTTCTATCTATGCTAGTGTTTATGGGATGTGGGTCAATGGCACATGGCTTCCATATAATTGGGATTTGAGATAGTGGAGCGATTTCTTGATGCAAACTAGTCCAGAGAACCCTGCTAGTTATATGTTCATGCCTGGGCATGCTAAAGTATCAATATATTTTGATTATTTAATTAATGGTCACTAGTGGCACATAAAAGGGCCCGTACTGTAATGCCTGTACACTGAAAACATGGAAGATCCGAAACTAGTCAGCGGTGACCACTTTAGGTCCTCAAGTTGACGATACCTAAAACTACAGCTTTAGGTAGTCAAAATGACGACTTTGGGTCGTCATCCTGACTACCTGAGTCATCAGGATGACAATACTGACAGTACAGAGTTGTCATATTGACGACTCAGGTCATCAGGATGATGACTTAAAGTCGTCATTTTAACTACCTAAAGTTGTAGTTTTAGGTATCTTCAACTTGAGGACCTAAAGTGGTCACCGATGACTAGTTTCAGAACTTCTAGGTTTTCAGTGTACTCCTAATCAGCTTCAAATTTCCACTTCCCATGCCTTTCTTTAGCAATATTACAAGCCTAAAATCTGCCTTTCAGCTTCATCCTAACTCATGCAAAGTACATTGTACAATGTCTTCGCCCGCCTAACTATTCCCCTGATTGACCTTGACATTGTGTATGATTAAGTATGTTTTTACAGTGCTCAGTTCATATAGAACAGAGGGCATAGATTAATTTCCATCTCACATGTTCCTGTTTTGTCTAATTGCAATGCATCTTTTGATTTGACTTTATTTTCTGTGAAATGTGTGTTTGGGGTACCATTGGGGAAACGTTTTTGTACATATTTTTCCTGAGCACCATTCTCAGTAAAGGTTAGATCAGGACACCAAAACGTATCTCTCAAGACCAAGCCATATTCTCACGATGATGAATTCCTTTTCATCTCTTCTTCGTTATCAAATTATTTTTTATTTACCTATTTATTTGGAAGGCTACTATTAATCATTTCCATTATTTATAATTTTGTATACCTCTGGAATAATATATAAACCTACATTCACTGAACTATACCTAAAGAAAGTAGATACTCCACGTTACTTTCACAGATTGTATACCACAAAATCACATCCTATTCCCACTAGCCTCTGGACATCATGTATAGGCACTATATGGGTACACCATGCAAATGCATTACTCAAAGCCATGCCCTTACAAGGTCCCCTACATAAACCAAGCCCCTTTGAGAGCTCAGGAGGGTTGTGGATTTAGATCCCTGGAGGGCAGAAAATGACTATTGATCCAGGGTCAATATGGCCAGGGCGGATCCTGGTAATTTAGCTCGCTCATACTTATATTACAATGGCCTGTGCTCCCAACGCCCCGAAAATCACTGCACCCTCCAACACTGGCCAGACCTGCCTACCTAAATCAATGACCAGCACCTTGGTTTGCCTATAGGATGTCTATTTAGGGATTGATCCTTAATGAGGGCCCTCCAACTATTACTGGTAGGGTTTGGGTAGCTGTGGCCAACCTATAAATGTAAGTAATATAATACAAGCTTATACACACAGAACGCAGCACCTGTTCTGGGTAATACAATATTACCTTTGGCACGGCATTTCTCTATACTAAAACCATCTCATGGTGCCAAATTGCATGGGTTAAGTATTGCATCTGGTACTTGTTTCTGCAGCCCTTTTGTGTTTGTTTTCTCTTCATACATCTATTCCAGAACTAGTCAAATCTGGATTTCAGTATTGATTAGACAAATGCTTTTCCTTTCATTTTATATGAAAAATTCATGAGCCTTAACATGGGTGTTAAAATATATTTATTTCATCTTCTGTGTGTGGCCTCATGAAGTACAAATATCAATTGTTATGAAAAAAAAAATTCTCTAATAACCATTGAGCATGAATGGCCCCTCCAGTAAACATATATATTGTTTCCATATATATATATATATATATATATATATATATATATATATATATATATACATACCTGCATGAAACTCCCCATAATGTATGCTTCAAAATATGGACTGGACAAGACTCCTTAACAACAGTGTCTTAAAAACAGTGTTTGATATTGGAGATTCGTGAATTAGAACACAGTATACACTATACATACTTGCTTCCAGTGTGGTCTCAATGTAGCATAGAGGAGCTTTACCCGTAGCATTCCTGCCGCATTGTAGGAATGCCTCTCTTACATAGCCTCCCGCCAGGAGACAGTACAAACACCACACCCGGGAGGTAACTACAGAGAAAGGCTGTATAGTGATGAACAGCAACATGAACAGTACCAACCTAACTTATACCTACCCTACCCTGCCATATCCTACATTATTACATGACTTTTGTGATTTGGGGTTCTTTTTGTGGATATTCCCATTCTGATACCTGTCAATATTGTATGCCATGATGCATGCATCATGACCTTTGTGAGGTGTGCTGTTATCCATGGATAACAGGCACCCAGTGCTGTTTGTCACATGCGCAAGGTAAGAATGGCATTATGGTTATAAGTCTATCACAGCTCTATGGACGTGTTCAAACCAAGCCAGCAGCTGCCGGGTGGCAAGGTGTGTGTACTGATGATATAATATTATTAAGCTAATAGATCATGGATATGGGAGCCCACGGGCCTTACATGCTGGATATACCCGAGCCGCGGAGCGGCGACGGTATATCCAGCATGTAAGGCCCGTGGGCTCCCATATCCATGACCTATTAGGTTTATACCACCATTTCCTCCATTTTGTATTAATTTCTTACCTGATATCAAAAGAATATAGCCAGGAGAAGACATTTTGTAAGTGCAAGCGATACGGCCCGGGTCCGCTCTGCGCGAAGCCATTGTTTTTGTTCCTTGCTGGGAGAGGTACCGTCGTGTTTATACACACATTTCGTATTGAATCCAACCATGACAATTTGAGAAATTAACAGGTTCATGTCCTTAGACAGTCTAGATGATCCCTCCATACGTATTAGGTCCAATATATTCAAAATAAAGAAGAATCCATTGATTTTCCAAAATGGTCCAAAATTTTCGGCGTCTTCCTCGTACGGCGAGCAGATGACCTATATCTACATCCGGGCCACTGACACACTTTTGTCGGACAAGGAGGGAGATGCGAATGGCGGACAGCGACTCGCTTGCAATAGAAAAATCATTGGATTCTTATTTATATTGAAGAAAATTAGCACGCATTCCTCGTCTATGGATTGAATACTTCTTGGGATTTTAATATTATAACATGACAAGCTTGGAATCAAGACGAAAACTGAGTGGAAACATAGGACTAGGACCTCAGGTTAGAACTTATTTACTTTCACATTGGATTTCATCACCGTACAGTGTGGCGCTATGGCTAAGGCCTTCGCCTACCTCCACTGCGGCCGGGGTTCAATTCTCCTACGAGTTGGGACGATTTTAACATTGAAACAATGGCTAGACTGACTTTGTATGTCCGCCAGCATTTCCCAAAATATTTTAAGTCCAACTTGACCCCGAAAAAGTATAAACCAAAAATTTCAAAAATGCACATGGGTGGTATATGCAGAATAATGCACGGCTAAATTGCATATAAAAGCACCGGAAGTCCCCAAATCGTGGTATAATGGTTAGCGAGTCGCTCTCCTAATCCTAGGTACAGGCATTTGCGTCCAGGTCTGGTTAATCTTTTTCGAAGTGCAAGCTGTCAAACCTTGTGTGTACACACACTATGGCAGGCATCGAGTCCCATGGGGAGGTGAAGAATTTTTTTTTTCAAATTGAATTTATTGATATTCTATTGATTATCTATTGATTAATTGTGTTGTGTTATAAAATAAGTAGTTAATGGATATGTCATGACTTGTGACTGATATCAAACAATAACATGCGAAGCCCCCCCCCCCGAGTTGCATGTTATTGTTTGATATCAGTCACGCGTCATGACATATCCATTAATTACTTGTTCACTACCCCTGTGGAACCTATATAGCTGTAGGCCGTACTGGGTTCCACACCCTCATTTTAGTACATGTAGTTACTTTTTTACACCTAAACTCGTTGATGCTTAGAAAATGGGAGCTTTCAGGTCAGCAGTACCGTTCCAGCCTGATTCTACCAAATAATACCCAACACCCTGCGAGCCTGACTCCCATCTTGTGAGACCTGAGTTCGTACCAGCCCTTTACCAGCCTCCCTCACTGCATGATTAACCAGAAAAGGCACAACAGCAGTACGAGATGGGGGCGTATATGTAAGTTGTCGCGAGATTTGCTTCTTCTGGCATGTATATCAGTAGTCAAGCTTCATGTTAATTGTAACTCCATTCATAATCTGGCTGGCCAGTTGCAATTGTTGGCCTTGACATCGACATCGCGCTGGTCTAGAGTTTTCTCAATCAAACGTACAGTTCAGTTGGAAAATGCTTATCCAAATAAAAGGAAATTTCAAGAACCAGAATTATAGGACTATCGTTCTGTGGCTAAGGGCTTACTCTGCATAAGCATTTGTGCCAACAGTTATGATTCCCAAGACTAGCTGGTTGATAGGGTGGAAAGTTGCCCCCATAACAACTAGTGGAGACTGACAGTTTCTGCAGAGATCAGAAGGTTAGACTGGGTATGCTGTTCCCCGGCATCGTCTGTGCCTAAGCACACAGACGGGGAACCAGCCAACGGACTGGGTTGTATGGGTAGACGTGTATACAGCCTAGACCTGGGGAGTAAGCTCGAGGGCTTTTGTGGATTACACTGAATAGACAATGGGGTCTGTGAGGGGTGTGGCATGTTGGCAGGGGTGGGCAGTGAGGATGGGAGGAGATAGGGCAAGGTGTGTGGGTGGGTGGGTGGGTGGAAGGGACTCTGTTGAGTTAAGGCAGCCAGCTCCTATTGGTTAGCCTTTCAATATCTGTATGGTGTTTTAATGCCTGTATTCATCTCTAGTGAGTCTTCTCACCAGGGGTGCATTTCTACATCATACAACCCATTTAGGTCTTGATACACTCCCGAAGAGTAACAATGTATTATGTACCGCTGATGAGAAACCCGCCATTACATTATGTGCTGCATTATAGCGACCAAGGTGAAGGAAGTCTTGGACATAATGGCGGGCTTCCCTAGCCCACTTAAAAGGGTCTATATCTCCTCTTTCCTCTCCCCTCAGGATGTGTGTGGTGTACATATGCGTGGGCACTGACACATTCCTCTGTTAGATTATCAACTTGTGAAGCACGGGATAGCCACTTAGTGCCGCTAAAGTGCTGTAAAACACAAATCAATCAATCATTTGGACATAATGCTTCCTTTAAAGAGTTAAAGAGGCTGTGGAAGGTCAGTTCCCGGAGCTAGCAGCCGCAAAGAGGGTGGGGTGGGAGAGGAGTATTGGGAGGGTGCGCCGGAGGCTTTTCCTTTGACACCGTTCCCGTGAGAAATCATAACTTCGCTGTCGCCGCGAACTGCTCTGCATATTTCATGCCGCATGTACAATTGGCCAGACGGCCGGTGGGTTGGTTAGGCGGTCAGTATTCTACGGTCTGAAGTTGGAGAGGCAGTTCTTTCTTTTCTATACTGAGTATAGTTCTTACCCTTCCAACCTCGCCTGTGCTTTCTTCGCCCCTTCTTTGTTCATAGACTCCCCAGTGAGACTGCCTCTGAGCCGTCCACCAGTTCCTATCGCAATAATCACAAGTCAACCTCCTTTAGTCTCCCTCTTGAATTGGCCCTCTTGACTCGGCCCACCTTAACCTTCCCCTGGGTCTGCAACCCCCCCCCCCCCCCCACCCAACTTCTGCCTTAACTGTACCCTCCTGAAGCTGAGGTGGTGTGTAAGGTCTAATATATTGCCCAGCCCAAACCTGCCGCCCTTCTGGAGCCCCACCCACACCTCTAGCAGCACTGGCGGCATTGGCCGGTATATCAAGTCTTCCGAGCACCTCAATGGGAGAAGTTGGGGAGCTGCTCAGTATCAGGGTGAGCCGCTCAGTACACTAAACCATAGGAGGAGGGGCAAGAAGGGCACTACTAATGGTCGCTGCTATCAAAACTCCACAATAGACAAAAATAGAGAGAGAAGTGAAACGAGTGGGCGATGAACAAGACGCCCTCTGGTGACCGGAAGTGTAGTATCTGATGGGAACTCCGCGCATGCGCTCACTCTATCTTTTTGGGTGTTGGGTGGTTGGGAGGAGAGTTGGGGTGGGTGTTTGAAACGTAGTTGGAAAGGAGGGATTTGGTAGGAAATGGGAGGCAGGGTTGGTTATCCCGCGGGGACTAGGCGATGGGTGGGTGGTCCCATACAAGTCACGTGACCATGGGAAGATCTGGAGGCTCAGCCAAGCTGGGCGATAATTGATGAAGGTTGGTTTGGGAGGAAGAAGTAAGGAGATAAATGTGGAAATAGGCAGGAAGAAAAAGGGGAGGGGGGCAAAGTACTAAAGAGGGGAGTAAGACGATAAGTGATGGAGATAAGGGGGTCAATGAGGCAGAAGGGATGGGAGATAAAATGCTAAATAGGATGATAAAACGAAAAAAAGCGGAGAGATAAGGGGCAGAACGTGATAACAGGGGAAATTGGCACGGTTTATACCATAAAATGACACATTTAGATGAGTATTAGGAACATTTGGTTGTTTTCCACTGGTGGGCTTTAAATTACTACAATTGAACAATTAAAATTACCTTCTTAGATATTTATCTATGTAATCTAAGACTAACCATCCATATTTTGAAAAGATGAGCAAGGGAAGCAGGGTCTTGGAGTAGGGTATGATAGTAATAACAAAAATCATCACTTTGTCTAGATGGTCTTTGATCATCGTTAGATATAGATGGTCGATAGGGAAAGACCTTGTAGCAGTAAACGTGTATTTATTCCAGCGTATTGTACAGAGTCTCAAGGTATAGATGTTGATGGTAAGGCGGCATATGGTGGTCTCCCTGTGGATAGGATGCAGCATGTACATACAAAGAATGTGTGGTGCTCCCCCTAGTGTCGGTATATGTAACTAGGGTGCGGTGTAGGTAATGACGTGGCTATAGTATATGTTGTAGAGTAAGGTTTAAGGTATATATAGTGATGGAATATATGTATGTAGGTAGAGATTTCAATATGGAATATATGTATGTAGGTAGAGATTTCAATATGGATGTATGTATGTAGGTAGAGATTTCAATATATAACAACTTTAAAGTTACACCATAAGCTTGTACCAAATGATCTTCGTATACTAGTACTGTTAAGTAAAGTCAATCTATTCCCTTGCTGATGTGTACGAGTATAGTCAATGCTAATTCGCATGCTCTGGCCTTCTCATTGATCCAGTGATGCATTCAATTATACATAGCAACTTGGCTTCAGTTATACCACGTTCCAGACAGCTTGGCAAGGGACAACCACGTTTTGCTGAATAATCAGATTTACAAACTTACTTACTCTTGTCTTGAGTTTTGCCTTCTACGTTTGTACTTTCAAACTAGCATGAGTACACGAAGAACCTGCAAGTTTACAGACATTCTCTTTTTTCCCTTTTTATGGTGACTGTGAAGAGGCCGATAGTGTTCAAAGAAAACTTCTAAAGACATCTGCACAGCATCATATACTAAGGCATTGTTCTAACTGTGTAGGTCTACTGAGGAGAGTGTTTCAAAGAGGAAAATCTCTCATTTGCAGCATAGATGCATGATGCAAATGCATGTTATAATTGTACTGAAAAGGGATTTGGGTTCAACAATAGTAATTCCTTCTATAGTAATTCAACAGTGCAGTCAATAGATAGATATAGTAGAGACTTTTCTAGGAACTAGCTTTCCCTTCCTCTACATACACGTCGCCAGTATGGAGAGCAATGGTTAGGGTGTGTTCAGTGTGTATGTGTGACCAAGGTCTGGCTGTCCTCTCTGTCAGCTGCTCACCACAGCCCCAGGTGTACCTCCTCCACGGTCTGCCGTTATATATAACTGAAAGGAAGAAGGGGGCATGGCCTCAGGCTGGCAGATGGGGAAGCTGAGGTTACTAGGGTCGGCTTAAAGCCTTCAGAAAATGGGATCTCTTTGGCTCATTATCAATTATTTTGTACTTTTTTTTTGTTTCCTAGATGCTCCATATTTCAGGATACTGTGCTCTTATCAGGAGACTGTTTTGAAGCTTACACTACTTGCCATTTAGCAGCAGATTATACTGGAGAACTTATATGATTGCGCCAATTAGCCCAACACAGTGACTGCAATTGCCACCTTTCTATGGACCATTTACCATGCTATTAGGCAGCATGGCAGACCACTCAAGTTGTAAAGCGATTGCTGGAACAATAATTGTTTCTGTTAGGTCCATGGCTTTTAATAGTATTAGCAGGCCTACATATCGTTTATCATTGGAAATGCTGCACTGTTAGCACTGTGTCTCTATAGATTAGCATTGGTATTTACAATCATTACTATCAAACTGCAGTTTTATCCTGTCTGGAGAGTCATCACTTTTGGTGGAAGCTGTCTAATGTGACAGCCACTTACACCATAGGGCTAAACATATTTGATACGTTGTATGGACGTATGGAGGAAGAATGGGCAGCACTGAAGGGTAAGAATCTATAAATAAAGAAGAGTGAGTGACACTTAAGTACCCGGTAGTGTTGATGTAGAGAGAATGTCTGATGGGAGAAATAGGAGGAGATGATGGAATTTGCCAGTGTGAGTTGTGGTTTGTATGTGTTTTATTCAGCTTAAATTTATATATAATCAGAGTAAATACATCAAGACCAGTCAATATGGAGTTATTTCAAGGAGACTATCAATGCCACAAATTGAACAAATATCTACTGGAGATTTAGGTCTAAGTTTTAGGATGTGTTGCTGAACCAGCCATTTCACTCTACAGTATTTAGGAAGACAACTGACTCTAGTTCAACTAAGTGCCAGTAGGTGGGCTACCAGCGTCTGTGTCTTAGCCTGTTCTGGGACGGCACTAATGGAAGACGCTGGATAGAACAAATTTAGGCCGGAAACAAGCATCGTCTTGGTCGGATATATAGCTGTTGTGGCCGGGTGGTGTTAAGGGCATCAGGGACTGTCCACAAAAAAAATGCTTTTTTTTGCCAGCTTTGTGCCGTGTGGAAGGGGAGGCAAAGTATTTAGGTAAATGCATTGAATGAATGGGTGAGGAAATGGTGATTGTTTAGATGAATACTGAAAGGCTGGATTAACTGTAAGGAGGATTGGAGGGGTATATAGATAGCTAGCCCGTTATTTATGTGTGTGTGAGGTTATAGTATGCTAATTGTACATTTGAGAGTAAAAATAATGATTGATAGACTAGGCTTATCACCCACTACCTGACCTCAGACGAAGGGCATTCTATAACCCTTTTGTGCCCAGAATTATTTTAAGAATGCTGTTTTTTTCAACAGGCTTGACAATGTACAGGGTTTTGCCTATATCATCTTAAAATAGATTGGGCAATAAAATAGTAACAGAAAGGGCAATAGAATAGCTATCAGAAAATGTAATATAAAGCATATGTTAAGAGTTTTATATGACTCAATAAGGGATGATGATGGCCCAATAAATTAAAATTGGCTGGTATGGATGGAACTGCCCACAATGTCATGATTTATCTTTTTTGTTGGGAATAAGCTATTTTTGATTCATAAAGTGTTATTTTGACATTTCAAATGAGGCCATTTTGTTGGGAATTGAAGGAAAACAGTATTATAATCAAACTCCTCAGTATAAATCATGTAAAATTTATTTTATCACTATTTTTTGTATTTTTATCAATAATTTCGATAATTTAGTGATTTTTCTATATTTTCTCTTTAATTATCATGGCCAGAGCACGCACTTTTCGTGTATTTTAAAGCTATTTTCAATTCATTATTTTCTCCAATAGGACATACTGTTTATTACATGATTAATGCATCATAACAGATTTGATATCGTTGGAAAGCCCTTGATATGTCGAGTCTAGTGGCATAAATATCATCCTAATCTGATAATTATTCAAACTATGGTGACATCTTAAACATAACTACATGCTTAAGAGCGCACTTTTTGAATTCTGGGCACGTAAGGGATAAAAGCATATGAGCCCATGCCTGATAAGCTTTAAGGTGTGTCCTGGGTAACAAGGCACTGGCTCTGGGTACCAGTGCATTGATTTGTGGTGATATGGCATTGTTTGGTAGTGACAGGTGGTTATTTGTTGGGTGTGGTATGGGTGATATATGGGTGTTTAGGGGTCAGAGGTCACATGGGTTGGATTAAGGGGGCCATAGAGATTACAGCCATGAGCCCTAGGGTTAAAGGATGGAGGAACCCAGCTGACCCTGCCACCTTGGAACCATCACACATGCCTTGGGTAAATTTGTATTTTAAGACTTTGGTGTATTCTCTAGCAACCATCACTGCCCATTTTAAAGGGAGAGAGCATGGCAATGGATTCTAAATAATCTATCGCCTAGTATTGACAAACATTGATATAAAAACTAGAATTGACATTTGGAAAAAGAGTGACCTACATTTAGGTCCATTACCCTGATTGATTTTGAGGCCATTACACTGAAACAGACAAGACGGTACAAGGCTGTCTCAACTAAAACTTAAAAAATAATGGTCTAGAAAAGCAGGATGTTGGTGACTAGCTGGTCCCTATGTAACTAGAGGTCCTCCTGAACAAGGCGATTTTGGATTAATCTTGACGTAGACAAGTGGATAGCAACACGTCCAAGACCACTACCCTTGCCCTGAGGCTAAAACTATGCTATTTTAATGAAGCCAGTATTGGCAATCTAGGCTACCGGCCCCTTTAATGGACACCCCCATCTCATACACATCCATCGTACCTCGGTAACTACATGTAACTAGCGCTTACAAAACATGGCGCCTGGGTGGTAAAAAAGGGCGCGTCAGAGCCGGAGAGTGATAGGGTCCGTGTCAGATAGGGCGAAGGATAATACAAAAAGACCCATCATATCAGCATGCTCTGGCTTGGGGAGGGGGTCCGGAGTACGGAACTGATGAAGACGATGTGGCTGCCGATAGGGGCCGGGCCGACACGGTATAAAAGCCCGCCGACATCCCCGCTCCTCAGCGATCACCCCCCTCCTCCATCATCACTCTCCCATTGGGACGCCTGCCTCCGCTGGGAGAGAGTAAACTGACGGAAGCATTGTGGGTAAGGTGGCCATTTTGTCCGGTTTGGATAAAGAGAGGAGATGTGCTTATTTCTCTTGGTTTTGGATGTGTAGGTATTGTCGCTTCTCTGTACTGGTAATGATGCAGAGTGTTCAGTAGAATTTCTGTTTAGGAAGTACAATCAGACAACTTTAAGAAACCATGTACCGGTAGCTAGTAGGTAAGACTAGCACAGGCTGTAGTAAGCCTTCACTACAAACATATCACAAGTCATGTAATAGTACTTCCGTGATAGTACTCTATGTTTTACCCCTCCAATGTTATGCACCATTGATTATTGCCTATTGCATGAACCTTACAAGCCTTTGCACCTGAGTTGATCCTGTTTGAATGTAGAAAATTAAAGTTAAAATAAAGCATACTGAGACAAAGTTCCACATAAAAAACGTTGGTATATACATAGGCGTTATTTTGAAACTAAAAGCGATGACAAATACTACACTGAAAGCTGGAGCCAATATCCAAGTCAAATCTGTTATTATATATAGAACCAACCCCCGTATTTATGAGTCAGAGATGGAGATGACTAGGGCTCCCATTATGGCCACTGAGGGCTTGCCTATAGGCAATGAGTTTAGTACATGTGAGCTGGTGAGCGTGGAGCCCCCATGGGAGCCATCAAATTAGAATAGGAAGGCGATTGTGTTACAATATATGAGTTGAATGAGCACCAGGTGCTTTCGCACTCTCATCTGTTCAAACAGGTGAATATGATATATTGTAAATAGAATGTATTTTTGACTCCCCTGGGTGTAATTGGGACAGAAAGTGGGTGCAATTTATATTGTTGATGAATACCATTGTCTAGTTGTGTATCTGACCTGTTGTTCCTCAATTATAAAATTGCAATCATTTTGTGATGATGTATTTTGTCAACACTGTACACTGATTTATAATTCCCTGATCACTGGCTTTTCAACAGTCTTCTTCATCGTTGATGATTATTGTATAGACAATACAAGATCATCTTTTAGATGTAAGCTTTCTAAATACACATATGCATGAGATTCTTCCTTGAATGATAGTTCAACAGATATATTGGAACTGCTTATCACCTTTCTATTTAGCATATTCCTCTCACATTCACAATGGCACAATTTTACAAGGTACAAAGCCTCGGCTCTCCCATATAAGTAATACAGTCACCTACCAGATTAAATAGCCTGTCAAAGGACTATCCTTCCTTTACAACCAACTACCACCCCAGTAGTATAGCCCCTACTCACAGCTCCCATTACCATCCTAGTCTACAGCCTATTCTCTGCTCATTTCCACATCTATTATATTGCCTGTCGACCCTTATTACATTTCCCTTTACATCCCCATGCCCAGGGTACCATGCTCTGTCTGCCAGGCTTATGGCACACCACCAAGCCTCCCCTGTCATTACGATACATCTTCTTTGGCCACCACTATCTTATACCAAATGGTGGTCCATGGTATACTTTTTCCTTTGTGTTCCTGCTACACTATCTATTCTATAACATCTGTTCCTAGATATTCACTACCTTTTAGAACTACATAATTGTGTTTATTTCTAAATGTACTACGGATCCCCTCCCTGGCCTTTAAACACCTTGCACCTTCATCCCAAATACCACGGCTCCATCCTCCCAAAACCTCACTGTAAAGCCAGGCTTGCCCTCATCGGGTCACCCCGTCGTTTGCCGCCCGCTCTAACCGCGTCCGACGCCGCCCGCCCTGCGTCGCTGCTAACACCAGGATAGCGTGAACTCAATCTCTGCCCCCTCCCCCTCCCTTCACCCCCTCCTCCTGCCCTCCCCCTGTGCCTGACGCCGTGTGAGTAGTGTATAGAGACAGGGGTCAGACTCAGGCACAGCGAGGGCGGGCAGAGGGTAGCTCTCACTCCCCCAGTCGCCGCCGGACAGGCAGGCTAAATTCACGGCCTCTGTGAATATTTTAGTAGAGTGATTTCCAGCCGGGCGCGGCTTGAGGGTGCCAGAGGGGTGCCAGGGCAGGCAATACGGATTGAAGGTACAAATGTAGTATATCTATATAATGCATAGGTGAGGTGAGGGGCTCTATGGTTTTGTTGAAAGTGGAGGCAGTGATCGGACTGAGTGTATGCACACAACTCACTCTAATGCCAAACCACTACAAAACCCCATAGTGTGCCTCCATCGTATGCCAGGCTTGAAATAAAATGAATAAAAGCCTATGATTATTCTAATTTGGTTGGGAAATATTCAAAGACTTGGCAGCAGAAATTCAGATGAAGTGTCTTTTGATGAGATATTGACTCACTCTCATAGGAAATCTAGCTGAGTAGCGAAAAACAGCTTAAGGGACATCATTTTCAAGCTGGCACTGGATTATGTCCCATCCATACCCCCCCCCCCTTTGCCCCCATCCCTACTTCTAATCATCAAGCTTTTAGTATCAAATTGACGTTCTCATCTGTTTTCTCTTTCACATACCCACACTTCTCTTTCTCCCCCCCCCTCTCCCTCTCTCTCTCTCTCTCTCTCTCTCTCTCTCTCTCTCTCTCTCTCTCTCTCTCTATCTATCTATCTATCTATCTAATGAGCTTTTAGAAACGGATAGGTATTGCCATTGGTATGATTGCATTTTCTTCAGTAGGCCTGACCGGTGATAAATATATGTAGTATGGGCGATGAAGAAAAACTGTTGATACAGAATGCACTGGTTGGCTATAGAAGTTGTTGATGAATAATAAAATAGATTCTTAGGCTCTGTAGGATCTTAAGGCTCTTTAGGCGTTGTATACATGTACAAAGCCGTCTATCTAGGCTCTATTAAATGCCGTTCCCATTAAAGGCTATCAGTACTGTAGCTGCTGTCTCCAGGACCACTGTCTCTGAGCTGCTCAGAGCAGGGAGCTGCTCTCACAGTGAATCTTATAATAAAGGGGGCTGGTATGCTCATAGCAAGCACAGTCAGCCCTGCAAACAGACCACCCTACCCCTCAAACACACCCTAGTCCCACGGCTCCCTCAGACACCCATTCATCTCCTGTATCTTTACCTGTTGGCTATGGTGAGGAGGAGGGGGTGTGGGGAAGGTTTGGGGAGGGGATGTCGGAGGACTGAGGAGGTTGTCAGCCCCCTTATGATGACTGGAAAAGGGGGTGAAGGGAATGTGATAGGGAAGGGGGGGGGGTAAGCAAGGAAAACCTTGGGTCTCACTCAGCTATAGGAATGATATGTAGTATTACATAGCAGTGCCTTTGACAGGTCCGTGAGAATAGACACCTTTTCGGTGCCGGTTGACATTCACATAAAGAGAGAAATGATATTATGCAGTTTACCATTAGTATGTGGGACTGTGGTGAATAATTTCCCTCTTGTATGAGTGGCTTGGGGATAACTGGTAGGAGGAGGTAGCGTGAAAGTGATAGGTATGATTGAATTAGAGACTTTGTAATCTGGATGGCATGATAATATGTGTATCAAGGGCCTGGGTCCCATGATAACAAGTTACAAATGGTAATGTTTTTTTTATAACGGATATTGCAGTTAGCCATATAATACATTAAATTGATGGCACATACCAGCTCATGTATAAAGCTGGATAATAACTCATTCTTTTCAATGAGGGCCAAGAAAAAACATCGCCTCCTAAGATTAGTTGCGCTCTAAAAGATCTCACCCCATCCGCGGAGCTCCTGACGTCATAGGAACCAGAATCACCCTAGCGGCGCACAGACAAACTACAGAGAGAGGGTCCAGGAGCCTTGGCATGGACATCATTAGGACACTAGGCCTGATGACTATTGGGTGTCTCCTCAGATCCAAATCACGCCATCGCCTGATACAATAAGGCGCTCTTCAACCACAGCCACTGGTCTATACATAGTCCTTCCAGATGTGGTGTTACAGAGAGTCCGATTGGAGAGTCACAATTACAACAAGTACCCTATAGGAGGAATAGGGCAGTGGTAGTGAGGGTAGCCAGGGGTCACGTGATTGGGGTAAATGAGTAGGACATGTGGGGAGCATTCTATTGACTGCCTATTGGCCTGTTCTGGCCCTGGCTCTGCTGTTATTATATGTCACTGCACAATGTTGTCTGTTTGCCAATGCCCTGCTACAATACAAGCCTCCAGCTTATATTACATATAAGCTCTCTCAATCCCCTGACCATCCTCCTGCCTTTTCCATTACAAGCGTTGACCTTAGGTTGAATAGACTATTTGTTTTGACAAATTCATCTCAGTGTCCCATCGATTGGTGAAGGCCTAATCCAGCCGAACCTGTTTCGTTGTGCATACAATGTTGCCATTGCCTGGTGCATATTTGCACTTGTGTATACGGGTATTGGCGCTGGGGTTGTAAGGGTATGGTTAGAGTGGGAGTAAGGGGGGATTCTGTATGGTTAGAACTGACTACTGCATTCCCTACTATACACACCCTTCCCACCACCTTCAACACCCCTTATATGGCTGTCAGTCAGGTTGCCATGACCCTGAGGCCGCTCCGTATGATAATCGGCCCATTTTTATTATATCCATGCCAGCACTACAGCACCCCTTCCCTCGCCCCTGGGTCCTGGCCCTTCACTTTTAGACACCGCCTCAATCAGTATTCACGAGCCGGGCCCTCAGCCAACCCGTGCCCCTTCTTTTTTTCTCTTCTCCCAATTCCCTCCACCAGCATACACATATTTTCCCTCTGTGCTTGTACCGGGGCTGCCCTGTACACTTTGCAGGCTTATCAGTTGAAGGGTGTATGTTTGAGTGAGTGTCTGTGTAGAGGGTGGGGCTTGGGGATGCTCTGCTGCCATGGTTCTCGTCAGTTAAGGATACACTAACCCCCCAACCCACCCAGCCCCACCCAGTCCTCCCCAATCTGGGATATATGGAGAAGGGGCAGTGCTCGGCAAGGATGGGTAATCAATATAAGCTGCTATACCCGGGATGGAGCTGACGTTGGTTGGTGCGCCGCAGTCACTGGTACTACTAGTACAGCATAGCCGCCAGGGGCAAACGACCAGGGGGACCTGGGCGGGGGGTGGCTGGTGAAGGTGATGTAGGGGCATTGGTGGGACAGGGTGGGGTAGGTAGACATGCAGGAAAGGGCATTGACCCTCCAGTGCCCGTATTGGGCATTGTACAGGTGGGGAATTAGATGTCTGAATGGGCCTCTTGCTTTATAGCACAAGGATACTTTGAGACACTAGAGTGTTGAGGTTTACAAGCTTTATTGCAATTGGGGAGATAACAGCCTATTCCTTACAAATTTCATATATACATCTTCTTAATTCTGTAGGGGGTGGCAAACAAGTATAGGGAAACCGGGAGTTAAACCCGGGACCTCTCAGCCTTCAGACGATTGCTCTACCACTGAGCTACTTCCCCATATAATGTTTTCTACCTTCTACCCATGCCTGGACTGGGGTGACACAGAGAGGGGACATGTGATTACACAACGACCGGCCCCTGAGAGTCAGCACATCGCAAGCGGGGAAATCACATTCCCCTACAATTCAATTGATTCAGATGAACACGTAAAATACACTACAAATCGTGTACACGTATGCCTCGTCTGGCAGCGATCCATTTGACAGGTAATGAAGGTGAAGCCATTTGCATTCTCTTTTTTTTCTTTCAAGATACCGGCACTCTGAAAGTCCCAGCTAATGGTTTCCTTTTTTTTTATAATGACTCTGGTAGAAGCGTCAGTCATGATGACTTTTAAACTATCAGTATTATCCCATCATAACTTTGTCTGTATTGCAGAATCTAAATCTAAATAACTCACCGCTATAACTAATTCCCTCCTGCTTCCTTCCTCTATGGTATAAAAAAGCGCATCTCACTCATATCAACATATCATTTCCACATAGCAGTATGCTACTGTGCCTGCGCCAAACCTCCCTTTGCCAAATACCATACTACTTACAGCGATGAACAATGAACCAACCGTATCACATATCCACACCTAGATACACAAACACACAGACTTACCCATGCCAGACCCCCACTCCCATCTAGCGCTCCTAACAGTACAGTCCCTCGCTCTGCTCCAACCCTAAACCCCACTTCAACAAACATGTAAACATCCACTTACATCAAAAAAGCACCACGCGATGCTTTGAATCAATCTTTCTCCTAGGTGTCCTGCACTGTGGCACATGATATTGTTTTATGTTTAGGTCCCCCTATCGCTGTTCTGTCCTTTCATCAGTTGTCAGGTTCCTTTATTCTATAGCTACCGCTACTTAGAACTGGCGTACTTATTGCTTCTGCAAAAGTATGGTTTATACATAATTCTCGACATTTGAGTAATGGATCTCATACTTCAGGGGAATCTATAACCAATGTATGACAAAGAGATGAGGGTAATTCTTGGAGAGACAGGGATTGCGAGTGTGGATTGGAAGGGAAACTGAATGAGACAAAAGGGAGACAGAAGTGATATGACATAGGGACAAGAAAAATAAAAGGTGTGTTTCCAGTAACATAGCTCAAAGAGCTAGGGTCGGTAGGTCGGATTTCCTTTTCTTTTTTTTATATTTATATAGGAAATGTTAGGGCACATATCAATGGATGTATCTAATTCTTTGATTTCATTGTAAAATAAAGATGGGGAAATTACAACTGTGAGAGAGGGGTGGAACACGAAAAGGATAGAGGAAAATTTTCAAAAAGTAATGAAAAGTTTCTTTAAAATATGAAAAGAAAATGAGACAAAATTCTTCAAAATCATAGAAAAAGTTGTTTTTGTCCCTGTTTTGCTAGGGTCGGTCGGGTTACTGGAAACAAACCTTTTTTTTTTATTTGGCCTAGGGCTTGGATGATTGATAATGGTATCTGTATTGAGCCTTATAGGTATCAGAAGAAAGGTAAATGAATGCACTGAAAAAGAGTGTGAGAAAATAGGATACAGATTGAATCCCAGATTGAATCGTACAGAGAAGTCTGTTTTGGAAACAACCGCATTGAACTCTGTTATTGGAATTTTCAAGGTTGTGTCACATCGGTTTTATGTGTATCAGCATTATTTGATTAAATTGTCGTTGTTGACACTTAGAGGAGATTGCCTTTCTGCATAAGGATGAACATTTGGCTGAAGCAGAACACTATGAAGAGCCACAGGAGCAGCTTGTAGAAATTATATCCTAAGAGAGGGAAATCTCGAGAGCCAGAGGAATATATAGGTGGGATGAGAGGGGACCCATGATAACCTAGTTTGAGGAATGACATGTTGAGTAATCTTGCCTTTTATCCAATGTGATGAACTTCAGATTTGAGGGAATGTATCTGGAAACCTAGGTTTGGTAGACATGGAGTCTAATGTTCAGAAGAGGGAATTGGGAGAGTATGAGGAGGTAGAGGGATAGTTTATTATGGTGGTAGAAGAGCCCATGGTGACAGCAATAGAGTATTGACTTTGAGGATAAAGCTGAAAGCTGAGTAGTGGAAGTGGACCAGAAGAGGAGCTTCAAAGAACCCTATTCAGGGGGCACTTCTGAGACAGCTACCAATACCCACACTACCCCTTTAACCCTTTAACTCCCTGTATTGCAACTATGCAGTACTATAACACTGTATTTGAGAAACACAGGGAGGGAAAGGGTTAACGCTTACTCGTCATGATACATATTAAGTGCATCCCTGCTGACTGATAAATTGACCGGGAGTACCATAATGGGCCATGCTGAACCTATGGGGTCCTGCAATATCAGCCAGATGTAAAAATACAGTGCCTGTGAGATACTCGCTGGCACTCCTCTCATGCATCACTTGGACCAATAATTACAACTAACCCTTGAGACATCATACTTTTCTTAGAGAGTTTGCCATCAACCCACGCCCACACCCAGCAGCAACTGGCTCTTCCCGCCAGGGACACGTACAAATTAGCAGCGTTCCCTGGTCTAATGGCGAAAGAGGCAACTGGCCCCATTAAGCACATGCTCGACGTTAATAAATTAACAAATAAATTTGCGTAGGGGCAGGCGCGTACGCTGAGATGAAAGGGGAGCTAATTAAGAGAGAAAAGCTGGGCTTGTGGTCTGGCAGGATGGCAATGGGAGAAGACTGTAAGGTAGCCATCCTTAGGGGGGCACTCACTGTCGGTGGGTGATCTCCCTGGGGGACGCTGCCACTCTCACCATCTGTCCCCCTCACAATATCCCAGCTTTACTTCACCCTAACCATGTTAGATCCTTTGGCAAATATAGGCATTGGTGAAACGGCTTAACACGTCCTGACAGCAGAAGGCTTAGAAGCTCATTGTTTTTTGCTTTTGATTGTATGTGCCATCCCATATCCATTCCCACCGTTCTTTCTGTACAATTCTTTACAGTTTTTACCATATGTGTTCCCCATCTGAGCAGGGGGTTATAGAATAAAAAGTATTTAACCATTCTTCTTATTTCTTGTTTCATTTGAAAGAAAACACCTTGGGCTTCAAAAGAACGGCAAATTTATATATGTCGGCCTGCTATTTTTTCAGATATAGTGACCCAAAGTTGAAAAAATGCCCAAAAAAAAATGTGTTTTTTTTTCAATTTCCACCTCACTCCAGGCTCTATACCATCAAGCCAAGCAGCAACAGACTGATATAATTTCATCTCTTCCTTAGTGGGGGGTCCTATCTAACATTTTAATATGGTTTGGAGGTGCTATGGTTGGCATTCTTTTTCTCCTGTTCAATTTTGTAACCAAATAAAGTTGATGTAATGGGTGTGACCAAAATAAAAGTACACTGGTATGCCTAATATATATCAGATAGCAAATGCTTTCTGTAATATAAGCTCTATACGTTGTATATTAAAGGTTCTCTCAGCTCATGTATTATCAACGCTTGTGTGGTGCACATATGCTCGGGCACTGACACATTCCCCTGTGAATTTGTGTAATGTAGTTCTCGCCATGAATATGACCTTAGTTGTCGAAATGGCGTTAAATATCTATTACTCACTCTCACTCACTATTATCAACGCTTGTTCCTGAGTTAATAATGGTTGATACATAAATTTAGTTTTAATAAGATGTCTCCATAGATCTGTGGTCTTTCTGCCAAGACAAGAAATGATTCTTCAAAGTGCTGATTTGGAGATGAAATGTTTATAATTTTCTCTTTTTTGACTTGCAGGTGAGTGTACTAACGGTTTTTTGACAACACCCAACAGGGAATGGCAAGTTATCACTTCATTATTATAACATACTATCCTGTAAATGAAATATCCGGTAGAAATATTTAGCTATCACTACTAAAAAGTGAACTGTAGCAGGACACAATCATGGTAAAAGGATTTTCTTATACATTAATTTTGTGAAATGCCTAGAGATGGCGTTGCAGTCTTGTCTCTTAACCCATTTCTACATTTTGTCTCTATAAATTCCTAAGTCTGTTGTTCTATGTGTAATTCAACTATGTACCCTTTTTCGTGCATATGTCCTGGTCATATTTCTATTGAATATACAAGTGCCTTTCTTACTTATTCATCAATATTGTTCTTACCTGGCATGTTTTCTCCATACCCTCACTCTATCCATTTCCCAGTCTCTATGTCATCTTTGTCGCAGTCTTTGTCATTCTCTCTCCTGTTCCTATTCTTCATCATTTGTTCTCTCTCTCTCTCTCTCTCTCTCTCTCTCTCTCTCCAATCTTCACTATACTCTTACTCTCCCTATTTAGCCTCCTCTGATACCCCCCCCACCCTCTCAACCATTCCTGTCCTCAGGTACACATAAAAAGTCCATAACTCCTTTATGCAGCCACACCCATCATATGCACGCAGGGCTCATCAATACATGCACCCCCTCCCTCAGCCATTCCTCCAGTACGTGGCAGTAAGTCACTCCCCTCCTCCTCCTGAACCTGTGCCCCCCTCCTTCACCACTTAGGGCGCCCTCGAGCGGCCCTCTAGGCGCCCCAAACCACGTGATCAAAGCGGCTGGTGCTTGGTAAGTTCTCCTTCTCCTCTGTCAACGCAGCCAGCCACCGGGGACCAGCCGCGTCAGGGCGTTCAACCCTTTAAAGGCCGCATAGATAATATAATTTCTTGGATGGCATAGTCCATCAATGCAATGCTGGTTAGTAGGCTTGGCAGCACTGCAATCAGTGCACCTGTAGGTTCGTTATGGTTGCAGCCTCGTGGGTAGATGTGAAGACACACTAGGGCTGTATCCATGCACCATGACAACTAACTACCGCAATGCACCAATGCACTATGCTACCCTAGCATGTTTAGCCATGATATCACACGTGCAGATATGGGGCATGTCAGCCCTCAGGGGGAATTCATAATATCGTTTTACATTTGTACTGCCTTGTTTATGCAAAAATGGGATTGCTAACCCTCTCACCCATTTCTTGTACTTCTTCTTTCAACTACTACTGCTACTAACTGCTAAGTACTAACTGCTGCTACTGCTCTTTCTCTTTCTCTCCTCCTCCTCCTTTTTTCTTTTTCATCTGTCAACGTTGGAAATAGCGTTAACGACTAGGGTGGCGTGAGAAGTACTTTCACATATTTGACTTATCACTATAAAGTCTTCCACAGAAGTACTGTTGTTGGGACATAAGTGTTCATGTTTCACTCACTAGGTGTATGAGGTGTGTCCGTGGTGGAGTAAAGTGGGCTTAGTGTGCCTCAGAGCATATATGATAAATAAAATCACGTTTATCAGTGTGCACGTATAACATCTCTTATCTGATCCAGAGATGGTCATTCACTTCATGTTGAATTTCGATACTCTCACTTTATATTCCAAAATCAAAAAGCAACAGGCGATTCTATTTTGGTAGATAACTTCATCTGAAAACAAATGACAGACGATACAATAAAGAAAGGTGACGAAGACGTGATATTGAATAGAAATTGTCCTCATATGTCTGTTTCACAAAACAGTAAGAAATCCAAGATGGTCGGATATTTCCAAACTGACTTTTCAGCTGCCGAATGAGAATATTGATAAAGAAAATGGTAATAGTGTAAACTTAACACGTAATCCAAAATACACACCCTGATCCCCACAGTGACCTCTACTGACTACTACTTCCCCACACATCCAACACTCCCCCACCCTTCGAATAGGGCCTCCGTTACGTGCTACAATCCCAATCAGCAATGGAGCATTGGGCCATGCTTGTCCATGCTTGGCGGCAGCCTTGGCCCAATATAAGCCGACATTGGCCCGATATAAGCCAACATTGGCCCAATGTATCCTTGCTGCCTGGGAATAGTATGACTTTCGGTATTATATCTGCCTTGGTTAATACCGTCTTAAAATCATCATGAGGATATGACAGGTTTTCAATATAATTGGAACACTTTAGATGTCCCTGGGTCTAAATGAAAATTACAATTCTTTTGCCATTTTCCATAATTATTTGATAAAACCATGAATCTCTAGATGATCATACACCCTAGAAGCTAAACTGCCATGTAGTGATGATAGGGGTAGCTTGTTTTGTATGTGAAATATGCTTGCTTACCAACACCCATGATTGGGTTTATGTGTGCTACCCTTGAGATCTGGTTTATGAGTGTGATTACCAGTAGATCTATGACTACCCATATGAGCTGCTCTAAGTGTATCTCTGTGAGCATCCTTCACAACTACCCTACACCCTTAACAATGAGTTGCTCAGCAAACCACTCACGAGTTACTCACAAAGAGCCAATGCGAGCCACCTCGTAAGCAAGCCAATATGCAGTAGGCGCCCAGCACAGTTGCATACCGTTACAGCACATGCACGGCAGAGGTCATAAGGGAATTCACTAAATTACCCAATAAATAGACTCGGTAGCCAGTCGCACTACAATCATTCCCCCAACACTACGCCGACACCGCCCAAGCAATAGCGCCAGAACGGCGAGCTTAAAAACGCGGCAATATACGCCCCTGGTGGTGTAAGGTTATAGAGTGGCGCTTGTATGTGTGCACTCTCCATCCAGGATGACAGGCCTCAGTATCCACTGGTCCAGTGCCAAGCAACTAAGGCTCTGTTGGGTGAGTGGGCGGAGGTAGAAGCATAGGTTGGACCACTCTGCGTGGTTTGGCTGGTCGCAATGCTGGGTCGATAGCGTTACGGGTGATTGATTTTATTGCTTATTAATCAGTGTTGCACACCCACCACTAAGGCCGCCGGACACGGCCCAAGGAGCCTGGGCGGACCGTGGAGGACGGTGGGAGGGGGTCAGAGGTGGGTGGAAGTATCTGGCAAGCTTCTCCTGTGCACAACCCTGGAGCCAACACGGGAGGCTGGGCTATCATAAATACACTGGCACTGCCCATTCTTCACATGGCCAGTGCTGATCTCGTACTGGCTACTTTTCTTCTGATGTATGTGATAGTAATACAGGCAATCTACACTGCCTGTAAACTGCAAGAGTGTCAATGACACTAGAGGCAGTTAGAGCTGTAAAACGTTTACCCTTATTTTCAGAGGGCTCAGCTTTTTAGATTGATATTTGGTTCGCACACTATAAATGTTGAAAAATATAACGTATACTCACATGGGAAAAGTGTTGAAGACGTCTTTTATTACATCATATATCAACTCATCACCTATATATGCAATTCCAGGAGACTATTTAGTTGAAACAACACTATTTTACAAGCCACAAGAACCGTATCAGATAAGAGACCTGGTCACCCCCTCCCGATTACATAAAGCCAAGTATTGTGGTCATGGAAAAGGTTCTGTGTACTTATCATATTACATGTAGTTTGAGGGCTGAACTTACAGAACTTTCCCTCTGTTGAATATGCAATACCCATTAAGTATGAGTTAATTTGGAGCAGCTCACTGGTATTCCCATTAGTATTTTATAGCCACTTCCTTTATAGAGCCAACTCTATGAGAAGCTCATGAATTTCCCTCTTAGCCCCAGACTACATCGAGCTGCTCCTTCCACTGCCAGCGCTGGTTTACAAGTCTTCCACTTGGTTTGGCGAGCAGCTCCTAGCGACTGAGTTGCTCGTGTCTGAAGTCCGATTGACCAATTTCCAGTCCCCTGGGCCCCGCGTGCCACGCTCCTCCGGCCCCTGTTTTCATGACGGCTTGTCAGTCTCTAGTGATTCACACCAACGCACCAACTACGGTACTTCATATCACCTTCTTTGAAATGCTCCTCTTTCCTTCGCCTATTAGCCTTACCCCACCCCACCCTCCTCCCTACCACTCCCACCTATCACCCTAACACTCTAGCATCATCCCCCTTTACGCCTCCCTTCTTCCTTGGCCTTCAGCAGCTGACAGCTGCATGTCAGCATCCACTTGTCACCTGTCAGCACCACCACCCTTACTATAGACCCTTCCTATCAAACATTTAAGTACTGCAACAATGCGTTATGGCATCTTGATTGTCGACTCTGCAGCACACAGCTCTGGCACTGAGTCTTTTTGTCTGCGCGGCTGCAGCCAAGTATCATGCCGACCCTTCAGGGTTGATACACTACTGGAGAACCACTCTGATGCAACAATAAAGCTCTAGCAAGTAGTCATACCAGGAGTACATTCAAATGAATGCATCAATTCAGCAAAAGAATGCATGAGTAATACATTGTTGTCCTTAAAGGGACACTGCCAGCTCCTATCCACAGAACTAACAACTGTTTCCTCCCCCTCCTGCTTCTGCTGATTTGGGCATTTATGGTATGACCTACAAGGGATGCGTATGGATACTTGTGGAGACAACAATAGTTCTGTCTATGACTTCTTCTCTGTAATCATGTCGTCAGTAGGTAATGGCATGGAGAGCAAAGAGAGGTTGAAGGCAAACCCCTTAATGACCATGGTTTATCTTGTGGAAAGAATGGTGACATTCAGTGTTCTTCTATGAAGGAGTAAAACAGTCACAGAGACCAGGGCAGTGAGGTGAGAGGGGAAGAGAGAGGGAGGGAGGGAGAGACAGACAGACAGACAGACAGAGACAGACAGAGCGGCAGAGAGAGAGAGAGAGAGAGAGAGAGAGAGAGAGAGAGACACACACACACACACACACACACACACACACAGAAACATACAGACAGAGTTGATTTGAAGGCTAATACTGAAGGAAGAAACTGAAATGATCGTCACAGATGAGCAGAGAGAATGGAAATAGGATGACCAGCAGGGAACAAACCATGTGCTGCTGGTACAGGCAAACAACCTCGGAGGGAAAGGCAGAAATAGAACCCAGATGCAGCTGACATTACTTAAGAGTTATGTGAGAACAGGGAAGTCAGGTAAAAAACCTATACATCAATAGAGTAGCAGCTCTGGTCGGGTGAGGCCATATCGTGCACGGGCTGTGCAGCTATCCTGGGTTGAATTAGCACCAGCGATGGTCATAATATCATCATAATGGTAAATGCCGTTATACTTACACTGGTCCCTCATAGTCACCTCCTAAAAACAGTGTCCCTGATATTATGAGAGCTCAGTACACACATTCGTTGAACCTGCTTGGATGTCCTTCATCTGTTCAGATATGGGTGAGTTCTAATAAAACGAGAAGGAGCACGATATTACTGAAGGGGCTGAAAGTGGTATCCTGGTCGTCTGGAATACCTGGTTAATATAGCTTTGGAGATTTTCATCATGGGTAACCGCCATATCATTTACACTGATTTAGGGACAGATGAAGGGTGATATTGTAAGAGTCATTCTGATCTTCGTAGCATTTATATAAGTGTGGGAGATATCTTGCCTTCTGGCCCAGTCCCCTTTTCATCACATGTAGTGTTAGATAACCATGGTTGTCAGACTATGGAAGCAATCCTGCTCACCTACTGGACTTTCCCTTCATCCCTAAGCTACGTCCTTACGAATTGTGAGGCTTGGTTTGGCCCCAATACAGCCTGCGTGCTCCCAATAACGAGCACATAAAACCTTGCAGCGAATTTCCCTCACGTCATAATTTGTGTTAGCATGCGGATCACGATGCGGCCCTGGGCGGCGTGATCAGTATAGGGCTGGACCAGGCCTACAAAAGGCCCCCAACACGGCCACTGGCCACCAAACCAACTGCCATGAATAAGGGACTCTAGAGGCCATTGCTGGGCAGTACTGCTAGATGATGTGTAGCACTAGAAGAATACATACTCTGAAAAAATGGCAATAGTACTTATACTCCTAGAAATGCATAGGTTTTATCGTGAGTAACCGCCTATAACCACTAATCCTTTCAACAGGCCATTTCAACGATCATCTAGTCATTTCCATTGATTGCACTTAAATGTAATGCATTTACTTACTAGTATATTCCATGTTTTGTACATTACCGGCTATTACTTGGCTATGTCAATAAGGTTTCCATACCCGTTGGTTTTATATCTATGTGCGCTATAATGCAAAAGTAGGTTATTTACCCTAGAGAGTTGATGGCGTTCATTAATTATTAGAGACTCATTCTATCACCTGTGTGCATGTAAATAATGATTGTGTGGTACCCTGTGATAACTCAATCAGTCTCTGTTAGTCTTAGGCAGTCACTATGTGTACCCAATGCCGACTGTAGGCATAGATTCAACAGCATATTCATATAGCAGTCGTATACTATGGCCCTCAAAAGAATTATTGGTTGCTCATCATCGGGTGCATTACAAAAATAAGGGTTTGGCAATTATTTTGATTATTTTTTTCGAATTTTGGTCATCAAAAACATGTTGAAAATGGGCAAATATCTCAATATTAAGGGCTAGCATCGACTATAGTCGACACCATGGCAGGCCTAGCGTTGACTATACTCGACACCATGGCAGGCCTAGCATCAACTATAGTCGACGCCCATTATATAGGATTAGTATGGGAATTGAAAATAGGCTCGTCCTCTGGGAACTATACTTTTTTCAGAGGCCGTCCCCATGGCCAGGGCAACAATTCTTGCTCTGCCCTTAAAGGGTGGCAGTAACCAGTAGGCCAGATATGACTTGCACTTTCCCAACATACCAACTTATTCTAGTCAAGACACTCTGTAAACTACTTAAATGATAATTCTTGGTCTGAACAGGCAGGGTATGCTTTATATCTCGGCATCTACTTGGTCCCTTGTTATAAAAAAACTGAACAGTGATGAAAATAAAACGCCCTGGTCATAATTTTTCATGGTTGGTGATAACAAGCTAGGCCTATACATGGTTTTCTTTTGATTAGCCTTAACCTATAAGCTCCAGTATTTCTTATAGATCTAATTACATTTGTTACCGAAACAGTATAAAGATGCCAGCAAATACTGAGGTGTTATATTAACAATAAAAGAGATCAATGAGTTTACCTGTAGTCAAATATTGGATATTGACTTATACTGCTATAATCGAATTAGATTATACTAAATTGGGCCTGTAAAATCTTAAACGTTCCGTAGGGATTTTTCTAAAATGTGATCATTGGATAGATGTTACTGCTATATGTTTAAGTTGCCTCCAAGGGCCGACTAATTACCCCATTTATCTGAGCTTATATTTTCTGTATAATGTAGTTATCAGTCAATTTGCTGACCAGTCCGTCTCCATTAGCTTCCAGAAACAGGCAGGTCCCCTTGTATAACTAGTTACTTAGTGAGTTAGTCTGTTGGGCAATGAGTCTGTCAGGCGCTCAGTCTTCGTGCATGAGCCACTCAGGACCTGCTCAGTGAGTTAATCAGGATGGGGCTGGTTTTGTCCTGCAGGCAGGTTCATTAGGGCCTGTCCACCCCGCCCTTCCCACTATATGTAGTCCCATGCATCTACCCACCTACCACTCTGTCCACTTTATTTTATGTGAATAACTTCTTCCCATAGAAATAGCATTGCAGGGCCGATCGCCACACCCACAGTGGCGTAACATGTGCCAATCCACCATAGTGGCCGATCCACCACTGCAGCCTCGTTCTGGGTGCATGTAAACATTCAAAATGGCAGACCGCCGCTCATACGGGGAACTACGGTACCGGATTTTGCTGATTTTTTCCTTATTTAAACCCTCTAAAAACATAAAATAAATAGAGAACTAAACTCCCCTGGTGTCCTCGGTGGCCAATCCACCCCTCAGGGGGTGTCTCCCCCCTCGTGGTGGATCGGCCACCTCGTAAATTAGAATTCACATGAATAACGATTGTCCCTAGACTTAACACTAGAGTGGCGTATGCCACACCACCATGGCGTAACATGTCTCGCTCCATACTCCTGGTCACGTGACTGATTTTCATGCTAAATTCCTTAGATTTATTAAGCATATTTGTAACAATACAACATGAAAAAAATACCGAACTACCCATGCTTACACTGTGGTATTCTACATACCTATACCTACCATGCCACCCCGTCGACTGCACGTAGCCCCCTACACTTGTCCTATCACCCTACCTATCTATCACCCTGTATGTAGCACCATACCTACCTACTACTCTGACCACCATATTTAGCCCCATACACCTACCTGCTTGCTCCTCTAACCAACATATGTAGCCCCATGAGGGTGTTTCACCACATAACATACGACCCCCATATGTGAAATTTCCACATCCTAAAATAATGGATGCGAACCTCCACATGTGGATGCAGACTTTACCTGTTTCTGTTCAAGAAATCAGAAATTCCACATCAAGGCCATATATTTTTATTTAAATGTGGAGGGGTAAGGGGGTACCCTGTATGTTAAAAATGTGAGGTTATGGTTTTTTTTCTTGTCCGTATGTCAGGAAAAGTTTATGTAGGTACATGTGAGATTTAAGGTGGCTGGGTGGCTGGGGGGGGGGGGGTCAGGGGTGAAACAATGAACACGGTGCACTTCATAAGGTGTAGGGTAGGCATATTATTCGAACGTATAGCACACTGTTAGACTGGGGCAAGGGTTTCACAGTAGATTACTTCTATCTTTAATTTTTCTGCTGTTGTTTGTGTGTTGTGTTGATCAAATTAGTATTCTCGTTGTGTCAAATGCCTAATATATTTTACAATATCCTATATCTGAACAAATGTGTCGCACTGAAATATGATCTCAGATTATGAAGGTACTTTGGGTAACCGACCCAAACAAACACCTAATCTTATACATTGTGATTATAATATTGCTCTCCCCTTCCCCTCCCCCTCCCCCCCATTGATACATTGTACAACATGCCATTTCACACTTAATATAGAATTAGCTAGACTAGTGATGATGCTAAAGAAGGCCCAAGCGGCAGAGCGGTGTGCTCCCCGTAGCTCGGTGCCCAACTGTATTTCTAATACTATGTTGGGATATCCTTAATAAAATTCTATAAAAAAAAAAGGTGCTGAGCTAGATGGGCTCACCCAAAGACTCATCCCCAAACCCTTGGCCCCACTCCTAATATAAACACTATTATCGTCCTTAATTGAGGCAGATGTCACTGATAGACCACACCACTCCCTGTGAGGCAATGACACCGCCACCTTTCTAAAACACTTTTCTAAATAAAATTATTTATTTTCACATGCAGGCCGTATCTTAGAGCCACATGTGCATATATGTATAGCTATGAGGTGAAATACCCTCCATGCACCTACCTACTTACCACTTGGACTGGTCAACTTATACATGTTACTTCCCACTTGGACCAATGTATGTAGCCCCATACAGCTACCAACCTTCACCCTGACCATCGTATGTAGTCACATGATCCTACAAATAAACCCACCATCGGCCATGGCCAGAGTATGAAGACCACTATCTAACCCACCTAACCATCGCCCTACCTACCTTCCTCCCTACCTGCTGTAGGCCTATATAGCCACATACTAGTGGCTTCCTCCCGGTCTGCCTATTGTATGTAGCCCCCTACCTACCTACCTACATCCCCCTGTACCTATCCTCTATTGATAGCCAAACTTATATGCCAACCTACCTTCCACCCTGCTACCCACCGCTTTTCTACAGTAGACATCCTATGATCTGGAGGTCCTTAACCAATATGAGAAATAGTGGTGGGAAAGGTAACGTTTCACACTTGATATAGAATTAGCTAGACTAGTGATGATGGTAAAGAAGGCCCAAGCGGCAGAGCGGTGTGCCCCCCGTAGCTCGGTGCCCAACTGTATTTCTAATACTATGTTGGGATATCCTTAATAAAATTCTATAAAAAAAAAAGGTGCAGAACTAGATGGGCTCACCCAAAGACTCATCCCCAAACCCTTGGCCCCCACTCCTAATATAAACACTATTATCCTCCTTAATTGAGGCAGATGTCACTGATAGACCACACCACTCCCTGTGAGGCAATGACACCGCCACCTTTCTGAAACACTTTTCTAAATAAAATTATTTATTTCCACATGCAGGCCGTATCTTAGAGCCACATGTGCATATATGTATAGCTATGAGGTGAAATACCCTCCATGCACCTACCTACTTACCACTCGGACTGGTCAACTTATACATGTTACTTACCACTTGGACCAATGTATGTAGCCCCATACAGCTACCAACCTTCACCCTGACCATCGTATGTAGTCACATGATCCTACAAATAAACCCACCATCAGCCATGGCCAGAGTATGAAGACCACTATCTAACCCACCTAACCATCGCCCTACCTACCTTCCTCCCTACCTGCTGTAGGCCTATAAAGCCACATACTAGTGGCTTCCTCCCGGTCTGCCTATTGTATGTAGCCCCCTACCTACCTACCTACATCCCCCTGTACCTATCCTCTATTAATAGCCAAACTTATATGCCAACCTACCTTCCACCCTGCTACCCACCGCTTCTCCACAGTAGACATCCTATGATCTGGAGGTCCTTAACCAATTAGAGAAATAGTGGTGGGAAAGGTAACGTTTCACACTTGATATAGAATTAGCCAGACTAGTGATGATGGTAAAGAAGGCCCAAGCGGCAGAGCGGTGTGCTTCCCGTAGCTCGGTGCACAACTGTATTTCTAATACTATGTTAGGATAACCTTAATAAAATTCTATAAAAAAAAAAGGTGCTGAACTAGATGGGCTCACCCAAAGACTCATCCCCAAACCCTTGGCCCCCACTCCTAATATAAACACTATTATCCTCCATAATTGAGGCAGATGTCACTGATAGACCACTCCCCGTGAGGCAATGACAGTGTACATCATTGCATTGTTTGATAACCTTACATCATAATTGCATATCTCATTCTATAGCACCAATTACATGCATGACCCTTGTTGCCAAAATAGTTTGGACTGCGTCCAATCAATTTTTTTCTTCTCATTCAGTTCACAAATAGATTTCAACTGTTAATTCATTAAAATAGTACATCTACAGTTGCTTTATGTGATTCTCAGTAGCGTGTAGATACTCAATGGACATGTTATCTTTTATTGTATCTTCTTTCATTCCCTCTGTATCTTCATTCTCCTTTCAACTTCCTCCTCCTTTGCATGTTTAATATCACTCAAAACACCTTCCTTCATGGCTTAGTCTTCCCATCACCCACCTTCTGTAAAAGCTTGCAGTATCAATTTTGAAGTTGTTCTATAATCTCTGCATGTCTTTTACATCTCTCTTTCTCTCTCTCTCTCTCTCTCTCTCTCTCTCTCTCTCTCTCTCTCTCTCTCTCTCTCTCTCAATCAGTTCGGGGCTACCATACCCAAGAAACAAATAGATGACTTTCCATAATCCAGCATCCATTACATGTCTCCACCACCCAGGCTCTAGACAGATCTATGAGGGTTAAGTTACCGTAAAACAGTGAGGCTGGATTTAGTATAGGCCCTACTAGGTTACATAGGGTGGGAGCTGGTGTGCTAGCCCCAGGTGGCGGATGATTACAGTAGGCAGTAGTCAAGTGTGGTTAGTGTACTGGACTGTGGTCAGTCAAGGGTTAGTACCTTGGTTGGCAGCGGTCATGCAATGGCTCCGCTGGTGTGCTGGCAATGGCTCTCACCATCAGTTCATGACCATTGAGCTGGACGCAGCAGGCAATATGTGGCCCCTCCCCCACCTCACCTCCTCCTACACAACCCCTACCTTAAGTCACTCAGTGGGGGCATGCCGCCTACGAGTTATGGTCGTAGAAATGGCCGATGCCATGGCCACTCTCACCTAGTCCAACCACAACACCATGCTGATAAATTGGGTTCACGCGCCGACAGCACCCACCTTTGGTGTTGACGCCTGGCCCTGATGGATGCAGCCAGTCACAGCCTGCATCCCCATGCCTTCACCTGCACCTTCACCTACAGGAGGAGGATGCTGCTACCGCCGCCTACTCCTCCTGGGCTTGCGCCTGGTGCTGGTTTCTTTCAGACAGGTTTGGTTGTGTAGAGGTGGGGTAGTGGAGGTATGGGCGGCTGGCCAGCCATGCAGACCTTCCTTCACCCTGCCCTCACAGCACCTTCCGCCTTTCACCTTCCGCCCCACCTACCTGCCTACCTACCATACCCTCCCTCCCTGCCTGCCTGCCCGCCTGGCTGTCTTACAGGCTGTATTTTCACCGGCCAATGAAAGTGTATTGATCACGCGGCATCCCGCACACGTCCGGCCAGCTGTCGATACCAGGGGTAAGCCAGTCCGCGACTATCGACGCTTCACGCTCTGCTGCCCAGCCGTGTCCACATCCCGCCGCCCACCGCCCATTGCCTGTATATATAACCCCTGTCGTGCCTCCTTCTCCTACCTCCTTCACCTGCCACTTAGAGGCTGCCATCCACTGTCTTCAATATTCCATCTGCTGCCTTCCAAGTTTCATCCATTGCTTTCATTGTACAGCCATTTCCTCCCAAGTCTCAGGCATTGCCTCCCAAGTCTCAGACATTGCTTCCCAAGTCTCAGCCATTGCCTCCCAAGTCTCAGCCATTGCCTCCCAAGTCTCAGCCATTGCCTCCCAAGTCTCAGACATTGCCTCCCAAGTCTCAGACATTGCTTCCCAAGTCTCAGACATTGCCTTCCAAGTCTCAGACATTGCTTTCTAAGTTCCATCCATATCCTTCAAAGTTCCATTTGATACCTTCCAAGCACCATGTTACTGTTTTCCATGTTCCCTCCACTGCCTACAATCGGTCATCCTCTACCTACAGCTATTGCCTTGCATCAATTGCAGCTATACTGTAGATAGATCTATTGGTTTCTACTCTGAATCATCTACCATTCATAAAGATATCGGGTTCATCAGGACAAAATTTCTCAAGTAATCCGCCTTGTCTTCAACAGGTAGCCATGCAAATATTAACACTGCTTATCCGGCAAGCAGGAAGCACATAATCGAATCTCTGTCACTAAATCGAGTTTGACGTGTTTATCTAATAAGGTAATTCAATTTAATAGATGTGTTACATTATATTGATCCCCGCGGATGTCAAGCTCCGCAGGTAGCCTTTACCAAGGTCACAAACGCCGAATTGTCCCCGGAAGCCACCTGTATGGCTTCCATGTAGTCAGTGATGCATTATCATCACTCTATATTCGGACGCTACAGGAGTAAATGAGGTTTTAATCATATGGTGTGATATACAAACTAGAAGTGGTATTCTACCTTGGAAAACCAGGACCAAGTAATACAAGTTGAAATGACCGATATGAATACATGTCCAGAGGAAATATGAATAATTGACATGATTGACCTTATAAAGGGGAGAGAGAGGGAGAGAGAAGGCAGGAGAGGCCAGCCAGGTATTGGATCGTCATGAAATAATGATTTGGGTCAGTCAGCAGCTGCCAGATTAATGAGTGCACTACACTGAAAACCCAGGAGCTCCAAAACTCGTCAATACTGACGACTTAAGGTCCTCAGGTTGACAATACCTAAATCTACAGCTTAAGGTCGTCAGGGGGTCGTCATTGGTGACGACTTTGGGTCATCAATGATTACCTAAAGTCGTAACTGACAACCTAAAGTCATCACTTTTGGTACCCTTTACCGCTTGTGCCGAAATTATATACATCCTAGTATTGTTATTTACGATTTACCAATGATATTGTTGTTATTTTTGTTTATTTTATTTTCTTTTGTAATGTAAATCTTATTCCCTCACCCATCAATCAGTATTTATTCTTCTGAGCCGACTGACATGGGTTCAATTGAACAGTATGTAGTCCTGTGTGAGTACACCCATCTACTATGTCTTAGACCTTTAAAAGATATGGACTTATAATCCAGTCCTATACATAAGAGAGCTGTGATTAGCAGAAGGATCTATTTCCCTTTCTACACTTCCATTTAAACATCTCCATCTTTTTACAGGTAGATATCTATCAAATATTGTTATATTTCCCCTTTCCTAGAGACAATACAATTAAAACAATTTATATCTATGAGCCTATACACACCCCAGGATACATCATTTGTATCACAGGAATAAATAGTGGGGACCTCTTATGGCACATATCCAAACGAGCTGTACAACCAAGGTGCTCAGTATGACAACCTGGGGTAGTCATAAAGGCCTGACGACCCTCTGACGACCCTAAACTTGTCATATATGACGACCTTCCAGTGGCGGTGGGTTTTCAGTTTAGTGTCCCCTGCATCTCTCTGCACATGCTATCATTGGTGGGGAAAGCAGCATTGGAGTTCATCTACCGTTGGTATAGTTTGGGAGGGAGACTGGAGATATGCTTGTAAAGTGAATAAAGGCGCTAGGAGTCTGGACATGACATACCCTGGTGTATATGTGGATAACTGCTAAATTCTTGTAAACTAAGCAAATCATGTCATCAATAGAGGTCATGGTTCAATTTAACTGATCAATTCAGAATAGCCACCCTATGGTTGAAATTCCCTACAGCCACTTATTGACAGAAAGAAAATCTAGACGTGTTGCTATCGTAGCTTCACTGTTCCTCGCAGTATTCAAAATGAATGGCATATTTTCCGCTTCAGTGAATGTGACCAACTTATATGGTAAATCTGCCCTTAGTCACAGCTACTGCTCTCTTACAATCTTTTACTCCTTACACATCTATATATATATATATATATATATATATATATATATATATATATATATATATATATAAGTTAATCATGTTCGTTGGGAATAATAATAACAAATATTATAATAAATATTATAGCAATATTACAAATGGAATAAGGAAGGAGACAGTGGGTTTGGTGAGAATTGACTTGGTCAATATCAATTCTGTACATGCCTTTATTAAGACAATAATTTGACAATAAATACATAAATACAATATAACAATATAAATACAATATAACAGTAAAATACAATATAACAATGTAATACAATATATACAAGATAAGATTTAAAAGTTAAAATTTCCGGCACCACCCAGCGTGGTGTGTGCCGCTATGAGAAAACTCGCGAACTGACGGTTAATTTGGATCCCGCAGTTTATATAGGTGCTGGATGTTTACGGTGACGTCACACATACCAATGCGCGCCCCTGGAGGAAAAGTAGGTCCAGCCACTGCACATATTAATTATAAATATATACACGGGTGTATATAGTCCCATAAGTTAATCATGTTCGTTGGGAATAATAATAACAAATATTATAATAAATATTATAGCAATATTACAAATGGAATAAGGAAGGAGACAGTGGGTTTGGTGAGAATTGACTTGGTCAATATCAATTCTGTACATGCCAAAAAACCGCCAAACACAATGGATACACCATTCCACACTACAACATCACATCCAGAGCTAGTAGGTCTTGCTTAGAATCATGTAAATAATTATATACCACATTAGATTTCCAATTGCTCTCTTTTTAATATCATCGACATTTAACCCAGAGTTCTTTAGAAGTGTTGCTCCACCATGTCGGAGTGAATGAGTTGAAACTCTGTAGGGAATATCACATTTTATAGCAATAGCCTTCAACCTGGTATTAACATAGTTATAAGTTAAAGGTTTGTTTCCTATAGTGAACAATAGTCTACTATTAGATGTCTTACAAATTTTCAAGTATCTAGCTGGACAAAGACCAGAATAATCATTTCTTTTCAAATATACCACGTAAGGTTTCCTACCATATTGGTCGGTTTTAGAGGATCTAACATCAATGCGAATGCAGTCAATAGATAAGGAAACACTTTTAGATTTAAAGTTATGAGGGGAATCGACTACATGACCCACCCTGAACACACCTCGGTAACACAATAAGATAGCTGACCAGAAGACCACATCCTCATATACAGACAAATTCAATTTAGATTTGATCTTCAACATATCACTGGGAGTTAATGGAATTGTTTTAATAGAAGAACCTCTATAATTACGTTCAATACCATCCAGTGTCTTTTTAACAATGAAACTACTACTATAATCAGAATAACCTTTTAATTTCTGATAATACCATACTGCGGATAAATAATTTCTAACCGATATAGGTTTCATTTTATCTGATAAATATACACTATACAACGAGGCTTGAGAAGGAGAACAAGGTAGGGGAAAAAAGTTAAATTTTTTACAAAATTTTTTGTACCTGCCGAACTGATGTTTGCGAACCTTACGTGTGGACTCAGCCACGCCCCTGTACAAAACCCTTCTCCTTCTCCGCTCTAGCTCCCTCAGATCTGGAAGCATAGCAACACATGTTATAACTAGTTAAAACATTTTTACATTTCAGAGGAACACCTTTGTAATTTAGTCTAGACAAATGGTCTGCTAAAACATTTTCCCCAGATTTAATATATGTTGAATATATTTCAATATTATGTATAAAACATAACCAAAAAATTTCTCTCAACCAGGACATACACAATTTATTCCTGGATCTACCAGTGTTCAACATGGCCAAGACTTGCATGTTGTCCGTTATACAATGAACTCTAGTGTTGGAAAACTTCTTCACCCAGCGTTTAAGACCTACCATTACTGGGTAAAGCTCGTACACATTAATATTTCTGTGGTGAATTTTCAGATTATCAAGTTTTGGGGCATGAACAAAATGACCCACACAGTCCAACATAGGGTTAGAATCGTCCCAAGTACCATACAAATAATCCTTATCAAACCAGGCTCCAAAGCCCTGTATAGAGGAATCGGAATACATAGGAGTACATTCATTATCATTTAGGATGATATTTCTACAATTGAAAATTCTACAAAAATCCCTCCACCACAGTAGGTCATTTTGAGTTTCCTCATTAAGTTTAATAACACCCCTACTCCTGGCTCTAGCGCAGAGATCGAACAATCTCCTGCTGAAAGTTCTTCCACCCCGTACTACTTGGGAGCAGAATGACATCAAACCACCAATTTTCTGCAACGTCTTCTTAGATACGAATTTTTTACCCAAACACTCGTCTATAGCCGAGCTCATTTTATCTAGCTTCTTCTGTGGAAGCGACAACTCCATAGCCGTAGAGTCAATGGTTATACCCAAAAAAGTACACACCTGGTTGGGCTCAGTCACCTTCTCTTTCGACACAACAAAACCTAGATATTCCATACACTCGATTAGGGTGTTCCTTTTACGTAAACAATCCTCCTCAGTTTTAGCTATGATAATAAAATCATCTAGGTAGTTTACTATCCTATCTACACCATAAAATTTTGCAATAATAGTCAAAAAATCAGATATTCTACTAAATATATATGGAGCACACTTTAGACCAAATGTCAACCAATTACTCTCAAAAAACTCATCTCCATTGCCAAAATTCCACCTGAAGCCTTGATAGCCTACATGCGGGCCATAAACGTTAATACTTCTATAAGCAGACTTCAAGTCCACCACACACATAAAATCATTTCTATCAAGTTGGCAAGTAACAGTGTTAATAGAGTTATACGAGAAGCTCCTGGACGTTGTATTCATAAAGTTATTAATAGAGATATCCGCTGGCATACTGCAATCAGTGATGGGACGAAGCTTACCATTAGATTTTTCCACACCCCCTAGGGAGTGAATACATTTAGGTTTACACTCAGTTTTAGTAACCAGGCCTTGGTTCAACTCCTCTACAATAATGCTACACATCTCGTCATAAAATCTATCCTCTAAAATAGACTTATAATTTTTACAATCATATGTTGTATCACACCCCGGGTCAATAATTTTGAAACCCTCGGTAAAACCACACCATAGAAAATCAGATTCAATCTGATTGATATTAATAAGGTCGGACTGTCTAAGAAAACTAGCAAGTCGACATGGGAGTATTTGAGCCTTTCTACCATAAATGAAATGCTCACACCTACATACACCGTTAACACAACTATCATAGACCCTGATGCTGGGTCTATTTAAACATTCCACCGTGAACAGTGGTTCAACCTCACCCTGTACTGGGCAACTATAAGAATTAAATAAATTCTTTGACAATTCACAAGAATCATACATATTTACACTATCATTATTGACATTTTCACCCGGAATGATAAAAACGGGAGGCTCAGGAAGGTCTACCGTACATACTACACTAGAATCAGGCATCAAACTATCAGAACCCAATGCAGGACCTTGCCCAAGTGAATTTTCCTAGTCTTTCTTGTTCCTTTGACATTTGTCTTTACCATGGTTTGACATACCACAAATCTCACAAATATGACGATACCTGCACGGGTCCTCCCTGCAACCCTCGGCCCTGTTGAAAGCATAACAGGTTCGGTTGGATTGTTTTGATTTGAAAGACTTAGGCTTAGACCCACCCGCCTTCTGCGCTTGCACCGTTCCGTCATAAGACAGGTGCCTCAGAATATCCTCACTTTTAACATCGCCAAACGATCCAACACCCTCAAAATTAGCCCTATTCTTGACCGCTGAGTCGTATGCTACGAGAGCCTTTAACGTGTATATTTTAGTAGAGGATTTTTCTACCAGAACTTCAATATGCTTAACCACATCGAACACATCTTCACCCTCCTCTAGCAACTGCTTAACCATTCTAACGTTAACGATCAGAAGTTTCTCGATACTGTCCATTTTTTCACCTTTCTTCAAGAAATTTTTCTGGTCAAACGTACCTCTAGACTTTGTAGCATGTCGACGGTTACTCCTTGAGGCATTAGATCCAATAGAACCCGATGAATCCGTGGAAACACTACGGTACGAAGAAGATCTACTCGAAGATCCAAGATGGCGACGACCTGCCCTGTCGCCGTGGAGACCCCGGTAGTCAGGCGAGCGCTGCCGGCCACGCCCTCGTTGCTTGGTTACCATGTTGACTGTGGAATGTTTATCAACACCACCACGTGCACGACCCGTCTCAGCCTCGCCAGTCGCTGTTGAAGTACTTGTTCGATTAACCGCCTGGTTCTCCAATAAGGACCGGATATCTTCGAGCTGCTGCTCCATACGAGTAGTACGTTCCTCCAGCTCCCCGATATACGTCTGGTCAACAGGCAAATCCAATGAAACCCCAGTAGCAGTTGGGGAAGATGATCCATGACCACCCCCATTGGAATCTACACTGCTCGAAATCCTAGAGTTGGCATGTTTCCTCAGTTTTTTAGGCGACTTCTTGGTCTTAGGCCTTTGTGTGCCGCTAGTTGTTCCTTTCCTACCCATAATGATAGGTTAAACACCGTATTAACTTGGAAAAACGGACAAAAACCGTTAAAATTTCCGGCACCACCCAGCGTGGTGTGTGCCGCTATGAGAAAACTCGCCAACTGACGGTTAATTTGGATCCCGCAGTTTATATAGGTGCTGGATGTTTACGGTGACGTCACACATACCAATGCGCGCCCCTGGAGGAAAAGTAGGTCCAGCCACTGCACATATTAATTATAAATATATACACGGGTGTATATAGTCCCATATATATATATATATATATATATATATATATATATATACGTTTTATAAAGACAATAGACAACTCCTTCTTCAAATCTCGACTGCCTGTTGTCTTATAATGCACTCAGATGCATTCGTGCATTATAGGGCAACAGACAGTCTTGATGTGAAGAAGATCGTTGTCTATTCTCTAAATATATATAACCATTGTGGTGTGTACACACTCATCAATAGATGAAGAAGGCATGCACTTTGCCTGTTCTACATCTTCATAATTCATTATGCGAGATTTAGATCCTACAGCTACTTAGCCTAGGGGTGTGTACTCGAGATTGCCGATGGTGTCGATGATTAGCTGTAACATTATTCTCAATCTCATTATATCCCGGATTCCATTAGATATCTGCTCTAATTACTTATATCGACCATGTCCGTGCCATCCAATCAATGACATCATGATGTATACATTGACATTGCTAGCAATCGATGTAAGACGCTGATTGGCTGATGAGTGTTCACATGACGTGATATCGCCTGATTCGCTAGAGACTCTTCGCTCTATGGTAAATTGGGAGTTTCGTCTTATGTTACTACCACCCACCCAATTCTATCCCATGGAACATGTATTTCTCCCCCTCCCCCTTCTCCTCTTCTCTCCATCCCACCTTCATCCCCCACCTCTCCGTCTCCTCAGTGCCATCACCACTTTGTCCATGCTGATATGTTCATTACGTGCCTATGGCACCACCGACCACACTGCTGCCTAAATGGATGCCCCGGAAGTCAGCAAGGCATGCGCGAATTAATCGGGTCACGCAACACACCGGAAGTCCTCGCCTTGGCGGTCACGCGAATTCCGCTTGACCGTCATGCTTTGCGGTCAGGGCTTCCGTTCTGAAATGAGTGGGAAACAGGCAGAAAAACTATCTCTTAAAGTTAGCAAAACTACAAAACATTCGATAATGGAAGTACATTTGTAGGCCCCTATTGTCACTCTGCAGTATATCGATGCATTTTTGTTTGATATTCGAAATGCGTTTTCCCATCAAGATGCGGTAAAATAACAGTCCCAGGAAGTTAGAATTCATTCAATATTGATATTCGTTATTCATGTTTAAGGACATTAACACATCGACAAGGAAGAAAGGGGGCTATCAATGACCATATAGATAAGACACAGGGGCTGTCGATACGTGCAAAATTCATGTGGGTGAAAGGGAACCTAATGCGTCATGCATTCACCCAAAATTGTCAGATTCCTCAAGCTGGTAGTTAGTACCCCCCCCCACCTGCGGGCCCTGTGGTGTAGGTCCTTAAAGCAACTCTCTCAACACTGTGATAAGGACTAGAGCCTGTCACAAGCTAAAGCACCCTATAACGGTGAACCCTGCTGCTTTTGAGGTGCTCGTAACACCAGAGCAGAGTGACACCTATTACTTATACCCTACTGCCCCTGGTCCCTGTCACGCCACTCAGTCATCCAATATTGACACAACCCACCCCCCACTGCCTGCCTCCAGATAAAAAGCTAACCAGCCTTAAAGGCAATGAAATAAGGGCCTGTTTGTTTCCCCTTGGAAGCACCTTGTTTGACTGCCTTTATTGAGTGGCAGCACGGCTCGGCAGTACAACGTCCTCCATCAGCAGTCAGCTTTTCCTCGCATCAAGATTTGGCGCATGATTTTGGAGGGAAGGAAATGCTCGAAACTAAAATTATTTTAGAAGAGAGTAAAATACAGGTCAAGGTATGTCGGTATTGTTTAACATTTTGTTGTTTTCCACTAACCAACACTAAGTTCAGACTGAGGGCTGGCGTCATGCTTTTAGGCCTTTTTTGACACCCTCACCCCTTTATTAGGCTTTTACTATAGAAATGTATAGGAGCCATGGACACCCACCACCCCCCTGCAGTGTGACATAGTTTATTGACCTAATATTTCGTTATCTTTGTCTTTTGAAAAAAATGTATTGGCTGTTTTGATATGATTTTCAGTCAATATACAAATCTGAAAATCGATGTGGGTCTGCATATATATCCTTACATCATGTAATCAGATTAAACAATGGTTAAAAGTGGAAAACTAAATCTCACCTACCTCGCCTATATCTCCGAAATATGTAACCTGAGATACATTATATGTTTTCCCTGTCAGTGCTGTTTTAATGATGGGCAGTATGGTGACTTTATCGCCTGGGTAGATAGTAGGTAGATGGGCCGACTAGTGAATGGGGAGAGTAGGGGAGCCTGGCTATGCCATAGTGGACCTAATCATGGGAGTGATGGCACGCAAGGATTGCGACCCTACTGCACTATCCCACCACTATCAGCAGCCCAGGCATGTGACTTTCTCCTTAGACACTCTACCATACCCCATCAAGTCACATGGCCAGCTATGTCTCATATGCACACGTGCCTAGCTCCTCCACGGCAGAGAGGTCATTTGCCAGTGTATCAGATAGGTGACCTATGGCTGCCAAAACTTCTCCAGTACGTGTTAGCCAGCCAGCATTGAAGGCACAGGAGGACATTTCTTCCCTAATTAACCCTTGGCATTCCGCAGAGAGTGCCAGTGTGTGAGCCAATTCCCGGTTCCTCCTGGTGCTTGGGATCCTTAGGGGAGTTTAGAGGGATTAAGTGAGCTATCAAGGGTATTGTCCTGGCGTACTGAGAGAAAGACCAAGGGTTAAATTGCCTCATTACTGGTATGACGTGCGTGTGCAGTGAGAGAGTGGTTACAGGTAACTAGAAGTGGTCAACTTTATATTTTATTCACAAAAAAAGGTTTGATGTGCATAAAAAAATCTCTTATGCCACTACTGTTTTGAACATGTATTCTTGACAGTTTTGTTAGAGTTATGCAATTGGTGATTTATTTTCCTTGATTGAATATACATTTATTGATTGGGTTGTCTGGACTAAGTATAAATTCATTCAAAAACACACTAATCTATTATCCAGGGGTAGACATTAACACTGGCCCGGTGGCCAATGGCCAGTAGTATATTTCTAAATTTCCATTGAAATTGGCCATTTGGCCGGAAGGATATTTGAAAATACTTTACTCTATACTAAAGGGCTGGCCCGGGTGGCCAAAGGTCCCAAATGTTAGTGTCTATCCCTGATTATCCTTTTAAATCAATGATTCTGATTAGACCAAAACTTGCCTGAAATTCAAGTTTTCTTTTCAATCTATACCAAACCAGAGAGAGAGACGTTTTGACTTCCGACCCATTCTGCTTAGCTGCACTTCAAACGTCTAGACTTTCTCATTTTGTTTCCACGTCGTCTTACTCAGTCATTCACGAAAGAAATCCCTTCAATGACATAATCCAAAAGAAATTCAGAAATCCCAGATTTGGTGGATATTATTGGCTTAGCTTCACGATAGAACAAACAACAGCCAACTCCCTGCCCAAAATTAATTTCCATAAAAAGAATGAAAAGCACATTACAAGATCACTGACTCCATTGTTGTTGCTTGGTCATTAAAAATAACGACTTCCTTTAGGGTCATAAATTGATAGAGGGGAAGTTCGGGAGGGGGCGACAACAAGAATGCTTTAAACCGTTTTAAAACTCAGAATCAATTTGACGTATTACACTCTGTCCTTTCATGCTGAGAGGCACCCAACTAGTTCTGAACAACACAACCCCTTCCCTCCGAACCCTCCCATCCTACTTCCCCCTACCACCACCAGGGGCCTTGTAAACAGAGAATCTCGTAAAATCTCACATGGGACGAGATCACGTGCAGGGGTACTTCTGGTACAAATGTAGGCCGAGATATGCCGTTAGAGGGCATCGCCGTGCGCACACCATCAAACCGGATATGGAGGGAGGAGCTTCAAAAAAAGAGCACGGGTCGGTTAGGTAAAGCCGGTGTTGTGTTTTATCTCGCATGGAAGAGGAAGCGGCTGTCTTTAGACCGCAGGCGCTGTGAATCGTTACTGAATGACCTCATAAATAAATTGGCTGGAGGATGGTCCCCGGGTTATGGCCCTACTCAGATACATACTTTAGGGCCCTATGTGTGGAACTGCTAATTTAAAAGTCATATCACTGATTAGAGCTCTCATTAACATTCTGTCAGATAATGCTCTTGTCTTTAATCGTTCAAGCCTTGCATATTTCGCCTATACATCTCAGTAATTATGTTGAAAGGGGATCCTCCACCAGCGCTATCCATTTTTATCAGGGGGTATCATTGGTTGATGGCCTGTGTTTGTTGCCTATTAAAGGGGCCCTGGACAGTGGAATTCCCCGTCACATCTCGGTTTTAAGAAACTTCATGTCACATGTCACTTCAGTCCATACCCCATGTCACCTCCAAGAACTTACTGTTTCTCATATCGAATTTAAGAAATCACACATGTAATGTCAATATTTTGCCTCATTTCACCAAGGTCCATGCCAAATGATGATTTTGATACAAAATGATTGTTGGTTTTCATTTTGAAATCATAATTTTTCTTAATACATTCTTTGTTACTAACATTCTCCTTTATAACCATTGTAGTATTTTCACTCCAACAAATTTTAATTTCATCCCTCTCTTAGTTTCACTACTCATTTTGTATGATGTCATTAACTACTGTGATGCCAAAACTTTGATAGTATCATGAAAGTGCATTTTTTCAACTGAATAACCGAATTAACCCTGTGTCTTTTTCATCTGTTTTAGGTGAGTCCCTTCATGCTGTATAAGTGGACAGATTGTCCACCGTGAACGCAGTCCTCACACTATCATCATGCCACATGATTGACATACATGGATCTAAAAGGGTTAGTAAAATGATATTCTACAATGTTGGGAAATATGGCTGGGAAGTGGGGGGAAAACATAGCATCTGTTTCGAATAGAAGGGAAATGGTGGTTTAGGTTAGAACAGAGAGGAAAAATGATAAAAATAGGAATGTGAACTGGAGCCCATTTCTAAGGTACTACGATCACTCACAGCCTTACGGCTACAAAATGATTTTGGTACGACTTGAAGGTTGCAGTCATAGGTTGTTAAGAATTGGCCTCCAGAAGTAGCCTACACAAGAGACTGTTTAACCTGCAATTTTCTTCATCACAACCTTCCAATGCATACTGAACGGAATCTGTATGAGAGTCTGGCAGGCAAAACGAAGGATGCAGGTTGGACATATTACAGTGTATCGACGTATATGTTTCAAGCAATTAATTGAACAAAGGTATATCTAATAAAGACGTATTTGAAAGAGGGGTTTTAGACCATCTCAATGATGTGACAGTTAAGAACTTTATTGTAAATTTCCAAGACCCTGTAGAGAACGAGTTCCCTATGTTAAACCATGGGTACCTCAATTATCCACAAGAAACATTTAAACTACTAAAATAATATAATTATTGTTTGCCTCACCAGATAAAGCCTATGATTTATTCATATCAAACACAAAGATGTAAAATTCAATGCTATATTCTGCGGCATTTGGCTTATTACCCAGATGAGAGTCACAATTAGACCCCTTTGTCATCATGGTATATACACATTGTGTTCATTATGCTTAGATAAAGTACATCTATTTATTAGATGACGGTTAGTTACACCATGTGCGGCGTAAATGTCACGATGAAGGTAGTATTTTGCGTAGGCCATAAGGTACCTATACAAAAGCAGTGTCTATAAAACATTCATTAGATGTGCATAGCGATAGGGCTTGTCTTCAAGGCAGAAAAGGGGAGGGAAGAAGACAATGAATGGCAATTATTTGATTGAAATGTAGTCAAGACGATTATAATGATTATGATATGTGCTGAATACAGAGGCAAAGGTTTAAGGATTTAGATACTTTTAATCATAGTCATCTGGCCATTTAGGGAGTGGTCATTTTTAACAACAGGGGAGAGGAGCTGGTTTTGAGGGAGGGACAAGAAATTTCTGACCCCTCTTGGGGGGAGGGTGAAACAACTTTCACCTTTTCTTAGTGAAACAGCCCTCTCATTATATAGAATAAGGGGGAGGGTGAAATTTCTGACCCCTCCGAGGGGGAAGGCCAATAAATTTTGGCGCACCCACCTGAAAATCCACCACCCTCCCCTGTTGTTAAAAAATTACCACTCCCATAGGATGCTGCAACTGCATGATGTGTAAAACGGGGCTATGAGGCTGCTATATTCAACTTGCGATAATAGCATACCCTCCTTTAACTGTCGCAGAGGGTATTAGTGCATCGTGCCCATCTTTTAGGAGTGTGGGCCAATCAACTCTACAGAACTTGCCAGGGTCGCATACATGCCTCACACCTAGTGACGGATAAAATGCGTTGATACACTACGCGCTATGTACTGACCAATAGCTGGCATTTAAAAAATCACACTAGTAGTATAGGAAATGGGGTTTACAAGGTGGCTGTACAGGGATCCTCATGCTAGTAGTATATATGAATGTGACTTTGAATGAGGCACTTATAATTGCCCCAATGTTGGTAGTATATAAATGTGACATAGGCGAAGGCACTATCAATTGGTCCAAATCTTGGTATCTATCTATTACAGCATACATGATTATGTAGTCAATAAATATGAGGTAGGAGATAGCACTAGCGATGATTCCTATCTAAGTATATGCCATAAGTGGATGTACCCATTGTATATTATCGCAGTAGTTACGGCGTGCGATACAAGAGATGACATTATCAGCGGTCTCACTTATCTAAATAGTGTACTAAACGTGACACAGAAGACGGTAATATTTGCTGCCTTTGCTCTGGTAGGATATGGGATATGACAGAGCTTCTCACGTCGATGCCATTCTTTAATGAAAAAAAGTTATATGGAAACTGACTTATAAATGTGAATGGCATTATATATGGTCATTTTTCACATAGAGTGACACTGTTATAGACTAGTGGGTACTATCTGTATCTATCACAATAGCATAAGTCGTTTACAAAATAAGATTGAAAATCATGTTAATAAAGACTGCTTTCTCAGAGCTTTTGACTCCTCCTAAATAAAAGCTAAGATGTATGAAAGATTTCTAACAGTAGGACTTGTGATAAATTTCCTAGACTGAACTATGTAGGGAATATATAAGGCAGGTGGCGTCATTGACGGGACGTATATGCTTAGAAGTATGATGTATAAATCATATTCACAAACAGATGTACATTGAACCATAAGGTTTCCCACCTCTTTGATCACCGTCCATAAATCTGGAAGTTTTGCCTTTTCAGTCAGACATGTGATACAGTGCATGTTCATAACATTTCTACTCTTTTGTAGCTGATAATTCTATTCATCGTTTCTCTATGGCATGTATTATATCATATTTTCTGGCTTCCAACGAGATAGACCCTTTGGTGAGGATATTCCAAGTGGGTGTTGATTTGTGCCATAGGCAGGTAAAGACACCAAGAAAAAAACAACAATATACTTAACCCTTTAAGTCATGATGCACCAATGAAGTGCTGGCGAGACTGCTTTTCAGTACTTCATTGGAGCATCATGCCAACCCTCCGAGCGTATGTGTATCAACCCCATAGGGTTGGCCTGAGCAGGCTGGCATGGTGCTCCAATGAAGTGCTGCCGAGCAGTCTCGCCAGCACTTCATTGCAGGGGCGTAGGAAAAGGGGGGCCAGGGGGGCCTGGGCCCCCCCAATCACAAGGGAGGTGGGGCCTGAGTATGTCTGGGCCCACCCAAAATTTGCTAAGAATTCATAATGAATTGAACAAGAAGCTAAAACTTTGCATCTCAAATTAGATTGATATAGTAATGGGATAGGGAAAATGGGGGCCTGGGCCTCAAATCAGATCTAAATTTAATTAAAAATTACTTTTCTGTACAAATTTTATATAGCTATGTATAGGCGCTATTACGCTTGAGCTGAAAATCCAAGGTGTTTGAGGTGGGGCCCCTGCTGGGCCCCCCCCCCCCCCAATGCAGATTTGCTTCCTATGCCTCTGCATTGGTGCATCATGATGACTAATGGGCATCATGCACTCCTGCATCAGCGGCCCTTGAGGGTTTTAAATACCACTGGCTATAAATGAGAATAATAAATTCCATAATGGGAATCACCAGGTTGAGATGCATTCCCTAGCAAGCTAGAGTAAGTAGTCGGTAACCCTACATCAAACTGAGGAGAAGCTCTCTCATTGCTCGTGGTACACACCACTTTAACTATACCCTGCCTGAGTATGGGCACACACCATCCCCATACATCGTTGTCACATTTGTCTCTGGGAGAGAGACAGCAGCGCAGCAGGGTTCTTCTTACACATACAGCAGTGCAGCCTGCCTGTTACGGTACCCACAAACAATGGGGCAAAATGTCGTCTGCTACCACACAAGTGCTGCAGTACAACCCACGTATTACTCCTACTTGAAAACAATGACATAAAATATAGTCTTCCCTTCAAAATGACATCTGAAGCCATTATTAAACTACGCCCCCTTCATTACCAGATCTCTCTCTTTTACTTAGGTGCTGAGCAATTTCAAACCCCAAATTGATTTGTATTGTGGTGGTGGTGAGAACGAGGCATTTGCTCTGCCCCTATTTTGGGCGAAATTTGAGGGTCAAAAATGACAATTAGACTCTTAACTATGGGGAAAGGGAAGGGTGTTTGCCCCCGCGACCCCCGTGTAAATCGGCCACCGATTATATGATCAAATGACGTCATCTTCATTCTCTCTTTCATTCTCTCTTCGCAGAGGAATTCAAATAAGTGCTAAATTGGAATATAAGAATTCCCTAGGCATTTAATACATTCTTCTCCTTAAGAGGAGTCTGTTCCTATGCTGGGACCAAGATGGAATATTAGATTGGGTCGGCCAATCATACCAAGTGAGCATAGAAGATGGTACCTATACGTCCCCACCCCTCATCCAACACCCCACCCACCCTAATACCTATAGTCCACTTGGCCTCTTCGGTCGACTTTTGCCATACATTCCCTACACAAAATTCGACTGAATAGGCCCAGTGGACTTTAGGTATAAGGACGTATATATATATATATATATATATATATATATATATATATATATATATATATATATATATATATATATATATATATGTGTGTGTGTGTGTGTGTGTGTGTGTTCAGTGTTCTCCAAGGCCAGGCATGGTACGATGACGTCATGGGGAAGGGACTATAGTCTGGCCTTCTTGACCTTACGCCCTTACCGCTCCTCCTTTATATACCACCGATACACTAGCCATATAAATACTGCTTGTCCTCCGGGAGATATCAGCAGACACCATCTATGTATAATAGCAATTTACTTCAGTTGAATTTGTCATCATTGTCCTTGCATTAATAAGGATAAAGCATAGATATAGAATAAAATATCAATAATGACAACATAGATATAGAATAAAATATCAATAATGCCACTTCTCAATTGTGACAAGTATATATGCCTCCTCACATGACAAAAGCAAGTGGAAGCATTCCCAAAATTAACCGTAGACATACGTATTCCAACATGCAATAGTTATCCCCTTCAACCCCTCCTTTTCTGAAGTAGGTACATAAACATTGATCGACAAACCCAAAACCCCTTCGTCCACACCCCTTTACACATGCCATTCAGTCACTTGATAAAGGTTGGTGGCTATTCGATCCTAGTATGAGGCCAATCCAAATCTTCCCTGTATCCTCGCCCCACATCACCTCCTCATACCACTGGGCAGCCCAAATTCCTTCGGCCATTGGGTGAATCGTTCAGAATCCCACCCCTCACGTCCCCGGCCACCCTTTGCCCGCCCTTTCTTGCTCCATTGAGGATTTCCGGGGCGCTTTTAGACGCCAGAATGGCGCAAAAGCGCTTGCCGTTTGGGCGGAAGTGCTCCCATGCCTATCGCTATCGTTATCATCCGGCTGATTCCTTATCCACCTCACTGACCTCAGTAGGGCAAGCACTAGGCCAAGCAAGCTGTATAACAGCCCTCGAATGATGCCGACCAATCAACGAGCCTCTTACATAGCCCCGACCAATCGCTAGGGCTTTTGTATTGCGGCGTCCTGTTCATGTGATTCCAATATGGCGGCGTATTATCTGCCACTTGGACGCAGTCATGCCTATTTACTTGCCGAAATGACAGTCGATTACGTCGATATACTAATGTTGGACGGCACAAGGCTTGTGTAACCGATCGGACGGTTGACACGTTGATCGATTGTTTAAACTTTAAGGCTTTTCAGTCGTGATTTATCACGCTCGATCCTAGGCCTTTTATCCCAGATGAGCATCTCTGTACAGCTCAGTGAAAATGGGATAATTTCTGGCCTGGAGATGTGCCGGTTAATTTGTGGTGCAGCAATTTAAAGTAGAAAGCTTGTCTTCATTAAGGAAGGAACCAAATAAAATGACAGGTCGCACTTGATAAAAGCTTTTAAGTCAAGCCCCTACATAACGTTGATTGCCCTGTAAAAGGGTGACATCGAAATGGCATTAGTTCCACCTCAACCTTGTTCTTCCCTTCAGGATATTAAAATCATAATCCAATTTTATCTACTACATTTTGTAAAGTATTGGGCCTATTATCGCACCTTCTACTATGATATCCCTATAGGCCTACTTCATTTCTTTATCAACGATATCGTTCAAATCGGCAAATGGCAAAACGCCCTAGTAAGTTAAATTGATGTAGGCTTAAACATGGCCTAGTCAGAGAGCCGTCGCCCATAACAACTAGGAATCATGTGATATATATGTGACTGAAAAGTGTAATGATGAGGTGTAAATTCACATACATGTATATGAAAGCAAACGTAGTAAGATGAAGAAACCACAGATACATTCTAATTGAAAAGTTAGATATGTTAACCAATGACCATGTTTGCTACCACCTGCTGCAACACTGGGTTAGGAGGGGGTGGGGGGAGGGATATGTGGTGAAAAATTGCTTGCCGTTGCAACTATTCTACCAACTGACAGTAGCATGCCAGTGCAAGTCGATCTATTGGAAGCAGGATATATCAAGTAATTATTTCATACATCATGCATGGCAGAGAGTGAGGGTTATAAGTGTACTAGGTGCACATTCAATTACCATTAGTCAACGCCTGGCAAAGGGAGGGTGTGGGGTTCACACTTGGTGGTGGGAGATTGATATGAGCTCTCTGTGCCCATAAACAACACTTCTATACATAGTGCGATAATTCCTCAGAGCTCATATTTATTTGTCATCGAGAAATAACGGTTAATAACACGCCAGTATTGCATTGGTGAATCATTTGGACCGTTAGTTTAACAGTAAAGGGTCTATGCGATGCACAAACTTTATGTCTACAAAAGGTCTCAGTGTTGGAAGCCACTATGCTAGTCCTAAAGGGCTAAGCATAGGCCTACACTGTAAGAAATAACTGTTGAATCTACAAGGGGTCCTTGTAAAAACTGAACAATGAACCACTGTAATTACACAACAGGGAGCCAGTAACCCTGTGTATAATCTCCAGTTGGCAGTGTGGTGGTACAAGGAATCTCTGTGAAAACGATGTGAAAACAACGAAGGATCTCTGGCAACTTTGGGACGAGACATCCTTCATTATTTCGACGACATTTTTTTAACAGTGTACAGTCGCTTCCTGGAATCTATCGTAGATGAGTCAGAGTACCATTATATTGACCTGTAGGTTCGATTTCCATTCCAGACAGATACAGGAAAATTTTGCCTCTAGTGTTCCTCTTTTTATTGGCGCTTTATGTCCTCCGGCATTTTGTGCCCTCAAAAAACTTCCGATTGAAAAATGTATATTTAATCTATGTACAAAGGCTGTGAGATTATAAGTGGTTGCTACTTGGGAACTCCGTTCTTATTGAATTAACTCGACCTAATAATATGACTACTACTTTATTAATTTGGGTACTTGGTGGCCAACTCAAACTAATTCTTTAATTAAGCGGCAGCCCTTTTGTTCTATCAGTTTTACATGATTCCTATTGTAAATACATTGTAAATATATTAAACTGAATATTTATTATTATGAAATGCTTGTAAAATGTGAATAGATCAAATAAGTTCTTTGAAATTGAAATTGAAATTGAAATTAATACATTCTATCCTCTATCATGCATTTAATATGATTCCCCATTGCTAGCATAGGCTATTTAGTAGAAAGGAGTGATCACATAGATATCCCATGTCCATTAAGTAGAAAAAAGGAATGAAATACTAAAACTATTGTTCTGCGTTTGCAATGCTCTAATTCCAAATCCAAATTTCTATCATTATTTCCGTCAAACTAATCGCAAAAATAAATGAAACACTTTTTGGCAATAGTGCAGGGTCCTGACCTCATCTTATTCTCTCTGAGGACTCAGATTAAATCTCCAAACACGACATCTCAATAAACAAGCATGCAGCCTATCCTGCTGCTGGAAATACCCCAGGACAAAACATGACGGAACGGAAAACGAATCTTTGGATCAATTCAATCATAATCAATCAATGGTATCTGCACAGTGAGCAAGTGCCAAAGCCTGACAGCAAATGCCTTTACCCCAATTAAAATGCAGGCCCACGCATTGCCTTTTTGATTAATTTAAACACCTCCTCAGACAGGATCTGCTTGAGAGATGGTTAGTAGGGTTAGCGAATACCTTCTTTCACATATTAGCCTGTAGTTTAATGTAAGCAGTGTTGAGTATAAAATTATCTGAAACAAGTTACATGAGTGATAAGTGGAATAAGGAGTTGTCATTAATGCTATTTTTGGGTCACTTTTCTGTTCTGTCTACTATATTCTAGGTGATTCTGATAAGAATATCATTTCTGCAGGTAATGTTACCTGTATCCCATAGAAGCAATTTTTATATCAGCCTATGTTAAAGATTATTGAAAAGAAAACAGTTGATTGTCTTTTGTCAAGTGCTTTAGCCCAACCTCCCTTCAAGTTCCAATTCATGGCATCACATGCCACACATAGGCTGCCTGATGTTAATATCACAGAGTGAATTTCTAACAGCTTGTATGGAATCTGCATTTACCCATCAATCAAATTTTTCATTTAATTAACCATAAGCACATTAAAAATATGTTGATTGAAATTAAAATATAGAAATTAGTTATAATGCTGTCAGACCCTAGGGAAAAATGGCAAAAATTGCTGTCAGAGGGATTCGAGCCAGTGCCATCATTTTCAGATAAGAACTGACTGGCGTCTCTTGCATGGTAAAAGGGGGTAGATTGTCATGATTATGACAAAGATTTTTCTTTTTTCACTACTTATGGTGTATATAGCAACCAGTTTCATGGGAATGAATTCACATGTTCATCTATGGTCTTAGCTTTTGATATAAAGTTCCAACCCTATTCTGGCACACACACACACATAGTAATATCGTGTCTTAATTTTGATAATAATGTTAGGTAATAACGGTATCAAATGCTAAATGTGTTTTGGGGTAATCAGTTAAGTCAAGTCCAGGTGGCCATCGAGTCTCAAATTCTGAAGTCTTTCTAACTATATCCAACGTTTAAATGATATTGGACACCTCACCTTGAAAACAAGAAAACAAAATGTCTCTTGCATATTGTACCAATACAATTTGAGCACATGCCAACATAAAATGTAGGTATCTCTCACCTCAGCAGATAGTCTGCTTCAATGGTAACCTCTCACATTCTCACTTTAATTCAAATTCATATTTATATATAATCAATTCAAGAGCTAACATCATAGTCTGGGCTGTAGCAATATCCCCCATCAATAATGGAACAAGCGCTTATATTTAAAGCAGAAAAAGATGAAATAATACCTAAGTATAATACCTAAGTATGTTCACAATAGAGCATAGACAGCGCCCTTTAACCGATAGCGGCAGAGGGAGTAACTAATAACACCAGACGCTGGGGGTATTGATCGCATGACTCATAAAATCGATACAGGTTGATACTTAGGCCATGTGAGGGGAGATTAACTTCTGAGCCGTGGATCATTATACACTGTTAAAGTGGGCAGGGATCGTGGTGGTTTCTCTGGTACAGTCCACAGAAGTTCTAACACTTCAAAAGTAGTCCCAGTCTAATTCAATTTAAGTACGATTTTAGCAGCTCTATTTTTACGATTGCTTGTTTGTATTAGTTTTTATTCCTGGTGCTCTTGCCAAGGGCGCTTTAGATAGCCTTCCCTGGCCTTGTCGTGGCAGTTGCGCCTTTTGATAATAAATAATGATCACAAAGAAAGTCTTTAGAAACATTGTTTGTGCCGAGATTAACTGTTTTACTATTGATTTAAATCACAATCTATTATGTGAAAACTCCAATTTTCATATTCATGTTGCTGCTTACTAAAACTGCAGTGTTTGCTGCAGTGGAAATTTGACCTTGTGTTGGCTACAGTGGACATATAAACTGAGTAGGAGATTCTCCCTCTGCCACCTCAACCCCCACACCTCCCAGCTTCTACCTTGGCTCCATGCCCCACCACCCCTGTCTACCCGCTCCGATGATACTCCCCTACCCTTACCATTATACTGGTATCCTCCCCGCCTGGAAACAGGCACGTGCCCCCGCCATCCGGGCTTATACACCCCCATTGATGGATCCAATTAGACAGTTTTTCTGCCTCCCCGATGATCATTTGTCCCCGATATGAACGCAACACGGCGGCAAACAAAATAATTGAACAGTAGGGGCCAGAGAGCCACTATACTCCAGCCCCCACCGACCTGATCGCCACGCAACAAGACCCTTACGCGTTCGTTACTTTATTGCGCAAGGATACATGTGCATTGGCATAGCACTCATCTCACCACCGCGCATGTGCGATCGGTCACGCAATATTCAAATTAAGCGAGACACGTGACTGGGTCCATTTACAGTGCGCAGGTCTGGTGGTCGCCATTTTGTTCTGTGTGTTCAGTGAGTTGCAGCCAATGAGCTATGTAGGTACATACATGTGGCCAGGTGAGGGAAAACATGCCTCCTGGGGGGGGGGGAATGGCTTTTTAAGGTTTAAGTCATAGGCTTTAAAATGAGATAGCTAAAATATCCCCGGTAGTTTTGCTGTAATTGCTTGTCAAACATAGGTTGATGTGTACAACTGAAAATAGGAAATAAGCTCTATATGCATTATATCCTATCATAAACACTAATAATGCCCAAAAAAATGCAGATTTGTGGAAAAATAACAAAAGAAATGTGATGAAATCTTTTGTCATAAAATTGGTGCTAGAGGGAATTTTTTAACTCTGATTTCGGCTCTGGGTTCCTGAAGGAATTTCCAAAAAAAGTTTGTGGCAAAAATTCCCAATTGGAATGCGCAAGTGGTTTCCATGGCAACCAGAAATAGCCTTATCAACCAATTTTCTATGTTTCCCTGGCAACCAACATTCCAAAAATAGGACATTTTCAGTGGAGATGGAATGATTTTCAGCATACCACTGGATTCCTTATGAAAAATTGGTCTAAAGCTTTTTTTTAGCATATTTGTCAGTGTTTTACCCATATACTGCCCCCTGGTGGCCAAAACCAGTGCTAAAAATTCCCCCCGAAAGGGGCATCCTTCCCCGTTTGGCCACACATGTATGTGCACCTTCTGTTAGTGCAAATGTATTGAGTTACTGAACTGTGCACTACACGGCTTACATTATTAGCGAACACTGTGAAAACTCTCAATAATCCGTTTTGAAGGGAAAATAAGCAACCTTTAGTGGTGACCCCTAGTGTTACAATAGGGAACTCCACCTTGGTATTGAATGAATAACATAGCAATGCCTAGTATAAGGTACACATATATAAGGGAGCATTAGCAACACAGCCTCCATGTACATGTATAGAATATCAGCCAAAATATCCAATTGATATAACAGGGTTTCCCATGGACAACAGCTATGATAATACATTTTCTTGACTTCATCTGGCCCATGTACTCTAAATTGAGATCTGTCACATATACATTGCTTTGCATTTCCCATTTCTCTACATATCAATCTATCACATTCCAAAAGTATTTGGAAATAGCAACATAACATATAGGTCAAATTAGCATGAAGTGAAAACCATGCACTTTCTCATAGACACCAATGGTGAAGACTTCCCTTTCTTCATATCCATTTCCCAGAGAATTGAGCTTGGTTGCGTACCATTTTCTATTCATTTCCCAAACCGTTATACATAAATCTAATATACTAGGTTATAGGCAAAAGGCAACAGAACTTCTATGCCACTTACCCTCTAGAATTCACCTTTAAAATACCATGAGGAAGCATTATAGAGAATAAGATGTTTCAAAATGAGATTTCAGAGATAAAATTAATAACCACGGCATCACCATAATAGATTTCCATCTAAATGCATTTTTGTACATGTATGTATATATGATTGAGAATCAACGCTGCACAATGTAAGGGGCATGGAGCAGTAGGCTGTGCAGTCTTAGCGGCATGGAGACCGTAGTCAGCAGGCTGTACAATGTAAGGGGCGTGAAGCAGTAGGCTGTGCAGTCTTAGGGGCATGGAGACAGGAGTCAGCAGGCTGTACAATGTAAGGGGCATGAAGCAGTAGGCTGTGCAGTCTTAGGGGCATGGAGACAGGAGTCAGCAGGCTGTACAATGTAAGGGGCGTGAAGCAGTAGGCTGTGCAGTCTTAGGGGCATGGAGACAGGAGTCAGCAGGCTGTACAATGTAAGGGGCATGAAGCAGTAGGATGTGTAGTCTTAGGGGCATGGAGACAGCAGTCAGCAGGCTGTGCAGTCTAAGGGGCATGAAGACCGTAGTCAGTAGGCTGTGCAGTGCAAGGGGCATGGAGACAGTAGTCAGCAGGCTGTACAATGTAAGGGGGATAAAGCAGTAAGCTGTGCAGTCTTAGGGGCATAAAGACAGTAGTCAGTAGGCTGTGCAGTGCAAGGGGCATGGAGACAGTAGTCAGCAAGCTTTACAATGTAAGAGGCATGGAGCAGTAAACTGTGCAGTCTTAGGGGTGTGGAGACCATAGTCAGTAGCACAGTGACGGAACCTATCACCGTAATTCGAATTACGGTGTTCCAAGATAGCAGCAGTTGAATCCACCTCATTTTTTTCTCTATTGAATTGTAAGATACCTATAGCTACTTGAAACATCTACCTTGGGCAGATTAAAGTATTGCCATTAATGCTGAAGACCCAATCCTTGGATCTACTTGAAATGTATTAGTTCATGCATAAACTGCCCTTTTTTTAAAATTGTCAGTATCACCGTAATTCAGAAAGTGGTATTATCGTAATTCTGTTATTGTTTTTGTCAAGAATCACTGTAATTCCCTATAATAGTAGCCACCCATGACTTCATTCCATTATAGGCTTCATTCAGTCACAGATCGCTTCATACACATGTCTGGGTTCTTGTTCCCTGTGTATGGATGGTTCGGTTTGATGGGGAGAAGATTTACCTAATCACTTCAAGAAACATGTTTCATTCCTATAGACTGTGAAAATTGCATTACAATGCCAAATAGAGAAGTTGAACTGAACTGACAGTCAGGAATCACAGTGATACCTTCCAAGAATTACAGTGATACCTCATTTCGAATTACGGTGATAGGTTCCGTCACTGTGAATAGGCTGTGCAGTCTTAGGGGCAAGCAGACAACAGTCAGCAGACTGTGCTGTGCAAGGGGCATGGAGACAGTAGTCAGTAGGATGTGCAGTCTTAGGGGCATGGGGATAGCAGTCAGCAGGCTGTGCAGTAAGAGTAGCATGCAAAACAGTCAGCAGGCTGTGCAGCGCAAGGCGCATGCAGCCAGCAGTCAGCAGGCTGTGCAGCGCAAGGCGCATGCAGCCAGCAGTCAGCAGGCTGTGCAGCGCAAGGCGCATGCAGCCAGCAGTCAGCAGGCTGTGCAGCGCAAGGCGCATGCAGCCAGCATTTAGCAGGCTGTGTAGTGCAAGGAGCATGCAGACGACAGTCAGCAGGCTGTGCAGTGCAAGGGGCATGGTTTGGATATTACTACTAAGACTGAACAGTGTTTATAAGTTAGAGGTTGTACTGTAGGCAGTAGGGGGCAAGCCACAAAGAGCTTGACTTTAGGATCCAGCTGATCCCTGGGGCACAATGCTGCCATTCAGTTCGAACATTTTTTACGACACACCCCACTGCGGCCATGCTGCCGTTGCAGGCTATTACACAGTCACCCCCCCCCAAACATAACCCCTCCTTTACACCACCCCTACACCATCCCCTAAACACAGACACATACAAAAATCCATGACCTTGAAAAGCTTATTGACGAAATGTTTATTGAGTACCCAGGCAGTTGTTGTACAGGAACTAACTACTCTAAACTGAACCTGACTTCCGCCATTGTCGTAAAAAGTTGCCACTGTGAAATAAATGACTTCATTTATCACATTCTATGACCTCCTTCCTGTGTGCTGTCACGATTTAATCGATATCAAGCAAATATCAATATCAATTACTATTATAATAGGATTAGTTTAACTTAGTGTTAAAGCTTCAATTTCCCAGATCGAAATTTAGAATAAGGATAGATAGATCCTGATAAGAAAGTGTCAATATCAATACTGTGCACTGCCTGCCTTCATATTATTACTTGATTGACTAGACGTCAATCAAGTATTTACATCTATCTAAACCTTATCATATTTTGCTGATACAGTGTCTCCATGAGCATTGCAAAGCTGTTACCTTATAGAACAGGGACCCTGTATAAATCTATTGTGCTGACAAGGCATATTAAAAGGGCTACTAGCAGATTATTTACACATGGGAATACAGTATTGATGTTGTCACACCTCCAGGTAATCCTTAACCCTTTAACAGGCCACCTACATATATGTACAACCACACAAAGGCCTTATTACCCTAAGCCTAAGGTAGGTATGATGCACTAACACTCTGTGTCCCTTGAGGTACTCAACTAGTTCTGCTCTAGCCAATCTCAAAACTCCACTACAAGAGTGTTGTTCAGTCCCCGCTGCCACTCTTACAGGCACTCTCAGACTCAGTCTGCCATAGACAGAGATACCCTGTCCTGGGGCTTCTCCCGTACAGAGTGATCTTGAACAAACTACCATGCCTGCCCAGGCGCCTCTCTGAAAGGAACCTTTAAACCTTGCACACATGCATCACTGACTTTTAGTCCTTTAAAAACAGGATCACTTACACACTCTTATTATCTGATTGACTAGACATTAATGTCTAACATTGCAGCCCTGGTGAGTTATGGCCATAGTACATGATAGTCAATCATACTTGTGCCTGTGGCACAGCCTTAGACATTTTCTCTTTATTGCCACTTTAGGATTTGATGGGATGCGGTGGTATACACCAAAGACTAACAATGAAATGTATTGTGCCAATGAGTCTTAAGTCTCTTTAGAACGATTTTATTCTATTTTCCAAAATGGGAGGGTCAGGCCCCAAATCTTCCTGTATCTCCCTGGTATACTAGTAGAAGTCATTCTACCCCTACCCTGGTACTTATCTTGTTCAGCATGCCACCGCATCACCGCCACGTCTGGTTTACAGCGTAGGAATACAAATAAAGGCTTTGGTGGGAGGCAGCAGTGCGGAACTACTTAATAGGGTGGATGTGGCTTGGAGGTGTGTAGTGTGGTGTGTAGGTGGAGTTGGGGTGAGATCTTTGGGGGGTATAGGTGGGTTAGAGTTAGTTGGATTGAAGAGAGAACAGTCAATTGATATAGAGGGTGTAGGGTAGGAGTGAGTGAGTAATAGGTGTTTAATGCCATTTCGACAGCTAAGGTCATATTCATGGCGAGAACGACGTTACACAATTTCACATTAAATTGTGTCAGTGCCCACGCATATGTGCACCACACACATCCGAGGGGATAGGAAGGAGGAGAAATAGGCCCTTTTAAGTGGGCTAGGGAAGCCCGGGTGTAGGGTAGGATGGTAGGGCTAAAGAGTTGTGAAGGGGATGAGTGTAAACTTACTTACAGATTTCCAGGTGAGAAGTAGGTTTAGTGAATGGGTTTGGGAGGACCAGAGGTGGAGAAAGGAAATAAATGACAAATGAGGGTGCAAAACAGCAGGACTAGAAATGCAAAGAAACTAGTTTTAAGGATGGATGGGGGTTATAGGATGTATGGGTGGGTGTAGGGAAAAAGAAGGGTTATTACCCAGGAGTAGGTGCCTGTAAGCCCCCTGCCTGAAACCATGCTGTGGACCAGCTACACTCGGCCTGAATGGTAAAACTGGTCTGCCCAACGTGTGAAACGTGACGACCATTATAGGTATGTACACGTTGGGTAGGGAGAAGGGTAAGTGAGTGAGGTTGGGTAGTACCTTATATGACTGATAGAGGGAGAGGGTGTATGGGTTGATGCAATGTATTGGGTGTAGATGTGATAGGGTGTATACTTTCTATGTTATCTATAACATTATCCACATCTGGGGGTGATGTGTGCCTACTGGAGAAGGGTGGCTGTGTATGTGTTATCTTTGTATGAGATACTCTGATATCATAACAATCAGGGTCAGATGCAAGAGGTGGGTGCATGCCAGTCAGAGTGGTGGCCTTTTTATGCCATATATTTGTGCAGGGGATGGTTGACATCCACAGTGCCACACAGAACTTTAAAGCATTACCAACGTGTGAAGCATGGCACACGGAAAACACAATGGTCCCTGCACTCACCGTGAAAAGTAGACATCGTTCTACGTGTAGATCAAACATGTATAAAGGTATTGTTTTAGAGTAAATTAAGTAGGGCCACATTTCAGAATAGAACAGGGGCTCAGTAAAAGAAAAGTCAAAGAAAAGAGATCAGCATTTTCCCAATTTGGTGGGTATGATTGCAGCCTGAAAACTTGGCGTTTTGTCAGAGAATTGGCACTGAAAGCAAGACAAAAATGGAATAGGAAAGGGTATGTATACCGGTGTCGTACAGACTTAAGACAATGGCTTTTACTGATTTGGTTACATTAATGTTCATAAAATCATCATCGATCCTTCGACCATGATACCTAGTATCACACACCCTTTGTTTTATCATATGCTCTGAAAAAAATTCTTGATCCAGATTCTGTCAATGTCGCCAAAAATTAATGAGTATGATTTGAGACTCATCCTGATCATGGGATGATACTCAGGCAGAGCCAAAGTAACACCCTGGGTTCAGCCTCAGGATATGTCAGAGTATCACCCCAGGATCAGGCTGAGTCTCAGATCATACTCAGTTTGGCGACATTGCCTGGATCTAGAATAAAGTGAGTAAGAATATTTTTCAGTGTGGGACACAGTGATCTTGTAGAGTGATACTCTGATTTAGAAGGGTTGGGTATTGAACTTGATATTGAGAAGGGTTTAATCTCTGGTAGCATTATCCATATGATTTATTTGATATGGCCAAGGGGGCTACTGTAACACTGAAACTAAAAGCAAAACACGTCTCAGGTGATTTACTACCACCGGACATCGCCCTCTCTTCACTCAACTCCAATTTATTCAATTAGTATTCTGCAGGGTCACACAGTGATGGCCCCAGAATCTCTAATATGAGGAATCCCATAAATTCCGAAATTTCGATCGATATGCGGGTTTCAGTAGTCCAATAAAGTGCAATATATAAAGACAATACAATAGATAAGATAGCAGTGTAATTGGAGATTAAGAACTAAAACGTCAGCTAAATAGGATAGGTCCCCGGGATAGCTCCCCCACTTAATCTTTGCAGCGCTGCTGTAGGATCACAATATCTCAAGGTTGATATTGGTACATCCATTATGCCTTCTTGGTGCACCATGATTAACATGAAGCTTTATCATATCAGGCGGTCAATAAATTTTCACTATTTAGGTGTGTCACCTTCTGGTCTCGTGTACCTGACACTAATCCCTCCCACTCTAATCCGCCTGCACATCCCAGCAGTGGTCTTTTACAAAGTCACTGATGACAGTACACTGTACAACAGTAAACTGATTCCAAAGAAAAAACCCTAATTTGCCAGGCTTCGTGCTCTATACCCAATCTCCTGTCCTCGGCTTATTTTCTCTCCCGCAGAGGCGGCCATGCTGACAAGGGTTTACCCTGGCAGACATGGCATTTATCAATGGCCATGTTTATTCTATCCACACTCCCTTGTTGACGCTACCACCAGCTTCTCCTGTGCTTATATGTGGGGAACCACCAGCCCCCCCCCCCACCCCTCAGCTTTCATATAGTATAGGACACCATGTCCTCGATCACCCCCACCTCCCATGGATGCATCCCACAACATCGCTCAGCCTTCCTACATCTCGCAGCAGGTCTCGTGCAGCAGCGAGATCGATATCTCTTGGCTCCTTGCTTCTCGTGACGTCACATTCATCTCGGCATTGGCGAGGTCTCGCGAGATGGTGGCTGGATATGTGTGGAACTAATCAGGAATAACAGTCATTTCAATGTCTGATGATCCACGGGGCAATGGCTGTCTGAACTCTTGTTAGGGTCGTGGGAAAGCAGCGGTGATATAGAAGATGGGTGGATCGAAGTCAGTGCTGTAATCTATGTATACAGTGCATACAATATAGAGGCAATACCTATATTCTGTGGTATGGGACCTGATTTATTCATTTATGAATTTGAATACACCGCCTCTCACTTTCACTAGTCGAGACTAACCCACACTTCATTGCATCATTCCTTCAAAACAAATACAATAATTATGATATTAGATTAAAGATAAGCCTAGTCTACAAATATTAACACAAGCAAAAAATCCTTGATTCAAGTGGATCTGATTGTTCCCCTATTCTAAATTTGGGAAAGTCGACAGCCTTTTGATTACCCCTCACGAGAGAAAAGCTCTGGGGGATTACATTTGGGATCTATCTATTAGAGCTCACAACTTAAAAGTGATTGATGTCTCTTTCTAAATAAATGTTAATTAGGTCAGAGTTCTCCCTAAAGTTGTTTGCGGATCCACTGCTGTACCTGCTTTGAAATGCATGTCTTTTGAATTTTCTGGATCTACTTACTCATTGTAGAGCTATATTCAGGCACCTTTGCAAATCCCATTATTTTTAGTTGTATACCAGTTACAGTCTGTACCTTAGTTTACATTTGAAGCCACAAATAAAACAAGGTGCGTCTGATGCTATCCACTGCCACTTGAGTCCAAGGCTGCTTAGGTATAGAACGGCAGCAGCACCGGCACCCCTTGATCTATGCCTATTTCCATTGCCTCAGGCGGCCCTTTGGCTGGTCACCCGAGCCATTATTGATGGCACAGGGGCCTGTTTTTATTTCCAAGTGCAGCCACTGTATATGACACCTGTCGAAATCCACAGATAGGATGACATGATTATGACATTGGGTAACTTAATATACAGGTTTATATTAGATAGGTATCAGCCATAGTTATATCATTACTTAGGTAGGGTGCCACTGAGAAATTATATGTAAGCCTCAAATTTATACCTGAAGTATACTTAAAATTCCTGGGATTTGAGTATGCTTGCATGTGAAGCTGGTTACTGAAATCTATGCCACATGCATATTACACTGACAGTACATTATAGAAGGATGCATTCTGATACCTGCACTTCCTTAAGGAATGTATGGTGCCCCCGTTTTCCCAGTACTTCAGAGTTAAATAACAAATTTTTGACCCCAAAATTTGCTCAAAAACAGGGGATGTGCCCCCTCCTTTTCCAGATCCTGCATCTGCCACTGGGTGCCTTTAGCAGTAAACCATTTCAAATAAACGTCACCAATGGCTAAAGACACACTTATTGTTTAAATGCGCAATTAGCGACAATATAAAAATTATGATGCCATGGTAGGTGTAGTTGAATAGGTTATGCAGGTTTTGACATAGTCAAGGGCAGGAAGAAAACAATTTTATATACCAGGCGTTTATAGATAATGTTTAAGTAGAAAATGCCATCATAAATAAACGCTTGGTTATACTGCATTTGACATGCCACCATCCTGTGACACCAGTGATCTTAGGTTGCATCAACAGAAACAATTTTGATGTGATATGCTAAAAGGGACCTCCCTGCAGGGTGCACAAGCAATCTTTTTCCCAGTGCATATCATACAGCGACCCTCACATATCTACAGTGTGACGGCCTAAACGCAAGCTATATCCTAGCTATCAGATAACATTGTCATACTGTTACTCCGATAAACCACCCTCCCAACTATAAAAAAGGAGAAATAGATTGAAGGATTTGGCAAAGAGATATGTAAAGCATGCCCATAGGTATTGTACCTACAATTTGAACGTCAGTATCGGGACTATCTATAATTCATCTGTGGATTATTAGGATACATATTTTGTTTGGCATCAATTTGCACATGGTAATGTAAACGTATGTAGCCTGTTTCACAGAAGGGTAATGATTATTTCATGAAGCTGGTGTAGCAATTGGTTTTAACTCCATCCTTAGGTATCGTTAACAACAAGTGGTCTGTCCCTAAGGATTTTCCATCAGTCAATGAAATGACATTCACAATTCTAACCTAGTGAATTATATTATGAACCCCCATGCAATGCACACATGGTATACATAATGCTGCCTTTATTACTTGATTGACTAGACGTCAATCAAGTATTTACATCTATCTAAACCTTACCATATTTTGCTGATACAGTGTCTCCATGAGCATTGCAAAGCTGTTACCTTATAGGACAGGGACCCTGTATAAATCTATTGTGCTGACAAGGCATATTAAAAGGACTACCAGCAGATTATTTACACATGGGAATAGAGTATTGATGTTGTCACACCATTCTTAACCCTTTAACAGGCCACCTACATATATGTACAACCACACAAAGGCCTTATTACCCTAAGCCTGAGATAGGTATGATGCACTCTGTGTCCCTTGAGGTACTCAACTAGTTCTGCTCTAGCCAATCTCAAAACACCACTACAAGAGTGTTGTTCAGTCCCCACTGCCACTCTTACTGGCACTCTCAGACTCAGTCTGCCATAGACATCAGGCTAGTGCATAGGTTTGGACCCTATTGGTAGGTAACGCTTTAAAACCCTGTACCATTTTCAAAAATTTGGCCCATGTATATATATATATATATATATATATATATATATATATATATATATATATATTTATAAAATTATATATATATATATATATATATATATATATATATATATATATATATATATATATATATATATATATATATAAAGAATGATATCTTCACTCTGCCAGTGTCATCCATGTACCATCGTTCTTTTCTTGTTAGCCACCCATGCCATGACCTGACCTGTTCTGGATGGAAAGTGAGAAATGTTCACTATGGTGTATTTTTAACCTAACCAACACAGGCAGTTCTGAGTAGAATACTGCAGTTGAGTCCACGAGTTACTCTTACAAGGGTACAAAATGAGATTCTTACCCATAGGTTCCTACAAGTGTGGTCAGGTGGTGGCACTGTCGCGACCATGACAACACTGATTTACAAGTGGGGTCTGACCTTTCAGGGACGGAGAGGGCTCTGAGGCCACCTTATTGCTATTTATAACAATAAACCCTGTTCTTCGGTACACACAGTCATCTTGGAGGAGTTGGCTTGGAATCAGGCCTCAACACTGCTACATTAGGGGATTAACCACCAACCGCAGCACAACGAGATAGGATCCAAACTGTCAGAATCTATAGGCTCATGCAATGACCACAGGGACTCTATTGGTTCAGTTATAGCTCCTTATAGGTACAGGTCGCTTGGGATGGGGCTATAGTGGTAGGGATGGGGGGAGGGGGGTATACTGGGAGCAGGTGGACCATGAGTTGTCTGTTGTATGGGGGAGGCCTTGTGTACACGTGCAGGTGGGGAATTTATGTGAACATTTGTAGGCTAGGCTTATAATCATTCTTTGTGTACCAGCACTTGACTTCCATTGAGACCATGCAAAGGTTAGTCAGTCACAATGTTACATTGCAAGGTTGTTCTTAAATATTTAACTATTTACAATATGAGGGTGACTATTAAATATCTCATTTAAAAATATTATTCATTGTGCCTTTTCTGTAGCTAATGTAAATGAAGTGTTGTCAGTGATCTTCATATAAATATGCTCCAATAAATGCTGATTGTTGTGAGTGGTCTATGTGCAGTGCCCTGATATATAGCGTTGTCAGAAGTCAATGGGTTCCTGTGTATGTGACTGGTGTGAGTAGTCTTTATAAATGGGTCTTGTGTAAAGTGACTGCTGCAAGTAGTCTATACAAATGGGCTCATGTATATGGCGACTGCTGCAAGTAGTCTATACAAATAGGCCCCTGCATATGGCGGCTGCTGCAAGTAGTCTATACAAATGGGCCGCTGTATATGGCGACTGCTGTTAGTAGTCTATACACGTGGGTCTCTGTATATGGTGATATTTGTAAGTAATCTATATCAATGGGCCCCTGAGTATGGTGATTGGTTTAGTAAGTGGGAAGTGAACCTTGAAGCATCATTGGAACGGATTGACCAACACTGAAAACCCACTTATCAATGTTGCTGCAACGTTGAGCTAATTATTTTGTGCCCACTAATTCTGATAACTGTAGTATCCATGTTATCACAGAATTACCTACTAGGAAGGATATGAATAGGTTTGTCTTGAGGACGGAATTAAAGGTCCCTCTTGGAAGTCAGACCTTCTCACATCCCTTCTAGTGATTCATGTAGTATGCTTCTTCGTATTATGTGCTTTTTATTGAATTACTGAGAATCACAGGCTATACAAGTAGTAATTTTACAATGGGCACCGTAACATTTTGCCGAGCGCTGTGTTTGTTGTTGTTTTATTTCCACTGGTACCCACTGCATGCAGTACACCCGGCGGGTACCAGCAGCATGTCACGTGACCCGCTGAGAGAAGGATGGACGCGGGAAGTTATTACCCACTTTTGTGACACATGATCAAGTAGAGGGACGACTAAAGATACCTGGAATAACAAAGTGTCACTGTAGCTGATGACTGTTGTAAGTAGTCTATGTCATTATTATTTCTCTGCTTCTTGTGACTTCACATTTATATTATATTTCAATCTACTCTTTCTCTGTTTTTCTATTTATAGACGTATTTTGTATTGTTAGAATTGGTGCAGATTTGTTGCACATTTGTTTGTGTTTGCTATACATAATTATTGCCTTTGATTGTTGCGTGTTCACTTTCCTTACATAGTGCTACATTTTTGTCATCTTCACAATATAGAACAGGAATCTAAAAAACAGAAAAGCCTTCTGGACTTGATTGAGTACCAGTTTTTAAAGAATATTCCATTTTTTAAGGGCCACTCTTTATTAGAATCTGAACTTGACATTCCAGCATGATAGCCATGCTGGTTCAACTGACAAGGCACCCCATAGTCTGACATATACCTGTCAGCTGTCACAAAAGGCTTTTTATACTCCATTCAACTGATTTAAACATTTACAACGAACCCCAGGGCTGGACAAAGGCCAACACTGGATTGTATGATAGATAGCAGTATGTAGTGGCCAGGTAGGTAATTGAGGGCAGGGGCTAAGTGAAACCGGACAGATATTTATAATAGTATAGCCGAGAGAGGATATCTAGGCATGGGGTATGTGGACATGATGGCATGGAAACAGGAAAAAGGAGGGTTAGGAAAAATTAGATAGGCTAAAGGGCAAGGTTGACAGAGTTGGATAGAGTAGTGCAATCAGTCAAGGAGTTGGTTAATGGGCTAAGGCCCCTAGGAAATAAAGGGACCTAAAAGCACCCTGCACTAAGGGCCCTTTTCGCGGATCCAGTCACATATACAGGGTAGTGAGTTCCAGAACATGGCATTATAACCAGAAATGAAGTATGGGTGAAGCTACTGTGAGGCTGAGAAGGGCAATGTCCTGAGCTTGTATGCTTCCCTAGGGAGGCCATGTTTTCCTCCTGGGTCTTTTCGGTCCAGTTCACACACTGGTAACTTGCATCCAGGCCTGCACCTCCCGCCTAACCCTTCCTCAAATAACTCCCACAGGCCAGGCAGGCACAGCCCTGGGGGCACATAGGAAATACATGCCAGGCCTTGGACATTATAGCCTCCTACCTTGGGAGGTTACTACAGGAGCAAATGATATTATATTTCACTGATATAGCTCTTTGCTGTTGTATATCTAAAAGGAACATGGTTATTAGATGATGGACTAATGTCTGGGCTCATTTTCAAGACCTTCACCTCCCCTGTACTATACCCCACCACCCCTCCCTTACACTACACTCTCTTCCCTCACCTTCACACACCCATGCCCACCCAATTCCCATCACGATATAGGAAGTGGTTATTGTAGTTGTCAAGGCAACGTAGATCGATAACTATCTCCCCTATGCTCGGAGACAGGTGCAGAGGTCAGGCTTACGTTCCATCACACCTCCTCCTCCATCTCCTCACACTACATCCTCATACCACCCCAATGTCTTTGGACTATCAGACTCATCCATATGCTAAGCCAAGGGTAGGTTTTAATCTGACCTCTGCTGTCAGTACAACCTATGTCGCCATCCCCTTTACTCTACCTAATAACGCATTGTATATATTGTTCCTGGAAAAGGAATGGCAGCCTGTGAGACTAATGAACTATGTGTTGCGAATATTGGGTGTCTTATTTGATATTTAAAAGCTATTATCCTATAGGACAAGTTCCCTTGCCCCCAGTTGTCCATTAGATACTCCATAGTCAGAATACCAAACAAACTATATGATATTATATGACTACATGTAGCAGTAACCAAAGGAAGGAAATTGGAGGTGGTTTGGATTTATGTACATTGTAATGAGGCTATAATACTGTCCCATTTAACATATTACTGTTTTGGGATGTACTGTAATAAATTCAAAAGTTTCATAAGGGTAATTCAAAATTAACAATTATTATAGACCATTCATGATTAGAACATCATAAAGAAGTGTAATACATCAGGTCAAGGCAATACGGGTATATATACATGTATATTTGATGAATTTAACATACAGATGTGGCCTTAGGGTAAATTGTATGTTAATGGGTAGTCCTAAAATTGATGTTAGGATAAGGGCGATGTATAGACGGGGTCAATTGCATCAAAAGTTCCAGAGTTGGTGGTTGTAGTTAACAGTGAGGAATGAAGAGTGAGTTTCTCTTCGATGTGGCAATGTCATGTACCATTGGATTCATTTTTTATGATCTCATGTAGATTCATCCCTCAGTCCCCGACACATTCCTCCTATATCCCAGCTCTAACTGTTCAGTACCCAACATCCATAACAGGAGACTCACGTTTGAAATCTCCTGCCTTCTGCAATATATGGAGACCTCTGCACGCACTCTCTACATGCCAAGAGAAAGTATAATCAAATTCAATTGCACGCACAGACTGACAGAGACTGCCAAGATGGCATTTCCCAAGATGGTACAACTAGACTTCATTAAATTGTAGTGGGATCCTTCAATCTACTAATACTACCGCCCTTCATTGAGTGGTCACTAGTTATCACACTGGTACAACTGCCTTGCCAAACGCTATAATTACTACATTAAGTGCTGATCACACAGAGGAGGGTTCCAGATGATACTGGCGTTGTTTAATCGAACCATGTTGAGAAATGCTTTCCAGAGAGAGGAAGACAGAGACAGACAGATAAAGAGGAATTCAAAATAATGATGCAGATGGGGCTCACATAGAAAAAAAAAACAAGTCAGAGAAGGAAATCTTTGACAGATTGCAAATACAAGGTAGCTGGAGCAGCAGTGGCAGGAGGAGAAATAATGGCTGCCATTTGGTATGGCCTCAACACAGCTCACACTTTATAGAAGTGTGTATACTAGCGAAGTATGCAGTAATATATTATGGCGACACGGGTAGCGTTTTCTGTTGTTTTGCCTTGAGGGCTGGTCAGGTTTTCTGTCGTGTACGTCATACGGCAGACAAAATGTCGTCTGCTCAAAGGGAAGGAAGACTCTATCTCTTGACATTGTAGACTTAGGTTAGACATGCAACATACAAATACGTATATATTCTGGCTCTGCTGCGTGGCCCTGTTGAAGGATTTCTTCTCATAGAATAGTCTACTTTTTGTCTATTGAGGTCTTGATAAATGATTCTTTGAGTCTGACTTTTGTCCCTGTCCTTCACCCGGGAGTGAATAGGCCGGTAATAAACTTAAAGAAAAAAAGTTTGAGCCGCTTTGATGCATGGCCTGTGGAGCTAATAATTCCATCTAGGGATCAACCTTTCCAATTACCCTTCCCATAATAGGATTCCCTTGCAGGGGCACGTGTTGCTTTTTTGCTTGGGCACTAATATCCTGAAAAATCACCCCATGGCCAAGCCCCCATGGCCCGCTGGCTGTGTCTACACAAGCGTGTAAGGCTGTGTTTTCTGTAAAAGCCGATAGGTGGCGTGATGTCCCCTGTGCATGCGTGACGTAAATGATGACATGTCATTTGACGAACAACAGATTGGATGTGTTCTGATCCAAGGACAAAGAGTTGTCATGGCTTGCCATCTAAAGTACTGCTTGAAGATCGTCTGTAATAGGATACTTCACTATGAGCGAGTATGTAGAGGCATCACATGACGTGACAATGACGTGACAGTGACTTGACGTGATGAGCGTTTCAGGGTAGCGTCAGAGCATAGTTCACTGCGTAACATGGCTACGGGTAGGCCACTACCAGTCGTATTGCTGAAGTGATCGAGAGATAACGTCTTTTTTTAAATATGAGTGACAAGGCCGTATTACATTTTAATAGGTGGCATTAGCATCGACACATACATGGTAGTGGTCGGCAGGTCGTTGGCTGTAGGAGACCAAAGTACCATCATGGTCGTTAGTGACGTGACGTCATGGCGAGGGACATACCTCGGCAGAATTTTTTGACAATAAAAAGTAGGGGTTAAGGTAGGTTATGTGTAGGTCCAATAGGCCAAGCCAACACATCAATGACCAACTAGGGAAGCAGACGTGCAGTGACATTGATCACAATTCAGTCTCGCATTGGGATTTCCTTTTTAGTTCAGGAAGGACGCAATTATATGTACAGAAGCTCAATTCCTCCCGTTTCCAAAGGCCTTTTCAGATAATTGCTTTGAGGTGGAACAATATAGTTTTGGAATTTTGGCAAACTTACCGTAGGGTACCGGAGGGAAGTTGAAGTAAAACTTCTTATTTTACCGAGGGAATACGGGGAATTACCGCAACCTGTCTCCACGTTTTTCAAGTTGAGAATGCTAGGCAAGGGCCAAAAGGTTATAATTCAAATTTTCAACATTTTAACTAGAAATTAAAACAAAATGGAAAAGGGACATGCAAATGCCATTATAGCAAATTCCATTGTTTTACTAGGTTCTACTTAATCGACAGTTCCTCACCAGTCTCTAAACAATTCCAAGTTGGTTCCATCTTGACATGCGATTACCAAAAATGCACGCAAGAGACATTTGACCACCTGCCTCCGGCTGCTGCATTCTGATTGACAGAGAAGGATCATGTGACACTGTTGCCATGGCAACGCCAGTAAGATGATCGTCATCTCACTGCATACAGTACCTCTCGACAGTCCCAAGGAAATCTAATTTGCATTTGAACAATTGAAAGGTTCACCCTGCTAGGTTCTGTGGATGACCCCAGCCTTGGCACCCATGGCGTGATGTGTATGGGCAGGACATTGACTGCATACCAACCAGCTCCTCTCTATATTCAGAATAACTTTTTGGGTACTTGGTAATGGATGTAGTCTTAATCCAGATATATAGATCAACACTGTAGAAAACTATTGTTGAATCTATCAAGGATCCTCGTAAAACTGAACAGAGAACCACCATTTATAATTGAATGGTGCCTTTAAGGTACTTCATAGAGGCACTAGTGCAAGCATAATCATCATTATGCCATTGACTCGAGTCAATGGCATATTTAAATATATTGTAACTGGACCCCAATTCTGCTACAATAGAACATAGAAAAAAAATTACACACTTGCATTTACACGAATATTTTGTGTGCACCACAAACCTCACAGAGAGAGAATCTACATGTAGAATCTTCATTCAAAGCCACCCATAACTCATGCTGATAGACAGGTAGGTAACATGTGTTATTATAGTATAGTACAAGGAGGATTAACTCTGTGGCTATTAAGGTTAATAGCCATTGTCCTGGGGCATGTCAAATGACTGCTGACCATTAACCCTTTAAGGAACACCTTAACCCTTTAAGGGCCAATGGTGCATACATGCCCATTTGTTGTTTAACTCATGCAGCCATAGGACATAGACAATGACATAGAACATAAATGTCAATGGCAACATAGGCCAATGGCCTAAACTTAACCTTCATATTACATTCGTATATTAACCTTCATATATTACATTCGTATATGGCAGATAGGTCCACGTAGCTCAACACGATTCCACCTCTCAAGGAAACCAATCACAATATTCGTCAATATTTAGTACTGTATTGTCAATATTTAACCGCGTCTCGGCAACATGTATGTCATTGAGAGTCACCCACAGTGAAAAGATTATGAAGTCTAGCAGATTTCCCTCCTGGAGGTTTTTCCAAAGATTGCTACATGCGCAGCTGGCACTAAGAGTTGAAAGTGTGCAGTGTGTGCATGCAATCGTAGGTCGCCACAACTAGCGGGCAAAAGCATTATCCAATGGGCTTAGCCGCCCCCCCCCCCTCCATATTCACAGCAGATTTCTTATTTGGGCAATCTACCTGTCGTCATAAGATTGAATTAAGTGACCACCTGTTGGTAACTAGCTAGGTTTATGGCTGCGCTGACTGGCTCACCCATAGCATTGGGATATGATCTGAAAGATCAGTACTAACAGTGAAACCACTAATGTAGGTAATGGCATGATAGTTGTCTGCCACTAAGATTTGAACTTGTGCTGTCGTAGTGTCATGTGAAATAGCCTCCAGAGGCAGTGACTGGTTGGTGGCAAGGTACTGTTGGGGGTACTTGTGAAGGTAGCAGAGGGATAATCCTGCTGCGAACAGCGCCTGTGGTCATGAGCTGTTCCAGTGTCTGTAAGCTGGTATGTTTGTTCAAGGGATTATCTGTGAAGCGGACAGACAGTATGTACAGGCATTCCGTACACCCCATATGGCCATCCAACAGCTCACACAGCGTACATCCACAGTGGAAGGAATTGCTCGTGAGCAACTCCAAAGGCCACAGTACAAAACCCAATGAGCTTGTCACCACACTAACATAAACCATTGGACTGTAGACAGTGGCCTTATGCCTAGGTCTGTATCAATTCTGTCACATGTTTTCTCATTCTACTGCACTGTAAAGAATGACTGGTGAGTCTACAAGGGATCCTCGTAAAATCCGTAAAACACCGTAATTCTTTCGCAGTAAACCAATGTAGTTTTTAGTAGAAGCCCCAGGTGGTAGTACAGTGGTACATTTTAGTACAAGGAATCTCTGTGAAAATAACGATGGATCTCTGGCAACTTTGGGAAGAGGATCTGTTATTATTTCAACAACCTTCTTTTACAGTGTGGTAAGTCCACACCCATGCCCTGCTCAAAGCAACTCTTCTTTTTCTTAAACAGAAGGACGAATAGAATGGATATCCAGACTGACAGGTGTAGCGCGTTATAGTAACTTTCCCTGCCGTTTCACCTAGGAGTTCAGAAAATAATATTGCCAGACATGTTTGATGCTCAACATAAATTCAAATACACATAACATTATATTCCTCCGGCTATTGTCCTCAGCTAGTATCACCCCTCTATGAATAACATAGGCGTTCGGCTATGGACTGATATTCCTACCTACTTATTGGCAAAGCCACAGGAGACTCACGCCTATTGTTAAGGCAGAGAACGAAGACGCTCCTCTAGGAATGTACCAAAAATAGCAACCCCTTCTCATCACTCAACTTAGGAAGGCTTCTACCAATACACACCCCTTTTCATTTCGTTTTTACTTCTCACTGCATTTAATGGCACCAACGGCTGGTCGATTTGAGGCCTGCTACCTTCATGAATAAGGTGCTAAAGGTATTAGCACGGGCACAGACTAAATAATCGATTCACCAAAAATAACGCTACTGTCCGCACAGCAGCACTATGACAGATTGAACCTCATCAAAGATAAAATGATACCTCAATGATTCTTGCCCATTTTGTCTTTGTGACACTATTGTAGTACCAAAGGGTAACTCACAGATACGAAATTAATACATCATTGGCGAATCATCAGTAGTTCATTCCTGTATCATGCAGCAGAGAGGCAAGTGTTGAAGCATGTATATCGTTCTGTATAAATGCCGGTCTTTGAACATAGGGGTTACAGGGGTGTTGAAACTTGAAATTTTACTATGATAGAAGTCTTGGATAAGCACTGGTCTTGAATACGGGTAGGGGATATATCCTGGTTAAAATCAATGCAATACAGACCAATACAATACATGTATTGCTGCCCTTAAGGAGGTAAACAGCAAAGTGCACGAAGGGGTGCCTCATTGGATGCTGACAGGGTATACTAGGTAGAGAGGTGGGGTCTATACATAGATGAAGGTGGGAAAATGAAGGTAGGAAAGTGTAGATAGACAGGACAGTCCTGGTAACCTGGCTCCCTCATTATCAAAGGGAGGGAGGACGTGGCAGGTTTCGTTTGCATACATGGAAGCAGATTGAGTGTTGAAACTGAAAAAAAGGAAATCAAAATTACCTGAATCAAGTTTAGGGGTAATTCTAGTGGGATTAAGCGTAATAATATCATCACTATTGTGTGAAATGGCACAGGGTCTTAGATACCTGCCTTAGTCTCTTGGGAGTAGAGACATATATGCCACTGCATACCCAGAATATAGACTTACCCTCACGTTCCCTTCTTTAAAGTGGCAGTGCTATTGCAGTACACTTCTATGTGTGTGTGTGTGTGGGGGGGGGGGGGTCTGACTGTCTATTGTGAAATCTGATCAATACACTGAATTTAGGACATACAAACCCCTATATGTAGAATGGTATACACAGGTGTATCATGTCCCTTTGTCAATAGTGAGATATACAGGTGGCACCGCCCTGGAGGAGGTGGTGTTTTCAGGTAAACATTTACTGTACCATACTATGCACCTTCTCCTTCCTTTTCACATACCTGGATATTCACTGTTAACCCTTCAAGGGAGACATGGTGCCTCCATTTAGTTAATTCTCCTATTTGCCATGATGCAACAATGCAGTGCTGGTCGGTCTATTCGCCAGCACTACGATGGTGTATCATGCCGAACCTTCATGGGTGTATCAACCCTTCAACGCTGGCATATTAGATATATGCACTCCTGACATCCATTACAGGACTATGAGGCCCTTAAAGGGTTAATTTGCTACCCCTGGTTCCCGTTCTACTTATTGTTCTGTCTATAGATAAGGTATATATTGTAGCGGCAGTTAAATCAGGGAAGTGTTTTTAATACTAGTTGGGTTATGAAGCGTAAAGTCTAACCACTTAACAACCTATCTACAGGGTGCCACCGGTTTCCTACTCACGCTAGACTGCACCCTGGCCCTTCTACTAATCCCCCACTTCATATCCCTCTAGTAAGCTCTGTCATACATCATCTTAAAGCCGCTGTCATGACTATCTTGTAATATAATAAGCGGACATCCTCCGCACAGCCCCCTTTTGTTCCTTACCCCTCTACCTCATCCTTAACTCCATAGCTACAACATCCTCACATTTTTCATCACCCATCCCCCTTATCCCCTCACTCATCTAGTCTGCTAGTGGAAACTTTCTTGTCTCATCCTTTCCGTGATAAGAGACATTAATTCCACAGTATGCTCAGTTCTTCCTATGGATATTTTCGGAGTGAGGAGGGGCTTCTGCAGGAGTCTGCACGCATGCATGCTATTATTCCGCCAAGACCATCTCTATGTATTTTACCTGAAACTTTGGGTGGATACTGCATGCAAGCATGTACATGTGTTGGCACTGGTATATGTGTGCAGGGTCCTCCCAGTTCGGTAAATTCACATTCTATAGGAGAACAGAGGGGAAGGGTATTGTATTACAGCAATCTTAAAACAAATGTAATGTTTATTTGGTGTTCTCTCTATTGTATGTAGGTTTTAGATCTGGCAGTGATACTTCATTGCATAAACATATACACGGTTTCGTCCATTGATTATGACAGGCCTATGTGTTTCTATGGGCTAGCAGTGGTTAGTGAAGCATGGCAAAGTTTGTTCCCTGAATGCCCTAATTACACAGGAGGGATTGCAGTAGGTCTGCTTCCTCACAAGACAAACTTATTATTGTATGTATGGAAGATCTTTACTGAAGTATCGATCTATAACTCAGGGGAATTTCTGAAGTGCATTGCACATTCCAATAATATTTATGCTACGGTTTTTGCAAAGTGCTATCCATAATCATCCATCTGTCGACTCAAGATAATTATGTCAAATCATTATACAGCATGCGGCAGGCAATGCTGCATTTTTGTGAAATGAGTAATTCCTCTAATGTTAGCGATACTCGCCAAGAAGCAGGTGGTTCCATAATACAAAGGAACGCTCCATGCCAGGCACAACATACACAGAGTGATACACCAAAGGACTGCAGAACACCACAAAGAACCGACCAGGGCATTCCCGTTTAGACTGAATATCGATGGATTCAGATTTATCTTTTAGAGAAAAGCAAACCTATTATTGATCTCTGAGTCCTGAAATACCCAGATTGTATGACAGAGCATTGATTAAGTGCAGATGTTGTTTCACAAACATAGTCCTGGGTGGGTGGCAGAGCAGCACAGAGCAGTTCTGAACAGCTAACAGGGGAAGACAGACAAAGGGTGAGCAGCTCAGGCCCCGCCTCTGTTAGAAACCAGCCATCATATTCAAAAGAACATTTCCTTCATGGTGTATCACCATTAATGTAATTTACTATCGTTTGATAAAAGCAGATAGCTGTAATGAACCAAACACTACTAAAGATTTCTCTGAATGTAGGAGATGTGTTTGCTAAGGTTTGTTGCTGGCCTAGCCTGTCACTAGGAGAAACTATATGAATGTTATTAAATGGGAATTCATGATTTAGGAGAATCAAATCATCCTGATGGCTTATTTCCATTGAGGGACCCACGGAGCTTCAACCGTCTACACACACACCTTTCCCATTGGCAGGTTTTCGACTCCTTCAGCAATCAAACATGTAAAATTTATTGTCATGATAGGCTACTTTTTTAGATGCCTTCACAGGTGTGAATAAGCATTGGTTGCTCAAAAGTCACAACCCGCCCACCTATTAATATTCCTGCCCACCCTGAGCTCTCTAAACAGCCATCCCTCTTCTCCATCACTCTTCTCTGAAGCACTATCTATCCTAAAGCTACCACGTGGACTTATCAGCCTCTGGAGAGTCTAATGGTTGACCTACAGGAGGGTAACTGGCTATCTACGATAAGTGAAAAACATATACATACCCAGAGGCATTTTTTTGTGAAGCTGAAAGTCCAAAATGCCTTCTGACAAAGCTGAAATGTGCCCTCTGGAACTCTGGAATCTTAACTCTATTTTAGCAAGATTATATGTATGGAATCAAACTAAATGCAATTAATATAATGTCATGATAAATGCTGATCAATCATCTTTTTTTCTGGTTTAGTGAAATGGATATTTTTTAAGCTACTTAATAACTGTCGTGCCTTGATTAGTATTTTTTCAAATTTGAGTTTATCTAGAAGCCTTTGCAAGACATCTGTCAAAAGGTAGAGGCCAATCTTTCCTGTCAGCTCCAGCCCACATGCCAAATTTACAAACACAATCTCAACACCGCTTCCACACTTGTTCCACATGACAATCCTACAAGATTGGATTCGCGGAGGAGCGAGTGCCAGGCGTTCACTTGGAGGTAACTGATTAACTCCTGTTCTCAAATTGAAATGAAGGACTCAGTCGGGTATGGGTGCACTCCAGCATTTTTCATGGTCGTTTATATGGGTTATTGCACAGGCCGGGCAAGCCAATGTCGACCATCGGCCGGCCACTTACTGTGTATGGGAATTCCTCATCTCTTTCCCCTACTGAATTAACCAGATTTTCGTTGGACAGGGTTTCCAGACATGGATGTAGAATTTGATTTGGTTGGGTGGAAATGTCAAAGCAGGAACTTAATGTAAGGTCCCTAAATCTCTATGCCAAATAGTTCCATATCCTTTGGCTAAATATAATTTTATAGTTAATCACCCATAGCATTACTATCCATGCTGATCATTATTTTCCTAGACATTGTACCTTGTATCATATAGTCATCTGCAATAACTGAAGATTTTATGATGCTGTATATAAAGGACCTATAGTCATAAAAAGATGGTTACTTTATCTCTATAATCAATTATGGCCATAGAATTAAGAACCCTTTGTTGCTGCCACATACATCTCTACACACCATGGATATCTCGGCCTTTTATCCAAAAGGGAAGGTTGTGAAACATAGATCCAAGTGGCATGCATGAACTGATTAAATACACTTTAGCTAATTGGAGGCTGAGCCCGAATCGACTCCAGCTTAATGGGATAAAAGATTAATGTGTTGCTCTGAGCTAAACCAATAAGCCTCAGCCTTTTATCTACTATATCATAGTTTATTGCAATAGTTCATATTGGAGGCGATTAGAATTCAAGACTGGAATGTGTTTTCCGGGTGGGCTCTGTGCATTTAAATTTAGAATCCAGCATAAATAATCCTTCAGTAGATGAATGTTGTCAACATGATTAGGTTGGTGTGAGGTTGCTGAGGTTGGGAGGGGTTTGGTTGTTATTGGTGTGGTAGTCTGCGATGGCATAAGGCCTGAGACTAGCGGCCTAGCTCTATCTGTTGTGAATTTCATTTTATTCCAAGCCTGGTTTGATAAGCCTAAAATGTAAAGAAGAAGAGAAATGTTTGTTCTCAATTTCATAGCATTTCTTGTTCTTAATCCCATGGTGTTCCTTCCTAGAAAGTACTACACCCGCTTCTTTCTTGATCAGGTCTATATTAACCACTTATGTGAGAGACATGATAGGGCTGAGTACTTGTCAATGTTTGCCATGGAAATGCCCAACAAGGAGGAGGTGGGCAAATCTAAAAATGCTGATGCATTGGAAGGATCACAGGCCTTCAGAAAGCAGAGTGATTCATCTTCATTAACATTAGGACTGTCAGAATGTTGCTTTTCCATAAAGACCTGGTGTGCAATAAAGTTTACAAAGGTAAGAAATAGACAGAAAGTTTTTTTTTCACAGGGGGATGTTTTGACTGAGGACCAGAGTGCCAATACCAATTTACCTTGGGACGCAGTACCACAGTACGCCCCTCTATACAGGAGAAACCCATCGCTTCTCCCGAATATAAATCTCATAAATCTAGCATAATGACTTCCTTCTAGCCCCTGGGACCACTGTATGCCCTGACCAAAGCAAATATCCAAAGATGTATATACAGTGTGAGGCCCCATAATCCACTTGCCCTGGCTGGATATAAGTCAGATAGAGCTCTGTATATCCGGTTGAAGATCATCGAATGTGTACCATTACAGTTTATCAAGGATAAGGACACTGTAGATCAAGAAGCATATGTGTGCTTTTTTTCTGTTTTTTTTTTCCTGAAATTATAATGATCATGTACTATGCCTGCTGATACTCACATGAATGGATAATTCTGAGTACAACGTGATTCACTTAAGCATAGCATGATACATCTTGCTTTCAGCCTGGTAATTCCTCTTCGTCTACTACAGGCTAGAAGACAAAAATCCCCAAAGACGCTAGAATAATGCATTTTTGAAAGTCCTCCTTAAATCGTTGCCGACACAGGAGTAGTCAGTCCCTTGGTAGTCATTAGAGGAAGAACATGGGGAACGTGGGCGGCAGGGGAGTCTGAGGAGGAGAGTGGGGATGAGGGGCACAAGAGGAGGGCAGTACCTACATGGCCCTTCTCCCTAAGACTAATGTGAGCTGCTCACCCCTGGACAAACAGCAGTGCAACTCCTAAACACCCATCACCCTTTCCTGAGTCATGGTGGACCTTTATTTAGGTACCAGGGGTTCCTAAGGGCATGCTTTAATAGGAGCAGCTCATGGGTAATGGCGGTTTTAGGAGCGGCTCCCTGCACTGGTCTGGCCACCGGCTTAAACCCACATAAACGGCAGGTCTCATCAGGGTCTGATCGTTACCCACAATTCAATGCGAGGCAGGTGGGGTCACCTGACTTCCGATAGCATCCCGTACATGCTAACTACGGTTGTAGGGGTCACTGTTGGCGCTGTATGGGGCGCCAGGCGGGACTGCTGAGGGCATTTCGCTTCCGGCTGAGATTGTATAGGCAACCGCCGACCCTCTAAACCATCTCTAACACACACGATGCATTCATTCTTAACCCTACTATCCCTGGCTCTTGGCCAATAATGTAAAACACTAAAACAGCATTTAGGCCTTTCGTGACACTCGACGATCTGGGATTTTCAAACAAACCCAACTGCCCTGGTTTATTGTAGGTTTGCTGACCAAAGTAGCAAAGAGCTGACCAAAGTAGCAAATGGAGAAAGTCTCCATAGCCTGGTGAGAGCAGTAAAGTCTTTTGGGCTGTTCAAGTAAACCATGATCAGCTGATGATCACGGTTTTGCTTTTTAATCAGGTCAATAGCAATCCCCTTTTCTAACACCTATCTTCTATCTAGATGATGGTTGTAGTTCATCATAGCTCATGTTCAGGTAAAAAGGAATTAATGAGAAACGAAATTGATGATGGTGGATTAAATGTATGATAGACAGTAACAGAATTGCCCAGGTAATCTGGCGTTTAGTGCCCACTCTCGGTGGTTTCACGATTTTGGTGCTTTACTAACCGAGTGATACAGAGGTGGCATGGCATTCGTGCAAGTATAACCTTTCTGAATATCTAACATTGATAAGTGGTACAGATGAAATGAATATATAGAGAAGTGGCCAAAGAGCCAGGAATCAGTCTCTGGAGAACCAACCTTGATTAAAAGAAAAAGAGAGATTCCAGCAGACCTTTAAGCAGTGAGGTCTCGTATCCTTCAATGTTTCAATAGCTATGGTCAACCTTGCCAGTCTCTAGTATAGGTAAAGGTTAGACAATATAGTTTCTAAACACAGCTAAAAGGCAACTTAATCACTAAAAACTCCATTATGACAAAAAAAGGTCTAAATTCAGGAGCGTGTTTGATTTATACACGCCTATTCCTGCTCAGACACCTTGGTAACTCAGCGGCATTCCTACTTGCCCAATATGAATATTTCAATATACATGCTACTATAACAACAAGAGCCTGACCTACTTCCAACCTTCAAGCCCCACCCTCCGCTGTGCCACTGTCCGAGCAATTACCTACCAGCAGCGGCCATGCATACTATGGGAGGAACTGCCCAGTCCTCACCCATCCTAACGGCCTCTACCCACATAAACCCCATCCACCCAACCTACTCTACAACCCCTCTCTAACGGCACAAGATTAGCTCGTTGTTAAGATCTCGAGCTCCCCCGAGAACCCGCGTAGCCTCGCTAAACCATGCGAATCACGCGATTTCTCGTTTTTTTAAACCTTCCGGCAGGGAAACCAAATTTGTTATGCATGTTTTTTAGCCTCAAGAAGTAGGCGCCTATTAGGGGAGCTTCTTTGGTATAGGTGATATGCATCTCTATTTTCCTATCACCTGACTTTTTTTCACGGTGTTTTATACCTAATCTGATAGGGAAGGAGGAGAAGAAGTGTGTTGTATTTGTGTTGTCACCATAGCGTGTAAGCGGGTAGGAGTAGGGTTGTTAAGGGTGGGGAGTGGATACTGTAGAGTTGCAATGGTGTGGGGCGTGTATTTTCTGTATGGGTAGGCTTTCTTCACACACATGCAAAGCTACTTTTATGATGGGTTATAGGGTGCATACCATTATTCTGCTTGGCAGTCCTTGTGGTACATTCTGGTCGTATGAATTACTAGCCAGTTTGAATTTTTTATTTGGGCTTTGTTAGTGATATGATAGAATTAATGAGATATCTGGCTCAACCTGGATCGCTGTTTTGTTAAAAAAGTTACCGTTGGGAATAGATTAGAGGGATGTTTCTAACCAATAATTATAAGAATAAGACGAAGTCTAATATAATACCTACAAGAGCAATTTATGAAGATGTAGATTTAATCAAGACAGAATTGCAGTTGCTTTGAAAATTTGAATAGATTTGTATAAGAAGTGACAGAACATGGGAAATAGCATTTAAAGTTCTATTCATAGTGATACAATGTTAGGTAGTATTGTTATATTAAACCATATGTGACAGTTAGCAGGGACACGACCATGACCTTTCCCCAATCAGTCGCACAATGAGCTATCAATGTACTGTTCTCAAAAGGACTATTGCTACCCTGTCACGTGGAATCGAGATCAGCAGGTCATCATTGTCTCGTTGGGTGAAACCTTTTCTGCATTCAAATATTTATGTGACCGGTTGTAAACGATACACGAAAATGTCTTTTCTATTACCAGAATAAACATCTTACAAGAAGGATCTCGCATACATGTTATTAATCTAATATTGGAGTAAAATATATCATTCTCAACATTCACTGTTACCACATATTTACAGTACAATAGTATAAATCTCACCTCACCTTGCATAATCACACATGCACTCCCTCAATCGATCTCATCTATCTCAATCGATCTCAGCGATTTATCCAAATTCTTATTCTTATCATTATCTCTTTCCTTCCCCTTACTTGGCTAGTTTCACACTGCCAAAAAAACTCCAGATTACTCCTTTCACCAATCCCAACACGCACTTCTACTTCAAGCACCAGCTTCATACCCAACCTCACCCCGCCTCCCCACGGCCCAGAGCCAAGAGCTATCCACTTTCCCCACCCCGTTTCCTCTATGTACCCCCACTCTCCAGGCCCTTGAAGTTGCTCGTTAATTCAGGATCACGTGCTAGTGGTGGACTGGTCGCTTTAATCATTGGCTTAACTGTCTTATAATGACACACCACTGGGACCACTTGCACTCTCTTGCTCACAGACCTCAACACTTCCCATTCAGCTCACCTGGTTTAACTGGAGGTGGTTTCAGAAGATGCTACAAGAGCTTACAGTATTAACTCTACTACCGGTATATCTACTACTGCTCCGTATGACAAGGCCTTACAAGAGTAGCTGTATAATAGGTAGAGCCGTCGCAGCAGTGCAAGGAGTATTGCTGCCGTCTAACAATTCGTACACATGCTGTCATGAAATTTCTAATTTACTTATATGAATGCTAAATTACCTCTGGTGACAACCAAAGATATTGTCAATTGCAATAATCAGTCTGAATAGTTCGATATCATCATGGATGACGAACTGTAATTCATTCTGCCACCATAAAGCTCCTTTTGATGCACCATAAATTTATGGTTTTAATTGTTACCACCCCCATTGTTTAGAAGTATCTAATATTAGGGCTTCATATGAACTCGATGTATCATATATTTATCACTTAAAATGCAGTTGTTTGGCAGCTAAATAAGACATAACTCCATAGGACTGATTAAATGAATATTCAATATAACCATAAATATGAAATCTCCTATGCTTCCCTCCTATGGCCAACTCCAAAATATTCACAGAACTGGCACTATGGAGGGACACGGGTTTCACAAACACTGATGAACTGCTATTTAGGCTATGTGAAAGGTACATGCTCCCAACACCATTGCTATACCCTCTGATTTAAACTACACCAGCACTCTATTCACATAGAAATGCAACAACTGAACCATGTTTATTGAAGATGTACCTTGAGAATAGTGCTTGATTCCAAGTTAGCACGGATGATTTAAGACGTTAGTTTAGAGCACACCCTTGCCAGGACTGAACCAGTCAACTGACTTTCATCAAGGGATAAAAATGTGTGGATTAGAAATGAAATATAAAAACACGATAATAACATGGTTTTCAGGAAAATATACCCCCTCTGTACCTAGGTGTGTGATACCAGTGCATAGATGGCACACCCGGCCTGGAGCTAGTGGTGCCACCTACCAGATTAGGCTGTAAGAGGGTATGTCTTTCGGCTCTAGTCCAAGCACATGCATCGCCTGCAGCGTTTGGAATTATCTCCTAGTAGGCCTATCTAAAGCCTACTCTGGATAGTCATTTTGTTCAGGTACACCATGAGGCAATCTCTTATTTCAATATCATGCTTTCCTATCTAAGGACTTTTCCTATCATTTCTTATCAGTCTGTTATTCTCAAATCATGACATTCCCAGCTTCCCTTAGGCCTTGTCTACAGATAGGCTTCGACAATTCAGGTGGGAAATCGGAATACCACAGGAACCGACAAAGTCAAGAGAAGACTTGATAGCTTCAAACCCCACCCACTTGCCCCATGCTCTTCCAATAAGATCAGGTAGGGGTTTCTTCTGTACCTTCTATGCTTTCTACACCTTCTTCTATATCCTTTTACAATCTTAGCCTGGGCATGTGCTTATTTAGCTGCCCAGGCGCCCTTTGCTTTTCTCTGATATCAAACGATTGTTTCCATTAATTTAAGTGAATCCTAGGGTTTAAGGTACATGCACGTGGGATTTATTGCTTGCCTTAGTTTTGAACAAGCTGCCTGTCTAAATGGACCACAGTTGTAATGACACTTTCCCACACATAAGTTCAGCAAAAGCAATTGTATGCATGGACTGAAGACTTTACACCTGAATACCATTTCCATCCCAGTCTTCTCTTCATGACAAAGGATAGTGTATCGTCGCCCCAATGCAACATGCTTCTTACTACATCCTGACCGACAAGTTAAAAGGCACCTCTGTGAGGCCCCTCATGGATGTACCTTTTACTTTATTGACCTGGGGGAAGTTACAACCTTGTTGTACTGAGGCAACGGTCTGGACTTTATTTGCACATTGGGCTATGGTGATAGAGAAATGCATCATCAGCTGAACACGGAATCATCTTCTAGCAACAAGTGGGTATTGATGGATTTACAGGCATTGATGGATTTACAATGATATCTTTATTTGAATCTTTTGTGATGAAGATCTATTGGATGGACTTTCACTGCAGTATTGCATGTGATAATGATAACGACTTCTTATCTAGATTAGGAGGAATATGTAATTACATACCAGCCACTCCTGTACATCCAACATCTACATCAAGGCAGTATTCAATTACACTCATTCCAACTGATGGACACTTGTACATGTACTCTATTGAAAATGGCGTATCGGCATCGGTCAGTTAGAATTGATGCTTGTGAATAACTGTCTGAACATGTTACATATTAGAGGCGGTTTTAGTGAAACGGACCTTAATTCCTCCAATACTCAGTACTTTATCAAAGTATTTCTACCTTTGCTAGTTGCTACAAGTAGTTATGCTAGCATGCAACTTTGTTTCTAAGATTCTCTTCTTACTTGTCACCATTCTATATGCATGGTATACTGCACGACCTTCAAAGTTTCTGCTTTAGTAGAAGACACATTTCTACAGAAGCAATTGATTTCTCATTGCACCTACAATAATCTAGAATAAGAATAAACTAATATTTAATAAGATTTCACAATTTTTTTCAGAATAAGCTCTTGTGAAATCATACATCATCTTACCCCTAACAATGACCTTAGTTGTAAATAAATAATCTAAATAAATTAAAAATCTAAACAGCATAGGCACGTTTGCTATTGTTCTCACGGCTGTTTTTCGCCCATTCATAATTCCTTGCAGCACTATGTTATAATTTCCCATTGTCTCGAATTCAGAATAGTATTTAGAAATCTAATTGTTACAGCGCTCTTTTCAAATTACTAGAAGCATTGTAAGGAATTTTGTGGGATTTCTAATGGGAATAAATTTGGTAGAGAATTAGCCGAAGATGGGCCAGTAAATGCTCGCAGTTTGTTGCCTTACACTTTTACTTGCGCTCGTACCGAAAACGTTCTAGGTCTTCTCACTGAAACTACCAAAATCTACAGGTTCAGGTCGTCATCGTGATGACCAAAGGTCGTCATAATGAAACTTGATAGGGTCTTGTCACTGACGTACTGATACCTCCTCCTGTCTAGGAGTGTGCTCATATGCCGGACTGGTACATCTATTTGTGACAGTGCCACTTTGATGTTCATTTCGACGACCGTGGGTTATCACAATGACGACCTGAGGTTGTGGACTTTGACATTGTCGATTCGGTGACAAAGGATAGATTGGTTCACCACTCGCCATCGGTTAACAGTGCACAGACAAGAATATCATCTGTTGGCTAGGGGCAGGGCATTAACTGATTGACGTTTGGTAACCTAACCGGCATTTTCGATGCTCTTTCTGAAGAACTGTTAGCTATCTTTATAGGGGCTTTGTTAAACAGAATCACCATTGCGTCTAGAAGCTAATGACCACTTTCAATTTAATGATAGTTGTTCGGTACTAAGGTACTGTCAAAATTAACTGCAGAATACAGGCCTCCTTGGCATAAGGAACAGGCTCTCGTATAGACAATTTAATGTTTCCTATCAGTATTAGGGATTGTTAGTTTAAAACAGTTTGTTAATCTATTAAAGCCTGTTATAAATGTTGGACCATTGATAATTATTTTGCGGGCTAGAATGGACTTTAGTGAGCTAAATCCATTTATGTACTAAAACCTTTTGTGGCCTAAAGCCTTTTAAAAGTAGGCCTTTAGGGCTTAACATAACTTGATAGCCTAAAGACTCAATTCATTTACAAATGACACATTCAGCACTAGGAATTCCTTAGTTGGATAGATACTGATAGGTCAGCTAAAACAAATCCCACCATAACAATCCACCTACCCTGGAACCATGAGAACATATTACTAGATACCCGAAGGGTACTGCAGCATCATCCACTGAGCTGTTGGGGCTCTGCCCTACTTGAGTTGCTCCCTGCCCGTCATACCCCATGTTCTAATTACACATCTGATACCTTAATTAACACCAACCAAACCAGACAGCCTGTCTGCGCCACAAACCGCCACCCAACCTCTAAATAAAATGCCCTGCAGCTATCTCTGCTACCAGCCTTTTCTTTACTCCATAGGGCAGCCGTCAAACCTGCTTTAAACATACTATAGAGGGGAAGCACATACCTAATTGTGAGAACCTTTCCTTGTCATACTCCAAATTTGTAAGCTTTATTTGGTGTGATAAGAGAGTATTATCACAGCTAGAATTCCGAAAGCTATGTAAATATGGGTTTGTTGGGAGGATCAGATAGTAAGTTATATTTAACTAAGCACCTACATAAAAACGCAACTATAAAATATGTACGGATGAAGAGAGCCACTAGACCATTAATGATATCTTGACAATGAAGAGAGCCAATAGACCATTAATGATATAATGACATGTCAAATTAAATGGATCATGTGGCATGGTGATAAAAGAGAATTGTAAACCTGCTGTTGATTATAATTGATATATTTCAGTAGAGGTATCCTTACAATTTAGCTCTTGATCACCTCAGCATAGGCTATTTGACTAATTGGTAAAGATGTCTTACAGTTTATGCTCAGATAATGTTATAGCTATCTATTAGCCCATAGGTGATTGCTATTTATTATCCATGATATTAACATTCCCATGTATCCTTAATATAACATCTTCCTAATTCTCTGTTTCTCTTTTTACGCTTGCAGGTGTGGACGGTCATTTTTCTCATTATCGTCTTGAGTTCCATTGCTGTTCTCTGTATAGAAACCCTTCCTGCTCTACGAATCCCCATGGACCATGACAAGGGTACAACAGAGATTAACAATGGGGCTAACACGAATCGAACATTTACAAACAATGAGGTGACAAATCATGTAACAAGCAGTGGACCCTTTTTCAATGCTACCATGCCAAGTATACCTCTGACAAACTTACCAGATGCAAAGGAGGCACATCAAGACAATCAGAAAATACGTCGACTGATGGAAACACAGCCACATCCAGTCCTGGAGAATATTGACTCTTTTTGCACTTGCTTCTTCACCATAGAGTTTTTTATACGCTTCCTTGTTGCTCCAAGCAGAACCAAGTTTTGGAAGTCCCTTATGAACATCATTGATGTCTTATGTGTTCTCCCAATGTGGATCAAGTACGTTATGATTAGATTGCAAATGAAATCATAGTGCTAGTAAAGATTTTGTGATGTCAGGGACATCACAGACAGAGACATGACATTGACTCTAAGGAGACAAGATCTTTTTTTTTCACTTTCGTCATGTTAATCTGCCTTTGTTACCTAGATATTTATTTAATGACAGATGATAATTTTACATAACTAAAAAAAGTATATTAAGACAGCCAGACAGAGACAGATGATCAGACAGTTCACTAATATTTCTCTCTTTCAGCTTTCGAATGCATTTATGCTGTAAAGTGTATCATGATTTATAATGATATTTTATAACAAAGCATTGAATATAATCATAAGTACGTAAGTCATGATAAGTCCTCTACATAGTGACAACTGTTCATTCCCTAGAACTACTTCAGTCCTTTTGCTAGTGACATATTGTGCCATAATCTGTTAATGACCTTGCTTCTCTAGATGTGTTAGTGCACCTGTATCTCTTTGGATAAAGCCCGCCTGCTTGGTTTAAAATGATATTTTAGAATGCTTTATATGAAATAGGTTTTGTTATTCAATTGCCTCACAGTCCTAACTCCGAATTGGTGTTGTTCTGTTTCTATACCCACTATTGATTGCCCATCTCTTCTTACCACTGATTCCTAAGAAAATATTTAGTGTTAATCTAGTGACAAATGCATTTCATGCAGTGTTTTGTATAAAGGTTCTCCCTAATCAACATTTTAGAGAAAAAAGTGCCTCTCTTAATTTAAACGTTTACACAATCCTAGTTTATGTCCTCAAATTTTAAAGCATTACAGTATCACTAAAGCAGACTTGAGTTCTTGAATCAATAGCAAATGTCATTCTGATAGTTTGCAGTTTTGAAGTGATATTGCTGTTTATGTCTGCATTCTGGCACTTCTCATTGTAAAATACAATTTGGAGTTAAACTCTTAGACTATAGAAAGTCTGATTCTTGCAGAATCATCTAATTCTGACTCACCTTGCCCCACTGTATGTTTGCAAGTATATCTATGAATGTATAACTCTATCTTTCTCCCCATTTCCTTACTGACTTTGATTTAGCCATTTTTGGTCTACCTTTGATGTAGAGTCCACGCTTTGAATATAGTAGCAGATACCTCCAATAATGAGTGCAGTTTGAGCAGTATACAAATTCCACTGAGTGAAGCAGATTTAGTCAGCACGGGGCTCTCGTACGCCTATACCTCTACTCCTACCCTCTATGTCACCTCACAGAGGTCATTCACGCATGGCTGTCACGTCTCTAGACTAAATGCTGTAATGGGGACTATGACCAGTGTTATGCATCACTTTCAAGATAGCAGGAGCTGTGTTGCCAAAATTCTAAAATGCTACCATAAAACATTAAAGATCTTCTTCCTAAATTGTCATAATACAATGGCTAAATTCTTTTCAGAGAATGTCTCAAAAAAGGCATAATGAGTTTTCCTTATTTTCTCAGCAATATATATAAAGTCCAATTTACATATCACATACAAAATACTTTTATGTACTAATATTTTCAGAATGCTAATATAGAATTTTCCCTGTTGACTGGAGAGGATCTAGATAAACATTTCAGTTCACTCAGCAATTCTCATAAAACTCCATCATTCAGTGCATCTTAGTAACCATGGCTTCAGCTGTCTGTGAACGGGTGCAGCACTGTGCATTGGTTCCTCCCATGCTTGATAATGTCAACCACATTAGTGTGGTGATGTGATCATGATGTTGGTGAGATCTGTCATGAGTTGTTGACTTGATGCTGATGTGGCGGTTTGGCGGTGGCTGCAGGTACGTGATGATGTTGTATGACGTACGTATGAACCTCCGCTTGCTGCCTGTCTTCTTCCTCATAATGATGCTCCGCGTGCTGCGCATCTGCCGTGTCCTACGCCTTGCCCGACACTACACTGGAGTCAAGATCCTACTGCTGGCCCTCAAGGCTTCCTTCCGAGAATTGGCCATGCTGGTCATTTTCGTCTTCATTGTCGTCCTCATCTTTGCTGTCGTCATCTACTATGCCGAGTTCTTTGTGGAGGACACCTTCAACACCATCCCTGATGGCTACTGGTGGGCCATCATCACACTCACTACAGTTGGTTATGGTGACATGTGCCCTAAATCTGGATTGGGCTATGTTGTAGGTGCCATGTGCGCCTTGACAGGCATTCTCGCAACTGGCCTACCAGTGCCAATCATCGCCAACAACTTCAACCTCTACTACACCCATGCCGCCTTAAAGGAGGCTGTCCATGACCGTCAACAAAGCAGGCGCCGTCGACGGAGTTCTGCTACAAGCAAGACACCCTCATGTTCTGAGATGCCCAAGGCAGAGCCCTACATCGTCAAAGAAGCAACCGTAAGTAATACCGATGCACCTAGTATGGGGTCTATGTACCTCCAAACAATATGTGGTTGCTCTCTTTGATAAAAGTATCCATGTTCTCTCTAGATGTATGTACATGTGTATATCTATTATGCATATATACTCTATATATTACTATGACTCATTCATTCTCTGTTTATCTAGTCCCAGCATATAGATAGATATTATATACATATGTACCATTGGGTGGACCTACAAGTTTATGTTTTTTCCATCAGTATTCACTAGGTGGTGGTACTGGCACGCTGAAAACACACTTGTTTTATGATTAAGTAGCTGAGACTTCTCACTGTAGGCTGCTCCTCCTACCTTAGACCCATCATCAGAAGAATTTCAATACATTCCTGTTTTTGCGAATTGCACCATACCATCTCCAATATGTTGCAAATGAAACTGTAATTCTAATGTAACTTGATTAATGTGATGATTATTTATACTTTTGTTTAATCATCATATAGGAAATGATCGCTATAGCAGTATCAATCTAGTGGTGCATTTTATTATGATTGTGATAAAGAATACTTTATGATGATAATCATGTTTGGGATATTGTTCATGAATATCTTTAGAGGATTGAATGGGAGAAGTCTTTTTGTTTTAAGGATTTCTCTCTTACTTTAAAGATTCCTCATCAACCAATACTGTTTCATTTCATTGAAAGGTAAGTTTTTGTATAGACAAAAGAGAAATGCAACTTCATTAGTCCCTTATTTATCCTACAAATACACAAAAAACACAATCGTAATACATGGAAATTAGCATCAGGGTCTGATATTCAAAGAAACACTGATTCCAACTCTAAGAATATCCTTTACACCCTAAATCCAGGTTACAGTGAGAATTCTCCAACAAATCTTTAGTTGTCATGTTGTACCTGTTGTTGGCTTGCTTGATGATTCACTTATAATACATCCATATTGTGCTCTAAACTCTAAACTGAATATTTACAATAACATCAAAGGGTGTCTACCAAATCAAATTGTCTAATGTGTTTATATACTCCATTGGCTGAGACATTTTACATGACTGTTCAAGATTAAACTTCTGTCAGTCAAACTATATTTATCACAGAACTAGTCTCCATAAGCAATGACTCCAGAATGTATGTAATTTGATGGTGTCACAAGTCTCCCTTTCTAAGGAATAGGAGACTTATTTGTGAAAATCCATTAAATTTGTATCTTGATTCTAGTTTTCATCTGGACTTAAATACACACCTATCAACTTTCTTTCTGGGAGTCTGACCAAGAATAAGCAACAACTGGAACTAGTTTAGGATAAAAAGAAGGCACACTGGTTAATTAGAAAAGGGGGGAATAGAAAATAAAATCTGATTGCAATGATTTGCTCTCACCTCAGTCAGTATTGGCTTATGGCAAAAGAAAATATCCATAGTTTGATATTCTGGTATAAGTGTTGACTCTTGGAAACCTGTTGCCTATTATGGCTACAAGCCAGAGGAGGACCAGGATTTGGTTCATTTCTTTGTGTACACGGTGTTGTCGTCTGTAGTGTAAACGTGGTAAGCAGTGTTAGGCACAGGGCACAGGACAACAGGGTATGTTCTCAACAAATCAACCTTCCCATGTCCTCCTTGGTCGACTGAATATCCCTGAAACAGCCAGATAAATAGACCACTGCTTTAAGCATGTAAATGACATACAGGCTGCAATTGAGTTCATGGAATGTAAACATGGCAGTTGGAATCTTGCAATCAGTTCAAAGAGTCATCTTAAAATGCCTTGTATCCTTAGAGAAAATTTATGTTTTTCATCTTGAATGTAGAACTATCAACGTCATTTTCAAAAGTAGACCGCAGTAAACAAAGAAATCTCGTATGCAGCCTTTATGTGTACCTGCATGATATGTTGCCCTGTATTTCTCTATCCTTTATAAAACAACATGTGAACTCATGAGGGGTGTCACAAAAAGATTTGTACCATATCCCTCCGCCCCCTACACTACCAGTATTCTCCACTCAGGGAGTGGAAGGGAGATTGTTGTTATCTTTATACTCTCATGCTCTACCCTTTGCTGAAACTTTGACTGCAACTACCTCAAGCTTTATTTCATGTAGAACTCATTCAAACTTTTATGTCTTTTTGTTGTGGACTATTCAGTAACACTGTTTATACATGAAGGGTAAAAGTGTTATGCAGTCACACAAATTTTCGGTTAGAGACAACTAACTGGCTTGGCATTACGGTATTATGGTACATCAGGAGATACCTGTCCTGATATGCATTCTTTTCTACATACAGCAATATTGGCATCTTGTTTAACCTTTTTGTGAATAAGTTTCATACTTGATTTATTCATTTTCTTAAATGTACAGGTTTCTATCTATGTGCAATCTTTACAAACCCCTTTATGTGTGTATCTATAAATCAGCCAAAGGTGGAAAGGCAAAGAGTTTCCAACTGCAATGCTCAAAATTCAAATATGTGTTGAGCCTCAGCTTTGAAATAGTCTTATCAGTTTCTCTGCCTGTGCCGTCTTTACTCTTTATAATGTATCACACATGCGACTGGTTATACTAATTTACCTGTGTACACCTGCTCTGTATAATATGTGCATGAATTCACAAGATACTGGTATCTCGGTTCCTCAGTTTTAGCTAGTAAAATGATAAATGGTGTGTTATTGCTATACTGTGAGATGTCTTTGGCTTAACCAGCCTATTTCCTCATGTGCGCCGTGCCTACCCTATCCTAAAGATTGTATTATTCCCGATATTCTTTATCCTGAAAAGAAACAGATTCCACAATAGCATTTGTCATGTACCAAATTGGATTGATGTCCTTGTGATCTGAAACAGTTGGCATACAAGGGCATACGAATTAATATTTGTTATCTTTGAATGGAACTGACTGTCATTGTATGGCAATTTTCCACTAAAATTATGGCGGGCGTCCACTTTGCCAATTATGACTGTTTGCATGATTGTAGCAAACACCATATGATGCACACATTGACAGGCCAGTGTCTTAGTGAATACATCCACAGAAAATAATCAATTCCTAGAACCCTCTAGATAGACCTTCTTTTTTGTGGACATGTAAAATTATGTCTAGTTTTTCACACATGCAATTATCTGTTAACACGCGAAACCCTAAAATTTGCAATCAATTAGAGAAGTAGATAGAAATATATATGGGAACTAAAAAACCAACCAAAAGTAAAAAGGACCAACACTTTGTGGATATGGGTGGGACTCATTAGGAAAGGGCATACTCTCCTTTGAATATTAGGACATGATTATTTTGAAGAAAAACAGATTAAATCAAAACTGGATAGTAATGATTCGAATTTAGTGTGCATTTCTTCACTCTCTCATTTGTGGACTGAATTTGCAATCAAATACCTTGCATACAGCAGACTTTCATATGCTACACCTACCTTACCATCACGCCTACATGTGTATGGCAAGAAGAAAAATTCATTTTTATTTTGTAACTTACACCATGGGCACAATGAAAGGTGCATATAATACTTGGCCCTCATGTGGATAGGTTACTAACTGCCTACAACTCTTCTATCTCCTCAATCTCTGCCTACTGTACACCACTACCTATCTCCATTCTATGCTAAACACTGTGTTTTTCAGGTGTTTTACCACAAGGGAACCTCAGAATACGAGATTTATTAACATAGATCCTGACGAAATGAGGTAAACTAAAAGAATATAGAAAGTTCTCCAGTTCTTCCTACGCGACATATGTAGCTACCATTTTCCTCTTTTATTTGGGGAATTAGACAATATTCCTGTGCCGTCCCTGGTAGTCTTAGAGACCAGTAGTCCAATGTCAGTATCGTCTAGTCTCGTGTGAGACCACATGATAGTCACATGATATTATATCTACACCCATAATGCCTCACTGACCTTAGACCCCATTGTGAATTTTGAGCTTTGGCGTCAGGGTTTCCATGAAGCTGAAATGGAACTATTTTGATCAGACATCCACTAAGACATAAACACTTCTTTGTTGTCTGCAGAAGACAGATAATTTTCACATGTTCAAACGATGGTTTAGCTGAAAAACAATTTTTCTAAAATACACTATAGCAATTTTTGCGTCTGATCACATAGCAACATTTTTGTGTGCCCCATTTGAAAGCACCGTGTGCACTAGAATTAAGTCTTGATTCAAAATTGGATCATATATAATCTAGAGTAAAGGTTAAGGGCTAAAACTTTATTGTTCAAGATCCTCAAGTAATAGATGGATGGATAACTGTATCCCCATTTCCGCCACATACAAGAGTTTCTTTACCTGTCCCAGTACTGAAGCTCATTAAACAATGTGGTCAATGTCGAAAAATTAAAAAATGTGGTGTAATTCAATATTTCCCAGATCAGTCAGATATGTCCGTTGTCCCTGTTCTGAAATAAACAGGCAGCTCAGATGCCATGTCGTTAATGTAAAATTTAAAATGGTAAGGTTTTTTTTCAGTTTACAACATTGTTTATCTTAGTTCAGATACAGTTAGACTGGACCTATGTCATATTATGTGTGGTGTATATATCACGTCCATCCCCTGACATATATATAGACCATACATAATGCATACATTTTAGGACGACCAAGGTAGAACATAACTATATACCTATGGGTTGTGATGTGGAATAGAAGGTTATGAAAGGTTTGTGAAAGGTCCTGAGACATTTAGAATAGTCTTGACCAATTAAACAGTGTACCAGTATATGAAAAGGTACATGGGTGATTAGATACATAGCATAGATTTTATTCCCTCCATTGTTGTATGCTAAGGTACAGTTGTAGATAGTTACCTAGACAGTAGTCTTTTTCTACCCTATTCTAACCGGGACCCCCTACTACACACCCAGAATAGTGAGGACATCTCATTATCAGTCATTTTATGTATTTTCCCATGAGGTAAAAGGGAAGAAAGGCCAAACTATCTGCTACTAAAACATAGTTGCATCACCCACAGCAATGGATATAATGACATAAAGCTGAAACTCTTGTGATTCAATTAACCCAGGGTACTTACTCAACCAGTTCACACCGACAACAAGAAAGGAGAACTGGGTACATGTATCATTAAATCAGCATGACAATACCAACATCATCATAAAGGCAAACCCCTGATTCAGTGCATGGATGCGAGGGACATCCTAAAAAAAGTAAAAAGCACCAGTCCCACTGTTCACAGCATCTACATCTGCCTTCTACTCCTCAAACAAACATATTCTTTCCAACCATAGATATGACTACACACAAGACTACCCACATATATGACTACACACATTTCATTTACTACATAGATGACATCACACAAGAAAAGGTGATATGACAGATATTTAGTGTCATGCACAAACACTAAGTGGCACTACAATTGCAGCATTATGGCATCTCTCGCGAAAGTTTCTGCCATTTCTTGTTGAACCTTTGACTATCCCAAAGTATTCCTTGTCTTTGAGCAATTATTACGTTTTGATCTAAACAATTTGCCAGACCGAATTTAATCTACTTTCATATTCATAAGAACACGGACCTGAAAGTCCGTGATAAGAATAATCAGGCTTCCTTCACAAACACACCCATGCTACCAGGGCTGGACATGAGTGTTTGTGGTATAGTTTGCTTGAAGGAGAAGATCATGAACATTTTATTGCAATTAGACAATGATAAGGTTTTTGTCATGTTACATTTTCTAATTATTTGAGCCTTTGAATCATAGATAAGGGAACACTATTAAGTGGGATCAAATTGTCAGAGCACGGATGAAAGAACCAAAGACTAATCTACACAGCGTGTGAAGAAACTTCTGTTGAGAGACGTATGCCTGATGTAACTTAATGTCCATTTTATCAGTGACCTAGGAAGCTGCCCCTCTGGTCATTTCTCGTGAAGATTACTTTACTCATACTACTTCAGGCTGGGCCAATCCAAGGTAGCTTCACACAGACGAATATTGATCTATTGAATAGTATCTAGACCTGCTCTTAATTTATATCCATTTTAAAGGTTTAACTCGCTGCATTCGTGATTATAATGTTACCTTATCCATTTAAGGCTCAAAACATAATTTACGAAGGAATACTTGAAGTAGCATGAACTTTAAATTTCTCTTCATAGGAAGGAAAGGGCTATTACCTTTACTAATGTTAAGAACAAGTATTAAAATGTAAGACATCAAGACAGAGAGATGGACTTAACATATTCATAAATAGCACTTCCTCCATGATCTCGAGCAGTGGCTGGTACATTGGAAAATATGACTAGAAAGCTACGATCATTTCAATAGGTCTCTTCCAAAAACAGGGCAAAATAACATATTATTATTTGACATTTGCTACTAAATAAAGGATTGCTACCTAGTCGCCTATTTCATTTCTTTTTTACCTGAAACCTATTGGCAACTACATTTTTAGTTGATTTCTATGAAAAGCAAAATGTAAACGAAGAACAAGCTGGACTTTCTTTATTGTGCAAAATAAGAACTAATAATATACTATAAAGACATGATGATTTGTGAGTATGCTCAAAATTACACGCCTGACTCCATTAGACCTTAATCGATAATCATAGCTGCGAGGTTCATAAATGATTTATATAAAGCTTCTTTGTGGACCCATTGCTGCAGTGAGTCTCACATTTAACTTAAAGAAATGATAGCAGTGTTTGTTTTGTGGATTGAGCCACTACATTTGCACATACTCCCACCTTACATGCTTTCACAACAATGTACTTATACAAATAATACATGGGACAGACAATTAAACAAGAAACTCATATATATCCTCTCTAGCTATGTTCAACAGATACTCTGTTGTTTATCAATTATTCCCATCCAGTATGCTCGGAACTAGTTTTATAATATCAGGGTTTTAAAGATAGGGATAAACATGCCTGGCAAGGGGCGTCACACGAATCTTGTCACTGTTTACAAGCTCGCCCTTGTCTGAAGCTATATGCGTTGGCAGCAGATGGCATGAGGGGAGGCGCCTCTTGTACACAGCTGGATTCGGAGGTGGTGTCCTTACACAGACAAGTCACCAGCGTCTAAGCACAAGGTTCTAGGGTACTGGTCCCTTCACCACCACTATTGTTCTTCTACTCCTACTGTTACTACTAATACTACATTATCGGCTAATACCCTCCTTATTACTATTCCCATCCCTTTAGGAGGCAGACAATCTGGCACATTGGAGGAGTCAATGTGTCAGGGGACATTGTGTCTGCTCAACTAATGAGCCCAGCCTGCCAGCTGACAACCATCTGTAGACCTTTATATATACAGGATTGTGTGTCAATATTTGAATATAACATATTTGATAGGTCTATAACTAGGGGTTATGGTACCTTCATGCAACAATAATCAGTAGTAATTAGTGTGATAATTACTTTTACAATGGAAACAATTATGACACATGCTACTAAATATCCCATACTCAAGGCTTTTGGTATTGTATAGGAATTACTATGTTGTTATAAGAGGGTTAAAACTGATTTACTCTGAAGAGTAACGTACCAGTAAGGCTTTACTATGATTAACAGTTGTAAACTACATTTTTATTCTCCATGATTTTTACCAGAACCTTCGGTTGTACTCAAGATATCAGTATCAGTAAGAACTCTTAGTGGACAATATGTCATAGATATTCTAAAGGAAGTCAATCTATTTATCATTTTGGAATTCTGAAAATCCACCTGGTTGACCATGGCTGTGATACATATGCAGTTGAAAAGGAGCCAAGGAAATTCATAATTTAACATACCAAAAGTAAGGCTTCCAAATCCCTTGGTTCAGGAGGGTTGGACACTCCATTGGCAGGCTGGGCCCTTGTCTGATATTGCTTCACGGTAGACTATGATTGCTTGCATGTTTCGGGTTCTCCTCCGGCTAGTGTTCCCATAGTATAGACAGAAACTAATATCATGACATCATAGTCTGATGTCACAGCATGGACTTGTGTTCTGAGGCTAGACTGACTTTTTATGGTATACATATTATACAGTATATGATATAGTTGGACTTTGAGAAGAGGTTTAAGTCAGAAACCATTGCTCTGCACCATATTCACTTTGCTATGCTATCTTATGTGATGTTATTACTGTTTCTACTGTAGTTTTCATTTTTGCATCGCCCTTGCTCAGCTAGATGCCATTCCCTTATAACTGCTCTATGCCTTTCAATTCCAAATCCTTGTTACTAACCTCTTCTTATCAAAACCTTTCTATGCCTATAACTGATATTAGCGTTTCACATTTGTAAGGCCATATATATAAAGGCAGTGGCTCTTTCCTCTTTTATGGTGCCTAGCATGATTATGTTTTTAAGTATTAGGGTTGTTAGAAGCATAACGGATTATAAGAGGAAGTTAAATAGCCCTGTGTGTAGAGGGAAGTCCCAAAGTTTGAATTGTTTATGTATTCCAAACTGCCTAATTTCTGGAAATAGATATATAAAATGAATTTCTGAATATGTAATGAGTTAAGGTTTTCTTGAATAATCTTATGCATTATCAGAACTCTACATATGCTAGATATATCTAACAACAGGGATGCTAGACATGTTTTCACTTATGTAAATTGTATTGCTTAACGTAAGATTCTTATTCTTGAATGCATATCCTGAATACCATATCGCTGATTTCCCCAAAATCACTCTCATTTGTTTTGTAATAATTTGGGTCTCACTAACTTTTGTATCTTCTAATTGACAGCCTTTCACTTACTGATATTCTCCTTTACTGTCCCCTATATAGAAAACCTCAAACTTGTAAAAGAGAAATGGTCATCTCTGTTATTAACCCATATCTTATTTGAAAAAATACTGTGCTTAGTGTCGGCCGATTAGGTTAAGTTGCAATGGACAATTTGTTGAAGGCTAGAATCATCAAAGCTCAAGTTAATTCATCATTTAATGCAGTTAAATCTGTTCATGTGACTGGACAGAGAATTAGCCCAGATTAGGCATTAGAAATTTATTTACTGTCCTCTCTCCTCCTTGAAGTACCTTCCAAAAATAAAATGTGTGACCTCATTAATCTATGAAAGGGGATTTATCTCCCTCTTTTCCTTTCCAGTGTGATCTCATCTGATAGCACCACCTGGGTTCTTTTCATCTTCAGGTATGACTACACGCAGAGACGGTGGAAACATGTATGTGTGAAGATGCAAATATCCTCTTACCACGTGATACCTCTAATGTTAATGATGTATCCCCTGGGTCAGCGTCCCGAGATGCCACGGATACTACAAGCATCCATGACTGAAGGACTAAAAATTTTTAATTCCTACATGTCTTCACAAGACTACCGCCGTCAAGAACTTGCAAGAGGAAATAAAGTTGATCATTAAGAAATCAACTACAGATAGCATAATGGCTAAAAGCAATCTGTCATGACATGGCCATGAATGTAGATACATGTCCATGAATGTAGATTGCTGTAAAGACAGACAGATTACATGGTTCACAACGTGTCAACTGATATCTCATTGAAATGAATGGGAAACGAAGAAGAAAAACTGCCCCATCGTAACTCAATTAAAGTGCTCAATTCTGTGCATCCTGAAGAGAAATGAATGGAGACTAAGCCCGACTGGACTGGCCATTAAAGCAACTTGTAAGTCCTCCCATCCAATGTCTGATAGGACTGATCATAGTAATGGAAAACGGATAACCCCAGCATAAGGAATATGGCACCACTTGACTCCCCCAATGTGCCGGATTGTATATCCTATACCGTGTTACTAACAGGAGGTGATCGTATTCATTTGTCAGGCCTTCACAAGCTTTGATCACCACATATGCAACTAACATCAAAAAGGGGCTCCTCATCCACTTCTCCAATAACATTTTGTATGAGCGTGAATGCTTGAAACACAAACATTTGCCCCAGTTTACGATCATCAAGGCTCCAATCATATATGGGAAAATCTATGTTATTTCTCATGCATCTCTTCAGTCAGAAATAGGGACAGAATACAATGGCATTCAGCATAATTATACTGCCTGTAATTATTAAAACTGCACAGCACACCTAGGTGTATATAGTTACTTGGATTGGGGGTGTATCGTCTCCAAATAACCCACAGACATGATAAAACAATGATGGTAATGACAATTTATGAAAAATAAGATAAGGGTATGAGATAATCACGGAACACAGCGCAATACAATAATGACATAATACACCCAATATGTTACAAGGATATGATTACAAAGAATGACTTTTTCTAATGATAATTGCTCATTATTCTGAGGGTATGATGATCAGTATACATGTGTGATATGCTGTAATCATATGTTGCTCTCTCATTGTTATTACTGTTATTGATCATGAAAACTGTATGAGTTTTGTGAGAGAGAAGTATCCTCAGATATGTCAGAAGAGAGGTAGTCTTCTAGAAGTTAGTTTTCTGGGGTTTTTTCCGAAGCAGGAAGAATGGATTTATACAATGACATCAATAAACCAAATATTGAACTGCAAGGAAGGACGATTTACAATTGTTTGAAACATAATAATAAGAATACATATAACTAACTTAATGCAGGCATCAAACTCTTCCTACACAGACATAACTTCAGCTGATAGCTGCTGAGTCCTGGATTACATCAAATAACACTGTGACAGAATATTGAAACACCGATTGACATAAAAAAAGAAACTGCTTATAGCAAAAGTGTGCACGTAGGATTCTGCACCAAGGTCTTACAATATCAGATAATGGGGGAATGGTCTCGTGCTTGTCCTTCCTTATACAACTTGATATTGATGATAAAGTTGTTCCAATTACTATATTGTCTGTAGCTTAAGCCATTAAACTTTGGCTAATCTTAGGTAAAAGACTTTGAACTCCACATGTATGTACACATTGCCTTGACCCTTTCCATACCAAAATGTACGTTGTGTGTATTTTCCTCCTCGATGTAAGATCTGGCAGTTGGAATTATTGATTTTCTTTTAGGTTGCAAGGGCATGCTCTTTTATATTTTGAGTCCTTTTTCTACCTCTAATAAGGGTTTCTCTTTTCATTTTCTACCGTTGACTATTAGTCTTGCCCTTTGGTAAATTCCTCTATCAGCCTTTGTTCATGGGATATGGTCATTGATGATAAATAATTGATTCCCTTCCATGCTATATACAATGTGTTACAAAGCCTAAGTGGCTGAAACCAAGCCATCCAACTTTATCTCATTGAAAGTTTGATGATTTTTATGTCAGTACGTTTTCGCCCCACTACATATCAGCACACATGTATTGCAAGATTTTTGCCTGCTCAATGTTATAAAACAGATAATAGACTGACTGCCAAAGGTATGAATAAGGGGTGCAGTTAAAACTGAGATTCAAGTTGTGGCCAGTAGCGAATTAGACGCTAGGTGCCTTTTCTACTCACTTTAATATTGCCATGGTTACAGAGGAAATATTACTTATCACTCACTGTGAATATTTTGATTTTGATGAATACTTTGATGATGAGTGTAGATTAGGTAAAATACCTTAAGTATTGCCTTTGTTCTAACAGCTAATTGACCATAGCAAGGAGATTCTAGAGACAAAGTGATGTATCTATACGTTTATCAATTGCAAGCTACATGGTTATTACAAGCACAATGTTTAGTCCATTGTATTTTATTTACTCATTAATCTATTAAGATCAGAGATAGAGGCTCAGGGAGAGGGAGGTATTAGCATCTCTGATGTAATGAGTGATGTATATTCTAACAAAACAAAATCTGTCATTGAAGCCCAGATATCAGCATGGTTGATTCTGAGGGCTTTGTTATTAAATATTGTTGTTTTTTGGACTTATTCCCAGTTGTTGTTTATGATAAGCACCTGTTGGTTATGTGCCTCACCAATGAGGTCACTTTCTATACTACCCACCATTTTCATAAAGTCATTAGGCACATAAGCACTTGGTGACTTCCTGTCAATTAATGTGGTAAAACAGGGCACATAAAAATTAATATAGAGATATTAATTCATCAGAATAGCTGAAACACTGAATTGTAAATTATTCACTCCTGTATATTCTGAATTATGGCTTAGCATTTTATTGTACTGTGAAAAATATTTGGTATCTATGATGACCAGCTTTACCAGTCCAGAATACAGAAATATATTGGTGTTGTTTAACCTTATCTCTTTGACGAGAAAAAAAAAATACATTGTTTTTTAAACCTATTGAAAATGCAGTCACTCACAACAGTACATCTGTCCACAATAAAGTTCCTTTCAGATGAGGTGGCCTAGGATTGAAAAGATTTCCACAAATTAAGTTGTGATAAATAATGAGACTAAGAGTGTTTTTTCTAAGTGTCTCCCATTGGTTATCTGTTATATCAACTGGAACCTCTACATTTACTTACTGATGTAACGATTCCTCCGTTTTAAATATTTGTTATGGGATTGTAGGATGGTTATCGTAAAGAACATCGAGAACAGGAAACAATGAGGTGTTATAATAACAAGCTGTGCATGTGAGACCCTTGTCTGGCAAACAGAGCCTACTGTAGTGACCCGTTTAAGAACCCGGGCGCTCAATAATTTAGATTCCCTTGTACCCCGGTGCTTATTTGAGACAGGCACTTATTTGAATACTGTTTTTAGTGTTTGAAACTGATTTCAGTACCCCTGCACCACGGCGCTTATTCGATACCGGCGCCTATTTGAGATCCCAGTGCTTAAACGGGCCATTACGGTATCTGGCATTTCTGTCAGATAGGGCACATTTGTCACCTAGGCACCTCCTGCCTGGCAAATGGCCGTATCTTGCAAATTCTTGTCAGATAGGCCCATAGCAATACATGTCCTACTTGACAGAAATATGCCATTTAGGGATATATCAAGTTCCTATGTGGCAAAAAGTCCTTATTTACATAGTCCCTTCCTGGCAAAACATTCTGTCCTACCCACCAATCTCTGTATTAGAGATTACCCACCTGATACTCCGACACTACCCTATACACCTATATCAGGAGCATACCTGCACCATGCTTCCAAGCTACCTTCTTTATAAATACTTTCCAGCTACCGACCCTACACTTCAAGGCTACTCAGCCGTATATCACCTGGCTGCCTACCCTATGCTACCAATAGCTCCTTGAATTAATGGGCAATGATTAATGGTGCATTGCTGTAGTTACCCTGGCGAATCTCCTGTATTTGACCACATAATGACAGTGTGTACAGACCAGGAGGCTATTTCATAAGAGACAAATGTAGCAAACCCGATACTCCGTAGACACTCTGAGGGAACCTCAGAGACCAAAGGTGTCTGTTGGTAGTCTATCTACTCTGCCAGATTGGTGCCCAGTTCTCACAGAAGTACTTACTGTCAGTTCAAAATTTGCTTCCACCAAAACTTCCCTCAATGCATATCCAAATGTTCTCAATGCACAAAACACTTGAAATACACACAACAATTTATAATCCAGGTCTTTACTAAAACTGCTTTCCTCAGTAAACAGCATGGCCTTCCATGTTGGAGACTGCACTCTGAACATAAACATGCCTGATTTATTGGAAATATTTCATGCTTCAACCACTTTAAGTTGCTGTACAGGAAGAGTACATGTTTGTGAATAGGAGGGACAATTTCCAGGAAGTGACATTGAGTACTTAGTTTAGAATAGCCATGTGTTTGTGCCACTATAAACTTGTACACATGTTGGATCCTGCCTGTAAGCAGGCAGGTATTTCGGCCTACAAACCCGACTGCCATTTGACTATAGTACAAAGCCCAACTCTAATAGTTACTGTATCAGTAACTGCCTCTAGCCAACATTTGCTAGTCTTTCAACACCACATCCCCTGCCTTTGTTGGAACAGTAGTGCGACAAATTCCCATTTAAATGCCATTACTGTATCCTTCTAATGCTGTACTATTTTCATAATGTGCAAGTGAAATGCCATATTACCTGTCCCACTTTACTATGATAACAATGTGAAAAACATACACACACTGACCTCCATCATATACTTGCAGCTTCTATATGGCAAGATTTGTGATTCAGAAACACACCAGGTTTTAAATTTCCCACATTTATTGCTCCTACCTGGGTCAGTTGCACAGCAGTTTGAGGTTGTCCGATCGACCTCTGCAGGACACTGCACAAGGAGCTGCGATTGGATGCTCTAAGATCATATAGAAATCCACTATCATGCCATAATGTGCATATATATTAGTGCATAAGGACCTGTCAAACAGAGATCTGCTCTGCGATCGCCTACTACAATCTGAATGGTTTCAAATTGCAATAGTTGTGAGCTGTCACAGCATATTGTGCAGTTTCCTTGTGAGACGCATAGGTCTCAAAATGGCCCTATTCCTTTGAGAGATAGGGGCCATGTAATGTTCCCTATGTGCTGAACGGTCTCTAACTCACAAACCTTTTGCAACATAGGGTCTATCTGAGGTTAAAGTCACAAAAATTTTCTGAATGTCCCTAAATCTCAAAATGCCATTAAAACCTTTTGCTACATACCTACCTAAAGTCCCTAGGTAATAAATATTGTTTTCGATTTCTCCAAATAACTTTCCCCAAATTTACAGAAAGGCCCCTAAATCTCAAAATGTTATTCTTCAAACTTCTTTACCCTGACAATGCATGAGCAGTTGACAGGTGTTGTATAAGAACAGTTCATGATGTTTGCGAGACACGGGTTGATTGCACATGGTCCCTATATCTCAAAATTTGAGGGATAAAAACGTTTTGAAAGATAGGGATTTTGTCCTGATCTTTCAAATGATCCCAAATCACAATTATTTGTGAGACAGGGGCTGATGGGACTTTGTCCCTATATCTCAAAATATTGAGGGATAGGGATGTTGTTTTTTTTTAGTTAGGCACTTTAGGTGGTCCTTATGTTTCGAATGCACTTTGAGACTTAGGGGCTTCACAGCCCTCCTGTTAAAGGTTTTGCCATGTAGGGACTTTTCACCCCATGGATCCCTATTGTCATAGTAATAGGAATAGGCCAGATAATGACTCTTTTGTCAGATATCGTATAGGCTCTTTATTCGAGAGCAATTGTTATGTGACATTAAGAGTTACATGTTAAATGTTACAACAATGCAGAGTTTAATCATTTCACAAATAGACATATTCATTCCTAAACCTTACCCTAAATGTACATATGATATGATAACATAGGGGAATGGGCTATGAAATATTAATCAGGTCTAAACATACTTTAGTTTAATCAGTTTCTGTGTGTCACATAAATCGACCTTTAGACTCGTTGCTCTATTTTGAGATCAACATGGTGACAAGCCAATTTAATTATGATTATCTCCTCCATGATTGAAGAAGTATCTTAGGTTGAATATATGCATTTGAGAACTATTACCATTAAATGAATCAAGGTAGATTTATTTTGTTCATATCATGTTTAAGTCTGGAGTGCATACATGTATGCGCTTATTATGGTATTACCGATTCCTTCTCACTAACTTATTCCCTCCTAACATAGATTCCCTGTTGGTGGGTAAGGTGACAATGTATACCGTTGGCATGACTTTTCCATTTTGGATGCATTGTACCCTGTACATAACATGGATGCAGATGAATATATGCTCAACTTTAACTTATTTATTCTTTGTTGATTTCTATGTTATACATATATCTACGCATTGAAAGTTGTACTTTTGTATATATTTATTATCTATGGAAAAAAATAAAAACGGTGCTCAAAAGCCCTCTGTTCAACCTTTGTTTTGTTGTATAGCTTCAATCATACGTCTATCAAATACAGTTTGGAGCTTCTTTTTTTTTTTTTTTTTTGAAGTCTTGGAGGTTTTGTGGTATCCTCACTTAAGTGTATGTGTGAACCATAGCCATGCCTTAGAATAACAGAAACAAGCTGTGATTATTTCATGTGAACGTGAGTTATAGAAATGCTTTCCATACAACCTAGATTTTACAAACTCTTGTTCGTCGTTTAAATCAATGGTCAACACTTGCAAAAGATTATGTAATATACCACAGGGAAAATATTGATAAGACCCTGGGTATAATATTTCACATATTCTCTTACAAGTGTTTACTAGTAGTAACCTCACCATCCCAACTGCCCTCTGGAGGGACAGGCGCACACCCATATTCTGGAATAGGAGCCCTTACAAAAGTGTTGATTATCTAGTATAAATGGCATAGAGTAAGTCCCTTATCAACAGTTGAAATAGTCATTAAAGGACAAGAAAATATCTGGTATTCACAAATATCTGGTATTCACTTTTTCTGTGGAAATGGAGATTTCCTTTTGCCCCTTGCATTGAGCAGTTGAGAGTTTAAATTGACAACAGTACGTGGGCAGATGAGGGGAAAGGGCTCTCCCTGTGGGATTTTTAGTACTGGATTTGGCCACTAGGGGGGCTACAAAGGATAGATATGTGAAAAATAGACCAAAAATTGCCTTGATGTACTTTTTTTGCACAGAAAAAGAAGATTTTCTCAAAAATGTTCTATTTCCTGGCACTTCCTGTATATTTAGAATGCAAATGGAACGTTTAGAATCCAAAACAATGCCTAAATAAGGGTTCTCAGAGAAATGTGTTGCCATAGCAACCAGAATTGTATTCCAAAAAGAAAAACAAATGATGTCCACTTATATAATGATTCATGGAGATTCTTATGCTGAAAAAACGTAAATATACCATTTCTAGATCCAGAGATATACCCAAATGTATGGAAAGGGATGGTCATTTTTAATTGATTATTTAATCATTATGCTAATTAGATGCCCGATTTAATCAAAACAATGAATGATATAGCTTATTGGCTGTATTGATACAGTTATATTATTTTATTTTCATGAAGCAATATCTCCAAGACTAGAAAGGCCATCTGCAAGTGTTATACCTCATTTTAAAGCTGATAACATCACTTTTAAATTTCACATTTTACCTCAGAGGACCCTTTCCCCTCATCTGTCCACAGTAATTCACAACTTGAGCTGTCAAATAGCAGATAAATTCTTTCTATCAAGAGTTTGCATTCCCTGCTGTTGGCCTATTATGCCAGTCTCCTCCAACTGAGAGCTTTTGATCCAATACCACTGACCTAATGGAGATGTCTTTTACTCAGGCTGATTTTATGCTGCTGTCTTGGGGCTTAATGATTAACCTGGTCAATACAATATTAACAAGAAATGCGGTTGTGACCGCGTAAAAAAACGCCTCCCGCCGTTAATGTCGGTATACCAGTGTTTGATGACATGTCTCATAAAAGCAGACATAAAGAAGATTTCACAATTATAAATTTCTCTATTTAGTAATTTTGTATTGTGAGACCTCATCACATGGGGCAAATGAAATCATCATAGCACACTCCCGTACCGCTTCGCGGTACCACCGCTACGCGGCGTGGGAGGCGCTAAAAAATGGTGTACAAAAAAAAACCTCTCATCAACCTTTACTTTGTTGTATAGCTTCTATCATACGTCTATCGAACACACTTCAGAGCTTTTATTTTTGCAGGGGAGCCACATGATTGAGTCCTGGGGGGTTGTAGCATCTTCCCTTGACTGTACCATACTGGGCCATATAAGCACACAGGCACTAATTGATTTCAATCCCACTGTACCCCCGGCTGTTATACAAGACATGTGTTTATCTGAATACTGTTTTTAATGCTTAATATTAATTTCAATACCCCTGTACCCCCTGCGCTTATTCGAGAATGGCGCTTATTTGAGACCCTATCACTTTAATAAACAGGCCATTACGGTATATGTGGTCTAAAATCACAGAAGGTGTGCAAATGGGAATTTTGGTGAAAGTCAGCCCCCTACACTTAGGATTTTGATTTTTCCCCAATTTTTTTTGGGTCATATTTTTGGGCTCAATGAGTTTTTGATGTTATATATGGGTTTTAGTGAATCAATATCAATATTCTGGGCTCCAGGGGGTTGAACATACCTAAAATTGACCCCTTTCAGCTTGGAAAATCAATAAAATCGACAAATTTCATCATTTTTTGTAGAATGAGGACTAGGCATGTGTCTGTCCATTTTTATCATGTAAATTATAGAGTCTTGTGGTGAAATAGAAGGAAAAATTATGTTCCTGGTCGGATTTTTTCTATTCTTCTGGAGCATTTTGCTTTTTGTAAGGTGGTCTGTCCGGGCGATAATTTGGTCACTTGGCCTCCCCCCATAAAATAACTAAAAGTGAAATGGGTTCAATTATGCCTTAAAAGATTTGCTACATATTGGGGGTAAAGTATGTTGAAAACAAAATTTGATTTCCTCCACAAACTTCACTGTGAGGGGGCAATAAGTGATTTTTCTTGAAAATCCCCCTTTTTCCTTGTCCGGGGGAAAAATCATGTTCCTTCCCCTCCTGTGTAGGATTAACACATTTAACTATCCTAACTAAGTCAGTTATTTACCCCCTATATATACCTAAGTGCCCAATGTATAGGGCAATGGATTACTCTCCATCCTTTACAGTAGCAGAGATGGGAAGTGCTATTTTGTCCGGGCGAAATCTTGTCCGGGCGAGTGACCATTAAATAACATGCCATGTTGAGGGGTTGATTTCCTACAGAAATTAAAATTCTATCTTCATGAAAATAACAGCTCTAGACCATTTAGACCTGTAGGTAACAGAAATCACATCGTTATGTATGTCAGATGTGTCTTTTATATCATGAAATGAGTGTAATTATAATAAATGTTTGTAGAGATTCTTGGCATATGTCCGGGCGAATGACATTTGAGTAATAATCCATGTTGAGGGCTTGATTTTCTACAGAAACAATTATCATATTACCATGACAATCTCAGATCTAGACCATTTTGACCTGTAGATCATGAAAATAACATGTTTCTTAATGTCAGATGTGACCTTATTATCGTAAAATGAGGATACTTTTAACGGTTTTTATCATGATTCTGCCTACATTTCTTGTCCTCACACAAAATTCAATATTCCTGCCTCTCCTCTGCACAATAGGGATATTCAAATATCCTAACTATGCCTGTTATTTACCCCCTACATATACCTTAGTACTCAATGTATGGGACAATTGATTGCTGCTAAACCTTTGCAGTATCAGGGATGGGAAGTGCTTTTTTGTCCAGGTGAAATTGTGTCCGGGCGAGTGACCATTGAGTAACATGCCATGTTGAGGGTTTGATTTCCTACAGAAATAATCATTTTATCTCATTGAAGATCACAGATCTGGACCATCTTGAGCAGTAGATGATGGAATTCACATTGTTATCTGTGTCAGCTGATTCCTTGCTATCATAAAATGAGCCTACTTTTAATGGATTTTGATCACAATTCTGAACATAATGTCCAGGTGAGTGATGAACTACAAGGTATTTTGAACAGAAATTACAGATTTTCCCCCATCAAAACTATATACCACCTGAAAGTACATGCCGTGGGCATTGTATTTCATATAATCAATAGTTCCTACCATAGTCTGTTCAGCTTTTATATAGAACAGAAAGAAATGAATATCTTAGAATCTGAGATTTACTTGAATTCCAGGCTAGGCCCTATAAGAAAATGACCTGAGGGAAAGGCAAAAAGCCTATTACGTCTGACTACAATACTCCAAACCCATCTATTAGACCCAGTACTACAAGCAAAATCATAATAACAGTGGACCAGAAGCATATCATAGGTCATTTTGAATCAATAAAGGGAAAATACCCTGAATGGTCACTCGGGAGGACATTGTTTCCAGGTAGATAGGTTCTGGGCATTGCCATAGCAACAGTTTTCATATTTAACTCATAATATTTCATGTGCAGTTAGCCCAAGACCTATACACTATCCACAAAAAATATTTTTGAGATACTACATAATTTTTTCTCAGACCTCTCAAAACTCCACCAAGGCCTATTTGCACACTTTCTATGATTTTTGACCATGTACACATGCATATGCATGAAAGAGTTGGTTAAATTAAACAATATTGTATACATGTATACAAAAGGAGAAGGGGATTTTGACAGCTCACCCTAGTCATACTTTAGAACAAAGGAAACAAGCTGTGGCTATTTCACATAAACCTGGGTTATAGAAATACTTCCCATATAACCCATGTGTGATAAACTTGTCCGAGATCTAAATAAAAAAAAATCAACACAGGTTATGTAATATATCCATGACATATTGAAATATACCATTGATAAGACCCTGGGTATATTTCATGTAACCTCTTACAAGTGTTCACTAGTAGTAGCCGCAGCACCCCAGCTGCCCTCCTGAGTGACACATACCCATAGTTGTTCTGGAATACGAGCACCTACACAAGTGTTGATTAATATAATATAAATGGCATAGAGTAAGTAAGCCCCTTATTAACAGTTGAAATTATCATTAAATGACAAGAACATATCTGATGTTCATCATATTGTGTAAAAATAATGGTTATAGTTTTTTTTCTTTTTAATATTAATAGTTCAATTTGACAACAGGAGAATGTCATCAGTACTTCACAATTTGAGCAGTTTGCATTCCCTGCTGTTGGCCTATTGTGCCAGTCATCTCCAACTGAGATTTCTGATCCAAACTAGCAAAAGACCATTGACCTGACGACGATATATAAGTCTGATTTTACTCGGTTGTCTGGGGGTAAATGATTAGCCTGGTCAAAACATACCTGAAGAAAGAACTATGTCATACGCAATGCTTAATCCTCGTCCCTACTAACCAAACGGGACACAAACACATGTATTATCAAGTATATGATATACGTCAAGTTTTTGGTCTATAATTGCTTCCCAATGAGTCACACGATTATCTACAAAACTTAACCTCGAAAAGGGTATAACCATCCTCCCTGGATTTACCCCTGAAGCCTTCTGTTTTCATAAACGCCTCCTCTGGTGTGGATTATTTACTGACGATGCACCTGCATCACATATGCCAACAGGTGGTCCCAGTCCAGGTGTGTAGCCTTAGTGGTGTTCCCGTTTGAGGCGTATACGTCTCATTCCCATAGTGGAAATTAGTTCAGAGCACCTTCAGCTTATTCTAGAATTCGAGACGAATGAAGAGAATGGTGCTTGAATATAAAATGACCTGCTTTACCAATGCATTGTCAATTCATTAGCAAATTGAAGACTGCTCTTTAATATGAATGAGGGTATTTCGTCTCCTCAGTGCAACAAGGTTGTATCTGCATATTTCAAGTTTTGCAGGAGAGGCAAAAGAAGGGTTTCAATTACAATAGCACACAGTTGACACTACCTTATTGCATTGGGGCTTGTAGGCAAACATATCACAGATAGAGCTTCAATACTTTCGTAGAAGATAGATAAGTGGCAATAGATGTTAAAATAAAAGAAAGATCGTGCCCTACCGTAACACTGCCCTGACATGACACTGCATGAATGAGAATTACTGTCCCAAGTGCTGCCACCTAGTGATGAATGTTGGTACCAATTGCAAATACCCAAGATCATAAAGCAGAAGCTTAAGGGACGGCAGGGCAGGGTGCTGAGATAAAATAATATATTGAAATCTAGTGCTTCACAAGTGTAGCACTAGAGGGTTGTGCCAGGGTGCTTAGGTTTAGATGTAATCACACAGTACAAGGCTTGCACAAAACAAAACATTAACTTCATTTCAATGTGCTTTCATGGGATTGTTGTTAAGAAGAACAGAAGCTCTCGCTACCTGAAAGGTAGTAATCCAGGGGAAGAAATATAACTAACCAATGATGATTAATTTCTGCCTCTCGTGTTGCCGCTGTAAGTAAAATGGACATGAAGAAAACCCTTTAGAAACAACCACCGGGTATCAATGATAAAAATGTCCCTTTTAATGGGTCATGTGGCATGGTGATTGAGTGGTGTTGATAGACTGTGTTGTCAAAATATATTTATGCATGGACTATTTTTATCTAAAAATTAAACGATTTCACACTGGGTATAGATTATTGATTAATATTATCAAAACACATTTACAGCTTATAAATCGTAATCCATAGTTCATGAATACCGGTATAATTGAATGATTCAGGCTAATCCTCCTTGCTAATTGTAATTTTCCCTATTTTCCTATGCTTTCAGGTGTGGACGGTCGCGTTCCTCTTTTTCGTCTTGAGTTCCATTGCTGTTCTCTGCATAGAAACCCTTCCATCTTTGAGGGTCCCAATACACCATTCAGGTGGAAGTACAGATATTAACAATGGAGCTAATGCGAATCGAACGTTTGCAAACAATGAGGTGACATATCATGTAACAAACAGTGGGTCCTTTGTCAATTCAACCATGACTAGTATACCTCTAACAACCTTACCAGAGGCAATGGAGGCACATAAAAACAATAAGAAAATCCAACGACTGATGGAAACACAGCCGCATCCAGTCCTGGAAAATATCGACTCTTTTTGCACTTGCTTCTTCACCATAGAGTTTTTTATACGCTTTCTTGTAGCTCCAGATCGAGTCAAGTTTTGGAAGTCCCTTATGAACATCATTGATGTCTTATGCGTTCTTCCCATGTGGATCAAGTATGTTATGAGTAGCTATCATATGACATAGTATTGCTGACATTGTGATGTCATGGACATCATGAAAATGACATTGACATGACTGATTACGTTTGTATCATACCTGCTTTCATTTGTATTTTTGAATTATTGGTAACCTTTTCATTAATGGAAAAAAAACATGAAGAGTAATTCTTACAAAAGTCATTACATTTAAGTTTAAATCATTTTTTTATCTCTATCAGTAACTTTAATGAATCAAAATTTAAATAGAGACAGAAATTCTGACTGACAGACAGATAGACAGATAATTCGACAGTTTATTACTAACATTTCTTCTTTTCAGCTTCCAAGTCTAGATCATATCTTTCTTTACATGACACAGTGATATCATATTAAGAGTTAACATACAGTGATATAAGATAAGAAGATAACCTTATTGATTAAGTAAGGGCATAACTATTATCTAACAAGATGGTATTGGTGGATTTTCGGGGTTGCAACAAAGGGGGGTGGCTTGATACAATTTGGACTCCTCTTGCGATGGGGAGCCACTTTCAGACCTTTTGTTAAGCCCACATATCAATACATTACAAGGAGGAACCAATGAAAAGAAATCAGGCTTCCCGTGAGGGAGAACTTAAATGTTTGGATCCCTCTGAGGGGGTAGTAACTACTAAAGGCATCTGCAAATGTAAAATCCACCGATGCCGTGTTGTAAGGTGATGACCATTTCCTAACACTTAGACTTGAGTTCCCCATATAAATGGTATTACTATTTATATAACCCTGTAGTGGACGTCTACATATTCTAGTTATGTGCCATACTTAACCTATTGACTAAGCTGCTTCCTCAGATGTCTAGTTGCACCTCTGACTCTCGCACCCCCTGCTTAGTTTAGGCTAAACATTGCACAATATAGATACATAATACTTGTTATGTTATCTAAATGCCTGGCTAAACTACATTGAGACCTTATATTAATCCACCATATTGGCCGAATAATGTATAAGTTACAATCTACTATTTATAGTCATAAACTGAAGCTAAAGGTATAAGCATCTATAGTCCGATTGATTTATCTTCAATCATGAAGTTGCAAATAACGTGGAAGCATTATCAGAGGAATATTTGTTGTGGGAAAATCCAACTTCAGGGGACGATACCTGGAAAGTCAACATACTATATTTAGTATATTTAGACCCCCCACCAAAAAAAAAATAGAATAAAATAAAAATAAAACAACTAAAAAACACACAGCCACCTACCCAAGAGTGGTGCTTATAATACATCGTATTCCCACAATGAATTGAAGGGGAACCAGTCGTACATACTATATGTGAAGTAAAATTCAGATATAAAAGAGGTCATGTTAACAAGGTCTCACTGTAGCTTATGTTTAGTGTTGTTAGCCTTTGCAACCACCACCCTATAGAGATGTTTACCTGTCCTCATCATCATCACCCACCCATCTACTCCCTCTGTTATCAACCATTCCCAAACTATTTCCAAGTCCCTCCAAGTGTGATGAACCTCTGACAGTGATAAATGGTGACAGGTTACTCCCAACACCTAATTAGATCACAATTGTCTTTGGTAAATTATTTCTAATGAGTCTCAGTTAGTGTAATGAACATTTTAAAAACAGTTTTGATCTCCTAAGGCTTGATTGAGCTTTACCTCCCTTTGTAACTTTAGGTCAGTGACAGTAGAGTTTTGCTTTTTGAAAAGAAATTGGACTTTGTTGCTCTAAAAGATTTGAAATTTTGAATAGCCTATTCCTTTGTTATATTTTGATAATGATAATTATAAGATGAAAACTCATAAAGGGTAAGAATGAATGAATGAGATTATTCTTGTAGAAATATGATTAACATTAGATACCGTATATATGTTTTAATATGCCCATGTATGTATAACTCTACCTCTCTCCCACTTCTATCTTTTCATGTCTTTCTATCTGACTATGGTTCTGCTATTCTGTGGTCTACCTTTGACTGTAGAGCCTGCACTTAGAATATGGTAGCAGATAACTATAACAGTGAGTGTAGTTTGAGCAGTATAAGTCCACTGAGTGAAGCAGAGTTAGTCAGCACGGGGCTCTCGTACGCCTATACCTCTATTCCTACCCTCTATGTCACCTCATGGGGTCATTCACGCATGGTCGTCACGTCTCTAGACTAGAGGCTATAATGGGGACCACAACCAGTTTCCAGCATCACTTTCAAGATAGTAGGAACAATATTGCCAGCAATTAATTTTTTCTCCCTAGCAATTCAGTTTAAATGACAAAACTCTCCTGAAATTCAAAATTGGACCCAAAATTTAATACTTATAACTTGTGATTCAATTTCCCAAATTGCTTTATATAACAACAATAGAGCCACATATTGTATAGACTGAAAACAAACATTTGAATTAGACCTCCTGGATGAGATCGAGATGAAAGCTTAATGTCTCACTGTAATTTGATGGAATTTCTCTATTCAGTGGGGATACCAGTTACTCTATCTCTACTCTTATACAAAATAGAACTGACAATGGTTTCAGCTATCTGTGAACGGGTGTGCTACTGTTTGTGGGATCCTCCTGTATGTGATGATGTCATTATGTATACATAGGGATGTCATCACAACATGGGTACATCTGTCATGAGTTGTTGACTTGATGCTGATGTGGCGGTTTGGTGGTGGCTACAGGTACGTGATGTTGTTGTATGACGTACGTATGAACCTCCGCTTGCTGCCTGTCTTCTTCCTCATAATGATGCTGCGTGTGCTGCGCATCTGCCGCGTCCTTCGCCTCGCCCGACACTATACTGGAGTCAAGATCCTACTGCTGGCCCTCAAGGCTTCCTTCCAGGAATTGGCCATGCTGGTCATTTTCGTCTTCATAGTTGTCCTCATCTTTGCTGTCGTCATCTACTACGCTGAATTCTTCGTGGAGGACACCTTCAACACCATCCCTGATGGCTACTGGTGGGCCATTATCACACTCACTACCGTTGGTTATGGCGACATGTACCCCAAGTCTGGGTTGGGCTACGTTGTGGGTGCCATGTGTGCCCTGACAGGCATTCTGGCAACTGGTCTGCCAGTGCCAATCATTGCCAACAACTTCAACCTCTACTACTCCCATGCCGCCTTAAAGGAGGCTGTGCACGACCGCAAACAAAGCCGCAGACGGCGGCACAGTTCTGCCACAAGCAAGACGCCCTCATGTTCTGAGACACCCAAGGCAGAGCCCTACGTTGTCAAGGAAGCAACCGTAAGTACTCCCACTCCAACTATCATGGGGCCTCACAACTATCCATCAATATTTGGTCACCATCTTTAATATATATCTTCCCATGTTCTCTCTATATGTATATGTATATACATATATCTATATATCTACTATACATATATCTATACTGTATATTACTACTATTCATCCATTCTCTGCCTCTCTTATTCAACACACATATATGGATATTATATACATATGTACCATAGGGTGGACCTATTGTGTTGTTGTTCCATCAGTATTCACTAGGTGGCAGTACCAGCACTCTGATGACATTGTTTCATCACTAAGTAGCTGAGACTTCTCACTGTAGGCTGCTCATATCACCTAAGATCTATCATCATAACGAAATATTCAGGTCCTGCCAGTTCTTTTTTGTGATAATTATGAATCACTATCTGGAATATGTAATTACAATGTAATGTTCACGTTTAACTTGATTGATCCTCATATCTAAAATATGTAACTTTCTATAGAAATTTAGTATTTCAAATATATTTGTGGTAAGTACCAGTAGGGAAAAAACTCGTCATAAGAGTATGTTTGTGGATATAGGTATTGGATACAGTTAAGAATATTGGATGGCCTGGGAGAGGTTCTTGTGTATTTTGTGTTACATCAAGAAATCTTCAGTAATGAACAGTATTTTGATATGATTGAGAGGTAAGTTTTGGGAAGAGATCTGCGAAATAATGTACAGTTATTTGATTTAAGCATTTTCCCCTTCCCTGCCAGATATATGGTTAATTTCCCAATTGAGGGACTTTGACCTTATAGTTCTGCTGTAAGCATCCAGTCAAAATGCACAAAAAGGCTTTGAGGCACCTAATACAGGTTACAGTGAGAATTCTCAAAAACAATTCTTCAGTTGTCACATTGTTACTGTTGTTGGCTTGCTTGATGATTCACTTGACATATAATAGAATAACTTTTTACATCTTAAAGGAAATATTTGCATTGACATCAAAGGGTGCCTGTCTCTGTATAAACTGTGTATATACACAAGACCATACTTGTTAAGTTGTAAACACTGGGTTATATATAAATGGACACCCCTCTGTCTCTGCATATACTCTCCCGACCAAGACATCTCCACATGACTGTTCAGGCAAACAGCTCACCAGCTCCTTTTGCTTTTTGGCCTAGTTATATCATAGACCAGACCTTAAATAGCCTCATGACTAGAATATTAGTGTGCTTCCTTACTAAATACATGCAAAAATATTGATTATGAACTATGTCAAAACTGTGAGGCCTTATTATTCTCAAATAGATTTCATGGTACATCTATCAAGATTATCAACACATTCTGCTGTTACGATAATGTCTGTTCAACTGGAATTTGATGAAAGACGATAATTCTATGTTTGGTTACTATTTCATCTCATTCGGACCACATTTGGAACAAAATATCAAAATCTGCCATCATGATTCTGGTACAAGTGTTGGCAATTTGAAGGCTATGGTCTATGGCTTCAAGTCAGACTAGGACCAGGTTTCTGCTAATTTCTCAGTGTACACAGTAACTGGTGTTTGTAGTCCGTGGTGTAAACGTGGTAAGCAGTGTCAGGCACTGGGCACAGGACAAACGGGTATGTTTGCTGCTTCAATATGCTTCACCCTATGGCAAATCACACTCACTCTGTTTCCCTTAGAGAAACATCAAATTTAGGAAGTGATTGTTGGAAGTTTGATCAAGGCTATATCCGAGGTTGAAAATCGTACCCTGTAGTTGAATCCATAGACCTTAATTGTACTGAGCTTACATTTCCAAAGTGTCTGGTTCTAAAGAAAGTATGCTCAGAAGTTAATAGGTAGTGAATATAAATTAGAATAGTTTGATAGTGTCACACTTTCATGTAGACAATGTACACTTTCCAAGAATTTCCAAATGAACATCTTCAGTTAAATTCAGAAAATAGATAATGGTAAGAAACCTCGTACACGGCCACTCTATCTCCCTGCATGGTTTGTTACCCTGTATGTGTGCCCCCCCCCCCTCCAGGTGTAAAGTATATTGTCTGACACATGAGGGAGTCATTATCTCACTATGTGTGAATATCCCCCTGAAATTACATTCCCTTCCAAGGGCACTTAGGAGGCTAGGATATCTATCCAATGTTATACTCTCAGACTGGCCCCAACACTGAATGAATTAACTACAAAGGCTTTAACGTTTAGTTTTTATTAGGATGTATTTAAACTATCATTGATTTTGCTTGCCATGCACTATGATTTCTATGGTATATGCAGGGTGAAGGCTTTATGCAGTCACTGAAAAATTAAATGAAATGACTTGATGGCACTGGGATATTATGAGACATCAACTTCACATCACAAGTCAAAATCTCTGTGATGGAATCTAGCTATGTAGATACCATGTTGAAAAATCAGGACAGCCTCTTTTACTTTTTGTGAGCAAAGTTCAGTGTATTTGATATTGGAGGGTTTCATCTCAAGGTTTAGTCTTATATTTTTGTGTGAGGGCTTCTTTGATTGTTTTATTTATGTTTGTCCCCGTGCTCCTACTTTGTGCATGCACAGTGTCTATCATGTACAATTATTCACAGTGCCCGCACTGTATTCCTGAGTTCATCCTTTCACTATTCACTTGAGAAAACTGTTAAAGCTGAGAAACCCATTTATTGATTATCAAAATAAGAATGCCAGTCAAAGTCTTTAAGAGTCTCTGCTTTCAAATAGTCTACATGGTTTCTCTGCATGCTAACTAAACCTGTGCCTTTTTTAACTGTTCATGACGTATCACACACGTGACTTATTATGCTAATTTAGTGTGTACACGTAGTCTGTATATTTGTGTATGCATTCCATGGGACACTGGCATCTCTGTTAAGGTTTCTTTGCTGTCAATCACTGAAATGGAAAATAGGGCCTGTAACCACTTAATAATGTATATATTTTATATACCTATTACCATTTGCTAGAACCCGCTGAGTAGTTGATATATGACTGGAATTTAATGTGTCATGACCATCTTTGAAATTGATGTTAAATCGAGAGAAGAATCTTTATTGCATAATATTGTCAACCATAAGTGTAATCATCATTTTCTTTTCTTTATCTTTTTTTACATAAAATATGGAGTTATTTTTGTTATTGGTCATTCACCTATTGGTCAGGACTAGTCAAATGAGATTGATGGCCCTTGCAGTATGCAATATCAGATACACTGTCCACTGTTTCACAATAAGGATACTTGATTGTTGTACAATGGATGGTGTCATCCTAAAAGTGAGGCTTACTGTCATTTTATGGCTTATGGTGCCAAAGAGTCAGATCTAACAAGTTTCATTATGCCTTTTGGTATTAAAGCTTGATGCATTTACATGTATGATGTCTGTCGCCAAATGATGGGTGGTATCAATTTAAGTGTTCACATTACTTTTAGTTGGGGCATAATGTCATTTAAATATACACAGATGGGCCAGTGTCTTATTGAATACACACACATACAAACAGTGACCAGTTACCAGAACCTCCTTGGTAGACTGCCTTTCATGTGGAAGTATGTCCTACTCTCAGCCTAATACACTATTTTCAATGGTCCGAAGCCATTATTCCAATTATTTTATACAACTGAAAGAAAAAGAACATTTCAAGCAACAGCCTTTAGCAAATATGATTGGGTCCCATCTAGAAAAAGTGCAGTCTCTTCCTCTGATGTATGTCATTAACGACTCAAGATCTTGTCCATCACTGATAACATGAAACTGGATAGTCAGCTTTTTCATTGTTGTACCAACAAGTCAAATGAATATCAGCAGCACATACCTTCACTCTCCCAGTTATGGACTATTATTAACTAACATATGGGTAGAGTACAAGTATACCTAATCAATATCCATTGTACCGGACAAGAAAAGATGTATCATTTTTAAAGAAATATTAGTTGCTTGTATGCCCCAGTGATAGGTGCACTGAATTGCTGGACATGTGGATAGGTTACATACTAGCCACCACTCTGCTATCCCCTCCATCTCAACCTAATGTACACCACTACCTATCTCCATTCTATGCTAAACACTGTGTTTTTCAGGTGTTTTACCACAAAGGAACCTCAGAATACGAGATTTATTAACATAGATCCTGACGAAATGAGGTAAACTAAAAGAATTAAGAAAGTTCTCCAGTTCTTCCTATGCGACATATGTAGCTACCATTTTACTGTTTTATTTGGGGAATTACACAATATTCCTGTGCCGTCCCTGGTAGTCTTAGCGACCATTAGTCCAATGTCAGTATTGTTTAGTTACACATTTTTAAGACCACATGGTAGTCACACAATGTCAGATCTACACCCATAATACCTCAGTGACCTTTGAACCACGGTGAACTTTGAGCTCTTGGATCAGGGATTTCATGAAATTAAGGTTGAACCATTTTAACCAGACCACCACTGGAGCATAAACACTTTTATCATTTCACATCTGGAGATGGCTACTATCTTTTCAGATGTATGATCAATAGTTTAACCTGGTAAAAATTTTCCAAAGCACACTGTAGAATTTGATATGACTTATCATCTTACAATGTTTGTAGCGTGCCCATTTGGGTTCAAAATGTGCACTACGATGATGTTTCAATTTATAATGGAATAAGAATAGATGATCTAGTATTAACACAAAGCGTCAACACTTCATTGTCAACATGCAAAATCATAGTTTAAAAAGCAGAATTTTCAGTTTAAGTTCTGTACACAAAATTAAGAGAAAAAAAATTATAAATTGCCAAGAATAGGAATAAGAATGTTATGTGTTTAATTTTCCATAATTATCATAGTTCACTGGTCATTACCAAGTTGTTTTAGTGAATACAGGTTGTTCTATGTAGGAATGTAGAATGTAGAATTTAAAGAATTTATAGTAACATAGACTCTGGTGAGTCCAGTGAGCAGTGGTGAATGAGTTGTTTGCAAGAGAAAGTTAAGTGTTATGTTGCACATGTGCCTAGATTCAGATATGTGTGATGTATATATTATGTCTATCCCCTGACATATATACATCATACATATACATCCACTCTATGGATGACTAGAGAACAAATACCCACACATTGCAAAGTTTTCAAGGACATTTATAGTTGCAGAAGATATAACTTGATATTTTATGTTATTTGAAGGTCCTCACATTTAGACCATTACAAGATTTAATGATAGGTGCAGCTGGATTAGGATTTCTATCAGGAGCTACATGCGTGCATAGAACACTTCAGGCCTAGGTCAGTCGTATCTGAAACCTCCCCAGCCGGGAGGGTGATGTGGGCAGAGGCAGTGGGGCTCTAAACCTCTGAGAAAATTCTCTCCCATTTTCTATTACCCAAAGTCACAAAATCATTGATAAGTTATAAGAAAAATTTACAGAAAATCTAAAACAAATCAGGAAATGACTTGATGAAATATAGAAAAAAACCAGCCTATCTAGTAATAGAAATTACCTCTTTAAGAAAAAAACAGAAAGATTTGTAAACCAGGGGCCATGAGTAGAAGGCCTCAATTGGACCCTTATCTTATCTCTTATCTCTGATCTTCTCAAAACTACTCCCGACTGACCACCAACTGACTTAGCATAGAATTCATTCTTTCCACTGTTGTAAGGTGTTGTAGTGCCTTTTAGGTAGGTAATTAAACAATAGTATTTCTTCCTTTAATTCTGTGCATTCAATACTATAAGGGATTCTCAGCATCAGTTCTGAATGTAAGCCAAAATAGGGAGAGCTGGATCTGTGTTATTTTGAAGAAATATGGATAGGGCAAACTAAAGGCAATAATTATGAAAAGAATATGATAGTGGCAAATAATTATCCTAGATGTTTACCAGGAGAGCACATGAGTCTTTAAACTAATACACTTTGGCTTTGGAATGCTTGCGTGTCACCGGGAATGTACTACACATTCAATGGCAGTACATCTTTCCCTTTCAACATTTAGCTGGAGCGGAGAGTCGAGCATTTGATTAGATACAAGAGGAAAGCATCAGCATGTATACCAATGGTGTTGACACTGCAAATGTCTGACCACTTGCATGAATACAACGATATAACAATAGTGCCAAGCCCAGGACAGTCCTGCTGGCAATCACATTATAGCTGCCCTACAGTTCATACAGTTCCACACACATGTTAAACAGTTCTACACAGAAAACCCATGTCCTACAACCATGCATTATAAATTCTAGCCTGTGAATAAAACACAAGGTGGCACTGAGAGCAAAAGGCTACTTGCGATCGAATAAATTCCAAGTCAGAGTAGCATTCTGGACTGTACTTACCTAAACAATGTGTGAATATGCTTCTGGTGAAAAGCTCATGCTTGATCTAGTTTAATGGTAGTGTTACTAGTGACCTAGGAAGCTGCCCCTAGGGTCATGTTCCAGGACAATTATTTCATTCATGCTACTTCAAGTGGGGCCAAAGCCGAAGAACCATCACACAGAAAACCTGAATCAAAATCTCTTCTAATGTTGCAGTCTTTATAAATCTTTTATTGTGAGGCTGGATGTGCCTTTATTGCACCAGTGCCACCTTATACATAATACATAGGCTAAATTTCCACTATAAGCTATAGACATCCTTGAAAATATAAGAAAATCTTGTACTCAGACCCAGACAGCCATACAGAACCAAATGAACAAAGACAGTTTGACAAACAGACACAGCTTCTGGGCTGCTTCCACCGTGTCAGTTGTTTCCATTTTCTGTTAATCCGCCAATTTTCTTCGATACATTAGCTACATAAAAATTGGTCGGACTGGCAGAAAATAGACTCGACCGACTCAGTGGAGACAGGCCTTTAAACAATGATACCCATAAAAATGCTGATGCATATTCTATTTTTGCTTTACTGAAAGCAATGGGAACTGTGACCACTCAATGGAATTGTTAAGACTTTTGACTTCTAACTAGGGAATCGCTGTAGCTCAGGCCAACCTCTATTAATGTTTAGTGGGTAATGGAGATAAAGCCTTTTGTTGTCTTTTGCTATGTTATTTTCACAGAAGTATATTGGGTAATCTTAACAAGCTCAGTTTGCTCAGTTATAGCTTAAGAGCTAAGAATTTAACAGTTTATTATTCCACATTGGACCCTTTTCTCTCTCACACTTTTCATTCAATACTATTGATGGTACTCTTGATAAGTATAATGATACAAGATCAAAATCACTGGCTCTAATGGATAACTATGAATTACATCAGGTTTATTACTGTAAGCTCAGTTGGATTTTTCACCTCTCATGTTTTTATCAGCATTTTATAATCTAAGTAGGGTATTATCATTGATTGATATTTATTTTTCAGACTTTTATTACCTACCTCTACTATAATGAGGATAGGACAACACTTCACCTTTGACACATTAGGGTGTAGAAACAATGACTTTCTAACACATAACCAACACACCAGTATTCTTTTAACCACACATGACAAATACACTATGAATATTTCATACATTCAACATTCATAAAAACCAAACTCAAATACTCCCATGTTCATCAACCCCTCCCACTCTAGATGAGCTCAGAACCATGCTTTAAGATGATATTGCCTCAGAGACGGGGATAGATGTGCTTGACGAGGGGCGTCACACGAATCTTGTCACTGTTTACAAGCTCGCCCTTGTCTGAAGCTATATGCGTTGGCAGCGGATGGCATGAGGGGAGGCGCCTCTTGTACACAGCTGGATTCGGAGGTGGTGTCCTTACACAGACAAGTCACAAGCGTCTAAGCACAGGGTTCTAGGGTATAGCTCCCTTCTACACCACCACTACTGCTCTTCTACTGCTACCTCATCAGCTACTACTCTCCTCACACTTCCCTTATCACAATGGCCTACCCTAAATGTGGGCAGAGTATGTCTGCCCAGAAAAAGGGCCCAGCCTGCCAGCTGACAACCATCTGTAGAGTCAAATTATAATTATATCAAGTATATCAGATATATAGTTCATGATTTGATTACACCTCAGATTAGTTCAGATAACTGAAAGTTTTTATCCTCAAAGTTTATTTATATTGACAGGAAGCAGCCAGCTAGAATCCTTGTATCCTATGTTAACCATCCAGTTAACCAATATTAGTTATTCTTGTTAACTAGTAAATTGGGGGAACTAGCGCGAAATTATCTTATATAGCATTTCGATATTTGCAAATTAGTACTGTTTTGATGTGGTTAGCAATAGGGCGGTTCACCAGTAAGTGTAATGACTAAAGTCAATACTGATGCACTTAGCGATATGACTTCGCATTTATTAACTCACTCCCATCCAATTATGATTATCTATTATTCATTGTTCCGTAACATTCAAAAATCATTTATGTTCATACAATAGCAAAATCAGGTCTACAATCCTTTTGTCAGATGGATATTGCCTCAGAGATGTACAGAACATGAGTATTTCCTTTTAATCAGAAAGTGTACAGTAATCAGAGGCTAACCTTAACTGAATATTCAGAACAGGCAAATGGAATAATACTTGAGAGCATCACAAAATACCATCTTGCTAATTCAGTCACACCTTTTTAATGATGAAGCCTAAAGGTGTGGGATGTGCACAGCAGCCTAGGGAAGCAAATGGGAACATGTTTGTATTGTCAGTAAGCTCTTTTGCGCACCTTAGCCAATAGAGGATTTTTTTTCAGATTGGACTGCTGGCAGGCTGGGCCACCCTCCTATATTACTATGAAGTAGATTATGGTTGCTTGCATGTCTTATGTCTGGTTCTCTCCTGGCTAGTCTTCTGATAGTAGTTGCCGATGCAAATATTATAAAGTCATGTGATGTTACAGCATGGAATCCTCATGCTCTGAAGACAAAGTAACCATTCTGAATAACCATATTACACAGTTAAGATATACTTAGGATTTTGAGATCAGATGTCATTGCTATGCCCCATTTTTACTTCGATGTGCCTTTTTATGTGCTATTTTTACAACTTCTACTGTAGGTCTTTTTTTTCCTTTGCCTTTGCATAACTATATGCTATTCTCTTACAACTGCTGTATGCTCTTCCATGTCAAATCTTTGTTACTAATCTTTTTATTATACCTCTATGTCTGTAGTAAATATGAGTGTCTCATATCTGAAAGGCTATGTAAAAGCTGACTCTCTCCTCTTAAAATATGCCTAATATGACTGCAGTTATGAGTACCAGTATTTCTAAATAGGGAATGGATACTTACAAGACTTCTGAATGGCCTTTCTATCAGGAACATCCCAAATTCTGAATACTTGTTTAAGGGACACTGACCTTTCTGCTAAATTCTGATCTGAACTGCATTATAACTAAACCTTATAAATCTGGAATGCATCTCAAGAATATCCTCTCCTATGTATGCACATCAAATTATGTTGAAAAGTCCTCTTCCTTTATAAATGTTGCTTGAACTTGAGACTCAAGTATAAGTGCATCTCCATGATCATTCCTCGTGTCCTGCATTGGGTGCAAGCAAAATTTCCCATTGACTGTATTTCACTGATTGATCTTCACCCTTACAATCTATACTTCATGGGAAACCTAAGAGTTGTAAGGATATCAGTGATAATTTCAGGGAAGGAATCAGGAAACTAGGCATAATATTCATAATTAATTGAAACTTAAAAGCGCTCAATGTCAGGCAATTGGTTCATGTTGTGTTCAGAAATGAATGATTTGTAGTACTTTGGGTCCAATAGGAACCCATGATCAGTTCAGGAAAGTGAATTCATCTTTTAAAGCCTAGAACTGTCATTCAATACATATACAATTAGATAATGGCATGTGATTTGCTGTTCTCTCTCTACTAATGGAGTAGTTGCCATCATTGTTTTGTAAAAAGGCATGTAGTTTCCATCACTTTTAGTGTGAAATTCCCTGATAGCACTTTGTGGGTTCTTTTCATCTGCAGGTATGACTAGACACAGAGGTGGCACAAACGTGTGTATGTGAAGACGCCAACGTGTTGTTGCCATGTCATCCCTCCAATGTCACTAAGGTATCCCCTGGGTCACCGTCACAAGAAGTCACGGACACCACTAACATCCATGAGTGAAGGACTGAAAGTTGGATATTATTTTTAGATATGTCTGTCAATACCAACCCAATGATTTATCAACTTGAATCAAAAGGTGAATAACAGCAAATATGAAAAGGATTATATGAATCACAATATGTCAACACCTGATAAATATCATAGAGTTGAAGGAAAAGTCATCATAGACTCAAGACAAAGTGCTCTGTCCTGTGAATCATGTAGGTGATCAGAAGTAATTATAATGTCTCATTAAAGTGGCTATCAGAGCAGTTGACAAGTGCTTTCAGCCGCTGTCTCTAGAAATGATAAGACTGATGGTAAAGGATACCCCCAGCATAAGGAATATGGTTCCACTTGACTCCTCCAATGTGCCGGATTTTCTATCATACATCTTTTTATCAGCAACAGCGGATCATACTAATTTGTTAGGCCTACAGAGGCCTTTCTGGCCACCAAATTATGATCACAACAGTCATATGTCTGTTGGTAATATATTGTTCAGTCCTAAGGTCCTACAAAAGAAAAAAAATGTAACTACAATATCAATATATTAAGACATCAACAAATTATTACCAAGTTATTCAAAAAGGGGTTTAATGAATGTCTCAATGCAATTCGACGTTGGCATGTATCCTTGAGAATGCCCATTTATGGGATCATTTCAGATCTCTTGACTGAGATACTGGAGGAGTTATGCTATTCCCCATGAATCTCTTTTATCAATCTGAGACTGGGGGAGAAATCAATGGTATTCAGTAAAATGCACTGCCTATAGTTTTGTCCACACAGTGCAACTAGCATGTATATAATCATATATATAACAGAACTTGATCACCCAGATAAAAAATACACTACTACATTATAACTATGATAAGATAAACTAATGATGCTAATATGTGCGAAGTAAAGTGTGTTAATTCCTCACAAAACACTGCGCGATACTTCCAACATAATATTCACACTCGTACAGAATATGGTATTTGATATCTTGGTAGAGGGGGTCTGATGTAAAAGGGTGCCTTTTTTCTAATGATCATTGCTCATTATCCTAATGCCATGATAGCTAAATGTAATATATAAGAGTTGAAAGAGGTGAATATAATATAATGTAGTGACAACATAGACTTGGTGTGAGCGTCGACTTTATCCTATATTTACAGACATGACTCTGACTGGGAGGTGTATTATAGAACACGGGCATTTTTGTAGTTGGTGGCAAATATGTAATGCCTGGGATAAACAAAACAACACATTTTATACAACACATCGGCACTTGGTTGTCTGCCAAGAGGTGATAACCTCAGATAATGAGGACTATTTGTATTGTGCTTGGCATTCTGTCTAAAACTTAATATTTGCAATGCTGCTATTCCCATTACCACATTGTCTAGAGCTTAAGCCATTACATTTTGGCGAATCTTAGGTAAAAGACTTCGAATTTCACATGTGAATTATTACATTGCCTTGCCTCTTTAATAGAATGAATTCTTGTGTGTAATTTCCTCCTTCAATGTAACATTCTGATCTTGCAAGTGCATGCTAACCTGATTTCTGTATTAAGCAGAGAGTGATCTGGTCATATTTATATAAAGTGATACAGGCCCAATAGTCTCAATGTATATCTCAAGTTTCACTACTTTTCCTCAACTTAGAGGGATGGCCATGATCAATGTTTGTATATATGGCCAACAATGGGCATGGCTTGTTTCATCACAAGTATAACATACTAGATTTCATGATTATGATTATTATCAAAGAGGCTGGGTTTGACCACATGGGTCTATATATAATTGCCTATATACCTTTCTAAACAGATTGATAGCTTCTACTGTTTCACAATTTTGACTTTACAATTACTGCCAATTTTGAGAACCGGATGTTTCGTTTTGCACATGGATTTGTTAGCTGACCTATTCCCTAAATGTATCATTCTTGCCCCTTCTTATGGGTATTTTCATATTTTCGTTGTTGTTTTCTTTTGTCTGATTGATAAGGTCAGAGATAACACAAACAAATGAGTAAGTGTGTCACATACCAAGAAATCTCTAATGTGAAGGATTTGATTCCAAATCACTTTATCCAGAATTGTAGAAAACGGGGGGAGAGGTAGTTTGATATTGCTTTCAGTTATAAATTGGTTAAAAAAAACTTTCAGCAACTTTCTACAAAATTATAATGTTTTTTAGTATCCTCAATTACCATATTATATCCAGAACACTGTGATCATCGTTAAGATCTATTCAGAAGAAAACATAATATCATTATGCTTCGCTGCTGGCATACATTGAAAATAAAATGGATTTAATGCATTTGGAACCAAACCTTTCATATTGTCCACAGCCTAAACATGTGATACACCCAGGTAGCAAACATGGTGTGGCCCAAGTCTGGGCCATAGCGGGCTCCTGATGTGGGCCACACTGGGTTAACACAGTGGGCACCCGATGGGTTTTGTCCTCAGCTAAGGGTCTGGGCCACACTGGGCTAACCGATTTGGGCACAGATCTGTTTGAAAGTGGGCTCACCGATTTGGGCTCAAAGTGAGTTTAACATGGGTTTTTGGTGTGGCCCAAAGTGGGCTGCCCGATTTGACAAAAAATTAGTGGTGACATGTTAAAAAATCTTTTTGAGAAATTTATCCAATATTTATTCTTTTTTCCAAAATTAACAACAAATCCTTAAGCTAATCTCACCCCCCCCCCCATCACTAAAGCAGTAAATGTAATATCTACCTGAGTGGAAAGGCAGAGCAGAACCATCCATTTGAATCAAACTCATTCAGCCAACACAAGGCACTTTGATTCATTAAAGTGACATTATGGCCTCAATCTTCCCCCACTACTTCCCTATGTAGGAGTAGAGAAGAGAGCCTTCAAGTTCATAATGACTGTACCTGTGCATATCTGCTCTTGTTCCAAGTTCAGTGCAATAGAAATGGTGTTGCCAATCCACTACTACTCAGATGACCTTGATTTGCACTTTTGACTAGAAACATCTAAGTATTTCCAGACTATGAGAAAGTCTGCACATTTTTACTTCATATCTGATTTAGTAGTTTATTCCAGTTGTCCTATGTCTAGAAGAAATAGGTTTTGTATGGGTAGTAGAATTCTGCCTGGAGTGCTGTGAAACCACTTTGTAGTGAGTCTGCCATGGACTGGCCTACATAGGCAGGGGATATTTTTGTTTTCTCAATTGCCTCTATATATAGTCCTCTTATACCCGGCCAGGTGTGGGACCTGTTTGCCTCCACACCACAAATACACCTTGCAAGCCTACTAGTATAAAGAAAGACATGAAGCTGTTATTTCCAGGACTAGTCAGTGTTGCATTTTACATGAAATATCTGGATCCCTACTATGAACCTACCTGTGTATTAATGATATAAGGAAAGTGGGACTACCTATCTCCTACACTAGTGGTGGAGGGAGGGGAGGGGGAGAGGGCAGGGCAGGGTAGGATGAGAGGAGGCCAGGGCAGGGTAGGGTAAGGGCAGGACAGGACAGGGCAGGGCAGGACAGGGTGAGGGCAGGGCAGGACAGGGCAGGGTGGGGTGAGAGCAGGACATGGCAGGTGAGGGCAGGGGATGGCAGGGAGTTGCAGGTCAGGGTGAGAGGAGGGCAGGGCAGGGTAGGGCGAGAGGAGGCCAGGGCAGGGTAGGGCAGGGCAGGGTGAGGGCAGGGGATGGCAGGGCATGGTGAGAGGAGGGCAAGGGAGGGCAGGGCAGGGTGAGAGGGGGGCATGGGATGGCAGGGCAGGGCAGAGTGAGAGGGGGGCATGGGTGACAGGGTAGGGCAGGGTGAGAGGAGGGCAGGGCAGGGTGAGAGGAGGGCAGGGCAGGGTGGGGGAGGGCAGGGAGGAGAGGAGAGGCCAGGGGAGGGCAGGGTGAGAGAAGGTGAGGGGGAAGGGTAGGGCAGGTTGAGGGGAGTGAGTAGGAGATGGAAGGGGTAGGGGATGGATAGGGGAGGGCGAAGAAAAGAAGAGGGAGAGGAAGGGGGACCACTCATCACAAAGTTCAGAACAGTCCAGAATATGAGGCTGCCCTGTCCAAACCCACTCTCATCCCAGACTGAGAAGAATTTATGCAGCTAAGCACCCATCTTGGGATGCCCATTTTGAAACCATCCTGGGCCCAATGTGGTTGCCCATTTTAAAGCTGACCAGTGCCCAAATCGGTCAGCCCAATGTGGCCCAGACCATATGCTGAGGACAAAACCCGTTGGCAGCCCAATGGGCTCAAGTCGGTTTGGCCAATTTGGGCTGCCCTGTGTGGCCCTGACTGGAAACCCAGCATCTGCCGAACCTAAAACCCATGTACTATATGCTGCCCGCTTTACACCACGTTATCCCTGGTAAAACCAATTTGGCCCTGAGTGGGCTTGCTACATGGGCAGTGTTCTTATGTAAACTAAGCCATCCATCTCGATTAAGATGTTTGCTGATTCCTTTTGTCACTAGTGATTGGCCCCGATGTACATATCAGCACATATATGTATTGCAAGATTTTTGCCTGCTCAATATATTAATATTACTAATAGGCATCACATAGAGGTACGATTAAGGGGTGTAATAACTAACTTCAGCTATACATAGTGATGGCCTACAGAAAGATAGGCACTTTGTGGCTTTTCTACACCCTTTCATGGTTGTAGACATGTCCTTCATGATCACTCATTATGATTCTTCTGTTTAGGAGAATAATGATATCATGAGGATAATTATTATAACAATTAGTACAGATAAGATAAGATTCCACAGCAGATGTTTGGCTGGAAGAGGCTCATTCATTGCTTTTCATTTCATTTCTGATGCTAAAAATAGACAGAGCAGAGCTATTTTAAATCAGTACAATTATCGGTGGTGCAATTCTACTTTAAGAATAGGCATTGCCCTTATTCCAGCAATTGATTTATCATGGCCAGTTGTCATCATAAAGAATGGTCCTGTCTGTTGCAATTTGAATATCATTGCATGACGTACGATCCCATTGTATTACTCATCTATGTATTGAGATCAGAGATAGAGGCTCAGGGAGAGGGAGGTATTAGCATCTTTGATACAAAGTAATGGTCTGTATGTCAGGAAATAAGTCACTAAATCCCTAATATTGGACTTCAGTGGCATCAAGAATTTTATTATGTCATATTATTAAGTGTTTGAACTTCCTCCCAGTTTATGAGAAGCATGGGATGGTTATATGACTCTCACATGACATGTTGTATATAATGTCTATCAATTTCAAGAACTCATTAGACACACTTGCACTTACTTCCTATCAATTTGTGCGGTAAATGAACGCACACATGACGTCAATACATAGATACCCGTTCCATCATTATACAAAATTGTTTCTAACATACAAATTGTGTACCTAAAGATATCCACCCCTATAAAGTCTGAGGTATGAAAAGATGATTTTTATTCAATATGAATGAAACTGGTTCAGAATAGAATTGTGTTTAGATTCATTTACACTGTCAACACACTATTCAGGATGGTTAAATCTTTACAGTTGAAGTGGTAATCCATACATACAAGACGATTATTATCTTTATGTGTTAAATTATTCTGTGAAAGTAAACCAGTGTAGAACATTGTGTTCAATAAGATTCTCATCGGAAAGAATAGCAAAGCCTGTTCCCCTCCTCCACATTCTTGGGACAACAGTCATGGCCTGTGTGTCTATTACATAGTTCTGCTTTAAAAGAGTGAAATTACAGGACTCCCTAGATAATGAGATTAACAATGAGATTAATAGGTGGCTTTTAGACTGTCCACCTCAAGAACTGATCAAGAGCTGACCATAATCTTTTTTCATATAGAGTTACAATAGTGACGTGCTAGGTGGAACCACTGGAATATTGTATTGCCCAACCCGTACAAGAACTGATCTTAGTTCTGCTCCTTGTCATTAGACGGCCACCATTTTTGACAGAGTGTCGCTCTAGTCCTATTCATTGAGGAAAATTAGGGTTCAAAAACAAAGAAGAAAGTAGACTCTTCAATACAAACAAAAGGAGGGAGCATGCCCCACCACTATCTGAATCCTCCACTGTAGAATCTGATTTGTATGTAGCAGACATCATTATTCTAAAACTAGTCCTATTATGATAAATGACAAAATAGTTTGATAAATGTTTCATATGACAGGACTAAGGTAATTGCACTTAATTATTCATGTGTTTCATGCACATAATATTATAACTAAACTTTCAACTGTGTGAAACATCCTTTAGCAAAAATGAAAAAAAAAAAATGTATATCTAAACTATTCACTAGGAAATTATTTTATGCTGAAAAACAGAAGTAACGAACTGTTATGTCTGATCAGCTCCTATATAACTGTATGGTACGTAAATCTAGTACCTATTCCCTCTCACCAATATATTCCCTCCTCATATAGTTTTCCCATTAGTGGGTTAGGGGATAACGTATACCGCTGGCATGACTTTTCCATTTTGGATACATCATAACCTGTACATAACATGGATGCAGATGAAAATGTGCTCAACTTTTACTTACCTATTCTTTGTTGATTTCTATGCTATATAAAAACCTACGCATTGAAAGTTGTACTTTTGTATATAATTATTAACTATGGAAAAATAAATAAAAAACGGTGCTCCAAAAGCCCTCTGTTCAACCTTTGCTTTGAGGTGTGGCTTTATTACCCCCTTTGATCTTATTCAAGTCCAATGCCAATGGTCCTAATATTACTGTATTACCGAAAATACGATGCCTTCATTTTTGGTTATGCACGAATGCAATGCATTTATAATGTAGAGGAGCAGAAAGATAAGTTGAGAATGCAATTGTTAACTTTACTCAAGCTTCCTGGTAAAGTTTTATGCTAAGAGATAAAAATAATAACTCATAGAAAGTGAAAAGGCACACTTGAATATTTGGTTCATCAGAATAGAGGAAGGTTCCTACCTCAACTTAACCCTATATCCCTCAAAATACAAAATCTATCAAATTGGTTCATAATGGATAGAGACGTTTCATTACATCAACTGGCTACATTCTGATTTTAAGAAATTCATGTACACTTGCCCCAATAAGCACATCTAAAAGGCCCAATTTAGTCACATAGCTTCCACAATTGGACCAAATATTAGTATCATGGGGACCTTGTTCCTCAATAGAGGTATCACAAAAGTATCGAACATTAAGTTGGGCACTTTGACTAAGGGTTTGTAGTGTTTGATTTAAAGAAACTCCCTATTCATTTATCTAGAATGTTTAACTCATAACAAGGCATGGTAGGGGTACCCACTACCCACTAATTTATCTCACTTATAAGAAATCACAAGTGTGTCTTAAGATGACTTATAAAGGTGACCCTAACAAAGGACTAAACACTGACATTTTTAAGAGTTTGGCTACAATCACCTGGAACGCCTATGTAAAATGTGTATAGCCAAGCAAAAAGGGTCCCCCAGGGAAAAAGTCAATTTTCAAATTCAGGCCATGAACTTTCCAATGATATATTACATGAGAAAATATATCTGCTAGTTTCAGAGTTACGGCTCTATTAACTTAGATGGTTACCGACCTATTCAAATCCCAAATAAGGTCTACCTTGTATATTTCATGAGATATATCAGATGATATGTATAATTAGGCATAATTCTACAAATTAGGGAAATTGTCATATTCTTCACATTCTTTTTCTCATAAAATTTGATCTGATTATCAGATTTTTACCATCTTTTCAACACACCGATCCTTGTGGGTGTGGCTACCAATAGGCTTTTTTGATTCCTCAATTTTGAGTGAAAATAATGTTTCCATGGCAACCAATATCAACAAAAGCACTGATTTCTGCCCTCAAATGCCCAAAAACGTTCTATTTACATTCCAAATTTGGAAGGTGTTCCTTAAAAATGGGAATTTCCCTTAAGGACGATTGTAATCTACATAAAAAAGTAGTATATAACTATTTTTGGTATATTTTCCCCCTTTTAGGCCATAGTGGTGTCCCCCTGGTGGCCAGAATTGGTACTAATCCCCCTCAGACTGTCCTTTTAACTTGCCTCCTCACAAATGGGCTTCATTGGTTTATTTACAATGTGCAAGAATTAATTCTGAGAGTAAAATTGAGACTCCAAATATCAGAGAATGACAATCATTCATACAGATTATGGACTTTAGGCACTGACAAGTGTCTCTATATGTATACCTTACCTCAGTATTACATTAGGATACATTAGTACTTGTACAAGTCATTTTTCTTATGTTATATGTTTTTTTTTTAGCGCCTCCCACACCGCATAGCGGCAGTACAGCGGAGCGGTACGGGAGTGCGCTATGATGATTGCATTTGCCCCATGTGATGAGGTCTCACAATACAAAATTACTGAATAGAGAAATTGATAATTGTGAAATCTTCTTTATGTCTGCTTTTATGAGACATGTCATCAAACACTGGTATACCGACATTAACGGCGGGAGGCGTTTTTTTACGCGGTCACAACCGCATTTCTTGTTGCTGTTTATTGTCCAGCCCAACTGATGTGAGGAAAGCATTCCTGCTACTTTTGTGAAGATACTTGGATTTCTGACCTAATTACCTATCTAACATTCCTCTTTTTGGCTGATACTGGCCGCCCTAGGTCTATAACCAAAAGTCTTTTTACCATTTAAGTGCAATGTCTTTGCAGGCCACAGCTTACTGAAGTCACTTGTTAAAACTATAATCATATCATTTATCTTTTAACTTTGATTGATGCATCTCTAGAATGTAAATATTGCTGGCAAAGTAAAAACTTGTATGCTAAGGGAAAATTAAATGTGTGAGTTCTCCAATCACAAAGTAAGTCCCCATTTGGTCTTTGATCAACATAACCTGCAATGCATGGATAATTAAAGTTCTGGAGAGTATAAGCCAAATGCTTCTTTGCTGCTGGAAATCTGACTTAGTTGATCAACACGGTAAAAGTGTGCCTGCATTACCCGGGTGTACCTTTTACCGTGTTAATCTACTTATGTATTATGAGACATGATTTCTGTTCATGGAACATATGCCAGGGCATATTGTATAATAGTTCAAGACAAGTGAGCAGAGATAACGGCTATCGAAAAAGACTGTATGGCCACAGAAATACTAAGATGTCTCAATCCCACTTCACACTTGGAATAGATCGCCTCATCATGGAAAAGAAATGACAGAAATGAATGATCAAGACAGCTGGAGTTGACAGGCACACTTTAAGACAGCTGAATGCAAGGATTGATTAACTAGACTGCAGCAGCATCATAATGAAGGTTTTATATATGGCAACAGGTAAACTGAAAATGTAATAGATACAGCAAATGTGGATGGTGCAAATGAATGGGTAAGTTTATAGAGAGAAAAAAAACTCCCCCAAAGAGGTACCTACCAGTGTATGTACAGAAAGAAGCACAAAAGCATGGACACAATAACATATTGAGAGCTGTGTAAATCAGTTTTAGAGTGAGTGGGAACAGGGGGGATTGTCGGCAATTTTTTACCTCCCTTTGCTCAACTTTAAGGTTGGGGGTTGGGGGATAGTTCCAAAGTGACAGAAATTACATGTTATGGCATACACTGATTTAAATGATTTTACATATATATTGGCTGCAGTGGGTCTACTCAATGAGATGGTGTACTAGAGTTTTTGCAAGACACATACAATGATAATGTGGCTGCTGCATTTAAGGAATAAATTGTTTCTTATTTTGTTTTCCCAAAGTACCAGGATGATGATGATAAAGAGTGGCAGTGCCTGAGGACAGAATAAGTTGTTTGATGACTAATCATAACAGGACTCATAGGTTTATAAATTGTTATCCATAATTCTATCAGATAATCATAATACCCCACATTCAAGGCACAGATTCTGAGTATTTACTGCTAGTGTGGCTTGTACTACTATCTAGAGCTGGAGGTGCACCTTCTAAGCCTTCTCCAACAGTACTAAAGTTCTCAAACCCCAACTGCGCCCTGCAGGGTTTCCTTCAACTCAGGTTATGCCCTATACATTTGATGCACCTTATATGTTAGGCATTACAATAGGTCAGGAATCCTAAAGGGAGGTCAGATGCCTTCTTAGAAGTGACGAAAATGGATTGATGAACATTGGAATCATACCTCTTGACTGTTCATATGATTGTGTTTAAAGCTGAATAGCACCATAGCATCCAGGCTTTTACTTATCCAGTAATATCTCTATATGCAGGTGTATTAATCAAAGCTAAAAGGTAAATACAATGATAACTGGGGATAGCAAGTTACTTGAGCAGGTTATGGCTTGCAAAAATGTTGCTTCAAAGTGGTTAGAACACATTTGGCTGACAGTTCTAACGTGATCCAGCATTAAAATGATTTTTGGTCGTTTGACAGGTAAATAGGTCAAAAATCCAAGATGGAGGATTTGTCTTTTCATTTGTGTTTCTAAGTTGATTAGAACCAGAGATAAATAGATTTCAAGTTTTCAATAGCGTTTTGGTGGCCATCTTAAATATCTCAAATAGCTCAAGGGTGAGAGCTCCAGATCTGCCTGAATATTTTCACCTAGACCCTATAGATGAATAATCAGCAGAGAAAAAAAAAATTATATCAGAGAAGTTGAGGTTAGACTAAAATATGGCCTTCTGCTACCAGACTATTAAGAAAGATTTCAGTATAGGCCTAAGATATCTGTACACAAAAAATATATTTAGTTGCTTTCTTGTAACATTCAGTGGATCACTTTGGGGTGGGGGCAACTTACTAAATAACTTTTCTGAAAGTATTTAAAAATCAAAGTGTTTAGATTAAAATAAAATATTTTAGTTTAAAGTGTTAATGTTTAGTGTTTGAGTTCAGCATTCAAAACACTTCGACATTTTAACACTTTTTAAACTAAATATGTTTTAATCTTAACATTTGTGATATTTAACAACTTTTCTCTGCCGCCCCAAAAAGTGGTTCACAAGATGTTACAAAAAGGTGTTTAAAAACTAAACACAATTTAATTTATATTCCCCACCGTTTGTCAGGATTAGAAGTAATCCAAGTCTATTTCGATAATCATGAAGTTCTAAAATGCAAAAATCCTTTTCCGTCTGATAATCATCATCCAAAATTGTTACCTCATTCTCACTGCTACAAAACATCTTAAAACCATCTCCCTTTAGAAGCTTCGGCGAACACTACTTAAAAGTGTGGGTGTCAAAAGAGGGGGGAGATTGTGAAGAAACTAAGGAAAAACTGACACATTCACATTAACTCCGATAAATGCCCTGGAAGGCAGAGACACATTCCAAATTGAGCCTTCAAATTTGGCCATAATGGTGCAACGCTTGTTTGTTTTGACGGTCAAAAATCCAATATCCTAAAGACATCATGGCATCCTTCTATTTTTCCACTGTTAAAGTAGCGTGTGAGTTACAGCTTCGAGAGAGTGGTAATGCATCCCACTGTGTTATTCAAGTTGATCATGAGGGTTTTAAATGTATGCCCTTTCCCCACCGCAGCGAATGAAGGTAAAATCTGACTTTCCCGCATAATACCCTAATGACAGTCACACATGCAATTATCTCCTGGTCGGTGTCCCCAATGTGTAAATTCCCACTGTAATGTCTATGATATCAATCGAGTCGATGACACAACATGACTTTGCCCTAAACAAAAACCACGATAAACCTCATTCGATGTGTATTCTGATAATGATCACCATACATCTGCAGAATCCCCTACCATGAGCTATTCATTTGTCCCTCTTCTTTAGATGAGAATACTCATAGTTCATTGCTGCAGAAAGGCCTTCCAGTTACTTTCACCTTACTATGTCTAATTCAACTGGTGAGCCTGCGTTGTAGATCTTTTAGGACCCTTATAACCACATTGATTAGTCTCCACAATCGTATCTGATCGTTCCCAAATCTACTTTATTGCATTTTTTTCGAGAGTCCTTCATGCTGCCAAGTCATAAAAAATACTCTATACGGGACTAGCATATTGCTAGTACTAAGAAAATCAGCTAGGTGGCTCATGTAGTCTAGATCAGCATTTGGCCTCTTTGTACAATTTACTTTGATAGACTCTATTTGAAGGACTCTCAGTAGCAATATTCCAAAATTTATACCTATAGATAGCAAATACCTGAAACTCTAACAGGATAAGGTTCATATAGTTTTATTTCTTTAAATACAAGAATAATCAAATTTTAAATCTTTGTAAGAGAGCACATATAATTCAGGCTGAATAAAACCAAGCCATTGTCTCCCTATCAGGCTAATCACCTCCCTTCACACCTAGAACAGTGGAGAGGTAAGCTAAATCCAATAAGGACGTCGGAGGCAGTTACATAACTGATTTAAAGATGGCAACCTCCATACAGGAATGGATCTGTTCCCTATAGATAGGTTCGGCAACAATGGGAAATTCAGCCCAACAAAGCTTTGGATTTATATGCCCCTCACATTGTGTCTCCATAAACAAAAGATAACACTAAAACCATTCCATTCGGTACACAAGTGACTGGTTTAAACTTGCATGCAGAACCAGACAAGGATGCTGTCTATCGCCTTTTTTGTTTGTTATTGCTGTAGAACTGTTAGCTCATAATGTATGCATGAATGTAAATAATAAAGGTATAAGACTTGGTACTAGAGAAGTAAAGATGTGCCAATATGCTGATGATACCACTTGTTTTATTGAGTCAGCAGCAGCTCTACATCACCTGCTGGACTGATTGAGAGGTTCTCTGGTCTGAAGGTGAATAGATATAAGACACAGTATCTTGCACTTGGTGGTATTGACACTAGTCAGAACGGATTGGAGGGTCTTGCATAGAGCAAAAGATTGACTGTCCTGGGCATCTCTGTGGCACCAAATAGGACAGAAGCCCAAAATTACTCATGGAACTTTGAACCCCATATACAGAAAATCACCAGCATAAGTAATGATTGGAGGCACCGCAACATCTCACTCAAAGGTAAAACTATCATCATAAACAGTCTAATGCTACCATGTGTGATGTTCCCAGCCTCAGTAACCACTACACCATCTAGAGCAATAGATGAAGTCAATAGAATTGTTGATAGATTCCTATGGAGCTCCAACAGGAAGAAAGTAGCCAGGGCACGTGTTCAGGCACAAACTAAGCACGGTGGACTTGCAGTGGGCAATTTTATAACAAAAACCATTGTATCTAACATAAACTGGATCAAAAGATTCTATTGGGATACTCCCATAGTTCCATGTGATTTTATTAAGTTATTTCTCCATGAAGTGTCTGAATTGAAACTGTTTATTCATACAAAATCAGATATTAACATACCACAAGCCCATTCTATTATCAGGTTCTCAAGGACTGGCATGAATTCCAAAATGTCTCACCAGTAAGAGAAATGGAGGTCCGGAATGACTTATTGTGGAAAAATAAGTTTATTACTATCAATAATACACCAATATTTTGGAAATCATGGAGTGAAGCTGGTATTGTCAGGGTTGAAGATATGCTGGATAATGGAAGTTTTATGTCAGACACTCAAATTTCTCAAAGGTATGGTGTTTAATGTAACTTTCTTCAGGCTTTACAAATCCAACAAAGTATACCAGGTAGCTGGAGGGCAAGCATATCTAGTGACACAATTCAAAGGCCAAATGACTATTTTTGGGTCATTGATACTAACCCAGATTTAGTTAATCTTTTTTCAACATTAAGCAGGGAGTTACTAGCTTGCAACAAATACTTGTCTGATATACGTGCAAAGGAAAGCCCTGAATGTGTATTGTGATGGTAAGACTGACACTCTTGATCACTTCCTTGTGAAATGCCCCCCAGTAGCCTACTTCTGGAAATCAGTCATAGATGGATAAACACTGTTGCTAAGATTGATACAGGGAATTTGGATGAGCATGAATTGATACTTGGATTATGTAGAAAAATTCCAAATGGTGATATCATCAACAATGTAATGCTTAGAACCAGGTTTTACATATATAGGCAGCGTTTGTATCACAAGTGCCATCTTGATCTGTTGTGATGGATAGGGGAGTTTAAACACTCTCTTCTCTCAGAACAATTTATATGCAATCTGGAGAACAAGCAAAAGAGGTTTAGGAAATGGGAGGCTTTTTTGGACTTGATGTAACTACTGTGCATACACTGAAAGAACCCTAGTATCTCACTCATAGCATACTTCCTAGACAGGGGAATGGAGCTTTGAAAATTGTATCGATGTAGAGGTATATCAGTATCTAGTCTCTATTACTAGTCATATAGAACACATCTATTGTCATACTCACTTTGATAACATGCTATGTATTGTCCTGTAATGTCCTTTGGAGTTTATAATAACAAAATATCAAAAATAAATGTAGCGAAGACCTGTATAGCTATAGACATAATTTATATTTTGAATAAAAAATGAGCGCTGCTCTATCTAAAAAAAACATTCCGTCCATGGTGTGTGGGCATCGTGTGAACAATTATAGATCTGCAGAAGAAGCACAATATAATCACCCTTCTTCAGATTACTCCCAATTAGCACCTAAAAGGTGAACAACATACTAAAATGGGGACTTTGATCCAAATTGGAGGCACTATTTGTCTCCAACCTTCAAACTCTAATAATCATATCCACTGTTATCTTATATGGTAGGATTTGAATGTGTTAGATGAATGAGGTCGTGGAACTACTTGCATTCATTGTATATGTTATGCACAATATGGGAATCTGCGCAGTTTAGGAATACTATGGTAGGGGTAATGATTCTCAGGAAACAAGTTGATTTATGGATATTATACTTAATAACCTTGTTGTGTTTTATTTCTTACCCCTCTATCAAGGTGTAATGGCTCAGACAGAATGGCTCAGACAGAATGTGGCCAATGAATGATACATGCCTTCCTGTAGGTGTGAATAAAGCTGTGAGTGAGTTAGGGGGAGTTTTGGGAAAATGGGAATTGGCGAGATAAAAAGAATATAAAAGGTAAGGCGGGACAATAGTAAAGACATTTTATTTAAGACAGCGGGTCGTATTAAAAGTATACAAATAAGGTTGATATAGTGGGCTAAAACATGGGGGAGTGATAATTGTATGTAAGGATTCGGTTCTAACCAGAACCAGTAGAAGGGCTCGAAAAGTAATCAAAAATAAGTGGGAAATAACATTTAGGAGCTAGGGGATCAGAGTCCATGGGTGACTTATAGAGAGCCAATGTATATAAATAAGACCATGTTCCAGGGTGGAGTCCAAAGTGCAATCAGATGTTTACCACCATGGGGTGATTAGTTATGAATAAGCAGAATACACTCCTATAAGGTATCCCATATCATTGGGGAAGCAAAGTCCAGGAGGTGTCAGGTGAAAGTAGCCGGTGTGAGGTGAGTATATAAAGCAGGTGCAGAGCCAGGAAGGGCGTGAATTGTCAACGAGCAGCTGGAAGCAAGGGACTGGAATTAAGGGGAACATTGTATAGTCATCAGCTCACAAGGAGAAATTATATATTCTGAAAAGGAAATTATTAGTCGGAACACAGTGAATTGAGATAGTCTCTGGGGACTGAAGTTAGTGAGTGAGTAATAGATGTTTTATGCCATTTCGACAGCTAAGGTCATATTCATGGCGAGAACATTACACAATTTCACAAAGGAATGTGTCAGTGCCCATGCATAATTATGTGCACCACACACATCCTGAGGGGATAGGAAAGATGAGAATTAGACCCTTTTAAGTTGGCTAGGGAAGCCCGTCTGGGGACTGAAGAACTCAAAGGTAACTAGATAGTTCTGCCTACCCTCTGCCTAGCCAGTACCACCCTGATTGAAATATAGATACTTACATCGCATTGGATGTTAAAGATTATCTTTCCTCGCTCAGCTATGAATACCTATTAGAAGTTCTTTATTTGGATTATTCAGTGGAGTTTACAAAACAATATGGTTAAGGTTTGAAGATCCAGTGAAGGATTTATTCGTGAAGTTTGGATGTCAATGAGAAGTGATGAGAAATGACGATTTGTGAAAATTTAGCAATAACCTAAGATTGGTGAATGAAATATATATTTATTACAATTGGAGTCCTCATGATCCAAGGAGATTAAAATATATACCTACCTGCGAATGTCAATAAAACTTCAGAGCTGATTTTACCCATTGTGTCTTCTTTTCATATTAGGCTTTGAGATTTAGACACAAGCCTTTATCACTTGATGTTAGTGAATTCCCCATTTGATGTAGTAAATTAGTTTAAGTACGGTGGATAACTCAAAGTTATTATTAGTTTATTAAGTCACGGTGGAGATTCCTACTTAGCAGCTTAATTACTGCACGTACCTACACCTCAAATCCTTACATCCTCCTATAGCCCATGAGAATAACACCTCTGACTGTTAAACAACAAGCTATGGTCCAAGTAGGCTTTACCTATCACTCTTCAAGACTCAGTTATCAACAAACCTTTAGGCATGTCCCTCATTTGGGGCTTTGTGCAATATCAGATTGCATGTTTCATTTAAAGATTCCTAAACTGCGCAACCTAGAGTGGGGCAATTCCAGAATTGCGCAAAATTAGTGAGGGACAATTCCAGAATCGTGACATGTTGGTCGTGAGCATCTTATTAACTTCTTTCTTCAACAAATTTGAATTGCACAATAATGGAGTTCCAAGACCAATATAAAGAAGACATCTGATGCTCTGCTGAGAAAATGGCTGCCTGACAACAGAAAGGATTTTACACCTAGCCAGCTTTAATATAAATCAAGCTAGAGCTGTACAACCTTAGACCTTTCAATGCTCAACCCATTAGCTCTAAGGCTTCTTAGGTACAAAGGAGAGGGACTCAGTGAGTAAGGTAATGGGCCACGCTGCAAGTTGGCATCCAGTAAACTAGTTACGACCTTTCATGGTCAGCCGACGTCAAGATCTGAGGCACCACCTGTCGGGAGTCAGCTGACCTGGATAATGAGAATGAATGATTATACCTAAGGTATCAATAAAATCATATACTATCTAAGTAGGTTTTTTTTTTCTTCCATAGTTTCGAAAAAAAAAACTCTAAGTTAATTGTCATTGTTATAACATTGAGTCATTGCAATGAAAAATTGAAAATTCGAGCTTTTTCTAGTCGCAACCAACAGTAATGTGCTGTTGCACCCAAAACCTCCAGCGTCGAACTAGCAAGAACTAACAAGTTATAACCTGGCAGTTTCAATTTGCCAGCATTATCATGGGTATTCATATTGACAACTCTTTATGACATGGGTTAACTTTTTTTTGTTCTTCTAACTATCAATTCCTGAGTGATAGTCCCTAAAGTTGTCAACGTGAAGACTCTTTGATAAGGTATACAAGTCCCAGGCTCTAGATTTTTATAATTTTAGCTGGTCACTAGTAGACACCACCGGTCCTACATTCATTTCACTGTTGCCAGTATAGTCACGCTTCATAAGCAATAAAGTGACCCCGGGTAGTCAGCCATAATGTATCAAACTCATAGTGGTGAGCATATTTCATCCTCCGTGAGTACTAACTGTACCAATTCCTGCATTTCCAATCTTTGGTTTAAGACACAAAGTATGTCCCCAATTTGTGTTTATGTTTCCTTTGCTATCTATTTTGTTGCTCTTGATTTTCAAATGTTGGGGCTTAGGCCTACTGATAGATACCCCTGACTTTACTTCTAACATAATTTGGTTGGTTAATAGGTAGTTGATAATATCAGTGTCTTGATATTAACCAATTCATTCTAAGGAATATGCCTGGATTGAAATGGCATTCTCAAATCCTCAAAGGATTCCTAGTAGTTGAAGTTTGTATACTTCATATATTGCATTATGATAATCACTTTGCAAGTCGATACTCTTATTGACCACTTTCCGCTGCTAAGCGAAAGTGGTCTATTACAACTGCATCGGCCCATAGACCTTGCCCTGAGCTCTACCCTCCACTGTAAATCAATGTACAGATCGCACCCTGGTTCCATACCCTCAACTGGTCTATAACCCCCTCCCCTCACCCCCTAAAGCGTAGGGCCTGCCTAACTGGACAGTGAGTGTCAGGTGGGAGGTGTGTGTGTGTGTGTGTAATGGGGGGGTTAGTGGAGAGTGGTTAGTGGCTAGCAGGTTGGCTACCACTTCCGGGCCACGGATCTGACCCCGGCAGTATAGCAGGCAGTGTAGTTGTTACTTGCCACAGTGGCCAGCCATTCAGGACCAATGGGTTTTTTATTCATCAAAAATCCTATTATCCAGGAGGTCTAAGACTGTAAGCGCAGGCTCTAAAATACGCCATGGTCTTATACAAGCACATGGGGTAACATGGGGTTGAAATGAATAAGTGCAGGTGTGGTCAAAGGGACGTTATGTTACCCAAATATGGGTGGAATGAGTTAACTCTGGTTGCAGTATGTGTGAAATATGGGTGGAGTGAGTAGAATATAGGCTGAATATGGTTAGAATAAGTGGAATGTGGGTGGAATAAATGCATTGCAGAGGGAATATATGGATGGCATAAGTGTGGAAAATGGTGCATTAGGTGAAATGTTGGTGAAAAAGTGGATAATGGGTGAAAGAGTGTAGAATATGATGCAATAAGTTTGGAATATGGAAGTGGAATAAGTGTGGAATATGGGTGGAATAAGTGGAGTATGGTTGGAGTAAGTGGAATATGGATAGAATAAGTGTGGAATAAGGTGTAGACTATGGGTCCAACAAGTGGAATAAGTGTGGAATATTGGTGGAATAAGTGAACATGTGTGGAATATGGGTGTAGACTATAAGTCCAATACATTGAATAAGTGTGGAATATTGGTGGAATAAGTGAACATGTGTGGAATGTGGGTGGAATATGTGAAATATGGTTAGAGTAAGTGAACTATGCATGCACTAAGTGTGGAATATGGGTGGAATAAGTGGACTATGGGTGGAGTAAGTGGAATATGGATGGAATAAGTGTGGAATAAGGTAAAATGGTGTAGACTATGGGTCCAATAAGTGGAATATGGTTGGAATAAGTGGAATATGGGTGGAATAAGTGAACTATGCATGCACTAAGTGTGGAATAATGGGTGGAAAATGTGGATTATGGGTGGAGTAAGTGGAATATGGATGGAATAAGTGTGGAATAAGGAGGAATATGGTGTAGACTATGAGTCCAGTAAGTTGAATAAGTGGGATATGGATGGAATAAGTGGACTATGTGTGGAGTAAGTGGAATATGGATGGAATAAGTGTGGAATAAGGTGCAATAAGTGGAATATGGTGTTGACTAATATTGTGCAATAAGTGTGGAATATGGGTAGAATAAGTATGGATTATGGATGACACCATTGTGGATTATAGGGGGAAAAAGTAAATTATAGGTAGAATAAGTGGATTATGGCTGGAATAAGTGTGGAATATGGTTGCAATAAGTGTGGAATTTGGGTGCAATAATTGGAATATGGGTATAATTATTGAAAAAGATTAGAATCAATGTGAAAAATTTGTGGAATGTAGGTGGAATAAAGGTGGGATTGAATGTGAGTGGAATATGGGTGGAAAAGTGTGTGATATAAATGTAATAATTATGTATATAATTACATGAAATAAATTAGGAATATGGATGTGATAAGTGGAATATGGATGAGAAAAGGTGGAATAATGGTGAGATAAGTCAAATAAGGTTGGAGTATGTGTGGAATATGGGATGAATAAGTTGAATATGGGTGGAATAAGCATGGAATAAGTTGACATATTACTGCTTACAGTGATAGATAACTGTACATTGTGAGAGATAACTGACTGGAAGGAGTAGATAACTAGAGACTAGTTTCTGTAGATAGTGACTGATAACCGCAGACAGTGACATAAGCAGCAGTAATATTACAGTAGTTATTACTGTAGCTAGTGACAGATTATGTACAGCACATACTGATTGAAGACCTTGATTCACCAAAAAAGTTCTTTGAGGTACCACAGTGTACCTTCAAGCAACACTCTTTTTGGTAAAAATAACATGCACATCCTCCCTTCATCACACTTTTAAAGAAATTTATAGCCTATATAACCCACACTCCTACTCAAAGCCTACCACACATGACTCTTTTGCCAAACCAAAAGGGTCAATGTGATCTAAACGGCCATCTAAACTCCTAAACCCTTCATGAAAGTGGTCTTGCAGCCTCTCGACCCCTAGCATGTTTTTGGGTATCAACTCCTTAAAAATGTGCATTGCGTCTGAATTCCAGAGTGTTTGAGCAGATTCTCCGTACTCTCAGGAATTGAGAGTATGGGATTCCCTTGAGTACATGTCTGGGGTGTTCAAATGAGTATAATAAGTAATTGTGGCTGTCAGTGGGCTTGCAGTAAACTGTAGTTTCCAAAGAGCCTGTTTTACTGTGTAGGACCTTCACGTCCAGGAAGTAGATCTCCATTCTGGAATGTTCTAATGTCAACTTGATGGTCTTATGGCAATTATTTAGATAATTGACAAAGGCCAAAAGAGATTCTTCTCCCTCTGTTCAAATGAGGAAGACGTCATCTATGAATCACTTCCAGAGCAGAGGTTGAATCCGATATGGATAGACGAATTTAGACTCGAAGCTACCCATGAATATATTGGCATATGATGGGGCCACCTTTGTTCCCATTGCAGTGCCACTAACTTGTAGATAGTGTTTATTATTGAATTCGACAAGCCAGTCTGATCAAAAACAACCGCTAACCAAGACCATTCGGTTTTACAAAGATCCTTGGTAGATTCAACAGGTTTTTTTCACAGTATATCTATCCACAATCTCAGCTATTCATTTTGTTAAAAGGCAGTTCACCAAAGGGCTTATGATAAGGTAATTGCACTTTACATTGCAGAGGAGATGGGGCTAAGAAATGCGATGTTGACATTAATGTAAATCAGTTGGATGCTATCCAAATGATTTCTTTAGATATCTAGTTCCGACCTCTCACCCCAAATCCAAAGGTACCTGGTTCATCTTCTGAAATTCTACTCTATCTCTTATTGTTGTCTACGTGACTTTGGCTAAAACTGCTCCCCAATGTTGATCTGACAAAGTAATTGCGTCCGAAGCTTATTGAAAAGAATGGTGGTGGGCATCCTCAATAAACCCACATTATTTTCTTCTTTTTTTCTTTTTCTTTTTTTGATTTTTAGAAACAACACCCTTCGGTTATTTTATATGAATAGTATTGGATTTATAAGATGACATGGAAAAACACCTTTATAACACACTTTAGAAAGCTGTTTCGGTACAATATAGAAGTCCAGAGACTGCATCAAAAAAGGTGTTTATGACCTGTGACAAAGAATGGACCAACTTGGCCTTTATATTAATTTTATCATTCACATGAGTGCAAGCAACTGATTCTGCTGTAAAATGTACAAACGCCTATACAATGAACAAAGAATATAAGGGGGATGATATTGAGTCTCGAGATTGAATCTCTTGAATTTCCATGAGACGATTACAACATATTGTGTAATAAGGACTCTGTACTTACTGTAAGGGAAAATAGATCATGGCAGTAACATGAATTGCCAAAACTTGAAACTAACAGATATTTGGGAGTAGTATAGACAAATACCTAAATTACTACCTCTTTTCCGAAAAGTGTTTTCTGACTCAGGTCAAGATAAGTTCAATGCAATGATACAGCAGCTGTCCAAACAACAACAACACAAAATGTACTCACACCATCCTAACACCCAATGTGTTTGAAGGCCACAATACACAAAGAATAAGTCTTTCATCTAGGCGGGCCTCCCTAGCCCACTTAAAAGGGTCTATTTCTCCTCTTTCCTATCCCCTCAGGATGTGTGTGGTGCACATATGCGTGGGCACCAACACATTCCTCTGTGAAATTGTGTAATGTCGTTCTCGCCATGAATATGACCTTAGTTGTCGAAATGGCGTTAAACATCTATTACTCACTCACTCACTCTTTCATCTAGGGTAGATTTGCAGTGAATCAAAAACATACATTTGAAGCTAGCTATGTATGTCTAACAATCCACATGGTTGAGTATGCATGAATATTCTATGATTAAATACCAGTATTTAAGTTTAAGTTTTTGTTATCAGTGGTTCCCACGGTAAAAGCAAGGAGGTCAGTAGCAGAGGATATGAGTGGGGACAGAAAAGAGTGATAACGTAATGATTATCTGCCTGTCACTAAGAATATGGTCACCAGCCACATATATAGGATAGAAAAGGCCAACCTAGATCCATTTTAAGATGGGCTTGGGAAGCCTTGTTTCACATCCACTGGTAGAAGTAACAACTATGGTAGAGTTTATCCTTTGATTTGATATTTTCGTGATTTGTACGGCCGATGATACTCTCACAAGGATCTCGTGCGAATAAGAATCTTATTAGCACGAGATTTTCTAGTACACAGGACTGCACTGCATCTTCTTTGAGAAACAGGACAAAACCAAGAAATTTAAGAAATGGGACTCTTATCTTCTCACATATTTTCTAGTACACGGGACATTTCAGTCATATACACTAGACAATTCCTGTTTCCCAAATAACTAGTCCCATTTCCCTAATAACTTGTGCTGTTTCCCAGATGACTTGTCCTGTTTCCCAGAATGTCTGTGCAGTGCCGTTTACCAGAAATACTAGTGCAGTCCCATTTCCCAGAATTTTTATGTCCTGTGTACTAGAAAAACCCGTACGAATAAGAGCGTTTTCACTTTGTCTGGAGAGAGGCAGAACGATTATATGTAAGATGTGCAGGAGGGGGCGAATTGCTTATAGGTAGCTTCTCTCTAAATTCCTTCCAATCTACACAATAGTGTGAACACACATTAAATTTTTGGCCCCTGAAGTTTGCTGGATTAGCTATTGACATCAGCGCATCTATTCCTAGTCCAGCCAAGTGTATAAATATCATGATATGTTGTTACTGAAATGCACAGATATGTGGGCGATGAAGTGTCTATAATCCCTGTCTCGAGATTCCTAACCTTTCAATTACCCTTATCGACCTCGCGAAGCATCCTCCTCCACAGCCAGATACCTGAGACGGAATACCAAGTAGGCCTACCTGAGAAGGGATACCATATATCTGAGAAGGAATGCCAGTGTGGAAGGATATATTATATAACTATACCCTTCTCAATTTCTCAGCAATCCTTGGATTAGTACATTTATAGAATAGTATATGAAAGGAGGATTTTGTGATACTTAACCATTCTGTGACTGAGGAGATTGCAGAACTATGAAGAGCAGAAAGAAAGATGAGAAGAATATTGATATAAAGTGAAAACTAATCAAGCAAATAGCTCACCAATCACATTATGAACTTATGAAGATTCCACGATTTGCTGTTGGCTGTTTGGGATTTCAATCCTCCCTCCCTTTCTCGACTCCCTCCTCCCCCCTCTCTCTCTCTCTCTCTCTCTCTCTCTCTCTCTCTCTCTCTCTCTCTTTCTGCCTCTCTTTGTACTTCTGTCTAATGCTCTGCCCACCATCATACATAATAGCCCCAGTCCCTCTACACTGACCGGCCTGTGGGTGTGGAGGGACGGAACACCCACAGGCCGGTCAGTGTACAGTCCCGCAACCTCCTATCAACCTCCCACAGAGACGGTTCAGCCACCCGCCACCACGGGGCGCTGAAGGCACTCGGGTATCACAGCAGTGTTTTTGATTGGCACTAACAAGTAGACTACCGCCCTCCTTCCCTTCCCTAGGGCCCTGGAGGAAATAAGGCTGGCAGGACCGCAAGGAGAAACTCTAACCATCTGACTATGGTCGATGAGGTATGGCTTAAGACTCAGCTGTTTCAGATAAGACACATGAGATAAGAAGCTGCCACCTTGCTGAGATTGTACACATGTATGTCTTAAAATATCCCCACTGTAGGCCCGCATTCAATATAGACCCCTCATCAGAGTCCTGTATGATGATAGAATTACAATTGCTCAGTGTGCATCCGTATTTTCATTACCCATCTGAAGACAAGGTCATATCTGAAACCAAAATAAACTGCAATCAGAGCCATCTTTTTATTGTGGGTTTGTATTGTCCAGTGGCCTCACAGATAAGATTTGCATACTTTTCTACAGCCAAGGGTCAATTTTCTCTACCCACCCCCATCACCACCCCCACCCCCTATCAACAATTAAAGCTCTGGTTACAGAGCACAGAAAAGGTTTTCATCATTTGGTTCTGCGGATTGTTTTCTGAAGAGTAATATTTCAATCATTTAACTTACACTCATATAAAGATTTGAGGGGAGAATTGCTTTATGTCACAAAACGCTTGATAATGGTCTGCCTTTAATTTTTAATCTGATAAGATCTACCAGACGTTTTTGTATAGACTTTTTCAATTAAAAGGGTGAATTTATTTTCCCATTCACGCTTTGTTTGCACCACGCCTATTGACAAGCAAGTAATCCTCCTCCTGTGTTATCAAAAATAGTGGCTACTCCTTTAAAACAACTGTTTCTCTGGCAGTCCTTGCAGGACTCTCTTTGTTATGCGGGTTGTCTGATTTTATTGCGATTTCCTTTATCACATCAAAGGATATCTTAAGTGCTTCTCTGATGAGCCCTCTGCCTGTACACAAGTAAAGCCTGTGAGGTATCCTTCCTTTCAATTGAAGTATTGAGAATTATGATTCAAAACTGCTGCCTTTTTTCATTGAGTCATCATCGATACCCACCGTAGATTAGGATTGTTAAAGAGTTCTTGGGTGGAGTTCATGTTAGATCCATTAATTTTAAACTCATATAAATCATACATTCATAATAGATTAATTAACCTAAGACAAGCCATTTGACGCTAACCTGTTAGTTTATATTTATATCTAGTTCCCTAATGATATTTGCTTCTTCTACACTAGGACACTGCAGTAATTTATACCAAGTGAATCTCATCGAGGTAGGTCAGCCTTTGCGTTGCCCTTGCGCTATCTGACCCCAATCAGAAGTCGTTTCTCCATATTATGGAAGTCTCCAAGGCATTCGGCATAGATTGGATTAGTTCCCTATACTACCAAAAGTGGTAAAACGGCTACCCCGGAAGTCGTCAGCTTTGATGTGGGATGTTCCCGTAGTTGGCCACTGACACTCACTGTGATAGCAACCAGCGAAAGTGACCCAAACCATGATTACACACTCTAAACTCTAATAGAACTAGAAACAATTAAAGGGCTAAGGATACTGTCCCTACGCCATAGAACTACTTTAGCCAAAACTATTAGTTTATAAAAATTGGATCGAGGCTATTTTCTCTGACAGTGACGCTCGCGAGTCTGCACTACGAGGACTTCTTTAGAATCACAATTTACGGTTTCAAACGTGGTGATGTAACAAACTTCACGTTTGAACGTGAATTTCACGTCTCAGAGGGTGTGTGCATGATACGCAGGGTGGCGGGAGTGTGTGCGCATGATACGCAGGGTGGCGGGAGGGTGTGTGCATGATACCCAGGATGAGGGAAGGGTGTATCCATGATACGCAGGGTGGCGGGGAGGGTGTACGCATGATACGCAGGGTGGGGGAGGGTGTATGCATGATATGCAGGGTGGGGGAGGGTGTGCGCATGATACGGAGGGTGGCGAGAGGGTGTGTGCATGATACGCAGGGTGGGGGAAGGGTGCATACAAGATACGCAGAGTTGGGGGGAGGGTGTGCGCATGATACACAGGGTAGGGGGGAGGGTGTATGCATGATATGCGGGATGGGGGAAGGGTGTGTGCATGATCCTAGAATGGGGGAGGGTGTGCGCAAGAAACGTGGGGTGGGGGAGGGTGTGCACATGATACGAAGGGTGGGGGAGGGTGTGCGCAAGATAAGCAGGGTGAGGGAGGGTGTGCCCATGATACTCAGGGTGGGGGGAGGTTGTGTGCATGATACACAGAGTGGGAGAAGGGTGTGTGCATGATATGCAGGGCGGGGGGAGGGTATGCGCATGATACACAAGGTGGGGGAGGGTGTGCGCATGATATGCAGGGTGGGGGAGGGTGTGCACATGATATGCAGGGTGGGGGAGGGTGTGCGCATGAAACACAGGGTGAGGGAGGGTGTGTACATAATACGCAGGGTGGGGGAGGGTGTGCACATGATACTCAGGGTGGGGGGAGGTTGTGTGCATGATACACAGGGTGGGGGAGGGTGTGCGCATGATATGCAGGGTGGGGGAGGGTGTGCACAGGATACACAGGGTGGGGGAAGATGTGCGCATGATACGCAGGGTGGGGGAGGGTGTGCGCATAATACGCAGGGTGGGGGAGGTTGAGCACAAGATACGCAGGGTGAGGGACGGTGTGCACATGATACTTAGGGTGGGGGGAGGTTGTGTGCATGATACACAGGGTGGGGGAAGGGTGTGTGCATGATATGCAGGGCGGGGGGAGGGTGTGCGCATGATACACAAGGTGGGGGAGGGTGTGTGCATGATACACAGGGTGGGGGAGGGTGTGCGCATGATACACAGGGTGGGGGAGGGTGTGCGCATGATACACAGGGTGAGGGAGGGTGTGTACATAATATGCTGGGTGGGGGAGGGTGTGCGCAAGATACGCAGGGTGAGGGAGGGTGTGCGCATGATACTCAGGGTGGTGAGAGGTTGTGTGCATGATACACAGGGTGGGGAGGGTGTGTGCATGTTACGCAGGAGGGGGGAGGGTGTGCGCATGATATGCATGGTGGTGGGAGGGTGTGCCCTGTTTGCTTGCCAAAAGGTAATTGGTCATAGTGGTGGTTCAGAAGAGGTCAGGAATTGGTGAATGCTTCCAAAGTAAGAACCAATTCCCGGCTAGTTCCCTCCTCTAATTCCCTGGCCTATACCTACTATGGGAAGCATTCAGGTGGGAACCAATCATGAACCAGTTCCCCCAACGTTTTGCAACACTGTCTAATTCAGAACTAGTCATTTCCAATACAGTATAAGGTGGGAATTGGTCTCTCAGGCTGAAGAATTGCTGGGAACTGGAAGGTGCACTAGCTAAAGTGAGAGTCAAATTTCCAATCTTTTCGCAATGGCCTCTAGGTTTACCAGTCGATGTATTGGAATGCTTTCCCTATCTCAACTGAGCTTTTTTAAAGATCCTCTAGAGAACATTATGATCAAAAGGTCACGTAACACCATGAGGGTATTTCATAGTTAATGATGGAACAAAATAAGATGTGAGAGCTACCTATACGTCTACTCATAACCCATATTATCCAAAGTATCAAAACTATCCATTCAAATGTAGACTGTAATCTATGCCCTACATCTTCGCTCAGAAAAATAGTTTACTGTCTTAGGTTAGGCCTATGCAATTGTTACTAGCGGATCCAGGATTTGGAAAGGAGGGGGCGCAGCCCAAAAGGAGGGGGCGCACTCCCTATTTTTGACCAAAGATTTTTGGGTCCAAAATATGTAATTAGACTCTTAAGTACTGGGTAAAAGGGGGCCTCTTAATCCGCCACTGATTCAACTTCCTTTAAGAATTAATAATACAGAATGGGTAACTTCCCAAATAATTCCCTCAGCATGTAGGCCTAACCGAGGAGGCACTCGATTTCATGTTGACATGGGAGTGCAGCTGCACCGCATGGGTAAACATGCCCTGTTTTAGATCGAAGGAGCTTGTATAAAAGTGCTCCTTGCCTAGAGGAATCTTAATCATAAAGTACCCCTATCATTGAAGAAGATCGAAAGTTGATGTTCAGAACTATTTTCTTCGGGCGGGGGTCAAAAGGTGACCTGTAACTGAAATCACGGGGCATACATGTATAACCTTCTGTTGTGAATCGTGCTTTATGTATTACTATTCATTTCTACTCATATTGAGGGAAATGCATATGAAACCATAGAGATGAATAGATAGAGTGGCAACAGGGCAACCCCATTGATATGGGTGTCTCGGGTAATATGCAAATAAGGCTGTCATGCTTGGCTGCACACACCATTGCAAGGTGGCAAAATAGGGAGAATGATCCATCTTTGACAATTAATTCTGGCAAAATAACTAATCCCACTTACTAATGCTATATTCCATTAGAAAGCCCTTGATTTGGAGCATATGGAATATTGTTCTTTGTTTGAGTTTTACATTGAAAAAGAAATCTAGGGGTGGGATCCTGATGACCTATCTCTCAGTCTTACACCTCGGCCAAGTCCACAGATAAGGATTATGCTCCAAGTTCAACAATTAATTCTGACAGAACTACCCATACCACAAACTAAGCTATATAGCATTAGAAAGCCCTTGATTTGGAGCATATGGAATAATTGTTCTTTGTTTGAGTTTTACCTTGAAACAGAAATATAGCAGTGGGATTCTAATACCATATCCCTTGGTCTGAGACTCTTGTCTGACTCCACAGATAAGCATAATAATCAATATTTGACAATTAATTCTAACAAAACTACTCATCCCACAAACTAATGCTATATATCATTTGAAAGCCCTTGATTTGGGACATATGAAATAATTGTTCTTTGTTTTAGCTTTACCTTGAAACGAAAATTTAGCGGTGGGATTCTGATACCATATCCCTTGGTCTTAGCATCTCGACTGACTCCCCAGATAAGGACTATAGTCGAAATTTGACAATTAATTCTCACAAACTACTCATCTCAAATACTAATGCTATATACCATTGAAAAGCCCTTGATTTGGAGCACATGGAATAATTGTTCTTTGTTTGTGTTTTATTTTGAAATGAAATCTAAGGTTGGGACCCTGATATACCATATCTCTTGGTCCGACACCTTGGCCAAGTCCACAGATAAGGATTATGATCCAAGTTCAACAATTAATTCTGGCAAAACTACTAATCTCACATACTCATTCTATATATCATTAGAAAGCCCTTGATTTGGAGCATATGTAATAATTGTCCTTTGTTCACATCCTGATACCATATCTCTCAGGCTGACTCCTCAGCCAACTCCAAATATAAGAACTATGATCCAGATATGACAATTATTTCTGGAAAAAAGACTAATCCTACATACCAATGCTATATATGAAGAGCTTGGTTCCAAAACGCAATAAATCCATTCCAGATTTTTAGCACATACCCATTTTTGTATTGCTCCCCTGTAGTTAAGTTTAGTGCTATCATGATGAAATCTTAATCAAACAAAATCTGGACAGCCGAAAAATATATTTGTCAAAGAAAATAGTTTTTGTATCACATTCAAGTATCCCTAATCTGTAGGTTTTTAAACTGCTGTCTCGAGACAGCAGTTTTATGACATCCAAAAATTCAAAAATCCATAAATTGACCTTTATTCAAGTTTCACATGTAAAGGAAATCTGGGGATGAGATTCTGATGCCCTATCTCTCTGTCTGAACCCTCGGCTAACTCCAAAGATAAATATTAATTCTCCCAAAACTACCGTTCCAACATGCTAATGCATTATACCATTAGAAAGCCCTTGATTTCGAGCACATGGCATAATTGTCCTTTATTCAGGTTTTACAATGACACAAAATCTTGGGATGAGATTCTGATTTTATATCTCTTTGTTTGACCCCTCAACAAACTGTGCAGTCTAAGATAAGAATTACTTTGACTTTGACAATTGATTCTGGCAAAACTACCTACTACCTGACTTTAAGTGTAAGGTTTTATAATAGAGTTGTATATATGTAGTGATTTTGGGATTAGTCATTTTGCCAGAATTAATTGCTAAAGTAGGATCGTTCTCCTTATCTGCGGAGTCTGCAGAGGGGTCACACTGAGATATATGATATCAGGATCCCATCCCTAGATTTCCTTTGAACGTAAAACTTGACCAAAAAACAATTATTCTATATACTCCAAATCAAGGGCTTTCTAAGGGTATATAGCAATGGTGTTTGGGAATTAGTAGCTTTGGCAGAATTAATTGTCAAATTTAGTTCATTATTCTTATCTGCGCAGTCAGCCAAGGCGTCAGACTGAGAGATATGGTATCAGGATCATATCCCCAGTTTTCTTTTCAATGTAAAACCTGAACAAAGGACAATTGTTCCACATACTACTAAACAAGGGGATTCTAATGGTATATAGCAATGGTATGTGGGGATTAGTCGTTTTGCCAGAATCAATTGTCAAAGATGGATTGTTTTCCTTATCTGCGAAGTCTGCAGAGGGGCCAGACAGAGAGATATGATACCAAGATCCCACCCCTAGATTTTGTTTGATCGTAAAACCATAATAAAGGACAGTTATTCCATATGATCCAAATCCAGAGCTTTCTAATGGTATATAGCATTAGTATATGGGATAAGTAGTTTTGCCAGAATTGATAAATTTGGATCATTATCCTTATCTGCGCAGTCGGTCAAGGGGTCAGACTGAGAGATATGGTATCAGGATCGTATCCCCAGATTTCTTCTTAATGTAAAACCTGAACAAAGGACAATTATTCCAAATACTATTAAACAAGGGCTTTCTAATGGTATATAGCATTAGTATGTGGGATTAGTCGTTTTGCCAGAATTATTTGTTAAAAAGATGGATTGTTTTCCTTATCTGCAAAGTCTGCAGAGGGGCCACACAGAGTCAAACTAAGCACTACAGTGGTGTGTGCAGCCAAGCATGACGGCTGCTCATTAGCATAGCACCCAAGACACCCATATCTGGCTTACTCAGCCACTGCAGTGGACTTTGCCCATCCCTCTCTTCCAGCCCCTGATGAAACCTACACATTATAAGTTTTGCTTGGGTCCTGATGAAAACAATTAAGAGTGAATCTCCAACTATCTTAGTCACTCATGAATATATGGGCCCTTTACATGCACAATAACAATTACTGAATTCCAGATAATAATGAACAATAAGAGACAGGTCTTTGACCTCTTGTTTAATTTGCCAAACCCGCTGACGTAAGAGATAGTCAGGCTATATTATATCCTCTTTTCTGACGCCCACGTGGGTTGTGACGACTCTTGCGTCATTCAGATGGCCTAATTGCGCATGGCCGTGCACGCGCACACGCACGTAGGCCTACTCATCCCCCGTCCATCCATCCGTCCACCCACCTACCCAGGTAGTCCGAGATAAGGTCACATGATGGCTTGGCCCAAACCCAACACGACACCAGGCAGCGCAACAGAGATCTCACGCCCCTCAGAACTGCAGGACCAGCACGGGACGGAAAACAGGCAGAACACTCTGCATTGTGGCACCTGAACATCGTCAGCCAATAGGAGCTCGGCGTCTCTACATCGGACGCAAAAGACGGCTTGGGAAGGGAGTAGACGGAGAGAGCATGCACGCAGAGTTAAACAGGGAGGCTAAAGACACATTGGAGACTAGGAACATTTCGTCAACGGGAACGTGTAGACTCAAAATGGTAAGTGTGGCCTTCCTTTTCTGTTCTCTAAATTCTCACTTCGTTACCCTATGCTGGCATTTGCAGACAAATAAGAAGATAACAGTTTCAAGCCCAATTACGTCCGCCGTGTTTCATTAATACAGGGAGGACTTCCTAGGAGAAAGTGGTGGAGTTTTTTTTAACGACGGTGTATTTTCACATACGGTACATTCAGGCTTCTGTAAAAGGAAGTATTTTCAGACTTCTTCGAACCTTGAAATGATTCATCTACAGAAGGGTGTCCCATAAAGAATTAAGCGAAATGGGAAATAAGCAGTAAATAAAGTATGTAGAATTTCTCTTTCTCATAGAAAAGGGCCCTTCATTACTTATTTGGGCGTGTATCATGATTGAGATAACTTATGTTGGGGGAGCCTCCCAACGCAGAAATAGAACCTTTTTTCTTCTATTCCATGCTTTTTCAAATTGAAATAACCGTTTATGGGACGGCAAAAGGTTGAGATAAGTCTATTTCAAAATGGAGTAAGGTTTAAGGGCCCCTCCTATGAACAGTTAAAGGAGCTCTGAATCGGCTACGTCCGCCACAGTGCTAACGTCGGCGGACGTAGTTCCTTGATTCAGAGCGCCTTTAAGGTGGGATTTTACTTACCGTTGACACGGACCTGTCATCAGCTTATTCACATTTGATCTTTGGCAGTCTCTTTTCTTTTGAAACTCTACAAATAATATATTATGCTTGGATTAAGCTGCTTATTTAGAAAATAGAATGTCCATTTCTCAATAGCCCAGTTTGTAACCATTCCATAGCCAACATCTCAACGGGAAGTCCAGTATTAATATTTCCTTCAAGGATGGAGGTATATGCATCATGGAGCTAATTAATCAAGTTTCTCTCAGACTGTCCTGTCAACAATTTGTTTCTCTGCGTGCACAGTATGCCTTATCCCCATGTCCTGATCCGTTTGCTAGAGCTAATTACTAAGAAACTCATCAGGAAATAGATACCATACAGCTGAATACCTATGGCGATATTAGCTATTTGAATTTAGGTCTAATATCCACCTTCTGCGATGAGAAGTGTTACACCACTATGGGTACTTTAGCCAGGGCACTTAAAAACTACGAGGTAAATTTGAGATATTATATTCCACTGAACAGTGATGCTGGGACGGCCTATTGGACGCAAAGATAGGGAAATTATTGTCAATTTGTTTCATGTTCAAAGTTTTTCCTATTTCTTTTATCTACAATGGAGTTAATATGGGTAGCTTAAGATATCGTTTTTCATTTGGGCAGCGTGAATGGGAAATGGCCTGCCTAAGATGCCATGACACAGGCCACCTTGGCCTGCGTCGATAAAAAAGTTTTCAGCAACACTGCCATTGGTCATATGGCATTAAGAATGGATCAGGTCTCGTTCCGTCATGAAAAGTATCTGTCAACGAAAATTATGATTATTACTTAAAACACAGTCCTGTTTACCTTAGCTTTTTTCAACCTTTTGCAATTGCATTGTCAGAGGGAGGTCCATAAGATGTTTCTCACTATGAATGGCCATCATTACCCTAGCTAAAATGCTGCCAAGTCAGTCTTCTGGAAATATAAGGTTGCATGACACTTCCTTATCTTAATCAGCACTAAGATTGTGGACAGATATTTACATGCATGTTAAAACATGGATCAGTAATAGACAATTGGCTCGGAAACCTCTTACAACCCTACAAAACTTGGATACAATCTTTATTGGGGCCCCGCTTAGCTGCTAACCTCAACCCACACCCAATGCTTCTATGCCTATACCATGATATGGTATTTCCATGGCAAGTCTGGCAATGCAATTGAAGCTGGGCTGTGCTCGGCCCCAGGTGGGAGTCCCCATGACCGAGCTCTAAGCTACGCAGAAATTGGCTGGTAGATTTTAGAAAAAGAAAACCCATCAGGTCAGTGAGAGAATAGAGGCCCAGCATTCAGGTTGCTGGTTTGGAATTTTCAAGATTCCTTCTTGATGATAGTTTTTGAAATGTCTTGATAATATATTCTATGTATGATTTCAATTTCACCCTTTTGGAAGGTTAGGTCGCATATCTGCTATATCTACGGTGTCAATATTATAGTCCATAATATGGTCATTCACTGCGTCACCATGAACGGTTTCCCTAATGTCGGAATTAGGGGCCTACTGATGTTAGGTGTCCTTGGTTTTATCCCCAAATTAGTATTGTAAGTAGCTGTCTGAAATCATCTTTTACCGTTATGAATAATTATCACAGACTAAGGATGATATTAGTGCTCTCCAGGGGCATAGGAAAAGGGGCGGCAGGGGGGCCTGGGCCCCCCAATTATGAGGAGGTTCCCTATATATATATATATATATATATATATATATATATATATATATATATAAGTTATCTCGCTACCAGGGAATAATAATGCCGGTAATAACGATAATAATAATGTTGATATACGGTAATAATAATGTATGCTAAGTAGTATAATAAATGATCATATCACAGACACATGAGTTTGGTGGATTACTGACCTTGGGGCTATCAGCACCATACATGCCTTTATTAAAACAACTATAACAATTAGTTGACAAAAGCATAGTCAGTAAAATGCATAATATAATAACAGTAGTATAGTAATAACAATAGTAATAACATTAGTAAAACTTTAAAAATCAAGGAAACACCCAGCGTGGTGTTACCTGTCCAGGTGAATCGAGCCAACTGACGGTTACTTTGAACCACCCCCTTATATACTGGAGGAGTATTTACCATGACGTCATACTATGACATCATAGATACCAATGCGCGCTGAAAGTAGTCCCTAACCGTCCGCGGCTAATTATATAAATATACACGAGTGTATATAGTTCCATAAATTATCTCGCTACCAGGGAATAATAATACCGGTAATAACGATAATAATAATGTTGATATACGGTAATAATAATGTATGCTAAGTAGTATAATAAATGATCATATCACAGACACATGAGTTTGGTGGATTACTGACCTTGGGGCTATCAGCACCATACATGCCAAACACCTAAACACGCCAAACACATGTGAACACACACATACCAATCAGCAATGCAATTGAGATTGGCAAAGTCTATCTAATTCCAAAAGTTCATTTTTATGATTATGTAAATATGTAAAAACAGAATTAGATTTCCAATTTACCTTTTTCTTAATGGAGTCTATACTGAGTCCAGCATCCTTCAACATAGTAGCACCTCCATGCCTAAGAGAGTGAGTGGAGACTGAACCTTTGATACCAGCACGTAGAGATAAAGATTTCAATCTCGAATTAATATATTGGTATTGTAGAGGAACACCATTAATATTGAATAATAACTCACTCACACCCCTACCTGAGCACAATTTTCCTAAGTCTTTACAAGGACATAACAGTGAGGTATCGTCCCTACATAAATATATATTAAAAAAATGGCTACCAAGCTGGTCCGTTTTAGAAGTTTTAATGCGAAGACTAGAATAACTTTTACATACTTTAACATCACCTACCCTTAGTGTATGGGGAGACAACACGACATGCCCTATCCTGAGGACACCTCTATAACATAAGAGAATAGCTAACCAAAATTTCAAGTCAGCCCTGTTGGAGAGATCCAAATATGATCTAATACATAACATTTCTTTTGGACTCAATGGATGAATAACTCTAGTTGGAACAGCATAATTCCTACCAATACCATCCAACACCTTTTTTAGCATGAAATTACCGCTATGGTCTAAGCCACCCCTAAGCTTTTGATGATACCAAATGGACGATAAATAATTCCTTACAGAAGAAGGTTTCATATAATCAGATAAATATACTGCATATGTAGCAGCCTGTGAGGGAGAACAAGGAAAATTAGATAATTTAAATTTATTACAAATTTTTTTATACCTGTTAAGCTGTTGTTTCCTTGTTCTCCTTGTATTTTCTGATACACCCTTCGTCAAAAGACACTCTTTTCTTTTTTGTAACCTTTTCCATTCTGGAAGTAAAGCAGCACATATTATTATCCTGAAGAGTGTGAATGCATTTCTCCACAGTACCTTTATAGGATAACCTAGACAATTGGTCAGCCAGGACATTATCCTCAGATTTAATATAAGTGGCATAGATTTCAACATTGTTGAGGAAACACAACCAAAATATTTCCCTTAACCACTCCATACAGAGTTTATTTTTTGATCTACCGGTATTTATCATAGCTAGCACTTGCATGTTATCTGTTATACAATGTATTCTTTTGTCTTTATAACTAGAGATCCAGCGCTTCAAGCCCATCATAACGGGATACAATTCATACACATTAATATTTCGATGATGGTTTTTTAGATTATCCAAAATTGGAGGGGTAGTAAAATGATCTACACCAAGATCAAACTTATCAAAAGATGTCCAGTCACCATATAGAAAATCCTTACCCATCCATGCTCCAAAGCCCTTAACAGATGAGTCAGAGTACATAGGTGTATCAACCATATCATTTAGAATTAACCTCTTACAGTTAAAAACTCCACAAAAATCCAGCCACCACTGCATGTCCTGGCGAGTGCACGCTGATACTCTAATATAACTTCCGGGTCTGGCCCGGGCGCAGAGATCAAAAATCCTCCTGCTAAACGTTCTACCACCCTTAACCACCTGCGAGCAGAAAGACATTAAACCACCGATCCTCTCTAGGGACTTTTTAGAAATAAATTTCTTATTAACGTTATTTAATAAGATATTTTTCATTTTTTCAACCTTTTCAATAGGCAAAGACAGTTCCAACTTAACCGAATCTATGATAATGCCTAAGAATTTACAAACTTGAGATGGGTCGGTCACCTTTTCTTTGGATACTACAAAGCCCATGTAGGCCATACATTCCATTAACAAATTCCTCTGCCTAAGACATTCCGCATAAGAATCTGCCATAATTATAAAATCATCTAGATAATTTACAATTTTTTCTACACCGTAGAATTTTGCTACTTCCACAATAAAATCAAAGATCCTATTAAAAATATATGGAGCACATTTCAGGCCAAAAGTTAACCTGTTGCTTACATAATAATCCTCGCCATGCCCAAAATCCCATCTGAAACCCTGCATGGTCGTATGAGGTCCATATACATTTATAGACCTGTAAGCTGACTTTAAGTCCACCACACTCATGAAATCGTTCCTATCCAGCTGAGTAGTAACAGTGGTAATATTATTATAGGAAAATGTAGAACTAGTGGTATCCATGAAATTATTAATAGAAATTTTTTCCGGCATACTGCAGTCTGTTATGGGTCTCAATTTACCATTTGACTTTTCGACACCCCCTAAAGAATGTATACAACGGGGCTTAATTTTTGTTTTTGAGACAAGACCAGCAGAAATTTCTTCTAATAAAATACCACACATTTCATTATAAAATTTTCCTTCCAAAATAGATTTGTAGTTTTTACAGTCATAAGACGTACTACAAGAGGGGTCAACAATTTTAAAACCTTGAACAAAGCCCTGCCATAGAAAATTTGCTTCTACATCATTAATACTAATGATACCTCTCTGAGTCAAAAAGGGAGCTACCCTACATGGTAAAATTTGAGCTCTCTCACCAGTAATGTAATGAACACAAGTACATACACCTTTTATACAGTTGTCATATACCCTGATGCTGGGAAAATCTGCAACACTAACCGTAAAAAGAGGTTCATTACCAACCTGTATTAGACTATTACAAGTAACATCTATATCATTTCCTAAAGAATTAAATTCTTGGAAAATATCATGTTCCACTACGAGTTCGGTTGAAAGGATACAACTCCCAACCACCCCCTTATCATTAACCTCCTGTACTGGAGTTTGTGAAGGCAAGTCGACATCTACCACACCTACCATAACTTGGTCAGGCACCAAACAAAAATCATTACAAGCTATGGGACATCGACCACCTACAGTTTCCTATTCATTCCTGGATTTTAGGCATTCAGTTTTACCATGAGTAGAGGAACTGCATCCACTGCAAACATGTCTATACTTGCAGGGGTCCCTTACACAGCCTTCTGCTCTATTAAAAGCATAGCAAGAATTGTTTGAGATTTTTTGTTTGGTCCCATTCCTAGTCTTGGTGGCGTAAGCCTTCTGGGCCTGAATAGTACCATCATAAGATAGGTGTCTAAGAATGTCAGAGTTATCTATAACCCCAAAAGCTTCTATCCCATCCTTATTTGCCCTGGTCCTAACCGATCTATCGTAAGCCAAAAGGGCTGGTACTGTATACATTCTTGTCCCAGCCTTTTCAACCAGAACCTGTAGATGTTTTAACATGCCTTCTACATCACTACTGTCTTTGTAGTAATCCAAGACAAAATTCAAATTGACAAGTACCAATTTCTTAACGGTGTCGATCTTTTCCCGTTTTTTTACATATATCTCATGGTCAAACTCACCACATTTGGTACTGGTGTGTAGCTTGGAAGTAGTAGAATCTACTGACGACCCTCCTGAAGACGACCGAGGTCTGTGACGAGCGGAGAATGATGATTTTGATCTCCGGCGACGACCGCGATGCCCGACCTCGTCCCACTTAGAACCGTTACTAAGGACGCTCGGAGACCGCTGCCTAGATACGCGGCTGCGCCCTTGGTGATCTGACGTCACTGGTCGTTGACAAACATTCGCACGTGCATGCTGCCACGCCCCCTCAGTAGATTTCGTCTCGTCTTTCCTGTCCTTTCCAGCTACCAGCTCCTGCAGCAAGCCTTTGATACTGCACAATTCGTCCTCCAACGACTCCAACCTCTCCTTCTGGTCAATGAATTGGTCATCTTCTAACCCCTTAGCATGGTAGGGCGATGCAGACCTCTGATCTACACAAGACGAATCCAACTCACTCGCAAATCCTAAATTGGCCGATTCCACCGTTTTCTTCGCCGATTTGGCCGATTTTTTAGAAGTAGTAGCCGTCTTGGCACTTCTAGTTGATTTTCTCCCCATCTTGATTCGAAAAATCAAATATTAACCACGAAAATCATTTAAAAATCAAGGAAACACCCAGCGTGGTGATACCTGTCCAGGTGAATCGAGCCAACTGACGGTTACTTTGAACCACCCCCTTATATACTGGAGGAGTATTTACCATGACATCATACTATGACATCATAGATACCAATGCGCGCTGAAAGTAGTCCCTAACCGTCCACGGCTAATTATATAAATATACACGAGTGTATATAGTTCCATATATATATATTTATATATATATATGATTATATATATATGTGTGTGTATATATATATTATATATATATATATATACATATATATATATATATATACACTACTCACACTCACCCTGGTACAATCCCCCATATACATACACTACTCACATTCACCCTGGTACAATGCTACATACACATACGCTACTCACACTCACCCTGATACACGGGCTTCCCTAACCCACTTAAAAGGGTCTATATTACCTCTTTCCTATCCCCTCAGGATGTGTGGTGCACATATGCGCGGGCACTGACACATTCCTCTGTTAAATTATCAACCTGTGAAGCACGGGATAGCCACTTAGTGCCGCTAAAGTGCTGTAAAACACAAATCAATCAATCAATCAATCACCCTGATACAATGCCACATTTACATACACTACCCACCCCAGTACAATGCATCGCACATACACTACTCACACTCACCAAAGTACAATGTCACAATCATAAACACTATAGCCAGATTGGTACTATTGTTAAAACTTGTTACTTTTGGTTATCTTGTCTTACCTTTGTTACAAATGGTAACATTTAGCTACAATAATTACTTTGGCTTCTAAATGTTAATCTATGTTACATTGTGCTACATTTGCTTATATACCGTGTATTCGGTGGAATAAATGCACATAACATAATATGAGCACAGCCCCTTCTTCTGCTTATGTTTTAGACTATAAATGATCAAAATCTTCCGATTATAGAGCTAAATTAAACTCTTAACTACTAAACATATATCTTTTAAGCGTGGAACGATATATGTACTCATTTACCATTCTTAGCCACTGCAGGTGCCTAACATGCCTTCACATTGGTCTCCAAACTTATTTATTTGAAACTCTCCAAAAAAGGGTCCATGGCAGGATGGTTGAGAAAACATTTACATGATCTGTCTGTCAAGTCTACTTATTTGCATCAGTTTTATGAAATACCGCCATAAGTGACCAAATTAAATTGCGATTCTTATGAACCAACCTACTGTAGAATAAAATGAAATATTTTGATTCCCAGAGCAAACTATGGGATAATTCCATTATCTTAACGATGAATATGACACCTTACACAAGGCAAATTATGAAACTCACATCTCACATTGGGAAACTGATGTCACTGTTGTGCAGGTGCAGGTCACCAATTTTCTTTGTGCCCTAGAATCTCTAAAAAATGTCTGCAAGTCATGAATGATTGATTCAGTGACATAAAATTTAATACAGAAAGACTATACAAGCCTGAATTTGTCGGGGAATGAATGCAAAAATACCCCTCTCAGTGCGCATTTACTCACAGAGTGATGGTCACAGCCAGCCTACTTGCTTTTTTGGGGGTAGTGGGGACCGGGTAGGTAGTGTGGGTGGACCTCCCTTTTATATAGCTACAAAGCCCTCAGTGTTCAGTGTAGGCAGGTATAGCCACGACAGGCTGTATGGCTTACTGAATACAGGCAGGGGGGCCCATTACACTGCTGCCCGGTCCCAAGTACTCAAACATAACAAATAGTCTGCTAGTTGGGTGTTTCACAAGGTGTCCATACTTGTTAACAGTCATAAGAAAATATTATTTTAAATTTAAAAGTGGTCATAGGCTTATGACTGATGGTGTTTCTAGAAAGGCTTTATTATCTTTAGTCATATTTTTCTTATGACTAGTCATATTTTGCTGCCTGTTTAGAAACACTTATCAGTTGTAACTACATACTTATGACTGGTTCAGTTGTAAGTTTCAGTTGTAAGTTTATCATCGGTAAAAAGTTATAGTTTTAGTTATAGGAGGCGGGAAACCAGTGTAAAACTGGGAAATTACCCCTCTGATGTCATTTGGAAGAGTGTAAATCCCAAAAAGTTACAATCAGTTATAAATAATGCATGGTTATTACCACAAATCCTCATGTATACGCCATGGCTTTTACATTAGAATAGCCTTCGGTGTGTCCTATATAGATTTACCTGAACTCATGGTGTGTCCTATAGGAGAGGATCTTACTCTATATAACAGTGCTAAAGTGACCAAAATCTGACCCCAGTGGGGTGTTTCACAAGATGGCAATATTTACAACTGGTTATAACCAGATGTGATAGCAGTTTTAATATTGGTTTTAGGCTTACACTAGCAGGTGTTTCTACAAAGGCCACTAGTATATTCCAATATATTTCTTAATATGTCCTGACCAAGATAGGAGTGGTTGTAACTTTACAATAGTCATAATATGGTTATAGAAATGGCTATTCTATGACCATTATTATCTTTGGCTTGTGAAACACCACACAGAAGAGTGCTATAGGATTTAGCCTAAGGTGAATGACCCATTCACCTTTCACATTTTCAAAATGCCAGGAATTTCCTGAAAAATCTCATGCCTGATTTAATGTAAGCCTTCCAAATTTTTTTAAGAGAGCACGCCCTTTATCTGAGGTTTTTTCAATTAGGTCCTTGATTAGGACTTAGGTCTATATGATGATATTACTCACATAACAGGTTTTTAACAGGTCCTTTAAATGCATCAGAATGCATGTTTTGGCTAAGACCCCTCCTTTTTTCCAATACTGCAACAACACTCTTAGATAAACTTCATAATCCATATACAAATTAATGTGCATGAAAAAAAATTTAATTTAAAGCTTCACTTTTTTGGGGTGCTAGGGTTTGCGCATATCTATCTATATCTATGCCTACATCTATTAGACTACCTTCTATTGGGTATTTTGTTGACTGAAACCCTTCATTGACTGGACCACTCTGAGTGTGTCCATCCATGCATGACTAGGTGCCACTGGCTAAACTAGAATGTACTGAATGGTTTGGGGCAAAATATTCACTGAATTTCAGTGTTCAAAGTGCTTTTCACAGAGATAACATATCTTTATGCAGATTTTTGCAATAGACTTCTCAGACTCACCCCTTTGCACCTGACCAATTGTATTGGGTATTTTTCCATAGGTTAATTTTCGCCTAACTTCCCTAATACAGGGAGGAACTGAAGCTTTATCCTGTACTTACACTGATCCTGACACAATGTTAGATTCACATTATTTCCTCACAGTATATCTGCTAATAGCACGTCCATAGGTCTGATCAGAGGTTCTGTGGAGTGAGAGTCCTTTTCAGACACTGCTGAATATCTGGGTTCAGGTTCTGCAGTGATGAGGTACTTTGGTTTGTCTATTTCACAAGCTTTGAAAAGAAAATCGATTTGGCAAATGACGTCGAACATTCACCAGTTGAATAGCATCTCCCTCTACCGAAGAACTACGGCAATGGGGACTTTGTTGTCCTATCCAGGATAAAAGCAGAGAAAACGGATATGAGAGTTATGACAGGTACCAGGTGGTATACCAAGCTGTGCTAGGCACGGACAAGCAACCAGCAAATGCTTTAAATTCATACTGCTATATATATAGTGCTACAGAGAATGTATATTATAGGTTCTCTCAAAGAGCCATCCTCTTATGCCTGTTCCCTCAAGGAACAATAGTGAAAAGAATAAAGGGCTAAACATTCTGTTGTTATATATGGAAATCTTTTATCTTTATATACATGAAAATTCTATACATATTTCTATCGCTACATATTGTTTCATTGATAACCAACTAAATGAGGAAAGTCAAATATGGAAAAGTAAACTAACATTTGTGGCTATTATGTGGATGCAAAAAAGAGTAATATTGAATTTATTGCATTTTGGAACAAAACAGTTTGTGGATTTATTGTATTTTGGAAAAAAAATGGGATTAAACCACTTAATTTATCCATGAAGGAAGACTCAAGGATTTCAAAACAAAACGTGGAGGTGTTTTATTTTTGGTCCCCTATATATTGTAACTCACCATCTCTTCAATATTTTGGAATGATAAATGTCTCATTATCTCAAAGCATCCAAAATGGATTTGTTGCGTTTTTGAACCAAACTCTTCAAATACAACTGCATTGTCAACTTACTCAAGATCTTGCCTTTAAGTCGTATCATTATTAGCACATCCAGATATGACACTGTAATACTCATAAAATAGTTGCGGAGAATGCTCCAGTAAGCTATAATCCATCATGGTACATCTACAAACTTTGATTTTAACATTGTATACATTTGTGACCAATCAAGGGAGAACACCCCTCCACGGAATTTTAATTCCCCATTTGGCCAGCAGGGGGCATTGGAGGGGCAAAATTACTCTAAAATCATTATAAAAATACTTTAAGCTAATTTTTTATGCAGAATTCAATGGTCTCATTAAAAATGCACCATTTTCGGAAGAAGTGATCCATATTTGGATGGTAAAATGAAAATCTTTCATGAGAAATCAACCTATATTCCTTCATAGGAACGGTTGCCATGGCAACTGTTCCTATGGTCCAAATTTGCAGATTTTTATGCCAATTTTCAGGGAAGCTCTCCAAAAACCCAAAACTGAAAACAGATATAGAAAATTACTTCTAGATAAAAATTCATGATAAAAATCACCATATCACCATACTCGTCCACCATCTTTTTCTCTATTGCTCTATATCATAGCAGTATAGATGAGCCAGCTTACAATACTTTCAATGTCATATCAATTATATGGATTAAAGAATGGAGGGAACTTGCCATACAGCCAACATACAGTTACTTTTGTAATGAGGGAAATTGATGGCGCCTATTTCGTTGCTGGACTTGATTTAAGGGCTAACTTTCTGCCAGCTGAGCTTAAAAGTGTCTAGAGATCTTCCGATGAAAATACACAATAGGTCTTAACTGTAGTCTAGCCACTTTGGGTGGCATATTCCATTTGGACTTTTCATGAAAATCTTTGTACTAAACCACTCTGCTATTTGTACTTGGTATACGCCTGGGAAACTTGACTAAAGCTACTAATTATACAGTATAATCAGATCATCATTATAAATGACATGACAATGATGGAACACTTTCTATACAAAAGAGTCACATCATAGAATATCGAACACATGTGTTATGCTAGATTCCGTTTAAAAGTTGGGTGTAAAAAGGGAACATGTGCAGTAAATCCCATGTGCTTTGCATGGGTTTCTGAGATTTCTTCCTTACTGCTATGTCTACAGCATTAAGAAAACTACATAGTCTTCTATGTGCTTGACGGCACGTTGATGCCATACGCTCTGATCTGTATAGACATGACTTTGTGTAGACCTTCACAGTAAGGATGGGATCTATTGTATGTATCTAGCCATTAGTAATATAGCATTACTTTAGTTCTGTGCCATCAGCATCAACACAAGACAACTACAAGACCTAACACATTGAATAGTTTTCTAGTTTCCTTCAACACCTTGCTGTTTTCATTATTAAAGGGGCTAACGATTGATAGGCAAAGGTCTGAGATGGTAGAATGACGAGGGGTTGGCTTAATGTATGGGCTTTAGTTGTTGTTGATGTTGTTTGTTTGTCTGTTTGCCTGTTTGGTTGAGGATGTAATATTTAAAATGAAGGTACTCTCAAAATGCCTATTATCTACTCTATTACCATTGAATTTCCCTTAATACCATAAAAGCCAAGTCTTTCTCACATAATGATATCTCTGCATAATCTATCGCTCCAAAAATAGTTTTGATGATTTTGGTAAGTGTATCTCCCTCTTGATTACATCGATTTTCCTTTAGAGTCCCAGTGTCTATAGCCATGGAAATTCAGTACTTCTCTTCAATTTTAGCTTTCACAATGATAATATTGCTCGTACTTATTTTTTCAATGTTATAAAATAAGGATTTATATGTGCCTTCATATCACTGGATATAGCGGCCTACATGCCTTAAATGTTAATCAATATATATAGTTTACACCTTATAGAATTCCTGACATGACATGATTTTAGCCATGAGTTCATGATAAATGAATGTTTATACACTGCAGCATAATTTTAATTGATAATACACATTTTGATTATCTAAATTGTTTCTAACCTAAAGATTTTGAAATGCTTTGTCCAAACATAACTTTTGTGGGAAGCAGCATTCTCGATATCCAGAAAAGGGAAAGTGTGGCTGCCGAGTAGGCAGACCAGGTCAGCATCATCAACAACGGCATCTGGGTGCTGGGAACCTTTATTCTCTCCATCTTCATCCCCTAATTGTCCCTCACCCAAAATTGAACAGCAGTCACTAATGTTTTCTAAAGGCATAATCATTTGGAGCCTCATTCCAGGGTAATCTCAACTAATGGCTAAAACAGCATTCTAATGGAAAAAGGGATCTCTGACAGTGTGTTAGATATTTGGGTCTAGTTTTAAAGTTGAATTTGGCATATCACCTCATTAGCCTAAGTACATGTACGGGAGGTTGTTGCTGCTATGGTAAATAGAGGTGTCAGTATGTGCCCTCTTTTAAAAAAAGTCACACTCTGCTTCACCATTCAACTTGCACTTACCACATTTGTCTGAAAAGCCACCTGCCTTGCTTAAAATAGAGAGCTGCACTATCAGGTACCTACTTGTGTCACACACACTATAATATACTATACTTGCTGACTTCTCCTGACTAGGTACCTACTGAAATCACCCTTTTCTAGCACCCTACTAGCATGACCACTTGTGAGCAATGCAGATGAAAAGTTATCACTACATGGAAAGCCAGTTCTGCACACTACACTGACAGCATAATCTACTCGACATATAGCCTGCATACACACATGTACATGTCAGTCAGTGGTTGCAGAGCCGTGGGGGTTGTGGGGGGGGGGGTGCATCGCCCACACTTTTTTGGTTTTACTATAGATTATAGTTATATAGAAATACACTAGAATTTACATAGCTCATCCCCCACACCTTTTCAGCTGCTCCGCCCCCACTGTAACTGTCACGTTGGTACTAGGAAGGTGTTCTTTCTTCCTTTTTCAAAGACTAAGCAATTTGAAAGTAAGAACTCTTAGATAAAGTCTAATTCATTAGCAGACACAACAGATTTATAATCTATGTTAGGAAATAGAACCTATTATGTTATCTATATGTTAAAGACAGAAAGCAAAAGCAGATGTAGGCCCTATCATGAGAATATTTCAAGATGACAATATGCAGCTAAGTAAACAACTTCTTCAAAGTGAATATTTATTCACATAACTACAGCACACATTGCATTATTTTGATCTGTATCATTTTTTAAGGTTTGATAAGCCATGACCATTGTCATCTTCCTCAAGCACATGCCCACATAACTAAAATCTGGAATTCGGCCAATAATAATAACAAATAAGCTAGACAACCTTGAGAGAACACACCATCTTCCAAGGTTAAGAAGTGTTGGAACTATTCATTTCTGGTTCCATTATCATACATTAGACTGAAGAAATACTGCACTGAACTAGCTTTTGGCTGGTTAAAGGCTACACGGTAATCACCGATTGATGCATATTAATCTAAGGGCTTTTTTTTTAATGAGAAACTTTGACATATTTATTGTTTCATTCATTCACCTGTAGTACTAATGAAGTCTAACTGGCTGGATCAGCCATTTCCAAAACCTAATGCACTTGAAGTCTGAACATTAGGACTAGGGCAATAAAGAATTTCACTTTACTTTAAATTAGAGATGTTACACTAGCGTTCCACCTGTGCACAACATGGTTATTGATGTCCATTATGAGCCACGCACTGCCAATTTCAGAGATTCAGTCTGTTTATTTTCATCGCAGAAGTCGCAACACTTTAGTAATTTTGTCAAATTAGCAGTTGGCCAGGGACTTTATGTTACGCAGTATTTGAAATAGAGTCGTGATTTTAAGAATGTGATTAGATTTAACAGTGATGTCAAGAAATCTGTCGTGTCTGTTAAGCGTTTACCGTGATAAGCGTGCATGTAGAGTGTACTAAAATGTGCCCAGCAAAATGGGTTGTGTGTTTATTTACTAGGGCATCTGCCCTCATTTTGTCAAAGTGAGTCCCAGAATAATGCATGCAAAACTAGTTTCATGTCTAAGCTCCACCTACATTTTACCCACAACCCGACTTTTGGAAAAGGCCATGACAGGTCTGGTCTCAAAAATTGCTAGTTTAGTACTTTAGCAAATGTACAACTAATACAGAAACCCGGCCGATGTTATTCGCACGATATCCTCGTGTGAATAAGACCTATTATTTGCACGAGATTCCATGATATACAGGACATGTAAGATAAAGGAAAACACAAGGAATAGTAAGATACAGGACGACACAAAGACATACCCTACAGCACTACGGGTTCTCAGGATTGATAAGATACAGGACCACCCCTGTCCTTCCATATACCACCCGATTCTGTTGCCCTACATGCCACCCATCTCTGATGTCCTGTGTATGAACCTATTTCTCTCGTGCATACATTAATCCCTCCACGATGAGCACATCAAAATATTTCAAATCTAAAACTAGACAGAATTAATCTTCAATATATGTAGCGTTGATGCTGACTCAAAACTAAGTATGACGTCACAACAGGTTTAGTATCATATACACTTCATATCCTTCCAGTTTTATGGTTTACCCTTTAATCAAAGTGTTCTGTCAACTCGTGAAGCTTGAGAATGTTGCCGTTTCCATGGCACACTGGTAATATATTTCCGCCTTCAGTGACTATTATCTCCGGTTGACTTGGAAAAGACATGTCTTCTATTTCTCAGAAATAAGACCAGGTCGGGCAACTACTGCTTCCAGTATCCGCATCCATTAGCGGACAACACATTTTGTTTACTATTGGGAAGGCCAGTATTATGACATCAACCTGAATACCCTCATTAGATATAATGGCGGAACTCCTAGTACATATACAAGACTACCAAATGCCTAAAGAGTGTCTCCGCGCTAAAGAGTTATGAGAAGCTTAAGTAGGGTGCTATCACGCCGAGTAATTTCCTAATTTACCAGGTAATTACTATGGGAGGAGTATATTCACATATTTCTGCCATCATTCCCCAAGTGGTATGGAGAGGATACTGTGTAAAGCATTATTCGTTGAAAGATACTTATATCAAATCTTTGGGTGCACAACATGTGTGCTGCATTAGTTGAACAGGGAGCAGATTACCTCTCTTACAAAATTAGTATCACTTCATAAACCCACATTGCATAATAATGCTAATGGGTCTCTTGTCTGACCTTACAATCTATCACTCATCATTAGCCATTACATCAACATTGCCCAACATCCCCGATGTGTCATGTGCATGTAGTCATGTGAGACTAGGATAAGGAGCTTAGGGTACGTCTGCACACAGGAACCATCTCGTATTTATCCCTTTGAGGCGCCATCCGATCAGTAGGCATTTACTACACGGCACAAGAGTTGCTATGCTCAGACACTCCCCCTTGTAATTAGAAATTCATGCTGATTCCCAGAGGCATTTACTACACGGCACAAGAGTTTCTATGCTCTGACACTCCCCCTTGTAATTAGAAATTCATGCTGATTCCCAGAGATGCTGAAATCCTTTCATCAGAAGTAACAGCATGTGTTGCATATATATATATATATATATATATATATATATATATATATATATATATATATATATATATATGTGTGTGTGTGTGTGTGTGTGTGTGTGTGTGTGTGTGTGTGTGTGTGTGTGTGTGTGTGTGTGTGTGGCATAGACATGCCAAAGGAAACTTAAGGCCACAATCCACCAAGCCACATGACTGGGCATGCATTAGTTCTAAAATGCCACCATGCGTCAGAAAAAGCCATAGGTCTCAATGCACTTAGGCGCATGCATCTTAGTGGATTTGACACTTTAATGGCTGCTCAGATTAAGGGCCGCTGCAGCATCTAAAATTTCCCTGAAACAACGCCGCTGCCTCATTATGAATTTGGGTAGCCATCATCCTATCCCTGTTGCCAATAAGCTCGGTTATTAAGGAGATATTCCATTTAATTAGCATAATAATATTATGCTAATCAGCTGATAACCATAGATTTTTTACACTTTTGCTCTTAACTTTTGATCTAGAAATTGGATTTTCTTTCTGTTTTTACCCAGATCATCATTAAGGACACTTTTTCAAAGTGGACTTTTGATGTCTTCAATTCATTGAAACACAAATAAAAAAACAGTCATTTTGGCTTTTTACATTCCCAAAATGGAATGTTTTCAACAAGAATAGAATTTTCTCAACAGGTTTATTGAATTCAGCATAAAAAATTCCTTAGAATGATTTTTCTTCAATTCTTTACTTGTTTAGCCCTATGGAGCCCCCTGGTTGCTAAAACTAGTACTAAAATTCCTGCACGGACGTCTCTTTTCTCTTGTTGAGCCCCCTGGTTGAGCCACATTTATACAAACATGCTCTTCAGAAAATTCCAAAATCACATTCTCATTGATCTTTTTCATACCCATAAGTTGCTAATTTAGGGCAGCATAATGATAATCTGCCCACTCTGCTGCCCAAATGCATAGGGCCGCCAGTTAACTCACTAAACAGGACTCGAGTTGGGAACGTTCACAACTTGGGCCAAGAGAACGTGATTATCTCCTGAAAATGTAGACACGCTAGAACATATTATGCTCGAGAAAAAAAAAACATGTCCAGTTCATGGGAATATACTGAGTATTTCCATAGAAATTTCCGAGTATTTCCCAGGTCACGATCTAGACTTAAAAACTTTCTCGAGTATAAGATGCTTTGGTGTGTCTACATTTTCAGGAGATAATCACATTCTCTATTCTTGTTGTATTCACAAGTCAAGACTCAAGAAATTCCCGAGTAATTCTCGAGATCTTGTTCAGTGGGTTAAGTGCCAAATGACCTTGTTTAGGGCCGGCAGTTAAAGGGTACAAATCCACAAAACACATGAACGTGTGTGCGTCAGAACATACTCAGCTGAATGTACCAATGCTCATGCATCTTGGTGAATTTTGCACTTAACTAATAGTACCATTATACAGATATACCCCGCATATAAGGAGTGCCTTGTACGCGTGGATGTATTCCTGCCACGCCTCAAAGATGCACAATATTTTATGGGAGGGTTTTCGCTAAAATGTTCCCACTGTTCCTGTGTTCCTACGCAATGGTAAAACGGATTTGAGAAGGTCTGAGATGACCAGAAAGTCTTTAAATTTTGAAAATCCATTGATCAGAAAAGAAGTTAGGGTAATTTAAAATTTTCACTCACATAGATGTCAGGGTGTGCCTTGTATGTGGAATGCGCCTTATAAAAGGGGTGCGCCTTATAAAAGGGGTATTATGGTATTCCTGCGCCGTGTCATGAATTGACCTAGGTTTTGACCCAAAAGGCCAATTTCCATACCACGATAATTGCATTCACAGTAAGATGGCACTTCCATAAAGGCCAGATAACCTAAAGACATTAAACTTTATCTGCTTGATTTCTTGCCTATTGGGTCACACTCAAAAGACTAGCTTTGGTCTAAGCCATCTGGCAGCACAGTGCACCCGTGGGAAACTAGTAGGATGCAGGATGCCAATAATTCGTTCCATTCACTTCAGAATTCTTGCGGTGAAACTTCTACCCAACATCTACTATCTAGCCTTTTTCACTGATTATCTCTCGAGTACCAAATCAAGCAATGGTTGCCTACACTATAGGGGGGGGGGACATGCAAAAGAGAAATAGAAGGAAGGTATGGGCATACCGGTGCTCATACCACCAATGGCAGGATATCCTGACCACCCCCGCACCTTCCATTGCATGGGGATTTTTCATGGTGCCTGTGAAAGACTGTAAGTGCTCTTCTATATGCACGGTCTGCCTTACAGAAAGGATGGCCACACAAACGAAAATGCTGATTGCTCAGATGTTGATCTCAGAGGAGACATGAGATAGCAGAAAAGAAACCCGAGGTCTTAGATCAGACAAAATGGTCATCCTATTCCAGCACACAATCTGCGAGTTGCATGCACCATCTTTGGTTATTATGGGCCCTACCGTATGCTATGTCCATTTCTATTGTGCATAGGCTTTTAATGAACCTACAACGCCCCCACCATATCATTACCACTAAAGAAATCCTGTATAATGTACCTCTTGGTGCACTGAGGCTACAATGAAATGCCTTTTTTTCATTAAGATTGGAACGAAGTTATTTCTAATGATATATGATGTTATGCTTTTAGAATTTGCATTGTTTCCCATACCAGTCGATAGATGATAAAAGTGGTCTTTTCAATGGCATACTTCTATCTATATGTTATGTTTAGTATTCTTCTCTTTTCTTATTACTCATCACTGATTACAAAACTGGTCGATCTTTAAATAACTAATGCCAACATACTCAATTTGCCTCAGTTTCAGTACTCGTAAAGAGTAGTGTTAGTGCAGCAATGGTAGCATCCTAAGAATGTCTACCCCTTGTACCTCGGGCTTCCCTAGCCCACTTAAAAGGGTCTATTTCTCCTCTTTCCTATCCTCTCGGATGTGTGTGGTGCACATATGCATGGGCACTGACACATTCCTCTGTGAAAATGTGTAATGCAGTTCTCGCCATGAATATGACCTTAGCTGTCGAAATGGCGTTAAACATCTATTACTCACTCACCCCTTGTACCTACCTATAGCTGCAGTGGTGAAGGTGTAGGCTGCTTGTACAGGAGTCGTGGTAGTGTTCAGCTATAACAGGAGGTTAATTCAAAAGGCTCTGTCATCGCTACCTATGCAATGTTAGTGATTTCCCTCCCTTATTCCTTACTGCGATGGTAAGGTCAGCCTTACCATCACCTCACCTACTTTTTAGTGAGCACTTTTAGACTCAGCTCTGCCTTCACTATTCCAAGCAGAACACACTGTGCACAGTGGCAACAGGTCCACAGGTCCACAGAGACAAAATAGCAGTGGAAGACAAAAAATAGCAGTGGAAAAACTCATTCTCTCAAGAGTGGCTACACTGGGGTTCTGCTAATTATATATACCTTGTCGGGTGCACTTGACCCTGAAATTTCTTCAAGTATGTCACCAACTAAAAGAGAAAAGGGACGCATGACGTTACTATGCCCTTAACACATGAGTAGACTCAAGAGCCCTCAAGTACTCTCAGCAGGTGCATTCACTCTTGAGAGGAAGAATGTCCCCCCACAGGTGCACTTGCTCTTATGGGAAACCACTACCCTTTCTCAGACTAACATAAGGGGTGGTGTTAGTACTTGAACTGGAATAGTAAAGGACTCCATAGTACTTGCTACTCCTTACTGGCCTAACACCACTAGAAAATTTAGTGTAGGAAGACTAGGTCTTATGAGATGATATGAGATGTACCTACGCTAATATCGCATAGGTAGCGATGGACAGAGCCTTTTGAATTAACCTCCAGGTTCTTGTGGTAGCGCTGCATAGAGTACCATTGGCTTCTAGTACATGGAACGTGCAATTGTGTGCCAAATGTTGACAAGTGGAGTAGTGGTAGGAGGTCTGGAGCTCTTTTCATTTGAAATGTGTTTGTGAACAGACACATGAAAAATAAATAATTGCCCGACCCCCTTTCGGAGGTCAAGGGAAAACCGTGCACTAATGAGCCCTTTTAACCCATGTTATCTCACGATTTTGCTTGGACGGTGCTTTTATTGGTTATAACCTGAGTGCATTATCAGGCCATAACCCTACTCTAACACCTTTTGTACTTCTTCAAGAAGCCTTTGGTTAGAATCTGGACATGTTAATAAATTGGAAAAGTATACAAAGTCAACCTCGCCATACATGTCCAGTTAAAACCGTTCAGGGTTCTATGGGAATCGTTCCCCAGCCACTGTGGCAATAGACAGACTCCCTGTCCACTACTCCATGCAGAACTGTACTAGAAACCAATGTAAACCAGATATTTGAGAAGATCTGACTTACCAGCTTGTGGATGCAGAATTATTTAACATAGAATCCAATGGTGGCAGGTGGAGTTATTAACAGGGAAATATCCTAAGGTATCCTAGATGAACATGCCATGCCTAAATTCTCCATATTGTTCAAAATAAAGAAGAATCCAATCATTTTACATAGCGATATGGCACTCTCCATTGCAGCTTGCTGACCTTTGTCAGGCTCCTACTCCCGGTTTAATTCTGCAGTGTCAACAAGCCCCGGCATGGTTAATTGCTTGGATTTATAAAAAATTGTGACCCATCAAGGAAGAACACCCATGCACGGGGTATTTTTAATTCCCCATTTGGCCACCAGGGGGCATTGGAGGGGCAAAATTACCCTGAAATCATTATAAAATACATTAAGCTAATTTTTTACGCAAAATTCATTGGTCTCGTTTAAAATGCTCCATTTTCGATAGAAATGGCCCATATTTGGATGGTAAAATGAACATTTTTCATGAGAAATCAACCTATATGCCTGTTTCTGGTTGCCATGGAAACCATTCCAATAATCAAAATTTGCAGATTTATATACCAATTTTTGGGAATAATCACCAAAAACCCAAAACTGAAAACAGAAATGGAAAATTCCTTCTAGATCAAAATCTATGATAAAAACCATTATTTTATTATGTATTTTTTATGAAAAAGCCTAAATTGTGTTTTTAGACATTACTATGGTTTATAATTTATCTAGAGCTTTATCATTGATTTCAGATATGAATAATGACCTATGTTCAAGGAGGGGTTCTGACATAACTAATAGGGATATCTAAGCCAGTGATGTCTCATTTTAAAGACCTTGAGATGAACTTTGATAATGAATTTCCCTGCAGACGGGTCTTCTTGCTTGCATGGTCGCAATTTGTTGGTATTTGGCCTCTATATAGACCAGAATGGCACTGAAACATGGCGGGAATAATCCTGGGCACCATATAGTAAAGAATAGATAGGTTAAAAGCTTAATATCATAACATTTCAACATAACAACTTGATTATCCACATGCCAGGGCCCTCCGGCGAAGAGGCCCTGGAATATGGACAAGAAAGCACAAGACGACTTCCGCTGACAGCCATTGTGAAGTGAGCCAGGTTGGTTCCACTTAGAAAATGTCTTCTCCTGGCTTTATTAGAGGGTTATAAGTTAAGAAGTTAATACAAAACGGGGAAATCTGTTAGATAAACACCTTAATCAATGTTATGAGACAGCACTGGTGGGTTTAGGGATTAATATTCCACTCCCCGCTGTGTGGGTCGCGGAATATTGAACCTATAAACCCACTCGTGCTGTCTCATAACATTGATTAAACGCTAAGTAACACATGCTTTTTCACTGAAAACAGAAACGAACTTTATTTTGCACAGCGCCCTTAAAGGGTTTTAAATTCTTTTCCCACCTCCGGTTAAGAGGTCGAAAAAGTCTTGCCCAGCCCCACCCACCCCATTGTTGAAAAATGAATACTCCCCCAAGGTTGGCCATTATTTCAAAGTATGAACCAAAAGAAATCATTCTTCATTCTCGGTTGATGATTTCAGAGTTGTGGCTGCTTAGATCAGAAATGACGGCTAATGTAGAAGACTTGTCGACTCCTGAATAGGTTTTTATTTCCAATTGTGAAAAATGTGCTAATTAAATTACACATCAAATCATTGGAAAGGGGGAAGGTGTCTATATCCAAGTAATGTGGATGGACTGGATGCACAAATTCCCTTTGTAAATAGATCTCCGATGAAGAGTATTGAAAGGATTATACTAGAGAAACCATTAAGCCACTCTGCTTTAAAAGTCTCTAAAATGGATTATGTGAGCCCTACGGCTACACTCTTAAAGCGCCTTTGGGAATGCAAATTGTCCTAGAGTAAGACCACACACACATGTCTAGACACACACTAAATCTAGTCTAAACCTATTTCCATATATATAATAATGACTTGAAATAGTTATTATTCAGAAATTGACTCAAAAAATTAAAAAATAAGAGCCACTCTCCGGCCTGTCCATTACAGTTGCTACAGGTATAAGCATTCTAATCCTCTTATTAGAAGCGCAGGAGGAATATTAAGATGGGGGGAAAGGCCAAGCCCGGACAACATCCATCATTGGTTTATGCACGTATGTACTATGATTAATGACCACGTCCTTACACTTGCAAAGAACAATTCTTCACACCTGAGCTTCGCTATCCAATCATAGAAGGGTCTTTATCTCCTCTTTTCCGTCCCTTTGTGTCTGTTAAACGTGCAAATATGCATAAAAACATATTAGTCTCACTAATGTTTTAATGTAATTTACTCACCATGAATATAGCATTATAGCATTATATATTAAACAGCCCTAACATGTCCACAAGACTTAAGTCAAAACATCCATTCACTTCTTGTACCTCACCTGTTGCGCTCAGGTGTGTGGGATGGACATTTTAGCTCCAGGCCTTGTAGGATGGACCTTTTAGCTTTCCGCTCCAGGCTTCCGTTCAGGCACTCTTCCCCCCCTTCCCTCACCAACACCCTCATATATATATATATATATATATATATATATAATATATATATATATATAGTAGCAGTCAAGGCCGCGGAGATCTTGGACCGGTGGTACGAGCTACGGAGGTAGCTCTGCGTCGGTACGGACTCAGGTAGTAATATGTCGGGGAGAGCCAGCGGGCGCCTTTGGAGGACGCTGGCATTCGATAGGGGTTCTATATAAGATGGAGTGGTGCCTCTGAGAGTCAGTTTGGTCCAAAGTCTCAAAGTGGCAGGACCACCCTGGCTTAGCAGTTAGCTAGAGATGAATAACAGAGCAACTAGGCATCGACACAAGGACTTAGATGGTGTGGCCTGTGCAGGTGGCTAGGCAATAAAACTTCACTGTATTTGTACTTCTGCTGTTACGTCTTCTTCCTCCGGAGCTAAGCGCTACTATATATATATATATATATATATATATATATATATATATATATATATATAAGTTAATGTGTTGATCCGAAGTACCGGTAATAATAATAACTACATTGTTATATTAATGGACATGTTATAATAATAAGTATGGAATAATAAAGAGACATTGGGTTTGGTGAGAATTGATTTTGTCAATACCAATCCTATACATGCCTTTATTAAAATAAGACAATAATTTACAATATAATACAATAAATAGCAATATATAGAAATAACAATATAATACAATATAATAGTAATATATACAAAAATCACAATATCACAGTAAAGTTTAAAATTTCCAGCACCACCCAGCGTGGTGTATGCTGTCCGAGGATATGAAGCCAATTGACCGTTAGTTCAACGGCTGGAGCTTATATACTGGAGGAAAATGTTATGTGTGACGTCATAGAAAATCATGCGCCCCAGACAAAGTAGTACCAACGTATCACTCATTAATTATATATATATACCTGGGAGTATATAGTCCCATAAGTTAATGTGTTGATCCGAAGTACCGGTAATAATAATAACTACATCGTTATATTAATGGACATGTTATAATAATAAGTATGGAATAATAAAGAGACATTGGGTTTGGTGAGAATTGATTTTGTCAATACCAATCCTATACATGCCAACAACCGGCAAACACAATGTAACACATTCCATAGTAAAACATTAAAACATTACATCTAAAGCCAGCAAGCTATCCTTTGACTCATGTAAATATTTAAAAATAGCATTAGATTTCCAGTTTGCTCGCCTCATAATATCCTGAACACTCAAGCCTGCATTTTTTAACAGAGTAGCACCACCGTGCCTAAGCGAATGACTTGAAATTTTTCCAGACAAACCACATTGAAGGGCAATAGATTTTAACTTGGTGTTCACATAGTTATATTGCAACGGTCTAGATTGAAAAGAAAATAGAAACCTGCTATGTTTACAGGCTCTAACACACATGTTAATATACCTAGCTGGGCACAAGTCGGAACTATCATCTCTTTTTAGATACACAAAATATGGAGACTTGCCAAACTGGTCCGTTTTGGAAGAAATAACCCTGACCTCTATACAATCAGAAGACACTTTAATATTCCTTCTTAAAAAGTTATGAGGCGACTGGACTACATGTCCAATCCTGAAAACACCCCTGTAACATAGCAATATAGCAGACCAAAATACCACATCTTCCATCAGATTGAAATCAAGTTTTGATTTAATTTGAACCATATCTCTAGGACTCAGAGGGTAGGTTGTACTACCAGACCCCTTACACAGCCTCTCTATCCCATCAAGGGTCTTTTTAACCACAAAGTTATTACTATAATCCATATAACCTTTTAATTTCTGATAATACCATACAGCAGACAAATAATTCCTAACTGAAATAGGTTTCATAAAATCAGATAGATACACACAGTACAAAGAAGCTTGAGAAGGAGAACAAGGGAAGGGGGTAAAGTTAAACTTTTTACAAAATCTTTTGTACCTATATATATATATATGTGGATCAACACGGTAAAAGGTACATCCACGAGGGGGTGCGTGGGCATACCTTTTACTGTGTTGATCCACTATATATATATATATATATATATATATATATAAAATTCCAAAGCACAGACATATGAACTCCACACCCAAGTACCTACTGGCCTCCTGTCTCTCGGTGAAGGTATCACCAGGCTTTGGCACTGTGACACAGATGGAGAAAGGCCGCGGAGATCTTGGACCGGTGGTACGAGCTACGGAGGTAGCTCTGCGTCGGTATGGACTCAGGTAGTAATATGTTGGGGAGAGCCAGCGGGCGCCTTTGGAGGACGCTGGCGTTCGATAGGGGTTCTATATAAGATGGAGTGGTGCCTCTGAGAGTCAGTTTGGTCCAAAGTCTCAGAGTGGCAGGACCACCCTGGCTTAGCAGTTAGCTAGAGATGAATAACAGAGCAACTAGGCATCGACACAAGGACTTAGATGGTGTGGCCTGTGCAGGTGGCTAGGCAATAAAACTTCACTGTATTTGTACTTCTGCTGTTACGTCTTCTTCCTCCAGAGCTAAGCGCTACTATATATATATATATATATATATATATATATATATATATATATATATGTGGATCAACACGGTAAAAGGTACATCCACGAGGGGGTGCGTGGGCATACCTTTTACTGTGTTGATCCACATATATATATATATATATATATATATATATATATATATATATATATATATATAAAATTCCAAAGCACAGACATATGAACTCCACACCCAAGTACCTACTGGCCTCCTGTCTCTCGGTGAAGGTATCACCAGGCTTTGGCACTGTGACACAGATGGAGAAAGCTTTTGCACACTTTTCTAACAATGATAACAGTTGAGAGGTCCCGTATTAGAGGTAAAGTTCTTAGCAATATGAAACCCTAAAAAGTGATACCAGCTAGATAAGCATGAAAATGGACAAGTTCAGCCATTTACCTGTTTTCTGATTATACCAAAAGTTAGGGTGATTTGGTGTTATGTCCCTAGATACTGTTCGAAGAATCCCATAGATATACAATGTATCATATATATTGCAGTTTCAAGGAGTTTCGGTACGTATTAATTACCATTTTTTGTCTTCTCTTTATTTCCTCCTCTGAATAGGCTGAGAAGCACACTCCATTTTAAGACTAGAATTCCCTACCACACCCTTAGCACAACATCATGTCGCACCTTAACATTTGCTAAGAAAGTCGATGTATTGGATTCCCAGTTTAGGGACAATTAGCGACAGGTATCAAAATTATCAAACAAGGTATTTTTGCAGTTTGGGCATTTTACCAAGGTGGGGAGAAAGTAGTCTTAGAAGGTAAACATAAAAAATGAAGAGAGTCAAACAGAGAGTCCTGGTCTGCCTTGAAAATAGTGCCCCTTTAGGGAGCCATGTGACTCCCTTAAGGGAGTCCTGGTTTTACAAAAAAATGGCTCCCTTTTACGAAATCCTTTAAAAAGGTTGTCCTGGTCACTGTGCCTAGCCCTCTTTTTATGAGGAATCAAACTCTAGGCACAGCGACATTAGAAAGAGAGCCATGGTGCCCTACACTGAACTTTAGGTGGTCAAAATGACGACTTAAATTGGAGTATGACGACTCTGTATTGTCAGAGAGTGTCGAGGTATGACGATCTGAAGTCATTTTGACCACCAAAAGTTATAGTTTTAGTCATTGTCAACCTGAGGACCTAAAGTCGTCACCACTGACGAGTTTCGACCTTCCAGGTTTTCAGTGTAACTTGAGTTTGAGTTTGAGTTTTGAAATATTTATTCGCCCTAATTTCAACATTTTATGATACAGTACATTTTAGTTTTCATAACAGAGATTCCAAATTAAAATGGGGTAGTTAAGACCCATTATGAATTGTGGTAAAAAGGTTGCCTCATAATATAAAATCAGTTTAAGTGAGCTGCCTGACAAATGTTGATAATTTATGTTCATAACATATCATAATCATGTAATATTGTAAATAATTAGATGTAAAAACTAGGTATAGGTATACAAAATTAATTACTTTTGTTAAATGTGGTCCAATATTAAATGATGATGAAGACAATTATTGATATTCTTATTTCTATCAACACAAAGCATTATTAGATACTAAGTGCACTTAACAGTAGGATATAGTCTACATTGTTACACTTCAATCAAAATATCAAATATATCACGATTTTAAACAAAATTTATCTTTTTTAGCACTTAGATTTCATATATATATATATATATATATATATATATATATTGTAGCGGAGAGGCTTGTCCGCCGAATGACTGCCACGCAGTCATTCGGGGAAAGTCTCAACGCTCGGGAGTAGTCCGCCGGAACGCTGCACGAGAGGCAGCGTCCCGGTGGAGACTTGTATATAAAGCGCGACTAGTTCCACCGGAGGTCAGATCCAGCCGACAGCCCGAGGTGAACAGTCAAGCAGCTAGCTCCCGGAGGAGGTTGCAGACGACATTTCTACCAACAGATAGCATTTAGATGGTGTGGCCAAGGAGTGCCAGGGCAATAAACCAAGCGAGTTAATGTTACTTGACGGGTTGTGTTCTTCGATCATTCATAATACGAACGGGCGCTACTATATATATATATATATATATATATATATATATATATATATATAAGTATATACATAAAAATAAGAAATACAATATTTATACAAAAGCTACTACATGGAATGGAGTTCACAATATATATTGCCTAGTAAATGAAATACATTTAAAAATAATTTATTATATAAAAACACGATCTAGTTGAGACTAATAGTTGTTACTTTTTGGATTAACTCCTTTTTTAATATAGCTTTAAACATTGCAACTCTTTCGATATTTCTTTTCCAAGCTGGAAAAGAATTCCATAGCATGTAATACTCTGTACTTCTCTTATACGCTTCACAGTGAGGAATACTATTTAAGAGTAAAGGGCCACTGCTTGTTTGAGTAATATGTGTAGTGTTATTTGAGAAAAATAATTTTTTCATTTTTACATGAATTTTTAAAACCCAGTAAATATGCATGAGAGATCCTTCTATCAATAAGATAATTTACCTTAGCTTTTTTATGTATTAGCTCAGTTCTTTCCCTAAAGTTTGTTTTCAGACAAACCTTTAGCATTCTATTTTGTACCCTTTGTGCCTTATCAAGCAGTCCTTTATTGGAAAAAAGTATGGTATAGAACGTCCCCATAGTCAAATATAGCTAATATATAACTTTTATATATATTTATCAAACACTCACAAGAAAGAAATCTTGCTATTTTCCATAACTGGTATGTTCTGTATGATACAGTTTTAAGCTGGTTCCTAATATAACCACCATAACTTAGTTTTGAATCAAGAATGATACCTAAATATTTATATATAAGAACTTTCATAATCTTTACATTGTTGATATCAATAGACATAAAATTATCTTTGAAACATTTTTGTTTCCAAACACAAAACCTTTGTCTTATTAATATTAACAGTAAGCTTATTTTTTCCACATCCAACAAACTGATTTACATCATGCTGCAAACATGACACTGTTAATTCATCAAAACTCCCTGCATTATAAATTACTGTATCATCAGCAAACAATTTGATTTGTGAATGATGAATAACATTTACTGCATCATCATTTATGTAGATAAGAAACAATAAAGGTGCTAGTTTTGAACCGTGAGGAACTCCATATAAAATTGGTTGCAAAGAAGAAATGTTGTCATTAACCCATTGAGGGCTAGCATCGACTATAGTCGACACCATGGTAGGCCTAGCATCGACTATAGTCGACACCATGGCAGGCCTAGCGTCGACTATAGTGGATGCCAGTTATATAGGATTAGTATAGGAATTGAATATAGGCTCGTCCTCTAGGAACTATACTTTTTTCAGAGGCCGTCCCCATGGCCAGGGCAACAATTTTTGCTCTGCCTTTAAAGGGTTAACAAGCGTCTTTTGATGTCTATTTTATAAATAATTCGTGATCCAGTACAGAATAGGCCCTCTAAAACCAATTTAGAAAGGAATCTTCAATAATATAGTATGGTCTTCTGTGTCAAAGGCTTTTCTCAAGTCAAAGAAAGTAGCAATTGTATTATTACCAACATTTCTCTGTCCTAACACGTAATTTGCTAAGTCACACACAGATTCCTTGGTTGATTTATTTTTTTTCTATAGCCACTTTGTAATTCCGTTAACAAATTATTTTTTTCTAAGAAAAAGTAATTTGCTTGTGAATTAACCTTTCTAACATTTTACCAGGTAATGGTAATAATGAAATTGGTCTGTAATTATTTACATTGCTCTTTCTTCCACCTTCATGTATTGGTATTACAGTAGCAATCTTCCATAAATCTGGAACAATACCAGAAACAATAGACCTATCGAACATATACAATAGTTGTGGTTTAGTAAATTCAAACTAAAGACAATTTATCAACAGAAGAGGCTTTTCTAATATTAATGTCTTTTATGACTTCATTAAGTTCCTCCATTAAAATATCCCTAGAGACTAGAGTATTTAAATTATTTATCTCTCCACAATATTCCCACTCTGAATTAAAATCTTTTTTCCAGATTAAAACCAATTTGCGAGAAGAAAGTGTTAATGAAGTCAGCTGTATCAACCGCTGATATTTTTGTACCAGTGTCATAATCCATCAAAGAAATTTCATCTCTTTTGTTCTTTTTGTTGGGAAGTAACTTACCAACTTCTTTCCCAAAATGTTTTGGATTATTTCTGCACTCATCTACAGACAAATCCTTCTTTGACCTTTTTGATATTATAATTAATTTCTTTTCGAGCATTTTTGGCAATCTCCTTGTCAATAGGATTTTTAGTTCACCTTGATCTTGATAACAAACAGTCTTTTTTCAGCAATCAATTCTAATAAGTCAGGAGTAACCCACTCAGCTTTTGGTTTCTTGATTCTGAAGGTCTTTAAAAGGAAACATATTATCAACAATTGTAACTACATTTTTGAAATACAAATCCCATAAAGCATTTGATTTCAATAATGCTTTATCAAAATTTTTCATTAACCTTCCCGTGAACGAAATTTTTGGTCTTGAAGTATCATTTGTTTGACTTATTGCATAAATGAAATTATGATCACTCAGATCAAAGTCAATAGTACCCAAAGACCATATCACTATCATTTGTGAACAATAAGTCTAGACAAGTATTTTTCTTACCAATTCTAGTAGGATCTGTAGGGGCGGGTATCACCTTGTATATATTAATGTGGATCATCCAAGCTCGTATGTGGCCAGTTCCTTCTGGATCAGATAGATGTCACCTATGGTGCCTAGCCGTTCCGTGAGGGGGCAGCACCATGCGTCGCGCCCAGCTTTTTCAGAAGAGACCTGGACCTCGTCCAGGTTAGACATTTTCTTGTAAACCTTCTGAATAAAGGTCACCTCCGGGTGCTCCCTACTGTGCTGCCTTGCTCAACCCGAATCACTCGTGTTGTGTTTTACTTTTACATTACATTGGTGCCATGACCAGTGGGTTCGGGAACAGCACAGCAGCCACTCTGGCAGCTGAAGGTAGTTACTTAGGGAATTCGGATTCATCTCATGGTGAATTAGACGAGCATGAAGTCATACTGCACCCAATAAGCCCTCATGGCATGGGCCATGAAGAGGTAAAAATGAGCCTGAACGATCTTCAGGCTATGGTTTCCCCACCCGGATCATTACAAATGACGGGTCCGGTGTTGGGTACCATGTTCGGTGGAGGAATAGTGAAAACTTACCCTCCAAGCGCAGTCAGTTGAACACCAACTACAGGACCCAAAATCAGTACACTGATTAGACCTGCTAGATTAAACATTAGCCATAATGTTATAACTAATAGAGCTGAATTAAATGGAAATGCACTTTGGAAGCCAATGAAAAAATCTAAAAAGGCTTTGTTAGATGAACTAGAATCCGAGAGATTACAAAAAGAAAAATCTCTCACAGATTTTGAATCTAAATTAAAACTAATGGAAGAGGAATTGACAAACCTGGTTAAAGAACAGGAATCGATCCAATAGGAGACCGCTACGTTCATTAAGAAACAAAATACGAAGACCATTATAAGTCTTTAAAAGACAAAATGAAAGAAGTTTTGTCAGCTAAGCTACAGCATGATCAAGCAGTTATGGATAATGAAACTATCTGAACTGAAATTCTCTCAGAAAACACACAACTGAGATAATAACAACGGATATTAGCAGGAGACATTGCCATGCTAACCTCCAATAAGGCTGCAATGGAAAGTTTCCTAAAGGAAAAAGATAATACTAACAACCCCCTTGTGGTGATGGATAGCTTGGATAAATTCGAAGAAGTCGATTCTGATCAAACCTTTGTTAAGCAAGGGGAAATAGGTGCTTGTTCCACACCAAAAGCTAGTTCGGTTGATTACAATCCATTTGTAAACGATAACGCGGATCAGAACGTTACTCAAGATGGAGTATATGTTCAGACTAATGTTACTCGTGGGGTTAACACCAAACAAGTGAGTAAGTGAAGTACCAATGGTACATCAAATCTCTGTTACCAATACGAGTACATTAGAAGAACATGATCTAGATTCTTCGGATTCTGTCCAAATAAATGGTGAAACAAATAACTTTCACATATAAGTGGACCCTGAAGAGTCTAATAATATGTATGCTGGTAATCCAGGTGTTCCTGGATCCAATCCAAAGCCACATACACAAACACACACATGGTAATAATAACAAACATAACTCCCAAACACATAATTTACATGCGAGTCAATCCATGTTGAATGCAAGCAACGCTACATTTAGTGTGTATGGACAAAACCATACATTAAACGCTACGAAAATTATTGAATGGAGCAAAACTCAGTGTACTCATCTCACGACGGCCTTCAATTCGGCTAGGCAGATTGCAGTCATGCCAAAAGACTACGATGGTACTCGACCATGGAAAGAATGGTTCGAAGACTTCATAGATGGTATGAACTGTAATGCTTGGACACCAATAGAATCCAAACCACATTTGGTAAGGGGTCTAAAGGCAGGTCCCGGTAAAATGGATGTTGAAACATGGAGAACCACTTATGGCACCATGGGTACATTCCATCAACTAGTTGAGATAGCAAGTCGATTGTTATGCTATATGGTCAAAGAAGACCCAATTATGAGTTTCAAGAAAAGAACTCAAATGCCATCCAAAACTTTCAGCACTTTCAGAATGGAATAGCACGCATTACTATGTAAGGCTGGACCAGGTAGTCAATGTGATGATTGGTTCCTAAGTGATCTCATATCCCAATTCATCTGAGGATTGAGGGATAGAGATGAACAATCAGTAGCTGATAGAGCTTGGATACCAGGAGCAACTTTAAATGATCTGTTTTAGGAATAGATATGTTTAACAAGAAGAAAAGCCTGTTGGCAGAAGTACCGTTGAAAGCAGCGCCTATTGTCCAACATGTTGAAACAATCCCTGAAAACGATGATTTTGATGTGATTGATGTTGAAATGGAAGATTGTACTGTCAGTGCTATGCAAGTAAGGAAGAATCAATCTGGGGGAAAATTCATTCCCAGAACAACCCAGGAACAACCCAGGAAACCTGTTACAATGACCTCCGTGTCATCAGCATCTACGTCTACCAAAGACATGAAGTCAATGATAGAGGAGATCATTAAACAAGTAACACAAACTTCAAAAAATGAACCAACCTAGACAAAAGGTAAGAACACTAAAATGTTTTAAATGCCAGAAGATGGGACATTACTCATCCGAGTGTACAGCTGCTAAGCCTGTATTAGCTGTTTATAATGAAACAGATGAACCCGAGGATGAGGCACAACAAGAATGTATTGCTTTGATTGAGGAAAATTAAAGGGGGTTGTGTCAACGGCAACAGATATAACCCCTCGTGGAAATGTATGCCAAAATGCTACCGGGGGTAACCTGGTGGAAGGACTTGAATCAATTCCGCCTGGGAGTTGCTTGGATAGGGATGGCCACCCATACTATGCCGTCGGGGCCAGGGGACCGAGGTTGGTGATGATGGTATCCTTGGATTGGATTTTGCAAGTTTGTATGGTGCAATGTTGGACCCGAGGGACGGATTGTTTACGGTTAAGAATCCATACGGCTTGCATGTTCAATGTGTATTGAGACAAATATCTTCTGTAGCATCTGTAGTACATACAGTGAAGATCCCTTCGGGTACTACTTGTGATGTTCTGTGTGGCCGGTATATTAGTTGGAAATGCTGCGTGGACAGTGTTACCAATAGCTAATTGGTCCAGATCGACAGTATATCTGAAACGTGGTGAAGAGATAGGAACTATTAAACTGCAGCATTATGCCCTGTGGCATAATGCTGCAGGTAGCTTTCAAGAGTTCACTCCCAATTGCTTTGCCCAATGTGCGTTTAACAACAAGCATTCGGCTGCACCTGGGGAGAGGAAGAAGGACGACAAGATTGACAACAAAGAGTGGTTGAAAACTGGTCGTAATGATACTGCAGTTGGGAAATTCTACTTTATGTAGATTGACCAATTGAAGAATACGCTGTACTCTTTCAAACAGAGAACCAAGATCCAGTGGGCTATGACTCAATATACACCAACCGGAACTGGTTCCAAGTGTCCTTTCGAGTCTTGTGAACTAGCTTTGGAAAGTGAAAAGAGGTATTCAACCAAAATGTGGTTCGCCCGCCATGTGGTTGAAAACCATATGCATCACAGGCCCATTATGTATTGCACAAAAGGGGACTCCAATGATCATTCCCTTGTCACCGTCATAGAGATATGGCTGTCCACCTTCAAAAGGGGCACCAGATCAGATTGGGTAAGGGACGTAAGCGGGTCCTGAAATCTTTTAATGAGATTCTGGCCCGAAGGAATTCTTATGCAAAGACCTGCATCAAGGAAGAATCCAAGAAGCAGGACTTCTGTGAATGGAAAGACGGCAAACTTCTTGTCTGTATGGTGCCTAACCAAGTCACTGCCAAATTCAACCTTGCGAATGAATGGCATGACAAGGTTAATAAATGGAGAGGCGGCTCTAAGAAGTCTTCTAACCAGAACCGTGACTCTGAAAAGGATACGGATCCGTCTAGTCGAAAGCATTCACGAAGTAGTAGATCCGAGAGTTCGTCTATGGAACTTCGGAGTCCCGGATCTAACCCAGCCGAGCGACGGTCTTCTGGTGAGCATGTCTCTGCGCTAGACATGCCGAGCTACCAGATCCAGTCACCTGGATATGGCCATGGAGTACCATACCAGCACACACCGGAAGGAGTGCGAGCCGCTTGGGCTGGCCATCCCGATCCGGGTGGTTGGGATGAATTCCATTGAAGGCCTGTAGGTCATCAAAGCTGGTGGGCTGGACGAGGACTACCCCCTCCTACCAGCAAGTATGATGACAGATTCGCTCCTATGGCACCGTCTGGACCTGAGTCTCAGACCTTGGATCCTAGTGGCCACTATTAGGCCGGCTTTGTGAAGGCTAGAGGCAGAGGTCGTGGAGGAGCCAGTTCTACTAGACCATTGAGGCCCAATGTTATTGGTACAGGTGGTGCTACTTCACAAACAGAGGAGGACAAAACTCCTTCAGCAGTTAGATCTCCAACTGTAGAGGGATCGGAAGGGTCTTCTACGCCAAGTGGACCTAGTCCAAGCCCTGGAGGTACGGGACACTCTTATCTTGGAGATACCCGGACCCTCCTGTTAGCTCTGTTAGCTCTGGTTCAGGACACCCTGGTGGGTCTACAAGACCCTGCAAGCTTTGTAGATAGTAGATACCAACGTTCTATAGAAATTCAGAATGAGTTGTTTTCTGAATGGCAGGTTGGATATTGTGAGATATCCGCAGATTATTGGAAGGACATTACCGACATGACCTTTAATCTCATTTATGAGATCCATGAACGTGAATCCGAGAGGATTAAGGACCAAGAGGTCAAGCTTGTAGAGGAGGCTTTTGCTGAATGCAAGCAAAAGGAGAAGGAAGCCAAGAACTGGAAAGAATTCTATGCCCAGGAGAACCTGGAACTGAAACAGAAGTACAATAGAGCAGACTTCATGTTTTTCTGTGCTTTCAACTTGCATTTGAACAAATGGGACGGCAATGTCTCATCCCTGACTGCTGCTACATCCGAAAGCAGTGAGCAGGCAACTGCTTCGGCTACTGGAGGATCTAGGTCTCAGGCCTCAGCTGCTCAGGGTGCCCCAAGTGCTAGTGAAAGCATAGAGTCTAGAGACAACGGTAGCCGACTAATGGAACGTGATCCTCTGACAGGTGAAATCTGACTATGTGCAATCAGATCTCAACCTGGAACAGATGATCAGGGGAAATCTGAAGCCACTAATGTTTTCCCCTGTAATAATATTGGCACCGAATAGTTGTTTCTGAGAGAGAGACATTAGACCCCCAAAATTTGTCAAATCCTGCCTCATATAGCATGCCTTTCTCATTTAGCAACTGATTTCCCAATACACTATCCCTTGTGAATTTGGCTTCTAGCGCTTCAGTTTTTTTCTTTGTTCCATCTTCTGTTTTCTTTGATTATTTTAGCAATCTTCTTAGCCTCAAATGCATCTGTTTGAGATTAAATCTCCTCTGCTAATTCATCCATACCATGGAAGTTTGCCTCATTATAAAGGTAGACTGCCTCAGATGAATTGAATTTTTTACCATCAAAGTTAATGTCACATTTAAACATATTTGACAAGTAGCACCATTCAGATTGAAAGGCAACACCATCTTGAACTACCATCTTTTTGACTTTTTCCATGCTTAATTCTTTAGGAAGCTGATCAATTTCTAAATATATGTATACTTCTTTCCTTCAATGATGAGATTAAGACCAACAACTTTCGCAGATTTTCCTTTTGATCTGATAAATGCTGCCAAAGATAACATGTTTCTTTTCTGCCACAATTCTTCAGCATTCATATCATCGTTCAGATATGTCTTCTTCCATTTGTTATTTCCCTTTAGGTTACTGACCTTTGAGTAGACTTGCTGCTTCTGTCGCATATTTAGAAATTTCACCATAACTGGTATATTTCTCTTGTTATTCTCATTCCTAACACCCATTCTGTAGCAAGCATCTACGTCTTTGCTAGAAAAGTCAACCTTTAAATCTGTGAATAGACAGTCAAGTTGCTCTCCTAGATTTTGTCCATCATTTTCCTTCAACCCATCAATAACCATATGTTTTTTCTTCTTCTCTTTCTCAAGCTCACTGATTCTTTCTTCAAGTCTCTTCATTTTTCTTTCTTGGATTTTACATTTAATATTAAGTTCTTCAACGCTTGACATTAACTTCTTGTTCTCACAAATGATTTCTTTTTTGACTTTTTTATTCTCCTTGAGAATATCATCCTTCGTTGCCATGAGATCTTGCATTGACTTCAACTGCGCCATTAGTTCAGCATTACCAATGGATTCACCATTCACATAATTCACTGCACAAATATCATCATTCACCATTGACACCATATTATTTGACTGACACTAATTACCATTATTATGTAACCCCTTACATTGTTGTATATCACCATTTGCTGAAGATGAATCCAGATGAGGTGATTTTGGGAGCTGGGTTGATTTTTGTCCCTTTTTCTTTTTCCCCTGCTGTTGATTTTGCTCCGATTGATTTTGGTATCAAAATGATCAGAACTCTTAGTTCTAAAACATTCTCTAGAACTTTTTGTGAAAAAGAAATTATGATATAGTTTTTCTACAGAGCCGATGCCTTGGGCCTCTTCTCAATCATAGCGTTCCATTCATAACTCAATCAGTAGATTTGGTATGGGTGTGGGAACTGGGATCCAATCCTATATCACTATGAGATTACCTGGGGATGACACTAGAAATGCTGGATATTTTTCAGTGCATTTCAGGCCACATTAGCAGAAGAACAGCAAGAGGGTTTTTTTTCTATGTCTAAATTTCTGTGTTATTATGTGTGCACCAGACTGTGACCTGAGCAGTGGGCACGGAGAACAAAGGGGTAGAAAGCATATTATGTGAATACATGGCATCCACCATTCACTGTCCCTCTATCCCCATCAACCCACTTATAAAAAAAGCCATTCATACTGAGTCCATCCCCACAATCTACACCCCATCTTTTTACAGCGAAAATGCCTGTTAGGCATCCAAGCAGTGTAGCAAATGGATTGAGGTACCAACAATGGCTCTGCTCTTACTAACACACCCCCAGTGGGCACAGAACGTTGCATCAATGAATGTTGAAATGCCTAAGCAGGTTGATGTCACTTCAATAATTTGACAGAGGTACCAATGAATGGTGAAAGTTTGGTGTGAGTAGGTGTATGTGGGAGTAGAAATTCATCATCCGATGATGATATTTTCTGAGCTTGCCGTGGGTAGCCATGCATCTTCTAACTTTTATTTTCTGGGTATGGTGATAAGCACCTTTTAACCTGTAAGGGTAACATAATGAATTAATGCATTATGGCCATCGGTCGGCATGAGTCATGAATGTAGTTCTGTCGTAGTGAGGACCCTTGATTTAGTGCCATTACAGCCAAATAGTGTTGGTCATGTAGTGTCTGTAGTACTACGACTGCCCTACCAAATGCTATGTAATTACTACACACGTGCTGATCGTACAGAGCAGTCGTAGGGCACTACCTACGATTGCTGACACTAAGTTGTGGGGTTTCAAATCGTAGTGAATGTGTGCCGTCGTAGTGCCTTAAGAAATGGCCTCCTGGCGAATATACTACTAAGGCTACACAGTCCTGAACTGTCAGCATGGTGCCCCAATGCACTGAGGACGAGTTCTTTCACCAGCACTGCACTGGCGCACCATGTCTACCTAGCAACACAGGGCCTGCAGGCCTTATGCAGCATTTCAAGGGGTAGGAGTTAGCAAGATGATTACTTGTAAGATTTCAATTACCTGTGCTGAATACATGGAGTTATCTCACTGGTCCAAAGCAAGCAGCCCCTACGTGTAGTCAACATTTGAAAGACCCATGCCAAAATTAAGTAGGAAGGAGAGAAAGTTTGCCGAAATGCCATCTGATAGATTAATGATAGTACCATTCAAAGCTGGAGGTTAGGAAATGACTAATAGATTTAGTAAATAAGCCTATAAGGCATTGTTGAATACGGACAGCCTCAAATCAGTGAATACGATGCAAAAATATTCCAGGGGCATTCACATTTGCATTTATGTCATGGCTACACAGGTTTGAAAGCTTTTAAATGAAGAAATTCAACTATATAGCTGTGTCTATTGCAGCAGGTCACGTGATCATCAGCCATTGAATACAGACACATTGTATTCCATCCCCCCATTGAATACAACATGTCTAGTACTGTTCTATAGTAACGACCATATCTGCCATGACATATAGGCCATCATTTTGGACAGTTTAGTACTGGAGTTTTTTTGTTTTTTTAGAATGAAAACCTTGTCTCTGAGGTGCGCCCTGACTTTGGGTAAATCTCTTATGGCACATTTGGGGTATCCTCAGAGAGGCTCCAGTGGTTTTGTTTCTCGGACCCCTGGCAAGTTCTCTCTTTGTGGTGCTTATTCCAAACATGGCTCTCATTTCCTCACGATATATTGAAATAATGGGGAAATCTGCAATTGAAGTAAACCTCACAAAGAAAGAAATCGCCAAGGATCCTCGCACTGGAGGCTTTGGCACTGTGTGATTTGGTCCGAAAAACACAGCCTCTGGAGCCTCTATTGATAAGCCGTGCCTTTATGTGGGAGGATTTATGGTCTGGATTCTCATCAAGTCGTTCTGAAAGTATTGCTCTGCCTCAGAATACATTATTTCTGTCTGTTGTCAATCATCACATAGGTGCCAAAAGACATAAACTGCCCATAGATCGCCATTAATACTTTGTCTCTAGAACTCCATGCTACTACAGGATACACCTGGTGAGCGATAATACAGTCATCCCGGACCCATCCCAGTGGGGTGTCTGGGGGTAGGGTTTTATCACGTTCTCTCGATAGGGGCCTTGAACAATAGCTTAATTTCTTTTATCGACGACGGGGGGCAGTGTGGTCCATATCCGCTTGCAACTTCCGGTGTGCATTAACCTTTTTAAGATTGCAATCTGTCTGTAGTGAGTTACTTACCAGGAGGCTGTTTGAAAAAGGTTGGGATTTGAATTCTAACTGTAGCTAACTCACATTCAGTTTTCCCATGATTCTCCACCCTGAGAAGCCACATCCCAGCTTATAAAACTGTAATGGAATTGACATCCTCTGAATGTTATGAAAAGTTGGGAGAACTGGTTCCATGATTGGTTCCGCCTGAATGCTCCCATAGTAGGTAGGCCAGGGAATTGGAGGAAGGAACTAGCTAGGAATTGGTTCTTATACGTAGGAAGTATCCACCAATTTAGGGCCACTCCTGGAGGGTATCTCAAAAAGATTTGGAATTGATCCTGTCGGAGGTGATAATTCCAAAATTGAACTCACTGACCTTCTGGAGTGGATTCCCTCTTGTATTGTAAAGAGGGAGTCAGTTATAGGAGTGGTATAGGAGGGGTCCAGTCTCTTATTTTGCAACTGGACCTATTTCCGTGCAGTTCACTTGTAGCAGAAGTCAAGCAGGGAAGTCTGTTCTTAGGGTGAGAAATGTAGGAGAACTGCAGGATCAAATAGTTACAGTGAGAACTGGTTTCCCAATCTTTTTAAGATACCCTCCTGAACCACTTCTATAACCAATTACCTTTTGGCAACACAACAGAGAATTGATTCCCTGAGGTCAGTCAGTTCCTATCCTTTTGCAACACCTTCAAAGGTTGTATCCATCTTTGATGGACATAGAGCAGAGTGCATTAAAACGATGCGCGGTCCTCAAAGAGACCTCCCGCTCCCACACTTATCTCCCACCCTGCTCTACATGACGTCCTATTAGGTGCATCCCTGTCTGTGCGTGACAGGCTAACTTTTATTTTAGAGCCATCAGCTATCTCAAAAGGCCAAATTGGAGGTTTCTAAAGCTAAAAATCTAGGTCGGAAAACCGGATCTGTATTTTTTATGCCGCCTATCACGTACACAGACTCTTTCTGTACATGGATGTTACTGTTTCTGTCTGTCCCCATTTGAATATGAAATGTAGCCATATTATTCTTTTTTTTCTATAAAAGTGGTATATCGTATATTAGAATTCACTCTTTAGCTCTGGTGACGTGTGATGTTTTCATGTTTTCACATCATGCACATGTGTTTATTAGCTGTTTACATAAATAGCTAACTACTAATATATCCAATGTATAATGTGAGTTTTGTTACGCCATGGTCTGTATTCTGGTGATGGTGAAAGATGAACTTTTTTGTAGAAGGCACTGGTGACCATGCTGAAATTCTATGTACTTAAGTTGAAAACCTCAAACCTCAAGCGAAATATTAAATTTGATGTATTGTAATCAGACCAGCGTATTAAATGTATCTTTAATCACTGGCGATTCTCCAGGGCAAGTGTCACATTGTCTGAAATTCAAAGAGAAATATCCCACCGTCATTGGCTGTCTCAGATTGTCTGTGACACTAAGCAAACCAAGCAGTTTGAAAAGAAAACGTCATGTAGCAGGCTATCGGACTTTAAATTCATAGACGTTTGTAGGGATAGTTCTTTAAATGCCATGGAAATGAGGGAAAATATAATAGAAAGTATGATAGAAAATAGATCCCTCTAATAAGTTCTGTTGAAACTGTCCATGTAATTGCCCACCAGTGTCCTCCACCTTAATAACCTGAACGTCTTTGTCTTAGGTCTTTTTCTTAAGTTCTTTTTATCATTCTGCTACACCTGGTGCACAAAAACAGAACTACAAGTGTCCCCTATAGGTAGCTCTTCATCCTTCTAGTCTGATCTTCTAAGACAGTTTCTTCTTACAGGGAAGGTATTATCATTACCTACCCCACCAAGTTTCTCATCAAATGAAACTATATATAGAAGCGTAATCCCCGTCCGTTGCAGACCAGGAGGCCATTGCGAGAGATTCGGAATTCGTTCTGTCAGAGGTGCTATTTCCAAAATGGAATTCACTCACCTCAGTGAATTGATTACCTTGTGTATTTTGAAAGGGAATCAATCAAATAACTGGTATAGGAGTGGTCCAGAGTCGGGTGTAATTCTCAAGTAGGAACCAATTCTCTGGCGAAGTCGATTCTCAGGGTGGGGAAGAGTGGAGGATTGGAAGATCAAATAGCTATGATGAGAGCTGGTTTCCAATTCTTTTTGCAACAGCCTCCAGGTAGCCTAACAGGCTTTCTACAACGCATAGCGTGTTCTTGAATTCATGGTTTGGCTTATAGGTGGGGTTTTAATAGAAATATAAACATCTATCGCCAAAGCCTAATGTTAAAGGATGTTAGAACTCACAACTGTAGGGGTTTTGAGGTGTAAAGTGTTGAAGGCCTACAGGTCCAGTGCGAGGCTTTATCTCACAAAAGTTCTATGACCTAAAGGCATTGCTATGGCCTTAGGATCCACAGTGCATACTACCATTAAAAGGGGTCCAGGCATGACGAGGCAGATACTTATAGCTTCTACCCTCAATAAAAAAAAAAGGTCTAACATTAAAAAAGGATGAAACATTCCCAAATAAGGTATAACGGCCCGATTAATCACTCTCACCTATTATGGGCATAGTTCAGATCCAACATTGTAAATACCCTCTAGTGAATAAACTGGAATACCATGTTTGAAATATAGTAATTTTGTACATGTTATGATTCATATATCGATGTCATAATTATTGTCTCTCTCTCAAATTTGTTTCACAACGCTTTTTCATGAATGGTAATGCAACATTTGTGACCCTGTGGACAAAGAGGTACCTTTTGAGTCAGAATATCGATATGGCAATTTTGGGCTGCACTGAAAGCAGCTGTCCTGTCTTTTTGAAACAACTTTAACTATGGCAATAGCTAATAAAACTGCCGATATATGAGTTGATATGTGAGCAGCCGGTAGCCTTCATTTTTCCATAAAGATTTGAATGTTACTGCTGGAGGTGTGGGTGGGACATTTTACTGATGAGTTCACAGGGCTAGTGGCATAGATCCTATCCAATTGGTTAGCCTGTTCTTTCTTCAAATGGTTGATGGATGAGTGACGAATCAGCTTCTGCATGTCAGACAAATCTGTAGTGCTCAGGCTGAACTGTCCTGAACTGCCTGAAATGTCTCTGGGACATATGTTATGCGAGGTGTCATGGGTATACCCACAATAGCAAAACTGTTAGTTTGGGGGAGGAGGGGGGTTATACGCTCAGCAAAAGTCTGTTTTAAACCTCAAAGGATGCAAGCCAAACTTGATATAATCGTTCAATATACGTGTCTCATTTCTAGGATTAGGTCACTTTGATAGTGTAAGTAGTTTGCGAATACAGGGACATTGCTCACCCTATCCAACAACCCGATCAAAATGTTACTCACAGCCTTTGATTAGTCTAAACACGCACCTATGGATACCTACGCAGAACAATCATACTATTCCTGATGGGAATAATTAAGAGGAATGTTCACATTTCCATTCCTAACCCTCAGACAGCTCTGTCCCACCCAACCATTACGATGATGGTAGCTGTGTCTGACATGATAGAAGGCCTCATTAGGAAAATCCTTAGTGAAAAGGAGACGTGACACTGCATCGAGACATACTTGCCAATTAACATAGTTAAAACATGTTCTATTATCATACTCACAGTGGTTCCAAAGCTGTATACAGCTTCAAGCTTTTTTCCCTACTAAGGAAGAAGTCAATCCAATCACAATAAGTGGATAAGAATGGGCCAGATCCAGGACAATGCACAATACAACTGGAGAATTAGGCCCCTTTATTGGGGGGGGGGGATCCCTGATAGTTACCAAGCACAGCGCAGCTTTTACATAATGGAATCATACCTAATACTGTGTTCGGAGCGTGATGAAAACAAACTGTGGTTTCCTGACTACTCCTTTGAGCTTTTGTGGTAATATATTTTGCTATCATGCATCTAGATATATTGTGGGGGAAATGGCTGGCAAACCTGTCATTTTCATAGAATTTCAAGGTTAGGGCAGTATCACGCAATTTTGGGAAAAGGAAAACCTAAAAAGGCTTCCTACCTGTCACCTATCTGACAGAGCTAAAAAAAAAACACAGAATTTGATTGACAGTTGACTAAGGCAATTAGTAAAATTACAGACGTGTGGGCTAAGGGGATCTCAGGGTATTATAGGTATTAGGTTTGCTTAACCAAGGAATCATGAAGCTTCCTGGATGAAAAGAACAGTTTCTTGAGGTAAATTCAAAAGGCCTTACCATCACTACCCCAGCAACCAAAATACCTCAAAATCTGAAAATAGGCAAAAGGGCATATAGAAAAATGGATCTGGTCATTTTATCAGATAACTTAGTGCCTGGTATTCAAATGTTAGTTGATTTGGAAAACTATTATATAAGTTTATGCATGCAAAATGTGGTTGTCATGGAGACAAAACTTCCTAAGATATGGCCTATTGTTCAAAAGTGACCTACATGTAGGTTGTTAGGAAGATAGGGGGTCTGGTTTCCTATGTATAGGTATGTAGTTTGTATAGATAAGAATTAGAATGTTCTCACTTCCTATTTCCATTATGGCTTAGCCTAGGTTTATCAAATTTGATATTTGGTAATGCTATATGACCCTCATAATTGAATATAATATGGGTGACCTTGCTCAAGGTTAAGGTCATATGGCTTTACCTTGAATATACACAGCTCACTATAAGGTGATGCCTATATGGCCTATGAAGTTACACACAGTGGATTCTCCTAATGACCTACATGTAGGTCAGTATTAAAACATCATATCACTGGACATTATCATCCGATCACCACAAAATTTGAAATGGTGCATAATTTTAGGCATACAGGACATTATGTATACAAATTTTCAATACCCTTATGCCCAAACCCTGGCTTTAGTATAATTTGGGTTAAGAGCCCTCAAGGACCCTTAGCAAATGTCCTTCCTTCCCCATATATGTAAACAGCAGGCACATTCACTCTTGAGAGGAGGAGTGTTCCCTATAGGTGTTCCTGGACTTAGGGGTAACCACTATTTCTTTCGGTACCATTACGGTTCAGGTATGGCTGCAAAAGGAATAGTGAATGATGCACCAGACTTGCTGTGCCTGACTGGGCCACCATCACTATAATACTTATGGTAGACTGACTAGGTGGTATAAGATGTGCCTTCGCTACCATCGCAGGGGTAGCGATGGCAGGGTCTTTTGAAGGTTCTATCAAGACCAGTGAAATAAGTCAATCATCAGAAGCCTAGCCCTCTCAATAGCTTATCGAACGACTGTGAATGGATTGGCTGGTCAGTCTTCCCTAAAAGGGGAAACGGCAGTTGCATATATTAAGAGGTGGGAAATAAATTTTGCATCAGTTCCAGAATTTTTAATTATCCTGTAACCAGTTTTATACAATTTTACATCGACATAGTTTGTAAAATTGGTGTCCTTGCTATGCATAGAATATGATAAAACACTTGGTTTGTTTAACCCCTCCCTATTCCCCTTCGCAAAGGAACATTTTCATGGTACACCTGATGAGTTTGATTTGTTTCTTGGTGCAATATCATGATAAGGCCATCATTATCGCAGGATGTCCTGCAGCTTTTTAGATCTGATCCCATCATTGGCGATTTGGACCACAAAACGTTAAAGTCTGTCACTAATTTTACCTGCAGGACAAAGCAATGAAGGAGGGGGAAGATAAAAGGGTCAATTTGATTGCAATATGTGCAGATTTTATTTTCAATTAGGAATTTTATTGCTTCTCTTTTTACTATTGAACGTGAATCCCTTTCCCATATAAAACCTTGAAGGGATTTTCCCTTAAAATGGAGATTAATAATGGAAAACTACCAGTTAACATGCGCTGCCTTTTCGATTTTATTCAATAAATCAGATATTATAAAGATAGAAAAATATGGCATTGATAATGGAATGCTCCAATTCAATGACCAAGGCAATTAGTTCAAAGTGGGTTTCACGACTGAAATCCCTGAAACGTTGGTTCCCTGGCATGGAACTCCTCTTTTGAAAACCATACAGGTGTATGGATAGGAATATGGGGGTTCTTCAAACTAATCCCCTGTAGCCAAATTACAGTTCATAAGGACACTATAAGATCTCGGGTATATAGATACAAGATACAAGACATAGACAGAGTTCCACGATGATTTGTCCAAATGAGTGTTTCTTCATGAGTGGATGTGTGAGACAGACCCACACACTGAAAACATGGAAGATCTGAAATTAGTCAGCGGTGACCACTTTAGGTCCTCAAGTTGACGATACCTAAAACTACAGCTTTAGGTAGTCAAAATGACGACTTTAGGTCGTCATCCTGACGACCTGAGTTGTCAGGATGACAATACTGACAGTACAGAGTCCTCATATTGATGACTCAGGTCATCAGGATGACGACCTAAAGTCATCATTTTGACTACCTAAAGTTGTAGTTTTAGGTATCGTCAACTTGAGCACCTAAAGTGGTCACCGCTGACTAGTTTCGGATCTTCCATGTTTTCAGTGCAACCACGAGTGAGGAAACTAGTCATTTTGACAAATCTGAGTATTTATTTCATGCTAAATGGTTTGAGGCCATTTCAATCGTATCACAGTGGAGAAAGGGGCTGTGGAGAATGCGGCTGTGGAGAATTGGGTTGTGGAGAATGGGATGTGTTTCTTCATGACCTTGTGAAGAATGGGCTTCCCTAGGATGAACTATAGAGATTGCCGTTCTCCACATGAAATAAAGCAATGTTCTACCTTGAGGACGGTACCTACTCCCACATTGGGAGTTACCGGCACTTCTGAAAAAATATGGTTTACGATGCAATTCCGGGTTCATTTCTATTCAAAATGACTTTTGGTCATTTAGATTACTGTTGGCTATAAGGGCGTGGTCATCTTATACAAAAAATCAGGGGAGTGAGATATATCCGCCACTCTCCTCAGAGTGATCTGAATCTTTTGGCGGCGTCTTCATAGAAGAGGAATGAAATCCTTTTTGTTCTCCAAAGAAGGCTCTGAAATCTTTTAGTTCCCTCCCCAAAGTCACCACCATCACCCCACACCTTGTTTAAAAACTACTACAGTATGGTCTAATGTACTGGTGTTGATGTGTAGTAAAACAGTCCCTTGTAAGTGAGGCTCAAAGTAGCTTTCAACTAATGAGTTACTGCTACAAATGACCTCTAAAACAGGTCTGCCTCCCACTAAGGAGCTTCAATAAAGAGACCTATAACCATGAAAGCCCCAGTGTAAGAGGTCCCTAGAAAAAGGTTTTTCCCATTGCAACGCATGTTGATGCAGGATATATATAGTGAAATTAGTGCTATGTTTCAGAACGATTAATTGTCACTGAATGACCCTACGACCACCACTTTCAGAGCCTCATGGAAAATAGACCCCGCCTACGATATTGTGCAATGCAAATCGTCAAAGCTGATAGTACAAATTATCCCACACAAAGTACAACAATATTACTTATTCTATATCTATAGAAAGTCTAGGGCCTTGTACAGGTTTCTGTGTGATTTTGTGTCGTGCAATTGAAAACTACGATCAATTGTGTACAGGCAAGGAGAAAGGAGGCTCCGTGCTACAAGTCAACTTTAAAATTCAGATCACTGGCTTTTCAGTGATATATTGCAAGAGAATAGTTTTAGAGGAATGGCTTGCGAAACTTAGGTAGGTGTGACCAGTTCCTGAATGGCAATAAGCTCTATGCCTAATTGATCTTGAGATACATCTATAATTAGCATAATTTTCCACCCAAAATAGAACGTTTTATCTAAAATCATTGAATTCTCCATGAAAAAGTACCCTATAATAGTTTTAGGCATATTTTTCCTATTCTAGCCCATAGTGGTGCCCCATGTTGGCTAAAACAGGTACTAAATATCGCAGAAACCCCCATTTCTGTTTGCTGGCTCATTTAATGTACAAATATTTTGTTTATGAACGTACAAAATCTCAATAACAGCCAAATCGGCAATCCTTTAGAAACATAACCCCTGTGCTATGATGCTGTAACTACACAATATCAATTTCTTAGAGAAAATGAAGTCAGATGAAATCATGAACGCCTATAATTATATAATGATGAAAGGTGAAGGGCAATTAATCAGGACCAAGATCATGATATATTAATCTTATCAGAATTCTTGAAGCAACTTATCGTTGAATGATGTACTCAGTTCAAAGAGCTGTTCTCCGCTTAACACGACTCGCTATTTCAAAATTTCTAAGTGTCTGATAAGTGCAATAAAACTACCTGTCATAATCTTACAGTTGCCCTTTCATCTCATTCAGAGAAGAATTCATTTTTTACTCTTGCAGCTCCAAAAGACTATAGGGTGAGCACTTTGTGTCATTGTATATTAAAATGGGATTAGTGGGATACATATCACTTTGCTTTTAGATCTGCACTTCAGTGTTAGATAGATGAATACTATGAGATTGTTATGTAACTCTACTGAGCACTTTGAATTGTACCCACAGACGGATCACATTCAAAGAGCTGTCGCTGAAAATATTACTGCTTCAGATGTACACTAATGTTTTCTTAACTCGCATTTGTATATATGGTTAAAAAAAGTTTTCTCTTATCCATAGCTAGTAAAGTGCCGAAGCCTATGAGGGCCACACACTTCTTTTTTTTTCAAATGGAAAATTCCTTTATAGTTGGCCTCGAGTAAAATCAATGGAGAAAGAAGTCGCGTCTGTGTCAATATCAACTCTTGATGAATATTGTTTGTATTTGTTTCAATGCATGCTATGATCTCTTGCGAAAGATAAGTCTTAAAAATGAGCACTGACATGGAAATTAAGAAGCATTGCTTGGAGATTGGCCCTAGCTCAAGAGAGATCAGAGAATGAGCCCTCAGGAGGATGGTTTCTACTGGTTGTAATCCTCTTTTAGGTAGTCAGCAGTAGATTGATGCCTTAAATCATCTCTCTGAAGTTATTTACGATCAATAGAGGTGTATTATTATCTGTTGTGCATAGCTAGGCACCTATAAGAAATGGGAATTAGATATCTGGATTGGGGTTGATGGTGTTTGAGGCTCCACTACTACACTTTTCTCCCACGTACTTGCTTCATTGAATGCTATGATCTCAACAGATGATGTACCTGTTCTGCATCTCATATCACATATGCTATTTTTTTCTCTGGGGGTGTGCTCGGCCCATTATTGGGACTGAAAAACATATTTTGATGAGTGCTTGCAATAAGAGCTTATTGAACTTGAACTCACACTGGGGCGCCAACACAAGGGAATCTACACAACCCGGTAAACACCACACCAAGACACTACGTAGTGCCCAGGTATATCTGGGTTCTTTTCCTACCAATTGGTCTGAAATATGTTATTGTGCCTGGTATGTGGAAGTTCAAATTAAAAAGTTTACTTACGTTCTAGAGACAAAGTTATATTAAATGCATCTTTCTACATCATTTAGATGTACATGGACAAAGTCGAACTATGTCACAAGAGGTATTTTTCAAACCATAGAGATATGTGAATGCCATGGCTTTTTCTTAAGTATGGGCTGGTCTCTGTCTAAACTTGGTTCCAACTTGCCTTACCAGGTGGCCACTGATTGGATTGGATGATTGGATTAGGATGGACAGTCCATATCATACTTGACTGAAATATTATGTCAAATCAATGATGAAATTTGTATGGTTTACTAAACCAAACATTAGTATTCAAATATGCAGTATGTCCCCAGAGATAATGTATGAAAAATAATCATATACATGTACTACCCACCTAGACATATCATGAGTGGTCAGACACCTTATACAATCATTTCAGAGAAATATCTAGCCCAGCAGAGCCCAGCTAGGTCATATACAATGTGCAAAGGGGTCATGTCCTGTAAACTGTAATAGATTGACCACCAAGAAAAAATCTACATTCTATGATGAGTCTAGAGTGTGTACAACAAAGGGATGAAGCATTGCTTAAGAATTGAATAACATATTTCATTTGAGAATTACTTTAATCAAACATCAATTCATGTAGATAATGGCACCAGGAATAGGCAAAATTATGTAATGATTCGAAGGGGTGAGATGAATCTTTAAATTGGTCTATTTATCTAAAAAAAAAAAAAAAAAAAACATGCTTGGAACGTAGAAATACATAATATATCAACGTAAATCTACATCTAAAGACATAGAAGAACATAATTCCGATAACTATGTATCTAGAATGTAACTAACCCTTAACGTTTGAACGTCCATATACCAAGCAAAAATACGTAGTTGGCACCAAAATTCTACGTAGATAAACCTTTGTACAACATTAATCTACCAACATTTATTTACTGGGAAGGAGCTAGAGTTTACTTGCCGGGTAGCACTAACAGCCAACAGGGAGGGTAAAACAATCTGGAATTTAATATCTGGCAATAGAAAACAAAAGTCATACCTGACCAGTGAGACAGTCACCCTCGCTCTTCTTGGTATCTGTATTAAATATGGATGACAAATGAGAGGAGACCCCAGTGAAGTAATCATGATAATTGAATGATAGTGCCAGAGGAAGGATTTATTACACAATGAGGGTGCAGTATCACATGGATTTTTAGTGGATTGGTTTGGCCATACAATAGCCAAGTATAATAACTACATTAGGATCAACTGCAATAGCCTGGATTGACTGGGATAGGTGATTTATACAACTAATCAGAATGCGCCTATATTAGTATCTATTTAATTAATATAATATATCACTAGGGAAAGTTTATGATGTGGCATTTGCTAGGGTATACAGAAATAAATGTGGCATGGACTTGGAGAAGGGGCCTTAGAACCCTCAGCACTAAGCCCCCTTTTCACAGATCGTGTCACAAATATAAAACGATGGATTGAAAGCTCTTGTAATTGGATTAATGAACTGGGAGGAAGACTACCTAAAAGATGTGTTAATTGAAACAACACAACGTTGTAGGTAAGGGACTATGCCAGATCACGATTAGTGTGTACCGGTTAAATACAGAGACCACCATACTTTGGTCGATCCTCACCAAAACTGTGCATGGGTCAAATTTCCATTATGCGGACCTGGGATCTCAGGGGGGAACCATTTTTAGGGGTAAAGAAATTGTGTTTGTGTTCCCAGGGTTCTTCAAATGGCCAAAAATGGCCCTTGACATGGCGAACTTGGTAGTTTAGCATAATCTCTTGAAAATACCGATGATTATACAACTTCTACTAACCTTCCCAACTAGGGTAGCGTGTTGAACAAAAATTGAGTCAAAGATTAGGTCTCTAAACCAATTTCTGAATCTCTCAGGTCCAAAATGGAGAAATTGAGTGTACATCCGAGTCCACTGAACATCATCATTAATAGAAAAATATTGAAAAAACATTGGGTTTAATTTCTCTATATTTTATGTGTTATTGAATAAAACGGAATTGGAGGTCTACGATCAAGAGCATTCACTAGAGTGTCCTGTATGTCTAGGACGGCACCATGCATCTTGAAATAACTACCCCGTTGGACAAGTAGCCACCCTCGAGGTTAATTCAAAACTTTCTACAATATACCATATTGATTTTCCTAGCCTAACACCAAGGGTTGTGGCAGTGAAGGAAATTGATAGTGGATTGTGACAGTACTAGCTCTATGTATTATTACCACTCCTCTACTCAAAAGCAACTCATGCATTGCATGTTCTATCAAGTGACCCATTCTCCCTCCCTCAGGGGCAGCCAGTACACACTTTAAATAGCTAATAGGATAAAGGGGAAGGATTGTTTATGCCCTTTTGTGGAAAGGAGTCTTTCCACAAATGTTGATTTATTTTGGCTCTCTTACCACTGTGCACAGTGTGTTCTGCTTGTGATAGTGTATGCAGGGCTCCACCTACCATGAGTAAAATCAATAGCGCTGCCTGTGTCAATGCATGCCAGTCACATCTTACCATCAGATAAATCAAAAGGGCTTAAAATTCCTAGCATCACTGGGGGACTGGTGGTAGGAGTTTTGAATATTCCTCCTGTCTGGGTGAGTAACCACCCAATTAGTCCAAGGCAATAATGAAATGAACACTGTGTCCCTCTTTTTTGGCCGATCTACATGATTCTCTCAAAATAGTCGAATAGGACATCATTTCTCTGCAAGGTCTTGGACTATGTTTGTGTACCCTTTCATAACTGCCTTCTCTACCTCTCTGTTAGAGTTCTGGTACATTCTACCAGCCTTTTTGTATCGACTATAGAATACTTTTTATTTTCTCGATTATATTGTATTTGTAAGTATTTTTATGTATATAATCATGCACATTCTTTCACCTTCATCTTTGTATACCCATCTATCTTGAAAACCTATGCGTACCAATTTGAAATGTAACAAGATGAGAAGTAAGGTGTCACCCATTTTGACATAACTACACCACATGAATTACACGTATGATTTGTCAATAAAAACTTTTTAACCTTGAAAAAATATGACATTCGCGTGGCCATTTCATTTCTATTAACACCACTATGGCTATGAGGGAAAGGCACGAGAATTTTGTCATCCCCACCCTCCATAGAGGGGTCAATATTTTAGCTGCTCTTTCTCCTCCTATTGCTGAAAATGGGTGATATCCTTTAAGCTCCCCATTCTGTAATTTTAAGCCCCCTTCCCTCAAATCCACCTACAGCCTCTTTGCCATTGATGAATAAGAAGCTCTTCCAGAATATATATATATATATATATATATATATATATATATATATATATATATATATATATATATATATATATATATAGTTGCCACCACTGAACATAGGCGACAACCCTCCTCAGTCGGTTCTATTATGATAGCTCTATTGGCAGGAACAGAGGGGGTTAAATGTGAACATACAGAATTCAATTGCCACGCAGCTATGGGCCCCATAGTTCAATATCAGCACGGGAGTAATTCTATACGAAATGCAGAAATTCCCGAAAGATGCTAATTTGAATGCAGAATCTTTCCCAATGTTGAAGAGTAAATAGAGAAAACCTCAGAGTAATTTGAAGGTAAGAGTGTGAATTGTGGTAGTAGCTTTTAATCCAATTACAATAAGAGCTTTTAGGATGCAAAGGCAGTTATGGGGCGTGGTTGGTGATTAGAGTGAACTAATTAGTGAGTAAGACAGGAAGGTACTTTAGGTGGGGTAATTTTAAGTATGCCCACTTCTAGCATTGAGATTATTTCAGACGTTTAACACAATTAGCTGGCTGTCATAAAATACTGTACACAGGGAGACAGGGAGTAGCTCTTTGAGTAGCTCATCAAGTGGCGTTCCACAGAATATACTTGTTACCTGTGACTATAGGCCTGTGACTATATAGGCAGTCCATGCCAGTTTAAGATTATTAACTGATACTAATTAACTATCTGGTCGCATGTTTATGACATGATAACATCAGCCCTACTACTAGCATAGGAGTTTTGCTATAAGCGCCAACCACTAAAGATGGGTCAGATGCTTCTACACATTCGGCCGGAATGGTTGTAACCACATGCACTATTTAGACCCACATGCAATATTTAGACTATTTCAGGCCCAAAATCTAGCTTAGAGCAGAGCCGGCAACTTGACACATGGCTTATATGTGGGTGCGGCTAGGCTATGCTATCGTAATATCCTGCATATAAGGCATGTTTATGCACGAGAATAGACCCTCGGTGCGCCTTATAGGATAGAACAAAGTTAGGGGGAGTTCTCCCTATAAGGCTTCTCCAAAATTCTAAAGGGGTGTTAGATGTTAGGGGGAGGTCCTAGATACCCAAAGGTTTTTGAGATTTGAAAATCCATTGAGTAGAGCAAAATGTATTTTTCATACTTTTCTAGCAGATCCACAAAGCCAGAGTTCACCTCATAGGTGGGCGTGGCTTATATGTGGGCGGTTGGGATATAACAACAGCTGGGGGTTTCACTCGAAAAAAGAAGGTTGACACTTGAAAGAGCGCCTTTGGTGATGGTACATTGGACGAATGTCTTGATAATAATTTATTGTGTCAAGTGAATAGTATTCGATTTAGGAGCCTTGAGTAATTCCCCATGCAAAGTCTCCACAGTCCTAATAAGGCACTCTACCAATGTCTACATTTGCTCTCTTCATTTCTCCAATGTCTTATGTTGTCAGCACTGTCAGCATTTCTCAGCTGCATCACCCTTGATGGTCATCTTTGTGATGTCAAACTGCTATGGCCTTATAATAGATTGCCTATCACCTGTCCAGGGAGGGGGAATACTCCCCAAGAGTTCAGGTAGGTGACTCAGCCGATTATCTCCATTCCCTGGAACATTTATCTCTGCCCCTTGTGTGTTGTTGACTGTCTGAATTAGCAAATAGTAGTAGCGTCTAGCCGATATCTATTGCTGAAAGCTAGATTCATCTTGAAGTCCATTATAATCATCTCTCTGAAATCCATTATTACATAAAATATGGCGGGCTAGACGCATTTGACGAGAGCACGGTGGAAAATTCTGGATTTGACAGGGATAGGCCTATAGTAAGACCCTTAGTGTGAGCATCGGTCACTAATGACAATTAAGTGTACTAACTTTGTCAGACTAAATATTTAAGTGTTAAAATGATGAAGGGGGGGGGGGCAAACTCCGATTGACAGAGGGCCCGAGCCAACGCCGGAGCTGGCCATGGCAGAGCGGAGGAGCCGTCAAAACACGACTATGGCAAGCCGAAAACTCAACGTGCTGGCAAAAAGGAAATTGACGTAGGTAAAATGTATGACATGATCACTACACTACAGCGTAAAGTTAAAGATGCTGAAGACTACAACACACAAGTAGATGAAAATCTAAGGTAATTGAAAGGCAGACAGGGAGGAAAAACATCACAAACTCAACTAAAATTTTAAATTTCTTGAAGCTAAGGAGAAAAGGCACAATGTACAAAGGGCAACAGTAAGAGCTGAGGTAGATCGGGAAAGAGGCACCTGAACTTAGTAGTTACGGGATACCCTGAATCAGATGATGTGAATACACAAAGGCAGGTCAATGAGTTTTTTATTGACCTAGATGTAGGATACACCTGTACTGTCAGTAATACCACGTTCAGGTTGGGTACTCCGAACAACAACAGAGCCAGACCTATACTGATTAAGTTCAAGAACGCCAACCAAAAGGGCAAGGTCTTTTCTAACCTCAAAAACCTGAAAGGTAAAGAGCGCTGGAGAAAGGTTCATATTAATGATGACCTTAGTCCAGAGGACCAGCGTAAACAGCGGGAGTTAAAAGACCCGTCTATATTGTAACATCTACTGAACAAAATCATTTTTAATATTGTACACAGTTTCAAGGATCCAATAAAGACAAATTCAAATTCAAATTCTATATTACGTCCTTCTTTTTGCACAGAAGCAGTTAAGTGGCAGTTAAAGTCTCATGTGTGTAGATTAAGACTGCTTTGCGCAAGATTACTCTGCCTTCCATCGCATTTCCCTTTGAAAATATATAGGGTCTATGGCCTTGTCCAACATTATGGTCCGCCTATAACACTAACACCAAATAAGGAAGAGAATGCCTTAATCACAGGGATGAAAGATCACACAAGAAGCGCCCATGAAGTTAATGGAGGCTGGCCGACCCTGGGGTAATGGCAGATTATGGGATGAGGCCTACCACCCTCTAGATTAATGTGAAGATGTATTCATAACCTAAATGTGGATCCTTGCCCCGGATTCATGTCTGGAGTTCATGATTAGTGTCTGGTGGCTACCGGGTTTAGACCAAAACTGCAGATAATTTTATTAGATTTTCAGCCAATCTTCCTAATTATAATGGTGTACTTGTTAGAGATACATACTGGTACAAAGAAAGTAGGGCCCGTGCTTTTAACCTAGCAAACAGATTAAGGAAAAGTACAGTTTGTGGCATTGAGATATTCTGATTCATCGATCTATTGTTTGTGGATTACTCAGTCTTGTTAATACAGTCACACATGAGTTGCTCAGGGAATCAAGCACAACAAACCTAAATATAAATACATTTATGGAAACAATAAAAAAAAACATGCCAAATCTAAATATGGTTCTACGTGGCCTTTGACTGATTTTCATAGCTATTGAATAAATCTATCCTTAAACCATCGCACCACATGCACGGAGGTCCTCTAGACTGGCCAACGCTTGATCCTCAGACCAATGAGCGAGCCTGTTTTGCTGGCCATACTAGAACGCAATAAAAGCACAATCTGGCATTGTAGTCATACATGTACTCGATGACTTTTCAATGACAGATGGTATGGCATTACACATCACTCATCCCCATGAGACTGAGAAGGGTGTTAAGAATTTCAACTTTTCTTGAGCAATCCCATAAAACATTTTGCAGCTCCTAGCAAGTAAGACGGTTATGATACTCTAAGCAGGATGAAACAAATTTTGCAACTTTGGCAGTTTTACATAAGTCAGTGGTCAGTGTAAACATTTATTGTGCTGCATCTGCATGAAATTTCACCACCCTGCTGTTGTTAAATAATGACATAATGACTGCTCCTTTGAAGCGGTCATTAATTCTCTGTGGGGGAAATTGATTCCCATGGTGGTGAAGAGCAGAGAATTGGAAGATCAAATAGCTACGGTGAGAACTCGTTTCCAATTTTTTTCGCATCAGCCTCCTGTTGATGAGAAATGGCCGCTCCTTGCGTTAATACTCCTGTATTTTCACTGTGGTGTCTTGCAGGTTTAATTATGTATGAAGCACAACTGCTGGGCCCATCTGAATGGATACAATTACAGACCATGATAAGTGAACTACTTGTTATGTAGATCTTGCAGTTATCATTGCTGCTATTTTCTGCCCAGTCTCTGCTTCTATTACAATAGGAAAAGGTGGATGACCGTCTCATGTTAATTATCATTGGTTCATGCATCAAATTGGCTCCATAAAACATTAGGAGTCTTTTATGTCCAGATTAAAACCAGGAGAGGCCATGGGGCAACAATTATGCTGATCCTGGGAGGGACACAATTCAATATAACATGATACCTCGCATATAAGGCACGCCTTACATGCGAGGATGCACCTCTGGTGCGCCTTATAGAAGCAGGGAAAGTAGGGATAGGTTTATCTCTAATATTTCCCCATACTCCCCCCATCCCCATACAATGGTAAAGAGGGTATTGGAGAAGCTCTGAGACAGCCATAAGTCTTTGAATTTTAAAGATCCATTGATTAGAACAAAACTTTTATCATTTTATGCAGTGGATGGGCAGTTGGTGCGCCTTACAGATGGTAGGGAGATTACCCACACCGCTGCATGAGTACCGCGAAAACGGCCCCCATAGAGCCTGCTGCACTCCAATCTATGCCTACCTGGGTGGTAGGGAAGTGAGGGGTATGGTCTATGATCTTAAAGCCGTGCCTTGTGACATTTTTATGAGTATATCCGATGCCCTGAGGGCATTGGGGACACATTGGGCTATATTTGAGAGTATCCTCCATTTTTATGTTTTTATCATAAGTGTTACTGCTCACACCCTGGAGGACTGAACAGCTCAAACTGACATGAAAAATTGAGATCGTTATCATGGAGGTAGGCACATCTTAAACCTTAATTTTTTGCCTGAACAAAAATTATTATGTTTTAGATTGTATTTTGAGTAGTTTAGATCAGATTTGGGTTTATAAGGGGGCATATCTAAGCCTTAACAAGTAGTGTTTTATTATGTTTGGGCTGAATTCATAATTACAGTGGAGAGGAATGACAAAATCAACAAGTAGTGCTATTGGGTAAAGCATTAGCCTTCATCCACTTAAGGAATTTCGAAGAAATGATCAATATTAAAGGTCTAATGAACAATCAAAGTACATCATCTAGGCTGTTCACCTGCACTGCTGAGCCCTGTGTATAGCCCTGTATGGTGGGCTCGGTGGAGGGGTAGTGTGTGCACAGACCATGACCACTTTCTGCCTGCAGTTTGTATGGGGAATTTTTCACAAGAAATGCCCAACCTTGCCTAAAATTTCTCCCAATATCTAAAAAACTAGAAAAAAAAGATAATAACATGGGGGTTGCTGCATTGTCTATTAGACATGTTAAGCTTTCTATCGGTGGGTGTTAGTACTTTTTTGCCATGATTATTTTGATTAATGGGTAAACACCCTACAGATGATGGGAGGAGTGGTTTCTCTAAACTCTCCTCAAAGTTCCCCCACCCCCACATAGTGGTATAAGGGCTGTCCATGGGTGTTAGCCTTTTGGAGATCCATCGATTAGAACAGAAGTTATGTCATTTTCAATGTTCCCACCTCATCCACATACCCTGGGTGCGTCTTGTACGCGGGGTATTACGGTACTGGTGTTGCTCAGCTTCTTTGGAGTTGAGCAGCAGAAGAAATTACTTTAAAAGGTTTTTTCTTTTGAGTAAAGCTCCATTTTGATTACTTAAGAAGTATTATCAAACTTTGTTGAGCTTAGAAACCTACAGCACGAGAGTCAACTGACTTTGATTTAAATACTCCTCCTTCGAGCAGCTGTACAGGTTTCCGACTTGAACGGATATTTGCCAGTGTTTAGCATTCTCTCTGACATTTAAAGTTCCTCTAATATGTCTAAATGCGTCAACAGGGTCTAGAATCCAGGCCCTGATAGAAAAGAAATCAGTGAAGATGCCATGATTGTAGTCTAGCCGTATACCATGCCACCACTGGACATTGAAACCTTGCAATCGAAGTATGAATATTATCAATAACTACTATTCAAATAATCCTTCTTTCTTTGTTCGGCATCACCCATTAATTCCTGTCCAAGCTCATGGGTAAGTAGGAAATCCATCAAATTGATTCTATGATTGCAAATTGATAATCACCATCACGAAAAAGTGGCAGATAACAAGTCATATTACTTCTTCAAGACGACCAAGAAGGAGAAATACGGTCTACATGTACTGGCCAGGAATGCAATCATGTATCTTTACGATTCTATACACGAGCTTGATACACTCTCGGAGAGTCAGCATGATGCACTATTGAGCATTCATTTGTGCATCTTATCGGCCAATTGACATCAAGTACTAATGCAGTAGCTTTCTTTTGAGCAATTTATACAAAATCAAAAGCGAAGCTATAGCTATACCGGTAAATTAAAAGGTATAGCGATTTAGTTCAAAATAATTGTCCTAATTAGGCTTTCAGACAAATATACTTCTAGTCACGCATATATATTTACTGTCGGCATATATCTATAAGGAACACCCAACTTTTTGTATTTCTGTTGAAGCTCTGTTATATTATAATTACACAGGCTAAATTACATACCTGCAGTGAAGCCGTGAAGTAATATAACAGGAATACTACTGCTCATTTACAAATATGACTGACATTGCTATTTCTTTCCCACTACTCAGTTCTATTAGAATATATGTTGTAGAATTTTATAATTATACGAGACTTACCTCTCTCCTAAGTTGAAGTAGAATTGTAGTTATTCCGAGGGAACCCGTGGGGTTCAGGGGAATAATCGCCCTCCCTCACCCACCCGTAAGCTTACCTTCTACTTCAGCTAGTTATTTCTATGAGAATAAGAAGAGAGTAGATCTCGTATGTCTAGTCACGCGTCTGTATAGATGGGGCCCGTGCAGTTCCTTATCTCCCACATCCAAGGACGATGTCAGTAGGAATTTAAGCATGTTGGCTCAGGACTTTAATTGGTTTGACTGGAAGTGGGGACAGATTATGCTAATTCACATGGGCAATCTTGAACAGTGTTAAATAAAATAGAGAGGAAAATGAAGACTGGTTGGTTCCTAGGTGGTATAAAGCAAGTGATGCAGCGGTACTGCATTTAAATATTGATCATAATCACTAGCTTCGTCGTTTACAGCTCGGGTAGTGGAGACTATATCATAATGCAATATATACAAAAATCCATTTTATTACCTATACTGCTAATCTTAAATGGAATTCCCTTTTCTTTTCCCTCAGACTTGCGTGTGTCTGGTACCAATATGAGCGGACACTGACATTGTGTATTCATCTGTGATGCTGATGACTAATGTAGATTTGTCGCCATGAATATGACCATAACTATACTCACTTTTCTAAAAGAACATAGAATTTCGTAGTGAAGTATGAAGAAATGGAAGAGATTTGCCGCCATCAATATGTCCATAGCTATACTTTTCTAAATCTGCATATAATTTCGTTTTGAAGTATTAGTGAGATACGGAATTTCCCCAATACTTTACAGTACAATCCTGTCATGGCCTTTCCCCGACAGCAAGGCCTGTCCTGGCCTTTTCCCGACAGCAAGGCCTGTCATGGCCTTTCCCCGACAGCAAGGCCTGTCCTGGCCTTTCCCCGACAGCAAGGCCTGTCCTGGCCTTTCCTCGACAGCAAGGCCTGTCCTGGCCTTTCCCCGACAGCAAGGCCAGCACTCAAGCAAGGGAGAAGTGGAATGGAATGAAGTGTCCAGAACATGCGGTAACTCGAGTATAAGGCGCGATTTACAAGCTCATTCAGACGGACAAGGGGGCCTTTCCATCGTGTGTGGGCTTTTAAATGTTCATCATTATCACCTATTCTGAGATTATAGTTGAGGCTCCACTACGCGATTTTTGCCGAGAATCGGAGCTATTCTTATAAAGGTTGGCATAAACAGGGACTATAAGGTGCCATTTGTTGTCATTAGAAGGTAGAATTAGAATGTTGAGAGAGCTATTTGCTTATGCGGAGAAGGCTTTGTGTGTGATCTGAGGCATGTTTTTGTTGCCGAAATAATATTTTTGTTTACTAAATCAAGTTGATCTAATGTAAATATTGCAGACTTCCACACTAATGAGCCTCTGCAATCCAATACCTGTTACATGAGTTGTGCTCATTTTACTTTAATTCCATAACACTCTCACTAAATGTTGCCCCAGAAGGTGGTAAATGCAACAGGGGTAGACACAACACTGGCCTGGTGGCCAATGGCCAGTAGTTTTGGATGTGGGCCAGTTATCATTTCTTGATTTCCTTTAAAATTGGCCATTTGGCTAATAGAATATTTGAGAATACATAGGTATATAGAAGACTACTGGCCCGGGTGGCCAGATGCCCAAAATGTTAGTGTCTACTCCTGTGCAATTAGTCCAATTTTTAGACCAAGTAGACCAATTAATTACTCCATAGCTTTTAGAACAGGTAAAGAATTCCCTGATGAGAGGAGGAACTATTTAATCTCGATTTAAGATAAGAAGTGGTGCTGTTAATAGGGAGGCAGTCATTGGGCTTATTATTTATGCCTTATTTGCCTGTTTTCCTAGTTAGGACTTGTTCTCGTATCTTCAACCTTTTGCGATATTTGAGATGCACAATACGTGGAAGAAAATAATTAGGCATTGTCCACATCCAATGCCTATTGTGGAGCAAATGGGATGACACAAACTCTAATGGAGGTTGAGTGTGATTGTATTTTCTCATGACAACTCGCTGTCTGAAACAAACATTGAGCCCTGAGTGTCCTCATCTGACCCCACCTGAGTGAATCCTCTTGTCATCTGAGAAACCACGAGGTGATAACAATCGGTCAAAGTTCTACCGTTCCGTATAAGTTCATAGCAACGTAACTTTTACCTTGTGGTAACTCTCCCTTTACTTTTACAAAAGTGAATCTTGTTGAATAGAACTGTATTGTGTGTAGCTATAGTCCTACACCTGCCTCAGCATATCAATACGCCATACAATACTTACTAAGACGTCCCTTGTTGCTGGCCTTTTCCCCCGGGCCTTTTCTCTCAAACAGAATGTCATACTTATGACTTTTTCTTTACTTGGTTGTTAATATGAGCACACACTTTAGGGGATTCTTTGTTTGACCTTTCTTTTTATGGAAAAAGAAACACCAAGAACCAGAAGTCTTACGGATAGAAGTCGGTGCAAGAAGGACAAACTCATAGCCTGAAGCTTGAACCCCCCTTGGATAATGGTTGTAGAATGCACCTGAGGGTAGGCTACCTGATATTACCAGCAGATATTACCAGCCAGCATTATCCTACAATGAGGACAGGGTCCAGGGGGAGCATAGAAAGGGATAGGTGTCAGTTTACAGATGCCTACAGGGGCATGTATGAATACATGATAAGTATACAAAGTAAATTGATAGTGGTATCAGTCAAGAGTTGGTGAGGTAACTTGAACAAAGGGTTACTTATTGATTTTTCTATCCAGAGCAGGTCCTGTAGTACATTTTGTATATAACTCTCTGACATTGTCAGATCATTAGCATGGGTTTAAAGTAATGCCGTTGTATGTTAAAACAATCATCCATGTCACTGGCGTATCTGGGATGTTGGGCATGTAATTAGATGCTTGAGGGTTCACCAACGTCAGCTTCTTAGAAAAGGATGTATAGGCTCATTATTTCAAGCTAAATAAAATGTATGCTTCTTTGAGCCATAATCAACTATACTGTAGCACATGATAATCTCCGGCCATTATTTATTCAATTCAACAAGTGCAACCTCATCAAAATCTATGATGTGACCTCAGTGCCTAGGAGGACTCAATTAATCCCTTTTCTGAAGATGGTATAAGTGTTTGCCGATCTATCATTATTACCATTAGTTATCTGTCATCGACCACTGACTTTGTGGGTAGGCTTACAGAGGCAGGTCAGGTATGGTGAGCTTATCGTCATTTGAACCAGGTCTCTCATTGGAAACGGACGTCTCGACGAGAGCACGCTGGGCTTATCAAGATGCCGGGGCGCAGGCAAGCTGGCAGGCCCAGACGCTGATGCTCCCAGCAGGGGGCTGGGGATACCCGGCCACGCGCGCCTGAGCAACACATGGGGTACCATGAACAGCTTGGTTGCCCCCAGAAGGGGGACGCGATGCGACCTGCCACCAGGTAGATAAGTCGCAGTGTTCCAATAAGGACATCTGGTGACAAGTGAAGGCGTCCCCTCGCGATGAGGTAAGTAAGGTGTCTATATATTGACACGCCGCATGGGGGACACCAACACAAACCTGTCAATCACATAGGGGCCTACTGTTTAACCACACCCTAATTGAGTCACATCAGCGTTCTAATTAGCTGAAGCCATTTCACCCCACGCCTGAGGGCTTGACCCCAGGGGGTTACTTAAGTAGCAACAGGTGTCTGTTGTTAACACACTGCTGAGCAGCTCGCGACAGACATGGAGACTCCTGACCTGAGACCAGTATCACCTTTCACACCTCCTAGGGGCGACATTCTGAATGAAGCCATACAACTAGCACAGGTGGAGGGGTGCGCCCCAAGGGACGCCCCAAGCACTGTCAGAGACCTTTTCTCACTGGGTGATACACATTATGACAATGGTTCTACCCAAGATGGGCAGTCTCCAGCTAGGAGTGAACCAGTAAACCGCTAATCGCTCTCATCAGACCCACCTTTCATCACACAATACTCACCTTCAAGACCGGATATGAATGGGCCAATAGTTCACACAAATGATCCTTCTACCTTAAGTGCAGTGAAAGAGAGCAGCTCATCAGGAGTGGTCTATCACCCTACACCAATTGTGCATAGGTCTCCACAGCACAAGGCCCCACCAGCACCAATGAAGATGAAGGCAGATATGTCCAGTCATCCGGCCAAGAGACTGAAACCTAGATGGCTGATACCGGTAACGGTACAGAATGGGCCGTCCCAACAAGGTGCTCTATATGACAATTACACTTTCACCAGCCCGACCTGAGACCCTAGAGCGGTACATTCTCAAGACAGAGATCACGAGCCTAGGCGCAGGAGGGGCATGGGTGAACCGCCACTGGCCATACCCCTGTATGCCGACCAACCTGACCACACCCTAATGGACGGGGAGAACTGCAGATCAATAGGGGGCCACGAGGTGGAGCAGGTGCTCCAAAATACTTGACAGGCTCCTAGGCAAGCAGCTCACACTGTGTCGATGGGGACCAGCCAATACAGTGATCATAGTGCTATGAGTCAAAGCACAGTGATTTATTCCCAGGAATCTGAGAGTGCAGGGTGGTATTCTGACAACAACAGATCTGAATCAAACAGATCCATGACCAGACCTGCACTCAGACGAGATCACAGACCCCCCCACCAGGGGAGATCACCCTCCCACAAATTTTGGTCGCGCCATTCAGCCAACACCCACCCAGCGTCATCCCACGCGACAGGAGGTGACAGCCGCTTGGGTGGCCGCAGATGCCATGCGTATTGACGCGCACCCGGCATCACCCCATGTTGCAATACAGAAGTACAACAACAGCGCCAACCAGAGGTGATAATACCAGACCAGTACAACTACCCAGCACTGAGAGGCTTGCAGGGTGATCAGCAGCAGGAAAATCCAATACCTGTATATGGACCACAGCCATTTGACTGCCCTCTAGCTGCATTGGTGGACGCCATTTACCTGAATCCAGCCACTAAGGATCAACTAAGACACTCTACAAAACCTACCCTAGACCCTCCAACCTAGAGGTTCTCCATAAAACAAGGCTAAATGAGGATGTACCTAGGCAACTTTTTAAAAGAAACAGGGAAGCTGTGGTACAGAGGGATGACACCTTCAGGTCTCTGCAGTGGTGCTTACAGTTTGCAGCCAGACCTTTAGTAAATGCACTGGACCACCTGGACAGCGGCGAAACAGTTAATCCCAAACAACTGTTCACAAGCATATATATATCTGATTCTTTGAAACTGATAGCCAAGTCCTCATGGAAAACCAATTATATTAGGCACAATAATGTGTATGCAGGCTTAAAGGGTGTGGGGCTAGAGGTAGCACAGAAACCAGAAAACCACAAAAGCTTTAAATATCTGCTCCGAGAAGATGCCAGAGAGCAGATTGTGGTTATACAGAAAGAGGAAGAAGCCCCACGCGATGTAGTGGCTGCCCCCAGGTCATGGAACCACCGCCAGGGAAACTACAGGGGTAGCCAGGCCCGCAGCCGCAACAACAAGAGTGGGTCCAGCCACAAACACACAGCGGGTCTTCCCAACTACAATCAGGACCACAGCCGCCACCAGGGGCATCGAACCGCCAGCAGGACTACCGGTCCAGCAGCAACACCTCCAGGGGTGGCAAGTGGGGCAAGCAGTCCAAACAGAACCACTACAAAGGCGGCAACAAATCTAACAATAGAGACAACAACAACAAATAAATGAGTTCTGTAGATATTATGTCAGCCTACTTCACTCTACCCATTAAGAAAAGGGACAGGGATTCCTTGCAATTCCAGTTCCATGGTAAACGGGTATACATGCCTACCAAATGGATACTCACCAGGGCCAAGACTGTTTACATGTATCATGAAGGCACTGCTTTCACATCTGAGAGTACATTACGGCATTAACTTGGTATTTTACATTGATGACACACTTATTTTTGGAGACACTCCAGAATTAGTGGAACAATCTGTAAAATGCACTCTCAGAATCTTTCAAGAAGCAGGCTTCATAATAAACTTCAGAAAATCAGTCTTGACCCCGGCACAGTCCATTGAATACCTGGGTTTCACCATTGACTCAACCACACTGACATTACACATACCACCCAAGAAAGTGACAATATTGGTGGCAATGGCATGTGACATCCTGAAAGTCATTCAGACAGTTTGCAGCAGTCATAGGAAAACTGGCAGCCACTGAACCTGGAAATGACAGGGCCAAGGTACATATCAAACTCCTACTGAGAATTAAATATTTGGCCCTCGCCAAGTCATTAGGTAACTATGACGTAACCATGTACCTAAATGACATGGTTTATGATTGCATCAAACAGTGGCTGTCACATCTCCCTATTGCTTCAGCGCTTTATGCAGAAATCTGCCCACAGGTGTCAATCTACACAGACTCTTCTAAAACATGGTGGGGTTGCTATTGGCAACAAGGCAATTTTGAGTATGGGGAAGAATGGCCCATTGAGTTACAAGAACTGCATATTAATATTCTTGAATTGAAGGCAGTTCTCATGGCTCTGAAGAAACTTCAACGTCGAGTGAAGGGGCAATGTGTACATTTGTTCATCGACAACACAACAGCCCTACGCTGTATCAGAATACGTGGTTCTCTGGGTTCCATACCAGATGATGAGGTCACATAGTGCATATACATTTATGCATGGAAACACAGAATCACCTTCAAGTTGTCCTACTGCCCTTCTAAACTCAATGTGGAGGCAGACAGGGCATCAAGAGCCTTTGCCTCATCGGCAGAGTGGTCACTATCCCCTACCATCCAAAATAACATCTTCTCTGCATTTCAAAAACCTCAGGTTGACCTCCTTGACTCATACCAAAATACGATCTGCCCTAAGTACGTTTCACTATATTATGATGCTAATGTTATGGCGACCGACGCATTCAGCTGTACATGGAACGATAATTCATTAATCTTCCCACCTTTCTCTCTTACTGGCAAGGTGCTGAGGAAGATCAAGCAGGTTAAAAACCACCGGACTGCTAGTGGTCCCCAACTGGTCAAGACAGCCATAGTTCACCAGCCTCACCAGGCTCAGGAGGTACAGCGAGCACCTGCAAATCCCCATTACCTCTTCGACACTGTTGTGGCCAGGGGACCCCACCAAGAAATTATCATTGGCAGGCAGATCACACCTAATAATTATCCCTATATGAAAACCATATGGTGTGATCTGCTGGGCTACTCATTTACTGCATGGAAGGTATTGGCCATGACATGGAGCCCTAATACTGCAACGGTCTATAAGGAATCTGTAAAGCGATGGATAGCATTCACAAGTCTAAGGGACGTGCACCCCACACAACCATCAGTCAGGGACTGCATACAGTTCCTCAGTGAATATCTTGATACTGGGGTAGGTCACAGTGCCATCAATACATCCAGGTCATTTCTATCATGTTTTATAACCTTTAACGGGAAACCAGCTGGAGAAGAGCCTACCTTATCAAGGTTTGTCAAAGGGACAAAGGTCCAGAAACAAAGTCAATGGAATATGTTTGGGACCCACAGCCAGCATTATTAACAACGCCGAACTGGGGATACATACAGGGACTAGACTATGAGAAGCTTACCAGACATACTATGTTACTGGTCTTACTAGCCACTGGACAAAGACTGCAAGCAGTGCACCTTGTGCTCAGAGGAGACTGTGAGTGGACCAATCATTCAGTCAAGATTACATACTCACTTCGCACAAAAACTAACAATCTAACTGACAAGCCACTGATTATGTACTTTCAAAGAAGAGAAGATGAAAGGTTGTGTGTATATTCCCATCTTAGAGCATACATTGCTGACCAAAGGTCACAATCTGCCATGCCGTTTGTCTTTTCGACAGTGAAACTGCCCACCTCCAGGGCCAGTTTAAAGACAATATCCAGAAATCAGCGCTGAAGGATGCTGGAGTAGATGAGCAGTATACAGCTTACTCTGCTTGCCATGTGTTGACGTCAGCTGCAGCAAGGAAACAACGTGAGATTCTCAAATCAGCAGGATGGTCAAATGAAACCACCTTTGCTCGTTTCTATAATAGACCCTTGTATGTACCACCTGTTCTGTAGCCTACAGACTTTATCCCATTTCTGCTGGATCTATGATGCATAAACACTCATACACTTGTTTTGCAAACAAATTCATCTACATAAGTCTATTTAGTCACTTATATCCAAGTATTAGCTTAGGTTACGTTGTGTATCAGTTTATATCCTATACACATGGAATGATTTGCTGACTTTCAGCCTCTAAGACAGTGACAGGCCCTTAAGGAAGAAAGGGAGGGAGGTACATTACCCCTACAGTCATTGAAATAACAATCTTATGTCATAAATAAAGAACTTTCCTGACCTATTATATATGTTTTGTCTACATATAAAGTGATGACTGATAGCAAAGCTCCTGCCTGAGTTCTAAGTTATTTTAATATAATGTAAAATAACTGTAATTATTATCATAGTATCCTATCGACTACTGACATGGGTTGGCCCAGCCCTCATGCCAAAAAGCACTCTTCCTACCACTGAGTCACCAGTGAAATAAAAACTTGAATTATGTTTAAGTATGACGATAAGCTCACCGTACCTGACCTGCCGCTGTAAGCCAATCCACATCAGTGGTTGATAGGATACTATGATAATAATTACAGTTATTTTACATTACATTAAAATAACTTAACAATTAGCCCCCAGGCACCTCCTCCAGTAGTTATAATCGGATCAGCAGCCGTGTATAGATAACACATTGATGCATAGTTGCAGGGATCTCCCACCATATGTCATCATACCTCAACAAGAAATATTTGAAGGACGTGAACATTGACGGTGTCTGCTGTGTAGGCGGTTTTATTGAAAGGTTTAATGTCAGAGCGGTAGTTGATGGCTCTAAAGCATCTTCAGTAATGTACCTCATACTCTTTAGGTGGGATTGATAGCCAAAAAGTAGCAATCTCACATCAACTATATGGATGCATTTTTTCTTTCTTTAGAGAGATTTTTTTCAATACCAAATTACTTATTTTAAAATGTTTCCCTTCTGCTTTCGATCGTTCGTGTCTAATAGGAATGTAATATATAATGAATAGACTTGCACTCGTTGGCTTCAGGGGGTGATAGAAGCATGAGCCGAAGGCGAATGCTTCTATCAAACCCATGAAGCCAACGAGTGCAAATCTATTCATTACATATTGCATTTATAACATGGTTTCCACCATTAATTCTAAGTATTTACCTTTAGAATCGATAGAATCCATTGTTTTCTTTTGCGAGTCGACAAGACGGCCCTCCGCCATCTTGGTTTCATGTTGATATGAGTTCAATCACTATACACCAGGCTGCGCCACTTTCACGGGCGTAAACTTACTCACAGTGGGAACATACAGAAAGGAGTGTAGTAGCATTGCTTTATACGGGTTCGCTATGGTTCCTCTTCTATTAAGTTAATGCCCGTGGCCCATCAATTTTGGGTTCTATATCGCTAGATATGAGAATTCATATTATCCATTTTATGAACTGAAATCAGTGCCTAAACTCGATAACCATGTTATAATGGACAATGTGAAACATTGGTAAGCTCTGTAACGCCGTTCCTATTCTTTTATCTATTTATCATCATAATTTAAGCTTCATTTCCACTTGGATTGCCGTTGCTTTGGGAGGGGGTTGTATCAATATCATTGAGGCTGCGTTATTCATAAATGCAGAGCTAACCCGGACATTCTGGCTGACGGAAGAGAGGAGAGGCCATCAAAATCTCTGATGTCGACATTTATTCCAGGGCTCCACCAGTGAAATACAGGGTATGCATTACCTACAACATCCCAAATCCTTTGTTCTATTTGTTTTTGCTTACATTGAACATCAGATTTTTGTGAATGTTGCGGCAATTTCACATACATATTGCACCATTGCCACACCTGTGTCGCCTAGAACAATGGCTTTTGGCATGTCGCCTGTGACGCATACGTCTGTGTTTCGCAAGTGGGGCTTAGGAAATAGGCTTCCCACTATTAAATTGTGCTGCTCATGGTCAACTACATTAATGCCTGTATAGTATGTAGGGGTTATTTTACAAGGACAGTGTTGTAAGCGATATATAACACAGGGGGCCTTATAGGCCTTCACTGTGGTATAAAGCCTGCTTATACCCAAGGACACATACATTGTGGGCACAGGCTATATATAAGAGTCAAATAACCTCTGGAAAGTGCAAAGTCTTTGTTCTCCACACTCCCCTGGCCTTGATATAACGTTCCCTGAGATGAGAATACACCGGGCATCTTAGGTCTCCCACTGACCTTTGTATATTTTCATATTTTCCAAATTCAGTCTCCTTTCTATGAATTGGATATTGTTGTTTTGGGAATAGTACACACAGGAAAATACCTTACAGTGGAGGCTTTTTCATCAGTGATTGGTTGAGACAATATGATTACTCATCATGTCTTAAAGTTTATTCTGAAACTCTGTAAAGACTGTTTCTCCCGATTATAGAGGTTGCAGAAGCCAACAATAAAGCCATATTCTGCATCTCATATCACCCTGCCTGCATGATATCAAATTGAATTGTTATTTGTCTGCGGATGATATACCATCATAACCGAATACAACATGAATATTTTTTTTTCTTTTCCTGCTTTGCAGGTTGTTCGAATTTGTCAGCTTCGGAAGACACTGACAACTCTACTCCTGGTTTTGGCACTACTTTTATCAGCAGACACCGCCTCAGCCCGGCGGCGGAGTGAGGCGGAGTGTGATGTGGCCTGTGCCAATGGAATATATGACGATCAGTGCGCATGCTTCAGGCAAGTTTTCCGGTGGGGGAAAAGGTCGAAGCCTTATCAAGACGGCCGTCTCGATACTTTAGCATTGAACAGGTACTAATCCTTATATGTGATGTTGTCTAGTGTATATACGACTATTGCTTATGAGATATAGTATCTTGAAATGGGACTTAGAAGGCGGGGCATAGACAGGTAGATACAAACAATGCACAGAAGCAAAAGAAATCCAAGCAGGCAGGACAAAAGACTTATAAGATGTGACAGGTCACAGATGATTTCTAGAAGTTCTTAGATAAAGATATGATAACAGGAACGGTTGATGCAGGACATGCACCTTCTACTGATCTATGTGGTTTTGGCAAATTGTCAAGATTAATCGAAATCATATTGCGAATAAATGCCCAAAATGTCTGACATAGTCCATATTGTTGTACCCTTTTTTGATTCAGACCCTTATTGGTGCTGTTGTTTCTGTTTTGTCTTTCTTTTGTTGTTGTTATCTTTATCTGGTTTAGTGAAAATGTATTACTGAAATTCCTATGGGATATCGTTTTATTTTTTCCAAGAAATTGCAGGCCCAATTCTCAAAGTTCCCTTCGCTCTCACTCTAACTGCTCCCTTTTTCAATGTTTTCCTTATTGCTGTTGATATAATAATATGCTATTCGATATCATGATTGTGGATGAGTTATGCAGGATATAGGCACACTCTGGGAGTGTAAATGTACCACTGGTACTGATTTATTTCAGTTGAACTGACGATCATCAATTGTCTGGATCTTGTCTTGTGCCCTTGGCTGCTCGGCACCTTTCTTTCAGGGTAACAGAAATGCCAATAGAATTCTAGTGGGTCAGTCATGAATCCATTTCTATGAACAATAGATCAGGAGTTCATGAATCATCAATGATCACTTTCGAACAACCCCAAGAACATGCAAGTGATAAGAGACGATATATGACGAGTTTAGGGTCGTCAGAGGGTCGTCAGACCTTTATGACTACCCTAAGTCGTCATACTGACCACTTTGGCTGTACTACCAGTTTGTGTGTGTGCCATAAGAGGTCCCCACTATATGCATTTCTGTAATAGATATCCTGTACACTGGAGTATATATGCTCACATCTATGCATTGTACTTGTTTTATAATCTGCTATGATACAAATTTACCAGTAAAAAGATGTAAATGTTTGAGCAGAAATGTAGAAAAGAAGGTAAATCATCCTGGTCTACACCTCTCTCATGGATACAGTTAAATTATAACTCCTTATTCAATAAGACTCCCTAACATACAGTGCAAGTAGATGAGTGCACTCACACAGAACTGCATAATGCTGACTGAACCATGATAGTGGGCTGGAAGCATCCCTTATAAACACTGTGGTGTGGAGGGATCGAAAGGGGATAATCAAAAATGAATTCAATAACATCTTAAAAGACAAACCTAGGATTATGTAATTTCTACCTATTACAATACAGCCTTTACCCTCAGCTATAGTGACGACTTTAGGTCGTCAGTGACGACCTAAAGTCGTCACCTATGACGACCCTTTGACGACCTAAGGCTGTAGATTTAGGTATTGTCAACCAGACGACCTTAAGTCGTCAGTATTGACGAGATCTGGCCCCTGTAGGTTTTCAGTGTATCGAGATAAAATTATAAATTTGGAATGAAACATTGCAGATATTAAAGCGTTGAAGGCTCTGATAGGATCAAGGTCTGGGAAGACTGGAAAGTGAAAGGAGATCAGAGTTATCTATGTCATTTTCCCATTTCAAAGAAACTGGCTTTCCACCTCAAAATCGTATGTCCTGGCTGTAAAGGGCTGCGTCCACTGCGACGGATGGACCATCCATCTCCCTTCATCCGTGTTTTGCTCCATAGAAAACAATGATAAAATCGACGGATGAAACCGACGGATAGTCCATCCGTCGGCAGTGGATGCACCCCTTAACCTGACCCCCCCCCCCTCCGTTCTTCAATTGATTCTCAGTGATCAGAACATCAAAGTCTTCATTAGTCCATACAACACACTGGCTTAGTATTACATATTTGTTGATAAACCGGCTTTCAACATTGCTTCAAAGCTTAATGGCATGGCATATTAGAACAGCCACTGTAGACCCTGGGATCTTAGTAGGGAAGGGACCAGTAATCTAATTAGGGGAGACACTTCCATCATTGGGAGGGGCACCATCTTTTATACTATAGCATACTAGATATATAGTATACATATAAAGAAACCCTCATAGATTTACAACATTCTTACAACAACTGGTGTCCTATTGAATTGAAAATTTAGACTCTATGACGAAGCATGTTTTAGGATGTGTCCTTATGCTCAAGTGACAGTGGGTGTTGTAAAACAGTGTGGCAGTTGCATGCAGTTTTATAACTCCTCTGTTATTTTACTGAGCATTTAATATCATTTCCCACTGACCTTTCTGGTAATTGATTTTGCTGGGTTTGTTTTTTTTTTGCCCTGGGCATAAGTCAACATGTGCTGAAAGTTTAAATAAGCATCTACCTTTAGATGGAGGCAAGACAAACAATGCCCATCGGACAGTTTTATGTGATTTGTAGACTATAATGCACATGTGTATTATGATGATTTTTACACATAAATAGAACATTCACTCCTTCTGAAACTCAGGGTAAATTGACATTTATTTTGTCTTAGTTTTATCCCTATAGAATATCTAGGACTTCTGTTGGACACTTAACATATGTTAATAGATAGTCGCCTTAGGGCAAGAAGGGTATTACTAGAATAATAAGGTCCTGTAGTTACAACCTTCCCGCACTCAGGCGACGAGAGGCAATGAAGATTTGGAACAATGCCAAATAGGAGAATGAAAAAAAAGATATCTTTCTCCATAACATTATTTCCTTTTGGTGTAATAGTGATTAGAACTTTCATACTTTGGTTTTATAATGATGGAGAATCATCTTTACATCTATCCTTACAATTTGATGGCAGTTACAACATCTTCCACAAAGATGAGTGTTCTTCCAACTATCTGCTTCAACACAATGTATACCAGGGGTCCACTATATAGGGGCTCACGTATACGCAGCGCCTTATACACGGGGTATTTCAGTAGTATTGTTCCTCCAAGGCTCTCATATTAATTAGTATTGTTGTAAAAAACCTTTCTTCTGGTTTCATATGAAAGTTCACAATTGCAGCCCGTTCCCAGGGCAATTTCCTTGATAATCTAGCGGCTCTAGAATTTGTAAGTGAAGAAATAAGTTCAATAGTGCACGCCCATTTTGTAATGTTTTCAAAGATAATGGGTTTCCTTCTTATTCACATCTAAGATTTATACTACAGTTTATGTTCCCTACCCCAGTTCCCACATATTGTGTGCATTCCCTAATCCAATAACGAAGATAAAGGGAAGATGGTTGTGCATACTATGATATATATCAACAATGGGCCTAGTATATCTGTGAAAAAATATCCTGTCTCTGCATTGCTGGCTATTGGTCTTGAGAAGGTCAGCGCGGATTGATATAATGGTCAGTAATTGAGCTACTCTTATATGCTCCTTCTGACCCATAATTGCATGAGCAACTCAGCACATTGACCTCCATCACTCACTTTAGAACTCCCTACTCAGGAGCAGCTTAGGGGCTCTTCTCAGTGTGTGGGGGATGTGATTGTCGGTGAGCAGCTCAGCATAGGATGAGTCCCATAGTATTTTTACGCCCCTGCCCATGCTCGCAGACTAGTATATGACATGTTTCGGAGTTTTATCGATAATTTCATTCATCTGCCTGCTCTCACATTATTTCTTGATTTTTGCCCAACAGAATAGAATGTAGAAGGTTATGGTTTGTCTTCAATAACTGCTTTTCTTCCGAGATCCATGATAGTTGCCTGCAGATTTAATGGGAAATAATCTCACACTGAGACAGAAGAATTTTATTACCAGTGAAGTTAGGACTCCAAAAATGTAATCTCATGAATATAGTCTTGGAAGTACATGAACACCTGCTCAATTACATGTATAAAATCCTTATGTGTGGAAATTCTATTTCTTAGACTGAACTAGTCTGCTGACCAGCATTTCTCTGCTGACCAGGTGATTTCCCTCAATTCCTTTAACTTAGGGAGTGGTCATTATTTTTTTAAAAAATGACCATTCTTGAGGGGGGGCTAAAAATGTGCTTCCATCCTGTCCATTAGCATGTTCCATCTTGCCATACTATGTACATCAGCAGTGGGGGTTCTGTATGATTTCCGTAGAGCAATTTTAAGGCCTCTATTTTGTGCGTTTTGCCTTTTTTCCTGCAGAGTAATACCATGTAGCAGTATATCGCCATATTCTAGTATAGGTATAATAAAACAGCAGTGGGTACATCAATATAAACATTGGCCCGAGCAAGTTGGTATGTTCTATATGCCACAGTTTTCATTTGGTGTTTTACAAACTTCTCATCATTTAAGGCAGGGTCAAGAATGACACCCAAATATTTGTAATTTGATATGTACACCATAACCTTTTTCATCATTAATGTGAGGCTTACAATTGGTCCAGTTACAAGTATGTATTTGCAAAGTACATAAGTTTTGTCTTTTTGCTGTTTGTTGTTAGTCTATTTTTGTAACACCATGCATGACAATTATCCAAGTCATCCTGTGCCAACTTGTTCACTGTCTTAGAGTCGTTGCCTGATAAAAAATAACACAGTATCATCTGCATAAAGCAAAACCTGAGTGTTTTACATACCATTTGTACCTCGTTAATGTACAGTAAAAACAATAGAGTTCCCAAGGTTGATCCCTGCGGTACTCCACACTTGATACTGAGAGGCTCAGACTTTATACAATTTGCCAAGGTCATTTTTTTCCGTTTGTTTAAGTAATTCTCAAGCCACAAGTCTCAAGTCTCAAGCCACAAGTCCTCCCTTAATTCCATAATTCTACTTTGGTGTAATGAAATGCCATGGTCTACCGTGTCAAAGGCTTTTTTTCAGGTCTATAAAGACCCCTAAAGTATCTTCGTCCACATTTCTCTCTCTTAGGATATAGTCAGTTAAATCCCCAATAGTTTTCACTGTCGAGTGACCTTTCCTATATCCCCCCATTACATTTCTGTGTACAATTTTTTCTAAAAGCTTACTTGGCAAAGGTAAAAGGGAAAATTGGCCTATAATTTTCAATTTTCCATCCTTGGGTATTGGGACCACCACTGCCTCTTTCCAAGATTGTGGAATTTGAGCGCTGTTTAATGAACACTGGAAAAGGTGGGTAACTTGGTCAATTGGACCTAAGAACACATCTTTCAGAATTCTTGAACTTAAATTGTCTATTGCAGATATTTTATGAACATTAATATCTTTGGTGGACACTCCGGATTCCATACTGCATAGTTGTCTTTAGATAGTTCTGGACCAATATTAGTAAAATATGAATTAATGTTATGAGCTATATCTTACTGTCCAGCAGATTGCCAGTATCATCGTCAAGCAGATTTATTTCTAATAATGACCACTCCCTTATGCCTACTCTCTAACAGCCACCTACACACCAAGTCTTTTCAAACATGAAACTAAATCCAAACTCTTTATAGGGATATCTAATGAAGCACTATTTCAAGTGAGAGAGTCTTTAACGGTGCCATTAACTAGCTCCGTACTGCTGACCTGGACAGTGGGGTGTTTTTCTCTCATAAAATGACTCCCTGAAGCAAAACAGACATTCAGATATTTTGTGATCTCTTATTCTGCTTTGTTCTAAGCCTCTTTGTCTTCAAGGCTAAAGGAGGCTAAGTTCTATGCGGGCAGGAAAGGGTTTTATCCGGAGCCTTTATTAAGGTTTATATCGGTATTTTGTCATTGGTGGGGGCTAAGGCCACGTTCACCCTTCCTTTCCTGTACCAATGCCTTCTAAGCCTGAACTTATAAATGTGGCAAGTATAAGGTGTAAACAGAGAAATGTCTCCTTATTCCGGAAAGCACCTATTTCTGGACACATTGTTTCAATCTAAACTGCTTACAAATTCTATCATTGAGGAATGTTTTGAGGACATTCACCCTTTATCATTCAGACTAAAGCCTGCCTTGTGTCCACAGGGCGACAGAACTGATAGAGACAAAATCCTTTGTTCATTTCCAATGATATAACCAATTTTATCGGCCATACCCAACGATAACAATCAAACATGTTAGATATTATTGTCAAAATAGGGTGACAAAATGATATTTGACTTTTGAATTATCAGCCGTTAAAAGTGGTTCTATCGTTGGAAATAAACGAGGGATTTTGTCGGTATAAATTCTGTCGCCATGTGGACATAAGGCTTTAGGCACCCTGGAAGTCTCCCTAAAGGGGAGGCTCCACTACACGATTTTTGCTCAGAATCGCAGCTATTCTCACAAACTGGGACGCAAGCTAAAAGTAAGAATTTGTTATCATTGCAATGTAGAAATTGTACACTGAGGGAGCTATTTGTTTATCTGACGACTCACGCTAGTGGTCGAGCTGGGGCCAGATTGGCTACACTCTCAAAGGGTTGGCATGGGGCACCAATGCACAGTACTCAGGGTAGCCTCTCTTGGAATTGGACACCACTGGTGCATCATAACAACCTTAAAATACTATTATAGCCTAAGGCATGCGGTCCTTAGAGGTTAAAGTATCCAACCGCTTGTATTCCCACCTGTTTTTCCTCCCTGTGATATTCCTCAAGAATTCCTATCAGCTGAGGAACAGAGACTAATAAGGATCCCTTGACGCCAGCAGGGAACAAATATAGTGTTGGTATAGTTATATCCAATCATTGTGGACAGGCTTTGGCCAGACGTAAACAAGGTAATTGGTCTACTGTGATAAAAGGGTGAATTTGATGCAGCAGGTAATCAGATAGGTATACAGACAAGCAGAACAAGCTTCAATACAAATGAACATTGGTATTATAATGCAGATACACTGAAGGTCCCCTGACAGATATCTGGATGATATTTTGTTCTTTATAAGTAGCTGTGATACTGAGGACATTATTGCAATGTAAGGACATTATTGGTGTACAGTCTACACATAGGTACCTGGATGTCACTAACCTGGCTACCCTCTAAAGAAATTACTGTTGAATCTACCAGGCCTCCTGGTAAAACTAAACAGTGAACCATCGTAATCATATTACAGTGAACTAGTGAGGTTTCTACACACTAAAAACGGGTATAGTTTTTACACACTTTCTTGTAACGTTCTGTAACATATATTTTTACGCAAAACACTTTACACCTTTGCAAAAAGTGTTTAAGCATCAATAGTGTTTAGATTGAAATGTATAAAAAATGTTACAAGAAAGTGTTTAAAAACTTAACACATTTTGAGTGTGTACAATGAAGCCCAATATGTCAGTATGCTGGTACAAGGAATCTCTGTGAAAATACTGTGGGATCTCTGACATCTTTGGTATAAGGATTTCGCCATAATTTCGCCAACAATTGTTTACAGTGTATCAGCCACTCAAACCTTCTCCAATACTCTAGAGTCTTCTGCTCAGTCATTAATCATGACCGCCGGGAATATACTAATTAACGCCCACTCAAGACATGTCTGGTCGCAGTCGCTTGACACTTTTGATACAATTTTAAATTGGTATCAAACTCAGACCCCTTCAAGTCTCTCAAGTACCCTTCAGCTTCGGGATGAAATATCCATGAAGGTATGATTAGAAGAAGTATAGGCCCTTTACATCTAGACATTAGTACAGTTGGGTTGTGTACCTGTATGTAGTCAGCCTCTGACCCCCAGGGGGTATTGAAATATACCGCCTGGGCTGGCCCTGTACTTTTGATCACCATGCCCCCACTGCTCCCACCCTGCTAGCTACCTGTGCATTGCAGTAAAGGGCCTGGTCACAGCTGAGTGCACAATTCTCCAAGAGCCAAATTAAAGGGGCTTCACTGTGCACCACCAAAGGCAATTCATTATGTCACTCTGATACCTAGGGCCTATATATGACTTTGCTAAGACACCTGAAGGAAGTAGTAGCGTATATTGCCCTTGGCTCCTATAGGGTAGAGTGATCTTGAGTCTTTTTGAAAGTATTTGAAAGTATCAATGACCACCAATGAGCTTTTTAAACTATTTCCCTTATTAAAAGGAGGGGAGATGCAGAATCTTATTATCAAATTTGGCAATTTTTGGTCTATCACCTACAGACTGTCAATAACAACATGTTTAGGAGGATTTCCATACAAATAGAGATGGGTTTCTCATGGTTTGCAAGCCACTTATATTGAGGTTCAAGCAGTAAGTGAGGACAAACTTGCAGTTATGTTCTAGTAGTCAAGGAATAGGGTTAACCTTATATAAAATTGTAAATGCATTACATTCAGACCCTATCAATTACCAGTTAACTGAAAATCTGCCCTTTCCTAGCATCAAGTACACAATATACACTCTCCTACCTTGTATTTGATTCATGATATGGTGTGGCCAACTCAAGGTACTGGTGGTCACCTCATGGTACTGGTGTTGTTAAGTAGACATCACATGGATAAGGAAGGCTTATAGGGCCTGATGGAAATGAGTATAAGAGCTCTAACTTTATTTGTTGGAAAGACAAACACTTCAGGATAATTTTCATAACCATTTTCTGATACCCCCTCCAAAGTCAGAGGTTGCACAGGGGTCCAAGTGGACGACTCATGGTCACTTTAATCTATATGATATTGCCTTCTGACCCCATGGGGTATATCTCATGCATAACCTTGTAGGTGACACATACACAAGGCCCATGCATAGATCAGACCTTTAGTAGGCTATAGCTTCTTTAAGTGGTATACAGACTAAAATCTTAGGGAACGTTCAACAATAATCATTATGTCCCCCCACCCCAATGTCACTGTTTGTCACTGGTACCAAAAGAGCCCCCACCCCCACCCACTTAGCAGTGATGTAATTGTTGAACATTCCCTTGTATTATATGATTTTGTTTCTCATTTTGGCTAAATAACTTCCCTCTATTAAGCACTGTACATGGGAGTTGTTTATTACTGAGGGAGTGCCCAAGAACTCAAGAACCCTTACTTGGCCCTTGGCTTCCCTCTGCTGATAATGTCCAAGGCTGCCCATTTCATAGCATCAAAACTCACAAGTAAAGACCGATCCAGGCCCTAAGTATGGGCCTGGATTATCGAGGCTGGTATGATGTAGATGCGAATATCAAAACTCCTATGCCTATAATATAGAATCATCTATCTACCAGGATAAGACTGAGTTAAATTCACCTCTATGTCAAAACTGTATCTCGGGCTTCCCTAGCCCACTCAAAAAAGGGTTTATATCTCCTCTTTCCTATCCCCTCAGGATATGTAAAATTGTGTAATGAAGTTCTTGCCATGAATATGACCTGAGCTGTCGAAATGGTGTTAAACATCTATTACTCACTCACTCCAAAACTGTATCTTGAGGATTGTCGAGGATCCAACAAAATTTCAACGAAATTTGGCAATAAAAGATTGGTACCTTCCCACTGGATTTTGGTCTTTGGATTAAAAGTTAACCCCGTGCTTTGTGGTTTTTTTTTGTTTGTTTGTGTTTTTCCTGACTGTAGCCAGGGTTATTTTACAGCAAATCTTGCTGGCAACTTTGGTTCCAGTACCTTTTGCTGTAAATCTAAATGTTACAGCACAATGGAGAGTGATTATACAGTATCAACCACTGTGATTATGCAGAGATCAATCAGTTCTACATAAACTTATGCTGTAAATTAACGGCAAAATGTTGGATTTCCATACAAATAGAGATGGGTTTCTCATGGTTTGCAAGCCACTTATATTGAGGTTCAAGCAGTAAGTGAGGACAAACTTGCAGTTATGTTCTAGTAGTCAAGGAATAGGGTTAACCTTATATAAAATTGTAAATGCATTACATTCAGACCCTATCAATTACCAGTTAACTGAAAATCTGCCCTTTCCTAGCATCAAGTACACAATATACACTCTCCTACCTTGTATTTGATTCATGATATGGTGTGGCCAACTCAAGGTACTGGTGGTCACCTCATGGTACTGGTGTTGTTAAGTAGACATCACATGGATAAGGAAGGCTTATAGGGCCTGATGGAAATGAGTATAAGAGCTCTAACTTTATTTGTTGGAAAGACAAACACTTCAGGATAATTTTCATAACCATTTTCTGATACCCCCTCCAAAGTCAGAGGTTGCACAGGGGTCCAAGTGGACGACTCATGGTCACTTTAATCTATATGATATTGCCTTCTGACCCCATGGGGTATATCTCATGCATAACCTTGTAGGTGACACATACACAAGGCCCATGCATAGATCAGACCTTTAGTAGGCTATAGCTTCTTTAAGTGGTATACAGACTAAAATCTTAGGGAACGTTCAACAATAATCATTATGTCCCCCCAACCCAATGTCACTGTTTGTCACTGGTACCAAAAGAGCCCCCACCCCCACCCACTTAGCAGTGATGTAATTGTTGAACATTCCCTTGTATTATATGATTTTGTTTCTCATTTTGGCTAAATAACTTCCCTCTATTAAGCACTGTACATGGGAGTTGTTTATTACTGAGGGAGTGCCCAAGAACTCAAGAACCCTTACTTGGCCCTTGGCTTCCCTCTGCTGATAATGTCCAAGGCTGCCCATTTCATAGCATCAAAACTCACAAGTAAAGACCGATCCAGGCCCTAAGTATGGGCCTGGATTATCGAGGCTGGTATGATGTAGATGCGAATATCAAAACTCCTATGCCTATAATATAGAATCATCTATCTACCAGGATAAGACTGAGTTAAATTCACCTCTATGTCAAAACTGTATCTCGGGCTTCCCTAGCCCACTCAAAAAAGGGTTTATATCTCCTCTTTCCTATCCCCTCAGGATATGTAAAATTGTGTAATGAAGTTCTTGCCATGAATATGACCTGAGCTGTCGAAATGGTGTTAAACATCTATTACTCACTCACTCCAAAACTGTATCTTGAGGATTGTCGAGGATCCAACAAAATTTCAACGAAATTTGGCAATAAAAGATTGGTACCTTCCCACTGGATTTTGGTCTTTGGATTAAAAGTTAACCCCGTGCTTTGTGGTTTTTTTTTGTTTGTTTGTGTTTTTCCTGACTGTAGCCAGGGTTATTTTACAGCAAATCTTGCTGGCAACTTTGGTTCCAGTACCTTTTGCTGTAAATCTAAATGTTACAGCACAATGGAGAGTGATTATACAGTATCAACCACTGTGATTATGCAGAGATCAATCAGTTCTACATAAACTTATGCTGTAAATTAACGGCAAAATGTGTTGTAAAATTACAGAAAAAATGTCTTGTAAATAAACAACATTATATTGTATGAATGGACAGCAACCTTTGCTGTAAATGAAGAATAAAAGATACTGTAAATTTACAGAAACTTTTGCTAGCAACTGAGGTTCCAGCAACTATTGGTGTAAATTTATAGAAACTAGAAGAGTAGAGTTACAGCAAGAGGTTCTGTTAATCTACAATAACTGTATTGTATATATAGGTAGGCGAGAAAAGACAGTGCTATATATTCTATTATTGTGGTCAGTCCATGGTGATAAATCCTCATAATATCATTTATTTGTGCACTCCATGCATGCATTGTTACTATAAACCATGCATGCCTAATGAAGACAACACTGTCTCCAATCCCTATGAAGTGCCATTATTGAGGCACTACACTGAAAACCTATTGGTGAAATAGGTCCTCTGTGCAGAGGACTATGGGTCCTCAATTTGAGGACTTTGGGCCCTCAAATTGATGGGTCCTGGGGGGGAGTACCGGGTCCTCACTAAAGTCCTCAATTTGAGGACCTAATGTCCTCAATTTGAGGACCTTTTATGATGAAGCGATGCCATCAATATGATAGGTGTGGGTAGTCAATTCAATGACATTCATTTTTAATTTCCATTCATTATGAAATAGTAAGTAGATTAACATTAGAATACCCCCACCATAGCCAGACCTTTATTAGATGTATTGTCCTTCTGGTATAGGCCAAGTGACTGGTATTATATGTAAACAACAGTTTCTAGTCCTTGCAATTCTAATTAAGTCTTCAGACACATAAAAGGTGTTCAAGCATATAGAGACCACCCCATAACTCCCTTCAAAATACTTGAGCAAAATGTCTTGCTGTATTTCCAATCCAGCATAAATATAAATGTCTATTGCAACATCTGTGATGTAGATAAGTACATAATCAACTAACAGTATTATCTATAGGATGACATAGAGTATGAATTATACATTACACTACAGCATAGTGGGGCCCCCTGGTGGAAAAAAAGGTATTGTCTCCAAAATGATGACCCCATCTTCAAATTGATGACTTAGGGTCATCAATTCTGAAAGAGGGCCCAAGGTCCTCTGCACAGAGGACTTTTGTATAAGCTTAAGTTTTCAGTGAATTGAGGGTAAGAGAAGTAAAGAACCATCTCACCTAAACCATTTCATAGTCATTCAGATTTAGCACTGAAATAGCCTAAAGGCAGGTAGTGAGATTACCCTTGCGGTGTTATGCCCGGTTCCTAGCCTAATGGGTAGGCGTGGTGATGACCGAATATATGATGGGTAGAAAGCATGCCCTTACACTTTTACCGAGGCAATGGTTCTTTAATAAGCTATTAATGTATGTTTAACCCAGGACAAGGTGAGGTTTGCTTGAAATATTCACCCGACTGCGCAGCGGGAGGGTGAATATTTCCAGCTAACCTCACCGAATCCTGGGTTATAAATACATTAATGTGTTTATCACACTTATTCCTCCATTTTGTATTAGTTTTTTACCTTATAACCTGAGAATAAATGCAGGAGAAGAAATTTTCTGAACCCAAGCGATTCTCCCCGGTTCACCTTGCCAGGCCTATGGCCATTTTGGTTGTCAGCACTTGACCAATTTTCCACACATATTTGGGTAGAATCCAAGCATATCAAGTCCTGTACTCCTACCAGCAACAAATATATGATCCCTTCTTGCTGTTCACATACATTTTGGCTCCATTACATTCAAAATAAATGAGAACCCAATGCATTTACAAAGTGATACGTTTCACAACCTGCCTCCATGCCCGGCTTGGTGTTGACAGTGTGGTAAGGTCCTGTATGTAGGTCAGCCTGCCGCAGGACGACGGGGCGGGTGCCGAGACGTATCACTATGGAAAATCATTGGATTATTATTTATTTCGAACAATATGGAGAATTTAGGCATGGCATGTTCATATGTTTGTACCGTTCGGCTTGGTATAGTGGACAGCGAGTCTGTCTCATGCCACAGCACCTGGGGAACGATTCCCATAGAGCCCTGAACGGTTTTAACTGGAAATGTATGTTGAGGTTGACTTTGTATACTTCTCCAATTTATTAACATGTCCAGATTCACACCGAAATCGTCTTTAAAAAATAAAAGGTCTGAAAATGTGGTTAAACCCTGATAACAGAACTGGGTTATGACCAAAAGAAGCATGTTCTAAGCCAGAATCGTGGGATAACATCCATCACCTCATAGGCATAGTGATAGATGGACAGGCCTGTTTTAAATAAGTCATCTGTCTGTCATCACCGGGATGGAGAGTTATTCAGCATAGCAGGGGGCCATGTAGACTTTCGAACCCAGGACTCTTGGGTCCCCAGTCCAATGCTCTAACACTGAGCTAACTCTCCACCCTTTACTTCAACCTCAAAGTCCAGACACTTGTATCTCAGATTTAGACACAGTTATGGTGTCATCTATGCATAATATTGGTTGTTCCTAGTTTCTTCTCAGATAACCTTGTACAATATCATTTGTACACAATGCTAGATTGAACCTGTTGAGGTTATTATCATATTGCAATTCATTAATAAGCTCTGGGGACAATATTGGATTGAGGTGTGCACTATAAGTCTATACATACTGAAAAGTTAGTATACTGCTGCCCTCCAGTAGGGGAAATTACAGGTAAGGCTATTTTGGTAAACCCTATGTAGGGTCACTAGGGTGATTGACTGGCCTAGGGCATACTGTATGCAAAGTAATTATACAGGATCACTCACTGTATACATGTATCCACAGCTACAAAGCTGTTGTGATACAGTAAGAGTTACTGTATTTGAGAGTACAACACTTTACAGCTAAAAGTCATATTACCCTAGCACTGAAACATCCATATTTAATTACCAACACAGTGTCCAATACCCACTGGAACACATGTACGCATACACCAATAGTCCCCCATCGAGATACATGCAAATGACAGTTCAGGGTGGGATGGTCTTTATGCTGTGACGATTAGTGATAGGAACTTTCTCTCTCATTCCAAACGATTTGAATCTTAGGTCGATCAGATCAGTGGTTGCGGAGATATGTGATAACCTGAATCTTACCAAATGGAAGACCTATCTCATGAAATCTTACCCTGAATAATAATATAGGAATGGGTGAAAAATCCTGGTGCTTAAATTGTCATTCAGCTGATCCAAACATTCTCCACTACAAGGAATTTAACTGTCCAGCATGTACAGCAACAGTTGGTGGTCAGTCGAGAGTAGTTTTGAGAAGAACAGAGATAAGAGATAAGATAAGGGTCCAATTGAGGCCTTCTACTCCTGGCCCCTGGTTTACAAATCTCTCTGTTTTTTTTCTGAAAGAGGTAATTTCTATTACTAAATAGGCTGATTTTTTTTTTTATATTTCATCAAGTCATTTCCTGATTTGTTTTTGATTTTCTGTAAATTTTTCTTATGACTTATCAATGATTTTCTGACTTTGGGTAATAGAAAATGGGAGAGAATGTACTCAGAGGTTTAGAGCCCCACTGCCTCTGCCCACATCACCCTCCCGGCTGGGGAGGTTTCAGATACGACTGACCTAGGCCTGGGTTAAGTTACACTAAAGCTAAAGAGGTTCGAAAGCATACTTCGCCCCAGGAGAAAAATAAAAAGAATTGTCTTTGCATGGTGCAAAACTCATGTCCCTTGTGTCTACACATTGCCTCATTAAAGGAACAAATAATCCCACTGTAATTGCCATGATAACAAGAGTTTTGGAAGCCCAAGAATAGACCAGAATCCCTAGTCACTTTGAAAACAACTTCTTTCTTTCTATCTCAACTTGGTCAAAATCATGAGATTCGACACCTTGTTTCATTATTTCCACATTGACCTCACTGTCCCCAAGTCACCTCTCACACTGGTAGCTCGGATTCGCCTGAGAATACGAGCTGAGGTTAGATTGGTCACCTCTCATCAACACAGCCCAAGCCCTACCGAACAGTAGCATCTGTCTTTATTAGTTGACAGGCAGGAAATCAGTGAATTAGGTGCTGCACATATTGGCAGGTATCCATGATGTCTTATTGACTGTCACCTTGATACTGAGATCAACAGGCCTCAACTGCTTAACAACATACTGCGGTGAGGCAGTCTTGTGGTGTATAGATTCATTGCAAGGGTGAGCACTATTTGGTCAAGTTCATCTGTCAAGTGTCTATTCAACAAAAAAAGGCAGTTAATGGCAGAATTATGTGTCTACATGCTTGGACTTTGGCATTGAGAGATTATCAGAGACAAAGTCAACCATCCCCTATTAGGCATCTACCCCACATCAGCCTGTCAATACGTTGGGTCCTGTGCTGAAACCTACCCCTGAGCTATTCCGAGGAAGTCTCTATCATCACATGGAATGCCAATAAGGCAATGGAATTCCAATCAAGAACTGAAGGACAACCCTCACATAGATCTACATAGATCCAAGGTCACTAGGCTGGGAAGACACAATTGGGTGGTCATACATAGCGAATTCTACTGAATGGAAATGGTCGTGGCAATTGCTAGATTACTTGTAATGTTACGTGTATAATATGCATTACGCATGAGCCCTTATCGATAAACTGGTCTTAATACAGAAATGTACGCTCACACCATATTTGAAATCCTCATTTGCTCATTTTCTTTTTCAACCGGGGAGACGGGAGAAAAGGGGGTTAAAACAGCCTCCCCCTTGAGAGCTGAAGTTTTAGGACGCCCGTTGATGGCTAATGAGCATCCCCTCAGGTGCGAAAGGGTTGTGTGAAGCTTTCAAAATCACTGTCCTTACATTATTTTCAAAACTGTGGCAGATCACATCTTGCCATTATAGGCTACTATTGCAATGTGGGCCATGCAAAGTGAATCTTATTATTTTAGCTGAGATCTAATTTATTTGATACATAATCAATATTGGTATTAGCTTGTATATGCTGTCATGAATATAATGTTTGAATGTCAGCTGTGATTATGTTTTAAGTCATTTTAGATAAATGTACATGTTGTACAATGATTTTATCTACATTTTGCTTTTTACAATAACCACATGTCTATAATCCATTTGGTGTTTTTTTTTTCTCTCTTTCAAGGTATCTTCGTCTCATGGAGGAGTTGAGGAATGCTCAAAGGGTTGAATGATGACGTAACGCCGTTACGTCACTGCTGACGCTCGGACGTCATGGATGACGTATCACGATGGCGTAGTACTAACTACTTCATGGGACGGCTGCATCTCCCTATATTGGCTACCACCTCAGAAACATGTGAAAGAAAAGTTAATCGAGTTGAGACGTACATAGTGAGAAAACAGTCAGGATTCAAAACATCAACCGGCACCACCAGTGATAGCCTTGCTGGATCCCCAGTGTATTTTTCCTATTGTCACAGTTTTGACGTTTATGTACATAAATAGGCATTAGGAAGCAATAAAGGCGTGTTTGTTATTTACAATGCCTAGTCTGAAATCTCGAACGTGTTGGTGCTACAAATAGAGCTTAGACCAATAGTCCACTGGGCCCCTTTGTCCGACTTTGGCCATACATTTCCTACTCAAATGTCTGCATAAGAGGCCCAGTGAACTATTGGTATTAGGGAAAAATTCAATGAAATAATGAAATTGTTTTATTTATAACGGCTGCAATAAACAATTGGTATCAAAGATGGACGCACACCCTAGTATGCCTGAATTTCTATGAATTTTCATCTTATGTTTTAGATACCTTTTAGCTATTTGCCTCACCACCTGTATGTGTAATGGTTGGGATTATTCATGTATAATAGGTCCTCGATAGTCCAACCATTTCTGATAACTTTACCCTAAGGCATACCAAATCATATGCCCTAATATGTACAGAATACTTACATTAGGGGAAAGTTGCCTAATTTGGACCCCCTATGAACTTTTTCCTGTCCAGTGATTATTTCTATGAACTTAAATGCAAAATTCATACACTATGTTAGGGTACCTTATAACTTGCTGGTGATAGCATAAAATCTTAGATTTTTAATTTGTCAAGTCAGGGTGTGCAATAAAAACTCAAAGCCTAATGGTCCAATTAAAGCAACCATGTGCCTAAATTGGACCAGTTGGTATCCCAAATTGGACCAACGTGCATTATTATTCTCTATTTCCTTATACTTTTCTTATGTTGAAAAATATTTAAAACTAGGGAACTCTTATTAGGCCTATATGATATTACATATCCTCTTGTTATTGCAATCAATATCATGTGAATTTTCTCCGTACTGGAGTAAGAAAAAGATAACACTTTGGTCCAATTAAGAAAACTAGGCCTATGCCCCTTCTAGTGTGGTCCAATTTAGGAATGGACCCAATATTACAACTATGGTCCAATTTAGGAAACATGAGCTGGTCCAATTTAGGAAACTTTTCATTTTTCTCATTGAAAGTTTGTTTTCTAAAACATGACAAGGGTTTATATCAAATTTCATTTTAGTCTAAAAGTATAATATGACATTTAAAAATCTGAAAGGATTTTGAATGGAAGAAATGTTGCCTAGCAACCATGAGTGCTTAAGTAAGCAGTTACACAAATAAGACCATTTTTAACATAAAATGTCCATAAAATTAACTAAAAACTACATATTTGGAAGTTATTAGGACCTTCAGTGACCTTGACTAAAATATGGCAGCATTGGAACCTAGTTCATACTGACACTTGGGGAAACAAGGGTGGTCCAATTTAGGAGCCGGTCCAAATAAGGCAACGTTCCCCTACCTGTACATGGACCCTTCTTTTCTATTTTGACTCATGTCCCATAGGCCCCGGTTGCCACGTTTTTTTCCTATACCATTCCAAATCTCTGGGGGCCAAGACTATGATAAAAACTTGTTATAATGCCTGCCAGGCCATCACTTAAGGTCAGAGAAAAAAATGGTCATCTTAGCCATGGGGATGTACTGTGAAAAAAGTATAGTTTTTATAGGACGAGCCTATTTTCAATTCCTATACAGATCCTATATAATTGGTGTTAACTATAGTCGATGCTAGGCCTACCATGGTGTCGACTATAGTCAATGCTAGGCCTACCATGGGGTCGACTATAGTCAATGCTAGCCCTCAATAGGTTAAAGCGACATCTTGATTTTTCTTAACTGTGCAGTGGACGTCTTCAGGTATTCATCAGGCAATTGGTTCTAACGGTCGTAGGCACCTACTCGCTCCTATATACCACTAGGAGAGGGGAGGCGGGGAAGGCGCGCTCGCAGGAACCGGGGAAGCGAGCGGGAACAGTTCCTGCTGGCGCTGGGACGGGGTGCGCGAGGGAGCTTGTGACGTCAGGGGATGATGTCACGGACCCAGGAGGAGGTTATATAAGCTGGGGAGGAGGGGCACCCGGGGTCTTAGCCCGCTGCTAGGACCAGGAGGAGGAGCTGGGAGCAACTGGAAGGAGGCCATAAGCTTGAGGACTATTGGATACTGGGTATCTGGGAACAGGATAGAACAAGTCACATAGGTCGGGGCGGTTGACGAGCGTTGGAACCGGGGGTGGACTGGCTTCTCGAGGTGTTCTTAGGCTATAAATAGATATCTGGGTATAAACGACATTAAGTCAATATTAGTATATACATTCAATCTTTATTACGCCCAGATCTCATGGTAGACGTGTCGGGGCTTATGTCGGCACCTCAATAAACAGCCTGGTGGTTTCTGATACTCGAATTACCCGTGTTTGTCTTTCTGTTACATTAGTGACAGCGGAGGCAGTTCTGGGGGAGGGGTTTGTTTATATTCCCCGGGCGAGCGTCGTAACGATGAACACAAGACCCACGCAAACAGGATGACAGACACACGGAGTAGGGACAGGAGCCCCTTAGAGGGTGACAGGTTGGAGGACATATTGGGCATGGGCAGGAAGGGCTTCCTGGTGGAAGTGGTGGACGAGGATTTTCAGATCCGCCGTCAGGTGGGCGATAATGGGGGTCCGGGAACTAGGTCGGCGCAGACGATGCCGAGTAGGTCTGGAGCTGGGGCTGCCCGGGACGCTCAAGGCTTCAGGAACACGTATGAGGAATGGGCTGGAGCGGCCGGCAGGCGGAGAGGCAGACAGGACCAGGATGGGAATGTTTTGAGCGTTCGCTCGGTTGTCGCCTAGTAGGGCGGGGAGCCATTGGTCTATGCCATCCAGCTATCTGGGGAAGGAGACCCGGGGTGGGGATCCCAAGGGGAGCAGAGCATCAGATTGTGGTGATAACAAAGCGCAGGGTGAGGAGGTACTGCTAGAGGAAAATCAAGGGGACAGGCCACCGGGAGGGCATGGGGATGGGAAGTGGAGGAAAGTGGAGAAACCGGCGGTAATGCCAGGGAAATTTGATGGAACGGGGAACCTGGATGAATTCCTTGCCCATTTTGATCTTTGCTTGTTAGCAAATAAATGAGAAGAGAAAGAGGCAGGGGTATTCTTGGGCATTAGTCTGGGGGGAGTAGCAAGACGGCTGCTTGCAGGAATGGAGCCGGCTTCCCCGGGGGGCTATGAAAAACTAAGGAAGGCGTTGGTCAACAGGTTCCAGCCACCGAACCAGGTGGAGAGTTATAAGGCCCTGTGGAGGACACGCACCCGTAAAGAGAAGGAGTCGTTGCATGCCTTGTCAGAGGATATATCCAGATTAACCTGCCTGGCGTACCCAGGGGCTGATGCGGTCACTCTGGACACGATGGCCAAGGATAGGTTTCTGGACAGTTTAGGGGACCCCCAGTTGAAGCATTGGATATTTCAAACTAGACCCAAAGATTTGTTCGAGGCCGTGACGACAGGGGTGGAGGCTCAGGCTTTTTTGGACGACAACAAATTGTCAGACAGATGAGTACCAGCCCTGGATGAGGGGGCTCGTCCCGCGTCCCCAGGAAAGGAGGAGATGCAGAGGTGGATTCGAGAAGAGATGGAGAAGGTGATGGCCAGTATGCGGGTGGCCGACTCCGGTGCAAAGTCGTCCGGGGCATCCGGGGATGCGGGTCCGGGAACGGGAGGGACACGCTCCGGTTGGTCCAGAGGATGTTTCGAATGCGGGGATGAGTCTCACTTCAAGAGAGAATGTCCTAAGTATTTAGCCAGGATACAGAGTGCCAAACAGAACAAGCCTTCGGGAAACTAGGAATGACTACCTCTGGCGGCCAGGAGAGTAGTTCAAGCAAGGGGGAAAGGCTGAAGGAATGGAAAGGGGTGAGGGAGAGCCATGGGAATGGGTTAGACTTGGGAGGGATGCTGTGGGGGCACTCTCTAAAACTGTTGGTGGACACCGGGGCGACGACCAATCTTCTGTCGAGGAAATGGTGGGAGGGGATCGGACGTCCGGGAAAAGTCTTACAACGGCGGACGGGATAGCAGTAAAGGTAGAAGGACAGGTGATTGCCGAATTATCATGTGGGGGCGAGATCATGTTGGTCCGGTTCCTGGTGGCGGATATTGCCAATGAGGGCATTCTAGGGACAGATTTTTTGAGACAAGAGAAGGCTGTGGTGGACATGGCCGGGGAAAGGGTACTGTGGTCCAAAAAGGAGGAGGCCAGATGCTGCATCTCAAGCGGAAGGACAGAGACTCTGGAGGGAGGTAAAGAGACCCTGGTAGAGGGGATACTCTCCCCGGAGTGGAAGGGAGGGACGACAGGGCTAGTGGAAGGACTACAAGGGGTGGAAGAAGAGAGAGGTTTCCAGGTGGGTCGCACCCTAGTTAGCCCATCCGGGGAACAGGTGCCATTCTTGGTCTATAACCTGGGTGAAGAGCCCATTACGTTACACAGGGGAATGCACCTGGCCACACTGGAGGAGGTGCACATGCCGGAGAAGGGAGGGGAGGTAGTTTGGCTGTTGGCGGAGGAGGGAGAGGAGGGGAGCACGGTGGTGGAGGATCTTCTAAATGGGATGGAGGTGGGGGACCGCCAACCATGGAGAGACATGCTGGAAAGGAACAGAGATGCTTTCCAGATGGGGGAAGGAGATATGGGACGGACGAAGATAGTACAGCACCGAATAGACACTGGGGGGGCGGGTCCAGTAAAGCTTGCCCTATGGCGGCTGGCGCCACACAGGCGAGACATAGTTGACCAAGAAGTGGATAGCATGTTGGAGAAGGGCGTCATAGAAACGCCTCTGATGCTGGTGAAAAAGAAGGATGGGAGGGTACGGTTTTGCGTGGACTACCATAGACTCAACGTCATTAGAGATGATTCCCTCGACTCCATGTCCGTGGCCAGGTGGTTTTCCACGCTAGACTTGGCCTCGGGTTATTGGCAGGTGGAAGTGCACCCGGATGATAGGGATAAGACGACATTTGTGACGCACTGTGGCATGTTCAGGTTCAATGTCATGCCTTTCGGCCTTTGCAATGCTCCGGGGACATTTGAGAGACTGATGGAAATAGTGCTTCGGGGATTGCAGTGGCGAACTTGCCTCGTGTACTTGGATGACATTATTGTGTTTGCCTCCTCTGCAGAGGAGCACTTGGAAAGATTGGAGACAGTACTATTGCGCCTAAGGGAGGCGGGGTTATAGGTCAAACCCAGTAAATGCCAACTTATGAGGTCGAAAGTAGCGTTCTTAGGGCATGTGATAGATGAGCACGGGGTCGCTACCGATCCGGAGAAGGTCAAGGCAGTGTCAGAGTGGCCAGTGCCGCAGTCAGTAACGGAGGTACATAGCTTTCTGGGCCTGTGTGGGTATTACAGGAGCTTTATTCTGGGGTTTGCATCACTGGCGAAGCCGTTGTCTAAGTTGACTGTTTCATTGGGACCGGGGCTGCACTGAAGCCTTCCATATTCTCCAACAAAAGCTCATTAGTGCCCCAGTATTGGCCTACCCGGAGAGGGAAGGGAGACTGGTGGTGGACACGGATGCCAGTGACATGGGAGTCGGTGCTGTATTGTCCCAAGTCCAGGACGGGGAGGAAAAGGTGCTGGCTTATGCCAGCCATACCCTGAATCGCCCCGAACGCAATTATTGTGTGACCCGGAGGGAGCTACTGGCGCTGATGTTCTCACTAAAGAAGTTTAGGCACTACCTAGTAGGGAGACATATCAAGATCCGCACAGATCATGCCGCACTGTGGTGGCTGATGAGTTTCAAGGAGCCCGAAGGACAGATGGCCAGGTGGCTTCAACTGCTGGGCACCTATGATTATGAGATAGAAGGAAAGGCAAGAAACATGGCATTGCAGACGGTCTTTCCAGACCGCCCTGCCAGCAGTGCGAGGAAACTCCGGTGACGGAAGAGGAAAGGGAGGCTCCCGGGGAGGATAGGTGCTGAGTGGTGACCCGGAGTCAGGCTCAGGGGAGAAGCGAGGACGGGCCCCCCGACCCGGGGGGGACCGAAGTATGGAGGAAGGCTCAGAGGAACGATGTCTTACTCAAAAGGGTGCGGGAATGGGTGAGGAGCGGGGAGGTGCCTTCTCCGGATAATTTGGCCGGGGAACCTTAGGTGAGAGCCCTAGCAGCCCAGGTCAGTAGGCTGGAAGAGAGGGGGGGCTCTTGGGCAGGATTTGGTGGGAGCCCGGGGGAGGTCCTATTTTCAGCTACTGGTGCTGGAAGAGCTGAAGGAAGGGGTATTGCAGGAAGTACACGGGGCACCCTCTCTAGCCATTTTGGCCGGGACAAGACAGTCAGAAGCCTTCAGCAGACCTATTACTGGCCGGACTATCGACAGGATGTGACCAGGTGGGTTGATAGCTGTCAGAATTGACACACCCTCACCATGCCATGATGAGGCATAAGTGATTGGCTGGCCCCTGGAACGGGTAGCCATGGACCTCATGGGCCCTTTACCCCTGATGGCAAGGGGAAACTGACATATTCTAGTAATCATGGATTACTTCACAAAATGGGCGAGGCGGTGGCCCTCCAGACCAGACAGCAGACACGGTGGCGAGAGCTTACATCACTGACATTGTCTGCAGGTTGGGCCCACCCGCACTGGTCCACTCGGATCGAGGAGAAATTTTCAGTCGGAGTTATTTCAGCGGGTGCAGGTACTCCTGGGGTCGGTACAGACGAGGACCTGCCCCTACAACCCTAAGTCGGATGGGCTAGTTGAGAGGTACAATAGGACCCTGGAGGCCATGTTAGCCATGTCTGTAGATAAGAATCACCGGGATTGGGATGTTCAGCTGCCATTTGTCATGTCCGCGTACCGATCCTCAGTACAGGCGTCAACAAATCAGACGCCGAATTTCTTGATGCTGGGCAGGGAGACACAGGCCCCTCTGGCCCTCTTGTACCCGTCCGGGGAGGAGAGGGGGTGGATCGATGAGACGGGGTTCGCAGCAGAGATGCAACAAAGAATGGCAACGGCCCATCAGTACGCCCGGGAATATACGGGACGCAACAGACGGCAGGCGCAGACCAGCCAGACACAGACGCTCTACGGTTGCCCCAGACCCACTACCAGTGGGGTATCCACGGACGAAGAGGAGATCTGGAAAAGAAAGGGAAAGTGAATTAGTGGACGAGTTAGTGTGTGAAGAGAGATTTTGGTTTTTGTTACGTCCTACCTACGAAGGGGCGGAGGTACTACATTGGATCCCCGGGCGGGAAGAACCACCGGCTGTTGGCCTGTGGTTCCCAAGGAAAGACGGGGAAAATTTGAAGGACATGAGCCATAGGGTGAGGGAGATATTCAAGAGGAAAAACAGGCGGTTCGAGGAACAACGGAGGATGAATAGCTTAATGATGGCAGAGAAGGAGAGGGACTTGGTCAGGAGGCAGCATGAGGCAGCGCGGGTGGCCAGAAGGTCCGGGGCACCAGGGCGATCCGGGGATCTGGGTCAGCCTCGTCGAGAACGTGACCTAGTTCCCCGGAGCCCAGAGCGAGGCCAGGCGCACCGGCGCAATCTATTCGAGGAGACCGACACGATGGGAGGTTCCAAGAAGTTCCCGTGCACTGTACTGGGCTGTAACACTATTTGTGCCCGCAAATACGCTCTCGAGCGTCATATGAAGCTACATAAGACCGAATGAGACGGCTGGGAGTGCCCAGTGTCGTCATGCCCACGACAGATCCGGGGAGACCGCCGGGGGGACATCTGGAATCACATCCTCAGCGTACACCCCAAGCACGAGTGGAAGGACTTCAATAGAATCCCCAACTGCACCCACATCAAGTACCGGCAGGAAGGCGGGGAGGGAGGGGACACCCCTCAGAAGCGGGTCAGGGGCAGGGTGGTGGGACCATCGGCAGCCGCGGGGAAGGAGGGAGAGGCCTCCACGACGGGAACACAGCCTGCGCCCAAGGCAGAGACCGCCCCTTCATCCACCCGGGGCCGTCGACAGTCAGCTTCAAAGAGGAAGGCGGACGAGACATAGTCCTCCTCTTCTTCAGAGTCGAAAGAGGAAGAGGAATGGGAAAAGACACCTCCAGCCATCTCCCTAGGGGGATTGGACGAGTCAGAGGAGGACGAGGAGCCCCCTACCAAGTCGCTTAAGCATTCGGGGAAAGGAGGGGACGGGGAGGAGGAAGAGAAGGGGGTCTGTGCAGGGGGCTGTGGATGACCAGGGGAACATAAAAGCCCCAGCCATATCCATGATAGCGCAGGAGAGTATGCGGAGACTGATGAACAATACTCCCAGGTCCCCGGTACATGGGGTAGACTCCCCAGTCATAGCAACAGGGAGTAGCACTCTCAAGTCGGGACAGGAGGCGACAAAGGAGGAGAATGGACTGGGTGACGGGGGACCTGGCCAAGCGGGGGAGGGTGATTCCCGGGTAGTGCTGCTGAAAAGGCAGGAGGAGGGGTTGCCGGCGGACGGTGAACAGACTCCAAGCAGGGAGGAGAAAGAGGGTAAGAGTCAAAAGAAGCCCAGAGACGGGGGTGGGAAGGAACAGGTAAAAGAGACGGGAGGAAAGAAGGGGGGTGAGAAAGGGGGCAAAGAGGAGTTGAAGGAGAGAAAGAATCCGGGAAAAGCAGAGAGACTGAAGGGAAAGGACCAGGAGTCAGGGAAGGGCAAGGACAAAGAGAAAGGGTCAGACAAGAGGAAGGAGAGTGAGAAAGGAAAGACACTGGAGAGGGAAGAGGAAAGGAGAAGGAGGGAAAAGAAGGAGGAGGAGAGGAGAAAGATGAAAGAGGAGGAGAAAGGTAAAGAGGAGGACAAGCAAAAGGAGGAACAGAAAAAGAGAGGGAGGAGGAGGAAAGGAGGGGGGGGCCCACTCGGACGGGACTTCAACGCCGGGGCACAGCCAGGACACGGGACCCCAAGGACAGCCTCTACATGGTCCCTACATAAATGCAGCCCCTATGATTCCGCCCCCTGGTGGTGTGCCTATGATGGGTCTGACTCTTCCCCCTGTCCCGGGGACGGCTAACCTGTCTTTCCCCACTGTGGGGATACCCATTCCCTGGATACCAGATGGACCTATGGACCCCTTGCAGCAGTGGGCAGCCGGTCAGCGGCCTCCGCAGGACTTTGGCCCCTCATACCCGAGGGTGGGAGGACGAGCTCACTCCTGGCTCGAGTTGCTCAAGACCGACCTGGTGCAGACGAATTACCTCGTCCAGATTGTCTTCAGATACCGGGTAAGTGAAGGATCTCCTGTTCGGGAACAGAGTACTAGATACCCTAGGGAGAGTGTGGATGAATGGATTAAAAGATTGCTAATGGAGGAGGGAGAGGAATCGGGGTAACTGGTCATAGGAAGGGGGTACCGGAACCCGGGAGAAAGCTCAAGTGGGAGGAGAGTGGAGGGGGACAAAGCATAAAGAAAAAGAGAAAAGGGGGGGCCTCGGGAAGCGCTGGCATATCTACTGGCTGGCAGCGAGAAATGGTCCAGAGGAAGTTAAAAGAAGGGGCCGGGAAGAAGGGGTAGGTGTTCCTTGGTGGTGGGGGACATGGTGCTAATCTCATGTGGTTTGCATATTCCAGGGACCGCCGCAGGAACCAGAGGAGCGAGATGAGGATGTCCGGGGAGGCGACGCCCAGGGAGAGGCTGAGCCGGGACCACGGTAGGAACAACCCGGGGGCCGGAGTCAAATAGGAGGGGCCGTCAGTGCTAACCGGGGACAGAGGAATGGAAGGGACATGCTGAGAGACACTTGTAGTATACCCCGCCATGTAAATAGATTTTATAACCAAGGTCCATTGACGTTAAGGATGTATGCAGTTAGGTTTAAGCCAAGGTATTGTGAATAATCAGGACGTATTTACGCTCATAGAGTTTTGATTGACCAGGGCTTGTGAATAACTAGGACCTCCCAATGATTAAGGATGCATAAGTGGTTTTACCGAGTCATTGTAAATACCGGCACTTGTTTACCGTTTAAGGATGCATAGCAGTTATGTGTACTAGGATATTTTGATACGCTGCTGTTCTAGTTGACATTATTGTACTTTGCATAGTTAAGGATAAGAATAAGGTGAAATACGTACCATAAGAGGATTCCGGGGATGTGTTCTGTCCGGGGAGGGCAGCCGGAGAGGGGCGGATGTTTTCACCTGCAAATATGAATAGGGAGTTGTTAATGAAACTGTGGCTAGGACATAAGAGGATGCTTTCAAGAGAAATTGAGACAAGGAGGAAGTATATTGTTAGTTAACTTACCTGGAAATGTTGTTGGAATTGTTAAGTTGTCATATTGAAGAGAAGTGGGAGCCGTGGAGGAGTCAGTCCATCTGGAATCCGAAGGAAAACCCCCTGTGGAGGATTGTGAGGAGGGAAGGGTGTGATAGGAGAGGGGAGGCGGGGAAGGCGCGCTCGCAGGAACCGGGGAAGCGAGCGGGGACAGTTCCTGCTGGCGCCAGGAGGGGGCGCGCGAGGGAGCTTGTGACGTCAGGGGATGACGTCACGGACCCAGGAGGAGGTTATATAAGCCAGTGAGGAGGGGCACCCGGGGTCTTAGCCCGCTGCTAGGACCAGGAGGAGGAGCTGGGAGCAACTGGAAGGAGGCCGGATACGGGGTATCCGGGAACAGGATAGAACAAGTCGCAGAGGTCGGGGCGGTTGACGAGCGTTGGAACCAGGGGCGGACTGGCTTCTCAAGGTGTTCTTAGGCTATAAATAGATATCCGGGTATAAACGACATTAAGTCAATATTAGTATATACATTCAATCTTTATTATGCCCAGATCTCATGGTAGACGTGTCAGGGCTTATGTCGGCACCTCAATAAACAGCCTGGTGGTTTCTGATACTCGAATTACCCGTGTTTGTCTTTCTGTTACAATATGTATATATCAGGCATAGATTACCCCCCATTAACTTTCACTTTCATAAATGGGGCATGTAGACTGCTAGTAGCTTCTTCAGCTGCGGCGAAGTGTTGGTGACACAAATATCCCAAACACAAGATCATCCTACAAAGAAACGCCTACCTAGCGCCAGCATCCAGGGGTATGTTTCAAAATAACCTACGATCACCAAATAGCTAGATACCACTACGATCACAGAATCTGACTAAATCGTAGGATCTATCTCCTAATATATACAGCATTGTACAGGGCTTGAGTAGGCCTACAGATTTGTACAATTGTTAAATTTCTGCTATGGTTTTGAATGGCTTAGGACTCCTTTTTATGTATTTTAACAATTAAACGTTGTCCAATTATTGAGAGAATTATCTACTTACCAATAGTACAACTGGTGATCGTTCAAGGTTCAAAATTGGGACATTGGATAACATAAAAAAAGACCAAGTTGCAGCTATCAGTACTTGTATGAATTAATTAAACTCCTAACATATGGCTCTTTTGAAGGATATTATCCACCTAATTCACGAGGGTATGTCTCCATATAATTATGCTTACATGTAGTGGCCTGGAAAAGGTATTTTATGGCTAAATCGTCATCGAAATGCTTAGAACAGCTGTTTAATTGTGCAGAATAAAGTAAATGTGGTTGCTTGTTTTTTTTTATTTTAATTTTCATGGCAGAAAATGCACGGGAGTAAATTTATTTTGTTTATATACATCGGTTGCATATTTACGGAGCCCCTAATAGGACATACCAAAAATATTTTTTTCTGTGGAAAAATTTATTCTTGCGGGTACTGAACAATTATTGCGGATACTGAACAATTCCTGCGGATACTGAACAATTCATCCCCTAATAGGACATACCAAAAATAATTTTTTCTGTGGAAAAATTTATTCTTGCGGGTACTGAACAATTATTGCGGATACTGAACAATTCCTGCTGATACTGAACAATTCATCCCCTAATTGGACATACCAAAAATTTCCCCAGAAAAAATATTCTTGCGGGCACTGAAGAATTCTTGCGGATACTGAACAATACCAAAAAGATGTTTTTTCATGAAAAAAATATCCCTGCGGGTACTGGAAGATTCCTGCGGGTACTGGAAGATTCCTGCAGGTACAGGAACATTTTTGCAGGTGCACAAAGAATTCTTGTGGGTGCACAAAGAATTCTTGTGGGTGCTAGAATCATCCTTGTGTAGTGTACTCTCAGGAATGTTCCTGTACATGCAAAAATACCCCTGTACCTACAAGAATACCCCTGTAGCCGCAGGAATGTCCCTGTAGCTGTAAGAATGTCCCTGTATCCGCAGGAATGTTCCAGTATCCGCAGGAATGTTCCAGTATCCGCAGCAATGTTCCAGTACCCACAGGAATATATTTTGCATGGAAAAAATCTTTTTATTATGTTCCTGTTTCCGCAGGAATGTTCCTGTTTCCGCAGGAATGTTCCTGTTTCCGCAAGAATGTTCCTGTTTCTGCAGGAATGTCCCTGTTTCCGCAGGAATGTTCCTGTTTCTGCAGGAATGTTCCTGTTTCCACAAGAATGTTCCTGTTTCCGCAGGAATGTCCCTGTTTCCGCAGGAATGTTCCTGTTTCCGCAGGAATGTTCCTGTTTCCGCAGGAATGTTCCTGTTTCCGCAAGAATGTCCCTGTTTCCGCAGGAATGTTCCTGTACCCGCAGGAATATATTTTGCATGAAAAAAAATCTTTTTAGTATGTCCTATTAGGGGCTCCGTACATATTGGACATACCCGTCTAAATACACTCAAATTTCCAAGGACATTGTTTCAATTAACATCAATTCTCATCGAAACAGCATATGATTTTTTTTTTCAATACGATGTTCTTTGAAGAAATGTGTAGATTCTGTCTCAAAATACATCCCAATCTTTCAAGGTATGGTAACAAGAAAATTAAATAAGTAAATCCATAAAGGTTGTTTCTTACCTTCTTAGAGACTCCAGTGCAAGAGAATTTTAGGTTACTGTGTGTTCTGACAGTATAGTTCTGCCCCCTAGTGATTCGTACCAGTACTTTGGCCTGGTAGGGGGATGTGTGAGACGTTAGACATACTCACTGTAAGGGAAATTGGACCACCCGTGTTTTCCCTAGTGGCAATGATAGGAACTAGGCCCAATGCTGCCATTTCTTAGGCAGTATCACTAATTTCCCAATAACTTCCAAAAACATAATTTTTGGCCAATTTTCTGGACATTTTCTGTGAAAAATGGTTTTGGGACCTCTTGATCTTTGTGTAACTGCTTATTTAAGCCCTCCTGATTGCTAGGCAACATATTTTTGTTTATGCCTATATAAAAACCCTTTTGGAATTTTAGATATCAGATCACACTTAGACTAAAATGAAACTTGATAAAAAATCAATCCCTAAATTGTCTAAATTGGACTAGCTTGAGTTTCCTAAATTGGACCATAGTTATGACATTATGTCCAATTTAGTTTCCTAAATTTGACCACTAGGCGGGGCCTTGGCATAATTTTCTAAATTGGACCAAAGTGTAACCTATTTCTTACTCCAGTATAGAGCAAATTCACATGATATTAATGGAAATGACAAGAGGATATATATGTAACATCATACATTAAAAGTTCCCTAGTTTTATGTATTTTTCAATATAAGGAAAATATGAGGAATTAGAGAATAATAATGCACACTGGTCCAATTTAGGTATCTGGTTTTCAACTTTAATTGCACACTCTGTCTAGAGAATTAAAATTCCTATATTTTTATGCTATCACCAGAAAGCTATAAGGTACGCTCACAAAGTGTATACATTTTACATTCAAATTCATCACTGAATAAATAATCACTGCACAGGAAAACGTTCTTAGGGGGTCCAAATTAGGCAACTTCCCCTACATGTATTTATAAGTTAGTTATCTGGATTCTTTCTCTTTTTTTTCTTTTTTTGAGATAGGTCAGATGCCTGTTAGGCCTAAGTGCAAGCTAAGCTCAATGTGGGGGGGGGGGATTATTTATAACATAGGCTTTCGGCGTTATAATTTTTTTTATGTCAATGAGAACTCCTTTTTATTTCTTGGAAATGTGAAGTTATTATCCATTCTGTTGGATTGCATTATTCTCTTTGAGACGTTCGCTTTTCCAAATACCATTCCTTTGTCCAGGTAAGTCATATCTTTTGTAATCCAATCCATACTTGTTTCAATAAGTCCCATGGATGGGTTGATGGAAGGCAAGCAGCCTATGCCACAACATTTATTGGTTATGGAGTATACAACATAAAATCGAAGGCAGTCATTATGTAAAATTGACTTCAAATTATACTCACGCTATTCAAGTGGAATTACAATGTACATGTATACTTAAATTCAATATAGGAATGGGGCGGAGGGGGAATACTTTTTTTTTTCAACTGGGCAAAATGTTTTTCATCTATTTTCAGTGAAAAAAAAAAACACTCGTTACTATGGGTGAAAAGGGCGTTTTTTTTTTGCTCATCTCTGGGGAAGCCCACCGCCCCACTGTCGTTAAAATAAAGTATTATTTTTAAATACAATTTGGGCAGTTAACATTCTCCGTCAAAGTCCGGAATATAACTTTCGACTTAAAGGTTAACTTTTGACTTAGAAAGAGAAAGTTAGAAGATCATTCTGGTCTGAAAGTGTGACTGAAAAAGATTTAAAAAATAAGTGGACCAAGGATTCGGGCAGTACAGTCCTCTGATTGTGCAGAGTGTCTAGTCCTGGATACTCCAATGTATGAGCTGAGTATGTGGAAATAGACACTCTCTACAATTAGAAGACTGTACTGCTCGAATCCTATAGGTCTACCCAAAGTCTGGTCTAGGCGTATGCTCATAAATGTCAGTGGAGTGGTGTTGTGAATTCTCATTATGAAATACTTGGTATGGTTCCACTATTTATTGACATTTCTAAGTGTATACAGGCTACATATTTATAAAGAGGCATTATGTATTATTAATCATGTTTAATCCTAATCTTTTTCAATAATGATTGCATATTGCCAGAGAATTGACATATTATTTCTCTTTTTGGCCAGAGTGTGCCATCTAGCGACATCCAAACAAACTAAACTTTAGTGGGGTCACTGTGAACTTTTCTCACTTTACAAAGAAAATTCCGCCCCTTTTGAGTGAAAAAGCCCGCATGCGACTATAAAATAAAAGAGGGGACGGAAAAATTTTAGATCCCTCAGAGGGGGGGACGGAAAAATTTTCGTTGCGCAAGCGCCAAATGGCACTGACCAACCCCCCCCCCCGTTGTTAAATAATGACCAGTCCCTTAGGGTAAAACACTAGGGATATCACTCCATGGGAAACGTGATGCTGATTCATTTTACATGGGGCTTGTTTTTTCTACTACCTTTAGTTAAAACCAACCGCTGAGAAAATATTATAATCACTGTCCGTTGAGGATCAGAACTCTAGAGGCTATGCATTATAAACCTAATATTTTGAATGCATGCCATATACCTATACCGTTTTCCCTCTAAATAGCGCACATAAATAGGCCTACATGTATGGAGAGAAATTTTATTGATGCTCAAAACCAAAATTAAATGAGCGCACATATTTAAACTCTAAAATATTGTTTTTTTTTACCCTAAATCCCCTGCCTTTATATACTGCTACCGGGGCCCATGGCCCTAGAGACAGTTGGCCCAGGACTGATGGCCCCAGAAAATGAGACTGATGGCCCCACTTTTGGGACTGAAGGCCCCACTTTTAAATTTGATGCCCTGTGTATAATCTGATGAAATAATTCACATATATATATATATATATATATATATATATATATATATATATATATATATATGTTATAGAATGAATGTTTATATGTTGATGACTACTTATGGAGCATCTTTGGTGTATTTTAGCACAAGTTTGGAGGTGTTAGAGCCACAATAACAAAGGCCTACCCACTGAGGCAGTGTGGTAAGCCCAGGGGGTGGGTGCCTGGGGATTAGAGCTGACACCTTTCAGCTTGCAGCACTGATTGACTGGGCACACTGGGCGCAAGCCATCTTCGACAAGGTGACAGAGCTGGGTCTAAAGGAGGGGCCAATCAGACAGTACCTCCGACAACTGATGGTGATCCCTAACCTCCCCGAGATCAACATCCAGCCAGCCTTCATGCAGCTAAAGACCCGGTGCCCACCTGTGACGGAGGGAGACAACCACCTCGCAGATCTGCTGGACTACATAGACAACACCTGGGTGTCCAGTGCCTGTCGCCCACCGTCATCTTGGTCAACCTTCAAGCATGCCATCCATACCAACAATGATGCCGAGGGTTGGCACAACAGACTAAACCAGCAGCTGCAGCACAACCACCCCAACATGTACCAGCTGATTGACCTTCTTCATGAGGAGGCTACGTTCCTTCCCTACCAAGTACAGCTGGTCTCCCAGAAGAAGCTCTACTGTCCGCACAAGCAGAGTGATGTCTGCAAGGAGAGAGCTCTGAAGGCTCTGTGGAAGCAGTACAGCCGCAGACACCATAACATCACCACTACCGAGTACCTACAGAGCTGTGCTGAGCTGACTGACATCCGGATCCAGGAGGAATAAGCTGACAGACTCTGAACACAGAAATGTGATATGACATTGTTCTCTATCTCAATGTATCCAGAACCAGGGGAGTCCTACTGCAGGGCAGAGACCCCAGACAGCCCAAGGTGTGATGCAGGAGACCCAGAGGGGCCCTACTGCGGGGCAGAGGCCACAGACAGCCTCACCTGCAGTCCAGGAGATCCAGGGATGCCCTACTGCAGGGCAGAGGCCCCAGACAGCCCCAGGTGTGATGCAGGAGACCCAGAAGGGCCCTACTGTGGGGCAGAGGCCACAGACAGCCCCAGGTGTGACACAGGAGTCCCAGGGGTGCCCTACTGCGGTGCAGAGGCCCCAGACAGCCTCACCTGCAGTCCAGGAGATCCAGGGATGTCCTACTGTGGAGAAGAGTATGTGTGTGAAGGAAAATAACACGACCAATTTACTATTGAAAGCATGACTTGTAAACATTTCTTTTTTGGTTTTAATGAACCCTAAACGGACTCTTTTACTAACAAAGTATTACAGTGAGGTGCTGGGATGTTTCCATTTGTTAATTTGATAGGAAAAGTCGATATGCATTTACCGGGTATGCAGGATTTTTTACTAGTATCTGCTAGGTAATAAGGGAGTTTTCCATTTTTAACAATAGGGGGAGTTGGTGAGTTTGGGGGGGGGTGACATAGAACATTTGGACCCCTCCTGAGAGGGTGGGGAAAAAATATTTTGATCCTTCTTCAGGGGGTGGCGTAAAAATTTTTAGACCCTTCTCTATGACGTGCGAATTGTCGGGACTTGCTGCGAAAACCCGCATTTGATAAAGTGGTGGGTTCAACTTCTCAAGATATTACTTATTACACTATATATAAAATGCCTCCTAGGTCACTGGTTAGAAATGTGCAATATATGACTGTTCAGCCTACAGTACCCTTGGGGTACCAGGTGAAGCAAAATTTTCAGGATGTGAAGCAATTAGGAAAGAGCCAGCTAACTCGACCTGGTGTGCAGGAATTTCAGCAAAAATGTATTCATAACTTAGAAATGTTTACAAACCTGACAGGTTATAATGTTTTACTATTTAGTTTTTTCTTTAATTCAGAGTTTTGTAAAACGTTTTATAGCCTCAAAAATCGGCAGTCAAGCTGTAATTTCCACCATCTTGGATCATGATTCAAAGAAATCGGCGGTCATCTTGATTTCATTTATCAAGTAAACTGGTCACTGATTGTAGATCTGGTTTCCTCTTACAATTCCCTTTAATTTGATATCTCATATGTAAAGATCTGATGAGTACTTCCAGAGTAATTCACTAAAAACAAACCTCCGAGAGAATCTGCTTGGAGAGTGCTAAATTGTTTGATGTTGCTATGAAACACATCGTTGCTAAGTTAAGCGCTGCTAAGATAAGCTCTTCTACTGGAAGACACCAGGGGGCTCTGGTGGTCAGTAGGCAGAATTTGCAGTGATCAGTAGGCCACTCAGCAGAATTTGCCATGATCTGTAGGCAATATAGGCCTATTTATGCATCAGGATGTACCTTCTTTTTTAAATTTCAAAACATGGGGTAATAAAACCTCTTGCTCAGGTGGAGTATGTGCCCCCCACACCAAGCAGTCATATCGAAAACCCCACTTATAAGCCAAACCCAAATATAAGCGGCACCCCAGCTTTGGGAGAATGCTATACATTTTATCATCAGGTCATAACAAAATGAGTGGGGGGGGGGGAGATTAGATATATATCTTTTTAATTTTCTCAGCAGTGGATATATCTACTACCAGAGATACCTACTACCTTTCTTCTCCAGAGATATTTTCTAGAAATAGATTTTATATCCATATGGGTAAACTTTTAAACTGAGTATGTCAGTCATTTTCAAAAACCATCATAATGCACAAATTTGGCCTCTAGTTTTGCAACATGTCTAAGCCCCTGGTGGGATGTCTCCTCAGACCCCTCTCCAGGCCTTTTTTCCAAAAAAAGGGTTAGGTTTTATAGGCCCAAGTTTTTTTTCATCATTTGGTGTTGGCAAGTATGCAATGCCCTTAGAAAATGAGGGAAAATTTCCATTTTGAGAACATAGATACAGCCCCTCACAGGTAAAAATAATGTTTTGTCCAAAAATGATGTACAAGGCACATTCCACATATAAGGTGCTGAGTTGAGAGACATGCTATGTTCTTTAGTAAAGGGACCCAGGCTAAAAGATGACCAGACTTTGGGCTGATTCTATAAGGTAAAGGGGCCCTCATATTTATGTAAAAGACATGCTTTACACATGGGAAATGTCAGTAGGTACAGGAAAAATGAAGGGGTACCCCTGCATCCCTGGCTAAATCTGCTGCTGGTATCCTTGAGTACCAAATGCTAAAGTGGTGTGTGACTTGGACTAGCTATTGTGCTTCACTTTAACCATGGGACACATATTGTCCACATCACATTTTTTCACATTTTGTCCACAAAGGCCCAGTGCAAGGTGTCCATAAAAGATGTACTGTCCACACACTATTTTTACAGAGTGTCCATAAAATAATTTTTTTCCATAACCAAGAGCATCATGGTATCCACAAAAGACACTCTGTCTACAATCTATATCACAAAGTATCCACAAAAACATGGTTTGTCCACATACCTTTGTCACAATATGTCCAAAACCACTATTAGTCCACAAGATTTTACCACAGAGCATCCACAGAAACCACACTGTCAACATTCAACTTCAGTAATGTTTCCACAAATTAAAAATTGTCCACAATCTATCAACCCAAATTGATCACAAAGTATCCACAAAAAAAAAAATACCTTGTCCACAGTGCATGGTAACAAAGTGTCCACAAAATACATTGATTTTGCAGTTACTGATTCACCAACCAGCAGAAATGGGGTTTTATGGCTTTTGTTAAGTTTGTGCTCAACTTGATGCCAATGTTTACTCCATTCAAATTAAATCTCAGAACAACCTTAGGGATATTTCCCATACCTAAGAATGTCATTTGCTTCCCAAAACAGTCAATTTGAAATTAATGTCAAAAATGGTGGATTTGATAGGTGGTGCCAGTAATAACAACAGATCTGCTCAGTCGGTGGTATTGTAAAGGTCTCATACCCGGCCTTATATACAGGGCCACAAGAGTCCAGGCCGAGAAGCCCGGAGAGCAGTGCTGCCACCACTCGCCAGGCATAGCCGACCCTAGACCCGAGTGTCCGCCCCGCTCGGGAACTGACCAACTCGTACCGATACTATCCTGAAACCGTGCCCCTACACTACCCCCAACAAGAATATGACAAGGTGCTACACAATTAGGGTAGTAACTAAGTTATAGTATTAACACAAATATACAATCTAGGGTGCACGGCTAGCGTACGAGTTGTCTGGCTCAAAACCTGGTAATAACTCTATAAGGTGTGTACTGAGTACCATAGTAACAACATATAGTAAGTATCACACCAAAACAGGTATAAAATAGACACATACCGAACTCACACATAGTTTGATTATAGAACTCAATAATTCGACTGATATCATACAGTAGTACATAAAGTTAGGTTATTATGTATAACAACCTCAAACACTTTGAAGTGTACCTTAATATCAGACAACATGTCAATCAGTACGTATCACTTACAGTGACTAGTCATACTCGAAGTACCTGATAATAATGTTCACCTCTTGACCCCTTTTGTTTTTTTTATACAAAAATAATCCAATGTACATAATTTACACTTATTCACATGAACACCTATAGGGCTTGTAATATTGAATATACCGGAAAAAAACAATCATGAACACATTCATAACTAAATGTACCAGTCTGGTCTTAACAATTGCCAGATTCAGATTAGTTATATATGGTAAACTACCAGGGTAGTAGAATACCTAACAATTAGATTCTGAACAGTAACTTTAATACGTAAATATAGATGATATAATGGGACAATTAAAGTATTGTCCATGAAAGTCTCTGAACGTATCCTGTGCTGTCCTATAGTCCTGAAATGCATGTACAGAAGAACTGGTACAGCATAAATCAGAGTCAAATAACACGGCATTCCTAACAGCTGCACTACCGAATCGTATTCAGATTCCTTTCCCCTAATCTGATCCTCAATTTCCCTTAGACGGAACGTTTCGGTTGTCCTACTACCTTCCAGGTCTTCAAGGATTCTTTCCAAATTCAATTTCTCCCTCCGTAAGCTCCCATTTTCAGACGTAAAATCCTCAACAGAAATTTCTAATTCCAACAATTGATTCTTCCTTCGTTCACATTCCTTTTTCTGAAATTCCAACAGTTTTTCATTCCTTATTTTCTCCTGGTCATACCTTTTCTTCCATTCCAGATGAGCCATCCTCTCAGCTTCGAACCCACTTCTCTCCTCACGGTACCTGTCCAAGACTATTGTACTCATAGGAGCCGGTTGGTTTGACCCGCCAGGATTAAAAATGGATTTGGACAACAGAGCTGTACTTAACTGATTCAGAAAAACTCCCTGATTGGATAAAGGCAGGATCTGGATAGACTCCCTTCTCCTCTGGGGTTCAGTTGCTGGAATCTGAGCTAACAGAATAGGACTACCGAAGGTTCCACTACCTAATAGTTTCGAATTCCGAACATTCGGAACCGTCTGATTAACCGCTACAGTCCCTTCAAGGCCCATAGAGGCATCCTCACTGGCTTCCGAATCAGTACTTCCCGAATCCCCAACATTCTGAATCGGTTCCCTATAGTCCATATATGCAGCTCCCCCGACACATGGTGTTAACGGAGCCGACTCATTCTCAAATACCCAAACCAACTTGTTCAGCCATGGCTGCGCACTCTTACTTGTCCTGGTCTTGGCACCAGTCTTGGCACCAGTGTAAAGGTCACATATTCCGAGTTCAAGTTCGTATTTCTAATCTGGAAAGGACTACCAAACGACAATCTCTGGTACAGAAGAGGCAACAAATTTTATTCAGGATCCTATGTACAATCAGACAAAAGGTTTCCGAATGCAAAGGTACCCGTATCGAAGGTATCCGTATCAGAGTATTCAGACAATCAGACAATGAGCTACCTATGTAAGTTCTCAGAGCCAGAGGAGAGAAGACACTCCTTATACGTACAGAACCCGTCAAGGTTCTCCCCCTGTCAGTCGCCGACCCAGCCTTATATATGGGGCCACAGGGGTTGGGTGGCGACCCCTCGAGTCCAGGCCGAGAAGCCCGGAGAGCAGTGCTGCCACCACTCGCCCGGCATAGCCGACCCTAGACCTAAGTGTCCGCCCCGCTCGGGAACTGACTAACTCGTACCGATACTATCCTGAAACCGTGGCCCTACAGTATTAATGGCACCCTATCATTCTGCTGTGTAGTTGATATTGGTACGTACTGCATGTTTTCTCTTCATTTGTCACTGGACTGTACATGTTTCATAGATTAGCAAGGTTCCTTTTATACATTCTTGTTTTGTTCTGGAGATATAAGATACTTAAGGAATAAGGCACGCAGAAGAGTTTTGAGTTCGAAAATTGTTATTGGTCAATCAATCATAATCACATACGTTGTTCATGATGGTCAAAGGTGAATACGACATTAGCAGAAGTAGTATGCAGAAGGGGAGCGGGTGTGCATCTATTATCCAATAAAGACTGGGGGTTACACTCCCTCCCCTTCGAAGTGGCCTTATTCCTGTTATAACAAGGTGTCAACAGTTACCACTGCCCTGCATTATTAAATCATATATTCATGGCTACCAAGATATTTGCACAGCAGACCTATTAGAGGAGCTGTGCATCCATTGGACTGCCATGCCTATATAACCCAATATATGCATGGCAAGGAAAAATCCCTGTCCAACCACATCTCTCATCACTATAATTAAGTTTCAAAAAGTGCAAGTTTCATATTATATGGACATGATTTCAACACCACTTTCCCGAATCCTAACACATGCATAAACATGGAAAAGGAAGTTGTAGCCATTAGTAATGACTCTTCATTAAATCATTTCTGAGGCAGCTTCTGCTGCCCTCCTACTACCGTAATCTCTCACGTAGAAGGCGCAGCCCGCGTAAATGGGGCACCCCTAACTCAGAGAAGGCTGGTTGGCATAGAACGCACACCTACCTCCTCTGAATTGGTATGTAGTAAAACCCAGCATATAAGGCACACCCAAAACTCAAGGGGACTAGTCTGAGTCTCCTTGTAGCTGGGGATAGCCTTAGTTAGAGTTAAGATTAATTTGGTTATGATGCTGACCATATATTTTTTTGAATGCCACAAATGAGGTGTAACTAGAAGTAGAACTAACATTGTAGCATCCGTTTTAGGATTATAAATGATCATGATCAAGATACAGTTTGCATTATTATTACAAGTGTTAGATTGTATTCCCAGTACTGTGCATGTAGTTGTAAACAGATTTTAGGTTATCCATGCTTAGATCACTGTTTTAGATGATAATTTCATGTTATCATTATTGAATAGAGGTGAAATGAGGGAAGACTACAAGTCGACATCCGAAGCCATCGTGATGCTGGTGCTGAGTGGTTTATTCATACAAACATGATGACGTTCATGAGCTTATGGTTATACGCGTTCCCGCGTTGATGCAACATTCATCAAACATAGGATTGTACATTTCTAACACTCCTTCTCAATACTAATGTTTCATGACATACCACATGTACTACATGAACTACTTAGTATGAAACTTACCATGAAACTAGTTACCAAATAACCAATACTAGGTTATGGATTTACTCAAGACTTGAACTATATCATAGCAATGTCCTTGCTTTCTTATAAGTGTCCAGTTTCTCCAAATCTTAGAGTAAACAGTTAAATACTACTATAGTATTCAGTTCATAGTCCTTCTGGACAGTCCTCCAACTGTTTAGTTTCAGTTTCACTTGATCGCCGTATGCCTACCATGGGGGCATACAGGCGAGATATGCAGAGCAGGGGGCATACGGATAGAGGAGGGGGCATATGGAAAAGACCATGGGGCATACGGAAAAGTAGTGCCAAAACACAACCCTACTCCTGATATAAGCTAGCACTACAAAATATAGTTCCCTTCGTAGATCTAGAAATGACCTGGATTATAAATTGCTGTGTGTATTTCAAGTGCTTTGAACATTAAGCACACTTTGAAATGACAAAATAAAGCGCTTACCTAGTGTGAGGGTTTCCGGGGGGGGGGGGGGGTTTCCACACCGTCTGCCGCTCAGGGAGCTCTACACGGTGTGGGATACTTATGGGTGAATGTCAGAAAAAGTGCACATATCTGGTGCACACAGTACAGAAAGATAAAAGTCAAGATAACATTACAAAAGTGTATTATATTGATAATGCAACATCTTGCCCTTATGAAAACCCCTGGTGGACTGGCTTCCTCCAAGAACTGCAGTTTTTATTCATGGCCAACTGGATATCATTGAATTTTGTGAGGCGTCTGTGACGAAAACTCTAGGATTGCTCTAAAACAAGTTAGGACAATCACAGCAACTTGAAATTTGGGCTGCAAGTACCTATTACCAACTGGATTAAGCATACAAGAATGCAAAACTGTATCTTTAACAAATTTTTGTGAGAGCCTGGACATAATTATCAAAATATTGAAAAATTGGACATTTTTGTCTTCAAATCACTAACTTTACTGTAGTTCTGTCAATAATGCCCTGATTAGCTCCAGAATTGCTCTAACTAATACTCATTATGTCTAGTTTGGGGAAAATAAAACAGTAGAGGCCTCACTAAAACCAATTTTGTACCCTTGAGTGTTGAATGTCTTCCGAGATGGAAAAAAATTAGGATAATCCAAATTTCACACAGGTAAAGGGGCCCCCAAAAGGTTTTTTTCAGCAATTGCAAAGTTGATCTGTACCTAAATGGACTTAGGCTAGGGGCATCTTGTGGGAAAGTATTAGTTGGTTATATGGACTGAAAATATTTTTTTGGGGGGAAAATGTTGAAATGAGGTGTCTGTGACGAAAACTAAAAATGCAATAAATTTAGATAAATATACTGGAAATGTAATTATTTTAGGTCAGGACATTGAGTAATAATGTATCATAGTCTACCACGAATAAATATTGTATAGATGATGGTTTGCAAGATTACAAGACCAGAATTTCATTTCCTTCTGTGACGAAAACTCATTTCTGCACTTTGGTGCTTGTTGTGGCCAAATAAGTAATGGGATTCTAATTATAACACACACAATTGATGAATAGGAGTACAAAACACCATATTAACCACAAAAAAGTCAATTGAATACCCTCATTTCATGTACAGGTAGGAATTTCTGGAGCAATTTGAGGCAATTTTAGGTCAAACACAATTTTAGACCCACCAACTCTTGAATAAAATCAACAGAACATGTAGAAAATGCCCTAAAATAATTGGGGACATCATTTCTGCACATTTCAAGCCATTTTTGACCTTAGGGCAGCATATGGTGCTCGCCAGAGAGAATTTTGTTCAACAGGAGTTTTCGTCACAGACGCCTCACGAATATGAGTCTCTATCAAATATTGCCCAAAATCAACATGGCAGGCACCTGCCAAGTCCAAGAGGCTTGCTGATTCAATCAAGCTATACTGTTTTCATCAAAATGAGACCAAATTAACCAAATCTAACCACATCAGCAAGTACTAGGGGATATAATCTTTGGACTGCGAAAGAAATTTGATCGGATTCCTAAACTTTGATGGCAAAATTTGTCAAAGTCTGCAGAGAATCTTCAGAAAATCTTTGATAAACAACCAGATGTAACACTTATTTGACAAAAACAAGGCTCCCCAAGTAATTGACTTTCACTAGGTAACACCAGATGATTCTGACTTTGCAACAAACAAAATCGTGAGGCGTCTGTGACGAAAACCCCCTATATGAGAAATGGTACTCAAAATGCTACACTGCAGGCCCACAGCATACCAATGCTTGTCAGAATTGATAAGCAGGCTGTGTTGGTTGATATGGCATGTAAGAAACACAAATGGATACTTAAATAAATTAGCAACATTATAACATGTAGTTGATGTGTCTAGCTGTGACAAAAACCCAGTCCACATTGACATTCTGACCCACAAATCCGGGACAATTTGACCGATGGCTAAAATCTTTATACCACCTTCATCCCCTTATAAGTTCTTTACGTGACATGTATTAGAGACATTATATCACTATTATTGATAGAGTTATTCTGACCTAAGAGTTATTGTCACAGACGCCTCAAAGAGTAAAATTCCACACATGAGTGACTATAGTGAAAAATTCTCAATCAACATCCACCTAAACTGACATAAATAGTGTAGGCCTAATATATGCCTAATACCACAGGCAATTTTGGATAGGTTCCTAGTCTTTTAGTGGACAATGGGACATGTGCAAAATGACCTAATTAAACTGCAAAAAAAACCCAGACTCGTTCCTACGCCGCCTCCGACGCATATGCTCGTGAAGCATACTGGTACCCCGACGCTTCAAACGTTGTGTTTGGGTTTAGTACTACTTGAATATTGAGGCCATCTGACCCATCTGACCTCTTGAGGCCATGTGGTTGTGGGGCCATTTGGCATGAGGACATTTGACAGGGGGGCATGTGACCGGGGGCTGAAAAGATTGAGGTCATGTGCCCTAGAATCTCGCTGGACAGGCCAGCCCAGGGCACCGCCATGGCACTTGTACGCTGGGCATCTGCGGTCTGTATAACTACCGCAGGCATAGGGCTCCACCCCCCAACCCCTCTCCCCTTACTTCCTCCTGTGTCAAGGTCAGGTCACAGACATGGAGAGCAAGGATTATAGAAATTATAATCTTGTTATATCAAAGAGATTCTTATCCTAATCCCTTAATTGGGGGTGATAAGTGGATGTTTATTCTGCACTCTGACTACACTATGTCAAATCACGGGTGCTACTGTCTGCCTTCGCTATTACGCCCCGCGCCGAACTCTGCTGCTCAGGGTACCGGTACACTCTGACTGTCTCAGTCTTATTTCACACTCTCCCCCACATATTCAGATAACCTATCAGTGATAACATCTGCTGGGATAGTGTGCTCACTCATGCACATCCAACAGTTTCCAACAAGTTGGCCAAGGCTTCCACCTGCCATATGTAGTGGGAGAGTAGCGGGAGCGGAATTCAGGGGTAGGTTTCCAGCCTATGGCACCTGTGTCCGGGCACCTGCAACTCCAGTCGCAGGGCTCTTCTCCAGATGGCGCCTCTGGCAACAGCCTCGCTTCCGGTGAGAGACGTCATCGGGTCGAGTTATAATGGCTACAGGTAAGCTAGAGTCTGCAAAAAATATCTGCATTTCCTATCCTTCCGGAATATGTGCATCATGTGAACAGTCCCAATGCTTTCTTACAGAACTCTAGGACCATGATGGCTATCTAGAAGTGCTTATATCCCCGGCTTACTGGAGAAATAAGGGTCTATACCCAACGGACCACAGTGGTAAACAAACCGAACACCCACAATCTTGAGTCAAGATGGCGGAGCGCTTCGCTCGTTTCAACGAGGACAGAGAGTTTGAGGTAGGATTTTACTCGTTTCTTAACTATAAACTGACATAATCACATGGTGTGTATGGTGTGTATTATCTATATTCGGGACATAAATGGTAAGAACCGTGCTGCTTGCCGGAATCAAGTGGGAATCTGTAGTTTATTTTGGAGGTCAGCTGAGTGGGCGAAAGCTTCGCTCACTCACTCACTCAGAGTCTCAGTCACTGACTGACACTCACACAGTGACAGTGGGCTGGTTGTGGTTACAGAAAACCTGGAAAGGTTTGGGAAGCATAGGCCCATGGGCCGTTCATGGCTAATTGTCATACTTGTTTAGCAAACATCCACCGAAAAACCCTTGCCTTCTGAAGTTCTGAAAGAGCACCAAAACAGTTTGCTGCTTCAAGCAGAGCCAATAAGCCTTATCACGTCTGATTATAAAATCATTTTTATTCCTGCAAACATTTGTGCTGGATATTTCTAAAAGACTAAATCCCACATGATTCGACCCATGATTCTAATGACAGAATACACACCTTACTAAGCGTAGCGAAGTCAGCCAAATATGGCGCCCGCTCCCCCTATCTGTCACAGTGCTGAACAGCTGTTGGTAAAACACTGATTCTGAGGGTTCTACTAGGCAGAATTACTTCAAATTAGTATCAAATTGAAGAGGAAACCTTTCTCTATCTCACTGGTATAGTATTTTCCTTCTCTCACATAACTTTTGTTTCATCATAATGGGAAACAATTGGATGGTTTTGTAAATTCTGTCAGACCACACTCAGACACTGTAAGGGTGACTAGAATAGACATGCACTTATTGCAGAAATACATAGTTATTGTCCTTCCTAGACATAGCTAGACATGATACAATGTAATGACCTTGTGGCCAATATTTAGACCTACATTTTGAGGGGATTTTGGATGATATCAACTGATTATTAAGAGCAGGGCGGTCTTGCAAACTTCTACAACTTTGGACCAAATTTCCTAAATAAATATTTGTTACAGAAGCTAACAGAACCAACAGGGTTATTCTTCAACCTCGTTTTAGTCAGAATATGGTCAGTTTATACAGCAATAGGGCTGCGATTTTCTGCGATTTTGAATCTACTGAATGCATAATCTCAAAAAATTACTGAAATTTTTTTTAGGTTACTGATTTCAGCTTGATATTTATACAATTTACACCTCTAGTAATAAATTGTCACTTAGATATGTTAATCTCCTATTTCCAAGCTTTAAGGTGGTGTTTTTGGTTAGAAGATAGACCTTTCCAATCAGAATTTATGAGTTATTATGTACAGTGATGTCCAATTACCCCACATGTATTGTATGTTTAATGGTTGGTCTTATCTGGATATTTTGATGAAAATGTGGGGTTGAGAAATGACAGAAAGATTTTCATATCTCCAATATATAAAGTGGCATAGAAATACTTCTAAAAGGAGTATCAACTCCATTCAAAAACCTATGGATTGTAAATTTTATACCCTTTCATTTCCTGCACAATTTCCGTAATTCTGTTGAGGTCCGGATTTTCGGCTGACTTCGCTAACTAAGGTCCTTAGTCTCGCTCTCCTAGATCTGTAGAGTATCTTTTACCCAGGACAACGAGCACAAACTGAATCATTAGCCTTAGCCTTTAATAGGGCAAAATTGATTCATGGATGTTGATTGATGTTAAAGTTGGCTTTCCATTGGCCACCCACCATACCTGGTAGGCCTATGACAAAAGCCCCGGTCTAGGGGGTCTAGATGGGGGGTCCCCCATGTCCCTTGTCGATTTTAAGAAAAGCCCATGTCAAATGTCACTAAATTTGTATTTTCCTCTGTCCTTGTCACTAAGCTCTATGTCACATGTCGATTTGAAGAAAACTCCATGTCCCCTGTCACTATCTTTTTTGTCCCATGTCCTTGTCCCTAGAAGCTCCATGTCTTTTGTAGATTTTAAGAATAGGCCATGTCACACTGTCGATTTTAGGGGTCTAGACCCAAAGTAGTTCCGATTGAACCCTGTTATTATGGACATGGCGACTTCTAGCTCGTGTTTCCCACATATACAATGTTCCAATCATTTCACAACTTCCCAGGCCTATTGGCAATTTCCCCAAGAAATTACTTAATTATCAAAAAATCTGAAGGGTGAGAGGTGCGACTTGGTTCGGTCGCAACCCCAAGAAGTCCCTTCATGCTTCTTCCCAACTCACATGCTTGCTCTACAGTGAGTTGGGTCCCGGACGCCAATTTGGCAACTACATCTCGTGAATGCTGTCGTACGACAAATCCTGCCGCACATCAGTTTATGTCGCATGAACATTGTCACAGCAGGATATCCACTGCCACACACATACAAGAGAAAGTCACCGCGAATTACCGGTGGTGGATATCCCCCAACTAAAGTTTAATAGCACAAGCTGATTAGACCAACATGTTGTTGGCGTTCCATTGGATAGACCTACTCATCACCATCGTATGGCCAAGTAGCACGAATTGATCATTGGGCAAACTTTGAGCTTATAAGTTATTGATGGATTTCTATCAGTCGCTCATCACAGTGATGTAAAGTAGGCCAAATGTGTGCTGACCAAATGTAACCATTGCTAAACTTCCATAGGACATTGGCATTGGGTCAGTACCTACCAGATTCGCAGCCAACATTGGCACTGCCCCAGATGCTATCTATTGGGTAGGCCTACCGTAAATCCCCGGTCACAAGCCAGCCCCGGTCATAAGCCAGGGGGTGAGTTCAGGAAAAAAATAAAAGCCGGTTTTTGGGTCAAATTTTTACCATTTTCTCTTTATTCTATAGTAAAAAAAAAAAAAAAAAACGGTCATAAGCCGGAGGGGGGGGGGACTTTGGGAAAAATTTAGAAGCCGGTTTGGGCCCAAAATAGAAAAAATGTTTATAACCGTGGATTTACGGTATATCAGCTACTACATTTCTCTTTGCGAATGTTGACGTCTGACAGAACATGCAGGGGCAGTCACAGGTATCAAAAGTCGATGATTTCTGCAAATCCTGTTACACACGCCTTATCCATTGCATGAACGTTGTCCCCGCAGGGGTTCACTGGTAGAACATTTTATGCGACGGCCTACAAACCGCAGAAAATACACAGAAGTGGATCATGGCTTATGGCACAATATGTTGGTGCTACTGTTTATGGAAATAAATTGACTGTACTGAAACTAGCGCTAGCGTAAAGTTTGGGATACACTCTTGATGCAAATGTTAGATTCCCGAAATAAAAGCAAGGGATCCACTGTTGCATATCTTTTTAAAGTGCATAATAGCAGAAAAGGTTATAACAGTTCATCCCCTGCTGCAACAGTGCTTTGACGTCCAAGTGTAGTCAGAGAAATCAGGGTACCGGTACCTGGTATATCAATTAATACATGTATATGTGACCTAAAACTGTTGCAAGGCCTGCGCTTACGAGGAGATGCAGAACAAATGTGTGACATTGGGTTCATCACTAAATAGTCTCTATTGCTACACCTGGGGCTTGAAAATTGTCATTCTTCTTAAGTGTCAAACCTATAAGCCACACCAGTACAATGTACTTAGTACAGAGTGATTGTATAAGCCGCACCGAGGGGATGAAATGGTCTATAAGTTACTGCCCAATCTTGGTTTTACCTTGGTACTGTTGGCATGATGTAGTGTTAACTTGGAAATATACTGTTACCCCGGTAGTACCGGTATGTGCTCTTATATTGGCTTACTAACATTGGTTAGGTTATGAAGGGACTAAATCATAGTAAATGTTTGCAGTAACTTAAGACCTCCTTCGCAAGGTATAGAAAGTCTGTTTACATATGGGATGGTCAGCTGACTGCTAGGCCTGACTGGCCTCCACACATGATATACCGGTACGTGTATTTATGACTAGTCCATAGTTAGATATGTACTGCCGTCACTATCATAACGGTAGAGCATGCGCATATTGATTAATTAGTAAAGCACATACGACAGGGCTGTTATGTAAGGTAAGGGTACGTTAATGAAGTGTTGACAGAATCATGTTCATAGATTTATTTTGACCACTTGATATTTATATTGTTAAATATAGTTTATGACAGTTTCACTCAGTTTCAAACTTGTTGTAAAATAGCAACAGATGTAATAAGTGTGCACAAATACCTGAGTGAATCTGATCCTACATTCAACGTCAGTATTGTTGGGTTTTTTTTCGTGTTTTTTTTCATAACCGATGCATATAAAAAGAATCAAGAAAAAGAATATTACTATTACATCTATTTTCATATCATGGTCATAGGCCCCACTTTTAACCTTTCCACTTCAGTATGACATATACGTTAACCCTTACCCATTTCTGCCTTATCACCCCCCCCCCCCTTAAAACACCCACACACTGTAACTGAGTGTCAGTTGTGTTGATGTTGGCACTGCCTAGCAACAGGCTGTTGTAGCCCAGAGGAAACCTCAGATTATGACAACCAACTCCAATCAGTGGGTCATGGTAAGGGGATGGTTACAGGTTCACAATATTATGACATGTATCTTAAAACCTCGTGTATAAGCTTCAGTTTGTAGGTGAAACAGACAGCAGCGCACCTTATATGACCTCTCAAAATCGGCGTGTGCTTATAGGTCATTTATTACATTAAATAGAGAATCAAATCGTTAAAATCAAGCCCTACATGTGCACTACAGTTTTCTCCCATTACCAGGCGTGCCTTATATATAAGCGACATATGCATAGTTTTACTGGACTTATACCAGAGTATACACACTATACACCTTGCACCACTGACTCTTGATAAGCTATATGCGCTATATTGAACAAGAAACCAGTTTCACATAGCTGGTTGTCAGTTTAGTAATGCAGGTAGAGCATCGCAAAGGTGACCTGTACTCTTTCTGAAATAAATATGTTTAAAACTTGAAACATGAACTTGACTTGACTTGACCCACTCAAGGCCTTCCAGTCTTCAGGTGGGGTGTTACCGTCGTGCACGCAGCCCCCAACCCCCACCCAACCCCTTTCTCATCCCACCATCTAGCTACAGTCCAAGGCAGGTGGTTGTGGGTGGTAGGTAGCCGAGAAGGCATGGTGCATGATGTGTTGACTGTCAGAAGGGAAAAGATCCTCCCTCTCACTGTTTAGAAAGACATGAATACTTCTACCCCTGAGTGATTTTCTTACAAGGGGATCCAGGCCACCTAGTAGGACACCAAAACTTTCACAAAAGAAGGGTGTGGCTCATATCAAAGCATATAGCTCAGTACTAAAACTGAAATACAGGGTGTTTCTTATAGGACTTTCCCAAAGCCATGAGAGCTTTTACATGAGATAGTGTGGGAAAATTTACTGAAACATAGTATACAGGTTTAGTGACTCACCAGTCGATGGAGGCACCTCAATGACAGTACTGGGGGTAGTATTGGTAGGGGAGGGACTGGAGACCAGGGTGATAGCAAGCTCGAGGGATGTCTTTTTTTTGGTGATATTGTAAACTTTGGTGTATAACACCATCCCCTGTACACTAAAGTGTGTGGTTTTCTTCACATGTCCCTGTGTGTATTATAAATAACTCACTAGGGATGTATCAGGATAACGTACCAGGATGCTAAGAGCACAGAGGATTTATGAATGTGATACAATGACAATTGAATCTCTCAAAGCTCTCTGTCTGAACACATACTACACTGAATTGTGAAATATCATTTGTGCAGTAGCCTTGAATAATTTTGAGCAAAAATAAAAAAAGTATTGACCACCAGTTCTTAAATCGGATTTTTCGATACAGATCAGCCAATGATTAATTCACTTAAGGCCCCCCCCCCACCCTCGAGAAGTGTTATTATTTTCAAACCTCTGAAAATCCCTATCTGATAATTTGTTGCAATACCTTGCGGGCACCACAAGATCTGAGATCACAAGACTGTAACAGTAAGCTCTAACATGGGTACATAGTATTTTTTTTTCACGATAGGGACCACCTGGTAATTGAAAAGAAAGCAGGTGTAGCCATAGCTCTTATACACGTCGTATTTCCCGTTTTATTGCACCTCTGCGTATCAGTTTCAGTTATTACACTGACAAGCGCAAATACAAGGCATGTGCTAACATAAGGAATGACAAATTGAATATCATTACATCATTTTACCCTGCGCTATAATTCAAAAACCAGAGCCCAATAAATGGAGGTTCTGTATGCATTGCTGGTAGTGTAGTCTCACAGAGGATTTGCCAGTACACCATATAAAGTGGGAATCTACAGAGTGTAGCGAACTGTCTTTTTATGGCCAATAAAAGCAGTGAATACGACAAACATATCATGTACATGCAGGGCTACTGACACTACCGTAATCTCCCGCATATAAGGCGCAGCTCGCGTATAAGGCGCCCCCCCCCCAACTCACAGGGGGCTGTTTTGCATAGAAGGCGCCCCCCTGAGGGCAGATTTTTGTTAGTTTAGTACTGTTCTATAGTAAGAATACCTCCTCTATAAGGCGCACCCCAAACTCAAGGCAATGCCCCTCCCACGTATAAGACCCAGCAACATTTTGTTTGGCGTAGAAGACGCGTCTTATACGCGGGAGATTACGGTACCTCTATATCCCCATCCATAAGCCCCCCACCTCCTTTCACACACAGACACCGCCATTGCTGTAAAACTCCACGTATAAGCTTTACTCTGGCATAAGCCGCACCTGTCTGTGAGCTGCTCCTGGAGTCTGAAAAATGAAGCTTTAGCATGTTCACAATAAAAAACAACAAAAAACATCGTATAAGCCGCACCTGACTTGTAGGATATATGCCTTGTGGTAGCCTACTGAATTGCCTAAAAGCTGTGAGTTATATGCGAGGTTTTTTGGTACTAAAACCTCACATTGTGATGATCTAGGTTGTGGGAGAAAGGGCAGGGTGGGGATAGGCTATTGGGGTATGGTACATATATCGGCACTAATGCTGGGGTCGAGCCGGATATGGATTGTATTGATTGTTTAAGTAGTTTGCCATGTTGTCCCTAGGGTAGTGTAGTTAACGGCTTAATCCATTACCTCCTAACCACAGAATTTATGCTCAATATAACACCAGTTTCTTCACAATGGCCATTGATTTATAATTCATCAATACTTCGAACAATTAAAAAAATGATAATAAAAAACTACTGTGTCATAATCACCCATTCCTTCCATTTCCCAGATTAAAAAAGTAAAAAAAAAACAACAAACAATGCAGATAGTGAGTGAGTGAGGAATGTGTCAGTGCCCGCGCATATGTGCACCATACACATCCTGAGGGGATAGAAAAGAGGAGAAATAGGCCATTTTAAGTGGGCTAGGGAAGTCCGTCAATGCAGATAGAAAAAAGCGTCAATATATTGTGGTGGTACCTTAACCATACGTTTTATTTCTCCTGCATATGGCAATCTTCCATTACCCTGTCCCAGAATGAGAAGCTGTGTGCCCCCAATGGTGTTGCTATGGAAACCCATGACTGTTTACCCTATACAGGTGTAGAGCTTCCCCCAGGCCTCAGCATACATCTATAGGTGAGGCGAGAAGTAGGGATGGGAGCTGCTCTCGACCTGCTCTGACCCTGTGTTTAGTATTGACATGGTTTGACAGGAGGAGGAGGGAGGAATGAGCAAATGAGTTGAGCTCTTCACTTATACATGCGTTTGCGTTAAAGTGCCCTGGCTCGTTTGCATTTTGAGCCCTAATTTAGCACAGCATTTAGAAATATGAGATAAGCGATTTTAATTTCTTCACCTAACCTGAACAGTCATTTTGAGACCCTGCACTTATATGAAACCGGCTCTTTTGAAACCCAGCACAGTTTATATCCTATAGTGGTCAGTGAGGAGAAGGTAGCAGTATGTTCAGTAGGATCAATCCATAACCCGGTTAGTGAGGTCAACTACCCTGGTCAGATTCACCCCTAACCCCCCCCCCCCCTCCTCCAACCTTCCACCCTCCCACCCTTAACCAGTCATCCTCCCTCCAACCCCTCTCTATTACTTGTCTGATGAGGGCTTCTCTAGTCTAGTCCCCCAGGGGTAGTCCTCGATCGGTTTGAGGGGGAGGGATAGTCAGACATTTGCAAAGCAGTAGTTGGTCGTGCAGATCAGGCCTGGTTATATGGGAAACCAATAATGTATTCCGACTTGGTGGGATACATTATTGACCAATGAGAAGATTCCTTTCATTCAGTGCCGACTTTTCAGGGTGCATTACATAATACCTGGTACCCATCAGCTCGCTGTTATCAGTCCTTATCTCGCAAGGTATCAGCTTCAGCAGGGGTCAGCCCACTAAGGAACACGCTAAGGCCATATAGTAGAGCTCTAGGGATACCAGGTTAAAACTAGAGCAAACATTGTACATACATATTCATTATGACTGCATGCTCTAATGCCTGCTATGTTATTACTGGATGATTATACTGATTATTAAGTTATGTACGTCACTACCGGTACATACTCATTCCTGAATAACCTCAGGCCCCTATGTTTAGATTTAAGAAAATGATTACAAGAACAAAATAGGAGCACCCCACCACTCCCCTTCAAGGACATCAAACGTGGCAGAATACTTAAAACCTTGCTTAGTATGTACGCGCCAATCTCAATTATTAAAGGTCCAATTTCTCACTGATTTCCTTACCAATTTTTTATACTTAAATCTGCACACCATATATTTCTGTTATTGACCATATAGATAGGAGCTGAGTGTGGCAGAAAACAGATGGTGGAGGTAGGAGGGGGACTGGGACTTGATATGATTTATTGAACAGGCCTAAACAACTTCAAGTAACTTCTGCTTGTGCCAATGCATTATGTATCCACACCACAAGTCCCCCACTCTACCAGCTCTCAGTCCCTCAACATGGCTTCTTAGGGCTCTTTTGGGACCACATACTGCATTATGCCCATTTGTCGTCATGATGTAAAAAATAAATTGTTTCAGGTAACCCGACCCTACCAAGCCAAACAGGGCCGACCCTAATATTTTTCTCTATTTTTGAAGAAATTATAGTTCTTTGGGCAAGTTTTCAACAGACTTTGTCATTTCCAAGTCGCTGTGACTCGATCCCGAATCACCGCAAGTCGATCCCGCGTCACTGCAACTCACAACCCTGAGTCTTTGTAGCAGTTAAAAAAGAAGTTGCAAAATAAAAAAAAAAAAATCCGACCTACCCTACCCATTTTTTTTTTCAGCAGGTTTTTTTTTTGGCCTGATGCCCGGCTGAGTAGACCAACGGCCTAACACACTCCCACAGGGTCACCATGATGCACCAGTGCAGGTTTGACCAGTAGATACACCTGCAGTGCATCGGTGCATCATGGCACCAAAGGGACATGAACCTGTAGGCATTATTTGCTCCTTAAAGGGCTACAAGTGTTGCTGAATTAGACCAATCATTAGTCATAGTCCTCTAACTAGAGATAAGACCTTCTGGGGGCTCCTGTATTCTAGACACGATTCAGAATGAAACAAAGCTACTATAAGAGCCGTATACCGTGTTGACTTTGCTATTGGGTGTTAGCTATGGAGTTCTTTGTAGAAGGGAGTGAAGAAAGGGGGGAGGAGGGAGGTAGGATGAGTGAGGGGGTGGGTGGGTGGGTTATAGGAGATAATATGGGAGATCCATATTCTTGATTACAGCGTGGCCAGAGCTGTCTCTCTGAATGCAGCTCTTGTGGCGATACAGCCATGTAATACTAATACAACCAGGCATAACTCCACCATTTGCCAGTTATGTCAAGATGTTAATCTACCAAATGCTACCAGTAATGTTGAATTAATAAGGCACCTATGGCATATCTAACGCATCTGCATCATTTGAACTGAGTCATATCGTTTGTGTGTATGTAAGGGTGCTTTGGAGGCTAATTTTTTGATAGTTCACTTTTCACCTTCTGTGTCGCAATACTAAGCTTGAGTTTACTTTTACCAGCATTAACTATGTGCTTTTTTCATTAAAAAAAAAAAAAGAAAAAAAGACAACACCACTATACATAAACTTAGTAGTAAAATGAATGTGGTGGAATGCAAGGCTGAACAAGCTCATCTTTTGTAAAACTAGGTGCAGTCTCAGATCAATGTTAGATATCATTGAAGTTGTTTTCTTTTTTCTTCCATACCGCACTACTCATGCTATTGTATCTTGTATTCATGAGAAGAGACTGCCCTGGCAATTTCCAATTCCTGGGTATACTAGAAATCATTTTACAAAAATGTGCTAAACTACAGCTAATAAGATGTAACTAGAGAACAGCTCCAATTCCTAGAATATCAGGACAAATTGATAGGACCTCGCGTATAACCCACGGTTTATACTCGAATCTTTCATTGCGCCTTATAGACTCTCAGCGTATACAGTACCTGTGTGGATTAGGGCAGTAGTATGAAATGATGGCTTTACAGACTAATGGCAGCACATGGAGTTTGGATTAATGTGAAGGACATTGTAGTAAGGAGGAGACTGATACGTGCTCACCTCACTGCCACTACCAGCCTGAATTATTGATCCAACCCAAACTCTGCCCCTGCTAGTCGCCATGGAAAACTGACTGCTGTGGTAGTGGATGGGTGAGGTGAAATGGTGAGGGGGGGGGGGCAATGGGAAATATTAGATTGGAGGTTGTGGGGGGGGGGGGCTCTTTCCTTGTTGGGGAAGGGAAATGCTTTCAATAGAACATTATAGGGTATGTTGTATGGACACTAGGCTTAAGTGAAACCTGGAGTTAATGATAATTAGCTATTAGATATAATAAAGAAAATATATGTGCGTGTAGAATATTGTTTTGGTACATTAGAGGAATAGCAGGGATGAGAACTAAATTAGCCAGATGTCTCTTCTCCAAGTGTATGCTACAGGGATGTAAGTCTTCAGGTTTTATCAGGATTTCCTGATTTCTGAAAATATTGAATGACATGTATTTTCCTTATATGAGTGGTAAGGAGGGCTGTTTGGCAAAACAGAAGGCTTTTATATCAAGTAAACATATGACTTCCTGATTTTTGCCCATGTGTGACTTACATCCCTGATGCTATTTCAGGGCATAGACAAAGGCTATATTTATTTCATACACACATGCATGCTATACGAATATATACACACAGAAACACGTGCCAGTCTACTCGTGTCCTCTCTCACTAACTTACAGTAAGTTTAAGTGGGCCCTTGGTCTTCCTACCTTGTACTTTGTATTTAACTTTAAAATAGTAGATTGAAAAAAGTCATGATTGCACCCAGTGAACCATTGCAATGTGATCATGAGGGTTTAAATATGATATGGTTGGGTGTAAAAATAAGTAGCCAAACCCTCATTCTTCCATTTTAAGTACACTTCAATAGATTGTGCTATTAGTGACGGCTAAGCTTTGAGAACCGCTCAAATGGTGCCAAGTTGACCACTATGTTTATTTCCTGAATGAACATTCAGCTAGGCTCCAGCTTTTATTGACACATTGGGTGTGATAAAAGGAGAAAGAATTTGCCTACTGACGGTGCTTTAGATGTCGATGGGGAGAGGAGTGAAAACATTGACCATGGCGTCATTTAGCGTTCACTAGTACATAGCACCCTGTATGCGGCTTTGAGGCTCATATAAAAACCCCCTCAGTCAAGGTGTGCCTTATAAGCGGGGTATTTCTACTCTGAATCAGCACTAAAATTTCGAAAAAGAAATACATTTATCGTGTAATTCCATCCATTTAGATAGTTTCCCTATGACATGCACGCTTCTGGCAAGTGTCTCTTGGCCTGATTTTGAATACAAAGACCTGAAGGCTGGCACCCATCCACAACGGGCGTATTCATGTAGAAGACAGTAGACCTCCTGACCAGAATAGTAGGCACCCCTTCCTGCCGTATCAACCTATAATATGGCCCCCGGACGTAAAACTAAACAAACAAACAAACAAGCATATTTCAAGGGGTCTTTTTGGAATAGGGCAAATCAAATTGTCTTTTTCAGCTATATACACAACATTTTGCAATTTCCTGCATTTTGTTGCCTATATAGTGGTATCTCTGACTCTAAAATTATAAGCATCTCAAGTAGGTGTTGTTCATGAATAAGCACTTGGAAATGAATTCTTAATTATAAGTGCCTGGTGCTCATATCAACCGAATCTGGATGTAGACTAGATTTATTCTTCAGTATATAACGGCGTATACAGTACAGCGTCTATCTCTTGCCACTCTGCTGATGTGGCCAACGATCAGCACGATAATACAATATTGACGGGCCCATATACAGCGATATATAATGCTGTCGCGCGTGGCTACACACAAACCTATGAGTGTGGCACAGACACATGAAGGGCTTTGAATCTATAGGCACCTGGTGGAATAGATTTTAGATCAATGGAATATTTCCCTCCACTTTCTGTAAAAAAAGTTGGATGCAGCTTATACCGATTTTGACTGCTGTTATCAGCGCTTATCTGCCAGTACCAGATCAAGCTATAGTGGTGCTCAATAAAAGCCCTGCTTATCAGAAATATACCAGTGTTGATCAACAGAATAATGCTTTGGAGTTAAGAAGAGGGCATATGAAATGCAAATTCTTGCACATCAGCCACATATTATTGGCCGAGAGACTTGTCTCCTCGGCCATATGTACATCATGTAGAAGGGGGACAGCAGGTCATGTCAAAAACAGCCAAAAGCCCTCTACTATAGATCAGCTACTGAAATCAGTCAACCATGACGAAGACTGGTGTACCAGTGTACCAGTACCAGTGTACCAGTGAATTGCTATTATTCCAGGTCATTCTGGGACAGGCTGATAGCTTCCACACCCACTCTAAGCGCCTCTAAGTACCTGTAGTCAATTGCTATTGTCCCAGGTCATCCAACAGCACCACAGCTCTGTCCCCTAGAGTCTCTGAGTGTTTGTTCAATCACTTCATAATTAGATGTCTCTACTACGATCTCTCGGCCATTACATCTGTGATGTACAATTCACTCTTAATAATGTCCTCAACCAAGCGTGATCTCGTACGGGCTTGTGTCTTTAGGATATAAGTCTGTCCTTGACCTTTGTTCGAAATCTATAAGCCACGTCTGATGCTTGTGTAAGCCTTTGTACCACAATACATGGTATACATGATCTACAATTGATTGTTACCCTTCCCATTAAAAAGGTGATGTAACAGTGTGCATAGCGCCTTTAAGTATTAGAAAAAAAAGAGGAATTTATACCACTTTTAGATAAAGTATATACACAAACTTAGAAGCTGATTCACCTTGAGCCTGCTTTTCCTTTCTAAACCAACAACAAATCGACTTTATTGCTGCCTTCCCCTCTTGCAGCCTTAGGACGTCTCTATCAGGGATCTTTAGAATCCTGCTATATAGTTCTTAACTGAGCTCTAGCCAGCTCAGACAGTCTAGTGCCAACTGGCCTTGAACTAAGTAGATCCCCCACACTGAAGCTGCACAGGGTGTGAAGGGGAAGAGCCAGTTGCAAGGTGGTTAGGGTAGAAGCCCTGCAGGTTGGAGGAAGCACTGTTGGGAGTGTGTAGTAGAATTCCATTGGGGCAATGTTGGAGCACTACTGGACAGACATTGACAGGAGCATGTGGATAATTGCCACTAGAGACAGGTTTTGTGATCTACTCCATCACTATACCATATGTCCATCATATGACCGTGTAATCTAACCACTTATGTGGAGTCAGACAAAAACTGGGTTAGCAGAGAGAACATACACTAGCAGGGCAGCAGCAAGAGAGAGGAAGAAACACAATTTGTGGTATGTTAGTACTAGTGAGGAATGAGCCGACCTGTCGATCACTGGAAGCAAGGTGGAAGGGAATTCTTACCCAGAAAGGTACTGTACCTTGTTGAAGTTGATCCAATTCCAATATTTAGCTTTATTGTAAGTGGCACATACATGTAGTTTACCACCCACCAACTTCTGTGACCAGTGTGGTCTTTGCCATTAATGTCGCCAGTTATTATGCTGCTTCAACCCCACCCTATGTCAGATATTGATTGGCACACTGTTATGAGTACTTAATTATGGGTAGCCTTTGTATTTGATTTCAAATGCTACAGTCTCTCTTAACCCATTGAGTGCTAGCATCAGAGGCCGTCCCCATGGCCAGGGCAACCAATTTTGCTCTGCCCTCAAAGGGTTAATAGGCTGAAATCCCCGACAGACTAATTAAACGAAACAAATCTGAAATGAAGTGACAGGGTCCTGTAATTAAATGCCTTGGTCATAGGTCAGAACAGGTCAGCCTGGCTGAATTCTATAAATAGTGAGGGGTTATTTCTCAGTATATATGAGCGGCTCGTAGTGGGAGACCTGCTCTCAAGAGGAGACCGGCTTTCAATAGGAGAGATCTGTCCTGATAGGCAGTGTCTCCTCTTCAGATTAAACAGATTTTACCCTCAGAAGCGAAGTTGCACAAATGAGGTAGTTCTTTGTTCGAGTCGTTGTGGTAGTTGTGATCAAGAGAATATGTTTTCTAAGAATGCGGAGCAGTCAAAGCTCTCAATAAGACGCCTGTTATGGGAGGGGTGGTTTGACCTCAGAGGAAGAGGTACTCCCTCTGGGGCAGCTGCTCTCTATAGGAGCGCCCTGATAGGGAGAGCTACTCTAAGACAGCTAGTAACATCGACAGGGAGATGCTCTCTCAATCAGATGGGAGCTTATGTCTATGGATGGGAGCTAATGCCACTAGGAGAGCATTTTGGAAGAAGAGCTACTCCTGATCGTAGAGGCCACACGAGCAGCTCCCATATGGCTATAGAGTGGGAGGATTATATCACAGCAGTGATTAATGAAGCAGCAGGTGGTGTTTCCATAGAGCGTGTCGTGTAGCGTGCCGAGCTAAGCTAATTCACTCTAAGCTGATACTAATGGAATATAGCATAAATATGGAAGCCCAAGGTTTGTATATTAAGGAATATTGCACTCGCCTTCGGCTCATGCAATATCCTCAATATACAAACCGCGGGCCCCCATATTTATGCCATATTACGTTCATAGCACCTTTTCTTCCATAATAACATTAATATCCTACATGATATCAATGGTTGAAAGAATATGTTCAGTGGTCACCCATAGACTCCATAGTGTGAGTAAACAGACCACCCAAAACGAGTTGTATCATAACCATAACCTATTTCGTTTATACCACCATTTCCTCTACTAGGATGCATCAGAATGCATCAGAATATTAATAAAACAAGTTGAAAAAAAAATTGTTCACCTTACCATGGGATTCGAAACCACGAGCCAGAATGGCAAAATACATTCTTGGTCTGAGTCCAGTGTCTTATCCATTACACCAGCGTGAGTATGCATAGGTGTGAACGCCTGTAGCAGTAGAATGCTATGGCTATGTGAGCCCTAGCCAGGCCAGACGTCTACCACCACTACTGCACTCATGGTAAAGGATACAACAACACAGGTTTCTCTCACCTGACCTGGTGGTCTAATGGCTATGGTTCTAGCATTCCACCAGTCAGGCTGGGGTTCGATCCTCCTACAAGTTCGCATGATTTTTCACTTGGAAAACCACCAAAATGTTCAACTTGACCTCGAAAAAGTATATCCAAAAGTTCCATAAAAAAGCACATGTGTGTATATATGCTCTGGTAAGGCACTGGTAAAGGAGAACATAACAGTAAGGGAATGGCCGGAATAGTGGTATAAACTGATATATCCATAGAGCAAACATGAGATGTTAGGAAGTGACCTGAGATATAGAAATATATACCAGCTAATACCATGAAAGATGGGAGATAAATGCAGTATATGATGGCAGTCAATGTATTGGTAGTATTGATTGGCAGCTATTAAGCCTTGCAAAACTTTTATACACTGGAGGAAAAAAGACAAAAACAATATGGCTTTTAGGTCTGTTTGGAGGTAACAGACTGACTCTAGAACATCTACACACTTTATTGGCTTTCTGCTGGCAGCTGCTGCATTTGAGGGAGCTTTTGCCTTAGAGTGGATGAATTTTAGATTTATATGGTCAGGTAACACTCATTGCTAATATGTCGAGCTGGCAAAAATAGCCCTGCTAGTCAATGCCATTCGGCCTTATATGTCTCTGTGTTTGACAGATAGTACTGTGAAAGCCCAGACTAGTATAAGCCAGCTTACTGTTGTCACTTTTAGTGTTTTAAAAGGTGCTGGGCACATTGTAAAGGGAGAGCTTGTCTCTGGTGCAGAAGGTGACATTAGGGGATGGAAAGTGACACATAGGCACAGTAATGTAATAATGTGGTGTAGCCCTACCTCTCCCACCCCTCCAGCCCAGTCCCCATCAATGATGCAGGGCAGGCCATGGAGAGGTGGGAGAGACTTTAAACACATGGTAGCTTTAGGGCTGGTGTAGGCCTGATCTCATGGACACATTACAGTGGTTGTGTTTATACAGTGTATATACACAGTATACAATACCCTGTGCAGCAGTACAAAGGGACAGTAATCTGATTTGTGCTGAGCATGCTGCTCTTATCCATCACACAACTTCACATATATATGCATTAGCAACACACTACACTCTACTCCATCGGCCCTCGGTGTTATACCACATGTGCTTTGTTTTGCTCTTGTGTGAGATACACATGTAATTGCCCCTTCTCCACTTGTTCCTGCATTGGTATGGTGTATTGTCTTTACTCATCTCTTGCTTGTAGCGCTCCATGCTTTACTATCAGGTGTCAATCATTCTACTCTCAAAATATTAACAAACAGTAAAGCCTTTTTATTTTGGGCTGTATAAACAGGGGTGTGAAATCTCAGAGGAAACTCTGAATTCAGAGGTTTTGATGCTCTCCAGGACCATTCCTGAGTTCTCTGCAAATCTGCTGAGAAAATGAATTACCGTTTATGAAAGGGGGGGGGGGTCTTAGAATTTTACGCAATGTTGGATCTAATTTAGCCCAAATGGAGATGGTTTAGTCTCTCCATGGTTATTCTTAACCTTCCTTTACTGTGAGTTTACAACATAAGGTGGATTAAAGTGGCTAGATCACTATTTTAATTACTTTTATTAATGTAAAATTATGAAGTACTAGTCACTGTGAGGTGATATAATATGCTTCAGAGAAAATGGTTTTCAGGGTTTCACACCCCTGATAAACCTAGGGTTCAATTTGCAAGTTGTAAACTTAAATTGTAGCCCAAGGTCCCAAGATTACAGTAAAATATTCGGTCCTGCAGTCTAGCAATGTCTGCAGGCCCGGCAGCAATTAAGCTAGCAAAAGCCTTGGTCCTTCGAGTTTTCGTATTAACTGGTTGAGCAGCATTCATGCAGCGTGGTAACCAAGTGATGAAGGCGGCAAGTTACTTGCCAGTGCCGTGACAGCAAAAATGCATCATGCCAACAATGCTTTCAAGCATCATGTCATTATTATAGGGTTAATTGATGCCCTAATCTATCTTCACACCTTCCCCTGCTATCTCCCCCTACCTGCTGTTGTCTCCCGTCCAGCTCGTGTTGCCATACTTCAGCACACGTTGGGTGTCAGGTTTAAGAGGCTCCCAGCTCACAAAGCCTTAAAATATTCTAGTGTGGTCGATTACAGCACAGTGCACGTACTAACAGTGTACAACTGTCACACAGGCTGTGAGGGCTGTGTGAGAAATAGACACAGGTACACAAGAGTTGCTCCACACTGAGTGCATCTTCATGAGTTAGCCTTGAATCAGTATTCCTCGAGGTGTAGCCGAGTGGAGTACATATTGAGGACCAACAAGCGAAGAAAAAAATCTATTTCGAGAAATTCACGTTAATCTTTTTATTTCTTGACTACGCTGTATCATGGAATAAAACTGTCGTAAAACCTTGATACGGTGTCATTTGGGACTATTTAATCATGTCACAGTGAGGAATGGGGTCGTGGAGGATGGATTACATTTCTCAACACCCCCGTGGAGAATAAACTGAAATTAATCGGATATAATTGCAATAGCCTTGGCAGGAGTATCTTTGAAGTAACCCTTCTGAGCAATTCATCCACCTAGCATATAAATATCCATCCCCACCCAAGATCACTCACGTGTCAGTATCAAATCAGGGACCACACTTTTTCACAGAGCTACATGACCAAGCACTTGGTCAGGCTTAAAACTATGGAGCTGCAAATTCCCTCAATGCAACCACAGTGTAATGTGTGATTAATGGACAGCCACTTGCTCTGGCCTTTCACGTGAGTGATTGTGCATTTGGATATTGCATGTCATTTGATGTTTAAAATTTGATGCCTTCACAGATGGCTCGGTACACACGAATTGGTGTTTACGTGATATCAAATAAATCTTTCACAACATTGACAAGTAACGGTATGACATTTGGACGATTTTCCTGGATATATATTCTGATCTGAGATGACACCTTTTCTGGTGTTGAACAAATTATTGCAATTTTTCTAGAAATGTTCAATGTTAAATTCTGTTGATTTACTGAAGATGATTATCCAAAAACAATATTCGCAAATTTCCTACCCATTTTTTTACAGTAGGAAATAGTAGCTCTGTGATTTGGATGTATACAACAGAGTAAGATCTATGTTGTAGATGGAAGTATGCTGTACATGATGTGAACTGTATTCGGCACGCTCGGGTGGCTACTTATTTATGATGATAGAAAATCAATACAGCTATCGATGTGCCTGGATTCTCACTGCTCTGACACACACCAATCCCATCTTTGTTTGGCTGATACAGAGTGAACTAATGTGTGAGATTTAGGCCACAAATGTATACAAATAGGGTCAAAGAGCAAGTTTCTGATGTCTAAACACGGACCTGATTCTCTGATGGAAAAGGGAAAGGAAAACCCAAATTGATGTACCGGTAGTTCTAACATTGAAAAAAAATGCAATTTAACTGAAACCACAGTGTAAATTTGAGAACAGTGCATCCTATTACCTGAAGTAAAATGAACAGTTGGAGAGAGAATTTTGAAGAGAGAGAAAATCATGCAAAAAAGATGGTAACAATGGGTCAAAGCTTAAACCCTGCAAATTTGCAGAAGCCGAGTTGTAGATTGGTTATTGGCCCAGCCCCTGCTGGGTCATTGGCGGCGCCTTTTTGGTCGAAAACTGATGGTCAGGAATTGAAACTTTACATGGGAATTGCTCATCGAAATTGGTGGATAATTAAACAAAAAATCATGGAAACATATTCTTTAGGACGTTGTCTTTCATTGTACATGCACAATTCCTGGAAAAAAAATTTCTTTACCTATGAAAATAGCTGAAGAAAAAACCTGACATATTTTACCTTCCTTCTCACGAAAACGAGGCTCCATAGCATAGCATTGTGTGATAGATTTTTGCTATAGACATAACACATGGGCTCCTATGGGAATTGTCCAATTAAGATGCCTTTTTTTCAGTATGTAAGGCCGGAAGACCGTTCATGTAATGCGATAGATGCAGGAAAAGTTGGGAAATTTTCGTATAAGACCTTTACTATATATGTACCTTATGTACTAGTCTTTACACTCTCCCTCCAGCCAGGACATCCTCGTGCGAGTTCGCATATGCACGCAGAGTGACCGGTCATCAGATTTTATTTTATAACAGTAAATTGAGGGGGTGTATTTGATTCAATTCGATTAATATTGCCAAACATGCATGGATTATATTCAAAAAGCCATTAATTTCAAGTTAAATCGATATTATCTATCATTTCTCCGTCAAAAATGTGACTTCCGGCAAGGAGGGGTCGCGCATGCGCACGGAACATCAAAATACAAAATGGCGGACAGCGAGACAATCGCCTTATGGTGCTATCGAAACTGCTGGATTATAACAAAATGGAGGAGAATTACATTGTCTCATGCGTTTGTATGGTTAATATGTATCCTTATTCAAGACTTGCTGCTATTGTGCAATGCTTAACTCGCCAGGAGAGGAGTTATTCGCCAATGAAACATGCGAGCGATAATGGGTACATCCTCTATAGCCTTAAGCATTGACGACTTCGACACACTGTCACTATAGTGCCAGTCACCTACGGTAGGTAGACCCTGGGCCATATGTGATATACAGGGATGTAAGTCTTCAGGATTTATCAGGATTTCCTGATTTCTGAAATTTTTGAATGACATTTATTTTCCTTACATGAGTGGTAAGGAGGGCTATTTGTGAAAAATAGAGGGCTTTTATATCAAGTAAATGTATGGCTTCCTGATTTTTGCCTATTCCTGACTTACATCCCTGGATATATATCACACGTTAAATTTTCTGTCTATTGAAACCAGTCCTGTGTGAGGTAGACCCAGCGGATGGGGTCTGCTCAGAATCTAAGGGTGTGGTCTAGCTGGCTGGTTCACCAATATGAACAGGGTGCCAATCAGATGACCCCATCAAGTGATAAACTATGCAAGCTTAAGTTTTGGATAAAATATCCTAATTTAGAATATCAAAATTGCAGTCAGCGAAGGTAGAGAGACAGAGTCGGGTATTAGAAGCAGAAAATAGCGATTTGGGCTATTCAAATGAGAGATAAGAGCCAGGACAGAGAATGAGAGATACCGGGAGCGGTTTATTCAAACTGATATAATCCAGTATTCTGACCCAATATTAACTGAGAACTACTTCAAGGGTTGGTGATCGTGTACAATAGGCAGAAATATACCACCCCACTACCACCCAGCCTTAACCTTTTAAGGGGCGCATAGTGATTTAATGTATTGTTCCCATTGCATGAGTTACACTCGTCAGGAATTCACCCATGCCCACTTGTTCCCTTCCGTCCCCCAACCCCTGACATCACACCCATGAGACCTTTGAACACTGGCTAAGACCATGAACCTGGAAGTGCCCTGCGGCCCTTGAAGTGTTAACAGCTCCACACAGAGCTGTCAGAAGCCTTCTAAGTGTCAGATCTGTAAGTTTTGTCCGTCCTTATCTCAGGACACTGGTTTGGCAGGCTCTCTGTGGTTCCATGCTCCTTGGGAAAATGTTGAGGTGGCCAGGTCTATAATTACCTCTAACTACGTACATTTGTAACTGCCAAGGTAAGATACCCCTATGTACACCTTGTACTGCACTGGTTCTGGGTTATGATCCAGATATCAAACGAAACATGACATAGGGGGTTGAAGTAGAGTATAACTATAAAGGACTAATCAGCAGCGGATTTAGACTCCTTTTTGCCAGTACTTAAGAGTTTAATTACATATTTTGGACTCCAGAATTTGCCGGGAGCGCCCCCTCCTTTTTCAAATCCTGGATCCGCCATTGACTAATTACTTCCCGGAGAACCAGCCTTCTTGCCATGAATATTACCTACGCTGTTGAAATGGCTCTCCCTCCAAAAATTGCTGATCATGCAGGATTGTACAGTTTACCAGTTGCCATGTATTAATTACTTCTGTAAATGAAATAAAAGCAAAGATAAAATATACTATAGTCACTGTCGATCCCTTCTATAGGCATACACAATGGCACATGGTAAGGGACACTCACAGACCGGCTGCTGGGCGTTGTCCCCTGCTCCAGACACTCCCACGACCGTTCACCCTTGAACCCCCACCACCACCCCTGCCCCACCCAGTCTCACCAGCAGCCACTGCAGACTGGTAGTGGACTTCCTCTTTATTATTTATATTTGTACAAGGCCCTCCCTGACCTGGTCGATCTAGTACCAGGCCGGTGGGGTAATTGAAACATCTGTCGTGTTTTATTCTCTTGAGCGTGTTTTGTTATGTTACATTGTTCCCAATTGCTGTATATGAGATGTGGGTGTACACATCAGCATGTTTTATATTCACTTTTGTTCATAGTAATGGTAGAATCCATGACTTGTTTGAATATAAAGAGACAGTTAAGAAGTGAAATGTAAATTGTATATGGTAGAGTCGCTTATATCTAATTACACCCAGTTCTTATCAAGACAGGCGCTTGTACATTTGTACGGGGTTTCCAAGTTAGGTGCTTTTGTAAGGCAATTAATTTTAGCATTACCGATGGTACCAATTCAGATTTTTCCCTATCTTGCAGATCTATATACAAACACAATTTTGTCTGTAATGGTACACCGAAATGATGTTTTCCAATCCCATATAATACACGCTGAAGTAAAGAGCGGGTTGGGAAGCCTAGTCGTTTTGGTTTGCCCCTTTTCAATCAAACATCAGTATTTTGTTTCACATAAAATGATATTTCTGCATCAAAAACTGTAATTGATTTCCAGTAGTGTTTTTGGTCTGGCTGGATCCCAAGGATTTATGCCATAACATGGCTGTAGTGGCTTAGGGAGTGTGCCCTGATCCTTCAATTTCCCTTCATAACAGACAGGTGTCATACTAGTGATTGTGCATGATCAAGTTGTCATATGAGAAATATCATAAGACTAGTGGTATATAGTGTGAATACATTAAGCTCTCATAAAATAGTGTTATTTCCAGTTGTCACTGGTTTATTCAGCTTTAGGCAACATGTAAGGAATATCAATCATACAGTAGTTAGTATGTAGGTAATTTGTACATACAGTAAATATACAGTAAGTTATAAAGTATAATGTTCTGTTCCACTCCACCTGTGAGGTAATAATAATACAATGTCCAGCATAGTTCTAGGTGGGTTCCCACACCTAGCTCCTGACCTGCTGCTTAGAGGAATAATGTAATAATGAATAACTTTACCCTCTGGTGGAAGTCTTGAGGAAGATACCCCCTGGCCACTAATGATAGAAACCAATGCCTGTCTAGCATAGTTTCACCATAGTGCAGTGGTATAGCAGGTAGCAGGAGATGACTGGAGCTGTTACCTCTAGAGCGGTTCTTGGTGTTCTGTCTTCCTGGAGGTGCAGACAGGCTATTTGTAGCAAATCTTGGAAAAGCACCTCCAGACTGACTGGGGCCAGTAGCATCTGCCTAACTCTACAATTGTTAGAGGGGAGCCTTTCATGTGTCACTGGGTGCACAAAGGACCCCCATGGACGCCGCTGTGTCCCCCATTGTCTTGGTCGGTTCTGTAACTTCAAACCCTCATAACTCGGTCGTTTACGCAGCTACAGCCGCCATTTTACGCATGTGCAGAGTTGAATATGCCAAGTTTGAACTGCCCGCTGGATAGGCGCGTAACTCCCGCCGGTTTGTCTGTAGTGCACTCGGAGCTCCATTCAGTCTCCATGGCATAACTTCCTTAATAATGGGAGTTCCGCCTTGATCTTGGGCTCATTCTGACCGTCTAATTATGGGCTTTCCATAAATGCTTTGATATTTGACCTAGCTCGCTCAGGAGCGACGCTAGAGCGACCGGACGGTTATGGCGTCGTGCTTATTGCCACGATGACCTTAGTCATCGTGGCTTATTGCCACGATGACCTTAGTCATCGTGGCTTAAATACGTCAAGTATAGCCAGATCGCTGCCCATTCTAGCCCATTTTCTGACTTGCCCCTGGTCTTCAACCCTTGGCTATTTATAATTTTAGACTTGGTTCTACCTCCTGTGAACCCTAGTCTATGGACTGTTAGTAGTAAACCCATAATCCTATTAATTGGCCTTATACAAGTCTAGTGGACATCTGCGCATGTGCCAATACCATCAGAACCCTTCTCTAATGCCCATGTTCCACCATACATAAATTACTGAATTAACCCTTTAAGAACAGGATCACATACACACACTGTTTATTGTCATCATGATGCACAAATGCAGCACTGCTATTAACCCTTTAAGAACATGTTCTCAGAAACACACTGTTTATTGTCATCATGATGCACGAATGAAGCACTGCTATTAACCCTTTAAGAACATGTTCTCAGAAACACACTGTTTATTGTCATCATGATGCACGAATGAAGCACTGCTATTAACCCTTTAAGAACAGGATCACATAGACAATCTGATTATTGTCATCATGATGCACAAATGCAGCACTCCAATTAACCCTTTAAGAACATGTTCTCAGAAACACACTGTTTATTGTCATCATGATGCACGAATGAAGCACTGCTATTAACCCTTTAAGAACAGGATCACATACACAATCTGATTATTGTCATCATGATGCACAAATGCAGCACTCCAATTAACCCTTTAAGAACATGTTCTCAGAAACACACTGTTTATTGTCATCATGATGCATGAATGAAGCACTGCTATTAACCCTTTAAGAACAGGATCACATACACACACTGTTTATTGTCATCATGATGCACGAATGCAGCACTGCTATTAACCCTTTAAGAACATGATCTCAGAAACACACTGTTTATTGTCATCATGATGCACGAATGAAGCACTGCTATTAACCCTTTAAGAACAGGATCACATACACACACTGTTTATTGTCATCATGATGCACGAATGCAGCACTGCTATTAACCCTTTAAGAACATGTTCTCAGAAACACACTGTTTATTGTCATCATGATGCACGAATGAAGCACTGCTATTAACCCTTTAAGAACAGGATCACATAGACAATCTGATTATTGTCATCATGATGCACAAATGCAGCACTCCAATTAACCCTTTAAGAACATGTTCTCAGAAACACACTGTTTATTGTCATCATGATGCACGAATGAAGCACTGCTATTAACCCTTTAAGAACAGGATCACATACACAATCTGATTATTGTCATCATGATGCACAAATGCAGCACTCCAATTAACCCTTTAAGAACATGTTCTCAGAAACACACTGTTTATTGTCATCATGATGCATGAATGAAGCACTGCTATTAACCCTTTAAGAACAGGACCACATACACACACTGTTTATTGTCATCATGATGCATGAATGCAGCACTCCTATTAACCCTTCAAGAACAGGATCACATACACACACTGTTCATTGTCATCATGATGCGCGAATGCAGCACTGCTATTAACCCTTTAAGAACAGGACCACATACACACACTGTTTATTGTCATCATGATGCATGAATGCAGCACTCCTATTAACCCTTCAAGAACAGGATCACATACACACACTGTTCATTGTCATCATGATGCGCGAATGCAGCACTGCTATTAACCCTTTAAGAACATGATCTCAGAAACACACTGTTTATTGTCATCATGATGCACGAATGAAGCACTGCTATTAACCCTTTGAGAACAGGATCACATACACACACTGTTTATTGTCATCATGATGCACGAATGCAGCACTGCCATTAACCCTTTAAGAACAGGACCACATACACACACTGTTTATTGTCATCATGATGCACAAATGCAGCACTCCTATTAACCCTTTAAGAACAGGACCACATACACACACTCTTTATTGTCATCATGATGCACAAATGCAGCACTGCTATTAACCCTTTAAGAACATGATCTCAGAAACACACTGGTTATTGTCATCATGATGCACGAATGAAGCACTGCTATTAACCCTTTAAGAACATGTTCTCAGAAACACACTGTTTATTGTCATCATGATGCACGAATGCAGCACTGCTATTAACCCTTTAAGAACATGTTCTCAGAAACACTGTTTATTGACATCATGATGCACGAATGAAGCACTGCTATTAACCCTTTAAGAACAGGATCAAATAGACAATCTGATTATTGTCATCATGATGCAAGAATGCAGCACTGCTATTAACCCTTTAAGAACAGGATCACATACACACACTGTTTATTGTCATCATGATGCACAAATGCAGCACTGCTATTAACCCTTTAAGAACATGTTCTCAGAAACACACTGTTCATTGTCATCATGATACACGAATGCAGCACTGCTATTAACCCTTTAAGAACAGGATCACATACACACACTGTTTATTGTCATCATGATGCACGAATGCAGCACTCCTATTAACCCTTTAAGAACATGTTCTCAGAAACACACTGTTTATTGACATCATGATGCACGAATGAAGCACTGCTATTAACCCTTTAAGAACAGGATCACATACACACACTGTTTATTGTCATCATGATGCACAAATGCAGCACTGCTATTAACCCTTTAAGAACAGGATCACATACACTGTTTATTGTCATCATGATGCATGAATGCAGCACTGCCATTAACCCTTTAAGAACAGGACCACATACACACACTGTTCATTGTCATCATGATACACGAATGCAGCACTGCTATTAACCCTTTAAGAATAGGATCACATACACACACTGTTTATTGTCATCATGATGCACAAATGCAGCACAGCCATTAAACCTTTAAACCCACTATAGGATTTCTCTATTGGGTCTATGGGAATTCGTTTTGACTGGGACTTCTCTATGTGATGTATAGAAATTCTCTATGAGACTTCTATATGGGACTGGGACTTCTCTATTGGACTTCTTTATAGGATGTATGGGACTTGTCTGGGAATTTTCCATTAGATTTTCTTATTGGACTTCTCTTTATGACTGGAACTTCTCTTTGGGGTCTATGGCACTTTTATTTATTACTGGGACTTCTCTATGGGATCTATATAAATTCTCTATTAGATTTTTATATGGGACTTCTCTATTGGACTGGGACTTCTTTTTGTGACTGGGACTTCTCAATGGGACTTATTTATTGGATCTCTGCAATTCTCTAGGACCTCTCCTTTAGATTTTTCATGGGACTTCCCTTTATGACTGGGACTTCTCTGTGGGATCTGTCAGACTTCTCTCTCGGACTTCTCTATCAGACATCTCTATGGGACTTCTCTATGCAATCAATGGGACTGCTCTATAGGACTTGCCTATTATATTCTTATATGCAACTTCCCTATTGTACTGGGACTTCTCTATGGGGTCTGGGACTTCTTTTCATGACTGGGACTTCTCTATGGGATCTATCAGACTTCTCGCTATGACTTCTATATCAGACTTCTCTATGGGATCTATGGGCCTGGGACTTCTCTATCAGACTTATGTGATCTATAGGACATCTCTGGGACTTCTCTATAGGATCTATGGGACTTCTCTGTAGGACTTCTCTATTAGACATCTATATGGGACTTCTGTATTGCACTGGGTCTTTTCTATGGGACTGGAATTTTCTATGGGACTTTTCTATTGGAGCTATAGGACTTCTCTGTAGTACTTTTCTATTAGACTTCAATGTGGGATTTTTCTATTGGGCTGGGTCTTCTCTATGGGACTGGGACTTTTCTATGGGACTTCTCTACGATCTATTGGACTTCTCTATGGAATCTATGGGACCTCTCTATTAGACTTCTAATCAGTTTAAGAAAATCTTAACCTTTTAAGTCAACGTGGCATTACAGCTATGCTGTACCTGTTTTACAGACTCAAACACTACAAACCATTCTTTAAAATCCTTAAAAATCAAACATTAAAATTGTCTCAAAATCCTTAATATTTCTCCCCTCGTGTAACCCATTGTTCAGTTATTAGAGTGCTCAGACACTCATGACGGCGTCAGCGGTGCTCAGGCACCCGTGACGGCCGGTTGCATTCACTTACAAGTTATCAGTTTGTGCACTGAACCATGAGGTCGCACACTGAGACCCTCATTTTTATTATATTGTGCAGTGAACCATTAGGTCGGAGCCTTTGATGTCAGAAAACTCTGTCTAACTGACTCTGGCTGGTGTGCAGTGGGGCATGAACGCTCTTATACAAAGTTTGAGCGCTCTTATAGCTCTTAGAACCAACCTATGTATTAATTTCATAGATATCCTTTGATTAATACAAAATATGTTACAAATTATGGAATAATAAAATGGTATATGATACAGGGGTAGGGGTTGGATGTGGGGGGGGGGCTGTCACATTGATGTCTTTGGGTGGAGCCCACGTGTACAAAGTAAAGGACTGGCCATGAAGGGCGTCTTTAATTCTAGATTACTCTCCAAAATATTGTTGGATTCATTAGGATAATGCATGATACAAGTACATGTATGTAGTACTTACTGGAATCCTCCCCCCACCCAACATTCTGCAAATTCCTTGGTCCGCCCCTCAATTTTGATATACTATAGTACTACGGTAGTATAGAGAGCCATTTTGACCCTTTGGCCACCATAACCTGACAAACCTACCCCTGACTGGTTGGCAATATCGGCTCAAAGGTCAGGGGCCAACTAGACATAAGTCAAGATTCTTTTCAGTATGTGACGCGTCATACTCTATATCTGACCGCGGAGATGATATTCGGCCTATTTTAAAGTGAATTGAAGACTTGAATTGCGTTTTGGCTTTTGATCACTGAGATGATATACGTCCTATTTTTTGTTGAAAATGGGCAAACCAAAGTCAATGGCGGGAAAGTGTTACCCGATAAAGTAGAGACCCCTAGTGGTCATTTATACTCGCGCATGCGCACTTCAATAAAGCTAAGAGCTCAGCTTTAGCAGCAAGATGGCTCAAGACGCGAACTTGTAGTTCCCTGTCATTTACTTCAATAGAACACTTTTAGCCACCCATGGCACATTAAAGTGAATTGAAGATTTAAATTGCTTTCGGGCATAGAACGTACGGTACGCAAATATATGGTGGGTGGGGGAAGTTGAGATTGGAAATGAGTCAAATTTCCACAAGTGTTAAAAGCAGAGAGATAGAGACCGATTCCTTAGAATCATCCAAAAGTTAGTAATTATTCTCTTTAATGGCTCTAAAAATAGCCATGTAATATGTCATTGGTTTGAAAGCTTGGTTCAAATGCCGGTGAGCATCTCAGAGGCAGTTCTAATGAGTAGCGTATACAAAAGGACCAGATGTGTCAGCATATTGAAACTAATGAAAGGACAGGGGCAGTCCTACATATAAGAGACAGTACGGTATTCATTGTGCATGTAATACAAGATATTAATATGGTCTTCTATGGCGGTACAAATTGTAAACACCCAAGCTGAATTATGATCTGGCCACCATCATGTAAGGTATTAGTTTTGACGTTGGTGTCTGGCTGCTATTTCTAGTGCCACATATTCGTCAATACACTATGACCATTTGTCGTCATGCTGTATGAATTTAGCCCTGGCTAGAAGTCATACACCATGACTACCTGCAGGTGAGACTGCACTCCTGAAGGGTCGGCATCATGCCCCAATCAGGGATGAACGTCTTCAGGCATTTCCCTGATTTCAGGGATTTTGAAGTTCCAAGGCCTGATGTATTCACACAAAAACCCAGGTTTTTGGGTCGATATTGGACCATTTCAGGGATTTTCGTGCTCTGTGACTTTCATCCCTGCCCAATTAGATGCAGTGCTGGCGAGTAGACTCAGCAGCGCTCAATTGGTGTACCATGAAGTGCAAGGTAAATCAATTTTGAGGTATCACATGGCTCTTCAAGTGTTCAGGTGATGCAGCTCTGAATCACACAACCAAGTGATCAGAAACACTGAGGCGTTATGTTGTACAACAGCCTGTCATAGTCATGGACTCTGTATTGTGATCTGAGTGTGGGCGGGGAACAGCATCAGTATGAATAATTGCAGATGTAGGTGGAAGAGAGAGGTACAGATAAATAAAAGGTAGCAGCTTCTGATAGACATGCAGAAAGATGCCGTTCAGGTAATGCGCTCCAAAATCTGAGGAACCTATCGGGATGAATTGGATTTCTGTCGTTCTCCCACTCCTTCCCACCCCATCATCTCCATCCGTCGACCATTTTGTAAGTGCATTGGCATGTGTATAGTAACAATGCTTAGAGGATTACCTTTCTAGGTTGTGATAACGCAATTTTTTAGTCCTGTATTATAACATCATGTCGATAGGACCAACATGATGCATAAATGCAGCCTTGGGCAGCCCCATTTATAAGATTTGAGATAATATGAGCTTTGCGAATAATGTCTTAGTTGGTGTACTACCGGTCGGCACTGCTTGTTTGTCAAATATGTTACCGTTTTCCTGGCACACCAGGGGCATTGTATGTGTCTCGTGTTTATTGAAAAAAAAAAACCCAGGGATTTCTAGGTATAAGCCAAGAGGTATAAAACAAAATGCCTCCTCACAAAATGTCTCCTCACACTCGCGGCTAAATCATATCACCTGCTTAGGTGGCAAGTTTGAGTTTATTGGGGAAACTTGTGGCTTTAAGTGGCTGTTATCTTAAAACGCCTGAACGCACGTCAGAGCGTCTGGAGATAGGCTAAAGAGTTACCGGCATTTCCAAAATGTCGCCGCCAGCAGAAAGGATACACCGTGTCAGGGCACACGTTAACCCTCATATCTGTGTTTGGTTCCTCATATTTGTTCCAAGAACATAAACTCAAGCTGAAATTGATTTTAAAGGATATGAAATGGCAATTTCATGTGAGCAGCCACTCAAAATAGATGATCCGTGCCCGGCCCTTAGGGAGTATCCTTTCTTAATGTGTTCTCTCAAATGTCAGGTCAGTCCTGTGTCCATTTGGCCAACACTCCACTCTCCCAGCACCATTGCCCCTCTCCACTCTCCATCACAATCCTTCTCTTCTCCCACCCCATGGGCTCGAGTACAAACAGCAGAGCCAGCTGAGCTCATAACGCTGGGACCCACAGCACCATTTCTACGCGACCTTTTTGTGCACAGTCTCCGTGGCCCAATAAGTGCACTGAACTTTTAGATGAGGGAGGCAGAAAGAAATGTAGAAACAGTAAAACACTAAAATATGAAGAAATAAATAGGCTATTTTAGGGATAATTGTGGCTGATTTGAGTATCCCTCGGGGACAGAGACTGAACTTTGTTGTGTGATTCTGTGATGGCAATTAAATCGATTTAAACTTTTTAAAAGTTAAAAGGTCGTATGATGCCTTCGGGCTCATGGTCTTTTATTGTCATGATACACCGATGCAGTGCTCACCAGCATTTCATCGGTGCATCATGGAGACCGTCTGAGTGTGGCCAGGGATATCCAAGCATCATGAAAACGAATGGTAATGGTGCATTAATCTACCCTACATTAAAAAGGTTAGAAGTCGCAATATTTAGGACAGCGGGTTGTCAAATGTAGCAGAAGTATGAAAAGTCCATACTCTTTGGATTACACCGTCATTGGTTGCCACATGTATATAATACAATATCAATAGTCAGCTAGATGAGGATAGATTTATATTACACAGACGTCAGAGCTCGCCATACCTGTGATATCAATATACAGCTACAGAAACTGTTGTATTGACGTGTGTCTTGACACCAACAAAACTAAGATGATATCATAAATACAAGGGTTACGCTTATGGCCATGCCCTATTTGTCATGGGATTTTCATGGCTCTCAAAATAATTAAAAAAAAAGTGTATTAGAACTGACTGCTGTTTGATGTCTGGTTAAGATGTAAAGATTGACTTGGTCGTACTGCACTGCAGTGGTGTATCATGAAGTCCATAACCCAGGGTGGCCCTTAAAGGGTTAATGCCTAGTTGGCTGCAGCCTATGGCAACCACATGTCTGCCCCCTGGTGTTGTAAGCAAGAACCCTGTCTAGAGGGGAGCTGGAGGAGGTCCTCCAGGGTCAAGTCTCCTCCAGGGTGCAGTGATAGCTGTATAGACATGTAGATCAGTCTCCACTGTCTCCTCACTCCAGGGGGTAATCCTTATCCCGCCCTATACTGAGGCAATACACGACGGGAAACATGGCACACGGCTAGACGACGTAGGCGAGCGGGCTGCAGGGAAAACCTTTCTATTTATCAGCTATGTTCATTGCTCATCCACCTTTTTCGCACAGAATCTACATGAACACCTCGGTTACACATTACCACTATAAATGAGTGCCTCCAATAATATATCGACCAGGAAAAATAGCTCAACACCGCTACTCTGCCTAGACGAGAAGGGATTACCCAAAATGGCGGACATTCCAAAGGTAAACAAACCGTACGGGGACAAATCTGTGCCGCTATTACCTCCTCTAACATATAATGCCAAACCCAAAGAAATAATAGACAAAATAAATGAAATTGATACAAGATTAAACCTACAGGCCACTATTAGCCAGCGCACTCTTGAACTTCTACAAGGATTAGAAAAGCGCATTTACGGTGACGAAGGCGCTGTCAAAACCAAAGTCACACTATCTCAGCTTGAAACGCGCATTGACACTATTGACACAGCGCTAACCGACCATAGTGACAGTATATCCAAAAACTCCAAAGATGTCAACAAAGTCAAATCTAGTTGTGATAGCTATGAAGAAAATTTCCTAAAAATGGAGTCTGATCGGAAAAGGAAAATCCTTGTAATAGATGGATTACATGAAAACTCACCGGTCACGTTAAGGGACAAACTAGACCAATTGATCCAAGATCTAGGCCTATCCTTTGATAATACCTGCGCAGAAGCCGTGTACAGACGAGGTAGGAAACTTGATCCAACCCCACAACAGAGAAATGACCCCAAATTCAAGCCTAGAAATAGGTCTGTAATTGTCATATTTACTGCTACACACTACAAGTCACTAATCTTTGCTAATATCAGCAAGTTAAGAAATAATCTCACCTGGAAAGGGGTTCATCTCTCTGATGACATGTCGCCACAAGAAAAACAAATCCAGAAGGACCTTAGATCCATCCAGGCCCTAGCCAGGAGTAAACAGATTAACTCTAGAGTACGAGGGAATGCTATTATTGTTGATGGGGTTACCTACGGCTATGGTGAGCTAAACACCCTACCACATGGATTATCTATTGAAAATGCAAAGACAATCGATACCCCGGATGGTGTAGCATTTCAAGGGCCACATTCAATTTTCTCAAATCTATATCCCTGCCAAATTCAGTTCCAGGGTCAGATGTTTGACTCTGTCGAGAGGGCATATTGTGCAGAAATGTGTACCAAATCAAACCAACCACATGTACTTCGTAAAGTTATGTCAGCTAGCTCACCTATGGAGGCAATGTATGCAGCTAAGTCCTGTAAAAAATCGAATGAATGGTTTGATGAGGAGGAAAATACCATGTTCAAACTGATTGAAATTAAATTCAATAATCCTAGCCTCAGGAACAAGCTAACAGCCTTAAAAGGCAAATACATGTACGAAGCCACACTCAACAAAACCTATGGCTGTGGGTACCATCTAGGCCAGAAGGCGGACATAACCATAACCAATGTGGCCAGATCTAACTTTGCCAATAAGCTGGGAGAAACTCTGGTGGAGGTACGCAGACTACACACAGGTGAAGACCCACTAAAAACGACAGAGGAGGTTCGTCTTGAAATGGCTCGTAACCAGGACTTGAATTTACCCCAAACATGAATGGAAATCTCCTGATTGCCAAACCGACTCTGTGACTATGAACTTGTTTCCTATACACATAGCTTATAAACCTAAATAATATACCGGTACATTTAACATATTGAGCTTGATTACCTATAAATCCTTATATGCCTGTGGAGAACTTTTCCCCTGCCCGCTATGCCCTCCAAACCTAGCTAAAGACTCAATACTTACCGGTACCATGGGTGGCATAAAGGCCTATACCCGTGTAATTGTACCTAAATTATCTACTACTACATTGTACCAACTATCTCATATTGGTTTAATTATTGACTATATCATCAACTATGTACTGAATGAAAGAGAAAGAGAGTTAAAATATCAGGATGTACTCCAAGCTCTAACATGTCTCAAGACGTAACTAAGCTGGCTGGCACCAAAGGTATTCATTTTGTTCATTTAAACGCCAGAAGCCTAAGGGCTAACTACCCTACTATATGTACGGAACTGTACAATGATAAGATTGAATTATTTTCTTTCTCTGAAACCTGGTTAAAATGTGAGGACCCTGAAACTTCATACCAATTTTGTAATTATACCAGATATAGGCTAGATAGGCAAACTTTAGATGACAAAGGTAAAATAAAAACTCATTGATGGTATTAATGACTCTAATGATATAAATAATTATGAAATTATTATCATGGGTGATTTCAATTTTAACATAAAGGATGACAATGATATGGTCAACCAACTACTAAATAAAATGAAAGGTCATGGCTTTATGCAAGAAATTAATCAATCAACTCGTAAAAATGCCATATTGGACCTAGTTTTCACCAACTTGAGAAGAAACTATATTCAAACGGGTATACTGGAATCTTATATTTCAGACCATCTTCCTATCTACTTGGTTAGAAAGAAATGGCATATCAAACCTGAAAAAACAGAGATTACTGGTCGGTCCTACCTGAAACTCTCTGATGAAATTTTGTTTGACAAATTTGATAATTATGACTGGAACGTATTTAATCAGGCTAATAGCGCAGATATTGCATGGGATGAATATGAAAAAGCTGTACGTTCAATCCTTGATACCTACTGTCCTGTACACAAATTTACTGTTAATAAGTTAAGAGATCCCTGGATTACCCCACAAGTAATTGAACTTATTAGAGACAAAAATTTAAAATTAAAAACAGCTCGCAGATCTGGAACAGAAAATGATTGGAAAGCTGCTGATAAATTAAGAAATAAATCAAACAAATTAATCAACAAAGCACGTAGATTATTCTACAAAGAACAAGCTGAATCCCATAAAAATAATCATCGTAAATTTTGGCGAGTTATAAACAAATTAATCCCTGGCCATGAGAACAGAGCTAGTGATATAAATTTAGTGGATCATGAAAATGATAATATGACTATCCCCAGGAATGAAACCTCTGACTTTATTAATGAATATTTTTCCAACATTGGACCTAAATTAGCTACCAATATGTACACGCCATGGAAAAGTTATGATCCTCCTTCTGTTAACACCCTAAAAAATTTCCAAACTAATACCCAAGAAGTTATTAAACTAGTCCACGACATCAACCCACTTAAATCCTCAGCTATTGACCAGATATCATCAAAAATCCTAAAAAAACTTTTCTTTCATGATCCTGATAAATTAGTTAAAATCTTTAATTTATCTTTTACTACAGCATCGGTACCTGCTAAATGGAAGATCTCACAAGTTACGCCTATACCAAAAGCTGGTAACTTAAAAATGGTAAATAATTACAGGCCTATCTCATTAATCCCCTTACCCTGTAAACTAATTGAGAAAATTGTCCACAATAGATTATATGGTTTCTTAAAAGATGAAAATATCTTAACAAATTTTCAAGGTGGTTTTCGCCCAGGCTTCAGCACTGTGGACACATTAGCTAAATTCACAGATGACATTAAAAGAGACCTTAATATTGGTAATTCTACCGTTGCTGCCTTCATAGACCTGAGGAAAGCATTCGATACAGTAGACCATTCTGTACTCCTTACTAAGCTTCATAATTATGGTATAAGATCGAACACACATCACTGGTTTAAAAACTACCTGGTCGATAGGAACCAAATTGTCAAAGCAAATGGTATTACTTCTAAAATGTGTAGAGTAATATGTGGTGTTCCTCAAGGTTCAATATTAGGACCTCTACTATTCCTGGTGTATGTAAATGACGTAATTAAATGTATAAAAAATTGTAAAATTAGATTATATGCTGATGATACTGTAATCTATTCCTCTCATAATAATTTTGAAACTGCTAAAATTTGTTTACAGGAGGATTTAGAATCCTATAATACCTGGTGTGAGCAGAACAAGTTGTCGGTTAACATTGCCAAAACTAAAATCATGATTTTCTCATCTTGTACCATGAAACTTAACACCCTATCAGCTAATATTACAATGAAAAATTTAATGTTACAAGTTGTACCTAGTTATAAGTATCTTGGGGTTTTATTGGATCCTCTACTAAACTATAGTCTACATATCAAAAACCAGGTAAAAACAATTGCTCATAAAACATACCTACTATGTAACCTAAGGAAGTATATCGACACTAAGTTATCTTTAAGAATATTTAAAACCACTATTTTACCATATATGGATTATGCTGATATTATTATACATACTACCCATGAAAAATACCTGGAAATGCTCCAATATGCACAAAATCGTTGTCTAAAAATCTGTCTTAAGTTGCCACATCTTACAAATACTCGTTATGTTCATAATATATCAAACTGTAATTTCTTGTCTGATAGAAGGCAAATACACCTATTGAACTACATGTATACAAGATCTAGATGTAACGACTATATCGACCACAGACAGATAAGAACAAGACAGCATTTGGCTCCTATATGTAAGGTATTATTCCCTAACACTGCATCATACATGAAAAGTATCGAATACTTCGGTGCCATTAGTTGGAATGCTCTCCCAGTAATAAGAAGAAACACTGAAACCTTATCAATTTTTAAATCAAATAATAAAAAACTATTAAAGGAACTTATTCCTGGAGTTGGGTGACCATTCCAACTATTGAAATCTATTGAAATTATTTAAATCCTAGTCTTGCCATATTAACTAATCAAATTATTCTCCGCCCTCTCTCTCATTTCTTTCTTTGTACTACTCTAACCTTGAACTGTACTAGTTCCCTTATATTGTTACTATTTCTCACCATCTTGGTACGTATCCTTTTTATTATCTGATATGTGTGTCAATGCTACACAACTATGATCACAGTGTGGGTAGGACCAGAAGTATCAACCCATACACCCTACGTGGTGGGGATGAGGTCCATTGCCTTCTTTAGTCTCAGTTTAATAATTTTGTATTTAAACTTATATGTGTTAACGTGATGTACATTCTATACCTTTGTAACTGACTATTCCGTATCTGAGACAATAAAGAAAATTTAACTTAAAAAAAATGTCCGCCATCCATCCTTCAGACCCTGACTGCAGCCGATCGCTTACTCTACTAGCAGCGAAGTACTACTAATGCTAATTAAGGCCTCATTCAACATGCGATTTGATAACTAATATGTTATCCTAGTTAAGTGCAGTAGGTACAGGGTTGTTATCATACTATACTTCACTACTGGTATTAGTAGTGTTGGGTATACAGTCACATGCAATGCCACAGCATGTTGTCATGAGAATCTACCATCTCTATACCTAATCAACTAATAGATAGCTGCATCAGCAATATCAGGGGCGTAGGAAAAGGGGGGGCCAGGGGGGCCTGGGCCCCCCCAATCATGAAGGAGGTGGGGCCTGAGTATGTCTGGGCCCCCCCAATATTTTCCAAGAACTCATAAACACATTGGAAAAGAAGCTAAAACTTTACATCTCAAATTAGATTATTATGGTGATGTCATAGGGAAAATGGGGGTCTGAGCCTAAAGTCAGATCCAAAATTTACCAAAAATTACTTTTCTATATGAATTCTATATACGCATTATATAGACGCCATCACGCATCAGCTGACAATTCAAGGTCGTCGCGATGGTGCCCTCGCCGGGCCCCCCCAATAAAGATTTGCTTCCTACGCCTCTGAATATGTCTGCTATTATGAGAGGAGGGATATGGCTGAACGTAGCACTGGTTGGCTTGTACACATATATAAGACCAGACATCGTATACAAAAACAGAAAAGGTATCATGGCTGTCTTTATTGTAGATCCTACACAGGCTCTCATCCGTTGAGAGTCATAATATCCTCAGGTCTTATACAGCATCCTTCGCTCAAATGTCGCTCCTGTCCATCTCCTAAATCCACCATCTCTTACTCCACCCATTACATCAACGGGATTTAGGAATACCCTCAACTAAAGGTTGTTGGAAGGCCTAGAGGGCCTGGTTCATAGGGTGGAGTAGGGTAGGAAGCTGCTCCCCTCCCCCTGACCCTTATCAGGGTGAGAAGGTGAGTAGCTCATTAGTGCGGCTGGGATCTACAGGTGGCGCGGTGTGAGCAGCTCACGAGCTGATCAGTCAGTGAATAGTGTCTAGGGTATAGCTGGGATCATGTCAAAGACCTCTGTAATACAGTGTTTAAAATCAATCTATAGACCCTTGGGTGTTAGTGGTAAAGTGTAGTAGTAAAAGCATGTCCTTTCCTGTCTGATAAATATAGCATATATATGGCATTTGGTGCCTTCCTGTAATGACTTGGGAGCCGTCTAGTGTGGTGTATATGTATGGGTAGGGTTATAGGGAGCAAAAGGTTACTCAGGAAATTGATGGAAAAGCTATACTACTTAGAGCATTTAAACAGCGAAATGCCATTTTCCTCACATTACTCTTTCAAAAAGATTCTATAATCCTCTATAGGATGACTTGAAGGTTAAACTATCGCCCATATTTATTTTCTCCTCGCCAATAAATCGGGCTCGGGGGGGGGGGGTATTAGGGAGAAACTAGTAGTGCTTCTAATTTTCTAAATTAATGGACCTACAAGAACGAGCTAGTATTTAATCAACAAGCCGGTTGCACATGCCAGCTGTTTGTGTATGAACCACCAATGTACTGGAGTGCCTACAATCAGCTAATCTATTAAACCCCTTTAAGGGTTGTATAATGCCTAAATAGCCTTTTCATTTCGATCAGCATGATGCATGAATGCAGCTATGGCGAACAGAATGCATCATGCTAACCCCATGGAGTTGATGCACACCCAAAAGCACGGCATAATGCACCAATGCACAGCTGAGAAATCTACCTCAGAACTGAATTGGCGGATCATAGAGACAACCAAACACAAATCTGCACCATGCGGTCCTTACATGGTCTCCCCTTGATAGCAACATGGCACATGCCAATATCAAAGTGGACACCTGCAAGGAAATTGTAGCACAGAGCTGACATGGCAGGGCTAGAATTATTGTAGTATGAAAGGAAAGGGATTACATTACAGAACTGGAAAATGTTGGGCGTTTCTCTTAAATCTTCAGATTATTGAAAAGAGAAGAACAACTACAAAGAATAGTACCGAGTAATAGCATTTCAAGATCAGAGAGTATCAGATTTCTAGTATCTCATAGAAAGCCTTCTTTGAGTGAACCTAAATAGCTACGTAGATTGATGACGTGTGTGTATGGATTGAGAATTCTTGTGGTCTACTGGGGGCAATTACACGCGTATACATGTTGTCGGCCAATGTGGACTCGAATGGCTTATCGACGGGGTATCCCAGGGATTTTTTAATGATGAAAGTCTCATTCCAACCTCGAGGTTTTGATGTATTATGACATGGCTTTAGAACTTGTATCACATATATCCTCCATTCTAAACTGCTCATTCTCTTTAGATGAAGAGAGGAAGAAAAGAAATACTTTTTTCATTGGTTCCCAGCTGCGTGTTGATAAGCGACTGGTAGACATTGGGATAGCCATCTGGACCACAACCAGTTTCTACAATGCACTGAATCCGATGTGTGGCATCCATATGCCTAATAGGGTGGCCGCTTGCATGTCTGTTTAGTGTTCAGGAGCCTGGCTATCACTGCAGACATCTGGGTTTACCGGTAGGTCCCTTGAGTTCTGAGAGACAGATCCCACCACTGTCATGTTATTATCACAGCTACATGTCTCTTGTGATGGGGTTTTGATAGGCAGTGTGTGGCTTAGGTGAGGGTTTAGGCCTTGAAGAGAGATGAATGCTACACTATGTCATTGATTTTCTATATTAGTGAATGAATCTTTGCGCAGTGCCTTATGTTATGGAGGAAAAAAAATCATTAAATCATTAACTTTTTCCATAACGGGTTGTGTGCACCCCCTTGGGCCCCTCTCCCCTGAGTCCTTGTCTGCAGTATCATCATCATCATCACACCCACAGCCCCACCCGGCCTATATCTATGTAACTACGTATGGTTTTCTGCATTACTGAAGGCAAAGCTGGAATCTGATTGATCATCTTGATCTAGTCGGCATGCACCACCTAAGCTGTCGGTAGTGATTATGTAGCGGCGGTTGGGTATGGCTGATGATGATCTAAGAATTCCTGTCTAATTCTCCTCCAAATTGTAGCTACCCTTTACGTGCCACGTGATACCTTAGAATTCATGTTCCTTGGTCGTCATGATGCATCAATGCAGTGCTGGTGAGTAGACTCGCCAGCACGGCATTGATGCACCATGACGACCCTTCGGGGTTGTATTAGCCACAAGGATAGTTACCAGGCTGCATAAATGCAGTACAGTGGCCGAATGCCATAATACATTTACGTGCTATTTAATGCTTAAAGGGTTAGGATCCAGAGGTATAGGGTTCACCCAGGATATATTATTAACCAATCAGATGATTCCCTGTATTCACTGCAGAACGTTTTGGGTACATTATGTAACACCTGGTACCAATCATGCTGGTTGTTATCAGTGGTTATCTAGCCAGGCGCCAGATCAAGCAATGGCCGTTCCACTAGGCGTCAACACTAGGGCCTATAGGGCTTAGTACTGAGGCCTAGTGCATCCGCCATTGCTATATCTGGGAGCTGGCGAGATAACGACTGATAAGAACCAGCATGGTGGGTACCGGGTGTTACATAATGTACCCAAAAAATTCTGCAGTGGATGGAGTGAGGCATCTCATTGGTTGATATTGTATCCCGGGTCAGCCCTATACGGACTTAGTAGGATTAATTATTAGCCAATGAGATGATCCCAGCTATTCACTGCGGACCTCTCGGGGGCCAACTGGTACCCATCTGATAGCTCTTATCAGTAGAACTAGCTGATAACAAGCTGCAGCAATGGCCGCGCCCATGCAACAACCTGCTAACTCGGAATAGACAAGGTGTCAGGCTGAGGATGGATGATGAGTGAAGTGCAGTGCACAAAGTGTGAGAGACCCCCCACCCAACCCTGTGAAAGAACCCCCCCCCAACCACCACCACCTCCTCTCCCACCAACCACCTATCACATACACACCCTGCCAGTCCCTGTCTTTACTATTGGGGTATATGTACTCAGTTCTCCTCCAGTGCCTGTGATCGATGTGTGAGCATTCCTCCAGACTGGACCTGAGGTGTGAAAAACAGACATTGGGTTTGAGAGGAACTCAAGACTTGCAGGAGTTAACAATTTAAGTGGTGGAATTGTCGTGAACTCCGGTGAAAAGGTCCATTGTGCTTTTCGCATTGAATAAAAGGCAAACGCAGTGCTTTGGAAATGGAAAAGAAGAGATGGAAAAATGGCACTCCATGGTGAAGTAAAATTTAGCATTTCTTTGTTTTAATTCAAAACCAATCATGTCAATAAGAAAATGACAACCCAGCTTAGTGCCTATCTGAAGTCCGGCAAAAGTAAAAATTCCAGCGAAGTGAAATATCTTGTTTCTTTGTGGATAAAGGTATAGTTTCTTATCAGACAAATAAGGCTACAATCAAAGGAAAGATTTTGGATGAGAGAAATCTTCTCTCCTCCCAGCTCCACCACCAACACCAATATCAAGTGTGGGTCTTCTTCCATACTGCCTGACAGTTGCTCTTTTAGTTGGTTTTATTTGAACTTCCTGGTACCACAGTAACACAAGAAGCTTGTCTCCATTACTACCTGGCCATGTACCTGTCTATCCAATCACCTTAGACACCACCACACCAGACCGACTCTACCTACATACATGTATCACCTCCAGGGTCTTTACTCTCCATCCTACCCTTCCCTTACTCCTGGGCATCAGTAAGCACGCACACAGTGGTGGTGAAAATTGACAGTCTCCTTTCTCACCCTTTCTCCTTGCACTGTCGGGTATGGGAATTTGGGGTAACATACTGAATCATTTTAACTAATGTACCAGTAGTGTACAGAGAACTACCCCTCCCTCTTTCCGCACCCTACCCTACACAATCCACTGGCCCTATGCCAGTCCACAATGGGCGGCGTTTTACAGCGTTTACGCCAGGGGGCGTAGTGATCTCTCTGTGCCCACCCTTTTACCTCTCACACAGTGAACCGGCTGTGGCGCAGTGATCTGTAGTTATGTAGATTGTCGTTGATAGGTGATTGTGGCTGTATGTTGCTGCACTCTGATAGCTAGATGATGGTCCATATAAAGCAGTATTACACAGACGATGTATGGAGCCAGCTTCCTGTGTATAGACTCTTATTTGCCATATCATTGCCAAAATTGACCTTAGTACTCAATTTATAGTCTAAATAAAACATCTAAATTTTGATCGTGCCCCTCCTACACAATCCTGGATCCACCGTCGGGCAGGCCTTGATTTTGAGAAGTTTAGTACATGCACTGTTCTCCATAATGTAATAAACCCGCCTATTAGGCGCACCTCCAACTTTGGCCAATGCTATAAGGTGCACTAGGGGTCTATCCTTATGTATAGGCCACAACTTACAATGCAGTTACAATATAGGTTTCATCTTTCTGATGGCATATGCCTGTGTGGATTAGTGGGAGGGGAAACCCATGCCTCCATGTATGTACATGTCATCCGGGCATTGTATATCATCTCCTTGCTTTTTGGTCAGTTCAGCATAAAGAGGCGGAATAGTTCTTTGAAAAAGAAGGCTGTAACCGTAAAATCCTGCATGCAAGCAGAGACCCTAAGTCACACCCTGAGTTGGGGCCCATCCTCTTGGTCCCACCAGGGATTTCATTGACTCCCCTTTTTCTGCTCACATTTAGTGCTAAAACCCCGCCCATAAGCCACAATCTAAATTCAGAAAGACTCTAGAATAAATCTAGTCAGTGCCGAAAAAATGGATAAACGCGGCTCAAACAGGGTTTTACGATAGAATTGCATGGTTTTGGGACCAGTACATGTGTACATTTGAACTAGATCTCATCTTGCTGAGCGGTCTTCCCTAGCCCACTTAAAAGGGTCTACTTATAATCTTTCCTATCCCCTCAGGTTGTGTGTGTGCGCGGGCACTGAAACATCCCTCTGTGAAATTGTGTAATGTCATTCTCACCATGAATATGACCTTAGCTGTCGAAATGGCGTTAAACATCTATTACTCACTCACTCACTCATCTTGCTGAGGTAGGTAAACATAAAGTATGATATCCAACTGCAGGGATTACGGCATTTGTATGGGTATCTCACGTTACTATTACTCGGTGAGATACGCATGTATCTTGAGCCTTAACAATTAATGTCAACTGATCCAAGTGTACTTGTCTACCCACACTTTTTAGGGTACAGGACACTAATTATTTTCTCACTGTTGGCTTATGTAGCATATGGGCGAAAATAAAATATTTGTGTGAATTTCTGGGCTTAGCCACTGTTATTTTCAGGGATGAAAGTCTTCAGGGATTTCCCTGATTTCAGAGATTTTGAAGTTTTGGGCCAATTTTTGGCTGTTTCAGGGATTTTCGTGCTCTGTGACATTCATCCCTGTATTTTCTTGTAGGCACACATTTTTCCCATTAATTTAGGGCCATGAGATGTTGTACAATGTGATTAACTTTTCCGCTATCGGCCATATAGTGCGGACATACCCAGGGGGTTTTGCAGTGAATGATTGCAATAGATTCTGTAATTGAAAAGAGTGCACCCCCCTCAACTTACCCTCAAATATCAGCCTAAATAACACTCAAATTGAACAATATACATCCTAAGGATTAATTTGATGCCTGGTTTGCCTACCCACTGTCAGAATTTAGACCAATAACCATTGTACAACACCATTCAGTGCGGAGCTACAAAGTGTCTCCTGCTGCCACCTCCCGTCAATTGGTGTTCTGCAACCTAAAGGCCTGGGTTGGAATCTTGGTGGTCAATGAAATAGCTTGGAAAGCTTTTATTCACTGGCCCAGTAATGTCTTTATCAAGAATCTTTTACTTTTATGCCCTTCAGGTCCCTCAAATCTCTCTTAGAATGAATTCCCAGAGCAGGTATCAGTCTGTGCGCTGTCCATAGATTTCATCGATTTCTAGCATTGACATGGAGGTATGGTCCTTTCCCATAGAAAAAATGGTCACAGGGCCAAGAAATTTGACATGCTGATAGCCAAGGGGCACCACATGAGGTGCTGTGTGTTATTCTCTTTCTAGGTGCTATAATTCACAGAAATATCTGGCTAAAATGTATGAAAAACCCTCGGAAATATAATGTTATAAAGGAATAAATTCAACAAAATGCATCTTAAAACCCCTTCCACCCCATAAAGCAGGATTTGCATGCAAATCCCATAGAGTAACAGAAATTCAGAGGTGAAAGTGCAATGGCTTACATGACCCTATTTACACATTATTCAAGCTACCCTATGTGAGGACAAAAAGATGAACCAGATATGGTGAATACAAGGACATTTTATTAAGTGTCAGTAGACATTCATTGGCTGCATAGCTCGGGGAGAGAAAAATGATGTTTTCCCCCAATGCATGAAAAGGCCTCACATAGAGCACTGAGGAGATAGAAATAGATGGAAACAGCTAAGAATGTAAAATTCAGGTCATTCTGACCCTGAAAACCATAATTTTGGTTACCTGGCACCCCCAAGAGAGAAGTATCAGGCTTGCAGATTGACACCAGAATATTTCTCATAAACCTCTCCAAGGCCGAAACTCCGCTACTACGATTTTCAGTGATATCTCACTAATTTTATTGATTCCCTTGCCCTTTCTCACCATAACATTGTCAAACTGACTTACCCTAAACAAAATAACCACATTTTAGCAAAATTTGACAAATTTGGTAGAAGGCCCTATATAGCCCGTAGAGGCTGCAGGACACTAATTATTTTCTCACTGATGGCTTATATAGCATATGGGCGAAAATAAAATATTTGTGACAATTTCTTGGCTTAGACACTGTTATTTTCTTGTAGGCACACATTTTTCCCATTAATTTAGGGCCATGAGATGTGGTACAATGTGATTAACTTTTCCGCTATCGGCCATAGAGTGCGGACATAACCAGATTTGGGGGTTTTGCAGTGAATGATTGCAATAAATTCTGTAATTGAAAAGAGTGCACCCCCCTCAACTTACCCTCAAATATCAGCCTAAATAACACTCAAATCGTTTAATATACATCTTAAGGATTAATTTGATGCCTGGTTTGCCTACCCACTGTCAGATTTTAGACCAATAATCATTGTACAACACCCTTCAGTGCGGAGCTTCAAAGTGTCTCCCGCTGCCACCTCCCACCTTGGTGTTCTGCAACCTTTAGCACTACCCTCTCCAGGGTACACGTAGTGTAGGAGTCTTCAGTCCAAGGCAGAATGTGATAGATGGCGCCTCCTGGTGAGATCACAACCAACTAATAGTTTGGTGCAGCTGCTGTATAAATTGTACATAGGCCCCCAGCTGGACTGCAACTAGTTCTGGCAACATGCACTGATAACCGCTGATATGATGGGGACAAGCTTGTCCTTGGAAGTGAGTGTTAAAGAGGGACAGGGGGGGCCCATCATGATATAACTTATGATATCAGTGTGCTTTGCCACATATGGAAATTGTGGATCCACTGGGTATGGATCTAGGTTCCATATAGATAAATACATTTACTAGACTATAGTTAATGGATTGGCTAAGCATGGACCTGTTGACAAATATATTGATTAAAGTTTTGTTGTGTCCTTCTTAGAAAATGATCAGTGTTTGTGTTTTGTTGGAGGCAGTTATTTTAGCAATCCACTTCCTCCTAAGTGTATTACTAAAGTTGAACAGAGTATCGTGGCATATTGATATTAGGTTACCGTACCACCGGTACCAGTAAATCACCAAAAAAAAAAAAGAAAAAAAAGGCTGAAGGTGGATTGTATTATAGTGTATAGAAAAATTGCCTCCTGTTACCAAACAAAGAAAATATATAATAATGAGTACGCTGTACCTAGTTTATGTGTTATTGAATTGAAATTTAGCCTTTATGGCAGCCATTATAAAGTCATGGGGTCTTTACAATCCTTTGTTACTGTTTGACTGGAAGCATCCAAGCATTACGTCCCAGTCAGTGTACTACAGTCTGAAATTAAAAGTGTTATACTCGCTTTGCTTCCTGTGTACAGTAGTTGTTCATCCAACTGGAAGCTTATGTGCACAGGAACATCAAAGCATTTTTTGTACAGGATTTGGGATGAAAACGAAAACATAAAGGGCAACAAAGAAATCTCAGTTCAATTTGCCCAGCAGGAATGGCAAACGTGTTATTTTATCCCGCTATTGCCCAACTCTCTACGTATAACTTATCTGTCGGTTGTGTTTTCCAAATCAACTTTATACCTTTTGTTTACGTTTGGCCTACTACTGGTAGGTTCAGTATAATGTGCCATACCGTTCATACTGCACTATTATACATGTAAACTAAAGTTATATTTTATCTTTTTTAACAGGTGAGTTCCTTTTCCTGAATTCAGATGGTGAAGGTATGAGTTATGATTAATCTCCAGTATTTACACTTAATGTCTAACCTCTATCCGCTGTATTTAACCATGTATGCAGTATTGTACCAATCTTGTATACTATTACATTATTAGCTCTGTGCCTACTACATAGTACACCTCAAGGGTAGTCCTACTCAAAGGGGTCCTGCTCAGTGGCTCCACCTGGGTGTAAAGAGAAGAATCGACCTGCTTCCTAGTGCTAGTGCTGCTACCTAGTGGATCCTAACATATAAAAAAAAACATGGACTTTTCTATTATTTTTCTACAGTGGAAACCTTGCCCAACTTGTTGGATCCTGTTGGTTCTGCATGGGTGCACACACTCTCCCAGCAGAGTTTATCACTGGTGGGATTTCTGAACATGTGGTGGAGAGTGTGAACTAAGCCTGAGACAGACAGAGTGCAGAATAAACGGGGAGAGGTAGGTGGGGGGTGGAGCCCTATGCCTGCGGTAGTTATACGGACACAGAAACCCAGCGTAGTATTTTTCATTTAAATATTGGATACTTCGCGTACAGCGTGCATTTTGCATATAAGGCTCACTCCTAACTCAAGCCCATCCTACATGGGGTCAAATTATGGTCATTCAAGAACTGTTCTATGGTTTATAACCTTGCTTAAATCAGATAAGCAAAGCACACTCCAAACTTATGCGCAGCAGGGGTCCATCCTCCCAAGACTCTTCTGTTCTGGCAATCCCACGTCCTATGTACAGAACGGTACAGAACATGAGTGGCAAATGATGTAGATACTAAGGCGCACCTTCGATGCGTGGTGTTCGGTAAGGACAGAATGTATATTGAATAAGATTGCCATAAAAGCTCCCGTATAAGGTTCACCTTGTGTATAAGGCGCACCCTGTGTTGATGGAAATGCACATGGGGCTTGATTTTGAACACGTTGCTAATCCAATATAATTTTAACCCACATATAAGGCGCACCCCCTCTTCTGGTAGGTTCTGTAAGGCGCAGTACGCCTCAGATTCACATGTAAGCCACGGCTTATGCGAGAGGTACTACGGTACATGCAATGCAATGCAAGGGGTAAAATACCCTTTGTACACCCAGCGAAATTGCATCTGTAAAATGTTGATCAGATGTTATGTTTTAGCCATCAACAGGTGATTTATAAGACTCATTACAGAGAGACTGTGCAATGAGAGTGACGCCTCTGCTGTAGGATTAAACCTCTCAGAGACAAGACATAATGGTTGCAGGACACCAATTGACAGGAGGTGGCAGCAAGAGACACTTTGTAACTCCGCACTGAAAGGTGTTGTACAATGATTTTTGGTCTAAAATCTGACAGTGGGTAGGCAAACCAGGTATCAAATTAATCCTTAAGGTGTATTTTAATTGATTTGAGTGTTATTTAGGCTGATATTTGATGGTAAGTTGAGGGGGGTGCACTCTATTTAATTAGAGAATTTATTGCAATCATTCACTGCAAAACCCCCAAATCTGGGTATGTCCGCACTCTAAGGCCTATAGCACAAAAGTTAATCACATTGTACCACATGCCATGGCCCTAAATTATTGGGAAAAATGTACAAGAAAATAATAGTGGCTAAGCCCAGATACGTGCACAAGTATTTTATTTTTGCCCAAAAGCTATATAGGCCAACAGTGGAAAAATAATTAGTGTTCTGCAGCCTAATTGCCAACTTGTCACTCATAGGGGAAGCTGCTGCCACCTGGTATGGTTGTGTGGAACTCCTGGGTGTGCTGCTTCACAAGGTTGCTGCTTCAGCTCCATGACTGTAGAGGGCAGCATTTGCGTTGGCTCAGAAAAGAAAAGAATGGACTAACCACCTCAAGTTGTCTTTTTGGACTGGTGTTGATGTACAGTGAAATTATATTCAGCTTTTATTTTCTTCGTTATAAACCTTTGGCGTAGTGTATCTACCTCATTTGACATCCCTTAGAAATAAGGACACATGGAAAACACAAATACGTCAGCAAAACCACCATCCTTCATTCTATTAGTCCCTATGCATCCTCAGTAAATGTGTGTATTGCTTTCTTGCAGCGAATAATTACCACCGACGGTCATGGAAGATTTTTTTTTTCACTGAACATTATCCCATTACAGATAAAAGCATTTTCTATAACGATAGATCATATTTGATTAGACTGGACACATTTGTGTTTTAGACATTGGGTGTAGGATGGCACTAGCTGGGAGGGGCATAGCACCAGTCAGCCTTGTAAGGAAATTAATAGAATTACAGCTCATATTGCAAAGTGCAGGTGGCTGCGTATATAGTTAATTTAACTACTGCTGTGTCAGTATAGACATTTGGCGACCCCTTAACCCTACAAGGACTGCATTGTGTAGGTCTGCTTGATGCACCCATGCAGGACTAGGTTGAATTTAGCATCACCCAGACTCAGTAATGTGTGTTCACGGTAACTCTCATATACTTGATAAAGATGCATAATGCACTAGACTCGTGAAGATATATCATCATTAAGCTATATCATTTATAACCATACCTCTACTTGAAGTTAAATATAATCTGAGACCACATCTGGCTCTAGTAATGAAATAAGAAAACATTAGCTTCCCTCTGATTATGACAGGCTGGAGATGGATAAAAAGTTAACAGGTGTCTTTGGTCGGAGACAATTTGCTGTCTCCCCAGTAAAAGTAGACTTAATTATTCACCAAGTGTGACTGCTGGGGACTGTCCGTTTTTATGTTGCGGCGGGCAGAGGGGAGGCTAACGAGGGTTTCAGTTATTTAAGCCTTAATTACTCGCTCTTGCTCTGTGAGCTTCTCCATTTTAAACGTGCGTCCGACAAGCAGCCGGCACCCCCATAAAGACACAATTACCTGTTTACTTTGCTTTGGCCAAACACTGCTCAAGAACCAAATGGAGTAAGTATGCGACCGATTTTGCATATTCGTCACTCATAATCACGATATTGATAATTTTAGATCTTGTTATGAACAGTATATAGTTGTAGCACATTTAGTATTTAAGACGTTCCTGTGTAAAGCTGAGCGTACAAGCCACAACCTGAAGCTTGTACCTGAGTGCTGGACAACCCTATTGGCTGGTTTTTGGTACACGCCGTGCAGAGCAAGACTATATCCAATTGTTTGGACGTAAAATTGACTCTCCCTCTACCTATTTTGAATTCCCGGTGTCACGTTACTCATTAGTTGACAGAGAGTAAACTGTGGACCACTGTTGGTGGTCTATATATGTTCCAAACCACTCCAATTGCCATTCCTTGTCTCCCCAGGCTCTTATACCACATTGACGTTCCCTTCTCTATTTGCCGAGCCAGCACAAATGGGGGAAGAAAAAAAACCCAAAAAAACAACATCCTGTCAGATGTCAAACCACCTACACGAAACGAACAAAATACTTCCAGGTGTATTTCTATCACCTAAAACATTGCTGTCTCAATGCTGAGGCTGTTCCGGGTGAGAGGTACTAGAGATACCCCCTCTCCTAGTCCTATTCGTTTAGGGAGGTGTGGGGACTGCAGGGTTCCCACTAGTCAGTTAAAAGTCAGTTAAACCCATTTTCCTTTAAAGGTCAGTTAAGGAGATATTTTGGGGAAAATCATTTAAAAATTAGTTTAAAATTACCAATTCAAAGGGGGGATTGTCAAGATTTCACACAAATTGGCAGAATTTCTTTTAACGTCCTTGCTTGGAAGTGGATAAATATTTTCGTGAGCCCTGTAAATTACCCAATATTTGGTCAGGTAAAAGCCGACAAATGTCAGGTAAAAGCCAGTTAAAAACATGACAGATAAATGGTGGGAACCCTGGATGAGGGATTCCCAGTCTGTAGGGTAAGGCAATATCGGCTTATTTGGCCATTAGGTTGACTCCCCCCCTACCCCCTCCACCCATTTGGAATTCTGTTACTCATTTGGTGGCAGAGAATTAACTGTGGACTGCTGTTGGTTGTATAAATATGCTCCAACAGACTCCAACTGCCAATGCTTTCCTCCCCAGGCTCCTATACCACAATCACAGCCTTCCCGGCTGCATATCGGTAGCACACACTTCCTGTGGTGGTCTGGGTGATCTATAGTGGTTCTGGCCATATCCTGTTCTCAGACTGCCCAGACTGTGTATTGAGCAGCTACTGGGCTCTAGTGGATTGGTCTCTCAACATTCCAGAGTGTAAGGAAAGGGATATTTTCTATTTATCTAACACAACGCTTTACTATATATTTAATACAGCAATGGCAGAAAACCATTTTATTATTTTCTGGTATCTGTGTTTGTTCTTTTTTACATGTGTAGAAAAAAAGAGAAATCTATGATGTTAATATGCTATAACCCCTCACACATGTACTGAAAAACAAATAGATAAATAGACGAGTAAATGTGTAACATTCGCAGCATGTGCATACATCTTGTTGAGATATGACTCACTGCTATTTCATACTTAATGAACCAGTGATTTCAGATTCTTTCCTTGGCTTTTAAAACCGTACATTCAGTAAAAAGAGAAGATGAGAATAAGATAGAGAAGCAAGAGAACTACAATATCAATCAATAATCGCTAAACCTTATCAGTACCGCATGCTTAAAGTTGACTTTTTATCCTATTTTGATATGGTCCCTGGTTCATCAAGATTAATCTAAATAATTATCAAATTAGGAGAGACAAATCTTTTTCCCTCTCCCAACAAGAGATCGATCTTCAAAGGAAAACAGAGCACTCTGAGCATTTTTTTTTCGTTAAGCATTTTATTTGATTAAACGTTGTCATGTAAGAACATCACATCGCAGGAGATAATCCAGTTGTTCTTCTAGGCTATTATTCATTCTGCTTTGACTTTTTTTTTGTCATTATTGCAAACCTATTTTCTGTGGGTAGGAGATTACGTGGATACGGATGAGGAATAGTTCCCATCATCCCTAGGGGGAATCTGGCACATTCCATTCATTAAAACACTCCTACACAACCCTACTTGTGATGCATTCCTGAATATTGGGTCTGAATAAATTTTGTGTAAGGACTGTACACAGCCATTGAACAGGTCAGAGTTGCTGAGAACTTTAAAGTAAAGAGCAGCTCACTCTAACAATGCATGATCCCATAGAGAGCAACCGAGCACAACATACTGATATAGAGCTATCTCCTAAGAGATACATTATGCCTATCATAATACCTACCCCTGCCCTCCCCTCTGTGATATAAATATAAGAGTTGCACCTTGCGGGAACCCCTTTGCTATGACAAGTGCATTTTACTGACCTTCTAAAAGATACGACTTATTTAGATCTTGACGGTTTTGTGCCACCTTTGTGGTATATGTACATTGAAGAACTAATTGACCACTCCAACACATAAAAACAGGCATGGGCAAATACATGAGCATTATGAGAGATGAAAAAATAGATGTTCACTGCAAACACCTGTGTGACAACATGTTCTTGCTTTTCCATCCCATGAACTCGACCACTCGACGGCTCTGTTTTATCTTTTATTTTCTGTTTATTTATTTTTATTTTTTTTTGCGGAGGTAAGCATCACGGATACAGGGTCTTGACTTCATGGTCAGGTCATATGATATACAAAATGCAGTGTATATGTACATGCCATTGATAACCCCCAGCATAGTAAATTCCACACCATTGAAAAGTTCCTGATGATTGCAATATGCTGAACAAAGGCTTCACTTTGCTATCTGTGCAAAGGTGGTAGGGGTCGAAAGGTGGGTGGGGGATGGGGGTGAATTAAACATAGAGGTATTGTCCTCTCTCTGTCCCCTTCACATCCCGTATACGAGGTGACGATACCCAAACTGTAGGTGACCTTTAGGTGGTCCATTGGTGGTCGTCAGAACTCTTATGTCTCTCATGTAACAAAGAGGATGACAGGGGAAAGGTCAGAGGTAGTGCCTGTCTTTATGTAGTATTAACCCTTTTAAAGCCTTATAGTGCCTTGGTATACTATGCCCATTTCTTATCATGATGCAGGGATGCAGTCCTGGTGAGTCTCGGCTAGGGCTGTGGTCATGCATCATGCTGACAGCATGGTGTTGATGCACCCCTGACTTGTTGGCATGAGATGCATGAATGCAGCTCTGGCCAGTAAACTCTCCAATGCTGCATCCATGGATCATGGTGACCCACGAAATGCAGGATTAAAGCACTATCTGCCATTTAGAGGGCAAATGCAGAGCATTGTCATCGCCTACAGTGGGGCTAGTGCTGAGGGACTACATAGACCAACAGTTCACTCTGACCATATAAGGTATTGATGGTGTATTTTATATGGTGCTGACACATTCCATGTTAGGGCTATCTTTTAGGGGTCATTTTTGAAGGCAAAGCATCCCACAATGTGTCAAACAAGAAGAAATGTGCTACTTGAATTTACAAGTCCATAAGTAGAGCAATAATTAGGTTAGCCAGACACTTTATATCTCCATCAGGTCCGTCTAAGCGTCAGCTTTAATTTGGTACCACTACTGTTTTTGTGTGTGATATATTTATTATTTTAGAACCATTTTCATGAGAAAAAGTATGATATTTATTGACTATTCAAATGTTCGGAAATGAAACGTTCAGAAATGAAAATTTTTAGAAATAGATGAAATACAGTCATCTAAATGCCTCACTTCACCCTCTAGTATTTTTTTTCAGGGCAATATAATTGAAGCAAAGTTGTATGACAGTTTTTTGATAAACTGAATACTTGTATGTGCCTTTGATTAGCTGTTCGGAAATGAAACCCTTAAAAAATCCATGTTTTTTTCACAACTTTGTAGAGTCATAAATTACTTACAGTGATTGCCTTGTCTAAATGTCATAGGTCATTTGGTAGTGTCCCCTATATCTATTTGTTCTATCTAAACACAAGATACATTTTTAAGGCATTTTATAATTAATCGTTCGGAAATGAACTGAAATCTGAGGACATTAGAAATAAATTCATAGAAAATTGTCTATTTATCTCAGGCTCAAAATCTAAAATGTATCAGAATTTTGAGATGAAAATACTTCCAGCTATTCAAGTATATGGGACACTACTCTCAAAGATCATTTTACAATTATGCTTCAAAAATGAAAATTTGAGTTGAAGACAGGCATTTTTGACTGTTTGGCAATAATTAAACATCCTTACTGCAGGGAAAATAACATATGAAGACAGCTTTATGCTCATGAAAAACTTTGCTGAGACTTCAAGATTCATTAGAGACCACTCACATTATTCTAAATCAATAACATCGCAAGATATGACCAAAATGCATCTGAGGACATGAAAAGATAGACTTAAGCTGGAATTGTATAGTGCCACCTTTTATTGTTGCCTCTGCAATAGCCACCTCTGCTCTTCCTGACCCCTAGACGGTCAGCAGACTGCTCTTGCCCCATTGTGTACAATCACCCCCACTCCCCTTCCGCAAACTTCTCCAGGTTCGTCTCCACTCTCCAAGCAGAATATCTTGGCGTTTTTACAGCCACATAGAGGTACATCAGCGGCCATAACACTCTGTTTGGATAGTGAATCATGCCGCACATTCGGCCCCTACCTCAATCTCCCAACATGACCTTAGACGTAAATGTCGTCATTAAAAGCCCGTCTTAGGGTTATTAGTGCCCCATAGTGTCCCACAACTCCCTGCTCTAAATCTCTAGTGCCAGTTCCGGTTGGGTGCGCATGCGCAGTGCAGGTTGAGGATCAATATCTGAAGGACCCATTTCATGGTCTGGAGGAAGCAGCCACTGCCTTCCACCAGGTGGCAGCACTTCACCATGGTCTAACTATGGCTCCTGATAAGAGTTATGGTATTGTGTAAAAAGGAGTGAATCCAAAGCAAGGAGAATCCACCCGGGTATTGTCCCATTTAAGGGGCATTAACCTGACTAATGGGAACATTTTCCTTCGTCGTGTGTCCAATTTGATACTTAGATCACTAGGTTATTAGATGCTGGCCTAGCTAGTGCCTCCATAAGGATGAACATTAAAACCAGAGCCCAACTGAAAGCACTGGGGGCATGGTGTTTTATATGTCGATTCAAATCGTGGCCAGGATCTGAACTGTGATCAAGCTTTTGGACAGGTGTCACTCAAAGAAGAGCCAGATCCACACGTTTAGTGTATACCAGTAACAGTTAATCAATACAAGGTGTTTTCGCCGCTGGCAGCCTGGAAGCACCATCAGGCTTCTCTCTGCCAGAATGTGCCATGGCTCAAGTGTTACATTAAAAGTCTGAGAACTGTCCATGCCCTTGATGCCTGGTGTGTTTTCAAATGATTCCATATCTGTACTCAGGGTACTTCCCATGGAGAAGCAATATCACCCCGTGAAATGTCAGACAAAAAGGCCCATGATCCATTAACGGCCAGATCTTTTCCTGTCTTTGTAATGTGGACTTGATCGGGTGTGATGGCAACTTAAATAATATTGAGGATAGTGGGATGACAAGAAGTGATTTGGGAATTGGAGAGGATCCAGGCTCTTATCAAATGTACCCTGCCTAGTCTCATCTTTGTTCTCCAGTGATTCCAAGCCAGGAGGACATGTTCCCAGACCTGTATTGACTTATCTTCATCTTAACATGCAATGGTCCTTATACTACAAGACACCTCTGTGTTTGCCAGTGTCAGTCAGTGCAGGGGTCATCTAAGTCCAATGGCATTAGGCTCTGACAGAAACGTATGGAAATTGTGTGCTAATTGTTGGCAAATTGCCTTTAGTTTAGACAGGGGAGCAGTTTAGATCAAATGGACTGATGGGAGAATCCTCCATGGAGATTTTTAGCACCTGCTGTTATGACAACCAGAAGTGTTCAAGTATTCTCCTGATTGATAAGAAATTCTGTCATGCAGTGAAATGGGCAATGAGAGGCTTCATGGGATTAATGAGAAATTGTATCAGACAATGAAATGGGAGTGCCGTAACACTTTTATGTATAACCCGATCTTTTACTTGTACCTGTCAGGGATGAAAGTCTTCAGGGTTTTCCCTGATTTCAGGTATTTTGAACTTCCAAAGACCTATACGTTATTATATAAAATCTATATTTCAAGGCCTCTAATTGAGTATTTCAGGGATTTTTGTGCTCAGTGACTTTCATCCCTGGTACCTGTTACTATACACATAGGGACTGTGAGAAGATCCATCCTTATAACTGCAGTCTATGTGTAGACTAATAAACTCAGCCTCCTCCAGGGTGTTCTAGGATGAAGGTCACCCCGGGTGAAGTCATCGATGTCCAGCTCTCATTGCTATCTTCAGATTTGTCCTGCCCCTAATGAAGCTTATCTCTCTCCTAAGGCACATGAAAATAATGCCTCCCACTCCCCTACTTCCTCACCCCCTGTCCATTACCCAACCCTTCTCCTGAGGATGAACAACTCAGGCAAATAAAACCTCAATGGTGAACATTCGCTTTGGGACACCTATAAGCCGTTAGTGGTAGGCTACATGGCCCGCCTGGGGTTCGTCACATGGAATTGGCTGCTTTAAAGCCTTGGCAGGCACTGGGGGTGTCTACTCGTGCAACAACATGGAGGGTTTGGGGTCGGCAATATAGTAGGAGAGTTAGGCGGATGACCTTGATCTGAATTGACTTTTAGGTCATCTGATATTCCAAATCTACTGTCACAAATACAGTTTATGTCACAGAGCTGGGGAAGAGTAGGGGACTTCCAATTGAGCTTCAAATTTTACGTCCCTTAAAAATGTGCAAAGTGTTTTGATAATGGCATCCAGTGCTAGCTAGCTAGACAGGGGCGCGCATAAACTGGGACGATGTTGAGACCTATGTATGTACACTAAACTAACAGTGCTATCATTTTACCCCACACCCAATAGAATCCTTGCCGGAAAGCACAACAATTGGTTTGCGATATCCATGTACTGGGAATATCAAGGTGTCACACATATTTGACATGGTGGAAAGGCTGATAATGAACCATCATGAGATGACGTGCATGAAAATGGATCTTTGCTAGAATATTTAGTTTTAAAATTTTGATTTGAATACCTCGCTTCACCAGTGTCCTGACTAGTTTGGCAGTTGATCGGCGAGAGCTATGAATGCTCAATCCATTTGTAGCCTTGGCTGAACTCGAAATCAACTTATTAGTTGGGAATCGGGTTTCCCAATGCCTGTGTGAGTAGATCATTGACAGTGTAAGATTGGTAAGGGTCGGGGGAGGTCAGAAGTGTGACTAATAGAGGATGGATTGAGGCAGAGTAGGAACACATGATCCATCAAAACTGTTATTTTTAGATCACTGTTAGCCAGAACCAGAAAACGTTACGGCTTCGTAAATAGCCCCAAGACTATTTTGCAGACTATTGATAATTTTGAAATGTAACGCCTCCTTTCTCCAACTTTAAATTCCATGCCGACCCAGACTTCTACTTATAATAGAGTAAAAACACAGTGTTATTGGATCAATTGAAGGCTAACACTGTCTAGAATAAGTCTAGGTGATGACTCCAAGAAAGAAAATTTAGTATGAGATGCAGAGAATTGATCCACATGACTTCGAGGTATAGAGAACTTCAAGACTTGGAGGATGGGTCACGGCTTAACGTTGACCTCTTCCATGAGGAAGGTTTGAGTGGAATTAAGGGTGGTGAATGTTCTGTCTTAACTCAAATCAAATAACTCTTAGATTATCACAATGCACCATTGTTTTACTGTATAGACGTGGACTGTGAAGAAGCAGGAAACAGTGAATAGCAAAATCTGAGTGATGCTAAGTCTGTCCATCTATTTATCTATATCATCACATATACATATAATAGAAAAAGTCGACATTTTAGATCAGGAGTATACATGTTCTGCTCCTACTATACAATGCACAGTCTGCCACACTAGCTCAACTATATTGATCTATCACCGAAAACTTCCCCGAAAGGAAGTTAGCCATTTTTTATGTTCTTTGAAAGGATATTCGTATTATGTTTTTCCCTTTTTATGATGGCATCCATCAATAGATATACAGTTACTATGCGGCTACTTTGCCATGCCTCTCACGTTGTCTGATCTCTTTCATCTTTTTATTGCTATTTTTCCTTTGTGATAGAAGAAAGGCCAACGCAAGTAAAGATATCAATATAAAAGAAAGAACCAAATATTACAATCAATAATACAAAACGCAAACAAAAATTCCCATTTACATTGTTTCTGTCCCATTCCGCTGTTATCATAAACCGCATAGGTTATGCCATAGAGTAAAAAGTAGCGACCGTTGGTTGATAGCATATGAATTGTAGCCAGCGAGCCACGGGTGCGGGAACAAGCAGATCGAATCTGCCTGCAAATGTTGCTTTTGGCTATGTTGGCAAAGTCGGTGCTATCAAGTTGCAGGCCACTATTGACACAAGACTGAAGGAAGGATTGAATGGCCGGGAAACGATGCTTTCTCCAGCGTTGACAGGAAATGAGCTGGGGGTTGGGGTGGATGGGAGAGCAGGAATAGATTACAAAGAACCCAATGGTTTGATCGAAGGAGGCTGGAAGATGCCCCCAACTGTACTCTATCCTCTTATCAAGTGGGTATTCAAACAGCCTAAGCAAATATAGTCAGGGTATACAGCCCACAACATCGTTTGGCTGCGGTTTAGAAATAGGAGATAACTCAATCGTTTGGTACTGTATTGACAAATATTGGAGACAATATTTGAAAAGAGGTTACTTGTCTTTTACACAGCTAGACTTCCGTATGTTTTCTCTGTGTCGATAGCTGCGCGGTATAATCTCTGAAAGGGAAAATAAGACCCCTAAAAATCAGAAGCGGGAGGGATCCTACATAATTCAAAGTATATATTGTCAGTTCATCATAGATATAACACACATGCACAGTCACGAATATCTCCCAAGATTGGCGATTTATTTAGTATGAGCATAGAGATGGAATAGCTCCTGGTACGAGACACTTCCCGCATGTGTAAGAGTGTCCCTTTACGGTAGAATCTCTATATTGAAATAACACAGTGTCATGCATGATCTTTTATTGACCAAAGCGTCCCATCCTTTTGCTCAACCAGAGAGGTACCAATCTTTGTGCCTCCAAGCACGGTTTCTTTATCCCTGCAGCGAACTTTGGTATGCATATTTTACATGAAAGAAATTTGAAGTGGGCAGTGGGTGGGACGCTATGACGTCATGATAAATAACAGCTGTTGATTGGCTGGTAGAACGCACATGACAGTCAGTCCCTCGACAACTGAGATGTTAATGATGTGGACTGCGGCAGTGACAGACAGACGCGCTATGGGAGAAAAAGGACATACATAAATAAGTAACCCCATCACTCAGAACTGGGAGGGACAGTGCTGCTGTTTTGGGTCTATGCCGTCACTGTCAGTATTGCAGTCTTCCAACTGCTACAGGCGAACTCCCGAGAGAAGCCACACTATGCCTTAGCCGTCCATGGACATTACATGTCTCAAAGCCCCAGTACCTTACTATTAGTGATGGGTGTGATGGAATGGTACCAGGCGAACAGGTTTGTCCGAGGGTTAGCCGCAGGCCCTACTCTCCTGATGGTCGAAATATCTGCTCAGCATAAAATGCTGGACCCTATGGCGATCTAATACTACTTGAAAGTAACAAAGATACCTTTCACTGTTTGTTTGTTTGAGACTACCCAGATGGCTTAAGATCGCCCGGTAATCTCGACAGCGGTGAGGTAAGAACAATGGGATGCCGTTCTGGTGCACTTGGGTCTTTCAGACTTGGATAAAATAAGTGTTCTAATCTTCCTTCTTACATTGCAATGAAAAGAAATGAGAGACGAGAATCTTCCATAAAAAGACTACAGATCTGGGAAGCAGCAGGTGGGTTTGTCTCCCCAAGGCCAACTCTGACCCTATTTCTTTGTGTAATACCATCACGAGGGCCCCTCACACAGCTTTGTTGTCAGCACCTTGAAAGGACCTACAAACTAATTACCTACAGCATTGGGGCATGTTCAAAAAGTAGCCCTCTCTTGAGTCTCCATAGTATGACGTCCAACGAGACAGAAAGGGGCCAAAGACGGGCGGCGGAGGAGAAAGAATAACACAAAATAGCGCCCCCCCCCCAACAAAAAACAACAACAAAAATAATAAAAACAAAAACAGTGGAGGACTGACCTATATCGACCAGTTATGGTGATAGAGAGTATCAGATTCTGCTGTACTGTGTCATAGAATATACTCTATAACTGTGTGTATAATCAGGTGTGTACATGGCCTCATCGACTGGTAGTGTCCTGTTCTATGTAAGAGGATGGGCCAGGTGGCAGTCTGAACACTGTCTGGGATTAGTTACACATTTATAATCCATACTAATATGAAATGTCTATGTTCAATTTTAATATGGGGAGAATGATCGATAAGTATGTGGTGGATATGGTATATCTGCACCAAAAATCCAATGGCTACCATTACCAAATCAGTGCAGGCACACATCAAGGCCCAATTTCATCGTTTATTTTTGGTCAAATTCCAATGATTATGAGGAAGGGGACGCTAGATTGTATTTACTTTACCATGAACCTTACATATATGTAGTGCATGAAGTACACGAGCAACACGGTAGTCAGATAAGGTCATCATCAGTGATAATTGTGTCAAAGGTCAGCTCCGGTCAGGGTCCTTGCCAGGTCAGGTGTCAGGTCAACTTTAGGTCAGGGTGAAAGTTCACCTTCATGGCAGTAGCCCTAAGTGACCTTCTGTACTGTGTTATCCCTATGTTTCCTCAGTCACCTCCTCCATTAACCCTCCCCTTCTCTCTTACCAGTTCGGGTCTCACTAGTTTGGCCAAGATTTGCGCACCAATCTATTACGTAATGGAAAACCTCTTTGGAGCTGTAGGTTTTCTAAATTCTTACTTATACTCCATCCACCGAAGTTTATACAACAGTAAAACCTTGAATATAAGCATAGTTTGACTTTAACTGTAGAGGCCTAGAAGAGGATTTGAATCTTCTACACTGGCTATGATACAAAGCTATGATAAATATATAGTGTTCCAGTCTACAATCACCAGCAGTCTCAAATAGTATAATGGTTAGCATGTCTGACTTTAAATCACAGAATGTAGGTTCAAGACTGCATGGGGAAAGTGTTTTTAACTTACACATACAAGGTAAAAGAAGTCTTTGTAAAACACCCCCCACCTGCCAAAGCCCCCTTTATCATTTTGACAATCAGAGAATGTTCATTATATTACATTATTTTTTTAGAATTTGTTGCGAAAATGACAGTGGTCAACGAGAATAAAACACAATCACACCAGGGGTTTGAACCTGTGTGGTCTAGATTTCTAGTCCCAGGCCTTAAGCACTACACTAGATTGACCAGTCAAACTTTCAAAGTGAAATTACCCTGTTTATCTATAATTGATTACTCAGTCATAGTAGTAGCATATCACCATTCAGTAGATGTTCTATCACCCACAGTATCACCTGAGGACTCGTGGTGAAATGGTTAGCACATGAGACTCAGGATCCCAGCACTGTCTGGTGCGTGGGTACGAATCCCATATGGGACAGAATTTTCCCAAGAATTACATCTGCTGTTCAAAAAGGACCTTATTCAGAAAACCTGCTACGCTTGGCCTATTTCAGAAAACCTCCTCCCAGACCTGACCCAATTCACAAAACCTCCTGCCAGAACTGACCTAATTCATAAAACTTTTGCTGGCCACCCAACTGTAGAATGTGGAAATAAACCTACAGTAGGAACAATAGGGTGCAGAGCCAGGTAGAGTATGAATTAATCTATCACTCTGAAATATCACTCTCTAGGATAGAAAGATGAATTGTGTCCCAAAGTCGCTCTTAATGGCGCACACCCGACACAGCCCGATGGATCAAGGCAAGCCTAAAACATTCTTTTTTATTTGGGGGGTGGGGGTGGGGGCGGGTTCTATAGCATATTTTAAGCAATTTCGTGAGAATCGATCGTCAGTTGGGATACAAGGCTGGGCTTCACGCCCAGTGAACTCACATTAAATCCATTTGTGACGGTTGAGCCAAGTGGCCAGCACACCGGTCATTCTCTCCCAAAGGGATAACATTATTTGCCGATCCATTTCCAGTTGAAGTCCACTCCACAACCCATCACCCTGACCTCCTACCCTGCTGACCACCCAACCCATACAACCGCGCCACTTTTTGTTTTCTCTAATTCTATCACTCGGTATCATGGGTCCCTCTGCCAATACCAGCCCACCTTGAGGTGATCTGAAGCTGACCTTGAAATGACCTTGGGTGACCTCTGGGAAAAGGTCCTACTCGTTCATCAGTTATCCATAGCTGGCCTTGTCACCAAGGTGTCCAAGGTCAACACCCTTAAGCCCCAGTACAGGCCCCCGATCCAGCTCTCGATGGTAGTTCTCATCAACTCCAGGAGCACTGACCGATCAGTCGTGAACTGCTTCAGGCCACTGGTCATTGCCATTACTCACGTCTCAAACACAGTCCTAGTCTTTGTTACTACCAGAGCTGATCATAGCTTGATGCCATAATACAACCCCACTCTAAAGGTAAAATGTTAATCTACATTGCAATTCTTTCTAGCTTATGAATTACAGTCTTAATTCACATATTGAAACATATAAAAGTTAGTCATAATCACCTGGCAGTTTGACCACAGACCTCCATTACCCTATCTACCACAAAACCCATCCCTCCTGCCCTCCTTCCATCTCCATCCAGGTCACTCCATCTACCACCTAGACCGCCCCTAGGGTGATACCCATTGACTAGGCATCCCTAGGAGGACTCCCGCTATCCCTAACATTGACCTTTCTCTAAACCCACATCCACCAGGTACCTGGCTCTATAGAAACAGCCACACCCTCTCCCCACCCCCAAATCGAGTTTTGAGTTTGATTTATGAGGGAGCGGCAAGTAAGACCGTGTTTATCCCTACCGTCCCCGTGGGAGGCGGCGGCCAGGTGAATGACCGCTAAGCAGGGTAGGGCCGGGGTAGTGAGTAGTATAAGGCGAGGGGGCTTAGACTCAGGTGTTGTAGTAAGTAGTAGGTGGGAAAGGGACATTGTAGTAGGCGTCGATGTGGTTAAGGAAGCCTTAGGATGTCATAAAGAGAGGTTATACTGTAATGGGGTTGAACGCCATAACAGCACTGGAGATGGGACAACATAGCATGGTATCTATATCTGTAATACATTGACAGCTAATATGGTAACTTAAAAATCACAAAACTGTGGTCTGGCAGGCGAGATCTCTACAGAAATGTCAGAACAGAGCTTGGTGCCAGAGCGAATTATATTCATCTGCAAAATTCTGTCAGCGCAGACCCTTGGCATACACTCCCGTCCTCTTCCCTCATAAAATAACACATGTGAGAATAAGATGTCATGCGATGGATCTATCTAACTTTAGTGGGGACTGCAAAGTGTATTTAATATGCAAGCAATAGCACAAATTCTCACGTAATTCAGTTAGGTCTAAATATCTGGGCTAATATCACTATCAAGTACTGGATGGGGATCTATGATGGACTATCTCTCTCAAAAGCTTATGACATTTAGAACAGATAGAATCTGGTTTCGAATTACTGGCAGTTTTGAAAAGGGTATTTCTTAACATTAATGATTCTATCTAACACACAGTCATTTTGTTCCCAGCCTATCTGTGGCACGACACTCATTAATTGTATTAATGTAACCTTTAATGAGAATAAGAGCAGATGGAAGAGTCAAATATCGGCAATGTGATTGCACCCTTAAGTGACCATACATTTTTCGCTATGAAGAGGCTTTTTGAGATATACACGAAGAGGGGCATGTGCTTTTTTTTTATTGGAACTAAGGACAGTGATATTTAGCGCGGCGACTAGTGAGTACTACTCGTGAGATGAGTAGACTAGTATATGGTTCACAGTCGCCACGGTGTAAGGGATAGGGAGGCCTTGCAATCTATTTTTGTTTGTGGCTCCTCTGCTATGGACTATTCCTGCTCACTATTCTAATGTAATAACAACAGTGTGTGTACTTTACTTATCAGTGAACGAATTTTCAGAATATATCTCATACTTTTGATTTTATTCGCAGATAAGACATTTCATCATCTGGAGCCCTATGGCAGATTAGCATTATTAGATTAGTACAGGTTTTATCTCAGTGGGTTATGGTACAATTGGATCATATTTTCTGTATTTGAACAAAGTATTCACTGTCAAAGATCTCTATGAAGAAATCAGTGCTAAAGTGTGTGTTGCCATATGTGCATTTTTGTAAATCAGAGGAGGTTGAAGTGTAAGGCCACCTTGTGGAACTGCTACATTCTTTTCTGTGTAAAATTTTTATTTTACATTGAAATAATGCTATCTCAGAATATGTATCTACTATTGGTGATGAAAGATTAATTTGATTACTACTTTCATTATATAAACGATTTTGTGGAACACTGAAAACATGTATGTACACCGAGGTACTTACACTGTGACTGTGCTCCCCCTCTACAGAAAGGTGGAGTGATCTGGCCGATTTGCTGACCACTGGACCGTGACGAGGTACAGACTATTACAAGTGATTGGCAGTTGGGTGTGTGTGTGTGGGGGGGGGGGGGGCGGGGAGGCAGAACAGGCTCCTGGTAATCTGAGACAGTGAGACAGTGTACACTCATAATGACACACCTGTTGACTATGGCATTGAACATTGAATAAGACAGGTCCCTGTGGCAGCTGAGTGAGGTGCATGCAGAATGGACAGTCTACAGACTATTAGTACTTAGCTGCAGTGGGTAGTTCAGGTGGAATTTGTGCTATATACTACCAAAAGCCCAGATGATAGTATGCCCTATCTGTCTCACCAACTGAAAATAGACACAAGATTACAAGTCGCCGCGCCATGTCTCACAGGACTATTCTCTACTATTGTATTAAAATCTACAACACTATGGTTTTATTACAATCTGTTTTCGTTCTTCGCCTAAACTGTGAACAGCATATATCTGCAGTATACAGCATTTTGAAAAGGAGGGGCGTGGCCCAAAAGGAGGGGCGCAAGTCGCTATTTTCGCTATTTTTAGCAAATTTTGGGCTTCAAAATTTGCAAAACTGAAATATATGTTTCCCTTTGATAAGGATATATTCTGGTTTACCGTCATATCCTACTTTTCTGTTCAAGATTGTTGCAGTAATATTAACCAGTCACTGCATCCAGCAATATATGTTGGATTCCAGTGAAGGGTTGAGACTTCTGATGGACCTCCTGTGACAGATGACCCTATCAGGCAATAGCAGTAGGAGAAAGGTGACAAGCCAAAGCAGGAAATTGGACAAAGTGTTGGCTGACAGACAGAAACCTGAGTGGAGAGATTTCCGGCCTATAGTGACAGAAGCATAGAAATAAAGCTTTCGTGCAAAGGCTGTTCAACTTTTAGTTTTATTGATGTTCTCTCAAGGGAAGGGAAGTTGGGCCTGTTTGTGGTTTTCCACCAGAGGCAAACCTCGATAACTTCAACTATCATGTTTCTGCTGTTTGCCATCTCAAAACTCCCAGTCATAGATGGCAGAGAGGTATTCTACACTACCATTATCTGTGAGTCTGTGTTCCTAGTTGAAACTCATTTATCTGCCATGGTTTGCTGTGGAATAACTTAGGTGGTACTGTTTTACTATGTTTTAAAACTACGCTCACACATTTGTAATCTTATACACAACAAGTGTACACGGTAATATATAGCACCGATATCTAATTTCATACTCATATCGTTGTACCTTTGGCCATATTTTAATCTTGAGCATTTTATCTGTTTTTTAGGAATATTTGTGTGACGTATTTTGAAATTCAGCACGATTCAGGGAAATTCCAGTATCGCTAACAGAGATACTGGTGGTGATTTATAAGCTCTATGATCTTTGTAATAAATGGCAAATGGGCTAAAGTAGTGCACTGGGTAATAACCTCATTTACCTCACACTATTTTACTAGTAGATGAGCTATTACTAGACACTATAAATCATACTAGCAGCTCATTTATTGCTATATGCTGCAAAAGCTACCATAAACACAACGAGAGCTGCGTCCCTTCAACCCAGGCAAACATTCCCATGATGCTTTTGGATCATCGTCTGGTGACGTCACAGTTGTATGGGGGTCGGTCTAAATCCCCTATTATCGCCCTGACCCGTCAACTCTATCACCTCTACGTCCTATCACCTCTACGTCCAAGTAGACCCAGTCCAACATGTCAGCAAGATTTGCTATAAACGCCATCAGTTTATGGGTACTCACACCCAGCCCTCCTGTCTGCACCCAGCCCTCCTAGAACATGTTTGTGTCATGACGTGCATTGACGTATGACGTGTGACGTGCCTTGTAAATCACATGGTCCGTCTGGGTCACTAATAAACTAGACTGCCATTAATAGTCGGTGTCAGGCTGTAAGAACAGGGTATGTACACAGTCAAAATCTATTCATATTTTTCAGAAAACATTTTGCATTTTCTGTAAAATCGCATTGGCGAAATGACTTTGTTCAGCAATTTTTTCGAGGTAACACTCATATGTGTTTTCAAACTACGGCAGTTAGAACTCCTATATTTCTGTTGGAATATCTATATTTCTGTTGGAATATATCTGTATAGCATCGCTTTTATGTCCTAAAATAGACCATTGTTCTATAGGCCTAATGCTGCTAAACGAGTTCATCAATTATTAACAATAAGTCTTTAAGGGGCTTAATTGTTCCTGTGCCATACGTGATTCTCTAAGCCAACTCTGTCTCTGTTAGCATCCAGACACCTGCCAGACAAGGCATATCTTTGAAGTAAAATGAAACTGTAAGAGCTTTAAGGATGTATAGGCAGCCACCTCCCTTGTATGTACCGTATACATTTGTGTGTAGGCAGCATCTTGTATGTGAGCTTCACACTGACTTTAGGGGATCCTTAAAGATGTGCCAAGAGTCAAGAGCTTTTGTAGTTTTACTACTGAACTCTGTTGAGAGATACCTGATTTGGCCAACTTCTATGCCCTGATTTGACGCTGATACGTTTTACTTTTCTTAGTTTCTCTATACGTGTCATCAAAGCTTTTCTGTGATAATTTACAGTATATGCATGACTCAGGGCCGGATTTACTGCTATGGTATTTCAATCAGGATCCCCATGAATTTTGATTGTGTGAGAAGTAATTAAGCCTCCCTGAGTCTCCCCTCTCCGCCCCGGGTGCTGCTCTGCATTAATTAGCAGATGATGCATTGATTATTGCTGTCAGGCGCTGTATAAAAACATGTGTTTGTTTCACCCTTTCCTCATGAAAGAATCCCCTCATTGCCAAGACCCTGTGGGTGGGTGAGTGGGGGGTTGCCTTGGGGTGTGTCTGGGCATGACTTGTGCCATTCTCTGAAGGCCAGCTCACAGAGATCCCTGTTGTGTATAGTCCCTAAAGAGAAGGATCATATCTTCAAAATCCATGCTACCTTTTCGTCATGATGCAGCAGTGTAGACTGTTGTGGCAGAATGGTGCATCATGCCTATTATAATTAAGTGTACCAACCCAATAGGGCCGGCATGATCCAGACTTTAACCATGGCTGCTCACCAAAACCTGAATGCTGTATCATGGCAACCGATGACACGGTGTCTTAAAGCCCATTGGTATTTTTAAAGTGTTAATCACATGCTGATATATGGTATGACAGGAAAGCAAAAAGAAAAACACAATATGGGAAAAAGGCAATAGGTGCTTAACGAATGCATCCACTCGTGCCAGTGATGTTTTTTGCATTTTCAAATCTACTCCCCATCTCCCCCTGCTAATCTCTAAAAGATATGACATTCCCGAAGCTTATTTACATATCCAAAGCTTTTGAATGAGGTATGGGATCATAAGGCACAACGTCGTCTGGATCAGTGAGTAAAGGGAAATGAAAGACACGACCAGACTTCTTAAGAATTTGTTGATTGCTATCCTGAAAAAAAGTGGACTTCTGTAAAGTACTCATTTGTTTTTTGTAGCACTGTGTAACAGAGTCCTGTTACATATTGCTAGGGTGTCTTGTGATGATGGAGCGACTGACTAGGTCCGCAATACTGTTACTGATGCAACTGGGAGAAAAGTGTCCACCATTTCCTGGGTACTGGTAGGGGGAAAAGGCAATAGGTGCTTAACGAATGCATCCACTCGTGCCAGTGATGTTTTTTTTTTTGCATTTTCAAATCTACTCCCCATCTCCCCCTGCGAAGCTCTAACTAAATTTCTAATTAAAATACCGATCTACACTTCACATGGTTTATTACAAACCGAAGGAAAATAAATACATGTTGACAGACCAAAGAACTCATAATTCAAATTCATCTGCCATTTGTTGAATGCCTAGTCTCCATTTGTATGTGAGATAATGAACCATTCACGTTGCCATTGCGTTAACTCTCACCCTGAAATATTCATAATTTTCATGCCTCTTTACTCATTTGCCTCGTTGAGCATATTCAAGTAGACTACATCTATATGTAAATCACACCACATGTAATCAGGAATATTGAAGACGCCTGTCACAGCCGGCCACCTACTAAGCAATTTACTCTGAATGCTAGAAATCAATTCACCAATCCATTCCTATTAGCTTCAAGTAGGTGGCCTTTCATTATAAACCCGGGGTGGGAATATACGCCGACCTCACCCCACTCATTCTTTACATAGTCACATGGAATAAGAGTAGCGTCCTCTATTATTACTTTGGTCAAAATGGCTTCCTTCTAAATGATACATAGGTGCATCACAATGGCTCGTTCCCTGGCTGCTGGAATGGAGGGCACATGAAGGATGTACTTTTTGTGATAGAGGAACCCTCTACTCCTGTAGGATAACTCTGGCAATCACTTTGTAAGGAACAACTCCCCTACCTTAACCCTTTAGAAATCACATAGTGTACCTTGACTATTTGTTGTCATAAATCATGTAGATTGGACGAGCGTGTTCACCAGACTTTAGTACATATATCGTGCAGACCTTACAGAATTGAAACACCCCTGGGTGATCGGCATTAGGAGACACTCCAGTATTGCATTCTGATCCAAATGAAGACGATTCTGGCGGCACTATGTGGCCCTTGAAGAGTTAACCCCCCCCCCCCGTCTCCCTCCAGTCTTCTCCGACCTCCCTGGTGTATTTGCACCAAGAACAGGATTAGTGACGCTTTACCCCATTCCTGGCGGCCACGCACCGCCGATTCCCTGCAGGCGGCGCTCCTTAACCGGTTTCCGGCCGAGCGCCCATGTGGGCGCCTCCATGATGGGCGATAATACAAGGTACCACCACCAGGGGTGGTAATGCCAGCATGTGCCGGCGGCACGGGTACCACGTGGTGTCGTCCTATTGTATGGATCAGCCGTGATCCCGGGGCCGTCATCATGGACTGTAATTTACGGCTGATATTCTATCTGCCACCAGGAGTTGTCCCCCTGGTGGCGAAGTGAGGTACTAATGACTGGTGTCTCATCCTGGTGGCGGCTGGTGGCGGAGACTTCCTGTTGATATTTGTTCCATCTGGTGCATGATCATGAAGATTGGTTTTACATTATCGTGGACCTTTGATTGTATAAAGTCAACTATGCGTTTGCTTTTAAAATTTTGCAAGTTATTCCCAATATACAATTCAACTCAAATATGGAGGAGGGATTTAGTACTAAGTAGAAAATCTCTCCAAAGCACGGTCCTACGCCTGTGAATAAGTTAAGTCGTGAACAAAGTGGGCCTAAACTACCCCGTATGTCTTTTTGGTAGAGGTATTGGTAATCGTGTATTGGTATACAAAGGCCTGACTTGCGTGTACAAATGTGTATTGAGTTGAACATTGAAACGCCAAGTTGACAACCAAGAAAAAAATGTAAAAAGAAAAAAAAAACATCTCGGTTTTCTATCCTCACTGTACCTGTATCTTAATACTCTTTTTTGAATCACATGTACATTAGAGCTATTCAGCCAGCACTATTGGCATTAGGGTAGGGAATTTGAGCAGTTGTCGACTCTGGGGAGAAGCCCTTACAATGTTCATACTCCCTCATCTCTGTAGTATTCTTCACTGTAGCAGGACAGATGAAGTCCTGTCGAGTCGGGTTTACCGACACCATGTCATCTGTATGGAGAGTAACAGGATATTACCCTAATGAAGTGATGTGCTTGAAGACAGTAACCGGCGGACGCACAGACAGACAGGCACAGTCACGTGAGCAGTGGCTTGAAATGTAGACATGGGCCTACCCTCTGAAGTGACGTCATTTATAATCACATTGATCAAATGAGAATAGATATAAAGAAGAAGAAAAAATATGTGAGAATGAGTCTCGATTACTGATTATCCTACATTGCACCTTAAATACCTTCTTCCCATGTTCCGACAGGTGGTAATTTTATCACTTTCGCTTTGCAAATACCTGCTGCAAAGACGTCTTTTTTGGAATGTGTAGCGGAGGCACTGTAGAGATGCCATTAGTTGCTACTTGGTCCCAATCTGCGAGTTTAAGGACCCAATTTGTTGGTTAAAGTGTCTGGATTGTCAACTCAAGATGTCCCAATCTATGCACTTAGTGGTTCAACAGGTACAGGAGGAGAGAATAAGGCATAACCTTGCAGAAGCTCTATGTTGTAAGCTGTTTCCGATGAAACGAAAAATTGTGATAAATCAGTCATGTTGAGTTCTATAATAAATTAGCCTTGACGAAGACTTGAAAGTCGAAACATGTCGGCAGAGTTAATTTTCATGCTTCAGTGAATTACTTATTAGGATTATTACGAGCAAAAGTGAGGTGGTTTTGGGAATATTTATCACCCTTAAAAAAATCGTGATAGTACATAAGGCCACACACACACCAGGTGAGCAAAATTAAAGAGAATTTTTGAGGGATCTAAGATAATATGTCAAAAATGAATATATGCACCTGCAGGCACACTATTTGACCTGAACCTACCGACCAATCAGAAAATTCCTTAAATTCAGTACAGACTTTTTAGGGTGCATTACATAATAACTAGTCCCCATCATGCTGGCTGTTATCAGTCCTAAGGTACCAGATTCAGCAGGGTTCATCCCACTTCGGATCCCGCTAACCAGGAATAGCAGCGTACTTCAGAACTTTATAGCACCCATCCTATCTCCTACCACCTCCCCCTGCACACCCTTTCTCACAGAGCCTACACCATTAGAGTTCTCCTTGGTTTTTAAGATGGCCAATCCCACTGAGGCACATGGATGGGGACCTGGTTGGTTGGCAACGATTCTAGACTAGTTGTGAGTTAACTCTTTAAGGGTTAAATGATGCCTTTGGCTCTAAGATCGTCACTATGCAGCAATTGGTTGGAGGTGCATGGGCAAAGAATAGCCATCACCACACCAAACCATCCTGCTGGCCCCTAGAAGTGTAGCAACCTTCAAAGCTTTCTTGTTGCATGCATGTAACCCTAATGAGTTTCTCTCCAGGTCTGCATTAATGCATGACGACCACAAACTGGTGTGATGCATTAATGCACTGTTCTGCTTCGTAAGGATCAATACAGTGGGGGATTACGTCAGGTAGGGATAGTGTAATTTGTGTCTCCGGTCTGTATTAACGCTGCCAAAAAGGCAAATTGGGCGCCGCCGCCCCAAAATTAGGTCCACATTGCTTCTTGGATACGAGCAGCTACCAAACGGAATTGGGAGTGACGCTGGAGGGTTAGGGGAGGTCTGGGGTTGTAATATTGTACAAATAACAATGCTAGAAAAGGGACTGCAAAGTTCTCAGAACTTTCTGGTAATGAAAATGATCAGTGATTTACTGTGTGCAATAAGTTGGCATTGCAATAATAATACAAAATATTATTGGACCACCATCAGAAGAGAGCACGTAAAGGATCTAATTACCCCGAGTTAATGCACACATTCTAGAAATATAACTTCTGCCTTTGTGAATAGAAAAACCGTGATTGGGGAGACGCCGAGGGAATAGATAGAGCAATATCTTGACCATGATTTTAAGTCCATGTTTCCAATTGAATGACGGCCTCATGACGACTGGTCCACATTAAAATGGTTTGTATCTTGTCACGCAAAGCTAAAATTTGCCTTCTAAAACCGCACATGGAAAGGCTTCCCCTTGCAATTGCCCCAAGGACGTCACATGGAATTACGAGATATAACATCCAAGAATGTAAATGTTATGGGTGTCGTTATTGATATTATTGTGCCTAAATGCAACTGAAGTCTGCAAGCAATATGCATATTGACATAGTTGCTATGGCATTTCCCAAACTATATCGACATAGATGTATGAACATGAAATGTTTTGCGTGCTAAGTCGTTGCCAATGAATATCAGGACATCTCTACAGTATCCTTTTTTATAAAAAAAAATCCCCATATTGGATTTATAGATATATTCAACAACTTCATATGTCATCCTGCCAGAAGCCGATTGATTTTATACGAGACATCAATTCTTTAAACGAGAAACTGGGGATTTCCTATTTGCAAACCAGAGTAATACTATTATTGTAATGGTCGCCCACATTCTATTTGCTCTATCTTAGACTAGACATTTCCCAGAATCTCTACTTTTGGTCCCAATCACCCTTAAAGGGTTCCACGAAGAACATAGTTGGCCATGCCCTATGATGACAAATTGGCATGATGTATTACATTTTACTCCCAAGAAGGAAATTAAAGTGCTCACACAAAGCAGTCACACTGAATATGTGTTTGCCAGAGCCTTTCTCTAATTAACTTGAAACCTCATATTTTGTATGGGTGTGTTTATGGATACTTTTGAATTGACACCTATTCCCTACAGTCTAACGCTTCTTATAAGGGCCTTGTGTAAAATTATTTATTTTATTGAAGTACTCTTGAGGCACTTCTAGTATGGCATCTTCAATCTGCATCGGTCTTACATTTCGTAAGTCATGATTAAAACTGCACACATGTATCCAATCTGAAAAGCAGCTTGTGGTGATAAAAAGGAAGATAAGTTTACTTACCCACAGGTGTGACAAATTGAGAGGTACCTTTTGTTGATTGGACTGGGATAGGGCTTAATAGGAATCAGGTAAGGAAAAGGTGTCGAGTGCTGTCCCTTTACTTTGTAAACCCATCTGTTATATAAGGAGTAAAGTGTAGCAAATCAGTTTCCCCGTACTTCAAATGTCAGTTGTTTCGGTAAATTCAGCCTTATACAACAATGATACATATGGCAACATATGGATATTAAGGAATGAAAATGATCAATTCTGTAATGTTTAATTGCATCACAGAAAATCATTACCTTTTCCATTAATAAAAAAGCTTCGAGACTTAAGAATCCTACCTTTGTCAAAGAAATATAGACACAAGGAAAAATAAGCTAATGGTTGCTAAGTAGCTCCAGACGGCCATGCCGATGATACAGTATTGGAAGAGACAAGCATCGGGAACAATCATAAGAAATTACAGCACCCATCGGCATGCATTGAAAAAAAATATATATGAAGAAAGGGGGAAAGAAAACTTAAACAAACCTGGCAATGTGGAAAGACTCCGGAGGCAATCTCTTAATTGCATCTGACGGTTTCAATTAAGTGGCTGAGATAGCTTTTGTATGAGGCAGAGGGATCGATAGTAATTACTAGGGATTGGTATCAATATATTACCCCCTAGATAGATGCTCGCTCCTCCTTAGCAGGGAAGTCCACTAGCTTCAGGTGTGTGGAAAATGGGGAACTGTTGCTCTCAGTTGCTGTTCTGCTAGGTTATAGTGTGTCACCAATAAGGGAACTATTATGTGCATGAAATTCAGTCATATAAATCCCTCAAAACTCAGAATATGGTGCTTAGTATTTGTTTCCATCTAGTTTATTTGTTTCCATCTAGTGCATTAGGATGCAGTTCTTTCCTCTTCCATCCCTTCCCATCTCTCTGCCATCCCATTGCCAACTACCAGCACATGTATAAGATGGGGTGATTCACTCCAGGCCCGTAGTTTGAGGATAGAGTCCCTGGGGCAGGCTGATTGAACTACTGCTCCCAGACCTCCTTTATGTTATCTCTCGGTTTGCTGCTCCAATACAAATAAGCAGGACTTTGATTGTGGCCCCTTATCATTCAGGAAGTATATATTTGTTCTGGGTAAAAGTACCTGTGGGGGAACCTCTTCTTTGTTCTATCTGTTCGACTGCTTCTTTATCACTGAAGGCTACAAGTCGATACAACTAGACTGTTGGCTCAAGGGTACACAGTGTCAGAGGCTGGAAGCCTCAAGCATGGATTTGAACTGGTGAAGAAAATGAATTACACTTCATCGCACATACATATCAATAAATGGTGGTGCAGGATATGTTGATAAGATGTAAGCAAGGATAAAGAAATTAATTTAGGTTTACTCAATTATTGCCTAAACAAAGGTAAACTGAATGTTACTGATTTGAGGTGTAAAAAAATAAGCGATGTAATCAATATACTCTTGTTTTTTTGGGGGTAAGATACCATGGTTGATGCACTCGCAGATATTCAACACCGAAGAGTTATAGAAGCCACCATGAATTAAGACTTTAGGTAGTGCAAAATGTCCTGAAAGTTGAAATTGTTTGGCTAATAAAACTGTCTTAGCAGTGAGGATTCATATAATATTTAGGTTCTCTATGTAGCTTATAATATGTAGATTAAGGAGGTATATATTTTACTCTTTTACCTTCTTTAGATAAGCCGTTATCACTGAGAAAGTTCGGGCATACCTGCCATCACTCTAAGGCAACACTTCTTTTCTACAATGTTAAAGTATATACATTTCATTTAAAAACCTTTGGAAACCTTTTTTTCCGCCCTTTTGTGCTAATGTCATACCACAAGCCACCCCTTACACTGCGCCACCTGTGGGTCTTGCTGGACACCTCCCAGCAAGACCCACAGGTGGCGCAGTGTAGCCAGATGCCTTCTCTACATTGGTGCATCCTAACCATAGATGGAGTTGGAACATTAAGGCATCATGCTGTCCTCAAAGACCAAAATCTGTTGAATAACAAAAGCTCTCATATTTCTCCAATCGTTGAAAGGAAACTGTTTGACTGTAATCTAGAAGTTCCATGTTTTTAACATTCAAAGCTGCTCCTTTATTTAAAAGTTGAAGTCAATCAATGAATCTACATTTGGCAAAGGTGGAAACTAGAAGCGGCTTAGCGAACCAGCTAAATCAAAGCCATACCGATCTAGTGTAAGGTTAAAATGGTTGGAATCGAGTTCCAATGGAATTCAATACATTTGACAGCAGCTCCCATCAAATAAAACTGCAAGTTGATGAATTTGGTTCAGTTTCAATCGGAATATTTCAGGTCTGCCTTGCCCGCTTCAATGGAACACATTGATCCTTTGTTTTTAACTCACCCCTTACAGTAAGTGGAATTGTATCGGAATGCGCAGCCTTACTCTAATTCCAAAGCCCATTTAGAAACTGTTGCTGGCAGGCATCTAATGTTAATGGCTTTAACATGTGAAGCAATCAAGACAACCTGATACAGATTTGTTGCCTTTCCTTGTCTCAATGTCAGCAAACAAACTCCCCATGAGCCTTATCAAGAAAGATCTGTCAGCATTGGAAGTCCCCAAAGGTGTAGCAATAAGCACTGCAGCAATTGCAGCAGCTGCAGGGCAAAATTGGTTATCAGACTTTCTTCAGACATTGTGTGCTTCAGTCATTCAGAAATGACCCCTGAAGTCATCAGCAAAGTCTGCACAATATGTCTACAAAACACCCCTTTGCCTTACTGATTTGATTCAAAGAATCATTTGACCTGTTACATTTCCTTTACTTAACGATCTAATATATTATGTACCTTTCCCTACAGTATCGCATAGAATCCACAATCTTATCATTGCAGTGTGTGCAACGAAATGTTAAGCTCTTTGTCAGTAGACTCTTAGTTTCAAACAAATTCCCAGTCATCAGACCTCACCTCTCAATATCATTCTGCCTCATAATCATGCTGCAGCACTGCTCTGGAAACATCACAGAAGTTTGCCTGATTGGTGGCCTGTGTTTCTCCTGATTCCCTGAGGGCAATTGCTGGTGTTGCCTTTCTTCCGTATCAAACCTCTTAGTCTTTCGTTTCCGCCCTACAGTAACTTTATACAGCCAGTTATTTACTTTAAGCAACAAATCCAGGTAGAAATCATCATATCCAAAATTAGCAATATTGGGTGTCCCTATACAAACGAAGCTCCTTACCAGGAAAATATAAAAAGGCGCAAGGATTGACTTGTAAAAATCCTGTACTATATTGACATTAAAGAATACTGTCACAAATTTCGAAGCCCCCCATCCCGTGTTCCCCAACACACACACATGAAGTAGTAGTAAAGAAGACGGCATACCCACACCATTCCCAGTAGTAGCCGGGCCTACAGTGACCCCTTACCTTGCATGTCCTAAGGGCGTTAGGCCCCTTGGACCCAATCTCTCACCCTGGAGCTGCTCGTCACGAACTGCTCAGGGCCTTAATACAGTCACCACCCCATTCCTCCAGGGCAGGCACCGCCTCCTCCTGACCCACCCAAATTGTGTAATGTAGTTCTCGCCATGAATATAACCTTACCTGTCGAAATGGCGTTAAACATCTATTACTTACTCACTCACTGTGTCCTGGGTCTCTTGCGTCTTAGTGCCAATATATGAGAGTTCAGTCAGTAGCACTACCAGTTGTTGTAGGGATTAGGGATTTAACACGTTGTATAATAGACTGAAGAGCTCCACAGCATATGGTTTCGATGACTAGAGTCTGGCAGGGATGCAAGTCTACGGGTTATTTCTTCTGATGTCAGGGATTTTCAAGTCCCCAAACCTGTAAAAAAAACCTTGTTTGAGGGGTTCATTTCATAGATTGTCTGTTATAGTCAGATATCTGTTTTATAACTATCCATTGAAGCACCTTAGTCTCTCATGTTGTGAACACATGGTAAGAAATTCATATCCATCTATACACTGATGTGGGCTTGGTAATAGAAAATAAAGTATGAAGTGACTTTCAGTACAACGTAAAATGATTTATTCTCCAAAGACATGGGAAAGTGTTCTCCACATGTCGGGTTATGAGGGACACGTTAAGGTTACAGGCAGTACAAATAGTACCAATTATGAATCCTTAGACACGGATATGTGTATGCCAGTAACATCTGGATGTACCCATATCCTTTCTTCTCTTACCCTATAATCATAGACTGTGTATTAGCAATCGTGAATAAGTTGCACAGTCTGCCCTACATGTAAGGCTACAACATACAAATGAGCAGATCACGAGCTGCCCAAAGCGCAGGGAGAAATTTGCTATGGGCAATTCACAATGTATTTGCTGAGTTGCTATATGGGAGGATGCCCAAACTAACATGTAGCTAGGCATCAGTTTCCAAAATAGGGAAAGAGTGAATCCAATGAAGCACAGGCGTGATTTTGTAAGAGAAAATTAGGGATTGAATCTCAAATCTCATTTGATTGTGATTTAGCCTGCAAAAACCAACTAGCTAATGGTTATCTTGTTTTAGACATATCTTTGTATTTACCTTACCTCTATCGGGCTTGTAATTCTTGTAGCAGACATGTGAGAAAATAGGCATTTAGGCTACTAGTGAGCCATTAATGTGCCAGTTCTACTCCAACATGATGTTACAGTGAAATAAAGGCTCCTCACCAGGGGGGTAGGAAAAAGGGGGGAGGCAGGGGTGCCTGGGACCCCCAATAATGAGGAGGTTCCTCATATAAGCCTATATAAAATATAGCAGGCCCCCTCCAACCGAGACCCCTGCCCCCCCCCCCCCAATAAAGATTTGCTTCCTACGCCCCTGCTCACAAAGTAAATGTGTTCATGTAGACATGTTTAACGTGCAGATAACATGCCTGCCTTTCTCCCTACCAATAGTTAGTTATTAGTATAAAAGGATTTTGCATGCCTAATAGAGGGAGGCATGATTGGGATTATTTACACAGTGTATAGAGATTTGAACTAAAAGCATTTGCTGCCTAGAAGAATCATGCAGTAATGGTATACATGCATGTAAGGTTGCGAAAGTGATATCATGAGCCCCTTTGATCAAGAAACAGACTTAATGGCAATAGAGTCATGAATTCGTAATGGTGACAAAAAAGACCTCAGACGTCAGCGCAAATGTTGAGCGATGCATGTTTGAGAGATAGGGAAAGTCACTGCATAGCTACGTTGTATCATAGCATACCCTGGTAGTTGGAAGCTTTTAAGATTATGATATCTTCTATGCACTAAATGCGAAATGTATTCTGATGCATTGTGTTTGGTAAGGCCAAAAAAAAGGTGTGTTTCCAGTTACCCGACCGACCCTAGAAAACAGGGCCGATTTTTTTTTGTTGACAGGATCATAGTATACACTCGTGCACTGTGGTCTTAGGTGCCACTCTCCCACCAAATTAAGACATTTTTTTCCTCAATTTCAGCAGTCCTTTTTAGTGTTTTAGAGCTTTTACTTTCTGAAAAAACAGAAATCATTCAATGCCTCAATCACTTAAGTTTTAATAGCATGTAAAAAGAAAATTTTCCGGGCATGTGAAAATAAGTTATTAGCTTTTTTGTACAGCAACCTTATCACTTAGGAAGGCATCTATCAGAAATACATTGCAGCCTATGGGGCGAAAGGTAGAAAGACAGCCCTTCTTTTTTTGACTTTCACTATAAAACATAGAGTTCAATGGCAAACCAAAGGTGAGATGTTTTTGGTATGTTTGGAATGTCATAGACTTAATGTTAAAGCAACAAAGGAATGCTAGAGGAACAGGAGTCCCATGATTACATGATACAGCCCTTATCTTACAACTGATCTTGTATTTCTATTTTGCAACCTAAAGTTCTACACCTACTTAATATTGAATGACAGTGGGCTGTCTCCTCATTTGCTCTAAAGGGAGACCTACACACTGAACCTTTATTTCACTCTGCTGTACTTTGAGGAAACCTATGTTTGGCAAAACACATACCACCGATTCTCTCATATTAGCCGCACCCTCGTATAAGCTGAACCCCCCTTCTCAATTCTGTTTAGAAATACCGTAAACTCCCACGTATAAGACGCGTCTTATATGCCAAACAAAATGCTGGTGCGTCTTATAGCTTACTCTCAAGTTGGGGGTGCGTCTTATACAAGGGGTAATTTTACTATAGAACAGTACTGAATTTACAAAATTGAGCCCTAAGAGGTACGTCTTATACGCGAAAATGCCTTTGCTGAGTTTGGGGTGTGTCTTCTACGCACGACACGTCTTCTACGCGGGAGAATACGGTACTATGAAAATAGCTTCATGAGTGTTCTTAGGCGAAAAAAAAAGTGTGTTTCAGCTAACATGATTGGAAAAAAAATGTCTTCTAAAATCGAGAAAAAAAGTTTTGTTTTGGCCTTATCCTTAGGTTCCATTTGAAAAAATAAACAAGATATAAGCAGACATCATCGCTAGGTTTCTAATTGAAACTAGAAGCTAAGAACACACATGTAATATGAACTCATAACAGCCATGTTTGAAACCTAAAGCTAAGCTGATGTCCTTCATTGTTAATTTCTTTCAAAGTGTTCTGCAAAGAACTAAGGTTGTCTGTGATATTTGTTCAAATGGCAGTTGAAGTTATCTGCACTGCTCAGTTTTTTTTTTTCAATGAATTTACATCTTTCCATCTACACCATGCAATATTGAATAAGTTTAATTTCATTGTTAAATGAAATCACATCTTTGCATCAATGTGAAAAAAATCTCTTGTTATGGTCTAACAAAACATCAGCCGATTCAAAACATACAAACTAACACATGGCTTTTAATCACTGTAGTACCTATTCCATATATCAATATTGCACTGGGTCATTTGTGTCCTGCAACACACGTCCACTAGTCTTATATTGCAGGCATTAAGTTTGGTTATAGACTTTTGTCTTATATTGCTTTTTGTTCTCATCAACAGGTGAGCCTGGAAAAGATCCCAGTTCCAGCGGATGACAATCAGGTAAGACTTGACTTAAATATCTAATCTTAATGCATACTCTCTGTACTATACCTGTCCTCGATAATCTTACTACAACTCTTGTGTAAAATTTCAGAAATAAGCACTGTCTGTATACATACATAAGGGTAATGGATATATTACCCATTTTCTATTAAAAGATGTACCACACATATTGTCTGGAATTGAAATATATGTATGCCGCTTAGAATGTTGAACTAAAAGTCAAGAAGGACAGGTGAAAATGATAAAAAAAGCCTAGTTGTTATCATTGATCTAAGATGCTCACAACCTTCTGCTCAATTAGTTTAGTTGGTGATATCTCTCCATACGAGTTTGAAGTATGTGTGTGTTATACAAAGAATTTTCCTGTCACGATAATAGGGTTATGGTAAACCTGTTATTACAGCATTGCTATGACTACATGTAGATGGTACAGATAATTTATCTGAAGTCATATATTGGCGCTTAGAAGATCCTATTTACTGGAGATTGCCTTAACTTCTGCTGCTTTGTTATCTCAAAGACGCTGATGAGGAGCATAGAATGTCTCCAGATTGGATTTATCAGATAACATTGAGGAAGCCCTTTTAGTTTACACAAAGTACATTGTGAGCAATATTTCCCGATCATTAACAATTCCCTTGTTATCAATACCTATTGATAACAATGGCGATATTTTGGATTTGTACAGAACAATCAAGCCTACCATATCCCATAATGGGTCCTATTACTGCGGAATACAAATTTATCTTTTCACATCACCCCTTGTATACAGCTTGCTTAATCCGTTCTAACCTAATTTCTGGTAATCATCCTTGATGGTAATCCAGTTGTAATTCTGGTACTGCTAATCATGTCTTAGAGATATTATGGCCCAGATGTTTAACAATAATGGGCATGTGAACATTTAATCAATAAGAGGAAATGTAATTAGTGCTGGTGGTATACCATTAATTAAACAGCTCTGCACACTACGAGGTGTTTCATCAAAACCACCCAGTATAGGTGTGCACTGCGAGGTGCCTTATTAGCCGACGCCTATGGAAATACACCGCGTTATCAATGTGCAATCATTGAGATTGCTTTTCTGGAAACCCTAGGTCATTAGGACTCAATAATGATGTGCATTGTACAATGAATGACATTAATCATTTCCCATACAGAGGCTGTGAGACACGTACGTTTGTGGAGGAAGCTTTCTTTTACCCTGCTGTTAGAGGTCCCGCATATCCCTAGACACACGGCCATGCTATGATGGATTATCTAAGTGTATAAGTAGTGGAATATACCTCTTGTGAAGCATACAGGAGCTTAGTCTTAGAACTGATGGTGTACTAGCATGCAAAGCACATCCATGCACCCAGGCTATTCTTCTTACTGGAGGAAATCAGCTAAAAGAGAACCTGTCGGAGTTGCCGACAGGCCGGTAGCATATAAAAGGTATCTGACGGGGATGTCTTCCTATGATATATGTTGGAATTAAAATACCATATCAAAAATGATGCATTGGTGCTGTGTTATTGGTAACCAGATATTTCCTGAATAGGAATAAGTTTGTCATATATAACTTAGCCTGGGCTGCTGATTATACAGGTAGACCTAGCCAGTTACTTAAAATCATTTGAAGTTTGAATTCTCCAGAAATATTGTTTGAATGATGCCTTAAAATCCCACGTGTAAGGCAAACCTCAAAGTCTAGCAACACCCTATAAGGCGCAGCTATGGTCAAATTTTGGAGACTTTAGTACAGCGCTGTTACTTAGGAGTTTGACAGATGTATCACTTGAAATCTGTAAAAGTTAAGCCATTTCAAATTAGGAAAAAGAATCACTGCAAAATACGATAAGGACTTGAGTAGGGTATATGATAAAAGTAGCCGTCATAAATACTCGTTGATAACAAGTCCCATCCACTCACCAGACCCTCTGGAGTAACCCTCAATATGACCCATGCAGTTACCTCTGCCCCCTGGATGGCCTAATAGCTATGTAGACAGGCGGCTATAGGACTGAGCCCTAACCCTAGAGCACAGAAGTGGCGGTATCATGGCTGAGAGGTGCCGGGCCGTCTGCCTGCCTGCCTCCAGGGCCGATAGCATCACCCCAGTAGCTGGCGGGACACTGGACAGGTTGGGAGGGACACTGGAGTGGGTGCCAGAAGTATAGTGTGATATGTGTACTTGTAAGTTGTATAGTTGATGGGGAGGATGTGATGGGGTATATAGATGGCGCCGTGGTCGATTTAGCACGGCCAATTTGCTATGTTACAACCATCATGATATGGTGTAATGCTGAGAGGATGGTATATTGTATAGTTGAATCGGCTGCTAGTCGTCAAGTACTCCTTCATGTTTACAGGTTCTTCTAAAGGCCAAAAGGGCACTTTCAGCTGTTACACAATATTGAGATTCACTTTAAAATCCCATTATTCATTCCAACAAGTTTACAGATTCACTGCCCCTGTGGATATTCCGGCCAGTCAAAATAAAGAAGTTGTGTCTGATTTAATCTTTTGGTAATCGAAATGAAACAGTTTCAGTCTACAACATTGGGATTCTGAAGTTATATCAAAAGTCTGATGAAATTGTTGTGTGTAATACTTTTAGTGATATCCGAGTCTATTTCACATATTTTTGACAATGGTGTTCTGGACCTATATACATGGCCCATGTTAGAAAAGGCGGGCAGAGTTTGAGTGTGATGCCTCAGAGTGCAGTACTTTGCAGACGCTTTCCAGCACAGGGTGCTGTCGGTCAAAGCCTGTGGTTTGAAATGGAATCGATTGCCAGGGAGAAATGAATTGTGTAAACCTTTTAACAATGTCCTTCATTACATGGGATATCCCCATATGGATGGCCGTGTCTGTGGTCGTCATCTACAGTACCCACAGTATCCTCACCCATCTTACACCAGGACACCGCCAACTTAGTGTACAGGAGGAGAACTCCTTGTATATAGAGGTCGCAGGGGACACACTTAACCTATATGTAGCTTCCCATCTCAGGATTCACTCGTCTTCTTATACCCATACCCATACCACCTCCACCTCCTCCATGGTACCATTGCCAGCCTAACCCTATTTTTTCCAGCCTTGCTACCACTCAGCCCATCCTGTAGCGCCTCCACAATAGGGGGTTAACCCCTTGGAGCTGCTCCTCCACGGCTCCAGCACAGGGCCCCTTGACAATGAGAGCAGCTCCAATTCCGGGCATGGCCAGGAATGAGCTAATGCAATCAGCTCGGAGCAGGAGGTGGCATTGTTAGACGAGGTGAGCAGCTCACCCGTCTCCTATAGCAGCCAACGTGAGCTGCTCGCTGGAGCCGGCCCCGGGCAGGAAAGAGCATAATCATTAACTCAGTTTGCATTCCTTAAGAAATATGAGCAATTTATTCCGTTCACAGGCCGGTTCATTATATCGTGTATTGCTGATACGGTGGGTGGGGGTAGGAGGGAGACCTCGCAGGAACTATATCGTATGGGACCTGGTGGGAGGTGGGAGTGCAGAGTGGATGGGCTCTGAAATGCTGTAGGTGTATTCGTCGGGCTGTGGAGCTAGTGTTGGGTCGTAAAGGGTCAATGGAAATGTGCAAAGATGCATATGCAGGATCATACATTGTATGTATATATATGAATGTGTCACTCTGCTGGTACGGGATGAGGGGAAGCAATTAACACATTATCTGACCGGTCAAGGGGGAGGAGGTGGGGGGCGGCGGAGAAAAAGAAAACAGTGCCAGGCCAGTCAAATAAATGTGATCTGCTTTTTACATAGAATCCACACACTTTTAGAACAAGAAACAAAGGCAAGAACGAAGAAAGTTATGCTTTGTTCTAACTTTTAGAAGAGGCAAAAATTACCTATATAGCAGTTAAGATAAACAGTAGGACCCCTTCATGGTCTCGCTCTGCATGGTGCTTCCAGACTCACGTTCCTTTGTCACCATGGCGCAGTGGTGGTCATTGCACCCGCCAGCAATGCATTGCATCTCCTGTTTTACCAGAACGATGGATGCTGCCCTGCCAAGTTAACAGGCTGTGTCCATGCATTATGAAGGCCCAAGGCCATAATGCATTACTGCTCTATGTGGCCCTTCAAGGTTTAAGGCAAGGTCTGGGTGAGGGGTGTTCTGGATGAGGGCTGGGGAGGGGTAGAAGAGGGTTGGGGTAGTAAGTATATGACAGGAGGGGATCAGAAGACACTAAGTGCCACGCCTACCTTTAAGCCTACCAAGCTCCATACAGGGATGATTTACGCCACTCCCACGTTTTTGTGGGTGTCTCCTGTAGGTGATCACTGTAGGAGATTTCCTTTGTCTTAGTTGCTCCAGAGCTGCTCCCACACCAGCAGGAGGGGATCAGGGCTAGAGGAGATGAGCAGAATACCCCCATTTATCGCCCACTACTTGCAGGTATAGGCTCATTACTCAGCATCTGGTGGAGTGGCGACGGCTAGGTGTGGTAGGAATGCAATAGTATACTGAGGGAGTAGGGGCTGGTGATGGGGGATGCCGGATCCACTGGAGTATCCAAGGGGATTTCTAGGGATCATGGAATCCCTGATATGCTGTAATAGTAAAACAAGGTATATTGCCTCACAAAGAGACATTAATTTAACGCTTTAAGTTTAAGGCTCGTCACAGGACGTGATCAATGGCGGATCTAATATTTGAAAAAGAATGGGGAACGGCCCAAAAAGAGGGGGCGTGGCCCCCATTTCTGACGATTATTTGGGGGTTGAAATAACAAAGTAAGCTCTTAACTGTAGACAAAAAGGAGGGGGCGTGCACGCCCGTCCAAATCCACCAATGCTTGATAAAACATGGTTCAGTCAGCGGCAATGTATTCGCCAAAGCTTCTTTCGTGCGTTCAAATGAAATTTGGACATTCCCTAAGACTCAGCATGATTGTAGTTATGTAGTGTAGACTCACTAGCACTGCATTGCTGCATCGTGACTACAAAGAAATACCTATTTCAGGCACTATGTGCCCCATATAGTGTTAAAGCAATGTTTGTCAGAGAGACAAAGTAATAATCAGCCTCCATAGTCTGTCTGTAGATCTATAAACCATTACTTTATTCTATGTGAGTAGGATCCAAAGTGCCCTGACAATGACATTAATGCAGGAGCTATGCTACTTGACAGATGGAATAATCAGGAAGGTTTGAACTTCCTCCATTTATACTGAGACTGTCACCCATAGGATGTAATAGATTATTAAGCCAATGGTCCTATAGACCATAGGCTTTTACTACAGATGGTATGGGATGGTATCCACAAATCACCAGATACCCGCTCCAAGAAACCCTAGCTCGGAGTTCGATAGTGGGCTAGTTTTGTTTCCAGTTTGAAGAGTCTATAACCTAGAGTTAGTTACCCCAAAGGAATTTCATGTTCTCCATGTTAGGTCCTTGTCTGTTTGCCAGAATTCAATCCTATGTATATTATTTATATAGCAATGGATAGAGCTGATGAAAAGAAGTGAATTTCCTTTTAAATGAAGTCTTTGTGTCAATTTAAAGGGAAATTCTGACCAATTGAATATCTCATATCAACTCCATAATTTTGCACCAATTCTATCAGATCGCTAAATCACAGATGATATTAAGTCAAGATAAAACCTTTTCAACCTTTTATGGGGAACACTTCCATGAAACCCTTACATGAAAAGAAAATAGTCCAAAATAATGATTTAAGAGATGTAGCCACTCCTGTATCCGATATGCTTGATCACAAATCTGGACCCTATTTAAACTCTTCATAGTGGCAGAATTTTGGGGTTGATTTGGGGTCTTTGATCAGTCATAACTTCCCTTATACTTGGCATAAAGACTTCATTTAAAGAGCAAACCCACTTCTTTTGATGAGATTTATCCATTGCTTAATAGATAAAATGCATGGGACAAAGTCTCAAAAACTAGGTAAGTGCCTAAAGGAGCAATAGTCTAAATGACATACATATGATATGCAGCCCATAGTGGCTCTACATGTATGTTTGTAACACTTATTCTGCTCTAGAACACCACCCATAACAAACACTGCCCCCCTCCCCCACCCACCAAGTAATCCGCTGACACCTTCTGGCAGGTTGAACAACAATCATCACAATGCCCCATGCCGACCCCACCCCCATCTTCAGCCCGTCACAATACAGGACGGCAGGAGGGTGAATGCAAGGGGGCTGCACAGACGTAGTAAGATGTATGTAGTGCCAGTATATATCCACAGCTTCGCCCCACCCCTGCCTTTTGCAGTGGTCACTAAGCCTCATGTTAGCCATAAGGCCAAATCCCACTATGTGAAAAATGGGTCTGAAATGTCTGTGATTCTGGATATCCACAACATTGGACTCTTGCCAATTTCCTAAATCACAAGGGTACTCACTGCACTTCTTACCACTCCAAATCCGACTATAGCTGATAGTAGCAGGGGAATCTCTGTGATTTTCATTACTGCACAGATGAGTTGCTAGAATGATTCACAGAGATAGAGTATTTGATATTAAAATCACAGTTGTCTCTTTTCTGTGGTTTGCAATGGTCTCCTGCATAGCATAAACAAATGTAGCTTGCATTAATCACAAGCAGAACCCCATTATGACTGTAGTATGTGAAACTTGGCTCCTGATTTATCAAAGACACACCTCTTCTGATTTCCTAGAAACTGTTGTTTTCCTCCAAATCACAGGGATTTTGAGTCTATCACAGAGATTTCAAGCCCTTTGTGAAGAAAATATCAAAAACTTCTGATGTACTATACTCCCTAAATACCAGTACTTTGACAGGGATTCTTAGCCTTTATAGGTCTTCCCTAGACAATATTACCACCCCAATATAGGCTGAGCTCCCACATATCCTATTTGACAACGATTTCTCGACCATTTTCACGTTGTGGGATTTGGCCTTTAGGTGTAATTTTGTCTTCTCCCCTCGCAATAGACTCTAGTCAGGGCCCTTCATTTTAATCCTCTCACTGCTTGATAGGCTCTGCTGCTCAAACAATTGGGAAAATATTGGCTACCCGTATCCAAAATTTAGATACCAAAATGAACCACAGGTACTTAATACAATAGAGACCATTGGCCTTACAACTTCGTTGTATAATCTTGTTGCCTCCCCCCCCCCCTCGTTCTGTTTTGGATGAACCACTGTTGAAACTTTTACAGGATCCCGGCATCTGTCAGAAAATAGATAGATGAGCCTCCTATACAAAATTTTTTAGAATACCATTTGATTATAAATGAAGTAAAATTCTGACCATGCATTTTCAATCCATTCCAGGTACGTTCACTCAATTACTTAACAGTCGGTTGCCCTGTAAAATGCAGATAAGTACACATTATTTGTATACATAGAAAACTCTTACCGGTATCATATTTTATTTTGCCTTATTTCAACATTGGAATTTTGGCTTGCATAGAAGAAAATGTATTATTGTCTGTTGAAAAGTACATTTTACAGCGACAACAATCATGGAAATCAAAGAAGAGCATTTTGAAATAGGACAAAAGTTTTGTGAATAATATGAATACAGATTAAGAAATTATATCAGGTGGTTGAAGATGATTGAGGCAATTATTGGTCATTATGAACGAAAAGAAAGCCATTCAGAACTTGTTTTCAAAGTGTTTCAAAATAACTGCAACAGCAAGTGAAAAACGGTCGTAATTTCTGCACTTCTGTTACTTAATGAAAGCAGATCACAAATAATTATTTGAATAATAGGCCTTTAAAGTAGGGGTCCTAATTTAAGGGAACGAAATATTACTAGGCAAATTTTTAACTTTGGAATAGGGATGTATTCATCACATACGATGCTTTTCTTTATTTAAGACAGCATTTCCCATCTGCCTTCACTTGATTGTATTTAAACTTAACTGTTAATCATCCATTGAGAGGAAAGTGGACAAAAGTATTATGTCTTATGCATCATGACGACATAGGGACAGGAACCTAATAGCATCACATGGCTTTGTGGCTTTAATAATCAGTTAAGTCCTTTGCTTTTCTTCAATGTATTACTCCACTCTTCTGCTTTATACTGTATGGCGCTTACCACATTAACCAAATTGGTGTTGACTTTTTTTCATCGTCCGCTACCACAGCCTTCCATAGTTCCATTGGCACCATATTTGTACACTTTGCACTGTTCACAGCAGCCTCATGTTGCATTATATTACTAAGCCCCTAATGGAATTCCTAAACAGAGATGGCTTTTAATGGAATTCCTGAAGGCAGACTACTTTGAGGCAGTGATTTGCTGTTAATAGGCCCACAGGATGACGGCTATTGTGTCGCTAAGTCCCTCATCAAACCAGGTTTTCCTGCCCTCGTTAGCACATCATGCCTGGCAGAGAGGTTCTCATAACTAGTGTCCCAGATGCTCAGACCTGTTAGTGATGTAGAAAACTAAGTCTCACACACAGACCTTGTGGTTAGGGGTGATAACTAGTCCCACACTTAGACCTTGTAATGATGGGGAGAACTAAGGCTCATACACAGACCTTGTAGTGAGGGGTGATAACTAGTTTCATGCAGACCTTGTAGTGAGGGGTGATAACTAGTTTCATACAGACCTTGTAGTGAGGGGTGATAACTAGTTTCATACAGACCTTGTAGTGAGGGGTGATAACTAGTTTCATGCAGACCTTGTAGTGAGGGGTGATAACTAGTTTCATACAGTTGTAGTGAGGGGTGATAACTAGTTTCATACAGACCTTGTAGTGAGGGGTGATAACTAGTTTCATACAGTTGTAGTGAGGGGTGATAACTAGTTTCATACAGACCTTGTAGTGAGGGGTGATAACTAGTTTCATCCAGACCTTGTATTGAGGGGTGATAACTAGTTTCATACAGACCTTGTAGTGAGGGGTGATAACTAGTTTCATCCAGACCTTGTAGTGAGGGGTGATAACTAGTTTCATGCAGACCTTGTAGTGAGGGGTGATAACTAGTTTCATGCAGACCTTGTAGTGAGGGGTGATAACTAGTTTCATGCAGACCTTGTAGTGAGGGGTGATAACTAGTTTCATACAGACCTTGTAGTGAGGGGTGATAACTAGTTTCATACAGACCTTGTAGTGAGGGGTGATAACTAGTTTCATGCAGACCTTGTAGTGAGGGGTGATAACTAGTTTCATACAGACCTTGTAGTGAGGGGTGATAACTAGTTTCATACAGTTGTAGTGAGGGGTGATAACTAGTTTCATACAGTTGTAGTGAGGGGTGATAACTAGTTTCATACAGACCTTGTAGTGAGGGGTGATAACTAGTTTCATACAGACAGACCTTCTGCGAGGGGTGATAACTAAGCCTCTTCACCAGACCTTATAGTGCAGGGTGTTAACTAGTCTCACACCCAGATCTTGCAGTGATAACTAATCCTACACTCAGCCCTTGTCGAGAATTTTGCTTAGGTGAAAGCAGTCTAAAGTAGCACAACAATAAGCTCCGGATTTTACAGCTACCTCTCTAACTTAGATACTTGCACATGCAACAATAAGGTAGATCTACAATTTTAATTTGTCATGTTTTAGATTTGAACATTGCCAGACAGAAAGAAGGCACTGTGTGTCCTTTCCCCCGAAGCCCTTGCCAAAGTCCAGTTCCCTTCCCAACCCCACCCCAACCTCGACTTTCTGCCCTCCCCCATATCCCGTGTCTAGGCCATGTGACCTGGGTAATGGCCATAGGTTGGTTGTTGGTTAATTAGATCAGGCTGTCAGGGGGCGGGGATCAAGCAGCAGTTGAGAGGCGGAATACACATCAGAGTGGGGGCACTAATCCCCACAGTGAGAGACAGGCCATTGAATTATTAGTTGTTTGATCTCTGTTGGTGTTTTCACTTACCTACCGCTCCAGGCCTTATAGGCTGGTCCAAATGTGGCCCTGGTTTTTAACGTGAGCCACGCCCAAGGGCAGCTAAGAACCTTCCGTGTCAGGGTAATGTAAATTGAGTTCTGGTCCAACTAAACATTTGAAGTGTGCATCAAAAGGCCCTGCCCTACAATATGGACGCCCTATCTGAGAAGAGATGAGGCAGGCCTGGAATATCCCCTAAATGAAAGCCTTATCTTGTATTTTAAAATGAAAGAAGAAGGCTACTACTATAGTACTAATGGAATTGGAAAGGGTACTTCGTTCTTGATTAGACGCCTATCTCATGGCTTGATGACCCAGATGTTGGCTTCTGTGGGGAGTCACTCTGGCCTTGTGTCAGAGTTCTAGTCAATATCTAACCTTACATTTGATTCTATGCCTTTGCTTCCATGAACTTCCATGAACCATTGAATTCTCACGCAGTTCAAATCGATGATGTCCCAAATGTTTCGGACGGGGTTGTATAAGTTCAGCCCTGTCCCCAGTGACCCTACGTCCAGTGGGATCCGAACCCTGTACCCTTAGACCTTCTGGTCAGGGGTTATACCTCTGAAACAATTCATTTGTTATGTACATCAATAGAGACTATATGAAGGTGTACTTTACGGTTAAATGAGGGTAGACCTCTTTTTGAAAACTGCCTGCTAAAATGTTATTGGACGTTACATCAAGGAGCAGATTGAGCCTAATGTTTAAAACAACATACTATGATACAAGAGGCCATAGTTAGTGATTATCCTGATTTTAAGTACACCTGTAATAAGATCTAATTCTGATAACACACACCAGTCACCCCGCTAATGCGGCTTCATCCGCAGTACATTCAATGCATTATCCACTTAAATATGTTTTCATCAGCGTCATTAAGCCACCTATATCACTATATTCAGGTGTAAGACATAGGGATCCGTGACAAATAATGTCTCCTGAATCTGTCCTAACCCTATTGACACTATTGGGAGTCGGTATTAGGTGTTTGCACGAGGAGCTCAGGTGTGACCTTGGGAGGGTCGATATTTGTCAGTGCTTGAGGGTTTGGCCATTGATACCTCCTTAGGATGTATCGTTTGTACACGCGGCCTCACATACACTGTAGCATCTCTCCCTCAAGCCCCCCCCTAGTACATTCTGAAGGTCTAAATCATTTATAAATGAGCCCTAAAACAAGGTAGACATAATAAAAGCAATTTAGTAGACCTTTGCGGTCCTGGCAGAGTTTACTGGCTATGTCTAAAGCGCTGGTTCCACAGGCGTAGAATTGGTCAGGAAAGCCCTAATCCGACGATTTATAATATATCAAAAGTATAGAAAAAATCGATCGGATCAGTGCTTATCCGACCGATTTAAGCCTGTGGAACCAGTGCTTTAGATAAAACCCTATTTGTATTTACTATCGGGTAGGTTCCTATCCAACACAAGACATCACAGTGTTGTAGCTATGTTTAAAATAGCTAAGTATGAATTTTCATCAAAAGGAGCAAGGGCGAGATCACTGGTTTTATAAGTTCATGTGTTTTTTTTTTTTGTGTTTTAATATAAGAGGAAGGTAGGTGAAAGGAGCACCGAGGAAAACATAAAAGGAAAGAGTTATCACGTTTCAAATATTCGATGACTCCTGGCTGTTGCAATTTTCCTTGTCACTTTAAGGTGAATGGCAGCCATACCAAATCTGCGCATGTTTTTGCGCTTCTATACTTCTCTATGGCTAGAGAGATACAGACAAAATCTAAGTCACGGGCAGTCAGGTGTGAGGGGCGAACTTGCAGCCCTCTGAATAGCCAGCGCTCCTACTATATCGGCCACAGAATCGTGTTCTTGCATGTGTAGGAGTAGTGGCAGATCTTTTATTTCAATGTGAAAAAAACAACAACAATACAAAAGTGCCTGGGAGCATGAGATCATGATACATTTTCTGAAATCGAAATGTTGCTGAGAATTTTCTGGGAAAGTTATACAAATATTTAGTTACTCTTCAACGACATTCTATGCATATTATGGTAAAATGCTGTGTAACCCTATGGTAGCTGCGTGTGTGAACAACTCATAAACTAGCATGGTGTTATTGAAAAGAAGATGCTATTCGAGTCATATAGTGAAAATATAGTTAGTTTATTTTGGTCTATGGGCGCCATCCACCTTAATGCAGGGAGGTAACCAATTGAACTTTCAGCACCAAGTGGCATAAAACACATTTGGATGATCCATGATGATTACAAATGTAGATATTCTAACATGGCAGCCTTTAATTTGGGTCATCTCCTATTCTGGGGCTGCGGCTTCTAGAGTTACCAAGCTAACTACATGTAGCACTAGTAACCTTGAAAAACATGTTCTTGTAGTCTTTTCAACATGGAGCACATCATTATGACATGCACTGCCACACACAGTTTTACCCCATGGTGCTCTATCTGTCACCAGTAGCATACAGCATGTAGCATTACTACTTAATGAATGCATACAGCCTATTCCATGCCGGAGGACCCCTACCCTGAGCTGCTCCAGGAGCTGTTCCATGTCCCGGCTATTGACGCCAGCGTCAAGTCAGTCCCAGTTAAAAGAGAAAGGTGCTGTCAGCCACCGCACCGCCCACCGACCATCTGTCAAACCTAGTCTGACAGCTCACAGGGATTCGGCCACCCCAGGGACTGGGTCCCCTACACCTCGACTACCACCGGGGGAAAGTAGGAAGGGGTTTAACCATTTAAAGACTGTGATGGCCCTAGTCCTATTCTCCTCGGTTATCATAATGCATCAATGGTTTACTGATGGGTCTACTCCCCAGTACAGTTAGATCTATTAAATGACTTTGGTTCTAAACAATATTGCCCAGTAAATAGGGTATAATAGGGATAGACACCGACTACAACTACTTGAATAAGATGAGACGTCGCATCGAGGATGCACTAATTCATCCCCTGAATGTATGCATCATGTATGCATCATGGCATAGTGCGGCTTGTAAATGGTTAGGGGGTTGGGGGGGGGGTATCTCTATGGGTAAAGGTTGTCAGAAGTGGCTTAGGGCTGTCAGAGATAGATCTAGTTTTAAATCCTTCACTCAGTCATGTATGCCTATAGTTGTTACCGTAGAGGCAGGCAGCAGTCACATTAATCATATTTCTACCAGCATATAAGACATAGAAATATAAGCATATCACTCAACACCTTGACACCTGGATGTGTTATTCATAACTCTCTTCCTGATTTTCACCCTCCACAGAACCGAAGGCCATTGCTTCCCGGGCAGTGTGAAAAATGTAGAACCTAAAATCATTGATTAGTTGAGAAAGTGCCAAACAGGATACAGATGACGCAAATGTGATTAATCGCACTGATAAACTGCAAATGCAATATTGTCACTGACAATGAGGACAAGGTAGCTAACATTATAAGGCATTTGATCAGTCTAAATTGTAATGGAAGGGGATGTTTAGTCATTAAAACTTTCTATTTTCCAGATGAGTACTCAAAGAGCTATTTTCCTACTGATCTGGACGGGGCTTGAGAGATCCCCGTGTTTATTACGCTGCCTAAATCTTTAAACAATTCCCAACAATTAATACAGCAAACTGGGCTCACAATGCATCTCTTCTGACAGGATGGGAGTGAATAAAACACAGTTGGCTGGAGTCCCATGCATAATTGGTGCTGCCTCTAAATGAGTGAGGAGCTGCTCAGAGATGCTCACTGGTTCAGGGTTGGGGGCTGAGCTAGTGGTGATTGATCTCATAACATTATGGCCATCTTCTTCGTCAACATTGGCTTCCTTACAATCGATCCGCTCCCTCCCGCTGTTTGTTAACGAGCCAGGCTTATAATTACATGCATTAAGGGTGATGATTTTTGAAAAGAAAGGGGAAAGGGACCTTCTTCGGCTGAGCTGCTCGCCCTTTGATTAGGAGTGCCCCATTTGCACCCATTATAATGGCTCACCAGGGACTTCATAATGAGCCAGCGCAGTTCGCTTTTGGTACTGCCCAGTGGATTTCTTTGACTTTTTGACTGACCCAGACGGAGTGAGAAGTCATTTGCCGAGAATTTAAAGTCCATTACCTGCTTGTTTATGAGAATACTGCGTTGCTATGACCAGGCGCCCAATATTTAGTGATATAGGTTGGCCTGCAGTGAAAGTCCTTAAAGTTTCATGTGTACTACATGTATTTGGCTATTTACCGTAAAACTGCCAAGTGTAAGCCACATCTGTGTGTAACAAGTCAGGGTGCACCAAGGGTCTGAAATTGTCTATAAGCTTATACACAGGGTGTTAGGGTGTCATGTATTGGTAATGTGCCTTGTGAGGAAGATAAGATATACACGGAACGTGGCAATACTACATTTTCAATTTTCTGTGAGAAGTATATATGGCAGTTTATTTAAGGTGCCCTGTGAGTCGTATATTATATGAAAGGTTTGTGGAAGGTATTTTGTGAGTAGTACATGACAATAAATGTCTGTGTGAGGTGCTCTGTGAGTAGTATATGGCAATATCTGTTTGTGTAAGGTGCCCTGTGAGTAGTATATGGCAATACCTGTTTGTGTAAGGTGCCCTGTGAGTAGTATATGAGAATATCGGTTTGTGTAAGGTGCCCTGTGAGTAGTATATGGCAATACCAGTTTGTGTAAGGTGCCCTGTGAGTAGTATATGGCAATATCTGTTTGTGTAAGGTGCCCTGTGAGTAGTATATGAGAATATCGGTTCGTGTAAGGTGCCCTGTGAGTAGTATATGGCAATACCAGTTTGTGTAAGGTGCCCTGTGAGTAGTATATGGCAATATCTGTTTGTGCAAGGTGCCCTGTGAGTAGTATATGGCAATATCTGTTTGTGTAAGGTGCCCTGTGAGTACATGGCAATACCAGTTTGTGTAAGGTGCCCTGTGGGTTGCACATGACAAAACGGTTTTGGAAGATACTTTGTAAGTAGTAAGTCCCATATGTTTAGAAGTAGGTAAGATCTAAGGAGTAAATGTGTCAATATAAGTTTGGGTAAATTGCCTGTGGGTGCCCCTTTCAACCTCTATTTATTCATTCATGGGTCTACATTTATGCCATTCCTTGTATACTTAACAGAAACTGCATAAAAGATTGTTCTTTGTTCCTGTTTGCTTGTAGGGATTTTTTCTTTAAGTGAAAAATGGATGATAATGAAGCCAGGTTAGTTTTCTGTGTGTTTTTCACCAAGGAAAGGGAACGGTTTTTATCTACGCATTGTTCCTAGAGGTTGAAGCTTAAGAATTACATATTACATCTACATGACAAAGCAAAGACTCTTAGACTGTAACCCAGCGATGCATGCATAATTACATTATCTAGTAAATCCCTATCCTCCATTTAATTCTCTTGTGGCAGGGGCGTGTATTTTCTTCCCACCAACTTTTTTTCTTTTGGTAATAGTACTTTGGAGTCTGAAGCGTTAAATGAATGTAGGAACAACACACAACTCACTCAACAGAACGAATAAATAACAGGGATGTGCTTTCTCCTCCAAATGGAGGTTTTCCTCCAATTGGGAGCCAAAAAGCCGACCCTTGTGATTTCCCCAAATCCATTAAGAAAGTATTTTACTGTGGGGGGTGGGGTCTGGTACTAAACAACTGCACCAGATTGCACCATTTGGCTTCCAGATGTTCGAAAATTTCTTAGGCTCCGGGGGGATGCCCCCAGACCCGCCATTACATTCACAAAGATCCTTTTCCAAATCTGTTTTATGGCGTTGAATACCCTCTATTGGGACTTAAAAAATCGTCCTACATTTGGGCAATTTTTTGAATCACATCCCTGAATAAGCTTGGGGATTATGAATTGAATCAGCTGGAAGCCATATTTCTCTGATGTTTCTTTGGGACTCCAGTGTTTCTGCATGGAAAGTCGTACTTGAAGTGTAGATATTGCTGATTTTTATTTGATATTCACGTCAAGACTTATAATTTTAGAGCTGCTCAGAGCATTTCACATTGTAAACAGTGCCCCAAATTAGTCCCCACTCGCTACATAATCCATATAGAACAACCTTACTGTTCTGAGCCACCCCAGGGCCCTCAGAGACAAGTCACAATGAGTCGCTCAGGTGATCAAGTACATAACGGGTTCAGCCTGACAGGGCGTAATGAGAGCTGACACCAGCGACGGCTAGATATGCTAATCCTTCTTTACGCAGTGCCGACACACTATATCTCCGAGCTACTCCACCCCACCTCACTCACCTAGAGGCACCAACCCTCCTCCAGTACCATAAACATCCTCTCCATACCACTCATCTCTTCTGCCCTCTCCCCTGGAGGAAGCTGGCCTATTGCTCATGTCATGGCGGCTCTGTAGGTTGTTAGTCATAACCTCCAGGCTTCATCTTTGTCATACACCACCTTCTCCTGCTGTGTCTCCCTCCTGACCTACACTTATCTACCCATCTTAAGCCGCCCTCCTATATTTTATATACCCCCTGCCACTTCCATACTTTTATAGCATAATTTTACATCGGTAAGCAGTCCCTTCTCGTTCGCATATCCCACCTCTATGTATACTTCATCCACCTTAAGGGATTTTCCACTATTCGCTAAATCCTAAACTACCAGCAGTTTCTCCAAATCACTTGGGATTATATTAGTTTTATGTATTATGAGGTAGCTGAAGTAATAAAAACCATGGTTCATTGTGCTAGTTTCAGATTTATTGACTTCTGAAGATGGGGAATCCTTAACTATGGCTGCTTATGGGAGAAACCCCTATTTTTCATCATTTTCTCAAATATTGAAAAATTGACCAGCAATATCTTAACTCAACTTCTCATTAGTCCGGTAGACATTATTTGTACCATGACCAAGCAATAAAAATAGGTAGTCATTGGACATACAAAAGAGCCATGAACAATTTAAGCAAAAAAGCGAAAATGAAAAGTGTTGGAATTTCTTACATTTCTCATTACCTGAAAAAAAAAAAAACTGACAGGAATTTGTTCACCAGACTTTGTAAGGATTAAGATATAATCATTATGAACATTTTATGAGCAAAGAATTGGAAGGTTACTGGCAGAATCTAGAAGATACAGATTTATGAAAAAAAAAACACTTTTTCCTCAATTACAGAAATCTATGAAGTTGGCCAATAGTGAATCTTAATGTTTTGTCAGGAAAAATGCAAAGTCTGATATTCAACAGCTTGATAATAATAAGTTTGTGCATATACAAAAGGGATATAAGCATATATCATGAGTTTAGGAAAAATTAGGGAGTTTCAATTTGGAATAGATGGTGGAGAATCCCTTTAAGTTCCATTTTACCTCTTAGTCCGTGTAATATGTAGCTCTCTATAACTATGTACAGAATCCTAGTAGCCACAATCTTTACTACACTGTTCCAGGATCAAACCTATCTTGCCCCTTTCCCACCATTCTGTACTCTACCTTCAGGCCCAAAGACAAGAGACCTACGCAACATGAGTTTTGGCTTCAGAAAGACCGCCCTCTGGCACCTCGCACAATAAACGACAGAGCAGCCCTTCTCAACTTTAATATTTGATCACGTTTGACAGCCGGCAAGGCATTGTGCTGGAGCACCAGGGGTGCTGGTGGAAGATCTCCTGTCCTCTTTTCATCCTATCTCTCCCTTGGCGCCTCGCTGAAGGGGTCCTGCCCTCCGTATGCATTACCCCGTGGTTTATCTCATGCTGTTGACAGCTTGTCATAGCAGGCGGATCAGCATAATCTCTGATTTCAGGCGGAAAATATTCTAATTCTAGAGTCGGTAGCAGTATTTGCCATGTGTCCATGTCCTGGGAATATATTATGGTAACTTATTTTGGCCGTTGATTTTATCTGGCGTCAATATGTGAAAGCGCTATGAACTAAAATGTTCAACTTACTGATGCTGCTTACCTCCAAAGCTCTGTCACAATATTTCAAATCAGGAAACTATGACATCAATATGGCTTTTTTTATAACCTCAATGACGATCTGGTATGCACTCTTATCACACTACATAACCCACGCTTCCCAAAGACTCGTCAAATAATATACAAGAAGATGGCGACCACAACGCTAGAAATAATCTAGCAGACTGAAGGGCAGTTTCTCTGAATTCATATCTCTGCTTGACAGTCTGAGAAATGACAGCACCACACATGAGGAAACCTTTGTCATGATTGCAGCAACTCGATCTGGGAGGTTCCAGTTCTCTCCCTAGTCGGTTCCCATGTCATATTAGAAATGTACGCCTTCTGAATCCTCATAGTTCATCTGGAGTCATTTGCAGGAGCGTCAATCAGCGTAAGGCAGATGGGCAGAGGAAGAAAAAGGACACCCATCTACTACTACAAATAGGTTGACTGCAAGCATCTGATCCCTCACATCTCTCCCTGCCTATGTCTCAGCACTGAGCAAATGGGACTGACATTTCCTTGGCATTTGCTATTGGCAGGCACTGGAAAAATGTCACCAGCAGGGCACACAAAGATGTCAGATGTTATAGTAAAGAATAATGCAAATGTCAGTAAATGTAGTTGTATATATAAAAACGTATATATTTTATAAGGTGACACATCAAATTCCATTACAATTATCTCATTCTGGTTGGTTAAGTTATTTTTCATTCAAAACCATCCTTTACAAAACCATACTACACATTTTCGTGAAGTCGCATCAGCCTTCTTCTGTTACTGAACTTCAAAACATTTAATGCTGTATTTCTGCTACCATTAACTCAACAAAAGCCCGATAAAGGCATTTTCTGGGGAAGCCTTTCATTATTTATAAATTCATCTCGGGTGAGTTGAACACCATTTGTGTGTGCCTCCATGTCGATGTGAATGGCAAAATCATTGTTGGAGTTGATAGGTTGTCAATTTTGAAAAGACGAATGAAAGATTATGATTGCAAACGTTGGGTGGCGATTTGAACTTGCTGTTATGGCCAGACATTAGGAACGTACCCCTACCCCTTTAACCCCATAAGATGAAGGTTTTTTTGGAGCCGGGAGAACGAGACATTGACTTTTGTATAGGGTAATTCGCCCCTGACTCGACCACTAAGCATGTTGATACTTTACTCGACCATCCTAGTCTAACTTTTTTCATGTTACATAGAGCTATTGATTAATTGTTCCTGAGTAACGACAATAGGTAAAATCCTTACACATGCCCCAAGCATTACTCATAAATTGTGAATATAAACTATAATGACTGGGGCCGATTTAATGTACAGCAACATGCCTCGTAGTCGAGCCATGGGCGACTTACCCTATATGATAATACATACGACCCCACAAACAGTGTACCCATAGGTGTATTTTCTACTGTACGACCTGACACTAGTTTTGACCACAGCCAAGTGCCGTATACAACAAGGTTAATACACCCCCGGGAGTCTTTTTTGAATTACCTCTGATTCCGATGGCAAAATTAATAGGCTTTTTCATTTCCACGTTTCCTCACGGTATGGGGGCAGATGGACGTTTATACCATTGTTTGGTTATGTAATGGGCCCATAGGGACATAAACTGTATTAGGTTGATCCCGTGGTATTAACCTTTCTTTGATATATATGTCTTTTGGGTTCTCGTAAGTGTTGTACATGGGATAGAAACACATAGGTGCACATACTAGACTCATTGGATTGGGCCTGACAATTTTGTACCGCAAATATATATATATATATATATATATATATATATATATATATATATATATATATATATATATATATGAAATTGCCTTTTCGAGTTTCATTCATTTGAAGCTGGAATGAACAAAAATATATTTGATATTCGTATTTGCATATCACTTCTGTCAGATTGCGACAAGATGAGACCCACATGTTGAATGTTATATTGCCATAATATAAGAGAAGTCCTGAAGATATCGTCTCCAGGTGTCTGTTTGCATGCAATAACTCCTTTATCAAATGATATTTGATGACATGAAGGTTAACGACGAATACTGAAATTGAATCCTCTCATCTAGAATGGAAATGCCATCCACACCCCTCACAAACCCCACAATTAGTCCATTAAGGAAGGCATAATGCCTCGAGCTCGCTATTCAATTACCATTATGATGCACAGCTTAGGTGACTTGCTAGTGCATCATGCTGATCTTTCGGGAAATATCAAACCGGTATAGATGGCATGATGCACGAAGGCAACATTCCCCAGCTCCTTGTGAGGCATAGGAATGAAACCATTCACCCTGACAAAAATTGCATGTAAAGAAGACTAATAAGCCATGTGCCCCTCATGGGTTTAACAATTCCAGCACATGCCATTCATCACGGAGAAATTCCGATTCTTATTGCCCTCAAATGTCATGGTGTCATGAAACTCATCAAACATGTAGGATTAATAAAGCTCCTAAATTACCAAAGAATATCCAACTAGCAAAATCAGGGAAGTGCTGGATTTAATGAACTTATTATTCATAGGCTGCCAACAGGCTTGTTGGTGGAAGCTTGGTTAGGGGAATAGAATCATGTTGTCACAAAGTTAGCAAATTTGGAGTCTGATGTAGTTGATTAAGCTGTCGAGATCCACTATCATAATAGAGGCCGCAGCTGTCCTGTGCGGCACTCTTAATCTAACCCTGAACTATAGTTTCATTTCTATTAACTCTGCATCCCACTAAATGCATTATCATGATCATATTAATGTCATTTGACAAAAAAAAAGAAGGAATGCTTTGCTATTGTTTCGAAACTTGAAAGTCATCTATAAATCAACTGATTTCACAAAATGGGGGTAGAACATGAAGTAAGTCATGAAAATGAGATACAATGTCATGCTTTTGTGTAACTACACAGATAAAAATGGAGTTCAATATCTTAGTCAGTAGTGACTAACTTAAGATAGTCAAATGATAGTGCGAATTTTGGCTATCCCTCTATAGTATCCTGTGACTAACTAAAGTTAGTCATATAGTCAACATATAGCCACGCCTTTAATCCATTGTAAAATGGCTTAGATGAATATCATTGTGATGCCTTGCATCATTTACATAGTCATTATGGCTAATATGTATAGTCAGAACTGACTATACCTACCAGAAATGCTGAAATGGGTATCACATCTGTTTCAAGATGGCTGCCACATGCCTTTACTTTTTAACCACATAAAACTAAAAATAACTCGTGTTATCCTGCAATTCCCAATAATATTATGGTAAACAGGGAACTTACCTATCAATCAAACACCACATCTAACCATAATCCATGGATGAACAAGCTAGGATGGTGATTGGGCCAGATTATAATGTCCTAATGAGGCTTTGGCAAACAGGCATCCAAAAGTATGTTTTCTTTACTGATGATGTTTTTTTTTGTGCACACGAACCTATGACATCACCAAACTGTGTGTTGTAGATATAGTTATAATGACCATCGTCTTGACTAATATGTGACTAAGATATATAGTCATCTGACTATGGGGTCAAGAATACGGTGGAATAGTCAGTACTGGCTATAGGTTTTACTATCAGTGTAGGCCTACAACGTATGGCCCTTGTACATTGCTACTATAGCCATGCATTCATTCACACTATCATCACTTTCTATATCTATACCTATACCCTGTATCATCCACACTATCGTGGATGTTATCTCTCTGCTTTCCTTTCTTCTACTACATCACTATCTGCCTCCATCTCAACAAATTACCACATTCCCGCAGTCATTGCCTGTTACTAGTTGCGTCCACTCGCTTGCTTTCCCCCTCCCGTTGTACCTGTCAGGTTAGGCAAGATGGCGACCAGCTAAGACGGAACCCGGGGGAGCTCCGACATATTTATGGATAAATCACAGGCATAGTGATAAGTGGTAAAAAAGTTTAGCTTCTTATATTGCCTAAAAGTATACCAATGACCGAGGTGGGCAATTTCACCCTCACCTACCACGCCATTCTTCGCAGTGGGCAAAAATACCCAACGTTACCCTAGACCGCGTCAGTCATCAACAAACATGGCGGACAAGAAACGTGTCAGAATGAAAAAGCTACCGACAAAAGCAACTCAAACTGAAATGATCGAGTATATCAACCAGCTTGAAGCAAGACTAGCAGCAGCAGAAGCTAACATGGATGCTGTAGAAGCCAACTACGACGATCTTGACCACAAGGTAAACAAAAACATTGAAAATCAAAACACAACTGCCCGGCTACTTGACAGTGTAGCGAAGAGATTGACAGCTACTGAAACTCTATGTAAAAACACAAGCTCAACAGTTGTGACACTTGACACTGATGTTAAGACAATAGAAGAATCGATCCTGTCAACTCGCATTCTGGCTAATAATCTGAATGATCGACTTCTATCTTTCGACGAAGAGGACAGGAAGAAAACTCTCATTCTTCAAAACATGCCTGAAAACTCAACTGAGAACCTCAGACGCTATTGTACAGTATTGTTCAGAAATCTAGAGTTACCGTATGGCTGTGAAAAAGTTGACTCTGTGTACCGTAAAGGTAAATATGATACAAGTCAGAAACAACACAGACCCATCATCATCAAGCTAGCAAACAGGAGTATAAAGGCAGAGATATATAGGAATATATCAAAGCTCAAGAACTTTGACCACTGGAATGGAGTCTCCTTAATGGATGATCTCTCCAAAATAGAGCAGAAACAGTACAACGAACTACGATCCCTCTATTTCCTGGCAAAGAGAAGGAAGATCAATAATGTCAAATTGAAGCAAAGAAGCCTCATAGTCAACAATAAGACTTATACCCACAAGGACATCTCACTACTTCCTCACGGTTTAAATCTGCAAGCAGCAATGTCAATGAAAACAAAGGATGGAATAGCATTCAAATCAGAACACCAACCTTTGTCTAACTTATACCCCTGCAACATCACACACAATGGAACCACCTACCAAAGTGTTGAACAGGCTTTTCAACACTGCAAGGCCAAATGCGCTAATGATGAAGAAACAGCGAAAAAAATCCTCTCAACCAGTGAACCCATAGAAGCGATGCAATTGGGCAAGGAAGTTAAGCCTAGTGAAGGCTGGAACAAAAATGCTACCGTGCTCATGTATACACTACTTGAACTCAAATTCCAAGATCCTAACAGGAGAAATTATCTCACTAGAACTGGAAAAAAACAGGTTATACAAATGTACTTTCCACCCTGTATATGGAGTAGGCCACCATCTTGGAAATGTCCAAAACATGGGCATTGATGATGTGAAAGGAGGAAATATGCTTGGGTTATTATTAGAAAAACTTCGTGCTGAAATCTTCGACAAACAACCTGATGCACCATCTTCCCCTCCAAGTACACCCTCCACACCAACACAGAACGACCAACAAGCCTTTGGTGGTCTACAGGAGGTTTTGAAGGACAATACAGATGATGATACAGATGATGAGCAAGAGAAATCTACCGCTGAAGATAGAGAAAAGTCTGATACAAGCTCTCGAGAAGAAGAATTGTCTGATGATGAAAATGAAAATGACAAACCCAAGACTATCAAGAATAATGGGATAAGTGACACTAATGAAGAAAACAAAGCTAAATCAACCGATCCTAAGCCTCAACGCAAAAGCGATCGTCCAAAAAAAGAAACGCCCAAGGTCAAAAAGTGAACTCTATCTTTAAAATTTCCTGCCCATTAATTAAATCAAGTTTTAAATTGTATATAAACTGTTTTTTAAATTGTATATATATATTTTGTTAATAATTATCATTTTGAATAATGCATTTAGCTATTGTGTTATTTGGAAATACTTGTAAGTTTCTCCTGACACTAGTGGACCAAAAATATTTTGTTTAAAACATACCAAAAATCCACTAGCTGTCACTATGTCTAATATTGTGGAAATGTGTGTTGAGTAATATAGAGCCATTTGAACCCCCTCTTACACTCGATTGCCATTATGTCCCATAAAGTTGGTATGAGCAGCCATAAGTGCAGATGCTCACTACCTTTTGTTATTCTAAAATTAGAACTGAATGAATGGGTTAAAAGGATTACTAAAATCTGTAAGGTACACTTAAATCAATTTTGTGATTACTATAATTTAAAACACGGGTCTGAATTATAAATTAGTTAAGGAAAATGGTCAATGCATTATGCACATGAATGCACAAAGTATTAGGAATAAGATCTCAACATTAGAGATTGAATTGTTTAATCAAGATATTGATGTGCTCCTGTTTTCTGAAACCTGGCTGACTGTAATGGATTTAGACTTTGATTACGAAATAAATGGTTATAACTTATATAGATGGGATAGATTGCGAGATAAGGAAGCTGGAGGTGTATGTGCCTACATTTCTGAAAGCTTAACTTGTTCATCTACTGCTTTTTCGGAGTTAAATATCAGCAATATTGATATTGAGATACAATGGTTAAAAATCAGCAAAGGTATGACCAAACAAAAAATCGTTGCTAACATCTATAGACCACCAGATGGAAACAAATACAATTTTATAAATGCATTAAGGGAACAACTATCAAAAATTGTTAATTTGGATAAATATGATGTAATTCTAACGGGCGACTGCAACATTGATGTTTTGCTCGAATCAAATGTAAAAGACTATCTGTATTCTAGCATGGCTGATTTTGGACTATCACAACTTATAAAACAACCCACAAAAACCAAAGGAGGTAAAGCTTGTATTGATTTAATTTTTACAAATATCTCACAAGTTGTATCCAGCGGTGTTGCAATATTGAATACTAGTGATCATCTGCCTGTTTACATGGTTATTGACAAAACTGTTGACAAACAACAACCTTCAAGTTTTAGTGGAAGATCCTACAGAACTTATGATTCAGATAGATTTGCACAAATGTTCAGTGAGATGTCTTGGAATGTTTTTGACAACTCTGATGATGCTGAGAAATGTTGGGAAATCTTTGAAACAAATATAAACAGTGTATTAAATACGGTATGTCCTATTAAAGATTTCAAAATAAAATATAAATCGCAACCATGGCTAACCCCGGAACTGACAGCTTTAATAATAGAAAAGAATAATGCACTAAAAAAGGCTCGTCGAACTGATGCTATTTTAGATTGGGAACTTGCTAAGACTTTGAAAAATAGATGTTGTACTGAAGTAAAAAAAGCAAAACAATGCTTTGTAGTGGATGAAATTAATAATAACCTAGATGATACAAAGAAATTCTGGTCAGCCATGAAGCGACTTATTCCATCCAAAGGAGGCAAATCTAAAATAATAAATCTTGTGAATGAAGAAGGTTTTGACGTACCATCTGCTGATGTAGCTGATTATATAAATAAATATTTTACTAACATTGGACCAAAACTGGCCCAGAAACATAATAATACATGGGAGTTTACCGGTACAATGTGCAACAACATCATGCCTGATTTTACGGTTAGTCCTGATGAGGTAACAAAGATCACAAAGGACATCAATGTTAGTAAAGCATCCACCTTGGATAATATATCTTCCAGAGTCTTTAAGGATGCAGTTATATGTCAAACCAATAGATTTACACGAATTTTGCAGTTAATTTTCGACTACTCTAAAATACCAAATTCATGGAAGATAGCCAAAGTTACACCCTTACCCAAATCCGGTGATTTATCAAATGTTTCCAATTTTAGACCAATAAGTCAACTACCCATACCAGGAAAACTTCTAGAAAGAATTATACATACACAAATGATTAAGCACCTTGAAATTAACAAAATTTTATCTGATGTACAAGGAGGATATAGGAAAAATTGTTCGACTTTTGATACTATAGCCAAGATTACAAATGATATTTTAAGAAACCGAAATACAGGAATTAGCACTTTGGCTACCTTCATTGATACAAAGAAAGCTTTCGACTGTGTAAATCACAATATTTTATTGAAAAAGTTAGAGAAATATGGCATTTCAGGGAAAAACCTTCTCCTTCTGAAAAATTACCTACAGTCTAGAAAACAAATGACAATAGCTAATGGTATAATATCGAAACCAGCTAACATTACATGTGGTGTACCACAAGGTAGTATAGAAGGTCCATTACTATTTCTTATTTATATAAATGATATAACGACTGAAAATAATAATGTGAAATATTTACTATATGCTGATGATACTGTCTTATATTCCCATGGACCTGATTTACGAACCATTGTACCAGATCTTCAAGCAAGTTTAGACTCTTATTTTAACTGGTCGAATATGAATAAGTTAACGATGAATGAATCAAAAACTAAGCTAGTTTATTTTACTTCAGCAATACGGTATAAAAGGTTGAAACTGAATGAGATTGATATTAAAGTCAATGGTAAAAGATTGCAGTTTGTACCACATTTCAAATATCTAGGTGTCATACTTGATAGTGAGTTAAATTTTAATGCACATGTCAATGATCTAAAGAAAAGATTGGCATATAAGTCTTATTTACTGGGAAGACTTCGCCTCTATGTACCAAGTGATATACTTTTAAAGGTCTTCAAAATATATACCCTACCAATCATTGATTATGCAGATGTACTGTATCATGATGCAAACCAAGATCTACTAGATAGTGTACAACGAATACAAAATAGATGTCTAAAATACTGTTTAAAACTACCAATGCTCACATCTACTGACTTTATTCATCAAGAATGTGATTTACCCTATTTGGCTGAAAGACGAGACTATCATGCCCGTATAATTGGTTTTAAACGATCTAAATACCCCAATTTCTGTGAACCAGGCAACTATAATACCAGATTACATGATGGAGCAGTCTTGAAATACAATAATATAAATACTGCATCCTATTCTAGGTCTGTTGAAGTGTACGTATCACAGCTTTGGAATGTCTTGGATCCTGCAATACGTAACATTGAAAAAATGTCTGATTTCAAACGAGAAATGAAACAAATACTAAAAAACACTATACCTCATAATGTAATAAATCGTTATGATGGATAAGTCCTTAATTGTCTACAGTCTAGCCTATCCACCTCTAAATGATTAGCTTTATCTCCACATGCTGTTTCTAGTCAGGCTATAATCGGGATTTGACAGGAGTACATTATTTTTCAACCTATATAATCTTGAGTCTAAACAGAGAAAAACCTGGACAATGTTTACACATGATGACTTTGTACTGTGAAAGTGCACTTGATCGATGATTCCTGAGTACCAAAAATAGTGAGTTGTGATAAGTAAATCAAGTCATTGTACCAAATTGTGATAGTGACTCTTATAATAACCCATCTTGTCACCGCTTTTCAAGGTCAAATAACTATTATGTGATATCTGTTAAGGGTAGCACATAACATCAGCTCTGCTGAAGTGCTATCCTAACTTGTTTGGTCCAGTATAATCATATGACAAAAACATTTATTTTGTATGTATAATCTATGTCATTAGCAATAAGGTGTTGAATATAAATTTTGATGGTAGGGTTGTATTGACACATGGATATCATCAACTTTTATTGCAATGGTACAATTTAATCGTGGAAGACGAATAGAAAATGACTGGATTTTCTATGCAATTACTACAATCTGTATCGTTTAGACCAAATAAAGTTAAATCGTTTCAAAAAAAAAAAAAAAAAAAGTTTATCCCCCCCCCTTCTCTCTCTCTCCTCCGGCGCCTGTCCTCCCATCCTCCTCGTAGCCCTACTCATCCTCCTCCAGCTTCCAACAGTCTCGACGTTCATTGCGACCACAATGACATTAAGCGTCGCCGGCATAATATGCGAAGCGGATCATTCCATTTATCATCGAACGGGACGATAATAAGACAAAAGCAACTCAGTTAAGCATGCTAACGGCGGGTAGGGAGGCAACACTGCAGGACCAGGGTTAGCGGGGACGACAGGAAAATAAAAATGTAAATCCCCTGAAAGGATAACGCACATAGACGGGGTGTACCAGTATATGGATGAGGTCTGAAGGAGGGAGGGGGAGAAATAGACATACATGACGAAGTCTATATACTGGGTAAGATGTAAGCTTTATAGTCAGTGTTTGGATGGGGATAGTAGAAAGAGAATGTATAAGAATTTGTTAGTGGTTAGGAACTATTATCATTTAAATATTTAGGGAAACATTTTTGAAGGCTCGGATTTGCAGCTTCACAGTTTGCATGGGCCTTGAATACAATGAGTTACACTATCACATTACAGTTTGAGGTTTCTTTATCGTTTCGAAATCCAAGCTCATACCTTTACTTCATAACTTTAGTAATCTGATATTATTATTGATTAAGAAAATAAATGTTATGAAAAGGGAGTTGTGCTATGTTGCTTGTCAGGACCAAAATCAAGGACGCAGGGGTTTGATATATGATAAGCTAGTACATTGTATTTCCATATAGCCTAAAAGTGGACGGCTGAATCTCATTCATATACAGAATCCATTGGGGAAATTATCATGGACAAGACGTCCTTTAGAAACCACACATCATCTGGAAGGAAGAGATTCTATATTTCCCCGTTTTGTCCTGAAGGCCTCTACGGAACCAAACAGAAAGTGTGCTCTTTGAATTAAATCACCTCTGCAATTGTATACATGCCCAGTGCCTTCTCTCTCTCTGGGGTCCAGGAGAGCCATTGTATCCCCAAAGTTGGCGAAGGGGACTGTTTCTTTTCCTCTTTGCCTTTTAAAGTGTGCCCCGGGCAATGAACCAGGTGCCTGTTCGGGGAACCACAATGGTTGGAAAAAAGTTGAGAAAATATCCCCAAAGTCTCTCCTCATCATAGTGATCACGATCCTTGCAAGGCTTGATACGATCCAGTCATCTATCTGCAGTGGCCCTCAAGACTTATGTCAGCCAGACTTTCCTGTATAACAGTAATTTTCCTTTGGCTTCTGACTTTTACTAGGGCCTTATCTCCCCCCCCCCTTTTTTTCTTTTTTTTTTTATCTTGATAACCCATCTGTTCTAAAGAGGCCCATCTGTCATTTCATCCTAGATGTCCATAGGGGGTGTCTTGTTCATTTAAGTCCGTGTCTTCAATGTGATACTTGAAGGGGAAGTACGTAATAAGAACGCCTTATCCTCTTGGTGAATCTACATGGAGGATTTGTTTAAACAGTTGAAGGCAACTGCGGATCTGCAGGAAATGTCTTAATAAAGAAAAAGACAGCATGCTACCTAAGCTATTGCTGTGGCGTTTTACCGTTGATAAGTTGGTTGAAATCCTCAATTTCCCTTGGACGTATTGAAGTCCTCCCTCTTTGTCAGGAGAGACTGGCAAGGGCTCTTTTACACATTCTAGACTTTGACGATTATGAAGGGAAAAGAAATATCTAACTACCTCCCCCTAGATGCTGAAAGGCTGCTGTCAGCCTGAACAACTATGGAGGGGAAATCAGGCTAACGTTCTTAAACCTCTAAGGAGATGATAATGCATATATAAAGCACTATTGGACATACTGCACCATCGCAGTGTGAAAAGCCGACACTACATTGCGTTGCAGTGTATCTACCTTGGTACCATGCTTGCAATTCCTGAAGAGTGCATTTCTTCAGCAGTAGAAGGGTTTATCGCATTAGAGTGATATGCAGTCCTTAGAAGATAACTATCCTAGAGCAGCAGGAGAAATAGGCACAAAGAGGCTGGTCCTGAGAATAGGGCATCAAGCAGGAAAATGTCCCACCGCCTAAACCTCCCACCGGGGTCTCACTGAAAGCCCTCAGTGGGGCCGTAAGGACATCACAAGGCCCTCAGGTGTGCCCTTTTGATGCCCCCAGTGGCGCCCGCCCCGCCATCTTGCGGCCAGGTACAAAGGCCACCATCAATCTCACCCCCATTCAGCTTTCAGAAAAAAAGAAAGCGCTTGTCTGTAGTGCCGTAAAGGGAATTTTGAGATAAAAGGATTGGTCCTCTAGAGGCCACTGAGAAGGCGGGGTTGTGGCTGCGTACTGGGGCTGCATGTAAGGCAGCGACATGAGAGAACTGAACCGTGCTGTGAGCGCCACACGCATTAGATACAAAGACAAGCACCAAGGGCGATTAACGAGACACGTGAATAGTAGTCACCCAGGGGGGGTTTAAGCTGTTCACATTTAGTGTTTCCCACAGCCTCCATAGATAAGTTTGACTCTTGTGTCTTGTTTTCTTTTGTCAGGTAGAATCGCTTTAGTATTGGAGGCAATGTTTGCTAGCAAGGCTGTACTCTGAAGAAGATTTAATGGGCGTTGCAAAGTTCATTAGTACAGAGGGAAACATCCTAAATGATTAACAGATCTTAAGCTGTTATTGATGTTTCCAGCTAGTATTATGAACAATTGAATGGCAAGGTGGATTAATTCTGCATGGTACTTCTCTTTTTTTTTTTTTTTTTTTTTTTTTTTTTTTTTTTTACAAACAGAGATCTTCCAAGAAAGCCAGGTGTATTCTGAAGATTAAAGTAATGCTAATTCCACCTGAGATTGGCGATGGTTTTCTTTTTGCAGTGAGTCTGCGGAAACTGATAAGCCGCCGACATGAATCACTCGCTCTGCTGTCCCTTATCACACTGGAGCAGGTGTGGAGAGAGGGGAGGTCCTGGTGATAGCACCTGGAGTCACCTTTACAGGTATAATCACACAGTACATGTGCGCAACACAGTGCATCAGTACACTCATTTGCACTTAGCATTTGGTTACAGCATAGGCTGCCTTAAACACCATGATACTGCATCAATGCATTTCTACAACATGTTAACATTTAGTCATGAGGCATCATCACACTATCCTTAACGGCTTAGCCTCCATATTAGCTGAAAACTGCTGTTGGAGCTGAGTTCCACATAGCGACCCTAATGATTGGCATCATCCTATTTATTGTCCTGTGCCACTGAGGGACAAACTGAAGGCCTATTGTCCTTCAGTGTATGGATCTCTGGACCCTCCTGTATGTGTATCAAAATGGGTTACTTCCAGCACCATTCATAGCTATCAGCTCGTATCATCAAGCCATGGTTGACCCTCACCCCTCCCTCTATACCATTCTCCTGTGTCCCATACACAGAAAGTGGTACATTATGGATGTATCAGAGATTGCTATTATGTGTGCGCGAGTGGCTGTATAATTGTTCATGGTTTAGGACGTCCCATCCCACCAAATGTTACCTGTGTGCATAATTCCCCATGCATTGTGGCTTTGGGTATATCATGGATTGATTTAAAAGGCACGGCCTCACAGATTAATAGTTGATAATAAACAGACAACAAAGTATTCCTTTTTTTAAAAATTTTCTCCACACTTGATGTGCTGACTCAGATATCAGTAGAGCAATGTATCAGTTAACCAGTCACAAAATTAGGATGTACTAAATAATTACTGGTTGATGATTGGATCAGCCAAATGTTTTAAATTTGATATAGCCATTAATTCTCTTTGCCTCTTGTCTGTGGGATGTGTCCAAAATGTCAATGTATCACTTACAATGCTTCAAGGATAAACGCATGGGGCAGCATTCTTGGAAATAGGCCCCATAGTAACTGGAGTAACGAGCAGAAAGGATAACATGTGGCCTGTCCCATGGGGATCATGTCTGCTTGCTTGCTCACAACTATCAATACTACTGAGTAGACGTTTCTGTTTCCAATTGATGTTACAAAGTGCGGATGGTCTTCGCGACTGTCCCATTTCCCTAGATGGGGCCTGGGGGATTTTGAATAATCCAGACATTCTAAACTTTGGTAATTTCTACTCTTTTAACATTAACACTTCCTAACAGCATCTCTGTTCATTATTGCAGTGAATGTGGCTCGGCTTAATGTAACTTATCAAATGGTTCTACTGCTCAGTCGGTTGTTCTGTAAAGATTAAAATGCCTCACCTTTGCTTTTACTACAAATGACTATTCTTGAGTATTCATCTCATTAGGTTTTCATTGTCTTGTCATTTTCCTGGTAGTTTTGATTGAGAGTATGAACTTCGCAGCATATAAAACATTCCTATTACCTCTTTTTATTAAAGGTTTTACCACATGAAGCGAATAGTGCATACAAATGACCTCCATCAGATTTGAGCGTGGGTTTCCAGGGACCGTATCCGAAATAAAGAGCCCATAGGAGGGAAACATGGCCACTATCAGGGAAACACAGGGGATTTGAAATTTTGCCCAACTTGCAGCAAATTCAACATTGCTAACTCATAGACAAAAATTTGACCCTCATTATGAAAGGCTCTAAATATGGGAACGAAGTCGGAAGTTACAAACAGTAGAACTGTTGGTGCATATATTTTTGTATAACTTTAACATCTGGGTTTGTTCATGTTGAACTATTCCGATGTACAGAAAAATAAATCGCGTAGCACTGTAAAAGCACTTAGACGTAATGAGCATACAGCTTTTGATGAACACGCAGATAAAACAAGATATTCTGTAATTTTAGTTTTAAGGAGTTGAAAAGTTAATTGTTAATTATAGCTATCAAAGACTGTTTTTACTTTGTATTTCAACCTCTGCCCTAACATTATCACAAACAGTATTACGGGATGAGGCCCTGGAGCAAAGTTCATATCGTTTGGCCTAAAACTTCAATATAATTAAACTGACGGAGATAAGGCAATGGTTAATGTATGAATAAATTTAAGGTGGAACAGGTGATGCTGAGAGAAAGAAAATATTGTGTTAACTTGGGAATAAATTCCAGGAGTAATATGCAGATAACAGTTGATAGCAAAAGTGCACATGGGACGAGTTAGTTCCACAGAGTAGATATTACCAGTAGGATGTCATTATAGTGCTTCCTATTGAAGAGCAAATGAATGCAAATGGGATGATGTTCCTCATATCGTGAGAATTAATCTCATATCTCACTTTCATATCTAATAAAAGCTTGCGATGCCCCAAGCGCAGCCATAAAAAAGCTCATATCAGCCAATGCTTAAGGCACAGAAAGTCGATTGGGAATTTTATAGGATCTTGCTTTCCTCATAAGGCAAACTCTGTTCTGTGACGAGCAAATTGATAATAAAAGCGAACTTAGTTCTGAGTTTCCATGATAGAGGTGCATTTGCTACACTATAGGCCCTCTGCTTAAATTAGATTTTGATACCACATGAACATGCACCAGATGTATTTAACTAAAATGTGAACATTTCATGGTGCCTGCTTTATCAAGCAAAGGCAAAGTCGAATCTAACATGTCCTTTACCTCACAGATAATTCCAGTAGAGACTTGTAGCATGGGTTACTATGGCCAGGCCCCACAGAGGCATTTCATGACATCTGTATGTTGGGAAATTTGAGCAGTGTGAGCAGAGGCGTGGGAAGCAGTTTCAGAGTGGGTGGAACCAGGGGGGTTTTCTCCAATTTTTGACCTCCCTTTGCTTGACCTTTTATTTTTGACCTTTTGAGGAGTTGGCCAAAAGTGGGTGGGGTGGGGGACATGTGCCCCCTGCTTTCCACGCCCATGTTGAGAGGGAAATGATCTTACCTCACATGCATATATGCCGATATTGATTTCAAAGCATTTATCAAAAGGTTCTTTGATAACAAGGAAACAAGCCTCGGAAACTAGCAGTGTTGTTTTATTAAATCCCTTCTGAGAAAATTAGAAGAGCTAAATGTCCTGCTTAATCTCACACTCAGCATCCTTTTAAAGGGTTAAAGAAATTAAGTATTTGTGATCGTATTTAAAACATATCAATGTGTTTTCGTATCATGTAATTCGAGGAAGCATCATAGACATAGGTCAGAAGAAATTGACGATAAAGATGATAACTGTGATCATCCTGATAAGAGAGATAAAGGTGTTAGCATGGGGTATATGTTACTTGGAGTGAAACAATTGTATGGCAATGGGTAGTGTCGTCAGTGGGTATTACTGTAGACAGTCTGTTCACTTGGTAACCTGGAGTACACTGCACTGAATGCAGGGTTGCGTTTAATAATCAACTAAATTAGAGGATACTATATATGTTTTTAACGAGTCACTTTTTGGCCATTTAAGGGTTACATAAATTATTTGAACGCGTTTTTGTGAATTGTAAAACGGTTTTCTGTCCAGAAGAAGGAGTGTGCGTGATAACTGAGACACGGGGACACGCATGGCGGCCACTCGACACCGTAAACATGTATCACTGTCACACCAATATTCATTTATGCAGTCGCTGAATTGATTTGGTTGGCGTAAACAATGATACCGGTTTATGATGCAGTGGACGGACCATAGTCACAGTGCAATGCAGGCATTTATAACTATTCTGACTCTCAGGACCCCCCTGTGTGCACAATTCACTGAGCATTTGTGACCAGGCAAAGTGGAAAGGAGCACCCATGTACCCTTTCATGGGCTACCCTTTTTGCTCGCCCGCTCACATTCATTCATAGGGACTCTATGGCCTGTGGGTAACACTGAGATGCATGAGTTGAAATAGGAGATACAAGTATTGCTTGGTGACTCACGTGATCATGTAGATTTTTGGAGACATCGAGATAGAAGCACTGAATAACCTCTGTGTGTCATGATGGCTACATGGAATGGCGTTTTTCATTAGACATTTTCCACCTTTTCTTTTTTTCGAGGTTTATATGTACAAGGGCCTTCCATAGTAGGCTATGTGATTAGTTTTTTTTTCTGATGAAAAGGGAAAGAAACCCCCTTGGCCTAATAGCAATGAACAACCACAGTCCTCCGTGCACTATCAAATGCGACACTACAGTGTTCGTGGTTTGTTTTCCTCTCAGCCAACTGGCAATAAAGTAAGGATACTATATTTGGCTCAGGGACCACCCTGAGCCTATACCGCCGGGTAGGTGGTGGCATTGAAAAAAAATCAGTTATACAATTTTCAATCTCAATTTTCTACAAGAAACAAAACATGTAAACAAATAAAATTACCATACATGAGTAGTTCATATATCAGTCTTTAGTTACAGTAAAGAAAAAAAATCAAAAATCCATCCATGAGTTCATACAAAATTAAGTAAAGAAAAAAGTCATTTCATAAAAATATCTTCTCCAATCCAGTCCTCCATAGGTTTACCTCCGGGCTGGACTTTTCTCTCTTTGTTCCTATGTGTTTCAAAAACAGCGTCTAAAAGTGAGACGGTTTGGACGCCTTTCAAAAAACGCGGGAAAAATCACCTTGAGCCATCTGTGCCAATGCACGTCGTTGAATTTTTTACCATTGCTCTTGGTGAAGATCTAGATGTTCAAGTAGCATGCAGAGATGCCACTTTTCCTGGTTTGCCAGGAATTCCTGGTTTTGATTCCAAGATTTTTGTATTGAATTCTGTTAAATTCCTGGGAAAATGTGATCAAAGTCCAGTTTTCCTGGTTTTTGTCTACCAGTGAGTGGCATCTCTGGCAGCATGGAGGGAAGGAGCGTAAATCATTGCTGCATACGTGTCAAGCTACAATATCAACTCCCCTCTCCCAGACCTACAGTAATCATGTAGGCCTTCAGTGGAACGCTCTACAGATATAGAGCTTTATACCATGATTTCTGGGTTACTCAGTGCTTTTTGCTGGATATTCCCATGCACATACCTGTCGATATTGCACACCCTGTAGGCTGTAACATCAATTTTGTAAGGCATGCGGTTATCCATGGATAACCCGCACGCCTCTCATGTCCTTACATGTCATATGTTACATGTTAAAACCCACGAAATCTTATGACCTGGGCAGGGCTTGAACCTGCAGTCTCAGATCCCTAATCCAACACCCTATGCATTGCGCCACAGGGACTGACGAGAGCAGCTTGGTTAGAACCATGTTTCTATGATATAAAGCCTTGACCTATAACCAGGCCAGTCGCGCACAGTATCTAGCCAACAGCTGCTGGGCGCAGAAGGAGGAGACGCGGTGGTCTAGTGGTTAGCCCATTGCGCTCAGCCGTTAGAGGTATGCGGGTCGAGTCCCGGTCTGGGCGCATCTTTTTTTCGCCGTGTGCGCTGTAGCTGTCCGCTGCTGGGCGATGAGGTGTATTATACACAAACATAACCGCGAGACGCATTCAAAGCTTTAGCTGTCTGCTGCCGGGCGACGAGGTGTGTGTACACTATTTTTTGCCGTGTGCCGCTGCCAAGCCGAGCCGAGCCGGGCGCTGTCGCTGTCCGCTGCTGGGCGACGAGGAAGTGTATGTACCTGTGTACACACACTATGGCTGGCTTCGAGTCCCGGGGAGGGGGAATAATTTTTGTTTTCAACTTGAATTTATTGGTATTCTATTGATTATTTATTGGTTTCGTGGTATAAAATAAGTAGTCAATGGATAATTCATGACTTGTGTGTGTGTTAGCAAAGGCTAATTACTTGGCCTACGGCCTCGTGTAATTATCCTTCACTAACACACGAGTCATGAATTATCCATTGATTACTTGTTCAATATAGTATGACACACACACACACATTCTATGAGACAGGCACGCTCCAAGAGAGGAGTAATCATTCTTGATATATCTGAAGATTGGTCGACAAAAATAAACTTTAGTCAGTGAGTATATTTGTGAGAATGGTCCATGATTTCAGGGGAAGTGTCAGAGTTCAAATGGTTTTTAAGACCTCTTAAGATAAAGAGCAAGGCTAAACATTAAGCGGCTATACGGAGACTTTGCACAGCATTGCGTCAGATGTAGGACCCGGGGGGGGGGGGCTCTCAAATTGATAAAAAGTACGCATGTAGAGTAGGCCTATGATGAGTTTTAGCCTCCAATTTAACAAACTATTACCAAGTTTGTTACGTATCCTTTACCTTGATGCGTACTTCGATAATGTGTAATAGCAAAAGCACGAGAGATTGTAATGGAAGAGGTTAGTCAGGTTAGGGATAGATACAGAAGCTGCAAAGTTTCTGCATTGAGTATAGTTCTTCTTTTCTTTCTTCCTCTTTTCTTTAGACAGCTTGAATGGAGCTGGGCTGTTTTACACTGGTTCTTATGAAAGGACTGACAATGCGGTACTGTATAGTAAAACAGAAATAACACCTCCTTCTAACATCCTTTTGCTTAAGGTTGCTGGCGGGTATTGTTGGTTCATCATTTGGACACCAGGGGTCTCTGTTGTACATTGACTTTACAGAAATACGAAATGTGCAAAATACAGGGAGGCTTGGCATGGATTTGAACCCAGGATCTTCTGTGAGTAAGGCAGGGACATTACACATGAGCCATGGGGGCTGCTGTGTGTGACCACCTACAAAAGAATGTATAACCTAGATGTCACTATGTATCCTCACATTTATTATTTCAATCATCAAAAATGTTAGAAATATGCCTGGGACCATATATGTCAATATTGCATCTACTGCAAAGATATGCTTAATATCTAAGTGCTGAAGAAGTTATAACAAAATTTAATTTCCTTTGGATAGGAATCCAAGGATTTATGTGACAAATCACTATATGATCCTATAAAGGGTTGAATCTTCTGTATCTCAAAAAATGCATGGGACCCCCCCCCCCTATTATTTTTGCACATATGAAAAGTACAAATCATTTTTAGACTTTGGTGAGAATATGGCGAAGATCTAATTACTTTTACTCTATCCCCGCCATCCACCTTAAGATATCGTGGGTAATTGTACGTAGACTTTATCTGAAGAAAAGCTCAATGCTTTTTGGCTTTCAGGACATCAGGTAAGATTACCAAAATCAAGGTAGCGAGTTCTTTGATCTCAAAGGTCTCTTGGAAGGTGGACAAAGGGTGGCTTGCTGTACAATTGAAGGGAAGGGTGCACAGGATTGACTGATGCTACTGCCAGGAATGTGGAGGGATTAAGGCAGAGAGTAACACTGGAGGTGAGCTCACCTGTAGATGTAAACATGGCACACGAATTCAGGACAGTGAGCATGTACAGAGGCAATGAGATCAAACAAGTAGGAACCTATATCGGCAGTTTGCTGTTTATTCGCGGGCGTACTACTTACAACCTTCAAAGGAGACTATATTATCTAGAAAAGCGAGTTATAAGGAGACACCCTGGGGCCCTGCACTTTCAGTCATTTTGGTGGTGTGAATAAGTTTAAAAAAAGATGGAAATTTTGTATATAAGAGGCAGAATTACTTAATGAATTTGTAGTGCCATTAAAGGAGGAGATGTAGGGCTCTTGCATGAAAAGGTATTTCATTACAAAGTTTATAAATTTTGAGAAATTGTCAATATTTTACAGACTCGGTCGGTTGGCAGCCATAAGACACTTTTTGCCTCCAATGGTGAAGGTATATGATGTTGATCCATGTATCAACTTTCCCGCCTTTTTTGGCAATATGGTGCGAAAAGTGCAGTTTTGGCGGGAGTTATGCGAATAGTGGCAATGTGGTGCGAATAACCTGGGTGAGGGTGTGCTGATGCAACAGGATGAGTGCACAACTCATGGGAGCCAATCACAGGCTTTTCACTTTTCGAGTTATCAGCAATTCACATTGCTGCATTATTAGCGCGGCGACTCTAAGTCCTACTAGTGAGACTTGTAGACTAGTCAATGGTTCAGAGTCGCCACGGTGTAAGGGATAGGGGAGCCCTGATTTCTATTTTCGTTCACTGTTCTTCTCCTAGGGACTATTTTGGCACAATATTGAGGCATTGTTATCAGCATATGTATGTACTAATGGTAGATAACTTGTTTTTGTGATATATGTTTAGTTTGGGTTTTATGATTAGATTAGACATTTCAGCTCCTGGAGCTCTATGGAAGATTAGCATAAGACAAACTTAAGATTCACCAATACATCTCTGTAGGCTTTATCTGATAATTCTGTGGTCTGAAATTGCTGTATATATGTACTAAAGGTTTCATCTCACGGGGTTATGGTACATTTGGATCATATATTCTGTATTTGAAGAAGATATTTACTGTTTAGAATCTCTATAAATCTCTATGGAGAGACAAATGCTAAACTTGGTGTACCCTGTCTACAGAGGGGAGGGGGTTACCAGTTTGGTGGGGAGGGGGTTGTGACCAGCTGTATGCTGTTGGGGTTGGTAAGACTGTCACACACAACCCTAGTCATTCTGGGGTCCTTGGTGCATATGGTTCTGGGTCATTGAACATGCCCACCTCTACCATTTATAGTGGTCATCTATGGGCAGGCAGAACTTCTCGGTAGTAGACCTAGTAGTACAAGGCAGCACAACAGTTACAGGGTGAGCCAGATGGTACAACCTTTAATTGCCTTTGAAGTTAGCTTTCCTATTATTCTATCACTAGACACAAGATTACAAGTTGCCGCGCTATGTCTCGCAGGTCTATTCTCTACTATTCTATTAAAATCTACAACACTATGGTTTTATATTTATATATGAAACGAAAGGACTTCCATTATGAAAAGTCCCTCATTTCCTCCTGGTCTGTGGATGATTGAAGGGGAGTGAGGGAGTGAGGGATAAGGTGAGACAGGAGGCTGTGGAGACGTCAAAGCCTGGACATCAGAAGGCTGTGACGTTGTGTAAGATAACGCCGCACCGTCCCTCTGCCCGTCACTGCAATTAGCGCCGTCGTCTTTATGACAAGAGGACAGAAATAAAACTGGGATCATGTTGACAGAGCGCCTCAGGACTTAGTGAGGAGCTGCTCAGAGCAGGTTAGAGATGCTCCTCACAGACTGGCCACATGGGGGGGGGGGCAGGGGAGCTTCTAGTCAGACCTGTCTGTACAGTGATACACTAGCTTCCTCAGACCTGTCCCTATATTCTCACAGCTCGTGTAATCAGAGGTGTATATATAAAGAGCAACTATATTTGGGAGGGTAGGGCATGGGGACAACTAACCAACTGAGCATATGCAATATGTACTAATGATGTACTCATTAGTCCCCTTGTGATTGTTATAAAGGCCCCAGAACCCTGCCCTCTCTTATTCAATGATAAACCACCATATGTGTAGGAGTTTGTTGGTATATTGGTACAGACATATCCAGGCTACTTTAAAGTTTACATGCTAGAAAAAAAAAACTTTCTTGACCTAGAAAAGGGGTTAATGTCTGCTCTTCGCCTGCTTAATAGCATATATTGCTGGATCTTGTTAAATTCGTTTTATGTGCTTGGCAAAATGAGCCCGTGTAGGGGCCTAGATAGTAAATGATAAGGGATAGATGAAAAGAAAAGGCTGTTACTGGTACAGAGAGATTGCTGGGTAGTACTGACATATGCTTTTAATGTCAAACAGAACTCCCCATCGTCTGTTCAGGGCAGAGGCTCATATAACCCACTTGATGGTTAAATTCAGATTGAAGGTATAGGGTGCAGGTCATTGAGAATCTCATAGAGCTGGATTGAGTGCAGTGTAAAGCTATAGTCTGTCGTTTCAAAAGGGCGAAGCTATCATTTACCGGATATCTCTATGAGGAAAAGAGCTTTTGACTCTCCTTTTTATGGTAGTAAATTTTACTGGACTGAAGCTCTCGTTGACATATTGTTAGACTTTAGTCATTATTCAATACGGCATTACGACCTGCCCTTTCCCTGGGTAGGGAAGGGGATAAGGGGCTGGATCGGGAGATGGTACATATAGAGCACAATGTTAAACCTTTAGGAACAGCGTTATGCCATATGTCGTGACGCACCAACTTAGCTAACATGAGTGATTCGCCATAACTGCAACATCCCCACTCTTCAGGTGTAAATCTGTCACACAAGATTCAGATGATGTATGCATTTAACACTGCTGAATTCTAAATTAATATATTCTTGGCGAGTCATTCAGAATGGCTGCATTCATGCATTATGTTGACCAAAAGAGTATGTACCAGAACTCAAAACACTATGCTACCTTTCAAGGGTTAAATCGGAGCAAATGAGTTCCCATTTCAGGTAACCCTTTCTCGGTAGGTGCTAAACATGACTGGCATGTTTCTAGTAGACAATGATGGGGGCAGACTAGAGCCGGACCACATCCCCTCTGGTTAGCGCACTCAGTCTATATCCACCTGAATACAAATGGTGAGTTAAGTAATGTTCTGGCCAGGATCAGAGCATTTGGAAGAATAATAGTGACTTTATAGGAGGAATAGGACAATTTATGACATCGGCTATAGAAGACACATTCCATGAGTGTTCATTAGAAGCGGATCCAGAGGGTGTCGCTCCAGAGCCCGTGAAAATGGGCCTTTTTGCCCCTCTTTACCACAGGGACTCAGACTCTGCCTGCAAACGCCCCCCTGCGATTACCACGTCCTTTTTTTTTTTTAACTTGGAAAGTTTCCAAGTTTTTAGAGACAGGTGGGGGCACGTGCAAAATTAAGAACTCAAAATGGCCTGTTTGAGAGATGGGACTGTCACTTCACCCTCAAATAACATCAAAATAATTGAATATGAGAGAAAATCAAACCCATCATGAAATAGTGTATATCTTCAGGATCATAGAGGTGTAATTGTTACCTGTTATCTGGTTCTTTTCTTTCTGATATTAAGGTATCAAAAAAGTAGCGGAGAAGGAAAAGGGAGAAAGAGGGGGGAAAGGAAAAAGAAAAGAGTACAGGGGACCCCAAACAGGGGGTTTGTGGTGCTCGGGGCCACATATATAGTACCTCATCAGCTTTCACCAAGTCTTGCCCCTCCCCCCTTCTAGACAATCCTGGATCCGCCACTGAGACCTATACTTTCCAAGTTACTTGCGAGTTTAGTCGCTTCAACACTCGTTCTCATTGTTCGTCCTTGCATTTGGTCTTACAAAACCTTACCCCTACTACCAGTAGCTTACCGTGTAAGCTCACGCTACACGCTAAATACAACCGCAGTGATTTGAGACAAGGCCATACGATAGCAGCCTGTTGTCATAAACCCTTATCACCAATGCATCCACACCCCGGACCCACACACATACAGACAGCGGCTGCGGAGGCCACCTCCGGGGGAGTAACCTCCGCCCTATCGCCGTCATCAAAACTACTCACGCGTAAAACACGGCGCGTCACGCGTCTTTATAGCTATCGTAAAGGCGCCGGATGAGCATTGCCCCCAGCCCCGGCAGTGCACCGCCAGACGGCGACACCGACTCTCCTGGGTCTGCCACAAGGTGACGCCACAGGTGATGCGGGGTGGCGCTTATAGCGACCCCATGCGGGTTGTGTGGACATTAATCTGAGTAGGCTGTTAGCTTACATTATACAGACCTGGGGTGGGGCCCTGACAATGGCGGATGGTGATTTAGGGGCAGGTCCCCTGTCTGGGAATCTGCAGCACATGGGCACTGCCGGAACTACTTGGGATAGATGACGGAGAACTTCCAAAGCCGTTGTTTCAGTATGGAATTCTACGTTCTGATATGAGTATTAGTGTAAACCATTTTTCTAGCTACCTCAAATTTGGCCAGAAGAGACAGATTCTCAAATTACATTTAATTTTTGTTACCTGTCTGTTGTGGCTTGAGAGAAAACAACCTAACTTCAGGTTCATCAGATATCGTTTTCTCATTGTGCATATCCAACACAGGTGTGTGTGTGTGCTTACATAAAGTGGGACCTTTTCTAAGTTCTGTTGTTGAGCTACATCGGCAACAGACATCACTCTTTTTTGTCAAAATCAAACAGAATAAAGATATTCTTAGCTGGCCACACTATAATGTGTTTCCCGCCTACAAACACATTGTTCAATTTGTGATAATACGGCAGGCCACACCCATTAGGGCTACAACAATTTATCACTCAGACAGGCGAACGGAAGGCTCTTCTATAGGTGGGGCGAAAGAACATTAAAGGCGGAACTCACGAAAGCGGAATCCGCCGCTGGAAAATTCTCGTTTGTCCCCACTCTCACACATCCGGTGTCTCCCCTGTAGCCCCGCTTCCGGCGGAAGACGTCGATGACTGTCGGAGATGGTGTAAACTTATTGTGCTGACAGAGGATATGCCTTCCGATAATAGCACCTGCAAAATATCTCTGAAATACATACGATTCAACAGAAAAGTATAAAAAAACTTTTTTTTTCTGCTGAAGTTCAATTACTTTTAGTGAAGATAAAATGAACAAACCAAACCAATTCTTAACATAGGATTTAGTCGGATTTTAGTCTAGAATAAGAACCAGAATAATGCCAGACGATTCTTATTGTCCACGTGGAATGACTTTTGGAAAATCTGTGCACAAGTTAGGGACGGTCTATTTCCTGCAGTTAACTGCCTGGTCCAATTTGTCACCAAATGTAATACAGACTTCTCGGTAGTAGGCCTGCGTTTTTGCACCATCCCGGTCTTTTCATCCCGTTATGTTGGCATACTCTGCATTAATACAACTATAATATATCACTTTAGAGTTTAAACAGGCAATTACAATTATCCTATATATTCAAGTAGGAAAATATTCATGTCAAACACGTAAGTATAGAAGATACACCTATGTGGAATGTCAGACCATAGAGATGGAATAAAGCCCCTGGTCAGACACAGTATCAAACCTGATATGACATTCTCTCTCAGAGAGAGTTAGGCAAAGAGGACCAGTTTGTTACATCAAATGGGAAATAAAAAGAATCACTTGTAGCGATAGCTGGAACAGTTGTGACAGGAGACACAAAACTCCTCCTATCCCACTGCCACCCTACCAAGGTTCCCCTGAGAGTGGGGGGTCTTCGATGCCGGCGTTTTTGATGTTGCCTCAGCAGATTGATTCTGTCGCGAGATGGCGTGTGAGTCGGCCAGGGATACGCCTGGAAGTGGTAGTGATGCTCTTCCGGGAGGAATGTTTGGCTAGGCGCCTGGAGAAGCATGCAGGGGCACCTCCTTGAATCTTCGTCCAAGGGGAAAATGGTAGAGGGGTTAGCATGGGTTGTGTCAGATGCTGGTGTCCAACTTACTGTAGTTGAAGGAGGATGGGCGTCCAACTAGAGGTGGTTCATAATATCTGCTTCCTAATGACTCCACCACGCTGACTTATGAAGATTTGATGAAAGGCAGAACTTAGTATCTGGCATTACAATGTTGTATGGTCGGGAGGAGGGAAGTCGAGGAAACTGATTGAGAGTGTGTCACGCTATTTGTAACAATCTTCGCTGCACATACGCATGACAGCATTTCCTATAAACCACTGTAATTGGCCCAGGGTATCCCCAGGGCTATTGTAGCCGGGTTTTCAGCCAGATCCACAAATTTGTAATTACCAACTTTAGGGTGTAATCATTCAGTGATATACTGTTAGTTTACACATTTTTCAAAAGCCAAAGGAAAGTTTCAAATCTCATCTATCAGACAACATTTTGTCCTTTATGGTGAGTGATGTCTTTCTCTATGAAAAAAGCTGCTGTACTTACGTCATGTTTTTGGGAGCTATACTGACTACAAGTCCTTTAACCATTGGGTCTATGGGTCAGATAGATTTTGTCGATGAAATTAGCACATGGAGTTCTATGGGTAATCACCAAGTGAGCAGGGGTGTGAAATCTCCGCGGAAACGTGGAAATCCGTGTTTTTGATGCTCAGAAAGACCATTTTTGAGATCTATGCAAATCCACTAAGAAAAGAATTTACCATTTGTGGGGGGGGGGAGGGGGTCTGACTTAAAATTTTTGTCAATACCATTCCAGATTGAAAAATGTTAGCATCCCACTGGTAGTTCCAAACATACCTGTATAACAGAGTGTGTTATATTCTGCCCAAAGAACATTTAGATCACTTTTATACTACATTAAAACATTAAGTAGCAAGCCGTATATTACGCTTCAGAGGTAATGGGTTTCGGGATTTCACACCCCTGGTGAGACATTTTTTTTCAGCAGGCAATATTTACAGTGTCCAAGCTATACACATACCACATTGGGGACTGAGCGATAAACTAAGCATGCTAAGGATAAAGTTTTCTGTACAACGCCTAACTCCCGGTGAATTGACATTTGACTTGCTCAAGTGAATAGATTTATGAGGGAGGGATTTGGGAGCGAGGGGGCTAGGTGTCCAGGGGGCCAGGTGTCCGGGGGCCAGGTGTCCGGGGGGCCAGCACACCAGGGGGCCAGTGGTCCAAAGGGTTTAGTAAGAGAAGATTATGCCAGACTGGTGTCAGTACATGTATAGATAATAGTCTCTATTTGTAAGTAATTAGTCAATATTTCGCAAGTGCTGATTCCTGTGACCCTACAGGGTTGAAAGAGGGTTTTATGGTACCTACCCTGAGCCTTCTGTGCTTCAATGCACAACGCCCAATTTTTGTTAATACTAGGAGTACAAGACAATGTAGTATATCATTTTGACACAGCGTGTGATGGAGATTAAGAGAAGAAAATCATATTTCAGCTTTGAGTAAGATTAAAAAAATCACTGTACAAATAGATTGAAAAAGGGCTTATATAGCAGATTCTCACCTTGGTTCTTTATGATAATCGCCTTACTATGCTAAATATTAATTGCATAGATATTAATTTTGACTTATCAGTGTGGGTAGCTCAACTGAGATACTGAGTGACATTTCTACTTATACATTGTACTCACAGGTTGTAGATAGCAAAATCAATTCATTGCATGAAGCCCTGGGCCATATGTGATCTATATCACAAGTTCAATCTTTGTCTATTGTCATAGGTACAGAACAAGTGTATGGAATTTAATAGTTTCATATAGTTACCTAGAATCTTTTATTTTGTGTTTCAGGCTGAGAGTATGGACATGATGGAGGAGGGGTCAGCTTCCTACCATCAAGCCTCCATGAATCAACCAATACCTGAGGTAAGTCTACTCACAAACCCTTATTATAGAGGATAAAATAGGTATTTGGGGCTACCTGCCTAGAAATATAGAGAAGCCAGACTCTTAGAATTGAAACTGTCGTCTTACCTTAATTTCAAACTCCTAGATCAGATAAGCCTATCTGAAACTTTTCAATTTATAAACCATTTACGAATGGATTGATTTCAGAATATCTCCATACGTTTATAGGCCTTATTCCATTTCCGTCAGTAAAGGTCAAAGTCCAGATTAGTCAACTGAAAAAGTCTAACTGAATAAGTGATACCTGATTCCATTTTGAAGTTGACTTTTTCAGTCTATTTCAGACTAAAATCTGACCAAATTATTTGACCTTTTGAAATATTGATTTCACTTTTCAGCCACAGAAAGTCGGAAAAAGTCACTCAAAGTTGACTTTTCAGTCATCTTTTTTGTGACTTTTTGCAAACTTGACTGAAGTGGAATAAGGCCTTATAATTTTAATACACAAAGAGATTGAGGCTGGATAGAGATTGCTTTTATGACCCGCGTATAATGAGCAGGAATGCCCTGTGTGAATGATTTTGTGATGCTGAATGAGTTGAAGGTCACTAATGGTAATTAAGGAGTGGGGAGCACTGTCACATGTTGTTGGGTGTCTGGTCAGTTAATGCAGTGATCTGGACACTAACGGGCGGTGAATGGTATCATCTATGTGGTCGCCAAATTGACATTAACAGTATCATCTATGTGGTCGCCAAATTGACATTAACAGTAAAAAGGCTCTGCACCTAGTATTCAGTCAGTATTACCTGGCAGATTCAGTATAGAACTCTCTATCAAAAAGATTAGAGAAAATGATCACGAAAACATTACAGCAGTTAAGCTTCAGATGATTCATTGAACCTCTGTTGGTGGGAGTATGCTTATGTAGAAATAGTAAAATGATAAAAAGAATTTCAACAGAAAGTTTGATCCATAAGTTGTCTAAAGCCCATTGTGTTCACTTGGATTGGTCATTTGACATCCAGCTTTGGTTCCTGTGTCAGACACCAGGGCAGCGCCGCCTGTATAGACCCTGGAGGAGAGGCGCTCCCTTCCTCCAGGCAGCTCTGGTCTGGGACTGTTGTTGCATCCATTCTCCCACCAGTGGTACTGGAGTAATGTAAATTGCTGAAGGATGGGCCACAGCGAGAGATAATGCAACAGGGCCAACTAATTCATCATCATAGATTGGAGATTCAGAATAAACCTGTGGTCGATTTATGGCATAACGTTCGCAGTAGGACAGCTCCATTGTTAAGCTACTAGTGGGGGTGGTAGGGTCACTAGACAGTGTATGAACACCGTGTAGAATTTAAGACAGTTTACAATACAATGAGATTTCTATTTATTTCACAATGAATATACGATTATTTAGTGGTCATTGTGTCATCGACTCTGAGGTCGATAATTCCAACCTAATTTCAGGAGAGAATATGTAAGGAATGTGCTCCTTCTCATATTATGGCCTGGGAGCTTAATACGCAGCTCATGCAACTCAATCCTGCTCAGAGAACAAAAAGGGAAAAAATGAATCTGGAAAATTCTTGATTAAAGTAAAAGAAAACACAAATTATACCTAGATGATAACGACTATCAGTATCTATTTGTAACTTGGTCATGATCCAAGTCAATAATTACAAGGTCCTTAGTGAGAAATGTGTTGTGAGAGTGACCGGAAACTGCACTCTCCACTGCACATACACAGTGGAGTAAATCCCCTGTATATATAAAGATAATGCTCTCTAATTGGATTTGTAACTATAATTTTCACAAGTCTAGTATATGAGCATAGAGAGTAGGGACTGTGTGTTTATTGTCGGATTGCCGACTACGTGATGGATGCAAAGGGCGCCAATTGTATCTCCATTAGAAAATTCATCTTCACACCCTTCAGTCGTTCAATATACATGGATAAGACTCCTGTATGAGGGGTCCTCAGGATACAAGTGCGACCGGCTGGGATGCTATAATTATATACTTGAGACCACAAAGTAATGGGGCATTCCAAGAAACAATGTTTTTGGGTCTTTTTGGCTTCATGGAGCTACAGTAAACAATGTAATGCAACCTTCTTCCTTATTCCAGTCATACTTGATAGAAAATATCTGGAGCTTCAAAAAATTTACATTTGTCGACCTTTCATTCTGGGAGATATTGGGCGTCAAAGGTGAAAAATTGACAAAATTTTGCAATTTGGACCATTTTCTCAGATTTTAAAGTCATATGTTGCTTAACTAAGCACTTTAGGAACTCCACAATCTATTTTTTGCCTTAGTGGGAGGTCCTATCTAACATTCCCATGTCATTTGAAGTTGATATGACTCATGATTTTTTTCAAGGTACCTCTTCCTAGGAAAAAAAGATAGGTTTTTTGCTCACCAAGCCTATCACATATACAGAGATGGCAGAGTTTCAGATTTTCTATGATTTCAGAGGTTCAGAGGTGATACTTTACTACAGAAATAATAAGAAAAAAATTTAAAATGAATATTTTATAATTCTGATATTTCTTAAAGATACACCCAACCCTAAGTGATTAATTTTGAAGGTATTTGTCACTCTGATTAGGGTATAACCCCCCTTGGAAGTGCCCCAAAATAATTTTCAGAGATTCGCCAAATATCGAACTGACATCTCTGCATATATAAACTGGCTAGCTTGTTAAAATACCAGCTTTAACCTTCTTGATACCCACCATCAATGGGGTTCCTATAAGGGTCTATTTGACAGAAAAAAGTTTGGCCCTATCTATAAATCCCACGTCACCATAGGCTTGGAAGTAATTTTCAATTCTGGAGGAGTGACTCATGCTGAATCGGCCCAATTCAGCATGGTTCACAAAAAGTGATTGTTGCAGAAGAATGCTCACCAGTCTAAGGAATCATCTTGTATAGTATTAAACTGTTTCCTATTGGTTAGTAGACATATTTCGGAGGTTAAAAATAACAAAATTAGTTATGTTGTTCATATTTTATAAGGCCTGGCCAGCAATGGGTCGGAAGTGTGCCTAAAAAAGGCCAAAATTTATTTTCAGTGAGGGCCTTCCTGAGCTTCTTAAGTAACTTATAACTGGATAAGGCTAATTTTTTGTTTAGTAGACACACTTTATGGAAAGTAGACTGATTTTTAAGAGTATGTGATGAATTTTTAGGATAAAGTGAAAATTGTGGAGAAAGTTTCACCAACTTTTATGTTTTGGACTGTATAGTACAAGATGCATAATTCTGAAAGTTTTGATTCCTGGTGAGTGACTTTTGGTAAACTTAATCTAACCTATGATAGCATTGTTGGACCCAAATTAGGGCCAGATCCAATCATTTCTTGATGTAATTCTGGTGTTCTGTAACATTTTGTGACTCACACTGAACAAGTTTCAGAAGGTTTTACGCCACAGGCTATAAAATCCAACTCATTTGGAGTTGGTGAATTGAATCAACCTTTTTATAAAGCCAAGATATAGGGCTTTCCATAAAATAAAGTGTTATTAAGTAATACTGAGTTTGTTAATCCATCAGTTATGCATTAAAAAGTGAATTGCCCCAATTGCGTCTCTGACTTATCATGGTGATTTGGGAGCGGAGACCCTAGTGGATCCAGATCCACAATTGGTGCAATCGAAATGACAGTTTCTAAATAGACAGTGGATCACGTCAATAATCTTAACTTGCATCATTGTTCAGTTGGGTACTGAAGTGGATACTCCACGAAGTGCGGCAAACTTTAAGTTGCTATACCCAAAGTGCTAAGCCTAAGATCGATATCAGTGACTCAATGAGTGAACCTCTCAATTTATTCCATGTGTTCTTTCATTGTGTGACGGTATCATTTCCCAACAGTAAAGCAAGAGATCATTTATCGCGATTTACCAAGTGGAAGTATCACTTTTTGTATTTATAACTTTTCCTCTGCATTGGAGAACAGCAATTAGAGAACGATTGTGATGTAAATAATAGTCTGCATTATATCCCTTTGTAGACATTGATGATGGACATAGCGTGTTGAAGGTCATAGAGACATAGACAGACGTCAATAATCTTAACTTGCATCATTGTTCAGTTGGGTACTGAAGTGGATACTCCACGAAGTGCAGCAAACTTTAAGTTGCTATACCCAAAGTGCTAAGCCTAAGATCGATATCAGTGACTCAATGAGTGAACCTCTCAATTTATTCCATGTGTTCTTTCATTGTGTGACGGTATCATTTCCCAACAGTAAAGCAAGAGATCATTTATCGCGATTTACCAAGTGGAAGTATCACTTTTTGTATTTATAACTTTTCCTCTGCATTGGAGAACAGCAATTAGAGAACGATTGTGATGTAAATAATAGTCTGCATTATATCCCTTTGTAGACATTGATGATGGACATAGCGTGTTGAAGGTCATAGAGACATAGACAGATGCAATACATCAACACTACATATTAAAATCAATTCAGAAATATATAGGCAATAATTAGATATCAGTGGTTAATTGATGTAATCGAGCTAGTGCAGTTTTAAAGTGCTGTATTCATATGATTGTTCTTGCTGCTTGGGGATACCAACAGTTTTATCTGAGGTCCAAAATATACATATATACAAAGTATATGGTCTACCTTTGCTTCTATATTTATCGTTATGACATGTATGTAGTGAAGGGTTCATAACTATCAATTAATAGCATATAGGATACTCGTATGACTATCTAAAATATTATAGTATGTATCCCTGTTTTCATGTCTAATATAACATTAATTAGCAATTAAAAATCATAAGTAATAATGATGGGTGTGAATTACTACAGCAGAAACCTGATGACTTAGGGTAAAACACATTACAGTTCTAATTACACATTTAGAATAACTTTAATTGGCCTATTAGCTTGCAATGTCCATTAAGCCCCCATCCTCCTTGTGGCCATTTGGAAGAGGTATTGACAGAATTAGATGGCTGTTTAGTGCTTGTGCTATTGGCGCTAAGCCATTCCACAAGGGCGTTTGTTTGTGAAGACCATTTGCTTGCTGAAGCAACTCTAAGCCGGATAAACTTTAATAATCGAGTGGACAGCCACCCAACTATTGTGGGAAGTAGGCCTTGTCCCCAAACCTTTGTAAATTGGAGAACCTGCCATTTACAATGCACGGATCTGATTGCACCCCCAAGTATTTGTATGGGCAGTTACTTACTGTACTTACTGTAAATGAATAAAGAGTTTAGAACTGCAGATTAAAAGTTGAGTGTTAGAAAGGAAACTTATGTTAATGAAAATTAAATATACACAGGAAAAGTCGGAACAAAGCGAACCTTACTCCTCATCTATTGGATTATGGCCGCATTATAATCAACAAAATAATAGGCGTTAGCTCGCATTACTTAATCAAATAGTTTAGAGTGTGAATACAAGTCTTACCTATGCATCTTAGTCCATATTCGATTAAGTGTCAAATACCAGCTATTTCGCCAAGCATTTGTCTCACAGGAGCATGAGAAGCTTAGCTTTAGAGAATGAACACGGGTCTTAAGGAGTGGGGAATTGTTAATATTGCAGCACACTGTCAAGTGTTCTATGGCGCAAACAAGGGAATCGGTTATTTGGACTGCCTCATAATTCTCACAGCCAGCTGCCGAACGAGGAAAATATTCTACATGGGTAGAACCAGGAATTGGAAAATTAAAGGGCACCAGCTATTTATGAACACATTTGTGGTCAGAAATAAGCAATAAACTCCAAATGAGAGAGGGCGATCATGGTGGTTCTTCCCAACTATTATGGTAAGGCCGCCTCCAGGGGGCTTCAACTAACACTGACGCCCACTCTGTATTTGCCTTAATAGAGTCTAGCAGAGTTCAATGACTTTTGGGTGTTCGAACTCTTCAGTGTCGCTGCATGTTTACATTTTTGTCCTGTTTGATATAGACCGCTCCAATACACAGCTAACCATTTTTAAGCTTCCATCGCAAATGTTAACATGACATACTGGCCTGTTTAATAAGTATGGAGAGATACTAGTCGGTCCTGCAGAAAATCTATTCCAGTAGGGGAGCAGTGTACCTGTTTTATTCTTCATTTTTAATTTTTTCCTCTTTTGTGATTCTGTTATTTTTCTGATAGTTAGATAAATATTATAAAGATAGGATAGAACTGTCCCTGTTACGCCAATCTCTGTTTCTGTGTCTGTTTCTCTCATGGGCAGTCTCTGTGGGCTTCGCTAGCCCACTTAAAATCGTCTATTTCTCTTCTTTCCTATCCCCTCGGATGTGTGTGGTGCACATGCGCGGGCATTGACACATTCCTCTGTGATGTTGTGTAATGTAGTTCTTGCCATGAATATAACCTTAGCTGTCGAAATGGCGTTAAACATCTATTACTAACTCACTCCCAGTCTCTGTCTACACCCTGCCCCCCCGCCCCCATGCACCTCCTACATTGAAGGGCGGAAAGAATAGAAGCCATAAGTGACAAACAGGCACTGCGAAGCCACTGGGGCGACCACCTGATGGGTGTAGTGGGTGAGAGAAAAGAACACAACACACCATCAAGCCTACACAGACCGTCCCTACGCTCCAGCTGGCCCCTTTAAAAGGAAGAGCTTGGGGCGTATGGAACATCCTCGTTTAGTTTAAGTGGAAGACGTGAGGGAAATAAAAGAGAGAACGTATGGGAAAGTGTGTCACTCTGACAATGAACTGGAAGTGATTCTGAGCGTGCACAAGATTTTTCACCTCTACCTGTCCATAGTCAATGCCTATCTAGATACCCCCAGCCAGCAATTTGACTCATAATTACACCTATTCAGGAGGACAAAATTTGAATAATTTACTGAAATCCTTTCTGACATTCATCTCTGTAACATGACCCGATATCATTATTTTCCAGCAAACCTTTAGTGCAGCCACCTTTTCGAACGTTTTTTTTTTTTTTTTTTAAATTCTAAATTATTTTTTTGGGATGAAATTCCTATCTAGGCATTTTCCTTTTGGAAATCAAGAAAATTTGGATGATTGAAAATTTGGATGATTTCCGAATTTTCAATGATCAGTGAGTGAGTGGCATCTCTGAAATATACTCTTCGATAGTGACATGTATCTCTCTGTAACCATAGACTTCTTCGTTTAAGATTAAGAATGAAACATGGAACATGAAAGCAGGGTGGTTTAATTACTCGTCAGGATTCAATTATGTGCCAATATTCAAAAGGCAAAGTATACATTTAAACCCCCTCCCCCCCATTGGCCACAGTGGTGGCCAAATAAGGATTTAGTATTGGAAATCAAGGTGGGGGAGGGTTAAGCACTCTGCTTAAAATGTTAACCCTTTAAGGGCCGCTGATACAAGGGTGAATCAAGGCTTTTAGGTCGCCGTGATGCGAGTCTGCTGGCCAGCACTTCAATGGGGCATCATGACGACCCTCTGAGAGTTTATCAAGCCTGTCAGGTCGGCATCTACCGTAATCTCCCGCGTATAAGGCGCAGCTCGCATATAAGGAGCACCCCCAACTCAGAGAATGCAAGTCCACGTATAAGGCGCACCTCTAAGGGCAGATTTTTGTTAATTAAGTACTGTTTTATAGTAAAAATACCCCCCTATAAGGCGCACCCCAAACTCAAGGCAATGTCCCTCCCACGTATAAGACTCAGTAGCATTTTGTTTGGCCTATAAGACGCGCCTTATACGCGGGAGATTACGGTATGAATATAGCCCTGGGGAGTCACTTGCCAGGGCTGAAAAGTCTTAGAGAGTTAACTGTGTTTGACTTCTCATCCCCCTGCACACTCAATCATACTAAGTGGCTGCCACCCAGTTACCAAGTGTCAATTATTCATCATCATGCACAAACTAGAGAGCACACATAGTGACATGACCACTTGGCTTCCATGACAAACATGTCCCCACTCCTCATCCACCCTCCTTGTAAAATAATAATTATCGCCATCCTCCATCAATATCAATTCTCCTACCGTCTCACTGTCCAATGCTGCTGCCGACAGCTGATATTCATACCCAGGAAATCCGGCTTTGGGAAAATTCCATGTTTAACCCTTCAACTGCTATATGATTCCGCAAAGTGTCCTTTTGTTGTCTAGAATGCAGTAGACTCCATACTGCATTGATGCATCATGACTAAATTTTTGTAGATGGGTATTGATCTCTTAAAACCAGCACTGGCAAGGCACTACCCGGGGTAGCCCTCATGCACTGTGACGACAGAAATACGGTGTTACCCTTTACGTGTTTTGGGCGATCTATATTGATACAGAGTGAGATGAGGAGGAGAGTGTCCTAGCCTGATTAAGATGAAGAGATGAGGGTGGCAAGGCAGAATTTGCTTCTAAAAGGGATTCCAGCTTTTAGACTGACATGAATGAGTAGATGGAGTTTGGGTGTGTTGTAACTAGAGTTGTATTGAGTATTGGTAACAGTCTCAAATAGCAGATAGGCTACGTGTGACATTGATGACTGAGGCTTACAAAAATGTCGTCTGCTCTAAAATGTCGCCTGTAACCTGATTCCCATTGGTTGCAAACTGAGCCGATGCTTCCAGTTGAACATCACCTCCACCCGGCAACACCAGTTAGTCATTACCATAACCAAAAGTACCATTTGTCTCTTTATAAAAAAGAAAAACGCGGCATTGGTTCCTACTTCTCTTTGATCCGAACCCTTGCATGCTGCTCTCCAGGGCACTGCATCCCTGGGCTTGGGTTTATGGAAGTGCAAAAGGAGCATGGCACTCTGAAAAGTAGGGGAAAGGGACCCTTTTTGACTTGACCTTTTATGCTGGATTTTCTTAGGGTAGGGCAAAAGTGCATCCCTTCCCCCACCCCCATTCCCCAATAGCCCTCGGCAATGGTGGGGGATGTCTGCTATAAAACTGCGAGGGTGGCAAAATACCAGTGGCAGAGTTTGGCCGGGAGCGTATTGGTGCCATCCTTCTTAGCTTGTTTATTAAGACAAGAGGTTGGCCCCCTCTTTTCAGTCTGTGCTCCTTTTCCAAACCATGGATAACCACTAAAAGCATTTTAGTGAAAAATCGCACAGAAAAGGTGCTCTATGTGAAGGTTCACGGAGCATCTGTCGTAGTTTCTGTTTTCATTGTTCTGATAAGACTTATGCGTAGTTACCGAAGCATCGTGTTATCTCTCAGGGAAAGTACAGCCACTTTCACAAGTCAGTCCTTGGAAGAAGTTTAGGTATTGGTCTGAAGCACCCATATGGACTAGAATCACACCCCTCCCCTCGCACCACTATGTGCATTGGTCACCGGTAGCCACACCCACACCAAACATTGCCCAGACCAGGAGGTTAGCAATATTCAGTTTGACCTTAAACCAGCAGGGACTCGGTGGTAGTAGCACAGATATTGGGATTTGGAGCAGGTGAACATCGCTGACCTCATAAGTAGTATATGGAATTGGACCCCCGTAGCTGGCGACCTTTGGATGAGTGAACCTAATTCCACCAATTCAATCTTCAGAACAGGTCACATTTCTGCTGGTGATTCCAAATTTCCAAATCATGTCTGAGTAGTTTAGATTCAGGTTGTGCCTATATGTGATGCTGGTTATACAACTGCTGATTGGCTAATGAAACCTGTTTTAGAAATTTAGCGGTTCATTTTAAAATGTAGCAGTGTGAGATTGAAAAGTCCTTTGTACTATGCTCCCAATTTTCACAACTACAAATAAAAGCCATTGAGAAAAATCTCTCTGTAATGATTTGCTGAAAGTAATTTTATTGTTTAGTATATAAAAAAATGTTCTGAGCAAGTTTTTTGAGTGACTGACTCATGTACATGTGCCCTACAATCCCTACATGTGTCAATCCTACCCTTTTGTTCAACAGTCTATGTTGCCTTATCAGTACCATCTCAATTGGTTCTTCTCACCGCTAAACTTTGCCACCAGCCCCACTCTCCAGCACACAGCACAGAGCACACACACCCGTCTGCCCAGGTCCCTCCTGACTTCCTCTACATCGTTCTGGGTGCCATTCGTTTACAATGACCGCTAGTTACCCCTCACAAATCACACCCAATCTGCCTTACTCAGACATCAGAAATACACTTTGGGGTGCAAGACCCTTGTTTGATCACCAACACAGCGTGCTGTGATTTGCCACAATCAGGCCATAAAGCGGCCATTATGCCGGATTAAGAAGCGCTTGGGATTTGCAGGAATAAACACAGCTGGGTGTCAGAAGGGCATTTCGTGCAGACCATTAAGGGGAGTTATGGCGAATCTGGCGGTTAACATTTGATATCTTGTTTTTGGACTGAATTCTCCTGAGTTCAAATTTGCTACATCTGACTCAAAGGAAATAGCCCTTACCTCAGCATATCTACAAATACCTTGTGCCTCACGGTACCCAGATTCCTCCTGCGCTATCGTAGATGGTGCCCCATGCATATCCATTTGTCCCCCTCATATTTCCATATTTGTCATATTTGCCCTTTTAAGTCCCACGTGAATCTTTGTTAGATGGCTTCTTCGTTCGTTTACTATAGACCACATGCATTTATCATTACCCTTTAGCCTAGTCAAGGAGTTTAGATACTGTAGAATCCTTGGCCTAGTGCCCATATTTCCTGCTTCAGCGAACAAGTACTCTGGAATCTTGCGCCGGAGGGAAAGTACATTTTTACATATCAAAGTGAAATGCCTTCGCTGACCTGACGATAGCACCCTTCCCCCTCACTATACCATCCTACATTAGTCTTAAAAATCCTCTCCTACCCAGTTACCCAATACGTAAAGTTGCTAACCCCGCCTATGTTCTACAAATGTGGCAACTGCTATGAAATAACCATTGGAATGCCACACATAGTCCTGAAGGTCAATTTAGTATATACGGTTTATTTTAAAGAAGTTTATAAATGCCGTTTATTGGAATTCATATGGAATATTGTTGTTCACAATTCTCGCCTTCTTTTGGAATTCTCGCCCAAACCTTCAGAGTATGCCTACATATCCATCTTTACCCTACCCTAACACAGACACGCTCACACAATACCTATCTCCGCAGTCCTCCCCTCCCGCCACTGCCTATCAATCGTATGTGCCCCTATTTCCCTATCCAAATACCTCAGCCCTCGTCTACATCACATTCCCTTCCTCTTCCTTGCTCACCCCACTCTTACAACCAAGAGGTGGGCGTCCTATGACAATATCTTGCCAATCGCCGACCCCCGACACCAGGGGGTGCGCCTAAAGCTTCCCACCGGAAGCGGTGATAAATGTCGGGCGGAACAGGAAATAAACGTCGAACGTGGTGGGTCCTAGGGGAGCGCGGCGGGCGGGGTGCTAGGCCGGAGGTCATTGCGATAGGCGAGTTGGTAGATGGGACGTGCTGTAAACGATCGGCGCTGTCTGACGCAGCAGTCATCTGTGCTGTATGGGATGGTGGGTAGGGGACTGAGAGGGTGTGTGTTAGGGTGGGGTACATCAATAGGGAGCTGGGGGAACTGTTATGGCTGCGAGGTTTGTTAATGCAGAACGATAGGATGAAATGTTAGGGGTCTGACTGTGTGAGTTGTGGTGACTAGGGCTAGGACAAGCCTTGTGGTGTCAGGGTAGATAAGGCACTGGTATGGACGTAAGAGTGGCCAGGAATATTATAATTGGTTACCATTAAGGACCGCATAATACTTATACATACTTCCGAATATCACCATGCTGCTTCAGTGTCCAGCCATGAGTATCTCACCAGAATGCCATTGCATACATAAGCAAATGTCCACGACCGTATAATGGCTTCGTGGGATATGCCAGTCCCACCTCGGGGAATACGATGTAAAAAATCCCATGGAAGTGGACATTTGCATTTATGTCATGGCCTAGGGGGTTAATTTGCTTTTAAATAAAGAAAAACAGCTCAGATCTGCTCAAAATCCAAGATGGCCGACACCCATTAAATACGGACACATTGTATTTAATGCCCCCCATTGAATACAGCAGTTATAGTACTAATCTATAGTGACGTTCGTATCAGCTATGACATACTTTGTCATGATGCACGAATGAAGCCTCTGGTGAGTGATTGGCCGTACTGCATTAGAGCATCATTTAACCCTCCCTCCATCGGTGCATCATGCCTCTATGATGCATTAAATCATTGTTCATTCAACAAAGGGTTAAGGACATTGTGGTGCTGGCCTTGTATTGACCTGTGGCCGCTGACAGGACGTCTGTTCATACTCACCCTGTGCGAATATGTACAGACACTATGGTCAGGTCCCAATTCCTAGTTCGCCAACAATGTGATGAGATTCACCAAAGAATTCTCCCTTCTGTAGAGGGATCTTAATCCTAGGAAGCCCTTGGGCCTTGTTGATGATCTTTGAACCTTGGTTTGGCTACGTAATACATCTATTAACATTTTAGAAAGTAAGTGTGTGAAAGTATTAATTGATAGAAACCAGCTGCTGAAACAGTAAACTTTAATTTGATACCAAACTTAAATACCTTTGTCCTGTTTTGTCCATTTTATAGAAAATCTTAAAAACAAAACAAAGTCATCTCAAATGACAGGCCGTGGTAAGAGTCTGAAGTCTTTTTTTGGGTGTTCTAAGCCCATGTCTACAATGTTAAGATTTCAGACCTCAGACTGAGTAGATCATCTGATGACACTTAAGGTCTTTGTAGCATATGTTACAAAACTTCAGTGCAAGATTGCATGCACATGGATGCCAGACCATGAGTCACATCTCTACCTGAGTGTACATCTAAGCAGTCTATCGAGACTTTTTTTGTGTGTGATCATACCTAAAGCATCCATATCATTAATGTGATCATGCCTGTAGCATCCCACATCATAACCCCTTTGTGAAATAATATATGCATGGCTTCAAACAGTGTGACAGAAAGTAATATCATACATCTTGTACATGTTTGCATGTGACCAGACATGTGTACATGGCGTCATGCTTAAGGAGCAACTTACCAAGTAACTTATGGAGAAGGGGCACACCAAGAACATGCAAATTGGCAGCATTAAGGTTAGGCACAGAGGGAAAATTCACCCCAGGTAATTTTCTCTGAGTTCCATGTCACCAAGGCAGTTTCCCCTCAGTTTTTGCCATTCCCATGCAAGAATGGAAAAAAAAATGCGACCTAGTCTAGGCCTGAAGTGTATATGTACAAAAGCATAGTGAACTATGAAAAGCTGGCTGTATGACGAGTGGCAGCTAACTGGAATTGCCTGCCAGCTCAACTGTTAATAACACAGGCTGGCTTGTCTGAAAAGCTGTGCAATGAACATTTATACGTGATGTGGATATTCTCTATACTGCTACGTGTCATTCTATTTGACTCGCCCGGCTTTGTCTGAGACATAAAAAGGAGAAATACGATGAATGTCGTGTGTATCACGTAGGCCTCTGCTGAGTCGCTAACAGGCAGGTTGATGGGAGTGGTTAGAGGAATGGCATTTCTTAATATGGTCTTTATGTTTAAAGCTAATCAGGTGTGCCGGTATATTCCCTAGTGCAGGGGGAGGGGAGACATGTATCTATTCGCCGCCATCACCAACATCCGACTAGTCCGCCATAAGGTAAACAGACTCATGAATCAATCCAACCCACAGTGAATGAGAGGTGGTATTAGCCCTTTAAAGACCGCGTATTGCCGCTGTGCTCGGCGCTGATGCATTCCCCTGTGGTCTGCATGATGCAACAATGAATTCCCAGTGAGGAGACTTGCCAGTACTGCATTTAGTGCATCATGACGACCGATGAACATGACTCTGGAGTAATCAGTGGAGATGGGAAAAACCCTACAGGACTCACCCAGGCCCTGCTCATCCCTCTCAGCATCAATAGATGCCCTACGTTGTGTTCATATATCAGAAAAGGTGTACTTTTTAACCCATTTACTTGCATCCATATGACACCACTTTGTAGTGTTTATAAATACATGTGTGAGGTGAGATAGCGTATTGTCTGTGGTATATACCCTTAAGTCTTCTTAGGGTGTGTGCCCTTGGTGCCACTGGAGACGACTGACGTGTACCTTTGTCTGTGTATTATCCTCAGGGTTAATGGGTGAGTTTGTCGTAAGACAGCATCGTATTACTGAAGAGAGACCCTGCTCTATGCAGATCCAATATATTATAGGGAGAATCTGATTTATTTATGTGTACCACAGGTAGGTGCACTGGGTGGTTCCGGGTGTTCGAAAAGATTAAGAAAAACATCTCTTCATAAAAAGAAGTCATGGCCTATTGATAATGCACATTTTCTCATTATTAGCAAATAAACAAGGCATCTCTCATTAAAAGACAGTTCAGACTGGGGTATATATGAAGATGAGTAGCCCCATTCTAGGTACAGTAGATAATACAAGCTGAGATCAGAATTATAAGAAAAACTTAGAGGCTGAGGATTATTGTCCTGTATCAACAAGTCCAAATTCGAGCAAATTGGAAGAAACTCATACTGTGAGCAGTTGGTGAGCTCAGCAGCTTTAACAATGAGCAGTTCTCAGCAGTAGGTCACGCAGTGCATCGCCACCTTGAGCAGTTCACCTTTGTTTGTCAGTAGGTCATGATGTGAGTAATTCAGCATATGGGTGATCTTGTCATCCAGAGGGAATACTTGGCACTGTGAGTAGTAATTGATTCTGGGAACCTCTCCCCCTGTTGCTGCCCCTTCTGAGCTGCTCTCTCTTGCTGGCAGGGGGCAAAAGGCGCCTTCATGGCGGGGCTCAGTATCTTTACGACAAACATCTCTGTGAGTTGGTGATCTAGTCTTTTGTTCGGGGCCTGCATGCCGTCCTCCCACCCCTGTCTCTGGCTTTTATTTCTCTCTACGAGCTGCTCGCCAAAGGCCGTTAGGAGCCCACCAAACGTGAGCAGCTCACTTGGAGCATCTCACCAGCACGCAAAGTAGGTGGGAGTAGTTGTTATCAATAGCTGGTCACCCTCTTACCAATGTTCACTTTCAGTCCTGACATCTCACTGGGTGTATCCTTTCAAGAGGGATCAGTATAGTAAGTAGATAAAACTGGAGGAGAAAGGGAGTAGGGTAAAACTGAAAAAGAGCAGGAGCAAAAGACACGATGGAAATAACAATAGTAAAACCAGTGTGTTATGTTTGTTGCGTTGTTAATAGTAAACATTCACGGGCCCATGCATCCTCATTAAAGATGAGGAGGCGGTACCACTGTAAACCTACTCCCAATGCTCTGTATATATGAGCATCCTTCTCCATTACCTCTCCTACCCATATTCGGCCCCATACTGTGCTCTAAAAAGGGAAGTAGATGAATACACTGGTTATTTAAACAACATGCTGAGAAAACAGCCCACCCCTGTCCTCCTCCAGGTCCCCAGCCCACTCTACCTGCACCTGTACATCTTGTAAAGGCTGTGGACAGGCCCCCAGCATGGATCATCATACATTTCCATCAGGTGCCCTTATCAGTGACAGCAGGCGGCCAGCAGGAGATCCGCCTATCTTAAGCCTGTCATCGACCCCCTAGGCCCTAATAAACTAAGCAACTGGAATCCCTGTGGAGGAGAAGGGGGTTCTGGGGTGGGGGACAGGGGTACACTGAGTGATACGTGAATTATGAAACTGCAAGCATCATTACTCCAGGGCGTGGACATGGGGTTTATACTGTCTGCCACTGCCATGCTATATATAGCCTTAAAGTTGTGGGTAATGAAGATGAATGGAAGGTACGTGAGTTGAGGGTTTGGGGAGAATAAAGGTGACTTGAGGAGGGTAAAATGTTGAACGATGGTTTATTTCATGTTGATATGCCCGTGATATTGACAGCCCATAGCTCTAGCACTCAATCGGCCGTATCTCACACCCCCCGTGAGATAACCCGCGAAAATATCACACGCCGAGGTGCCGTGACCATTTGATGACGTCATAGGTCCAAGATGGCGATGTAAACAGTGCGCACGGGGAGTCATTCTGGTAAACTCTATTGTGATTCAGCAGTTTTAGATCAAAATAACATGAAATAAATGCAAATGAACACTCGTGGGGAGAATTTTTGAGGGTTATCTCACTTGCCGATCAGGTGCCGCATCGCACTCCGCCCTGCGGGCGTCGTGCGATACGGCACCTGATCGGCGCGTGAGATAACCCTCAAAAATTCTCCCCCCTCGTGAACATTTGCCTATGTATCGGTCACTACTGATGCACCATCAACAACTATGATGTGCAGTGGCGGATCCAGGATTTGGAAAACCCCTCCTTTAGGGTCGCGCCCCTATTTTTGAGCAAATGTTGGGGACCAAAATATACAATCAAACTCTTAAGTACTGGGGAAAGGGGGGGGGGCGTGCCTCCGCGCCCCCCTCTAAATCCGCCACTAATGTGGACTTATGCGATGCAGTCATCCTTTGCAAACAGCTTGCGCTGGGTTTAAACAAAACAGACTTCATGTGAAATCAATTTCGGGCTTACTAAATAAATGTTCGTCTTTAAGCTTCAAAGAACAATGGAATGATGATACGGGGTTTTACCCTAGGGGTCAATTACTGTATAAAAATGTCAGTCCACTTTTTTTCATCGCTGAATGCATATTGATCAGTGAAAAATTACAACTACGAGCTTCTGATATTCGCTTCAATTAATCGCCATAACCTTTGCAGGTCATATGAGAATGAGCTTTGTTATAAAACTCGAAATTGTTTCCTGAACCTTGTTCTTTTCCCAAAGTCTCCTTTCCAATTTTCTTCATGGTCCCTTTTCTGTGAGTTGTTCTTGAATTGCAGTTTATTAAGTGTTCTCAGTTGAAGATAATTTGAATCCAAATAAGACCCGTTTCCAAGCCAGTGTCAATACCCGTTAAATACCCACAATAACATGTCTCTCTTTCCACCCTTCTTCTCCAGAATCTGAAGGTACAGGTATATGGAACAGTAGCGAATTTAGATTTCATCCTCCGCATATATTGGGAATGAATTTCATGTTTTTCTATTCGTTTCAAATCAACCCTAGAATCACCAGGGGAAAATATTCCAATAGTGCAGCCCCCGCCCCACTGCCTACCATTTTTTCATAGCAATCTGTCCATAAAGTCATATGGTATATGTACCTAGTATAATATGCATGGTGTAACCCAGTACTACTTTTATAATGGGAAGTCCATGTCCCCTCATCCTTTCCTTGACTTAACCATGCATGTACACACAACCATTCACTTCTGTTATGTAGGCTAATTATGCAGACACAAACAACATTCTAAATACCCCAACCTATACTACCCCTTCCTACGCACCATCTCCTCAGCTTCCAGGGCCATCGTGATCCTGAAAAGGCTGAAAAATAAGTACATGTCATCACCCCTCCCCCTTAAATCTCCTCAGCTCTCTTTAACATCACGTCAGATATTTACCAGCGGCAGTTAATTGATATGAATATGCATATGGTAGTAGACAGGGTGAACAGGGATAACCGTACATCTTAGCAGAACAGCAGGCATTTCAAAGCGGAGGCAGAATTAAGTTTGCATGTGTAGGGTAATCTTAGACAGGCTAATCTAATATTGATTAATTAGCCTACATGGGGATTAATTTCCCATAGTAGCCGCCTGGTGGGTCGTCCTCCTTTTAACTCTTTATGTGAAGTATGATACCTCCAGGTTCATAATCCTATAGGTCATCATGATGCTGCAATGCAGTGCTGGCAAGTCCATTTGTCAGTACTTCACCACGGCATTTTTCCAGTCCTTTGAGAGTCGTATCAGTCCAGTAGGCTAGGCATGATGCTTAAATGGAGCCTAAGTGATTAGACTTACCGGCCTGCATCTATGCATCATGGCGACAGGTGCATATATATTATATAATGTATTATGCAGTATGTGAAGGGTTGGATGCTGACGTTTATCATCATCCATCATGTATCCAGCATGTGGTTAATTGTTGCCTTTAATGTGCATGGAGGGGATGGGGTACCTGATGACGCTAAGCCAGCCATGTGTTATCTGTACATGGATACACGTGCCCTACTACATGCCTGATTAATGTCCCCAATGTACAGACATTATTACACTGGTTCCCTACTCCAACATTATTCCACTGGTAACCATCACCAGTGTTAACACAATGCACGGTGGTAAACCTGTTTATGACATAGATATTTGATGAGGTCATGGAAGGAGCAGTTTTGAACAAAGGATTGGTCTGTAGAGATCAAGTTGTTCAAAATACTTTTACAATAAGTTGTTGCCATTTGAGGATGGTATTGTTACCTGCGATATAGGCAACACTCCTAGAAAAGGTTAATGATATCGGAATTTCATACCATGCATTGTGCCTTTGGACGTGAAGTCAAACCAGAGCTAAACCAGAGACTTCTAATAAGGCTCAGGTATCGAAGGTTTTGTCCCCACAATTGGATATTGAAGAAGACCAACACTAACAGGGGTATTCTATGACAGTAATTAGTGTCTGGGATGAAATAAAGATGTGCACTTATTGCACAAGGTATGTTAGAGGATGCTATATTTGCTGACGACATTTGCTTTCGATGAATAAGGTCAGAGTGATTGATATAAGTTGGATGAAGTGGAAAGCAGTGTTAGGTTACCCTTAGCTCTACCGTGCATGTATATACATTTTAGCTAAATATTCATCGTGTCTTAGAATTTTCACCACATCCCAAAGTATTCCCGGTGTCCGCGGGGTTTAGAGTTTCAGCATAATATATTTGAAGTATCCTAGTTGGCCCAGCTCCTGCTGGGTCATTGGAGGCGGGTTTTCAACATTTTTGGTCGATCAAAATGGGACTTTAAGTGGGAATTTCTTATACAAAGAAGGGGTCTATAAATTAATGGAAAGTTGATAAATTTTCTTTAGATCTTTGTCTTTCTGTAGATGGTAACAATTCCTGGAAAAAAATTTGTTTACCCATGAAAAAAAGCTGAAGAAAAAACTAGGCATGTTTGACTAAATTTCTCATGAAAACGAGGCTCTAAAAAAAAAAGAAAAAGGATTGCATTGGGCGGTCCATTTTGGCGGTTGACAGAGGGTCAAAATAACACATTGACTCCTATGGGAATAGGGCAATTAAGACACTTTTTTTCAGTAGGTAAGGTGGAATTTCCGGGCCAGGACGGGTTAAATCAGACAGGACGGGTGTAAATCGGACCACCGTTTTTTTTTGTTATGTCGACCGCCTCCCTTCCGGTCTGGAGACTTGACGCATATGCGCAGAGTAACCGGTCGTCAGATTTTATTTTATAACAGTAAATGGATAGTGTGTATTCGATTCAAATCGATCAATATTGCCCGAAATGAATGGATTATATTCAAAAACTCATTAATTTCAAGTTAAATCGATAGAATATATCATTTCTCCGTCGAAAATGCTACTTCCGGCAAGGAGGGGTTGCGCATGCGCACAGAACATCAAAATCCAAAATGGCGGACAGCGAGACGATTGACTCACGGTTGCATCGAAACTGCTGGATTATAACAAAATGGAGGAGAATTACATTGTCTCATGCATTTGTATGGTTAATATGTATCCTTATTCAAGACCTGCTGGTATTGTGCAATGCTTAACTCGCCAGGAGAGGAGTTATTCACCAATGAAACATGCGAGCGATAATGGGTGCATCCTCCATAGCCTTAAGGGAGTGATCATTTTTTAACAACATGGGGGGGCTGGTGGGTTTGCGCGCAGACGCGCGAAAAAAATTTCGACCCCCCCTCTTGAGGGGGTAAAATTTTTTCGACCCCCCCCCCATAAGGGACAAAAAACGCGCGCGGACGTCCCCTTTTAGCCTATAGTAATGCGCGGGGTTTTCCACTGAAAACAGGTGAAATTATTTTGACTCCCCCATCAGAGGTATTGAAAAAATTCTGACCCCCCCGTTCAAGGGGTTGAAAAAATTCTGACCCCCCCCCTCAAACCCACCGCCCCCCCTCTGTTGTTAAAAAATGATCACTCCCTAAGCATTGAGTCTTCGACACACTGTCACTATATTGACAGTCCCCTAGGTAGGTAGTGGGCGATCTGGGCCAGTCGTGCATAATTGCACGTGTTAAATCTTTTTATGGAACTGGAGAAGGTTAAAGGTGCTCTTAAACATAACATAAGTTTCGTACATATTTGAACAAAGTTCATCCTGTTTGTCTGCCACAATGGCCGTGTGTCAAGTATTGTGACAACTGTACATTCCACTGTCTGCCACTGAGACGGTAACAACTATAATATATTCTCTCACATCACCTCTGGTCGCTATAACATCTTATCCCCATCTCTTCACTATACAATGTGCCCCCGGGTATATACGGCCCACTGTAAGGCCGGAAGAACTCTGCCCCAGACCGGAAGACGCTGACACATTGCCACACCAAGTGCCCGGATGTGACGCAGCTCATCGCCCTGCCTGACCCCTGGTGGGTCTTTTGAGAAGCTTCCGCGTGCCCTCTGGCCTAGCACCTACATTGTGTTGTCTGTATAGCCTCCGGTAGGTACACACAGGGTGTTTGGGGGCAGACCATCTAACCCGTGAGATAATGCCTCCGAATAAATGCATTTGTAGTTATGACGCCTTTGCTAAATCAGGCAGAGGCCTTTGCTTGATTAGGGCGAGAAGTCTTAAGGGTTTTCCCTGATTTCAGAGATCTTCAAGTCCAAAGAAAGACCTGAAGATTCCTTCAGAAAACCCTATGTGCATGGGTTTCAAATAGAGCATTTCAGGGATTTTTGAGCTCATCCATGCTTGATGCAGTACTGGTTATTCTACTGCCCATCAACTCGAGTAAGGGATTGGACCGTCATGCCAACCCATCAGGAGTGCACCAACATCTAGTCATGCCTCCTCATCACCAATGGGCACCATGCATCATCAGTGCGCTCTTAAAGGGCTTAAGCAAGGGCAATTTTACACAACACTACACCCTTGTGGTCTCGACCTTTGGACGTGTTATCTATACTTGTGCAGCGGACGTGTTCAGCCGAAAACTGTCGGTGACAGGCGCCTTTTAGTGCCGCTGAAGGGCGACAAGGGTGCTGGAAGAAGTACGCTGGTCCTCTGCGGTATGTATAACAGAGAAGCCGGAGCGGAATTCAGGGGTAGGTTTCCAGCCTACGGAAGAAGCGCCGTGTTGAGATAAACCTCCTGAAGACCTTGACGCTCCGGCGGCCAAACCCTGTTACCGGACTGCCCCCCCCCCTCCCTTGCAGACGGCACGGCCTGGAGGAAACTTCCTCCAGTGTTTCAATGTCGCTCCCTACCTCCTAGCTACTACACCAATGTTTTGAAGTGTCTCTCATGAACAGTGGATTTTGCCTGTGCTTTGAGAACACTGCTATGGGTGTACTTTCATGAGTGCCTTCAAAAATATATGACAAACCATCAACTCGAGTCCTTAGTGTTTCCCACACTAAAACCATAGAACTAAATTCTTGCTGAAACCAACCATCTTAGTCCTTCAACATATATTTTGCGGCAGGAATTCCATTAGGATATAGATGAATGTTTGGTATTCATTTATCTTCTGCACATATTGCCTGGAATATCATCACCATGACAGTTGTCCCCACTACCATTATGACCACCGCACCTCACAGACAGTCCTCCCGAGGGCAGAATCAACACCGGAAGTTTAGAACCGGAAGTTAGTGTCTAGCGCCAGCGCGTCTGATAAGCGGCTGTATACCGGAAGTATCAGAACGAACAATTTGGGGGGGGGGGGTATTCACCATCAGACTCATACTGCACTGGGGATAACAGGAGAGTAAGGACGAAAGCTTCTGGTAGTTGGAATAATCAATGAACGTGTTACGTTGAACCTCTCTTTGTACATATAAACCTAATCTAGTATGTCAAGGTTCCTCGTCAACCTTGTTAATATAACAAAAAGTCTGCAATTGATTGTAGACTTTCAAGTTTACAGCCATTCTGCAGACGTTGTATATATGTTTGGAACAGGCTGTTTTTTTTTGTCTCTTCAAAGGGCCAAAGTCATAGCAGAAGTCAATATCTATCAGAAGGATCTATTTGTAGTTTAGTAGTCTTATTGTTGACTGTGTGCGGCCAATTGGTCAGGCTTTGAGAGAGTTACATACAAAGAGACGAGATATAGAATATTGACTGCTGAAGCCAAAAGCCTCTGAGCCTTGGGATGAGAGAGAGAGGTATATATGGTAAGAGGGCATGGAAGTAAATTATGTTCTTTGTAACAGAAAAAGAGAACGGAAGATTGGAAGACGAGGGCCGTAGAAAGTTGAAGTAGACTGTGGTCGAGGGTCAACAGATGCTGGCAAAGCCCCGGGGTCTTTAAAATATTGGTCTTTAGTGACGGGGAAAGGACCCAGCCGATCGTCCATGTGGCCGTTTAGTCTGCCCTTGTCGCCCCCGGGGGTGGTTGGAGTGATGCAAACTGCAGACTCGAGAAGCAAAAGGGCGCTTGCGGAGGGCAATGGCAGGGTTGGTGGTGAGGATGGGGGGGGGGGGGGGGTAAGAGCATAGCAAAATAGAAAGTGAGTGAGGAATTGATATTTCACTACCTTATAGGGATAGAAGGGTATTGAGGATTTGAATAAATGTCTAAGAAGAAAACACATGAGTAGTGTTAGAGGATATACCCGTAGTGAAAGGAAACTCGTGGGAGGAGAATGGTGGGGACAGAACTAAAAAGAGAAAAAAATATAAATGGAGTTGAAGGCTGCAATTTCAGGGAAAATGGATGACACAAAAAGGCTTTGGTGGTACGTTAGGGATGGGCAAAGGTTATAGTAGCTTTGGCCTCGTCAGGGGCCTCCTGGAGACTGGGCCTGATGTATGAGGCATTGAGCTTCTCTATATAAGGCACATCATGGCCCCTATAAGGGCTACCCCACCACTGATACTGCTTACCACTATAGGATCATCTACCCTGGAGGAAAAGAACTGCCCCTCCAGGTCTACTCAGTATATAGAGATGAATGCCACTATAGACCACCACCAGGTCCCACTCCACACCAGGAGGAGGCAAGGGTATAGACGCTGGAAGGACTTAGTGGTACTTAGAGGATATTGGCCATACAGGTAGATGAAATAATGACTGTGGGGGCGATGGGAAATAATTCTGTCCATAATTATTATTTATAGCACAATGATAATAGCTTCTATAGAATCTAATTAGATTCTGAAGCAAAGAATTCTATTATCCTATTCATGAACTTATATCAATATATAACTGAGCATAATGATAAAAGGAATCAATTATACACATCACTTACACGACAATCAAATACAAGGTATGGTATTGATTTACATACCTTCCAGCCATATTACCTAATTGTATTCAGTCCACCATGTGGGTTTGTAGATTTAAAAAAAGGATACCGATGTACTGCCTATAGAGCTGGAAGTTCTCAGCTGTATCTGATGTGAGTCATATGCATCATAATAGTATAGCCCCCAAGCCAGGTTTATGCTGATGGCTTTCTAATATTGTTTTATCACTGTTTAAAAAGAAGGAGTAGATAAACATACTGAACGTCGTTTACGGACGTCCTACAGTGCGTGTATCTTGTGATAGTAAATCATCAGACCAGAAGGAGGTTGTAAAAAGCTATGCCAAGACACACAGGCACAGTTGAGACTTTATTACCCTTAGCTTAGGGTATGGGTCTTTATTTCATTTTAAGTACTATAGCACTCCCTATGCAGGGATATACTATACAACTACCAGAAAACCCTGCATGCACGCCGCGACTTAAATAGATAGAACTAAACGACCGTGGTGTACGAGGTGGCCGATCCACCACGAGGGAGTTGTCTCCCCCTCGGGCTAACGCCCTCGGGGGAGACAACTCCCGAGGGGTGGATCGGCCACAGAGGACACCAGGGGAGTTTAGTTCTATATTTATTTTATGTTTTTAGAGTCTTTAATTAACTGAAAATTAACAAAATCCGTTACCGTATTGCCTCGTACGAGCGGCGGTCCGCCATTTTGAATGTTTACATGCACCCAGAACGAGGCTACGGTACCGGATCGGCCGCTGTGGTGGATCGGCACACGTTACGCCACTGGGGGTGTGCGGATCGGCCCTGCAATGCTATCTCTATGGGAAGAAGTTATTCACATAAAATAAGGACCATTTCCTACCCTTGGTGTGTCTTTTCGGATCATTCTGAACGAGGGTTTTGCATACATACATAGAATCTGGTTTACAAAGAATATGGCAACCATTTCAGGCATTGTGTGCGGCTTACCTACAAACTCAGGGCGAGCCTTATATTCAAGGGTGAGGCTTATACACATTTTTACTTTTTTAACAGTAGAACTGGATTCTTATATTAGGGATAGATACCTAAAGCTTGCACAATATTAAGAATCCAATACCCATGCTACTCAGAATAGAACATTTATTCAAATAGAATTAAATAAAAATATCTCCTTTGAGGTTAATTGCCTCCAGTCTAGAATAGCAGCAGTGTGATTTGTAAAATGCTATTTTGAACCAAGTGAATCAAATTACCCTTTTATTTTGTGTGTGGGAGGCATTGTTAGATACTAAACAGTCACCGGCACAGTTGTTCTGTCGGTGCTGACACTGCTATCACACGTCCACCCCAGTGTCTGTTGTGGTATCTGGTGATATCAGTGCACACTCAGTAGGACAATCACTCCCCATTTTTCACAATACACGCACCCCATTCCAAATACACCTCATTCCCTAGATACAGAAAGGTACAGAAGTGCACGGAGCCATAATTATGTCATTGACTCGAGTCAATGGCATATTTAAGATTAGTACACGACTTCTGTGATTTTGGATGCTTTTTCTGGATATTCCCATTCTGATACCTGTTGATATTGCAAGTCGCTGACTAGCTTTATATCTATAACGTGGTAATAAAAGGACATTATGCAACATTTAAACTGGTTGGAAGAGAGGTTGGTAATGTCGATAAGAAGAGCTACATGGATCACTCAGATGGTAAATGGGTATGGGGCTTATTATAAGACGTGGCTATATGCTTTCAGAGTATGTACTGTTGTAGTAACATGGTATTAAGGTTGGACTGTGGATGGGTCGTGGAGTTGTGGTTAGATGCTGGGAAGGGAGTATGGGGTGGCAGATGTGGTGGGTATTGGTAAGATTATCACAAAGGCTTTGCCCATTTCCCTGAGCAGCTCGACAAACCCCCACGAGCTGCTCCCGGCCGCTCGGCATGATTAGTGCTGAGTGCATTGGGAACGTACAGTAATAGATTTATACGACAGGCCGATAAGTTTGTTTATTCCCTATGTCTGTGTGTGCATTACAGGCAGGATGGAGGGCTTTGGGAGGGCAGATTCGTGTTTAATGAATGAATGGATGGTGTAGGGAATATTGCCTGTCCATTCTAATGTCCTCTCTGCTTTGTCTACTTTCAGGTAAGCTCTATGACTGCGGCTCTAGGGGAGAGTAGCTCGTATTCGTGACGTCACAAAGATAAGTAAGCCGGTCTAACAGGGGAGGGGGGGGGGTTGATAGGGATGTACTTATCTTAGTATCAAGCCAAAGGGAGAATAAATGCTCATATTGATTAGATGTGTACTCATCCTGCTTTGGGATCATTATATTTATTAGAAAGGTATTAAATGAAAGGAACGTAACTAGGACCTTTCTATTAATTGCATTTAGATATATAATGAGTATATAAATACAAGCAGTCTTGAACTAGGTTAAGATGATTGGACTCTGAAGTGAGTAAAATAACGTCCCCTAAGCACGATGTCGCGGCATACATACAGCTTACAGTTTGAGGATTGGTTTAACGGATTCCCAGATGCTTGGGTGTAATTATAATAGAAATGGTGTCCTATTATTTTCTTTGGAAATATCCAAACAGCAGCAATATCGCCCCTAAGTTATATACTCTTATATTATCACAGAATAAGACAAAAACACGTTTTAAAAGTGATTGAAACTAGAAATTTCTCTAAGCTCAGGCTCGACCTCCATTGTGCAGGAAGGCCCGAAGAAAATACACGGAAATAATTTCATGAAAACCATTTTGTCAGTGAAAAAAAAAACAACAACACAGAGACTCAAAAAATCGGTGCACACCTTGAAATTCGGAACAGGTATGAGCAAACTAGTACAATGAATATATTTACCGGAAAATAGCTTATCAGACACACAGACACCCTATAACAGTAATATAAATAGCCTCGGTGCATCAAATATCCCGTTGCACCAAACAGCCTTCGCTGTCTCCAGGCAAGTGTCTGATTTAGAAACACAGGTAAGATCAAGCCAAGTGAGGACCTAGTACCGGCTACGCATAATAGTCATCCAGGTATAAGTGCGCAATGGCAGTTTTAAACACTGCTCCGGAACAAATATAAAAGAATCGGTCTGTAAAAGGAGTTTTAAGTTACTATATTTAGACTCATATAAAAGATTTAACTTTGTCGGTTTAATGTTGATATTGGCGGCAAGTTCCAAGGTCAACAGCGTGTCGTTGTATACTTAAATAAAACGCTGACATCAAACATCTTTTTGCAAAGACTCCTCCCACTCACTTCCAAATAGTAGGTGGGATAAGAAGCCAGATTTGTTGTAGATAAGAAATAAAAAAGAAAAGAGAAGACCAACGCACACGAGTCTTTATACATGACCGGGGTTGCTCCGTCTTCAGACTTCCCCTCTTCAGACTAAAGCCTCCCCATTACAGTTCTAATTTACTCCTTGAGCTGCTCGCACCCACGTGTTTAATGTGGGCGAGCTGCTCTTGTATTTATGGAAGATTCTCACAGCAAAAGAGTCATATTACATCTACTCAAATGGTTCATTGTATAGCCCCCAGAACATTGGTTCTCATGTAAATATGTACCTGTTTTTTTTTTATTTCAGTAAATTTGTAATGTGGACAGAATCGTTAAGAAACAAAGCCTTTGTAATCGTGTACAGATGTGAACGTCAGTACTTTGTTCCTATAAATATTACTCATGGGTCGCTAAACTGATTATGTTGGCTAGCTACTGATAGGGTGAAAGTGAACCCACAGATATACTACCCAAGGACACAAGTGTATCTCAGTGCAAAAGGAGAGGGAAAAAATCAGTCCAAATCGGCTTCCCATACCAATGGCACCAGGAGTGACGTGCATTGGCTGGGTGATCCTGATCCTTCCAAGTAGACTCGTCTCCGGTACCTTAACTCTTTAAGGGTACAAGATGCCTCAAAGGTACCATGCACATGTATATCAGGTATCAACCTACTGCCTGTGTGTAACTCTCAGATACTGTTTGGTGCATCATACCGACTCTTAAAGAGTGTATATATCCTGCTTTGTCGGCATGATGATACCCGATATGGCAGCTCCAAGTTATTCACCAGAAGATGATGAAGGGGCATTGTGTATTTAAAAGTCTATGCTGTTCTTAAAGGGTTAGGATCTTCCTTCCAGGAGGTTGGGTTTGGAGGAGTCGGAAGGGTGTAATTAAATACCCACCTTATTTCTCCTCCGTCCACTGGGCACCTTCCTCAGGGTTCCACTGGTCAGTTAAAAGTCAGTTAAACCTATTTTTCTTTAAAGGTCAGTTAAAAGTCAGTTAAAAAGATAATTTGGGAGAAAGTCAGTTAAAAATGGTATTTTAGCTAATTTAAAGGGGTGATTGTCAAGATATCGCACGGATTTGAAAAAAATTTCAAGTGCCCTCGCTCAAGAGTGGATGAATCTTTTTATTATGAGTCTGGCTAATTATCCAATATTTGGTCAGTTATTTTTCAGTAAATGTCAGGTAAAAGTCAGTTAAAACCCTAACCAAAAATAGTGGGAACCAAATCCTGGTTGACGGCTTCCGACGCCTCCAGCACCCTTGGTGTGAGGGGAAGTAGACGAGAAAAGGAAAATTCAAAATAACTGCAGAATAAGCAGTCTTTCGGTACAAGTTTGGTTTTCTTATAATGAAGAATGGATGACCTATCAGGTTAATAATCTGCTACCCCATATATATGTTCATTACAAGTGTTTTAAAGTACAAAAAGATGTCTATATAAATAGAGTAGGCCACAATAGCCATTGAGAGACCGATCGTGGTGCTCATCTTCTGGCAGGGATGTAATTTTTCAGAATTTTGTCTGATTTCAGAATTTCCTTGGTTTGACATACCTATGTTTTATCCTTATTTCCTATCTTTTTCAAAGTTCGGTAGTATTCTCCCGGGAGTATTCTATAAGGAATTCAGACTTTTTATGCATGTCTTCAGAACTTTTCATACACCCTGACTTACATCCCTGATCTAGACAAAAACAATACACATTTTCTAAGGCATGCCCACTTATGAAAGTAGACTTAACATATGTGGTTTATTCTATCGGTGTTGCTGAGAAGATAGGTTTACAATATGAAGCATGCGAAAAAAGATGACACAATGAAGTAAACTGGTTAAAAAAAAAAGATCCTCTTCATGCCCACGCAATTCTAAAACATTGGTTAAACTCGATGTTCAGTGGAACACGTCTTGAATAACATTGCATGCAGCCTTCAAACAGTGGTGTATAGACCCTTAAAGACAGATGGCGCATCAGTGCATCATGCCCATTGGTCCCCATGAGACATGAATGCAGCCTCGGCAAGTAACTCGATAGATCTATTTTCATGCATCAAGGTGACCTTACTGAGCCCGCCATGATGCACCAATGGGCACGATGTACTAATGTATGATCTTTAAACAGTTAAGTGTGGCCTGTGGATGTGCCTGTGATCCCCTGTGGATCCAACTTGTGGAGGCAGACCCCCTACATGTCTATCTAAGAACCTTAGCCCTGATAGGTAATTAATGGAGCCTTAGTCAGTGCAGACCGTGTAATTAGCACAGCCTGGCAATGGGGATGCTAGCGGGGAGGGGAGTGGCAGAGACGGAACGTGGAGGGAAGCCCTCTTTGGGCCGGTGTAATGGAATTGTACATCCCTTTTAGTGTTGAGCAATCTAGGAAGTGACAACCAGTCTAAGTGTTCCCTGGCGGGTACCTGTCTATCTAAAAGTATATAAAGTTTCAGAAGCTAGAGTGATGTGCACTCGGAGCACACTCTAGGTTTTAAATGAAAATCAGTTAGACTCAGTATAACTGTCAGTACTAAAAAAAAATATTTACACATAAATGATAAGATTTTCATTCAACCTTGAAGGATTTGAACCTAGCACCCATATGATGCTTAACAAATAAACCGTCTATGAGAATTATCCCAATCAGCTTAAACGATTTATGTATACTAGGTATATGGTTCGCATTGCCCATTTACAATATTAGAATATATCTCATATTTTACAGTGAAGCCCTCACCCTTTGTCACTTGTCCCCTCTTTTAGGGTTATGGGTGACCGGCAGGAGGCAGTGTTGAGGGTGATCAGTCTGGTGATTCATGCTTTTTTTGTCACACTATGAGTGATTTTATAATTAAAGCTGCCACTGGTTAGGATCAACCACCTATCAGGTTTCCTTCCCTTGGTATCAGGCTCATTTATAACCCGAGACCATACCCAAAATGACCACTAGAATACTACTTATCATCAGGCGTTTAATAGTGCTGCAAGTGCAGCTCCTCTCAACCTGCTAAAATTACTTTGATCAAAGTCATGATGTGACATCTGCTTATACAGAAAGGGTTCGTATTCTAAAAGTATTTATCCAGTATTTAAACAAATTTACATTTCTATTTGTGCCCATCATTACCAGACCAAGGGGAGTTCATGAAGAATTGATTGCCTCTAAAACATAGTGCTGGTGGGCAAGGTGGGCCCATCACTCTGTTTATAACTACCAGTATGGGGTTACACTAATTTACGGACCATAATCACGCAGATGTCATTACCATTGCAGCATGAGGGGTTTTGCCTGGCTCCTTTGTAATTAATGTGCTTAAATCAAAGCGCTGGGGCAGGGTAAATGGTATTTATCATTTGCCCAGTGCCATGGGGAGATAGGGATGGGTGGATGGCTGTGTCAACGGGTGGTTGAGTGGTGTATGAAGGGGTGGAAAATAAACAATATGGGTCAGGGGTAAATGCCTATGTGCTCCTGACAGGGTAGGCATGTTTATGCTGTAGGGACGAACCATGCCTGTTACCCATTTAATATAGAATAGCACATGATGTGGAGTGTAGTGGCGGTCTTTGTTTTGCAGATTGTTTTTGTGTCGAAATTAAATGTAGGCCCATAATAAGACGAGACAAATTACTTAATATTTTACTTTTTCTAATGAGGATTTAAGAAATTCTGAAAACTCTGTTATTGTGACAATAAATTAAGTATTTTATACTTCATTCAGGTATGTGGAATAAAGAAAAATAAGGACCCCCTTTTTTATACTCCCATGTGTAAATGCCTAACATTCTTCTAACAATGAGAAGACCTTCCTACCCTCCATTCACCCTCTCCCCCTCTCAGGGTCCTCTCAGCCTTGGTCCATTTCTCATTGTCATGGACAATCAGGACCCAATGGGAGACGTAGGGTGGAGGAGGTCCGGGGCACTGTCTCCTGAATCCTGGCCCATTCCCTGCTATCTTCATATATAATCTTGGCTGAGATGGCAGTTACACAGTTAAATTATACCCTGTATAGCTCCTGCCATTATTCATCCCATATCGCTTACACCTTGCGCCTTGATGAAGCGTCTTGGATGGTGGAAATATGAGAGAAGGAAGTCCTAACCCCAGATGGTATGTTAAATAAAGAGTTGTGGTCTCCCACAGATGCACCGGTAAGATGGCCAGAATACACTGTGATTTGATATGGGAGCACTGGATGTAATGGGCATGTCTCGGGTATGAAGTAATGTCGCCCCTGGCACACAGATTTACAAATCTTCATTTGGTATCCTCGTACTCAAACCTACAAATCTCCATTTGGCAACCAGCGACTTCAACTTACACATCTGCATTTGGCCTTAATGAAATGTTGTAAGTAGGATGCTCACCCCGTTAACTTGAACGGAATAACTAGGTGTATCTGCCTTTGATTCAAGGGTTTTGATGTTCTTTAGCATCAGTATCGCCCCTCTCTTAATTAGGCAAGTGTAAGGAGGGGGGGGGGTAGCCTGACGTACATCAAGTAGTACATAAAATTGGGACTCCTTCAGGGTCAGCAAGACATACCCATAGCTCAATAGTAAATGTGCTAAAAGCGTGTCACTTGGTAAGTAGTATATGGAAATTAGGGATTATTGCAGATGCAGGGGAGGCGCAGTATGGCAAGTCCCAGCCACTGTAAGTAGGGTGGGGGAATGGAGAATTATTCCAGGTGCACAAACGGGGAGGTCATGATAATGGTCTTCCCCTTGAATAATGTATGAACGTTGGGAGTTCCCAAAGTAAAGGTGATGTATGTTGAGGATTTAATGTATATCTATTCCTAGAATCTACTATTACGAAGAGCAGAATCTTGTAATACTGTCAATTAAAACAAGGCAGGTACTTAGTCTCTCCCATTCTGGCTGTATGTGCTAGAGGATGTTGCATTCTTCTACTTGGCGCGTGTGTCCCTGCCAGTGCCTCGATCCTGAAAGTACACCAGAAACCCCTAGAGACCCAACCTAAGATGGCCTGATACCCAATTGTTAATCTGCTGGTCTATACTGGTGAGACCTCTAGGCTTAATTTGCAGGGATGGGAGTGGACATGAGCAGCCTGTCCTCTTGCTCACCAGTAATGGGCCTTAATAATAAATTAACCAAGTCAGGGCACCCCAGTCTGCTTGTGCTGATGGATGAGGTGTCCAATGGTAGCAGGACCGACACTGATTGCAGTGGGCCTGCCACATACATCTGACCAGCCTTGTCCCCACCCTCTGAGACCATGCCCCAGCTCTGTCTGGTTTATACCCTGCCCCTACCCTCTTACACCATGCCCTAGCTCTGGCTGACTGGTTTATACCCTGCCCCTACCCTCTTACACCATGCCCTAGCTCTGGCTGACTGGTTTATACCCTGTCCCTCTTACACCATTCCCTAGCTCTCCTACCCTTGTAAACACCCTTACCTAGCTCTGTCGTACTGGTTTATACCCTCCCCTTTTACGCCATACCCTAGCTCTCCTACCTTTGTAAACACCCTTACCTAGCTCTGGCTGATTGGTGTAGGCTCTGCCCCTCTTACACCATGCCCTAGCTCTACCTGACTAGTCTAGATGCCCCGCCCCTCCCCTTCTTCCGTCATGCCCCAACTCTAGTTGACTGGTTGATGTCTTGTCCGTTCCCTCCTAGACCATTCCTACCTTTGTCAGACTCGTTTATGCCCTGCCTCCCCCCTCTTAAATCATGCTCTAGCTCTGACTGGTTCATAGGCTCAGCCCTCTAAGACTATGAACCATCTATGTATGAAGCCCCTGCGCCCTGTCACAACTCCTTCACCATACCCTACCTTTGTATATCTGGTCTTTGCCCTACTCCCTATCCACTTACCTATCAATTATCATCTCTAAATAACATCTGATGCCAGTGTGTATAGATGTAATATATGCTAGGCAGTTGTTCACGGACGCTAGGTGGAGGAGAACTTGAGAAACTTTGAACAGGTTTTTAAAGCGTTGAGAGCTGCCTTTCGTGTTCATGCATAGCTTAAACATAGGATGGGGGACATGAAAGTAGCTTCGTTTACCAAATTGCAGGGGCCCAGAAGGCCCTGTCATATAAGCATCATGTATTTTGAAACCCCAAAAACCTTGATTCTGCCTTAGGCACTATACAGTGTTATATATAGTATGCATGTACATAATTATGTAGGCTACATATCATACATGTGTATTGAAGAAACGTTAGAGACAATCGTAAAGTATATATTAGGCCTACTGTTGTTTTCTTATTGCTTGTTGTTGTGGGGATGTATATTTTGAAATCATGGTTTAGAACGGAATTTCAAAACCTACCAAGAAAAATGACTTATTTACTTCTCTTGGTGCAGATGCAAGTATTTAAAGAAAACAATTGAGAAGAGAGGAAAGAAAACTTTATGTAAAAAGGATAAAAGATTGTTTCGTCTCCTAGGCAGTATTGGCTTTTTAATAAGAAAATATTTTTTGACTTTGTATTAGGTCTGCATTATGTATTAGTCAAGTCCACACAAGATGAATCAGTCGGTGCCTGTTTACTGCAAAAGTACCAGACATATTTAATGGCTTATCTCCTATTGTGCACCACAGGCACATCTACTTTAGGCAAAAGGGAGAGAGAATGGAAGATGGTTATTGCTTGTGACATGTACTCCTGGGAGATATTGGAAAACCCTATCGTCATTAGTGGAGGGACATCATTATTGGGAGAGGCTTATGTGAACATATGGTAGCAAGATCACAAAATCAATCTGTGGCACCTATTGTAGCAGCCTAGGGCCTCATTCCCTTACTTAGATCGGCTGGGGGAAGGGGTGCTAGGGTGTTGGGGGATGAGGAACCAAGTGTGAGTTGGCGGGGGGCATAAGCCTACATTGTGACTTAATAAGACAGGGGAGCTGGAGGGGACAACATGCAGTCAGTGTTCAGCGACGGGAGATGGGCCTAATAAAGCCCTATGTTAGTAGTAGGGAAGGGCTGATAGTGCGTTAATACGGGATGGGACTTTGCAAATGAGTCATCATTGATGGTAGAGTAATAACTAAGGAAAATTAAAGATCTACTTTTGCGTGAGCTGGTGACTCAATTAGGGGTGTTAGCCAAAATGTTGCTCAAAATTTTAATAGATATATTATATAACCTATAATTATGTTGGAGATGAGATAGAGAGGTTTCTCTGCACTACAGAACTACACTACTGTCTGTTTACCAACAGCCACCGACTAGACAAGCAGCGCGGCTATGATAAAAATTAGCCTTTATCTTTCCATGCTGTCACCATATGGCATGTAGAAGGGCACTCTGGGTGTTACTGGTGCCATTATCGCATAGATGGCACATAGACCGTCATGTGTCTGTCAGTCGAGGTGGGTGTTACCTGGGATATTCATGTATTTGCAGTGCATAAAACTAAAACCCCATTGCTAATCGTACAATCTTTCATAATTATTCCTTCAGCCTCACCCCATACCCAAGCAGTGCAATGCCTTGCCTTTAGTTCCCTAATGCCCTTACCCTTAAGTACACTATGTCCCTGGCCTTCCCCTCCCGTGGGACGTACTTTGCCTAAGCTGAAGGTAGGACTGTGGTTATGGGCTGGAGGAGCGGCAGCAGCAACAGCCTCCAACGCCGGCAGTGTGTGGGGACAGAAAGGCTTCTGGTGGGACGAGGGACACGGCAGCAACAGTGACGGTAACGTGCTCCTCAGCACCAGACCTTGACATGAGTTGCTCATCACGGCCACCCCGCCCCTGGTCTCGGGGTGAGCAGCTCCCCGACCCGGCCTTCAGCCCCTGCAGTCTCCGGCAAACCATCACCGAGCTGCTCCTATCTACTCCTGCTGCTGCTAAGTGAGTGAGCAGCTGTCACCTGCTCTGTCCCCTGCCTCCTGCTCTGAGCAGCTCCTGGTGCTGAGCAGCCGCCGCCATGGGTTAGGGTGTAGGTGGCGCCCCGCCCGCGTTATAGACATATCTAAATCCCCTGCTCTACCCAAGGAACCAACATCAGCACCGTTCCATCTACAGCACAACTGACCTGCTCCGACCTGCTCACCACCAGCAGCTCGCCTTGACACTGTACTCTACTGACAGTCACAGCACTGATTTTATCTCCATAGGAAAGCCCCACTCCTAGCTGCACTCAGTGAATTGGTATTGGAGATAACGGTGCCAGCCTCGTGTGAGTCACTGAGCAATTCGTGACCAAGGCTGCTGCTTTTGCGTTGAGCCAGTGTTTATATTCCGGAGGTAATACTTTGCTTACATGAGGTGGTAGGAGGAGCAGGAGGAGAGTAGATCTAGGTGTCATGTGCGTGACATCCACCGCTGACCAGTAAGCAGACTGACAACACCTCAGACAGTTCTCTCACTATGAGCTGCTCACCCCGGCACCTGCTGTAGAGGTGGAGGATAGTGGCTGGACTGAGCAGTTGTTGTCAGCTTGTGTTTACATTCTAGGCACTGTCTGCTACTAGCTTAAATAGCTTCCCACCAGAACGTCCACACTACCAAGTGTCTGGCAGCAACAGCAACCTATATCTAGTGCACAAGCACCATCCTGGAGGGGTTGGTAGGAGGGATTCAATTTTTTTCTAATTTGTTGTATTCGGAAGATTTACACATATTTCCCCATCTTTTTCTCATATTTCATACAGGAAGCGATCCTTTGTTATAATAACCAGGCAAAATATGACTATATGAGGCCTTGGTAGCAAAAATAAAAATAGAAAAAAAATTCCTACCTACCTACCTCAACCTTTTGGAGCATGTTGCTGGCAACAGCTTTTATCGGCCCTAGCATACCGTAGCTACAGGAGGAGCTCGGGGAGCTGATGTGAGCAACTCCATCACAGATCTGCACAAAGAGCCACAGAGCCAGGCATGGTTTCGACCCCACGCTCCTTACTGTATGTACATCATCAGCTACTGGAGGCAAAAGCCTGGAGGCAGTCCATGGAGTAAGCACCGAGGGTGTAGACAGCCAGCCCTGGAGGAGACCATTGATTAATGGTAGTTAGAATCAGTGTTAGAGAAGTGGTAAAGTCTGAATGACAGCCCGACCACACCCAGTATATACCATCCTTCTTTATAGCTAAGAGGGGAAGCATGGTAGTCATTGATTAATAGTAGGAGGAGCACATGGTCTCAAGGGCGTTACGATGGTTTGTTTGACAGCTGCTGCCTTACCCATCAGACATAGTATTGACCTTCAGTTGCACGAGTGACTTTGCTCCAGTTGGCAGCACATATTTGGACCTAGCCTTACCCGTTACATGACCTTAGCTGACCCCAGATTGAGCTGCTCTCAACAGACTCCAAGGAGCCATGAGCTGCTCACCTGTGGAGTAGCTACATTCAGAATGATACCCTCACCTGCTCAGCAGCCCATGAATACCATCACTTTCTGCTCAAACTTATAATAGTGCTATACATTTTAAGTGCTATATTACAAGCCCTTAGTATTGCATTAGCTCAGATACCAACACCAGCTGTTTAGTCGCACTAGATGTGCAGTATTGACACAGCAGCTCAGGCAGCTCTCCTGTTGACATGACCAGTACTAGATTCACATCATTCCTCCAGGCTGTCGCATCCCCCCCCCTCTTTACACATCCTTAAGTGCTCTGCCTGTTGCATCACATGTCAAGTAACCAATACAAAAAATGAAGATATTCTAGATAAATAGAATGGATATAATTGGAATTCTTTTAATCAGGATAATAATATGGGATATGTGTGATCGTGATAGTAATATGACAACAACAGGTGAATGTTTGTCATATAAATAGAAGGGAATGCTGTGAACAATTACATGCAGACACCAAAATATTCCGTCTCATGTAAAAAAAAAATATTTGCTCCTAACTAACCAGCCTTCCCATACCCACACCTCATAGTAAGCAATAGTGATAGGAACATCAGCTGAAGTAGATCAAGTAGTTATAGTACAACTACACATGTTCTCAGCATCACATAACAGTCCCTCCCACCATCATCACCCACCTCTACCACTCACCTCTCTGTGCGGCAGTACAGCGCGCCCGGTATCATTACCGTTATATTGACGGGGATCCATAGACCAGACTATCCCCCACCAGGACCTGGAGGAGGCCCAGTAGGAGGCATGTCGGCCATACCACCTGAGTGGAGAGCTAGTAGACAGGGGCAGGAGGAAGAGGAGGAGCGAGGGGCGGTTGGCAGTAGCAGCAATGCCCACAGCACGGCGCCACCACTGCTGCCACTAATAGAAGGTGCAGGAGGAGGTAGAACAGTAGCTGGGCGGCCCAGCAGAACCTACTGGAGGTTAACAGTGGCAGACCACCAAACCCTGGAGTGGTGGACCAGTTGAGTGCAGTGTGTGTACACTGTACATATACACTGAATGGTTACAACACACTGGAGCAGTGAGTGCCTTTGGTGAGAGTACACCTCCAAATACACAGATATACTTGAACCTGCGTTAAGCTTATAAGTTTTGATTTAGGTATTGCAGGTGTAACTACCAACACATTGGAGCTTATGAATGAGTACTTGGAGTGGGAGATTGTGACCCGCTGGAGTAAGTTTTACCTGTGGTGTGGGTTCTTGTACTAGCTCACAGGAGGAGGCTGTGAATGGGCTGACATTTAAAGAGCACACCCCCTGGAGGATTGATATATTCTTTATAAAGTGGCTATAACTTCTTATCAAGGCGCGGCCTAAATCACCATAATACAGTACAGCCATGGAACTTGGCTATGCATACCTTGACCTAGTCTCTGGGTAGCAGCCACCTCATCAGGGGAGGCCACATACCACCCCAGATATCTCAAACCCTTGAGGAACCCTACCACCACTCACCTGGAAGGACCACCACTATGTGACTGAGTTAATGGGGTGAATGGATACCCCATCACCTCTCCAGGATGGAGATTACCTGGAGAAACTTAGCTGATAACACTGCTTTCTGACTTGGGACGTAACCAGTGACTCCAAACTTTACCAATACACATATAGGCTGAAATACTAAGTTGTTCTCAATTTAAGATTGGCCAGTCCTACCCTGGAGCAATAACCCCCAGCCCTCACCTGGTGGTGCCCATAGCGGAAAGTGGAGTACGTGGAAGTGCTATGGGTGCAGGGAGCGGCGGAGGGGCGCGGCGCCTGGGGTGATCCCCGACCCCACCCTCACCTGAAGGCTTGCCCACCTGGAGAAGCAGGGGGAAGAGGCAGTATCAGCAGGAGTAGTGGTTAGCTACAGGAGGAGGTGGAGGAGTACAAGAAGGGGGCCACGTGCACACAATGCCAATGCCTGTGTGTTACAAGGTGTGCGCCATCTGGACGCCGGAGAAGGAACTAAAACAGGTGGGGACCATATTAAGGGTGTAATGTATTGACAGAAGAGACAGGTGTGGTGTTTAAAAAGGTCTTGGTGGGAAATACTTGGGATTCCTCAGATTTACTCTGTAGTCTGTAAAAAGACGTATGCAACGTAAGCCATTTTGTTTGAATGAAGAGGGCTGGGGAAGATAATGGTTCTGTAGGTCCTTAATGAATTAGCAAATGGATAAATCACGTACTAAATTACACAAGAACAGCAAAACGGCTTAGAGTGTGTTGTAGTAAAATCGTGTCGACTACCAGCTGTGACTCTTTATCTCAGGTAAACTATTGATTACCTTATTAGATCCACGGTAACATATGTCGGTGGTTTGCTATGTGCTATATTTACTGAGGCATCGTTGCGTTCTAGTAAACTGGTACAGAATTTCCGCAGATTAATTTTGGCAAAGCTTTGTAACTGGGAGAAATTTGGTCCTGAGTGGAGGATAACACTGTGTTGGGTACATTGTGATGTTTGGAATGGCTGAGCGGATATATCTAGGAGGGACGTGGTATCTATTGAGAGCCTGAGCTTAGCAGATATCACCGGGCTGTGGTATCTAGCAGTGCGCGGGCTTTATTGATATCTGGAAGAGCTGTGGTATCTTGGAGAGGAGCATAGTTGTGATACAGTGTCATGAGTGGGTGAGGTATTTGGGAGGGGTCTGTATCCAGTATACCATCCTGTGGTTTACTTTACTACACACCAGCTGTCCACTATTACCCGGACTATTACTCTGGACATCTCACTACTCCCACATGAGTACAACACATGCTGACCAGATTCCACAACACATGCCTTCTCATCAATCCCATTAAGGGCCACAGTGCATTAAGTAAATGAAATATACCCATCTATCGCCACTGGTGAGTAACTCCCCAGGGCTATATTCGTGTATCATGCCAAGCTTGTGGTGTTGATACACTCCCTGGGATGGGGTTTGATGAGCCAATGCAGTCCAGGGGTATCAGCAGCACTACATTGACACAACATCATGGCGATAAAGGAACATGAATATGTATGGGTATCATGCGGCCAGTGGTTAATGGCCGGCATGGCGTGCAGCCATGTCAACAATGGACACATCGTTAGTAACACTTTTAAGCCTAGCTTGACGCCGTCCATGTTACAGTAAATGTTTAACGCAGCCCAAGGGGCAGTCTCAGCATACCTGGTCTTAGGGTTAACTATCGGACCATATTTACTTCTCTTTGCGTTTAGAATATTTATCTAAAAGTATACATCTCTTGTTTCATATTCCACAATGGAGGACATGAAGTGTATGCATGTACATCATATACACTTAGAATCAGTGGGAGTTGAAAGGGCGTCTATCTGATTTCCCTTGGAGATCGAAATTCTGAAGACGATACTTGTATGACTAGATCGTCACTATGGGATTCCTCTTCATATGATGTGCATAGCTTCAAAACAGCGCATACTGTAGTAGTGTTTATCTAGGGTGATGAAAATGCTATAAATAGGACGCTGTACTGAGTGCGATTTGAGTTGATCATAACGGCCTAAGGCATAAACGCAAGGTTTTATCTCTCCCAAAGGGTTGTTTACGGCTTAATATATTTTGTGAACAATATCATGGTTGAGGATATCCAGGAGAGTTTGTACTTTAGGCATGGGAGTAAACCTTTACACCATTCGATGCATTTATTCGAACAGTGTACATTTCTATGGCATTGCTTTCATGTAGTGTAATTTTACACAATTCGATCTTTTCGGTAACATTAAACCGAATCGGAACTCATTAAAAAGTCTCATTTCAGGGTTCCTCTGAAAAGAAAAGGGGTTTCAGATGAGAAGATGAGAAGGGATAAGAGATAAGAGGGACTGCAATACACGGATGTTGTTTCATATCAAAGATAGATGCGTCAAGGTCAGCACCCGGCTCTGGATTCACTGTACCTTTTAGTATACTTCTCCTTTTCCGGTGCACTCCATGACTATATTGTCACCTTTAGTGAAAAAAAAACCCTAAAAAAAAAACAACAGTTTCTACCTTGAATACACCTATTTGTCCAAAAGCCTTGGGGACAGATCTCTCGTTTCCAATATGGGGAGAGACAAAAAATTCATCTAGAACAACAAGAACGTTAAACCCAACTCGAAAGAAACCGTCCCTATTGTAAAGCTGGGGACAACTTATATCTGTGACACCGCTATCTATAGCTGTTCTGTTAAGGACAAATGTTTCCCTAGCATTAACATGACAAGACCATCTGATTGTACGAGAACACCAATAAAGAAGTTGATGTGAATGAAGAGGGTTTGGAGACGCGAGACTTAATCTCAAGGCAGTATGCTGAGTACTAGACAGCTTACAAACCCTTCTTTCTCTACTGATATGGTCCTTGGTACAGCTCCCCACACACTCCCAGGTCATCTCCCATTTTCCATGTCCCATTACCACCAGTACACTTACCCGAACACAGAGGTTCCATTTAATAAAGCATTTTTTTGCAGATCGGTTTTGTGTGTGGGATATTAAGCCACCCAAGAGCGCCAATTCTTGTTTATGATAGTAAAGATGGAAATATTTTTCCCCACTGAGGACAATGTAAATCATTTCTTTGTTGTTGAGGGAAAAGCATATCCATCAGAAAGATATGAAGGATGAGACCTGCACCGCCCTCTGGAGAAATATCTTTCATTTGGAGGAAGGCAGTTTTTCATATGCACTATTAAGAAGTATAACTTTACTGCTGGGTAGTTTTGATTAAGGAGACAGACGGTGGATCTACATTGTACCCATTCCTTAAGACTTCTTACGATTTAGTGGAATATGATATAGAGGGAGCATCCAGCCCATTCTATTCTATGGTCAGTATGATCGATGATTTTAGATAAGCTTTGTTTAGATAACCTTCACTATTGTAGTGGTTGTTGAAAGCAAGGGTATCTCTTTTCATGACGGTTTATAGTATTGATTATGGATCCATTGGTTCCAATGATAACAAAATGGCTGTAAAAAATGCCAATGCCATTGACATCCTATAATATACCACTCAGAGAAAATGTGATTTATCAAAGTCATGTTTGGATGTGGATTTACCAACTAGGAGTTGAATGACCAGCCCATTTTGCAAGTAATATCAAACTAAAACCAGTAGTAAAATATCCAAATGAAAGGTTTTAATTCACCGACCTCCTTTCTCTAGGTTTAATATTAGGGTGAGTCCCTGATTTAGTTTGAATACACTGAGCCAATTTTGGCAGTAACTTGCAATATGATACCAAGCAGATCTTCCCCATATACTATGTGAACAGTCATCACATTAAGTACTGCTACCTGATGTAACCTGGTGAGGTTAACTGGAGGTTTTAGAGTTTTCTACCCTGTAGCTTCATGAGGAAACACGATAAAGTACATCCAGAGGGCATTGAGCTCTGGTGGAAGAATGGATGTTGATTGTTTCACTTCCATACTAGCTGACAGTAGTTACTCTGAGATGTAAGGATCTGTATAGACAGTTGGGCACAGGCCTAGATGCCTCCTTGGTGAAGAAGGTGGTATATATACCCTGCTGCAGAACCGTGTAGTCTAATGGAATGCCTATTATCCATTACTATGGTATATCATGAGCATATGGCCTACTCACCATGGTAGTTTAGTGACCCAGCATGTTGGATTGATGTATACCTGAATGTTCCCCTTACTACCTTACGAGCCAATGGTGCCTTTACATTTTCGGCATGATGAACAACTCATTCCCTTCTAACCTCCTTCGAAATGATCTGCGCAGTAGCACCCCACCCTTACTAGTGGATAAACTACTCATCTGCTAGGTAGATTTGAAAGGGTAAGCAGGCTGTCCATGGCCATCCTACACTAGAGTAAGCAGGCTGCCATTGTTAGCCTACATTAGGGGTATCAGGCTGCCCATGGTCATCCCCCATGGCCTAGAGGAGCTACTGTCTTAGAGAAGAGCAGCTCAGGATAAGTCTTGCCTAGGGTTAGTTGCTCAGCGGCCGCCTGTAGCAGTAATTGGGTGTGGGAGCCGCTCCTCACAGCCCTGATGGAGCAGCTCACTGGACTCCACTATCGACGGTGAAATCAAAGTGGGGCTGACTTAAAAGAGACAGAGGAGGAGAGCTTATGGAGGGGTAGGTAGGTCGGCCGGTGCTCTGCGCTCTTATCGGCGGCAAATTGGCCTTATAGGCGGCCGGTTGGTGTCATTTTGTGCGGAGTTGATACTGAGTGGGTGGGCAGTCACTCTGTGTGGTGGGTAAAGGGAGTACACACAGGTGTGACAAAGGAAAAACTGCCACATGAGGAAAGATAGTCCCTCTTTTTGTTGTAATAAACAGAGGTTGCTGTGATTGCCCCTGGGACGAGCTGAGAAGGTCGAACCCCTGAGGGGTAGACCCTTTGCCTACCGATAGTGCATTAATGCACTACCGCCTGTAGTGCAGATAATTCATTAATGCACTACCATGGGGAGCACAGATAGTGCATTAATGCACTATTTATCTTTTTCTTTCTAAGAAGTTAGTTTTGGAGTTTGATGGTGAAATAATGATCATATAATGATCAATTTTTGAGGAGACATAAAGGATATCATTGATAATTGTGTTTTAGGGAGTTTTTTCACAAGAAAACTTTGCTATGGTTATCTACTGTGAGGCTAAATTGACCATGGTGTATTATTCCAAAAAATGGCCGGCTGTGGGGGTGCATTATATGTACAGAGTGTGGTTGTTATGGCATATGCACTGGCTTATGCACCGGTAGGCAAAGTAACCATTGTGAAATTGTCTGGAGGGTAGTTTCTGTACAGCTTTGCCCTTCACCTGTGATTCCAGTGATTGCAAATCCCTCTGCATGCGGCCCGTGGCCCCATGGCATGGGATCATGTATTTAGTGTGTTCTTTCTGGCCAATATCAATTAGTATATCCTTTCTGAGGCTAGGTGATCATCAACGTTTCCCCCCTCACCTGATCCCCTCTCTCCCTTGACCCATGGCTCCATATGCATGGCGTTGGGACTAGTTTCCCCTCTTCCCACTTGTTTCATGTATCCTGTGTTATCCAGGTTGTGTGAAGCATCTTTCTGAGGGTGGAAGCTGTCGGGCTTGATGTAGCCTCATGTAGGGACCCTCATTTTTATCAAGGGTGGGGCTCTCTTCTCTCTTGGCTATTGGCAATTAACGGCGGCATTCAGATTGCCATGGCAACGAGAGGTTATGGAAGGGGGCATAGGGGAAAAGGAAGGGATCCACCCCATGCTGATGAGAGTGTACATGTGTTGGGGGGTGATGTCTTGGCTTCCTATTGCCTTTTAAAACTGCTTAATGTCCTTAACACTCACCTTGGGGCGTCCTTAGTGCCACGTGATCATCATTTGGTCATGTGATGAATGCCATTAGATACCTGACGGCAAGGACATTCTACTTAAGTCCTGATGTATTAGTTTCCTTTTTGAGAAATAAATTGGTATTTGACTAAGCTATTAGCTCTCTGATAAATGGGTAATTATTTGAAAAAAATAGACTTTTTATCTTTCATTCCTTTATCCTCTGCAGGATTATTATTAATCTTATTGGAAATAACTTAAAAAGAAATTGACAGTTGAGACACTGTACAAGATAGATAATAATAAAAATAAGAAGAAAAGATATGGATAGCTTTTATAAGCATGGACCTAAATACTTGTGTACGGCCAAAAAGACTATTGTAAATCTGTCCTTACCAATACCTTCTTTCCTCAACGTCAACTTCACTCAACGCACTCACATCAATTTGCTCACATTGAAATCCTAGTTTTCTCCACATCACACACTGACTGCACCAAGTAACCTAGTTTGCTGCACACATTACAAAACCTAATACAATCACTGTACCTTCTTCTCAGAGCTCAGCATTTCTAAACCCACTACGCACTTCAACTAGACCTCTCTCTCCATTCCATGGTAGTAGTACACATCCATACGGAATCTGTTATGATAGGGCCATGAAGCCATCGATACCCATCAAGCAACATTAGTGCATGCTATATTCATTACACCCCTTGGTATACTAGGGCTAGGGCTGGGGATGCTTTTGGATAGCAGCTCTCTTGTGATAACTAGATTCACCACCACTTCTCCTCCCCACCATGAGGACTAAAATGATACTAAACTCTGCTGTATACATTAGTAGCCTATGTAGAGGGCTAATATATGCTCATATCGTACACAGTTATCATACTAAACAGTATTTTAGGAATTTATGTGGGATAGATGCTTTCAGTGAGGCCATACCTTATAAAAGTACCCTCCCTCACCATACAACAGCACTAAACCCTTATCCTAAAACCTATAAACTTAACTAGGATTAGTGTTTTTGTTGGAGGGTAAGATATTAATTCTCCAAATTTGCCCATTTCTCCTAGAGCCTTATGGGATATGAGCCTAACTAGCATCCCTATTGCAAACCTTTCCATTTTTATAGGATAACGGCCATTCTGTAGGATGAAGACCTAAGAGGGTATGCTTATGGAGTGGCGGCGGTACCTTTTTGCCATGAGTTCCTAACTCGCGGCCATAGGAGAGGACCCAATCTTCAATACAAGCTCTCAAAGTGGTGCTTCCTCGCTCTCCATGTATAATCTTGTCCCATAGCTACAGTATTGAGTATACCCATACCTGGATTAAAATATGCAAATCAGTCAAGCACAGAAGAGTGGTGATTTCCTACTGTAGGGTTGGGGTAGTGGTAGTGGTGGACCTGTTATTGCCTTCCTTGAAATGTGTGTGAGGGGTGGGAGTAGTGTGGTGGCAGTGCTGGTGGTGAATATCTGGCGAACCTCAGCTACCCAATTTTATTGTTTTCCATGTGTGTTGGCCATCTTGGTCTTCGGAAACACAGGGATCCAGGCCATATATATGGTCTGTTCTCATGAAGCTTCATCAAATGGGGGTGTAGGGGGTCCCCACACAAAGGTCAGATTTTTAACTCAAAAAGAGAGTTATACAAGGTGAGGATGGACCCCTCATTTTCAGTCATTTGGGTGGTGCGAATAAGTGTCAAAAAAGAGAATTTTACGTATAAGAGGCAGAATTAGTTCAGGAATTTTAGTGGTAATGCAGGAGGAGATGTAGGGGTCTTGCAGGAAAAGCCATTTCAGTAACAAGTTTTGTAAAAAATTTTAGTAATTCTCTTTATTGTATACAGTCAGTTGGTCAGCTGCCATAAGACAATTTTTACTTGCAATGATGAAGGTAAAGGAATGTTGATCCAGGATCAATTTTCCCACTCTTTTTGCAAGTGTGGTGCGAATAGGGCAGTTTTGGCGGTAGTTATGAGAATAGTGGCTTGGTGGTGCAAATAACCTGGGTGGGTAGCATTTGGTCCTCCAAGCAGATGTCTTGTGAAAGTATAGGACTAAAACACTACTTAACACCTGCTTGGAGTTGGTTCCTGTCTGTGAATGGGAGTGCTGATGTCAGACCAGAAGCTAGACTTGCTCAAGGCTATTGATTTTAATTCTGGAGAAACAATGTTATGGAAAAAACTATCTAGTATAAAGGGGCTAGAGCTTTGGGACAGCAGAGAGTCTAACTAACTGCAATTAGCTTAATTTCCCTGATACAAGCAACATTACCTGAATTACTGACCTTGCAATAAACTACACTTTTGATTCGATTCAAATATGATATGAACCTCAAATCAAAGAATTTATGGTACATAACATCTGCCAAAAAATATTAAATTTTATTTCTTTTCGAGTTACGAGCAATGCACATTGCTGCCCTATATTTAAAAAGAGGTATTTTCCATGATAGACTATTAGTATTGAGGTATCCATTCCTTGGTTTGGGTACACTAATGTAAAAAATCTAACAGGTTATAGACAACCAAAGTCAGAAGTATATAGCAGATGTTACCATCCAAATACATGAGACCTGAAAGGTTTCATATGAGCAGTGTGTTCATAGACTTTGGTCCACATGCTATTTCCCAAATATTTATGATTCACAACAGTTAGTAGTTTTATAATATATCTACTTAGATGGTTCATATCATGCACAGGTTTGCATTTCAATGACTGATTGATAGGCAACTGCTGAGGGATATTAGTGCATGTCTACATGTCAATTACTCTGTTGCTAAAGAGGGAGCAATTAGACCTACTAATCCTATTGGTACCAAAACTAGGTTAGTTCAACTTTGAACTTATGTAGTAAGATTTGGGGTGATATGCATATAAGTGGCATAGATATGGAAGTTGCATTTGGACAATATTAGGTCATTACTATGTCAGATTCGCTTAGGGGTCCTTATCTGGCAGACTTAGTGATAAATAGTGATGTGATGCCGAGACTGGGAGAGGGAGGAAAAGAGAGGGGAAGGCTTCAGGAGATTATTACCACCATTCTAATGAGGGGTAAAAGATTTTGCCCCTTCCCTGCTAAAGATGGTCTCTTTTTTTGCCCCTTGCTTATCTACCACACCCATGGTGTTTTCAATGACCAAACCCTACCCCTTCCTAGCAAATGACCCCTGTACTTATTGCCGTTCATTCTTAAGAATGAACGGCTATAGGAGGGGACCCATTCTTAAATACAAGCTCTCATAGTGGTGCTTCCTCGCTCTCCATGTATAATCCTGTCATAGGTACAGTATTGAGTATGCCTATACCTGGATTAAAATCTGCAAATCAGTCAAGCATAGAAGTGGTGGCAGTGGTGGTGTTGGTGGACCTGTTATTGTAGATCCTGGGGACAGTGGTGGTAGCCCTGGACACCAGGCAGAGCCATGGTATATAGTATATAGAGCCCCCCCCCACCCACCTCTGAATGGTGGTGGTGGCTGTGCTCCTGGGGTGGCCCCATACCTGCCTGGCACCACCTCCCCCAGCACCATGTGGTTCTCTTCTGCTGGTGGTGCGTTTCTCAGCACCACTGACTATTAACCCACTAAAGGCCACCTACATGTATATTTATGTATACATGTACACATAAGTATGATGCACTTTTTTAGGATTTTTAAGTGGCATGATGAATTGATGCACATTTGAACCTTTATGGATGGCATGATGCATTGATGCACACTTAGACCTTTATGGATAGCATGATGTATTGATGCACACTTGACCCCTTAGGGATGTATTGATGCACACTTAACCCTTTATAGATGGCATGATGCATTGATGCACACTTAACCCTTTATGAATGGCATGATGCATTGATGCACTTTTTTAGGATTTTTAAGTGGCATGATGAATTGATGCACATTTGAACCTTTATGGATGGCATGATGCATTGATGCACACTTAGACCTTTATGGATAGCATGATGTATTGATGCACACTTGACCCCTTAGGGATGTATTGATGCACACTTAACCCTTTATAGATGGCATGATGCATTGATGCACACTTAACCCTTTATGAATGGCATGATGCATTGATGCACACTTAACCCTTTATAGATGTATTGATGCACACTTAACCCTTTGTAGATTGCATGATGCATCGATGCACTCTTAACCCTTTATGGATGTATTGATGCACACTTAACCCTTTGTAGATTGCATGATGCATTGATGCACACTTAACCTTTAGGGATAGCATGATGCATTGATGCTCAATTAAACCTTTATGGATGGCATGATGCATTGGTGCACACTTAGACCTTTATGGATAGCATGATGCATTGATTCACACTTAACCCTTTATAGATGGCATGATGCATTGATGCACACTTAACCCTTTATGAATGGCATGATGCATTGATGCACACTTAACCCTTTATAGATGTATTGATGCACACTTGACCCCTTAGGGATGTATTGATGCACACTTAACCCTTTATAGATGGCATGATGCATTGATGCACACTTAACCCTTTATGAATGGCATGATGCATTGATGCACACTTAACCCTTTATAGATGTATTGATGCACACTTAACCCTTTGTAGATTGCATGATGCATCGATGCACTCTTAACCCTTTATGGATGTATTGATGCACACTTAACCCTTTGTAGATTGCATGATACATTGATGCACACTTAACCTTTAGGGATAGCATGATGCATTGATGCTCAATTAAACCTTTATGGATGGCATGATGCATTGGTGCACACTTAGACCTTTATGGATAGCATGATGCATTGATTCACACTTAACCCTTTATAGATGGCATGATGCATTGATGCACACTTAACCCTTTATGAATGGCATGATGCATTGATGCACACTTAACCCTTTATAGATGTATTGATGCACACTTAACCCTTTGTAGATTGCATGATGCATCGATGCACTCTTAACCCTTTATGGATGTATTGATGCACACTTAACCCTTTGTAGATTGCATGATGCATTGATGCACACTCAACCCTTTATGGATATCATGATGCATTGGTGCACACTTAGACCTTTATGGATAGCATGATGTATTGATGCACACTTAACCCCGTTAGGGATAGCATGATGCATTGATGCACACTTAACCCTTTATAGATGGCATGATGCATTGATGCACACTTAACCCTTCATGGATAGCATGATGCATTGATGCACACTTAACCCTTTAGGGATGTATTGATGCACACTTAACCCTTTATAGATGGCATGATGCATTGATGCACACTTAACCCTTGAGGGATGGCATGATGCATTGATGCACACTTAACCCTTTATAGATTGCATGATGCATTGATGCACATTTAACCCTTCATGGGTTGCATGATGCATTGATGTACACTTAACGCTTTCGGGATGGCATGATGCATTGATGCACACTTAACCCTTTATAGATGGCATGATACATTGATTTACACTTAACCCTTTAGGGATGGCATGATGCATTGGTGCACACTTAACCCTTTATGGATGGCATGATGCATTGATGCACAATTAACCCTTTATGGGTGACCTGCTACATTGATGCACACTTTAAGCATTATAATTAACCATGACAAAATAAATCACCACGGCTATGCCGTGCTTAACTGATTTCCTTAATCCATCAAATACACGCCTCCTAGTTGTTTTCCATGTGTGTCGGCCATCTTTGTTTTAGGAAACACAGGGATCCAGCTCATATATTGTCAATTTTAATCTTCAAAAGTTATCAGATGGATGTTAGTGACCATTGGGACACCTCAACTAGCTAATTTTATTGTTCTCCACATATGTCGGCCATCTTTGTTTTAGGAAACACAGGGATCCAGGCCATATATGGTCAACTTCGATCTTCAAAAGTTATCAGATGGATGTTAGTGACCATTGGGACACCTCAAGTACCTAATTTTATTGTTTTCCATGGGTATCGGCCATCTTGGTTTTCGGAAACACAGGGATCCTGGTCATATGTGGTCAATTTTGATCTTCAAAAGTTATCAGATGGATGTTAGTGACCATTGGGAGACCTCAACTACCCAATTTTGTTGTTTTCCATGTGTGTCGGCCATCTTTGTTTTAGGAAACACAGGGATCCAGGTCATACATGGTCAATTTTGATCTTAAAAAAAAAGTTATAGATGGATGTTAGTGACCATTGGGACACCTCAACTACCCAATTTTATTGTTTTCCATGTGTGTCGGCCATCTTTGTTTTAGGAAACACAGGGATCCAGGTCATATGTGATCAATTTTGATCTTCAAAAGTTATCAGATGGATGTTAGTGACCATTGGGAGACCTCAACTACCCAATTTTGTTGTTTTCCATGTGTGTCGGCCATCTTTGTTTTAGGAAACACAGGGATCCAGGTCATACATGGTCAATTTTGATCTTCAAAAATTATCAGATGGATGTTAGTGACCATTGGGAGACCTCAACTACCCAATTTTATTGTTTTCCATGTGTGTCGGCCATCTTGGTTTTAGGAAACACAGGGATCTAGGTCATATGTGGTCAATTTTGATCTTCAAAAGATATCAGATGGATGTTAGTGGCCATTGGGACACCTCGACTACCTAATTCTATTGTTTTCCTTGTGTGTCTGCCATCTTGGTTTTAGGAAACACAGGGATCCAGCTCAAATATGGTCAATTTTGATCTTTCAAAGTTATGAGGTGGATGTTAGTAGTCATTGGGATACCTCAACTACCTAATTCTATTGTTTTCCATATGTGTCATCCATCTTGGTTTTCGGAAACACAGGGGTCCAGGTCATATGTGGTCAAATTTGATCTTCAAAAGATATCAGATGGATGTTAGTGACCATTTGGACACCTCAACTACCCAATTTTATTGTTTTCCAGGTGTGTCGGCCATCTTGGTTTTAGGAAACACAGGGATCCAGGTCATATGTGGTCAATTTTGATCTTCAAAAGTTATCAGATGGATGTTAGTGACCATTGGGACACCTCAACTACCTAATTCTTTTGTTTTCCTTGTGTGTCGGCCATCTTGGTTTCAGGAATCACAGGGATCCAGGTCATATGTGGTCAATTTTGATCTTCAAAAGTTATCAGATGGATGTTAGTGACCATTGTGACACCACCACCACCAATACCACCACCACACTACTCCCAACCCTCACACACATTCCTTATTTGCATATTTTAATCCAGGCATAGGTTTACTCCATACTATAGCAATGGGACAGGATTTTACATGGAGAGCAAGGAAGCACCACAATCAGAGCATATATTGAAGTATAGGTCCATTCCAAAGGCCATAGAGTTCATATATAATGATCCTTTTTCCTTGGAACATAATAGGAATATGCACGGCATTACAGCATTGCTGTGTTTACTTTCCTGAAAGTATGTTATAGATTAATAAATTGCAAAACACACAACATATGAAGGGCTTTTATATTCCGTATTAAAATATTATTTGTTCTGAAAATTTTGATCTAAGATCATATTAAAAATGTTGTAAATCAATTCTATACTTCTTAGAACATGATATGAATATGCACGGCATTACAGCTTTGCTGTGTTTACTTTGCCGAAAATATGGGATAAATTTCTAATCCGGGACGCACTGCAATTTAACTGCTTTTAGAATTGATATTAAACTCAGAATTGATCGTCAAATTTAAATATGAAATCCTAATATCTTGATCATAGATGACAGATCCTAAATTCAATCCTCTCAATTGCATCCTTAACACGGGCCTCTTGATCATAGATCTTAGATCCTAAATTTTCAATTGAATCCTTAACATAATCTCCTAAACATTGACCCCTTGTACTTTGGAGGTAGGGTATGAATACATCTCATTTCAGATATGCCAAGGTCCAGTTGTTATGTTGGGGCTGCAGGTGGTCCATATCTGGAATCTAAGAAAAATCACAAGCTAGGCACCACATACATGGAATGTGTTACCACCCTAATGCCTTGCTGGCTCTTGGAAGGTAATAGGTAACACTTTAGCAACAAAATGTGTTTGATGCATTATAATGTATATAAACAATATATTCTTTAATTATCTTTGACATGGGGGATTAGTGAGATGTGAGGAATGACAAATGATGGCTCACTGAGAAAAGAAATACTTTGGCTTACATCCTTTTGATGTCAAAATTTTTCATTTCCAAGTGGGCATATAGTTATATCCAGTCTATTAGATTATTTCTTTACTATGACCCAATGTGTCAATGAGACATAATTGGTGAAAGAAAGGTGTTTGAGGGATCCTGCAGGTTCACTACATATAAATGGTGATGGGGTTTAGAAATGTGAAATGACCCAACTGAAACCATATGATCTCTACCTCTCTGTTGCAACTAATGGCAAGTTATCTGAAAACCATGAGAAGTAATCTGTCATAGTAATCCCCTATATATGACAATATTAGGTCATTACTATGTCAGATTCGCTTAGGGGTCCTTATCTGGCAGACTTAGTGATAAATAGTGATGTGATGCCCCTGAATGACAGATCCACACATCATAAAGGCTTCATGTGGTCCAAGGCAGGCAGGCAGGGAGAAGGGATGGGAGGGGAATAGGAGGCAGGGAGAGGTGAACCGAGACTGGGAGAGGGAGGAAAAGAGAGGGGAAGGCTTCAGGAGATTATTACCACCATTCTAATGAGGGGTAAAAGATTTTGCCCCTTCCCTGCTAAAGATGGTCTCTTTTTTTGCCCCTTGCTTATCTACCACACCCATGGTGTTTTCAATGACCAAACCCTACCCCTTCCTAGCAAATGACCCCTGTACTTATACTTTGGAGGTAGGGTCTGAATACATCTCATTTCAGATATGCCAAGGTCCAGTTGTTATGTTGGGGCTGCAGGTGGTCCATATCTGGAATCTAAGAAAAATCACAAGCTAGGCACCACATACATGGAATGTGTTACCACCCTAATGCCTTCCTGGCTCTTGGAAGGTAATAGGTAACACTTTAGAAGCGACTCATTGCATGGCCATAGCATACAATACTAGGATAAAAGTTCACTTCACTCATACCTTTAGCATTGACTACTGAAGGACTAAAGGGATATTCCTTATTCTGTACTTATTTTGCTGTCACATCATTTTGCATTGCATTTGGATGGTAACAGTAAAACTACTTCAAACAGTGCTTTCTATAATTAACACATTATAGCAGAGTCAGATGTGATTGACAGAATTCTTTTAGCAAATGATACCGCAGTACAGATATGATCAAAGATATTTTAACTAAATTGGTCATATTCTGCATTATTAACAATAAGACAATAGGCTATGGAGCTTGAGAAAATGTATTCGGATGGTAACAGAATTTTACAATCATTTAAATGACCATAATTACTTATCTATTGAAAGAGATTGAAATATTCTTCATTCATAAGATAGCCTAATATGCCCCAATTCATGTCAGGTGGTAAAATTGATCTAGCCTTGATCAAAGCTATTTACTGATTCATGAAAGTTAAAAATCAGTATCATTAAGCAAAAAGGTAGCCGAAAAAATAAGGTTTTTGGTCTCTAGCAGCCTGGATTCTTATAGTAGACCTATAAAACTATATATCCCCTGAAAGCTCTAATTTATCTGCATGTTATAGAGTGCATCATGATTCCCTGATTCCAGTATGGATCAAGATATAAATAGAAATGTCAAATGACGAAGCTTCATGAGAACAGACCATATGGTCAACTTTGATCTTCAAAAGTTATTGACCATTGGGACACCTCAACTACGCAATTCAATTGTTTTCCATGTGTGTCGGCCATCTTGGTTTTCAGAAAAACAGGGATCCAGGCCATATATGGTCAATTTTGTTCTTTAAAAGTTATCACATGGATGTTAGTGACCATTGGGACACCTCAACTACCTAACTATTGTTTTCCTAGTTAAAAATATTTATTTGGATTATTCTTTTTCGAATCCAATTTTTTAGGGGGGCATGTTCTTTAAGGGGACGAAATGCCCCAGATTGATACCGCACACTCCAAATCCGCACACATTATTTGCATAATTGGCGCAGTGCATAATTATGCAGTGTCCTGGTACTTTTCAATATACATAGATATGTTCTATTGCTCCTTTGTATAATTCACATGCTAACAAATTGAAACTACTATGGTGACTGAGTGTGTGCAGTGTTTCGTAGTCTTTCTGTGTTTTATTCAGAAGGGCCTATTTAAGCCTACTCACTATTTGTCAGCAATTAGTCAATATATGTTAGTACTTACTCAATATTTGTCAGCAATTAGTCAATGTATGTCAGTACTTAGATATGATACACTGTCAATAAACAGCTGAGAAATGGGCATTGATTCATTGGTGCATCATGCTTTGCCTGGCATCATGTTAAGATTTGAAACAATTTTTTTTTCTGCGGGGTATCATAATTCGGATCAGTAGAACGTCTCATTGTGTTCGGTATGTTTAATTTACCCTATTTTCAGAGTTTGTGCATCCTGATGCGATCAATGGAACCCACTAAAGTTGACCTTATAGTAGGCATCATGTCCAGATTCGAAAATCTTTTTCTTTGTAGGGGTTAATTATTCAGACTTATTGTACGTCTCATTGCGTTCGACACATCCAATTTACCCTACTTCAGAGTTTGTGCATCCTGATGCGATCAAAGGAACCTGCTAAAGTTGACCTTAAAGTAGGCATCATGTCACAAAATCTTTTACTTTGGCGGGGGTTCATAATTCAGACTTGAAGTACGTCTCATTGAGTTTGGCACGTTTGATTTATCCTATTCTCTGTATCATTCTTTCATTAATACCCTCAAAACATCACTGTAGAGGCCAAGTTTCTTGATAACTTTGGATACATTTGTCTGAGATGATAATAAATGTCAACACAATGATTGAAATACCCTTAAATCATAGGTCACACTATGGGAGAACACCCACCACCACCTCCCCTTTTGCCAGTCCTGCACTGGCATGTACCCCCCCTCCCCCTCAAAAAACCCTTTTTCGACCTCTTCCTGCCTTAAACATAGCCTTTTTTCTGTCGGTTGAGTGCAAAATAGAAGGTAGTGCACATCCACACTGTGGTATGGGCACAGGTGGACCGCGTGGGGGCGAAAATTAGCCCTACTTGAGTGACCAGGATTCACCACCACCACCATCACCACCACCACACTACTCCCGCCCCTCACACACATTCCAAGGAAGGCAATAACAGGTCCACCACCACCACCACCACCACTACTACCACCAACCCTGCAGTAGGAAAGCACCACTATTCTGTGCTTGACTGATTTGCATATTTTAATCCAGGTATAGGTATACTCCATACTAAACCTGTGGGACAGGATTATACATGGAGAGAGAGCAAGCACCACATTCACGGGCATGTCTTGAATGGCATGATGCAATCTCAGCACCATTGATCTTAATATGAATATGCACGGCATTACAGCAGTGCTGTGCTTTACTCTGCAGATAATAGGGTATAAATTTCTAAATGGTAAAATGCAAGGATAATAAACTGCATTTAGATTCCATATTCAAAACATGATCTTTGATCCTAAAATCATAATAACTTGGTCATAGATCTTAGATCCTAAATTTTCAATTGAATCCTTAACATAATCTCCTAACCATTGACCCCTTGTGTTGGGGTGGCGGGCTCTGATTAATGACATTGCCGGGTTACAGAGGTAGGCGGGCACACCCAGGTAGCCTGCTGTTTATATGCTCCTTCCTGCTCTGGCACTAAGCCTGCAATACGCTGCAGTGTAATAATCAAAGGCTCGCCCGGCCTGAATTGATTTCTGACCACAGAGAATATGCCATTAGCAGAACACCAAACCTCCTATTCTGACTGACCAGAACGGATAAGGCATGTATATGGGAAACTAATAGTGGCATTAGCATTGAAAGCACTGTAAGATCGCATTATGGCATATGACCATCACATCCCTAGCGTTTGTTAAATGGAGGCTGTATTCTATTGTACCGTAAGGTCACCTCATTCCTATGCATCCTTAAGAACATCATTCATACCCACATAGGTGTAGCTTACACACCTGGGGCGAATAGGCACTATGAGCTATAGGTAACGGCTAGTGACTACAATACCCCCCAGGCTGTCAAGGGCCACAAGGTGAGCAGAAAACCAGGTTCAGTGATTAAGGGTTAAGGGAGATTAGGGTTGAGGAACCCAGGTGTAGACCATGGGAGAGTTTGTGTGAGTGACTCATGAGCAATAGATACTACCAGATAAACGGTATGTATCAGTGAACGTAGGGCAGAGAAAGGATGATAGGCTAATAAAGGTTAGGGAGAGCAGCTCACGTGAAAGGAACTAGATGAGCACTACCAGCTGGACTGTAGACACTTTTAGTAATATGCCTCTTTTGAAGACAAATGTACGGGGTTGAAGGGTAGCGGGAAACATGCGCCTGTGAAGTGTAGATTGGCTTGTTGACGTATGTCCGCCCTGGGGGCTTGACGTTACGTCAAGGCGCCAAGAAGCCACATCAAGAGCCACATCTCATGTGGCCCCTTCTGTCGGACCACGTCAGGTACTATAGATTCTTCCCACGCCATGAAGCCCCAGTAGGCATACCTTATACGTCATCCCTGACATGTGGTACAGATGTGGCTTTGTAGGCTGGCATTGTGTGAGCAGCATCTTCCTGCTCAGAGCAGCTTCCAGTGATGTGCATTTGGGCTGGTCTTAATCCTATCGTTTATACAGAGGATCTTCCATCTACAAGTAGTAAGCGTAGGGACTAGCATATTTAGTTGAAATGACTGAATGAGGGTTTAGACTAGAGAAAAAGAAAATACGTCTCTTTTGCATTTTTCAAAGACTTTAAAAGAACACATGTGAAACCATCACTTTAGCTGTGGCTCTGTTTCACCCCTTGTATAATGTCCTCTTACCACACCATATGTATGCTAACGGCCATAGCCTTCCGCCTCCTTTCTAACTAGAAAGCCGTGAGCTATGTTCCCCTTAACTCCCATTCACACATGAAGCCACATTTCAATTTCCTCCTGCAGCCCAATCCATGCCTGGAGCCTCTTCACCTAGCCCCATCCTAGAAGGTGTTTGGTGAAGTCACACATACTTCCATGCATTCAGGCCGTATACTTCACCTAAATCAATCTCCAACCAGAACAAATAAAGAGTATCTATAGCGTATACATAGCACATATACCATCATGAATCCATACTGTTCGCAGCATCTTCATCATGCAACATTTTAGCATACACACTATTGAAAGCCTGTACATGTGAATGTCTACATGCAAGGGTTTTTAATATTTTTTTCCTGTTATTAGCGTGCATCCCATGAAAGGCGCGGAGAAACTTGAATATCTTTAAAAGATTACTATGAAAACTAAGAACTGAGCAATCTCCATTGCTAAGGTACAGTTTGAGGTAAATTGTATACTGTCTTCTGACAGTTTTGACAAATCAACCACATTGTGATGACCTATTTACATGATAGCATGAAATCTATCATGTAAAATGGTGATCTAAGTATGGATAACCTAAAATCCATTTACAACTACAGAACTGGGAATACAATCTAACACATAATAATAATGCAAACTGTATCTTGATCATGATCATTTATAATCCTGTATTCAATAGGAATGATTCCTAGAAGTGCCACCAGACTGAGCCAGTATACCATTTATATACACTTTCTATGTGTTTGACTTAAGAATAGATATTCAAACTATGTTTAGATAATGTTTTGATTTAAATTCATTCCCTAACATGCTACAACATTGGTAGAATGCATGAATGTAGGAAAAGAAATCAAAAGAACTGATGATACAATGTTAGAGATAAGTTCTACTTCTGGTCACACCCGGGCTTCCCTAGCCCACTTGAAAGGGTCTATTTCTCCTCTTTTCTCTCCCCTCAGATGTGTGTGGTGCACATATGTGCGGGCACTGACACATTCCTCTGTGAAATTGTGTAATGTTCTCGCCATGAATATGACCTTAGCTGTCGTAATGGTGTTAAACCTCTATTACTTACTCACTCACTCTTCTGGTCACACCTCATTTGTGGCATTAAAAAAAATATATATGATCAGCATCATACCCAACCTGATGTTAACCCTAACTAAGGCTATCCCCAACTACAATGAGACCCTTTTAGGCAAGCCATGCACAAGGTGCGCCTTGTACTCGGACCAGACGTCCTGAGTTGGGGGTGCGCCTTATATGCGGGTTTTTCAAAATACCCATTCAGGGGAGATAGGTGCGCCTTCTACGTGAACCAGCCTTCCATGAGTTGGGGGTGCGGCTTCTACGCGGGCTGCGCCTTCTACGCGAAACATTACGGTATATGAAATCTGTCTGAGGTTGTACATGAAACAGCAGCGAAGTAACACGAGATCAATCCTATCAGATTGTTAAGAACACCAGACATGCCACATTAAACGTATTGGGCCTTTTATATCTACTGGGTAATGGAAGCCACACTGGAAGCCACACCCAAAAGCTGTACCAGGGTATCACTTACTGTGTCCGTACATAAGGGCCCATTGTTACCCTAAACTATCATCTTAGTTATCAAAGAAAGCCAGCGTTGATATCTTCTATTAGAGACATATAAAATAACAATGAGACGTTCTTATTGAAATATGATTCTGTACTTCAAGAAATAACAACGTGATGTCTTTTGTTTTCTGTAGGTGAGTGTCCCTTAACATGTCTACCAGGGTATATTCAGTCATTCTGTTAACTCTGGTACTACTATAGTATGGGTAAGTCATATTTTGTTTAATTTAAAAGGACCTTTACAGGCTAGGTAAGTCAGGTTAGCTTCTGGACATGATATCATAAATATGGGCTTCCCTAGCCTCCTTAAAAGGGTCTATATCTCATCTTTGCTGTCCCCTCGGATGTGTGTGGTGCATATATGCACATAGTTCTCGCCATGAATATGACCTTAGCTGTCGAAATGGCGTTAAACATCTATTACTCACTCACTCATTATATCATACACTCATAAAAGTGGTAGGCATTTGTTATAGTTAACCCTTCAAAGTACACGTGTTTCTTCGTCCTCGTGCAGTACCAGTGCAGTATTGGTGAGTCTTATTTGTTGGCATAATGTTCATGTATCATGAGGACCCATATGGAAAGTGCAGGATCGGCATCATGCATGAATACTGCAGCGGCGAGTTACTCACTAGGACTGCATTGATGCATCATGAGGACTAATTCACTTTAAATCACTCTAATTCACTTTAAATCACTGCGCCTCCCTAAGATGTTAAAGATACAAAGAGCTTGGTAGCAGCTGGCGCTTAGGACGGTCCCCAGACATCCGGGCCTATAGAAATTACCGAGAAGTCTAGGGGTCGGCTGGTGGTCTGGCGGCTTAAGGACTTAGTTTGGGCCGCCCTGGAGGAACTACCTAAATACCAAACCCATATAGAGCCATCGTCTACATGAGGGATTTAGGGGCCGTCTGAGGAGGAGATAAGAAGCGGCTAAGCTCAGTTTAACGTTCTTGTGTGGCCGAGAAGAGATCTTGGTGAACGATTAAGGTATATGCGTCCAATGGTTAACAAATAGATCCTCGGTGAAGGATTTACTTATGTATTAGAGGGTGTTAGAGGAAGAAACCTTGGCCATTAAGGCGTTGTTTATAATGGATGCATGTCCATGACTCTTCCATCATCATCCCTCCAAATCCTTCCGTCATGTATGGATTTTTTCTCATGTCAATGTTGGTGATTTCCCCTCTGTCGCCATTTCTTGAGAACGATCTAATGCTAATCCTTTGTATGAGTTTTGTTCCAAACTCATACGAGAGATTATGGTGGCATCTAAAGGAGTGGATATTCCACTATTAAACAGATCAATCAAGCTATGGGATTACGAATATTTGATTGTTTAAAAAATAGGAAGTCCTCGGTGATTATGCAGATTCGTCTATATTGATGCTGGCACTCTCACATATTTGCTTCCATTAAAGAAATGGCCCAAAAAAGAAAGAGAAGAATATATTCAAGAGACTTATCAGGGAACAAACTTAATACTAAATCAACTTCCCAGCACTTGCATACTGACCTGTACAACGTGATGTTTGATCGCGTGCAAGATTTGATTATGCGTGAGTCGCATCCATTTGTGTACGGGCATTAATGATTGAGCCTGGGCAAACATACACCAACTTTCTGTATCCAGAACACTAACCCCTTAACGGTTGCATCGAACATTGATTTAGTGAGCTCATTCATCATCATGATGTAGAGATGCAACCCTGGTGAGTGAATCGCCAGTGCTGCAGTCATACATGATACCGGTGCTGCTGGGCTGATGTCATTTCAAATGACTGGCATGATGCATTAATGCAGTGCTGGCTGTCTGTCGCTGCATCATGACGTCCATTGTTACAATGAGGCAACGTCACATCCTCATGGGGTTAGAATTACGTGCTGTATCAGTTCAATATTATGATTTACTCTGCATCCCACACTAAATAGATTAATGTAAAAGTCAAATTAGTTTTGGGTACCACAACCATAGGGTCTAACCGTCATTGGCATACAGGTAGATGTCAGGCCTTTTACCATACGTTCACATTGAAAGCTCTTTCATAATGGGCCTAATCTGGTGGCACAGTTCTTTGTCTAATTAATACGATGCAATCAGTAGCGTATATACACTATACAAAGGAATGGCAAAGCTTTGAGAACAATAGTTCAACAGCCCTTGTAAAGAATTGATTGTATGACTGGGAGAGATATCAGGAAGCCAAAAGACAGAATCAACCGTAGATCCTGTCCTATAGGCTTGCCGCTGCATTATTAAGGTGCATTCGTCGACAGATGATGACACGCCTATCACCTTGGTGGTGTATAAATGCCTTCTCCAGGACGGGGCCTAATGGCCGGAATCCGATAGCCGCCTGATATCTGTCCCACTTTGCTCCATATCTATTATTGATGAGGAGCAGCATTGTCCAGCATTGGCACACAATGAGAGTATGAGTGTGCCACCAGGTGGGTGTAGCTATGTGTGGTGAGTGATGATGGGATCGAATCCTTCCATGTTCAACATCCAGCATTGATGGGGACATCAGGGCTTTTGAATTTTAACACTGCACTACTACACCTTCTCTGGTCAATTTGTGAGGGGATTTCAATAGAATTTTGTAATTTGGACACTTTGCACTGTGTGGTTAAAACGAACCATTGATAGTGGTGAGGTTGGAGAGATCACTCAACACCTGTGTATGGAAACACATAGCGCCACGGGCCAAAGTGTATGGAACTAATGCTAGAGTAAAACAACAGAATTATGTCATTGCATGTACAAATTCCTCCACAAAAAGGCAAGCACCAAATGACATCATTTATAGTAACAGAGTCGAGCTCGATATTTCATTGAATAATGAATCAAGAGACTTTCAGCTTCAAAATCATAACCATCCAGGTTTGATATCTAATCATCCATTTCCTCGGCCCCAGTACTTTGTTAGATATTTTCCTAAGTCTAGAGCGTCTTGAAAGTGACTTTGAAAACGTCATTGTCTGGTGGCGAAATCATCACTTTGTTTGGGTTAGTTAAGAAGTGCCCGGAAGCCATTGCCCTGTAATGGGACAGACAACAGGTTAAAATGGCAAAATTGCCTTCCCGCGGCCAACCTAGAAACTAATAACACCTTTACTGATGTAGGGGACTGCCCAGACAACTAGCCAGGTAGGCTGCCAGGCAGCTAGCCATAGTCTGCTAACAGAATAGTGCAATAAGCAAATGAGCATTTTGCGAACAAAATTTTCACTGCTCTATTTAATTATTCTTACAATTGGACGCATTACTGATTTCAGTAAACACAATATGGTATAATCTGTGGGATCATTCCACCTCTTACTATGGTGAAACTACATACAGCATTATGTACAGCTGGGCCGCCTCTAGTACAGTTGGTCTAAAATCTTCAGTATAAATTACCTACATCTATGTATGAGTTTGTAGAGCTGATACCACCGGTGCATATTAACCAGTGGGGGTCTGATCCTATTGATATGTCCCGCAGGGTTGGGCTGCCTGCCCCCTGCCCGCCTTGACCCGCCCCTTCCGTGTTCTCGTCACAGGCTCTTTGATTAGCGCCCGTTAAGCCCGCGGATAATCCAGCATTAGGGGGCACCCAGTGCCCCTCTCATCCACTGCCCCCGGGGTGTATTATAATTGGCATGGCCAGGCCACAAAGCTCCACTCGGACTCCTTGTGTTATAATACGACCCACGTAAAACAGACTCAAGTCTCTGTGTCATGGATATCATTACACTGAAAACCTAGAAATTCTGAAACTAGTCAGCGGTGACCACTTTAGGTCCTCAAGTTGACGATACCTAAAACTACAGCTTTAGGTAGTCAAAATGATGACTTTAGGTCGTCATCCTGACGACCTGAGTCATCAGGATGACAATACTGACAGTACAGAGTCGTCATATTGATGACTCAGGTCGTCAGGATGACGACCTAAAGTCGTCATTTTGACTAACTAAAGCTGTAGTTTTAGGTATCGTCAACTTGAGGACCTAAAGTGGTCACCGCTGACTAGTTTCAGAACTTCTAGGTTTTCAGTGTACATTATGTAAATACTAGCCTAAGATTGGCGCAAATATGCCAATAGACATACTTACACCATAAATGCGATACTGCCATCATACTGTGAAACTGTACAAATGTCGGTCAAGAGGGAATAGAGTTGGCCATTACCATAGCTGTACAGGAAGAAAGATAACAGGCTTAGTACAGGGCGTACTATAGCTGCTTTCACTTACAAATACTTCGGGTCTACTCATTTCAATACCTTGAGGTATAGCAGTTCAAACCATGTTGGTTGTAAGAGGACATATCTTTGTTTCTTTCCATTTAGTTATACCATTCCCCTCAAAGTAGCCTTATACTTAAATCAAGTGTAGTGAGACAAGTGCAAGTGCAGTATCACATGTATACATCTTTTTGATATTCCTGTGTATATCCCCAGAGCACTCTCCCTTGGCCCTCATCCCTGCACCAGTTGGCATCACGCTGAGGGAACCTGGCTTCAATCAAGACAAGGTTTCCACAAATGCCAGACACATTGGGCATTAGGATATTTCAGCCAGTCCCAGATTTACTGTTAATGACTTTTTGAGAGTGAAGGAAGGAAGACTGATGTTGTGCATATGTGTCTTGTTCTAGCTGTACTAGTAGTGGGATATCAGCCACTTGTGTGTACCTGCTGGGTATGTAGATTATTGGGCAGGGGTCTGATAAGATGTATGTTTGTGGTTGGATACTGTGTTTCTGTACGTTGACAGAATACACTATATCGTTGATATAAAATGATGTGCTGAATATTTGAAGTGGTGAGAATATTTACAAATGGATGCTGTCTCGATTTAGATCATTTTTAAGAGGCTTCCAACCCTGGTGGAATGTTCTACGAGAGTTGAGGCTTAGTGTCAAATTCAAGTTCATTAGAGTGACAATTTTATGCATGGCATAGACATTTTTTTTACGTCATTCTGAAATAACCCTTGCCATGTAGTACCATTACTTTGGTCTATACTAGTCAGAGGTGATGAAGTCAACCTATGCAATATGCATGGACTCTAAAACTGATGGACAAATGAGTCATAAGTATACCTATGTACTATAGATGAGGGTACTATTCAGCTATGAATAATCGCCTTCCCACCTTTCTTTTTTAAGCCATAGCATACAGCATAGGATCCAGATAGTTTCTACTATTTTGTTCCTCATTATTGAACGTTGTTTCTATTTGGTACCAATCCCCTACCTCCACGTGGCAATCCTCTCTTTCAGTCCCACCACCCTTCCCTGCAGTACACCAGCAGCCCACAGAGCAACAGAGAAAACTAAAGAAAAACGTCTACAAAATGGCAAAGTAATGCTGCTTTGCCGCGCCCATTCTCCTGTTTATTATCAAATCAAATCGGCACTACTTTCATCTCGGCATAATATTGGTGGTACCGAGGGCTTGGGTGGATGTTTGGGCGCCGGGTATGGTGCGTCTATGCCTTAAGCAAACAGAGTCGTGTTTGTTGGAGCTTGATAAGGTGGGGCTGTGGTCAGGTAGGGGCAGGGCACCTGGGTAAGCCCTGCTGTTGGGGCTGCAATACAGGAGACTTGCTCTGGTGTTGATGTAGACCTGCAGTTGGGGCTGTGGTACACAGCTGGTACAGGCGGCCAGCTCTGATGTAGATTAAGAGCTGTACATAGTTGGGGCTGTAGTACAGGCGGGCAGCTCTGATGTAGATCTAGAGCTGTAGTACAGGCAGGCAGCTCTGATGTAGATGTAGAGCTGTAGTTGGGGCTGTAGTACAGGCGGACACCTCTGATGTAGATGTAGAGCTGTAGTTGGGACTGTAGTACAGGCAGGCAGCTCTGATGTAGATGTAGAGCTGTAGTTGGGACTGTAGTTATAGACGGCCAGCTCTGATGTAGACGTAGAGTTGTACCACAGGAGGTTAGCTCTGATTTAGATATATAATTAAAGTTGTAGTACAGGAGATGTAGAACTGTAGTTGGGACTGCAATGGGCTGCAATACAGGACAACATCTCCAGTGTATTCGCATACCTGTGGTTGGGACTATAGTGCAAGAAATACTACAGCTGTAGGGGTAGAGTACAGTTACGGTTAAGAAGCCTACTGCCACGTGGATGTAGAGATGCAGTTAGGGCTGTAGTACAAGGCTCCAATTGCTGTATGGAGCTGCAGTTGGGGCTGTAGTACGAGGCACCGATTGCTGTGTAGAACTACAGTTGGTGCTGTAGTACAAGGCACTAATTGCTGTATAGAGCTGCAGTTGGGGCTGTAGTACGAGGCACCAATTGCTGTGTAGAGCTGCAGTTGGGGCTGTAGTATGAGGCACCGATTGCTGTGTAGAACTACAGTTGGTGCTGTAGTACAAGGCACCAATTGCTGTATAGAGCTGCAGTTGGGGCTGTAGTACGAGATGTAGAGCTGTAGTTGGGACTGCAATGGGCTGCAATACAGGACAACATCTCCAGTGTATTCGCATACCTGTGGTTGGGACTATAGTGCAAGAAATACTACAGCTGTAGGGGTAGAGTACATTTACTACTAAGAAACCTACTGCCACGTGGATGTAGAGATGCAGTTAGGGCTGTAGTACAAGGCTCCAGTTGCTGTATGGAGCTGCAGTTGGGGCTGTAGTACGAGGCACCGATTGCTGTGTAGAACTACAGTTGGTGCTGTAGTACAAGGCACTAATTGCTGTATAGAGCTGCAGTTGGGGCTGTAGTACGAGGCACCAATTGCTGTATAGAGCTGCAGTTGGGGCTGTAGTACGAGGCACCAATTGCTGTGTAGAACTACAGTTGGTGCTGTAGTACAAGGCACCAATTGCTGTATAGAGCTGCAGTTGGGGCTGTAGTACGAGGCACCGATTGCTTTGTAGAACTACAGTTGGGGCTGTAGTACAAGGCACCGATTGCTGTGTAGAACTACAGATTGTGCTGTAGTACAAGGCACCAATTGCTGTATAGAGCTGCAGTTGGGGCTGTAGTACAAGGCACCGATTGCTGTGTAGAACTACAGTTGGTGCTGTAGTACAAGGCACCAATTGCTGTGTAGAGCTGCAGTTGGGGCTGTAGTACGAGGCACCGATTGCTGTGTAGAACTACAGTTGGTGCTAGAGTACGAGGCACCGATCGCTATGTAGAACTACAGTTGGTGCTGTAGTACAAGGCACTAATTGCTGTGTAGAGCTGCAGTTGGGGCTGTAGTACGAGGCACCGATTGCTGTGTAGAACTACAGTTGGTGCTGTAGTACAAGGCACCAATTGCTGTATAGAGCTGCAGTTGGGGCTGTAGTACGAGGCACCAATTGCTGTGTAGAACTACAGTTGGTGCTGTAGTACAAGGCACCAATTGCTGTGTAGAGCTGCAGTTGGTGCTGTAGTACGAGGCACCAATTGCTGTGTAGAGCTGCAGTTGGGGCTGTAGTACGAGGCACCAATTGCTGTGTAGAGCTGCAGTTGGGTCTGCAATACAAGAGGCCAACTCCTGTGTAGATTTAGAGCCACAATTAGTGCTGTAGTACAGGAGGCGGTATAGAGTAGCTAAATGTCTCAATTATAGTCAGATTCTCTACATGGCACAGAAGATTTGCCCACTAGTGATTATCTCATAAAGCTCAGATTTTGCTGCAGTCTGACAACCGTCTCTGGTCGTCACTCTGCAACTACTGTACAGTGTTTAGACATTGTTACATTATTTTGTGTTGATGAAACTGTAAGAGTACAGAATTGATGTGTTGAGGGTTTTTTTTGTGATGTCAGCAAAAGCAGGCACATGGTGACCTAGCCTATTTTCTCACTGGAATGACGACAGTTAACCCTCTAAGCGGCACATCTAGTCCTTTAAGAATGATGCACCAACCACTGCTTGTCATCCTGATGCCCAGTATGGAGTATCTAGACCTTTTGAGTGAAAGTGCTGTATTACGCACATGCTGGACCACTGAAGTCTAAGTGCATGAACTAACTCTAAGTCGCCTGAATTGCGTTAATGTAGCATAATGAGAAGGGGACATTAAGTCTCAGGTATTATCTCGTCCCTAAAGGGTTAACTGGGACTTAGGGAAGTAAAGAATGGCTTGAGAATGTATGCATACTTCATACTATAGGTAGGTGAACGCATCTAGCAGTGCAGACTGTTACTTGAGACGGTCTGTATCGAAAGAAGTTTTCCATAGTGACCTTTTTGTAGTACTCATATAACTCGTGCTTTTCACTTTTGTCATTTGAGAAGATAACTTCTTTGGATAAGGTAAATCTATGGGAGGAGCTGTATAGAACACCACAGGTCATGATTTCAAAGCCTCTTGGCGGAAAAAAACAACGAAAACATGGCAGGGGTATATAAAGATGACAGTACATTTGATCTCATCAAAAATGCACCTCAGTCGCTGACTTCTCAGTTGTGTATAATAGAATTACTTTACCTCTAACAATGATAAAGGTGTAGTACCAGGGCCCCGGGACCAGGGCAGGAGCCATCTTCCCATTGATGTTGGGTTGGATATCAGTAAAGAAAGTGTTGACAATGGCTCTAGGAGTCAGGGAATCTTTCTTTTTTACCTTTTACCTCCAAGCTTCCCACTGTCAGTTAAACCAAGTTAAATTTTCTCTGGTAACTCCCACAAAGGGAGCTTTGACGCATGAAAGTTGTTTGTTCTTATCCAGTGCAGAGAAAAAAGAGAAAGAATGACAGGCATGAAAGTCTTCAGGGAATGCTCTGATTTTAGGGATTTTGAAGTTCCTGGGCCCTATACATTCAGAAAGCCTGGTTTTTGGGGCGAATATTGGACCATTTCAGGGATTTTCGTGCTCTGTGACTTTCATCCCTGGAATGAGTTTGCTGATACAGTTAACGCCTACCAACACACGATAGTTTTCACACTCCTTATTCATAGATAGATTGATAGTTATATGGGCCTTCCTATATGTCTTAAGTAGTACTGCGGTTTCTCTTACATCTGTAGGATACTACAACCCTATAGGGTGAAAAGGTAGGTCCTCATCTTTTTACTTAATGGGGGCCTTTGATATTTTGAGGTTGAGTAATTACCAAATTAGCTGCCAAAATAATTTGGGGGGATAATTGTCAAGATTTTTAAAATTCTGTTGCTAGAGAATAGATAAACTTTTTCGTGAGCCCTGTAAATTATCCACTATTTGGTCAATTAAAAGTCAATAAATGTCAGGTAAAAGTCAGTTAAAACCATGATACATAGAAAGTGGGAACCCTGAAATCACTTCCTGATGAAGTTGCCTATGCTGTGAGGTGGCCATTCAGCCCCACAAGTTGTCATGGATCTAAAGCTGTTGCTATTCATGCTGAATCAGCAAGGTTTCCCTAAGCATCACCACATTACATCAAATAGCCTCACCTAAGTGTTTAGCCTCACCTTAATGTTTAGCCCACAAATTCTCTGTGGGTGGAAATTAAACAGATGTCGAGGCTGTCCTGCTCAATTACCGGAATTCATATTGGAGGATAAGGGTGGCAGAAAGGTCTGTAGACATTTCGATGCTGAGAAACACAAGGAGTGTTATCGATTGAATTGCTCCAGCCACAGTTTTATCTGTACAGACTACATTCAGCCTGCTCTCTGCACCCACGCATGATAACAGTAAAGGGATCCATTGGGTGTATGCTCCTATCCTAGGAGAAGGAAGATCAATGCAAACAATATTAACTCAGTCCCCTGTGATAGAAAGTAAACTAAGTGATTTGAATTAGTTCAAAGTCAAAACTACCACAACATTTAGTGATACATGGCCAACGTTGTTTCATAGTAGTAGAATCCCAATGCTTTGGGTAGAATAAGCACAGATGCAAGAAGTTCTGCTATGTGTTTAAAAAAAACAAACAAAAAAAAAAAAACACATTAAAATGTAGCTGCCTTATCCCTTTCTACATAGGGATCTATGGAAATCCATGCAAGGCTGGCCCAGTAAATACCACATCACAGACGTGTAAGTAGAAGCCTTGCTCCATGGGCTACAAAATACGTCCATCAACAGTCTCTATAAATCCCCTGCCACATCTTCTGATCATTGCCAGTGACGTATAGAAACCAGCCCTGCCAGTCATGACATCTCTGCTCCCCTGAGCTACCATCAAAGGCCCTGTGACCTTTGGGTAAGTGAAGCTCAGATCGTCTTGCTCAGCCACCCCTGCTCTGAATTTAACCCACCAACTCCATTCCTTAAGGTGTGCATAGTAGTTGCCTCCAGATGCCTAGGCTGATGGATCCTGCCCTGGAGGTCAGGGGTGAGAAGCCCTTTTGGTGGGGCCATCACCAAGGTCTAAGACATCACAAGGCATCCCCATCCGCTGGTTTGTAACAGTCTGGCTGTCAGTAGACTCTGAAAGGGCCCGCCGACCAGGCACCAGCTGCAGTTGCTACTATTATGGGATGGCTCCAAAGTATGGGATGGCGCCAACTGGGGCCGTTAATCGTCTTGTCCTATTGTTGGACGTCTCGAGTCTGAAGTCTGCCCTTTGTCTCAGGGCCTTTTCTCTCTGGCTCTTCTTTCAGACAGGAACACCTGAGTTCTGGCACACTGAAGGTACACTAATCGTTAATATGCCACATTGCGCACCTGCTCCCCTGGTTCTGCTATGTGCTAGGTGTTACTCCGATTCCCGGATCTGTTTTATACACTTTGTCACCTGTCTTAGCATAAAAAGAAAATCTCATCGCCTCAGTGCAAGACGGTTGTATCTGCATATTTCAAGTTTTGCAGGAGAGACAGAAAAGGGTTAAATTACTATAGCCTAGTATAGGATCAAGTGGACACAACCTCATTGCATGGGGGTCTGTAAGTAAAACATGTCATACTAGGCAAAGCTTCAGTGCATTCATAGTAGGTAGATAAAGGTCAATAGATATTAAAACAGAAGGAAACTCAATTTTTCCAAAATGTCAGTTACAACCTTCTTGTACTAAAGCGACGAGCTAGACGGGTACTTTCCATTCTCCAATGGAGGCATGCCTGGGGCGTATTTTGATATCTCTGACGACAAAATAGGCCTATCAGAGATGTTTAGAAGGGCCCTCAAATTTAGACTTAAGTGCAATTTCATATGTTGAGAAATACTTCCAATTGTGAAGTTTTCAACGGCCCTGATATTTTAAGAGGTTGTACCTACACCCAACTGACACCTCTGGTCTCATAGACTTAATATAGCCAATATGTTGTCACTGGTTGTTGATATTGAAATACCCCCAAGCAGGCATGGGATTCTTCAGGTATATCCGAAATCTTGGATGTTTAAAGACTAGATTTGTACAGATCCAATGAGAAAATGATTTGAAATAAATAAAGGGGGTGGGTCTTACACTTTTAAGGCTTTTAGGAGCCACCTCAAATACTACCGCAGCGAAGGGACAGGGACAACATCTCGGATATTTCTTCTAAACCTAATCCCATGACTGCCCAATTCAGGTTTGTAAATAATGTGTTAAAGAGTAGGCACTACATTATTTAACAGAGAAAAAGGTTACCACACAGGAACCCCTATGTGTGAAGATTGGTGAGAGGAGGGAGGTGTGGGTACACTGGAGTATTAACTGGTTAATCTACATGCAGACCAGAGGAGGCCCTAGCATCCATAACAGGATCCTCTCCTGGGTTAGAGAACTGAAGTTATGTATACCATTACCTCTCCAACCTCCTGCCCTCCTGACTCCCTTTATAGATGGTTCTCTCTACCTGTGCTCGAGCTATTCTTTTGATATAAAACCCCATTGGGGGCACCTACTCAGGGAAGAACTTCAACCTAGCCTGTTAGGCTTCAGTCCCATTGGAGTAATGATAGATCAGCGTAGCTTGACTCGGTTAGAACACTGAATGGTGGTGTGAATTGTATTTTGGCTTACAAGAGTCAGATTTGCACCAGCCCTTAGAGGATTTATACTAAGAGTTTTTAGATATGCATGACAAATGAATGTTACAGCAAGAAGTGGAGGCTAGATTCAAAAATTGCCATTGCAGTTACAGTAGGTCTACTCGGTGGTAGTAGTACATAGTAGGGCCTGCTGTTTTCTCATTACATTCGGTTCGGCGAGTCTGATTCCAATTTTGTTGGATATTAGTGTGGGTGATCCTTGTAATTACATGGGACATGTCTCACCGGGGGATTGCTCTTCCACCCCCACCCCCCCCCCATCCCCCATCCCGGCACTGTACACATGCTACAAATAGAAAAGAAAACCGAGAATTTGTATTACCGATACAATTGTTTCTTAAAATTATCATCACCATGTTTGGCACATTTGATAGCTATGTCTTAACTATGTGTTGGTCTGTTGATAACTATGCGTTGATCTGTTGATTATTATGCCGGCTTCCCTAGCCCACTTAAAAGGGTCTATTTCTCTTCTTTCCTATCCCTCGGGATGTGTGTGGTGCACGTATGCATGGGCACTGATGCATTCCCCTGTGAAATTGTGTAATGTAGTTCTCGCCATGAATATGACCTTAGCTGTCGAAATGGCGTTAAACATCTATTACTCACTCACTCACTCGTTGATTATTATACCTTAGAGGATGGTATCTGCGTTTAGAGTCAAATATATATACATAATAACATTGTCATAATAACTGCATCTTTAATAAAAAAAAAAAGAACTAAGTCCCTCAGGATTAAAACCCGCATGTCGACAAAGAAAGCTAGGGATAAAAAGAATACCTAGAATGAAAGCGCAAAAGAAAATCTGTGCAGTAGCAAAAGCTGAAATGCTGGCAGGAAATCTGGGCTAATGCTTTACCTCTGGCGGTTCGCCGTGACTGGCCCCACTGTCAGATAAGTCCTATCTAATCTGATCAGAGACATCTAACCTAACACCACAGGCTGCACGCCCACCAGCCACCCTGGTCCACTGCTTCTACCCAGAAACCTACTCTAAAATGTACGTTATGGGTGCAGGGGGATTCTAACTTGGAGGCGTTAAGCTTTGGAGCCATTAAATTACTGGGCCCCATATCGCCTAATGGTCAGAAATAAAAGAGTAAGCAGATGCAGTATGAAAGATTTAATACTGTGTTCAGTAAACTACCAGTTTGATAACTGTAAACACAGGAAGATATATCTTAAGTGGGGTGGACAGACTAGGTCAAGCTGAAACCAACTTGAGATCCCGCGAGCCATACAACTGCTATTCCACATTTTATATTACCTTCTTGGTAACCTCGCTGTGGTACCACTAAAGTTATGAGCGTTCTCCCCAAGGCTTATACATAAGTTCATGGTGATAGCTACCAGTGCATTACCATCCATTATCGTTAACTTGAACATTTCTAAATCTAATGCAATGCAATGGCATCTGCAGCTTGTGTGGTTAATTAAATGTTTTCCAAGCCTAGTGATCTCGATCCTGGTGCCAATGTCCAGAAACCATATCCTGTGTGTAATGTTGCTATGGCTCAAGTCATACCTGACACAAACCCAAACAATACCATGATAAAAAGGTATTCCATTCCTTGATTTTCTGGTGGTAGGGTTCTGATTCAGTCAGGGTGCAATTAAGATCCAAGCCTTGATATATTAATGGATCCTCCTGTTCTACAACACCCCCTTCCCATGTTAGGGCCAGGATCTGGTTGAGATTCAACTGCAATCTATTCATATGATGTTGATCTGCTTTTGATGTGGTAGGGGCCTTGGTGTGGTTTCCCTATAATCTTATCAGATTCATCTTAATCTGGCCGTCATCTGGCTATCTGACCATCCTTCAGCATCAGATAGCTCTCCTTCATCGTCCCCCTCCATGACACAGGGTTTGTTGGGGGAGATATGGCTTCACACAGGACATTGACCGAGTAGACCTAAGGCAGCAATTTCCGACCCTAGGACTAAGGCCGCCGCACAGCGCCCGAGTTCCTTGTTGCATTTGGTCGTTTTGAGTTTGCTACAATTTAGGTACGGGGTTATCAAACGCAAAGTGCTGGCTTGACTTGGGTAACATTTGGGTAACCCTTAAAGCCCGAAGCGAAGCAACGTGTCTAAGTAAGTGAAATGCTTCTTCATGCAATTTGATAGAAATGGTTCTTTATGTTTACATAGTGAGTTGCATATTCAGCAGCCATGGGTCAGATACCGCGAATAGTCATCAGGCTATCATGAAACAGGGTCTTTCAGCATCACCTATGGGTAATGTGACAATTCCCTAATGCCTCAGGTCTGAAACCCCAGTTACGTTTATTCAGCCGATAAGACCACATGGGGGTATTTCCAAGGTGTCATTTCGATATAGTAAAACATGCCTTAGACACCAAATGAATAAACCACATCGGGGTTTGACCATCACTTCATCACAACTGATCTAATATCTTCTAATGCAGAGCACTCACAGACTTGGAACTGCCTAGTTCCCTGTATTTGTCGTGATTGTGTCAGTGATTGTGACGACCTTTGGCATATAGAGCAGGCTATGGGACCATTCAAGATGACGTACAATTGGTCTTATCAGATGTCATTTTTCCTAAATCATACTCAGATAAGGCCTCCAACGGGTTGGCATGGCAGGAAGAAATCGAACTAGATGCTGTGTGATATAGCCACGGCTACATCATAAGGAGATGCAGTCCTGGCAGTCTCAAGTTGGAGCTAAGACAGAGGCTGGGCTATGAGAAATGACCTAAGCTGAGCATGGGGAAGGGATGGGGCTAAAGGTTTCCTCTCCTTGGGATTGCTGACCAAGGTTGAGGAATGGGCTCTGCTGGCGCCAGCCTGGCGGGGTTACAATATACTGTGTTGGGTACAAATAGCAAAAGATTAGCTTATACGGTAATTGAGAAGATGTATACATAGACTAATTAAGTAAGTATCTTTAGGTGTTGGGTTTTTGAAATACTTATTTCTATGCTAATTTAATTATGTCATATGCTGTGTCTCTTATCACATGATCTCTGAATGATATATAGTGATATGGCCTTGGTATGAGGAATATGTGGTGTCAGTTCAGGATGTATTGGTTATTCAACCAGACCACCACTTGCCTGTGTGCTGTGTGATATGACACACAGACTGATAGGTAAATGCAGCAAGTGAATATAGGACTGTCTGATGTTAGTAATGCGCAATAAGGACACGATGGCTTCTCCACTGGCTTCACTTGTCTCAAGATATACAGTAGGAAGCCTTTCATGTCTCCTCACCCCTTCATCTTCATCAAGAGAAGTAGGAAGGCGTGATTGGCGGCGCATCCTTTGGCAGGAGTCTTTGAGTCTAGCTAGGAGTCAATCAATGTAAAACGTCGATTCTACAAATTTTCTTAGATGTTTTAAGTACATCCTATGATCCATTTCAGAGGCGTAGGAAGCAAATCTTCATTGGGGGCCCAGTGGGGGCCCCACCTTGACCAGCTTGAATTGTCGAATCAAGCATAAAAGCGCCTATACACATGTACATACCTATATAAAATTTGTACAGAAAGGTGATTTTTGATGAATGTTTAGATCTGATTTTGAGTTTCAGGTCCCCATTTTCCCTATCCGATTGCCATATCAATCTATTTTTTTTTTTTTTTTGAGATGCAAAAATTTAGCTCCTTGTTCAATTCATTATGGGGGGGCAGACATACTCAGGCCCCACCTCCTTTATAATTGGGGGGGCAGGCCCCCCTGGCTCCCCCTCCCTTTTCCTACGCCCCTGCATTTCCACAGCTTGATGTTTCAGAGTTTATTCACTAGGGACGTTAGTCTTCCGAGATGGAACGGCACAGTAAACATTTGAAACACGTGGTTGATGTAAGGGAGGTTATCCTGACCTAACCTGGAATGTTATTAATGTTTCAGATAAAGATTCTACTGCCCCTTGAAATAGCATGGTTCAAATGTACCTTTCCAAGGTGAAATGATACATTGGCATAGATAAAACTGGCACACTCCTGACACAACAGCAGCATTTCTGACATACCATTGATGGGATTTGTAGACCAGTTTTATGACTCATAGATCTACTCTGTGTATATATAGTAGGTTTCCATTTTATGGACAGAGTACTCCAATATTGAAGTCTCCCTAGACTCTACCAGAAGCATTATATGAAAGTTCACGCAATGGTATGTTGTGAGTAGACAACAAGTCTGGTGTTGCCCACATAAAACTATTCTCTACCACCATATGAACAGCTGGATTTACGTTTTAGTCATTCTTCATACGTGTGCAATCCTGCTTGATCATAGTGCCAGGCATAAATGTTAAATTTGGCTGGTGATTTAGCAAGCAGTATATTCTGCCTTTTTGTACCACTATTATTCAGATCAATTTGTGTAGATACAAAGATTTGATGTGAATCTGGTTGCTGGATTCAGGTTTAGTCATTGGCTATTGGATCTGGGTGGGCAGTACCTCCCTACTAATAGTGACTGCCATGCACAGGCTGCTCCCACCTGCATGCCAAGGCCATTATAAAGTGACAACACTTTGTGCCTCTGTGTATTTGATGTGCTATATATGCCCACATAGCATTTTTATCGGCAGTGTTAGATACATGCAGTACAATAGCAACTGGTCATGAAGTGAGTTGGGAGGTGGCTCTGTGGACTATGAAAGTTTTTGACTTAGTCATCATCAAGTCACCCCAACCACTCCAATTCCCCCGTTACCTTTGGCTTTCTGTGCCATTAGTCAGCAGTTAAATTGGTTATATATACTCCGCAGATCATCATCAATGACGATTATGAAAATCAAAATAAAGCACTCAAATTACATTGTGTTAAAAAAGGACACATAAAAGCCACAAAAATCTAAATAATTAAAAGGTGCCTACATATCAAGTGATTTCAAAACGGTCCATTAGCTCATGTAGAATGAATTAGGGCTACTACCTGCCTGGTGTAATTTATCAGTGATACTGTGTCCTGAATTTTAATTAAAATAAATGACCTAATGAGCTTTGTTGAAGACGGAGTTGCATCAGTCTAGTGTGGTTGAATAGAAGAAAAGGTAAAATGCAAAATAAGACCAATTAATTGGTTTGTCTAGATAGATGATGCTACATTTTGATTGGTGTGAGTTGTACGCCTGTCTTCTTCATCAAAATAAACAGTTGTGTGGGTGGAAGATGTGTGTTGGAGGAATGAGTGAGGTTGGTGGGGGGGGGTATGTTTATTTCATGAATGTACCATTGAATTATAGTTGTAGTCTAGTTGTAACCTGAATCGTATACTCTCGCCATTACTAATCATTTCCCATTTGTGCCTTTGGTGAGAGACAATGATATATTTTCTTTTCTGATTTGAAAATAGAGCAATTTGAATTTGAATCAAATATCTGTATTGGAAAACATCACCAAGGGCCGTAGGAATCTCAGACTACAAGTAAAAGCTTGTACAAAAAGCTCTATCCTCCACATGCCTTCAAACTCCCCTCTCAGCTAGACACTGATTTAAGCGCGCTCTCCTTTTTACATTATTTGGTTTAAGAAGGGCCTTAGCAAGCGTTTTCTTGATAATTAATGCTGTCTGGGTGCATTCCAACACCAACTAGTACTGTGTGTACAATGTGTGCCTGTATACCTAGGAGAGTGAGGGACACCTGGTCTCATGGGGTAACATATGTGAGACAGGTGAGTACTATATGTCTTAAGCCTTTAATATATCGTATCCTCAGCAGGTGGCTGATGATGCTGTAAGTGTAATATATGATGTACACGATCTATGTTGCGGATACATCTTCAAAGGCCAATGGTCGATATATTTACTAATTTTTTTTAACTCAAGGGGGGGGGGGGTAAACAAGATGTGTATCCATATTGATTTAAAAGGAACACGGACAAGTTCTAAAGCGTAGTTCAAAAGAAGTTTTGAAGATTTCGAAATGCTGTCTATAAAAATGTTGTGCCTTGAAGTAACAAGAACAAGGATAAGTTCTAAAGCGTGGTGAAAAAAAAGAAAATTACAGAAGACTCAGAAATGCTGTCTCTCTATGAAAAGCGTTGTCTGATAACCGAGACCTACCCATAAGTGAAATAAATTTGTTACTTAAGTTGAAATATGATAAGCAATTGATAAGGATTGTCATGGATGGATACACATGTATTTATTCGCAGTTGGTGTCCTGATTAATGTTTGAATGCCAAAGAAAACCTGGTATGTTACCACGGATGTTGATATAGAAAGACCCTGGCTTTAGATAGTTCAGTCGAAGAGAAAGCCGACCTAAACAGGGTAAGTCACTGCTTGTAGCCTGGATCTTGTACTCAGTGATTGCTATGGGACAGATCCCTGACTAACAACCTGCCGTTATCCTTAACCCAAGGCGGCTTCTCCAGGCTTACTGTGGCCCACCCTGCTATACTGATAACGATAATGTCTCCACCAGGGTGGGGCAGGGTTCTAGAGGTGGGATGTGATCCAATGGGGGGGGGGGTAGGCGTGAGCGGTATGAATGAGTGATAATTGTGTAAGTAGAATTAGCTGGATCATAGGGATAGGAATAGTACCTTAGTGAAATGCTAGACAGGGTAGTGAAGCAGGAAGGTCAGTAGATAGACATAGGAGGGTATGTCAAGAGGCTAGGACAGAAGGCTGAACATTATTGTGTAAATCACTGTCAGGTAGAGACTTGAGATATTCAGAGTGAACATGGATAATGGAGGTTGAGAAAGATAATCCTGAGCACGTATTTACGGGTTCATACGGTAAATAGATACACCTTATCAACAGTTAATAAGGTGTTTTGTCTCCTCCGGCATCGTCCGGACACTACCCAGTGCCTTAGTGTGGGTAAGAGAATCACTAGTTAGGCTTTATGTTGCCATTCTCAGGGTGAAAGAGAAAAAAATGTGTAGGAGCTGGCTGAAGGACGCCAGGTGTCAAATAATGAGGGTCATTGATCTTCGAGCTGCTCGGGAGCTACTCCAGCAGCATGGAAAATGTGGATGAAATTGCCATAGGAACCTACCAAACGTACATATTTTGTGATACGATCTTGGGGGACCATCCATTGATGTTTTAGGGGCCAGCTTCTAGCTGCCCCCGTTCTGGTTGTACCAACACAGAGAAAAGAAGACTGATCGCTTTGACACATACTGCACAGGTCACCATTGTCTCCCACATGACATGTGTGAAAGGCATGTTGAATGAGGTTGACACTCTCACATTTGGTTCATCAACTCCACTTGACATGCGTAATGAAGACAGTTGTCATGATGACATATGTGCCATGTCCCAATGACATGTGCTCTATGTGTCAAATCAAGTTGACATGGATATACCTGTCATTTTGTCAGGAAGACTTTTTTCAGTGAACTGTCAGGGGCTGGTCAGCTAGTGGACGCTGCCCCATGTTGTATCGTACCAATCCAGGTGTAGGTGGAAGGTAAGGAACGTCAGGTCTGGGGATGTAGCTCAGTGGTAGAGCACTTGCTTGCAAGATGAGAGACCCGGGTTCGAATCCCGGTGTTTCCAAAGACGTTTTCGCCGACCTCTACAATGTTAGATCTGCAAGTGCATTGAGCGTTACGTTATGCCCTTTGTGTTCGGACGTGTCTGCCTCCACGTGCTTCAACTGCTAGATCACTCCTCCTAGCACATCCCCTGAATTACAATTGTTGCCTCTTTTGCAAAGAGAAGTGAAGGATGCCTACTCCTCCATCACCCTCAGCTCTCATCTGTTGTAGCCGTAGTCTGACCATATAGAGGGCCTTGAGGACAGAGCCTAGTGAAGAAGGAGTAGGGATAGGTCACTAGTATGCATTAAATTCAGGACACCCCTGCCTCCAGGGGTTGATGGTCAAAGGTTCCATGTAGGTCCGATCTAATTGGTTCTTGAGCAGCACGTGACATCCGTATCGTACTGGTAGATGTGGTGTACAGAGATGGGGTTATTCTGAGTAATACTTATGGTTTAGATTAAAGGATTAAGGCAGGTCTGAGCATTAGCATTTTTTAATTGGCTCATTTGTAGTCAGTCAACCCTATCAGTTGATTAATTGCTGATAACGTTGTACTTGTATGGTGTAAACTCTACATGTATATAAGCAGTTTTGCTCAGTGGACGGTAAACTGAGAAAAGATGTTCTTTGTATTACTCAAAGCTCTTCTTTGTATAACTCACTAGTATAATATACACCTAGGACATTTTACCAGGCCCTCTCTATAGCCATTCACATGATACAACATATAGCTCCTGGGATAGACCAGGCCCCCGCAAAGGCTGTATTGAGGGATATCCCCAGTCCATAGGGTAGAGCTTGTAGGTAGGAGGGGCACTAAGGTCTCTCTAATGGACTATACGACAGACTATATAAAGCAGGGGTGTAGCCCGTACCTATAGGTCATTGGGGGGCATCACACCTCGGCCGTCGGCCATTGTTTACGGAGGCTGATGGATGACCTGCCGACCGGAACTAGCCGTCCACCGTCCATACTCCATCTTGTCACTAAATGCACAGGTCACCATCTCACCACCGCCTAAACCCCTTAATGGCTGCATTGTGCATTAATATTAATGCATTATGACTATCGGTTATCATGGTATACCGACCCTATGGAGTTGGTACAATTATAAAGGGTTTAGTTGGCATAGATGCCACAATGCAGTGCTGGTGAGTTAAATGAGCATTAATGCATTATGGCAAGAAAGGAACTGATGCTGGAGGCATCATGACACCTTGAAAGTGTTAACCAGCCAGTCAGTATGGGCCCTATATAGGAGAGCCCTAACACCCACTCTCATATCCATTAGCTAACATGTGGGGGAGGAATTTGTAAGGGATTTGAGCGAAGAGCTGAACGGATATTGCCGTGATTTGAATAAGATGTCGGCGTCCTGGGTGCCCAGCTGATGGAGATGTGGTAAAAAAAAAAGAAGAAAAAAATATATGAAATATGTAGTAAAACCCCATATCTATTACTGGATCCCATATTTCTTACCCATGTCACGTAGCTCAGCTAAATACCTAAGTATATTTTGGCCAAGGTCCTCCTGGGTCATTGGCGCCGCCTTTTCAGTGGTTTTCAGTCCATCAAGATAGCCAACTTTAAGTGGGAATTGCTTCTATAAAAAGGGTCTAGAAATTAATGGAAAGGTGATGCATGTTCCCTAGATCCTCATCTTTCTGTACAGGGTAACAATTCCCGAAAAAGACTGGGTTGAAGTACCTGAAGTACTCGCAATAGGAGACGTAGTCGTAGTACCTTCCATACCAGCATGACCAGCCCCTGACGTGCCAATGGTCTCATTGGAGTCATGCATCTGAATGTCAGATCCATCCTCACTTATAGTATGTTTCCTTCTAGTATTTGGACCTTTCTTGCCCTTGTTTTCCTTCTGATCACTCATTGTGAATCTGTAAGAAACAGGGCCCAGAGTCACTAAAATTTAAAACACTACAGTGTTAAAATAGGAAGACTCACAATTCAACTCAGTTTATGGTCAATCGGTCCCCGTAGCGGCCGTGTGCTCGTCTCCGTGTTAACAGAGAGACTCGCCGAAACCAGCGGCAAAGTTTTCCGCCGCTCGGTCAACGTAACGGGCGCGCGCTCATCTCCGTCTTAACCGAGAGACTCGCCGAACCCAGCGGCAAAGTTTTCCGCTGCTCGGTCAACGTACAGGGCGTGCGCTGGTCTCCGTCTTAACCGAGAGACTCGCCGAAACCAGCGGCAAAGTTTTCCGCCGCTCGGTCAACGTACCGGGCGCGTGCTCATCTCCGTCTTAACCAAGAGACTCGCCGAAACCAGCGGCAAAGTTTTCCGCCGATCGGTCAGCGTACCGATCGGCCGAGCGCAAAGTAAGGCGAAAAACAACCCCTACACACGCAAAAAACTCCAAATTGCCCCCGGGGGGTGGGCAAACAGGAGATTTGCCCTTAAAACAAGCGAAAATCCACTCTTTTAACACCGGAGGGTGTAAATCGAATGAAAAGTTGACGACCGTGAAAACCAAGATGGCCGCCTCAGAGGAGGATCGGCCCGGTCGTTGAAAACTGCTCCAAACCCAAAATTCCGAGCAGCCAGGGCAAACAAAGAATTGCCCAAACAATCAATACACTAAAATTAGTCTATGGGCTAAGAAACTACCCCCAGACTGTAGAAAATTAATACTAGCTGTCGGCTCTTCAAGTGCAGACGAACGCTGTAGAGGCTGAAATCCGAACTGACTGCGCATGCGCGGATCCACCTCTCGTGCATTCTCGGAAACGCTGAAGGTTCCCGAGGGATAATTTTACCTATAAAAAAGGGTGAAAAAAAACCTTACATGTTTGACCTAGTTTCTCATGAAAAAAGTGTCTCCATTGGATTGGATTGCATTGGGGGTTATATTTTGAGTGGTAGACATAACCACATAGGGGGTAGAAATAACACTTTGGCTCCTATGGGAATTGCCAATTAAGACACTTTTTTTCAGCAGGTAAGGTGGAAGAAGGTTCATATAGTTGGTTAATTTTTGTATAGGAAGTGGTAAGACCGTTCATAGAGCACACATGTAAATCGGACCGCCATGTTTTTGTTATAACTACCCCCTTTCCGGCAATGGATTCTATGCTTTTTTCAGCAGGTAAGGTGGAAGAAGGTTCATATAGTTGGTTAATTTTTTGTATAGGAAGTGTTAAGACTGTTCATAGAGCACACATGGAAGGGTCTATATAACACAGTGGAAGACCTGGGCCAGTCATGCATTGCACACGTCAAATCTTTCACCCCTGGGATTCGGATTATTGGCTCTTGTCCCAAGCTCCACACTGGTTTCAATCATCCTACAATATATAATGTACACTAATCCACTTCTACTGAAATTCGTTGGTATCTCTAGTGTCTTATACTATACATTTCCTTTAGCACACACAGGCAGCAACAGGCGGCACAGGCAGCCTTCAGTTGTGTATGGTGCCCAGTAGACTGTTATGAAGAAGAATTATAAAAACACGAGCACCAGTAGTGTACACAATAAGAGGGTTCATCCAGTTGGTTTCCTCCCTAAGGATGAGCAGCCATTAGGTCTTTAAGGACTGCATCGTGATTGAATTCCTTATGCACTCTGGTCCACATGATACTTGAATTCAGCCGTGGCGTGTAACTCGCCAGTGCCTTATTCGTGCATCATGGCGACCATGTCGGCTTGATAAACTTTTGAAGCACCCGTGCAGTTCTGGAGGGAAGACGACTCGCCAATGCTGCATAGGTGCATCAAGGAACATGAACCTGGAGGCAGCATGTGGCCCTTAAAGTACCAGTAAAGACACCTTTACCACTACTACCACTGACATCCTCTACCTTCCAATTTCTCTGGTTCTCGACCCCTGCAGGCGCCAGGCTGGCACTTTGCAGTGGGAGACGTCAGTGAAGAATATATTGATTTTAAGATTGTTTAAGCTTCCCTTGTCTACTGGGCTAATGTTCAGGAGGAGGACAGTAGATGCTGGAGGATGTGGCTTCACTCGTAGTACACCACTCCACGACACCAACCCCAACATCAGTGCTGAACTACCCCTCCAGCATCGCCACCAGCCAGTGGAGAACAAATATTTACTTTTTGTTTTTGATCCCAAAGCAGCTTATGAGGAACTAAACCATCAAAGAGGAGCTGTCATCTTTTAAAAGGAAGAGAGCTTCTGTTGTAGGAGGGAGTGAGTCGTTCTTGTTGAGGTCTGGGGATGAGATTGGTGATGGAGGCTAGGTAGGGCCTCCTCATATTACCTTATTACTTATACCTCCTATATAATGTGTAGTTCTGATTTAAACTCCCAACACATCTGTATAGTTTCTGTGCTCACCGTCATATTGAAAAGGCTGAAAGGATGTCCATACTAATTGTGGAATAGGAAATACAAAGGGGTCCTTTCCTACGTAACCCAGTACAGAACCTTTGGGTGGGTGTGCTCACTAGTGGTTGTAAACCAGAACTACACACTGTGCTTCCTGCCTGATTAGCACGGCCAGCTGAGCAGGGTAAAACACTGCTGAGCTGTTCATGTAAAGTTCACATACTGCTCACCATTCAAACCTACCCACATATAGAACCTCACAGAACAATAGGAGTTCTTCCCCCATGTTACCTGAAGCTGCCCATCACCATACAGGTTTCTTTTCAAAGACAGCAGTTCCCACAAAGCAGATTGATTAGTAAGGATCGTATAGCTGATAACAAGGTGGGCGTCAAACTCAGAGAGATAGAAAACATCTTTTTTGCAGCCATTCTTGTATTTCTTCTTGATTGCTTTTCTCTGTCTTCATTCACACGAGAAATTTGCCAAAAAGAGAAAAGTCTTTTTTTCTTTTGCGGCTCATTAAGAGGCATCTCCCACGGCATTATAGGGGATGAGTGTCAGGTGCATAATCGCATTTTATGCTAGGCTCCCTCTGTTCTGACACTTCTTTTTGTCCCAAGGAATCCTCAAGCATGTCTTACAATTTGGATGGAACACCCACATGCAGGTCTACAGCAAATATGAATATACCCAACACTGCAAATCATACAGTCTTTACTACATGCTATGGTGAATTTATAACCTTTTTTAAACGTTTTTGACCAATTAAGTGAAAATCTTTACTTTTGATGAAGCCAACTCTCTTATCAATAACAATGGACATTCCATGTTAAGATCCACTCCCCCAACCCCATTACATTGTGATACGGAATATTTACTACGACATAAACCCTAATAACCCACATAGGAGAAGAGGACCCAGTCTCCTTCCCTCACGTCCAGTGGACCGTCTAAAACTCACATTGACGAATAGACGGCATTGATCAGTGCTACTGGGCGGAACTCGCCGCTCCATCAGCGGCGACACGTCCAGCCTCCAACCGGGCTTCCACTCCCAACAACTGCCACCACTCTTATAGGGAGAAGGAATATCCGCTGTGCCAGCCCAAACGATGAAACTCAAGCCAGTGGAGATCAATAATAATCATCAGGTTTCTGTATGGATGCTATGTATACACATCGACCAACCAAGGTGCAATTTTTATGTCCTTATGTTAAGGCATATTGATGTCATAGGGTAGATTCTAGATATCAAATTGAAATTGGGCAAACATCCATGACGGTTTTGCACTAATGGCAGTGTTCAAGATTTTGTGTAAAAACTTGCTAACGATTTGGTCGTACAACGTTGCTGTGTTGAGCGATGTACGTTGTGTTTGGACATCCAGGTTGATATTAGCTATATCACTCTGGAATTTAGTCACAAACAATTTATTATTTATCGACCCAAGTTATTTCGAACTTAAAGCTTTATGTCTTCTTTGGAATAGTATAGGTATCCCTTAATGGTTTATGATTTTATTCAGTGCACATCAGATAACAAGTAAGTTAGGAAAGAAAATTTATAATTGTCTAATCTATTTTTCATTTATAATTGATTGTATGCACATCAAATAAGTGTGGTCATTTTTTTTTAATAGGGGGGGGGGGTCATGGATTGGGGGCACCAACAAATTACCTGGACGGGGGGGGCATAAAGAAATCACCCTTGTTTACCTAATGTTAGTACCCCTGTTTATGTATTGGGACCTTACGCATTTTTAAGTGTCCAGCTTTAATAGATACAGATTAAATCCCTGATATGGTGAATAAAGGCGTATTGACCCATGTGGACTAGATGATGTGGGTGTGTATGGAGCCTGGAGGAGGCTAGGGTTAGAGGTTCATGGCATGTTACCACGACACTGCCTCATGTCTCACCTCCAGCAGGCCACAAATCACGCCTGGAGGAGCCCATATTCATAGAGATTTGTGCAAAGTGCCCATCTATCGGGCCCATCCCCTTCCCCTCCCTTCTCCCTCCTGGATGCTCCTGGGCCTGTCTATTGACCACCAGGAGGCAGTTGGTGCGTCTCCCACACGGCTCCAGAGCTCAGCCTAACGTATACAAGGATCACCCATCAGGCAGAGCATCTACCTCTTTGTAGCCCCAACAACCTACTTTAATCCTGGCTCTAAGCCCACCATACCACACCTCAAAACCCTCTAGACCACACCTGCAACTCTCTAAAGCACCCAGGGATCCAGACTAGTTACTGCGCTTCACTGGGCCTCAGTTCCAGCTCTTCTACACCAGACCAAGTCCCATTACTGCCCTACACCAGACCAAGTCCCATTACTGCCTGTAGAAAGTTCTGGTCATTCTCTAGCTTTAGCTCCGACCTTACAAAGCCTACAGCAGTCAACGACCTCCTCAATGTCCCTAGCTCTATCTAACTGGTGCCAGACCGTAGTAACAAATCCCATTAGGGCGAGTTGAGGATAGCTTAATGCCTTGGCTCTTTTTGTCATGATGGCATTGACCAACACCTTGCTGGTGTGTGTAAATCGTTGGCTCTGCATTGTTTTGACCAGGATGGCCTATGAATGCAGCCAATGCGAGTTACTTGATAAGGCTGCTGTGTGTCGAGAAAACAACTTAGTATCTTATAACGACATTATTATGATGGTGTATTGTGAATATTATTGTTGACCTTAATGAAAATAGCACAATTGTATGTGTGTACTTTCGGTCAATAAAATTCTTCAACAACAACAACGACAAAGTGTCACAGGGCATTGACGATTTTTTTTTGTTCTTACAGTGGTAAGCCCTGTGTATAGCTTTAAGCATTTAGTTCAGACTCTAGTCCTCCTACTGTCCTGCTGGTCCCACCAAACTGCAATCTGCGTTTTGTTCCCTCCTCCAGACTTCCCTTCCATCATCTTCTCCTCCCTCACCATGTGTTTTCTGAGGGGCTCAGTATAGGCACTGACCTTCATCCTCAATAGAACCCATTCCCCGAGGTGTCCTTTATATACAAGGTCGTTCACAAGGCCGTTGGTCTCAGTCTCAAGGTCGGGCTCCAGGTCAGGTCTCTTCTACCATTTTGTACGGTGACAAACTAGGCTGCCCACACTGAGGGACATTGCCGTGGGCATAGGGCTCTATGCAGGGGGCATCTCGCGAGCAGCTCACTACCCCCGACACGACACATTCATATTTCAATAGCTCATACAGAAGGAATTCTCAGCGACAAGCCGGGCCAGAGACATTGCTCCAATGCACACACAGAGCCGAGTGTCCCTTAACTCCCCAGCACCAGCAGCAAGCAGCCTCATCCCCTGCTGAGCAAGTCACTGCTGAACAGAGCTGCTCCCTGGTGCGTGAGCAAATGCACGTTGTCATAGCGGCCAGCCACGTGGGCAATGACAAGCTGCTCATGCTTGAGGGTTTGGGGCGTATGTGTGTGTGTGGATCAATGGGGAGGAGTGGAGGAATTTTCGGAAGGGAGCTATCATTATGGTTTAGGTTTGCATGGTAAAGTTCCTGTGGCCTTTTTAAAGACACCAGAACAGACATTGAGACCAGTATTTCAGGTGATTGAACTTGAATCAAGAATATTATTGCTTGAATTAAGTACCTGCAGGGAATCGGGGTGCAGCATTGCTGTTGAATTCAGTCATTTACAAAGAAAGGGTATGGGTCACAAAGAAAAGGAAGATATCGATGAAAGATTTAACGTTAGAAAAACAGGTAAATGGTTTCCACTATTGTAGTAAGTATGGTGTTACATACTAATGTGAGGGAAAATACAAAATGAAACAAAATACAAAATGAAAACGCAAACACGCTCTTAGGCAGGAAGGAAATGGTCAAACCAATGTAGAGGGAAGCTTTCAGCACGATTCACCACCCTCGTCCAACCCTGAAAGCCTTAAATTTACACCATCCATCAAACACGAATAGCCATCAACATCACTTGATGTATTATACACAGCAGAATATCCAAGATGTTATTCAGCGATTTGATACTAGTGCCTTGTGTGTCCATTTCATAGAAGAAGAGAACAAAACTAAATTAATTTGACTCCCTTTACTCTCATAAAACCATAAGAATTCTATTACTGGTCCCAAGAGATGAAACCCATCAAAATAATTATAACCTTACATCTTGTAATTACGAATTCATCGAAATATCCACACACTACTCGTGAGTTTAATTTCAAGTAATGAAAGGGTGCTTGCACTAAGAGACCGTGACCTTTAAGGTAATCTGGTAATGGGTAATTCAATAACAGTGCAGTTATTGACTCAGTTCTGATAAATACAGTGTGTTAGACCTAGATCGAGAGCATGATGCGGCAAGGCTATATATTCATGGTCATTTGTAGTCAAGACGAACCAAGGTATCACCAGGATGTAACTATGTCATAATCTGACACAATGCATATTGCCAACCCTACGGGAGTGCATCAATCAATCCTCTAGGGTCAACATGATGCATGAATGTAGCCCAGGGCTGCATCCTTGTATCGTGAGAACTATGGGCCTGTAGAGTCAAAAACAGTTTGCTGCCCTTACTGGTTTAAGAGTCGAACTTCACCCTGGGATCCAGACGGATCTTGTTGAGCTTGTTTCAATTTAAGAGTCGTCGATCACAGATCAAAAACGCCAGACACGGACTGCGTGCCCGCCACAGTGAATGTAAACAGGGCAATCCTACATGAAGCCTGGAGACCGTTCTGGTAAAAAAAAATAAATAAATAAAAGAAAATAAAAGAAATAATGACATAAATGGACAAATACAAGGAGAAACGTTCCAGTTAAAACACATAGGATGCGGCAAAATAAATGAAGGGAGCTCGCTAAAAAGAGGAATATCTTATCCTTAGAGATGTGGTGTTATTAGCAAGTAGGACTCATGTTTAATACTGTGAATGAACATGTTGACACTGATATTATACACTGTCTATAAAGTAAAGGGGCCTTGGGATTTTATGATACGTCCTAGAATGGATGGAAATTTGATTGGTAGAAGGCTGACAAGAGCAGTCTTACCAGGGCTGAAGGCTGCTCAGAAAGGGTAGTACACTTTGTTGAAAGGCTTTGATATCTTATCACATATAGTATATAGACTTCGATAGTCAGCAGCATTAATCAAGATTTAAAGCCTTGACGTGTGACTAGATTGGGGATAAGACACCCGAGGACAAGGGTATATGACTGTAATATCAGTAATGGAGAATGGCTTAGGTTCTAAAGATGCCCTGTGGACAAAGATGTGAAACGCCTGTAGGCCATATATCTCATTACCCATGTAAAGGTCATATATCCCCTCCTTCTGAATAGTGGTATTACATGTTAATGCAGCTTCATCTCATTCACCGTAACATTACATCTAACAAACGCACCTATATACCCAGTCATATCACCACCCCTTCAATGAAACTTTTGTTTCCAACACTTGACAGGTTTAACATTTCTTTTAACGCTTGTATTGCAGTATCCATTGGCAGTTCCCACCCACTTCAATGTATAGAACTTCAGTGTAACACCTAGCCCTTCCCCCCAACTCCCCCACCATCTCCAGCCTCCTAAGTACCATTCTGACACCACCAGGTGATTGTAATTTATCGCCGCGGGTAGTTTACACCTCGGCATTGCCGGCTTAATTAGGTTCTGGAGGAAAAAGCAAGATGTATGTCAGGACTAGTTACTAACCCCTCCCTCCACTACCGGCCCCAGCCCCACCCCATCAGCCATGGCCTTATTATAATACCTTCTCCAGTGTGTCTTCACTAATAACCCCCTCCCCTCCCGGCCTCTGTGAAGCCAAATTGCCTTGTAAGATGATGGGAATGGAAACAAATAGGAACTTCATTTGGGGAGGCTTGTTTGGTGTGTTGGTACCTCGCCTATTGGCATTAAGGGTTAATGTGCGCCAGGTACCAGCGGAAATGGCATGCGTCTCTCTGGCGTCTGTGGTGTTTGTCGTCTGCTCTTCATGTGAGCTGGTTATTGGAGTGTGGGGCTTTTATTTCAATAAGGAGGCTTCGAGAAACTAATATCTTTTTTTTGGAAGGAAATCCCGCCTCGTTTCATAGAATAATCTTACTCGTTGGCCCAGGGTATCCCCTGGGCTATTGGAGCCGGGTTTTCAGTCAGATCAACAAATTTGTAATCACCAACTTTAGGGTGTAATCATTCAGTGATATACTGTTAGTTTACACATTTTTCAAAAGCCAAAGGAAAGTTTCAAATCTCATCTATCAGACAACATTTTGTCCTTTATGGTGAGTGATGTCTTTCTCTATGAAAAAAGCTGCTGTACTTACGTCATGTTTTTGGGAGCTATACTGACTACAAGTTCTTTAACCATTGGGTCTATGGGTCAGATAGATTTTGGCGATGAAATTAGCACATGGAGTCCTATGGTTAATCACCAAGTGAGACACTTTTTTTTCAGCAGGCAATGTTTACAGTGTCCAAGCTATACACATAACACATTGGGGGCTGAGCGATAAACTAAGCATGCTAAGGATAAAGTTTTCTGTGGGGGCTAGGTGTCCAGGGGGCCAGGTTTCCAGGGGGCCAGGTGTCCAGGGGCCAGGTGTCTAGGGGGCCAGGTGTCCGGTGGCCAAGTGTCAGGGGGCCAATGTCCAGGGGCCAGGTGTCCAGGGGGTCAGGTGTCCGGGGGGGGCAGCGGTCCAAGGGGTTTAGTAAGAGAAGATTATGCCAGACTGGTGTCAGTACATGTATAGATAATAGTCTCTATTTGTAAGTAATCAGCGCGGCGACTAGTGAGTACTACTTGTGAGATGAGTAGACTAGTGTATGGTTCACAGTCGCCACGGTGTAAGGGATAGGGAGGCCTTGCAATCTATTTTTGTTTGTGGCTCCTCTGCTATGGACTATTCCTGCTCACTATTCTAATGTAATAACAACAGTGTGTGTACTTTACTTATCAGTGAAGGAATTTTCAGAATATATCTCATACTTTTGATTTTATTCGCAGATAAGACATTTCATCATTTGGAGCCCTATGGCAGATTAGCATTAGAGCATTTTAAGATTCAGAAATGCATCCCTGTAGCCCTTGTTTTAGAATTGTTCGTTTTGAAACTACTATATATATGTAGTACAGGTTTTATCTCAGTGGGTTATGGTAAAATTGGATCATATTTTCTGTATTTGAACAAAGTATTCACTGTCAAAGATCTCTATGGAGAAATCAGTGCTAAAGTGTGTGTTGCCATATGTGCATTTTTGTAAATCAGAGGAGGTTGAAGTGTAAGGCCACCTTGTGGAACTGCCACATTCTTTTCTGTGTAAAGTTTTTAGTTTACATTGAAATAATGCTTTCTCAGAATATGTATCTACTATTGGTGATGAAAGATTAATTTGATTACTCCTTTCATCATATAAACGATTTTGTGGAACACTAAAAAGATGTATGTACTTACACTGTGCTCCCCCTCTACAGAGAGGTGGAGTGATCTGGCCGGTTTGCTGACCACTGGCCTGTGACGAGGTACAGAATATTACAAGTGATTGGCAGTTGGGTGTGTGTGTGTGTGGGGAGGGGGGGGGGCAGAGCAGGCTCCTGGCAATCTGAGACAGTGTACACTCATAATGACACACCTGTTGACTATGGCATTGAACATTGAATAAGACAGGTCCCTGTGGCAGCTGAGTGAGGTGCATGCAGAATGAAGTCTACAGACTATTAGTACTTAGCTGCAGTGGGTAGTTCAGGTTGAATTTGTGCTATATACTACCAAAAGCCCAGATGATAGTATGCCCTATCTGTCTCACCAACTGAAACTAGACACAAGATTACAAGTCGCCGCGCCATGTCTCACAGAACTATTCTCTACTATTGTATTAAAATCTACAACCCTATGGTTTTATTAGTCAATATTTCGCAAGTGCTGATTCCTGTGACCCTACAGGGTAGATAGAGGGTTTTATGGTACCTACCCTGAGCCTTCTGTGCTTCAATGCACAACGCCCAACTTTTATATTGGGGGGGGGGGGTAGTAGAACCTGGGCCATATGTGATATATATCACATGTTAAATCTTTTTCTATGTTTTTGCTGATCAGGACTTATGTGACACACAGTTACTGAAAGAATGTCACCACATTCTTCAATGTAAAGTACATTAATGACTGGGCCCAACACACTACTGTTAATTAAAGTGGCAGACTGTTTCCGTAGATATTTATAGATATCCGTGACATAGGCCTAATCAAGTTTGTGTGGAACCATTACTTTGTTTGAAATGATTCCAAATAATTATATCATTCGTTTCCTAGAAACTAAAGCTTATCTAGATAACTTAACATCGACAATATACAAGAAACATTTCGGCTTATGAAACAGAAAAATCAATTGTACGAGGGAAATAAATACAACTTTGACCTTGAGCCATATTATTTCAGCAGGTGGCTATGTTAATGCTGTAAGCCCCTTAACTTATTAAGGGTTATAATGTTTATTAATGCATTATGCCCAGTGGTTGCTGTGACAAACTGTAGAGTCTACCCCGTAGAACAATACGGCCCTGTTGGTTCAATACAGACCCTCAAAGGGTTGTCCTGATGCACTGCAGCACTTGTATATGGACTCGCCAGCACTGCATTGGTGCATCGTGACGGCCTAGAAACATGAGCTGGGTGTATCATGTGACCCGTAAAGGGTTAAGTAATGCAGGGATGTAAGTCTTCAGGATTTATCAAGATTTCCTGATTTCTGGAAATTTTTAATGACATGTATTTTCCTTATACAAGTGTTAAGAGGGCTGTTTGGAAAAAATAAAAGGCCTTTTATATCAAGTTAATGTATGGCTTTCTGATTTTTGCCCATGCCTGACTTACATCCCTGGTAATGCTGTATGCATCTCACACAGTCGTGCTAAAACCCATACTTTACACACACACCATATACCACACATAGCTTCTAAAATGCCCCTGGCTATATGACCAAAGGGCATTGACACTGGCGCAGTGACAGAGTTATAATAGCTAATGTCAAGTTAATCTTTAATAGGACTTTTTCATGTCTGATCTACACCTAGTTACTGCCACAACAAGGAAAGCTGGTTCTTGGAAAACCGAAAAGTCTATACATAGGGGTCATTCTAGATATGTGACAGAGTATAATGAAATGTATTACAGAACATATCGCAAGTGAATCTATCCAGGGGCAGTGTTCGATGATTAATGATTTTGAAAGAAAAGAAAAGTGATCAATGTGTTTCAATTGGATAATTTGTAATAGCCAACAACTATGACTCAAGTCAATCGAATCCAATGCAATCACATGAAGTCCCAAGGCACTATGAATTTCTATGTAAGCTGAAGCTTGTCCGGGCTGTGAATAATACTGTTTTAGAGCTTATGTTATTCCACTCATGATATTTCTAAATGTTTTGTATTTGGTGTGTATGTGGGAGAGGGGGGTGCAGTTGTCGGGTCCTGTTTACACTATTATTTACTGCGGCGGACATCGCATGACCAGCCCACATTCAGCATAGGCTAGGTATATTGCACGCCCAGACAGTGTTTAAGTGGGGCCGTGACCATGTCGTACGGTTTAAGGTGGCTGGCGGCGATAGAATAAAAGTAATTAAATTTTCACCATATTATCACCAGAATCCCAAAATGGTATGTACTATTCATACATGCAATAACAATTTGGGGATCCCAGGCACATTTCTGAGATACAGAACTTTTAGTATCATATAGGATTATACAGAAATATGTCACATAAATCCACAGATTCCTATCCAAAAGTAATTACATTTTCTTATAACTTCCTCAGCACTTAGATTATATGCATATCTTTGCAGTGAGTGTATAGTTCTGACATATGGTCCCAGCCATATTTCTAATCTTTTGGATGATTGAACATTTTTCTTAAGAGAAATGGCTAGAATAGGTACATCTAGATTATATAGTACCTTCCAAATTCCCTACCCCAACTGCCTCTGTGGCACATGTGTTACATCTCTGCCTTGTACACAACAGGTCTGGAGTTCAAATCCCTATTCAACCCATTAAGAATTTTGCATAATTCGCTTCTCATAATTTCAATAGAGTGCAGGAGACCCCTGGTGTCCAAATGGTGAACTAACAATCCCCGCCAGTCACCTTAAGTGATCAGCAGGCTATCTTATGGGGCACCAGTTTGACCAAATGAAAACTTAATTGAATAAAAGGGAGGATATGGGAGGGGAAGAAATTGCATATTTGTCAGAAGGTAATTGAGGAAACCGGTCGGTCTCTTTCCTCCGAGATACCATAACATGTTGACATATTAATTCACAAAACACCACTTTTCATTTGGGCAAGACTAGACAGTTTTGGGTAACACAATGTTTAAGATATATTAAATAACTTTGTATTGTACGAAATGCTAATATATTTCACTTTTTCTCGATCAAAAGTATTAGGAAAGAGCTCTTCCCTACATGACACCCCATGCAATTCTACCTAAGTGGTAGTAGTGTGGATGGGTCCTCACTGAAGGAGACGGTCAATGTGTACCCAGCATGTTACTCCCACTAGGCCTACCTAAGGGCCGGGGGTTGCCCTAGGAGTTGTAATGAGAAGTAGGTGCACTGGCGACGCCCCAAAGTTTGAGTAACTCTCATCGACTAGGACCAGGCCATATCAGATTAGAATTAGCCTCATAGAGTGCCAATATACCCGCGACTCGCACTCTGGCAATTGGAAATTACTGCCAAGATTAGTCCCGTCAAGCTTGCCACTCAGTGAAATTAAAACGTCCCTGTACAACAGCAGTGCAAGTATTGAATGTAATTACAACTTACAATGAAGAATTCAGTATTTGCCTCATTTTCAATGACACCGGAGGAACTGGATCATATGAATTGGAGTATGCAATTTGCAGAGGGTGTCCAGGTATTTGCCTTAGTGCCATTTCTGTAACAAATGTTATTTGAAATGTTTACTTCCAGTCCCTTTGTTCATTAAGGTTTCATGAGTTGCCTTCATTCGCGAGTATTGGGAAGTGCTTTTGTACGTGTCCTTACTCAAGATGAACGTCAAGTTTCAGGTGTACTTTTAGTTGTATCTGTAACATCGTACGATAAAAGTATGCGTTAGATCTATGTTAGAATAGGTAACATCATGTAGCTCTTATGTTGTTTTGAAAGCATGCTGTGTAAATAACACGTCCTATATTATATATATGGTGTGGTGGATCGTGATGGTATTTTCTGTACTTCGGATAATAAGATCGATGATGCTAGCCAGCCAGTCGGTCAGACATTGTGTACAGTGTTAACCAACGTGATATGGGGCGTAAATGGGGTCTAACAATAGGCCGTTAAATGACAGAGGTGTGCAAAAAGCTCCAGGGAGTAACGGTAGTCTTACATGACGCACATGAACATAAATACTAGAACCTGACCTGCAACCACAGCTTACGTGTAAGCAGTCAGTTTATACTTATAGCAAATGGCCAGACATTGTATCAATTATTCTGAAGTTTTCATTTGATTGTGATGCAATGGATATCTGTTATACTTGGTACGGTAGATCTTTATGATAGAATCGGGAAATACACTGTTTCTGTTTGATGCTAAATGCTGTATTATTCTTATTTTTCAGGTGAGTTAATGACGCTGATGAAGCTGTCGTTTATTACTCATGAGTTAGGTATAACTTAACAAATATTATAATTATATTGTTATTGCATTGATACGAACAGGCCACCTATTCACAATTTAGTTCAGACTTTTCACCCCCTACATAAAATCTCTCAGTTTCTGTGGGCTCCCCCCCCCCCGGTTGTGACATTCCATTCAAATCCCTGATCTTTCGCCACTTCATACCCTCAAAGTTTTAATTGGATAAAGCAAACTTGACCTATTTAGCCATCAGCTTTAAATTGCTACCTTGATATATCGATATGGTTTTACCCTAAGTCTAGTCTATACCTAAGTTATATCTGTCACTTTAAAGCCTTACTCCCAACCCCAACTCCAACCTCTACGGTCTCCCATCGGCTCTGTGGGATAAGATGGGTTAACAGGGGCAACATTTCCCCTGGCTTAGTGAAAGCCCCCCCCCCCCCTCAGTGAGTCCCACGGTACAGGTGGTGTGCTTCTACAGTGCTTAGGCCCATATCTTCTCCTGCCTCTTATTTTCACTGCATCACCCAGGGTTATAGTGCTATAGCCTCTTTTCCCTCCCACTAGAGATACACGTTTTGTTTCATAATGGATTCCTCGATTGCTATCACACTTCAAAGATCTGCCTATTTTCTCAGCATCATCATCTATACACACAGTTTGCTTAGTCGGTGGAACTATAGTATGTATTGAGAAAGAAGGACAAAGAAATTCCAATTAAGTTTTGAGACATACTTAAAGGACTGATGAAGACGTGTATGACACACCGGGAAATCTTATCAGTCTGGGCATATTTGCACTTGTTTGAAGTGCTAAATTAAACATGCTGCTGTCTGGATTAGACTTTACACTGATTGTGTGTCTGCATGTGTGCCTATCGTAAAAACTAGGAATGGCGTACGTAAATCTTTGAAGTATGGGGAAGTGAAGTTGGGCTTTACATATTGCATTCTATTTTAATCTAATGTTAAATACAAGCATCCCCTAAGGTAATCTTGGATGGCAGTCATTGCCAGAAGCTTTAATAATGAAACAACCAGGGAGAGGAATCCTGTCAGAACCAATATATGTATGTTCAATTGATAGGATATGACAATACTTAGGCCTCTAAGAAGAATTGATAAAGTTTTCTAACATGGATGAAAGGGGTTTTACCACGCTTAGCAATAGTATCTCATTCATAGTTCAGCCTACATATCTATACAGTACACTAGCGCTGTTACAGAGGCCTTCCTGACGTGCCTAGCCTTTACCATTAAAGATCCATACAGTGCATTAATACAACATGCACATGGGTCTTCATGATGCATGAATTCAGCCCTGGTGAGTAACTGGCTAGGACTGTACTCCTGCATCATACCGCTACTACAGGATCACACTTCTGGAGGATCAGCATGATGCACCAATACAGTGCTGGTAGACTCTCCAACACTACATTCATGTGTCATGACAACCAAGAAATATGAACTCATATAGCCCTTTGGGGTTAAGAAATGTGCTGGAGGAGGAGTAGCCAATAACTCGTTGTTTCTGCTGTCGGTGGCAACGGATATATTCCTTACAAGGCTCCAGCCCATAAGGCGAGCTGCTCGGTCCTAACAATAACCCTGTCTCCTGCTCGGTGCAGGAGTTGGTGTGAAGCGAACATGCTCAAGGAATAGAATAGTGTAGTGGTGCGGGGACCCTGTTGGAATATCAGCGGACTGGGGAGGCAGAATAGAGTACTAGTAGTAAATGTGAACTGCACATAGTGTGTGGAAATAGAGCATTGAATGATATGAGTTATGATCCAAATTAGATAATGTAATTACACCTTTAAGTTATGATATGTATCCTGGGGCAAAAGTCAGGTTGTGGATGCCAACCACAAAATAGTATAGAGTAGGCAATGAGAAAGCTAGAACAGGGCTAGAGCAGTAGGGAGTTGTCGCAATTGTAACCTTATATGATGGGCAGTGTTAGAATGGGAAATGTGTACAAGGAAATATGTTAGCATTCGGATAAGGACCACTACAACAGGGAAGATCACATTAATCTTCATGACATTTTTGGATAGAGGGAAGGAACTGTGTAAGACTCAATTTGGATGGGAGACGATACTAGACTATGCTAGTGCGGTACTATGGTGTGAATTTGAAGGTCATAATCATCCCTACTGGGACCCATCCTTCACACTCAATGTGCATAATTTCTAATGGCGGGAAATTTCTTCCTTAGAATACGAGCTGCTCCTCTTACCAAGATGGACTGAGCTGATCCTGTTCAGTTGAGCTACTCCTAAGCCATATGCTGAACACTGAAACTGCAATTCTCAAAATGCACCCCCTACCCCCATGCATATTGAAAGTTTGCTTTAGCAAAATAGTTAATTAGAAAAGTATCCAAATCAAAGATTGTCTCAATAGTTTAAGGAGAATGTAATTCCTAAGGGTCCATGTACATTTACCATGACGATGCACCAAATGGAGACCTGGCGTGTTACTCGCCATAGCTGCATAGTCATGTGCATCAAGGCAGACTGCATGAAAGCAACCTACCGCTCTTAGACCACTAACTATTCCCATTGTTGACATGGCCCAACTGCTTTACATGCCACTAAGCACTCATTGTGCCACCACCATGATGTTTTCCCACCTGCCTCACCACCACTAGATCTAGTTTACCACCTGGTAATGTCTAGTACATTTGTTCTCCCACCCCTGCCACCCTGTTAACACCTTTACCTGCCTATTGTTATCGGTGAAGCAACACCCTAACAGTGCCGCTATTCTCATCATTAAACATGGCTCTGTCGGCAGCCTTCTACATGACAGGCATGTACCGGAAGAAGACGGGATGGGGGACTAGGAGAGGGGATCTGAGTGCACAGTAATCATGGTGACTGCAGCTGCGGCCCTTCAACAGCGGATCTTCGCGGTTCTTGTCACCGGATGCAACTTTCTTAGGGTGACTACCTGTAACTGCCGACCTCACTGACAAGCAATATCACACATGTATTACATGAGAGCGCTAGGGTGCATTGTTAAGGGCGAATTGGGTCATGCAGGGATTGCTCTGAACCGGAGGTCCCTTGTAGCCAAGATGTATTGCTCAGTGCTGAAACAAATTACTGAAAATCACTCATGGTAAGAATGTATTGTTTAAGCAGTTCTAAGGTACATTTCTAAAAGGTCACTCACAGCAAGGATGCATTACTTAGTGCTGAAGTGAATTATTAAAAGGTCATATCACAGCAAGGATGTATTGCTCAATACTGAAGTGAACTACTGAAGTGTCACATCAGGGCAAGGATACATTGCTGAGTACTGAAGTGAGTAACTGAAACATCACAGCCAAAATGCATTGCTCAGCCCTGGAATTGCAGAAAGATTGCAGATGTCATTTACGGAACGGGTGCATTGCTGAATGGTGAAGCAAATTGCTGGAAAGTGGCAAGCGTCAGTTACAGCAAGGATGTATTGCTCAGTTCTGATATGGATTGCTTTGAGTTGTTAATAAATTACTCAGGATATGCTCACTGTGGCTTCCCATGTGGCTTCTCTGTGCTATGGCCTCTCTGTGCTATTTAGCAATACGGCACCCTATCTTTTACCCAAAGCCCCTTTCCCTACCCATCCCCTAATGGTTTTACGTGCCGTAACTTCCTACCGCCCGGTGATGTCCTAAATCCATCTGCCGGTACTATGGTTCCCATTGCTGAATGCCCATCCAGGCGCCCAGGGTCAATGCTGGAGAAGCCCAGGGACCGGTGACGAGATGTTTCCTTCAGCGGCTGCCGTTAGTTTTAGGAGCGGAGTGCCGTTAGTGGGGCCTTCCACCCATCCTGTGTTCGTCTTCATTAAAGGTGCAGCTCGCTAGCTGGGGAGCAGCTCAGGGCCTGTCACCCCTGACCTTTCAGCTAGAGCTGCTCGGCTCTCTGTACGGATCTCCTTACCGTTTATATTACATGACATAGATCTCTGAGGGTACTATCAGCTTTCCTGCTCACTCCTCCCTCCGTCACCCCCACCCTGCTTCTCTTTTGATGCCAGCTAGCACTGACTATGTAGACAGATGGAATGGCAAAGTATAGAATATGTTGCATTTCTCCTGCCAAACACCTCCTCATGTTCTCCTTAGAGATGCATGGATTGCTCAGTCGACATGATGGTACAGTCTGCTGCCATATAGATTGTGCAACACTATGTCTACTGTTTGTCTGGTTGGAAAGGCACCATTTCCTCAGTGTGTGACCTGCCCAGGTCTTGTAGCACTGTCCCCAAAGATAGACTAAGATATGGAGATCCATTTTCTGAAATTGCATAGAATGTAGTACTCTTGTGGTCGATCTAGAGGAGGTCTGGGTTAAAATCGACCCCGGGGAATCGACTCTTTTTAAACATGTATGAATATGCTGGCCCCTAGACTCACATCTTTCACCAGAACAGAACATCCTATTTTTCAAACCATCTCTCCATTTTTAGCGCGGCGACTAGTGAGTACTACTCGTGAGATGAGTAGACTAGTGTATGGTTCACAGTCGCCACGGTGTAAGGGATAGGGAGGCCTTGCAATCTATTTTTGTTTGTGGCTCCTCTGCTATGGACTATTCCTGCTCACTATTCTAATGTAATAACAACAGTGTGTGTACTTTACTTATCAGTGAAGGAATTTTCAGAATATATCTCATACTTTTGATTTTATTCGCAGATAAGACATTTCATCATTTGGAGCCCTATGGCAGATTAGCATTAGAGCATTTTAAGATTCAGAAATGCATCCCTGTAGCCTTTGTTTTAGAATGGTTCGTTTTGAAACTACTATATATATGTAGTACAGGTTTTATCTCAGTGGGTTATGGTACAATTGGATCATATTTTCTGTATTTGAACAAAGTATTCACTGTCAAAGATCTCTATGGAGAAATCAGTGCTAAAGTGTGTGTTGCCATATGTGCATTTTTGTAAATCAGAGGAGGTTGAAGTGTAAGGCCACCTTGTGGAACTGCTACATTCTTTTCTGTGTAAAACTTTTAGTTTACATTGAAATAATGCTATCTCAGAATATGTATCTACTATTGGTGATGAAAGATTAATTTGATTACTCCTTTCATTATATAAACGATTTTGTGGAACACTGAAAACATGTATGTACACCGAGGTACTTACACTGTGCTCCCCCTCTAGAGGTGGAGTGATCTGGCCGGTTTACTGACCACTGGCCTGTGAGAGGTACAGACTATTACAAGTGATTGGCAGTTGGGTGTGTGTGTAGGGGGGGGGGCGGGGGGCAGAGCAGGCTCCTGGCAATCTGAGACAGTGTACACTCATAATGACACACCTGTTGACTATGGCATTGAACATTGAGTAAGACAGGTCCCTGTGGCAGCTGAGTGAGGTGCATACAGAATGGACAGTCTACAGACTATTAGTACTTAGCTGCAGTGGGTAGTTCAGGTTGAATTTGTGCTATATAATACCAAAAGCCCAGATGATAGTATGCCCTATCTGTCTCACCAACTGAAACTAGACACAAGATTACAAGTCGCCGTGCCATGTCTCACAGGACTATTCTCTACTATTGTATTAAAATCTACAACATTATGGTTTTATCTAACCCTCACTATGGAACATGTCTATTTCGCCACATCACACCACCTTGCTGCCTATACCGCCCTACCTCCTGCGTGCCGAGTGTTGATTGAGGCTGACGTAGCCGAGGAGACGTCCCTGACACTGCCTTCAGGCAACACCGTGGAGCAAATGGAAACAAAGCTGTGGTTGTGGCGTGAGTAGGAAGGCCCTATGCTAGAGAGGCAGGACCTTTAGTCTTGGAGCATCACTTCAGGCTTAGGGGAACCTCTTCATGGCCGTCTATCCTGCCCTAACCCTGTAGGCAGAATAGCAGCAGGCCGGGAGGGTTGGGCATTTGATGTGCTCTTGATGTGTTAGAGACACGTTACTGAAGGTCTATCAGAGTTGAGGTAGCAACATAGAGCCGGGGGTCTGAATGAAATAAAATAAAAGTTCAGTTGTCTCGCCTCACACTCTCTATAGCAGTTCATTTATCATGACTAATAACTTATCACTTGATGGTTACTTAGGTCTAAAATTCCATGGTATAGATGAGTATATCTTGTCATTGTAATACACCTTCTCCATGCCCTGCCTGTGCCCATTTGTGTAATGATTTATGCACACTACTTATGTTTTGTAAACGGTAGTCCTAAACTATATTGCGCTGAAGTAAGCCTAAGATTTATCCATCCCACCCACCTCCAAAAACAGATACAGGAGTGTTGTGAATGGCATCACTATGAGGTAGTCAACCAACATACCAGCTGATCTCATGTTAAAACCTGTGCGCCCTGAGACAATTCCATCACGTTGCTGGACATGAGACTTACGCTAAAAAAAACCATCAAGATGGATGTTTGTAACTGTTTGTCTTGTATTCACCTGGAACCATACCCATCCCAGCACGCCCAGACAGGTATTTCTGTCGGTGCTACAAAAAGTGTCTAGTAATCTGTCAGATAGCTGGAACTGATCCAAAGGCTCTCTCTTGTTTGGCCACTGCCAGGGTCGCTGGTCAGGTCCGCCAACCTCAGCTTTTCAGACGCCAATGGAAACATGTTCTTAGCTGCTCATCCTTCAGAGGGAGCTGTCCAACAGTTTGTTGAGCACCCCATAGTTCACATAGCCAGCCGATTACAGCCAAGGATCCCATTCCACGGGTTTTATGGCTAACAGGAACGGTTAGGAACTATGTTTGAAGCATAGCTTCCTGGGGGCTAAACTTCTCAAGATGACACTAAAGACCGTGGTAAAGGCTAATAGCGGTACATCATGTAACCCATTTGGAGTTTGGACTTTAACTCGGATAAGCTCACAAACCTGCCCTGAAGCATGAACGGCTCAATACCTAAATTCAGTCTAGCCAGGGTTCTAGCATTGACAGTAATGCGTCCATGGTTACCTCTCTCATATAAACAACCTCAACTTGACAAAATGTTAGATATCAACTTCAAGCTTAATACATTAAAATAAATTCGTTATTATGTCATTACATATATAAGAGTATGGTAACTGGACCCCGATTCTGCATATAGAACATGAAGAAAAATTACACACTTGCACGGGCATTAACTATATTTGCAGACTGTGCTCGTTAGCTATCACAAGCACATTGGAATGCTGAGTGTGTATTTCATGTAGTCTAGCAAGTTTTGCCCATGAAGGGGTATGTAACAAGAGTTGGGCATGCGCAGTGGAGTCCTGGCAGGAACTTATAATCAGTGTTTACATAGTTGGCAGATAATCATTGCAACATGTAAGACTTAACATGCATTTTTAAGGTGTTAGTGTATATCCTACTGATGAAATTGATTTGGAGACCAAGTTTATCAATTCTAAAGCAAATATTTATTCAATTTCAATGTAAAATCTGAGTCATGGTTCTCTGCAGAAGACATACTATAGTTATTGTTAGACTGAGTTGGCGTCAGCCTGCACAGACCGTTCTGGTCTGGTGTTTTCAATGAATGGGGGATTAGTAAATCCGCCAACATTATAGCACTGTGGCGGATGTAGCCAACTCAAAGCTCCTTTAACAAACAAACAGATTAGTCCCCAAGCCCATCCTACACCAGTCTAAAGTGATTTGGTAATGTCTCATTTAAAGGCTTGTTACCAGTGACCATTATCCCCTACAGGGCCACCTACTTATGTACATGTAACTATATATGTGACTGGATCTGCAAAGAGGGCCCTTAGTGCAGGGTGCATTAAGGTCCCCTATTCTCAGTATATGTCACATATATAGAAATAAAAAATTCACGAATTTAAGTCCAGCATGAAATTGTATCCCTTGCAAGTGGTCTGTTTCATGTGGAGGCTGGGTGGATGAAGAGCATGGTATAGAGAGGGTAAATGTTCTAAACCACAAAATATCCATGTATTAATGAAATGTGTACCACTGGTACGCAGTTTATCAATACCTGTATTTTCATGCGTAATATGGCATAAGTCATATTACAGATGAAATTGATATTTTTCACCAGGAAACACTAAGCATAGGGCACTTATACTACATGGGTGCATGTCCAGCCGTAATCAATTAAGAAAATCGGGAAATTCACAAATTTGAATTCACTTAAAAATGTCTTTAAAAACAAATTCTCGAAAATTTATACATGTGAAAATAACTACATATACAGTATGGGTCTTATTGCCATAAGGGTTTTATGATGCACTTATGCAATCTGTGACATTTACAGATTAATAGATGCCTTCCTGGTATATATCACACGACCACTGACCATTAACCCCTTAAGGAACACCTTAACCCTTCAAAGGCCAATAATGCATAAATGCATCATGCCCGTTTGTTGCAGCAATGACATAGGACACAGACAATGACATGGGACATAAAACATAAATGTCAATGACATCATAGGCCAAAGGCCTAAACTTAACCTTCATTCATGTCACCCTGGGTCTTTTCTCATTTACTAAGAGTGCAGAGCGGCTTCTAGGGCAGTTGGTGAGCTGCTCGTGTGCCCTGCCCAGATCCAAAATACAGTGCCTTCACCAGCAGCAACGACAAGATTAAATCTGGCAGCGTCCGGGCTTAATCTCACCAGGAAATGTGGTCTGCGCTCCTTGCCTGGGCTTGTGATTGGGACTAATGGGCCGTGTGTGTGTTGTAATGCGCGTGTAATCCAAGCAGAGGCTGATTGGAAGGTCACCCATACTATGGGTGGGTAGACCCTAGCTATTGGGAGACCAAGGTTGTGGGCTAGATCAGTGCTTAACTCTGTATATTCAGGGTAGTGGTGGTGGAAGTGATTGGATGGGTGTGGTAAATGGTGGCCTCAACGTGAGCAGCCTCTGTGGATAACCCGGTAAGTGTGTCACTAGAGTAAGCATAGTTCCTAAGGGTTTACTGGCCGTGGCTATGTCCCTTTTTAATCTCCAGGGAGGTCATGGAGAAAGGAGGGTTATCTCCCTTTCTTCAGCACGTTATCTTTTTAGAGCATGTTTTGTTGCTATAGCATAGACACTAGCAAAACATGCTCTATTGTAGTTGGGGTGTGGATTGGATTTTGGAAGGGGTTGGGTACTTTAGGCTGAAACTCCTCTCTAGCAATCAATAAAATTGCAATGACATATTATACACTGTGTACTATAATAATACAGCTTTCTTGCCATGTATAGTAGTTGTTAGTGTTTGCATGTTTTACCTTTAGAAAATAGGCTCAAAAATCAAAATTGTCACTGACAAGCTACTTCTGATAGACCTTAGTGTTAAATCTTAAATGTGTAACAGCACACTTTGGCCGTTTTGGGCAGGTTGCATTTGTGACATGGCTTAGTCACTTTTCCTGCTGATGTAGAACAAAAAACCAAATCCTGTCCTGTTTTTATTTCTTTGTCAACCTGATATAAACAATAGAATGGAGGGGGTGAAATATGGAAATAAATTATTTAGGCATAGGCCAAAATGCCATATGTGGATGTAGCAGTGGTGCAACATGGATGCAGCATAGATGTAGCAATGGTGCAACATGGATGCAGCAGTGGCACAGCATCGATGCAGCAATGATGGGACATGGATGCAGAAATAGCACCACATGGGTGCAGCAAGGATTGGGCATGAATGCAGCAAAAGGTGAAACATAAATGCAGGAATGATGCAGCAATGATGGGACATGGATGCAGCAATGGTGCAACATGGATACAGCATTGATGTAGCAATGGTGCGATATGGATGCAGCAATGTCACAGCATGGATGCAGCATTGGTGCATCAATGATGGGACATGGATGCAGCAATGGTACAACATGGATGCAGCAAAGGTGCAGCAATGATGAGACATGGATTCAGCAATGGTGAAACATGGACGCAACAATGGTGCAGCATTGATGGGACATGGATGCAGCAATGGTCCAACAAGGATACAGCAATGATAGTATTTGGATTTAGCAATGATGCAACATGGATGCAGCATGGACATAGCAATAGTGCAGGATGGATGCAGCAATGATACAGCAATGATGAAGCATGATGCAACAATATAAAATGGATGCAACATGGATGCAGCGATGATGCATGATGCAACATGGATGCTGCAAATAGACATAGATAAAAAATTGATGCATAGCCGGGGTTCTACGGTATATAGTTAATGTTGTAAGCAAATTTGTAAGTACTCATGTACCTATGAAAGTATATTGGCAGACAGATGTACACCTGGGTTAACACTGATATATAGCCTAAATAGACACATGGGCACATGGATTGACACATAGGCAGACACATGGACAAATGGAGTGGCAGAACATTAAAGCGACAAAACATGCTCTTTTAGTATACAAGATGTTACTAAAACTATGCTATAGATATAAATTGCTCTATTTTTATTCCATAAAGTCCCCAGAGGTTGCTGAAAAGACCAAAGCCAACCCAGATGTAAGTGTATTAGTCTTGCTCACATCAATATTAATTCGTATTCCACGGCATGGGTGCGGTTCCTGTTAGACCCAGCATTGCCTTTTGGTGTTTTGTCCCCCGTTGTTTGGCTTGCTCGTGTGTGGCGACGGTGGCCAGCAGGGAGGCAGGGCAGGGCACTAATTGGACGGGCGGGGTCGGGTATTGTAGCCTGCCGATAACGGACTGCGCCATTAGCTCTGGACGTATCGCCAACCAGCGTATTGGGCAGCCTTGCCACACACCGTTCAGGCAAAGGGGTGGTACACTTTAGTGAGGTTGTAGAGAAATTGCCCATGCACTTTCTCTACTACAGATTTCCAGTGGAAAAACTATGAATGGCTTACTTCTGATAGTAGTGCTTTGCCAATGGATTAATGCCGCACACTCCTCAAGTCAAACAGGGTAACTTGACTTTAAAAAGATAAAGGGATCATGACTTTTAATTTGTAATAATAGGAGTAGTGTTTTCTTTAGAATGTTAGGTAAAGGGCGGTTCTCAAGATGCCTTGATAATAGGAAAAGAAAATGTGTTGAAATCAGGTATTTCAAGCTACAAACATTCAGAAAAGACATAGCTAGAACATTCAACTAGATACGAGGTGATATAGCCAACAGCTGTAACATTGATATACAGCAGTACACTTGTATTAGGTAGAGGAGAATCCCTCAGTTCGTAAGAAGAGAAAGCTAAAAAGAAACCCTTTGGAAAACAACTCTGATTACATACACCTAGGCAGAGTCTGAAGAGCACACGGGCTGTGGGTTTTATTTTATGAACTGCTGGCTGTCAAAATAATACGTTCATTGAAGACTAAGAGGGTATAGTTTACTTGTACAATGAATAGCCATGCCTTTAGGAATCAATGGGGGTTGATAAGGAATAGGGAGGGGGTGGGCAGGGTATACTGCGGTTAAAGGGCAGACGGATGGAATTGTTGAACAGAAAATGTCAGGAGAATATGAATATTGCAAGGTATTATCACAACATGATCTGACAATGGATAGCTATGATAAAGGCCAGACCTCTAGATATTCATGTTCAGATTGACTGTCATGCTTTCCATGAAATGTTGAAATAATTCTTCAAAGAGAAAGATAGTAATATTGCAACAAATATATTAACTTGCACTGGGAATAGGGGCCTGCGCTAAGGGGCCTTTTTGTAATCTCCCAGAATAGCTAATGCTGTCTTGAGATGCAACTCAGAGGCCAACCAACAGGGGCGTAGGAAAAGGGGGAGGGGCAGGGGGCCTGCCCCCCAATAATGAGGAGGTCCCCTATATAACCCTATATAAAAATGTAGCAGCCCCCCCCCAACCGAGACCCCTGCGCCCCCCAATAAATATGTGCTTCCTACGCCCCTGGACCAAGTTTATAAAATGTAGACTTACAAGAACAATAAGGTAACCCCAAAAAGAAAAGAGATAAAACTCCCCATGCTGCAGTGTAAGCAAACATTTGAGCGAGAGTTAACTTCGTTTCAACTTAGTTACAGAAGAGTGGGGAGACCTTGTTGATAGTAAAAAGGTGTTATTGATCACCTGGAAAAACACCTGCAGGTGAGGAGGGCGCCTGGAGACTCCTCCAGCCTCTTTCCCAGTCCACGGTCGATTAGCAGCTCTCCATCACCTACCACACTATCCCACCAACACGACACTCGCAACTAACTTCTCCTGTAGACACCCCCCCCCCCATCACTCCCTCCCACTCACATACCCTGGAGATGCCTTGAAGTCAATGCTCTTTAAGGGTTACTGGCTCTTTGGTGCCTCTGAAGAACGGCCCTTTTAACGCCTGTACAAGGTTTTTTGATGGGCGTTACTCTTTTTAGGTCATTACTTGTGTTCTTAATTCAGACTCCAGTTTTTTCCCAAGCGTTTTCTGATACTGATGTTTCTTCATACGTGCATTTTGAAGTATTATGTACAAATCTCTTTTCTGCTGTTAAGAAAAAAAAGTTGATTAATGGGTTCAAGATTGCTAATGGGTTCGGTTCAACATTGGTTTGAGGATTATCAAAAGTATTGAGACGTATTATTTGTATTAAGTCGAAGAACGTTTTGTTTCCTTGTAAGGGTATAAAAAGGTGTCATTGTCCTAAGAGCATCAGGTATTTATCAACCCAGATAGCCCTACTGTCCTACATGTAGGACGCCTAAGTGACATCATGAGATGAGGTCTATATCTACACATAAATTCAACAGATATGGAAGTGAAATGTTGCATCCTATAGTTCTAGGCCCAAGGCTTACAAAAATGCTCCATACAGGTTTTCTTAGGTACTTTTATGACATTACACATAATGTCCCAAAACACTTACTGCTAAGGAAATAACCATCTGCTATAGATTTTGACCTTCACAGAGGGGACAGACACCCAAAGGCCTACTGTCCTATATGTAGGACAGTGCTTATCTTTGGATCCGCTAGGGGGAAAGCTTTGAAATTTCTTGTATGGCATAAATGACCATATATAAGCCTATTTGTCACTCTGTTACAGGAATTGTGGTTTCCATGGCAACCAAAAGAACACAAATTTCAAAAGACTGTATTCCTAAGTCCTACTGTCCTACATGTAGGATGGTAAGCAAACCCTCATATCTCTGGGCACAGTGGAGGTAAAGGTGCGAAATTTTGTACAGGACATATTTTGTCATATATTAGTCTACTAATAAATTTTCAGCACTCTATGACAAAAATTGCCTCTTAAGGGATATCTGGGTTAAGTTTCTGAAAATGTATTCACATCCAATTCAAATCATTGAAAAAAGTGAGTAAGAACAACATTTCAACAAGCTGGGATTTCTCAGCGCATATCCGGTAATTTGGATATTTGCATGTGAAATGGGATGAGAAGTTGGGTTCTGAAAAGATTCTTGCATTTTGTCCCAAGTACCACCTTCAAGAGGGATTAAGGAGACATCCTGGATATTTCTTCAAAGCTGAGTTGCATACTTGTGTTCAAATTACAAGTTCAGTAATACATTAACCCAAACATTCCAGCAGTCGCCTTAACTGGCCATCAGAAAACAACAACAAAAAATACTTAAACAATAATAGCAGTCACAGTATTTCCGGTGGCTGCATGTGTCGGGGTTGCGGGAGGAACAAAAAGACACAAATACAAAAAGGGAACACAAAAAGGTAATTGATGGTAATCGGCCCAACCTCGTGATCTCCCCCTGCTGATAGCCGCAGGGCTCTCAGCACCTGAACTGGTAGGAGGAGGTAACATTATGTTAGGCTTGTACCCTCTCAGCGCCTACACACTGGAGCCGCCTACCCACAGTGGGAGGTCCATGGGAAAAAGCAGTTCCATATCTACAATCATCCTATATAACTATCCCATCATAGCTATGGCTGGTGGTTATGATGCAGCCTGTATATTTCTAGATTTAAGTGGCAATTCTTGGTGTAGTAAAGTGGTTATATTAAACAAGAGAGGCGGGAGAGCAAAGGTCAGAGCTACAGGTGGATTAGAACGTGTCAGCAGTTCATGTAGTTTGTGATAAGTTTGCTGAAAATTAGTGATGCTCCTTTTATTAGGAATAGTGAGACATAACATTACTAAGCCTCAAGATAGCTAGGCACCTAGCAATACTTTAGCTTCTACTATGTGATTTCAACCAGTCAGTTATTGCCCATTGTCATTGGGTATCGAGTCTATATAATCCCAAGCGTTAATAAGAATGTGAACTTAAATGAAAAGCAGCATATGTATTCATGTTAAGGCTCTTCGGGGATTTAGCTAAACCTGGTTGAAATAGAGCACCATTATCGGTGAAAAAGGGCACCTTTGACCCTAGATGTCCCATACCCTACAGAGGCGGATCCAGGATTTCGAAAAGGAGGGGGTGCGCCCCTTGTTTAGCACTTATTTTTGGCTAAATTTCAGGCTTAGATTAGCCAAATAAACTCTAAACTACAGGGCAACAGGAGGGGGGCGCCCCCCCATCTAAATCCGCCACTGGCCTATGTAATGTCCCTGCTAATCCTGCCCTCTGACTCCAGTGTTTTTTGAGTCCCTTTGAAGAGAATGGGACATGAGTATGCCTAATGTAGCCCCTTAGGTGACGAGGCTAACAAATCTTCAAAGTGGAGAGGAGAATTATTATCTCTGTAGATCTTATGTTTGAAAAGGAAACCATGTACGCATTTTACCATTAATGCATTAACCCTCCTGACCAACAAGTACAAAGCCCGGAGCGGAGGATTTGCAGATGTATCACGCAAGATGACATCTTGTAGTTGGAATGCATTATAACCATTGTTTCCAGGATATCAAACGACATATCCTCCCCAATGTTAAAAGCCTATAGATAGAGTTGCTCCAGGTAATCTGTAGTGCCTCCTGTGTTAGGTTATGGACGAGGAGAAAGCCCTTTTAGTCCCTATCATCGCTCACCAGGGCCACTGATTACCATGTATCATACTTTGCCACAAAATCTCCTCTTTTCCCATTGGCTAATTGCCGGGCCTTCCTGTCTTCCCATTGGTTGATTAGCAACACATGACCCCGGACTGGCTGTGAGGGGAACCCACTGAGTGCGCAACGCGTGGAGCGCATTCCATTTTGTGTTTTGGGTGAGGGCAGGTGGGAGTTGGGGGTCATGGCTCTTGTTGTATGGAAGGAGACTAGGGGGGCTGGAGGGGTAAGGCACATCATGTAAAATTCATCATCGGAACAGGAGGCCTGGTCTGTTGCTGATATCCTGTACATGGCGGGAACCTGCAGAAAGACAAGCTTATCCCAAATGACTACTCCATTCTATTAATAAACCATCAACAGGTGCAAATGTCTAAAGGTAAGATAAACTTTTGAGAAACATGTCCCTGCCAAAACGCATATTGCAATGAAGCACAAGGCTGCAGGAGGCAAATATAAGCACTCGTGGAATAGGGTTTCAAGATAGGTAAAAGGTGTATGATCAGATTTGGATTATAGACTCGTGGTACATTGACGTATAAATCTGAGCAAAACCCCTGACCGTGTAATAGGGTATACAAAATCAATGCTTTGGACATTGTTTATGATGATTTAACTCTACTACTAGTTTGTCTTCAACAGCCAAGTGGAAAACTATACCCATATAAAGTAGAAAAGAAAATAAGGTACATATATGACCATCACTAATGCAACATCACCTGACAGTACTCCCATCCATTACCATTAGTTTCATCATGATAACAAATCGATGATTAAGGAGGCTGAGGTGCGGGTCAGGAGGATTTAGTTCTGGATTGTCAGCCTGGGAGGTGGATGATGAATGGGCCTGAAGAACACAGGTGATGAATGATAAACACTCTGTGGAAACATGGACAATGGGTCATATACATATAAATGAGTGATAGATAGACAACATACTAAGAGAATATGAATAATTGGTGCTGGAGACGACCTATACTGAATAAAGGGATACTTAGGGGCTAATGGAAGATGGGGTTTTAAAGTACATGCGACAGGGGCCGCTGGTGCTTATATCATTGCTACAGATGCAGTAGTTGAAGTGATAATTAGTTTCTCAACAAGTAGAAAGTGCCCATTTGTACTAAACCTACGGTAGTTACCCCACAACAACCTCCAGTTACCCCAGGCAACTTCCCCTGTAACACCCAATATGTGTGCTCTGACATTAGTGAAGACGTATACGTCTGTTCTTATACATCCATTCTATGTTTAAACATTGAGGATAATGAGTTCAAGGTACAGGACCCATGAATAATCAGCTTGTGTAGAGCAGTTTTTTTTATTGCTTAGAAGACATCCCCATCTCCAAGAGGTGAGCTCAGCTTTTAGAACCTACTACATCATCAGCTGTGTATCTCTTGGGGACCTCTGAGATTGTTCTCTGGGCAGGCCTTTTATTGCCTTTACAGCTAAACCCTTACCCTTGGGTTCAAAGTAAGATGGATACCCTGAACCAGTTATATCATTGACAATAGGAAATTGTCATTTGAAAGTTATAGTCAAGGAGTTCACTGATTTCAATCAGTACTCACAGTCATTTCAGTAAATTGACCACTTTTCACATTGACCTCAATCACTACCCACATTGACCTGAGTACTAGTAGATGGGAACTTCTCCCTCTGGGGGTTAAAATACCCTAGACCTGAGTCAGCCTCCATGTTGACCTGAGTCAGCCCCCATGTTTAACATGAGTCAGCTTCCATGTTGACCTGAGTCAGCCCCCATGTTGACCTTAGTCAGTCCCCAGGTTGACCTTAGTCAGTCCCCAGGTTGACCTTAGTCAGCCCCCATGTTGACCTTAGTCAGCCCCCATGTTGACCTGAGTCAGCCCCCATGTTGACCTTAGTCAACCCCCATGTTGACCTTAGTCCGCGCCCACCCCTGACCCCTGGCTACAATGGGACTGCACCTCTATGTGATACTAGTGCCTCACATCCTTTAGCCCTAATCCCCTCACCCCCACCCGATCCTCGTTCTACCCCAAGGGGACGTTACATGCATTACCTGCTTTCAAAATTACCACATTGTACTCTGATTGTCGGGGCTCTAAAATCAAACTTTATTTTTTTTTAAAAGCTGGCACACTTTTGTCTTATAAAGTTATCCCTTTTTCACTAAGTTACATACACGTGCCTCAGTCATCATGAATATCGTTGAAATCCACTGATGTTCTTGAGATAAAAATGACCTCCATTATTATTTCAGTGACCATGGTCACTAAAATACTTGATAGTATGGAGAAACAACGACATGCTACCCTGCCTCACAAATATTTTGTTTTTGTGGCCCATAGGCTTAGCCATTGAAGCAACAAACCAATTGCCATTAAAGTTATATAGAGTATCAAGCAGATCTACCACAGCTGTGAAAACGAGCCAAGGTGGCCCATACACCTGGCTGTCATCTGCACGAATATTTTGGGTACATCACAAACTTTACAAAGAGAAAATGTGCACATAACTCATGTAAAGCACCCATAACTCGTGCAGATAGGACTGGGGAAGCAGTCACGTGACCATTACTACACTTCAATAGTACACGACCCACTAATAGCCCCTCAGGCTCATACTTCTGTCTCCAGTCTCCTGGATGTAGCCCTAACCTATACAAAGATATAACATTGCAGTACACGACCCCCTTATAGTCCCATGATTTAGTGTGTTATATAGCTATTTTTAATAAATACAGGCCTTTTAATAGAAATAATTCATAATTGCTGCATTCATGCATCCTATTGGTATCATATAAGTTGATTAACATGGAAAATTTTACCTCGGGAATACCTAGGGTATTTCCGGAACCGATGAGATACGACCGAAGCTGGTCACGTGACGACAGTTTGGATCGAGCGTCCGTTTTTGGCAGACGGTTTGAAACTTCCAGGTGAGTTTTTTGTTGTTTTCACCCGTTTTACTGCCCTTTTTTGGGCAGTTTTTGCCCTATTTCAAGGGTTTTTGTTCTTGTTTGTGTCTAGCCAGGGTTACGCCGTTGGGGTACCCTTTTAGCGCTAGAAAATAAAGTTTTCTCTCAAAGACGGTCGTCGTGTCGGCGGGCCGTAGAGAGATTTTACATTTTTACAACTTCCTGGAGGAATTCCGCTGGAATTCTCTCGTTACAGGAATCTTACAGGGGCTCTTGAGCATTCCCTGATGTTATGGCACCTTTTTGCCTTCAGTTTGCACTTTTTCGGGCAGTTTTTGTCGATACCGATCGAAAAATTGTCCGTTGGGGCTCGCCGAGCACCAGCGCTGTTGTACCTGCGTACTTAGAGTAGGACAACGCGAGAGCTACCTAAAGTATACCTCTAAGTACATACCGCTCGGCGAGTTTCGCCGTTGCCGCTAAGCGGGTCTGCTCCAGGTACATGTATCTCGTCCTGCTCTAAGTACATACCGCTCGGCGAGTTTCGCCGTTGCCGCTAAGCGGGTCTGCTCCAGGTACATGGTCTAGTCCTGCTCTAAGTACATACCGCTCGGCGAGTTTCGCCGTTGCCGCTAAGCGGGTCTGCTCCAGGTACATGTATCTTGTCCTACTCTAAGTACATACCGCTCGGCGAGTTTCGCCGTTGCCGCTAAGCGGGTCTGCTCCAGGTACATGTATCTTGTCCTACTCTAAGTACATACCGCTCGGCGAGTTTCGCCGTTGCCGCTAAGCGGGTCTGCTCCAGGTACATGTATCTTGTCCTACTCTAAGTACATACCGCTCGGCGAGTTCGCCGTTGAGTTACTGCTAAGCAGGTCTGCTCCAGGTAATAGTCTATAATCTTTTTATTTCTGGTCTTTTTCCAGGATGGCAAGTACATCTCAGTCCAGTCCCACTGCTGTGGAGAAGGGGAAGAAATCACATAAGAACTCAAGTTCCAGCTCTGCTAGATCTTCATCTAGGCATTCTAAGGATAAGGGTGCTGAGAAAGACACTGTGAGTTCAGTAAACTCTGAGAAGGAGCCTGAAGTTCAAACTACTGAGACTCCCAGTGCTCCTGTGCTGTTGGTCCAGCAGCCACCTCAAAGATGGGCTCCTCCTATGCCCTACTACCAGCAGGGTTATGATTACTATCAGGACCCTTATCAGCCGATGGATTATGCCTATGGTATGGATCACATGGCCTACCAGTGTGAACCAGTAGAGGAGGAAGGTCAGGGTTATGTGGTACTAGGCCCACATGGACAGGCACATGCTATGCCAGTAGTGGATGATGAGGAGGAAGTGGCTTCTGTGCAAGGTGATTTTGAGGCACAGTCGTCAAAGGCTAAGCCACCTCCAATAGACCATCTCAAGGGGCTAACTGGAAGCCTAGCTGAGAGTATCCAGTCCTACAGACGGGAAAAAGCGGAACTAACCAAGGAAGGCCCCACCGTACATGAAGCCCTCTCCGATGCCATCAATTCCTATTTTGAAGAGACTTATATTGCCCAGGACTTGGAGAAAGCGGCTAAAGATTTTCCTAGGCCTTCAAATGTGCAGAGACTGGTAGCACCTAAGTTAGAGGAAGCAATTTTCAACTCTGAGGCACTTTCCAAGAATGCGGCAGTCCGTATGCTGGATGTATCTCTTCAGACCCTGCAGAAAGGGGTGGTCTCGGCCATTGCAGCTATGGCACCGTTAGGCTCGATGATGTTGGAGAAAGGGCCCGAGGACCAACAACTGGATGCCTTTGGAAGGGATTTTAATAAGGCAACCAGACTACTGGTCAATGTATGCAATGGGCTATCGGTGAAGAGGAGGGACTTGCTAAAACCTTTCCTTGCTAAGCCCTATGCTAAGGCGCTCACTAAGACCAACATTGATGGGGACCCACAATGACTCTTTGGGGGCAACCTGGAGGCTCGTATTAAACAAGCTGAGGAGGACAAGAAGATCTCAGACAAGGTTCTAGCGTCCAAACGCCCGGGGCCGCAGGATTCTCATTCCCAGTCTAAGAGGCAGAAGGTCATGGGCACAGCACCTGCTCAAGCCTGGGGGCCTAGACACCCTTATGGACAGAACCACTACTATGGCCAGGGCCCTAGGGGCCGCTACCCTGCTCCGCGCCATCAATACGCTCAGCCGAGATTTCAAGTGGCTCATGGCTACAGGCAGACTTACTCTCAGATACAAGGCCAGGGTTACCGCTTCAAAGCACCTCGTCCGCAGGGCCAAGGTCAGCAGCAGCAAGCCCAACAGGGTTTTTCCAAGAAGGGGCCCAAGTAGGGCAGGTGAGTCCCTTCCCACTACATAACACTGTCCAATCCTTTCAAGGGGGTAACATTCTGAAGTGTGCTGATGCTTGGTTTAAACTCACCAAGGACCCTTGGATCTTAGCCATGTCTCAGGGTGTCACCATTGACTTTAATGCCTTACCATCCCAGGACTTGGTGCCTCCTCCATATAAACTTGATCCGGTAGAGGTGGCCTTTATGGATAAGGAAGTAGATAAAATGGTAGCTAGGGGTATTATTGAGTTTACAGTACATGAACAGGGCGAATTCATCTCCAATGTTTTCCTGCGTCCCAAGCCCAATGGGGATTACAGGCTTATATTGGATTTGACAGATATGAACAAGCAGGTCATGTATGAGCATTTTAAGATGGCCTCCCTACAAACTGCTGTGGACCTTGTCACCCCTAATTGTTTTATGGGGAGTGTAGATTTAAAGGATGCCTATTACTCTATTCCTGTACGAGAAGATTATCGTAAATTTCTGAAGTTCAGGTGGAATGGGGTCCTCTACCAGTTTGTAGGGATGCCAAACGGTCTTTCATGTGCACCAAGAGTATTCACTAAGTTGCTCACTCCCCCCTTCGCAAAGCTAAGGGAGGAGGGACACATCTGTTTCCCCTACATTGACGATTCTTTTATTATGCATGAGTCAAAAGAAGGTTGTGAGCAATCTATCAGAAGAGTGTGTGAAACCCTGGATGGGTTAGGCTTTGTAATTCACCCAGATAAGTCAGCCTTTGTAGCCTCGCAAAGGGTGATCTTCTTGGGTTTTTGGATTGACTCTGTGGATATGTCTATATATCCAACTCAGGAGAAGGTAGACAAATTCATGTCAGATTCCTACTTGCTGCTGGGGAAAGTCAAGCCAAAAATCAGGGAGGTTGCATCTCTCATAGGTCTTATGGTAGCTTACTCGGCAGGAGTTCAATATGGGCCTGCACATATTAAAGGACTTGAGAAATGCAAGAATGAATGGTTAGCCTACCGAAAAGGGAATTTTGATGCAAAAATGGTACTTTCCAAGGATGCTATACAGGACATACTATGGTGGCGAGCCAGCATACCAACTGCTAAGAAGGCACTGGATGTAGGTCCACCAGAGTTTGAATTGTATACGGATGCATCGGATGACGGCTGGGGTGCACACAGGGGGAACGTCAGAACTAATGGCAGATGGCTTCCCTCTGAGGTGGACTTCCACACCAACATCCACGAGACCATGGCAATAGAATATGGGCTAAAATCGTTGTGTAAAGTGAGAGGGGCTCATATTAGGGTCATGACAGATAATACTACGGCATTTGCATATGTGAGACATATGGGAGGGCTGCAGTCTCCAATGTGTAATCTGGTATCAAGAAACATCTGGAACTGGTGTGAGTCTAGAGGGATCTGGTTGACAGCGGCTCATGTGCCGGGAGTGGATAATGTCATCGCTGATCATGAGTCACGCCATTTCCAAGATGAGACTGAGTGGGAGATAAATGAATCAATTTTTGAAATCATTTGTGAAAGGTTTGGGAGGCCTCAGGTGGACATGTTCGCTTCTAGAACAAATTGTAAAGTTCAATGTTTTGTGTCACGTAGGCCAGAACCAGAAGCATGGAAAGTTGACTCTTTCTCATTCACATGGCCTAATAAGCTCTTATATTGTTTTCCTCCGTTCAGCATTGCAGGCCGGGTGCTTCAACGCATATTGAGGGCAGGAGCAAGGGCAATACTCGTGATGCCGGATTGGGAGAGTCAACCCTGGAAGGCAAAAGCCCACAAGTATGCGGTGGACTACGTACGGTTCCGCAAGAAAAAGAACAACCTACTTCCTCATGGGGGCCCCTACAAGCCTACAGTTCATAGGAAGTCTACCAATTATAGCTTTCCTTTTCTGAGGCGACGCCTCCAAAAGGAAGGGTATGACAAGGCTTCCATTGACCTTATGATAAAAGCTTGGAGACCATCTACAAGGAAACTTTATACGACTTACATAAACAAATGGATAGTTTTCTGTGTTGAACGGGGTTATAACTGGATGAAGGGCACTATGCCACAAGTGTGTAAATTTATGAGAACTTTGTATGACTCGGGAGTAGGTCACGGAGTTATGAATGTGGCACGATGTGCTTTGGGAACCCTGTTACCACAGGTAGATGGGGCGCCTATTGGGCAACATCCAAACATTTGCCATATGGTGAAGGGTACATACGAAGATAGACCTAGTGGACCATGGTATGACACGTTTTGGGACGTTACAAAGATATTCAAGTTGTTCAAAAGTTGGGGGGATAACAGTTCTTTGTCACTTAAGAAGTTATCGTTGAAACTAGCGGTCTTAATTTTGCTTGTCACATCTCAAAGAGGGCAGACAATCTTAGCGTTAAGGACAGATGAACTGTCTTGGGAAGACAGAAATGCTGTCTTCAGACTCAGTACTCTGTTAAAGTCTAACAGAGTCGGTGACCCTTTAAACACTGTGGTCTTGCGACCCTACATCCTGAATGAAAAACTCTGTGTGGTCAGCACCCTCAAAGCATATCTCACTAGGAGGCAAAAGGTCCATGAAAAGTCTGAACGACTTAGGAGGAAGCTGAACCTCCCACCTCTTGAAAATCCACTGCAGCTCCTTATGAGTTACATTTCGCCTCATGATGGAATCAGTAGGGATACCCTGGCCAGGTGGACCATTGCCACTCTAGACATGGCTGAGATTGACACTTCAAGTTGGAAGGCCCACTCTACTCGTGGGGCTTCAGCTTCAGCTTCCACCAAGGTAGGATCCTGCTTGAATGCCGTAATGCGCCTGGCAGGGTGGAAGTCAGCTGACTCATATCGGAAATTCTACAACAAGCCCATCGAGGTGGATACAGAGCATGTAGCTACAAACTTGTTGAGACTAGCAGATTAGTTTCCTTGAACGTTCAAATGTATGGGTTATCTGGTGTATGAATTGCATTGGTTGGTTATTTGACTACTCCAGATTACTAGTGTATTGTGCTTTAACCAAGTTGGTTATGATAAAGGTCAGAAAATTAAAGCTGTTGAATTGATTCGGTTTTGGTCTTGGTCAATTATAAAATTGATAATAATTGAGAATTATTGATAATAGCCAAAAATCTTTATGACTAGAAAAACACATTGGCTTTCAACATCTCATCGGTTCCAGAAATACCCGAGGTATTCCCGAGGTAAAATTTTGGAATTTTGGGAAACTTACCGTAGGGTACCGGAGGGAAGTTGAAGTAAAACTTCTTATTTTACCGAGGGAATACGGGGTATTGGAGGAACAGATGCCCTTCCCACCCTACCCGTATTCTTTCGAGGTCATTATTATTATATGAAAAATTGAAATGTCTAATCTGGTTGTTTCCAGAAAATTGTGTGTGTTTTTCTACTCATAGATTTTAGGTTTTCAAGTCTGTCGTCACGTGACCAGCTTCGGTCGTATCTCATCTGTTCCTCCAATACCCTGTATTCCCTCGGTAAAATAAGAAGTTTTACTTCAACTTCCCTCCGGTACCCTACGGTAAGTTTCCCAAAATTCCAAAATATCAGTTTCTCAATGTGGATGCATTCAATGGAATAGGATGCATGAATGCAGCGTGCACATTATGATATATGGCTATAAACTATAGTCCATTTCTCATTAGTGTTACCTTTATATGAAATGGCTACAAACTATACTCTATCCCTCGTTTGCTGTAACCTTTGAACAAAATGACTGCAATCTATAGTATATCCCTTGCTAGTTGGTACCTTTATACAAAATGACAACATACTATATTCTATCCCTCATTAGTTGTCACCTTTATTACCTGAGTCACTGAAATAGTTGATTGTATGGAGGAACAATGAAAGCCCTGGGCCTTTAGATCACGACCAATGATTAACTCTTTAAGGGTAGCACACTGCTGTGTGTTGTCATGATGCTTGACTGAAGCCCAGGGGTTTTAGATCACGACCAATGATTAACTCTTTAAGGGTAGCATACTGCTGTATGTTGTCATGATGCTTGACTGAAGCCCAGGGGTTTTAGATCACGACCAATGATTAACTCTTTAAGGGTAGCATACTGCTGTATGTTGTCATGATGCTTGACTGAAGCCCTGGGTGTATTTATAATTACTCACTATTTGTCAGCAGTGAGTCAATATATGTCAGTAATTACTCGCTATTTGTCAATATGTCACAAATTACTCAGTACTTCTCAGCACTTATTCAAAATATGTCTTCTTTCTCACTAATTGTCAACAATTAGTCAAAATATGTCGGTAATTGTGCACTACTTGTCAGCAATTAGTCAACATATGTCAGTATATGTTAGCATAGTATACAGTATGTAGCACATTGGGCATAGAAGTCACTGATAACCTCAGGCTTGCCTGTGAACTTAACCATTATTTCAATGTCCACGGAGATTTTCAGAAAAAAAACACAGAGATGCCTGATTTTGGATTTCACATACATTGGAAATGCCTTTAAAACGTATTTGGCAACGCAGGTGACGTCACTATAGTGATAAAGTGCAGGGGCCGGGGCCCCAACCTTCCATCCCTATCACTATGCATCATTGGAAAATGTGGATTTTGCATCAGCTGAAATCTGCTGTGTGTCGGTGGTCTGATAGGGGTCTGGGCCCTCCAGGGAGGCATAGGCCGTCTTGTAATCGACAAAATAACTCCTTTTTGCTGCCATGGAGGAATGTGGGTGGAGCAGAAAGAGTAGGGGTGGGAGGGGGTCCCTGCACACAGGCCCTATCCTTACTTGAGTCAGGCGAATCTCTTCCTTACACTATGAATTACCCCTTATCTCTTAAGCTGCGATGCCCAACCGCTATGACGCGCCAGGAATGGGAGGGTATAGAAAGGCTTTGTCTCCCTCCTACTAGTGTGCCCTCCTTGTAGATATCTAGTATTGATCACTGACTCCATTGTCAGAGCAGGAGGAGGATAGGCAAAGTGAAGGAAAGACCTATAGGGAGTATTGCCGGTGAGGCTTTTATATGGCACAATTGCTTAGGAAGTACCCAATCCATCTGAGAAATGACTTCTTATTGATGGGCTCCCGAGAAAAGTTACATGGGACAGTAAACTGCGTATACACTTATTGTTCTTTGATGATGTGATGTACTCCAGGGATGGAAGTCTTCAGGGTTTTCCCTGATTTCAGGGATTTTCAAGTTCCAAAGTCCTATAGATTACTGTATAAAACCTATGTTTCAGGGACTCTAATTGAGTATTTCAGGGATTTTTGTGCTCAATGACTTACATCTCTGGTACTCTAATATATAGGGTTTCTATCGTACCAGTCTTTTAGCTCCGACTACACTGAAGCAAGGAATGATTGCAAGACTAAGAAATTTATTGAAAATATAGGAGGCTGTAGCATTCTATTTAGAACCAATATATTAGTACTTTTTATGTTATTGGCTAGCCAATAACATATTCACGTAAGGGGAGTCGATGCAATGGAATGTGGCCAAATGGGTAGACTTGCCCACATAAAAGTCCTTAGTGTTCACATAGGATTAGACTGAGACAAGTAGCTTGGACAAGTCTAAGGTACCTGGATCTAGGGGTTGAGGTAGCTTCCTTAAAAGTTTTAAGGACAAAATTCAGTTTAATATTTCAAATCTGAAAGAGGTATTTGTCATGTTACAAGAGGATTTTAAAATGTCAGGATGTGGTAAAGTCATTAGTCATTATAATGACAAAACTCCTTTGTTAGATGGAAGTTATACATGTATTGGGATGAAAAAGTAAAATGCACAGATTGTCTCAAGGTGAGTTTAGCCTTAAGAGAAATAGCCATGTACATGCTCACACATCTGGATTGACCAGATATAATCCTCTTAATTAGGTAGTAATTATGTCATTGGCTTATTGGAAGGAGAGGTTCCAGCTTGCTGCACAAGGGGTTGAGTGGGTTGTACTGTTTACCTGTGACCATTAACCCCTTCAGGGCCACCTACATGTATAATAGTATAAACATATGATACATGTATTATATTGACGGTAGCTATGATGCAGGATGTGAAGTGTTATATTATATTTGCATATAGCATGCCACTTTTGCATCTACATGTAATTTCATGTAGAGTCTAGCCCTTTGAACATAGAAACCAATAACATCTTAGGGCTGTGAAATAGCCCTAACCTTAAACATTTTAATAAACTCTTATCATCATCCCCATACTTTCACTATGACTGTTGACAACCACTGCTTATAGCCTGTGTTGAAGTTTAGTCGACACAGACTCCCAATTCTTATCCAAATAATGAGAATTCAATTGAATAGACCATTCACATCATCATTGCAGGATAAATGACATCATAAACTACCATGGCTTGTAGGAGTATGTAGTGTGGCAGTGTTTAGTGCCTGAGCTGACAGATAGTGGTATCAGAGGGACCATTGGCGTGAGGGGAGGCCATGTAGCAATATGGAGCCTGTAATCGCTGCACTATATAGTATAGGCATACAGCCTGGTCCATACAATGTATGGCAGAGCCTCTGGGCCCTCTACATCGGGGCTGGATAAGAGGAGAGTACTTTATACGCGGTTGGCATAGATTCTGCCCCTATGGCTCAGTGCACGAGCAAGCCCCAGCTGAATTCAAATAGTGATAGGAGGTAAAACGTAGTTCTGTGGAGGGATATTCAAAACATAATATAGAGGCATTGGTGAGTGCTGCGTCCATGTGGGAATCAATTATAGTATTCTTTTCCTGCTCACTCAAATTTACATCCCCTCCCATTGGAGTTGATCCATTTGCGTTAGCTATGAAGACCACATCGGAGCTTTTTACGAAGCCTACCCAGTTGATGGTTTCCGTGTGTTTTCATCCACGCCTGGAGAAGTAATAATAAAAGCATAAATACAATTCCTTAGACTTGGACTGGAAAAACGACTCAATAAAGCATGAATAAAAGATAAAGCCTGCACCCCCTAACTCTGGTTTAGATATGCTACCAGAAGTTCTTGTTAGCTCTCTATGTATTTATGTATAGGTCTGATAGAGGGCATGCAGTTATGTATTTATGGAGTTAAGGGTATGTATTTATGTGTAGGTGGGTTAGAGGGCATGTATTTAATGTGTAGGTGGGGTAAAGGGTATGCATTCCATCTGTAGACAGCCTTTCGTGTGGAGGCGGGGCGAGAGGTTTATAGATATCTGTGTATTTGAAGCATGTAGATCTATATGTTTTAATTCAATGCAAAGGCAGGATGAGTAATGCAGCCTGTGATCCATTTTCGTGAGAATTGACCATATAATTTTTGTGTAGTTGAAAGACCCCATTTCCCCTCATGCGCTTTCTGCGTCTGGAATTTCTGTGTCATGTCGTTTATTCTCTCAGTGTTGACAAATCCTAGGACCGAGCTGTTCTATAGTCCGCATCGTTATTCAAGACAATATTTTAGCTGCTGCAATGAATTCTTTTCATGAGCAATAAATTTAATTGACATCTGAAGGCATTGACCTAAAATAATACATAATTATTTTTTACAATAGTGATGCACCCAGCATTTTAAGCATTAATTTTTGTGCATCGTCTATTATTTTAAAACCTCCAGTAAAATTAAAGTTGGTTAGTTTCCCTACATGGCACCTCATAATATGAACATCTATGATGTTGGGCTGCTCATATACACTCTAGACAAGGCCAGGAGCAGCTCAGTCTATAATTTATGCACAGGGTGAGCTTTAAGCACACAGACTGAGAGACGTGAAGGGACAGGGAGGCTGGGATGGTTCGCCGAGAGGGGGAGGGAGACCTGAATCATGTCCAATACATGACAGGTTTCAACATACCGTTTGCATAGGGACACAGACACCTTCCCTAGAGGAATATAGCCAGATCTACATCTTAAAATCAAGCTCTGTGGAAATATTGTATCATTTTAGTGGCTGGCCACATTGCTAATGCTATGAACGTGTTGATAGCTATAGCACTGGTTCCACGGGCTTTAATCGGTCGGATTAGCAAGAAGAAGATCAGAAGGCGCTGGTAGTGATCTAAGCTGATTGAGGGCCGAGTCCGTTCTCACAGTCATTAGGCCTCCCCCTGTCGTTTGCTAACTGAATTTGCAGGATTAAATATTCACGGTGCAGAGGGGTTTCTTCCACCTAAATCTGGTCCTAGTACAGTGCCATGCCCTTGGTGGTTACCTTTAGGGGTTAGCCTCTGCTATGGGCTGCTGGTACCCTCATGGCAGACGTAATCGATGGTGGTCCTGCTACAACCAGCGGCCAGGGCACTCTATCATAAGGGCCATGGAGGTGGTATGTTGATGTGAGGGGGGGGGGGTAGCTCAGACGGTATAGGAAGCCAGACAGATGGGGCTATCGCAGCCAGTGCCAGACAACCAGTGGTAAGCCATGTTATGGTTGACATAGGCTATCTGGTCATTAACTTAAGACTTGGTGGATGGGAAGTTAGAAATGCCATCACTAAATGACACTAACACGTAAGCAAACTGAGCTAAGCGTGTAAAGCTACCACTGGCCGTCACCAGTGAAGCCACCACTAGAAGCCACTTTTGAAAGTCAGCACTGATGACATCACTTAAAGCTGCAACTAGAAACTGAAAAATACTAGAAACCACTACTGAAACTGTGCTAAGTGGCACCAGTGAAACTACACATATAAGAGTACCATTAGAAGCCACTGTCGATGGCCTCTACTTATGCCAGAACTGGGACCACTACTTGAAGCCACTAACGCAGCCTCCACTGAAAGCCTAAAATGTAGTCATCATTGGCTACCATGAATGGCAGGTTGCAACTGGAAGCCAATACTGTAGCCACCACGATAGCTTTTACTGTTGGTTTCCACGAAATTGCAAGTTGCAACTCGAACCACTACTGTAGCTCCCCCCTGGAAGCCACTACTGTTGCTACCATTGGTTTTCATGAATGAAATGTTTTAACTGGAAGCCACTATTTAGCTACCACTGGAAGCCACCACTAGATAAAAATGGATGTAGGCAAGTAATTAAAGGATCTGACTTGCTGCCGTCACCGTGTAATATTTCAAGCTGGTATCAGAATAACCAGTCACCCAGTACGCCCCGTCCATACCATCAGCTTCTAGACTAGAGAAATAAGGCTGATACCTACCTGCACATGGAACACCATATCTTTAGGTTAAACTAGCTTTTCTGCCCTATCCCATACGGAAAAAAAATACTAGTGACAGTAAAGGAATGTACACACAGGTTACTGAGGTCTACTCTTGCGTGCAGGCACGTATACAGCCCTCTACCTCGGATCTCTTTTCCCTGGTGGCCCCCATACGGTCCACATTCCGTGCGTAGTTTAGCCTCCTCCTGGTGATCCACCCCACCTTGGAGCATCCATCTCCAGGAGGAGGCACCTGGCACAGGGCCTTCTCCTGTACCTGTATTGTGTGTACCTAGATGTGCAGTTTGATGTAGGGAGCATAGGGTGGCTTGTATTTAGGTACTGTATTGTATATTGTGTGGTGGGGATCAAGAAAGATTTTCAGTAATTCGGGGGAGGGGGGTCTTGGGGTCTTGTAGGCAGAGGCCTGATATATTTATAAGGTATATACTATTTTAAAGGTAGTACATACAATCTGTCCTATTTCAAAACTCCGGCTTCCCTAGCCCACTTAAAAGGGTCTATATCTCCTCTTTCCTATCCCCTCGGGATGTGTGTGGTGTACATATGCGCGGGCACCAACATATTGCCCTGTGAAATTGTGTAATGTAGTTCTTGCCATGAATATGACCTTAGCTGTCGAAATGGCGTTAAACACCTCACTCACTCACTCACTCACTCACTCACTCACTCACTCACTCACTCACTCACTCACTCACTCACTCACTCCATTTCAAAACTGACCAACATTTTCTCTTAGTAACTTTCAGGGATGTTAGTTTGATACTTAGGCAACATTTAGAACAGATAAACACCAAAACAACAACAACAGTGCTAACAACAACAACAAAACAGCATTTCCCCCCACCCTGTTTCATACTCTCAAACCTGTGCAGCCCCTCACCACCACCACCACCGGCGCCGCCGCCACCACAGATTAAGCCCCACCTTTCCCTTTACCACAGTGAGCAGTTCACGCCACACAAAACGCTCCCTCCGCCCCTACACACATCCCATCCCCCTTTGTAGCCCCCACTGGGCCCCACTTTGCCCATTACTCACCTTGCACCTTGTTGAGGGTCCGCTGTTGAGACCAGCCTTTTGGCCAGTTTTTGATGGTGTCAGAAGGGGTGGTCCCTTTAACCGTTAACTGATCGGATCGTCGCGTGTCAGGAACACGGTCAGGTACTAGAGAAGCACAGCAGGGGTGTTGGCCAGTTGAAACCCATTTGGTATAATTATTAAAGGGATCTCAGGTTTTTTACCACCTTAAGTAATAATTGCATTAAGCTCCCTTGGGTTATTGCATCACTAGTCAGTGCGGTTTGGTTGCAAAACTTTGAAAGTTAACGAAATAAGTCGAGCTCTCAACTTTGACTAATCCCAATGATGTAATAAGAATACTCAAGTTGGCTGCCTGGGAAACAAGGGCCGTCACAATTTGGAGAGATCTCGACAAAGTTCCTAGAAATTAGATCTAAATACAACACCTAGGTTTGAATCGGGGAGCCACCCGGAAGAGGTTGTTCTTCTCAGAGCAGCTCACGCTAGCAATGTTCAGGCTACGACCTACACGATTCAAAAGAGGTATCAGACAGAAAACCATATTCTATAATGAGTATCAGCCTCTTGATTAAGCTAATCAATTAATCACTGAACGTGGAATATTGTGCTATGATTCTCGTATGACGGTATATAGCATCGATTGTTAGATGCCATAATGTTAGAAATCAGGACTATATTAGAATGTACATTTTTTTTACTACAAGTATAATGTTTTAGATCAGCACTGTATGAAAATGTATAATTCCTGACTTCAAGTATAATGTTCTTGTATCTTTCAGGTGAGTTTTAAATGACAAATCTACATGGTGTTGAGCAGGTGAGAAGCTGATAAAGGGTGAGACACGATGATCCCCTGTGTGGACCTAGAGAATCCATATTTATAATATCTTATCAGTATTCTATATACATCATGTAACATTTGGATACTTAGGTTGGTGTGTTATTGCACATTTTCAGTGCTTATAAGAATTCACAGCCCAAAAAAATTTTTTTTTCAAGAAAATAGTCATATAGTTCTTAGTCACAGATAAAATGGCAATCATTAAGGAAATCAATAACATTCGATTCGATTTGTCTGCCAGGCAAGATGATTTAAGACTGAAAAATCACTTTTCCCTGTGTTCTACGTAGTACCAATTGCTATATAAGGAGAGGGCAAAGTAAGCTGGGGTTGTAATATTAAAGAAGGAGTTGAGCAGAAACCACCAATCATGAGGCACACCACAGAATTAATGCTTCCATGACAAACTGGTAAATTAAAGAAGAGATATAAGCCGCCCTGGGGATAGGAGCGAGATTTCCCGTACTGAAAAGGCCAATTTAAGAGATTTTGTGGGCCATCTGAGTGTCAAAATGTTTTGTACTCCCACTCTGTTCGAATGTAGTTGAATTAGGCTTTGTTATTACCAAATTCTGATCCACCCTCATCCAAAAAAAGACTGTCACTCTGAGGCTTCTTTGTTTTAATTAAAACTGTGGCATTGGAGTTAATTAAGTTTGGAATTGTCCCTGAGTGTGGTTTTGTGATGGCTCTCTTAAGTAGTGTCTGACTTTGCCGTGTATTATCCAGATCACATTTGAACTCCGCACCCAGTAGGAGCTTAAGCCACTTCATTAGAATTCATTGAAATGCAAGATAATAATGTTGAGAAATGTTTAAAACTACCTAATGCTAAGAAGTAGCCTTAAGGTGATGTCTTGAATATATTATAACACTCTGAACTGTTATAAGGCAATCTTCACACTGTATCAGTTTAAGTGGAATATTTCTCTGATCTCCCAGTAGGGCACAATTATTCCAAAGGAGCATATCTGCTGAAACAGAAAGTGAAAACACCATGACTGAATCACTGATATTGAGTTAGTTCACATGTACCCCTATTCCCACTGTGCTGATATGATGGCTCAGGTTCTACCTGCTATTCATCACTTGTTGCTGGTGTCTACCCACTCCTACCCACATTCAAACCTTGTATGAACCTTGGCTATGCCTCCATAAACAATCAGCTGATCAGGTAAGTGTGTGGTGCCAGACTCCAGACTAGGATTTGCAGCATCAGAGCTATGTCAGTGTTACTATTATACTTCATAGTCATTATACAGATAGTTTGTGGAGTGCTGATCATGTCACATTACTTTTGTACTAACAAGGTTATCCCAAAGTATAGTAAAGCTGCCATGTAAAGATGGAACTTATCACTGTAAACGAAACATAATAAAAATAACAAAACACAAAAACTCACACGCACACAGTGCCAGAATGGTATATGATAGGGCCTCAGCAAGTGAGAATGAGGTCTTACGTAGTCACATCGCACGGAGATGGCACGCTCCAGTCTGTGGCAGACTTTTAACGACAATCAGTGTCACGGTTTGTCTGACAAACAACCTTTAATTAATTATTTGATGGGATTGCTGTTTGCCGTGCACGCACACTGATTTAATAGTGGCAGGAGAAGGGGTTCTTTTACGTAGCAATGCGAGTCGTAGGATTCAGCCCAACGGGTTTGGAATGGAGGATACATAAAATATGTTGAATTTTGACAGGAATAATTGTTTTTAGAGGGTCAAACCAACAGCTCAGAATCACTTTGTATTAGGCTTTTGGTTCGCTTGGTTGAAGTCATGCATGTCTTTCATCTGGAAAGTTAAGTAAACAGGCGTTATTTGGCCCCAGTGGAGCCTACCTGATGTGTGGACAGGCTTGAAACAATTGTTAGATATAAAAAGAGGAAACGTTTGAAGAAGACCAAAAAGCCTTGACATGGGGATGGCATGTGAGAAGTCAAAGCATTTTCTTGTAGTTGTGCCACCAGGGAGACGTCCAATACCATGCACAGTATTCCAATCTGCAGTTGGACGTGAGCTGATTTGATTTAGAAGAAAATACCTCTTTACATTTCCAAAATGACACATGGATGGATGAGTTCTTTGGAGATAGCTCCAAATACTGGCCTTGGTTTTGGTGCCAGCAAAAACAAAGTAAATCATGACAGTTTGGATAGGATGCAGCTCAATTACTGCGCTCAAAAGAAGCGGCGTGAGGCATGGTCAATTTCTCAAGTCTTGCCTTGCATATTCATAAATTTATTTTTATTATGGATGTGGGCTACTGGAAGAAAGCTTCCAAGGCGAATTGGAACCATTGGGGCTGACTGCTTGCAATCAAACCAATCCCAGATAGAATGGAAAAAAGAAGAGAACTTGATAAGAAATAGACGTCATTCCAAGATTGTTATTTGTAATATTGCAGTCCAGTGTGGAATCTGGCTCACAGAAACTCCAGTCATGTATTTACAGGCGTGGCCTCTCCGTCCCCCCAACTCTTCTTTCTCAATTATTATCTCGGCCTAGAAGTCCTTGCTCAGGCTTGCCGCTTGCCCATAAACTCAGAGTTGGTTATTTCCGAGAAATTTCCTGTTTAACAGAACACGTTTACGACCACTGCCGTCTTAGTGACTGCTTTATACCAAGGGGCCTCTTAAATAAGGGTTGGCGGAGACTGGGGCTGAGCCTGGGGCCCGCCATCCCCGGGTTAATCTTCAGGTTAATACCCTCACATCGTCCACTACCACACCCCTGCCTCCCAATCGACAAGACGGGTGCTTAACCCTACAAAGACCAGAGGCATATTTAATACTTTCAGTCCATTTGTCATCATGTGGTTAATGGACCTCTGCAAGGTCAGGATGATGCAAAAATGCAGACCTAATGGGAAGACTCGCCAGAGATGCATTCATGCATCAATACAACTATTGACAGAGAGCATTAAAGTACTGAACCTCCCTTAATGGGTTAAAATCTGTAATGCACGGGAGCCTGTTTTAAGCCCATGGTTTCTGCGTGCTTCTCGTAGCATGGGAGTAGAATTATTGAAAATTGGTTTTGCGTGAATTGCTTCCACAAAAAGTAGATTGGCTGGGATGATTCTGTTATGATGATGTTTTCTTTACTTCTATCAGTTGTGAAGCTAGTTTTTGAGTGTATTTTCACTTAACTGCAGCTTGTTTAAATTTGTCTTTTAACTGCCATAACTCTGTATTAATGGCTACATAGTTTGAATTATCCATGCTACGGTATTCACGATTTAGTAAAAATTCAAAACAACTCAAGTTCGTTGTCGTTTCTGCTTGGTTCGCCGTGTTCACATATATAAAAAACGCAAAGTATGAAATTTAGATCTAATTCTCTCTTTTTTTTTGTCTTCAAAAGAAGAAATGTAGAAGACCCAACAAAATGGTATTTTGACTGAGGGATGGTACTGCCATGCGACTTAATTAGCTTTGAAACCTGATGTTACCTTTTTGAGAGTTCTTCCCTGTAGATACCCATAAAGAAGCTTGCTATGGCTCAGTACAAATTACACTAATTGATATGAACTTGTCATAGCTGATGAGTAATACCTGAGCTGCTCATCACATGGTGAGTGGGTCGTCGGTGAGCAGTAACTCCTGTTATGCTGTACCTTCTTTCACAACATAACCTTGAACATTTCCCTTTAGGGGCTGCATAATGCTTTAACACAGTCATCGTCTACCTTTGTTGCCATTATGCATGATTGTAGCCCTGACGAGTAACTCACCAATGCAGTATATAATTATGCATCACGCTGGCTCTACAGGGTTGATACACTCCCAAATGGGTCAGCATGATGCACCAATGCAATGGACTTGCCAATATCGGCGCATTTTGAAGATATGAAGCAAGAGCTTTATGGCCTTGTCGGCCCTTGAAGATCTAAATAGAATCTCCTCCATGGTGCGTAGGACTGAGCACCCTCTCATTGAGCAGCTCAGGAGGACTGTGGTAATGATCCCTATTGTTATCTTCTCCTGAGTACTGAGAAGAGCTGCTCACTGGCTGGTAATGGGGATGGAGAGCAGTGAGCAGCAGCATCCACGGTGCCAGAAAGTGACACAGAAAGCAGTTGTCAAAGGTACACTGATGACCCTAAGGACTGGAGATAAAAATAGCTATGCTAAGTGTTAGCTCAGCGTATCAAAGAATGAGCCTGTTTATGGTTACAGCAGTCTTGACTTTATGTGGTCAAAAAGTAAGTTCCATAAATTCCCCAACACTATATATGGAACCACCGGTAGATATGGAAAGATTTGCAAAGCTATATCACGTTTTACAAACAAAATCTTAGTAGAGTGAGACAACTCCGTAGTCTGTACCCCGCCACACACATTCACGCAACCCAGAAGTATATCTAGCTTTTGAAATGTAGTAACTTATTTGGCGAACCACAAGCCCAGGCGAATATGACCTGTGCTGAAGGCAATACTAACCATTTGATTAGAAATTGCTCAAGCTAATATACTGAGCTACTAGTAAGCATTTCTTAGGGGGTCTCTACAAGATGACTATAGATTACATGAGTGATTTAGCGTCCTCAATCCCTTCAGCAAGTGGGTTTTACAAGGGGCAGGTGGTGTGGGCTGAAGAAGGATTGGATTCCCAAGTTGGCTAAGTCGATTTGTGAAGGGCATAAATTTCTCGACTGCCTCCTCCCTCCTTCATGGGGAAACGAATCATTTCTGACGGGCTAGGCACGGGAACTGTGGTGCTTAACGTGGTTCCAGAGACGACAATGTGTATTATATGCAGGCTAGTGGATAGGAGAATAAAGGGAACAGCTGAAGGGATAAATTACACAGCAGATTCTCCAGTATTGTGAGACCACAGTTCTACATTGTTAGAAAAATATAGAAGGCTGGTGTCTAGTATCAGTGTCTAGACATAGGGAATGGTTCTCAGTATAGCTAAACTGGTGTAATCAAAGTTAAGTTGATGTTGGTTCAATCATATATAGGGGACATTTGTGACTGAAAGGGAAAGCAATATTACTCCCACGGCACTCTAGCCAAACTACACTCTGTCCCAAGCTTAACGCTCGTCCACCAAGCACCACCTTACCAGGTCTATATGAGACCTTAAGAAAGTGAAGTTTCCAAAAAGATGAAAAAAGGGTGAAAAAAGAAAAAGGCCCTTCTTTTTCCCCTTTTGCTGACGTACACATTTACGTAACCATAGCAACAGCACCGAGGGATCCGCACCTCATTAACCGTTCAAAAGGTACCGTGCACGGCCAAGGTGTTGGAATTGGGTGAGGAGGAGGCTGGAGGGGGGGCTTCTTTCCTCCAGTGTGGAAGCAAGAGGTGCTTTTCTGTATTGACGCTGGTGGTTGGGAGCAACTCATGGTAGTGGTTGAGAGTGGGGAGCAGCTCTGCTGTCGGTGAGTTGCTCACAAGTGGAAATGTCTGGCAGCCCCAGGCTTCACACCCTTGGTTTTAGCATTCTCACACTTCTACAATACAGGGAGCAGCTCATTTAGTAGGAGCATCTCATGGGAGTTGTTTATGGTACTCAGCACTTCACTTGTGTTTAACCTCTGTTATTCAAGCCAATGAAAATTCATAGAGTATTATTACCATGCCAGTCTTGTGTTGTATACCTATCTTTATTCTCCCCTTCACTCCAATCCATGTAACATAGATAAGAATCAGGTGGACAGAACCGACGAGCACAATCATTTCTAAAACAATATATGTTATGCAGTAAATGTTATTTTCTAGTAAATCGCTATGGCTGTGTAAGTAACCACTAACCATTGAAGTGATGAGGCACGCCCACAGAACATCACACTAGGTCACATTGTGTCACACCTGGTGACCCTTATGTCACACCTGTGCACACCCTGTCACACCTGGTGAACCCCATGTCACACCTGTGCACACCCTGTCACACCCGATGACGGCCACGCTCCCTCACCACCTGCACAGGTGTGACAACGACACCACATGGCTTCACCTCCCTGCCTCCTGGTGGCGCCGTCACGTGATCCTGGTGTTACCATGGCAACGTGTCATCACGTGTAGCTGGTCCCTGGTGACGCTTTGACCCGCGGCTATATGACCAGCCTGGGACCAGGGTGTGTCCATGACTTGTCCTTGGGATACTAGGGACCATCCATTCTTAGGATATGGACATTGTCACCGGGTCCTAGTTCATTGTAGTCTTAGTTTTTTTTGTGGGTCTGTTATCTCAGCCACAACATTTCTGCAATGTGGTTTGTAGTAAAGGATAACGAGTGATTCCATGGTGCTTGATTCATAGTCTTGCTGACTGGAGAGCATGTTGCATTAAAATAAACAAGACTTGGTTAACTTTGTTAACTATAGAACTGCATGTGAGTGAGCAGTGATCGTTGCCTCATGACATATGCCACCATAGAAACATGCCACTCTCCTCCGTCTTCTACTTCCTGGTTCTGTTTGCAAAGTTAATCCCAGTTAATGACACAGAAGGACTGTGAATATGGTCCATCCGGCACCTGTGTGTATATTCCACAACCACGTCCACCAAACATTCTAGGGAAAATAGTGATAAAGACAGAAATATATGAGAGAAAAACACAAAGAAACTTGTACAGAGCACACCAAAGGGAGAGAAGGGGAGGGTTGGTAGCGTGTTCAGGCATTGTGTGATTCAATAAATGGCATAGGGTGTCTGGCACCACACGGCCATAGGTGTCACCTGAGTATACACAGACTGTATACACAACATGTTAACGTCATGACTATGTCATAGCACATACTTCACAGAAGGGAAATTATTTTCATGCTCCCAGAGAATTAAGTGACGTTCATGCATTGCCTCAACATGCTCTGTCAACGTCATAATGTCATTACAGCGTCACTGGTTGGCATTTCTACGTCAACCTGCCCACATCACATTTACGTCATAGGTTTAACTTCCTGTATAGACAGAGGAAGACAAGATTAGCGCGAAATTCTATGATAGGTTCAGCTTGTTAAGGTCCTAATCAGTAGCATTGTTCTGAAGCTGTACCCGGCTTGCCTTACCTTTCCAGCATGGGCTATCCTGTAAGGAGATCCTGTGCAAACTCTTCGCTTATTGTTGGCCCAGGTCCTCCTGGGTCATTGGCATCCCTTTTTCAGCATTTTTAATCGATCAAAATGGCTGACTTTAATTGGGAATTGCTTATACAAAAGAAGGGGTCTAGAAATTAATGGAAAGTTGATGCATGTTCCTTAGATCCTTTTCTTTCTGTCAATGGTAACAAATCTCGGAAAAAAAAGTTTTACCTATGAGAAATGCTGAAGAAAAAACCTGACATGTTTGACTTACTTTCTCATGAAAATGAGGCTCCATAGGATTGCATTAGGTGGTCAATTTCGGCGGTCGACAGGGGGTCGACATAACACATTGACTCTTACGGGAATTGGGCAATTAAGACGCTCTTTTTCAGCAGGTAAGCTGGAATTCATGGTCCAGGAGGGGTTAAGACTGTTTATATATAAGTGTGTAAATCGGACCACCATTTTTTTTGTTATGTTTACTGCCGCACTTCCGGTATGGAGACATGAGGCATGCACGCAGAGTGACCAGTCGTCAGATTTCATTTTATAACAGTAAATAGATAGGGTGTATTCGATTCAATTTGATTAATATGGCCAAACATGCATGGATTATATTCAAAAAGCCATTAATTTTAAGTTAAATCAATATAATCTATCATTTCTTCTTTGAAAATGCTACTTCCGTCAAGGAGGCGGGTCACGCATGTGCACAGAACATCAAAATCCAAAATGGCAGACAGTGAGACGATCGACTCACAATGCCAACGAAACTGCTTGATTATAACAAAATGAAGGAGAATTACAGTGTCTAATGCCTTTCTATGGTTAATATGGATCCTTATGCAAGACCTGGTGATATTGTGCAATGCTTAACTCGCCAGGAGAGGAGTTATTCGCCAATGACAAATGTGAGCGATAATGGGAGCATTCTCCATAGCCTTAAGCATTGATGACTCCGATACACTGTCACAGTCCCCTACGGTAGGTATTGGAAGACCTGGGCCAGTCGTGCATTGTACGCGTTAAATCTTTTATCCTGGTTGAGCCCCACCGCAATTACCATAATATGGACAGTCACCTGAGGCAAACTTCTATATACCGTAAAAAGAACAGAAGGCAGTTCATGTAACCACTGGAAAAAGGGGGAAAAATGTTTTTTTTTCTATTCTTTTCTAACTGAATATTGCACGTTAGGTGCACTTTAATGCATTAATGTTGGGCATTAATGTTCGGCTACAATTTCAGACAAAAGAGAGGTTAAGATTTGCCCATTTGTAACGTGTACGGCAACGTCTAGCCTACCATTCCCTATCATTCTAGATGTACACGCTGACGTACACGTTGTGATCTTCACCTCTCTAATATATACAATGAAAAAAGAGGAAAAGGTGTTTGTATCTTTATCATCAAAGAGGGAGGCAACTTTCATATTATGCCAGAGCAAATCTTTTCAATATGCAACTTCCCCCATTATCTCAAATAATTTTGTGAGATAATAGTCTCACAGACTTTATGAAAAAAAGGATGCCCGACTTTATGAAAAAAAGGATGCCCGAAACAGCAAACAGTGAACGCCGTCATGCATACCCCTCATGCCCTTTGAACAGCTTTGCACACGAAATTGGATAGATACACTGAAAAAAGTCTTCCTGACAAAATGACATGTATATCCATGTCAACTTGATTTGACATATAGAGCACATGTCATTTGGACATGGCACATATGTCACCATGACAACTGTCTTCATTACACATGTCAAGTAGAGTTGACGAACCAAATGTGAGAGTGTCAAACTCATTCAACTTGCCTTTCACGCATGTCATGTGGGAGACAATCATGACCTGTGCAGTATGTGTCAAAGTGATCAGTCTTCTTTTCTCTGTGTAGGATGATTGGGTTATTGGATGTCAGTCGTGATAGGTGTTCGCCGTTCTTTTATGGATTTTAATCTCCCAAACGATTTTTTTTTTGTGGGTGCAGTTGTCTCAGCTGGTTATAATCCGGTAGAGCCAGTAGCCTAAGATTTAAATTTCTTAGGCTGGTGTTCCACCTGTCCTGTACCGACCATCCAATCCAATCTGACAGGCATAGGAATCTTTCCGGATGTATCCAAAATCTTGGATATTTGAAGGTGAAATGGTTCAATCTTGTGATTTGCATAAATCTTTTGAGAAGATATTTTAACATTGGGGGCTGATCTCAAAACTCTTGAAAGGACGGGCGTATCGTCTAAATTCCAACTCAAATGACACATGGACAGGGAATTGAGAAGCCATCTTGGATATTTCCTCCAAACCCAGAGCTCACTTTTTAGCCCTACCGATTGTAACCCATTGTCCCTATTTGAATATCGGGGACAATTGAATCTAGTAGAACACTGTATTAGTACCAGTTTTATCTCTTTTTACATTATTTTCCATTCATTAGGTCATAAAACTTGTAACACAATGGGCATTATATTAGTAGGTGTTATGTGCACAATGATAACATGGGACATGTTAGAAGAGGAAAGTTTCAATCTCCATGCATCTTTGCAAATGAAAGTTTAATTTGAAACGAACAGTTCTTTTGAGTGACCAGACAGGTAATTCAACTTACTGCAAAGATTAAAGTTCTGTGGACATTAATTGAAAAGGAAGAAAAGAGACAGTACATTTTATTAGAATGGCAAAACAATGTGGCATCTTATGATGATCAAGCGAAATTCATAATATTATGATCCCCCTTTCTCTCTGAACGAATAGAGAGAAAAAAAGAGAACTTGTGCATGCATGTCTGATGGGAGAACTAGTAGGTTGAAAAATACTCCTATCGGAGGCCCATATCTATTATGATGTCTAATATACAAGAAATAACTCCTGTCATCTAATGCCCTTTAGGGATGTTCACTATTTAACAGCCCTACTACTATTAACTAACGAGGGACTATCTGAAACAGTGGAGTGCAGAAAAAAAGAGGCTCTCATCGAATACAACGATGACGTCTATTTTTGTGTGCTATTCCTATAATCACCATGATTGATATTAAAAAAAAGAAAAAAAAAAGATGTACTCTAGTGTTCTTACCTTATTTTCTGCAATACTATGATTTATACTGTATGAAGAACAATACCTAATACAATGTACTGCTCAGCCAACCTCTTCTCAAAACATACCTCGAAGTTGTTACAGAAATCCTGATATATGTACCCGGTAGCTATCATGTCCTCATCATTAGTTCACTTAGCGTAATTAACCATAAAGACCACACAATCCATCTAGGTTCCCATTTCCTCATGATGTACCAATGCAGACTGTGTTTGCGAGTGGCCTTACCAAAGCTGCATAGGTGCATCATGTGGATCACATGGGAGTGTATCAATTGCATCAAGTCGACCTGATGCATTGATACACTATGGCGCCCTTAAAGTGTCATTCATAGTCAGATTTTAGGACAGTTTCCTTCATACTGTGAGACTAGAAGAGCACACCACTTATGATAACACCATTTACTGAACCATATTTTTTTCACATTTCTGTTGTATTTGTTTTCGTCGCAAAAGAAAAGAACAAAATATACCACAATTTGCCTTTTGGGCAAAGTGTATTTGATCGTTTTTCATTTGTTGGAAGGCAAACCGCAAAATAATGGTGATTGACATTCTCTCCCAGTGAACCTCATCAGTTGTCTGTTGCCCTTTCTTCTAGCTCTACCCCGTCACCTCTCTAAAGGGCAGCAAGTTGCTTCCCGACCTGCCCTTCCGGTCGCCTGCCCCCAATTGCCCTCTACTGAGCTCTCGGCACTATTCCATCATCCGCCGCGACCACCCAATCCCCGACCCCGCCACCTTTCACACGTCATGTCCGCCATATCGCCACCAGTCCTCGACCTACGGCACCGTCATGTCACAACGTCGCGCTGGCGTCGACTAATGACGTAACTTCCTGTGCGGCATTCAGCATTTCATGAACTGCTGGTAACGTCATTGGCTGTCGACACTAGCGCTGTAAGAAACGTTTTTATGCCATTGTCGACTTCCGGTTACGTCCTGATTGATTGATTGATTTGTGTTTTACAGCACTTTAGCTGCACTAAGTGGCTATCCCGTGCTTCACAGGTTGATAATTTAACAGAGGAATGTGTCAGTGCCCGCGCATATGTGCACCACACACATCCTGAGGGGATAGGAAAGAGGAGATATAGACCCTTTTAAGTGGGCTAGGGAAGCCCGACCGGTTACGTCCTGGTGGTTTCCGGCGGATGTCACTTGCTAGGTTGTGTGGTGAGTGATTGAGCGATGCCTCAGGTTGATAAGTAGGTGAGCATGTGATAACAGGGCTGTATATACATAGGAGGGACAGTTAACTCTAATAGGTGTAAAGTACAAGCCTTATGACTTCAGTGGGCTTCTAGTGTCATGCAGAAGCCATTACTGCGTGCCGTCACGTCGCCAACGTCACGTCAACATGGTGACGTGACCAGCCCTTCACAGAGCCCCTACACTAATAGCGCCACATCCAACTACTACACCAGTTGGTAATGCGGAGCCCAAACACGTTCTTGTTCATGGTCCACCAGCACCTCAAGAAGTCACGGGGGCGGGGGGCTAACGACAGACCTCCATATTGTGCTTTCCTTTCCTTACTTGTTTCCTAATACCATTAGCTTGAAGTTTTATTGTCGGATCTCCGACACCCAATCATGTGGTCTATAATGACTTCACTTGGAGAAAAAAACAGTACAACCCTTGCTCCAACCAGCATACATTTCCATGCAATTGGCATTCCATTCTTTTTTTTTTCTTTTTTTTTTTTTTTTTTTTTGGGGGGGGGGCTACATTTTCCCCTTGGTATTTCAGAACTTACATTTTCAGTGTCTGGGGAGGCGGATACTGTCAGACCTAACTCCTATGAGAACGCGCCACTGGCTACATACATAACAAATATTACATCCTACACGAAGATGCCACTATGTCTCTTAAACTGCCTGTCAAATCAGACTTCGCCAAGGGAGTTGTCAGCTTTCTCTCTTAATTACTACACCAGTGTTAAAAGATCACGGGAAATTAACTTGAAGCCCCCCTGATGCCAGCAGATCCAGGTATCTTAGGCGGCATGATGCGCTTAGACAGTCCCGGTGATTAACTCGCCAGTGCATCATGCCGTTCATGTGATTGTATATTAAGGAATCTTAGATGTTATATCGATTTCTTTTATCCCTTTTTGATAAGTCACTTTGATTTCTGACAGTGTCAATTTCATAGGGTGACATGATATATTGAGGTAGCCCTTACGACGATAACAACAAAAATCTAGAGTGCATTTAAGGAGTATGCAGTTCACAAAGAGCCAGAGGAAGCATTACGCTCTTATCTGTGTCCATACCTCACCCAAATACTGGGCTGAACCGACTTCTGACGCTGATATCAGATATAGACTGGCTTTTCAGACCAATGTTGTCATATCTAGCTTGATGGACCCTTACTGTATATAACACACATAGCAGTAGTAACTGTCATGGAACAGATAGTTTTCCCTATCTCGTGGTTTTGAAGTATCACACGTATAAACTAGATTCAGTTCATCCTTTACCTACTAACTTAGTGGCTATCTATAGATATCATCTATGTGTTTTTTATGCCCGCTGAATTTATTTCATTTGCTACTTCATATATATATATATATATATATATATATATATATATATATATATATATATATATATATATATATATATATATATATATATATATATACATTTATGGTGAACAATGCATCTATGGAAGGATGAAGGATTTTGCTTTTTGAGACATATCGCAGCTGAAACAAATGTTTCAAGAACATACATGTATGTATCTGAATCCTGCAGTGTATACCTAATCCACCTCCAAGGGATATATGTATCTGCGCAGTCGTCACTTTAAAGCACATCAGTCGACTTATCCAGACAATGGATAGACGTATGCTGGGTATAGTAGATATATAGTAGGAACAGACTGGTGGGGAGTAAATATGAACGTGAGATCTGGAGGTAGATGTGCAGGGGAATACTAGGGTAGAGGGGCCCAGTGGTGCACAAACATCTTAATAATTGATGCTTACCGGGTGTTCTTTCTTTGCAAGGCCCTGGCTGGGAGATGACACCCTGCCCCAGCACCCTGCCTACCACCTACCATGATGTACTGTTCACCTACCATTACGATATGGATCTACCATACAGGCATCGCATAGTGTCTCTGTAAATGAGTAGGGTATATATATATATATATATATATATATATATATATATATATATATATATATATATATATATATATATATATATATATATATATATTCACCTGCACTTCCTCTATAGTGGCCTTTAGGGTTAGGTCATGGGCGCAGACATGTGCCCTGACCATCGATCATAAGGCCGTCTATAGTGGGTATTTATAAGCATTTATAGGAATGTAAGGCCTACCATGATGTCAGCTTTCTTATCGTGAAGGAATTTTTCAAAGTGGTCAATCAGACGCAAAGATATGTATAAATCCATTTACAATTAACTTAATACCAGAACTGTAAAATGTCAATTGTCATTTGGCCTGCGTTAGAAGGAAATTGCCTGCTAAGATGTAAAGATGCAGTCCATGTGGCCTACATCGAGAAAAAATTTTCGGCAATACGGTAAATGCACCTTTTCCAGATTGTCCTTGGTACTTGTCAATACTACTCTATATATACGTTGGACAGCTACCAGTGAACAGTCAGTCCTTGGGTGTACACTGGACATAAATAAATGTCTACTGTTCTGTGATGTCATCCTGCCAAAAGGAGGCCAGACCCCCGAACACAACACATCTAGTGTTAAATGTCAACAACGGCAATCCTCCCTATACGGCTGCAAATACAGGATAATTTAATCGTTTCTGTGGAGTTTTATACATACGCCGTTTATTATGTGTGATCTTGACTTTTCGGGACCCTCCTAAGGCATTAGCATGACTAACGTGATATGAGATTTCATTTTTGGCATCAGAAGAGGCCTGCGGCACTTTCTTCTGAATGGGTTTGCCCAGTGCAAGGAGTACATAAGCAAATGTCCACGACCCGTGAATGATTTCGCATCGTATTCACAGAGGTGAGGCGTCCATATTCAACGAAGCCGAGGTGAATACGATGCGAAATTATTCACGGGTCGTGAACATTTGCATTTATTATATGGCCCTAAGGGATGAATTTGCTTTAAAATAAAGAAACACAACCATATTAACTTATTTTCAATGCGTCGAGTTGTCCCGGTTTGTTTTCATCTGCCATGACACCTTGCTCGACGAAGTAGGTCATGTGATACGGAGCTAGCCGCTGCTTTTAGTTTCGATATAAATGTTCCTTGCGCAGGGCAATATCTTCTTTTTTAGCATGGCGCTAATACTTAGATATACCTTAAACAATTCATAACATATTATTTAACTAGTTCAATCATTCTTTTTTTGCGTAAAACTTCTAATAACCATACCTAAATACGAAATTAGCTCTGTATAAATTTCAAAATGGCGCCGCTGAATATGCGAGGATCGTATTCCACCCCCCCCATTGAATACGGCGTAAGTAGTACTAATCTATAGTGTCATCGATATCAGCCATATAATAAAGGGCTTTATCAGTATCGATAGGTGGCCCTGAATTTAGTTAACAACCAGGCCCTCATATAGATCATGTGCATTGCCATTACTGCCCCGTCCATTACATTACAATTATCACCATCCCATTATAGCGCAGGCACTAACGACCAAACAACAACTATCATTAAAACCCCTCTCAGGGTAGGTAGGATCAGGTACCTAAATCTACCACTATCTATCTACAGCAATAGTATCACAAGCCTTTAGAAATTATAACAGCAGCTCTCCATTATTTCATAAAATTCTAAACAGATTACACTGATCCATTGCACCCTCCTGACATAATTCGCATGCAATCCAAGCTATCAAAAATGCCTGCCATTGAAAGATAATAGGTGTGATAGTTACACCATTGTGAGTGATAATCGTTTCCCTGCTATTCACCAGTACTTCTCTTGAGCCTGTTTCTAAGAGATTTTGGCACAAAAAGCCAAGAGAAACCTGCTCAGATTCTCACACATAGGGTGTCATCACAGGACTACTATTGCACTCATTTTGCATGCATCCGTCTCATTCCTCTCGATACAATTGTTCTGCACAATGACTCGTCCATAATTGAATCTAGCGACAATACTCAAATACTATGTGCTTTGAGAACTATAACCATTCATTGTTTGTTTACCTGCACTTTTCACTTGCCGTTACTACACCATTATTCCCGTGAGCATTTGCGACAATTGGATTCTGCTTGTTTTGATATCTGAGTGAGAGATTCAGTGGTAAAAGCTGAACTAACAAAGTAGGAAATGGAAGTTAGGAGAGACATTCTAATCTATGCATCGATTCATTGTACCTCAGATTGTCGCAGGTCTAGTAAACTGAGTCTCAGTGTGATTAGAAAGTATTCACCCGTCTGTATGCTTCTATGTAGGCTTATTGGGGTGATAGCATATTTGGCAAAGTAGCTGCTGTGAGGTTGAAGTTGGACATTAGGACCCTACATTGGCATCACCTGCTGTGCTCCCAGTCCCAGAATTAACCCAGGAAGCCTGCCACAAAAATCAGCGATCACTAGGAACATGTGCCATTAGGCTAATGTCAGATTAACCCTTATATGGACAGAGTGCATCAGTATGTCCATTTGTCGTATGCATTAATACTGTCCTGGAGCACACCATGGGGATGATACCATCCTAAAGGGTCAGCACTTTGCTGCATGAATGTATCTCTGGCCTTTAAACTCATCAGGACTACCATTCAACTACTGGTGCAACGATGGTCATAATGCATTAAAACACTCTGCAAATATCAAAGGATTAAGGTCCATTCCTGTGTCCCTTCCTGTCGGACTCACTTTTCCATGCCCTCCCAACGCACCCGCCTGCCCGTTGACAGCAGCTGCCCTGCAAATGCCAACACCACCTTCTCATCATTCGCTTGAAACACATCCCACAGCACAAATTGGAAATCAAGTATTTCAATATCAAAAATAGATTTTAGTTTCCAAACATGAGACGATTCGGGACTGCATCGATTTGTATGGGATGTCTGCCTTCCTAGCAGGCCTTGGTCTCGAATATTATCCACTTTTGGCTACATTGGCTGCAATCAGCCAACCAGAGGCTTTACCAATCAGGGGTTGTCAGGGACCTGCTGCTGTGGAATCAACTGTGTGTCAGCCGGCTGAGGCATTAGGCACAATCAGTGGCATGCCGCCAGTCAGTGCCACCTCCCCAATCACTGTCGCATGTACCCTCTGGGAGATCCAGTCACTTAGTTACCTAAAATACAGCTTAGACCTTGTATATGGGTAAACATGTGTCATGCAGTCACATCTTTCCATCTAGAAGGTAAAATTTAACAATCTACAACAGAAATTACAGATTAAATAATGTTTTGGTGAGAATACGTTATATCAGTTCATGGCGCCTGTGTTCTCCAGACAAATCTTCACAAAGAAATGTATTGACGCATGTGTGTCCAATATATTTGAAAACCTCTCTGCATGACCAACCTGTTTGATGTAGAGTAGAATTAATGACTAAGTCGTGATAACAAAGCAGGCGGTGCTAAAACACAAACCCTGCTTCAATGTTGAAACTGCATGACTGCCTGTTAATACTACATGAGGCCTCAAATTGTGTGAGCGACAATCACACAGACAGAGTGTGAGTGAAGAAAGGAGTCATCAGCCTGTGAAAGACACATTGAACGGAGATGTAAGTTGTCAGGGATTTCCCTGAAAATAGGGAATTCAAAAATGTTGAAATGTAGTCTAAATAGGGATATCCATGCTCTTCAGGGACAGAATTTATTCACAGCCTTCTTTCCCTAGTTATTTTCTTCACACAGACCCAATCCTCAGTTGTCTTTTCAACTAGGGACTCCACTAAGCCCCCTTTGTGTAAGCAGAGGGACTCACTGGTCCAGGGGAGACTCTGGGCAGGGAATCTCAGGGACAGACCCTCCCAGGGAGAAATGAAGGGAATGCTGCTCTCTGATTGGTCTAAAAGCATCAGTCAGCAACATAGTACAATTGTTTAACACCATGATTCTGTGCTGGGCAGCATCTGCCCTGAACACTGCTTATTTACCAGGGGTGCTGCCAACTCTCCCAGTGTCACGATAACAGCTTTTCAGGGATTTTCCCAGTACCTGACTTACATCTCTGATTGAAGCTTTTAGATATGAGACTTGGCTGAATGCACTGCTATAAACTGTCTAATCTCGCAGTACTTCCCCCCTACAAAGTGCCACGCCTGTCTTTGCTTCATGCCAAAATGCCCTCCTTTCAGAGGGCATTTTCTAATAACACAGTTATAAAAGCGCATTACTACAACTGCAAATGAGTTCAAAGCCCATAACTTACTGCAAAAGAAGTACCATATATGTTCATTTCACTTAGGGATAATGACTGGCGTAATGCAATTATTATATCAGATGTAATTGATTTCAATAGAGGTGAGGGTCATGTACAGAGAGCCAGTTGGTTATATCTCTTATCGGTGGTGATTTTTAAGTGCTTAGGCAGATGTAGGAAAAGTCCCACCCTTTCTCTCTATATGCATGTATCGTGTTATGCAATATTCCCCTACCCCAGCTTCCAGGGTTAGTCGCATCATAATCAAAGAACCCTCAGTCTGTCTCCGCCCACATAGAATAGGCAGAATGTAAAACATCCATTTCAAGCTCACACAGAAACAGATGCCTTTCTTCTCAAACGATGTTAATCATGGAACTAGCAGAAGGCAGTCCATTACAAACGGCACGAGCAAGCAATTTGTCCTGAGTGTGTTTAGATGACGCCATTGTCATTTAGATGAGTGATAGCATAGTGTGTTTTGTCGTAACTTGTCTGTTTTAAAACAGTGAGACTTAATTATCTAAGGCATACCTGTAGGGATTCTCTGTGTCTTGATTGATTAAAGATGGCGTGAGATTGTTAGGATCTGAGGATGTATTGGATGTCACAATACTACACATATGGTTTTATATTTTTCTTTATGTAATACCTCACACCCGAGAAAATTCCTGAGTGGCTCAAATAATGTGAATAAATCGCCACACATGATTATGAAACAAAAATTCCTGGTTCAACCTGAAATTAAGATTTACCGACATTAATTGTTTTTAATTCCAATACCTCTAGTTAGGGGATATCTAGCAGCAAACTCATGACAGGTTAGCAAATCTATATTTTAGTCACCCCAGGTTAGCCTACTACAACGATTAATGCATTTATGTCATATCGATATTGCTGGATGTATTTTACCCCTTGCACATGACCCAGATCAACCCCACTTAGACCACTCCCTCTTTAACCACCCCCCGCCCCAACTGACTGAAGGATTACATTTCCAATCCTTTACCAGAACAGGTAGCTACTGGAGAGAGAACATTGGCAGATGAAGGGTTAAATCCCATCAGAAGAGGGATTGACGAAAGCAGCCCGCTATAAGGTCTACCCCAGACTATGCTGACCCTCCTCCTCTCCCTCTCCCTCCAGCCTTTTGCCCAGTGGATGCTGGTGTCCAGCCAGTGTTAGTGTTTGTAGCAGGTGTCGGTTAGTGGACACTCCAACAACCAGCAGTGTCCAAGGTCTCACATACACACTTAGACTGGGATGTGTGTTAACCCTGCCACCTCCTCCAGGGTGAAAGCTGTCTTCACTACAACCAACTTGCTCTCCTCCAGGGTCTTGCAGCTGGAGCAGCCTCCTTCCTCGTGAACCCTGCATCTCTCAGCCCTTTTAGTACATGTCTGCCCAGTCCTCTTAGCTAGCATTTGTGTCCCCCTCCTGATCTTGCAACAGCATGCAAACTGACACTTAACCTGGCCACACTCATGGTTTTAGGGCATTACAACCCATATAGAGTTTCTGGTATAAATAGAACTGCACCACATTAGCCATGGTACTACCTCATTCCCACATCATATCATATCTGAGTATACTGCTGGACCTGGCACTATACTGCGACCATCAATTACCAAACCCCATCTCGATATCATTTGTGGCTTCCCCATCAAGGTATTGCCATCTTCAGTCAATGGGAGCTAGCTTGTATCATATATTCCACTCATATGTACCAGCGCAAGTGCATGTAAAGAAAAATGTAAATTTACTCGGCTGTCATGGGTCTTTGTCTCCATGATAATGTGATTGCTTTAACTTTAAAAGGCACCCCATACATTAAGAGCTTCAAATCAATAAATTAATGTTACTACCATTTCAAGTATTACCACACCATCCCCACCTCACACATTACCATACAGCACCATACCATCTCCATCTCACACATTACCATATAGCACCAAACCGTCGCCATCTCACACATTACCATACAGCACCACACCAAACCCATCTCACACTTTTAAAAACCTGTCCAAAAAGAAAAGAAAGGACTTGATGTCTGCGAACCACAGAAATGTCTGCTAACTTTTAAGTACTATTAGTGGACGTAAAATCAACCAAACCAAACCGAACCGAACCATCTCACACATAACCATACAGCACCACACCATCTCCATCTCACACATTACCATACAGCACCATACCATCTCAATCTCACACATTACCATACAACACCACACCAACCCCATCTCTCTTATTACCATATAGCACCACACCGTCACCATCTCACACATTACCATACAGCACCACGCCATTTCCATCTCACACATTACCATACAGTACCACACCATACCCATCTCACACACTACCATACAGCACCACACCATTTCCATCTCACACATTACCATACAGCACCACACCATCCCCATCTCACACACTACCATACAACCACACCAATCTCTTCCCTGCTCCAGGTTCCGCCTATTAAGTCGGCCCCAGTCCCTGGAGGACCAGACCTAGGTGATTCCGTGTAAAGCAGGGGGCGTGCTGGCGGTTCAGGCTGGCGGCCAGGGACAGAGGATCGGCCTGACAACTATTGATGCTGTTTGGTTAGGGTGTGTTTAAAGATGGCCCCACGCCCACTCCTCCTCTGTCTCCACGACCGACAAGCTTCCAATAAAGGAAAGCTGGCTGATTGGGTGTCTTGTGTGTATAGGGCAACAAGGTGAATTGGACACAGCTTGCAGAGCTTCGTGTTGTCTCTATAGGCTTTGAGGGAGGGGGGGGGCAACATGAAGGGAGACTTTCAGGGTTTTCAGCTACCCAAGCAAGGTTCGCTCTAGTTTGATGTGTACAATGAATCTACCATTGACTGCGTGCATTGTCAAGTGATTTCGAGCAGTATTTAGGGTAACTCGCCCCTGACTCGACCACTAGGCATGTTGGTACCTTAAGTCGACCATGCCACTTTATATCAAGTGCAGGGTATTCAAATTTTAGTTAATGGTGCAAAGTCAACTGGTAGATTTATGCTATCTGATGGGCTAAATCCACTAAGACGCATGAGTGTGCGTACATGAAAAAATTGCCATAGACCCTAATCTATTATTTAGAGGCACGTAGGCCCATGCGTCTCAGTGGATTTGGCCCTTGAGAAAAGTTAACCTAGGGTGGTCGACTTAAGGTACCACCATGCCTAGTGGTCGAGTCAGGGGCGAGTTACCCTAATGGCAGCTTAATGGTTCATGACAATAGGCTGGAGTAAATACATTGCCTTATTTGGCTTTGACCTTCTGGGCAAACACAACAACACAAAAAAAAAACAAAGAAAAAAAAGATATATTTTTTTTTAAATCAACGTCCCCATCACCACCACACACATAGACATGTATACCCAGTAGTATAACCTAGCTACTCTCTCTGTTGACTGACAATAAAGAGCTGCTCGCCGCCCACAACACAGACCAGCTCAAAGAGGAGCTCACAGAACATCCTAACCATCCCCTGTGTTCTGTAGAGACAATCCTGCCCCCCAGCCAATGAGGTCAATACGGCGAGCTGGCCCCAGGCAATGAGGCCAATACGGCAAGCTGCCCCCAGACAATGAGGTCAATATGGCGAGCTGCTCGGCATGTCATCGTTACCATGACAACTCACATAGCAGCCATTACCGGACACGAGTTGTTCTTTGTGACGCAACTCGTCCTCAATGAGTCCGAATTGCTCCGTCCCATGTTGCTTGGTTCAAGTCCGGCTAGCGCCATTGTTGTGGGGGGGGGGCTCCTACAAGTCATCGTCTGTTGAGCTAATGGCATGTTTTAGAGGGGTTTCGAAGGTTTGATATGAATTCAAGGAATGCCTGAGTTAAGTCGGATGATGTATTGTCCAATTCTATTGAATTACACCCACTGATTGGTAGTAGTGTTAGTGCAGAAAAAAACAACAACAATGTAACATTCCATGAATGTTTACCTGCATAGCAAACAGAATGACAGAAAAGGTTGCTTAAGATGATAGTATGAGGGGATTGCAGAATTTGCAAACACTCTGTTTAGTATGGCATGTTTATGGCGGTACATGTACAGTAACACAGTTTACAGCCTATCAAAAGTTCCCACTCACTTATACAGACCATGCCATAAACGTTAGGTAATAGAGCGAGCTATTTGGCGGTCTCAAAAGGCATGAATTACTCACTCACTCACTCACTCACTCACTCACTCACTCACTCACTCACTCACTCACTCACTCACTCACTCACTCACTCACTCACTCAAAAGGCATGACTTAGTCTATTGGCAGCCCCTGAATCTCCAAAGTGATCTGGCGTCAGTTTTCCAAAGTGGTCTGGCGTCAGTTTGTCCATGTGTATAGCATGCATGCCTCGGGTTCTATATAATACCACTCCTGGTAATAGGTTTGTTACGGCTTATGAAAGCTTAGGGCTTACTCTATCTCACAGTCAGCTTCTGGTGCCAAGTTTTTTACCTCTCAATTACAGGGATGAAAGTATTCAGGGATTTCCCTGATTTCAGGGATTTTGAATTTCTAAGGCCCCATACATTCATACAAAAACCAAGGTTTTTGGGCCAAGATTGGACCATTTCAGGGATTTTCGTCATCCCTGACTTTCATCCCTGCAATTATACGTGTATTATAAGTATGTATTGAAAGTGTAGTGAATTCACATAAACTGATTCTATGTGCTATAACGAACTTACCCCAGGATTTTACTGACATTGTCTCTTCTTTTTTGTTCACAGGTGAGTTGGTCGCTGATGAATTAACAGTTGTATTGGGCACAGATAAGTTCCGGAGATAAGTACCTCAAGAACAGTGTTTCACATAGGCCTTTGTCCTATCGTCACCCTAGCGCAACAAGGTTGTAACCAACGCTGCAGCACCACACAGTTTTTTTGTGAACTTGCCCGATGGCGCTCAGCTCTGATCATGATATGGTCAATTCATTGTTCTCATGAATTTGGATAGAATACAAGTTAACCCTAGAGTCCTTTGTTATGTTTTTGGGAATATAAGTAAAAAGAATATTAGGGATTTAAAATGTTAGCTGTCCATAAACGCCATGTGAGTGTCTCGCAGAGATGTCAGACCCTCAGAGGTTCATCTATTTTCATAGGTTCAGAGACTCTTTAAATTTAGAATTCAGTGCAGTTGTTTTTGCAGCTTCCACTTGTGTAGCTATACTCCAGGGCTAACTAAACAGGACGTTAGCACTGGCAGTCACTACCCACTGCACAGGGTAGCCGTGACAAAAACTGATCATTGTGGAGAAATAGCTACTTTTGGGTTCATTTAAAAAATGTCTTGATTCACAGCATATCATTGGTAGCTACTTTTTTAAGTCCACCTCTATCATTAAATGTTATTCCAGGGCATTTTTATCACCAGTGCATGTCCTCCTATACATCTACCCACTGTATGTATGACAACTTTTATAGGTGTTTACCAATCAACAGCCCTTAATTGGCACTTCAATCATGTCATGACTGATTGGTTAGGGCAATCAATGCCTAGTACCCTGGCCTAGCACCAAAATAATTAGCCCCTTCTGTACTAGCCTCTTGTACCAAAACACCACAACAGGGCAGATCATGATGGGGGGAAATACACACTCTGAACACAAAATGATCCAGGATTATGGTTTGTGTATAGCATATACAGGAGTAACGACACCCTGGAGGGGGAGATATATATGGTAGGGATATAATTACCGACTTATATTGACCATACACCAAGAAGTTTTATCACAATGACCATTTCTTTGGCCAGCTACCTCTGAAAGTGCAAGGTGAATGTGGGCCCTGGAACGATAGTGGAGGGGCCAAGCATTGATGTGTTCAAGGGCCTGAAAATTGTAAGAGGTTGGACCAACACCCACCTGACACCTCTAGTGTCCGTCCTAAAGTTATCCATGGCTCTCAACATCCCTCCAGTGCCAGGCATACCAGCAGGGCTGCTGTAGTTTTTAAGTGAGCAGATAGGACTTGACAGGAGCAGCTCATGACTAGCTCAGACCTAGGATGGTAGGGCTTTGTAACATCAACTGTAGGCTGAGTGACAGGTCCCCTTTGACCACCCAGGGCTTGATAGTGACCTCATTGTGTGAACCTTTATGGAATCAGTACTTTGGTTCTATTGGTTCCCATAGTTTGTCCCCAACTGATATTAGGCTCTCAGGGGTGTGATAGCACTGGGTCTTTATCTTTAGTATAGCCCCCCTGCAAATAAAGGGTCTTAAAATTACATTCATGGCGACAGGGCTTCCTAAGATTGCATATTTCAGTAAGTATGATACGGATTGTTTAGGAAACTGAAACATATGCATTTAACATATTGAATGAGTTCACTTACAGCTTGTAAATCGAACAGATATCAAGGTTTTCAGGGTGTAAAGCCCGACTTTTATTTTCATCTCCTCCTAGGGTGCTCGTATCCCAAAGAATGAAAATAAGTGTGGCCTAGCCTTGAGGCACCATACCACGCAGAGATGAGCATTAATGTGAGTGAATGGAGAACACTGAAGTGATGTTGGTGAGGGAAAACCATCAGCACCCGCAGCCGTTACTCAGATAGTACCGCCTGATTTTTCATTAAATACACATGTACATCTAACATGGTAACTGTTTCAACAGAAAACACTAAAACGCAATCTGTAATGGCGGTATTAAAGAAATACCTCCAGGCGAGGCTTATTCGGAACCCAGAAAGCACTGGGTGATTTCTACAGCTTAGGGCAATTCAGGGAATGGCTTTCTTTGAATTGCCTTAAGCTGTAGAAATGGCTTTAGCTGTAGATGGCTTTCCCATCAGGAAACTGTCACAAAATAGTGGGAACTCTCTTTGCATAAAAATTGCAATGATTGCAGAAATCAAAATTAGAGAATCAGCGAATTCCTTTGAGTGTACCCCCAAGGTTTTATCTAAAATTCAACATTTTTAGCTTTAAGCCTTGATAAAAATTTGGTCAAAATTCAGTTTTATTCTAGATTTTTATGATTGATCATGTGTTGCTTTAAGCTAGTGTCACTCCCAATTCCAGAAACAGATAGGTACCTTTGTCATTAAGATTAATCAAAGTGTGCTCTTAGGTAGGCCTAGCATTGACTATAGTCAACACCATGGTAGGCCTAGCATCGACTATAGTCGATGCCCATTACATAGGATTTGTATAGGAATTGAAAATAGGCTCGTCCTCTAGGAACTATACTTTTTTCAGAGGTCATCCCCATTTTTGCTCTGTCCTTAAAAGGTTAATTGACATCCATAAGGTTCCCTTCAGGAGTGTCTTTGATTCAGTGTTTCAAGAAAACACCTTCTGTAGGGAGGTTGTGCCGTCAAAGGTGATATAGGTCTCCTTGGGCGCTGCACAAAAGACACTTTGGTTTGCTAATTTCATGTTCAAAGAAACAAGCAGTAAGTTAGGTTCAGTTTAATTACACTTCACAGTCCAACTAAGATTAAATATTAATTTTAGCATGTTAAAGGAGGCCCAGACCGGGCGTTACCTGTGGTTTTAATGGTCTAAATTCAATTATCATTTGGCAAGGCTGTTTTTGTTTTTCTTTCTCTTTCATCGCATTTTCATCTTAAACAGGGAACATTTTCTCTTGGAATCTGGGGTCTGTTTGACCAGTTCTTTAATATTATTGCATTCCTGACATGATCAGTGCGATCTACAGCCAATCTTAGTAAATTTTGGTCAGTGTCGGCAACTCAACCAGCAATCCTTTAGATATTTTCCTTCTACTAAACCTACAGTTTGACTAAGCCCCAGTGTAGGACACCTTCTTAATTGGCTGTCTGTACATATGTGGTATTAAATTTTGGTCAGTGTCGGCAACTCAACCAGCAATCCTTTAGATATTTTCCTTCTACTAACCCTACAGTTTGACTAAGCCCCAGTGTAGGACACCTTCTTAATTGGTTGTCTGTACATATGTGATATTAAATTTACCCTTCTGCTGCTACAATATACTGCACATGTTATTGTAGGACAACAATACAATAGGTGGGACGTAAAAATGAATAGAATTATGACATTCGAAACTAGAATATATAGACAAAGGTGCACGAGAATTGGTCAGCACTGAGGGTTATCACACGAGGCGAAGCCGAGTGTGATAACCCTCAGTGCTGACCAATTCAAGTGCTCCTTTGTATTTATCTCAAGTTAATTTAGTCAGATATGTTCAAAATTCGATTTATTTGGCATTAGAAATGATTTTATAATCAGTTATTTGACCGTTTTGGATGTTTTCCCAGGGAGTGTGATACGGGGAAGGGTTATCACACTGTGGGGTGTGATACAGAGTTTCTTGGTTAAGCCTATGGGGCTCTCGTATTCAACTTGAGATAAAAGATCAGATCAGAAAACTAATTTCTATGCATAGTACAAGTAAGAGTAAATAGAATGAATCTTATTTCCCGCCGCAGACAATTTGTTCTAAAGGGATCGCATAGTAGGTTTATGTTTTATATATGTACACAATATCATTTGTAGTTAGTATACATGTATATGTGGATGGGCATTTCCCATCAATCTTTAGTATAGCCCCCTGCAAATAAAGGGTCTTAAAATGACATTCATGGCGACAGGGCTTCCTAAGATTGCATATTTCAGTAAGTATGATACGGATTGTTTAGGAAACTGAAACATATGCATTTAACATATTGAATGAGTTCACGAAAGGGGAGGATTTGAGCTTGAAAGCTGTGACAAGCGGAGGAATCGATCTTGAAAGCTGTAGAAACTAATGCATATTGGACTCATTATTTGCAATCCGATACCTACTAATAAAATATGTATTACCTCTCCTAAGTGTGGTAACCTTTAAGTACTATTAGTGGACGTAAAATCAACCAAACCAAAACCTCTCCTAAGTCATAATATCGCTGAAGCTGTTACACAATAACATAAGGGAACTACATAGTTGCTGCAGATAACCTTTTTATCCTACAAAGAAAGGATGACCTTTATGTATTCCCTTTGTATCATTAATATTTTTTTTTGAAATTACATTGCCCCTTCCCTATTATTTAACATTTCTTTTTGATGTCTTTATGTTAATAACATCAAAGGCTTTTAATCGCCTGTTTGATGTAAAACTTTGCATATATATGTACATTTAGAGTAATGATATAACAGAATTAGAATTACAGAAGCCTTCAGACACAAGGAATGATGTGCTGAGACAAAGGAATGGAGGGCATCCTGTCAATGCATTGGAGAAGTTGAAGAAAGGTTGAAACAAAAAGGGGAAAAGTTTCCTTGAGAAAATCCATTAGATGTTTCTCCGGAGGCTGTTGGGAGGGGAATGTTTCAATCCCGGCATATTTTCAATAAAGGGGTATTTTATAAAGTAACATGGATTTAACGATATTAAGAAAACACTTTTCTCAGAATGAACTTACAGAAAATATGCATTATGTCATCACGAGCTGTAATTCCTGGTAGCCTTTATACAATAGAGCAATACCTTTAAATTTTTGCTGTTTCTATAGTGTTATAAATGTCATGTAATGTATTAAAGTCTGACTGTGTGAATGGAAGCACGTACGTGAAATGCCACCAACACAATACAAAGTAACGCTGAATGGGAAAATACCCTTCTCTGCATTTGCCAAAGTGGAGACAAAAGCAAATAGAAACTTGCAGATACAAAGAGCCTTATTCTCATGTCTTGGTGCTACGTTACAATGTACGTGTAACATTATGCATAAACAGATATGTTTATATCCTTAGCTTCTCATGGTGTATTTCCATGGCTGTCTTCTTGCACGAGACATTGGAGCTGGGTGTTGGCGAGCAGCTCAGATAGTAGATATGGCGCAGCTGGAAGCGACTCTGTAGGTCTCAAATAAGATGAGGATTTCTACTCCAGGCGCCCAACTACTGCTCCAATTGTAGTAGGGCATGTAAAACGCATGAACTAGCTACTGGCACTGCACTATCTGCCAGAAGGAAACTCACGATAGTTTGGGAGGGAAATAAGTTTTCAGCCATGTAAATAGAGTCCCCTTCTCCATTAGTGGTAGATTTATCCATCAGTGGTGGAGGTTTGCTAGCCTCTGGTTTGTGTGTTCTAGATATACACTGAGCCACGTATGTACCCTTTATAGAGAAGATAATGACTATTGCGGCGTGCCAATACCACGTGTCTACCTATTTGACTGCTCTCCTACCTTCTCCTTGTCATAGACTACTTCTATTTCAACATTTTACCCTGAAAACCTAGCTGATTATTGGGTCTGCTATCAAATTTGCTAGATTTGAGAACAACGATGTTTTGCAAACCAGAAAGAAACAGTGGGGTAGGTTTTCTTACAGGTACATCTACTCTAATTCTAAACGTTTGTCTTGGATTTCTCAACAGTTAAAATAAGGTTGTTGTTTTTGGAGAATATCAGGTATCAGCACTAGGCTACTTGCACCTGTAGAAATGAAATGCGATAGCAGGAACGTCTTTCTTTTCAGATTCAGATCGTTCAGCAAAGTTGGGTGGATTTTCCACAGAAATTTATCAATTTCACATGCACCTGTCTGATTAAGATGGATTGAACTAAGAAGGACCTGGTACAAATCGTTTAATTCATGCAAATCTAATGAATTATTCATGCAATAAGAATGACTGGATCCAAGGGAACTTTTGAGCAATTACTGTGGCATGAAAATGGAGAGATATTGGGCAATTTGAATATGCACCAGCCTCCTAGAGAACCCAGCTACATTGTTTACTTTAGAATCATATTTTTGTAAAAATAGCTTTGTAAACTATATAATTTTATTCTGGGAATGCTTGAAATGCCAATAATTCTGGGATATATATATATATATATATATATATATATATATATATATATATATATATATATAAAACCCTGATATTATATGAGAACAGTGCATGTTAAACCACTTACTGTCAAGTCTTCATGTCCCATCTGAAATGGGACGTTATCTTCTCTTTACTGTCCCTTCTTTATGTGTCTGGTGCCCATATAGCACATTCACAGATATTCATATTCATCTGAGACATATGTTTTCTATTATCTAATGTAGTTTTCCCGCATTGAATATGACCTTAGCTGCCAACATGGTATTGAACAGCCACTCAGTCCCTTTGTGAAGCATGTATTCACACATCTTGTCAACTGTACTAGTACTATGATGCTATGATGCACCAATGAAGACCAATTATCCATTTACTCTGCAGTACTGAGAAATAACACACAAGGCCAAACTTTTATTTTCATTTAGGTTACAGGCCCACCGCTCTTTTGCTAACGGGTCCGCAAATAGAATAAAATCCAGAAAAATCATCTACTTAGCTGTATTTGCGCTTTTACAGCATGTAGATTGAACAGATTGCAAGGTTTTCAGGGGGTAATTCATCTCTGTCTTGCAATATTTGACTGGGGTTCTCGTAACCCAAAGAATGAAAAAAAAAGAGAGAGTGACCTAGCCTTTAGGCATCATACCGCCCATAGAAACTGCAATGATTGCAGAAATCAAAATTAGAATCAGAGAATTCCTTTGAGTGTACCTGGAGGCTTATTTAAAATTTAACATTTTTAGCTTTAAGCCTGGATACAAATTTGCAAATGAGTTTAATTCTAGATATTTTATTGCTCGTGTGTTGCTTGAAGCTAGTGTCACTCCAAATACCAGAAATGGATAGGTACCTTTGTCATTAAGATTCATCAATGTGTGCTCTTAATTTACATCCAGAAGGTTCCCTTCAGGAGCGTCTTTGATTAAGTGTCCCAAAGAAAAGACCTCCTGTAAGGGAGGTTGTGCCTTTATAAGTGATAGAGGTCTCCATGGGCACTGCACAAAAGACACTATGGTTTGCTGATTTCTTGTTCAAAGAAACAGGCAGTAAGTCAGTTAAGTTCAGTTTAATTACAATTCACAATTCAACTAAGATTAAATAGTACTTTTGGTATGTTGAAAGAGGCCCAAAGGCCTGGCCAGGCGTTAGCCAGGCATTAGCTGTGGTTTTAATAGTCTAAATTCAATTATCATTGGGCAATGCTGTTTTTGTTTTTCTTTCTCTTTCGTCGCCTTTTCATCTTAAACAGGGAACCTTTTCTCTTGGAATCTACGGTCTGTTTGACCGGTTCTTTAATATTATTGCATTTAGTACAAACTACTGTCAATCTTAGTAAATTCTGGTCAATGTCGGGAACTCAATCAGCAATCCTTTTGAAATGTTCCTTACAGTTTGACTAAGCCCCAGTGTAGGACACCTTCTTATTGGCTGTCCGCACACCTTGTACTGCTACAGTATACTGCACAAGTTATTGGGAACAATAGAATAGGCAGTACATAGAAATGAATATTATTATGACATTCAAAACTAGAATATAAGATCATATCAGAAAACTACTTTCCATGCATAGTACAAGTAAGAGAAAATAAAATGGATCTTATTTCCTGCCCCAGACAATTTGTCCCAAAGGTATCGCATAGTAGGTTTATGTTTTATATTTGTACAAAATATCCTTTGTGGGTTGTATACATGAATGTGTGGATGAGCATTTCTTATCATACAATCCCTTCAGGGGTCATCAACTCCAAAGGTCCTATGTGATTCACCAATGGGTAGTTTAAAAGTTAGTAGGGCCTGCTGTGTTGGTGCGTTCTACTCCAATCGTGCCCCCTCCATATTGTGAGGAAATTCGGAATTCTTCAGTAGTAAATTTAGCCCCAAAGTCATCAGTAGGAAAAAATGGCCCTCCTTTCAAAACACTTGATTAACCACTGTACTATCAAATCAAAAGTGCACTTGTAATGAAAGTAAAGTAACGCATCAAAGATCTACGCCAAGCCTTAGTCATTGGCTGGTTTAATGCGCAACAGTTGATAGTACTAAATGTAGTCAGGGCCCCAGTCTCCAGGCCCCAACCCTCTGCTATCTCAGGGGTTGCTTCATCGGATGTGGATGGGTAGAGGCCCCCAGCTTCCTACTCCCCTGCGAGGTCGTGCTTAGGGAGCCCATAAAATGGTGTCTTTACAACTAGTCAGCTCTGCATTAGGGCGCCTTTGGGAGTCAAGGCGCACCACCAACAAACCTAGAGGCTCCTGAAGGGGTACCAAATGTCACTTTACATGTCTCATGTCAAATATCCCATTAGAAAAGTGCCCCTAAACGCGCACTTCACAACCTCTAAGGGAATATTACATGAAAGATAGTACCCTCACAAATTTCAACCAGGGACAAACAAAATGGGGTGTATGGGAATAATCCAGGCTTTTATTGGGCGTTCTGAAACACTTGTTCTCCCATAACTGGTTAGGATCCCATCTCACCATCGTCGGCACCATCAGAGCACCACCGTGATCACAATGACCACCACCACCTCATCCAATACTCTGCCAGCCCTACCCCCAGCATACCCCCTTGGGAGCAGGGATAGGCAGGCTGCTGGAAGAGCCGTGGATGAGTTTATGGTGGGATGGCTCCACAACATGTGTTCAACACTGGAGGCGCCACAGTGAGGCAGTATTTAGAAGCCACCCTGGGTACCCTATACCCCTAAATCATCCACGGTCATGCACCTCTCCTAAATCACTCTGCAGTGTGGGCTCCATCCCAGTGTGCTGGGAATTAGGTGGTGGGCGTGGTGGATGTTGGCTCAAGTCAATCTAGCACGGCACAGGACGTGTTTTACCCATGGCAGCGAGTAGTCTGGTGTCTGAATATATGTACTGTATATTCACTGACAGAAATTCCGTCTAGTGAGCAGTATATCACAGGGTCTAAGGTAGAATGTATTCCTATAAAATTCTGTTTTTGGACAGGTTAAGTTGATTGAAGGGACGTGTGGAGAGAGGGTGGATGTGATAACTTAAAATTTAGGAGAAGGGTACTTTGAACCAGAATAGTATAATCATAGTAATAGATTATATCATACAAAGGCTCTTCTGAGCAATTAGATAGTACTTAGATTAATAATTCACATCCATTTCATTCTAAGTATGATCTAGAATGATAGGGAGAGAATTCATTGAAACACTCAGCTCCGGTCTCTGTGTCTGTTATTCTAGACGGTGGTCCAGTGATACTCACATAAACTATCCTTAGTCTGACACTTTTATATTTATTTAACAGACAGTGATATCCAAATACAAATCCACAGACAATAACAGAGTAAAATAGCCTACTATGGCCTTTCTGGCTGTAGATGTCCTGTTCATTTCCGATGCGGTTATCAGAATGAATACAGAGGAAGATGAGGAAGTGTATTAGGATAGGATGGCTTGGTTGTCAGCTGTGTGTACGGGAGGGGGTTTGGGATGCCAGCTCATTGGAGGATCTGTGGCTTCCCAGAACAATCTGTAATACAGATCAGAATGAATCCAGTCGGCCTCAGCATATCAGTCAACATAAGCCCCCCTCGTCTTTATAGGCCCACGTTCTATGAACACAGAACGTTGTGTCATTCATCTAGGGGCATTCCAGTACTACCCCGATATGAATCTACTCCGCCATGTATTACAGCTATATTTTTCCTTAAGCGTAGCCTTGTGGCTCCACCCAACACCCAATACGCGGCCTTTGACAGTCGCATGTTTTGTGCCCCCCCCCCCTGCCACCCCTACTCGCGTCATTTTGTCATGTTTAACAGGGTCGACCTAGAGCATCTCTATCATATTTCAATTGAGAGGGTTGGAATGGGGGAAGCAGGGACCCAATATTTACAGTATTACATATTAATGTTGGAATAACCCAGATCTGGGCTTCCACACACCATATATGCATGTCCCGTCAGTAGTTCCCCTATCCGCTATGGTGTTCTCCCCTGACAGACCATACCTACTTTCCAGGCTTAACTCATCTATATCTGCTGGAATTGTGTAGTTCTTCCCTATTGCATCTTCCTGTAACCTTCCCTAGCTGGGCCCCCTAGCTCATCTTAAAAGGGTATTTATCTTCTCTTTTCTATCCCCTCTGTCTATCTGTCTATGCACATGTGTAGGCACCGGTATATTTCTCGGCAGATAGCACATTGACCTTTCACATATGTAACAATAGTCTCTGTAACAACGTGCAGTTTTTGTGGAATGTTGAAGGTTTGTAGGAATTACACCTAAAGGCAAAACTCCATCCCGTATAGCTGTTTAAACACCACCCTCTCTACTTTACACCCCCATACCCAGTGGTCAAGGATGGTGTAGGGAACCCAGTGGTGGTGGGCGGAGACTAAGTAGTATAGTCAGTTGGGGGTTGCGTGTCAGGGGGCGGTCAGATCCCCGCCATGTCCGCTGGTGTGGGCCGAGCTTTGACCGTTAATGGAGGCTGGAGGACCAGTAAGGTATGTAAGACTCCTCCTCCCCACACCACTACTACTGCTGCTATTTCTGGATAGCCTCCTCCGCCACCTTAACCTTCTGTATCCCATGGACTACCAGTAAACACACATTACAAATTCCTAATGCCTACAACTCTTGAAGCAAACCACATCCAACCACGCAAAGGTCTTTCTACTTCCTAAGTAGTCGTGATGAGTAGTTTTACTGACACTTCAAACTGCTAAGAAGAACTATATATATATATCCTATATGTTTTCTCTTAGCATTGGTTAGAGAAGTCATAGATATGACTTGAAGATCTTAAAGTTTTAAATACGGCCCTTATATGGGCAATTTTTATTTTAGGGGTCTCAACTTTCAAGCAAGTTCGATACATCAAAATAGTGTTAAAACAACCCCTTTTTGTCCCCTCACCCTGTCTAAAGTATGTGAGCTAGATTAATCGATTTTTGCATAATGACTAATTATGACCTAGGTATAAGGTGAAGTATATAATTTAATACCTGTGTTACACCATTATTTTTCCCTGTGCTATTAACTGAATGCCATTTAGGTGTAAGATCCGGCAAGTGCATTGTTCACAGCATTTTTTAAGCCACTGAATGTTATGCAGAGATTAATGTAATTGCAAAAGAAATTCGATATTTGGTATGGGCTCTACTGTCATAGAGAACAATTTACTGGTAAATTATCAAGCATATTGAGGCAATATTGACGAAGTTATGGCCATGTTGCCGGATCTTACATTGCCATGAATTCATCAATATGCATAATAAACCTCAAAATAGTTAATTTTTTATCTTAATTATTACCAAATATTTTTATCTGTGTTCTTTAGCAACCAAAAATGATTATCTAAAACAGATATTGGCCCCTCAAATTGAGTCTGCACTTAATTGTACTAGGGTGTAGATGAAAAACGGATGTGTGACATTTTGAAAAGCCTGAATTTTCATGGTTTAATAGGGATAAACCACTAAAAATCATCCAAATCTGTTAACTAAAAAAAAAAAGATAGTGCCTGCTATACGCTGGTAATGTCTACTTATACAAATCTGGCCTAACAAATATTCCACAGCAGTGTGACCTAAGGGCCGAAAGTTGAGACCCCATAACTGTCACATCAATCCCCAACACTGCTACCAACTCCCAATCTAATGAGTTGGCCTAAATACCCCCCTCCCCTTGACTGAAACGTCAACTTCCCCCAGTCCTCAATACCTACCTCACAATCACTAACACCAATTTCAATGTTTTAGTCTCAATACCTCTCTCCTCTTCACTGAAATCTCACCACCCCACCACCCCCTCATGCCTGCCACCCCTCTCCCCATCACTGGCATCAAGGTATTCCCCTTATATTTAATCACCCCCCTCCCTCTTACCATTAATCATACCCATCCCTGTGGTACCTCTCAGCTCAGAGACACATGTCTGTAGCTTGACACTCTGGGCGCACCAGTCCATTTTAGACTGGCCTCCAGAGGACGACAGGACAGGTGCAACTGCCCAAAGTGATGGAGGCAAGTTCACCTAGGGAGAGGATGGCTTTGGGAGAGTGGAGTGACCTTGTAAAGTGAGGTTAGGGGGAACCTATGGGGACAAATACCACAGGAGTCGGTTCAGATGTTGAATAAGTGTTCTGATGTCTAGAGCCAGGAGGATTCACCTGTCTGGAAGTAGAGTTATGAAGACCTGGGCCCTCTCCTTATTTGTAAATTATTCACGCAGCAAGGGAATATGTGGGTCGTATTTTTAAAACACTGCAACCAAGAAAGAAAGAGTAAAATTTACATTGTACATACTTTAAAGGATGTGGACACCCCATGTCTTCCTTAATCGTCATACATACCCGTTCAATATAAACGCGATTCATTGTTATTGTTCAATCAATTAATCAGGTGAAAGTGAGAATTATTGCCCAAAAAGTGTGAGAATTACCCAATGAAAAACAATGCGCCTGCACCTGTTAGAGGTCTTTGGTCAACGTCAGCCCAGTACTTACATGCAGGTGGTACCCTAGTGGGTCATGGGAGGGATAGGGGTTGTGTGTGTATGTGTGTGTAGGGGGGGGGAGGAGGGGGGTAGAAGCCACCTGCCCCTCCAGGCGGGGTTGATTAATACAGAGGCCAAGAGTTGCACCCTGTGCCAAGAGGTGATGTTGGCCATCAAGTGTTCCCTTGGGTAGTAGTGTAGGAGGGTGCGACGGAGCCAAGGTAACAAGTGCAATGTGTGAATTTGTTTACAGAGGTTTGTTAAAGGTAAACACACCATCTGTACTGTAGGGAGTATTGAAACAGATATATGTCTTCGTTATGAGTACGTGGAACACCCCTGAAGTATGAAAAAGAGTAGGTAACACAATTTTCGATCTCTGAGAAGGCAATTCTTATTCATACTATGCCCCACATATGCAATGTAATAGTTAAAGGAATTCAGTATAGGTAGGTGGTAATTAGAATGAGACTGCTTACCTTTAAATCGAGCTGTACACCGCCGCTGGTAGGATCCAGTGCTTATTACTGACAGGTGGCCTCTGGTGGCCAGGGACCAAAAACCAACTCCTACACCTGCCACGAGTGGGATCCATATTGGCCACAGAGGAGGAAAAACTCGTCCAAAAGTCAATTTTTGGTTCAGTGAGCACCCCTATTGCTGTTTTATTAATTTAAACGAAAATTATACCCGTTCGTAGATGCAGTGGTTTCCGTTACAAATCAACTAAAATGTGTTTCAGACATGTGTATTAACACAACAGAAAGTATCATGTAGTTGTTAACTAAGGTAAACATGGGAACCAGTGTATTTTATGTTACAAGCAGACATATCAACCATTAAGTGAACTACATTAAACATTAGCAGTACACTAGCAAATTTCATTATGAACAAGGTGATAACATAGGAGAGCGATGATGATGAGAAGAGAGATAGCAGAGTATAGTAGGAGCAGCAGTTACATAAAAAAAAATACTGACGACAATACCATGCAGTGCAGTTCACATAGAGCAAGTCTCATAGTTTGACTCAGGCAATATTCAATTGTTTACAAAAAAATGATGTATATGATAATAATATCTAGTATGTTAAATCTCAAAAAGCAAAACAAAACAAGACAGTCAGCAAATCAAGTAATTGGTACAATAGACAAGTTTTGCAAGTTCACATCTCAATGAGTGCAGCTCGGAGATTGTCAATTCAGGTCAGCATAGTTTAAATCGGTCTTTCTGAACGCTTCCTTTGAGCCAAATTACAGCGATTACAGAACCATGCATTAAGGATTTGTTGTAAGACACAGGTACGTAATAGGAGTATAGAAGATATACATAAAGATTGTAAAGTAGAATATTTGAGTGTAAGACGTGGAAAGCAGCTATTGACCACGATGTAGAAGAGGGCTAGGAGGGGTGAGGCAGTTGAAAGGTTGAATGTCAGAACCAGAGGTGATCTGAAGTTGAAATTCGCCATTCGACAGGCCAAAACTAGTGCCTATCACCGTTCACCTTACTATAGAGGTGTTGACCCTTTCACCCCTGGATTTCCGTTACTCTATGGGATTTGCGTGCAAATCCTACTTTATGGGGTTGAAAGGGTTATAAGCTCTGGGATTTATTGGATAAAGATACCCAGAGATTGCCGACAAAGAGGCGTTTCAAGAATGCTATTGCGAGGCTTAATATTTTCATTTAAGATGATGCTATTTGTAAGTAGCGTTGTAAGCAAGTTTATATATGACCTTTGAAAAAATAGTTCTATACAAATGACCTTGGTATAGTATATTCAATGTGATTAACAATAAGAGTATGCCTGCTGTTATAAATTTATTTTTCTTGATTATATACATGATGTCAAAGGATCTAAGCACTCTAAATGTACTGCCCTAGTGCGCGGAAAAAACCGTCCCCTTGGGATGAGCTCATGTGAATTCATAATAATAATGATAATGATAGTGATAAATGAAAATAATTCATTCTAATCTAACAGTCCACGCTAGAATTTTTTCCAAATCGTACTCAGTGACCTCACTGCCTCCACGCACATCACATGCTTGTAGTACATCTCAGGTGTGTGGAGGCCTTGTGTACTGCCTGGTCATGGCTGAGCACTCCCAATATGCTATCAAGTTGAATTATATACTTGTAGTACGTCTCAGGTGCATCTAGGCCAAGTGTACTGCCTGGTCATGGCTGAGTACTCCCAATAAGCCATCAACTTGAATTATACACTGGGAGAGATGTCCTTATTGTTGCAGACCCAGAGGGCCACAGAACCGACCACCATATCCTGGGGTATTGTGGGAGTGGTGATTCTAATAAGTAAGGGTCTATCCCTCATTATTTGACATGTTTATATGAAATGACTTCAAACTGTAGTCTATCCCTCAATATTTGACACCTTCATATGAAATGATTACAAACTATAGCCTGTCCCTCATTAGTTGACACTTTTTATGAAATGACTACAAACTAAAGTCTAGGCCAAGTGTACTGCCTGGTCATGGCTGAGTACTCCCAATAAGCCATCAACTTGAATTATACACTGGGAGAGATGTCCTTATTGTGCGGGCACTGACACATTCCTCTGTGAAATTGTGTAATGTAGTTCTCGCCATGAATATGACCTTAGCTGTCGAAATGGCGTTAAACCTCTATTACTCACTCACTCACTCATATGAAATGACTACAAATAATAGTCTATCTTTCAGTAGTTCCACTTTTATACAGGCTTCCCTAGCCCACTCAAAAGGGTCTGTATCTCCTCTTTCCTATCCCTTGGATGTGTGTGGTGCACATATGCACAGGCACTGACACATTCCTCTGTGAAATTGTGTAATGTTGTTCTCGCCATGAATATGACCTTAGCTATGGCGTTAAACATCTATTACTCACTCACTCACTCCACTTTTATACAAAATGACTACACTGATAAAAACAGGCCTGAAATTGTGAGTCAGTACAGACTATGTTTATATAGGCAAGTGAATGATAAATAGCCCTATAGAAACCAATGAAATAACTTTAAGTCTCATTGGTTCTATGGTAACTAAGTTCCTTAATCATAAGAAAATAATTCATCACAGCTATGCTGTGCAAATTTCCTTAAAAATGATCCTAAATTCCTCAAATTTGCGCCTCCTTGTAATAATAATAATGACTGCACATTCCACAGTTTGTGACCACGGTACTTTGGTGTGCATTTATAACTCTCAGTTCTTGGTCTATCTACAAGTTAGAATTGATGCCAGCAAGGAAATATTAGTATTCCTACATGATGTTTCATTAACAAATTAATTGAATTCTATTCTGCGTGCACCACCGTTGGATCGATCCACTGGATCTACTGTAATAAATCTACTTTCATGATGTAGATGAACTCATGTTTTATTCATCTTGAGTTTGATTATAGTGAGGAAGTGTTAAATTTAATGTCTTGACCCACGCCACATTGGATGCTTATGGTGAAATACGTTAGTCATTATTAGTACATAATGGTGTGTGGTTTAGGATATATTACCCTAATCAACTTTTTATTGCTTATGAATATGTTAGATGATCATAACAAAAACTAGAAAGCACATATATAATGTTTGCCCTATTTTAAGCAACAAAAAGGATTTGATTATCGGCAATATTCCTAATATCCATTAGTGGCCTTCTATGGGGGCCCATTAGTTATTAGCTTACATAGGAAGATAATGACTCATAAATATCACCATAAGCAGATTATACAGGGCATGAACACAATATATGGCTGGCTTGCAGAATGGATTGTGCATCCCCACCTGCCACACTATTGTATGAGAACACTCAGTATAGCGACAAAAACAGAGATAATGCAGGTCTTTCTATATAGGAGAGATTCTATTACATAGATAGTGCTGGGCGGTAACAGGCTATATATATATGGGGGAGATTCTATTACATAGTTAGTGCTGGGCGGTAACAAGCTATATGGGAGAGATTCTATTACATAGATAGTGCTGGGCGGTAACAAGCTATATGGGAGAGATTCTATTACATAGTGCTGGGCGGTAACAAGCTATATAGGAGAGATTCTAATACATAGTGCTGGGCGGTAACAAGCTATATATGGGGGAGATTCTATTTCATAGATAATGCTGGGCAGTAACAAGCTATATGGGAGAGATTCTATTACATAGTGCTGGGCGGTAACAAGCTATATAGGAGAGATTCTATTACATAGTGCTGGGCGGTAACAAGCTATATATGGGGGAGATTCTATTTCATAGATAGTGCTGGGCGGTAACAACCTATATGGGAGAGATTCTAATACATAGATAGTGCTGGGCAGTAACAAGCTATATGGGAGAGATTCTATTACATAGATAGTGCTGGGCGGTAACAAGCTATATGGGAGAGATTCTATTACATAGATAGTGCTGGGCGGTAACAAGCTATTAACTGATATACTGCGATAGCAAGATAAGTCTAGTCTCTGTAATTAACAGGAACAAACTCAGTAGTGGGTGTAAAGATGGTTGGATATACTGGGCACATAATATTGATTGAATGGTGTCAAAACCACATTAAATGTGTGTTAAGTGTGTATACTCCCCACCTTTCCCTTTAATTCTATAAAAAAACACTTCTTTGAAGCAGGTGTGAAATGTGTGATAAGAATATCAACCAGAACCTTTCTTTGACTGAATGTAAGGACAGAACACGCTAATCATTATAAAAAAACATAGAGTTGCAGTCCCCCATAGATCCAAAAGCAGATATTCAAGCATGCTCCAGCTCAAGGCCGTCCCCAAACTCTATTGATAACAAGTCCCTAGACTAACTTCCCTAACCTTCATGGGGGAAAAAAACAATCTTAGGGCAAAAACCGTTTTTTTTTTCGTTTTGTTAAATTAGATCAATGTGAAAGAGGTCAGGTCGATTATAATATTATATGCAGCAAGGAAAAGGCGACGTTATCTGTTTGCTACCTATTGAATATAAATAAAACCATCGTCTTAGTTGGCTCAATTGATTTTGGCTGGTCAGTAAATTGCTTCCTCCAGGGTTGTTCTATTGTCTGTCGGGCTGCTTTATGTTCCCGCTTGAGTTAAGGCTGGATTGTCTATGTCTGGCCACTATCTCAGTGTGGATTACCGAGCCGTACATACCGACTCTCTTTTGGCTTACTGAATATGTATACAGTTTATACAGTTCTAGTGGTTTGTACAGTCTGAGGGACTTAGCGTTGGCTACTACGGTGCTGCTTCCGATAATGGCAAACAATAACAATTTCCAACGTTTTCTTTCCATGATTTGTAGGATTTATTGTTTACAGTCGAGGAGTTTTTGTCAGGATTCTTTTTTTTCAAGTGTTTTGATGTTGTCACTTTCAATTTGACACTTAGACACGATTCAGAACTTCTTTTCATCGTACACTGCTAAAAATGGAGTTTAATATCTCAGTCTGTAGTAACTAACTTAAGATAGTCAAATGATAGTGCTATCCCTCTATAGTTACCTGCGACTAACTAAAGTTAATTATATAGTCAACATATAGTCATGCCTTTAATCCATTGTTAAATAGCTTAGTCAGATGACTATCATTTTGATGCCTGGCATCATTTACATAGTGTAGTCAGAACTGACTATACCTACCAGAGATGCTGAAATGGGTATCACATCTGTTTCAAGATGGCTGCCACATGCCTTAACATTTTTTAACCACATGAAACCAAAAATAACTCTTGTTATCCTGCAATTCCCAACAATATTATGATAAACAGGGAACTAACCTATCAATCAAATGCCACATCTAACCATAAACCATGGATGAACAAGCTAGGATGGTGATTGAGCCAGCTTATAATGTCCTAATGAGGCTTTGACAAACAGGCATCCAATAGTATGTTTTCTTTGCTGATGATGTTATTGTGTCCAGAAACCTATGTCATCATCAAACTGTGTATTGCACATATAGTCAGAATGACCATCATCTTGACTACTATGTGACTAAGATAGTCATCTGACTATGGTGTCCAGACTATGGTGGTATAGTCAGTACTGACTATAGGTTTTATAATCAGTGTATTTATAAAGGATATAAAACTTTGTACACTCTCATTTAGAAAGGAGATAAAAGATGTGATTGCACGTGAATCATAGCCTTACTCAAGTCTCTTGATTTTAATTTAAGAGAAACAAAAAATGTGAGAGTCGATTAAGTATAAAATCATCTGGAGGGGTACTGGATTAGAGGGACCAAAGCTTAGTAACTCTGACTAGGGACTGAAGGGATGTAAGTCTTCAGGTTTAATCAGGATTTCCTAATTTCTGAAATTTTTGAATGACATTTATTTTCCTTATAGGAGTGGTAAGGAAGGCTGTTTGGAAAAAATAAAAGGTTTTTATATCAAGTCAATGTATGGCTTCCTGATTTTTGCCCATTCCTGACTTACATCCCTGGGACTGTAGTCAGTCTAGGAAAATCCCTGCCCTTGGGGTGTAAACCCCCTTACCGAAGTTTGAAATACATTACCATATCTACTTGATATGTATCAGAATGGACCTATATTCATAATAGAGCGAATCAAATTAGAACAAAATGTGGTGTGATTCCTTTTAAACCACATAGAGAATATATGTGCCTCATAACGTTACTCACACTCCGTGAGTAGTATAGGAAATTGGCGATTTTGTGAGGGCTAAATCAGCTTCAGTGACATAAGTAGTACACTAAGAGTGTGATATTGCCTCGGGCTCTTCTCTTCTCCCCTACGTTAAGGCATATACCTCATCACCCTATATATACCTACCATACATCTCACCCTCCCTACCCATTTTCCCTCTAAACCTAGTAGGCAGCCTAATAAAATTAGTCGCCACAGGCAGTAGCCTCCTTAACGCCCAAACTGACAGTATAAAAACTCAATTAGTGATGGAGATGATTGTTTACAGAAATTATACAAAGAGGCGCATAGGCTGCCATTGGTGGTTGAGCCTGTGGGTAGGGGCCGGGATGTGCAGGGAAGGTAGTATAGGTAATGGGCATTGGTAGCTTGGTGATGACAGGCTGATGGGCCTGTCGCCGCCAGCCTAGATACAACATGGGCTCTGGCCAGCTTTCTGATAGCAAACCGTGAGTAGTACATGTAGAGATGGGGGATGGTGTCAGGCTGCCATAATGGTCTCGTGTTCTGGGGCTGGGTTGAAAAGGGATCAGATGGACGGGATATAGTAGGGAGTAGTAGATATCTTAAATGCGTAGATGGGGGGGGGGTACTTTTAGATAGTGTTTGGGGTTAGAGATGATTTAACTTGTTGATGCTGGTATGATTCAATGTATACATGGACTATCTGTTGAAATTTAATAGTAAAGTATGACATTTGCATGTAGAGTAATCCCAGAGTTGTAAGATTTCCTTCATATCTTTTGTTGCATTCAGTTTCACACAAATGGCCTATCATCTCCGTCTTACCATTACAGATAACTCATTGTCAGCACTTTGATAAGTATCTGAAGACCAAGTTCATAAAATAAAAATACAGATTAATGTACATGTATCTAATTTGCAATACAAATAAGTGCATTGTGACATTGTGATGAACAATGCTATAGTTATCTATGGCAATATAAGAGGCTGTCCCTACAATGTGGATGTGAGCATACTGCTATACGCATTGGCAATACCTTGTGTTTGTGAGAATTTAATTATGTAATAGGTATATATGGGTCTGTGTAGTTATCATGGTTGAGCTTCCACCCATATCACTGCCATATACCAGGGTAATGCGGGGTTTGGCCGGCAGAGGACGCGGCCACGTCAGCACCTTTACGGCCCACTTTACAGCTCAGTAGTAGGCACAGAGCCCTGTGTGCTGATGAAAGACGATTAGACATACGGGAGCAGGCAGTGGGGCACCAAGGGTTGAACCTCCAGTGTGCTAAAAAGCATTGCTAACTTATAACTCTTTGCCTTATCGTTCAATTATGTATGGGCTATGCTGTGGGGGTACTATTACTACTACTTCTGACACTGGTGTGTACAAAACGATTCACTTAAAACTCTTTTGAGGCTGTATAGTGCATTTTAACATCATGCAGACCCTTAACATTGAGTGAGTGAGTGAGTGAGTAATAGATGTTTAACGCCATTTCGACAACTAAGGTCATATTCATGGCGAGAATTACATTACACAATTTCACAGGGGAATGTGTCAGTGCCCGCGCATATGTGCACCACACACATCCCGAGGGGATAGGAAAGAGGAGAAATAGACCCATTTAAGTGGGCTAGGGAGGCCCGCCCTTAACATTGAATGTCATTCTTAAAGCAGTGGCTGATCCCGGATTTTGAGAAAAAAAGGAAGGGACGTGCCTTAATTCTAGTCTTTACCTTTAGCGAAACCTGAGTCTGAAACGAAACTATAAAGTACAGGTAAAACGTCTTATTCCTCAGAGGCGTGGGAAGCAGTTACAGAGTGGGTGGGACCAAGGGGGGTTTTCTGCAATTTTTGACCTCCCTTTGCTTGACCTTTTAGTTTTGATCTTTTGAGGAGCTGGCCAAAAGGGGGGGACGCCTCCCTGCTTTCCACGCCCATGTTCCTTCAGAGTATTAGGCCGGCATGTTGCATTAATTCAGTGTAGCACTGTGTGAGTGCATCATGGCGACAAAGGGAGATGGGCCTGGAGGCTTTCAGTGACACTTAAATTAGGACAAACAGTGGTTTAGATACACCCGCCTTAAAAAAGACATACGTCCCCGACAGCAAAAATCCTGGGCAAAAATACTAACGGTCTAGAATTAGACCAGCGTGCAGGTGGTAGACCACCACAGACACCAGTTGACAGACACTTGTGCCCTCTGGCGGGAACAGCAGGTTGTATACTGTAGCAGTTATGCAGCTGTTTCCTCACACAACTAACTGCCCCCAAGATGCTACTTTAAGCTGCTGTCTAGTGGCACTGGAGGCACAACAACCCCTCTTTAAGTACCACATTGTGCTGCAAAATATTTAATTAGTTCTTCAGCGAACTTTGATTTTGTGTTCAGTATGCATCAATGACCCTTGGCGAGTTACTCATTCATGCATCATGCCAGCCCTGCAGGATTGACCCACCCTATATAACTGCAGAATCAGAGTGATACACCAATGCAGCGAGTGACTTACCACTGCTGAGGTTACATCATTCATTGAATGAATATTATGTTTACTGGTAAGGCACATTCCTGTGACTAAAGGGTTAACAGCTGTAGCCTAGCAGCACAGGAGGCAGGCACGCGGCCACCCTTTATACTATCCCACATGTATGCCGTCCCTTAACTCCCACCCACATATATCCCACTCACTCCCACTCACCTACCCTCAGGCCATAATCATTATTCAACCATGGCCTATTTCCCACCAGGGCTAGCTGACATGGCAACCTTGAGGAAAATGGGATTTGAGAGGCCTGGATTTTCCCAGTTCTATCATAGCTCTGAGGACTACTGAGGTTTTACCCTATCCCGTGAGGTCGGGGGCTGCCCTTTGCTTGGGTCAGAAGTCATCAGTGTCATTTCCTCTTGTCAAGGGTGTGTGCTGCCTGGATCATAGTGATTCATCCATCTTACATGAGGTAACCCTTGCTTCTTGATAGAATTCCATATATATTCAACATTAAAATGAATGAGAATCTGGAATCCCCTATAGGATAGAATAATTTTCAATATACTGGTTGCCTGGTTAATGTGTACGATGTGCACATGTGCGCCGAATATGAGTGTAGAATAATGAACTTTGCTGGAGTATTCATACTCTGTGTGTATGTAATCTCTTACATGATTCCTATTCAAATTATCTTTCATACGCTGTAAATCACCCTTAGACGGGGTTATGTGTATGTTCGATCAGATATGATGGTTTTTTTTTTTTACAAAGGTTGCACTTAATTGACTTTCTGCTTTTCTCCTCTCTAGGTGAGTTCGCATTTTAATTTCAACGCACAGAAGTCTTCACACTGGCTAAGTATCATATAAATATTGATTGACTCTTAATACAATCGCAACTTTTAGAATACCGTCATTATCCAACGCATGCAAATGATAAATGGCTCCTGAAATATGCAAGTCATTGGAATTCGTGCTCTCTGTTCTTTTTTCAAATTCCAGTAGTTTGTCAATGACATCATTGAACTGTTTAAACCTATCTGGAATCAAAAGGAGTCGACGATAAGGGTTCTTTTCATAAACGTCAATAGATTTGTGTTCTTACTTCCCATGTATTGTATTTCCTTAGATAACAGTAGATGCTCTAGAGGCAATTTATAATCCAGTGTACATTGTATGTATACACTGTTCAAAGATAATGCAGATACAGTGAACAGCTTAAATACTAGTAGCGTTAAAGGTTAGCCAAAGAAGTGAAGAAGGAGCAATTATTGAGCTTCCCAAAAACAGAAAAAAAATGAAGCAAATGTCTCCCAATCGGAAACCTAAGCTTAAAAGTGTAGGAAGTCAGTGGGAAGTATCAAGAACCAAATTTCACCCCTGGGTGGAGGTGATTGAAAAAGGCATCCATGTTTGTGACGTGAGCTGTGGTGTGGTGGGCTCAGAGGTGTCAGGCCAGGTACAGGAGGAAAAGGCTGGGAGCTGGGATTAGGTATAGCAATAGGAGGACTAGATCCTGGGTAGATTGTATTGGGTAAGTTGGAAAGGGAGAGGGGAAGGAGGGAGGGGGCTAAAATAGGTGTTGGGTATGGCAGAAGGGATGAGGTACTTGACAAAGTTAAATAAGGAGGAAAGGAGAACACCCTATGATATATTTATCATATTATCGGGAGTTATCAATCTGTTTGAAAATTATTTCTCCTTCGCCTCATGAATATTTTACTCACTATGCTGATTATCACGAGGTGTTGCGTTTTTACCGATCACAAGGTTCACCTCCTTTGTAGCTCATTTACATTTTAATAACCTCCAGTGTAGTCATGTGACAAGTACTGTCCAATCGTTCTTACTGGTTTATGTTCACATGAATAGTGATGAGATTAATGTAATTGAGGTCTGAGGAGCAAATGCCATGGGAAGGTGAATATAACCACGACACAATTACCATTGTGCTTGTAGAATATAGCATTATACTGTCCACTCTGAGACCAATTCCACTCATTACAGAATGATTTGCAATCGGAGCTGTGGGAGTAATTGGAGAAACTCTCGCCCAGTGCTAGCTACTTAAGGCAGGCGTTGCCAATTATGGCTTTTAAATGCTATTGCCTGCCACTTGTACTGCTCCTGTCACACCCCTGAGCTGCTCAGAGCTGCTCCCAGCTGAGTACCAGTGTAGGGCTATGGGTGTTTACATGTTGTAGCCGCCGCTGGTTGCTGTCGATGGTCAATTGCCCACAGTCTGGCTCTCAGCCGTCTCCCCACAATAACTAGCGCCCGGCTCCCCTGCGGACGTGTAGAGCCCTGATTGGGTTATATTTCACCCTTTGCGTTCCGCCCTATAGCTCAGTCTCATTGCACCCTTAGTGAAATATTTATTAGATGCCAAGAGCTATTGCTAGCCGCCCAGTAATTGGGCCTAAAACCCGAGGAAGGTTACTTAATGGATGTACAGCAGCGGCTTTTAAAAGACTAGGATGGTTAATTTGATTTTTGTCGCCCATGGCTGCTAATAGGGGTATTGTTGAGGCTCTGTCATAATTTGATCCAGTCACAAGGTGGGAAATAGAGATAGAGCAAGAAGTCTATATATGTGTATTTCTACGTCGCCTGTATTATTCATTGCACAGGAGAACAGTATCATTGTAGACATCTATGCAGACGAATGCCTATATTTCATATTCTCAGTAGGGCATAGAAGTTAGTAGGCCTATATTGATAATGATAAAAGAAGAAAATGTACATACAAACTACTGACATGCGGATACTTACTTTCTGTGTAAGTCTTACAAAGGCATTGTAGGTGCATGCACAGTCTTGACGATTAAGCTTCGTAAATTGTAGATTCCAATACTTAATCAGTAAAACTATGATTAAGGAAAGTGACCCTTTACCCAGCACAATTTCCTCCTAGCGATTGGTATTAAGGCCAAAGTAACCATCGCATCCATGTAATTCCATATGATTTGCGGTAGACCTCCTCTTCGCATCAGGGAATTTAGTCTCTTTTTTCCACATCAAAGATTATAATGAATGAAGTAAATATGAAAAAAAGGTTGCTGTCGTGGTGAAACTGTGAAAAGCTTCATTGTGTGACTGACCTTGTGAAGTGAGACATGTAATTCAAAGTCGTATCATCCTTAGTTTCTGAGATAAAAATAAGATCATTACATTATAGAATGGGCACCCAGGGAAGGAATCTTAGGGACTAGACAATGAAAACTGATTTTGAGAGGAAAAAAATCACTCCATCCGCCCTAGATTTTCTTTTGGGTTGGTTATAGTGTGAAGGATCTGGACTTGCTCGGTGTTCAATTCCCTAGCGACAGCCAACCGAGAATACCAAAGGCGTGATGTTGGATGCCTCACTTATTTTTCAATCAAACATCAGGCTTTCCGCCCATAAGAGGCCTTCAATTGATTACTCGACCAGGACAAAGTTTGAGATCGAAATCTTGCCTCAAAGCTGGTTAACTGTGAAATCTATCTGCAAATCTTGTACTGACAACCCCAACTGACATGCCGGTTAAAAACCTCAAATATGAGAACAGGCGGGAATGTGAATGGGATTCATATCTATAGACATCTCCCGTCTCTAGCTGAACTAGCCATGCATGCTTTAACCGAGCGCCAAGTTTCTGCGTCTGCTCCCTTGTGTCTATAAAGGCCTGCGGGCTGTATTCATGCACCAGGGCCTTCCATACCAAATTGACACAATTCCGTAGGGTTGGCATGATGCAATCATGCAGTGCTAGCAAGTACCGTAATCTCCCGCGTAGAAGGCGCGTCTTATACGCGAATCAGATCGTGACTGGGTCTTATACGCGGGAGGGTAATTGCCTTGAGTTGGGGGTGCGCCTTATACGCGGGTTTTTTCAGCATCTCAATCGGGAAAATGCGCTGATGACAGCTTGAACTCATATAGCCAGCACCGCGGCAGAGCGGTCACTGTAGATTTGCTCGCCGTTTTTTTAAACCGACCGTGTGCCGATGACAGCATAGACTCAACAGGTTGACAATGCGGTGTGGCTTGCCGGGGTGTAGGGAACACGTGGGCCGATGACAGCATCGACTCATAGCGCTAGCGCCGCGGCAGACCAGGAGGTGTCGACGCGCTCGCCGGGGATAAGGCCCACCATACGCCGATGACAGCTTGAACTCATATAGCCAGCACCGCGGCAGACCGGGAGGTGTCGACGGGCGCTCGGCGGGTTTGACGCCGACCGTGTGCCGGTGACAGCTTGAACTCATAGAGCCTGCACCGCAGCAGACCGGGAGGTGTCGACGGGCGCTTGGCGGGTTCAAGCCGACCGTGTGCCGATGACAGCTTGAACTCATAGACCCAGCACCGCGGCAGACCGGGAGGTGTACAATAGTGAGGGTGGGGGGGGGGAGGGGGGCGCCTTCTACGCGAAACAGCCACCCTGTGAGTTGGGGGGGGCGCCTTATACGCGGGTTTTTCCAGGAATCGATCCAGAAGAGGTACGTGCGTCTTCTACGTGAAAAGCCATTCTCTGAGTTGGGGGGGGGGGGGGCGCCTTCTACGCGAGCTGCGCCTTCTACGCGGGAGATTACGGTAACTCGCTAGCACTGCATTTCAGCATTATAGGACGATAGTACGGTGATTAAAAGGATTAACTGTTCAAAGGACACTGATGCACGAATGCATCATGCCCATTGGTCAACAGTATGCACCAATGAAGTGCTGGCAAGTCTGCTCACCAGCACTTCATTGGTCCATGCATCATGGCCACCCTCCGGGAGCGTGACAGCCCTATTGGCCACTAGCTGGTCAGGAGCTGGTTCTGGCGACATACACTGATAAGAACTGATAAGACGGGATCAGCATGTCCCTGGAAGTGGGTGTTAACCAGGGACAAGGTACCCATCATGGTATGTCTTATCAGTGGGTTTTAGCTCAACCAGCGAAATTCAAGATGGTGGCTTCACTAGACCTCCATACTGAGTCCTATAGCGAGGTTCCATGTTATTTGTATGTGCTTGACCATGACAGTTCTGTCCTCAGAATTTCTCGCGAGATTAATTTGGTACCATACATCCAATCTACCCGATATGCCAGGAACAGATGTCGTTAGGAGAACAGGTCCGGAAGTCCCTGATGTCAGTCTGTGTGTGGTGAGCTCGGGAACCAGTCCTGTTCCGTAAGGTCCCTATAAGGTCGGCCTGATGCAATAATGCACCAACCCTTAATTTAAATGCTTAATACCAAGTGGGGGAGGCATATTCCACATGGCAGGCACAGTGGACAAGTACTGGAGCCTGATATGCCCCTAACTGTGGACACTGCGGGGTGTTGGGTGACGGTGGGCGGCGTTTGGTTATCACGGCCTAATGCCCTCTACCTCTATTTACCCTGGCCGTGATGTTGTGGGTGTGTCTTTGTGAACCTTAAGCCGCCATCGGCAGTCCACTGGGACTCCAGGGTTCCTTTCCACTCTCACATCCCTATCCAACTACCCTGACCGCTCATTTCTTATTTGGTAACTATGGGAATTCTTCCATACAAACTGGTGCAATGGTATGTCTATATAGGTCCATGTGTGCCTCTATCCCCATGTTTGGGAATATTTGGCACCACCCGCAGAAATTCAATACTATATGTACTGAGTTAAATCAGAAGTTGAAGTTTCAATAACAAAATCTAATCAGTTCTATACCCCACCTCTAAACTTTTTTTTTCAAATTTGGCAAATTGTATTCGTTTCACATAGGAGGTGACTTTGTATATTGTACGCATATACAAGTGACCCAATCACCCAAGTGACTGTGCACACTGAATGTTTTTTTAAAACTGTAGGTGCCTTAGGATGTTTGAATGTCAGTCAGTGAATTGTTCTAGTAAACCATTGAGAGAGCTACGAAGGGATGCGTTTGCTGGAAGCTCAAAGAACAGACTATTATCTCATTAGCAGATATCAGAGTTTCAGATTTTCTCTGATTTCAGAGTTTCAAAGGTGATATTTTACTACAGAAATAATAAGAAAAAAATTTAAAATGAATATTTTATAATTCTGGTAATCCCTAAAGATACACCAAGCCCTAAGTGATTAATTTTGAAGGTATTTGTCACTCTGATTAGGGTATAACCCCACTTTTGAAGTGCTCCAAAATAATTTTCAGAGTTTCGCCAAATATCGAACTGACATCTCTGCATTAGACCTCATCACTATTTCATTGAACTATTTTGTAGAAAATGCCTTGTAGCAATACAATCAATATATTTTCTGCCGCAGCCCTCCATACACTCCATCCGTGACTATTGCCTTGCCTATTTGCCGGCCTGATGTAATGGGACCCCGTGGGGCCTGCAGTGTCCGACAGGTGGCGGTATAGAACCCCCCTGGAGGACAGCAGGGGGTGATATTGACCTCCCAGTCCTGTCACCCTCCTCCACCCTGGAGGACTGAGATAGCAACCATAATTCACTCTGCCCCCCACCACACACACACACGCTGCTGATTCCTGGACCCTACAAACCATGGCCTGGAAGGGTTTTGGATAGGGACTGTGGTTGTGGTGGGAATAAAGGGGGGGGGGGGGGGTCCGTGGGAATAAAGGGGGGGGGGTCCATATGAACAAGGTGTTTAGACAACTCTAAAAGGACGCTGCAATAGGATGGTTGCCATCGAGAAATAGGATAAGCATAAGGGGTACACTAAACTTTACATCTGAGTTTAGTATGTAAGGTCAGCAAGGTCAAATTCATATGAAAGCAACCGAGTAGGAATGGGGTGTGTAAATAGTAATATTTTTCCCCCTTGCTAGTTGCAGGCAAAGCACTGGGGAATGGCAACAGGGGGTATCCATCCCATATACTCGGTCTGAGGACATGTATGGACCCTGAAGTTGTAATATTGATAGTGCATGTTGAAGTGCATTGAAGCAGTATAGAGTAAATTCACCTCGAGCGGAATTATGTTACAATTTCCATGCAATGGTCGAATTCCTCCTTTAATAAAAGGACAAACAAGGGGCAACGCATGTATTAACAGCTTTATTCAACTGATGTACGTCCGATTCAGGGCTTTGAAATTAAATAAAATCAAACGGCGTGAATGCTTTTAATATTAAGTAAGGGCGAATATAAAAAATGTGTATTACATTCAATGTATGTTTAAGGTCTTTTGCTCATTTGTAGTCAAGCTCCTTAGTCATCAAAGGATAAGCTGTATCTGGTTATCTTTAATGTAAACACATTAAAGGTTAATACCTCTATGACAAAATACTGTAACGTGAAGAGTAAAGAACTTCAAAGAAAAGGCTATTTGTCCCTGAGAGTTTGCAAACACAAGGAAGCTTCAAACACTTTTTTCCAAGGGGAGTTATCTGAAATGCCAATAGTAAAACTAAATTAGTCTGTTAAATACATCAAAGAGATTTACAGCTGCCCTTTGATGATCACTCATTGTCCAGGGCTTATAATTACGTTTTGAAATGATTGGATTGAAATTTGATAAGGGGAATCTTTCAAGAGGAGCAGAGGGAAGGGAACGGGTTTTCAGTAGGGGTATCATGTGGTCATACGCCACCCAAACGGATGGACTGAGTTAAACTGGCTCTGCCTTAACAATGGATCCCCATTAATGTCCTCGTGAGATTCCATCCCTAGTTCATTCTCGTCATCTGTGCTGGAAGGAAATGATAAAAGACGACCATGGTTAATAGATCGGACGTATAGCTGGGTTGGAGGTGGACTTAAGGTTGGGAGATTGCTCTTGAGAGGGATGGTTGGTTTTGTGTGGGTGAGCAGGGGTATTGGTGCAGAATTGGGTTGCAATCAGTATGGTGATGCCGGGTGGCAGGGGGGATGAGCGATGGTTTTAATATCGGAGGTAATATGGCAGCATCAGGAGTGCCTGCAATTACACGTCTGACTGCCTGAGGCCGGCCTTCCTTCACGGCTGGCCGCCAGTCACCCGCCTTTCTGACGGTCGGCCTGGAGGTCCCCGGGCTTCTCCAGCGCCCTCCTGGTCCCTTCTTAACCCTTTAAGGGCCGTCAGGTTCTTTAAAGCATTACGGCCTTCGGTCACCATGGTACATGAATGCAGCCATGGTGACTGAGTGACTCACCAGTGCTGTATTCATGCATCATGTCTACAAGGGTCTGTATGATGCATAAATGCAGTGCTGGTTAGAATACTTGACAGGAGTGGATTGGTGCATCATGCTGACAGACAATATTGATTTTGAGGCATCATGCAGGCCTTAAAGATCATCTGTACACAAAAGAAGCAGTCCCCCCACTGCGTGCATTCACCAATGGACATCTGTGGTACTGAAGGCATCCAGCAGTAATGGAGTGAATACCACCAGTACATTGTGTACCCTTGAACTATGCTGTGTAGTCCTCCTGACCTCATCTCCCGTGCCCGGCTTATGTCTACCTATAGATCTGCTAGATAGGGGGAAAGAAGGAAAACACCGAGATACGTTTTCTGCGATATCTGCTCTGAAGAAGCAGGATTTCCAGGAGGTTATATCCTGTATATAAGCCCTTGACACAACATACAATATCCAGCTTTATAATAAGAAATCGATGGTTGAATATGGGGGAGGGGGATCAAAGCTCACCTATCATGATCTGTGCATTTTTAAAGTAAAGCCTGGGATTGCAAAATAACCCGCCTGAATTCATAGCCTGTCAAGGACAATACCGACACTTTATCCGTCCCCGGTAAATAATAACAGATCCCTTACACGGGAGCAGTACTGAAAGCTGAGCGGAGATTGTGGCGTAGATTGCGTGTGTTTTCTGGTTCTTGTGGAGAATCAGTTTCCAAATAGATGGCCGTCGGCTCAGCTCTAATGATGATTGATACTAAATGATGCCGTCTCCGCCCTGAGCTCCTCAAGACCTGCTCTAGTCTAGCTGGAGCTGCTCCAGTCTAACCCTTTAAGGGCTGCATAACACGTACATGTTTTTTTCCCATAGTTTACTCGCCAGAGCTGAATTCATATATCATGGCGATTTTACTGGGTTGATACAGTGCCGAAGTACCGGCATGATGCACCAAAGCAGAGTTAGCAAGCACTTGCATCATAATGACAACCAAATCAGGTCCTATCGCTCAGTCTGTCTTTGCTATTAGACTTCTCTATAGCAATTAGTGTTCTTAGCGGTACGTGGTTATAGCATCATCTAGGCTATCATGGAAATTTGAGAGAAGTTAGATTACTGATGAATGGTCCAAAACATTTATATGAAACTGTTTTGATATACTGGATCATATAACATGCATTTTATTACAATGTATATCATCATTTAGTCTTTCATAAACTGTGATGTACATTGTGTGTGGGATTGAAAATGTCATATATGTCATCAGCAGTTTCAGCAGCAGTTCAAAATCCTGTAATCCCTCCCCCTTTTTTTTCTTGCATTACAACGATGTGCAATTTATAAAGTAGGTAGCAGATAGGAACGCCGCCAAAGTGTCTCCTCCAGACCACACCGTACTTTGGTTTCCATCCCTGTCCTCATACATATACATTAACACACAAAAAATGCCTCTATTGGAAGGATGGCCTGTGTATATATTGATGCTAGCAAGACTAGGATACCAAGGTTGTTTGAACGTCGCAGAAGTAGTATTTAGACCTCAGTTTCCAATGCTTATCTAACCTACCCTCTCAGCCCCATGCCTACAGCCAACATCTCTGGTGCTTTCTGATATAACTCCATTTATCCATATCACCTAAATTCGTGGTTCATAGAGAGAACGCATAGGCCAACATAATTATGGTAGTCCTAAGTGGTAGTAGTGAACCCTAAAGCAGCACAGGTCCCACCCTAAATACCCAGTGCGGACCGGAAAATACCAGTGTTGGCGACCTTGGATGTAACATTTGAAATACTTAAATTTCCCTGACAGCTTAGCACAATACACCAACATTTAGCTTTTGAAATGGAGAAAATTATGCAGTAGGTCCAGAATATAAAAGTCAGGCTCAATTCTTTTTTAAATCGCCATGGCAACCACCACACTGATTTTGAGCAGTGACACCTGACTAGTGTAGGAATACACTATATGGTCATTTCACCCCCATAAAAAAAAGACTCTGGACTAAATAAAAGCACTTCCTGATTATTTTGATACCAAATAACCATGGGTTTAAGCTTTTCTCTCCTCACAAATGGTCCGACTTCCTTGAAATAACAAAATATCTGAGGAACTATTTGGCCATTCTACCCGGAAGTGGCTGAATTAGGGTGATTAAACCCCTGATAAACAAGCATTTGAGGCTAGAGCACACATTTGGTGGAGCCCGTTAGAAGCTGATATGAGCACTTGAGCATCATGATAACAGGGCGGTGAGCATCTATGTGAGCAGTTTTATGACATTGAGGATGAGCTGCTCCACGGTTCTATCAGCTGCTTGCTGGGGCAGAGATACTATGAGCAGCTGTGGTGACTCACCCGGTTAAACATTTGATACCACTTGATGCCTCCAGTGCTATGTTCCAGCATTGATGCATCACCCATTAGCGTGTTTCTAGCCTGTTGTGTCAGCATGATACAGGAATGTAGTAGCTCTGGTGAGTTACTCGCCAGGTCTATATGGACCCTTGATAACGGTCTGGTGCATGAAACCACACCCTTAGTAGTATATCGCTAGAAATATTGGAAACGCTTTCCATTATTTTTCCCATTTTTTCCCTCTAATCATTTTTTTTTTTCATATTCCCCTTTACCCCTTAATCTTTTGCTTTCCAGCACTGGCAAAAATGCGGTATTGTGTATGAGGGACACTAAACTGTTCGGACAGCGCCACGTATTATATGTATAACATAACCCAAGCTATTAGGGAGGCGTCACATGTGGCACAATGCAACAGTACAATGGCAGTATCGTGTCTAACGTAGAGTTGGCTATGCACACTTTTTACATCACTTTTCAGGTTCATTTTGTACCGAGCTACTCATTCAAATACCGTTGAACTATGAAGTATTCAAATGCCGTGTAATGAATTAGATGCCAGTCAAATACATGGATAAATCGTAGGTGGGTTTATTGCCCACGGCTGCATCCATACATCATACCGCTCTAAGGGTTGATACACTCTCAAAGAGCCTACAGTCTGCATCAATGCATCGTTGGTGACTAGACTCCCCTTGGCTGCTGCATTCCTCCATTATGGCAGCAAATGAACCTTGAGTATTAAAGCGGTATTTATGTTGCCTCACGGGGTGAACAGCCGCTCATACACTACAGGTGATTCATAGACGGGATGTTAACAAAACCAGTACTGCCTCATATAGAAGCACCACCAGTGGGGAATATGAATCGAGTGGCAAATGGAGTCTTTCACAGGGAGAGGTCTTTTTGTGCACGATTCCCTTCTCAACGCGCACTCGAGCCTTTTATTGGTTTCACTCTCGCGGGAAAACCTCACTGGCGGGAGTTTTCGTTTTAATGGCTGGTAGAAATAAAAACCGTAATGGGATATAATCGTTGGCGTGTGTTTAATCAAGTTTGGTGGGATCAGTGTGGAGGCTATGCAGGGAATGTGGTAAGATAATATTGAAATGTGGCCCTATCCATTGTCCACTAGCAGTGGTTGGTGGCTGGGCAGGGAGATTTTGTGTGTATATGTATATATGTATGTATGTATGTGTATATATATATATATATATATATATATATATATATATATATATATATATATATATATATATATATATATATATATAAATATATATATATATATATTATATTAAACTCAAATATGAAGATCACAGACATGATGACTCAGTAAATACGAGGAGTCTCTAACACCCTCCCTCCCCCCTTGGCATTTTGCAAATAATTTGGATTCGCCACTGCTATAAAAGTAGAATCCAAATGAACAATTTCTCTGGTTATACATCATACATCATGTAGGCCTCTAACGGAATTTCCAAGAATTGCCTGCTCTTCAGCCTCTATACGTCCCCAGAGTACACCCTAATGGAATTCAACAAGCATGATTATATAAAGCCCCTCATCGTTATAGACCTGTAGTCGTTTCTCCTAGGGTCTGAATTCCTCTATTGCACAGTCTTTAAAGTGGCTCCTTCGGCATGTGTACACGTGTTTGCCTAGCCCCTGTAGCCTCTTCTCCTGTGGTTCTATGGAGAGGCCGTGAGTGTCCTTTTGCACGCGCCGGGCTATTTGTCTGTGAGCTGCTCGCGTGTACTTTGAGCAGGTCATTGAGAAGGAGTGTGGTAGCACGTGAGCACGTTCAGAAACTTACCCCAGGGAGCACACATGACTGAGGCATTGGAGAAGGACTCCCGGAGGTGGTACATCCTACTAAAGGCTTGTCTGAGCTGGTGTGAGTTGATGTGAATTGCTCATTGTCTGGTTTGAGTGTGTCACCAGTTGTGGGCAAATAGCTACTGTTGGTGGGAATGGTAGTATATGTGATTTCTAGTAGAATTTAAAGCAACTTTTAAAATATATTTTCCCTGTTCTGTGTAGATAAATGAATAGATGAAGTAATAAATGGAGAAAAAAAAGAATAAGGGATAGATCGAAAGTCAGATAACGCTACATGTACATTGTTCCTGGCTTTAGAGAATGGAAAGTTCACTTATCCAGTTCTTCATACATTATGGCTAGTAGAAGGGACATATTAAATAGAACCAAACTCAGACATTTTAAATGAAGGTCAGCATGAAATGCTTAGGCACGACGCGAAGCAGAGTGCCTATATAAATCCCCTGAAAGGCATGAGTTCAAATCTATTTATTACACATTGTGTTTATAGCATGTTTTCCACCATTAATTATATTTATTTACCTTTAAAATTGATAGAATCCATTGATTTCTGTTGCAAGTCGACGAGAAGGCCCTCCGCCATCTTGGTTTTAATGTTGACTTATAGTTAAGCTGGCGACCTGGTGCAACTCCCATTCTGGTAGGCCTACTTCTAAGGATGGTGAAGACACACGGCCGTATGTCTGCTTCGAAAATTTTACATTTTTTCATGTTAAATACAGCCATAATATCAAGGAATCTAGTCGACAGGGAGGTAGAACAAGGTTTCAAGGATGTTTTGTCCAAAGTATATCGCTTCATTTGGTATATATACTTCACAAATGGAGGAAATGTGTTGGTGTCAACTCGTAGTCTAGGTATATTGGTCCACTTTCAATTATTGGGTTCTTTATCCCAATATATGGGAACTCATTTTATCCACTTTTAGCACTCAAATCAGTGCCGAAACTCAATAACCATGGTATAATCAAGTGTACCGTTTTGATACCAAGAAGCTCCTCGGCATAATACCCTAAGTCTCAAGTTGAACCTTGCATGTTGTTGGCTCATCAGCGTCAGCAATTGAAAAGGGTGTTTCTCTGTGTTTTGGTGGTTAGAGGGCGTGAAGGGCACCAGTCCTTAATCGCCCATAGTCACAACAAGGGGACATCAATTCCTAACTAACATGCACGCTAGGGTGCACAAGATACCAACCAATTCTGCAAAGAAGGGATTGTGCTGCTAGCTTTCCTCGTGCATTTCAATCACTTAGGCTTACTCATATCAAGCTGATTATCATTGTTGTTCGTGGTGCCTGAATGAAAATTTTAGATTCCTCATTGAGTGATAGTATTAGAGTATTTTCATAAGGGATTGCCTTAATCGTCTATTAAGATAACTATATTAAGATGGACACGAGGGCGATGTAAACCACAACACCACTTAGCAAGGAGTAAACCTGAATATCCACACCAGAGTATAGCATTTGAGTATATGGAATACCTTTCGACGGTAAATAAAAAACTGCCAATATCTAGAATCGCTTTATATCTTGTTATGATGACAACTTGATGGCTGACAATTCTGTATACAGATGTATGTGTCCTCTATATGAGGAGATGGAGCTCTGGGTCGCAGCTACAAAAAACAACGACCCCAAGAAGCGGAATTGCAGGGCGGAGATGGTATCCGTGCGGGCATTCACCCTAACTACCCCATCAAGTATGTAAACGAGCAGTCGTAGGCCGTGCCCACCCCTACATCACTGCCTCGATGGCCTTGGCCTTTATTTAGCTCTTATTGGCCGCCTGGGTGGGCCGCTTAGTAGGTTTACTTGACTCCTTTGGGAGCTCTAGGGTCCAAGGCACCAAGCTAATAACAACCCTGGATCAGATCCCACCAGTTTGACCGATCACCACCCAGGTCTCTACTGCCGAATGCAGTATACTGCTGATTTCCTTTGGTACATATCGGGAATGTTATAGGGTCTCCAATAGGCCGACGGTGGCAGTTTAGAGAAAGGGGTTTGGAAAAATGCTGATAGACTGCTTACATAATGCTGCAAGCCTTTAACTGGTAGGCCATTTACATAATGCCATCTCCAAACTACATACCGGTAGGCCAGTGACATAGTGATATCTCCCAATCACATAGTACCAAGTACATACAAACCATTAACTGGAAGGCCACTTACAAAGAGCCATGGACAAACCCCCAACTGGAAGGCGACTCACATAGTGCCATGGCCAAACCCCAACTGATAGGCCACTTACATAGTGCCATGTACAAACCCCCGACTGAAAGACCACCTCCATAGTGCGATGCACAAACCCCCAACTGATAGGCCACTTCCATAGTGCCATGCACAAACCCCCAACTGATAGGCCACTTCCATAGTGCCATGCACAAACCCCCGACTGGAAGGCCACTTACAAAGAGCCATGGACAAACCCCCAACTGGAAGGCCACTCACATAGTGCCACGTACAAACCCCCAACTGATAGGCCACTCACATAGTGCCATGTACAAACCCCCAACTGGAAGGCCACTTACATAGTGCCATGTACAAACCCCCAACTGAAAGGCCACCTCCATAGTGCCATGCACAAACCCCCAACTGATAGGCCACTTCCATAGTGCCATGCACAAAACCCCAACTGATAGGCCACTTCCATAGTGCCATGCACAAACCCCCGACTGGAAGGCCACTTACAAAGACCCATGGACAAACCCCCAACTGGAAGGCCACTCACATAGTGCCATGTACAAACCCCCAACTGATAGGCCACTTACAAAGAGCCATGCACAAACCCCCGACTGGAAGGCCAATTACAAAGAGCCATGGACAAACCCCCAACTGGAAGGCCACTCACATAGTGCCATGTACAAACCCCCAACTGATAGGCCACTTACATAGTGCCATGGACAAACCCCCAACTGGAAGGCCACTCACATAGTGCCATGTACAAACCCCCAACTGATAGGCCACTCACATAGTGCCATGTACAAACCCCAACTGATAGGCCACTTACATAGTGCCATGTACAAAACCCCAACTAGTAGGCCCATCACATAGTGCCATTTACAAAACCCCAACTAGTAGGCCCATCACATAGTGCCATGTACAAAACCCCAACTAGTAGGCCCATCACATAGTGCCATATACAAAACCCCAACTAGTAGGCCACTCACATAGTGCCATGTTCAAAACCCCAACTAGTAGGCCCATCACATAGTGCCATGTACAAACCCCAACTAGTAGGCCCATCACATAGTGTCATGTACAAACCCCCCAACTAGTAGGCCCATCACATAGTGCCATGTTCAAAACCCCAACTAGTAGGCCCATCACATAGTGCCATGTACAAACCCCAACTAGCAGGCCCATCACATAGTGCCTTGTACTAAGCTCAAACGCTTACATTTTGTCATATACATACAAATCGATAACTAGTAGGCCACTCACATAATACCAAATAGGTAATATGGTTTAAAAAGTGTATACGTGCATAGGCCTACATTAGGCCTGTTTTACCTACCGGGTACCTTACCCATGTAGTCATGTTCTGTGATTATGGCATTGCCCATACCCCCTACCCGGATGTGTGTCCAATCTCAGCTCCAATTTAGAACTGACTGCCGTGATGTCGAAATCATCTGATAAGGCTTAAGACTGACAGTGGGGAAAGGGGTGGGAGGAAGGTGGTCATGTTTGGGAGAGAGGTAAGTGTGGACAGGGAGAGACACGCAGGGCAGGGGTCGCCTGGCTACACTGGTGATTATAGCCCATGTAAGGCCTACCTAACAGTTCTCCCCAACAGTTGACAGGTCTTTAATCTGGTCCCATTCAGCCATAGACAGGTCCCTAATTTGCTTCTTTGAGCTAACTAAGCCCCTATCTGTGAGTCCCTCCTTTCAGCTTGTCTATGCGCCCTAACAAATGTGATGTGTGATCCATTCATGCCATGCCAGCTGCCCTCACCAGGCAATATCCCTGGTGCCTATACCATGCATGTCCCTCAGCATGTGGGCCAGGGATATTGCCTGGTAAAATTGTGTTTGTGACGAAGTAAAAAAGAAAGCCCCAAATATTGGGATGGCATGGGAAAAGCTTTTATCGAAAAGTTCGCAGGTTAGAAAGTCTTTTTCGCTTTTTTTGTCACCCTTAATCGGAAGTCAGTTGCTGAACATTTACTATGAAAAGGTTAAGTTAAGCTGGAAGATCTTAGGAGAGTGGTTTGGTATGCCCTCCGGTCGTGACGGAACACTGACACGTCAGATCCACTTCCGGTATGTACCCGGCGGGTCACGCTAGTTAAACACGCCCTCCGACCCAACACCAACGTCACCCACACGCCCTAGCGGCTGTCTCAGGGCTAGGTGTGGGGAGAGGATTGAGGAGAGGTTACTATTAGCATAGCCGGGGCCGAGGCGGGCAAATCAAGCAGCCATCGGCGCATCCAGAATGGCGATGTGGCTGATCTGAAATGAGCCGAGGATTGGCGCCGGGTTGACACCGGCCGTCTACTGACCGGCGGCTCATACGTCATGTATGTACGTCATGTACTGGATAGGGGTTGGAGGGGGGGTGTGTTGAAGGGTAGGTGAGTGGTAGAGAGGGAGATAGGAATTGCTAGCTGCTGGAGGAGGAAAGTAGTGGTGAATGAAGAGATAGGCTCCAGATGGGGATGGGGTGGTTGGGTGTGAATGTTGTGTATAAATAACTATGTAATATATGTTCAGTTGTTGTATTGACTTTTTTCAATCATTTTATTTTAATGTACGACGAGATGTGATTAAATGCTGGGCACGTACATGTATTGGAGTAGATGTGATTAAAACAATATTCAATCTTAAGGGCAAATAGGGAAGCAAAGGTGAAATGTTGAAATATGAGGGGGAAATACCGTCCTAATTGGCAATTATGCCCTTAGCCATCATACATAGGCCAGAAAGTAATGATAAACTTCTGTAACGTACATCAAATATGTAATAGGATCCTGATTAAAGGTTATGTAGTCTTTATTTTTATGTAGTCACTCCCAATTTCCACATAAGTTTATTTAATTCAATAATCTGGTAACGATATTACTTGTATGACGTCATACTTACAGTGATTTTCTTTATATTTCAGGTAAGTTGGTTTCGACTCCCTATAGAAATAGGACCGTCTGGCGGCGTTCTTCCCAGATGAGTATCAAATTTCAATTTAGATAAAGCTCAGAGGTATCATTTCACTTAGTGACTTCTCTGTGCTTCCCATTGCCAAACTAAATCTAAAAATTACAAATATTATGTCTCACAGATGGTTAATTACATAACAGTACGCTATGGGTGTATTTGAAATCCCTGTCGTGTACTATGATTTCAGTGGTAAAGGTTTCGAAGCTATTACATTTTCTTTTTTTTCTGTTGAAGAGAGATGTTAGTGATTTTATTAGCTAGGAGTCACGTTTTCTGGGGTATGATGGGTGCTATTGGTGGCAACTTACTAATTAAACAGGACGGCGTGATGTTTTAACTAAATTGTATATAACAATTTTGCGTCTGCACATGTATAACTGCGCTTTTAGTTGCCTCATAGGAAATTGTAGTGATAGGATTTCTGCTCCGTATGTATCAATAGGATCGATCACTACTTCTGGCGTCGCCAAGATCATAGAGGGAACAACTCATCCAAATGACTTCTTCTTTTATGTAAATGTGGTGGATTTTCACATAAAAACTTGCGTAAATTGCACGAGTTGTGCCCACTGGGATCTGGCTTGATTTAGTAAAACAACCTGTACATCTGAAGCCAACAAACCCTATGTAAGGCTTCTCCGTGTCCCGTTAGTGGCTACACGGTATGGCAGTGGTCGGGAGGTTCCTAGAGGAGAAGGCCTCAATCAATAGCCGGGGATGACCCCCATTTACTACAGAAAGAGCCATGTACTACAACGCCCAGAGTAGTCGTTGGTAATGGCCTTATCTGATAGATGGCCGTGCCCGCTCCACAAGGATTCACTCTCATTCTCCTTACCAGGATAAAAGTTACCCTAGAAGTGACGCCATTTCAGCTTTCTTCTTTGCTGTTATTTATTGTGTATAGTGGTTTCTTTAAACTTTATATGAATCTCAAACACCAACTAGTGCCATGTATACACTAAATTATTAGTTACGTCCAGGTTTCTATGACTTTCAGCCCTTGAAGCCCCTGTGAATAAGAGGAAATATTTCTTGAATATTTCTTTGCAGGGACCTTGCCCACTTATAACCCAGGTGCACTACCCAACGCCCACGTATTTTTAGCGCGGCGACTAGTGAGTACTACCTGTGAGATGAGTAGACTAGTGTATGGTTCACAGTCACCACGGTGTAAGGGATAGGGAGGCCCTGCAATCTATTTTTGTTTGTGGCTCCTCTGCTATGGACTATTCCTGCTCACTATTCTAATGTAATAACAACAGTGTGTGTACTTTACTTATCAATGAAGGAATTTTCAGAATATATCTCATACTTTTGATTTTATTTGCAGATAAGACATTTCATCATTTGGAGCCATATGGCAGATTAGCATTAGAGCATTTTAAGATTCAGAAATGCATCCCTGTAGCCTTTGTTTTAGAATTGTTCGTTTTGAAACTAGTATATATATATGTAGTACAGGTTTTATCTCAGTGGGTTATGGTACAATTGGATCATATTTTCTGTATTTGAACAAAGTATTCACTGTCAAAGATCTCTATGGAGAAATCAGTGCTAAAGTGTGTGTTGCCATATGTGCATTTTTGTAAATCAAAGGAGGTTGAAGTGTAAGGCCACCTTGTGGAACTGCTACATTCTTTTCTGTGTAAAATTTTTAGTTTACATTGAAATAATGCTTTCTTAGAATATGTATCTACTATTGGTGATGAAAGATTAATTTGATTACTCCTTTCATTATATAAACGATTTTGTGGAACACTGAAAACATGTATGTACACCGAGGTACTTACACTGTGCTCCCCCTCTACAGAGAGGTGGAGTGATCTGGTCGGTTTGCTGACCACTGGCCTGTGACGAGGTACAGACTATTACAAGTGATTGGCAGTTGGGTGTGTGTGTGTGGGGGGGGGGGCGGGGAGGCAGAACAGGCTCCTGGCAATCTGAGACAGTGTACACTCATAATGACACACCTGTTGACTATGGCATTGAACATTGAATAAGACAGGTCCCTGTGGCAGCTGAGTGAGGTGCATGCAGAATGGACAGTCTACAGACTATTAGTACTTAGCTGCAGTGGGTAGTTCAGGTTGAATTTGTGCTATATACTACCAAAAGCCCAGATGATAGTATGCCCTATCTGTCTCACCAACTGAAACTAGACACAAGATTACAAGTCGCTGTGCCATGTTTCACAGGACTATTCTCTACTATTGTATTAAAATCTACAACACTATGGTTTTATTTTTTTCATACATCGCAAGCAGTCACCCTTTCACTCCTTTCCATACCAAGGGGAAGAAAATAAGGTATGGGGAAAGAAATATGGAAAGCCATTTGGCCATTGGGTGATTACTATATTTGGCAATTTCGTCGTCGCCGTTTCCCAATAATTGCTCTTCCCTTCCCGGCTACCTCTACATCTCCCTCTTACCACGCCCACTCATCACTCCTCCTAGAGAGGGTACACAGAAGCTAGATTAACTGATAAACCACTTCCTGAAGCTCTTTCCAATATCCTGAAATAGAGCAATAATGAGTCTACAGTATTTCATTGGCTATTGATTTAGATGCTACTTGACGGGACACACATGGCCTTAGTATATATCAAACACTTTACAAGAAGCGTATTGAGTTTATGTTGATGTGTAGTCATATTGTATTAATAGCCAAAAAATACCCGATGTGTATTGTATGCCTAGGGTGCCCCTTTTCTCGATATCGGGAGTTTTACCAACCCACAGGATGATGCTTTACACCTTATGGTCCCACTATATGTAGAGTATCGTTATACTTTTGTTGTAAGAGCCTACAAATATTATCAGGAAAATTTATCAGAGCAGACCAACAGCGGACATTGCAGCATTAGTCTAATACCTCTTCGGTCGACTTTCGTGTAGGAAATGTGTGGCCAAATTCGGACGAAGGTGCCTAGTGGATTATTGGTCATATGATACATGAGAGCAGTGATTTCCGTCCCTGATGTATACAGGAGGCCGTTGCAAAAAAATTTGGAACTGATTCTGTCGGAGGTGCTACTCCCAAAACGAAACTCACTCACCTCAGGCAATTGATTCACTCGTGTGTTGCGAAAAGGGAATTGGTCAGAGGAGTGGCATAGGAGTGGTCCAGAGCCGGGTGTAATTATCAAGTAGGGACCAATTCTCTGGGGAAGTCGATTCTCAGGGTGGGGAAGAGTGGACAATTGGAAGATCAAATAGCTACAGTGAGAATTCGGTTCCAATTTTCGCAACAGCCTCCTGTGAACTTCAGTTGGGAACTTCTAATGTACTTCCGACAGTAGGGCGTACTAAGGTGTCTGTGTGTAATAATGAGAGAAGACAGCACATATAGCCTGACATCCACTATAGTGGTTAGACCTTTATAGGCAGAGTTAATATACTATGGTCTTTCTCTGAATGATGCTTGACTATAACAGACCAGAGTAGGTAGCCAGCATTGTATGGTCTGTAGCTGCATCATGCAGGCACGATGCACTCCTGAAGCATCGGCATGATACACCAGTGACCTGCCTGTGAGTTACTTGCATTACAATGGGGCAATATGGCAATAATCACACGAGGGTCGTCCATTAAGGCATGATGCCGTCCTTAAAGGGTTATATTGTAAAATCTTTGGCAGCGACAGCCACTAAAATCTATCATTGTGGAGGCAATGTGTCGAAAACCACAACAGCAACGTGTTCTGTATGCCCCTTTACTGTGTCAATTGAACATTTTCCTTATCTCTATCCCCTATCTTCGGTTGAAAAGTGGGTGTTAAATATTTAATCCGTATCCAATACTAGAATACGACACCTATTGTGAACGAAGTGAAACGGTGGAAATCAATGGTGCACTTTTAATGATGTCCATTCATGGTTTGGTGTATCCTCGTATAGATCTATTCCAAGTTGCCCCTTTTTCTACCGAGTACCTTCTGCTATTCTGCTAGGTACACAACATGGCACGGCATTTGAAGTGTATATAAATCCGAACATTCAAAGTGGCAATATGTCCTGTTCGGGGTTTGCTTGTTCATATTTGCATATAGCACATAATTATATCCCACTGAGCAGTTTCAGAGTAGAGTAGATCCCAGACCGATTAACGCACAGTATGAGGATGAGGGTTAGTTGCTCGATTACTTACCCAGAGCAGCTCCAAGTAGCCCTTCCAAACAGAATAAGTCAATTATTGATTAGATAAAACAGTCTGATAAGTTGGCTGCCTCACATATATATTCTTTTAAAGAAATTTGATAACCATTTGATTCTATTGTGGCCCAGCCCAGCCACAGATTAGCTTGGATCAAGACACTGAGCAGCTCGATCATTGCACTGCCCAGAGCAGCTCACACTTTCAGAGTAACATTGATCACATACCATTTACCTCTCTGAAAAGCTCACCTAGCTGTCCAGCACTTCCAAAATCAATCACCTCATAGTCATATTCAAAACTGTATTTGGCATTAGCCTTTAAATGACTTAACTGATGAGGTCAAAAAGAGTCGTGGGGCTACTCTGTCCTCGGGCCCCAGTAACCTTATTCCACAAAAGGGCCTTTTTTTCTGACCAGTCTCCAAGGGCACCTAGGGGCACTAAGGTCATTAGTGCCCTCAGCGACTGTGGGTGCCACATGGTTACTCCTGTGTAAGTTACCATTCACACAGGGTCAATACCAGTTATCATCCCAACATTGATAACACCCCTCTTCCAGTCCCACTCCATCTGTCCATCCAGAATAACTCTGCTCGTCAACAAGTTGGGCGGGTGGCAGCGCCCGCTGCTCAGCGCCCAAGGCGGCGCTGGTTCGACTCAATAATGCCGGCCTTCCTACGGCGATCGTCGGACAGTGGCGGCTAAGTGGCGGTCCTTGCAGCACTGCCCTGCCTGATGGACGTGGCCCTACTCGTCCTACTCCCAAATTACTCCCAATGTGGGTGTGTTGGAGGGAGGCCGGCGCCGCATGCAAGGCTTCCTGTATAGGGCCTTTGGTGGGGGCACTTTGTGGTCGGCATGACAGGGCATTGCAGGTAGGGGGGGGCACTTGTCATGTATAGAGGCGTGTGTCAGGGCACTTCCAGGTCGTCTTGTCTCTGCCATGGTCCAGGTAGGGGGGTTGGTATTCTTTTCCCTACAATGATATTACATTTAGTGTTTTGCCTGCACCACATGTTTCTGCTGTCTGTAGCTTTTGTGGCTAGGACTTTGTTGAACTAACACAATTTAGTGGTAACAAAGAAGGTCACATTAAGAGTAATAGAGATTGGTAAAGCAGCTGAAGTGAGCAGCAAAAGAGTTATGTGTCTGGTGCCTTGTATTGGAAGGCAGCACTTTGCTAATACGTGACTATTGACAACCGTCAGCCCTGAAGTTGAAAAGGGCAAGTCACTAAACCTTCACCATTCATTGACCATACAGTAACTGATGTTGTCTCTGCACAGACTTAACGCAGTCAATCATAAGTTGAATCGACTACCCATTCATTCCCCACAGAAAAAAAGAAGAGAAAGTGAAGAATGGAGTGGGGGCTGGACCACTCCATGAACAGACCGTGAACACTCATAAAAGTCGCCATGTGGTCAGCAGGGAATCATCATAAACCCTGGAGTTCCATCGTTATGGTGAAACACCAAAGACGATGGGATTACAAACTATTGGAAAAGCGTAGTTTAGTGTCCTAATATTGACGGAAACTTTTCCCCGGAGGTTCAAGGAATTTAGTTGTTCTGCCGTCGTATTCCATGGGGTGGGCCAAAAGTTGCCTAGCTTTGGCATAAATGTGTGAACTTCCCTTTCGACAAATTTGGTGGTGGTTGCTAAATGATTGTTCACCCGATATCGCTGGAAGTACTGTATCAAATAATGCATATTTCTTAGATAGAGATAACCAAAATCGTTAAGTTGTGGATTGACCTAGAACTGTTACTGTAGTTGATAGTATAATCATTTATCAAAAGGGATTGTACTGAGGTAGCAGATATTCAAACCAGGAATGGATTTCTAATTCAGAGTACACTCTTACAAATTTTCCAACTCACTCATCCACTCCACCCAGAAAACCCCCTTTTCATGCCCAAAACAAGCTCTTTACAAAACAGTGCAGAATCAATATATGACATCCTTTCTCCTCCCCTGTCAGTGGCCTGATTTCCTGTGGCTTCTTCCCACGGGAGTAATTGGTGACGTGAATCGGCCTTTAACTGCTCACTGAGCTGCTCAAACAATCGTGTCCTAACTGAAAGGCCAGGGCCTCGCCACAGTCGGGCCTCGAGCCTTGTGCCCGTCCAAGCCTATTTCCAGAAGCCAACTCCAAATGGCTGGCTTATGCAGTTAATATTAACTCTTCGAAGGCCTCATTCATGCACTCTTCATATTCCTTGCCACGGCGCATGGATGCTGGTTGCCCTGGCGAGTAACTCGTCTGTTCTATATCCATACATCATGTTGGCCATGCAGGTTTGATACACTCCTGAAAAATTGGCATGATGGCCAAGTAGACGCGCCAACAGGAATATGAATCTGAAAGCATTATGCTGCAATTTGACAAAAGGTAAAACGAGATTAGTTTTTTTTCACCATTGGTGTCGGCACAGGAAATTGCTTTAAAAAAAAAAAAAAAAAAAAAAAAAAGAGGCTGGGTAAAAGGGGCTAATGGGTTGAAGTTTTTGAAATATCTGAATGACTCAAAAACACTTCTGGGTTTAAAATCTGGTACCCAGTGTTTAAGTCTATATGGCGACCCTTGGGGTCATGTTATGGGCGCAGATATATGTACCCAAACCTCCTGATTATGAGGACATCTAGTGGGTAAAAGCAGCACTAGTATCAGTGAATTGTATGCCTTCCATAGACAAACATCTGCATTTCCCTACAAACTCGGACCAGATGTGCCCCCACGTTGCTCATATCACTCAGTACTGTTTGCCCTGGCCCCAGCTCGACATGGAGCCCAGACCACGATCAGGGTGTTCTTTTTCAGTTTCCCCAGTGCACACTTTCAGGGTTTTGTTTAAGACCAACCACAGTGTAAAGAAAAAAAAACACACCCAAAAAAAAACACCCAACATTGTTTAATCTGTCATTGTGACACGATGAACGCTGAGCCCCAATTACTCGTGCGTGACGAGAAGAACATCAGTTTTGGATCCAGGGATCTTGTCAGAGAAGGCGACATCACGTTTTCAATGTTTTTGTTGTTGTTGTTGTGGGCAGATAGTGTGCATTGTGCATGTCACCTAATTCTGCCGTAGATGTCACAATCAGCATTGTCATGGATGTTACTAAGGCCACTCAAAAAAAAACTGGTTTCTCATCACCAACCCCTGAAAAAATATGATTTTCTTTTTTTTTGCATATCGGGGCGAAAACTGCGTGGGGCGAGACCAAAGTTTCGATTTTAGTACTTAAGAGTTTACTGATTATGAAAATGCACTCAATCCCTAGTCCAGTGCATTGCTGACATCATTAGCTTTAATTTGATACCAAATATGCCCATGTTTGTCTATTTTTACCATGATTTTTGACTAAAATTATGTAAAAAAAAAAAAAAAAAAAAAAAATCAAAACAATTTTATGATGCGCGCAGTGATGAGAAACCAGGTTTTTATTTGAGAGGCCTTATGAAGTAATCACATAATGACTAACCTTATGTGGCATACTGGGTTTCCCTAGCCTATCTTAACCTGATCTTTTCTGTCCCCTCTGGGTGTCTGATGCACACGTACCTACACATCAAATAATGGGTAATTTAGTTTTCTATCCAGATGAAATGACCTTATCTGTTAAAATAGCATTAAACAATTATTTCTCACGTACTAAGCCATCATGTGACATTCATAATCACTCCGAATAGGACTCTGTATTTATCATGTTATTCCATATAAGAGTATGCTCTTCGTATGATCCTAATATTTCTCTTCAAAATCTCAAATATCGCTGAAAGGAATAGTTCTCTGATGATAGCGAGATCAAAAGCATTAAGCCCTACACAGTATGATACAATTTGCAGGTACATCCATAGCTCTCGGAGGGCTCCGCAGTGGGAAAGGCCTCACGAGGTCGCACTGAGATGGGTATTTGCACCTGCCCAGGGAGTTCAAAATCAAGGAGGAAATGGTAAAACACAGGAGGAGATAACGTGCAGGAGTAACCTCACACCTGGCAACTGTTTTAGCTGAGCCGCCATAAAAGATCACAACAAAAAGCATCCCTGCCAGGGGACAACGACCTACTGTGTACTTTTGTACCAATGTCCACTGCTACTTGCGTTGTCCTAGGCTATGTCATACGATACATTTTAATATACCTGCTTAGTGGTTTCTGACCACTTTTGTAGTCTAGCTGCGTGTAAAGGTATCATTTGATACTCTATACAGTGATTGTGTTGTTTTAACACAATGGCTATTCCACATTTCCACACGAGGCTAATGCCAAACAAGTGCAGGGATGGAAGTTTTCGGGGTTTTCCCTGCATGATTTCAGGGATTTTCAAGTTCCAAAGACCTATACATTACTGTATAAAACTTATATTTTATGGGCTATAAGTATTTCAGAGATTTGGGTGGTCATTGACTTTCATCCCCGCAAATGATGTAACACGTGGTGTAGGATGAATCCCCACACCTGGTCTGACGTGGTGCTCTCACGGATGTCGGTAGATGTGAACGACCTAGATCTACAGCAAAGATTTATCTGAGCTCAGCCCACCCTTGGCTGCTGAGTTGGCGTGTGACAGATGATTTCTGCACCTGTACGCAATTACACTAGGGAGAAGAGAATCTGACTTAGGCCAGCACTGTTAGATGCATCGGTCTTGCATTATAGAAGTAGAGAGTTCTATCTCTGAATCTCTCAAAGTTGCTCTTATGTGATAAAAAGAAAATATCTCTCACGATTAGTGATATTAGATGAGCGGGGACATTTTAGTATTGTTCGCTATATTATACAGGGGCGTAGGAAAAGGGGGGGGGCCAGGGGGGCCCGGGCCCCCCCAATCATGAAGGAGGTGGGGCCTGAGTATGTCTGGGCCCCCCCCCCAATATTTTGCAAGAACTCATAAACACAATGGAAAAGAAGCTAAAACTTTACATCTCAAATTAGATTATTATGGTGATGTCATAGGGAGAATGGGGGTCTGAGCCTAAAGTCAGATCCAAAATTTACATGAATTCTAAATACGCATATATAGACACCATCATGCATCAGCCAACAATTTAAGGTGGTCGCGATGGTGCCTCGCCGGGCCCCCCCAATGAAGATTTGCTTCCTATGCCTCTGTTATATAGTTCAATCTGAAATTATCCCTCTCCCTGGACGACTCGGCTACTACTATTGATCAAATACCCGTCTATATTCAGGGTGGACTTTTCGATCAGTCCTTTCCTTGTCCATTAGACACCCTCTCCCTCATACCCCACCCATACATCTCAATATCACCATAACCGTCTAACACTCCACCAACATCAGTTTATCATGGCACAAATGATATGGTTTTATATGCCACCCCAATGAATAATATACATGTAAAAGCCCATAATTTAGGGAGTGCAAGTCGATATCTCCACTGGCCACACCAGTGTTCTCCATCACTCGCGTGGTGCATCAATCAATCATGGGTGGTCATAATATCATACATTAATGATACCCCTGCAAGCTCTCCCCCGCTGATATATGTATGATATGTATAGGCAATCAAAGGAGCTCGTTAGTCTACAGAGCTGACGACGGCTGGGGTTTACACCACCATGAAATAAACCTTGGATATCGATGGCAGGTCAGGGAAGGGCGATCCAAGAGGTCATTGGTGTCAGAGGGGTCGTTGGGGGTGGATCTGTAACGTCTAATGGGTCACACCTCCTTTCTGAACTGGAAGTGAGATAAGAGCAGAATTGATATGGACCTAGCCAATTTCTAATGCATCCTATTAACTCTTTCAATATGGCAGCCATAAAACCTCAAGCTTCATCTTCTTTATAGGCAGCTTAATGCTTCAACACTGCTGGTGTACACTATGTGGCTAGCACTGCATTCCTGTATCATGTTGACCCCTCAGATACTCAGAGGTGAGTATGTATCATTGCAGATCGTCTCGATGCTTGAACACACCATCTCCAAGCTACTCATCAGGGCAGCATGTATGGTACAAAAAATGGCGACATATTATAGTCATACAGATATTCAGATTCCTGATGCAGTTCCACTCGATATATTCAATTCACAGATTGCTATGTTAACCTTTAACAAATTCTAGACATTTGGGAAGTCAGTAGTCACAGTACTGGGACTGCAAGATACCCAAGTTAGCCACCCACCAACCCATGCCAATCGCTTCAATGGCTGTCTATATACCTCTGATATAGAGTAGGTCAGCATAGACTGGAGACCTTATTGGCCCTGTTTGACACGTCCTCCAGGGTGGGAGTGAGTGACAGGAAGGACAGAGATGCTACTTCAGTCTCCTGTACATGTACATGACCTGAGGGCCTCCATGGACCTTGGGCACGCAGTGACAAGTAAACCCCATCCACTACCCACATCTGATTGGTTTATGGACAGTCACGTGCCCCGATTGAGTGTTTGTGATAGGCTGAGGCGTCTATAAATTGGGTTTTGGGTGCTGTATCTGTAGTGTAAAGGTGCCATGTCAATTCATTAGGTTCTTGGACCTAGGAGTCAAGGCAGTGAAAACGGTGATGGCAGTGGAGAGCAATTTAATCATTACACATTTTGGGGAGATTAGGTTGCTCTAGGATCCCCCCACCAACTGCCATATAAATTTGTTTCTAGTAAAAAAAGTGAAAGCTATTTCTCAAACATCGATAAATTATTTGCTGGAGGTCGTCATTTTGTTGATGAGGGGACGCTGATTTCCACTAGTCCTAATGGATGTCGTCTCGGTTGCATCATAGCACCAATCTTCCATCCACCAGTAGGATCAGAAGAGGGAGTGTCAGTCCTTTTAACTAGGTGATGTGAGTAGCTTAGTCTTGTAGCACGTGACTCAGTCACGTGTACAAGTCAGGTAATGAGGTCGGGTCACGTGACCTTTACCTGTGAGTGATGGTGTGTGAGTGGGAGATGGGAATTAGTGAGGATCAACCCAGGATTGGCACCTGAATAAAATGGTTATTTATACCTATCAACTAGGCCTTCAGGGCCTTTAGGAGGCTATAGAACTTGGTTGACTGGATGCCGTATTTTAGGGGGGGGGTGCACGTATTTGTATATAGAGTAAGGTATTACTTAGTGTAGTGAACATAGAAAATTACCTTTGTACATGTACTAGCGTGTCGCTACGTTAAAAGGGCATGCAACATTTCATCATAGCTGAGAAAAAAATACTTCTAAAATACGGGCTTATTGAAGTATTGATCATCTAAGTAAATATGCAAAGAAGAAACTCTCTATAAGTTACTAACATTACAATGAGATCTAGTCACTCCGTCATGGCATGCATCGTTGGTGTGCGGACTGTTTCCGCTTTCTGCGTACTCTGAAGAACCACGACCGGGAACAAGTGAAGAATGGCTCCACCCTCTTCGTGATGCATGCTATTGCCGCATCCGCTTGTTCTCCGCGACCTGCGGTCTGTTGGAGTCAGCATGCCAGGAAACAGCGACACATCGGAAGTTGGTTTGACCTACACCTGCAGAGTGGTTGCCGGCGTCTCCTGGGAACGGGGCTACAGACGGAAATACTTCCGGTCCTGCGCGCACACGATGGGGGGTGCACTTCCTGGGTTGTAGAGGTAACTGGAGCCTAATGCGGCTTCAATAGAGATAGAACGTTCAGATCTATCCCTAATGTTTTTTTACCTAAACCCTGCAGTGAACCTGATTGGTTAGATCTAGGCCTACATCTCTTGACATCAGCTTATGACTAAGCACATTTTGCAAAGCTTGCTCGATGATTGCAGTTCGAGTATGATGGGTTCACATTTACTGGGTGTGGCTTCACTATCTTTGGGGCCTGTCGTGATACCACCCTTCCTAAGTTACTAGGAATTCCTCCATTTTTGAAAGATAGCTGTAGTGAATTATGTTAACATCTTAAGAAAGGTCTCCAAAAATCGTATATTTCCCTCTTAAATCTCCCTATCACAGCTATGATTCATATTGCAATACTACTAAAATTTGACCAGAAAGGATAGCTGTGCTTCCGGGTGTTCTATAAGTGAAATGATATCTTTTCTTTCATTGGAATTGCATTTCTGATTTGCAATTGCCCAGACCCCATACATTGTCATTTATTGATAACAGGCTTTTCACTAAAGTGGATTTCAGCAAATCAGAAGCATCAGATTAGTTATAGCAATAATCCACGATTGACCCAAGAAAAGGTTAACAAATCACAGTGAAAGCTAACATTATTACAACCCTTTCACCGTCATCATCCAAAGCAATGGGCCCTTCGCGAAATACTCCCCTCTAAATTTTCACAATGTGTGTTAAAACTGGTGGAACCCGGAGGCGGTTTGGCGGGAGCTCCGTGATAGATTGGGCAAAAGGGAGAGGAGGGCGCAGAGCCCGGACGGATTAAGCCGGAAATCAAATCATGACTTCCGGTTCCAATGCAGGTAAAACACGTTGGAGGTGATTCATATTGCGTTGTAACGGGTCTTGAGGGAAGGTGGGGCATTAGGAGGGGAGGTAAGGGGATGACAGGGATGCAGGTTGATGGGGTTTCCCTGCACCTGCATAGCTCAAGAGGTAGGCCTGATAACAACCTTGTAGATACTTAGATGACGGGGATGCAGGTTGATGGGGTTTCCCTGCACCTGCATAGCTCAAGAGGTAGGCCTGATAACAACCTTGTAGATACTTAGATGACAGGGATGCAGGTTGATGGGGTTTCCCTGCACCTGCATAGCTCAAGAGGTAGGCCTGATAACAACCTTGTAGATACTTAGATGACGGGGATGCAGGTTGATGGGGTTTCCCTGCACCTGCATAGCTCAAGAGGTAGGCCTGATAACAACCTTGTAGATACTTAGATGACGGGGATGCAGGTTGATGGGGTTTCCCTGCACCTGCATAGCTCAAGAGGTAGGCCTGATAACAACCTTGTAGATACTTAGATGACGGGGATGCAGGTTGATGGGGTTTCCCTGCACCTGCATAGCTCAAGAGGTAGGCCTGATAACAACCTTGTAGATACTTAGATGACGGGGATGCAGGTTGATGGGGTTTCCCTGCACCTGCATAGCTCAAGAGATAGGCCTGATAAAAACCTTGTAGATACTTAGATACATGTAATATGTATTGCCCAACCCTGCTTAGTGCAAGCACGCCCTACCGTACACCAGTGGGCTGTCTAGGCCAAAGCACACTCCTGCATGGGCTCTATTCAATAAGGGGTTTGGACTTTGGCTTATTTGTAGCTTTCCACATTACCAGGAGTATACTGCGGTATCTTTCAGAGATAGTTATTCTGCCTTTATCGGTATGCAGAAATTTACTACATTGATGATTTTCTTGATGGAATGCTCACCATTATATTCTCAGAGCAGATGCTAACAATTGGCAATTAAAGTAATAGGCGCTTGTGGTAAATGGAAATACTTGTAGATTCTTCCTTTTGGTTCAATACCAATCGAACGTGGTTTACGCTTTGTCTTGTAAGGCTTCCATCCAATTACTTCTTAATGAAAGATGTATAGGATATACAGTCATTAATGAAGTCCACAGAGGACTTTAAATGCCCCTCATGTGGAGTAATGGAAGTTTTCCTGTACTTAAACTATAGGAATTGGGTATTCTGTAGCTGTTCAGTGTCCACCAGCGCCACACTTCTGGATCCCTTAACATGAAAGCAACAATCATAGTTACCTTTGTGAGAGAGCAGCAGACTGCCATTGCCTAAGACCCCATTTTCCTGCATGCTTTGATAGATGACATCACTCGGAACTTTAGAACGTCTTTCACAAATAAGTTGCTGGCCTATATAATACATGTTGTAAAACTGATAGAAATGATAGTGTTTCACGTTGGTATTAAGTGGGTTCCCATATCTCATGCCGCACCAGATCGGGTCATGCCGCACTAGAACTAGGCAGGTGTGACTGACTGAATGGTGACAATCTTTTACACTGCAAAAAGTGTATATCCATTGCTGTGGCCAAAGTGTTAATGACTTAATTTGTTTACTATTGAAAGTAGGTTAGGAACTTGTTAGATGAACTGTGGTCAAATAAGTCAAAGACCCCCAGAGAGCAGACACAGGTGACTGATGGGCCACAACTAATAAAGGACGACAGGTGAGAGAGGCCCTCCATACTAAAATAACACTGTCCCCCATCTCCATCAACATCAATTTCCCCACAATAATGTGAAATAATCATAATGACAGCCACAACGAGAGGCTCTTTGGGGGGCCACTGAAATATTTCACAAAACACAACGCAGGCAAGCAGCTGGAAAATCAGGAGACCGGCGACTCAAGGCACCTGGTGTGATTAATTGTGGTGGCATTTTTCTGCGTTAGGATGATTTGATAACACTGCACGGGTAGGTCTGCGACTCAGTGATCTCTCATACGGCACTGACTTCAGGGTACCCTCACCTCCAGTAGAGTGTAGGCATGGAAGTGCCACCTACTACTAGTAATGAAGTCGGAGATGGAGTATGTGTTGAAGGTTACATGGTGATTTATTGTACATTAGAAATGTATTGGCCACTAGATGGTCTGGAACTGGTTCCTGCGATCCACACTGATGAGGTGGGACCAGCATGTCCCTGGAAGTGGGTGTTAACCAGGGACAAGGTACCCATCATGGTATGTCTTATCAGTGGGTTTTAGCTCAACCAGCGAAATTCAAGATGGTGGCTCCACTAGGCCACCATACTGAGTCCTATAATAAGTGTGGTCACCTGCACTGAGCACAAAGTACTGAGATACAAGGTGGTGGGTGCACAGGTCTTACATAGTGGGTCCAGCTTTAAGCTGGCATCTTTGTTAGTACACATGTGGGCTGTTGGTGACGCCTGCCCTGGATTATAGGTGAGTTGTCAGGTAGGGGATAATGCTGGCTTTCTTAAGGGAAAACTTTGGCTTACAGAGTTTGTGTCAGGTTTATACCTGTTTGGCATGAGAACAATACTGTTGTTAGGTCCACCTTTGATAGGGGTAGAGATTAGGATTATAGAGTCTCTATCATGTTCATGCCAGTCTGGATTTCATATACTGGAGAAAATATGTGTACATTCTTGAGTCAAATTCCATAAAGTATATATTTAATATCCATATCATAATCATTGTTATGTGATTGACTAGACGTCAATCACACACTTATATATACATAGACCACTGCACAAAATCACATTGAAACAAAGCGAGATTCTGACAGACATAGGAACAAAGAGGGAAATTTGGCCCATACTTCGTCTCTGTACACATTGGTATTGGTGTATATGTTTTAGGTATATAATATAGTTAATGGTAGCCCATAGGCCATGTAGATGGTACAGCTAGCATTTACACCTTAGAGACAGAGAATAGCCTCCGTTCTGGGGTGGTCACAGGTCAGCAGCTAAGAACAATAGGGGATTAAGGTATTTCTTCCAGCCTGCATGCACCAGTGGTCATTAACCGCTTAAGGGCCACATAGCAGCAGTAAAATTATTAACCATAAAAGGGCATTGAACATAGAACATAGGACTCAATCACATGTAGGCCTACTATTTTTCCATAACCATAACCATAATTAATGTCCATGAGTCATCATAGATGTGCATAACCGTTGTTATATCATGTAATAGTACATACTGCATGTATTATGTATAGTAAGATGCATAATGGTGTGTGACAAGAGATAGAAATCCTAACATGTAAACAGAGTTCTTAGCACTATGGCAAACATATATCTCTGTATAGTATCCTGGGAAATGGAATCATGCTTGTCATATACCCAAAGATGCATGGGCATGTGCCTTCTGCAGCAAGATATATCTATGAAGTAAATTTCTTACTCCTTCAAGCCTCCACCAAAAGTGTCACTCCCAATATAGTCTTGGCATGGACTCCACTCACTGAAACTATTTTTCATTGATAACCAGACGGTGGCTAGAAAATTCAAACCACAGACTGTAAGTCTACTACTGTACAAGTCTTGATAATCTTAAATCGGTTCTAAATATTCATTTGTATTTCATAGGTGTGATGAAGGTAATGCACTGTAATGAAATGAAGTGGATACTTCAGCACAGGTCCTACGTTTTGAATATGACATCTCATAATATGATTTTAGACGCCATTCAAATAATCCTGTCCTTATAGTACAAATAAATGATAAACGCTTTGCAGATCACAATATTAAGATACCCTATCCATTTTATAACATCAAGCTAGCTGATAAGGAAATTGCCATTTGCTACAGTCAGATCAGGTACTTGAGATATTACCCCACGTATGTGAGTACATCATTGGAGTACTATGTGTGGTTTAGTAAGCCAAAGACCACCTTCTGGCCATAGACTTACGCCTCCTTCATATTGTAATAAGGGTCCTGCAGAGTTCTATTTGGGGTTGAGTGGTTATAACTACCCTACCTGATTAGGGATCAAACACTGCTGTTCTGGGGTGGTGCATGCAGATAGAAGGGTAGATTCAGGTAAACTGCGACACTGTCTGCACTGTGCATTGGTCATATACTTTACAGTTTAGGTCTATCTTTGTACAAACATGTGGACCTCCGGGTCTCACACTGCTTTAGCATCATGGAGTTCCATTCAAATGTCAGGAACCCTCAAAAATGTCTGTCCGAATAACCGAAAATGTTTTTGTGGTTGAATTTATGGCCAAAATATGGGGGATCATATACCTGCAGTATGCCCCATAAAAAAGCTTGTCCCCTCAAGGTCTCATTAGGTCCTATGAGTTGGACAACAAAAATCATCCATAAAACACCTCTTCACAAAAGGGAATGACAATATTTTAACATCAATTTGGGGGGGGGGGTGAGTTTTGGGGCCAGAGTGCAAAAACAAAATTAGCCCCTCCACACATGGGCCAATTTCTTTGGAGGGCACTGGCCCTTTTGAACTATAGTTCCTAAAAACAGGTGAAATTATCATGCCCTCCCCCCTTCAGAGGGGCTGAAAAAATGTTGACCCCAACCTTCTGAAACCCACCAGTTCCCCCCCCCCCCTTGTTATAAAAAATTGTCATTCTCTAAAGTAAGATGTGTTTAGTGTTTGATTTATGCTGAAACTACCCTACCAGGAACAAAGTGTATAGACACATTAGCCAAAGTCACAATCCAACTCACCTTAGAGCAAATATGAAGATATCTTGTGTTTTTTTTCTGTAATCCTCTGCAACTCGATTTAGATTCAGTCTATCATCTGGTTTACTCAGGGGCGTAGGAAAAGGGAGGCCAGGGGGGCATAAGGCATATAATCATAAAGGAGGTGGGGCCTGAGTATGTCTGGGCCCCACAAAATTTGCCAAGAATTCATAATAAATTGAACAAGAAGCAAAAACTTTGCATCTCAAATTAGATTGATATAGTAATGGGATAGGGAAAATGAAATTACTTTTCTATACAAATTTTATATAGGTATATATAGGCACTATTGCGCTGGGCCCCCCAATGAAGATTTGCTTCCTATGCCTCTGTTACTACAGGCTTTGATCCATTCAAGACATTGCTTGGTTACTAGATCCATGGGGTCAATATACAAGTTTGGTTTGGGAAATCTAAAAAAACTCCACACCTATCATTTGCTCTTTAGACCAGTATCTTGAATCACTCTTGCATGTGTTCCATGCACAACATTATTCTGGCATTTTGGAATGCTTACATGTATAGATCTGTATAGGTATGCTGTATAGGTGGCTGTTTGATCCCTACCATCCAGTGAGCCTGCAGTCTCAGTTGTAAAAAGACCAAAACTCGGACACTATCCATTTCTGCACTCTCTTGTGCCTACTACTAGTAATGGAGCACATGCCTAATTATAGCCTATATTATGTGTAATTGATACAAACATCCACCTTACCATTTTGAGATATAGCACTGACTTCTTAAATGAGTTAAAATGTTTAATGGCTTAAGTAAAAAAACAGAAAGTGTCCTATTACAAGACTGTTTACCCATTGGGTCACTCAGGTAGAGTCTAACCCTCCATGATCCCCATGAGTGTATGTGTGGGGGGGGGGGGGCTATAGGGCACCATGTCTATAGATAGATTTACCAGTAGAACTGCATGACAACCCTATTACACTGTTGGCTGTGTTATAGTAATTCCGTCTATACCAACACCAATATGTTCAGCGTTGTTGGCTCACATTTGTCTTGGAGTAATTATTTCGCTGTTTGACTACGCCAATTGACCGTGATAGCGGTCGCCGCTGCACCGCTTTGTAATTGAAAATGGGGACTTATCGCTGACAGGAAGGGACCGATATAGACCTAGCCACAATGATTAGGGTGTGACAGATGAAATAGTGATGGAAAACCTTATAAGAAGCCCTACTTCCCCAGGCTTTGTACTGATCAGCAACAAGAAATGTGGCACTGGTGCTGAGCATTATGAAGTCATGGACTCGTCCACTCTGAGGTATAAATAATAGTTTGTGTGCAGGGGTTTCTTCTGTCATAACTTTTTTGTTTTTGTGAGAATTCCTGCCCTTCCCCTTTTTTCTTGCGGACGTGCGTGTGAAATTTCTATTTGCAATATTTGACATGTTGCATGAATATCCAAAAACGTAAGATTTATCCAGCTTTTTTCTGAGCGATATCTCTCTAGTGGAGGTAGTATGTGGTATTTATTATTTGAGCCGGGCCTATAGCCATTTGTTAGTAGTTTAGGAATTTATTATTTGACTCAGGGTAGTGGTATTTATAGTACCGTAGTCTCCCGCATATAAGGGGCGTCTTATACGGTTTTTTTTTGTTCCGGAGTGGCCCAAGGTACACATAGGTTTTTGAATTTTGAAAATTCATTGAGTAGAACCAAAGTTATCAATTTTTCATTTTTTTGAGAATTTTCCAAAACTCTAGGTGCGCCTTATACGCGGGCTGCGCCTTATACGCGGGAGATTACGGTAGTAGTATATGAAATTGTGCATGAGTGCAGGTGCATTCTACTTGATCTAAGCTCACATTTAACAAAGTCTATCCTCAACTCCAGGTCGTAACACGTTTTCTCTCTGTAGATAAGCAGGCACAGAGGATAGACGTTGCCAGAATGATTTCAGCATTTGGTAAACGGGATCAAGCCTTTATTTCTATCTGAATAGTAATGAAAATGGCCTTTAGAATTCTAGGTCGTTTGTCCATCACAAAGACGTGCGTGAATAGAAGACGATAATTGAGTCTGAACGTGGTAGTGTTGATACCAAAGCGGAAGTGCCCCCTGAGGATAACCCAACTTCCGCCATTATGCAGCATGCCACCACCTACCTCCCAGCGTCTCTAAAATTCTATTTCCGGTCGATATCGTGAGCCTTTGGTGGACACTTCAGTGCCTTTGACGTCAGTTCTCAAGTTGCCGATGATAATATTGATATGAATGTATAATAGCGTTAACCTGAATGGCAGAGAATGATTTAATATCCCTGCTTATAGGATCGGCTATTTCTTAAGCAACATGGATGGCAGATTGGGTACCAAAATCTCAAGAAATTCAGAGCCATTTGGGTGGGGACAAAGTAATTGGGTGGGGGCAAAGAATTTTCTCTACCACTTTCCGGTCCATTGAAAGTGTACCAGATTGACCTATGCAGTAAAGAAATAATGCACCCATCCCTTCCTCCCCCAGAACCAGTTTTCTCCATTTGAACTGAAGGGCCACACCCTGGAGTGGCCTCGAGTAGCATCTGACTGGCCTCTTCCCCTGTCCCTTCCCGTTAGAAGCACGCCCTGTCCTAACCTGGTTTGTATACCTCTCTGTGCCACATGTCAGCTCCATTGGACCTCATTCCTGCCCCGTCCGCCAACAATTACTAGCCCTTAAAGGCCCGCATGATGTCTATAGGCCCATAGTCCTTAGTTTCCATGATGCTGCAACGTGATGCTTGTGAATCTGTTCTCCAGCACTGCATTGGTGCATCATATGGACCCCTCTGGACCTGTCTGCGAAACACTTCCCACGGCATCCTGGGGACCAAAGGGCAGAGTGCTGTAAAGCCCTAGGTGGGCCTTAAATGGTTAACCCCCTGCCCCCTATCTCTCCATGGTTAACCTCCAGTAGCTATCCTGGGTCAAGGCGTGTGTGGAGAGCTGCCCATGACGGCTGGGTGACAGCAGACGGGGTCATGACTGTTCAGGACCCACCCTAAACCTCTTGATCTGGTTAGCTGTGTGGTGCCATGCATGCAAAGGTATGCTCGGCCTTTCTGATTCAGGGAAATGGGATCTGCATAGACAGTGGCGCCCGGCAGCGGGTTATGGGAGATACAAAGGCTCTGGAGGCATATTGATATCTCGGAAGGCAGGGAATGCCTATCAGTGGCGCCCGCTTATTGTGAAGTCTTTGGTAGAATTATCAGGTAGGCTGGGGTAGGAGGAACTTGTGAGATGATTAAAGTGATCGGTCAGATAAAAGAAAGGTGGGCAGGTAAGGCAACTTACTATTGTGCCTATAATGGTTGTTTGTCCCTAGCGTCATTACATGTATTAAAGTTGATTGTGTACAGCATGTCTGTAGGACCGGTCTATAGTTAGTAGTATATGCCTACTGGGCACATTTTCCAGAATCTCCTGGTTGACCCTAAAACTACATCGATTTCTAGGAGCCTAAACCACCCATTGGTTGGTGGTACAGCTATTATTACGATAGATTATTAACCTTCAAGTTCAAATGTCCCTTTAAGGATGCACCAGAATTCTTCAGATCTACAATAGTAACAAATGGGTATGGACCGAAACCTTTGAAGCACTAGTCTATGTGGCCCTTCAATGGTTTAGGATGTGTGTGGATGTGGAGGTCGGTAAGCCCGGGTAATGAGGCCAAGTGTGGTCATGTCTGACAACAGACGTCCACCCTTTTTGATCCCAGTGCCTGCTGGCCGTCTTTACCCACCCCAAACTGGACCACAGGTCAGCTACTTCTCACAGAGCCTGAGGGGCATTCAATAGGCCGCACTCCTAGCAATCGGCGCTATCGCCGCGTGGCTGGCGTGCGGCTAATGAATACCCCTCCGATCCACCTACTACCCCAAACCCTCCTAACCCCAACCATCACCTCCTCTGTCTTCTTCTTCAACCCCTTCTCAGAGGCCACTTGAGTCAGCCTGAACAACTCTTACCCATCTGCCTCTAGGGCGAACCTACAGTCAAGGCAAGCCAGGGGAGTAATTGGAATTTATGTTGGTTAAACTAGTTGTTACTGCAGGGTGTTGTTTGTTGAGGGAAGAAGCTGGGCTGGGGAAAAGCTCTTCTGAGGAAGACAGTTGCCTCCCAGTTCTCAAATAGTACCGGTAGTTTTAAAAAGTCTACACGACTTTGTCCAGTTGAGGTTGAAAGACAATTTTTCTTTCTGGGTAAAAGTGTGGCCGAAAGAGTTTCCTTGAACTATTATCTTGTGAGGCAGCCTAGCCTCGTGAGACAGGAGGAATGCTAAAATAAATCAGTAGAGCTATGCTATGGTGTTGATGATCATTATTTATCACAACACCGTCCACAAGCAATCAGTACAAAAGGTCACCTGTACTCAGCCCTGTTAAGCAGCCCACACAATGCTCACCATGAGGGACTTGTAGCACTCGGCCATTGGATAAGTTCATTTGCAGTATAGTCGGCATTTAGGCTACTGACCTCTCCCCTCTCATTCTAACAGTACACATAGGGCAATACCCTATGATGCTGACACAATGTGGTCACTACATGTACATTATCCACCTACTGACATAGTCAGATGCCAATATCCTCTATAGTCACCTAACTGACAGCAAAAAGACCTTGAACCAGCCAATGCCAGCCATGCCCTTTATATCCAAATCAAGTTGAACACCGAAAAAAAGAAAGTAGTAGAGAAGTAAAGACAGGAGTGGTAACGTCCCCTCTTAGGGGTTAATTGGTGGCGGTCATGTCAAACTGATGAGACGCCCTCTGGCGGCATACACCCCCAAGCCTCCAGGGTAATCAGATGCTCGCTTCTGATTGGCTGAGCACAGCCCACTGCGCCCTCTGTACGCCGGTCACGTAAAGAGTTCTGTACTGGCGGAGGCTAGAGTTGGGAGCAGAGGGGTAACATTGGAGGAGGGAAAGAACCTCCCTCCCTCGCCCCAAATAATGACAGGGCCTTGTAAAACTGTACAAAACCATCTACCCCTCTCGTTCCCCCACCACAATTTCTTACCCCACGCCCCCACCCTTCCCTCAAAATTGTAAGTGTGATTCATAAGACTTTAGGTAGGAGCTCTTGGAGAATAAGCATAAAGAAATTCCGAATGAATGTAATGGGCATACATTTCTAAAATATATTTCAAATTGTGTTCACATACATATATGATTCCCGTTGAAATATCAGCTTATCTATTATAACACGTTGTCAGAGAGCTATACATCGTATATAAGGCACACCCTAATTTCATGTCAAACCTAAAAGGCGCACCTGGGACAATATTGGTCATTTTAGTATTGTTCATTAGTATGATTCTATAAGGCACACCAAGGATCTATCTGAGACAATGCTGTAGTTGGTTATGCTCTAAAAATGCATAGCCACATACCCAGTATGTGAGTTTATGTCATGGCTGATACGAACGTCACTATAGATTAGTACTAGAACCGCTGTATTCAATGGGGGGCATTGAATACAATGTGTCCGTATTCAATGGGTGTTGGCCATCTTGGATTTTGAATAGATCTGATCTGTTTTTCTTTATTTAAAAGCAAATTTACCCCCTAGGCCATGACATAAATGCAAATGTCCACTTCCATGGGATTTTTTACATTGTATTCCCCTCTGTGGGACTGGTCGTATCCCACTCAGCCATATAATGGCTTCTTGGGATACGCCAGTCCCACCTCAGGGAATACGATGTAAAAATATCCCATGGTCGTGGACATTTGCTTATTTATTTAGTATGGGGGTGTGAAACGTTAGAAAGCCATAGCGCCAGCTGGCAGTGTGAGTAGTATGGGGATGTGAAACGTTAGAAAGCCATAGCGCCAGACTTCTGGCAGTGTGAGTAGTATGTGGAAATATCCATTTGTATCGTCACTAACCATCCACTCTATGGACTGGCAGTGTGAGTAGTATGTGGAAATATCCATTTGTATCGTCACTAACCATCCACTCTATGGACTGGCAGTGTGAGTAGTATGTGGAAATATCCATTTGTATCGTCACTAACCATCCACTCTATGGACTGGCGGCTTCTAATAAGATCTTCATCAGAGAATCCATGGTTTTATCTTGTCTAGATATCTGATCTGAACTAAGTTAATGTACTGGGAAAATGTGCCCAAAATCCAGTTTTCATGGTTCTTGTCGGCCAGCAAGTGGCACCTCCGCCTCATGGATCGGCCTGTGAAGTGTTAGTACCGGTATTATATTATATATACAAATGTTGATTTTCTATACATATGTGCAAAAGCACACGCTTTACCCAAGCATGCATCAAAATACAATGCTATATCTATGTTTAATCGACACAACTATGCGTTAAAATATATGGGTTAGATCATTAGTGTGCGAACTATAATGTTTCTTTATTGTTGTATATTGCAGAACAATATTGGACACCGGCTGTTGGTGAAGCAAGGATGGCAGGTCGGACTGGGACTCGGCAAACAGCTCCAAGGTAACCATCCGCCGCAGGTTGTGCCCTTAGCGCATGTATCAACCACATGGTCCCACACGGGGGTCCACGCACTCACCGCACCAAACCCTTAACAAGGGAAAAAACCACGGGCTCTTTCTGGCAGTAAATGGTTAATAAGGCAAATTCTGTCTGAAGTGTCTTGATTTTAGCAGTGGGTTTGGTGCGTTTTACACAGTTTAGGATAGTGTAGGGTCTTACATAGAGGTCATGCGGACCGCCATGGTGCGCTGGCCACAGGGACGGCGTGAAAGTTTGCGACAACAATGTCAACGGTGGCGGACATTCTCCCAATCAAACCTTCAGTGTTAGAGGTATACACAAGTAGAGCTGTATCCATTTAGCTGTACTTACAGCCTGAACCATAGTCATTTTTTGTTATCAGTTAAAGTAAAAGTGAGTTTGATTTGTGATATACATATATCTCTGTAATAATTATCATCATCTGTGTCTGTATATTGGTCGTGCATGGGCTGAGACGGTTCACTTGTACATACATTTATATATATACATACCTTTAAGACAAGTGGGAGAGAGTTGAAGCGTTTCGGTTTTCCTAACAATGTTAACTGTAGAAACTAGACAAGACCTGCCAGGCTGGTGCTCTCCACTGACTGAAGACGGCAGTTGTGACCCACTTTGTGTCTGTAATCCCTCCTCCAGGTTTGGGGTGTCCCCCAGCCTACTGCACCGCTGTGTCTTCTCAGTTGGTCAGTAGCACTGCGCCTGCTGGAGGTCTTGTAACCAACATTAAGGGCACCGGTGTGGTGATGGTTGCATGTAGTGTGCGCCTCCAGGCGTACACCTGCGTTGTCCATCCCGGTGTGTGCCCCTTCCCCTGGGCCCACCATTGTATACATACCCTACCAGAAGTGTGAGCAAATTTAGTAGCTTTACCCCCAACCTAAGTGCAAGGTGGTAGAGTATTTGGGACGGAGTTAAAGTAGCTAAATCCACTCACACTGCTCTCATTACCTCCTAAAATGTATACCTCTCAGAAAAGTTGAAGGCCTTCTTGCCAAGTTCGAGGGTCCCTAGCTGGTAATACACACCAGGGGAAAATGGGCAGTCATCGGGAAAGGGGGCGCAAGCTTAGCTTTAGTTTATTAAGGCATCACAATAAGGCACATCTGGAATGCATCTACCATAATCAATTGTTACATATAATAGTCTTTGTACAGCCAAACCGCAGCTAGTCAGACTTACAATCTAGACTAGTTGTTACTACATCTTCAAACTCTCTTCTATGATTTAATCTAGTAGTTAATGTATACAAACCACGCATTTTCTCATAAGCTTGATTCCTTATTTGTCTTGTTTCTTTTCGCTGTTGTGTTTCTCTTTTTAGACACTGTTGTTTGTGCATTGGTTGACTGACATTGTGAGTGTGTGACTTTCTGGTGTAGAAATATTTGTAAGTTTGTGCATGGTTTTTGATCACAGTGTTTATGAAGTTCTATGATGATAATGACTTCTATTTCATGATACCAAGACTTAGCACATATTATTGCCCCATCCATGGGTGTCATAGCTCTCCAGTGAGAAAAAGGAGATTTGAGTCTGGTCCGCCCCAAGTGACTCCACCTTATCCCCTTCATTAAGTATACTCACTGAAAATTCTTACAACAACAACTCTCCCAGACCTGATTATATACATGTTGAATTGAATACATCTCAAGTTGTTGCAGACTTTCACAAAGCTCCCTCACAAAACCAAAACTCATTGTGAGAGAGGACATCATGTGCAATGATAGCCAAATATCTCTTTGCCATGTGGCGGCGGCTCCTAAACAAAACTTTAGATTAGCTAGCTTTAAAAGGTCTGAAAGAAAAAAGTATAAATACCAATAAGCCCCTACAATGACCAGACAAAATGGGTGCTGAACAAAAAAGTGAAAAGCAAGAAGACAAAACAAGATGTTGAGTGATGATGTGGACAGCCGCCCGTCCGCCAAATCGGCTGATTGTGTTTGCTTATATTTTCGTCCCAGCCCAGGTACCGTCGGGGCCACAACATCAGCGATACCATAACCCGCAGGTTTATTCATGTTGTCTTGTTATTCCATCTATATGTTATGAGGAGACAGAGTTTTAACCTATTTCTTTAATCATTACCATAAGTTTTGTTGGTGCTACTGCCCAATTAACTAACCGTGCATCCCGTCCTTTCCGCCAAGCCTTGCTTTGTTTTATGCAATGTAGTTATTATTATACCATTACCTAGACCACAATATTACTAGTCCATTACTGCCTAGTTTGAATGCGTTGTTCACTACCTCTAAACTGAGTATCAACTGTGGCTATCCTTTCGCTCTCTCGCTCCTATACCTCTTCCTCTCTATTGCCTTTTCCAACTGTGATTATGTTCCTAAGGTGAATGATTGCATATGGTCTTTAGTGTGGTTATGTGGTACAAGCCTTGCCCTTCTAGACTGTACTATATTCTGCAACTCGCTGGTAGAGCTACCGGTGATGCCCGTGCCCCATATATGATATCAATACATAGATATATCCATAAATGGTGTTTGGTGCTTCCTCTGACAATGGCCCCTCAATCTACCACCTGCAAAATGTTCTGACTAACAGCTTGCTTAACGTATCAAGACCTACAAACACTACTTCCAAACAGAGAAGCCATACCATATATAGTAGACCTTTTCGAAATGTACAATTTTTAATTTGTTCAAGAATTTGTACGAGTTTTTTTTTTATTCACTCATTGTAAGTACATACTTTTTTGTTTATTTGATTGACATATAAGAATGGCAAAATATGAACCATGACCTTCGTTTCTTAAATGATAAAAACAGAGGGACTTTATGTTGAAACTGTAATAGTATGTTTATCCTTTTTGTCTGTGCTTTTCGCCTACTCTCCTGCCCTGCCTTCCCTTTTCTTTCACAAATAGGCACTTTCTAGCTAATGTGGGCAAAGCATCATGGGTAAGCACAAAGCATCATGGGTAATTAGCACCTAGCATTATGGGATACCTTACGTCATAACCCGGCTAGCTAGTGGCTAGTGATTTCCATACTGACCCTTTCGAGTGCCAGGTACGGCTCGAAACAGAGGGTCACTCAGCTGTAGACAATAATGTTCTAGTAATATGACAATGCACTTTTCCTAGGAATGCACCTCGACCTTGAGCTAATTGAGTAATAAAGAAATTAATAAAGGACATGACTGGCTATGGGGTTTTGAGAAGGGAAAAAAACAATGATAATCCCTTTTTCTCCACATCTTTATATCTTTTTTAGTGAGTGACTACAAGAACTCTTTGGTAAGGCTGTCACAGACGGTCCGTGTTATTTATTAGTTTGTAAAACTATTTACATATATATATAAACCCGTTTTGACCCACCTACTGAGTGTTTAGGTGGTCTCATTGACGGTTGCTGTAGGTTGGCTGTGACTTTGCAGGATGTCTGCTGACACCATCCTTAGTCTGTGGCTAATGTGTGTGAGTGGCAGCCAGCACCACCACCACTACTATCACATTCCTAATGCCCACACCCCCTCACCATGCATTCTGGCACCATGGCTCATTTGTGTCGTGTACAGTTGTAGCTTTAGACACTCTACAGCCTCTCCTGGCCAAAAATCGAAAAACCCCTTTCACTTCTAACATTACAATCTAAATTGAAACAAAAGATTGCAGTTTAGTCATGTATTTCATTTTAATCATAACAGCATAATTGCATTATGTAAAATACAATACAAATTGTAAATCAGCTGTAAATAAAAAAAAAATATCAATAATTGTGTTATGTTAGTGAGCTTATTAGAGGGAATACACAACAACAAAGCTGGTTATATAGCTTCTCTAACATTTATTTTGATCTACACCGAGAAGACATAAACAATGTACAATAGTCATTCATTTCAGTTGAATACAAATTTCTCCTTTTAAAAAGTATTGTTTCTATGTGATTACCTCTATGGTCAGAACATTTTAGAATATCCATACCTAGGACCCCTGGCCATTTCAGTGTAAGGCACGAGGGGTATGTGGTTAGTTGCATGCAGTTTGTAAAGTAAGACTTTCGTCTTACCCTTAGTTTAAGAAGGTGTGGGATGAGCTTTAGAAAACTAACAAAGCTGACTCTAGACAGAACTAACCATTGACAGCAACACATCCCCTATTGCCAGCTTTGTTGTATGGAATGGCCTTGTAGTTTATTTCCTAATCCATTCCTACATTTGTGTCCGGTATTTGCTCTTGAATAACCACCAGGAGATTATAAATATACTTTTAAGTGTCTGCACTTAAACTAAACAAATATGGTGTTGATGGTAGGAGCCCGCTCACACTTAGCCTTGCTTCAGTACATCACCTTCTGGTTGTTTTAGTATGCAGACAATAGTCATTGATTTTCTATGAGTTGTACAGTAACATCAAGTACTCTCCTCTAAGGGCACTCACTAGATAAAACTAAATATAAGGACAATGTTCACAAGTTTTAAACAGATTTGCACTTTCAATTTGGTCATTGAGTTATTAGTTTCAAGTATTAAGTAGTGGGAGAGATCTAGAAATAAAAAAAAAAAAAGACAATTCTTCTAAGCTTTCCTATTTAACATCTAAGTATGATATTCACGAAGAAAATTCTGATGACTATATAATCATTTTTTCTCTCTTTTTTTCTGTGGGAAGTTGACTACATTAGAACTGCAGCAGACAGTATGTTGTTTTATAGCATGAATTAACGATAACCTATAAATCATAACTGCTTTGGTCCTTTTTGGCTTTGAATCTGACAAGCAAGCATAACTAAAATCTTATATTTTCAATAACTTGCAAGTTCCATTATAATATGCTGTAGATATTTTTTTCATTTCTATCACCAGTACAACTATAGTCCAATATATAAAACCAAAAAAGAAGAGAGGTGCCATAATTATGTGCCTCCAATGTGACTGTTGTCCTTGTCTATTTGTGCACTGTTGTATTTTTTTATTCTGTCTCCGGATTCCAGGTTGTTACCTTTCCTGAGTTCTTCAGTTGAGCAAGTACCCCCTATTCATTAGGCAGACTGGGTGAGGGCTGTGAGCTGCTCAGTTAAGCTGCTCAGCTCACCTGGCAGTAACACACCCTTCCCTGTCTTGTACAGCTCACGTTCTGTCCTCCTAGTGCTGAATGCACTCCTTACTCCGCTTTATAATATTTCAACCCTGGGGCACTCTTGAGCTCCTCACACATCAGCTCCCCATTTGCTCGCACCCGCTGTCTGTAGGCATCATTCCCTAAACTTAAGGTAGCACGAAGGCTTTAACCCGGTAGACTCACAGGAGTAAGGGGGTGATTCAGCCATGATAAAGCCCTCTTATAGATTGTACTCAGTACAGTAGGCATTTGCATTGTGAACCTTTCACTGTTTTTGTTGCCATTGTTGATATTAATTTGTTGCCTAATTTGTTTTATGATTATCGTTATGATCACATACAATTATGATGCCGTTTGGCATGCTGTATTTCTGTTGCATGCCTTACCTACCTCCACACACAAGCCCCCACTTTCCTTCTTTCCAGTATCATGTACCTTTCAATTAGCTTTTCTCGATGACAACAACAACAGATGAATAGAGAATGCTTCTGCTGATTCATTCAATTCGCTGTGTACCCAATTCTGTATCTATGCCTCCATATAGGGTCAGAGCCTCTTTAGCTGTCAACTCGAACCATTGATGGTTGAACGAATATATAGATTTACAATCATAAAATAGGTCCTTACAAATTGAAAGATTCTCAGCCAAGTTGACTACTTGATAAGGGAAGCTCTTTATGTTATCATAGGTTGAGATTAACGTGTAAGTCTTTCCATGGGTTATGCTGGTAGGTGTGGGTGATAATGTTATCAAACCCTACATATGCACCATATTAGTCCGATGTACTTTGACGAAGCACCTAGACCTCAAACATGACTTGTGGATAATGTGAATTCTAAATTGTTTCTATCCATATATGCTGTGTTTAAAGCATGATCCACTTAGGATGCACATATGATATACTGTAGTGCCCTGCATACAAGGCAAACCTGGGTATAAGATGCACCCCGAGTTCAAACAAGACTTATAAGAGGTAAAGGCCTTTTTAGGTCACTTTAAGTCAGATTTAATATAATTTGCACCCCCTTCTTTTGGAAAGGTCTATAAGGCACTGTAAGCCCCAGATTCCTGCATAAGATGCGCCTAATAAGCGAGGTACTACGGTACATAGCATTCCATTTATCTCATTTGAAGGTGGATCCTTTTTATTTTGGGAGAAATATTTGTATAGAGATAGCTGATAATGCAGCTGATTGTCTCCTTTGAGGTTGAGGTGTAATTAAACATATATCATTATGATAAAAATTGTGTATAGATTTGTATAGAATTGTTACATTGGGTGGTGGAGAGCAAGTATTACACTTCCATAACTGATACTGGACAGTTTTCAATGGTAGAATTGTAAACGGTGTCACTCATGTTAAAATGCAATCTGCTGAGAGTGACTGTTCTCTTGGGAAGGCAATTTTTGATGCCCTTCCCTTAAAAAAACCCTTTTTAGTTTACTCCCCTTTTGATTATTAACATTGCACGGTGTGTGTGTTGGCTCTACTTTCTGCATGCTATATACATTGATCTTAGGTCTAGCAGCACTTCTACTACTATATATACTACTACATATATAAATATAAACTTCTCCAGACAAGTTTAAACTCTGACCTCGCATGGCCTCGCAGTGGGCCAGCTGTGCCCAAAATAGGCAACCAATGAAACACATTGTTATAAAACTCACCTGCATTAGGGCAGCCAATCAACACTAAGAACACACTTCTAGCCCTGCCTGACTGGTCGCAAACTCATTTAATAATGGTTCTACCCAATACATTTTTTTCCAATTCCTTTTGCTGGTTCTGAGTACAGAATATAGATCATTGGGAGATTTTATTCATCTCGTCAATAGACTTATCATCTGTTAGAATTGGGTGTTCGATGCATAGACCAAGTGAATGAATGCAGTATCTGCCAATGATTTTGCTGTTTACAACATCTGGTAATGTTTTGGTTTAAGATATATAAAACATATGTGGTTATAAAGGGTTGTATAAAATAAGTTTAAATATGCGTGGCAAATCGATGAAATCAGTGATAAAGGGCATTATGAATGTATATACATACTTTTATTGTTTTCATGACACAAGTTGGAATAAACCTATAGTGTTTTGGCTTGAAAAGAAGGAAATCCGGCATAGACGAGAACAGTTGCTATAGAAAAATCAAAGTGTTTGATGTTAGATTGGTGTTGCTGAGAGCCTTATCTAAAGAAAGCAAATAGGTCAAGTCACTATTAAAATGTGCCTGTGGTTCTTTTTTCAGCCAATCCTGTTGTAAAATGCTGCTTGAAAATATCCGTTTTAGCCTAGCAGGCCCGGGCTGTAAATCTGGGTCGGTCCTTTTCCACCTTTTCTAACTGCCACCCGCTGCCTGTGTAACCTTGTTCATATATTGTAAGAGTACTTAACACACTGTGTCCTCCTCCACCCCGGATGGTTCGGTAGACCATAATAGTAGGCCGTAGCCATCAGGACAGTGACAAGTTTGGAATGCTTTCCTTTGCCATACCACACCTAATCCCTTCCCAGAAGTACCATAGCTCTACTTACCTATTTGTTAGTGTCTTTCCCACTACTACCACCATCACCACCACCAAGTTGCAACACATATCAGGTTAATCTTTGACATGCCTTTTTCATATGTTTATACTTTTTGATCATCAACCATGGAATAACAATATGTCTTCTGGTGATTTTAGTCCTCCAGTGAATATTGCAAATTAGGCTTTAGTTCATTTCATGAAATGCCAGAAATGTTCTTTAATGAAAAAAGTAATACCAAATAGTCATCTTATTACAAATTCTAATATGAATAAATCTTTTTGACCTTCAATTGATTCACTGGCATTAGTTCATAATTGTATGGGTTGTACCTCGCCTATATAAATATAAAGCTTGCTTCTTACCTGTAAATTTATATAATTATCTCGTTCTAAAATAACCCACTGTAAATATCAAACTTTGATAATATTGATTTAATATTTTACAGCATCTAAAAATGTATTACTTGTACCTAGAGATTGTCAGTCTAGTGTGTTGCTACTTGGTGGTGTTGTGTTACTGAATGATCTCATCTGGATTCTTTTTTTTTTTTTGCACAATCCAACCATGGCAATGCCTGAAACTACACACAAAGCCAATCTGTTGTACTCTGTAGATATAAAGTTAGATGATTATGTTTAAAATAATGAATTCTAGTCTAAAGGATATTATAATAGCTGTAGACCGTAAGAATACAAGAATCATTGTTGGATAAAAATCAAAATTTAAAAAGGATTTGTAATGTTATATAAAAGTACAATTATGTTAAAATAGTTCATGTTAGAAAGCATTTATTATGTATCATCATTTTTACCTTTCAAGTAAGTGAATTGGTAAAATATCTAAGATAAGTATTGTTATGTCAGAATTTTTGACCTGGTGCTTTGTGCTGGTTTCAGTTTCGGAATGCGCCTGGTTTGGTTTTACGTTGCCACTAGTTCACTGATGAATGTTTTGTATTTGTGTGCATGCTTAAGTTTCTACTTAATTTTATTTGTTGTTCATGGTTGTACTCACCGGTGGACACTCACATTCTCTAAGCTGCTATTGTTTTAAAGTCACTTTCAAAGTTTTTTGCAATCAAGTTCACTTCCTATGACCATTTTGTTGTAAAACTTGGCCAATACCTCTAGCGAAGTCAATGTTAAGCTACCTTTTAAAAAGTGAGGAAAGGAAATGATCCATTGTGGGCTTTCCTGATATTGTGGAAAACTGTTAACATGATTGATTGCCAGATAGAAAGAACACAACAAGTGGAGACATGTCAAGAAAGCATTAAAAAAAATTAATTTTTTGCCTTTGAGTATAAAGTAATCTCATTCCACAGGTGAATAAATTGAGGTTAGTTACATACATGAAAATCCTGGTAGTGTCAATAATTGAAACTTGAATATCATCTGATTGATATAATGTCACAATAGTCATTGTTGACCTCTTACTATATATTACATATATATACATATATTCCCTGTTGTCTTTTTAGAGAAAACATAACAAATGCAAAGTACTGGTGAAGTCAAACTTCCATTTTAAACTTTTCTATTTTGTTTTTGGGTTGGCATTGACGCGTTGGATTTTTTCTCATATATAATCTTACTGGTTGGCTGGCCCTACGGTGTATACAGTTAATATCGCAGTAGCTACCCTCTATGCCTTATTATACATTCACCCCATAAGTGTTGCATTTACCTCAACTTTTCTAGTTCAGATATTGTGTCATTACCATTCATTCCTTTCGAGTGTATATGTTTTTGTTTGCATGTTTTACTGATTTTCTTTTTGACCCCCAAGTGCATGTGCATTGTTAACTCATAGGGGCCACACCCTCCCAAGGCCTAGAGCGTCGGCCATAACTTACACCCTGCTAGGGGGGCTTGAGAGATGCATTTTTTCCCGTTTGTTCCTATACGGTTGATTGCCGAGCTGACACTATAGATTTGTAACGCTACACTCGCTCATCTTTGAATTCCAATAGGCACTAAACATACTTGTAATAACAACTCCCAGTAATAATAATTCATTAAAGGAGAATTAATTTGAATTAACGCCATAATCGAGTATTTAAGGCACCCTCAGTTACCTGGTAATGAGTCCTTTGCTGGCTATGCTCTTGTTGTTCGGGCACTGCGGATGCCTAGTTGGGGGTAGATTTGGGTTGTGAACACTTTTCGTACCCTGCTAGACTAAGATCGCATGACGTCATCTCGTTTAGTGACGTGCCATGACGTCATGCCTTAGCCGGTCACTGCTGGTATGTATGGTGACCCGGCTTTCGCTGTTCCACACAGTATATATATTATAGATATATACTCTCTTATAATTAATTAAGAGACATGATTTTACTTTTCTTGTACTTATGTCTATTTAGAAATCTTGTGCGTAGAGAATTACAGACATACAAATATCAATATATACTATATATGATATACATACACTGGCAGTTTTGAGTGTGATTGCTCTGTTGACCATTCCTCCAAGGCTTGGTCTTGGGTTCTTTTAAGTGTGTGTGATGCCAAACTAAATCTGTTCTCCACAACAGGGGGGAGAACCATGGTACGTAAGGTGATGGCTTCTCTGGCATTTAAGGTTGTGTGCATGTGTACAAAATCCACGTGGAAGTTCTAGTCTTCGGCATTAGGCCGCTATTGTTATCGTTAAGCCACAGCTGTTTTTTTTTAGAATAAAAGATAAATCTCTTCTCTAAACAGTCGGCTATGCTGATTTTGATTGTATCTACATACATTTTTTTAATTACTCACACATGAATATTAGCTAAACATTCAACATTAGGAATGAGATCTTTTGAAATTGAAAAAGTATCGCCATGATCAGGTTTCCAGGATGAGTAACAGTAGTTTGCAGATAGTACACCTTATTGACAAGGCACCCACTCTAACCACCATAATATATCTACCACCAACAACCCCCTTCTACCCTCCTGCTAAAAAAAGAAAATATAAAACACATCTAATAAACGAATATACATTTGTAATGTTGTCTAGGTGGCTTCACCAAGTCTGTAAGTACAGAGGATTTTGTCTTGTTGATTTTGAATTTTCCTATATTTAATTTTTGCATTGATCTTCTGAGAACTTATGTGTAGTTTGTTTGGTTTGTAGATAATTTAGTTGATAGCATTGGGCGTCATTTGCGTTGAGTCGTCAACATACATATGCTAGCTATCTTCCTCACTAGTATTAAAACCTTTGAAGACAAGCTACCTTGAATGGATGGAATAATGATAATTAAATGAATTTCTAATGTTTAATTACAATCATAATAACCGACACTACAGTAACCCACACCTAATGGTGATAATTGGATTGGAGCTAAGTTACACAATAATTAATCACAATGATTCATATAATAACAAGTGTAGGGTATGTTACTTAGATGTAGACCTGACCTGATCATGGCGTGTCTTTGCCGGACAAAAAGAAAAATTGAAAATCTATACAGGGGCTAACAAGTTTGTAATGGGTTTCTGGAGTTGTTAAACCACTTTGGCTGGTTGTTGCTGGCCCTATACTCCTATGCCTGCTTGATGGAGCATATAACAAACCATTAAAACAAAATCCCATTATATATACACATACTGCTTTATGATGACCTTGTCAAGGTCTCTCAAGGTCAGCCCAAGGTCATCAGTAAGAATGGCCCTAGGGTGCATTGGTTTCATTTCAGAAGCATTAATGTTTGTTAATCTTTAATATGAAAGTGAATGAATGAAAGCGATACTTTTACCCTATCATGGATTTGTTGTGCGTTGGTCTGTACGTCATATTCTTTTAGGTTAGACGTATATATACTGTTGCCTCACCACTGCTTGATCGTTAAAAAAAAAGCGCAATTATCCCTGGGAATGGCCAGACTTTTTCATCATATAATATTTAGTTTTGAACCATCCCCTTCCTCATGTATCTGTGTATTGTCTACAGAGCTGTCTGTGCACTTGGCTTTGCCCAGGTATATTAGACTCAGGTTGCCACATGGTTCTGACCAACATCACCTATATCAATGCAGCATCATTATCTATAGGTTTATATATATACCATCTCTTTCCATTTTGTATCATGTATTATATATTTATCAGTATATATTTATACATAATATATACAAGACACCACTTTTTACTGATATGACATTTGTTGGACTTTGAATGTTTATATGCCACTTGCCCGACTCTTTGTATCATCTCTTTGTGTGTAGGTACTTAGTAAATTGTACATGTTTATAGTAGTGCGTGATGTGAGATGATGCCCATAGAAAGGACATTAGTATGTATGGCACGAGGTTGCTTCAATCTTCATTCACACCACTTTCAACTTGCATGTTAAGTTTGGCTTTGGTCTCCCCCAGGATCTCTCTTTGAACTAGAAATACCCATTGTACAGAGAAGATATGATTATAATAACCCCACATCCCCATCCCCACTACTGCTACTGGCGCTACATACTTAATACATAGAGTATGACATACTGTATTTGATCACTGGCATAGTGTGTTGCAAGATGCCTCCTTTCTTCTCTGTCTTCTATGGCTGATCAGAACACAGTCTGATTGGCGTGGTGCAAGAACCCCCCCGATTCACTGCTAGGCAGAGCTGTAAGAAAGAGTAATACAATATTCCTAGGGTGCCTGCCTTTTCAATCCACACTGCTTGTCAGACTGCGCTGCAGAATTACATTGGCTACTTTCCACCTTTTTGTATAGGCATTAGTTTAACTATTACTACTAATGATATTTGTTGTTGTAGTCTTATTCATACACCTCATTTATTTCACAGCTGTACTCTTCTACAGCAATGTGTGGTTTGGAATTGTAGTGCTTCGTTCCTAGCAACTCCCCAGTATTTCTTGTAAAAGAAAAGATTACCATGTATCTAGTATCAAAATTAGCCAATCAGAGGTGTTTAAGTTCATAACTAATTATTGTACTATGACATATTGAACAAAGGCTGTTAAGTCATAAACAAACCAAGAGTTAAATTCTAAGTAATTGGAGAATTAGAGTGGGACACAATGATACAAGCTTCTACGGTATCCACATTCTCTCCCCAACAGTATTCCTCTACGTGAAGGGGAAACCACTACTTCTGGTAACACTAATGGTTTTCTTGAGTTTTCCTCCCACACATATTTTACCGTGTTGAGTACCTTTCCCAATGGTTTCTTTTATTCCTTATTCCTTCATTAAACCTATTTTGTATGTGTCTTATTTAATCTAGGTTTTAACCTCCCACCGGCTATACATGTGCGCGGCAAGTTGTCACTTCTGATTCAAATAGCTCAAGGCATTATTCCCTAGCTACCTTTTACAGGTGGCAATTATTTCCCTTTATTCAGCTTTAAATGGAACATGTAGGAGCAAAATCTAAATACTAAACATTCACCTGTCCCCCTAGTGCTGTGCATTATCCAACATTCTTGATTTCACATTTGCCCATAATTTATATGCATTGCAATGAGACCAGTGTTAACATTGGCCTGTATGTAGCCCAATATGGGGACTCCCCCCCCCCCCCCATTTATTCCCCCTGTCCTACCAAGTGTTGTACATACCCATCTTTGTAGTCAGTCTGTACTGTTACTACCATAACTACTACTACTCCTAAAACTACTACTCTGTCCAGTTTTTGGTGATTTTTTTTTATACTACTCCTCACGCTAACAAACATGCATTTTGTCCTGATTGTGTGGAGCAAGAAACACCAAACTTTACTCGAATCTTTATTGTCCGGTTTGACACCCATATATTATATGACCCTACCTCTGTTTTGGCCACTCTTGCTCTTCTCCTGACTGTGGATAGCAATCCTCACTGCCTGACTACCCTTAATGCAATCATCTACTTGTTCCTAACGTGACGTCACACACTAGTACCTAGACACTAGCGCCATCTACAAACAATGCTGTGACTTAACCAGAATGTACCACTTCCATGGTCAAAGTACTTCACCCACCCTCAACCACCTTTCCCAACCATAGCTAAGAACATGTGAAATATAAATGAAAAGGAAAATAATTGGATATTTCACCTATCAGACGTAGCCTTGGGGTGGGGTTCTAGCTATGGTATAGGTGGTTTTAATGGTTGGAACTTTGGCCTTTTGGAGGTAGACAGTACATTTTGGGGAACCTGGCTTAAGGTACTTTCTGCTGGTCGGTTGTCAGTGAGTTACTCTGTATGAGTAGGAGGACTTGGGCGAGCACCTCGTGGGGTATGCCGAGCAGCTCTGGGCAGCTCCTCAGCAAGGCCCCACCCACGCCACATACTGAAACTAACGCAGTCTATCCGTCTGTTGTAGGGCGCCGAGAACCCATCCCTATCGTTGTCAAGGAGGAGCTCATGGGCTTCGGCAGACTGGAGATGGAGGTAAGATTTTTTTTTTGTTCATTTCATTTAAAGGATACTTGAGCAGTCTTTACTTCTGTCACTCTGGACCATGTTAATGAATATTTAGTACTGACTGACGGAATTCATGTGTTATCACCCACTTTATCAGGAACTCTGTCCATTTTCAGTAGAGCCTCATCCCTTAACATGGGATTGTGTTCAGTAGAGTGAAACCCATATAAAGTACAGCTGGGATAATGTTCATATAAAGTAGAGCTGACACCCATTTATATCCAGGGATCATGTTCCTGTTAAGTAACGCCTTTTAGATCATGTTCGTTTGAGCTGAGATTCCTTTCAATGAGGTTATGTTCATGTTCAATAGAGCTGAAACCCATATATATATATACTGAAATATATATATATATATATATATATATATATATATATATATATATATATATATATGTATGTATATATATTATATATGTATATATATTATATATATATCGTAATCTCCCGCGTATAAGGCGCAGCCCACATATAAGGCGCACCCCCAACTAAGGGAGGCCTGTCCCATGTATAAGGCCTGTCCCCCCTATAAGGCGCACCCCAAACTCAAGGCAATGTCCCTCCCACGTATAAGACTCAGCAGCATTTTGTTTGGCGTATAAGACGCGCCTTATATGCGGGAGATTACGGTATATATATATATATATATATATATATATATATATATATATATATATATATATATAAACCAATTTATATGGGTTATGTTGGTGTTCATAGACCTGGTACTCTTTTACATGGCCTCAAGTTTATGTTCAGTAGAGCTGACACCCTTTTCTTGAATTGTGTATCAACCACTTTAGGCCACACCAAAAAAATAAGTTGGTCTACGGATTTTGGTTTTGAAAAAATGGTACGAGCGAGCGAAAAAAATTTTTTTAAGAACTTTTTGGCGTCCAATGGATTCCTTGCTGGAAAAGAGGCGAGGGCAAAAATTTTATTTAAAAAACATAACATAACAAAGAGAAAACAGTGAAGCAAGCAAAATCCATAGACAAGATTCTTTTCAAATAAAAAAAAAATTGTATTTCCGAATATATGAAGAGGGAAGTCCGTAGACCAACTTATTTTTTTGGTGTGGCCTTATCAGGAATTGTGCCCATTTTCAGTAGAGCCTCAACCCTGTACATGGGATTGTGTTCAGCAGAGTTGAAGCCCATTCGTTTGGGATCTTCATGTTAAGTAGAGCTAACACCTTTTACATGGGGTTATGATCATGTTCATTTGAGTTGAGTTTCCTTTATATGAGGTTCGTATTCAATAGAGCTAAAACCCATTTATGATCAAGTTCAGTGGAGCTGAAACATTACATGGGGTTATGTTCTTATTCATTAGGCCTGAAACCCATTTATATGGAACATGTTGGTGTTCATAGACCTGACACTCTTTTATATATGTTCAGTAGAACTGACATCCTTCCCTTGGTTTGTGTATCACCCACTTTATCACAAATAATGTCCATTTTTAGTGGAGTCTCAACCCTTTACATTGGATCATATACAGCAGAGTTGAAGCCCATTTATTTGCAATAAACTTCATGCTAAGGAGGTTTTTATTTATATGGGCTCATGTTTATGTTCATTAGAGCCTAAATCCTTTTATATGGGGTCATGTTTGTTTAAGCTTAGGGTTCAAGAAGTCCCTGGGTCCAGTGCCCGGGACAAAAAAAAAAAATCTTTAGTCACAATGTGTTCGAGTCGTGATGCCCAGTGGACACAACCGTCAAACAAGGCTTATACCTTAGGTCAAAGTTTTAGGCACTTTGTTTCCCCCATATGATCAATGGACACACTGATTCCAAAATGATGTGTTGACCTCTGGAGCTAAAATATTATAATGTGGGATTGTATTCATCTACAGTAGACCTGATGCTCATTTCCATGGATCATGTTTATGCGCAATAAATCTAATACTCTTTCTTGTGGGGTCATGTTCATGTGCAGTAGAGCTGATCCTTTCCATATATTGTGTACTGCCTCTTTTATCAAGGACTTTGTTCTTGTTTAGTAAAGTGTTGTTTCCACTGCCGTCGGTCAGGTGAATCTTTTGCAATTTTATAAATCGTCGGATTAGGGCTATTCTGACCGATTGTACACACTTAAACCCAAAACAGATTTACATAATGTCATGGACAGTAGAGCTGACACCCATTTACATGGGATGATGGTGTTCAAAATGAATAAAGCTGACACCCTTTTATTTGGGATTGTGTTCATGTTCAGTAAAGCTGACACCCTATTATATGGAGTCATGTATGGTAGAGCTGACACCCTTTGAAATGGGGTCATGTTTAGTAGAGCAGACTCCTACTTATATGGGATTATATTCATTAGCATGGACCTGATACCCCTTTTTGGCTGGGATCATGGCAGATTTGGCAAAGTTTGAACACAATATTAATTTAATGGGCAGTTTTATTCAATCAACAAACCCTTGCCTGCTGATATGCCAGTCATCCAAAGCCAATCAAAACCTCTGTTTACCACTTAAGCTCTGATGCAAATAAAAGTATTCTCTACCTGGCCCATAAAGATAAATAGGAATGGGGGAATGTATGGTCATCTACAAAGTATAGTTGTCACTGGTCTCACCAATAAATTATTCATGAGACTTAAAGTGGAAGGAGATGCCATAGGAAGGGCTGGGGATTACATGGGCCTGTCAGATGCGCTCAGAGGGTATCCCCCTCTCAGGTCAGCCTAGTGTTACCTAGGGACCTGAACATGACTACTTCTTATCCCTCATCTCAGAGGAAGATTATATGTTTGGGCTGAAACATCTGTGTTTAGTTATTCATTGGCCCTGTATGCCTGAATTGCCAACAATCCCTGGGAAGCTGTGGCGGTTTTGTTCTATAATAGAAACCCTTGTCACTACACCCCGTGGGGATTTGTGGTGGTGGGCAGCAGTTTCCAGATGGTGACCCCTTGTCAGTGACAAATTTGACACAATCTATCATCAATATAAGACTGGTTGGCGCAGAATACCCACACATTTGTGTTTGCAAAGTAGCCAGGGGGATAAAAGAATGATTAAAAAGTGCACTAAAAAATTTTTTACCACTTTTGCAGCTGTCCATCAAGAATGGCTGCTCTTGAAATTTTTTATCATAATTAGGATTCCTTTATTTTTCTTGTGGGCGAAGGAAAATTGTCAGGCGACCAAAGTTAATTGAGGTTTATTGTTCTTGAAAGTCTTCTGCGCAATTGACAATCATCGGTTAATGCGTGGCATTAATGATGTTGGGATTTCCAGCCAGCTCAAGAAGGTCCAAATCTAAATTGGGCAGGCTTTTATGATTTCTTTAAATTAGCTTTTCACCTTCTTATCAAAGTAGTCCAGTGTTGGTAGTTATTGGTAAAAAATAAATCAGGGAAAAAGGGTGATTTTGAATACATGCTTACAATAAGGGTAATGAACTGTGTGTACACCTTTGTCAGTGTCTACTTCAGGCTTAGATCCCCAGGAAAAAGAAATGAGTTGTGATGACAAGAACCAGGAGAATATCTAATACCAACTTCTGATGGAAAAGAAAACTTGTTCAATAGATTGATTCTTCATGATATACAACTGTAACACTGATCCACTAACATGGTCTCATTTCGACTCAAATGTTTGTAATCAAACTATGGGTAATATGCTTTATTTACAAACTGAAGGCTGCCCCTATAGTTGACATCCATCTCAGGATGAGGCTATTTATCACTGCCCCAACATCAGCAAGTCTGCTGGAAAGCTGTTATTTGCTCCCGTAGGCCAGTAGTTATACATGGTAGGATCTGCAGTGATCCTGTAAAATCCAGCTTTTACCTAAGAAGCCATCATTCTTCTTTGGAGCATGTGGTGACTGACGGGGCAGATGGACTGGCACCTTTGTTGGACAGCCAAGGCGAGGAAACAAGCCAGTGTGGCCTATGAAGTCCCTGACTCCATTAAGAAACCCATCTGTAGCCGGGTCGTCTCACAGGATCCTACCTCAAAGACACTAGGTCAGGAGATAACAAGATTGTGTGCTGGCTGGGGGTGTGAGGGTGGCTGGAGGGAGAAACAATGGAATGCCAACTAAGAGGTCCAATCTTTGTGTTGCATGTGCCAGCAGGAAGTGGTAGGATTTTAGTTGGTGAAATAATGGTGAGGCACATTTAAGAAGAGGATGCTTTGTGCAGCATGAATAGGCATTGAATAAGTCTAAATTGTCAAGAAGCTGCGGTCTGCATCCCCAGGGACTCTGAAGTGGCAAAGACAGTTGAAGAGACAGGTACAAGAGTCTTTATCTTTAAACTTTTGTGGCCGGGGTCATAACTTGAAGGGGGGGGGGAGTGGAAACGGACTTACATCCCTCATTAGGGGTAGAATACCAGAAGCATTCTAAAGTATTTAAAGTGATGTGGGAGAAATATTGATTATTCACCCCAACAGTGGCTGCAATTTTATTCTGCCCCCTGTTGGAAAGGTGGTAGAAAATGTTTACCACACTCTTGCACAAGATCTCAAAAATTCTTATTCTGGCAGGGGCATTCCTACAGGAATGTACACGGTATGGAAATGTGTAAATAGCGGTAATACGCCAGCTTTAAGGTCAAACCAATGCTTCTTTTGGTTAGTTTTTTTTTTTTTTTTTGCTGCAGGAGAGGTAAGACTGTCAAGGTCTCACTGTACTGAGCCTTTTCATTGTGGGTATAAAATAACCCTCTTCATCTGAGGGCATGAAGGAGCACAATAACTTCATCAGGAGTCCAAGGAGGAGCAGTCCCCTTCTATACTAACAGTGGGCATACCGAATTTGTAAAAGGCGACAAACTCAAGGTTCCTTGTGACATGAGGTGAGCATGTGGCAGCTAGTGTCTATATGCGCAGACCAAGGCCTACATGTTTGTCTTTTGTCATGGGTTTCCCCCCCCCCCCCCCCTCAATGAACCATGTCTGTGTGGTAAAAGGCCGTGGTTTGTCTGGCCCTGCCTTTGGGACGAGGCAAATAAAAGAACACTTGCTATCCTTCAACAAGAGAAGGAGAATGAAGCTTGGGTAGCAGTTTTCCCCTTCACCCCACTTCATAGATTTAATCTTTCATCTCATAGATTTGGTCATCCATAGATGTGGTCACTGCTGTGATGGACAAGCAGCGTATAAATACCTGTCTAGTTGTATGAACAAGCAGCTTTTAGAAACCTGTCCAAACTGAGAGATAGAACTTTGTCGGTAAACTAATGAGGCAGTCCCATCAATCAATCAAACAATCAATCAATCAACCTGATTGGACTCAAATAAACTGGCTGTGACCACACCTACATCAGAAAGACCGTCCCAGCAGTTGATATCCAGCTCAGGATGGAGCCATTTTTCTCTGCCTCAAACATGGTTAGTCAACCGGAAAGCTGTTATTTACTTGTTAAGACCATGGTAGGATCGGCAGTGATCCAGCAAAGTCCAACTTTTATCCTAGGGAAGCCATCATTCTTCTCTGGGATCCCCTATAAGGCCTGTGGTGACTAACTGGGCAGATGGGCTGACACCTCTTTTGACCTATAAGGCTGAAGGAAGAAGCCAGTATGGCCTATGAAGTCCCTAACTCCATTAAGAAACCCATTTGCTGCCAAGTTGTCTCATAGGATCCCACTCCCAAGACACTAGGTCAGGAGGTAACAAGATTGTATGATGGCAGGGGTTAGTCATGAAGGGGGGGTGGGGTGGATGAGAAATTGAGAAACACAGTCAACTAGGATGCTTGCCATGTTTTTACCAGCAAGTGGGAAGGATTTCCTATACAAAATAACTTAATTTGTCAAAATAACTTAACGTTGGACCAGATAAGGGAAATTTGTATCTACTATATTGTATATACATACATGTACTATACTATGGAAGTATAACAAAAGTATGGTTGGAGTTAGAAAGGGCAGGATATACATGTATAAGGGATCGATGTTAAAGGGGACATGGTATACTAAGGGTAAGGGAAGGGAGGGATAGAGTTTCAAGTAGTTGGAAATGGAGGTGTATTGTTTGGACAAGGGCGTTATTATACAAGGGGTGAACCTTGAAAGGACAAGGTATATTTGGGGAAGATTTGGAAAGGGCATGGTATATTAGGTGTATTTGGAGGACAAGGTTATATTTGGGGTAAAGTTGGAAAGGGCATAGGGCATGTCCCATTGGGGTGAGATGTATGTCTGTGTGTAAGGGTGGGTGAGGCATCTGGGTGTCTACTGGGGATTTCGACCTGGCCGGAAGTAGAATGATGTCACACTGGAGACAAACATTCACGCCGCCTCAGTTCCTCAGGGACGTGGTGGGACCATGCTGTCACACACTTCCAACTGTTTTCAGATGAGATCTCATCTGAATAATAATCTTACATTTAAGTTTCTATAAGTTTCAGATGATCTCATCTGAATCTAATTCAAATTCAAATGAGATCTGGCATAAATCCTTGATCGGGGGCTCTGCCCTCGAACCCCCATATGGCCGGGCGCCCCGGGAACCGTGGCAGCGTCAACATTCGTCTCCACGGAGGGCCAGGTCGATTCTCCAAGCCTGCACCCTTTTGCGTGGGTGAGGAGGGGAGGGTGGGGAGAGTGTAGGAGGACGTTGCTAATACCTGTTGATGAAGCCCTGATAGCGGATGTCGGCGCCCAGCGTCCATAGACAGGCAGGGATTAGATGTACAGGGAGCAGCTCGGAGCAGCTCGCCGCCCTGAGATGACTGTGTTAGCAGGGGGTGGGCAGAGAATACAAATGAGGCCCCAACACGCCACAGGGTAAACCCCTCTCAGCCAGCCCCACAGTCAACAACAGGCTCCACTGCTGACAACAACACTGCCAACACAATAAAAAGTAAAACTTGACAAATCTGTGCAAAAAGTTTATGGAGAACTCGGGGCAGAAGTGGGTTGAAGCGGGAATGAAAATTCAATAAGAAAAAGGGAGAAGGAGATGTGAAGTGGAGATGATTAGAAGTAGGAATGATTAAATTTGTGAGGGGGGAGGTTGTTACTTTTTACTTGATTATATGGAAAATGAGAAATGTGCATAGTGTGAACATTGATAAATCAGAATTAACAAGCATGTGGAGAAAAGTAGACAATGCCTTATGAATATTTAGATAAGTGTTGCTGTTCCTCAATTCCCTATCTGGAGTGCAAGGATGTCTATTACTATTCATAACCAGGACCAGTAGGAGCATGAATCACAGCCTGCACCCATGATTTATGTCAAATAAATATGACAAGGCTGAAGAGTCACCACTCCAGTATTAATCAAATTATGGTAATAGAGACTCTGATAGCCAACGTTGTCCCATCAAGTGGTGAGCTTGGGTAGACAAGATGGGGAAATAATTCACATTCATGTGAGTGTTGGGACAGTGTGTAAGCGAGACAAAAATGAAATACACATTCAGGACTGCACTGGACCTATTGCTGTACAAGAACTGCAATGGACCTATTGCTGTGTAGGAACTGGGTCATAAGATAAGAACTTAAGCGATAGAGATAGCAGTTAACCCTAGCCATGGGTACTGGGTGTACTTAATTGGGGTCACTTAGTGTGATGAAATGAGGAGGGTGGTTCTATGATAGCCATGGGAAGGGAAATTAAGGCTTGCCTGTTGAGGAGCAACTTCATAATTACTAAAGATAAGTGGACGAAAATCCCTCACAATGCTATCAAAATTGTTCCCACAGGTCATGCAAAGCCAGGGAAAATAAAGTGGTCAGAGAATTTCATGAAATTTTCCCCTGATTCAGGAAAGAACCCTGTCAAAATGCATCACTTGTGTTTAATTGAAGACAGGTATCCCTGACGGCATTCATGATTTATTTACAAGGGTGCAATATTTTTTTTTTGAAAGTTAGGTGTTGATTAACAATCGATGACTTACAGTAGTATTTTAAATTTCCTTTCTTATGAAGACCTTTGGTATAATTTTTTATGTCATGGCAGATATGATCCTTACAATAGAACAGTACTGGACATGTCATATTCAATTGGGGATGGAATACAATGTGTCCGTATTCAATGGCTGATGATCATGTGACCTGCTACAATGAAAACAGCTAAATATAGTTGGATTTCTTCATTTCAAACCTGCGTAGCCATGACATAAATGCAAATGTCAATTCCCTGGAATATTTTTGCATTGTATTCACCTCTGTGAAGCCTGTCCACATTCAACTCCGCCTATAAGGCGTCATTGAATACGGACAGCCTCATCTCGTTGAATACGATGCAAAAATATTCCATTGTCATTGACATTTGCTTATTTCTTCTTTTTGTTCATGTTAGTGATCAGAGCTGATTGAAAGTGGACAGAGGGATTGGTAATGTAGGAGGCCCATGATAGGATCTTCCACCAAACCTACGTAATTCTGATCTACCCACAGCCAACCCAATATAACAGATACCTACTAAGTTGAGCATCAAAGCTACCAGTAAATGACCAGGGAATTTGATTCCTTCAGTCAAAGGGTTCCTGTGATGAGGCAAGAGGGAAGAAGAAAGGGATGATGATGAAAATAAAAGGTCCCGGTTCTTTTAGTGTTGCTGGCATTATCATGGCTTTGAGCCCCAGTGTGATGCCTTTGAACTGCATGCCCACAATAGTGGCACTTATTTCATGTGGCTTAATGGGCGTTTTGGGCTGTCATCAGGGAACTTTTACATTGAGTGTGGCTGTTGGCTGACCACTGTCTAGGTGCGCCTTAATAGAACAGTACTAAATTGAAGAATGCCACACCCCGTGTGCGCCTTATAGGGCCAATCTAAAATCAGGATGGGCCTTGTAACTGAGATGTGCCTTATAAATGCATGTACTCGGTATATGGCGTACCGGTAGCAGATCTATTGATATAAAATACAAAAGCTAGTGATGGTGCACTGAGAAAGATATTCTACTCAGGCCACACCAAATTAAAAAGTTGGTCTATGGATTTTAGCTTTGAAATAATGGTGCGGGGGTGCGAAATTTTTATTTTTATTTTTTCAAAATTTGTTTTTGTCTATGGATTCTTGCTATCAGAGATGTGGAGCGGGCATTTTTATTTATTTATTTTTTTTTTGGTAGGGGGATCTGCAGACTTTCAGCTTCCTAATGAGTGGTCTGCTGTTTCAGAGTATGTGTTCGTTCCTATGCTGCCTCAATATACGTAGACTTTAATCCATTTTTTTTTAAATGATGCATGTGCTTCCTATAGACAACATGATTTTCAGAAAAAATTTAAACTTTCATTTTCAAAAATATGATGCGGGAAATCCATAGACCAATTTTTTTTTTTGGTGTGGCCTCAGTTCTACCATAGGCAGGAACAGAGGGCATCTTGATCCCATAGAGTTCAATGTTAACCAAAACGAGGCTAGCAGGGCTTAATCCTGGGATAATGCCCTGAGGATAATGCCCTCTCAGACCAATGATGTTATACTAATGATAATTCAAGTTAATATACTCAAAATAACCTATGGTAGAACCGAAATTGAGCCTGGTATGTCAGGCATTATCTCACAATCATGCCCAGCCCTTGGGCATGGCCAGGGGCTGCTGCGCAGCCTGACCTGGCCATGCCCTCGGGCTGGGCATGATTGTGGGATAATGCCCTCCACACCAGGCTCAATTTCTTAGATATAAAATGTCAAGCTTCTTGTGCATATCATAAGCTCAAGTTACATAGGATAAGCCCTAAAAAAGAGAAATCATAGTCCTCTGTAGCCAACTATAATTATATCCCCTAATCTCACTGCAAATGTCTCTACTTTTCTGACTTTGACTTTGTACGCTGGGCGGTCTGTATATAGTGGGAGAGTAGCGGGAGCGGAATTCAGGGGTAGGTTTCCAGCCTACTGACCATTTTGTACGTCCGTGTCTCACAGTGCCTGGATTCAGAAGGCGCTGTGTTCGCGACCCCGTACGTCTTTGCGTAACAAATGCCTTTATTTACATTCTATTTTGGCATGTCAGCGATGCTGCTACAATATTTGAACCATACGAGCCTACTTCCATGATAACAATCTAGCCTTACACAAGAAATGATTGTATAATTTTAAGATTTAAAGGAGTAATAGTTGTTTGAAATCAGTCAAGAATGGCCTTGAGAAACTGTTGGCCACCATCTTGCTTTTGGGTTGTTTTGATTTGAGCACCTGTAGTCTCAAACCTTTGTGTATAAAATCTACTAAATATTGGTATATGATATACATTATTTTCTTGTCCAAACCCTATACATTTCCACTCAACAGTAGGAAGAGAAAGCCATCTTTTGAAAAACAGAACAAAACTGAGGGGGTTTGAGGCTCAAGCCACTTCCAGCCACTTTTGGTGGATCCAAATAACTGATATCAGTGCCATATAGCGCTAGCGGCCACTAGGCACGGAGAGCGCCAGCGGGTTTCGGTGTAACCATTTTGGGCCCGGGAAGGCGTGGTTCGGCGTGATAACAACAGATGGCGTATCGGTCACCGATCGATCGCAAGGTAGCCTCAAAACGAAAACACCCACCCACAAGAAGCCCTTAATGTCGGAGAAACCACATCAAAACAACCGGTACATCGTCAAACTGAGTCTCAATCTTTTTATAATAGATCGCCCATCGGCATTTGATGATGAAATAGGCGAAATAAGGTGTTGTAAATAAAAATTGACAGACGCCGACCCACTTCGAGTCTAAACTTCCGGTTGATCGGCGTAGCGTGTGCCGAGGCGAAGCCAGCTGAACAACAACACGTAAACACCACTTTTATTTTACCTAATCACACATTATCTGATGGGTTTAGATGATGCATCTGTGCTGGCAAATGTAGATAGATGTGTTCTTTAATCAATGCCCGTGTTTGATTGCGTGCATTGAGGTGATTATTTGCGGAGATGAGATTTTCTTAGACAAAGTGACAGGGGCTGTGTCAGTGGTCGGGATGTGCCCGTGCCCAACCCGGCTAATTCCGTTATCGACTCAGTTTAGGGAGTTTAGAGGGTGGGGTGGTGACGCGACCCATCGCACCTGCTTAACCAATGTCATGTGGGTGTATCTAAATATGTCTGACCTCGTTAAACCGCACAAGGTCATAATTTCAATTGATACATAGTATAACTTTATACTTATAGTAGTGGGAGGGGTCAGTTCGCCTTGAGGTTTGACCGATATGTGCAAATTGCAATAGCTACACTACACTACAGTGACTACAGCCTACACACCCAATAAAATAGGGGTGTCACATTGTGACTGCAGATAGAACTAAATGCAGTATAATCTTTATTATATATCATTGTATAACCTGGATTTACTCCAGTGGTGCAGTGGGTTTATTAATCACCGGGGGTAGATGTGGGAATATGATCCCTCGGTGACTGTACGTCCATCGTTATGGTACAGGTAATAATCATAATGGTATCTAATCAATAGATTAATCTGGTTAGCATTTGCTTATGCTTAGCCTTAGGCGTCATAGGCTCATTTTTCATGAACGGCCAAAAAAACATCCATAGCATAATAGTCAATACACATTGTTTGTGTATTGGCATTGTGATGCCAATGGTGTTTATAGTTTGGCTAAATTGTTTACATAGTGAACGAAATTTTATCTGTGATATTGTTTTGACGTTGATGTATACTCTGCAGGTGATATGCACTGATGATAGCCATGATATAAATTTGGGTATATCTCAGTTTCTGTCACACTCCAGGGGTATAGTTTATGTACCCATCATAATAGCTCTTATCATTAGGTATCACCGATATCATCAAACCCAGCATAATGCACAGATCACATGTTCATCCTATTAGCCCTATGTGAATAGCTGGTGACAGTAGATACTTGTCTGCACCCTATCTCCAGAGAAAAAAATGGGCGTGGTGTGACAACATAAAGACCATACCTCAAGATGTACTTGTAACACCCACATTTTCACACACCACTAATGCATCAAGTCAAAGTGGTTTCATTGATTTGCTGATATTAATGGTGTTCACCATTGCTATCTTACAGCTGGAGCAGGCGGAGGAGACGACAGAGCGGCGGCGGATACTGGAGTGTGAAAAGGAGAGCACCGATCTGCTGCAGGCCAAGTACAAGGAGAATCAACAGAAGCAGAAGGATAGAGAGGACAGCCTTGCAGACCTGAAGAAGTCCTTCTACTGCGAACTCTGTGAGAAGCAGTACTTCAAACACACCGATTTTGACAACCACATCAACTCCTATGACCACGCCCATAAGCAGGTGAGTTATTATTGAGATAAAAGAGGGAGACAGACACCAAACTTCTTGAGCCATCCTAAGGATACTGGTGGAGAGAGCTTTATAAATTATTCAACTGCTCAAGTGTAGAAATTAACCGACGAGTTTGCCGCCACTCATTTGAGATGAGATCTAAATAGAAAATATGGAATATACCACTACCTTTACTGTCTTTAGATGTCTATGATTCAATAATCATAATTAATGTCACTTGGTCTCTTCAAACCAAATGTTGAGTTCTTTCAATCTGAAAGTTTTTCAGGTTGAGACACTTTGTATCAAACTGTCCAGTTTAAACCGGCGAGTTTATCCCAACATATCACTTTTCATATTTCTATCTCACAGCGGCTGAAGGAGCTAAAGAAACGAGAATATGGACGTAATGTTGGTGCCAAACGCCACAAGGACGAGAAGAAGCTGGAGAAGGAAATGAAGCGTATCACTGACTTTGCTGACAAGCGAGCTGGACGGTGAGTCAGAAATTCATAAGTTAGACGGTCACAATGTATATTCAAAATATATATATTGAAATGGCAAAATTCTATCTGGAAAACATGTCTGTGATTAGAAAAGGAAACAAACGTTTTGCTGTATTTGTTGCTATATTTTTCTCTCAGATATTTAGAGAAGTAGGAAACTATTCAAACGTAAAAAAAAAACTATAATGTTGATATCTCAGAGTATTAAACCATTTAAAAGTAACATTACCCTTTTCTTTAAACAGAGAGAGCAAAGACGACAGTGGCGATTGTGACAGCACAAATGGCGATCCGATTGACATCCCGCTCCCCTCAGAGCCTCCACCCCCGCTCACCATGTCTCCTACATCTACTGGAAACTCGAGTCCCACTCAGGGCAAGATGGGAGTAGTAGTCTCCTTCAGTCTGCCAAAGAAGTCCACTCCTAAGATCCCTGCTACCTCTGTCTTTTCGGATAGTAAGGGTGACGCTAAGACGGTGAAGGCTAACGTTGTTGAGAAGGTGAAGAACGGGGAAGTGCCAACAACCGAAGAAGACGGGGACGTAGGTAGCCCTGAGAGCTCAGCCTCCAGTTCAGCAGCCTCTAACCCAGCTCTAGGTGCAGACGAGGAGCGTGAAGCTTGTGAAGACGCGCGGGACGAGTTCTACCACAGTTCTCCCCCAGACCACTGTAAGGTGAAACCACAGTTCTCCTTCCTCCGATTCGTCAAGTCCACAGAAATGATGAACCTGTCGGAAGAGGGGGAGACTCCAGCAGCGGGTAGTCCGCACAGTAGCAATGCGGGTGCTGCTGGGGACGCTGCAACGGGCGCTACCTCAGAACCACACACGACAAATGGTGATGATAAGGATGGAGCTGGAGACAAGAAACAACTTCTTGGTTTTACTAAGGTGAGATAACAAGTACTAACTGTGAACAACTGAAATAGAATTTTTGTAAAATTTTTAATGAAAGAAATCAGTGAATCTTTACAATCAGTTGATTACTGTAAAACCCTCTGTGTCAGGTACACCTGCATATACGTAGCACCCTTATTTTAGGATAAAGCTGTAAGTGAGACCTGAAAAGGTTGTCATTCTATACATATAATACGCACGCTGATTTCAGGAACAATCTATGAACCACATAAGGGGTCTGAAATAGTCTATAAGCTGCAGCTTATATGCGGGGTTTTACGGTGGTTCATAGCGATAGCAATTCACATTTGAGAAGTTTACTGTATGTGTCTTTAATGGAACAAGTTCTCGACACTGGTAGAAAATTCAATAAAAAAATTGAGGGTTTTGAATGTTAGGTTTAAAAAGATGTTCCTCTCTTGTTCCAGGTGTTGAGTCAGGATGGCGTGACAGAACTGGAATGGCCAGCAGAGATGGTCCAATACACAACGACCAAGCCCTCCATCAGTTACTCATGTAATCCACTGCACTTTGACTTCATGCAGCTACTAGGGCCACGCCTGCAGCCCAAGACAGAAGCAAGTGGGGAGGCAGCTCCTGCTGACGGTAGTGACAAAATAAAGAAGGAGAAGGATGTGGTGGTGAAGCAGGAACCGACATCTCCGGATGCCGCTGCAAGTGGTGCTGATGGTGCACAGCCAGCTACCGTTAAGGCTGAAGATGCAGAGATGACGGTCAAGGAGGAAAAGCCTCAGCTAGAAACTGAGGCCGAGCAGAAAAAGAAACACAAAAAGAAGAAAAAGAAGAAGACGAAGCACAGGTCACATGCTGATAAGGAAGGGATGGAAGGAGAGGAGGGTAGTAAGCTTAGTGATAAAACTAAAAAGAAAAAGAAGAAGAAAAGAAAACATAAGCACAAGACCTCTGACAAAGAGAATGAACTATCTGATGCTGAAGGGGAAGGGAAGGACGCTATAAAGAGTTCTACTCCAAGGAAGCATAAGAAAAAGAAGTCAAAGAAAGCTAAAAAGTCGAAGCACTCAGAATCAGAATCAGAGTCAGACAACGTGTCAGATACTGAGAAAACTGAGAAAAATCTGGATAATGACACAAGCAATAACGCAGATCACGAGAAAAAGCCCAAGCATAAAGGAAGGAAAAAGAAAAAGTCAAAGAAATCCAGAAAGGCCAAGAGAAAATATTCTGATGACGGGTCAGATTCAGATAGTGCTGAAGAAGACCTGAGAGAAAAAGCTGACAAGGAAAAGGTGCTTCCAGAAAAGGAGAAAGGGGAAGGAGAGCAGACTCCAAATACTACCAAACCCCCTGCGAGCTTATCCTCAGCTGAAAAAGCAAAGGTAAAGAGGAAGAAAAAGACCAAGAAGGTTAAGCGCCAAAAGAAAGGTCAGTCATCTGATGATGATTCTGAAGATTCAGAGTCTGACTCGACTGATGAGGAGCCATTGAAACCCGAGAAAGAGAAGCCAAAACAGAAGCGTATATTCAGAAAGAAACGAGTGTCTGAATCAATGAAACAGTCTGACTCATCAGCAGAGAGTGATGCTGAAGAGGATAGGAAGTTGACAACCAAATTAGTGGACAATAAGCTTAAAGCTAAAACTAACAGTAAGCGTAAATCTCCTACGTCACAGAGTTCTGCCAGTTCCGGCGATGACAAAGTGAAGAAGCCCAAGTCATTTAAGAAGAGTAAAATGGCAGATGTGTTGAAGGTAGCTGCTGTGCCTATTGCCAAGCAGGAACTGGAGGCAGTGCCTCTGCCAGAAGTTAAGAAGCGTCCGCATGTTGACAGTCAGAGAAGCACCGATAGCACTCAACCAAAGAAGACGAGGACAAGTTCCCGCAGATCAACACATACTGCAGATGTACCCGAAGTTAAGTCTGAGAGTATGCAGAAAGTGAGTGATTTTGATGATGATGACTTCCCAGGCAAGTCAACTCAGTCAGTCCCCCTTCCCTCCAAGTGGGACACTAGTAGTGATAGTGAGATAGAAAATATGATTAAGACAAAACAGATCTCAAATAAAGAGATGCCTTCTCAAAAGGAAAAAGTACAGGGGCCGTCTCCCATGAAGCACACTGTAAGTGCACGTAACACTGAAACGACAAAGTCTGCTCCACCAGTAAAACATGAGGATAGTGCACGGAGCACACACAGTCACCAAACAACTAAGTCAGAAACGGACAAAACTGACTCACATAGGCAGGAGAGTAGTTCTCACAACCAAGAGTCCAAGACAGGTGGTGGGAGTCATCGCTCACGGCACTCTAGCCCAGCCAACAGTGATCATGAAAAGCAAAGCAAATCACGATCATCACGGCACCGCTCTGAGTCCTACAGTGACTCCGACCACCGGTCCCGGTCACGTTCAAGATCTACCCATCGCCATTCACGTAGGTCCTACTCCTCTGACAGTGAAAGTGATGACCACCGGTCATCTCGACGGAAACGTTCACGTGATAGGTCCTATTCCTCAGACAGTGATTATGACCGTCGTCACCGCTCACGCCGATCCCGGTCTCGATCCCACTCTAGATCTCGATCTGACTCCGAATATACCTACACTAGTTACACTGATGATGACGATGATGATGATGACTATTCCAGGAGGTCTAGAGGCAGCTCGAGGTACCGCCACTACCGGAGTCGTTCACACTCCAGGTCACGGCGGAGCCGCTCATATACTAGCTCCTCAGAATACTCTAGTAGGTCACGCTCCAGGTCGCGGAGGTCGAGAACGAGAACAAGGTCGAGGTCACGATCCTATGAGCGGAGAAGGTCATACTCCACAGAAAAGAGGGACAGCAAACGCGACAGCCAGCTATCGAAAATGGATTCAAAACGGAACAACAGCAGTAAAGTTAACTCTGATAAAGGCAAAAAGGATGTTGTTAAAAGTGAAAGTGATGATACAGAGAAGGACCTCATTCTTCGGGCCAAGCAGCGAGAGGATGAACTTAATGATAGGGAAGCAAAGCTCGATGATATAGTTCTTCCACCAACTCTTGGTGCTGATAATATCCCTCTGCCACCAGCGCCGACGACTCCTAACAAGAAAGGGGGTCAAAAGAAGCCAGCACCTTCCTTTATTGGACCATGTTTACCACCAGGTCATCCTTTGGAAAAACTACAGGAAATACCCATGCCCAAGGGGCCAGGGTTCAAGGCACCTCAGCCACCACCCCAGCCACCAGGTGCAAAGGCTGCTGGGGGCAAGAAGCCTGCCCCACCACCACCACCTCCACCTCCAGAGCCAGCATCGAAACGAGGCATGGGTAAGATGAATAGCAGTGACTCTGCGCCAGCACCACCACTCCCCATGTCACCGCCACCGCTGCCGCCAATACCTACCAAGGTGGCTGATCATTCTGAAGGTTCAAACCTACAGGAGGTAGACATGGATGTCCCAGAGGAACCAACACCTATGCTAGCTCCACCAGTGGCAGATGAACAGTACAAGGAGCTACAGCAAAAGGCCATGGCGCATGCACAACGCATGAGTGGCCACCGTAGTGAAGAATTAATCTCCACACCTGAACCAGCCCTCACACCAACTCTTCCTGCACTATCACCACAGCCACAGCACGGTCAAACCATCATCATGCAAGCTGTTTCGCCACACACAATGCAGCAGCAACTGCCTTCCCCTCTATCACACGGCCATGGGATTCCCATTCCAATAACCCAGTTAGGAGGACAACAGCTTATCCCACTGTCTCACCCACAGCTACAGTTAGCTAACGTGGGACAGCCTCTACAGATGCAGGCTGGCCAACCCATGTTGATCACAAGCCCATCACAAGCCCATCAGGCCCAGATGATGTCGGCCTTGTTAGCACAGCAGCAGGGCTCTGGTCCTCTGCCCCAGGGTATGATGACTCTGGCACAGGCCCATGCACTGCAGGCCCATGCTGCAGCAGCCAATCAGGCAGCGGCGGCGGCCGCAGCGGGAGGACAACCCCAAGTGATGCACCTGCCGCTCCCTGCCCACTTGGCTGCAGCACACGCTGGGCAGCCCACCCTCATCCCAGTCAGCGGTACCTCTCTCCCTGGGCTACAGGCCTTGCAGGCACAAGCCCAAGCCCAGGCACAGGCACAAGCACAGGCAGCACATGCCCTTCCATCGCATGCTGCAACACATGGTATCCCCATCTCAGCCGGTCACTTAGGGCCGCAGGTTCTGGCACCCATGCCACATCCTATAGCCATGCAGATGCAAGTGCCAGGTCAGCCACTGGTCTTGGGGCACGGCATGCCCGTCCTACGGCTACACCGCCCACCTCACTTGTGACGCTGATATTCAAGATCTTCTTGAGAAAAAGACGCTCTCACAGCTAGCTGCCGGTCTCCGCACGTGTCACAAACTGCACTTCTGGAATGTGACAGTTGTATGACGTGTTGGGGACTGGGCAAAGTCACACATGTCTGTGATCACCTGGCGGATCCAAGGACCCTGCCTGAATACAATTTTCCCTAGCCTAATTACCTGCCTCCCTACTAATCCATGATCAGGAAGTCCAATGTTGTTGACATTTTGCTGTGTAAATATCAGAATCAACATTGGAATCTACCCTCCAGGGATTCAAAATCTGCCTGGACTGCTACCTGTGAGACAATGCATCCTCTTCATTACCTATCACCTTTATTTGTGTAGCCAGTCTGTTAAGACTCTTTTATTTCCCTTCTTGGCTCACATTTTGGTCGCTTATTGTATGTTCACGCTAGATAAACCTGCATTGACAAAAAGGGGTAATGTGTTTTATCAAAAGGAAAGGTAAAGAATTGGGATAGAACTGTGGAATAACCATACAACTTATTTCAAAGCTGTTGTGTTTGGTTCACTAGAATCTATAGGTTAGGCGCAAGAGAAAGTCCCCAGAGTTTCTGTGTATGTAATACACAGGGCTCTGAGGCAAAGCTTCTTCAGTGGGACTAATAGTTCGCACAAAAAAAATGCGAGCAGATATCTTGACTGCAAAACTAAGACACAATGAACAAATCATCATAGGACGATGTCAAAATAATTGAAAATAATGTTGGACAATTGAATTATGTCAAATAATTGTTCATGAGAGGAGCTAAATCTAGGAAATGAATTGTATTGTGCTAAAACTAAGCAGTTGTTAATGACGATGTTCTGTGAGGTATACAAAAGAATACCTCACAGCAAGGTATAGATAGGAATACCCTGATTTATATCGACTCACGGGGTCTGATTGCATAGTTAAGGCTTTGCGGTTAAATTGACAACACGAGCCACCTTCAAGGTGATTGTAATGTAAACACTGTTTTGAATTCTCTCTTATTTATTGCTGCTTTTTGTTTTTGGTTGGAAATGTGTTTTAAAAGGATGGTGCATGAGTCGCGTTCTCTTTGTGCGTACGTTGGGTGAATGTGTTATGCAGAGAGTATGAACTGAATATAGTGATGTACATAGGAGCCCACATGTGAACAGACCGCGCATAATGCGCTCAAACGCAGACACGGTATTGGGCTAGGGTCTTGAAGACCACTATCTTCAGCCTGATCTGCCCAACCATGCCCCTGGAACATGAAAACCTCACAGTTTCTGTATATATATGGATAAGCCTTATATATAATATATAAATATATACGAATGTACATAGCCCCTGGCTCTTTGGAGAGTAAACATTGGTTAGAAAGGAATGTGTTCTATATGAAATAATGAGCTTTTTACAAATGATGCAGCGTAGGCTTCCGATATGATTGAATGAGAATTATAATGCCATTGTACAATTAATTTGAAGTCCTTGTTCAATGTAATGATCATTGTTATCCCTTTTCAATAGCAGCAGCATGCACATATTTCTCTAGAAAAGAAGAAAAATAGGGGTTTCATTAAACACAGCCTTTTTTAGAAGAAAGAAAAAAATGAATGTCTGCTTAGCAACTTGCGAATGAACAAAGAAAAAAATCTTCACTAGATATTTTGACAAAAGTTAGCAAGGTGATCACGTGTTTATGGAATAAGGAGGTTCTTATGCCGTTAGCAAAGCCATGAATGGTCAAAGTAAGAGGAAATTTCATGTTATACCAATTCTAGGTTGCCATGATGCAATGCCAACAGCTGTACAACGCGAGAAAGATGGCAGTTATCTCACAAGAGCTGGGTATAGAAAGCAATGTTGTAATAAAAGACATTTTATACTACAATGTAGGTGTCAAGTTCTTGTCTTGTCTTTTGTTTTAGGGGGAATTTTCCATATGTGAAATATTTGGCAGTCTACTGATGGCAGAAAGTTCTCATACATTACAATATTTTAGAAAAATTATAGTCACAAATAAAACTATGAACAAATACAATATATATAAATGACATTGAAATTTCAAAATTCGTGTTTTTCGCAGCGTATCTGCTTGAGTAATTTGTTATTTTGTGTGCTTAAGAGAAGCAACACTCCAACACAATAACCAAACCAGCTGCTCGAAGAGATCAGATGTGCTTGGAGAGCGAGTTGGCCAAAGCATCCGCTTCAATGATAGGAACTGATCATGTGTTAGAAGAGTGAGACTGCACTCTCCAATCACAATGATCAATACACATCCGCTTGAAGAGTGAAGTGTAAAGATATGATTGGAGAGTGAAACTCGATCTTCAAGCATATTGCAGAAAGCAGCTGAAACATCTGCTAGGAGAGTGAGTTGACCAAAACATCTGCTTGAAGAATGATAGGAACTGATCATGTGCTAGAAGAGTGAGGCTGCAATCACTGATCAATACATCCGTTTGAAGAGTGAAGTGAAAGGAGGGCCAAAGCATCCGTTTAGAGCCTGGACCTTTGCTGGATGTGTCGTGGGAGAGTGAGGGTATGTGCTTGGAGAGCGAAGGTACTCTCCCAACATATTCTCTGTAGTTCACTCTTGAAGCAGATGCTTTGGTCATTGTGCTTGGAGAATGTAGCAGTCTCCAAGCATGTTAGCTGTGCTAGCAGTGACATTGCTCTCCAAGCAGATATTTGGTCATATTGTCAATCGCCAAACACAGACCCTTTTGGAGAGTGGAGCCATTAGTGTGTAAGAGGTCAAGTAGGTTTGTCTCATGTGTGTCAAAAAGGCTTTCTTGAATAAATTTCATACAAAACCAATGCACAACACAGTTTTCTTTATATATGCTCTTTATTCTGATAGCAATATTACAGCGATTTCTTTCCGGTGTATATTAAAACAAGAAACAATTTAGTTCCTCCTATACTTTGTTCCAGCTGTCAATCTACCCATATAAGTTTTCTTCTTTCAGTGGTTACCAATTGTAGCTAGAAGTATTCAGAAATGTTATCAGTACTATTTGCCATACTGTCATTATATTTAGAAAAAAAAATAGTGATTACAGAGTGTTTGGACGTACCGAAAATCTACTTCTTAGTTCTCGCCTAAACTGGGCCGAGTATTAGAAGTTTATAGTAAAAACCAAATGAGAAATGGCGATTTAAAATTGATGGGACTTGTCTCTAAAAGAGCCTAATAAACAAATACCAGAAGATTTATGTTTTACCCAGCAGAGGTACGGTACCATATATTTGCTGTTTGCCTAGCAAATTTCTCATGTTTGGCATTTAAGAACCAGAATAGCTTCACAATAGCTGGGGGGGGGGGGGGCTCATCTTGTGGTCTTTAAAATAAAAGATTTTACATAACTTCCATAATCTCCTGCATATAAGGCGCAACCAGCTTTGGAAAATTCTCAAAAAAATGAAAAATTCATAACTTTGGTTCTATTGAATAAATTTTCAAAATTCAAAGACCTATGTGTAACTTGGGCCCCATGGACCCCCATATGTCCTGCTATGGCTAAGGGGGCATGTAACATATCAAAAGAAAGGTCTTGGGAGTCCCCCATGTGGATACAATGAGAACTAAATACCTCTGTATAAGACGCGCCTTATACGCGGGAGATGTGTGGTCTCCACACTGACTATAATCTTCATGTTTCATGAATTCAAACAGACTTTCATCCCTGATAATAGAACACATGACATCCCGATTATCTAAGGAGATATCACAATTTTTTTTCTTGCAATACCTGTAGTGGTTAAAACCAGGTTATATATTCGCCATTAACGACTGTACAGTCACAGAACCCTAAAAAAAAAAATCGAACTTTGTGGGTCCTGTTTCTGATCATAAAAATGCCCCTATGTTTCAGCATTCCTATTTAACCAAAGAAAGGTGGGATTGCCTAATGTGTACAACTTTATTTACATTATATTACATTGAATATCACATCATAATTAGACCTGCGAGGAGAAAATTATCTGTGTAATACTACTGGCTACCACAGTGCCAGATCCCTTCTATAAACGTTTATGGGTCGCATTATGTATCAATGCACATTTGGTAATTGTGCTTTACCCCTAGCGAAATTTCGCTGACCATGGCTGCATTTTTCATGTCGACCCTTCACCACCTACAATAGGAGGGCCAAAATGCATTGGGGACCTTATATATTAAAGGAAATTCTGTGGGTTATATACATGGCGGTGCAGGGCTAAAGAAAGTGACTTCACAATACCATAATGCAACACTATACCACATTCCCTTGTATAAGCCACGGCTTGTATGAAAACCAACTTATAGGTGTGGCTTATAAGGTCCACCTGTGCTCAGGATGCGGCTTATAACATTTTTAACATTACAATGTAAAGAAGGGCACTAAAGTGCCCATTTTCAAACCCCTGGTCCGGCTTATAACATTCTCTCACACACAGGGTGCAGCTTATACGAGGGAATTTAAGGTGGTAGTTTTCTTTTTGTTAATATCGAAACACCCTGGCAAGTCTTAGTGTGTGTGTACCAAACACTCTTTCTCCCACTATCAATAAATCCAGTAACATCTAATACACATCCTGTGTAATGAACTTAATTGTTATAGATTGACAACTATTTGAACCATTGGGAAAATGTCCATATGAATTTCTGGTCATCTCAATAAAAACTAAAATGATACTTATCAAGTGTTCCCATGTACATCATCTGATTTGATCATCACTTTAAAACAGACGATTTAGGATCCATTAATAAATAAATAGCACTGAGCTTTTGATGTGGGTAACCTGGAGACTTTTTCCTTGTAAATCCCTTCTCAACCCCTCCCCAACAGTATTAAATTTACCCCATACTAAATATGAACACAACCCTAGTTGAAGTTAACTACTATTTCGTCACAATCTTTGCTTTCCGGCGATCTTCTTTCCCTCTACAACTTCTCTGATTTCTTCAGCATCAAGTGTTTCATACTTCATCAGGGCCTGGGCCAGTGCTGTGTGTTCCGCTGAGTGCGTCTTTAGGATGGTCTTTGCACGGTCGTATGATTCCTGGGAAGAGATGAGTATAGCACATAGCAACTATAACCACACGTCAACAAGTTAACAGCTTTTTTATATTTGGCCCATTGAAAAAATCTATATTCATCAATCATAGGGTATTCAATAGAAACTTATTGAAATTGCTTCTTGATATAGATGATCGAAGATGTCATATTTTTCCATCACATATATGCTCTTATACAATAAAATCTATAACAAGAGGAAGAGGGGCCTTTTCATTAGTTAAATGCATATGCATAGAGACTTGCATCGACCACACATGTTCTGTGAACGACTGTCCGACTAAATTCATAGACAACATAAAAGTTGGGTTGTCTCAAATAAGTACTGCCTAAATCAGTTGGGCATGAACGCATTTTTCACACAAGCATGTAATAGTAAAATGTCAAACCTGTAAAAGCCTCTTTATTTCACTATCGACTAGTTCGGTGGTAGCTGGACTAACTTCATTTACTTTCAGCATCGACAGCCCGCTGTCAAATGCCTCATTGTCAAACATACGCACGCCAACTTTCTCTGACATGCCAAACTGCTTCACCATAGCTGTGGCAATCCGCGTGGCTGTTGAGAAGTCAGAACTTGCCCCTGGAATGACATGGAGCATCAGTGAACATGCAGTCAAACATAAAAAAAAAACATCAAATCAATATGCCTGTGTCATATATAATAGTTATTGAGTTGTTGAGGACTTGGGATGTACACTTCGGTATTAAAAGAATCAACTTTCAAACTTCACATGGAACTTGTAACTTTCTCTCAACGTCCAGATGTGACTTATACGCTGGTGCGGCTTTAATACAATGCAGAGGTGTCAGTTGGGAATAGGCTCTGAAGACCTTTGGATGTTAGCAAAGCACCCATTCCCCCTAATGTGTTATGCTAAAAGCACCTATCTTGTGTTCCTTTCAACCTGTGCCCCTCACTTAAAAACAGTAAAACCATCTCTAGAATGGATGGTCATAGAAAGACAATCAAAAACACTGCATCAGAATTTCAGCCAATCAGCAGCCAGCTTAGATTCATGTCCTCTGAAATGAGATTTCAGAGATACTCTGATCTCTGAAAGGTGGTTTGTCTAGAAAAGGCTAGAGGGCAGCACAAAGCATGCTTAATTCCACCTGCTGAAGCCTGAACTATGCTCAGCCTTAGGCTCCCTAGAAGTAGAAAAGAAATGTTGTAAGGGTATCTAACTATGATTAATGTAATTCTCTCTATCCAAATTATGACCACAAGTTGGAAGATGTCTCTGAGATGTCTGATTCTTAGGAAAGTTTGAACATCTGAAAATAGACGGACCTCTGAAGGTCTGACATCTCTTAATACAAGGCTTTAGGGTATGTGATAGATAACTGTCCTGACCGGTTGTGACCTTGTCACTGCCATAGATGAGTTCCTCTGCGACACGGCCTCCCATGGCCACGTCCATCATGGCAAGCAGCTGTGAGCGACTCTGGTTGTATTCCTCCTTCTCTGGCATCATAGACGTCTGAAAAATGAAGTCATGATGCACCTTATATGCTTACAGAGACTTCAGAGCAGGTTTGCCATGTAGTGATATGTTTTACCTTTTATTAAATTTTCTTTTTTTTCTTTTTTTGGCTACAAAACCTTTGTCCACAATACATGCCTAGGGAGCGTTCATTATTTATGGCAGGGGGGGGATGACCAAATGAAGGGGGGGGGGGTAATTTTTTTTGGAGGTATTCAGAGAAGGGGGGGGGGTCATTTTTTTTCAACCTAGTCTTAGAGGGGGGGGGGTCATTTTTTTTCAACCCATTACCGAGGGGTGGGGTAATTCCTTTTCGGGTAGTATTTGCCAATGTGATGCAAATTTTATGACAAAGCATAATTTTTTTTTTTGTGACACGTCACAAATTTTAAACTTTCAGTAATAATTCTAGCACAATTCTGCCCAACATTTTGTTACCAGCTACCTCTAAATCATATCCATTTAATTATGTTATATGAATTGAATGAGAGTCTTACTCTTTTGAGTCTTAAAACATGGATGAGGACAGTCACTAGTCCGCAGAGATGTAAGTTGGGTGTTGGCCAAACCTCTGAAAATTTAAGGGCCCTTAAAGACTTCACAAGTGAAAGGCTCTCACAAAGTATAAAACTGCATTTAAGCCTAAATTTGAGGGGTCTATGGACCAGTGAAAAGGGATGAACCTCTGAAGGTATAACATCTCTGTGTAACCACTATGGTATATAGATTTCCCTGGGGGGTAACACTGTTCAGCTCTTGGGATTGAAATATATGGCCCAATGTTTGACACAACGTTCCATGTTCTATTGCTGGCCTTGCTGATTGCCTCAAAAGATGTCATGATTAAAATAAACACTTTCTTTTAAAGGGTGGAGGGGCTAGGATGGCTACGCCACAAACAGTACTTTGTGGTGCCACCCCATACACATCACTAGAGTGAGCAGGGTACCAACAAAGCTCTCAGCAGTAAAGAAAGCTACATGCTAAAATCACTGCAACGTGCAATCAGAATTTCCTGTATTAACCCTTATTTTCACCCCTTGATGAAATTAACCCTGACGAGATTGATTATATTCATAACACCCATTAAATTAATATAAACCCAAGATTATAATGACATATAAATAGAAAGACAAGCTACAAAAGTTTGTTTCTGTATACACAATTTCAAATTTTGAAAAAGAAACTAGAAGCAAGTACCTCAATCAGAATAATTCTTCCATTGGTCAGGAGTTGGTCACATGGTATAGTTGGCTACGACATACCTATTCTAGCTGCATCAGTAGTAGTCCATGCTAGCCCCTTTTAACTGAGTTCAAGGGAGGAGTCTTCAAATTGATGTTTTACCAAGAGGTAAATCAATCAACAGCAGGGTATTCAGAATTTGATTGCTCCAAGATTAAATAAAAGCCGGCCAATTACCATCCCATCAAAATGTTTAAGGCTCCTAGGGCAAAGCCCTATGTTATAGTGGCTTCTATGTTCAAAGAACTATAGTCTATACAAAATTATCATACTATTAAGTGATGCTATAGTGACGAAATATATTACACCATTTATACACCATATTTGAATAGGAGCGAGCTTTCAGGCTAAGCACAGCTCCCCATAGCTCACCCCCCAGTTCACTCTCCTACATTATGCTGTCTATTGACATCCAATAAATCATCATGTTGCCTGTAAAAGGTCATTGAATGGCAAAACTAAATATAGGGCATCAATGTGCATTGCTCGTAACTCGAAAAGAAAGAAATCAATAGTCTGACATCAGCACTCCCTCACCCAGGTTATTGGCACCACCAAACCACTATTCGCATAACTCCCACCAAAACTGCCCTATTCGCAACCACACTGCCAAAAAAGCGGGAAAGTTGATACATGGACCAACATCATATACCTTAACCATTGCAGGCAAAAAGCGTCTCATGGCGGCCAACTAACTGACTAGAATACAGATAATTACTCAAAATTTACAAAAGTTGGTACTGAAATACCTTTTCCTGCAAGACCCCTCCATCTCCTCCTTTCATGGCACCACAAATTCATTAAGTAATTCTGCCTCTTATATATAAAATTTCCATCTTTTTAAAATCTTATTTGCACCACCAAAATGACTGAAAATGACGGGACCCATAGTCGTCTCCTATAACTGTGTGGTTAATAAAACATCATGTTGCCTGTAAAGGGTTCGGTCATTTCTATAACCAATAAATTATCGCATTGCTTATAAAGGGTTATTGTATGGTATACTCAATAAAATATCATGTTGCCTGTAAAGGGTTATGGTTAGGCATGATCAATAAGCCATCATATTTCATATAAAAGGTTTTTGTATGGAATAACCTAACAACATGGTGTCTGTAAAGGTTTGTTGTTTAGTTTCGCCACTAGAGTTTGGGGCAATACTATCAGTGATAATTTGTGCCTCCTGATCACGGCAAATTGTGCCCCCTGATCACGGCAAACTGTGCCCACCCTCTCCACGGCAAACTGTGCCCACTCTTAACGGCAAACTCTGGCCTGTTTCATGGTGCTACTGACGTTGCCAAATGACGTGAAGTTGCTAGGTGAAATGACGTTGCTAAGGGACGTGATGTTGTGTCATAAAACACCATGATGATGCCACACTCCAAGCTGATTCTCTCGGAATGGCTCAGTTCAAAGGTTTAGGGTTAAATATCTCAGCCATTTAATTTTATTTCAACATTATATTTCAGGGGTTGATGGTATGCATAGATTCAAACATTATCATGCATTATTTGCACATTGATGTTGTGAGAAATGCTTATTTCAATGGTTTGAATCATAAGACAACAATGGCAGTTTTCTTCTAGATGTTTTTACTCCTTTTGCTAGGTCCTATGCCAAGGGTATGTGTTAATAATGACCTTTCTGTTAAATTCAATTTTGAAAAATGAGATTCAGTGGGAGTAAAGCATCAGTCCCTATTATACTACTGATACATACTATCAGTTGGAATATGTATTTTCTTTGTATAGGTCAAAACTGGAAATATAAAACCTAAAAAACTAATTTCTACAATTATGGTTAAAGAGATGATTGTTTCCTTTAAAGAGTTAAGTAAGTAGCTCCTTCAACCAGAGCCTCAACTAATCCGCCAATATCACAGTCTCCAAGCACTAACACTCCTAATTGGAAAATAGGTAAGGTATTGTAACCAAGCCTATGGTGGAGTGAGAGGTTTGTGGCATATTCACAAACTGTGAAGACACCCGTAACTCTCCAATCTCAAACACACCAAATTGGAGCATGAGTTGAGTTTAGTACAAAGCCTCTGCTTACTATAGAACAAAGCAGAATTGACCACAGCTAATCCCCACCAGTTCACTCTCCTACATTATGTTGTGTACTGACTTAACATGGTTGAGTTATGTACAGACTAAGCCTATACGAGGATTATATTTCTTGGGGCTACTCATTTTCCACATGGTATATATAGATGTAAGTAAGTTAGTGGAAAGCCATTAAGTTAATGAAACATAACTGGAATGGTTCAAAAGCTTTTTATATCACCTAGTATAATGAATGGCCTGATATAGATGAGGTACGGTAATATAGACTTTGTTGAACATTGTAAAAAGTGGGGCGGGGGGGGGGTCATTTTCTTTCAACCTATTCTGAAGGGGGTGGTCAGTTTTTTTTCAACCTATTCTTAGAGGGGGGGGGGGTCAGTTTTTTCCAACCTATTCTTAGATGGGGGGGGGTCAGTTTTTTCCCAACCCATTCCGAAGGGGGGTCAGTGTTTTTTTTTACGTATTCATTCTGCCAGAATGTCGTCTCCGCCCCGCCATAAATAAGGAACGCTCCCTTAGTGCAATACTGCATGTAAGTGCATTTGGATCAACATGGAGAAAGGTACCTCCATGAGGCCCTTTTACCATGATGCTTTTTACAATGTTAACAACATTGTATTCCACTCCACAGTTTGTGTTTGTCTGAAATTGTTTGTGGGTCATAAAGCGGCTATGCATAATGAAGAGTTATCTCAGGGTACCCACAAAGTCCAGACTGAAATTCCTAGCTTATCTAAATTTGCAGTAGAGGGCGGCACAAGGCACGTCCGATCTACAGCTTATTCTAGCTTATACCACGATTCTAGCCTTTTCAGAGGTAGACGTTCCCTTTTTGACCTGAATTTATTGATATCTTATTGATATTCTATTGATTATTAATGGATAAATCGTGGTATTAACGTATTGCGCTTTTGCTGACGAGGGCACACGGGCCATGTATGGAGTTCTAATGCACTTCTGTGAAGTTTATTTCATCTCAGATTGTCCCTGAACATGGTTCCGGGACATAAACAAAGTCGGCAAAGTCAGGCATGGGATTGGGTTTTGAAGAAATATCCTAGATGGTGCCCCTCAGTGTAGTTTTCGAGAGGATTTAATGGGATAAAAATCTGAAAACGCCCAACCCCCTTTTATTAACTACTTTCTTATTGGATCTGTAAAAGTCACGAGGATAACCAATTTACTCCGTAGACGCTCTGAGGGAACCTCAGAGACCAAGTGTGTCTGTTGTAGTCTGTTTGGTCAGCCAGATTGGCTGAGTGCCCAGTTCTCACAGAAGTACTTACTGTCAGGTCCAATGCTTCCACCAACACTTCCCTCAATGTATATCCAAAGATTCACAATACACAAAGCACTTGAAATACTTGTAATAATTAATAATCCAGGTGATTTTCAAATCTCCCTCCCTAACTCCAAATCATTGTCAGCCATCTTGAAGCCAGGTGTAGCCACCTAGTGCCAAAAAGACTACACTATTCTTGGTTGGTTAGCCCTATGTTTCAAGAGCAGTCTAACACAAGGTAGCAGCACAAGATGTTGACAATGGAGGCCATTGAGGTAGTGATATCTAAGCTCAAGATAAACATGTCAGATTTATTGGATATATCTCATGTTTCAGTCAATATAAGCTGATGTACATGAAAACTACATGTTTGTGAATAGGAGGGACAATTTCCAGGAACTGAAAGTGAGTACTTAGTTCAGACTAGCCATGTGTTTGTGCCACTATAGACTTGTATACATCTTGGATCCTGCCTGTGAGCAGGCAGGTATTTCGGCCTAAACCAATTCAGCCTTCAAACTTCCGAGATTTTGGATATATCGTGAAGAATCCCATACCTGCAAAGTGGCTGTGACTCCCATACTATTTTTAGACCAGCCAGTGGAAGAATTTTGAAGATTCAGCCAATGGGTGCGCACGCTGTGTAGGCAATAACAATCTCAAGATCGCCCTTGTGTTCGGGTTGTATTACCATCTATAAAATTCCATGACATTTCCATGGCTGTCCATGATGCGTGGGAGCCCTGTTATCTTAATCTTTGGTCGTTTTACCATTAGACTGTTTCTCCTCTGCCTTCCAACCACCAGAGTACAATAGCTATACAGCAGTAGAAACCATTAAACATAGAAGGGTAGTGTGACTTACATGTCCTAGACTGGTACCGCGGGGTATGATGGTGACTTTATGGAGTGGTGTGGAGTCTTTTGTATAGAAGGCTACCAGTGTGTGGCCCGCTTCGTGATAGGCTGTCATTAGATTTGTTGCCTCGTCAGGGATCTTTGTCTTCTTAGCTGGACCTACACGGAGTGATAAGAGTATTGAACCGATTGTTGAGATTTACAAGATTAAATCTTTGTAATTGCTCATAATACATGACCAAGAGTCATCCCTACACTAAGAAAAACACAAATGTCACATGGTTTTAATTTTTCTATGTTAATAATCAACCATTGGTGTGATTCTGGGTACCCAAAGGTGAAAGGATACTTTGTGTTGTTGTTTTTTAAAATTTAAACAGGTTCCAGTTAAATTCTATTGAGCTTAATTGTGATAACTATCTATGTACAAAATTATTTTATCATGCCGGCAAGAAAATTGATGCTCACGAAATTTATAATCAAATCTTAATCTGGCGGAGAACTTTGTATTGCTTAGCCTAGAATCCTTAACAAAGGTATATTTGTATAAAGTCCACTGTCTTACCCATCAGGATCTTATCCTTAGCATACTCTATGTGCTTCATGCCCACAGCATTGTCACCATCTATTGCTGCTTTTAGCGCTGCTTGATTTACCAGGTTTTCTAAATCGGCACCTACAAGAAATGTTATGACCATGTGTACTCCGGATATGTGAGCGTAATGATTATATTAGTAAATCTTTTAATTTGCAACGCAATGTCTAAAGAATAAGTCTTGAATGATTCTAAAAGATATTTTCGAGCACATTATAAAGTCCTACAAGAATAGGAGAAATGTGGTCTCCTCAAACCGAATAGTGAGGACTACATACCTGTGCACCCAGTTGTTCCTCTTGCAAGCTGATCAATATCAATATCTGCAAAATCATAAAATATTGAATATATTCAAGATGCATCGGGAGGTAATATTCAAACCGTGTTAAAGAGCATACTACAATGTGGGAAAGAGTCTCTGAACACTTCATTTTTCATTGACTGAAAATGATTAAAAGGCAATGCGCCATGTGAATTATAAAGAGCACTCAGTCTGCTACCGGTTGTATATCATGTTAGAGTATGATGATCCACACCTCCGCTGTAGCTGAGAGGAGCGGCAACGAAGCTAACTTGCTGGATAAGGTACATTGAGACTTAAACATACCATCACCCAGTTTAATCTTCTTGAGGTAAAGACTGAGGATATCTTTCCTGCCCTTCAGATCTGGTGCAAAGACGCGCACTTCAACGTCGAACCGACCCGGCCGCAACAATGCCCTGTAAATATCAACTTCTGATTAGATAGTTCAACCCTTTTACAATGACAAGTTTCTTCAAAATTTAATGTTCATCTTCCGAGATGATGGCCCTGCGCTTATAGCTTAACAATAACAAAAATTGAACTGAATATGGTTTGTGACAAAATTCGAAACTCTCTGATAGAAGAGTGTTGGAGAACCAGTGGAGTCGACAAAGAAAAACACAACACTTACTTGTCCAGGTTGTCTCTTCTATTTGTCGCACCCAATACGATAACTCCCTCGTTTTGTTGAAAACTGAAATGAACATAGAACAGTGTCATTATAAATGTCCAACCATGCTCTTTATGTATCAAAGTACCCCCACCCATATAAGCTGCATCCTAAAGCTGATCGCAGACGGGCCCGACTGGGTTGGCCGATCCTGACGATCGGGAGCATCTGCACAGACATCTGATCAAGTCTGACAATATCAAACATGTTTGATGTCCCCGATCGGATTGGATCGGTACTCCCTGGTTACCGATCGAATCTGGCCGTCTGCGGTTGCCTTAATTATATGACACACTCTGAGTTAAAGAAACAATATAAGGTGCAAGCTGCAGGTCATTTTTAAAGAAGTTTCATACTTTTACGTCATATGAAATATCGCCTCTGCTTGAAAGCACAGAGCTTTTTGTATATATTAAAGTAATATAGGATAGAGAGTGTTCCACTGCAACCGTCATTATTACGCCACTCACCCGGTCTTCCAACCGATGTTCTGACTGTTCTTGGCCAGCAGGCCATTTTGGCCTCTTCTCGGCATTGCCCAAAATTGGTTTAAACATTATGATGTCCTTCAACTTTATCTCTGGTTTATGAAAGTGGTTTGTCTTACAATGGACCTTAAACATCGCAAATGTTTCAAATAAAATGGAACGATGTGCTTTGGTAAGCACAAAGGGCTCAGGGCTAGTGCTGCCACCTACCATATTAAAATGTAATGAAGAAGATATCGAGCAGCGCATGCGCAATGTTAACAAACAGATCTACTCAAGGTACACTACTCTGACTAGTCTTAGTATATGATGTCGGCCAATGAAAATTGTTCTTTATGTACTTAGAGTATACCTAAGGGGTAGGCAAAGAGGCTACCTGATCATGAACATTGTGGAGCTAATAACTTTTCCCGCGTTTTTTGAAAGGCTTCCAAAACGTCTCACTTTTAGACGCTGTTTTCGAATCAAATAGAAACAAAGAGAGAAAAGTCCAGCCCGGAGGTAAACCTATGGAGGACTGGATTGGAGAAGATGTTTTTATGAAATGACTTTTTTCTTTATTTAATTTTGTATGAACTCATGGATGGATTTTTGAATTTATTTCTTTACTATAACTAAAGACTGATATATGAACTACCGGGTATTCATGTATGGTAATTTTATTACTTTACATGCTTTGTTTCTTGTAGAAAATTGAGATTGAACATGAATTGATACTTGGATTATGTAGAAAAATTCCAAATGGTGATATCATCAACAATGTAATGCTTAGAACCAGGTTTTACATTTATAGGCAGCGTTTGTATCACAAGTGCCATCTTGATCTGTTGCAATGGATAGGAGAGTTTAAACACTCTCTTCTCTCAGAACAATTTATATGCAGTCTGGAGAACAAGCAAAGGAGGTTTAGGAAATGGGAGGCTATTTTGGACTCAATGTAACCGCTATGCATACACTGAAGGAACCCTAGTATCTCACTCACAGCATACTTCCTAGATAGGGGAACGGAGCTGTGAAAACTGTATCGATGTAGAGGTATATCAGTATCTAGTCTCTATCACTAGTCATATAGAACACATCTATTGTCATACTCATTATAATAATGCGCTATGTATTGTCCTGTGGTGTCCTGTGGTGTTTATATAACAAAATATCAAAAAAATGTAGCGAAGACCTGTATAGCTATAGACATTTTTTTAAATAAAAAATGAGCGCTGCTCTATATATAAAAAAATAAAATTGAGATTGAAAATTGTATAACTGACTTTTTTTCCAATGCCACCACCTACCCGGTGGTATAGACTCAGGGTGGTCCCTGAGCCAAATATGCATAGATATACTAACCCGTCCATCTCTGACAGAAGCTGGTTGATGGTTTGGTTGGCGTATGGATGGATCTGGGAACTGGTTCTCTTTGCACCAACTGTATCGATCTCATCGATAAAGATGACACATGGTGCCCTCAGCTTGGCAGCATCTAGAAATACATGCATGCATAAATTTAAAGTATTCACTTTGTATATCAATGGGTAAAGGCATGAGAAACGGGTGTTAGATACTAGAGCAGTCATCCATGGACTTTTCCTTTTCTAAGACCTCTAGATTAAACAAATTATCATTTTTTTGCGGTCCACTAGATCTTTTTTTTTTATATTGCATTATGCTTGTTTGTCAATTGCCAACCAAGTGATCCAAATACAACATGTACAGTTTTAACTTACCGAATAATTGTCGTACTCGTTTAGCTCCTGTCCCAACAAAGATCTCATCAAACTCTGAACCAGAGGCATGAAAGAATGGGACGCCTGCCTCTCCTGCTACAGCCCGGGCCAGCAACGTTTTACCAATACCAGGTGGCCCAACCAGCAACACACCCTTGGGCAGCTTGGCACCGATATCTTCAAAACGATCTGGGGACCGTAAAAACTCTACTACATCCTTTAGTTCTTGTTTCGCTTCATCAACCTGAGAAAGGAATTCAAATTTACAACAGAGTATATAAAGACAATGTACAATGTACTACCGTGAAAGCTTTTACGTGACGTAAAATGCATTTTTATTTTTGTGTGAACAGGGATGTCTAAGTGTCAACATGAAGATTCTACATAAAAAGCAGCTGAGAGTTTCTTTTATTCGGGTCTATTAGAAACTCCATAAGTTAAATCAATTTTTGAATAATTTGAATCATCCCAGTTTACCGTCGGACGTTGCTGGGTGGAGGGGAGTTGCCCCCTCTCTTTGAGTGTTTTCTATCTAGTGTTTTAAATATTCCCCGTTACTGGGGAATCAGGACCCTCAGTCCTAGAAGGCGGGTCTGTTCTAGTTGAGGTACATGTAGTGACTTATATATCTAGTGATGTAACTCACCCCTTTAACGTCGTCAAATGTAACTTTGATGTCCTCTGGGTTGACTTCATATCTTTCTCCCTTCAGCACGTTTATCTTCATATCTGCAAGTCAAAATATTAGGATCAAAGTACTGTAAGAGAGAAGTACTGTAATCTCTCGCCTACAAGACGCGTCTAATACGCGAGGTTTTAGTTCTCCCAGCATCTGCAAGGGAGACATCAAGACCTTTCTTTTGATATGTAACTCTTCCCCTACTTTATAATAGAACATAAAGGGCTCCAGGATCGTCCCTGAGGCCAAAGCTACACAAAACTTTTTGAATTTTTAAAATCACTTTAGTAGAACAAACAGGGTTCCCACAAAAATATCAGATTGTAATTCCATGACTTTCCCTGACCAAAAATAATCATTTTCCCTGACCAAGTTATAGCGCAGCAGAGGCCCCGCAGCAGAATCTGAAATGCCAACGTTTACCAACTAATCTATACCAAGGGTGTAATTTTGAAGAGCAATTACAAATTTTACTATAAGTTTTCAATAGTATATCAAAACCTTACTTTCAGAAAAAAAACCCTGAAATCTTTGGAAATAATATTTGAATGCCCTCAGGGGAGATTTGTATAAAATTAAACACAAGTGATGCATTTTGGCAGATTTTCCCTGACTTTCCATGACTCAGTGCAAAATTTTGTGAAACTCCCTGACTTTCCCTGACCACTTTATTTTCCCTAACCTGTGGGAACCCTGAACAAAAGTTGTGAATTTTTCATTTTTTTGAGCACAATCCAAAACTCTAGGTGTGTCTTATATGCGCACTGCATCTTATACACGGGAGATTACGTTATTCATCTTAAGCGTTGGTTACACTGCCATCAGTCGGGTGAATTTTTGGTAATCCAACAGACTTTTTTCTATACTTTTGCAATACCGCATTTTCCTTTAATAAAAAAAAAAAAAAATAAATTTTTCCTTTAATAAGTGCACACCCCAACTTTTGGAACCTCAAACCATGCAAATGTAGTGCAATAACAGATTTTGAGGGCAAAAAAAAAAACGATTTTTAGGCTTTAGGGGGTGGGCTTAGAAGAATTAATTTTGTAATAATGTTTTGAGCAATTAAATTTCCGCATATGTGCGCTTATTAGAATGAATACGATATGATAACTTGTCGGATTAGCGAAAAATTTGCCCGACCAACGTCAGTCGAACCAAGGCTTTATTAGAATTATTGAAAGTTTTCTGTTAATACAAAATTTATATGTGCTTTAGAACATATATTTTAGTAATATCTAAGTTATGTAAAATGTGCGGCTCTAGATTTATGGAGTTAACAACAAACCACTCCTCAGTAAAAGAACCAGTATCATTTTATGGTTGTTTTGTGTAGGCTATATACTAGGTAGTCTTGGAGATTTAACCAGATGCAATTATGAATAAACTCTGAGCCAGATACTGCAATCCTATTGGTTGACTGCCTGAGTTGCCATGGTTGCAAATGTCGAAATCTGACAGTATAGTAGAGCAGCAAGAGACATGTCATGCATTCGTTCCTCACCTTGAAATTAGAACTGAGCCAGGTATGTCAATTAGCCACATATTGTCACGACTTAACCCTAGGTTATATATATGCACTACAAATAATATTAATACTGGCCTCATATTTCATTAGGATCGCCAAATAAGGTATGTTATTACTGTAAATAGTTAAGAACCTTGCTTACTTCCTCCAATAGCACTGTATCCCTGGAGCAATTGGAACATCAGCCACACAATTATGCCGTAGATTATGAGGCGGCTGATGCGGCGTGGCCACTGACTGCCATGTTCGGGTTCGCGTCGGTCATGAGCTGCATAACCCTCTGCAAAGGCAACCTTTATGCGTTCCTGTGTTTCAGGTGAGTGCTGGTATTCACCCAGAATGCTCTTGAACTTCTCACTCTGCTTGGTGGTGCTCTTATTAGAAACTTTGTCCATTACCTGATGTTAGATAATTAAGTCAGATGTTAGATTACAGATTATCATTAAATATGAGAAAATTAAAAACCAAATATGATGTGGGCGTGAGATGTGACGGTAATTTTTTCTGTTTTGATATATACTTTTTTTAATCTTAATTCCTTATATCAAACAGCAGAACAATTCTTACCGATTCTCTAAGATACTTGAGTGCAGAAAAGTTGGAATCATCAACCTTTTTCTTTCCCATACCAACAGAACCCTTTGACGCTCTCCGTGTTTTAAAACCCCGTGTCTGTATGAATGACTGTGGCAACCATCGGGGACTGTATCGTTGCCCGGCAGCGAGGAGACCACCCAACTGGGACCTTGGTTCAAATAAGTCCTGCTCCCGGAAACCTTCCAACATGAAATGTAGAAAAAGTTGGTGCTTTTGTTCTTCAATCAGATCAAAGTTCAAGAGGCAAATCTTTTGACAGATACAGATATCATATTACTTCAAAAAGCCCAAAAATGTGAGGCTGAAAATAAACAGCACCAGAAAACACTACACATTAATGCAAACAGCAACACACGTCAGGGATGTTTTATTAGAGCATTTTTCACCTGGCATTTGCATTGCAATGGACCTCTGCATTTTAAATCTACTCTCTGATTGTTTTCTACTTTAGGTTATGAGTTAAATTTATATATTTCATTAACAAACAAAGTGATACATCGGGTCTTTATCATGTGTGTGACAAAACTCTTTAATTTGACTACCTTGCTATATGATCACATCACCAAAATTCGTATGGGTTCACAAGTTTAGATCTTTGAACAGATGGACCTGTGAGCAAAATTTATGATTAGTGGACACTTTCAAACTATCTGTAATGTGTGACAACATACCATGTTTATTCTCCCAGAAAGAATCTGATGAGGAATACGTTTGTTGCCAAGGTGAGGCTAGTGGTGTGTGCGATTTACGGCGTAATGCTAACTCAAATAAGTCAACTTCTTCTGCGATTATTCTGTCCAGTTCCAACTCCTTTAATGTTGACAACACCTGCAGATAAACACAAAGTGTTGGAATCTTAGTACATAAGAGTTGTGCCTCATTGCAGGAAGATGGAAAATGTAGGCAATGTGGACATGTTTGGTGGTCCATATAGACTAGAACGGCAATTCTCTTACCTTATGAATGTGTGCTATAATGTAAAGACAGTAACATGCATTTTTTATAATTATTAATTATAATAACTCTGCTCTACCTTTTTTTCTCTGAGAGAAATACATTAAAATTCTAACTGGGTGCTCATGTAGTTAAACTGTAGTATACTTGAAAGAAAAGATGATTTTCCATTGTCTACTTATTCATATATTTTTTTTCTTTTTGGACCAAGGCTATGAACAATACGGTAATTGTGTCTGATTTAAATAGGTTTTTGAAAAAAGATAAGCACTTACAGAGTCGGTGAGATTATCTGTTGGGGCTGTATCTGTGCTCACTGGTTTTGAATTCTGTACTTGGGACACATTTACTTTCTGCGACCGCTGACTGAGGACACTGTAGACACTCGTTCTAACATGGTTCATCAACCCTGGCAGCTGTGACAACGGTACGCTCTGAAATATAATAGAAAAGGATGAATTATTACATGGTATTCTATCTTGTCCATGAATTACCCTTTTTCAATATAGATAATTCCTAGAATAAGCGAAATACCGTAATCTCCCGCGTAGAAGACGCGTCCTCTACGCCAAACAAATGCCTGGTGCGTCTTATAGGATCTACTGAAGTTGGGGGTGCGTCTTATACGAGGGGTAATTTTACTAATGAACAGTACTAAATTTACAAAATTGAGCCCTAAGAGGTGCGTCTTATATGCGAAAATGCTTCTGCTGAGTTTGGGGTGCGTCCTATACGCGCAACGCGTCTTCTACGCGGGAGATTACGGTAATTCCTAGGCTTAGTAACAAGAGAGCGTTTATTTTAAAACAGTTGAGTCGAGAGTATGTCTTGGAGAGACAGAAAGGAAACGAGGCAAGGGTACAGAGCCTAGGCTAGATGACTTGCCCATGACTTTCCCACTAAGTCATTAAGGACACATTTAGCTGCTTGACTGTCTTCCTCCCCCTCCCAACACAACTACCAGCACAGCTCTGAGTATTGAGGCATGCCTAAGTACCCCCCAACCGACCATAGCCCCCCGACCATAGCCCCCCTGACCATAGCCCCCCCCGACTATAGCCCCCCACCATAGCCCCCCGACCATAGCCCCCCGACCATAGTGCCCCGCATCCATAGTGCCCCCCTGACCATATCCCCCCGACCATAGCCCCCCCGACCATAGCCCCCCTGACCATAGCCCCCCCCCGACTATAGCCCCCCGACCATAGTGCCCCCCGACCATAGCCCCCCCCGACCATAGGCCCCCCGACCATAGCCCCCCGATCATAGCCCCCCGACCATAGCCCCCCGACCATAGCCCCCCCCGAACATATCCCCCCAACCATAGCCCCATAGCCCCCCGACCATAGTGCCCCCCGACCATAGCCCCCCGACCATAGCCCAGCCCCCCGACCATAGCCCCCCCACCATAAGCCCCCCTGACCATAGCCCCCCCCGACCATAGCCCCCCCCCCGACCATAGCCCCCCCCCGACCATAGTGCCCCCCGACCATAGTGCCCCCCGACCATAGTGCCCCCCGACCATAGCCCCCCCGACCATAGGCCCCCCGACCATAGCCCCCCCGACCATAGCCCTCCCCCCGACCATATCCCCCGACCATATCCCCCCAACCATGGCCCCCCCGACCATAGCCCCCCGACCATAGCCCCCCCCGACCATAGCCCCCCGACCATGGCCCCCGACCATAGCCCCCTCGACCATAGGCCCCCCGACCATATCCCCCCAACCATAGCCCCCCCGACCATAGCCCCCCGACCATAGCCCCCCTGACCATAGCCCCCGACCATAGCCCCCCCGACCATAGTGCCCCCCGACCATAGCCCCCCACCATAGCCCCCCCCCCCCGACCATGCCCCCCCGACCAACGCCCCCTCGACCATAGGCCCCCCGACCATAGCCCCCCCCCCCCGACCATAGCCCAGCCCAGCCAGCCATAGACAGTCATTGTTGATCCTACAATTAACATCACAGACAGTGTAGCCAAGGTGATGTGACCTTGTTACAATTACTTGTTACATTTCCTTCCTTTCCCATGGGAAATGATTGGAAGCCAATTCTCTTAAAGGGCCCAGCTATCTCACTACTGATACTTACCATAGAGAAGCCTACTAGGCTCCTCTATGTACTCACCTACATTCACCTCCAATGCAAGACTAATGTTTTGTCTATGAGAGAATCTTGGAATTAAACCTATCAATAAACCAAATTGGAAGGCCTTCAAAATCAACTACCGTATTCTCCAGCGTAGAAGACGCGCTGCGCGTATAGGACGCACCCCAAACTCAGCAGAAGCATTTCCACGTATAAGACGCACCTCTTAGGGCTCAATTTTGTAAATTCAGTACATTTCTATAGTAAAATTACCCCTCGTATAAGACGCACCCCCAATTTCAGTACATGCTATAAGACCCCCCAGCATTTTGTTTGGCGTAGAGGACGCGTCTTATACGCGGGAGTTTACGGTATATCAAAAGATATTTGCCCAGATAACCATGGTACGCACTGCCCCCATACCTACTCTATGCCCTCCTCTTCTAAAAAATCTGAAATCTGTCTATAAGTGGGGTTAAAGACAGTTTGATTACCCTTTTATTTAGGGTAAAAAGAGCCCTAAATCCCATGCATTTCTCCATAGGGAAAAAACCCAACAGTAATTACCATGTCACAGCCATCAAAGTACACCTTAAATGTAAATTCTATTACATGGATAGCTTTGTCTTGCTTTTTGTCTCACTATATGACTAATTTTTGGGGGTTCAGTTGTAACAGAAATAGGGCTAAATGACAGGTTTTGATGGTCTATGCAAATTCTTGGAATCTAAATATAAGAAAAGCATACCCCATGAAATGTTTTTTTCATCATTTATCAAAAGATTTTCATGTAAATAGAAATATGACTCATGGGGTCTTTGAAGGGTGTGATAGGGCCTATGCTGTGTAATGGAATAGTTTTTTGGTGGTGCATGTAATCTGCTAGAGGCTAAAATAGCAATTGAAACTTGGTAATCATAAGAAACTCGGCTAAGGGCTAGTAGACAAGAGGTCAGAAAGGTGGTGTCAAAAGCCCTTGCGTCGTTTAATAACGGTTTTGAAAGATCACCACAAACTTTACAAATCCAGGGCTGTTCGTGGAAGTCTCAGACACCCGTCCCACGTGCCCCACCCACTTCACTTTCCGTCCTGCTGTTAAGGATGGGACATGGGACAGAAGCATCAATATTGTTCCATGTATGCATAGAGAGCTCCGATCATGATGAAGGCATTATGATGTTTTTAACGCTTAGTACCTGTCTTACCTCTTGTGGGGTGCCAAATCTATAAACTTAAATAATGGATTACATTATGTACGTACAAGAGATAAACAGGGTCTATCCTCTAGTATGAATCTACTACTGGGTATGCTGGTGGAGGCTGGTGGCATGCGGTTATGTGTGTTAAAAAACAAAGGCAGCCTTTATGATAGAGGCTGTCTTTTAATTTACTATGCTTGACCCACCCTTCTGTGGCCATTTAGGGAGCGATTTTCTTTTTCTTGATAAAGGATGATCCTTATATGGTGCACTGTATGGAGTGAGTGAGTTTAACGCCATTTCGACAGCTAAGGTCATATTCATGTCCAGAGCTATGTTACAGTTTCACAGAGGAATGTGTCAGTGCCCTCACATATGTGCACAACATACATCCGAGGGGATAGGAAAGAGGATATATAGAATCTGATTTAAGTTGGGTGTGTATTCACTCTCCAGCTGATATCGACCTGTATTAATACAGCAGTGCAGCCTCTGCTGGGAGAACTAGCTCGTCTGGGCGTCAATGACTACTCAGATGAAGGGGTGGAGAGGGCGAGCCTGGGGTCCCCCGTTAGGGTTCTATAGCCAACCCTTTAGCTACCTAAACCCAGGCTAAAGCAAAAAGCCAGTGCGCTACTGAAGAACTGTAGATCAAAGTCTACAAAGAGGGGTGCAAAAATTGTCTGTGCCTCGGCTCTTGGTTGTTTGAGGGGCAGCGTGTAATTTCCATGCATTTGCATAAAAAATGACCACACCCCTGTTGATAAAATATAGGATAGCAAGGTGCATTGCAGGTAACTCGAAAAGCCAACTTTTTTCCCCTTTGTTTTCTCATGCCTTAGATTGTAGTTTTGTAGTTAGGAAATACAAATGTTATATGAGACTGGTCTTTAGCTATTATTCAGTTCATTATATGGAGCCATGTATCTCATCTATGTATCGCATGTACCTCAATGAGGTTAACAGAATAAAATCATTGTCATTGTCACCACTACAATGATATGTACTTTGTACGTTTGTACAACAGGGAACTATTTGCACCACCAGCCTCTCTGAACCTCATTTACATATATCTGCACCCCCAATAGCCATTCGCGCAACCTCAGTGTAAAAAGGCTGGAATGTTGGTCCATGGATCAACATCCCATAGGCTCAGCACTGGGTCCCAAAAGCATCTTAAATGGACTGGACACAAACTGTGAATGACTTGTATGCACTCATGACAGGATATTTAAAGGGGGCCTAGCATGGCTAAGATGTACCCGCATTAGCAAGTCATGTGACCACCTATTGACCAAATTTTGCGCTGGGTCCCGCGAACATATGAACGCTCTTTTGGCAGGTACCCATGTTGAAAATCGCCATCCTAGGCCCCCTTTAAGAAAGTAAAAAAGAAAATAACTTCACTCTTTCTATATCATAAAATAGACATTCTAAGCTTCAATTCCATGTACAAATTGTGAAGTTTATTGCATCATTTAACAGTGTATTTGCAAATTTAAAATCCTACCCTCCCTTTTTTCCCCACCTTTACTGAGGCACTGAAAATCTTGTTTTTTTACCCAGCTCTTATAACTCGAGTTAATAATGATCACTCCCTTTAGCCATTGAAAAGTGAATTCTAGATCTCTGACTGTTTGTAGGCATGGCAGTACTCGCCAGGTGGCGTGACCAACACTCTGCCTACTGAAGCAGCCATTCCTGCCCGAATTTTCTATCTGGGTAATGTCAACTTTGCCTCCACCCTGGAGGAGAACCTACAAACATAGTGACATGATTCCAAATGCTATGATTGCCTACAACACCTCTAGTTTTAGTAGCAGGCTATAATTTTAGTAAAAACAAATTATCAATGATATATATCAGAGGTTCAAAGGTAGGTTATGCTGAAAATTTGACAAAATTAGTGATACTCCCTAACCACTATATAGGTGATGGAAAGTCATTATTTTTCTATATAAATCAGTCTAATGTTTATTGATTTGTGCATGGCAGTGTCTGTGGGAAAGTAAGGTTTAGAACAAGGTTGACCCCGAAATTTTGGCAATGTCCACCATTCTGGTCTTCAAAATTATGAAAACATTATATTATCTCATCATTGATTCATTTTAGATATTCTATGATATTTTTCCTATAAGGAAAACATAACAGCATTAAAATCCATTGAGAATTCAAAGATATATGATCATTCATATTGAAGATGTTCAGTGTTTTTTTTATCATTTTCTGTGAAAACTCCCTCTGACAGCCTGTACACAATCACATCTTGTACAAAAACTATTGACACTAGCATGATAAATCCAATGGATACATGGAGAGAAAATGTTAGGCTTCCATATAACTGGTAACAAATAGCTGTGGGATGAATTTTTCATTTTCTTGGATTCTCAACAGGGCCCCCTCCTTGGGTAGGCACTTACCCACCCCCAGTGCATGGTTCTGCTGCAGTGGAGGTGTGAAACTGTGATAAAGCTGAAACTGGGGAGTGCTAAACTCTCCTTTTTTGCAAGCTCATTGTGTAGCTATTTATTGGAGGATCTTAACAAACATGGGCTCATTTTAAAGGGATTGATTAGGGGTTTAATAAGAATCTATTTGAGAAAAAATTGATTCAGATAAACATCCCATTCTCCCCAAGTGAAGTTACCCCATAACTTTGAAATCATTTTTTGGTATAAAGGCCAAATCTCACATAAAAGAGAATAGTTCCCACACTTTCTAGAGAAAAAAATGGTTTAGAGACTGTCTAGGGTTTTTCATTTCATAGGGGAACAGGATGTTTGCCAGACCCCACAAAAACTTTAGCGTGCCATTCGCTATCACCCTTCCACCAGCTTCTCCATGTCAGGTCCTTGTCTGTTTGCTAGAATCCAATCCTATGTATATCATTTATACAGCAATGGATAGAGCTGATAAAAATAAGTGGATTTCCTTTTTAAATGAAGTCTTTACATCAATTTAAAGGGAAATTCTGACCGATTAAAGATCTCATATCAACTCCATAATTATGCGCCAATTCTGTGAGATCGCTAAACCACAGATGATATTAGGTCATGATAAAATCACATTAAATTGTTAAATTTTGATATGATACATTGATTTTCAACCTTTTATGGGGAACTCTTCCATACATGAGAAGAAAATACTCCAAAAAAATGATTTTAGAGATGTAGCCACTCCTGTATCAGATATGCTTGATCACAAATCTGGACCCTATTTAAACTCCTAAAAGTGGCAGAATTTTGGGTTCGATTTGGGGTCTTTGTCATTCATAACTTCCCTTATACTTGGCATAAAGACTTCATTTAAAGAGCAAATCCACTTTTTTGATGAGATCTATCCATTGCTTAATATATAAAATGCCTGGGACAAAGTCTTAAATTAAAAACTAGGTAAGTGCCTAGCTATGACTGTCTTCGATACAACTATTATATAGCGATGACAGCCAAACACAGCTAAATACCCCCTGTATCTGTCACAGTGCTAAACACCTGGTACTGGTACGCATGTAATTCGATTCTGAGGGTTCTATTGGATAGATTTGCATCAAATCAACACCAAATTGAAGGGAAAATATTATTCTATCCTACTGGAATGTTTTCTTGATCCATGTATGTAGTTTAATGCCAACTGAGAAAGAGGGAAGTTGGGTCTATCAATTTTCAAAACTTGTACAACATAGACCCAAATTCACTGAAATATATCATTTTTTGCCAAGCAGGACGAATATACAGAGCAATTGTCCTTTGACTTTTGATTAAGAATGATTTGGTGTTATAAAGATTTATATTAGTGATTTTTGGCGATTTTTAAACATGTAAAGGTACTATTCAACAGAAAGAAATTCAATTTTTCATTTTTTAGCTTGCCATAAAAATGTCTCTAATAGGAATATCAACTTAATTAAAAAAACATTTGAATACAGATATTAAGACCTTTCATTTGATATATAGATTGTGGAGTTCCGTTCAGGTCCTGATTTTTGGCTGTCATCGCTATATTATTAGTCACTGTGCGCGACTCAGTGAAGGACTGAGTCGCTGGGACTGCCCTATCTAAAACTTGCAGGTGCTCTAGAAACAGCAAGTTTCTAAGAATAACATTTGACAGAAACAAATCCCCAACAATCAGCTTATAATATTGACAAGAGTACCACCTTAGTTTTGCTGTCTGTGAGTGGGAAGAGTGTCTTTTTTTTTAAACTTTTAGATCGCACCCTTTTCCAAGATTTGGCACATGCCGTGTGGGTTGCAACGGGTAGCTATCAGCAGGTGCATTTTCTGCCAGGCAGGAAGTCAATCTTTAATCTCCAAGCAGATTCTAATGAATAACATTATTTTATGAATAACACCTCTGTTGTGAGACCTGAAACCACATCCAACATGGCCGACCGTGGCAGCTAAACTTGATATGAAGACTAACAGATTTGCAAGAACCAAATAATCTGGGCCCCCGTTTGAAAGGTTTCTCACAAAATGGCAACAAACATGTCTTAGGAAGCCATCCTTAAAAGGAAATTGACATAAAAAAATGATGTCCTACAATTCCAGCCACCTGACAAATTAGCCCTATGCAGGAAGCCTGACTCTCCCGTTAGGTAAGAGTCAGCGCCCGCCGGACAATATATTATAGGCCTACAGATAAGAGTTGATGGTTTTCTTAAGCAACAAGGTTAGAATCATAAGTGGAACCACTGAAAGAAATGAATGGCAGATTACATAAGTCATAACACACAACAACTTGCATCAGGTGAAACAGCAGGGAATCAATCAATGACGTCTCCCATTTCACCCATTTTCGACCACTGCAAACCACGACATGACCCGTGTCGGCCCTCAACATTTTAGCATAGGGAATCAATAAAACACAGTTTTTCAACTAACCTGAGCGACCTGTGGTTGGATGCCACTAAGGGCAAACATCGTGACTAACAATGGAGTGAAACTTGTTGAAGAGAGGAGAATGAATCAAGTATGTTTCATAAGCAATGCGCTGTGTAACCTTCCTCAAAAGCTCGGACTCTTGTCAGGACGCCCGGATGACGTCCGTACACACTTGCAAACTCGACAGTCATTGGGCAATCTGAGCATCGACCAATAGGTAACGTCGTTACAAGCTGGAGCAAATATGGCTGCGCCCATAGAAGGCAGACATATTGAAAATATATTTTCGCTAGGTGGCGGCAGTTGTTTTGCTGGTCGGCTGGTCGGATCGTTTCCAGCGCACTGTGGGCCTAGTGGATTGTTTCAGAATGTACCAGCGCCTTCGGCGCTGGGATAGTGTAAACGGCCCATGTATAAATGTTAGGGACCCTCCCCCCATCCTGCGTATCTTGCGCACACCCTCCCCCACCCTGCATATCTTGTGCACACCCTCCCCCCATCCTGCGTATCATGCGCACACTCTCCCCCACCCTGCGTATCTTGCGCACACCCTCCCCCATCCTGCGTATCATGTGCACACCCTCCCCACCCTGCGTATCATGTGCAAACCCTCCCCCACCCTGCGTATCATGCGCACACCTTCCCCCCATCCTGCGTGTCATGCGCACACCCTCCCCCACCCTGTTTATCTTGTGCACACCCTCCCCCCATCCTGCATATCATGCGCACACCCTCCCCCACCCTGCGTATCTTGCGCACACCCTGCCCCACCCTGCGTATCTTATGCACACCCTCCCCCATCCTGCGTATCATGTGCACACCCTCCCCCACCCTGCGTTTCATGCGCAAACCCTCCCCCACCCTGCGTATCTTGCGCACACCCTCCCCCCATCCTGCGTATCATGCGCACACCCTCCCCCACCCTGCTTATCTTGTGCACACCCTCCCCCCATCCTGCATATCATGCGCACACCCTCCCCCACCCTGCATATCTTGTGCACACCCTCCCCCACCCTGCATATCTTGTGCACACCCTCCCCCCATCCTGCGTATCATGTGCAAACCCTCCCCCCACCCTGCGTATCTTGCACACACCCTCCCCCATCCTGCGTATCTTGCGCACACCCTCCCCCACCCTGCGTATCATGCGCACACCCTCCCCCATCCTGCATATAATGTGTACACCCTCCCCCATCCTGCGTATCATGTGCAAACCCTCCCCCATCCTGCGTATCATATGCACACCCTCCCTCATCCTGCGTATAATGTGTACACCCTCCCCCATCCTGTGTATCTTGCGCACACCCTCACATATCCTGCGTATCATGCGCACACCCTCCCCCACCCTGCGTATCTTGCGCACACCCTCCCCCATCCAGCGTATCATGTACACACCCTGCCCCCACACTGCGTATCATGCACACACCCTCCCCCACCCTGCATACCGGGCTTCCCTAGCCCACTTAAAAGGGTCTATATCTCCTCTTTCCTATCCCCTCAGGATGTGTGTGGTGCACATATGCGCGGGCACTGACACATTCCTCTGTTAAATTATCAACCTGTGAAGCACGGGATAGCCACTTAGTGCCGCTTAAGTGCTGTAAAACACAAATCAATCAATTAATCAACCTAGCCCACTTAAAAGGGTCTATATCTCCTCTTTCCTATCCCCTCAGGATGTGTGTGGTGCACATATGCGCGCACTGACACATTCCTCTGTTAAATTATCAACCTGTGAAGCACGGGATGGCCACTTAGTGCCGCTAAAGTGCTGTAAAACACAAATCAATCAATCAATCAACCCACCCTGCATATAATGTGTACACCCTCCCCCATCCTGCGTATCATGCGCACACCCTCCCCCAACCTGCGTATCTTGCGCACACCCTTCCCCCATCCTGCTTATCATGTGCACACCCTTCCCCATCCTGCGTATCATGCGCACACCCTTCCCCATCCTACGTATCTTGCACACACCCTCCCCCATCCTGCTTATCATGTGCACACCCATCCCATCCTTAAGAGAGTTCAGATGACAGTCTGATTGGTTAACATGGGAAGGCTACTTGTAGTAGGCTTCAGCAAAGCCTACTACAAGTAGACAGAGAGGCAACAAATGAGATGACACTAAATTGTTCAACTTGGGACAGTTCAGTCTCAGGCCATGCAATATTGCATTTTCTTACAGCTATCAGTTAGGCATTGTGTTCTGCGACAGCACTTGCATGATGTTGCAGTTTGCCCTGGGTGTGTTTCGCTGGTTCCACACTGTTTTTCTCATAAGAGCACATAGCCAACTACGGGAACATCCTACATCGTCGCCGACCAATCGCTCGCCTGCCGTTTTGGTTAAGTTGTGAAACCAATTCTCTCTGAGAGACATGCATATTTTTAGGGATTATTTCATGTGAATAGCAACTACCCATACATGTCAAATTCAATGAATTTAGGCCTAAAGCATTTTTATATTGCGGCTTAGGACTAGACCTTTCTCAGGGGACCTTTCCAACCCTCCCCAGGTAGGCACTTAGCCTTAGCCTTAGGGCCTACCTAGTTTTTCAAGACTTTATCCCATTAAACTTTTCTAATGAGTTATGGATAGATCTTAAGAAAAGAAGTGGATTTGCTTTTTTAATTAAGTCTCTATGTCAATTTAAAGTGGAATTATGACCGGTCAAAGGTACCAAATCAGACCCAGAATTCTGCCATAGTTAAGAGTTTAATTTGGATCCAATTTTGTGATCAAGCAAGATGAATCCAAGGTAGACTAGATCACTAAAATGATTATTTTGGGCAATTTTCTTTTCAGATAAGCAAGATATACTCCCAAGAATGTAAACAATGATACCATATTATCATAATCAAACAATGTTAAAGCACATTTTTGATGTCATCTTTACCCTTGAACTGCAGGCTCTGACAGAACCACGGCAGAATAGAGTCTTTGACTCAGGATGTTTGAATGATCATAAATTCTATTAAAATTGTCATAAAAACTTCATTTAAAAAGCAAAAACACTTATTTTTATCACAGCTATCAATTTCTCACCATAGAAAATGCATACAATAAGGTTTTATTTGATAGGTAAGTGCCCAACATGGGGGACGTTGGGACATGTGTCCAGAGATAATCTCGTCCAAAAAGTTTGCAGGGTCTGTCAAACAAATTACAGCCCCTTAACAAAAGAAAAGCTAGACATTTTCTAGATGATTTTTATCCATAGAACAGGTGGGAACCATTTATCTTTAGGTGCAATGATCTTCTCATCATAAAATGGTTCTAAACTTTTGGTTGAACTTCAATGGGGTCAAAGGCAAATTTCCCTGCATTCAACCTTGTACAAGAAATATTCATTTTAAAGGTCTAGCCAAGCCTGTTAAAATGAGCCCTTGTTTGTAAAGATCCTCTAGTAAATAGCTTCAGAATAAGCTTGCAAACAAAGGAGAGTTTAACACCACCCAGTTTCAGCTTTATCACAGTTTCACACCTCTACTGCAGCAGACTCACACAGTGGAGGTATTTCAGTGTCTACGCCAGGCCTCTGCTCCCACTATCGCTTCCGTTCCAACTTAGGCTATACCAAGGATGCATGTTGTCCTGTGGATGCTAGTGCCATACAGGCAGTCCCTACAGGTGTCCTCTTACTGCAGCCACCAGCTCAGGTCTAATTAACATGCATTCTCACGAGATTTGCCACCTTCAGGGGTCAAGAAACCACTCTCTACATGGGTGACTTTTCACAGCTGGAGGTGTGAAAACTCCACAACTGGAGGTGTAATGAGTGATGGCCTACACTAACCATACCCTTGATGGTGTAATTAATATATTCAAGCCACCATGTGGTATTTCATGAGTCATAATAGTAGGGTGGGACAGAGTGGATTCTCACCAGGTGTTACATAACTGACCCCTGAAACCAGTTTAGGTTACCAGTTAGTTACCAGATTCAGCTAGACACGTCGGCGCCATCCTCAACACGCTAGGTTGGAATAGGAACGATAGTAGGAGACGGCGGCACCAGCCTAGCTTAGGAACAGAATTAGGCATACACCAAGCTATAGCCTATGACTAGGTTAGGCACTGAAATACCTCCACTGTGTGAGTCTGCTGCAGGAGAGGTGTGAAACTGTGATAAAGCTGAAACTGGGTAGTGTTAAACTCTCCTTTCTTTGCAAGCTTATTCTGAAGCTATTTACTGGAGGATCTTTACAAACAAGGGCTCATTTTAACAGGCTTGGCTAGACCTTTAAAATGATTATTTTTTGTACAAGGTTGAATGCAGGGAATTTTGCCTTTGACCCCATTGAAGTTCAACTAAAAGTTTAGAACCATTTTATTATGAGAAGATCATTGAGTTCTATGGTTAAAAATGATCTAGAAAATGTTTTCATTTTCTTTTTCTAAGGGGCTGCAGTATGTTTGACAGACCCTGCAAACTTTTTGAGCAAGATTATCTCTGGACACTTATCCCAACCTTCCCAATTTTGGGCACTTACCTATCAATTAAGACCTTATTGTGTGTATTTTATATGGTGGGAAATTAGTAGCTATGATAAAAATAAGTAGTTTTGCTTTTTAGATGAAGTTATTATGTCAATTTAAATGGAAGTTATGATCATTCAAACGTCCTGAGCGCACAGTTCAAGGGAAAAGATGACATCAAAAATTTGCTTTTACATTGTTTGATTATGATAAAATGTATCATTATTTACATTCTTGAGGGTATATCTTGCTTATCTGAAAAGAAAATTGCCCAAAATAATCATTTTAGTGATCTAGTATACCTATGATAAAAATAAGTAGTTTTGCTTTTTAGATGAAGTTATTATGTCAATTTAAATGGAAGTTATGATCATTCAAATGTCCTGAGTCAAAGACGATATTCTGCCGTGGTTCTGTCAGAGCGCACAGTTCAAGGGAAAAGATGACATCAAAAATTTGCTTTTACATTGTTTGATTATGATAAAATGTATCATTATTTACATTCTTGAGTGTATATCTTGCTTATCTGAAAAGAAAATTGCCCAAAATAATCATTTTAGTGATCTAGTATACCTTGGATTCATCTTGCTTGATCACAAAATTAGATCCAAATTAAACTCTTAACTATGGCAGAATTCTGGGTCTGATTTGGTACCTTTGACCGGTCATAATTCCACTTAAAATTGACATAGAGACTTCATTTAAAAAGCAAATCCACTTCTTTTCTCAAGATCCATCCATTGATCATTAGATAGGTTTAATGGGATAAAGTCTTAAAATATTAGGTAAGTGCCTAACTAGGTACTAGGGTAAAATTGGGTAGTATCGCGGGTAGGGCCTAGCTACTCACGATATACGGTAACCAAAAGAATCAATGCTACCTGAGAACCATTACGCTGAGCCTTACTCTGATGTATTGACTATTGATGGGGAAAGTTGCCTAATAACTAATTTGGACCGGCTCCTAAATTGTACCACCCTTGTTTCCCCTAGTGGCAGTGATAGGAACTAGGTTCCAATGCTGCTATTTTTTAGTCAATATCATTTAAGTTCCTAATAACTTCCAAAAACATAATTTTTCTGAAATTCTATGCACATTTTCTATGAAAAATGTTTTTTGGACCTCCTGATCTTAGTTGTGTCACTTCTTACTTAAGCCCTCCTGGTTGCTAGGCAACATTTTTTTTTGTTCAAAATCCTTTCAAATTTTTAGATGTCATATACTTTTAGACTGAAATGAAATTTGATAAAAAAAAACATTGTCATGTTTTAGAAAACAAACTATCAATAATAAAGATGAAAAGTTGCCTAAATTGTATCAGATTGAATTGCCTAAATTGGACCATAGTTATAATATTGGGTCCAATTTAGTTGCCTAAATTGGACCACCTGGTTGGGCCTCAGCCTAGGTTTCTAAATTAGGGAGTGGTCATTATTTATCAACAGGGGGGGAAGGTGGGTGTGAGGGGGGGCGTAAAATTTTCAGACCCCTTACGAGGGGGGGGGGCTAAACAATTTTTTATCCCTCTTGAGGGGGGGCTAAAAAATTCACCCTCTTTTAGCAAAAAAGCCAGCGCGCTACTATACATTTTTGTAGATCAAAGAGGGGTACGAAAAACTCTCTGTGCCTCCGGCACCGGGGGGGTGCGCAAAGTATTTTGCCTGCTGTCGAGGGGGGCATAAAAGATTTCCGCGCATCCGCGCGAAAACCCACCACCCCTCCCCCATTGATAAATATAATGACCACTCCCTTAGATCATAGTGTAACCTTTTTCTTACTCCAGTAGGGAGCAAATTGACATGATACTGATGGAAATACAAAGAGGACATGTGATATTCTATATCAAAAGTTCCCTAATCTTATATATTTGTCAATATGATGAAAGTATAAGGAAATACAGAACAATAGTGCACATTGGTCCAAATTAGGATACCAACATTAGGCTTTGATTTTTAATTGTACACCCTGACTAGAGAAATTCAAATTCCTAGATTTTTATGCTATCACCATAAAGCTATAAGGTATCCTCACAAAGTGTATAAATTTTACATTCAAATTCATAGAAATAATCACTGGACAAGAAAAAGTTCTTAGGGGGTCCAAATTAGGCAACATCCCCTAACCATCTGAGAGTCCAACCCCGGGAGTCCAACCTTCGGCAACTGGCGCCGTGTATGAAAGAACTATCTAAATGCCCCCTGGTGATTTATGGTGGAAATAAAATACAGAAAAACCTTTGGGTTGTATCGTGCTGCTTTGGGTTGTATCGCGCATTTCACGATACAACCCAAATGTAATATGTTTTCCCATAGAGCTTGTATCGTGCACATGCATTCACAGTTGTTCTCACGATTTCAGTTGTTAATTACAAGGGTTACTGAGCATCCTGTCACACCTCACGGATGTTAAGCTGTCCATCAATCTCAGGGCTGTATAGCGTATAGCGTATAAGGGTCATTTTTGATTGAACTCACTGACATCTAAAGTTTACATATAAAGCCTACATTATGTGTGCGATGTAACAACATAATATGCGCGATATAACCCCAAATTATCTAAGTATTGCTTTCTATGGAGTTTAAGGATTAATTTTGTCATAAGTATAGCGGTTCTAGAACCTTCTCATAGACAATGAGGTCAGAAAATAAATAGGATGTTGCGGGCAAAGGGACTATACACAGGGATCTCAGGTTAAGGAACGTGGGCGATCAGCAAAGAAAGAAATTTTCAGAAAACTTTAAAACTTTTATACTACAAGGCTACATGTAATAAAGGAGTGGTCATTAGTTATCAACAGGAGGGGGTTGGTGGGTTTTCGCGCGGCGCGGATGCGCGAAAATATTTTACGCCCTCCCCTTGGCGGCGGTCATATTCCTATGCATTGTGCACAGTGGATTCCCCATTCAGGTGTAACCTAAGTTGATTATAGGATGCATTGCAATTGCAGAGTAACCTTTGACTTTTGGTTTGACCTCGTTCCAACCTAGATATGGGGATATACACACCAGATCCAGGTAATATCAAAATATCCAGATCCATCACTGATATCTTGTGCTGCTTTCAACACCAGCATTTTTTTAACTCAAAAAGAGTTAGGGTAAAATTGGGTAGTATCGCGCAGGTACCCACGATACAAGCCAAATGAACGCTCCCATGGTAAGCAGTTGGTAACGAGAGACACAGAAATGGTTGGTACAAAAATGGACCCTTGTCACACTCGTCACCCGTAGGAAATTGCACTGATTTAACTGCAGCTTGGTGAGAGGTGGGTGTGCTAAAGACTACATAATTGTTTGGGTTGTATCGTGGCCATTTGGGTTATATCGCGTATTTCACGATACAACCAAAATGTAATGTGTCTCCCCATAGGGCTTGTATCGTGCACACAAATGCATAGGTTTAGTCACGATTTCAGGTCTGAATTACAAGCCTTACCATCTATGCTCTCACACCCTTGATATAAGGAATAACTTGCCAATCTTTTTATCACTATTCGGTAACATGTCTGGCTATGTAATGTGCCCTTTAGATTGAACCCATTCCTATTTTGAATTTTCATCTCATATCCTGCATTATGTGCGCAATATAACATCGTCATATGCGTGATATAACCCTAAAAGAAGTTGGCATTATGTTCTATGGAATTTGACAATTAAAAATCTGTAATAGAAACACATTGCTGACACCTTTTGATACTTGTGCCTGTCAAAATATCCATAGGGAAACTACAAACATAAGCTACATTAAAATCTAACCAGTTACAACTGTGTCAACCACTACCGGAAATAGATTTAAAAAATCTTGAAGATTCTTTACAATACACCTATCTAAGTACAGGTGCGTGATACAACAATATGCGCGATACTACCCAATTTTACCCTATAGGAGACGACTATATGGGTCCCCTCATTTTCAGTCATTTTGGTGGTGTGAATAAGTTTTTAAAAAGATGGAATTTTTATATATAAGAGGCAGAATTACTTAAAGGAGTAGATGTAGGAAAAGGTATTCCAGTACCAACTTTTGTAAATTTTGAGTAATTGTCTATATTCTACAGAGTCAGTTGGTTGGTGGCCATAAGACGCTTTTTGCCTGCAATGGTTAAGGTATATGATGTTGATCCATGTATCAACTTTCCTGCCTTTTTTGGCAGTGTGGTGCGAATAGGGCAGTTTTGGTGGGAGTTATGCAAATAGTGGCTTGGTGGTGCCAATAACCTGGGCGGGGAGTGCAGATGTCAGACCACAAGCTAGACTTGCTCAAGGATATTGATTTATTTCTTTTCGAGTTACGAGCAATGCACATTGCTGCCCTATATTTTTTTTAAATAACAATATTTGAGGTGGCCGCCCCCCCCCCCCCAATCAATAGGCTTAGGCTTGGATCAGGAATAATTAAAGGGTCCAGGACGGTATTTGGAGACAAGACGGGGGCGTGTCCAGGAATGTAGCAGAGTGGCTAAGCCCAGATCCTAAGGATCAAGGGCCTCATTTTGTCCACTCCACTTTCGTTCTGCTCTCTAGTTAATGTGATAATTCGCCTATAAGGTATATCCTGAGCTTAAGAAGATTCTACAATTATAAGGTGCATCAAGGACTCTCAGTTTAAGGACAGATGGTGTTGTCCAATTAGGACTGATGTTATTGCTCGAGAACTTAAAGTGAGACCTAATTGCCCTACTTCCATATATTTAATGAATGCTACATATTTACAATTAACACTGGTCATATTGGACCGTTTCATTTGATATCTACTGTTAAACTTTGTTACATTATACAACGAACTGTCAGCTTCCAAGGAATATTTTATTAAAATAAATGAATTCCATCATATCCAAAATTGAGAAACCTTTATCCTGCCCTCTTCATGGCCAGAGTAATTAGGGCCAGGTGGCCAAACGTTCTCATTATCTTATTTGAGAGGGATCGGGTCTAGAAAATTTTGCCTGGTAATTTATGGTCTTTTCATACGTGTTAAAAGGTATTAAATAACAAAATATTGCTATAAGGAATCCTACTATACACAAATTTCACCAAAAACATTTCCACTTAAAAAATTCACGTTCATTGGATGTAGTTTTTACTTCAAGCTGGATATCATTTTCTAATGGGACATCCATACTTGTGTGCATCTAAATCTAAAGACACAGGCCCTCCTCCCTGGTTAACTGAAAACCCGGGTCTGAAAGGCTGCAGGCATCTTGAACATCACAGAAGTGTAAGAGCCTGTGGTAGGGCATCTCCCAGCTCTCCAGTGCAATCGTACCACATTGAAAGACATTGATAGACCGACTGTTAGGGCTTCTCCTCAGACTCCTGCATACACACCTGGTTGGACCTAGCTTAGGAGCCTAAACTCCCATCTCCCCCTGGCCTAGGTACCGAGCTGAGAGTTTAGGCTCCTTAGGTAGGTTGGACCTAAAAAGAAAATTTGTGTTCAATTTCAGGTAGCTGGCCAACCATAATTCTTTGTCCCTATCCTCAGTTTTTATTCTTTGAAAGATGTATATAGCAGACAAGAAAATTGATCAGAGACCTTTCATCAAGGGGCTCCACTTGAGCTTTCAGGGAATTGTTCTGAATGACTTTTATCCCTGTAGATGGGGACCCGCTGTCACATGCAGATTAGAGCGTGTACAGTCAACCATGGCGATTATACTACTGCTACACCACCTGGTGTCAACTGGAGAAATTAAGGCTTTTTCAAAATCTATATATTTCAAGTTGAAACCCGTGATGAGAAACTGGGCTAAAACCATCTTAATATGAATGTGTACATGGCAGCCTAGGTCTTGATAAGCAGAGAATAATGCAGTACCGGGTAAGACAACCAGAATTGACTTGGAGACTTGTGTATTCATCAACATGTGTCGTTCCCGCTACCGGCTCTCTAGTACAAATTATTGACACAAGGTGGCAGCATGCTACAGTAGCCGTGGCCGTCAACATCCTTCCTTCTTTAAGTTTTGAATAATACATGATTGATTGACATACAATAAACAGTTGGTTCAAGTATGAAATAATGATATTGGTGTGAATGGGGGGATTAGCCCGATATAGGGAGACAGTGGCTTGGTTTTACTCAGGCTGGATTATATGTGTCCTCTAAGAAAACTTTTAGAGTTTAATTTATCTTGTATTTGAAGTACTAAGTCTATATAAAGCTAATATTGTTTAAGGTTAAAGTATTTGCTATCTAAAGGTATAGATATTTAGAATTTACCTTCATATAGACTGTTAGGGAGGGCGAAGCAAAGTAAACTGTACAAAGAGGCCAACTGCAATAATGCAGTACCGGGTAAGACGACCAGAATTGACTTGGAGACTTGTGTATTCATCAACATGTGTCGTTCCCGCTACCGGCTCTCTAGTACAAATTATTGACACAAGGTGGCAGAATGCTACAGTAGCCATGGCCGTCAACATCCTTTCTTTCTTTAAGTTTTGAATAATACATGATTGATTGACGTACAATAAACAGTTGGTTCAAGTATGAAATAATGATACTGACATGATCACTGAAAGTCTTTTGCTGAAAGATCACGAGCCCATCGAAGCATACTATCCCTTCCGAGATAGGCAGTATGTAGTCTTTCTTTCACTAATTTTCTCATTAAGATCGGGATGACTATCCTTTCCCCCTTGAATATAAGTCCCTCATAAAGAGATAGAGTGTCTCTTGAGTCAAAGTACACTTTGATGTTGTCACTTACTTCTTCAGATTTGTCTGGCCACCCTCATCATGCTCGGTGGCTTCTCGTATCTCTTTGGTGCGTTTATCCGATACATTTAGATATTCACAAGCCTTGATTGCATGAACTTCTACTGGCTTTTCAGCAGATGCCAGCTTGGCTTAGAGTGTCAACTAGATCAAGCCTTTTTCCTTCCTGATATATAAAGGTCACTTTATAACGTCTGATCCTCAGAATCATCGCCTGCAGGTGCTTTGACGACTGACTGAGAGGCTTTCTGAGAATAAAGAATAGAGGTTTATGGTCATTTTGAGAGGTTACCTCATGCCCATATGTATATTGGTCAAACCACTCAAGACCAAACACTACTGCCAGACACTCCTCTTCTATTTGCGCATAGCGTGTTTCAGTAGAAGTCATTGTCCTGGATGCAAATTCTACTGGTCTTCCCTCCTGTAGAAGAGTAGCTCCGATGCCACTTTCAGAACTGTCAACGTCAGTAGGGTCATAGTAAGCCAGCACTGGACTCTCAGTTAGTTTGGACTTCACCTTAAACAGAGCCTCATCACATTCCTCTGTCCAGTTCCACGGTACCCCATCATGGGTAAGCTTTCGTAGTGGTTTAAGATCATCAGCAAGATTTGGTAAGAAGCGGGCCAGATATTGGAAGAACCCACAGATATGCCGAACACACTCATCATCAGTTGGCGTTGGCATATTCCGGACTGCTGCTACTTTTGCCAGATGCAGGCTTATCCCTTTGTCTGAGATGACATGACCCATGAATGTGATGCTGTCTCTCTTGATTGCAGATTTCTTATCGTTAAGCTTGATGTGCTCTTTGACACACTGTTCCTGTAAGTTGTTCAAGTTCTTGTCATGGTCTTGTTTTGCTGACTGGAGCATGTCACCATGACACACCACAACAATATTATCATCAGCCACACATAGAACACCTTTAAGACCCTCCAAAGCCTGTAAGAGACAGTTATGGAAGATTTCACTTGAGACTTTAACCTTTACGTGCCCAGAATTATTTGATGATTTTCCATTTATTTTCCCCAGCGATAACGACCATGTATATATAATTCTGGTCATAAAACAGATCATTGATATGGAATTCACATTATGTACCTGATTCTTTTTTACTTCAACTTTCAGTTAAGAGAGAAATTTCTGACTGAGTGTGGTAACCAAAATGTTCCTTTTGTTGTTATTCACTAGTATAATAGTCTCTTTAGTGTTGTGCTGTTCTAATCTCATTAAGTGTGAGGTTTGCATAACTAAACTCAGCTAGTTCTGTCCAACTACCAGGTACTACCAGGGTGCAAAATGTCTTGGTCACAGTTCATGAAATCATTTACATGGATATGAACAATTCCTATGAATAGATTAGTTGTAAGGTTGGCAAGTCTATCAAAGGTGTGGCGATAGGGGACAAATGATCCAGCATCACCTTGCTATCATGCTAGATCCTATCTTCTTGGGAGATTCCCTTCAAAGAGTCACATGTATGACAACTTATTTTCAGGTTTTGACTCACTGTGTCTTAGGTAATGGAGATACAGTCAAATGGATGGTCTCATTGGAATAAGGGGCTCATGGCCATTTTAGTGAGAGTATAACTTTGCAGGTTGGACCAGTAGATGTTCCTGGATGAAAATCTGTTTCAATATGCATGTATTTAAGCACATAACCGCGCATTTAAGCACGCCTGGGCACCTAAGGGTTAAATAGATCACTAAGTTGTCCCTCATAAATATATGGCGTTGCTCAAACATGAGGGTCAGACTTTCCTAGCAGGTGCATTTCATCTGCTAGGGAAGTAAGTTCTTATATGTGCTTCAAAAGGAAGTATAATTTTGGTCACTATTGACCACATCATTACAGGGTTACTGTTTCCTAGACTGTTTAGATGATTATGTTGCTCATACCTTTTGGATTTCGCGTTGTAACATGGCTTGGTAGTCAAAGTTGTTATAGAACCATGGACAATTCAAAATTGCAGAATGGTTTGACAATACCAACGTATAGATAGCACAGGGAGGGCTCCAAAATAGGCATTCCCATTGATTACTGTAATTTTTCTTATTGTCTAATATTACATTCTTTTCTTTTTTCATTCATTTATAGATTCAATAGGTTTTTATAAACCATAATATCACATAGGGGGTTTTGTTGTGTGTATTTCTAGAGTAGGTGATATGTGCACTGAAGGACCAAAGAATGACCTTCTTTCAGTTGGGCATAGCTTCTCTCTGGTGGTCTAGGTTTGAAAATACTACTATAGATAACAATGTCAGGTTTTTAGCCCGTAGGTAAGTGAAATAATTGTCAAATGGAGAATAATGTTCAAGGTTCCAGAATTTATGAGAAGAGACAACCTCACTCTCTAGGGGGTTACAATATTCCTCCCACTTATTGAGAACCACCTTATACTTATTCTTATCCCCCTCATTTGCCCATGTAAACTGGTGAAACATTTTGATTGCATCTGCCCCTGCACATGCTAAGAAGTGGACTTCAAATAACCTTTTCCAGGCCTTAAAATTCTCGGAAATATTACCAGAGTTAAGTGGGGCAGGGGGAGATACATTCCAGCCATGGTACCAGTGTAAGTAGGCCAAGTTCACATACAACAATACCATAAATCACACTGCAGATATAGTACTCTAGCCTGTGTTGAATCTAGTCAGTGTAGGACAGTCCCAGAGAATACAGTGCCAGTGCCAGTGTGGGTGAGTGATAATGGGTAATGTTGAGAAGATCCAGATCTTTCAGTCACTTCAAACTCCTTTTCTCACCTTTTTAGAGACAATCACTACAAGCCCACAACACACCAGAAGACTCTTGGATTCCTTAGATATTGTCACCACTGTTCACCATGTTGATAAGCAGAGAATAATGAGTAAGAAGACCAGAATTGACTTGGAGACTTGTGTATTCATCAACATTTGTTGTTCCTTCTATCGGCTCTCTAGTACAAATTATTGACCGGGTGTCCCCTGGTGTCCTTAAAAAAAAAACAGAAGTGGCTGTCAGTGTTCCGTATATCTCGGGCATGACTGTCACATTAGAGGAGGCCAGTAATGGGCTTTTGAGGTGAATCTCCATGAGGCAAAGAGATTGCCTTCTTATCAACTTCTTATCTCCAACTTAATATCTGTCTACGGTCAACCTCTCAAGGGAATACCCTGGACCACTGCCTACTGCTTGAGGGAGTAGTAATTTTTTCAACAGCTGGACGGAGAGTTTGGTTGGTGAGAACACCAAACTCCCCCCTTTTCTTTTATTTGGTGGGGGCACTTAGAGCAACTCAAATATTGTCCACCATCCCCTTTTTGGAATAGAAATTTCAACAATATGATCTGGAAAGGGCTTTAGCCAGAAACCCCACACTGTAAGAAGTTTATGTTTTATAACAGAGATGTCTCTTCTAAACTCACAGGGGGAAGTGTTGTACTCTCAAATACCGTGACTCTTACTGTAATACCAAGGCTTTCTAGGTGTAGATACATGTGCACAGTGGGTGATCCTTTATAATTACTCTGTATGCAGTATGCCCTAGGCCAGCCAGTCACCCTAGCGGCCCTTCAAAGGGTTTACCAAAATAGCCTTACCTGCAATTTCCCCTACTGGAGACCAGTAGTATACCATATGTTAAGTATGTATAGTCTTATATTATACACCTCAATCCAATATTGTCCTCAGAGTTTAATAATGAAATGCAATATGATAATAACCTCAACAGGTTCAATCTAGCATTGTGCACTAATGATATTTTTACAAGGTTACATGAGAGGAAACTTGGAACAACCAATAATATGCATACATGACACCGTAACTGTGTCTACCGTAATCTCCCGTGTATAGGGCACGTCTTATACAGGGGGTTTTAGTTCTCATTGCATCCACAAGGGGGACTCCAAGACCTTTCTTTTGATATGTTACATGCCCCCTTAGCCATACTAGGATATATGAGGGCCCAGGGGGGTCTATGGGGCCCAAGTTACACATAGGTCTTTGAATTTTGAAAATTCACTCAGTAGAACCAAAGTTATGAATTTTTCATTTTTTTGAGAATTTTCCAAAACTCTAGGTGTGCCTTATATGCGGGCTGCGCATTACGCGGGAGATTACGGTAAATCTGAAATACAAGTCCCTGGATTCTGGGGTTGAAGCTAACATAGGCCTACCTGCCTTTAGGTTATTTCAGTGTTAAAACTGAATGACCATGAAAAAGTTTGGGTAAGATGGTTCTCTACATGTACTTCTCTTACCCTCAATAGTGCCTCACTTCATTGGGATTGGATACAGTTTTGTCATCATTAGGCATGCATGGTTTATAGTATCAATGCATGCATGGAGTGCACACACAAATGATATTAGGGGGATGATAACCCTGAACTGACCCCAATAGCAGAGTATATAGCAGTGTCTTTTATAACATCCCTACCATAATTGCTTGTTTAAGCGCAGGGCTCTCAAATGAGCGCAAGTCCTGTATGAGTGCAGGGGTAGGACCCCCTTTGAAATCTAGAATTCCTCTTTAAATGGGCCTCAAATGGGCTCAGGTCCTGTATGCGTGCAGGGGGTAACAGAGAGCTGAAATTTATGAGTGCAGGTGCGCTTAAACAAGCAATTACGGTATATATACAATATACATTTGTTGTGGATTAACAGAACCCCTTGCTGTAATTCTACAATTCGAGTTTCTGTAATTTTACAGCAATAGTTACTGGAACCTCAGTTGCCAGCAAAGGTTTTTGTAAATTTACAGTATATTTTATTTTTCATTTACAGCAAAAGTTGCTGTCCATTCATAGAAAATATTACTGTTTATTTACAAGACTCTGTAATTTTACAACACATTTTGCTGTTAATTTACAGCATATGTTTCCGAAGAACAGATTGATTTGCTGTACGATCACAATAGCTGTTACTGTATGATTATTCTGAATTGTTCTGTAGAATTACATTGATTCACCTCCTGTAGATTTAAAGTTGCCAAGGGATTTTGCTGTAAAATAAACCTGCCTACTTCTTACAGTGTATTGGGCCCAACATTTTTTCCCACCCCCATCAAGGGATCCAAATCACCCCCCCCCCAATCCGATCCCCAGGACCCCCACCCTTATGAATTAAAAAAGGGAATGTGAATATCCTTTCATTAAAAAAAAAAAACGATCACCCTGATCGCACCGTTTCAATGGTCCCCGTGAATAGTCCCCATCCCAATCGTGCCATGTCCAGAACGCACTTTCTCTCTCAGTAAAAAAGACAAGCACACTGCTGCCATGGGTATTAATGCTCTTTCATAGTATTCTTAGAACACCGTCCCACAGCAGCTGAATTAGTTAGGTAGTGTATGGCTTTATCGGCTTATTGGGAGTTTATTCTTATCCTTTTCCATTTCCGCCACGTGTCCTGTTAAGGGCTGTCCTTACTGAGAAACTAACCTCGGGATTCTTCACTCCATTAAGCGTGTAATTCAAAAAGGTGAAAGAATACAGATGTGCATTAGGGGAAGATGAATGAGATGCGGGTAGAGACGGAGAGACGGAAAGAGAGAATAAAAGAGAGAGTGAGGGAGAGAATGAAAGAGAGAGAGAGAGTGAGGGAGACAGAGAGTGAGAGAGTTTTGACTTTCTCTGTCTCAATGTTTCGAGTATAATAAACTGTTTCCTGTGTCCAAGTTATTACATTTCAATGTGGAGGCGATTCGGCGAGTCTCACCTGTGCCAATGATAGAAATGCCCAGTAAGCATGCCATTTGTCTCCTTATCTCCCACTTAAAATTCTATTAAAGAGGAGTCGTGAGTCGTGACTTGGGGACAACCCAACCCAATCAGAAATGGAGCATTGGGCCATGCTTTTACAATGCTTGGCCCAATATAAGCCGACATTGGCCCAATGTATCCTTGCTACCTGGGAAGTTTCTCTCAGGATTGTTGTTGCAGAGAGGGAGGAAACATGACAACACCTACCTGTCTCACATTACTGAGATCACTATGCATCTGGCCCGGTCATCGAACTTGATAAAAAGAGCATCACGGGTGGTCTAAAATGGAGAATTAGGGTTTCTTTCCAAGGCACACGGCATCATTTGATTCGATCTCTTCGCTGTCATAATGAATGTTCTAATTCAAGTTCAGGTAATCAAGAATAAAGTCACCATGCTGGAAATAACTATACGCGTGGTAAGACGCTCGTGGATCTCCGCTCATCCTCCACGTCCATCCTGCATCCTGTTACTTCTGTACGTATGTCTCTTTAACCTTGACATGTATTTAAACATTATATAAAGCAGTTCTGTAAAGAAAGCTTTAAGGGTTTCTTCTGATTAGATAGCCTTAGGGTGTCATATTCAGGTGGATTTATATGTGAATTTGACCAAACATCAGACAGTACCAACACGGTAAAAGGTACGCCCACGCACCCCCTCACGGGCGTACCTTTTACTGTGTCGATCCATTGACTGCTTTAGGCTAAAAGCTTCTCAATGCTATTCCCTCCTAACAGAATACCTTACCTAATAATGGACTTGTACTGTGTAGACCTATGCATTGAAGCATTCCTCTAGATGGTCCCGAGATGGTAACATCATAGGACGACTGTGCCAGGTGAAAGTATTAAGATATATGATAGACTATAAAAACCTTTGATAAACATCTTCTCTAAAGCCCTTGAGGTTGTAACTAAAATATCTAATCAAATCAAGACACATCAACAATTGTCTGCAAGTGATGTATTGGAACTAGATATCTTTGGGGCCAGCTCCTGCCATCACTACCGTAATTAATCTATTCTGCCACAGTGGTTTCACAGACCAGCTGCAAGTAATATAGCGTCTGAGAAGTAGGGCAAAAAAAAAGGTGTGTTTCCAGTAACATGAACTGAACTCTTAGGGTCGGTAGGTCGGATTTTGGGTCAAAGCTCTACCTTCTCGGATTAGTCTTTCTCCTGTTCAATATAGGCAGGTTATTGTGCTTGTCGATGCAGAACACTGTAAGGGTACAGCCGGATGCTGTTTGTAGCTATGATGAACTTTTAAAGCCGGCACGAGACCGACAGGCCCATGGGCGTGGACAGTTGTAGGGGCATGGTTTAGTAGTAGTGTTTATGGCTTACGGGTTGCCTAGGTTCTGAGCGGAGCGGCCTTTCGGGTTGAGAGTCTGGTACGCCTGGCGGGCGGTGGCAGCACTACCCTCCGGGCTGCGTGGGTTGAACACAAGAGGTCGCCACCCAACCCCTGTGGCTATATAATAGTCGGGTCGGAACCTAGGACAAGGAGAATCCTACCGGATTCCCTAGGAATACCATCTGAACTTTACTGACTCCGAAGCCTTACCTGGTAGTCGTAAATCCGAGCTTTCCGAACAGCCTCTTAACCATACGGAATCTATTTAACTCCCTGTAACTTAGGATACTGAATAAAGACTTGTTGCCTTTTGAAACCGGATATCCTTGTATTCGTGATCCTTTCCGAACCATCGACGGTCATACATTAGTAGTATATACATGCAAACTGAGCGCAATGGATTAGCTACTAACTAGGTCATGACCTACTGGTAGACCGGAAGTGACCTAGTTTCAGCCAATCAGAGGGCTGGATTTGACAGGAAGTGACGTCATAAGGTCATGACCTAGTTTTTTCGACCAATCAGAGAGCTGGATTCCATTTGACCTAGTGACCTGACCTAGTTACATAAATTAAAGGAATTGTGCAATACCTAGAGCTGACCTACTTGCAAACCGGAAGTGACCTACTAACCTACTTGCAAAAACGTATGACCTACGTATGAGGGTGCATTGCGCAATGCTTGTAAGAATTTACACAATGTTCTGATGCAATACTTTTATGGATTTACGCAATACTTATGACTCATTTTGTTATGTCTCTTCATTTTCATGCATTAAAATAAAACACAACTCATTTATTTCACATAACAGATTATATTTTTTTATTAGACACAATATTTACAGATGAAGACAGATTTTCCATTTCCGGGGCGTGCACATATACTACAAAAACATTTGTTGTGTGTGAATTTACTTGCTTGATACCAGCTTTGGCCAGTGAGACTAGTTTTCCATGTGTTGTGGAAACAATAACTGTTAAGTTTGGCTATGTTAGATATAGCATGCTCGAACAAAGCCTGGGCCAGGAAGTATGTTTGACTGTTTTTGGGTCCAGGTAAAAGACCAGATAAAAAACCATCCTTAAAGTTTACCTCAAAGGAGAAATGATTTTTCACTCCAGGTATACTTAAGGCATGAAGTTCCAGTGAGACCTGCAGACATGTGAAACAAATAGTTTTAGCAATAGCAGATACTTCCAGTTTACAATTACACTGACAAAACACTCCTACTATGGGATTACATTCTAACTCTTGGAGAGTAAGAGCAAACTTTCTTACACTTCCTAAAGTGTACCTTGTGTAGTGTCTTGGGCAGCCAGGTTCAGTGTGCAATTGATATACTCCTATACACCAATCATGCATTATCAAGTTAACTTTTTTCACTCGACAATAGTACATGCAGTTTCTGTAGGCGTCCCAAAAAGCTGAAGAGAAATATTTGTACATTTTAACACTAGTTATACAGTGGTCAACAGTGTCTGGTTCAGCTCCTCTAAAATAACCAATGTTTTCTGCAGGTATTATTTCCCAAAAGAAATTCTCTGAACATCCACATGCTACAGAACTTATATCATTGTCAGGTGTTATAGAAGAAGCTTGATTATATGAAGCAACACTTTGTAAAACTGGACGCATGTAATAGTCATAAGGTGGAGTTTCTGTGGTTTGCTCCACAAGCATAGCTTCTAAACTTTCCATGTTAAAATGGTTGCTTAAATCTAACCAGATACTAATAATCTGGTGAACGTGACGCTATGAGTTAAGAAATCTGGTACCACTTTTTTTTTCTGTTCCAACTTAATTTCTTCAGCGCCGGATTTTTTATTTTTTGTCGTGAACATGTACAGCGTTCACTTTTGTGAAAAGTTTTTTTTTATTTTTTGGGTGATACAGTTCACTTTTCTTACTTTTTTATTAGTTTTTTTTCATGATACAGTACACATTTTTTTTACCTTTGTTTTTTATTTGAAAAATGTTCATTTGAACAAAAAATATTTTCCAGTTTAACACTGTTTTCTATGGAAAAAAATGTTCATTTGAACAAATGTTCGTTTGAACAATTGTTCAAATGAACATTTTTCAGTTTAACACTGTTTTCTATGGAAAAAAATGTTCATTTGAACAAATGTTCGTTTGAACAATTGTTTAAATGAACATTTTCCATTTTAACACTGTTTTCTATGGGAAAAAATGTTCATTTGAACAAATGTTCGTTTGAACAATTGTTCAAATGAACATTTTCCAGTTTAACACTGTTTTCTATGGGGAAAAATGTTCATTTGAACAAATGTTCATTTGAACAATTTTTCAAATGAACATTTTCCATTTTAACACTGTTTTCTATGAAGGAAATTTGTTCATTTGAACAATTTGTTTAAAAATTTTTTTCTTTCAACGAAATGTACAACTGGAAGTGAAACTAGAAAAAGAAACCATTTTTTATATAGAAAGGGGTAGGGTGCTTACACCGTCTTCACATACTTGTCTCTTTATGTACTGATAGGTTAGACCTTGTTTCCTTTGAGAGTAAGTCGTAACGCTGTGGTTAACTACTTTAAATCCTTTGTTGACTACCGTGACAACATTTTCACTGTCCAGTACTTCTTTGTACTTGTCAGTGGTCAGGGGGTTTTGTTTTTGAATTACACCTTTGCAACTCATTTTAACGGGCACATTTACTCCTGTGCCTATGTAACATTTGGAGTTCAAGGCAGTCATTTCATCACCTTCCCACTCCACTTTGAATAACCCGGGGGTTCTCTTGTCAAACGCCAGACGGCTCTTACAGCATGGTTGAGGCAGCCACAGCTCACCCAAAACTTTGGTCTGAACATAGGTCTCTCTGTGGTGACTGTTGTCACATGATTCAGAGGGCAACCATTTGTGACGTTCTCTGAAGAAAGCTTCACGTTTTTCAGGAATAATTACGTCTTCTATTTTCTCTGCACTTAAAGCAAAGTAAAAACTGTCAGTGTCCATTTCACACATTTCAAAATCTTTCTCGTCTATGTATTCAAGGAGAAAGTCGTAATAGAAAGCCAACATTTTAAGTTTGGTATATTGGTATACCATGAACCCTATTTGAACTGGGAGGTCGTAGGTGATGGAGGTGGGCAAACAGGACAGTTCTACCGTGTTGTCACTTATGTCTTGCACATCTTGCACTGACCAGTGCATGGCCAAACGTCTTGCCTTAGAGGGGTGAAGATACTTTGTTTGAACAAAGTTTTGTTTGTTGCATATGGTTTTTCCGTATGAACCATTTCCCAAAAGTTTGTACAGATCTGACAAAATCTTACAGTCTATATTTTCGTCTCCCTTCCTCCTAGCTTTGGTTACTTCGTCCATGAAGGGTAAAAAAGTCTGTTCTGGTGTGTATTCTACGAGAAGGTGTACTGTCGTAACTACCAAACCTTTCTCCAGGTACCACTTCAAGAGAGGAGTTCCCAACAAAATTCCCTCTGCGTGGTAGCTGCCTATAAGTTGGCGTTGCGGTTGTTTTAGCTTACCTGCTGCTTCCAGGTAACGTTTCATATGTTCACCTACGTCTTTTTTTCCTACTAAACAGTTTTTGAAAATAGGTGTCATTTCACTGAATTTTTCTTTCAAGGATTCAGGTGTTTCTATGTCTACCTGGATAAGTCCAAAAGTTGTTCCTTTAGAAACCCCTCTCAGTATTTCATCCTAACTTTTTCTGCCTTCTCTGCACAAGTTTTCAGTTTTTTCTTTCAACCACATACACTCATACTTTTCCTCTACTTGGTAACCTAACGACTGAAGATATAGGGTAGTCAAAATGGTATTTTGTTTTTTTTCTTCTAACCATGCCTTTCCATTGGGGTCTCTCAAAACTGATTTAGTGAGGTGACATATGTGACCATGCCAGTAGCACCCGTGAAACTGGTATACTTTTTTTGAAGCTGGATTATAACCGTCCACTTTTATTTTCCTTGAACCCAATACTACTTCCCCGTAGTTGTATTGGTGTAATATCTTGACTTTGTCTGTCACAGTTTTGTATCGCAACCATTCTGTGGCTGAGTAGCTAATTTGTTGACTGCAGACAGCTTGAAAATCGTTTTCTTTCCTGCGCACCACATAATAACCTGTGCAGTGCTCTTCACCCATGCACTTGAGGTACAAGCTGTTAGCATCTACCCCTACTATGTGTCTGCATACTTTGCTTTGTGACCCGTATTTTTTTTGTCTTATTCTTGTTTCTCCACTTTTGTGATGTCTGTGAAAAATAATAGAGGGACCCCCTACTAAGTTGCGTCTGAGCAAGGAGTGAACATCCTTTTCTTTCTCACCAAAAAGAATGTAAGGAGTGGCATTAGGTGCAGTGTTGTTGAAAAGAAACTTCAAGGTTAAACCTGGCAAAGTTAAACCGTCTTTGAACATGTCTACCCCACGATCTATAAAAAATTTTGTGTGCTCGTTTATGGCTAAAACAAAGGGTTTAACATCCAGGTTGTTGTAATATATCAAGTAGTCCTTCATAGTTTTCATTTTGTTTTCTGTCCAGACCTTTTTACATTCAAGATAATCTTCTTTGCTTATTCCACTACCCGACAAAGAACTGTAGAAGCAGTGGCGTGGAGGAAGAGCTTTGTTGTTCAGTTTTCTTATGTTGTCCATCCACTCGTAGGGAAAAAAACCTTTTTCAGCTTTCCCTTTTAGAAAGGCTTTCAGGTAGTTTGCGTAGGAATAACCTGGTGCCAAATAGTTAAACATGTCAAGGAAAAGAAGATGGTCTGTGTACACTGCTATGTACTTGTTGCATTTTTTTATGGTTTTCATTTCTGTTTTGTCTGTGTCTATAAAAAAAGAATGAAATTCCTTTTTTATTAAATTAATGTCATACTTTCCAGAGTTGAAACCTAGAACAGGGACTCTTTCTATGTAGGTAAGAAGTTTTTCCTTCACTTCAAGAACATGGGAGATTTTTTTTTGGAATTTTTTTTGTTCTTTGCTGGAAAAACTTTGCTAGCTTTATGTTCTAGTTCCTTTTGTTTTTCTTCTAGAGAGTCTAGTTCGTCTAAAACATCTCTAAAATTCTCTTTCACCTGTTCTCCTATCAACTGCCCCAAGTTGTTTATGTGTTCCAACACATTTTTAACCAAAGGATCGTCGTCCCTGTTGGAATTTCTGACAAAACACACTGGTTCTGTATGACCAGGAAAATCAGAAGCTACACTGGCAGAAAGGGGTATGTGAGTTTTTTCTATCACAGTGTTAGCATTTTCTGGGGACGAATTTTCAGGTTGGACGAAATAGCTTTCAAAGTCAAAAACAATTTTATAGGGGTATATTTTTTTCTCAGGTGAACAAACTATTCCCAGTTCCTCTAAAACTTGAAAAACTGTTTTGGATGGATTGTATGCTCCACCTTTGTACCTGAAGCTGACTTTGGTGCAATCTTTTTTCACCCCATTGTGTTGTTTCAAAAGGAAGCTACGAGTGAAAACTTTATGACACTTTTCACAGGGGTACATTTTACCATACAGTCCCATGTTAGTTATTAAACTTACATGGTTTCTGTGTAAGTTCAAGTTGATGATTTTTTTGGATGAACACATGTTTGACCTTATAATTTTAGGTCGCCCCTTTCTTTTACCAAAAGAGGGAAGGTAAAAAATTCTTATGTTAACTTCAAACATTTTTTCTAACCTGTCTAAATCTCTTATGTTAACACCCTCAAAAGTCTCCTTGTTCACCCCTGGATAGGCTTCAAGGAAAAGCTCTTGAGTTTTTTCTAAAGATTCATACAGGAAGAAAGACAGACATCTAAAGAAACACAAGTTGTCCTTGTACACCCTTTTGGTTTTAGGGTCTCTGTGAAAGTGTTGCATTCCTCTTTGTCTTAAACCTGGTGGAACAGTTTTCATTTTACCTAAAAGATATTCTCCTCCCGTAGCCCTTATGAGTGTGATGTTGGCGTTCACGTTGCCTATTACACTCCATTTAGTAGAGGGTCTTTGAGTGTCTTCTTTAATGTTGTTTTCTATTAAATCTAAACACTCTGCAAAGTCTTTGTCGTCCCTTATGAAAATGTAAGGGTCTCTATGACTTTCACTGTCATAGAACAAAGACGAGTTGTTGGCAGAAGCATGAAAGTACATGACTTTCTCTTCTTCTTCCTCCTTAGAGGAAGACAACAACCTTCCAAAAGAGACAGCCACTTTGTAAGCCATAACTTGATTTCTATGAATAGAGGTAAGCGCCTCTGTTACCTGTTTGGCGCCCAAGTCTTTGTTGAAACTTGTCATTCTGACGTTGAAAATGGACTGAAGCTTACCAAGCACAGCCAAACCTGAAGCTATGGACTTGAAGTTGTCACGGTAACTGCTTTTATGCAAAGAATTTTTTTCTATTTCTTTTGGAAGTTCTAAGCTGTCGGAAAAAGTTTCTCTTCTACAAGAATCTGAGTTACATAAAGTTTTTCCACTGTTTTCTACAGTAACCAAACGTGGAGGTCTAGGGGTGTTACACATTGGACAGTTGACGGTGTAAAGTTGTTTTACCTTTTTGGGCGGCATTTTTTTTAAGGTTTCTTTTTCTTGTTTCACTTTATGTTCTATGTACAAACTTATAACTAAAACCTAACCTAAGTATACATGGAGTACATATGGAACTTAAACCTACGCTGGGCTATGTTGACTAAAAACGGAGTACATCTAAATCTAACTACAAATTAGCTGATATACATGATAATGTAAAAGCACTGAACAAGGAGCTGTTGACCAGACACTATACAAAGTTGACCACTTACCCAGAGTAGAAATCGGTCGTTTCGTCTAGGAAGGGCCCAACTCGTGATTTTATGTCCTCCAGAATGAAGGGGGACACAGTGTGTCCGCAGTGTGTGGCTGAGGGGGGCATTCTGAAGCTGGAAGACACCGAGGCGTTCATTTCCTCCACGTAGCTGGTTGTTCCTATGTGAACTTTAGGAGTTCCCTTGTACAAGTTTACCAGGACCATAGCCCGGCCTCCACTGGGGTCGGTGCAGTCTTGGTTCAAGGACAACAAAAGATTATCCACCTTCCTCTCTCCAAGGGCAGCTAGGCGGTGTAACTCCTTGTACTTTCCTAGGATGCACTCTATCTGGTCCACTAAGTTCCTGAATTCACGCGCCTCTAGGTTTAAGCACCGCTCGTAAGGTTTGTCCAGGTAGGTTCTCAAGCATACTCCCCTGATGCTAGGTTCCCTGTATATTTCTATGCAGGCGTTGTTATCCCCTTCCGGATAAAAAACTTGGTTGGGGGCAGGTGACTTTTCTTGGAAAAAAATCGAGCAGGCCACTTTTTTACCACCAAAGGCACTGACCTAAAGCCCACAAGCTTGCTGGAAGAACTGGGGGCAGTGCCCTCCCCAAACTTTTGCCTGTGTGACTTGTCTTTAGGAGACGGAACACCTGGGACAGAACCAATGGGCTCGGCACCATAGGATGAAGTCGCTGAGGAATCTGAAGCAGGGGTAGAGACAGGGGTTTTCTTGTGGTAGGCGCGCTTCTGTCTTTTTTTCTTAGGCTCCCCTTCTCTCTCACTGGAACAGTTTCTTTTTTCCGGCGGGCTTTTAAGAAGCAGCTCCTCTACCGGAACCGGGAGAGAGTACAGAGGAGAAGGGCCGGTTAAATCTATAACCTCTACCTGCGAATACCCCCCGCGGTGAGCAGGTGAAGGTGTCCCTTGTGTTAAGTCCACCACTTCTATGGGTTTAACTGCCGGTGATGAGGTTGTAAGGTCTATAACCTTAATTGGACTGACCTGGGGAGAAGGTTCCTCCGGAGTCACGGGTGAGTAAGAGGCGGACGTAGGTGCTTCAGTGGGGGGTTGGTAGTTCAAAGGTGCCGGGGGATTGATGTATTCCCTGATGTCAAAATCGCCGTCGCCAGCTTCCTGAGGAGAGCGATCCCGGACGCGATCCAGGAAATCAGTGATTTCGCCATGAAGAGCTGCAAGAGCGGCTTCCTGTTCTCCTGCATCAGGCACTTCAGTTGGAAGCCGAGCAGGAGTTGCAGGTGGTTTATCAGGTGAGGCTGGAGAGGTAGGAGGAGGGGCGATGCCCGACGCCTTTTCCACTGTCTGTTTAGAAGTAGTAAAAGTTAGTGGAGCCAGTTTTTTAGCTCCTCCTCTCCTGACACTAAGTCCCGTCTTCATGCGACCAGGCATTGTTCTCCTTGAAGATGAAAGGGTGGCAGGGCTGGAAGGTGCAGGAGCAGGACGGCGAACAGCAGACAAACGTCAGAAAAGGTTTGATGAAGATCGAGCAGCTCAAGTCTACTTTATAGTAACTATCCTGATACGATGCTGGGACGTTCCCTTGTCGTTCAGATAACGTACAACCACGTCCATGAGTCGTAGATAACCGTGCTTTTCCATTCATAGTATGTTTTACACTTAGTCAGTGTTGTTTTGGAAAAAAGTAAAAAAGCTTAACTCAAATAAAAAACGTGATAACGTTCAGTCAACGTTCAGGGTGAGGCTTGTAAAACGAATCTTGTTGTTACCATTCTGTAATTAACGCAGACCATTCGTCATTTATCAGAACTAGCTTCTCTCAAGCAGACATGGCTAACTTTTGTCCTTTGCCTTTGTCTTTGACCGTAGGTCACAAAAGGCGTCAGGAGGTGATTATTTCAGACATCAGGAGGGGCGTAGAAGAAGGTAAGGTGTGGGCTGTGTGGAAATTCTGTCCTGAAAATTTGAACAGGGATCTTTACATCCCTCCTAACTGTAACTTCAAACAATGCTTTTTGCACAACCAAACCACTGCATTGGTTCCTGGTGGACCCTCTGTGAAAAAACTTATCTCAGAAAATGGGGAAAGTTTTTTTTCAGGTGTTCTTTTGGGACATGGTGCCATGGTACACTTGATGTCTAGACATTCCATTTCCTCTGGAAGTTCAAAGAAATTCATTTCAGACAGACAAAAACCCTTTTTTCTAAGGGATCAACCTTTGGGGGGAGGGCCTGGTAATTCAGTTTTCATCGATTCTACTATGGTGAAGGCTTTAATTAAAGCCACTTTACTTCACCCAGACAAAATTACACACTCTTTAGGTTCAAAAATTTTCTATGAAAGAGGATTCAGGACAGAGATTGGACACAATTACCATGGATGCTGTCATGTTGTGAGAGTTATTACTGAAATAACTACCTCCCATGAAAAAGGTCAGCTGAAGGTGGTAACAGCCTACCCCGTATCTAATTTTTGGTCCTCCTAATAAAACTGAACAAAAATAAACGATGATCCTCCGGGTAAGGCCCCTGGGCCAAACCCACCCTTCCACATGTTTTCCCCTCTTTTCAGAACGCTCAGGCACTGACCCTGACGTTTGTTTCGTCCTTGAGCAATAAATCATTTCAGGAAAGTGCGATAAGGAAAGACTGACAGGTTTCCTATAAAGGTTAAACGGGGACTAAACCATCGTTATTTGACACAACAACCTTCGCCCTACTATGTCGCGTTACTCCCTGCAGCGTGTATTAGAACAACGTCACCCCGACGACACTCAAGTTCTGACATACGTGAGGGAAAGAAATGAAATTATATGTTGCTCTTCAATTTGTTTCAGGTACGTGTGCAAATACTTGAAAGAATGTGTTCTTCACCGGAAAAAATTATACTTAGTTTGTTCTTCAGTGCAATCAAGTTTTACATCCAAAGACAGAAAAACCTTGAGGAAAATGGTTTTGAGTCATAACTTGTCGAAATTTTCAGCGGTGGAAACCTTGGGTTATGCCCTGAAGCATGGAAGAAAGGGAAAAGGCCCACTGAAAAACCCCTTCCATGTGGAAGCATTGAAAGCGGCAGAAGAGCATCACGCCAAAGAAAATCCCCGCCTACTTAACCAGCGTCTTCATTTCTTCATGTCTATTTTGGAACTTCTAGCTGAGTGCTTAGAAACCAAAACTTTGTTTTCCTCCTGCCCCATATTTCACATCCCATCATCGTCCCTGGATCGTTTCAGTGTAGAGGAGAAAGAAAAAGTTTGGTTTTATCTGGCTATGTGGTGCACCCAGCTTATCTCCCTTACTCACTGTTTTCACCACAATCAGCTCGCTTTACACTCAACGTCATAACAAATTTAAACGAACGAAGAACGATGTAACATGCTTACCTAAACAGGGGGAAGGGAATGGGAGAGATATATAGAATAGGATAGAATAGGGTAGGATAATATAGGGTAGGGTAGGGTAGGGTAAAAAAGGGTGGGGTAGGGTTTAAAAAACTATGGGGTGGGGGGGTGGGGGCACCCCTCAAGTATGGGGGGTTTGGGGCTTGTTGGCCCGGGCTGGCCGCCCAAATAACCCACCTAACCCACCCACCCACCCACCCACCTAAACCACCTACCCACCTACCCTACCCTACCCTACCCTACCCTACCCTACCCTACCCTACCCTATATAAGTCAACTGTATGCTTTCTAGCCTGTCATAACCTGCCTGCCTTCCTACCTGCCTGCCTTACTTGCTCAACACCTTTTATTTGGACGCTATGGAGTTTCACCTTTCGGACGAGTTGTTATTCAAGGTCAGTGAAAAAATATCTGAAAAAGACTACCCTCGATTAGGGGTTTACTTAGGACTTAGACTAAGTTTAATGGATTACATGGAAAAAATACCGTCTCTTCGTTCTATGGGGAGAGAAATGCTTATTTCATGGAGCAGAAAGAACGTGCGTTGCAAGTGGATGGTATTGAGACATGCATTAAGTGACATAGGTCGTTACGATCTAACTGATTATTGTAGATGGTACATGGGATATTACAACGTAGTGGACCATTGTGAATTTCCTCCAGAACAGTGGAAAGTTGATACTTTGTTCGTCAACCTGGCAGACAAGTTCGAAATGCTTGACTGGAGGAAACTGGGAACTCAACTTGGATTGAGCGACCACGAGCTTAACCTGATATCCACCCCTGTTCCAGGGAAAAAAGGTGTCACAAATCCTGTTTTCGAAGTTCTGATGGTTTGGAAATATAGAGAAATATCTCATCCAAGCTGCCTAATAGCCAGTCTATACAACATGGGACTTTCTGATGTAGCTCTTTACGTGGAAGGTTTGAACAAGGGTTCTACTGGTTTAAAAGAGGACGAGATTGCTCCTTTGGTCACTTTGGTTTAAGATATCGTCCAACATGGATCACAAGGAAAAGGAGATCATTTTTGACCCACGTCTACAAAGCCCCTTCACAATGATCATAGCTGGACCTACTTCTTGTGGAAAAAGTCAACTTGTTTTCAAGTTGATTAAAGGTGTAGACGAGCTTGTTACTCCAAAAATACACGACATATACTACTGCTACAGTCAATGGCAAGATGGATTCGACGAAATGGTGAAGTTGGGGGTTAAGTTTAACAAAGGTCTTCTTTCAGAAGACTTTTTGTTCGAGGATGAAAGAGACGTGACTAAACATGGACTGGTCGTAATAGACGATCTCATGGATCCCGAGTACGTTCCCACCATAATGAAACTTTTCACTGTGGGCTCTCACCATCGCAGTTTAAGTGTAATTTTTATTACTCAAAACTTGTTTTTCAACAATCCTGCCTTCAGAACCTTGAGCTTAAATGCACACTACCTAGTTGTTTTTAAAAACCCTAGAGACATGAGTCAGATAGGGCACATTAGCAAACAGGCCTTTCCAGGACAGAAATCCTTTTTGACGGAGGTATATAACTCAGAAACCAAAGAGAAACATTCATACATCCTATTGGACTTTAAGCAGAGCACCCTAACGAGCTTAGGGTAAGAAACAGCATAACAACTCCTTGGAACACCTTGGTTTTCATTCCTCAAGCTTCAGCTTCGAAAAGAAAAAGATAGAATGGTGACCAAAAGATCTCCTTCTGGAGGAAAATTTAAAACAATTAGGAAACATTACCACTTGTTGAAACACATATCCAAGTGTTCCTCGGCAGAGTGTTCCCACATTATCAAAGGTCTCAGCGATGAGGTCATTAGGTTGATGAGTCAAATTTGCGTCAACGTAATGAACAAAAACCTGTTGCGTAACGAGTCCGACGCAGTCAAACGTTTATCACCCTACAAGAAAGAACTCAAGTCAGTCACAAGGCACAAGGCTACCGTTAAGCAGAAGAGGAAAACCTTTGAGCAAAAGGGTGGATTTTTGGGAACCATTTTGGGCCTCGCCTTACCCCTGATAACAGGTCTCATAGGAGCACGTCGATAAAAAATCATGTCTTATTCAAGGATGGCCCTCGTAAGGGCGGATCTTGTTCCCCGAGAAAAAAAACCTTCTTTTGTTAGTCCTTCCTCTCCTCCCCAGCCTGGACCTAGTGTTCAAGACCAGTACTACAGCACTCAACTTTTAAGAGAAGGTTTAACTCCTGATTCCAGCCTGGTTCAAGTCCTGAACCACCTTCAAAGTAAAGCACATGAGGTGCTTAACTCTCCTAACCTCAAACTGAAGGAAAAGTTAAGGCAGTACAATCAACTTATGATAAAGTCGGGAATTTTAACTAAAAAAGCCAAGGCCTTAGGACAACGTAGGGAAGGTCCCTATCCTGGTCGAGCAGTAGGACAAGGCCCTGCAGGAGCAGCAGCAGCAGCAGCTGGGGGTGTAAACAATTCTTTAGAAGACACCGACGACGGCGACGACGATGATGACCACACTTTCACAGAGACTAGAGACGATCCACCACTTCCTGACGATTCAGACGGAGACAGTGTAGACGAGTTCAAAGGGGAGGAAGGCTTTAAACCTCGTGCAAGAGACAACACAGAGGGTATGGACGCCGACATAAAAGAAAGAATACCTGCAAGTTACAGAACGACTGCTAAAAATCTCTACAGAGAATTATCTCGTCACGGAAGTGAAATTTTGAATTGGAACAGAGACGGAGAAATATATGTTAACGGGGAACGTGTGCCTGGAACTGACATAACAGATTTGTTAGCTTTTGCTGCCCGACCAAAGTCTTTGAAAAAGGACCAACCTAAAGGAAGCCAGGTTTTCATGAGAGCAGTTAAAAGGCTGAACCCCACCTTAAAATTTGTCAAAAACAAGTCGGCTTTTGCAGGGCACAGTCCTTCCTTTGCTGCCAGTCCCTTGAAAAGAGCTTCCCCTATTAAGAAGAGGAAAGTAAGTCAAAAAGGAACTGGACGTAAGTTTATATGGCGCACAAGGCTTTGAAAAAAGATGTCCTCAGGTTTTACACAGATCCTAAACAACCTGGAAGTTTCACCAGCGTATCTAAACTTCAACGTCATCACTTCAAGAAAACAAAGAAAAAAAACATAGAACAAGCTTTGGAAGATGTAGACGCTTACACCAGACACAAACCTTACAAGAGAAGATTTCCAAGAAGAAAAACACAAACATGGGGGATAGACAAACAGTGGCAACTTGACCTCATAGACATGCGAGAATTTTCAAAGGAAAACAAAGGATACCAGTACATTCTAGCGGGAATAGATGTTTTTTCAAGGTATGGTTTTGGACAACCTGTGAAAAGTAAGAGAGCTGATGACGTGACAGAGGCTTTCAAAAAAATGAGCAAAGAAAGAAAACCTCAACAAATTCAAACTGACAAGGGCAAAGAGTTTGTCAACAAAATTTTCAAAAAACACTGTGAAGATCAAAAAATCAATTTTTTCACAGGAGAGAACGACGACGTGAAGTGTGCCTTAGCCGAAAGGTTCAACTCTACTTTACAAGGAAAAATGTGGAGATGTTTTTCTCATTTCAATAACTACAAATGGGTTGACTTGCTGCCCGACTTGGTTAAGTCCTACAATTTGACTTACCACAAATCCTTAGGAGCTGCCCCTTCAGACATAAATAAAGACAACTCTGAAGTCTTGTTCTACAGGTTGTACGATCAACCTCAAAAGAAAAAAGTTCCTGTCCTTCAGTTGAAGAGAAAAAATCAAGTGCGAATGTTGAAAACAAAGAAAACATTTAACAGAGGGTACGAACCTAACTGGACTGAGGAAATATACACAGTCGACAACATTTCGCCCAAAGGGTACCACCTGAAAGATCTCCTTGGAGAAGAGATAAAAGGAAGCTTCTACGAACCTGAAGTTCAGAAGGTGCAAGTCCGTCACGGAAGACGCTACAACATAGAAAAAATAGTAAAATACAGAGGAAAAGGCAAGAAAAGAGAAGCCTTGATCAAGTGGAAGGGTTATGGAGACAAGTTTAACTCTTGGGAACCTGTCAAAAACATAAACAAATGGCGTTTACCTTAACTTTACCTAGTAACTCATCTATGAACGTTTTTCCTGACAACACTTTAACTAGTTACAATACAATTTTGGCAGAATACATTAACTCTCCTACTCAGTTAGAGTGTGCTCTTCAAGAAATAACCTGTCCTACCACGTGGTACAACGTCAAAGAAGAACCCATTCTCTTGGTACAGGGAGAAAACGACCTGACAAACAACCTCCGCTCTGTAGTAGCTTTATTGAACAAACGCAGAAGAGAATTTTTTCCTCTGGAAAAACCAGGAGCCCATAGTGTCTTCAGTAGAGCTTCAAGCTCTACATCAAATTTATCAGCCCAATCTGCTTTGAAGAGAGGAGTAAAAATAACAAAAAACCTACGTCATGTCAACCCTGTGGGATCGACTGAAACCATTCCTCCTGCTGGTCCTGCAAGTGAAAGTCCACCGACTCCTGCTGCTGCGACTGAGACGCCATCTGGAGGATTCACTTCTAACCAACCCACGCCAGAGAAGGAGGAAAAGGAAGAGGAGGAGGGTGAGGGGGAGCGTGACACGGCAGGCAGAGAGAAAAGGGAAATATCGTCGGCTGTGGCTGAAGTGATGTCTATGGATGACAGGGAAAAAAGGTCTCTTTCTTTTTTTGAAGAAAAGGCCGTCTTCACAGACTCTGCTAATGTTTCTCCTCTCTCTCCCAGTCAGTTACAGGCTGTGAAAATATGTACACGCTTCAAGGAAATTAGCAGATACCTGTCTAAGTATTACTTCAAGGAAGGTAGTATCTACAATATGTTTGCCTTAGAAGGTGTGAACCTGGAAAGCAACTCAGAGTTGATAGGATACTTGAACAGGACCATAAATAAACTACAGAGCATGTTGGTGAGAAAACTAAGAAACTACAGGAAAAACAACAAAGCCACCGTGTTTCACTACAACAAATACACAATGAAAAGTGTAGTTTCCTTGCCTCCTGGTGTGGTCATGCAACTCCCAGAAAACTTAGGGAAACAATTAGGTTTTGACGGAAGTGTTTTCCTAAGTGGAAAAACACAAAGCCCCTACGTGGTAGACCTTCAGTACAAAAGTCGATGTGCTTTCGTGTACTCTGACATAGTCAAGCACAGTCTTGTGGGTGACTCTAAAGCACCCCTTCTGAGGCAAATCAACATAAATCGCTACAACGGTGACATGCAGACCATAAGTTTCCAGAACTTGATATATCTGCCAGTCACTAAAACCACCTTCAGGCAGATAGGGATATACTTAAGAGACAAGACTGGGGAACCTATACCATTTGAAAGCGGATCAGTGTCGGTGGTACTTGCCTTCAGACCTCTTCAAGGATAGGAGTATATTACCATGCTTCACTACTATGGAACACCTCCATACCTGGCCCCTAGGGGTCAGTACGCTGAATACTACAGAAAATCACAGTTTGGGAACGGTGCTTTACCAGCGTACGGTGGCAGGGGCAGACAAAGAGGGCACGGACTTGGTTCGTTAATAGGTGGTTTACTGAGAGGAGCTGTTCCCCTCTTAAGTAAAATAGGACGCTCAGCTGCCAAATCTGCAGGCAAAGCCTTGCTTACTACAGGAGCTGGAGTCTTGTCCGACATGGTAACAGGAAAAGGCTTCAAGAAAAGTGTAGTTAGGAGAAGTAAAGCTACAGGGAAGAACTTACTCAAAAGGGCTGCTTCTTCTGCTCAAGGATACATAAAAGGTACATCTGAACCTCCTCCAGTCAAACGACGAGCAACCGGCAAGCGCGGAGGACGTAAGGGGCAACGCGGCAGAGGTAGAGGACAAGCTAGAGGAAGGACCTTGTTCTAGTCATGAGTCTCCTTCATCCCAAGGGTCAGGTATGTGCAGTAGGTGAACTAGACCTACACGCCTTGCCTGTCACTCAAAAGGACATATTAAAGTGTCAAAAAATAACCAAAACTACCAACAATGCCCTGACTCCACACACTGAATCATTTGACTTCACCTTCGAACCAAGCAACCTGTACACAGACCTCTCAGAAACTGAGCTGTACATGGAACTGGAAGCCGTGGCGGCAGACGGAACAACTCACCTTGCCGTAGGCATAGAAGCTGCTCCAGTCAACAACTTGGCACACGCTCTCTTTGCTTCCTGTCAGTTGCTGATAAATGGGGAGAAAGTCACCGGCAACAATGAAGACTATGGTCTCAAGGCCTACATTTTGGACACAATTTGTTGCAACAAAGAAGACAAAGAGACTCGGTTGAAAGGGTGTCAAAAGTACATGAAAGACACCTGTGGTCACATGGAAGCCAGAGCGGGCGAAAATGCTGGATGGACGGCACGGAGAGCAGAGTTCAGTGCCCGCAACAAGCATGCCTTAGTAATGAAGCCGCACCTGGATTTAATTAAACAGTGCAAGGTGCTGCCTCCGAACTGTGAAATCAAGTTCATATTTGAAAAAAATCAGCCCAATTACTACATGATGCAAGCAGCCGATCAAAACTACTGGGTCAAAATCACCAAAGCTGAAATGACACTTCTCCAAAAATGTGTCGACGACGAGGTGGTGAAAACTCACGTCAGCAGTGTCAGGAATCCACATTGGGGCCCTTTCAACTATCACATAGCCAGGTGTAAAGTAACTAAACACACTTTGGACGGCGGCTCACAAGACTACAGTTGGACTCAACCTGACACTACTCAGATCCCCACCAGGATAGTCTTGTGTATGATAAAGGAAACAGCAGCTGCTGGGACTAAGACAGAAAATCCTTTCAACTGCAGGCATTTCAACGTGAAGGAAATATGCGTGAGATATGACGATCAAAAGTTTGAGTTGAAGACCGACTTCGAAACAGGCAACTGCATCAGAGCCTACAGTCAAATGTTCATAGACAGTGGGCTGTCGGCTTTGGGGCAAGACTGTGGCATAACTTTGGAAGATTTCAAAGATGGATATTCCTTCTTTGTTTTCGACCTCACCCCAGACAGAGCACCTGAAGACAGTCGTATAAATCTCATCAAGCAAGGAAAGCTGGGCATTTCCCTTAGGTTTGCCGCCCCGACTACTCACGCCATATCTGCCGTCTTGTGTTCCTTCTACGACAACAACATCCAACTAACGGCTGACTGTCTTCCTGTCACAGACTACCACATGAACTGAGAAAAAAATGAGAACTTCAGACATAACAGGTGCACTGGGAAACCATCCACACACAAGGCGTTTCTACCTGGGAACTTTTGCCAGTAATCAATGTCCTAAAAAACCAATTCCCTCTACATGTTTCGTCAGTAACACAGATCCAAGCTCTAAACCTGGTCAGCACTGGGTGGCATTTTACGTTTCTCATAACGGGAATGTATTCTACTTTGATCCCTATGGCTTACCTCCGTTTACTATATATCACCAAAGGTTCATGCAAAAGTCGTCAGTTGGTCACGGGTCGTTCAGCAGAAAACAAGTGCAAAACTTTTACGCTAAAACGTGTGGAGCCCACTGCATTAACTTCCTCATAGAAACATGTCGGACCAAGGATCCACACCACACTGTGAAAAGGTTTTCTCAGGTCCCCTTCAACTTAATGGACAAAATAGTCAGGCCCTTCCTGAGAAAAAGAGAGAAGAAGAGGCAATGAATTTCGAGATGAGTCCAGAAGAAGTAGCAGTCAAAGCAGACGTGAGCAATCTTTTGGTGAAAGGAAAAGTTAAACGTGAACTGGACGTGATAGACGGGCTTCAGAGCACGGCGGAAGTAATAGACAAGATTCTCATCATCATGGCCGAGTTAATGGACAAAGTGGTAGCCCTGGAGGAGAACGACATAGGAAGAAAGGCCTTGAAGGATTTAATGGAGAGAATGCGGGCCTTAGAGGACCGTAGTCAAAGTCCTACTCCAGCCAAGACCGGGTGCAGTTGGTACTGCAACAAGAATTCATTTTCCATATAATATCCATGTACTCTGCTTGCAAAGCATATCTGATTATAATGAATCATACCTAGCATGTACTCTGATAGGAAGAAAAAATAAAAAGATTGAATTAAAAAAACCGAGTTGTGTCTTTGTTGCATTTAATCTCATATCAAAATAGTGAGTCATAAGTATTGCGTAAATTCATAGGAACATTGCATCAGAAAATGAGTCATGGTTATTGTGTAATTTCTTTCAAGGATTGCACAATACACCCTCATACGTAGGTCATACGTTTTTGCAAGTAGGTTAGTAGGTCACTTCCGGTTTGTAAGTAGGTCAGCTCTAGGTATTGCACAATTCTTTTAATTTATGTAACTAGGTCAGGTCACTAGGTCAAATGGAATCCAGCTCTCTGATTGGTCGAAAAAACTAGGTCATAACCTTATGACGTCACTTCCTGTCAAATCCAGCCCTCTGATTGGTTAAAACTAGGTCACTTCCGGTCTACCAGTAGGTCATGACCTAGTTAGTAGCTAATCCATTGCGCTCAGTTTGCATGTATATACTACTTACATTACACTGGTGCCGTGACCAGGATCCGGTTCTTGGAAGTGCACAGCCCTGTCTTAACAAGACGAGAATTAGTGTCCGGAAGGTGAGTTCATCTGGTGCCCTTAGCTGGTCAAGGAGTTTTTTTGAACCACCTAAATTCGGCATCCCTTTCCGACTCCGTTTTTTATCCCGGTGGGTCCAGTCAACCGGCTCCTGTGAGTGGGGCACACATGGATAGATACCGGGAAGAAAGGAATAAGTATGAATCAGAAAGGACAGCTCATGCGGAATGGAAGCGGATGAGCGAGCAGGAAAGGTCCAGGGGTGAAAAACTGCTGGAATATCAGAAGAAAGAGACTGAGCGGAAACAGAATAAGATAAAAGAGTTAGAAAGGGAGATTGAAGACCTCCTAGACGAAATTGGGGATTTGCATAAGAGTAAGGGGTTGTTGGAACGTACCACGGAAACCTTGGGACGAGAGGTGGATGTCCACCGTACTCGATTCCGAGAGATCGAGGCTATGATTCAGGGTAAGAAGGCCGAATATGAAAGGTACGGGAAGAATGTTGAAGAAGTCGAACTGCAGCTGAGTCTGGCAACCTCCACCCTGGAAGCTAAGACTTCAGAGCAGGATGAGACTTTGGGACAATACCGAACGGGGCTAGATATCGCCAGTAAGCGCCTTACCGATTTGAAAAAGCAAATCAAGGCCCAACATGAAATTTATGAAAAGAATCAGAAAACCATGGAGAAACAACAGAAAGAACATGTGGCCCTTCGGGAGAAACATATTCAGGAAAACGATCGATTGATCACTGACATTCAGGATAACAATCGGGAGTTGTATCAGGAGAGAGATGATCTGATATATGAAATTACTAAGCTGCGGATGATGCAGGAGGGGTCCGAGGATTCCGGGGAGGAAGAACCGGATCTCGAGGAGTCAGATGAGAATGAGGGAGCATTGGAGGATCCCAATATCAGCTGTATCCCACGGGATGGCGGGGAGGAAGGTCCACCGATCACCTCTACCCCGAAACCCATTCTGAAGAAGGGGTATGACCCCTTTGTGAATAATCAGGCCACCCGGAATGTCGTAGGGGACAAATATGTTCCCGGCAATGATAAGAACGTTCGGCTAAGTGTGGGTCAAAAGGATGCTACTTTCACCACTGACGGTGAATATCAGTACATTGACACCAGGGGGCAAGCCCTGACCCCTAGTCACTTCAACCACACCCCTTCAGGGGGCGCTGGGGAGCTGGGTGACATATCTGGCCAACTGCAGGACAGCAGTCAGTCTATTCCGAACAATCAGACCTATAGGGTGGATAGTCAGGCGTGTAGCATAGATCAGAATAACAACGACACCCCGTGTGATAGTGGGACTTACCACACCAGTGTTCAGGCTCCTGGGGGTATCGGATCCCAACCCGGTATGAATACAGGGTATGGGTTTACCTTCTGGAATAGTCCGAATAACAGCCATCCGGGATCCGGTGGTCCGGGACCCAATGGATCTGGTGGGGGTGGTAGGAAAACCAAGGATCAGAAGATGTTAGATTGGAGTCTGGAGCAATGTACCAGATTGAAAAGTAGGGAGATCTCAGCTAAGAAGAATCAGATCGAGACTAAGTCTTTCGATGGATCAGAACCATGGAGAGATTGGTTTTCGGACTTCACAGACGACCGTAATGGATGGATATGATGAAGACGAATCTTTACCTATACTGGTCAGATGCCTGAAAAAGAGGCCAGGTAGGATTGCAGTCGATCATTGGAGAGAACAATATAAGAATAGGGGAACATACACTCAGCTAGTTGAGATTTGTAGCTCCTATCTCGGGAATATAGTGTCGGAGGATCCGATGACTCAATATAGGAAGAGAATTCAGAAGCCGGGAGAGTCGGTTCAGGTTTATGGATTGGAACTTCAGATATTACTATGGAAGGCTAGACCTAACCTGGTAATGGATGATGATTATGTGAGTGATGAATTGATCTCACACTTTGTGCGAGGACTACGAGAGAAAGATCACCAGGACTGTGCTTACCGTGTAGAGGTCGGCGGAAAACGTCTTTGGAGAAACCGGGACTCGAACCCGGGACCCTCCAACTTCGAAGCGGAAGCTCTTCCTCTGAGCTACTTCCCCTGACCTGACGTTCTCTACCTTCCACCTACGCCTGGATCGGTGTGATACCGATAGGGAACATGTGACTACCCGGTGACCCGCCCCTGCGGGTCGGCCAACCGGGCTCGGGAAATCATGTTCCCCTACACAGCCCCCAACCAGCTTCGACCACCGAATTAACCAGCACTGAGTCACACACAGCTTCGTCGTTTTCCTGTTCCCAGGAACAACTGTACGTGCCACCTGTTTCCAAGTCTTCCAGTGCTAGCAGGTCAAAGCGCTTGCCGTATCACACCAACCCAGGAACCGAGTTCCGTAGCCCCCCTCACGCGGGTCAGGACTACTCGGTTTCTCCACCAGTGTAGAGGTCGGCGGAAAACATCTTTGGAGAAACCGGGACTCGAACCCGGGACCCTCCAACTTCGAAGCGGAAGCTCTTCCTCTGAGCTACTTCCCCTGACCTGACGTTCGCTACCTTCCACCTACGCCTGGATCGGTGTGATACCGATAGGGAACATGTGACTACCCGGTGACCCGCCCCTGCGGGTCGGCCAACCGGGCACGGGAAATCATGTTCCCCTACACCATGTTGAGTCTGCATAGGTGTTGTCCATAATAAGGGTAGGAAAGTAAAGGACAAGTGCTGCCCTCTGCCAGCTCCATTTGCTATGTATACCTTGATTAGGGGGTGAGGTGATACTTTGCAAAAGTACCTCCTCACCTCTGTAATCAAGGTCTACTGTATGGGAAAAAGTTCACAGGGTTTCTGGCAGAGGACAGCACTTGTCCTTTACTTTCCTACCCTTATTATAACATATGGATAACACCTACGTAGACTCAGCATGGTAACCAGTCCACGCCCATGAACAGGCCCTATATGTTCTAGCGGAACGGGGACGGAATTGTAGCTATTCTATATCATGCTTTGTTATATCCCCCAACAAATATCAACGACACGTTTTGCAATGCCCACCATGTATAAATAATGCTGTCCCTGATGCAATTTGGCAATTGTGACGCCATAAGACACATCAGACAATACTGTTGCTGTCCTCTATAGTGACAAATATTTTTAAAAAAAACATGCCGCAATCTTTTTATTTGACATAAAGACCATCAATATAGGCTATCATGAAAATAGGGTAAAGTTTTCTTTAGGTCGTCTCATAGACATCTATACATAGGAAGAGATTGGTATAAATCGCATCCAATCTAATAGGAGCAAGGCTGTGTTGGTGAGCTCTCTGTCTCTCTCTTCTTGTCTGTCTCTGTCTCTGTTTCTTTTGTATAATTCACATTCCGAGGCTAGCAACAGACCCATGTGAACAGCCCGTAGCCTGGCAGCTAATGAATCAAAACAAACTTACGCCAACTGACCGCTGAATCACAAACTGGAGGAATTAGTGTGATAAATGCATTAATTAATGGATATTGAGTCGCAACAGGCCCTACCTTGTGTATACGGCATGGCTTATACATAAAACTAATCCTGTATCGTGTATGTGCCCTATAAAACGTGGTCATGCCCAAAGTCTGGGTGTGCCTTGTAGGTGGGGTAAAATAACATTAAACCTGACTCAGACTTGAAATGAGACCTGATTTTCTGATATACTCTCGTCTCTTTGGACTAAAACCAAGTGTCAAACCGACTGTTAGGGAGTGGTCATTATTTATTAACAGGGGGTGGTGGGTAAAAATCTTTAATGCCCCCCCCCTCAACGGCATGCAGTCAAATTGTTTGCCCCCGCGGCATAGGTGCCCCTCTTTGATCTTTAGTAGGGCACAGGTTTTTTGCTAAAAGAGGGTCAATCTTTATAGCCCCCCGCTCAAGAGGGATACATTTTTTTCTTAGCCCCCCCCCCTCAGGAGGGGTCTTAAATTGTTATGCCCCCCCCTCCCCGTTGATGAATAATGACCACTCCCTTAGTGGGGTCAATATCGGGATGGAACATGATCAAGAGTATTATCAATCTATACAGGTAATGGATACGGGTGTATAAAATGTTTCACTGACATTGCATCTAATCACATTGTACACAAATTTATGTTAAAGAGGAGAAAGCAACCCAGTTTCATGTATGAGTTGAGTTGATGATAATAATATTTGGCAAAAAGATCACATCACATGGGACGCTTTTCATAAAAAATGCCAAAGGTATGATTACTGTAAGTGACACAATACATATTTATATGATACGCCTGCATTACTTAATGGTTAATTAGGGTTCTATGGGGACAAGGACATTGCCAGTCGATGCTTTGGTGAACTCTTCTGTCGTGGTTTTGTTTTGCTGCTCCGCTGTCAGCCTGTTCCACAGTAGTGCGCCACTATTGTGCTAATACATGAATGGTTTTTGACAGTCATCTTCCGTGCCCGATAAGTAATTGAAGAGAAGCAGAGTGTATGTTTATCATAATTCCAGTTGTGGACATCTGAGATATAGACAATATGACAATCCATGCTGTACTAAAATTAGAGCTTGGCTTCTTTGGTCGGGGTCCAGTAGAGCAAAAGGAAAAATGAACTGCCAAAATCATTTGCTTAATATCCTAAATAGTTAACTGCAGCATCGATGAACCAATGACGGGTGTATGTAAATACTTACATATATATAAATATATATATATATATATATATATATATATATATCGTAAAACGGGGCTATTTTGGCCAGTTTTTGTGGTTTTCTTTGCATATTTGCTCCGATTTTTCACAGTTTGCAATATACTGCAATTTTCTCATAAGAACTAATCTAAACACTTGCACTATGAATGAAATTGTATTTAAAATAATTCGAATTGTGCTATTTTTTCGTGAAAAAAGGCCAAAAACAAGAGCCCCTTACTTCGGGGCTATTTTGGCCACCTGGGTAGCCATATTTGACCATACACCATTTGCACAATTTTTTTAATTATGGCCTATTGGTTAGAAAAATGGCATCATAGTGATACTCATGCATGCTTAAGATTATTTAAAAGTGATTTCAAGCTTCCCAGAGGCTACACCATGCTTTGTTCCATCGGCATATTTTGAGGTGAGATATGCACAGAATTCACCATTATGAGGTATATTTGGCAATTCCTACCACAAAATTGAACCATATTTAAGACCATAACCTTTTGGTCACCTCTTATTTCACTTTTTCATTCACAAATCTTCACTAAACATCATTTCTTATGTGAAATTAACTGTAGAAATTGATTAAGGTAGTTATTCCAAGGTAAAATGAATTTTTACCTCCACTTATAAAGGAAATCATGTGACCAATATTTGTAAGTGGCTACCGGCCAAAATAGCCGCATATTACCTAAAATTGAGCAATTTTTTCAGTAAATGCCTAGTATTTTTAGCAAAATTCAAATACTTTATATTGTTTCATTCTTATATCTTAGAATATGACTTTATATGGAACTTTTACTTATTTAAGTCATTTCTACCCATTATTTCATGACTATCTGTGATAAAGTTTCAGGTATGATGAATTTTTTCATAAATCTTAAGGTCTTGTTATCTCAAAATGGCCGGATGCTTGGATATGCACCCCAAAGATGATTTTTCTCAAAAACATCCTGTTTGTTGTTTACCTAAGGGGCATGATGAATGGGAGGAGGGGTTATAGGGAGGTATGGGTGGCCTACCCTTCCTCCCGTGTCCAAGCCTCCAGGGACCACCCCCACCTCCCTACCCACTCTTCCTACCTCTCCTTACGTGTACAAGCCTCCAGGGACTGTCCCTACCTCCCTACCCACTCCTGCTACCTCTTCTCTCGTGTACAAGCCTCCAGGGACCACCCCTACCTCCATACCCACTCCTCCTACCTCTTCTCACATGTACAAGCCTCCAGGGACCACCCCTACCTTACTACCAACTCCTCCTGCCTATTTTACACTTTTACTCCTATCTGTGTTGTGTGTATCATTTCTATCTTGCAGTTTTACCATGGAAAATGAATATGGCAGTATCCAGCCACAGTAATAAAGATTAAAATGATGAAAAGATGATGAAAAATAAATGATGGAAATAATAAAAATGAAATGATTCAGCCATAGCCCCCCTCCCACCCTGGTGAACAACCCTATGGCCCAGAGCTAGTGCCTCCCTAAGCTAAACACCATGTATCTAAACGCCTCCTGAAGCTAAACACTATGTATCTAAACGCCTCCTAAAGCTACACACTATGTATCTAAACACCTCCTAAAGCTAAACACTACCAATCTAAACATTTTCTCATGCTGCTAAACACCTATCAAAACTAAACACTTGTTATATCAAATGCCTGATAGCTAAACATGTTTAAAGTTAAACACGTTTAGCCAAAAAACGTGTTTAGAAAAGTGGGACAAGAATGTGTTTAGCTATGTGTTTAGATCCTAAACACTGGTGTTTGGTTGCTAAACACCAAATTAACAGTGTAAGAGCGCTCAAGGACACTCAGCAAACGTCCTCCCTCCCCTCTATATGTATGCAGCAGGCTATTCACTCTTTCGATCAGGAGTGTTCCCTGTAAGTGCTCAGGTGAAACCACTATGCAGTTCTTTCACTAAGATAGCAGTGATCTTAGTGCTGGAAAAGGAATAGTGAAGTGATCCCAGGACTTGCTATTCCTGAGAGGCCTGCAACCACTGCATTAGATAGGGTAGACCGGCCAAGTCTTATGATATGTGCCTACACTAAGATCGCTGGGGTTGCGATCCCAGGATGTTTTGAATTAAGCTCCTGAGTTTATTGAAGTCACAAGTAATAGCTTTGAAGAAGTTATCTCCGAGGACCAGAGAGCTCCGAGTAGATGGTGTGGCCCGGAACCAGGTTAATAAACAGTGTTAAACCATAGTTCGAGTCTTGTGGTGTTTGCTATCAGAGGTAGAGCCGGAATTCGCTACATTGGTGACAGCGGTGGGATCTTCAGCCCCGGAGCAGACATGGACATGGACAATGGTATGCCAGATGTAAGGGTGGGGGGGGGACAGAGATGGGTGCTCTGCTTGAATTAGTGGACGAAGATGTCTCTTTCAGAAAGAAGGGACCAGGCTGGCGCGAGACAGGTGCGGAGAGGCAGGAGGAGTCCCGGGACCGAGCCGACGAAGCGAACAGCTACAAATGACTGTGGGAGAAGGAAAAAGAGTTGAAACAGGGGTGGAGACCCTCAGGAGGGACGGTGTGGAAGAAAGAGAGAGGAGTGGACGAAACGGAGGGAGCCCCAGGAGGGGCAGGCCCGGGAAGAACAGAAGGATTGGCAACCACTTATGCCAGGGCTCGGCAAGAGGCGACCTCCGACTGGAAACCAGCATGAGTGGAGCAAGCCGGGTCAGACAGCTCCGATACAGAGGAGGAGGAGGCGGAGAACGGAGACAGGCACAGGGGCATGGAACGGGATGACTGGTCCCGAGAGGGGGATCCCTTGGTGAATGCAATAACCCAACTGGCCCGAGAAGCGTCGAGAGGGAGACAGAGACACAAGCCGGAGAGCGGGGATGGTAGGCACGGGAAACCAGTGGTGAAGCCAACTACGTTTGATGAGGCGGCAGATCTGACAGATTACCTGAACCACTTCGACCTCTGTGTCAGCGCTAATAATTGGACACCGGAGGAGGCGGGTACCTTCCTGGGGTTGAGCCTAGCGGGACCGGCGAGGCGGCTCCTGGCTTGAAGGGATCCAGGGACGAGGGACGGGTATGAAGATCTGCGGAGGGTATTAGTGGCAAAGTTTGAACCAGCAAATCAGGAGGAGACGTATAAGGCGTTTCTCCGAACCAGAGAGAGGAATCGAGGAGAGGGTTTGCAGGAGCTACAAGAGGATCTGGCCAAGTATACGAGGCTGGCCTATCCAGATGCTGATGCGAAAACCAGGGATACCCTAGTGCTAGATCGATTTCTCTTATGCTTACCCATCCAGCTGCGGCAGTGGGTTTACCAGTCACGGGCCAAGGATCTCCAGACGGCGGTGATGACAGCCATAAGCGGAGAGGCCTACTTCAAAAATGAACAAGAGTCCCGGGGAAGTGCACGGGTAGCGGATGCCACAATCTCTGAGAGACTGTTATCCACTGACGAGAAATTGGCTAAGCTGACCGGGGAGGAGGAAAAAGGAGAAAAGGTCGCCCAATAGTATCAGCCAATGGATGTCCCACTGAAAAGATATCTTGTCTGGTTGACTTTTATTTAAGACCTTTCCTACCCTTGACAAGGTCTTATCTACGGGACACCACTGACTTACTACTAAAATTACAAGACCTGGGCACTTTACCCAGGGGTTGTATCCTGGGGACCTTGGATGTGACATCCCTCTATACCAATATACCCAATCATGAAGGGGCCATGTCTATTTACAAGTACCTGTACCACAATAGATCCCCCCCTAAGGGTGAAATGTCCAATGAGGCCATATACACACTATTGTGGATTGTCCTCACTAAGAACAATTTCGACTTCAACGGTAAGCATTACCTCCAGACAGGGGGCACTGCCATGGGCACCAGGGTGGCACCCACATATGCCAACCTCTTTATGGCCCATATTGAGGAATCCAAGGTCTACACCTATAAACTACAACCATTAATTTGGTTGAGATTTATAGATGACATATTCTTCATCTGGCCACATGGCCAGGTAGAATTGAATGCCTTCACTCTCTACTTAAATAGGATCCACGAGTCCATTAAATTCACAGTGGTAACCTCTACCAACAAAGTGGATTTCCTGGACACGACCATTCAACTAGACACTGAAGGAAAATTATCGACTGACCTGTACACTAAACCCACAGACAGTTCAAATTACCTGCACTTCACGTCGGCCCACACCCGACATAGTATTAGAGGGATACCCTATGGCCACCCAGTAAAGACAGTTACGTTATACATACGTAGATTGCACGTAGAGATTTCAGTACATTTACGTATTTTCTCAACGTAGAATAACGTATAAACGTGTATGCTGATGTATGTATTTCTGATGTAGATGTAGAATTTACGTACATATACCTCATTATTACCCGAATTAACGAAGAAAAATGATGTTCTTTAAACATAAATGTTCCTATATATTTAGATATCCAACGTACATTTTCAATACTTTTATACTAATAACTACAATGTATGTAGTTTTGCAGTTTCTGGTTATGCTCCAATATACGTAAAATTACCTCAAAGAGACGTTCATATACCTACCCCTATACCCTCAGTTAACTTTATTCATTTAAGAATGTTATTTTCTTGTCTCATTCTATAATACTGGTATTTTCAGGGCCAGTATTTAGCAAGAGACACCAATGCTTTAGCCATCAGTTTCATCATTTGAATTAAGAGTCAAGTATAACTCCTGATTGTATGTTGAAGGTTCTGTGATGCTAGGTGTATAAGTCTATTTCTTAATGCTACAGCATGGATGTTTACCATACCTGGATCCAGAAATATACATGGTAGCATCATCAATCATTGAATATTTTACACAAACCTATTCCCAAATGAAAGGTTGATACAATGAGTTCTCAATAATGTGTTTTTAATTAGTATAGTTGATTAATATAGATGCCAATCATCATGGAGGTCTAAATTAAATACAATGCTCAGCAATAGTGACACCTGTTGAGATGAACTGAAAGTACAGAAATACGTAGATAAACGTAATTTTACGTATTTCAGACCTCTTTTCAAGTAAAAAAATTTAGAACAGATAAGGTGAGCACTAAATGGAAATGAATCTGCCTTGTGATTTTTATTTCTACATTTAGATAGACCCAGACTATGTTTGAAAGCTGTAACCATACAGCTTTCATATTTGTACTGGTATTGGATATGCTGCCATCTAGTGAGATAGGAGTGAAGCACAAAATAATGTATGTGGGACGTAATCTAACATTTTTCCAACCTCTATGACCATGTGCTTTCTATGTTCCCTATTATCACCCTCTGCACACCTACATTTCCACTGTTTGTTTGAAATCTAGAACTCATTACTGAATGAGATTTTGCCACATGATGCTCTAACCCATATGGTACATATATTTTATATGACCAACAAATACTCTTGCTTAAATAATGCATATTTAAGATGTAATGTCAATACGGTGTTAATCCCCATAGGGATATGAAAATAGGAATTATTATCCATTATTACCTAAAAATGCACATAATTACAACTACTGCATGTAGGTCAGATACCTGTCCACCAATAGATTTGATTATGATAGAAAACATGGTTTATTCCAGGGTCAATCTGTTATTTATCCTATCTATCTGTACTGGACTCTAAACACCATGATATGTACAGGATTCTTGTAGACCTAGGCCCAGCTGAGTTATATTTTTCTCATGTCAAGTGATTGATTTTCATTATTATTCACCCCTGATCTTTATAAGGCAGTTGTTAATGAAATGAAAGTTTGGTGAAATAAATGAAACAATACTATTTATCATTAGAAGTTTTTATCCAAAATCTACATACATGAACCAACCAATATCTACGTCTTACAATCGTTCTACCTACGAACAAAGCCAATCAAAAATATGGATCAAGATTTACGTGGATAAACCTCTTAAAATTGCGAAGCATAAACCTTATTTATCAACATATATCCACCAACCGATATCTATGTTGCTGGAACCTCATATAGAGGTTCAGTAGAAAACCAACCTAGATCTACCAGAAATCTACGTTGAAACACGTAGTGTGTTTACTGGGCAATTCCTTCGAATTAGGCGCATTTGCTCAGATGACGACAAGTTCCTAGAACATTGTATCAATCGGGGCAAACATTTTGTTCGCCGAGGGTACCCACCTGCCTTCATATCACAATGCTTCCTCAAAGCTAGTGAAAAGAATCGCCTAGATCTTTTGAAAGCAAAATCCATAAAATCCATTGAAAAAGAGAAAATCAAGGCCAGTTTCTTGGTTTCCACATTTATCCCGGGATTTAATGGGATCCATCGTATTGCAAAGAAAAACTGGGACCTTCTTGGTAAATCTTGCAGTACGAGGGAAGTCTATCAAGATGGCTTCAGGATGTCACACAGACGCCCAAAAAGCCTGAGAGACATGTTGGTAAAATCTAAATTACCCCCTGAGGAGCCCCTAACTCCCAGGCCAAACAAAAACAGGTGCCTTTCCTGGCCAAAATGCAACTATTGCCCACAACTGGACAAAAGTGGTAAAATAAAGTGCACTGTCACTGGCAGGGAATATACCAGTAAATACAATGTGTGTTGCTCCAGCACAAATTTGATTTACTGCATCACCTGTAACTTATGTGGCATCCAATATGTCGGCCAAACCGAGAATGCCATAAAAACCCGTTTTTGCGATCACTTCGGAAAAATCAAACGCAAAGAATTAAAAAAAAGTGAGGTCTCCCGTCACATGAATTCATGCTCCAGTCGTGGACAAGACTACAAACACAGGGATCTGACCATCCATGTGGTAGACTTTATCCATGCAAATTCAAAATCCACTAGGGCCAAGTACCTAAGGAACGTGATTGAATTTAACTGGATCCAGAGGCTCCATTCAAACGCCCCCAGGGGCCTGAATGTAAGTGATCCACTGGATGACTCCTGAACTGGTCCCCATGCTAGGTTGTTGCCATGTACAACTAACACATTTGCCATTTTTTATGGATATTACCTGGTAAAGGACCAAAGGATTATTAGTACCAAGCCCACTTTTGGTCTTGAAAAATGACATGTACACAATTATTCACCACGAATAATTTTAGACCCACCCGGCATAATTCTAAAATCCATTTTTAGAGTTAACCACCAACATTTTTATTCTAAATAAAAATTATTTATGGAAGTCCTAAATACCCAAGTGGTCTCACCACCATGGATTATTTATTTTTTCCATAGAAAAATTACAAACACCGGTTCACACTACTGTCCATGTTTAAAATTTTCCCCACCCACCATCCCAGTTTTGGTGGTACCGCTAAAATTATTTTCGGCATTTTTCAACACTGTTGGATTAATTTTATTTCAATGCAGTCTGAAGATCCCCACAGGTGAAACCGCCCAGTTCCTCTATTTAGTATCAACTTTGATAATGAGGTCACACTGACCCTGTTACCATGCAACCTCGGTAACCATTCCAGTGTCAACAAGTCCGTGCCTAACAACAGGCCGTGATTGGTCAATCCAGGTCACATGTCAAGTACTATAAAAGGGCACTTTGAAAATTTTGAAGGCTCACTTCCAGCGGTAACTGCTACACAAACACTGTTACTCCGTATCAAAACAAAAAGGAGAAAAGAGGAGGAAGCCCCTAACACCGCATGCACTTCAAGAGAAATTGTCCTGAGTGGAAGAACCGGCGAGAAGGTACCGAGAGGTCCGGAACATGACCGGTGAGGGAGGTGGAAAACTAGAACCGGCCTTTGCCCGTGGCCGCACGAGGGAGTCGGAGACGATAGGCCAGAGAATGAGATAGCAGGGAGAAGAGAGAGAGGGGGCGGTGGTCTGCTAGTGGAGGCCTGCCTAGGGTCGCGCCCTATCCAGCGATTGGTGGACACGGGAGCCTCTATGAATCTGGTTTCTGCAAACTGGTGGAAGGAGAATGGAGGAGGGCATGAGCTGGAAGATACGGGGAAAACAGTATACACAGTCGACGGGAGGGCCATGAAACTACAGGGTGAGTGCACCGCCCGGCTTAAGCTGGGCATGAGGGAAGTGGCCTTGAAGTTCGGAGAAGTTCCTAATGAGGCGATACTGGGCGCCACCTTCCTGAGATGACATGCCATTGTGGTTGACTTGGGAAGAGAACGGTTGGTATGGTCGGAAGGGGAGAGCATTTGCCGGGTGGTCAGCGCCAACCTCGGTTTTTGGTAGCTCGGAGCCTGGTCCGGGCCTCAGGAAGCTAGGACCTGGGTGCGAGTCCTTAATCCGTAGCAGGAAGTAGTGACCATTTTTAAGGACATGACACTGGGGGGAATCCAACCCCTCAAAGGAGAAATGGTGGAGGAGGAACCCGGAGAAACGGAGGACAGGTGCCGAATGATGAGGGAAGAGGTCAGAGAAGAGTGGATTAAGGAATTGACGACGGGAGCGGAGCCAGGGAGGAGAGAGGAGCTAATAGCTCTTTTGAGGAAGTACCGGGAAGCATTTCAATTAACTCCTGGAGACCGAGGGCACACCCAAGTGTGCGAGACGGAACGAGGCGGACGAGACGGAGACACCCATTGTGCGGAGAGTGACCGCCATGGAGTGGCCGGAGGAGCCACCTTATAGGCCCATTGAGGATGAGTCTTCTGTCTCTCAGGACTCGGAATCACCGCTGTCTGAAACCAGGGATTGGTCTCAGCGGTCTTCTCCGGATCCTGAGGGGAATCGATGGCGACTCAGAACAGAGAGCGAGATAGGGGTAAGGGAGTCGGCACGGTTAGGGAGAAACTCATGCTGGGAGGAAAGGAGGCAGGCGAGGTGCCAAGACCCTGAGAGACAGGAGATTGTGGAGGGGGCAGTGGGCCGCTTTCTGGAGGATAGGGGACATGGTTATGCAATGTCAAGCGATGAATTCAATAAAATAAACTAGCAATTCGCCAGTAGAATTACAATATCTTTATTATTAAGCAGATGATAACTCTCCATCACTGACATAGAAAGATGTATCGTTTTACAATACATATTGATAGTTCATGTTGGTCTAAAGGTTAAATGACAATTGACAAGCTTGATACACTGAGTTCCATATTGGCCTTACCTCTCAAGATATACAGAATCCATCATGAGTGTCCAATGAGCTGCTCACTCAGTTCTACATGGGATGGTCGTGTGTAGACTGGCTCCAAGCTAACTAACTGTACCTCCTACTCTAGCCCTGCACACTCTCTGACACTGGGGCCCTGTGCTCATTGTTTATATTACTCTTATCCAGTGAGCGGATATTCCCTAGGTTTCTGTTTCATATCACTATCCGATCCTTTAGGATAACAGGCTAGAGGGCTCGTTATAATGGAGAGGGTATCCTATTATTTAGGGTACCATAATGTAGAGTACACTCTTATGGTGAGTGTAGGTTTTAAATAGGTGATTAATAATTGGTTATTAATTTAGTGTAATCTATAGTCTAACATAGCCCCCCCCCTTTAAGGTACCGACTCCGTGCGGTGGTTAATAAAATAAATCGGGAATGTTAGACAGGAACTCAATGAAAAACATTACAACTCAAAGCAGGGGCAGGGCGACAGCAATACCACAGGCTACAGCGCACTATAACCGGCACCGTACTCAAGATGGTTTTTAATAATGAGGTAGAACCAAGAAATGATAGCCCCTATTTAGTGAAGCACGCCGTGTCTGGTTCCTGAGGGGTTAAGCATGCGAGAGTAAATAGACCCCATTCGGTATTATGCGCCAGACAGTATTCCTGTAACCCTAATATAGTGGATTACAGTATGGACCACTGGTGGTCGGTGCAATAAGGTTAAGAGGCATCAAATGGCATACACAGTCATTATAGGCCATTGATAATCATTGGTCAAGGAGGGCCAATGATCGGTGCAGACATACGCAATAGTCAATAATAATACAATCGGTCAGACCCCGCAGACTAGTTCAAGTCTATTCCAGAGTAGTGTAACATTAAACATCTAACTGTCAACAGTTCCAGAATCTATTTGACACACTTTCTACTGTGTTACAATGGAGAGTAGTTGGAGTAAGACTGGAGGCATTCTTCACGGCCTAATACGGAGTGAAAAAAGGATTTAAGTACGAGTGAAGGTTGAGACCGTTATCCCAAGGATCTGGTGTTCATAATTATAAATGGTATTACTCTATGGGTAGTAAGTAAGATATCTAAAAGGGCTATGGAAGTGTAATGATACCTCAAGGACAATGAGGTTGCCCTTCATTGGATTAAGTATTACGATGGGATGGAGTGTGTTAGTGATACCCTTGGAACCAGTTAGATTCAGTTTCATATCTATACTATGGATGTACGTGTTGGGTTAATTACTGGGATCGTTAGAATAAGCTTCAGGATCCAGTACATGTGAAGACAGGCAATGGTTCTCAGTGCACCAAGATGAAATACTATAGCTTGGTCAAAAAAAAAAATGCAAGGTGTATCGGAATATAAATCACACCGATAGCTATTCGTTAATACTAGTGGATAACGACGATAACATATGGAACCTTCCTTATAATAGGTAAGTATTCTCTCATCAGCGATGAATCTATAAAGCTGTCTCGAGTATAACCTTACTAACTAACAATAGTAATGTAAACTAACTACAATTCAAGGCATGGCCTTCTGATTTCAATCAGCGGTATAAAATAAGCTCTATATGTAAATCTTAACTATATAATGGTACTTGAGTTCATTCTGAACACGTTATCAGTGATGTCTAATCAAGCTTGTATATATGCTAATAGTGCATATAGTTAATATACTTGTAGGACTCATGATCCTAATTATTGAATCAATTCTTGTACATGTATGTATATGTACGGAACAATGTTTATGTCCCAATCAGCGGTAATACAATAAAGCTGGATATACATTGGTGACTCTATGAAGCTATCAGTACTATAAACTGACATCCTTCATACAGTCAGACAATACATATATAAACGAGTAAATTATTTGATAATATTACGCCTTCAGCTGAAAAAGAAAAATCATTAGTAACATATTAATATGACAACAAATTCAATGAAAATCATGTGTGTAAAGTCTATGCGGTGTCACTATACGCTGGTTTTATGCCGATTGTCTCCTGAATAGTCTATATATTATATATTAGTTTATAGATAAGGCATAGTGACTCAGTCTTTCACAATTTGCCGTTTCTAAATTATATATTCTATATTTTCAGGTGTGACTAATCATCTTCCTCGGGCGAGATAATATCTCCGGATGGCTCCGTATAGTAGTCCATATCGCACTCAACATTATTGTTATTGTCGTCATTAGAACTGCTGCCGGCGGCTAGCTGCAGTAGAGCCATAGCGGCTCTAGTAACGTCGCCATAACGGGACTCGCTACTATTATTCGCAGCTGGCGTCTCGAACGCTTCTGTGGTGGCTTTGGCTGCTCTATCTTCCTCCTCCCAGTCATACTCTAAGAAGGAGTCATCAAAGTCGCTGGTCGCAGACACCTGGTCATACAGTCCGGCCTCGGCGTCTGCGATTTCAGGTATGACTGGAGGGGTTGAGCAGCCCTCTGAGGATGGCGTGTCACCCTTTTGTGCGCCTTGCCAGGCGTCTCGCACATTGATCAACTGTCTGATGCAGTCCCAGCCTGGGAATGACTCGCGCGACCAGATAAGGGGTGACATGAAGCCGTTCTCCTCATGCCGTCCTTGTATTCTGTAAGATTCTCTGATCAGGTCCTCCTCTACTGGGACCAAATCCAGGTTTGACAGCTCGGTGGCCAAGAGTGAGTCATCATCGTCATCACGGTTACTATTAATTAGAAATGTAATATATTAGACTCGAGTATAATGGATATGTATATCATGCAGTAATATTATAACAATGCCTTATCACTAATAGGTAATTATATATGGCTTACCACATTTTCACTGGAATTTAATAAAATCATAATCTCAAGCTATTCAGATCATTTGTTTTGGCTGCTCTTCATACTGAGCTTTCATCTACATCCATCTCTTGCAATTTCATTGGGAGTTGATGGTGTTTTTCTTTGTGTACCACAACTACTGCACACCTTGGTGTGTGATGGCGTCTTAAAGCCATCCATATAGGTAGTCGCTGTCTCATTGGTAAATATACCTTATTTGGAAGTTCAATCAACTCCATTTCGGATCCTGATACACATATCTGAATAGCTCCGTTACACACGTGAACTAAATCTAAATATTGCATAAAACATCCTCTCTGCCTTATTACAACAGGAGGGGCACTTGAACACACTTTGAATATATTTGGTTCGTATCTGATACTTGCTAAGGGAACTACGATAGCATTCCATTCATTGTAGATCTTTATTGCGACATATGGCATCTCCGAGGTTACAGGAGACATGCCTATTTTCTTTAGATATCTGCACTTGAGACATATCTTTATGATATATATAATCAGAATTATTGTCATTAATGCTCCGAATTCACTATATCCAGAAGGGATGTCATTCAACGAATATGAAAATGCCTTATCTTTATTAGGCTTGACATTCAGTGTGTTAAATGAGTTTATCGCCGAATTCCATGCAGTAATGTTTATTGCATGCGCCCTCTTACCGTATAGAAAAATAGACCACAGGACTCCTATTCTTCTTAGCGTGTAAGCGCTTATTATAACGGATAGTGCAGACATAGCAAAGCTAGCAATTTCCATCAGTGGGTGTGATGTGATAGTGTCAACAGTACTGAAAAAGTTCTCAAAACCGTCTGGCGACTTTACCTCTTTCAGTAGTGTTTTGGCAGTGTTCCTTAGGTCTAACGCATTCTTTTGCAGTGCAGTCATCTTATCTAATTGTGAATGTAGCAAATCAATACCCTTTGATTTAAATACTTCGCTTTTCAGTGTTAGCTCTTCCCCTGATTTATTCCATGCTGAGTCATTGAAATGAATTAATAGTGGTAGATTGTATGTATGGTGAATTATTTGGTGGTTGAAATCCCCTTTAATACAGGTCACATTGTGGTTTACTAGGAATAGTCCTTCAATCTCTATTCTACAATAGCATGGTACCTTGGTTACGAAATACGATGCCATGTTATGAATTAGACGTTGTTTTCCGGCACACTCCATGATGGATGTGTCGCTGTTTGATCTTACTAAATAAGAATCAAATGACAATGGTATTGCTACTGGTGATAGTTTCCTTGTTGGATTTATGATATTGAAGTTGCATAATTCCTTAATTAATGCTGTGTTGTCAAGTAGCAATGATAACATGCAAGTTGGCTTTTGAATACTTCGTGTTGGAAGTGTTAGTGGACAAATAAAAACACTTTGCTCCTTGCAAAGGGTTAAGAGATTACCGTCGAGCTCAAAATATCTCCCTATTTTGTTTGACAACGCGATGTGGTGGTTATCAGCTGATAGCACTGTATAACCAGCACTTTCAGTAGTGTGGGGTTTCAATGGAACTGGTGTTACATGTATATTGTATAGATCGTAGGTTTCATCCAATGAACAAATTCGAATTCTAATTCCGATAGTTACTGATTTTCGAGTCACTGATACTAATTTGGAAGCTTCATGATAATAGTGAGTCAGTGGGATGTTACATACTCTTAGACTGATATTATCTTTTTCTAATGATTGATTCATGATTCTTAGTGAATTGTGTAAATGGTTCATTGGGACTAAGATAGCTGACAGCTTTCCAGTGGCAGTTCTTTCGATTTCATGTATCAATTCAGACATCTTATTATTGTACCTGATTTGAGTCAAAAACTGGGTTGTACCTATTTGCAATAATAGCTTATTTCTCTCTTTCACATACATGTGTCTGTATAGTTTGTTGTACAGTTCAGTGATGTTATACTCAAATCTCACTATCTCAGATTCTAGCTCACCTAATGCTAACATTGTAATATTTGTGTTTTCCCTTGATATTAATTGTGTAACGTAATTGTAATTTGCCATTTTGTAGATAGTTTCTATCATATCATTGTACGTAGTGAATTCTACGCTTACTTCCTTTTCTAGATGTTCTAATCTCTTGTCTTCCTTTTCTATTTGATCATCCGTTGCCACGCCTGTCACTAAAGATAGTAAATCTCCTATGGGCTTCAATATTGCTTCTCTTTTATCTCTTGATTTATCAGGGTGGCTATCTAGTCTATCATGCAGTTGAATGGTCCTTTTATATTCTACATGTATCAGTCGGTCTAATTCTGCAAATTGATTCCTAGTTGCTTCGTCTGAGCCTTCGTCAGTATAATAGTTACTAATCCCGATTGGGTCATTGATTGACTTGTATAGTGTGAAATCGACATTATATTTGAAATCATGATGTGTAACTCCATGAATGAGTGGTTTTTCTTCCTTTTTGAATATAACTCCATAATTCTGCCTAACTACAATATTGTCAGAATATACAACATTGAAAATGCATAAACTTACCAGTAAAAGCAGTGAATGCATGATGATGCCTGATTAAGGAGTGAACTCCTTTATCGCATAGTGTCGGTGTGTACTGTGTGCCTGCTGTGCGCTGTACTGAGTGGGTGTATGATGGAGTGGGTTTATATATACATGATATGTTAATGAGTATGGTTATCCCATAGGAATACCTACTGATGTAAAAATAATTATCCCATATTTATCCGGTTTTTGAATTTTATCCTCCTGAGCTATCCGGTATTAGTTTCATGCCTTCAAGGTGCTTTCTAGCATAATATCCTAATATTGCTATAGTTCTATTGCTATTTAAATCAAATCTGTACCTGGAGGAATCACAGGATTCGGAATTCGAATCGCTTTCTGGTGCATTGATTGGTCTTGCACCAATTGACCTTTTCTTCCAGTATGGCTGTTCGCGTCTCCATCTGGCTAATGTATTGTTTAAGCAGGTCTCACACAGCTCCTTACGTGAGTGATTGGAGGCCCAGGGATAGAATCTAATGCTTAGTTCATAATAGTTAATCATGACCTGTATCGCTAGGAACGTGATGGCCCTAGCTATAGGCTCATGATATGATTCCAAATCTAGCGGTCTGGGATCTTCACCAGTGAAGATGCGTATCTCCTGAGAGATAGCTGCGAGAGTGGTAGGATCGCTGAGGTCTAATTTATCATGCAAGAGTGGGTCCTCCCAGACATAGGCTAGTCCCTTGTCTGAAGGATTGGCCAAAATAACCCTCTCTTGCCAAATTATTTCTCTGGCAGTTTCAGCGTCATGCCCCCTCACGCCGTCTTTCCCCAGAATAGACGACATGTTCCATAACAGACCGTCTGGATGTTCAATTTTGGGCTTATTTGAATTTTGAAGATTTAGTAGGTAATCGAAACCATGGATGCTGCAAGTAATATAAAGCTAGTATAAGCTATAAGCTAGTTAAATATATTTATATATTTAATAATAGATTAATGGTATCAAAGTCTATTTATTAATTATCCTATCGCTTAGGGCCAATAATATAGTTATAGCAAAGACTAATCAATACACTAGTTCAATTCATAATACAGGACTACATAGTAGAGAGGGGATTAAATGCTTATGGGCTTCTTGGGCGTTACTACCATCTCCGGACTCTACAATCAGTCAAGATCTAAACCCTAATGGATTTCAGGATTCCTAAAGTTGCATACCCTATATAAAAGCGTATTGCCTACCTGCTGGACTCTGCCCACACGAAACCTGGAGAGGCCATTTCAGTAGTTGATGGGGCGTGACTGATAACGTCAAAAGCTTGAAGTACAATCAGTTGTGGTTTTGCCTTGTGGCTAACCCAATCTTATATATCTATTTTCATGTGGTTTTTGTTTTCTTGTCAATCAACCGGCAATATGATACAAAGGATCAGCTACTCTCCTTCAACTGTTTGCTCATGGCCTCTGCTTGGTGATTGACCCTCATTAACATTCCCTCATAGATGCATCCACCCCCGCCGGCCTTGGGTGTGGACATTATATATTTAAGCTGCTTTTTCCCGTTAAAACTATTAACCCATAGTTTGGTGTTTTAATCAATAAAACTTATTGACAATGTTTTTGCCTATCAGTCATGTTGCCCATCCCCTGAGCTGAATACCAATTTCGATTACTGCATGTAGCAATATACGTGTTTCAGCCTTTTAGCATACAACTTTCTGAAAAGGGGTGTGTTTTATCACTACAGAATCTAACTGACTGGACGCCATATAACCAATATCCATAATTAATAATTTTTCGGAGTTTGTTTGGATCCCCATGCCATGTTTATCTCCCTACTAGTCTACCTAACATATTTGAATATCCCAGTTATTGCTATAATGGCCACTCCATAGGATAAGTAATGACTTTGATTATTCAGCGTTAGCGTGTGGGTCCTATCTCATGAAATGATAAGGATGAAATCTGAGTAATGTTTAATTGTATAGTACAAAATGTTGTTATAGGATAGACATGATGATGCATTCCCATAACATGGGAAGCGCTGAGTCCCTGGTCTGTGGGAGAGTTTTGTGCTGGTATGATGCATTCCCACACTTTAAACATGTAAGTTTATTAAAATTTTGAGTTACATACTCCCAAAATGCACACATGTTGTTAGTTTATCGTCTTTTCCGTCTGGATGCCATGGCTTTTGCTTTTTGGTTTACTCTTGGACTGTCTGTTTTACTTAATTCTGTATGTCCTATTACGTCTGGGTCTAATAACTTTCCCATGGAACCTGGAATCTCTAATCTCTTTAATATTGCCTGTTTTGAGGCTGTTGTGATTGGTTTTCTCAGGCGTTCAATATTAATTGATTTTTTGGTCATTTTACCGTCTGAAAGTCGACGTAAATGAGCAGTATAGGGTGAACAACGTTCAGTTACCATATAGGGGCCTGAGTATGTTGCTTGTAGTTTCTTACTGGTATTTGGTTTTAATAGGTTTGGTATGTACAGGTATACGATATCTCCCACGGCATAGTCTGTTGTGGATTTGATTTTACTATCATGTCTATTCTTCATTCCTTTGTGTGTTTTTAATAAGGTATCAGCAGCCAGCTTTTGTGCTGCTTCTCTTTGTTTGATTAAGTGGATGATCATTTCCTTTTCATTCTTAAAATCTGTTTTATTGAACAATGCTAACGATGCGTCTGTTGGTAACATTGATTGCTTCCCGAAGATAATAAAATTTGGTGAATAGCCTGTAGTTTGACTGACAGTATTATTTAAGCCGAAAACTACTGATTGAAGATACAGGCTCCAATTTTTCTGATCTTTATAAATATATGATCTTAATGCGTTTTCTATTGATTGATTACTTCGCTCCACAGCTCCTTGACTTTTGGAGCAGAATGAACTCCCGAAAATCTGCTTAATTCCGAATTTAGAGCAGAATAATTTAGTTAATTTTGATGTGAATATCGAACCATTATCCGTATACATCACGCTTTGGAGACCGTGAATGCATATGACTTTGTCTATGTAATCTAATATGAAGGATGCGCTGTTGAGTTCCTTGCAATCCCATGCCGTGATGTGCCGTGAGGCATGGTCAATTACTACCTGTATATATTTACTTCCATTATGGGATGGTAAAAGTGGCCCTATAGTGTCCACACTTACGTGACTATAAGTTGTTAATATCGGTTCCCTGATATTCATGGGTAATTTTAGACGTTTTGGTCGTTTGTTTGTTATCAGACACGTATGGCATGTGCCAATGTAATTTGTTACATCTGCAAACATATTAACCCAGAAATATCTTTCTTTTATCAATTTGTAGGTTTTAACTATTCCTAAATGTCCCCCTAAAGGTGAGCAATGTGTGGTTTCAAGCAATTTATTGATCCACTTTTTAGGTACGACAACTTGTAATTCGATGTCAAGCTGCCGTCCGAATATTGATGAGTTTAGTTTGAAAAGAATATTGTCGCTGATTATGAAATTATCGTGTGTAAGCAATATCTGACGACTAATATAGTTGTCTTCTGGCAGATTTCCTTTCTCTATATATTCTCTCATTGTAATACAAAAAGGGTCTTTGGATTGAGCGGCTACTAATTGTAGGCGTGTTGGAGTCAATTTATAATGCTTGGATATTTCGATTATTGCTCTTTCAGCGTTGGGTGCTATTTTAGTAGCTAATTTCAAGCGCTTTTGCACTGCTGCTGCTCGTGAGACAACAGGTTTGTGCTTTTTAGCGGGTCTCCCCCTCCTTTTTGGGGTCTCAGACTCCGGCTGAGGTTTTGCAACATCCCTAAATGTTATATTTGAATCAGATTCTTTTAATGCTTTAGCTCTTGTTATAGCATTAATTTTATGCTTTTGAGTAGACTTTTTACCAGTTGCAGGCTTTTTAGCTTTGGCGTGCTTACCTGTTGGTACATAGCCTGCTTGCTGAGCTTTAGCCTCCCATGGGATTCCGTCTTTTAGGATGGATCTTGGTTTAAACATTAAGATGGGTGAAGCTGGTACGGGGTCACTTGGTTTAAAGGTTTTAGTGATTTCTATATCAGAGAATCTGGTCATTTTGGGTGCTAATACTACTTTACCTTGTAGTTTGATTGGTAATGGTTCATCCTCCTGTGGTGGATATCTTCGTCTCGAAAGAAAATCGGCTACTATGTTTGCTTTGCCTGCTAGATATTTAACAGTGAAGTCATATGACATAAAAAGGTCTAGCCAGCGGGCTAATCTGCCATTTGTTATTGCTTCTTTTTTATTAAAAAGTGATACCAGTGCTGTGTGGTCTGAGTAGATAGTGAAATGTGAGCATTCAGTGTATAGATGGAATCTACTAATGGCAAATACTACTGCTATCATTTCTCTGTCTGTAGTACTATATCTCATTTCCTGTTCAGTTAATGTCCTACCAGCAAATTCTATTGGTCTATAAAATCCATTTTCATCTTGCTGTGTTAATGTAGCACCGACGCTATAACCAGAACTGTCGGTAAAAATTGAGAATTCTTTGGAAAAATCTGGAAATTTGAGTGTGACGTCGTCGTATATAGATTTCTTAATTTTATCAAATGCTCTTTGGCATTTCCCTGTCCATACAAAAGGTACTGACTCCTTCGTTAATTCATTTAAAGGTGCCATGATTTGGCTGAAACCCTTAATGAATCTTTTATAGAATTGGGCCATTCCATTAAAACTTTTCAATTCGGATTTGTTTACTGGTGATCTAAAGATTTTTAGAGGCCATAGCTTATCTGGTGTAGGTGACATACCGTCCTCAGTAATTCTGAACCCGAGAAAGTCAATTTTTGTGTATCCAAACTCACATTTTTGGGGTTTGAATTTCAGGTTACCTTTGACAATGATTTTCATTACTTCGTCTAAATCTTCTAAATGTCTTTCCCATGTTGGGCTGTATACAGCTATATCATCGACGTAGGCGCATGCATTACGATATTTACACTTTGCCATGAGCCGTTCCATAATGTCTTGATACCGTAGGCCTGATATATTCATTCCCATAGGAATCGAATTCATGACATATCGTCGGCCGTTCGCTGAGAATGCTGTGATGTGTTTTGACTCTTCAGCTAATGGGATTTGATGGTATGCTGCGAAAATGTCCATTTTGCTATAATACTTGGCTTTTGACTGCCCTATAGTAGTGATTAAATCATCTGCTCTTGGGAAACTGTATGAGAATGTTTTTAGGCATTTGTTCGTATTTCTATAGTCTATGACTATCCTCCAGCTATCTGGTTTTGATAAGTCCATACCTGGCTTTGGTACTAAGAATGCGGGTGAATTAAATTCGCTAGGATTGGTCAATTCTGTGATTACACCTTGTTGTAATTGTCTTTCCAATTGATGTTTCATAATATTCTCTTTCTTAGGTGACAGTCTGTATGGTGGTTTACAGGCTATAGTGCTGTCATCTTTTAATTCAAGTTTAATAGTTGAGTCAATTTTCTTACCGATAATATTCTCATTTGTGACAAAGGCATTTTGGTTGTCCGTTAATACTTTTTCTAGTTGTTGTTTTTGTATAGCACTCAGTTCAGGGTTGATTTTGTATTTTGGTTTTTCTGACGGATGATTTAGTTGTTTTAATACTTCTTCTCCACAGTTTATCGGAGTGAAAGCTGAGTTGGTGTTATTGTTAGTACTTTGGTGTTTTATATCATTGTTGGAAATATCTCCTAATGAAATCATAGTCATGGTGCTCGGTAATGGATTGAATATTGCCACCTTGGTGAACTTATTCAATTTAATTTCAATGTCTGATAGATTCGCCAATACCACTTTGACTGTATTTTTATTCCCATTAGGGGTTACTATAATATGCTTTAATAAAAAGTCGGTTGGTTCAGCAATGCTTTCTAGAATTCCTTGTGTTCCCTTCAGGCATGCATGGGTGTCAATTGATCCTCTAGTATGTAATTCCGAATTTGGAGGTATTATGACATTCTGTGATAGAATTACGTCAGTTTTAATGTGCTCTGCCTCGGTTGTGTTGAATTTAATTTCACCTGAATATTTCCTTAGGAAGTTTACCCCGAGAACACATTCATGATTCATTTTAGGTAGTACAAGAAATCTAAAAGATAATTCTTTTCCATCTATAAAAATCTTAGCCTTTATTGCTTTAGTGGATTTGATTAACCGACCATCTGCTATTGAAATTTTAGTATTTGTGTGGCCATGATATATTTTGCAATTTTCTTCCATTAATTTATGATATACCGCCTCACTTATGAAGCTTAGGGTGGCGCCTGTATCGACCAATGCCTTCACGGTGACACTTTCAATATTCAAATCTAAGCATAAGCTCTTGCTTTCCAATGGTACTCTTAGAATTTGTTTATATTTAGCTCCATGATTTCTATTTCTTAAAGTCAGATATATTCCTGGTGGTTCGAAATCGTCTTTCAATGAGTCATTACTGTCGTAATTGGGATAGTCTTCGCAGTTTGAATAATATTCAGTATCCGATATTACTTCATCATATAAGGTATCTAGTGTGTTAAGTGATGGTATACCCATCGGGGATCTATCGGAGGGGTCTCTTTTACCGACTCTCCCTACATCCTATTCCTGATCATTATTTTGCTGATCATCAAATTGATCATCTTGTTGATCGTCCCCCATCTGGTTATCTCCATCATTATCTACCCATTCACCGTCATCGAAATTATCATCTTTATTGTCATCACCCTCGATGTTGTTGAATCTGTTATTTTGCTGTCTATTTTGTTGACTATTCTGATTTTGGTTGTTGGGGAATCTATTGTTTTGATTCCTATTAGGGTTTCTATTGAAATTTCTTTGATTTCCCTGATTGCCTTGGTTTGATATCCCCTGATTATTTTGATTACCTTGGTAGTTGGATCTATTGGGGTTTCTGTTTGGTGGTCTGTTTTGGTTGTTGGATGATTGACCACTGCTCTGATGATTACCTTGATTGTTTTGATAATTTGCCTGATTGTTCCAGTTTTGTCCCTGGTTTGGTCCCCAATTTTGAAATGGTCCGTAATACGGTACAACGGTACATGGTGGGAATCCCGGGACGAATTGGTTAAATCCCCAATTTTGATAACTGCCGTCATCCTGATTTGATTGATTGTTTTGATAACCTTGGTTGTTTTGGTATCCCTGATTGTTCTGGTACCTTTGATTTGATTGAAACCTTTTACTGTTATTAGAATTATTATTCTGATAACCCTGGTTGTTATTCTGATAACCCTGGTTGCTATTCTGTCTTTGATTACCTCTGTTATTCTGATTGGGGCCCATGTAATTAAGGTCTGCATCTGCACTCATTTCATTTAGTTTTGCTGTTGGTGCTTCAGCAGTTGGATAGTGCTTAAACCGTCTTTCTTCTTTAGTTGCGGCCATTTCTATGTCATCAAAGTTTTTGAATGTGCCCATATCGAAGGTGAGCACTTCCGCTATGTCAGGCTTATAACCTCTCACCAGTGCTTCAATTTTCGATTGCTTATCAATGTCAGTATTGAGAAGCAAGTCTACCATAGAGCTAGTGTAATCCCTTACGGATTCGCCATGCTTTTGTTTTCTATTACTATAGCCATTTAGAATGAGGTCAGGGGTGAGTCTACTGAATTGTGTTATGAATGCACTGTAGACTGTGTCAGGGTCAACTGCTAATAGATTAGTTCCTGCCTCTAAATTATCCAACCAAATTTTTGCTTTACCATCTAGTAATTCTCGAAAGATTGTGGCATGAATTTCGTGTTTTTCGGGCCAGCATCCGTCTACATAAGCCTTGAAATCTTTAAGAAAGCTTTTGGCTGATCATGTTGGGGTAGCTTCCTTGAATTTTGGTGGTTTTGTAAATACCGAGGTGAGATTTGGGCTGTTAGATTTACCGATGCTATGAAATACGACTCGGCGGCCTTGACTATCATAAAATGCCTCATCATTATCAGTGCTTTGTCGGTATTTTGGTGGTGTGTATATACTATGTTGTGGATTTGCAGATTGTTGCACTTGTTGTTGGTGCTGCTGTTGTGCTTGTTGTTTTGGGAAATTTGGGGTGCTGAGGTATGTGTTATGATGGACTGCCCCTCTACCATAGAATTGAGTGTCTTGGGGTTCCCCCTGTAAATCTTTGCATTCTTGATCTTCTGAGAAATGTAAATCTAGACCATAGCCGTCTGGTTTAATTTCAACGGCTTTCCTTACATCCTTAACCACTTCTACAAGGTTGCCAACCTGCTTTTCTAGGGATGATTTCACATCTATGATATGTTGGGTCAATTTGTCAATCGCCAGATCTTGTTTGCGTTGTACATTTGTTATTTCATTTGTTAATTTAGCGCTCATAGATTCAAAATTTGATTCAGTGGATGCTTGCAAAGTATCAAATCTGAGCTTATTAGTATCTCGTTGAGCTTGTAGGCTCTGGTCTATTCCGTCAGTCTTTATACTCAGTGCTGTAAAGTCTCTAGACAATCCACTAATTCCTGCCTCAAATTCTCCTCTCAGGAGTTGTGTACAATCATCTACTCTAGAATTGATAGTCCCATGTAATTGTTCTACTATTTCCGCCATTTCTTCGTCTGTCAATGAATCAATATCTTGCATTAATGGTTGATTTGTACTTCTAGATTCTAATTCTCTGTCACTAAAGTTGAGAATATATGGTAGGTTTACATTCAGTCGTTTGTTATGAGTTTTTACTTGTTCTGTTTGAATGCCAGCGTCACTTACAACAACAAAAGTTTGTGTCTCTATATCAATTACATCTATTTCAGTCTGGGTGTCGACATTTATATTGATAAGATCAGTTTGAGTTTCGTCATCTATTCTATGTACGGAAGTTACAGACGTTTGTGTGTTGGAGTCATATTTTGGTATAAATGATGGTCTACCTGTCACAGGATTGTATATGAATTGTGAATCGAATGCTGATGCATCACTTTTGAAAACAAATCTATTTGCTATACTGAGATCTCTACCTCGAGCTACTGGTCTCGGTGTAGAAGTGAAGGGTGGTACATATCTAGGACTTATGGGCCTATTTGGTGCATAAATGGGTACAGTGTTTGCGGCACTTACAATTGGGCTACACGTAGGTTGAGTATTTTGTTCTATCTCTAGATCCAAATCAATATCAGAATCTGAATCTTCAATGGGAATCTGTTCATTGGATTCTTCCAATATGGGTGTGATTGATTTGTCTACCTTTCTAGAAGTCGAAAGTCTAGCACGTTCTTTGAGATGTTGATAACTTTCAATAATAATACCTTGTTTTTCAAGCGATTGTTTGATTTCATTTATAAATTTTCTGGCATGACTTAGAGGTGTTTCTGGTTTGGGTCTTACAATCGAATTATCCATTATTTCAGAACTACCAAATTCAATGGGACTATTGTTAATATCAAGGCGAGTGTTAACGTTAGTAGCAGCACTTACCTCTTGTTGGTTGATTTCTTGGAGTGACATTTGTAGGTCTTCATGCTGTCCTCCTATGGCGTGGTGTTCCTTGATAGTTTCCTTATATCTTGCAATTCCAGCCTCTAATGAAACTCTTTTGGCTTTTGTTAATTTTAATTTAGCTTGTCTTTCTCTACTTAATTTAGCTTCTAGAGAATGTTTGGTTTTTTCAATGGTCGTTTTCCTAAGTGCACGCCTATCATTTTCGTTCATTATTTTGAGTGTTATACATTTTTAGAATTTTGATAATTCTCAGGGTCGAAACCGCTGTTCTCCACCAAATGTCAAGCGATGAATTCAATAAAATAAACTAGCAATTCGCCAGTAGAATTACAATATCTTTATTATTAAGCAGATGATAACTCTCCATCACTGACATAGAAAGATGTATCGTTTTACAATACATATTGATAGTTCATGTTGGTCTAAAGGTTAAATGACAATTGACAAGCTTGATACACTGAGTTCCATATTGGCCTTACCTCTCAAGATATACAGAATCCATCATGAGTGTCCAATGAGCTGCTCACTCAGTTCTACATGGGATGGTCGTGTGTAGACTGGCTCCAAGCTAACTAACTGTACCTCCTACTCTAGCCCTGCACACTCTCTGACACTGGGGCCCTGTGCTCATTGTTTATATTACTCTTATCCAGTGAGCGGATATTCCCTAGGTTTCTGTTTCATATCACTATCCGATCCTTTAGGATAACAGGCTAGAGGGCTCGTTATAATGGAGAGGGTATCCTATTATTTAGGGTACCATAATGTAGAGTACACTCTTATGGTGAGTGTAGGTTTTAAATAGGTGATTAATAATTGGTTATTAATTTAGTGTAATCTATAGTCTAACAGCAAGCACATGAGGATAATGATATAAATAAGGCTAGGGAAGCGGAATCGAGGAATCAGGCAGCTAGGGACCAAGATGGCGGCGAAGCGGGAAGTGCCGGGGCGAGAGCCCTAGCAAAGGCCCGGCCGGCTGGACCGCCGATATCCCAGGGGGAAGGGAGCCAAGGAGACAGCAGGGACCAATCAGGAGGAGGGGTGCCCGTCTCTGAAGGCATAAAAGAAGCTGTCCTGTGGGAGGTGCTGAGAACGATGGACACAGGCGACGGAGACAGGCGAGTGGTGGTGCGTCGGGCGGAAGAAGTTGGCCGGAGGGAGACAGAGGAAGAAAAGCAGGAATCTATTAGGAAGGTTCGGCCAGAAAAAAGGGGAGGCCGAAAACGGAGCCACTCATCGGTGGAGAGGAGACGGAGAACGGCACGCTCCCGGAGCCGGGAAAGGGACCACTCCAGAAATAAGAAACTGAGGGTGGGGGGTAGGACGAGTTCAGAGCCTCAGAGAACCAGCAGCATGCCTATGATAGACAAGGAGGACGTGCCTTTGGAAGCAGGGACGTGCCTTTGGAAGCAGGGCGCTGTGATCTGTGCCGGGAACGTGGGGAGGGCCAATGGTGGTTCTCGAAGAAAGGCAACCAGGAGAGACACATGAAGAAACACGACAATGAGGTGAAGGGATACATCTGCCCGGAGGATGACTGTGGGCACCAAGTGAGAGAGGCTCTTCGGGGTAGGATTGGACCACTCCGGAACCAGCAGCTGGTCCAAGACTAGCACCCCCCTCAAGGCTGCTGGGCAGTCTGAGGAAGAAACGTCGGCAGCGGAAGGGGGTAGTGGAGGAGCGCTACAGGGCATCTCCGACGTGGCTATAACCTCAGGCAGTGGGTTGGACCAGCTCCTGAAGGCAGCGGACGTGTCAGCCCTCCTGGGTGACGACCCAATTATTATGGCCGTGTTCATGGAACTGAAAAGGAAGGCGGAGCGGAGAGAGCGAGAGGAAAGGGAACAAAAAAGATAGGGAGGAGAAGGAGAAGGCAGGAAGGGAGCGCCAGGAGGAGGAAGAAGAACGCCGGGAAGGTCAGAGAGCAAAGGCTGAGAAGGCAGAAAAGGAGAAGGAGCCCAGCACGAAGAGGGAACAGACAGCGGGGGGACCTTCAAATGAATGGGGGCGGAGACAGGTTTTAACACCAGCCGCCTCACCAGAAAAAAAGGTCACCACGCAGCCACAGGTAATAGTCGGAGACACTGGACTTGTGGTGCAGTCACCCTGGGGGGAGTTTGTCATGCAAGTGGCCATCCTGGAGCGAGAGGGGGAAGGAGCGGCGGCTATGGTGATTCCGGAGGGGATTCCTGCGGAGGTGGGGAAGGCAACGGACTCGGAAGCTCCACTGGAGGATGTGCAGGGGTCTAAGGTACTGGTGATTACCGGGTGTAGGGTAATACCAGTGGAAACAGAAAAAAACTTTCCTGCAGGGGGAGGGTCACCCCGTACCAGAGCTCTACGCCACCCAGTAATGATGGACAGGAAGACATCAGGAAGGGAGGCGCGACCCCGTGGTGGATTTATGCCCTGGAGCATGGGCTACATTGGCCACCCCACTCTCCACACCTATTCGAAGATGATCGGCGCCCAACCCAACTTGAGTCCAGATATGACTATCATCCCGGAGGACATCAAACAATGGACATCGTCTCCCTGCCTGGGGGGAATTTGAACTGGTCCAGACATTCCGGACGAGGTACGGTCGAACGGAGGTAGGACGCAACTTCTGCATAGAGTGTGGGCGTCGGGTGGAGAAGGGCGATCAACCGACTACCAGTCACCAGGCGGGTAAGTTTTAAAGGTCACTATCTTTGCAAGAGTCTTAGGAGAGGGAGCTGCCGAGTATACGGAGCCTGGAGAAGAATGGTAGAAGATAGGGGAAGAAATCAGGGTCTGGAGTATACGGCCCGAAGGGGGATTTCCTACTCCAAATTGAGGCGGGGGAGGAGGCCAGCCACATGGAAACTATGGTTCTAGTCCCTGAGGGGGTGGAGACACTGCAAGGGAGCATTGACGATAATGATAAGTTGCAGCCGCCTACTTCAGAGTGGGTAATCATTGTGACAGACGCTAAAATAGTGCCCATTCCGGAGGGGGGAGTGGCACCTGTGCAGGGGGTCATAGCAGTAAGCCAGGTGGTGGTCTCGAGTCCCCCCCCTGCCACTGACTCCACCGAAAGGGCAGGGGTGGAGGAGACACTGATGCCCTGGAACCAAGACTACATGGGCCCTTGTGAACTCAAGGAGTACGCACAGTGCCTAAGGCAGCTGGGGAACCTGGCCCTGGAGATGCGAGTGGTGCCCGGGGCATCTCTAGTTCAGCTGTACAGAGCCTGGCCAACGGGGATATAGAGTTGGTCCAGGTCACCAGGACTCGGTATGGTCAAGCCTCCAGGAAGGGGATGTGCAGCCGTTGTGGGCAGCCTTGGCCGCGGACACCAAAGGCCACTGCCGAACAGGGAGGCGAGCCTCCGTGAGAAGGTTACAAGCTATCGATAACGAAGACATTCTTAGATGGTGTGGCAGAGCAAGCCAGGAAATAAAGGATTCTCATTAATCATACTTGTCGGAGTCACAAGTGGTCATTCCTTATCCGGAGGAGCTCAAAATACGCTACAATAAACTGGTCATACCAAGATGTGACAGCAGTTTTAATAGAACTGTAGTTTGGTTGTTGGCTAGGTGTGACCTGTCAAGCCAAAACACCCCTCTGCGTGGAAATTCATTATCAAAGTTCATCTCAAGATCTTTAAAATGAGACATCATTGGGTTAAATATTCCTAGTATTTATGTCAGAACCCCTCCTTGAACATAGGTCGTTATTCATATCTGAAATCGATGATTAAGCTTTAAATACATTATAAACCATAATAATGTCTAAAAACACAATAAATCAGCCTTTTTCACAAAAAGTTCTTATTAATATGGTGCTTTTTATCATAGATTTTGATCTAGAAGGAATTTTCCATTTCTGTTTTCAGTTTTGGGTTTCTGGTGAGTATCCCCAAAAACTGGCTTAAAAATCTGCATATTTCGATTATTGGAATGGAATGGCAACCAGGAACAGGCATATAGGTTGATTTCTCATGAAAAATGTTCATTTCACCATCCAAATATGGGCCATTTTTACTGAAAATGGTGCACTTTAAATAAAATCATTGAATTCTGCATCAAAACTACCTTAATGTATTTTTATAATGATTTTAGATTAGTTTTGCCCTCCAATGCCACCTGGTGGCCAAATGGAGAATTAAAAATCCCCCACGGACGGGTGTTCTCCCTTGATGGGTCACACACACACACACACACACATATATATATATGTATGTATATATATATATGGTACTATATACACTCGTGTATATTTATATAATTAGCCGCGGACGGTTAGGGACTACTTGCAGCTCGTAAGGATACCAATGATGTCATAGTATGACGTCACAGTCAACATACCACTGGTATAAAAGAGGTGGTTTCAAAGTAACTGTCAATTGGCTCGATTCACCTGGACAGGTAACACCACGCTGGGTGTTCCCTGAAAATTTTAAATTTAAAGTAGTTTTTTCCGGATTATTGCTTGGATATCGGCTCAAGCATGGGGAAAAGAACTACTGCAGGTGCTAAGAAGAAGGGTTCGTCGAAAAAATCGGCTAAATCGGCTAAAACGGACAGAGAATCGGCCAATTTGGGATCTTCGAGCAGTCTAACTTCTCTATGTGGGGGTCTGGAGCCCTTGCAGCCTAATACGCCACAGCCTAGAGAGAGTGAGATTGTTGACCAGATGAGGCTAGACTTGATGGAGGAAGACCTTTTGGATATAAAGAAAATGCTGCGTGATGTTATTGCTAGCCAAGGGGCCCGTAAGGACGAGATGAATCCTTTGAGCGGAGCGGACAGCGGGCCGGCGACAGCACGTGCATCTGTATACAAACAAGATTCGAGAGACGCGAAACCAAGGCAACGGGGGCGTGGTCTGCAGCGGGAGCATGACGACGACAGCGTCCATAGCAACCAAGATGGCGGCGAGTGGGCCAGAGCAGGACGTAGAGGTCGTCAAACGAGATTGAAATCATCTTATACCGCTCGTCACAGGAGTCCCAGCTCGTCAAGAGGGTCGTCAATGGACTCGTCAATTCATCGCCATCACGCCAAGCAAAAAATTGGTGAGTTTGCCCACGAACAATTCATGAAAAAACGTGATAAAGTCGACAGCATTGAGAAGCTTGTATTGGTCAATATCAAATTCATTATAGATTATTACAAGGACGGAGACGATGTGGAGGGCATGCTTAGGCATCTCCAGATGTTGGTTGAAAAGTCAGACACAAAAATTTTCACTGTAAAAGCCTTAGTAGCATATGACAAGTCCATTAGGGACAGAGCCAATACTGATGGTTTGGATGCCTTTGCTATGATTGAAAACTCTGATATTTTTTGTCACTTGTCCTATGACGGGACAGTGCAAGCTCAGAAGGCATATTCAACCAAATCAAAAAATTCTGGGAAGTTTAAAGTCTCTACAAATTCATGCTATGCATTTAACAGGGCTGAAGGTTGTACTAGGGACCCATGCAAGTATAGGCATGTGTGCAGTTCATGTACCAAATCAGGTCATAATAAGTTGGATTGTCAAGTAAACAAATCAGAATAGGATTTGACAGGTGAGCGGGGTCCTATGTGTGGCAATGTTTCGATGTCAAAGTCATGTATAGTAGGTTTGGTAGACCCTAGTTCGCCTCCACCCGCTGCTCCAGCTCGGGGTGTTGGTGTAGTTAATGCTGGAGAGGTAGATTTGGTCTCTCTGAATGATATCAGTGTGCCAGGTCTAAGAAGGGATGTTGAAAATGATATTAATATTAATTCCAACTCTGTTGGTTTGGATATATCATATAGTGGCCCAGTACAGGGCAAGGTTAAACCTTTGTATACTGTCGCTGTTGAAAATCTACCTGACATCGAAGTGTATGATAGCTGTATAAATGGTGTGTGCGATTGTGTACATTATATTCAGGGTAAAAGGTCTCAAATTCAGCCATGCAGGATTGCTCCTTATTTAACCCAGAGAGGGTCATTAATATAAATGATAAAGAAGCATTATTCTTATGGCAGGGCTTTGTAGAGGGGTTCAGGATAGTGGATCCTATTGCAATACGTCTTACGACTGTAAAAATTATAATTCAATCCTCGAGGGGAAATTCTATAATGAATATTGTAGTATATTGTTAGACGAGTTGGAAGCTGGTCTAGTCTCAAAGAGTGATAGTAAACCTCGTTGTATCCATGCTCTAGGTGGTGTAGAAAAATCAAATGGCAAGTTAAGACCCATAACTGACTGCAGTATGCCTGATAAAATTTCTATTAATAATTTTATGGATACCACTAGCTCAACGTTTTCTTATAATAATATTAGCACGGTGACTGCTCAGTTAGAGAAGAACGAGTTCATGAGTGTGGTGGATTTAAAGTCAGCGTATAGGTCTATAAATGTGTATGCACCTCACACGACCATGCAAGGTTTCAGATGGGATTTTGGGCATGGTGAGGATTATTATGTGAGCAACAGGTTAACCTTTGGTCTGAAATGTGCTCCATATATTTTTAATAAGATCTCTGATTTTATTGTGGAGGTGGCAAAATTCTACGGTGTAGAAAAAATTGTAAATTATCGAGATGATTTTATCATAATTGCTGATACTTATGATGAATGTTTACGTCAAAGGAATATCCTCATGGAATGCATGCAGCATATGGGGTTCGTGGTATCCAGGGAAAAAGTAACGGATCCTTCAGAAACCTGTAAATTCCTTGGTATTAATATAGACTCTGTTAATCTGGAATTATCCTTGCCAGAAGATAAATTGACTAAGATGAAAAATATTTTGATGGAGAATGTTAGCAAGAAATTTATTTCGAAGAAGATTCTTGAAAGGATAGGTGGCCTGATGTCTTTCTGCTCGCAGGTGGTTAAGGGTGGTAGAACTTTTAGCAGAAGAATTTTTGATCTCTGCGCGCGAGCTAGACCAGGAGGTTATATTAGGGTTTCAGCCTGTACTCGCCAGGATATGCAGTGGTGGCTGGATTTTTGTAAAGTTTTCAATTGTAAAAGGTTGATTCTAAACGATGTGATTAATACGCCTATGTACTCCGATTCATCTATCAAAGGCTTTGGAGCATGGATGGGGAAGGATTATTTATATGGTGACTGGACTTCATATGATAGGTTCAATCTAGGTACAGGCCATTTTGCTTCTCCCCCAATTTTGGATAGGTTTAAAGATCATCATAGAAATATAAATGTATATGAGTTATATCCGGTCTTGGTTGGGTTGAAACGTTGGATTTCAAGTTGTAAAAATAAAAGAATACACTGTATTACTGATAATATGCAGGTGCTGGCGATGATAAATACGGGTAGATCCAGGAACAAGTTATGTATGGAGTGGTTAAGGGAGATTTTCTGGCTTTGCTTCATTAACAATGTGGAGGTATATGCGACCTATATTAAGTCGGAGGACAATATCTTGGCCGACCAACTATCTAAACTTGCTTATAAGGGTGTTCCGAGCAAATGTATAGCTTCTCTCCATGATAATAATATGTGTTGCTTTAATTCCAGAGTGGGAGAGATTACTAGACAGAAAAAGGTTACTTTTAGCCCAGAGTGTGTCAGAAAATACGAGGAGGGCAAGGAACCAACAACTTAGAAGGTATAAAAAGTTTTGTAAAAAAATTTTGTTTACAAACTTTTCCTTGTTCTCCCTCTCAAGGTTCCATATATGCTGTGTATTTATCGGATTTTATGAAGCCATCGTCTGTAAGAAATTACTTGTCTGCAGTCTGGTATTTTCAAAAGCTTAATGGTTTTTCTGATTATAGTAATAACTTCATGTTAAGAAAGACCTTAGAGGGCATTGACAGGCTTTCCACCTGTTCTACTAAAGAAATTTATGCTTTGACTACAAAGGACATGTTGAGGTTAAGATCAAATTTGGATCTAACCAACAGAGCAGACTGGAAGTTTTGGATGGCAATTTTAACATGCTATAGAGGTGTTCTACGGGTGGGGCATGTGGTCAAGTCTCCACACTCTTTAAGGGTTGGTGATATTAATTTTCACCAGGATTATTTGTCTATATGTATCAGAACTTCAAAAACTGATCAGCTTGGTAGGAATTCTTTTACTATTTATTTATCAAAGGATTTTAAATCATCTTTATGTCCTTACCGAGGTCTGGAAAAATTGTGCATGGGTAGGAGGAATAATGAGTATGTGTTTAAGCCTATGCTATATCAGTATGTCAACTCTAAGCTAAAATCTTTATCAATTCAAGCTGGTATCGAAGGCCATGTTTCTACCCATTCCTTAAGGCACGGTGGTGCTACGTTATTAAAAGATGCTGGACTCAGTATAGAGTCTATCAAAAAGAGGGTCAATTGGAAGTCCAACTCGGTGTTTAATTATCTGCACAATTACAAGGATGAGCTTTTGGAGTTGGATAAAAAATGTCAATCTCATTTGCAATGCTGATTGATATGTGTTTTCACATGTGTTTGGCGTGTTTTTGTGTGTTTTTTGGCTTGTATGGTGCTGATAGCCCCAAGGTCAGTAACCCACCAAACTCATGTGTTCTGTTGGATGATTAATACATGTATATATTTATTAGTATCTGGTTATTACCAGTATACCCTGTTATCATTTATTATCTTATCTATTTATTACTGGTATATCATTCCCTGGTAGCGCGATAACTTATGGTACTATATACACTCGTGTATATTTATATAATTAGCCGCGGACGGTTAGGGACTACTTGCAGCTCGTAAGGATACCAATGATGTCATAGTATGACGTCACAGTCAACATACCACTGGTATAAAAGAGGTGGTTTCAAAGTAACCGTCAATTGGCTCGATTCACCTGGACAGGTAACACCACGCTGGGTGTTCCCTGAAAATTTTAAATTTTACTATTGTATTAATATTGTTATTCTGTACTATTGTTATTATACTATTGTTATTATACTATGCATTTTACTGGCTATGCCTGTTGTCAACTAATTATTATAGTTGTTTTAATAAAGGCATGTATGGTGCTGATAGCCCCAAGGTCAGTAACCCACCAAACTCATGTGTTCTGTTGGATGATACATGTATATATTTATTAGTATCTGGTTATTACCGGTATACCCTGTTATCGTTTATTATCTTATCTATTTATTACCGGTATATTATTCCCTGGTAGCGCGATAACTTATATATATATATATATATATATATATATATATATATATGTGCTCAATGGGCACATTAATGTTGATTCAGCATTGAATCAAGGTTTGCAATATTTGCACATCAACAGTTGATTCAGGGTTGAAATATGGTTGAATTTGAAGGTTGACACAACATAATCAAATCAACTGTGATTCAACATCTAACCATCAGAATTGATATGTTGTCAACTGTTGATCTGATGTTGAAATCGTGATGGTTGTCAAAATTGAAATGAAATCATTGAAAAAGTGTTGAAGAAGGGGTAGCTGACAAATGTTTTATCTGGGTCAGCATACTCAGGCATATTATTTACCATAGGTCTATAGAGTGTCATATTGATAGTTTAGCTTCATCCATTCCTTGGCATGACATAACTAGACACGGCCAGGATGCGGCTCAAAGGGCTGCCTGTCATCTATGAGTAGGTAGGACAGCTAGTGGCAGGGATCCCGCAGCTGCACCTGTTATAGTGTTAAACAAGCCAAATGGCTTCTACATCAATATAAAGCTTATTCTATCATAAGTATACACATGGATAGATTAGAAATTTTATGAAGGTGCTTATTTATTCATGATTATGCGACTAAAATGTCTATTTTGATAAAGTAACGTTTACTCTGCACCGGTCTTGCTGTGTGTACTGGAACATTATGCCATGGCTAATACCGACGACACTATAGATTTGTTCTACTTACGCCGTATTCAATGGGGGGGGGGATGGAATAAGATCCTCACATATTCAATGCTGCCATTTTGAAATTTATACAGAGTTAGTTACTTTCGTATTTAGGTATGGTTATTAGGAGTTTTACGGTAAAAGAACGATTGAAATAGTTCAATTATTTTATGTTATGACTTGTTTAAGGTATATCTAAGTATTAGCGCCATATTAAACGATAAAATATTATCTTGCGTAAGAAACATTTGATCCAAAACTAAAAGCAGCAGCTGGCTCCCCTATCATGTGACCTACTTGTTCGAGCAAGCCAAGATGGTGGATCAAAACAAATCAAGATGACTTGATGGCTTCAAAATAAATAAATACTGTTGTGTGTCTTTATTTTAAAGCACATTTACCCCCTAGGGCCATGGCATAAATGCCAATGTCAACTCACATGGAATATTTGAAATATTCCATGCTCGTTGACATTTGCTTATGTATTGTAGGGCAGACCACTGAGTACATGACATCCGGCAGAATGCCTCTCACTTTACCCTTTAAGGGCTGCTGATGCATTCATGCATCATGCCCATAGGTCGTCATGATGAACCGATGAAGTGCTGGTGAGTGTGCTCGCCAGCACTTCATTGGATCTGGTTTCTGTACTGGTAGATTGATCATAATATACATTTTCTTTTACTATTGACCTCAAAGTCTAATCTTGAACGTAGAAAGTGCCATCCTAGATTTAAATTAAAGTAATGCACCAGTATTTAAATGTCCCCTTTTATAGTGATCATGCATTGCCCAATAACAGTGTAATTCAATTACCAACTCACTTATAAAAACTGCACAAAAAATCAAACCTATTATTACTAAAATCTTAAAGCGAAGTCTTGCAGTTAGATAGAAAATGCCCAAACTTTACCATCCCATTCTTTCTATGCGAGTGAGATTCTTCAAGGATGTACAGTATCCTGCTTCCAGTAGGTCCCACATGGGCCATATATTATTGCTATCAGCTAACCTCCAACCACCATACCATCTAGGAGTAGACTTCTAGGCTTATCTTAATTAGAAACCTCGTTTTGTTTCATTGTTTCAGATCTATCACCCTGGCTTGATAAGAAATTCTGAGCTGGGAAATTGTACACTTTTTGATCATTTTCGCTTAGGTAATTGGTATCCTAATACGCTCTCTGTCAATCAAATCAGAAAGAAAACATTAACAGAAGGTGAGGAAGCTGAATCAGAAAATGGATGGTTGTAACAAGAATGGTAAGACCACAAATGAGGGTATGGGTTTTGTACATCTAAACTGTAGAAGCTTCTATGCTAATAGGGATCAACTGGAAACAGAATTTCAGGACTATGATGTAATAGCACTATCAGAATCTTGGTTAAACAAGAATCATGATGTAAGTATGACACACTGGCAACACAAGAAATGCCTCAGGCTAGACAGAACTTGTAAAAGAGGGGGAGGAGTGTTGTGTTATCTCTCTGGAAAGTTGTCTCCATACTTTACTATTGTCCCTGAATTAACAGTAGCAAATCTAGATATTGAATGCCTCACTATCAGATTCAGAAAACTGAGTAACAAACTGATTACACTTTGTACTGTTTATAGGCCACCAAAAGGGAATAATAATGAGTGAATTTATAGAACACCTTGAGAGACTGGTGCAAAATGTAGAGAGTGAGATTTTCATTAGGGGAGATCTTAATATTGATGTCAGGAAAGTAGACACACCTAAATGCAAACGATTGCTAGCAATCTGTAGATTATAGGGGTGGTCTTTGCTGATTGACAAGATAACCCGGTTAAACAAAAAAAGGCAGCACCGATAACATAATCACCAATAGTGCACACATCATGGAACAAGGGGTGATCAATAAGTTGATCAGTGACCATTTGCCAGTATTCTGTGTGAAGAAGAAACTACCTGAGAAATATGTGATGAAAAAGGTTTCAGGTCTGACATACAGAAAATATGATAAAAATGAACTCCAAGATTGCAAGCGGGAGCAAGACTCGGATGCTTTCTACATGCTACCAACAATTGAACAAAAAATGCTTAATGTGATCACAGTGTATCTTGATGAAAAGTGCCCTGTCAGGACCTTCACTTTCAAAGACTATCAGAAAGAATGGATGGACAATGAGGTGCTAGAGGCAATGCGTTACAGGGATGACTTAGTTATTGAACATAAAAGGCATCCTTCTGACTTATTATGGCAGGAAGTAACAAATGCTAGACAATATGAGGAACATTTGATTATGAAAAAGAAATCCAACATTGTTACAGATAAACTGAAAAACTGTGAAAAGAACTCAAAAGATTTTTTGGAAACATCTTAATAGTCTACCTAAAGTCTAAAAAAACCTCAGAAACTCCAATGCTAAAGGACAGTGTCACACAAGCCTTCTTGGAAGCACAAAGTGTGCCAGGGTGTGCTAATAACTTTTTTGCCACCATTGGGGAAGAACTAGCAAAGGCCAAGCCAAATTATGTTAAACATGATTATAAGTTGCCAAGTGCAAAAGAGTATACTGTACAAAGGAATGGTTCAGAAAAGGTTAAGGTAAACCCAGCTGATGTATTAGCACATGTAAAAGACATTGATACTAGTAAGCCATCAGGTACCCACAATTAGTACAAGGGTTTTTAAGGATTGTTTCTTAGTGGTTGTACCACAATTGGTAAATCTATTCAAAACATATACAGACCTAGCAAGTTTCCGGTTACAATGGGGAAAGGCGCTGCTCAAGCTACTTCCTAAGTCTGGAGATGTAACAAGCATAAAAAATTGGAGGCCAATAAGCATCTTGCCTCTGGTTGGAAAGATGATGGAAAAGATAATGCATAAACATATAATGACTCACATTGATTCAAATAACTTATTGTCAAAGTTCCAGTATGCTTACCGGAAGAACAGGGGTACAGGAGAATCAGTTTTTGATTTTGTCTCTGATTCATTTAAGAACAAAGATATGTCACATGTCACAGCAGCCTGTTTCATAGATATGCGCAAGGCATTTGATTCCATAGATCATAACATATTATTGCAGAAAATTGAAAAGGCTGGTTTCCACCACAGCACATTATCATGGCTACAAAGCCATCTCCAAAACCATACCATTCAAAAGACAATTGACAATAATGTTTCTACTGAGGAAAAACTGACCTTTGGCATACCTCAAGGGTTAGTACTAGGTCCATTGTTGTTTATTCTCTTTCTTAATGATATCACAGAGGAGATGCATTTCTCAAAGGTCATTATGTATGCAGATAATATTGTACTCTATGCAAATGAAAGAAGAGATAGGATGGCTATCAGAAACCTGCAAGTGGATCTTAATAGAACAGGTCAATGGTGTGATAACAACCTTATGACTATTAATGTTAATAAGACTCAGTGCATGTGGTTCTCTCCCCAAAGAGCACCAAATTTACAAAATCTAGATGTAAATATAAATGGACAGAAACTTAAAGTTGTGAACAAATACACATATCTAGGGGTCATCATTGATAGTAAACTCACCATTGCCTCCTTATTAAATGACACTGTAAGTGAGTGTAAGAAAGGCTGCAGCCTCTATTTTTAAGCTTGCAAAAATTAGACATCTTCTAATGGAGAAAGCTAGCAGTCATATTGATCTACAAACAGTGTATACTCCCCATATTTGACTCTTGTTGCTTTATCACTGACTGTGCTAATGTAGCAGATATTGCAAGCTTACAAATAATACAAAACCAGGGATTAAGAATCTGCCTTAAGTTGAACTTTTAGTTAAAGATACACTGCTACAGTCAAGTGTCCCACTTTCCCTGTACTTGGATTATACTCCCTCTGAGTGTCACTACCTTTGTCCTTGCTGTAGTTTTATTTATTTTCACATTCTACTACGTGGAATCTGGGCAGAGATAATGGGACATCTGGGAGGAGGTTATGCACATAACCTATAATCTCCGGGAAATTATGGGGCATTATTCAGTTCTGAAAAATTGTCATTAAGTATGGGATTTGATCCTGTTTGGGTGGTATTCAAGTCATACAGATGTACTTCTATCACAGGTTCAGTAGTCTAGTGATTAGGCAGGTTTAGCAAACCCAACGTATGTTAACTATTCCTTATTTTACGCAGATGTACCAATGCCGCAGGTATGCTGCACGCCTGCGTTATATTGACCACATAGTGGTTGCTAAACCTCCCTAATATCATGGCTGCCTCTCACTCAAAGGGTCGTGGGATCGAATCGCTATTGGAAAAAAACGTTTTCGTTAATCATTTTCTTAATAATGATAAGGGTTAGAAAATACATAACAATTCCCACTTGGACTTATGCACACGTTTGAAGGCATTTGCTTTATGTATACCTTAAAATTATTCTAAAGAAATCTTACAAAAAAAAAAAAAAGATTTCCATTTAAGCCTGAACCAACAATCTTCTATGTATAAGTCAAATACCCTAACCACTATACTACGAGAATGTTGGATGAATTCAGGTAATATCATTGAAAGCTATAGATTCCTAAGTAAACAGTGAATGACAATTCAGGTTCGAAACCCTGGTTATTTCAAACGATTTTCTTTCTTAAACAGCCCATAAAAGACCCTGAATATAACAAGCAGAATGCTACTGTTTGGTTCTACCATTGATAAATATCGGAGTATTTTAAGTGAGAAAAACTCCTTGGAGTAATTTATTATTGTAGCCATAATCTATCACAATCTACAACTCCGCGGAGATTTTCCATCACATATCCTGCACTTGGTAATTGCTGCCACTCATACTTACATACGTACCTGTATCTATACGTGCTGGGGTCTTTAATAGGTGCTGGTAATCTGTACTAATATAAAAGGAAGCTCAACTCAAAGATCCACCAAGAGGTGATTGCATTGGGTGAGGCACTGGGGAGCAGGTCTATGTGAACGGCAATTCAATTTCTGATAGGCTAGCTCATGTATAGTCCCCCTGTCAAATACAAGATCTTTAGGTCACTAGGGGGCACTTGTGAATAAGGTGTATGGCTGGGACCTAGATTGGTATGAGCTAGGCATACAAACTAACTGATCACTACCGTGTGTGGAGGGGTTGGGCCAGGGAATCACTGGCCAAGGCCCGCAGGGCCGAAGTCAGTGATCCCCGGCCCAACCCCGATACATAGGGAGTGATCAGTGTTGTACCATAGCCTTCCAAGATTACCCCCTCCCCCCTCCTTTGTTAAAAAAAAACTCTAATGCCAGTCCTGTAAAACCATACAAAATCACAAGGGTCAGGTAGTATGACAAACTAGTGACCCAATACTGAGTATAAGGCTGGTCTGGTATGGGGTTGTTTACCTGCAACCCTGCATGTAGTAGTGCTATTACAAGTAGTATATACTAGGGCTAGGCTATTATGTTCCATTCTCTGCTAATAGAAAGGAATGGATAGCACCCCATCATTAGTACTATATCACTTGATCATTCTTTACAGTGGGCCCTTCTTTTAGAATTAAATATAAGATAAGTTTCATTTATACACTAAACAGAGAGGCTAGACTCTGAGAGTAGGCCTAGAACTGGGCAGTGATCCAGCAGATCACCTGCCCAGTGCCTCATTCTGGTTAACATAGGGTTCAATGGGATCAACCTGCCCAGCTCCACACAGCTATGGTAGAACTGAGTCCCCCTCCGTGAGTGTATTACAGGCTTTATGTTTGTGCCATCCCGATTAACATGAACTAACATTTATTTCTCATTAGACTTATTACATAAACCTTTCCAAATGATATCATATATGATCTACTTAAAAATTTCTCAGAGGTGAGATGATACCTTCTCATATGAACTGATAAGTCATCCATGACTTCAGGATAAAAGAACAAGTATGAGAAATTGATGAGTTCTCGGCTGAGCGCACTTTCTATTTAACTTTGGACGAGGAGGAGAAAATGTAATAGAATTTCTTGCAATCGTGTTACCATTAGATATCTAGATGATTGTTTTGTAAGGTTATCACATCAGGGCCTATTCATTTCTTTGTCCAAATTTGGGTGTAGTATAACTTTACCACCTGGCACTCAATTCCTTAATGGTAATGACATTTCTCGACCATAATATGATAGTGTTCACGTCAGTCTAAAAAGGACATGCCATTGTGACTTTCTATTGAGCAGTATTCTGGAGAGCGCGGAGGAATCCAGCATCCGGCTTCTAGGCCCTACTTATACCGTACTTCAGAATAAGTAGTTTAAGTAGCTGGAGTTATTCTATTTTTCCATGACCATTCAGTCAGATACTAATGTAATAATTAAAGGGGGGATCCACATGCAGAAGACGACTATATTTGTTGGAAGGTGCCATATATGAAATCAAACAAGGGTTTTATTCAGTTCATCTGATGATATAATTTACTCTCAGAGCAACAATTGTTCTTCTCTGTGTGCATTAATATTTCTACTTGAAAAAAGGTCGACTCCAAGCAATGTATTCCCTGGTTTTCGATTATCCAGGTTGTTATACACCCTACGTGACAAGCTGAGAACATTGTTAGTGATGGCCGCCCACCATGCAAAGATACCCTGCCTCACATCCCGAGGCTTTATTTCTTTAACAAAAAACTCTACATAGGCGTAGTGTTTCAAGGAGAATTTATGTTTGTCTGCTACATAATTCAAGTTTGATCCATCTGTAAAAGCTCCCTGATACTAGCAAAATGCCAGCAAAGCTTTGTTGAAGCAATGGTATGCTTGGGAAGATCCTGTGATCATACACGATGGCTCCTGTAGATACCATCTGACTTCTGCTCTGCACGCGAGGAGGTATGGTTATACTTTGGAATAATATCATAGGTCATTTTTGCATTGATTATAACATGCATTGCCAAATAAGGGTGTAATTTATGTAAGATTTAATCCGATATCTAATTCAGGCAGAAATCAATATAGCCGTACATTTCTGGATAAACATTATCCAAGACACCTCCTTTGGCACATGATTCATTAAGTACACAGTCATTGCTTCCCAGGTAACAAGAAACGTTAAGTGAACGTTGATCAACGTTCACTGATGGTTAGTTGGACTAACATCTATTGAAAAACATTGTTTCAACGTTGATTTGAGGTTCTTAGGAAAACATTATTCCATAGATGTTGGTTTAACATTCAAAGAACGTTCAGGAAATAACGTTTTTCCAGGTAACCTTTGATCAACGTTGATCAACATTGAGAATGTGGACTCAAAACAACGTTGATTTAACTGGTTTAAAAAATGTTGGTTGTATGTTATTTTATGATTCCAGAATGACTCACTAGATGGCAGGAAATATTGTCTAATATCTGTCTAATATAAAACCATAGAAATGATAATGTGATTGTTGTACCAATCTTATCATAAAGATCCCATGTCTAGATATATCTAAACCAAAAAAATATATACTAATGCTTGAGAATCGTCTGGTAATTTGGTAAATAGTGTGATAGACACCCTTATTGTAGCATAATGAGTTGTATAAGTCATTCCCTTTCTGTCTTTCTTGTATATCAATAGACTGCTCCTCTATCACATGAGGTACATGGTCCCATTGCAAAATGGGACTCATGTAGTATTGCAGCATCAAGAGATGAGGGGAAATGAACCCTATTCAATGAAATATATAAGAAAAGGTAAAATTAAGATATATTCTATGCTAGTACACAGGCATGGTAGGGATCAATATGAGGTTGGTTCAGGGTTAACCCAAAGTGATTTTAATGCATATTTCCATCAGAATCCTTGTGTTAAACCAACGTTTTTTCAACATTTATTCAATGTTGTTTTGAGTCCACGAAATGGAGTTAAGCTGAACCATCTTAGAACGTTTTTTCAACTAGGAAATGACGTTAATTTAACATTGAAATAACCTCAGTTTGTTACCTGGGTTAGCTGCATTTAAAAAAAATCATCATCAATGTGTAGGAAATAGGTGTTGATATAAACTTGATCAATCTGCAATTGGAATTTGAAGTAGCGACTTAAGTTAATGAAATGATGATGTTCATACCAACGGCAGAAACCTTGGGTTTCCAATCCGACATCAAATTTCAGATAAGAAATGACTTTTTGGAAGAGATGATACAAATGTACAATTTGAAGAACCACTGTTTTAAGTGTCACATAATTTATCAAAAGTAATAGCATAATGTATTTGTTGCAATGACGCTGCCTTAGAATACCGTCTTTCAGGTTTTACAGTTGGCAGTTCACCCAAACCCTAGGCTCGCTGTCCGCAATATGGAAGAAAATCCAAATAGTGTTGTTCATTAATGTGAGAAAAACAACATAACAGTCAATGAGAACAAGACTCACCATGGGGGTCACCTCCACCCAAGCCACACAATGATTACCTAACCTAGCTCGTACTACTAAAATTAATGATAAACCTCCAATAGAAGTTGATCATTATTCCTACTTAGGAGTGGAGCTGGACTTTGACCTAGTGTTAAGTAAATTCATATGTCTTAAATACGGTTTCTAAGAGTTCCAATACAATTAGATTGCCATGCTGGTCCCCTATGGACACTTTGTGAAGGCCCTGAAGCATGCCGTCAGTGGGCGTTGTTAGGTGTTTTGAAGCAGGTGGCAGTCACAATGCACTGATGGCATGCCTCAGGCCCCTGACGATGCAGGGAAGTCACATGACCACTCCTACTGTTTGTATATAAAAAGAAAGCATTTTAAGGGCTGACTGATGGCCGTCAGTGACTGAGGGACGCTATAGGGACAGTATCCTCAGGGACAATGGCTTTCTAGTACAATTGGAGCTTGGAGTATGTAATATTGGTTCCTAATTCATCCCAAATTTTTTAAATTCCATTATCACTGCACACTAGGCAGCTGTCAGGCAGCCGCTATCACTGCTTGTGATGTCCTGACCTCATGACCTAATAGGACTCAAAACGAGGCTATCAGCCCTCCCAGACCTAAAGAAGGTTGTCAGCATGCTGTCACATGCCTCAAAGCACCTGATTCCACCGTCACCGGCATGCTTCAGGGCCGTGATATGTGTCCACGGGGATGTGATACTACATCACTGAGAAAGCTGTTATTGCAGTATACATATAAAACAAACTGTATTACTATTGCCACTTCTAGCTTACTCAGCATGAAGAAATCCCTCCAACAGATTCCAAGTGTTTCAAAACCGGGCATTAAGGGTCCCACTTATGGGTGTGCCCCACAGAACAAACAGACCAATGTTAGAGAACAGGCAAAAAGAGGTTTTTACCAGCATGATGTCAAGAAAGTCTAAAAAGATGAAATCTGAATCCAACAGAGCTAACACAAGATTCTGTAACAAGTTTGTATTTTATGTCTAAATAAAATACATGGTTCTAACATGTACAGGAAATCCCGCTTCTACTGGGGAGCCAATTGTGGGACACATTGACGGCAAGTGTACGTACAGAGGTTAAAAAGTACAGAGGCCTTTAAGAGGGCCATAAAATGCTGCGTAATACAAGCCTGGCGGGCAAAAGAAATCCGGATCACGTGCAACTCAATCAAAGAGGGAAGAATTGAAACATAGTAAAGGGTATAGGCTTACTCATCGAGAATGCCTGTTGTCTCTACTCTGCTTCTTTAATCATGTTTATATACAATGACATTCATTACTGTATAATGTTCAAAATGGACATAAGCCACACTAGGGTTTTATCCTTACATACTATATGCTACACCTTATACGTGAGGTACTGTGGTAGTTGATGTGGAATCAGACCTTAAGAGAGAAATCTTGTGATCTTTCTTCATGAGGACAGAGCAATGGAGACGTCAGCACACAATAGCATTTTATAATGCTTGCTGTCTCTCGGTGCAAATGAATAAAGTAAGGCTAAATCAGACTTCCGTTGTTATAAGGGATTCATTTGCGTAGAAGATGGTTGAGTAGAGAACAGTTAAATGCCTTCAGACTTAGGAATTGACAAAAGAATTTCGATGAGCTGAAACATTATTGCATACACAAGCAACTTTCTGTTGGCCTTGGGACAATTTCACCTAGAGGCATTTTTGAATCCCCTAACCTTGACGTGTCATATAATGGCTATTGCTGAGCATTATGTGGGTTCTGGACTTTCTCAAACAACAAATAAAGGCAGCCATTGTTTTGGGGGAACTTTTGACAAAGGAAATTAACAGGCTGGAAAGTCCTTGAGATGGACTGGTCTCCATTCACACTAAAACGTGGGAAAATGTAACATTAAGGGGATTTAGTGCATCCACTAGGGGGCACCGTCAGCCAAGATTCTTTCCTCCATTTCTCTTTGTCTAATGATGATGATCTATACACCAAAGTAATCCCATGACCCTTTCCTTATAATAGCAATAGGCACGTCTTTGTGAAAATGGCTTACCCAATTGTATAAGACATGCCTAAATCAAGGATAATCCCAGTTTATGTGCCACGTTATTCATACTGTCCCATAGCTACAGGGATTTTCTTGTTCAGCATATACAAGTTACACAGAATAAATCTGTTGCTGACTTGTACTAGAAGTGCCCCTAGGAACAATTCGAGCTGTATGTGATGGGGATTTGTCTCTATATCATTTATAGCATCACAATCAAAGACAGTAATGGTCTCAACCCCCGCAAAACAAAAGAGAAGGATGGAAAGCACTCAGACATACACTTTTATCAAAGGTCTAACCCAACACATGTTATGCAAAAAAACCTTCAGACATAGGAATTGAATTGAAAGCCTTAGCTTTCACATCCAATATGTCCTAAGTCATAAACAGACTTGCCATTTGGCATCTGTAAACGAGAGAGAGAGAGAGAGAGAGAGAGAGAGAGAGAGAGAGGGACGTGTGTTACACATAAGGACTCGCTTTACGGGGACCAAAGGACCCACATGGGTCCTTATGTTGACAGAGTGGGTCCCTATGTTGACAACATAAGGACCCTGGGTCCTTATGCTACCGAGATGGGTCCTTTTGTTGATGGAGTGTCAATATGACAACTCTGTACTGTCAGTATTGTCATCCTCATTTTGACTACCTAAAGTTGTAGTTTTAGGTATCGTCAACTTGAGGACCTAAAGTGGTCACTGCTGACTAGTTTCGGATCTTCTATGTTTTCAGTGCAGGAACATGGGGAAAGGGTCCAGGAACATAGGGAAAGAGTCCAGGACGACAGGGAAAGGGTTCAGGAACATAAGGAAAGGGTTCAGGAACACTGGGAAAGGGTCCAGGAACACATGGAAAGGGTCCAGGAACAAGTGGAAAGACTTCAGGAACACAGGGATAGGGTCCAGGACCATAGGGAAAGGGTTCAGGACCACAGGGAAAGGGATCCTGAACCCTTTCCCTGTGTTCCTGAAGTTTTCCCCCTTGTTCCTGGGCCCTTTCCCTGTGGTCCTGGACCCTTTTTCCCTTATATTGATCCTCCCTCCCCATATATTGGTCCTTATGTTGATCCTCCCTCAATGCATGGGTCCTTATGTGGATCCTCCCTCCCCATATATGGGTCCTTATGTTGATCCTCCCTCAAGGCATGGGTCCTTATGTGGATCCTTTCTCTCTATATATGGGTTTTTATGTGGCTCCTCCCTTTCCAATATGTGTTCTTTTCCTTGTTATGATGGGAATAGAAGGGGTAGAGGCTAGGACCTGCTTTCCCCGGGTTCCTGGACCCTTTCACCATGTTCCTGGACCCTTTCCCCATGTTCCTGGACCCTTTTCCAGTGTTCATGGCCCTTTTTCCCGTGTTCCTGGACCCTTTCCCTGTGTTTCTGGGTCCTTTCCCCATGTTTCTGGACCCTCTCCCTGTGTCCCCATGGTCCTGGACCCTTTCCTCTTGTGGGGGCTGCCATTAATAGATTGTGGGCCATGTAGAATGATAGAAAAAAAACATAGGGAGTGAGGATCAACATAGGGACCCACATAAATTTTCACATAGGTGACTAAGTATAACAAATTTAGATGTGTTAGCATTTTTACTCAAAAGAGCGAGAGAGAGAGAGAGAGAGAGAGAGATAGAGAGAGAGAGAGAGAGAGAGAGAGAGAGAGAGAGAGAGGAGGAGGAGAGGAAATGAACAATAAAGCAGATGGATACTAGGCCAGAGTCATGTTTCCACTGGTGCAATCGGCCACCTGTTAATGGATTTTTAAGGCTTCATCCAATACTGTTATTCACGGTAACAAAATAGAGCTCCTGGCTGTCACAGGTAATAAATAAATTTTATAAGTGATAACTATTTGCCGCTCTACCATTAGGCACAGAAAGTTTAACTTTTAGACTGACATCAAAACATCCTGGGATCGCAACCCCAGCGATCTTAGTGTAGGCACATATCATAAGACCTGGCCAGTCTACCCTATCTAATGCAGTGGTTGCAGGCCTCTCAGGAATAGCAAGTCCTGAGATCACTTCACTATTCCTTTTCCAGCACTAAGATCACTGCGATCTTAGTGAAAGAATTGCATAGTGGTTTCACCTGAGTACAAGAGCACTTACAGGCAACACTCCTGATTGAAAGAGTGAATAGCCTGCTGCATACATATAGAGGGGAGGGAGGACGTTTGCTGAGTGTCCTTGAGGGCTCTTAGGGCTACTCATGCGTTAAGTGCACTGTAAGGTAATTCTTCCCTTCGCTCTCTTTGTCCTGGGGGGGCACAATGCTTCTAATAAGCAAGCATAAATCATACATTCATGGGAACAACTCTTGAATACTGTACGGGGGTCATCTGCACCCTGTGCTCTTTTGTTAGCCCATATGGGGACGGGGAATGATGGTATAAACACTATTCCTTTATTTTGGGACTCTTACCCCTGTGCCCAGTCAGTACTTCTTGAAATAGTGTAGGAGGGCTGAGCCTAAGATCGATGCGATCTTAGTGCTGGCTAGGACATGTGAACGCAGTCTAATCTTAAGATCACTTAATAGGATAAGGTAGAATAATTCCTAAGATCGCTGAGGTTGCGATCCCAGGATGTTTTGAATTAACCTCCTGACCAAGAACTTGAACATTATCTTTTTTTCTGGTAATCAAAGACACCCTACAAGGGTATAGTAATACCCACACTATAAGCACGGAGCTTAGTGTACTTGCTATAAGCATAAGCAAATCTGTGCTAATAATAAGAAATCCATACTATGGGTAGGTAAAGCAATGGATGTAAGCAAATACCTCGGTCATGTTGAGAGCTGGATTGTTTGTGTTGTTCTGAACTTCTTGTATGAGAGCAAGTCTTCAGAGAGAGAGAGAGAGAGAGAGAGAGAGAGAGAGAGAGAGAGAGAGAGAGGGAGAGAGGGTTGGGGGTGCTAATAAGGGCCATTATGACATAACAGTATAGGAATTACTTATCAGGATTATATGGACTATTAGTCTGTCCAATGTTATGTATGGCTGTCATCCCTGCTGCTACCCTGGATTAATTAGATAGGGTCATGGCCACTCAGGAATACTACCTACAATAAGCATTAGGGCACTTCCTAATGAGGTCCTCGGTAATCATTGAACAAGTAATTAATGGATAATTCATGATGCGTGCGTGTTATCAAAGGATAATTACACGAGGGCGCATATATCCATTAACTACTTATTTTATTACACGAAACCCCCTGCAAAGTAAACAAGAAAAATGTTGCAAGGACCACGGATAGGAGTTGCCACTCTGCGGCCCACATGTGACGTCCCGGCCAACGTATGACTAGCTTAGAAATCTAAACTCTTATCTCTGTACCGCCGTGGTAAAGAGATGAGAGTTTAGATTTCTAAGCTAACGTATGATGTCACAAATTGCGTCACAAGGTGACTGTGACGTCACTGACAAACCGAAAACATAATGAAGTTGCTACTGTCGCTGCGCTCCCGGCCGCTACGATGAACCGCTACGATGAACCGCTACGCTGAACCGTCATGAAAGTCATTGGATTGTGAAGCATATATACCTTTACAATAGCCATCCTTAAGATTAGTAGAAATAGGTATCCCATATTTGATGATAGTGTCCATAAATAAGGTTGCCATTTCTTAATTTCAACTAAAATTTCCAATAATCCAACAGTAAAAATAGAGGACAAGCATGCCAGTCGTCTCCTTTGTCTTGCCAAATGAAAATGAGGCTGACCTAGAAAGACACTGCTTCGCAGAGTAGGGCGAACGCAGGGAGCATATATTTTTTGTGTCTATAATAGATTATAAAATAAAGTTTAAAGTCATGTCGCTAAGGGTTGAAAAGGAATATCACTAAGACAGTAGTAGAAAACAGAGCAAATAAGTTTAATAAAGAATATTTTAATAACTTACAACAAATCATGTCTGAAAATTTATGATAATAATCAAATGCGTGGGCACATCTAAATGAAAGATTGTAACCCTTGCGCATAGACGCGTATAGCGTGGACACATCTACCACATTTATGCTTAATACTAATTAGTCATATACGCGTTGAGTAATACTGAACCCAATTTAATATGAAAAATCACAATTTTCTTCATACATATGCTTACTTGTAATTCACAGTGATTGTACAGTCTTTGAACGACACATTAGAGAAAATTGTGGTGGCCTGAGGGTTTTGTTCTAGGTTCATCACCCTGTTGACATTAACACTCACATCAGTGGTACTGTTGGAGGTACATGGTACATCATTGGTGCTACTTGGAGGTTTGGTAACAGTACCACAAGGTACAATATCAGGTGGAGGCTTACTCACAGTGGAAGACGGTACTCTACGGGACAACTTAAGACTCATTTCGCGTCTTTGTTCATCCGGTGTTTTCGAGTAATACTCGATGGAGTTCTCACTCTTGTGTCCCGTCACAGACTTAATGTCCCATGACGGGACACCTTCTTCGCGCAGGGTCGTGACACATGTCGTGCAGACACAATGATTGGTATAGATCTGAGATAATTTAGCTTCCTTTGAAATGTTACTCATGAGTTTTCCCAGTGAGTTTATCCCAATGGGCAATTTTGTATACCAGATTGGATGGTTTGCGAATCCCTTATACTTGGGCATTTGATAAAAAGATGGGTTTTCGGGACACAATTTACGAGCGTAAGGCTCGTCAATGGGCAATTTTGTACATCTGAAGCGTACATACGCTGACTGTGCTCATGGCTCAACCCTTGATGATTTCTTTCTTTAGGGTTGAAAGTGAGGGTAACATATTCTTGTTCGTTTTCGTCTAATTTGAATACAAAATGGTCTTTCATAAGCTAAGGCATACCTTCGAGTGCCCGTCTTCCGAAGTGGAGCGTTACTTCGTAAAAGACCTTGTACAATAGGTGTTTTGGTGTATCATGTGACAATACTCGGGTAGAATACATTAACGCTGTCTACTTTTGTGATAGACGCGTAATGCGTGGACACATCAAGACTCTTTTCCTTGTTTATTTTAATGTGCCCTTTCATAACATTGTTTGCACTTGTAAACATTGGATCAGTGATTATGTTATAACCCACATTATGTGGTGGCTCATTTAGGTGGCACTGGACACAGGCTCTTATACACAGTAGGCTCTTTTTCGAATATTCCAATCCCTCTTTCGTCCTTACATTAGTGTAGAAGTGCTTCAGCAGCTCGGCAATCTTTTCCTTCCCTTTGGTTTCAAATTCACCATCTTCTCCTACATCTATCAACCAAGCTGAAAAGAATAAAAAAAAATGTATATATGTTATATTTATAATAATAAACAAATGCATGGGCACATCTAAATGAACAATTTTAACCCTTTTGCATATACGCGTTCAATAGCGTGGACACATCTACTACATTTACGCTTAATACTAATTAGTCATATACGTGTTGAGTAATACTAAACCCAATTCAATATGAAAAATCACATATGCTTACATGTAATTCACAGTGATTGTACAGTTTTTAACATGAAAAATCACCATTTTATTGTTATATATGCCAGGCTATAGCAGTCGACACATACTGAATGACTTACATCGTTTGATGCAAAAAAATAATATATGGTCCCTGCCCAGTGCACTCTGTGCTTTCTTATAAATGTTATACAGTGAATGAAATTGAATTGACTCAGAATATCTTAATGCCCCAGGAGGTTTGTGTGTGCTGTCTGCTTTTAAGCCATTTTGAGGTGGCGTAAGGTATTTAGGTCTGTTTGTCCGAACCTTTTCTCTTTGTTATTGTTTGGGTCTGCAGCCGGCGGAGCTTCTTTGAAGTCATCGTCACCCAACAATTCTAACTTGGATTTTTCATCACTCTCAATGTTTTAGAGATAATTGTCCCATTTGTGAGGAGCTATACGTCATATTCTCTATATCCTTTTTCATTTACTTTAACCACAAACCCTTCTGTCCAACGGTCTTCATGTAGAACCTCTACAAGTTGCCTTTCTTGAATTTGCCCTCCACGCCATTTTGAATCGTAGCCGAGCATGAAGAAACCAAAGTTGTGGAAATCTTTTGCTCGCGGAGGTACAAAAATATATAGGTCACACAGCGACTTCCAGTTTACTTTCAATGGAGGAGAATGGCGCATAGCTTCATATCGTTTCATGTAGCATATGATGGATTTTTTAATTAATTTCGTAATGGCAAAGGTTAATGACTATGCTATCATCAAAATGGATATCTAATACGTCTTTTGTGAGATGGATTCCTTCTATTTCTTCTCCAAATCGTAAGAAATTGATGTCAAACATGGAGGTCAATGCGCTATTCTGGGTGAGTACTGATTTTAACCTTCTCTTTACAGTCGCCCGCTTGGCCTAGTGGTAACCAGGTCTGAGCAACTACCTTAATTACACCCCGGTAGGAAATTACACACTGTTGTCGTTTTACACACCACTCTCCCAAGGTGGTGATGTGATTTTCCGTGTCAGTGCAAAAAAAGCTGCCAGTGCAAGAAAAGGCACCAGTAGGAAATCCTGCTATGCTGCATTGTCTCATATTGTCAAGTGTGTATTGTAAAATGGGTTTTATCATTAATGACTGATTAGATCACTTTGGTTTTTTTTGTGATTAGCTTACTGGGATGTTGCTCCAATCATTGATACACATTACATCATTTAGCAAAATGCATAAAGGATTAGCAAATTAGATACAAAATGGGTTGTGATGAATTTGGGATATAATCCAGAGGGAAAATCAACTTTTCTCTGTTATAAACTAACTCTAAGGGTAAAACTTGAAAAGGTACAACTTAGACTATTTGTTTCAAGAATTACCATGATTTATATCCATTAGAATATAAATCAGATTCGTCAAAATCATCTTTGAAATGGTTATTTTGGCAGTGATGCCAAATCACACACCACCCCCAAATCACAGGCTGCTGTGATGTGTGATTTGGTGCCGTAGCAGTTTTCCACACCGGTAGGTTATTTCAGCTTTGCTGGAACCTGGTAACGCGCTGGCTCTATCTTATGGAGGCCGGGGTTCGATTCCCCGATGGAGGAGTAGGGTTTTAACTATATTCTCCTGATTGTAAGACATGCTAATTATCCAAGAATAACTGCACTGGGTGCCTATTATCCATGGATAACAGCACGCCTTACAAATTTCATGATGCATGAATCATGGCGTGCAATATCGACAGTTATGTCAAGGTGAATATCGATGCTCCATTGACAATGCACTAAACCCCCGTATTGCACCCCTGCGTTAAATAACCAGGGCCAAATCCGCACGATGACGTCATAGGTCTATTGCGCATGCGCAGCACTTTTGAAACGTAAACATTCAAGATGGCGGCACACGGCATTTTTGGGTAGACGACAGGTAAATAAGGGTTTAATTTCAATCTTATTGATGAATTAATTTCAATCTTATTGATGAAATATTGATTAATTATCAACCCAAACACCTTGACATAAATGTAAAGATGAACTCTGAACAGTTTGAGCTTCCTGTTTCTTCACTCGGGTATCAGAATGGGAATATCCAGAAAAAGCACCCAAAATCCAAGAAATCGTGTAATAAGACATGTTATGGAACAGTGTCGAACACAGACAGTTCAAGATTCTTAGCCCGATACCAGAATTCTAGCAAACCTTTCCTTATACTGCTGAATGGTATCAGACTGGATTTGTTTTCATGGGTATATCATTAAAATATTTCTCCACTATTTTTGTTGATCAGTGTTTAAGACTTCCCCCAAATGAGCTATACCAGATAAGACTGGCTTTGACTCTATATAATTTATTTTGATGGGGTAAAGGTACGTTTAGGAAGTTGTACATGTACTCACTGTTTCCTTCCTTGTGTGTCCATACTACAATGATGCTCATTGATGGGCGTAAAAAGGTGAGGGGGGGCAGGGGGTCTGCTCCAAATCACAGAGGAGGGGTATCGTTATAATGCCCCCCCCCAAAGAAAACGATTTGCCAAGACCCATTGCAAGATGTAAAGAAACTTAAACCCTACCCTTCACGATAGACCAATGAGATGGTGGAATAGGGGAAATGGAAGCATGGGTCTCCAATTGACCACCTACTGCTACTATGACTAGGCCTACCCATCGATCCTCGCAAATAAGGTTGTATGGTATAGCCAAACTCTCATAAAGAAGAGAGAAAAAAAAGATAGTACATGTCAGCTGGTAATTGGAACCTGCGGGGTCAGCGAGAATGATAAATACTTTGCATACTTGGGAACCTTGTACAGATCAGTCACTAGGAGGTGCAGGGCAACCGTACTTCCCCCTACAACAATGACACAAGTTTACATCTCAAGTTATTCCTTGACACTGAATATGTTCTCACAAGCCTGTGGATTCCTATGGTGATTACAAGTCATAACTCATGTTGACATCTTGAGTTCTATATGATGATTAATTAAGTTACTTCTCGTAGCAATCACAATTCATGACACAAGTTTAGATCTCAGTTTATTCCCAGGAACTGAACATGTTCTCATGAACTGGTGGATTATTGTGGGGATCACAAGTCATGACACAAGTTCAAATCTTGAGTTATCCCTAGGAACTAACTAGGTAGATTCTTGTGGCAATCACAAGTCCTGACACAGGTTTATGTCTTGAGTTATTCCCGGGAGTTGAATATGTACCTTCTAAGCAAAACCCAAGGGAATTAAATAAGTGCATTCTTGTGTGGATCACAAGTCATAACACAATTTGTATCTCAAGTTTGAGATTGAAGTTTGAAATTTATAAATTTAAAGCATTTTGAGCCTTATGTCATCAAAAAAAAGTTGGGGGGCGAACATATTTTTTATGAAGGTTTTGGTAAGGTTGTAAACCAATGTGCCAATATCAGCACACTGTGACCTACGCGAGTTCTTGCCTATTTGAAAAGAGGAACACGCTGATTCTATTATCAAAGAATACAAATATGTCACTGAAAACCTAAAAGGTCTGAAACTAGTCAGCGGTGACCACTTTAGGTCCTCAAGTTGACGATACCTAAAACTACAGCTTTAGGTGGTCAAAATGACGACTTTAGGTCATCATCCTGATGACCTGAGTCATCAGGATGACAATACTGACAGTACAGAGTCGTCATATTGATGACTCAGGTCATCAGAATGACAACCTAAAGTCGTCATTTTGACTACCTAAAGCTGTAGTTTTAGGTATCATCAACTTGAGGACCTAAAGTGGTCACCGCTGACTAGTTTCAGAACTTCTCTGGTTTTCAGTGGTTTACCAAATACACACTGCCACCATAAATATAAAGTAGAAAGCGATACTGAACAGTAGGCCAATGATGTATATCTGGGGGCGTTCCAAAAACAACACCATTCTCTACACACTTAAAAGGTAGGCCTAACTACCTAGGGAGACAGGAGAATGATGTTTCTTGTTGGCAGAGGAAAAGTATGAAACATATTTAGTCTACACAACCCTATAGTGGAACATGTAATATACATGTGTAAGCTAAAAAAAACTACAACAGTGAAATGCCATCTTCAATGCTCTAACTAAGTATCCACACTGAATTCGCTGCTATTGTCTCCCAAGACATATTAATACGTTCAGTTTCTATTTTCTTTTGTAGTGACCATGTTCTCTCTAACTACTGAGTAATGCAATGTTCCTTTCCCCTTACAGAAAGGTGTAGGGTAGATTTACCTTGAGACGTCCACTCAACAAAAATGGCCATGAAATTGAGCTTTCTCCTGAGTCAACATTGTAAAATGGTTGACCAGTGGTCATTGGGTCAAACAGTTGAAAATGTTGACTCAGCAGCAAACCGATTTTGAAAGCCTCTGGTGGGGTGGACATGTCAAAATATGTGGACGCGTCAAGGTTAACTTACCCCAATGCCTTAAATCTTTATGATCACCCCTGTCTCAACAAATTACTCACCAGCACTGCATTTATGCATTATGACTATGTATATACTATCCTGAATGGCTAGCCATTAGGTCTGTAGAATATAATATAATACTGATAAAAGGCAGGAAAACCTCACATTTTCCATGTGATAGTAATTGCCTTTGTTATCTATAGAAAACTCAAAACACACCTAAAAAGACTTTTTATCTTTTCTGAAAGGTCACTATGTCACTACTATGTATCAAGTATACACACATACACATATCACCATCACACCATGCAGACATGTACTAGGGTAACTGCAGTTACCTGATCCAACATGGCAGCTTGTGATTCCATCAGTGTTAACACTGTTTCTCATTTTATACTCTTTAATATTACCCTGTTGTATTCCATGATATATTATATGATCATAGTTAAGGTATGGATACTCATGGAAACAACCCCTGGAGGTACCCAAAGACTGGGATTACTTAGAAATCAGCCAACAATTAATATATGGTACTAGGGTAACTGATTGTGTGGTACTAGGGTAACTGATTTCCTGTGATATGGCAGGTACTAGGGTAACTGGAAAAAAAAGTACTAGGGTAACTGATGCTGTTGGTGGAAAATGTACTAGGGTGTCTGATTTTTTTTCTATATTTTTATAAACAGATATAAGGAGAGTTAGCTGTCAGCTTGGGCTGTTTTATTCTAATAACTTGGATTATGGATCCGATGACAAGATTTTTGTCAACTTGAACAATTTTTCTTTTTAATTTGCCAATCCCTGACAGGAATTTTGAAGTATTTGACCAAAACTAAGTTAAGTTGAAAAAAAAATGTATGTATTAGTAATTGCACGACCATCTGTTTTTTGCCTCCCAATGGTTAAATTTCTCTATATCCCTATTTGTGATATTCGGAAAATTAGGTTTCCATGCTGCTTTTTCTTTTTAGCCTCCCAGCGATGGGGATATTGGTAATCAGATAGGGGGATTAGTGAACTTTTCTTTCTAACTGATGCCCGACCTTTAATAATACAGATAATTGAAAAGGTCTGTAATCCAAATGACCATAATTAAATTGCCTTGACAGTGATTCCTTGGGGTGGATTTTGGATCATTGCATGAGAAACCATGAGTATGAAAGCTTATCAATCAAAAGTTTAGAATTACAAGCATCTACTGGAAAAATAATTTATAGGAGTGTTCAATTTTCTGTTAAGAATACACAAGACATAAAAACAACAACTGGAAGATGGTCACATATCTGATGTCTTTACTTGTACTTTCTAGGTGACATACGGGCTTCCCTAGCCCACTTAAAAGGGTCTATATCTCCTCTTTCCTATCCCCTCAGGATGTGAGTGGTGCACATATGTGCGGGCACTGACACATTCCTCTGTTAAATTATCAACCTGTGAAGCATGGGATAGCCACTTAGTGCCGCTAAAGTGCTGTAAAACACAAATCAATCAATCAATCTAGGTGACATATATCAGAGGGCTATAGTTACCCTAGTACATGGAACAACGTTCTAGAGATTTGTAGTTACCCTAGTACCTGGCACATGGTCCCTATGATGAGCTACTTTTCTTACTTTTGGCCACTCTGGTTGGATTCTGCAGTTCATATCACCAGATACTATCCACACAACATCAACATCATAATTTCATTTGGCCTTTATACCTTATTCGTAGTGCTCAGAGTTGTTTAAAAACGTTTTTTACCAGAGTACAGTTACCCTAGTACCCCTGTTGTAGTTACCCTAGTACTTGTTATTGTTGACCAACTTAGTTACCCCAGTACAACCAAAACTCAAAGCACTATTTACTGCTGTTCTATACTATGTCAGCCTATGAATATTGGTTCAGACTATTGGGTCTAGAGTTTAGTTAATTAAATTGTGTACCGGAGCTCTTCCAGCTCTTTCAGTCCTATTTTGATTCATGTAATCCTGTAGGAGATAGGGGAAGGTTGCCAAGATTGGACCCTCTATGATTGTACCTCATAATTTGATGTATATATAACATTAGGTCAGTTTTGATTAGTAAGAGGTGTGTTTTGGGATTTTGGCGTATTCCATTCATGGGTTAGTAAATTGTTTCTGGCCTCAGAGTGAGATATGACTGATTCCGATGAAACATGTCACTTTTGGGATTTTGGGGTATTTTAGGATACATGGGGCTGTAGAATTAAAAGAACTTAACCATTCTTCTTAATTTTGGTCTCATTTGAAAGAAAACACCCAGGGGTTAAAAAAAGTCAAATTTGTGTATGTTGGTCTATTATTTTTTGAGATATGGTGGCCAAAAGTTGAAAAATGGCCGAAAATGGCCTTTTTTCCATTTTCACTGCATTCCAAGCCCTATATCATCAAGCCAAGCAGTAATACACCATCATAATATTACCTATTCCCTAGTGGAGGGTCCTATCTAACACTTCCATGTGGGATTATAGGTGATATGTCTCCAATTTCTTTACTCTGACCATTCTTATATGTTGAAATAGTGTTGTTTGCCCGACTGATCAAAATTTTAACGGGGTTTAATGTCCCACTGCTTGAGGACATCGCGTAAGTATTTATATCATAGCTCCTTTTTGTATATTGTTATTTGTAAAAAAAATCTTTAATAATTTGATAAATTTAAAATTAAAATTGGCAATGATTTATTTTGTCCAAATTAGAGTGATTTATTCCCTATTTCTATTTAACTTTGAAAGAGTGCTGTTATTCATAACTGTTATCAACTCTCAGTGCCACAGTCCGCAAAGACACCTCTCAGTGAATGTAATTAAATAAATGTATTTGATCTTAGAATAGAATTACTTGTTTAATGTTTCCTTGCTTGTTCAACTGTTTCACTTAGAATTAAGATTTCTGCATTGTTTACCAACATTTCAATGATATATCAATATGTGATATTAATCGGTGTAGTAGAATTATGATAGGAAAGGAAATAGTCTATATATAAAGTATTTATCTTTGTATAATGCTCGTTTGCATGACTGACCGATATCCTAAGAATTACTATGTAAAAATTGTAAAATCCTTATGTTTTATGATGAAACTGAAAATTAATGATTGTTCATTTGTTTGCAGCCCGCATGCCGGACTGACCACAACGATGACAACCCCAGGACTGCCCACCACACTGATACCGACCACTCCTAAAAACCTGACAATACGGCCAAGGAAGACCAACTCTCCCAGAACCAACCGCTTTTATTACCAACGCGGGCTACATAAGAGAGACCTGACTAAGGCACACCTACATATCAAGGAGTTGCAGGCTCAGCTTGCCCACGCCCAGTCAAACGGTCCACCCGTAGCTGAACCTGCTGTAGCGCCCATGGAGGAGCGCGTTGCAGTGGCTGCACAGGATGGGGAACCCACTGTAGCGCACGCGGAGGAGTGCGTTGCAGTGGCTGCACCGGACTCAGCTAAGTTGACAGCCAAAGCCAGGGGCATGAAGGCTGTGATTGAAGAATTGGCCAACCTTCCCAGCAAGGATAAAGTGTCAATTATGAACAAGGTGCTCTCGCCCGCTGTAATCAAAGAACAGCGCATCACTATGTCTTTCGCAGAGACCCTTGGCATCGACAGGCGGACACTCACCAAAACACCTTCAGACCAGCCTGGCATCCGGCAGTTGAACCATGAGGCAAAGGTAGAGAGTGTGCTGGCATTCTTGTCTGACCCAGAGAACTACAGCATGGCACCTGGCAAGCATGAGACAAAGACGGTCAACAAAGTGAAGCACCAGAAGATGTACCTCACTGACTTCATCTATGTGCTTCACAAGCGGTACAAGGAGACACACCCTGACTTGCCGGTTGGCCGCTCCACTGGTTCATCCCCATCGATCTCCAGAGTGAGAAGGTCTGCTAGTGCCAGAAGCACCAGAACTTCTCACTCAGGTTTAATGCTGTCAAAATTAAACTGACTGACAAGATGTTTGTTGAGATGACCTTGGATAAGCTTGAAGAACTAATCCGTGACAATGTCCCAGAGCAGTCTACTGTTGAGTACCAAGTGTGGAAACCAAGGATGTTGTGTGCGAGTCGATAGGTGCAGACGGAACAAGGAAAAAGTCTACCATCAAGAAGCTCCACCCTTGTACGGAGGTGAAATCACGGGTGGACTTCATCAAAGAAACCCGACTCGAGTTCATCACCATGGCTGCCCATGTCGACTGTGCACACATTCAACACCGCATCGTATGTGGGCTGCGAGCGGGGATGTTGTCGTTGGAGGTTACCATCCGATGGACTTTGCCGAGAACTGGATGGTATCATACCCCGAGTCCCCACCGAGTACCTACTATGCAAAGGAGCCAGTGACGCTGCACCCTGCAGTCATCCACTACCATGATGAGGACACTGGTGCCACAAACCACTACTCTGTGGCTCTCTGCACTGACGCCCGGAAGCACGACACTGGCGTTATCTCGGCGTTTCTCCGCTGCCTGGCAGCATTCCTCCGGGAGAACCTGCCACACGTCAAGGTGGTCCACTATGCTTCTGATTCCCCCTCCAGCCAGTATCGAAACATCTCAGTGTTCTTGATACTTGTGCGCCACACCGAACACTCAACGGTCTTTGAGGAACATGGACCTACTTTGAGGCGGGCCATGGAAAGGGCCCCTGTGATGGTGTCGGCGCTGCTGCTGAGCGCAACGCTGACAACATCGTCAAATGCCACAAGGATGGACATCCCGTCATCAATAATGCAGAGGAGTTCGCGGCCGAAAGGTAACAAACTTGAAGGCCGCGTTCACTACATCCATGTCCCTCTGCAGGATGTTGCCTCTGCCCACCTCACTGTCGGCGAAGTAGCAGCAGACAATCCAGTAAAGGGTACCATGCGTGTCCATGCTGCTGTGGTCAAAGAGGAAGGAAGGTCACTCGCTGTCCGTGACAAATCCTACTTTGACCCCTGCTGCTGGCTCGACATTAGGTCTGTGACTGCCTGCTCTGGATGGACCGACCACGTTCTAAAGTTCTCTGACAAGCAGAAGGCTCCCCCGCAAAAGCAAACAGGGCAGAAGAAAACACGGCCTGCCAGTACCCTGCTGTGGCAGACGGCGAAGATGCTGGCACTACTCCCCCGCGAAAGCAAGCCCTGGTTCAGATGAAAACGAGGCTGGCCAGGGCCTCTGCTATGGTGGATGGTGACCCTGATTATGATCCTGTTGTGCTCACCACTGTCTGCAAGCGCACCAGCGACGGCTCACCAGTCATGGCACGTAAGCGCACTCGAAGTGATCGTGTGCCAACTCCTCCCACGGCGAATAAGGAGAACGTCGCACGAAAGCGTGCCGTCGCCGCCCCTACAACCAAGGGAGCACAACAGGATCCACCGACCTCGACCCTCCCTCAGGAGGATGTACAACCAACGGACAGTGTAGGGAAGCTGGTGCAGGATAAGTACCATGTAGGTGACATCCTAATCACTGCCAGCCTGGCCAGTACCAGCTCAAAGGACAAGTGGATCATGGGTAAGGTGGTAGCCAAGAACAATGGCTTCTACCAAGTGCACTACATGCTGCGCTACATGGCGTCAGACAAGAGAAGCTTCAAGTAGGGGAAGGAGATCATCCCAGCTAGGGTCTACCCCCTCAACGTTCTTGCCAGAGTCACTCTTCCCAAGCCAAGTCGTTATGGCAACACCGAGGACGCTATGTACAAACTCGATCCCCTCACCATCAAACTGGCGGATCGGAAGCTTCTCAAGAACCGCAGCGAGTGCACTGTTTAGATGTCATTGATCCTGGTTATCACCAGTTTAAATTTGCCAACTGTAACTTGTATTTCTCCTACCAGAAGTGTTACATCTCCGTTGCTGGAGTTTGAGCGAGTGGGAGTGGCTGGCAGCTTGTTCTATAGAAAGCCTGGGCTTGCCCACTTGGGGCTGCCTGCTACACCCCCTGGCCCAAACTACAGTACTGAGATGTACATTGTATACTCTTTTATTGCTGCCACTTGGCCTTTTATACCTGTGTATGTAGTGGGATTATGATTGAAAAGGTTTAATTGTTTCTATCAATCCTTTATCTATGTTTTACCCCTCTTTTGCACGACTGACCGGTATTATTTCTATTTCTCAATTAATACATGTGGAGTAACTCTGAGGTGCCTGGGCTACCCAGATGCTATCTAAAGTGTTAGTAGACCTTTGTGGCTAGTAATTAAGGCATGTTTAGATTCACCTTGTGGTCCTCTCGGTGTTGAGATTGGAAAAAAAAGAAAGTTTAATTTTCCGAGCATCAGCAAAGACCCATTTATTAGTTTTAAACAGTAGCCCAGGTGCACTAGTTACTCTGTATGTAGTGGCATTATGATTGAACAGGTCTAAGTGCCCCTGTGAGGTATTCTTCTATGTACTACTGCTTGTTTGCGCGACTGACCGGTATACAAGGTATTTGCATGGTCATGGTAAAATGGTTATGGTGATAGAGTGAGTTGTGTGATGTATTCCATTGTCATTTCATCTATTAGTAAACTTTTTTTACCAATAAATGAAGCCTAATAGGATGGTATTGGTTGAGGTTTTTTTCACTTTTTGGTCACCAATGAAAATTTGCAAAAAGAAAGCAAAATTTAATTTTCCGAGCATCAGCAAAGACCCAACATGGGTAGATATTGTACATTTATTGGTTTTAAACAGTCGCCCAGGTGCACTAGTTACTCTGTATGTAGTGGCATTATGATTGAACAGGTCTAAGTGCCTCTGTGAGGTCTTCTTCTATGTACTACTGCTTGTTTGCGCGACTGACCGGTATACAAGGTATTTGCATGGTCATGGTAAAATGGTTATGGTGATAGAGTGAGGTGTGTGATGTATTTGTTCTATTGTCATTTCATCTATTAGTAAACTTTTTTTACTATTAAATGAAGCCTAAAAGGATGGTGTTGGTGGAGGCTTTTTCACTTTTTGGTCCGGTCACCGATAAAAATTTGCAAAAAAAAAGCAAAAATTTAATTTTCCGAGCATCAGCAAAGACCCAAGATGGGTAGATATTGTACATTAATTGAACTCATTGCTTGCTGGAGACATGAGGCACAAGATTACATTGGGAGATCCAACTATCCAGCTACCTGGTGGGCATACAATATTGAATCAACGTTGACAACTGGTTGATATGTGCTGATAGTGTTCAACAACCGGTCTTCAACACTTTTTCGATATATCCATTTAAACTTTTTCAACCATCACCATTTCAACATCAGATCAACAGTAGAAATGTGGATATCAACGTTGTAATATTGTTCTAAATTTAACGTTGATTCAACATTGAATTTGTCACCATTGAATCAATGATGTCAATTTCAATGTTGATTCGGCACTGATGTGTAGATGTTAAATCACAGTTGATTTATGCTAGTATGTTTTGTCAACTTTTAAATTCAAAAATATTTCAACTCTGAATCCCCTGCCCATATCTGTACTTCAACGCATGGAAAATACTTTCAATGTATGAAAAAGCCGAAAATCTTTCTTTTTATTTCCTTTTTTTCTGTACCCCCATCCAAGGTTATCTATTTAAACGTGATGTAAATTTAAAGAGGGTCCATTAAAGCCAATGTGTTATCGGTCAGATTCAGTATCCCAATGCCATCGTTTTGACCAGCGGCCCAATATCTTTTTCGTGGTGCACGATGCTGTCCACTGCTGGCTGATGACAGGACTAGAAAAGGATTGTTCTTTCTGTTTAGATCTCTTCCACTTGTATGATTTCTTTTTATAACTAGCATGGCAGATAGTTCCTGTTTTCCTTCGGACATTATGATAGCATCATATACAATAAATTCCAAAAATATCAGATCGACTACAAAGAAGGTGTCATGATATCGTTTAAATAGAATTCCTGATACACTGATAGTCTTCTCTAGGTCTCGTTATACAAGGGTGGGGACAGTTGAAAACAGTTTATATGTCATATGATACACACCTAGTAATTCATAGATAATTGTCATCAACTGTCATCGATGCTGTATGAATCTTTGACTGCTCGGTTTAAAATAAGAGAAAGACTGAAGTTGTGGTTATTAGCAGATGGCAGTTTTTAGGTTCAATACAACATAATACTTGATGTTGCTGTAAGCACTACAGGTTTAAGTGAAATATGACTAGACCATACACTATCAGTGGTTCTTGAAAGGCTGTCATTTCTTTCCTAGTAAATCGTATATTATATTTGGTTGGAATAGAGAGCCTTCACATGAGTAAAGGGATGCATGACAGGTTAAACACACACGAGTTTTTCTAAAGCCTGCAAATGATATTGTAGTGACGTTCCTGTTGCCCAGGAGGTCATTTCGAAATGTTTCATTTTGCAGATATTGTTGTGCTTAGTTGATATATCCTTTTTTTGGAGTTGAAGAAAAGCAAACCTTTAGATGATGTCCACCTTCATTCCGTTTGAGTCATGTAATCAGCAACACGGTACAACCATTATGAATCACCAAAAAAACTATATAGGAGGAGTCCGCTACCAAGGAGTACAGCTCTGGGACAATTGTACCCAAGATCGACAGCACCAGGAAACAAAAGCAAAGTTTGCAGAGAGCTTGACAAATGAAAATATAATATCATAAGCGACACCCACACTCACACCAACGATCCCTATGATTCCTATGGAACATATATACCAAACCACGTACTGTCTAAATCGTATATTTGTAATTTCTGTGATTTGATAATGTATATATAGCATCTGGCTTCTTCGGCTTCTGTTGAAGGAGATCAGATGATTGTAGAGGTACACTTTACTACCATAGGAGTTGGGTACCGTCTGACGTGGCGGGTGAGTCGAGTCGTCGGACGTTCCTCAGGTTCCGGATAGGTGGCAGCACCGATCCGGGTCTGTGGGGACATCTGGCGACGAACACCTGGGTCCGTATATAAAGCCCAGGGCTCAGCCGCTACGTCAGAGGCCCTTCTGGCCTCCACACTATGTAAACCACTGTCTTTTAATATCAGCTGCCTCTTTGATATCATTCGGCAGCCGTGAGTGTGCATTAAGTAATAAACCTAACCGTTGGCATACACTTGGAATACTGTCTTACTCTTTCTTTCCGAATCGTAAGACCCGAACCCCCCAGGTCCGTAAGGCCACAAACCCTTACACTGGTGCCGTGACCAGTTAATTCTGGTGTATAGCCCGGACGTTATAACGTCCGAACGGCTAGTACATGGGTTAGACACCCTTAGGGAAGCTAACCCAGCAGGGCAATCACTTGCCCAAGAGAATGGAAATGGATCGCTAATGCTCCAAGCCCATTCGGACCCACAAGATGCAGAATCAGCATCCTGGAGAGATCCCGGACCCCACTATAATGATAGTGAGGAGAATCTGCCAGACTCTGTACGACGCGAACAGTCCATACAGAGACATAGTAACTTAATAGGCCAGCATTCAATTGTTGACGAATTATGTGATTCGATGTTTGAAGTCGGTGGTAGTACTAACCCAGAACATCCGGCACCAATGCGAAAAAGGGTAACATTCGGAGAACTACCTTATAGGTTACCCAGGCCCGAATTACCAATATTAGATTATAGCGCTATAGATGGCGACTTAACCTATGCGGTACCGGAAGGTGAAGAATTAAAACGACCGGATGTCCTGTTGTTGAATGAAACTTATGTAACTTTGAACGAGAATTTAAATACCTTGGTCAAAGCTAAGGATGAAGTACTGCATGAAAAACTTCAAATGGAAGAGGACCTAACTGGCATGCGAAAGGAATTCGAAGCCAGAAGGAGCGAGTACATGAAAGAACTCGAGAGTGAAGAACTAAAACTTCAATCTATGAGAGATTCATTCAATAAAGAATATGACAATAGGCACATTCGTATCCAAACATACATAGATACGAACGACCAACTAAACCTTGATAAGACAAAATTCGAATCCGAGATTCGCCATTATCAGGAGGAGTTGGATAAATTGAAACTTCAGTGCAGTAAACAAGCTGAAGATAATGAGACCATCCGGGTAGGCATCATAGCTTACAACAAACAACTAGAGGAGGATAGACAGAAACTCACGAATGAGCTTCAGGAATTGCAGGCTACTGCAATAACTCTAGATAAATATGTAGAAGCAGCCCAGTTAACTATAGGTAATATAGACCCAGCTGTGGTATCTACAATGTTGGGAAAGACATCTAAAGATGCAACCCCAATTAGATACAGCCCATTCGTTGATGATGGGGCTGACAAGAATGTGGTATCCGGAATCTATAAGAAACCGGATAACGCTGCAGTAAATGGAACCGCATCTAAACCAGTAGTTCCAATGCTGGATACGATAGGACCAGCACCACCCATACCAGATTTGAGTCACAAAATCAAAGCGACTCACGATGGTGCTACAGGGAATAATAATAATTCACCCGTGGCACAACCAAGAGCACCCGGACCAATGAGACATATGTTGACACCACCTTCATATTTCCCCCAACCCGGCCACAGTACACCAGCAGTACCAAGATTACCGAATCCACCCCCAGGTTCTGGTAATGGTCCTACTAATGGACGTTTTCTGAGACCAAATCCGCCACAAAACAATATCAACGGCGGTACGCATCAACCGAGAACATCTTCCTATGGATATAGAAATAATTATAATCCATCGGGAAGTGGCAATTATCAGAATGGTAATAGCTATAACCAGGGATGGAATCAAAATGATTCTTACCCTAGATATGCTTCTTCTGGAAACACCGGTCACAATAGTGGATACCCTGGTGGTTCATCTGGAGGCTATAATAATAATGGTCCACCAGGAGGAAACCCTCCAGGCGGCCCAGGAGGATCCGGATTCGGAGGATCAGGATCAGGAGGAGATGGCAGGAAACCTAACAGGAGAACTTCTATGCCTGCAGGGATGCAAACCATCTTTGATAGAAGCCAATGTATACAAAACCTTGGCATTGACTGCTACCGAAAGGGAGCAGACGGCATGGAAGTCATGAACTGGAGCATGCGAGAAGCAGATAGACTACGCGGATGTAATAATCCGGCACGTAGGCAGGCACGGATACCCCCTCCATATGATTCTAATGATCCATGGAAGGACAGGTATCAAGCTTTTGTTGACGAAGTCAATTGTAGTGGCTGGACAAAAGAAGAAGCTCTGCCATATTTGATCTGTTGGTTAAATAAAGGCGGAAAAGTAGCCCTCAACCAATGGAGAGCAGCTTACGGAATATACGGTACTTATGATCAACTGGTCGAATGTGCCGCATACCTGTTTGGATCAATCGTTAGAGAAGATCCGTGGGTAAGCTTCAAGAAGAGGACACAAAAACCTAAAGAATCACACAAAGTCTTTGGTTTGGAGCTACAGGACTTGCTTTCGAAAGCACGTCCAAATTGGGCTCACGATGATGATTGTTATCTACAAGAATTGTTTATACAATTCTACAGTGGATTGCGTGATCCGGATCACAAGCAAGTGGTCTGGGACTCTTGGAAAGATGACACTTCCTTCAGTGATCTGTTCATAGCAATCGATGGACATGACATGAAGAAACGTTTGGTAGGTCTCGGACCTAATCCAATAAGAGCAGCTCCATTCCAATATGGAGGTACACCTGCTCCGGTATACGATACTTCCCAATTAGCTCCGGTTGAATCGAATGAAGTTGATGAGAATGATGAATATGTCTCCGATGAAAACGGAGATTATATTGGTTCAGTGCATGTAGCTGGAAAGTATTACCGACAAAAGCGGTATAGGAAAGTACATTCGAGAGGGAGAGGAGGATCTGTTGCTGGTAAAACAGCTTCCGGATCAACTCAACCTGGCAGTGTAGCCTCTACGGCGAACCCAACTGTAGCAGCCACTGTTGCTCCGACTAACATGATGGAAACATTATTAGCCGGATTAACAGAAGCTCTAAAGAGACCGAGAGTTGACAAATCTCAGAGGAGATGTTTCAGATGCCAGAAACTGGGGCATTATGCTCCAGAATGTATGGCTGAAAAACCTGTCCCTCGCAGACAGGAGAGTGTCTCTGGAGTAAGTACAGAGGAAAACTAAGGAGGGGTCTCCCGAGGGGCAAAGAAGGGGATCCCAGTGACAAATCTTGCCATGATATCACCATCCGTGATGATAGTTCACATGAAGTAACAAGATCGCCTAACACCGAGGTGGTTGTAGACACCCGGAAGGTTAGGGAAGCTGATATAACAGGTGCTATGGGAGCACAGGGGAAACCCAATATCAGTAACGAGGCAGGCGGCTATTCGTTAGCCAAGGTCTGTGGTGCCCACCTGCCCCCGGGTCATCCTTGTCTGGAATTCTTAAAAGGATGTGGATTGACTCCTGGTGTGAAAAATGACGTTCCGATTGTCACGGACATGCCCTCTGTTTTAAACGGAAGGCGGTGGTATGTTTGCCTTACTGTTAACGGAAGGTCTGCCGAATTCCTTGTGGATACGGGAGCTAGCCACTCTTGTATCTCCAGGGGGTTCTACGACCTTATACCGGATGAACATGATACTCTCAAATCGGGAGGAAGTGCTCAGACGGCCGACGGCAGTACCTTGCAAACGTATGGTAGAACTTGTGTGAGACTACAGTTAGATGGTATACATGACTATGTCATGAGCGCCACCGTTGCGGATATAGCAGATGAGGGGATACTCGGGTTGGATTTCGCATCCCTGTATGGTGCTGTATTGGAACCCCAAACAGGAGTGTTGAGTGTGAGATACCCGTACCCCGTGAAGGTTAGATGTGCACTGAGACAAGTGAGCAGTATGGCTAGTGTGGCACACACTGTGCGAATCCCTCCGGGAGTAGCCTGTGATGTGCTTGTAAGAAGTGATCCTGCAATGCGTAACAAACCTGCAGTGATAGAACCGGATGTAGTTACTTTGTCAGGTATTGGATTAAATTCTGTAGACACTATAGTAGCGAATGCATCCTGGTCGGTAGTACCTGTCTCCAATACTGGAAACACTACTATCTACTTGAAAAAGGGACAAGTTTTTGGAAACGTGACCCTTTCGGAAACTGTAACGGATAGTAAGCTAAGCTTACAGAAGGTAACAGGAGATGATGAAATTTCGGAAGACTTACTTAAGTTGTATGAAGAAACTTCATTAGAAGATCCGGAACACCGGAAAGAGTTCTATGATATGCTCTGTCAGTATCATACTGCCTTTGCCAAACCTGGTGAAAAACTAGGTACGACAAATAAGGTATTACATAAAATAGATACTGGAGATGCCGAACCCTTTAAGATACCGTATAGACGGTTACCCTTAGCAAAAAAGAGAGTAGCTGAGGATGAAATAAATAAGATGTTGGAACAGGATGTAATAGTCCCTTCCAATAGTCCATGGAGTAGTCCTGTGTGTATGGTAACAAAAAAGGACGGTACTATCCGTTTCTGCATAGACTACAGGAAGTTGAATGGAATAACGAAAAAAAAAAGAATTCGTATCCATTACCGAGAATAGATGAAACCATTGACTCCTTAGGAGGAAACAGTTGGTTTTGTACCCTAGACTTGCAATCAGGCTATTGGCAAGTGGGAATGAACCCTTCAGATATGGAGAAAACTGCATTTTCAAGTCATATTGGATTATTCCAATATAATGTAATGCCGTTTGGATTGTGCAATGCACCTGCAACATTTGAAGCAATGATGGAAACAATTCTAAGTGATTTATTGTGGAAAAGATGTCTTGTATATCTAGACGATGTCATTGTCTTCGGAAAAACATTCGAAGAATGTTCTAATAACCTAAAAATGGTACTAGAACGTATTATTTCAAATGGTCTCAAGTTGAAACCTAAGAAATGCCACATGTTTAGAAAGTCCATAAATTATTTGGGCCGCATCATCAGTGATGAAGGAATAAAGGCTGATCCGGAAAAAATCGAATCAGTCACGAATTGGAATAGACCTAAAACACCCAAGGAAGTGAGGTCCTTTTTAGGATTCTGTTCCTATTACAGGGAATTTATTCCGAATTATTCTAGAGTCAGTTACCCATTACAAGCAATAGCTAACTGGACTCCAGGAAGTACCAAGGAAAAATTTCCTTGGACGCATGAACAGGAAACCGCTTTCCAAAAGCTAAAAGACCTGTTCACGAGTACTCCCGTATTGCAATATCCGAATGAGACGGATCATTTCATACTGGATACTGATGCTAGTAATGATAGCATTGGTGCAGCTCTCTCGCAAGTCCAAAATGGGAGAGAAGTGCCAATTGCCTTTGCCAGCAATACACTGAGCAAGACCCAGCGCAATTACTGCACAACCAAAAGAGAGTTGTTAGCAGTAGTCGTATATACCAAGAAGTTCAAGCATTTTCTATGGGGAACGAACTTTACTCTGCGTACGGATCATTCCTCTTTAAGGTGGCTACTGAACTTCCGAGATGCTGAAGGCATGTTAGGCCGATGGCTAGCCCATTTATCCGAATATGGGCTTGAACATCAACAGATTCAGCATAGACCCGGAGTTAAGCATTTAAATGCTGATGCTTTGTCTCGAATACCAATCCGGAAATGTGATAATCCGGATTGTACTGATTGTGGAGCTCATAAGGCAGTGTTAGCAGGGATTCGAAGACCATTCGTACCCCTAGTTGCCAGTATACTGGATTGGTCTATGGATCACATACGACATTTCCAGGAAGCTGACTCGATAACTGCACAGCTACTGCAATTAGTACCAAAGGGTATACGTCCAGTTAGACCAGAGGTCTCTCTGGAAAATCGAGAAATGAGAAGGTTTCTTGCTCAATGGACCGAGCTTGAAGTCCGGAAAGGCGTGTTATACCGTTGGAAGCCATGTAATAATGGTGATAGAATCATGCAAGTGGTGATACCACATGCCATGAGACATGACATCATGTACTTCTGTCATGGACATCGGACCAGTGGTCATTTCGGAAGGAAACGCTCGCTAGCACGACTTTCCAAGAAATACTATTGGCCTGGCATGACACGGGACTTGCAAAGATGGGTAACCACCTGTCCGGATTGTTGTAAAAACAAACCCGGACCCGGGATGGGCAAACTTCCCCTATCCCAAGAACTTTTCGGAGTTAGATTCGCAAGAATCGGGGTAGATATTATTAGTGGATTTAATACAACCGCTAATGATAATACCTGTATGATGGTAGTGTGCGATTATTATACGAAATACACTAAAGTATTTCCACTACCGGACCACAAAGCAATTACTTGTGCCGAAGCTTTTGTAAAAGGTTGGGTACTAAGCTTCGGTGTACCATTAATGTTACACAGTGACCAAGGCAGAGAGTTCGAATCAAATCTCTGGCAGGGTATGTGCGAATACTTGGCTATTTGCAAGACTAGAACCAATCCGTATAGACCACAAAGCGACGGATTGGTGGAAAGGTTCAATAGAACCCTCATCCAAGTCCTAAAGTCACTCGTTAATGAACATATGGATGACTGGGATGAGCAATGTCATTTTGTGACACATGCTTATAATAGTACGGTACATTCAAGTACAAATTGTTCTCCGAACCTTTTAGTATTCGGAGAGGATTTGATAATGCCTGCTGACCTAGTTTTTGGAGTCGTAGGAATGGACCCTGAACTACCTTGCCATGTAGTTTTTGTGGAATGTTTAAGAGACAGATTTAGAAAAGCATATGAGTCTGTCCGAATTGATTTGGAGAAAAGTGCCAAATGGCAGAAAGTAGGATACGATACCGATCTAAAGCATCGGAAATTCCAATCCGGAGACAGAGTCCTCAGATTACATGAACCACTTAGACACATAAAATTAGCGTCTAATTGGGACGGTCCCTTTACTATAACGCAAATTATCAGTGATTGTACCGTAATTATTAAATCTGACCTTGGTCGACTCTATAAGTCAAATGTGGCTAGATTAAGGAGATGGTCTGGGAGGGAGACCTCCACAGAAATGTATGGTGAAGGTTCCAAAAGGATCCTGAATCAGAATCGCATAATAGACCAGGTAAAGAACACTACAGTGAAGCGTGGTCAAGGTAGACCCAAAAAGTGTTCCGAATCAGTGACACCCACGCCAACACCGATTAAGCGTGGGGGAGTTAAAAAAGTCTCGGCAGGTGAAGACAGAAAGAAGAGGAAAGGTGTTTCTAAGGCTAAGAAGCACCTAGAGAAAGCTCTTCAGACTGTCAGGTCCGATAAAGAACTATCCGAGAAGGGGAGATACGTTCGCCGCAGCCCCCGAATTGCCCAGAGGACTGCAGTGACCTAACCTGTATACACAACGAGTGTAATGTTTACATTTAGAGGAACGGATGACAACTGACCCTAAAGGCTTATTTGTCGCCCCCGCATGATGTACCAATGGGTAGTGGACGGATAATCCGGTGGATTTGCTTAAGCTTTCCATAATCTCCACTTAAATCCCCAGTCGAGTCATCGGGGTGAGTGATAATTACCTAAAAACAATCAGTTTGTTGATGTACCGCCCGTAGCACGTGCGTTTCCGCATGACGTCACCGTGTCCAGTCTCGGCTGACCTCTCGTGACCTCGCGGACCGCGGGGAAATGACGTCACGAAAGCTGGCCTGTCGCCATATTTGTTTTCGGTAACGTTCAAGACGGTCGAGCTCGCTCCCTTCTTGGATTTTACCGGCTAAGCAAACCCCCCGCTGCTCCTCCAGAGTCTGTCTCCTGGTAGACAGACTCCGTTTGTGCCGGCCCCGGCGCCGTAAAAGCCGGAAAAAGGAGTAGTTTACTCCCGTGGTCGATTCCCCAGTCATGGCTGAGGAATCCGTAGCTGCAGCCAAGCTATCCGGTGACCCGGATAAGCTGACTCCGTCCGCAGAAGCTTTTCCGGAAGCTTTGTCGCCTGTTACACAGGAAGAGAGCGAGATGATGGACGTGGAGGAACCCACGGATCGCTCGTTCGAGGAGAAGCTGGCTTCATTCTCACTCAATGAGCCAGAGAAACTACTATCTCCACTCCCGGCAGAGGGATCCGGAGCGACTGCGAGTGCTGAACCCGCAGCGACAGAGTCCGAAACTACCCAAGTTGACGGACAGAAGGATGAGTGGAAGCCAGCAGTGGCGGAGCCTTTTCCAGCTAGCTATGATGGTCGCTACCTGTATGTCCACCCGGAACTGCAGGCACAAGTGACCTACGCGGACGGGACACCAGTCAGGATGGACCCGAAAGTCAGGATAGCTATCGAGGGCGTCATGGCTCCCGAACAGCTGTCCAGGATGCCTCCCGAGTGGCTTCGAGACTGGCCGTGGTTCCAACGGGGACTTATGGTGGACGCTGGTTTCCGTGAAACCGTGTATGCAGCTAACCGAGCCTTCGAGCTCGGAGCGTATCCGAAGCCTGACAAGTCCCTGTGGAACGTCAAGGCTACGAACATTAACTGGGTAGGCTGTGTCTGGGATACCGATGGCCAGACCTACCCACGCCCTAGTGCTATCCGGACGCCGTGCCGGACCACTAAGGAATTCCGGGAGGCCGCTGCTAACTTCGAGCAGTGGGACGACGGTTACTACATAACCGAACAGGAATTGGTGGATGTCCAGAACAATTCACTAATCGGATTGGACCGAGCTGCAGCCCTTCGGACGGTTATTGTCCGCCGCATGACTGCCGAACAGGAGGCACAGGAAGAGGCTAAGAGGGCCGCGGAAGCACCCGCACCTCCTATCCCCGACCTGAAGCTTGCCACCAGAAGCTCCGCCAGTGCTACATCAGCTACCGGCAGCACTACTACTCCAGTAGAAGCCACGACCTCCAGCACATCCGGAACCCAGGAACCGGAGGAAGACTGGAAGGTCAGTAAGAACCGACGATCCGCTGCTCGGAAGCTCAAGAATCTCCCGGATTCTGCGAGAGCCGAGCCGAAACCCAGCACCTCAACCACTGGTAGTACTGCCATGGAGGTTGAGTCGTCTGACGAGGAGTCGGTGCACGAATCCTCGGTTGAGTATGATGAGAAGGCCACTCCATCAACTCAAACCGAGGCCGAACGTTGGGCTAACGCCAAATCCGGATTCAAAACCCGGATCCCGACGTGTTTCTCCGACTGTGCGTACGGAGTTAAGAAGGACGGCTCTACCCTCTATGCCTGTCCAGACTCAATCAATAAGAACGATGAGTCGGATGATGAAGATTGGATGCGCCTTTCGGACGAGGACCCCAATCCGAGCAAAGCCTATCGAAAGATGTGGCTTATGCTAAACCACACCGAAGGGTATTACACTTATACCCAGAGGAGGAAGCTGCGTTGGGCTTTAGAGAAGTGGTACGGTGACGATCAAAAGTCCTGTCCCTTCTCTATCTGCCAGGATGCGAGTGATGTCTCGATCCGGACCTGGAGTACTCCAGCCCGGTTCCAAAGGCATCTGGTAGAGGCCCACTTCCACCATCACCCGGTTTACATTTGTGATCCGAGTTATGGTAAGAAGGGCAAGAAGTGTACTACGAAGGTGCAATACAACCGACGTAGTGATCTGGCTAGACACCAGAAGAAATGCCACGCAGAAGGTTTGGACGGGGCCCGGAAGCGCATCATGGAGCTTCATCAGGAACTCATGAAGGAGTTCGATAGCCTGAGCGAGGATGCTTGGTCTAAGATCCGACCAGGGGACCAAGTCCTCTGCGAAGTTCCGAAGACCAAGGATTCGAAACTCCGAGCAAAGATAGTCCTGACTCCTGGAAAGGGTAAACTGGACATGCACGAGTCTCTCTGGCAGAAATGCGAGGAATCCGGAAAGGATGCAAAGAGAGCTCGTGAAAGGAGCAGGAGAGACCAGAACCGTGGCGGCAATGGTAATGGTCAGAGCACAACAAAACCGAAGGTCAGAGCAGAGGACCGTTCCAGGTCCCCTCTGACAAGGCACCCCGCAGAACAGGCTCAGGGCACTCCGGTGTTCAAGAAGCCTGAACCTGCCGGATACGCTGGAGCCGTATCTAAACCTGGGAAAGTGAGTTCTCGAAACTTTCCGTCCTTAAACCAGGGACCTGGACCTGAGAGCCAGACCTTGGTGGTAGGAAAGGATGGTCGCCTTATGCCAAAGAAGACCACCGCATCTGCTGCCGCCGGATCTGCATCCGCTCCAGCCGCCCCACCAGTTACCTTTACCCAGGAGCAGTTAAACATGTACCTGCAAATGGGACTGAAACAGAACGTACCACCTGCCTTCTGTGTACCAACGACAGGTGTGTCCGGGAGTCCTAAACCCGGAAGTGGTCCACAGGCCGCCTCGACTCCTCCCAAGGCTGTCGCGGCACCTGAGAAACCGAAGGACGCCATTACCATTAAAACTGGTAATGCGGAAGTTTGGTTTGAGAAGTCTCGCCAAGGGGAGGCAGATGTCCAGAAGGCCATCTACACCCATTGGGAGAAGACCGTTCGTGAGAAAGCGATCGAGTTTCATCAGGGTCTCCTAAACGAAACCCTGTTGTGTATGAAACAGGTGGGCGACGCTGAAAAGCAACGTCTCGAGACTCTCATCCGGGACGATGTAAAGGCCCAGGAGGAGGCTGCCTCAGCTGCTCAAGAAAAAGCAGCTATGGATGTACACGTGTTGGAAAAGCGTGTAAAGGAGGAGATCACTCGGAACACCAACCTGAACACTAAGTTCATGAGGGTGTTCGGAGTCGACTTGGACGAGTGGGACGGCACTCCCGAGTCGGCTTTAGCTCTTCTGAAGAAGAAGCATGCTAAGAAATCCGTTTAAAGCATGCTAGGGTTATTTCTTCCATAATTTTTTTCCAACACCAAATGACCAGATATAGTCTTTGCGGAACCCTAAAGGTCTGCGAATGCTTTTACTAGTGCATGAACACCTATGCTATGTGTTCCGGGTTCCTTTGACCAGTCTATTATTCAGGTTGTATAACATTTATTACACCCTGAATAGCCTATTCGGATTTATAATTTCATCCATGAACAATCCGATAGTAGACTTGCTGCTGTGAGACGTATCCGGATGCCAGTTCCAGACTCCTGCTGTTACCCGTGCTAACCAATTACTAGGATGGACTTTACGATTTACCTCTACAACTCATCTGTACTCCCGAATGGACTTATATCTCTACTACTATTACTTCCGGATCAACCTATATCGGACTATTATTTTACTTATGTCAACTAAAACTTAAAAAGGATTACGTTCTCTACACAGTTGACACATCCGGACTAATATTCTACAAATCTACACCATTCGGATATACTATAAACTTTAGCACTACTAGAGGATTGTGGGTAGCTGCCCCAAATCAACTACCGTGTTCACTCAATATAAGGAAATTATAAACTTTAGCACGTCCATCCCGTGGTTAGCTGACCACACCTACCTACTAGTACCCGGAGGATACAGCAGAAGACTCCAGCAGCATTTATAATCCGTGTATATTGTATATATTGTCATATTTCTATTTTTCTATAATATTATATGCATGTACATATCCACTAGATACATATTATAATACGGGTACATATACATTTCCTGATACGGATCTCTAATCACTATTAGTATTTATATTATAAGATCCGTTAAACTTCACCAGATAACACATATTATTGTCCTGCGAGACAAAATATATAATAAGTATAATGATCTGGTGCTATAAAGGTTATTAGGTACACGGTGATAATATATTATTATATTCATTACCACACCGTGATGTTTTTTTCTTTTTTTTCAAGTGTATGTTATAAATAATCATATTCGTACTACTCACGGAATCCTTAACGGATTCGTATAATATTAATATACGACATGTCATTAGATAGTGATGTTACTATAACAGTCTTCTTTAAGACTACATATTCAAATGTGTTGTCAATGACTACAAACACACATACGGATGTTATTTTGTGATATGTTTTATTATCGACAGTTCCGTTACATATAGCTGTCATCATCACATGTATACGATTCATATTACTTGTCTTATTAATTATACCTGAAATATAATACAATATTATGAGGTATAATAATTAAATAGACAGTTCCGTTTCACATAACTGTCTCTTCTTCAAGTAATTCGTATAATATTTCAACATCCTAATCGTTATATGTAACTAAAATTCACTATCGAATATATATATATGACATCTGGTTCACAATTTATTTAGTGCTAATGTTATACCTATGGTTGTACCTCTATTACTAAAGGATTAGACATGTAGAAATGTTATCCTAGTAATAATATACGTATAACACCCTCCTAAATGTCTGGGGGAGTGGTGTAGAGGTACACTTTACTACCATAGGAGTTGGGTACCGTCTGACGTGGCGGGTGAGTCGAGTCGTCGGACGTTCCTCAGGTTCCGGATAGGTGGCAGCACCGATCCGGGTCTGTGGGGACATCTGGCGACGAACACCTGGGTCCGTATATAAAGCCCAGGGCTCAGCCGCTACGTCAGAGGCCCTTCTGGCCTCCACACTATGTAAACCACTGTCTTTTAATATCAGCTGCCTCTTTGATATCATTCGGCAGCCGTGAGTGTGCATTAAGTAATAAACCTAACCGTTGGCATACACTTGGAATACTGTCTTACTCTTTCTTTCCGAATCGTAAGACCCGAACCCCCCAGGTCCGTAAGGCCACAAACCCTTACATGATTTTATATAATTATCCTCTTTTGGTTAATCTTGTTTCTGGCAAGCATCCACACCTTCAATGAAGTGGGTCAGGAGTGGGTGCTAGCATCAAAGAATTGCAAAAATACAGCAAGTCACAAAATATCAGTTTTTAAAACCGAATTGTAATCACAGTAAAGTTGTAGTTGCTCCTATATTAGTCTGGTCATATAAACCCGATGTAGTAATGGTCTTGGTACCCATTGTTACTGCAGCATAACTATTGTCAATCCTGGACCTTACAATTGGGGGAACTACTGTTCTTTATATTACACTTCGTGCATCTCTGATAAGGCCAACCTTTCCAATGGCACCGCCCTAGCCCTTTCTAAAGAGCCTCAGCACTTGGTTGCCTCATTCCGAGCATTTACCCTCTAGATTAGTCTGTAATAGAGCCTAATGTTCCGCACTCGTGCTAAGGAGCATTGACCTTTTCCCTCCAGATGGAGTAGACTGCATCCATGAAGGAGAAAAGTGGTAAGCGCTTGGAGTTTTAGGAATGGGAAAAGTACCCTATTCTCATGATAGCATAATTATTTTGATAACCTTAGTCTGATAGACTTGATGGAATATGGCATCCTTATAAGGCTGGGCAGCAAGATAACCTATTCTTTTCTATGTCATTGCAATCGGACAAAATACAACGCAGCAGGGCTCTCGCATGGCAATTTTATCATCTATAAGCAAATCCATTCTGTATTCTGGCACGATTCGTTAATTCTCACTCACAGTTATCACTAAGTAACTTCACAGTCATTTATAAAGTTCCTCGAAAACATTTTGAAGGTGTACACATCACTATCATGATTAATTTAAGCTTATCTCACGATTTGGGCCTGGACAGTGCTTTTTTGGTCATAACCCCAGTTCCTTATCCAGCCATAATGCACTCTCAGACCTTTTGTTCGTCTTCAAGAAGATGCTGGTTTCAACCTGGACATGTGAATAAATTGGCGAAGCATACAAATTCAACTACACCATTGATTTCCTATTAAAACCGTTTAGGGTTCAACGGGGAATCGATCCCCGGCTGCTGTGGCAGGAGGCGAGCTCGTTGTCCACTATACCAAGCCGACCGGTGGTAGAAACCAATACCCGTGGAGGATATGAATAAGTTGTCCGACATACCTGATGTTTACAGACGTTGTTAGCATAGAATCCAATGGAGCCTGGTGGAGTTATTAGCAGAGAAACATCCTTAGATATCCTAGATGAACATGCCATGCCAACTTTCTCCATTTTGTTCGAAATAAATAAGAATCCATTGATTTTCCATAGAGATATGGGTCAGCACCCGCCATTGCGGCTTGCTGACCCAGTGGTTCAGCTGTGGTGGAATATTGAACCATAGACCCATGCGTGCTCTCTCATAACGTTGATTAAACACTAAACATTTTCGATGCTCTCTACTAACTTTAGGGAATAGGCACTTTACAGCACCACTGTAGATATATCGAGTGCATGGCAATGGTTAGCAAAAAGGTGGGAAGATATCAATAACTTCAAGAGTCAGTTGTATCTGATACATTCCATTGTCCTTTTGCAATAACTTTCTTGATAACGTTGGTATGAGACATGAAGAGTCTGATAGAGTTGATGAAATATGTGTCTTCATAAGGCTGGGCAGCAAGATTACCTTATTAATTCTATCAGTGTCTTTGGCATTGCAATTGGACCAAATACAATGCAGTAGTCCTTGCATGGCACTTTTATAATCTATAAGCAAGTTAAATCTGTATTCTTGCACGATTCATTAATTTATGTTCACAGTTATAACTAAGTAACTTCACATTTGTAAGCATATTTTTGATGCTCTGCACTAGCTTTAGGAAATATGCACTTTACAGTACCACTGTGGATATATTGAGCGCCTGGCAATTATTAGCAAAAAGATGGATATCAATAACTTCAAGAGTCGGTCATAGCTGATACATTCCATTGTCCTTTTGCAATTATTTGAATCAGTGGTAGATATCAGATAAACATAGGTCGATTTCATAATATGAAATTGCCGTTTCATTCTGAGATTATTAATTCCCATCCAATTACATGCAAGACTTGAATATCAATGCTCCAATTATAAGGTTTCCTGTTGTATGACATTTGATCCTGCCAGCTGTTATATTTTCCACTAACTTTATTAAACTTCATTGATTTGAGATGACTAGAAAACTCGGGTATTCATTGACTTCTATTACCACTTCAAGCATAGGAATATGACCTGCAAAATGTTACTTCTAATGATACTAGTGACATTATTGAAATGGGAAGCATGAGAGTCCTTTAGGGTGTTTCAGAAGCCACAGATGTAAATAGTCATAAGATACACAATCATAAGACCATTTTGTGACTGTAATGAACCATATATGAAATTATAAATACAATACAAAATATATACTGATGCCCTTTATGGAAAACACCTGTGACCCATCAAGGGAGAACACCCCTCCGCGGGGGATTTTTAATTCCCCATTTGGCCACCAGGGGGGCATTGGAGGGCAAAATTACTCTAAAATCATTATAAAAATACATTAAACTAATTTTTGATGCAGAATTCAGTGGTTTAATTTCAAATGCACCATTTTTGGTAGAAATGGCCCATATTTGGATGGTAAAATGAACTGAAAACAGAAATGGAAAATTCCTTCTAGATCAAAATCTATGATCAAAATCATCATATTATTATGTATTTTTTATGAAAAAGGCTGATTTGTTGTGTTTTTAGACATTATCATGGTTTATAATATGTTTAGAGCTTAATCATCGATTTCAGATGTGAATAACGACCTATGTTCAAGGAGGGGTTCTGACATAACTACTAAGAATATTTAACCCAATGATGTCTCATTTTAAAGATCTTGAGATGAACTTTGATAATGAAATTCCTTGCAGAGGGGTGTTTTTGCTTGCCTGGTCACACCTAGCCAACAACCAAACTATAGTTCTATCAAAACTGCTGTCACATCTTGGTATGACCAGTTGTAAACATATTAGCTCATGAATGAAAAAAAACCTCTGGTATCATCATATGAAAACTATAAAACACCAATATCAATTTGGAGCTTGAAACATCGTCTTGCACCACGATATCCCTTACTATGGCATTTTATTATAATAGATATTTTCATAAAACAGTTACAAAATGATGATGGCCATATAGCAAATTACTCACAATTTCCCAATAAGATTGATTCATAACTTTAAAAGAAAATTCCTTCATTGAAATGATCAGATTGGCATGATCGTTTCATACTATGAATGATACTTACATTGAAACAACTCTTTTTATGGAAATTATTTAAAATTCTCACGGAAAAAGTCAATGCAGTAAGTTTTGAATTTCTTGAAAAAAAAAACAACAAACAAACGAGAGATTTCTCTCACAAACTTGATTGTTTCCAAACAAAATTCACACCTAATGATCCGGTTACTTGTGAATCACCATCCATAAGGTTGAATTAATGTTGATGACTGCTTAATTTATGTTGACAATGTTGATCAACCTGTTGGCACTTTAATACTGTCAACTACCGCACATTTCAATATTCGATTAGAGGGGAACGCGAGTCAACATACAACACATATGTATGAATCAACTCTTATAGTTAGATGTTGAATCATGCATGATTCATGCATGATTTTATGACCTTGTGTATCAAATTACCACATTTCAAACTTGCATCTGTACAGTTGTGGTTGAAGAGGATATATATATATATATATATATATATATATATATATATATATATATATATATATATATATATATATATGGGTCAGTCCACCGAAAGTGGGCACTTGGGTCTTTTTTGGTCTTTTTTGGATACAGGGGGCTGTAGAATAAAAAGTAATTAACCATTCTTCTAATTTCTGGTTTCATTTAAAAGAAAACACCTTGGGCTTCAAAAGAAGAGCAAATTTGGGTATGTCAGCCTGCTATTTTTTTAGATATGGTAGGACAAAGTTGAAAAATAGCCAAAAATTGCCTTTTTCTTCAATTTCCACCTCATTCCAGGCTCTATGCCATCAAGCCAAGCAGCAACAGACCAATATAATTTTATCTATTCCTTAGTGGGGGATCTTATCTAACATTTTCATGTGGTTTGGAGGTGCTCTGGTTGGCATTCTTTTTCCCCTGTTCATTTTTGTAACCAAATACAGTTGATGTAATGGGCATGAGCAAAATAAAAGTACATTGGTAGACCTACTAAAACACTATCCTCAATCTTCTTATTTCCCACCAAGATTAGGGTCATCATAGGGGTTTTCCTGGTACAGAAGCTTAGGGTCTACTTGCAGGCATGACTTTGCAATACATATTTGTCATACTAGTGATTGGTATGATCAAGTTGTCATATGAGGAATATCATATGGCTAGTGGTGTATGGAGTAAATACATCAGGCTCATAATAAATAGTGTTATTTCCAGTTGTCACTGGTTTATTCAGCTTTAGGCAACATGTAAGAAATATCAATCATACAGTAGTTAGTATGTAGGTGATTTGTACATACAGTAAACATACAGTAATTTATAAAGTACAATGTTCAGTTCCACTCCACCTGTGAGGTATTAATAATACAGTGTCCAGCATACTTCTAGGTGGGTTCCCACACCTAGCTCCTGACCTGCTGCTTAGAGGAATAATGTAATAATGGATAACTTTACCCTCTGGTGGAAGTCTTGAAGAAGATAGCCTCTGGCCACTAATGGTAGGAAACCAATGCCTGTCTAGCATAGTTTCACCATAGTGCAGTGGTATAGCAGGTAGCAGGAGATGACTGGAGATGTTACCTCTAGAGCGGTTCTTGGTGATGTGTCCTCCTGGAGGTGCAGACAGGCTATTTGTAGCAAATCTTGGAAAAGCACCTCCAGACTGACTGGAGCCAGCAGCATCTGCCTAACTCTACAATTGTTTGAGGGGACTCTTTCAAGTGTCACAGGGGGACAAAGGACCCCCATGGACGCCGCTATGGCCCCCATTGTCTTGGTCGGTTCTGCATCTTCAAACCCTCATAACTCGGTCGTTTATGCTTGTATAACCGCCATTTTGGGCATGCGCGGAGCTGAATGTGCCAAGATTATAATGCCCGCTGGATAGGCGCGTAACTCCCGCCGGTTTGTCTGTAGCTCACTCGGAGGTCGATTCAGTCTCCATGGCGTAACTTCCTTAATACTGGGAGTTCCGCCTTGATCTTGGGCTCATTCTGACCGTCTAATTATGGGCTTTCCATAGATATTTTGATATTTGACCTAGGTCGCTCAGGAGCGACGCTAGAGCGACCGGAAGGTTATGGCGTTGTGCTTATGTAACCCATTGTTCAGTCCTTAGGGTGCTCAGACACTCATGACGGCGTCAGCGGTGCTCAGGCACCCGTGACGGCCGGTTGCATTCACTTACAAGTTATTAATTTGTGCATTGAACCATGAGGTCGCACACTGAGACCCTCATTTTTATTATATTGTGCAGTGAACCATTAGGTCGGAGCCTTTGATGTCATAAACTCTGTCTAACTGACTGTGGCTGGTGTGCAGTGGGGCATGAACGCTCTTATACAAAGTTTGAGCGCTCTTATAGCTCTTAGAACCAACCTGTGTATTAATTTCATAGATATTCTTTGATTAATACAAAATATGTTAGAATTTATGGAATAATAAAATGGTATATCATAGAATACTCCCTCTCCCCCGAAAAAATGCGAAACTCCGTCATTTCGCCGAGGGAATGTACAATTTATACAATTTTTACCTTATTTTGGAGTTATATACTGTTTTGTAAGAGGATTTGAAGTAATGGGGAGTGCTTCAAATGCAATTTTTGTGGTAGAGCTTTGTCAGTATAAACAATTTTCTCCTGGGTATAAGTACATTTCCGAGTTTCTATATCTTACCATAGCTGAGCTTATTTGCTCATGTGACATCAATATTGGGTACAATTTCCCATTTTTATGTACAACATACAATTTGGCAAATAGTGTGCGATTTTGGCAATCAATATTCAATTTAGCGTGCAAATTGAACATAAATGACAATTTCAGTGTGCAAATTTACAATTTCGCGTGTAATTGCGTTCAATTGACAATTTCAGTATGCAAATATATAATTTTTGCGTACATTTGGCAATTTGAGTGTGCAAATATATAATTTTCGCGTATATTTGGCAATTTTAGTGTGCAAATATATAATTTCGCGTGCATTTGGCAATTTTAGTGTGCAAATATATAATTTCGCGTGCATTTGGCAATTTTAGTATGCAAATATATAATTTTTTTGCGTTCAATTGATAGTTTCTGTATGTACATATATAATTTTGCGTACAGCTTGGATACACATAGAAATGTTGATTTTCTAAAAATCTAACTTCAGTGTATGAATTGGGTACAGACATACAGTATAATGTGCAACATATAATTCAAATGTAAATTGGAAACAACTTACAATCTAGTGTGCAAACATGCAATCTTTGTGTGCAAAATTGGGTACAAGTGTACAATCTGGTGTGCAAACATACAATTTTAGTGTGCAAATTGGGTACAAGCGTACAATCTGGTGTGCAAATATACAATTTTAGTGTGCAAATTGGGTACGAGCGTACAATCTGGTGTGCAAACATACAATTTTAGTGTGCAAATTGGGTACAAACGTCGAAACCTAGATTACACTATTCAATTTATGGGATTTGAGACAAATTTTTCCGAGGGCCGGAAAAACAAAGTACTTCATGTACAATAGGCTTGTTTGTCTCTGAGTTACTCATTGATTTTGCTATATGGGTGTATTAATTGGCAATTTCGGCAGTGGGCCGCTGCTTAATTGACTTTTTCCCTAGCCTTTTGAGTAAGTGTCCCTGAAAGAGATTTATTTGGTGAGTATCTTAAGTAAACATGTTTTATGTCAACAATTTTCTCAACAATTTTTTTTTTTTTTTTTTTTTCATTCATTTTTCCAACAATTTTCTTGGATACCTAAAGTGTGTTACTTTAAGTAAACCTTGGCATAGTATACAAGTGCTAGTGGGTACAAAAACTGTCTTAGTTATCTACCTGCATTCATGTATATTAATGTTAGATTTGTACAATTTTACAATTTGTAATTTGCAATTTCGCAATTTTGCGCGTATATGCGCGCATTAATCATTGATTTTGTGAGAATACCATAGATTTTCATATTATACATCAACAAGTGGCTGTGTATATATTTTTTTTTTCTAATACTTTGATAATTTCATTGACAGTGGAGGTGTGTGTCATGTGTGAGATGTGTCATCTCAGTATCTCCTGGTGGTGGACTGGGGGCAGTCTAGGCTGTGTGCAGCCTAGGCTGTTTCCACAGTCACCGGGGAGGGCTGGTGGTTTAGAAAATTAGCAATAGTCTGCATGTTTGACCTTGCGGTCTCCTCCTGGTGTTCGTCAATAATTATATCTGTTGTATTTTCCAGTGCTGTCATGGTCACCGGGCTGGTGCCACAATCATTCTGGAGAAGCATGGAGTAGTACAGTCCTTTGTTTTTAAGGGCTGGTATAGTGCTGAACCTAGTGCGCCAAGGTAGGTGTATCACCTGAGGGAGGTGATAAGCAAATTCTCCTCTCTGTGTTGTTATAACTGCTGGTCCATTCCAGGTAAATATAGCCTTAGGTAGTGGGAAGGTTTTAACCACTATATCCTTATAGGTAGGGGCAGCTGCTGATTTAATCTCATCAAATTCATGTGGTATTGGCCTCAAGGGTAGCGCGAAGTTTGAGTCTCCACAATATATTTTAAAATATATTGTGGGGTTTGTGCGCTTGGCCACATTTTTCTTGCCACAGTGTGTCTGTGCAAATTTCTTAAGGTACTTCATTATTCTGTAGGCTGAGTAGATGGTCAGGGTGAATAATATAGCAATTATCAGGGTGTGGGTTTCCTGAATTGTGAGGAAAGGGGTGTGGGTTTCCTCTGTAGGGGTTAGTTTGGTAGGATTCTTATCTGGGAGCAATTTGTGTAGGGGCAGCTCGGTGACTAGTCTGAATGCTTTGGCTGTAGGCAGGTAGGCTACAGTTCCTCCTAGTCTGTATAATTTGAGTAGTATGTATATTATAAAAATGTGAGCTGATATCCCTAGGATGAGTGCTAAGCTTTGGAAGATTGGATGCTCTGTAACTCGACGTAGGTATGATTCCTCGTAGCGCGTTTCCATTTCCTTATTAAGGTTGGAGGCATCTTTTAATACTGTTTTGGCAAAGGGCTCTAAATTTAGTTGAGTAATATCATCCATGATTGGATTTTCCTGTAGTTTATCTAAGGTTCTAGAAAGGTTTACTACTGGGAAATTTGGAAGATTCTCTCTTTCATCTGGTTTGGTTTCAGAAATTTTGTTAAGTGCTGCCATGAATGGTAAATTAATTGTCTTGAGAATGTAATGAAATGATAAGGTTGAGTTACAGGGCAACCTTGTGTTTGGAAGAGAAAATTCTCCTACACTGATCGTGCACCCACAGGGTACACCTATGATTGAGTAGGACTGGGCCTTCCGAGTTTCAGACGTTTTACCATGGCAGTTGATAAAGTAATGGGGTTCATTAGTAGTGACCAGATACTCATCTTCAGAAATGGAAATAGCATGGGTGGTAGGTGCTTGCAGTGGTGAAACTGTAAACTTGCAATGTTCCTTAATCTGTTGAGCCTGGTTAGTAAAAATGGCTACAGGGCATGTAGGCCTGTGTTTATAGATTCTACCATTTACATCTCTGCATACCTTTACTGTAGTACCTTCACATGCCTGCATATCTGCTGAGTCCAATTCGATAAATAATGATTCATCGTAAGATACTGCTAGAAACTCAGTTGTGGTTTGTAATTTGGTGACTCCTTTGGTGGGGGGTCTCCTGTGTGTCTATAGGCATGGGTGATGTAATCATTTGGTACAGTTTGAAGGTTGAGGTGGTAGATTGAATTATAATGTCCAGATGAATATATATATGGTGAGCTGAGTAAGTGTATGAGGTCAGCTTCTGTGAATAATAGAAATCTAAGTCATTAATTGCGACTTGTGCTCCAGGGTGTGTAATCCTAAGTTTGTTATTAATGTCAATTAGATATCTAGCAAGGTCTGAGGGTGGCACTATATCAGGGGTTAGGATCCCTGATGATAGCATCCTCAGGGCTGCATTTGTCCTTTGCAGTGATTGAACTGTATTCATTCTTGCTGCTATGATAATTAGTGCATCATTTAATACTTGCATTTTTTCCCTTTGAGTTTTCTCGTGCCTTGAATATGAGTCAAGTGACCTGGACATGTTAGAGGCCCACAGGTTGACGGTGTCACCTATGGTGTTGATTGTGCTGTCCAGTACCTTCTTATCTTGGATGTATGCTTTAACAAACTTATCTTGTCTGTCTGTGATCTTTTCAATGAGATTAGCTGCTTCCTGATCCTGTTTAGCAAATTTTCTTAGTATTTCATCTATGTTCTTGAGCTGTCCCATTACTTGGTTTACATCTTCTACTGTGGCTAGACCTAGCACACCGCGAAACAGGGGTGCTAGAAAACCCAGTATGGCCTCTCTTTTGGCCTTGTCCAATGTGTTTATGGGGTTGGATAGGAACAATTTGATGGAGGCTAGTGTTTCATTTATCTCCTTGTCTGCAATTTCCAGCAAGGTGTCTAGCTCCTTAGCTTGTTGGATAATTTGGCCAGAGGTATGATCTTGTAGAGTAGGAGTGGTCAAATGGAGTATTCTATCCCTTATGGATCCTTGGGTAACGGGTGCCCGAGGTATCTTGTAGGGGATAGCTAACAATAGTGTTGTGGTTGTATGTCCATTGACCAATGGTTGAGGGCTAGGTTTGAATACTACTCCTATGTTTTGTCTCACCACAGGTGTATAACCTGCAGTAAGTGGTTCAATAGTATATAATAACAGCATAGTTAGCAGTATGGGTGAAACTCTCAGTGTCCCCATGGTGCTTGTGTAAAGCAAGTTTGCTGTTTAAAGTCTTGTCAAATTTGTAGTGATTTGGTGCTGGTAAAGTCTAAGTGTATGGTGTAACACTTTAAATGAAGTGGTTCAAACTGTACCCTTGCAAGATTGAGCTGTCTTGGCAATATGTCCGGTGAGTCTATAGAGATTGACCAGTAAATGGTAAGGTCAGGTTGAAGGTGAAGTAGGTGTGTTCTTTATCCTAGTGCAGTCTCTCCTCATGGAGAAGTGGGCTGGCTAATTCCCAAGTGGGGTCCTGTAGACTTGTGTTCCAGACTGCAGCTGGATGAAGACTGATGGTGGGCTATGGTCCACAGTGCTTCTTATGTAGCCTACCCTACCCACATCCATTGTGGGCCTGGTATTGTTTCTCTGGAGTCAAGGCCTTGATCTCCAGTGTCTGCAACTGTGGGGGTCTATTGTGTACTCTGTGTACTGGTAATTAGCTCCTCCTGTCATCCAGGACAGCCATTCATGACCGTCTAGACAGTTGTCTGAGTGTAGCTTATAAGGTCCATTGATCTCTATAGACTGCTGTGTTGGCATAGCGCGCTCTTTCATGTGGGGATTAGGCTTTAGACACTCCATTGTGTTACCCTTACTCTTCTTAGACTTCATGTCTGCTTTACTTGGGGGGTCCCAGTCTTTGACCCTTTTCAGAGGCAAAAACCTACTGATATATTTACAAATTTGATTGGCTTTATTATACATATAAGTAATTCATTATCAGTCACACATGTCTTATGTGTGGATGAAGAGAATTTGTAATACATTTTGAAAATCTTATGTCTTTTGGTATCTCAATCTTGTTTCTAATGTCTTGAAACTGCACCACACCTAGATGTCTTTCTTAGTATGTGGTGTGCAGGCCTAGGCTTGATAGGGCCTATGCCTGTGGTTTCTCTTGTAAGGGTGATATCATTTTTGTTCCTTACAATTTTGCTGTAGTATTTGGCCTCATGTGGAATAAGCCTGTGTGCAAATTCATTATTTCTGACAGCCACAACCTTTTTCAGTCTGTCTATGTGCACTGGTCTGGCCACCAATAGATTGGTGTCCAAGTTTTTGAGTTTGGCACTTGTCAAACTAGGTCTATCTACTACAACATATGGTCCCATAAAAAGGGGTTGAAGTTTCTTACACTCTGTATTGGTCAGGATTCTTGGTATGTTTAGGTACACCATGTCGGTGACCTTGATTTCCTGTGGTGTAAGTTTCTTATCATATCTATCCTTCCTTTCCTTTTGTAGCTTGGCGACCCTTTCTATAGCTTTCCTCCTAGAGGTATCTTGATTCGTTATCATGTTAGCTACATGGTCTGCTACTGTGGATATGTCTTCCTGTATTCCCAGCCCTAAGTCCATTGGGGTGGCTGGGTTTCTTCCATGGAGTAGGAAGAAAGGGGTGAATCCTGTGGTTTGGGATTCGGTGTTGTTTAATGCAAAGGTTATGGGTTCAATAAATGAATCCCAATTGTTTTGGTGCTTTGAGCAGAATGCTCTGAGTGCTGTGCCTATGCTAGCATTGAATCTCTCTACAAGCCCATTTGATTGTGGCCTGTATGGTGAGGAGAATTTATGTTTGATCTTGAGGTGTTTAGTTAACTTTGTGAACTTTGCACCTGTATAACATGTTCCATTGTCTGTTTGAAGAGTGGCTGGTGTTCCATGATGACAAATTATATTCTTGTAGAACTCTGCTGCTGTTGTCTCAGCTTTTAAGTCAGTAGTAGCCGAAGCTGTTGCATATCTGGTAGCATAATCTATGCAGACTTGTATATGTTTGTTTCCCCTGGCAGTTGTGGGAAGTGGTCCCACCGCGTCTAGGTTTAGGAACTTCATTGGTGAAGTCATGTACTCTCTCACTGTCATTGGTGTTTTGTGTGAGTGTACTTGCCTTTTTGCTGTGAGGCATGTGTGGCAGGTGGAAACATATTTTGTTGTGTCTGCTAGCATAGACTTCCAATATACCCTAGGTCGGAGTGCCGACAGCATCCTACTTGAACCAAGATGGCCGCCAGTAGGTGAGTCATGGAAATACTGAAGTGTACTTGTTACCCATTGCTGTGGTATAACAATTTGAAGTGGTACAGTATTGGTTTTTCTCCAATTTATGGGGCATATATGGACTAATGTACCATTTACCAAGGTGTATGTCTGGCCTTGGTTGATGATTCTATTTCCTTGTGCTTTTGGTGCAGGCAAGGTCCCATCCTCAAGATACTGTATGAGGGGCAATAGGTCCTTGTCTTTCCTTTGTTCCAAGCCAAGGTTTGTACCTGAGATGGATGTGTCGGGGATCTGATCCAGTAGTTGATTTATATCTAGCACATGTTGTTTTATTCTGTCTCTTTCTTTTTCTTTTTCATCGACTATTGGCCTATCTTGTGCCTTTTGTTGGGGTGTGTCACTCTTGTTTTGGTGTGTAGGCTCCTTTGGAGGGCCTATTCTCGCCTTGATGGGAGTGGCAACCTTTTTCTTTAAAGGCACAATTTGCTTTTTGTCAATCTTCTTTGTCTCAGAGTTCTTTGATTTAGTAGATGCAGTGTCTTTTGTGACATTTTTCCTGGCAGGTGGGGTTTTGGTAGGTTTGTTTCCTGTGACCTTTTTCTCATTTAGAATAGTTTGTGATTGTGTGGGGGGTTTTGGTGTGCCCTCCTGAATCATTTCTCTAGTCTTTGAGCGTGTGGTCATAGGACACAAATGGTTTGATGTTTCCTCTCCCTGCATTGGTTCAAAGAATCTGACTGATTTAGAAGTTGCTTGAGTAATAGCATATATTGTGTCTTCTGGATCTTCATCATCTGAGTCAGGTGGGGTGAAGGGTGGCTCCTTAGGAGTTGCCTTCACTATCTGATTGAGTGATGAGAATTCAATAGGCTCGAAGTCATTATCTGGAAAGAGTTGTGAGTATTCTCTCTCACAGTGGCAAAACACATAGTGGGTAGATTGCTTCAAGATACCCCTAATGGGTGTCTCTGGCCTTTCAATGGTGTTGGGTGGATCATCCCTTTTGAATGGTACTTTCTTTGTTACTTTTGCAAACTTGGTTCTACTGGCTGCTCTAACTCTCCTTGGTGGGGGTGGAGGGTTAGTCATGGGTCCAGAATCTGGGTATTCTCTTCTAGACATAGCATCTGGTGGTGTGTTATCATCACCTTTCACATGTTGGATGGTGAATGAAAATTGTTGTATGTCTAGAGCCCATCTGGCCCATCTATGTGTGAGTCCTGTATTGGTTAGTAGTGGGATTAGGGCTGCATGGTCTGTGTATAATTGGAAATGTCTAGTCTCTAGATAGTGTCTGAAGTGTAATACTCCATACACTACTCCCAGTAGTTCTCTCTCTGTGGTATTGTAATTTCTCTCATGTTTGGAGAGGGTTCTACCTGCAAAGGCTACTGGTCTGAGCACTCCTTCATTATCTCTCTGTGAGAGTACAGCTCCTAAACTCACATTGGAAGCATCAGTTGCCAAACTGAACTCTTTCTCATAGTTTGGATATCTGAGAAGAGCATTGGTACAGAGGGCATGCTTTAATGTTTTGAAAGCATTATCTGCCTCTTCTGTCCAGACAAATGCTTTGAGATGTGTCTGTAGATCATACAATGGTCTAGCAATTTGGGCATAACCTTTGATAAACTTTTTGAAGTATTGGCATAGGCCTGTGAAGGATCGGACATTTTTGACTGATTTTGGTGTTGGGAAGGTTTTGATTGACTCCACCTTTGTGGGAGATGGTTGTAGTCCCATGGGTGTGACTCTCATTCCCAAGAAGTCTATTCTGTCTATGAAGTATTCACATTTTGATTTCTTCAGTTTGAGTTTACCAACTCTTAGGCTGTTGAACACATCTTCCAGGTCATGGAAGTGTTGTTCGATTGATGGTGATAATACCAATATGTCATCTAGGTATGGTAGGGCACATTTGTACTTGAGTTTGTTCAGAATTAATGTGACTAGATGGCAGAATCCCGCCGGTGCCGTCGCTAAACCCATCGGCATCCTTTCATAGACATATTTTTTGTCATTTGCTATGAATGCGGTTTTATGCTGGTCCTCCTGTCTTATAGGAATTTGAAAAAATCCCTGTTGGGCATCTAGCTTACTGAATACTCTTGGTCTGAGTGACCCTATCATGTCTAGAGTGTCATCGGCCCGGGGTGTAGATAAGGCTTGATTTATCGTGTTCTGGTTCAAATAACGAAAATCTGTGACGAGCCGATGGCCTCCCGATGATTTTTGTACTAAAAAGGATCTGGAGGCCCAGGGGCCCTCGGCACATTCTCTCAGAATGCCCTGTTGCACTAGCCTTTCACACTCTTCCCCTATTGCGGCCTGTTTTTCTGGTGTTTGTCTATATGGTAGGAAATGACATGGTACTGCCTCAGGTTTTACATGTATTGAGTGTGTATACAGGTGTGTGGCACCAATGTCTCCATCTTTTCCTACAAATACATCATCATACTTGGTCAGCAGTGATTTTAATCTATCATGCTGATCTTTGGATGTGAGCACAGATTTTGGTGGAACATTCTCTTCCAATTCTGGCTCGAGGTCATGTGCCTCACTATGTATAGCAGCTATTTCAGAGAGTCTGATTGAGTTGGGTTCAGGGTCAGCATATGTGGACTCACAGTCTGAGTCTGTGTCACTGAATTGAGTTACATCCTCAGGCCGTATGGCTGAGATGGATTGATCAGTGTGTGGGGTAGTGTCTGACACCTGTTGAGGTTTTTCTAAATCAGATTCCTTGACTTCCTGAAATAGAGCTATGATGGCACCCTTTTTGATTTTATGTGGGCGCCTGCTGGTGTTGAGTAACACTAGGGGATGTTTGTTATTTTCCCTGGGGGTTACTGCTGCCCTTTGAACTAGATATGGGGCATTGTTATTTCTTTGGAGGTTATCTACTACTCCAGTTTTCCCTTGCAGTGATTGAGTAGATGTGACCTTACCCAATACTGCAAGTTCAGAGAATGGAGGGATGGTAAAATCCCTCACTGCCCTAATGGGTTTGAGAATTTGTTCAGGATCAACATTAAATTCAATTTGAGATTTTGTAGTGCTTAAGAAATCTGTGCCGAGAACAACGGGCTGTGTGAGGTTGGGAATTACAGCAAATTGGTATTGGAATCTGACACCTTGGATTCTAAAGTTCAGCATAGCTGAATGTCTAACATGACACACCGATCCATCTGCCAAATGGATGTTGATTTTAGATTTCCTCAGTTGGATATGGAATCTCTTTTGGAGATCCATGAGGAATGATTGTCTGACACAGGTGATAGTAGCACCTGTATCAACCAAACATTGTACATCTGAAACATCATATAGATTTGCATTGATACAGCCATTTTGAAGAAGTACAATAGAAAGCTTGGTACTCTCACCTGTATCCTTTGATGATGAATCTGGTGGGGTGATGTGTATCACTGATGGACGTCTCTGTCTGTTAGATGGTAGATTTGCACTAGCAATTGTCTCTGGTTGGATCTTTGTTAATCCTGATTGATTGTTTGTATTTGGGGTGTCACAGTGCACTGGCCCATCGGCACTGTGACATCCTAGTTTTCCTGGTTCTGTGGGGTGGTTGAGATGCTTGCCACCAGGAGTTTGGAGATTTGATCCATCACATGAGGTGGTATTTGGGGGTTACTTTGTTGGTTCCCCTGGTAACCTCTTGTGTCAGGTTTGTAATCCTCCTGGCGTGGGTTGGAACCCTGGTTATATTGACCAGAGTTGCTGTATTGACCGGAGTTGTTGGATCTCTGATTGTTGTAGGCGCCATTGTTGTTGTAGGATCCACTGTTGTAGTTCCTATGTGGACTCTGGCCCCTACTGTTGGATCCTTGACTATAGGATCCAGAGTTGTTTGACCCCTGGCTGTTGTTGTAGGATCCAGAGTTGTTGTAGGATCCAGAGTTGTAGTTCCTATGTGGACTCTGGCTCCTACTGTTGGATCCTTGATTATTATAGGATCTGCCATTACTTGGGGTTCTGTCTCTCCTATCACTGTATGAAGAGTTACCATTGTTGGAGTTGGAAGAGCTGTTGTCTTTCCTACTGTTGTGACCCCCCCGGTTGTTGTTGTTGTTGCCCCCTCTACCTCTACCTCTATTGGATTGGTAGTTGGGGTCATAGTTATTTCCTCTATATCTACCGGTAGGGTCTCTTGATGCAACCTTAGCCTCCTGTTGCCTTACATGGGCACTAGACGTTAGGTTAACATCTTCATCTGAACTAGTGCTGATTTCCTGGACCTTTTTCTTAGTAGGCTGTGGGTTGGTTTCTGCATCCCTTACCTTCCTAGATCTCTCTTGGGTCTCAACCTCTAGGGCTAGGTCTAGGGCTTGGTCAAAAGAGTCTATTTTCTTGTTCTCAAGAGCTACAGAGATCCAGGGCCTCATGCCTTGGGTAAATGCCTTGCTTAGGGTTTCATCACTCTGGCGTTGGGCATTACACACTTTCCTGAGATGGCATGCATAGTCTAGAACAGGTTCATCTATCTTTTGTGCACGGAGTGCAGTCCTTGAGATTATATTGTCTCGAGTAGCAAAATACTCTTTTAATTTATTCACTACATTGGTCCATGTCAACATATCAGGTGTGGCACTCTCCCTGAAGGATTCAAACCAAGCTAGTGCTTGTCCTTCGAGGTACTTGGGTAAATATGTTACCATGGTGTCACTGTCTGTCACTTTGTACTTATCCTTCAGATATTCTGGGAATTTGTGATCAATGAATAATGCTGTTGACATGAGTGGTGATGGGTGTGAAAAGGTTTTGGGTTTTGTTACCTCATGTATCCTGATCTTTCTGTCGTCCTGCTGTTTATTGTCTATGAGCTTGGTCATGTTGGACACCATGGAGATTATGATGTCATCTTTGGATCCAGAGGCAGATGGTGTGACAACAGGTGTGATGGCAGGTGTGGGAGGTTGTGGGGTCTGGGATGCTACCATCTTCATGAGATCTGCTATCTGTTGTTGTTGTCTCTCTAGGGACTTCCGCTGATCTTCCATGGCCTTCTGTTGAGCATCTATTGCTGCATTCCTCTCCGCCAGTTGTTGGTTGAGGATCCTCTCCCTTTCCTCCTGCTGGGACTTGTTGGTCTCTAGGGCAGTAACTGCATCTTGGATGGCTTTCTCATAGGCCCTTATCTTCTCAGCTGTCTGATTAGGTTGGGGGCCTTCATCGGTGTCCATGATGGAGGGTGTGGGGGAGGTGTCTCTGGAGGAGTGGCTGTCAAAGGCTGGAGCTGGGGTGGAGGATCTAGATGAGGGTGTGGATCCACCCCCTGAGGCAGATCCTTCTTCCCCTGAGGTAGATAGCGTGAGTTGGGCGTCCTGTAGAGATCCCTGGGAAATGTTGGATCCCTGAGAACTGGTTGTTCCCTGAGTAGACAGGGTGGGTGGTGTGGGGTCTACTGAGTGTGGGTCTGTTGTATTGGAGGCTGGTTTGCCTCCTGTGGGCCTCCTAGATCTTGGTGGGAGGGAGACCTCTTCAACAGGCCCCTGACTACGTAAGGTCTTTGTGTGTTGTTCTGCCAGCTTGACTGATAAGGCCTTGATGTGTGTGTGTGGTGGACCTCACTGACGTGTGGGAGACCTCACTGACGTGTGGGAGACCTCACTGACGTGTGGGAGACCTCACTGACGTGTGGGAGACCTCTCTGACGTGTGGGAGACCTCACTGACGTGTGGGAGACCTCACTGACGTTTGGGAGACCTTACTGACGTTTGGGAGACCTCACTGACGTTTGGGAGACCTCACTGACGTTTTGGGAGACCTCACTGACGTTTTGGGAGACCTCACTGATATATGAGAGATCTTACTGTTGTGTGAGAGATCTCATTGATGTGTGGGAGATCTCACTGATGTGTGGGAGATCTCATTGATGTGTGGGAGATCTTACTTGATGTGTGGGAGATCTCATTGATGTGTGGGGGATCTCACTGATCTCACTGGTATGTGGGAGATCTCACTGGTATGTGGGAGATCTCACTGGTGACCTTGGTGGGTATGGTGTCAAGGTCAAGGTCACTGGGTGGGTGGAGTGGGTCTAACTGTGTGTATGCGGTACCAGCTTTAATTTACTGTGTGCATGATTGTTCCCAGTTGCGGTACCAGCTTTAACTTACTGTGTGCATGATTGTTTTTAGTTGTGTTACCAGCTTTAATTTTTATGAGCCTGTGAGATATGGGATCTTAGTAGGATGTTCTCCACCACTTTGTCATACTAGTGATTGGTATGATCAAGTTGTCATATGAGGAATATCATATGGCTAGTGGTGTATGGAGTAAATACATCAGGCTCATAATAAATAGTGTTATTTCCAGTTGTCACTGGTTTATTCAGCTTTAGGCAACATGTAAGAAATATCAATCATACAGTAGTTAGTATGTAGGTGATTTGTACATACAGTAAACATACAGTAATTTATAAAGTACAATGTTCAGTTCCACTCCACCTGTGAGGTATTAATAATACAGTGTCCAGCATACTTCTGGGTGGGTTCCCACACCTAGCTCCTGACCTGCTGCTTAGAGGAATAATGTAATAATGGATAACTTTACCCTCTGGTGGAAGTCTTGAAGAAGATAGCCTCTGGCCACTAATGGTAGGAAACCAATGCCTGTCTAGCATAGTTTCACCATAGTGCAGTGGTATAGCAGGTAGCAGGAGATGACTGGAGATGTTACCTCTAGAGCGGTTCTTGGTGATGTGTCCTCCTGGAGGTGCAGACAGGCTATTTGTAGCAAATCTTGGAAAAGCACCTCCAGACTGACTGGAGCCAGCAGCATCTGCCTAACTCTACAATTGTTTGAGGGGACTCTTTCAAGTGTCACAGGGGGACAAAGGACCCCCATGGACGCCGCTATGGCCCCCATTGTCTTGGTCGGTTCTGCATCTTCAAACCCTCATAACTCGGTCGTTTATGCTTGTATAACCGCCATTTTGGGCATGCGCGGAGCTGAATGTGCCAAGATTATAATGCCCGCTGGATAGGCGCGTAACTCCCGCCGGTTTGTCTGTAGCTCACTCGGAGGTCGATTCAGTCTCCATGACGTAACTTCCTTAATACTGGGAGTTCCGCCTTGATCTTGGGCTCATTCTGACCGTCTAATTATGGGCTTTCCATAGATATTTTGATATTTGACCTAGGTCGCTCAGGAGCGACGCTAGAGCGACCGGAAGGTTATGGCGTCATGCTTATGTAACCCATTGTTCAGTCCTTAGGGTGCTCAGACACTCATGACGGCGTCAGCGGTGCTCAGGCACCCGTGACGGCCGGTTGCATTCACTTACAAGTTATTAATTTGTGCATTGAACCATGAGGTCGCACACTGAGACCCTCATTTTTATTATATTGTGCAGTGAACCATTAGGTCGGAGCCTTTGATGTCATAAACTCTGTCTAACTGACTGTGGCTGGTGTGCAGTGGGGCATGAACGCTCTTATACAAAGTTTGAGCGCTCTTATAGCTCTTAGAACCAACCTGTGTATTAATTTCATAGATATTCTTTGATTAATACAAAATATGTTAGAATTTATGGAATAATAAAATGGTATATCATATATTCAAGTATTTTCAAGTCAATTTTGCTCACGCCCATTACATTCATATTTCTGAATCCAGAACAAATACTATCAAAGTTTTGTTTCTTTAAACCAGCCTAACATGAAGATCTATTGTTAATAAGTCATTTTAAAAAAAGACTGGAGTCTCTACATGCCTTGGTTATGCCAAACAGAGGGGTCAACTGACAGATGTAATGGACGTGAGTGTAATGGGCGTGAGCGTAATGGGCGTGAGTAAAATGCAGTGCAAGAATTTTGGCAGGCTTGATGCATTTCAAATGCATCCTATATGTATTCTTATATCATTTCTATTGCCTAGATCAATGCTGGTTGAGGTTATATTACTGAGTGGCTGTCTGAAGCCTGGAAAAGTTGTTTCGCTCACGCCCATTACGCTCACGCCCATTACATTCATATTATTTCTTTATGCAATGTCAATATCAATATTTTTCTTTTTTTTCTTCATTGTGTTTCTGTGGGACCTTTTGTCAAATATCCTAACTGAAAATTATGTAGTTCTGACAAATATTTCTATGATTTAGAGAAGAATTCATTTTGCTCACGCCCATTACATTTTCATAATTTTAAATATTTGCAATAAAAACTGACCGCTTGGGAGTTAGTGACTTGAATGAACCTTTCCCAAGAGCCAAGATATAGGGCTATCAATAAAATTAAGTTTCATGATCTAACTCTGAGTTTTCAAAAATCACCCTCTACCATGGACAAGTGCCCACTTTCAGTAGAATGCCCCATATATATCAACATCGCTTCTACTTAGCAATGCCCACTGGGTAACTAGATTTAAGGACCACCGGTATACACTGCAGGCCTTTTTTTCATCCACAAGAAAATGTGACTGGGACACCATTATTATGGTGCAGGTAGTGAGGATACGTGGGAAGACCAATGGTATTTTTCAGCATGAATTCATATAGCAGGAACAACGCTAACAGCAATTCACCAGCCAGAGTTATGAGTCTTTAGATCCCATAATTCATGTCTATACCAGAAGACCCAGCCTGTATTAATGTATAGGCCTACTTGCTATTTCACACAGTTCAACCCTTTTACTACTAGTGGTCCTGGAAGGCATTTCTCAAGATGGTACGACTAGCCCCCCTCATAGTTGTAGTGAGATCACTCAGTTAAATGTCATTACAGCCCTGCATCTAGTGGTCACTAATAATTGCACTGGTACGACAGCCCTACCAAACCCTATGTTATTACTGCCTTAAGTGCTGATCGTACAGAGTAGTCGTAGTATGTTACCTAAGATCACCCACTCCGATTTTGAGTCATACTGGTTCTGTCTAGTCATACCATCTTGAGAAATGCCCTCCAGTACTGTAAAAGGACTGCTTCTTTCATGTTTATTCAATTCATCATGTGCCATGCTTAGATATAATTTATAATCAATTTAGCAGAGTCTCTTCACATATTACCACAACCTCCTACCACATTCTGAACTATTGGTAAGCACAATGAAGCTTTGGAGAACAGTGCTCACAGTCGCATAGAAATCAAATTCATATAACCAGGCAAATGAATAGAAAATCAATATTTAGAACTTAATGACATTTCATGTTACAGACAGAGTAAAACAACAATCAGGAACTTCTCATTGAGCACTTAGCTTCCAAGTGGGCGGCACAAAATGTAAAAGTCAATGTGTAGATCTGGTTGATCAACTCATTGTCAACATTAATACAAAGTTCTGTGTCCTCTGGGTGGTAGTTCATTCTTCTTAATACAATTATTTGGTCATTTAGATCAATGACAATACCATTATATCATAGCAGTCTGTCGCTTCGTATCCCTACTTTTGGTGAAGTTTACTTTCAGCCACAATGACTACATCATCAGCCTTTTCATGTCAGCATATACCGAGAGCTTGGGAAGTGACTGACTAGTTCTGACCTGTTACATTCATTATCACACTACAGCCTTTGTTGCACAGCTCCTTTCATCTGGTCCTTAGGTCACTTAAAAAAGATTATCAGCTTTGCGGATACTTTTTGGAAAAAAGGGTGAGGGCGGGAGGCTTTTTATTTTTTTATTTTATTTGGGTTTGAGGTGATGAGGGAGGGGCACTTTTTATTTTTATTTGCTCAATATCTTTTTCAAGACACTATTCCCATACATTTTCATTAATGGAACCATTACTAACATCATGGATTCAATATATTCACACTGTAGATGATCATTAATATGCTGTTTAAGTCATGTTTATATTCAAAATACTTGCTGAGATATGAACATTTTTGTTTTGGGAGAAATTTTTTTCAGGAATGCGGTATTTCCAAAAAGATTTTTGAGGTTATAAGGAATAAAAAGTAAAAATACATCCCCTTTTAACAGAGTGGGCGGTATCCGCGAAGTTGAAAATGTTTTTTAAGTGGCCTTATCGCAGGGGCATTGCAGCCACTTTTGTCTAATGTTGTCACTGCCACTCTGATACCCATACACCATGGAAGGCCTTTACTCTAAATGAATAATCAAAGGTCATTGGCCAATAAATCTTTTGAGATTGAGTTTATTCTGGTGCATAAATTTGAAACTTCTTTTCCATATATACATAATAAGTCGTGTATATTGCGCCCGACATGTAAGGCTAGGCCTATTAGGAGAACTACTTTATTGTTTAAAATCCTCTTGTTGTACATTAGGCACACGTCTAATTTTAGCTGATCCCATGAGCCCCACTATAGGTTCATACTCATGCATAACAATATGCGATTCATATCAGCCTATTTTATATATTCAAAACAATTTTAGTGACCCCGAACTCTAAACAAGCCCAAAGTTGATGATGAAAAGAGTAAATATAATTTTATAAGCAGAAAGGGATTTCATTTTTTTAAATGGTAAACTGTTAAGTTGATATCTACTGACATCAGAAATGGCACAAAACAGTTAGCAACTGTCAGCCATCTTGTTTGCCAAAACCGCTGGATTTAATTGGAAGAAGCTCTGACAGGTAAAGTCAAGACCAACTATAAAAGTTAAACTGTGATGGCTTCATCAATCCTTTAAGGCTTTAGTCAGACTTCCGTTTGCTTTTGATGGCTTTCTAATGGATTTAAAAGTCAAAGAAAGCTTAGTGGAAATCCCTATTATTTGTGCTTTTAAGAATATGTCAGAGACAGGTTCTGCGTAATTGTCGTATCACACATGTTCAATTACACTACTTTGAATATTCAGACGATTTCCTCTAATCTTGATATGTTATAAATGATGCTAGAACAATTAGAAATAAAGATTTAAGGTTTACTTTAGTCACAGTAATTCTGGACGGGGACGGGTGGGCGGTATCCGCGAAGTTGAAAATGTTTTTTAAGTGGCCTTATCACAGGGGCATTGCAGCCACTTTTGTCTAATGTTGTCACTGCCACTCTGATACCCATACACCATGGAAGGCCTTTACTCTAAATGAATAATCAAAGGTCATTGGCCAATAAATCTTTTGAGATTGAGTTTATTCTGGTGCATAAATTTGAAACTTCTTTTCCATATATACATAATAAGTCGTGTATATTGCGCCCGACATGTAAGGCTAGGCCTATTAGGAGAACTACTTTATTGTTTAAAACCCTCTTGTTGTACATTAGGCACACGTTTAATTTTAGCTGATCCCATGAGCCCCACTATAGGTTCATACTCATGCATAACAATATGCGATTCATATCAGCCTATTTTATATATTCAAAACAATTTTAGTGACCCTGAACTCTAAACAAGCCCAAAGTTGATGATGAAAAGAGTAAATATAATTTTATAAGCAGAAAGGGATTTCATTTTTTTAAATGGTAAACTGTTAAGTTGATATCTACTGACATCAGAAATGGCACAAAACAGTTAGCAACTGTCAGCCATCTTGTTTGCCAAAACCGCTGGATTTAATTGGAAGAAGCTCTGACAGGTAAAGTCAAGACCAACTATAAAAGTTAAACTGTGATGGCTTCATCAATCCTTTAAGGCTTTAGTCAGACTTCCGTTTGCTTTTGATGGCTTTCTAATGGATTTAAAAGTCAAAGAAAGCTTAGTGGAAATCCCTATTATTTGTGCTTTTAAGAATATGTCAGAGACAGGTTCTGCGTAATTGTCGTATCACACATGTTCAATTACACTACTTTGAATATTCAGATGATTTCCTCTAATCTTGATATGTTATAAATGATGCTAGAACAATTAGAAATAAAGATTTAAGGTTTACTTTAGTCACAGTAATTCTGGACGGGGAGGGTCGAGGGGTTTGAGTTGACTCTTGTTCTTACCTGAAAAAATGTGCTTGTCCTAATTTTAACTACTGAGGGAGGGGCATGGCCTAAAAACGTGGTGTGCCTAATGGTTACTTTCTTATGTTTAGCCTAACCATTTCATTTTTACCACATGTTTTATATGCTGCAAGAACAACAATAGTCATTCTACACTACGGCAGTGGTTCTTTGTTCGTACCACATACATTTGTATTCATACTAAATGTCACCCTGAAAGAATTCATGAACAAAGTCTGAATGTATTTGGTGTATAACCGTCACTTGATAGACTATGCAATTATTTTTGAAAGATGTAATATACATGCTGCCTGCGGATAATTGACTTTTGCAAATCATGGTGATACATACAGCCCCTAAGAGGCTTTAGTTATGTCTTTAGTAATATCGTAATGATCTACACCCAAAATGATGCCTGCCTGATGTAACTTTGTACAACCTGATTGAGCACTACACTATTTCTATCCTGTTGCCGTGTTTTGGCCGATCTGAAAAACGTACATGTATGATTTCTGCCAATAAACTTGTTAAAACTCAAACTCAAACCTGAGTGGACTTAATAGCACAACCTGTTTTTTTTTTTTTGTTTTTTTTTTTTTTTTTTTTTTTGTTTTAACGCTTAGTATCTCACTTCTCATATCACGATTTATTGAAAGGTATTGTTTATAAAATACATTTAGACTGATTGCCATACAGAATATTGAAAAGGGCTAGCTTATGAACAAACCCGGGGTATTAGTTTTCTCATTGCCTCCCACAGGTAAAACATAAGTGTATTGAAATTGATTGTCCAGTTACATAAATGATAAAGGATTACAACATACACATTCAGTACATAATTCATCAAAAGGAAGGACAGCTTAAGGGTGAAACATTTCTCTAATTTTCGATGAGAGACCTTTGTTACATGCCCATTTAAAAAAAAAAACAACAACAACAAAACAAAAAAACACACACATTTTTGGATGTGCTCAATACATTTACCAAAATCAGTAGTATAACATTGATTTATGTGTCGTCCATAGAAAAATACTAATCAGAATAGGGGACAGATAGACAAAATACAAACATAATATGAATAAAATCACCAGGTCTAAAATATCGTCTATTTTTCTGTACGAGAATAATTTACACCTTCTTGGTAATAGCATTTAGCTAAACACGTTGGTCTACACACTAAAAAAAGACTGCTGAATCTACCAGGCCATCCAGTAAACTGCACAGTGATTTCAATGTCATGATACAGTGAATTAGTGTAAGTTTTTACAATGAAGACGATAAAGCACTGCATTGTGAGGTATCTGCTTCAAAATAACCGTGGAATCTTTGTCCCAAAGCTGCCACAGAACCGTCGTGAATTTGACAGTATATCTTGACAGTGTATTTTCTTTCTGCTTTTCGTTTAGATCAATGGCTTCACTCAGTCTTGGCTAAAGTATGTAGTTGTGTGGGTGGACGAGAAGGTTCTCTACTCAATATGATCATAATTATACACCCTTATCAATTTGCTGGTATATACCACTGCTACAATGAGTCTTACCTTCCACGTTATATAGTAAGAAATCCCATTTGACATCTACCTCACCAAAAACCGAGCAATATGTTTATGAAGAACAAAAACAACAGAAATACAATATAATCAGGGTTATTGTTTTTTTTTTATATATATTTTTCATATATCTCCTCAAATTTCATGGAAGCAACAGGACTAGATGGATATAAAGGATTGATAAATCCATGCAATGGTAATGCGTTCTTGGTAAGTTAATAAATCTTTTCGCTGGGACTTGAATATAAGTATAAGGTGCCACTTCACTTCTTTTCAAAGAGGAATTCCTGTACAAGTGTGCCGGAAACTGACAAATAGGCTTATATATGGCCATTTATGCCATACAAGAAATTTCAAAACTTTAGCTATAGCGGATCCAGAGATCAGCACTGTCCTACATGTAGGACAGTGCTGAAGTTTACTTGTGGATATAGACCTCTTCCCATGATGTCACTTAGGTTTCCTACATGTAGGACAGTAGGGCCATCTGGGTTAATGAATTCGCCTAATGAATTCAATGCCCTGCTATTGTAAGTCTATGATGTACTCTAAAAACTGCTACCATACCTTGGTATGACCGGTTGTAGATATTAACTCAGTGGTCTCATGTTGGTTTATCCTCCCCGCCATGGAGGATGGTGGGGACAGGTACAGTGGGACTCTAAACTTGTGTGCAGTAGAAAATGTACATTCTTTTTGTTTTATAAATCACATTGATGACATTGGGGTAAAAAAACTGAAACTCGGGGGGAAACCTGGGAATTATTTACAGGCGAAAGTGTCAGAGGAATCAACAGATTACTAAGTAAGACCATCTTAATTAGGTAAATTTATAGATGAGTAATCCAATGGCCAGAAGTAGGACCATCTTATCTCTTATCTGCGATCTTCTCATGTGTGACTCTTCACGTGTGACAATATAGTGATATTGATAACTTGAGGAGCACCGCGCTTTTTACATGATTGACAGTAGGGGTGTCCTACCATATTGTATTTCTACAGCCCTAATTAGATAAACTGTTAAAACAATATACCCGTTGCCTCATCTATGCTGATAATTTCGGTAGAAAACTCCAATTTCATTTTAAAGTTCTTTAACCTGTTCAGATTCTTTAATCAAGGTAAAAGGTTGCTTATTGCAGTATAAGGGTCTAAAAAAAGCTATCTTCTCCAATGTCCAGACCATTCAACCTTAAGCTAATTGATTGCACATCGATTCACCTCAAGACTTCCCATAACCTTTGGAAAAGGTTGAATGGTCGTATGATATGACTTAAGGTTAAGTGGAAAGGGATATCATAGGCCTAGGCTAAAAGGTTAAAAATTTGTAAAGCCACAAAATCCTCTCCGTGAAATGTGATGTAGGAACATTCTGTATTAAACTTAGAAACACTAGAATGTCTGCCAATCAAAATAATCAGGACCGTAGCCAAGAGGGGAGATAGGGGAGATGCATCTACCCCCCCCCCCCACAGCCCCAAAGACAAAAAAGGTCCCATTTTGGAGCCCTAAATTCCCTGGCAATAATCAATGATTCTATGTTTTAGATCAACATTCTGGGTGTCCATCGAGTATCTTCTGGTATGAATGTTATTTATCTTCTGTTGAGGCCTACAGCAGTGGGGTAGACCTGAAGGTTATTTCAATAAAATGTACTAGAGCACCCGTCTTGTACCAGTGGTACTGTTTTCAAAAGTGTCCAATGGTAGAGAACATCTTTTTGACTGCCGTATCATTATGTTTAACTCTGGGTTTTGAATAAGCCCCAATCTGAAATAAGCACCAGGGGTACGGAGGTGTTTAAATAACTCTCATATCAGAAAGGGACCTTGAATAAGCGCCTGTTTTCATTAAGGGCTAAGTCTTTTAGTGCTTGGGTGATTTTTCACGACAATAGAGTAATGCCTAGATGAGGTCCATAAAAAGCCTAGAGACTTGACACTGCATTAGTTTGTAGTACTGGATGAGTTGTGGGTAGGTTAAGCCGCAGGCAGGACATTACAATTGGGCTGGTTTAAACTACTTTTGTGCAATATATAAATACTATAGAAAATAGGGTTATTTAAAAGGTGACATATTGCATTGGCAAGGATTGATTGTACTCCGATTTGTGGAATCGTGTCATAACATAGGGGCTTTTTGTTACATAGGGGCCCAATGTGGCCATCTTAAAAAGATGATGATTACCCCACCTGACATGTTTTTAGGAGGATCTTTTTGAATGTAAATCTTATCTGCCAAAAAGTTGCCAGATCTGTAGGGACCATTTGCCAGGTAGCAACTGCAGGTGGTTAAATGGACCCAATCTGTCATAAAATGCTAGGTAGAGGCTTGGGCTTATTACTAACCACGATTGCAGAATTTGATTTTCAAATATATAGTGGACAGTGGCATTTTATGGGAAAAGCTGACTCTAAAACACAAGTTTACCAGTGATAGAAACTGGAATATTGTTCATCATATGTACTTCAATGAGAACTCTGGTGGAACTATTTTGCTCAAGTGGGTACATGAGATAGTTCATGAAAATCATCCAAACCCCCAAAGTTATGGGATTGCAGGCTGGTTTTAGGTCTTCAAATATTTCCCAAGGAATGGCCAGTAAGCCCATCAGCTTTCATTTTCACAACCCATTCAGAGACTGCAGATTAGATAAGGTAATTATCTAAATGTAGACCTAGGTAAGTATAGTCATGTACAGTTTCCAATTCAGTCTCTGCCATTTTAAAAGTTCCCAACACAACTTTAGGTAACTTTCTCCTAGAACCAAACCATAGTGTTTTTGTTTTCTCAACATTTACTGTTAAACGCTTCTCTAAACACCATTTATAAACCCTATCAATATCAGATTGCAGACAGTTATAGGCTAGGGTAGTTTTGTTACTGGAAGTTTAAAATACTAGATCATCCGCATACATAATATATTTACAATCAGTGATTACGGACCCAATGTCATTGACATATAAAAAAAATATTACTAAAAGTAATATGTCACACAAAACCCAACTTCAGTCCAAATTTGTTTTTTTGTAAAATTTATTATTACAAAGTAATAATGTACAGGCAATAACAAATGTTGATAATAATGTTGAGTGAATGTAGAATAATCAACCGTTTCGGCCGTGGTGAGCCTTATAAAAAAAATAACAACTGCCCCAGAACAGAGCCCTGAGGCACTCCATACCAAACTGGCTGAACAGATGATTTAAACTCCCAAATTTTTGTGTATTGAACACAATCCTTTAAATAGCTAGCAATCCAAATTAAGGTGCTGTGGTGAATTTTTTTAACGAGTTAGTGTGCATATTAGGAGATTATGAGGAACTCTATCAAATGCTTTCCTCAGATCCAAAAAGCATGTCGCAGTTACATGAGACCTATCAACATCATTTGTGGGTGAATGACCCCAGCCCCCCTAACATAGTCCATTTATTGTCTTTTTTCAATGTCTGATGTTTGCAAGTATCATACAGCATAGCTATAAGTAAATAGGCCAACCATCAATTGTCTTCTCAAAATTCACCAGAATTCACCATTTACCTTCTAGATTTCAAAATTTTCCCCTAATATAACGCCAGTCAATACACAGTTTATTCTTGTAGTGGATAGTTGAGTGGGCCAAACATCAAGTGTCTTCTCGAAATTCAACAGAATTCACCTTGTACCTTCTTGATTTTGATTTTTATTAAAAGCCGTCGGTGCATGTCCCCAAACCCCCTACCCTAATATGTTTGCTGCAATTTGCCTTCCGATCAAATGCATTTATATAAATTCTCCAAGTCAAAAGGTCCACCTTTGTGAGCCAGGTCTCCCCCCCCCCACCCACAACAAACTCTGGCTACGGCCTGCAAACTGACATCATAATTATGAGGCTACTATTTATCAGGCCCTTTTTCTTAAATCAGAGAACTGAAATTACTGGGGTGGTAGTCAGGTTGATGGTGTTGACTTAGCATGCAGGTGAATGCTAACCCAGTGAACGCACATTTGTAGATGGACGTTGCACACTGGTATATCTACGTAAAATTATGATGCCAACTACGTAGATTTGGTTGGTATGTTGACGTTCAAACTTTAAGGTTTAGTTACATCCTAGAGAGGTAGATATAAGAAATATACTTATCTACATTTTTCTACGTATCTAAGTATAAATAATTGCCAAAAAAAATTACATAGGTGGAAAAACGTGGCTACAGGGGAATTCGATCTCAGTACCTCCAATTTATGAATCCCCTGCTCTACTGTCAATGGACCATTCTGGGTATTATTCATTATTTTACACATTTATAAAATACTCCGCCATATACGCTCAGGACCTGCTCACAAGCTTACAGCTCATTCCCCCCCAGTGTGTACAGTGAGCTGCTCTTACATCACCCATACCAGGAGTTTGTGAGAGCCTGACCCATCTTATTTCTGGGCACTGACTTACTGGGAGTATCACAACATACCGACATACCTGTGGACGCGTTTCTAGGATGCAGGGAAATTCCACAACCTCCCTTCATCCTGATTGGTCCATCTATAAATAGAATCATTACCGGGTATGGCGATCAGACCCAACCAGATCTGACCAGATCTGACCTGTTCCTACCAGGACATTTCATCACCCTGTGAGCTGCTCACCTTAGTATTTAAGACCTGGTGAGCAGCTCCCAATCATCTATTCTAAGCTCATCCTTTTCTACTTATATTATACCACGTACAACCTCCCTAGTATCTAGGACCTATGACAGGTTGAGCTAGGAGCTTAGGGGCAGAGCCTGCACGCTGGCAAGTGTATCATTGTTACCACCTATATGTACACTCTGTCATCATGCAATAAACAAGGATCAAAGAACTTCTCTGGATTCAGTGTTCATTACAACATCGACTTGTAACGGTTCGTTGACATTGGTGGAGAACTCATCAGAATATCCCACTACTAACCTCTCATAGCCATGAGTAATAGTAAGACCACACCCAAGGAGCCAGTTCCTGAACGTACCTTTGCATCACCTGGGCTAGATGCGCCCAACCGACCTGCAATTGCAGCACACCATTTCCAGAGAGAAAATTCGTCACCTGACGCCTTCAAAATGATCCAGTTACACCCACCCGTCACACCAAGGGACACCACCCATGGTGGAAGAAATGGCAGAAGTTATACAGCATCTCAGTCTGACACTGACAGCAACAGCCCCAGGAGCAGTCGCGATGATTAGGATTCAGGGGACGGAACTACAGCACCTATAGTCCCCGCCCCCACCCTAAAGGACCCGACCATATGAACGCCCCCCACTACTCCTGATCCTACTACTGAAGCAGAAGTTAACTCAATTGACTCTCATACCTCCAGTAACTACTACACAGAACGTATGAATATAAGGAGGACCAGGACTCTTGCACAGACATTGATGAGGACGAATGTGAGGACTACAGCCGGAGGACGCCAATTCTGAAGCCGACAAACAAGTCTAATCAATATGGACAGCAAGGTAAGGCCATTTTCATTGATACAGAATTGACTAAGAGTGCAGTATCTGTTGACATAGATAACCACTTGTATAGGGCTCTCATTAATTCTGGGGCCTCCCTGTCTTCTATTAGCCAAAAAAAAGGCTGATAAAATAGCAAGCACATATTTTAAAAATAGGTTAGACACTCTACACCCACAGTGTTACTGGCTGACAAGACCCCAGCTCAGATAAGTCACTCGATGACCACAGACTTCCTCATCGATGGCCATGAATTTGGAACCAGGTTCCATGTGTTTCCTGATTTCAACCACCCACTCATTCTGGGTGTAGATTTCACCTTTGGTCCTAAACCTAAAGCACCCAACACTATAAGAAAATAGGGATCCTTTTCCTGCAAAATTATCTTACCCCCCCACACCACCACCCTAGCTCTACACCCCACTCTATTATTTCCTAACAAACTCACCCATAATAGCCTTTTTACCACCCTTGAAACAGACATACAAAACACCACCCAGACACTATAGGCATATTTTCTTCGTGTAATAGATGTTTCCTCTCCATTTCCCATATATCATTTCAATGGAGAGCATTCATTAGAATCACCAAATTCACCTTTTTTTATGTTTTATTTTTCCACAAATTCCAATTATTCCTTCCAACACATCATAACATCACAACCACAATTAGTGAGTAACATTGCCAAAAATTTTATTTAATTTCCTAAAGGCTCAGGCAGCCGTAAACTGGATGATCTGGTTGGCACGCCACATAAATTACCCACGGTCACAGCGTATGCTCGGTTTGTGTTCCCATTCAATTGGGACATGCATGCGCTGGTTTGTTACAAGCTCAGGGCTCCTCAATACCCTAAGGTATTACCAAATGACGGCGTACTGTAGGAGAGCAGCTCTCTTGCATCCTGATCCGTGTTTATACCTCTGTTTACCATTGGTACTGTAATGTTTGGTGAGACACATAATTATATTAACATCCTTAATTCCTGCGCCACAGGTGGCCAGGATAGGGATCCCACAAGACCTGATTTCATCATCAGTATTTCACATATCACCCGACCATAACCACAACAATATTGTGTCATAACTGACCATTCCATCCTAATGTACTAAGGATCATAATTTGCATAGGACTGGCCAGTCCACTAGCATCCATCCAATAGAAAGGCTACACGCCATTTTAGGGAGGGACATACCTCTGAGGGATGTCTGTGATTGAGAAACAGCCACCTCATGATCAGCATATAAGCCTCCTCCCACCCCAATCTTATCCACTCCACAACAATACACCAAACTTACCAAACCCAGTCACCACATGGAGCAAGTATCCGGAGACCACAGGGCCAAAATGCCGAGACTGCCATGCAACCAGCCCAGGTAGGATTTGTCTCATGTGTCCATTTAGTAGCGTCATCAATCGTTCTAGCATGACAATGATGGATTATGCCATCATGTTACCCAGATACCCATTACATGCCAATGGTAGTGTGCGCTTAGAGTGCTTTGTAAAATGTGATAGTTGAATTTGCAGTCCACATCATGCCTTTCTACGACGACCTGACCACTTTAGATCTTACTTATCAACCTTTTGGCAACACCCCACCCACCCCACCCATCCCACACACAACCTATCCTACCTTAGACTACCCATCAATTTAAAATTGTCTATTAGCCTTGAGGCACCAAAATCATATGGACTCAACCCAGGGTGAACCATCCATAGCCTTCTAGGCCCACATGGCGATAGGAGCAAGGCCATGGATCTGTTTGGTCACAGCTATCAATCTTTGAATGTTTGAATTTGCTCAAATTTATCCGGCCACACGCCCCCACCACTGTATTGAACTATCTTAGCTCACTAGTCACTAAACCTCTTACAAAAGAGTCAGGGTAAAATACATCAATTACTAGCCATAGATTAACCTAACAAACTAGTCTGTTTAAGAATTATGCCTACAAGTGTCCTATTAACAAACACACCACCCCAAAGCAAGCAAACCCCCCCCCCCCAAAATTCGTATAAATTTTTCCTCTCCCACCCCAAATTCACCAAACAACTATACCTCACACACCACTCCCTCACACCAAGCCAAGCAAACCCCCCGCACCCCCCCAGCACATGACACAGGTTACTATTACAAAAGAAAAACATGTGCACTAGCAGAACCACAACAAACTTATTGTCACTGCACCCGCAACCATAGCAACGGGGAACACCTAGTCTTTTTATAGTACGAGGCGCTCCCACATTGTGATGGTGAATCCTTGGCGAGTCTCGCCCCGGCATCGTCCCCCGATCCAGGAGGACATACCAGACAGAAAGGCTCGGGCCCAAACGGCGGCAAAGCAAATCGAGCCCACTAAGTTGGCTCCGCTAAATATGTTTAAACCTGACCTGGCTGAGAGGGCCACATATATCGTTAATGGTAGGTAGAATTTCGACTCACCAATCCAACATGGCCGGTTTCGGTTCATGATGGAACCCACCATCCCACCTCATCGACTACCGGCCACCCCCACCATCATATAACTTAGGACCGTCCCAAGGTTATACCCAAATGTCAGTAACGTTTGGAAGATACCATCACACTTATGTGGGGATGGCAGGTACCCCCTTACACACATCCTGGATAATATGGCGATAACGCCATAAAGACGCTGATGTGGGGATCACCCCCCATCCAGCTCACCTATCAGACCCCACACCCCACAGTGAGCCCCCTCCTCAAGACATCGCCCAAAACACACACATACACAGCTATCACTGAACCCATTAGGCTAGATAACATCATAGCCACAGCTAAGCCTAACTAACACAGTAGATCGGTCTACACCAATGTTCATCAGTATTGGCACCGGCTGCAGCGTCCGGCCCGACAACTTTTGCGCCACACGCAGCAGCCCGGCGCCATCTTGGTTTCGCATCAATTACCGAAATTGACTGAAGTCACAGCCGTCACCATGACTACCATCGGTCATGTGACACCCGCACGTGGCGTCTCGATCACAACAACAACATTGACACATGTTCACACCTTGGTTTGCTCAAATCGAACTTACCTTAGTAACCATCGGGCATCCCGCCGGGCGGGATGATCACCCACTGGATCTGTGTGATGCTGAAATACAAACCAAAAGGCGGATTAGACCAAAATGCCTCACGTCTTGATCCCAAAATTTTTTTTCAAAAAACTCAAAAATCGCCCTTGAATTTCAAATCGTACTCACAATCCGCCCGACATGGTGATGGTGAGGTGGAGCGTAGTTCCGTTAGGCATGATTAGATCCACCTCATAAACCTCCATGGTGGTTATGTAACAGTATGACATCACAACTTTCTTCTCGTCTTTTCCCCCTTTTTCTTTTTCGGCCTAAATAAATTTTCCTTGAACCAACATCGAAAATACCCCTGCTTTAGGGGGATGCAACAAGTAGAAGTCAACCTGAGCAGACCAAAGCCATATTAAACCCCATAAATTACGGAACTTTTCACCATCATGGTACAGCGCCAGCTCGCTACTAGCACCTGGTGGAGTTTAAAGAAACCAACCATAGCGTCCCTGGATACAGGACCCGTGCTAGGCCAATGAATCAGTTGAAGCTCTGTACTTATGTTTTATATGTTGACAAAATGATATTGACCTCGCTTTCTTTTTCTGTGTTAAACATGGCCTGTTTGCAAACCATGACAGACAATCTGTGGTTGATGAATTGTTCTCTCTTCCTGTTGTCCTCTCAGCAGGACCACCGCCGGACACAGCCACAATCCCTTCAGGACCAGAGGTCAAGCCCAAGGAGAAGGCCAGTACCATTAAGTCCAGAGACAAAACCAACATCAAACAGTGAGGCAACTTACCACCCAATAGCTTCCATGCTATAGAGCATTTCAGGAGAAACGAGTGACAATGTCGCCATGGCAGCCATGAACCCTAAAATTAATGATATGTTGTGGAGTCCCAATCTCCCCTCACCCCACCACACAACTACCAAAATGCTTATTTTGGACAAAAGACTGACTCTTATTTTTTTATGTAAACAAGGTCAACTTTTTATGCCTTCAATAGATTGGCAAACTCTTATGATCTTATAGGTGACTTTTATAACATGACCTTTTATAATGTCACCTCAGGTGCTACAAGATCATCCCCATTTGTACACCCTTTTCAAGCTCAACTATGTATTGTATTTATGAGCTTTAGTCAGTAGATATTTAAGTTCATATTTAACCTTAGGCTCTTAAGTTTGGCACAAACTATGTAGAGCGGGGCGAACAGTCATATCTATACTACCTTGACCCTGTCCTACATAAGATCTTCAAATTTTTTTTCTCTCTCTCTTCCCACAGCCAGTCCAAATACGACCTCGGTCAATTTATACTGGCTTAACATGTGCCCTTGGCAGCTTGAAGCCGAATTTATCTTGGGAAACTCCCAACCTTGGTTTGACTTCCCGGTGCCAACTCCACATACTGTGTAAATAACACTTTTCCTTCCTTTTCTTACCGGTACATCATATTTGTAAATACTCCATATACCTCAGCTTAGACAAATGTATTTTCATACTCCATTGTATCAATACATAGCCACGACAAACTCAGGTACAAACAGTATTCACGACGTGCCAAAAATATGTGTACCCATTTATTCCTGTAGTAATAAGTATCATAAGTTTTCTTTGATCCAACAATTAATAGCATGCTACCGGTATCTCTTATTTTTGAAAAGTTCCATAAAGGAACCTCCATGTACACCTATTTCATTCTTGTACCGTATTTTTATACCGAAAATCCCTTTGTATCATGTACCTTGTATGCATAATACCCAAAATTGTCAATGGACTTGGCAAAAGCCATTATTATTAATGATTTTCCTCCCTTAAACCTCGTGCAGAGACGAGTGGGAATGTGGGGATTTGTCAATGGACCATTCTGGGTATTATTCATTATTTTACACATTTATAAAATACTCCGCCATATACGCTCAGGACCTGCTCTCAAGCTCACAGCTCAATCCCCCCCCAGTGTGTACAGTGAGCTGCTCTTACATCACCCGTACCAGGATGTTGTGAGAGCCGGACCCATCCTATTTCTGGGCACTGACTCACTGGGAGTATCACAACATACAGACATACCTGTGGACGCATTTCTAGAATGCAGGGAAATTCCACAACCTCCCTTCATCCTGATTGGTCCATCTATAAATAGAATCATTACCGGGTATGGCGACACGTCAGATCTGATCAGACTCAACCAGATCTGACCAGATCTGACCTGTTCCTACCAGGACATTTCATCACCCTGTGAGCTGCTCACCTAAGTATTTAAGACCTGGTGAGCAGCTCCCAATCATCTATTCTAAGCTCATCCTTTTCTACTTACATTATACCACATACAACCTCCCTAGTATCTAGGACCTAAGACAGGTTGAGCTAGGAGCTTAGGGGCAGAGCCTGCACGCTGGCAAGTGTATCATTGTTACCACCTATATGTACACTCTGTCATCATGCAATAAACAAGGATCAAAGAACTTCTCTGGATTCAGTGTTCATTACAACATCGACTTGTAACGGTTCGTTGACACTACCATCTGAGCTAGCCAGGCTGATACATAGGGATGGGTAATAAATGTCGTGCTTATATAGGGCAGGTCATTGAGTCTTATTGGTCTGACGGTCAGAGGTCGGTATCTCTCTTATTTTCTTAAAGGGGAGGGTGTCATAAAAAGGGGTGGTGGTGAGGGGACGGAAGGGGAGTGGGGAGTATGCCAGGCCACCTAGATATTTATAGAGAATAACAGATCTTGAAGTCACGTCATCAGCCGTAGGTGGGGAGTAGAAGGGGGTAAGACCGGGCACTGACCATAGCAAACCTGACCTACGTCACCCGCAGCTCATTTAACGCAGACATACCAGTGTTGTAGTATGCTGCATATGTATCTTATATTGACGATGCAGAGGTTGCTAAACCTCATTATTATTTCTATGAATATTATGTGCACTGAAGGCACTAAGTTTAATAATACAGTATAGCCAGCAACCACACTTTTATTAACCAACATTAAACAGTAGGGCGTTTTAGCAGCCAGGCTATGTAGGCTTAATGTAAAATAATTAACGAGCCTTAAAATCTCAGGATTTAACCATGGATAGCATGAGATGGTAGGGTAAAGTGACCCTGGGTCGTCCACCTGGACCTCTGTGAAAGCTATCACTTATTAGGGAGGTTTAGCAAGCACTGTGTGGGCAATACAACCCAGACGTGCAGCATACCTACAACATTAATGCATCTGCGTAACACCAGAAAAAGGTGATGTATGTCAGGGTTGCTAAACCTCCCTAATGTAGGGTCTCTGCTACAGCAGGCAAACTTGGAGGCGCATCTGACTATGGACATGGAAATTATCTTGAAGTCTTAGTCTTTAAAGTCACTGTGGTTACAATTTCCATTATGCATGTCTAATTAGCCATACAGGCCTTCGCTATTTTCTGAAAATAACTTTAAATCATCAGTACCATGAGTCGGCCACAAGTACCTTGAGTCGTCCACATCACACTATGAATCAACAGCTACCTTCCAGGGTGTCTATCTCTGTACCAACTACAGAGAAAGGGCTGGTTTAATGTTCACTGACACTTGACAGTGTCAGAATGTAATGCACTAATCATTTTTGCTGGAAGTTAAATGACTTTCTTGACCAAAAGCACTACATTTCAGACTTTTCATTATTTACTGCGGATATTCTCTTCCAAGGTGGTTGATAATTTGCCAGAAACCGACCTGCCACTGTGAGAATAATGCCATTGGGTCCACATTATAGACAGCTGGTCAATAGAACTGGGGCTGAATTCCGAAAATTGGTAAAGTAGCAGCAACAACCTCTCCCCTTAAAGCTTCAAGGTAGAGAGGTTGAAATCCACCAAAGTGGACTTTTATCATTAGAATTTGGACCCAAAATCAAGGAGAATGGCCGACTCAAGGTATATGAACGACTCAGGGTCACTCTACCCTATACATGAATGACAGAGTAAGGAGTACTGAATGTATGTAGCCCTGCTAGCGCAGTGTATAGCAGCAGTGGACTTTTTATCTGAGGGTGGTAAGATCGAATCCCTTTAGATTTAATTTTTTTCTTCCTGTTTTTTTTTATTCGATAGATAAAAAGCTACATATATTTACCTCCAATTGCGTTTTCAAATAAAGTTTATATAGGATTAGAGGAGGTAGAAATACGTATTTTACACCACTACGTCTCTGGAACGTAACTAAACCATAACGTTTTAATGTCCACATACCAAGCAAATCCACGTAATTCAGACCAATTTGGTAGGTGCCAGACCTAGTTATACCAAAAAGCTACGTAGCAGTTTGGTATAGGGCTGCATCCACTGTTGACAGATGGACCATTGGTCTGTTTCATCCATTTAAATTATCATTGATTTCTATGGAGAAAAAACAGATGAAGGGAGACGGATGGTCCATCCGTCTCCATTGCTCTGGTGGACAAGTATATATTTCTGTACCTAGTGGTCCGGGTTCTACATTTAAAAGGACAAACACATTCTTGCTCTAGTGTGTACAAATGTTTCTTTTAGGTGAATAGTATCTATAGATGATTCGGGGTTATCCACAAATGACGCCATGCTGGAGGGGGTGGGGGTCAGGCCCGGCATGACAGAATTAATTTTCCATATACCATATGTTGTAAAATTACAAAAAATTGTCTGTAAATTATAAACAGCAAGATTTGCTGTAAATGGACAGCAAAATATACTGTAACATTACAGAAACCTTGCAGGCAACCGAGGTTCCAGCAACTATTACTGTAGAATATCAGAAAATGGGAGTGTAAAATTACAGTAAGAGGTTCTGTTAATCTACAGTAAATGTATTGTATATATACAGAAATAGGTACAAAAGATACTGCTATACAGGCTACCAGTGAGGTTAGTCCATTGGGAACATCCCCATAATATTATTTATGTTTGCACTCCGTGCATGCATTGATTACATTATATTAAAAAGGGCATCATTGGTCCGCTGGTTATAAAATCGAATTTATTGACTGTATCAGCCTTCAGTACCCTTGGGGTACCAGATGAAGCAAAATTCTCATGCTGTGAAGCAGTAAGGAATATCTGAATTATCTTGATTTTTTAACTCCATTTTCTTTAGCATTTATATTTACAGGGTTTCTAATATCCTGAATCCTCCCCCAGTTCTCTCTGTGTTCAGAATAAAAGTATTTTTTATAGAAAAGTATTTATTTATACACATACTCTTGTCAGAAAGCCTAACAACAGAAAGCATATTATTTTGTACAAATCCGCCATGTTTTTCTGATCCAAGTGGTGATTAAAATAATCATTTTCCAAAAGATTTATACCCAAATGTTGGTTAGAACTTTTACCACATACCCATTCCATGGTCCTTTTGAATATTATGTTATAATTCCCCGGATTCACTGAAATACCTCTCCCTAAACTTTTGAAGTGGAATCCTCCAAGAGTATCTGCTTGGAGAGTGACATTGCTGTCTCGCTTTTTTTGGGGTGCAACGTCATGTCACTAAGCAATGTCACATCACTAGGTAACGTCACATCACTAGGCAACGTCACTAAGTGCTTCTATTACGACGAGAATGGGCCACAGTTTCCCGTGAATAGTGGCCACAGTTTCTCTTGAAATGTGGCTCCAAACACTAGTGGTGAAGCCATTAGTACTATAAAAAATGCATGCCTAATGAAGACAAAGATGCCTCCAATACCAGAGAAATGCCATTATTAAGACACTATTGACGGTGAGAGAAGTAGAGAACCATCTCACCCAAACCATTTTGTGGTCGATCAGATTTAGCACTGATATAGCCTAAAGGCTGGTAGGCCTGTGTTACCTTCAATCTCAGTTTCTACACAACTCAAAAAGAGTTTTCCCATGCTTTATGCTGTAAATGTTTTGTCAATGATATGAAAACGATTTGGCCCATGCATGTTTCTATCAGTGCTGTCTAAAAAATATTTAACAGGTTCTTCCTCGTTATGTTTTGGCAAGACCCTCCTGGAGACAATATTGGATTTAGGTGCTTACTATAAGAATATACATGTTGGCAATCAGTGAGGCGTTTCGGCCCTTGCTGGTTGGCATTCTGGGGCTCTACCGGGGCAGAGGCCCTCCGACCGGGGGTGGATGGAGGATTGTCTGCTGACTCTGCACCTTGATGTACTTCTGGACAAGTTCCCATGGGTCCTACCTGGAGGAGTAGTTCATATACCCGTTGCACCCAGCTACTGCGCCATCATGTAGGGCTGGTCATGCTTGTACATGCTTTCACCTAGCTGTTGCACCACCATGCAATGCTAGTTCCTGATAGCTCACTTCACGGGGCATGGAACTCACCTAACTGGACTAATTGTGGATGGATCTCGAATTCGTCTGGGGTGTTGGAGAAGGTGGATCCCAAAGTTCATCGCTGCCTGGAGGACCTTTGACCCGGAGACTAGACATTTACCCACTGTACTGTGTACTTTTATTTTTTTTGTAAGCATTTGCAGTTAGCCCCCCTGGTGCCTATGGACCCGCCTATTGGACTAAGGGTCCTGTCCGTGCACCCTCCGAGGGGTGTCGGGCTTAAAATAATATTACATTACATTATTAATATACATACTGAACGTATGGTATACTGCTACCCTCTAGTGGGAGAAAATACAGGTAAGGCTATTTAGGTAAACCCTTGTTATGGCCATTATATGTACTTCAATTATGTGGCAGGGGGATTGGTTGGCCTAGGTGAGTGAGTAATAGATGTTTAACGCCATTTCGACAGCTAAGGTCATATTCATGGTGAGAACGACATTTCACAATTTCAGAGGAATGTGTCAGTGCCCATGCATATGTGCACCACACACATCCTGAGGGGATAGGAAAGATGAGAAGTAGTCCCTTTTAAGTGGGCTAGGGACGCCCGGGTTGGCCTACGGCATAGGTGTATATAAGAGTAGTTATATATGATAACTTACTGTACACATGTATATATAGAGCTGCAAAGCTGGGGCTGTACAGTAATGCTCACTGTATTTGGGAATACTGCACATATGCTGGGCATGTTCCTGTTAGAAAACACAAACTCCTAAAAGCGTAACATCTATTTTCATACTTCTATCCCACCTACGTCAAAAGTTGGCAGACTGAGACTCTATTGAATAATACAGAAGTTTCCGGTTAGAATATTGGATTTCGAATTTTAATAGCCTACTCATTCATGAGATGAGTAAGAACCCAGGGAGGAATTTTCATACTGGTATTCAAAAAAATTCCACATCTGAGCGAGTGTGGGAAAACATCTGAGTGTAGTTTTGGGAGAAACAAGTCTGCTCCTACCTCCTGTAGAGTATTGGATTTTTTTTTTTTTTTGTTCTGAACAGTGATGAAGTATGGTTTAGGTGGATGCATGGCCTTCACTACATCTCACTACGCCTTGGTTAAGGTCCTAATGTCTACCCTCGTTTATGGAACAGGATGTACCACTACATGATCAATCTCAGGAATAATTTCCATATACATGTACAGTGGTTTGTAGGCTACTGACCCTAGAACTTGAATCATTCATGTATTCATCATTTTCTTTTAACCCCATGTAGGTAACTACAGTGTGAGGGCTATTTAAGAATTCAGCCATAAAAATACACTGTCTGTCAGATATCAAGGACACTAAGCCTCATCTGATTCTTTTTCAATCAGAACCTTCTTTCAATTCTGTTGATTACGCCTCTGTTACAATGCACTAAAATAGAGAGCTAGAAGGATATCACTGCATTTTCTTATTACTTGAAATCTGCTAAGTGGAGAGAAGGATTGAAATGGGACAAAGCAACTTGTCTCCAATGCGAATGGGAAGGGGTGGGGGTGAGCAGACAGTCAGAATTGGAGGAAGGGAGTCATGCAATATGAAATGGTAAAGAAGGAACAGGTATAATTTGATCGTAACACACAAACTGGAATTTAAGATGGATATCACTCTATAACCCAGGGTTAGACATCAAAAGTGGCCCGGTGGCTAATGGCCAGTATTACTGCATATGGGCCAGTAATGTCATTTTTTATTTGCCTCTAGAGGGGAAAAATTGTAGTAGCCCCACAGTTGTGAGGTGCATCTTATTATGTTTTTGTATGTCAGCAAGGTGGCTGGCAGGGATGTATTAAAAGTAATTAGATTTTCGTCATATTCTCACTGGAGTCCCTAAATGATATGCGCTAACTATACATATATATATATATATATATATATATATATATATATATATATATATATATATATAATTAGCGCATATATATATATATATATATATATATATATATATATATATATATGCAAGAATAATATAGGGGTCCCGAGTACATTTTTGAGATACAGATGTTTCAACCCTGTATAGGATTACATAGTGATTTGTCACGATTCCTCAGGAGGGCCAAAATTTAGGAATGAAAAACAAAATGAAAATGCAATGAAAAAAAAAAGAAAATTGCAAAGTCAATGAAGAATGAAAAACAAAGAAAAAACCAATGAAATGAAAATCAAAAATCCTATTCCATTCACAAAGTCAATTCACATTGAAAACTCAATCACCATCTGGTTGCTGTCAACTGTCAACTGTCAATTCACATTGTCAAAGGCAAAGTCAATAGTCAACGAAAAGTGAAAACTCAATCACCATCTGGTTGCTGTCAACTGTCAACTGTCAATCCTCCTGGTCCAACTTGTGACAGGTATATTTTCACATTGATGAGTGTGTGAGGAGGGATGGAGAGTGTGAGTAGGGGAATGGGAGGAGTGGGTGAGTAGGGGAATGAGGGGAATGGGTGAGTAGGGGAATGAGGGGAGTGGATGAGTAGGGGAATGAGGAGGGATGAGTAGGGTAATGAGGGGAGTGGGCAAGTAGGTAATGAGGGCAGTAGTAAGTAGGGGAATGAGGGGAGTGGATGAGTAGGGGAATGAGGGAGGGGTGAGTAGGGTAATGAGGGGAGTGGGCAAGTAGGTAATTAGGGCAGTGGTGAGTAGGGGAATGAGAGGAGTGGGTAAGTAGGTAATGAGGGTAGTGGTGAGTAGGGGAATGAGGGAATGGGAGACTAGGGAATGATGGGAGTGAGTGAGTAGCCTGGGGATATGGAAAGTGGGTAAGTAGGGGAATGAGGGGGTGGGTAAGTAGCAGTATAGGATGGCCAGCATATGTAGATCTAAATCCGATGATTGGGCCAACATTGGCTACCATGGAACTCACCCACTCACTTCATTTCAGTGTAGGTCTTAAGATATGCTCTGCTCTTTCTCATTCTGACCCAGTTCCCTTATTCCTCTACTGAACCCTCATCCCCCAACTCTGAACCACTCACCCCTACTGACCCACTGGACCCCTCATTTCCTTACTCACCCATTCCCCTTATTCCCTACTCACCCACTCCCTCATTCCCCTAGTCCCCCACTCCTCTCATTTCCCTACTCGCCCTATCCCCTCAATTTCCTTCTCACAACTCATTCCCTATTGAACCACTAATCACACTCCCCTCATTCCCCTACTCACCACTCCCCTCATTCCCCTACTCACCACTCCCCTCATTCCCCTACTCACCCACTCTTCTCATTCCTCTACTCATCACTCCCCTCATTCCCATACTTAACACTCCCCTCATTCCCCTACTCCCCCACTCCCTATTCCCCTCCCTCATCCCCATCCCCCACATCCCTACTCCCCCATCCCCCTACTCCCCCATCCCCCTACTCCCCCATTCCCCTATTCCCCCTCCATCATCCCCCATCACCCCATTCCCCCAAGCCCCTACTCACCTTACTTCCCCATCCCCCTACTCCCCCATTCCCCCATCCCCCTACTCACCCATTCCCCCTTCCCCATCTCACCCCTCTCTCATCCCCCCATCCCCCTACTCACCCAACTCCCCTCATTCCCCTACTCCCCCCATTCCATATTCCCTTCTCCCCCATCCCCCCATCCCCTACTCCCCATGCCCCAACTCGCCCCTCCCTCACCCCCTTACTGTTTCACTTCCCTCATTCCCATACTCACCCACTCCCCAATGTTAAAAGATAACTGTCACAAGTTGGGCCATGAGGATTGACAGTTGACAGCAACCAGATTGTGATTGGGTTTTCATTTTTCATTGAATTTGTGAATGGACTTTTGATTTTTTTCGTTTTTCATTTCATTTTCTTTCTTTTTTTCACTTAAACATTAGGTTTTCCATTGATCATTGATTTTGTAAGTGCAATCTATTTTTTTTTTCATTCTGTTTTCATTTTGTCAATCCTCAATTGACTTTGTGAATGAAATTTGATTTTTTTTCCTTCATTTTATTTCTGTTTTCAAATTTTGGTTTTCATTCTTCATTGACTTTGTAAATGAAATTTGATTTCTTTTTTTCTGTTTTATTTTCATTTTTCATATACTTTACTTATTTCAAATAAGGATTCTTTTTCAGTTCTTTTTCATACTGTTTTTCATTTCTAAGTTTTGGCCCTCCTGGGCCACTGTTATAAAATCCCCAATTTGGACAAACTTTCCTGATATTCCTCTTGGCACTTTGCACAGCGCATGGGAAAATCAATGCGGAGTGTACAATGGAGGAGTAGGAGAAGGAATGGTGGCAAAGAACAAAGACCCATGGGTTACATAGTTCCCCTGGTGAGTGATGGTGGAACTACAAGTAACCTTAGTTGCGTATATACCCCAATAAATAATATAATCATTTATTGGAACCATAAATCCTAAGATTCATATCCTAAAGACTTAGTAATTAGATTTTCTTTTATAACTTTCCCAGACGTAAGTCACTCAAATCTGATTTTACGTAGACGTATCAATGCTGTAAGCATGCTGTACATCTGCGTTATATTGCCTACGTAGTGGGCGCTAAACCTGCCTAATGTCACACAGAGACGTTCCCTGCCAGCCACCCGAAGAAAATGAATGTTGGTGTTGTATCCCATACAATGTGACAAGGCCAGTCCAAAATGAACCAGGCTAGGAGCAAGATGATAGGGATGTTTCTTTGTTCATGGAGTTGCCAAAGGTTACCCAGTGCAGTTCCATGGGATCAGACTCTTCATATTCATTTGGTCAATTTATAAGAAAAGTTGGAAAAGTCAAAACCCACTATGAGAACACTTTCAGTTGGTTTACTGCAATATAATGACGGGTAGATTCACCAGTTTCTTTTTTAGGGGTTGCCAGGCTGTGCAGTGGCCAGCGATGTTGCGACGCAACATCGCTGGGCAACTCCTATTATGTTTTGGGTTTCCGGGAGTGACGTCATAATCGCCGTGTGACGCCATCTGTGACTTCATGGGGCAAACATGACGTAATAGGAGTGGCAACTCCTATGCCCGGTCCTTGCCACATTTTTCTTGTTTACAGTGCACCTTGCCAGTATTTGAAATCACATTACTGAACTATTTGTTTGCGTATTGGAATTTGACTTTAAAAGGCACAGAATGCTGTATAAATCTAGTTTTGTAGTTCCTGTAGTGTGTTTGTTTCATCACTTTGGCTGAGTAGCGAGATACATAGAATGGGGCCGACCATAATTATTTTTTTCTTTTTTTCCCCTGCAATTCTGAGAATTTTGAAGAAATTGTTCACATTTTTCGTTAATTTTCATCCATTTTCCCGATTTTCCCCGTGTTCTTCATAGATGTTCACTAATATTTCTGTGGGTCTCGAGTCTAGTTTAACAGGCATATCCATTTTCACCTTTCTCATGTATTTCAATGCAAAATCCCATATATTTTGCAGTAATACTTTGTATGGGAAGGTAAAAGTTCTTAAACTTTCTGACAACTTGCAAATTCTTCCACACGCCATTCTAAGGCAAAACTTATCTCAACCTTTGACCCTTACGGGCCCAGAATAGCAAAAGTACGCTCTTAACTATCTATGTATGTTCAACAGACCACCATATAGGTTTAATAATAATCATATTAAGATGGTTCTAACACCAGCAGACTCAGAATGCCAAGAGCAATGATACCAAATTTGTTATGGTGCAATGAGTATGTAATTATTAGTAGGCACTAATCCAAAAAATAGTGAATTAAATGTAGCTTAAAATGCATGAAAAGTGTGCGCTCTGGCCATGAGAAAAACGGAAAAATACAGAAAAAGCACACATTCATAAGTTTTGATTAAAATACTAAAAATATTGATGAAACATTTTTCATATAATTTTCTCCAAGGAGTACAACTACAATATATATTTCTTTCAATTTTCATCAGAATTACATCCTTTGAAATGTCAAAATAACGTTTTATGGATTGGAAATAACCTATTCCCACCAGAATAAAATGAAAATAAAAAGAAAGGATGATTATCTGGGCACTTCTATTGAATCAGCCCTTTTCAACTTATTGTGCCATAATCATTTCCTACTTATTCATGTAATATCCTAACATATATGCTTCATATTACATTTTCTGATATATTGGACCTTTTTATTGTCATTTAAATCAGTAGTTTATTCTGAACATGTTAACGTTTATAGCCTATACAATGTCAAGTTTGTCGAATAAATCAGTTTCTCAAAATAATTCTGGGCACCAAAGGGTTAACACTAAGATATTGCCAATATTGCCTGGACAAGTTTTATGTTTCTTCATTTCAGGTGTCAGCCCTTAATATGGGCAGTGCTCAGTATGCTTTTGAATTGAAGAAAAAAAAAACAACAAAAAAAACCCCGCAAACTTCACGAGGATGATGCATCTCGCATGAAACATACCTGCTCTGGCCTGAGGAAAATCGAAATAATCTTATATACCCTCTGACGGCTTCTGACATATTTCAGATGAGAAATCTTGCAATATCTGATGAAGCTGAACTGGGGTCTGACATCACATTATAAAATACCATCATATAGATTTTCAGTTTCATTGATTCTACACTAATTTTGTATTACGGCAAAGAAAACTAAGGGAATATTCAAGGATAAAACCACGGTCAAAGACTACAAAGGTTATACTCCACCTGGCTCTGCACCCTATTGTTCCTACTGTAGGTTTATTTCCATATTCTGCAGTTTGGGGGCCAACAGGAGGTTTTATGAATTAGGTCAGTTCTAGCAGGAGGTTTTGTGAATTGGGTCAGGTCTGGGAGGAGGTTTTGTGAAATAGGCCAAGCATAGCAGGAGGTTTTATGAATAAGGTCACTTTTGAACAGCAGATGTAATTCTTGGGAAAATTCTGTCCCATATGGGATTCCTACCCACACACCAGGCAGTGCTGGGATCCTGAGTCTCATGTGTTAACCATTACACTATGAGTCCTCAGCTGATACTGTGGGTGTTAGAACATCTACTGAAGGGCAATATGCTACTTCTATGACTGAGTAATCAATTATAGATAAACAGGGTTATTTTTACTTTGAAAGTTTGACTGGTCAATCTAGTGTAGTGGTTAAGGCCTGGGACTAGAAATCTAGACCACACAGGTTCAAACCCCTGGTGTGATTTTGTTTTATTCTCAGTTGACCACTGTCATTTTTGCAACAAATTCTAAAAATAATGTATTATAATGAACATCCTCTGATTGCCAAAATGATAAAGGGGGCTTCAGGGGGGCCTTTTACAAAGACTCCTTTTACCTTGTATGTGTAAGTTAAAAACACTTTCCCCATGCAGTGAACCCACAATCTGTGATTCAAAGTCAGACATACTAACCATTATACTATTGAGACCACTGGTAATTGTAGACTGGAACACCATATATTTATCATAGCTTTGTATTACAACCAGTGTAGAAGATTCAAATCCTCTTCTAGGCCTCTACAGTTTATGTCAAAATAATCTTATATTTATGGTTTTACTGTTACATAAACTTCAGTGGATGGAGTATAAGTCAGAAAACCTCCTTAGAGCTGGAGGTTTTGCCATAAAACCTCCTCGGCTTCACCTTGGAGGAGCTCTGCGGAGGTTTTTTCAATTACATATACTACTGTAGTGACTCGTGGTTTAATACATAGGGGCTTATCCTACCCATCGTAGCTACCAGTGCATGAACCCAGCAACGATGCCTGAAGACGTGAAGTTCTAGATGATCTTAGAAGAGCTTTATTCATCAGTTGAATTTACGGTAATCCAAAAGGATTCACAAGGTAGTAGAGTTGAGGGAGAATGCTATGGTCCTCTGGCTGTGTACCCTATAGGAGTGAACAAAGGCACTATCAGTAGCAGACTTCCTGTGGAAAGCTGGAGTTGAGCTGTATTCATACAGCCAGCGATAGACCACAGTGACCCCTAGGCAAGGATTTTCACTTGGACAGGTTGCATGTCTCAGGAAGTCATTTCTCAGACTCAAAGTTTTGGGCGCCCCCAAATCGTACCAGCCTGGGCTGGCTCAGAAGGGAATTATTGATTGGTCAGGGTCAAATACTACAAATAGTGCAGATAGAGAGGGAAAATCCATGCATCTGAATAGCCAATCGTAGGCAATTAGGGTTCACCCACTCCCCTTCACTACAATTGGACTGGATCGTAAGGGGTGGGCAATTCGTAGTGGGCAGACTGAATTCGTAAGGTCGAATCCCACATGGCGATTTATCGCTCAAATATCTCTGCGATTTTGTCCCTTGCGATTTTTGGGTCTTCCTGGGCTCCTAGATCGCAAGAATTGTTCAACTTATACTGAATCTAACAGTGAATTAAGACCAATTAAGTAGTTATCCTTGCGATATAGGGGCTCAGGAAAGCCCCAAGAGAGCAAGGGACAAAATCGCAGAGATAATTCAGCCCTAAATCGCCATGTGGGATTCGACCTGTAGCGTTTGAGAAATATCTAGATGGACTTGCTCCTTATGGGCCGAAACAGTGTTTTGGGATGAAACCGTCAACCCCTGAGGCAGAATGACTGAGGCAGCTCGAGTTGGATTCAGACGGCATTAGATGGATATTGAGCCCTATGTCTTGAACCGAAGTCACTCTCCTCAAGAAGTGTCTTTGGTATTATGATATGTCACACTACACAGGTCTATGTCTATCTTGGATGACAACTTTATACAACTTTTGTGTATGAGAGGGGGCATAATGGTTGTAGCCATAGGACAGGGATCATCTGACTTAGGTCGTTTTATTAGAGGAGTGTCAGGGAACAATTCACAGTAAGAGTATTCAAGTTGCAGAGAAGGAATTTGATGCTATGTTGTCCTGGGGCTTAGCATCTAAATCACAGTAAAATGATAGCCTATGCACACTTAATATGTTCCTTCCAAGTGGGCACAGAAATTTAATATAACGTTGACAACTGGTTGATATCGTGTTGATAAACCTGTCTTCAACACTTCTTCAATGATTGCAATTGATTTTTGTCAACCACTGTCAATCATCACCATTCCAACATCTGATCAACAATAGACATATCAATGTTGAAATAATGTTATCGATTCGACATTGGGTTTGTCACTTATAGATTCTCAATTTTGATTCTATGTATGTGTCAACTCACAATCACTTTGCAACTATCAACGTTGAAAACAATGTTAAAACAACATTGAATCAATTGAAATACATGTGTTGAAGCTGTACTGACGTTTGAATATTAAATAGAAGTTTCTTTGATCAAGCCTCAACTTTCAAATTCAAACATATTTCAACCTGACAGTAACCATTGATAGTCAGCTATTATCTACGTATAACATAGATATAAATACTAACGTTAATTCAAGGGACATGTACCCACTAGGTGTAAAACTGTCAGTCCTCTTTGTCACCACACCCCCCACATTCACGATGAAATTGCTGTTTTACTGTCCTTCTCTTCATAAAGCAGACATACATAAAAAAACCAAAGCCAGAGAATCGTCAACTGCTGAAAGAGCAGCTGTCAGCTTTCCATGCTTCGGTTCCCCGTGTATCAACTCAGTGTTTTATCCTCGATTTGCGACCTGTCAAGATATTTTAAACAGGAATGGAGACGCACCCTTAAAATAATTCTGGCACAAGCTACACTTTTATAAAACACAACATGTCCAACTGAAGTTTGAAGTTTCAAAAGTTTATTGGCCATAGAAATTATAACAAGGATATTTTTCTGATTATAGCCACAATATTCACAAGGCTATTACTAGCTGGGCACAGTTGCATAACAGGAAGACAATGAAGGGTAACAGGATTGGTTTGGTGGTTTCCACAAGCTATAGTTGTACAAATCATTAGTCTAAGTTATAGCACATATAGTACAGCAAAATAATATACCTTGAGACTCACATAGCAATTTGGCATCTCAATAAAATATTACGCAATCTCTTTCTTTATAAGTGTTTTAAATGTCTTTAGGTCAAGGGCCTTTTGAATTTGCTCTGTAAGTCAATCCCATATTAACATACCTCTATATAATGGGCTCTGTCTGTACAATTCACAGTTCAGTTTAGCAACTTTCAATTTTAGGCGGTTACTACTCCGCAGACTTCTCACGTTAACTACTAGATTAGATGCATCCCGTGTGATTCTATAGACTAAACACATCAAGGCACATTGTCGCCTCATATCGAGATAAATTATTCAAACAGAATTCATGTAAAAAGGTGACATGGACATCAGGAGGAAATCTGATGCATAGACTCAGCCTCAAAAAGTTGGTTTGGTGAGTTTGCAAATGTGTGATTGACAATAGTAGCTGGACCACTTTCCTAGATAAATTGAAAATATATTCATTATCTGTAACACCATCTGCCTGGATATTTTAAGAATCACTTCCATGTTTATGTATCTGTGAATTTTGCACAGTTGCACATATTTTACATAAACATTATGATCCACCTTTTTGCAGTGCTCCCTAAAACTTAGATGCTTATCAATCACAACACCAAAGTTATTAAACATCAAGACGTCCTTAAGAATAGAACCATTTAGTATTAGATTTACACTGTCTAAGTTTAGTCTCGCATTTACTGGTTAACCCCACAAAACTTGGGTTTTATTAGTATTAACTGTTAGCTTATTTTTATGGCACCAGTCATCTGTGGGCAGATGAGGGGAAATGGCCCTCCCTGCGGGATTTTTAGTACTGGATTTGGTCACTAGGGGAGGTACAAAGGCTAGAAATGTGAAAAATAGACCAAAAATAGGTTTTATGTACTTTTTCACCCAGAAAAAGGTGGTTTTCTCAAAAACGTTCTATTTCCTGGCACTTCCTGTACATTTGGAATGCAAATGGAACGTTTTGAATCCAAAACCAGGCCTAAATAAGGGTTTTCAGAGAAATTTGTTGCCATGGCAACCAAAATCCTATTCTAAATAGGAAAAAAATAATGTTAACTGATAGAAGGATTCATGGAGATACCATTTCTAGATCCAAAGCTATGCCCGAATGTATGGAAAGGGATGGCCATTTTTTAATTGATTATTTAAATCATTATGCTAATAAGATGCCTGATTTTATTAAAACAGTGAATGATAGAGCTCATAGGCTGTATTGATATAGTCATGTCATTCCATTTTCATGAAGCAATATCTCCGGGACTAGAAAGGCTATCTACAAGTGTTATACCTCATTTTAAAGCTGATGGCATCAATTTCAAATTTCATATTTAACCTCGGAGGACCCTTTCCCCTCATCTGTCCACATCTATATTGTCTATATCTGCCTGTAGTTTTCTACTCATTGTGTCCACACACTGACCATGGATTGCAATAGCTAAATCATCTGCGTACAGACAACAACTATATTTTTTTTTGTATTTTGGCAGATATCATTAAAATAGACTTTAAACAATCATGGTACTGAGTCAAATGGTATACAGCATCACCTGTGGAGCGACCTGGCAAAAAGCCAAACTGTTTTTCCACTTTAATATTTTGGTCCAGTAAAAATTTTACAAATTGTCTGTGTACAATCTTTTCCAATAGCTTAGAAAGATGTTCAGTAGAGTGATAGGTCACCAGTTTGATACATCTCGTAGTGTTCCACTTTTGGGGAGAGGTACAATAGTCCCTACCTTTGATATATTTGGTACAATACCAGTTGTGAGACTGCTGGTAATCAGTTTAGCTAGTACCAGTTGATTTACAAGCAGCAAGTCTTTAATCACAACAGCCTTTACATTGTCTATACCAGTGGTTTTTCCTATATCAATACCTTTAATTATTGGACATAAGTCAACAGGGCCACAAGGCGTTAAGTCAAACCTCATAGGCCTCTGAATTACTCCCAGAATGTTACCATTATTACTAGGGGTAATTTTACTAGACAGAATCGGTCCTACATTAGCATAGTATCTATTGATATAGTCTGCTGTATCATTATGATCCACATCCACCCCTCGATCATCACACAGGTTAATCAGGGGAACAGCACTAAAACCCTTCCAGAAACGTCTGGGGTCATTTTTGTACCTAGACATTTTGGTACAGACAAAATTCCGTCTTTTCACACTGAGCTTTAGTTTTATCTCACCCATTATTCGTTTGGATTTCAGCAAATGCATGTTGGGTAAGCCCTTGGGTATGTGTCAAGCCAGATGAAGACATTTCTTTTTCTTCAATGTTAACCTACGTATTTTACCATCAAAACACGGGTTAGGCCTTTTAATATTAAATTCCCTAATAGGACAATGGGTATCAAGAAAGTGGTTAACACGATCGACTACTTTGTCGTAAACACTGTCAGGATTGTCACCATCATTCAGTTGGTCTATAAGGTCAGACAATTCAAACTTCAAGATTGCAGAATCATAGTTCTTATAGTTTCTCCCCTTAATAATACTGACGGTCCTAGGGGAATAATTATTCTGATGTAGTACTTGTTTTAAGAAAGAACTTAGATTATCGAGCTTCCACTTTTCCAGATAATGGGTATTAAATAATATTGCGTGATAATTCATTATACAACTACAACTGTATTCAACTAGATTCAATATATGTGACGAAACAGGGAAAATGATAACATTAAGGGAAATACACACAAATGCTCTAAATACAATATTTAAGGAGATATGACCAAAAGAGTAAAATATTAAGTGAAAACAAGTCTAGGGTAACATTTTCCGATGAATCTGATTATGCTATAGCCAAAGCTCTATTTTCATTCTAAAATTACCTTATTTAGAATCCAAAAAGAATGTTTTTCCTTAAATTCAGCAGATTTGTTGACATTCGGTTGTCATGGAAACTATAATTTTGTTCTTTTTGAATAAAACATTACTTTATCATATTAATCTGTCCATAAGGTTTTCATAACTGAAAACAGAATTGAATTATCCCTTCTAGATCCAAAATTATGTATGATTATGTTTAAAAATTGTTATTTTTTCCAATTATGACATTTTTTATGAATTTTACCAGAATATTTCAATATGCAATTGAGTTAAGGGCTATCCTAAATTTCCCCAGGTTGCTGACAACGAATGTTTGAGATCTCATAATTCTGTAGCTATTTAGACTATTTTATCATGCAAAGTACTAAAATGTAGCTGAAGACGTGAATTTGAAAAAAGGGATTTTCCCTTAATGTTACGCTTTCCCAAGTTTTGTCACATATAACCAGTTTCAATTGATACAGAAAACGAAAATATAGCACAACTGATGAAAAGAGAGCACTTGAATATCAATTACAATGCTTGTGATGCCCTTAAAGGGAAACAGTCCTCTACCTTCATGACCTCATATTATGATAGATTATGTTTCTAATAAAAGAATTAATCCTTGCACAGCACTGTTTCCTTTGACAGATATTACAAGATAACCCTACAGAAGGTTCTGATATAAGATCAGTATGGTGTATAATTCATTATTCTAATTATAATATATTCTGTCATACACTCCATGCATGAACATTGCAACATCTGATGCATTTAGGGCAATCATGTGTCATCAGATGCATCACATAACCCTGCTGCTATCTCTGCCAAGCAGGAACTTTCAAAGCTTTACCTATAGCAGACCTATGGCGTCTGTCCCCTCTGTGAAGGTCAAAAATCATACTGGTAGGACATTTCCTAAGTTGTAGGTGTTTTGGGACATGTGTATAATGTCATAGAAGTACTTAGGAAAAGCCATATTTGGCATTTTTGGAAGCCTTGGACCTAGAACTATAGGATGCAACATTTTACATCCATATCTGTTGGTTTTAATGTGTGGATATAGACCTTTTCTCATGAAATATAGGGTTATCTGGGTTAATAAGGGGTGAAGCAAATTCAGCAAGATTATTAGGTCCTAGCTTCCCGACAGCATACTCACTTTCATGTGACATTTACCCAGTAAATACGCATTTGCATATTGACATTGCACACTGGTATATCTACGTAGTACTACATAGCTTTGCTTGGTATGTGGAGATTAAAACATTAAGGGGTACTTATGTTATAGATACATAGATATCAGAAATACATTTTCGATGTTTTTCTCTACCAAAAATCTACCAAAAAAAAAAAAGGGGGGAGGGGAAAGACACTTGAAAAAACGTTGGTATAAGATCTATTTAAGGTGAAGCCTTGAGCCCTAGGCCTTTCACATCTGATTCCTACTTGCTACCTCTGTACTTCCAATTCTGATGAAGAAATGTCTGTAAAAAGTCCATCATGTCATATCCATTACCTTTTATCTCCAGTCAAGAGAATTCATGTTATACTCTTGAGTCTAAGGAATTTGATTGCCTGGTTAGCTCAGTTGGTAGGTCAAAGATTTTCAAAACCAGGGATCCTGTGTTCAATCCCAGCCCAAACAAAAAAAAAACAAATTTTTTTTTTATAAGGAGCATTATACAATTTTTTCCGCGTTTCTTTAGGTAGGAGGAAAACGTAGAAAAATGTAGAAACACGTATTTGATATCTACGTATCTAGAATTAAACCTTTACGTTTTAACCTCCACATTATCATGCAAAAATCCGTAATTCAGACCAATTTGGTAGGATCCATTCCTAGTTAACCCAAAAAGCAAGTAGTATTTTGGTGTGGTGTTTTTTACTGGGTAGGAATATTGATTATTGGCCATGTACTCTCCTGTCACATGCCTCTAAGCACGAATCGAGAAATGAACATTCTCATGAATTGGTATTAAGATTCTTGTGAGGATCACAGGTCAAGACACATGTAGATGTCTTGAGTTATTCCTTGGAATAAACCAAGTCGTTTCTCGGGTCAATCACAATTCATGACACAAGTTTACATCTCAATTTATTCTTTGATAGTAAACATGTTCTTATAAGCCATTGGATTCCTGTGGGGATCACAAGTGATGACATGAGTTCACATCTAGAGTTGTCCCTGAGAACTAACTGGGTAGATTCTTATGGCCATCACATTGAAAACATTGAAGATACGAAACTAGTCAGCAGTGACCACTTTAGGTCCTCAAGTTGACAATACCTAAAACTACAACTTTAGGTAATCAAAATGACGACTTTACTGACAGTACAGAGTCATCATATTGATGACTCAGGTTGTCAGGATGACGACCCAAAGTCGTCATTTTGACTACCCAAAGTTGTAGTTTTAGGTATCGTCAACTTGAGGACCTAAAGTGGTCACCACTGACTAGTTTTGGATGTTCCATGTCTTCAGTGCACAAGTCTTGACACAAGTTTACATCTTGAGATATTCCTAGGAATTTGATATCTAGTCGGCCCTTGCTACCTCGCCCCTTTAATTGCTCAGATCCCTCATTACCTCAGACACAGGATGTACAACTCCCTCTTTATTTTCTATTATATTTGGACTTAAATCCTCGAATAATTTGCTTCCTCGGAGAATTTACCTTGCATTTTCCAATCTGAGGAAGCAAGGGTTGACTGTCCTTCTAAACAAGACTTGAGAAACAAACGTTCTGATGACACAGTGGATTCTCATGAAGAAAACACAAATATTGATATGGCCCTTTCCTGTCATGGCGATACTTAATGTATGACATTATTAGGTGCATCGATATTGAGAAAGAACCTCACTGTCAAATATTGTTACAAAAATCACACAGACCTGCTACTGTTGCATGGCTTGTTGTATTGTATAACACCATGTTCAGATAGTAGGTAGGTTACGTTGAAACAGGTTGAAAACCAGTACTGAATTATATAGAAAGAAACGCTAGGTCTGTGGATGGAACGTGCCGAGATCATGAATAATTATGATGATAAGAAATGAGCGTGTCTTGCCGAGAATTAGTCATATCCACAGTCATGCCCAAGATGTATGGTCATCATCGTACGCCCAAGCCATGGGTTAATTAGTGGGACCATGGCGACTTAGGATTAAGACCGGTATAGTAGGGCTAATGGCTTATGACGCTGCTAATGAACCCTCCGTAATCTTGCTTTGTTATCGAAGATAGTCACTCGCTGACGCATAGTGCTAGGATGGCATTTCTCAAGTTACTACGAATTCACAATTCTGGTACAACTCAGAGTGCCTAAATTCACAACATAATATGCCTGGGACTTTCCACGGTATGACTAGGGAACATCGCTTCTATTCATACCGGTGGAGGGAGTGAAAGATCGATTAGAGGGCCCGATGGTTGTCCTGTTCAACCAAGCTGTACGATTGCAGGTATATGTAGAGTGGTGCTAAGGCTTTGGTGTTATCCTGATTAGTCTGCGTGGTCATAGGATAACGCAGAGTAGTGTACATAGCCTTATCTTCAGTTTTATATGGAGCACTGACGTACGACTTGTGAAGGTGGATTTAGAAGGGGATGGGGGTGAGTGTCCCGCTTTTTTTCGTTTTGTGTTGTTGTAATTTCCAATTTTCTAACATTAAATTTGCTTTATAAGACGCGGTGGAAGAAATCTTCCAATGGTGCGCCCCCTCCCCCGTTTTCAAATTTCTGGAACCACCACTGCCACAAGTTGCAGAACACCAATTGACGGGAGGTGACAGCAGGAGACACTTTGTAGCTCCGCACTGAAGGGTGTTGTACAATGATTATTGGTCTAAAACCTGACAGTGGGTAGGCAAACCAGGCATCAAATTAATCCTTAGGATGTATATTAATCGGTTTGAGTGTTATTTAGGCTGATATTTGAGGGTAGGTTGAGGGGGGTGCACTCTTTACAATTACAGAATTTATTGCAATCATTCACTGCAAAACCCCCAAATCTGGGTATGTCCGCACTCTACGGCCGATAGCGGAAATGTTAATCATATTGTACCACATCTCATGGCCCTAAATTTATGGGAAAAATGTGTGCCTACAAGAAAATAACAGTGACTGAGCCCAGAAATTAGCACAAATATTTTATTCTCGCCCATATGCTATATAAGCCAACAGTGAGAAAATAATTAGTGTCCTGCAGCCCACAGGGGGCCTTTCTAGAAGGCTAGACCTCCCAATCATCATGAATAAGTCATATAGAAACAATTCACCTTTTTGATGAAATAACTTTGCAAAGAGTGATATTTGAGCTTGTAGTCTGTACGTTCATAACAATGATATGACCATCTATTCATCTGATAAGTGTTTTGATAGCGACTCCTCCCATCCATTTGTACTGAGCCAACCCATGTAGATATAGTCCAAGGTACTTGGTGATATTTGAGCTTGTACTCTGTAAGTTCATAACAATGATATGACCATCTATTCATCTGATAAGTGTTTTGATAGCAACTCCTCCCATCCATTTGTAATGAGCCAACCCATGTAGATATAGTCCAAGGTACTATTTTATACCCTTTCCAATAATCACTATGATATTTCGATCTCATATTTACAAGGGTTGTCATTTTACACTGACCACGCAACAATTGCCTGTGAAATTGATATTTGATTTCTTCTTCCAAAGAGACCAATAAGCAGGTGTAATTTGAGGTTCATTTTCAGAGTCCATATCACATGATACAACATAGATGAAAAATAAATGAGAGAGCTGGGAAGAAAACAGATCTATCTGCTCAGTAAACAACACCACCATCTCGGAATAAGCATACTTATGTGAACCGACTGCCCTAAGCTCCATGAAGGTATTACTTTCTGATTTATGTATCCCCCAATCCCCAATACACTGATACTCTCCTGCATCGCTCATGGCAGGTAGTCATTACTATGGGTTTAGGGAGATCTCCATGAGCAATGTAATGGGAGTTCTCGAAGTTTACTGTCTTTTGTCACAAAACTCATAAAAGTTGAAGGCATTTATAATGACCATCTGGGGGAAGCGGAATTTTTCTTCCAAAGGTTTTTAAATGAGTTGTGACTGTGCACAGCCAAGCCTAATGAGTTACAAGTTGGAACAGTTTCTTCATTGCTGGCAGAAAACCTGATGAGCGAGGTCGTAACCTATTCTCAATTGCGGATCTTATTTAAAGCTACATAAGCTACATCATATCACAATACCAATATTGTCTGGACTTTCTTTATACCTCTATAAAACACTGTTGCATTGCCCTTTCTGAATAGGACATTGTGTATGGGTACCTTCAATTTTTCCTTTCTTGTGATTTATGGGTGCAGGGTTGCTAAACCGATATGAAATGAATATGCTTATGTAAGGAAACTGATGCATGGGCAGGGCCTAGTTTAAGTATTGTGCTTTGGATACATTTTTTTCGACAACCTCCCTACATTTCTGAATTTCATTCTGATTCGGCAGGGATATCTAAATCACAGAGATATTCAGACGAATAATTTGTTAGTGGAAGGTGGGGGGGGGGGCCATAGTTTTTCCCATCATAATTCTAGATAATCTCCAAGGCAAAATCATGGATAGATCCTGGATGGAGAGAAGTCAGTGATTTGAGGGTTATGAAAGATTGATAAGCAAGTTACATGTAACTCTATTTCATACTGTAAAGGAAATAAAAGGCTAACGCCGAATAAGGTTCAATCAATATGTTTCTCTTTATTCAGGGCCACAATCCCGGCCCGCCCTTAGGCTTAGGAACACTGGTCCGTTTGTTGCACTTATACTAATACTCCCAGCCCACTAGCTCTCCTGGCGGACACCCCTCTTCTCGAGCTCCGGCGGATCTGCTCTCGGCTTCTGTATCTAGTTAGTACATCTGCTCGGCTGAGCTCCACTCGCACCAACCCCCCATATCCCGTTCCGTTCTGTCCCTTTATACTCCCCTCCTCACACCGTGACGTCACATCCCAAGCCACGCCCCTTTAGTCCCAAATAAGGCAGCTTCAGCCATCGGGGCACCCCCCCAGTGTTGGCCGCGCGCACTACATCGGACTCTCCGCCGGATTGGCTCGTCTCCCGCAGCATGCGTCTAATTCTTCCCTATTACAATATATTTCTGAAATCTCACACATTATGCGGCTGGGATGACATCACCACCACCACCACCACCACCACCACCACCACCACCACCACCACCACCACCACCACCATCATCATCATCATCATCATCATCATCTCTCTTTATTTACGGCGGTTGTCCATGAGAAGACTACTAAGTCTTGTTAATATTGTTTAGCCAAATGATAAATATCCAAACTTAAACTCATATGGAACAGTTTTGCACATCACATAAGTGTATGAAAGGGGGCAGTTACTGTTCATTGTAATCTAAACAAGGCATTCTTTTACCATGAAACAATTCAAATTGCAATATTCGAATGGTGAATTGATTGAACACCCACTGATTTCAATTAGATATTTACTTCTCTGACAATTTTCTTCTGAAAGTGTATATTCCGAACGTCTGTTTCCATTCACCCAGAGACTTCGGGCTCACAGATCCAACGATCTGGTTTCCCATACCTTAAAGATGCATTAAATGTGAGCAGATGTGTAGTGTAGGAAATTTCATAATGTGAAATGACTTAACAACGCTAACAGAGTGACATTTAATACATATATGGCTATAGCTCTGACCCAGAACAAACACATTGCTGACTTCCCAGATGACTCCTGTCATTTAATGGTTTTACACCTACAGCAGATACAACTGTATTTCAGAATAATAAGTATGCTGTATATATCCATGTGGCGGGCGGACAGTGTGTGGTACACTTTCAGCCCAGCGCACCAGTTTCACAGTGGATTGCTTATTATTTGGGACTGCAGGGGTAGTTGGTGTTAGTACAAACCCAATGACCTGATTTGGGTTCTAGTGTATGTACTACAGCGGTATGTATTGCCCATGTACAATCGCGGCTAAGAGTGTACTGAGTCCTACTTCGAATATGGCTATATATATCCCGTATTCATTCTAATAAGCGTATATATGTGAGAATATTTAATTGTTAGATGCTCTAAACATCAATACAAAATTAATTCTAAAAAGCACACCCCCTAAAGCCTAAAAGTAGTCGTTTTTGCCCTCACAATCGTTGTTTTTGCCCTTAAAATCGCTATTATTGCAATGTATTTGCATGATTTAAGGTGCTTAAAGGTGGGGTGTGCGCTTATTAGAGCATGTGCACTTATTAGAATGAATAATTATGGTATATGCGATCTTTTATGCATTTAATGCACCTTTTGATATGGGGTTTCTATTAGCATTGCTTTCTACATGGACGGTTATAAATGTATTCCCCCTGGAATCCCCCCCCCCGGGAAGTCCCATCCCCCCCCCCCGGAAATCTCCCCCTAAGGATCCCCACTCCATCAAGTTTTTTTTACCACAGTGATTCCTCATCTTTCCTTAACCTGGTACTATCCCTATCACTAACCCAACCGTAACACTACCACTAACCCTTACCCTATTACTAAACCCTACTCCTATCCCAAACCGTATATTATCCATAATTTTAAAGGCCAAATCCCACTATGCGAAAAATGAGTCTAAAATCTATGTGAATTGAGGAATCAGCAAACCTAAGTTACTGTAATTATTGTAAATCGCAAGGTATAAATCCTACCATCCTTTACCATATTTAAATCTCACTGGTAGCCGCTAGTGGATCATACATCTCTGTGATTTTCATTCTATTGCCACCATTGGGCCCTGAATCCTTGTGAATATATTTTTATTGCCATTGTTTAGCAGTAAATCACTGTGAATTCTACACTTTGGCTGAGAAATTCAGACAAGCAAGTGATTCACAGAGATTTCAGGAGTGTGTGACAAAAAATATCTGAATGTCTTGATGTGTACCTCAGCACAAAAGGCAGCCTTTTGACAAAGCTCCTTAGCTGCTATAGGCTGTCCCAAGACAATATTACCACTCCAATATCAGCTAAGGATCACTGCATTCTTAATTCACATGGATATTACGACATTTTTCGCGTTGTGGGATTCGGCCTTACCCGGGGAATATACATCTAATTTACATACATACATTTTCTCTATGTTAAATATAACATAGAGAAAATGTTATGGGTGAAAAAGTGACAGATATATACGTTATATCAATGACAGTCTGATCGGTATATAGCTCAGGGTCTCTCCTGAGGCATTGGCACCAGCTCAGACTGTCTTTATCCAGTTTGAAGTTATTCATCTGTCATCACCAATTATTTCTACAGGCGAACTATAGGACAAATCCCACAACGCAAAATTACAAAAAGAGAAAAGCCATTTTCGTGCAGTTGTATTTGGCCTTATGAGAGGCCTTATGCGACTATGAGGCCCTTCAGCCACTGTCCCCAAAATTCCAAATTGATAAAATTGAAAAACCTCCATGGGGTAGCTAGCCAAGTGAACCAGCCCTCGTTATACTTTCCTTCAAACCGCTGTGCACTACTCCAGCAGAGTAGCCCTTTGAATGACCGGTAATAAACCCCGTGCTCTGCTCTGTCGGCTGAGGAGAAGTGACCTTTTCCTGCAAGTGTTTCTAGCACAGTAGATGAGACTGTGGGAGACGGACAGCACCAGTGTAGGGCTTTAGACCGTCTGCCACTAGATCTACCATTATAAAACTCATGGCCCACTTGGTCCCCTTCACACGATTGAGCTATACAAAATATACAAAATCTGAAGATGGAGGCCTAGTGGACTATGGGTGTGAACACTGGTGATTATAGGACAGCCAAAGATTGTCTAGGCAGCATGGGCCGGTCCTTTAGATCGATCCAGCAGGCCATTCTCATGAGCCTACTAAAGCAGACTGGCCTATCAGAAGTAAGGGACATTTAGTTTGATGAGGTTTGAGTAGACACAGCTTGGTCTGAGTATATTGCAAAGTATCACAGCTGGATACTCCGGTTAGGTTTGAGGAGCGATCTGGGGGACACTTTGCAACTCCCCGATGTAGCTTGAGGTCGTTACATATGCCTATAAATGTGGTCAGCATGTAGGATTTGGTAGAGAAGTCTTAGCACGTTAAGTACTGATCTGCTGATGTGCGTTACTACTATGGGCGGCGGCATCATACTAACTTTCACTGTGAAGCAGTAACATCCTGATGGATGTTCTATTCGGCTATGTAGTTGAGAGTTGCAATGGATAGCCAAGGAAACACCAAACAGCAATAGTGGTGCAATTGGTTGGCTCTATTTTGAAAGTGGGGTTTGAAATAGAGTAGAGGTCTGAGTTTTCTGTATCAAATCAAGTTTGTCGTGTTGTTGCTAAAATGAAAAAAAGAGACTTACCCGAAGTCATATTACTTTGAAATCCTTGAGTCCCATAGCATCGTATAAGGAGAACATTGGATCTTTCATAAGCCATGCCTTATTCGGGAGGTATCACAGTAGTAATTAGTGGTGTCACCAAATACTCATGACACTCATGACACACCCCATGCATCCTATGAGAGGCCACGAAGGGCAATGGCAGTCATCCTTAATTGGGTGACCTTTGAAAAAATGTAGGCCGATCACACACCACTCGCCAAGTGCAGTGACAATCTGGTATTTCCCCACTTCTCCACATAAACCATGATTTATATCCTTAGCCACAATGAAGATAGGCAATATGCACACCAATGTGACACTATGTTTCTATTCTACAAATACATGATGTGTTTGTTGTATTTTGTGAAGAATAAGTGGTATATTTGTCTCAGGGAGTAAGGCTAAGTGGGGCTGCCTGTGGAGGGACCCAATTGTGGTACTCATGCAATCTATGAAGTGCCTCAATAACTACTCTGTACAAAACAGGGATAGGTCATCAGGTTAATTGATTCAGACTTGATTGTTTTGGTTTCCTATGATATAGGCCTACACTTAGCGACATCCTACATTCTGATCGGACACCTAGAACCAGAGCTATAGCAGAGACTGTTAGAAAATAGATGAGATCACCATGAAGGAGGAGGGAAGTAGGGATGTAGGAGAGTGCAATAGAATTTCCTATGTCTTTACTATCTGCTATGATAAAATCTTATGACAAAAGTAAGTTGGCGGTTTAAAGACATCTTTAATCCAATAATCCAAATAATCTGTTCCCTTCTGGTCTGTCCACTGTACTTTAGTTTTTGCATCCCTTCCCTGATGAATTTTACAGCCATTAAAAATTTCCTTGAGTCTAACATCCCTCTTCCAGATACCTGGACACCTCCTCCAGGGTGCCCCCATTCCTCCTGGAGGGTGTCCAAAATCCTCCTGGAGGGTGTTCCATCCATACATCAGTATCTGTACACATTGTCTACTGTTTCTAACCCATGTTATAGTATGCAATGTCTGCCAATACCGTGTTTTTGAAGTGAGATATAATGCCCTTGTCTGAAGTGCACTTATTAGCTGCCATCTTAGATTTTCAGCCATCTTGTTATCAAAACTATCACAATTAATTAGATTAGTATCATAAGCTTTAAGAATATATATAAATTCATGCAGTTTTATACATGCATGCTCAGATTCAAATCACATCTCATACATTAACATAGGTCTATATCTTGACCAGAAGCATGGCTCACTTACCTTATCTTAAAGGGCCTCTGTTTGTCACCTCAAAACCCCTGATTTTTTCCAATGATTATTCAATAACAAAAGAACCAATGGCAGTAGAATCACAATTCCTTCAGTGTGGCATTACTCTAGTTCCCCTTTATCCATTCCACCCAAAAGATAAAGGTTAAAATAGCCTGAACACCCTATAAAATGGGTGCAATAGAAGCTTATGTGAAACTTCTATCATAAATCATCGGTCATATTCGTACAATGTTAGCTTGATTACCAATTCCAAATATTCATGACATAACGTGCACTGCTAAAGTAAATCCATAATATTTAGTAGTACAGACTATTTGTTCTTGAGCGTTACTTATGATGGTGACATGAGGTACCAGTACGATCACAAATGAGTTCAAGAGACTGAAGGGGACATATATATATGTTCAGTTCAGGCCTGTCCTCTCACATAGCCTGTATTCATGCTTCATATTATAGGCCCTTAATCCCATGGGAAGTTACTTTTCCTGTGTCAGCTTCTACATGAATAATAGAAATGGAAGGCATTTCTCAACATGATGTGACACACGATTTAGAAACCTCAAAAGAAGAGAAGGTGATAATAGGCAATGTGCTACAACTGCTCTGTATGATCAGCACTTAATGTAGTAATCACATAGGGTTTAGTAGGGCAGTTGTACCAGTGCAATTAATAGTGACCACTAGATGCACGAGTGTAATGACAAAGAGTAAGGGATCCTGCTACAATTTGAAAAGGTCCAGTTGTACCATCTTGAGAAATGCCTTCCTGTACTCAGAATCTTCATCAACATTGCAGTGCCAGTAGTCAGTGACATGGACTTCATAATCAAAACAACCCTATACCACCCTTAACATGTATCTGCATGTAGACCTACATCTGCCTCTTAAGGTAAGGGTAGACAACTAGCTTGCCAGACATTCTATGCATTTTTACCCCATTATAGTATGATAATACTCCCTTACCGTGTACAGCTAACACCCATTTCTGTTTTTTTGGAGGTGTCATGCAAAGCAACATCAGGGCCTCAGTTCCCAGTGGGCACAGAACGTGGAACAATGTTGTCAACTATGTTGACCATAGACCTACAGAAGTCCATGATGTTGACCAATCGATATCATCAAAGTTGATTCATCGTTCTGTGCCCCGCAGGAGGCCATTTCACCACGTTCATTAATCAAACACGGACGTCCGTCTCCGCAACACGGACGTCCGTCTTTGTAGAGACGGACATCCGTGTTTCGGTTTAAGGGTGCGTAGTTGGAACACGGAGGGGGTAGGGGGCAGTAGGTGTACGAATATGGACATAAAATGTGGTACACGGACGTCCATCTTCGCAAAGACGGACGTCCGTGTTGCGGAGACGGACGTCCGTGTTTGATTGATGAACGCGGTGAAACGGCCTCCTGATAGCAACATCCGTGCACTTTTTGATGATTATTTAGCAGTGCCTGAGTCAGAATCAGAGATGTAGGTAAGACCATTTTCAAGGAGAGAAAACTATTTTATACATTAGTTTTGTAGGAATTCCAAGTGTGGTACGGTATGATGGCTTTGATGGAACAAGCCCTTTACAACATTAAAAAGGGCCGCCCAGCTGTGGTCGGTTCGAATAGAGCTTACTAAAGTATTTCATGTGTCTGTGTCTATGCTTCATGGGCACTAGATATTATGAAAGAGGGGGCACAGGCTATTTAGACGATATATGAGCTTCATTGATGAACTCATTGATGTAAGCAATGGATAATTCATGAGTGAATTTATCCAGTGGCTAACATCAACGAGTTCATCAATAAAGCTCACATATTGTTGTTATATCATGGTTCCCCACATATTTTAAGTATTTACCTTGAAATTCAATGATTTCTGATGCGAGTCAGAGCGGACGAGAAGGGAGGCCATCTGCCATATTGGTTTCTTGTTTACCAACAAGCCAGCCGGGTCCACCAAGAAAAACACTCAATTTACACATGTTATAAACCAAATGACACGTAAAGTTTTTATTTGGTACATCTGTAGATCGCCTATTTAGTCCCGCTGGCATAGAATCCATGATTTGATTTTGAGGCTATATTCCCCCAAAATGGCCAGAATACGGCGAACAATTTCGCGGTGGCCCCCCATTCTGAGCAGACGACTAGTACTTTCATTATACACCAGAGGGCAGGTAGGTTCATACTATGATGGAGACGTGCAGCTGGCTGCCCACTTGGAAAGATTACGAGTTATTTTTTTTTTTTTTATTAAATTTCGCCTTAATATCATGGATTCTTCAGATGCAGCACTTCAGGTAACATGTAAAGATTGCTGCTATGAAAGGATGTCATCAGATTTGGTCTATAAGAATTACAAATGGAGGAAATGTTTTGCAGTCAACGCGCTGTCATCGTAATAGGACCGTAAGTCAAAATTCAGTGTCAACATTGTTGTTTCTCGCCATGGTAAATGCACTCCTTTTAGCTACAAATATGAACGCAAATCATATTGACAGAAGTACAATATAACTCAGCCTCCTCTAGCACCCCATCAACATACCACAATGTCAGGGCAGAGGACCATCCTTGAATGGGTATATCTGCTGGTGTGCATGAATATGGGGACCATTCTCTGAAGAATATGGAACAATAGAAAGGGATGATGAGGGCCAAAAGGGGTTCCTGTATTCTATACTAACAGAGTAAGACGTATGTATTTGTGTGTATTCTGCCATATCCATTACCCAGTGGGCACAGAACGTTGCATCAACGTTGACAACCTGCTGATATTATGTTGATGATGTTGATCAACCTGTCTTCAACACCTTTTCAATGATTCTATTTCAATGTTGTCAACCAACACCATTTCAACATCCAATCAACAGTTGACGTATCAATGTTGAAATATTGTTTTCAATTCAATATTGACTCCAATGTTGAATCAACAATATTGATTTCAATGTTGATTCAATGTTGATTCAACATTGACATGTCAACAAAGAATGCCCAAACAAATATCAATGTTGTTTCAACATCATATCAATGTTGTGTCAATGTTGAATCAACATAGAAATACAAACATTGAATCAGCGCTGATGGTTAGATGTTGAATCACAGTTGATTTTGATTATGTTGTGTCAACTTTCAAATTCAACTATATTTCAAGCCTTTATCAACTGTTGATATGCAAACATTGCAAACGTTGTTTCTACGCTGAATCAATGTTGATGTGCCCAGTGGGTAGGAATTGCTCGGCACAATCACTTTCTCTTAATAAAAGGGTCTAGATCAAAGATTTAATCAAAGGCTTCATAATAGTATAATATAGTGCATATTTTCACCTTAGGAACTAAATTGTATTGCCACCGTGATCATAAAGTGGTAAAGGCCAATGCCAATCCAGTAATGCCTATAAGTATATTATTGTTATCCTGCACTTTTATTAATGGAGCTGCATATTTGACAACGACTGAGCTTCTCATGGTAATTTCAGGTGTAAATGATCCTGAGATTATCAGCCACTGTTCACAGGTTTAAGGGATAGGATTTCTGAGCTGTAAACATAATATCCCACGCCGTGCTAACAGATAGGAAACTCAGAGGGGTAAAATGAGATCAGGATCTGTATTTATAAATTGAGCTAGGTAAATCCAAACAGCGAAGGAGCAATCCTAATATTTTCTTTTGATATCACCAAGTTTTATTGCTGTAAGTAGATGATCTAATGATCAGATTAGATTATCATAGCTCACTGCAGACCTCGTCTTACCAATCCCATGCATTTGGGAAATATGGGCTTTTTCCACTTTGGAGCTTAGTACAAGTTCCTACAGAGCCCCTAATAGGACATACTAAAAGGATTTTTTTTCATGCAAAATATATGCCTGCGGGTACAGGAACGTTCCTGTGGAAACAGGGACATTCCTGAGGAAACAGGAACATTCTTGCGGAAACAGGAACATTTTTGGGGAAACAGGAACATTCCTGCCGAAACAGGAACATACTAAAAAGATTTTTTTTTCATGCAACATATATTCCTGCGGATACAGGGACATTCCTGAGGAAACAGGAACATTCTTGCAGAAACAGGAACATTCTTGCAGAAACAGGAACATTTTCGGGGAAACAGGAACATTCCTGCAGAAACAGGAACATTCCTGTGGAAACAGGAACATTTCTGCGGAAACAGGAACATACTAAAAAGATTTCTTTTTTTATGCAAAATATATTCCTGTATGTACAGGAAAATTACTGCGGGTACAGGAATATTCCTGCAGCTACTGGAAGATTCCTGTGGCTACAGGAAGATTCTTGTAGATACTAGAATGTTCCTGCCGACACAGTACCATTCTTACATTTTGAGGGTTTAAAACATGTAAAAAAAGCTTTTTCTCAACAACAATTATTCTTGCGGATACAGTAGCTATTCTTATGCATGAGAAATATTTCTGTGGGTACAAAAAATATTCCTGTAGGTACAGAAATGGTTCTTGCGGGTACAGAAACATTCATGTTGGGGCTTGAAGAGTTTATCATCATCATCCAAAGAATATTAGTGATCTTGCAAGAATTACATTTTAAACATGCAAGAATGTTCCTGTACCCGCAAGAATGTCCCTGTATCCAAAGAAATACTTTTTGAAGGGGAAAAATCTTTTTGGGATGTTCCATTAGGGGCTCCGTATATCTTTACCTACAAGAATGTTTCTGTCCCACAAGAATCGTTCCTGTGCCTGTAAGAATAGTTCAGTTTCCACAAGAACAGTTCAGTATCCGCAAGAATTGTTCAGTATCCGCAAGAATATTTTTTCTGTGGAAATTTTATTTTTGGTATGTCCTATTAGGGGCTCCGTAAGTTCTCGATTACATCTTATCTAGGATTTTCTTTGTCTCATAATAATGTGATGGGTTATATCTCCTGGAATATGTATAGTTTATCCCACTTAAGTCATATATTTTAGTTGCCATATTGGCTGGAACGTGCAAGGTAGGGGTAAAATAGCAATTGTTAATTCTAAAGTCTCCTACAAAATCAATATTAAGCAGAGGAGGTGGATATTTTTTGTGTTTAGTTATGAGACAAAACTTGTGGGCAATGAAAAAAAATAGCTACAGTAGTGAAAGGGCTAAATAAATATAGACAGCACAGCAAAAATTTCAAAACGTCAATATGTCAACCTTCGTCCAGGTATGTTTATTTTCAGTCCTGTAATTATATTTTCAGTCATTTCCAGACGACGGTTGACAACATGTCAACCGTTGTCTGGATAAAAGTTGACGTTACAAAACATGCCCTATCTTTGTCTCTCATTGCCAAAAGCCATCCCAAACTGTTTTGTGCTATGGGATATCATGTATTCTATATATAACCATCAAATACAAACTCAAACCTCACAGAAAGCTTTTTAAATTTCAGGTTGTTATCTTGTCAACCTCTGTCGGGACAAAGGTTGACATCAATAAACATGCCTTATTTTTTATTTCATGTCTTAACCCATTCCAAAACTGTTTTATAGGATGAGTGTTAGTGCATGTACTCCATCTTTAAACACTGAAAATACTCCCACCCCAATGCAGAAATTATCAGAATTACCATTTTTTGTACTGTCAACCTTTTTATGGTATGGGTATCAGTGTATTTCATCTATTAGCATGAAATATCTATCCTTACCCACAAAATATTTATTTGTTGTTCTGTATTGTCAACTGTTGTCTGGACAAAAGTTGACACATGAAACTTAGTATAGCTTTGTATTTTATGGTTCTACCCCACCAAAAATCTTTTTTTTTTTATAATGGAAAATGGTGTACACTGGCCATAAGCAGCAAAAATGCATCCATCCCTACAAAAAGAATCTCAGAATCCATGTGTTTGCACTGTCAACCTTTGTCCGGACAAAGGTTGACATGAAGACAACAAACCAACTTGCAATGGTTACTATGGAAACAGTGTATGGAAATATTTAAGAAAAATCTCCCATGCAGAAGTAACCACCTACACCCCTGTTATACCCACAAAAAGGGAGATCATTCTATGGCAACATTTTTGTGGGACCCCCCACCCACCCCAAACGCATCACTTTTATGAAATCTGGTCTGCAGCACTGTGCAGCAGTCCCCTACCACCCAGCCTGGCCTATTTGACCCCATATTGGATAGCCCTACAGAGTTCTGCCTCGTCAGATTAGGTCGGCACTAAGCCTGTATTTTCCCCAGTAATCTTATCATGTAGACAGACAAGGCCGTTGTCCTGTCAGAGCAGTCCTGATGGTCGAACATTAGGCTCACCTCATACTCCTCCAGGGTCAACCTGATTACTGGCCAAGGTAGGATATGTATCAAATCTACCTCTGTGATTGGCGGGTGTTATGTAAAAAGGTTGTTTATGATGTTTTACTATTTCCTGGCTATACCATGTGGGTCTAGTATTCTACTGTTCATATTAAGCTGTATGATATGCCGTAAGGGATTTATCTTAATATTTTATTTCGCACAACTATAACTTGTCATTCATTTCTGCAGCATGATTAAAAACAAACAAACAAGATATCTAAGGAAACACTATGCCAATTTCAGATGAAGAGCATGGCAGAAATTTCAGAAAGTATATGTGTTTCATTGTGTGGGGAATTAGTTATTTATACCAAAATAAATAGAGGAGATTCAAGTCCATATTGGATTCGATAATGGTTATAAGAATGCGTTTCTTACAGTAATTGATTCCTGGTAGATATTAAGGTGGGTCGCTACCATTGAAAATGGACCTATAACGCAGGTCCCTGCGCATACAGGTTATTCTGATCAGAATAACACCATTTTTGGTAGGCGCATACCTGTAAAAGTCCTAAATGTCCACAAGAATATTTGGTAATATTTGACCATTTTATGACAATTCAAAACTTAGGTATTATTCACATATGGAGTTCCGTCAGAATTCTATAACATTCTTCTGTACCTTTAATTATGATCCTCATTTTACTGAGGCAATGTTTTAAAAGTACCATATAATAAAACAAACTTTTGCCAAAGAGTTATGCATTTTACTCATCATGCAATGCTTTGAATATAGATTTTAGTCGATTTCTCCGATAGTTTTTAAATTTCAAATGGCCAATTTAACTCTAAAATTATGCATGAGACCCCATATCAAAAGTGTACTTATTTAAAATAGAAATAGATGATCTAATAATAGGAAATTTATCCTCCTTTTTGCAAAAAACGTGAGAAATGTACCCATAATGCCATGTAATGGAAGAAAAAAAAGAACAATTCTTGATAAATAAGGATTTTCGAACGTTCACGGGTTCACCATGTGAGTTTTCATGATTTCTGTGTTTGATAGTTATGACAGAAAAAAGAACTTGGTCAATTTCTTTTCATCTCTAGATGAAAATGGTAATACTTTTATTTTTCAAAATTCAATTTAAAAACAATAGTACGGGGCCCCCTGCTTTTCTTTTCTAGATGATTTTAGGTACTTATGAGAGAAAAATTCCGAAAATGAGGAACTTTGATTCAATGGTCGCAACCCACCTTTACCTATTACGTTATGGCAAATACAACAATAAAGTCTAAAATGTTTGGCCGTTGTTTCAAATAACTTTGAAATGTAAACTAGATAATATAAACCATTAACTTTAAAAAAACAAAACATATTGGACACGGAATGTATGTATCTGATTATTGAGTTTCAACTGCAAGCTACCACGATTTTATCCTCTTAAGGGCCCTAACTTGGATATAAGGTGTGCGTTAGAACTGGATATATGCACAATTTTGAATTTTGAGTGCTCTTTTGGATATACTTTTTTCGAGATCAAGATGTAAATCTTTTTCATCCATTTCATCCATTCAAAACCAATGAGAAATATATTGCCCGAGTAGGGTTCGTAGCTTGAATCTATTGAGTTAAAGTGTTACACGCTAACCATTACCCAACTAGCAGAGGGAGAGAGAGAGAGAGAGAGAGAGAGAGAGAGAGAGAGAGAGAGAGAGAGAGAGAGAGAGAGAGCGAGAGAGAGCCTAGTACAGCCAATGGTGGTTCCGCAGCTTGCTCTCAAAGGATGGTGCTCTCAAAGCAAGAGAGGCTGTTTACACCCTGGTAGCGCGACCCACTCTTCAGGCTTGTGACCATATCCACCGATGTAGGACCCTAATGTGACCATATCAATAATATTTCATTAATATCAAGGCTTAAATCGCTACGACCTGTCCACCAAATTTTATGTGCATTTTCAGACACAGAAATGCCACTGTGACCCAATATGAGTTGGATCCCTCAGGTGATGTTAAAACTCACATATCAGCATGAACAGCTCAGTCCACTCAATCCACTACTTTACACCTGAAACCATATAATACATCATGCTGGTGACGGTAATGGGGCAGGTATTCCTAAGAAGGAAATCAAATTTTCAAGTAGACTGAATGCCAATGCCGGTATTGACTTATTTGAATGGTGAGTTGGTGATAAGTTTCTTACTGAGGGATGGCTTCACTTTATATAGTTGACGCCATGAATGTAACAAAAGTATTTAACCAACTGTGTTCAAAAGTATTTTGCCAACTGTATTCCCATTGCAAACTTTTAAACAGAGAGTTTTGATAGGGCATATCAATAAAAGTAAAACAGATTGATATTTCCAGGGGAGTGCTTTCAGTGCGTACTACAACACGAAGGGCTATTCCTGCGAAGCAATGTCGCATGTCTCTTTACCTTATGGGTCAAAATATGGATTTGGGGATTTCAGTCTGTTCTGAAGCTAGACTGTCTTGGCTCTTCAAAAGTTTTGGTTTTGTCAAGAAGGTCATTATTTACTGATGTATAGGGCAACAGGATAATATTGTTAGTCAAAAGTCCCCTGGATCCTTTTTCCACACATAGATATGCATCCATTACATCATATTATGTCATATTATGTAACAGTTATTAATTGTTATATTATATTCATATTGTTCTGTCATGAGTGGAAGCAGATTTTTCTCGTGCGTGCGTCAACGCACTTATGAAAGTCAGACGCACACAGACGTATACCTCTGTTTTTAAATATCAAAAGCAGTTAGATATTTCCATGGCTGTGTGTCTGCCGATGCTCGCTCCATCTAGTGTCAGGGAGACACAACTTCAAGTTCCTTTCCTACCTGCACGTTGGCGCCATGGTCATAAACGTATCACGTGACCCAGTCTGTCCGTACAAACAGAAAACCAAAATGGCTTCTCGTCGGACCAAACGCGCCTCCAAAGATGAAGAAAACGATGAAATCCCAGACAGGCAGGAAAAAAGAAGGGCTGTACTTCTAACAATCTCTCAAAGGCAAGGAAGCCTGCTGTAGTGCCAACTCAAACTTCCCTGTTGTTTAAGAAGGCTGGCAACTCGAAACCTGGGGCGGGTCTCCCTCCCAAAAAGAGGGGGAGGCCAAAGAGGTTGATCACGGCTTCTGCTTCTGCACAAGTCGACAGCGACAACGATGAAGAAAACATTCCTAGTACCCCCAGGGTCATAAGAATGGGACTGGTCGAGGTAAGCAGTGAATATCCCCCAACCTGAAGGCCCAGATAAAAGACATTCTTATACATGGACAATAAACTAAATGTCATAAATCTAGTAAATCCCTGACGTTCAAAGAACTGTCAGATGACTCAGGAGATAGAGAGTTAGAATCTCAGTCACAATTCCTTCTGCCTAAGATGCCTAAATCACACAGTTCCAGCAAGAGGGCAGCAAAGTCCAAGGAGGATGAGCTTGATGTCAACAGCGACGACAATCCAACCAAGGAAGAATTAGATAACGTCTTGAACAACCCTCAAGGTACAATGGAAGGTGAGTTTTAAGTTTGAGTCTGGACCCTACTTTTTAATGTTACTAGCCATTCATAAAAGACATTATGCAAAACATCATTTTTTTCTCTGCCAACCTTCCTGATTGTCATTTCTGTTGCCTATTAAGCCACGGTTTTGCAAGGCTCCCTCATAAAAAAAATGAATATTTTTATCTTACCTTAACATTCGCATACACCAACAAAAAATTACCGAATTTCAATATATTTACGCACCCTTGTAAAGTCGGTGAATCTAAATTTTAAAGCTTTCCTTTAAAGTCATGTTTCTGTGAATAATTTTTGTTGTTGTCAAATAAGTTTCATTGAATTTTTGTTTTGTTCTTTTCTTCAAAGGTCATGGTGACTACACCAAACATCAACTTCTAGACAACAACCAACAGGATGAAGATGAAAACGGTGAAGAGGTAGAGCAAGACGCAGAGGACCTTGCCAACCTCCAATCGACTCTCATGAAAATGACTCCTTCCAAATTTGACTTGCGATTCGAAGATAAGGACATGGATACATGGTGGACAGAAGACCCTACCCGTGAGGAGACTTAATGCAGGCTCTGGCAACAAGAAAGAGCTCTCTATGACATGAGGGATAAAGGCTACCAGGTGCCAGCTGTTAGGGATTTGATCTACGCAAAAATGTCAGTTATTCTCAAGGTTCCATGTGAGTACTTTTTTTATTTTTCCATTTATGCCTATTAGTTGTATGTTTTTGCAATTTAATATTTAACAGACAAATCAATAAAAACCTGACATTCAGTATTTGGTTAACAGTTTCATACCTAAACAGTTTGGAATAAAAAAGAAAAAGAAATTATTTGAGCTGCTGCTGGTAAAACCCCTCAACAGAAGGAGATATGCAAGTTGGTCGGGTTCTTAAGAAGTTACTTGAACCAGAATGAAACCTACTCTGGCCACAGCCCCGGGAAGGCCACGGTCAACTTGAAATCTACCCTAAAGTCAAAGGGAACAGCTTCCCAGCCTATTATTTTAGAGGTAAGATTGTGCATTTGTTTATAATGTTTACAAGAGCCTTTACTGAGCATCCTCATCTGTATAAGTCAATATACAGAAAAAAATCAAGTTTATATATATATATATATATATATATATATATATATATATATATATATATATATATAACTGTTTAAAAGATTTTATGGTAAAATAAAAGTTTCCCTTGTTGGTAGTCATGATTTCTAGTTAATGCTGCATGTAGAGAGTGCATAAATTTCCGTTTTTTATTTCAGACTGAGAAGAACTTGGAGGGATTGTCTCTGATACCATTCCAAGCTAAGTGCCGGAAGGTGAAGCAGGGGCAAGAACAACTAGCTCAAGAGGTGGATCAAGATGAGGTCGATGGTGAAGGAGACAGTGAGGGTGTGGGTGAGGGTAGTCCTGTGTTTCAAAAAAACATTATAGCAGAAACCAACACCTTGGAACGCAGGCTGCAGCAGAGCGATCTAAGCATCTGAGTCACCACACAATCCACAGAAGAAACAGAGTCAGCCTGCTAAGTCGGGACAGTCATCCAGCTGCAGGCAACCATGGTCGGCGCATCTGCTTCGTCCGGCATCCAACAGCTGACTTAGAACTGGTACGGACCGGGGGAATTGGACTGTCCAATTAAAACAAAGCATTGCTGCTGCTCTACCTCCAAAGACACTGAAAAAGGTGCAGGCGAAGGGCCACATCATACCTCAGCAAAGGTAAGGGGAAGGAAACAGCCTTCGATAGGTATAAAAGGCTTTTAGCAAATCAGAAGTAAAATCTGGCCTGCATTATTCAGAGGATAGCTCCTCAAAGGGAGCTACTCTCTAGAAACCCTACACAGGAAAGGAGACCTCCATGCATGGGGGTGAGTCTTCCATAGAGGACGGGTCTACTGACTATGGTGTGGAAACTCCCTCTGGAGACTGGTACACCAAGCAAGGACATGAACATCGAAGGGCCCATGAGGCTGAGCTTGACAAAAAGTAAGCTGACAAGGCCAAGAATGACCCAGATGATGGAGACAAAATCAGAAATCTTGAAAAAATGGTAGATGTGTTAGTGTCTAAACCCAAACCTCAGAACCTGTTTCAGATGCCCAACTGTGGGCCGACTCTTTGGTGAGACAGATAGCGCAGATGTCACCAAAACTCCAAGGGAAGTTCATGCGTCACGTCACTAACACAGCCTATGACGCTTTAGACGGTGAATGGCCCTCTTAGTAATGTTGATTCATGTTTTGTCGTTCATGATAATTATTTTAAAATTATGAAAGGTGTCCAAGAACTCAAGACAAGATAAAATTGTTTCGCTTTAAAGATTTTTTTTATAAAATAGTTAAAAAAGAAATTTGTGTTTATTCATTTCTTTCAGCAAGAATACCTTGTGTGGTGCTTTCAATTCAGACTTTAATTTTATCTGTTCAGTCAGTGCTAAAAGTATTTATCCTAGTCTATATCTTTGGATGAATCATGCATGAAACAAACTCATGAGTTTGTTTTTTAATTTTACTCGACGCACTCAAGTTGACTTATTACAATGAGCGTCTACATACAAAATGAGAGTACAATCAGCGTCTACATACTAAAAGTGTACATGTATCACACATAGGGCTTCCCGAATACAGGTGCCCTCTTTTAAAAGACTTTTCCTCAGGGATGACAATCTCATGACTGTATTCAAAGACATACGGGTACTGAAGTAGTACATAACTTATTTATCCTATGCATACATATATATATATATATATATCATGTTGATGTTTGCTCACTATGCAGGACAAGAGTTACATATATCCTGCCTATATCCTGCCTTGTTAAAGGCAGGATATATCCTCCAGTTCAAAAACTTGTGTTTATCTTTAATAAAGGTTCATGTATTTGTTGTAAATCTTTATTTTTATCTGAATGATAACCATGAAGGCTTGTGGTGCATATGATGCTCCACAATATGCCGAGCGAAGCGAGGCTTCGTCTCGAAGATCTTCTCACCGGTGAGCGAGAGCTGACATGACTCGAATGGGCATTTACGGCCGCTGCCGCTCGGTCCCTATTGGGTCATAGCCCACTGACCTTTTGTTCTGGACTCATAGTGGTAAATAGAACCCAATTTGGACTTGAGTTGGTCGATCCAAATTAGGTAAAATTTACCAACCGGCGTATCGTGAGGACCGGACTTCATCCACTCCTCATTGTTGCTATTACCATCTTTATTGACGGCACTAGGGCACATGAAATGGATTGTGTCGTATGCACAATCCGTGAAGCAGCGGGGGACACGGTCTTTAAACCCCTCGGCTGCGTTCTTCCACATCCATTTCTGATTTTCATCCTTGGGGACGTCCGTGGTCATTTCTTCCCACGTTGTCATGGATTCCAAATCAGATTTGGCTGACGCGGGCAGCTCCAGGTCGCTTTCGCTCCCCGAGTCGCTGCTCATGTAGATGCCCATTCCTCTAGGCTGGGCTCGGCTGGTGGTAGTAGTACCAGTCGAAGCCACAACAGAGGTGGTGGCGGCCGTCCCGCTGGTGGTAGCAGTGGGCGCTGCAGTAACCGAGGTGGCTACTGTGACTGTTGTCGCTGTGGGGGCTGCAGACTTCAGGTCGCCCTTACCCCTCTTCTTGGTAGTAGAGGGTTCGGGGTCCGCCGAAGACGCTTTTGCTCCATTCTTCTTTTTCCTGCAGCTCGCCTTGGGTGGCTGCGGTGGGGCTTCAGGACTAGAATCTGACTTGCGGGGATCCTTGCCTTAGCCCGGGTGCTCCTCCTGCTACTGACTGGTGAGTCAGTGCCGGAGGCGGCACTCGCCTGGAGTTGAGCCTGCTGCTTGCGGTGTGCCCGACAGGTAGCGGTTTCTCGGGTACCGTTATGCTGGGCCTACTTGACGTTGGCTCAGGTGGCGGATATCCAAACTCCCTCTCCACCGCTTCGCGTCCCTTCCAGGGCCGAAGCTTTCCTACATTCGTCTTCCACTTCCTACCAGTAAGGCAGTCCTCCATCATCACCGTCGATTCGGAGATGATGCGTATAATCTTGATTGGACCCTCCCAAGGCGTTATGAGCTTCAAACGTTCAAGTGGCTGGTAATACCTTAGTACGTTGTCCCCAACATTAAAGCATATCCTTTTTGCATTGGTGTCATACCCCACCTTCTGCCATTTTGCACTTTTCAGCAGTTCTTTACGAACGGCCTCGTATGCATGCTTGAATCTGTCCCGTAACGACTCCACAAACAACACAGTGCAGGGCGCCTCTGGGTCTATCCCAACCACTCCATACACCAAGTCGGCGGGCATAATTATGTCCTCACCGAACACTAGAACGTTTGGAGTGCAGTTAGTAGATGAATGGACGGTGTTGTTGTAGGCGTGTACTACAAACTCGCACTGTTCATACCAGTCGTCCTGGTGGGTATTAACCAGGGGCTTTAGCACTTGTATCAAAGTCCTATTGAACCTTTCTACCTGACCATCCGACTGTGGTCGGTATGGGTTGGTTCGGGTCTTACATATTGCTAAGTAATGGCAAATTTCTTGCCATAACTCTGACTCAAACTCTCTTCCTTGGTCACTGTGCATCATGAGGGGGACACCCAAATGTAGCACCCAGCCTTTTACAATCGCTTCAGCGCATGTAGCAGCTTTGTGGTTCGGAAAAGGAAACACCCGAGTATACTTTGTATAGTAGTCTGTTACGACCATCATACAGGTGTTCTCTCTAGCGTCGTTTTAAATCCACTGATGATGTCGATTGCTACTCGAGCAAATCGGACACCAAACAATTCCTGGGACAAGGGTAGCTTGCCTAGGCCGGGTCCTGGCTTGTTTTTACAACAATCCGGGCAAGTTGCGATCCACCGAAGTAGGTCGCTTCTAATTCCGGGCCAGTAGTAACATCTTTGTAGACGCTCTATTGATCTTTTCTTTCTGAAATGACCACTCGTTTGATGGCCATGGCAATAATACATGATATCTCTTCTCATCGAGGTGGGAATCACTATTTGTAATAGTTTACTGCCGGTGGAAGAGGTTTTCCACCTACACGGTATACCATCTCGGATCTCCAGCTCGGTCCATTGAGCTATCAAGCACCTCGTTTCTCTGTCTTCCAGAGATAACATTGGCCTTACCGGCTTAATACCTATCCGCAAGTATTCCATAATGCGCGCAGTGGTGGGGTCCGACTGTTGGGACTTCTTGATGGTCTCTGGGGACCAATCGAGATAGCTGCACACATCCTCCTCCCAGGGGATACGGGGGTGGTATAGTTAAATACCAACCCTGCGACCACAGCATTGTGGGCCCCGCAGTCTTCACAAGTGGCATTCTGGCACTTTCGGACGGGTCACATCGATAAGGCATCCGCATTAATATGTTTTGCACCTGGTCAGTGCTCTATCTGTTTATTCTCCAATCCGAATTCGGATAAATGAGCTAACCATCTCCCAATCAACCCTTCGGCGTCCTTAAAATTAAGAAGCCACCTTAGAGACGAATGGTTGGTCTGCAAAGTAAAGTCGGTTCCCCAAAGGAAATGCTTAAACTTCTTCGTATACACCACTACCGCGAGGAGTTCTCGTTTAGTGGTTCAATAGTTACGCTGGGTCCTGCTTAACGTGTCGCTAGCAAATGCCAATGGGACCTCGACTCTATTCTGGACCAGAGAGAGGGCTGCCCCTATAGCGTCGTTGCTCGCATCGGTGTCTAGTATGAAATGCCCTTCGGGAGTAGGATATTTCAATACCGTTGTATTTCTAAACAAATCTTATATTTTATTAAAAGATTCTTCCTGCTCGCTGCTCCATGGGAATGGGTCCCGAGCCCTACCCGGGGTCCAGTGAGCTAAGCATTGCATGGGAAAGCTTACACGAGAGTAATTCGGTATAAAATCACAGTAATAGGAACAGAATCCTAAAAATGATCTAACCTCCTTAGCACTCGTGGGCCTTTCCCAATTCTCGACTGCTTCCAATTTCTCCGGATCTGCACTCACTCCATTGGTGATGATCCTTCCCAGGTATGTAATTGTTTTCTTGAACAGGTTACATTTCTTGGGTTTAAGTTTTAGACCGTTGGATAGAATCCGATCCAGTACCAGCTGCAGGTTCGCGTGGCATTCCCTAAACGACTTGCTGAATACGACAACGTTGTCTAGGTAGACCAAACACTTCTTCCACAGCAGGTCACTGAGTAGGGATTCCATCATGGCCTCAAATGTAGCCAGGGCGTTACACAATCTGAAGGGCAAGACATTATACTCGAATAGCCCCATATGGCTAGAGAAAGCTGTTTTCTCTATATCTGCCAATACCCGGATTGTAAGTCCAAGGTACAGAACCATTGGTTCCCACCCAAGCTATCTAACGTCACGTCTATCCTTGGAAGGGGATACGAGTTCTTCTTTGTCATACCGTTTAATTTTCGGTAATCGACACAAAAGCGGATTGTACCGTCCTTCTTAGTAGTCATACAAACGGGGCTGGACCAAGGGCTCGAGCTGGGCACGATTACCCCTAGTTCCCGTTGCTTTTGTATTTCTTGTTCGCATATTAACTTCTTCTTAAGAGAAAGTCTACGATACGGAATCTTGAAAGGTTTCTCGTCGCCCACATTTATGGTGTGCAACACCTTATCGGTTCTACCTACGGGTCCTCCTTCCCTACCAAAAACACTCTCGTACCTTCGCAGGAGGTCCCGCAGGCATTGTTTGTCCTCCGTATTCTGTAAATCTGATTTATCAATCAGTTTCTGGAATTCTTCATCCAATGGATGCTTACTAACAGGGTTTAATGGTTTATTAAACTTGGCCTCGGTGACGTGTTCTACCAAACTCATATCCCCTACACTGTCGCCACGCTTTAAGTAAACCACTGAACCGGTTCGGTTAGTCATGGGTAATACAGCCCATGCTGCATTTGCCACCAATGTGTTCACTGAATCCAACCCGATACTCGATAAATATACCGTATCGGGTTCAAAGACTCCCGTCTCACCCTTCTGGGCCATTGATCCGCCACAAAGGACATCACAAGTGGTGCCCGGAGGGATTTTCACAGTATGTATAACCGAAGCTACTGAAGACACCTGTCTCAAGACGCACTGTACATGCAAGATATACGGATTCTGAATACTCATGATTCCATCCCTCGGGTCCAAGACGGCCCTGTATAAGCTTGCAAAATCCAATCTGAGGATTCCGTCATCGCTAACCTCTGCAATAGTTGGCGAAAGAACAAATTCTTTGCCTCCTATTCGGATAGGCATAAACGTCCTACCAAAAGTCCTCATACTGCTTCCGTTGGCCGTGCAAGCATTTACCCCCGTTTTGTGGTTCTCATGACTGCTGGCCACCGAGTCGAAGAATCTTTTGGACACACAGGAATGGCTAGCTCCAGTATCCACCAAGAATTCTCCTACCCAGCCTTCCACAGATATGGGTATGTACCACCGTCTCCCTCCCAGAGGGGATGGGTTACTGGTAAACTGTTGAAAGTCTCCCGAATCACCAAGGTTCAATTCGAGTCCTCTCAGAAATTCCAAACACAGATGACTTGGGGGAAGGCGTGTCCCACACACTCAAATCAACTCTTTGATCCATCCTTCCTCTCCCCCAGTGTGGCCACTCGCCTCCAAATACTCGCCACCGTACACATTAGCACTAGGGTCCCTGGCCCCGGTCAGGGTGATGGGGTGCGCACCCACAGTCAATCTTCCACCGGATTACCCCCGGTAGCCTTTTGGCATTCGTTCCCCGCTGGGGTTATACCCAATGCCGTGGATACAACCCCCACTAGTTTCCCCCTGTATCAGGAGATTCCATAGCATTCTGGCTTTCCTCGCCTTCGACTTCGGCTTCATAATAAGCCGCCATTACCGGCTTTGCAGCGGTACATTCAGAGGAATAGTGCCCCATCCGTTGGCACCTGAAACACTTAACCGTTTGGCGATCCACCCTGAGTCTCTGCCGATTGGCCTGGAGTGCATCTGTAATTTTCTTACACATCTCCATTATTTTGGTCATATCAGGTGATTGACCCCTCGCTTTGTCAGCGCTATCAGAGGGCTTATATGCTTTGCTACTAGCTTTAGCTTCGCCCCTGACTTCAGATGGTGCATTAGCATCCTTTGGCTTATTGAAGACCTTCCTCGGAATGTACTTTCTGCCAGAACTATTTTTTCTTAGCTGCATCGAGCAAAAGGTACCGTCCTCCTGCTCGATGTCTATCAATTTGAAGTCGTCCTGGGTACTCTCTACCTTGGATCGCTGAACTACAGACGCTACCGGAGTGGATCCCGAAGTGTTCGGGATGTCTCCAGCTAGCATCGTCAATTTCTTCACGGCCATATCTTTACCGTTAAATATGCCGTGTAGGGTAGTGCCTTCTTTCCAGGCGTCCCTAGTAGCGATTTGCTCGTCTCGGTCTCTTAGACCCTTGACAAATTGAGTAATCAAGTCGTCCATATACCAGTCCTGGTTCTCTGTCCCGGGTCTGGCTTTACTTAACAGGGCATGCAGTTCCATACCGTATGCCCTGAAAGCTTCTGTGGGCTTTTGGGTACGTTTCTTAAAACGAATCATAGGATCCTCCTTGACCATATTACATAATAGTCCACTAGCAGACTGAACCAGCTGCTCAAAAGTCCAAGCGAGACCATACCAGGTGTGCCATTGCTCGACGGCCATGCGTCCCGGGCCACCTTTTAGACATCTTACTAGATGTGGCTTGGCCTCGTATGGGGTCCATCCGTTACAATTCATCACATCGATGAAATCTTCAAACCATTCTTTCCATGGTCGAGTACCGTCGTATTCCTTCGGAATGACGGCGACCCTTCGGGCTGAATTGTGAGCATACATCAATCTACTACATTGTTGTTTGCTCCATTCAATCGCCTTGGTTTCATTCAAGGTTCGATTGCCTCCCATACCACCAAAACTGCTATTGTTGGCGGTGGTGGTGGTGGTTGGTTATACGTCCATTGCGAACCATTGGAATTCGTATAACCTCCACCCCCTGTATTGGGGTTGGTACCCGAAGCACCATCACCCCCTTGCCCGTTTGGATTGGTAGATCCGCCTTGACTACCTTCATTAGGCGGTTGACCAGCCTGTCCTTGTTGGCTGCCACTACTTTGTGGATTATGTTGGTTGCTAGGGTTACCTGCATCCAACCTGACATTATCTGTCTGATCCACATGTATGCAGAATCCACTTGTTTTGGCACTAGTGTCGGAACAATCTCTTGGTACGGAGTCCGGGTCCAAATTATGGACTATCGGGGCTTCACTGATACGGACCCTGCTGGTCCGGCCGTTCTTATCTTGGGTTCTAACATAGACACTCCCTTGATCCACATTCCGAGACGCATTATCATTTACAAATGGGTTATACGCCGGATGCTTTGGAGTCAAACAGGAAACTGGGTCTCCTTGTTTGACAAATGTTGAGTTTGGATTTTGGTCCTTACTCCTTGCCGGAACATTCGCATGCTCCTGTTCCTGTAAGTAACTTTCCATTGCGGACTTATTTATCGTCAAGGTTGCCACATCAGTGGTCAAATTCCTCTGTTCTTCTCTTAGCTGTGCATTCTCTGACAAGATCTCGGATCGGATCTTCTCATTGTCCGCTACAGCTCGGTTTCTTTTATCTTGGGCAGCTAGTGCCTCCTTTTTCAAAGTATCCTTGAGTATAAGATACTTCTCACCTTTTTCCTTCTAAGACCTTTGGTATTCTGTGGTCTCGTATCGGATCTCGTCTTGTTCCGAGACCAATTTAGCTTCTGTCTCCGCCTTACGGAGCTGAAGTCTTTTTAATCTTTCCTCCATGGCATGCAATTCAGATTGTAATTTGTTTACATCCCGAGCCTTAGCGACTTCCTCGGCTCTAGCCTTGTCAATCGCTATTCGTCTATTGGCTTCCTCATGTTCTAGGTCAGCCAACTTGGTTTCTCTTTCCTTCTCGTCCTTCTCTTTTAATTCCAACCGATGGACTAGAGAGGACAAACGATACTTGAGGTCTGGTTCTTTTAGAATAGCCTCCTGTTCAACAGAACGAAGCTTTCAGATCCGTTCTTTCGTCTCGTCTTCAATTTTCTTCTGAGCACCTATGAATTGTTCATGCTGTCTCTTAGCTTGTTGCTCCACCTGCTCTTTGGCTTTCAAATAGGCCGAGGTTGTCTTATACCCGGGGCCCATCCGACGTCCATACCTCAACTTATGACTGCCTCCCGGATTGAACATGGAGTCAGATAAGCCTTCGTCTAAGGATATGCCCAGAGAGTGCATTTCTGAGCTTCTCGGCAATATCTCTCAGGGTCTAACCCTCTTAGTGCCCGATGATCCTTTCGGATCTTCTTTACCCCCATCATCGTCGCTTTCATGATCCGACGATGTCATCAATGGGGCCACTCTGGTTGCCCCATCTACCTTAACACTCATAGGGGGCACTGTCCGTTGGATCGGGCTTTGAGCCTTAGGGGTCTCCAAGATACCAGCAGCGCTCGCTGGGATTCTAGGCCCAAGCTGGCGCCTACTAGTTAGCACTTGGGACCAATCGCTCAAGTCTAACCTGGCAGGTTTAATTACCCCGCTGAATAACCCTGTATCCGAAGCAACCTGTCTAGGCGTGTTCGGATACAATTTTACGATCCCATCTCCAACTCTGGTAAGATCGTCCATTAGACCAGGTGTCGAGAAAACTGTCTGGACATCTTCCGGGTTGTACACATGTTGTTTCCAGTCAAACAACAGATGCTGGGATGTGTAATCATCCTCTTCGAATCCCTCGGGCTGGAGGGACCCGCATTAGGTAGCCTGTGGCCTTCGGCCGCGCTCCACCCCCGAACCAAATGGTCACGGCACCAGTGTAATGGTTCGTATGGACTTATATGTTGGGTAACTCGTTGGCTCGCTTATCACTAAAGATACCAACACAACACAAGTAGTTCGGGTCGGGCAAAGCCCCAGACTCCCTACCGCTCGTGTAGGACTTTATTAGCTTCTCTCTATCTTAGAACATATGTCTGGACTGGACTATGTCCAGTCTCCTTCTGCCGATCGTCCGGCTTCTTAGTAGAAGCTGGACGCGAGGCATGGTGCTGCCCCCTCTTGTACCAAACGGGAATCGCGAAGCGACACCTGGTTGGCATAGAAGGAACGAGCACCACACGAGCGCATCTCTCGGATGAAGCGCACTAATATATATACAACGATGCCGGCCCCTACATTCTAAATAAAGGGAATTTTCCCCTTTTCCCCTAGACCTATGAAATATTATAAAGATTTAGAAGCCATAGGCATAGCCATGCAGACCTAAACCACATGGCAGGGTGGGGGCTAAATATAGCATGGAGACTTGAAATATCGTAAAGGTTACAGAAGCCATAGGCATAGCCATGGGGACCTATACCACATGGCAGGGTGGGGGCTAAAATTTGCATGGAGACTTGAAATATCATAAAGGTTATGGAAGCCATAGGCATAGCCATAGAGACCTATACCACAGGGAAGGGTTCTTTTCTATTCAATATTAATAGCCCTGCTGGGCAAAATTGTATTCTATTTGGGCTAGGTGGCAATCCAGTAGTACAGCATCAAATCTTGTAACCTCACATTTTGTACTTGTTTACACTGGATATAGAAGTATATTTAGGCTTATTTTTTACTAAATAAAGGGCGAAATTCCCTTTATTTAGTAGGGAAATGAATTCCAAATTAATAACCCTGCGGGGCAAGCTTCTTTCCTATTCCATATTAATAGCCCTGCGGGGCAAAATTCTATTCTATTCCATATTAATAGCCCTGTGGGGCAAGCTTCTTTCCTGTTCCATTTTAATAGCCTTGCAGGGCAAAGTTCTATTCTATTCCCTATTGATAGCCCAGCGGGGCAAGCTTCTGTCCTATTCCATATTGATAGTGAGTGAGTGAGTAATAGATGTTTAACGCCATTTCGACAGCTAAGGTCATATTCATGGCGAGAACTACATTTCACAATTTCACAGAGGAATGTGTCAGTGCCCATGCATATGTGCACCACACACCTCCTGAGGGGATAGGAAAGAGGAGAAATAGACCCTTTTAAGTGGGCTAGGGAGGCCCGTCCATATTGATAGCCTTGTCATAGAGACCTATACCACATGGCAGGTTAGGAGCTAAAGATTGCATTAATGGAGACTTGAAATATCGTAAAGGTACAGAAGCCATAGGCATAGCCATGGAGACCTATACCACATGGCAGGGTGGGGGCTAAATATAGCATAGAGACTTGAAATATCGTAAAGGTTACAGAAGCCATACTATTAGGCATAGCACATGACAGGATGGGGGCTAAAATGAATTCAATATTAATAGCCCTGTTGGGCAAGCTTCTTTCCTATTCCATATTGATAGCATGGAGACTTGAAATATTGTAAAGGTTACAGAAGTCATAGGCATAGCCATGGGGACCTATACCACGATTCTTGTAACCTCACAATTTGTACTAGTTTACTGGATATAGAAGCATATTTAGGCTTTTTTTAACTAAATAAAGGGGAAATTCCCTTTATTTAGTAGAAAGATTAATTCAATATTAATAGCCCTGGGTGGGGGGGGGGCAATCCAGTAGTACAGCAACAATTCTTGTAACCTCACATTTTATACTAGTTTTCACTGGATATAGAAGCATATTAGCTTTTTCTTTTTACTAAATAAAGGGGGAAATTCCCTTAATTTAGTAGAGAAATGAATTCCATATTAATAGCCCTGCGGGCCAAAATTCTATTCTATTCCATATTAATAGATCTGCAGGGCAAGCTTCTTTCCTGTGCCATTTTAATAGTCCTGCAGGGCAAAATTCTATTCTTTTACCTATTGATAGCCCCACAGGGCAGGCTTCTTTCCTGTTCCATTTTAATAGTCCTGCGGGGCAAAATTCTACTCTATTCCACATTGATAGCTGTACGGGGCAAAATTCTATTCTATTTTAGTGGAGTAATCCAGAAGTATAGCAACAGTACTAATAGATTGCCACATAGTGTATAGTGGAAGGAGCCTTATTCTTTTGTGTTCTATAATATGCCTACTAGCTACAGTGTAGCCTATTTAAATTGATCAGTACTCTCCCCTATAGAGGAAGCAGCAATTGAGAAACAGAGGCTACACATGACTACACTGCTTAGATTGTTATACCCTACAGGACTAGAATGAACCAAACTTCTCTTCCTATTTATTGCTAAATAAAGCTCAATTTTCCCTTTATTCAATAGTGGAACAAACCTTAACTCTTCTATATAACATAATAGAAGCTGATACTGTGTGAACCATGCATGTCCTATGTAAGTCATCCCCTCCTCTACATACAGAGAAGGGAGGGCCTGCCTACTGCTAGTAGTAGTACTAGTATGCACACAGTGGTGCAGGTAGACAGGAGGGAGTGAGTGATGAGTGTGTGTGTGGGTTGGTGGACCAAACCACTTTTGGGGGAAAGGGGTTAAGGTATTACAAAGCACTGTATAACCCATAGGGATAGCGTAGCCGAGTTGTGGAGACTCCAAATGGGTTTTTGCCCTTGACCTTTTTGTGCCCAGGACTATTGAGGAATTCCTGTGTAATTCTCACTAGATTGCCTTGATTTAGGGTACATACATACTATCTACCCATTGTTTTTATGGTATGGTCCAGATAACTTGTCCTGAAAAGTTTTGGAGTGCCTATTTCTTTGATATAATTATGTTGACCCATGAAAGTATCATTGGTTTAATATTTTATTGCCAACCCAATGTCCTATCTTATGATTAATAGACAGTAGCTTGCTCAGGTATCCAGAGGGTACTATCTTCTCTTTATTCATTGTGAAATCCTACCATTTGCTTCATGGGTGGGTTGGTGGACCAAACCACTTTTGGGGGAAAGGGGTTAAGGTATTACAAAGCACTGTATAACCCATAGGGATAGCGTAGCCGAGTTGTGGAGACTCCAAATGGGTTTTTGCCCTTGACCTTTTTGTGCCCAGGACTATTGAGGAATTCCTGTGTAATTCTCACTAGATTGCCTTGATTTAGGGTACATACATACTATCTACCCATTGTTTTTATGGTATGGTCCAGATAACTTGTCCTGAAAAGTTTTGGAGTGCCTATTTCTTTGATATAATTATGTTGACCCATGAAAGTATCATTGGTTTAATATTTTATTGCCAACCCAATGTCCTATCTTATGATTAATAGACAGTAGCTTGCTCAGGTATCCAGAGGGTACTATCTTCTCTTTATTCATTGTGAAATCCTACCATTTGCTCACTAAATGATTTCTTTGGCATTTAAAAAAAGAAGGGGCAATTATCATAAAGATATAATGATACTGAAACATGATCAGAAGCTCCTGCGAAGTTAAGTGTAATATGGTTTAACACAGCCTATTATGTCTTCATCAATAGATCTGTTAACATTAGCCTCCCTTTATTGAGAATCATGCTTTTTGCAGACCCCCCCCCAAGTCAAAAGTCCTTTATGCCCTTATTACACCTTTGTCAACCTTTATTTTCCATTTGAGGACTCACCAGACCACCAATAATGATGGATCATTGGTACTGATGGTCCCAATGCAATCACATGGTAGTGAGCTTTCTTATGGTGGTTAAACTTTGAGAATTGGCTCAGTAGAAGTTTCTGGGTAATCTTCTACTTCCATATACCTGTTTTAAGGTCCATAGGGTTAAAAAAAATAACTTTCTGTCAAAATCACAATTTAGATATAGACCAGGTCTGGGTACTGGAGATGCTATTTTTGGATTGTTAAATGATATTTATGATAACAGAGATAGGGGTCACCTCACTGGTGTATGTTACCTAGATTTGCGGAAAGCGTTTGACTCTATCCATCATAAGTATCTAATAGAGTTGCTTGGTCAATTGGGTTTACATGATACCAGCCTAAATTGGCTTATGAGCTATTTGACAGGGCGAATGCAATACACTAAGATACATACATATCTGGTATAAATCATACATATCTGGTATAAATCCTGTACGATATGGTGTCCTCAAGGTTCTGTACTCGGGCCGCTATCGTTCATTATGTATATAAATGATGTCAGCGATATGCTGGGGGATTGCTGGCATTATTTGTATGCTGATGATCTAGTAATATATTGTTCCAATAATAAGGTAGACCTAATAAGAGAGAGGCTACAAACGGCATTGAATCGACTAGAGTCTTGGTTTATTAACAAGCATTTGACAGTCAACTCTGATAAATCGAAGGTTGTGTGGTATGGCTCGATCAATAAGCTGAGTAAAACAAAAGGTATCACTCTACATCTATGTAAAAAGGAGCTTGAGGTGCTAGACAACTACTGTTACCTAGGTTTGAAGCTTGATAGTGCTCTCAGTTTTGCCCCAGCCTTAAAGAACCTGTGTAGGAGAGTTCATCATAGTCTTTTTAGGTTTAGTAAGTTCCGCAATAGTCTAACTGAAAACGTTGCTATAACTGTGTACAAAGCGACTATCTAATCTGTATTTGTGACCCATCTTTACAAAGTGGTACTGAAGTCGCACATTTAGAAGCCTAGATATGGCCTTCTCAAGTGGTATAGTGTCAAAAATTTTGGATTTTTCAAAATTGATATTTTAGAATTTTCCTATCATACAGGTAGATGTCTTTGAGAATCCTAGGTTACTGAACTGAATTTAAGCCCCAAATGCCTGAAGGACATACCTATAGAATCCATAGCTATAAAGAATTACATAGGAATTATATGGGATTAATAAAATATTATATATCTAAAATGCTAATTATTTCAATTTAATTAATTTTTAATGAATTTGACTATATGTACTGCCAGAAGATCCAGAGAGGGCAATGTGGTTCAAATATGCAAGTGTCATATACCAAATTGAAGCTCTTGATGAGCTTTAAACAGAGCTAGCAATATCTAAACATTTTCTATCTGCGACTTCCGTACCACTTTGTTAGGATGGGTCACATTTGATTATGCTTACTTTGCCTATGAGGGAGCAAATGGTGGGCTCCAAAATAAATTGGATAGACTCCAAAAAAGGGGCTCGAAATTATGTTACAGAGGTAAGCAGATGTCTCAAGATGAGATGTACACAGCCTCTGACATTCCTAAGTTAAATAGACGTCGCCAGGAATTACTTCTAAATTACATGTATAAGTTGTCGAAGCGGCCGGAGTGGCTAGACCTTGAAGTACGGAGACCAGGACTACGCTCTGAGGCCAAAGTTCAATTTAAGATGTTTCATGCACGAAACTTTGGTTATAATAACACGCCCCTGTATAGAGGAGTCACTCTTTGGAACAACCTCTCGGCCACCATCCAAACGTCTGAGAACACGCATCTGAGTTCAAGACACGTATTAGAGGAGTGGAGGATTTGACCAAAGTTCCTGACAATGATAATAGTTAGATTATTAATATATGTTTATAATATCTGTTGCCAGAGAGCTGTTCAATTGGACTGCACCTGTAGCAACTAGTACAATGCAATTGTTAACATTTCGCCCTTAGACCACTTATGTTGGTTAAGTGTTATCCCTATGAATTGGCCACTAGGGAGCAGTTCGCTTGGACTGCACCTATGGTGACACATTATATTACAATGAGCCACATCTGTAGATCCACACCATGCAATTGTTAACATCGTGCCCTTAAGACCACTTATGTTGGTTAATTGTTATCCCTTTGAGTTGGCCACTTGGGAGTGGTTAGCTTGGACTGCACCTGTGGTGGCTGATAATATTACAACTAGCTAACGTGCATTATACAAAGTCTCTTGTATTGGTCTACTGTTATCTGACACAAGAATTATTGTGCCATCTATCAATTTCAGTCTTTTTATTCCCTCTTTATGCCAATGCCAACTAGCGTGAGTAGTAATCACTGATGAGGTCAATTGTTCTATTTTTGTATATAGTATATAGTGTAATCTGTATATTTAATATTTATTATTTATTGATTGTATGCTCTCATCTTTCATTTTTATTTGGTTTATCATTATACACATTATTTGTGCAAACAAATTTGGTGAAACAAAAGATCAAGGAATTCAGCTTATTGTCATGCTTACACTTTTGTATGATAGTGATTTGAAAATAAACACTTTTCAAACCTAAAAAAAAATGTGCTTGAGGATGCCATGCTTTACCCCGACATAGCACAGTCATGGTCACATGGCCTCTTCTACACCACAGAGGCAGAAAACCTGGGGTGGGAACATTACTAGGGTCATTTCCATAACGCCATCCGTGGTAAACAGAAGACAAACCCCACACATGGTAACATTAATAATAACAACCAGAACAATGACACACGCACAGAAGTAAATTGCCAAGATTTCAACTCAGTTAAGGGCGGTCAGCACAACAAACACCATAACAACGGTAGCCTTAGGTTGTTACACTTCTGTGCTTTTTGTCACAGTGCACCCAGGGGCTGAAAGAAATTCTCCCACCACTCGTTGCCTACATGCAGGGCAAAGGCCCCACAACAACACACAGCACATCCACCACAACAGCAACACTTTTACCAACAGCAGTGGAACACACAACACCCCACTTAGCCACCACATGCATATACACCACAACAGATGCCTGTGCACCCTGCGCCCCTCTCCAACAAAAGCAGTTGAGGTCGCAGGCACCACTATTCTTCCCGGCAAAAAACTAAACATGAGTGCCCCCTGGAATGAAGGCGTCACAGGGTTTCTTGTCACTCAGTCAGAGGTCAGTAACATTGTAAATTCCGTTCCTCATGACATATGTATAGAGCCTCCACATAGTAGTTTGGTAGTAAATGTCACCCCAGCCACGCCGACACACAACGCTGAGGGCGGCCCCGATATTGACAGCTGTGTACAGACGCACGTGGCCCAAGCCACCCATGTGGCATTAGACCATGCCCCACCGACATGCCAACTGACCACTCCCCTTGCCATGTACCCGTGAACAAAAACAAACATTCACACATGGCCAATCGCCCATCTCAACATATGTGGGGGTCTGTTGATGATCTTAATCGACTAGTCAAGTTGTCTCTGGTACAAAGCAGGGAATCATGGGGCGCCTTTCAGTAATGAATATTCCAATTAGAATGGAAATGGTCAGATGGTGATGGGAAATTTGGTAAATGATTAAATTTAGAAAATGTTCTTTTTGGTTACCATGGCAACCAAATCTATGCAAAATCGCATTTATAGTATATCTGTTGCCATGAATGACCCATAATGCATCAAAATATAATGAAAATTTCAATGCCATTTTGTTGAGCATGAACAAATGTACAAAGACAATTTTTACAAAAAAAAGAAGATATTATTTGATGTTTTTCGTGGTTTTTATTTTAAATATTGATCAAATCTATGGAAAACTTTTATGGTTATTTAGAAATGTATCTCAAGTTTGTAAGATTACAATACAAAAAGTATTTGAGGTAGAGACTAACTCCTTGAACTCCATAGAGAACCCAACACAAGTTGCAGCACTGTAAAAAATCTAAGGCTCTCAGTAGATTTTGAGGAAGTTATAGACTTATCAAAATCGGTCAAAAATTGACCAAAGTCGGCAAAAACTATGAATAAATGCGAAATTGCCAAGTTCGTCCCCCATGTTCATTCGGACACTCACTATGGCTGTAATCTACATAATCAGAGCTTTCCAGTGATACCAATTGTATTCTAGCCTTTTTTGGTGACCAGTGCTTTGAGGCCCCTAGCAGTCCATTGCTGCACCATTAAAAGGCAAACATGCAAACATGCAAACATGCTCCCATGTCCACATATGTGAACTTATAGTCTGCATCAACTAACGCAAAAAGGATGATGCTGTAATATCCTTTGTAATTGTAATAGTTTGACCCGGACTTCTTGGGCTTCTTAATATGGATGTGCTTCCCGTCCAGGGAACCGAGAACATGTGGCATGTTCCACTTGTCGTGGTACCCTTTGGCTATGGCTAGCCACTCATTCCTCATGGAAGTCGGCACAGAAAAGAGATATACTTTCATTTTTTTGGGTGATATCAATATTGTCTCATGATACATACCTTCAAGTAGGTTTCATGCAGGGCCCTGAAGATGGCTTTGCGAGTTTTTTTTCCACTATAGGTAGCACCGTCAACTCACCTACAAGGTAACCCTGGTGTAGAGTTGTCACACTTTCTCCTGCAGAGGGAAAATAATTCACTGAAATAATGTTTGATGATATTCAACTTATTTGGATATAGAGCGACTCACAATTTTCGGTCCATAAATCCATGAAAATGTATTTATCTACTTTTGAAGTTAACATCAATGAGAATGAAACATTTCCTCCAGTTGTAACTAAACTGACACAAACTTCTTACCTCATGTCAGATACCTTATACTCAAGCTCAGCCTCTCCTCAGCTGTGCCTAGGCCTATGTCACTAGCGTCTGTGTCCAGGGTTAGGTGACCCACTCCTGATGGATAAGGTAGGATCGGTGCCTCCTCCTGCTTCGCCTTCAAGGCATGAAGCACTTCGGTGCAGCTGTGGTCCCACTGGAATTCCTTGTTTTTCTCAGTGAGCAAGGAAAGAGGCTTGGCTACTGACACAAAATTAGCCACAAATCCCCCATAGTGCCGACCCCATACTTGTCCACCACATGGCCTAAGAAGGCGACACTGGGTCTCAACAATTGACATTTGCTGGGTTTGACTTTGAGGCCTGCACTTTCCAGGCTTCTCAACACCTCTTCCAGATGAGGGAGATTAGTGAGGAGGTCAGGGGCAAACACTATGATATCGTCCAAGTAGACCAATCACTCAGACCACTGCATGCCCTCCATGACAATTTCCATCAGGCCCTCAAAAGGGCTGGGCGCGTTGCATAGCCCGAAGGGCATGACACGAAACTGGTAAAGACCACGGTGTGTTGATAATGCACCGGGGTCCACTTCCACCTCCCAATAACCCGAGGCCAGGTCAAGGGTAGAGAACCAACGGGCCCCTGCCATAGAGTCCAGTGAATCCTTGATTCTCGGCAGGGCGTAGGCGTCCTTCACAGTCACCTCATTGACCTTGCGATAATCGACACAGAACCGCATTCGTCCATCTTTCTTACACACCAGGACTACCGGGAAGGCCCACAGCCCATGACTCTTTTCTATAACACCCTGCGCCAGCATAGCATCCACTTCGGCATTGACTATCTCCCAGCGGTGGGGTGCTAGTCACCGGTAGCTGCTTTACCGGCGGGGCTACTCCGGTGTTTATTTGATGGGAGACTATCAAGGTACGCCCCAAATCTCCAACTGGAACGCAGCTCTGCATCAACGCAACATTTCTATCCAGGACCCTTTGTCCTCCACCGATGCATCCATGAGCAGGTCAGAGCACCAGGCCGGCTTCCCTTCCTCCTCAGAGTCCGCCGCAAGGACCCTCACCCAATCCTCCTGCCCCGCCGTGGAGGGCATTTCCCCTCCATCGATGGTGGCCAGGCCCATGCCTTCGTATAACGTGACAGGGTCTTGACCCAGGTTGAAAACCAAGATGGGGACTAGGGATTCATCAGGGCACACCAAAGTTCGACCGACCCGAAATCCACAATTCAGCTCCACCTCATCCAAGCCTTCCAAATATCACTGTCCGGCCCGGTGCCCATTGTCCTTCCATCCTCCCTTCTATTAGGATCTCTTGCCAGCCAGGCACCGTCGTGCACCCACTGACCACTCTGACCACCGTGTGGTGCAGAAGTCGGCCCACAACAGCCTCTTCCCTGTCAGGTCCACAATGGCCTTTTCCTGCCTCACGAATTCCACTCCCAGGATACCCTCAGCTTCAATATCCGCCACAAGGAAGTTAATGAGACGCTCAGCATCCCCGCCACTCAGCAGGGTGGTTTACTTACCCTCCACCTCAATGGGAGTACCGTCTGTGGTGGTAAGCCTCCCGTTGTGTTGCTGCAGGGCACCCAGCAAACCAGCACCATGCCACCACTTTGCAGATAACAGGTTCACTGTAGCACCGGTGTCAACTAAGAGCTGTTTGTCCTTGCCCCATAGTTGTCCTGTCAGTTCTAGCCCATTCCCTGTGCGCTGCCGGTGCCCTTTCCACTCCTTCGGCCTACAGAGGCCTCTTCTTGGCTGCCAGAAGAGACCCCTACCAGTTTCCTAACGCCTGCTGATTGACCCCTGGAAGCAGACCTCTCTTTAGCTAACCTAAGCTTGAATTACGTCTGAAATGACCCTCACTGCCACACTCGAAGCATCCTTTTGGCCTCGGCGGCGGCCGTGGACAGGCCGCTCCATCCTGGAACTTGGCTTCCAAAGATGCCATGAACGAGTGCAGTTCTGACTTCAGCCACTCTTCCATCACAGGCCCTGGGTGAGCACCCGCCCCCGCCGGCGGATCATCGATCGCCCTCGCCCAACTGATTGTCATCCAGGAGTGCCTAGCTGTCCACCAGTTTCTAATGCCTCCAACAACTTCCTAGGCCTCGTTTGGAAAATCCACACCTTAACCTGGGGATTCCTGAGACTATCTGAGACTATCTAGGAAATGGTCTTTAGCCATTGTATCCTGGGTGGATGCATCTGCCGCTGGATACGATAGTTTCTTTTAACCACGTGATATCATCATCACTCTATCTTCTGCCTGTAGTGAGTTCCATAGAGCCTTGTAGCTCTCCATGTGATTCGGGGGTTGAAACTTATTAACTAGAGCTCCCCTCAGGCTTTCCTACCCGCCGGGGTCAGACGGGTTAACTGTTGACAGGAGCCTGTGAGCTACTCCCGACAGACTAATGCCAAGGAAAACCCCGCCTCTTCCTCAGTCTAGGGGTTAGCCTTAACACACAAATCAAAATGAGCCAAAAACTCATCTAAGTTTGTGGTACCATCAAATTTGCCAGGCATCACTGCTGGCTTCTCCACCTTTCTACTCCCTCCATCACCACTATTAGTGGGCCTGCCTCCTAACAAGTCCTCCGCTGCCGTACTGCTGCCTGTCTGCCCCAGCAGGGGCTGCCACCTAATCGCTCAAAAGGGGATGGCTTACACCGGAAAAAAGTGTAGACCCTTGGATCCTGCCGACTAATCGCGAAGGCACATTCTGTTTACTTCCTCCCCCCACGGCGGCTGGGTCCCCCCATTTCCTCGGCTTCCTTGGATCTCCAAGCCTGTTCTGCCACACTACTTGGAGATCCCCTCCACCACGACTCATAGGCCTCCCTGAACTGGTTCCTAATCTCGTCCCGCTTCCCCTCCGGCGACTTGTGTTTACAACTTTCCGGCATTCGATCCCTATTATTGCCCATCCCTGGTCCGCGAATCAGGACCCCGTTCTCTGACATGTCTAAGAGTTTTCCCCTCTTACCCGCTCCTAGTACCTCCTCCAAGTGGGCTCTCGCCTCCCCAGTACCTGCTGTCTTTCTTGACATCATCCCCTATTTTCTTTGTGACTTCACTCCCTAGGCCACGCCCCCTTCTCTTCCAAATAAGGCTTGCTAACACCTGCTGCTATGCCTCCCAGTGATGGGCTACGACACTAGCGCCTCAGCGTCTCTGCCGGACCCACCTGTCTCACTTTGTTTACTCTGCCGGAATCGTCTCCATCACAGTACATTCGTCACCCCGGGGTCCACGCTATGCACAAAAAACTGGAACAAAGAGACACAATGAAAATCATCGAATACCTCACTTGTTACGTGCGTATGATTTGTGATCCCTGCGCAGAACAGGAGCCTTTGTGGCCCGAATACCTGTTACATGTGTGCTTGAGAATGCCATGCTTGACCCCGACATCACACAGTCATGGTCGCATGGCCTCTTCGACACCATGGAGGCAGAAAACCTGGGGTGGGAACATTACTAGGGTTGTTTCCATAACGCCATCCGTGGTAAACAGAAGACAAACCCCACACAAGGTAACAGTAATAATAACAACCAGAACAATGACACATGCACAGAAGTAAATTGCCAAGATTTCAACTCAGTTAAGGGCTGTCAGCACAACAAACACCATAACAACGGTAGCCTTAGGTTGTTACACTTCTGTGCTTTTTGTCACAGTGCATCCAGGGGCTGGAAGAAATTCTCCCACCACTCGTTGCCTACATGCAGGGCAAAGGCCCCACAACAACACACAGCACATCCACCACAACAGCAACACTTTTACCAACAGCAGTGGAACACACAACACCCCACTTAGCCACCACATGCATATACACCACAACAGATGCCTGTGCACCCTGTGCCTCCCCAACAAAAGCAGTTGAGGTCGCAGGCACCGCCATTCTTCCTTGCAAAAAAACTAAACATGCACGCCCCCTGGAATGAAGGCGTCACCGGGTTGCTCGTCACTCAGTCAGAGGTCAGTAACATTGTAAATTCCGTTCCTCATGACATATGTAGAGAGCCTCCACATAGTAGTTTGGTAGTAAATGTCACCCCAGCCACGCCGACACACAACGCTGAGGGCGGCCCCGATATTGACAGCTATTGATAGCTGTGTACAGACACACGTGGCCCAAGCCACCGATGTGGCATTAGACCACGCTCCACCGATGAAAGTAAACAAACCCATGTGGCCCCACCGCCACACATGCCATCTGACCACGCCCCTTGCCATGTACCCGCAAACAAAAACAAACATTCACACATGGCCACTTGCCCATCTCAACATATGCAGAGGTCTGCTGATGATCTTAATCCACTGGTACAAAGCAGGGAATCATGGGGCGCCTTTCAGTAATGAATATTCCAATTAGAATGGAAATGGTCAGATGGTGATGGGAAATTTGGTTAATTATTGAATTTAGAAAATGTTCTTTTTGGTTACCATGGCAACAAAATCTATGCAAAATCGGCATTTATAGTATATCTGTTGCCATGGTAACCAGCCCAAATGACCAATAATGCATCAAAATACAATGAAAATTTCAATGCCATTTTGTTGAGCATGAACAAATGTACAAAGACAATTTTCACAAAAAAAGATTATTTGAAGTTTTTCGTGGTTTTTATTTTAAATATTGATCAAATCTATGGAAAACTTTTATGGTGATTTAGAAATGTATCTCAAGTTTGCAAGACTACCATACAAAAAGTATTTGAGGTAGAGACTAACCTCTTGAACTCCATGGAGAACCCAACACAAGATGCAGCTCTGCTTTCAGTGGATTTTGAGGAAGTTATAGACTTATCAAAATCGGTCAAAAATTGGCCAAAGTCGGCCAAAACTACGCATAAATACAAAATTGCCAAGTTCGTCCCCCACATTCATTTGTACTCTCACTAAGGCTGTATTCTACATAATCAGAGCTTTCCAGTGATACCAATTGTATTCTAGCCTTTGGTGACCAGTGCTTTGAGAAATAAGGCCCCTAGCAGTCCAGTGCTGCACCATTAAAAGGCAAACATGCACCTATAGACAGCTCAGTTATATGCAGCAAACAGCCCATGCAGTATCATAGGAATCGGCCAATCAGCTTCTCTTTAAGTGAGCCAGCAAGCAGAAATGGGGGTTCCTGTGGGATTTAGTACCTGTTTTAGCCACCAGGGGGCACCACTATGGGCTAGATAATGAAAAATATGCATAAAACCACTATAGGGTACTTTTTGATGGAGAATTCAATGGTTTTTGATAAAATGCTCTATTTTGGGTGGAAAGAACCCAAATTTGACATGGGCCTAAATAGGCATTTTCGTTGATTTCTATTGACATGGAAACATTCCTTAATTCTAAATAGGAAAATTAGTGATCCCATTTGAAGGAATGTTTCACAAAGTTTACTATGGTGAAAACAGAATGAAAATACAATTTCTAGATCAAAAGTTATGGGCATAAAATGAAATTTTATTCTATTTTAGCTAATTAGCATTATTATGCTAATTATAGATGCATCTTTTGACCAATTAGACCAGAAGCTTATTGACATCCAGGATATGGTCACACCCACCCATATTAGGAAGCCAAAACTAATGGGAGTATCTTCTCATGCAATTTATCACTGAAAAGCTAGTGATCTGAATTTCAAAGTTAAGTTTTAACACGGAGCACCCTTTCTCCTTGCCTCTACATTGTATGAGATTAATCAGGAAAACCCTTTGTATGTACGTCAACTCATCCTTCCTTTGTATGGCCGACAGTCGATGATAGAAGTGGAATCAGTGGTAATGAACGATTCCGGAGAGAGATTACTTTAAATGAACAGAAAATAAGGCCTACTAAACGAATCAAGGTACAAATGAATACCACGGCCAGACACTTAAGACTATTTTATAGGAAATAAGAGACAAACATTTAATCTTGTGTCCTCCGCCAACCCTGCTAGCACAACTCATCCAAATGATGTCTTTCTTACGTAAATAAGATGTGTTTTCACGAGTAGTGCTATCTGGGCAAAGACTCCCGGGGGGGGGGTACAGTAAACTGGAGGTCATTAGTTTTCATAAAACAGCACAAATGCCTGTAGCTTGAAATTGCAATACATAAATCGACCTTTGTCTGTATTTTTCTTTTCAACGATCAAATGATGCTGTTCAACAGCATCAAGAATGTGTCATTCAATCTTGAGATATAATCGTTTACTGTTATTAATCAAGGGAGGAAAAAATTGAGCTTCCCGACCTGGGCTGACCTTGAACTTTAATCATCTTCAAGTTTACTTTTTTGTCTGAAATCATTTTTTATGACATGTCATAAAAAAGAGTAACAATGTCGGGATAAACTGACGCTATGCATAATATGAATCATGATAGAAGGGGGCATTATGGGTATGTCAGAGATAAAAATCCAATGGCAATTTAGACTGACTTTTATCTTGTCACTTTGAGGACCGTAGACTGATTTTGATCTTGTTCACTATTGAGGGGTTATTCGCCCCAGTGAGTTTCCACCATAGTTCTATCTGTTGCGGCAAGATAGGTTGGAGTGTCTCATTGATTAAAGAATGTACCTTAAGACACTGGCAGGAAGTTAGAGCAGAGTGTTTTGTTGTTGAACAACGCTTGGGACCAGCGTCAAATGACGTCAAACATCCGTATACAAAAGATATGACATAGAATGCGCTGACATAGACCTCACTGAATGCGAGACCCTGACCGGCTTCCCACCTCTATCTTCAGAAATCGGCCAAATGTAACAGTCGATGGTGACGTCGGTGAGGTCAGCTTTTGTGTGTTTTGGATGTGTTCAGATATGCACCCAGTAGCCATTCATTCTTCACAAAACACAAGTTGTAAAACCTGTAGACCAACAGGAAGGACATCCTGGAAAGACCGACCACTCTATACATGGAGGCCATCTTTGGTTCAAACATAATTATAACAATGATTGTTGTATATACTCTCGAATCTCTTCCAATTCCTTGGTTGTATGTTGACCATTTTGAAGACCCTATTTCTTTTTGTGGGCAGATGAGGGGAAAGGACCCTCCCTGTGTGATTTTTAGTACTGGATTTTGCACTAGGGGAGCTACAAAGGGTAGGAAAATGAAAATTATTCTAAAAATAGCTTTTATGTATTTTTTTAATCAGAAAAACGTGGTTTCTCAAAAACGTTATATTTCCTGGAACTTCCGGTCTATTTGAAATGTTAATGGAATGTTTTAAATTCAAAAGAAGGCCTAAATAAGGGTTTTCAGGGAAAGATGTTGCCATGGCAACCAAAATTATTTTCCAAATAGAAAAAAAAATAATGTCAACTGATAGAATGATTCATGGAGATTCATACACTGAAAAACGCATAAAGATACCACTTATAGCTCCAAATCTATGACCAAATGTATGGAAGGGAATGGTCATTTTTGATTGATTATTAAAATCATCATGCTAATTAGATGCCTGATTTGATTAAAACAATGAATGATAGAGCTTATTGGCTGCATTGATAGAGTCATGTCATTCCATTTTCGTGAAGCAATATCTCCAAGACTAGAAGGGCTATCTACAAGGGTTGTACCTCTTTTTAAAGCTGATAACATCAATTTTAAATTTCATGTTTAACCTCGGAGGACCCTTTCCCCTCATCTGCCCACAGTCATAATCAACTTGTTCATGAGTAATTGTGTACAAATTAGTAGTGGTCATGTTGACTTATGATAAAGGTTCAGTGTTGATAGTTCAATATTGAAATTTTAACAGTGAATGACCATTATTCCTCGGGAACCCTAGTTCACCTCTTGTTCATTCCTCTGAACCCCACGTATTCACTTGAAATAACTACAATTCTACTTCCACCTAGGAGAGAGGTATGTCTCGTATAATTATAAAATTAATGGTGTTAATTTAACTTTCTCCACCCCCCCCCCTATACCCCCACAGACCTGCTCGGGGCAGAGTGTGGGGAATCCGGCGGAGAGAGAGAGAGAGAGAGAGAGAGAGAGAGAGAGAGAGAGAGAGAGAGAGAGAGAGTTGGTAGGCCTAAAAAATCAATGTTGAGTTAAGAAAACTATTCTAATTTTGGTATGTCTACATAGTATCTCTGGTAGAATCAGAATCAGAAGTAGAAATAGTTGAAGATTGACAACATTGAAGAGGCATAATTTACTGCAGGTTGTTCAACATTATCAACACATATCAAACAGTGTTCAACTTAAATTCAACGTTCTGATCTCACTGCAGGTTTCAGTGTATCCAATGAGAACTGTTTTAATGACAAAATAAGTCTTAAACCAAAACAAGACAAAGGTTGTTTACTGCAACATGGTCAGAAAGCTTAAAGTAGGTAGTACATTATGTTTTCTGTACTGTACATCTTTTGCAAAATTCAAGAAATCCAGAGGCAAAAGAAGTGTTAACCTAAACCTAAAGACCTTTCAATATAACTATCACGGAAAGATATTTAAAGTGGAAAGGAAAGTTGAAGGTGGCGTAACATTGGGCAGTTTACCATTCATTTTACAAAAAAAAGGCCTTTGTGTATAAAGACCAGTTTAGATCCTCACCCTGACCTGAGGGTGCTTATAAGTGGGGCTTTGACACTGCAAAAAAGCATTAAGGCATGGTGTACAACTGTATGCTAGCAGTACAGAAATATTCGTTATAGTAAACCCCTGACCAACAGGAAAACAACATTTAATTACTTGGAACAGAATCAGATACAGTCATTCAAAACAATCAGTGACAATGCCTTATATGGACAAAACAACTATTGCGGAGGGAACAAAGGCTATTCAAAATTCCAATCATACGAAATTGAAATTTAATTCTTAGAGTAAGAAAGGAATAGCTTGATTAAAACTGGCAATACATTTTCTTTTTATATCTATACCACAGTTGGCTCAAAGATAGCACATTATAACTTGTTCCCACCCCTCTGCTTAATGCATCTAAGCTTCTATGATTTGGAATACATTCACTTATGACCTTAAGACCATTACAGTGACGATGGCTACGAGAAGGCTCTATTGCGTTCTGAATATCACCCTGCTCACCGGTCAGAACAATAGGCCGATAGTAATATAGCACCATGGATTTCTTGTAGGCTGTTCAGTCCATACACTCACAGTCTTTCTTAACCCTTACGTGCCCAGATTAGCAATGGTGCGCTCTTAAGCATGTATATATTTTCAACAGACCACCATGGGTTTGATATTTATCAGATTAGGATGATTTCAAGACCAGATGACTCGTAATATCAAGGGCTTTCTCACCATACCAAATTTGTTATGGTGCCTTAGGTAAATAATTATTAATAGATCCCATTGAAGAAAATAATTAATTGAAAAAAGGCTTAAAATACATGAAAAGTGCGCGCTCTAGCAATGAGAATAATGGGAAAATACAGAAAATTCACTAAATTCGCAAAAATATTGATAAAAATACCAATAATATTGATGAAATACTTTCTCTGTGATTTTGTCCAAGGAAGCCAACTATAATACATATCTTTTTCAATTTCCATCAATATAGCTGTCTTTGAAATGTCAAAATAAGGCTTTATGAATTAAAAATAGCCTATTCCTATCAAAATCTAAAAAAAGGAGATTTTCTGGGCACCTTCGTCCAGATCACCCCATTTCAACATCTTTTGCCATCATTATTCCCTACTGAATCATATAATACCTTAATTCCTACTTCATATTACATTTTCTGAAAGATATTTTACTACCCTTTTTTCCATTTGAATCAGTACTTTAATCTGAACATGATAATAGGTAGTAGTCTCTGCTACGTCAATATTGTTAAATAAATCAGGTTTCTCAAAATAATTCTGGGCACGAAAGGGTTAAACAAAAGTAGAAATATATCTATACTTCAACTTAGGAGAGAGGTGTCTCGTATAATTATAAAATTCATGTGGCAGCTATAAGCCATTGTGTGTCATTCTATCTTCTTTTTGATTCTTTAGAATGACAGGGGTTTCTACGAGGCCGACATTTCTGGCAGAGGACATAGCTAGAATGATATTCCAGCGTTGCTTCCCTTTTTTTTTTTTTTAAAAAAAAAGGATTACAGATATGGAGACACAAATAAAAGGTTTGTTCAATCCTAAATATCGATGGTTTGTAAATAGAAATTTAGTTCATTATATCTTTCACCATGCAGGTGGTTGTTCATGGTAGCTATATGCAAGAGGCCAACACCATTTCAACTGAAATTAAGTTAGTTAGGTGGTCCTGATTACGTTGTAAATACTGCCACCGGGCAGAACATGAGGCCAATTCTAACATGGCATGTTGAGGTTGTTTAAAGCTATCCAGCATTTAACGTAAAAATTAGTATGATTGTGATAATAGCATGGAAAAGATTAAATGTTATGCCTAACAACAAAACATTCCTGGAATCAGCCCAACCTAGGATTTCCAGATCATAACAAGTTATTATTCATCCGATTATACCTATTACTCATTCAGCACTTTTCTGAAAGCTTTTAGGTGCCAAAGTTAACTTTCTTACTAGCTGTCCCTCTAGATCTGTAAAAATAGAGCTGTAAATAACTCAGGTTTCCTTCCCTGGATCGGGAAAGAAAATTAATTTTGTATTAGAAAATGAGCTCAATAATTTGTCCACCTCTTCATAGGCTTCTACTCTGGAGTGACCTGACAGCTGGAGCCACACATAATGAAACTTTCTACATTTGTTTTAATCAGAAATAATTATGACAACCCATGTTTGAATCAAATTTTTAGTTAAACCAAATACAAAACTATATGAATGGCATTGAATCTGGCCATAAATATGGATACAACTGTCTGTTTATTAGGTGCTATGATGTTCGCAATATGTGGATGTCCCTTGAGAGCTTCTCTTACAAGCTCCTTTGCTATGGGATAGCTGGTGTTGATTTTTACAAAACCCAACAAAAGGCTCCACTCCTGCTATATTTCAGAGTAAAAAAAAGGTGACTATTCCTTTAGACTAGAATTGTTAAGCTGCATATGATACGGAGACAGATAACTGATATTAAGTGATAATAACTTATCTATCCTGGAACGGAGAGAAAGGATAAAATAATGTGGAATCATTCTACCTTTAAGGGTTTTCACAAGATTTCAGAAACTCTGACAGGTATTGAGTCTCTGTGTGCACCTGTTTCATGAAGAAACTTCCATTAAAAAAAACCAAAAAGGTTTTTATAGTGTCCTCTTTTGATAGTTATTATATTGAATAATAGTATATTGACTTTTATTTATCTGACCTTTCTAAACAGCCTGGTTTAAAGATAAAACTATATGAATGGCACTGAATCTGGCCAAAGATACAACTGTCTGTCTAGTATAGGTGCCATTATGTTTGTAATATGTGGATGTACCTTTAGTTTTTAGTCTTTTCAGGGAGCATCCTAGTGGGGCTAGGCTACTACGGTCCCTTGGTTGACAGTACAAAATATTTTTCATGTGTTCTTATCCAAAAGCTGACGCCTTTGGGGATGAGAATAGATATCCCCTCTGGTTTAATTTTGGCTCTGCTAAGCTCAAGGTACTGTCAACAGTCTTTTCAGGGAGTAGTCCAAGAGCCCATGCACTTTTATTTTTGTGACCAAAACGTCTGAAGGTTCATTCTTATGTAGAATGTTTTGCTGAATTCAGAAATGAAAGTCTTACAAAATCTGATGGTGTGTTATCTGGCAAAATTAGGTCATAGCCGGGAACCCCCTTTTTTACTGGAATGAATTTTCTTTTTCAAGAGGTGCAATCACACCTATATATTTACACAATGACCTTTTACACCACTATTTAGAGTGATTATATCAACATATATCCAGTAGTCGCTTTAGCTCAGGGACTATGTTGTACCTAGATTTCTAGTACCTTAAAACCTTGGTCATAGGCCAACCCATGTCATAACCTGAGGGTAGAGGATAAAAACTAAACTTGCTTTCTTGAAAGAGGAGCTATCACATATTTGAAAACTATTGAGACCATGTCCATCACTTTTGTATCAGCATGACATTTTAACCTCCATTTTATAGCAATTACCTGAGCACATTGGCATCTTCTGGGTATCTTATGATAGCCATATTGGTTTATTATTGAATTTATGTGACCTTGACGTTTAGAAAAGATTCTCATCGATAGATCTTCAAATGCTGGTGTTGATCAAGGTATAGCACATGTTTCTAACTTGATTAGTTCTGTACCTACAACGACTTGCCATATTGACCTATTTCTGTGGCAGCCATCTTAAATTTCCAGCATTTCCTCAAAACAAAATGCAGCTAACTTTTTTCTTTCTAAAGGAGGAACTATAGAAGAGACAAGAACCACGGAGAAACATTTTCTATTGATGGTTGTTGGGTATGAATTCATAGGGTATACTGCCCAGGCCGGGATACTAACATTGGCTATTTTGAGCAGTCAGATGTGCATGAGTGACTTCATATTCATCTCAGAACACCTTGAATTGGTTCCTTTTAATTCTAATATGATTGTGGAGCCCCCAGGACCACTTGAGAACAGTTTGAGCCAAGAATATGGACTGACAAAAAGACGTTTATGATATCTTGGTTAAAACGTTCCAAAATAAATGATTTTATGGCAGCCATCTTGGAATTTTTGATAATACCTGTTAAATACAAAAGTCATATAAAAGTCTCAAAAACAGATTGCTGACACCTGAAAACATGGGTAAAGATAGCTTTATTGTGTAAATATAGGTGTGATTGCAAAGGCGCACAAAGTTATTTGATAAAATGACCAGATTCATTTTTCCAATATGCCTTTTTGCCTATTTTCATATTTTGTGGTATTTTGGTTGCTATGGCATTCATACAAAAAATTGGTTGGCAACTTGATTTTTGAGTTATATGGAACCTTTAAGGGAGGAACTTTAAAATGTGATTGGAATATATAATGCATCTTATTTTCTCAAAAGGAGGGGTATGTGTCCTTTATGGTACTGTAAGTGACCTTCATGTAGATCGTTAGTATAATCTGGGTTAATGTCAATAACTCTACCAAACCCTATGTGCATGATTCCATGATAGGGGCTAGCCTAAGAGAGGGATCTTGTGTTACTAGTGTCAGTTGAGTCAAAATCAGAGTTCTTTACTTTACTGTGTTATTTTGATATGAAACATATCATACCTACATCGGAAATGCATACACATTTGAAACGTTTTTTCAATAGATGATTCTTAACATACTCTCACTGCACCCTTGAAATCGTACTGAAACTTACATAGGAAAAATACCAGCATTTTGCAGCCGCATGGATAGCACATACAGCTGGCTCTTAACTCGTAAGGTTACATTCAGACATTGCACAGACAACAAGGTATTCAAACATTTAAGCAGGATACATCCTTCAAAATATTACAGAAATTGAGTAGGGTAAAATTGATTGATTGACAGTACAAAATACATAAGCAAATGTCCACGACCATGGGATATTTTTACATTGTATTCCCCTCTGTGGGACTGTTCGTATCCCACTCAGCCATACGATGTAAAAAATCCCATGGAAGTGGACATTTGCATTTATGTCATGGCCTAGGGGGTTAATTTGCTTTTAAATAAAAAAAAACAGCTACGATCTGTTCAAAATCCAAGATGGTCGACACACATTGAATACAGACACATTGTATTCAATGCCCCCATTGAATACGGCAGTTCTAGTACTAATCTATAGTGACGTTCGTATAAGCCATGACATAATGTTCACATATTATTATCCAAAAGCTGACGCCTTTGGGGTGAGAATAGATATCCCCTCTTGCATTTTAAACATTAGAATGTTATACGGCAGAAGGTTTATGCAAAGAATTTGATGCCTTTGCCAATTGAGCTTAAATTCAAATGGTTAGCCTAGTTTCACACTGTACGTAAGGAATGCAGTCAAAATGATGGCGGTTCTCTGGCAACATTTGGACAAAGATTTCACAGATATCTTTACAGAAATTCTTTGTACCATAGTGCTTTACTGTACTGCCATCTACAGTACCATTGTGGAAACAATGCTGCTTCACTGCATTACAATTATTAGGCCTACACGATGCAGCCTGCCATGGGTCATGACATCAATGGATTTATAGGTTTTTCGTTTCGTGGATGATATTTTAGTACAGTTGTTTCAGTGAAAAAGCCTTGTTGATTCACAATAATTCTATTTAGGGTAACTGCACCACTATACGACTATACAAGATTTCTTGCTTACTAATCTTGTCCCAACTTTGAGGAGAAACAAACTGTTCATAAACTCTGGCTTTTATTTGAACTGATTTTAAACTCCTTTACTGCTACTAGTTTTATCTGACCTTTCTGAACAGTCACTGTATGTACATTTTATGTATACAGATTCATTCACATGAGAAATTAATTGAAGAAATGCTAAGGGTCCAATTACCTCGCCCATACAAAGGTGTTCTACTTCTGTCAACTGTATGATAACTTTGGGGATATCAAGAGTTTTATATACTGAAAGTCTATGCCCATCAAACGTGCAATACCATACTTGATTAAAGACATTTGAGGCTGAGCATCAGTGTTACACTTCACTATATCAAAGTATCAACTGCACATTATTAATGAAACAAGAGGAGGAGATGAATACCTTGCAGAAACCTTCCCCGTCGTCATGTTTAAAATCTTCGTATGGTCTAATAGGTCGCTCATCAAGCTAGAGATGGGAGTGGGGGCGAGCCAAAATTGTCTTCAACAATCTGTGACAAATCATAAATAAAATATTTTTCCCTTCATAAAATCCTTTTATCATTCTTAAGAAAAGAACCCCCCCAGAAAGAAGTTAGCCCCCCCAAGGTTGTTACTAATGGTACATATGATTATTTGATATTATTTACACAATATCATTGAAAGGTGTACACAGATTGTACAGAAAATTGCTAATTCAGACCCTACTGCTGCACACAATTCTGCATAGCCTGTTGAAACCTTGTATTCATATGAAAAGAACGTCTGCAAAACATCTGTCAGCAAGATCGTCAGTAGGTATGATAATGTCCTACTTTAAGTAACTACTCCTATAATATCCCTTTATTTACTGAATTGGCCGATTACGCTCAGGGCTAACCTTCTACAAGCACAGGCTTTAATGAATTGCAAAGGAGTGCCACTACTTTTACATCATTTATGCAAGCTAAAAACCCAAAGTAATATTTCATTACCCAACACACCACAATGCATCTATGGCTTTGCTGAGGAACATGAGAAAGCAAATGTACCTGTTACTTGAAAGGGTACCAACGGTGATTTTCTGAAAACACTTTAAAGTTCATGGTCTATTAAAATGAATGCCCCTGTAGGACCAGTGCGATAGTAACTGGATATTTTGGATTTCTTTGATAACATTTACAAAAAATCCCCTTTCGTGGTAGATGATTATGATGGTTTAGTAAGGTGAAAGTACAGCAAAATGTTGTGATAGTTGTAGTGACTTAAAAATCTTTATGTTTTTTTAAGGATAGACGAGTGTACACCACCTGGGTTGCGTTTCTCGTTAATGGACCTATCTACTATACATTTTGAGATATGTTATTATAAAGACCATGCATTTTACTCTTTCGGGCAGTTTGACTGCACACAGAGTGATCACTCAAAATGCTTCATGGTCCACAGACTACAATGTATAAGTGCCACGGGCTGCATAGGTTATTATATATAAAGGCAATGGGACAAAACAATATGGAGTTTTTCAACTTCAAACACCTCTCAAACATTAACTAGTTATGATATCTTCATTCTGTTTTTTACATCACATTACTACAAGGGTTTTCTGTGGGGTCCACTACATAGATCTTACCCATAACATGAGTTAAAGTTTCGATGTAGAATCAGAGGGGGCATGCACCGTGTCAGTGTTTAACTATATATGAATGCAACGTATATAATATAAGGTAACACATTATGAAGTGCTAAACATTGTTCCTCATTTCAAGATGCTGTATGTGCTGGCCATAGGCAAAGATTGCAGACAAAGTCTTTGTGACAAGTTGACTTGATGTTGTCTATTGCTGAAATATCACAGGACGTCTAATCCCCTTTGTACACAGTAATTTCCTATGGTTGTCACAGTAGCACATAGTAGTACACTAATGTCATCAGGCAGTATAATCCTTTAGCATAGAGTCAGTTGTAGTATTAACATCCAGTAAAGCCTTATAGCCTTCAGTATACAACCTGTACAAAGAATATTGCCTCCTATAGTCCCCAGGTACAAAGTCCAATGTCAGCAAGGTAATCCAATATAAGTCCATGTGTAGTGTACAACAGCCCAATCAACACTAACTGAAGCATAAGGAGGAGGGAATATTATATCATATCCATAGAATAATCCAGAATTAACCAGGTTTATACAGAAACAGTACTGAGTGTGACATCAGAGTGTGGCAGCACTCTAAGCTCCTATAGAATGTCCCATACTGTACTACAGATACTATACTGTACTATATTGTTCCAGATGATTCTAACATGATAATCTACACAACCCTATGACATTTCCAAACCTACACCACACTGTATACAAATAGTATGCACTAAACTGCATTATTTGTATTTCTAATTTTCCAAGATGGCCAAGATCTATCATATTTTATTTTGTCGTTTTTGATGGCATTTTCATGCATGGCAATGAGCTATTTTTATCATACGAAAAATTCAGGATGTCTGCCGTTGACCATAGATATTGCCTGATAAACGTTTTCTGGCATTAGACATGAACGTTCATAAGATCATTGTAACTGGCCGATTAGGTTAGTTCAAGGTTACATGGTCATTGTTTTGGATAATGAGAAGACTTAACCCCCCCCCCCCCAATTCTCACCCCCTTGAAGAAAGTAACCATTACTTAATGGCCGTTCAGTTTGTTGACCAAAGATAAAGTCTATTAGTTCCTGATCAAAATCTTAAGTAGCTAAAGTTGTTCAAGGAAATGGTTCATTCATGTTCACTAAGGGAGTGATAATTTTTTAACAACAGGGGGGGGATGGTGGGTTTGCGCGTGGACGCGCAAAAAAATTTCGATCCCCACTCTCGAGAGGGTAAAATTTTTTCGACCACCCCATAAGGGACAAAAATCGCGCGTGAACGTCCCCTTTTAGCCTATAGTAACATGCAGAGTTTTCCACTGAAAACAGGTGAAATTATTTTGAGCCCCACATCAGAGGTATCGAAAAAATTCTGACCCCCCCTGAAACCCACCAGCCCCCCCTGTTGTTAAAAAATGATCACTCCCTAAGCCTAATTAAACACGAAACCAATATCAAGCCATTAGTGAGCACTGATGAAGTCATTAGGATACAACATTAAGACAATAGGGTGGCTTTTTTTATAATTATGTACATTTTTTTTCTCTTTTCGAGTCTTTGATCGTCTGAAGTGGAGAATGGATGACGTGAATTGCTTCAAAAGGGAAATCTGTCAAGGTTGAAAGATTATGTTTGTCCAACAATTACATGTGCCGTTTTTGCTTATCAGTTTCACAGTTTCTGGCCCAGTGGCTCTTTTGAACTATTAAGAAAAACGGTTAGGTGTATAACAATTCTTTTTTTTTTGTTTTGTAACAAACGTGCACGTTTTAATCATCGACCTCAATATAAGCTAGTGTCAGATTTTAGGAGTACCTGCACAAACTATGTGGATGAACAAGGTAAAAGGGACCTCCCGGAGGTTCCCTTCAGCTCGTTGATCCACATATTGATCACTTTTTACCATAATGTTTCTTCATAATTGTCCTCTCCCATCCCTGTAGCTTTGTCGGAACTCCTTCATGCATTGGACCAAAAACAATTTGAAAGAGGAAACATTTTCTGAAATCTGTTCCTGTTGATTCACTTATATGTGCTATAAATACATCAATACAGTTGAACAAAACACCAGTGTTCAGCCTCATACATTGAATTTCAGCATGTATAATTATAGTCCTTTGTACCTACAAATTAGAGGGGCAACAATAGAAGATATTGGTTCTTTTTACATTAGTTCTTGGATCAATTTCCATCCTCGTAGTAATCTGATTTATATACAAAGACTCTCCACAAATGATACTGGAAGTAGTTAAATATCGTTTAAATTGAAAGTCAGCGTCAAGAGCAGTTTCTTTCTTACAAGCAAGCTAAAGGCAGTTTAAAATTAGGCAAACTCCCACAAGCAAAGGTGGTCCATAAATGTTGATACTTGATACATAAATCTACAGATGAATGAGCATCAGTTAGACAGAATTAGATTAATTTATTTAGTTTCATGGGTATAACCACAGTAATTTTGCTTAACCCAAAAGCTTTACAATCTCAACATATCATAAATTTGGTTTTATCAATTATAGTCAGTTTGTGCTAAACCAGAGCGAAATAAAGTCGATCAGCAGTTCCTCATGAAACACAATTTATCGTTCAAATCAAACACCTAATTTCCAAGGTAATCGGTGGATGTGCATCATTAAGACTTTTCTTTCTAAATTGAATCGGTAGTTTACCAACTCTGTTCCCAGTTATGACCTCTAATATCGAAAACCGGGTCTGGTGACTGATTTATCTTTACCCATCGCTGTAATGCCTACAGAAAAAAAATCAAATCGCTCATAAGCCAATCACTCACTTTCTTAAAGTAAATGGATAAAACCAGGCACTGAACTATCAAGTTATAGATCCTATGATTGCATTTTCACTGTAATCCCTTGCTTCCTCTAGGCTGTCACAAAGCTATTGGATTATGCGTTTTTTCAGTAACGCAGAAAAAAACAAATTGAAAAAGTCAACCCGGTAGATCAGAGAGGCCGTTTGAAATGAAAAGTTAGGCTGTGTTAAAACACATCATTGAAACAAATTGCTCATTTACCATAGTGATATTTGATTAGTTTTTAGGTTCTCAGTTCTCAGATGAGAAAACAGCGAAGGGTCTTTTTAGCAGATGCCAGAGTGCATTTGCTCTACAGGCAAGTAGAAGTGTCAAGAACCCACTCATTATGAGATGCATTCAATATGTATGGATCTCTCTCTTGCATCTCTGTCTGTCTGTCTGTCTCTGTCTCTCTCTGTCTCTATCTCTGTCTCTCTCTTGCTCTCTCATCCCTTCACACAAATCTAAGACTAGTATATGAGGAATATATTGGCCTACCTTCCATTGGTTTCAGACAGTCCCCACCACTCCACTCTGTCCAGGGAGATATTGCAGATCTACAGCTGCATGGGAGTTACAATCCAGGCAAAGTGACTGTTACACACTGATACCTCTATTCCACCAATATTAAAACAAAAGGGGAGTGCAGGATTGGGGGGATTTGACACTGATATGAAAGGGTGTCAATGGTGTTACACACTGATACCTCTATTCCACCAATATTAAAACAAAAGGGGAGTGCAGGATTGGGGGGATTTGACACTGATATGAAAGGGTGTCAATGGTGTTAAAAGTGTCAATGTGTGTTTCACTCCTACAATAACAGAGTCAAAAGTGCCAATTGAGAGAGTCAAAAATGATATAACTCTCTCAACAGTGTTATTATAACGCCTTCCCTTTTTTCTGTGTATATGTATTTTATCTGAGCGTCCAATGCGATCAACTGAATTGTTTTTGTGTTAAGGTCATTCAGATGAAGAAGGTTTTCCTTCAGTACTTTACTAAGATGAACAGAGACATCCAATACAGCAGTACCTTGTGTATGTCACTGTATTCAATAGGAAACTGTAGATGTTGGAAAGGTGACAATTGCATTGTGACGCTCTTCTCAGATAAAGGCCAAATCCCACAACGTGAAAATGACCAGGAAATCCTTGTGATTTAGGAAGATGGGGTTCCTTAGCCGATATAAGGGTGGTAATATCATCTTAGAAGGGTCATAATGGCCATGGAGCCTTGCCAAGGTGTTGCTATTTGTGAAGTGGCCCACATCAAAAGATTTTGATATTTTCCTCACAAGAGGCCGGAAATCTCTGTGATACACTTAAATTCTCTGTGATTTAGAGTAAGACAAGAGTTTCTAGTAAATCACAAGAGGTATGTTATTGATAAATCAGGATCTAAGTTCCACATACTGTGGTTAAAAGAAGGTTCTGTTTGTGATTTATGCATGTTAAGCTACTCCATCTGTATTGTAAACTAAAGAGTTAACTCAGAGACAACTATGATTTTGATATCAAACACTCTATCCTTGTGAATAAAGATAACAGCTAGTATGTGCAGTAATGGGAATCACAGAGAACTCCTTCTCAATATATGCTAATAGTGGGATTTGGGTAAGGCAGAGTTTGGGGGAGAACCCTTGTGATTTTGATTATTAGCAAGAGGTCAAGTCTGCCAATATCCAGAATCACAGACAATACAGACCCATTTTTCACGTAGTGGGATTCGACCTTTACTCTAGAATCAGTGGGAGTCTGGCATAAAATCCACTTCAAGTTGCTGGTCACAAATCATAGAAAGTGTGCATATGGGCCTTACATGTCATTCGCCCAGACATGTGCCCAGAAAAAGAATTCTTATAAGCATGCTTCTTTTACAATAGCAAGGACACATCTGACATAAATGATAATGTGATTTTCTTAATCTACAGGTCAAAATAGTCTGGACCTGAGATTTTCATGGAGGTATAAAGATTGTTTCTGTAGGAAATTAAGCCCTCAAAATGGCTTGTAACTCAAATGTCTCCCAGACACAATTTCGGTCATTTTGGGCATATTCCCCCCCCCCCCGTAGCCCAAAATATGCATATGGGACCATCAAAACCCATATGTAACATGAAGATCTCATCCAGCCTGACACTTTGAGCCAAAGAAATAGAGGAGGAAACTAAGATTCGAAGAGTTGGGGCTGGAATACCTCCAAATTCGTCATATGCAAACCTTCTATGATTTTTGACCTGCTGAAGGTATCAAATGGGGTGCCAGAGGGCATTTGTAGAATGTCTGAAGGGGGGTCGACGGATGCTTGAAGGTTGCGTTGAAAGTATTCCAAGGTGTTAGAGGGCATCATAATAATTAGAAAAGTAGTAGAAAGTGACAGCAGTATGTTGTAAGAGAGTTGTAGGGCGTGACTATATATATTTAAGGCAGTAAGATGAGTTTGAATGTACGAGGGTTTTGATGAAAGTTACCAAAGACCTGCTTTTGCTTACTTTTTTATTATGGGATGTTATTATTTTCCCTATTTCTTCAATTTTTTGTCGACAACAATGAAATTCCAGTATCAGTAAGTAGATAATAACTTGTTATCTAACATATCAAAATATGATTGTCGAATAATACAATGCTACACATCCTTCTTCATGCGATTGTCAATGCACTCCCACTCTGATGTTGTAATGACGGTGACTTTAAGCAAACCTAGCATATGGATATCCTAATATAAATTCTCAAAAGCATTATTCAAGAAAAATTATTTTGGAGATACACACAATCATTTCAATTAGTATCAGGCTATAGTCATTTGATGAGTATAAGTATAATTTGATAATGTCAGCATTCTCTCCTGAGTACAATCGATTGGAGGCTCGTCTCTTTTTGTCCCTTTCATAAGAGTAGCTGTAGCCTGTACAACCGCTAAGCGAATCAGCACTACATGTAGTACATGACTAACGCATAAAGTCGAATATCCCACATGGCGAAAAATTCTCCAAATATCTCTGTGAATTTGAATCTGTTGCGTTTATAGGAGACACTCCAAATCCGTAAGGCATATAGCTACAGCAGGGTGTATAGAGACAAGCAATCTTTTGCGATTTTAGGCCAGAAAATGTATGATGCACACAGATTTAAACATCAACAAAGGCAAAATACCCCAAAGAATGCGCAACAGTGTCCTTGTGTTCTATACACCCTAGTGTATTTATATGCATTGCGAATTAGGAGTGGGTTAGAATTGGATTCCCATGTTGAGGGCGTGCTTGGTAAAAGGGAAGCAGTGTCCTGTTAGCCCCCCCCCCAATGGTGTGTTTCCAGTTACATGACCTGAAATGCTAGGGTCCGTAGGTCGGAAAATTGACACTGCTGAGGTAAAATGTACCAGAGTGAATTTTAGCCCTGGGGTATATAGGTGCGGTACCATGGGTGTAGAGCAGTGATATTTATAGCACTGGGGTGGGTTAGGCAGTGTGAAAATTCACCATGGTGCATGTGTCACTTTGCTATCAGGGTCAATTTTAGCACTGGGCTAACATACACTACACTGTGGAAGTAAGAGGCAGTGTGAATTTTAGCACTGCTCTTATCTTGGTTCCCATGGAGATCTTCTGATGGGGGGACAGGTGTGAGGGGGATAGGTGGTTGAACTGCAGGGCTGCACTAATAGAGTCAGCCTTAACAACTTGTTTATCTATAATTTCCTAATGTTGCAACCGAATTTTTAATAGTCCCCATGTATGATCCCAGGGAATATATTACTCTATCATATAGCAGTGATAGATTTTTCAGCAAAATTATGAGAAATTCAGCCACTGTGATTTTGCATCAGCAGTGCTAATTATAACACTGGGATTTGGCAGTGTGAAAACTCACCCTGGTGAATTTTACCTCAGCAGTGTCAATTTCACGTCATTTACCTAACCTGATTAGCACATTCATTTACAGCTCATCAAGAGATTTCATTTGGTATATAACACTTTCATATTTCAACCAGGTGGTCCTCTATAGATCTTCTGCAGGTAAATTTAGTCAGACCGATTAATAATTGATTAAACTGAGATAATTGACATAGTAAACATATAATGATTTATGAATCCTATATAATTCCTATGTTATTCTATATCACCATGAAAACTATAGCTATGTCTTTTAGGCATTTTGGGCTTAAATTCAGCTTAGTAAGCAAGGATTCTGAAAGATAACTCATAGGTTAGAAAATGCTAAAATATAAATTTTGAAAAATCTAATATTTTTGACACTATACCACTTGAAAGGGCCATGTCTAGGCTTTAGTGGGGGTCCTTATGTAGTTCTGTTGGGGTTTTGTGGGGAAATTGTAAACTATACATTTTTGGAAAGCTTAGAACCACCCAAGTCCAAAAATTACTGTTGCCATTTTTTCTTTCAATTTCTGGTTGCCATGGCAACCATTTTCCCTAGCAACCCATAAAATGGACAATCTCATTGCTACTGCTATGGTAACCTATAAACAAATAGCCATTCCTAGGCCCTTCTTGATAATTTGAAGAGGTGTGGTGCTTCGTATAGAATCTAGAAAGTCTATTTATTGGAGTTTCAAAGGCCAGAAATGGTGAACACTGCAGTTAACATCGGTTGCTAGTGAAAATACATATAAAATCAGCTGTTGCTAAGCAACCAAGCCCTCTAGATGAACACAAATAAAAAAGCTAGAATGCTTAGGTATATTTTAGGGGGGTACCTGTGATCAGACATATCTTTTGGAAATTATTTCTTGTTGATTTAGGCAAAGGTCCCTTTGATCGCTCTCCATTTGCCGAGTGGTGTCACTTCTCTCCATCAATGACCAGACCCAAGCATGACACCATAGAGCGCAGGATTATTACAAATATGAGCTTTCCTTGTGAAAAATTGGTCAATGTTTTTATTATGAAAAACACAGTGGTGGGGGAACAACATACTCACTCCCTTCCAACAGTGCAGGCTGTTACACAAGAAATCATAAGTCAAGGTCAAGGGTCATAGCCCTCCTCTCTTGATATAAATAGGGCGTACAAAAATCTTAACAGTGACCCACTTGACTACTCCCTCCTGTGTTTCAAATGGAGGAATAAATATTACCTTGACCAGACTGTACCATTTGATGCATGGGCCTCAGCCAGCCACATGCAGAGAGTGGCTGAGGCCATCGTGGGCATGCTTGAAAAACAAGGTATTTAAAGCCAAATGTATAAAGCAATTTAATCTTGATTTCACCCAACAGAGACAAGGCTTTCCAGGACTTCCAAGCAGCTCGCCACCTCCTTGCCGACCTAGGACGCCTGGAGGCAACTGACAAGGTGCAGGGCCTGGTGCCCCATCATGTGGCTGGGCATCGTCATGGAAACGAACTCCATGACCCTGTCGGTACTGGAACAAAAGCTGTGGGACATCAAAGCGAAGATCAACAAGTTAGGAGCAAGAAGGTCAGTATCTAAGAAGCAGTATCAAAGCCTCTTGGGCGGCCTTTTGCACATTGCTCAATGTTTAGCCCCAGCCAGGTTATTCATAGCCTGCCTTCTACAGACTCTCAGGAACGCTACTGGGCGCTACATCTCATTTGATCACGAGGCCCGTAAGGACTTGAGTTGGTTCAGGGAATTTTCTAGTCAATGGAATGGTGTCCGCATGATGAAGGCCTCTCATTATACACAGATACTATGTTGATGCATGTTTGTCTGGGATTGGGGGGGACAAATTAACGCTCTGAATATGGCACCCAGGTCGCCCCCCCAAAGATGACGGCATCTCCAACACTGCCTATCTCGAGGCCGCCAACGTGGTCCTTGCTATTCACACGTTTGTTGGCCCCCAGGATTATGCTGGTCACATACATGTATAATGCGGTAATGAGGCTGCAGTTCAAGTACTTTGCACCGGGAAGGGACATGATCATCTGTTGTTGGAGTGTGTGCGTGCAGCCTGGATGATCCAAGCCACATACAATATATCAGTGACATATGATCATATCGCCGAAAGTATAATGACTTTGCTGATGATCTAGGTAGGGCCCATATGGCTGATGTTCATGCCCAATGCGCCATTCACCACATACATGCTTGCCACATGAATATTATTGAACCTTGCACTTACGTGCTAAAACACCTCCAACCATTGCTGTATTCCAGATCCGGTATTCAGTTCACTGCAGCATCGAGCAGCCTGAAGGCAGACAAAGGCATGGGCCCGTGGGACTTTAAAAAACCAAAAGTCCACAGCCTTGCATTCAGGATGAGGTTTGACCCAAGGGCCCCAATGTACCAAAACTGACGGCCTACCTGGAGTGCGAAATCACCCCGCACAATATTTTTTTTTTGTTCCAGCTTCACCACATCTTTTTCATGATTTTACGTGGCTGCTGAACCTTTATTTCCTCAATTAAATCTTGGCGCAGTATATTCCTGGAGTTTACATTCAATATATATTTTTGTCATGCAGATAGAATTCAAATAATATAGAATAGTAGGAGAAGGAGGTTGGTAGGATAAAGATAAAAGTGTGCACTGCTGATGCCATCCAGACAGTGAGATAGGAGAATTTGGATGAGTTAAGGTGAAGTGGAGGTGTGATAATAATGGTAGTTATTTTCCCAGCAGTGTGGGCATTTTCTACATCTATCGGACATTTGTAGCTCTCTTTAGAAAGGTCAGGTCAGCTCAAAGCAGAGTGAAGTATGAAATATGAAATATGTTTGCGTTACTTCAATGTAGTTGTATCCTTACCGGTGCATAGTGTATCACCAGAGTTGATGCGCGGCTATAAGTCAATGATTACCCAGCAAAACAAAGACAGGAGCCCATTGACTCATGGTGTAATTCTTAGCTGTAAGCCAATTAAGACTGGGGCAAGGTTATACTTGCTGTATAAGGTTCTAAATTCTGCGATAGTCTTTGCTTTCTGGGCTCTGGAATCAATTCTGTTCCACAGTTGGACACCCCTGTAATAAGGACTTTTCTTGAACTTTACAAGGTTTGGTTTCTTCTGGGGGAATTTTATTTTCGCATCACCTCTGGTCCTTTGGGTCTCAGTGGCCCTTAGGCCCAGTTTTGTGGCTTGCTTGTACATAAAGTTTGCCAGTTGTTTTTGGCGTCTGATGTCTAGCCTATCAACAACACACCAGGTGTGGAGGACCTCTGTACTGGTTTTAATGTTGAAGGACTTTGTAACAATTCTAAGCCCCCTGTTTTACAACCTCTGGAGCTTTGTGGTTTGATCAGCATTTGCGCCATCAATCACAAAGCTGCAGTAATCAAAAAATGGTAAAATGGTGTGTATATAACCATACCCGCAACTTTCTCTGTCATGAGGTCAATAATTAACAAGATGGCTCATATACAGACATCTATGGCAGGCAAGGGGGCAAAAATGGCGCCGTTCTACCACCCAAGGTAATGGCCACCCTCGAGGCAATCAAGAGAGACAAGAGCTATGTACCCAGGCCAAAGCTCCCCATACCAATGTCTGCCCTGAGAAGGGTTCTTGCAGTGCTGACACAGGACCCCATAGGCACAGTCCACAGAGCGATAATACTCTTCACGTACCACGCTGCTCTCCGGCAGTTCGACTTCCTACCACCAACTCTAGCCTTGTACAATTACACATCCCACCTCACAAGAGGTGATACAAGGCTGCTGCCAGAATATGGAATGCTGAAGATAAAGAGCGGAAAAACAATGCAGTACTACGACCAGTCCAGAGAAATCACTGTGCACCAGTCACCAAACCCGACATACTGCCCACTAAGGGCACTGTACAAACACAGACTCAAATCGCAGTTCAGTCTGCTGTTATCAAATGTGACTCTTAATCATTCATTTCTTCTCACCACTCATCTCTTCACAATTCTTTGGCAGGTTTGGCCCATTTTATTACCAATCAATTGTTCTCTTAACCTCCTTTATCTATCGCGTATAAGGCGCAGCCCACGTATAGGGCGCACCTAGAGTTTGGAAAATTCTCAAAAAAATGAAAAATTCATAACTTTGGTTCTACTGAATGAATTTTCAAAATTCAAAGACCTATGTATTACTTGGGCCCCATAGACCCCCTGGACCCCGATATATCCTATTATGACTAAGTGGGCATGTAACATATCAAAAGAAAGGTCTTGGAGTCCCCCTTGTGGATCCAATGAGAACTAAAACCCCCCGTATAAGATGCGCCTTATACGCTGGAGATTACCGTTATTATCTCTTAATGTTGTATTATCATTATAATTATTACTACTACTACACTGTAAAAACAGTGTTTAGGGATTAAACACTAGTGTTTAGGACTTAAACACTTGATTAAACACTTTTTTGTCCCACCTTTCTAAACACTAATTTTGAGCTTAACGCTTTTAATTTTAAACGTGTTTAACTTTGAAGTGTTTAACCAAGTGTTTAAATCTTAAACACTTAAACACTTCAGTGTTTAGGTGTTTGACAGAAAGTGTTTACCAGCTAAACACTTGAACACTTCAAGTGTTTAGGTGTTTAAATGCTGGTGTTGAAAAATTTTGTGTTTATTTTTTAAACACCTTTTTTACAGTGTACTACTACTACTACCACTGCTACTACTGCTGCTGCTGCTACTACTACTATTACTACTACTGTTACTACTACTACTACTACTACTACTACTACTACTACTACTACTACTACTACTATTATTATTATTATTATTATTATTATTATTATTATTATTATTATTATTATTATTATTATTATTATTATTATTATATTATTCATAATTCATACGGGTTACAATACTACAAATTACCCAAAGGTTATTTCTTCTAAATAAACATTAATTACCTAAGCCTGCCTTTCATTATCACTTACACCTAGAGGGAGCAGTAATGGCGTTTCATTGCCCGTAAGGGTAGGGAAAAATCATTGGTGCACTAGGTGTCCTACTCCGACACGTCCCCCTCTCAGTTGTTCTTACGTCCTTCACCTCACCTCATCATACACACACCACCACCCTCTCGCATTCCTTCGCTCGCTGTTCATCTCACTACATCATTTTTCACCCACCCACCCACACCTTTACTTTATATTTCACTCACGTTCAATCAAATTTTATCCAAATCCATTATTCAACTAACAATTTTATTACCAATCAATTGTGCGCGTTTGCCTGCTCCAACATTTAATTTACTATAAAATATCAAAACTCGCTAATTCAAAGAGTCGTTTAACCAAATACAAAATGAAATAGGGCCTACTACGATGACATTCAAATAGATTAAGACTGTCTTCAACTGATACTAATATTGCAATGGGCTGCTAAGATATGGTTGGGTAGGATGATGGGTAGCTGTGAGTGTTGGCTGTTGAATGTATGGGATTAAAACAAGGTTGGTGTCTTAAGTATACGTGGTGTGGGATACGTGTTCAGGGTTTGTGTGTAGGCAGCTGAGGGGATCTAAAAGGTGCAAGAGGCATACTGAAAGTCTCACTGCTGTATAACAGGACACTGCTTGCATTTTATCAAGCACGCCCTTAACATGGGAATCCAATTCGTTTACGTTAAAGGGCTCCCTCCTATGGGGTACGGAATGCCATCTGCCAATCAAACACCACCATGCGTTGGACTCGTGCAAGCTGGGCTCATCTGTAGAAGTGCAGTATTTCTCAAGATGGTACGACTGAACATAGCCACTACAAGTTGAAACTCACAAAACTAGAGTGGGTGATCGTAGGTTATGCACTATGACTGCTCTGTACGATCAGCATGTAAAGTAGTAATTACATGTATAGTGTTAAGTAGGACATCATGCCAGTATGATCATTAATGACCACTAGATCTAGGGCTGTAATGGCATTACAGCAAGGGATCCCACTTTGATCTAAAGGGGTCTAGTCGTACTATCTTGAGAAATGCCTTCCAGGTAAGGTACTCTAAACATATTTGAGAGAGCCAAGTGGTACAGCTAATTCAAGGCACTTGTTCTGAGCCTCCTCTTTCAGGAGGAAATGTTAGAGGGTAGTAATAGTGGAGTTTTCAGGGTGATTTGATACATTTTACTCTTTACAATCATACCATATTGGCTCTTGGTCCCAAAAATTAGCACCGGCTTCAAGTGAGCTCAATGGCTTACGGGCATCCAAGAGATCCTAGAGGTAAAAAATACAACATTGACATTAATATCAAATACTCAATTAGTATATACCACTTTTTGAAGAAATGGCTGTCTATATATATATATATATGTCATTTTTATAAGTAAAGCCCCATCCTAAATGGTTCGTCTTTCTGTCATATTGTTAATGGTCTAGAGAGGCCCGGACTGTAGATATGGCCTACACTACAGTCCAAGTTAGGTCTATACAAACTTAGGTAGACACATTAAAATAGCAGTGCAAATAATCTAAATATCACTTTTTTATTATGAAAATTCATTTTGTAGCAAGAAATCTCAATATGACACTAGCCTCTGCCATTGGACTTGAAATCAATATATCACATTATTCTCAAATGGCATTTATAGATGTAGATGAAGCCCCACTATTTGTTATCTACAAGGGTCAACCACCAATTAATTATACTGTGAGGTCAAGGAGGTGTGAAGTGCTCAGCAGGGAAACAAGTAATTTATAGTGTAGTAGCAATCTACTACACATTGCAGCAGTCTACTGAAAACAAAGTCTGATTTACTACAAAATAAAGGAATCTGACCTGTTTCAAAGACAAAGGGGGTAAGGTAGTATCACATAGATAGACTGGGACAAGTTTGGGGAGCAGACATTGACTACTCAAGGAGTAAAGTCTACTCAATCATTTTGCATGAGTAAAATGGTAGGCAATGTATAGAAGATAACTCTGGCTGGGGTAGGTGCCTCAGCCACCCTTTAAACAATTTCACATGAATTCACCAGTAAAATCATGTGTTCAACTGGTGTCATTCTCGTGAATTCCCATGAATTATACAAGTGAATTCACGGGATTCTGTGAGCAGAAATTCATGTGATATCACGGGATCACGTGAAATGACAGTAAATTCATGTGATATCACGGGAATATTGAAAATACTTTTGCAAATAAACCCACTTCTAACCTCAATTTAAGAGTTGAAATCGATAGTTTGTATTCCTATGATGAGACTTTCCTCATTGTATTTGTCTTTGATGTAGATCTAGCCCTGAAATGCCATCATTTTGATTGATAGATTCTGAGCAATATAGAAATTCACACAAAACTAGACACATTGACTTATATTTTGATTGACCCTTTATTTGGATAATAAATACATCTAGAATGGGGGCAATAAATGGGGAAGGTGGATGGTGCCCATAGGCTAAAAGTAGCTAAATATTCGCCAAATTTTCACCACATTTGTAATTACAAGTTTTCTGTTTCTAATAGTACAAAGAAAGCAGTCTTATATACTAGCATAGGGTCCCATGCTAGTTTCTGAGATATTTATCTATGAATCTACCATAGGGTTATACAGTGTTTTGCCATAATTTGCATGGAATCTCATTAAAGAGTAGCTAAATTTTTGTCTTACTTTCCCAGTATATAATCTTCAACTTTCTGCACCCAGAAAATCTATTACCATCATGTGGTCCCATGCACTTTTGAATCGTTTTTTCCACATTGAAAATCTCCTGAAAATAATAGAATTACATCATGCAGGCTAAATACTGCTCATAAACTCCCACACAGCCAGCTGGCTTTGTGTCCTAAGTAGTAAGTGTGCCTGGTGTAGACACAGAAGGTTGAGAGTTCATCCCAGCATCATGCCATGGGCCTGCTATGATTTTGTATAGTTGTTTACCAGCCATAGAGAAGAACACATGTGCAGAAACCTGCACAGAGAACATGTTTGGCATTAGAGCCATTTACCTTAAAAAAGCCAGCATCAGCATATTGAATAGAGTAAGCTCCACTGCAATGAAAATGTTCAGGTTTCTCATCACACATTATAGTCTCAAGCAGGTAAACAGGATTGGTACCTAGCTCATGCTAAATTCATTTCCTAATTTTGCCACAAGGGAGCAAAAGAAAATCAAGGAACCCATTTGAGGGAAAGTTCCATGGTTTACTCTGGTGAAGGCAGAAAGAACATACCATTCTTACATCAGAAGTTATAATGAATTAAATGGATGTATTTCAAGGCCAAATAGAGCTAGAACATATTGAGATTGGGGATATAGTTATAAAAGGAAGCACTGGGATGGCTAATGGTTCTGGAATTTTGAAGATTTATTGATTAGAACAAAATATACAACATTTACATTTCCTTTTCTCATATCAGAAAGCTCTGGGTGTGCCTTAAATGTGGGGTGCACCTTATAGACAGGGTATTGTAACTACATTTTCTTTTGTTTAGAATTCAAGACTGCATGTCTGAATCTTTTTATTCTAATCTACCAAAGAAGGCATGATAAATCCAGGGTTGTATTTCCTTTTATCAACAATGCAAGCCTCTCAAAGTTTGGTTTCCCTAAATAGCCATAATTATTGTATCTTATTTCTGACAGAACATTTATGACAGCAATAAAGATATCCTATGGGTGGCATCACTGTGCTGTTTATCAGCTGGCCCTCTTCTCTGGAGTACCTCTCTTAATATGTGCCATAAATAGTAACAATCAGTAACTGTAACACACCCTATGAAGGGCCAAGTGGGGGGGGGGCAGGTCCTCTGTGTGTGTCTCAGTGCTATGGTCACATGACTAGTTCTGAAGGCCAGGTGTACGAGTCAAGCTGACCTGTTCACGGTTTGTTAGATGTGCTCGATACTACGGATAGCATTATTACATAGCTGTAATGGTTAAGGGCTATGGGTCACAAAAACAAAAAAAATCTAGGACTTTGCCAAGCATGTTGTAGAAATTCGTTGTTTCTCCATACTATCAACTATTTAGTGATCATGGTCACTGAATAACAATAATTCCTTGCTGGGTTTTCACTGGTGGGTGTAAGAAATGTTCATTTCCTGCTTGGGATATCAGAAAAAAAAAACATTGGCAAATATGTGCATACATGTCAAATAACAATTTTAGAGAACCTTTGAAAATTTTGAAAAAATCATATTGAGTAGAACATGTTGTCCTCTTGAACCACTGAGTAGGATGTTGCCTCCAGGTCTTCATTGGTCCAACTTCATGCACCTATAAAGACAAATGGTATATATCCATTACTTACTATGTTATGCCAAACCAAACAGAGGGAGGTAGGTGTGGACATGGAGGGAGGTGGATGTGGACATAGAGGGAGGTGAGATACAGGGGGAGGTGGGTGTGGACACTGAAAGAGGTGGGTGTGGACATAGTGGGGATGTGTAGAAAGATAGAGGGAGGTGGGTGTGGATAGAGAGGGATTTGTGTGTGGACATAGAGGGATTTGGGTAGACCCAAAGGGAGGGCGGGTGTGGACATAGAGGGAGGTGGGTGTGGACCCAGAGGGAGGTGGGTGTAAACAAAGAGGGAGGTGGGTGTGAACAAAGAGGGAATTGAGTGTTGACATAGAGGGAGGTGGGTGTGGACAATGAGGGAGGTGGGTGTGGACATAGAGGGAGGTGGGTGTGGACATAGCGGTAAATGGATGTGGACATAGAGGAAGGGGAGAGTGGACAAAGAGGGCAGTGGGTTGTGGACAGCTAGGGAGGTGTGTGTGGAAATGGAGGGAGGTGGGTGTGGACATAGAGGTAAGTGGGTGTGGACAAAAAGGTAAGTGGGTGTGGACAAAGAGGTAAGTGGGTATGGACATAGAGGGAGGTGGGTGTGGACATAGAGGGAGGTGGGTGTGGACACAGAGGGAAATGGATGTTGACATAGTGGGAGGGGAGAGTGGACAAAGAGGGCATTGGGTGTGGACAGAGAGGGAGGTGTGTGTGGAAATAGAGGCAGGTGGGTGTGAACATAGAGGTAAGTGGGTGTGGACAAAAAGGTTAAGTGAGTGTGTACAAAGAGGGAAGTGCGTGTGGACATAGAGGGAGGTGGGTGGGGATACAGAGGGAGGTGGGTGTAGATACAGAGGAAAATGGGTGTGGACACATGGGGAATTGGGTGTGGACATAGAGGGAGGTTGGTGTGGACACAGAAGGAGGTGGGTGTAAATGCAGAGGGAAGTGGGTGTGACCGCAGCTGGAACTGGGTGTTGACATAGAGAGAGGTGGGTATGGACAAAAATGTAAGTGGGTGTGGACACAAAGGGAAATGGATGTGGACATAGAGGGAGGGGAGAGTGGACAAAGAGGGCAGTGGGTGTGGACAGACAGGGAGGTGTATGTGGACATAGATGGAGATGAGAGTGGACACAAAGGGATGTGAGTGTGGACATAGAGGGAGGTGGGTGTGAACAGAGAGGGATGTGAGTGTGGGCATAGAGGGAGGTGAGAGTGGACAAAGAGAGGGAGATGGGTGTGGACAAAAAGGGAGTTGTATGTGGACATAGAAAGAGGTGAGAGTGGACACAGAAGGCAGTGGGTGTGGACAGAGAGGGAGGTGCCCCAGTGGGCACAGAACGTTGCATCAACGTTGACAACCTGCTGATATCATGTTGATGATGTTGATCAACTTGTCTTCAACACCTTTTCAATGATTCTATTTCAGTGTTGTCAACCAACACCATTTCAACATCCAATCAATAGTTGACATATCAATGTTGAAATATTGTTTTCAATTCAATGTTGACTCAACATTGATTTGTCAATGTTGAATCAACAATATTGATTTCAATGTTGATTCAATGTTGATTCAACATTGACATGTCAACAAAGAATGCCCTAACAAATATCAACGTTGTTTCAACATCATATCAATGTTGTGTCAATGTTGAATCAACATAGAAATACAAACGTTGAATCAGCGCTGATGGTTAGATGTTAAATCACAGTTGATTTTGATTATGTTGTGTCAACTTTCAAATTCAACTATATTTCAAGCCTTTATCAACTGTTGATATGCAAACATTGCAAACGTTGTTTCAACGCTGAATCAATGTTGATGTGCCCAGTGGGTGTATGTGGACATAAAGGGAGGTGAGAGTGGACACAGAGGGAGGTGGGTGTGGACATAGAGGGAGGTGGGTGTGAACACCATGAGATGTGTGTGTGGGCATAGATTGAGGTGAGAGTGGACAAAGAGGGTGGTGGGTGTGGACATAGTGGGGATGGGTAGGAAGATAGAGGGAGGGCGGGTGTGGACACAGAGGAAAATGGGTGTGGACACAGAGAGAATTGGGTGTGGACATAGAGGGAGGTGGGTGTGGACACAGAGGGAGGTGGGTGTGCATATAGAGGAAGGTGTGTGTGGACATAGAGGGGGTGTGGACATAGAGAGGGTGTGGATGTGTGAGGGGGTGCATGTAGACATGTAGGTGTATGTGGATAAAAGGGAATGTATGTACATAGATGGATGTGAGTGTGGACACATATACAGACATGTAAATATACTGGGACTAAAGTCACCTTCTGCTAGGTGCTTGTGTGGGTTACCCAAATTAGGCTGGCTGGGAATGGGTACACTGTATTGTCACATATATTAAAGACCCACACTTAGTGTTGCCTGCATCCCGCATACCGGGTGGCAACCGCCGCTCTGCAGACGCCCATCTGCCACTAAGCAGCCTAACAATAGTGTCTCTAATGCCAGTCTGTACTGGAGATGTGGGATGGCTGTATAAGGCCTAGACCACAATAGGGGAAGACACACACAGACAGTGATACCAGCCAATTTCTTTCACAGTTCAAAGGATGCATCCCTTAACAATCATGTAACTCTATTGTAGTGGAGACATGACAGTTGGATGCTGGGCCTAACTTTGTCTGGGGCAATCAGCCCCAGAGTAGGGATATAAGGAACCCCAGTAGGAGGTCCATCATCACACAATCACCAAAACCACTCCAGAGGTAACATCTCCAGCCATCACTCCTGCTACCCACCTAGAACTATGCTGGACATTGTATTATTATTATTACCTCACAGGTGGAGTGGAACAGAACATTATACTTTATGAACAATTGTATATTTACTGTATGTGGAAATTACCTGCATATTATCATATGTGTGATTGATATTTCCTACATGTTGCCTAAAGCTGAATAAACCAGTGATAACTTGAAATAACACTATTTATGAGAGCTTGATGTATTTACACTATATACCACTAGCCATATGATATTTCTCATATGACAACTTGATCATGCACAATTACTAGTATGACAAAGTGGTGGAGAACATCCTACTAAGATCCCAAATTTCATAGGCTCTCATAAATATTAAGCTGGCAACATTACGAAAAACAATCACACACACAGCAAATCCCACTCCACCCACCCAGTGACCTTGACACCATGTTCAATAAGGTCACCAGTGAGATCTCCCACATATCAGTGAGATCTCCCACATATCAGTGAGATCTCCCACATATCAGTGAGATCTCCCACACGTCAATGAGGTCTCCCACACATCAGAGAGATCTCCCACACGTCAGTGAGGTCTCCCACATGCCAGTGAGGTCTCCCACATGCCAGTGAGGTCTCCCACACGCCAGTGAGGTCTCCCACATGTCAGTGAGATCTCCCACACGTCAGTGAGGTCTCCCACATGCCAGTGAGGTCTCCCACACGCCAGTGAGGTCTCCCACACGTCAGTGACGTCTCCCACACGTCAGTGAGGTCCCCCAAACGTCAGTGAGGTCTCCCACATGTCAGTGAGGTCTCCCACACGTCAGTGAGGTCTCCCACATGTCAGTGAGGTCTCCCACACATCAGTGAGGTCTCCCAAATGGCAGTGAGGTCTCCCAAAATGTCAGTGAGGTCTCCCACACGTCAGTGAGGTCTCCCACATGTCAGTGAGGTCTCCCACACATCAGTGAGGTCTCCCACATGTCAGTGAGGTCTCCCAAACATCAGGGAGGTCTCCCCAAATGCCATTCTCAGTGTGATCTCCAACATGTCAGTGATACCTACAACACACCAGTGATCCCACACCTTCCACCATGGCCGACGCTGATGAAGGTCCTCAACCCAATCAGGCAGCTGAGAAGATAAGGGCCTATGAGAAGATCACCCAAGATCTTCTCATAGGCCCTAGAAGCAAACAAAGCCCAAAATGATGCTCAAGCCCTTGCCTCAAAGGAAAGGGAGAGGATCCTCAGTCAACAGGTGGCACAAAGGAATGCGGAATTAGATGACCATCGGAAGGCCCTAGAACAGGCACAACAACGGATATCAGATCTCATGAAGCTGGTATCAACTCAGACCTCACAGCCTCCCACACCCACCACAACACCTATTGTCACACCATCTGCCTCTGGATCCAAGGAGGATGTCATGATCTCCATGATGTCCAACATGACCAGGATCCTAGACAGACAACAACACGACGACAGGAAGATCAGGCAACACGAGGTAACCAAACCCAAAACTTTTTCTCACCCATCACCACTGATGTCAACAGCACTATTTATTGATCACAAATTCCCAGATTATCTGAAGGACAGGTACAAAGTAACAGACAGTGACACCATGGTAACATATTTACCCAAGTACCTTGAAGGACAAGCATTGGCTTGGTTTGAAACCTTCAAGGAAAGTGCCACACCTGATAAGTTGACATGGTCCAATGTAGTACATGAACTAAAAGAGTACTTTGCTACTCAAGACAATATTATCTCCAGGACTGCACTCCGTGCACAAGAGATAGATGAACCTGTATCTGATTATGCAATGTATCTCAGAAAAGCGTGTAATGCCCAATGCCTAAAGGACGACACCTTATTTAAAACATTCACCCAAGGCATGAGGCCCTGGATCGCTATAGCCCTTCAAAGTAAGAAGTTAGACTCTTTTGACCAAGCCCTAGAACTAGCCTTAGAAGCTGAAACCCAAGATAAATCTAGGAAAGTAAGGGATGAGGAGTCTAACCCAAAGTCTACAAAAAGAAAGGTCCAGGAAGGCACCACTAGTTCAGAGAAGGAAGATGTTAACCTAATGTCCAGTGCCCATGTAAGGCAACAGGAAGATAAGGTTGTCTCCAAAGATCCCACCGGTAGATATAGAGGAAATAACTTTGACCCCAACTACCGCTCCAATAGAGATAGAGGTAGAGGGGGCAACTACAACAACAACCGGGGGGGGGACACAACAGTAGAAGGGACAACAACTCATCCAACTCCAACAATGGTAACTCTTCATACAGTGATAGGAGAGGTAGAACTCCAAGTAATGACAGATCATATAACCAAGGATCCAACAGTAGGAGCCATAGTCCACATAGGAACTACAACAATGGATCCTACAACAACAATGGTTCCTACAACAACCAGGGTTCCAACAACTCTGGATCCTATAGTCAAGGATCCAACGGTAGGAGCCATAGTCCACATAGGAACTACAACAGTGGATCCTACAACAACAATGGTTCCTACAACAACCAGGGTTCCAACAACTCTGGATCCTATAGTCAAGGATCCAACGGTAGGAGCCATAGTCCACATAGGAACTACAACAGTGGATCCTACAACAACAATGGTGCCTACAACAATCAGGGATCCAACAACTCTGGATCCTACAGCAACCAGGGTTCTAATAACCCTGGGCAATACAGCAACTCTGGTCAATATAACCAGGGTTCCAACTCACATCAGGAGGATCACAAACCCAACACAAGAGGTTACCAGGGGAACCAACACAGTAGTCCCCAAACAATACCTCATGTGATGGAACAACTCTCCAAGCTCCTGGTGGCAAGCATCGCAACCGCCCCACAGAACCAGGAAAACTAGGATGTCACAGTGCTGATGGGCCAGTGCACTGTGACACCCCAAATACAAACAATCAATCAGGATTAACAAAGATCCATCCAGAGACAATTGCTAGTGCCAACCTACCATCTAACAGACAGAGACGTCCATCAGTGATACACATCACCCCACCAGATTCATCATCAAAGGATACAGGTGAGAGTACCAAGCTTTCTATTGTACTTCTTCAAAATGGCTGTATCAATGCAAATCTGTATGATGTTTCAGATGTACAATGTTTGGTTGATACAGGTGCTACTATCACCTGTGTCAGACAATCATTCCTCATGGATCTCCAAAAGAGATTCCATATCCAACTGAGGAAATCAAAAATCAACATCCATTTGGCAGATGGATCGGTGTGTCATGTTAGACATTCAGCTATGCTGAACTTTAGAATCCAAGGTGTCAGATTCCAATACGAATTTGCTGTAATACCCAACCTCACACAGCCCGTTGTTCTTGGCACAGATTTCTTAAGCACTACAAAATCTCAAATTGAATTTAATATTGATCCTGAACAAATTCTCAAACCCATTAGGGCAGTGAGGGATTTTACCATCCCTCCATTCTCTGAACTTGCAGTATTGGGTAAAGTCACATCTACTCAATCACTGCAAGGCAAAACTGGAGTAGTAGATAACCTCCAAAGAAATAACAATGTCCCATATCTAGTTCAAAGGGTAGCAGTAACCCCCAGGGAAAATAACAAACACCCCCTAGTGTTACTCAACACCAGCAGGCGCCCACATAAAATCAAAAAGGGTGCCATCATAGCTCTATTTCAGGAAGTCAAGGAATCTGATTTAGAAAAACCTCAACAGGTGTCAGACACTACCCCACACACTGATAAATCCATCTCAGCCATACGGCCTGAGGATGAAACTCCATTCAGTGACACAGACTCAGACTGTGAGTCTACATATGCTGACCCTGAACCTAACTCAATCAGACTCTCTGAAATAGCTGCTATACATAGTGAGGCACATGACCTCGAGCCAGAATTGGAAGATAATGTTCCACCAAAATCTGTGCTCACATCAAAAGATCAGCATGATAGGTTAGAATCACTGCTGACCAAGTATGATGATATATTTGTAGGGAAAGATGGAGACATTGGTGCTACACACCTGTATACCCACTCTATACATGTAAAACCTGAAGCAGAACCATGTCATTTCCTACCATATAGACAAACACCAGAAAAACAGGCCGCAATAGGGGAAGAATGTGAAAGGCTAGTACAGCAGGGCATTCTGAGAGAATGTGCTGAGGGCCCCTGGGCTTCCAGATCCTTTTTAGTACAAAAATCATCAGGAGGCCATAGGCTCGTAACAGATTTTCGTCATTTGAACCAAAACACGATTAATCAAGCCTTATCTACACCCCGGGCCGACGACACTCTAGACATGATAGGGTCACTCAGACCAAGAGTATTCAGTAAGCTGGATGCCCAACAGGGATTTTTTCAAATTCCTATAAGAGAGGAGGACCAGCATAAAACCGCATTCATAGCAAATGACAAAAAATATGTCTACCAAAGGATGCCGATGGGATTAGCGACCGCCCCGGTGGGGTTTTGCCATCTAGTAACATTGATTCTGAACAAACTCAAATACAAATGTGCCCTACCATACCTAGACGACATATTAGTATTATCACCATCGATCGAACAACACTTCCATGACCTGGAAGATGTTTTCAACAGCTTAAGAGTTGGTAAACTCAAATTGAAGAAATCAAAATGTGAATACTTCATAGACAGAATAGACTTCTTGGGAATGAGAGTCACACCCATGGGACTGCAACCATCTCCCACAAAGGTGGAATCAATCAAAACTTTCCCAACACCAAAATCAGTCAAAAATGTCAGATCCTTCACAGGCCTATGCCAATACTTCAAAAAGTTTATCAAAGGTTATGCCCAAATTGCTAGACCATTGTATGATCTACAGACACATCTCAAAGCATTTGTCTGGACAGAGGATGCAGATAATGCTTTCAAAACATTAAAGCATGCCCTCTGTACCAATGCTCTTCTCAGATATCCAAACTATGAGAAAGAGTTCAGTTTGGCAACTGGTGCTTCCAATGTGAGTTTAGGAGCTGTACTCTCACAGAGAGATAATGAAGGAGTGCTCAGACCAGTAGTCTTTGCAGGTAGAACCCTCTCAAAACATGAGAGAAATTACAATACCACAGAGAGAGAACTACTGGGAGTAGTGTATGGAGTATTACACTTCAGACACTACCTAGAAACTAGACACTTCCAATTATACACAGACCATGCAGCCCTAATCCCACTATTAACCAATACAGGACTCACACATAGATGGGCCAGATGGGCTCTAGACATACAGCAATTTTCATTCACCATCCAACACGTGAAAGGTGATGATAACACACCACCAGATGCTATGTCTAGAAGGGAATACCCAGATTCTGAACCCATGACTAACCCTCCACCCCCACCAAGGAGAGTTAGAGCAGCCAGTAGAACCAAGTTTGCAAAAGTAACAAAGAAAGTACCATTCAAAAGGGATGATCCACCCAACACCATTGAAAGGCCAGAGACACCCATTAGGGGTATCTTGAAGCAATCTACACACTATGTGTTTTGCCATTGTGAGAGAGAATACTCACAACTCTTTCCAGATAATGACTTCGAGCCTATTGAATTCTCATCACTCAATCAGATGCTGAAGGCAACTCCTAAGGAGCCACCCTTCACCCCACCTGACTCAGATGATGAAGATTCAGAAGACACATTATATGCTATTACTCAAGCAACTTCCAAATCAGTCAGATTCTTTGAATCAATGCAGGGAGAGGAAACACCAAACCATTTGTGTCCTATGACCACACGCTCAAAGACTAGAGAAATGATTCAGGAGGGCACACCAAAACCCCCCACTCAATCACAAACTATTCTAAAAGAGAAAAAGGTCACAGGAAACAAACCTACCAAAACCCCACCTGCCAGGAAAAATGTCACAAAAGACACTGCATCTAATAAACCAAAGAACTCTGAGAGACAGAAGAATGACAAAAAACAAATTGTGCCTTTGAAAAAAAAGGTTGCCACTCCCATCAAGGCGAGAATAGGCCCTCCAAAGGAGCCTACACACCAAAACAAGAGTGACACACCCCAACAAAAGGCACAAGATAGGCCAATAGTCGATGAAAAAGAAAAAGAAAGACAGAATAAAACAACATGTGCTAGATATAAATCAATTACTGGATCAGATTCCTGACACATCCATCTCAGGTACAAACCTTGGCTTGGAACAAAGGAAGGACAAGGAACTATTGCCCCTCATACAATATCTTGAGGATGGGACCTTGCCTGCACCAAAAGCACAAGGAAATAGAATCATCAACCAAGGCCAGACATACACCTTGGTAAATGGTACATTAGTCCATATATGCCCCATAAATTGGAGAAAAACCAATACTGTACCACTTCAAATTGTTATACCACAGCAATGGGTAACAAGTACACTACAGTATTTCCATGACTCACCTACTGGTGGCCATCTTGGCTCAAGTAGGATGCTGTCAGCACTCCGACCTAGGGTATATTGGAAATCTATGCTAGGAGACACAACCAAATATGTTTCCACCTGCCACACATGCCTCACAGCAAAAAGGCAAGTACACTCACACAAAACACCAATGACAGTGAGAGAGTACATGGCTTCACCAATGAAGTTCCTAAACCTCGATGCGGTGGGACCACTTCCCACAACTGCCAGGGGAAACAAACATATACAAGTCTGCATAGATTATGCTACCAGATATGCAACAGCTTGGGCTACTACTGACTTAAGAGCTGCAACAACAGCAGCAGAGTTCTACAAGAATATAATTTGTCATCATGGAACACCAGCCACTCTTCAAACAGACAATGGAACATGTTATACAAGTGCAAAGTTCACAAAGTTAACTAAACACCTCAAGATCAAACATAAATTCTCCTCACCATACAGGCCACAATCCAATGGGCTTGTAGAGAGATTCAATGCTAGCATTGGCACAGCGCTCAGAGCATTCTGCTCAAAGCATCAGAATAATTGGGATTCATTTATTGAACCCATAACCTTTGCATTAAACAACACTGAATCCCAAACCACAGGATTCACCCCTTTCTTCCTACTTCATGGAAGAAACCCAGCCACCCCAATGGACTTAGGGCTGGGAATACAGGAAGACATATCCACTGTAGCAGACCATGTAGCTAACATGATAACAAATCAAGATACCTCTAGAAGGAAAGCTATACAAAGGGTCGCCAAGCTACAAAAGGAAAGAAAGGATAGATATGATAAGAAACTTACACCACAGGAAATCAAGGTCACCGACATGGTGTACCTCAACATACCAAGAATCCTGACCAACACAGAGTGTAAGAAGCTTCAACCCCTCTTTATGGGACCATATGTTGTAGTAGATAGACCTAGTTTGACAAGTGCCAAACTCAAAAACCTGGACACCAATCTATTGGTGGCCAGACCTGTACACATAGACAGACTGAAAAAGGTTGTAGCTGTCAGGAACAATGAATTTGCACACAGGCTTATTCCACATGAAGCCAAATACTACAACAAAATTGTAAGGAACAAAAATGATATCGCTCTTACCAGAGAAACCACAGGTATAGGCCCTATTAAGCCTAGGCCTGCACATCACATGCTAAGAAAAACATCTAAATGCGGTGCAGTTTCAAGAAATTAGAAACATATTGAGATAACTAAAGAACATAAGATTTTCAAAATTTATTACAAATTCTCTTCATCCACACATAGGCATGTGTGACTGATAATGAATTACTTATATATATAAAGCCATCAAATTTGTAGACATATCAGTAGGTTATTGCCACTGAATGGTCAAAGACTGGGACCCTCCAAGTAAAGCAGACATGAAGTCTAAGAAGAGTAAGGGTGACACAATGGAGTGTCTAAAGCCTAATCCCCACATGAAAGACCGCGCTATGCCAACATAGCAGTCTATAGAGATCAATTGACCTTATAAGCTACCCTCAGACAACTGTCTAGACGGTCATGAATGGCTGTCCTGGATGACAGGAGGAGCTAATTACCAGTACACAGACTACACAATAGACCCCCACAGTTGCAGACACTGGAGATCAGGGCCCTGACTCCAGAGAGACAATACCAGGCCCACAATGGATGTGGGTAGGGTAGGCTACATAAGAAGCACTGTGGACCATAGCCCAGCATCAGTCTTCATCCAGCTGCAGTCTGGAACACAAGTCTACAGGACCCCACTTGGGAATTAGCCAGCCCACTTCTCCATTAGGAGAGACTGCACTAGGATAAAGAACACACCTACTTCACCTTCAACCCGACCTTACCATTTACTGGTCAATCTCTATAGACTCACCGGACATATTGCCAAGACAGCTCAATCTTGCAAAGGTACAGTTTGAACCACTCCATTCAAAGTATTACACCATACACCATAGACTTTACCAGCACCAAAATACTACAAATTTTAAAGACTTTAAACAGCAAATTTGCTTTACACGAGCACCATGGGAAGACTGAGAGTTGCACCCATACTGCTAACTCTGCTGTTACTATATATTATAGAACCACTTACTGCAGGATATACACCTGTGGTGAGACAAAACATAGGAGTAGTATTCAAACCTAGCCCTCAACCATTGGTCAATGGACATACAACCACAACACTGTTGTTAGCTATCCCCTACAAGATACCTCGGGCACCTGTTACCCAAGGATCCATAAGGGATAGAATACTCCAATTGAACACTCCTACTCTACAAGATCATACCTCTGGTCAAATTATCCAACAAGCCAAGGAGCTTGACACCTTGCTGGAAATTGCAGACAAGGAGATAAATGAAACATTAGCCTCCATCAAATTGTTCTTATCCAACCCCATAAACACATTAGACAAAGCCAAAAGAGAGGCCATACTGGGTTTTCTAGCACCCCTATTTCGCGGTGTGCTTAGGTCTAGCCACAGTAGAAGATGTAAACCAAGTCATGGGACAGCTTAAGAACATAGATGAAATACTAAGAAAATTTGCTAAACAAGATCAGGAAGCAGCAAGTCTCATTGAAAAGATCACAGACAGACAAGATAAGTTTGTTAAAGCATATATCCAAGATAAAAAGGTACTGGACAGTACTATCAACACCATAGGTGACACCTTCAACCTATGGGCCTCTAACATGTCCAGGTCTCTTGACTCATATTCAAGGCACAAAAACTCAAAGGGAGAAAATGCAAGTATTAAATGATGCATTAATCATCATAGCAGCAAGAATGAATACAGTTCAATCACTGCAGAGAACAAATCATCAGGAATCCTGACCCCTGATATAGTACCACCCTCAGACCTTGCTAGATACTTAATTGACATTAATAATAAACTTAGGATTACACACCCTGGAGCACAAGTCGCAATTAATGACTTAGATTTCTATTATTCACAGAAGCTGACCTCATACACTTACTCAGCTCACCATATATATATTCATCTGGACATTATAATTCAATCTACTACCTCTACCTTCAAACTGTACCAAATGATTACACCACCCATGCCTATAGACACACAGGAGACCCCCACCAGAGGAGTCAGCAGATTGCAAACTACAACTGAGTTTTTAGCAGTATCCTACGACGAATCATTATTCATCGAATTGGACTCAGCTGATATGCAGGCATGTGAAGGTACTACAGTAAAGGTATGCAGAGATGTAAATGGTAGAATTTATAAGCACAGGCCTACATGCCCTGTATCCATTTTTACTAACCAGGCTCAACAGATTAAGGAGCATTGCAAGTTTACAGTTTCACCACTGCAAGCACCTACCACCCATGCTATTTCCATTTCTGAAGATGAGTATCTGGTCACTACTAATGAACCCCATTACTTTATCAACTGCCATGGTAAAACGTCTGAGACTCGAAAAGCCCAGTCCTACTCAATCATAGGTGTACCCTGTGGGTGCACAATCAGTGTAGGAGAATTTTCTCTTCCAAACACAACGTTGCCCTGTAACTCAACCTTATCATTTCATTACATTCTCAAGACAATTAATCTACCATTCATGGCAGCACTTAACCAAATTTCTGAAACCAAACCAGATGAAAGAGAGAATCTTCCAAATTTCCCAGTAGTAAACCTTTCTAGAACCTTAGACAAACTACAGGAAAATCCAATCATGGATTATATTACTCAACTAAATCTAGAGCCCTTTGCCAAAACATTATTAAAAGATGCCTCCAACCTTGATAAGGCAATGGAAACACCCTTCGTAGAATCTCACCTACGTCGAGTTACAGAGCATCCAATCTTCCAAAGCTTAGGACTCATCCTAGGGATATCAGCTCACATTTTCATAGTATACATACTACTCAAACTGTACAGACTAGGAGGGACTGTAGCCTACCTGCCTACAGGCAAAGCATTTAGACTAGTCAACGACCTGCCCCTACACAAATTGCTCCCAGATAAGAATCCTACCAAATTTACCCCTACTCCACAAGGTCAAACATGCAGACTATTACTAATTTTCTAAACCACCAGCCCTCCCCGGTGACTGTGGAAACAGCCTAGACTGCCCACAGCCTAGACTGCCCCCAGTCCACCACCAGGAGATACTGAGATGACACATCTCACACATGACACACCTCCACTGTCAATGAAATTATCAAAGTATTGAAAAAAGAAAATTGATTTAGAAAAAAAAATATATACACAGCCACTTGTTGATGTATAATATGAAAATCTATGGTATTCTCACAAAAATCGATGATTAATGCGTGCATACACGCGCAAATTGCAAATTGTAAATTGTACAAATCTAACATTAATATACATGAATGCAAGGTAGATAACTAAGACAGTTTTTGTACCCATTAGCACTTGTATACTATACCAAGGTTTACTTAAAGTAACACACTTTAGGTAACCAAGAAATTGTTAGAAAAATTATTTGGAAAAAAAAAAAAGATGATGAGAAAAAAATTGTTGACATAAAAAATGTTTACTTAAGATACTCACCAAATGATCTCTTTCAGGGACACATACTCAAAAAGGCTAGGGAAAAGTCAATTAAGGGCAGCGGCCCACTGCCGAAATTGCCAATTAATACACCCATATAGCAAATTACGGAGTAACTCAGAGACAAACGAGCCTATTGTACATGAAGTACTTTGTTTTTCCGGCCCTCGGAAAAATTTGTCTCAAATCCTAAAAATTGTATGTTTGCACACTAGATTGTACGTTTGTACCCAATTTGCAAACTAAATTGTATGTTTGCACACTAGATTGTATGTTTGTACCCAATTTGCACACTAAAAATGTATATTGCGCACTAGATTGTACGTTTGTACCCAATTTGCAAACTAAGTTGTATGTTTGCACACTAGATTGTACGTTTGTACCCAATTTGCAAACTAAATTGTTATTTGCACACTAGATTGTACGTTTGTACCCAATTTGCAAAGTAAATTGTATGTTTGCACACTAGATTGTACGTTTTACCCAATTTGCACACTAAATTGTATGTTTGCACACTAGATTGTATGTTTGTACCCAATTTGCAAACTAAATTGTATGTTTGCACACTAGATTGTACGTTTGTACCCAATTTGTACACTTAAAATGTATATTGCACACTAGATTGTACGTTTGTACCCAATTTGCAAACTAAGTTGTATGTTCGCACACTAGATTGTATGTTTGTACCCACTTTTGCAAACTAAATTGTTATTTGCACACTAGATTGTACGTTTGTACCCAATTTGCAAACTAAATTGTATGTTTGCACACTAGTTTGTACGTTTGTACCCAATTTGCACACTAAATTGTATGTTTGCACACTAGATTGTACGTTTGTACCCAATTTGCACACAAAATTATATATTTGCAAACTAAAAATATCATGTGCGACCAATTACACGCGAAATTGTATATTTGCAAACTAAGTTTGTCATTCGAACGCAATTACACGCGAAATTGTATATTTGCATACTAGAAATTGCCACTTGAACGCAATTACACGCAAAATTGTATATTCGCAAACTAAAATTGCCACTTGATCGCAATTACACGCAAAATTGTATAATTACACACTAATTTGTACGTAGTACCAAAATTGTATGGCAAATTTATATATAATTCACCAAAATTGTATGTTGTACACAAATTTGTATTTTTGAACCCCAAAATTGAAAATGTATAGGCAGATACACCAATTTATAGAAGGAATAAGGCAACTTCAAGCCATGTTGTAAGTCAGGCATACTTAGGTCTGTTTGGCATCCAAACCAGAAAGTTGCACAATTTACGGTTATACGCCTAGAGTTAAGGAAATGTAATTTTTACCCAAAAGCAAAACTGTTGTACATACTGAAAAAGCTCTACCACAAAATTTGTATTTGAATCACTCCCTATTACTTCAAATCCACTCGCACAATTGTATGTATGTCAAGGTAAAATCGAAAATTCTTTATTATAAGGCGAATAGTCAGAGATTCGCAACTTTCCCCGGAGGGGGGGAGCCATTGTCACATATATTAAAGACCCACACTTAGTGTTGCCTGCATCCCGCATACCGGGTGGCAACCGCCGCTCTGCAGATGCCCATCTGCCACTAAGCAGCCTAACAATAGTGTCTCTAATGCCAGTCTGTACTGGAGATGTGGGATGGCTATATAAGGCCTAGACCACAATAGGGGAAGACACACACAGACAGTGATACCAGCCAATTACTTTCACAGTTCAAAGGATGCATCCCTTAACAATCATGTAACTCTATTGTAGTGGAGACATGACAGTTGGATGCTGGGCCTAACTTTGTCTGGGGCAATCAGCCCCAGAGTAGGGATATAAGGAACCCCAGTAGGAGGTCCATCATCACAGAATCACCAGAACCACTCCAGAGGTAACATCTCCAGCCATCACTCCTGCTACCTGCTATAGCTCTACACTATGGTTAAACTATGCTAGACAGGCATAGGGTTCAACCATTAGTGGCTCCTACAAGACATCCACCAGAGGGTAAAGTTATACATTATTACATTATTCCTCTAAGCAGCAGGCCAGGAGCTAGGTGTGGGAACCCACCTAGAACTATGCTGGACATTGTATTATTATTATTACCTCACAGGTGGAGTGGAACAGAACATTATACTTTATGAACAATTGTATATTTACTGTATGTGGAAATTACCTGCATATTAACATATGTGTGATTGATATTTCCTACATGTTGCCTAAAGCTGAATAAACCAGTGATAACTGGAAATAACACTATTTATGAGAGCTTGATGTATTTACACTATATACCACTAGCCATATGATATTTCTCATATGACAACTTGATCATGCACAATTACTAGTATGACAGTATTACAGGTAAGGTAATCAGTACACAATGTGGGCCCACTATGACCTGGATTGGGAAAGGGTCTGACTGCCTCTCACACTTAGTTGAATAGTAGTAGTATGCAGCTCCAATAAGGAGGGCTATTTCTGAACACAGCCAGTGGCCACATAATTACATGTATAGGGTTGCCTTCAGATGCCTTCAGATGTACAATATCACATATTATTGCAAATAAAGATCCTGTCAAGTACTTAGAATTTCTTTTATGGATCATTGCAAATGCTGGTAAAGTATTTGAATTGGCAGTCATGAATATTGCACACAACAAGGTACAATGCCATTGGTAATATTGAGATACTAGACCCTATATCCTATTTAGGATTGTAATTGCCCTTATGAATAGAGAAGCAAGAAAATGGTGACCTTTGCATGTCATAATGAAAAGAAAATGGTGAAAAATGGCAAATTTATGCTTACCCACTGTTAGCCTCAGTTTTTGGAGACAACAGGTCTTCTGTGTAGGTGTGCCAGGTGGAAATGATAGCGGAGGTGGGGCAGTGTAGCCCAAACTGGTTGGTCCTGTTGGTGTTTGGGAGTGTTCAGTAGGTATCAGCAGGGGGTGAGGGGGCACAGGGGTGGTTCTATTTCCATCTAATATGTCACGTTCATTTTTCAAATCATACTCAAATATGTTCTCGACGGACACATGTCATAACATGGTATTTATGTGTTATGTGTTTAGTCCATTAAATATCACATAGTTCATTGTTCATTAAATATCACATAGTTAATAGTTAGTCTATACATGAGGTGTGATGGACCTAGGCATAAACCTGTCACAGTGTATTTTCAATGGATGGAACTATGGCATCCCATAGGAAGGAAGTCTGGTGTAATTTTGAGATTTCCCCAAATATTTTCCCCCAAAAATGACACTAAAGAGAGTCAGAAAAGTTGTCCATGTGGGTATCTTGATGCTCATTTTTGAGAAGATTAATTCTTGAGACTCAGCAATAATTGCTGGTCTCATGTAAGTGCCAGTGGTTAGTGGGGGTGGGGAGGTATTAAAATAACTCTTCAGCACTAAAATTTAATAATTACCTGTCTTGGATATGGACCAGAGGTAACGACCAAACCAAATGTCCGGGTATTTATTTAGTACAGTGAATAAGGCACAGCGAGATTTTGGGCACTTTTACAGGGTTAAGTAGACAGCACAGACAGTGTTAAATGATGCCAGTATATTTTTCATGGGAGGCTGAGTTTAGATATGCTTTTACATTCACCCACTTATGCCCCAGAAATCCCCCTACCCATCTGACTAAAATGACCTGTTCTGTAAGTGTGTACCACAGGTGGTTTGCCTGCACCCTACCACCTTGACAGTCTAAATTTAGCTGACTCTTTACCTAGTGCCCATAAACAACTTAGCATGCCCTATAATCATTAAGTGCCTATTTGCCAGGCCTCTTAATGCTACCTAACTCTTTAAGGTCTGCTGGTGCAGTAGTGTAACATGCCCATTGGCCAGCATGTTTTACCAATGAAGAGCTGAGGAGTCTGCTTGCCAGCACTTCATTGGGGCATCATGCTGATCTTCCCAAAGCGTAAGCATGATGCTTGAATGTAGCCCTGGCTGCATTAATGCATCATGACAACCAAAATGCATTAATGCATTAGGGTTAGCCCTTAAAGGGTTCAACTCTGTTCAAGACATGTCTAGCAAACATGCACATTTAGTGAGATATCGATAAGGGTCATAATTATTAGAATGGGACACATAACATTATGATTCAATCAACTTTATGTATCAATTATGTCAGTAGCTTAAGTCAATCAATTTTCCTTTTTTTGGGGGCAAGGCTCTCCCTCTTTTTTTTTCTGCCTCGCTCTCTTTCTATTTTGCTCTCTTTCTCTCTCTTCCCTCCCTCTAATGCCTTACTCTCTTTCTCCCTTTTCCCTCTCCCTTTCTCTCTCTCCTTTTCCTCTCTCTCTCTCTTTCTCTCTAAATTTATATATATATATATATATATATATCTCTTGCTCTCTCTGTGCCTCTCTTGCCCTCTCATTTCTGTCCATCTCACTCCCTTTCTCTGTTCTTTGGACCAAACCAGGATTCCATGCTCAAACAGAGGCCCCTGGTGGACTCTGGCATCTTCACTTTATGCTGAAGAATCAGACTTATGTGTATAAATCTCACTAGAGGGCCCTGTTAAAAACTGGGGAATATAGGGGTAATTCACGGGATTGTAGGTACTATTCCCAGGATCTTCCCATGAATATGTGCTCACAGATTCACCATCCTTCATGGGATTTTCCCGTGACTTGTTTCCAGGGCAGAGTCTCTCAGCAAGAAGTTTAGATACTATCCTTGCTCTCAGGGCTAAATGTTAAGGGAACACAGTTAGCTAAGTCCCCATTTTTTTACCTGGCAGCCTTGGCCTTGAAATTGTATTTCTGTTCTCACCCCAGTGATCCTATTTATTTTGTTATAGTTATATATCAGGAAGTCCCATTTATTAGAAAATGTGTTATAAGTATAAGTCTAGGTGGTGTTCACTAATTTCCGTGCTCTTTAGTAGATGAGCAAGATCCACTTATTTCTATAGACATTGTTAGGTGTTTCATAACTATTCTTTAATATTTTGATGGTGTTCTTTAATCTATTTCTGGTGGTTATAAAGGGGTTTATCCAGTGTTACATAAATAGAAGTACTAAGTTTTTTGACAAATTGAAAACAATTTAATTTTGTTATAGTTATATATCAGGAAGTCCCAAAATACACACATAAACATACTTGTTTGATGAGAATATTACCCAAATAGTTTTGACACTATAAAAGCACCTAAATCTTGCTCACTATTTCGTGCTAGTTAAATTTTGTTTAATATCATGCTCTTTAATATTATTGGAATACTTTTAATTGCCTTTAGGGACCAGTTAACAGGATTTTAGTTGTTGTAGAGAGCCTTTAAATCTATGTATATCTAGCTTAATTCTGTATGGGTTAATTAAATTATATTGAGTTTACATTTATTTTGCAGGTGTTATGGCGCCCTTTGATGTTGTAGTACACAAAAATGGGTAGTTTACCATGTACGCTATACTTTATGGACAAGCAGCAATTTTAACTAACAGGAAATAATTAAAGACCATGAAAATGAATGAACATGAAAGTATTTGATACTCTTCCAGATGAATACACATTATGAAACAGAATTATTTCCTCCTTTGCTTTGATCTTTATTTTAAACATTTTATCAGGTAAGAGCACAAATTAACGAGCACCATTTGTGTAACAGACCCCTGGTGACTAAAATAGGGAGCAAATCCCACACGAGCATCTTGTCTACTTTCGTGTTCACCAAAGCTTAATCTAATCTGCTCAGAAATATATGGCTGGGACGTATTGCCTGCTTTTCCACTAGAAAGGTCAAGTGCCGACTTATTTCCATTTACCACAAAGCCTTCCTTTCCCTTTGCCTGGAATGTACAGACAATCCTAATTGATCTGCTTTAAAAGCAGAAAATGAGATACTTGTATAAAATTGAAATTCATTTGTCCTAATGACTCATGTCTATATGCATTATTGCAGTCATAAATACAAGGAGGCATACATTTGAGGAATCTAGGATTTTTTAAGGAAATCTGCACAGCATAGATTATTATTTTGTTATGGTTAAGGAACGTAGATAATATGAAATAAATTTGACTACAGTTATCCATGATTTTAGTTGCAAGTAGGCAGTATTACTTATATTGACCAATTGCTGATATATAGTGACTAAGTACTAATTAACATATATTGACAAATTGCTGATATATAGTCACTAAGTACTGACATATATTGACTAATAGCTGACAAATAGTGCATTATTACTGACATACTTTGACTAATTACTGACAAAAAGTGAGTAATTTCTAACATTATTGACTGACTGCTAAAAAACAGTGAGTAATTACTGACAAAAAAGTGCATACAGTCAGGTCTTACGAGTCAAGGCATGATGCACAAATGATTCAATGGTTCTTTCTCCGCTAGTTCATCAATGGTTTTCAACATGTACTATATTAATTTTAAGGTTTTCCACTATGACTATTCTATTTTTAAACTTTCAGACCCATATTCCCAATGGTTGCTGAAATAGAGTGCATCATACCAGTCAAGGCATGATGCACAAATGAATCAATGACTATTTATCAGCTGTTTATTGACAGATTTCAAAGTGTAATAAACAATATGTATCAATTTTAATGTTTTCAAGCATACTGATTCTATTTATTCAACTTATAGACCCATATCTTTGATGGTTGCTGAGATAGAGTGCAAGTCAAGGCAAGAATAAGCGATACTGTAGGCCTATTTAGCAATGTTACTGAATTCATAGCGTCATAGGGCTGCATTGAAGCATCATTCTGACCTTATGGGGTTAAAGTAAGGTAGCATAGGGATGTTTAGGCTGATCTGACGATGTTACTGAGTTCATAGCAGCAAAGGGCTTCATTGTAGCATCATTCTAACTTTAAGGGGTTAAAGTAAGGTATTATGGTGATGTATAGTACTCGGTGGCGGGTAGGAGAGGCATTTTGGCAGTATGTGTGGCCCCAGGGCACTGTTATGACAGCTGTATGGGGGGTGACGTGGCTTTGTGTACTTACGGCACTACTGCACAAAACTGAGGACCCAGTAAGGTGTTTACCTGTATTTATAGACCCCAGGTGAGAGTGATTGATCTTGTCCCAGTGTGTACTTTGTTATTATAGACTATGCCATCCTGCACTGCTTGGAACCAGTGGAGTGGAACTTCCTTTGGAATGGTCCACTCTTTGTGGGGGTGGCCACTTCTGTAGATATTTTTCTGAACAAAGAACACTACTTAGAATCCTCATTCTAGAGTCTTTTATAGGGATTTACTCTCACTTTTATGATGCTACATTCTTGTGAGTTTTGACCTTTCAATCTCATCAGGTGCAATAAAGTAGGTACTCTATAGCTTTGTACATTCCAATAATGGTTTGATCCAATGTTGGCTGGGTTTGATTCCAGTATGGGGTACCCTACTGCAATGCACTGTCTGTGCTGCAGGCTACTTGTGGTGGTGCTTTACGGTGCTAACTGTGGTACAACCACAGATAGTAGGCATATATCCTGGGTCCTCTGAGTAGTGTGGGTGTGAGAAAATGTAGTACAGGTAAATAATCAAGTTTTGGTACCAGGCTACGCTGGTTCCTGAAAACCTTTTCGACGTGGCTTTGGGTTTGTATGTATCTCTCTACCCATATCTATTATCCATAGTATTCGAACCTAGTGGTGTCTGGCTCTTGATTTTATGAATCCAATTGTATTCAATCAGGAGTCTCAATTCATTTGCTGTTTGGCTGAGTGGATGTCTCTCAACAAAGTCCAATATATGGAATTCTATATGTTTCTGTCCCCGGTGACCTTGACCCGTGTTACCACATTTGCATCAGCGGCCTTTAACTCTTCCTTTACCAGACTATTTCAGAGCAGATTTTGGGTTGTAGTAGGTGCCATTTGCTTTCAAAAACTTTTTAGATTGGGTGAATAATCCAATTAGAATGGAAATGGTGATGGATTAGGCTGGGCTTGTCAATCAGAAAGAGTGAAACCCAAGGTTTCTCTATCTACTTTATTTCATGAGATATAGGATCAAAATCATGGAGTTCTCACGGGAAAAGTTGATCATACAACCAAACTTCAAATTGTCATATCTCAACACTCACTGTATCAATTGTGATGAAATAAGGTGCATATTGTAAGTAATCTGACATTTTATTGAAATTTTCGTAAATGGTGAAATTTTGAAAATGTTCTTTTTGGTTACCATGAAAAAGTGAACAAAGTCAATTTTCACCAAAAAAATGATATTAAATATTCTATGTTTTTTTTCCTGATTTTTAACCTAAAAATTGAATAAATATATGGAAAACTTTTATGGTGATTCAGAAATCTATCTCAAGTTTGCATGCCTACCATACAAAAAGTATGAGAGGCAGAGACTAAATCCTCGGACTCCATGGAGAAGCCAACACAAGGTGCAGCACTGAAAAAATCTAAGACTTTCAGTGGATTTTGAGGAAGTTATAGACTACTCAAAATCAGTCAAAAAGCGGCCAAAATCGGCCCAAACTACGCATAAATGTGTAATCAGTAAAGGAAGAGTTAAAAAGTTAAAGGTATAAGTGAGCCTTGGGAGGAGAGGGGGTATGGATCTACCAATGAAGTAGTGGCGCCTACACCTAATTGGTAATAGCTGTAGGACAGAGGACATAAGCGATAGCTTTTACACGTTTTAGAAACACTAGCGACCCTTTGTGGCGGCAATAATAGGTGAAATAGGCATGCTGCATCATACCTATTGGTCATCATGATGCATGAATGCAGCCCTGACATCATGCCGATCCTATGGGTTGATACACAAACTACAAGAGGGTCGTCATGATGCTTCATTGAAGAGCTTATTGGTGCATCATGACGAGCAATGGGCAAAATGCATTAATGCATTCAGCAGCCCTTAGAGGGTTAAGAGGTTAGTGGGTGGGGTGGGGTGTACCTGGTGGTAAGGTGCGTGTAGGCCGTGTGTACTGTCTGGTCACGGCTGAGCACTCCCAACAAGCTATCAAGTTGAATTATATACTTGTAGTATGTCTCAGGTGCATGGAGGCCGTGTGTACTGCCTGGTCAGGGTCTATGGGTCACCGAGTACGATTTGGACAAAATTCTAGCGTGGACTGTTACATGCAAATGAATTATTTTCATACCTGTTTATCTCCCTTGTTAATGTTCATAACCTACCTCTCCATGACATACTATATATTACAGACGGTAGAGAATGATAAAATACAGAATTGCTTTTAGTATTTTCAAGCTGACCTCATGCATTGTTCCTGGGCATTTCCTCATTCCAGTGACGGTTTTATTCACTTCAGCTAAACACCAAAAATACAATAGGTTCTAAAGGCAAAGTCAATTCCACGAAAGAGTAGCGTGCTCACACACCCTATAGTGCATATTCTTCCAATTGATAAGTGCATAATACCTTTAGTCACAGACACTTCGGGAAAAGCAGAAATTTAGATCAAATTTACTGCTATAAAGGTTAACACACCTGTGTTCTTAAAACCAAGCTCTCTACACCTATATACAGCTCTGAATGTGCCGGCAGAATGCTTTCAAGCAGGTTCCGGCTTTTCCCACTTGGTGTCAGGGCAGTTTGACACGTCGGGAGTAGCTCAGTGGAAAGCCTGATGAGCAACTCCCACATTCAGTACCTCGGCACCATTCCGAATGGTAGGACGTCCTTTGCTGATATAGTGTAACTGCCCTCACAGACTGCCATTGCCCCTCTGAGAGTTAGACTGCCTTTATGCGATAGTCTACCCTAACAAGGAAAATCTAGTAGATGTGCTCCAATCATAGTTAAGTAGTTAGCATATTAACCAAATTTGTAGATTGCCGTGAGAGAACTTCCATGTGAGGATGACTTATAAAAAAGGGCAATTCTAAGGACTCAAAGAGTTCAAGGATACTATACAGGAAGAGCCAAGTGAAGCGCTGCCGCGGTGATCTCCCAGAATTGGAGTGACATTTTTAAAAAGGTAAGTGGTTCTTTTATTGCAGTCCTCACAAGCTTAGCATTGAATGTCCAACTGAATGAAAACGCAGGAGGAAAGTAAATTAATTTGTTGATACCAAGGTATGTGTACATATATTCATTGAGATCTAGTATTTCCTTCTCTTTTATACTCCCAATTGTCTTGTATTGCTGGATTCCTCTCATTTTAAATTTTTATGTCCTAATCGGGTAATCCTGTGATTCTAATGGCTGCTTTCACTTGGCATCACGGCCCTATAATGTGATATAACACGAGGACATTATAAGCATACTTTATATATATTTTTAGATTTTAGATTATTCATTGGATCACTGTTCATATTTAATAGGCCTTCTGTTTGTTCCTGCGTCCTGCCTATTTCTGATCAATTCAAAGATTGTTGCTGTAAAGGATTATGTTTCCATAAAGGCCCTCTTCAATGCAATGTGCATTAGTAAAATCTGGTGCCAATACAATAGGTGATGAAGTATCATGGATAATGAAAACCACAAGGGTGGCAATGAATGAAAAGTGGCAGTGGACTGCATTAAAACTCATTTACAACGGAAAGAATGACAGGCAAAACACCTGTTAGTGAGCAAACAGACATAAGACGATGACAAATCAAGGAGCTAATTACCAAACAGCCTGTAATTGGTCATTGAAAAGGCTTTGATGGGGAGGGAGGCAATACTAAACAGAAACAAAATGGATTCCTGAATGAGTGGAATTAAGGATAATGGTTGACAATTGGCATTAATCTATTTGAGATTACAAACATTTATTACATCATGTAGGGTGATAGAGGTCGAGGAGCAGGAAAGACTAATTTTCTTGGGTTTCCCGTACACCTTCGAGCTAATTTAAAGCGGGATTTATATGTATTGCTTTTAATTAGGGATTCATCAAGGGTAGGTAGGATGCTTAGCAGTGTGTTGAGACCTAGTACTTGTTTGCTGTAAGGCAAGAATGAGATTTGTTACCGTAATATATTTGTCAATACATTACACAGTAAATCATTAGGTCTCGCGGCCGTGGTTATAGTGTCTTGGTGCCAGTCTTCCCCAATAACCACCCTGCTTATATCAGAGAGCGTGGGGGCGGATATTATTGCCATCGATTCTTATGTCAGTTGAGACTATGTAGCATTAGAAACTATGCAAATGGACCAGAGGGATTACATTTGGGTTAGTAGCTAATATAAGTATGTCACCTATTATTTGGTAATGGCAGGTGCCCAAAATAAGCAAATTTATTCGGTCCTAGAAGAAATCCATATTAACGCAAAACAGACAAGATGATTGAAGTTAAGTACTTTTATTGGAGCGATTAATCAGGGGATCTTTTTGTGTTTGAAATTAATGCGACTTTTCGTCTGATCAAATTGGACTTAATCAAGCCAGATTATTATGCATTTTAATCAGCTCTTCCATCTCTTTAGATGATATAAAGGACGCAAATTTATAAGTATCCGTTTTCACAATACTGCGAATAATTCCCATCTGTACTTGCTAGCTGTATCACCTTCTTTGAAACGATACTCATGCTGGGTAGAGAATTACGATTGATAAATGATAGTTATAAGCAAAGTGATTGGAACACGAGTATTATTCTTATTCTACACTGTAAACATTTGATTAGGGAGTTCGTTAGTTAATGTGTATTTTCAACGTATCTAAGCAGTTATTGTTTAATTTTATGAAGCATACTTATGCAGATACTAATATAGGGGAACAATTAATGAAATTGGTAGGTAATTAACATGGTTTTAGTCTTTTTTTCAATTTTAATTCCCCTATACTTCTGCCAGCTTGAGCCTGCAGCAGGTGGTACTGCAGTTAGGAAGTGATCATTTATTTACAACAGGGGGGGGGGGGCTGGTGGGTTTGCGTGCGGACACGTGAAAAAAAAATCGCCCCCCCCTCGCAAGGAGGTAAAATTTTTTAACCCCCCTAAGGGAGGAAAATTGCGTGCAGATGTGCCATTTAAACCTATAGTAATGTGTGGGGTTTTCCACTGAAAACAGGTGAAATTATTTCGACCCCCCCCATCAGAGGGATTGAAAAAATTCTGACCCCCCCTCTAAAACCACCAGCCCCCCCCCCGTTGTTAAAAAATGATCTCTTCCTTAGCCCCAGGTGCACAGGGCCGGCCTGACCACTCACACATGACTACAGGCACTGCCACGGGACTGGATGAGCTCTACAGCAAGGGTCCGAAATGGTGAAATTCTATGAATGGCATTCTTACAACCTATATTAGAGGAACATCCTGTGTTAGTTCTGGGTTGTATTATTTGTAGTTTAATTAGGGACAGGGCATCAAAGTTGTACTATATTGGCGCTGGCATTACTCTATGTAACTAGTGGCTTCGCCACTAGAGTGTGGAGCAATAGGTACCGTAATCTCCCGCGTATAAGGTGCGTCTTATATGGGGGGTTTTAGTTCTCGAGTCCATCGCCTTAACCACTCGGCCACGACTGCGGGTGGGTTTTAGTTCTCATTGGGTACACAAGGGGGACACCAAGACCTTTCACATGATATCTTACATGACCCCTTACATGGTCATAATAGGACAAAATGGGGCCCAGGAGGGCCCAACATGGCCCAAGCTACCCATAGGTTTTGGAATTTTGAAAATTCATTCAGTTGAACCAAAGTTATAATTTCTTTGAGAATTTTCCAAAACTCTAGGTGCGCCTTATACGCGGGTTGCGCATTATATGCGGGAGATTATGGTAGGGTCTAACTATAAAGTGGCCTGCAGGAATGGCCTACAGGTTAATACTGGGCCTGTAGGTGCAGCCCCCTGGTGTCTAAAACTAAAAGCGCTTATTTTAGCGGCGCTTAACATAGCAACGATATGTATTATAGCAACTTCAAACAACTCTACACTCTCCCAACAGATACTCTCGGACATTGAATTCTAGAGAATATCTTGGGAACTACTCATCAGATTTTAATGTATGATATATCAAAATGAAGATATCAATGAGTACTCTCTAGATATCGTGTTGTTGAGTAGGTACAAAAGCAAATGTCCATGACCAGGGAATAAATTTGCATCGTATTCACTGAGGTGAGGCTGTCCGTATTCAACGACGCCTTATAGGCGAAGTTGAATGCGGACAGGCCTCACAGAGCAACCAAGCCTGAAAATATGCTCGAATGTGATATCTGCATGGTTTCCTTTCAGCAACATACTCCCTGATGTAAACTTGCATATAACTCTTCCATGAGTACCATCATAGAAGAGAAATATAGGTGATAAAAGCTTGCTAGGTTTTGTGGTGGCCTAGCAAAAGCGGTTTTGCATAGCAACAATGCCTACATTCATAACTGTAGGTACATACGTGTGCATAGTCTACCCTCAAGGACATAGTTCACTGATTTCAAATTGCACATAGCTTCCCTGTGCCATTACACAGTATGAACATAGGTAGTAAATAGTTGCTATGTATTGTGGTTGCCTAGCAACTGCAGCTATACATAGAAACCCAAATCTATGCACATAGTCACAGATAAGTGTATGGTCCCGCCCCAAGAACTTGTACGTATAGCTCCCCTGGCACATCTCAGAATAGAAGCATTTAACACATTGCAAGGTCATGTGCTTAATGTTAGTCTACCTTTAAAATCATCTAATTGACAGAGACCATATAATGAGATAACGATAAAATATTTGCTACATCAATACCCTGTGTTATTTTGTATATACATACCCATGCATATGTATCCAGATCATCCATGATTACACAGGATTGTAATTCCTAACAACTGTCCCCTCCCCCCCCCAATATCATATTCCTGTAACCACTGTCATATTATCAAAATTTACCATTGCTGGTACTGAAACCACACATTTAGAATACAGAAGATTGGCTCTCAGCCTCATAATGTACTGCATGCCTGTTGATTATCCAAAAAGCCTGGGGCAGCCTACTTGTCTGAAAGTAAGTGCAAGGTGGTTTCATTCACATAAAAGTGAAGGTTTGGAATATGATTGTACAATTCTCAGGATATTCTCTCATCTGTTACCTCTTCAGAGCATCAGGCTCAGTGTTATACATCCTTTCATATCTCTGAACATTACATTCTGGTTCAACCTCTCTCATAGCAGTGTGATCCCAACAGCTGGGGATTATGCTGCTGGACGCTTCTGAGAAGGCATGTTAATCTGTTATAGTTCATTATCCCCAACACATGGTGTAGTGAATTACTAGTTGACCCTGATAATACTTCTGAAGGCCACTGGCACACAGAGCTTGAGTATCTTCTACCATTCCACATCACTCACAGTGGGCATGGTTATGGATTGGTCTAGCTTATAGAAGAGGGGAGTGTCATCCATATTGTATAAATTTCTCCTATCATATCTAGAAAGTAACAAGTAGAAATCTAGAAAGTAACAAGTAGCTATTAAGATCAAGCTAGCCATTCTAGAATATTGGCTGGCAACCTGCCTGTATATTGGAGACATGATACAAGAAATTACCAATCAATCATCCCCTGTTTTCGCCCTCACTCTTCACCCCAATGCTTTACCTGTCTCTCCTTTACAGATATTTGGAATATAAAATGTGATTGGAGATCTAAAACTCCCATCTACTGGAGTTCAAGTGAACTATTCCCCAGGATCTGGGGAAAAATAACCTCCCCCCTATCTCTAACTTGAGCTGTCATGAAGATAAACATTCCATCTTGGGAGTATGAATGCATGGTATGAATAAATGAATTACAACAACAACTCTTACATCATCCAAACACACATTTACTACCTTGTTCTTGTGTTATTGTGGCCAATAATCTCACACAACTAGACTGATCTTCTGGGATTGATCATCTCTTAACCCAGCCAGACTCTTCTAATGCTGTAGGTTTACTTTCAAAAATTATCTGTCATTTAAGGTCTGTTCAATGATCTTAGCATCCTTAGTAAGGGTAAGTAAGCCTGTAGCTCCTATCCAGATCTCTATTCTATTTAAACAATGCTCTAGCATAATCATGACTATAGCTGCTCTTTACCATCAAGGTTCCTTTTCCCAACCTACACTACTATTGAGAATTGTATGTTGCAATTCATTTCTGAGGCAAGACCATCCACTTATCTGTGACTATCTCCACAGATTTGGACAGGGGGTTCTATATAAAACTGCAGTTGCTAGGCAACCACATGACATAGCAACCATTTACTACCCATGTTCATACTGTGCGATGTGCAAAAGGGAGCTATATGCAATTTGAAATCAGTAAACTATGTCCTTAAGGGGAGACTATGCACAAGCCATAGTATATGCCTACAGTAATGAATTTAGGCTTTGTTGCTATGCAAAAACGCTATTGCTAGGCCACCAAACAACCTAGCAAGCTTTTATCACCTATATTCCTCTTCTATGATGGAAGTCACAGAAGAGTTATATGCAAGTATAAATCAGGGAATATGTTGCTGAATAAATACCATGCAGATATGCACATTCAAGCATATTTTGATGCTTGGTTGCTATGCAAAGCTACTGTTTCTAGGCAACCACACCACCTAGCAACAAAACAGCTACTAAGCTGATTTATAGGGTAGGACCCACTAGATACTTTCTAGACTGCACATATATGTGAGCCGGCAAGCAGAAATGGGGGTTCCTGTGGGATTTAGTACCTGTTTTAGCCACCAGGGGGCACCACTATGGGCTAGAATAGGAAAGATATGCCTCAAACAAATATAGGGTACTTTTCTATGGAGAATTCAATAATTTTTTTATAGAATGTTATATTTTGGGTGAAAAGGTTCCGAATTAGGCTTGTGAAAAGAACGTTTTTGGGCCTAAATAGGAATTTTTGTTGATTTCTGTTGCCATGGAAACATGATTTCCATTCTAAATAGGAAAGTCAATGATCCCATTCGAAAGAATTCTTCACCAGGTTTACTATGGTGAAAACAGAACGAAAATACCATTTCTAGATCAAAAGTTATAGGCAAAAGAATGAGAAAATTATGTTAATTTTGCCAATTAGCATAAATTATGCTAATTATAGATGTATCTCACGACCAATTAGGCATAGAGCTTATTGCCATACCTACCCATATTTAGCAATCCATTCCCCTGATACCAACAGGAGTATCTTCTATTGCAATATAATCACTAGTGATCTGAATTATAAAGTTGACTTTTAGCACGGGGCACCCTTTCTCCTTACCTCTACACATATGTAATTCAAAGTGACATTTGAATCTATTGTTGGCCATTTTGAATTTCAGCCATATATAGCCTCGCCATTAAATTTTATGAAGTAGAAACATGTATATTTTTAATCAGCACCCTTTTTTACATAAGAGTCGGGAGAATTGATAAAGATTTAGCATGGAAAAAAACATCCATTTAGATAAAGAGGGAGATTATTGAAAACGAACAGCATTGTATTGGCTCACGGTAGTGTCTTCAGTTCTAAGGCAATAACGTGGGTCATAGTCAACAAGGAATGCTGCAAAAGTCTCATATTACTCAGATAGGTTTGGCCTACATAAATAATATCAGATATTGTGGTTAGATGGGGATAAGAGCAAGTTTTATACATGTATCTGGAGTGCATTTAAAATTTTCAGTTAAAAAGGGAACTTTGTGATTTCAATCTTCCGTCTTCCCGACCGTCTGGTACACTCAAATCTGAACTTCAAAAGCTTCAGGATTCAGACACAGTAAGATAACCTTAGAGCTCAGAAATTGAGCATAACCCTTGAATAACATGGTAACAAAATTGACCCAAATGTGGTCTGAACCTGCACATGGATAATGAGCAAAAACCGGTAGTGCATCCCAAGATAATTAATGTTGACATCTTGAATCTTGTTCAGGGGACCCTAAGATTGAAAAAATACCTGTCGCGCTGGGATTGGGGGGGGGGTGCATGGTGAGCACTATCAGCCCCCGGCCTATAATGTAAGTAACAAACACAAGATTTTACCTTAATTGGAAATGTCAGTATCAAATGATTTCTGCACACATAAATTTGTAATTGGTAATGGAAAAGGTTTATTGGAAATATTAGTCAATATACATTCTGGAGTGGATCATGTGTGACATATACTGGGAATAGGCACCTTAATGTACCCTGCACTAAGGGCCCTTTTCGTAGATCCTGTCACATATACAGTGGGGCCTCCTTATGGGATCTACATGCAAACAGCAGCAAGTTGTCACTGTAGGGTATAGGTTTGGAGGAAAGGCTACCCCCCCAAACAAACAAACAAACAAAAAAAAAAGAAAGAAAAGAAGAAAGGAGCCCACATGCCATTGTCTTGAGTTTCTCTCAACATTAGCGACTTACAGCTGTAGGCCACTACCCAGGACAGGGTATTTTTTAAAGGTAGGGGAAAGTTGCTTAATTTGGACCCTCCTAAGAACTTTTTCCTGTCCAGTGATTATTTCCATGAATATAAATGTAAAATTTATACACTTTGTGAGGGTACCTTATAGCGTTCTGGTGATAGCATAAAAATCTAGGAATTTGAATTTTTCTAGTTAGGGTGTGCAACTAAAAATCAAAGCCTAATGGTCCAATTTAGGCACCCAGTTGCCTAAATTGGACCAGTTGGTATCCTAAATTGGACCAACGTGCATTATTCTCTATTTCCTTATACTTTCATTGTATTGAAAAATATATAAAATTAGGGAACTTTTAATTTATAATATCACATGTCTTCTTGTTATTTCAATCATGTGAATTTGCTCCGTACTGGAGTAAGAAAAAGGTTACACTTTGGTCCAATTTAGCAAGCTTGGCCGAGGCCCCACCGTGTGGTCCAATTTAGGCAACTAAATTTTACCCTATATTGCAACTATGGTCCAATATTGCAGCTGGTCAAATTTAGACAACTTTTCATCTTTCTCATTGATAGTCTGCTTTCTAAAACATGACAATGGTTTTTATAAAATTTCATTTTAGTCTAAAAGTCTAATATGACATCTAAAAATCTAAAAGGATTTTGAACAAAAAGATGTTGCCTAGCAACTAGGAGAGCTTAAGTAGGCAGTGACTCAAATAAGATCGAGAGGTCCAAAAACCAATTTTCACAGAAAACCTACATAGAATTACAGAAAAAGTACGTTTTTGAAAGTTAGTAGAAAGTTTAAGGATATCGACTATCCCCTACATCAAATACTAAATACCTCAGGTTCTATCTTGCATTTTTTGGTGAAACTTCTCGTCCCTCGACATTCTGGAGAGGTGATTTTCTGCAAACTGTTGTATGTACCATGTAAAATATTTGAACCATGTTTCAAAGCATTTTAAGGTGTTTTCACACCTAGTGTGCGAAAATAAATCCCCTAACAAGGGACTGGACCAAGAACTAGGACACACCTGGCAACAACACTTACCTGACTACATCCATGGATTGGTCAAGGTGAGGTCTTATGACACAATCCAGCAGGTACTAACTAATACGGCGCCTTGAGTCTGTGTCAGTTTGGTCAAATACGGGAAACCATCGCCTTTTTTTCTTTCTTTTTTTGACTTGCTCGTTGCATTAATGAACTGTTATGTTCATTTAAATAATGCTATAGAGCAGACCAGTTTTATTATTTTCATATTATAACAGAAGTAATACAAAACTTCACAGATCTTGACAAATGTCTATATATACATTATAAAAGTGAAAGGGGCTGATAATCCAACATATATAAAGAAAACTTCTGAGTTTGTAGAGGATGTCTACAGTTAATTCTCTATATGAGGAAGTAAGATATAAGCAAGCACGAATGACAATTGAAAATAAATATTCCTATATCCAAGAATTAACAATAATGAATATTTAAACAGATACAATTCAAGATTTATCACACACACACACACACACACACACACATATATATATATATATATATATATATATATATATATATATATATATATATATATATATATATATATATATATATATGTTTAGCAATATGTACCAACATAATCATTCATTGTAAGCAGTACATTATTAATTCTAAATAAAATAAAATATGAGTTTGAAATTTGAAGCGGAACGGTTTCTACACCTGCTTCATTCTTAGTTATAACCAACCTTTAATTTAGACCTCAAGTCGTCTATTTTCTTCAATTCCTCTTTAAATTTAACCTTAGTCCCAAGCCTTCTCTTTCATTTTTATCTCTTCAGGTAGAGCATTCCATAGAGCCACCCCCCTATACCATGGTGATCGCTTGTAATGGCGTGTAATTACTTTGGGCAATTCAAAAATAACCTTGGATTGTGACCTTTTGTTATGGGCTCGTGGTCTGTTTACTACAATTTTAGATTTCTTGTACATTAAACACAAAAATAACATGTCAAACCTTTTCTCTAACAAAGATACCTTACATATTTCATGCATTTCTTTGACACTGTACCTTCTGATGTTACACTTAAGACAAATCCTTAGTGCCCTATTTTATCATCTTTGCAGAGCAGTCAGGCCATCTTCATTACAACTAGTACTAATGAATGAACAATATTCAATTATGGGTCTGATTGTGCAACAATAGATTTTGATACTTTGCTCCTGTGTTAAAAACATTTTTATCTTTGCAAATCTAAACAGCTTATTACAAATGTTTCTTTTAATGATCTTGATTTGTCTGTCAAAACTTAATTTGCTGTCTATATGTACACCAAGATAAGGGAAGAAATTGACTGTTTGCACAATATTGCCCTTAAAACTAATAGTAGAGTCTAAACAACATTTCATTTTATGTGCACTATAAAACTACATAAATTTGGTTTTGCTCGGATTTACTGTTAATCTATTTTCTAATACCCAATTTTTTAATCTTACAAAATCTTCATGTGTCATTTCATTAACAGAGTAGGTATCTTTAGCAGCACTATAAATGACAATATCATCTGCATATAATTTAATTTTGCACTTATTCAATACCTTTACACAGCATCAATATGTAAAACAAATAACAGGGGACCTAAAACTGATTCTTGGGGTACACCATATTTAATGTCTTGCTTACACTGAATCCAGAGAAGTTCTTTGATCCTTGTTTATTGCATGATGACAGAGTGTACATATAGGTGGTAACAATGATACACTTGCCAGCGTGCAGGCTCTGCCCCTAAGCTCCTAGCTCAACCTGTCGTAGGTCCTAGATACTAGGGAGGTTGTACGTGGGATAATGTAAGTAGAAAAGATGATCTTAGAATAGATAACTGGGAGCTGCTCACCAGGTCTTATATACCTAGGTGAGCAGCACACAGGGTGATGAAATATAGGTAGGAGCAGGTCAGATCTGGTCAGGTCTGGTTGGATCTGGTCAGATCTGACGCGCCGTCATACCCTGTAATGATTCTATTTATATGTGGACCAATCAGGATGAAGGGAGATCGTGGAATTTCCCTGCATCCTAGAAATGTGTCCACAGGTATGTCGGTATGTTGTGATACTCCCAGTGAGTCAGTGCCCAGAAATAGGATGGGTCTGGCTCTCACAACATCCTGGTATGGGTGATGTAAGAGCAGCTCACTGTACACACTGGGGGGGGGGAATGAGCTGTGAGCTTGTGAGCAGGTCCTGAGCGTGTGTGGCGAGGTATTTGATAAATGTGTAAAATAATGAATAATACCCAGAATGGTCCATTGACAATACATTCATTATCAATAGTTTGTATAGTAAAATTATTAACGATTCTGATGTATTGACCTAAATCCGCCTTCACACTCAGGCCAACACCTCCACATTTTTTACCTACCTTATCTTGCCTATATAACAATCTGTCATCACCTTTGATGAGGTCTTCAGGTGAGCTGGGTTTGAGCCATGTTTCACTTAAGCATATTATATCACTACGTCCAAGTATCCTATAAATCTCATCATATTTGTCCTCAAAACTCGGACAGTGCATTGCCCACATCACCAGCCCCCTTCTTTCTCCAAATCTACTTATACTACAGAACATGAGATGAGTAATTTATAATACAAATACAAGGAGTATATACACTAGTGAAGATCACTGACAAAAAACAGCAATTAATGTGATATGTAACTACACAATGTACAAGAATTCCTCTTCCACAATTTTTCTCGTAGAAGAGGTGACTGTTTCTGTAAGCTTACTTAAATCAGCTTAAATTACAAATCAGAAAAGAAAACCCCCTTCCCAAGAAGTCTTCTAGTGGTTTATGAATATTATTGGGTATCCCCAGGGTTAATGAAATTTGAGGATAGCCAAAGTGATATCACAATTTAAAATTAAATTTTTAAAGCTTTGTTTCTTAGTAGCAGAGGTATGCCTAGGATGCCCCTTTCACTGTGGTGATGAAGTAAGTGTCGGAGGCTAAAATCCAAAACAAAATTCTTCACGGTTGTGTGAAAAAAAAACTGAAACAAAATGCTTAACAGTTGTAACAAGGGTATTGGAAAAAAATATAAACAGCCAACCCTGCAGTGAATTGTTGTGCCCCTGTATAGGTACAATGAATTAATGACTAAAGGGTCACTCTAGATGATGGCACCTTCACTTTATCTGGACTCCGACCCGGCATAAAGCATCATGAATAGCAGTGTCAGTGGCCATTGTCCATTGTCACAACAATTTCTTCTCCTCTCATCTCGGAGCTTCCGGTCAGCTCTCATTCGGACTTCCGTGACTGCCGCCGGAATGGTCTCTGGCCTGGAGGACTGTTAGGGATAAGGAGGAGAAATGGATGGAAGGGTTGAGGTACTTAGGCCTGTTTACAGACTGATGAAACTTTGGAAATGTTTTCTTGTTTCTTTACCATGAGACCAGAAATTAGGGGTTCATTTTCGTGGTTTGAATGCCCTTCTACCGATGCTTATTCATGATTGGATGACTATGGAAATCCGCTGCTTATTTGATTCCATGCAGAGAAATAAAGGTAATCAACAACGGGGATGACTGTGATTCTTGTGCTGGAAACAATTACTTTTTACACACGTCTAAATGAATGGGAATGGAATTAAATGGGTCTGGTCTTTTTCGAATTAGCAACACATTCCTGATCATTACGTGGACATTATCTGTAGAAAACAAAACAAAACATAGGCATAAGGTATCTTGTAGCAATGCTAATCTTGTTGCTTAGGTCGCGCTTAGGCCCTATAGCCAATCTTGTAAGCTTATAGCTACAATGCTGAAGCATTCGCACAAATACATTTTATAAGGATATGTCTGACGGCAGCATAAACATATAAAACAATAACCAATCAATTAGAGAGCTCAAATTCTAAGAAATTCTATCTGGCAGGACCTGCTTTTGTTTTTCTGAAGTCTGTGAATCACTTATAAGTAGTATGGCAGTTTGTCTATGTTTGCCAGATAAGATCTACACTTGAATTAAAAGAGTCGCCTAGACTAGACTCTGTACTCAAACACTTCATAAGTCGGTATTGCAAGACAAGCAATAAGTCTGTGGAAAAAAGATTTACCCACGATAAGTGGAGAATCCACTGCGCGATTTTCGCGGAGAATTGGAGCTATTCTCCCAAAATTCCGGCCCAAACTCAGACTACATAATGCCATTGGTTATCATTGCAAGGTATAAAAAAGGCGAATGTTGAGGGAGCTATTTGTTTATGTAGGAAGGTCTTTGTGTGTGGTCTCAAGCACATTTTTTGGTTGTCAAAAGATGTTTTTGTTTATCAAATGAAGTTGATCTAATGTAATTATTGCAGACTTTCACACTCATGAATCTTTGCAATTCAAAATCGGAGAGGTTTGATATTTACAGGATCCTACAATTTATGCTGAGTTGCTGTTAGACTGCTGTGTTGTTATTTATATCTTACTCTGTTGATATTTACATAGCAGAACAGGATCACCGCTGCTACTTGGTCACAGTGATATTATTGACACTCTGTTCTAACAGAGTCTGTGCAGGTAAAATCTCATGTTTACAATCTTGAATCATATGTTTACAATTCAAGAACATTAACACCCTATACCTTAGACACTGGGGGGGGGACTTTCATGAGAATGTAGCAGAAAATCGCGTAGTGGAGCCTCCACTATAGATTTACGTCTCTAGATCAGTTCTTGCAATGCAATCTTGTTAATTTATGGCTGAATATTTACCTGAATAACCGAGAATTCCAGCAACAAGCGGATTCTGAATTGCCATATCTCAATATCCAAAACTCCATGAAAGCATGTCTCTCCCATGTCTGCCTGTGCTCGCCCAGATTGGACGAAAAAAAGAAACTAAAGCCAGTCTTAATAACATTCTTAGGGGAATCATTTTTCCTGTGAAAGTTTGCAACATTTTGTACTTGATTTGATGGTCACCCTGATGATTTCTGACAAATTGTGCATGTACTGTGTCAACAAACATTTCACAGCTGCATTGCCGGTGAAACTCTAATGTGATAACGACATCTACACGGAACGCACGCGGCAGATTTCATCACAAGTGAAAGCATCAAATGAGATACCGTCTAAATCAAGGTTATCAGGTAGCTAGCTAACTTAAGGGTATCTATGGTAACTATATGTGATAGGATCGGTGAAAAGGGACCTTATTTGGCTGGGAATAAGGTCCCTTTTCCCAGTGCAGGTCACATATATAAACTTTCAGCGTTAAAGGGACTATGCTGATATTGCAGACAATCAGATACAACGGGGGTCTTTCATTGCACTGATGGAAGAGCTCTGACAACTCCTGTTTTTTGTGCTTTCGTAATAAAGACTGTCAGCCTGCCCGGCACAAGGGCTTTTACAGTAGAGTGCTTCTATTTCTAGAATACAGTAGTAGCTGCTGTCGGTACAAAACCAATGACCCGATATGGGTCATGGTGTATGTACTACAGCGGTCTTTACAGCCCATTTACAATTGGGGCTGAGAGTGTACAGCTCGACCCTGGAGAGATGCAAGTTTTTTTTTTTAGGAAAATGGTTTTTGTATTACCCGTATATTCAACCATCTCCAATCTATAGACTCTTGGAATATTTGAGTTTGAAAAGTTTATATGACAAGATATCAGTCCCTTTTTTATTTTTTTATCATTATCAAAACGGCTTTATTGCAAACTCCTCAAAAGTGTTAAATGATCTAGCAACACATGAACATGATATTATGACATTGTGTTGAAAACGCTTTAGTTGGATTTGAGAAAAAAACTCATTAGAATGAAAATATCGGACTATGCCACTTTAGGAATTGAGCCCCAGACAATGATACAGGTGCGACACAAGAATCCACAAAGGTGCCTCATTTCCTACAGGAGACGAGACGATGTCATACTGGACTGACTAAAATGTCTTTTAGTCTAAAATACTTCCTGTTTGAGATTCTGTTTTGACAGTTTGGCTTGACATTTTGAGAACTATACCTGCCATGCTGCTTCTATTGCTGTTAATCCGAGACTTAACATCCTGAAACTGTAAAGGTTTCATACGCCAGTGGAACTTTACTTTGTAAAGATTTGACAGTTCGATGAAGCCTACCGTGTACATGACGCTTCTAGAAATAAAATAAATGCTCAAGTTACTGTCAGATATTGAAATCTTTCTGACTTTAAGAAGTTCAGCTTTTTCACTGGGGAAATGAAACTATTGCACTTCTTGATATGCCATTTAAATACTATATACGTATTGTTTGTTCTCCTAAAAAGCAATTACACCTTATTCAAGTTGCAGAAGCTCCTGTCATATCTTACCCAGTGCACTTCTTAACTCTCCAGGCTTTGATGTGTGATCTGCTTTCTTTCCAACTACCTGTGCATGTGTGGCCAGATGAGGGAAAACATGCCTTCAGCGGGAAATTGTTTTTTAATGTAACCTTAGGTGCCCAAGCGCTCTTAAATGCGCGGTTTTGGGCTTAAATACATGCACATTGAAGCAAATTTTCATCTAGGAACATCTACTGGTCCAATCTGCAAAGTTCTACCCTCATTAGAACAGTCATGACCCCCTTATTCCAATGAGATCATCCATTTGACCGTATCACCATTACCTCAGACACAGTGAGTCAAAACCTGAAATTAGTTATCATACATGTGACTCCTTGGAAGGGAACCGGCCAAGAATATAGGATCTAGCATGGTAGCAAGGTGATGCTGGATCATTAAATTTTTGTCCCCTATTGCCACACCTTTGATAGACTTGCCAACCTTACAACTAATCTATTCATAGGAATTGTTCATATCCATGTAAATGATGTCACGAACTGTGACCAAGACAATTTGCATCCTGGTAGTACACACAGGCAGAACCAGTTGAGTATAGTTATGCAAATATCACACACTATATGAGGTTAGAGCAGAACAGCCCTAAAGAGGCTATATACTAGTGAATAACAACAAAAGGAACATTTCGGTTGCTGTGGTAACCACACTTAGTCAGAACTGAAGGTTTAAGTAAAAAAGAACCAGGTGCATAATGTGAATTCAATATCAAATACCTGTTTAGAATTATATATACATGGTCTTTATCACTGGGGTGATGTACATGTGAAATAAATGGAAAATCATCAAATAATTCTGGGTACATAAAGGTTAAGTCACAGGCTTTAAAATGAGATACCCAGAGGAATAAAAAGGAGAAGGAGCACTGATCGTTAGCAGTAGGATAAAGCTACATAGACTCTTCACCGGTGGGCCGATTCTGTATTATCGCCCACCGGTGGGAGTCAGTTTTCGGCCTGGCATAGTTTAATTTTCAAACACTAGGTGTCCCTGACCTCCCTCTCCCTCTATCGTGAACCCTTTCGGGGAGAAACGGTATGATCGGAAGTGTGTCAGTGGTTCCGGTGGGAATGCGAAAGTCTACTGCTGATATTTTACAAGCGAAAATGGCGCCACGTTAGCGCTTCTCCCCAAAAGACGTTACCTCCCTCTATGCGTGCTACAGGTGCCCTCCAGGCAGCCCGGAAACTGACATTATGGGATATCGGAGGTCCGACTATTCAAATCTCATGAGAGTCAGATACCCTACTAAAAGATGTGCTTTGAGCTTTTTTCCTTCACGCACATGTAGAAAGCATACAGTTGTGAAATTAGCGATGAATATCATGGCATTTCGAAGAGTTTCACAAAGAGGACAGAGGAAAAAGATTATTGTATCTTTAGCACTATTCTACGGGCACCTACGGTAATTCTCATGAATGGAGGATTAGGTACTGTGTGTAGCGAGTGAGATGGGAAAAGGATAGGTTGAATTACTGAGTTCAGTCTCAGATTCTGAAGATTGACATAGAGAACAAAGTCGAAACTTGCTGTGGGGCCTGAAAGCCTTTATGGTAGCAATTATTTCTGGAGCTTACTACTCAAGATGCACCGATTGCGTGCACAGAGACAGTACAATTTGAAACTTCCATCATTAAAACCATTCTTTCATGAAGAAAACATGACCCATTGCTGCTCCTATTGCTAAGGCAGAAAGAGAAACATCTCAAACCTGTTTCATACTGCATATAATATATATATATATATATATATATATATATATATATATATATATATATATATATATATATATATACCAGGAGGCTCAGGTCGGAATGATCATAGAGCACCAGAAATCACCATAAGGGCCCAGCCAGCCGGAATATCACGGGGCACCCAGGAGGGGCCTTCATCTGCCTGACTGTACATCATCATATGGCCGTGAATAAAGAGCTGCTGGTGCTCATTAAATGACGATTCCCACTGAAATACGATCCCATCTCCTGAGGGAGGGGCTCTATACTTGGCCATACCTGTGTCAGAGCAGGTCACACACTCATCCACTAAAATGAAACTGAATCAGTTCTATAAATGCTGGACAGACCCCATAATGAACGAAGGAGTGGATAGCAAAACAGCTAAAAGAACTAGTCTCCTTTATCTACTGGTAATTTCATATAATAATCGAATCACCTAAATATACTACTTCTATAGGCCTTCTCCACAGGCCATCCGACCTCAATTCTACAGAAAGGAATCACTTAGGAATTCGATCATAGGGAATAATTCATAACCTAGAAAAACAATAGGCCCCACAGCAAGTTTTGATTTTGTTCTACATACAAATCGTCTAGAATAACATAGAATGCCTTTTAGCCAAGCTGCAAGAGACGTTTGCTCTATCAAAATCGCAAACAACACACATCCAATTCCAATAGGATACTCATTTTATGAAACTCTGACAAAGTCCCTGTCTTCCTGCTCAGTGCCTGATATGCGTAGTGATTGCAGCAAGCTAGATCCAATTTTCTGAACAAGTCCAACATAGATCATTGATTCAGAGTGTGGGCGCCTTTCTCAACCAATGTTGTATTCTCGCTGGTAAACTCTATTCCATCTAGGACCGTCCGCAATTGTGCACCATAATCAATATCTGACACACCTCCTTCCAATCCCCCAGGGTCTTTCTGAGCAACTTTAGCCATTGCCCTGCACTGACCTTTGACAAATACAGCCATGGAAGGGTAGACATAGTAATAGAATTGTGAGAAGTAGGTGGCATACTATGTCAGGTTAGGGAGCAAGTTTGATTATACATACTATGTCAAAGGGGATTTAGTCGGCTCCATCCACACAGAAAAATAAGTCTCACTTACTTAAGGCTGGATGTCGCCATTTTGAAAAATGAGTTTGAATTGATATACTCAGCCTAATGAGGGGGTGATACTCTGGCAACCAGAGTGTAGTAAGAATTATTTTCTGTGCAAGGTGAAGTCTGTTCACAGTTAGGTCCTAGCCCATGGTATATATGGAATAAAGCTAACCTATTACCAGCTCGGTAAATCAGGATGCAGTCCTCATGACATTGTATAAATAAACCTATGGAATATGTATGACGTCTGTTGTATTTAAGATGTTTTGAGAGGATTAAGTATATAATCATTAAAGCTTAATTAGTAGTGAGTTTTTTGAGAGATATTTTATGTTAAGTGTAAACTCCACATAGGTTAAGACATCCAGAACAGAGCCTCTCCATTTGAGAATCAAGTTCAATACCTCACATCATTTTCTTTGCAACCCATGAACTTAGTTGCTCTTAGTTTATCATAATGTCAAAGATGTGGATATATCAGTAAATTAAATTTCCACAGAAAAGGTGTTTCCATTATTCTTCATTGTTCCTTCAATAACAAATATATATTTATTAAGTGTATTCTGTTAAATCACATGCCAGGTTGAATTGTAGATGCGTTATTATGTCGATAGTCATTGAAAGCACCATTATTCTTACATTCATAGGCTTTTCCATGATATGCACTTACCATAAAAATCCTCATGCAAACCACACTTCCACCTGGTGTGAAAAAAATCTACTATGGGGACTTCGTTAAGGATAAGCAAGAGGATGAAAGAGAGGAAAGAAAAAGATGAAGATCCTTTTCATTGATTCATGGAATTATGATGAACCATGCATGTTCCAACTAGGAGGTATATTCAGACCCCGGACGGCGGCTGAAAGAACTTCATTCTCTCACAATGGTATCTGATTCCCCTTCCTATAATGTTATTTATTCTGGGCAGAATCTGACCATCAATATATCCACAACAGGAGGGCAACAAGTGTCAATTGCAGCCTATCGTTGGCCCTGGCATATGGGGGTTCGAAATTGGAGCTGTTTTTGTAGCAAATTTGCCCTGGTTCAGGATAACGGCTAGACTATAATGTTATGGGAACTCCATGACATATTCTTACATGATAATATTATGCATAACCCAATCTACTACTGTCATTGGAAGTTAGTGAATTCACTTCCCTCATTTGTGTATCTACACCTTTTATTTTTCAAACCTGTATGAAACATCAACACAACGATATATTTAACCCTTCCTCCTTCGGTCGCTTTTTCAAGAGAACGGTCACACCCCCTTCCCTTAAAGGATTAGGGGGATTGATTTATGCATCACCCTGTCCAGCCATACATATCACATAAGGCAATCGGCAACTGAAATAGAACCAGGAATGGTGAGTTTATTGCACTTTGTAAAACAACTACTGTCGTAAAACAGATTGAATACATTTGTCCAACTTATAGAACTTGCATTTGCCTGAAAGGGATTTTGGAAGTATAAATCAAGAAGTAGACATTATTATGGCCTATGAAAATTTAATCGCTTTATAAAAGTTTGCAAGCAAAGATAGTGTTGTGTTCTTCTATAGTGAACAAGTAATCAAAGGATAATTCATGACGAGTGTGTGTTAGTGAAGGATAATTACACGAGGCCGTATGCCACTTATTTTATACCATGAAACCAATGAATAATCAATAGAATACCAATAAATTCAAGTTGAAAACAAAAATTATTCCCCCTCCCCGGGACTCAAAGCCAGCCATAGTGTGTGTACACAGGTACATACACCTCGTCGTCCGGCAGCGGACAGCGACAGCCCCCGTCTCGGCTTGCTTTGAATGATTGAATGCATGCGTCTCGTGGTTATAAATGTATGTACACGATCAGTCAATACACCTTGTCGCCCGGCAGCGGACAGCTAAAGCTTTGAATGCGTCTCGCGGTTATGTTTGTGTATAATACACCTCGTCGCCTGGCAGTGGACAGCTACAGCGCACATGGCGAAAAAAGATGCGCCCGGACCGGGACTCAACCAGCGTTCCTCTGATGGCTGAGCACAATGCGCTACCCACTAGACCACCGCGTCTCCTCCTTCAGCGGCCATCTCGGCTTGGCTATGTTTGAATGCGTCCTGCGGTTATGGTAGCTGACAGCCCGCAGTCATCGCCTTCCTGGGCTTTGTATCATATCGAGACGTGGTTCGAACCAAGCATTTCTTGTCAGTCCCTGTGGTGCAGTGCATAGGGAGTTGGATTTGGGATGTGAGACTGTAGGTTCGAGCCCTGCCTTGGCCTTGAAAATTTCGTGGGTTTTAACATGTAACATATGACATGGAAGGACATGAGAGGTGTGTGGGTTATCCAGGGATAACCGCACGCCTTCAAAAATTCATGCTACAGCATTCATGCTGTGCAATATCGACAGGTATGTGCATGGGAATATCCAGCAAAAAGCACTGAGAAACCCAGAAATCGTGGTAAAACACATTATACCATGATTCTGGCACTTCCGGTGGTTTTATATGCGAAATAGCCGTGCATTATTCTGCGAATACCACCCATGTGCATTTCTGAAATTTTTGGTAAATACTTTTTCGGGGTCAAGTTGGACTTAGAATATTTTGGGAAATGTGTGGCAAACATAAAAATTCAGTCTGGCCATCATTTCAATGTGAAAAACCATCCCAACTCGTAGAAGGCTTAAACCCTGGCCGCAGTGGAGGTAGGCGAAGGCCTTAGCCATAGCGCCACACTGTACGGTGATGAAATCCAATGCCAAATTAAATAAGTTCTAACCTGAGGTCCTAGTCCTATGTTTTCACTCAGTTTTCGTCTTGATTCCAAGCTTGTCATGTTGTAATATTAAAATCCCAAGAAGTATTTGATCCATAGAAGAGGAATGCATGCTAATTTTCTCCATTTTCTTCAATATAAATAAGAATCCATTGATTTTTCCATCGTACGCGAGTCGCGGCCCGGTTCACTCTGTGCGAAGCCATTGTTTTTGTTCCTTGACCTATATCTACATTCCGGCCACTGACACACTTTCGTCGGACAAGAAGGGAGACGCGAATGGCGGACCATGACTGGTATACAATAGAAAAATCATTGGATTCTTATTTATATTGAAGAAAATGGAGAAAATTAGCACGCATTCCTTGTCTATGGATCGAATACTTCTTGGGACTTTGATATTATAACATGTCATGGTTGGATTCAATACAAAATGTGTGTGTAAACAGGGCGGTACCTCTCCCGACAAGGAAGAAAAACAATGGCTTCGGGCAGAGTGGACCCGGGCCGTATCGCTTGCTTTTACAAAATGTCTTCTCCTGGCTATATTCTTTGGATATCAGGTAAGAAATTAATACAAAATGGAGGAAATGGTGGTATAAACCTAATAGGTCATGGATATGGGAGCCTACGGGAAGTACATGCTGGATATACCCGAGCCCCTAGGGCTCCCATATCCATGATCTATTAGCTTAATATATGAGGGTAGTTGGTATGGCGCCAATAATAGTGTATCAGTTTTTATGCCATGGCTAATATCGTCGACACTATAGATTAGTACTACTTACGCCGTATTCAATGGGGGGGGTGGAATACAATCCTCGCATATTCAGCGGCGCCATTTGGAATTTATACAGAGCTAATTAGTTTCGTATTTAGGTATGGTTATTAGAAGTTTTACGCAAAAAAAAAAATGATTGAACTAGTTAAATAATATGTTATGAATTGTTTAAGGCATAACTAAGTGTTAGCGCCATGTTAAAAAAGAAGATATTGCCCATTTATATCGAAACTAAAAGTAGCAGCTAGCTCTGTATCACGTGACCTACTTCCATCGAACAAGCTGTCATGGCAGATCTAAACAAACCGAGACGACTCAGCGTCTTCAAAATCAGTAAATATTGTTGAAATCCCTTATTTAAAAGCAATTTAAACCTGTGGGCCATGGCATAAATGCAAATGTCAACTCACAGTGATTAATTTAGGCTCGTATTCCCCTCGGTGCTTCTGCCCGTATTCAACTCTATAAGGCCTCGTTGAATACGGGCAGAAGCACCTCTGGGAATACGAGCCTAAATTATTCACTGATCGTTGACATTTGCTTATGTCCACTATAAAGGGACGTGCTCTAATGTACTACAAAGTCATATTCAGTCCCTGACACCTAGATGGCCAGATGAGGTGATGATTTTGCACATCATGACTGTTCCTTTGACATGAAAGCTAAATTGTGAAATCTCGTTTGTCACATTTCATTAATGTTAAACCAGGTTGGCTGTTGCATCCCAAGAAGGTGGCTAAATTTCCGTGTTAATCAGGATAAAGATTAAATACACACATTCTTGTGAGATGATACCTTATCTATAATCTTACTAAGTCACATGTCCTAATTTATGCGCTAGCGTTTTCATGTGTCAGATGGTTGCAGTGCGATCATTTAGAGATCTTCATGTGATCTTCACATGACTTCTATTTGATACAGAGGGATAAAGTAAGTCCATTCCTTCTATTCACCCCTTAATGATCTTTGTTGGACCTTTTATAACACACTGTTCATGTTGTCCTACTTGTCCGGATGGTTAACGTATAGTGGGCTAGACATTGCAGCCGATGCTCCCTTGATCTTTACCCCTGATACAATGTCCTTGTTAGACCTTGGCATGTTCCATTTTACCTACTGGCTCACACAAAGCTCCCCGATTTGCATGTTATTGATTGATATCAGTCACAAGTCATTACATATGCATTAACTACTTATTTTATTACATGATTAATGCATCAGAATGCATCATGCAGTCATTGACAAGACAAAAAAAAGAGACCTGGCCTGGAGGCAAACGCCTGCACCTGGGGTTAGAAGCGCGACGTTCTCTCCACTCCATCGGCACAAGCATCTGGAAGTTTGTCGCGGTCTGCTACTGGTGTGATTGCCTCTAAATTAAAATGCCATTCTTACCGCTCCTAATCAGGTAGAACCTATGGCATTGTATATATACAGGCAAACACACTCTGTTTCTCATCAGTCCCTGTGGCGCAATGCATAGGGAGTTGGATTCAGGATCAGTAGAGTGCAAGCTCGACCCCTACCTCTGGCAATGAAAATTTCGTAGGTTTTTAACATGTGACATATGACATGTAAGGTGTGCTGATATCCATTGATAACAGCACTGAGTGCCTGTTATCCATGGATAACAGCACACCTTACAAAGGTCATGATGCATGCATCATGGCATGCAATATTGACAGGTATCAGAATGGGAATATCCACAAAAAGAACCCAAAATCACAAAAGTCATGTAATAACATCTGATAATTCCAGATCGTTCATACTTGCTCAGCCAGACTGGATAAAAGGTCAGCTGAAGCAGACAGCAGGATTTATGTGACAACGAAGTGGTCAGCGGAAAATGTTATGGAGATACCGGGAGTCAATCCCGGGACCCTCCAACTTGCAAGTGGAAGCTCTACCGCTGAGCTACATCCACTGGCCTGACATTCTCCACCTTCCAACTACCCCTGGATCGGTATGATCTACATAGGGGGGGTGACACCATCAAGTGAACAGTCCTCTGTCTGTGAGGCATCTGCGCACCCAAGGGGGAACCAACCCCTACATATATATAGGAGAGGGACCAATCCTCAAACCAACTATATGGAGAGGAAAGATGAGTGGGTATCATTTACACTTATAAATCTTAAGTTACAATAGAGGCTAGACTTGCAGAGAAAGATATCCTTTCTTCATAATTCTCCCGAATCCATGATTTGAATGTTATAATGGCCAGGATACAATGAACAATTTCTCTCGCTTTCCATTCCGATCCCAGCCAGTGGGCAGGCATGTTGACAGTGGCAGTGAAGGTGTCTGCTCGCAATGTGAAGTGGTAGAAATTGTTCATTGTATTCTGGCCATATTGAGGAAATATTCAAATCGATATCATGGATTCTACACCAGTAGGACTTTAGTAATTTGATATCTATACATTCACGAAATGAAAGGATTACGTGTTATTTGGTCTATAAACTGTGCAAATGGAGGGGATTTCTTGGCGACATGCACAGCTTGGCTTTGTAAACAAAAAAAAAAGCGGAGGTGCTTCTCATCCGCTCTGACTCGCAACAGAAAACCTTAAAATTTCATCAATTTTAAAGGTAAATAATTAGAATTAATTGTGGAAACCATGATATAAAGGCCATATGTGATAGATAGAAATGAACGCGGTGCTTTTAGCTCCTTGATCTATTTAGTTTAAGATGAATCCATGAGGTGTTAACCAATTGGATTGATCAAGGAGCTAAAACTCTGAATTTATCATTTATCCCCTAACCATTATGACCACGCCAGTCAAATCTGACCAGTTCTGCCCTGGAAACAAGGAACGAGATTTTCACCATGTTGACAAGCGTAAAAATGGTGAAAATTTGGTTCAGCAGAAATCCCGTGAATTCTTGTGAATTTCACATGTTTTTCACGTCTTAGCCCAAGACACACACATGAAATTCATGAGATCAATCTCGTGAATTTCACCACAATCACACGATTAAATGTGGTGAAATTCATGAGATTTGTGAGCAGTAGATCACATGAATTAACATGAAACATGAAATACACGTGAATTCTCATGTCAAAATGGTGAAAATCTCGTTCCTTGTTTCAAGGGTGGACATGAGGAGCCGTACAAAGGGCCAAATAGCAGTTTTAAAGACACTTATCATTATATGAATGCCACGATGAAGACTGCCTGATAAAGGGTGACGATGCTATCCAGAATAGAGCCAAATTTTGTTAATAAGATCAACTGTTTATTTGCTACTTTTTGTTCCAGAATGGAAATCCAAAACAGGGGCATATTTTATATAACGCCTGTTAGAATTGCACTAGCATATACTATTTATACATTGCAATACCCCATGATGTATCCTGTTTACCATGGTAGACTTTGGTAATGGCTTACTGTCCTGTTTTACCTGTATGCCTATCTAATTTCTCATTGCATACACATTGTCTTGGGAGGTAATTGGGGAACCTGAGCTTCCTTATTCTCTATGCAATATATGTCAACCTCAGGTCATGTTAGATTGCTTTCAGCAGCTCATGACAATCACCTAACCACAAAGTGGCAACCTCCTCAATGCTAGTCACCAGACCTCAGTAGGCTATGCCCTGCACGTTATCTCTCCTGTGCACCGAAAACTATATTATATCTGCACACAGCCCTAGCCCTGCTCTGCACACAATGGGGTTCTGCAAACAAAGGGGCAAACATATTCTTTGGGAAACCATCAGAGAATCCTGTGGGTTAGGAGATTGGTCAGACAGACTAGAAGGTACACTGAGCAGGATGTAAACACCCTGAAAACCGCCGAGAGTCAGGAACTCGTCAGCAGTGACGACTTAAGGTCCTCAGGTTGACAATACCTAAAACTACAACCATAGGTCGTCAGTGATAACCTAAAGTTGTCACTTCGGGAACACATTTCTTTACATTTTTTTTATCATGGGAAACTCCCCCTCCCCTCATTCAATCTTCATAAGGGTACTTCAACCCCACATTATCAAGCGAGGCTGGCAATTGCACTTTCCTCAGCACTTGTGTATATTAACAACTGTTACCAATCAATTCGGAATTATACAAAAGCCCAAAACACAAAAGAGATACCCTAATTGTAAATGTTAGCACTGTACTTTAGATTTTCTACAAAGACATTTCCATTTTCAAGGTACATTTTTATATCAAATGATGTTTGCCCCCATCATTTTCTGATTGACATTGCAACAAATCTATTACAAATATTTTCAATACATATCCTGGAGTGATCATTATGCATCATGGAATTGGCTAGCGGGGCCCTCTCATGGGGTATCTGGTAACTAGTGGACTATGCAATGTGGTCAGAATGACGACTTCAGGTCGTCACAATGGCCCGACGACCCTAAACTCGTCAGCTATGACGACCTTCCAATAGCGGTGGGTTTTCAGTGCACCTGAAAAAGGGAAGGTTATGTTTAGGAATGTTAGGAATGATTGATGCTATCTTAAAATCGCATATAAACCTAATTGGACTTCTCACAGTTCATCTATCCAGTACCCAAACCAAAAACTGATATCATTGAAAGTACTGAAAGTACAGTTGTCCAAATAATTAGGATTTTTTTTATGTATGAAATTACAGTGTTATTATCACATCATACATTTGCTAATGAATACTGCATAGAAAGTACACCAAACTTACTCAAATTTTAGGATCATATCTCTTTAACGTGGCTGGCAGGGATAGAATGAAAGTGATCAGATTTTCGCCATATTCTCAGCAGAGTCTCAAAATGGTATTCATCTTTCAAATATGCAAAGAAAATATGGAGGTCCCAAGCATATTTCTGAGATACAGAGCCTTCAACCTTATCTAAGATTATATATCAATTTGTCACATAAATCCCTAAATTCACATGCAAAAGTAATTAGATCATTCTATAAATTCCTGTGAGGCTCAGCACTTAGATTATATGAATATCTTTGTAGTAGACAAAATACGGGCACAGGGTCCCAACCATATTTCTGGTGTTTTGGATGATTGAAATAAAAAAGATCAGGAGATTGGGAGACAATGGATGTATCAATTGCTAGGACATCTTCAAGACCACCAGTACAACTAGAATCTGTGGTATAATGGTAACATGTTTGCTTGGCATGCAGGAGGTCCCAGGTTCAAATCCTTCCCTGTGACGTTTTACGATGAATTTGGTCATTTACCTATATTAGTTGGTTGTGGTTAATGGGAGAGATACATTAAATCTGCACAATCAACGTGTTTGTCATGCCCGCCAGCCACCTTAATAGCAATCATGTGCACAGAAAGACAATGGGTTGTCTCGTCTTGTTGAAAATGAAAAAGATTTCTAACCTCCCTTTAAGATTCCTATACTTCAATCATGGATGTTGACCTGCTATATCAGGATGCCTTTCTAGCACCTGCATGGTTATGGTTAAGTGTCAGCCGCCAAATATGAGGGTAAGGAGTTCTAGCCTCTCTTGGAACTTTCAACTAAAAACTTTTCTCAAAGGGGCACATGGCAGGTGGAGCTAGCGTGCGAGAGACTATTTGTCAGGTGGAGTTAGTGTGCAAGAAAAAGTTCTCAAAATGTCCAAAAGGGACCCAACTCTAATTTCTACCTTTGATCTTTAATTCAAGGGGAATGACTGTTAATCAGGCCTGGTCTTCTCATGAACAGACTGGCTGCATGATTTGAGAATACTGTAATAAGCCGAGGAGGGAGCCCTACTACACCTTTCAGGATCAGAAGAGGTGCGTCTTATATTCAAAGATATATCTGTATCGAACAACAGTACTAAAGCTTCAAACATTTCCCCCTTGCGCCACCTCATAGGATGAACCTGAGTTGAGGGTGCGTCTGATACACCAGGTACGTTTATACGCAAGGTATTATGGTAGTGTGCTTACTTATGATGTCAGATGAGGAGGAGCCTTAATAAAGAGACAGATGAGAGAGAAACGGAAACAAAAACACTAATGAGGGCTAATACATAGTTTATGTTGATAATTAATGCTACGAATTAGCAACCATTGTCAGTTGTTTTTTTATGATTACTGATTGATATACCCTGTACCCCTGATAACATTACACTATTTAGGGAACATTAAACAATTATGTCACTGTTATTTAGGCATTTTTCAGGACCCGCCCACCCCCTTGTCACTGTTTTTATATGGAACATATAGAGGAACCCAAAGACCCCCCCACCTCCTAAGGAGTGACGTAATTGTTGAACGTTCCCTTATATGCAACGCTATCTCTAGACGAATGACTCTACTGTACCTTATAAAATACTATCATACATTGCGACTAACTGAAGAAACATACTGTACATCATATAGGATTGCATATTATAGTGCTAATTGAAACTAATACAGGATTATTATGACAATCCTTCGCTATATCTATATCATATGAACATTTTAGAGAACATAGTTATATCGACATCCCATCAGTGAATCTGATCTAATCTACAATGACAGAAACAGATTTATGCCCAGAGTTTACTTCTATTTTGTTATCTAGATGCCTAATGGTAGGCTGATGTACGTAACATTCTGTGCCACAACTATAAACCTGTCAGAAAAAAAAGACTCACTCTGACTCCTACACCATTCTGATGTGCTCTGACAAAGTGAATAATTATGCATAATTGAGGCAACAAGGTCCACAAATTATGCATGATAGCAGGACTTATTATTTCCAGTCTCGAATGTGACTTGCAACATGATATCTCTCCAATGTCACCCAGTGCTCACAGCTGAGTATAATCAAATCATGCTGTAAATGTAACTCAAATAGCAAGTGATCTATCCATGTGCATCAGTACTTCCAGTTCATATGGACTGAAGCAAAAGTATGGTCAGCGTCTGCAGGCTGGGTGGCACAGTCTCCTGTGTCAGGGTGCTGGTACTTTCATTCCCCATACCCATGACTGTAACAGATACAAATGAAATTATTGAAATCTTTACTGGGGCTATCAGATCTTTATATGTGACAGGATCTGTGAAAAGGGCCCTTAGTGCAGGGTGTTAAGGTCCCTATTCCCAATGCATGTCACATATGAATATGATATATTTAATGGTGATTATTTTAGGTTGACACATATTTTTTAGTAGAGTATTTCAATGTGGCACAATCTCCTGTGCCACAACAAACAAAAACAACCCTGATAATTTTCCACATGGCACACGCTGCTTCCTGTGAAATGGACCATATTGACAAATGAAGATATTCAGACAATATGCTTTATCAATTGGTCATGTTTACATATCTCTTAGCCTGTCAGATGTCTAATTATATCAGCACAGGTGGTTGATCAATTTTTTAAAGTGCATGGAGGTAAAATGTATTAATTCTTACACATGCCTCATGTCTCTGATGCGCCTCTGCTTGAAGAGTGGTGCTTCCTGTGGACCTATCAATTCACGTTGGGTCCAGTTATGCATGACTGATGAAGCTGATGTTCTACAATGATGCTAGCTGTGCCTGAAGGGTCCGAACCAAGGCCACGACTTGTATATACTCGAGGTACCATAATGTCATAAAGCAATAAAACAGCAGTTATCTCTTTTCCTCCTCATATTTATATCTATATAGAGTTGGAGTCTACATGGATAATAAGCCATGCTGTATATGTACTTATAATATGGTGATACATTTACTGATATTTAAATTGACAAAAGAAGAATACAGGGGAACTCCATAACCAGTAAGAGCATGACTAACTCTTATACTTTTAGTAAGTAACAGCAAACTTTCAATTGTAGGGATATATACTGGCTGGTCACACATAACCCAGCAAATTGTCATGAGTCCTCGTCAACTTGTGTGAAGTGGCTCACACATGTCGCTAGATGGAACACGACATAGTTATAGCACAAGATCCCCAGGAATAGCAATTGCTATGCCAAGTGAGTCTAACACATAGTGGTGAAAGATGACGGAACGAGTTATCACTCAAAAAGGAGTCACCATTGATGACCAGTCATGGCGACAGATGATGACAATTTGCTGGGAAGGATCCCGTTTTAGTATTTTTAAAGGGCCTTCGTTAGGGCTGAAGAGGCCATTATGTTTGTCAAGTGGATATAAACATTTCTCGAATTGTCGGCAGCTTTGGGGAATCTGCAAAACAAGGTGGCATTCACACACCATGATGAAAAAAATGAACAGTGTGACTTCATGCACCCTGTGACCCTTATTTTCTACATAAGTGAAAATGATGAAAGTAGCAAGAGAAGACAACTTGGTAAGACTTCCCTCTCTTTCTACTATAAAAAGGTTTCTTTATTCTGTAGGGTAACGGCACTTATCTCGGACGCTCCTGGCCACACCAGAATTGACCATATTTGACAGCCCAGTCATGTACCTTCAATTCATGTTAGTTCTATAATTTCTATTGCACTAATTGAAACATAATACTTGACCACATATATTCGTGAAGGAATTTTAATAAAGCTCTCCATAAGAAATTAATAAATCAAGTGTATATATGTGGATCAACAAGGTAAAACGTACCTTCGCGAGAGGCCTCATGAAGGTATATTTTACCTTGTTGATCCACATATTCTGACTTCAAAATGCCAAATTGCCCCTAAAGTCGGACAGGTCAGATCAGGAATGACCCCATAGGCAGACACTTTATTAAATGATTGTTATGATGGATAACTGCATATGGAATAAGCTGTAAAGCCATGTAGCATTGCTCTGGAAACTGTAAGCTTTTAGGCTGATGTTCAGAATAACTAAGATATACATTTTTGCATACCTGGAATAGTGGATTGTACAGATTCAGATTTATATGACTTCCACAGGGCAGATTGGGCACTTATTAGATGCAGGTGTTAGATAGTAGGTAACACCAAGTAAAGGTTTAACATAAATACCTGGGAGTATAAGTATAGTGTAACAGATTCATTTCATGAAAAAAGATCGATTCTGAAAACACTAGTCTTGAACCATCATATGTGACAGGACCTGCGAAAAGGGTCCTTAGTGCAAGGTTCATTAAGGTCCCTATTCCCAGTATATCCCATTCAACAAAAAACGTTGCAAAACGTTTCAGAACGTTTCCCTATGGCTCTTTAACATTGCAAAACCTTTTAAAATGTTAAAAACTTTTTTGACGTTAAATAACGTGTTTTTTTGTTGACTGGGATGTCACATATAATTGTCCTAGCCAGGGTGCAATTGGTGTGTGACTATAGGTATAATTTGATGGTGATTTAAGAATGGTTTCCAAAATATGATATGAGTGGGGTATCCTGGTCTGCTATGCCAAATGATTAGGTTTACAAAATCTATATTTTACCATTTTAATACATAGCAACCCTATAGACTTATTGATAAAGGCATGACAGATGGAAGAAATAAATTGGATTTCTCATTTACTCACCATTTCACATGATCAGAATTTACAAAGAACACACCGGGTTTGCACAGTTATAAAGCCATGTATGAAGAGACTTATATTTTTTATACTGTAATAGTTGGAGAGAACAACAGGTTAATTTTCATATCTGGTTCATATGATAGGCAATATTCTGATATTGATTATGTAATTCAGTCCAATAGGTGTCCAACTGTAGGTGTCTGTCCGACTTACGGTGCCTCTCCCCTATGTACAGTCATGACATTTCCAATGACATGTATTCAGCTACAGAGTCCGCCCACTATGTGGATATACAGGAGAGTCCTTGTTATTCTGAAAACAGTTGGGTTGATGGTGTGATATAATATACAATTTTAGATTTCAAGTGTCTCCACTGTTAATTTCTCCTCTCATATACAACCCTCTATATAGATCTCCTTCTGAACTATAATATAAAAGAACCAACACAAAGCCAATTTCTGTAGTTACTAAAGTTGGCCCTCAGCTAGGTTCCCACAGGATCTCCAGTCCTGCCCAGTCTCTGTAGAGCTGTCTCCTGCAGCTCCAGAGAGCCGTCTCCTGGTCAGGTCACCATTGCTGAAGCTCAAATGAAGATCTGCATCTGAATAATGCCAACTCTGGCCTGTTGGCCTTTATTTATATCACTCTCTACCCACAAAGGGGAACTCCTATCTCCATCACAGGTGGCAAGCAGGACATGTTGACACAGCGTCGTCTTCCCACCAGGTGAAGGAGCCATAAACTTCCGACAGTAGGGAATGGTCATTTGATAGTTAAAGTGACACATTCAAAGGAAGAACCATTCAGCGGGATATATTGATACAATACTACAATATATTTCAACCATCTCAGCTCCTCTCATATAGCAAACAACTGTTATATATAATTACCCTTGATATTTAGACTAATGCATCTATGTATATTATTGAAGCTCCCCCTTGGGATATACAATATTCAGCCCTGTTCATCGGTATACACAGTTTCCATCTCAATCTCGTCTCTCTCTCACAATCGCTCGGTAAACCAAAAGTGCATGGCGGGTGGTTTGTCACACCCCCTTATGCCTACCAGCTGCTCTTCTATCACCTACAGTCTGAACTTGGTGGTAGAGTCCTCCCCAACGGGATATACATTATACATCACTTGGGGCACACATTATCATATCAAATTACAAAATAAAGTACATAATAGAACACACTCTTTACAATGTCATCTTACAGTCTCCGCACAATAGTATAAATACAAGTCTATAAGATAAAAAAGCACGCAACTCAAGAATCCAATACAAATACATAAGGTCAGTACACTACCCCTCCTTACTTGTACTAAATAGCTCCTCCCAGTGACAGGAAGGACTACTTCTGATGACAGGGTTCCTCACAACACCTGAATTCACAAGTGGCCGTCCTCCTCATAAACTACCCCCCTCTCCCTATCTAATTATTTTTACAACCCCACAGGTGGGCCTTGCATTGAAATCCTTCCCACCCACACACCTCACCTGGTTTAGCCATGCACGACTGGATATCAATGTATACTCCATGACCTGTACCTTCTCTAGTATAATACTAATCCTCTTACACTAAATGATACATGTACATACAGAAGTAATCTTGATATATGATTGATATAGATTATTCATTACATCTATAATCTCTGACAGGTACTCCTGATTTTACAAGTTGTACCTGCCATAATTATGTATAAAAACCTACATACCAAAAGTACATTCTACTGTATGGATACTACTATAGGTACAGCTGATTCTACTGCCTACTTATAGGGGTATTTATAGGCCATTTACATGTGCTGCTGAGAGTGTAAGTACCATAATTCCAAAGTGCCTGACATACCGTGAATAGATGTGGTTGCAATATCATAGCCGCAAGGAACCAGTGCGATTCTGACCCAGGAACCAGTGCGATCCCGACCCAGGAACCAGTGCGATCCTGACTGGTCTTTCTAAAAGGTGCAATAACACCATATCCAACCTCACATACAATGATAGGTCTGGAAATGATTGAACTCACAGCGCAATATGGCAAGTCTTTTTTCAGCATTTTTATTTTAGAGGAGCCTAAAATATTCAAATAGCCCTGACACAAAAATATAACTGATTCTACTTAAAACACATAGAGCTATTATCTTATGCCCTTACATCATAACCTGCCAATGCCATATCAAGGCATTACAGAGTTTTAACCATTTCTAATCCCAAAAGTCATATAAATCATTTCCACGAGAAGGGGTACTGGGTGATATTTGTGGGTGTCAATATATCAGATATCAATATATCAGATTCTCAAGGCATTATCTATTAGCAGAAACAAATAATAGGTAGACGGGATATCATTCAGAAAACACAAAAGTAGGGAAAACACAACTCTTGCATAGAGTCATTGTCTCCTTTCATGGGCATGGAAAACAGGGGGGACAGGGGGGCATGTCCCCCCCCCCCACTTTTGACCAACTCCTCAAAAGGTCAAAACTAAAAGGTCAAGCAAAGGGAGGTCAAAAATTGTAGAAAACCCTCCTGGTCCCACCCACTCTGAAACTGCTTCCCACGCCCCTGCCTTTTGTTCATTCTGTCATGCCAAATTAATTAATGTGTGAGTGAGTGAGTAATAGAGGTTTATCGCCATTTCGACAGCTAAGGTTATATTCATGGCAAGAACTACATTACACAATTTCAAAGAGGAAGGTGTCAGTGCCCGCACATATATATGTGCCCCACACACATCCGAGGGGATAGGAAAGAGAAGAAATAGACCCTTTTAAGTGGGCTAGGGAAGCCCAAATAAATAAGTTGTGGTGCACGTTTCTTCTATCAAGGTGAGTGATCACTCACGTCGCCATCCCTGGTGAGTGTGGGTGATCACGATCATTGCCATCTGTGGTGAACCTGTGTTATCACGAGATACGCGTTTCATCTAGCGAGGTGAGTGATCACCCGCGTCGCCATCCCCGGTGAGTGTGGGAAATCACGATCCTCGCCATCCGCGGTGAATATGCGTTATGATGTGCTGCATGTTTCATCTAGCGAGGTGAGTGATCACCCGAGTCGCCATCCCCGGTGAGTGTGAGTGATCACAGTCTTCGCCATTCGTGGTGAAATTGCGTTATGACATGGTGTGCATCTCATCTAGCAAGGTGAGTGATCACACGTGTCGCCATCCCTGGTGAGTCTGAGTGATCACCATCTTGGTGAACCTGTGCTGTAGCGAAGTTGTGTTCCATGTAGCAACATGAGTGAGCCACTTTACACAGGGTGACAAGGAGTCACAACAATTTGCTGGGAAGTGTGTGGTATGGTTTTAAGCACAGAGACAAGAGCCATTCACAGTCTCCGAAGTACAGACTAGAAAAAAAAAACAATAAAAAAAGAAAGAACAACTTGTATTTAAGCCACAGCATAACAGCTAATTTTCAGTCCCTTGAAGCCGCTTAGAGAGTCCAGGAACTCATGAAGCGGCTTATAAAGTTATAAATGGCGTACATGTATAGCAAGAAATGACAACGCTTACAGAAACGTTATAGCACAGCCAGCAACTCCAGGAGAGGCTGATAGGCTGGTGCTGCATTTATGCAGGGCTTCTACGCAGGGTGTTGCAATGCTCCTTTTGACAACACACCAAGATGGGTCTCCACCACTCATTGCATTAATATTCCCCCAAGCTACCTTCCCTGGTTTACGACTTAATACTTTATACAAGAAAAATGAAAACTCAACAAAAAAAACAAAAAACAAACTCGAAATGGAAAGTGCCGCTCCCACTGCTGTTGACAGTCAGTGGAGCAGTTCTGTGTGACTTGAATAATGCATGCCAGGCAAGGCCAGGTCACATTACAGAGTTGCCATGACCATGCTGGATACACCCAACAGCTCTCAGAAACAGCCATGGACGTGGCTCAACAATGCATAAAAAGACAATTAACGCTACGGAAGTCGATGCTAAATCCTGCATGGCATGTATGTATAATTAAAGATCTAAAAGAGGTGGTCATAACACTACATTAGTCATGGGTGGAAGGAAGGGCATCTTCAGTGTTTTGCTGCTGGTTCCAATCCTCATGGTCCACAGAGAGGATCTATTAGCCTGCCATCGAGTACAACTTCATGTCTTCATACAAAGCATAAATGTATGAAAATGAATAATTGCTTATGGATTTAAAGCACTGCTCAAACATTTATCTCTACATGATAGAATTCCTTCTTATTTTGCATATTTCTTTTAGTTAACGCTACATTAAGATGATGTGCCCATTTAAACCAGTCGCATTGGAAACATAGTTTTACAAAGCTGTAGAGGTTTCTTATTCATTCTTACATTTCCAAGTCATTCTGTGAAACCAACAATCAGCCAATGTACAGCATAGTGACTTGGTGATTGATTTCAAACACACGATCGATGTATAGCTTATAACAGCACTGATGAAGATCAAGTGATCTACTAGAAGCATTGTGATTAGTACTGGAGTATATGAGTTTTATAATTGACCTGAACTACCTAAGTGTGTGCACATGGAAACCATTATCTCACACAGCCTGAGGAGTCATATTTATGTTTAATCATCAACTGTCTGTCCTTGTAAAATGTGTTTTGATCGCTATGATAAGCTTCATTTTAAAGATTTTTGGATAGTAAACAACTTCAACCTTTTACAGCCTGTGTCATTATCTATGTCCAGGGTCCTGCTACTTATTCATCTAAAAGCTATTGCCTCCATTTGATGTACCTCTTTTGAGCAAGTTATGGGGTCCAAAATCAAATTTATACTTTCAAGCTCAGACAAGAAATGAGGTGATGCACACCCGACGCCCTCCCCCTACACCATAAAAAGATTGTCCTCTAAATAACGGCGAAATCCTTGTACCAAACTTACCAGAGATCCATAGTTATTTTCACAGAGATTTCCTGGACGACATTATCTTCACCTGGGGCTTCTTATAAAAACTACACTGGTTCACTGCAATATAATCATGGTGGTTCACTGTTCAGTTTTACGAGGATCCCTGGCAGGTTGAACAGGATTTCTTTTACAATGCATCTTAAACCACCACATCCACTAAGCTGAATAACCATGTTCCAGACTTTATCCGTACTCTATTTGGAAGTCAATACTCCATCTGCTATGCGGGATCTGCAAGGCAAAGTGGCAGGGGTGGGGAATGACAGGTTTTCAGGTATCAGGGGGAGGCAATGTAGACCCATGGAGAAGTCCCGGATCCAGTCTGACAGACATATTTCAATTATATATGCGTGTACATTATATTCAGGAGCATCCTGCACATCATAGCTGGAAGCAGTGCTGCATGTATACTATATACACTGGCATGGAAGGTATTACTGCTCATTTCTACCTCATTGATCCATAAAGCTACGGGAAGGGATGGCAGTAAGAAGGGAAAAGAGAGTAAAATGGCCTGGATGATATTTTGGTAAGTAGCTCCCAAGGGATTATATTATGCTCCTTTCCTGTGCACATTGCAGGTTGATAAGGCTAAATCACCAAGGGAATTCATGAAGGCAGAAGCCGTAAATTGATCTAGTGACATCTATGGGTAAAGGTATAGAATATTGGCATAGAACGTAGTGAGTTGCCTATAAATTGGATGTGTGTATGAAGCTTAAGCCTCAGATTATAGTGACTTACCTGTCTGTCAGAACTCTCAAACGCCTGAACTAGAGAGTTCCAGCATCCTTAGTCTGAAATATTTAAAAGGGGTCCTCTATCAAAAGACTGTAAGAGGGGAACTAAAAATTCCAAATCATATATATATATATATATGATATTCTATCAAATCCACGGCTACGGCAATACATTTTTTCTATATGACAGGAATGCTTTTCAAAGAACGTATTCATCTGACGCTTAGCCACTTCTGTCTACTATAAGGCCCCGGTAAACCTGCCCTTAAACCACAAACTCATCTCTACATTAAATTTATGGAAGTTCAAATATGGTATTCATAAATGTTTTGGAATTTATGCTCGAGGTCGCTAAGGACAGAACTATATCCTTCTTCACAGGGACAGCAATTATTCTTGATACTTAGTTTATCTGTTTTGGGTAAGGGGATACTTTGGGTAATTATTACCAACTTTTTACATGGAAAATATGACGTATTGCAATGTATGCAATTGATAAATTTTGATGTGAAAGGTAATTCACACAGCAATATGAAGTAAATATGAACAAAGTTAAGCAGTGGGAGACAGAAAAATCAAAATGATCTATATAGATTACAGTGCATGAATCTTTGAATTTTAGCATCTTTAATCCCAGCAAATTGTCGTCATCTGTCGCCATGATTGATCATCAATGGTGACTCCTTTTTGAGTGATAACTCATTCGGTCATCTTTCGCCACTGTGTGTTAGACTCACATGGCATAGCAATTGCTATTCCTGGTGATCTTGTGGTATAACGACGTTGTGTTCCATCTAGCGACATGTGTGAGCCACTTCACACAGGTTGACGAGGACTCACGACAATTTTCTGGGATTGCTGCTCAAAGTTGGTGGAAAACCTTTCCTGCTACTTTAAGCAACTTTAACTTTTCTCAATATTTCCTGCAACTTTAATCTATCATTTAAAGTAGGGGCAGCACCTTTCCTGCAACTCTACCCAGCAAATTTTCTTCATCTGTCGCCATGATTGGTCATCAATGGTGACTCCCTTTTGAGTGATAACTCCGTCATCTTTCACCACTGTGTGTTAGACTCATGTGGCATAGTAATTGCTATTCCTGGTGATCTTGTGCTATAATGACGTTGTGTTCCATCTAGCAACATGTGTGAGCCACTTCACACAGGGTGACGAGGACTCACGACAATTTCCTGGGTAAGCAACTTTGATTTTTCTCAATATTTCCTGCAACTTTAATCCACCATTTAAAGTAGGAACAACACCTGTCCTGCAACTTTAAGGAATTTTAATTTTTCTCAATATTTCTTGCAACGTTAAGCAACTTTTAGCAGCACTTTGGGGTTAGTAGATTGGAGACAGGGCAGGAGGTGTGGGTAGGGAGGTAGGAAATGCATCAGAGGCATAATGCAGGGGAGTAGGGCCAGAAGGGGTGGGTAGGGAGCACTGTTAAAAATTTCTGTAGATTTTACAGAGAATCATTGTTAAATTTTACGGGTTTTCACCGTTATTTTTAGTACAATGAAACACCCTTAGACTAGGTGATGTTACAGTGAATCTGTGTAAAACACTACGGAAAAGTACCGCTATTTTATTTACGGTGAATCTTTGTCCTTTTGGAAGTTTCATATCTTCCCATTAGGTGGCCTCGGGGCTCACTTTGAGACTTTCTTCAATGCCCTACACCCTAAACAGCTCAAATTGTCACAAAATTCAAAGCATTATGCACTTTGGTTTATGCACCATGTCATCTACATTGTAGTTTCATAGATTTCAGATTTTCAAAAAATAATCCAACTTTGTGTGTGAAAGGGGAGTAGCAGGGATGTCATAAACACCCATTATGTTGTAATAGAAAAAAAAGTACATAGGCATATCACTGCAGTTTTTAATTCAACACAATTCTGAGGTAATCTATGTACTTAGATTATTCCTCCAAAGTTAAGAAGGGCATGATGTGCCTCTCAAGGACTAATTTATAATTATAATGATTAGAATGTCCTTACACTAGGATTTCCAGATGAACTGTACATGCAACCAAACCATGTATAAAGATAACCTAGTCCATTGTGAATTTACAAAATGTCAAGCCAGAGAATTTCTAAAATGTCAAGCCAGAGGCTGAATATTGCTATGAAAAGTTAATGGTGTATGGCATTGAAACCAAAACAATGTGTAAATAATTACCTTTAATCATTGTTTAGAAATAACGGTGAAATTCCGTAAAAATTACAGTGACATTGAAAAAACGGTGACCGTTAAAAAAACGGTGAAAGATTGGCAGCCATTGTTGCCAATGATTCTTTGTTTTTTTCTATGGAAAATTTTAAAAGTGAGGTAGGTAATGCATCAGAGGCATGATGCATAGGAGGAGGGGCAGAAGGGTTATTGGAGATGCCATAGTGATCAGGATAAACAAAGAAAGATTTACATTAACTTCAGAAGTCAGAAGTAACACTTTTCCCACTAAACCTTCTCATAATACCCTAACACACTTACCCACTACCCAAGGGCGCCAGCCTTGTCTGGGTAGAAGCTGTGAATAGCCAGAGTGGGAGCTGTATTGTTATAAGGCTGTAGGTGCGACCATAGAACAATAGGCCCACCCCACACCAAGCTACAGTGTACAAATAGTGGTCACACATATTCAGTCAATATTCCTGTTTCAGTGCACTTGTACTTTTTACCTTGACCAAAGAGGATGTGAAGTGATGGTAAGTACATGTGTTCAATTATTATGGTCTATGTAGTACATGTATTCACAACAATCTGCCTGTTACTTGTTCTTAGATTTAGACTTTTATATTTGCCATTATATTATCCGTTTGAATACTCATTCTTTCACATCCTTATATTTGTAATAAACTTGTTTCTTTCTTTGTTATTTACAGTGAAGCAGCTGATGGAAATACAAACAGGCCCTAGACTAGAGCAATCATCCTAATCTATCCCCATGCCACCAGGAGCTACCAGGGCCGGTCTCACCCCTCCCCAGCCCCCAGAGAGGTATCCCCCGCCACCATGGTCAGTCTCACCTCTCCCCAGTCCCCCTAGATGTATCCCCCGCCGCCAGAAGCTACCAAGGCCGGTATCATCCCTCCCATGCCCCCTCAGTCAACTCCCTCCCTCCCCAGCCCCCTCAGTCCACTCCCTCCCTCCTGAGTCCACTCCCTCCCTCCTTGATGCATCCTCTGCCTCCTGAGTCTGTTCCCTCACCCCTCAGTTCATTACCTCCCTTTGTTGAGAACTATGGAAAATGCAATAAAAAATTATTTGATGCCAGTAACTTGATGTGAATTGTTACTTCCTGGTGAATATTTGTAAAGTGTGGAATTATTTCTATTCTTGCTCTATAGGGCAACATGTATATATGCATATATGTGCCTAGATGTGTTGTACAAATAAACTTTGTTTATGAAACCTTATTATATATATACATGTGCAGTTTTCTGGGTTATTTCTTCAACTACAAATTCAGTTTGAGCAAACCCCAAATACGAATTTAAGCACCTTTACACAGTTTTAAGCACCTCTCCAATTCTGAATTGAAGTACCTTTACACAACCTTGAGCAAACCTCCAAGTCTGAATTTAAGCTCCTTTACACAGCTTTAAGCAAACCTCAAAGTCTGAATTTAATCAACTTGAGGCGACTTTCAGCGAACTTTAATTACAGCCATTTCTCACATGTCAGGAAACTCAAGCTTTAGGTCCTTTAAACTTTGCTGCAAAGTTTGATTAAAGCTTACTAAAGTTGAATTATGTCCGACTTTAAACACCTGTTAACAACTTTAGGTATTGCTTAAAGTTGCTTAAATCCGAAGTTTCATGCAGTGTTATTTAATCCTTTTGGTGGTGACACTTAATCCACTGACAACCAGAATATTTCCATCTTACATTCAGCAGAGTCCTTGCCTACTTACAAAAAGCCGTTCATTTCGTACTACTCCATCTGTCAGTGTGGGGAAATGAAGGTTATTTCCAGATTAATTATTCTGGATGCCAATGGCTTGTCACATGAAAGGAACACATGTGTTCTGTTTGGTGCACCATCCTGATTTGCTCTGACAGACTGAATATACCCCCAACTACAAGCACCCTTACTTCTCATCCATGCGTAATTCTAATGATATTTGGAGGTGTGCTCTGTGCTTGAGTGTTGGGATCACCTCATCTTCCATTCCTAATATACCCAAATAAAGGGATACGTCAATTAGGACAAATTGAGACAATTTACATATTTATCTATGTTCTTATTTAGGCCCGTTTAAGCGCCGGGGTCTCGAATAAGCACCGAGGGTCTAGGGGTATTGACTTTAACCTTAAGCACTGAAAATAGTAATCAAATAAGCGCCTGTCTCATATAAGTGCCAGGGGTACAGTTGGGTTTAAATTAATGAGTGCCCGGGCGCTTATAGGGGTCACTATGGTATATTGGTAACAATGCTTTGGCTGTGAGGGAAGGGCCGATCCATAAAGTATGTCACACCTGAAGGGGTGCGGGTTGTCCATCACTGCTATATATTTCTATAGTAAAGGTGTGATGAATGGGTTGGTTGGGGGTGTCCAAAAAGGCATAGAAGATCATGACATACTATATGGATCAGCCTGCAGTAGTAAAAGAATCCAATTTGGTAGATTCATCCAGGGCTTGCAATCCATCTCTGGGAAAACGAGATTATATTGACAGTTTCTTGCCACTGCTAGTCCTCTCGTTTGATCACAACATTACATTACTGTGGAATTAGATATAATCATACCAACAGAAATCTGCAATGCTTTCAGATTGAGAATAAGATTCCAGTTGAGAGGCATTACATAGCCTCTGGGTGCATTTATTGTAGGGGGACAGGAAGGGTATGTGGCCTGCCTTTGTGTCACTCAAACACTCTTATCCCTCAAATGCTCGTAAGCCTCAAACGGTCTTATCCCTCAACTGCTCTTATCCCTCAAACATCCTCCCTGAAATCCATTTGAGATTATTTTTTTTTGCAATTGCAAGGGCAAAGTAAAACAATTGGTATGAGATTATGAGCTATAGATAAAGTCACAATCACTATTCAGAATTTACAATTAAGCAGACTTTTTTTGGACCGATTGAATTTATTACTTTGAACCATAAGTCAACATCTCAATGCCTTCTCAAGAGTTCACATACTTTCCATATAATATGATACACAGTGATACAGTTTTAGATGAACAAATCACATAACCCGGCATGTATAAGGGCAGATCCTTTGAGCAATGTATGGGCCTATTTTGAGAGGATTTTAGGTTTGGGGAGCTACAGTAAAAAATAAAGACCACTATTCTTCATTATTTTAGTCACATATGATAGAAAACATCCTGAGCTTTAAGTAGAGGGCAAATTTGGTGTATATCGGCCTATAATTTGACGGGTTACGGAGGCTCGAAGTTGGACAATACACGAAAATTACCCTTTTTTTGTCAAATTTTCCATCATTCCCACCTGTTTATTGCTGAGCTAGGCAGTAATAGAGTCTGATAAACCTATTTTGCCTTTGGTGATAGGTCATAGCTATCTATTAAAAATACTTTGGCCATGTCCCTACCTCAACTGTCTTTCACACATGAGTTATAATATCAAACTGTGAGCGTCCTCACATACGTAACAATTTTTTTACGCCTTAAACTTCCATGGTGAAAAAGTATCCTCACTGTTCTTATTACCTGTGTTGAGCAGCGTCCCTAGGGGGGTTTTGATGGTAAATAAATGAAAGTGCTGGTTTGCTGCAGATGCGAGCTAGGTCTCATAAACCAAAATTTAACTACTGAAAACATTACGTATGTGAGGTACACTTTTTTATGTCTGTAGGATATCTAAATAAATATTCCTTAATTTCTAGTCTATTCTAGTGTAGTATGCATAGGAATTGAATGATTAAAACAAAAATCATGGCTCAAGTCTGCATAGTAAGGCCACAGAGGGGGTCTTTTGTCTTTTGAAAGTCCCAAGCTATAGACTGGCCATAGCAGCTTGGTAATGCAATTTAGTTTGGCCAGGAAGCCCTGTACTCTTTAATGCTTGATTTTCCTCACATAGGTAACGTTTTCACTGGGGAATGGAAATTGCCCTTCCTGAGCTACTCCTGCTGTATATTTATCCCGAAATCATTGTTATTTGTTGAAATTAGGGCCTACCTTTAGTGCTAGGGTTCATTAGGTCCAGTTTGGTTATTTTGAAATGACACCCCAGCCTGTCTGGGGGGAGAAGTGTTGATTATTTTTTTAAATTCTCACCTCCCACACCCCAAAAGTACATTATTTTTTTAGATTACCTCCTCTTACCACTGTTTATTTACTCCTAGACCTACAATTAATCATTTCAGTACATATAACCTCACTTTTGGTATGTACTTTGCCAGCAGTATTCCTTTTACCCCCCTCCTCGGCATTTCGTTACGTATGTGAGGTGTTTATTATATGTGTTGCACCACACACCTCCAAATAGAATTTTTTAAATAAATTGGTTGATAATCTTATAATAGTGTCCCTATCTAATATCCTGGATAGAATTATGGCAGTTACCATTTAAATTTCTGCAAGTTTCCCACAAATTTGAAAACGTTACGTATGTAAGGTTTTGTTCATTTTGGTTACAATATGTACGTCAGACTCACCTAGCATATACATAATTCACCATTAGATGCACACATGGTTCCCCAAACTAAACTAGTACTGAATGTAGCAATCCTATTTTTTTTCAAAAGTATTTTATGGTTGCTATATACTAGGGTATCCCTGCACTGCCGGTCAGTAATGATATTTATGGGGTTCTATCCATACACAATTTTTTGGCCCTACTTGCTTCTCATCCCCCATTGATAAACTGTAATCATTAGAGCATAATTGCTTGATATTACTCACCTTAGTTGTTCAACAATTATATTCAATCTTTTGCAGTCTACAAGTTTCTGAGGAGGACAGGCTGCCCAATGAGGATGGCATGCGCTCAGAGTGAGATGGAAATGACCCATAATACAATATAATGTGTTTGCATTTGAACAAGTAATTTAACAAGTACTGTAAAAGAAATAATGATGCAGATGATCTGTGATGGTTAAAAATATTGCTCTATCCAAATCCTCACATATGTAACTTTTTTTTTCTTTGGTATTCAGAAGTGCCTTTGCAGATCTGGATCAGAATGTATATATATATTGTTGGAAAAGATTGACATCTTTTGAAAGTAGGGACACTCTAGATAATAGAGAGTGTTTTTCATCAGGATATAGTTATTTTTAAATGTATGAGGGAAAAGTTAAGAAAGCTAGGCTACATATTCAAAAATTTCACTGATCTCCATGTTTTTCGATGAAAAAAAGTTCTTGGTGCAGCGATTTCATTTTTGCTACACCTTAAGGCATGTATCATAACATTTTGGACATGAAATCTGATGTACATAGGATGATATTTAATAGCTTTTATGACTGTTTGTTTAAAAATGTTATGTATGTGAGGGTAAAGTATTATGGTTTTACACCACAGGCTATAAAAACTGACGCATTAGGAGTTGGTGACTTGAATCAACCTTTCTAACAAGCCAAGATATAGGGCTTTCAATAAAAATAAAGTGTTGTTAAATAATATTGAGTATGTGATTTCACTGGTTCTCAGGCTGGTGTACATCCTTCGCTGAATCACCTCATAAGTAACTAAACTTTATTCCCTGGCCTGGTGTAGTGGTCACACCATCTAAGTTGAACTATGAACAGAAAGATATATCAATAAATGAACATGCATATATGACAAAAATTGATATAAAAATATGTTCTTAATGCCATGGGGGTCATGCCTAACCAATTCTTCTTAACAGTAGGCTAAATCTATTGTTATGGTAGTCCATTCAAATCTTTGCTCGGGCCCATGGAATAAACACCTTAATAGAATAAATACGTTATTAAACTTTTTCACTGGCCCAGGGTGATGCCTGGGCAATTCACTTGCCATGACATTTATTTTGCCGCACATAGCGTTTGAGGCTTAAGAGGGTCTTAGGGATAGGAGTGTTTGCGAGATAAGCGCATTTGAGGCTTAAGAGCATTAAATTTGAGGGATAAGAGCATTTGAGGCTTAATACACATATCTGATGCTCTTATGTGAGGGTAAAGTATTATGGTTTTACACCACAGGCTATAAAAACTGACACATTAGGAGTTGGTGACTTGAATCAACCTTTCTAACAAGCCAAGATATAGGGCTTTCAATAAAAATAAAGTGTTGTTAAATAATATTGAGTATGTGATTTCACTGGTTCTCAGGCTGGTGTACATCCTTCGCTGAATCACCTCATAAGTAACTAAACTTTATTCCCTGGCCTGGTGTAGTGGTCACACCATCTAAGTTGAACTATGAACAGAAAGATATATCAAGAAATGAACATGCATATATGACAAAAATTGATATAAAAATATGTTCTTAATGCCATGGGGGTCATGCCTAACCAATTCTTCTTAACAGTAGGCTAAATCTATTGTTATGGTAGTCCATTCAAATCTTTGCTCGGGCCCATGGAATAAACACCTTAATAGAATAAATACGTTATTAAACTTTTTTACTGGCCCAGGGTGATGCCTGGGCAATTCACTTGCCATGACATTTATTCTGCCGCACATAGCGTTTGAGGCTTAAGAGGGTCTTAGGGATAGGAGTGTTTGCGAGATAAGAGCATTTGAGGCTTAAGAGCATTAAATTTGAGGGATAAGAGCATTTGAGGCTTAATACACATATCTGAGGGATAAGATCATCCGGTTGCTCTTAACCCTCAAACTGGTATCTGTTTGAGGGTTAAGAGCTATTTGAGAGTTAAGAGCCCCACAAACGTCAGCTCTGACACAACATAACACAAAGGAATATTAGATCCCATGACCTGCTAGAAATCTGCTCTATAAGCAGAGCAATATCAATCAATCTTGATGGAAGCACTAGAAATGCACCCAGTCTCATCAAGGGCTTGGCGAATCTAGGAAGTTGGTCTGTTATAGTGAGGCACTTCATATGGTAGATATGCCCAATCATAAATCATGGATTTAAAATGTTACCATTGTAGAGGTCGGTGAAAATGTACTTGGAAACACCAGGTTTTGAACCTGGGACCTCTCAACTTGCAACAAGCGCTTTACCACTGAGCTACATCCCCAGACCTGACATTCTCTACCTTCCACCTACATCTGGATTGGTATGACACAAGGGGACAGTGTTCACTGGCTGACCAGCCCCTGGGAGCTGGTGCAACTGGAATGGGTACAGATAGCATACCGCCATGGACTCACAGCCAGAGCTGGCCCCTACATTCCTCCCAACCAGCTTCAGCCAACCCTACTCCTCCAACCCAACCTCCAGCAGGTGACTAGTTTACCCCTAGCAGGTTGAAGCATTAACTGTGTCATACCGGCCCAGCCACCAAGTTCCTTAGCCCCCCCCCCCCCTTACACGGACAGGGCCACTCGGTGTTTCCACCAATGTAGAGGTCTGCGAAAACATACTTGGAAATACCGGGTTTTGAACCTGGAACCTCTCAACTTGCAAGCGAGCGCTCTACCACTGAGCTACTTCCCCAGACCTGACGTTCTCTACCTTCCACCTACATCTGGATCGGTATGACACAAGGTGGCAGTGTTCACTGGCTGACCAGCCCCTGGGGGCTGGTGCAACTGGAATGGGTACAGATAGCATACCACCATGGACTCACAGCTAGAGCACACCTACACCATAAAAGAGGACAAAATCTGGGTCCTACCATTTAACTCTTGAACTCCTACTTAAAAAGTAAACCGAATTTGATTACAATAGCTAAATGGTAGAACCCAGATTTTGTCCACTACTATGGTAACATTTTAAATCCATGGTATAAGCCTAGGTATTAATAATCAAGTTATTATTTTCGCCATAGGTTTCCAGTGCCTCTAACAATACGAGTGTAAAAATGTATGGTTTTTACTGTATTGTAAATAAAAGAAACTCAAACTCATTGATGGGAACTGTGGGAAGGTCCAGAAGTGTCAGTTTTCCTCTGGTTATGATTATTTCAATTACCAATAATGGGCTACAATTGATAGGTGCCAGTGTGTCTAGACCAATCAATGTTAAGTCTTGATTGGCTGGGTCGAAATTAATATGTAGGTAATCATTAGCTATGTCTAGACTAATTAAAGCTCATTCTCTGGCCCAAAGAACATTCATTCCTGGATATACTACCCCCATTAAAGCCTACCAATGTGTAGAGATTATACAGAAATTGAAAAATGTGAAAACATACAAGGGTAGAGGATATTGCAGGTTATACCACGATTTCTGGCTTACACAGTGCTTTTTGGGGTCTATTCCCATCCACATATCTGTCGATATTGCACACCCTACAGGCTGTAACATCAATTTTGGAAGGCGTGCGGTCATCCAGGTAAGGCGTGCGGTTATCCAGGTAAGGCGTGCGGTTATCAAGGATAACCGCACGCCTCTCCCATGTCACATGTCACATGTCACATATTAAAACCCACGAAATTTTCCATGCCAGGGCAGGGCTCGAACCTACAGTCTCAGATCCCTAATCCAACTACCTATGCAGTGCGCCACAGGGACTGACGACAGGTGGTTGGCTAGAACTAAACCAAACAAAGGAATCCTAGCCGGGCGCCGAGGCGTGTGTACCGATCGTGTATTATACACAAACATAACAGCGAGACGCAGCTTTTTTCGCCGTGTGCGCTGTAGCTATCCGCTGCCGGGCGCGGAAGGAGGAGACGCAGTGGTCTAGTGGTTAGCACGTAGCGCTCAGCCATGAGAGGTCCGCGGAGCGATTCCCGGTCCGGGCGCATCTTTTTTCGCCGTGTGCGCTGTCGCTGTCTGCTGCCGGGCGAGGAGGTGTATTATACACAAACATAACAGCGAGACGCATTGTAATCTTTTTTCGCCGTGTGCCGCTGGCTGCCTGTCCGAGCCGAGACGGCCGCTCTCGCTGTCCGCTGCCGGGGAAGGAGGTGTATGTACCTGTGTACACACACTATGGCTGGCTTCGATCGAGTCCCGGGAAGGGGGAATAATTTTTGTTTTCAAATTGAATTTATTGGTATTATATTGATTATTTATTGGTTTCGTGGTATAAAATAAGTAGTCAATGGATAACTGATGACTCGTGGGGGTTATCGACGATAATAAGACTCGGCCTACGGCCTCGTCTTATTATCCGTCGATAACCCCCACTCGTCATCAGTTATCCATTGGTTACTTGTTCACTATACTGAAAGACAGCGATTCTGAGGGCAGCCTCGATCTTCCAGGCCCTATAGTGGGCATGGAAGATTTATTTTTAAATCACTGCAATGCTTCCTTTAAAATGATCTAGGATCCTGGATCATTTTCTCATGAGGTAGCCTCACTGGTTGGTGCATTTCCTCATGTGCTAATGAATAATTATTCATGAATTGAGCTTGTTCCCCTGTGACTGTATCTGTTGCAACTTCATCACTAGAACCAGCAGGCTAAATGCAACTACAAAATGTAGGCTTGAGCTGGGATCGAACTCATGACCCCTGCATTTGGAAACCTCTGCTCTCCCAAATACTACTCTTTAATCCATGTTTGTCTCCCATTTTCTGAGAATTGCTGCGATTCTCTGCAAAAATCTCGTAGTGGAGCCTCACCTATAATCATTACTTTGCATCGGAAGATTGAAGCATCATACATAGCATCTCTGTAAGGGAACTCAGTAAGTAGTTGCCTTCTTATTCCATGTTTCTAACAAAACCAATTGTTAAACGACCTGTACCCTTGTTTAGAAACTTCCAACATCTCCGAGAAGCTTGCATGGCATTATCCTTGGGACATTTCCACAGGATTATGCCCTATCAGCTTTCCACGTTTCATATGGGTTAACATTGTACCCGAGATTGGGTCACGATGCTGTGGATACGTGCCCTTTGTGTACATTATGGCTACATAATTAACTATCTCCACTAGGTACAGACTTGATGAAGGCAGGCTTGGGTAATAAAGTTTATCATGTAGTAGTATTATAAACTTTAAGGTTGTATTTATTAGACAACGAATTAAAGTTGATAGATAATAATAAAATATATACACAAGTAGTTGATAAAAGAATGCACTACACAATTGATTGATTGATTTAAAAATATGGGCCGAACCTGCCAATGAATTATGAAATGGGTTGGGGGGTGGGAAGAAAGAAAATGTATGTATATGGAAGTGATGTTAAAACCAATGTTTGTATAACATATACAAATGACAGTTCATTTTTGAATGGCGTTAGCGATGGCTAACTGGACATGTGTTACAGGTTCCTTGATTATGTAATGTTTGTAGGCATCAGACAGCCGTGGATTTGAATGTCTTTGTCCCTGCAGCCTGCATGGTGGGCCTCCGTCGCAGCTGCCTTTCTTAGAGAGTGCAGAGAGAAAGGGGCTGGAGGAATATGGAGAGCCTTGAGTGTGTTCCTCCATACCGAGTTCATATGGGTGGTCGGTACTGGGTCCTGGGTATCTGGGAACATGAACATGTGGTCCCTTGGTGTTACAGTCGGGGTAACCAGGATGACCCTTTTTAGAGCAGTGATTGGGCAGTACATTGGGTCGCGTGATGCATGGATGGTCAGGTCTCTGAACTGGTCTTATTGTTGAAGTGTCTTTCTGGCCTTGATCCTTACCATTCCAAAGTCTTCTAGCAGTCTTACATCTTCTCTTGTGAGGTGGTACATAAAGTTGTAGTGGGCGACCGCCAGGGGCAGCATTTCCCCTTGGCGTAGAGCTGTGTGGTACATGAGTAGGACTACGGCTCTGTGGAGGCACCCTAGTCTGTTGTTCTTAAAGATAGCGAGCAGTGACTTGAGGGCTGCCATTGGGGTAGGCAGCTTGGGTCGTGGCACATATAATTTGTCCCTCTTGATTGCGTCCAGTGCTGCGGCCACCTTTGGGTGAAAGAAGGGGGCCATCTTCACCTGCATCGAGTGCATGTGGCATCTGATGTGCAATATTTTGTTTACCACTGTCCTGGGGCATCGCGCAGAGATTTAATAGGGAGGTCTTATGAAGGCGGTCATCTCTTGGTACATGGGTATTTCTCGGTTGAACTTCATGGTGTAGGCCTTTACTGCTGACCTTCTGTTCTTGATTGTACCAGTGGCCTGAGCCATCGTCTGACGGAAGAGAGCTCTGAGCTGCAGTGAGTGAAACACCGGATCTGCAAAGAATTGAAGGTTGGATTTGTCTTATAAGAAAGAAGTCACAACCATGAATGACATTGAGTTCATCTGCTTTGATCTTTTGGATAGCTTTATCACGGTCTGCAAAGTCATTATGGCGCCCTGGGATGTGATCGTAAGTTATAGTCAAGTTATACATGGCCTGCATCATCCAGGCCACGCAGGCGCAGTCAAGGAGGACTCTATCTTTTCGCTTCCCACTAGAGAAAACCTGGCCCTCTGCTTCTTTGTCACAAAAAATGTGTATATACCCCCACAAATGTATGTAGTGCCAAAACTATGTTTGAAGTTTCCAAGTGACAGATATTGATTACCCCATTGTCTAGAGGGGCAACCTGGGCACTGTAGGCTGATTTTCTGAGTCCGAGTAAATAGATAGAACTAAACGACCGTGGTATATGAGGTGACCGATCCACCACGAGGGGGTGGATCGGCCACCGAGGACACCAGGGGAGTTTAGTTCTATATTTATTTTATGTTTTTAGAGGGTTTAAATAAGGACAAATTATCAAAATCTGGTACCGTAGTTCCCCGTACGAGCGTGGGTCCGCCATTTTGAATGTTTACATGCACCCAGAACGAGGCTACGGTACCGGATCGGCCGCTGTGGTGGATCGGCACACGTTACACCACTGGGGGTGTGCGGATCGGCCCTGCAATGCTATCTCTATGGGAAGAAGTTATTCACATAAAATAAAGTGAGTGGGCTGTATAAGACCTATACAATTCCATTCTTCTGCGAATTCCTTTAACCACCTTAAATCTTTATGAGTCTCAGCGTTGAATTTTACATAGCGCCCCTTTGATTCTGTAAGAGCTTCCAAGAGTCTACCAATAAAGAGTCTAGCCGGGGCTATGCATTTGGCTATGTGCAAAAGTGCACCTAACAAACTCTGAAACTGTTTCTTTGAAACTGACCTCCTGTGGGCTAGCCTATCGATTTTTTCTTTTACCTGCTTTAATTTAGTGACGGAAATGGACAGTGTCATACTTTCAGCCTCCAAGACAATGCCTAGCCAAGTGGCAGGCCGAGTTCCTTCAGAAGTTCCCGAGCATAGTTGAAGTCAGCCTCAGCCTGGGCCCTGGTGGGGCAGACAAGAACTAAATCATCTAGGTGCATTTTTGCAAATATGTCACGTTTGGCTAGCATACCCACTATAGCCAAAGCTCCACTAGGCGTCATGGGGCGGCAGCGTTACAGGCTGGACAGGATTGGGGTATCCTTTCTGCCTGCCAATCCAGGAATGCAGCATTTCGTGTGAATGTTGTGGCAATTTTGCCACATAAATGCCATGACATTGACTCAAAACACTGCGTTCCTGGATGCCGCCTAGTGGAGCCCTGGCATTAGGATTCAGCCATGCGCTGCATATGGCTGGCGCTGGCCCTAGATCCAAATGGGACAGATTTATACAAGTAGTAATGGTTCTTCCACTTAAAGCATAGGAGTGGGTAGTCCAGAACGTCAGACTTTAGGTTTTTATAGGCCCTTGAAATATCCAGACTAGAGAGGTAATAACCTGGGCATTGCCTAATGATTTCTTGGCTCACTTCCTCAACCGTAGGGAGGCTGTGAGTCTGAGTTTTACCTGCTACCGTATTTTTGAATATGTAGGCATTGACTGATTTATCTCAGGGGAAACTCAGTGATTATATGTCTGTCATCAGTTTCTCGCTTTGGCCGAGTCATGAGTGGTGATATATGGAGCCATTCTTTGAATGGTGGATTATCAAAGGGGCCTTCCAGTCCTTTACATGCGATTTTCCTTTTTAATGAAATTATCAACATAAACTGGGTATTCAACAGCACTGGTTGGGGGTATTTGTATTGTCAGAGGCAGGCCCCATGTACCCAAGGGGGAAACCGTAAGAAAGATAGTCTAACAGCTCCCTATAGTGAGGTGTATCGTCTAGATGGGTGCCCCAAGCCTGCAGATTCAACCAGTAGGCAGGGGAAACTGGGCGGCCATAGCGTTAGGTAGGCCAGTACCTCTGACTGTGTTATAAGTATGTACAAGTTGTGAATCACTTACACTTCCCGAAATATCGGGCCATGTTTTCAGGCGGTGTGCCTTAAATGCATGTGGATGTATGGGAATGGAACTGTCTATGAGATCATTGGCACACATAAGTTTAGTGTGATCAAACTGAATACTCACACCAGTGTCAACACCTTGGAGCGGCGGAGCATGTGGGGCATCGGCCAGCCTCGGCCAGCAGCTATTTAATACTAGTTTAATAGCCTGGGAGCATCTCTATATTCAATTTTATTGTTTTATTGCCCCCTTTGATCTAGATAAGAATCTGATTAAACCTGGATGTGTATTCACTTTCCAGTGGATGTTAAGTAATACTACAGTGGTATTGCCTCTGCTGGGAGAGCTAGCTCGCCGCCTGGGCGACGATCTAGTCAGATGAAGAGCTGAAGCCAGCCCATACTCTGTCGGGCTGGAGGGGGCAAGCCTGGGCATCGGCCGGAGTGTTGTGTGCCAAGAGGCTGCTGGGTTCTGAGCTGCCGGGGAGAGGTAAGTCCATATCCTGCACTGCCCCATCTCCCGGTAAAGTGAGTGAGTAATAGATGTTTTACGCCATTTCGACAGCTAAGGTCATATTCATGGCGAGAACTACATTACACAATTTCACTTTAGAATGTGTCAGTGCCTGCGCATATGTGCACCACACACATCCTGAGAGGATAGAAAAGAGGAGAAACAGACCCTTTTGAGTGGGCTAGGGATGAGTGGGCTAGGGAAGCCCGCCGAGGGGATAGGAAAGAGGAGATAAAGACCCTTTTAAGTGGGCTAGGGAAGCCCACATCTCCCGGTAAAGGCGAGGGGTCTACAGGGGCTAGTAATTTCAGCGGAATCGGCAAAATCAAGTTCTCATTGTGTCGAATTCCATGAGCCGCCATGTTGAACACCTGGTGTTGTGGGAAGAGGGATCCCGGTATCTGTGACGTCATTGTGTACAAGATGGAGATGGCCATCGTTTGTTGTGGGGGCGGCCATGTTGGAGGCCGCAGATTCGATGACGTAGTACTCCTCAAGATGGTGGCGCCCACGAGTCTGCGTGTGGGCCAAAGAAGGATTTATAGACAAAACAAGGAGATTCTTCATTTCCTGCGGGAAACCAAGCTCTTTTGCAACATATGAAATATAAAGAAGCCTTAGCCAGTTAGGCATTGCCCTATGATAAGTAGGGGAAAATAGGAAAGAATCAAAACATAGTCTCTCTGCTAACTTTTAATTACTATTAGTGGAGGTAAAATCAACCAAACCAAACCAAACCAAAGGCACATAAAAACACCCCACAAAAGCACCCCGGTCACCCCTGCGTCTGACTTTTACGCACCCCGGCCAACCCCGCGTCTGACTTCTACGCACCTCGTTCACCCTGCGCATGACTTCTATGCACCCAGGTCACCCCCTTGTCTGACTTCTATGCACCCCGGTCACCCCTGCACATGACTTCTCCGCACCCCTGCCACCCCCGTGTCTGATTTCTATGCACTCCGCACACCCAGCGTCTGACTTCTACGCACCCCGGTCACCCCCGCGTCTGATTTCTACGCACCCTGGCCACCCCCGTGTCTGACTTCTACGCACTCCACGCACCACACGTTTGACTCCCATGGTATACTACCCCCCCCTCCTGAGGGGGGGCATAAAATCTTTTGAGCCCGCTTGGGGTGGTTGGCATAAAAAAAAAATCCCTTTTTGGCAAAAAAACCTGTGTGCTACTATAGATCACAGGGGGGCATGAAAATTCTCTGTAGCAAAAGAGTATGCATGCCACTATAGATCTAAGAGGGGCACCTTCCGGGTCTGACTTCTATGCACCCCAGCCACCCCGCTTCTGACTTCTATGCACCCCGGTCACCCTGCGCATGAGTTCTACGCACCCCGGTCACCCCCGTGTCTGACTTCTATGCACCCCGGTCACCCCTGCACATGACTTCTCCGCACCCCTGCCACCCCCGTGTCTGATTTCTATGCACTCTGCACACCCAGCGTCTGACTTCTACGCACCCCGGTCACCCCCGCGTCTGATTTCTACGCACCCTGGCCACCCCGGTGTCTGACTTCTATGCACTCCATGCACCAAACTCCCATAGTAAAAATCTTTTGAGCCGGCTTGAGGGGCTTGGCTTAAAAAAAAATTCCCTCTTTTTGGCAAAAAAACCTATGCGCTAATATAGATCACAGAGGGGCATGACAATTCTCTGTAGCAAAAAAGTATGCATGCCACTATAGATCAAAGAGGGGCACCCTCCGCCAGCACTGTCAAAGTATAGGGAAGCTTCAAAGTGCAAGGCTGACACTAAATGTGACTAATGACTAAACATAGATTAAATTGATTATTTTGATACTTCTTCTTATCAGGATGCTTTCAAACTTCGTACACCATTAGTTTATCATTTGATGATGACTCGCTAAAAGTTTAGTGAAGATAGTAGCCTAAGTAGGGGTAGAACTGTCAACAAACTCGGCCGAAAAACGTCAACAAACTCGGCCGAAAAATGTAAACAAACTCGTCATGATGCACCAACAATGCATCAAAAGCTTCAATTCGAGACTTCTAATCAAAATTCTGAAGTGACAGAATGTTTTTAAATGTTTCTAACCCCTTGTAAGTGCTTATCTTCTTTATGCCCATTTTTTTAAAAACGTTTTTCGGCCATGTTGTTTTCCCACAACACATGAGGGGAAACAATAACCTGATTCCAAGCATGGTTGGTGCTAGCGTCAGGCACAATCTTCATTATACTCTGTACTTACATTGTGAGTTGAGCCAGCAGATTTGGTTATTATATAAGAGATCACCATAACTTTATAAGAGGAGGTAATAATAATAATGCCGATCTCTAGGATTTACAGAGTAACGGCTGACCGCCTGTGAATGAGGAAGAATGGAGGTGGTGAGGTATAAGGTAGTGGTGGAGAGTGTGAGGTGAGATGTGTGTGGAGATTGAAGTGAGGACCCAGTGGGGTACCGGACTGGGCACCTGTGGTAGCTAATGACAGCTCATTACCCCATACAGGGCAATGAGCTTCTTATTCTATTTGATAGTACTACTACTACTACTACAACGTAATGGTGGTCACGTTCGTTGAGTCTGTTTACTGGAGTGAATTTCCATCAGTTGCTTAGTCCCTTTTTAGACGCAGTAATTAAGTCTGTGATAAGACCCAAGACGGATCAAAGAGCCAAAAGAAGAACATGATATTAGGTTTAAACCACGACTTAAAATAATGTGGCATTAGGGAGGAGAGGAGTATATGAGGGGAAATAACTATGATAGACAAATTCAGCGTATATGCGGGTATTAAGTAAGGTCCTATGCTATTTTGGTATTGCATTCATTGAGGTTCCTGACATTTTTGGCATTACTTTCAGTCTATCAAACTACCAATGGGGAATTCAGACAAGGGACAATGGAATTTGTATGGGGGTATTGGTGATAGGCAATGATGTTTGAAAGGGTCTTTTCACTTCGAGGTTTGCCCTTTATGGAGAAGGTTTGAAGATTCACATAAAATTATTTTTCTCAACCACCCATATGAATCCCCTAGATCCATTTTCGAGTCAATGTACTAGTTCAGTGAATTTTGAGCAAGTAACAGAGTACTCAAAATCAGTCAAAAATCGGCCAAAATCGGCCCAAACTACGCAAAAATGCGTAATCGGTAAAGGAAGAGTTAAACTCTTAAGCACAAAAGAGAATTTAGAGTGGACTGCACAGGAAACTTTCTCAAGGCCCAGGGTATTTATAGGTAGTTGTTGGAGTATACATCACCTATGGGGGTATTAAGAAAGGAATCATTTATATCCTAGCCATTGGCTAAGTGGATATGTAGGTGAGGTTAAGAAGTGTCATGGTACCGGGATGTGTACAAATCACTGCAAATGGGATGTCCGGATCAAGATAAGAGTTTGTGGCTGCATATAGAGTGTTACTAAGTCTGTGAATAGTGACTATACAAGTCAACTATAAATGCAGTTTTGAGCTGGTGTCCCTTTAACACTATTTTCACACTTCAGGTTTGTTATGAGTGTTTGGCTATTTCTATTTGGGAATTTCAAGCAAACATATACTATTTTACTTAGCAATATGATTTATGTCACACTTGGCTTTTTGTAACACTGTATAACTGATGGAAATAGGAATATATCTTGGGGAAAAAAGAAAACGCTGAAACACTCTCTAACAATGAGAGGCAAACTTTTCCTGGGAGATTCGTCCTAAGGGATTACATAGATGTGCATACTCACTTGATTGTTGATATTTTAGAAAGTGAAAGACATGTATCCAGGCCCTATTGACACTCTTGGGACACATTTAGCTGCTAACGAATCCTAACACTAAGAGGAACTATATAATGTAGGTCTCTGGAATTAGGCATTGAGTGTATTGCCTAATGTGGGATGGGAGATGTCCCTAAAGGGCGACATGTCATTGTGGAAACCTTTTCTCATTCACTTTTAACCGAAATTATATTGTTATACACGTATTCATCTCCAAATACTTTTTGCATCACAGCTTGTATTTTTAAAAGCATTTCCAAGAAGGAATTACATTTTCCGCTGACAAGATGTTGCAAATATTTGTTGCCATAACAAAAAGGCAAATGTTACCCATAAGTGTGCCTTCCTGATTTCCCCTGACAGATGGGATATATTGTTTGGCTGATATGCAAGACCCCCTGCACAAACGCACTTAATTTAGCCATTCTATGGAGCTAGGCATGACGGACTAACAATACCCACCCCTCTCTTAAGCATCCTAGTGTCTGGACGTGGAGTTCATCTCACTTTACTGCACTATATACCAGATATTATCTTTAGTCCCTCAAACATGGAGTGTATAACATCAAGAATAGAGTAGATGGAAACAGCAGCGAGGGGCTTCTCATTTCACCCTTCATTAAATTCTGTCAGTGATCCCCTGGATATAGAGAAGGTCCCTAGCATATTATATGAGGAATTTCTTTTCTTTAAGTCATTCTTTTTAATGAAGTCAGTGGATGATCAGTACATGTAAAAACTTCAGGTTGCCTGCTGTCCTCATAAGGTGAGAAGATCTATAAACCTGAGGGTGTAGGGAGCGATAATAGATGTGGCTGACCAAACTAACGTGGCATAAAACCACCAGTCATTATGGCCAGGTTGCAAGCCTATACTTACAGAGTAAGTATATGTCTTTTCACACCACAAACACGTCTACATTGTAAGGTGAAATGATAGATCCCCTTGCTGCACTAAATGTATGGCGTATCCTCCCTTCAAGCAAGAGGTAAATGGGAAGGTGGATCCCAAACAGACACAGACCTTAAATGTCTCACCCATATCCAAACACTTAATGGTGCCTGAGCGTTGATTTAGTTCGTTTGCTTTTTATAGGCGCTTACACATCTTGGGGACATTAAGGTTCTATGCCTAGCATATCAACACAGATGATTTAAATTGATCCACTCGATTCAACTGGAATATCATCATGAGTTTCACTATTATGATAAGGACGGTTTACTTGGATTTGACTGCTTACAGTATACACTACACAATACTATAGGGATAACCAATTGAAAATGTCTACTATTATAATCGTTCTGAAATCACATATAAAGTCAATTTGTATTGCCGTCCCATAAATGTGGAGATACAGTCATTATGCAATACCAGATTGCAAAATCGCATATCTGTGGAGAAATCAAAGCCTTTTAGACTTTATCCTCAGCATTAATCGGAATATGAAAACATGTAGCTATTCTGATGCTTCCACGGTGAAGGTTCCAGAAAGCAATACTTTGAGCCAAATACATACATGTACTGTTCAGTATTGAAGGCATAGCGTCTGTCCATATTATCCTGTAGACAGTATTGGTTGTATCATTAGTATATTCCATGACTTGAACACAATAACACAGCATAAAGCCAGAGTCAGGATTGGCAAAGTTTATATTAGAGACTGTCTTACTATTTTGGTATTGCATTCATTGAGGTTCCTGACATTTTTGGCATTACTTTCAGTCTATCAAACTACCAATGGGGAATTTGGACAAGGGACAATGGAATTTGTATGGGGGTATTGGTGATAGGCAAAAGAGACCCATGAGAAAACATCTGGTATCATACCCAAGACATAACTCAGAGCAAGATGATGTGATAATGATGTTTGAAAGAGTCTTTTCACTTTGAGGTTTGCCCTTCATGAAGAAGGTTTAAAGATTCACATAAAATTATTTTTCTCAACCACCCATATGAATCCCCTAGAGCCATTTTAGAGTCAATGTACTAGTTCAGTGAATTTTTGAGCAAGTAACAGAGTGCTCAAAATCTGTCAAAAATTGGCCAAAATCGGCCCAAACTACGCAATAATGCGTAATCGGTAAAGGAAGAGTTAAGCACAAAAGAGAATTTAGAGTGGACTTGCACAGGAAACTTTCTAAAGGCCCAGGGTATCTATATACCACTGATCTTATCTTAGATGTAACGCTATAGAGAATAAAATCACTGGTGCTGCTATAGGCAGGTGATCCCAATCAGGCTACTGCTAGAGGCACGTGATCTCCGCAAGCCTTGTTTTGAGGCCCAACTAGGTCAAGAGGTCATGACGTCACACGCAGTGATGTTGGCCAACCGGCGGCCATAGTCGGCCACCAGTGTGCAGTGATAGTGGAATTACAAAGATTAGGGATTAATAGTGAATGAAATAAAAATGCTCCAAGCTCTAATATAACTAGAAACAATTAATTAATGTGGGCTTATGATACTGTCCCTATGCTGTCCATCAGTGACTGACGGCTGGCAATTGGCTGTGAATTGAGGGTTTGTGTATACAAAAATAAAATCACCTGCCTATAGCACAACCAGTGATTTTATTCCCCATAGCGTTACGGCCAAGATGAACTAGAGGCATGCGATGTCGATGTCATGTTCAGAGGGGACTTATTTCATATTATACTCAAAACCATTATCACCTCCACTAGCATTACACACAATAGGGATGTAAGAGGACAAACTTCAAGGTTTGTGGTATTTCAAGCTTTCTGTATAGGTCCAAGACACGGTATCAATAATTAATCATAATGTGTTTACATGGGTCTATTCTGTGTGACAATAAACTGTTTTCTTTTATTTCTTAGTGAGATAACAGTGACATTTAAGCTACCTCATTTCAGAGCCTGTGTATGTATGTCAGCCCCCATCATAATCGCTTGTCACTGTGATGTAAAATGCAACCAAGATATAGCAACGTATGCCCTATATACAACAGATAGTAAAGTATCCTGGATGCTTCTCTAATTCACAATAAAGCTAAATCATGACAAAACCATGATCTCAATAAGGTTTTTTTTTTAAAGAAAACGCCAAAGCATAAGCAACCTTGGCCTTTTAAGAGCGAGGGAGTAATTTTTTGTTAAACGCCATATTAACCACGGGATATCGACAGCTAAGGTCATGTTCATTGTTTTAGAACCATGCATTGTGGTGGCCATGGGCTACTAAGTACGTTAATACACAAATGTTGTTATCATGATGCACCAATGCAGAACTATTATGGCACCTTAGAATTTCATCTGGAATATACTGGTCCAGCACAATAAATAGATAAATGCAAACTGGTGACACTTCATTCAGCCACTGCGAACAAATACACATAAAATCATTATGTATCAGGGATTAAGGATGGGAATAGAAAATCACGCATGTTAGGGGGATTGAGCTTACTCTTATAATATGGGATCTATAGCTCACATAGCCATTATCAGCTGGGGGCCGCCATTAGACCCCGATGCCACTATGACTAACACCTTCAGCCCCCGACTCCGCAGTATATGCCAGGGATGCCTCCCATTGGTCAATAATACAATAGCCATGTGCCGTATAAAAACCTCTCCTATCAACCTGACCTGAATTCCTATTGTCTTGCAACTACTCCATAGGCCCTTGCATTACTCTGACATTACTCTTATCTCATCGGATTTTAAGAAGTCTGTCAGTAACATGGTATCTATGATGATTGATATCGTAATCCTTTTGGTTTAAATAATTGTGCAAACAATTCTGACCTTTACTTATGAGGTCCTCTGAGGTTTTAAATGAAAAATGGATCTGACAACACTGCCTTAACTTAATGAGAATTAATCGGAACATTTACCTATGAACACCTTATCAGATTGAGAAAAATAATTATGATATAAATAATGCCACTCTCCTAGCTAGGTGACAGATCTGACAATAGCCCCCCTAAATTTAAGTCATTGAGCGAATAACATGTGACAATCAATTGGAAGGCAATACATCTATCCATGCCTTTATTCACCATGAAATAGCTGGTCTCAATGGCAAATAGGGTTCTTACGACCTAGTCTCGGGATATTGGATATTGTTTTATTATTAAATCATCATTATCGTTTTATTAGGTCATAAAGCAAGGTGATATGCCAGTCTTCAACATCAGGATACATAATTTACTAACCCTGGGTGTTAAATGTCATGTTAAGCTGCATACATGACATAGCAAATAGAAACCTCTTGTTTATCCTGATGGCCAAAACCCATGAAAGCTGTATATGGCTCTAAAATCCAATGTGCGGACCTGGCATTTTTTCCAGGGTGGTTGCACTTAAATGATTTTTCTTGTTTATCTTATATTACTCAATGAGACCTTCGGGGTACACCCATTTTTATATGGATAAAAATCATTTTTAGCTTCCAGAGGCCTTAAAATCTTCTTGAGGTCTAAAAAACCCTTTGAGAAGAGGAATGTCTGCCCAAGTAACCACGGGCAGGTCACTATCAAAATGAAATCGTACATACAAGATTTTAATCTCACATGAATTCTCATTTAATTTTAACCATTTTCACCAAAAATTTTTCACTTCATGGGACCCATAAATCATGCTCTGGAGCTGTGTCCGCCTGAGTAACCATAAATTGTAGAAGAGTATATCCTAACATTAGGAGTGTCATCATACCCCCAAATTGATACATCGTCATTTACAAAATATTGATAATTGTATCGATAAAGCAAGTGTATCGATACAATCCTTCTTGCCCCAAGAAATGCATATATATGGCTTTCAAATGCCGAAATAATCTTGTAAAATTTCCTATTAGAACCAGAGTTATTGACCAAAATGTATGACCATATGAAAAATATCAATTATTAAAATGTTTAATAACATCAAAATATATTTTCAATTGGATAAAGAGTAGGAACATACAAATGGCACTAACCTTTCTAATTGGAGTATTTGAAGATTTCTGTCACTGTTAAAAGACCCACATCAAGGAGAAATTGGATATCAATGACAGTCCTACCTAACATGCAGAAAACACAATTTCCCTGCCTTTTCTTCCCTCAGGTTACAATATCGAGTGCACTGTGTATAGGTCAAGAATTAGACCTGTAGCATTTATTATCACTCCCTTGGAGGCCAAAGTCCCATTTCATCAGCATGTCGCCCGAGTAACCATAAATGGTATAAGACCATATCCTACCATGCAGAAAGCACAATTTCCCTGCCTTTTTTCTAAGTTTACAGTGCCGACTGCACTGTGCATGGGCCAAGAATTAAACCTGTAGCATTCATTTTCACTTCCTTGGAGGCCAAATTCCCTTCTCATCAGCATGTCCGCCCGAGTTACCACTAGACATTCCCCTAAAAACCATGAGTAATTTAGTTTCAACTAAGTAATCTATTATTTTTTCCATTATGACAACTAATAATTGTTCACGATTATTTGAGTCTAAGTTCAGGTAGGCCCTATCTAACTCAATTTTTGGCTTTTTGGTGATCAGAAAACCCAATTAAAGAGGTTTGTCCGCCCGAGTAAGCACTAGACATTCCCATAAAAAACGTGGGTAACAGTTTTAACTACACAGTCTCTATTATTTTTCTACAATGATAACTTATATTCATGATTATTTGAACCTAAATTCTGGTATCTAACTCTTATTCTTGGCTTTCTGGTGCCCATAAACCCCTTTAGAAGAGGCCTGTCCACCCGAGTAACCCAAAGTACCCCTTACTATAGGCAAACTATGGGGTACTTCACATAATTTTGGGGTGGTAGTGTTATATACCAACTGAAAGAGGGGGCCTTCAGCTATAATATAATGGATAGTCGAGGGCTAAGTTATAGTGGAAATTAGGCTATCTGGAAAGTAAGCTAATTTTCTGTGCAGGAAAATTGATATGAAAATTAAGGTAATTTTCTTTGGATTTCCCTTCCATATGAAAAAATAGCAATCTGCTCTATGCCCCAAAGTAGCTTAATCACTGCCAGTACACATTTCCCTGATTAAAAACTCCTAAAAAAACTATAGGGCTAATGCAATCATATCAAGATGGTATCATATGTGATGGAGTTATCAGGGCTCAGACTACTTAGATTACTCGTGGGATAGAGTTTGGGATTGACCCGAAGTAGAAGCACTAGTGAGGTCAGGATTTTTCACCAAAGACCCGAGGATACTATGATGTCCCTTATATCGGTCAGTAGGGCAGTTTTCTAACATATAAATACAAAATGGCACTGGAAGTACGTAAAACAGCCTACTACAACCTTAAAGATCGTGGGCATGAATTTGAAATGTTGCTAATACAATACTGCAGTGGTGAAATTCATGAAATGACAGTGTGAAGTGATTGCATCCTTGGGGTGAAGGAAGGTGAAAACCATTACTTGCCTTTCAAAGTATAGCAAGACTTATGGTAGTGCTCATTAATTATTCCCCTGGTCCAGCATGAAGGCCAGGGCTCGCACCTGTCGACTTGCGCTGCCCACGTACTTTCAGGCTTAGGCTGCCCACGTACCTGCTCCTTCATCTCTGTCCTCATTAGTTAAGCCATACCATATCAACAGAACAGATTGGCTGTCAACGGCTTTTAAAAAAAACAAACGTTTAGGCGTATGGTAGCCAACAGCTGCATTATAATTTCTAATGCCTAAGATCTAGCTTCTATCCTTGTTTGTGAATAATTATAGTTAGAAAAGTTACTAGATGCACAGGAGACCAAAAGAGTTTTGAAAGAGAGAGACAAGGTACAGGCTTCACATAATTTCATATTCAAATTATTTCAACATTTCCATGAACACCTCTTTAACTGAAAGACAAAAGAAAATAGACGGAACCAAGGGGACCTTACACATTCACCTGCCTGGGATAACTGACGCTTCGTCGGCAGTATGGTATATGAAAATGAGTAGTTGGAACTTGTCTACCCATATCTTTTATGAATAACGGGCCTTATTCTATGTTGTAACACTTTGATACAAGCGAACGGATTGTCCTTCACATAAAAGCATTATCTCTTTCTGAATCTCGCTGATTTGGGCCTTTTTTTCACAACGAGATCTAGCTGTTTGTGCAACGACCTCCAGTATTGTTAGGTGGCAAACTCTAGTGCAATCAGAACAGGAAGTATGTTATGTTGTGTACTGTGCCAGGAAAAGTGATAGATACCATAGCTATACAATATGCAGATGTCATGAAATATCCTGTCTGCAAGTATAGGTAAAATGGAGGGCAGATGTTGTATAGAATCAATGCATACAAACCTTGACTATATCTTTACAATTGCAAGGGGCGGCCAGAAAAAAGGCTCCTCGTAGATTCCTCATTCATCTCCTTTTACCATGGTAATCATGTTGAAACCCCTTTGGGTTTGGGTGTAAATTTGATTGGAAAGGACTGAAATTGGATCAAAATGCGTACAGAAAGATATAAGTTCAATATTTTCATAGCTTTCTGATGCGTATTTGAAGGATGTGGTTCCCATAAAGCAATGTGATTCAACATGTTTTGGCGTGATTGATTATATGTATTTCAACAACCTCCTTCGGAAGCCTCAAAATATCTTTCAAAAGTGTCTTTATATATTCTTGAACCGACTCAATATTTTAGGGAACACAAAGGTCTGCAATACCTCGCATCTGATGTGGACGCAAGTTGCCGGTCAGATGGCCTGACCTTTCAGACCCCGTTACAGGACTCTGAGTGCAAAGGCGAAAAATGCATTAGAAACGACAGACGGGATGCCCAACCTCATAAAGGGCAATGTGATATTTGATTATGTGGGACCACCGTGGGGCCTATAGAAAGTAGTAACACCAGGGGCGTAGGAAAAGGGGGAGGGGAGCAGGGGGGCCTGCCCCCCCAGTCATGAGGGAGATGGGGCCTAAATATGTCTGGGCCCCCCCAAAATTTGCCAAGAACTCATACACAAAAAGGAAAAGAAGCTAAAACGTTGCATCTCAAATTAGATTACCATAATGATGGGATGGGGAAAATGGGGGTCTGAGCCTAAAGTCATATCCAAAATTCATCGAAATTACTTTTATATACAAACTCTATATACGTATGTATAGACATCATCGCGCTTCAGCCAACAATTCAAGATGGTTGTGATGGGGCTGTTGCTGGCCCCCACCCCCAATGAAGATTTGCTTCCTACGACTCTGAAGACAGAACACAGACAATGCCCCATACTATTCCCTCCTGCTTCAGAGAAAAAAAAAACCAACTCGTCCCATTAAAAGCATAATCTGTGCTTCTCGTGAACCTGATGGTCCATTAGAAATGGTTTTGTTGGATGGGGGTAATGCATATATATTAGAATATAGGTTTCATGTAATTTTTCCTGACCTATTTTCATTTATCTCACGATTTTGGCTTGGACAGTGCTTTTTTGCTCATAACCCCCGTGCATTATCCAGCCATAACGCACTCTGAGACCTTTTCTTCGTGTTCAAGAAGCTGCTGGTTTCAATCCGGACATGTTTAATAAATTGGAGAAGTATACAATGTCAACTCCTCCATACGTTTTCCAGTTAAAACCGTTTAGGGTTCAATGGGGAATCGATCCCCGGCCGCTGGGGCAGGAGGCGAGCTCGCTGTCCACTATACCAAGCCGACCGGTGCTAGAAACCACTGCACATGGAGGATTTGAAAAAGTTTTCCGACATACCTGAAGTTTACACACCTCGTTAGCCTAGAATATATGGAGCCTGGTGGAGTTATTAACAGAGAAACATCCTTAGATATCCTAGATGAACATGCCATGCCAAATTCCTCCATTTTCTTCGAAATAAATAAGAATCCATTGATTTTCCATAGCGATACGCGACTGACCCGGCTGACCTCCTTGCCGGAAGTGGGTTCAGCCGAAAGTAGGTCAGGTACATCCGGGCACCTATCTGCTTTGTCAACAAGATGGAATGGCCGTGTACTGGGCCGTGTGCGTTGGATCGTTATGGAAAATCAATGGATTCTTATTTATTTCGAAGAAAATGGAGACAAAATGTATGCAAACACCAACTAGAGATTGTATATTTGGCGGTGCTAGAATAACAGGGCTTGACATCCTTGGATTATACCCGAAAAATCGTTGGAAAGATGAGGGTATGATGGGTGGAGTAAAAACAATGGCTACGATGGATTGGCAAACCGAGCGGATCGCATGCACTTACAAAATGTCTTCTCCTGGATTAATTCTTGGGTTATAAGGTAAGAAATTAATACAAAATAGAGGAATCTATGAGATAAATGCCTTAATGCATGTTATGGGAACACACTCGTGTATTTACGGGTTAATAATCCACTCCCCCTACGGGGTCGTGGATTATTAACCCGTAAATCCACTCGTGCGTTCCCATAAAATACATTAAACGCATAATACATCATAGGAAATGACAAAGGGAATCTCTAGAGAACATGCTCTATAATATATCACACTCATTATTCTACACTTTACATAGGGACATGACATGAGTATGTAGTAAGAATGCACCTGATACAAATAAGGTAGGCAGCGGGGCAATGTCGATGAGAATTTTTAGAGACCTTACAAAAGAAAGCAGGACTAGTGCATGCCATTCCCGAAAGACAGCATCAATCTAACATAAATTCAAGGATAGTATACAGTATGTACATCTGTAGAATTCTCTTAAATTAATGTCAGCAACAGATCTAGAAGGAACGTTACTACTAGTGGACTTGTGGCCTGAAATGATATTTGCCTACAGCCTACCTGGTCATGCACGATTCACATTGCTATTCATTGATAAGGTATGTCGAAATACTCTTTAGAGCATAGATTTAGTCATTATAGTGATTTAGAAATAATAAACCACTGAATTGAGCACGGGCGTGAACTGGTTGGCGGGTTGAGTTTGCAAAGGTGTTATCCATAATATACTATGGATAACATGTTCACAGACTCAGGTTGGTAACCAATCCACGCCCATGGCATGGAATTGAGCGCTGTACATCTTGTCTGATAATGCTATCAGATTTCTCTTCTGAAAATGATGTGTGTAGATCAAGCTAATTATAAGCTTTTCTCATGAAGGATCAGAGGCATCGGTCATTCGATATGTGATAAAAATGCAAGAGGGATGACGCACCATAACCATATCATATATCACCATAAATAACATTGCTATTTACATATAATCAAATTAAGGGTAACACAGCAGTGTATTAGGTGCAGTAGGCAAATAATACATACACATCTAAAGATGATAACATCTGTACACATATTTTGTTCCTGATTCTACCCCATCTGCATTTGTATGAACGCACAGGGTCTAGTAATCGCCTGAGTCTTCCTCCTGTATCCTAGCTGAAGCCTTATGTTATCTCTATTGAATTACTCTGAGATGTAAACTGAGCAGATAGGGCCATCTCAATCCCGATCTTGTTACACTGTTGACAGTAAACAGAGATGCTACACTGACGGGCAGGGAGGGGTAAAACTCAAGTAGTGCAGATCAAGGGCTTGAGCACTCAAATGATTGCATGTATACTGCAGTGATTTTGTTTGAAGCTGTGTGGAGTGATCTTCAATGACCCGTGGCAGAATACCCTCAAGGTTCGGTTTCGTCCTGGGGGACTCAAGTTGACCTGAGTCCACCAGCAGGGCATTTCAAAACGACATCTATTGCTATGGTTATGAAATACCCTCCTGAGGCTCTCTTAGAGTTAGTGAGTACCGGTATCAACTGTGTACCGTTATTTTCATAGGTTATATAATCTATCTTCAGTTGGATGAGCAATGTCATATTTGCATGTCATTGGTTCAGATGGTACCAGGTTTAAATTCATATCAGGGGCGAATTCAGGTTTATGAAAAGGAGGGGATACAACCCTTGTTTAAGACCCTACTTTTGGCTATAGATTTTAAGCAATTAAACTTTAAACCATACCAAAAAAGAGAGGGGGGTGAGCCGGCATTATGATATTTCTGGTTAAAATGCCGTCCTGACACATGTGATATAGAAAGATGGATTTACCAAGTGATGAAAAGGGGAATACAATAAGCCTAGTCATGTTCATGATGCGTCAGACCTAGGTCATCTGATGCTTTCTATGACATCATGGAAAATGGAAATGTGCGGAACTGTTATAATAAGTTACTTGAAATGGTAAAACTTCCTGAGTTGAAGAATAAGGAGATCTGGATTATAGGAGATCTAAATGTAAATACTGCTGCACGTAGAAGTAATAAGTACAAAGTTATGCAATCTTTTCTACGCCGTAGTAAGCTTCGTTATCAGCAAACAAAATCAACTTATTACCACCCTCGTGGGAAATCCACATTGGATCATATATATTGTAACTCCCCCATGTATCAGCTCATGGGATCATTGATCATAGAATTGGGGATCATTTTCCAGTATATGTTATAAAAAAACAACGGAAAATCAAAAATGACGGCTATAAAGTAATTACCGGTAGGGTATACAAAAATTATTCTCAAGCATCTGTACGGCAATATTATGATGAATACAATATTGATGAAATTGATGATCCTTGCTATTATAGCAAACTTATCACCAAGGTCAATTCATTCCTTGATAATAAACATCTGGTAAAAACAATGAAAGTGAAGGTAAATCCACCAAAGGGTTATTCAGCAGTCATTGATAGACTTGTCATAAGAAAGAAGAAATTTCTAAAAAAAACTCAGGAAATATAGGGGTCTTCCACCAAATCCATATTTGGCACTACTTCATGATCTTGATCGACGTATTAAATATGAACTTACCATCAATAGAAGGACTGATGTACTTCGTAAATTAGATAAATACAAGAATGACCCTTGCAGATTTTGGCAAGAAGTATCACAAATGTGGAAAGGCCCTAAGAAGGAAGCAAACCTGAACATCGTTGATGATAATGGTGAAACTATTGAAACACACTTGGTTTGTGAATTTGTAAATGAGTTCTATGTTGATGTTGGTCCCAGATTGGCATCGATGATAGTGAACCCAACCAATGTGGCACATAACATCATAACCACCCTACTAGCACAACATCAATATCTGGATCTTGGTGTCATGGAATTGAAAGAAATATCACTGCCAGCTTGTATAAATTTAATAAAAAGTATCAACATAGGCAAATCATCTAGTATTAAGGATGTCAGAGCTGTGGTACTGCGTGACTTCATGCTGTTACAGCCTATTTTAATCTGTAATATCATAAACCAATCAATTAATAATGGGGAGATGATTACTGTATTTAAGCAAGCGAATGTAGTCCCTCTACCTAAGAGCGGTGATCTATGTAATATATCCAACTGGAGACCAGTTAGTCAATTAAATTTAATTGCCAAGATGGTGGAGAAAGCTGTACATGCGCAAATAATGGAATTTCTGCTGCAACACGATATCATAAGTAAGAGACAGTTTGGTTTCATGCCCGGTAGGTCTACCGCTAATGCGATTTTCCAGCTGAGTCATGACTTATTTGAAAGTTATAACAAGGGGGAGTGCTCGGCTGTAGTCTTCCTCGATCTGAGGAAGGCTTTTGATACGGTCAATCACTCCCTCTTGCTGATGGAAATGAGAAAACTTAATTTTTCACCCCACAGTATTGGTTGGCTAAGGTCCTACTTATGTGGTAGGACTCAATGTACTACAGCAAATGGGTTTGTCTCCACCGACTTGACTATATCCTGTGGTGTGCCCCAGGGATCAGTGCTGGGGCCCCTGCTTTTTGTAATTTATATAAACCAGATAACAAATGTTATTGAGAAATGTAAGTACTGCCTCTATGCAGATGACTTAGCTGTTTATGCCTCAGGTGAAAATGCTGCCACTGTAATAGCTGACCTACAGCATGATCTTTGTAATATATACTCCTGGTGTTGTATATATAAACTGACTGTAAATACTGATAAGACCAAGTTACTCTGGACTGCCCCAAGCCTGTTATATAATAGACTTTATTTAGCCCAGCAGTCGGTTAATTTAGGTGGTTCACCACTTGAAGTTGTTGAGAATTTCAACTATCTTGGTGTCATTGTGGATAGGGAATTGAATTTCTCCAAACACATGGACAAGGTCAAGGCCACTTTCCAAAAAAGATGTTACCAACTAAGAAAGCTAAGGAAATATTTAGACGGCAACCTGTGTTTAAAACTGTACAAACAAATGGTTCTACCTTCGATTGAACATGCCAGTTTTATACACGAATGTGGACCAAATACCAATGTAAAAAAACTACAAACTATGCAAAACCATTGTTTAAGGTTAGTCTATGGCATAAAAGATCCCAGGGACATTTCAGTTCATGACTTACATGTAAGATCTCAATGCCAGCTACTCCAAGTCAGGTGTAACAAATCATTGTTAGGTATCATGTATGATGTATCAAAGGAAAGAGAACATGTGAGAGTGCCCACATGAGTACTAAGAGGCAATGATAAGATCCAACTTAAAGTTAGTAGATCAACATGTATGGTATATGATAAATGTCCTTTATCCCGCGGCAAAATACTTTGGGATAAATTAAGCGGTGATATACAAAAAATTGGTACCAAAAAGGAATTTATGTCAAAGGTATCGTAATCATGCTATATCATAAGTAGCTACAATATGTAAAGGCGACCGAGTCTGCAGTTTGACTTTATCTCATGATAAGCAATATACTACACGGACCAGTATTACATCAATGAATGCCAGTCGGCGATGTGAAACATCTACCATGTACCTTTCTTGTAATCCGATCGCAGCGAATGTCTCATTTCTCTTTGATTATTTGATTTTCTTTCTTTTGTTTGGCAAATCCTGAAAAGCTTCCTTTGTATGATGCTATTGTGCCAATAAAATTGTTAAACTCAAACTCAACTCAATGCATCCCAGAGTGAGTGAGTGAGTAATAGTTGTTTAACGCCAATTCGACAGCTAAGGTCATATTCATGGTGAGAACTAAATTACACAATTCAACAGAGGATTGTGTCAGTGCATGTGCATATATGTGCACCACACACATCCTGAGGGGATAGGAAAGAGGAGAAATAGACCCTTTAAAGTGGGCTAGGGAAGCCCAATGCATCCCAGAAGCGCATGCACAGCATTGTTAATTGAGAACTAGTGGCTTCCTAGAGTGTGAGGCAATAAAACCTTTTTTTGTGGGCCTTTCACAGCAAATGTGGCCTGTTTTTAGGGCAAACTAGCCTATCTTCAGGGCAAACTCTGGCCTGTTTTTACGGCAAAATACGGCTTGTTTTTATGGCTTACTGTGACCTCTTTTCAGGGCAAACTCTGGCATGTTTTTACGGCAAACTCTGGCATGTTTTTACGGCACACTGTGGCCTGTGTTCACGGCAAATTGTAGCCACTTTCGTAGCTTTTACTCTACACCCATTCCCTTCCTTTCACGACGCCACTGACGTTGCCTATAGTGATGTGACATTACCAGGCAATGTGACGTTGCTAAGTAGCCTGATGTTGTGTCATAATTTATTATGGTTATATCACTCTCCAAGCTGATTTTCTCCGAAGGGCCCAATTCAAAACTTTAGGGTAAAATATCACAATAGCTTTAAGTCCCTTTATCACTTTATTTCTAGGACTAATATTATGGATGTTCGGCATCGATATAATGCGGTATACATGTTCAATATAATTCAAAATTACTTATTCTAATGGCATGTTTAATGACTTCAAAATGGCGGATTTATCAAAAATGTTCTGTCTCAGGTTGCTATGCAATGAAGCTAGAGATTATTGTCTTAATGAATTTTTTATATGAATTTGAATTGAATTATATGATTCAGTTGTTGAGGGGGAATGTTTTTGCATAGGGCTACCTCAAAATATTAAAAAACCTTGAAATCTTGGAGAAATATCGAGTTAACTTTGAGAAAAATACAATATTTGAAGATAGCCTCTGTTGGTTTATCTGTTCCTGGCAAGCAGTCAAGGTTATGTTAATGAGGTGGGAACCAGCGAAGAACTAGAGCCTTTTTATATAATAGGGTAATCAGATACTGACTGTAGCTAGCTTAGGCCTATATCTGGCACAATATCGCAGAATGATCCTACACGATAGCACATTCATGACCCAATTCCAATGTCATACTGTCCATTAGATTAGGAAAGCCTGCTGTTTTCTTCTGTAGTGACACCTGTTTCTCAAGTCAGATTACACAGCAAAAATAGCGTTTAGGTTTTAAACATGACTTGGGGATATTTTTTAGCATTGTTTAAAACCTGAACATAATAGGTCTGTTAGGTTTCTCATCAACTACACATATAGGAATTAAACAGTTTATTCTAAATGCAAAAACACTTTTGCTAAACATTTAAACATATTGAGTAGTAGGTGTTTAACTTTCAACATAAAATAATATGTTAATAAGATTCTTGGATGTCAAATGCACGCCAGATAACAGCACTACTGCTGAACGGACTCTCTGCACACATGCAGTCACCTGTTGTGACAAATATCCCCAACCAACTTGTTGATTATTGTTTCATTTCATAGAATGTTATGAGAATAGAAGCAACAATCGTGGAATGACTAAATTCCCCTTACACCACCATTATTATTGTAAAGTTATGCTTGAATTCTATGATAAACACATATTTCATGTCATTTTGTTAAATATAAAACAATGTCCCCCCTCCAAACGTTGGTAAGTTCAATCTGTTACCTATGCGTAAGACACTTCTGAAGAGGTAATTGAAGATCCACTTACAGTAGGGCATTGCTCTAGTCACTGCACTATTCTATTTCAACCATGCATCCGCAAACCCCTTCTTTATGCTAAATGCTACCACCATGAGATCTCTCACTCTCGAATACCATGCAAATCGTTATCTCTTTTTTCTTTTGTCAGGTGAGTGAGTTTGGAATCCCCGATGAACCAAGGGCATTACATGTAAATAAATAAAGTGCAATAATATACATCAACAGGGCAGGTAAGTGACAACTGTGAGACCACTTTTTATTAAAATTGTTCTTTTACAGACTCCTGAAAACCTACATTGTGTCATTAAGGCCTTATTCTGCCCATGTCCCATGACGTCCATGTCCCGTGCCGCCCATGTCCCATGCTGCCCATGTCCCATGCCACCCATCTCCCATGCCGCCCATCTCCCATCCATCCATCCCATGTCTACCTCCTATCCCTTGTCACAATTCATGGTCACACACTTCACATCCTTCCATCTGCCATGTGTTTATGGGAATGATCAGAAGGACTTTGAGCTTTCCCACGGTGCTATTTCTCTTAAAGGGACTGCTGATACTTGTGATTGATATGTGACCCTGCTAAAGGCCTTCAAAATCAATCATATCAAAAGGCTTTGCCCAGATAACCACACCACGCACTGTCCCCATACCTACTCTATGCCCTCCTTTTCTCATATATCTGAAATCTGTCTATAAGTGGAGTTAAAGACAGTTTGATTACCCTTTTATTTAGGGTAAAAAGAGCCCTAAATCCCATGCATTTCTCCATGGGAATAAAACCAACAGTACACTGCAAAAATGGTCTTTAGATCCTAAACACAATGCTAAATATATTCTTGCAATGTTTTTGTGATCACATTAATTTCCTACACATATTTAGCCAAACAATGTGCTTAGCTCAAGTGTTTAGAAATCTGGGTGTTTAGGTTTAAACTTTGTGTTTAGATATCTATGAATTTTTGTGTTTAGATGTTTATAAATTTTTGTGTTTAGATGTCTAAATGCTTTGACGGAGAGTTAGGGTGTGAAGACATGTATAAATTGAAAAAAATATGTCTTTTGTTTGTTTTCTCATTTAGTTGGAGGGGGGTATTTACATGTCAAAGTCTCCAAAGATGTCAGCCACACCTATTTATGTGTGTGTGTATGTACACACTGCATCAGAATAAGAGATTTGAGAAAGTACAACAGCTTGGCAGGAAGGAAATTGCTTTGTCTATTCCAGAATAACATGAAATAGACCTGTGTCAGTCATTAAGATTATTGATCATTTCATGCTAATGATGGTGGTGTAAGGTGAATCTAGTCAACTTTCTATTGCCCTTTCTATTCTCATGACATCCAATGAATAGAAACTATAATATACATGGGGTTTGGGTACATTTGTCACAAAAATTTATTATAATTGTGTTAAGCTAGTTCATTCAAAGGTAGTGCTGCTACCTGGTGTGGATTCAACATCCAAGTATCTAAACATAATGATGTTTAAATCTAAACACCTATTATTCAACTGTTTAAACTCTAAACATCTAAACATGTTTAGCAAAAATGTTTATGTAGTTAGAATAAAAGTGTTCATTTCCTAAATGTGTAGTCGATGAGACTCCTAATTGACCTATATGTTTAAGTTTTAAAACATGTTTAGACCTAAACATGTTTAAAATCTAAACACCATTTTTGCAGTGTATTTACCATGTCACAGCCATCAAAGTACACCTTAAATGTAAATGCTATTACATGGATAGCTTTGTCCTACTTTTTATCTCACTATATGACTAATTTTTGGGAGTTCAGTTGTAATGGAAACAGGGCTTAATGACAGGTTTTGATGGTCTATGCGAAACCTTGCAATCTCATTGTAAGCAAAGCATACCCCACAAAATGTTTTTTTTCATCATTAATAAAAAAAAAACTCATGTGAATAAAAATATCACTCATGGTATCTTTGAAGGGTGCGATAGGGCATATGCTGTGTAATGGAATAGTAATCTGCTAGAGGCCAAAAAAGCAATTGAAACTTGGTAATCATGAGAAACTTGGTTCAGGGCTAGTAAAAAGACATCGTCATTGTGCCTAATTTTACATCAGATTTATCACAAATATACACTTAATGCCAAAAATGTAGCACCTATTGCATAGCTCCCACATCACCCTCACTTAGAAAAGAAAATACATACTACCAACGGCCTGCTGGCTCCAATAGATGTGACCAGTGGGGTCTTTCAGAAGCAGGTAATGTTTACAACAGGTCATAAGGAGCTATGATAGCAGTTTTAATAGTGATTGTAGGCTTATAACTGCATGTGTTTCTAAAGCATTACCATTATCTTACTGTGTCTATAACTATATGACTGGCTAGAGATGATAATGGTTGCAGTTGTAAGTTTAGAATCTAACAGTTTTAGAAACAGATATTTAATGTTCATTATCATGTCCGGCTTCTGAAACACCCCACTGGCATTGCGGATAGGCACCATCTATTGTGCCCATCCAGCAGGCTTATCTTCTTCCAATATGTTTGCCAACAACAAAAAAGTATTGCCCTTCTCACACTGTAAAATATCTATTCTCTAGAGGTGATGGCTACCTTGGATGTACTCTGCATGAGGATAATAGGGAATACAATTCAAGGCAATTTTTAAACCGTTTTCAGATGCACATTTTAAAGTGAATTTTAACCTTACGCTACTTTGCCTCCCCTTAGGTTTTGCTCGAAGCTTAGAAAAACATAAGAAAATCAATATGACTTGTTTAGCCAGAATGAGTATGGAAATGAAACAGAAGGTCTACAATGATGCTTACTCCTCTCTTACTTAATATTCACAAAAAAAAAATAATATATATCCCAGCAATACGATAGTTAGCATTTGCGAAGGCACCAACAGGCTAGTTTGCAGGTTACCAGTATACCAGATATCCATCAAAATGCCCAGAACCACTTCTCTGCTGTCAGTGGAACAGCTCGGGCCGACTTGAATAATGCATGTCAGGCAAGGCCATACAGGGTCACCTAACAGCTATGTCCAGCTGATGCAAGTCCTAGCAGCTTTCACAAGGACCAGCCACAGCCAGGGATCAACAATGCGTATAAAGGTAATTAACTTCAGTAGATAGCCTTGTCCAGGTCTCTCTGGCTAAAACAATGAATGGGGACTTGAAATGGAGGGTCTTATGCTATCATAGTCAAGTTCTGATAAGAGGGGGTCACAAATCATAGAAAGTGTGCATATGGGGCTTACATGTCATTCACCCAGACATATGCCCAGAAAAGGAATTCTCATAAGTATGCTTCTTTTACAATAGCAAGGACACATCTGACATAGATGATAATGGGATTTTCTTAATCTACAGGTCAAAAAAGTCTGGACCTGAGATTTTCATGGAGATATGAAGATTGTTTCTGTAGAAAATTAAGCCCTCAACATGGCTTGTAACTCAAATGTCATTCTCCCAGACACAATTTCGCCCAGACAATTTTTGTCATTTTGGGCATATTTTACCCCCCTAGAGCCCAAAATATACATATGGGACCATCAAAACCCATATGTAACATGAAGATCTCATCCAGCCTGACACTTTGAGCCAAAGAAATAGAGGGGGAAACTAAAATTCCAAGAGTAGGGGCTGGAATACCTCCAAATTCGTCATATGCAAACCTTCTATGATTTTCGACCAGAGGATAACGTGTACATCACTTACAAGCAATATCCATCATTGCCAGGTGACAGGCTTATCTACTCTCAGGACAGGAAATATGCTGGCAGTCCACTGTAGATTGTGCTCTTTCACACCACAGAAATGTCTACTTTGTCAGGATAAGCACCATGGGATAAATGATAGATTACTCTCAGCTACACACCACATACCTTGTGGAATATCCAACTGAGTACACTGGCTTAGGTGGGTAACAGGTGCTGATAGTAAATAAATGTACAATCAATATTTTAGGGATTCAGTCATATACCAGGAATTGAAACACTTTTACCGCTTCAGATAATAGGCCCAGGCACTGAGACATTTGATTTTCTAGCACTGATACACTGTTGTAATAATGTCCACTAGTTGGATGCCATCTTGGAGGAGAGTACTGTCATATTACTGTTTGAAAATTTGTAGTGAACACAAAGACTCCCAGTATGCCCCATGTGATGCTGTGAGACCAAGTGTAAAAATGCATTATAACTGACAGACTAGATGTCCAGTTTTGTAAGGAACAATGCTATACGTGACTACCTTCAGAGTCTCTGGAATGTAGTAAGATAATACAAAGTTCTATAGGCTTTACTACTCCTTCTTGATTCAGAAGAAGATCAAAAAGATTATCCCAACCGAACGCTTGTAGTACAATGTAATATGTTCTGTGAGATGGAGTTATTACTTATCAGAATATATGTTTTATGTAATTTCAATTTCACAGAGCACCCACTTTCTTTCACATCACCTGATAATATCAAAGAGAATCGTTGAAAACCATATTTTCTATGGTATAACAGGCATAACCTCACATAATACACTCACTCAGTAGTGAGACTGCACCTGCTGTGAGGAATAGATCGTAAATCCTAACATATAAGGGGCAGCTTATATGATGACTGGCCCCATTGGATGTTTATTAACACAGGATGGGCCTACATTATATATATAGAACAATATAAAGATTTTACCCTCGCTGCCCCTGATTGGATGTTCCTGAAGATTTAACGGCAGTCTTAAAATCAATCTAGAAGAGACTGATTGGAAACCTTACAACGGGAAATGGGCTTGTCATCCTACGAAATATCAGATGTCAACTTTGAACAGACAAAACCTATTGTGAAGGCACGAGTAAAAGAATCCATTGTGACAGAGCAATCTTACGATATCTAGAAAGAAAGGCCATAGGGGGAAGCGATATTCTCACATACATCTCGTGCAAATAAGGATCTTATCGGCACGAGGTTTTCTAGTACACAGGACATTTTTTGGAAACATGACCATATGAGGAAATTTAGGAAACGGGACATACCACTAATATATTATCCATATTATTGAAGTTGGACATACAAATTATTATGTTATGGAAACGGGACATACCACGATTTTATCGAAGCGGGACATATCAGTATATATAATATTATATGTTATGGAAACAGGATGGTTCCAAGATATCCCCATGCTGTCCTGTTCCTAGATACACTTGTGTAGTCCCGTTTCCAAGATATCCTGGTGTAGTCCCGTTTCCAAGATAACCTTTTGTAGTCCTGTTTCCAAGATAACTGTAGTCCCATTTTCAAAATGTCCTGTGTAAAAAATCTCGTGCAGATAAGGATCTTGTTTGCTGGTTGTCAGAACTACACTTGAAAGCGTGAAAGTTGATAACTTTTTTTGATAGCCGAAGTTTCCTTTAGTGTTTTCTCATGGGATACTTGCTGAAATTATAAATGGAGACATTTTTGTGTAAGGTGATCCCTTATCATTAAATCTGAGGTTTTACCTGCAACTGAAACCATCATCAGGTGTTCGTCTTGCAAATTTATAAGGGATTCAATTCTCATAATTATAATATCAACCTCTGAGGAGGGTACGTAAATTATAGATACAAATGAAGATGTAAAATATATACTTAGAGGTTAAATAAAGGTTATTGATGTACAAGTTGAATTTAGTCACGGATACAATGAATGAGGGTGTTATACTCTATACACCACACGGCTCAACTGTCGCGCAGGGGATGTTGACACTATGGCGGAGACATGCAGCTGGTCGCTCGCTTCGAAAGTCTATGAGTCATTTTTCAACATAACATTATATAGCTTTGATATCATGAAAGGAACGAAAGAGGATAAACAAAAGAGGCTAAATTGAAGGAGGAAAGACTGACAGAGGGTAAAACAAAAGAGGGTAAAATGAAAGAGAAAGGAACAAGAGAGGTAATGAAAGAGAATAGAATGAAACAGGAAACGAAAGAGGAAATGAAATTTCATTTTCCTCTTTAATTTCATCCTCTTTCATTTTCCTTTTTCATGTCTTCCTCTTTCATTTTCCTCTTTCATTTCCATCTCTTTCTTTTCACCCTATTTCATTTTCCCTCTTTCATTTTTCCTCTTTCGTTCCTTCCTCTTTCATTTTACCCCTTTTCATTTAGTATTCTTTCATTTTTCCTCTTTCGTTTTACCCTTTCATTGTCATCCCTCTTTCATTTTCCTCTTTCATTCCTTTCTTTTTATGCCTTCTTCTATCGTTTTAACCTCTTTCATTTTCCTCTTTCGTTTCACCTTCTTTCATTCTTTTATTTTATCCTCTTTCATTTCACCCTCTTTCATTTTCTCTTTCATTCCACCCTCTTTTGTTCCTTTCTCTTTTGTTCCTGCTTCTTTTGTTTTACCCTCTTTCAATCTTCCTCTCTCATTTCACTGTCTTTCATTTTCCTCTTTCGTTTCACCCTCTTTCGTTTACCCTTTTTCATTTCCTCCCTTTTTCATTTTACCCTCTTTTATTTTCCTGTTTGGTTCCTTCCTCTTTCATCCTTCCTCTTTCATTCAACCTGTTTCACCCTCTTTGAGTTTCCTATTTCGTTACTTCCTTTCATTTTCCTCTATCGATCCACCCTCTTTCATTTCCCTCTTTCGTTTCCCTCTTTCACTTCTTTGTCTTCTTTTCACCTTCTTTCGTTTCCTCTTTCATCCCACCCTCTTCTGTTTTCCTGTTTTGTTCACCATTCCTATGTTTCATTCCTTTTTCATTTGTTTATTCCTCTTTCATTTGTTCCTTATTCTTTCATTCATTCCTTCCTTCCTTCCTGCCTTCACATTTTCCAGCACAATCTACAGTGGACTGCCAACATATTTCCTGTCCTGAGAGTAGATAAGCCTGTCACCTGGCAATGATGGATATTGCTTGTAAGTGATGTACACGTTATCCTCTCATATCAGAACCTGGCTATGATAGCATCAGACCCTCCATTTCAAGTCCCCATTCATTGTTTCCTTCCTTCCTCCCTCCCTCCCTCCCTCCATCCATATTCTAGTATAGTTCTATTCCCTAAAAGATACCTGTCACAAGTCAGTGCAGATCAGATTGACAGTTGACAGTGAGTTTTTTTTATTTTTCAGTTGACATTGACAGAACAAATTCTTTTTTAGATGACAGTGACAGCATGATTATTTTTTTGGGTGTTGACAGTGGCAGCACAAAAAAAAGATTCTATATACAAATTCTTTTTTTGAGACAAAAGTTTTTTTGGAATTTTCTTTTTTGACAATTTTTTTTTTGAGAAATTCTTCTTTAGTTTGAATCTTTTGTTGTTGGCCCTCATGGGCCACCATAAACATCTCATTGAAGATAAATACAGGGATGGCGGTGCACCGTTGGTTTCAATCGTTACTCGTACGTTTTACAAATACAATAATCCCAACTTTAAGAACAATTTGGTTTTGTAATGCCATCTGCATGTACTTACAAAATTTAATGTTCACAAGGTGTGGTTATTGTCCACTGAGATGAGTCTTCACGTTGTAGCCTGAAGCACTGTGCGATCTCTATTGAAGTACGTCCAGATGTAAGCCGCAAGCTGAACAGATAGGGCCATCTCAATCCCCATTCACCATGTTCCATCACCTTTAAAGGGAACGTTCACCAATTACGTCACTGCTTAGGGGGTGGGGGTGGGGGGTCTTTGGGTTCCTCTATGTTACATACAAAAGCAGTAACAAAGTTCTGGGTGGGTCCTGAATAAATGCATAAATAACGTTCCCTAATACACCGTCAGCAGTTACCGTCTAGATCCTGCAGTGTTATGCAGCGAGGGCTAAATGTGTAAAGTACTGTAGTGTAAGGGATAATACCATCAACAAGTTATCTGCTGCATACTCTTATTTGAAACTTCCTTGTGCATAATCCCCATGGACTCCTCAGCAAAAGTACCCTCCAGACCTCCCTGGCGGAAGGCAATGACAAGAGTAAAGTGGACAAAGTTTTCTCGTAAAAACAGGATTGCTTGGCTCACAAGGCAAAAGCAATATTAAAAAAAATGCATTTTATCTTCCATAGAGATCTCGTTAAGAGCAACATGTTAAAAGAAAAGAATGAAACTTTGGGAACCAGCTTAACAACAATGAGACAGTTCCTTAAATCCAAATAATGGAATGTCCAAGGTATTCATGGGACTAAAGCTACAATGAAAACAATTTGTTAGATACGCATCACAAATCTTTACACTTGAAATACGTTAGTGAAGACAAAAGCAAATGGGCCTAGCATTGTCATAGTCATCACAAGATGACGTTTAAAATCATGAGAGTGTGAGAGAAAACATGGACGTGCAATGTAAAAAGTAAAGACTTCCTTTGAAGAAACGCACAAAAGATGAACAAGGAGGAGGAGAGAAAGGCTTTTTTTCAGAGATCGGCTAAGAAGGCCCATATCTTGTATTTAGGAAATTGGCATGCCCCACCGCGTGTTGCACAACATATGCTAATCAGATCTTATTAGTGTTATATTAATATGGTGGAACAGGTATTTGACTCTAAGTTACAGTGTAAAATCGCAACGTGTGGAAAATTTTGATTCGATGATGAATAGATTCCATCAGTAGTTATTCTATAACCAACGAATTCACGAAAATATTATCTTTTCACATGTGTGATATAGTCAGGTTTACAGTACCAGGACAATAGGTACTGAAGTAGCAGCCAACCCCGTTTTAAATCCTCATGATGCACCAGATTCTTAAGCGTGAAATGATCCATTAAAATGGAATTAAGCTTGTTGCACCTTATCTCATATCCTCACATTCCTAGTGCTCTACCCATGTAGATACCATAGAACTACAATTCAAATCCCATCTCACCCATTCTACAAGGAAGCTACTATGTGTTATACAGTTTTCATCTATAATCACATCCAGCATGCAAAAAACACGCCTACCGAGAATGAGACCATGGGAATGGGATAAACACTCCTGGATCTAAAACGTTCACAATGTATGGTTTGGCTGTCCCCTTCATTGGATAAGCTGTTATTAGCAGGGTGGAAAATACTTCTCCATTGTTATATTAGCTGGAAATTATGAAGAAATGGACTTGTCATAGAAGACCTATGGTAACAGGGCTATTGCAGGATGCAAGCATGCGTGGGCATACTGCTAGCACTGTAGGTGGTGTCATGACTTATACAGAGTTATTTGATATGTTGAATGTGTTGAGGAGGAAATTGAAACCTTTTTTTCACAAAAGTAAAACACATTGTTCTATGAGAAATTATCAGGTAGTTCAGGCCAACAGCTTTGTAATTTGCTCTCAGATATTTATTTAAGCAGAGTACAGTGGAAGCATAGAATTAATTAAAAAAAGTGTTAAATAAGAAAGAGGGACGAAGCATAAATTGTGACCATGGTAATCCTGTCTGCGTTATGCACGCTTTAGAGTGACGTCATGAAGGTTGATGTGCTTAAACGAACGTGTATTCTGTGTAAGCTTTAATAAACATCCCTGTTTTCCCAGAAGACAAAATGATTGGTTGAAGGGTATATTGTTACCTATTAATATCTTCAGTAATAGGAGGATTCTTAAAGGTATGTAGGTATGGGCTTGGGGTATTGAAGTCCTTGCTGTAATGAGTGATACATGAAAGCCCATCGTCAACGTATCCACCCTAATAGCAACAATATATGACCCGTGGAATGTAAGCCTATTAATGCAATAAGGCATATTGTTCTTCTCAAATCCACTCGGGACGAATGGTTACTCAACATCTCAAATTCTTATGATTACCAACAGTAGCATTAGGATGTTGATCACTGGCTTTCTAGTGGGACAGGTATTTGAATAATGGCTCTTCTGTGGTCATGTGAAATGGCCATTTCACATGATCACAGAAGAGATTATTGTAAGCAGCAGGATCATATAATATTATATTGATTAGGGCTAAAATGGTGGTAATTCCGGGAACAACTGCTTTAGTAGACATATTGGACAAAATGGAATGTGGATAACTTTACAGACATTTTGGAACAAAAACTTCTGGACAAAGTGGAATTTTTAACTTTTCGTGGACGTTTTGGAACAAAACCTGGTGGACATAATGGAATTTAGGCATTTTTGTGGACAATTTGGTACTAAACTCGGTGGATGAAATGGAGTTTGCGGACACTTCGGAACAAACCCTAGCGGACACAATGGACTTTGGACATTTTTGCGGACGTTTTGGAACAAGAGCTGGTGGATAGAATGGAATCTGGACACTTTTGGTGGACATTTTGGAACAAAAATTGGTGGACAAAATAGAATTTTGAACTTTTTGTGGATGTTTCGGAACAAAAGTTGGCGGACACAATGGATTTTGGACATTTTTGTGGATAATATTAGGATTTGAACTGATTGTCCCAATTTAGTCAAATCTCTGGCCTTTTTTTCTGCAGCCACTTAAACTACATTTAGTTTCCTTTCTCAACTTTTCATGTTGGTAAATGGAATAAGCACTTGCCTATTTTGTATCATTCATGACAGTACATTCAATTCTCTTTTATATTTAATCTAGTAACCGCTCAAAATGCAAATCCAAGGTTCTCCAGTTGGTGAGGAGTACCGAAGGATCACACATGAATTGACTAAAGCCAAAGGTGCAGTAAAATTGATTATGTGTATTTGAATTAAGACATTTTGGGCTACGGCTATTGAATCAAAGTCCCTAGAAATCATCCATATTTATTGGCAGATGATGGCCAGCCAGATTTTTGGGTCAATATCTTACCCATGGTCATATGAATTTGCTGAATATAACCACAATGTTGTCCTCAGAGTAATTAAAATGTATACACACTTTGATAAATGCATTGCAGGCTGTTTAACACCTGCCACCTTCTGATATATATTTCTACTGCCACCATTGGCCAAACCCTACCTGTGAAGACCAGACCACTTTTCCATACTGTTAATAGTACCTTTTCTAGTATTGGCTTGATGAAATAAATGTATAACAGTACCCTTTGAATCACTTATCTCCCAGATGAATGTAGGTGAATATAATAGATGGACAGTTTTGTGCCTAGGCATCATTTTAATAGAAAAGCAGTGAGACAAATGTCAATAACTACTGACTGGAATTTGCTAATATATTGTTCTTCTTTTGTAGAGATCCTCCTGCCTGAGTGAAAGCCTGTTATAGATGGTGATATTGAAGCTTTATTGAAAGGCTGCAATGAACATTGATCAGAAGCTCAAACAAAAGCTACCAAACAGATAGTGTCCGTAGAGGAAGTCCAACAGCTTTACATACCGAGCCACTACTGCCATACAGAAATACTGGAGCTATTAATACTTAGCTTGCCCCTACTCCCTTCTCAAATAATGATAGCTACAAGGTAGCAACAGACCTCTGATGAAGGCTTGCAATAGCTCCCTAACTTTCCAAATAATTCTCTGTGTCATTGTGTATGTATTCATAACTGAAATGTGACATTTTTACTTATTGAAGGCCACTATAAGGTTCTTTAAACTAATTTAGTTCCTGTTTGTCTCTAAGTACATTTAATAGAAAAATAACAATACCTGCTATGCCACTGAGGCTTCCCATGCTACTTCTAGAATGCCACTTGTAAAATTCTGTGGCTCTTGCATTTCAATCCTTTGAATTCCAATTTTAAATTAAATAATTGAATGAAGGCAACCCTCATGGGTAAGTTGGAAGGGGACACCCATATTTGCTTGTTTAAGTACACCTGTACTTATAAATTTGAAAAGTGTCCAGCCAAGGGAAAAGGGATGCCCAAGGAAAATGTCAAATTTTATATAGTCAGGTTATTAAGCATTAACCCTCATGATATCTGTAATGGTAGATATAATCATGCACAGTGATGCAAATTAGGAAGATTGTCATTCTTTTTACATTAATTTCCTCTAAAAGCTGATCTATAGGATTTTTGCCATCCTTTTTAAGCACATTGATCCTATGGATGTTTCCATGGCAACACAGGTAAAACACTTATTTCTGCTCAGAAATATTTATTTTACATTCTGAAGATTTGTATTAAAGATTTCTTTGGGACTCCTGTAGTTCATATCAAAGTGGAGGTACTGTGGGTCTATTTTCCACTTGTTAGGCCATAGTGGTGTCCCTCTGGTGGCCAGCATTGGTACTAAATCCCCTAGGCTGGTCAAAATGGTTTAGGATAGAGTGACCTTGAGTTGTGTATGTACCTTGAGTCATAGGCATTCCAAAGAGGGTCTAACTTTGCAGATTGGACCAGTAGAAGTTTCTGGGTGAAAATGCCATTCAATATACATGCATTTAAGCCCAAAAACCGCGATTAAATGCGCGCTTGGGCACCTAGGGGTTAAGTGAAAGCAAATTCCAGAAAATGCATGAAGTTTTTGCCCTGAACTGATGGGTAAAATATCGTTTCACACAGGAGTAATTACACATCGACAAAAAGGACTTATTTTGGAATGGACGACTCGGTCAACACACCTCACTGATTTGTCGGGTGGAGTAAGTGTTAATGCCCATTGGCCAATAATCCCAAGCTTATTAATTAGGTAGTTAATTAGGGACCTAAGGAGCAAGGCTTGAGGACAACATGGGTTGAGCAGATGGGAAGGGGATTCTTGGATTCTCATTAATCATTCGGTTACCCTGAAGAAGCATGGCCCAGCACTCAACATGGAGTGCTCTGAGATGATAAAGAAGGTCCCCACCTGACACTGATCCCAATATGCACAAGATGACCTCCTAACCGACTAAGAGCCACTTCATACTGTCCAGGGCAGCATGGCTGGGTTGGAATCCATGATATCGCAAATTCCCTCCTGGAATGCTTGCCAGCAAAATCATGATGATTTTCTATTTTAAGAAAGCTTGATCAATATGGAACATACTAAAGCTTGGAAACTTGATTATGCTCTCCATCCCTGGATATTGTAGAGGAGATTGTTTGAAAGACCTGTTTAAATGAGGGATAGAATTACTTTTCTCTGTATAGATACTGGTGGATTCAAGTTAATGTACATCCAATTCCAAGTTAGGATTTCAATTCCAAGTTAGGATTTCCTTTTATCATTATAATGGACAGGAAAACAGCATTAGCGGTTACATTTACAAGAATTGGCAGTGAAAATAAAACTACAGCAAATGCTTAAAGATCCGCTCTAGCCCCAAACAACCACAATTGTTTTTAATTGAGGAGTGACACTTATGTAAGCTATACACGGAATGCAAAAAAATGCTTGTGACATACAGCAATACGTGTGCAATGCATCACTGCTTGAATACAGCACAGCAAAATACTTTGGAGTGTTGCGTAGTTTGCATGGGCGTACAGATGTTGGAATCGTGTCCTTGAAGCACAGCCCCAACAGTGTCTACAGGATGACCACTAGCTCAATAATACTCCAGTAAGCCTCACATAGTATGCACAAGCACACGTCTGTAAGAAAGACTCATTATATCCAGCAAATAGACCGGCAGTAACGTATGCAAAGGTATCCACATTTTCTTAGTTGCTTCAGTAAGCAGCCGAACCACCTCTCCCAGAGTCGATTCACTAACAAGGAGAGTTCTTGTTCCTACCTTTCTAATCCCTCCGGACCTAGGGTAGATACACGTACCCTAACTCGGAGACATCACTTCCTTTTGAGTCAGACAATTAAAAAGTGTGGTCCTTGGCACAGCCAGTCTATTTCAAAAGTGTAATGGTATAAAAACATCCACAGCAGGTGTTAGAGCCAGATAACATAATAATGAATGTATCTATGTTTAAGTGCGATGGGTTAGCCAATATCAAACAATGACTATGTACATCAAGCACTGTTCTTCTGAATTCTTCAATTTGACAGTATAAGTATGAACAGTATTATTTCAAATATATATTGTATTAATGATTGGTCTAATCTTTAAAAGTCAGTAGCAATTACCATGTGGTGTAGGTATAGTGGAACCAAACGTGCCACAATTTTCATTGCATTATACCAGATAAAATTCACCATATAAATTGCATTGAAAAGGGTGAATAGAATGGCCGATGTATGCACTTCAATATAGCAAATAGAAGAAATCCATCCATCAAACATGTAATCTATTATTTTGATAGATGTGAATTAAAGTAAGTTTGGGGTAGGTTTAGAGGAACCATACGTGCCACATAAGTTCCTATTCCTCGTGTATCTAATTTTGGATGTTATAAACCTCAAATGTTCTCAAAATAATCTTTCTTATTTGAGGTATTGATAGCAGAAATAAGAATGAGATTCTGCCTGAAACTTTTGATATGAGACATGTTTACGTGACATGGAACCGTACATGCACAATGGATAACAGATTTAGTGTCAATCTGGTCACTTGAAGAGTAAATAGTTATGCCTCTAAATATGAGGCTATTTAGACCAGAATCCCAAAGGATTGAATTGTAAATAATTGATTTGTAGAAGGAATTTGCAATAATCCATATTAGTGTTCCCAATTTTCAGGTTAGGTCACTCTATGCATAGGTATTCTTGACACCAAAGTCTGAAACTATCCAAGCATTTGTAAATTTCACCGAATTGGATCTCCTGTGACCCCTACTCAGTGCAATTGACCATATATACATATCATATTCTAGGAATTGAGAATTCAATAGCTTTTATGTTAAAACTAATTGAAGGGTACAAGTTCCAAACTGAAGATTCCAATGTTGTACATAACTTAACTGTCTTCTTGATCTTTATTGATAACAGCAGCATGGATGTTCGTACTAAGATCCACAAGTAAATTTCCCTAATAACTAGAAATCCATGTGAGCGACTCATGGTAAGTCGACCCTACAGTCTTGTCAGTTAGATTCAGGTAACAGCAGCTCACATTGTCAAGGATTAGCACAGGAAGCCTTATTAGGTGGTAGTCAGTGGGTACCAGGCGAGTTAATGCAGCCTGAGCTGATAGCCGCTAATTAGGCCTATTATTGGTGGACCCGTAACTGGACAGCTTGGAGCAGGTAGTGGAAGAGGGGGAACTGGAAGAGGATGGGTGTAAATTGATGCCATATGATGATGATAACGATGCAATAAAATTGACAGATTCAGTGATTAACTGCTTATTTCAAACTCAGTGATTGCAGAGATTCAGATTTAAAAACAATTTGGTTTGCTAATTTCTACACTCATGTTGCGATAATTCTCGCTAGATTGGAATATTGGATGCTTAGCTAAGTGATATTCAAAGTTCTTGTAAGACTTATCAATAATGAAAGCAGTATTGGAGTCGCTGGCTTCGAAATTGACCTTTTATTCAAGGACAAACCAGACCCATTTTTGTTAGTTCCTGAGCGTCATGAATTATATCGAGGTCTTTGGCCTTATTTCCATTATGAATAGGACTTAAATCACAGTTGCTGCACAGATAAGCTCATCCATATTGCAAGCCAATAATGCAGCAAGCGCAACGTCCCAACCAGATTCTTCATGATTAATAAGCCACGTATTTCTGTTGTTCATGGGCAATATCAGAGAATTCATTGATCTGGATTATCAGCTTGATCGATACACTGTTTTGCTTGTTTACAGCATCGTACATCATGCTCAATGATGGCCTCGATCTTCCAGTTCCCAGATCTAATTCCACTGCAAGGGCTACAGTAGTACATGCACAGAGAAAAGAACATTGATCGCTTTGACGCATACTGCACAGGTCAAAATTTGTCTCCCACATGACATTTATGAAGGCATGTCGAATAAGGTTGACCCTCTCATATTTGGTTTGTCAACTCCACTTGACATGCGTAATGAAGACACATCACACATTTCTGATCCATTCACCTGAGTGCTAGGTAATACTGTGAGACAATTATGTAAGGGTCAAGAGCAGTCAATAGCTATGTACTAATGGTTCAATCAAGGCAGGCCTATAATAGAAGGCAGGGGATATCATAGTCCCACAGGCCTGCACACCAAGGCACTTTTTTCCTATCTACAGAACTTCTACTTGACTGAGGACCTCTATGCAGTCCGTAAGACAAGGGCATGGAGGTGCATGGCAATGCCATCTGTCTCCATGCAATGAAGATACTGAAATTATAGACTGTGGGTTAGCATACAATCTTTTGGTATTTTCACTGACCCACACACAAGGTGTCTAACCTCTCCAGTTGAAGAATTCAGGATTGTGGATGTCTATTTTGATATTCAATAACAAGTGCAAATTTAACAATGAAACAGAATTCACTACCATTCGTTGATAGTATTTACAGACCTTAGTGATCTATTCTTCATGAAAACAAAATGACACAGATACATCAAATGTCTCAAGTGTTGGTAGTACCTCTTGGTAGTGATTAATCCTGGTACTAAAATGGTTGTTTGCCCCATCTAGTGGAATATCCTAGAACAATGATGTATGTCAAACCATCACATGTCAAGAACCTTCGACATGACCGTGACCCTAGTCAACTCACAGATGACGTGGCATTTAAAGGCATGTCAAATCATATGAGGATTATTGTGTGCTACAGTTGTCATGGTGACATATGTGCACATGTCCCAATGACGTGTGCTCTCTGTGTCAAATCAAGTTGACATGGGTATACATGTCAATTTGTCAGGAAGACTTTTTTCAGTGTGACCATTAATGAGATCACTTTTACCACGTATCAAGATGATCCTGGATCCTCCAGGGATCATTTTTCAATGAAGTAGAGTCTACCTATGATATGCTTTCAAGTTATTGTTATGCATGAGTAGGTAATTAAATTGAATTGAATGTTTATTGACAAAAAAATTCCCATGTCGAAGGGAGTATTTCAACAATTATTGTTAACTAGGCGCACAAAAGTGTAATGTGTCTGATCATTCATAATAGATGCTCTCAAAAGACAATCTACTCATATACCATGCATTTTATGCACTCACTTGGATTAATTTATATGCCCTACACTAAGATGGGCTAGGGTTGTTAGCTGTGATCCAAGGCCTATACTGAGGCTTCAGATTCCTTAGTAGGGGGCACCATTGCTTGATATAGTACCCTGCGAGATAGGAATAAGCAGCGATAACAGCCAGCATGATGTGTACCAGGTGTTATGTAATGAACCGCACCCTAAAAGGCCTGCACTAAATGAAATGAATTATCTCATTGACCAATAATATATATATCCAGCTAGGTCGGTATAATAGGGCACATTTTAGCAAACTTGTGTGCTTTGTACTGCAAGCAATAGTCAGCTTGTATGATATGAATCCCCAAATCCCAAACAATAACATTGCAGAAGATCTGAGACTGGTTCAATAAAAGCCTGTGGACCACAGACCAATATCCCATCATGAAGCTATAGTATTGTAGGGGCCAGCTCTGGCTGTGAGTCCATGGCGGTATGCTATCTGTCCCCGTTCCGGTTGCACTAGCCCCCAGGGGCTGGTCAGCCAGTGAACACTGCCCCCTTGTGTCAAACCGATCCAGATGTAGGTGGAAGGTAGAGAAAGCCAGGTCTGGGGATGTAGCTCAGTTGTAGAGCGCTTGCTTGCAAGTTGAGAGGTACCGGGTTCGAAACCCGGTGTTTCCAAGTATGTTTTCGCTGACCTCTACAGTATCCTTGGCCCATGCCTGAGATCTCCACCTTCCACCTACAGCTATACCACCGGCGTGGATTTTGTTTTCCCACACTCGGCACTATCTGAGTGTTGCATCGAACCTCGCACTTGATGCATTAAAAGCAATGATGCATCCTTCCTGTCAATGCATTAATGCGATTATATCATGATTTTCCCATAAAAAAAAAAATGATCACTAAAATCAATAAAAAAGAAAACAGACCATTTACCCTGGCAGGGATTCGAATGCCAACCTGCTAAAGCAGTCAACCGTCCACACTATGACCCTGGCTGGCATTGCTTTACCTTGTCTTGAGCACTGCCCCGTAATGGCAAATAGTGATTTAACACTGGGCTTTGACGCGACTACCCATTGAAGGAATCCATGTCAACAGTATACACATAACAAGTAAAGACACATGTTATGTTGTTTCTATAGATCAGTTGCCTGGAGGCACTGCCGAAGACTATGCACAGCATGTCTGTGAATCACTAGAGCGTGTTTCTACTGTTTATTCAATGTTAACAGGAGAAGATCATGCTAAATGTAGATCTCAAATGATCAACAATATATCAAATACAATGACTGACCGTGCAGCGGTTAACCATGCTGCTATTCTACGCATAGAAGATGCATGCGGCAAAACGCTGAATGAGCTAAACTGTCACTTGCATCCTCTTGACACCATAGCAAGCTCTTTGCGCACAACCCTTAAGGCTAATGAGCATGATCACGGAAAAATCTATGGCAACGATTGTCATGCAGGCAATATTGTACTAAAGCTCAACAAAATGCGCTATGTGGATGGAAAGGGGGATCACAAAGGATTCCTGTTGTTCCTGCAGTTCTTACAAAACACTACCCCCAGTTCCTTGCCTATTTGCAAGACAACATTGTCTCCTGTGGTGGACTTAAAGCCGCAATTCTTGCAGACTTTGTGACAACCACCGCCAAAGTTGAGATACAAATACTAGGTCTGATCGGGAAGCTCCTATCAGGACCTTGGATGAAAAGGTTCTACACTTCATCAGAGAATCAAGTTCATCATCTTAAAGGCTTTGAATCAATCAATCATGTTATTAGAGAACTTCAAAGGTACCAAGCTCACCCAGTGCTGACGCTCACCACTGACAGTGACTTCTTCGGAGATCAACTTGTATTAGATGACAGCACATTGCAATCATTACAGAAAGTCCCTGAGGATGACAGTATGTTCCAGAAAATGATGAAGGCATGCCTGACTTCGGTAATAGATGTGCTCCAGCGTCAATACAAGCGGTACTATCAACTTGAGCAAACAGAGGAGCTTCTGAACCAAACAGAATCAGCAAGGGATTACAACATTGATGCTGAAGAGGTTATGGGCATGTTCAGCACTGCTGTAGAGCATGCACCCAATGCCACATTATGTTTCATTTCTTGCAAAATTTGAGCGAAAAAAAAAACAAAGTGGTTGCATACCTCGATGAACAAGAATCTTCACAGAGAGAGAAGATAATAAATGCAGCCATATCATCAGGCAGGAAACAAAGAGAGACCAAAAATAAGAGGTGTTGTGAAGTAAGGAAGGAGTTAGCAAAGAGATTGACCCTCAAACGAGAAAGGAAGCACACCATGGAGAGGCATAAGATCGAGAGAAAGTTCAAAGCAGGAAAAGTTGACATAAAGACAGAATACCCGGACTTGGATGAGAGCAGGAGAGAAGATCTGCAGTCTATCCTGGCAGGCCAGATTGTTGGCAGAAGGCTTTGTCATGTCTGGTACGATCGAAAAGAAGAATCACAATCTATATACAATGGCAAGGTTGAAAAGATGAAGAAAAAGGCTGGGGGGCACATATGTTATTGGTTACTGGGAGCAAGATCAGACATATGAGAATGATACTGTGGACTATGATGTTTCAAAATATGAAGTAGCTGCTGACCTGTTATGAGAAGATTTGACCCTTCTGTGAAAAACACCCACCCTCCCACGTCCCAGTTAATGAACCCTTGTGGTAAGTCCTTAATGTAAGCCATGTTATTGTTAGGTTATGATTTTGGGTTTATCTATATTGATGTTTTGCACCCCCAATAACCTTTTCTTTCAGATACCAGTTTATCTTTAGGTTGCGATTAAGGTTTCATTCATTTATGTTAATGTTATAATGTTTCCTGACTGTATTTTTTTTCAGGTACCAGTTGCCATTTTCTGTATTATTGTATTAATTTCTATGCTTACATAGAATAGAAAGTGCTAGCAGGGAAGGTCCCCTACTGATACAATTGCATTTACTGACCACAGGCCTTTCTGAAGCGATCATACTGCTGCGGTGAGCGCGGATGTTTGCATACCTAAATGGACAACATTCACTTTCATAATTTTCAGTGTACAACATAGCTGTAGTGGAATATAATATGCTAGTCTTGGTTGCTAGAACTGCAGGCTATCCCTACAGATCCATTGGTGCTCTTTAGGGGCCACTATTTGGGATACTAATCCTATTTCGCCCTTTAATCTGCCTCACCGCAGCAGAAATAGGTTGATTTTTTTATGAGTAAAAATCTCATTAAAATAGTAATATCCCCTCAACATAATATCCTTCATGGCAACATAACAGGCTCTTTATAGGCTATCTCCACTGAAAAAATCATAAAGATATGTGAAGAATTGACTGAGATATTAAAAATTTAGTTCATACCAAGTGAATAGGGAAACAAAGTTACAATCATTTCAATATAAGGTACTCCATAAAATACTAGCTTGTAACAAATACTTGTTTGATATACGTGCAAAGGAAAGCCCAGAATGTGTATATTGTGATGGTAAGACTGACACCCTCGATCACTTCCTTGTGAAATGCCCCCCAGTAGCCTACTTCTGGAAGTCAGTCATACGATGGATAAACACTGTTGCTAAGATTGATACAGGGAATTTAGATGAGCATGAATTGATACTTGGATTATGTAGAAAAATTCCAAATGGTGATATCATCAACAATGTAATGCTTAGAACCAGGTTTTACATTTATAGGCAGCGTTTGTATCATAAGTGCCATCTTGATCTGTTGCAATGGATAGGAGAGTTTAAACACTCTCTTCTCTCAGAACAATTTATATGCAGTTTGGAGAACAAGCAAAAGAGGTTTAGGAAATGGGAGGCTATTTTGGACTCAATGTAACCGCTATGCAAACACTGAAAGAAGCCTAGTATCTCACTCATAGCATACTTCCTAGATAGGGGAACGGAGCTGCGAAAACTGTATCGATGTAGAGGTATATCAGTATCTAGTCTCTATCACTAGTCATATAGAACACGTCTATTGTCATACTCACTATAATAATGCCCTATGTATTGTCCTGTGGGGTCCTGTGGTGTTTATATAACAAAATATCAAAAAATGTAGCGAAGACCTGTATAGCTATAGACATTTTTTCTTTTTTAAATAAAAAATGAGCGCTGCTCTATATATAAAAATTTAGTTCAGATATTTGCTGAACACAGTCACAGCTCGCCCCATAGGCTCCTAGCTTAAAGCAGTGACGAGAATCTGCCAAATTCTGCGTCAGTTGGTGGGCCATATCTCCCTTAATATTAGCTCTAGAAACATAATTCCGAAAGCACTGTGTTTCTCATGCCTAGTCCTATCAAATACAACACAGAAAACACACATTTGTTGTATTCTCAATTTTTCATTCACATACCTATCAGTGTGCAATTATCAACTGCTAACACACAGTGGTTATCCACAAAAATGAACATGAAGGAGCCAAAGTGCTGTATACCACAGTGGTCTGGATAAGCACCCTACACTCATAGATTTCAACCTGCAAGCCTTTGCCCCCGGCCCTTATTCAAGACAGGCGCTTTTTCAAGACTTAGTTTATAGTGCATAACCATGCTTATTCATTTACGTTCCATTTACAATGAGAAATGGCAGAGAAAAGAAGATTGTGCCAGAATGATGAGTGAGAGGCACTAGGTTACAAATACCTGCGGAGTGGCCCAGTGAAGACAGGCATCCCCCAAGGCATAATGCTATTGCTACAGTCAGACCTTGATAGTCAGCCCCTTGTGGTTGCAGGCATAAAAATGGCGGATGTCAAATATGGCGGACTATCAAGTCATATTTGAAGGCAAATGTATTAGGCCTATCCCAGAAAAAGCCTGATGGATCCTGTGTATATCAAGGACCGGACTATCAAGGTCTGACTGTATATAGGACCCTCAGGCTAGGGAGCTGCTTTAACCCTTAGGTGCCCAAGCGCACTTAAATGCGCGGTTTTGGGCTTAAATGTATGTATATTGAAGGAAATTATCACTCAGATACTCTTACTGGTTCAATCTGCAAAGTTAGACCCTCTATAGAAAGGCCATGATGTCACAATTACAATGCAACCATCCATTTTGCTTGATCTCCATTATACTAAACAAAGGGAGTCAAAACCTGAAAATAAGCTGTCATATTATGTGATTCATTAGAGGACAACCCTCCAGGGGGCTAAGACCTGACTTGACACCAATATTATGCTGGATCATATATATCCAACGTGCCATACTGTCATTAAATTCTAAAAGAACTGCTCATATCCATAGAGAATCCATGCATTGATACTAGCACATTCTGTTTCCTGGGATGGCAGTACACATTATAGGCAGAATAAGAATTGAATGTGCTGTGAGGTCTCAGGGACTATGGGAAGTGAGGGGGGCTATATCATAAGACAGGAGAGACCAAATACTACCAAATAACAACAAATGGAATGGTTTGGTAACTATGACTACCAGACCTGACCAATAAATTCCATGTCCTTAACTGAAAGTCTTCACTGAGTTATTAGTATTCAGAAAGTGTAATGCAGAGCCCAAATCAAGAGAAAATGAAAATAATACATGGCCTTATAAACTAGTGATACAATTGTGAAATAATGTAAAATCTTCAAATAATTCTGGGCATCAAAGGGTTAATGCATAATTGAGCACAGTACTTGATATCGTAGTTAAGTCACACAAGCTCCATCAGTCATTTGATGTCAACACATTACAAGTTTTGTTTTGCATATATATGTTGATTGAAAGCGTAGGGGACTGGATTACCCCTTGTCGGCCCAACCCGTAACCAGCATGTTACACATGTGGTTAGTAGTCCGCTTCCACCCAGGGTTGGCTGAGGCAATAAGTGTTTACCGTAGTGGCATGGTCTTTGAATGCCGGGGTAATCCTGCTCAGGCCTGAAAGGAGGGCTCTTTATCCCCTGGTTGTTTGCAGTGGCATGCTGTGAAACCATGGAAATGAAGCTTCTGAGTGAGTAATAGGTGTTTAACGCCATTTTGACAGCTAAGGTCATATTCATGGCGAGAACTACATTACACAATTTCACAAAGGAATGTGTCAGTGTCCGCACATATGTGGACAGATGAGGGGAAAGGGTCCTCCAAGGTTAAATATGAAATTTGAAATTGATGTTATCAGCTTTAAAATGAGGTACAACACTTGTAGATAGCCCTTCTAGTCTTGGAGATATTGCTTCACAAAAATGGAATGACATGGCACTATCAATGCAGCCAATAAGCTCTATCATTCATTGTTTTAATCAAATGAGGCATCTAATTAGCATAATGATTTAAATAATCAATCAAAAAATGACCATCCCTTTCCATACATTTGGGCATAGATTTGGAGCTAGAAGTGGTATCTTTATACTTTTTTCAGTGTATGAATCTCCATGAATCATTTTATCAGTTGACATTATTCTTTTTCTATTTGGAATATAATATTGGTTGCCATGGCAACACATTTCCCTGAAAACCCTTATTTAGGCCTTCTTTTTAATTCAAAACATTCCATTAACATTCCAAATAGACTGGAAATTCCAGGAAATAGAAGGTTTTTGAGAAAACCATGTTTTTCTGTTTTTCACATTCCTAGCCTTTGTAGCTCCCCTAGTGGCCAAATCCAGTACTAAAAGTCCCACAGGGAGGGCCCTTTCCCTCATCTGCCCACATATGTGCACCACACACGTCCGAGGGGACAGGAAAGAGGAGATATAGACCCTTTTAAGTGGGCTAGGGAAGCCCGTGAAGCTTCAGAATATTGTGCCTGCACCAAGTGCAGTGGTGGCCGTACTGTATACCACCTTCTGTATGGCCATCAGGCTTAGTGAAGCCAGCCTTAGTGTTGTAAGCCTGACCGGGGCTTATCTTGGAACAGGGTATGGCGGTCTTTCATAAGCTGTGACAGGCCGAACAGATATTCTAGAGGGTCTAGGACATTTAAACCCATTTTAATATGTGTAGGGCCACGGAAAATGAAGTCGTGGGCATGAGTAGACTTACCCCTGATGGATGACAGGTGATGTAGAAGTGAGGATATTTGCTACCTTCTCAGTGACAGAAGCAGGAACCTTGTCTTGGTAGCTGAGTGGTACAGGATAGGATTTCTCACCCGCGAAGGTAGCGACCTGTATGGCTGCAGCAACTTCATGGATGACTGGTCCCGCAGCAGGCTGTGACATCACTGCAGCCGGGATGGCCCCAGCAGCTGTGGCAGCATGAGTATTCCTAGACAGAGTCTGTACTACAGGTAATGACTCTGTTGAAGTGATGTCCACAACCGGGATCTGACTGACCTGTTGCTGTACTTGTCTAGTTGTAGGCTGTGTTGCAGCAGGTTTAAGGCCATTTATAGCAGCGAGGATTGCATTGTTTTGAAACAGGATGGCGAGGACATTGTCCTCGAGGCTTGTAACACGGTCACCTAAATTGTCCATAGAAGTAATCTTTTTAGCCCTACCGCCTGCTTTCTTTTTAGGTGGAGCGGCAGTAGACGGTGTAGTATTAGTACGCTTCATCCTGCAGGTTGGATGGTCACTTTAGAAAGTGATAGTGACAGATTAAATATGTAAAGTTTATGAGGTGTATTGTTATGAACTCTGGGTGAGAAAAGGTAAAGTGTGTCACCCGTTGCAACCGGGGGTTGAGAGTTGCTCAGTGATTAGCAGAAGGTTGAGCCACCAGGCTGAGCCACCAGGCTGAGTCCTTGAGAGTCTGGTGAGTACTTGGAACCACCACTAGGTGGAGTATGAATTTGCCTGTTAGTCTCATCACCCACAATTAATCAATTACTGATAATGATAGTTATGACATACAAAATGTTCCCATGGATAAAATACCTCTTGTGTAAATCTATGTCATGGCGGCACTGACTGTAATGTCATCTTAAATTGGTTAAGTTGTTATTTTTCTAAACAGTCCATGGAGCCAGAGGAGTTTAAGTGCCAATTTCGCATGGTAAAAGAGCAATGTTTCTTGGAATACTGAAGAAACCAAATCACTTTTGCTAGACACCTTGGTTGACCATCTGTGCTTAACTGATGTAGTCTACATAGAGAAGTACGAGAAATATGACAGGAATATTATTGGCAGTGGTATATATTATATTTAACCCCTGGAAGCAGCATCATACAAAGAAATCCATAGGTCAGTTTACAAGTATCCTCAAAAGATCATACTATTCATGTCCTCCTAGTTATGCTAAGCTGGATGAGCTATTATATAGTTGTAAGGGAGGCTTGATATTTCCAAGCAGTAAAGTGCTGTTGGATTATATAGAAATCCTCACCTATGAGGCACACCCTGACTTCAACTCTCGATTTCATTTGTTATTCTCCCAGCCCGATACTCCCCCCCCCTCGATTTTTTGGGAAGAAAATCAGATTACATGAGTTTGACTGGTCTGGGTCGATTTCAGAGCACTTACACTGTACTCAATTTTCTGAAAAATCAGATCATGAGGGAAGCGGCCACCCAATAGGGGCCCAAAAATGTAGCATGTTTTAGATATTTCCGGTTTTCCAAGGGGCATAATTGGGGCTCTATGAAAAAAGGTTGAGCTCTTCCATTTAGCCAATTCATGCACAATTCGCGCATGATTCACATACGATCCATACACGATGGTACATGACAGCTCCTGATGTGAGCCGACGCAGAAATGGGCCAAAAGTGGCTGCAATTGAGTACCCACTTATGACTATGACAATTTTGGATACAAAGAATAGCTCATTCACCATTCCATATTGTTGGAAATTTTATTGAATAGTCTAGATGAACCACATACATTTGGGACATTCTTTCTGCTTGGCTGCTCATATTTGTACAGATACTAGTAGAGCAAGGTCATAGACCCGCTATCGGATGTAAGCCAGTACGTCTATCACTGAGCCTCCATGTTGCTCGATCCTATATCAATACCACTGACTACAGCAAGCAGGTGTTGCCACATTTGGTAGATGGACGTAGTTGTTATAGTGAATGGATATAGAGCCACCAGAGGTGAAAATATTGGGTGTCTGCTAGCCCCCAGGGTAAGAGCTGCCTGTACCAGATATCCCAGATTCCAATTCATCAATAATTATGCCATACCGACTGGAGGATACTACACAAGAAGCTACTGCAGCTCACTGCACCACTACGGTTTGATAACCCCAGATAATAGAAGGCGATTACAAAGCACCCCCTGTACGGCGCATGGCCATGGGTTTTATGTCTGTCATAGCTCTGCAGACACTAAAGCAGGACACTTGTTGCATCTGAATAGTTATAGGTTTCCACTCTGATTTAAGACTTTTGAATCATAGAATGTTTTGCAGTCTACCCAGGGACTCATTTCTCGACAACGTATTTTAGGAAGTAGATCTAGTCATATAGCCAACTCTTGTAGCTTCCAAACACATAAATTTAACAACCCACAATCAATATGAATATGACATTGTGTACCCTGCTGACGTTAATGGTAGCCTAAGTGTTACAAAAACGGAAGCCATACACTCTGAGAAATCCATGCAAATTATATAGGATTTGGTCCAAGTATTTGGTCCAGGTATTCAATTGTATAAGTAACCCATGGATAGACAAAAGGATAAAAGGGTACCATATAGCACAACTAGTCTGCCATATATGACTTTGTAATGTTTTACCAGGTTCCAACATTGGTAATACGCTTGGAGCACCAAAATACTTAATTATGTAAAAATATCAAAGTGATTCTTGATAATGATCTACACCTGATTTTGGACAGTTGATGACGTTCGAAGAGGGCTAGGGTCAATAAAAAATACACACTGAGCCCTTGTGCCTGACCCTTTTGTCTCTATGCCTCTAGGAGGCTGGATCACTACCAGCGGTTGGTCCCAAACTGAATTTACAAAGCAAAGGAACCCTTTTAGGCATGTTGGCCCTCCATCCCTTGTCGTCCGTTCTCTGCAATGTCTAATGTAAGCAGCATTCTGCTGTGACCTTTTGGATCTAGGCTCCAGACAGCCACAACCCAGCCCTAGTTCTGTACTGGCAGTCCACAGGCCACCTTAGCTTGTAATTACTTGTCGACCCCTTTGGTCGCAGAGATGCAAATCTCAATTTCCGGTGGCAGAAGGCCCGGATGTAGACGTCCGTTGAGGTCAGAGTTCGACAGAATGCTGCTCGGGCAGCATGGCATTAGGGCAGGTATAACTGTGTGTGATTTCTTTTCTTTTTAAAATTTCTTTTCAGTGTCTGCCGGACTATTGCAACAAGTTGCATTGACAAGAGGTAGTTGGGTTGTCTGTGTATTAAATAATGAAACTTCCGTCTTATCCTGACGTCACGACCATCACGTGCTGCGATCACGTGGCTTTCTGACGACGTCAAAGATACAAGATGGCGATATTATATATTATAACCAAGCCACATACCATTTGCTATTGTTTTTGCTTCTTTTTTTTCAATAACGCAAATGACACAAGGAACTATCATGAAGTGGGCGTTACCATCACTAAAGCTGGTACCGCACTTGCGAGAGAAGCACTGATTTATCATGCTTTGTACAATTGAAACCCAAGGATTCAGAAGTGAATGGAGGGAATTTATTTATAGGTTAACCCTCACGGGCCAAGTGGCGGAAAATGACGTATGATCCTCAGTTATTCATACAGAATCCATTGATATACATTAAACTGGAGGCATTACACTGCCCATCATACACTGCAAGAAAAATAACTGTCGAATCTACAAAGGATCCTGGTAAAACTGAACAGTGAACCACTGTTATTATATACAGCAGGGAGCCAGTGTAGCTTTTACTAGAAGCCCCAGGTGGGGGTACAGTGGTACAAGGAATCTCTGAGAATTAACGACATCTCTGTGAAAATAACGAAGGATGTCTGGCAACATTTGAACGAGGATTCCGTCAGTATTTTGATGGCATTTATCTTACTATACAGTGTACCTAGGAGCTAAGAAGCCTTTCTGGTATGAGTGCAATGTATAACCCTATAGCATGGCATGTATCTAGACTTGATTTAAGGTCTACCATAGTTTTGGGATCATTTAGCAAAGATATATCTCCTACAGGATCTGAGAATCACCTATGGGATGAGATAAAATGACCTGCTCCACCATATTGGGACGATGGTTCTTACATATTTTTGGATCCTAAACAGGTGAATGATAGTGAGACTCAGAGTTGCCATCGGGATTGGTTTTAGGTGCCTCTGTATGGACTAATAGAGTTCTTTTAGTCTTCCTTCATTGCCTTTAGGAATCTGAAAGTCCTTTTTGAGTGTATCTCTTTTGTGGAGAGCTATCCATGAATATTCTGTTAATGGATCGGGACCCTTGAAGTGTATTCGAAGGGAGCGTCCATTATTTGTAACAGTTGGGAGGTACGCTTAAAACATTGATGGGGAGACTCATTTCAGGACATCAATAAGGTGATATAAAGTTTATTTTGGGGTATTTGTGGTGGAAGCAGAAAGATCTTTGTAGGATTTATCCCTGAAGAAATTGAAGGTCTTTCATATCAATGCTGGTCTCATACTGCTGAAAGGAATGCAAGGAGAAAAAGGCATGGACAACAATTGTTTACGCGACAAGTAGCCAGAGATATAGGTTTTATAAGAAGGATCTATGACTTTTATCATATCAGTGACAATAACTGTAAGTGAAGTCTACTCGCTCATTGGTCTACTCAATGTGAGGTATTGTTTTGGGTACTATGCTGACAGGAAGTGCATGATCTAGTGCTTATAATCTCTGCAAATGACTAGAAATGTCCAAAACTGATTAGGAATCACTATGTCCATGTCTGTGACAGGAAAACATTGATTCTACAGGAAATCACTAAGATTTTTAACCAGTGGAAAATGGTATTGGAAAAGAAACGATGCTAGAGAGCAAAAATAAAGTGTTAGAATATGGATGAAGTTGGGAAAAGGCAATGGATGAAGCGATAGCTATAGGAATGTAATATATAATGAATAGACTTACACGAATGCCTTTCAGGGGATGATAGAGCACGATGCGAAGCAGAGTGCTCTATCAAGCCCCTGAAAGGCATTCGTGCAAGTATTTTCATTAAACATTGCGTTTATAGCATGCTTTTCACCATTAATTATATTTATTTACCTTTAAAATTGAAGAAATTTCAAGTTTTTCTCTGGTGAGTTGGACCTGACGAGAAGGACCTCCGCCATATTGGATTTGTGTCTATCAAATTGCCGTCCAGTCCGCTGAGAATAACATTCGATTTACACCATATATAGAGCATTTGAGGCAATGTCGATTTAACTCTTCCTTTACCGATCACGCATTTCTGCGAAAAAATCGCAGATTTTTGGCCTATCGTTCCCTCAAAAATTTATGAAACCTCACGATTTTCTAAGAACTTTTAGTATATGTTGTGGTCTCAGCACATCTCAAAGCATTAGTTCCTCACATTATTTGCTGAAATATGGTGGTCCTCTAAACATGGAGGAAAATTAAGGAGAGTTTTGGCCGATTTTAATCAATATTTAGGGTAAAAATCATGAAAAATGTAAAATAATTATAATTTTTCAGTAGAAATCTACTTTAGAGAGTTTTTCATGACAAAAAAGATGGTACCAATGATTTTTGTGTACTTTGGTGTCTTCTAGGCCAAAATATCGGTTTCCATGGCAACAGGCACTAAAAACTGTGATTTTCCCTAGTTACTGTTGCCATGGTTACCAATTGAAGGTGTACCATGTGACCATTGCATTTAATCAAATGTGAAAATTTCTAAATAAATCTACAAGGTGTACTTTGTATGATATCAATTGATATAGGGAGTCCTGAAATATCATTGTTTAAAGTTTGATTAAATCACTGTTTTTTGGAATATACATGCTGTGCTATCAGTGTCATATCTCCCTTATCAAAACAGATAGAGGAAATCAGGGTTCTATGATTTTTTGCCTATATGCTAAGCTTATACCATCATTACTCAGCTTCTGTTACGAATATCATTATGATTCCAACAGTTTATAAAATGGCCATGATACGATGAATAATTCCAGTACCGGTTCGCTTTTGGAGAGGAAGACTAGTATCGTAATCTCCCGCGTATAAGGCGCGCCTTATATGCCAATCAGATCGTCCATGTGTCTTATACGCGGGAGCAAGGCTGCCTTGAGTTGGCGGTGCGCCTTATACGCGGGTTTTTCTGATATCTGCATTGGGAAAATGGTTATGATGCTGAGCATATGATTTTTTGAATGCCACAAATGAGGTGAGACCAGAAGTAGAACTTAATTCTGACATTGTAGCATCAGATATTTTGGTTTCCTTTTCTATATTCATGCATTCTATCAATGTTGTGGCATGTTAGAGAATGAATTTAAATCACCACATTATCTAAACACAGTTTGAACATCTGTTCTTCAGTCAAACATATAGCAAATTTCATCAGATTTGGTCTACAATCTTCACAAATAGAGGAAATTGGTGTCAACTCGTTGTCAAGTTATGTCCGGTCGGCTGTCATTTTGGATTCCTCTATCACCAGATATGGGGGTTCGTTTTATCCACTTTGAGCACTCAAAATGGTTCAGAAGCTCGATAAACATACTATAACTAGGTGTAGTGAAGACATTAACAGATTAAATCCGGGCCTCAGAGGGGCAGCTACCTCTCACTGATGACAGGTGAGTGTCTTCCACAGACAATGTAGTAATGATTCAATATAAGGAAATATTGTTTCTTTCACGACCCCCATATGCCATTGACTCTACTGCCTATCTCTTTCCATCTCCAGCTCCACCAATCTCTCCTTCTCTATCTAGTTTCTGCATTCCCTAGCTATATACTCTTACCGACTGGCTAACCCTTCTGAAAGGGGTTATATTTGACACTTCAGCGTCCTATAATTCAATCAGGCACAGCGACACCTCGCTAGACATCCAGGAGGGTGTTGCTCCTATAGTAAAAGAAAGAGCTGGCTAAAAATGCCCTCATTTCCAGTCCTTTCTTTTCATGTCACTATAATTAGTCCCATTTGTTGCTCACAAGTGGTCATTCAAGTACGGTGCTAAAAACGGGGGATTTGATTAGGTACCTAGTTGGGAGAAGTCAGTCAGTATAATAAATTATAGAGTGTGTGACATGAGTAGGTACCTGGTAGTGCAGCTCTCTCTATTTTAAGCAAGGCAGGTGACTTTTCAGACTAATGTGGTGAGTGCAAGTTGAATGGAGAAGCAGTGCACGACTTGTTTAGAAAAGAGGGCACATACTCACAGCTCTTTTTACAATAGGAGCAACACCCTCCTGATACCCCCGGGTACTCAGTCCATAAAGAGAGTCTCCTTTACCTTATATTTCACCAATCTATGGAGGTATGAATACAATACCCAGACTGCATGATTCCAACTGAATCTAGCATATAAGCATGATATCTCACGCAAAAAAAGCATAGTACTAAATTAGTCTTTTCTCTCATCAACCAATTGCCTGCAAATAACAAAGCAACAACAACAAACAAACAACAAAAAACAGGAGGTATACTCGTGACAAAATCAGTTCACATTATTTAAAATGTATTTCATTACACAGAGATGTCAGTTGGGTATGGGCTCAACCTTTGTTGTAAGGGTGTAGCTATGATCCATATAATTCTCTCTATCCATATTATGATCACAATTTGGAAGAAGCCTCTAAGATATCTGATTTTTAGGAAAGTTTGAACATCTGAAAATAGACAGACCTCTGAAGGTCTGACATCTCTGATTACATTTCATATTTGTGACAAAACGTGGAAAAAACTAACATTACAGGGATTTAGTGCTATTCAGAGCCTCTAGGTGGCACAGCCAAAAAAGAACAAGACGGTATATTTACTGTAGCCTATCAAAATACTTTCTATAGGTCTTGCCACATATTTGGACAATCACAGCCCCTAAATAATTGAAATAAGAATTCTTATTTCAAGTATATCTATGTGGTTTGAGTAAGCAGTTGACCAAGATATATCAAATGATTCAATCAAACCATACTTGTTTTAATTGGAATCAGAAGGTCTCATGGGCCATTTTGTTATATGGATCATCAAAATCTGACAAGGGGAAGTGGGAGAAAGTTTACAATGTGTGAGGTTTTACCATGTACAGCACTAGTTGTGCCCCCTGGTGGCAATAACTAGCACTAAAATCCCCGTAATGTTAGGTTTTCCCAAGTTTTGTCACATTTTTATAACATGTAAGTTCACCTGGAATTATGTAACCCTCGGTAGAACCATCAATGGAACTGTCTAGACACGAAGAATAAGACAAATAAAGTTGAGCTGCTTCGTAAAAAGACGTTTCCTTGCATTGATCATTTGTCACTCCAGTGCACAACAAATTGCGTTCTCCACTCCCAGTATAGTCCCTCTATGTAACTCATTAATACAGAGTACTCCTAATCCCTTCTATATGTGTGGGTGGTCACTGGTGGTACACTTCTTTGGTGCCAGAGCAGACAATGATTCATTGCTCTATATTGGATGGTCACCGCCAGGTGAAGGGGGGGGGGGTCACTCAGTGGTCAGCGCTGAGGGATCGATGGTGATAGATTAGAGCCATTAAAACGGCCATTAAAACGTAACAAAGAATCTTAAGATTTAAAACGGGAAGTGTGTATGTTGGCTAGGATAGTATGTCTTGCTAAGAAGGATATCAACAGTTACCAACATGCAGTTTTCTTTAAAGAGTAAACTAATTATCAGTATTTGTGACCATCCACGTGATACCTCTTTTTGTTCTGCTTGATTTCATAATTATTAATCAGTTTACAATTCACTTAATTTATTCATATTCCTGGGTTTTAACTACATAACTAACGTCAGGCTATACTGATAAAACTTTAATGTATAGAAAGGCATTTGCAATGTACAGGAAATGTAGACCCACGAGGGAGACTCCCATTGCAATTTAACAGATGTAATAGGGAGATGGGAAATTTCCATTTGCTGTTCACTAAATTGTACCTTTACTACTGATCTTCAATCCTAAAGTATAACTCGTGCATTAGTGATTGGGACAAAAAGGTCAGCAGTATTGAGCTCTGCGCACTCTTGGGGACTATGAACTAATTCGCCGACTGAAATTTGCCATGTGTTTTCCTGTCATAGTTCTCACACAGCTGCCAATGAGCAACTAAATCAGGAGTACACAATGTACATCCGACAAGACCCTATGATTGGATGTTGTAAATGCAGCCAATCGGCAGCCTACATCATGTGTCGGCATAGATGAAATCACAGACCAGTGCGGAAACATATGCTATGGCATCAAATCACAGGTCACACCAGGGTGTAATTAGCTGGCGGTGTGTGATTTGAAAACACCCCCAAAATGACCAGTTCAAAGAGATTTTTCTCCATCTAAGTTTAAATTCTAAAGGTCGAATTCCACATTGCGAAAAATACCTGAAATATATGGGGTAGACATTTGAGGCATTTTTTACCATGTGGGATTCGACCTTATTGGGCATAAATCATGTTAATACTTCAAACCAATATTGTTTTATTGAACAGAAAAGATAATCCCTTCGTGAATTTTGTCGTAATCAATACCAACACATCTTGTGCCTAATTTGCTAATCCTTTATCATGTTTTCTAGATAATGTAATGTGTATCACTGATTAGATCAGCATCACAGGAAGGTACCTACAAAACACTAAAGTGATTAAATGGCTCAATGCTGATAAAAGCCAAATTACAATACAAACTTGGTAATATTTATTGCAACAAGTTTTCCCAGTAACATCTTTTCTTACATTGACAACTGTTTTTGCATTGACATGGAAAAACACATCACTCCCTTGTGTAAAACCGTGACAGGGTGTGATTTGAAATTGATGTGTGATCAACGTAGTTGGTCAGTTCTTAGTGGTCACTAATCTCTGCACCACCATGTCTTCCAAAACCTGCACAATTTTACTTAGGCCACCCTTAATAATATGCTCGTTTCCTGTCCAGAGGCCTGGTGGAATTTCTTTTTGAGAATGGGAAATTTTTTTTATTGAGTTCTAAAAAATAATTTCTTTTGTCTATTAGCACAAGAATCTAGGTTTCCAATCACTGAATCCTAGAACACGATGACAAATTCACGCCATCCCCACTTACGATGTTCATGACAAATAAAATCTTTTCCTAAAAAAAATGTTCCCCTCCCTCCCTCATGGGTCTGAAAAATCCCACCCTCTGGACAGGAAACGAACGTATTTTTAAGTGTGGCCTTAGGAACTGATTGTACTGACCGGTTATACACATCCAGTGGGTGCACGACATTTCGGCATCCTCGATGTTGGCTGAGTAGCTAATCATAATATTGCAGCCCTTACTAGTCACATAGACAACAACACTTACTAGTTGGTTGCCTTTCTCAAGCACGAAACAAAATCTAAGGGTTGCTTAGGCGATGCTCATTAAAGAAAAACACTACTCTATTTTCATGATAGCATAAAAGATTCTGGCATTGTTTTTGTCACTATATAGGAGAGCAGCATCTGATGACGTCACCATTGCCGAAGTGCATTACAGCTCTGCTTGCATAACACTGTAAGGGTACAACCAGATGCGCTTTGTAGTTTTCTTTTCTGGCATGATTTGTTATTTCTCTCAGAAAATAGCCTAACAGAAAGCACCTGTGCAATATCATTATCCTTTACCTTCCAAAAATCTAAATAAGCTTCACTTTGCAACCACCGTCCATGCATAAATAATACAGCACTTGATGCATTTTGGCAATCATGACGTCATCAGACGCATCTATAGTGACATATAATCATAATCAGGCCGAAATCTTTTTATTTGTCATAAATGCCATCAAAATACGCTATTATCAAAATGGGGTAGTCATTCTTTAAGGTCTTGATAAATGCTGCATATATGCAGAGCATAGCAGTGTCTAATAGGTGGTGCACAGTGGCTTCTATTAGTAGCTGCAAATGCAGGGCTGCGATTGTACCCTTTAATAAGAGCTGTTGAGAACTTGCAAATTAAGTCTGCAAATCGAGTATCTGCTAGTCACTGCTTTTAGGAAGCTTAATCAGGGCTGTATCTGCAGTGCTTAGTACCGGTTCCATCGCAGCCTTTATTAGTAGATGTAATTGCAGGGCTAGAAAACCAGTGGTTACAGCAGATTAAAAGTTAATGTCTATTAGTCACTGCTTTGACAGAGTTTAACCAGGGCTGCTTTTGCAAAGCCTATTAAAAACTGTTTAGAAACTTTTGTTGGTAACTGCAATGGTCCGTAGTTAACTGAGAATCCCTATTGTACCAGCATTCAGAACAGGACCTAGTATCCACAACAGGACACCCACAGATCGTAGTGGGAGGTGTATGAAATGGCTCCATAGCAATGACTACATAGTGAGCTACAGTACAGACCTCAAAATAGGCCCTGCTATGTATTCTACTGCTGGCTTCATACAGACCACTATGAAGTCATAGCACCCAGTCGTACAGGCCAGGCACCCATACTAAATGGCTAAATAGTGCCTGGTTGTACCTCCCCCATAGTAGGTTTGTACTCTACTGTTCAAATGAGCATAGGGCTACAGTATCTATTATTGGTGATCCCGCCTGGTTACAAGGGCGCACACATGATCAATTATCATGAAAATTGATCATATTGTTAAAGGTGGTCAAATATACCTACAAATATCATAATTGCACAGAAAGCTTCTATTTGGAAGCAGGTTCCTCTACCTTCAACATGAGGTTGAAGATACATAGCCTCCTCAACACCTTGCTATATATATAGTAAGGCCAATCAACCTCTATGTGTGGCCTGAGGTCAGGGCATTAGTCTATATATAGATTACATACATGGTTACAGAGGAAAAAGTACAGGTGGGGTGCATGTGAGCAAAGGAGTGCAGACAGCAGGAGCTATGACTACCCACTATGTATTCACATATAGGGTTGTCATACCAGGGTCATACCTTATTGAGTCACTGCTCTGGTGGCTATTTAGCCAGCAGGCAGTACGATCACCCACTAATGTAGCCAGCTATTTAGTCACCATGGCCATAGTCCTAAGGCCACCTCTTTAATATTTGGCCCTTCTCAAGTCATAGGGGCCTGAACCTGTCGTAGACACTATTGAAACAAGCTCCAGACATCACATGCTTGAAGCAGGCCGGTGACGGCGCCATCAGCTGCTTTAAAGCAGGTGACGATGCAGTGAAGACCTGCCTCAGGATGGTGACGTTTGTCACCACAACCTGCCTCCTCCTGCAGCTTCTGACAGATCCAATAACACCTGTAGTACCGGCCTACAAATGAATAAGAAAGTTAAAACAAAGAGAGGAAAACTACACAGCCCCTACTGAATCTCCCAATTGTCACTTAGGCACAACTCAGTAGTATAGGTACAACATGCTACAAACTTTTCTCCTCTACACCACCTCCCTAGTGTGTGTTCTATATATTTATATAGACGTAAGCTATAGGGTCATCTGTAACTGTCATACAAGCTGATTTGGCACTAATTTCCTGAGGGACATCATGTGCATTCATTCCCAGCACTACTGGTCAGACAGAAACCTTCTAGTCTGCACTGCATACACTTGCACATAGACCTCGTAAGTAATTATGTTTTCCTATCCTAACTTTAGGTAGTGTCTCCTCAGGTTTTTGATAAATCGTTAACTACCTATGCATTGATATCAGGATCGTGTTTCAATAGTTTCTACAACAGGACAGCCTCAAATCGTAGTGGGAGGTATAAGAAATGACTCCATACCAGTGACTACATAGTGAGTTACAGTACAGACCTCAAAATAGGAGCTGCTAATTATTCAACTACTAACTCAATACACAACACTATGAAGTCATAGCACCCAGTCATAGGAACCACTATTGGCTAAATATAGTGACCAGTCATACCTCCCTCATGGTCTAGTTTGCACTCCTGGGTTTAAATGAGCACAGGGCTGCAGTAATTATATACTGATATATAGGTGATCCCACCTGGTTACCCCCACTTAAAAATATCTTACATCATAGACCTAGCTGCTGGATCAACTCACAATGTTAGTAGAGGGTGAAAATGAAGACTGACATGTAAGGTTGGTGGCACCAGGTTTGGAATCAGGTTATGGTTCCCATTGTATACTGTGGGGAAAAAACATGGCCAGAAAAGGGGCAAAAACGGAGGAAAACAATAATATTATAATGGGTGGGGGTGGTGGGTTTGTCATTTTGAACCTATAGTAACATGAGGGCTTCTGTCTGAAAACAGGTAGATCATTCCCACACCCCTGGGTTTGAAAAGCAATTGCCCCTTGCCAAAGAAGTGAGATGCAGGGTGGGCAGAGGGTGTAGGAGTGAGACACAGGGTGGGCAAAGCATAAAGGAGTGGGAGGGGGCAGTATAGGAGTACCTTATCCTCTTTACCAAATCCAACCCGCCCCCCCCCCCCAGCCACTGTACCCATAATCCCAGGGCCAAAGGCGCTGGTCACAGGGCTACAGGTAGTAGAGAGTGCAGATTGGGTGCATTTGAGCAAAGGAGTGCAGAGGGCAGCAGCTAAGACTAGCCACTAATTATTCACACAGGGGTTGTCATACCAGGGTCCCTTATTGAATCACTGCTGTGGTGGCTATTTAGCCAGCAGGCAGTACGATCACCCGGTAACATAGCCAGCTATTTAGTCACTCTGGCCAAAATCCTAAGATCACCTGGTAAGATTTGACCCTTCTCAAGTCGTAGCAGGCTGAACCTGTCGTAGAATCTATTGAAACAAGGTCCACTGGTATTCTCAGAGTGAACCCTATAGATAGGTTATATTGAGGTACGCTAGGTAGAACATTTTTTGTATGACCTTTCTTCCTCTGATGTTCTGCCCAATTGTGAAGTACCTTTGCACAATTACAACGCTGTCCTTTTCTTATTTGACACCCACCATATTTTTAGGGGTCGTGAGCTACATTCTTGTTATCTTGTGCAGTACCCCCAAACCACATTATATTTTCTACCATTTTGCCAACATGCCTCTGTGATCACAGCTGTTACCATTGCCACATTCGCCTGGGAAATGGGTAATACAGATTAACTTCAAGTCAACTAGGAAAGCAATAGGTACCCTGTCGGTTAATGCAGGGTGACTTTTTCAATTCTGACACATTGGTTACATGTATACATGTGACAGGATCTGCGAAAAGGGTCCTTAGCGCAGGGTGCTATAAGGTCCCTATTTCCAGTACATGTCACAATGTCATCATATTATATATACCACATGGGAACTGTTACTTTCCAACTTATCTATGATCAGCTGATGATACTGCTTTGCAGCATTTCAAAAGGATTGCTGTGTTAGAACATTGATCAACAGGGGGACAAACCGAGGCACAAAAGGGAATAAACAGGTCGAGAAGTTAAATGCCCAGCACACTCATCGGTTGGTCAGGTCAACAGAAACCATCACATTTGGTGGTTTTAAGGCTTTTTTTAAGGTTTGGGTGGATCTGTAACAAATTATTATGACCTAAGCTGGTCTTCCATGATCCTGTTAGGCCAGGCACAGGTTGGGCAAGTAGAAAAATGTAAATTGTTATCATTCCATCAAGGATTTTGCTAGCTATAGAGTAAAAGACCAAATAGGCGGACGCTTAATGGTTCTCTATTATTATCTCAGTAAATATTAGTCTGGTCAAGCCCATATTTAGATAGTAGAGGAACTTAATCCGTATCTATCAGAATGTAAGGCTATATAGTATACTATTGATAACATGTACATCAAGAGCTAGTCTTACTAGGTCTCAAGGTGCACATTAACGATGGAATACCTGTTTATGATAATACTGTAAATTATCTCAGGGTGAATACATTGAAATACTGCAGTGCCATAGAGTTTGCCTTGTGCCGCTGTATTACACAGGAGCTGTGCAACATGTATTACACAACATGGTCACATGACCTGATGATGACGTCATAGATCCAAAATGGCACTGCAAAACAAGCCTCACGCACAGCCATCGTGGTAGATTCTATTGTATCTAAGTTTTTTTAAGATGACTTAACCTTGAGATAAATACAACGGAGCATGCGTGGCAGTCTGTCACTGGGTTCATGCACGCACAGTGTGATGTGGCGATCTGCATATGCAATAAACTAGTCACAGACTACCACTTGTGAACCTTTGCTAATTTATACCACACTTCTGGCCTTTGCAGTACCCTAACTCTGATATCAGGCATGCATTATAGGTGGATATACGGACGATTTGGGATTTTGGGCGTTGTTTTGGGAGATGTACTTTTTTTGGTCTCAAGTTCAATTGAAATTAATTCTGTTTGAAACATATGTCATCTTTTTATGTCACGGTTTTTACATGAACCGACGAGCGAGTATATCTATAATGCGACTGTTATTTAAAAATCAATGTATCTTACCTACAAGCTGTTTTGACAGCTCGTGTATAGAAGAGACGTTGAATGCAATACTGTTATTGAATAGTTGTCATTTCCTTCAAATGGCTGAATTACAACATTAAGCTAGAGACGTATATAGCGGGAATGTTTTACAGTCAGACATACATCCATTAAGTTGCAGTCCTTGTCACATAAATCATCTGAATGTCAATAGTGTAATTGTTTCAAATAAAAATTTAATAATACTGTATGAGAAGTCTTTTCTAAGACATGAACCTAATGATACTGATAGGGAGGGACTGCAATGATCTCACAAAGAAAACTCGTCACAAACTAAATTAAGACCCAGTCAAAATAGGGTCTATATACCCCAGGTTTGGTAAGATTACCGGAAACAATCCATTTCTTGTTGCTTGCGAAATTAACAGATTAACATGAAATAAAGAATATCAATTGAATGTGAGTATCCATGCAAACATCATGCATTCCGTCCCATTCAATTGCATAGCCTTACAAGGAGTTATATTCCACAATCTACACATCCCTACAGCAAATGGTGGCCGGACAATTTAAACTACCCTCAATCCTGATTTAAATCAATATGACCATGTTCTTCTGTCTATGCTACAATATCTCCCTACAATATCACTAGATTTACTACATGGCAACTTTAGAAAGAAAAAAAAAAGAATTATTTTCAGAAATCTATAGATTCTTAATTCTGCCAATAATCTTATTTGCTTGTGAAATACAAGGGGTACTAGCTTAGATGTCCCTGGTCATCAGGGGATCAGGGCATACTTTTACATGTACTGTAAACGTAAATATTTTCGAGCAACTAAATTTTTGCGCATCTGACATGTAAAGATATAATATTATTTGCTCAATCATATTTTCGTGCACCCACAGGTTGAGTGATCCAGTGGCTATTTTGTGAGAAATTTTTCTGCACATTTTATTTTCGCGCAAATAATACGTGTGAAAATATGTACTGTGCGAAAATCAATACTTTATAGTAGTCATAGTTCTGGGATTTTCTAAAAGTTGTCTTATCCCAGGACAAATCTGACAATGATACGATGCTCAAGGTTAAGGCTACTGTAAAGTGGATCACACAAAGCCTATATTTTGTGATCGAAGGCAAAATCCTAGATTAGAATACATACATTGTACATTGTTCGAATACATGAAATTCTGCTACTTTTAGTATGGTGTGGACACCACAGCTATATCTGACAGTCCTACTGGCTGTGGACATATCCATAGTCAAGACATGACCAACCACGCCGATAATGGTCCCCTTTTCCCTACTTTCAGAAAATCATTTAAATACTTATCTTCATTTCTAAAAAGAGATAAAGGCACTACATAAAACATAATTTTCTTGAGTGTTTGGCATAGAAAAGATGAGATGATAAATCAAAGAGAAAAGGTCGATGGTGACGGGTTTTGTGGACTGAGATTCAAGATTTAACGTTAACACTAAGGTGAATAGATTGCACATCATTTTCTGTTTGGTGGTGCCACCACTGGACTCTATGTAATACATGTGGTGAACCTTGAAACTACTGATGGAATGTCACCTCGGATTGTTGAATTTATGCCTATTTCTGATTTTCAATTAATGCCTCTCATGCCCTTCAAAGTGAATCTATGTATTATCTTACCATCCATGGATGGAATGTATTTCTGGTAGATATGATTTGAAATTAAATTGCTCCCCCCCCTCCACTGGAGCCCCCACCCTGACGGCTTAGACATTAAACATTATGAGAGACTATTGGTAAATCTTCCACTTCTTATATAACTCTTATGGACTTGTATGTATGGCCGTGGCTAAAGGCAAGATCCTTTATCTGTATTGGACCCTCACTACTAATAATTTACCCAGCTCACTTATTTACCTATAAATATTCAAGGATACTATAAATATTCAAGGTCACTGTTAACAAATCCTTATAGAAAGGAGGGTTTTGCTATACATGGCCATCGGATATTAACTGAATTAAGGTTGTAAGGCATCATCAAAGTGTATAGGCATGCTTTGTTGAGAAGGGTCATTAAGAACTCTAGGGTGTTAGCCTTGTATGGCAGCCTCACGGCACAATGCATGCGTGGCATGAAATACCATATTCAGAGCATATTAGAATTCTATATATTGTGAGATTAATGCCTGCTATAGGAGCTAGTTCAAGTTGCTCAAAATTGTCTAACCATGGGTAACAGGGGCTTATCAAGATTGTACTGCATCTATGCAGACATAATACACAATGGAAAAATGTGTTAAGGTTTTAGACCTTTTTAAACCTGTTTAAATTCTAAACGTAGTGGCTCAGAGGATACTTTGTAGAAGATTGAAACGCTTAAATACTAGGGCATGAACAATAATGCGAAACATTATTAGATGTTTAGACTTGAGATTACACAGGCCTAGGTATCAGGGTGCTAAAAATAGTATTTCAGCTCCTAGAACACCAGGTGTCAAATTCTAGAATTATGCTCTTCGGTCGCTTGGTAAGCTTGTCCCCATTGGTCACAATCACCTGGTAAAACATTTAGTACACAATCTCACCAATAACGGATTGAATATTCAAACTCTATGCCATTACTATCAGTGTGCCATAAAGAAGCTGGCGGCACGTGGATGCCCATTTATTTTCACAATCCATTACAACAACATGACATTGTTTCTTGTTAGTCTAGTCTGTTCTGTAATCAGTGATTCTTGTGCATTTGATTATTAATACAATAGGCATATAGTGTGACACTATAATTGTTCCCTTTAGACTACTGATGGATGTGGGCATGGATGAATCCTCTACTTAGCTTGATAATTTACCAACCAAATCCTGATCTGATATTTCTCATTGAATGTCATATCCAGATATTTTAACTAGAAAGTAGAAGAAATGAGGTGGCCCGTTTAAGTGCCAGGGTTTCAAATGAATGCCGGTCTCGGGGTATTGAAATCAATCTTAAGCACTGAAACCGATATTCGAATAAGCACCTGTCACCAGGCGTACAGTGGCATTGAAATTTATAAGTGTCTGGGCAATTTAACGGGAAACTACGGTAGACCAAAACACTGGAAAATCTTAATGCCTTGGCTAAGCATAATATCTGTCTAAATAATATGTTTGAAAGGTTATTTGCAAAACTGCTATGGTTCAGTTTAGGATCTAAACACCTGGTTTTGCAGTATACACCAGTGATTCACTTATCCCCGGCCCCGTTAACGGAAGGGTACAAGGCCCCTTCAGCTATTCCCTATAAAAAATGACATTTTTGTCATAAATGGCCAATGGGCATTAATTGAGTTAAGGTTTTAAGCCATCCCCATCCCGTCCTCAGCTTTTGTTGGGTGATTTCCCTTTTCAGAGGAGTCTGAGCTGCTAAGAGCAGTTCACTGTCACTAGGATAGCTAACAATGTTACCTTTGAATCACAGCACAGCCTTCAGGGCACAATACCTGGTTGACACAAAACTTCATATTGAAAGCGTAGAGTTACTTGGGTCTCATATTATGCGATTAGTGCTTCCCATAAGTAGGCTTAAAGCCAACACATTTCTAAGTCAGAGTGACAAGGGTTTATCAATACACCGCAAGCATGCAGTGAATGAGGAGTGGCCACTCATGCATAACAATACGGGATTTTCAGACCCAAGGCAGGTATCAGTCAAGATGGACACACACCTATCAGGTTAGAGACGGGAATATCTTGTTAGGACTTCATTTTCTAGTCTGAGAAGAAATGATATGATTTTGTGCACATGGAAAGCAGGGGGGACAGGGGGACATGTCCCCCCCCTTTTGGCCAACTCCTCAAAAAGGTCAAAACTAAAAGGTCAAGCAAAGGGAGGTCAAAAATTGCAGAAACCCCCCCCCCCTGGTCCCACCCACTCTGAAACTGCGTCCCACACCCTGGTGCAGTATAGCCAGGGCGTAAGACAAATCTCTTGGGCATGAGACAATTCCCCCTTCCATTATGATAGCTATATCTCTGGCTATGGTGATAGCAGGAAAACGGCATTCATGTATATCAATCCTTTATTATATAGGTACTTAAGCATCATAATGAGCATTATTAATTGTGATGTCCTGGTACTTATATATACCTGTCTATACAGGGGGTGAGACGAATCTCGGTGTGAGGCGATTCTCCCTCCCAATAGAAATATGTATATCTCTGGTCAAGGTTGTAGTGGGAAAATGCCATTCACAGGTCTTAACCCTTTCATATGTAGGTACTCATTGATAATATTGAGGATAGTTAAATATAAAATTGATATGTGTGTACATGGAAAGACAGGGCGTGAGAAGATTCACCCCCTAAAATTACCCCAGCATGCTTCCATCCATCTGTACAGCTCTATGTAAAACCCAGGATCCAAAATTTCTTTATGCATAATAGGTAGATATTATGGATAATTATGCCATATTTCATTAGTCCATTTAGTCTATTTATGTTAGAGGTAGGGCCCAATCGAAAATTAACCAAACACGTTTTTACTTACAGCATAATAATAAATCAGTCTATACACGTCCAAAAGGTCTTAAAAAATTCCTCAACTAACTATAATCATACCTAGAAACATATATCTGCCCACCTACCTTTCAATCTTTTTTTATTCATCTCTCTATGTGGGTTTTTTGATTTTATCGATACAAAACGAGTCTTTTAGGATAGTTTTAGGCCCCTCACTCCCAAAATATGTTTCAGATGTTTGGAAAATCAGGGTTCCCAATGTAGCCCTAACCCAGGGCTATCAGAATAACTGATAATAACAGATATATATATATATATATATATATATATATATATATATATATATATATATATATATATACATACCCAGCTAGCACAACTCATGCAATGTACGTCATTCTTACGTGAAAACTCGTGTTATTTACGTAAAAAAGACATCATTTGGATGAGTAGTGCTAGCAGGGTACATACATACTATTTTGAATGATATGTAAAACCGACAAATGACGACGAGATGTGCCTATCGACCATATATAACATTGGATCTGCTTAGGGTCTGTCCATACCAGAGTCTCCTGCCCTTTCAATCAAGAAAAGTAACAGGGGAAAAAAGCGGTAAGTTTTGTTTCCATGGCTTCGCTCCTAAAAAGTTGTAACTTATGTTTAAATGGCTTCATGCCTAGAAAAAACTAAATGTCTTGAGGTGACCACTTCATTCATTATCGCCAAGTTATGTCCCAAAATTGGCAACAGCGTATAGGGGCTGGAGCTACTATTCCTGGCCATATGGTATGAAGAAGAGATATATCACCAGACGTGTCTGTCTACACACTGCAGTGGTAGACCCCGGAGGGATATGATCTATACCTACTCCACAGGGTCCAAGCAGAGTTCAAGCTGCATGCGGCCAGCCTATTCCTCAATGCTGCCCCATTGCCCCTGAAGGCTCACCTAATGTCCTCTGGTCTCTGATCTATAGTTTGAGAATGGCTGCATTTCCCCCATTACTCACATTTACCAATCCCATGAAGATAGTCTGTCTCAAGACTATGGGGCGCAAAAGAAGTGAGAGAACTGCTTTGGTGAATGTGATATTGACGTGTAGATGGGAACTAGCAGTAAGTTATGAACGAGGTGACCAGTCAGGGCCGGGGACATATGATATAGATATCCAGGAAGATATTGATGATCAGAACTTGTCTATGTCATAGATTTTGTACTGCTAGTGATTTCTTGTGATCTGCTTAACTAAAATCTAGCAATATATATATATATATATATATATATATATATATATATATATATATATATATATATATAAGCGAGTTGGCATCTAATTCAATGAAAAATCAAAGCGCTCGGACCATTTTGGAAAATTGTGTACGCATTCAGGGGCCTATCCTAAAGGTTGGGAACACTAATATGAAAATTTGCCAATTTCAGCTTCATAACAGTTATATAGCATTAATTCCTATGAGGTTTTGGTCAGAATAGTTTCATTTTTAGGATCATATTTTTTCAATCTTTGCATGACCAGAATCATACTAAATTCATAATTCATGATGCTGGACATTGTTCCTTTGCACTAGTAAACTGTCATGGTCAATTTTCCTTTTAAAAATTGATATCAAGGGCACAATAGATTGTGTAGCACGTACGGTTCCATCTCATATTTAAATGTTTTATATCAAAAGTGGCTGGTAGACTCATATCCCAATTTCTCTCATTAAGACCTTTCATGAGTGGAATATTGGTGTATTAATACAATTTACAAATTTTTTAGGAGATGCCTGGCACGTAGCGCCACAGTAATTTTGCGTTAGCAACATCACTAGGCAACTTCTATTATGGTTTCGGTTTTGATGATGGGCATCGCCATGATGGTTTGTGATGTTACGATCGCCGTGTGACGTCATATGTGACGTCACACATTAGTGATGACATCACAGGCTCTCATGAAGCAGGCTGGCAGGACGGCCAGCTTCCCTCAACATTGCGACGGGTCTGTGTTTTTACCATGACTCTAGAGTAGGCCTAGGAGTAGCACTCACACAGAAACTGACAGAAAATAGCAGCTCTGATAAACGCACAGTGGCCGGCGAGCGACGTCTGACAGAATTGAAGAAATCAACAAATTTACTCGTATGAATGACGTGGACGTCAATTCTGACGATGAACATCTGATCAACCATTACTTGATTAGATCTACAAATACCAAATTAGATTTAGATATAAATTTAATCCCACAGTACATGAGGCCGGTAGCATCATCATGGTAACATTGCCATGGTGATGTGACGTGACCAGAAGCTCAAGACGCTCGTTGTTTTAGGCCAGCGCACTTTCCCATGCTGTTTGTAGGCCTACAATCTAAAATCTTGAGGGGGGTCAGAAATGCGGTGTGGGAGAGGGGGAAGACAGTCAGACAGAAGAAGACTCTTTTATTAGGGAGAGACCCCCCCCCCCCGGAGATCCAGAATAATGTGGCTTGGACATTGGATAGGTGTGGCAACTCCTATTCAAGGTCCTTGCCACATTTTTCTTGTTTAATTCACATAGGTCAGAGTACTGGGTTACACATTTACTATCTGGATTTCTCTTACTATCAATCTTGAGGTAGACACATAAGGTATTCTATATACCTTTTAAAACATTTATATAGGGTTTTCTGTCTTGCATAATGCAAGAAAAGGTGTGGCACATACGGTTCCACTTTACCTACAACACAGGGTTGTTGGTCCTAGCTTTTTGAAAAGATTTTACGTGTGCTATAGAGCACTTATGGCCCAGGGTCTTCCACCAAATATCTGTCACTATTTATTTTCCCATATTTTGTAGAAGAAATTCCCACTTAAGGCCACTCAAAAAAAACTGGTTTCTCATCACCAACCCCTGATAAATGTGAAGAGGGCGACTTTTTTTTTTTGCTCAAGGTATATCGGGACAAGCACGGGGTTGGGTTATGTACCATCTCTCGAATATTTGAGACAAAAAGTTTTGGTTTTAGTAAATTAGAGTTTACTGATTATAAAAAAATTGTAAAAATGCACTCAATCTCTGTATTGCTGACATTGTTAGCTTTAATTTGATACCAAATATGCTCATATTCTTTTATTTTTACTATGTTTCTGACTAAAAATCTGTAAAAAAAAAAAGAAGAAATCTTCAAAACACAATTTTTCACGGGGTGATGAGAAACCAGTTTTTTTTTGAGTCGCCTAAAGTATTCCATTCTGATCAACCTACCATGGCTGAAAAGATGCCGCCAATGACACTTTCTTGCCAAAAATCAAGAAAAGTGTTATGAGACTGTTCATAAAAACACGGACCGCCATAGGCTACACGGACATCGCATGCCACCTGCTGACAGGAAAAGAAAGTATATGACAGGTCCTCGAATAGACCTTCCTGAGATCTAGTGATGAAACATATAACTACATGAACGGTCCTCTAATGATTAGTCTCCATACATGGAGACTGTTCACTTTTTGACAATATATATATAACCCTTCGGCTGTAGGTGCTATCGCATTTGTTATCAGTACAGCTGGATCTTAATCTGGTGATTCCCATAGGAGCCCATGTGTTTATTCTATCACCAAAACCTATCGCACCCATAGACCCAATGCTTAAGGGCCTTGTAGTCACTATGGCACCCGAAAACATGACGTAAGTACAGCAGCATTTTACATAGAGAAAGACATCACTCACCATGAAGGACAAAATGTTGTCTGATAGATGAGGTTTGAAACTTTCCTTTGGCTCTTGAAAAATGTGTGAAATAACAGTATATCACTGAATGATTACACACTAAAGTTGGTGATTACAAATTTGTGGATTTGGCTGAAAAGGCACCACCAATAGACAATGGGGAACCCTGGGCCAATTAAGAAGAAGTATATGAATGGTGATGTTGTATGATAACACAGATCATTGCACATTGAGAAATAAGAAAAAATGGGTCATTTATGCCTATAAATCTGTTTTCTATAGAGCTTTAGATAAAAGAATTGAAGAAAATGTATAAAAAATACCCATAGAATACACTGTATATCATAGAGTTTGAGTTTTGAGTTTGAGTTTTAACAAGTTTATTGGCAGAAATCATACATGTACGTTTTTTAGATCGGCCAAAACACGGCAACAGGAAAGAAATAGTGTAGCGCTCAATCAGGTTGTACAAAGTTACATCAGACAGGCATCATTTTGGGTGTAGATCATTACGATATTACTAAAGACATAACTAAAGCCTCTTAGGGGCTGTATGTATCACGATGATTTGCACAAGTCGATTATCCACAGGCAGCATGTATATTACATCTTTCAAAAATAATTGCGTAGTCTATCAAGTGACGGTTATACACCAAATACATTCAGATTTTGTTCATGAATTCTTTCTTACTGCCTATCTGCTGAGTATTTGCATCCAATTTGTCCCAAAGGACACACCCCCTGTACAGTGGTGACTTATCATACGTCAAACACCTGGATCTGGATACCTTTAACTGTTTTTTAACATTGCCGCGCAAGTTCCTGGCAGGGAGTTTGACACAGTTTGGATCACAAGAAACATCATACATCATAGATAATAAGTTCTTATCATGTCTAACCTTTAGCATTTTCATGTAAGTTCTAACATGGAGATCGTATATAGATATATCCCGAGTATTAAAGATTCGAAGACATAACCGTAGGCAATGATTCATAGGCTGCTATGTTAGATATTGATCATAGATGGGTGATCCGATGGAAATGGAAACAATGCAATATATTCAGTCTTTAGTCCCATTAACCCCCTTCTCAAAGGAAAAGATCATAGTGTCCCCATTCCGGTGCAATTGACCATATATTAAGAGAGTAATGAATGGGCTATCGGGCACCGAGTTCAGTGTATCGTAGGATATCGTAACGAGTGGCCGTAGGCCACGAGTTACGATATCCTACGATACACTGAACGAGGTGACCGATAGCCCATTCCTTACTGTCTTTATTACACGATTAATCAATAAAAAATCAATAAATAATCAATAGAATATCAATAAAAACAAGTTGAAAACAAAAATCCTTCCCCAGGACTCGAAGCCAGCCATTGTGTGTACACGATCGGTACATACACCTCCTCGCCCGGCAGCGGACAGCGGCAGCGCACACGGCGAAAAAAGCTTCTCGCGGCTATGTTTGTGTATAAAATACACCTCCTCGCCCGGCAGCGGACAGCGACAGCGCACACGGCGAAAAAAGCTTCTCGCGGCTATGTTTGTGTATAAAATACACCTCCTCGCCCGGCAGCGGACAGCGGCAGCGCACACGGCGAAAAAAGCTTCTCGCGGCTATGTTTGTGTATAAAATACACCTCCTCGCCCGGCAGCGGACAGCGACAGCGCACACGGCGAAAAAAGATGCTTCTCGCGGCTATGTTTGTGTATAATACACCTCCTCGCCCGGCAGCCGACAGCGACAGCGCACACGGCGAAAAAAGATGCGCACGGACCGGGGCGCGATCCATGTACCCCTCACGGCTGAGCGCGACGTGCTAACCGCTAGACCACCGCGTCTCCTCCTTCAGCGGCCGTGTCGGCTTGGATTGATTTGAACGCGTCCTTTGGTTATGTATACACGATCGGTACACACGCCTCGGCGCCCGGCTAGGATTCCTTTGTTTGGTTTAGTTCTAGCCAACCACCTCTCGTCAGTCCCTGTGGCGCAGTGCATAGGGAGTTGGATTTGGGATGTGAGACTGCAGGTTCGATCCCTACCCTGGCCTGGAATATTGCATGGGTTTTAACATGTGACATATGACATGTAAGGTGTGCTGATATCCATGGATATCAGGCACTAGTGCCTGTTATCCATGGATATCAGGCACACCTTACAAAAGTCATGATGCATGCATCATGGTGTGCAATATCGACAGGTATCAGCATGGGGATATCCAGAAAAAGCACCCAAAATCCAAGAAATCGTGTAATAAATATATATATATATATATATATATATATATATATATATATATATATATAATCGCAAGAATCCATTCTAGTTGTATTTATCATGAAGCAATGTAGGCCTATTATGAATATGTTCCATTCTGAGAAGAAAGTTCGAATTGATAAGTATTAAGTCATTTATAAATTGCACTAGAAATTTATATCAGTATCGCCTCCCCCTTTAGAAAAATGACTATGATTTCTATGACAAACAGAAATAATCATCTGCTCAATATGTATAAGAAACGTTTCTTTAGAAAATACCTAAATGTGACCCATCCTAACAAAGTGGTACTGAAGTCGCACATTTAGAAGCCTAGATATGGCCCTTTCAAGTGGTATAGTGTCAAAAATATCAGATTCTTCAAAATTGATATTTTAGCATTTTTCTTACATATGGGTAGATATCTTTCAGGATCCTTGCTTAATAAATTGAATTTAGGTCCCAAATGCCTAAAAGACATAGATATAATTTTAATGGTTATATAAAATTACATAGTAATCATATAGGATTCATAGATTATTAAATGTTTAATATGCCAATTATCTCAGTTTAATCATTTTTTAATCGATCCGGCTAAATTTTCCTACAGAAGATCTGGAGAGGACCACCTGGTTCAAATATGCAAGTGTTATATACCAAATGAAAGCTCTTGATGAGCTGCAAATGAATATGCTGATAACTAAACATTTTGCATGTGCGACTTCCGAACCGTTTTGTAAGGATGGGTCACAAATATCTCAACTGATTTTCCCCTTATATTGAATTCCTTTGCCACACCACCTCGTAAAAGAAACGATTACTGTATCCCCGGATGGTGTTTTCCAGTTTCCCCTTAACTGGAATTTCACTGATAGAAATCTCCCAATAGGCGCGGCATGCACTTTATGAATTTCCCATAGGTCATAATCATTTCCTCACCAATGTGAGCTTCGGTTCATTAAAATTGATCACTGGAGTGGGGCAAATAAGGCTATGCCCATTCCCTCTGCATAAGATGATCCAAAAACTACCCTGTGTAAAACGTGCACCCCATGGATAAGACACACCCAGACATGCTAGATAGACTTTAAATGAGATATTTTGTTCTAATCAATTGGACTTTCGAAATTCAAAAATGTATGGTTGGCTAGGTTGCTAATGGATGTCTCCCAATGGCCTAGACCACTTTTGACTTTAGGAGAGGCCTTGTTAAGCTAGATACTGACAAAACTGTGAGATACTGACAAAAATGTATAGGTTTGTTAGCATCTTGCAACCATCAGGCTAGATACTGACAAAAGTGAGAGATACAGACAAAACATGTCCAGATGGTGACAAAAAGGGTTTTTGTCACCATCTCGCAAAACCATCAGGCTAGATGGTGACAAAACTGCCTAATAGTCACAAAACCCCTGTTTTTGTCTGTAAAACCTATATTCTTTGCATGGAACGGGTGGACATCTTTTAACAAGGTGACAAAAAGTGACAAAAGCCACTTTTGGGTATTTTCCCACTAGAATTTGTGTGAAAAAAGGTGAGATAGTGACAAAAACCATTTTGGGCAATTTTTATCTAAGAAATTTATGTTACAAATCTACAAGGTAGTGACAACAACCACTTTTTAATGTTTCCCCCCTCAAATTTGTGTTAAAAAACTTCGAGATAATGACAAAAACCATTTTTTATCTATTTGCCACTAACTTTTGTGTGAAAAAATGGTGAGATAGTGGCGAAAGCCATTTTTGGCCAATTTTCATAGAAAAATATAATTATGTTAGAAAACTACTAGATAGTGACAAAAGCCACTTTTTGGCATTTTCCCATTAAAATTTGCATGATAAAAGGGTGAGATAGTGACAAAAACAAATTTTGGGAAATATACATCTGAAAATTTAAGTTAGAAAACTGCAAGATCATGACAAAAACCAATCTTGAGTGTTTTCCTACTAAAAAATTGTGTGGAAAATGGTGAGATAGTGAAAACTGCGAGATAGGGACAAAAACCTGTTTTTATTAATTTACAACTAAAAATTTTTAATAAGAAAACTGCGAGATAGTGACAAAACCATTTTCATCTATTTTTCCGCTAACTTTTGTGTGATAAAATGGTGAGATGGTGACAAAAATCACTTTTGGGCAATTTACAATTAAAAATTACATAAGAAAACTACAAATTAGTACCAAAAACCCTTTTTTCGTGTTTTCCCACTAAAATTTGTGTGAAAAATGGTGAGATACAGACTAAAGACATTTTTGGGCAATATAAAACTAAAAATTTAAGTAAGAAAACTGCAAGATAGGGACAAAAACCTGTTCTTATTAATTTACAACTAAAAATTTAAGTAAGAAAACTGTGAGATAGGAACAAAAACCTGTTTTTATTAAATTACAACTAAAATTTTATGCAAAAAAACTGTGAGATAGTGACAAAACCCTTTTTTGTCAATTTACAACTAAAAATTTTAGTATGAAAAATGTGAGATAGTGACAAAACCCTTTTTTGCCAATCTACAACTAAAAATTTTAGTAAGAAAACTGCGAGATAGTGACAAAAACCATTCTTGGCCAATTTAACACTAAAAATCTATGTTAAAAAACTGTGAGATAGTGACAAAAGCCATTTTTGGCCAATTTAAAACTAAAAATTTATGTAAGAAAACTGCGAGATAGTGACAAAACCCTTTTTTGCCAATCTATAACTAAAAATTTTAGTAAGAAAACTGCGAGATAGTGACAAAAACCATTCTTGGCCAATTTAACACTAAAAATCTATGTTAGAAAACTGTGTGACAAAAGCCATTTTTGGCCAATTTAAAACTAAAAATTTATGTATGAAAACTGCGAGATAGTGACAAAACCCTTTTTTGCCAATCTACAACTAAAAATTTTAGTAAGAAAACTGTGAGATAGTGACAAAAACCATTTTCGGTCAATTTAACACTAAAAATCTATGTTAGAAAACTGCAAGATAGTGACAAAAAGCAATTTCCTTCAATTTATGTCTAAAAATTATGAAACTGCAAGTTAGTGACAGAAACCACTTTGGCTTCTGTCACTACCACATCATTTGATTGCCACAAGATTTAGTGAGAAAACAATAAAAAGTGGTTTTTGTAACTATCTCACAGTTTTGTAACATGAATTTTTAGATGAAAATTGCCCAAAAATTACTTTAATCATTATCTCACAATTTTTTTACACAAATTTGAGTGGCAAATTGATGCAAAGTGGTTTTTCTCATTGTCTCACAGTTTTGTGCAACAAATTCTGTAATGAAAATAGGCCAAAAATTGCTTTTGTCACTATCTCAGCTTTCAAAACACAAATTTAAGTGGCAAATTGATCAAAAACCTGTTTTTGTTACTATCTCACCATTTTCTCACACAAATGTTAGTGGCAAATTAACAAAAAAAAGGTGTTTGTCACTATTTCACTCTTTTTTCCCACAAATTTGAGTGGCAAAACATTAAAAAGTGTTTTTTGTCACTATCATGCAGTTTTCTAACATCAATGTTTAGTTGTAAATTGCCCAAAAATTACTTTTGTCACTATCTTGCAGTTTTCTTACTAAAATTTTTAGTTGTAAATTAATAAAAACAGGTTTTTGTCCCTATCTCGCAGTTTTCTTACTTAAATTTTTAGTTGTATATTGCCCAAAAATGTCTTTAGTCTGTATCTCACCATTTTTCACACAAATTTTAGTGGGAAAGCACGAAATAGTTGTAAATTGGCAAAAAACGGGTTTGTCACTATCTCGCAGTTTTCGTACATAAATTTTTAGTTGTAAATTGGCTAAAAATAGCTCTTGTCACTCTTTTTGAACACAAATTTTAGTGGCAAAACACGAAAGAGTGGTTTTTGTCACTATCTCACAGTTTTCTAACATGAATCTTTTATGAAAATTGCCGAAAAATTATTTTTGTCACTATCTCACTCTTTTTTTCACACAAATTTATGAAAATTGCCCTAAAATGACTTTTGTTACCATCTCACCCTTTTTTCCCTCTCAACTTAGTGGGAAATTGATTTTGTCACTATCTCACCATTTTTTCACACAAAATTTAGTGGTAAATTGATAAGTAATAATTTTTGTCTCTATCTCGCAGCTGTCTTACCTAAATTTTTAGTTCTAAATTGGCCAAAATAGCTTTTGTCACTAATTCACCATTTTTTCTTACACAATTTAGGGCAAATTGATAGTGACAAAAACCATATTTTTTTTTATCTCGTACTTTTCTTATTACAATTTTTAGTTTTGAATTGTGCAAAATATCTCACAGTTTTCTAACATGAGTTTTTAATTGTAATTTGCCCAGATATGGCTTTTGTCACCATCTCACCACTTTTTCACACAAAATTTCATGGCTAATTGATAAGAAAATGGTTTTTGTGACTGTCTTGCAGTTTTCTCACCAAAATTTTTAGTTGTAAATTGGCAAAAATGTTTTTGTCACCAAAATGTTTTTGTCACCATCTCACCATTTTTTCACACAAATTTTAGTAGCAAATTAATAAAAAAAAGTTTTTGTCGTTATCTTGCATCTTTCTGACCTAAATTTTTAGTTTTAAATTGGGCAAAAATTGCTTTTTGTCACTATCTCACCATTTTTTTCACACAAAATTTAGTGGTACATTGATAAAAAATAGTTTTTGGCAGTATCTCACCATTTTTGTCATGTATACATGATTTAGGGCAAATTGATAAAAAATGGTTTTTGTCACTATCTCGCATTTTTCTTAGTAAAAATTTTAGTTGTAAATTGCAAAATTGGTTTTTGTCACCATCTCACCATTTTTTCATACAAATTTTAGTAGCAAATTAATAAATAAAAAAAAGGTTTTTGTCACTATCTCACAGCTTTTTTACCTAAATTTTTACTTTTAAATTGGCCAAAAATGGCGTTTGTCACTATCTTACCTATTTTTCACACAAAGCTCAGTGGGAAAATAGTAAAAAAGTGGGTTTTGTCAGTATCTCGCAGTTTTGTAGCATAAATTTTAAATGAAAATTGGCCAAAAATTGTTTTTGTCACTATCCCACCATCTTTTTCATGCTTAAAAAGTGGTTTTTGTCACTGTCTTGCAGTTTTGTTACACAAATCTCTAGATGAAAAATGCCCTAAAGTGGCTTTTGTCACTATCTCACAGTTTTGTGCCACATATAAGTCTCCCCTCACCTTCTCAAGAGATGCCCATCCCATTTCATGCATAGAACATAGGTTTAAAGACGAAAACAGGGGTTTTGTGACATTTTGGCAATTTTGTCACCATCTAGCCTGATTGCATTGCGAGATGGTGACAAAAACCCTTTTTGTCACCATCTGGACATGTTTGTCGGTATCTCTCACTTTTGTCAGTATCTAGCCTGATGGTTGCGAGATGCTAACAAACCTATACATTTTTGTCAGTATCTCGCAGTTTTGTCACCATCTAGCTTAACAGGCCTTTTTACACTCAACTTTGACTCATCCATCAAGGCAGCATCCTCATATATAAACCACAACTTATCTGCAGGATATTTACGCTCATCGAATACAGCCATCTCAAATGCAATATGCCAATGTTCCCATAATTGAAAGCCTTAAGAATTTAGTTAGTCCGACTGTCTTGCCTTAATCCTTATTGTGTTTTTCCCAACATCACATGAGCCCAACGGATAATTGGCTGGATGAATTGGTCATAAAATTCTTTAGACATCTGTCTCATTACCTTATTTGCTTGTCACAAATCTGTGCATGCATCAAGTTCGGAAATGATTTGGAGGTTCCAGACAAGCAGTGTGAGTCGGTATCACTGGTAATAGTTACACCAGTGTGACCTGTATACCACCCTTGGTGTCTTAGTTGCCAAATAACTATTTTGAGTGAGTGAGTAATAGGTGTTTAACGCCATTTCGACAGCTAAGGTCATATTCATGGCGAGAACGACATTGCACAATTTCACAGAGGAATGTGTTGGAGCCCGCACATATGTGCACCACACACATCTGAGGGGATAGCAAAAAGGAGAAATAGACCCTTTTAAATGGGCTAGGAAAGCCCAACTATTTTGAAAGGGCTATGACATACTTATATAGGAAAGCAGGGTAGGTGTAGGTCAAAACCCACATGGTGAAAAATTGCCGAAATATCTCTGCGATTTTGAATCTGTTGCGTTTATGGGACCTTCCCCAAATTCACAAGGGTTATAAGTACAACAGGGTGTATAGAACACAAGCATTCTTTTGCGATTATAGACCAGAAAATGTATAATTCACAGAGATACAAACATCAACAAAGGCAAAATATCCCAAAGAGTACATGAATAAATGCAACAGTGTCCTTGTGTTCTATGCACCCTCCTGTAGTTGTAACCCTTGTGAATTTGGAGTAGGTCCCATAAACACAACAGATTCAAAATCGCAGAAATATTTACATGGCGATTTAGGGCTCAAATAGCTCTGCGATTTTGTCCCTTGCACTCTTGGGGCTTTCCTGAGCCCCTATATCGCAAGGATAACTGCTTAATTGGTCTTGATTCACTGTTGGATTCGGTATAAGTTGAACAATCCTTGCGATCTAGGAGCCCAAAATCGCAAGGGACAAAATCGTAGAGATATTTGAGCCCTAAATTGCCATGTGGGATTCGACCTTTATGGACCACCTCGTTATTGAATAAAGCAGTGAGGTATCTAGTTGCTATCCAAATTTCATGACAGCTAGAGCAGTGCTGTCTAATGATCGCTGCATCTAATTAACCACTGCAGTGTTTCCAAACACTATATATAAGTGCATAGTGAGTATATCCACATTACTAGAGTCTTTTCCTGTTAACCGTTAGTTTGTGTGTAGCGCTCTATATTCAGCATTCAGATCTTTCTGCAGTACCATCTTGACATGATCAGGGTTCATGTCAGAGACCACCATAACCAGGTCGTCCACGTATCAGAAGAACTTGCTGAGTTGATATGATGCACCATCTATTCAGTGTCAGAGTAAAGATTTAATCACTTTGCATCATTCTACTAGAATTTCTAGAGAAAAGTTATTTATCACCAAGGCGAGAATACCATGGTTATAGAATTAGAATATGTATAAAGAAAGAGGGGAAAATAGACTGTTTCTAACCAAAGAATCCCTGATGTGCGTGGAGCTCAAATACACTAATCAGTAGGTAATCTGAATTCCCTCAACTTAATGAAATGAGACTTGGTTCCCACATCTGCAGTTGCGGAAGGCTCTGGTGGCAACTGGCCATGGGGGTGTGTGGTCCTGTTGTACTCGTCTTTCCCAGTGCCTATCTCCCAGAGTAATGATAGACCCAATCTCATGAACAAACATTCACCCAACCCAACTTGTAGTCTAACTGGTATAAGGCCAAATCCCACAACGAGAAAATTGCCATAAAATCCTTGTGCTTTAGGTATGCAGCATTCCTTAGCCGATATTGGAGGGTAATATTGTCTAAGGAGAGCATATAATGTCTAAGGAGCCTTGCCAATGTCTTGATTTTTGTAGAGTAGAACATATCAAAGATTTCTGATATTTTCCTCAGAAAAGGTCAGAAATCTATGTGAATTTGTCTGAGGTCATGATTTCCCAGCTAAAAGATGTCTTTCACAATGATTTACTGCCCAATAACAGCAATTGAATCAAAATCACAGAGAGCCAGTGGTCAAAAGCAGCAGTAGAATCACAATCACAGAGATGTACTGCGCAATATCAGCTAGCAGTGGGATTTTGAGTAGGGAGTAGTGGAGTGAGAACCCTTGTGATTTAGGAAATTGACATGAGTCCACTACTGCCGATATCCAGAATCACAGACATTTCAGACCCATTTTTCGCATAGTGTGATTTGACCTATAGGTGCGAATAGTGGAGGCTCCATTACGTGATTTTCGCCGAGAATCACAGCTATTCTCATGAAAGTACACACAAACACAGCTTATATGGTGATATTTGTTATACTTTCAATGTAGAAATTGAATGTCGACAGAGCCATTTGTTTATGTAGGGAAGGGTTTGTGGGTGATCTCAGGCACGTTTTTGTTGACAAAAGATGTTTTTGTTTACTAAATCCAGTTGGTCTAATGTAAACATTGCAGACTTTCACACTGATGAGTCTCTGCAACTCAATATCAGACAGGTTTGATTTTTACGGTACAAGACCCTGCGATCTGTGTGACTGCTGTGTTGTTATTTATATTTTGCTGTGTTGATGTTTATACTGACCCCCCACCCAATCACAGAGTCTATGCAGGTGCAGGTAGGTTTGTAAATATGGCACACAAGGAGAGAGATAACCCATGAAATGACCCCTGAAATCTCATGTTTACATTTTTGGATCTCATGTTTACAATATAAGTATGTCTACACCCTATATCTCTTGCAATTTTGTCAGCTGGGGTTTATGGCCTTTCTTGTGTCCTAAATCGCAAGGGGTGCTAGGTGAATTGTGCAATATCAAAGTCCCACTGCAGACTGTGCTAAGGTTTTATATCCTTGCGATTTTAGGATAGGAAACATCTCAGACACAGATATACCCATTAACATGGACAATGTATCTCAAATGCTGTATAAATAAAGCACAACAGTATCCTTTTGTTCTATGTACCCTATTGCAGTGATATCCCTTGCAAAGTTTGTATAGACCCCAAAATCACAAGATGTTCAAAATCACAGAGATATTCTAGGAATTTTTTGCCATGTGGAATTCGACCTTTAGGGTATGTTGACTCCGGCTCTGCAGTAATTTACACATGCTTTCCTTTCTATTTTTATTTTGTTATATCGCCCCATATAGCCCACGTGAGGTTTTTAATTAAGGTGTTGTCTGTCAATTGGAACAGGTTTCTGGCATTGCAATGCATTATGTTTGTGTTAGCAATGAAAACCTAAATGTAATTACATGTAGAATCTATGTTTGCATCTTTTCCGTGCCACGGTACAATACAGCTGAGACACAGATTGCAAGAATTCCGTCTTTGACAACCTGTTATATACACTGCAAAAATGGTGTTTAGACTTTAACCATGTTTAGGTGATTGAGTGAGTAATAGATGTTTAACACCATTTCAACAGCTAAGGTCATATTCATGGCAAGAAATACATTACACAATTTCACAGAGGAATGTGGTGGTGCCCGCGCATATGTGCACCACACCAATCCTGAGGGGATAGGAAAGAAGAGAGATAGACCCTTTTAAGTGGGCTATGGAAGCCCCACCATGTTTAGGTCTAAACACGTTCAAAATCTAAACATTTTGGTTCAATTGGTGTTTAGTTAAACATGTGTTTAGAATTTAAACATTTAAATTCTAAACACCTAAACACTTACATTAATAATGCTTACATGTTTAGACTGTAAACAGACAGAAAACTAGGCATTAAGCTTTTAAACACTAATACTTTTAGGTGTTAAGACATTAAATATACACCGGGTGGCAGCTGTATTCTATAATTGACCTTCTGAATACAGTCACCTGCTACTGCTTTGTTTCATTATGTTGCAGTATTCTCCTAATTCACAGTTTCATATAATATAGCAATGTCATGGCCATTAGTGCATCGGGGGTAAGCAAGTAGTCCTTAGACACCCATTCTGTGAATTAAGAAAGTATATAAGCTAAATATTTTCTGTGTCTCTGTTGTATTTAACAATGGGGCCCTGACACTGATGTGATATGGGTTCAATACAATATAGATGAAATACTTGGACAATATAGCTGTTCCTGTAGAGGGAGGTGCATTGATCCCCTTCTGAAGTGGGCATGAATGATATAGGGTTCTTAACCTAAATGCATTCATAAGCCAATTTCCAAATACAATATCCTATTATTCATAGATAGGCAAATCGGATACCTAAGCAAAATTATTCAAATCAGGTAGGGGAGGGGCAGTATACACCTAAACATGTTATAGCATAAACACATTAAGTAGCTAAACATGTCATTTTTCTAAACTTATTTCATGTGTTTAGGATAATATTGTGTTCAGAAAAACGGGACAAGATTATGTTTAGGATTATATTTAGGATCTAAACACCTTTTTTGCAGTGTAGGCATTGTTGAATATTATTCACATCTTCAAAATTTTATTAAATTTTACACATGTCTATGAATAATGATGGCATTAGTCTATATATAATAAAGTATATATTCATGCAAAGGAATTTCTGTATAATTGTACCAACGTTGAAATACATTCCATGAGAATCATAGGAATGTGTCTGATTATTGGCAGTAACCTATCATAATATTTCAAAACAACTTACGGTCTCACATCCCCCAATTCTGACTATCAAATGACTAGTAGGTGGTGCACAGATAGCAATGGTCGACTCATCAAAACCTGTAGTTGGGGGGGGGCACATTAACGGCATAGTTAGCAGCTTAACAAACTGCATACCTAATTCATCACTGCCGTATGTGTTTAGAGGGGTTGAATATGTCATATATTTTCTATTTTGTTATATACCAGTTTATCAGCCTTATTGGCAACACTGTCTGTCTTCTGCCAATAGAAAAATCAACAACAAAAATATAAGCAAGGAAAACAATTCAAAAACAAATGGTTGTTTTTCCTTGTTGGGTTAGAAGAGCTCAGAGTATGTTATCTGCGTTCCTGTTTTTCTTCACTTGGAGACTAACGGTGACCTGTTCACAGGGCTGGCATGGGCGGAATAAAATCGAATTACCAGTATTCACAGTTAAAATTATCGTTTCGAGATATAAAAGACTCTAACTTTGATAGGAAACAGGCATTCTCCAGTATTTTCTAAACATCCGCATCAACCATTGCAGCCTCTACAAAGTATCAGTTTTCTTGATTAGACATGCATGGTTATATTTATATAAGATTCATAACCTTTATAACAATTTCGGGCCAGGAATGCGGGTTTTAAAACTAACTCCTGCATGATTGGCTCAGTTAACCCAGAGGTCCATCTCCAGTTTAGGCATATAACGTATTGCTACTGTGTTGAAAAGATGGTATCAGTAACATTTCGGAATGCAAAGTTAGAAAATCTATTTTGATATCATAAAGGATCTTACAGTATGTTAGGCCTTTGGTTAGACCTTCCTTGAAAATGGCATAGGCTACACTTCTGCAGAACTGGATCTAGTCTCCTTCCAGACAGAAATTATGGGGTAATTTATGCATGGGGGCGGCCTTTATGACAGTTGTCAAAGTATTCCCAGAGAGGCCTGCCTAAATATCAGCTACTCAGCAGGGTAGTGTAATGATGTATCATTATAGGAAAGGACGTCTGGTTTCTCATATCTCATCTCATGTAGAATGGCACCTGATACTTTTACACTCTCCAACACTAAAATCAATGTCACGAATCACCCCGCTGGGTTGATATCGTGATCGTGGTAGGGAAGCATTGCCTATCCCAATATGGTGATTTGATATCAGAGGGGAAAGATATTGTAGACGTTTTCATTTTTTTACTGGCAACTCAAAATACATTTACAAAAATAAACAAAAACAAAGTAATGCGAGTTGTTCCAATAAATGCCGCCCCCCCCCGTATATAAATAAGTTACTAATTCCCAAAAAGTTCAGTTTGTTTGTGTGCCGTTGCACAGATCCATATTCACTTGTAGTGTGGCTGGAGTAAAAACCCCTCCATTTATCATACTGCAACATGTATGAGTGAAGTGAAGAACACCATTCTTCACTTACAGCATCTTGAAAAATGCCTCCTTACTGGCCGAAAGTTGCACCTCTGGTGTCAGTGCCTTCAACAGGACCTGCCGCGGTATAATTTGCTCTTGTCAAATATATGTCACGTCTTGTCTTTGGTAGTTTGGGTTTGATTTTAGTGTCTGCCCTCAGGTGTCACGTTGGAACAACACAATTTTAACTCATATCAGCATTATAGGCCTTTCTTATTCTCATGGGCAAACACGATTGCCAAACAAAAAGACAAGAAGAACAAACAATAAGAAAAGAATCACAACCATCATTTTATGACGCACACAAATTGAGGTGTGCTGGTGATGATTCATTCTGCCATACCTAGTGAAATATCACCATATTCAGTAATTCTTTCAGAAACCATAAAGCCACTACTGGTTAAGCTTAGAACAGTGGCATTCAAACATGATTTGACAAACCACTCTTCATGACCAACCTTACCATAAAAACTGTGGTAGACTGCATATAAATGCAATCTATGAAAGGTGTATCCCCAATGAACACTTGCACTTAAAGTGAGCATGTCTGCTATCACAGTATGAAATCTGGGATTTCTTATCAATCACCATCTAGACAACATTCTAAAACATGTGTTAAAACATCCATTGATTAAATGAAATACTTCTCCTCCAAAACAAAGAAAGCCTCATTCCTGTTCTAGTATTAAATCAGGTATGTCTAATTTCCTATAGGGGGAGGCTCTGTGCTGTGGGTGAATAGCCTGTCCTAATTCTAAAGGTGTACTACACATTATCTAACAATTTTGGCTTGGACAGTGCTTTTTGGCTTATAACCAAGGTGCATTATCAGGCCATAACCCTAATCTGAGACCTTTTCTTCATCTTCAAAAAGGTGCTGGTTTCAACCTGTATATGTTAATAAATTGGAGAAGTATACAAAGTCAACATCACCATACATTTCTAGATAAAACCGTTCAGGGCTCTATGGGAATTGTTCCCTGGCCTCTGTGGCAAAAGACGGACTCGCTGTCCACTATACCAAGCCAAACGGTACTAGAAGCCAATGTACAAGAAGGATTTGAATAAGTAGTCTGACATACCTGGGGCTTTGCACACCTCGTTTGCATAGAATCCAACGGTGCCATGTTGAGTTATTAGCCTAAATTCTCCATATTGTTCAATATAAATAAGAATCCAATGGTTTTCCATAGCGCTATGTTTCAGCACCCGCCATTGTGGCTTGCTGACCTTTGACCCCGTAACTAGGTCAGGCACCGACATCTGGTCTTCTTTTACAGTGTCAACATGGCGAACCAAGGAATCAATTTCTATCGCTTGGCCTAACAAAATCTCTTTTCCTGGCCTTATTAAGGGGTTATAAGCTAAGAAATTAATACAAAATGGAGAAATATGTTAGATAAATGCCTTAACATTGGTTTAGGGTTAATAATCCACTCCCGCTGCACGGTCATGGATTAATTTTAACCCATAAACCTACTTGTGCTTTCCCATAACACACATTAAACGCTACATACTAAAAGCCAGTTAGACTAACCAACAGGTGGTACTGAGGTGGGCATGAATGTCAAAGGCCATCTAGTGGGGTGTATTATGTTGTGGTTAAACGCTTCATTTTGCAATGGCGGATTAAACGGGGGGCATGAGGGCACGCACCCTCTCCTTTTCCCCTGTACTTTAGGGTTTATTTTCCTCTTTTTACCCTAGAATCTAGCCAAAATTAGGGGCTAGATAAGGGGCGTGCCCCGTCTTTTTCAAAATCCTGGATCCGACCCTGTTTTGAGGTATGTTGGGTAAGCAATGATTGAAACAATATAAGTATAGCACAAGAGATGATCATTTGCAACATATATTTGTATTTAGACATGTTTCCACAATTTTTCAAATTTGTCCTTTTAGTGGAAATGCCAACTGTAAGGGGCATTAGATATGCCCATAACATCATAATGTATGTTCATATGAGTTGCATTCTGCTTGAAATTCGAGACCATGAAGGTTGACTTCTTACCTGCCCGGTGTCTAGTATTAAACGGTAGGATAAGTTGATTCTAAAGAATTCCCCTTGAATGCAATGTGAGAATTGTGTGTCATAGATCAAATCTAGTCCAATTCACATCTGCAACCCGTTCATTTCTATCTTTCTTTGTTGATTTATCATCATTTTTCAAAAGAAAATATTTCTAATCAAATAGTCCTTGTCGAAAATCATCAAGTCAAATATAGGCAATCAGTTGTCCAGGGGTAAGGAGGTGCTGACCCCTACTGCATACATATGCCATTAATACACCAGATCTCTAAACAAACCTATAGCCCTATGGCTCCACCAATCTCTCATGGACATAAGTATGTGTACAAATATCACTTCAAATATGCCCCATGCCTGAAAATCTGGCAATACATAATATGGCTATGTAGCATATCACATGTTGATATATAGTGGTTGGTCTATGTGTTGATGGTGGTTCAATGGTGGTGGCCTATAACAATTAGCTAGTTACACCTTAATCCTATTAGAAAAACCGTCTAAGGTCACATAGAAATGTCAGTTTCAGAATTCTTCTCACTCTATGTTCATTGAGTGAAACAAATGCAATATTACATGTTTATAAAGATTCAGAGTCCTCCTGTACTACTGATATACTATAATGCACCATAGATCCTTTTGAGACAGTCCAGGGCATTAAACCTTTTGTGCCCAGGATTATTTGGTAATTGGTACACATATACTGTATACCTATTACATATAGGGTATGGTTCAGATAACATGTCTTGACCAATTTTGGAGTGCATATTTCTTTCATTTATATATTGAAACATAGTATTTTTGGTTAAATTGGCAACCAAACGTTCTATCTGATGATTATTATACTGTAGCTTGCTCAGGTAATCAGAGGATAGTTTTCCCATTTATTCTCAAGTTTAATCCTACTATTTTCTTACAAAATGATTCCTATGGCATTTTAAAAAGGGAGGCTGTTGTTACAACAATAGAATGACACTGAAACATAACCAGAACCTCCTGCTAAGTTATGTGTAAGATGGTTTAAACAGAAAACTCCCATCTCTTCATTAATGGTTTTGTTAACATTAGCCTTCCTTTATTGAGAATCTTGCTCTTTGCAGACACCCTCCCCGTTTTTGAATAATTTCTCAATTGCAATGGACAATATGGGTCTTTAGGAACATGCACATAACATTTTATGATATAGCTATGATTATTTCTCAGGAAATATTCATCCTGAAAATATCATGTAAAAACAAATTATTCATGGTTGTCACCAAAATTGTAATATTTTCTAATGAAAGGGCCTGTTGCTAAGCAACCGTTTGAAATAGAAGAAAATGGATAGCACCATTAGATTCCTAGGTATAGATTTAGGGGGGTAGGTACCCTTAGATTTTTCATAGGATGAAAATTACCAACGCTAGGGCCTGGAATGTTTCAGAATTTACTATTCTTCATATGGCCCAATATGACCTCACATATGACCCCATATGGCGTAACGGACGTCTAACTGACACTCTTAACATGGTTGTTTTGTGACATTGACCTTCAGCCTCTTTAATTTGCTAAAACCCCACATTTCAAACCCCCAAAGGTGAAAAGTTGTATCTATCGGAAATCCTCTGTCGTTCTGTTTCATTCTCACTCATGTGTCTCTCTGCTGTATATTCTTAAAAAAAATTCTAAGATAAAAGATTATCAAGAAACTTTTTATTTGTTTTCATGATGCATTTTTCTGGAAAACACAGAAAAGCAACAAAATGTCATAAAATTCTTTGATTTTACAACTGGGATGGTATAATTATAAACTTTACTTTCCATTATGAATCTTATTTGAGCTAGCATAATTCTAATTGAATTTTCAAATTTAAATTTAACGTACACCTTTGTGACACTCTCTCATATGTGGTCTGTGGCATACTCATGAGCACAGGCCACTCTAGCTTCAGTATAGCTAGATCCCCAGTAGAGCTGATTAGATAACCTAAGGGGTATAAACATAGAAACATCAACAATGATGGCTGTATCACTCATGCTGAAACTCACAAAGCAAGAACATCAGTCACGTAATCGATCATGTGGCACATTCCTTCCACTAAATTTGTCACCAATCTCTACCGCTGGCTTACAAATAGGCCCAATAGAATCCCAACTGATACTGGATGTGCTATGGCGAGGTTTACCTCCATAATTTATCATGATAATGACAGTCACATTGAAATATGGCAGAGGAACTGAAAGATCATTCATCATTTTTCATTTGCAAAATACTGAGATCCCTTATCACCACGAATATCTAAACCCTTTAGGGCCGACCCATAAATTATGTCACCCCGGAGGGGTTGGGGGTGCTGTCCATGGCTCCCATACATTTCTATGGTAAAAGTGTGACAAAGGGGGAGGGGGTATCCAAAAAGGCCTAAGGATGTGTGACATAATTTATGGATCAGACCTCATACAGGCCTGAAACATAGGTAATAAAATTATGTGACCCAAATCGATTGATTTGTTGAGAATGAGTTAGAGTAGGTATGCAATTCATCTAACATCAACTCCATTGTGTGGGTTGTGTCACTCATGTAACAGTAAGCATATTACACATGCCGAATGACTTGTTGCGAATGAGTTAACATAGGTAGGCATTTTGTGCAGATTCAACCCGATTGAATTTTTTCCCACCTTTGACCATTGATAATAGATCTTTTCCTATACAGGGATTTATTATTTCTCTACAGTTTGACCTGTATGTTAGTTACATTATAGTCCGTTGGAGTAAACCTGGGACAGTCAGACAGGTAGGGTATCATATCACATGCTCAGAAGAAGCGCGGGGAGCTCAGAACAAGATAAGAGGTGGATAGGTAATAGAGCATTGTAAGCCATATCTCAAGCAAACAGCAAGGGCGTTCACAACTGGCTTGGGCATTGATGGGTACTAAAAGTAGTTGTTGTAGGGGTGACACCATCATTTGAGTTGTGGCATGTACACAGTACTAGCAGTAGGACATGTAAATTGTGGAAAATAGTAAAATGAATCTTGTGTGTCGTTCTGTCTGGCTGGATACAAGATAGCAATTGGTTGAAATCAGAGATGAAAAGTTGTCATTGTTCCCTACACTCAAAAGCAAGGACTTGTCAGACCTTTGAGTAGACTTTCACAGTAGGGCATCTTTGTATATGGGATGGTTATAATGAGGGCTGCATACTACTTCAGTCTAACATCAAATCCCAAATGTAGTTAAAAGGCTTATTTCAATATCCCTTGCAAAAGAATAGGCCTCATACACACAACATAACAACTATGTTGTAGTCAGGGACATTGGAACAAGCCCCTGGTTAGGAGGTGGGTTGGTGAGTTAAGGGGCCTGTCTTACTGTGTTCCTGTCAAAATCCTGACAATGCTTATTCAGGCCTCTGACAGTGATAATTATGGTGGCTCAGATGCCTGCAGTGAGACAGACCCTGTATTCGTTAGAACAGGTATCGTCATGCCCATGTCACATCTGTAGAACCGGGGGTCTGAAGGTGATGTATATATATATATATATATATATATATATATATATATATATATATATATATATATATATATATATACATACAAGGGCAGAGAATATAACCATGACATATCTTACCAGAACTGTCTACCACACAGTAGCCATAGGCACTGAGGGCCATGGTCTATACCTACTTCATTTGCTCCCTGCATAGGTCAAGCCCATGTCCTGGATACTATTATTCAAGGCTACACCTTGTTTGATCTCCCAGCCCATACAGTGGGGACTGAATGTCCTTTTATCCCTGATTTACTGGTATAGAATGGATGTTCCTTTCACCAAAGTCCACCTTCCCCAATCCCAAAGAGACTGTCAGCTGCGCTATGAAATGGAAATAAAGGCACTTCCTACCAAGGTGTGGGTGGAATTCTTCTCCTTACTCATGGTAAAATCACTGGTGTGATGAATAGAAAGGTTGCTATGGGATCACTGAGAAAATCAGAAAGAAAGATTTGAATGCGATGAAAATAATGCTTTGCCCGCCTGTTCCCTTTTCCTTGTCTAAGTTATAAGCTATATATTCAGCACTTTCTACACACAGTGTTCCACTAGTGACATCCCTTATACATCCAAGACTCTTCAAAACTTCTCAAACTTCTTACAAAATCTTGATTTTAGAATGTCTGTTGTGAACTGTTGTGTTCAGATAGATTTCTGAATAATGATTAATTCATGATGATTTACGCAATGGTCTTTTCAGAATTAACAAAAAGCTCAATAAACTGTTTGGGTGTTGATTCATATCAACCCGACATTGCTGATCCTTCCCGGAGCTTGAAATCTACAATATATAGTACACTCTATTCGGGACCTGATTGATTACAAGTGATGGATATTGTATAGACCATTAGAGTGAATGCTTGAGAAAAAGAGAATGTGTCGTTATCAAGCAGCAATTGCATAGTCAATATTTCAACATGAACACCAATGGTATAGAAACAATGAAAGAGCCAGCAGCTGTCATTGCATTTATCATTCAGATAAAATCCACCAAAAGCCACATTTATAACTAGTGCTTTAAATCAATATCACGAGAAGCTTTTTTTATGTTATAGATGCTAAGCTCAAAAATATCATTTCTTATTAAGATCCAAAGTACAGCCTGTCGGAAGATGAATTGTCAGTTTCTGTCAATGAATAAACTTGCAGTTGGTGCAAGTGACCCCTGGCATTTCATGTTTATAATCTAAGAATGCCAACAGCATACCTCAAGGCCAAATCCCACTACGTGGAAAATGGGTCTAAAACAGCTGTGATTCTGGCTATCGGCAGCCTTGGAGTCTTGTCAAAAACAAAATTCACAAGGGTTCCCATGCCACCCCTACCTTTATCAAACCCCACTACTAGCCAATATTGGAAGGGAAATGTCTGTGAAATTCATCACTGTACTGAATAGTTGTCACAAGAACAACATTCTTATGACTATAGTGTGTGGAACTTGGGTCGTGATTTATGTAAAGATAACACACCTCTTGTGATTTACTAGAGATTTTTGTTTTCCTCTAAGTCACAGGGAATTTCCATATATTACAGAGATTTCCAGCCTCTTGTGAGAAAAATATCAAAAACTTTTGATGTATTCCACTCCTAAAATAACAACACTTTGGCAAGGATTCTTAGCCATTATAGGACTTCCTTAGACGATATTACCACCCCAGTATCGGCTAAGTAACCACATATCCTATATCACAAGGATTTTCTGGCTATTTTCGCTTTGTGGGATTTGGCCTTTAGGCGTTATCTGAACAACCTTTTATGAGTATGTACCAAATGATTCTAGACCACGGCATACCTGAATAAGACATGAGTGTATAATGTGGCCGAGCAATAGTTACAGGCATGGGTTGCAGGTTACAGACTGACTACACTGATGCTTTTAGCCAACAGAACAACAAATACGCAGTGTCAGTTTAACAGGTCCTATTTCAAAGCCATGGTGGTGGGAGGAGCCGGCTAGCACATTGAGATGTAGACCTGCTAAAGACTTTGAGCACAATTCAGACATTTTCTTTTCCTTAGGCAAGAATAGTTCCAAGGTAAAAGAATTAGTCATGTGGTGGCAGCTATAAGGTCATCCTCCTTTAGGTCAACATTGAATACATGACACTCTTTTCTAGATCTATTTAGCTAAGACATTAATCAAACTACTTAATACATGGGCCAAACTATCTGTCCCTCTGGAAAGAAAGGACTATACATAACTATTTCACCGCACACACAGGTTGCTCAATCCAAAGATTTTGCCCAACAGCTTTCCTACCCCCAATAGTAGCCTACTGCATCTATTTCATCAGCAATTCTGGACATGAAGGTTAATGACTTATCATAATTTCTCACCATGATTCACCAATGCACTTCCATTAGGCAACTTAATGGTGCACCCACCACCTTTGTTTAAGTACCTTTTTGCAGAGATGTAATATTGACTGAACTGCAGTGTGCAAAACACCAATTGTGTGAATGATCTATTGATCATCCATGACATTCTGACGCCGTGCATGCGCACTGCCTCCTATCTCATTTGTTACCAGGGTAACAGGAAGTGTTGCCCGAGGTAAAACTGCCTCTTGTACCAATCATTAATGCCAGTGGTGTAGGTTCTACTCAATGAGGGATTTTGAATGGGTCATATCTGCTGGCTGAATTATTGGCCATCCGTTTTATACAAACACTTTGTTATTGGCATAGGGATCAATAGGCAATTGCTCCCCATTTTCTTTTCTTTTTTAAAATGTGTTTATTGATCGCTCCACTATGCAAAGGAGGTGATAATATTGCGATCAAAGAATTTACACTGAAAACCTGGAAGATCAGAAACTAGTCAGTGGTGACGACTTTAGGTCCTCAGGTTGACAATACCTAAAACTACAACTTTAGGTGGTCACAATGACCAGTATGGAATTTAAGATGACCAGCTATAATATAATTATGATCTACTCTGTCATACCATCAGACATCAGTCCTTCAAGCTAAATACAGTTACCATCGGTACAACATAGCCGAAGCAAAGAGCCATACTTTGTGTTGAAAATAAAAACGGTGTTGAAAAACACCACTTTTGACTATCATAGAATTTAAGAACAAAGATTAGATCGATCTAAAGAAAGATGAAAGAAAATAAATGAGCTGACCAGGTGGAGTTCGATATTGATACATTGAAAAGAATGCCTACTGAATGTTGGTTTTGAAGGTGGGATTTAAGTCTCAAAATGTCCCTATCCCTCAAATATTTGTTTGAGATTTATGGCCCACCTACAGGGGCATTTTGTAGGTTAGGGGCCTAATATGGACCCCTAGTGGGTCATACAAGCAAGGATATGAACAAGACCAGTAACTTCTCAAAATCAGGAACTAACTGCGCTAATAATTGTTTCCTACACCTTACCCCATACCTTATAGGCGGGGGGGGGCATCATATATGAGGTATTACAGTACATCTGTTCAGAGATGCACAATTAGTATACCTATCCATCACATATGCAAAAAGAAATACAATGACAATGTATAGTGACCATGCAGTATAAGTACTTCTGATTGTGAAGATAAGAACACGCAGATGTACCTCCGTGCTTTAAAACCGCATCTGTGACTCCGCTCCCTAAAAATGGGAACTTGTTGAAAATGACTAACTGGCGGCCCGTAAGTCAACTAAACTTAGTTTCTAAATTGCTTGAGAAAGAAATTCACTCTCAGTTATTTAGATATGACATTGTCCTCTCTGAAGGCCTTGTCACCGACCGTCAATTTGGATTCATACCAGGTCGTTCGACCACAGATGCGGTTTATGTCCTTGTTCAAGATCTGTATGAGGCAAGGAACAGGGGTGACTTGTCTGTCATGGCCTTTCTCGATCTGAGGAAGGCTTTTCATACAATAAGTCACTCCCTTTTACTCGATGAGTTAAAGCTCTTGGGTTGTACTGATCATACTTGTGCTTGGTTTCGAAGCTACTTGAACGACAAATTTTAATGTACAAAAGCAAATGACACTATTTCCCAGCCCAGTCCAGTGTCCTGCGGGGTACCCCAAGGGTCCATGCTAGGTCCTCTGCTTTTTGTCTTATATATAGATAAAATCACCAAGGTCATTGAAAATTGCCGATATGTGCTGTACGCTGATGACCCAGTGGTATATATGTCAGGTAAAGACACTAGAATCGTGTGAGAACTCCTCTAAGAGGACTTGAATCATATTGATAATTGGTGCAAGTTCCGAAGACTCACTGTGAATACCGGGAAAACAAAATTATTGTGGTCATACTCTAAACTTAAAATACCCGACCTGTCTGAGAGCGATCTGTACCTATGCGGTGAAAAACTTGTAATGGTAAACTCATTCTGTTATCTTGGAGTAGAGGTTTACTCGCATCTATCTTTTAGATTATTCTGCGACAAAAAATACTCTGCAGCCCTAGACAAATTGTACAAGCTCAGGAAATTGAAAAAAAATGGATGAACATGGACCTAGCTCTGACAGCATACAAACAAATGGTGATTCCAGTGTTTGATTACGGTGCAATTGTAGTGGATGGTGCAACTAAGTCTAAATGGAAAAGATTGGAAACCATCCAAAATAATTGCCTGAGATGTTGTCTGTTCATTTGTGCTGCCACCGATATCACAAGGGTAGAACTGTTGAGGTGAGCTTGATGCACGCGATTGCAAACTCGTAGAAAAAAACAACTTTTGGGAATAATGTATAATCTCAGTAGATCAAATGAGAATACATTCCAGCCCATCAGGCATCTACGTGGCAATGCGAAGATCAGACTGCATGTCAGTAGAGCGAATAAAGGACGTTATGAAAAAAGCCCAATTGTATGGAGGCGAAATCCTATGACGCCGACTGGCATGTGATGTCCAACAAACAGTGCCTAAGCGGAAGTTCTTAGATATGCTAATAGGCCAGGGGCTGATAGGGCCCACCATGCAACCCCCCCACATCCCAACGCGACAGGTATTTTTTCGATCGCTAGGGTCCCCTGAACAAGATTCAAGATGTTAACATTGATTATCTTGGGATGCACTACCGGTTTTGGCTCATTATCCATGTGCTGGTTCAGACCACTTTTGGGTCAATTTTGGTACCATGTTATTCAAGGGGTATGCTCAATCCCCAAGCTCTAAGACTATCTTACCTTGTCTGGATCCTGAAGCTATTGGTCTTGTTGGAAAGTAGACATAATAAGCTTTTCAGTAAGCCCTAATACATGTTTTTAAGTTCAGATTTGAGTGTACCAGACAGTCGGGAAGACGGAAGATTGAAATTACAAAGTTCCTTTTTTTTACTGAAAATCTTAAATGCACTCCAGATACATGTATAAAACTTGCCTTTATACCCATCTAAGCACAATATCTAATATGATTTATGTAGGACAAACCTTTCTGAGTAATATGAGACATTTTAGAGAATTCCTTGATGACTATGACACACGTTATTGCCTTGGACGCAAAGACACTACCTTGAGCCAATACGATGCTGTTCCATTTCAATAATCTCCCTCTTTATGTAAACGGATGTGAGTGAGTGAGTGAGGAATAGATGTTTAACGCCATTTCGTTTTCATTTTGCAGGAAGGTTTAATTAATATGGGAGAGAAAGAAAGCATTGTATATTAAATGACTGTGATGGATACATACCTGCAAATGGACAGAGTACTTAATGGGGGGTTTATTACATGTGTGACCATTATCAATGGCATCTGACATATAGGCACAAAGTGACAAGTAGCTATTAGAGAGTTTTAGCAGCCCCGACGTGAACGTATCTGTACTGCGTAACCAGGCAACCATGTGCATTACGTCATCAAGTCGTGTGCAGCCTAACAGAGCTACGTACGTCCATGACGTAGCAAAGTACTTAGATACGTTCATTACCTACGTAGCTCCGTAGTGGGGCTGCGTGTACGGATACGTCTACGTTTGCTTTGCTAAAACTCTCTATTAAGATCAAGCTGGCCCTTCTAGACAATTGGCTGGCAACCTGCCTGTATATTGGAGACATGATACAAGAAGTTACCAGTCAATTATCCCCTATTTTCGCCCTAACTCACAAGGGACACCCTATCACCCTAATGCTTCACTGTCTCTCCTATACAGATATTTTAAAATATAAAGTGTGATTGGAGATCTCAAACTCCCATCTAGTGGAATTCAAGTGAACTATTCAGGATCTGGGGGAAAATCCCCCCCCCCTATCTCTAACTTGAGCTGTCTTAAAGTAAAACATTCCATCTTGGGAGTATGAATGCATGGGATAAATAAATGAATAACAACAACAACCCTCACTTCATCCAAACACACAATTTTACTACCTTGTTCTATTGTGTTATTGTGGCCAACTATTTCACTCAACTAGACTGATTTTCTGGGATGGATCTGATCTCTTAACTAAGCCAAACTCTTACTGATCACTTCAGAATCATAATACTGTAGGTTTACTTTAAAAAATTATCTGTCATTTGAGGTCTGTTCAATGATCCTAGCACTCATCATCCCCAGTAAGGGTAGGTAAGCCTGAAGTTCCTATCCAGATCTTTATTCTATTTGAACAATGCTATAGCATAATCATGACTAGGCCCTTTACCATCAAGGTTCCCTTTCCCAACCTACGCTATTATTAAGAACTGTATGTTGCAATACATCCCTGAGGCGAGATCATACACTTATTTGTGACTATCTGCATAGATTTGGACATGGGGTTCTATGTAAAGCTGCAGTTGCTAGGCAACCACATGACATAGCAATCATTTCTACCTATGTTCATACCATGTGATGATCACAAGGGAGCTACATGCAATTTGAGATCAGTGAACTATGTCCTTGAGGGGAGACTATGCACTACAGGTATGAATCTAGACATTGTTGCTATGCAAAACTGCTATTGCTAGGCCACCACACAACCTAGCAACCTCTGATCTCCTATATTCCTAGTCCATGATGAAAGTCACAGAACAGTTATATACAAGTTTACATCAGGGGAGTATGTTGCTGAAAGGAAACCAGATATGAGCATTCAAGCATATTTTCAGGCTTGGTTGCTATGCAAAGCTGCTGTTGCTAGGCAACCACACCACTTAGCAACAAAACAAAAGCAGCACTGTATTCTACTTAGCTGATTTATAGGGGGTAGGACCCACCAGATACTTTCTAGACTGCACTTATGTTATTCAAAGTGACATCTGATTCTATTGTCGGCCATTTTGAATATCAGAATTGATAAAGATTTAGCATGGAAAAACATCCGTTTACATAAAGAGGGAGATTATTGAAATGGAACAGCATCATATTGGCTCAAGGTAGTGTCTTTGCGTCCAAGGCAATAACGTGTGTCATAGTCATCAAGGAATTCTGTAAAATGTCTCATATTACTCAGAAAGGTTTGTCCTACATAAATCATATTAGATATTGTGCTTAGATGGGGATAAGGGCAAGTTTTATACATGTATCTGGAGTGCATTTAAGATTTTCAGTAAAAAAAAAGAACTTTGTAATTTCAATCTTCCGTCTTCCCGACTGTCTGGTACACTCAAATCTGAACTTAAAAACATGTATTAGAGCTTACTGAAAAGCTTATTATGTCTTCTTTCCAACAAGACCAATAGCTTCAGGATCCAGATAAGGTAAGATAGTCTTAGAGCTTGGGGATTGAGCATACCCCTTGAATAACATGGTACCAAAATTGACCCAAAAGTGGTCTGAACCCGCACATGGATAATGAGCCAAAACCGGTAGTGCATCTCAAGATAATCAATGTTAACATCTTGAATCTTGTTCAGGGGACCGTAAGGATCGAAAAAATACCTGTCGCGTTGGGATGTGGGGGGGGTGCATGGTGGGCCCTATCAGCCCCCGGCCTATAAAGACAATGTGAAGTGAACCATATAAGTCATGTGTACCAACAAAATGTTGATTAATAGCTAGCCTCTTCTGCTACACGAATTACCAAATGAACACGTTTACGTTACTGACTACTACTATTTGTTGTATTTTCTTTATTTTCTTGTTTGGCTCCAATGAACATCGAACTGTACCCATTTGATTTGAAGCCATAAAAGTTTTCAAACTCAAACTTGACTGGACTCGGCTTCCTCCATCATAAGCTAGACCCCTAATTAGAGAGGGTCTATAAGGTTCGGTAGGAAAGGGGTATCTATATGTATATTCTGGGTCTATATGGGCATAATAGTCTAATAAGTGCCAGAATCCTGAGGAAGGTAACCCTGAATGGGCCCCCGGCCCCCTTTCCCTTGGCCCCTTCCGTACTTTAGATCCAATGTCATCAGAATCCTCAGAAAGGTAACCCCAAATGGGACCCCTCCCACTGGGTCCCCCACACAACAAAATGCCATCAGAATTCATCAGAAAGTTAGCCACGAATGCCCCCCTCCCTGCTGGTCCCTTCTCAGTGCCATCGGACACTCGCAGGAATGACTCCTGTAGATGTATGCTACATCCCCCCTTGTCCCACCTTCTTTCTTTTCTCCTCCTCTTCCTCTTTTTATTAATTTTTGATGGGCAAGCCCCCCCCCATCCGAAACTGATCAGTAATAGTACATGTACTTGTATGATAAAATTTCCGTTCTGTAAGTATAGACTGAACTGATACGTGTGGGCAGATGAGGGGAAAGGGCCCTCCCTGCGGGTTTTTTAGTACTGTGTTTGAACACTGGGGGAGCTACAAAGGCCATAAATGTGAAAAATAGGCCAAAAATTAATATTATGTACTTTTTTACATAGAAAAAGATGGTTTTCTCAAAAACGTTCTATTTTCTGGCACTTCCTGGCTATTTGGAATGTAAATGAAACGTTTTGAATCCAAAAAGAGGCTAAAATAGGGGTTCTCAGGTAAATGTGTTACCATGGCAACCAAAATAAATGTTCCAAATAGAAAGAATATAATGTCAATTGATAGAATGATTCATCATGATTCATATACTGAAAAAAGCATATAGATTCCATTTCTAGATCCAAAACTATGCCCAAAAGAATGAAAAGGTTTGGTCATTTTTGATTGATTATTTGAATCATTATGTTAATTAGATGCCAAATTCAATGCAAACAATGAATAATTCAGCTTATTGCCTATCTTGATACAGTTATGTCATTCCATTTTTGTGAAGCAATATCTCCAAGACCAAAAGGGCTATCTGCAAGGGTGATACCTCATTTTAAAGCTGATAACTTCAATTTTAAATGTCACATTTCACCTCGGAGGACCCTTTCCCCTCATCTGTCCACACGTTCAGACACAAGAATAATACATAATGGAGACACTTCCATTGTGATTGCTTTGATGTGGCAACGATTGTATTTTGGTGTAATTAAAGATTGGATTATTGTTTTCTCATCACTCCATTATCTTATTCTGATTCTTAACTGTAGGGGCAAAGGAAAAAAGATGTGGCTTCTTTAATCTAGTGGAATTCAACACCAACAATAAGCTCAATTCCAAACTTCCAATCGGTTCTTTCTGTCTTTCATTACTACTTGACCACCATTGATTGCAGTTGTCCGCTTTCCCTCATTCCTCTACAGATTTCTCCAAGGGCAAAGGTTGTACCTTATATATGTTAATTAATGCTGTTCCCATGGGATCCTGTTCCAAGGCCTGGGCCAGGAGATAAGGTTGATGATACAGTGTTAATGTTCTCCCTGGGGACTTTATATCTAGGCCAACGAGGAAACCTTGGTTCTGGGTGAATAGCAGGGGTTGTGAGAGGACCGTCTCTGGCACGGATCATTACCATATATGACTTTGGTGTTGTGTGCGCCCTAACAACAGGTTGAAGATGAAGGCAGACAAAGGTAGCATCACTGTCGTGTACTTAGTTTGTTTTGTCTTCATTTATTTTCAACGGTATTTCCTCACCCAACCAGATAGCCTTGTCTTAGACTGGCGAGTTGGCTAGACTACATATGCCATTTCAAACCAGCAAAACCACTATACTTTCTATTTTTTTTGTGTATGGTGGCTATGTTTATGAAAGGCCTTATGGCACCAACATCATTTTCTCTGGCATCTGACATCTGGCTCTGACAATATAATGTAAAGTGAATCGAGGTACTTTAATGCCTATTTTGTGAAGCTAATGCACACAGATACCCCCAGATTTAAGTTCTTTTAAAGTTTAATTTAATGTTGATGTACGCAAAAAGCTTTGTTGCTCGATTTCTGGATCATTCATTACATTATGATCTCTACTCTACTCTAATTATGGGACATACAGTCTTAAGATGACTTTTGTTACGTCGATTCAAAATTAAACCTATACAAAACAGGCTTTGAATTCAATAATTAGCAGGAGTGTTCTTAAAGGGTTACTCTTAGGAGAAAATGTGTGAAGTGCATTTCAATCTTGTCAAAGTGCTACTGCCTCATTAAGGTTAAGTTACAGTCATCTAATTATGTCATGGCAATATACACATTTGCAATGGTAAATTATATGAACTTGTATTCTCCCAAGCCAACTGGCCAATTTTCCCAGTTTGAGACATTAATCACCTATAGTCAGGTAATTAGGTTTATCAGGTATTTTTGAGGGTTGACATCAATATTCTCAGTTTATAGTTTAAGAAGCCTGATCAGCATAAACAGAGCGCCAGTAGCGCCCATGTAGAAAGGGCACCTGGGCACGGGAGCCTTTGAACAACTCAATATGTGTAAGCCCAATAGCATCATCAATATTAATGATCGCTGCATCACCCATGCTCTAACACATACACATTCCAGTGTCCCAGGCATTGTGATGGATGATAGGACATTATTCTCTCCAATAGATCTGTAGAATCCTAATCAATGTCACAATATGGCGTGACCAAAGCCATCTCTCTAACCAAACTATTTAGGTACATTGTCATCCCTGGTAGAACAAAGATAAAAAGACTGTATTGATCATGGATGTTTCCCTTTTTGGTCTGTCTAGAATATTGTGGCTATGTACTATATAGCATAGATTCCAAGCACTCTTGTTTTATGAAGGACTGAGAGATGAAGTGAAATGTATCATGTTAATAATCTGTTGAGAAGGGTGGCTATGCACTCTTCTCCATTCTGTTAACTGAAGTCACCTACAGACCTTATATGTGATAAAAAGGGACTTTTAGCTACTTCATCATCCAAATGGCTAAATCAATCCAAACACTACTTCCAGGTGCCTGCACATACTGCATAAAGTAAAATGCATTTTCTGAGGTCTTTTTCTGAGCTGTCATTTGGCTGTGAGTTTGGCTGCTAGTTTGTCAATTTATTTTCTTGATTATACAAACAGGAGGAATGGTCACATGACTAGTAGCACCCATGTAGAAAGGCACGGGAGCCTTTGAACAACACAATAGGTGTAAGCCCAATAGCATCATCAATATTAATGATGGCTGGATCACCCATGCTCTAACACATACACATTCCAGTGTCCCAGGCATTGTGATGGATGATAGGACATTATTCTCTCCAATAGATCTGTTGAATCCTAACCAATGTCACAATATGGCGTGACCAAAGCCATCTCTCTAACCAAACTATTTAGGTACATTGTCATCCCTGGTAGAACAAAGATAAAAAAGAATCCTATTGATCATTGATGTTTCCCTTTTTGGTCTGTCTAGAATATTGTGGCTATGTATTATATACCACAGATTCCAAGCACCCTTGTTTTATGAAGGACTGGGAGATGAAGTGAAATGTATCATGTTAATAATCTATTGAGGAGGGTGGCTATGCACTCTTGTCCATTCTGCTAACTGAAGTCACCTACAGACCTTATATGTGATAAAAAGGGACTTTTAGCTACTTCATCGTCCAAATGGCCAAATCAATCCAAAACACTACTTCCAGGTGCCTACACATACTGCATCAAGTAAAATGCATTGTCTGAGGGCTTTTCTTACCAAGGTAGCATGATCAAATAGTCCATATAACTATATAGGATGGTGCATCCAACTAAAGAGCAGCTAGGATTCACATGTTCTGTTTTTAGTCACCAGGCCAATTTTTACATTACCATAATCATATCACATATTATTTTGCGAACCCAAGTCTACCATTAGCCTTTAGTATGGCCTCTCAGGGTACCTATGATGATGTATGATTATTACTTGTTTCTTAGAGATATGCTTTACAACTATATGGTTTGGTTTGGCTGATCAAAAGTTAGTAGGGAGACTGTGGTTTTCAGACATGCATTCTGTCTTTTCTTTACATATATAGATAGTCACATTATTTTCACTGGGTGCAGCCCGCATATATGCATTGAAGTTATTAGTGATTTATATTCAGGTGTAAAAAGGGGTTTATCTTGGAATATGATGTGCATTGAAGATGTGGGAAAACTAGTTTTAACATTTTTGACATGTGTATGTATACTTATGTAATAGGAAATACTCCCGAGTTTCTAGAGGTCCCGACTACCTGAGCTTTAACCTTTTTTTTTGCTAATATGGAACGTACATATCTAAAATCATGCACTGTAGTGAAGTCCAAGTGGTCCCTTTCATCAAAGTAGTGCTACAACGTACTTTACCGTCAATGCACCAACAACAGACCCACATTTATAAGGGGAAGAAAAAAGTAAGATCCGGCGCGACATTTCATGTGATCTAAGGCCCTGGATCTTGCCCGATTAATTGGTCTGTTCATCTGGTTAGGGTTTACCATTCAGAAAGGTCTAAGCTGAATATAGACCATTGGAGCAGCTCGGGTTCAATGGGACAGGTCAGGTATTTATTGCACACGACCTGTAACACAGGACTTACTACAAGCCATGAACAACAGGTGGGTGGGTGATAGAGCCACACACCACGTCATACCCAATACAAATAGCATTAGAGGTTTCTCTAGCCGCAAAAGAGAGAAAGGCAGCTGTGGTAAAGATCACCAGTATTTCTTTTTCAGATCGACTTAAAGGAGCATTTGAATTGTGGAGTGTGAATCATAGTTTACATAGGCCCTAACGAGTGTCGACCAAAGCTTCACTTAAATTGTTGATTTTCAAAGGAGAAAGGGGCACACATCACAACACAAGCCTCTGATGCAGGGCCTTGCTGTCACATCGATTTAAGGGCCTATAGCCCTTCTAGACTTGATACCTACTAACATTCACGTGAGTATCAAAAAGGTTAATTGAAAGTGTGGTCTGAACTCAACATTCAATCTCAAACGATGTGGAACATTGTGTGTACCTTTCACATGGATTGCCTGGGTGATTCAAGAAGCAGCGCTTTGAACAGGCATAACGTGCATGAAGCACATAATTAAGTCACAGTGGCATCAGGTGCATCAAAGCAGGTGGTGATGCACTGATACCCTGCATCAGGCCAGTGGCGATGGCTAGGCTCCTTCTCAGTCCAATCGCTTCCCCACCGGTGACGCCCTCCTTCAGGCAAATTGCAATCTATTCATAGGGGACTGAAGAAGGTCTCCACGCCATTTTCATAAACAAGCGAACAGGCAGCACCTGTCCATCCATTTGTCATCTGGCTAAAAGCCCCGCACACATACTCAGTTGCCACAAAGGGGATCAAAGAGCATATTTAAGATTTGTTTTATGGCATGGGCTGCAGCAGGATACATATCATATGTGACATGGACTGGGAGAAGGGGTCTTATGGCCCCTTGCACTAAGCCCCCTTTTCGCAGATCATGTCACATATCACTTATATTTTCTGTATTGTTACCCTTTAACTCTTTCTTAGGTCGTGGAAGCAAAGGTAAAGGCTCAGTTGCAGCATCAGTAATCACATTTGTACGTGTTGATGCTTTTTGCCGAGGCAGACACTTATGGTCTTCATTGTTAGTATAGCATATGTATACATGATCATCCAGATAAATGCATGAGGTACATTGAATTCTCGGTTGACTTGTGCAAAATTACCCAATGATTATCCCTGCTCTGGTAGTTGTTTCTTAACATACTACGACTGCAGCTTCCAAGTTGTACCAAAATCCAAACAGGAATAACATTGAACTTTTAAGTCGTAGGGCCCACCCAATAAATGTTGATCCTTCCATTCTGCACCCATATTATAACTCTAGCGTCCAATATCCACATCAACTCTTGAAGAATGGGATGATGCCTCAGTGCTACATGATGATCTAACCACTCTCACTGTCTTAATGCTTGGTTAATTGATCATCCATGGCCTTCACCCTGTGAGTCAAGCCATTGCTTAGTGTACGCCTACTGCATATTGATTCTCAGCCATCGGGGCCATGGATGGCCAGGGCTAGAAACTGGCCTACGAGCTGACTATAGTGTGCCACTACGCCCATCTCTCACCATACAAGATTAGTGAACAGTTTATGCAGAATGCATGTTCTGCTTTTGTCTATTTCCCTTGCTGGTTATGACATCCAGCTTCTATTTGTGACTTTGCAAAGTTCTTTATTGGACTGTATGGGAAGCCTTGATTGGCATAATGCACCGTATCTTTGGGGACTATGGTACAATATGTTATTTGATATAATATCATTGTAGGCGAGACAATAGGTTGAGAAGAAAGGCTCTAACGGTGTATAATGTCGACTGATTGTAAAGGAATACCTTTTTTCTCAGAAACAACATCAGAGTTTAAAATGAGAGTAAGTAGAAAATAGGGGAACCGCATGTAAAACACCAACTCCCTAGGCATCTAGGTAAACAACGGAAACCTACCCATCGCTGAATGGTTAATATTACAATGGCTCTGGATGAGGCAATGTCTTCAACAGGAACATGTTATCCATACTACAGTACTTGATATTTAGACTAACCCATGACAGAGAGTAAGGCAAACTTGTATGAATCAACTATTCAGTTTAATTCATCTCCATACATACCTAGAAAGTAGGAATGATTTGCACAAAGACTGCATGCAAAGTCGAATGGCGGCTACCAGATATTTGCAACGTGTTATTAGGAATACAATCATTTATTTAACCTTATGCAAATAAATTTAAATATTTTCTCGAAAATAAAGGCTTTAGACTTTAGTGGTAGCTGGTAATTCGAGTAGTAGAGCTCTGGTAAGCAAAGGTAAACCAAACACAGTTCTTACTGAAATGAGAGTACTATAATACAAACAGGTCTAATCTCGGGCCCTATATCCCTGTGGCAATCTACATATTCCTATATTTGTCCTGAGGGATTTGCGTCTTCTAATTGCCTGTGCCACCTCTCATTTATCTGACAAAGGGAAGATTGTACTTACACCTTCTTTCAGCTAAAAGAAGCTTAAAACTGAATGTAAACCAAGGCTTCCTCTCTACCTCATTATATTGTAGAAGGCTTTGGTATTGATTGTAATGCTATAGGGGAATGACAGTTGTCAACAGATGAGGAGAAAAGGCCCACAGTTCTATAGATGCTGCACATAGTGTGAGCTGGATTTCAAAAGTTATTATCTAGTGTTATTCCTACAGTTACTTGTTGCCTATATTTGTCTCAAAATTATTCGGTCTAACCTCAGTAACTTATCAGAAATGCAATCTACTTTGCCCACATATTATATACTGTAATATCTAGCAAGCACTGAATAGTTTATTCTTCTCTTTTCCAGCTCAGGTGAGTCCGTACAGAGCCCAGGACAGTTTCAGGTTTGTCTATGTGAGTTTCTTCGATAATTCAATAAATCTTGAATAACGGTAAATGGTTTCATATAGATTGAAAGGCTCAACAAATTGTTGGGAACTTAATTTGTTTCAAAAGTGTTTTACCAGCAGAGGCCAGCCCCAGAGTAAGTATAGATGTCGTCTCTACAAGGCCTACTAGTCCCGTTGACAGGCATCCTACAGGTGGGTGTGGCCATTGTTTTGCTGTGGTGTACTTATGATAAACCAGTTGGTGTACCGTTTACACCTGTATTTTTGTACACTGTGTCGTTCCCATTATCATAAACCCTGCCCAGAACGTGTGTTGTACAATTTTCTTAGTCTGAAAGAATGTGTGTGCTGACACCCGATATACTCTGATACTGTCGATGGCACTTTCCCCAGTCTGGTATCATTAGCAATAACACAACATGTACAAGACGATGATTGACAATAACTACCTTCACATCCTGCTCATTAACTATGACTCTCTATTCTTGCACATAATCATAATGATAGTTGTATGGTCCTTGGCGAATTTTCGAAGAACTGCGCTGCTCTGTGTACTGACTATTACAGACCATGTGTAAAACTGATCCTGTGTGTGGCAAAAAAATATCATAATGTCCCATTCAATCTATTTCTCATTAGACTCCCCAGGGAGGAGGAACGAATACTACTCTACTGGCTTTTTTTATAGAAACTCTATCAAGTTACATCTAGAGATAGAATCACGTGTATATGCACCTCATTGAATTCCTTTCTGTTTGTGATCTTGAAATTTACAGAACGGAAAAAAACACGACAAGGCATTCAATCAAGGGATTGATTAATCAGCTGAGATGATTATTGGCTTAAGAAACATTTGCATATCATAGCAGAGAATGCTTTATGTACATTTCTGGCTTCTGAATTGGCTTGTCAACACCGTTCAACACCAATCAGAATTGAAGAAACGGGCAAACAGCCAGCACCTGCCCGTGCACTCGAAATATTGATAGGTCAAAAACCATTACACCACAACATCGCAAGGTTCAAAATATGAATACTATATATAGACAAAGGTTTACGAGTAGTTGTTTTGACTGAGGGTTATCTCACGAGGTAAAACCCACTATGAGTGAACCTTTGTACTTATTTCATGTTATCTGAGTCAGAAATGTTCAAAACTTCAATAAAAATGCATAAAAAGGTGAATATTTACACGTTTTATAATAATTGGTGGTTTTTAGTAGGGGTGGGGTAACTCATGGGGGGATGTGAGATACAGAGCTGCACTGTTAAGCCTATGGGCTGTGAGTATCTCGGGCATATCAACATGGAATAAAATTGCATATTTCAAGCCAGGGATATCAACTTAGTGTCAGGGCCGCGTATTTAGAAGAACATTACATTGCTGGATATCCGTTAAAAAATCCTGCTTTATCGGGTGGAAGGGGTTAAGCCCTTATACCCCTCCTTCTGCCAGGGGATGACCAATACTTTGAGAAATACAGCTGATTACACATTTGTCCCCCAGATGGTATTCCTTCTGCTCCTAAATAGTTGGTCAAACAGTGTCCTCAATATGATCATCCTGATTAAAGCCATCCACTTTAAACATGCTCTTTTATATCTGTTGTGCTCCACAAAACATTACCCAATCGTTCCACTGACAAAAATCACATCGGACAGGCCCTAACACATTTTGCATAGCTGACCAATGGCTTATAAATAATCTTTCCTGTTAATAGGCTCTGATTTCCCTAGTCCACAAACCCATGCGTGATACCATACAGTCATCTTTGAACATTTCTGACTTTGTCATCGTGATGTACAAATGAGTAATCTAAATGGCTGTCCAAAAGTTGCCAGAGAATCGCCATTAACCTGAATACATTTCTTCTTTGCATTGTAGCCAACTGACGGGCTACCATTCGGTACTCATCTCAGATTCATTAAAAGAACAATGGTTTTCAACACAGGTGTCGCGATGCAATTTACACGACTTCCCCAGACCAGCATTAGTGCGTTACTTACCGCATGCATTAAGACAACTTATAGGCATGATGCATTAATGCCCTATCAGCCATTAATTAGAATGACATACACACTAAATGTGACACACCACAGGAAAACGTAACATTATGGGGATTTAGTGCTATTTACAAGAACTAGGTGACACAACCAGATACTAAAAGAGTGAAATTTTGCTGTAACCTATCAGAATACTTTCTGTGGGTATTCCTACTTATTTGGACAATAATAAACCCTGAATAAAGGGCACAGGTCTCTTTTACAGCACAAATAAGCATGTCAACATGCCCAAAAATAACATTATCTGTGCAAGTTTACAGCAATTGTAATATTACATATGTCTATCGGATTTGAGTAATCAGTTGATCAATCAATATCAAATGAACTCATTAAACCATATATGTCTTAATTAAATGAAGAGGTTTTAGGGATCATGTTGGTATATGGACCATCAAAATCTGACAAGGAGAAGCTGATGAAAGTTCCTTGACATTGTATGATGTTATATCATGTGCAGCATGTGTGGGGCTACCTGGTGGCCATAAATAACACTAATCCCTGTAATGTTACGTTTTCCCATATTTTGTCACAAATATGCTGTACAATTATATATCCATTCTAGATGTAGTGCAGATGGCCGTGTCCCCATTGTGGTACCATCAGCATCACCAGGCAACATTACCCCAACATGTGTAATTAGTAGGATGATTGACAATAACCACCCTTGCATCCTGCCCATTAATGCTGCTCACTGTTCTTGTGCATAATTTATATGGCTTCATGTAATATTGTTGTCTTGTCATCTAAGAGGGACGTGTTTCTGACCTTCCTATTCATGTATGTGAATCTATGCAATCTCTACATGCTATCTTGAATAAGGCTACTATTAATCTAGTCAAATGCCCCCGATTTAGCAGACCTTACATATTGTATCAAATGGCCTAGGTGGTTTATAAATATGGAGCTCATATTAAGGTTATTAGTAAGTACTGTTTGAGATGCTTAGGATTGATTTTGAACTGTTACAGTTGGGCCTTTCTTGTGTCATGCAGGGAGAAGTCAATTACATCCAAATGTTTTCCTTTTATTTGGTTTGTTGCCATTCCAAAAGATTAAGCATATATACAGGTAGCACAGAGCAAACAGTGTAGACTTGTAGGACTCTCCTCTGGATGTACCTGGTGCCACGTCGGATATGTACAGCCCCAGGTGCTGTCAATACAATCGCACGGTATATTATAGGTAACAAAACTGTTATTTCAGAAATTATACGACCTACAGATGCCATCTCCCCACCCATTCTAACCCATCTATACCTCCACCAAGTCACTTCGGGTATGGTTATTAACAACTTTTGACTGTTTATCTTAAGGGTGACCATTGGCGGCAGCATATAGATGAGAGTGGAATGTGACTAAAGGCACCATAGATGCAGACTGTGCACAACTTACTATAATTATTCTCATCCTGTGTTGCCGCTGATCATAGGGCATTGATAACGGCTCCATTTTCAAAAGGGACATTGGATGATTATTGGGAACGCGGAACATAGGACCTTACTAATGGCTCTTTCTTTCAATAATAATTGAGTATATAAGGAGGAATAAAGTGAGAAGTAGGTAGATAATAATCATTCTTTTGATGATTAGTTAAACAGAATAACATCCTGCTGGGCTCATAACTACCGATTTATTACTGCATTCAACTATTCAATTCAAAGTGCAGGAAATGTCTAAATATTTTACATGCATGGAAGTTGGCCAATGAAAGAAGTTTAACAGAAATGACCATTGTAATTTGATGTCTTATAATGCTATCACAACCAACGTCCCCCATGGGTGTGATTGCTGCCACTCATTAACCTAGAATACAGAGTACAATTTGTGTTTTAGTACAAACACCTTGTTAGGGATATCCCCAGGAGAATCTGTTTCGGATTCTGCTTAGGCCGGTCAATACACAGGGGAGAGGAGACGTCCCAAATGCGACCCTGTAAATACTTACCCTGGGGACACTGAATGTAGACCAATCAGATTCCTCAGGGGTCAGTTCCTGATTCCCAAACAGAACACTGTCCCAACAGTTAAGGGGAATGTTGCCCTTTAAGGCTGCACATGCATGAGTGCATCATGCCGTTCAGTCGGCATGATGCAATCATAAGGTTCTGGCGAGTCATCGGCACTTCATTGGTGCACCATGTTGGTGACTGCCATTCTTGGAGTAATCCCCTCTTTATAATGACCTGACCTGCTCAGAGCACCTTTTAGGGGCGCTCAGGGACATTTACCTCATGAATAGTATTAGTTGTTGCAAAAGTGGATCTGGTCACAGCTTAAAGCCAAATTTCAACTTTATGACATCCAATCTGTTCACATGCCTACGTGACCCATGCACATCTTAAAGAGCAGGTTCGCAGAATATTAAAGGGTTATGCTATAGCAGCACCACATAACTTAGGTAAATTACCTAAAGTAGTTTGCATGGATTTCTGAGATTCACCAAATTTACACATTATTTAGGCGCTCTGTATTGTGTTCTTTTATCAAAAGTTTACCACTCCAATAGATGCTAATCTGAAGAGGCAATAGATGTTTCTTTGAGCCAGATGTCAAGAGCTTGTAATATTTTCCAAAACCTGGGTATTTCTGCAGAAAATGCCAGAAAAACAGCTAGGATAAGCATGGCGCAGACTAGTGAAGGATACCCAAAACCCTACATGAATTCCGTATTATGCGTGTGACAAGCAAATAAAAAGATCTTGCATAAAAACATCAAGAACAAAACAACTGCTGATCTAGTGCGATACATGTATTCTAGAGAACCCAAATGTTTCTGGAAAGTAGTGAACCAATCATGGAAAGGTGCTCCAAATGTATCAAATATTGAACTCTAACTTGACAATGGAATTCAGGTAAATGGGGACGATGCTGCTGATATTGAAAAGCGATGAGTTTAATAAAATAGATTAGGAAATCGCTAATAAAATTATAATATCTTTATAGTGGTCCATCATTGACATAGAAAAGTACATTATCCTGGGATACATGTTGACAATTCAATATGGATCCAATGTATGATGATGATGATGATGATGATGATGATGATGATGATGATGATGATGATAATGATAATGATAATAATAATGATAATAATAATAATAATAATAATAATAATAATAATAATAATAATAATAATAATAATAATAATAATAATAATAATAATAATAATAATAATAATAATAATAATAATAATAATAATAATAATAATAATAATAATAATAATAATAATAATAATAATAATAATAATAACATAGCCCCCTCCTTCATATAGCGGATCACATTATGGACCAAATATGGTCAGTGCGGCATGGGCAAGAGGTTCAATTGGCACACACGATCATCACGGGCCATAAATAATCATTGGCTACTAGTGGCAATGATTGGTCTAGGCATACGCCATAGTCAATGATACCATTACCGAACAAACCGCATAGACTAGTACAACTCTATCTAAGGTGATTGCAATGTAGCACAATTAACTGTCAACAATCCCAGTTACTTGTAACTAGCACACATACTTTCAGTACGCCATCATGGAATACAGTTGGAATAAAACTGGTGACATTCTTCGCGGTCTAAGATTTGAATAGGATATTGTCACTGATTATGAAATTATCATGGGCAAGTAGTATTTGGCAACTGATATGATTGTCTTCAGGTAAATTCCCTTTCTCTATCTATCCCCTCATTGCACTGCAGAAAGTATCTTTTGATTGGGCTGCTATCAATAATTGTAGATGAGTTGGAATTAATTTATTATGTTTTCAAAGTTGTGTTACTGCCCTTTCGGCAATTGGAGCTATTTTATTTGTTAATTTCGAGTGCTTTTGCACTGCAGCTGCTTGTGAGACAACTGGTTTGTGCTTTTTAGCAGGTCTCCTCCTCAGACTCTGGCTGAGCTTCTGATACATCCTTAAATGAAATATTTGGGTCAGATTCTCTTAATGCTCTTGCTTTCGTGTTAACATTCAATTTATGCTTTTGAATCGGCTTTTTACCTATAGCAGGTCTTTTGCTTTTGGCGTGTTTACCTGACGGTACATAACCTGCCTGTTGTGCCTTAGTCTCCCATAGAATTCCATCCTTCAAAATGGACCTGGGTTTAAACATTAAGATTGGTGATGCTGGCACGGGGTCGTTTGATTTAAAAGTTTTGGTAATTTCTATATCAGAGAATCTGGTTATTTTAGGTGGTAATACAACTTTACCTTGCAATATAATTGGTAATGGTTCATCTTCTTGTGGTGGATATCTATGTCTTGATAAGAAATCGGCTACAATATTAGCTTTGCCCGCTAGGTATTTAATAGTGAATCGTACACTGCAAAAATGGTGTTTAGATTTTAAACATGTTTAGGTCTAAACATGTTTAAAACCTAAACATATAGGTCAGTTAGGTGTCTCATCGACTACACATTTAGGAAATGAACACTTTTTTTCTAACTACATAAACATTTACGCTAAACATGTTTAGATGTTTAGAGCTGAGACAGTTGAATAATAGGTGTTTAGATTTAAACATCAATATGTTTAGATACTTGGATGTTAAATCCACACCAGGTAGCAGCACTACCTTTGACTGGACTATCTGCACACAGTTATAACCAATTGTTGTGACAAATGTCCCCAAATCCCATGTTTATCATGGCTTCATTTCATAGAATGTCATGTGAATAGAAAGGGTAATAGAAAATTGACTAGTTTCACCTCGTGCCACCATCATTACCCTAAAATAATCAATGAACTCCATGACTGACACCTATTTGATGTTATTCTGGAATAGATAAGGCAATGTCCTTCCTGCCAAGCTGTTGTACTTTCTCAAGTCTCTCATTCTGATGCAGTGTGTAATATATCTACATGTATATAGCTGTGGCTGACATCTTTGGAGACTTTGACAAGTAAATACCTGCTGATGCCCCCCCCCAGTAAATGAGAAAAAAAAATATATCTCTTTTTTTTAATGCATACATGTCTGCAAACCTTAACTCTCCATCAAATCATTTAAACATCTAAACACAAAAATTCATAAACACCTAAACACAAAAATTTATATATCTAAACACAAAGTTTTAACCTAAACACCTACATTTCTAAACACTTGAGCTAATCACATTGTTTGGTTAAACATGTTTAGGAAATTAATGTGATTACAAAAACGTTGCAAGAATATGTTTAGAATTGTGTTTAGGATCTAAACACCTTTTTTGCAGTGTATGACATGAATCTCCCATTCGTAATGGCTTCCTTTTTTTTTTTATTAAACAGTGATACCAGTGGTGTGTGGTCTGAATATATATTGAAATGCAAACATTCAGTGTATAGATGGAATCTACTGATGGCAAATACTACTGCTATCATTTCTCTATTAGTCGTACTATATCTCATTTACTGTTCTGTCAATGTTCTACCAGCAAATTCTATTGGTCTATAAAATCCATTTTCATCTTGCTGTGTTGATGCAGCTCCTGCACTATAACCTGAACTGTCTGTAAAAATTGAGAATTCTTTTGAATAGTGGGGGAATTGAAGAACAATGTCGTCATAGATTGAATTTTTAATTTTATTAAAGGCTGACATTTCCCTGTCCACATAAATGGTATTGATTCCTTTATTAGTTCATTTAATGGTGATATGATTTGACTGAAAACTTTAATGAATCGTATATAGAATTGCGCCATACCATTGAAGCTTTTCAATTCAGATTTATTTTCTGGCGATTTGAAGATTTTCGGAGGCCATAGTGTGTCTAGTGTTGGCGACATACCATCCTCTGTGATTCTAAATCCCAGAAAATTTATTTTTGTATAGCCAAATTCGCATTTTTGGGGTTTGAATTTCAAGTTTCCTTTTACAACGATTTCCATTACTTCGTCTAGATCTTCTAAATGCCTTTCCCAAGTTAGGCTATAATATACGGCTATGTCATCCACATGGGCACAAGCATTACGATATTTACATTTTGCCATGAGTCTTTCCATGATTTCTTGATATCGTAGGCCTGATATGTTCATTCCCATAGCAATTGAATTCATGAAATATCATGATTTTGATTGTTGGGATATCTATTGTTTTAATTTCTGTTGTTTGAATTTCTATTGCGGTTTCTCTGATTTCCCTGATTTCCTTGTCTAGCTCCCTGGCTATTTTGGGCTGACCTATTCCCTTGGTTACTTTGGTTAGATCTACTTCCCTTGTTATTCTGATTACCCTGGAAATTGGGCCTGTTGGGATTTCTGGTAGGTGTTCGGTTTTCATTATTTAACCATTGGTTATTACCATTTCCATTATTTTGGTAGTTTCCCTGGTTATTCCAATTTTTGGATTTGGGACCCAGTTTTGATATGGTCAGCAATATGGCACAACGGTACATGCTGGGAATCCTGGCATGAACTGATTCACTCCCCAATTTTGATTGTTAGTGTCATCCTGATTAGGCCGATTGTTTTGATAACCCTGGTTAGTACTTCCTTGTCTTAGATTCCCTCTGTTACGATTTTGATTGGAACCCATGTAGTTCAGATCTGAATCACAAATCATTTTGTAGAGGTACACGTTATTAAACCATAGGAGTTGGGTACCGTCTGACGTGGCGGGTGAGTCGAGTCATCGGACGTTCCTCAGGTTCCGGATAGGTGGCAGCACCGATCCGGGTCTGTGGGGACATCTGACGACGAACACCTGGGTCCATATATAAAGCCCAGGGCTCAGCCGCTACGTCAGAGGCCCTTCTGGCCTCCACACCATGTAGACCATTGTCCTTTAATATTAGCTGCCTCTCTGATATCATCCGGCAGCCGTGAGTATGCGTTAAGTAATAAAACCAACCGTTGGCATACACTTGGAATACTGTCTTACTCTTTCTTTCCGAACCGTAAGACCCGAACCCCCAGGTCCGTAAGGCCACAAACCCTTACACTGGTGCCGTGACCAGTTAATTCTGGTGTATAGCCCGGACGTTATAACGTCCGAACGGCTGGTACATGGGTTAGACACCCTCAGGGAAGCTAACCCAGCAGGGCAATCACTTGCCCAAGAGAATGGAAATGGATCATTAATGCTCCAAGCCCATTCGGACTCGCAAGATGCGGAATCAGCATCTTGGAGAGATCCAGGACCCCACTATAATGATAGTGAGGAGAATCTGCCAGACTCTGTACGACGCGAACAGTCTATACAGAGACATAGTAACTTAATAGGCCAACAATCACTTGTTGACGAATTAAGTGATTCGATGTTCGAAGTTGGTGGTAGTACTAACCCAGAACATCCGGCACCAATGCGAAAAAGGGTAACATTCGGAGAACTACCTTATAGATTACCCAGGCCCGAATTACCAATATTAGATTACAGCGCTATAGATGGCGACTTAACCTATGCGGTACCGGAAGGTGAGGAATTCAAACGATCGGATGTCCTGTTGTTGAATGAAACTTATGTAACTTTGAACGAGAATTTAAATACCTTGGTCAAAGCTAAGGATGAAGTATTCCATGAAAAACTTCAGTTAGAAGAAGACCTAACTGGCATGCGAAAGGAATTCGAAGCCAGAAGGAGTGAGTACATGAAGGAACTCGAGAATGAAGAATTAAAACTTCAATCAATGAGAGAATCATTCAACAAAGAATATGATAATAGGCACATTCGTATCCAAACATACATAGATACGAACGACCAATTAAACCTTGATAAGGCAAAATTCGAATCCGAAATTCGCCATTATCAGGACGAGTTGGATCAATTGAAACTTCAGTGTAGTAAACAAGCTGAAGACAATGAAACCATCCGGGTAGGCATTATAGCCTACAACAAACAACTGGAGGAGGATAGACAGAAACTCACAAATGAGCTTCAGGAATTGCAGACTACTGCAATAACTCTAGATAAATATGTAGAAGCCGCCCAGTTGACTATAGGTAATATAGATCCAGCTGTGGTATCTACAATGTTGGGAAAGACATCCAAAGATGCAACCCCAATTAGATACAGCCCATTCGTTGATGATGGGGCTGACAAGAATGTAGTATCCGGAATCTACAAGAAACCGGATAATACCGCAAAAAATGGAACCGCACCTAAACCAGCAACTCCGATGCTGGATACGATAGGTCCGGCACCACCCATACCAGATTTGAGTCACAAAATTAAAGCGACTCACGATGGTGCTACTGGGAATAATAATAATACACCCGTGGCACAACCAAGAGCACCCGGACCAATGAGGCATATGTTGACACCACCTTCATATTTCCCCCAACCCGGCCACAGTACACCAGCAGTACCAAGATTACCGAATCCACCCCCGGGTTCTGGTAATGGTCCTACTGATGGACGTTTTCCGAGACCAAACCCGCCACAAAATAATATTAATGGCGGTACGTATCAACCAAGAACATCTTCCTATGGATATAGAAATAATTATAATCCATCAGGAAGTGGTAATTACCAAAATGGTAACAGCTATAACCAGGGATGGAATCAAAATAATTCTTACCCTAGATATGCGTCTTCTGGAAACACCGGTTACAATGGTGGATGCCCTGGCGGTTCATCCGGAAGCTATAATAATAATGGGCCACCAGGAGGAAACCCTCCAGGCGGCCCAGGAGGATCCGGATCCGGAGGATCAGGATCAGGAGGAGATGGCAGGAAGCCGAATAGGAGAACTTCTATGCCTGCAGGGATGCAAACCATCTTTGATAGAAGCCAGTGTATCCAAAACCTTGGCATTGACTGCTACCGAAAGGGAGCAGACGGCATGGAAGTCATGAACTGGAGCATGCGAGAAGCAGATAGACTACGCGGATGTAATAATCCGGCACGTAGGCAGGCACGGATACCCCCTCCATATGATTCTAATGATCCATGGAAGGACAGGTATCAAGCTTTTGTCGACGAAGTCAATTGTAGTGGCTGGACAAAAGAAGAAGCTCTGCCATATTTGATCTGTTGGTTAAATAAAGGCAGAAAAGTAGCTCTCAACCAATGGAGAGCAGCTTACGGAATATACGGTACCTATGATCAATTGGTCGAATGTGCCGCATACCTTTTTGGATCAATCGTTAGAGAAGATCCGTGGGTAAGCTTCAAGAAGAGAACACAAAAACCTAAAGAATCACACAAAGTCTTTGGTTTGGAGCTACAGGACTTGCTCTCGAAAGCACGTCCAAATTGGGCTCATGATGATGATTGTTATCTACAAGAATTGTTTATACAATTCTACAGTGGATTGCGAGATCCGGATCACAAGCAAGTGGTCTGGGACTCTTGGAAAGATGACACTTCCTTCAGTGACCTGTTCATAGCAATCGATGGACATGACATGAAGAAACGTTTGGTAGGTCTTGGACCTAACCCAGTAAGAGCAGCTCCATTCCAATACGGAGGTACACCTGCTCCGGTATACGATACTTCCCAGTTAGCTCCGGTTGAATCGAATGAAGTTGATGAGGAAGATGAATATGTCTCTGATGAAAACGGAGATTATATTGGTTCAGTCCAGGTAGCTGGAAAGTATTACCGACAAAAGCGGTATAGGAAAATACATTCGAGAGGGAGAGGAGGATCTGTTGCTGGTAAAACAGCTTCCGGATCAACTCAACCTGGCAGTGTAGCCTCTACGGCGAACCCAACTGTAGGAGCTACTGTTGCTCCGACTAACATGATGGAAACATTAATAGCCGGATTAACAGAAGCTCTAAAGAGACCGAGAGTTGATAAATCTCAGAAGAGATGTTTCAGATGCCAGAAACTGGGGCATTATGCTCCAGAATGCATGGCTGAGAAACCTGTACCTCGTAGACAGGAGAGTGTCTCTGGAGTAAGTACAGAGGAAAACTAAGGAGGGGTCTCCTGACGGGCAAAGAAGGGGATCCCAGTGACAAATTTTGCCATGATATCACCATCCGTGATGATAGTTCGCATGTAGTAACAAGATCGCCTAACACTGAGGTGGTTGTAGACACCCAGATGGTTAGGGAAGCTGATATAACAGGTGCCATGGGAGCACAGGGGAAACCCAATATCAGTAACGAGGCAGGCGGCTATGTGTTAGCCAAGGTCTGTGGTGCTCACCTGCCCCCGGGTCATCCTTGTCTGGAATTCCTGAAAGGATGTGGATCGACTCCTGGTGTGAAAAATGACGTTCCGATTGTCACGGACATGCCCTCTGTTCTAAACGGAAGGCGGTGGTATGTTTGCCTCACTGTTAACGGAAGATCTGCCGAATTCCTTGTGGATACGGGAGCTAGCCACTCTTGTATCTCCAGGGGGTTCTACGATCTTATACCGGATGAACATGATACTCTCAAATCGGGAGGAAGTGCTCAGACGGCCGACGGCAGTACCTTGCAAACGTATGGTAGAACTTGTGTGAAACTACAGTTAGATGGTATACATGACTATGTCATGAGCGCCACCGTTGCGGATATAGCAGATGAGGGGATACTCGGGTCGGATTTCGCATCCCTGTATGGCGCTGTGTTAGAACCTCAAACAGGAGTGTTGAGTGTGAGATACCCGTATCCCGTAAAGGTTAGATGTGTACTGAGACAAGTGAGCAGTATGGCTAGTGTGGCACACACTGTGCGAATCCCTCCGGGAGTAGCCTGTGATGTGCTTGTAAGAAGTGATCCTGCAATGCGTAACAAACCTGCAGTGATAGAACCGGATGTAGTTACTTTGTCAAGTATCGGATTAAATTCTGTAGACACGATAGTAGCGAATGCATCCTGGTCGGTAGTACCTGTCTCCAATACTGGAAACACGACTATCTACTTGAAAAAGGGACAAGTTTTTGGAAACGTGACCCTTTCGGAAACTGTAACGGATAGTAAGCTAAGCTTACAAAAGGTAACAGGAGATGATGAAATTTCGGAAGACTTACTTAAGTTGTATGAAGAAACTTCATTAGAAGATCCGGAACACCGGAAAGAGTTCTATGATTTGCTCTGTCAGTATAATAATGCCTTTGCCAAACCTGGTGAAAAGCTAGGTACGACAAATAAGGTATTACATAAAATAGATACTGGAGATGCTGAACCCTTTAAGATACCGTATAGACGGTTACCTTTAGCGAAAAAAAAAGTAGCTGAAGATGAAATAAACAAGATGTTGGAACAGGATGTAATAGTCCCTTCCAATAGTCCATGGAGTAGTCCTGTGTGTATGGTAACAAAGAAAGACGGTACTATCCGCTTTTGCATAGACTACAGGAAGTTGAATGGAATAACGAAAAAGAATTCGTATCCATTACCGAGAGTAGACGAAACCATTGACTCCTTAGGAGGAAACAGCTGGTTTTGTACCCTAGACTTGCAATCAGGTTACTGGCAAGTGGGAATGAACCCTTCAGATATGGAGAAAACTGCATTTTCGAGTCATATTGGATTATTCCAATATAATGTAATGCCGTTTGGATTGTGCAATGCACCTGCAACATTTGAAGCAATGATGGAAACAATTCTAAGTGATTTATTGTGGAAAAGATGTCTTGTATATCTAGACGATGACATAGTCTTCGGAAAAACATTCGAAGAGTGTTCTAATAACCTGAAAATGGTACTAGAACGTATTATTTCTAATGGTCTCAAATTGAAACCTAAGAAATGCCACATGTTTAGAAAGTCCATAAATTATTTGGGCCGCATCATCAGTGATGGAGGAATAAAGGCTGATCCGAAAAAAATCGAATCAGTTACGAATTGGAATAGACCTAAAACACCCAAAGAAGTGAGGTCCTTTTTAGGATTCTGTTCCTATTACAGGGAATTTATTCCGAATTATTCTAGAGTCAGTTACCCATTACAAGCAATAGCTAACTGGACTCCAGGAAGTACCAAGGAAAAATTTCCTTGGACGCATGAACAGGAAACCGCTTTTCAAAAGCTAAAAGACCTGTTCACGAGTACTCCTGTATTGCAATATCCGAATGAAACGGATCATTTCATACTGGATACTGATGCTAGTAATGATAGCATTGGTGCAGCTCTCTCGCAAGTCCAAAATGGGAGAGAAGTACCGATTGCCTTTGCCAGCAATACACTGAGCAAGACTCAGCGCAATTACTGCACAACCAAAAGAGAGTTGTTAGCAGTAGTCGTATATACCAAGAAGTTCAAACATTTTCTATGGGGAACGAACTTTACTTTACGTACGGATCACTCCTCTTTAAAGTGGCTACTGAACTTCCGAGATGCTGAAGGAATGTTAGGACGATGGCTAGCCCATTTATCCGAATATGGGCTTGAACATCAACAGATTCAGCATAGACCCGGAGTTAAGCATTTAAATGCTGATGCTTTGTCTCGAATACCAATTCGGAAATGTGATAATCCGGATTGTACTGATTGTGGAGCTCATAGGGCAGTGTTAGCAGGGATTCGAAGACCATTCGTACCCCTAGTTGCCAGTATACTGGATTGGTCTATGGATCACATACGACATTTCCAGGAAGCTGACTCGATAACTGCGCAGCTACTGCAATTAGTACCAAAGGGTATACGTCCAGTTAGACCGGAGGTCTCTCTGGAAAATCGAGAAATGAGAAGGTTTCTTGCTCAATGGACCGAGCTTGAAGTCCGGAAAGGCGTGTTATACCGTTGGAAGCCATGTAATAATGGTGAGAGAATCATGCAAGTGGTGATACCACATGCTATGAGACATGACATTATGTACTTCTGTCATGGGCATCGGACCAGTGGTCATTTCGGAAGGAAACGCTCGTTAGCACGACTTTCCAAGAAATACTATTGGCCTGGCATGACACGGGACCTGCAAAGATGGGTAATCACCTGTCCGGATTGTTGTAAAAACAAACCCGGACCCGGGATGGGCAAACTTCCCCTATCCCAAGAACTTTTCGGAGTTAGATTCGCAAGAATCGGGGTAGATATTATTAGTGGATTGAATACAACCGCTAATGATAATACCTGTATGATGGTAGTGTGTGATTATTATACGAAATACACTAAAGTATTTCCACTACCGGACCACAAAGCAATTACTTGTGCCGAAGCCTTTGTAAAAGGTTGGGTACTAAGTTTCGGTGTACCATTAATGTTACACAGTGACCAAGGCAGAGAATTCGAATCAAATCTCTGGCAGGGTATGTGCGAATACTTAGCTATTTGCAAGACTAGAACCAACCCGTATAGGCCACAAAGCGACGGATTGGTAGAAAGGTTCAATAGAACCCTCATCCAAGTTCTAAAGTCACTCGTTAATTAACATATGGATGACTGGGATGAGCAATGTCATTTCGTGACACATGCTTATAACAGTACGGTACATTCAAGTACAAATTGTTCTCCAAACCTTTTAGTATTCGGAGAGGATTTGATAATGCCTGCTGACCTAGTTTTTGGAGTCGTAGGGATGGACCCTGAACTACCTTGCCATGTAGTTTTTGTGGAATGTTTAAGAGACAGATTTAAAAAAGCATATGAGTCTGTCCGAATTGATTTGGAGAAAAGTGCCAAATGGCAGAAAGTAGGATACGATACCGATCTAAAGCATCGGAAATTCCAATCCGGAGACAGAGTTCTCAGATTACATGAACCACTTAGACACATAAAATTAGCGTCTAATTGGGATGGTCCCTTTACTATAACACAAGTTATCAGTGATTGTACCGTAATTATCAAATCTGACCTTGGTCGACTTTATAAGTCAAATGTGGCTAGATTAAGGAAATGGTCTGGGAGGGAGACCTCCACAGAAATGTATGGTGAAGGTTCCGAAAAGATCCTGAACCAGAATCGCATAATAGACCAGGTAAAGAACACTACAGTGAAGCGTGGTCGTGGTAGACCGAAAAAGTGTTCCGAATCAGTGACACCCACGCCAACACCGATTAAGCGTGGGGGAGTTAAAAAAGTCTCGGCAGGTGAAGACAAAAAGAGGAGGAAAGGTGTTTCTAAGGCTAAGAAGCACCTAGAGAAAGCTCTTCAGACTGTCAGGTCCGATAAAGAACTATCCGAGAAGGGGAGATACGTTCGCCGCAGCCCCCGAATTGCCCAGAGGACTGCAGTGACCTAACCTGTATACACAACGAGTGTAATGTTTACATTTAGAGGAACGGATGACAACTGACCCGAAAGGCTTATTTGTTGCCGCCGCATGATGTACCAATGGGTAGTGGACGGATAATCCGGTGGATTTGCTTAAGCTTTCCATAATCTCCACTTAAATCCCCAGACGAGTCATCGGTGTGAGCGATAATTACCTAAAAACAATCAGTTTGTTGATGTACCGCTTGTAGCACGTGCGTTTCCGCATGACGTCACAGTGTCCAGTCTCGGCTGACCTCTCGTGACCCCGCGCGCAACGGGGAAATGACGTCACGAATGCTGGCCTGTCGCCATATTGTTTTTCGGTAACGTTCAAGACGGTCGAGCTCGCTCCCTTCTTGGATTTTACCGGCTAGCAAACTCCTCGCTGCTCCTCCAGAGTCTGTCTCCTGGTAGACAGACTCCGTTTGTGTCGGCCCCGGCGCCGTAAAAGCCGGAAAAAGGAGTAGTCTACTCCCGTGGGCGATTCCCCAGTCATGGCTGAGGAATCCGTAGCTGCAGCCAAGCTATCCGGTGACCCGGATAAGCTGACTCCGTCCGCAGAAGCTTTTCCGGAAGCTTTGTCGCCTGTTACACAGGAAGAGAGCGAGATGATGGACGTGGAGGAATCTACGGATCGCTCGTTCGAGGAGAAACTGGCTTCATTTTCACTAAATGAGCCGGAGAAGATGTTATCTCCACTCCCACCAGAGGGATCCGGAGCGACTGCGAGTGCCGAACCCGCAGCGACAGAGTCCGAGACCACACAAGTCGACGGCTCGAAGGACCAGTGGAAGCCAGCAGTGGCTGACCCGTTCCCAGTAGACTACGATGGTCGCTACCTGTATGTCCACCCGGAATTGCAGGCACAAGTGACCTACGCGGACGGGACACCAGTCAGGTTGGACCCGAAAGTTCGGATAGCTGTGGAGGGCACTATGGTTCCGGATCAGCTGACCAGGACGCCTCCCGAGTGGCTTCGAGACTGGCCGTGGTTCCAACGGGGACTTATGGTAGACGCTGACTTCCGTGAGACAGTGTATGAAGCCAACCGAGCCATCGAGCTCGGAGCGTACCCGAAGCCTGACAAGTCCCTGTGGAACGTCAAGGCAACGAACATTAACTGGGTAGGCTGCGTCTCGGATTCCGAGGGGCAGACTTACCCACGCCCTTGTGCTACCCGGCCCCAATACCGGACCACAAAGGAGTTCAGGGAAGCCGCTGCTAACTTCGAACAGTGGGACGACGGTTTTTACATAACCGAGAAAGAGTTAGTGGATGTTCAAAACAACTCACTAATCGGTATGGACCGTAATGCAGCCATTCGGACGGTACTCGTCCGCCGAATGACTGCTGAACAGGAGGCCCAGGAAGAGGCTAAGAGGGCCGCGGAAGTACCCGCACCTCCTATCCCCGACCTGAAGCTTGCCACCAGGAGCTCAGCCAGTGCTACACCAGCCACCGGCAGTACTACCACTCCGGTAGAAGCCTCGACCTCTAGCGCATCCGGAACCCAGGAATGGGAGGAAGACTGGAAGGTCAGCAAGAACAGGAGGTCCGCTGCTCGGAAGCTCAAGAATCTCCCGGATTCTGCTAGAGCCGAGCCGAAACCCAGCACCTCATCCACTGGTAGTACTGCCATGGAGGTTGAGTCGTCTGACGAGGAGTCGGTGCACGAATCCTCGGTTGAGTATGATGAGAAGGCCACTCCATCAACTCAAACCGAGGCCGAGCGTTGGGCTAACGCCAAATCCGGATTCAAAACCCGGATTCCGACGTGTTTCTCCGACTGTGCCTACAGAGTGAAGAAGGACGGCTCTACCCTCTATGCCTGTCCAGACTCAGTCAATAAGAACGATGAGTCAGATGATGAAGATTGGATGCGTCTTTCGGACGAGGACCCCAATCCGAGCAAAGCCTATCGAAAGATGTGGCTTATGCTAAACCACACCGAAGGGTATTACACTTATACCCAGAGGAGGAAGCTGCGTTGGGCTTTAGAGAAGTGGTACGGTGACGACCAAAAGTCCTGTCCCTTCTCTATCTGCCAGGATGCGAGTGATGTCTCGATCCGGACCTGGAGTACTCCAGCCCGGTTTCAACGGCATCTGGTAGAGGCCCACTTCCACCATCACCCGGTTTACATTTGTGATCCGAGTTATGGTAAGAAGGGCAAGAAGTGTACTACGAAGGTGCAATACAACTGACGTAGTGATCTGGCTAGACACCAGAAGAAATGCCACGCAGAAGGTTTGGACGGGGCACGGAAGCGCATCATGGAGCTTCATCAGGAACTCATGAAGGAGTTCGACAGTCTGAGCGAGGATGCTTGGTCTAAGATCCGACCAGGGGACCAAGTCCTCTGCGAAGTTCCGAAGACCAAGGATTCGAAACTCCGAGCAAAGATAGTCCTGACTCCTGGAAAGGGTAAACTGGACATGCACGAGTCTCTCTGGCAGAAATGCGAGGAATCCGGAAAGGATGCAAAGAGAGCTCGTGAAAGGAGCAGGAGAGATCAGAACCGTGGCGGCAACGGTAATGGTCAGGGCACCACTAAACCGAAAGTCAGAGCAGAGGACCGTTCCAGGTCCCCTCTGGCTAGGCACCCCGCAGAGCAGGCTCAGGGCACTCCGGTGTTCAAGAAGCCCGAACCTGCCGGATACGCTGGAGCCGTATCTAAGCCTGGGAAAGTGAGTTCTCGAAACTTTCCGTCCTTAAACCAGGGACCTGGACCTGAGAGCCAGACCTTGGTGGTAGGAAAGGATGGTCGCCTTATGCCAAAGAAGACCACCGCATCTGCTGCCGCCGGATCTGCATCCGCTCCAGCCGCCCCACCAGTTACCTTTACCCAGGAGCAGTTAAACATGTACCTGCAAATGGGACTGAAACAGAATGTACCACCTGCCTACTGTGTACCAACGGCAGGTGTGTCCGGAAGCCCTAAACCCGGAAGTGGTCCACAGGCCGCCTCGACTCCTCCCAAGGCTGTCGCTGCACCTGCGAAACCAAAAGACGCTATTACCATTAAAACCGGTAATGCGGAAGTTTGGTTCGAGAAGTCTCGCCAAGGGGAGGCAGATGTCCAGAAGGCCATCTATACCCACTGGGAGAAGTGTGTTCGTGAAAAAGCGACCGAGTTTCATCAGGGTCTCCTAAATGACACCCTGTTGTGTATGAAACAGGTGGGCGACGCTGAAAAGCAACGTCTCGAGACCCTCATCCGGGACGATGTGAAGGCCCAGGAGGAGGCTGCCGCAGCTGCCCAGGAAAAAGCAGCTATGGATGTGCACGTGTTGGAGAAACGTGTAAAGGAGGAGATTACTCGGAACACCAATCTGAACACTAAGTTCATGAGGGTGTTCGGAGTCGACTTGGACGAGTGGGACGGCACTCCCGAGTCGGCTCTAGCTCTTCTTAAGAAGAAGCATGCTAAGAAGTCTGCTTAAGCATGCTAGGGTTATTTCTCCCATAATTTTTTTTCTCCATCACCGAATGACCAGATATAGTCTTTGCGGAACCCTATAGGTCTGCGAATGTTTTATTCACTAGTGTATGAACACCTATAGTATGTGTTCCGGGTTCCTCTTATGACCAGTCTATTGTATAATTCAGGTTGTATAACTCTTATTGCACCCTGAATAGTCTATTCGGATTTATAACTTCACCCATGAACAATCCGATAGTAGACTTGCTGCTGTGAGACGTATCCGGATGCCAGTCCCAGACTCCTGCTATTACCCGTGCTAACCACTTACTAGAATGGACTTTACGATTTACCTCTACAACTCATCTGTACTCCTGAATGGACTTATATCAAATACTACTATTACTTCCGGATCAACCTACATTGGACTATTATCTACTTATGTCAACTAAGCTTAAGAAGGATTACGTTTTCTACATAGTTGACACATCCGGACTATTATTCTACATTCTACACCATTCGGATATACTATAAACTTTAGCACTACTAGAGGATTGTGGGTAGCTGCCCCAAAATCAACTACCGTGTTCACTCTATATAAGGAAACCATAAACTTTAGCACGTCCATCCCGTGGTTAGCTGACCACACCTACCTACTAGTACCCGGAGGATACAGCAGAAGACTTCAGCAGCATGTATAATTTCTGTATATTGTATATAATGTCATATTTCTATTTTTCTATTATATGTATGTGTATATCCACTAGATACATATTATGATACGGGTACATAGACATTTCTTGATACGGATCTCTAATTATTATTAGTATTCATATTATAAGATCCGTTAAACTTCACCAGAAAACACATATTATTGTCCTGCGAGACAAATTGTATAATAAGTATAATGATCTGGTGCTATGAAGGTTATTAGGTACACGGTGATAATATATTATTATTATATTCATTACCACACCGTGATATTTTTTTCTTTTCTTTTTTTAAGTGTATGGTATAAATAATCCCATTCGTACTACTCACGGAATCCTTAACGGATTCGTATGTTAATAATATACGACATGTCATTGTATAGTGAAGTTACTATAACAGTCTTCTTTAAGACTATATATTCAAATGTGGTGTTAATAACTACAAACACACATACGGATGTTATTATGTGATATATTTATTGTCGACAGTTCCGTTACACATAACTGTCATCATCACATGTATACGATTCATATTACTTGTCTTATTAGTTATACCGTAAATATAATATAATATTATGTGGTATAATAATTTAGCAGACAGTTCCGTTTCACATAACTGTCTCTTGTTCAAGTAATTCATATAATATTTCAACATCCTAATCGTTATTTGTAACTACATTTCACTATCGAATATATATATATGACATTCGGTTCATACTCAACTTGGTGTTAATGTTATACCTATGGTTGTACCTCTATTACTAAAGGTTTAGACATGTAGAAATGTTATCCTAGTAATATTATAACTATAACACCCTCCTAAATGTCTGGGGGAGTGGTGTAGAGGTACACGTTATTAAACCATAGGAGTTGGGTACCGTCTGACGTGGCGGGTGAGTCGAGTCGTCGGACGTTCCTCAGGTTCCGGATAGGTGGCAGCACCGATCCGGGTCTGTGGGGACATCTGACGACGAACACCTGGGTCCATATATAAAGCCCAGGGCTCAGCCGCTACGTCAGAGGCCCTTCTGGCCTCCACACCATGTAGACCATTGTCCTTTAATATTAGCTGCCTCTCTGATATCATCCGGCAGCCGTGAGTATGCGTTAAGTAATAAAACCAACCGTTGGCATACACTTGGAATACTGTCTTACTCTTTCTTTCCGAACCGTAAGACCCGAACCCCCCAGGTCCGTAAGGCCACAAACCCTTACAATTTCATTCAATTTTGCGGGGGCTGATCAATGCTTCTGCAACAGTAGAATGCTTTAGTCGCCTTTCCTCTTTAGTGGCGGCCAATTCTACATCATCGAAATGTCCGAATATATCTGGTTTATACCCCTTGACCAATGCTTCTATTTTAGATATATTTTTGCTTTTCCATCTAACAACTTTCTGAAAATGGTGGCGTGAATTTCATATTTTTCTGGCCAGCACCCATTTATGTATGCTTTGAAATCTTTCAAGAAACACTTGGCAGATCGAGTAGGGCTTGCCTCCTTAAATTTTGGTGACTTAGTGAATACCAATGTGAGATTTGGGGTATTTGATTTGCCGATGTTATGTATTATTACACGTCTTCCCTGACTATCAATTGTGATTTTGATTATGTGGGTTTTGTCTTTGTGGTTGAGGAGTTTGCGATGAATTTTGTTGGTTGTTGATTGGTTGTTGTTGCGTGTGTTGTTGATGTGGTTGTTGTTGTTCCTGCTGCGTGCTTTGTTTTACCTTTTCTGGGAAATTTGGAGTGCTTAAATAAGTACCATGATGGACTGCACCTCTATTATAGAAATGTCTATTGCCATGTGGATCCCCCTGTAGGTGTGAAGTACCGAGCTGTCTCAATACTGCACCAGTCACAGTCAGTCATGCCACTCCCTAAGAGTGGGGATCTCTAAAAACTGACAAACTGGTGGCCTGTAAGCCAGTTAAATATAATTTTGAAACTGATAGAAAGGGGAATGCACTCTGAACTCATAAAGCATGTACCTTCTGAAGGGCTGGTGTCCCAACAACAATTTGGTTTCATACCAGGGCGATCTACGATGGATGTGGTATACACTCTGGTCCAAGACCTGTGTGAAGCAAGAAACAGGGATGACTTATCTGTTATGGCCTTCCTCGATCTGAGGAAGGCTTTTGACATGATTATAAGTCACTTCCTGCTACTAGATGAGCTCAAAATATCAGGCTCAACTGAACATACCCTTTCCTGGTCTAGGAGCTACTTGAGTGACAGGTCGCAAAATACCAGAGCAAATGGGCATGTATCGGGATCCAGTATAGTCACCTGTGATGTACCACAGGGCTCCGTGTTGGGTCCTTTGTTTTTTGCTCTATATTATAGACAAAATCACCACAGTCATCCAAACTTGCAGACAACCTGGTGATTCACTTTTTGGCAGAGACAAGAGTATCATGCAGGATTCCCAACAAGACGACCTAAAACCATATAAGTGAATGGTGTATATTTAAAAAAGGCCTACTGTCAATACTGACAAAAGGTTAAATACTCTGGTCTTAATCTGAGCACACTACCCGATCTAAAGGGTGTCAGTGTATATCTAGATGGTAAAGAACTAGAAATTGTGCAATGTTTCTGTTACCTTGGTTTTGATGTGGACCATTTCTTACTTTTCAAGGCATTCTATAAAAGAAAAGGTCTTCGGCGCTTGATAGGCTATAATTATAAATCGCTTAAACTTAAAAAGTGGATGAATCAATCACTGGCCCTGAAAGTGTACAAGCAAAATAGTGTTACCTGTCTTCGTCTATGGTGCAATTGTCATGGACGGTGCTTAAAAGGCAAAAGAAAAAGAAAAAAGAATTGAAACTGCCCAGAACAACTGTCTGAGATGTTGCTTTTCCGTCAGAGCTGCCACAGACATAAGCAGGGTTGAGCTACTGGAGCGTTCAGGCTGCTAGCATCTCTATTGCAGGCGTGGAAAGCAATTACTAGGTATAATGTATAGGTTTAGTAGGTCTCCTGATAACACGGTACAGCCTGATAGGCAGCTGCGTGGAAATACTTAAGTCAAATTACATGTTAGTAGCCCTTACGTGCCCAGAATTATTTTGAGAAACCTGATTTTTATTTAACAAACTTGAGATGGTAGTGGCTATTACCTATATCATGTCCAGATTTAAGTACTTATTCAAATGTTAACAAAGAGGGCAGTACAATAGCTTTCAGAAAATGCAATACAAAGCATAGTTTACAGTTTTATATGAGTCACTAGGGAATGATGATGGCAAAAGATGTTGAAATGGGCTGATTCGGATGAAGGTGCCCTGGGAATCTCTTTTTTTAGATTTTGGTGGGGAATAGGCTATTTTCAATTCATAAAGCATTATTTTGACATTTCAAAGAGAGATATATTGACGGAAATTGAAAAAGATATGTATTATAATTGGATTCCTTGCAGAAAATCACATCAGAAATATTTCACCACTATTTTTGGTATTTTTATCAATATTTTTGTAAATTTAATGAATTTTCTGTATTTTACGATTATTCTCATGGCCAGAGCGCACACTTTTCATGTATTTTAAACCTATTTTTAATCAATTATTTTCTGCAATATGACCTATTAATAATTATTCACCTAATACATCATGACAAATTTGGTGTCGTTGGAAAGCCCTTGATGCTACGAGTCTTCTGGTGTTAAATCTGATAGATAATAAACCCATGGTGGCCTATTGAACATGTATACATGCTTAAGAGCGCACTTTTGCTAATCTGGGCATGTAAGGGGTAGAGCAAGGAAAAGTAGGTTACAAGAGAAAATCCCTCTATATAGAGGTGAAAAGCCGTGTCAACAGCTGAGTCCAGAATTGCAGAAAAGTGAAAACTAGAGTGCGTTCTTAGATAAGATAAAGTAAAATTAATAATTGATGATCTTATACTTGATGACACACTTATATTAAATTGTCTATTTTTGTATTCTTTTGTTTGGCTATGATGAACAGCTTATCGTATTAATTTGATTTAAACTTTTCAAACTCAAACTCAATAGGATTTGAAGTGAACTCCTAGTGTTTTTAATTGTGACACGATCTGCGAAAAGGGCCCTTAGTGCTTTAAGGTCCCTAGTCCCAGTACATGTCACAATTGGTAATATGATACTCCCTTTTTATCAAATGCCTTTGCAATTTGGAGGTCCTTTACATGCATTTTATTGGTTTATACAACAGTGAGGTTATGGAACAGTGTTCGCAGTCACTGGTTGAAAAGGGAAAACTATCTGGTATTATGCAATGGAATTAATAAAAAAAAAACAATACCTGAGGGAGTTCCTGCAAAAGATTGCTAAGAGTCAATGTCAAGCCTAAAGTAAGCTGAAGAAACAACTCTGAACTGTTATTATTGTGATTGCCTGCTGTTATTCAATTTGCCCCTGAATATTGGAAATGAAGGTTGATGACACGTTGATAAAAAATGAGAATAGGACATTGGTACTTACCGAAGGCCAGAATTGCAGACATTTGTGAAAGGTAACTTTGACATTGAACAGCGTAATGTACATTTTCAAATCAGACCTTGGTTTTCTTTTGCACTCATAACACTAAGCTAGGTTAGGTTTTCTTAGTTGGATCGGCGCCCAACTCACATACTTGTTGTGAGTTGGGCATACCAAGGCCTCAGTTTTTGAGATTGGATGCGCCATGGTTTTCGGCGCACTCTCCTGCCTTTATTTCTAGTTTAAATTAAATATAACTTTCATTCCTGGATAATTTGAACCCTTAACTTGCTCCACAATTAATTTCATTAAGGTGCGACTTTTGTAACCTGCCTAAATTGAGGTTTTAAAAATCCTGACATGTTTTACTGACGAAATAACATTGCGGCCATGTTGGATTTTCGGAAATTCGATCGGCAACTTGCAGCTCATGTAGCATGTAAAATACCTGGAGTTATGGTGCAATTTTTTGAAAACTTCTAGATATATACCTAAAGATTAATCGACCTTCATGATTTTGATCAATTCTATTTGTAAATGTACAAACCAAGCAGATGTAAACAAAGTATTTGCCACTTCCGGTTCTACTGCACAGTACCACTGTCAGTCTCATCTACTTGAACGGAGTTCACTGAGACCCTACTTCATAGGGTCTCAGATCTGTGACTAGGTTTTCTTAGAAAATGCCCTGTGACAGTCCTTATCTCAGCAATACGTACATGCATACAGTAGCATCCACCACAGTCAGTAGGGTGTTCGGTCCGCAATCACAGGGCACAGACAATCTGCTATTTTCCTCTCTCCTCAGACTAATCTATTTTTTTAAGTATTTACCTCTGATATACAACATGAAGATGTATACATACTAAAATGGAAAGCTATGGTTCAATCCTACACATACATGTGTCCAAAAGGGTTATAGTAGTAGAATCGCGGTTTTATATGAATGAGTAAAGGCAAAATCCCACTACGTAAAAAATAGGTGTGAAATGTCTGTGATTCTGGATATCGGCAACATTGGACTCTTGCCAATTTCCTAAATCACAAGGGTACTCACTGCACTTCTTTCCACTCCAAATCCGACTATAGCTGATAGAAGCAGGGGAATGTCTGTGATTTTCATTACTGTACAGATGAGTTGCTAGAATGATTTACAGAGATTATTTGATATTAAAATCATAGTTGCCTCTGACTATTTTCTGTGTTTTGCAATGGTATCTTGCATAGCATAAACAAATGTAGCTTGCATAAATCACAAGCAGAACCCCATTATGACTGTAGTATGTGGAACTTGGCTCCTGATTTATCAAAGACACACCTCTTCTGATTTCCTAGAAACTGTTGTTTTACTCTAAATCACAGGGATTTTGAGTCTATCACAGAGATTTCAAGCCCTTTGTGAAGAAAATATCAAAAACTGTTGAGGTACTGTACTCCCTAAATACCAGCACTTTGACAGGGATTCTGAGCCTTTATAGGTCTTCCCTAGACGATATTACCACCCCAATATCGGATAAGCACCCACATATCCTATTTCACAACGATTCCCCGGCCATTTTCACGGTGTGGGATTTGGCCTTAAGTGAGAAGTGACCACTTTGAGCTGCCTGGGGAGGCATGCACTTTGGCAGTGGAAACTGATGGCTCTCAAAAAAATACCCTCTTCAGACATGGCTATAATGCTGGACTAAATTGGGAAAATCAATCCAGGGTTGATTGCATTGATCGGTAATGCATTTTAATCAGAGCATATATAGCAAAACTACAGCAGAATCTGTCACAAGAAGTGCCAAAACACCCTTATTGCCTAGGAAAATGGAAATGGAAGTACATTTGAATGTTATGTCTCTCGAGAATCTTCTATCCAGTGCTCAAAATGATTGGATAAGAAAACTCAGCATTTTATAGTGGCATTGATACCCCCTGTGTTCCCAAATACTGCCCTGTGTGTACCTTCAGTACAGCGCAGGTACACACACAGGGCCCTCCCCACATTCACAGAATCCTGACCAGAAGTCTAGACCACTCTCAATGGTGAATTTGTCTGTCACAGTCCTTTTAAAAGGGAATTAGTGAATTACAATTCTTTCAGTTTTGTATAACTCAGGATCCCCTTCATCCATTCTGGCTGAAAATAAAAGTTTTTTCTCTGTTTCCTGAAAAAAAGACTGAACACCCTACAGTCAGTAAAGGTCGTATGAAATACATGAGTGTGTTGGCAACTGCACAATGGTTTTCAATATATGGACATACACGCCTCCACAATGGAGATAGATGGTGATTGATTCTTTTGACTATTTTTTCTACGTCTGGAAGAGAGAAAAGCATAAAAATAGCTACTACCCCATATAAGGTGAGGCTCCACTACGCGATTTTTGCCGAAAATCGGAGCTATTCTCACAAAAGCAGACACAAACACAGAATATAGAGTGGTATTTGTTATTATTTCAAGGTGTTAATAGAAGATTGAGAGAGCTTTTTGTTTATGTGGGGAAGGGTTTGTGTACAATCTTAGGCATATTTTTGTTGTCAAAAGATGTTTTTGTTTACTAAATCAAGTTGACCTAATGTAAATATTGCAGACTTTCACACTGATGACTCTCTGCAACTCAATATCAGACAGGTTTGATTTTTACAGTACAAGACCCTGTGATCTGTGTGACTGCTGTGTTGTTATTTATATTTTGCTGTGTTGATGTTTACATATTGAACTCCCACCCAATCACAGAGTCTGTGCAGGTGCAGGTTAGTTGGTAAATATGGCACACAAGGAGAGAGATCACCCATAAAATAACCCCTGAAATCTCATGTTTACAATTTTGAATCTCATGTTTACAATATAGGAATCTCAACATCCTATACCTTAGGCACTATAGGGATAGAATTAGGTGAGAATGTACCAAAAAATCGCATAGTGGCGCCTCACCTATAGGGATCGAGAGGGTGGTGTGTGCGAGCTCTGATGCCCAAACGACTATGCACTACTCCATTTAGTGCACCATGGATACTTAGGTTGCCCTACCTATTACCAGCTCTACTTATGCTAGGACATTTGATATTCTTTCTAGTGGTTTAGCTCAACTGCCATAACACCCCGTATATAACCCCAAGCCTTGTACATAAGGCACACTTCTAACTTTGACCGTTCTATGTGATCTTATCCCAGCATTATAAAGCTCTCCCCCAATGTTCGTTGATTATATATATTGCGTGTAGTATGGGGTTATCCTCACATGTGAGCTGCGCCTCATGGTATAAACATTAGTCAGTAATGGGTCTTCATGTTGCATTCCCACTGGCAATCTCGGACTGTAGGTAAGTGCTACATTCCCCGTTAGCTAAGGTAGGGGACTATAAAGTTGTAGTGCAAATGGTCCAAACACAATTTTTGACTATGATACTTTATTTGTAGCAAGAAATTTCAATAAGACAGTAACCTCTCCTGGGCACTGCACTTTAAATCAAAATATCATATTATTTACAATTTGTATTCATAATGTTTAGATATATATACCCTCTGAGACTTGGTCATTGTCAAAACTGTTTAAGGTGGGCTGTGAATTGAGTAAACTCTACGTACTATTTTACTCATTTTACATAAATAAAATGGTAGTCAATGGGTAGAAGAAAATTCTCGCTGGTACTTAGGCTTAACTTTTGACTGGGTAAGTTTTATTGGGCCATTACACCTTGGAAAACTTTGGAACATGGATGGCAGAAGCTATATTCCAGGCCCTCCTCCAAAAAGGAAAAATCCCGAGGGAGACATTGCTCGAGATTTCAGCCAGGACAGTAACAAGGTATATGGGTTGGCTGATTACTGAAATCGGTCACATTCAGCCTCAATCTCCTCGCCAAGGTCTCACCAATCTCCACCATCATCCAACCACTTCGGGAAAGACAGCCATCGGCAGTTGAGCAGCTTCATTGGGGCATGTTTAAATCATGGTGTGGGTAGATACACTGTCCGCCCCACCACGTAAATATACAGTGAGGGTTTTTATTCTGTTATACAGTTGTAGTTGTTGTAGGTATGAACCTACATACTAGATGGGCATTTTAGTGTAGGAACTACATTCAGGTGGTTGTACTGTGTACTTACAGGGATATTTATAGACCATTTACAATTGCGGCTGAGAGTGTAGTTTTGTGTAAATAAACTTGGGATGAAAAGCATGGGTAGTGATATATAACGTCCGTTATATATTTTGGTCAAAAGGCCAGGATATCTTCTGAGCTATTACAAGCGAACTGGTAATCGCTCAGAACTAAAAGTTTTTATTCGCACAACTATCATAATTTTGGTACACATATTATAATTGGAATATCATTAACCTAAACCTGCATACTATATTTGCAACCATTACAAACTAATATAGCCCAAGGCAATCCTGTGATAACTAATTCATTCTCACCTTCCTAAAATTCAAATTGTGGTGAGTTTAGGGTATTTTGTAGTCTTGATTAAGACTTTTTTGAACCTCTCAAAATTCGAGTGGGCTCAAGGATCAGCTCAGGATTCTTGGAGAGACCATAAAAGAAGCTTAGATTGTGTGCTCTTCTACGATATTCTAGCTTATCTATATCACAGTTCTCATGTAAGACATTGATATTCACATGTTCAGCACGACGGATTCTCTCAACAATATAATTAACAACGAATTCTAGATGAATATAGGATTTATGGAACAAGGATTCTGGACGATTGTGAAGATTTTGGGGATAACTGATAAAGTTCGATAAAAGATTTTGTAGGATTTATGGGCTTAGAATGGATTCCGGATAATTGATTTTAAGATAAATGATTTTGTAGGATAAATCTTATGCATGATTTTTGTTAGATAAAGGATTTTGTAGCATAAAGCATTTTGTAAGATAAAGGATTTTGTGATTGAGCAACACTTTTGTACCAGAAAGGCCCAGTGTGGGCCTTTGTCTCCCAAAATGATACTATTTTGAGGTAGAAAGGCAACGTTGTGGGACAAAGCCCCTTCAGTATCTGCTCCTCATTTGTCTTTGCTCTATTTAGTATCAACCTCTGCGTTCTGTCAAGGCCCTGCAGATCTATTCAACAGCTATGATAGACTGCACCTCACTATGAGAATGATGGATGAAGATGTATAGATAGAAAACAATTATCTATTTCTCAGACATATGATAATATATCATATTTGGGAATTGCAGTAAGCTGTAAAGATATCCTATCAATTGCATTAGCAAAGGGAAAGCAGGGAAGTTATCCTTGTGATGAGCTTGCTTTCAAAACTTCTATTGGGAGAGATATGGGATTGAACAGAAACGTTGCTTTCAGATCTTGCCAAGTTGATGAGCACCGAACGTCCTTATAGAGGTTTTACACGTACAAAGATTATTGAGAAGTCTTTTGTAGTTAGGCCTAACAATGTGTTGTGACTCAGTGAAAGACAGCATCAAAATTACCATCGCTTATAATGTTTTGGTACTGTGTTATAACCATGTCACCACTGGTCACTTTCATAAGAGAACATATTATTATAACCAGTCATTTCTTTTATGATATATAACACTTCTATCAAACTTACGACGAATCCTAAAGATACATTTAATGGGCAGGAAAAGGTGAATGCATTTTTGTTAAATATAATGATACTAATACTATGCGAAAGACAAACAGGTTGAAATAACAATTAATAGTTATCATGTAGTTCTCTCCATAAGTACAGACAAATCATTTCATTAGTGTCATTTGCTGATCAACACACTAAATAGGTAGCTTCAAGCTACTTTGTTCGACAGCGTTGATAACATAGGAAGAGTGCTCAATTGGCCTAAAATCTATATAAATTAACCATGACCAGTGCCTGATTTGAAAACTGTCTCTGTTCATTTTAATTGAAATTGTTTAAAGATAGTTCGTTTGAGAGCTTAGTTTTAAAACTTACTGCCATTTTCCCTCCCATTGTCTTAACAGAAAGAAACGATATTGCACGTAATCAAGAAATTAGCTCTGGACCTTCAAATTCACGTACTGCACATGCGTATGGGACTAGGCTCATTGGATCACTCAAAAGCCTTCTCTAGTCATTTCGTAAGGGTCTCCCGACAGAAGGCTAGGTAATGAAGAGTGTAGACTGTCACGTTCTGTTTTACGTCAGTAATGCCTTTCACAATGGAATGTAGACTTTGCATGAGGAGAGAAACCAACATGCTTTCTATACAGAAATGGACCAGGCATCAATCTGTACATAGTTTACAATAGGATTGAAGTACCTTAATTACTAGACTTTGAAGAGCGCCTTAGGAAGCAGTAAACCGATATGCAATTAAAAAACTTGATGCATGAATTAAGTTCTCACAGCAAGAGTATCTTTAACGTCTCAATGGTCCCTTGATATCTGGAACTAAAACCGATGCGTGCAACATATACATCGTCATATATTCTCTACTTAAAGTAAACCCATAAAGTAAGTGCCTTACGTCTTGAACACAAGCGTGTGTCACCATTGGTCACGGAAACTGGAAGGCTTTTCAACCAGCCCCCAAAGCAGTATGTACAGTACATAAAAAGTTAAGTAGTGAACTATAAAATCAAGAGGCTAATATGACCCATATCCTACTTCAAATCATTATGCATTTTGCATTTTCCTTTCGCATGCTCTCCTAAGTACATTTTTCCTACTTCGAATCAACACTTTTCCTTCTGCATGCTCTCCTAAATACATATTTCTTCTTGCTCACCGAAATCAAATTCTCCATCCAATCTACTTAACATCACCTATGGCATCCAATCCACTATGGTTTGCCAAAAAGCGTGTAGGTATACATACCAACAAAGATTACATTTTCAAAAACAAGGCATTACCTTTATCAATACTTAAGATGAGTGAAGACCCTAACACATACAGATTAGTCCTTTTAACTTAATTCATCATCAACAATGCAATACAATGTGATTGCCCAGAGGGAACAAAGTGATGACTGTCTGCCAATCCTGTAGACTGCCAACTCAGCTGAATCAGAAATTAAGCTTAAAAACATTTTATACTCATTCCCAACCGAATAAAAGGTTATTAATCGAAAGTACCAGAAATAAAAAGGGAGGGCTCGTTGAATTGTTGTCCAAAGTGCATATTTTATTGTATACTGAACTTCATCAGTTGGTGAGCAGTATATACGAGAAGATGCCGGGATTAGAACGGGTGAGTAGATAGAGCAATTCCCTGCAGGTCATTCTAGGACTTGAACCATTACTGGCAACAAGCATGCAGAAGACGTGTAGAGACAGAAACCTGGTATTGGGTGTCAAGTGAGACTGCAGGAAAATTAGTTTCCGACAAATGAGCGTGATAAGTACCCTGTGGTAGGAGGGTGTGGATTCTTTTACTTTTGGTTCTGCCGTTAACAACCTGGGGAGATAAATAACAACCGGCCAGTTGGCCATGAGATATGATTCTCTTGTATCCTGGTATCAGTGACATAACAAGAATAGAACATTAATGGATGAATTCTTTTAGAATTATTCCATTATTATAACAGTGGCGGATCCAGGATTTGAAGGGGGGGGGCAAAAGGTCTATGGTCTCTCAGTATTGCAAGGTATTTACCATAAAAAAATTATCGTACATGAAGAGAGCATCCAGACCATTCACTGTAAAATAGCTTATGCTTAATTGACATTAAGTCCACACTCAGCCAATAAAATGAAAGTAGGTTTTCTAGAGCTCATGTTTCATGCACAGACGTGTTATAAAGTATCCCTTGAACACCAACTGCCAGTAAGCATCTCCCTATTCGGACATTTCATAATCTCTTGGGCAGAAAAGATGTATTTGCGGACATAACGAACACTGGACACACCTTTTTCATCTTGGACAATTTGATAAAGTCATGATAGCCATGTACTCAATAAATACCTGACGTGGGAGGGGATGCCCTGGTGGTACTAACGTATCAAACTGTCCTGGTCTCTGAGTTTGATCAACAGCTGATCAACATATATCTCAAAATAATATGTCGTTTTAAACCTGTCCCTTGTAGTACTTTTAACGGGTTGATAGTTTTGTCATTTGGATTGCCCTAAAAATGCTAGAACAAAGCGAGAGTTCATTAAAGTGCTGGTTCCACAGGCGAACAATCAGTCAGATTTGCCCTAATCCAATGACTCATGACAAATCAAGTGTAGAAAAAATCGGTGCTATTCCGACGGATTTATGTCTGTGGAACCAACACTTAAGCTAAAGGCGTATTGCCAAGCGCCACCTCTTATTTGCCTATTTTATCCTGATCATTAACATGACATTCAGGCTATCTGCTTATTGGAGCACCTTACAGTTGTCTGGGTATTTCAGTGTAGACAACAGTGGGTATTGGTAATTTTCTACGAGGCCCAGCCTTTCCTTACATAGCTAAACAAATAGCTCACAAGGCCACAATTTAATCTGTACCAGACATAATTGAGGCTGTATGACCAGATGACAATTATTGATGCCCACATTCATTTTAGCCCCAGATACAATCCACGAGCCGTTAGCCAAGTCCATTTATCAAGGGGCCAAAATGAACAAGTGTATCAATAATTGTCACATATGCTCTTTATATCATGGTCTACCATTAATCCGAAGTATTTTCTTATAAAATTGATGAAATCTCAAGATTTCTGTTGCAATATTTTGCTGTCAACGTGCTGTCATCGTAAGTCTAAAGTCAGTGTTAAGATTGTTCTTTCTAGAAAAAAAAAAGCTCGATGCAAAAGCTTGGGAACCTAAAACTTAGTTTTTCCTGAAATTTCATGAGGAATTGTGGTAGTTTAGCCAAAAAGTATCTGATTACACAATATTTGCAGCATATGAAAGATGAAACTCATGGCTTTCAGGCCAGTATATATATATGTTGTTTACATTAATGCAGTGTACAGTTTACCACTGAAGTACAAAATATGAATTTGAAAATCATTAGTTTAAAAAATGTGAAATATGCCATCTAAGTGATAGAAGAAGTATGAGAAGAATAAGCCACATGTTATGATTCTAGTCTCCGGTACCAACAATGCTTTTGTTGCTATTTACTACTAAATAGCTTGATAGTGCATCATGATAGGTCTAATATGGGGTTCTAATAGCATTTTAATGTGGTTTTCAATGAATCAGGTTAAAACAACCTTTTAATGATGAAATTTAATAGAAACAAAAGGATTGGTCATCATGGACCATATTGTTCAGGTCTTCAGATATTGTTACCATGAAAATGATGAAGCCATTTATGAGCATTGTGCTTTTCCAGCCTGTATGGGATGTACAGAGGGCATTTTGTCTAGTCTGACTTGTATTATGAGGGAATAATACATGGCAGAAACTTATTTTTTCATATTATTATTTCTGATATAGAATCATACACAAGACTTGTCTTCTGCAGCATATACAAAAAAGTCCCTTGAATACAGACAGGTTACATGCACAGCTGCCTCCAAAACTGAAAAACACTCAGGTTCCGAACTTGCTGCATCGAGCTTGCCTGGTTAAATGCACTCCTTTTAGCTACAATAAAAAGAATATGAACCCACAATGTTGACAACCATGATATAATGACAAATAGCCCAGTCTATTCAATAATGTGTCTGACATGTTTTATTTGGTAGAGCCTAGATATGTCTGTTCCTTTTATATAACAGCCAGTCAACATTGTGCTCCCTTTTAAACATGTGCCTCTATATATGTACACAGACAAACTGTGAAGTGAACAGATGCCAGGACCTGTGTAACATTTGGTTGCATTGATTTAGAAGAAACCAATGGTCCCAAGTCACTTGTTTATTTATGAACATGTTTTATATGTTCATTCACATTTCTCTCAAAGACAAGGTGTGAGCTGTACCTGACTCTACCACCTATTTGGGTGTGAAAATACAGGCTTCCAAACATAACATATAAAGGTACATAGTGCTACCATGACTTCATGTTGTTATGGTAATACCATCAGACCTGCCATTTTCTGCCTTGGTGAGGATATTAGTATGTTGTGACTTTCAAAAATCTGCCACTAACTTTTTCCATGGACATGTTACATTCTTTTCAGACTAAAATGGTTTCTGAGGATGCCCCGAGGCAGTTCATTCAGAAGGTGTAGGATTCCACATATTACTCTGAACGCTTTATTCATGAACATGTCCTTTATTTAGATACCATCCTACTAATTGATAAATTTTGTTAGCATTTCAGCGCAGTAATTATACAAGTATATACTGGTATATTGAAGCATTTTAAGAAGCAATGGGATAACGAATTGCCCTTAGGTGGCGAGCAAACTTGTATTCCTAGAAAATGGTCCTACAAAAAGATAGAATGCCTTACTCGGAAAAGGAAAAAGGACAGATGCCCTATTGCCTTAATGCCTTTGCAATATACTTCTTGCTATACCCTGAAGGATTCTACATTTAATCTGACAAGAACGGACAGAGGAAGTAAGAACAATTGACACTAAAGCCTGAATAGAAAGGATTTCAAACCTTTTTTACATAGAGTTGCCTCACGGACGCAGGATCATGACTGTCACTATGTAGCCCGAATGAAAAAGAAATTGCTTCTGGCATTTAAATAGGAATTTCTGACAGACTATAATCGTAGTATTTAATTACTATTAGCTAGATGCATTGCTGAGACAAAACCGTTAACCCGAATCATTATGCTAATGTTTGTCGATTTTACAATGCATTTCAACCAGACAACATCAGAGATGTAGTTAAAAAGGTTATATAAAACATTAAAAGAACAAAGAAGAAAATAAGTGAGAAGCTTCTTTGAGTGGCCTAATAGACTTTACTTGTAGATTGTGCTTAGAAGTGGCAGAGCAGCAGCAGGAAGCGCCCTCCTGGGACCTAAGTCCTTTAGCATGTTAAGAGGAATTCCTCTGTTTTGAGAGCAATTTCAGAAGTTGTCCCCAGTTATTTAAACATGTCTACCCAGCTGGAAAACTATAAAGCATACTCATGCTCCTCCCAGTGCATGCCACACATGTGATTGCATTAATGTGCCGAGCAAACATTATGGATAAACTTTCAACTATAGAAAAGTGAGGTAATACGGAAGCAGCTATATATTATTTTTAGTTGCACCAAACTGGACAATCATTGTAAAATGGTCTTTTTTGTTTTCTCCCCTATAGGAGGTTCTGTTGAAAAGGTTGGAATTTGGATTTTCATTGTAGGTACTTCGCCTCCCACTTCTCCACTCTACTCCACCCTCAGAAGGCACTCCCACCTTATTATTATTGTAATGGAAGAGATTTCCCATGAATCAGACAGTGGTGTGAAAAGTGGCCAAAGTTATTCCATGATTGATAACACCTTAGTGCTTCCAAGAGGAGGTGCTTCTCCCACACCTATATATATACATATTGAACTACCCAGAAATGGGTTCTTACTCAGGAAGTACTCGCTGATTCTTGGCCACTTCTCACCCACTTCACTTAGCAGGACTCTTTTGCCAATACAACAGATGAGTAATAGCCAAAGGTGAGTCAGTTCCATTTTGAGATGTTGGCCTCAAACACAACTGCATTCCAACAGAATCCTCCTGCTACCTTACAGTTACCGCTACACTCTTCGTCACCCAAGCGGGCAGAGTCCTTACTATTCTAAAAATACAGTTCTACCTGCTGTATTTATTAACCTAAATACCAGAAGGACATTCTATTGTAGATACAGATGGTTCTACTGCCTACTTCTATAGCCCATTTACAGTTGCGGCTGAGAGTGTACCCTGCATTCTCCCCTCCCCTCTGGGTCTGAAATGGTCTATAAGGGACTATTTTACAAAGGCATTTAAAATGAATTTAGTGCCTCCCGAGGGTGCCATTGCCTTTCAAAAACTCTTTGAATCATGTTGATATTGCTAATAGAAGCAGAACTTATGTGGGGAGCAGATACCAAGGCAGAGGCTTCATGAAACACGGCCACAAAATGGCTACTTGAAAGAACAGTAAGACTAAAATGAGACATGATACAAATCATGATAATATATCCCTTTATTTCATGTTGATAGGCCCCAGTTACTGACAACCCATAGGTTTAACAGTGCAGTTCCGTATCTCACACCCCTCTTGAGATAACCCACACCCGTATCTCTCGGCCACTAAAACCTTAGTGGGTCTGACTTAGGGTTCGCCTCGTGAGTTAACCCTCAGTCAGTCCCACTACTCGTGAACCTTTGTCTTTTTATTCCTATAGAACGAACACTCAACTGGTATTTTTCTATAGAACGAACACTCAACTAGTATTTTTCATTTAATGGTCAGCAGGGTGCCCATTGCCACCCCTGCGACTATTGATGCAAATCTTAACTAGCAATCACTAATTAATTATTCAGACAATCCCTGACTATAAATGGCATTTACTATATATGGCTTATGAATGAACTATATATGGCATTATAACCTCTGGCCAAAGCACATCTCCCCTGCATATTTATGGCCAGTATCATTGGTTTGGCATAGATCTGTAGCTTTATTGTATTGTATGTTCCATTTATTTTACACAGTAACTTATAGATTAACACCAACTTTCCCCTGCTCAAGTATCTCTGTAGGGATCTCTGAAAGAATTGATCAAATCCTTTACTACCAAAGCTGAATATAAATTTTATCCATTTTCATATAATGTTTTTTGTTTCTTTTCCACATCTTATCCTTCTTAAAGCGGGTCCTCCATTATAGCTGATGTTATATCAGCCAGACTTCGGGCTATCGTATTGCCGATTTTTTTTTATGCGCAATGCTGCTGAACGCTGTGCAATGATTATAAACCATATAAAACACTGCAAGCCAACTACATGCCCAACTCACATTTTGGTGCTTTTTGTCAGTAAACAATATAATTAGCCTGAGTAGGCAGCAGTTTGGCCATATCCTGTCACTGGAAAAGGTCCCTTGTGAACCTAATAATTAGAGACAGTGTGGCGGTCATAAATACAGTGCTTATGACAAGGGATGACTATAGTGGATGGTACATAATTGCCCATAGTTATGGGAAAAGACAGTACATTTGTAAAGGGGAGGGTACACCTTCATTAATAGAGCTATGGCTGGTTTTGAGAGAATGTTCTGCGAGTGAAGTGGGAGATGGGTATTTATAGTTCTTTTTCATGAGGGTCAAGGGCAAAACCTTTCTTATTGGAATTGTTAAAATCAGGAAGAAGGGATTTTAACCCCCCCCCTCCAAAAAAAAACAACAACATTTTCTTGTATGTTTCTCACAGCTATATACACGTTGGGGGCAATATAAGAGATAAGGCATGTGATGCCCTTAAGGTTGTTAAAGAAAGGTTGCATTACTGATTACGAAAGACTGCACTATAGTTCTAGCTTTAACAGAAAATTATTATATTGTACAGAGCCTTGGTAACCCATGGGATTTCATTGTCAAAATACAATGTACGATGATGTCTTCGTGTAAGGTGTGAAATATACCACATCAGGTTGGACTGGAGTTAATCAGACAATATGAAAAGGACATGAACTTTGAAATTGAATGCATACAAGAAGAACTCTGAATGAGAATACGTTTTATCGTAATTGAAAGCCTTTTTATTGATCAAGCATTCTGTGTTCAAGGAAACAGTGAAGTGGAGAACCACATATGAAGCCCATATGGAGGTAAATGCTCTTTGTAGCCTCACCGTTTCATTAAACACTCATGATTTGACACTTCATTTCTTTATATAAAACAAAGCAGCAACTATATTATTATATTACTCAAATCTCACTATATTGACTTTGCTAATGCTAATCGGATATTCCCCTGCTTTCTAGTCTAGTAACCCCTTGAGTGGTGCAGTCATGCTCAGATGCACCCTCTGAAAATATATGATTCTATCAACGAGATTATTAGGAATAAATTAATTTGATTGGCAAAATGGCAACAAGACATAATAATATGATTACAATGATATTGATGTATTGTTTAAAAAAGTAACTCCACTAAATACCACACAATGTCAATGGCATTAACTGATGTATAATTCAGGAAATGGCCACAGTTAGCTCGGGAGGTTTCTGAAATCCCTTAAGAGAGGTTAGTATGTATCAGATTATCAGCACTTTCGAGTAGGTATTCATAACCTTTAATCATTTTAATCTAAAAACCTCATTATCAGCATGAAGGTTGCAGTGGTCTGGGGAGGAGGGGTGGGGTGTTTTAGGCAGTCCACCAGCGCTTGCGGCACTGCTCGCATGAAAAGAAGTGGTGCCACCACGTGCTAAAGGCATTGCAACTCCTACTGTTGTAACTCTGTGCTTTCACACAACTTCTACTTTTTTCTTGTTCCGTGGGTCACTTTCGCTGGTTGCACTACAGATAGAGTGTGAGTGGCCAACTACGGGAACATCCAACGTCAAAGCCGACGACTTCCAGGGTAGCCGTTTTGGATAAGTAGTGCAATCATACATCTGCACCAGCACAGTAAAAGACAGCAGGGAGCATCTGATTGACCTATATCACCAGGGCACCATGGCAACCTCACTATATATAGTTACGTGACACTCCCTGAAGATTCTCCCGGAGGCACCGACTCAGACTGGGAAGTTTAGGCTCAGAATTATCAATCATTACTACCTATTTCATCGTTTTGTTCCTATAGGTTATTATGATGTGAATATATGGTTTGGATGTATGCATTTTTTAACAACTAATCTGTCATAGATATCTCATCTTACAGCCTTATTGAACGATATAACAATGGCGGATTTTCTATCTTTTTTTAGATCTAGTAGTCAAGCAATCTGATAGAATGATAGATATTCTGATACAATTCTTCAAAATATATAAGATGTTATATTTGAAAAGAAAAATCGAGTTAACTTTGAATAAAAGTACATATTTTTAGGTAGCCTCTTTTGGTTTATCTGTTCCTGGCAAACAGTCAAGCTTATTTCAATGGGATGGGGACCAGCGACGAAGCAACCACTTTTTATATATAGGGTAAAAAAAAACTATGCAACCATGGAAAAGTGAGCCTGAAAGTTAGCTGCCCGATGAAAGGGATCTACGAAAGAAGTCCGCTATATAGAGGCTCTCAACTTTGGAGCAGGCTGACTGCTAACAAACAAAGTAAACCCAACAATGATGAATTGGTGCACAGCCTCGATAAGATAGACTTGAGACCCCTAAACTAATGGATGTGTGCTTGTGTTTGAATATTCACTAGTATAGTCTTTGATTGTATTGTACTGTTGGCTTACTGTGAAAAGTCTCCTTGCTATGTGATCATGTTTAGCCAAATAAAATATTATCAAACTCAAACTCATGTGTCAGTGCCAGGGAACTCGGACCCTATGGGCCAAAAATCAGTCAAAGGGTTATATTCTATTCTGAAAGCAGACTGTGCACATGTCTTTGCTTTATACAACTTTTCATCATCGGGCAGTAACTTCCTGATGGATGAGTTAACAGGTAACAAAAGGTGGACTTTTTTTCTCCTGCAAAAACGACTTATTTGGCTAGTTGATTTATGACTGTACCACTGTGTACCTTATTTCAGCCTCATTCACTGGACCATTCACTCACATTTGCAGTACTCAAGCACGTCTTGCACCCCCTCCCCCCCCCATCATCACCTAGTAGGCTGTTAGGACTGGCAATTAGTTTCAATATACACCTACTGCAGCCTCGGTCATCCAGTCCATATAGTTGGAGTTGGACATTTCTTATCAAATCACTGTATTACCTCCTTTAAAATGATCCAGGACCCTGGATCATTTCCCCATAAGGTAGTGGTCTCACTGATTGGTGCATTCCAACATACATGTGCTAATGGTATTTATGAATGGAAATTGTTCTCTACCTGTTGCAACGTCATCACTAGAAAACATCAGCCTAGGCTTGGATTGAACCCACGACCCCTGCATTTTGAGTTGAGTTTTCAAAGTTTTTATTTCTCACATCACATAAGGATAGTGGTCTCCCTGTTAAAGAGAAATTGGGTTAATCAAACTCTCAGCGATAACATATGAGCACAGATGTGTAATATAAATAGCGAAATAATGAGATATATTCATGGAGTTAATGCGGCTGATTATAACCAGAACACTTTGTGTACTTAGTGAAGCTGCACAATGTTACAGACATCAATATCTTGGCATTAGATCAAATTATACAAACTAATATATCCATTCGCTTTGGATAAATCACATGGAAAATTGACAGTTTCTACCAATCATAGAAGCACAAAAGGGACACAAGCTCCTGGGTAGACTTAACTCCATTTCAAAGGCTGGTCTATTTAATTCATATGTGCTTTCATGATATGACTTGCATGTGATTAACTCTCATTTCACATACATAAGAATTAGAACACAATGAAAAAAAGGAAATGTGTAAAGTTAGATTGTAAATACTTGCTGTACATAATCAAGCAAGTAGCACAAACCGGCTTTTAGCCACACAATATCCCATTTCCCAATATACCTAGGCTACTCTAAGGCGTGTGATGAAGAGTCCCTACCAATAATAAGACTTAAGTTTTCTTTGTTTCAGGTATCAATACATAACCATGCTGGTTAGTGATTTCAAAAGCGAGACGCGTACATCATGAGTTACATTCCATAGCAACAATGGACCAGTCAAGAAGTTCCGCTACCTTAACATAGGAAATGTCCATAGAGTAGGACTCATCATGAAAAAAAAATGTTTAGGAGACAGTTTAATAACTGATGTTTGATGACTCAAGATGGGTGACCACATTACTTACGATTAGTTAAGTTATTAAGCTAGTGGTGGGGTTCAAGCAAGGTATGCTGGATCCCAGTCTCGGACCTGCCCAGACTGTACTATATACAGTCTGAGAGACTTGTTAGTTATAGATCCACTGAAGTTGCAACAGGTTGAAGCAGGTGTTAAAAACTTACCTGTGCTGTATCCTAGAGGTATATCTACATAGAATTAAGAAGCAAGTACATAGTTTTGTTTGGTATGTGAACATTTGGAGGAGTGAGTGAGTGAGTAATAGATGTTTAACGCCATTTCGACAGCTGAGGTCATATTCATGGCAAGAACTACATTACACAAGTCCACAAAGCAATATGTTGGTGCCTGTGCATATGTGCACCACACACATCCAAGGGGATAGGAAAGAGGAGAAATAGCTTGAACTCTGGTCCCTCCACATGCCATGCCAACTTGCTACCACTGTACTACAGATTCTGGTGTAGATTGGTCTATTAAAAGGCCATCATGTCATTTTCATTACAGGGCACCTGCACCTGCAGCTAAGAGAATATATCATCCCCTTGGCTGCTTGTAAATTGATTGCCTGTTTAGCTCAGTTGGGAGAGCAGAGGTTTGCAAATGCAGGGGTCATGAGTTCGATCCCAGTCCAAGCTTAAGTTTTGTAGTTGCATTGAGCCTGCTGGTTCTAGTAATGAAGTTGCTACAGGTATGGTCACAGGGGAACAAGCTCCATTCATGAATATTCATTAATTTAACACATGAGGGAATGCACAAACCAGTGATTGATTGATTTGTGTTTTACAGCACTTTAGCGGCACTAAGTGGCTATCCCGTGCTTCACAGGTTGATGATTTAACAGAGGAATGTGTCAGTGCCCACGCATATGTGCACCACACACATCCTGAGGGGATAGGAAAGAGGAGATATAGACCCTTTTAAGTGGGCTACGGAAGCCCGCACCAACCAGTGAGGCCACTACCTTATGAGAAAATGATCTAGGATCCTGGATCATTTTAGAGGAGGCATTGCAGTGATTTAATAAGAAATCTTCCAGGCCCTATAGATCGAGGCGGCTGGCTGGATCCTGGCTGGGGGTTATGGTACAAACATACTTTTGTAAGCCCTGTTAAATAGTATTTATAATGGAATAAGTTTACCCAGTAGGGGTCACTATAATAAGTCAACTCTTCTCAACTGAGAAAGCTATTTACATGGGATTCATCATGTCATCACACTGGTAGTCACTACAATAAGTCAACATGCCGTAATGTCTTTGATGAAATAACATGTACTATATATGGGGATGCCACGGTGTCAGTAATGATGGTGGGATTTGAATACCTCTGATCTCCTGACTGAGCTAACCAGGCAATCAATTTACTAGCAGCTAAGGGAATGGCATATTATTTTCTTGCTGTAGGTGTAAGGTACCCTGTAATTAAAATAACATGATGTCTTTTAACAGACCAATCTACAGCAGATTTTGTAGCACAGTGGTAGCAAGTTTGCATGGCATGTGGAAAGTCCAGTGTTCAAGGCCTCACTTTGCCACATTTTTATCAAACCTTTTAAGTATATACATATCCCACAAGTATATTTTTTTTTTGTTTTTCACACCTGCTACAACCTATTGTAACATCAGTGATCCATAACAATTCTCCCAGACTGTACAATATGGTACAGTCTGGGTACGTCCGATACGGCACCTACTCCTTTGTCTCTAGGAGGAACAGCCTCTGACCCCAAGGCGGTATTGGAATATACCGCCTGGGCCAGCCCTTTACTTTTGACCACCATGCCCCACTGCTGCCACCATGCTAACTACCCATGCCATGCTGTAAAGGGCCTTGTCACAGCTGAGTGCACAATACTCCAAGAGCCAAATGAAAGGGACTGTCACTGTGCACCACCAAAGGCAATTTATAATTATCATATTACTGTGATACCTACGTATGACTTTGCTATGATACCTGCAGAAAGTAGTAGTGACCCAGGAGTAGTGAATACTTTTGTTTACTGGAATTGTTATCCCATTGTTGACACGTGCAGCATGTCTCTCCTCTCACCTCTAAAACATGGAAGAAAGTAAACTACAAAGGTGTGGCATGCATTTGCCACCATTATTTTTATATGAGGATACATAGGTTAGGAGAAATTAGACATAACATTTACACCTCCTGAAAAGGAGGTGGTCCTGGGAGACACTTCTTTGTCACGTACACCACCATGTAGACCTTGGGGGTGCTTACTATCTCTACTACATTTCTACTACACTGTACATAGTGTACCATTCTATATACATGTGAAACCCTAAAGCTGTAGATTTGGGTTGGTTATTTCATGTAATTGAGATTAAAATAAACCCAGAGCATTTGCTTTAATCCTAGGTTTACAGAGATTAAAATCCCTCAGTCCTCCTCAAGTGAACTCAGAATAACAATATGTAACTACCTTACTAGGTGGCATGTATGTGCCACTAATGGATCAAATATTTTAATACCAGGCTTTCTTCACCACTGAGGATTGTCCTTAAGTTGATGATGTATACCCGAATCTACAGCTTTAGGTAGTCAGTTTGAGGCACCAAGGATCCCTTGGGTCCTCAAACTGGGTCCATTGAGACATTTAAATCATCAGTTTGTCTACCTGATTATAGATTTTTGACTGTAGCTCATCTGATTGACTATAATGAGTATACTCAACCTATAATAGGACCTTTCGATCTAGGAGATATACTGTGTCAAAGTAAAGCACATTAGTTGCTGGTTAAAATACTAGATTGGTTAGGTCAGAGACCCAGAATTGAATCCCTCTGGTTACATGGCATTTTATTTTGCACCTTTCTTTTTTATCTGAATCGTAAATTTCCCCCTCCCCCTAATTGAATGGTAGCCCTTTACCATAGAATCAGTATATATTTCTACAGAATTTCCTCAAAAAGGTTTTTTTGTTGAGTCATTGTTAAAAAAAAATAGAAAGTTGTGCTAGGGATCCAAACCTACAGGGTTTAATTTGAGAGTCAAACATGATAACCATTATACTTGGAGAACTCTCAGATTAAATTATGTGATATCATAGATAAAACTGTCATTCCACATATTCTATGATATGCATATATACTGATGTGTCCCTGTATTTAAAAAGTGAAGAATAGATGGACTAAAAGTTTGTTCAAATAAAATGGATAATGTCATTCAGTAATATCATTCATGCTGGCTTGAATTATATTGTACCATACTATATACCAGTAATTTATAGCTGCCATACAGGGATGGAATATTTCTTTATGGATGAGCTAATTTGCTATCTGAATGTAGGCTCATTTCTAGTATGAGGTGTCTGACTATAGGTACAGTTTGATCCCCTGAGGACAAAAAATTTACAGTTCAGTTACTCATATGTTGTGAGTCCAATCATAAAACTTACTTTGAGAATATAAATGTCAATATATCAAGTTCCCCTTGATGTAATACACCTTATAATTTAAGTCATTTACAGGTACAACCCCCCAGAAAAAAAGTTCAGACTTGGAAGAGGGAAGTTTGTCTCATATGTCAGGGAGTATTCATCCCACCAACATAATTAAAACTGTGTTAGAAAGCTGAGATAATCTGCTCTCAGAAGCTTGGCATGGCAGACAGAAGAATTCTTTTCATCTCTTACACTTCAAAATCTGAGTCAACCAGACTACCGGTTGCTAAAAAGTACTACTCTCATTAGCTTGAAATTATGTTGACCTCTATCTTGTGAGTCCTACCTCCTACAGCCTCAATTATCCAGGCCCTACTTCCACTCATACCTGGATCCATTTACGGGCCTGGAACGACTTTTACTTGTGAGTAGTGACCAAGTTAAAATGGGCAATCTAGGGTGTGTGGTCTCTTGTGCACCCTCTTAGCAATAAACAGCTCCCATGCACAGTGCCTCTGTAGAGGAAGGTTATATGTGATAGAGAACCTCTGCAGAGGTGGAAGTTATGGTAGTTACCTGCCATATCTGCAATAACTCCAAGGAGGTTTTCTCACTTATACTTCAATATTTAACAATGGCAGAGCCAAATAGAGTTATTTTCATCCTTTAATTTGTGATAGTTAAGTGATTATAAAAGTCATTTGCAATTGGAATAGTGAGGGATTTTAACTTCCATGTAGGGTAGAGGCACCTCTGTCTGTAAGCAAGGTGGTCATATTTGATCATTGTACCTGTAAATGACTTAAATTATAAGGTGTATTACATCAAGGGGAACTTGATATATTGACATTTATATTCTCAAAGTAAGTTTTATGATTGGACTCACAACATATGAGTAACTGAACTGTAAATTAAAAAATACCAAAAATATTGATAAAATATTTTTCATATGATTTTCTCCAAGGAATCCAACTATAGTACATATTTCTTTCAATTTCAGCAGGATAAGATCCTTTGAAATGTCAAAATAACGTTTCATAGCTTGAAAATAGCCTATTCCCACCAAAATAAAATGAAAATAAGAAAGGCTTATCTGGGCAATTCTATCCGAATCAGCCCATTTAACTTCTTGTACCATCACCATTTCCTACTTATTTATGTAATACTCTAACATGCTTCATATTGTATTTTCTGAAAGCTGTTTTACTGCCCTTTTTGTTACCATTTAAATCAGTACTTAATTCTGAACATGTTATAGTTAATAGTCTGGACAATGTCAAGGTTGTTGAATAAATCAGCTTTCTCAAAATAATTCTGGGTTAAAACATCCACAGGCCGCACACAACGACCTATGAGGAGGGAGTGTGAGTGTGCTTAGGGTATCCAAACACTTCCCCCCTGCCCCTCCACATCTATGGCATTTCAAAGAGTCTTACGGATGGGTGCAGGCATCCCAGCACATCTTTAAAGAATGACCCAAACTCGTAAATATCACCTGATTTTGCAGTTCAGAACCCTGATAAGAGGCGTCAGTTAGTATGTGATAAAGGCACTGTATGCAAGTTGTTACGTTGGCATATGCTCTGAGCTTATTCTGGCCACCGTGTGCACTCCTTACCAGCGGTTCTTATATGAACATGCCCACGGGGCACATGTCAGCGTAACATTTTGTATCCTCACTATCCGGTCCACTCACAGAGGATGGCGTTATGTTTTGAATCGAAGCGGAGCGCTATCGTCGACAGCAAATGTCTAATTTGAGCAGGACTTAAATATATATGTTTATACCATAGTTATGGCTGATTTGCATATTTTTGCGTTCAAGTTTAATGATACAAGGAGTTCATGTATCCAGGACGATGTTGACACTGGACTGACATAAATTGACAGCAAGTTGACTCGTATTCTTTACCATGGCGGACAGCGGGCTTCGCGTCTATGCCATAGTAACAACATCCCCTGCCGCGCTGCAGTCCCGCCATCTGGTGTATAGAGAAAAAACTCCGCTGTGACGAAGCCGTGGTGAAACGGACCATCATATTTTAGCCATTTTAAGGGAATAATAGCCTTAAAATTATCTATTGAAACATGGAAACATTAAGAAGAATGTCTATTCTTGGTTCTGTGAACACTGGGAGGACTCACATGCTATATAAATGGTGGAAATTGAATGTTATTCTCAGCGGTCCGTATGGCGTATTGACAAACAGAACTCCAATATGGCGGAAGCCCTTTCTTCTAGTCTGTGTCAACTCGCATCACAATTCATTGATTTTAAAGGTAAATACTTAATACAGAGGTCTATGGTTGAAACCATGGTATAAAGAGCAAATGTAACATTCATTTATGAATTTTGTTGATGTTAGCCACTGAATACAATCAACTCGGGCATCGCCCTTGTTGATTGTATCAACGCCTGCATAAATCAATTTTATATACCCTCTAAATACATTGATCTTGAAGATTGCTCCAGCTATTCTCTATTTTCTGCGTAAAAGGAGGATATATCCTCGCATACTGCTGACTTGGCAGGACATAAACAAGAAATCAAGATGACGGAGGCCTGGATTGCGGTGACTCGCAACAAAAACCTAATTTATTTCATCAATACAAAAGGTAAATAATTTAAATTTAGAATTAAACCATGCTATAAACATCATAGATGATGGATAGGGGATCACTGGGTCCTTTAATCCCTTCCATCCTCGTGCCCTTATCTGGGATAAAAGAATGAGTGATCTCCTATCCGTCATCTATGTCCTTAATAATACAGGAGAGGTTGTCACTCTCACAAGTGTGAGATCGAGCTGGAGCCACTCATACGGTGTGAAAGGTGGAGAGTGGGGGTGCATGTGGCATCCTACAGCACCCCCTCCTGGCTGCCCAACATCAGCAGAAGTTCAAAGTTGGAGGGGTAGGGTGGTGAGGCCTTCCTCAAACAATTCCATTCCGCCTACTTACACCTTCACAACCTTACAGTGTGTTTGGGATGGGTGTTGAAGTCAAGATGACCTCGTTCTAATCCAGTATAGATCTCTTAATTGCTCTCTCTAATGGAATATGAATGTATGAAAGATATTTGGGCAACTAAAAGATGTTCATTATAAGCAAGTGCTCGTTATATCCATGCTTTTAGTAGCCAAGATTTACAGAATCACATATAATATTATACTGCTACAGATGTAATTTGATACAACTTTATATCTGCATGCTATGTCATTAAAGTTTGCTGCGATAGTTTTCTGTGTCCAGTTAGGGTGACTGGTGAGGATAGACTAAAAGTGGAAGGACCTTTACCAGATGTTCACCCTAACGCCAAATTGTATGTACCTTTCAAAAATACAATAACAAATGGCAATTGTCATGGGGGTCCCAAGCTTATTTCCAAGATAATCAACTTTCAAATTTGTGCTCAAATGTATTTCATATCTTCATGGGACATCAGTTATCAATGTGGGAATGAGATCATTAATTATACCACGATTTCTGGCTTACACAGTGCTTTTTGGTGGATATTCCCATCCACATATCTGTCAATACTGCACACCCTACAGGCTGTAACATCAATTTTGTAAGGCGTGCTGTTATCCATGTAAGGCGTGATGTTATCCATGTAAGGTGTGCTGTTATCCAGGATAACAGCACGCCTTCCATGTCACATGTGACATCCCTTCCATGTCACATGTGACATGTTAAAACCCACGAAATTTTCCACGCCAGGGCAGGGCTCGAACCTGCAGCCTAAGATCCCTAGTCCAACCCCCTATGCAGTGCGCCACAGGGAAATGCTTGGTTAGAACCACGTCTCGATATGATATAGGAAGGAGTCACTGCGGGCAGATCTCTACCATAACCGCGGGACGCATTCAAATATATCCAAGCCGACACGGCCGCTGAAGGAGGAGACGCGGTAGTCTAGCGGTTAGCACGTTGCGCTCAGCCGTCAGAGGTACATGGATCGCGCCCCGGTCCGATCGCATATTTTTTCACTGTGTGCGCTGTCGCTGTCCGCTGCCGGGCGACGAGGTGTATTTTATACACAAACATAACAGCGAGACGCATTGAAATCTTTTTTCGCCATGTGCGCTGTCCGCTGCCGGGCGCAGAGGTGTATTATACACAAACATAACCACGAGAAGCAGTGAAATCTTTTTTTCGCCTTGTGCGCTGCCGCTCTCCGCTGCCGGGCGAGGAGGTGTATTACACACAAACATAACAGCGAGACGCATTGAAATCTTTTTACGCCATGTGCGCTGTCCGCTGCCGGGCGCAGAGGTGTATTATACACAAACATAACCACGAGAAGCAGTGAAATCTTTTTTTCGCCGTGTGCGCTGCCGCTCTCCGCTGCCGGGCGAGGAGGTGTATTATACACAAACATAACAGCAAGACACATTGAAATCTTTCGGCGTGTGCCGCTGCCGCTGTCCGCTGCCGGGCACCGAGGTGTATGTACCGATCGTGTACACACAACGGCTGGCATCGAGTCCCGGGGAGGGGGAATAATTTTTGTTTTCAACTTGAATTTATTGGTATAATATTGATTATTTATTGGTTTCGTGGTATAAAATAAGTAGTCAATGGATAACTCATGACTTGTGGGGGTTATCGTCGATAATAACACTCGGCCTACGGCCTCGTGTTATTATCCGTCGATAACCCCCACGCGTCATGAGTTATCCATTGGTTACTTGTTCACTACACCCCTAGATCTGTACATAACTCCACTTCTTACATTAGCTTTACTGTCCTTTGGTAATAACATGAACATGGCATTCCTGAATAAGGCAAATTGAATTTCTGGCCAAATAAACAGAAATACACATCATAAAGTCAGTAGAAAGATGTGGCCTGAAGTAGGTAGACCCTGAAATGTCCCAAAGGCAAGCATCTTAATTAATTATCGCAGGGCAGGACTTTGAGCTCCATCTTTCCAATTTAAACTTTTTAGAATTCCTCACCACCGCCTTAGATTAGGGTTACTTGAAGACTTTCTGACTATATATGAACAGAGGCTTAATTAGTTACACCAGTTCTGCATAGAAGAGTCCCGTGCTTATTGGAAGGGTAATGATTGCTTGTGGCAATCATTTGTAAACCTGTCGACCTGTCCTCATCCATCTTCTTCAAAGAGAATTATCAGGAGTGTACTGGTGTAGTGGTGATCATAAACATGTAGTGAATTCTTTTAGAAATGTGGTGGAGGATTTGAGGTGCATATTCTGAAAGATCTTGACTCAGCTGGGTAACACCCTTTGACCAGTTTAATGGATGGCAAAGTGATAATGTTTACCTGTCTCCATTATAAAAGCCTATGTACTATTAGGATGATGAGCTAGCGATAAATGGCTTTTCTTCACCATCAAGACCTTAAACAAAGGTGCTGTCTCCGTTTAACTCTTTCGAGCTGGCTAGTCCATTAATGCACTACTAGGTAAAATACGTTGACGGATGGGAGATTCTTTTGTCTGCGTTATGCAAAATCAGATTACAGTTCTAGATACAGACAGATACATTTCCCTTACGAAGTTTAAACCCATGATCTGTGCACTTTGCTACATTTAGTACACCAATATTCGCTATAGTTGACCCATCCTAACAAAATGGTACGGAAGTCGCAAATAGAAAATGTTGAGATATTGCCATATTCATTTACAGCTCATCAAGAGCTTTCATTTGGTATATAACACTTGCATATTTGAACCAGGTTGCCCTCTGTGGGTCGTCTGGCCGTAAATATAGTCGTATCAATTAATAAAAGATTAAACTGAGATAATTAACATATTAAACATATAATAATTTATAAATCCTATATAATTCCTATGTAATTCTATATAACCACAAAAGTTATTGCTATTTCTATTAGGCATTTGGGGCTTAAAGTAAGTTTAGTAAGCAAGGTTTCTAAAAGACATGTACCCATATGTTACAAAAATGCTAAAATATCAATTTTGAAACTTTTAATATTTTTGATACTATGCAACTTGAAAAGGCTATAGCTAGGCTTCTACATGTGCGACTTCAGTACCAATTTGTAATGATGGGTCACATATATTGCTCATTTTTGCTGCCAGAGAGGCTGTCATAAACTTAACATTCTAGAGGTAAATAACGCATATATATATATATATATATATATATATATATATATATATATATATATATATATATATATTATACCTCTGTTTGCCATTGGTACTGGAATGTTTGGTGAGACACTTAATCTAATAACTCAGCACGATTCCCTGCTGTGTTAACACAACAGGAACAAGTGCACCCCTGGTAAGCTGACTAATCTCAGCGCCACAGCAATTACCCCCCCCCCCCAATTATACTACAATATCCAGATCATCCTATGATCATCCGTACCTCGGCCAAGGTCCCTTAAATTTTCATATGAGTACTGTTATATGCAAACCAACCAATAGCTAGGCCTCGTGCCATATATGGGTGAGACATACCTCATCGGGAGGCATGTAATGAGGAATTAGCCAACCTCATGAAGTGCTCATAAGCCTCACACTACCCCCATCTTATCCACTTCCCAAACAATACACCAAACTTACCAAACCCAGAGCAAGTATCCGGAGACCACAGGGCCAAATGCCGAGGCTGCCATGCAAACAGCCCAGGTAGGTTTAGTCTTATGTGTCCATTAGTAGTGTCATCAATCGTTCTAGCATGACAATGATGGATTATGCCATCATGTTACCCAGATACCCATTACATGCCAATGGTAGTGTGCGCCCAGAGTGCTTTGTAAAATGTGATAGTTGAATTCGCAGTCCACCTCATGCCTTTCTATGATGACCTGACCACTTTAGATCTTACTTATCACCCTTTTGGCAACACCCCACCCACCCCAACCACCCCACACACAGCCCATCCTACCTCGGATTACCCATTTATTTAATACTGATTTTTAAGCCTTAAGGCACCAAAGTCATATGGACTCAACCCAGGGTGGACCATCCATAGCCTTCTAGGCCCACATGGCGTTAGGAGCAAGGCCATGGATCTGTTTGGTCAAAGCGGTCAATCTAAAAAGTTTGAATCTGCTCATTTTTATCAGGCCAAACGCCCCCTCCACTGTATTGAGCCATCCTAGATAATTAGTCACCAAACCTCTTACAAAAGAATCAGGGTAAAACACATCAATTACTAGTCTTGGATTAGCCTAACAAACTAGCCTGTTTATGAATTATGCCTACAAGTGTCCTATAGAAAAACATACCACCCCAAGACAAGCAAACCCCCCAAAATTTGTATATATCTTTCCTTTTTCCAACCCAAAATTCCGAGCACACTGCGCCCCACACCCCACCTTTTCTCTCACACAAAACCAAGCCCCCCCCTTTACTTAACTAACCAAGCCCTATCCCCCCCCCAAAAAATCAAAATTTGTATGGATCACTATTGCAGGAGAGTACATGTGCACTGGCAAAAGCAAAACAAACCCACTTTGTCAGTATACCCGTAACCATAACAACGGGGAAACACCTACTCTATTTATAGAACAGGCGTCCCCCACGCTGTGATAGTGAATGCTCGGCGAGTCTGGCCCCAGCATCGTCCCCCAATCCAGGAAAGCATACCAGATAGAAAGGCTTGGGCCCAAACGGCGATAAAGCGAATCGAGCCCACTAAGTTGGCTCCGCTGAACCCCAAGAAGCCCAGCACCCAAACTATCTATATATGTTTAAACTCAACCTGGCTGAGAGGGCCCCATACATAGCCAATGGTAGGTAAAATTTCGACTCACCATTCCAACATGGCCAGCTTCGGTTCATGATGGAAAACACCGTCCCACCTCATCGACCACTGGCCACCCCCACAAGCATATAACTTAGGACCGTCCCGAGGTTATACCCAAATGTCAGTAGCGTTTGGAAGATACCATCACACTTATGTGGGGATGGCAGGTACCCCTTACACACACGCCGGGTAACATGGCGTTCAACCATAAAGACGCTTATGTGGGGATCGCCCCCCCCCATCCAGCTCACCCATCAGACCCATGCCCCACAGCAAGCCCCCCCCTCCTCAAGACATCACCAAAACACAACCATACACAGCTATCACTAAATCCACTAGGCTAAATAACATCATAGCCACAGCCTAACTAATACAGTATATCGGTCTACACTGATGTTCATCGATATTGGCACCAGCTGCAGCGTCTGGTCCGTCAACTTTCGCGCCACACGCGGCAGCCCAGCGCCATATTGGTTTCGCTTTAATTACCAAAACTGACGGACGTCACGGTCGTCACCATGACTACCATCGGTCATGTGACACCGCACGTGGCATCCCGACAACAACAACAACATTAGCACATGTTCACACTTTGACTTGCTTAGATCGAACTAACCTTAGTAGCCATTAGGCATCCCGCCAGGCGGGACGATCACCCACTGGATCTGTGTAATGCTGAAATACAATCCAAGAGGTGGATTAGACCAAAATGCCCCACGTCTTGACCCTCAAAATTGTCAAAAATTCAGGTATCACCTATTTACAAATCAAAATATACTCACAATCCGCCCGTCATAGTAATAATAACATGGAGGACTGTGCCGTTAGGCAGAACGATGTCGACCTCATAGACCTTCATGGTTATGTAACATTATGACATCACAGTACCCCCCTTTTATAGCAGCCCGGATCAAAAAATTTTGGCGACACAGGAAAGAATTTTTTTTTTCTTTTCCTCTCCTTCCGCCCCTTCTTCAGCCCTAAAATAAATTTTCCTCCAATCAACTCTAACACAATTCCTTTCAAGACAGTTAAGACAGGTAGGAGTCGACCTGAGCAGGTCATACCTGTATTAATCCCCATAACTTATCTGATTTTTCGCCATTATGGTGCAGCGCCAGCTCGCTACTACCACCTGGTGGAATTTAGATAAACTAACCATAGCGTCCCTGGATACAGGACCCGCGCTTAGCCAAATAAATAAATTGAGCTCTGTACTTAGGTTTTATACGTTGACAAAATGATATTGACCTCAAGTCAATTGACCGTCGCCTGTCTGACACCCATAACAGACAAACTATAGGTCGATGAATTGTCTCCTGTTCCTGTCGTTTCCTCAACAGGCCTACCACCAACACAGCACCGGTTCCTTCAATACCAGAGGCCAAACCCAAGGAGAAAGGACCAGTACCATCAAGTCCAGACACAACCAACACCGAAACAACATGGCAACTTATAACCCAATAGCCTCCTCGCCACAGAACATTTCAGGCAACAAATGACAATATCACCATAAGGAACATCAGAACCTACCTCCCAGCAGTATATACCCAAATTGACACTTCAGGAGACACAAATAGAGACTTTTCAAAACCAATTGTTGTATAACCATGTTTTAAACCCAAATTACTGAGACACAATTGTGACATTAACTTAAAATTTTTGATGATTTTATGAGAGACAGAACAAATAGCCTTCTGGCTTACCTCTCTAGGTGCTATAAAATTCATCACCTTCACCACTGTTTTTCAAGCTCAACTATGACATGTATTTATGAGTTTTAGTCAAATTAGTTATTTATAGCAATAAGTTGTATATATCCCACTTTTGTATATTTTCGTGAAAATTACCATGTTCTAGTCAACAGTAACACGAACACCACCTTGACTTATATCTTATACCCGACTGTGTAGCCAACCCTACAAAACTTCAGTTGTAAGCCTTGGTAGCGTGGAGCCAAAAACTTATCACCCTTGTGTTGGCTATTGACCCCACGGTACCAAGAATCACCAAACTTGGTTAATTTTCATCTGGATATAATCTCATTGCATACTAATATATTAAACTAAACATGTTATTAAACCAGGAAAATTTTCATTTTCCCACAATAACAAACCGGTACATATATATTTTAAGCATTGTACATATCCCTGCATTTAAAACCTGTATATAAACATTAAGTCACTTGATCCACACAAAAACTTTATTTTTGTAATTCCATAAAAGTACTATATTTTTATGCCGCATATGATGACAAACTCATCAGGTTTTCACAAAAACCCTGTATTTGTATTATAATACCCATAGTTGTCAATGGACTTGGCAAAGCCTTATTTTTCTACATATTTTTCTCCCTTTACACTCGTGCAGAGACGAGTAGGAATGTGGGGATTTGTCAATGGACCATTCTGGGTATTATTTATATTTTTCATATTTACTAATTTCTTCGCCATATAAAGCCTAAGCTCTGCTCATGATCCACACTCAACAATCTCCTGTATTCCCCAACAGGAACCAGGATCCATAAGTTATCACAAACACACTTCCTCCATTAGACTCTGTGACATAAGGTACAAGGATGTAATAACATTCCAACCTTATCTACATCCTCACAGTTCTACTGGAGGAAGTGCGAACCACCTGTGGTGCCATATTTTGAATGAGAGGATACAATCTCCTCTCAATTCTCATTAACATAATCTACCCACAGGTGGCACTCTCTCTTTATGACATGTGTCATTATTCTATTGAGCCACATGTACAGAACATTTCGCAACACTGTGAGCTGCTCAAGCCCTTAGTATAAAAGGCAGCTTGAGCAGCTCCTAATCTATCTATTCTAAGCTCATCTCTCCCAACTTACACCTTACACCTATACCTAGAACCTACGACAGGTTGAGCTATAGGATCAGAGGCAGAGCTTGGATATTGGCGAGTGTTATCATTGTTATCACCTTTATGAAACACTCATGTCAGCTATGCAATAAAAGGATCAAATGAACTTCTCTGGATTCCGTGTATATTCACTTCACCACTTGTAACCGTCCGTTGACACAGGCATGCAGAACAGACTGTTGTTTTCTTTTTTCTGTTCAGTTGTTTTAATTTTTTCAATAATGCCTGTCTGTAACGCAAGTGGTGACGAGTACCACGGTAAAAAGAGGTCTTACCAGCACAGACAGCACAACAACCTCCCCAGGCAGTTAACTTGCAGTTAATGCAAAAGCTTTTTTTTTTTTTTTTTACAGAACTTGGGCCACCTCCCCAAGAACTGTATACTTGGCATCCTTGATGTGACCTCTCTGTACATAAATATCCCCAATGAAGAAGGTGCAATGTCTATCTATAAACATTTACACTTCAACAGGGTACCCAAAAAAGGTAAATTGTCAAATGAGGCCATATACACACTCTTGTATATTGTACTCACCAAAAACAATTTTGACTTTAATGGTAAACACTACTTACAGGTAGGTGGTACAGCAATGGGCACTAGAGTAGCACCAACATATGCAAATCTCTTCATGGCCCACCTAGAGGAAACCAAGGTTTACACCTATGAACTTCAACTGCTCCTATGGTTGAGATTTATAGATGACATCTTTTTCATTTGGCCCCATGGACAAAATGAATTGGATGATTTCATTGGCTACATGAATAGAATATGTGACTCTATTAAGTTCACAGTGGTGACCTCCACCACCAGAGTGGACTTTTTGGACACTTCTATTCTACTTGACAATTAAAGGCAAAATTACAACAGACTTGTACACCAAACCTACAGTTAGTTGCTCATATTTGCATTTTCGCTCAGCCCACACTAGGCACAGCATCAAGGGTATTCCCTATGGTCAATTCCTTCGAATTAGACATATTTGTTCTGACGATGCCATGTTTTTAGAACATTGTATCCACCGAGGCAAACATTTTGTGAGACTTGGTTACCCACCGGCTTTTTTAGCTGAATGCTTTCATAGAGCCAGCCAAAAGGACCGTGCTTCCTTATTAAAGCCAAAACCCATCAAACCCGAGGCTGAAATGGAATCATCCTATTTGGTCTCCACCTACAGCCCTGGGTTTAATGGGCTACACAAGTTGGCCAAAAAGAAATGGGACCTGCTAGGTAGATCCTGCAGTACTCGCCAGATTCACCTGGGCGGCTTCAGGATGTCACATTGACGTCCTAAATGCCTGAAAGACCTACTTGTAAAAGCAAAATTCGACCCAGAGGAGCCCTTGGCCCCTAAACCAAATAAAAACAGGTGCCTGTCCTGGCCTAAATGCAACTATTGTCCCTAACTAAACAAAAGTGGCAAATTAAAGTGCACAGTTACAAGCAGGACATACACCAGTTAATACAATGTGTGCTGCTCCAGCACCAATTTAATTTACTGTATCACCTGTAAAATTTGTGGCATGCAGTATGTTGGCCAGACAGAAAATGCCATAAAGACACGTTTTTTCTGACCATCATGGAAAAATAAGGAGAAAAGAATTCCGCCGTAGTGAGGTTTCTCGCCACATGAATTCTTGCTCAAAAAGAGGTAAAGACACCAAACACAGGGACATGACCATCACTGTGGTGGACTTTATTCATGCTCATCCAAAATCTGAGAAGGCCAAAAATCTCCGTAACTTGATCGAGTATAATTGGATTCAAAGGCTACACACAAATGCCCCCCAAGGCATGAATGTGAGTGACCCTTTAATCCATTGATGACACACCAAAGTAGAGGAGGGGGTGATTGAGTGGTTGCCACGTACAAATAACTGATTTTTCCCTGAATGGGAATATAATCTCATGACCCTCCTCCACCACTGTACTTAGTGCTATGGCTACTTTTAGCCATAGAAAAAATTGACATGACAAAAGTCACATTTTGTGATTTTTTTTGACGACCCTGAAAATTTAAAAACGCACCCCAGTGTTTTTTAATTTTTGAAAATTAATCTCATTAATTTTCCAGTAACAATATAATTTATTATTGGTAACATTTCTAGTAATTAATTTATTTTTTGAATTTTAGATCTACTCTAAAGGACAAAACATAAATTTATTTCATAGCAGTCTGAGGATCCCCACAGGTGAAACCGCCAGTTACTCATATTAACACACTGTTGTCAGAGTGAACATTTCCCCGGTAACCATTCCATCATGGCAACCAATGAAATGACATCACATCTGGAGCTGCTCTGAGCCGCTCCTGATTGGTCTAAATCAGTCACATGTCAAGCACTATAAAAGGGCACAATCTTTTTGAAACCCTTCATTCAAGCGGTAACTGCAATACTGACAGGATACCCAGTACCAACCAGTTAATGCAAAAGCTGATTGCAGCACAACAAGTGCAGCTATTATCAATGCAGCAAGAACTACAAAAGCTGCAGCTTGGCCCATCCCCTAGTCCTCCTTGGGGGGAGGGCCCACCGCAACCACCCCCTCCACAACCAAGGATACCACAGCTGTACTACCAGGAAGGCACCTCATACACAGCCCCCATATCGGCCTGATCCCCATGTACTCCCACCACACTCTCCAGGCTGGCCTAGACCGCGCAGGCTTGTCACCTACTGCAATGGGAGTAGCAGGGGATTCTGCCTTTATTCTGCTGTGGGCACACAGCAAGGTATAGATTGGTTACTGGGGATGAAATAAGCGGGGGAATCCTCTAAGAAAAAATGCTCTAACAATTGGTTAAGGCCCGACTATCATATTGACTATGATAAGAAATTTAATGAAATGTCTTTCAATGAGTTAATGAATGGTATGCATGAAGTCAACAAGTGTATTGAGAGGGCTAAATCAGTAGGAGCTAAGGGTTTCGAAAATATTACTATCGAAGGCTACGCAGAACACATGAGCTTCATCACTCTCAAAAGTCAATCAGGTGCTTTTGAAGCGACCCAGTTAGCAAAATACGATCAATTAGTATTAGATAAAGTAATTGATGGCCACTTAGTTGATTTTGTTGCGGACGAAAAGGGTGCGGTAGAAGCCCACTTGAGTGCGGAACACATGTCTACACGTAGTGCTAATAGCGGTCAGGGATCCACTTCTTCTACCAGTAATCCTGGTAAGAGCAGACGTCGCAAGAACAGGGCTGCAGGGGAGGGGGTGGACTCTAGCAAGCGGGATTTTACTAGCGAATGCCTCAAATGGAACTTCACAGCATGTGATTACAATGACTGTAAACGGAAACACATCTGTATACATTGCAAAGGTGCCCATAAAGGCAAAAATTGTAAATTTGACAGGCGGGCAATATTGTTACTCCTCACCCAAATGTTAGTCTACCTTTGTTCATAGAGGAGGAATATTATCAGTCGTTGGATAATTTCTTCCCACTTAGTTATAATGATATCACGTGTACAGCTAGTATGAGCGATTTGCTAAAAACATACGAGGAGTATTTTCCATTGTGGGACTCCCGGGGAGTCCATTATGTATGTGGTATTAGATCACAGTTCAACCTGTGCGCTTGGAGAGAAATGTTATCCGGTGGCCCAGATAATGTTTATGGCAAGGGTAATTGGGACGGTAATTCTCATTTCATATTAGACAGAATCTGTCACGGTTTCAAATCAGTGGATCCAGGGGCACATATTGATGGTTACTACAATGTCAATTATAATTCTGCGACCATCAGCGCTTTCAGCGAAATTGATAACATTATCAAGGGTGAACTATCCAGCGGAAAGCTAACCAAGGTTGATAGGCAACCTCACTGCATTCACGCATTGGGTGCGGTTCCAAAGACATCTGGCAAATATAGACCTATAACTGACGTTTGCCGGATGGAAACTCAATCAATAATTTCATGCATCAGACATTTAAGAGTTTTGTTTATAACTCCATTGATATGGTTTCCGAAAACATGTCGGAGTTGTGTTATTTTGGGGTGACAGATATTCCAGCAGCCTATCGTACCATACTAATTCGCCCATGTGACAGGACACTTCAAGGCTTGGTATGGCACTTGGATGGCGCAGATGAATTCATCCAGGATAACTTCCTAAGTTTTGGCACAAGAGTTGCCCCTAATGTACTCAACTCTATCACTGACTGTATCGCTTGTTTTGTGAATGCAGGTGGTTACTTCTGTGTCAACTATTTAGATGACGTGCTTGTCATTGCGCCTACTTATGAGGATTGTAGATCGGCACAATTGTTCCTACATAGGACACTACGGAAATTCTACATATCATATGAAAAAGGTGCGTTCTCCTAGTCAGGTCCAAACATATCTGGGGATTGAACTAGACTCTAAGCTAATGCAGCTAAGGTTACCTGAAGGCAAGTTGGCAAAATAACACGTGGAGCAAGCCTTTTTTGCAGGTCGCTGCTGGGGGACCAAAAAGCAGCTTCAGAAATTATGTGGAATTTTGGCTCACTGTGCCACCTTAGTCCACGGCGGCCGCACATTCTCGCACAGAGTCATTGGTATGTTAAGATGCTTCATTAAATCCCACAGATATATAACCCTGACATGCAGCTTTCACAAGGACATAGAATGGTGGCAGTGCTTTGCCCAGTGGTTCAATAGTATGGCCAAGATGGTTCAACCACCCCTACATACTTTGGAGGTAACCTCTGATGCATCGGGTAGCGGTTACGGCGCATTCTATGGTTTGGAATGGATAGCCGGTCAATGGAACAACGATCTGTACTTGGAGATCGATAATCACAAGCACTGCCTACCTTCCCCCTCTGACATTCCATGTGACATAAATGTCAGGGAGTTATACCCCATCTATGAAAGCGTCAAGTGATGGGGCCACTTGTGGAAGAACCACAAGGTTCTATGTATGACAGACAACACACAGGTGGTGGTGGCACTGAATTCGGGCAGGGTAGCAAATGATCATAGTATGGCTTTACTCAGGAAGATATTCTGGCAACTGGTGCTCTATAACTGTCATCTCCTAGGAATATACCTTCCTGGGAAGGAAAATGTAGTGGCTGACACAATATCCAGACTCACCTCTGAGTCTGACCTCCCGGTGTTCTTATGTTGCAGGGGCACTGGAGAAGTGCAGGCAGTTAGACCTAAAAATGGTGGAGTTGAGGTCTCAGGCATATTCAGTTAATACTTGGAAGACAAAAACCTCACAGTGGAAGTGATACATTACTTTTTGCAGCTCTATACATGTGACTGCGCTTCCTACCAGTACCAATCTAATGTGCAGATACATCACTGACCTTTGTGGTTTTGTCAAGTACAAGACTATTCAGAATTATGTCAGCGGAGTGTTGTCACTTAACAATTACTTTGGACATGATGTCCGTAATATCAGACAAGATTTTGGTTTCATCACTACCATAGCTCATATTAGACAGGTGCTCGGAGACCCTACCCCAGTGAGGCCTTCTTTTATGCTTTCTGACCTTCTGAAGATTTATTCCTTTGTGAACATGGACTCCCCTTCTGAGTGAGCAATTTGGGCATGCATTGCCCTCAGCTTTCGCTCTCTTCTATGCAAAAGTAATTTGGTGCCAGACTCTCCTACCAACCCTACAGGTCATTACTTGCGAAGGGGCACCTTACAATTCAGTTCATGGGGATAAGAACTCAGTATCTCATCTTCCAAGACAATCCAGTATGGTCAGAAAGTGTTCAAAGTTCCAGTCACTCTAGCACCGAACTCACCGCTATGCGCAGCTTCACTGATATGGAACCATCTTAATGACTTTCCATCTTCTGATCCCACGTCTCCAGCCTTCATGATCATGAAGGGGATCAAAGTGGTACCGCTGTCATATTCTGTCCTGCTGGCGTTTCTCAAACGCCTTATGAAATCAGCTGGTCTGGATCCGGATCGAGCTGGGATGGATTCAATACGCAGATCGGGAGCTATGTACATGTATAACTTAGGGTTGACGATTGAAGACATTTGTCAGGCCGAGGACGGGGCCAATATGGCCGCCCTCGTATACCTTACAAAACCCTTCCAGTCGGGAGTGAACACTGACTCAATTGTATCAAAGGGTCTCAGGTGTGGATGGGAAGTTTAAATTTGTGGTGTGTTTGCAGTTTCTCTGCCTTTCTTTGACATGAGTTACTTATATTAATATTTACTCTGGAGGTTGTTGGCAGTTTCAGACAGACAAGGCCCAATTCCAAATACTCTCCTTGTCCCTCCATCGCATCAATGGGTGTAGTCGATAAGTTATACGGATTGACTCCTGTATTGATTGTCAGAGGGCACTACTCTCCACCACCTGACTTGGCCACCTGACTGAGACACCTGAACTAGGTCACTGGTATACATACCTGAGCAGGCAGACAGGCAGGTAGGCAGACAAGGCCCAAATCCAATTACTCGCCTTGTCCCTCCATCACATCAATATACATATACATACATATATATATATATATATATATATATATATATATATATATATATATATATATATATATTATGTCACACACACACATCCCATCTATCATACTCACTAGTCTAGACAAGTAATGTGTAATTCAATGGCTGCGACTTGAATATCGTTTTTTTTTCAACATTCTTCTAGAGTGTAGAAATCCTGAACTTGAAAAATTCACGGAAATTACTGCGTGGGTACCTACATAGATCAGGTGTACCCCAAGTACGGCCTCTAGAATTTATTACCTTTGCAATGGATACTTATCATGTGAAGTAAACATCTAAATGAATAAGACACTGATATAGCTTAGCCTATCACATTTTCACCACCACAAAATGACTGCACCATGAGTCATTGTACAACCCTAAAATACTTGGCTACACAAGCTCTAATTATCAGATTGAGCGTTATCTATTCCATCATGTTGACGAGAATTGTCCATGTACAGCTAGTACATTTTTGTAATCCAATGAACTAACACACCGTCCGAGTCTAGGGTCATTTCTTAGTTGTGATGTCCAACTTAAGGTGCAAAATGAACATTTTCTGTAGGAGTATAATTTGGAGCTTATTTATTAATCAAATCAAACTGTAGAAATATCATTACCACCACATTAATGGAAAAAGCCTAGATATATAGGTCTGACATAGGGACAATGTTCAGATACCTGGACGGCATTTAAAAATGATAGCTGTAGATATCATTTTCAAAAGCCCTGCAGAATTTGTAGCCTCTAGAGCTACATATTTATAGGATCTCAAATGACTCCCTCTTGTTCGGGGGCGGGAGCACTCGAAATAGGTACCTTTACCCTAGACTAGAAATCCCCACGGCATGAATGTACCTTTTTATACCTCCTCCTTACAACATGTACTTTGTGGTATGATTCAGTATGGTAATCTGCCTTATCCATGTGAGTGTATATAAGCTGGTAGTCATAACCCAAAGGACTTTAGATTGAGTAGCCAACTTGCACTGGATGAACATACTCTGTCCACTGAATGTCTGTCAAGGAGTGAATGACATGGCTTTTCAATTAACCCTTGAGAATATCAGATTCCCATCGTTTAGCTCTCACATTACAAGAAACAGTTGACCATGGGCAATAAACAACCAGTGGCTCTAATTCCATCTTCTTGCTGTATTTTCTTTTTCTTTTCGGTAAATTACATAAACATGTCATTGCACAAGCAGTGATCAGGCTACATACTGATAGACCTACCATCCCTTGGCAATTCACTAATTACAGCTAGCATCATCTTGACCCAGACACTCAGTTACCAAGGGGCGATGACAGTAGCTGGCACAGCTGGATATGGTACAAAGGAAATATATTGTGATGATAAAGAGGATGGGTGAACATTTGATACGGGCTTCCCGTCTGTAACAAGATGTTGTTGTACAAGTAAAAAAGGCGTACTCTTATATGGGAACCTAGGTTGGCCTTGATGTTAGAGTGTAAAGCAACTGAAGAGAGCTGTGAGCCCAATGGAAAAGTAGTAAAAAGTAATTATTTATAAGGGGTCTTTAATGATAGGAGGGGGGGAGAGGTTACTTCACTGTTCAAAGATGTCATGTGCAATGTATGAGCTGCAAAATACAGTTCATTCTCTCAGAACAAATTCATTTCTGGTTTAATAATTTATGACCTCTTGCCTAGATCTTAAAACACCTGTTGGAGCAACTCCTTTTATAAAGGATGTGTCTATGCTTCTATCCCCCTGTATTACATAGTCATCAATGTAGGGAGTTTTTTTCTGCACACTGTTTCTGGCTTTCCTTTGAATAATCATGTTTTTTCCCCCGGGGTTTGGATGTAGAATGGACAAGAGCATTGAAAATGAAGATATTATTAGAAAAGGACTCTGAAAGAAGTGACAGAGTACCTTCTTATGATGAAAATGATTTTATGATCAAAATGATCAAAAGGCCCCACTGCTTTCATGGTCTTTGCCCTTTTCATCATTTTATCCTCAATGAATGTACAGATTGTCAGTGATTACAGATTGTGAGATTTCCCCAAGTTTCGTCACAGGGTAACTTGTGGACAACCACTAGGCACCTCTTTGTATGCCTACATATGTTGATAGCCACTCCATCCTACCTCACCACTTAGCCAGCATTTTCTCTCTGATTTCATGTCTGTCTACAATTACAATCCAAAGGCTATGGATTACATCTCTGTGACTGTCATGGTTGAGCCATTCTCGGGTTGACTAGTAACATCTCAGTTGTAATCATTTAGTGAGTAAATACCCAATGCCCTCCCCCAAGTATAGAAAAGAAAACAAGTGAAAAGGAGACACCATCATTCAATGAATTAAACCAGACCAGAGGAAGTTCTGTTTTCGTCGATCAATACGATTGGTGTAATCGAGAGGACAAAAGAATTTGCTTTATGTCTCAGTTTTTGAAAAAAAAATCCAGAGCAGCAAAAATCCTGAACACGGTAAAATGGTTCAGTGAAAAAAAACGTGTCATCAACATCTCAGCCCACACAGACTAAAGTGAAACCTTTTATGCCATTAAACTGTTCCTTATGTACATAATCGTTTCTGGGAAGAAAAGTACATACAGCAAGCATATTACGTTGACATTTTGTTGCCATTTTCTAAGGACAATGTGCATTGTTAAGGGATATACTTACCTCACTTAAGGCGTGTGCGTTAGGGTAACACCTCTTCCACTACTGTGAACTTTTCAATGTGTAATCTTTCCTATCTAATGACATTTCACTGGTTATGTTTTATCATGGAGAGGGGAAAAAGCAATCCTGGCAAGACCTGTGTTTGTGTGTTAGGGTGGCAGATAGTGTACTGTGAAATTTAGATAAGTACTTCCAACCACTTAGTCCCATTTCATTTGGCAGGTTTTGTGAACGATTCTCTCTGGACAGTTCTTTTTGAGCATGTACATGTATTAAACCTGTAGCATACACTTGTATATTGAACCATACTAAGATTTACACAGGAGTTGTTGCGCTGAGGTTTTGCAGGCTTTGAAGCCAAATACAGGCATCAGCTCATCAAGAAGTGGGTAAATTGCAAGAGTTTGTTAAGGTATTTATCATATGGGCTTTAATATCACGGCTGTCACCTATCGTCTACTTCTTAAAAGGTCACTTGCTAAGAGAGTCATCCAATAGTCTACCGTATGAAGTGCCTAAATGAAATTCAGTGATGTTCGCAACAGGATTAGCTCATGGTTATGGTTGTCATAATGAATCTTTATCATAATTTACCATGCAGACTTTATCAAGGATTTGATTTTGGATGATGTGGAGAATACCAAGCTAGATACATGTATAATCTGTATGCTAAAGTTGTATAGGGCATATTGTATGTTAACATGAAAAAGATACAAATTTGCTTTCAGCACTATGCTATGTTCCATTTATACAGGTGAGCAGGACAGTTTATTCATTGAACCAGCTCAGAGGTGTGTAAGTATTATAAGATTACATGTATACAATGACTATCTTTGTTCAAAGGTCACTGACCTTTACATATATTACTTGTATTATATCTATACAGCTTTGAAAGCATGTTGATTAATTTTATCTTAAGTGAAGCTCTCCAAACTCATGATCTCTCACTTCATGTGGTATCATTCTGTTAATGGTGAGCATGAACAACCTAAAGGTTTGACAGATGCCCTCTTATCATTTCAACCTCCCCTTCCTTCTTCTAACCCCTTCTGCTCACCAAGTAATCTATAGAGAGCAACACTGTTGAAGGCCATTTAATTACAGGTGGTGTGAAACTTTGACTGTAAAGTTGTGAAGAAGTTAAGATACTGCTGTGTGTGCCAATACATGGGTGATAATTGATGGAGCTGACCCTCATGATGCAGGGGTTTTAGAAAACGAGACTTGTGATGCAGGGGGTTCAGATATTGACAGATGGAGACTATTCCAAAAGTTTCCAGCACATTTATTGGCATATGCATAAAAGGTTACAGAGTGACACTCCATCCTCCCTAAAGGTGATGGAGTGACATACTAAAAATGCTGAGCACCCACATAATATATATATATATATATATATATATATATATATATATATATATATATATATATATATATATATATACAGTCGTGTGGTAATGGATGTATGATCATTTACCCCAGCCCCCTCCTAGGGTAGATGAGCAACTGCACCAGCAGCAACCGGCTGAAAATGGATGATTTCCCACTTCAAGTTACTCCCTGTCTGGCTCTCACCACTTTGGAAGGTCATTAGCAGAGTAATAGATAGGCCAGTCAGCAACGTTAGACAAAGTGAGGAAAATTACAGGCTGGAAACCTGTTTCATTCTCAGGCAATCGGGCTGGGTGAGTGAGTAATCAGTAATAGTCGTTTAACACCATTTCGACAGCTAAGGCTATATTCAGTTCTTAAGTACATTAGACATCAATTGATGGATAAATGTGAAACAGTCCCCATGAACCTTGAACCAGTCACAAAGAGGGACAGTAAAAAAAAGGATCAAGTCCCTGTTAGGAACAGTTCTGGTAATATATTGTATTCAAACATGATTGTGTTCCCAATACATCTCTTCTTTCTGGATCTGGTTAGAATAATCATTTCAAACAGAGGAGAATTGGGGAAGAAATATTTGAATCATATCATGTGAATGGAGATAATTTCAAAGTCAAGTTTTACAGTATGAATACTGACTATCCCACTACCTGACGATATGCTTTGTTATACATTGTCTCCTGAAAGTGGTGCAAAACTGAATGGCGAAATCTGATACGCTCCTGAGGCGAAAAACTTTTTCAGCAAAATGATGTTCTCATGAACAAGCTACATATTTAACTATCTCTGACTAGTTGAAAATATTCTTTCACCCTCTCTCCTTCTGCCATAACAGATACTCTTCTTAAATATTTTTCTGTGCTAATTTTCTTTTGGGTAAAAAGGTTTTTCAAAGGCGAAATCTGACATGCCGGGCGAAAAACTGACAAGGTGATTTCAATCTGTAACTTACATCAGTTGAGTGCCCACTCCTAGTTCAGGTAGCATTTCCCTATACTACTTACTCCATATAGGTCTAACAATAGGAATCTGTATAGGTAATCAATGAAGGTACAAGAGATGTTTGGGCCAGATGGTCATCCTAAGTCCAAAAATCAGGTTAAACACCAAAATCGAAAAATGATATTAATGGAAAACTACACCAAGAAGACTTATTGACTTAGGGAGTCAGATGTAAAACATAGTGGATAGATGCAGTCCTTCTGAGTATAAATTACTATCTCAAAAATGTATGTTTGCACTTCCAGCAACCCATTAGGTAATGGTTCCACAAATGGTCAATTGCACTAAAATGGGAAGACTAGTAAGGCATCTAAGTTCACTAAATACTAAGGTCTTATCATATTAACTAAATGATACAGTTCACTGCCTTCCTTTTATACCCCACATTTACCCTTCTATGACCAATATCTAGAGCACCAGATCACAAGATACATCATATTTTGGGCATATTTTAATCATATTTACATAGTATCCCTCAATGGACCATCCACAATTGATAAAATATACATCATATTTGATGTATTATTCCACTATTAGGTGGACTGGGGTATGGGTTCCTAGATACAAACAATTTAGTAGTTATTTGAATTATTTTCATGAAACTATAGCTAGAAACCATTTGGTGTAGGGTTAGTGGATCCGTGCATGCCTCATCCTTTAATGTATGATAGTGGAGAGAAATAAAGTGTATTTATCAAATGTAAAAATATAATTAGAAAGCCTTAAGTGTCTACTATACGTCAATAGAGAAATAATTTTAGATTCATGAACATTATACCTCAAAACTGCCATATTTGAAATTGAAATCTCATTTGGTGTAGTTTTAGAGGAACCATACGTGCTACATAAAATGATCCCTGCTGTAAATATTTATTGGAATTCATATCAATCCACCTGTAGATATTACAGTCCCATTGTACAACTCAATGGCCGTATGTGCCACAATATGCATCATGCCTTCAATTTATCAAATGAGACAGGTATTTGGCTATCCCAGATTACTAGCGCAAAAGGTCAATACCCAGCATCATAGATCATATGATATGAAAATGATCATTTGAAGGTGGAAAAATTATGCCTCAAAAATGAGCCTATTTGGACAAGAATCCCATAGGAATCAATGCTATAAAACGTAAATTGAGGCTAAAATTGGCAGTTATTCATATTAATGTTCCCAATTTTCAGGATAGGTCCCGTACTGCATTAGCATATCGGACACCAAATTTCAAAAGAATCAAAAGATTTTGACTTTTACCCTCTGGTGGATCACGTGTGACCCCGGTTCACTGCAAGTGACCAAATATGCTATCAGCTTCTTGGTATCTATTAGAGAGACAAGTGTGCCTATGCTTAAAATTGGAAACTATTAAGAGTAAGTGAGATGCTTAACCCCATTTTGACAGCTAAGATCATATTCATGGAAAACTACATCACACAATTTCAAAGATGAGTGTGTTGGTGCCTGCGCATAATTATGTGCACCACACAAAACTGAGGGAACAGGAGAGAGGAGGAAAAGACCCATTTTAGTGGGCTACGGAAGGCCGACACTACTAGGCCAGATAGAAATAAAGCTGCCATATAGGCTAGTGCTAGTGGCAGACTTCACTGTTTTGTCCTTATCTTGCATATTGGGTATCTCAACTATAGCTTATTGCCAGGATCTAGCAGTTATGTCACTATTTAGCCTAATTGCAAAGGGCAAAGGCTAACCAATGACTTTGACCAGACATTGTAAAGTTTCGTTCAATTGTCTGAACCTAGTGATTGACCACCAGTGGTTGCCGTTATCCCTTTGGATAAACCCTGGTGATAGCTCTCGCGTGATAAAAATAGCAAATGGAAGTAATCAGAAGTGTAGGAGGAAGGAGGCATTGTCAGTGAAAGAGCAACTCAGTAGAATTCTAAAGGTTGCTATGGTAGCAGTGGTTAACCCTCTCCATCCCTGTGTTTCCCAAATACAGTGTGCACCCTCTGCACAACTGGAGACGAATGGATGCTTTTCTCTTTCTAGGCAGTTGCCTTCGGGCTTTCAGTGTCTGTAGTGATTCCATCTGCAAGGGTAATGAGCTTCAGAAAAACGGAAACAGGCAGGACAACAAAAGGTGCAGGGCGAGGGACTGATTTGTAATAAGCGGCAACATACTGGACTGTGTAGTGAGTAGAACTAACAGTTGAAGTTGTTATTGCATTAGATACTGATGAGTGATTCCTGAATATGTGTACTTGTCATGACATTGGATTTAGATATAGATAGAACGGACAAGGAGAGAGAATTAGGTAGATCTAGATAATGCTGTACTGTGTATTTGCCTAAGGGCAAACACTGGTTAAATCTACAGTTGCAGTGGTAAAGTACAAGCTGCCAGTGCAGGGGTTTGAGATAGCATTCAGCTAGAAGAGGGGGCTTTGGTAGCATAGAGTTCTGTTGATCTCTAGCACATGAAGAGTGGAACAGTGTGCCAACTGTCCCAGGTAGCAAGGATACATTGGGCCAATGTCTGCTTATATTCGGCTAATGTCGGCTTTAGATTGTCAGGAGTTGGAAACTGGATTGAATGAAATTAAGGTAATGTTCCTATGAATTAGTTATCATAATGTTTTATGCAATGTTAGGCTGCATTAAAATAACCTCTTGGTGGTCCGTGCATCATTCCCTGCTAACTGATGAAAATTGGCACTTCTATGTTATCAGTTGCAGTTTCTGCTCATTGGCAGCATCCACGAATTATATGGCTGCTGGAAACTAGAAAACAATACAAGCCATGTCTTTGGAAATTGACAACTACCTCCCTCCAACTAGCAGCTGGAAATAGGAAAAGGGCAATTCTTGAGGGTGAATTGACAACTAGTAACGTATGCTGTCAACTGAAAACCATTAAAAACAGGTCACATGTGACATGTGGCAGACAGAAAAAAAAATCAGTTAGCAGCCACCAACTGCCGACCCTGAACTAGTAGCTTATAACTCAAGCCAAAACTTCCAAAACTTTCTAGGTCCGACTGGCAATATGGCAACTGGCAGTGTGCAAAATGCAACACATCCGTTCCTTGCAGAGAGATACAATATTGGCTTGTTCATTCCCATACTCACCTCCTGTACCCTCGGGAATCAATTCAATCAGATGAATATGATTTTCATTCAATGGACTATGGAATGCCGTGGGCCATAGTGGAGAGCAGTTGAACAATCACTACTGGCTATAGCTATTATTGATTACTAGTGACACTCTTACCCTTAATACAGTATCCCATCAATAGCTTTCGGGGCTACCAATGCCCATCTGACTCGCATTCCTTTGCACATTTGCAGTATGAATATTCATCCAATAGTTGTCAGTCAGTTGTAGTAACGGTTAATTGAATATTGCCTTAGTAAGGTGGAGCAATAGTCAAGTCATGCACACAGTATTCAACTGAAGGTCACAGAGGAGTGTTCAACAATGTTTGCGGCTCCTGTAACATGGCTCAGGCTGCCATAAAACCTATAACAACCCCCATGCTTCTCATGTGTTGGAATCTATAATAATGTCCACTATTTATGGAAGGGATGTGACCAGAATTTAGCTGACATATAATATGGTTCTCAATCATGATATCTAAATAGGGAAAGGAATTCAATTTTTGGCGCGATTGTTGATGTGTGGATGCTAGCCTCTTTGCTTAAATAAATTGCCAAGAGTTGGAAACTGGGTTTGAATGAAATGAAGGTAATGTCCCTCTGAATTATTTATCATAAAGTTTCAAAAATTGCCAGAGTTATGTAATGTCCAACACTACATACTTTAGCCATAAAGGATCTATAATATATATAAATACACCTTTTCTCACAAGGCATGTAATATCTCATTCCATAGATAGCGCTAAGCAGACACAATATAATCTGCTTGGCGTGACCCATAATGTGATAGTATAGCATCTGCAAGGCTTTCTTGTTAAGTGAAATGTTTAGGTATGGCCTCACTGGATGTCATCGTCGTTTAGTGTCATCATAGATGAAGATTAGCACGTTAGAATAGGTGGCACAATATATGATCATACTGAAGTGAGCCAATGAACTTGAGGCCGGAGTGAGTGAGGAACAGATGTTTGCTTCCATTTCGAAAGTTAAGATTACATTTATGGCAAAGAAACTACATTACACAATTTCACAGATGTTTTGTTGTTCGTGAATATGTGCATCAAACTCACCAGAGACATAACCTTTGGACTCACCGAGGATCAGAAGTGCAACCACTACGTATATATTATGTTGTATCACTGTAAAAGGACTCGTCAAAATAACTGGAAAAATTGTGAAAGCTAATGGGTTCAATGCAATACAATTACGGTGATTCTCTGTTCAGTTTTACAAGGATCCCTGGTAGATTCATTTTTACTGAGACCTGTGTCAAGTCCCTAAGCTTTTGGTGCGACTTTAATGGGTACACTCGATGCTAACACTCTATAGCCAGAGAACACCTTATCAATTCAGTAACAGCTAGGCTTCTATGGACCATCCCATCAGTTCCTCTCGTGATATCATTATCAGTATCAGTAGTTCAACATTTGGTCATGCTGAATTTTAAAGTTGAAATATCCTAGAGAATGTAGGACATCTAGCATAGAAGATTATCCCTTTGGTCTCCAGATAGAATGTCGATGGAAAACTATGCATATCTATGGCAGCAGGGAATAGTGATTAGACTTTTATCTATCCAAAGGGAACCTTTACATGATGAAGTCCCTTACCACGGCCACCAAGTTGAGTTCGCTTTGTGGCTTTCTCGAAGGAGCAGTCTCATTTAGCTCGTATAAGGACATTAAAGGGAGGGCTAATTAAGTCAGCTAGGCCTGAGCATCCAAGTCCTGCTTTAATTAACAACTTGTTAATGGACCCATGGGATACCAGCTTGTGAGTATTAACCGGTTCTTGCATGTATATCCTCTCTCAGTCATAAAATGATATGAGAAAGAAGTAATGAAATACATTAAGGAAACTCAATGGTACCGTATTGTTGCGTTTAAGTGTCAAGCCTTTAATAACCACTGAAAGTAGAAGGGTTTTAATATAAGCACTAACAGTTTAAGCACTATAAGAGACCATGAATAACCACTTATCTTGTATAGGGGTCATAGGTAATCAGCCCTGAAATTGTCGGGGCAGTTAAACATGATGATACAGTATTTAAATGTCAAGGGTGGGAAATGGTCTTACGAAGAGAATATAATTAAATTTATACTTTTGTAGTCAACGATAATTTATATAGACTGCCATTTGTCTTTTGGAAAGAAAGGTGCAACCATGGATACGAACTGACACGTCATTGCGAGACATTTTGCATTCCCAAATAGTCTTTAAGGGCATCAGATGGTTATTCCAAGATAAGTGAAATCCCTATGAAGCTAATAGGTATTTTTAGCTCCATAGACAACCTTTTTGTTGCCTTCAGAAGGCAACAGAAGGGTAGTCACTCAAGATTTTGATATTTAAAGTTCAGTTACTCATTAAAAACATTTGTGACAGGATCTGCGAAAAGGGACCTTATTTCAGGGGGATAGGGTTCTTTTTCCCAGTGCTGGTCACATTTATTTAGGTTGAAAATATTCATAAAGAAGATCAAATCCCTGGAGATTTAAAGCTGCATGAGAGAGACAGCCCTTGAGGAGAGCGTCACTTTGAGGGCGTAGGGCCAATGACCTGGACCATCAACAGGTTCTCCTACAGCCTATGTGTTCATTGACCTACCAAGTCTGCTTTTGTATAGGGTACAAACGTTTCAACAATTAGACAAGAGGAGGCTATGGAATACATGTCACTACATTTTCCTACAATCTATTATAATATTATAACTATCAGGCATCAATGTTCATTTCCTCCTTAATCTCTATAGATTATAATACTAATGTTCACGTTGAAAGGCAGATAGGATTTTGTTTATTAGTGAGTTATCATTTTTTACTTCTCTTAAGGGGTCAAAATTCTTTTGACCTCGCCCAAGGACCCGAAATCATGTGCAAATTCGCCCATTTAACCTATAGACTAGTAACGCGCAGACTTTTTCACTGAAAACAGATGAAAAAATTCTGACCCCGCTGTTCAAGGGGTTGAGAAATTTCTGAATCCCCCCCAAAACCACCAGCCCCCCCCCCGTTGTTTAAAAATTGTGACACGATCTGCGAAAAGGGGTCTTAGTGCAGGGGGCAATAAGACCCCCTTTCCCATACAAGTCACAATTATTACTCCCTTAGATATGACCATGGTGCTGATAATCAGAGGATTATCAGTTAGTACACTATAGATTCCAAATTAAAATAAACAACAGCCGCCTGTCGCAATCAAATCTGTTTTCTTATAATATGTCTAACTGTGCCAACTGAGGGTAGGGGGCCCCTTGGAATTTAGGCCCCCTGATGTTAGGCACACTGATTTTAAGCCCTCAGAAAAAAAGGTCATTTCAGGCTTATCTTCTGTCTGGCTACCAGTCTGTGACATCATAAATGGGTCAGGGCAGGTTGTTGTGTAAGATACAGAGCCTCAGACCTCTGTTTGTATCCCACAGTGCACCATTCCTATGCTACAAACAGATGTCACATGACTTCCTGTGTTACATATGTCCGGGTCTGGCCTTACTCAAGTAAACCCAGTTGGTAATTGGAGCGTTACAAAGCCAGGGGTCAAACATACCGAGTATGTCTGAGTACCCAATATCCAGGTATCCAACAACCGAGGCCTTCCCAACATCCAAGAACCCGACGTCCCAGTATCCAACATCTGAGTACAATTCTTCTCAACATCTGAGTAAAGTTCTACCCAACATCTGAGTAAACAATAATGTTCAAATAACCTACACCTGAGAAGCAGGCATGTCACTTTCTATGCCTTGCTGAAGAGAGCACAAAGTGTCTTTGTTCAGGAGAGTAACATCATAACATCCCTTGCTTCACTCAATATTGAAAGGGTTTCTACTAGTGCCCTGAAGTAAAATAATTTAGGTAGTACCTTTGATTTTCCATATGGCAACATAACACGTATATCTTCCTTAACTTACTTTGTAAAAAAAAAGAAAATCATGTTGTTTGGTATCTAATGACGTACGCACATGCGAGCGATATAAAATAATTGTGACATATTGCCCCAAAGACTACCTGAAATATTTCAAATGTGTCAGCTGGGACCACTGGAAATTAAGGCCTTACAACGCCGCTGTCCAATGTGTGATGATTGAAGGTCACGGATGCTTATCTGTGTATAGTGGGGTTCTCACCGAATAGGGAAGGGACACAATGGTATACAGCTTGGAGGTGCTATGTAAATTTAGGGGTTTAAACCTTAATACCTTATGTCTCATTATAAACTGCAACCAATGCACTGCTGCACTATAGAAGTAACCTTGAGTGCATCATAATATTGTAGTGCACGCCTGAGCAAGGACAAGGTAGCTGTTAAAATATTGAGGGTCATTAATAGACCTAGAAATACATTGATTGGGTGATTCATTATTTGAAAGGAGACATACAAAGTTTTATAAAGACTACAGACAACTCTTTTTTCATATCTCAGATGCATTCGTGCATTATTGGACAACAGACACCCTCAATGTTAGGAAAATTGTTGTCTCTCTAAGCATAATTTTTGTACTGTAGTTCTATACATGTAGCTATGTTTCATGAGATTAGTGTGGCTGGACGAGACATTCTTCATCTAAATGCAGCAAAGGTGAGCCTTTATTATCACGTTAGGTACACTTGGATGTGAAACTTTTAAATACATACTGTCATTCCCTTTTCTATGAACATTCTTAAAATTCTATCACATTGGGAATCAGTGCAAAAACCTTCTAGAGATATAATATATCCCGAGAAGGGGTTTGCACTGATTCCTATATCATGCTCTATTAGGAATGTGAGGGCATATTGTGGAACAGATTCAGGTCAGGAAATTTAGCTCAAATGACACACTCAAAACCACTTAGAACCAAAATTATTATCATCAGATTTGTGCCCTGAGCTTTAGTGACCGAATTTCTTCTATAAGGAGCTGTGCCCAATACATGTCATGTGACTGGCAATCATTAATATCCATTCACATGTATCATTTTATGCAGCTATCAGGTCGCTTGAAATATATTAAGTCAGATGTATAGGATGATTTTCGATCTATCAATTTTGATGAGATGGCCAATTTTGAAGGAAAATAACGCTCCTATCACAGCAAATTCTTTTTTTTGTAGCAAGTCTAAGCCAATGAAACATGAATTGCATGCCTTTACTAATGGTCTCAGGCAACTCCGACCCACCTGTACTGGTCACCAATGAAATCTTGGATCAAAACGTAGGCCAAAGAAAATTAAAAACCAAGCAAATTCAAGCACATCTCAATGCTGCATCAAATTTTATATCAACTTTGATTCAACTCAAGTTTGCCTCCTCGGGGTAATGGAAGATCATCCATATGGCGAAGAGCATCCGTTTTGAATATTGGTCTGAGCTGGCACAATTATCATTGAGAAATGATAATTAATTCTGCTCATTCTATGACTTGAGTAAGGTAATCATAGTCCTGTAACTAAATGAGAAAAATGCCTGAGGTGCAATGGATCACTTTTTATGATTCATAAACGGAGAAGGACATTAAGTAATTATTTGATAGCTGTAAATAGAATAGATCGATCAGATTGAATAGGTCCACTAATCTGCTTAGACAACTATAGACTCTTGGACAATGGTTTGGGAATTCTGAGGAGGGCAAAGTGAAAAAGTTGTGCAGCTTAATAATTAATTGACGTTAGGCCCTATTTAGGCATGAACTATCTCAAGCACTAGGCTCATTCACCGTCAGAATTGATTATATTTCTTGTAGAGCCGATGGGATTCCTCTATAGGATAAAATAAGGGTTCTGTATGTAGTTTATATCATAGTACATTGTTAGATTTTGGACATAGCTTGGTTCAAAGCATTTAAGAGTTGACAGATTGACATAATCTATTTTAAAGGAGGACTGAGCTGGCCGTTTTCAGATCGCCATAGACCCGCCGATCTGTAAGCAGACACTGCGCCACTCCCAGGCTTTAGAACTATAGTTGCAAGCCATACTGGAGCAAAAATAAGAACTACAGATTTAAGATGTGGGGGCAGAAGATGTTTTCCCCATAATTTTGGGCTTGGGGCCATTCACCCCAGAGCCCCCCTCCAAGAAAATTTGCAATTTTTACCAAAGGGTTTATAGATCTAGGTTGCAAACCTTTCTAGAGCATAAATGAGAACTACATATCTATGGTGTGGGTGGTAGGGGATTTTCTGGTATATTTCTAGGACTTGAGGCCATTCACCCAAGAGCCCCCCCCCCCCTGAAAATTTGCAATTTTTACCCAAGGCTTTAGAGAACTAGGTTGCAAACCTTACTGGAGCACAAATAAGAACTACAGATTTAAGGTGTAGGGGCAGAAGATGTTTACCCCATAATTCTGGGCTTGGGGCCTTTCACCCCAGAGCCCCCCCCTGAAAATTTGCAATTTTTACCCAAGTCTTTATAGATCTAGGTTGGAAACCTTACTAGAGCACAAATAAGAACTAGAGATTTAACCTTTTGGTGCCCAGAATTATTTGAGGATTTTACATTATTTCACAATTATATTACTTTGTTGATAAGCCCATGTGTTATTTTGATCTTATCTTTTGATATTGGCTCTGTATTGCATTTCCTGAATAGTCATAACTCAGTGAACAGGTTAGGTCAATCCATGAATTTTTGCAGCTCTGTGATATTTTGCAGTACCTGTGGAATATGACATGTGCCCTAGATATAGCAGGTACTGCCAAATATGGTGTATATCCCGAAATACAGCAGGTTTCCATTGCAAAATATGGCATGTATCCTAGATATGGCAGGCACTGCCAAATATGGCGTATGTCCCTACACACAGTAGGTCTTCCTTGCAAAATATGACATGTACCCTAGATATAGCAGGTACTGCCAAATATGGCGTATGTCCCTATATTTAGCAGATGATATGAAAATTATTGATTATTTATTGATGTTCATATCAAATGATTGAGATTTTCTTGCTGATGCACTGAGTTAGATACCTGAGAACCTGTATGGGTGTAGATAGGATAATGACCTTGCACATATTACTCTCAAATTTGACCATAAATTGTGATTAAGACACCACAAATTGCCTACACTTTTGGATCACCGAAACTTACCGAGATTTCCATCACAAAAGCTGAATTTAAAGAGTGATGATAGATATCATAATGATTGAAATGTACAAAAATATGTAGGTCTATGGATGATCTTCAGAATACACATGCTTAATAAATGTTGTTTTTAATATAAGTTCATATAAATAGCAATTTAAAATGCCTACTGCAGAATCTAGCACCTTCTGCTAAAAATGGCAGTAGGTGTAGATCACCTACTGCCATTTTTAGCAGTAAGTGCTTGATTATGCATGTGATGTGAAAAAGTAAGCTTTTACCAAACCTGGTGAAGACTTTCAGTTAAGGACATGAAATTTATTGGTCAGGTTTGGTAACCATAGTTACCAAAACATTCCATTTGTTGTCATTGGCAGTATTTGGTCTCTCTTGTGTACTATATAGACCCCCCTATCCTTAATACCTGTAATTCTGAGGCCTCATTCAATTCTGCATATATATGTGTACTACCACTCAGGAGACATAATGTGCTAGTAACAATGCATGGATTATCTCTATGGATATGAACATTTCTTTTAGAATCTAATGCGAGTATGTGACATTGGATTAAATGATCTAGCGTAATAATTGTGTCATGTCTGGTCTTAGCCCCCTGTAGGGTGGCCCTCTAATGAATCATTTTCAAATTTTGACTCCCTGTGTTAGGTATAATGCTGATAGAGAAAAATGGATGGTTGTATTGTGATGGGGAGGTCATGGCAGTTCTATAGAGGGTCTAACTTTGCAGATTGGACCAGTAGATGATAGTTTCCTTCAATATACATTTATTTAAGTCCCATTAAAGCTCAAAACCGCACTTTAAAGCGCGCTTGGGCACCTAGGGGTTAAGGTGTGAGATCAGAAGATGTTTTCCCCATAATTCTGGGCTTGGGGCCATTCACCCCATAGCCCCCCCCTTAAAATTTTGCAAATTTTTACCCAAGGCTTTATAGATCTAGGTTGCAAACCTTACTGGAGCACAAATAAGAACTACAGATTTTAGGTGTGGGGGCAGAAGATGTTTACCCCCCTGAAAATTTGCAATTTTTACCCGAGTCTTTATAGATCTAGGTTGCAAACCTTACTGGATCACAAATAAAAACTAGAGATTTAAGGTGTGGGGTCAGAAGATGTTTTCCCCATAATTCTGGCCTTGGGGTCATTCACCCCAGAGCCCCCCCCCTTAAAATTTTGCAGATTTTTACCGAAGGCTTTATAGATCTAGGTTGCAAACCTTACTTGAGCACAAATAAGAACTACAGATTTAAGGTGTGGGGGCAGAAGATGTTCTCCCCATAATTCTGGGCTTGGGGCCATTGACCCCAGAGCCCCCCCCCTGAAAATTTGCAATTTTTAACCAAGTCTTTATAGATCTAGGTTGCAAACCTTACTGGAGCACAAATAAGAACTACAGATTTAAGGTGTTGGGGCAGAAGATGTTTCCCCCATAATTTTGGGCTTGGGGCCATTCACCCCAGAGCCCCCCCTTAAAATTTGCAAATTTATACCCAAGGCTTTATAGATCTAGGTTGTTAACCTTTGTAGAGCACAAATGAGAACTACATAGTTATGGTGTAGGTGGCAGACTTCTTTTATATAATTCTAGGGCTAAGGGCCATTCAGGCCAGAACCCCCCCACCAGAAAATTTGCAATTGTAGCTGTTATTTCTGCTGTAAATTTAACCAAAGGTTTGCCCCCTAGACAGAGTTGTCTGCACAAAGTGATATAAAATATGATTTTATTTTGGGGGGGGGGGCTTGGGAGGCTGGCCCCTAACCCCAAATTATCGAAAAACCTCCCATTCCGTCATCCTAAATCTGGTGTTGTTATTTCTGCTAGACTTTTCCAAAAGTGTGCACCCAACTTGTCTACAGAAAGTATCTGAGAGAATTTTCAGATTTTCTGGGGGGGGGGGTTGGCCCCTTACCCTCGAATTATGGAAAAAATTTCCCATTCCCTTGTCCTTAATCCAGTGTTGATAGATATTTCTGCTAGACTTATCCAAAAGTGTGCACCCAACTTGTCTACAGAAAGTATCTGAGAGAATTTTCAGATTTTCGGGAGGGGGGGGGCTGGGGAGTCTGTCTCCTAACCACAAATTATGAAAAGTCTTCAATTCCCTCACCCTATAAAATCTGGTGTTATTTCTACTAGACTTATCCAAAAGTGTGCACCCAAGTTGTCTACACAAAGTATCTTAGAGAATTTACATATTTTCCAGGGGGGGCTGGCCCCTAAGCCCCGAATTATGGAAAAAATCTCCAGCTCCCTTGTCCTTAATCCAGTGTTGTTATATATTTTTGCTATACTTATCCAAAAGTGTGCACCCAAGTTGTCTAGAGAAAGTATCGTAGAGAATTTTCAGATTTTCTGGGGAGGGGGGGCTGGGGAGGCTGGCCCCTAGCCCCAAATAATGGGAAAATCACCCGTTTCTCTTTAGGCTTCTTTTATAAGTTTCTTCTCTAAACTCTCAGATTTGCTAGTCATGATTTTTGTATGGATAAGAATAGGTCATATGACCTGGTACAAGTCACATGAATGCTAGTTGCCTTTTGCCACTGTAGAGGTCACTGTGGAGTGCTCTCCAAGTAGCCTCCTAGTGTTAGGTTGTTGAACTTACTTTTCAGTCAGCTCAGAGCCCCTTTAATACAAACACAAAGTCATACGGAAGACCAGGCAAGGGGATTCCTGAAAGGGTGTCATGCATGATTTATTTTGCTATTCCCTCTTTACAGCCATTAACTTTCTTCTTCAATGCATGTTTTAATGACGTTGATGTCCTACTCATATGTGTATACCCCGAGGGGTGATGTTACAGAGGCTTTCTTTTAATCATAGTTAGTGTCTTTGTCAGCAGTTATGACTCAATATTAGGTCTTTATCTATATTTTTTTAAATACAGGATACTTGCAGAACTGCTAATAAATAAAAGATATCACATATAACGAATGGGAACAAATCAAAGCAGTCTTGATGGATTCAATTAATGCTCCATAAAGTCATGTTGACTGGTGTAGATTGAATGATGTTATGACCGACATTCAATGTAGCTTTCACCACCCCGACATTTCAAATTTTCAAGGGACCTCAGTTCTTCAGTGCTTTGCCTTACACTGTGTTCGTTTTCCATGCACTTAACATGTTGCCTTTTATCAAATGGGCACACAATTCTGGCTGCTCACCTTCTGCTATAGGTAACACCGGATCGTTCTTTCAAGTAGGGCAGCCTGATTGCCTGTGGAAATCTCTGGAAAGATTACTAGATTGATCTAAGGCTTATAGTAGACTGAGGTCTTTGAGACAGAAGACACGTGCAGCATATCAGAAGAGGGAAAGAAAGCTTCAGGTTATATGTCATAAGGGGAGGCTTTCACACTGACAGTATATGCAGAGTGGTGTGATTCAGTGAAGGATGTTCACCAGCCTGAGGACCATTGGAATCACAAACTCAATATTACTCAATAACACTTTATTTTATTGAAAGTCCTATATCTTGGCTTACTAGAAAGGTTCATTCAAGTCACCAACTCCTAACATGTCAGATTTTATTGCCCACGGCATAAAACCATAGTTTTTACCCTCACATACTTAAAGTTTTCCAACAGATAAGTCATAAAACCTATTAGATATCATCCTATCTACATCATATTTCATGTCCATAATGTTATAACACATGTCTTTAAGTGTAGTAAAAATCAAATCCCTGTATCAAGACCTTTTTTTATTACACCTCATCGCCAAATATGAAGATTAGCAAAAGTTGTGAACATGTAGCTTAGAATTCCTAACTTTAACCTCATACATTTAAAAATGAGTAGATCTTCATGAAAATCAATCTCTATTATCTAGAGTGACCCTACTTACAATTAATGTTACCCTTTTGCAACAATATAGCATGCAGACATTCTGGTCCAGATCTGCATGAGTGTTCCTGAATACCAAAAAAACGTTACGTACGTGAGGAATTCAAATGAGCAATACTTTTAAACATTAACGATCATCTGCGTCACTATTTCCTGTACAGAATACGTTAGATTACCATTTCAAAGGCATATCTACACATTTTAGGTCACTCATTTGGTCATTTCCATTGCTTTGAAAAAAATCTCAAATTTTCATAGCACTTCTCACTCTGAGGGGATGTTATGTCCTACGTAAATACAGACCAGGGTACCCCAAATACTCTTCCTTAACAAGGCCCATAAGTCTATTAATCATTGCAAAACAGATAAACAACATATACCATTGCTCTGGACCATCAAGTTCATTCTACTATAACTTGTCGCAAACACTCGAAAATGTTACGTACGTGAGGAATTCAATGGATTCTTTTTAAGTCCACCTGAACAATACTTTAAAACATCTCAGATCTTCTGTATCATAATTACTCATACAGAACATGTTAACTTACTATTTTAAAGGCATATCTACACACTTTAGGCCCATTATTGGTCATTTCCCTCGCTTTGAAAAAAAAAAAATCCCACATTTTCACGACACTTCTCTCTCTGAGCGCATTTCAAATCCTACCTGAATGCAGACCAAGGTACCCAAATACTCTTTTTCAACAAGACACCTAAGTCTTTTGATAATTGCAAAACAGATACTCAAGATATACCATCATTTAGAACCATCAAGTTCATTTTACCATGATTTTTTGTGAAAAATTGAAAACGTTACATATGTGAGGATTTCGACAGAATTTTCCAAGCCGTCCCCACTATGGCCTTACTATGCAGACTTTGTCCCTGATTTTTGTTTCAAACATTCAGTTTCTATACATCCTAAACTAGAATAGACAATAGATAAAGATTTTCTCATTCAATTAGCCTATAAACATGTAAAAGTGAACCTCACGTACATAACACTGTCTGGAGTTGAATTTTGGTTTATGAGATCTAGCTTGTATCTACGGCAAGCCAGTACTTTTATCTAATTTCCATCAAAACCCCCCTAGGAACCCTGCCTATCACAGTTAATAAGAACAGTGAGGGTACATTTTATTATGGTAGTTTTAGACCTAAAAAAAGTGTTACATACGTGAGGATGCTCACAGTTCAATATTATAAGGCATGTGTGAAAGAAAGTTGAGGTAGTGACAAAGCCAAGTGATTTTTGATAGATAGCTATGACCCAACACCAAATGAAAAATAGGTTTATGACAGTCTAGTACTGTCAAGCTTAATAAAATATAGATGGGAATGATGTTTAATTGGACAAAAAAGGGCTTTTTTGGTGTATCGCCCAACTTCAAACTTCTGTAACTTATCAAATTATAGGCTGATATACATAGATTTACCCTCTGCTTGATTCTCAAGATGTATTATATCAAATGTGACTAGAATAAGAAAGGATGGTGGTCTACATTTCTCACTGTAACTCCTCAAATCCAAAAAGTCCATAAAATAGGCCCAAACATCGCTCAGTGACTCTGCCCAGACTATAGGTGGCCAGATGAGGGAAAGCGTGCCTCCAGGGGGAAATCGTTTTTTCAAGGTTCAAGTCACAGGCTTTAAAAATGAGATATCTTGAGCTAAAATATCTCTGGTAGTTTTGCTCTAATTGCTTGTCAAACATGCTCTAAATGCATTATATCTAATCACTAAATACATAGGCCTACAATGCAAAAAAAATACAGTTTTGCTGAAAATTAACCAAAAAAATGTGATGTTTTTATCATAAAATTGGTTCTAAAGGGAATTTTTGAGCTCTCTCTTCAGTTCCGAGTTTCTGAAGGAATTTCCAAAAGGATTTGGTCCAAAAATTCCCATTTGGAACAGTGGGGTGGTTTTTATATGCCATATGTCAATTTTCTATGTTGCCATGGCAATGAACATTCCTATTGCATTCCAAAAATAAAACGTCTTCAGTGGAGATGTAATAATTCTAATCATACCACTGGATTCCTCATCAGAAATTGGTATAAAGCACTTTTTGGCATATTTATCAGTGTTTTGCCCAAATTCTGTCCCCTGGTGTCTACAGCCAGTACTAAAAATCCTCCCGGGAGGTACGTTTTCCGCCATTGGACCACAGGTTTCCCTTTTGGCACAGAGGTTTTGTTTTAGAGGCCACTAACCATTTAACTGAAATACCCCAGTAATGTTCCACGATGGATGCCTCTCATGCGGTTCTACTCTCTAACTAGCTCCCAGTGCTTTTAAAAGTGCAACCAAAGAACCAATGGTGTGACATGTAAGCTAGTGGCATATTAAGCAAACCTTTCTTTTTATCACTGAATCGATATATGAATCATATGAGAGTTTTGTACATCTTGTAATAAAACCTAGTCGATGCAATACAGCGCATAACATGAAAGTATGATAGAACAGTAGTTTGCTTCTTTATCAACTGTGGATCTACCAGGGATCCTCATAAAACTAAACAGTGAACCCCCTTGCATTCCAGTGAGGTAGTTTCTACAATGAATATACGGTTGTAAAGGGAATCTCCGTGAAAAGATAACTCTCTCTTAAAAGGACCATGCAGAGCTCCCCTAATCCTACTAGATGCACCTTTGCAGACGTGATGCATCTGACAATGTAGGGCTTATGATTTAGCAGTGGGCTTCCCAACATCGTCGCTAAAGCAATTGTAATGAATTTTGATATGCTGTGTTGGAAAGAGTGGAATGTTTGACTTTCAGAAATTTGCCCTGGCTTCACCCCTTTGTCGGGGGGGGGTGAAGCTACACTCTTTCCTGCCGTCCTAATTACAATAATCCTGAAATGGTTTCATACATTGCTAGTAGTGAACTTAACTGTGGTAAGAGGTCTTGGATCTGTGCTTTCACCATTCTTATGGGGCCTAGAGTCCTGGCATATCATATTTGACCAAAGCAATGTTTGTCTAATTTGAATACGAGTGTCACCTATACGTGTCACCATACACCATGTGATTTAAGTTAAGAAGCCGTTCCAACATGGATAGTTACATGTATACATACACTGGAAACTGAAGCCTCTACGAAAGTCCTCTGTGCAGAGGACCTTGGGCCATCAATCATGAGAAGTGTAAGGACTGGCTGTCGACTGTTGTTTTCTCTGGGCCTACTGGAAGGACTATACGTCTAATAAAGGTCTGGTTATGGTGGAGGTGGGGGGGGGGGTTCTAAATCGGGTCCTCAATTTGGGGACTTCAGTGAGGACCTGCATTTCAAAACAATATCTACAGCTATGGTTTTGAAATGCCTTCCAGTACTCCCCCAGGGCACATCAATCGCTCTGATTAATTTTCTTTTTTTATGTTGCCTTGTAAGCCTTTGCATCTGCTCAAGCAAATCTGATCTGTGGAGTTGTTTTGTCACTTTAATAAGCACCCATGGGCACTTGTCTGTACCTTTCTACGAAAGGGATTGACAGACATATATTCATTGATCTTAACTTTAGAACTAAGAAGTAGTGTTGCCTCTTGAGATGTGTTGCTTTTAAAGTAGGTGGAGGAGATCTCAGCTAAGACCTTGGTAATTGAGTCAAGGCATACCCGGAGCACCCTAAGTTACAATAGAGCAAAGCATTACCTATGGTGGAAGACTTCCATGATGAACAACATATTCAAGGAATATGAATCTGACCTAGCCGCGCTACGGAATCCCTTAAATGTACCACACAAATGACCATGATGTGGGTCTATCACAGAAACCCCACAACTTTTTTTCTAATTTCATCACTTAAGCATGGTAATTGAAGGACCCAAGTGAAATGGGACAAACCTCTCACACATAATTGGTCCTGCTTTTGGTTTCTTCCCTGCTGAAAAACAATAGGTGTGGCCAGGTGAGGGAAGACATGCCTCCTGGGGGGAAATGGCTTTTTAAGGTCTAAGTCATGGGTTTTAAAATGAGATTTCTTGAGCTTAAATATCCCTGGTAGTTTTGATGTAATTGCCTGTCAAACCTAGGTTGGTGTGTGCACCTGAAAATGGGAAATAAGCTCTAAATGCATTATATCCTATCATAAACAATAATAACGCAAAAAATACAGATTTGTGGAAAAATAACCAAAGAAAGGTGATGTTTTTTACTTATCGTAAAATTGGTTCTAGAGGGAACTTTTAAGCTCTGTGCTTGGTTCTTGGTTCCTGAAGGAATTTTAAAAAAAGTTTGTGGAAAGGATTCCCAATTGGTTTCCATGCTAACCAGAATTTGCCCTTTTTACCAATTTTCTATGTTTCCATGGCAACCAATGTTCCAAAAATGGAACATTTTCAGTGGAGATGGAATAGTTTTAAACATACCACTGGATTCCTTATCAAAAATTGGTCTAAAGCATTATTAGCATATTTTTCAGCGTTTTACCCATATACTGCCCCCTGGCCAAAACCAGTACAAAAAATCCCCCCAGAGGCGCATTCTCCTCCGTTGGCCCACACATAATGCAGGAAAGACTGTACAGTCAAATTTTGTTTCAAAATTACAAAGTGCAATTAAATCTTTTTGTCAACCTGTATTGTTAATAATGTTTCATCCTGTATTGTCTATGTAACTCTACAATGCTATCTATGGTGATACTAATTATTGCATTGTTTTGGGTTAATACTATTGAAAGCTTCCCTTGACAAAGTGAGCTTATTTGCCAAATACAGCTTTCTAGACTCAAACTCGAATAATAAAGTTATTGTTTTCCCAGAACTTGTCTATTTTATGGCAGGGTAGGAAACATGAGTCTGTTCATTCACCTTGCAAGAAGCGTCCAAATACATCTTTCCACATCACTTGAATAAGAAAAAAGAAAATTATCATAATAACATAACATTTCAAATAATAGATCTATATTGATAGCTTCATCTGAAAAGAAGAAAATAGATATTGAAGAGTTTGTAGCTTATAGAGTGCATACTATTCTACCCTCTCAAATTCAGAGAAGATGCTAATTTCATAATCTTTGAAATGCAGCCAATCTTGTGGGAATCGCCTATATATCTGAGGCAGTGAACAAAATAAGTGAGCAGCAGTTGAGCAGCAGTTGTCATGACCGGACCAAGTAACAAGTCCCTTATCTGCTACACAATTACAGTCAGTACGGAAGCCATACACTCAGCCATCAATGTAAGGATGATTACAAAGGAGGGTAGATAGCTGCCTTTGCTAATGAGAAAGAACATTGTGGTAATAAAGAGGGGATGGTTTGCCTTCTCCAAGAACCTTTGTGTGTTGTGAGAGGGGTTGTGGAATAGGTAAGATAAGTTGGGGGTGGTGATAAGGTATTGCTTTTGATAGGGGTTTGAAGCTTCTGCTACAGAAGGGAGAATTAAAGGGAATAGGCCACCAGCTCACCCCAGACCTGTTTACTAATAGTACTTTTGGTTGTAACACTGCTGGGCAAGGCCATAGTGCATTATCCTCAATGCTGCATTCTGATTGACTGTGTATACATTATCTGGACTGTGAGGAAAACATACAAATGTCTTATTTCCTCTGAGACAAAATCACAAGCAGCAAGATGGTATTTCATAGGAGGCATAAGACCAATAGCCACAGATCGTCGTCAAGTAGGTTGTCTTCACCTCACTTTCAATGAATTCTTCAAATTAAGAGATACGGTTGTGTTATTCATGTATTCTGGTTGTCAAGGCTTATGGCTTGGTTCTGCCTATCTGTGAAGCATAATAACTGAGCTACAGGGGTCAGAACAGCCAAAAAGGGTGATTATTGGGATAAAAATGAGTAAGTATGTTTTCCCCCTTCCTATAAAGTAAAAAATAAAGGCCCAAATCCTTATTTATTTCATCTGATATATCCCCCCTAGGGTAGAGAATTTTTTGGTGATAGTGGGGGTCTAGGCATTACATTTTGTGAACACAGGGAGCATAAAACCTTCTGTGTAAGCAATGAGTGGTCACGTCTACGACCTCTTTTGGGTTCTCTTACACTAGGAAAAACACAGTACATAGCCTAGTGGTCACGTCTACGACCATGCATGCAGCCATGCTGCTCAGTGTTTCACATTTAACTATCCATATTATGTGTGTCTTATACCTTTATATGAAAGCAATGAGCCCTGTGAGTTTAGTTATTACATTCCACATAGGACCAGAGATATCATGAGAAAAGTATAGGTGTAATCACGTCTATGACCACATGGTCACGTCTACGACCTAGTGCCAAATGATTGGACTAGGCTCTGGCACAGTCTCGCCCATGGTTGTATCTTATCAGATAATTGTCCTGACCTGTTTCTACATAAATTGCTATATGAATTGCAGTAAATATTCCATTATAACAAAGTGCTTGGGAAAGGCAAAAAAAAAATCGTTGTAAATGAATTTCATTAAGAGCAATTTAATGGCCATCTAATGCCTCCCAGACTTTCCTTACCCTTTTTGATAGTCAGGGCCTAATGGCCAAGGGTGAAGAAGCCATATCCCATCCCTTAACACCCCGACCTCCATTACAAATACTGCCCCCATAAGGTCAATAGGGACAGGTGGTCAAGCCCTATTACACCCTACCCCCCACGACCTCCCTCGGACAGTTAATTGTTCTCTTTCAACAGCTCAGTAAGTATAAGGCTTATCACGTCCATACCTGCACATTAGTATGAGGCTTATCACATCCATACTTGCACATTAGATACCCATTACACATGTCTAATGGATGCTGTGATTCTCTATTATATCCCAGCAAATTGTCGTGAGTCCTCGTCAACCTGTGTGAAGTGGCTCACACATGTCGCTAGATGGAACACGACGTCGTTATAGCACAAGATCACCAGGAATAGCAATTGCTATGCCACATGAGTCTAACACACAGTGGCAAAAGATGACCGAATGAGTTATCACTCAAAAAGGAGTCACCATTGATGACCAATCATGGCGACAGATGACGACAATTTGCTGGGATATGTTTTACTATTATAGATATTAGATGAAAGACATGTTTATTTTGCACATAATAGCAGACATGGTTACCTATTGGCGGAAAGTGGACTTGCCCAACGGATAAAATTCAAGAAATGCATTATTATGCATAAACCCTATCATTAATGGCATTATAACATCATTTACTCTACCATTTGGCTGTTTGTGGAGGCTGCGTGGTCACATCTACGACCTTTTCATATGAGTTCTACCCTCCACACATCAACACCAGACCCCTATATCTATATATTATGGTAAAGCTGACGGATTATTCTATCTGTTAATGATGAAATATATTGACTAGGTCCCCTACTCAAGGAGTGGTGAAAACTGGAAAGAAGCATGTCAGTTTCTGCTAGGCCTTATTCCAAGTAGCGTTTTTCTCCTGGGAGCCAAAATAGCATAAACTGGCTATACAAGAAAAGTGGGTTCCCTTAATTTTTAGGGTGTTTTCTTGAATATATTATTATTAACAAACATTGGGGTAAAATAACTGTTGAAAATCTATATCCTATATATCTCTGCATAGGAACAAGGTCGTAGGCGTGACCACATGGTATTTGACATACCCCACTTGGTCAGGCTGGTACAGAAATACTTAACATTATTTAACCTTCCCTCATATATGGGCCATATGCCTCAACACTTGTACTTTATGTATGCAAAAGGAATAGATAATATTGCTAATTTTTTGTTGTCACTGAGGCGAAAGTGACCACTGCAGGTGGGTCACTCCTCAGACAAACGTACCTTTTTACCCTGCAGTAATCCAGTGAGTAGGCATAAAAGTCATGACTGATTTTCTATTCAAGACTATTTTCTTCAGGAGCTTAATTTACTGCAAGAAAAACATTCATAAATCTACCCTCCCTCTTATTCCATCAAATTGATACAAATGGCTTTCAAATCCACTTTTGTCCATACCCTGAACTGGGATATCAGTTTTTCTAGTGAACAGAATGTGCTTGGAACAGAATCTCGTGCCATATAGGCATGACATGTTTCTCCTTTTAATTTCAATAGGTCTTGGGAAATAATCTATACAAGTGAAATGAGCAGAGTTGGCATGTGAGAGAAGCAGAGTTTCATTTCTGCATTCATATAAATGCACTATAAGGCTTGTGGCAGCGACAAGTACTTGAGATTGATAAGTAGAAGAATTGGGAGAGACAGCTTAAGGTTAGATACTGAATAGGCCCAAACAGTGAGTGTCATTATTTATAATGTGCTGGAAGATTAACGATGACCTAGAAGCAACACTACACATTTATAGAGGATGGATGCAATTCCACTTCCTTCCATTTCTCAGATGGCTTTCAACCTGGTATGAATTAAAAGATTAATGACTTAAGAGCCAGAGAAACAACGGGGGACTCTTTGTGCAGTGTAGAGAGGTATCTTGGGACTATTTTATATTGGGATGAGTGTGCTACATTAGCCTTCACCGAATGAATAAAAGGAGAAAAAGAGCCATGATTAATGAAAGACTATCAAATATGATACTTCTCAATGCCTCTCCTCTTTCTTGCTAAATGGCTTCGGTCCTGTGAGTGACAGGGAATGCACTGTTATTTTTCTCCTCATGGCAGGAATAGCAGGAACCAGGCACTTTACTGGTCGATGCCCATCCTGCTACCTTGAATATATCATGTCAAGAGTCATGTTCTCCCATGACCCATGGTTTAGAATTCACTCAAGAGTGGCTGTGAGCTTACCGAGGGCCAACATCCTAAGGGACAGCCATTATGCAATAATGCACCTACATGAGTTTCAGCAGTTATATAATAAACAGACCAATGTGGTTCTCATGTGCTGCTAGGCCCACTGCCATTTGTATCTATCAATGTCTAAGTGACTATAAGAAGGCTGGAAGATGGGCTCTCAAATGTAGCTTTTGCTATGGGCTGGGCTAGAAACCACTTTATGTGTTGGGCCTGGATTCCAGGACCAGAAGGTCACCATGGAAACCAGAGTAGCCATACATCAAGTACTTACCATTGACAGTGGCATAATATCTGCATCATCTATCTTTATCTATGCCACAGCAGGGCTCCAGTCGTCTGCCAATCAGAACCAGAATTTCTCTGCTGCAGGTCTATGCCCACTAACAACTGAGGTGTACTTTTGCATTTCTCTTTGTCAGGGAGGTATATGTTCATTCTGAGTAAATAGCTACGGCAAGAACACATCGAAATCCAAAACGTCTTGGTTACAAAGGCACATATGAAGCCTATAATTGTATTTAATGTATATAGACTGCCTGAAGAAGGCCTCAAACAGATATTCATTGACTCATTGTTAAATACTATCGAAAGCATTAATGCCAGAGATGATTATGAGATCATTATTATGGGTGACTTTAATTTTAATATTAGGGATGATAATGATATGGTTAATCAACTGCTAAATATGGCTTTATGCAAGAAATTAAGCAATCTACTTGTAAAAATGCTATTCTGGATCTGGTTTTTACTAATTTGAGAAGGAACTATATTCAATCAGGAATACTGGAATCATATATTTCTGACCACCTTCCTGTCTATTTGGTTAGAAAGAAATGGTATATTAAACCTGATAAAACTGAGATTAAGGGTCGTTCATATCTGAAACTTTCTGATGATCTGTTGCTTGCCAAATTTGATAATTATGATTGGACTGTATTTAATCAGGCTAGTAGCATTGGTATCGTATGGGATGAAAAGTTCAATCCTAGATACCTATTGTCCTGTACATAAGTTCACTGTTATCAAGTTAAGGGATCCTTGGATTACCCCCCAGGTGATAGAGCTCATTAGAGATAAAAATTCAAAATTAAAGATAGCTCGTAGATCTGGGACTGAAAATGATTGGAAAATTGCTGATAAATCATGAAATAAATCAAATAAATTGGTTAATAAAGCACATAGATTATTTTATAAAGAACAAGCAGAATATTATAAAAACGATCATCGTAAACTTTGGCGTGTTATAAATAAATTAATTCCTGGCAATGAGAACAGAGCTGGTGATATAAAATTGGTGGATCATGAAAACGACAATAAGGCTATTCCTAGAGCTGGTGATATAAAATTGGTGGATCATGAAAACGACAATAAGGCTATTCCTAGAAATGAAACCTCTGATTTTATCAATGACTACTTTTCTAACATTGGACCCAAATTAAATACTAACATGCACACACCATGGAAAAGTTATGACCCCCCTACTGTTTACTCTATGGACAATTTTCAAACCAATGCCCAAGAAGTTATTAGACTTGTTCATGATATTAACCCACTCAAATCTTCTGCCATTGATCAGATATCATCTAAAATTCTAAAAAAAGTTTTCTCTCATGATCCTGATAAATTGGTTAGAGTGTTTAATTTGTCCTTTGAAACCGCCTCGGTACCCACCAAATGGAAGATCTCTCAAGTCACCCCAATACCTAAATCTGGTAATTTAAAGATGATTAATAATTACAGGCCTATCTCACTTATTCCTTTACCCTGTAAATTAATTGAAAAAATTGTTCATAATAGATTGTATGGTTTCTTAAATGGTGAAAATATTTTAACAAGTTATCAAGGTGGTTTTCTCCCTGGCTACAGTACTGTTGATACTCTATCTAAATTCACTGATGATATTAAAAGAGACCTTAATGTTGGGAATTCCACTGTTGCTGCTTTCATAGATTTGAGGAAGGCGTTTGACACCGTAGACCACTCTGTACTTCTTATTAAACTACATAATTATGGTATAAGATCTGATACATATCACTGGTTTAAAAATTATTTGGCTGATAGAAAACAAGTTGTTAATGCTAATGGTATTGCTTCTAGAATGTGCAGGGTGGTCTGTGGTGTCCCCCTAGGATCAATTTTGGGACACTTGCTTTTTTTGGTTTATGTCAATGATGTGATTAAATGTATTAAAAATTGTAAAATCAGATTATATGCTGATGACACTGTTATCTATGCATCTCATAATAACTTTGAGACTGCTAAAGTGTGTTTACAGAAAAATCTAGAGATTTATAATACTTGGTGTGAGCAAAACAAGCTCTCTGTTAATATTGCTAAAACTAAAATAATGATTTTCTCATCATGTACCTGGAAACTTAATACATTGTCAGCCAATATTACCATGACTGATATGTTGCTACAAGTTGTACCAAGTTATAAATACCTTGGGGTCATATTGGATCCACTACTGAGTTATAGTCTGCATATCAAAAATCAGGTTAAAACAATTTCTCATAAAACTTACCTGTTATGTAATCTAAGGAAGTATATTGATGTCAAATTATCACTAAGAATTTTTAAAACCATCATTCTACCATATATGGATTATGCTGACATTATATTCCACACCACTTATGAAAAATACCTGGAAATGCTCCAATATGCTCAAAACCGTTGTTTAAAAATCTGTCTCAATGTGCCACATCTTACTGACACCCTTTATGTTCATAATATTACAAATTGTAATCTTTTATCTGATAGGAGACATATGCATTTATTGAATTATATGTATACAGGATCTAGGTGTAATGATTATATTGATCATAGGCAGATAAGAACAAGGCAACATTTGGCTCCCACATGTAAGGTATTATTCCCAAACACTGTTTCATATATGAAAAGTGGTGAGTACTTTGGTGCCATTAGTTGGAATGCTCTCCCTACCATAAGACGAAATTCTGAAACTTTGTCAATTTTTAAGTCAAATAGTAAAAAACTATTACAAGAACTTGTTCCTAGAATCGGGTGAGCACCCCAACTATTAAACCTTTTTTCTTCTATTTTGTTTTATTATCTAACCAAATTATATTTTAGCCCCCTCTCTCTCTTTTCTCTAAATTACACTAAATTGAATTTTAAAATAAGTCCTTGATCTTAACAATCTTTCCTTTCCATGTTGGTACATTTCTCTGTATATTCTCATTTTGTGTGTCAACGCTATACAAATATAATAACAGGTCAGGTTGGACCAGAAATGTCAACCCATACACCCTATGTGGTGGGGATGAGGTCCACTACCTTCTTTAGTCCCAGTTTTCCCAATTCTCATTTTATCATTTCTCTTTTGTATAGGTTTCTTGTTATTCCTTGATCTGGTATATTTGGTATATATGGTTTTATACCATGATTTCGGAACTTCTGGTGGTTTTATATGCGATATATACGTGGTATATTCTGCATATACCACCCATGTGCATTTTTAGAATTTTTGGTATATACTTTTTCGGGGTCAAGTTGGACTTAGAATATTTTTGGAAATTATGGCAGCTATACAAAGTTAATCTAGCCATTTTCTATAGTGAAAAATCGTGCCAACTCGTATGAGAATTGAACCCCGGCCGCAGTGGTGGTAGGCGAAGGCCTTAGCCATTGCGCTACACTGAACGGTGATGAAACCCAATGCGAAGGTAAATAAGTTCTAACCTAGAGTCCTAGTCGTATGTTTTCAATTAGTTTTCGTCCTGAATCCAACCTTTTCATGTTATAATATCGAAATCCCAAGAAGTTTTCGATCCATAGACAAGGAATGCGTGCTAATTTTCTCCATTTTCTTTGATATAAATAAGAATCCATTGATTTTCCAAACGGGTCCGAAATTTTCGGCGTCTTTCTTGTACGACGAGCAGTTGACCTATATCTACATCCGGGCCACTGACACACTTTCGCTGGACAAGGAGGCGGGTGGGAATGGCCGGACCGCGACTCACGTACGTTGGGAAAATCAATGGATTCTCCTTTATTTTGAATATATTGGACATAATACGTATGGAGGGATCATCTAGACTATCTAAGGATGTATATGTTTTAATTTGAAAACTTGTCATGGTTGGATTCCATACGAAAAGTGACTGTAAACACGGCGGTACCTGTCCCGGCAAGGAACAAAAACAATGGCTTCGCACAGAGCGGTGACCCGGGCAGTATCGCTTGCTTTTACAAAATGTCTTCTCCTGGCTATATTCTTTGGATTTCAGGTAAGAAATTGATACAAAATGGAGGAAATGGTGGTATAAACCTATTAGGTGATGCATATCGGGGCCCCACGGGCTGTATATGCTGTATATACAGCCCTAGGGCCCCGATATGCATCATCTATTAGCTTAGTATACCTGATTAGGCATTTGTGACAACTTAATGTATGGAGGGATATTTGATTAATACATAATTTGCCATTATGTTACTGTTCTATGGAAAATAGATATGTATCTGGATACTTTGTATTTATCGCTATCTTACGAACTGAGACAATAAAGAAAATTTAACTCAAAAAGGTAGTGGTCTCGCTGATTGGTGCATTCCAACATGTGCTTATGGTATTTGTGAATGGAACTTGTTCCCCTGTGACTCTAGCAGTTGCAACTTCATCACTATGAAACATTAGCCCAGGCTGGGATTTAACCCATGAGCCCTGCATTTGAATACCTCTGTTCTCCTGACTGAGCTAACAAGGCAATCAATTTACTAGTAGCTAAGGGAATGGCATATCATTCTCTTGCTATAGGTGTAAGGTAACCTGTAATTAAAATAACATGATGTCACAGAACCATCAACATCAGATTCTGAAGCACAGTGGTAGCAAGTTGGCATGGCATGTGGAAAGTCCAGTGCTCAAGGCCTCACTTTGTCACATTTTTATCAATTGGTTTTTATGTATATACATATCCCACAAGTATATTTTTTGTTTTTTCACACCTGCTACAACCTGTTGTAGCGTCAGTGATCCATAACAATCCTCCCAGACTGTACAATATGGTACAGTCTGGGCACGTTCGATACTACACCTACTCCTATGTGTCTAAGAGGAAGGGCTCACAAGATTGAGTTCAAAATAATTTCAAGCTAATAAGAGTAGTACTTTTTAGCAACTGGTAGTCTGGTTGACTTAGATTTTGAAGTGTAAGAGATGAAGAGAATTCTTCTGTCTTGTTAATGCCATGCCAAGCTTCTGAGAGCAGATTGTCTCAGCTTTCAAACACAGTTTTAATTATGTCAGTGGGATGATTACTCCCTGAGATGTGAGACAAACTTCCCTCTGCCAAGTCTGAATTTTTTTTCTCAGGGGTTGGGCATGAACAAATAAAACTCATTTCCCTGTCTCCGACAGATATATGTGCAAATAAGAAAATCCATCTGCATAACATCCACATGCATGTATGGGTATGGGAGATATGACAAGATGGTGCAAGTATTCCCATCTCTTGCGAATATTTCGAAATTATTTCAATGGTTAGAATCGACCAAGAGAAAACATCTATGAAAAGGAAATGATATACTCAGGACACTTTTCTCTGCATTCCACAGATGAACAGTCCTTCAGATAGTCTCCTCATCCAATGCATTACACATTGACAATGTGACGGAGAAGCAGAGGTCTGACAAGGCGTCAGTTAAAATAGCATATTACCTGTAAATGATTGAATAATGATATTTGTCATGTGTAAAATGTATGTTTAAATGGGATTGGGCTTGGATAGTATTACATTCATTACACCAATTAGTAAGGCTGAGATTTGCCCAAGCTCAACTAGGCGGCATAGTGTGACAGCATCACAGGTGGCACAGATTTGGTGTACCCATTCTCCTTGGTCTCTCATTCCACATCAGTTTCACGTGGATGTTGCAGCGATTCCGCATCAATATCATGTGAAATTGCTGCAACATTCATGCGAAATGCTGCGCTCCTGAGTGAATCGTTATGGATTGGCTAGTGCAAAGAGGGAGACTGGCGCGATATGCCATGTCAAGTAAACTCACGGCACTTGATAGCTCCAATAGTTAAACTTGGTTAGAATGAGGTGTCTGTTACAGCAGCAATTACCTATGCATGGCTCATTCTATCAAAGTTCAGCTTATTGTAGCTTATGAGTCTATGCAGTTATCCAGGAGGGTGAGAGGGCCAGTCAGATCCCTGAGAAAACCCCACAATTGAAGGTAAAACAAGTTTTTCCTCGATTATACATTAACGGTATGACAGTTTATAAAATTAATTCAATTGCATAATGTATAATAATATCATTTCATAGCTTTGGTATTGTCTTAACACATCTACAGGCTGCAAACAAGGACCTATGAGGATGGAGTGTGTGTGTGCTTAGGGTATCCCAACACTCCCCCCCCCAGCCCCTCCACATCTATGGTACTTCAAAGAGTCTTACAGGTGGGTGCAGGCATCCCAGCACATTGTCAACGAGTCAGTAAATGATGAATGAGGATGAATACAGACGAATCAGGTATCCAGTTTGATATCCACTTTATTCATTGAAGTCCACGAGGTATAGATGGTGATACAGTATAAGGTGCCCAACAGTGTCCAAGCCTAGCCCTTGAGCTGAGGGCTCTTGTCTCACGTGAGTGTGTAAGGGATGAAGTATGAAGGTAGAAAGATGAGTGAGCCACTCCACCTACAAGTATTTATAGTAGGAGCTGCTCACACAGCTCATCCTAAAAATAGTATCAGGTGAGCTAAATATAGTAACTGGGGAACTCCAGTGCAGGTGTGTAGGTGGATCCTGAACACAGCACTGGGGGTCGCAGAGTTCAGTATGGTTCTAAATATAGCTGCTGGGATTCCTGGTATGATGTGAGCTGCTCATGATTAATGGTCATGTCCTGCAGCGGGAGGAGTTGGTCTAAACATAGCTAGTAGGAATACCTGGCATGCAGTGAGCTGCTCGTGTTTAATGGGCATGTCCTCCAGCAGGAGGAGTTGGTCTAAACATAGCTGCTAGGAATTCCTGGCATGCAGTGAGCTGCTCGTGATTAACGGGTGTATCCTCCAGTGGGGTCACTGAGTGCAGTTGACACCGCCAGCCTTTGGTCTATGGGTATGGCTTGGCTTGTGGGTAGACTCAGACACTGGGTTACATGGTAGAGTCAAAGGTGAAAAATAAATATGATAAGTACAATACCTATAATGGTCTACTGACAACATCTTCAAAGAATGACCAAAACTCAGGAATATTACCTTTTATACCATGGTTTTCCAGTTTAGGCATGATTTTGCAGTTCAGAACCCTGATAAGAGGTGTCGGTTAGTATGTAACGAAAATAGAATGAAAATATCATTTCTAGATCAAAAGTTATGGGCAAGAGAATAAAAATTTATGCTAATTTAGCTAATTAGCATAAATTATGCTAATTAGTTATATATCTCATGACCAATTAGATGGAGCTTATTGACAATCATGAAATGGTCACACCTACCCATATTAAGGAAGCCATTCCTCCAAAACTAACAGGAGTATCTTCTTATGCAATATATCACTGTAAAGCTAGTGATTTAATTTTAAAGTTGACCTTTAGCACGGAGCACCCTTTCTCCTTGCCTCTCCACAGATTTGTTTGATGAACAATCTGAAACTTAAGGGGGCACAATAGGGTGGTTTGAGCAGAACACTTTAGCCCATATGGTTTGGAAGAAGTGTTTCATACCCATGCATACCATATACCATTACGACTGTCTGAAATAGTTTCCTGTATTGAGGCGTTTCCATGGTTACACAGCCAGAATTGAACAAAAATATTTGACTTCTTTGACTTTGAACAGCACTATGAGAATTTCTATACATTTCTAAGATTTGATGAATGAGAATTAAAAATTAATTCATTTTAGGGCGCGTTTTACCGTCAGTGGATACTCCAATTATTAAGGTCTACAGAGCCATTTGAATTTCCATAGTTAACAAAACAGTTATTTTTTTTTTCCAATTTTTTGGTAACTATGGAAATTCAAATGGCTCTGTTAACCTCAATAATTGAAGTATCCACTGACAATAATAATAAAAAAAAAACCTCAGAAATGACTTCTTTTTTCACTTCTGATTCATCAAATAATATGCATAAATTCCATCTCAAAGTACTGTTCAAAGCCAAAGAAGCCAAATGAAGAACGTTTTTGTTTGACTCTAGCTCTGTAACCATGGAAACACATCCAAACGGATGTGTTTCCATGGTCATTTTGTCTGCACCTTTCTACGAAAAGGGATTGACAGACATATATATATATATAAGTTATCTCGCTACCAGGGAATAATAATACCGGTAATAACGATAATAATAATGTTGATATATACAGTAATAATAATATATGATAAGTAGTATAATAAATGATCATATCACAGACACATGAGTTTGGTGGGTTACTGACCTTGGGGCTATCAGCACCATACATGCCTTTATTAAAACAACTATAACAATTAGTTGACAAAGCATAGTCAGTAAAATGCATAATATAATAACAGTAGTATAGTAATAACAATAGTAATAACAATAGTAATAAACATTAGTAAAATTTAAAAATCAAGGAAACACCCAGCGTGGTGTTACCTGTACAGGTGAAAACGGGCCAATTGACGGTTAGCTTGAACCCGCCCCCTTTTATACCAGTGGAGTTGTTGACCATGACGTCATACTATGACATCATAGATACCAATGCGCGCTGCAAATAGTCCCTAACCGTCCGCGGCTTATTATATAAATATACACAAGTGTATATAGTTCCATAAGTTATCTCGCTACCAGGGAATAATAATACCGGTAATAACGATAATAATAATGTTGATATATACAGTAATAATAATATATGATAAGTAGTATAATATGAGTTTGGTGGGTTACTGACATTGGGGCTATCAGCACCATACATGCCAAACACCTAAACACGCCAAACACATGTGAACAAACACATACCAATCAACAATGCAATTGAGATTGGCAAAGTCTATCTAATTCCAAAAGTTCATTTTTATGATTATGTAAATACGTAAAGACAGAACTAGATTTCCAATTTACCTTTTTCTTAATGGAGTCTACACTGAGTCCAGCATCCTTAAACATAGTAGCACCTCCATGCCTGAGGGAGTGAGTGGAGACTGGACCTTTGATACCAGCACGTAGAGATAAAGATTTCAATCTCGAATTAATATATTGGTATTGTAGAGGAACACCATTAATATTAAATAATAACTCCCTCACACCCCTATCTGAGCACAATTTTCCTAAGTCTTCACAAGGACATAACAAAGAGGTATCGTCCCTACATAAATATATATAAAAAGAATGGGTACCAAGCTGGTCAGTCTTAGAAGTTTTAATGCGAAGACTAGCATAACTTTTACATACTTTAACATCACCTACCCTTAGTATATGGGGAAAAGATACAACATGTCCCATCCTGAGGACACCTCTATAACATAAGAGAATAGCTAACCAAAATTTCAAGTCAGCCCTGCTGGAGAGATCCAAGTACGACCTAATACATAACATTTCTTTTGGACTCAGTGGGTGAATAACCCTAGTAGGAATAGAATAATTTCTATCAATACCATCCAACACCTTTTTTAGCATGAAATTACCACTATGGTCCAAGCCACCCCTAAGCTTCTGATGGTACCAAATGGACGATAAGTAATTCCTTACAGAAGAAGGTTTCATAAATTCAGATAAATATACTGCATATGTAGCAGCCTGTGAGGGAGAACAAGGAAAATCAGATAATTTAAATTCATTACAAAATTTTTTATACCTGTTAAGTTGTTGTTTCCTTGTTCTCCTTGTATTTTCTGATACACCCTTCGTCAAAAGACACTCTTTTCTCTTTTGTAACCTCTTCCATTCTGGAAGTAAAGCAGCACATATTATTATCCTGAAGAGTGTGAGTGCATTTCTCCACAGTACCTTTATAGGATAACCTAGACAATTGGTCAGCTAGAATATTATCCTCAGATTTAATATAAGTGGCATAAATTTCAACATTGTTGAGGAAACACAACCAAAATATTTCCCTTAACCACTCCATACAGAGTTTATTCTTTGACCTACGGGTATTTATCATAGCCAGCACTTGCATGTTATCTGTTATACAATGTATTCTTTTATTTTTACAACCTGAAATCCAACGTTTCAGACCAACCATGACCGGATATAACTCATACACAATAATATTCCTGTGGTGATTTTTTAAGTTATCCAATATAGGAGGGAGAGAAAAATGACCCGAACCTAGGTTGAATTTATCCTGAGATGTCCAGTCACCATAAGAATAATCATCCCCCATCCATGCTCCAAAGCCTTTGACAGATGAATCGGAGTACATAGGTGTATCAATCACATCATTTAGAATTAACCGTTTACAGTTAAAAACTCTACACAAATCCAGCCACCACTGCATGTCTTGGCGAGTGGAAGCCGATACCCTAATATACCCACCGGGTCTGGCCCGAGCGCAGAGATCAAAAATTCGTCTACTAAAGGTTCTACCACCCTTAACCACCTGCGAGCAGAACGACATTAAACCACCAATCCTTTCTAGGTTCTTTTTAGAAATAAATTTCTTATCAATGTTATCCAATAAAAGATTTTCCATTTTTTCAACCTTTTCAATAGGCAAAGACAGTTCTAACTTAACTGAATCAATATTAATGCCTAAGAATTTACAAACTTGAGCTGGGTCGGTCACTTTTTCTTTGGATACTACAAAGCCCATGTAGGTCATACATTCCATCAATAAATTCCTCTGCCTAAGACATTCAGCATAAGAATCTGCCATAATAATGAAGTCGTCTAGATAATTTACAATTTTTTCTACACCGTAGAATTTTGCCACCTCCACAATAAAATCAGAGATCTTATTAAAAATATATGGAGCACATTTCAGGCCAAAGGTTAACCTGTTGCTTACATAATAATCCTCACCATGTCCAAAATCCCATCTGAAACCTTGCATGGTCGTGTGAGGTGCATACACATTTATAGACCTATAAGCTGACTTTAAATCCACCACACTCATGAAATCATTCTTATTCAACTGAGCAGTCACCGTGCTAATATTATTATAAGAAAAAGCTGAGGTAGTAGTATCCATAAAATTATTAATAGATATTTTATCAGGCATACTGCAGTCAGTTATGGGTCTTAACTTGCCATTTGATTTTTCTACACCACCTAGGGCATGGATACAACAGGGTTTACCTACACTCTTCGAGACTAGACCCGCCTCCAACTCGTCTAATAATATACCACAATATTCATTATAGAATCTTCCTTCCAGGATGGACTTATAATTTTTACAATCATAAGTAGTACGACAGTCCGGATCCACAATTTTAAACCCTTGAACAATACCATGCCATAGAAAATCAGCCTCTGTACCACTAATATCAATGAGACCGTTTTGTTGAAGGAAAGAAGCTACCCTACATGGTAAAATTTGAGCTCTTTCCCCACCAATGTAATGAACACACGTACATACACCATTAATACAATCGTCATATACCCTGATGCTGGGTAAGTCTGCGACACTGACAGTAAAAAGGGGTTCATTACCAACCTGTATTAGACTATTACAAGTAACACTTATATCATTTTCTAAAGAATTAAATTCTTGGAAAATATTTTGTTCTGATACGGATTCAGTTGAAAGAATATACTCCTTAACCACCCCCGTATCATTCACCTCCTGTACTGGAGTTTGTGAAGGCAAGTCGACATCTACCACACCTACCATAACTTGGTCAGGCATCAAACAAATATCATTACCAGCTATGGGACATCGACCACCTGCAGTTTCCTATTCATTTCTGGATTTTTGGCATTCGGTTTTACCATGACCAGAAGAACTGCATCCACTGCAAACATGTCTATACTTACAGGGGTCCCTTACACAGCCTTCTGCTCTATTAAAAGCGTAGCAAGAATTATTTGAGATTTTTTGTTTGGTCCCATTCCTAGTCTTGGTGGCATAAGCCTTCTGTGCCTGAATAGTACCATCATAAGAGAGGTGTCTAAGAATGTCAGAGTTATCTATAACCCCAAAGGCTTCTATCCCATCCTTATTCGCCCTGGTCATTACTGATTTATCGTAGGCCAAGAGGGCTGGTATTGTATACATTCTAGTCCCAGCTTTTTCCACCAGAACCTGTAAATGCTTTAGCATACCTTCTACATCACTACCGTCTTTGTAATAATCCAAGACAAAATTCAAATTGACTAGTACCAACTTCTCTACGGTGTCGATCTTTTCCTTCTTTTTCACATATATTTCATGGTCAAACTCACCAAATTTGGTACTGCTATGAAGCTTGGAAGTGGTAGAATCTACTGACGACCCTCCTGAGGACGACCGAGGTCTGTGACGAGTGGAAAAGGATGATTTCGATCTCCGGCGACGACCACGATGCCCGACTTCGTCCCACTTCGAACCGTCGCTAAGGACGCTGGGAGACCGCTGCCTGGATACGCGGCTGCGCTCTCGGTGCGATGACGTCACTGGTCGTTGACAAACATTCGCACGTGCATGCTGCCACGCCCCCTCCGTAGATTTCGTCTCGTCTTTCCTGTCCCTTCCAGACACCAGCTCCTGCAGCAAGCCTTTGATACTGCACAATTCGTCCTCCAACGACTCCAACCTCTCCGTCTGGTCAATGAATTGGTCGTCTTTTAACCCTTTAGCATGGTGGGGTGATGCAGACCTCTGATCTACACAAGACGAATCCAACTCACTCGCAAATCCTAAATTGTCCGATTCCACCGTTTTCTTTGCCGATTTGGCCGATTTTTTAGAAATAGTAGCCGACTTGGCACTTCTAGTTGATTTTCTCCCCATCTTGATTCGAAAAATCAAATATTAACCACGAAAATCATTTAAAAATCAAGGAAACACCCAGCGTGGTGTTACCTGTACAGGTGAAAACGGGCCAATTGACGGTTAGCTTGAACCCGCCCCCTTTTATACCAGTGGAGTTGTTGACCATGACGTCATACTATGACATCATAGACCCCAATGCGCGCTGCAAATAGTCCCTAACCGTCCGCGGCTAATTATATAAATATACACGAGTGTATATAGTTCCATATATACATATATATATATATATATATATATATATATATATATATATATATTCACTGATATTTATTTTAAAACCTGGAAGTTAGTGTTTCCTTGAGGTGATTTGCTTTCAAAGGTGGAGGAGATGTCAGCTAAGACCTTGGTAACTGAGTCAAGGCAGACCCAGAGCACCATAGGTGCCAAGGAAAGCATTACATGTAGTGGAAGACTTACATGATGATCAGTATATTCAAGGAATATGAATCTGACCTAGTTAAACTACGGATTCCTTAAATGTACCACACAAATGGCCATGATGTGGTTCTATCACAGAAACCTCACATTTCTTTCTAATTTTATCATTTAAGCATCGTAATTGAAGGACCCAAGTGAAATGGGACAAACCTCTCACACATAATTGGTCATGCTTTTGGTTTCTACCCTGCTGAAGAAGAAGAATAGGTGATTTCTGGAAAGGCCGCTCAGTCAAATTTGTTTCAAAATTACAAGGTGCAATTAAATCTTTTTGTCAACCTTTATTGCTACCAATGTTTATTCCTGTATTGGCTATGTTACTCTTCAATGCTATCTCTGATGACACTAATTATTGCATTCTTTTAGTTTAATACAATGGAAAGCCTCCCCCTGACAATGTGATCTTCTTTGCCAAATACAGATTTCTAGACTCAAACTCGAATGATAACATAATTGTTTTGCCAGAACTTGTCTATTATATCTCAGCCTAGTTAACAGGAGTCTGTATATTCATCTTGCAAGAAGACTTTTGACACAGTGTTTCACATCATTTGAATAAAAAAAATTGTAAATCATCATAATAACATAAAGTTTCAAATAATCAATATTGATATCAGCTTTATCTAAAAATAAAACAAGATAAATATTGTGCAGAAATTGTGTAGGATATAATGTGCATATTATTCCAACCCACTAGAAGTTATCAGTGCTAATTTAATAATCTATGAAATGCAGCCATTCTTGTGGGAATCGCCTATATATCTGAGACAGTGAACAAAATAAGTGAGCAGCAGTAGCAGTTGTCATGAACAGACCAAGTAACAAGTCCCTTATCTGCTACACAATTACAGTCAGTATTGAAGCCATACACTCAGCCATCAAGGCAAGGATGATTACAGAGGAGGGTAGATAGCTGCCTTTTGTAATGAGAATGGGCATTGTGGTAATAAAGATGGGAGGCCTGCCCTCATCAAGGACTGTTGGGAGAGGGGGTGTGGAATAGGTAAGGTAAGTGGAGGGGGTGATAAGGTACTGCTCTTGATAGGAGTTTGAAGCTTCTGCTGCAAAAGGGAGAATTAAAGGGAATAGGCCGCCAGCTCACCCCAGTTCCTTTATCCCAGTGACCTTGACTCTCCAGCCTCTCTCTTGTGTATGTACCCTATATATTAGTGGTTCCATCCCAGGTAACAAAGAACGTTAATCCAACCTGGATAAACGTTTTTTATTGGTCAATCTTCTTAACGTCATGTGAAAAACGTTGAAATGACGTTTAATTTACCTCATCCTAATAACCTCAAATGGAAAATGTTCATTTGACATTGAATAGACGTTCATGAAAATGAGGTTTTTCTGCTCAACATTGAATTAACGTTCAGGAAAAAAACGTCATTTTACATAACATTAATTCAACGTTCAGTGAATAACTGATGTAAACTAAAATATACATAGATATCATATATTTTGGCTGATAATCCAAAAGGAGGTATACCTAAAGATAAAAATGGTTTTCAAACATGAGGAGAGTGAAGAATAACCTTGATATATGACATCACCATTTGAAATCTGTATAAGATCTATTGAATGTGCTATTCTGTCATAGTGTTTGCTGCCCCTATTAATGAAATACTTGACTTATCTTAATCAATATCCTTTTCTATCTAATTTTCTGTTGTAACTCAAACAATTGGTAAGCAGGCACCCTTGGAACAACAAATCATCCAAATATATACATCATTTCATATGATAATTACCATTTTCATTTGTCTATGGGGATTAACACTGTTTTGAGATCATGGACATTTTATGAAGAATCAAGACACAATTATATCATGGTTGTTAAAAATTTGCAAAGAATCAGTGTTAGAGCACCCCATGGTATACCCCTATGTAATAGATATTCTGTATATTTGCAGTAAACAAGAGAAATAATAATAGTACTGGTCGATAATAGGGAATATTTGCACCATGTGCTGTTGAGAGAAAAACGTTAAAAAAACGTTTATTTAACGTTTTTCCTGGTTTCAGTATATCTCACCAGGTGACCTCAGAACCAAACACTGTAGTATGATTGTCATTCCATATCATATTCAAGTAAACATATCAAAATAATAACAATATGATTTAGATTATATTAACCATGACTTCAGAATTCAATTATGGAATCTGTTCCAACTTATGACACATAAAAAAATTTATACCATATCCACCTAGAGATATCATATTTGGCCACACACCTTATGGTTAGAGATCAGAGAGAGACATAACCCCCTATCCCATGTGTACTTCTATGTATACAACATGAAATGATGGACTGCCCTGATGATTATACCCAATGGCAAGCTTATGGGTATGTGCACAGGAATATATGAAGTGATGATTCTGAATTGAATAAAAAGTATTACAATAACAGAGAAATTAATGACACATTATTTCAACGTTATTTTGAGGTTAAATCAACACTAAATCAACAGTAAATCAACGTTCATTAGGTAGATAATAACATCAAAAATAGGTTGTTCTTTTGTTAAGCCAATTAACGTTGTTCTATGAACGTCAAAACAACGTCAAATGAACCATCAAATGAACGTTGTTTTGAGCATCAAATCAACGTTTATTTGAGTCCACGATTTTTACTGCAATTTAACGTTGTTTCCCAACGTTTATTTAACCCATTATCAACATTAAAACAACGTTAAATTGACGTTGAATTGTTACCTGGGATTTTTCCTATTAGGCCTGTTTGCTATTAGTATTATTGGTTGTGATACTGTGTGGACTGTGAAAACATACAAATGTCTTATTTCCTTTGAGACATGCTAAAATCATAAGCAGCAAGATGGTATTTTATAGGAAGCATAAGTATGTTATATATTATACATCTCCAGCTTTGCCCCCTTGTTGCATGTTATTGTTGGATATCAGTCACAAGTCATGACATATTCATTAACTACTTATTTTATTACACAATTAGTCAAAAGATAATCAACAGAATATCAATGAATACAAGTTGAAAACAAAAACTGTTCCCCACCCCCGGGACTCGAAGCCTGCCATAGTGTGTGTACAGACACCGGGACCAGGACTCGTCCCGCCTACCTGTAGAAGCTGAGCGCAATGCGCTACCCACTTAACCATCAGTTCACACACCTTGGCACCCAGCAGCTGCTGGCTTGGTTTGAACGCGTCCCGCAGTCATCGAGGTTATGGGAGCGAGAAACCTAGGGGGGGTCACAACCGAGACTGCGGGGTATTTTAACACTTTGAATGTATAGTAGTTATATGTGAGTGACGTCCCCGGGCTTATAGAGACCTGGTTCTAACCAAGCATTTCTCGTCAGTTCACTGCATAGGGAATTGGATTTGGGATCAGTAGAGTGCAGGTAAGACCCCTACCCTGGCAATGAAAATTTTGTAGGTTTTAACATGTAACATATGACATGTAAGGTGTGCATGTTATCCATGAATAACCGCACTGGGTGCCTGTTATCCTTGGATAACTGCACACCTTACAAAAGTCATGATGCATTCATCATGCCATGCAATATCGACAGGTATGTGCATGGGAATATCCAGGAAAAGCACTCAGAATCACAGAAATGTAATAAATCATTATAATTCAGTAATCTAGACGAGGAAGTCGTTTGGTGCATGAAAACAGAGATGAAAGAGAATCCATCCAGATTTATCTTCACAAGTTGGAAGTCAGGGCACAGAGGAAAGTGAATATCTGAAAGAATTGTCATAGATGGCTTACCTCTCTTCTCAATTTACTTCTTATTGTGGAGGGTCTTGCAGACAAGCTAAACCGTGCACTAGTATTATTTTTTTACCTCTGTGCAACAGGACTGAGAAGAAAGTGACCACTGCAGGTGAGTGAGTGAGAAATAATTCATTGGCCATAATACTCTACACATATATGTGAGCTTTTCCCAAAACAGCCAGGGAAGACAACGTAATAAACTTTAGAGAAAACATTCAATAAACTTCATAAACTTACAATAGATCAGTGTACAACATTTTGTGTGTGTATAATATCAGGCGAGTAATTATTACTGGGTAGTCATTTCTCATGATCACACCTTCTCAGGCTTTGTAACTCTAGAAAAGAAGTATTACTCTCCAACCCAATACGGGTTTCCCTAGCCCACTTAAAAGGGTCTTTGTCTCCTCTTTCCTATCCTCTCAGGATGTGTGTGGTGCACATATGCGCGGGCACTGACACATTCCTCTGTTAAATTATCAACCTGTGAAGCACGGGATAGCCACTTAGTGCCGCTAAAGTGCTGTAAAACACAAATCAATCAATCCAACCCAATAAACATCTCGTAGACCAGTCAATCAAATCAATACCAGAGCATTAACAGATCAATGATGATCAGCAATTATGTCCATGAATTTGCCCAGATCAGCTGTATACTGAGTCTCTACATCCAGCATGTTCCACAGAATTCTGCCGCGCACCAGAGGACCTTTGTCATACACATCTTTCCTTGAGCGTTGTATTTTGGAATTTTGGGAAACTTACCGTAGGGTACCAGAGGGAAGTTGAAGTAAAACTTCTTATTTTACCAAGGGAATAGGGGGTATTGGAGGAACAGATGAGATCCGAACGAAGCTGGTCATGTGACGACAGACTTGAAAACCTAAAATCTTATGAGTAGAAAAACACACACAAGTTTCTGGAACAAACCAGATTAGACATTTCAATTTTAATAATAACCCTCAAAGGAATACGAGTAGGGTGGGAAGGGCATCTGTTCCTCCAAAACCCCGTATTCCCTCAGTAAAATAAGAAGTTTTACTTCAACTTCCCTCCGGTACCCTACGGTAAGTTCCAAAATTTTACCTCGGGAATACTTCGGATATTTCCGTAACCGATGAGATGTTGAAAGCGAATGTGTTTTTCTAGTCATAAAGATTTTTGGCTATTATCAATAAATCTCAATTATTATCAATTTAATAATTGACCAAGACCAATACAGAATCAATTCAACACCTTTAATTTCCTGAACTTTATCATTCCCAACTTGGTTAAAGCACAGTACACTTGTAATCTGAACGTTCAACAAATCTAGTCTGCTAGTCTCAGCAAGTTTGTAGCTACATGCTCTGAATCAACCTCGATGGGCTTGTTGTAGAATTTCCAATATGAGTCAGCTGACTTACACCCTGCCAGGTGCGTTATGGCATTTAAGCAAGATCCTGAAGCTGAAGCCCCACGAGTAGAATGGGCCTTCCAACGTGTGCCACACAGAGCTTCTCATTCAGGATGTAGGGTCGCAAAACCACAGTGTTTAAAGGGTCACCCACTCTGTTAGACTTGAACAGAGTAGTGAGTCTGAAGACAGCGTTTCTGTCCTCCCAAGACAGTTCATCTGTCCTTAACGCTAAGATTGTTTGCCCTCTTTGAGAAGTGACGAGTAAAATTAAGACAGCTAGTTTCAACGATAACTTCTTAAGCGACAAAGAACTGTTATCCCCTCAACTTTTGAACAACATGAATACCTTTGTAACATCCCAAAATGTGTCATACCTTGGTCCACTTGGTCTATCTTTGTATGTGCCCTTCACCATATGGCATATGTTTGGATGTTGCCCGATAGGCACCCCATATACCTGTTGTTACAGGGTGCCCAAAGCACATCGTGCCACATCTATAACTCCGTGACCAACTCCCCAGTCATACAAGGTTCTTTTAAAATTACACACTTATGGCATATTGCCCTTCATCCAGTTATAACCCCGTTCAACACAGAAAACAATCCATTTATTTATGTAAGTCGTATAAAGTTTTCTTGTAGATGGTCTCCATGCTTTTATCATAAGGTCAATGGAAGCCTTGTCATACCCTTCCTTTTGGAGGCCTCGCCTCAGAAAAGGAAAGCTATAATTGGTAGACTTCCTATGAACTGTAGGCTTGTAGGGGCCCCATGAGGTAGTAGGTTGTTTTTTCTCTTGAGGAACCATAAGTAGTCCACTGCATACTTGTGGGTTTTTGTCTTCCAGGGTTGACTCTCCCAGTCCAGCATCATGAGGATCGCTCTTGCCCCTGCCCGCAGTATGCGTTGAAGCACTCGGCCTGCAATGCTGAATGGAGGGAAACAATATAAGAGATAATTAGGCCATGTGAATGGGAAAGAGTCAACTTGCCATGCTTCTGGTTCTGGCCTACGTGACACAAAACACTGAATTTTACAATTCGTTCTTGAGGTGAACATGTCCACCTGGGGCCTCCCAAACCTTTCACAAATGATTTCAAAAATTGAGTCATTTATCTCCCACTCAATCTCATCTTGGAAATGGCGTGACTCATGATCAGCGATGATGACATTATCTACTCCAGGCACATGAGCCGCTGTCAACCAGATCCCTCTAGACTCACCCCAGTTCCAGATGTTTCTTGATACCAGATTACACATTGGGGACTGCAGCCCTGCCATATGTCTCACATATGCAAGTGTCGTGGTGTTGTCCGTCATGACCCTAAACCCAAAAACCCAAGAAAATCACCCTTTGTGAGGCTACAAAGGCTGACTTCTCCAGATGAATAACAGGGTTTCACACACTCTTCTGCTAGATTGCTCACAACCTTCTTTGGACTCATGCATGATAAAAGAATCGTCAATGTAGGGGAAGCAGATGTGTCCCTCCTCCCTTAGCTTAGCGAAGGGGGTAGTGAGCAACTTAGTGAATACTCTTGGTGCACATGAAAGACCATTTGGCATACCTACAAACTGGTAGAGGACCCATTCTACCTGAACTTCAGAAATTTACAATAATCTTCCCGTACCGGGATGGAGTAATAGGCATCCTTTAAATCTACACTCCCCATAAAACAATTAGGGGTGACAAGGTCCACAGCAGTCTGTAGGGAGGCCATCTTAAAGTGTTCATACATGACCTGCTTGTTTATATCTGTCAAATCCAATATTGAACAAGTAATCAAAGGCTAATTACACGAGGCCTACGGCCTCGTGTAATTAGGCTTTGCTAAAACACACGAGTCATGAAATATCCATTGAATACTTATTTTATACCACAAAACCAATAAATAATCAATAGTATACCAATGAAGTTGAAAACAAAAATTATTCCCCCTCCCCGGGACTCGAAGCCAGCCATAGTGTGTGTACAGGTACATACACCTTGTCGCCCGGCAGCGGACAGCGACAGCGCCCGTCTTGGCTTGGCTTGCTTTGAATGCGTCTCATGGTTATGTTTGTGTATAATAATACACCTCGTCGCCCGCCAGCGGACAGCTAAAGCTTTGAATGCGTCTCGCGGTTATGTTTGTGTATAATACAGCGCACACGGCAAAAAAAAAGATGCGCCCAGACCATGCTAGCGGCACACGGCGAAAAATAGTGTTTGTACACGATCGGTACATACACCTCGTCGCCCAGCAGCGGACAGCGACAGCGCACACGGTGAAAAAAAGATGCGCCCGGACCGGGGCTCGATCCACGTACCTCTAACGGCTGAGCGCAATGCGCTAACCGCTAGACCACCGCGTCTCCTCCTTCAGCGGCTGTCTCGGCTTGGCTATGTTTGAATGCGTCCCGCGGCTATGGTAGCGGACAGCCCGCAGTCGTCACCTTCCCGGGCTTTGTATCATATCCAGACGTGGTTCGAACCCAGCATTTCTCGTCAGTCCATGTGGCGCACTGCATAGGGACTAAGGACCTGAGAATGCAGGTTCGACCCCTACCATGGCAATGAAATATTCTGTAGGTTTTAAACATGTAACCTATGACATGGAAGGACATGAGAGGCGTGCGGGTTATCCATGGATAACTGCACAGGGTGCGGGTTATCCATGGATAACCACACACCTTCCAAAACTCATGCTACAGCATTCATGCTGTGCAATATCGACAGATATGTGCATGGGAATATCCAGCAAAAAGCACTGAGTAACCAAGAAATCGTGGTATAAAAGCCTGTAATCCCCATTGGCTTGGCTTGCTTTGAATGCGTCTCATGGTTATGTTTGTGTATAATATTTTCTTAATCTGCAGGTCAAAATAGTCTGGACCTGAGATTTCCATGGAGGTATGAAGAGTGTTTCTGTAGGAAATTAAGCCCTCAACCCTGGATAACTGCACAGGGTGCGGGTTATCCATGGATAACCACACACCTTCCAAAACTCATGCTACAGCATTCATGCTGTGCAATATCGACAGATATGTGCATGGGAATATCCAGCAAAAAGCACTGAGTAACCGAGAAATCGTGGTATAAAAGCCTCTAATCCCCATTGGACTTGGGGCACAGGAAAACATTGGACATGAATTCGCCCTGTTCATGTACAGAATACTCAATAATACCCTTAGCTACCATTTTCTCTACTTATCCATGAAGGCCACCTCTACCGGATCAAGTTTATAGGGAGGAGGCACCCAGTCCTGAGATGGTAAGGGTCACAAATCATAGAAAGTGTGCATATGGGGCCTTACATGTCATTCGCCCAGACATGTGCCCAGAAAAAAAATTCTTATAAGTATGCTTCTTTTACAATAGCAAGGACACATCTGACATAAATGATATTGTGATTTTCTTAATATGCAGGTCAAAATAGTCTGGACCTGAGATTTCCATGGAGGTATGAAGAGTGTTTCTGTAGGAAATTAAGCCCTCAACATGTAACTCAAATGCCATTCTCCCAGACACAATATCGCCCAGACAATTCTGGTCATTTTGGACACATTTTACCCCCCTTGAGCCCAAAATATGCATATGGGACCATCAAAACCCATATGTAACATGAAGATCTCATCCAGCCTGACACTTTGAGCCAAAGAAATAGAGGGGGAAACTAAAATTCGAAGAGTAGGGACTGGAATACCTCCAAATTCGTCATATGCAAACCTTCTATGATTTTCAACCTAAGGCATTAAAGTCAATGGTGACACCCTGAGCTATAGCCATAGCTAAGATCCAAGGGCCTTGGTGAGTTTAAACCAAGCATCAGTACATTTCAGAATATTACCCACTTGAAAGGATTAGACAGTGTTATGTAGTGGAAAGGGACTCACCTGCCCTACTTGGGCCCCTTCTCAGAAAAACCCTGCTGGGTTTGCAGCTGCTGACCTTGACCTTGAGGACAAGGTACTTTGAAGTGGAAGCCCTGACCTTGTGTCTGGTAATTCTGAGAGCAAGTCTGCCGGTAGCTATGAGTAACTTGAAATCTTGGCTGAGCGAAATGATGGTGCGGAGCGGGATAGCAGAGCCTAGGGCCCTGGACATAGTAGTCGTTTTGTCCATAAGGGTGCCTGGGGCCTCTTAGACTGGGAATGAGAATCCTGAGACCCTGGGTGTTTAGACGCTAGGACCTTGTCCGAGATCTTGTCCTCCTCAGCTTGCTTAATACGAGCCTCCAGGTTGCCCCCAAAAAGCCATTGCGGGTCTCTGTCAATGTTGGTCTTGGTGAGAGCCTTAGCATAAGGCTTAGCAAGGAAAGGTTTTATCAAGTCCCTCCTCTTTACCGAGAGCCCATTGCACACATTGACCAGTATTCTGGTTGCTTTATTCAAAATCCTTTCCAAAGGCATCCAGTTGTTGGTCCTCGGGCCCTTTCTCCAGCATCATCGAGCCTAACGGTGCCATGGCTGCAATGGCCAAGACCACCCCCTTCTGCAGGGTCTGGAGAGATACGTCCAGCATACGCACTGCCACATTCTTGGAAAGCGCCTCAGAGTTGAATATTGCCTCTAGTTTAGGCGCTACCAGTCTCTGCACATTCGAGGGCCTAGGAAATTCTTTAGTCGCTTTTTCTAAGTCCTGGGCAACGTAAGTCTCTTCAAAATAGGAATTAATGGCATCCGAGAGGGCTTCATGTATGGTGGGGCCTTCCTTAGTTAGTTCTACTTTTTCCCATCTGTATGACTGAATACTCTCAGCTAGGCAAGGAGGGGTTAATACCATCAAAGTACTCTACCTGAGGTTATCCCTTTTTAACCTGGGTATTAAAGATATCAAAGGAGGATCTTATTTGTAAATACCATCAAAGCACTCTTGTGTAAGGTGGGTGAAAAAGGGATTACCTCAGGTAGTATATAAGATAGGGTGTAGCAGGAGGAGTAGAAGCAGAAGGCACAACAGCAGCAAAAGTAATAGGAGTAGGCGCAACAGGGGTAGGTCACTGGTATGGAGTTTTCCAATTTCACCCCTTTTTCCAAAAAATGGCCACCAATCTTTTTTTTTTTGACTAACTACTTATAAACACAAAAGTCAATCCTTCACATCAGCTGTGTGCCACGTCTCGACTTTACAGTAAAAATGGGAACAACATTACTGTGCGGGTACCGATGTGAAGTGTGTTCTCAAAGATTTTTTCAAACTTATCTTCACTATAACCACAGTCGTTGCATGCAGAACCCAGCTCCATATATGTCCACAGATAATATCGTGCTTTCGACTTGACGCTGATACACTGGCTCTAACAGTTTTTTGGTTGATGAGAAAATTTTTTAACGTGTCTTTATGACTTTTCTATCATTTAAATTCTCTAAATCTTTAAAACTAAACGTGGGTGAATATGTTAATTAGCTAAATTAGCATAATTTTCTTATTCTTTTGCCTATCAACAAAAATACCTACTCCTGTTAGTTTCAGGGGAATGGTTTGCTAAATATGGGTAGGTATGACCATTTCTGAATGGTGATAAGCTCTACGCCTAATTGGTTGTGAGATACATCTATAATTAGCATAATTTACGTTGATTAGCTAAATTAGCATAATTTTCTTATTCTTTTGCCTATAACTTTTGATCTAGAAATGGTATTTTTGTTCTGTTTTCACCATAGTAAACCTGGTGAAAAAATTCTTTCGAATGAGATCATTGATTTTCCTATTTAGAATGGAAATCATGTTTCCATGGTAACAGAAATCAACGAAAATAACTATTTAGGCCCAAAAACGTTCTTTTTACAAGCCTAATTTAACATTCTATCAAAAATTATTGAATTCTCCATAGAAAAGTACCCTATAATTGTTTTAGGCATATCTTTCCTATTCTAGCCCATAGTGGTGCCCCTGGTGGCTAAAACAGGTACTAAATCCCGCAGGAACCCCATTTCTGCTTGCTGGCTCACATATTCATGGCAAGAACGACAATACACAATTTCACATGGTCACCAAAAATCTTTTTTTTTTGACTAACTTCTTATAAACACAAAAGTCAAGACTTCACATCGGCTGTGTGCCACATCTCGACTTCACAGTAAAAATGGGAACAACATAACCAGTTTAAATTCTCTAAATCTTTAAAATTAAACGTGGGTGACTAAAAGTTGTGTAAGGTAGGTGAAATTATCAAAAAAACGGTAAAAAATCCTTGTCCCAACATTGCCACAGAACCAACGTCATTTTTTGACTGACTTTTCACAGTAAAAATGGGAACAACATAACCATAGCCGTTGCATGCAGGACCCAGCTCCTTGTATGTCCACAGATAATATCGTGCTTTTGACTTGACGCTGATACACTGGCTCTATCAGTTTTTTCGTTGGTGAGAAAATTTTTGAACCTGTCTTTATGACTTTTGTATAGTTTAAATTCTCTAAATCTTTAAAATTAAACGTGGGTGACTAAATTTTAAAGTTGTGTAAGGTAGGTGAAATTATCAAAAAAATGGTAAAATCCTTGTCCCAACATTGCCACAGAACCATTGTCATTTTCTCACAGATTCCTTGTGAGTGAGTGAGTAATAGGTGTTTAACGCCAATTCGACAGCTCCGGTCATATTCATGGCGAGAATGACGTTACACAATTTCACAGAGGCATGTGTCAGTGTCCACGCATATGTGTACCACACACACCTGAGGGAATAGAAAAAAGGAGAAAATAGGTCCTTTTAAGTGGGTAAGAAAAGTCCAGAGATTCCTTGTACCACAGTGTGTACTGTACTGCTTCATTTTAGAAACTACACTGATTCACTATATTGTAACAACGGTGGTTCATTGTTCAGTTTAACGAGAATCCATTATAGGAATTGTTGATATTTTTAAAGTGAATATTCACTGCGAGAAAATTCTGATTAGACATCACTGTCACAAATGGGGACATGTGTCCATGTCTGTGCATATGAACAGCGGTGCACCCAATATAGAGTTAAGTTGGAGAACTAATCCGCCAGGGCTACCCTACTGGTGACACCTGGGGATATATACATAGGTAGGTCTACACCCTACTCACTCATCAGGTCTAATAGTATCCACACTGAAGGGCACTTTACTGAGGGGTACAGCTGACACTTTCTAGGTGCCTGATATCCATGGATATCAGACACCCAGTGCCTGTTATCCATGGATATCAGGCACACCTTACATGTCATATCTCACATGTTAAAACCTGTGAGAATTTCATTGCCAGAGGTACGGGTCGAACCCATACTCTACTGATCCCAAATCCAACTCCCTATGCAGTGCGCCACTGGGACTGATGAGAAAGATTGTGTGTTTGCCTGTATATATATATATATATATATATATATATATATATATATATATATATATATATAATGTCATAGGTTGGGCTTGGTTAGGAGCGACCCTCACCTGTAGATGGTGAACACTCATCATCAGACTCAAGAGTGGACACTAACATGTCAGCCCTGAAATAACCATGGCTATTTGACTTAAAAAGAAGTATTGCTGTCTCTGTGTATACTATCAGTTAGGAATTAATCATAACCAAGTTTTTGGGGGTAGGCAAACAGAGGGGTTATTATGTTTCTTTCATTTTGGGTGCTTTTTCTGGATATTCCCTTTCTGATACCTGTCGATATTGCACACCATGATGCATGCATCATGACTTTGTATGGCATGCCTGATATCCATGGATATCAGTGCCTGTTATCCATGGATATCAGGTACAACTTACATGTCATATCTCACATGTTAAAACCTGTGAGAATTTCATTGCCAGAGGTACGGGTCGAACCCATACTCTACTGATCCCAAATCCAACTCCCTATGCAGTGCGCCACTGGGACTGATGAGAAAGATTGTGTGTTTGCCTGTATATATATATATATAATGTCATAGGTTGGGCTTGGTTAGGAGCGACCCCAGCATTTGGCGTGTGCAAGGTTAGAATGGCATTGTAATTATAGAGGCAATCATACCAGTAGCAGACCGCAACAACTCCCAGATGCCTGTGACGATGGTATAGTGGATAGCATGTCAGGCTCCAAACCCTGGGTGCAGGCATTTGCCTCCTGGCCTGGTCCATCTATTTTGCAGTGCAAGCTGTCAAACCTTGTGTTTACACACACTATGGCAGGATTCGAGTACCATGGGGAGATGAATGATTTTTTTTTTCAAATTGAATTTATTGATATTTTATTGATTATCTATTGATTAATCATGCAATGCACCTAATGTGTTATTGGCTGATACATGTGACTCGTCACATGTTAGGCATTGATTACTTGTTCATGACATATCAAAAAGTCTTGTGGCGTGTGTAGTATAATGTACCCCCACTCATTCAAAGGTTATTTTGGAGAGGGGTAAGGCATGTTCCAGATGATTATCCAATAAATCAGGAGAGATTGCCAAGCATTCTGCATGTGGCACAACCTATACTCATATGTGCCAAGTTAATATCACCCTCGAGTCATGAACACTTATTGATTGCTGGACACAGAAAGGTGCTTTCCCTCCTTCCCCATGTGAATAATGCATTCGGTATGAGCTCAGTCTATGAACGAATGAATTGGAATATTGACCATTAGGTTAATCTTCCATTTACACTTATTCTGATTAATTGTCAGGAAGGTCTCTTGGAAGGGCCGTAAAGGAGTTTATTGGAGTTATTCCATGGCCGTTTGGGCACTGCTGGAAATATGTTATCATGCCCTGTGTACACATAGGATGTATCTGCTGGGATATCATGTTAGTCGCCAATGTGTAGTCCATTTCCTGTAACCATGGCATCAAAGAAAGTTTTTTTTTCAGATTGCATATAGGCAGTTCCTGCATGAGGCCAGCAAGGGATGTATATTCTCTGAATTAATAGAGATGATCGATGGTGTTATTTGTTCAATCTTATAGAAAAGGCATTGGAGAGTAGTGGAAAAGTTGTAAACCTTTTCTATCTGAAGACACGATCACTGATCTGACCGATGACAAAAAGAGTACCGTAGGCTTTCACTGTTTGATGGATGAGGGCTGATGCCAACAGGTTTTCAAATGCTCCAATTTCTTAAAACGTCTAGAATTAGATCTGCTACCAAAGGGAAAGGTGCCCTAAAAGAAACTGGGCTAGTTTTACCTCTGCGTTTGAGTTGTCCTGTCAGGCCTGGGCTTGCCACATGGGAAACGTCTGGAAATTCTGAATCCAATAAGTGTCTTTCAGTTTTGCTGTTTGCTGGTACAGCCTGGGGGTATTGAAAAAAATAGTTTGACTAAACAGGCAAAAACGCTCATCAAAGTTTTATAGCTTATATTTATATAGCGCTCAAATGTTCTAAACCAAATTGTATTGGCTATGTTGCTCACGATAACTAAGAGCATAGCTAGAAACGGGTAAATTGCCATTTTACCCATCATTTAATGCCCCAAATAAGAAAATTAAGTTTATTCTTGTAGTATATTCTCATTTCAAGGGTCCAAACACTTAAGTTACAAACAGGATCATGTCAAAATCATTTTCATGAGAAAGATATTTTCTGAGAAAGGATTAAAAATAGTCTGTTGACTTCCAAAACCTTTGCCCATAATAACCTCGTCATATGGCTAGAATGTTCCTAAAATTCGACATGAAGGCCTATTTTTGGCCTATTTTCAGAATCATCACATTTCTTCAAGAATAAGTCAAACTTTACCATTTCTCAGAGTCTGACATATAGGAGGTAGTCTCTTGGGGAAACAGAATTATTGGAGTCTATCTTCGATTTCCTATATATGGTGAGCTTCCAAACATGAGGGAAAATACAAGAAATATCATACCAATTTAAACAATATTTAATCAAAAAAATCATAAAAAATGTAAAATAATGTTATTTTTTCATTGAAAACCTACTTTTGAGATTTTTCCATGCAAAGAAATATGGCAGAAAAAAAATTCTGTGTATTTGGTCCATTTTCAACAAATATACTGGTTGCCATGTCAACCAAAGTACTAAAAATAGTGATTTTTTCATGAATTTGGTTGCCATGGTAATCAAATGGAAATGGTACCATGTGACCATGTGGATTTTTTTATTTTCAGAATTTGAAAATATAAAAGAATAGCTACAATATGCACTTTATTTCAACTCAATTGATGAAGGGGTTCCTCAAATATGCATGTGTAGGGGACCAGAAATCCCCGTACCTGGTAGATTGACCCTCAGGGGCCAGTTACCTGGTAATCACAGCTCCCCTAGTGTGTATCATATCGATCCAGGTGTAGTTGGAAGGTGGAAATATCAGGCAAGGGATCGTGGTGTAATGGTTAGCATGCTGGAATGTCATGCCAGAGATCCGGGTTCGAGTCCCAGTGATCCTAGATATTTTCACCGTCCTCTACACTGGTAGGATCACCGAGCCGGTCCTCGCGCGACTTAATAGGGGGATCGGGGGAACTTGGTGCCTGGGCCGGTATGATACAGATATGCTTCGACCCTGCCAGTACTATGTACTGGTAGGTCAACTGGGAATCAGGAGTGCCTCAACACTGCTTGATAAAGCCCAACCAATCTGGTTGGGAGGAATACTTGATGCTGGTTGGCCATGGTTGAAGCTGGTTGGGAGGGGTGTAGGGGACCAGAAATCCCCATACCTGGTAGATTGACCCTCAGGGGCCAGTTACCTGGTAATCACTGCTCCCCTAGTGTGTATCATACTGATCCAGGTGTAGTTGGAAGGTGGAAATATCAGGCAAGGGATCGTGGTGTAATGGTTAGCTGGAATGTCAGAGATCCGGGTTCGAGTCCCGGTGATCCTAGATATTTTCACCGTCCTCTACACATGTTTGAAGTTTGATTAAATCATCATTTTTGAGAATATGAATGCTATGTTATCAAAGCTGTATCTCCCTTTATCACGATAGATACGGACAATCAGGATTCTGGGATTTTATACCCATGTGTTTAGCTGAGACCACCACCATTGCACTTCTAGTAGGAATATCAACATGATTCAAACAGTTTTTAAAAGGTAATGACACCCCCTAAGGCCCAAAATTTAGTGTAAAACACTAAAGACCTGAATGTGTTGGAGTTCTATGGATGAGGTTTCATATTTCTGTGATAAATGGTTGGTATGAAGTAAAATAGATAATTTTTCCACTTTGATTCTCATTTTAGAGAGATAAATTGAAATTCTTTTAAAATTCTATATTTAAAAAGGTAGCTTGGGATTTAGTGCAGGGTCCTATGTTAGGAAAACAGGATTTGCGTAAACTGGATGTTAGTGCTCAACAACTAGCAATAACTTTGTTCAGCAAGCCTTTAGGAGTTCAGAAATACATATTATGAATTTTTCTTTTCAAGTAAAGCCTGAAAACAACAACACTTAAAATGAATTGAAAAATGACTAAAACATTGAAAATTAAGAAAAAAATGATAAAACATTCTTTAAAATACACGGTGCAGTCTAAAGCATTAAGCCAACAGTAATGAGATAAACCATTTTGAGAAACATGACCTGTTTGACCTTGACCTAGATAATTAGGCTAGAGGTCACAAAACTCCTTTTCGCCATATCTCTGACTCTTGCTGGATTTTTTCTTTGATCTAAACCTCTAAATGGATGATTTGTGAATAGAAGAATTAAATGCAGCAGGTTGAAAACACATGTGATGGATTTTTATGGCCCAAAATTAATCACAGATGCCTTCACAATTTAACATTAGACTTTTGATTCATGCAAATACTTCTTGGATCCAAAAGATCCAATTACAACATGTACAACATTCTTTAACACATCATAAAAGCCAGATATTTGACCTGTGACCTAATTCAGCAGATCGGGGTCATTAATTTCTGTTTTCTTTTACTAAGCATTTAAAATTTGTATTCACTAGTAGAGAAAAGTGAATAATTCTTTAATACACAAAGTTTTCTATTTTCTACAATTTCTTTCATAATTTTCAGTGTTTTGTTTTTTTTCGGAAATGTTGTCCTGTTAGCACTACATGCAAAAAAAAATTCACAACATATGTTTCTGAACTGCTAAGATAATGGCCAAAAAATGAGACATCTTGTGAAGCATTAACAGTAAGTATAAGCCAAAATACATAAGGCCCTGCACTAATCCCCACTTTTCCTTTCTTTATTCTATACAACTTAAGCTGCCGAATAAAAACAAAAATGAAAATCTTCTGTCGTCTTTACATAAAGAGTAGTGACCAATCTTAAGCATTTAATCTTCTCTTTCATAACCTAATGGCAATCAGGGAACGTATCTAACATGCTGGTTTGTTGCTAGCATTATTGATTGCTTAGCAGTAGGAGTAGTCAGTCTTCCATAGCAACCAATAACAATTTCATCAATTTTCCTTACTCTAACCTTTTACTTTAACCAAACCATATAAATAATGCTTGGCGATCAAAAGATATTCATTTGATCAACTTCATATTGAACTGAAATCAGCAGTATGATAGCTTTATTGCGAGGATAAGTAGCAAGGAGAGTTTTCCACAGCAATCCTAGATCAGATATCACTTTATATTATGATCTAACCCATGAAAAGAGTGCTCCTGCCAAATTATAAATAATAACCCAGTGTACCTCTTCTGCGAGTTAAACATGAATAAACAGCGTAGCTTTCTTTCAAAGCAACATTTCCTACGCAGTGCAGGGATGGACACCCTCGGTCTGGATTCAGTTAAACTACTCTCGGTATATCGAAGGATAAAGTGTGACATAATCATGCATGCAGTCTCAGGACCTATTTGTTTTGAAGTCACATCATTAAATAACAAGTATCAACAATACGACCAGTTGAGCCAAATGTTGGCTAGCCCTCTCATAAGTTTTGCTTTTGGACCATGGCCCGTCATGGGGGGAGTGCCTAGACAAGCTCAGAACTATCTGGCTATAAATCATAGAAAGTGACCAGATAGAGGTTCCTGCGAATTATGGGGGTCTGAGAAGAAAACATGGAGTATCTACGAGTTATTTCTTGTGCATAGTCTACAGGTATTGGGGTAACTGCCTACCAGAAAATTATCATTATCATTATTACTTGAAAAGAGAAATATTCCCTCAAACTCTCACTTTCTCACCGTCATATATATAAATAAATTGAGCATAGACAAGTATTAAACTGCAACCGACATGTTTTGGGCTTTTCAGCCCTAAGTATTCCCTCAAACTCTCACTTTCTCACCGTCATATATATAAATAAATTGAGCATAGACAAGTATTAAACTGCAACCGACATGTTTCGGGCTATTATTATCATTATTATCATTATCATTATCATTATCATTATCATTATCATTATCATTATCATTATCATTATCATTATTATTATTATTATTATTATTATTATTATTATTATTATTATTATTATTATTATTATTATTATTATTATTATTATTATTATTATTATGAGTTAAAATATGAAATCCGTTGCTATGGCTACACCTAAAACATGCATATCCTGGATATTGTGTCCGGGCGAGTGACCATAGGGGGTATTTTACCTTTAGGCCTGCCATGTGAAACTTAATATGCTTTTGATCCACTGATATATCATTTTTCTTGTAGTAAGGGGTCCGAGCATTGGGCTTATTGACTTGTACATAATTATATTTACTGAGCTTCTGGCTGAACACCAAGCGAATAACAGGAATAGAGCACTTGCTCATGACTGTGGCAATGTAATAGACTGTATTGAGATGTACAGGAGCCTTATAGGGCCCGAGCATGACCACGACCATAAGCAAGTGCCTTATTTCCGAAGCAATTCATTACAAAGGTCAAAGAGGGGGTGTATATTAAAATCAAAGTAAGACTGCACTACTTCTGTTGCATCCAATGTCTGAGACTTATCCATTGTCTTGAATATCAATAGTATCTATTATTAATTTTATTCCCTTTTCTCAATCATTCATCTTGACATGTTTTGCTAGACTATGCTTCTCTGTGTAGATATAACTCACAATGAAGCCTTTAGTCCACTCGAGCATTGTCCCTTTTAGTAGTTTGACATTAAAGCATATATTTAGGTATACTATTATTGTTGCTATGCTGCAGTGATGTTAACATGGTTTTATGTCCAGTCACCAGACAGTGGTCAACCGATGGTATCCCATCAAGTAGTTGCGGAAAATATGATTGCTGGAAACATTCTAGCCACTTGAAACTCAGGAGGGCCTTTATAATGAATTTGTAGACCCCTTTATACACAGCGATAAATGTCTAAAGGTGACTAAATCTTCACCATAAGGCCCATAGCTAGATTCACTTATGTTCATCTAGGTATTTCAGTGATCTTGCCATAGGATTGCATAAGGTCGGCACACGTATATATATAGAGAGAAAGATCACTCAGATTATGGTTTTTGATATTATGGAAGCTATTTCGAACATAATGGTCCAAGCAATATTTCAAAGGTTTTTGGCATTTGAAAAGAAAATGTGACCACTAGTGCTAAGTAGTGTATATGCTGAAGAATCTTGAACGCTAAAGTCTTACAAAGTACTCTGTGGTAGCCACTCTTTGGTCTAGGGGAAACTCGTTCCATGTCATATCTAAAGATTGAGAGTTCCCTTCTTGGCCAGGCTAAGCATTTATTCTATCTATGCCAACAAAGCATATCGAATTCATAAAACTACATTATTGAAACTCATATGCCCACAGACGTGGCGTACAATATGCCATTTGCCACATCTGTGTACACAACGCTAAGATGAATGATAAATCATCTTCTACTCTGCCACCCTTCATGTTTTCACCTCTAAAAGGGTCTGGGTCGGTTTTCAAATTTCAAAAACCAAGGTGACTAGAAAACAATAAGGAAGGTTGATGGGGGCAAACAAAGGCTGTAGGCCCATGAGTTGAACTGTATGCCCATGCGTGGTACCAAGGACTGGTGGATTCTGAATGAACTAGGCAATGCTCAAAAGCAACTAGACAATGGGCTAACCTTGTAAGGGAGCCTAGTGTCGATGAAACCACACCTTCGATATATTATCTGGAGTCTGGCTATCTATAGTGCTTGCTATAACTCTTTCTCTTTCACGTGTGTAAAAACATGATTATGTTTTCCTCTTTTCCAGTCGGAAGTCAGGACCTGGTGTTCATCATATCTGACAAGCATCTTCCTCAACATCCGGTCTCTTGCCATTTGGAATAGACAAAGGACTGTCACAATCAACAAAGATGGATTAAAGGAACTCCCAGAAATCATCTCCTGTCGGTAGACTGGATAGAAGCTTTCAGACGACACTCTCACGGGTAAGATCATTCGGTAACTTAAGTACGGGCCAATAAGTCGAGGGGAGTAGAAAGGGAAAAATTGCTTTATCAGTTGACATGGAAGAAGCGCAATGTAGTCTCTGTCTGTAGAACAGGATAAGGATCGATGGAACAAACATTTGAAGACACTTCTTTTTGTTTGCTGTGGTAATGATATTGAATCACAGGATTGTTGTTCATTGGATCCAATCCACAGCAACCCGGCGTCTTTTTGCAGGGTGGTAAATCAGCACTGGTTGATTTGAAATGGCAGATTATCTCAGTGTTCACAGAACCCATAATTAAGTAGAGAGTGCCTTATAAACAATACACTATGAAAGGGGTATTGCTTGATGGAAGCATTATGTATTGGCATTAAAATATAGCCCCTTTAAATGAAGACTGTGTACAACCTGCTCTCATTAACCTGTATCACATATTACAAGGTGTGTTCCGATTTTGTGCTAGATACCATGGAAACTGCAAAGCCTAAAGATGACAAATCATACACAAGTGCCTTTCCCTTTGGACCATCGTAGATCATAGTCGTTTTTGACCTGTTCCCACATTCTACACTACATATCTCTACAATCGGCTAGCAGTTATAAGTTCGTGTGCAAGCAGAAGAGCGGTTGGGATCAATTATTCAGGATTTCTTAAATATATTTTGAATTGGTGCTCTCTTTATTGCCAACGGCTGCTTCAGACACAGTGAGACTGAACTCCCCTGCCGCCTCACAGTACAAAGAGCTACTTCTGTGGTCACATCAGCCATAGCTCCATTGCTTGCATGTGAGATCTGTGACCCAAGTTGGGGGCCTTTGGCATTTCTATTTAGAGCCAATGGAGTAGAAGAAGGTGTTGTTGGCCAATTAGTAGGGAGGCAAAATTTCAAAAGGGGCTTAGAAATCTCCTTATGAGGGACGGAATGCTAAGGGGTGGCATCCATGCCAGACTTGAAGTCCGGTCCATAATGATCAGCTTTCAGGTGGATGACATGCGCACAAATAATTTTTTTGGGACTCATTGGTGACATCTTGATTTTTCTCAAATGCATGCTAGGCCTAATATAGGCCTACTTTAGGTTGTCATTACCATAATTCACTGTTTATGCAAGGCTGTTCTCCCTCTCCTGTCCATATATATAAGACTACCATAGGTGTGGACAAGGAAGCCATTACCAAAATTGACAGTTTTCACCATATCTTTGCTATTACCATAAATACTTGCGTAGAAGACGCGGTTTATACACCAGAATTACACGATGTGTGTCCTATAGAATCTAGCTCAAGTCGGGCTGTGTCCTATATGCGAGGATTTTACACTATAAAACAGTAATAAAACTGCACAAATTTGACCCCAGTTGCATTCTATATGATTTAGCCTAATCCAGGGTGCGTCCTATATGCAAGGGGCATCCTATACGCAAGGATTTACGATAGTGCAGTTAGACACTCACTTTATCTGACTGTGTCCACATTTTCAGGGTCTAGGAACATAATAGGGGCATCAATCTTCCTCTCCTTTACCTATTTATTGGCCTAGACCTATTTATTGGCATAGACCTAAGACAGGCTAGCCATGAGGAACTACCAAGATTCAAAACTTTTACTGTATGTCAAAGTGGACATCCCAAAGATACGTAGTTATGGTGAATAAATAGATACTTTTAGGATTAGGTAATAAGATTAGTCCTTCTTATCATTGTATCCATGTTTTTCCCAGGTTTTTGTATTTCTGCTTGTTTTTGCTGTTTTTTTCCATTACGTGACTGTTTTTTTAGTACTTACTAAAGTGCAGTTTTAAATATAGTGTGACCATTTTAGGGTTAATGTAGTCTAGAATTAAATGAAGATGTCCCTGGAGATGAGCGTGTATTTGATATTTTGAGTTAAGCTCAGCATAGCTGAGATGAATTGTATTGTCATGGTTAATTATTATGATGTAGCAACTAATACGAGGTGATTAGGAGGAGGTGGAGGAGGGCATACAGTTCGATGTACCAATGAAGTGCTGGCTGATATTTTGGGCGGGTTGGAGAGGTTTAAAACACTCAGTGACAGCCTAACTAAATAGCTAGCTGTGGCGCAATTGGGCATTGTAGGTGTGAGAATGCAATACTTTCCCCAGTACAGGTCACAAATGGTTGCTTCCTGTGTGCCTTATCATAATCAATCCAATGAATCTAATAGCTTCACCTTTATCGTTTTGTTCCAAGGAATCATCTATTATATACAAAATGCTTTGTGTCAACATAATATCAATTGCAACAGGGGTATACTTTGATGATAGTTCCTCAGTAAAGCAATATTTAGACCAGCTTGCTTTGGCCCTTTATTTATGACCACTGTTGCTTGAGCACTTGTACATTGTCTATCAAAGCACTGGTGTCTGGTATTCTAAGAATTAACCCTTAGGTGCCCAAGCGCGCATTTAAGCGCGGTTTTGGGCTTAAATGCATGTATATTGAAAGAAATTTTCATCCAGATACTTCTACTGGTCCAATCTGCAAGGTTAGACCCTCTTTAGAATGCTTATGACCTCCTAATTACGATAAAACCATCCATTTGGCTTCATCTCGATCATATCAGACACAGTGAGTCAAAACTTAAAAATCAGCTGTCATTTTATGTGATTCAACCCTCTGTGGGCAACCCTCCAAGGAGCTAAAATCTGACATGGTACCAAAATGATGATGAATCATACACACAGTTTCTCATACTCCATTCATATCTTACAACAACTGTTCATATCCATAAAGATAAGCCATACCTTGTTACTATCATAACATATTATGTTTCCTGTCTGACAGTACAGATGCAGGCAGAACCCCCTTTGAAAGTTCTGTAATGTCTCAGGATTGCAGGGATTATGGATATATATAGCACAAGAGAGACCAAATACCACTAAATTACAACAAATGGAATTTTTTGGTAACTATGGTTACCAGACATGCCCCAGAATGCCATGTCCTTAACTGAAAGCCTTCAGTGAGTTATGAGTATTAAGAAAATGTAATGCCATCCCCATATCAAAGAAGAAGATCGAAATAACACATGGTATTATCAACAAAATGATACAATCATGAAATAATGTAAAATCTTCAAATAATTCTGGGCACAAAAAGGTTAAACCCCTAATTTTACTTTTCCTACTTGTGCCTCAGTAGGGTCTATTAACTGCTGGAGAATGTATGTGGTATTGTGCCATTGTGTGGTACAAAATATAAGATGATGGTTTTAGAAAATTGAGGAAAGAAACAAGAAAATACAACAATACATATCCTTGCAATCATTCTGGAGTGCATTCCTGCTGTACAGAAATACTATACATTTGTGTTTCAGTTATCCATCCAAAGCGCACTGCACATCACTATGTATTAACCTATACGTTTACAGATCTCCATCATAGAATATGTCAGCCATCAAATCAACATTGGTAATATGATTGTTATATTTAGTTGTTTGCTTTATTCTCTGTGCCTTGGATGATTGTACTTCTGCCTATTACTTTTGCTGCATCTTACAAGAATCAGATAATCAAATATTACCCTCAAATCTGGGAATGCACATGAATGGATGTCATTGGCTAGGTTACCAATATTCATCACAACCTATTACAGAAGACAGATATTGCAAGATATTTGGATATGTGAAAAGATCATAGGCTCAATTGGATATATGTCAGTCCAATCTGGATCTAGTGAGTGAGTGAGTGAGTAATAGAGGTTTAACGCCATTTCGACAGCTAAGGTCATATTTATGGCGAGAACTACATTACATAATTTCACAGAGGAATGTGTCAGTGCCCGCGCATATGTGCACCACACACATCCTGAGGGGATAGGAAAGAGGAGAAATAGACCCTTTTAAGTGGGCTAGGGAGGCCCGTCTGGATCTAGTACAAACATATGTGCCTATACCACATTATGCTCTAATTTTTCTTTCTAGCTTGCTCTTTTCAAATTATTTTTGTCTTGAAAACAGTAGAAAAAAGCCCCAGTCTCAGCTTTATTGATATATGGGGTCACAGTGACCATAAGAGCAATGATTATTTTAGATGCTTATTCAAAATCTATTTATTTGCATTTTGCTCAAGACTTCCTGTCATATGGTATCATTATATATCCCGTTTTCAATGGTTATCGGTGGTCTTCAGGATGGTGGCTTTGGATACAGAAATGCCATCTTCAGAGTGCATTAATGCATAAGTGAGATTGGAAAGGTCAAAGAATTAGTTGTGGTATAAGGGTTACTTATAATTACCCTATGAGGGCTTTGGTTCAGAAACATAAAAAATGCAGGATCATAGCTATGCAGGATCATTAGAAGCCCTCAATTGCACGAAACAAAAAGATAGAAAGGATCTCTCAATTTCGTCTCTTGCTGTAAAAACACTGATATAGACATTATGCAATGAATGGCCTTCCATTTCAGTGAATTCTGGTGATGGCTACCCTGCCCAAGCTAATGATGAGCAAAGAAATATGCAAAATATATAAAGGACGGGAAGAAAAATGCCCCTATTATGTTTCTAGACCCTCAAAATGTGGACACAGCCACATGAAGTGAGTGTCTACAGGCACTTATAGCAAAGATATAGTGAAATCTGTCAATTCTGGTAAATGCTTCCTTGTCCAGACCTATGATAAGCTTATAAATATGGACAGGAGAGGGAGAACTATGCTCCTGGAAATGTGGGCACAGCCACAAGAAGTGAGTGTCTACAGGCACTTATAGCAAAGATATGGTGAAGACCGTCAATTCAGGTAATGGCTTCCTAGTCTAGACCTATGATAGGCTTATACATATGGACAGGAGAGGAAGACCTATGCTCCCAATATGTTCCTAGACCCTGATAATGTGGATATAACCACACTGAATGAGTGTCTATCAGCCTTATTTGCATAAACAGTGAATTCTGGTAATGACGACCTAAAATAGGCCTATACTAGGCCTAGCAAGCAACTAAGAAAAATCAGGAAGTCACCAATGAGTCCCTAGACTCTGAAAGTGTGCTAGTAGACACTTTAAATGAATGTCTAGCCTCATCAGATGCAAAGTTATAGCGAAAACAAGGAATTTCGATAATGGCTACCTTCATCGGGCCCTATTTCAGAGAAAAACAATTTGTGCGTGTGGCATCCATCTCAAAGTTGATCAGTATGGACCATATTTCAAGTCTGGCATGGATGCCACCCCCTAACATTCCATCCCTCATAGGGCAAATTTTCAATTTTTTTTTTACTAAATCTGGGATCCGATCCCCCAGAGGAAAAAATTCCCAAAATAAATTTTCAATATTTTGCCTCCCTACTAAATGGGGGATGGGGTTTAACAGCATGTAGTATCAATAATGCCTGGGCAGGAAAGGAAGAGTGAGTAATATATGTTTAATGCCATTTTTACAGTTAATGTCATATTCATGGCGAGAACTACATTACACAAATTCAGAGAAATGTGTCGGTGCCTGTGCATATTTGCACCACACAAATCCGAGGGGATAGGATAGGACCTTGACTGAAGTTTATAGCAATTCATGAAAGTATTAAAATTGTATAGGTAAATAATATATTCTGACTGAAGTTTATAGGAAATTTAGCTTCTTCAAGGCGATCATTTAGGAAATTGTCGCAGATTTGATATGTTAAATTAAAACAACTCACTTAGACTAATACCTGTTTATAATGTGAAAGGTGTATTCAGATATCTCAAAATCAGCTCTGTTTGTGATTTCCTCTTGGATTCCATGAATGTCCCATTCAAATAAGTTATGGATTCGAGAGACGCATTTTCAAATTAAGCCTAAAAACATCCAACAAGGTCAACACAGGCTTGAGGGGAAATGTGGGAAAATTATACCTTGATTAAAACCTGAAGCACAGAAAATTCACCCTTGAGGATCCAATATTTCGCCAAATCCGAGCATCAAGTTGCAATATTCTGAAGGGCATTCTGAGAGTGTTGATAAGATGATGGAGATGACAAGTAGAAAATTAAAAGGCCTTCTTACAATTTGCTGACTCACTGTTTGTGTGGTGGTGTGAGGCTTATGATGATAGATTCACTACCCATAGCTGCTGTAGGTATCTCAAGTTAGATGTAGCACCCCTGGATTAAATTTGAATTAAAACCCAAATTTTAATTAACCAACAAAAAATTTTCCTAGAACAGTTTTACATGAAGTATTAAAACTAAATCTAGGCTCCGACCTGTAGATGGAGGAAGACGGTGTCTGGATGTTAGCTAGGATATAGCATTATCACCCATGTTCCTAATCCCACTGACTTTGTCTAATCAAGGTCTCCCATGTATGGAGTAAAAGAGGCATCATGTTTATAGATCATTTAAGCATATTGACAGCTTCCCTCCACAAAGGCTTTTATATAAAATAGACACCAACATTAATTTTTTTCTCCATATATAACAACAGCAAATAGGGTTATCCACCCCTAGTTTCTGGTGCAGCTAACACTAAGTCTTTTGTAACTATCTTAGTGATAACAAATATTACTCGCGCAGTGAAGAAGGGACATTGGTTCCAATGTTCACCGCGAAACCCAGCCAAAGGGAGTGGCCAATGCAATTTAAAGATCGGTTCGACCACCTTCAGTGTTGACCTCTATTTTCTTTTAAAAGTGAACTCCACCTCAGCATTTGAAGGCCTAACAATGCAATGCCAATTGTAAGCACACATGAAGATATATCATAAACTCAGCCTCAATGTTTGCCCCCTAATGTATTTTGGGAGTTCAAGTCCAGATGAATATGAATAACCTATTTTTTCTAGACAATAAATTGTTGATGATAAAATTTAGTCATGCTGAACATTGTGAGAACTATAACCTCAGCCTTTCAGATTGAGAGACACATATGCTACCACTCTGCCACAGAGGCTGTGCATCCCGGGGGGCACTTCCCATGAATGGGAGTGGTGGCGATGGGTTTCCTCTAGATCCCAAAAAGGTAGGGCAATGGTTTCCATGAGATCCCAAACAGCAGGGCGGTGGAATTTTACCAGAGAGTATTGTTTATGCACCACACATATGAGGGCATAAAATTCCCTCAAAAACTTATTGCTGGTCAATAAAAGAAATCTGATTCATACAAATGCATGAGGACAATAGACAAGCTTGGTGGTGGATGCAAGCTTGGAGGGGGATGGTCTAGGGCACTATTTGGGATTGTTGAAAAAGAGGGGCGGTCAAAGTCCATCTTACCCCCTCAAGTAGGGTGGTCAGATTTAAAATAACTGAGAGATAGGGCGGTAGGGCGGCAGTTGAGGGTGACCTACAAAGAGTCAGTGCCCACTCCCCAGGCTGTGCATGTTACCATTTTCTTTTGAATACTATAATTCTTGAGGGTTGAGTTGTTCAAGTAGACACTCACCATAAAAGAACACATTGTTATCATTCCACCAGAATAATTCAGTATTTATAATATTTTGTGAATCACAATTATATATAATCAACAGAAATTCAGAGAAGGTAGAACTTTGCATCTCTACAGCATATAACCACAATATCCAATTAATATAGGGTTTCCCAGAGAGTTTCCCAAGACAGGTATTATGATATAGTTTGTAACAAAATATTAGATATATTAAGGAATGACAGAACAGCTTTCTGAATACGGTGTACCATAGAGATATTTTATTCACTGGCTCTAATCCAAGAATGACAGGCAGGCGTTTGAGGCCTATATACCATAAGGGCCTGTTTGAGCACCGTGGTCTCAAATACGAGCCGGTCTCAAATAAGCGACAGGGGTTCAAGGGTAATGAAATTAATCTTAAGCACTGAAAACAGTATTCAAATAAGCGCCAGTCTTGTATAAGCGCCAGGGGTACAGTTGGTTTGAAATTAATGAGCGCCCGGGTGTTTATACAGGCCACTACTGTACCCTTGAGGTACGTTGGTGGTTGGTCGGACCGGATGACTGTCTGCATTCGAGTGGATTTGTACAGGAGGCACCCTCTGGATGGAGAGCACTCACACTGGAGTCCTCCTCTGCCCTGAGGACTACCTGTATGCCGGGCACACAGACAGGTACTCAATCCAGACAAGTTTCTTTTCTTCCTCTGGCCAATACTCAGAAAGGAGGTTGGTTATAGGCAAATATACACAACTTCTATACCGCTCACCCCCTAGCATTTTCCTTTAAATAAGGAGCCAGATTCAGTGACCAGTGAGGCAGGGTACTGGGGAGAATGGTTTCTAAGGAGAGTGAACAGTGTAAATTGGCATAGATAGTGCAGGCTCATAAGGTCAGTCCTTAGATAGGAGTCCCAGATTGAAAGAATAATTTTCGTCAATATGCTCTGTCAGGTTACTTTGGCAAAGTCACCACTCACCTCCGTAATCAAGGTATGTGCATAGCAAATAAAAGCACCAGAGGGCAGCACAGTTCCCTTTAGTTTTTCACCCTTCTATAGCATATGGATAACACCTACACAGACTAAAACTAGTAACCAGTCCATGCCCGTGGTAGTTACATAAAGGTGTGACAGTAGGGATTTCGGCCATTTTGTATTTATTGTTGTGCTATGGGGATTGGTCTATGTTGTAGGGGTTCACGTTTACTGCACAAAAACTAAATATTGGAATCAATGGTATTCTCGGGCTTCCCTAGCCCACTTAAAAGGGTCTACTTCTCCTCTTTCCTATCCCCTTGGGATGTGTGTGGTGCACATATGTGCGGGCACTGACACATTCCTCTGTGAAATTGGGTAATGTAGTTCTCGCCATGAATATGACCTTAGCTGTCGAAATGGCGTTAAACATCTATTACTCATTCACTCACTCAATGGTATTCTGCACATTCTGATTTTAAAGGGGGCTTTGTATTAATATGTGACCCATCAAGGGAGAACACCTCTCCGCTGGGGATTTTTAATTCTCCATTTGGCCACCAGGGGGCATTAGGGGGCAAAATTACTCTAAAATCATTATAGAAATACATTAGGCTAATTTTTGATTGGTCTCATTTAAAATGTACCATTTCCGGTAGAAATGACCCATATTTGGATGGTAAAATGAACATTTTTCATGAGAAATCAACCTATATGGCTGTTCCTGGTTGCCATGACAACCATTACAATAATCAAAATTTGCAGATTCTTATGCCAATTTTTGGGGATACTCACCAAAAGCCCAAAACTGAAAACAAAAATGGAAAATTCCTTCTAGATCAAAATATATATGATGAAAATCACCATATTGTTATGTACTTTTTATGAAAAAGGCTGATTTATAGTGTTTTTAGACATTGTTATGGTTTATAGTGTATTTAGAGCTTAATCATTGATTTCAGATATGAATAATGACCTATGTTCAAGGAGGGGTTCTGACATAACTACTAGGAATATTCAAGCTAATGATGTCTCATTTTAAAGATCTTGAGATGAACTTCGCTGCAAAGGGGTCACATATTCTGTAATTGTTTCCATAAGAATAGGATTTTTTCTTGCATTCACTAAAGAGATGATATGTGAAATACCAGACTTCCAGCTGGTAAAGACCTTGACTGTAATTGAAGTGTTTTGCAGTTATGTGCAGCAGGGTAATAGTTGAGTAGACTGTTGGCTGTCTACTATGTGCCCTAAAGTGGAACTTATTTTGATTGGTACTCATAGAGAGTACATGGGGGTGGCTAGTGTGTGCCTGTGGCAGGAAACCCCTCCCAACACACCTGAATGATCCAATGCTAATTAACCATGCATTTTCAGGACAGCATGCTGTCACAGGGATGAGGTTGGACAAACTAAAGAAATGTCTCTGATACACAAGGGTGTTTGTAGAACCAAGCAGAGTTTAGAAGTAGAATAGGCATTATCACTATGCCAGTGTTTATTTATACCCAGCCATTTGTCAACTGATGAGATCAGTCCAAAAAGCTCAGTGCAGAGATGACAGTGGACTTCCTGAGGGCCGGGAGTGTCGATCCAGCCTCAACTCTATTAATAGGACAAGTCTCTACCAATTTCCAAACAGTTGCTTTGACCCTGTGATGCCACAGGTCGCCACTCTATGTCCTCTGGTTGTGCTGAGGGTCTCTATGTATACCCTCAGGAGACCACCATAATCGGTGTCCACCCAATACATGCTGGAACTTCCATATATCCATGCTGGTCAGAGATCTCACACCACACATAGGCCTCTTTCACTCAGAAGGAACAATAAATGATGCTAACTCTTCAAGCATATCTTCTATTGTTGTAGCAAGAAACATTTGTTATGAGAGAGCCAAGTTCAGGTTCAATGAATGGTGGTGGTGGCGCTCATGTCATTGGCAGGGGCGGGTGTTAGTTCGGAGTAGACAATGGGTCCCCCCACCACTCTCTCACAGGAATCAAAACTAGTGTGGGCTTGAGCCGTGGCTCTATGTCTATTATGTGCAGAGGGGGTATGCTAGACAGAATGAGTATGGAAGGAATGGTGTTCAGATAAAGGCTTGGAGAAGGAGGATAAGAAGAGGGTGAGCAGAAAACTTGAGAACTGATCTGGAAGGTGCCCTAATCCCGGGCCCTAATCCATAGCTAGTTGCTTAAAAAGAGCCAATAGAGTAGGGGATAGAGTGTGGTTTCCTGAGACTAATGCTGGGGAAGTGCCGTGTTAGTAGCTGGTCAGTAACTCACGTGAAGCTTGCAATAGGGAGCTAATTGAGTTGCTCTCAGTACAGCTCCCTATGTGGTCCCGGTAGGTGCTGCACTACCGCCCAATTACGAGCCCTGGGAAATGGGCGCCCGGCTCTTAACAAGGCATCTATGTCTAAGGTGAGCATGATTATTCTAATAGTTGCCAGGAGGTACAATATTACTTCCAGTTATGTGAGTAGGTTAAATATAATAAGGCAACTCCTTTTAATACTAGGATCTATAATTCCAAGTCCCTGAAGACATTCAGTCCTGCTTTGGCTGATTGCGGAATTGGAAAGAAAAATAGTAATAGATAAAAAGCTCTATGCACTGATTTTATAAACTGAATTAATGATTTTCACTGGCAATCAAAAGAGAATTTAGGCAAAGGTTATTGACTGTGATCTGTTATCTGAGCATTAATGCTGATGTGTGCCTTTTCTTCCTAATCAAATCTGGTTGTTATTTTCTCCGGAATTCTCTGAACAACAAGAAGCCCTGGAATTTCACCATTGAAAAAGAGATTTGACTACTCATGCTGAGATCATGGAAATAAGAAGGACGTAATGCTACACTGTACCTAAAATTTATCACTGGCTCCCCTCTCCCCTTTAAAAAAAGAAGAAACGATAATTCCCATAAGGGCTAATGCGACCTTTTGAAGAGATCACAGACCAGCTCATCTAGCATCTAACAAATTGACATTTTAAAATTTCTGACAAAGGGCCCCATGTGAATTGGGGATAAGAATTGTCAACTCACCTCTAAATTGGAAGTCAAAAGTGTTACGTTCGCCTGATCTCAGTGGTTCCAATCTGTCACTTGATCGTATCTACTAGAATTCCAGCTTGAAAGGTTGAGAGAGCAGAGAAGATGGCTAAAACGATTTGGGGACTGCTTTTCCCAGGAGAAAACATAAATTCTATTATACAAGTAGAGGAGACAATAAACACAATCATCTCATCAAATCATTAACCATCCAATTAGATGCTTAATGACGGTTTACACAATTAACCAGTTACTAGTAGGTGTACACAAGGAGGAAGATTTTTTATACTTTATTAGAGTAGAATACTGCAAAAAAGACGAACCAAGACAAGAGATGATTAGTGTACTATACTTTCACTTTCTATACATAAATGTCTTGCATATCAGCCATGTTCTAAACAAAGACTGCAAAAATCAATTAGGGTAGAAGTATTGTAAGACATTTATTTGTGCAGTCATGATAATCATTCAACAGCTGGATTAATCTTCAAACGTTTTTATAAGAGCATTCATGAACATTCAGTCGGACCACTTTGAAATATTGTAACGTTAACGTGCTTGAAGCACACAGAACTGATAAATTCTTTGCCTTAAAGCTATGGGCATTTTCATCACTGTTTGAGCCTCAGGGTTGTGACCATCCACTGACAAAACTGAAAAAGTAAACAGAATAAACTGATGGCCATCAGTCACTGATGGACCACGTAGGGACAGTATCCTTAGGGTGCATGGCTTTCTAGTTCTATTAGAAGTTTGTGGTCATGGTTCACAGTTATGCCCTAATCTTTTGGATGCCATTATCACTGCTCACTGGCAGTCTACAGCAGACCAACAGCCGGCCGCCATCGCTGCATGTGACCTTATGACCTAATTGGACTCAAAATGAGGCTAGCCATCATCAGCTGCCTTTACCAGTGCCCTGATGGCCATCACGACCCTGAAGCTCAAAAAAAATAAAAGGCCAAGAATTCCTCAATACTGCCTGTTTCAGGACCGCGATGTCTGTCCACCAGGCTGTTATTCCTGTCAAGTCTTTATATACGTTTTAGGGCATTTCCGGATAAACCGTTCTGAGAGCATGCACGCCTAGGTGCAGATTGAAGATTTGCTAGCCACTATTCTGTGGGGGGAATCTGGCGTGCTGAATTCTCTCTTTTTATTTAAATGTAGATGTTTAGTAATATCCCTGATTTAGGTCTAAGAAGATATCTCAGAAGTATAAACCTGGGGCTACCGTTATCAACTTTGAATATTGGAAAGTGTATGAAGATAAATGACTATAGATATGGTCAAGGTTAAAGCTTTTTCATGAGAGTACCGATAAAACATACACTGGGTTTCCTTGATCATGTTTGCCTTTACTTGTAACACCTTGTTGCAATATTATCGTTTAAACCAAACTGTTCCTCGATAACTAAGCTTTCTGAAGCTTTCTTTTATGGTAATACCGGGTACCCAAGACAGGCAAAATAGTTTATAGATTTCCTTTGGTAATTAGGAAGAGCAGTTCTATGACATATAAAATAAAGGTGGAAGCAGAGCATGTCATATGGAATTTACTCCATCGATCAGGAATTTAAGTCTACACGATTTATCTCTCAAACTAACGTCAGTAAGGGTTAATGCCCATTTTTGATCAGTTCAGATGGTAGCTCACCAAGCATCTAACAATTTGACATTTTGCACACATAACAAATTAGACCTAACAAATGTCAATCTCACCACTGATTTCCAAGGCATCAATATTGCTCTCCTCGTCTTATCTGGTTGCAATTTTCCAATGGCTCACCCATATTGGAATTTCAGCTTGAATGGCAGTTAACTTGACCATCATTAAATAAGATGGTGAAGAATGTTTCACACTGTCAACCAATCAGCTGCGAATTCAAATATGAGGCACATACATTTAAGAAAAAAAACAAACAGTGCGACTGATGGCTGCAGCCATCTGTCTTTAACAGTCACACCGTTTATTTGGCTCTTATAAAGACGCTTTTATGAAAAGGGTCTTTCAAAGAGCTAATTGTATAATGAATTCACCTTTAAGAAAACCTCACCTATTACCAAATGTTACATTCGAGGCTTGAGTGGGGATCCCAACTATAACCCTAACCCTCAACCTTACCCACCTTTAACTGTCTGTAGATGATTGACGGGTCTCATCAACAGACATTGTCCAATGATCAATCCCTTCCCAATATCAATTTCGACCAAGGTCTCTAGAGAATACCCGTCTCTTAAAGCTGCTTAACCATCCCTGAAATTGCCTGCTTCAGCACAACAAGATATCAGCTTATTGTACCACATGTAGATGACCGAACTATGTATCAACTTATCAATACCTCATTCGAAACTTGATTTAGGCAATTTTCTTTACCTACTCCTCCACTTGTAGGTAGTTATCTGCGATAACCTACTGTAATTGAGGCGGGGGAGGCTAGTCTAGGTGGTGGTGATGGGGGGCTCAAGACATGTTTAAGTACAGTGAATGTGAATGTGATGGTCTAGTGAATATGATTCAAATAATCTATAGTAGTCACACATCAACGAGCAAATAAGATCCTTTTGATAGGTAAAGGCGACCGCAGACGGGCCAGATTCGATCGGTAACCAGGGTGTACCGATTCAATCCAATCGGGGACATCAAACATGTTTGATATTGTCAGACTCAATCAGATGTCCACGCAGATGCTCTCAATCGTCAGGATCGGCCGACCCAGTCAGGCCCGTCTGCGGTCGGCTTAAGGAAATCATGTTAGCCTGTCACCTCAAAATTCAGCAACTTATTAAAATGTCCAAACTAGCTGGCACTGACATGTATATGTGACCAGGCAAGCAAAAACACCCCTCTGCAGGGAAATTCATTATCAAAGATCATGTTACAATCTTTAAAATGAGATATCATTGGGTTAAATATGTGGATCAACACGGTGAAAGGTACGCCCGCATGGGGGTGCGCGGCCATACCATTTACCATGTTGATCCATATATTCCTAGTAGTTATGTCAGAATCCCTCCTTGAACATTGTTATTTATATCTGAAATCAATGACTAAGCTCTAAATACATTATAAACCATAATAATGTCTAAAAACACAATAAACCAGCCTTTTTCAGACAAAAATAAATACATGTGTAATGGTGATTGTTATATATTTTGATCTAGAAGTAATTTTCCATTTCTGTTTTCACTTTGTTTTTTTGGTGAGTATTCCCAACGATTGGCATACAAATCTGCAAAATTATGTGACAGGATCTACAAAAAAAGGCCCTTAGTGCAGGTGTGCATAAAGGGCCCTTTTCCCAGTAGATGTCACGAATTTTGATTATTGGGATGGTTGCCATGGCAACCAGGAACAGGCATATAGGTTGATTTCTCATGACAAATGTTCATTTTACCATCCAAATGTGGGACATTTCTACTGAAAATGGTGCATTTTTAACGAGACCATTGAATTCCACACCAAAAATTAGCTTAATGTATTTTTATAATGATTTTAGAGTAATTTTGCCATCCAATGCCCCCAGGTGGCCGAATGGGGAATTAAAAATCCCCCAAGGAGGGGTGTTCTCCCTTGATGGGTCACATATGTGGCTGAAAAAGACTGAAAAGGGCCATTAGAATCAGGGACAGGTTTCCTGACACTGATAGTAGAGAAGTAACTTGGCAGTAGCTGGTTAGAGTGCTTACTGAATGATGTTGTGGACTATCACATTTCTGCCTATGAAGCAGTTCAAAAATCACTAATTACGAAAAGGTTTCATTCGGCTTGGTACGATCCAATCAGACTTTACTGGTCATAAATTGAATCAAGGGCACCGATTAGTATCAAAATTTGATGTGGAACACTGGGAGCAGATAAATGAACTGTGTTGAATTGCGTTTCCATGGAATCACTATGTATATCTGAAATTGTAGATGCGGTCATTCATCTCAGCTGACCAAGTCCTCTTGGATTCCCTAAATCACTTGTTCAAACGTATTTGAGACAAATTGGAATTAAGCATATTTAAAGTCTCCCAAGAGCATTTTTGCCAAAATGTGAGAACAGAGATTACTGGGAATTAAAGTCATAATTATAAGATCGTCGGGGATACCTTTCCCTAGTACTGTAGGCCAGTTTGTGGGTAGATGACTACGTTTACTACAGAAGTCTATACTGTATCCCAAATTCATCTCTTTTTTTTTGGGGGGGGGACAAAATATAATACCCCTACCCCCAGAAAATCTTCATTTTTGGTTTAGAGGCAGCTAACATCATATATATAGAATTGAAAAATGAAAAAGAATAGGGGGTCCCGAGCTACTTTTTAAAATACAGATTTTTGAAAAATAAAAGTATTTCATATTTTTCCTCTAAATGAAAGAAATAGTGAAAAATTTCTTAATTTTACTCCATATCAACCATTAATCACATAAATATGACACTTCATGTTTAGAAAGTCTTTTTATGGAAGAAAATGCCAAAAATAAATTTTTAGCCATATAGCAAGGCATTCTGGGTAAAATTGTGCTGTTTTAGGAAGAAGGGAGGCAAATTTGGCATAATCCTACATAACAGTTTTGCCTAAAAGCAGTTTTGAAAGTCATCAGAATTTGTTTATACTTTCCCAGAAAATACCTTACATAAATACCTTTCTTATGAAAATAATTTTGACATATTGTCCTGCGCATAATTTTAGGGTTTTGGACCCTTGAAATAAAGAAGTACTCAAAAAATGAACAAAATCTCACATTTGGAGCATTGCATTATGGGTAAAATGGCAACAATTATAATATAGAATGGTTTCTAGCTATTCTTTTGGATATTCTGAGCATTATAATCATTTTCACAATTTCGTTTTGAACATTTGAGGGTTATGAATATAAGCCATAAAAGAAAGTTGGAAAAAATCTAAATTAAATCTAAATGTTAATTTATATACACAAATGATCTTAGACCTAAAGTCTTCTACAAGTACCTGGTAAATTAATAGAAAAAAATTGTCTGTATGAGATTACAAAAATATACAGGTTCTGTAAAACCCCAAAAATGATCCTGGGTGAAAAATGACCCAGGGTGAAAAATGACCCTGCTCTGTCTGCTATGGAAAAAGCAATTTTAATTTGCTTTTTGGGGCCATTTTTCTTTATCTATCCATCATAAAACCATCATATATGAAAAGAGGAGGATTGATAATGGTAAGCTAGAATACCAAACTACTTTTTAGCCATCTTATTTTGCATTCTGTTCTAATTATTGCAGTGGGTATGAGGGAAAATAGCTCTCTGGGCTCACAATAATGCAAATGATAAGTTTGTATCACATTTGAGATTGATCAATCCTACATCACTGGAAAGACCAATATGTATCCTAGTTCAATCTTAAATAACTTTTGGATATGAACTATAGCAGTTGAGAAAACACAATTTGAAATTTAATCTGCTGCCCACTCATAACTGAAAGTCAGTATATGGGAGAGGCCACTTATCTAGGTCAACTGATAAGGCAGAGAGAGGGGGAAGGGGAGGGGTGGGGGACAGGGTCATAAATGACTCTGGGTCAAAAATGACCCAGGGTCAAAAATGACTCTGGGGTGAAAATTCTTCAAGTAGGGTAAGTGGGGGGATGGTGGGGGGCAGGGTCAAAAATGACTCCGGGTCAAAAATCACCCAGGGTCATTTCTATACTTTAGCTTAGACCTAATATATGAGCTAGTATCAACTTCTCTGTCCATCGCAACATGGGTACAGATCGGGGCGTTCAACCCAAACAGCTGGTACAGAACACCTCCATACTATTATCAGGAATATCATTTTTAATAAGCCGGCTTATTACTTATATTTAGATTATAAAAAGGCTTTCGACACAGTATGTCATTTTAAACTAATAAGAAAAACGTCAGCCCTGGGTCTGAACCTCTTGACTTGTAATTTTTTCAAAAATTATCTTACACATAGAACACAATGTACAATCGCCAATGACTGTCTATCCTCATCGGAACAAGTGTTATATGGTGTCCCCCGAGGATCCGTATTAGGGCCTGTGCTTTTTTCTATATACATAAATTCCCTCCCAATAGTAGGGAACTTTGATATCACTCTATATGCAGATGATGCTGTAATCACTGTTGATAACCCACAAGACATGAGGAAGACAGTGAAGTCTGTTCATAAATGATGTATAAATAATAGCTTAACAATTAATGAAGGAAAGACAAAATGTACGTAGATTATTCAATTAGCCAGAATCAGAAAATTCGTTGACAAAAATACAGCTCTGGATATTTTTAAGGCTATGATATTATCAACCTTTGACTATTGTGATTTTTGTATGGGATAGAGATTATAGAAGGGAAACTGAGGAATTGCAACTATTGCAAAATTGGCCTCTAAGGGTGGTTTTTAAAGTTAAACTTGAAGAAAATCCGATAATGACTACAAAACAAATACATAACACCTTCTCTTCTATGCCTATCTGTTAGCCCAATGTGATAATTTTGTCGATAAGAGACCTTTGCCTACGAGATTCCGCATAGGAAAAAGGCTGATTGTGCCACATTGTCTGAAACCCATTTTTATACGAAATGCCTTCTATAGAGCCTGCATAAGATGGAACCAGTTAAGGGCCACCTATACTATCATAGATACACTGCAGAAGTTCAAAACTGCCATAAAAAAAGGTTATCATAATTGTTTTATGTAAATGATGTGTAATGTTAAATGACTAATTCATCACCATCTCATCTCATCAACCCCGACTGTTATATAATATGTTATATGTAATCGTTTTAACATCGTTTTTTATGCTGAATATCATATTGTATAGGTAAAAATGAGCTCTGCTGACTGCTACTGGTTGATTACATATTTTCTAAATGCGACATTGCAAGGGGCTTGGCTTAACTACCACAATGCGTGGGTGCACTTACTTGTAATTGTAATTTACCCAATAAACTACTTCAAAAGAAATTTCAAGCCATCACAAAATGCTTAATTATTTTCAAAATGACCTGAACCTTCTGGTGAATATTAAGGACTTATGTAAGTATGTGCCTACTCAAAATGATCCCATTCTGTCTAGTTTAACCTATATGCGCAGAGACCTGCGCAGTAGGTTCATTTTCAATAAGTAGATACCAGCCTTAATACGATTCAGTGCGATGTTCAACTTCTGTTGGAAGGTACACATAGATAAGCCCGAGCGTTCACAATGCGAGAAGCCATAAATCTGAACTGAATATGCCAAGAACTGAAGTGCTAATGCATTCATGAACTTAAATGCAGGACTGTCTTTTGCTTGTGTTTAATGTTCAAATGCCCACAGGTACCCAGCAGAATACGATCTAGCCTACCTCAATCCTTTATTGTTTTCACAATTTCTGAACATATATGCTCATAAAACTTATATTGGTTATAGTACCCTGCCTGCATTTCTAACCCCAAGAAATGTAGAAGAATTATCGATTTCCCGGCTCTAAAGTTCACATTCTTTAAAGAGCAATATACCCACTGGGGTAGTTCATTGACATCTGGTCATCTGACAAATGACCCCATGTGAACTGGAGATAACAAATCGCCGGGTCACTTCTGGTCCGGAAGCAATCACTATTGCTCTTTGCTTCTTATCTGGTTCCACTTTGCCACTACATCGCTCCTGATGGAATTTCAGCCTGGATAACTATGACCAGATAGAATAAGGCATAAGTTGGATCAGAGATGCGATCTCCACATGTTTTTAGAGAAGAGTAGACTACTCTTGTTGAGATTCTGTTTTTCCGTAATTGGTTTGATAAGATAGGCTGTTTACTCATGGAATTTCCTTATAATGTAAGCATAATTGGGATAAAGCTAGATGCATAATAGTGTCTAAAGCCTAAAGAGTTGCTTCTACTAGATGTTATTATTTGACTGATTTAATTCTGTCCATTGCATTGGAGAAGAATCGGAGCATTCTAGTTCTGTCTAATCAAAATACTCGCAAAGACCATTTCTTTTATATTTACTGTTCTTTTTTATTCTTTTAAGAATAAATCATCCTGACTTTATGACTATGGTAATATGTGACTTTTCCAATAATCAATTCTTTGAAATTATAAGTAAGAACAGATGATACCCTCATAATAGAATATGTGATATAAACCAAACAAGAGTAGAAGGGGCTCCTCAGAACTCCGTCATTTGGCAGAACACAATATTTAATCTAGTCAGTGTTTGTAAAAAAGCTAGGGCAAGAGCTGAAGCATTTTCCTAATAAAAGGCTTTCATATACTATATGGCCTAACAGTGCAAAAGTAGCCAAGAGAAAGCGCACAGGTCTGTGATAATTGTAGATAATGGTGCAACCATCCATTGTTACAGAAAGACTCTCCTAATCTCAGAATGCAAGCAAAGAAACCAATGAATGTGTAGGGATTGAACTGGTCTGTGTGTAACTTATAGGGAAGTAGAAGCTTATGTATCAGGTGTATCTAGTCCCAGAAGCATTGTGAATTAAAATTGCCGAATAATCATTCATGTTGTAGAATCACTCAGCAAATACTTATCCTTGATGTCCTTGACATTATATTTTTTATGAGTTCAGAAGATGTTTTATTACAGGAAAACATTGATTACATATATACATATGTGTTTCGTTCAATGTTCCGAGCAAATTTCAGCAAATACCATGACGTTAGTGGATCATTCTAGGATTTCAATAGTAAATAATATACGTTGTATGACAATATGCTATAAGGGAGAGTATAACTCCCCAGACAGAGTTGTTCAGCAACTTATACCAAATGTTTAATAAACTAGTCATCCATATGTAGAAGGGAGGTGTTCAAGTGTCCCAGCACCTAAATACAGATCCCCTCCACATGTTCTGGCCAAATAAACAATTTTCTTCTCCAGACAAGTGGCAGGTACCACGAAATTCATACAATAAAAGGTAATACAAATTTGTTCAACATCAAGCATACATTCACAATACAATCAAGAAGTCAACCACCCCTTAAAAAATACCCCCCCCCCTAAATTAAATCATTGTGACCTTTGAGTTTTATGGAGATAGGGAGGGCATCACATATACAACAGCTTAACAGCTTCGTCAAATTCATAATAATCATCAATATTTCTGATGGTGTTATGTAGCCCATTCCAGTACTTGTCAGCAGCATATTTGACACTTTTTTTCATATTCAGTACATCTGGGCCTTTTGATTTTCAAAGTAACTGCAGCATGTGCTCTGGTGGGTATTGGCCTGTCATCGATGTAGCAATCCTTTTTAGCCCTCTTCAACCCAACCTTGGCCAAATTAACCTTTCTTCTAAAGTATAGCTTTAATATACCAGTATCAGTATGGAGATCATCCGCATTGTAAGGCTGTCTCTCTTGAGAGCAACTCTCAGATTTCTATTTTGTATAGTTTGCAGCCTGTCAAGTAGTTCCAAACTAGCACCTGAGTATATACAATCACCATAATCGAAATAGGGAGCTACCATGGTTTTAAATATATTAATACTAGCTTCTGCTGTGATGAATGGTCTCATCCTGGCTAATAAATAGGACTCATGTAAGACATTACGTCTTAATTGGGACATATGTTTGCTAAAGTTTAATACAGAATCCAGAATAAACTAAGGTATTTATGATTAGGGGTGTAGCCTAATGTGATCCCTTCTGATTTCATAAGGATATTTATCATTTTTTTAAACTTTGGTCTTGATGCAAAAATCATCTCTTTAGTTTTCGTTAGATTGAGGGTGAGTTTATTACTTGTGCACCATTTGGCATAGTTGGTCATATCCCTTGAAAGTATATGGTTGCATTCATTCAACGAATCCGCACTATAGTATATGACCAATGTCAGTAACAATAAAGAGAGAAAAAAAATCTCATGACCAAAAGTCCATGTCTTGTCCCTTTGTTCAAGGTGGGTGAAGGGTCCATCTGGTGGGAAAATATACCCCTATATATCCACAGTTCCTTTGCATATAATATTATAGTAGTCATATTTCCCTGGTGGGATGGACAACATTACAATGAATACACTTTGCCCAAAGTCACTGACAAAGGGGCGGCACAGGCACACAAAAAAACACTTTGCCCAATTAATACCTGCTCAATTCTTGAGGAACAAGTAGGTCTTTCACACGTCTTGAGCAGTATGAGTCTGACAGATAAATGAGAACAGCCCAAGATCTCCAGTTGCCATAACTTTTAACGTTGTGAAGGTGCATAAATTCAGCCAGAAACATAGCAGCACCTCGACGAACACTGTGAGAGGAGAACTCACCTTCCACTTTGGCAATCCAACAGGATTCCTTGAGTTTGTAAGAATAAACGTTATAACTCCATGAAAATAGCTGCTCATTTCGCTTGGGTCCAGACTCAGTTCTATAATCTTTTAACAACTGTACAGGGCAGAGGCTACTGCCAGGTGAAGCAATAACAGGAATAATTTGTTCATATTGACAGCATTGGACTATATATATATATATATATATATATATATATATATATATATATATATATATATATATATGTGTGTGTGTGTGTGTGTGTATGTAAGATGATAGGGTAGGAAGATGAATGCATCTTTGTTGATGTCAATGGTTTTGGTAATATCCATAGTGTCCTTTTCAGTCACCTCCATTAAAGCAAAGATTCTATCACAGGCCATTATATGGCCACTTGTCCTTAATTTTAGATGCGAGATTAGGACCAATATTAGTAAAAAAGGTGTTAATAAAGTCTGCTGTTTTGTGGTGCTCCACATCCCTTCCCTCCCCATCTACTAGTTTGATAGTTTTGACATTTTTAACAGGTTAACAGGGTTTATTAACGTATTTATGTTTTCCCAAAATTTTTTTTTTCTTTTTTTTTTCATCTAGCTCATCAGAGAAGTGTTCACCCTTGGCCTTTCGACAATCTTTCTTGGCTTTTATCACCAGGAAGTTGGCTATATATATATATATATATATATATATATATATATATATATATATATATATATTCCAATCAGCTTTGCTCCCTGATAACATAGCTTGCGCTCTCATGTCATCCTTTCTCTCAAGAGACTGTAGTAGCTCATTATTCATCCACTCTTGCTTAGCCTCCTTAAAATGCATATCTTTTACTGGACATGTGATATCCAGGAACTTAATGATTTCATTTATAAAACTCTCCCATGCAATATTAGGAACATGAATATCCCAAAAGGAGTCCCAGTTTCTATTTTTCAAATGGGTTTCAAACTTATTGGCATCATAATGTCTATATGTTCTTCCTCTAAACTTGAGTTCCTGCTTTTTTTTAGACTGATGTAATATGTTAACGAATATCATATGATAATCACTTAGGCTGGTCTTGTGTACACCACTAGACTCAATATGTTTTGTATTTGTAATAACCAGATCCAAAAGCGAATCACCATTTGGACCTCTATGTGTGTTTTTTAATAAGCTGATCATAATTATCCCTTTCCTTAATCAATTCCCGTATTTTATTGGCTTCCTTGTCTTTTAAATCCTTGACATGCAAATCAAAATCACCCAATAAGAAAACCTCCTTGTCCTTACAGGCTAGACGGACATAGACGGACAGGGTAGACGGACATAGGCCCCAGTTATATAGTTGATGAATGCCTTCACATTACCTGAGGGTCGTCTGTAGATATTAGCTATAATTGTTTTACCAAAATAGAATTTCGAGATAAGAAACCATTGAGCTTCAACATTTTTATTAGATATGTTTAAATCCTCCAGTGATTTCAAATCAACCTTAAAATTATTTCTGAAATATGACATCAGGCCACGACCCTTCTTATATTTCCCCTTTCGTCTGCCCTTTTTAACCAAGACAGCCCGGTCACTCCTGTAAAATGTATAATTATTGACCTCCAATGTGGAATCAATATGGGTTTCGTTTAGCCAAGATTCCGAATAAAGCATAGCCGTAGGATGGCAATTAAAATTTAATGCAAACTTACATACTTCATCGATGTCTGGACATAGGCTTCTAATATTGAGATGTGTAAAGACCAACCCCCTTCTGCAATCCTCCAGGTTGTTAACCATTGTCCATGTGGGCCGTATGCCTCCAAGCCACCCCCAGGTCACCTATCACTTGTTTAATTCACGAACTTTAAGACGTAAGTAAGGACAAAATGTGCAAAGATGTATGTTGGAGTGATCCTGAAATACTTTTGGGAAATATTCTTTGCCCAAAAATTTAAGGAATATAGATAGCACTTGTCCGAATAGCCTCTCCTTATAGCCCACTTTCTCATTCATGACACGTATTGGCCTTTATTACACGACCTCTGTGATTTTGGGTGCTTTTTATGGATATCCCAGTTCTGATATTCCTGCATTTTGTGCGACCCCTTATGAGCAGATCCTAGGTGGATATCAGAACTCTTTGAGGTGGATATCAGCACGGTTTGGGGTGGATATCAGCATTCCTAACATGTCATATGTCACATGTTAAAACCCACGAAATGTTCATGGTCAGGGTAGGGCTCGAACCTACAGTCTCAGATCCCTAATCCAACTCCCTATGCAGTGCGCCACAGGGACTGACGAGAGATGCTATGTGTTTGCTTGGTAAGCTTGTAGAGGTAGGCGGGACGAGTCCTGGTCCGGGCGTATATTTTTGTTCCCTACTGTCCGCAATCAAACCTCAAACATAGAGAAGCCAAGATGGCCGCTAAAGGAGGAGACGTGGTGGTCTAGTGGTTAGCGCATTGCGCTCAGCCGTTAGAGGTAGGTGGGACGAGTCCCGGATCAGGAGCATTTTTTTTCGCCGTGTGTACAGATATGATACAAAGCCCGGGACGCATTCAAATCAACCCAAGCCAAGACTGGCGCTGAGGGGTGGGTAGGTACATACCATATTTCCCCGTTTATGTGCCCAGGCTTGTATTAGTACTGTCTACTACCTAAACCTCCTTACTAAGTGGCAAATTGACAAGGCCTTAACAAGAGGATATACGATACTGTGGGACGCGTTCAGAGCAAACCAACGGCTGCCAGGCGCCGAGCTGTGTGTACTGGTCATGTACACACACTATGGCAGGCTTGGAGTCCCGGGGAAGGATTTTTGTTTTCAACTTGTTTTTATTGATATTCTATTGATTATTTATTGATTAATCATGTAATAAACTTAGTAAGGTATGGGCTAACAGGCACCAAATGGCATGTATCGTAGGATATCGTAATGAGTGACCACTACGGCCACTCGTTACGATATCCTACGATACATGCCATTCGGTGCCTGTTAGCCCATACATTACTTAGTTAGTAAACAAGCACCGGGGCTCTCATAGATTTCAAGAAGGCTACACCCATGTGCTAATTCAGGTCCGGCGCTATTCATGACTTAAATTAAAGTGTATTTTAAAATTTGGATACCCCTGTACCCCTGTCGCTTATTCAAGACCGGCGCTCATTCAAGGACCCGGTGCTTATACAGGCCAATAACTCGGCCAGAACAGAAATGAATAGTAGTTACTTCATGTCACTGCCTTTTTTGGTAAGGCTGACACAATAGGTTCACCTTAGCTACCTATCATCTTGTAGAAAACAATGAAAGTTTGGTGGCATTTTGGTGCCATTGACAATCCCTCCTTGTCCATCACGGGGAAAGGGTACCAGAGGAGAGGGTGAGCATGACGATTGGGCTTTCTCACTTGAACTTAAAAAATAGAGCCTTTGTCCTTATGGGAGTTATTCAGAACTAATTACAGTTGTGACAATAGCATTGCAATACTAAAGGAGAGAGAATAAAGAAAGACATCGATTGATATCAGCGGTTTTCTGGCCCTAATGCTGAGAGAGTAATTGACAAGAACGCCTGTCGAGGCATTAATGAAGCCGCTCTTTAAAAACTTCCTATGTACCCCTCCCCTTTACCCGTAGCTGCCACAATATAGGGCATCCCTTTAACATAGTTCAGTGTTCCCGGCTGCCTTTCCATAAAAAGAAAATTATCCAGTATAACGGTTTTATTATATCATCAAGGATACCACAGGGGTAAGTGCTTTATGAATCCTGAGGTTGTAGGTTAGCATATCCCGTTGCTTTATGACCTAATGACAAGGATATTACAGAGGTAGGTTACTCTATACAGTCCCATATAGTACAGGCCAACCCCCCCCCCCCATGAAACTAGGAGACCTTGTTTGTTCAGTGATGGGCCGTATGTAGGATAAGGGAGTTTATGAAGCTATTATGTATCTTTATAAAAGGGATACCAAATGAAACGAAGGGACCAGCTAAACCAAAGAACAATGCTACATCCAAAAATGAGGAATTCAATCAAAAGTACCCAAAATTAAGGTTTAATGGGGGGAAATATTTTGAAAACGTACAAAAATGATATTGAAAATGATTGGAAACCTTAAAAGATAAAACCTGCTAATCCAGTTAGTACCTCAATCCACATACCCAATTCACACTGTGTAGGGTTGCTCTGCCTTTCCCACATCAGGTAGATTAACCTAAAGACATGCTTTGAGACGTCCACCCCTAGCCAATGCCCGGCCCCTCCACTCGTTGCTGTTTAGTTAGCGCTGGAGTATAGTGAGTGAGTAATAGATGTTTAACGCCATTTCGACAGCTAAGGTCATATTCATGGCAAGAATTACATTACACAATTTCACAGAAGAATGTGTCAGGCGCTGGAGTATAGCTAGTCCACCCCATAAAAACAAAACAAAGGCTTCCAATCATTTTTAATATCATTTTTGGTTTTAGTGGTTTCACATAGTTATTCTGTATATTAATATCAATAAGATCTGAATCGAATATAGTCTTGAGCCAAATCTTGATAAGATGCTATATAAAGAGCAAAAGTGTTTTCAGAGTTGAATTAGGTTAATTTGAGCATGATAAATTGAAATCTGTTGTATGCCGACACAAAATCCTTTGGCATATGCCCCATATCCAAGATGGCCACCACATTCATGAGCATATTTTTCTCACCAAATTATAGGTTTCTGCTCAGAAATTATGCCTCGGTAACAGCCACCTTCAATTTGAGGTATATGCAAAAGGATTTTGAGTGGGCATAAGGCAGATTTGAATTCAGCAAGCTCAAATTCGCCTACTCCAACTCTGAAAACACTTTTAACAAAAGATGTCTTGATATTTCACATATATCCTGAAAAGAGGCCCTGACTAATATAGCTATCCAAAATAGTCGATTATGCAGTGCCAAAGTCTAAGCATTGCATCCTAGCCCTACACACTGTTTTGAATGCTGTTAGCAGTAATCATGCAATGAGGGTGTTTGCGGGAAAAAAACAGAGACTTAATATTCCAGAAGCTGGGTTTTGAAATCGGTTTCCAGAACCTGATGAGAAACTCGATGGCAATGGTCTGGGAATTGTCTGTTTGTTTATCTTCATAAGAAGCGTAGATCAGATTCAACAAACGTCATCATCTTTCAAAAAATTGCCGAAGGTTTTCAAAGTCTTTTAAACTGAAAAAAATATCTTATGATGCATGGGCATAGGATAATATTGATATTTCGTAGGACTATAGTTATTGTGCAGGGAGTACATACGTGGTGGTATCTAAATATTCAGACTGTTTAGGATTCAAGTGAATACTGAATTGCCCTTAAGAGCTGTTAGCCCTGTGTAGAACTATTGTAAATCCCCGCCTGTAAGCTGCAGCCACACCCTGAGTTTTTTTTTCATCAGCTGCACCAAGGACTGTAGAATCCTTGGCTGCACCAGGAGTCTGAATTGGACTATAAGCCGCAGCCTGTATGCGGGATTTTACGGTAGGTATATTAGATCTAAAATGAAAAAAATACACCGTCCTCTAGAAAAGGAGGTGGAAGTAGTAATGGTCAACTGGACGGGGAAAAGTAAAGTGGTTCCTGGAAAAAAAAACACATCTATAGCATGAGCAGAAACCTTCATATAATCCTAGATTCCAACTGCAATATTCCCTCCGCACACATATGTAGTGCACATGTTGAAGTACCCTTCAGTAGGCATAGGGCAAGAGAGTATGTTCCTATACATCTGCCAAGTTCCTTGATCAGACCAATTGCTACTTTCCTAGAAGTATATGAGCCCAGGGTCTTACCCGGATCCTGAGTAATGAGAAAAAGATGTACTTGTTAACTTACATCTAGCCCGGAGGCTATATTACCACTAGATATCCACCTCTGACTGTAATAGTACCATCTCTTGTGAGAGGAAGACCTCTATGTACCTCTATGTAATGCCATGGCGTATTTCACATCAGCCTTACTGCTGATGAAATGTCTCACCAGTGGCTTATACTAAATCCCACCCCCTGTTTTTATGTGCAAAACAGGAGAGGCACTTAAGTTATAATTATCAGAAGCATTCGTCATGTCATCCCCCCCCCCCATTTATGTGCTGTGTGGGGTTTAATGTTTAATCTAAATGAGCACACTGAATGGGCATGGAATCAAATTCAATCCATGAAGCTGCATCTCATCAACAAAATCAGTTGAATCTGAACGAGCATAATGATGCAAAACCAGTTTTTTTTCGAAAGTCCTCATTCATCAGTGCCATGCAAGAACTGAAGTAAATCTTTGATAGAGCAGCAATTTAGTGCATGCTCCATTAAGCCACATGTCTTGTGTCATTAAGGCTGCTGAACAGATTATTTATGGCTGTACCTGCACTTGTTGCTGTTGTTGTATATCTTTATCGGCCTAATTATATCGGTGCATGACAGATCTCCTCCAACATAAGCCAAGAGTACATATAAGACAAAAATGTGCCTTGCCAGACGCTAAGGCACATTATCAAATAACATAAACACATATATGACAAATAATCAGTGCATATTCAGATGGTCAAGCTCGCAGTGAACTTCTCAACAGTAGGCTGGTGTTGTTGTTCAGGTGTGCATCGATCCAACAATTGGATTCCATGATAAAGTGGACTTCTCCTGTAGATTTCTTTCCTCACTCTGTTGAGTTTGAGTTTTACCTTGATGTTGCCTCTAAGGCCTCTAACTGATTGCACATTATCATCAATTTGTGACAGCTTATACATCTTCTGCAATAGTTGTCTATTTCATCTTGTCTTTTATTCTTCAGTGCCATAGTTTTACACCACTTGGAATTTCTCTTCAACCCAACCTGGTCCACCATCTGGGATTACTGCACAGTGCTCCAGTATTGGTCTCACCATTTGGAGGTAGACCTGGTAGGTTGTCTTCGTGTCAGTTTTTGCCCGTACATCTCTTAATTGGCCTGCTTGATGCCTTGCAAGGTTCAACACTTTGTTGCACTGAAGCTTGAGTAATAGGGTGCTGTCCAAGGTGATTCCAAGATAGTTGAAACTCTGCACTACTTCAAGTCTTTTTCCCTTCATGTACAAGTCTTTGTTCTCAGTGTCTGGCACAGACAGGTAGTGATAATTCCACTTATGCTTTGTTTTGTCAGTGTTAACAGTTAGGTTATTTTCGTTACACTATGTGGTCACATTGTGAATGTCAACTTGCAACAGTGTCTGGATTTGGGTAGTGTCCACGGCCTTGACTACCAAAGCCAAGTCGTCCGCGTACATTATAAACGTCTCAGCATACTCCACTCTGCTTGTTAGGTCATTCATATAGCACAAAAACAGTAGAGGCCCCAGTACGGAGCCCTGGGGTACTCCACATAGGACCTCTCTGCTGGCTGAGACGACGTTATTGGCTTGGGTTTTTTTGCTGTCTTGCGGTAAGGTAACTCTTAACCCAATTTACAGTTTCTGCACTCAAACCGAGGTTTTGTAGAGTAACCGGGAGTGATCACATAGGCTACTTACTAAGGCGAAGACAGCGTCCATAGTACTGTCCTGGTCGGAAACCAAACTGCTATGGCGCTAGTAGATTTAGTCTCTAAAGATGGTCCATGATTCGTTTGTGAATTACCTTTTCTAGGAGCTTTGGGCAAACATTAAGCAATGTCACGGGTATCCAGCTACCAACTTCACTCACACTGTATGATTTTTTTACTTCTTTCTATGAGTCTGGGAATTGCCCTGTGTTGATGCTCTCGTTTACTATATGTTGTAGTTAACGGTGGAGTTGCTTGCAATGTCCTTTACAGTTCTAGACCTAGTGTGGTCAATCCCAGACGACTTGTTTGGGTTAATTTCAGAATCAGCTTCTTTGTTTAATTAAGAGTGATAGCATCGCATTGTAACTCATTTTGACCAATGTCAGGCCGTAGAAGCAGCCTGCCATTATCAGTCGGTGGAAACTCAGTGTCCAGTTTAGTGACTATTTCACTGTAGAAGATATTCATGTGATTGGCTACGTCCTTCTCTGGGATCCAGGAGCCATTTGAATCCTTTAATCTTATAGTGATTTCCTGGTTGTCACCCTTCCAGATGCTCTTCACAACTGACCAGAAGCATTTGGGGTATTTTCGGTGGGTATCTAGGAGTTGTATCACACCTTGCCTGATTGTAGCGTTAGTTTTGCACTTTATGGTCCTAAGTAGGGCTTGGGCCTCTCTCATGTGTGCTTATCTAACACCTGCGGCTGCTTTCCTAGCTTTCTTGATTAATTTATATCCTCTCTCTGTGTTAAGGCCAAATCCCACAACGCAAAAATAGTTAGAAAATCCTTGTGATGTAGGATATGTTGTTATTCAGCCAATATTTTGGGTGGTATTATCGTCCAAGGAAGTCCAATAACAGCTAAGAACCCTTGCCAAAGTGTTGTTATTTCAGGAGTGGAATACATCAAATGTTTTTGATATTTTTCTCACAAGAGGCCAGAAATCTCTGTGATATAGGGAAATTCCCTGTGATTTAGATAGGCCACAGGGTGAGTAGCAATAATGTCCTTAGAAAATGAGTTTCGTTCCAATGAGGAGGGTACTACACAGTTTTTGTGGATTTGCATAGGGAATGACCTTAGTAATCATATAGCAAAAGTTCTCCGCTGACATTCCTGCAGTTTTTGCGTAGGTCAAGGTCAAAGGTCAGGAATTTCCTTCTATATTCCTATATAAAGCTGTTTAACCCAGGAATTGATTGCATATTCTCTCTGAACTAGGCTAAAGGGGTAAAAGGGAATTTTTGTCGGGACCAGAAAATCATGCTAATTCCAAATATACTTTACATACTGGTCTGAGTATGCTGGAAGTGGCGAAAAACTTGGTGTTCAAAAATAAAAATAATATTGAAAAATATGTGAAAATATCAGAAGTCAGTAAAACATGAAATAAGCTCCGACCAATGCACTGAACACCTAATTCAGCTAGCTGGTGGGTGAGGAGCATAATAAGTATGAAATAATTATGTAATTAAGCCTTGACCTACTTAATTAGGTCAAAGGTCACAGAAACCATATACGTCATATCTCTGGTTCTAAGAGGCATTTCTACACACTTTTAAGTTCTAATTAGGGGTTTCTCACATAGTGCCCAAGATAGTAATTGATTGGAGTAGGTTTAAAACTCATAGGATGCATTGTTTTGTGCATAAATCAGAAATCAGCATTGATTGTCTATTCGAATGCAGATTTACGAGGGAAGTAATAGCCCTATATTGTCCGAAGTAATACTGGATCACCTGTCTATTGAAACAATTTGTATTTGGGTAGGAGGCTTACATGTTCAGTGTCTGAACAAGGTTGCAGTAATTAGTTAGATAGACTATGACATCTTCAATTAGGTCAAAAGTCATAAAAAAACATTTTACTGTTATAGCTTTTATCATGCATTTTGCCTAAAACCCCAAATGTGAACCATGACTTATAGGCAAATCAGATTCCTACTGTAGCTGATAGGATTCTCCTGAATGCTTGCTGTCACTTTACATTAGGGATTTACACAGAATAATATGGTAGTAACCAATTCCCAGCCCCTGCAAGACTTGTGCTATTACTAATGATAGGTGAGGTTTGATGGGAGGTGTAAATTATTTCACAAAGGAGCAATCCTTACTATCTTGGGCACTAATGTTCAAGAACCCCTTAGCACCTTAGACTGCAAAACTTTCCCCCTTCAATTCCTGGATCACATCTCAGCTCCCACATTCAAGGTGCACCCACTTCGGGACAAGCTAAAAGCAGCAACTAGGGCATGAAAACTGAAGGTTTAGTACATTTTTGTACAGATCTGCCTTTAAGGTGCACCCAATGAATGAGGCATATTGTGGCTTACAGCTTCTTTCCGAACTCAAGAATCTTGAAGATGTTTTAACCCTTATGTGCCCAGAATAGCAAAAGTGCGCTCTTAAGCATGTATGTGTGTTCAACAGACCACCATGGCCTTGATAATGCTCAGATTAGAATGATATTAACACTATGAGACTCGGAGTGTCAAGGTCTTTCTAATGATACCAAATTTGTTATGGTGCTTCAAGTATGTAATTATTGATAGGTGTTATTGCAGAAAATAATGGATTGAAAATAGCTTAAAATGCATGAAAAGTGCACGCTCTGGTCATGGGAATGAAGGGAAAATGCAGAAAAAATCACTAAATTCACAAAAATAATGATGGAAATACCAAAAATATTGATAAAATACTTTTCAACTGATTTTCTCCAAGGAGTCCAATTACAATATATGTATTTTTTTTTCATTTTCCACCAGACCGACCTTTGAAATATCAAAATATTGCTTCATGAATTGAAAATAGAATATTTCACAAATGAATGAAATAGAAAATGATTCTGGGCACTTCAATCCAAGTCAGCACATTTCAACTTCTAGTGTCTTCATAATTCCCTGCTGATTCATATAATACTCTAATATATGATATTATATGCTTCAATTTACATTTTCTGAAAGCTATTTTGCTACCCTTTCTGTTAGCATTTGAATTAGTACTTTATTCTGAATAAGATATAGGTTATGGTCTGCACTATGTCAAGTTTGTTGAATTAATCAGCTTTTTCAAAATAATTCTGGGCACGAAAGGGTTAAGAGTAAAAGCCCATAGAAATTTGCATTGGCTGCCCCATATGTGTGCCTTTTCTTACTGCCTCTGCAGATATGAAGGCCATCCAAGGATGTGTAAATACAATACAAAAGTTATCAGTTTGCACCTGGATCCTGTGTAACTTTATTATATCATTTTTGTGATTATTTACAATTAAATCCAACTAATCTTATTAGCTAGCCTACCAGAAGGGCCTATCAACCAATTGCAGTTAAATTTAGAACTAGAGGCAGGACAATTACAGACACATCTCTGGAAAATTTGATCAAAGAAGAGTTACCACTCTTACCTAATCAACTGTAAATGTCAATTAAAATATCTTTCTTCATAACACTAGTTACACACTTACTGTTTCATTAGGGCAGGGGATCAAGTATTACTTCAGAAAATATGTTGCTAATACTTCCCCTCATAAATCTTCATTCACATAGACAATCAATGCTGATTTCTGATTTATGCACAAAACAATGCATCCTATGAGTTTAAAACCTACTCCAATCAATTCTTCTAAGTGAGAAACCCTTATTTAGAACTTAAAAAGGTGTAGAAAGGCCTCTTAGAACCAGAGATATGACGTATATGGTTTCCGTGACCTTTGACCTAATTAAGTAGGTCAAGGCTTAATTACATAATTATTTCATACTTATTATGCTCCTCACCCACCTGGTAGCTGAATAAGGTGTTTTGTGCATTGATAGAGGCTAATTTCATGTTTTACAGATTTTTGATATTTTCACATATTTTTCAAAATTATTTTTATTTTTGAACACCAAGTTTTCGCCACTTCCAGCATACTCAGACTAATATACAAAGTATATTTGAAATCAGCATGATTTTCTGGCCCAAACAAAACCATAAAATTCTCTTTTAGCCCTTTAACTTAGTTCAGAGAGAACATGCAATCAATTCCTGGGTTAAACAGCTTTATATAGGAATATAGAGGGAAATTCCTGCCCTTTGACCTTGACCTACGCAAAAACTGCAGGAATGTCAGCGGAGAACTTTTGGTATATGATTACTAGGGTGATTCCCTATGCAAATCCACAAAATTCTTGTAGTACCCCTCTCATTGGAACGAAACTTCATAATTTGGTGCCTCACCCTGTGGCCTAAGAGGAAAACAAGAATCTTTAGTAAATCACATGTGCAAGAGGTCTGTATATTTTTCATAAATTAGGACCCAAGTTCCACACACTATAGCCATAAGAATGTTGTACTTGTTAATCAAAGTAGCAACTAGTCAGTACAGAGATGAATATCACAGACATTTCCCTTCCCATAGTGGCTAGTAGTGGGGTTTGAGAAAGGTAGGAGTGGTATGGGAACCCTTGTGAATTTTGTTTTTGACAAGACTTCAAGGCTGCTGATATCCAGAATCACAGGCGTTTTAGACCCATTTTTCACGTAGTGGGAGTTGGCCTTTAGGCGCTTGATGTCATATGGTAGATGTGGTTATCCATCTGCTCTCACTTTGAATTGCCGCATTGGGTGATTTGTGTCCATGTAGGAGTTCATCTGAGTAGGTCTTGGTACCCAGCATCTGCGGACCAGTCTCTAGAAGAAGGTTCCAGTTCACTTCAGTTGCCATATGGGTCTTTATATGTTCAGCATCGTAGTTTTTGAATGTCTTGAGTGGGAGTGCCTTTTCACCACATACAGGGGTATGTGGTCGCTGTACATTCGTTCACATTACCTTCACTTCATTACAATCACTCAAAAACCATCATGTCAACTAACAATATATTACAATAAAATTGAATATAAGATAGATAAACAAATAGGATTTGACTGCTAACATCGCTTCTTGTTCCCACAGTGTTACTGTTTCAAGCTCCCAGCGATAGGAATTCACTGTAGCACCCAACAAACATTTTATGTTGGTATCACTTCCTGGGGGTAATTCTATTTTTGGTTTCGCAGTCCAACTTTAGGGCTCTCCAGAGCTGTACAAACTTGCACTGTGACCAAATGTGGGCGAAAATAGTAGAAAAGTCGTTTGGGAACTATGTGATTATATCAGAATATGAATCGTATTTACCATAATACCTTGCGTACAAGGTGCACACCACAAGTCATGCCTCATACATAAATTATCACAGTATATAATATTCAGATTTTGAGGACTGCAAAGGTCTAACACAAAATTAGTTAAAGCCAACGTCATTTCCTTTACTCTACAAATCCCCATTGAAGCAGTCTGCATCAAGAAATCAGCAGCCACACTAAATTGAACCAAATTTGTATCGACCAATCACCTTTAGTTGAGGACTTCTCCAGAATTCGCTATCTTGCTCTCACAAATGAATAATAGATTGCAGGGACGCATTAATCTAAATATTAAAATATCTAATCAGATGCAGCACAGAAATTGGGTAGCTGGGACTGACAGATGACGTTCAGAGTATGATCGAGTAATTTAAGTCAGGTCATAAATAAAACCATAGTGTTGTAGATTTTAATACAATAGTAGAGAATAGTCCTGTGAGACATGGCGCGGCGACTTGTAATCTTGTGTCTAGGGCATACTATCATCTGGGCTTTTGGTAGTATATAGCACAAATTCAACCTGAACTACCCACTGCAGCTAAGTACTAATAGTCTGTAGACTGTCCATTCTGCATGCACCTCACTCAGCTGCCACAGGCGAGGCGTTCGGAGTACGGCCGAGGGATCAATGCTGGTTTGTAAGGCCATCCCCCATTGGTCCTCCCCATGTAGGTCAATGTTGATCCTGTAGTGAACTTACTACCCTCCCAAGCATAGTTAGGGACTGGTACCTCGCCAGACCTGGCTGGGTGGGAAGGGGGTGGAGGGAACAAGCTAAGGTGGTGTAGTTAGCGTTCGAGGTCACCCCTACCCATAATGCACTGGATCTAGTCAGAAAACTGTACACCGAACGCCTCGAATGACCTGTCTTATTCAATCTTCAATGCCATAGTCAACAGGTGTGTCATTATGAGTGTACACTGTCTCAGATTGCCACGAGCCTGCTCTGCCTGCCCACCCCCCCCCCACACACACACCCAACTGCCAATCACTTGTAATAGTCTGTACCTCGTCACGGGCCAGTGGTCAGCAAACCGGCCAGATCACTCCACCTCTCTATAGAGGGGGAGCACAGTGTAAGTAACTCGGTGTACATACATGTTTTCAGTGTTCCACAAAATCGTTTATATAATGAAAGGAGTAATCAAATTAATCTTTCATCACCAATAGTAGATACATATTCTGAGAAAGCATTATTTCAATGTAAACTAAAAATTTTACACAGAAAAGAATGTAGCAGTTCCACAAGGTGGCCTTACACTTCAACCTCCTCTGATTTACAAAAATGCACATATGGCAACACACATTTTAGCACTGATTTCTCCATAGAGATCTTTGACAGTGAATACTTTGTTCAAATACAGAAAATATGATCCAATTGTACCATAACCCACTGAGATAAAACCTGTATTACATATATATAGTAGTTTCAAAACGAACAATTCTAAAACAAAGGCTACAGGGATGCATTTCTGAATCTTAAAATGCTCTTATGCTAATCTGCCATAGGGCTCCAAATGATGAAATGTCTTATCTGCGAATAAAATCAAAAGTATGAGATATATTCTGAAAATTCCTTCACTGATAAGTAAAGTACACACACTGTTGTTATTACATTAGAATAGTGAGCAGGAATAGTCCATAGCAGAGGAGCCACAAACAAAAATAGATTGCAAGGCCTCCCTATCCCTTACACCGTGGCGACTGTGAACCATACACTAGTCTACTCATCTCACAAGTAGTACTCACTAGTCGCCGCGCTAAAAAGCAGGCTCCATAGGGTTTAGTTAGTTCACTGTGAGTAAAATGTTAGTACAGGATGACTTCGGTAGGGTTAAATGGGATTTTTGTGTAGCTAATACAGATCGTTGTCTTAATCCAATTTAACAAACGCCCATTCATTTTTCTTTCGCAAAAGCAAAGTCTGAAATTCCAATTTTTTGTTGGATATAGGCTATAAATGTCGCCCTCTCATCAATTGCAGCTGAGAATGAAAATCTCAGAGTAGCTCTTGTTACGAATTGCCACCATAGGTATATCACCGACAAACCTAGATGAACTGCAGATTGCAAAGTCACTGATATTGCGTGTTACTTCTTATTTTTCTCAGAGGAATCACAAGTCATAACATGAGAATGCCTCGGGTACGTCTGTTGATTGTACATGTGTTTGCAGGGATGGGATTGCTTTGAGTGGTATGGCTGGCCAATAAGTAAGCAAAGATGCTATTATCCTGAATGTGAAGTGCCTGCCTTAGGATACGTGTATATCAGCTGAAATTCTGAATGTGCCAGTGGGTATGGCCACTTTATTCCCTACTCCATTTACCAGAGATATATAAGTGCGCATGCTTATTTGATGGAGGCTGTCTGGATCTCAGAATGTCTGCACTCTTATGTCATTTGCCTGTAAATGGAGAATCAAATATTGCTATAGGCCTTTGTCTCTCTCTATATTGTTCGCCATCAGGCCTACCATTTCCAGATTATGTTCTATCTGCCTCAGCTCAGATATGGTTGTTTTAATACAGCCATGTATAGCATGTGCCCGGCATCTACACTGAGAAAATATTCTTCTTGTTAAATGAGTGATTCATAGCCACACAATGAATCCAGACTGAAGTAAGAATATTTTCTCAATGTAGGCAGGACAACAAGGCAAAGTGTATGAGTCTATAATCACATAGTTCCAACAAGAATTTCTCGGATCAAAATTCCCTGACCTTCCGTATCCGATCATCGAATTCCATGACCCAATTGCAAGGCCCTAGAAAAGGAGAATAAACAATGTTTAAGCTTAAATCTATGCCAGAGTTATTATATGGAAGAGAGATTCGGAATTCCACTGTAAATATGCGATGTTACCCAAAATGCATCTAAAAAATCAGAAGTTAGAAATGAATCGGTGTTATGCAAATGGAATTCAAACAAGACTCTTTATTCTTTTAATATTAGAGAACTATTCTATTACGCACAGTATCCTTTACCTATAAGCTCTGAAGATGGTCCATTTGATTATGTGGGATTAGCTTATGCTTTATCTAGGGTTTTTGACACTATCGACCACTTCCTGCTGCTGAGAGAGCTGAAAAATGCTGGGCTGCACGGTTCTTGCACTGTCCTGGTTTGAGTCTTACCTAATCGGGAGATCTCCGTTTTGTAGGGCTAATGGGCAGATGTCTGGACCCAGGCTGATCCAATGTGGAGTCCAACAAGGGTCAGTCCTGGGACCATTGGTAATTCTGATATACATCAACAGTGTAACATCAATTATACGCGATTGTGCATATGTTTTATATGCTGATGACATGAGCAGTTACAAGGGGATCTGGACAGAGTGGCCTCATGTTGTGATCAGTATAGACTAACTGGCATTGGCTGAAGTGTTATTGTGTTACAGTGAACGCTCACCACCTGATCTGTCAGAATGTGACCTGTCCATTCATGGCAGAGTAGTTGATATGGTGGACGATTTCTGTTACCTTGGGGTCAATATTGATAGATTCCTGACTTTAAAAAAAGTACTGGATGCATGTTTACACGAATGTTCAAGGGCGAATCTATCAACTAAGACAGTTGAGAAAATCAATTGACACAGGCCTTGCCCTTAGGTTATACAGAGAGATGGTGTTGCCCTCATTTGAATATGGGGTCAATGGATGGGTCCTCAAAAAGAATAAGGAAGTATCTGCAGACTCTGCAGAACCACTGTCTGCGCATCTGCCTGGGTGTGAGGCGTGCTGTTAACTAATCACACATGGACTTGCACACTCGTAGTGAGTGCAAATGGCTATAATGAAAGAAGGTGCAGGAGTCTGCTGGTGTTAATGTTCAAAATATCAAAAAACAAGGAGATGGTAACAGTTCCTATGAGGACACTGAGAAGTAATCAAAAGATTACTTCCCAAGGTGTACAAATAATAGGCTAGTTGTTGTGTGATCCATAACCGTGTAATAAAGATTATAGCTACGGAAGTATTGTGTCTTAATGCAAAAGAGTATTATCAATCAATTTCTATCAACAAATTAATTAGAATAAAAATAGTTTTCTCAATATATAATTAATGAACTAAATACAACTTCAACCTGAAGATTAGTAACAATAACAATCACATATCTATTAGCATTTTGATGGTTTTTAGATTTATAAGTTTAAAGACCTAATGGCCGTATTCCACCAAAACCGATTCTTGGCCGATAGTCCATCTCTGATGCAAATCCGATGCATCAGCGACAGAAATTGAGAATCGGAGACTATCAGGCCGATATGGGCCAAGAATCGGGTTCAATGGAAGAGCTAAAAAAATAATCAGAAAAGCATCGGAAATGCATCGGAAACCATCGCCGATGGTCTCTGACAGTTTGTTCTGACAAAAAAAAATCGGTTGAGAATCGGGAGGCCCAACTATCGGGCCAGCAATTCAATACTCCCACCACCATCAATTCTGACAACAGTACTTGGGATTCTGAACCCAGCAGACTATACTGCTTTATTAATTCTTGAAAGTCATAAAATGAGTGTCAGAGAACCAGCTGCTTCCTTGTAGTGCATAAGACTTAGTAGTAATGTCAGAGGGTTTTCCTGTATATCCTTTTATTGCTGACATTGTGTGTGTGTATGATTAAGTGAAAAAGTGATTTAGAACAACACTGTACTATTATATGCTCTAAGAATGATAGAAGATAATGAATAATAATTCCTTTTTGCAGTAGTGCTGTCACCTGGTGAATACTACACATTGCATACATAGGTCTTAGGAACCCATTAAGTTCCCTCTATAGCATTGCACTTGCAAAGCAAATTCTGCCTGCATGGGTACTGCCAATTAGGGAACATAATGTGTTAGTAACACTGCATGGCATATCATTATTGATATGATCAGTTGTTGTAAAATCTAATGGGAGTATGGGAAATTGTGTGTGTATGACCCATCATCATTTTGGTAACATGTCAGATGTTAGCTCCCTGGATAAATCACAAAAAAAAATGACAGCTCATTTTCAGTTTTTGACTCCCTCTGCCTGGTATAATAGAGATAGAGCCAAATGGATGGTTGTATCCTAAGTAGGAAGTCATAAGCATTCCAAAGAGGGTCTAACTTTGCAGATTGGATCAGTAGAAGTTTCTGGGTGAAAATGCCATTCAATATACATGCATTTAAGCCCAAAACCACGCTTAAATGCACGCTTGGGCACCTAGGGGTTAATATTCATGCATGCTATAGAGGGAACTTAATGGGTTCCTAAGACCTATGTATGTAATGTGTAGTATTCACCAGGTGACAGCACTACTGCAAAAGGGAATTATTATTCATAATCTTCTATCATTCTTAGAGCATATAATAGTACAGTGTTGTTCTAAATCACTTTTTCACTTAATAATACACACACACAATGTCAGCAATAAAAGGCTATACAGGAAAACCCTCTGACATTAATACTTATGCACTACAAGGAAGCAGCTGGTTCTCTGACACCCATTTTATGACTTTAAAAAAATTATATAGTAAAACAGCTTTATCGCAGATGGTATCCAGTGGTCACCCTGTCCTCGATGGAAGAGCGATGAAAGTGGGCAGAAAAGGGCATCCGATTGTCCCTCTGGGCAAATCGGGCCAACAATTTTCATCCCAGATTCATACAAAATGACCATCGTGGATGAGGAAAAACCCTAATCAGCCAGGCAATATCATCGGTTTTGGTGGAATACCCCCAATAGAGTTATTGAACTGTCTTTTCATGGGCAGTCGTTGCATATCAGCATTTAAAGAGTCCCAGAGCTCTACACCACAATAATAGGGAGATTTTTGGTAGTGAGCAGTGCGAGCTCGTCTCCTTACAAATTTCATCTTTCGATCTCTAGTTCTGATGTTATTAATCATCACTGCCTCATCATTTAGGGCCTTCTTCCACATGATATTCAACAATTGTATTTTACGCCTACGGACTAGCTTGTCAACCTTGCAAACCTATTTGTCTGACACACTGTCTTATGCAGGTTCTTAATGCTGCATTTTGCATTCTTTGCAGTTTTTTGCAATTCCACTACTTGACCGCTACCAGTGTAAAAAGCAGAGTAATCAATCACAGGTGTTATCATTACATTGTAGATTTTGAAGCTGACTTCTTCCGTCATCGCATTGCGTAGTTTTCCTAGTTCATAGAGCTTGCAGCCAATTGATTTTTTTTTGGTACGACTGATATGTGCTCCAACAGTTAATTTTTTGTCCAATTCTACCCCCAGATATGTGTATGTAGCACAGCAGGGTAAGATGCTTCCCCCAAAACTTAGGATTGGGTTATTAAGATTTTTTAGATTATGGGCGGATCCAAAATGCATGCACATGGTTTTACTTTTAATTATTGTCATATAATTTGTGTTACACCATTCATAGACATGGTCCAAATGCAACGGCCTGACACATTCTTCTTGTGTTTGACCTCCAACATAGATAATGACATCATCAGCATACATGACATATTTGCAATTTTGTAATTTTTGATGTAAGTCGTTAATAAATAGTACAAAAAGCAGAGGACCTATAATTAAACGTTGAACCAAAAGTGACGTCTTTCTCAGTTGATATAGAATTCGTTTATAGATGGTGAAGTGTACCTGGTAGAACTGAATACAAGCTTTTGAGAGGCAGTATATTCTATTTTGTGTACTAATGATGCCCTGATACATATAAACTTAAAGATTTAAATACTTCGAAAGTTGATTAACTCCAAAAGGGAGTTATAAGGAGACACCCTGGGGCCCTGCACTTTCAGTCATTTTGGTGGCGCAAATAAGTTTAAAAAAAGATGGAAATTTTGTAGACAGAATTACTTAATGAATTTGTAGTGCCATTAAAGGAGGAGATGTAGGGGTCTTGCAGGAAAAGGTATTTCATTACAAAGTTTTGTAAATTTTGAGAAATTGTCAATATTGTACAGACTCAGTTGGTTGGCAGCCATAAGTTGCACTGAAAACATGGAAGATCTGAAACTAGTCAGCGGTAACCACTTTATGTCCTCAAGTTGACGATACCTAAAACTACAACTTTAGGTAGTCAAAATGACAACTTTCTGTCGTCATCCTGAAGACCTGAGTAGTCAACATGACGACTCTGTTCTGTCAGTATTGTCGCCCTGATGACTCAGGTCATCAGGATGACGACCTACAGTTGTCATTTTGACTACCAAAGGTTGTAGTTTTAGGTATCGTCAACTTGAGGACCTAAAGTGGTCACCGCTGACTAGTTTCAGATCTTCCATGTTTGCAGTGTGCTTTTTGTCTCCAATGGTGAAGGTATATGATGTTGATCCATGTATGAACTTTCCCGCCTTTTTTGGCAATGTGGTGCAAATAGCACAGTTTTGGTAGGGGTTATGCAAATAGTGGCTTGGTGGTGCCAATAACTGGGTGAGGGAGTGCTGAAGTCAGACCACAAGCTAGACTTGCTCAAGGCTATTGTTTTATTTCTTTTTGAGTTACGAGCAGCAAATTGCTGGCCTATATTTTAAATAAACTTATTATTCCTATATTCCCTATTGTGTTATTTCCATGCAACATATTTATTGTTCTGCTTCACTTTCTTGGTCATGATGAACAGCGTATGTATTTATGATTCTTTGAACAATAAAATCTAGTTGTTATTAAAAAATAACAAGGCACAAGCCTCAACAAGATAATAGAACATAAACAAAAGACTGCTTTTACAACAGTCAATACTAATCTATTGTAGCACTTAGCTCTGGAGGAAGAAGACGTAACAGAAGAAGTACAAATAAAGTGAAGTTTTATTGCCTAGCCACCTGGGGGCCGTTGCACAATCAGCGTGAAAACCGGTTTCCTCGTTCTGCTAGTGTCTAAGTGTTGCACAAATGTTTTCTCGCTCTGCCATTTGGTCCGTTTTTGCAGAGCGAGAAAAAAAGTGTTGCACAATCTTTTCCTGGCTGTGCGAAAGTCGCTGTGCTAAAATTTTTGGGTGCACAGCGAGAAAAAAAAGGCAGTTACTCTGGAGTCACCGCCTTTTTGGTTTTTAACATTGGTCCCTATGGGGACAGTCGTTCTGTGATTTGGAATGAACCAGAGTAACATTTTGGAGGGAAATTTAAAGTGTGACAACTACACTGTGTCAAAATGGATGTCCCAAGAGACAGTCTGGGAAGAAGAAAGCGAAAGTGCAAGAAAAGAGATACTCCCTTCACTTTATTCTCTGATGAAGAGTTTACAGCAAGGTACAGGCTCAGCAAGGAGGTAGTGATGGAGCTGTGCCAGGACTACAGGCTACACAGCAAGTTCAAGGGGAGCAAACGTGGGGGAGGCCTCTCCTGCATAGACAGGGTAAGCTGAAATACCTTCTTTTTTTTCTTTGTGGTCTGGATGGGGGGGGTCCCCCTTCTGACATCTCGACTCGATGAAATGGTCATGTCACATATCACTTGATGTCACATGTCACCTCTGTCATGGCCCAACATGTCAATTTTAATAATTTTATGTCAATAATTTTTTTATTCATGTCAGTAAATCCCATGTCACATGTCTGTTTCAAGAAATGAGCATGTCACCAGTAGAATTTTGTAGTCCACACCCATCACTAGACGACCTTTTATCAGGAAGAAAGAAATTTTCTTAATTTATTTATTTATTTCTCCCCTTTTCCTAATACTCTGACATTGATTTCCTTTTTTTTCTTTCAGTTCTGTTTAGTGTTACGGTATTTTGCCACTGGGAGTTTCTTCGTGCTGACTGGGGACTCCCAGAAGGTATCCAAGTCCGTAGTGTGTAATTCAGTGAAAGATGTCGCTCAATACTTCGTCAAGAACCGGCACAAGTATGTGAAGTGGCCCCACTCTTTTGAATCGAAACTGCTTGCGGCCTTGAAGTTATACCGCCACAAAGTCAAGAGGAACCAAAGAGAGGTCGAACAAGAGACACCGTTTGTATTTGGATACGTGGATGGGACCCACATCCCAATCAAGTGCCCCTCCAGAAACGAGAGCGCATACGTCAACAGAAATCAGTATCACTCCATCAACACCACTGTGAGTTTTTCACCTTTTTCTTACCTTCTGTGGAGTCCTCTTTATTTTTGTTACCTTAATAAAATAAGGTTCATCTTCCTCTTTTTTTTGTCCTGCACCTCTAGAATTATAATGAAACATATCATCTATAACAGAATATGGTTAGATGGAATTTATTTCCCTTTTCCTGATTTTTATTTCTTTCTTGGTGCAGATTGTCTGTGACTATGACAAACGGATATTGTTCATAGACCCTCGCTTCCCAGGATCGGTGCATGATGCCTACTGTCTCGCGGCGAGCCCCGTTGGAGACGAGCTCGACCAGGAGATTTGGGGGGATTTTGTTCTCCTAGGAGACTCGGGGTGAGCTTCCTTTCTTAGTCTTTGTCTCTACTTTTCTTTCACAGCATGCAAAACACTATAACATGTGGTTATCTTCTACTTTTGGCAGATATGGGTTGCGTCGGCACCTCTTCACGCCCTATAAGGACGAGACTTCACCCAAGAAGACCGCATTCAACAAGTGGCATAAGAAGAGCCGGGTTCGAGTCGAGCAGTGCATCGGTATCCTGAAGCAGCGTTGGAGGTGAGTGTAACTCTTTCCCACTCATGAGAAAAAGAAAGGAACTAATTATCTGCGCTTTAACATATTACCTTCCAATATTTTTTTTCTGTGTCATCCTTTGTCCCTGTCTAAAGCTCCTTTTTTTCTTTTTTTTTTTGTCTTTCAGGATCTTGGACTCCTCCGCAGGTTACATGAGGCACGAGCCAAAGAGGTCTTCAGACATCATAACCAGTTGCGCCTGCCTTCACAACGTGGCCATGGATCATGGCATAAGGATTGTAGATGACCCTGCTGATCCCTGGACACCAGTCCGTCTTCCCCTTCCCCAACCAAGACAGCTTTCCCGAGAACAGGAAAAGGAGCGTATCAAGTGCTTCCGGGACGAGTACTGCAACAAATACTTCTGAAAAGTGTGGCACCTTGCATGCTTCAAGTTACAACGAAAGTACTTTGGCTCTTTGTCTGTGATACCTTATAATTAGGATGTGGTACACATGTATGTCACAAAGAGAGAGTTTCAGCTTGTCTGAGATATTTACCTTAATGTACATAAAGATGTACCTGGCGGACAGGCCTCACATGAAATATTTTTCTCTGACATTTTTTCCTGTTCCTTTTGTGAAAGAAAACTTGAACACGCGCCGTAAAAGAAAAAAAGTTTTATTTATGTACATATACATAATAAACTGTAAATAAACTGTATTTTTGTCAAACTTGTATAAGATTGTCCATTTCTCTTTATCATATATATCTTTGTCACATTTAATCCATACTTCATAACTGATTTTTGGCTTGCCTTCTCTGAGCTCTTATGGCTTCCCTCTCTGCCTTCCTCCTTTTCTTCTCCTCACACAGCTGCAGGTATTCGCTTCTGGTGCAAACCACAACTTTCTGCCCTTGTTTAGGTCTAACTTTGGGTAGAGCAGTCTTTGACTCGTCTTTCTTCCTCGCTGCTGCTTTCTGTTTGGATAAATTCTCCATTTTCTTCCTTAATACTGCTTCTTCTTTCTCCCTCTTTCTCTCCTCCTTCATCTTTGCCTCATGTTTCCTCCTTCTCTCCTCTTTCTTCTTTCTTTCTTCCTTCCTTCTCTCTTTGTCTTTATCTTTTGTTGGTACTTTAGTGGTCTTCATTTTGGTCTTAGCCTTGGAGAAGTCGGCAGTACCTGGTCTCCACAGATGGTTTTCTGTTATGCCTGACTGTGTCTTTGGTTTGGTAGGGTCCAGCTCCATGGGAGTAACTCCTGGAATACCTGAAAACATACAGATGTTTCCTGAGTCTCAAAAGTACATAATATTGTTTTTTTTCTCGCTGTGTTTGAAAAAAACATTAGATGTCTTTTATTCTAAACTCAATAAGAGGTTGAATAAGGTAGGGTACAGTGACTACGGTAGTCCATCCTCACCTCGAACTGCCTCTGGTTTCAGATATTCTAAAGCTTTCTGCTGGGTGTTGGACAAAAGCAACTTCTTTGCAGGTGGTCCGCTTCCTGTCTTTTTGATCTCCCTTCTTAGCGTATTGTACTGTAAGAAAATAGATTAGCATAAAAATTTTGTTATTTTGCTTATTTCTCTTCACTAACTTTATTGTTATGTTGAAAAAGAAAAATTTCACTTCTCTCCTACCTTTTGCTTCATCTTTTGGGTGAAATCAGACGCCTTATCAGAGCACTGTCTGACAGTCCGGTGAGTGTGCGCTTCCGAGTTAACGTATACTGAAAGAATTAAGAAGAAAGTATTTAATTTATAAATTCTTTTTTTATGAAGTAACTTGCCTTGAAAAAAAAGGGGAAGATATAAGATTATTCTATCGAAGTAATAAACTTACATGCCACGTCTCTCCATGCTTGCCGCCTTATGTCCCTCCCTCCTCCTGTGCCGCTGAAGTGGAACTTTATAGCGTCCCGGTTTAAGTTAATTGCATCCATTAGGGCTTCGACTTCTTTCGTCTTCCACCTTTCTCTGGAGACAGGAAGGTCGTTTCGCATAGGGAGATCTTCTGCTTCACTTTCGGAGTCACTGGCGTTGGACTGATGGTCAGCATAAGAAGCTCCTACCAAGGTATCGTTTGCTTTCTTTTCTCGATGTGCATTTTCTGGCTGGTAAAGGACTGTAGAGGCCTCTGAGTCAACCGAGAAATCCTTATGCTTCAGTATCATTTGTGTTCTTTTCTTAGGTCTCTTATCAGGCTGACCCTGCTGTCATAACATGGAATAAAAAAATTATTTATTAGCCTTTGCCCACCGGTGTCACAACGAGAGAAGTAAGGGACAAAGCACAGCGACTATTGGCTAACTTTTAACGTTGTGCTACGTCGTACGTGACCCGCCATTATCCTCTTATAAAATTAACTTTGAGGCCCTTTTTTTATGCTCTGCATGCTCTCCTTTGTGTTCAGGACTTTCTCTGATATTCAGACTTGAAGTTGGTCAAGCTTTTTTACATACCTTGTGCTTCTTAGGAGGCATATCACCTGTAGATTTGGACATGTTGTTCCACGACGTTCTGTCAATTATGACGTCATAACATGAAATCGAGAGTGCTGCCCCCTACGCACAACGACCTTTCTTCTAAAAAGTCGTTGTGAAGGAGGGCATAGCATTAGAATAGATAAACAAAGCTTTTTCAGTCTTGTACTTCTTTAACTTCAAGCTAATATACTATTCAGTACGTTATCAGAGGAACAACAGGTCACACAGGCTTTCACTTCAAACTTTTTATTACATATCATGACCAGAAAGTGACTAGGAAAAGTGGACTTCAATAGTGTGGCCACTGTAGCACCTTATTTCTTTTCAAATGGTTTTGTGGTCGAGGAAAAGCCGATAACTGTTTCAAAGGCATAAAACTCTTAACTACACTGTACCTCATGACTTTTCAGACTACTTAGTGAAGGGGTGATGGTATAAGACATCAGTGACTTATTATGTTAGGAAGTATCTGTTTTTTTAAGCTTAAGTACTAGTAAAGTAAACCAAAGTGGGTGTTCTCTTTTGTTCACCCGAAAGAAATGTTCCCTACATGAAAATATGTCTGTCCACTCTCCAACCGCATCATGCATTACAGAAGGAGTCTCGTTGTGGCCAAATAAAAAGATTCCTCTATGTAGGTTGAAGTCATAAAACATACAGCGTCATAGTCAGTTTGTTTCTCTCTTGAAAAATTAGATTTTCTTAATCTGAAACCCTTGTATCATAACAAAGAGGAAAACGAACATGAATACTCTGACTGTGAAAGTCACATGAAAGTAACATTTTCTATTTCTTTTTCGATCCATTCTTTGGGCCCTTCCTTTTTTTCTTAGGCTGTCCTTTGGTAGCCTCTGCTACCCTTTTCCTGGTCGCAGGACCCGGCTTAGGATCAACAGCCAGGTGAAGGGAGTGGAGAGTTTCTGCCGCTGTGATCACCTCTTTGTCAGGTTCAGGCTCTGTAAGTTCCTCTAGAGGCTTCTCCTTCTTCAGTACCCCTTCTATGTTACTGCAGTCGAGCACTACTCCCCCCTGAGATATATCTATGTGGACCCTCTTGATTTTACGCGGAGGAGGGTGTGTTCTGGCACATGTAGAAAGAACCACACATAAACCAAGTCTTCCTTCTGGAACTTCATCGTCTACGTCTATGAGAGAAACCTCGAGGTCTTCTTTAGTCTGAATAGCGCCTTGCTGCAAATGTGGCTGTTCTTTTCCAGCCTCTTTTTGGGTGTCTTGTGCTACCTCTTTCACTGTCTCTTCACCTCCATCTTCTTTAAGTTTTGGACATGGTACTACTTCGCTGTCCTCTCCTGCCTCACAGCTTACAGTTTTATCTCCTTCTGCCGCCTCTTTCTGTAAGTCAGTTCCTCTGAGAGTTTGGCCATCTTGACCCCCATCCTCAAGGACATCATTCCCTCCCTGTTCTAGTCCTTCGTTATGAGCCTGCATGTCAGTGCTTCCCTCTTTCATAAGATCACTACCTCCCTGTGCTTCTATGTTAGAACCTGCATCACCCGCGTCACTATGGGAGTCTTTTCCAGGCTCTGAGAGGTCAGTATGCCCCTGATTGCCTTGCTCAATAAGCTCGTTATGCGGTACATTCAATGGCTGGGTGACCTGATTTTGAGGGTCATCACCTGGCGGAGAAGGAAGTTGAGTCCCTTCCTCTCCCTCCTCTTCATAAAGAACCTCTTGGTAAACAACCTCTCTGTTGACGTTGTTTCCCGCGTCTCCTTGATCGTGCTCTAGAGGCTCGCTTTTTACCACACAACCAGGATACGATCCTCCCTGCTGCTCTTCCTCTTCTTGGGCTGCAGGTTCCCCCGCTAAAACCAAAGTTAGAGGGGAAGCTTGGTTTACGGTGGGACCTGTGACTAGTTCTCCATTGCCATTGACGTGAAGGAGGTTTTGGGCCACTGTGGACTGGTCTGCAAAGGGGTCGAGCGTCAAAACTGTGGAAAAACAAGGCAAAAACTTTTTTTGTGCTTTCTTCAGAACGAGAGTGATACAAAACTATACACAGGTGAGTTTCTCTGTCTTTACGGTGTTTTCTTTTATTCTGTTTTTCCAATAACTTACAACTTCCCAATCTTTTGGACTAACTATATGAAGAAGCACAGATAGGCCAGGAGGTCGTTGCACAAAGAGCGTGCCTTCGTTCTGCTTTTTTCTCTCGTCTGTACGAGATTCACAAAGAGACTTATTGGATAGGACAAGACACATTTAGACTATGAAAAAAAAATAAAAAATACTTACCTTTCAAGGCACCTGAAGACGAAGGTTTAACAACAAGGGGAAAAGTAGGAAACTCAGGAACAGGCGGGGTCTGCGTGGTTTCACACATCATCATGACAGGCCTCCTTTGGAGCCCGTCGGTCATGTGAATGACCTTACCGGAAACTGTAGGATATAAAAAGTTGAAACGAATAAAAAAAATTATGCCAACTGTATAAGTCACGCTGTGACGATCTGTCTCGTTGTGCAAACAAATAAATATAAGTATTTTTGTTGGTCAAGAAAAACTTCAGATGAGAGTGAAAATGAAATAAAAAAAGGAAATGCCAGACACCTAGACACTTACTGCTACACATATTTTTTTTCTCAATTTATGACATGTCCACCCAAATAATGCCTTACCGTTTATAAGTTGAGCCACATTCAGCTGCAAGTTGCCTGAGTGTCAATGATAGACTGCAAGTGACGGCTGGTAGTTTCCTGCGTTTTCACGATGGACTCCCTGTCTGACACTATCCTCTCAAGCACTGTTCCTAGCCTCTCATGCACCTCTGTGCATCGACTCAGGAAGGACATCATGTTATCCACGTTGTCCCGTCTGTGTACTTCCATAGTGGTCATAAAAGACTCGATATTGGCTAATCTGATTTCCTGGTTCTTAACCTGATTTGCTATTTCTTCTTCTTTACTCGAGGCATCTGTGGTTTTTGATTCAAAGTCTAATTTCTTTCCTCTGCCCCCAGAGTTTTTCTTCTCAAGAATCCGTGGACTACGCCGTACTTCCTTTTTGACTTCCGACTTTGGAGTAGAAGTGAGGGGGACTTCCTGTTGAATACCGGTCAAGTCCACTATGTCGGTGTCTGTTGACACAACGTCTACTTGCATGTCATCAGATCTGTCGTCTCCTGTCAAATCAACGTCAAAGGCAGCAGCGTTCCTGACTGCCCGAACACCTGGTTTCTTGAAAGGAGCCTTAGCGGTACCTCTTCGAGAGGGAGAAGGAGAAGGTTTAGCCTTCGCTTCCTTTGTATTTGCAGCAACTTTGGCCTTTGTCGCTTTCGGTGTGCCAGTGACCTTGGCCCCACCTGCTGCTGCTGCAGCCTTACCCGGTTTCTTGAAAGGCACCTTGACTGCCGGAGACACAGGTCCTTTCCCTTTCTTAGGCATGGGACACTGAAACTGTGCCAACAGCTCCTTCTCTGAAGGCACAACCAAAACTTTAAGGGGAGACGGAGCAGCACCTTTAGCTTTAACTCTAGACTGCACAGCAGGGGACTTCTTGGCCTGTTGCCTTCGTTTCTTTTCCTCTTCCACGGGATCCGTGTAGTAGACTATTTCCCCTCCTTGCCCTGAAAAAAAAAAAAAAATTCTATTGTTCAAGGGAAATTGTGGTCCAAGAATATACACATTGTCAAGAACAGAACAACGTGAGGTATCGCTATCGAGGAGAGAAAGAATAAGAAAATAGGTCAAAAGAACAAACAATGTTAGGTCTGCTGTGTTTTACTATGAATTTTGGGAAAGCGTAGACCCATCATAATATTGATGCATGTTTCTTGAAAACATTAATTTATTCAAAGGAAAAAAAATGCCTGTGCTGAAAACACAATAATCAATAAAAGTAAAATTCAGGACGCTCACAATAAGTTAAAGATAGGGCCTAGTTTGATTCTTAAAAGAAATTTCTTTCTGTCTTACCGGCAATTCTCTCGACTCCCTTATACTTCAACAACATCATGTCGGTCAAGGAGCATCCTTCACATGGTTTTCCTTTCTCTATCAGGTATAGATATTCCTCGTTCTGAAAAGCATGAGAAAATAATGAGGACAAGAAAATGAAAAATAAAGGGGAAGGAGGTGAGAAAGATAGAGAAGAAATAAGACATCCATTTAAGTTACACTAACTTATATTTTGAAAGGTGTAGCAAATCACGATGAAGAGTATAATATATTTTTTGTTCGCTCACCTTTGCCTTAAGCTTAGAGAAATAATCATTCACGTGATGCTGCATTTTGTCTAACTCCCGGTTCGCATTCTTGATGCTGTTGACTGTGGCTGCAAGAGATCAATGGAGACATAGAATATCTGAGAAAAAGAACAGCTCTCTTCATGAAAAACACACAGAAGGCACTTAGTTCTGTTTAACTTTGAGGATAAGAGAAAAGATAAAGATTTTTTTCTGTCATAATGTCAAACTTAATAAAAAAAAAACTCACCTAGAACTGTGTCCCAACCTTCTCTCCTCAGCTGTGCTCCATTCTTCCCCCTAGCCTTGATATACGGCTTCTGATTGAGGAGGGCAAAGAAGAGCGCTCTATGCTCAGCTTCAGTCCAGTATACGTCTCTGGCCCTCTCTGTCCCCCGGGAAGTTAAGTTCGTTTCAGGCCTGCTGGAGGGACCCGCCTTAGGTTGTTTTGCCTTAGCCTTTTTCACCTTACCCTTTCGAACAGGGCTATCTTCCTCTGAGAGTTCACTAGAATCCTCTAAAATGTATTCCTCTTCTTCCTCTCCTTGCTCTAGTGCTTCTTCCTCCTCGTCTGATCCTTCTGTTAGGGTGTTAGTTTTCAAAATTTCTGGTAACTCGAACGACCTGCTGCCCGCTTGGGTCGCAAGATCGTACTCCTCTTCCTCATCGTCTTCGTCGCTTGAAGACAAAGCATAACAACGGTCGTACTGAAAAAAGAAAATAAAGAATATTTATTTTCAGGAAAAAAGAAAATTAGGGGGGAGGAGAGGGGGACTTTTTTTCAGGTACTGTTAATTATGAAAAAATGAATCTAAGAATGTCTGAATAACTCGATTTTTTCTCTTCTTTGAAGTAAAATTCGAAGAGAGGGAGAAAAAAAAAGAAAATGAAAAGAAATAACAAGACAGAGAGAGAGACACGCTGAAAAGACGTTAGAGCGAACCAAATTACCCTATTATCGCCCGACCCGGCATAGAAAGAAAGCTAAAAGAACGACGGAAAAGGAATAACAGTCTAAGAACAGCATGTCATTGTCTTCTTATGAACAAGATCTACCTTATAGAACACTATTTTAAAAGAAAACTTACTTCTGAAGCGTAGTGAGACATGATATATCCCTGTGTTTCGTTGATCGAAGCCGGCCTCTTGTTGACATCAGCGCGGGCACCGGAAGTGACGTTCTGCCTAACTGGGTCAAAATACGCGGGTGCCCTGTCGTTTTTTCTCGCTCTGCTAGAGTCTCACTGCAGCAGCGAGGAAAGCACAGCGAGTCCTGTTTTTTTTGTCTCGCTGTCACAACGACTCTCGTTGTGAAAAGGCAAAACATATTGTGCAACGGTCAGAAATAAGTCTCTTTGTGAATGTCGTACTAACGAGAGAGAAAAGCAGAACGAAGGCACGCTGTTTGTGCAACGACCCCCAGCACAGGCCACACCATCTAATCCTTGTGTCAATGCCTGGTTACTCTGTTATTCATCTTTAGCTAGCTGCTAAGCCAGGGTTGTGCTCCCGCTCCGCGCCTTTGGACCAGACTGACACTCGGAGGCACAACTCCGTCTTATATAGAATCCCCATTGAACGCCTGCGTCCTCTGAAGGCAACCACTGGCTCTCTCCCAACAATTACTACCTCCGTAGCTTGTGCCGCCGGCCTAAGATCTATGTGCCCTTGACCACTATACTATTATTAATATCAACTTTGATAAGTGGGCCATGTAACATCAGACTTCAAATAAAATCTGGGATATCCTTGTTTTAGGTTGAATCCCACATGGCGAAAAATGACTGAAATATCTCTGCAATTTTGTGTGTTGTATTTTATGGCCTTGTTGGGGCCATAAAAAGCAAGGATTGATCAACTCATTCTGAATCCCACAGTTTTTTTAGGATTAAGTTTGCAGTAGTCCTTGCGTTTTATGGCCTCATTAAGGGCCATACAACACAACAGACAAAATGGCAGAGATATTTCAGCAATCTTTCGCCATGTAGGATTTGACCTTATATACCTACTTTCCTGAAAGTCAAGCAGGGTAACACCCACCTCAGATTGGAAGACTACAAATGGTTTTGTTAACATCAAAGTGTTGCGAATGATATCATCCTTCATTGTATTTGTTGGGTTTCTATAAATCCGTATCTTTATAAAAAAGAACTATGGTAATAATACGTTTCTAACCAACTAAGAGACTTAATTGAGATAGACATGGTGCAGTTTTTTTTTCCTTTAGCTTGTATAAATCTTTGTATCCATTCTCTTTTGTTATAAGTTTGATTTCTTCCCTTTGCACTTTATCATTTTAGTGTTCCTCATAATATCAGAAAGGTGTTGTAAATCTTTCTGTATTATGTTGTTTCTTTCTATTTTATAGCCATGTTGTTGTTAGTGTGCCGCCATCAGGCATTTGAAAAAAAAGAAAGGTTGTAGTCATTAGGCCAAAACCCACTACGTGAAAAATGGGTCTGAAATGTCTGTGATTCTGGATATCGGCAACATTGGACTCTTGCCAATTTCCTAAATCACAAGGGTACTCACTGCACTTCTTACCACTCCAAATCTGACTATAGCTGATAGTAGCAGGAGAATCTCTGTGATTTTCATTACTGCACAGATGATTTGCTAGAATGATTCACAGAGATATAGAGTATTTGATATTAAAATCACAGTTGTCTCTGACTATTTTCTGTGGTTTGCAATGGTCTCCTGCATAGCATAAACAAATGTAACTTGCATAAATCACAAGCAGAACCCCATTATGACTGTAGTATGTGGAACTTGGCTCCTGATTTATCAAAGACACACCTCTTCTGGTTTCCTAGAAACTGTTGTTTTCTTCTAAATCACAGGGATTTTGAGTCTATCACAGAGATTTCAAGCCCTTTGTGAAGAAAATATCAAAAACTTTTGATATACTATACTCCCTAAATACCAGCACTTTGACAGGGATTCTTAGCCTTTATAGGTCTTCCCTAGACGATATTACCACCCCAATATTGGCTAAGCACCCACATATCCTGTTTCACAATGATTTCCCAACCATTTTCACGTTGTGGGATTTGGCCTATTCAGAGGATAAACCTAGGTACGATGAATCTACTCCTACTAGCTAAAATTAGAGGTTCTCCTCTAATTAGATGTCTGGTGATGAATGTGTCTGCAATCCAGCTGAACAAATAGGGCACTATGGGGCCCATGTACTTCCACCAGAAATCAATGGAAGTAGTTCATTAGCAACAATTGCAAGGGAAATCACATAAAGGGTATTTTTCTAATGAAAGGAGTGTTATAGTGTGTAAAATGGATAGAAGATAACCTTGAATGCCAATTTGGGGGGCATGCAAGTGAGACCCAAGGTAGTCAGAGCAGACAACTTATTCATAGGTCTGTGATAATTTCAAGTTTTGGCTAGACAACATTTATACCATAAATCATCACTATAATGGTTTCACTTTGCTGTCTCCTAATCTAAACCTTATCCTTCATTTAGAAATGAGAGCAGCTGCTTGTCCATAATTATCTTAATGAAGAGTGATTAAGGCCAAATCCCACTACACGAAAAATGGGTCTGAAATGATTGTTTGTGATTCTGGATATTGGCAACCTTGGACTCTTGCCAATTTCCTAAATCACAAAGGTTCTCACTGCACTTCTCCCCACTCCAAATCCCACTATAGCTGATAGTAGGAGGGGAATCTCCGTGATTTTCATTACTGCATGGACGCATTGTTATTATGATTCACAGGGATAGAGTATTTGTTATCAAAAGCACAGTTGTCCCTGACTATTTTTTCAGTTTGTAATAGGCTCCTGCATAGCATAACAAGTGTAGCTCACATAAATCACAAGGAGAACCCCCATTATAAGTGTAGTATGTGGAACTTGGCTCCTGATTTATCAAAGACATATCCGTTGTGATTTTCTAGAAACTGTTGTTTTCTTCTAAATCACAGGGATTTTCAGTTAATCACAGAGATTTCTGGCCCTTTGTGAAGAAAATATCAAAAACTTTTGATGTTTTTCACTCCCCAAATACCAGCACTTTGGCAAGGGTTATTAGCCGTTATAGGCCTTCCTTAGATGATATTACCACCCCAATATTGGCTAAGCTACCACATATGTTATATCACAAGGATTTTCTGCCCATTTTTACGTTGTGGGATTTGGCCTTTAGCACCGATTCTAGGCCCCAAAGTCTCAGGATGCCCCATCTCTCAAAGGTGTGTGGGATAGGGACGTTGGAGACATCGGATTGACATAGCGTCTCTAGTCAAGAAAATATCCCAATCTGACAGATTTAGAGAAATATTTGGGCATCTGATTTGTGGAGTTTGTAGACATTGTCTCTCTATGTTTGGGGTACAACTTTTGAGTTTTAAGGTGATTTCTGTTTGGGGCAGGCATGAGATTCACATAGATCTATCAATCTGTGTGACTTGGGGACCCTTTGGTGAAATCGACTTGTGAACCTTTTAGCACAATAGGGCCCGCGGACTTCACTTAGTACCATTTCTCAAGAGGGATAGTTAAGAGAAAGCGGCCCAACAACTGTTCGTGAACTCATTCATACAGAGTGTCAATGGACTAGACATGCTGTTTGAAGGGAATTTTTAGCTTTAGTGATAAGCTTTAGAGAAGTAAAGGTGTCTTTCTAAACTACCGATACTTTAAGTTATCATAGTAATCTCACACTCAGCTGAGCACGTTTGTAGGGACTGGTGTAACTTCATTGTGTGGCTATGAATCACTCATTTAACAAAACTCTTGCTGTTTTAAATTCACATTGTTCAGCGACAGGAAAGTTCTGGATGAGATAACTTCATTCAATTTACTCCACTTTCTACTCTTTGATTCTCCAGTGCTGTGAAATGACGAGACTGCCTTTGTATCAACTTCGTAATAAACCAACTAGTGCAATAGTTATGCGTATCAAGAAGTGTAGTGCAAAGACATAGACAGACTGTGCCTGAATTACAAAAAGGACATGCAGACAATGTATGACCTGATATAACATGTTTAATCAGTTGCTTCTGCTGTAAGTATAGTGTCATAGTATGTCTACAAGAACCAGCGCAATTAGGGCCTACTGAAGCAAGTGACTTGTAAGGTGCTAGACTGCAACAACAGTCAGAGAATAAACAGGACAATTTATCTAACTCAATGTGCAATCAAGCAGCCCACGTACCTGCCAATTAGCATTGGCAACGGTGCCTTTACTGACTTAATGGGTAGGCTGCAGCTTGTGTATCCTCACATATAGAGTCATCCTAGGGTAAAGAGACACTTCGATCAGGCAGGTACCTTAAGTCGGACACTAACAGTATTAAATTTCAAAGTAAATGTGCATATTCCTCCCTCTCTGGCTCTTAATCACCCTATCTCATTTATTGATACCAGGGAACGAGAAAAATATTGGATTTATTTTGGGTTTGAAACTAGTTGGAGCCTCTCACAAATTACAGACACACGAGTACGTGTGTAATCATGTGTAAGTCCTTGTTTGCCTTTTTATTGTTTGTTTTGTTTGTTGTTATCTGATCTGATTTTTTGTGGTTTATTCCTGCCCATGGATTCCAGGGTATAGTGAACAGGTGAACAAAAGTAAAGCCCTCAATTTACACGACTTTCACTTGATGCACAATGAACATACACCAAGTGGGCATAGCTGTTCAATATGTTGAAAACTGGTTGATCAGCCGGATTTCAATGTTGATTCCACGTTGATAACTAGTTTTTAACAGTTATTCAAATTAGTGTGCCACTTGATAGTATCTTGCAATTGTACATATATACGCCAAGGTAGGGCTAATTGGCGTAGATCTATGCACAGCATACATAGAACACGACCACAACTGTAAATAATGCAGAAGCATATAACTGCAAGACTCAGACAAAGAAATAATGGACATGGGTGTCTTTTTTCTTGTATTCCAATTATGGGTAGGGTGCTCATGTTGGTGACATTCCTATTCTTACTGTTGTTGTGCTATGTAGTATGGAAGGGTAGGACAAATGTTGGTTCAAGGTACATTACCAATCAGTGGGCAAACCCTACAAACAATGATCAGGGTTTTGTTTGCTAGAGGTACCAAGCTGTTGGGCACTGTAATGGGATCATGTAATCAATCAGTGCCAACATCAGGCCTTTAAGCGGGTATTCCACTGCCGTCGGTTGGCCTAGATTTTACTTATTCGACTGATTTTTTTTCTATACTTTTGTATAATCAAAAATAATCGGATTAGCGAAATTTCGGCCGACCGATGGCAGTGGAGCGTTGATTCCACCGAAGCTGATTGTTGTCCGATTTGGTCATCGGGTTGCTTCAGGGGCACATCGGGCACCATCGACAGGTACTCGATTTTAAAAAAAAAATCGGGTACCCATTGGGCTGCTTCACTGTCAGGCCGACAGAAATAGTTCCCTTTTCTCTCACTTTGGGTAACGCTATCGGGCTGCTTGTCACATGCAAGTCATGTGACCTTCGCTCACAAAGAAAATTTAGGATAGAGTAGGTTTGAGGCGTTGGAGTAGGGGAGGAAAAAAGTCTTTCAAACCCCCTAGAGGTAAAATAGAATGTTCAGACGAAGTCCAAGAGACGCAGGAAGAAACTAAAGAACCTGCTAAATGTTTCTCCGCTAGAGGTAAGGCCCGGTTACCCGACTTGACAGAAGATGAGTTGGCAGACGCTGGTACGGCCATGTCCAAAAACAATACCGCTACTAAAAAGAGGCCTACGAAGGTTGTCGTGGAGGACAATTCAGATGAAATAGACATCATAACCACAGAAGACAGTGCACTAGACCTTAGAGTGTAGAACCCATTGCTTCCACTCCTGTGTCACAGAAGGAGGGGGGTCAACCTGTGCCCATTCTTCAGGTCCTCTCCCCCGTCTGCTGAAAAACATGGGTACAAAGCGTAACCTGCTGTCCAACTTGGAAAAGGTGGGGGGACAGGTATCCCTCCACCTCCTAAAAAGAAGAAAAAGGTGGCACGAGCAAACACACAAGATAGTTCATGTTCATCAGGCCCCCCTGCCCAGAAGGCCTGTATCAAAACTCCTCCATACACCTTTTCTGGTAGGAGTGAGCAGGTACAAGACGACAGTGTAGATGAAGTGCAAGGTCAGGGAGACCAGGGTGAGGAGGGTCAAGAGGCAGACATCCCCGACAATCAGGCTACCCCTGTGGTTACCCACAAAAAACTATCAGAGATCTCAAGAAAAAACCTTCTGGAGCTAATGCCAGCAGCGGGAGGCAGTACTTCAAAGATCCCCAAGTACTGGAACAACTGTGTGAACTGTGGCAGCAATGCACCCACCTATATGATAAAAGTCACTCATTGTATAAGGACCCCACAGCTAAGTGGACAGCTCAAGCTAAGATGTCGGATGAACTCAATATCCCAGGTAAATTTTTTTTTTATCATTTATTCTCTTAACTACCTGAGTATGTGCCTTAAACAATTTGTTCTATCGTATTATATCATGTACTTACTAAGTGACTGTAATTAATTTGGTTCTTATTTATATGGTGTTCATTTTCACGTGCCGATGTTAATTAATTCCTCAGGAAATAGTTCTATATCTCTCATCTTTTGTCCTAGTACATGTTAATGACCCACATGGTAGCAGCAATTGTGTTTTATTCTGTTTTAAAATTCCTCAGACACCTGGCTGAAATTTTTTTCATTTATTAAATTAAGACATTTTTATGTCTTGCAGGAGGTTGTACGCCCCAAACCCCAGGAGGAACCATCCCAGGAGGCAGGTACTATCCTGATAGAGAGTCTTCTGATGAGACTGAAGATGATTCCATCGCCACTAGGACCCGATTTTCTCCCCACAGGAAGAACACTTCAGGTGGGTCTGCAAGATCCAACGGAGCACATCCTACTCCTGCTAATAAAGGCAAGGGGTCTGGTAAAACTTCTTCTGACAAGAAGGGTGCTGTTCCTTCTACCAGTGGTGAAAATTATAAGACTATTAACTACAACATTCCCAAGAAAACTGCAGCAAGAGATGCTGCCAAGGCAGAGTACATGGAGAAGAGAGAGCCACAACACCTTAAAGCTGGAGATAAAAAAGAGAAGACAGTGCCAGAGATACTTCAGTTAAGAGAAAAATTCTATGAGTCGTACGGGGATTCTTTGAATGATCTTATTACCATAGTAGGCCAGAGAGCCCAGGCTCAGGCTCAACCTCTTTCCCTCCCCCCGACAAGGAGGTATCTCCTGACACACAGTGGTGCAAGATGTTAGAGATGGAGATGGCACGCATGACTCAAAAGATGAAGGATAAGTTTAACCCTTGGGTGCCCAAGCGCGCATTTAAGCGCGGCTTTGTGCTTAAATGCATGTATATTGAAAGAAATTTTCATCCAGACACTTCTACGGGTCCAATCTGCACAGGGGTGCCAGGTAACAACATATAGAAGAGACCTGTTTGTGATAGGTTGTAGTGGTTGCAGAACACCAATTGGCGGGAGGTGGCAGCAGGAGACACTTTGTAGCTCCATACTAAAGGGTGTTGTACAATGATTATTGGTCTAAAATCTGACAGTGGGTAGGCAAACCAGGCATCAAATTAATCCTTAGGATGTATATTAATCGATTTGAGTGTTATTTAGGCTGATATTTGAGGGTAAGTTGAGGGGGGTGCACTCTTTTCAATTACAGAATTTATTGCAATCATTCACTGCAAAACCTCCACACTCTATGGCCGATAGCAGAAAAGTTAATTACATTGTACCACATCTCATGGCCCTAAATTAATGGGAAAAATGTGTGCCTACATGAAAATAACAGTGGCTAAGCCCAGAAATTCGCACAAATATTTTATTTTCGCCCATATGCTATATAAGCCAACAGTGAGAAAATAATTAGTGTCCTGCAGCCTAGTTGGGCCTGTAAGGTGGCAGCAGGGTTCCTGGAGGAGGGGTTGCTGGGGAATGGCAAACTTCCAGAAAGCGACTTAGTCAGTATTATAGGTGTGTGGGTGGTAGAGACAGGGAAGCCTTAGGTGTAGGAGGACCAAGCTGAGCTGCTCCTGATGAATCGGGTATTGCTCAGGTGACAGAAGGACATCAGGCTTTGTGTCAGATATTGGAGCCACTCTTATGTAGTGCTAAGGTAGGACCAGTCAATTACATTGTCAGAAAGGCTTTGCATGTGGGAGAAGAATAGAACCGAGACTACAATCCTTCCGGGGCTACAGTCTAATTAATATTCTATACATAGTCTACATTTTCTTACTTCTTTCTTTCCTCTGTTCTTACTTCATCTTGGTCCATCAATTCCTAATTAGGATACTGACATGCACAGACCTGTAGTATATTTTTCGATACCTTCCAAGGGGTTTATGTGATGAAACAATGTGATATTGACTTCTCGCTCATCAAAGTATTCTTGAGGCAGTTAATTACTGCTATTCTTGGTTTCCTTTTGTAAATTAGCCTTAGAATAGTGTATTGAACGTATCATGATTTTTTATTAAGTTAGCTAGTTGAAACTGCAAGAACAATAAGATATACATATATACATTCATTGCAGTAAGCAAGTGTATCATCACTAAGGGTGAACTGCATGCTTGATTTGCTTCTCTACTTTCTTTTACAGTTTTAGTCTATAACATTTAGTATAGATCGGTATGGTTGTAATTCACCTCGCTGATAGAACACCGGTTGCATGAACTAGGAATATAGTGACCACGGTGCATCTTGCACTAATATCCCTTTTCCCAGATTGTGTCACAGTGGATGTTTCTTCATTCATATATCTGATATTGCTAAAGAAAAGCGGGTTAATGATCATTATTAGCATGTTCCTAACACATTTGTGTATCGACTGATGTAGCCTACACTAATAGGCATCTTGTCGATGTAGATGTAGATCAGGGTGACTGATGCATATCATTCCTGACTAGCTGTTGTTTTTATCGACCACTTTTACATACATCATCTGTGCCTTTTTTTCATCAATGGCCACGTACACATGTATACATCAGACCATGATGAAACAGACGTATTGCATTAAGGGTAATGAAACATCCCATAGACATGATGGCTATGTATATCTGGGCAAGGAGAGACTATTCCACATACATGAAATACTATCAATATAATTTTGTAGCAATTATAATATATCACGAATGTGAGACGAGAAAAATAGGATGATGATTACCTTATCTTTTATTCATGTACTCTGATGGCCTTTTAGATAACATCATCATGAAGAAAACAGTCACGTTAGCACATACTGTGACCCATCAAGGTAGAACACCCCTGCACGGGGGATTTTTGATTCCCCATTTGGACATCAGGGGAATTGGAGGGCAAAGTTACTCTAAAATCATTATTAGAATACATTAGGCTAATTTCTGATGCAGAATTCAATGGTTTCATTAAAAATGCACTATTTTCGGTAGAAATGGCCCATATTTGGAAGGTAAAATGAACATTTATCATAAGAAAATAACCTATATACCTGTTCCTGGTTGCCATGGCAACCATTCCAATAATCAAAATTTGCAGATTTTCATGCCAATTTTTGGGGATACCTACCAAAAACCTAAAACTGAAAACAGAAATGGAAAATAATTATAGATCAAAATCTATGATAAAAATTATCATAATTATTATTATGTATTTTTTATGAAAAAGGCTGTTTTTGCTTGCCTGGTCACTACTGGTGAAGATCATGACTTGGAAGAGATCTAGAGATGAATTTGGTCGCCAGGATGTTCATGTACTGCTAAATGTACAAAGGTCATTTATTGGCAATCATACATAAATGAACCTGGATATGGACTGAGCTGGGTGCTAAAACGGACTCATAAACCGCAAATATGCCTATTATTACAAACAGATGGGGGCTGTAGTGTACCACACGAGGTAGGCAGGGCTGGGGTTATGAATACTTGACGACTTGAAGGCAGAGCCTGAGGCTTGCTTGAATCAGGGTTAACTAGCACTGCTACATTATGGACCTAATTGGGTCATCAGCCTTATAAAGGAGATACATTGAAATGCTAGGTTCAGACTAGGGGTATGTTTATTGATGTTTAGGGGTCCGTTATGTTACTGCCATGACCAACCTTTAGGATAAGTATGCACAATTTGTATTTTTTCTTTTGGTTATTACTGTTTCATATTATATGTAGCTTGGTGTTCATATCAAGTGGCTAACGAGGGTCATGGTAAATGATAAACACAAACCTACTGTAAGGAGGTAAAATGCTTTATCTGATCATTCTATATATCTCAAGTGGAAATGCTCCAATAATGTCTTCACAGACACTAGACTAAAGATAATTTGAACTTGAACTTGAATACCAAGCATGACCTGCTTGGCATCAAGTTTATATCATCTTTTCATGAGATCCCGTGGAGATTTTATGTGAATAGCAACTGCTCGTAGGCATAATGTTAAAACGCCAATTCCCACCCACCCCTCTCAGGGGAGACAGCGCCCCTCCCCCACTGTCACTCAGGGTGGATCAGCGACAATGAATGCCATGGTGGCTCACCTGCGCCTATATGCATGGTAAAAAGCTCATATATCCTGGAAATTGCCAGGACTGCAGGTCACGTACTGATATCAGTAGTATAAACTATCAAGATTAGTTTTAACTACCAATACTCCCTGTCAGAGAACTACTAAAACGTACTGGGTATTGATTAGAATTACCTAGAAATGTGGGTATCAAGCAAACACATGTACGTTGGGAAGAGGCACTCTACAGTTACCAATTATTTAATCTCCTTCTAAATTTACAACCGGCCGCCACCTTAATTTCAATATTGTATGTCTGGTTCTACAGCAATCAGCTTTTTCTATTCAACACTTCTCCCAGCATGCTATACATTGTCTGCTTCATGCTACATTGGCATAGGTTTCAGAATGACATGGCCTGCTTTCAGCACCTATTTCTGGTAAGATTGCGTCCTCAATGTAATTAATATACACTAGGTTACATTCATTGCAAGACCTCCACACTGAAAATGATTCAGTCCCAACTCGTCAGGTTGACGACCTAGGATCCTTAGACAGTGACAGAGAGGTACAGATAGGGGACAGCACTCTACCAAGAGAGTCATTCTATAAAGAGAGACTTGCACAGCTGTTGTATGCTAGAGCTTAAGTTCTCCCTGTAATGATACCGCCATGCATAATCACTACTGACTATGCATGTTCATCCATGCAATTGAGATTAAATATGGACCAAGAACATGTAAGGTGAGTGGAAACTTTGCTCTGAAGGTCTAGGCCAATGAGCACTTTATGTGGTCATGTTGTAACTACACAAATCTACAACTTTAGGTATTCAGTTTGAGGACCCAAGGTTGTCAGTCTGATGATATTGTGTAATCAGCTTTACTAGCTTGGGGTCATTCTGGGGCGTTCAGTGCAATGATGACATACATAATTGGGTTAAGATCTTCATAAGGCGATTTTCTGGTACATTCTCACCTAATTCTATCCCTATAGTGCCTAGGGTATAGGGTGTTGACCTTCCTATATTGTAAACATGAGATTCAAAATTGTAAACATGAGATTTCAGGGGTTATTTTATGGGTGATCGATCTCCTTGTGCACCATATTTACCAACTAACCTGCACCTGCACAGACTGTGATTGGGTGGGAGTTCAATATGTAAACATCAACACAGCAAAATATAAATAACAACACAGCAGTCACACAGATCGCAGGGTCTTGTACTGTAAAAATCAAACCTGTCTGATATTGAGTTGCAGAGTCATCAATGTGAAAGTCTGCAATATTTACATTAGGTCAACTTGATTTAGTAAACAAAAAAATCTTTTGACAACAAAAATGTGCCTGAGATTGTACACAAAGGCTTCCCCACATAAACAGAAAGCTCTCTCAATCTTCTATTTACACCTTGAAATAATAACAAATACCACTCGATAATCTGTGTTTGTGTCTGCTTTTGTGAGAATAGCTCCGATTTTCAACAAAAATCGTGTAGTGGAGCCTCACCTATTAGGTGCAGGTTACCTTGCGTTGCATTAACCCTGTGGCAGCAAACTGGTATAGTGTAACTCGCCCCTGACTCGACATTCAGGTACATTCACCGCCGCTATGGGAAAGTCATCATTACTGACGGGTTTAAGGTCGTCATGCCTTTGTGAAGACCTAAAGTTGTCATTCCGACGACCCTCTATGGTCCACTAGTGTAAAGATATACAATAAGGGTGCCCCACTTTCCAATTCCAGGATTCATAAGATCGAATCTAGGATATGTATCAACCAATTCTTTAATTAACCTTTTGCATTGACAGTTAGAAAGTAATGGGTGTTAAACTCATTTGAAACGGAAAATTCCCTATGAAATAAAGATGTTTTAGAGAAAACCTGTCATACAACACTAATATCACCAGTTGAGATACCTCTTTTGTGCTTGGGGGTTTAGTATAACTCTCTATCATATTGATTGAGTACAGCAGATATTAGGTGCATATAGGCACCAACGAGATTGTAATGGCCAATCTGACCTATGGTGCAGGCTTGAAGTAGCCTAATAAAGACTCATTGATGGTGGGGGGAGAGAAGTTTTAAAATGTCTACTACAATACAGGACGATTTTAAACATGCAGTTACACCTTTACTGCATAGCTTGATAAAGCTAAACGTTTTTTTCCAAAGTGACGACTTTGGGTCGTCAGTGACGTCCGACCTAAAGTCGTCATATATGACGACCCAGTGACGACTTAAAGCTGTAGTTTTAGGTATTGTTAACTTGAGCACCTAAAATCGTCAGTGCTGACGAGTTTCTGATCCTCGAAGGTTTTCAGTGTTGAGTTGACCGTTTGACCCTTGGGCATACATATTTCATGATCTATGAGTGTGGCTTGGGCCTGCTCGTGATCTTTCCTTTTTAGTTAATGAGAGACAGTCGATTGCTTCTTTGTCTTATCTAAAAGTCCAAGGCAGACGACTAGAGGTACGAACGTGCTAAGTGGTCAAGTAAGGGGCCATCTATCCTAGTTAGATGAAAGGCTTGAGGTGAACATTTTGCTGACATCCCAACACTGTTGATCATTTACGCATTTTTTGCAAATTAATACTGTATGTAGTATGGAAAGGTTATCATTCTCTCCCACCTTTCTAGAATAAAAGCTGACACCTCTCTGATGTATTGGATGACTGACTGATGCACTGGGCACCCCTCTGACACACTGGGCACCCCTGTGATGCACTGGACACCCCTCTGACGTACTAGGCACCCCTCTGGAACACTGGACACCTCTCTGGACCTCTGGACGCCTCTCTGGAACACTGGAACCCCTCTCAATGCCTCTCTGGAACACTGGACGCCTCTCTGGGACACTGGATGCCTCTCTGGAACACTGGATGCCCCTGACGTACTGAGCACCCCTCTGACATACTGGGTGCCCCTCTGATGCACTGGGCAGCCCTCTGATGCACTGTGCGCCCTCCTGACATACTGCCAACCTCCATGATGTCCCTGGTTGATTAATAACTCCATACTACTTTCTCAGAGTATTGATTACTTCACTCTGCCTATTAGTATCTGTTATAGCACTGCTACTACTGCTCTATTTCATGCTCTGAACAATCTTTGAACCAGCTGTGCTTTGGCCTATTAAATTTGAATACATATTGAAATTTGTGAATAACCTTTAGGGTTCTCCAACAGCAATGTTAGGGTAAGGCTGATTGCCTACCGTCACTATGTGGGACAGATATGACCGCACACAGATTAGGTAAAGGCAGAATTTGGGCCTTTTCCCTAAAAGTGATTGCTTTCTACTATAATTACACCATATTTCACTTATGGCTTAATATCAAGGTTCTAGGGATCAAAATATATTACAAAATACCAAATGGGAAGCTAGTATGCGGTTTATAATATATTTATTAATGTTACTCACTATCTCAGGAGATATCCATCAAAAGGTCACAATATTCTCAATAGTAGTTCATATTATCAAATATCCAGTATGAATCCCACTGTACATAGCCATACACAGTTCACAATATAATAAAGTTCAGGTTCCAGAGCTTAACAAAATACAACATAAAAACAGGCAGAGGGTTCCAAATAAAGTCACAGTACCTTTAGGGTTATAATGCTACAGGTTCCTGGTAGCATATATAACCCACCCCTAGAGTCCTAGCAGTCCCTGGCTATATCTGCTCCCATAGCCACTCCACACTGGGAACTGCTGCTCCTAGGCTCCTAGCTCCTTGGTCTCTGGACTCCTACTGACTGTCTCTAACCTTTCTAACTCTATTTAACCTCATCATTGTTAGCCTGCTATAACCATATTTGGACATTGAACAAGCCCCAACTAGTGTGTGGCTTGGTTGTCACACCCTGAGTGGTGGAGGTGGGGGGGGGGGCTGGTGGCACTGAAACTAAGTGGGAGTACCAGCTTTAGCACCTCCACCTCCACCCTGGAGCTGACAGCCCACACAGTTGCACTCTAATACCCATCATATTTCTAACCAAATATATATCAAAATGCCTTTGCAACATTAATATACAAATAAATGACAATTGATATGATTCCAATATTATATGTTATATAACATTGCATCATAATACCAAAGCTCCGCACATATAGCCCTACATTAGCCAAGCTGAAGTAATAGAGGGAGCCTTTGAGGATCCGCACGATTCTGTGGAATGAATAGAGTTCAGGAAAGGGAGCGAAAAAAATCAGAACAGAAAATGCTAGTGTCAAGACTGGCTCCCTTATGTTGGTGTACAACAGAACATACCTGGCAGCAAGCTCTTTTAATGGATCAAGCCTAAAACAACTTAACTTGTGTTAATAATAATGTATACTATCATGCCTAAAACAACTAAACTTATGTTAATAATAATAATGACAGCTCAGAACTATCCAAGTTAGATCCTAGAGGATAACGCAATCTATGTCATGTAATCACTTATAGTGTAGAAATACAGTTTACCATGTTCATAGAGTCCCAAATTGTTTTTTTATAGCCAGTAAGTGGGTATGTTTATAGGGACACCCGTAAGATGTCATAAAATGATCTGCATCTCATTATTCATAGGATTGGTTTTGGGTCCGCTTTTGTTCCTAATTTACATAAATGCCTTTGTTGGTGAAATTGAGAAATGTAAATTCATCCTATAAGCGGATGACCTGGTCATTTACACCTGTGGCCTGTCTCGTGAGTCCATAAGCAGGCACTTGCAGGATGACCTACATAGAATAGCCATTTGGTGTGATCACAGACGACTGACTGTTAATGCAGACAAAAGTAAGGTAATGTGGTGTCATAGAGCCAGGGACGAATGTGATCTGACTGACAGTACTATGTACCATGGTGCGCCACTTGAAACAGTGCATGACTACTGCTACCTGGGTGTAACAGTGGACAGGCACTTGAGTTTCCAAAAGTATTGTAACATCATAAAAACAAATGTACTTGACAGGCTTTATCTATTGAGACAGGTAAGTAAAGTAGTTGACACTACCCTAGCACTTCGGATATATAAACAAGTGGTACTACCGTCATTTGATTATGGTGATATTGTTGTAGACGGTACCTCCAAACGACTGAAAAACAGCTACAGACAAGTCAAAAATATTGTCTGAGGCTGTGTAGAACAAGATCCCTACTGAGCCTCATGTACAAGCTCTCCAGAAATGCTGTGAATATTGAACATCACATTAGGGTACTCAGAAGTAACAGTCAAATCAAAATGAAATTGGAAAGAGCAACTGGTGCCCACTTTGACAAGAGCCCCTTAGCCAGAGGTGTAAAGTTATGTGACCATGTTAGTGGGGACATTCAAATTCAACCGAGTAAAGAAGAATTTGTAAAAGGTCTAAACAATGCAAATGTCGTGTACTTAATTGTATTTGCATAGATGTCTGCTTGATAGGAAAATTTATTCATTTGCATATGCTTGACATGTATGGTTTAAATATTTGAATTGGTTGATACGAACAACTTATGTTACTATATGATTATTTGACCAATAAAACTTGTTCAAACTAAAACTATGGTGTAATTGTTAAATTGCACTTTTCATGAAAGTCTTTTTTTTTTATCTAAATTGGGTCCAAACCTTAACACTTATATACACGACGCTGTCTTATTTCAGACATAGCACTTAGATGTATTATAACATTACGGCGGTATTCGAGTTATCATGCTGGGAAAACTAAAAGCCTAAATTGAAAAAAGTGCAATAGTCCTATCAAGAGACAATTTGAGCAATAGCAATAGTCATTATTTTTATGCAACTAAGCGAGAATACTGTTTAGTCCTTCACATCAGTAGAGTATGAAGACTGCAGAAGAGCGATAAGCACTTTGGGTAAAATTCTAGATCCTGGTAAATTAGCCTTAGACACCATAGTTAATAATCATATCAATTAAGCAATGCATCCCTACAGAATCCGTCTGCAACAAGAAGCATGCAATCTCGGATTGTACAAGAGACTATAGTTTCATCTCCATGGTAGAGGTTTATATGGAACATTGGGTAATTTAATGTACTTGGAACCCTTAAGCCAAAGCAAAATGGGAGCTCAAGCTAATCAAATCTGACAAGAGTTGTTTCTTTATCAGATCAGAGTCTTAATTCTGAATAACCAGATTGTCAATCATACACAACATTTATCTTCTCAAGAACTCTGGGTTAAGATTATGGATTCACTATGGATTCATACTTTCATCAACCAGATAAAAATCTTAGACAAGCTCACTGCTGATAACTTTCCACCTCAAGCACATCACTCATAATCCTCAGGTGAACTGCAGATAACAAATCTCAAGGCAAACTTAGTCATTAATATTGTTATCCGTTCTTACCTAGATCTACTTTACCAGTAGATCAGTCCTAATAGAGTCCCGCATAAACAACTATAATGAATGATTGGTTTGATTTAGCAGAGTTTTTAATCAGAGACAACTTAGAACCATGGACCTATTTTCCCAATGAATCTGATAAAACAGGAAGTACAAGTGGTGCTCAGAAGTTGCTTCCTATCAAGCTGGAAAGGTGCTCTCTGTGGGATGTAGTATCAGAGTAAACTAACAAGGTCACCAGTAGCTTATAGATATGGGCTACAATGTGAGTAACTCCTTTGATCAACGTGTTAAAAGGTACACCCGCTAGACCCCTCAAGAGCACCATGACTGAATGTTTCCTCATATACACGAGAAACCATCGATGGCTTTGGTTGTAGGTGTTGCAAAGAATGTCACTCACTTCAACACCTTTGACAGAGCTATGCCAGATAAATACAGCCGACAAGTATATCATATGAACAAGGAAACCACAATAATCTCCCTTGTCAGTACCTCGTGGGAGGCAAGGCAGCCACTGCCAGCAACAAAAATAAAACAATCTATTATCTCAAAGTCACTCTCAGGCACAGCAGACTGAGAGGAGCTCAAACCAAGTCGGTGTCATATTACACCACACCACCTGTGGGCCTGTGTGTGGTAACCAGGAGGAAATATAAACATTTAGGGTTAATGACCAATTCTGCTCACCCTAGTGTTAGAAGGGGATACAGCATTTTCCTTGTTTTAGATAATTCCTCTTTTAACATAGTATGAGCAATACAATTCCATCTAGTCTGTTATGATATGATGGAATAACAGAAATTTACAGAAGGGGCCGGTTAAAAATGTTTTGCCTCCTCTCGGGATGAGGGCTCTTTTGCACCTCCATGAGAAAATCCACCACCCCTCCTCCTACTATCCTTAAAAAAATATTAACCTCCAAGGGATTGGTCATCTTTTTACAACAGGGGTGGCCGCCAAGGGGTAAAATACAACATTGCGACATTTGGTCATTTTGAGGTGATATTCCTACATCACCAACTTGAATTTTGGCAACTAGGGTAACTGCAGTTACCCGATCCAACATGGCAGATGTACCTGTCACACGGTCTCCATGATGAACTATTTTACTTATTTTTAGCCATTCTGGTTGGAGTATGCAGTTCTTATTGCCAGGTACTTTTCAGATAACATCATTATCATAAATACATCTAACATATTTGGCCTAACTACCTTATTCTTACTTATCTGAGTTGTTTATATCCCTAGTACACCTCATGTAATTACCCTAGTATTTGATATTGTGAACCAAATTAGTTACCCTATTACACCCACATCTCAAAACCCTGTTTACTGATGTTCTAGATCACTTCAGCCTACAGTTAGTTCAGACTATTGGGAATATTCCGAACGACATCGGTGGATCAACATGGTAAAAGGTAAGCCCGCGAAGGCGTGTGCAGGCGTACCTTTTACCATGTTGATCCACCGATGTCAATTGGAATATTCCCAATAGTCTGAACTAACTAGTCTATACACCTCTGCATCATTCAAATCCACAGGAGTAAAGTGTAATTCAACCTTTTATATCTGTATGGGCTTAGCATCTGGCATGTTGGATTGGGTAACTGCAATTACCCTAGTACTTGTCATCATGATGAGTCTAAGTTTGTCTGTGTGTAGGGCAGAGTAGCTCAGCACATGGGTGGATTAAAATGAGGTAGTAGTGAGCCCCACTGCTCAGTGGACACAATGTCATGACCCTGGTGTTATCTAAGCAGAATCTAAACAATCAGTGTGTCATGCTGGACCTGTAGGACTAGGCCCAATACGTAGAACATGATGACTTCTATTTGATAAGACTTATCAGGTTCATGAAAGAAAAAAAAACTCATGCTGAAAATGCCTTTACACATCTATTGACATTGTAATTTCTGAACTTCTCTGCTTTTGTTGCACTGAATATACTTATTGGTTACATTTCTCATTGTTTGATATATATGATTAATAAAATAAGTGGTCTTATTTACTTGTCTGAAAAGGAATATAATCATCCTGAGCCCAATACCCTCAGAAACTACCATTGGACAATGGCTTTGACAAGGCTTAAAATTTGATTGGGTTTAGTTGCAGGCATAATGTGGTGAGACAAAAGGGTTTCAAAATTAGATAATTCTTTATTACTGATGCAACAGGTTGTTAATTATTTACGAAAATGAATTTCAATTTCAGAAACCCATAACTTTAATCATGACAAGAGTGTGAATGCATAATTATAATGGCATGACAATATATTATGCTGAGATCCATTCATCAGTACCAAGTAATTTAGGTCTCAATTCTTTGTATAATGTCGAGCCACAAATGGTCACATAATTATTTATCATTTGTGACATGTACTCGGAAATGGGCCCTTATCCCCTCCCCCTGCACTAAGGGCCCTTTTCGCAGATTGTGTCACATTTATCAATGTTGGGGACTAAACATTTCAGTTTTCAGGAGGAAGATTTTGAAGTTGCCAAACATGTTGTTTGAACGGCAAATGGCTTGTCACATGGATGAATTCCCTCTCACGATGTCATACTCCTTGTCATTGTTGTCCCCGATTAAGGTAGGATGAAGGCACAAGCTCATGAGTTTGCAACAAATAAAAGTGAAAAAATCGTAAAAAATAAATCTTTCTTTCTAATAATTTCTCAATTGAAATGGAAAATATAGGCCTTGAGGAACATGCACATGAAATGTCATGATATAGCTACGATTCTTTCTTGGGAAATTATTATTGTGAAAATACCTTGTAAAATGATAGTTTTCACCATTGCCCCTGAAATTGGAATATTTTCTGATAAAAAGGCCTGTTGCTAATCAGCCATTAGGAATAGAACAGAATGGATAGCACCATTGGATTACTTGGCATCGATTTAGGGGGGGTAGGTAACTTTAGAATTTTCATAGGATAAGTATTACCGATGTTAGAGTCTCTCACATTTTAGCTTCTCCTGTACTTCATATGGCTCCATATGACCCCATATGACCCCATATGGCGTAACGGACGCGTAACGGACACTCTTAACATGGTTGTTTTGTGACAATGAGATAAAAACATTGTAAAAATGCAGAGAATGCATATTTTTGAATTCTAACAGTGTCTATTTACATCTACAGAAAATTCCCAATCGTTCCATGGCATTTTCAAGCATCTCTCTACCCAATTTGTATGTTTAAAAGATTTTCATAAAAGAAAATAACAGATTATCATTTTATTAGTATTTGCAAAGGATTTTTTCCAGAAAAGACAGAAAATTGGAAAAATATAGTAAAAACTCATTGATCACATCATAGGTATGGCAATAATATCAATTTTGTCATAGATAGTAATTTGATTTATAATAACATCTCTTTCTCTTTGCATTTTTTAAATGAAATTCTAATAGTGTCTTTGTGCCATTCTCGTATATGGGGTCTGTGGCATCCTCATGAGCTTCACCCTAAAGGTAGTGCCAACATCTAAGTGGGCAGGTAATTCCCCTTGTTATTCATAATGTGGATTGTGGTTACCAGATCCTACGTAATGCTGACAAGAGCATATTTTTAAAGGGTGGTGCTCTAAGATCAGCTAAGTACTATGAAATTGGGGTTTTCAAGTCCTAGAAGCTGTAAGCTACAATAGAAACTTTTATTCAAATCTGATTCTGAATCTTGTAAAAGGATGCAGTTATGAAAGCTAGATATCAAAGGGTTTTAATACAGGCTCTTGCAGGCTAGGGTGTTCTAAGTACACTCACTACAAATACCCCTTGCAAAGATAATAGTATCTGGTATATTGCCTCAGTGCATGGCATTTCTCTACCCTTCCCATCGATCTCTGCTGACATGCAATGGTAAGCCTTTCTCATCAATATCGAAAAAGAGGTCACCTCATTGAATCATACTAAGTGCTACATTGTGACAGGCTAGGGTATAATTATGTGTCAGTATGTGAAGGCACTGCGACCTGTGATGAAGGGAGCTGTGATGGGAGACATAAATAAATCGGGTATGCTTGTCATTGCTACATGTGAGATTTGATGGATATACCCTTTTCATCTATCTTCAAAGCAAAATGGTATACAGAGAGCAGGGCAGATGGCAGAGAATTCGTACCAGAGCTTCATGCCACATGAAGTATATATTATGTTACCATTATGCATGCCTCTTTACTTGTATTGTCTTTGAATGATGTGAGACACACCTTTTTTTCTACTGTGGAAGCTTTCCATTTCAGACAATGTGTCATGAAAGTAGGAGATGCATCATATGTCACTGTGTGGCTTGTATATAATTTCCTTTACCCATGCTTTTTAGTTATCCCATTTAGGCTGACTTCATACTAGGCTTCATAATGATTTACTGGCAGTTGCACAGGCAAACATAATTATTTTGTGCAGGCAGCTACATATAAGGATCTCCCTTTCCAGAGAAAAGCAGTAGGGTTTTAGCCAAGGGCATTCAATGAAGGAATGAGCTCATACTCTCTCAGTTAGGGTACAGTCTTGGATCCTCAGGTATAACAGGAAAAGGTTAATCATGTTAGGCACCCCTGACGGTCCATATGCTGTCCCGAAAAGACATTCATGGTTAGCCAATGATCCAAAAAGGCAACTCAGCTTGACGGGGATGGGGGTGCAGTTATGTCATATAAGGATATATAAGGATGCCACTATGACAGAATAATTGGAAGAATGGAAGTTACATATGGTCAATTGCATTGAATTGGGGACAATATCGGTCCAAAACAGTGAAATTTCTATAATGCTTTGATCAACTTGAATTTTCTGTCCACAATATCGGCATATCAAAGAATATAACCTGTTAGTTGGAACATTAATATTGAAAATCATTGATTTCAGCTCAAAAATATGTATAACACTAGATTCTATGGAAATCTGGCAAAAAAGACCCTTTACTAGGGGCATAGTTTATTTATGATAAAACTCGTTTTCCATAACCGCTTTCATTGTCTTTTGATTGAGAAACGTTTCCATATACCAATTGGTAATTCAATCTAGAGTTTTGGAAGTAGATAAATGTGTGTGGCATGTATAGTTCCATTTAGCACGTATGGTTCTGTGTACCTTTTGAACAAGAAAAGTTGTGATATACTTTGAATATATTGTACAATTTTACCATAAATTATCTTATTTAGTCCTCATCTAAGTAGCTTTTAATGAGACAAATATTTTTCATTGCATCCCAAGGGTAAATTCACAATCAGGCCAAACATATGGTACGTATGGTTCCTCTCAAACTACCCAAAATCCAGGGGTATTTCTAACATCCATTTAAATCTGATATATATTATCAGTCTTGCTCTGGGGTCGGGAGAAAAATGAGGCATGGACGGTTCCACTCTAGCTACACCAGGCTGATGATATACACACATCCTCGAGGAGCGAATAAGCGCTCACCTCCTCGAGGTGCGAGCAGTGGCCTTATCTCACCTCGAGGAGGTGTACCACATGGAGGTGAAAATAAGAATCCTTACTCTCATCTCGAAGAGGTATGCTCTTATTCACACCTCCTCGAGGTGTGCATACAAATTTCAGACCCCTTAGGAGGGGTCTGAAATTTGTATGCATCCCTCAAACCATCACCCCCCCCTATTAATATTGATCAGTCCCTAAGAGGGGTCTGAAATTGTTTTGTCCACCCCTAAACCCACCAACACCCCCAACAGCCGGTCAAAATTTAACTATTCTACGCCAAATTTAAGGGGTTTAAAAAAATGAGCCCCCTTTTAAAAAATGATGATTCCCTAACTTTTTGTGACCCCCCAACCCCTGCCCGGGCCTAAGCCCTGCTGGGCTTTCACCACTTCGAGGTATAGATAGGGGTCTTATAGCGACATCCTTGAGGTGAGAATAAGGATTTTATTTTCACCACGGCAAGGTGCATATAAGGGTGATTATACACACCTCGGCAAGGTGAGAATAAGGAACGCTATACACACATCTTAGAGGTGCAAATATCGCTTCCCGCTACATCACAAGGTTTTCAGAAATAACTCCTGACAGACAGGGGAAATAAATCTCAAAGTGAAATATATTTTTTAGCAAATAGGCTTATTCGTGGCACCTTACCGCTAAGTGAAATATATAATGCCAAATACCATGGGCAAATGGAAAATACATTAGCATTGGCTTTCAATGTTGGCTTACTTTGCTTCATATTATTGGGGGCCCTAGGAACAAAACGTTCAAGTTACTCCTAAAATGGCCCTCGCATTGCAGTCTGCTGTCTTAAATATCAATCTTACATGGGCAAAACTATGGTTTGTAGGCAAGACCCTGACCATACCCACCTAATGATAATAGAAAATGTCCATGAACCTCTCTTTTTAGACGTGTTTATCTCCTTCCCATGGGAAAAAAGTGGGTTTGTCCCCATCTCACTGCAATTGGCCATTATGTTGTCCTTAATTAAGCCCACTCCCTTTCTGTCTAATGTTAAAGGCCTCTCCATGATAGTGTAAAGGGAGTGGCTTATCTATGAGTGAGGGGTAAAAGTTTAACTACTGAGAATGCAAACAGGTAAAACATGTGATTCCAATATGCTCAAAACTGTTGTTTAAAAATCTGTCTCAAAGTGCCACATCTTACTGAAACCCCTTATGTTCATAATATCACAAATTGTAATCTTTTATCTGATAGGAGACATATGCATTTATTGAATTATATGTATACAAGATCTAGGTGTGATGATTATATTGATCATAGGCAGATAAGAACAAGGCAACATTTGGCTCCCACATGTAAGGTATTATTCCCAAACACTGTTTCATATAATTATGAAAAGTGTTGAGTACTTTGGTGCCATTAGTTGGAATGCTCTCCCAACCATAAGACGAAATTCTGAAACTTTGTCAATTTTTAAGACAAATAGTAAAAAATTATTACGAGAACTTGTTCCTAGAATCGGGTGTGCACCCCAACTATTAAACCTTTTTTTTCTTCTATTTTATTTTATTACCTAACCAAATTATATTTTGCCCCCCTCTCTCTCTCTCTCTCTCTCTCTCTCTCTCTCTCGCTCTCTCTCTCTCTCTCTCTCTCTCTCTTCTAAATACACGAAATTAAATTTCAAAATAAATCCTTGGTCTTAATAATCTTTCCTTTCCATATTGGTACTTTTTCTATATATTCTCAATTTGTGTGTCAACGCTATACAAATATAATAACAGGTCAGGTTGGACCAGAAGTATCAACCCATACACCCTATGTGGTGGGGATGCGGTCCACTACCTTCCTTAGTCCCAGTATTCCCATTTCTCAATATAACATTTCTCTTTTGTACTGGATTCTTTTTTATTGCTTGATCTGATATATTTGGTTACTGTTCTATGGAAAAGAGATATGTATCTGGATACTCTGTATTTGTCGCTATCCTGTGAACTGAGACAATAAAGAAAATTTAACTCAAAAAAATTCCAAAGTATTCCACAAAGTTTATTTCAGACCAGTCCTATTGGTGGCATATTGTCCCAAATTGAAAGATCGTGACTATTGATCCCAAGCTTTTATAGATTTTGATCAAGATAGAGTTGAGTTGATTAAAGTAAAGAGATTGTAGTGGGCTTTATCATAATATTATGAGAAGGTACCTGGTGTTATGAGCAGTAGCCATTTGCTCTCCAATAGCAGAAAAAAGGAAAGTCTTCCTGTGAACAAGGTTTGTTGTAGATACAAAGGGATCAAGAGAATGGCACTCTGTGAGTTGAAAGCTATGATTATTTTCCCAGTGAACACAAACACGTGTACGAACCTAAATGAACATAGTCTTACTAGTAGTCTTTAGGTACTAACTATGTAGATGAACTGTGTAGAATCATATAAAAATACATTATGTCTTGAACACATTCCTGCACATTTTGATAATTCAATTTGCTTTCCCATGCAAGGAAATACCGAAGCAACCTCTTGATACATCTAGGCCAATTGCATTATTAAATGTAAATTTACATTAGGTTTGAACCTACCTTGTCATATGAAAAAATTATATCCATTTTCAAAACTTCTGACAACAGGATTTGAATCCCTGATGTGGTTTCCTTTAGATTTCAAGGAAGGTATCAAAAGTATGTGGCCACGAAGCCAACCAGCCAACTTAGCTGCCAATTGTGATGGAGATATCAGTATGACCTCTTTTGCTACTATTAATGTCTGAACATGCAAATTTCACATATGAAACAATCCAACGAAAAGTATACATACAAATTTGACTATGGTGCACCATAGTGAACCGAGTAAATTCTATCCAACAAGACATAACATTTTCAAGTTGTCTCAATGTTCGGTATGTACCAATTTGCCATGTTGGATAAAGTTTTGTGTTCACTGGGCTCTATCCAATTCTCAACAATTACACCCAGTGGATAGAGAAAAAAGAAACGACGTTGACAAGTGGTTGAAGAAACTTCTTTGATTTTATGGTCTTATAGCTATCAGTGAACTTAAGACTTTAGGAAAAAGCAAAATAAAGATCAAAGCTTTGTTTCCTAGTCTCTTGCATTATATCTTCTTATCAATGTGATCCTAATTTAAAAGACCTTCTTTTTTGGTTCAAGAGACCTTTTTTTACTTTCGACAGGGCTAAAGAGAAAATAGATATCTTCTGAATGTAAAGAAATAGTTTAGGCTGTATAATTGGCAACCATTGAGAGGAATACAACCTCTTATATGATATTTTTAGCTTCCTTTGGCAATGTCAAAGCATTACTGTCGATGGATAGGTATTCTCATTCAAAAGGAGTAATGTTTCTTAATCTCTTTGGTGGCATAGCAAGAGCAAACTCTCACTTGCCGCGGTTTCAGTCCTTATACTCTAGCCCAGTGTGTAGCAACAGATACTCATATCATCCTGGATTATCTGAAAGACTTGAGAAAATTAAATGGTCTGTATCACGTCACCCAATAAGCTTCGGGCACTCTGCAAAAACTTTGGGTTACTTTTACCATAAAATCAATACTAAAGAGTTAATGCATTGAAAAAAATAGTCTGTAAAGGCTTAGCCTATCGAACACAGGAGACGTCCCGAGGCTGCAGTCACACATCATGACGACCAATGGCATAGGGCATTATGTATACAATGATGCAGGGCTACATTCATGCATCAGGTGCTTTGGGTATCATGATCAAAGGGCTGTCATTTCGTTACCTCAATTTCTCATGAAGCCCTTTGAGGGTGGTATAAGGACCCTATCACTGAGCCAAGGATCAATAATGCATATATATATATATATATATATATATATATATATATATATATATATATATATATATAATAAATGATTACATATTTATGTATTTCTCAATAGAGTAGGAAAATACAATTGCAAGGTACCAAGCTGATTTAAGCAGAAACTGTGACTTTGGTAAAGCCCAGGTACATGATATCAAAATAAGGACCCAGTCTCTACCAATATATGACACAACCAATAATACAAGTCAGACCACAGTGGATCTCGAATCAAAGATGTAAGAATTCATCATGTATAAAAGTAAAACCCCCATTCCTTACAATAACACCTGATGAGGCCCGGTTAGGGCTGACACACTCTGAGACACCTAAAATCATGATTGATAGCAATACTCACCCAGAGAAGGCTGGCCATTTTGACAGATAGTAGCCTACAGCACCATGGGTACCCAGACTTCTCTCTATAAAATTAGTGAACTAAAATTCATTTAATAATCAGTCACCAGTTTCCGGAGGGAAAACTGGTTTTAAGTTTAATTATTATTAAAGATCTGAAATAGGGTACTTATAAGGTGTCATAATATGACACCTTATAAGTACCCTATTTATGACCTTTCCGCGCCTGAGAAGCAACAAAACGGGACATACCGGGGTCATATCAGACTGTAGTATTGGGAAGTATAGACCTGCATTTCTCCAAGCTCACATGGCATATTACTTTTTTTCCTGACTTGAGTGCATTACCTAGCTATTTATGAGATTGCCTTCTCATGCATTTGAGAAGGCAATTGACTAAGAAATCAAAGGTAGGGTGAGATGACCTGATTTATCCATAAACCTGATGACGGCAGTCATTAAGACACAACAGGGACAATCGATTAGTTTATGTTTTCATACAATATCAAATACTTACAGGGACAATGTCACTGCTACATCTCTCTAGGTTATGAATTTAGTCTTTAATTACATATTCTGTGTAGTTATTTAGATTATATAATTATTTATACTCCACCTGGCTCTGCACCCTATTGTTCCTACTGTAGGTTTATTTCCCTATTTTACAGTTGGGGGCCAGCAGGAGGTTTTATGAATTAGGTCAGTTCTGGCAGGAGATTTTGTGAATTGGGTCAGGTCTGGGAGGAGGTTTTGTGAAATAGGCCAAGTAAAGCAGGAGGTTTTATAAATAAGGTAATTTTTGAACAGCAGATGTAATTCTTGGGAAAATTCTGTCCCATACGGGATTCGTACCCACACACCAGACAGTGCTGGAACCCAGTCCCATGTGCTAACCATTACAACTTAAATCCTCAGGTTATACTGTGGGTGATAGAACATCTACTGAAAGGTGATATGCTACTACTATGACTGAGTAATCAATTATAGATAAACAGTATGTAAAACGATTTGTATCAATCTACCCGTCCTGCTTGGTTGGCAGCTACCGCTTGAATAAATTTCACCAGTTGGAAATTCCATTATGACATCATAGTGTCAGTAACTAAGGATACCAGTGACATCACAAGTAACCATGGCGGTTGGTTGCTTGGTGAAATGTCTGTGTTGCTGTGGAGATTCAACAAAGTTGTTGTTGATCTAGCAATAGGTCTTGTTAAGGTGGGGTGGTTAACAAAGTAAGCGGTTTCATCCATAGGGACTCATCAGGCTGTACTTAAAGACAGTTTGCCATAAGCCAAGGTGTGGCTTATAGCAGTGAAAAAAAAATTATAGATAAACAGGGTAATTCCACTTTGAAAGTTTGATTTCAATCTAGTGTAGTGGTTAAGGTCCGGGACTAGAAATCTAGACCACACAGGTTCAAACCCCTGGTATGATTTTGTTTTATCCAAAAATAATGTATTATAATGAACATCCTCTGATTGCCAAAATGATAAAGGGGGCTTCAGGTGGGGCCTTTTACAAGAACTTTTACCGTGTATGTGTAAGTTAAAAACACTTTCCCTATAAACCTCTGTGGATGGAGTATAGGTAAGAAAACCTCCTTTGAGCTGGAGGATTAGCCACAAAAACCTCATTGGCTTTGCCTCAGAGGTTTTGTGGCAAATCCTCCAGCTCCAAGGAGGTTTTCCATTACATACCCTTGCCATTGTCACCCCCAGAAGCAGACAGGGAATAGGCACTCCATGGCAAGCCTGATTAGTTTGACACATAGCAACATTTCCTCTCTTTTTTTGAATATGCGCTCTTATGTGAAGGAAAGATGAATCTTACAAAAGATCAACAAATCTTCATTTTCCTCCCCACTGTTACATCATTGAAATAATTGAACACCCATGGTTACTATTGAGTGGTGTATAACTAAAACTGCCCTACCCACTGCTGTAATAATAAATTTAGTGTCGCTAACGATCGATCATCATTCTTTCATTACAGGTGAGTTCTTATCATCTATATTACATCGACCTGTACCAAGTAAGTCGAATTATGGCTTTTGTTTCTCCATTTTCATCCATGGATAGCCCACTGTGAAACATGTTACCAGCGTTATCTTATCATTTATTTAATTGCTGACATGTTTTGATAACCATAGAGAAGTTTAACTTTGTATGCACTGACATTTATCTTCTCAATTCTGTTGAGACAAATATCTATGGCTATTCTCCCCCAAATTAATAGATTCACCATTTTAGACTTTCAAGGGTGAGGGTAGTCTACGGAGCGGTGTGACAATTTTCATTATTTAGATTTGCCATTCAGAAACTATCTTACATTCGAATAGAGTCATAATTTCCTACCTGGGATAGATCCACATTTTTTGGCAAGGGAATGATGGTACCCCGTCTCTCTAATATTGGGAATTCATTTTGCACGAAACTCATGTTTATTATGTGCACCAGTGTCAGTGGTTTAGATTCTAGAGCATCCTTAAACGCCACGGTCCTCATATCATCAACACCAGACGATTTACCACAGTCTAATCCCTTAATAAAGGTCATCGTCTGCTGGAGAAAGACCCTATTGTCAATATTGTTATTGGACCAGTCTGATCAGACGGGTATCAAGTGGGCACAGCGCTTTGATTCAATATTGATAGCTGATTGATGAATGTTGATCAACTAGCAAGAAATCGGGATTAGGAGGAGAACATTATCTAGTGTAGCCTGCTAGAACTTGATGATAACTATATATATATATATATATATATATATATATATATATATATATATATACATATATATATATATATATATATATATATATATATATATATATATATATATATATATATATATATATATATACTTAAGCTACCAGACCGCCAACCCACAACCCCAATGTACAGTTATGATGAAATAAATTGAGGTGATAACATCAAGTCTGGAGACTCATCCTCCCAAGAGCTTGAAATGAGGTTCCTCTCTTCACACATTACTATTCTAAAGCTCCATGGTGAAGCCGGAATGTTGTCAAGAAGTGTTTGATTATATTACAGAGTTACTGTCTCCATAGACCTGGTCTGTGCTGTCTAGATTTGATTTAATACAAAGTGACAGAATGCATCCAAAGGGAAAACAGCACAGATTTCATTTTTTTCCAAAGATGTGTGACATACCTTCTTCTGCAGATACTATCAATGTAGTTGGTGGATACTGGGGAAAGGCATTTGTATCGTTGTCCTTTTAGGTTTAGACATTTACCGAGTGTAACCAAGACTACATAGGCCGACTACATTTCTTTGCTTCACCAGAAAGGGTTTAATGCATCCAGGGTCGCTCTGTATCCTTTAAATTCTAGCCGGCACAGGGAAAATAAAAATAAAACATGCAATAAATGACTAGAAAACTGATAGAAAATTTACCATTAATATATGTGACTCTGAAACGAATAATAAAACAAAAAAATATTGGCAGCTTCTTTTCCAAAGATCCTTAAAGGGGCACTTTTGTGAAAGGTCCACAGAAAGTAAATAGTGTATATATACCTCAAGGTCCAGGGGTATTTGTAGGATGATGTTGAACAGCTGTAAAGTAATGTCAGTCATCAACCTATATTGTCCATAAATAATTGTTACAATATTACTATGATAGAAAATATGGACTTTGCCCAAGTGAACGGCACTGTAGCACTTTACCTGTGTGATGGTTATGATAAGCATCCCCAACTACCCGCACCTACTAAGGTGCACTGTAATTTCCCGGACCACAATGCAGTAGAAAAGCAGTACTAAAGCAGCTGAGAAACATTGTGGTGTGGCAGTAGTGATTCAGTGTGAAAGCAGCATCAGAAACAGTATTGTAACAGCATCTACTGGCATTCTACTGCTCAGTACCACAGAAATTGCAGCAGTGGTTCAGTAGTAGGGTAGTAGTATTAGCAGCATAAAAGCAGTATTGAATCAGTTGTCCCAATTATGTTAATTAGATGGCAGCAACAGTATCTACTTATTTAATGCTGCATGACCATATATGGGGTTGGGGCAGTGTTCAATCAGCACTACTGCATGACTGCTGCTATAGCAGTAGGTGAGCAGTAGACCATACTGAAGACTACTGCTGGGGGCAGGTAGAAGCATAAAAGAAGCAGCTGCTGTTTTAGTACTGTCACTACCAATGCCTTTCTAGGTGGTCCTTGCTGGATTTGAACTTATGATCTTCTGATTACTGCACCATCGCATTAGCCCCCTGAGCCACCACCCCATCAGCTATGTGGAGCTGTCATTTCTCCCTAGTAGTGCATGCAACTCATATAGGAGGGGGCAGTATTGATTCAGTAGTACTGGGTAACTTCTACCATAGCAAGAGTGTATGAGTAGACCTGTCTAATAAAGTGCTGCTATAGTAGAATCCCTTGCACTTTATTGTGCTTTGTAATTATCAATGATACATGTACATGTATACTATGTATACACCCCGACATCCATGTTTATCCATTAGGCCCCCTACTGGCACTCAATAACATAATAATATACAAAGGTATAAGTATGCTTTTCTTCACAAACACTGAATAGTTTCAGAAATTCATTACTAAATCGTTTGATTACTGTTCACAACCATACTGACATTTACACTGGACTGTCTCAGAAGCATCAGGTCAGTAGCCCAGTAAATAATCCATGAATGGACAGAGTGATACCAGTAGATGGTCAGTATACTATAGACTACTGCATCTATGCTGCTGCACAGATTGTGACAATTTTTTTATCTATTAACATTCAGTTGAGAGTCAGTATACAGTGATACCTATGACAGGATATATAGACAGAGTTGCACGGTAAAGTGTCGACACGAAAAGTTTCTGCCAAGTGCAGAAAATGAGAGTGGAGACACTTTTTATTTATTTCATGGTTTTACAGTGATAATTACAGAAAAACTCACATTCATTTAGCCTCCTTGCTTGCCCGGCTATGTTGTTGTTGCCATTTTGAAATCGTAAGGTAGCGAGCCACACATACGCGAGCCCCAGAGGAGTTGAAAAAGATGGACCATGAAGAATGCAAGCGGGTTTCTTCATGCTCGCCTCGGGAATGTGATTCCTGTACTAATCTATATTAGATTACGTTCTTACCATGAAATAAAGGATCTTTCTACTGGCTTTAACATCCAATCAAAAGCGAGAAATAAATTTTGTTCAACCACTTATGCATGTACCTGTATTGGATTGTCTTTAATTATGTAGTTTTTCAGAGATAAGATCCAGCTTTTAATGCTGTAAACCTTCCATGAATCACACCAGTTAGCCACTTCGTCTATTGTTTTCACATTCTTCAATCACAATTTACCATAATACATCGTAGCTCGTAGTTACAAAGAATATAGCAGCCAAGATTCGGTGGATTGGATGGCCTAGGCCGATTGGGACTCCTATTGGCACCTGGAGGATCCAAACCACCACTGAACGAACACATTAAATTATACCTAGAATACAACTGCCCACTGAAGGTCATAAAAATAAGGTCAACATTTAAGACTGGATGACTATCGAAATCTTGGAGTATATGGGCGAATGTGACTTCAGGTTAAAGCAGTATAGCAAGAGCCAGGACGAGGAGGAACTAAAACTATAATAAGGGGACTCAGAAACAAAATTAATTATCTATGCAAGTATGCTAAAGCTGCATCTACCAAAACACAAGTTGAATATTGTAGCGATGATCAAAAAAATTCTGGAGCCATATAAACTCAATCTATAAGGGGGAATCCAAATATGTGGCTTTTACTTTGATTGACCATGAAAGTGGCTACACCATACCGCCCTCTGAATCACCAATCTTTTTCAACAAGTATTTTTGTAACATTGGCCGCAAGCTGAGTCATAGCTTTTCGCACAAACAACCCACTAACAATTACATCTTTCCTGACTGAAAATAGGAGAGCACATTCCACTGGACTGGTCTCTTTAGCCCTATCAATAGAAAATGAGTTTCAGGCTGCAATGAAAGGAGATTCACTTAGTAAAAAATAAAATGAAAGTCCCATTCATTATTATGAAGCTTAACTGGTGTAGAATTCATGTGCCAAGCACTTTAAGCATTGCTATGTGTGGTGAAACTGCGTGAGAGTTAAAACTATAGTATGGATTAGGAGGTAATTCTGTCAGGTCATCTTAAATACATGTATAGCCTATAGGCACCTGTCGGAACATGCATCCTTTAAAGGCCCTGGCTGGAGTCTAATGGCATACTTAGGTGGTAGGCACCTACATTAATGGTGGCCTAATCAAAAAGTTATTATGCTATTTAGCAAAGAAAAAATAGAAAACAAAACTGTTGTTTTATCTGGTTGGATCAGACCTTGAATTTAAACTCATTTGTTTTTTGTTACCGACTGGTATCGACTTCCCCAGCTGTTACCACTTGTCTGACACTAACACTGACATGCTTGGGATAGATGCTATTCATTATATAGCAAGTTCCAAGTGGATTTAATAGGACTTATATCATTGAGTCTCAAAGTTATCAGGCTTCCTAATGAATAAGATGTCAATTACCTGCATTAGGTTACTGAGAATTATGTGGCATACTTATTATTAACGCAGTGGCTTTATCTGAGAAAGAACACGGTGATGTGTTTCTTGGGGACTACACTGTCTCCATGGTGATAGCCAAGGAGCTACGCAATGAAAGTGCACCATCTCAGGACCAGGCAACCAGAAAGAAAGTAGAGGTCAGAAAGCCTAGGCTCACCCTACCAGTGGACAAAGTCGCACTTTTCTTGTCAGCAAATAAGCCTATATGATAATACAGATAGTCTATAACAATTCATAAAGGGCTGCCAACACTTTCTGGATGTGTATGTGTGTGGAGGTGGGGGGGGGAGGGCAGCGCAATTCTTTTTTACCACTGTCAATGATTGGGTGTGTACACTATTAATTAGACAGCAATTAAAAGATAGAGGAAAAGAATGAAAACAAAGTAGTACTTGTATGGGGCACCGTAGTTAGAAATTGTTAAATCTGTTGCAATGCCTCTGCCACTATTGACACCAAACCGAGGTTGGTAGCATCACAACACTGTTCATTGTATATTTGATGCATATTAATATCATAGTGTGCGGAAAGGTTATAAGTCTCCTTCACCTTTCTAAATCAGAATTTAAAAATGATTCATTTTGTTCAGAACTGCAAAAAACTGCTTTCACCAGACATATCATTCAAAAGAAATTAATGGGCAATTAAGAAGTGCCTTGACATCTACTTAATAACCTTTCTTTTAATTCAATAAATATTATGATCACTCCTTTAAATGCTAGATAAGTCTTACTCTATTTTCACTCTCATATTGGATATTACATGCCCCAACACTATCAATACTTATATGAAGTATTCCATTACGTCAACACATTCCATTAGTTTGTTTATTCCCTTATCATGAACACCTGATCCATGATACTCAGTGATTCCATTTCTGCTAAATATATCAGAGCAAGTATTGATGGAGAATCAGGATTATCAGCTAATTAAGGTAAAGGAAGGGATGCTTTGGGGATCCAAACAATTCTGCAGAATGGGTGGGAGTATAGGAAAACTAGAGAACAATCAGACCAGAAAATGCTGGCTTTTATATTTTAGATCAGCTCCCCTGTGCGATTAGCTCATTTTGAAGGAACTCTTTGTCTGTGGTGTTATGACTAACTCCCTTTAGTTGGTGTGCCACACGACATATCTGGCAAAAGGCTCCTTAACAGATCATGCCTAAAACTATTTAACTTAGATAGAGTCTTAAGACTGCAAAAGGGCTTGAACAACATGATAAGCACTTTGGCAAATTAGCTTTAGAGATCATAGTTGATAAGCATCCCAATCTCTCAATGCATCCCCACAGCACCCATGTGCAACAAGAAACTTGTAATCTCAGAATAAACTGGAAAATCTCTCAATCATCTCTATTTGGGGACTCTGTAGCTTGCTCGTTCAATTGAGTTATGGATTTATGGGACTCAGTTCTAACATCAAATAGGAAATCATGCATTTAGCCCTAGAGTCCCAATTCTAGGGCTGAAATCACCCAGCCAGCACACACACAAGGGTCCTAGGTTGGATTCTTCTGGACCCTCTGGGCTAGCCCAGACGTGGGCTCAGGCTAGTATGTTATGCCTGAGCTGCCTGATAGGGCCCAGGTGGGCTCAGCCCAAAAGCCTTTTTTCACTATAAGCAATAGCTACTGTTCTCCTCCTCTTATGGCATTTCAGTTTGCAATATACCCAACTATGTCCATTGGCATTGTCCATGGCATTGGCAAGATACCAAAATATGTCTATCAATACCTCTCCCAGCTGTTTCTCTACCATGTTAACTACAACTATCACAGCTGCAAGGTTAGCTCAGTTGGAAGAGCATTGGACCCAATATCCATAGGTCGATGGTTCTAGTCCCTTTTTAAGGTGGAAACCTAAGCCTACTATAGAATGTGAATCAAATCAAAAGCTTTGTACGCCTTTATTTCTTTTAAATACAAGTAGAATGGTATTGATAGACACGATTATTATTCTGTTATCTTGCCAATGCCATGAACAATACATAAGTATACATAGGTTTTGTGAGGTAAAGGCAGGGTGACACGGGAGGTATATTTCTACCACTAGATAGGTTTTGTGAGGTAAAGGCAGGGTGATACCAGAAGTACTGCATAAGTCCACTATATGCAGTACATAAGACAACTAGGTTTTTTGAGGTAAAGGTAGGGTGATACTGGAGGTATATTTAGTTCTGTATATTCAGTATGTAAGACCAGCATATAAAGGTTCTGTGAGGTAAAGGCAGGGCACTTTCCCAAGTCTGGGTGATATATAAGACCGCTATTATAGGTTTATGAGGTTAAAGCAGGATAGTCTTGGTGATCTGTTTAGCATATATGTGTAGAGGCAAGGAGAAAGGGTGCTCCGTGCTAAAAGTCAACTTTAAAATTCAGATCACTAGCTTTTCAGTGATATATTGCAAGAGAAGATACTCCTGTTAGTCTTAGAGGAATGGCCTGCTAAATATGGGTAGTTATGACCATTTCCTGAATGGCAATAAGCTCTACATCTAATTAGTCATGAGATACATCTAAAATTAGAATAATTTATGCTAATTAGCTAAATTAGCATACTTTTTTAATTCTTTTGCCCATAACTTTTGAACTAGAAATGGTATTTTCGTTCTGTTTTCACCATAGTAAACCTGGTGAAACATACCTTCAAATGAGATCATTGATTTTCCTATTTAGAATGAAAATCATGTTTCCATGGCAACAGAAATCAACAAAAATGCCTATTTAGGCCAAAAAACGTTCTTTTTACATGCCTTGTTTGGAACATTTCCACACAAAATAGAACGTTTTATCAAAAATCATTGAATTCTCCATGAAAAAGTACCCTAAAACAGTTTTAGGAATATTTTTCCTATTCTAGCCCATAGTGATGCCCCCTGGTGGCTAAAACAGGTACTAAATCCCGCAGGAACCCCCATTTCTGCTTGCTGGCTCACATATGGGCCAAAGTTTTGAAAGTGGCACTTTTGGTCGTCCTGACAAAGCAGAAACAGTGAAACACAAAATAAGTTACAACAACTTTATTACATTCCAAGGGCAATGTCTTGGCTCCGTGAACTCCTAGCAGGTCCGTTTTTATAAGCGTTCAAAGATATTTTGTTGTAATTTGTGTTACTCCCTGCACGAAATTCAGAGACCAACTGGATATACCTCTTAACTCGGGTATAGAACTTTTGTCATTTTTCTGAGAATTTTTTTCTAAAACCCCAATTATCATCTAGCTTTGTCAAAAGTTGTCAAATAATCACCAACATTCATCTATATTAACTTCAATATGCATACTTTATTATGCAACTACCATCTGTTCCATATCTAGCGGGCGTTATGTAGGGTTGAAGCATGTCACCTGCCCAGATCCTATGTTTGTTACTTCCTGCTCAAAAATAGATTCTGCTGCTAAAACTCACTCTCCTGTCCCTCAGTTATTAAAATGTGTACATATGATATCCTGATGATAGATGATACATTCCTGCATCTTCCTGGAGTATTTGGTTATGATCCCAATACTTTAAGTGTCTGTTTGAGTGTGGAAATTCAAAAAATCTGCATCGGACCCAAAAATTGTGGACAGATGAGGGGAAAGGGTCCTCCGAGGTAAAATGTGATATTTAAAATTGAAGTCATCGGCTTTAAAATGAGGTATAACACTTGCAGATAACCCCTCTGGTCTCAGAGATATTGCTTCACGAAAATGGAATGACATAACTATACCAATACAGCCAATAAGCTTTATCATTCTTGGTTTTAATTAAATCAGGCATCTAATTAGCATAATTATCTAAATGATCAATTGAAAAATAGCCAACCCTTTCCATACATTTTGGCATAACTTTGGATCTAGAAATGGTATCTTAATTCTTTTTTCAGCGTATGAATCTATATGAATCATTCTATCAATTGACATTAATATTTTTTCTATTTGGAATATAATTCTGGTTGCCATGGCAACCCGTATCTCTGAAAACGATTATTTAGGCCTTATTTTGGATTCAAAACATTCCATTTACACTCCAAATACACAGGAAGTGCCAGAAAATAGAACGTTTTTGAGAAAACCATCTTTTTCTGTATAAAAAATTACATTATAGCAATTTTTGGTCTATATTTAATTTTTTAGCCTCTGTAGCTCCCCTAGTGGCCACATCCAGTACTAAAATTCCCGCAGGGAGGGCCATTTCCCCTCATCTGCCCACAATTTTTCCCACTTTTTCACATCTCATGTCCGTAATATTGTAAAGATTACTTTTTTTGTGGCTTTTATGATAGATGCACCTCTCACTTATTCAAAAAAATGTGTAATATGTTATCTACATGCAGTTATTTAGCCCCACTAACCCAATCAATGGTGGAATTTGAATTTTGAGCAGAGAGTAACACCTGATAGGAAAATTTTGTAATTTATTTGAGGAATATCCATCAAACTCCACCTACTACTGTTTCATCTGCTTGTTATGGAGTCCCCCTAACCTATTTATGTAGATATTTTTACATGATTTGCATTTTGTGCTATTTGGGGAGTGAAATTAATTTTGAGCAGGGAGTAACATGTTACTCCCTGCTCAAATTATGATCCAACTTGTGACCAGTTCTTTCACAAACTACTAGTCATTTAGAAATAGTGGCAAAATTCCACCACTTGGCAATGGACAGCATCAGCTTTTGTAACAATCTAAAGCATTTGGACCCCAACAAAGTACATCAGTGTGTACTCTAGACCTTTGTACATCTTATTACAGCAGATTTTATTGCTGTAGGAATAAAAATTGTCGGTAAAATTGGACAAAAAATGGATCAAACGATAGCCGAAAGTGTACTTGTTGTGATTAGAAAAGACCGTATGGATGCGCTATGTGAGGGACGACAGAGATGTCATCTGGTTTAGGGCCAAAGAACTTAGAATTTAGAGCAGAGAGTAACATCCGATAATATTTTATGGTCTACAAACGGCACAAAGAGTCAATATGGGACCAATTTTTGTTCATGATTAATTAGGAGGTGCCAATACACTATGCAAAGCAAAGGTTTATTGTATGGAAGCAGTAGAATTTAATCCATTAACCAAAATGTTAAATGTTACTCCCTGCTCAAAAATGTGTATGCCAATACACTTTAGGGCCAGGACTAAAAGATAATGGGTGTGGCCGCAAATCTTTTATACTATATAAATCCCTCAAATGTGCAGCATGGATGGTAGAAACAGAATATTTCATTGGTATTCTGAGGAGGTTTATTTTTGAGCTGGGAGTAACATAATGCTGCCTTTATTCAGTATGAAGGGGGAGAAAAAAAATCTACCATGTACATTGGGTTAAAACCCTTTGGACCTCAGAGTTATCATATTTATTGAATTCCAAAGGTGATTTTTAGGGGTGTTGTACAGTATAAGCAGCATGTGGGGGGTGTGAAAATTGTATTTTTTTCAGCAAAGTACACACTTTTTGGTCTTTTTTCAACTCTGTAGACCCATAACTCAAACAAATTATGGTCTGTTTCGCTAACATTTACACTCATTTTGAAAGCTTAGGATGTTTTCCCTTGAATGAAATCAAAAGACACCATGCTAGTGCATAGGTTTTGACCCTATTGGTTGGTAAAGCTTAAAAACCCTGTAAAATGCTAAAAGTACAATTTTCAAAAATTTGGCCCATATTATAACACTGTAAAATCTGTATAGGTTTTATGGCCTAAAGGCAATGTGTTCAGACTGCACAAAGGATTTTGTGGCCGAAAGGAATTCGTGGGCTAAAGGCGTTTGTGGTGAATTGGAGCATCCGCATAAAAATCTTAGACAAGCTCACTGCTGATATCTTCCCACTTAAACCATTTAAATCACAACCTAGAGAATTGATCCAAGTGACACCACCTCGACCTCTAGTTCGATCAACATGTTCATCAACTTCAAAATCCTACTTAACCCTTTTATTATAGTTTTTGTTACCCGCCACATTTTGGTAAAACTGTAGTTGCACTGTCTCTTGTTGGTCATTCTAATATTCTTTCCACACGATGTTGGGCTATTTTCTTACAATTCCGTTCAAAATGTCCTTCCATTCCTGTTTTTCCTCCCCCATGCACCCTTCACCCCTCTGCATACCTTTACAATGACCTATAATTATATATTCTATCCAGGCATCTGTTTTACAGACCTCAGATTACAGTACATCATGTATATGGGGATATGAATCTGCATCCCTGCTAAACTAAGACATGCCTTCGGGGACTACATATATATGCAGCTAACTTAAGTTACAATGGCCATATTGGAAAATTCTCGCCATTGCTGGGGGAAATACTGCCATCGTGTCTTGTATAAGGACCTATTCTATCACTGTACAGGCCAGGATAGATCGCCTGTACCTAGTGTGTACGGTACAGGCAATAACAGTGTCCCATACTATCATTAAGGGCTAGGAAAGTCACTGGGTTTGAGGCATGCACATCTTAGTCTTGAATAAGGTGGGTTGATATGTAAAGTAATGTCCTGTTTTGTTTGTCTGTACCTCTCATAGTTTCACATACTTGGCTTTATAACTGTTGCAGCCTCAAAGATGTTCCAGTTATCAAAGTCCTAGATCCATGTTGGCCATCTTTGGACTATGTGGTGTGCTGTGGTGCATATTTGTTTGCATTTCTGACCACTTTGGGCAGATGGCGACACCTCATTTACACCAATAGTGACCTCTAAGTATGGGGGTTGAATTTGTTTGCCCACTGCTAACGACCTAACTGGCCTTGGCTGACCTGATAGCTACCTGCTAGACAATGTTTCCATCCAAAACCTTAAAGTGCAATGATTATCAGACATCAATGTTTATATAGATTCATACTATACATAATCTACAAGAAGAACATGGAGAGAGAACATATGCAAGAAGAATAATGTTTGGCTAAATATTAAATATGTTTAATCGGTGCCGCCATCATAAATACATTATAGCTAGTTTGTTGACAGAACCCACTGTAATTGCCACTGTAAGTAACGTATGGAGCGCTGCAAAGCCAGAAACTGCAGCAAGAGTCAGACATGCTGCAGGGCAATTTGTCTCGCTTAATAAGCAATCAGAGAGCCCTCCGCCTTACCAATTAACAATCTGGATAGCAGCTTTACTGTATTAATGGCTAGACTGCAACTTTTACTTCTTCACTGAGATGAATACCAGAGCATAAAGCAAACTGTGTTTCGAAAGAGCAATTACCTCAGAGGAACTGAGCAAGGATGTGAATAGGACTCCCATGTGTTTGTAGACGCAACCACATGTGTAGGTGGCCAAATTGTAGGGTGTTCAGTCTATTTTTAGAAAACTGAGAAATATTGAAGATCATTGTGCAGTTGCCAACACACTCATGTTTTTCACACGACTTTTACTGACTGTAGGGCATTCGGTCTATTTTTGGAAAACACAGAAAAACTTTGATTTTCAACCAGAATGGATGAAGGAGATCCTCAGTAATACAAAGCTGAAAGAATTGTAGCTCTATCATCAGTAGTTCCTTTTTAAAAGAACTTTTTCTGCCAGAAAACAGGGTTTGGGGACAGATAAACACTCCATAGGGTAGATTAAACTATAGACAACCGTTCCTGTGCAGGTTTTCAATCAGGTGTTTGTAGTTGCTAATATCTATGGAAGTTTTGGGTCTTCAGACTTCCAAAATACCCTGAATAAAAGATTCCATTTAGTTCAATTTCACCTTGAGATGACAACTTTGCACCTAGAGTTGACCACATAATATCCACCCTTTTGATAAAGCCCTTTTGATTAAAACATCAAATTAAGGATTAAACAAGTTCCTTAAATATATATGAAATAAAATAGCTTCATTAAAGATACTGCACCAAAAAGAAAATATATGATTTAGAATGGCTAAAATAAAATGAAAATTGGAACAATTGCATGCCCATTGATATAATAAATCTCATCGAAACAGAGGTGATAATGCTAACCCTGCATGAAAAAAGCTTTGTTTTAACTGTGCTTTAATCAATTTTAAAAATATGCACTATAATAACCCAGCTCTTGGTTTTATAATCATGCTCTCAGTATCACAAACCTACTCTACATTCTTCTAGTAGTAGGATTCCAGTAAAGGTTAAAATGTGTGTATTAGAACATCATCCAGGGAAATTTTGTATCCAAAACTGTTCTAAATATGAATCTTTGGATGCAATGCTATAGTATAAATGGTATCTATTCAATGAAATGCATAAATAACTCAGTAAGGGGTGGTCTGCTCAAGGTGAAATTGTGGTAATCTCAAGGTGAAATTGGCAGGTCTAAGCTAAAGTATAGAAATGACCCTGGGTGATTTTTGACCCAGAGTCATTTTTGACCCTGCCCCCCACCATCCCCCCACTTACCCTACTTGAAGAATTTTCACCCCAGAGTCATTTTTGACCCTGGGTCATTTTTGACCCAGAGTCATTTATGACCCTGTCCCCCACCCCTCCCCTTCCCCCTCTCTCTGCCTTATCAGTTGACCTAGATAAGTGGCCTCTCCCCTATACTGACTTTCAGTTATGAATGGGCAGCAGATTAAGTTTCAAATTGTGTTTTCTCAACTGCTATAGTTCATATCCAAAAGTTATTTTAGATTTAACTAGGATACATATTGGTCTTTCCAGCAATGTATGATTGATCAATCTCAAATGTGGTACAAACTTATCATTTGCATTATTGTGAGCCAAGAGAGCTATTTTCCCTCATACCCACTGCAATAATTAAAACAGAATGCAAAATAAGATGGCTAAGAAGTAGTTTGGTATTCTAGACTACCATTATCAATCCTCCTCTTTTCATATATGATGGTTTTATGATGGATAGATAAAGAAAAATGGCCCCAAAAAGCAAATTAAAATTGCTTTTTCCATAGCAGACAGAGCAGGGTCATTTTTCACCCTGGGTCATTTTTCACCCAGGATCATTTTTGGGGTTTTACAGAACCTGATTGGTATGTTCTAGGAAATAAGTCCTATACAGAATGTATTTAACATTTCTTCACTTTTCCTTATGCTATCATTTAGCAGAGATATTTATCTTTGCCTAGAGTCAAAGTATTGTATACAAGTGTGAGCACTTTTCATTTTCAAATTATCGAACCAAAGTTGGAGAATTCGGATGAAATGACCAGCTGGTCAAGATAAAAACCATTCAAATATGGGAACTTCAATGACAATTACTTCATATATTCCAGGACATCATTCTATGGGGTATAATAACCACTCTATTTCAATAATATTAGGGTTTAAGACCAATACACTACATGTGAAAGTGAGAAAAACAAGCTGACAGGTGGTCAACTCTAGGTATGTGGTCGTCTTTAGCTTAATCTACCCTAGCCTTCCCATAGAGAGTGGCCTAGACTGCCGGTCAGGTTTCTGTGAATGTGGGGAGGGCCCTGTTTGTGCACCCTAAGCAGCCGGTCAATTCTCACGAAAATGGATCACAGGCTGAGAGAGGGTAAAAAAAGTGTGAGTTTCAAATATCAGTGTTATCTTCCAGAAGATAATACGTACTATATAAGGAGAGTCAATTGACAAAATTGGGAACATCAAGAAATGAGATATTTTTGGCATATTAAAGTGTTTATAAATTTGGACCTACGTACGGTGATATGCATAGTGAGAAGATTCATATCGTATATGATAACCTATAATTCTAAAAGGGGCTTAATCTATACATTTATTGGCAGATATAAGTCTACATTACACATACCTAAAAGGATTTGAAGGCAGATCTTACATGATTTACATAGAAATGATTACATAGATGGACCTATGTATGGTAAAGGGACCTATGCACGGAGATGTACCTATGCACGGTGACAGGAGCTAAATGCTCCATTACATACAATAAAAAGAGTCAGAATATAGATATCTTTTTCAATACAAATTGAATTGACCCTTCCATAACTATATTTTGAGCACTGATGAAACAGTGATATTTGTATCGTATTGGCTGATAAATTCTTACTGGTTGATGGAATCTTTACAATAATTGGCATAAGTATATCTTATATGAATACTAATTGTGTGTTACATTATCTGTCATTAAATAAATTGGCACTTTTCTGTAATCCCTATATATGTGTACCTACGCATGATATGCCAAAACTACACCACATGCCTTAAACTGTCATATAAAAGTTATTCTATTATATATATATATATATATATATATATATATATATATATATATATATATATATATATATATATATATAACTAAGTGGTATCCTCTAAAGCCTCTGATTCAGCTCTGCCTTCTGGGGCATATTTACCTTGCAATATCCCTATGTTCTATGGTATTATGCCTACATGTATTTATAAGTGTACCTATGTACGGTGATGCAAAAGTTACACAACTATATTAGTTTCTTAAGGATACACAAAAAATAATCAGATCTAGTATTATATGGTATCAAATCTTCCCGTTTATGATTTTGCAACCATCTAAGAAAAAGGTTTTGCTCAAAAGTATACATAATCATCAATATTTGATTACGAGAGGGATACTAATATTATTTTCTTGATGATAGGCCCTACAATTAGCTCATTCTACCCTGTATCGACACTAATAATGCAGCTAGACAGGCGAAGGTTATGCCAAACGCAAAGTGAATATATCCATATAAAAGTTATATAACCTTTTGGAGAATGTGTGTGAGAGGAGAAGGGGACAAATAACCTCTGCTCCATGTGGTGGGTTCTGCTGTAAAATGCAGCACAGATGATATATAATACTAGTTCAATGCAATCAATGCTGGATTGATTTGCCTATTTTAGCCCAGCATTATAGCTAAGTCTGGATAGGGAGTTTTTAGAGAGCCATCAATTTCCACTACCAAAGTGCATGCTTCCCCAGGCAGCTCAAAGTAGTCACTTCCCACTAACTCATTCATATAAAACCATGGTTATAAACCTTTTGGACAATGGCATGTATGTGTAGTATGAAACCATAGCTTCCCATTTAGTATACATCTTTTTGTTGTATATGGAAGGTAAATGCCTATAAATGGAAGATTAGTCTGAGAAGAGATGAAAATAGCTGTTTGTCTGTGCCCTGTGAGCGCGGAATGAACACCCTACAAATGTAGGCATTTCCTATTCAAGAGGAAAGCAGCAGGGTCTCTGCTAAGAGCTTTAAAAAAAAGGATGAGCTCATATTGGCCAAAATTACCTCTTTGTGATGTCTTCATCTAATAGATTACAAGGAATTCTTACTCAGTTGGGGTACATTCTTGTATCTTTGGGTATACCAGGAAGAGGTTAATCATGCTTGGCACTACTGACGGACAATATCCTGTTCCAAAAGTTGTTTTGGTGGGGCGGGGGTGATATATATTGAACAAGTAATCAATGGATAACTCATGACACGTGTGTGTTATTAGCCTTTGCTAACACACACAAGTCATGAGTTATCCATTGACTACTTATTTTATACCACGAAACCAATAAATAATCAATATAATACCAATAAATTCAATTTGAAAACAAAAATTATTCCCCCTCCCCGGGACTCGATCGAAGGCACCCATAGTGTGTGTACACAGGTACATACACCTCCTTCCCCGGCAGCGGACAGCGAGAGCGGCCGTCTAGGCTCGGACAGGCAGCGGCACACGGCTAAAGATTTCAATGCGTCTCGCTGTTATGTTTGTGTACTGAATACACCTTCTCAGCTCGGACAGGCAGCGGCACACGGCTAAAGATTTCAATGCGTCTCGCTGTTATGTTTGTGTACTGAATACACCTTCTCAGCTCGGACAGGCAGCGGCACACGGCTAAAGATTTCAATGCGTCTCACTGTTATGTTTGTGTATAAAATACACCTCCTCGCCTGGCAGCGGACGGCGACAGCGCACTCGGCGAAAAAAGACGCGTTCCGGCTGGGATTCGATCTATGTACCTCTCACGGCTGAGCGCAAGCTCTAACTGCTAGACCACCGCGTCTCCTCCTTCTGCGCCTGGCAGTGGACAGCGACAGCGCACACGGCGAAAAAAGACGCGTCTCGCTGTTATGTTTGTGTATAATACACCTCGTCGCCTGGCAGCGGACAGCGACAGCGCACACGGCTTTGTATCATATCGAGACATGGTTCATACCGAGCATTTTTTGTCAGTCCTTGTGGCGCAATGCATAAGGAGTTGGATTTGGATTTGGCCTGGAAAATTTTGTGGGTTTTAACATGTAACATATGACATGGGAGGACATGAGAGGCTTGCGGTTATCCTGGATAACCGCACGCCTTACCTGGATAACCGCACGCCTTCCCTGGATAACCGCACGCCTTCCCTGGATAACCGCACGCCTTCCAAAATTGATGTTACAGCCTATAGGGTGTGCAATATCGACAGATATGTGGATGGGAATAGCCACGAAAAAGCACTGTGTAACTCACAAATCGTGGTATAACTCGTACTATATTCAGCTACATAGGGATGCTACTATTGCAAAATAAATGGAAGTTAAATGCCCTTAATTTACTCCCTTTTTGTCCAATCCTAAATGCCACTCGAAAAGGGAGTTTAAGCTGTGTACCTGGCAACCATTTAGAAGAATGCAACTTCATATATGTATACATAATTAGTTGTTTAGCAACCTCATTCCTGTTGATATTTTGGTGTTCCTACTCAAAGAGTAATGTTTCTTAATCTCTTTAGTGACATAGCAACCCCATTCCTGTTAATATTTTGGTGTTCCCACTCAAAGAGTAATGTTTCTTAATCTCTTCAGTGACATAGCAACACGTACTCATTATCCTGTATTTAACCTAAATCCTTCAGAAAAATAAAAGATCTGCAGCATGTGCATCACCTAATAAGCTATATCGCTGATAACTACAGGCTGCCACGTTAGGCATATACACAGGGAACAGAACACTAATGAACATCATATTGGTAAACCATACAGAAAACGTGTTGAATTCCCACAAGTTATGAAAAAACAGCTAGGCAGTGTGCTGTTCAAAAAACATATAGATGAGAAATTATTAAGTGAAAATATAATCCTCCTCATAACAATTTGTTTTAACCCATCTCAAGGAATTCTCTTTTTATTGCAGGATGCAGAAAACAGAATTGGTGGTCTGTGCCAGTCCTGGTCCATTGCTATAATTAAATGTATACCCCCCATAAAAAAGACACTTGATATCCATATCACAAGTAATATTATGATAATGGTTTTGCCATAATGCAGTGTTGAGTACCTAGTTCCACAGATGTTTGACACGAATCTGAAAGCCAATGCTAATTGCTGTAGACATAAGCACACAGTATATAAACAGTACAGGAGCAGATATATCATAACCAGCCCCATTCAAAGAAATAATAGGCTGGAGTGTCATTTTACTTCTGTTCCCATTATGATTGAGACGCATGTGTCTGTGTCACAGGGCTATCACACCTTGCCCTTGGTATAGTGTTAGTGAGTTATCTAAAAGATAACTGTTGAATATACTAGGGATCCTCCTAAATCTGAACAGAGAACCACCATGATTGTATTGCAATGAAGCAGTGTAGCTTCTACAATGTAGACCCAGATGGCAGCAGGTGGGATCTCTGGGCCAATGACCTGATGCATATTGAAGAGAGTGTCTCCTTGGCACTACCACGATCCGAGCCTTATCGAATTAACTAAGCAGCAATCATGCTTAGTGCCCACTGCATTTGGCTATTACAAACCCCATGGGTATATCACATCTTTTGCATGATTGCTCCTATGCTGCTATAGAAAGGGACATCCCATAGGACAAGACAGCTTGCTACACCCTTTGAGGTAAGAGCATGTTTTGGCCATTCCAAAAATTGGTTTTACCATAATTGCTCTATGAAGTGAAGTTGGCCTTTTCGGAGAGCCAATGCATTCTGCTTTCATAGATTTGGGTACTAAGTCTGCATTGCCTGACTTTGTAAAATTATCCAAAAGTTGTGTACCTTTAAGTAGAACTCAGTATGTCTGCTAGCCTGTACATAAAAATAGTGCAAGGGTGGGGCTGGGAATATCTGGTGTGATACAAATGTAAGTTTACATAATTTAGGAGTATACTCAATATCCATGGAGTGGACACAAAGCCAAAGAATGCTAAAGCCTGGCACCCAGATGAGAGGAGAGATATAATATTATACTGGGACTTCAGAGAGACACCAGTATACAGTATGAGGCAAATGTGTACTAGGACATGAGACTACTGTGTTCTGTATGGCTATACAGAGTTAAACTTGCTCTTCCATCACATAGGTATTATCCTTTCAATATAGAGAACGGGGTAGGGTTTAGGGCTTCACACCTGCTGCATGCCCTGAATGGGGCCTTCCGGAAGCCAACCAATAGGGTAAAGTGAAAGAGATAAATTTAAAGCAATCCTTTACCAATGGTTCATGTGTTTTATGCCAGTGAATAGCACAGTGAGTTCGGAAATTCATGATAATTCCTATTCTCATGGCTGGAGTATTGGTTAAGGGAAAATCATTAAACCTAAGCAGTATTCTTGTACAGAAATCGATAGAGGAATTACCATCAATAGAGTAGGAAAATAATATTGCAAAATAGCAAGCTAATTTAACCAGAAACTGCAGCAAAGTCCAGGTAAATATTATCAAAATAAGGGCCCCTTCTGTACCAAGTCAGGACACAACCAATAATACAGGTCAGGTAACATTGGATCTCAAATCAAAGATGTAAGAATCCATTTGGGCATTATAAGAATAACTCTCATTGCTGAGAGAACACCTGATGAGTCCCAGTGACTGAGGGCTGAATCACTCTGAGACACCTAAAATCATGATTAATTGCAATTTTGACAGATGGTTGCCTAAAGCACCTTGAGTATCCAGATTTCTTTCTATTAAATCTATTGATCAGTCACCAGTTTCATGAGGGTTGCCCTTTTAGCTTTAGATATTCTTCCAAATGTACCCAAAACTACATACTACATTTCTCTGGTATTATAGCATCAGACATCCACCTTATTGCTTCATTGGATATGATTTAATAAGTGTTACTAGGGTTGTTCCTTATCCAAGGATGTACCAAGTGTCTCCAGGCGTGTGCAGGTCTATTGACAAAAAGGTGAAATACTTAATCGTTCGTAAATATTTCTTTCCCCCAAAACCACTCGTGGCAAGTTCTATTTCCACCAGCACTGCCGTGAGGCAGGTGCAAAGCTCGTCCTGTGTGAACCTCACTTTTCGAAGGCATAGTTAGATTCGGTTAGGTGTGATAGTGAATGGGATAAAAGAAGATAATAGGTCAAGGTGGAAGGTAGCTAGTCCTTTCCTGTAAGAATGCTACCCAGTGGAAGGACTTATCATGGGAAGAAAATTGATCCAGTACCATTGTGATTTTATTGTGATCATATACTTAGACTACTCATACTGAAAATCATACATCTTCAACTCATCCCATAAAATGGCATTGCTGAGTAGACTGCATGTGGCCAAGTAGGCATCGTAGTCATGGCAACAACCGAACATATTCATTGATGTGATTATTTTATGGAACTGCTCTCCATAATGGCAGAGCAAGCTTAGACAAGGATGCACCTATTATGATTATGATGGAAAGTGAATCTGACAATCATACATGTCTGGAATTGAAGGAACTTGAATCATTATTTATGAGACACATCACTGGGAGAGGAAAAAGACCTCGTGCTTGTTACACTCAAATGCACATCAAATCCACCCATTTCAATTTAATTCTTTTTACTCCAAGATATTCCCAACTCCTCCCTCTCCGCAAGCCCATCATATGAGAGAAACCGTTCCACTGCAGTGGTAACATCTTGAGCTGTATGTTGAAGCTGGACATTGGCTTTTTGCCACATGTCTGATTGAGTGGTGGCCTCGGGGTGGAATCCAGCTCTGCCAATTTAACACATGCCATCATCATAGCATCCCGGTTGGACATCCCTTTGCCTCTTTTAACAGATGCCCTGTGGCTATCAACATGTTCATTGCTAGGCCTCAGACATGATTATGTTGCCTGCGTGTCAAAGCTTTGCTGGTACTAATTTGCAATACATACGTCGTCTTGAAGCTACAGAACTGGTATAGTGATCAGAACAGGCATCTAATAGTAATGTGGATTTTGATAACCACAAGAATGGTGCCTATACACGAGGAGAAATCATAAGCAATGATGTTAAAATTGGCCTTTTGAAAATCAACACTGCGACACAGGGAAATGGGTTGAATCGACACGGTAAGATGCACAGTTTTCTGGGGACCCATGTGTTAGGGACACAACCAGGAATCACTGTAGCTATATTTGTATAGGTTATAATTATGCGAATAAGTAAGAATTCAATTGTGCTTACATTCAGAAATATAGGAGTGCAAGGAAATGTCACTCTCTGAGTCTGAGATGGGAACAGGGAAGTAAGAGATATTCCCCTTGCTTGGGGGCGGCACTTAAGATTTCCCACACTGTCTGCATGTCCACCGCTTTATGCACTTTTTAAAACAGATCACCAGAGTCCATGCATGGCTATGGGATGTACATCGCATGATCTTGAAGGCAGTTGTATCAGTAAGGCCTAAGCAGAATATTGTTTGGATCCAGCTGTTCAGATTGCTTTTAACCTCGACATCTTCACCCCAATTCAACGCTAAATCGTAATGACCGTGAGTTCTACATGGTTGTGGTGTGTGGGTCATAATATACGAGAGGAAGTCTGTGTCATTTGCAAAATGATTACGTACTTATTCCTTCTTCAGCTTTCCTCTTTTCCGTGTGTGTATCTATACCATTTTGGTCAGCACAGAAAGTAGCAGATACTCTTTTTGAGCAGGACAGGCCATCATGAGGATTGATAAAAGGAAACAGGCAGAAATGTGCAGACATGTGCCACTACCTATCACACTCCATCTTCTACATCCCACTGAATGTTGATTAAGTGATCATGCAGCTGACCTTTGGGTTTTAAGGGCGGGGAACCAAGAAATAAAGGCTTTTAGTCGGTCATTTCCAAGGAACTTTTCTGGCATCCCTCCAGGGACTAGGGGAATCCCTTGTTGTATTGTCTTAGAAGGGCTTCAGCCTTTGCCCTTTGCTGCTAAGAACACTATAGTCCGGGCCACACGGTCAATACGCCCACACAGTACCAAGTGTCTTAATATTGACTCCGTTCCACAGCCTATTTGTGTTACAGGATCTACTTTAAAGCTTTTAAAATTAACAATTTTGCAAAATCACCTCTGCTTCAAGTTCTACTGGAAGTCAAGTGCAGCTAAATAAAAACACTACTTGCTCACAGGGTAGATGACATCCTGGCAGGAACAAATTACGTTGTTAATCGTCCCGTTTGTGTAGAATTACATTTTACACAAACAGAAACTTCCATGGGATATTTCCCACCTTCCTCTCATGCATTCTTATTGCTTCGTACACTGTAATGAATAACTGAATCCGCGAGGTAATCAGACTGAAATTGAACAGTGGTGCCCAGCCAAGTGAAAAGGGCCCTCCAAGGGAAAAAAGTCAACTTTTAAATTCAGGCCATGAGCTTTGCAATGAGGTATTACAAAAGAAAATATCTCTGCCAGTTTTTGAGTTCTGGCTCTACAAATCTGTGTAGTTACTGACCTATTCATATCCCAAATAAGCTCTATTGGACGGGCCTTTTTAGCTTGGCTGCTCTGTGAACCACCATAGTTGGAATGCAGGGAAGTAGTGTAGTGTTTACCACTAAGCCCCAGATGGCAGTATAATAAAGCACTGTGATACAGGGAATCTGAAAAATAACACTGAAATCCTTTTCTCAAATTTGCAGGAGAACTGACGTTAATTTAACAGCATATTTGACAGTGAAGTTGATAAGAACGGAAGAGCAAAGTGGGTGGGAAATCTAATTTTCCTTGGTATGTTTTTTTCTATTTTGTAAATTGTGTCTTATTCGTACACTTAGGCTAGTGTCACTTTGATAAAGGTGTAGCCTGCGCAGACAGTTACTCCTTTTTTGTTCCACTAAGCTTTCTTGTCAATTGGTCAAGATACAGCTATAACTACTGAATAGTCAATTTCACCTCGACCGATCGAATCTCAACAGCCGATGATGGCATGTATTGATTTGTATGCGTTTTTCTGATTGAAATGACCAAAATCAGAGGAAAATTACAACATTTGCCTGCAACTCTTGCCACCGCTCCACTAAGAGTTTCAGGTGTAACTAAAACATAGTAGATACCTCCCTTGATGCCTTAAACTACCATTGTACCAGAAAAGAGAAGGACACTTGAAAATGCATGCTTTATTATGAAAGAGAATATGAAAGCATTGATCTAACAAGCTGATGCTCGCTGACGCTGTCTCAACAGCCAATAATGGCCTGTATTGATTTGTGCATAGGGCTACATGCATCTGCTTCAACCTTTTACTTGAACTTCCAACCAATTAATTACCCAGACAATGTATTTCTAGACCAGGTAATGACCCTCAACTTGCAAACAGCTACCTTGACATTGCTCAGGCGTGCACTTCACTGCTATAATGCACTCAAGGTCACTTCCATAGTGCAGTAGTGCACTACCAGCCGTTTTATAAATTGATACAATTCACAATGTCACTGCACACATGACACAATTCCTAGAAGATAGACTACTCATCTTATTATTATCGGTCCCACTAAATAATCCAATTACGATCTTGAGGTGATCATAAATGAGACTAATGAGGTACTGATTGTGGCTAGATCGATTTTCAAGGTCCCCACAATGAAGGGATATAGATTCACCCAATTATAGGACAGGGCCATTATGACAGAGTGTTGGGTTATACATAACTTTTCTAGCCCATAGTCATACAATGATTCATGCATACAAGTAACTACTACAGGCATTGATGAGATTTGTTGGAATTACCTCACCTGTTGGTAATTGAGTATAGGGGTGTTTTTGCTTTTCCCTTTCTTCTTTTCAGAGTATGCATCTAAACGATTGATTGTGGGAGGGGTGTACTGTGTGCTATTTTCCCCGACCTTCTCTGAGGAGAGGGTTAGACAGGATAAACTATGACTGTTTATAGATTCTCTCATCTCCTGTACTTTCATTAGTACCCAGGGAGAAGATTGAACACCTGTCTTTCATGTTATCGAATAGCCTTTTTACTTTTCTCTCCTGCTCACAATACACTGATTGCAGTGAATGGAAAATATGAGACTATGTGAACATTTGATTTAAAGAAGAAGCATTGCTGCCTCTGGCTATATTTAGCTCCATTGTGTAATGCAACTAATCATATTGTTGTAGGTGGTTTTCTTGTTTCTCCCAATGGGAAAATACAAGGCACAATACATGCATACAGAAGTATCACTGCAAAGCAAAGGAGAGGATTAACATAATTATTTTTCCAATCGTAATTTAAGGTTCTTTCACTACCTTGGGTACACTGGTGCAAAACCCTGAAACCACAGATGAATAGTGTGGATGCTGACTTGTTGAATAATTGATGTTGACAGTGTGCATGGGGGACCTATAATATTGCAATGGGTGTGGTCGACGGTGAAGACTGTTATAAAAGATAAATGATTGACAACAATGCCCAGTAGTCACATCACAGCCCCTTTCTCATACAATATGACTCTAAAAAGAAACAAAATAGAGTCTGTCAAATAATTCCTGTAGAGCCGATGACACTGAGCCTGTAACTAACATCTCAAACTGCCGGCACATCTATTGAAATACGCTCCTGGTTTGAATCAAAGATAATGTATGAAGATTACGATATTGGAGTTTTCTGCGGAAATAAGGACTTCAGAGGGATTGTACTAAGAGGGAGAGAGAGCTCTGGCAGATAATATAATTAATATCGGTCTTACTGGTTCATAGATCCATTCAATCTGCTAGGAGGCACTCCCATTTCACTTACATTGCGTTTTCTATATTAAATGAGGGTATTTCGGTCTTCAGGGTATTCTACTTAAGGCCTACTGATTATTATCTGTCTTAGAAGACGTGAATTGAAAGTATGCTTCATCAAAAGGCTCAGTGAACATTCATACTTCAATTTAAAGGACTATTATTTTATGGCCGTACAATAAGCGATCCTCCAGAGTCATTAGAGTGTTTACTGAAGCCTATGGTTTCCAAACATTTCTATAGCTAAAACTGATAAAATGATGTTCATAACTTCTGAACAGCGAAAATTGCATTTATGCCCAAGTGGGATGTCTTACAGGATAAATGCTGCTTACCATTGTTCCAAACTGCCAGGAAAAGAACTACAATATGGATTCAACTTTCTGTGTCCACTTGGTATTTTTTCACCGTTGTCCTGCCAAAAACCACTATAATTCCTGCGATACTTATAATCCTTTATTGCATGATAGGTTTTTTTTTTAATTGAATAATGTGGGGAAGGCCTGACCATTGCGGGGTTGGCCTACCTAAAAGGCCACTTCCATTGCCGTCACCCTATTCCGTCAGTGATGATTCTGTCATGATTCTGTCCAAAATTGTGGCGGAATGGTGACAGAATGGTCACAGAATGAAATTCCGTCACAATTCCATCATGATTCTGTCACTATTCCATCCAAAATTGTGACGGAATCGTCACTGACGGAATAGGGTGACGACAATGGAAGTGGGGCTTAAGGTTCACTGTATTTCCGCCACAACCTCTATTAAGGTGGGTCGCGGCCATTGAAAAAAAAAATCCTAGATTTTTGTAAATTTTCTCTCAGAGGTAGCTAAAATCATCTACAGACTCAAATTATGAAAAGAAAATTATGGGGTCCGTGCTACGTTTTTAAGTATTGAATTTTGATAAAATGAAAGTATTTTTAGTTCACATGAACATGAGAAAAGGGTCGACTCAAATTTAAGAATTTTCTCTGGTCATAACAATCAAACACAGCGATGTGAAACCTTGCATAATGAAAGATTCCGCAAATTTTATTGAAGCAAATTTCCAATAATTTTACAACAAAAACGAATATGATTCTTATTTTCAACCACTACATTTTTCTTTAACTGTTCTAAAATATTGTTCAGATAATTCGCTTTTAAAAAAGAGACTTGTTTTGATATGGGGTCCCGTGCATAAATTTATAGTTTTGGCCATTCAAAGTTTTGGCAGCATATTACTTCTGCAACATTGTCTAGGTAGAAAAAAAAACTCCAAAGTTCTTGTGCATATTTATGACTTATGTAAGTAAGTCTACCAAAAATGGTATCATTCTTACAAATGTAACCTACATGCGTGGGGATCTGCGCAGTAGGTTCAATTTTAATCCCCTCGACCCGCCTTAATGGGTACTTTATTCTACCTGATCAAAAACTGAAATAGCTAGTAGCCAACGTATCTTCTCCACAACGTTCTTTCGGCTTAATGTCAGGGGTCTTCTCTTTTCCCACATCAAGGCTTTTTCTAGTGACAGTATTCAGAGTATCTTCTTAACACAGGAAATTATCCCCCTTCCTCCTGACTCACAGTTACTAGGTTGGAGATGCTGACACACTTTTTCTCAGTACAATTGGGTTAGAATGTATTGAACTAATGTAAATCAATTACAGAATTCACTGTCATAAGTATAAAGTGATGAAGCCACATCCTCTCGGACTGATGAAAGAAAAGAAGTGGTCCTTATACATGTATGGTGGCTGTAGGGTGGACTTAACAAACAAGACTTCACAAAATGAAACCGGGTAGATTTGAGTAACAAGACTAGAAGGCTATGGGGTTGAGGGATGATTTATATTTATGTGCATGTACTATATTGTGTAGAAGAAGCCTACCCTCTTCCCCCAACCCCAATAGAACTAACTTCTCACTCGGTAGGCGTTTTGTCACGTATGCTTTTCTATGGGTGGAGGTGAGGGAATGATATATACTTATTGCTCTCATGATATATAGAGTTGACCAGCCCAGAGGGCAGGAAATTGCGAGACCTGACACCTAGGTGTAAGGAGTACATCAGCTGGATTGTCAGAGCTGTTAATTCCGGGAAAAGGCCAGGGGACTGTTGCTTAAAAGGCAAACCGGGTCTACTCTGTTTAAGTGGGTGGAGTAAAATTATCATTTTCATTAGGACGCCTGGAAAACTACAAGCCCCCATTTTACAGTTACAGTCACTTGAGGGGAATAGGAATCAGCTTATAAAAGACGTTTCACTGCATCATGTGGCGATGATTTCCAGTAATTGCATATATAATATGTAATAGGCCAATGTAGCACCACACATGGTGAAGGTATTCCACTCTTCACTTAGGCCCTCTCACTAATTCCCAACCTCTGATCCCCCTCTCTCTTTCTTTCTTCCCTCTTTTTTTTTCTTTTGTTCTTTCTATCACTCGCTACGTATTAAATGGAGTACACTGGTTGTTGCATAAGTTGAGACTTCATCAAACAATAAATAACTCTTCAACCTTCCTCCGCCCTTCCTCATCCATAATTTATTGATGCATTGATCTAAAATTTGGCTTCTCAGCTCAGCTGCTACCCACTTGTGTCAGATGAGGTACATTCCATAGCTGGCATGTACTGGGAATATACATATAGGCAATGTCTGAGAATCTATAGAAGCCACGTTTTGAGATTTTGCTACCAGGGAAGAATATACCGGTAATATATGGCATTAATATAATACTATAGGTGATACGGTATATGAAGAATGTAATGATAAATATATAATAATGAATGATCTCATCACAGAAACACATGAGTTTGGTGGGTTACTGACCTTGGGGCTATCAGAACCATACATGCCAAACACACACATTTATAAACATGCCAAACACATGTAAACACATACCAATCGGCATTGCAAATGAGATTGGCACAACCTATCTAATTGTAATAATTCATCTTTATAATTATGTAAATAACCATACACAGCATTGGATTTCCAGTTAACTTTTTTCTTGATCGCCTCTATACTGAGGCCAGCATCCTTTAACACCGTGGCACCTCCGTGCCTAAGAGAAGGGGTAGAAATGGAACCTTTGATATCAGACTGTAAGGCTAGATGTTTCAACTTAGAATTGACATATTGGTACTCCATATCACTATCCTTAGATTTTAATTCCTGTCTTTACACAAATACTGCAAACCTCTATACGGACACAGCAAGGAACTGTCATTTCTAACCAAGAATACCTTAAAAGATCCCCTAGCAAGTTGATCAGTTTTAGAAGTTTTACATGCAGGCTAACATATTCACCCTTAAACAAAACATCACCTACCCTCAACGTATGAGGGGATTTTACCACATGGCCTACCCTGAGTACACCTCTATAACATGTTAATATAGTCAACCAAAATTTCATGTCTGCCCTATTAGATTTTAGCATTTTAGCATTTCTTGAGGAGTCAGGGGATGAATACTCCTTGTAGGATTAGTATCATGTCTCTCGATACCATCCAATATCTTCTTCAACATGAAATTACTGCTGTAATCAATGAACCCTTTTAACTTCTGTTGGTACCAAACTGCAGACATGTAATTTTTTACAGATGAAGGCTTCATGTACTCAGAAAGATACACTGCATAAGTTGAACCCTGTGATAGAGAACAAGGAAAAGGTTGTAAATCAAAATTTTTACAAAATAATTGCCCATCCAGGCTCCAAAGCCCCTAACCGATGAATCCGAATACATAGGGGTATCTATTAAGTCATTAAGGATTAAACTTTTACAATTAAAAGTATCACCAAAATCCAACCACCAATGCATGTCCTGTCTAGTACAATCAGAGACTCTAATGTAACCCCTAGGTTTAGCATGGGCACACAAATCAAAAATCCTTCTGCTAAAGGTCCTACCACCTTTAACCACCTGAGAGCAGACTGACATAAGTTTCACCAATCCTCTCCAAATTCTTTTTTGAGATGAACTTCTTATTAACACTGTCCAGATTCCCTTCATTTTTCTACTTTATCCTTAGGTAAAGACAATTCTAAATCTTTAGAATTTATAATAATACCTAAAAATTTGCACTCTTGAGTCGGTTCAGTGACTTTCTCCTGTGAGACTACAACGCCCATGTACCCCATACATTCCATCAATAGATTTCTTTGACTGAGACAATGCTCATAACTTTCAGCAATGACTATAAAATCATCTAAGTAATAAACAATTCTTTTAAGGCCATAAAACTTTGCTACCTCTACAATGAAATCTGATATTCTATTGAATATATAAGGTGAGAAATCCCAAATTTTGTCATGCAGGGTGGCATCTTTCCTCCAACAGAAAGGTCTCATTAATATTAGTGATACTGAGGCTAATTTTCTATGGTATGGTTTCGTCCAAGGTTTCAAGATTGTAGACCCACACTGTAAAACTACCTATGACTGTAAGAATTATAAATCAATTCTTGAAGTGAAATTTTACAATGAATTTTGTGGTATATTATTGAAGAGTTGGAATCAATATAATGAACACATTCACACACTCCATTTACACAGCTGTCATACACCCTGATGCTAGGTAAATTATCGATATTTATGGTAAATAATGGTTCATCTTCACCCTGTACTGGGCCACTGTATGTAACATACAGACCATTTGAGTTAACCATATTTATTAACCTTTTCCACATTTTCCAAAGAATTAAAATCTTGGAGTACACTTTGATTAACTGTGCTAACAAGACTCTCCTGCTCTGTTATGGGTTCAGGTGGTTGAGTTAATTAACTGACCCCACCTGCGTTTTCCACCTCCTGTACTGGAGCAGTATGTGGAGGTAAGCCAACATCTCCCAAATCTACTACAACTGGATCAGGCATCAAACACACATAACTGCCAGCCATAGGACATTGGCTAACCACGTATTCCTAATCATTTCTAGATTTTTGACATTCAGTTTTGTTGTGTCCAGTAGCACTACAACTACTACAAATGTGCCTATACTTGCAGGGATCTCTCAAACATCCCTCGGCTCTATTGAATGCATAACACAAATTGTTAGAGACATTTTTAGATCTAGCAGCATAAGCCTTTTGAGCTTGCACTGTACCATCATAGGATAAGTGCCTCAAGATATCGGAATTTTCAATCGTACCAAAGGCTTCGATACCATCATTATTAGCCCTTGCTCGAACAGACTTATCATATGCCACCAGAGCTGCTTCAGTATAGATTTTGGTACCTAATTTCTCCACTAGCATTTCCAAGTGTCTTAGGATGCCTTCGATGTCATTGCCATCTTTGTATGCCTCTAGTACAAATTTCATATTGACCAAAACCAATTTCTCAATAGTGTCAATCTTTTCACTTTTTAACGTATTGCTCATGATCAAACTCACCGATTTTGGTACCAGAATGATGCCTAGATACAGTAGAGTCAGTTGACGACCCTCTTGTCGAGTTGCGCTCACCATGACGAGCAGAAAATGACCTCGGCGAGTGACTTCTTCCCATCTCGGAACGTTGCTATGGACGCTCAGTGAACGTTGTCGTCTCTCCCTAGATACACGGCCACGACCCTGACGACATGATGTCATACCCTGCTCGTAAACATCAGCACGTGTGGGCCCTGCCCCCTTGGTTGAATCCAACATCTTGTCTCTCTGGTCCCCTCTAGTAGCAATTATATCCTGCAGAAGATTCTTGATCTCACATAATTCGCCCTCCAGCAAGTTTATCCTGCTCTCGCCTGTCTGGTCAGCGAGTGAACGATCCTCAAACCCGTTAACGTGGCTGGGTGGTGAAGGTACCGGACCCCCACAGGATATGTCCAAATTGATCGAATATCCTAAGTTGGCCGATTCTGCTGCTGATTTGGCCAATTTAACCGATTTCCTTGAAGCAGTCATCGCCTTGGCACTTCTTGTTGACTTCCTGCCCATCTTTGATTAAATAATCAACCTGTTATCCAAGGAAATCAATTAAAAATCAAGGAAACACCTGGCGTGGTGTTACCTGTACTGGTGAGAATGGCCAACTGACTGTTGATTCAAAGTTCCCCATTATATACTGGAGGACTGTTTACCATGATGTCATCCAATGACATCATAGATATCACTACGCTCTGCAAGTAGACCCTAACCGTCCGTGGCTAATTATATATATATACACAAGTGTATATAGTTCATTATATATATATATATATATATATATATATATATATAATGGGAGGGACCTTCCACACTCGCCCCTGGCTCTAGAGCATGTCATCAGTGCTACAAGAGTAAGGTCTTAACAAAGTGTTCGTATAGGGGACTCTACCTAGTGGCCGGCTTCCCTAGTCCACTTAAAAGGGTCTATATCTCCTCTTTCCTATCCCCTAGGATGTTTGTGGTGCACAGATGCACAGGCACTGCCACATTCCTCTGGGAAAAGACAGTTGTGAGGAGGCAAGTTAAAAGGACCGTCCAGGGGGCATTAGTACCAATTCTGGCCACCAGGGGGACACCACTATGGCCTAAAAAGGGGAAACATACCAAAAATAGTTATATACTTTTTGTGTAGATTACAATAGTCCTAAAGTGAAATTCCTATTTTTGAGGAAAACCTCCCAAATTTGGAATATAAATTGGATGTTTTTTGGGCATTTGGGGGCAGAAATCAGTGCTTTTTTTATATTGGTTGCCATGGAAACATTATTTTCACTAAAAATTGAGGAATCAAAAAAGTCTATTTGTAGCCACATCCACAAGGATTGATGTGTCGAAAAAATGGTAAAAATCCGATTATCAGATAAATTCTATGAGAAAAAGAATGTGAAGAATAGGACAATTTCCCTAATTTACAGAATTATGCTTAGTTATACATCTCAAATATCTTGTGAAATATACAAGTTAGACCTTATTTGGGATTTGGATAGGCTGGTAACCATCTAAGTTCATAGAGCCGTAACTCTAAAACTAGGAGAGATATTGTCTTATGTAATATATCATTAGAAAGTTCATGGCCTGAATTTAAAAATTGACTTTTTCCGTGAAAAGTTCCAACTTGTGAAGTCATTATCGTGTTTTTTTTCATAGACAGCTGATAGATACTGAAGAATGTTATTCTTCTTCTTAAGAGGAAAGGAAAATGACACTGTATCTTTTGTCACACATGCTTTAAGTAGCAAAATCTGTTGAAAGTATGTACACATATGAACATTGGCTACATCATATTATTCATCAAATTATCTTGAGGCACCTTCCAGAAAGTTTTATCCCGTTTGACTGTCAATTTCTACATCTGAAGATTCTTGCATAAAGATATGATAGTACAATATGTTACATAAAGCTTCCCTTCATAACGATATGAAAAGAAATGTTCATAATCTTATGAGGTCACTCTCACATGTGGTGTGATTTGTGAAAAAAAAATATCTTGTGCAGTAATGCTATACTGTTAGGGTACTCTGTATAGCACTGCTTTCAACAGCCCCTGGGCTAAGTGTTAACAGTTCTCTCTTTCAACGCAGTGGGATTCCACATTAAGATACTCTGTCTTTGCAGACACTAATGATGTCTGTGATGGATAACGGTTGTAATTGGATACTAGGACCGGGTGTAAAATGCCATTCATTTATGGGCAAACTGCAGACCAATGGGTAAAGGTTGTCTACCAGAACCTGGCGAGGCCGACAAAGGTATTGGCTAATGGCTTCTCAGTGGGAGTGTCATAGCTGTGGTCAGTGGTTACACCAGGGCATAAGAATGCACCAGACATTTTCACCCCATGACTCCCTCCTTCCTCCAGGTTTTTAATTGGAGTGTGAATGGAATTTGTCACCTCAGTTGTAAACTTTTATTGTCTATAATGATACTTTCAAAGAGGCTAACCCGTTCCTGCATCCTCCAGTATGTGTTAAATCTAAAGCCGATAAATGTACTAATCATCCTTACAGTCAGGGGGCCCGCCAGGTCCTCCCAGATAACCTTTATGCTGCTATTCGAGGCTTAAGAGTTGTGGTTGGTTTTAACATCTTGGGATTTAGCAAGTGTTGAGAGTGTGTATCGTCTATCCCATTTATCTTGTTTCCATTGCTGTTCAAGGGACCGATTGAGGTGTTGCCAGCGAGTTGTATGGACAAGTCCCATGACTATTTCATTGTGTACATGCCACATCATTCCTGAAGAAGCTATAAATATTTTCTGCTCTACTTTTTTTCTGTAATTCAAGCACCAAAGGTAAAATTGAGTGTGCCAGACAATACAACTTTTTAAACTTGCAGGGTGGGACACACCTTTAGCGGAATCAAGGTTTAATTTTATTTTGGCTTTATTGCTTTAGAGTCAGGTTTAAGATCAAGGTGAGGTTGTGCTGCACTCAAAACCCCTGATGGCCGGATACTCATCAGTCCTGACCAGTTTAGGGTTCAGGTTGATAATACTACAACTTAAAGGAGTACTATTTGAGTCATAATACTGATGACCCTTTTGCAGTGTTATAGCATATCTTCAATACCACCAGTGATGATTACTTTGGGTAGTCAACATAATGACATCGGTTCGTCCATATGATTGCCCAGGTCTTCAATTTTGTGGACTGCCCAGCGAATTTTAGTCTTAGAGTCCTGAAATTCAGCAATTCTATTTATAAATCTAGTTAATGGATGTCACTGCGTGTTATTGCCGACTCATCTATTTCAATATCAGCAGATGGTACCTTTCTCATGTCAAATGGGGGAAGAGCTGGCGTAAAATAAAGGTTGGAAGATAATTATGTGGGGTGTTTCCCCCACACCTTTTCGGGATAGACCTATAGATTGAGGGAGAAAATAATTAGAATTTCCACCTCCTATCCCCCACACGATTTTCGCTGCAGTAAAGTGTATCCTAATTGTATAGCACTGCTGCTTTTACAAGCCCCTTGGTTGTGTGCTTACAGTTCTCTGTCTTATTTCGCAGCAGAATGCAGTGGGATTCCATGTTAGCCTTAGACAACTCAACTTTTGAAAAGAAATATGGTTTCTCCTCACCATCCAATGAAAAGATATGATCAGGGCGATTTTATTTTCTAATTTTCCTTTTCTAACTCGTAGGTCAGGAAAGTTAGACCTCATCGTGACGTTTTGTGCATTAAATTCTCGTTTTATTAATGCAGAGGTTTTGGGCTTAAATTTGAAACCCACATTTATCCATCTTACCGTGTGTTTTAAGACAAAAATGTGAAATTTAGTAACTTTATATTAGATGTGCACAGTCTATTTTTTGAGAGGTCTTAAGACTCTTTGCAGACACTTATGACGTCCCTGCTGGATAACAGTTGTAACTGAATAGTAGGACCGGGTGTAAGGAGTCATTCATTTACTGATTTATGGGCAAACTGCAGCCCAACGGATATGGTGCTACTCGAGGCTAAAGAGTTGTGGTTGGTAGTACTACCCTGGGACTTAGTAAGTGTAAGAGTCTATATATTATCGTCTATCCACCCTGGGATTTAGAAAGTGTTAGAGTGTATATCGCCTACCCCCTCTATGTCCTTTCCCTTGCCATTCCCAAAGCATTGTTAAGGTGCTGCCAGACAACAGTGTAAGTAAATCCTGTGACTCTTTCTTTTTGTGATTTAATTTTAGGTGGTCGCAGACTTGATAATTGATTGTTCTGTGAAGAAAATCCATTATTTGATATGGAATCTAGTGTAAGTTATGAATCATTTATCAATTGTTGCACACTTTTGAATTTATAACTGGCTTTATGAAATGACATTCTGTTGACCTGTTACAGCCTCATTCGAGTACACTCGGTTGTTGTCGGTTGACCAATGGAGACACAACTAATAGCAATTAGAGAAATAAATCTAGTTAATGGACGATACCGCATGTTATTGCTGACCCATATATTTCATTATCAGCAGATGGTACCTTACCCATGCCATAAGAGTCACTTTTGCTAGCACATTCCTGAAGAATCTAATTAACATGGACCTATGCACCGCAGAGCCAAATATAGGACAGCATTTTGCAATGCAAGTAACTCGAAAGGGCACTTAATCTCTTCTTTTAGGCCCCTTCTGATACTAACCTCATGTTTTCTTCAAGCGTTATCACTGTCAATGGTTAAGCCTATGGAGAATGCATCCATTATTGCTTGTTTATACCACGATTTCGGCACTTCCGGTGGGTTTATATGCAGTTTAGCCGTGCATTATTCTGCATATACCACCCTTGTGCATTTTTGAAATTTTTGGTATATACTTTTTCGGGGTCAAGTTGGACTTAGAATATTTTGGGAAATGCTGGCGGACATACAAAGTCAGTCTAGCCATTATTCCAATGTGAAAAATCGTCCCAACTCGTAGGAGAATTGAACCCCGGCCGCAGTGGTGGTAGGCGAAGGCCTTAGCCATAGCGCCACACTGAACGGTGATGAAACACAATGCGAAAATAAATAAATTCTAACCTGAGGTCCTAGTGGTACGTTTCCATTCAGTTTTCGTATTGATTCCAAGCTTGTCATGTTATAATATTAAAATCCCAAGAAGTATTCGATCCATAGACGAGGAATGCGTGCTAATTTTCTCCATTTTCTTCGATATAAATAAGAATCCATTGATTTTCCCAACGTACGCGAGTCGCGGCCCGGTTCGCTCTGTGCGAAGCCATTGTTTTTGTTCCTTGCCGGGAGAGGTACCGCTGTGTATACAGTCACTTTTCGTATGGAATCCAAGCTTGTCATGTTATAATATCGAAATCCCAAGAAGTTTTCGATCCATAGAAGAGGAATGCGTGCTAACTTTCTCCATTTTCTTCGATATAAATAAGAATCCATTGATTTTCCCAACGTACGCGAGTCGCGGTCCGGCCATTCCCACCCGCCTCCTTGTCCGGCGAAAGTGTGTCAGTGGCCCGGATGTAGATATAGGTCAACTGCTCGTTGTACGAGAAAGACGCTGAAAATTTCGGACCGGTTTGGAAAATCAATGGATTCTCCTTTAATTTGAATATATTGGACATAATACGTATGGAGGGATCATCTAGACTATCTAAGGATGTGTATGTTTTAATTTGAAGACTCGTCATGGCTGGATTCCATACGAAAAGTGACTGTATACACAGCGGTACCTCTCCCGGCAAGGAACAAAAACAATGGCTTCGCGCAGAGCGGACACGGGCCGTGTCGCTTGCACTTCCAAAATGTCTTCGCCTGGCTATATTCTTTGGATTTCAGGTAAGAAATTGATACAAAATGGAGGAAATGGTGGTATAAACCTATTAGGTGATGCATATCGGGGCCCCACGGGCTGTATATGCTGTATATACCCTCGCCGCTCCGCGGCTCAGGTATATACAGCATATACAGCCCTAGGGCCCCGATATGCATCATCTATTAGCTTAATGTTTCATTGGCGTATAACTCCTCTCTTGGCGAGTTACCAGGAGGTGTTGAATAATGATCTATATTAACCATAAAAACACATGAGACAGTGTAACTCTCCTCCATTTTGTTATAATCCAGCAGTTTCGATAGCACTGTGAGTCGATCGTCTCGCTGTCCGCCATTTTGGATTTTGATGTTCTGTGCACATGCGCAACCCCTCCTTGCCAGAAGTAGCATTTTCGACGGAGAAATGATATATTCTATCGATTTAATTTGAAATTAATGGCTTTTTTAATACAATCCATGCATCTTTGGCAATATCAATCGAATTGAATCGAATACACCCTATCTTTTTACCGTTATAGCCCCACAAATCGATAATCTCGCTGTCCGCCATGTTGGATTGTGGTTCTATCTGCGCATGCCCGACCCAATTTCCATGGTTATTTGGGTCATTTTGCATGAACACGTCTTTGTGATGCAAATAAACAACAGGGCGAACATGTAATTTTTTACATTTTTAATCAAACATATTGATTCAAATCATATCCTTTTGCCATTCTTTATCAAATTTCTATATTATAATTTACAAAAAATCGATATCCACCATGTTTGTGCCGAAATTACGACATTGGAGACGCGCGGACGGATCTTTGAGCCAAGATGAACATACTTCATCCCATCACCATCCTACTTTGGCTTGCGACCTGCCTCTATGTTGGGGACATCATAGAGGTAGGCCATGTCTAAGAAGTTACCAGTCAATCATCCCCTGTTTTAATCCTTACTCACAAGAGGGCACTCTAACACCCCAATGGTCAATCTGTCTCTCCTATACAGATGTTTGGATATAGTCTGTGCTTGGAGAATAGAAATAGTCCCATCAAGTGGGGTTCAAGAGTACTTCTTCCCACCATCTCGTATTAAATCCAACAACAGCACCCCCCCCCCCCTATAGGCTTTAGTATATTTTTGTATTAATGTAATAATTATTAACGCTCACATGTGGCCAGGGGCTATATTGCCTACGATTTTGAGGATGGGGGTAAGCAATCATAAAATCATTTGAAGTAAACCTAAGGTCTACCGGTATTTAACTCATTGTGTGTTTTAAAAGACAGAACACCCAGTGAATACTTCATGTGCAAGATGGTAGGTAACGAAGCCATTTTAGAAGAAGCATACCTATTTTGACAAATTCTTTTGTTTACGATCTTGCTCCAGCAACGTAATAATTATTAGTCAGGTATCTTTTACAATAGAGCAGATTATTGTTTCTTCTTTCTCTAGCTTCTTTTTTTATGGGATGAAGGATATGATATTTTATGTCTACATTAATTCCAATCTGCATGAATGATTATACTGCTTTCACAATTAATCAATTGCATGGGTACGCGTATTGTAATGCCCTGCTATTGTACGTATACAATAGTGCCTTAACTCTTAGGTGCCCAAGTGCGCTTTAAAGCGTGGTTTTGAGCTTAAATACATGTATATTGAAGCAAATTATCACCCAGGAACGACTACTTGTCCAATCGGCACAGTTATACCCTCTCAAGAACGACCATATAACCTCAGAAATTCAATGGGACCATCCATTTAGCTGTATCTTTGTTATACTAGGTACAGTGAGTCAAAACTTGAAATTTAGTTGTCATCTATATGATGTATTTTTCAAAACCCTCTAAGCATGGAGCTAAGATCTAACATTATACCAATGTTGGATTATATGTTCCCTATTGCCACACTTGATCATGCCTATATTTCAGCCATTCCATTCATAGGAATCATTCATGGCCATAAAAAAAAAAACATTTCATGGATTGTACCCAAGACATTATGTTTCCTCAGTGGTAGTAGCCACAGACAGTATCAAGTGATCATAATTCTGTAAACTTGTGACATCTCCAGATTGTGGAGAAACAGCACAGAAGAGACCAGATGACCATGAATCCTAACAAAAAGAATGTTTTCATTGCTATGGTAACCAAACATGACCAGAAACTTCCTGTCTCATCTGAAAGACTAAATATCAATGTCAGGACCATTCAGGAAATGCAATATGAGATATTGGGTATAAATCAGATTATCTGAACAGTCTCTATGAATGTGATGCCAAATAAATATATATATATATATAAGTTAACTCGCTACCAGGGAATAACAATACCGATAATAACGATGATAGTGATGATAATAACAGTAATAATAATATATGATACAGTAGTAATAAAATGATCATATCACAGACACATGAGTTTGGTGGGTTACTGACCTTGGGGCTATCAGTACCATACATGCCTTTATTAAACAACTATAATAATTAGTTGACAAAAAGCATAGTCAGTAAAAAGCATAATATAATAACAATAGTATAGTAATAACAATAGTAATAGCAATAGTAATGACAATAGTAAAAATTTAAATTTCCAGGGAACACCCAGCGTGGTGTTACCTGTACAGGTGAAAACGAGCCAATTGACCGTTACCTTGAAAATCCCCTCTTATATACTGGAGGAGTGTTGACTATGACGTCATGCTATGACATCATAGATACCAATGCGCGCTGCAAATAGTCCCTAACCGTTCGCGGTTAATTATATATATATACACGAGTGTATATAGTTCCATAAGTTAACTCGCTACCAGGGAATAACAATACCGGTAATAACGATGATAGTGATGATAATAACAGTAATAATAATATATGATACAGTAGTAATAAAATGATCATATCACAGACACATGAGTTTGGTGGGTTACTGACCTTGGGGCTATCAGTACCATACATGCCAAAAACACAAAAACACGCCAAACACATGTGAAAAAACACATACCAATCAACAATGCAATTGAGATTGGCAAAGTCTATCTAATTCCAAAAGTTCAATTTTATGATTATGTAAATATGTAAAAACAGAATTAGATTTCCAATTTACCTTCTTCTTAATAGAATCTACACTAAGTCCCGCATCCTTTAACATAGTAGCACCACCATGCCTAAGTGAATGAGTGGAGACTGAACCTTTGATACCAGCACATATAGATAGAGATTTCAGCCTCGAATTAATATATTGGTACTGTAGAGGAACACCATTAACTTTGAATAACAACTCACTCACACCCCTACCTGAGCACAATTTTCCTAAGTCTTTACATGGACATAACCGTGACGTATCGTCCCTACATAAATATATATTAAAAGAACAGCTACCAAGCTGGTCAGTTTTTGAAGTTCTAATGCGGAGACTAGCATAACTATTAAAAATTTTTACATCACCTACCCTTAGTGTATGAGGAGAAGATACAACATGTCCTATCCGGAGGACACCTCTAAAACATAAGAGAATAGCTAACCAAAATTTCAGGTCAGCCCTGTTGGAGAGATCCAAATATGATCTGATACATAACATTTCTTTTGGACTCAATGGATGAATAACCCTAGCAGGAACAGAATAATTTCTATCAATACCATCCAACACCTTTTTTAGCATGAAATTACCGCTATGGTCTAAGCCACCTCTAAGTTTTTGATAATACCAAATAGAGGATAAATAATTCCTTACAGATGAGGGTTTCATATATCCAGATAAATATACTGCATATGTAGCAGCCTGTGAGGGAGAACAAGGAAATTTAGGTAAATTAAATTTATCACAAAATTTTTTGTACCTTTTAAGTTGTTGTTTCCTTGTTCTCCTCGTATTCTCGGACATACTCTTCGCTAAAAGACACTCTTTTCTTTTTTGTAACCTTTTCCATTCTGGAATTAAAGCAACACATATCATTTTCAAGAAGAGAATTTACACATTTGTCCAATACACCCCTGTAAGCAAGTCTAGATAGTTGGTCGGCCAGGACATTGTCTTCTGACTTAATATAGGTAGCATAACCTCCACATTATTGACAAAACAAAGCCAAAAAATCTCTCTTAGCCATTCCATACAAAGTTTGTTTTTAGACCTGCCTGTATTAATCATAGCTAGTACCTGCATATTATCAGTAATACAATGTATTCTTTTGTTTTTATAACTAGAAATCCAGCGCTTCAGGCCCATCATAACAGGATATAATTCGTATACATTAATATTTCGATGATGATTCTGTAGACCATCCAATACAGGAGGGGGGGAAAAATGGCTTGAACCTAAGTTGAATTTATCATAAGATGTCCAGTCACCATATAAATAATCCTTCCCCATCCATGCTCCAAAGCCCTTAATAGACGAATCAGAGTACATAGGCGTATCAATAACATCATTTAAAATTAACCTTTTACAGTTAAAAACTCTACAAAAATCCAACCACCATTGAAAATCTTGGCGAGTGCAAGCTGATACCCTAATATAACCTCCAGGTCTGGCCCGGGCACAGAGATCAAAAATTCGCCTACTAAAGGTTCTACCACCTTTAACCACCTGTGAGCAGAACGACATTAAACCCCCTATTCTCTCTAAGTTCTTTTTAGAAATAAATTTCTTATTAACATTATCTAATAAGAGATTTTCCATTTTTACAACCTTTTCAATAGGCAGAGACAGTTCCAACCTAACTGAATCTATGTTAATGCCTAAGAATTTACAAAATTGAGATGGTTCAGTTACCTTTTCTTCGGATACTACAAAACCCATGTATGTCATACACTCCATTAATAAATTCCTCTGTCTAAGACACTCATCATAAGTATCAGCAATTACAATGAAGTCGTCCAGATAATTTACAATTTTTTCTACACCGTAGAATTTTGCCACCTCCACAATAAAATCAGAGATTTTATTGAAAATATACGGAGCACATTTCAGGCCAAAGGTTAATCTGTTGCTTACATAATAATCCTCCCCATGCCCAAAATTCCATCTGAAACCCTGCATGGTCGTGTGTGGTGCATACACATTTATAGACCTGTAAGCTGACTTTAAATCCACCACACTCATGAAATCGTTCTTATTCAATTGAGCAGTAACAGTGCTAATATTATTATAAGAAAATGTCGAGCTAGTAGTATCCATAAAATTATTAATAGATATTTTATCAGGCATACTACAGTCAGTTATGGGTCTTAACTTTCCATTTGATTTTTCTACACCACCTAGGGCATGGATACAACGGGGTTTATCTACACTTCTAGAGACTAAACCAGCTTCTAGTTCCTCTAACAATATACCACAGTACTCGTTATAGAATTTCCCCTCAAGGATTGACTTATAATTTTTACAATCATAGGAAGTTTCGCAATCAGGATCCACTATCCTGAACCCCTCAACAAAACCTTGCCATAAGAATAGAGCCTCTTTGTCACACACATTAATAATACCTTTCTGGGTTAAGAATGAAGCAACTCTGCAAGGTAAAATTTGGGAATTTTTTCCATTGATATAATGAACACATGTACATGTACCTTCTACACACTTGTCATATACCCTGATGCTGGGTAAATCCGTGACACTAACAGTAAAAAGTGGCTTAATACCAACCTGTATTGGGTTATAACCAATTACGTCTATATTATTTTCCAACGAATTAAATTCTTTGAAAATACTTTGTTCTGCTACGAGTTCAGTTGAAAGAATACACTCCTTAACCATCTCCGTATCAATTACCTCCTGTACTGGAGTTTGTGAGGGCGAGTCGATATCTACCAAACTTACCATAGCTTGGTCAGGCATCAAACAAATTTCATTACAAGCTATGGGACACCGACCCCCTACAGTTTCCTATTCACTCCTGGCCTTATGGCATTCAGTCTTACCATGACCTGAGGAGTTGCAACCACTGCAGACATGTTTGTATTTGGGGTCTCGTACACAACCTTCTGCCCTATTAAAAGCATAGCATGGGTTATTAGACGATCTCTGTTTGCCTACATTTTTAGGTTTAGCACTATAAGCTTTCTGGGCCTGAACGGTCCCATCATATGCCAAATGACGTAGTATATCTGAATTTTCAATGGTTGAAAAAGCCTCTATTCCACTATCATTAGCCCTGTCCCTCACTGACTTATCATAGGCTACCAGGGCTGAAACCGTATATATTTTGGTGCCAGACTTCTCAATTAATACCTGAAGATGCTTAAGCATACCCTCAACATCGTCACCTGACTTGTAGTACTTCAAAATAAACTGCAAGTTTACAGACATCAGTTTCTCAATAGTGTCAATTTTTTCCTTACGTTTGGTGAACTGAGAATGATCAAACTCACCCGATTTTACACGGTGATGATGTCTAGAGTACGTAGAATCCAATGACGACCCTCTAGATGTGCTCGGACTGCACTGACGAGCAGAAATACTGGATTTGGATGATCGTCTATGTCGCTTGTGGTCAACTTGCACCCATTCGTCCCCACCGTCAGACGAAATTTCGCATGGAGACGCTTGGCGGGTAGCCCTAGCAACCGGTCCGCGTCCTTGACTACGTGACGTCATACCTCTCTGTTTGTAAACATCCGCACGTGCTCTGCTGGAACGACTTGACGCATTGACGAATCCTCCACCCCGATCGTCCTTTCCATTGACGACCTCTTGTAGAAGTGATTTAATGGTCGACAGCTCGTCTTCTAGTACATCTAGCCTCGTCTGGTCAATAGACGACCCACCCACAACACCTGTACCAGTTTGGGAAACTGACGGTGTATCACCAGTAAGTGAGAGGGTCGAACTACTCGTAAGTCCTAAATTGGCCGATTTTTTCGTCTTTTCCACCGATTTGACCGATTTTCCATTTGGCGTATTGGCCTTCGAGCCTTTAGCAGCCTTTCTATCCATTTCAATGGTAAATAAAGGCCCAAGAGCCCTTCAAACCGGTTAAAAATTTAAATTTCCAGGGAACACCCAGCGTGGTGTTACCTGTACAGGTGAAAACGAGCCAATTGACCGTTACCTTGAAAATCCCCTCTTATATACTGGAGGAGTGTTGACTATGACGTCATGCTATGACATCATAGATACCAATGCGCGCTGCAAATAGTCCCTAACCGTTCGCGGTTAATTATATATATATACACGAGTGTATATAGTTCCATATATATATATATAGATATATATATATATATATATATATATATATACATACATATAGGACTATATACTCCCAGGTATATATATATAATTAATGAGTGATACGTTGGTACTACTTTCACCAAGGCGCATTATTTTCTATGACGTCACACATAACATTTCCTCCAGTATATAAGCTCCAGCAGTTGAACTAACGGTCAATTGGCTTCATGGTCGGACGGCACACACCACGCTGGGTGGTGCTGGAATTTTAAACTGTTTTTTCAGTTAAGTCGAGTTAATATGGTATATACCCTGACATTATGGGTAGGAAAGGAACTGCTGATGGTGGACCAAGGTCTAAAACTAAGAAATCACCTAAAAAAGCAAAGAATATAGCCAATTCTAGGACTTCGAGCGGTGTCAGATGCAATGGGGGTGGCCAGGAGCCATCTTCCCCGAATGCTACAGGGTTTGAGTTTGAGTTTAACAAGTTTATTGGCAGAAATCATACATGTACGTTTTTCAGATCGGCCAAAACATGGCAACAGGAAAGAAATAGTGTAGCGCTCAATCAGGTTGTACAAAGTTACATCAGGCAGGCATCATTTTGGGTGTAGATCATTACGATATTACTAAAGACATAACTAAAGCCTCTTAGGGGCTGTATGTATCACCATGATTTGCACAAGTCGATTATCCGCAAGCAGCATGTATATTACATCTTTCAAAAATAATTGCGTAGTCTATCAAGTGACGGTTATACACTTGATAGACTACGCAATTATATTGGACTCAGCCATTGACCAGACGATCGGGGATTTGGAAGAACATACTGTTTTCATTGAGCAGCAGTTGGCAGATATCAAGTTCCTATTAGAGGGGCAGGCGCTGAGTCGTACAACTACTACAGCAGCGGGTGGCGAGACGAGGATGGATCCACGAGCGCCATCTTGGATCCACGAGCCGGTCTTCATCTTACCGTAGCATTTTGTCAAACTCCTCAACATCTACTGATTCAACCTCTTCTACGAATGGTCGTCGTCGTGCACATAGAGATAGAGGTATGTTCGATCAAAAGAACTTTCTTAAGAAGGGAGAGAAACTTGATAGTATCGAGAAATTACTGTTGGTTAATGTAAGAATGATGAAACAATTGATAGAGGAGGGGGAGGATGTCTTCGCTGTAGTAAAACATATAGAGGTGTTGGTGGAAAAATCCTCAACAAAGATATATACTCTCAAAGCCTTAGTGACATACGATTCCTCTGTCAAAAACAGGGCAAACTCTGATGGTGTAGAGTCTTTCAGTGATGTAAGAAGTGAAGATATTCTTAGGCACTTATCATATGATGGGATGGTTCAGGCCAAGAAGGCGGGGGTAGCCAAACCAAAAAGTTTCAAGTCCAAACAATCCAGTCGCACTTGCTATGCTTTTAACAGGGCGGAGGGGTGTAAGGAGGACCCATGTAGGTATCGACATGCATGTGATGTTTGTGGTTTGTCTAACCATGGCAAAGATAGATGCCAGAAGAATAAGAAGGATTAGGATTTTGTTCTTAGGCAGGGTCCTATGTTAAAATCTGATCTATTGGTGCCTGGTTGTAATGTAGTACATACGGTAGATCCTCCTGAGCCCCCCGTTCCTATCATTTCGGGTGAGAATAATAAAAATGGTATTAATGAGTCTTGTGAATTTAGCAAGAATCTTTTTATAACTCATAATGGTCCAGTACAGGGCGGGGTTGACCCATGGTTTACAGTGGAGTGTGTTAATAGACCCAGCATCAGGGTTTATGATAGTTGTGTCAATGGTATTTGCAAGTGTGAGCATTTTATCTCAGTCGAAAAGCTCAAATTTTACCTTGCAGACTAGCTAGTTATCTGAGGCAGTCAGATATTATTAGTATTAACCAGATAGAATCAAATTTTCTATGGTGAGGTTTTACTGAGGGGTTCAAAATAGTTGACCCAGGTTGTGATACAGCCTATGATTGTAAAAATTATAAATCTATTGTAGAAGGTAGGTTCTACAGCGAAATGTGTGATATAATCAGGGACGAGTTGTCCCAGGGCTTGGTTACAAAGACAGCTTATAAACCCAAGTGTATTCACTCATTAGGTGGTGTAGAAAAGTCTAATAGTAAATTGAGACCTATCACTGATTGTAGTATGCCTGCAGGTATTTCTATTAATAATTTTTATGAACACTACTTCGAAAAGTTTCTCTTATAACTCCATAAACACGGTTACATGTCAGTTGGATAAAGATGATTATATGTGCGTTGTAGATTTAAAATCTGCCTATAGAAGTATCAATGTGTATGGTCCACATGTAGGTTACCAAGGTTTCAGGTGGGATCTTGGTAATGGAGAAGAATTGTTTGAGAGCAACCGCTTAACCTTTGGTCTGAAGTGTGCCCCGTATATCTTTAATAGAATATCGGATTTTTTTACTATGGTAGCTAAATTCTATGGTGTTGATAGGATAGTTAATTACCTGGACAATTTTATTGTCATTGCTAAAACTGAAGAGGAGTGTTTACGTAAGAGGAATATCCTCATTGAGTGTATGGAGTACATGGGTTTCATTGTGTCGAAGGAAAAGGTGACTGAACCTAGTCAAATATGTGTATTCTTAGGCATAACCAGTGATTCCACTAGCATAGAGGTGGCTTTACCCCAAAAGAAATTAGATAAAATGAGTCTGGCACTGGATGAATGTTTAGGGAAGAAGTTTGTATCAAAGAAAATCCTCCAGAAAATTGGTGGCTTAATGTCTTTCTGTTCACAGGTAGTGCGTGGTGGTAGGACTTTCAGCAGAAGATTGTTTGATCTCTGTGCCAGGGCCAGAAATAGGGGTGTTATTAAGCTAGATGAGGAAACCCAGACAGATTTGATGTGGTGGAAAGATTTTCGTAAAGTCTTCAACTGTAAAAATATCATTTTAAAAGATATTGTATGTACTCCTATGTATTCGGATTCTTCGATACAAGGTTTCGGGGCTTGGTTAGACAGAGATTACCTGTATGGCACTTGGAATGATACAGACCCAATGCCGGGTCTTTGTGGCCTTTTTACCCTTGCTCCTAGGTTGGATAATCTCAAGATTCACCATAGGAATATTAATGTATATGAGCTCTACCCAGTAATGGTGGGTTTGAAACGTTGGTTAAAGAAGTTTAGTAACATTAGAGTCTACTGTATCACTAACAACATGCAGGTCTTGGCCATGTTAAATACCGTTAGATCCAAGAATAAATTGTGCATGGGATGGCTACTTGAGATCTTCTGGTTATGTTTTATCCATAATATCGAAATGTTTTCTACATATATTAGATCTGAGGATAATATCTTAGCTGACCATTTGTCTAGATTAAATTATAAAGGTGTCCCAAGGAAGTGCAAAAATGTTTTGAGTGAATATAACATGTGTTGTTATGATTGCAGACCTCAGGAAGTTGGAGAGGAGAAGGAAAAAATTCTTGTATAGGGGTGTAGCTGAGGCCACTCGTAAGACTCGTAGGCAGCAGTTTTGTAGGTACAAAAAAATTTGTAAAAAATTTAATTTTACCCCTCTTCCTTGTTCTCCTTCTCAGGCTTCGTTATATTGTGTGTACCTGTCTGATTTTATGAAACCTATTTCAGTCAGGAATTATTTGTCTCCTGTGTGGTATTACCAGAAATTAAAAGGTTATACTGACTATAGTGGTAATTTTGTGGTAAAGAAAACCCTTGATGGTTAGAGAGGATGTGTAAGGGGTCTGGTAGTACAACCTACCCTCTGAGTCCTAGTGATATGGTTCAAATTAAATCTAGACTTAATTTGGACACTATGGAAGATATGGTATTTTGGTCTGCCATACTGTTATGTTACCGAGGTGTGATCAGAGTAGGACACGTGGTACATTCACCTCATAATTTCTTAAAGAAGAACGTTAAGGTTTCTTCTGATTGTATAGAGATTAAAGTTATTTCGTCCAAAAATGACCAATTTGGTAAGTCCTCCTTTGTTGTGTATCTTAAAAGAGATGATAGTTCAGAATTGTGCCCGGCTAGATATATTAAAAAATGTGTAAAAACCTGTAAGCATAGCAGGTTTCTATTTTCCATTCAGTCTAGACCGTTGCAGTATAACTATGTAAATACGAGGTTAAAAGCTATTGCTTTTCAGTGTGGTTTGTCCAGTAGAGTTTTGACTCACTCTCTTAGGCATGGTGGTGCAACTTTATTGAAGAATGCAGGTGTCACATGTATATGAAACACCTTCAAGACCCACACTCAGTGCTGTCTGCATCCAGCATACCGGGTGGCAACCGCTGCTCTGCAGACGCCCATCTGCCACTAAGCAGCCTAACAATAGTGTCTCTAATGCCAGTCTGTACTGGAGATGTGGGATGGCTGTATTAGGCCTAGACCACAATAGGGGAAGACACACACAGACAGTGATACCAGCCAATTACTTTCACAGTTCAAAGGATGCATCCCTTAACAATCATGTAACTCTATTGTAGTGGAGACATGACAGTTGGATGCTGGGCCTAACTTTGTCTGGGGCAATCAGCCCCAGGGTAGGGATATAAGGCCCCCAGTAGGAGGTCCATCATCACAGAATCACAAGAACCACTCCAGAGGTAACATCTCCAGCCATCACTCCTGCTACCTGCTATAGCTCTACACTATGAGGCATCCCACAAGACATCCACCAGAGGGTAAAGTTATACATTATTACATTATTCCTCTAAGCAGCAGGCCAGGAGCTAGGTGTGGGAACCCACCTAGAACGAAATTACCTGCATATTAACAACTGTGTGATTGATATTTCTGACATGTTGCCTAAAGCTGAATAAACCAGTGATAACTGGAAATAACACTATTTATGAGAGCTTGATGTATTTACTCTATATACCACTAGTCATATGATATTTCTCATAATTATTATGACAAATTGATCATGCACAAGTACTAGTATGACACAGGCTTAAGTGTTTAGGATATTATGAGACAGGCCAATTGGAAATCTAATGTTATTTATAAATACTTACATGAGTCTAAGGACAGCTTGTTGGCTTTAGATGTAATGATTTAATGTGGAATGTTTTACATTGTGTTTGCCGGTTGTTTGGCATGTATAGGATTGATATTGACAAAGTCAATTCTCACCAAACTCAATGTCTTCTCCTTATTCCACATATCACTGTTATAATATTATAATGTCTCGTTATTAACTATTACCACCCACATATCTTTGTTGTAATATTATAATGTCTCGTTATTGACTATTACCGGTACACTTGTTTCAACACATTAACTATATATATAGTTATATGTGAAATATATTAAAAATCATCAAATAATTCTGGGCACAAAAAGGTTAATGCACTTATGAATGCCTTTTGGTGGATGATGTTTACTTTCAAAGCTGGATGAACTATTAAAAGCTGTGTATTCTGCGCTATAACGTTTATTGGTACAGTTGAGACACCAACAAATAACTGATGGTAGCAAGCAGATAATTGTGTAGGAGCCAGAAAATTAATCATGATTGTATTCTTAAAAAAATTTAGCTCAATGGTTTTCTTTATAGACCTATCATACTAAAGTAAGGCTGGTTACCTACCCCTGGGGAATTTGAAGTATTGAATTATAAATTACTGCAGAGTGTTTTCTCGGTGGTGTGGATAGAATATTAAAGACCCCCCTCTCCCAGGGGCTAAGGCTATGCCTGCTGGGTAGAGACCAGTCAATCCCATCTGACACTAGTGCTTCCGTCTCTCATCTGGACCAACCTACCTGACTAACAAAAAGCTAGCCAAAACAACAGGATCTAATGTAGAATACCAGACTACCAGACTGCAATTGGATATATATATATATATATATATATATATATATATATATATATATATATACGTATAGAACTCTAAAACAATCAGTAGCAGGAATATATTATGCAAATTGTACTGTACTGTACGTACTTTCTAATCTATACTAGGCAGCAATTTTATTGAAAGCAGTCAAAGCGGTAACCAGATACCAATTAAAAGCTTTAACTATAGAGCCATAATAAAGAACAAAAGAATCGTCTATAACTGTATACATTAAGTATTCATTGAGTATTCTGTCTTTTAAAACACACAGCGAGATATAGATACTGATAAACACCTTGGGATTACATCAAATGATTTTATGATTGCTTACCCCCATCCTCCCAAACCAACTGGCTTAATTTGGTGTGGTGAAATTATCTTGCAGAGTGGGTTCTGCTATTAAATGCCAGTGAGGCGGCCTTGAGTTGGCATTACCAGAGTTTGAGCTTCGTATATCGCCAACTGATCGCTACAGTCACAGTGCTTGAATAGATATGTTAATTTTACAACAGGAAAGATTGCCTCATGGGGGGGGGGGCTAGTAAGTACAGATGTTTTATTGATGACATGGGGGTTCTGACTGGAGATGGGAGCTTATTGTGCGAATTCAAGGGAGGTAGACCTAGGAGATGTCCGAATTCAACACCCTTGGAATTGGCCACAATTCTGTGCGATATATTAATGAAATGTTATTGCATTGTATGCAAACCTTTCTTACTCATGGTGCATGATGATATTTAAGAAGGTTTTTAAATTCATGTGAATGTAGTTGATAACATTATAATTCCATGATTCGCTGGCATCTCTGTACACACATTGGTGTTTCTTGGCTTTTATAGGAAAATGTGGCATAATTCCAGCGGTACTATCTTATCACGACATAATAAACTGATAAATCCCGACTAGACTTGTTGTCACTATTAATCTTTTAATGTAGAGAGATGTGATTTATGTAATGTTACCATAAGATTCTAATGTTCCTTAACAACCGCAGACTTAGAACTAAATTATATCAACACAAGCAGAGCATGTCCAAATGTGTATACCTAGATATCATTGTCGTAAAACCAGGGGATTTTATATCGTATATATTTATGTCCCTGTTACACCTCTTGACAATTCTAAAATGCCTGAAAGTTAAAACACTCAGGGCTGATTTACATAGCTTTATTCTGTAATGAAGGGTGAGACCAATCCTGATTGGTCTATGTATTGATACGGTCAGTACCACTACTCACCCACCTGCTACTCCTACACACACACACACACACACACACTGCTACTGCTCCCTGAACATACCTGTGGGCAGTGACCCACTACTGCAGCCTGCTAGCCTAAAGGCACACACATGGGACTCTTCCACTGCTTCAATTTTTTGTTTTTTTTATGCATCATGGTGGTTTGTTTGGTATGCCAACAGTCATACCATGGCAACAAAAAGCACTGTCCCAACTGTGGGGTGCTAAACCACAAACTCACGGAGGAGACCAGGAGTAATGCAGTTTTTCATGAGGAAGAGGGGGGAGACCAAGGAGCTTCCAATATGGCCACCCCCCTGGGAGAGAGAAGGCAGAGCAATACACAGCCCCCCAAGTCACCAGAAGCTATCCTCCAGGAGAAGATTGCTATAGCAGAAGAAAAGGCAGGACTACTAAGGAAAAAAGGTGACCTCTTAGCGTTAGAAGAGAGGCTAGCCTTAATTGACTTAGAGAATGCAGAACTGGAGGAGGATTACAAAAAATCTCTCAAAGACATACAGCAGAAGCAGCAGAGTGCTGCACACAAGAGGAGGGGTGCATTCGTAAATTTTCATGATTTGACTGCACCTAATAGCAGCTTTTACCAGGGAGATGCGTTTACGAACGCATCCAGGAGCAGCAGCAGATACGTCGACGACCGAGCTGAGTACACCGTGTTTACTAATGCAGCCAGCAACGCCACGAATACCGAAGACGCACGGACCTTGCCGAGCGCCTCCGAAGGCATATCCAACCCGAACACGGCCGGACACATACTAAGATACCCGAATGCCGCCGAAAACGGGCTCGGAGAGAGTCGGGGACGGTCGGCAGATGTACGGAGAATACCGAACGCCACTTCGGGTTTCTTCGGAGACGTAAACTCCGACAGCGGATTGAAAAAGAACGGTCATGGCTTGGATTACGATATGCACCGGAGAGCAAACGCAAGCAGCATATTAACCAACGAGGATATACCGAGCGCTGCCGACAGCCTGGGTCGGAAACTTTCGGATTACATCGGCTCGGGCAAGTTCAGCAATGTTCGTGAACGCTCGGGAGTGCAAGATGGCGTTCCTTCCGCTTTCGCCGAGGGAGACAATTTACAGCAGGAGTTTATGCATTTTCTGGCTGGGAAACAGCAAAAATTGCTCAATCAGGCTAACCAGAACCCAGTAGGCAGTGCCACAGTCCCAACCACAGCAGCACAGGAGGTACCACAGCTGTATTACTTGGATGGGACACCCTACACTGGGTCTTTGCCTGACACACAACATCAACATCACAGAGCTACACCACCCAAGCTTCCCCCCTCTGCTACCATTCAGGCTGGATTATCAAATGCAGGCCTGACAGCTGAGAACATGGGCGTGGAGGGGGACCTTGCCGGCTACCTGGATGCAAAGGACCAAGGTGACTTGTTATCCACTTTATTTAAGATAGGTGAAGCTTCTAAGAAAAAGAGGTCACAACACTGGTTAAGGCCAGATTACCACATTCCCACTGACAAAGTCTACTCTGATATGACATACAGAGAGCTAATATACGGTATGACATGTGTTCAGGAGAAGTTAGCTATTGCTAATTTACCACAGTGGTCTGCAAAAAGTTACGGTGACCATATGAGATTCGTAGCTAGGAAGGGTCTCAATGCCACATATACCTCGAGTGCACTAGGTAAATATGAGCATGATCTCACTACTAGAGTGATTTCAGGGGAGTTACCCGGATTTCAGACAGCTGAGCACGCATCAGTTTCTGAAAATTTTGGGCTCCGATAACCTACAGGTGGTACAGGATTTGAAGGCTGAATTAGCCAGATTAAAAGCAGGTAACAAACAAGGCACTAAAGGTAAAGGCCCTTCTACTCAAAACAGAATCCATTGCCCCACGGATGTTTGTGCGTTGTTCAATTTCACTAGATGTTGGTATAACCCATGTAACAGGCAACACGTATGCGCTGTATGTAAGGGCCCCCACCCAGCAAAAGGGGGGTGCAAAAATCAACCAGCAACCACAAGCAGTGGAGCAAACAATAATGCGGGAGGGGGGTCAACCTTTTTCGCACCACCGATCCACTCCCGCGTATCTTGATGTACAAATAATATTGACGGTGCCCATGATATTCCGGATTCCAACGGTTCCGCGGTCAATGTAACAACCAATAATTTACCAGACATTTATTGTGATAGAGACTCGCTTGTGTGTACTTCGGACATATCAGAATTATTGTCAATTTATGGAAACTATGCTCCATTGTGGGATATTAACTCCATCCATATCCTAAAAGGGGTCAGATCTCAAATGAAACCCGCAGGCTGGTTATCAATGCTTAGTGGAGGTCCTAATTCAGTTTATGGTACAAATGGTTGGGATTATGACGCCGCTTTCCTAATGGACGGCATAATGCACGGGTTTAAAGTAGTGGACCCAAACACACATATCAGTGAGTATAGCACTAAGAACTATGTACCCCAAGAAGCAAGGAACTTCATTGATAACCTGCTAAAGACAGAAGTAGACCAAGGGAAATTGTCTATAGTCACAGCAGCACCTACTTGCATCCACGCCTTAGGTGCAGTTGAGAAAAGAGATGGCGGTTATAGACCGGTAACGGACGCCAGTAGACCAGAAGGTCTATCTATTAATTCACATATGAACGAGACCTTCCACCACTTTAGTTACACTAGCATCGATGATGTGACTAAGGTGCTCCGACCCGGTATGTTCATGGCAGTCACAGACATATCTGCAGCGTACCGTTCTATTATCCCTTTCGTGCCCAGAATTATTTTAAGAAAGCTGATTTATTCAACAAGCTTGACATAGTAGAGGCTATTACATATATAATGTCCAAATTAAAGTATTGATTCAAATGAGAGCAAAGAGGGCAGTACAATAGCTTTCGGAAATTTGTAATATGAAGAATAGGTGAGAGTTTTATATGAGGCAGTAAGGGAATGATGATGGCACAAGATGTTGAAAGGGCTAATTTGGATAAAGGTGCCCAGAATTTTTTTTTAAAGATTTTGGTAGGAAATCGGCTATTTTCAATTCATAAAGCATTATTTTGACATTTTAAAGAAAGCTATATTGATGGAAATTGAAAATAGACATGTATTATAATTGGATTCCTTGGAGAAAATCACAGGAAAATATTTCATCAATAATTTTTGTATTTTTATCAATATTTTTTTAATTTAGTGAATTTTCTGTATTTTCCCATTATTCTCATGGCCAGAGCGCGCACTTTTCATGTATTTTAAGCCTATTTTTCATTCATTATTTTCTGCATCAGGATCTATCAATAATTATTCACCTGATGCACCATAACAAATTTGGTATCGTTGGAAAGCCCTTCATATTATGAGTCTTCTAGTGTTAAAATCATCTTAATCTGATCAATATTAAACTCATGGTGATCTATTGAACATATATGCATGCTTGAGAGCGCACTTTTGCTAATCTGGGCACGTAAGGGTTATGATTAGGCCAAGTGATAGGCAATTCCAGGGCCTACAGTGGACATTCGACACTCAGAAAGTGTATTTAGTGGACAACTTTGTGTCATTCGGCACTAGAATGGCTGCATTCCTCTTTAATAGGATTACTGACAGCATAGCTCGTTATATGAGAGCTAACGGTTATTATTGCTTTAATTATCTCGATGACTTACTTACCATGGGTAACTCATATGCTGAGTGCCAAAAAGCACAGTTGTTTCTACATAGCACACTCCACTCGTTGGGCTTTTTCTTATCCTATAAGAAGGTTCTTTCACCTGCACAAGTTCAAATTTACCTAGGGATAGAAATTGACTCACTACAAATGTGCCTCAGACTACCGGAGAGTAAGATCAATAAATTGCACAGTGAGCTACGTTTCTTTGTAGGTCGCCGAAGGGCAACCAAGAAACAGCTGCGCCGTTTATGCAGGATCTTAGCACACTGCTCTACTTTAGTCAGGGGGGGTAGGACATTCTCGCACAGAGTCATAGGCATGTTATCTGCGTTCACCAGCACTAAAAGGTACATAACCCTCTCTACCGGGTTCTTCAAGGACCTAGACTGGTGGCTAAGATTCGCAAAGTGGTTTAATGGCGAAGCAAAAATTGTGAGCACTCTACCGTCCACAAAAAGTGACTTATACATGGACGCATCAGACAGGGGCTATGGTGTCAGGTACGGCAAGGACTGGATATGTGCAGGTTGGGGATGCAGGATCAGTATGAACATAGACAGTCATGGACACTGCCTCCCACCACCTAGTCAATTCGTGCCTTAAAACATAAACATCAGGGAGCTATACCCCATCTTAATGGCAATTAATAGGTGGGGACCTTTATGGCGCAATAGAAAAATTGTCTGTTACACGGATAACACCCATGTAGTAAGCGCACTGAATAAGGGCAAAAGTACAAATACAAGAGCGATGGACTTCCTGAGAGAACTATTCTGGCTTACAGCTCTTTATAACTGCCATATTGTAGCATTACATGTCCCAGGACGACTTAATGTCCTTGCAGATGCTTTGTCAAGAGTGTTATATTACCCGCATAACCTTCCTATGTATCTATGTTGTAGCGGCGGCTAAGCTATGCGAAGATTTGGACATGAAAGCGGCAATAGCGAGAGCGCATGCTTGGAGCGTTTCCACCTGGAAAACTAAATGCAGCCAATGGAAAAGATTTATTGTGTTCTGTACCATCTCTGCCTATATAGTCGTACCCACTTCGGTTCAGACCATGTGTCGATATTCAGTGTACCTGTCTTCGGACTTGAAGTATAGCACTATAGACAATTACGTGAGTGCAGTGATAAGTTTAAATGCACATTATGGCTACGACGTAGCTTGGATAAGGACAAATTTTATGTTTAAGTGTACTATGTCAGGTCTGCGCAGGATCCTCGGTGACCCTATACCCACTAGAGTCACACTGTCAGTTTCGCAACTCTTGGACATGTTTACAAATGTGAATCTAGCAGTACCTGACCATTTAGCTATGTGGGCATGCATCGTTACTAGCTTCAGGACCCTTCTCAGGAAGAGCAACCTAGTAGTAGACAACGCAGCAAAAGTATCACCACACTTTCTAAGAAGAAAGTCGGTATCATTCACTAGCTGGGGAATGATTGTCACGGTTTCAAGCTCAAAAACAATCCAATTTGGACAGAGAGTCCACCACATCCCGGTGGTAGGAGTCCCTAACTCACCACTTTGTGCAGTATCTTTACTCAAGAGACACTTTGACAGTACCCCAACGACAGACCCTGAAGCACCCGCCTTCCTAGTGCACAAAGGGAATTCGCTGGTCCCATTACAATACTCAGCACTACTTAAGTTCCTGAAACACCTACTAAGTCTATTGGGATAGATACAAACAGGGCCGGAATACATTCTCTGAGACATTCAGGCGCTGCCTTTATGCACCTGTGTGGTATCCCACTAGAGGACATCAGATACACCGGTGACTGGACAAGCTTGTCTGCTCTTTTGTACTTAGCCAAACCACTTGGTACCAGGATAGATATAGACAATATAGTCGCCACGGCACTGAAAGCTACTTTTTAGACATACTAATGTGTAGAGTATCAGGACTATATCATTGTTCTGGTATTGCCGGGTCATTTGGACTCAGTTTAGCCCAGACCGCAGCTACTCCTCCTTCATTACTGTTCCAGAATCAATGGGTGAGACCAATCCTGATTGGTCTATGTATTGATACGGTCAGTACCACTACTCACCCACCTGCTACTCCTACACACACACACACACACACTGCTACTGCTCCCTGAACATACCTGTGGGCAGTGACCCACTACTGCAGCCTGCTAGCCTAAGGGCACACACATGGGACTCTTCCACTGCTTCAATTTTTTTTTTATGTAATTTCTCTGTATTATTATGTTATTACTTGTTAATTAATAGGGCCGGGTCATTTGGACTCAGTTTAGCCCAGACCGCAGCTACTCGTCCTTCATTACTGTTCCAGAATCAATAATGAACAAAATATCATGTGCCTATGAACAAAATGTCCCTGCAATCTCCACAAATTATATATATATATATATATATATATGGGTCATTCCAGGCTTTACTGGTCAGGTGGCTTCTTGGGCATATAATAGCAAGGGAAACACTTCTACACCACCAATAATATTTTTATTCCTTAGTGGGGGGTCACAGCTAAGATTTCCATATGGTTTGGGTGGGTCTTGGGGCATAATTTATCTTCTATATGCATTTAATTATAAATGTTCACGTGGGGTACGTTAATGATAGAGGCTATCTAACCTGGTTAGGGAATATTATCAGTGTTCTTATTATATGCAATTAAGAGGTACCCTAGGGGGGAGTCTTCCATAAAAAAATTTTTCATGTACTCCGGGAATTACCCTTGCCAGGCACATATAAGTGATTTTCAATGCACACCGCAATCATTAACGTACCCCGGGCTTTTGCCTCTAAATAGAATAAAATAAACCAAATACATACAATTCCCACAGTCTATGCTCACTTTTAGAGTAAATACATCATGCCTGAATAAGAATTGTGGCCAAATACAGTCTGGTTTGGCTGTATGGGGGGTCTCTTCGTAAGCGGGGTACGTTAATGATCGGCGGCGGGAAAAACAGCGCGGGAAGAGAAAAACGACTTCCTGTTGCCCAGCGGAAGTGGCCTGCATCCGGGTACCGTGTTTCAGCTCAGAGGAGGTCACAGCTTGTTTATAGCTACCCCTAAGCAGAGTTCCCCTGCAAAAGGAACGCCAAATTCGTGAAAAAGGTAAGGAAATTCCACGAAATTCCATGAAATTGCGATGAAATATTGTTGGAGATGTCTGTGGGGGGCCGTAGATCAATTTTTGTGTACCGGAACGATGTATTTTGGATGCTAGGGGGTAAAATGTGTTGCCGGGGGAGGCCTGCGATGCAGCCCGGGGCCCCAGGGTGAAGCTTTGGCCACCCCGGGCTGTATTTTCAAAATTGGGGTACGTTAATGATTTTTCGCTCGGCAAGCAGAATTTGGCCTCTCCTGGCCGGGATGATGTACCCTTGGGTCTAAATTGTTGATAATCCTTTAGAATAGGACCCCCTACGTGTGTAAGATGCATTTTGGGCCATGTTTGGGTGTTTTGAGATGACCCCCCACCCCAATTTGGGCTTGAATGGCCAAATTTCTGCCTCGTCGTGAACTTTTAGGCCCCCTCACAGCCAAAATTGTGCTTATCCCATGGTTTTTTGGGGTTATATTCCTTCTCCTACCTCTATTTGGGCATTTTGGTGTGTTAATCCTCCTGTGGGATCGAAAGCATAGCCATAGTGGCCAAATTTAGGAAGATAGTGTTCGTCGGTCATTAACGTACCCCGGTGGCAAGATGCCTGCCTACTGGTCGCCATCTTGGATTCAGGGGGATGTTTTATGGTGGGTATGTTAGACATGTCCCCCCTCTGTTGTGTTGACCAGGTAAGCTCACCCTTGCACAAAGCCACCACTGCTGAGTGGTTATAAACCTTTGCGATCATTAACGTACCCCCCCTTCTTATTCTGTATTTTCCACACAAGTGGCACTTCCAGTGCACATAGCTCCATCATATTTCACCATGACATGCCCCTATGGTACCTCTAACTCACACAAGTGTCATTAGTTAGATACTGAATACTTTTTTTCAAAAAAAATTTTTGTGGTGGGTATATTTCAGCATTTTCCTTATATTTTGTCAGTATAAATTTCCATATTAGCAATTAATCAGCTGATTGAACTTCCGGGGTTACTGTACATCATTTGTAAGCATATAGGAACATGATGAATATTTTTTTCCTATTTATTTATGTATATCTTATCAGTATTCAAACACTAACAAATTCCTTATTATCTTAAAATCTACTGATTTCCTCACTATGAATTACCATATCAGCATAAAAACCTCTGATAAAATCTTTGGCTTTGTTGTACATCCTTTGTCAGCATATAGGAACTTGTTTAATCACTATTTACCTTTTTATTTAATGTATTTCTTCTCATTTTTGCAGATGGCTGACGTAGCCCCCAGTGGCGGTGGTGGCGACCCCCCCCGTCGCCCTAAGAGGTGTGTGCGGGAGCACGCTCCCGCTGATGCTCCGGACCTGGAGGAGCAGGAGGACCGGGAGGACCGGGAGAAGGCGGCCCGTCTCCATGCCGCAGCTTCGGTACGATGATGTACCCCCGCCAAAGCAGACTCGAGGTACTTCGGTACGGAACACTCTCCCCGCTCCTGTCGCTAGCACCTCTGCCTGCAAGCGCCAAGGGGGTCCCTCACCCGTCGTGGCTGGCAAGCGCACCCGCAAGAACATGGTTCCTGCCCCAGCCACGGCTAACAAAGAAAATGTGCCTCCGTGTGCCGCACGAAAGCGTGCTGCGGAGTGTGCAGTTGAGGCCCCTCACAAAGCACATGCGACAGGACGGACCAACCTCACCTCCCGTTTTTGAGGGCGGATCGACAATGGACATTGAGGATACGGCTGTATTCGTGCAGGATGAGTACCAAGAGGGACAGTTTGTCGCCTGCGCATTCCTGCATGAGTCAGACTCCACCAAGGACGCATGGCACATGGGCAAGGTCTTAGCTGTGGACAGTGAGAGTGACATGTATGAGGTCATGTTCCTCATTTATCCGGCGAAAAACCTCACTTGCCACAAGTTCCCAACCAAGCCCAATGTCCAGTTTATATACCATAATACCATCCTTGGCTATGTGAACAAGAAGCGGTATGGGAACTCCACCGTCTGGGGCCACATCCTCCATGATAACACAGTCAAAATGGCCAACATGAAACTAATAAAGCACCGTAAGGAGGAAGACAACAGACTTGCCAATAGTTGCTAAATGGTTCTGTTTGTTTCACACAAGTGTTACATCTCAGTTGCTGGAGTTTTAGCGAGTTTTTAGGATCAATGGTTAAATGACTGTATATATGTATTATGATCTCATTTACCCTCAGGAAAGAGTATTTAAGGTATATTAGTGTATATTTTTGTACTGTGCTGCAAGCGAAGGCCGCGAGAAGTGTTGAAAAAGTTGTGATATTTAATTTTCAAAGTGATATTGAACACCCAAGATGGGCCTTATGTATGTTTAAATGACTCTAGATAGGTAGTACAACCTCTCTTGTGATGGTGTATGTGATAACAATGGCATATGATGGTGTAGAGTTGAGCTGTGGCCATTCTTTGATAGGTTAACGACTGGGGTACGTTAATGATCGGTACGAGCAATTTTGACATTAACAAAGTTAAAATTCTATATTTTCAACCTATCACTTGGTCTGGTATTTCTAACATTTCTATTCAATAGTAGAGGTGTGTGGTTTGTCAAAAATACTATTTGGTGTATAAAAAGATACATTTTAGCACTCCATGACATGCAGATGTTGCGAGAAGTGTAGAAACTTTGTGATATTTAATTCTAAAAGTGATATTGGACACCCAAGATGGGCCTTATGCATGTTTAAATGACTCTAGATAGGTAGTACAATCTCTTTTGTCAATGTGTGTGCAATGCCAATGGTATATGATAGTGTATAGGTGAGCTGTGGCCATTCTTTGATAGGTTAGCAAATGGGGTACGTTAATGACCGGTAGGAGGATTTTGAGATGGTTAAAGTTCTATTGTTATAGTGCCAGCCTATCATCTTGTATGGTGTTTCTATTATTTGTATTCAATCATAGACATGTTTGGCTTATGAGGAAATACTATTTGGTGTATATAAAGATGCATTTTAACACCCCATGGCATGCATGCTTTGCGAGAAGTGTAGAAATTTTGTGATTTTTAATTTTCAAAGTGATATTAAACACCCAAGATGGGCCTTATGCAGGGTTAAATGACTCTAGATAGGTAGTACAACCTCTCTTGTGATGGTGTATGTGATAAAAATGGCATATGATGATGTATAGATGAGCTGTGGCCATTCTGTGAGAGGTTAAAGACCGGGGTACGTTAATGACGGTACGAGGATTGAAAGATGAACAAAGTTAAAATTGGATATTGTCAACCTATGACATGGTATGGTGTTTCTAACATTTCTATTCAATAGTAGAGGTGTGTGACTTATCAAAAAATACTATTTGGTGTATATAAAGATACATATTAGCACTCCATGACATGCAGATGTTGCGAGAAGTGTAGAAATTTTGTGATTTTTAATTTCCAAAGTGATATTAAACACCCAAGATGGCCCTTATCAATGGTTAAATGACTGTATATATGTATTATGATCTCATTTACCCTCAGGAAAGAGTATTTAAGGTATATAAGTGTATATTTTTGTACTTTGCTGCAAGCGAAGGCCATGAGAAGTGTTGAAAAAGTTGTGATTTTAATTTTCAAAGTGATATTGAACACCCAAGATGGGCCTTATGTATGTTTAAATGACTCTAGATAGGTAGTACAACCTCTTTACTCATTATGTGTGTGATGCCAATGGTATATGATAGTGTATAGGTGAGCTGTGGCCATTCTTTGATAGGTTAGCAAATGGGGTACGTTAATGACCGGTAGGAGGATTTTGAGATGGTTAAAGTTCTATTGTTATAGTGCCAGCCTATCATCTTGTATGGTGTTTCTATTATTTGTATTCAATCATAGACATGTTTGGCTTATGGGAAAATACTATTTGGTGTATATAAAGATGCATTTTAGCACCCCATGGCATGCATGCTTTGCGAGAAGTGTAGAAATTTTGTGATTTTTAATTTTCAAAGTGATATTAAACACCCAAGATGGGCCTTATGCAGGGTTAAATGACTCTAGATAGGTAGTACAACCTCTCTTGTGATGGTGTATGTGATAAAAATGGCATATGATGATGTATAGATGAGCTGTGGCCATTCTGTGAGAGGTTAACAAATAGGGTACGTTAATGATAATATGTGTAATATAATGGCCTCTACGCAAGCACCAAGTATGAAGTATAGGTATGATATATCAGGCCAATTCTTATTATTATTTACAGTAGGTCTACTAGAGACAATGGACAGTTAATATAGTCATTGTATGAAGGATTTTGAATGAGCTAGGCTAAAGTTAAAAAATGGTAAAATAAATTCACAAATTTTCACATTTTCCAATTTATCCACCTATGCGTAACTTCAAGAGTTTTCGGGCCTCACTTTAGCTTTTTGGTATACATAAAGTCATGTATTGTACCAGTCTGGCCACAATATTTGGTGTTTCCAGGCCTCTTATTAGTGGTGTTATTCATGTTTGTTTGATTACGATCATTAACGTACCCCCTTTTTAGAAGGTTTTACGGCATCTGCGATAAAAACTGACCCCCTAGGAGTTGGATCCTTGAATGAAACTTTTTAATAAGCCAAGATATAGGGCTATCAATAAAATATAATGTTATTAAGAAATACTGAGTTTGTAGATTCTTGATCCAGGCCCCCCTGACCAGTAAAACCTGGAATGACCCATATATATATATATATATATCAGAAAGTATTGCTCGTTCAAACAATATAGTCGGTAGGAGGACGTATTATTCGACACTGCATTCTAGATAACAATTTCCTGCTTCTGCCCCCACATCCTCCATAGATAGCAACCATTATTAGAACATTAGTAACTTGAAGTGACATCCAGGTGTCCAGCAATCGGACTGCAGAAATCTGCATTCAGACTCGCTGCCCACCCTTTAGTTAATCATATGAGGCATTATCAGAATAAGTGGCAGTATCACTGATGAAGTTCATTTATCAGCTAATGAATCTTAGTTTGGAACCTGGCCCATAACACTCCAGAAGACAATTACCTCAGGTATACATATACGGGTTAGGATCAAAGGGCCCAAGCCCCACCCACTTATGTAAATAATTCCTATGCATATCGCCTCAGACTGTGAAGATCACTTACAAATAAGAAATAAGGCCCTGTTTAATATAAGTTATCATTTTGAAATAACCAGGTGATTTACTTACTTGTAGGAGTAATTATTAGTACAGGGCCCAATGCCCTATCAATTATTCTGATGTGTTTGCGACACATAAAAAAAGGGGGTCAAAATGGCCTAAGTTTGATTTTTGAAGCATTGATTGCGGGTAAAATAATCATGCATATCATTGGTATCATATAGTCTCACTATATATACCATCGAGAACTCTGCGCAAGCTAATCACTGCATATAAAAATCTAGATAATTTATACTGTTCTAAATCAAAAGTATAAAGGAATGTCAAAAGATCCTCAAATAATCCAGTCTGAAATTGTCTAAACAAGAGAGGAGAGATACGTTTAGCAGAGAATAGAGTGTTGGTATGCTTTGCTGATCACTTGATATAGAACAGTACAGAGGGTGAGTGTTTTTGGGGAAGGGCCCGTCTCTGATACCCACTACCGAAAATTTGATTTGATCAATTGATTTGACCCAGTGTGCCTTATGTAAGGGTTGCCAAATTAAATATTAGTCTCCTAAAGACTAAGCGGCAACCTATCTTTATTGCCACATATTATGTTATCAAAGGATTTCATGTATTGTCGTCTACTATGGAAACCTTTTGCAATGAAGACAAATTCAAATTCAATTCATTCATGATCCCACTGCTTTGCCATTACACTATACAACATGAGTTGGTGCATATTGGGCCTATGTTCATTTTTGGAAAGAGTGAGTAAAGTTTGCAAAACGACCTGTCGACAGCCAATGTCATATTCATAATGAGAAAACTACATTAGACTTGATAGATAACTGTGTACCAGTGCCTGTGCATAGGTGCACCAGCACACAGATGGGACAGGGAAGCCACCCAACTCAGTGGTGGACTTGGCTTGTGCAACATCCCCTTGATAAAAAGAAAGGTAGGGCCTAACTACAGCAGTAACAGAAAGTCCAATAATGCAATGATTATTTTGACGTTAATTAAACAAGATATATGAGAATGAAGGTCGTGTCTTCCAGAATTGGTGTACATCATACGTAATGCAATACCTATAATATATTCGCCCATATATATGCCATTTCTGTATCACCACTACAGCACTGAAAACATGGAAGATCCGATACTAGTCAGCGGTGACCACTTAAGGTCCTCCAGTTGACAATATAGTCAACCCTCACTTCTTTGACCCTTTGATTCCTCAGATCCCTCATTACCTCAGACAAAAAATCTGAGACTATCTCTATGTTTTCTATTATATTTGGACTTAACTCCTCAGATATTTTGCTTCCTCGGACATTTTTCCTTGCATATTCCATATCTGAAGAAGCAAGGGCTGATTGTACCTAAAACTACAACTTTAGGTAGTCAAAACGATGACTTTAGGTCGTCATCCTGATGACGCAGGTCTTCAGGATGACAATCCTGACAGTACAGAGTCGTTATATTGACAACCCAGGTCATCAGGATGATGAACTAAAGTTGTCGTTTTGACTACCTAAAGTTGTAGTTTTAGGTTTTGTCAACTTGAGGACCTTAAGTGGTCACCGCTGACTAGTTTCGGATCTTCCATGTTTTCAGTGAACCTGTGAGGTTGAGCTAATGATCCTCCACGACATCCTTAATAACTGGATAGTTTTGCACCATAAACCTAGGTTACTGTGCATGTGAACAACATGTGAAATATCCCTTAGTCGGCATAGCTGAAGTTGTTCCCTCTCTAAATGTATTTGGAGGCATTTCTAAGGCAGAAGACATATAGTATAAACCAAATCCGTTTGTATATGGCAAGCAATTCTCAAGTGTTTATTTTGTTTTCAGAGGTTCAACTGAACATTATGCATGCTTTGCTGTTCATTAACCTGACTCTCCGTGATCAGTAGGTTGACTTTTTTTTTGTTGAAAATACAACTAGAAAAGGTACACCAGAGGCCTGCAAGTTTGACCATGACCTTGCAGCCCAATATTTACAGCCAATTTGTTATCATTCTCATGGCTATTGATATATTATACTTCAATCTATAATTGTGCATGGAACCTAGTTGACATCCAAATTCTCAACCTTTGCCCAATTCTATCAGTGCAATTCTCCAGATACACATTTGTGTTGACGTCAATTCCACCCCATTATTCAATGCCCTACCACAATACCAGGTGAATGGGGTATTTAACTCGTTCTCACCACCCTTCTTGTTTCCTAATGATCACACCAGATCCTACGACCCAGGACTTGCCATATCAATTAACTGACAGAGCCACTAGGTGGAACCTTTTGGAGCAATCAGCTTCAAGTATTTCATAATTTTAATTGTTTTAGATCGAGTTATGACATTTTAATGAGGATGATGTTTTTAAGCTTCCCTTTCAATTGCAGTTTGCACTTCCGGATGTGAAAAGATACCAAACACCTGAGAATACGGTTTTGAAGAGACCCATGGACTGGGAGATTGAACGTTAAATCCTTGCATCATTTTAATTTCCGATGTAACATGTTCAACAGTTAATTGCATCAAATCACAGATGTCTGTCGATAAACTTTGCACTCCATGGCTCACAGCACCAGCTTCTTGGTGGTTCACAGTACATATTGACCCATTGGTGTGCTCATAAGAAAATCCAAATATATATATTTATAAATAATATAATGTTTTTTATGCTTATACAGTGAAAAATATTATACTTAAAGTATGATGAATCACTGGCAAGAGCACGAGCCGGAGAATCACCATAAAAATGCGGCGAATTCCCTTTGAAAAACTATATGAAGAATCACTGTTCAGTAAACGGGGATTCTCTGTGGTTTTCCAATGAGAATTCACCAGGTTTCTACAGTGATTCATTGTTTCTTTAGTATGATGTAAGGTGTTCTTGTGGTTCCTCTCATTGTATCACTCCACAGTACATAGATCCCTGATTCAAGTGAGATATTTGAACAGTTTTCTAAATTCAGAGATACAGCATAAGTAGCCAAGTGCTCATACTCATCCCCTCATACTTTGTAGTGTCCAAGAGAAGACACTGTCCATCAGCGGGAATGGTGTTCCAAATTCCCAATTTTAAATACTTGCTATGGGTGCACCAAATAATCTTATTTCTAAGTCTATACAGCCTACATGTGTATGAAAAGGATATATGTATTATTGTTGAAGCCTTATCGTACATATTTTCAATAATGAATGCACATTATCACAGATGATACTTCTCCCTGTGGTCATAGTGTGTCATCTAGTGCCATCCAAACAAACTACACATTAGGGAGCTTCACTGTAAACGTAGCTCATTTTACAAAGTTGTACCATATCAATGAGAGATCAATGGACCACCTTAGGGTGAAACACTGTTATTAAAGGGGATATCACCAGTCTTACAATTACGATGATTCACTGTAAGATTTTAAGGGTTTCCATAATAATTTTAGGGAACTTCTTTACAGTGTAGGCTTACCACAACATAAGACTTAGTCTGAAATTGGCAAAAAAAGGCTTTCACCAGATGGTGAACATAAGTAAATGATTGAAATTTTGAACCAAATGCATCACTGACTCTATCTCACATAAGTTTCAAGAAAAATTGTATTATTGCTTTGATTCATTGAATTTTGCATCCAGAGTGACCATGTACTTCTCATTCTAATGATACAGGACATGGTAGATGGGGGGTGAATGATGTGTTGTAGCTTAGAGATTCTAGTCACACTTTCAGGGTAAACCTAGCTAAGTATTATGGATTACCTAACATGATCTATACCAGGAATCTTATTGGACTATATTGTCACCATCGTGTATTCATTCCCATGTGTTGTTGCTGTTGTTTTGTTTATTGGCAATTAAATCTCCATTACATCACAGTGAATTGTTCCTATACCACCATACTTATATTATAATAATACAGTTAATTTATAATTTAAATAGTATAGTCATTAGTGTGTGAGTGATAGGTCAAGCACAGAGACACCCCATGCTTCGTACCTCAGTTTCACTTCCATTTCACTCCTGAGGAATAACCTCCCCCAGAACATCCCTCACTCAAATTTGACGTAGAAAGGCATCCTTGTCTGCTGCATAATGTACATTGGCCTCCAGATTGTCCCAGAATACGTTCCCTCTCATCAATGGACTTTTGTCGTAGATGACTGCGAGATCGAGGTAGCTTGATTTTTATTTTGTTGTTTGCTCTTAGATTGCGAGCTGGTACCCTCTATGGTCAGGATCCTGTACCCAGTCGTATATCATACCCAGTATCGACTTCTTTCTTCTGTTAATTTTTCAATTTCATATATTCTGTGAAGGTCCTCTACCTGGGCTTCTCTGCGATCTCGAATAACCTCACACAGGCGTAGGGCATCGTTCTGCAGCACCTGTAGTTTGTTTGCCACCCACTGAGGGTCGCAATCCCATATGAAGCTACAATACTCCATCAATGTGCGGATCATGGACACATACACTTTAAAAGTAGTGACACCATTAACGTTGCGTTTTATCTGTCTCGGTTGCTGCATCCTACGTTCAACTGATCCTATCACTTTCCTGCCCTGTGGTATTGGTCGAGCGTCACGCCTAGGTAGTTGAAGCGCAATACTCTTTTCAGGATACGACCATCTAGATTGAGTGTGACGTCTTCATCCACCTTTTCTTGCTGCCTATGATGACAACACATGGTCTCCGTTTTTTTAGCATTTATGTGATCTGTGACGTTGATGTTTCCTGGCTACCGGCTTTTGCTTCTACCATAAGGTCGGCAACATTTTGCTATTGCTTGTAATCATCATATATCTGGTTTTAGTGCTATGGACCACTACCTACTGTAAATGTAATAGTTGTAATGGGTGTTTCTTATTGTCAACACTGGTCAAGAATGTACCTGATACCTCTACATGGTCAATGAGTTTTAAGTATTTCAGGCATCATACCGCCTTCTGGTAAAAGAAAATAGGAAGATAATAAGATTTCTATAACTCAAACAAAAGGATGAAAATAGGACTCTTCTTGGGTAAGAAAATAGGATAACAGTTTGTTTTCAAACAGTTATTTTGGAGGGTTTATGCTGGTTGGTACTGTACATTAACAAGCTGCAATAGGGGATGATCCAGGATTTGTCCAGAAGGGTGGGATGTGTGCACATTTTTGCTTATACAAAGGTAAAAAAAATGGAAGAGATGCTTTTGACGGAGGGGTTTTAAAAATTTATATTCATGATGCAAGGTTTTTTTTAAATTGTTGGACGCAGTTTCAAAAGCTCCTAGTATATTCTCATATGCATAAAAGGTAACAGAGTACAGGCATGCCACTAACTGATAACCAAAAATTCAGAAACCATCTCAATTTTCAATAGGAAATGCCTATAGAGTTTGAGTTTGAAAAAGGTTTATTGGCCAACAATATCTTAACGTATTGAAGCTTTTACAATTATCAGCAGAGAATGAGGGTACAATCAAACACATATACTTGTATTGGTACAGTCACTTATGTTAAACAGGTGGTTTCCATGAACAGTCACATATCACACAGTAGTCATATATTATAATTCATTATATTTCAAGTGTTAAGTCAGAGTCATAGTAATATATCACATAAGTACTTCTTGAATTTTTGCAAGTTGTCTGCATACTGTACATGTACCGGTAAATATTCCTAGATGATATTGCCTCTATATAATGGGCCTGATCTATATAATTCAATTCTAGGTTGATTCACTCTAATTTTTATTTTATCATTACCTCTAAGTGGTATTACTGGGATTATTCTATTCTCCGGTTCCTGTATATACTTATACATTATACATGCTCGTACTCCCTTTCTTCTTGCTGCAAGACTTTTCATATTACATGATAATAATAGGTCATCAACATGTATATCCTGTGGTTGTCGAACCTTTTTACAAGCTCTCAAACAAAGGTTTTGTATGGTGTCTAAATGGTCTACTAGAGTAATAGGTCCACTTTCCAAAATATAACTACAATATTCCAACAATGGAACAATCATAGTCTTGTAGATTTTAAGGCTCATATCTACATCCAAGTATTTAACAATATTTCTTAACTGTTTTAACTTAACAGTACCCTGCGAATCTACCTTTTTACAGTGCTGCTGAAAATTTAAATCAGAATCAATTACAACACCAAGATAGTTGAAATGCTCAACACACGCTAGTTTTGTATTGTTCAATGTAACATCGTATTTAGTAATTCGTTGCATGTTTGAGTGACACCATAGAACCTTAGTTTATAGGAATTAAAACCAAAAATTCAAAATTCCTGAAGTTAGAAAACGTGGCATCTCTGCAAAGTGACACCCTGAAAATGTTGAGCAATCATGTATAGACAAAATTTGGTAAATAGGTCTTGAGGCATGACCCCCAGGAAATTCTGAATTTTGAAGGGTATTTGGTGCAAATCTGGCTCATAATTCTCCAGCCACTGCTTAGGGGATGTTTTCTTTTTGTATTGGAGAAGGACAAAAGATTTTTCCTTGACACCCTCTCCTTTGCCAAGTAACCAACAGCACTTTACAATCTAGATATTCTTGACTACAGTTGAGAGCCAGCTCTAGTCTCTTATAATATACTGGAGGGGCAGAACTAAGCTGCTGCGGGGGTCAGACCTGTTCATCCTTGCACCACAAGAAGCGAGTTCGCAGCAAGTATGTAACGTCACCTCCACCACCATTGATTGAGCTAACGCAGTTGAGAAAAGTCTCCCCTGAGCAGAGCCATGGCTTTAGGAAGGACATACTGGGTATAGATGACCTTTGATGACTCTTGTACTTTGTTGATGCTTTATGACTATCACCAGAACTCGTTCATCACAATACAATATATATATATATATTCAGACTTGGGTTACAGGCCAGGATATTAAATTCTGAATGGTTTGAACTAACTCTTAAAAGGCCGCTGATGCAGGAGTGCATCATGCTCATTGGTCGTCATGATGCACCAATGAAGTGCTGGAGAGACTGCTCGCCAGCACTTTATTGGAACATTATGCCAACCCTACAGGGTTCATACATATACTCCCAGAGGGTTGGCATGATGCTCCAATGAAGTGCTGGCGAGCAGTCTTGTCAGCACTTCATTGCATCATGACAACCAATGGGCATGATGCATTAATACATCACCGGCCCTAAAAGGGTTAAGGGTGGAGGAATGGCTGGATTAGGGTGAGGGCAGAGGGAGACTGTGGTTGGAAATTCATTTGCTGTTAGGTAGTATAGGAAAATGACATTTTGAAAAACGTAACATTGGTAAAAGGTACGCCCGGTAGGGGGTGCACGAACATACCTTTTACCGTGATGATCCACATATTTGTGGTAAAGAGACCTCTCCAGAGTGCAGTAATAAACCCCCCCCCCTTCCCCCCGTGCGTGTGAATCGAGGACCTCTAACTCTGTCGACTTTTGCACACAGACAATGTCCCCTATTCAGAGTTCTTTTTTAACTGACATCATGATTGACAGGGTCACCGACATAATTGTCTCACAATGACATAACAAATTTCAAATAAATTATGGAGTTTCCAGGCACTCGCAACTCAAAATGAGAAAATTAAATTCGAATCTCTCTAGAAAATAGGATAATAGGATTTCTTTGCTGAAAAATAGGATGAAATAAGAAAATAGGAAAAAATGCTGAAAAATAGGATAAAATAGGAACATAGGATAAAGTATGATGCCTGGTATTTTCCTTTTCTTTTAGATGAGTGCTTTATCCTGAAGAGTATAGTAATAATCATGTACGCATCCACGAGCCATGCTATTTTATGGGCTCATGCCTGTTTCTCAATACATCTTCATTAATCATTATAATATATCAGTTCTTGCTTTGGTATGTACTTTAATTATTTTATAGCACAATTGAATCACCCACATGTGTATGCATGGATGGGATGTGTGGACAAATCTTACCGAAAGCATTCCAATCCCTTTCAAAGGAAATGTACAAGCAATAGGATCAAGGCGAGCAATTCTTTCATTGATTTATGAAACATACAACAATACAAAAGCTAAGTAGTTAATTGTAATCCTTCGGATACAAGGTTACACTATTAGTGATCTGGGATTCCTGGTGTTCATTCTATAGATGCTGACTGCAATATTTGGTGTCTGGACCAAGGTAATGTTTGCCTAATTCTCTGTCTGTTTACGGACCTTTCCACTTTTAGAGGAGTAAGTGTGTGCCCTCAAGGAACTCATTTGTCACCAACGGGGAAATGGAATATTGACCTATTTAGCAAGAGTGTAGGGAGTTTACCTCTCTTGAGAGGAACTTACCAAATAAAAAAAGGGTTGTTTCCAGTTACCCGACTGAACCATGGCAAACAGGGCCGACCATATATATTTTTTTTTAATTCTGAGAATTATAGGGATTTTTAAAGCTATTTTTTGTATTTTACATAATTTTTCTTCCGCTCTTGATGGAAATAATCTATGGGTCTACCGTTATTAGCTTTAATAAGCATATCTTTTACAGATTCTTTTCACCTTCCATTCCCATACTGCTAACCACTGAGGCTATTCATGCATCATCAGATTCTGATTCATCATTTAAAGAACTCTAATTTCACACATCAGTATTAGTAAATATCATATACATATATTGGGCCCCTGAATTTGTCAAAAAATAGGGGATGCGCCCCCTCCTTTTCCAAATCCTGGATCCGCCACTGATGGTGAGGTCATAAAATCAAAAACAAAAATGTGAATATCTCAAAAACTAGCCATACAAAACACATGAAATTTCTCACACATACTGCTGATAACCTCTCCTAACATAGATCTGATTTAATATCAACTTCCTACATGCAGTAATAAAAGAGTCGATTTACTAAAGAAATGTATTGAATATTTTGGACACCTTTTACAAACCTCTCTTTTACTATGTATACCTTCACCATCAAATATTAGTAATTCCTGAAAATTGTATGTTCAAAAGATGAGCGAGTAATTGATGTTTAATGACATTTCGACAGCTAAGGTCATATTCATGGCGAGAACTACTTTACACAATTCCACAGAGGAAAGTGTCAGTTCCAGTGCATATGTGCACCACAAACTTCCGAGGGTGTAGGAAAGAGAAGATATAGACCCTTTTAAGTGGGCTAGGGAAGCCCGTAATCTGCAGGTTGTTACCTCCAGTAGGGCATCCTGTGGGATGGGAGCTGTCCCAGAAGGTGGGATATGCTCACTGCTAACTGGCTTACACCTTCAAGGTGCCACTCAATCTGTCATGCGGCATAAAGCCAATGTCAAGCTTTAAGGTCACAGTAGCCCCAGAGCAATTTCACTATATTTATTCCTTTCTTTCTTTGTTGCCCTTTTAGAGGTTTCTACAAGGTAAAGCGGAGGATGATAAGGAATGAGGATGAGTTTGAGAGAAAATGTGCACAAGGAATCCAATTTGAATCAGGAGAGGCATTCTTTTTTCAATATGGATGATATGGCCTGAATATTAGAATGTGAATATAAATTTCTTATATACCAGAAAATGCTTAAATTACATGAACAGTCATTATCATAATGGTAAGCTTAAATTATGAATTCATTGTTCATCATATGTGTTTAATATGGATAGATGAAAGAAATTGCATTTCACGAAGTTGATATGGCCTGCCTGGAACCTTAGAGAAAACAATTATCTATTTGAATAAAAGTGCCAAAAGGGCATTCATATCTTAAATTACCAAAGATTATCACAATAACAAGCTTATGTAATGAATGGTTGGTTTTCTCTTATTGTTAAGGCAGCATTTTAGGTATGGTGAGATTTTATGTAATATACACCAATATGACTGGAATTGAAGTACTGAAGAACTGTGATTTTCCTCTAAAATATACATTTTTTTGGTAACTATGCAACTTTGAATAGCTCTCCTGACCTTCATAATTGGAATATCGACACAATTCAAAATACCTAAGGAAATGAGGTCAAGATATGTTTCTAATAGTCAAAACTGATAGCCATATCTAATTTCCATCCTATAACACTGATCAAAATAAAGGAAGCTAAGAGAAAAACGTTTTTGTTCCATTTTCCTTCCATGGCTAGCAACTCCTCATAAAATGTAACGCCTCTTAAAATGAAGACATTAATTCCAGTGGTGTATATTTCATGTAATTTCAGTAACATTCCTGTAACAAATTATGCCCTAAAATGTATTAAGCTTGACAAACCTGAAACGCTGCCTTAATATTGGAATTGCTATCACTTTGTAAGATAAATCATATTGCAGTAAATTGATATGGCCTGTCAGGATCCTTAGTGAAAATTATCATTCACTCTGATAGTTCCATGGATCATTTTACTTTTACCCTTACTGGATGAGTTACTATAACTGCCAACCTAAAGGACGCTGCATGTAAAGAACTACTACTTGACTCCAGCAGTAATGGGATGTCAAATATGTTTGCCAAGATAATGTACCCCAGACCCAAATTGCTTAATTGCTTAATTGCTCAGACCCACATGGTCTGAGCAATTAAGAGGTGGGACCCCCCTCCTAGGATAACCAGTGAAAACGTAGCGATAATTATGCCCATTATCACTGCTGAGTGTGCATGCCATATCGAGATTAAGCATGACCTAATGAGAAAATTACCATGTGCTCCAAATTGCATAAAATGATGCCATACCTTCAGTACTGCTGTCTTTATGAATCTCCGTACTACGGAAGCCGACGTGGGCCACCATGTAGACATGCTTTTGCCTCTTAGTGATTTTTACTCAAGTCATACATAGTAGTATAGAGACTATACATGTGTGAGTGTGTTTGGCTGTCAAGTGTAAAAATCTGCTGTCAGTCTGTCAAGTACTGTATTGTAGGTTGCTGTCAAGGGAAAATAATAGTTGTCTGTCTGTCAACTTCCTTATTGGTGCTTGTGACAGGTATTCTTTAAGCTTGGAGGCACTGAATGAGGGATACAGGGATCAAGGGTCAAAGCTATGAGTGAGTGAGTGAGTGAGTAAGTGAGTGAGTGAGTGAGTGAGTGAGTGAGTGAGTGAGTGAGTGAGTGAGGCAGGGAATGAGGTAAGGAGGGAGGGAGTGAGTGAGTGAATGAGTGAGTGAGGCAGTGAGTGAGTGAGGCAGGGAGTGAGGGAAGGAGGGAGGGGGTGAGGGAAGGAGGTTAGGAGGCAGATAGGCAAGGAAACAGGGTGAAGGCAGGCAGGCAGGCAGGCAGGCAGGCAGGCAGGCAGGCATGGAAAAGGCAGACAGGGAGGGGATGAGTAAAGGAAGGGAGGGAATGAGCGGAAAGAGGGAGGCAATGCTTGAGTGAGTGAGGGAGAGATGAAGGGAGAAAGGGAGTGAGTCAGGAATGGAGGGAGGGAACAAGTGAGTCAGGGGAGGGACGGAAAAAGGGAAGGGATGGAGTAGAGTGGTGGAGGTGACTCAGATGGAGTGAATGGAGTTGAATTGAAATGAATGGATTGGGTCGAGTGGATTGGAATGAAGTGGAGTGGTTGAGTTGAGTGGAGTGGAATGACTGAAGGTGAGTGGAGGTTAGTTGATCCCACTCACTGAATTCCAATTGAATTGAGGGGAATCAAGGGAGAAGATATGGAGTGGAGTGAGCTTTGAGTTTGATGGAGTGAAGTGAGTCAAATCAGGTTAATATGCATCAAAATAGGTCAAATTAGTTTATCGGGTCAAATTAAGTCAGATGGACCTACTATGAACAAAGTGGGTCATATCAGGTGAAAATAGGTCAAATGAGGTCAAAGTAGGTCATATTGTGACAAATTAGCTGAAAATAGGTCAAATACACCAAGTGAGGTCAAAGTTGGAAAAAATAGGTCAAATTATGACAAACTAGGTCAAGTTAACGGAAAATAGGTTCATTGATGTAAATTAGGTCAAATTGTGTCAAACTAGGTCAAATACTACCATGATAAGGTAAAATTGGCCAAAATGGACTTACTAGGTCAAAGTATTTCAAAATAGGCTGTAATAGGTTCAAATCATCTATTTTGCACCCTTTTAACCTGATTTGACCTCATTGAATGATTTTCAGCAAATTTGACCTAGTTTGTCACAGTTTGACCTATTTTGACTTAATTTGCAACAATTGACCTATTTTCCTCACAATTTGACCTAATTTGACCTAATTTGATGTAATTGACCTATCTTCAGCTGATTTGACCTACTTTGACCTAGTTTAATCTCATCTAATGTGATTGACCTATTTTTTGCTGACTCAATCAAATATGACCCAATATGACCTACATTTAACTATTTAGACCTTTTTTGACCTAATTCAATGCAATTGACCGATTTTTGTGCAATATGACCTAATTAAACTAGTTTAACCTAATTTGACTTGATTTGAAGCACTTGACCCATTTTCAACCTTATTTGATCCAACTTGACTGAATATGACCTATTTTGACCCATTTTGACTTCACCTGATGTGATTGACCCATTTTTGGCTACTTTGACCTAATTTAATGAAACTGACCTATTTTTAGCCAACCTGACCATATGTGACCCATTTTGACTAATTTTGACCTAATATGACTTCAGTTTATACAATTGACCCATATTTGGCCTATTTGACCTTTTTTTATCCATATGACCTTGATTTAGCCCACTTTGCTTCTCATAGGTCAATTTTGATCCATATTGACCTGATTTGACCCAGTTAACATAATTTGGGCCACTTTTACCCAGTTTGATCTAGATTAACCTGTTTTGAACTAATATACCCACATTTGGTCACCTTTACCCAGTTTGACCTAGATGGACCTTTTTTGACCTAATTAACTCATCTTAGGTTCGATCTGACATAATTTGGCCCAATCTTGGGCCAATGGATCTATATTGACTCATATTGACCCAATTTACCCAACTTGGGTCCATCTGACTCTATTTGGCCCACTCACTCCACCTCATTCACTCACTCACTCCTTCCCGCCTACCATCTTGTCATTCCTGACTCACTCCCTACCTCCCTTCCTCTTCCTCACTCACTCTGTCAGTCCTTCACTCCTTTCTGCATTCCCTTCTTCCCCTCACTCATTCCCTCACTCCCTTCTTTCATTCCCTCCCTTTACTCACTCACTCATTAATTCAGCCATTCACACATTCTGTCCCTCCCTCTACTCATTCCTCCACTCATTCCCTCCGCTCATTCCCTCCCTTCCTTCCTCCTACCCCCTCCTTCCCTCTCTCCCTCCCACCCAGTATCCCTGCATTCATTGCTTCCAGGCTTAAAGGATGCCTGTCACAAGCATCAATAAGGAAATTGACAGACAGACAGCAGATTCTTTCCCTTGACAGCAGGTCTCACAGAAGGAATTGGTTCCGCACTATAATTTAATGTAGCGCGAAACGCGATAGCACCCATTGGAACATGTTCATTTTCTAAAAATCACCCCAGAATTAATAGATACATCTTTCCTTCATAATATAGGCTGACTTAAAATATGAATTGACCACGAAAATTTTGAGCACTGGACTATCGCGTAAAAACACCCTGATTCTGCCTAAATCTGCACTGAATAAAATGTAGATTCACTATTTCCAATCTAACCTTTGAAAAAATGGGTAAGCACTTTGAGAAATGCCCTCCTGGTATTTTATCCAAAGCAGCAAATGTTCAACAACATGTGTAGTGGTTTTATATTTATTGGCATTATTTTCAACATGGTTATTGACCATTCAGTGTGCCTGCAGTATTCACTTCTGACCACAATCGTATATGACTTCCGGTTTTCTGCGGGATTTCCTTCACTGAGACCTACTATTAATGGGCTGTGTGCATGTCTTGTCTATAATTGAGATTTTTATAATCCAATAGATGTTTTTACACAGGCCCCTAGGTTTTATGCTCCTTGGACCACTCTATCTCATGATATAGGGTGCCTTTCAGGCTAAGTTATACCCAAAATCAGCCTGATTTCTATGTCTCTGTCCGAGGACACCGCCCTCTTCATCTTTGAGTCATTTTCATGACAAGCAGTGCCTCTAGGACCATCAAATTTGGCATGGATATTCTTTTGATCTTGCTCTATATGGTGTAAGTGTCCTTGTTGTAGTTTACTGTGGATATAATTGACAAATTATGAAAAATTGTAGAAAAATACATAAAAATCACTGCAAATATTACACAATATTCACATGCCATGCCTGGGAAGATTTATGAGAGTACATAACATGAATACTGGGTTATACAATACTACATTTCTAGATGATTTCAAAGAAATGTCCCAAAATATTATACCCTGGATAGTTTCCTTGAAGCGGTAGATATACCATTTGCGGTGTCAGTGCCTAACTTAACTAATACAGATGATATGTCAAAGCGCAAAAATAACCCCTCTCTGTACTACCTAGACTAGCTGCAAGTGGCCAATACTACACAGATATGATATGCATACCCTGTTAAGAATAAGGTAAAAAATAAATCGGGCCTATCAAAATAATCTGCACTATGCCAGTGGGCCTAGACTGAAATGAACCTGCAGCGCGGCCTGCAGACCACTCCGACAGCAATATAAACATGATTTTTCCTTGATTTTGGACACATTCTAGAGACCTATGAACATATTTTCCATAGAATTTGGCAAAACCAATCCTTCTCTAAATAATTAATATAGAAAAGAACTGATTTGAAGGGTTTTTTCCTTCTTCATGCTAATCCCCCATGTATGCTTTAGGTCTCACAGAAGGAATTGGTTCCGCACTATAATTTAATGTAACGCGAAACGCGATAGCACCCATTGGAACATGTTCATTTTCTAAAAATCACCCCAGAATTAATAGATACATCTTTCCTTCATAATATAGGCTGACTTAAAATATGAATTGACCACGAAAATTTTGAGCACTGGACTATCGCGTAAAAACACCCTGATTCTGCCTAAATCTGCACTGAATAAAATGTAGATTCACTATTTCCAATCTAACCTTTGAAAAAATGGGTAAGCACTTTGAGAAATGCCCTCCTGGTACTTTATCCAAAGCAGCAAATGTTCAACAACATGTGTAGTGGTTTTATATTTATTGGCATTATTTTCAACATGGTTATTGACCATTCAGTGTGCCTGCAGTATTCACTTCTGACCACAATCGTATATGACTTCCGGTTTTCTGCGGGATTTCCTTCACTGAGACCAGCAAACTAGAATACAGTACTTGACAGACTGACAGCAGATTTTTACACTTGACAGCAAAGACCACATACACCTTAGTAGTCTCTATGCTACTATGTATGGTATATGTGCAGAATCACTAAGGGACAGAGGCATGTCTACATGGTGGCCCACGTCGGCTTCCGTACATTATATCCATTAGTAATAGTGTGTGTCTGTCAGCACTTTCATTATACTCAAGCAAGCCAATATCCCAGTTAAGGTTGGTCGCTAATCTTTATCTTAAGTCATCAAAAAAATCTTTATCTTTGGTCTATAGGTAGTATAAATCATAGCGAATTGAATAATGGAAAGAACAATGGGGGGTCCCCAGCTACTTTTTAAGATACAGAATTTTGAAAAATAAAAGTATTTCATTTATTTTTTTCTAAAATGAGAAAAATAGTGAAGACTTTCTTGATTTTACTTAATATCAACCATTAATCACAGAAATCTGACTTATAGAAAGCCTTTTAATTGAGAAAAAAATGACATCAATAATTTTTTTGCCATATGGCAAGGCATTCTGGGTAAAATTCTGCTGTTTTAGGAAATTTGGCATAAACTTGTAATATATTTGCCTGGAAACAATACTAAAAGTCATCAGAATAATAACTTTGACAAATGGTCCCATGCATAATTTTAGGGTTTCGGCCCGTTGAAATAAAAAAGTACTCCAAAAATGAACAAAATCTCACATTTGGAGCATTGCATTTTGTGTAAAATGGCAACAATTACAATATAAAATGGTTTCTGGCTATACACTTGGATATTCTGAGCATCATAATCACTTCCACAATTTTGTTAAGAACATTTGAGGGTTAAAGATATAAGCCATAAAAGAAAGTTGGAAAAATCTAAGTTAAATCTAGATGTAAATATGCACAAATTTCAAAGCATAACAAAATGCTTGATTTTCATCAAAATGAGCTGAAACTAGTTCTTAATTGTGAGTATTAAGAACTAATGTAAATATGTGCCCACCAGAAATGATGTCATTCTGACCAATATAATACTATATGCGCCGAGATCTGTCCATGTCAGCGAACTGGTGCATCTGTCAGTCTGTGCACACATGTGCCTTTTACTTTGTAGGCCCATTTAAAATGATCATTTTCAACAAGTAGTGACCAACCTTGAATGCCAGTTCTATTCCCATTCTTACGGTATATCAGATTGTGATAAGAAAGCAAGAGGATTATAACATTGAGGAACATTTTTGCACACATACATTTTCAGAGAGCAGGTGGGATGTAACCAAATGGAATTGCTGGCTTTCTTGGTTTTTTTCCCAGATATTCAATATTTTAGATACAAAAAAAACACAACTGCAACTTGAATTCATAGTGGCGCAACAAGCTAATTCTGACATTATCATTTTGTAACTGTGTGTACCGAAAAGAGAAGAAGAATTTTCATTGAGTAGCGAATCCCTGAGACTGACACTCTCTGTAATGTTTATATTAAAGTATTTCTAATACCAAAGAACTTGAGATAACAATACAAAAGATATCTAATTCTACAGGTGGTATTCCCATTAACAACCCACTACAGGTGATAAGCTTCGATTTAACACCGGTGAAAAGCTCTCAGGTGACAGAGTTATCAGAGCTACAGTAATGCAGGGGCGTAGGAAAAGGGGGGGGGGGCAGGGGGGCCTGGCCCTCCCCAATAATGAGGAGGCTCCCTATATAAGCATATATAAAAATATAGCAGCCCCCCCCCCCCAACCGAGACCCCTGGGCCCCCCAATAAAAATTTGCTTCCTACGCCCCTATAATGTGATATATCATTTATAGATGTCAGTCAGTAATGGTATCTCATTAACCATTAAAGTGATATCTTACAAAAGCCTAAACTGTACAAATTTGTAAAAGAAAACTTAAAGATAATCTTACACTATAAGGTTTGTTCATTCCACATTAGCAGACCGTTTTTATGGAAGTTTTTCTGTAAAAGAATCCCAGTCAGATTATGCCTACGCAATATTTTATATAAAAGGATAATCAGACCGGGAGAGATTGTATGATTCAAACCTACATCTTGAAGGGGCCAATTGCAAGTTAACAAAACAAGAAGAAAATCTAGAACAAATCCACCCCAGTGCATGTTGCCTTATCCAGTACTAATATCAGATAGTGTTTTTATGCATAGGCTTACCATAACACAAGTATGGAATTGTCACCCCTCTTAAAGATGCCAACAAATGGTGAAAATCACCAAATGATTTGCAATGGTTCACTGTACCTATTTCATTTAGGATTTAAAAGAAAAATGCTTTAATTCTTTGAATTTTTCATCAAGAGCAATCATGTACTTCTGACTCTACAGGAAGATAACGGGCATTATAAATGAGGGTGAATGGTCTGCATGTGGTGTAGCATGGGGGTTCTAGTCACACTTCCAAGCTAAACATTATATGAGTAATATGGCGTGCGCACCTGATATGGTCTAGATACCAGGGGTCTTATTAAACTGCTGTCGCCACCGTGTATTCATTCTCATATGCTCTGTGTCATTGGTGTTTCCTGGCTACATATACCATAGGGAACATTTGATATTGCTTAGAATATTCATATAGAGCCTATCTGTTTTAGTGTATTTACCATTGCCTACTGTCAATGTAATAATTCAATGATGTATATATATAAAAAAAAGGCAAGCGATCGAGTCATGTGCATCATTACTTCCGGCGTATATAGACGGAAGCATGTAGTAGGGTCAGTGTCAGCAGGCAGGGTGGCACAGTCTCCTGTGTCAGGTTGCTGGTTCCTTCAGACCCCATGTCCATGACTGGTTCAGACATAGAAAAAAATCATTGAATTATTTACTGGTATTACAACTTATTGATATGGATATGATACATTTAATGGTATTTATTTTAGTTGGGCATATATTTTTTAGTAGAGTATTTCAATTTGGCACAATCTCCTGTGCCACAACAAACAAACCCTGACCCTGATCACTTTCCACATGGCCCATGCTTGTTTCCTGTGGATGAGACCATGTGGACACTGGAAGATATTCAGGCAATATCTCCCATCAATTATTCATGTTTACATTTTTCTTAGGCTTCCCAATGCTTAAATATATCAGTACATGTGATAGATGAATGGTCAATACTGTATTGAGGTGTAAAATTCATTGATCCATACACATGCACCATGCCCATGCACCTTTGTTTATTTACAATTCCAAGCCAGTTTGCAGTGTCATCTGGTGTATTCATATTGAGATCGATTGTTGCGCCATCTAGAGGAAAATAAGCCTGCAGTCTCTGATTACTCTCTATTACTCTTGTCCCTTCAATCACAAGGCGCGTTACTTCCCGTGGATCGAGTTGTGGCCTCCTGGTGTAGGGGGGACCCATAGTGCCAGGGGCTATGTGTTGTCACCCACTCCGACAGCAACCAACGAAAGTGGCCCTGTACAAACTGCAATATTGTTGAACGCAGTGCCTTGAGCGTAAGGTGGCGCTAAATTGGTCAAGCTAGGGACACTGTTTGTTCAGTCTCAGGCCATAAAACCACAGGTGTTTCTTAAGGCCCTATTCCACTTCAGTCAAGTTTGCAAAAAGTCACAAAAGGTTGACTGAAAAAGTCAACTTTGTGTGACTTTTCCCCACTTTCTGTGACTGAGAAAGTGAAATCTTTTCTAGTCTCCCACTTTCACAGACTTTTCCTTTGATTCCATATAGACTTTTTTTAGTCAAAGTTGACTGTAAAAGTGATTTTTTTCCCAACTTTCTAGCAGACTGACGGTCAGTGGAAGTAGTTTTCCAGTCAAAGTCAAACTGTTCCAGTGAGTTTTCAACTTTTCTCCAAATATTACTATTTTTCAATATTTCAGACTTTTTCAGTCAACGTTTCTTCAGTTAACCATAGACTGATGGCCAGTGGAATCAGGTGTACTGACTTCCAGTCAGAGGTGGACTGAAAAAGTTTGATAACTGACTGAAAAAAATTGAGATCTGGCTGAAAAAGTCTGAAAATTGACTGAAAAAGTTGCAAGATCATGAGGAATAAATGGAATGGTTTCTTTTGTCAGAGACCTATTGGTCTATGCTTGTTTGAGCTTCTAAATTATCCCCAAACAAATCTGCATGTAGGGACCTAATTAGCAGGTGCAATACACCATAATAAGTAAAGTAGTAAAGGAATGGGAGTATCTGACACTTAGATGGTAAAATAATATCATATTAACATATTATGTGGCTTGGACTGGGAAAATGGGTATTGCTTTCCAACCCCGAGAAAACCCCATTCAAACTGGGGAGAGGTAAATGTACCTGATGTGTTTGCATTTTGTCTTATATTTCAGCCAGTAATCATCTCATCAATATGATTAAAACTGTTGGAAAGCTGAAACTATCGGCTATAAGAAGCTTGGCATGTCATTGACCAGACAGACGGATTCTTTTCCTCTCAAACACTTCAAAACCTGAATCAATCAGCCTAACAGTTGATCAAACTTGAATTAACCAGACTAATTGATGATAACATTATACCTGTTTTATAAAGCAAAGACAGTCTGCTTTCAGAATAGAGCTCAAGCTCTTGAGTTTGCAATAAATAAAAGTAAATAATTTCTTGATTGAAATAGAAAGTGTAGGTCTTCATGCATATAAGATTTCATGATACAGCCATGATATATTCTTGGGAAATCTTTATCATGAGAAGAGCTTGTAAAATCGTAGATTTTCCTCATTTCCCCTAGCATTGGAATATTTACAACTAAAATAGCTTGTTGCTAAGCAACCATTAAGATTTTGGAATAGAACAAAATGGATAGCACCACTGAATTCCTTGGTCAATTTTCATGGATGATTATTACCAACGCTAGGGGCTGCCATATCTTAGATTCCCCTGTACTTCATATGGCCCCATATGACCCATTATGGTGTAATAGATGCGTAACAGCCACTCTTAACATGGTCTTTCTGTGACATTAAGATAAAGCATTGTAAATATGCAGAAAGTGCATATTTTTAGGACCTAAACTTGTCTATTAACAGTAACAGAAAATTTCCAATTATCCCATCACACTTTTAAGCAGATGATTATCTAATTTGTATTTATAACAGAATATATTATTGATAATATTGCGACCAAAGAAATTTAGGCTTAGTTTCACTTGTTATTTTGTGTATATAAAGACATGGCAGTCCCATCCTGTTTGATAGGACTTGTTACATAAAGATGAAAAGATGCACATCGAGATGAGAGAAAAATTTTTGAGTTGTTGTTCGATGTTGATGATTTTCCAAAAGGCTTTGGGATTATCACTGTTCTCATCCAATGCAGAAGTAGTTTGATTTGGCATACTTGGTCTTTTTCGAAATTAGGCACCTGTTTCTCTTTGCCCTTTTTAGACAATCAACAGATTAGCTTTTAAAAAACTGGTTCATTAACGTATCTCTTTCAGCACTGAGACGGAGGATTTCATCTGTCATCCAGTCTTTACTCTTATCCTTATGAAGTCTTGCTCAATGGGACAGAAATTGTCTAAGTATTCAAGTAGACAGTTTTCAATACAACTCCACATAGTAGGGACATCACTCTCTTGCCAGACTGGGTCCTAATCCCAGCCTTCAATCCAGTCCATTGACCTGGTTGTATGACCTTTGTAATTCCTAGCTTTATATTCCCTGATTACATCAGGCAGGCTCTCCTCAGTCAGCATGGCAATAACAGGAAGGTGGTCACTAACCAGATAGTTGAGAACCCCTCCAATGACAGGTTTTGTGGTATTTGTTAGTGTGTGGTCTATACAAATGCTAGTATTTTCAAAAGGTCTTGTGATTTGATTTATCAGATTGCGTAGTCCATAGTCCCTACATAAATCATGTAACTTAAGGGCTTCATTTGCATCTTCATCAAGTGTATTAATGTTAGTGTCACCTAATACCCATAACTCAATATCAGGAGAACTGTAAGCGACATGATGAGATTCTAATTCATTTGAAAAGTCACTGACCATGCAATTTGGAGGTCTATAGACAGTAGAAAGGACCAGTGATTTTTTGCCTTCTTGATTAAACTTGATGGTGACCATCTCCATCACTGGCTTAGTATAACAATGTAAGTCAATTTTGGTAGCATTTTTCGCTATAGAATTTTTCACATAAATAGCTACCCCACCTCCTTTTTTATGAGATCTGTCTTGTCTGAAAAGTTGGTATCCAGACCATAAAACAGTGTCATTATCATGTAATTCTGTTAGCCAGGATTTACTGATACATAATATATCTATACCTTGGAAGGCCCTAAACAGCTCAATCCTCTTCTGATAAAAGCTGTGTGTATTATAGTGCACTATCTTTAATCCTTTCAAGTTCCATAGCTCACTCAAAGTTGTGGTCATGATACAAGTAAATACGATGGTACAAAAATCAATTCAAACCTACACGGCAAAGAAAAGCGATTATATCTGAATGTATATCTCAATGGCGGAGACAACTAGACAAAGATAAAGATACAAAAAAATTAACAGGATGAGCTTGCACCTATCCTTTTGTAATGTGTATTTGGAATAATACACTGCCATAAGAGTTGGAGTGCAATTTATCTCATTGATTGTGCTATGATTAAGCAATTCTTTTATCTCATATGACTGTGCATGGCTCGTCTTGATGAAGTGTTCATAATGGGACTTTTGTTCTTTCCTTTCTCTTAAACTAATCCCTGAGCACTGTGTGCTTCCAGTGACTGTGGCATTATTTTGGATTTCATGCCATGCAGTGTTGCTAAATATTTAGTGCATCCAACTAATGAAAATTTCTTCCATTAACTTTTGAAGACACATGTCATTTTCTTGTTCGTGGAGAATGAAATTTTCTTGTTCATGGAGACCTCAGTGGGTGGTAGGCACATATGAATTATATTATTCAGTTATTCTTTGATGATCTTTTTCTCCTCTCTTTGGGAAAATGGGAATCCACTGTATACTGTGTGCAAAACAAACTAACTTCAATTGGTCAAACTTACGCATCACCCATACCACTTGTCAAAGCTAGATCAGCATTACCCATACCATAGGGAAGCATTACCCATACCACCTCTTATTCTGGGCCTTCTGCTAGGTATTACACCCAGTGATTGAAGTCCACATGACCAGCAATTCATAACGCATATCCAATAAATATTTGAAATGGAACAGTACAGTAGGAGTGTAGGAATCTTTGCTCTCTTTGTGAGTAGAAATAGCCGGCTGCCATTTGTGGTATGGGTGATGTGCATTACCCATATCGGTATTCACACTGTGATACTGGATGTCAAGACGTCCAGGAGTAATGCTATTTCTATAGGCTCAAGTGTGCATGTTGTTCAATATTTCTTATGATTAATGATTATGAAATTACATTTGTTGCTTTGGTATGTACTTTCATTATCTTGTACATGTGGCAGAATTGAGTGATTCACATATGTATGGACAGAATGTCTGATTGAATCCTACCAATAGCATAAAATTTCCATTCTATTGCTTGTAAAGGAAATTTATGTGCGACAGAATCAATCAAGTCTAGCTACTTTTTTATTTATTCGTGAAAAATGTGATAATACAAAAAGTTCAGTAATTAAATGCAATCCTTGGGATACATGGTTACACCATTAGTGATATGGCTTTCTGATGTTCATTCTATAGACTTTGACTTCAATGTTTGATGTTCTGACCAAGATAATGTTTGCCTAATTTTATATCTGTTTACAGAGCTTTCCAATAATGCCACTTTTAGAGGAGTGCAGTGTTTGCCCTCTAGCTACTCATTTGTCACCAACAAGGAAATGGAATGTTGACCTATCCAGCAGGTGTTTAAAGGGAAACGATACTTTATTTTCATGATAGTATATTTTGATTGTCTTTAAATAGAATAAAAGTATTCTGACATAATTAATATAAAGAAAGTATTATAGAGAAATGCAGCGGACTCATCTGATGCATCTGATGACGTCACGATTGGTCAAAATGCATCCCAGTAGTGCTTGCAAAGCACTGATAGAATACAATCAGATGCTGTCTATAGCTTATTTTCTTGTATGATTTCTATAAATGCCTTTAACGAGTAGCACTGAAAACCCCTATGGAAATCTCCTATACAATATCATGATGGTGGGTAGTTCATTGTTCTAATAAAAACAGAGTTTGTGAAACCTTCTATGCATGTACAATGCAACATCTGAAGCATTTTGTCAATTGTGACGTCATTAGATGCATGAGATGAGCCCCCTGCATTGCTCTATAATAATGTCTATTTCATAAACTATGTTAGAATATTTTTATTTTATATAAAGGCTATCAAAATACACTATCACGAATATAGAGTATCGTTTCCCTTTAAAAATCTTACCTTTCTTGAGGGTACCTTACAACTTGTAACTAACATGATTAGCCTTGACTCTGGCTTGGAACCACAAAATTTTGACCATCCTCTAGGAGGTCAGGCCGTAAAAAGATGTATACATTATAGCGAAACACACACTCTTCTTCCCATATATATGACCGCTATACTTAACTAAGGATATATAACCAAACAGTAATTAAGTTGTCACAATTGGCGCTCTTAACGCCCTTAATTTATTAAGAAAACCAAAAAGAAAAAATTGGGGTCCAACCAAAACAATATGGTGGCCTCCTTGTGTGTGTGGTGGCTACCTGGGAGGGGGTCAGGTTACTTAGATGAGACTATGCAGGCCTGCCCCCTATGTGAGTCCCAGTGTAGCAGACACCTGAGTAGCAGAACCGCTACAATATATACCATTATAATAACTAGTAGCTAGATAATTATAACACCCATATATGACCGCTATACTTAACTAAGGATATATAACCAAACAGTAATTAAGTTGGCGCTCTTAACGCCCAAGACCTCCAAGACAATTGTCCTAGTGTAAGGAAAACACAACTAAACACAAACACGAAGAAAGGAGGTTGCAACCTTGTCCTTTGACACCTTTTGAGTCAGGCTATCAACAAGATATAACAATACCGTGAGACTTTGCCAATCGCCTCTGGATTTTATGTCAATAAGATTCCAACCAATCGAGGACAGGTAAGATGCTCCGCCTCTGCGGAGGGAATGGGTGAACACTTTGCCCACAATACCACACAATTCTGATAGGCGATGGAGTTCAGTGGCAAAGGCTGAATAAGTCATTGGTCGTAAGCGTCCTCGCTCCCAGTACTGAAACACTTCCTGACCTGCCCCCAACCCAGTGTGGTCGATGAGCCGGCGAACATAGGAGGTGACGCATAAAGGCGATCCTGGTATGATGCTGAACGGGATTTCAAACACCCGCTCACCATATTGAATTGTCTTTGTACGAGGCAAGGAAAGGGAGGTGAGACTGCTGCAACTTGGAGGTATGCTAAGCGAGAAATGTATTCGGCCTCAATATTATCGCCAGACCTGATATAGGAACATTTGATTTTGACATTGTATGTGAAGGCGAGCCAAAACAATTCTCGCAGCAGGTCCATGCTGACATTATTATGGCTCCTACCAGAGCTCAACATACTGCAAACCTGGGTATTATCACTCAAGATGAGGATGGTAGTGTCCCTATACACTGGACCCCACCTGACCAGGGCCATCAGTACAGGTCAAAGTTCCTGGATGTTGATGTCATGACACAAATCATTAAATGTAGGGACCGGGAAGAAATGGTAGGGGAGTGCTGGGGAAATAGTAGGGGAGTGCTGGTATGTACTTGTAGAACCAGACACCATAGAGCCAATCTCCCATGTGGTAGGCCCCGAATCCGCGGGACGATAAGTCACACGAAATAACAGCAGAAGGAGTCTTGGGGCACAAAATTCTGGCCTTGCCGTTAAAGACCCCCGCAAAGGCTATCCACCACCTGCTCGGAACTGATCATTTAGTCTCACTTTATGGTGTGCTTCCTTGAGCAGGGATGAAAGTCACGGAGCATGAAAATCCGTGAAATGGTCCAATATTCGCCCAAAAAACATGGGTTTCTATATGAATGTATAGGGCCCTGGAACTTCAAAATCCCTGAAATCAGGGAATTCCCTGAAGACTTGCATCCCTGCTTGAGGCTATTGGTCAAGTTGATCACTCTGCGACTGAAGGTACGGCCACCCGAACCACAGTGGAACAATGGCCGAGGATGCCCGCCAGCTGCTGGTGCTTAGTGGCAGTCTTCTTCCAAGCAAAATCATACAAGGTCTGATGAAGCATAAGCAATTTTTCACTTGGGAGGCTAATTTCCATCGCCTTGCTGTCGACCATGATACCGAGGCAGACTGCACGCTGAGATGGGCAAGTGACTTTGGGCCACTTTACATGGAAGCCCATACTCCTCACCACTGAAATCAGGACACTTTGAGCATAGGCACATTGATCATAAGTGGGTCCCATAACTGTCAGGTCATCGATATAGTTAGAAACCTGGTAGAATCCTCGGCAATGCATACACCTGACAATCCAATCTCCCAACTGTGTGAACAGATATGGGGCACACCTGAGACCAAAGGAAAGGACTCTGTCTTCAAATACTTGCTCACCCTCTCCTAAATCCCATCTAAAGCATTGGTAAGAAGCATTGTCTTTGTCAATGTTCACGTTCCTATAGGCTTGAGATAAGTCAATAGAACAAATATAGTCATAGGGATTAAGGATTTCCGTGAGGTAATCTACCCCTTTGTATGTGAATGTGTCACAGGTGTGGTCCATGAAGTTGTTTATGGATCTGTTTAAAGGCCTTTTACAGTCAGTGATTGGTCTAAGGGTGCCATCCTTTTTCCTGATTGCACCCAGACTATGAATGCACCTAGGTGAGTCAAAAGCTAAGGTGACCTTGCCATCCTGCAATTCTCTGAGAATTGTGTCATTCATTTCTACATTGAATTCATCATCCAGAATACTGGAGTAGTTGCTACAATCATAGGAGTCTATGTGTGTGTTGTCTACTATAATGAAACCACTGTAAACACCAGCTAATACAAAATCATCTTGAGCACACATATGGCCCTTGTATCTGTAGAATTCTGCAGCTAACCTACAAGGGCTAAGCTGAGATCGAACAGGTCCAATTTTGTGCTCGCATGCACAAATACTGAGGACACAGTCTCTGTAAACTACAATTGGTTCAGTGACATTAGGTATGTATACAAGGCATACGGGTGTGTTACCACACACTGGAACAGTATCTGCTACATCAATGACAACAACATTGCTAACACAAGTATCAGGATCACATACACTGATAGTAGGGTAGCCATCACCGGCGGGTGACGCACCGTCACCCACAGGTGACAGACCAACATTGATATCATCACTACATACAGGGTCAGAGAAGACATTTTGTGCATCAACACATTCATGGCTGTTACCCGCCGGGAACAGTCCCATATCCGTAACATTGCCATCACACATAGAACGCCTGGCATAGGCAGTAGGGGCAACTACATCAACATTGTGTACAAAAATGTTACAACTATTAACACCAGCACTGGGTTTAAATAGGGCAATTCCTCAACACTGGGTACATTGACACTGGGAACACATTCAATGACACCGGGAACCCCCACATTGACACCAGGAACACATTCATTGACACCGGGAACACATTCAATGACACCGGGAACACGAAAGGCAGGTGGTGGAGGGCTAATGATGTCAACAACAACCACTGTTAGGTCTGGATTTGGGTCTTCTGGACCAATTTTAGCTGTCATGATATCCTTCCCCTCCAAATCAGGCCTGATTTGATCGATTCTGGGGTCGGTAGACACTGAAACCTCTCCATTGACATACAAACCAGAGATATTATGATTTACCTTAGCGTCTTTGTGTGTTTCTCCGTCCGGCCGTCGCCATCTTGGATTTAAACAAGACGACAACGGTGTGATGGGAAAACTACCATATTTTGCAAAATCTGATGAATTAACTGAAATGTTCGATTCAAATACACTTAATCCTAAGCAAGAAGATGGAATCCGACCCTCATTTGCAATAATATCATGAACACAATCGACATCGTCGACTGCAACATCCGGGCACCGTTCTTGTCTGTGTATGCAAATGATCTGAGAGGCGCCTATGGGGGCGCTCGGATTAATTCTGCCCGCTAACTCACCGGCCACGTCCGACCGAGGGGCGCTGATGGGTGTTTCCAGTCACGCGGACGACTTTGCCGCCGCCGCCCGTTTGACGTTGGTGCAGGCTCTCATCTTGAGGGATGCATCCCAGCAGTGGTAACAGACATGCTGCTGCTGACAGTCATCACCTGACCTGCATTTGAAGTTGTTGTACCTCCAACAGGGCATAGAGGGGTCAGGTTCAAATTTGGATTTATTCCTTTTCTTCTTGGAACCCCCACCTTGGGCCCCTCCCTGGGCGGAGGAGGAGGTAGTAGTAGGCTTGTGTACCAGGTGTAAGTTGATCATCTCCTCATCCCCATATACAAAAGCCTGGGCGTCATAGTGGTTGGCCCTTTCTCTGACTCCATAATCATAACAACGGAGCTGATCTAATGTGTACAGACCCATGGCCTCCCTGTCACACAAAAACTGAATGTGGTATTGTATGTTACCACAATAAGGAGTCCAAGGGTCCTTCATCAGGTGAATGGAGTGGAGTCTAGAGAGGGCACCTACCAGCTGTGCAAATGAAGTGGCCTTTTTAACCCCTTTAGGGAGGTGTCTACAGAGATCGAATGGCTTCTTCTTCTTTTTCTTCTTCTTGCGCTTGGCCTCCTCCTCGCTGTCGGAGAAAAAATTGGGGTCCAAGCAAAACAATATGGTGGCCTCCTTGTGTGTGTGGTGGCTACCTGGGAGGGGGTCAGGTGACTTAGATGAGACTATGCAGGCCTGCCCCCTATGTGAGTCCCAGTGTAGCAGACACCTGAGTAGCAGAACCACTACAATATATACCATTATAATAACTAGTAGCTCGATAATTATAACACTCTAATAAAACTATGGCCCCTCTCATATTTGGCACTTTTAACTAATACAAGATACAGTGGGCAGTGAAATCTCTTTGGTAATGTGGTATCAAACAGACCTACATAGCTCTATCAATTGCAATATCAGAAGTTGTTGTGGAGAATTCTATACAGTACAGGTGTAATTGGTATAAAATGTCTAAGTCTGTGCCATAGGCACAAGTTCTGATTGACTTCCATGTACCATGGCCATAACTTATATACAGTCTGTACATATAATACGTAAGTGCCCCTGAAGGGGTTAATGGTCACTGGTGAAGGCAGGCTGAAAGACTAATCTGTTTGTTTGTTTCAAGGAGAGAAGTCACTAAAGCTTTAAGGAACCTTTTAAGTAAATTAATGCATCATACCAACCTTATGGTAATAAAGTTTTACATGTATGTAGGTAGCCTATTATATGGTTAAGGATTACTGGGAGCTGTGACAACATCAATACTGTATTTCCATGGGTAAATAACCTGCTGTTAGCCCTCCTAATATAGCCTGTCTGCACTATAGGTTTATAGAGGGTCCACTGTCCTATAATGTACCACCTGATGCAATGTTCATGGATACATAGTAGCGGCAAAGTACGGCCAGGTTTTGATAGAGGTAAATACTTGATATACGTCTAGTCAATCAAGTAATGAATACTACCCATTTTCAAAAACAGATTGAAAATTTCTGCCTCATACAGGATCAATCGTTATTATGCTAATTTCAAGTGTGTCTGTTCATCGTTCTAATTGATAAGAATTACATAGTCCAAAGGGTACAAATTTATACATGTCTTAACCAGCAGAAAATTCCCATTTAGTGCAACTCCATCGTCATGCATGCAAAAGATCACTTTTGAGCAAATGTCAAATAATAGACTTTAATCTTGTGGATGCTTCATTCCAGAGAGACTGTTTAAATGTCTTTCTGAAATTATACTAATTAATACTGACTTGTGACATGTGATATCAGAGCTCCTTAAAAGATGGATCCGAATGTGATGATGCACTAATAAGCTCAGCGGTTAGTAGTACTGGTAGGGGAATGGAAATAGTATACGTGGTTGGGAGGTTGCTCTCAGACGTTCCCGGTGCAAGGATCCTAATACTACGAACTATGATAGGATTACAAAATGAACTGGTTAGACCTGTACACCTTTTGAGCTTTCAGATACACACTACCACACAACAACTATAAATCACCTGGTCTTAGTTTTCGATGGCCATACAGTTCATCTACACTTTTTGTAATCTAAAAGAGCTAACTTTAGAGAAATTATATCAGCTAGGGGTCAGTGATGGTTGCACATTATGGTAGGGCCTAGGCTGGATGCCCTGTAGTCTGCATGTAATCCAGCGGGGTATCCCTGTGTGATGGGAGCTGTTAGAGAAGGTGGGCTACATGCTCACCGTTAACTGGCTCACACCTTCCGGGTGCAACTCAATCTGCCACGTGGCATAAAGATAATGTCAAGCGTTAAGGTTACAGCAGTCCCAGAGCGTTTTCACTATATTTGTTGCTCACACCTTCCGGGTGCAACTTAATCTGCCACGTGGCATAAAGGCTATGTCAAGCTTTAAGGTTACAGCAGTCCCAGAGCGTTTTCACTATATTTGAAGAGTTTGGTTCCAAAACGCAATAAATCCATTCCAGATTTCCAGCATATACCCATTTTTGTAGTGCCCCCCTGAAGTTGATTTTAGTGCTATCAAGATGAAATCTTTACTAAACAAAATCTGTACAGCCGAAAAATATATTTTTCAAAGAAAATAGTTTTTGTATTACAATCTTGAAAGTATCTCTAAACTGTAGACGTTTGAAATATTGACCTTTTTCAAAATGGCGTTTATTGCGTTTTGGAACCAAACTCTTCATTTGTTGCTTTCTTTCTTGATTGCCCATTTAGAAGTTTTTATGTAGAAAAGCATAGGAAAATAAGAAATTAGGATGAGTCTGTAAGGGAATAATTTGCAGGGAATACTGATGCAATTTGAGTCAGGAGAGGCATTCCGCCTATTTTTCAATATGGATGGTACAATCTGGATGCAAACAGATTAGATTATGATAATGGTTCTTTATGAATCTCATTGTATTCATTAGACTGCCTGTGCCAGGTACAATAGGCCAAATAAAGGCATTCATATATTAGATTACCAGAAGAGCGATTATAATAATAGTATAAGCATACATTAGGATTTTATTGCTCATCACTTATATTTATAATTGTAATTACTATGGATATATCAAATAAATCACATTTCATAAAGTTGATATGGCATGCCTGGAACCTAGATGAAAATAATTAATTATCTACTTAAACATAAATATCAAAAGGACATCATATCTTAAATTGCAAGAAGAACGATTATCACAATAGCAAGCTCAGGTAATTAATGGTTGGTCATCACTTGTCGTTAATGTTGTAATTACTATCACTTGATAAGATAAATCATGTTGCACCAAATTAATATGGCCTACAGTAAACCTTATTGGAAATAATTATATACATAAAGATAACTATGGATCGTAATTTTTCTTTCACCCCTAATGGAGAAGCTGCTCTAACGGCCAAAGGGCACTGCATGTTAAGGACTGACACTTGACTTGAGCAGTAATTGGATACAAAATAATGGTCGCCAAGATAATGTACCCCCCGTCCCACCTCTTGCTCAGACCTACCCATGAGGCCTGCTCATAATCTAGGTGTCTCAAATAATGCCTGTTATCACAGCTTTATATTCATTAGGAGGTGATAGACTGTCTGTGCCAGGTACTTCCTATGGTATTTTGTTGCTGTCTTCATACATGTGCCTGATGTGCTGGAGGCCTCTAAAGTTCCTAAAACAATTAACAAAGATACAAGCCAGGAAGGACTTAAAACAAGGTGTGTGTAGTGCAAAACATTGTGTGCAGTTATCTATCTCTAACAGGCACCCTTGACTTTGTGGTGACATTAAATATTCTGAAATCTGGCTGTGAAAATAAATGGGGTTAGAAACCCTAACACTGACACGATCCATTTTTATTTCCCCTATATCTTTATCACTGGCAGGAGACATTGTTTTAGCATTTGAGCTGCATGTCCTTTCCTGTGCATCTAATCTGATGGAAAAGCACAACATAGACATCCTTAGAGGGAAGGTCTTGCAAGCAGGCAAGTGTGTTTGCCATTTAGTCAAATTCTGTGTAGAAAATAATCATGTTCAAGACGCTGATCCAGTGACATGCAGTTTCAAATCTTTATTAGCAATGGCACCTTATCTATCATATCTGTGACTGGAAAGTGTCAATAGGCCTACATTACATGTACATATGCTTCATATATATTCAGATAGGATCCCCTGAGTTCAATAGACTGCAGGCTTTTCACATGTGTACCTAAAAGCTCTACCTCATCACGAATCTTCTAGTAAATCCCCTTTCATGTTCCAGTCCATCTTACACCATTTGGCATTTGGGGATCTCATTCAACTGAATTTCTAAGCTCGTTCTCATTCTTCTGGGATTGACAGGAGTGTCTACACATTGAATTTAGTAACATATCTGATTTAAAGTTTCTTTCCAACCCTAAAACCTGGAAAATAGCCAGCTATATGCAAGGAATTCAGAAGGATTGCAATTGAAAGAGGGCAGAGCTTTGGAAGTGATGAGACCATTGTGCCCTTTACAAAGATATGACTTTACAAAGCAAAGTTCGTTCACCGAAAATGAATGTATTGTGTTCTCCACAATAGAAGAGGCTATTGGGTTTGGGGCTTATACCAAGCTGGTTGCTGTGCATGCACCCTATGGAGGCCAGCAATATGTTGTGAAGGTAAAAGAGATGAAAGTAAGCTTCCACCAAAGGCTATATTAATATCTAGGCATGTGTCTTTCAGTACTTTCATTGTACTCCATTAATTCTTCCTATGCTAGGCAATGCAAGCCAATATCCAGGTTAGGGCATCACCATTTCAATGCTTAGATTGCGATAAGAAAACTAGGAGATATCCATTCATTGTGAACAAGTCATCTACAATAGTAGATTTATCGTAATCGCTTGTTTAAGCGCAGGGCTCTCAAATGAGCGCAGGTCGTGTATGAGCGCAGGGGTAGGACCCCCTCTGAAATCTAAAATTCTTCTTTAAATGGACCTCAAATGAGCGCAGCTCCTGTATTACCGCAGGGGGTAACAGAGAGCTGAAATTTATGAGCGCAGGTGTGCTTAAACAAGCAATTACGGTAGCTATAAATTGTAAAACAAAGTGTTCTCCAGACTAATATGGAATGCCCATAAATGGTTAAGACCAGTTTGCTATGCTCTACATTTCAACCTAATGTACCGCCCATAGCTTTTGATTTCGGGATTTGCCTGTCATGTAAGATGTGAGATTATCTAATGATATGAGCAGGGTTTAACTAAGAAGCCATGTCTATATTGCATGAAAATCGTTAAGATAGAAGGCAGCACTAAAAGGTCACCCCCATCTCAGCATCCCCATGTGAGATGTTCTCAGGTAACAGAACTACAGTAACGTGATATGTCATTTAGATGCTTTCATGGAGCCATACTAACCCGGCATTCTGGTTACAGCATAGGACGCAACTTCCAGACACAATCAGGATGGGGCCTAGTACTGTAGCTGTTCGGCCTACAATGATAGTGGAAGTTCTTCTGCAAAAAGAATCCTATCCAGATTATGCCTAAGTAATATTCTATAGGAAGGATAATCAGACCGACAGAGCTCTTGTAGTTCAAGCCTACATCTTGCAGGGGGCAACTGCAAGTCACCGAAACAGCAAGAAGATCTAGAATAAATTCACCCCCAGTGCATATTGCCTTTATCCCAGCCATCCTTCTTTGATGTACTAATACTGGATCTGACTCCCTGGCCCCGCTTCTCAAATAGGGCCCGGGAAAGGAGATGTTATTAAGGATAATTATGACTTCATCTCTGATCTAGAAAAAGGGATCACTTTGATATACGATGATAGGATTCTACAATTGCTTTTACTTCCTTTAATTGTAAACATAATATTATGTCATATATCATACGATCTCTTTCTAATTAAATTTCCAATTCAACAAAATTAGTAAGATTATTAGATAAAGTTGGCAGAATACAATCGAGGCATCGTCTTCTAATCAGATTAGTCTCCGCTCTTTATATGAATGGGGAGGCATTTAAGGTGATTAGGTAAGGACTTGGATGTAACTTATCTCCCTAATCACTCTTAACAACGGACATTGCTCTTTGTAGTAGGAGGATGCAGAAGAGAAATTACTCCTATAGGTACAATAGGGCGCAGGGTGACTAAATTTTGATTTGCTACTTGATTCCCCATAATGAATGTTGTTTTCCCCATAATAGAGAAAGGGGATTTGGTCTGTGGCCCATCCCGGACCGACTCAATGCATGGGGTCATACAGAGGCCAACCAATATGATATTAAACAATGGAAGGGATGAACTAAAAGTAAGCGTCTACCAAAGTTTCATGAATATATACAAGTGAGCATCTATCTTTGCTTCACTGCTACCCACTTTGTGGTTATATCTTGGCCAATGTCACAGTGAGGGTACCTTCATTATTTTCATGCTCGTAAAAGCCTGGAATGTGGAAAATTCATTTATTATGTCAAAGCGAAAAGAAGAATATAGTATGCAGAAGTAAAGACCTCCTGGGTTTTTGTTGTATTATCATCTTAATCCCATTACATCATAATCATTATGATCATAATAACTGCACAGGGAATTGCCTACGGTTTGTTTGGTACAATGACAGATTTCTGCTTATATAGTCAGCAACTGCTGAGGTCATGATGGTTCTTATCATAAGGGGAAAATGAATCGATTAATGACGGGATAATGTGTGTTATGGCCTATAACAATATGAAGGGTATTGAAAATTGATGGTCACATGATAGTGTTATGAAGAGAAGAGTTCACGATTACATGACAATGTAACTAACAATTTATCTGTTTTCCCTCTCTCACCAGGTGAGTGTCTTGCTGCTTAATCGTCCATCTGTATATTGCCTATGTAATTCAGTCACTAAAGTAAGTACCCTTCCCTGTTCGTCCATTACCAGTTATTGAGTCTCAGCATATTACTTTTATCTCATGTTGAATGCAGCAGCCCAAAGGAGCCCGTAGTGCACTCCTCTTTGAATAACCCCACCCCAGATTTCACCGTCAAATACAGCACCCTGGTTCCACCAGATTATTTAAATTGAATCATTATTTCATGCTAACTGCATGGATCTTCATGGAATTTTGATCATTCTATTAACAACAGGAGAAACATGCAAAGGGTCGCTTGATCACACTTAGGGATATCACAAGTGACTTTACCTCATGGTTACACCATCTATAGAAGAAAGGTTAAAGATTTGTACCAATCTGCCTCTGCAATTGCAAGTGTAGGGTAAAATGATATTGGTGTAGTCGATACTCATGACAGCCCTCCTGTGCCAAGCATTGACTTCGCATTGCAGCACACACTACCTCCACAGTAGAGATACTATCAGCTGACACAATAATGAGAGCAAAAGTAATATAATTTGTCAATTAGATGATTTCATGGAGCCCTGTAAGGCAGTTTCTAGACTCAAGCAGTACCAGTGGATCATAATCCGCATTGCCATGACATGCATCAGTGTAGAGTGCTGCATTATGCTGCACGGTTATTAAAGGAATGACTTGGTGAGACTGACTGTTATGGTTGCACTGTGAATCAGGGATTAGGCATTAATCTTCTCTTGATTTGGGCTCTGCATTACACTTTCTGAATACTAATAACTCAGTGAAGGACATGTCATTTATTGGTCAGGTCTGATAGCCATAGTTACCAAACCATTCCATTTGTTGTTATTTGGTAGTATTTGGTCTCTCTTGTCTTATTATAATTATAGCCCCCCACTTCCCATAGTCCATGAGACCTCACAGCACATTCAATTCTTATTCTGCCCATATGTGTACTGCCACCCCAGGAAACATAATGTGCTAGTATCAATGCATGGATTCTCTATGGATATGAGCAGTTCTTTTAGAATCTAATGACAGTATGGCACATTGGATATATATGATCCAGCATAATATTGGTGTCAAGTCAGGTCTTAGCCCCCTTGAGGATTGTCCTCTAATGAATCACATAATATGACAGCTTGTTTTCAGGTTTTGACTCCCTGTGTTTAGTATAATGGAGATCAAGCAATATGGATGGTTGTATTGTAATTGTGACATCATGGCCGTTCTATAGAGGGTCTAACTTTACAGATTGAACCAGTAGAAGTATCTGGGTGATAATTTCCTTCAATATACATGCAATTAAGCCCAAAACCGCGCATTTAAGCGTGCTTTGGCACCTAAGGGTTAAGATAGGGAGATAATTGTGACCAGGCAAGCAAAAACACGCCTCTGTAGGGAAATTTGTTATCAAAGTTAATCTCAAGATCTTTAAAATGAGACATCATTGGCTTAAATATTCCCAGTAGTTATGTCAGAACCCCTCCTTGGACACAGGTCATTATTCATATTTGAAATCAAGGGTTAAGCTCTAAATACATTATTTACCATAATAATGTTTAAAAACACAATAAATCAGCCTTTTTCATAAAAAATGCATAACAATATGTTGATTTTTATTATAGATTTTGATCTAGAAGGAATTTTCCATTTATGTTTTCAGTTTTGGGTTTTTGGTGAACATACCTGAAAATTGGCATAAAAATCTACCAATTTTGATTATTGGAATGGTTGCCATGGCAACCAGGAACAGGCATATAGGTTGATTTTTCATGAAAAATATTCTTTTTATCATCCAAATATGGGCCATTTCTACTGAAAATGGTGCATTTCAAATGAGACCAGTGAATTCTGCATAAAAAATTAGCTTTATATATTTTTATAATGATTTTAGAGGAATTTTGGCCCTCAAATCCCCCCTGGTGGCCAAATGGGGAATTAAAAAATCCCCAGCGGAGGGGTGTTTTACCTTGATGGGTCACAATTGGAGGATGGGCCAGCAATGCTAAGATAGAGTGTGTCAATGGAAGGGCTTCAGAAAGTGTACATACATTCGGAAAGAAAAGGCAAACCAGTAGGAAGAACTTTGTGTGAACCTAAATCTACCAAGGACATTGTGTAAACCTCCATAGTCGTCACACAGTGTAGGATTTTGAATGTCCAAAAGCAGAAGGCGGTGATATGTGGTAATTTTAAACCGAATTATTCACTGTTTTATTAAGAACATGCTGCTATACTGCCCTCACGAACCAATGAAGTCTAGATGACTTAAATCAAGGTTATAGTAACACTAACAGTATAACCTATTAACTGATATTGTTTGATATTTAGCCCTTTGTCTCATTTCTGTATATAGTGAGTTTATGTGAGGGCAGAGCTAAAAGCCATATGTATTTATGCCATGGCGAATACCAATGACACTATAGATTAGTACTACTCATGCCATATTCAAGAAGGGGGGGGGGGTGGAATACGATGGCGCCATTTTGAAATTTATACAGAGTTAGTTACTTTCGTATTAAGGTGTGGTTATTACAAGTTTTACGGTCAAAGAATGATTAAAATAGTTAGATAATGTTATGTTATGAATCGTTGATGTAAATAGACGAGAAACACCATGTTTAAAATGGAAAAATCCCTGTGTGTAAGACTTAATATGAAACTAAGGGCCTGAGCTCTGCCGACAAAGAGTGAGTAATTACTGACATATATTGACTATTTCTGATAAATAGTGAATAATTACTGACATATATTGACTAATTGCTAAAAAAGAGTGAGTAATTACAGACATATTGACTAATTTCAGATAAGTTGTGAGCAATTACTGACATATATCGACTAATTGCTGACAAAAAGTGAGTAATTACTAATATATATTGAATAATTGCTGACAAATAGTGAGCAACTACTGACATATAGACTAATTGCTGACAAATAGTGAGCAGTTACTAACATATATTGACTAATTGCTGACAAATTTTGAGTAAATACTGACATATTTTGACTAATTGCTAACAAATGGTGAGTAATTACTAACATATATTGACTACTGAAATATTTTTACAACTACTGACAAATAGTGAGTAATAACTAACATATATTGAATAATTGCTGACAAATAGTGCATTATTACTGACATATTTGGACTAATTACTGACAAAAAGTGAGTAATTACTGACAAAAAGTGAGTAATTACTACATTAATTGACTAATTGCTGACAAATAGTGCATTATTTCTGACATATTTGCTGACAATGCATCATGCTATCCATAAAAGTGTTAACTGCACATCAATGCCTTGTCTATCAATAAAGGGTTGACTGTGCATCAATGCATCATGCTATCCCTAAGGGGTTAACTGTGTATCAATGCATCATGCCATCCATAAAGGGTTAAGTGCATCAATGCATCAGGTTTATCCATGCAGGGTTAAAGTGCATCAATGCATCTTGCCATTCATAAAGGGTTAACTGTGTATCAATGCATCATGCCACCCATAAAGGGTTAAAGTGCATCAATGCATCATGCCATTCATAAAGGGTTAAAGTGCATCAATGCATCATGTTATCCATGAAGGGTTAAATGTGCATCAATGCATCATGCTGTCCATGAGGGGTGAAATGTGCATCAATGCTTTGTAACATCCATAAAGGGTTAACTGTGCATCAATGCATCATGCTATCCATAAAGGGTTAACTGTGCATCAATGCTACATGCCATTCATAAAGGCTTAAAGTGAATCACTGCATCATGCCATTCATAAAGGGTTAAAGTGAATCAATGCATCATGCCATTCATAAAGGGTTAACTGTGCATCAATGCATCATGCTATCCATAAAGGTTTAATTGTGCATCAATGCATCATGCCACCCATAAAGGGTTAAATGTGCATCAATGTTTTGTGAAATCCATAAAGGGTTAACTGTGTATCAATGCATCATGCTATCCAAGAAGGGTTAACTGTGCATCAATGCATCATGCAATCCATAAAGGGTTAAAGTGCATCAATGCATCATGCCATTCATTAAGGGTTAACTGTGCATCACTGCATCATGCCATTCATAATGGATTGACTATGAATCAATGCACCATGTCATTCATAAAGGGTTAAATGTGCATCACTGCATCTTGCCATCCATAAAGGGTTAAATGTGCATCACTGCATCTTGCCATCCATGAAGGGTTAAATGTGCATTAATGCATCATGCTATCTATAAAGGGTTAGATATGCATCAATGCATCATGCCATTCATATAAAGAGTACTGTGTATCAATGCATCATGCCACCCACAAAGGGTTAACTGCACATAAATCCATCATGCCTTCAATAAAGGGTAAAGTGCATCAATGCATCATGTCATTCACAAAGGGTTAACCATGCATCAATGCATCATGTCATTCATAACGGGTTAACTGTGCATCAATGCATCATGCCATTCATAAAGGGTTAAAGTGCATCAATGCATCATGCCATTCTTAAAGGGTTAAAGTGCATCAATGCATCATGCCATTCATAACGGGTTAACTGTGCATCAATGCATCATGCTATCCATAAAGGGTTAAATGTGCCTCAATGCATCATGCTATCTATAAAGGGTTAGATGTGCATCAATGCATCATGCCATTTATAAAGGGTTAAACGTGCATCAATGCATCATGCTATCTATAAAGGCTTAAAGTGAATCAATGCATCATGCCATTCATAAAGGGTTGACTGTGTATCAATGCATCATGCCATCCATAAAGGGTTAAAGTGCATCTATGCATCATAGGGAAGTATGTGCAGCCCCTGGACAGCCTGCTAATCCTGTAACGATCACAGTGTGAATCAATGCATCATAAACCCTATGCACTGCCCTATGTATACCCCTATAGAAACATACACCAGTGAATTAAAGGGTTAAAATGGGTTTTCACAGCTATATCCAGGGTGAGTAGACTTTCTTTGTCCATGCACTAACAGCCAATATTAAAAGGATAGGTTGGTCCCTGTGCAACCCTATGTGTAATCCTATGAGTAAAAAAGGGCAATATGTGGCTAGGCTAGAGACTTGGTCATGACAAGTCTACACTAGAAGGGCGATTCAACATCGGTGAACATGGTTCTTGTAACTATTCTATGGTCTGTCTAAGACCATAGAATAAAAATCATTGTGTTTCTTTATTAAAAGCAATTTAAACCTGTGGGGCCACACTGAAAAGATAAGGCTTAAAAAGGTACTCTGTAGTGATCACTTTTTGTCATCTTATTGATGGTCCCGAGGGGAAGTACCCAATGATCTTTTAGGTGATCATATGTGATCACCCTGGGTGATCCCTACAGAGTACCTGTCTGAATTGATTAGAGAGGAGTTTGTGAATGATTACGTTGTCATTAATCAAGGTTTTTGCATAAATTTAATAATTATCACCTTCCCTCCACTCAACCAAGCATCCATTGAGGGCACTTATAGCTGACTTATGATGCCTTGGTGAGGCATACATGTAGTTGTTTGTATAAGGGATATTAGCTAATCTCCATGGTTATAATAATGGTTTGAGTGACAAAAGAGGTGTCAATTATTAAACATGCTTTCGTCTTTGATAATTTTGACCAAATGACTTTTTTGATCAATTCACATTCCTTTGTGATGACATTTTTCACATTATTCATCTTATAGACACTGATGATCAAGGGTATTATAGATGCACAATCAAGATAGCTCACATAGTGAACATTGTATATCCTATTGTAGTATACTAGGGCACCCTTGTGGTAGAAAAATATCGTCAAAGTGATGACCTTGGGTTATCATAATGATTACCTTAGGTCATCAATAGGGAAAGAGGACCTTAACTCATCAATAGTGATGACCTTGATAGAAGCCTATATTTTCAGTGCATGGCATAAATGCAAATGTCAACTCGCAGGGGATAATTTAGTATAAATTATCCCCTGCTCATTGACATTTGCTTATGTATGCATTATTTATTTCGTCCATTAGGAAGACTGATATGATATCAGAATAAAGAGTGAAAGTCAAGGTATTCAAGGTTTGGGCAACTTTTTTTGGGACATACAAATATACATTAATTATGACTGCTATTATAGCTAGTTCAATGTCTGCACTGTCTGCCCACCACATGGATATACAATAGAGTTCTTATTATTCTGAAATACAGTTGTACCTGCTATAGGTATGCACCTACATACCAGAAGTACATTCTGCTGTTGGTACAGCCGGTTCTAGCCCATTTACAGCTGCAGCTGAGAGTGTGTGAGTGAACCTTCTGCTCGTAATGGGGAATTGCCTAAATGGCTGGCCGGCCTTGCTCTCATCTTTTCTACCTGCTCTGTGTGTGTCCGATGCACACATATAATATAATTATGTATGGTATGGACACTCATTCTTCCACCATTGATTGGTACATGAAAGGTCAAGTTCCAAGTCCTTGCAATTTGGGAACTCTTGCAAATAGGGACCCTTGCCTTTACTGTGAATTGCAAGGCTTCTAACATGCCAATGTTGCATCTTCCGAATCCCACAGTTGCAATTAACATGACTTCTCAGCCTTTCAATGTAGACCTTATGAGAAAAGTAAGCTGTTTTGAATTGCAATGCCTTTCTTGATACTGTTTTTGCAAGCTATTTTGAGCAAACAGAGTGTAGAATGAGACTGAGAATGAACTCTGTGTCTGAGCTTAGAATTGACAAACTTGCAGTGAATGTAAAAGATTATAATGTATAGTGGGACTTGGGTCACAAGTTAAGATGAACACATATACCAATTTGTCCTACTTTCTGTAAATTGCAAGAGAATCCTGAAAATTGCAGAAACTTTTCACTTAAGCAAGGGAAAATATCTAAACATAAATATCTTAACTTGTGTCCGAACCTGCAAGAGTTTCCTTGCTATTAAAGTCCCCTGTAGCTGTTATGGGTCTTGCAATATGAGGAGAGAACCCTGTATTGCAGACTACATTGCACAAACATTAGCCAAAATCGCAATATGGGATTCAACCTATATAGTGTTCATCTGTCAAAATGATGCTGAACAACAATTACCCACTCACTCTGTTCCTGTTCTGAGGAATAAATTCATCTGTAGAGACCACTTTTGAATATTATGCAGTTTCCAAACTCATCTTCTGTCCTAACAGGGGCGTAGGAAGAAAATTTTAATTGGGGGGGGGGGGCCCAGGGGTCTCGGTTGGGGGAGGCTGCTATATTTTTATATAGGTTTATATAAGGAACCTTCTCATTATTGGGGGGGGGCCAGGCCCCCCTGCCCGCCCCCTTTTCCTACGCCCCTGGTCCTAGTAGGACCTCTTTGGACACCTTGGCGATTTCCTGCTAGATGGAAGTGTAGTGAAGTTTGCTTAAACAATAACTGACTACTGACTCTGTTCGCACGAAGTGATACTTGAGGAGGCAGAATTTCCAAACTCCTCAGTCGGAAACACTCACATCTAATTAATCTCACGAACAGACTGGAAAGCAAGATAAAATTGAGGAAATTGAGGTGACAAAACAGAAGAATTGAGACAACCTTATGGTTGATTTCAATTCTAGAAATGGTTGGCCTACATCAACTTAATACATTGACCTCCTCGCATAAAGACACTCTGAGATAAAGGAAATACTATAAGGCTCTTCTGGGGGTAGAATTCTGACATATGAGTACTGTTCCACATCAAATGACGTTTATAATTATAACGTGCATCCTGAGTTACTCAATTTAAGAAGAATTCTATAAGGCAAAACAAGGGTCTATTTTCCCATACCAGCTCTATAGTCATTAATTGAATTTGGAGCCAGTGCACCTTGCATAACCCTTTCTGCATAAATAAAAAAAAACCACAAAAGTATTTAGTATCAGATGTGACAAGGCTGACCACAGCTGAACATCCCCTTCTCTTTCACATTCGCCAAGGTGTTCCAACACTGCACTGTAAAAGATAGTTGTTGAATCTACCAGGGATCCTCGTAAAACTGAACAGTGGACCACTGTAATTGAAAAGCATTGCACTAGTGTAGTTTTCACAAGAAGCCACAGGTGGCAGTACAGTGGTACACAAATGTACAACGATTCTCTGTGAAAATAATGACGGATCTCTGGCAAATTTAGGACGAGGAATGCACCGTTATTTTAATGACTTCTTTTTACAGTGTGACTGCTATATATTCCACAATATCTGATAGTGCATAGAGAACTAATATGCATTGGATGAGCATCATTGCTCAAGGCAAAGAGCTACTATTGATATATCCTATACATTAGGTTGCTTCTAAACAAGGTGAAGGACCCGACAGTGTATTGAGAAGCAGCTTAGTAGACTGTCTCGGGCTACTCTTGCATCATAGGATGAGCTGATATCTCAACAGTAAGGCCAAGAAGACTTCATTAGTGTCAGTTCAGGATTACTCTTGTGTAAGTGGGTGGGGTATAAGTTTCACCATTATTTCCATAGAATATACTCCTAAGAAATACTATTTGTGCTTACGTATGCACTATGATTCAGTGTGGAAGGACCTCCGACTGCATTTATTTTGGGGCGGTTCCCAGTTACTCCTTCCACTTCTAGCATCAAATTGAGTGAGTAAGTAATAGAGGTTTAACGCCATTTCGACAGATCATGTCATATTCATGGCGAGAACTACATTACACAATATCACAGAGGAATGTGTCAGTGCCCGTGCATATATATGTGCACCACACACATCCTTAGGGGATAGGAAAGAGGAGAAATAGACCCTTTTAAGTGGGCTAGGGAAGCCCAGCATCAAATTGTTCTACCAGTCTGTCTACAGCTTGCAATATTACTGTATAGACTTTCATTAAGGTAGATTAAGACTATACCCTTCATGGTAAAGAACATACTTCGTAAAGCTATGGCCTGGGTAAGCTTTCAAGTCAATCATATATAAGGACCATTATCTGAGGCATCAGTCTGCTAAGAAAGGGCCTCCTTGACAGGACTTAGCGCCTAACTGTTTTTTTTTCTCTGATAGGAATCGCAAATGCTATCATATTAGAGCTTAAATGTTTCCCTCACATCTGTCGGGCCTTTCTTCACTTGAAGATTGTAGGTTCTCTTCAGAATAACATACTTCATCGATGAAATCAAAGAATGAGGATGATTATGATTTCTGACTGAAATTTGATGAAAGAAAGAAATAGATCAATGGTGAATAAAGTAAAAATAATAAACAAGTTTACATAAAATACCATTTTGTTGAGTTTCTTGTTTTATGATTTGGTTGTTGCATTACCACATTAAACAGCTATAGGAGCGGATGGCTAATCTAATTGTCTGTGTTTTGGCAATATTCTAACAACAGCTGTGTTTATCAGAAAAGGAAGAGCACAGATTATGTCTCTTGATGACACATTGCTATTGCGGAACGTTATGGATTGTTCTTAGTCATTGTGACTGAGTTGTGGATGCTTAACCAAATGGGCTGTGACAATCTGTAGTTTCCACACCTCTGACACAAAAAAAAGATCGAATATAGTGAGCTGATTCAACACCTGGTCTACACTGAAATAGCTGTAAAATTGTGCCAACTAATATGCAGTCACAGAGTTCCTTTGTAACTGTCCTTTAAACCTTTATGTATCAAATGCAATGGTCGGCCTACCTTGAATGTCCCCATTTGGTCATCATTTTTAAACCATTAACATTTTTTATACATTTATTAAGCATTTTCCTCTTTCCCAATCATCTAGCAGAATGATAGCAGTACAATCTCTGCCTTTTTCTTTTCCTCTCAATGAAAAAGAATCAAGCACAGGCTCTTTCGGTTTAAGACCAATCAAATTTAAAGCTGCTTCTTGCTTTGTTTGTTTCGGAGCCTTTTTCTTAGATTTTAATAAAGGTAGGCCTGTGTTGTTTGCCGGCTGCGATTGCTGTTCGTCCCCAACAAAAGATATTCATCCACAGCATAAGTGATTTTAAGATAGCTTACCTTTTTTGCAGAATCGGAGTGGATCTCAAGAGAACCATTTTGGAAAGATCAGGGGGCATCTGGAGGCAACAATAACATGAAAGATATCATGCAGTCAAGTCTCGATTTGTCTGCCACCTCTGTTCTAGACAGATTGAATTCTCATGGCAGATAAGTGAAGCAATTGACTTATTGAACGCCAATATGATTTCCGTTTCTTCTAACAACACCCATTATAAAACCTTTTTTCAAACGTAGAGGGCCCACTAATCCAGTAGTCTGATCGGCCATAAGCTTTTAGTCTTGGCCTGTGTTCTCATCTTTCAATATCGCAAATCTTTGGATGGTGTCATGTTATATGTTGGTTGCCTCACCATTCCAAGATTTCTTCTGAATAGGAGGCCCCACGATGAGGCCATAAGGTAGGCTGTGACAAATGGACACACCAGGTTGTATTGATTGATGAAACTGTCAAGCTTTCCTAGACCATCTTAAGAGGCTCCTTATCTGATCTTTTCGGTTCCCTCTGCGTAAGGTACACCTGTGTGTTGTCATGGATTTACACATGGATTGCGATGTACATATGTACTATAATAGCTACTATCAAACACTCACTATAACCCTGTCTCTTGACTGATAGAATTATTAACTCGCAGTAATACAGTCTGTCGATGCTAACATGCAGGATGACAATGGCACAGTTACCTAATTTCTGCGTGGCTAACGAGGTTAGATGGGTTCTGCATCAGATGGAGTGCAGCTGTACTCAACCGAACGCCCTATCAGATCTATAAAAGTATGAATGGGAGGGTGAGTGCCTCTGAAACCCAGATTGTCATGGTATATGCTTAGTTTGATTGTAAGCTTAGATAGTTATACCTTGACTGCAAATCGCCTTGATCTTTTCAAATATCAAAGGCGGATTGAAAAGGGAAGGTTTTCATTCATAATCAAAAGTGTATTCCAGTAACCAGGGATGAAAGTCAGGGAGCCCGAAAATCCCTGAAATGGTCCAATATTGGCCCAAAAACCTGGGTTTTTGTATTAATGTATAGGGCCTTGGTACTTCAAAATCCCTGAAATCAGGGAAATCCCTGAAGACTTTCATCCCTGAGTAACAGAAATTCATTTGGTAGACTTCTATACTCATTCCACAATTTCCAAAATGATAGCAAAATGTGCACCAGATGAGTATCCCATTTCCAAATCTACAAAGTCACTACATCAGTACATACTGAATGTTGGGTCTTGGCAGAAGGGTAGAATCTGCACATTGGACGTAACGAGCAGCTCAGCGGATTGCCTTGATCTTCTTGTGTGTATCACCAGATGGGTTGGTCACGCAATGGTAAGTCTAAAGGAGTCTTTAGTAAATCAACCCAGTCTTGCACATGGAGCCCTGGAAGGGACATGCAGGACCTATATTATTCTTGTACGTGTAAATACGTTCTTGTACATGCAAAGAAACTATTTTGCACCTTAAAAAAATTTAATGATTATGCAGTCTGTAAAACGAACCCATTATAAGACTAGTCCAAACGTAACTGGTTTAGGTATCTCTTAATCCACAAAAGGAAAGCAAAGACATGAACACTTGTACGTACAGAATTCATGAGTACCATTAAGCCCCAATGGTCAACCCATTCACTATCGATCCATCTTGATCTAGCTTTGGAAGTAGAAAGAAAGAAATAACACTGCCTATGACACCAAGCCCCTTCATTTGATCTGGTAGGTGTAGGCTGACTTTACCACCTGAGCACAACCAATTATCAGACTCAGATCATACTGTTGGCAGGTGGAAGTGCAGTTTGACTAGATTCTAATCCCTTTCTTTTATCCTAATCCTTATACTGCAGAATGACAGCAATGTAACCTGTTTTGTGCCCTTTTAATTAACGAAAAATGAGGCGCCCTAAAGGTGTTCCTCTTAAAGACCAGGCAAGCCCTAAGTTTTTTGTTTTGTTGCTTTGATTGTTTTAGTCTTTGGGGGGATTTTAATGAGGGTGGGGCTGTTGGTTGTCAGCTGCCATTGCCTTTCATTTATTGTCACTACAATACTGTTATCCCCAGAATGTGATTGCAAAGAGACTCATGCCATCAAAGCATTTGATATTTTACCTTCATGACGTTTTTCTGTTAGGTGATAGAATGCATATACATTTGATCTTTCGTAATAAGTAACAGGTTGTGGGTTTTTTTAGCATTAACTCATTGCTGTTTTCTACCACCACCACCCCTTTCACCCTTATTTGAAATGAAGGCACCCTATAGCTAATGCTTTTCAGAATATGAGTGGTCCCCAAAAGAATAATTCTTCAGAGATCATAGGGCATCTGTAGTTACGTGGTCCATGTAAGACCTTCACAATTTCTTGCTTAGGGATGGCCTTGAGATGAAGGACAATTTTTCCTCTAACAACACCAATATATGAATCGTTTATTGATCTTAATCTGGATGGCCCCTAACATCAACAGTTACTGATCCAATTACCTGATACATCCAGTTTGGGAAGGTTTCTGAGTGTTTGGCTTGTGTTCGTAATCTTTCAATAATTATATATTATGTTGACAGACTGATTGTTCTCAGACTGAGTCAGGCTGAGTCTGAATGGAGACCTTCAGAATGGGGGCCATAAAGTAGGGGAACAAGATAGTTGGGGTTCTTTGATGTAACAATACCCCCCCCCCCGCTAGAAAAATACTCTAGTGAGTACCATAGTAAACTAGAATAAGCTATAGTATATTATATTTTATTGTAGTAAACTACAGTAAACTATAGTATTGTGCTTTAGTATACTATTATACTATAGTGTTAGGCCAAATATCTTGCTAATGGAGTAAACTATAGTACAAGTTACCATAGTTTACTGTAGTATTACTCATACAACTTGATCTATTGGATACTGTAGTACTCATTACTATAGTTTTCTATAGTTGCACTACCATTTACTGTAGTATTACTCATACAACATGATCCTATAGTATAATATAGTACCAGTTACTGTAGTTTACTATAGTTGTACTATAGTTTAATGCGGTGTTACACATACAACCTGATCCTATAGTATATTATAGTATTAGTTAATATAGTTTACTATAGTTTTACTGTTGTTTACTGTAGTATTACTCCTACCACCTGATCCTATATTATACTATAGTACCAGTTACTGTAGTTTACTATAGTTGTACTATAGTTTACTGCGGTGTTACACATACAACCTGATCCTATAGTATATTATAGTATTAGTTAATATAGTTTACTATAGTTTTACTGTTGTTTACTGTAGTATTACTCCTACAACCTGATCCTATATTATACTATAGTACCAGTTACTGTAGGTTACTATAGTTGTACTATAGTTTACTGTAGTGTTACCCATACAACCTGACCCTATAGTATACTGTAGAATCAGTTACTGTATTTTACTAAAGTTGCAATGTTGTTTACTGTAGTATTACTCATACAACCTGATCCTATGGTATACTATAGAATTAGTTACTCATGGGCGTAGGAAAAGGGGGGCCAGGGGGCCTGTCCACCCCCCAATAATGAAGAGGTTCCCTATATATATAAGCCTATATAAAAATATAGCAGCCCCCCCCCCACAACCGAGACCCCTGCCCCCCCCCAAATAAAAATTTGCTTCCTACGCCCCTGTTACTGTATTTTTCTCATATAACCTGACCCTATAGCTCACATAGCCATTATCAGCTGGGGGCCGCCATTAGACCCCAACGGCACTATGACTAACACCTTCAGCCCCCGACTCCGCAGTATATGCCAGGGATGCCTCCCATTGGTCAATAATACAATAGCCATGTGCCGTATAGTATACTGTAGAATTAGTTACTGTAGTTTATTATAGTTGCACTGTTGTTTACTGTAGTATTATTCATACAACCTGATCCTATGGTATACTATAGTATATGTCACTGTAGTTAACTTTAGTTGTAATGTAGTTTACTATAGTATTCCTCATACAGCTTGATCCTATGTATACTATACTATTTGCTACTGCAGTACATTCAGCACGCCCTTACACTATGTGTGCAAAGTAGTGCATATCAGTGTAGTTTTCTGTAGTATTTCTGGCATATGTAAATACTATAGTTTACTGTGGTACAATTTTTCCTTGTGTATGGATGTGAAATATTTATACTTTATATTGTCAGTAAATTCTCTAACATAACTGTGGGTCTGATGTGTCAAATTAGCCAGGGAAATTGATAGAATATCTACCTTTTGGATTAATGACCAAGGTATCTAGTATAGTATTTCCAGATACGTTGGCATTACAATCCACTTTGGTATGTTTCTTTCAATTTCTCAAATTTTCTATTTAACTTTTTTGGACTCAGGGGTAGGTATTGTAAACATATCAATTTCTTAATCTTGATGGCATAAGGGTGAGTCTGGTCTGGTCGGTCAAATCAGTTAACTATATATTGATTGACTTATAGTCCACTGTAGTATTCTACTCTAGTTCTACAATTGTTTACTATGATATTTCCCCTCTGACTTTGATGTCTATCACTAGTTTAGAGGCAGGGGGCTTTTGGGTCTGTGATTTTTACCACTAGGACGGAGTATAGAGGTAGGGGGCTTCTGGGTCTTTGATCTTGACCACTAGGACGGAGTATAGAGGTAGGGGGCTACTGGGTCTTTGATATTGACCACTAGGACGGAGTATAGTGGGAGGGCCATAGCCTAGGCTCTACCCAAAGGTTATACTACAGTATTTCCTGCACAAGTTGATAGTACTGCATGCTAAAGTAGTTGACATTAGTATTTCAAGCCTCAGGGATGGGAAATATCTTATATCAAAATGGGTTTAGGAAATAAATATCTCTGGTTCTAGAAGGATTATTTGAGATTTGTATATATGAGAAAAACATAATTGTTTTTCTAGTTACATATTATTCACCGCCAATGCATTCACAGGCCCAACAGGTAGTAGACACGCTGTCTACATGGTGTAGGCTGTGAAGGTAAGACAATGTGAAGGTAAGACAATGGATGCTGATAAAGCTAGGTCGCGTCTATTCAGGGTCAGTGAGGTGTGACTAACACCCACACATGCTGGTATGCTAAAGCGGTAAATCCACTACGACGCATAGGCCAGACAATTGGATAAAAGGACAGACGCAATGGGTTGAGTCTGGATCCTCTGTCCATGCGTCTCCCATGCGTCCTCCATGCATCTACAGACACAAGGCAGACGCATAAGTGGAAGCAGATTTTTGTCATGCGTGCGTCAACTCACTTATGAGAGTCAGAGGCAAACAGACGTATACCTCTGTTTTTCAATATCAAAAGCAATTAGATATTTCCATGCGTCTGCCTGTGCGTCTGCCGAAGGCCGCTCCATCTAGTGTTAGACAAACACAACTTGTAGTTCCTCTCCTTCACGCATGTCGGCGCCACTGTAGTGAACGTATCATGTGACCTAGTCTGTCCGTACAAACAGAAAACCAAAATGGCTTCCTGTCAGATGAAACGTGCCTCCAAAGAGGAAGAAATCCCAGACTCCCCGCCTCTCCAAGACACAAAGAAGGCAGGAAAGAAGAAGGTTGGTTCTTCTAGCACTCCCTTAAAGGCAAGGAAGGTGGCTGCTGTGCCTACTAGAACTTCCCCGCGGTTTAAGAAGGTCGGCAAACCAAAATCTTGGGTGGGTCTCCCTCCTCCCAAGAAGAGGGGTAGGCCTAAGAAGTCGACTCCACCTTCTGCTTCTGTACAAGAGGACAGCGAGACCGATGAAGACAATGTTCCTGGTACCCCCCAGTGTGATAAGTCTGTGAGAGGTCGAGGTAAGCCGCGCATTTCCCCCCTCCTGAAGGCCCAGATAGAAGACATTCTTGTTCACGGAGAAGAAACTAAACGGCATAAATCTAGTAAATCCCTGCAGTTTGAAAGACTGCCAGAAGAGTCAGGAGAGGGTGAGTCAGATTCTCAATCGCAGTCCCTTCTGCCTAAGATGCCAAAATCCAAACGTTCCCGCAAGAAAGCTGCTAAGTCCAAGGAGGATGAGCTTGAAGTCGACAGCGAGGACAATCCAACCAAGGAAGAGATGGAAGATGTCTTGAACCAATCTCAAGGTACTATGGAAGGTGAGTTATAAGTTTGAGTCTGGACCCTAATATTGATGTCAGTAGCTATCCATGAAAGACATTATGCAAAATAGAAATTTGTTGTTTCCCAACCTACCTGTTAGTTATTTCTGTTGGCTTTTAAGAAAAGGTTAAGCAAAGTCTATGTGTGTTTCATTGAATTTCTTTATTTTTTTTCTCTTCAAAGGTCATGGTGATTACACAAAACATCCAGTTCTAGACCAGGATCAAGAGGGAGAAGACGAAGACGGTGATGAGGTAGACCAAGACGCAGAGGACCTTGCCAACCTGCAATCCACTATGCTGAAAATGACTCCATCCAAATTTGACTTGAAATTTGAAGACAAGGATATGGAAACTTGGTGGACAGAAGACCCTACCCATGAGGAGATGCTCTGCAGGCTCTGGGAACAGGAGAGAGCTCTCTATGATATGAGGGCTAATGGCTATCGGGTGGCATCTGTGAAGGATTTGATCTACGCCAAAATGGCAGTTATTCTTAAGGTTCCACGTAAGTAATTACTTTATCATTCTTTTAATCCTATATTTTTTTGTTACTCAATTCTTAACATAGGCTATTTAATAAAAACCTGACCTTAAGTATTTGGTTAACAGTTTCATAACTGAAGTATTTGAATTAAAAAAAATAAAAAAATTGTTTCATTTTATACAAACATCTTGCTGCAAGATATTGCTTGTCCTTTTTCCAGCAAAGAAAATCGAAATCAGGATGAGGAGTCTCCGAAACATGTATTCCAAGATACTGAAAACTGGTAAAAGTGGTTCAGCTACTATTGAATAGAAATGATACAAAAACCATATTAGGTCACAGGTTGAAAATATAGAATTTTAACTTTGTTAATGTCAAAATTGCTCGTACCGGTCATTAACATACCCCAGTCGTTAAGCTATCAAAGAATGGCCACAGCTCAACTCTACAACATCATATACCATTGGTATTGCACACACATTGACAAAAGAGATTGTACTACCTATCTAGAGTCATTTAAACATATATAAGTCCCATATTGGGTGTCCAATATCACTTTGAAAATTAAAAATCACAAAATTTCTACACTTCTCGCAACGTCTGCATGTCATGGAGTGCTAAAATGTATCTTTATATACACCAAATAGTATTTTTTGATAAGCCACACACCTCTACTATTGAATAGAAATGTTAGAAATACCAGACCAAGTGATAGGATGACAATATCAAATTTTTACTTTGTTAATGTCAAAATTGCTCGTACCGGTCATTAACATACACCAGTCGTTAAGCTATCAAAGAATGGCCACAGCTCAACTCTACACCATCATATACCATTGACATTGCACACATTGGGGGCTACGTCAGCCATCTGCAAAAATGAGAAGAAATACATTTAATAAAAAGGTAAATAGTGATTAAACAAGTTCCTTTATGCTGACAAAGGATGTACAACAATGCCAAAGATTTTATCAGAGGTTTTTATGCTGATATGGTAATTCATAGTGAGGAAATCAGTAGATTTTAAGATAATAAGGAATTTTTTAGTGTTTGAATACTGATAAGATATACATAAATAAATAGGAAAAAATATTCATCATGTTCCTATATGCTTACAAATGATGTACAGTAACCCCGGAAGTTCAATCAGCTGATTAATTGCTAATATGGAAATTTATACTGACAAAATATAAGAAAAATGCTGAAATATACCCACCACAAAAATTCTTTGGAAAAAAAGTATTCAGTATCTAACCAATGGCACTTGTGTGAGTTAGAGGTACCATAGGGGCATGTCATGGTGAAATATGATGGAGCTATGTGCACTGGAAGTGCCACTTGTGCGGAAAATACAGAATAAGAAGGGGGGGTACATTAATGATCGCAAAGGTTTATAACCACTCAGCAGTGGGGGCTTTGTGCAAGGGTGATCTTACCTGGTCAACACAACAGAGGGGGGACATGTCTAACATACCCACCATAAAACATTCCCCTGAATCCAAGACGGCGACCAGTAGGCAGGCATCTTGCCACCGGGGTACGTTAATGACCGACGAGCACTATCTCCCTAAATTTGGCCACTATGGCTATGCTTTCGATCCCACAGGAGGATTAACACACCAAAATGCCCAAATAGAGGTAGGAGAAGGAATATAACCCCAAAAAAACATGGGATAAGCACAATTTTGGCCGTGAGGGGGCCTAAAAGTTCACGACGAGGCATAAATTTGGCCATTCAAGCCCTAATTGGGGTGGGGGGGTCATCTCAAAACACCCAAACATGGCCCAAAATGCATCTTACACACATAGGGGGTCCTATTCTAAAGGATTATCAACTATTTAGACCCAAGGGTACATCATCTTGGCCAGGAGAGGCCAAATTCTGCTTGCCGAGCGAAAAATCATTAACATACCCCAATTTTGAAAATACAGCCCGGGGTGGCCAAAGCTTCACCCTGGGGCCCCGGGCTGCATCGCAGGCCTCACCCAGCAACACATTTTACCCCCTAGCATCCAAAATACATTGTTTCGGTACACAAAAAGCGATCTACGGCCCCCCACAGACATCTCCAACAATATTTCATCGGAATTTTGTGGAATTTCCTTACCTTTTTCGCGAATTTGGGGTTCCTTTTGCAGTAGAACTCTGCCTAGGGGTAGCTATAAACAAGCTGTAACCTCCTCTGAGCTGAAACACGGTACCGGATGCAGGCCACTTCCGCCGGGCAACAGGAAGTCGTTTTTCTCTTCCCGCGCTGTTTTTCCCGCCGCCGATCATTAACGTACCCCGCTTACGAAGAGACCCCCCATACAGCCAAACCAGACTGTATTTGGCCACAATTCTTGTTCAGGCATGATGTATTTACTCTAAAAGTGGCCATAGACTGTGGGAATTGTATGTATTTGGTTTATTTTATTCTATTTAAAGGCAAAAGCCCAGGGTACGTTAATGATCGCGGTGTGCATTGAAAATCACTTATATGTGCCTGGCAAGGGTAATTCCCGGAGTACATGAAAAAAATTTTTATGGAAGACTTCCCCCTAGGGTACCTCTTAATTGCATATAATAAGAACACTGATAATATTCCCTAACCAGGTTAGATAGGCTCTATCATTAACGTACCCCACGTGAAAATTTATAATTAAATGCATATAGAAGATAAATTATGCCCCAAGACCCACCCAAACCATATGGAAATCTTAGCTGTGACCCCCCACTAAGGAATAAAAATATTATTGGTGGTGCAGAAGTGTTTCCCTTGCTATTATATGCCCAAGAAGCCACCTGACCAGTAAAACCTGGAATGACCCATATATATATATATATATATATATATATATATATATATATATATATATATATATATATATATATATATATATATATATATATATAGGGTTCATGTTTGTTCACTTACCAGGGCTAGAGTTCCATATATCCTGCCTCAATGAAGGAAGAAGCCTACACATGTATCAGAAAAGTGTCTTAAGCGAAAGTATATTCCAGTTCAAGAACTTGTGTTAATTTCTTTAATGCAGGTTCATGTTTTTGTTGTTAATCATACTATTTCTTTATTTGTATCTGAATGATATGCATACATAAGTTTATCTCATGAACCACAGTGTACATGACTTACTTAGCTGAAAAGGAAATGTGTCTGACATTGTCATTACTGGCCACACACTAAAGTTCATAGACTCCGGGGTCCACACTTAGCGCTCAAAGTAGAAGTCATGTTGCATAACAACGTCCCACTGTTTGGGAAGTTCTCCCTCCTTGGTCAGACACCATCCCGCGAGATTGTTCCTCATTATCTTGACCCTGTCTGATCGGTTGCGTACAGTAGTAGGCTTTCCGCCTGGGAGGACCTTCTCTGCATGCCACAGACCTTTGTGCTGTTTGTAGTCTTTCCCCTCCCAGTCGCAAGCTTCCTTCGGAAGGTATGCTCCTGGGGCCACCGTTCTAAGGTAATTATGCAGAGCCACACATGCCAGTACTATAATGTCCACATTTTCTGGAGCCATTTCTATTTCTCGGCGGAAAATCCTGAAACGAGTGGCCAGGATCCCAAAGGCGTTCTCCACACACCGTCTAGATCTGCTCAGGCGGTAGTTGAATATCCTCTGCTGGGGGGTGAGTTTGGTGGAGGGATATGGCTTCATAAGTCTCTCACTCATCTCGAATGCGTCATCAGCAAGAAAATGATAGGGCAAGTCCCCGTTGAAGCCTGGAAAAGTTGAGGGTTCTGGCACATTAAGGAGGTTACCTGGGGCATCAATATCCTGAGCAAATGAGGAGTACTTCCAAATAGTGCTATCTGATGCTTTACCTTCCGCTCCGACATCCACATATGTGAACTTATAGTCTGCATCAACTAAGGCAAACAGAATTATGCTGTAATATCCTTTGTAATTGTAATAGTTCGAACCAGACTTCTTTGGCTTCTTAATGCGGATATGCTTCCCATCCAAAGAACCCAGAACATGTGACATGTTCCACTTGTCGTGGTACCCTTTGGCTATGGCTAACCACTCATCCCTCGTGGTAGGCGGCTGAAACATAAAAAACAAAATTACAGTCAGATAGAAGCAGGCTTAGACTTGCGCTTCTGCAGAAGGGTAATTCTTTTACTCACAGACTCATACTTCAGGAATTCTTTTTATAGAAGAGTTCTATATGGAATGAAAGGTCTATTATCATGTCACAGACAGTATTAAAGTGGTTCCTTTAATTGTTTTTTTAGCAGAGATGTACTTTATTTTCTTTTTTGGGGGGGATCATAAAGTTAGTCTAAAGACACATACCTTCAAGTATGTTTCATGCAGGGCTCTGAAGATGGCTTTGCAAGTGTCTCTCACCATGGGTAGCACCGTCGACTCACCTACCAGGTAACCCTGGTGAAGAGTCGTAACACTGTCTCCTGGAGAGGAAAACACATAATTAAAAATTATTGACTGAAATGTTGTGTAAAGTTAATTAAATTATTTTTATATTAAGCAACTCACAACTTTTTGGCGATAAATCAAACAAAATGTATTCTTCTGTTTTTGAACTAGATATAAACGAGAAGGAAAAATTTCACACTTTTGTGTCTGTACAGACTCAAACTTCTTACCTCGTGTCAGATACCTGATAGTCAAGCTCAACCTCTCCTCAGCTGTGACTGCATCACGGAAAGATGTGTCCTGGTATGTGATGTACGGTCGCACTATCTCTAGCAGGTCCTTTTACACCTCTGGTCACATGCGTGTGGTCTTCTTGAACTCAGAAATGCAACCGAGCTAGAAATAAGGCAAAAAATATATTAAGGCCAGAAAATTTCTTTTTTTTTTTAGGAATCTGGTTTTTAAAGAGATGACACTTTTTTACATAGGGCTCCATATACACTCCATCTCATGAGTGTGCTTCTGAAATTGTTTTTCAGCACATAGCCAATTATTTTTATTGATATGTTTTAATTCCATGAAAATAAAAAATAACAGAGGCATGAGACTAGGCCTTATGTAGACATTGACCTGTGACATGGGAATGATAATAAATGTACACGTAAAACAGCATAAAAATTTCTCACCCTCAGGAAATCCTCTTCCAGCCTGGCAAGGGATCTTTTCATCCTTTCCTCCTTCCTTGAACGCAGATATGGGTGCATCCAATACATGTGTGACCTCTGCACCTTGTGCTTACGCAAGATGTAGTCATCATCCAAGTCATCATCCATGATGACATAGGCTGCCAGGTTCCTCAGATTCTGCAGACGTTCCTCTTCTATAGACTGAGCCTGTGCCTCCATCTCAACCTGTTTTCTTTTGCGTGACATGATGTTTCGAGTAGGAAAGATTTCCTAACACCACCGACTTTCCTCTCTGACAAAGACCCAAACAGAGGTCACGTGACCACGCACACAGACAGACGCATGCGTAGTGGAAGTAGTTTCAGGCCTGCGTCTCCCATGTGTCTGCTGTAGACGCACACTCACGGCCAGTGGAAGCGACTCATGCATCTGCGTCTGTAGACGCAGACCCATGAAGCTGAATTTTTTTTGAAGACGCATGACTAGACGCACGGCCGAGACGCATGCGATTGCCCCCAAAACAGACGCATCGCTGACGCATTAGCCGTGCGTCCTAGTGGATTTACCGCTTAACACTACATAGTAGAATGCAGGTGTGCGTCACTCACTCACCTGGGAGCCACAGTAAGTATGTGTTATGTTCAAATGAAGTGGACATAATCTAGTTCTACATGTATGTCAAGGTATGAATATTATCATGACGAATTTATAAATCTCTACATTATATGCATGTACATGGGTCACAGCTATTATATATTTTCAGAGGAATGATACTGATGAATTATTATGAAAAAAAAATTGACTGAGTCCATACATATCAATTCATCTATGATCAATTAGTCTATCTTTAGTCTTGAAATATTCTTAGATTCTATATTTCAATTCTTTCTACAGGTACATCCTGGCATGCATCCTGATCATACGTCCTGATCCTTCCTGAGTCCTCCTGGAGGCCCGGGGCGCCACTTCTGGATTCATGGATACCATGTGCGTACACAAACTGGCGGGAAAGGGGGGTGTTTTTTGGCTGTATGAACGGATCCTGCCGGATCCTCTATAAGGGGTTTATTTTTGGTCAAAAGGGGTAGGATTTTCAGAGTGATATATTCAAGGAACATTTTCAAAATTTACTGTAAAGGAGGGCATTTTTGTGGGGGAATTTCCCACGGTAAGGGGCCCAAATTTACGATGATGCGAAAATTAAAATGTTTTATTGTCCCCTCAAAGGGGTAATATTGTATGGTGGGTGTGGGATCCCGCCAAAAGGGGTGCATTTTGGTGGAAATATTTCCCCCGCCATAAGGCTCACGTATGCACATGGTTACTATGGAACATATAGGGAGTGGCCCCCCTGGGCCTGGAGGAAGTCCGGCTGGCCCCCATCGTGTCCCAGGGCCGGTGTGACGACCCTTCCCCAGTCACCCTGGAGGTAATCCCGCGCTCCAGCACACCCCAGACCTGGTCAGACCCTTCCCCAGTCCCCCTGGAGGTAATCTGGGCCTCCATCATGTCCCAGGGCCGGTCAGTCCCTTCCCAAATCCCCCTGGAGGTAATCCCGGCCCCATCACGTCCCATGGCCGGTCAGACCCTTCCCCAGTCCCCTGGAGGTAATCCCGCGCCCCAGCAGAGTTGATTTGACCCTTCCCCAGCTCCTTTGTAATTACTCCCAGCCCCCATCACATCCCAGGGCCGGTCTGAGCCCTCCCCAGCACACCTGCAGGTCCCCAGCCCCCCTATAGGGCACTAGCATATCAGGTCATGGAGGCCGCCATCTTGCTTTGCACGGGCTTCCCTAGCCCACTTAAAAGGGTCTATATCTCCTCTTTCCTATCCCCTCAGGATGTGTGTGGTGCACATATGCGCAGGCACTGACACATTCCTCTGTTAAATTATCAACCTGTGAAGCACGGGATAGCCACTTAGTGCCGCTAAAGTGCTGTAAAACACGAATCAATCAATCAATCAATCTTGCTTTGCATCATGGTTAGGCCCCCTATTCCACAGCAGTGCATTCTGGGTAAATTTCTTATCAGCCACTGTTCACACCTCTAAAAAAATGGTGATTGATAACACTGATAAGGGTGACAAGCTGCACCCTGCCCCTATCTTAATCACCTTAAGTACCTCCCTATTGTTTCAGGTGTGAGGGGAGTGGATTAGCTTGATAGGGAGACAATGGCTTGGCTGTACTCAATGTGGGTGATATATGACCTTTTATTGGAATCTTAAAGCTTTATTTCTGATGTATTTCAACTAGTAGGTTTAAACTTGTTAAAGTTGCCAGTATTTGCTATACAGAGATATAAATTTCAGAAAATAGCTACAAGTAGTTAATGAGGAAGGGAGCATCAAAGTAAACTATACAAAGAGGCCAATTGTTGATCTAGCCCCCGACTACATGAGCCACCTAGCTGATTCTCGGGGAGGTTTAGTCGGGGACTAAACCTATAGTTAGCCTCTTTGTATAGTTTACTTTGATGGCCTCATCCTCATTTACTATGTATATCTATTCTGTAAAATTCATAGATTATGGATAGCAAATACAGTCAAGTATAACCAGATATAGGTTTAGTAAAAATCTAATACTTTAATTACAAGAGAAATATAACCTTTAGATTTCAATAAGAGGTCACATGTCACCCACATTGAGTACACCCAGGCCATTGTCTCCCTATCAAGCTAATCCACCCTTCTCACACCTGAAACAATGGGGAGGTACTCAAGGTGATTAAGATAAAGGGAGGGAACAGTTTATCTCTCCTATCAGTCTTATCAGTGGCCATTGTTCTGTGGTAGATGAGAGTGGAGATAAGATATTACCCTGAATTCTCTGACAAAATCCAAGATGGCGTCGGGGGCTAAGAACAAAGATGGCGACCTCCAGACAGGGATAGCTATGTGCCCTATAGGTGCTCGTGGCCTACCCCCCAACCAGCCCCCCCCTCCAGGTGGCATTTTCCAACTACCACCCTGCCCACAGATATGTATCATGATGAGTGATATGTTATACTGGAATGGGGAATCATCTCATGCCCGGGGGATTGCCTCACACCCATAACTATGGTCATTCTGTTGTCTTAACCCTCCAAAAACGGCCCCAGAGAAAACAACCCCAAGGGGGAAATGACCCCAGAGAAAAAGGAGAGGGGGGGCATTCAGATGGGTAGGGGAGGGGAAGCATCAGAAATATCTATATTTTTTATAGCAGCAGTAATGTCACACGACCAATGTGGCCCTTATCAGACATATGTCCCCACTGATACTATAGTTCACACTACAGTAAATGCACTAAAGTATACTATGATGTACTAAATTGTACTATAATAAATCATATACTGCAGTATACTATATTGTCTGTGAAAAGACTATAGTCTGTGAAAACACTATAGTAAATTTACTATGGTAAACTATAGGAAGTAAGCACTCTAGTTTACTTTATACCACGACTTCTGTGATTTTGGGTGCTTTTTCTGGATATTCCCATGCACATACCTGTCGATATTGCACAGCATGAAGGCTGTAGCATTAATTTTGTAAGGCGTGCGGTTATCCATGGATAACATGCCTCCTTACATGGATAACATGCCTCCTTACATGTCCTTACATGTCATATGTTAATAGTTAATACTATAGTGGACACTATGGTAAATATAGTATATTATGATATGCTATATAGTTTACTATAGTGAATATACGATAGAATACTATAGTGTATTTACTATAGGCCGTGAAAACACTACGGTAAATCTACAATAGCAAACTGCAGTAACCACTCTTAGTTTACTATAGTTGGCACTATAGAAGTTGTACTATAATATACTATAGTTTACTTGAATATAATATAGTGTAGGCACTTGCCACTCTCACGCGTACCTTTCTCGGTTCCAAGGGATCTTTTGTCACTCTCGAGCCCCTCCTAGTCTTAATATTTGGGTTAGAGCAGTGGTTAGGGTCTTTCTTTAACCACAAGTGATCAATCTAAATATTCTTAGCAGCGTCCAGTCTCATTTTAAACAGTTCTAATCTTCAAAGGGGGAATCCGTTGGAAGTGAATTTGAGGCCATAGTAAAATGAGTGGGTGATTTATGTTGGGTGGAGAAAGCGGCATGTGAAGCCAAAAACGATACCATAGTGTTCTTATTTAAAATCAACGCTCTAAATTCTACAGCAAGCAGAGAGAGGATAAATGGGACAGGCGTCCTTTTGCTATGTTTTTGTTCTAACTCAGTATATTGTACTTGGAATAAGACCGTAGCATCTCGATGCCTATCTCAGCAGCTACTTCAACAGCGCCACAGATGTGATGTCTCTTGTGATGATGCGGTAGATATACACCGAGTTGGTCACTGTATTCAATATAATTGATCAACGGGGAAAACGCGCTATTCTATTCCTTGAATGCAATAGAAACGATATGAAAGTCTGTTCCCATGGAAAACTGGCAATGTATGACAATTTTCCATGGAAACTGCTGAGCTATTCCAAAACAGAATTTTTACAAATATTCTTTTGGGGGAAATTCCTTCAGGTTCTCAAAACTGGAAACATAGCTCAGAAATTCCAACTAGAACTAATTTAATGATAAAAAATATCACATTACTTTGGTTATTCCCCCAAAGCGGTATTTTCTGCATTATCAAAATTTATGATAGATTATGTGTCCAATAATCCCTCATTGGGATTATTGGCATATATTCCTCCAGGTGGAGCTCAGTTACTACTCATTGGTTCGTGAACCCTTTCGGGGAGAAACGGTATGATCGGAAGTGTGTCCCTGGTACCGGTGAATATGCGAAAGTTTACTGCTCATATTTTACAAGCGAAATTGGCGCCACGTTAGCGTTTCTCCTCGAAAGACGTAACCTCATTGGTTCACCCTCACACCACTAGGGGGGAGTGGTGTTACCTGTCTGTCTGTGTGTATCATTCAAATCTCCCGCTGAAATTGTCCAGATCAGTTCAAAAAATTTCCACAATGCCCAAAACTTGTGAGGTTTGCGGTACTAGCTACCATGGTAACAGGCAAAGTTGCCCTTCTTGTAAGGTAGCAGGAGAGGAGTGGCAGGAAACCGATCAGGAGAAATTATTTGATTTAGACGGCAGTTTGTGGGAGGTGCGCAAGGAGGAGGAAGATGTGGAGGCCAATACTAAGGAGGCCAAAGCCAAATCTAAGGCGGAAGAGTTACTTAAATTGCAAGCATCTCGTCGATCGGCAGATGAGGCGGAGAAAAGGAGGATTCTGGTGTTCAATCAAGAGAAGGCTAAGTTAACCCTTACGTGCCCAGAATAGCAAAAGTGCGCTCTTAAGTGTGTATACATGTTCAAGGGACCACCGTGGGTTTAATATTCATCAGATTAGGATAATTCTATCACCAGAAGACTCGTAATATCAAGGGCTTTCCAGCAATACCAAATTTGTCATGGTGCATTAGGTAAATAATTATTTATAGATTCTATTGCAGAAAAAATAGGCTTTAAATACACGAAAAGTGCGCTCTCTGGCCATGAGAATAGTGGGAAAATAAAGAAAATTCATTAAAATTCACAAAAATATTGAAAAAATACCAAAAATATTGATGAAATATTTTCCCTGTGATTTTCCCCCAAGGAATCCAATCATAATACATATCTTTTTCAATTTCCCTCAATATAGCTTCCTTTGAAATGTCAAAATAATGCTTTATGAATTGAAAATAGCCTATTCTCACCAAAATCTAAAAAAAAGATTTTCTGGGCACCTCCATCCAAATAGCCCATTTCAACATCTTTTGACTTCATCATTCCCTTATGACTCATATGATACTATAACCTATGCTTCATATTGCATTTTCTGACAGCTATTTCACTGCTCTCTTTGTTACCAGTTGAATTAGTATTTTAATCTGGACATAATTTAGGTAATTGCCTCTACTATGCCAAGTTTGTTGAAAAAGTCAGCTCCCTCAAAATAATTCTGGGCACAAAAGGGTTAAAGGCTATGCAGGATGAAGCCGCCAAGAAGGCAGCAGAGGCTGGTCAACTCGCCAAGGAGGCGGCCACCATGGCTGAGGAATCCAGGAAAGCTAAAGCAGAATTTGAAAAGGCTGCTAGTGAATACTCAGTGAGTAAGCCTGAAGGATTAGACGCTATCATGGGTAAGCTTGGTTCTACTTTGAACAAATTGGATACCATGATGAATATGTGGGCGGACAGATTGAAAATTGGTGTCATGGCGAATGGGACCAGTCAAAATGGCGGGAACAATGGCGGTACAGGGGGGGGGGCGGCCAATACCTTATGCCCACCTGACCCTCATAATGGTTTATCTAACGGCGCTCCATCTTTATACCCACCATATCCCAATGTTCATTTTACTCGTGGATTATACCCGCACGGGCGGCAGATCAATCAATACCCTGGATATCAATATGGCGGCTACACCGGGTCATGGCAACAGTATTACAACTCTGCCTTTTCCTAAATTCACTGTCCCCAATTTCCATTCTTCCCCTTCCCAGCAAAATCTTAGAAAAGCTGGTCAAACAATTCTTTATTTCGGTGATTGAAGATACTCAGTTCCTATCCCCTATGCAGTATGGCTTCCGCGAAGGGAAAGGTACTGCAGATGCTGTTTTAGACTTGGTTGAGGATCCAAATTTTGCTAGGGATAACTCGGAATACGCTGCAGCTTGTTTCATAGATATTTCCAAAGCTTTCGATTCTATATCTCATCCTCAATTGCTCTCTCTACTAAAGGAAGCAGAATTACCCAAAAACCTCCTTCTCTGGTTTGAGTCGTATCTCTGTAATAGGACACAGAAAACTATGGGCAACCAAAAATCTGATACTGCTGATGTTTCTTTTGGAGTACCCCAGGGTTCAGTTTTGGGCCCTTCCCTCTCTATTTTCTTTGTAAATAGCCTTTTAAACTCGACCCAGCACTCTTAAATAAAAATGTACACTGATGACATTGTCATATATTCCTCTCATACTAATCCTCAGACAGCTCTCAATCTATTACAAGGTGACCTTGATCTACTAGCCCAAGCCTGTAAGGCAAAAGGCCTCACGATTAATTCCCTACAAAAACTAAATTCTGCTGGTATTGCCCCAGTAACCTATTCCATCGATGCCCATAAACCCTCCCAACACTAAACGGTCAAACCATCTCTCTAGTCAAGTCCTTCACTTATCTGGGGGCCGCTATAGATAGGGCCCTCACCTTTGAAGACTATGCAAAATTAATAAGGAACACCACTAATTTTCTCTGCTTTAAACTCGGCAAGATTCGATCAAGCATTTCCTCTGACACTGCCATACAAATTTTTAAAAGCACCATTCTCCCTAAATTTGATTACCGCTCTTTCCTCCTGGATAGTTGTCTTCAGAAATGGCAAGACAAATTAGGGAGAATTCAAAATAGATGCCTCAGATGTTGCCTTCAACTTCAAATCAGAGGCAACTCCATAATTACCATTCATGAAAAATGCTCCACTCCCCTTCCTCAGCTCAGACGGGAAGAACTGTTAATTTTTAAGTTTTATAGCAGATCTAAGATTCTCCCCTCACATCCAGCGCCTAAAACTCGTAATAACTTCCTCCCTACCTTCACCCTCTGTAAACCTAAAACTGAATTTTATAAGAAAAGCCCCTTTTACAGGGGAGCCCGAGCCTGAAACAATCTTCCCGCTCACATTAGAACTTCCTCCTCCAAAACTAGCTTTAAGCTGCAGCTAAAGAAATACCTAGGTACCTACCTTAAAAAACCTAAGCCCAAAAGGAAAAAGAAAAAAAAAGCCCAACTTCTAGATGCTGCCTATTTCAATTCAACTTATGCTGCATTTCACATGTATACCACTCGGATAATGACACTGTATACCTTTCTGGTCATATTCACATACTGCACTGTATACCAAAGTGATGTACATATTCTATACCTTTTATCTCTGTCTAATACCCTAGGAGCCTGCTCACTGTGGCTTTTACATTTTATTGTTCTAACTCTCCTCAATGTGAGTTTCACACTTTGACTGTACCTTTCCACTTTCATCTTGTAAATACTCCACCTGTTACACTATGTTATAGTCTGCTTGCAGCAAAATCTCAGTTGAAATGGATTATCCCCTGGCTTTTCCTTTCTTCTGCAAAATTGTTATTGAAAATCATGGCAACATGTTATGAATAATAATAAAAAAAATAAAAAAAATGGCGTTGGTGCTCATCATTCACCGAGGAATATTGGCAGTTATCAAGGTGCATCATATGATTACCCACCTTATCAGCCCTTTCAGCACCAACCTGAAGCACAGCGCCCACCGGTCATGTATCAACATCCTTATTACCCAAGTGCTCCAGCTCGTCCAGGACAACCCGACACTTCTCATCATTCATGCTGCAAAGCATCAGAGACAGAACTGAGTATGTTTGATTATAGAGTTATTTGCCTGTGAGTGAGTAATATTCAGCGAATGCCTGAAGGGACTCATAATCGAAAATTTAGAGAAAAGGTTGTCCAGTATTAGAGTTGTCAGGACACCTTAAGTGTGAAGAGTCTAAATACATTTTAGGTTTTTTTTTTATAAGGGCCCAACAAGGCTACCCAAGCGCCGCCCAGGTATATGAAAAGTTACTTCAACATACCAGTGACAAAATACCTACACCCATAGGGTGACCCCTCCACCATAATTTGGACTATCATACTGACAAAGTTAGATAATTTTCATAATTGTTGACATCGTTGCATAGCAACTCGGTTACTATGGTTACTGGGTGAAAAACTTGATCATTTTCATTACCTCAGGAAACATTTTTGTACAATTAGCATCTTGCCTGATGAAGAGTCATAAATGACTCGAAACGTCAGCAACAACATAACATCAAAATGTAACATCAATTATCATACTCATCAAATGTCTAAGAAATAAACTGGTATTAACATAAAACTGACTCTGGCTGGTTTTGTGTGAAATTCTTTTTTCTACATTTAGATTAAACTGTCAAGTTGGTTTCATGTCAACACAACCATTGTGGACTAATTGGTATCAATTGGTCAGTAATGAGCACAGACAGGGCGGGAATTCACACAGGGACGCTCCTCTCCCCCTGCAGGCGGACCCAGGAACTACTCACTATATATGGCCATGTTTTCCTCCTACCGGCCTCTTTTGCCGCTACCGATCTGGAAGGCACACATTAACTTTTTTTTTTGGAATTTCTCACAGCACCACTCGCTGCTTAGAGTAGGGTAATTTTTTATATAAAGTTAATTAGGTAGGCACTATGGGTCCTAAAAAGAACCCCACACCTCCACAACCAGTCAAAAAGTCGGCGAGGCAGGCTGCTAGAAAAGCTGCATAGACCCCAGCTGCATAGACCCCGGAAGAATCTCACCCGGTTTCCAAGAACTCTCCTGCCCTTCAGCTGGAGGTTACCAACTTAAAACAACGCATGGACACTTTAGAAACTCAAATGGGAAAGGTGAGCACGGAAACTTCAACTATTCTGTCAACTCTGCAACCTACGAACAATCCCAAGCCCACAGTGGCCGTTGCTCAAAACGTCACAGACAGCGTGCAAGTAGTACAAGAAGACGGGCCTACGCATCAGGCCGACTTAGGCATGTGACGTCACCCGCCCACCCGGCGGGGTCCGGCAAAGCACCTCCCATGGGCCTTCAGACAACAGCTCCCTACACCATTCCTTCAGCTACATCCATGGCTCCTGCAGCTCACACCATGTCAGGGAACACCCAAACTCACCTAAGAGACAACATCTTTGATTTATTTCAAGGATTAGTTGCGGCCAATCCTCCACCACAACCACAAGAGCTCCCTCTATCATTTGACCAAGCATCTGGGGATCCTGCCTTGGGTCAAAAAGTCCAGGTTTTGCTACAGAGCGCGCACCAATTGACCTCACTCAAAGGTAGGCCGGTACATGCTTATGAATACATTCAGAGGGGGCCTAGCAAAATAAAAACCTCGCTCAACAGTCTCTCAGAATTGGAATACGTGTATGGCATATATAGATTCCTCACAGATAAACGCACACCACCAGCTCATAGGCCTGGAATAATCACCCATTTGTTCCAAGTAGTTGAGGATGGAGCTGAATATGAATGGGAACAGGTTCGGGAGTGGTCCGAAGATCTACTAGCAAGGATAGCTGATGCTAGATTACAGTAGTCTGATGTTCATGAAATCCAGCACTTCGGCCAACATTGCAGCTGGTGTAAAGAGAACAACAACAAAAAAACACTACCGGCACATTGTGTCATACCAGAGGAAATATGGTACTTCACTTTATCCACCCTAAAGGAGAGTAATAATAAGGATAGCCATAGGTTATATATCACCATCTGATTGGCCTATTCATCAGCTTTAATTTGGTACCACTACTGTTTTTGTATATCATATATTAATCATTTTAGAAGCATTTACATGAGATATAGTGTGATTTTTATAAAGTATAATTAAATGTTCAGAAATGAATGTTCGGAAATTAAAATCTCATGAAAAAGCTGCAATATAGTTATTTAAATGTCTCACTTCACCCACTAATATTTTTTTTTTCAGATTGATTTAATTGAATTGAAGTTGTATGACAAATATTTCATTCATTGAATGATTGTATGTGCCTTTAATTAACCGTTCGGAAATGCAACCCTTAAAAAATCTAATTTTTTTCACAACTTTGTACAGTTATGAATTACTTACAATATATACCTTGCCTAAATGGCATAGGTTATTAGGTAATATCACCTAGGTATATTTATTCTACCAAAACACAAATCACAATTGGTATTCAGATCATGTTTTTAAGTCATCCTATAATTAATCGTTCGGAAATGAACTGAAATCTGATGACATTAGAAATAAATTCATATAAAATTGTCTATTTACCACAGGCTCAAAATTCAAAATGTATGAAAAAATTGAAATGAAAATGATTTCACCTCGTCACATGTGTGAGGTATTACTATCAAAAATCATTTTACAATTATGCTTCAAAAATGAAAGATTGAGTTGAGGACAGGCATTTTTGACTGTTTTTCCATCTTTGAACATACATACTTCAGGTAAAATATCATATGAAAACATCCTAATGCACATGGAAGATATCTCTGAGACTTCAGGATTTGTTAGAAACCATTCATATTATGATATATACATTATATTGCATTTTATGAGCTAGATGCACCTAAGGACATGGAAAGATAGACTTAAGCTAGACTGTGCCTACCATGCTGAGACAGTCTGTAGGATTAAGGTTGATCCACATCATTATGTTCAAAACAATCAGACATTTCCAGCCTAAGCCGGGCCCCCTCGGCTTAATCTCAACTTGTACACTGGACTCCGACCCTGGCTTGCCCATGGACTTTTCTACAGCTTCAGGACCTACCTTGCTCCAGACTAGGCCCGAGCCTCTCAAAACACCGGCGGAGGGGTCATTTAAACAGCACCTGCACAACTTCAGCTGCATTAAACCCGCTACCGCTAGGCTCAACTTTTAGGCCTATTTCTCACTCTTCTCTACAGGGAGACATGGCCTCCAAACTCATCAGGCCTACACCACAAGAGTCACCCAGCTCCAGGTTAACATTCTGGCCGCACATAGACCCCACACTCTGGGTTACTAAACCTCAATACGCCCTCATATATTCAGCCACTAGGGCAACTTGTCTCCTCAACAGGCTAGGAGCTAAGATCACTATACCTTCTGGCCTTCACATTTAAAGTTGGGAAGAGGCTCTTGCTTCTTATCACGATAAAGACCTTATGGGCTACCTAAGGTTTGGCTGGCTGACAGGCTACATCCTCAACCACCCCCCGGCTCAGGTGGACACAAACCACTCCTCTGCTCTTAAACATCCCGACCAAATAAGAGCATTTATAGAAAAAGTGCTAGGTATGGGAGCACTCTTGGGCCCTTTTAAGGCACCACCCTTCAAGCCTTGGTTTCACGCCTCCCCTATGTTGACTGCACTAAAAAAGACAATTGGGAGAGACGCATCGTCTTAGATCTCTCATACCCAGAGGGCCACAGTGTCAATAGCGGCATTGAAAAGAATGTGCTCAACGGTCTCCACACACCTTATACTCTCCCCTCTGTAGAGGATTTGGTAACTAAGCTTACTCTCTTAGGACCAAATTCATTCACGTGGAAAGCTGCTTTAGCAAGGGCGTTCAGGCAATTACGGGTAGACCCGTTAGACACTCCATTGCTAAACTTAAAATTTGATGGAGCATATTACATAGACATATGCCCCCCATTTGGGGCTCGGTTGTCCAGCTTAGCCTGCCAGCGCACCTCAAATGCCCTAGTATATCTGATGGGCGGCCAAAACTCCTGGTGCCTAGCCTACTTGGATGACTTTGCTGGCATCGCCCCAACCTTTGAGCGAGCTCAAAAGACTATGGAAACTTCTTTGGCATAACCAAAGACTTGGGCTTACAGCTAGCAGAAAGAAAATGCTCACCACCGGCCCAAGTTATGGAGTGGCTGGGCTTCACAATCAACTCAGCGGATATGACACTCTCACTTCCAGCATCAAAATTTCAGGGCATTGAGAAAGAAGCCAGGCTTTGACTTACAAAAAAGTTTGCCACCAAATAAGAGATACAGGCACTAGTAGGCTCCCTCATCCACATCAGCAAATGTGTCACCCCTGCGAGAAAGTTCCTAGCCCTCATTCAGTTAGTGGTCAGTCGGAAGTAGTTTTGAGAAGATCGGAGATAAGAGATAAGATAAGGGTCCAATTGAGGCCTTCTACTCCTGGCCCCTGGTTTACAAATCTCTCTATTTTTCTTTAAGAGGTAATTTATATTAGTAAAGAGGCTGATTTTTTTTCTATATTTTCTCAATTTTAAATTCCTGATTTGTTTTAGATCTCCTACAAATGTTTCTTCATCTTATCAATGATTTTGTGACTTTGAGAAATTCCTCTCTCACTTTCTATTACCCAGCGGTTTAGAGCCCCACTGCCTCTGTCCACATCACCCTCCCGCCAGGGGAGGTTTCAGAAACGACTGACCTAGGCCTGTCATTCTGCAGACCCTCCGGTTTGCTCCAGAGATGGGTTACATCTGGTTATCCAATGACTTCAAAGCAAATGTAGCTTGGTTCGTCAGCTATGCAAAATGCACATACGTAGTGCACCTCCTAGACCCGCCTAGAAATGAGCTCCACCTGGAGTGCGACTCATCTCTGATCGGAGGTGGTGACAACAGTGACACACAGTACTACAAGATCACATACGATGAGAAATTCAAGCATCAGTTTCCTGATATTGTGCACAGGGAGGCTGTCAACTTGATTATTGCCTATAGATCCTTAGTAGCTCCGACTTCTAATGGCATGAAAATTGTTGTGCACACAGACAATAAGGGCAGTCAGCAAGCCCTCCAAACTTGAAAAACTCATGACGCCATACTGGCTTCCTGCGCCCGTCAGTTGTGGTGAGAGGCGGCTCTGAGAGATCAGATTTATGACATCAGACACAAAAAGACCCTCACCTGCTCTTTCAAGACCACATGACCCAGCCATGGTTCTCAAAGCCTCTAGATTAGTTGTAACCAGGAAGTTAGCGATCACTCCCCCTGTCATGCCAGACCCTGTATTTGATTGTATATGACTCAACATCTATATTTCATTCTCATTACAGACACTCCACTAGGATCGCAAGCCTTAGTATCTCACAACGCAGCCATATCAGATAGGACCAAGGTAAACAAGCTCAGACAGGCAGAATACTACTTAACATTCACCATCAGCTATAACATAGAAATCCTGCACCCTACAATAGGTGACGCTTGCACCTTCGTGCAATTCTTGGTCAACAGTCTTGCGTCCCCCTAACCATTCGTAATTACATCTCCGGTGTCAAAGCATGGATCTTTGACCATGGAGGAGAACCAGCACCCCTTTCCTCAAAGGACGCTAAGGCAGTACATACTAGGGCTTTCAGAATAGCCAGATACATTTCTTCTCCAGCGCCTCCACTCCTTCCCAAGGACAACGCTACTCCCAACACTCCCAGAAGGTATCACTCTCAGGGCTGCCCGATGCATCGGTTACTTCGGTTTCCTTAGGGCTTCTAACCTCCTCTCTCCATCTGCCACACTCTGGGGAGGCTCTCATACCTTAAAGAGACATGAAATTCTCACCTACATTCAAGGACTTATCATCATGATCAGGTCATCAAAAGCTCGTTCATTCACCAACGGGGCCCTACCACTGGCTCTCCCCAGGATTACTGGGTCCCCGGCATGCCACACCAGGGCGTGGGAGCAATACACACAGTTATAACACGGTTATCAAGTTTAGGCACTGATTTCGATTCCTAAAATGGATAATATGAGTTCAAATATCTCGCGATAAAGCACCCAAAATTCACGGCGAGCGGACAGCGGGGCGGACATGTTGAAACCTACCGCGAGACGAAAGTAAATTCTCCATTTTTGAAGCTTATAGACCAAATATAGCAAAATCCTTTGGACATAACATAGTTAAAACCATATTCTACCTCTCTGTCCACTAGATTCCTTGATATTATGGCTGTATTTGACATAAAAAATTATTAAACTTTCGAATCGAGCGACTTGCCGTGCGTCTTCGCCATTCTGTCAATACTACAGGTGCCGCCGCCTGGTGTGTACAGAATGGATTAGATTTTAGACTGGTGCAGCCCTGTCTCGACGTGTTCGCAGTAGTAGGTCTATGAGAGTGGGAGTTTGAGGAGTTCGCCAGCCTAAGCATACGACAACATGAAACCAAGATGGCGGAGGGCCGTCTTGTCGACTCGCATAAGAAATGAATGGATTATATCATTTTTTAAGGTAAATACTTAGAATTAATGGTGGAAACCGTGTTATAAATGCAATATGTAATGATTAGACTTGAACTCATGCCTTTCAGGGCTTATATAGGCACTCCGCTGCGCGTCGTGCCTATATCAAGCCCTGAAAGGCATTCGTTCAAGTCTAATCATTATATATTACATTCTTAGTACTGGGGGACCCTTCTGCCCCGGCATTCACTTTGTCCCCTTGTCTACCCCCTTGCTCATGGCGGTAATTAAGAGGGTCCTACAAGAACTGAACTGTGACTACTACCACTTGGTCTCCTGACACTCCTTCCGCAGGGGTGGAGTTCAAGCTGCCCAGGCAGCTGGAACAAGGGTATCAGACATCAAATTCCATGGCACTTGGAAATCCCAAGGTGGGGTCAAATCATATCTGGTCCCACAATCTTCAACCAAAGTGGCCCAAGCACTCGCCACTCTCTTTGCCCCATAAAGTGTCAAATTGTGTTACCATATAAGGCCATGTTTTTCCTCCTCCCGGCCTCTTTTGCCGCTACCGATCTACACACATTAACTTTTTGACCCTCCCTCCACTCCCTATTTTTGGGTTGGTCACAGAGCAATGCACTCCCATAAAGTATCAAATTGTGTTACCATATGATCAACATATTTACCATATCACGGATACTCATGTTTTGAACTGTATCCATGTTTAACTTGTTACTCGTTATTGTTCTCACACCCATACCAAATGTGTGGTCTTACGTATTATAATCTCATTACAAAGGTATGCATTGATATCTACCATTATCTACCAAAACATACCATTGACTATTCATGTGACATGTTGAACTTTCACAGGATAAAGACTACCATATTAAATTCACCCATGTTTGTTGCTCTTTGTGGACTAATTGGTATCAATTGGTCAGTAATGAGCACAGACAGGGCGGGAACTCACACAGGGACGCTCCTATCCCCCTGGCTGTTAGGCGCATTTCGCCAATCTGCGCCGATCGCCAATTTTGCTTTGCGCCAGGCACAAATGGTGCGAGTTTTCAATAAAGTTTATAAAGATTTCCTTAAATTCATTTCCCTTGCTTGTTTGGAAGATGAGTATTTATGTTTGCCAACTGATTACATGAGCATACACATCTTTATCACTTTAGATATATATAATATCTCAGACATGTCAGACCTGCTCGCCAATGCACTGATATTGGTGCTTTGTGCTTTGCGCGGCGCCGATCTTGCGCAATTCTCAAACTGCGCTGCGCTATTTGAGAATTGCACAAAATGGTTATCCGCGTGCTACATTGGGTGACTCGAGCTAAAACCGATTTCCTTAACAAACGAAATCACACGAAGCATTCCGGAGCTGTTCTCTTGATGGTATAAAAGGACAGAGGGAAGTAGATATCTGATTTGCAAGAATTTGACGTGAAATTAGGCCCATTCTGAACAAAAGGTAGCAACAGCAGATTTTCTGTACCTCCCTCTAGTTGAGATTGTCGTGAGGAGTTATTTTCATGTTTAACCAATTTCTCACCCTTTGACAGGTTGGCCTCATGGCTGGAGGAAAATAACCTCTGAAATGAGCAATTACAGTTCAAATTGCGTGTGAAAAGTATGGGTTGTTCATGATGTTCACAAATTAAGGACTAACGCAGCCCGAAATCAGGCTTGCACAGGCTCCATTTCCATCGGGAATGGAGTAGCAAAAACTACCCACCTTAATCAGAACAGAAATTAAAGTTTGAACTTTAAGGTTTAAAAATATTCGTTTAAGAAACCAGACTCATCAGCGAATATTTTATATCACCTCTCTTTGTGATAGCTCAGGGGTAGGATTTAGTGCTGGCCGTTTTCTTTGGCAGCTTTGACAGAATTCTCATTGGTAGTGACTGAGGGGGGGGGGCTAAGGAGAAATTCCCGCATGGTTTATGATATCCTGTCTGCCACAATTCTATAATGGATTCCTTCCACTAATTTAAATCAAAGTGGTAATCTGAGCGAGGCTTTGGATTCTTTAACATTCTCCATTTCAGATTATTTTCCTTTAGCAATAATAATAGAAAACCCATAATACTGTGCTAGAACCTCCTTTCTATTCCCACAATACTAAGATGTAATTGCAATTAAAGTGAAGAAAGCCTTTATGAAAATTAAGTTAATTAGTGAGAGGATCATTAGCGTGCTGTCTAAATTATAAGTGCCTTTGACATTGACTCAAGTGCTAGTTGCTCCTAAATTAAGAACCGCTTGCCTGATGGGTGTCTAATGATTTAGTGAAAACAAATGGTACACTATACTATTCTACTATACCCTTGATTAACTACCAGTACATTTGGTCTGTGCAATGATGACAGCAGCATGGCAAGAGAGAAGAAATCTAGAAACCGCTTTGGACACAGCTTAAGATACCAGCTATTTGATATAATTATCAGTGAAGTAAAAGTAAGCTTATAGTAGAATGGGTAGAATCACGATTAAGATTGTGCTTCGTATAATATGATTAGACAGTGTGAACAGTGAAGGGCTGACAAATCAAGTTATTTAGAAATGCAAGTTTGAGGGACATTTTTGAGCATACTTATGGTCGACTAAAATGCTTCTATAAGCTTTGATCTAACTTTGTCCTCTTGTAAGATTTCATTAATCCAGACTTGCTTTTCCTGGCCCTCTCACATGTCACACAAATGTGTTCTGCACTCTGAAATGGTAATAATTAGGGCTGAGGTAGTAGAAGGTATTCAAAATTTGCAAGGATTTTCTCGTGTGTATTAAATAGACGAAATTGTAGTTTTTACTCCAAAGGTAGCATTCTGGGCATAAATTTGAAAATGATATGACATTTAGAATAGTCTAAAGTAGATTAACCTAAAGACGGCCACATACCTGGAGACGACTACCCCAAGAAAATAACCATAACACTGGGTTTCCAAGTGTATCAACATAACCAGATTCAATGCTCAACAATTTCAGAATGTTGATGCAGGAGTAAGTCTATTTTTCATTGCAAATATGTTGGGTGGACGTGTCAAGGTATGTGACCGTCTTTAGGCTAATCTACCCTAGACGAGGATGCCCATGACTCTATACTCATTATCATGACTCAAGGATCATTATCATGACTCTTTAATCTAGATGTATGTATTCATGATCATTGAATATATATCGATATAGAAATACAGCATTGCTGTAATAGCTGCTCGGTCGTATCATCTAGATTTATGTACTTATGATCGGATTAGTAATTGCTCACTATTTGTCAGCAATTAGTCAATATATGTTAGTACTTAGTCACTATATAACAGCAATTAGTCAATATACGTCAGTAATTACTCACTTTGTCAGCAATTAGTCAATATATGTAAGTAATTACTCACTATTTATCAGAAATTAGTCAATACATGTCAGTAATTACTCACTCTTTGTAAGCAATTAGTCAATATGTGTCAGTAATTACTCACTATTTGTCAGCAATCAGTCAATATATGCCAGTACTTAGTCATTATAAAACAATACTTAGTCAATATATGTCAGTAATTACTCACAATTTGTCAGATATTAGTCAATAGTGAGCAAATACTAACATATATTGACTAAATGCTGATAGAATGTAAGTAACTACTATCATTAACTAATTGCTGACAAATAGTCCATAGATACTGACATATCTTGACAAATACCAGTCAAGGCAGGATGCACAGTTGAATCAATGGCTATTTCTCTGTTATATATTGACTATTTGCTGACAGATTGTGAGTAAATACTGATATGCATTGATAATTGCTGATATATAGAGTGACTAAGTACTGACATATATTGACTAATTGCTGACGAAGTGTGAGCAAATACTGATATATATTGACTAATTGCTGACAAATTGTGAGTAATTACTAATATATATTGAATGATTGCTGACAAATAGCGAGCAATTACTAACATATAGACTAATTGCTGATAAATAGTGAGCAATTACTAACATATAGACTAATTGCTGATAAAATGTAAGTAACTACTACCTTGTATTGACTAGTTGCTGACAAATAGTGAATAATTACTAACATATATTAACTAATTGCTGAAAAATAGTCCATAGATACTGACATATCTTGACAAATACCAGTCAAGGCAGGATGCACAATTGAATCAATGGCTATTTCTCTGTTATATATTGACTATTTGCTGACAGATTGTGAGTAAATACTGACATGCATTGATAATTGCTGATATAGAGTGACTAAGTACTGACGTATATTGACTAATTGCTGACAAAGTGTGAGTAAATACTGACATATATTGACTAATTGCTGACAAAAATTTGAGTAAATACTGATATATATTGACTATTTGCTGACAAATAGTGAGTAATTGCTAATATATATTGAATAATTGCTGGTGAATTCTGAGTAAATACTGACATGTACTGACTAATTGCTGATAAATAGCGAGTAATTACTGACACTTAGTCCATATATGTCAGTAATTACTCACAATTTGTCAGATATTAGTCAATAGTGAGCAATTACTAACATATATTGACTAAATGCTGATAAAATGTAAGTAACTACTATCATGTATTGACTAATTGCTGATAAAAAGTGAATACTTACTGACATATATTAACTAATTTCTGACAAATACTCCATAGATACTGACATAATTATCTTGACAAATACCAGTCAAGGCAGGATGCACAATTGAATCAATGGCTATTTCTCTGTTATATATTGACTATTTGCTGACAGATTGTGAGTAAATACTGACATGCATTGATAATTGCTGATATAGAGTGACTAAGTACTGACGTATATTGACTAATTGCTGACAAAGTGTGAGTAAATACTGACATATATTGACTAATTGCTGACAAATTGTGAGTAAATACTGATATATATTGACTATATGCTGACAAATAGTGAGTAATTACTAATATATATTGAATAATTGCTGGTGAATTCTGAGTAAATACTGACATGTATTGACTAATTGCTGATAAATAGTGAGTAATTACTGACACTTAGTCCATATATGTCAGTAATTACTCACAATTTGTCAGATATTAGTCAATAGTGAGCAATTACTAACATATATTGACTAAATGCTGATAAAATGTAAGTAACTACTATCATGTATTGACTAATTGCTGATAAATAGTGAATAATTACTGACATATATTAACTAATTTCTGACAAATAGTCCATAGATACTGACATATCTTGACAAATACCAGTCAAGGCAGGATGCACAATTGAATCAATGGCTATTTCTCTGTTATATATTGACTATTTGCTGACAGATTGTGAGTAAATACTGACATGTATTGACTAATTGCTAACAAATAGTGAGTAATTACTAACATATATTGATTAACCACTGACAAATAGTGAGTAGTTACTATCATACCTTAGTACTAACACTAACCTGTTATAGCCTTAAACTCAATATATGTACCATAAAAACACAGATTAAAACACAAATTAAAACACAGAATGACATCAACATTTTCAATCAAACACCAGAGAATGGAGAAATGGAAAGACATCCATTCAGTGCAAACAGGGCACGTGCCCTGGGTGAGTGCAGGTATTGATGTGTAAAGCTTATAAACAGTGATAATGCACTGATAACTAGCATTTGGATCTAAAAGGTTTAAGCATGTGATCAAGCAATGGCTGCCTCCATTGAACAACTTGTTTGATGCTATACAAAGATAGAGGAGGGGTCTTTCTTTTCTACTGTTCAGATTCCACTAGTCACTAGGTGCAGTCAGTAGTTTATACTTGCAAGCATATGAATTCTATAAGGGACCAATGGAATATATCTATATTATATTGAAGAGTACCAAGATACTGCATAATTATGCTAATTATGCAAATAATATGCATGGATATGGAATGTTCGGTATCAATCTGGGGTGTTTCGTCCCCCTAAAGAACATGCCCCCCTAAAAAATTTGTTTCAGAAAAGAATAAGCGAAATAATTTTTTTAACTAGCGGCCTTTTCGGCCTGAGCCGGTCCACCTGCGCCCTACCTCCTGCCAAAACCTATCTGTTTTAAGTGTCACCGGCAAAAAAGGGCAGGTTTGAGGAAGGAATGGATCGAAATAAAGTGTTTTTTGGGACGCGGGGGCAGACCCCAGTCCAGGCACTGGCAGAGAGGTCCAAGAACTGGCAGTTTTACAAAATAAATCGTATCTCCCTTAATAATAGGAGTTTCCCATAGTGTGACCTATAGATAAAGGGTAGCTCAAGCTGGCGATCATCATGGTGATGTTCATTTTCACCTATGCCCAAGCCTAAGAAAGTGAGCTTCCAAAATGCAGCCATGAAGGGAATTTTGAGTTGCAAACGTCAATGCAACACTATAGTTAGGTAGAGGGGTATCAGTCTGGCCCTACAAATTAATATACAGTCTTATTGAGTTCCTAGCGTCAATGCACCACTATAGCAAGGTAGAAGTGTATCTGTCTGGCCCTACAAATTAATATACATTCTTACTGAGTTCCTAGCGTCAATGCACGACTATAGCCAGGTAAAGGAGTATCAGTCAGACACTATACATTGATATACAGTCTTGTTGAGTTCCTAGCGTCAATGCACCACTATAGCAAGGTAAAGGAGTATCAGTCTAACCCTACAAATTAATATACAGTCTTATGGAGTTGCTAGCATCAATGCACGACTATAGCAAGGTAAAGGAGTATCAGTCAGACACTATACATTGATATACAGTCTTGTTGAGTTCCTAGCGTCAATGCACCACTATAGCAAGGTATTATTACTCAGCTGTAGGCGAGTTCTTAGTGGGGAGGGCGGGTTGAATTGATGCATGTTGAATGGACAGTGTACAGGCTATCATTACGTAGCTCTAGCCGAGTTCTGAGTGGGGAGGGCGGGTCGGATTGGTGTATGTTGACTTGGAGGCCCCCAGAACGTCTTCAAGGTCCACAGAGTGATTTAGTTTATTGGACGCAACATATTCTCCAAATATAATAATGCCACGCTATTGGGGCTCCTAATATGGGAATGGCACGCATGTTTACGGTCTCAAGACTCCAAATAAACCAATGCCACGCCACTTAGAACTCCTAATATAATAAGGGCCTCATACTTATGTGTACATGTATATATATATATATATATATGTAGGTGGCCTTTAGTGGGTTAATGGAAGGCTCTCTCGGCTTCATGAAATCAACAAGAAAAGCTATCAGGCGGCCCCAAGACGACCAGGTGGCCCAGAAGGACCTGTGACAAACATAGACTTGCATAGGTCTTATATAAATCCGTTTTCTTATTGGCCATTTAGTCTGAGGCGATGTCTAAAATACTATACCTATGCAGGCCCTTTGCAGGGACAGAAAAAAAATGAATAACTGAAATGACCTTAGCAAGGCCTAAGCGGTCTAGGTCACAATCCAGTGATTTCAGTAGCTGAGCTATTGTGTCTGTTTTTGGTCGACAAATGGACGACGATTTCTCCCTGTTCTGGAATGCTGTATATAGCTGGGAGTCTTTAGCTCCCAGCTAATAAAGGAGCAAATAGGGGCCAATAGAATATAGGTAGGACGAGAAAATATCACGTTCCTATAGATCATAAAAATTAGCATGGAAACGGCGTAAGATTTAGGTTCATATCCTTAAAGTCAAGGGGTATAAGACAGCGTTTCACCATAACCACTGTATTATAGTGGCCAATTGATCGTTTGTGGTGAAACGACCTATCCCTACAACATTTTCTGTACTTATAAAGAGCTGCTGTGTAATATATACATCCTCAATCACGCATCAGATACACACTGTGGAGTGATATAGGGGTATCTCATAGGAGGTTAAGTCTGAACTGCCCTCATGGCGTATAAACAGAAAGGGTAAATCTTGTAAAAGGAAATGCAGAAAATCTTCATCATCTTGGGAGGAACCACAAACTCTAAAATAATGATGAAATAAATCCCTGCACCAGCCATGGTCATCATTTATTTAAAAAAGGTGAATCACTGGCAATGCATTGCCAGTGATTCACCTTTTTTAGAGACTTTTCTTTTCACTGCATGCTTTAAGAAAAAGAGCTATCCTGGTTTCATTACCAAAATATTTAATCGAGTTTTATGCTTTCTGTAAAACTTCTTTCACTGGTCTAATTGTGTGTTCTAATCGCACCTCCTTCTTTTGCCGTCCTTGTATTGGGGGCACGTCTAGATAAATGTCTGCATGTAATTGTTAAAGGCTCATTCTTCCTGCGGCCCTGAAAATGCCTCTAGAACGAATTTTAACGTAAAAACTTTAAATTTCATTGGTTATTTTTAAAAATTGTCAAAGGTGAAGGACTCAGTTCTAAAGAACAGGCCTCAATTTCATGTCAAATGACACATTTTCTAGGGTGGACCGACAAATATACCGGTATATATATATATATATATATATAAGTTATATCGCTGACAGGGAACAATATATACCGGTAATAACGATAATGATAATGTTGATATATACAGTGATAATAATATATGATAGGTAGTACAATAAATGATCATATCACAGACACATGAGTTTGGTGGGTTACTGACCTTGGGGCTATCAGCACCATACATGCCTTTATTAAAACAACTATAATAATTAGTTGACAATAAGCATAGTCAGTAAGGTGCATAATATAATAACAATAAACAGTAATAACAATAGTAATAACAATAGTAAAAATTTAAAATTCAAGGGAACACCCAGCGTGGTGTTACCTGTACAGGTGAAAACGAGCCAATTGACCGTTACCTTGAAAATCCTCTCTTATATACTGGAGGGGTGTTGATCATGACGTCATACTATGACATCATAGATACCAATGCGCGCTGCAAGTAGTCCCTAACCGTTCGCGAATAATTATATAAATATACACGAGTGTATATAGTTCCATAAGTTATATCGCTGACAGGGAACAATATATACCGGTAATAACGATAATGATAATGTTGATATATACAGTGATAATAATATATGATAGGTAGTACAATAAATGATCATATCACAGACACATGAGTTTGGTGGGTTACTGACCTTGGGGCTATCAGCACCATACATGCCAAAAACACATAAAAACACGCCAAACACATGTGAAAACACATACCAATCAACAATGCAATTGAGATTGGCAAAGTCTATCTAATTCCAACAGTTCATTTTTATGATTATGTAAATATGTAAAAACAGAATTAGATTTCCAATTCACCTTCTTTTTAATAGAATCTACACTAAGTCCTGCATCCTTTAACATAGTAGCACCTCCGTGCCTGAGAGAGTGAGTGGAGACTGGACCTTTGATACCAGCACGTAGAGATAAAGATTTTAATCTCGAATTAATATACTGGTATTGTAGCGAATCACCATTAATATTAAATAATAACTCCCTCACACCCCTACCTGAGCACAATTTTTTCAAGTCTTTACAAGGACACAACTTTGAAGTATCATCTCTACATAAATATATATTAAAAGAATGGGTACCAAGCTGGTCCGTTTTAGAAGTTTTAATGCGAAGACTAGCATAACTATTAAAAATTTTAACATCACCTACCCTCAGTGTATGAGGGGAAGATACAACATGTCCTATCCTGAGGACACCTCTATAACACAATAGAATAGCTAACCAAAACTTCAAGTCAGCCCTGCTGGAAAAGTCCAAATACGATCTAATACATAACATTTCTAAAGGACTCAAAGGATGAATAACTTTAGTAGGAACAGCAAAATTCCTATCAATACCATCCAACACCTTTTTAAGCATGAAATTACCGCTATGGTCTGAGCCACCCCTAAGCTTCTGATGATACCAAATGGAGGATAAATAATTCCGTACCGAAGAGGGTTTCATATATACAGATAAATATACTGCATAAGTAGCAGCCTGTGAGGGAGAACAAGGAAATTTAGGTAATTTAAATTTATTACAAAATCTTTTGTACCTGTTAAGCTGTTGTTTCCTTGCTCTCCTCGTATTCTCTGATACACCTTTCGTTAAAAGACACTCTTTTCTTTGCTGTAACCTTTCCCATTCTGGAATTAAAGCAACACATATCATTTTCAAGAAGAGAGTCTACACATTTGTCCAATACACCCTTGTAAGCCAGTCTAGAGAGTTGGTCGGCTAGGACATTGTCTTCTGACTTAATATAGGTTGCATACACCTCCACATTATTGATGAAACAAAGCCAAAAAATTTCTCTAAGCCATTCCATACAAAGCTTATTTTTTGACCTACCGGTATTAATCATAGCTAGAACTTGCATATTATCAGTAACACAGTGTATTCTTTTATTTTTACAGCCAGAAATCCAACGTCTAAGACCCATAAGAAGGGGGTATAACTCGTATACATTTATATTCCTATGGTGGTTTCTCAAGTTGTCTAGTATTGGTGGTTGGGTAAAATGACCACTACCTAGATTAAATCTATCGTAAGATGTCCAGTCACCATATAAATAATCTTTATCCATCCACGCCCCGAAGCCTTTCATGGAGGAATCTGAGTACATAGGTGTGTCAATAACATCATTTAGAATTAACCTCTTACAGTTAAAAACTCTACAAAAATCCAGCCACCACTGAATATCCTGGCGAGTGCAGGCTGAAACCCTAATATATCCACCGGGCCGTGCCCGAGCGCAGAGATCAAAAATTCTGCGACTAAAGGTCCTACCACCCTTAACCACCTGGGAGCAGAAAGACATTAAACCACCTATTCTCTCCAGATTCTTTTTAGAGATAAACTTCTTATTAACATTATTTAATAAGAGACTTTCCATTTTAACAACTTTGTCAATAGGCAAAGACAGTTCCAAATTAACTGAATCTATGTTAATACCTAAGAATTTACAAAATTGAGAAGGTTCGGTTACCTTTTCCTTGGATACTACAAATCCCATGTAAGTCATACACTCCATTAACAAATTCCTCTGCCTAAGACACTCGTCATAAGTATCAGCAATTATGATAAAGTCGTCCAGATAATTTACAATTTTTTCTACACCGTAGAATTTAGCCACCTCCACAATAAAATCAGAGATCCTATTAAAGATATATGGGGCACATTTCAGGCCAAAAGTTAACCTGTTGCTTACATAATAATCCTCACCATGTCCAAAATCCCACCTGAAACCTTGCATGGTAGTGTGAGGTGCATACACATTTATAGACCTGTAAGCTGACTTTAAATCCACCACACTCATATAATCGTTTTTATTCAATTGAGCAGTCACTGTGCTAATACTATTATAAGAAAACGTTGAGCTAGTAGTCTCCATAAAATTATTAATGGATATTCTATCAGGCATGCTACAGTCAGTTATGGGTCTTAACTTGCCATTTGATTTTTCTACACCACCTAGGGCATGGATACAACGGGGTTTATCTACACTTTTAGAGACTAGACCAGCTTCTAGTTCCTCTAACAATATACCACAGTACTCGTTATAGAATTTTCCCTCGAGGATTGATTTATAATTTTTGCAATCATACGAAGTACTGCAATCAGGATCCACTATCCTGAAACCCTCAACAAAGCCTTGCCATAAGAATAATGCCTCTTTATCATTTATATTAATAACTCCTTTTTGGGTTAAGAATGGGGCAACTCTGCAAGGTAAAATTTGGGAATTTTTCCCATTGATATAGTGAACACAATTGCACACACCATTTATACAGCTATCATACACTTCGATGCTAGGTAAACTTTCTATAGCAACAGTAAAAAATGGTCTAACCATGCCCTGTACTGGGCTAATATATGATACATCCGAACCAACAGAGTTGGCTTCAATATTAATATCATTGCCAAAACTAGTTTGTAAACTTGCCACCTTGAAACCACTAGGGGGGACAGGTTCTACTACTCCAGCATTACACACACCAACACCCTGAGCTGGAGCAACGGGTGGGGGCGGACCAGGATCTACCAAACCTACTATACACGATTTTGGCATCGACACACTATCATATATAGGAACCTGGCCACCTGTACAATCCTAATCAGACTTATTTACATGACAGTCCACTCTACTGTGGCCTGATTTTGCACATGAGCTACATACATGCCTATATTTGCATGGGTCTCTAGAGCACCCCTCAGCCCTGTTAAAAGCATAACATGAATTTGTGGATACTTTAAATTTCCCAGAATTTTTCGACTTAGTGGAATAAGCCTTCTGGGCTTGAACGGTCCCATCATATGCCAAATGACGTAGTATATCTGAATTTTCAATGGTTGAAAAAGCTTCTATTCCACTATCATTAGCTCTGTCCCTCACTGACCTATCATAGGCTACCAGGGCTGAAACCGTATATATTTTGGTACCAGACTTCTCAATTAATACCTGTAAATGCCTAAGCATACCCTCAACATCGTCACCTGACTTGTAGTACTTCAAAATAAACTGCAAGTTTACAGACATCAGCTTCTCAATAGTGTCGATCTTTTCCTTACGTTTGGTGAACTGAGAATGATCAAACTCACCCGATTTTACACGGTGACGATGCCTAGAGTAAGTTGAATCCAATGACGACCCTCTAGATGTGCTTGGACTGCATTGACGAGCAGAAATACTGGATTTAGATGATCGTCTATGTCGCTTGTGGTCAACTTGCACCCACTCGTCCTCCACGTCAGACGAAATTTCGCCTGGAGACGCTTGGCGGGTAGCCCTAGCAACCGGTCCGCGTCCTTGACTACGTGACGTCATGCCTCTCTGTTTGTAAACATCCGCACGTGCTCTGCTCGAACGACTTGACGCATTGACGAATCCTCCACCCCGATCGTCCTTTCCATTGACGACCTCTTGTAGAAGTGATTTAATGGTCGACAGCTCGTCTTCTAATACATCTAGCCTCGTCTGGTCAATAGACGACCCTCCCACAACACCTGTAGCAGTTTGGGGAACCGACGGTGTATCACCAGCAAGTGAGAGAGTCGAACTACTCGTCAATCCTAAATTGGCTGATTTTTTCGCCTTTTCCACCGATTTAACCGATTTTCCACCTGGTGTATTGGCCTTCGAGCCTTTAGCAGCCTTTCTACCCATTTCAATGGTAAATAAGGCACCAGGAGCCCCTCAAAAACGGTTAAAAAATTTAAAATTCAAGGGAACACCCAGCGTGGTGTTACCTGTACAGGTGAAAACGAGCCAATTGACCGTTACCTTGAAAATCCTCTCTTATATACTGGAGGGGTGTTGATCATGACGTCATACTATGACATCATAGATACCAATGCGCGCTGCAAGTAGTCCCTAACCGTTCGCGAATAATTATATAAATATACACGAGTGTATATAGTTCCATATATATATATATATAGATTGATTGCTGACAAAGAGACTATGTCCAGATTTCAATATGTACAATATCAAATATCAGTGCATCATGCCATCCATAAAGGGTTAAGCATGTGCCAAAGCACCATGCCATCCATAAAGGGTTAACTGTGCGACAATGCATCATGCCATCCATAAAGGTTTAAGTGTTCATCAATGCATCATGCCATCCATAAAGGGTTAAGTATGCATCAAATAATCAATGCATCATGTCATCTATAAAGGGTTAACTGTGCATCAATCCATCATGCTATGCATAAAGTATTAATTGTGGGTCAAAGCATCATGCCATCCATAAGGGTTTAAGTGTGCATCAATGCATCATACCATCCATAAAGGGTTAACTGTGCACCAATGCATCATGCCATGCATAAAGGATCAACTGTGCACTACTGCGTCATGCCATCCATGAAGGTTTAAGTGTGCATCAATGCACCATGCCATCCATAAAGGGTTAACTGTGCATCAATGCATCATGCCATCCATAAAGGGTTAACTGTGCATCAATCCATCATGCTATGCATAAAGCATTAATTGTGCATCAAAGCATCATGCCATCCATAAAGGTTTAAGTGTGCATCAATGCATCATGCAATCCATAAAGGGTTAAGTGTGCATCAATGCATCATGCCATCCATGAAGGGTTAACTGTACATCAATGCATAATGCAATCCATAAAGGGTTAACTATGCATCATTCCATCATGCTATGCATAAAGCATTAATTGTGCATCAATGCATCATGCCATCTATAAAAACATCTAGATTAAATCATAAATTAAAACACAGAATGACTTTCAATCAAACACCAGAGAATGGAGAAATGGAAAGACATCCATAAAGGGTGAAGTGTGCGTCAATGCATCATGCCATCCATAAATGTTTAAATGTGCATCAATGCATCATGCCATCCATAAAGGGTTAAATGTGCATCAATGCATCATGCTATAGGAAGGTAGGGGAGGGGTAATCCATTTCTATCATTCAGATTCCACTAGTCACTAGGTGTCAGTAGTTTATACTTGCAAGCATATGAATTCTATAAGGGAGCAATGGAACATAAAAGGGTTAACTGTGCACCAATGCACAGTAGGGGGGTAGCTGGCTCCCCAGGCATGTGTATGGAGGCCTATTCATCCTCAAGGGCCACAGAGTGATTTAGGTAATTGGACACAATAACTCCTCCAAATATAATAATGCTACGTGATTGGGGCTCCTGATATGGGAATGGCATGCATGTTTACGGTCCTGAGACTCCAAATAAACCAATGCCACTCCACTTAGAACTCCTAATATAATAAGGGGCATCATACTTATTTGTACATGTATATATATATATATATATATATATATAATATATATATATATATATATATATATATATATATATATATAGGTGGCCTTAAGAGGGTTAATGGATGCATGCATGCGGGTGCCTTTCACCGCTTCATGAAATCAAGAAGACCTATCAAGACGACCAGGTGGCCCAGAACACTTGAACTAAATATAGGCAGTGCTGGAGGGTTCACAGCTTTGCCAAACATGGGGTTTAGTGACAGGGCACCTGTCAGGGAAAGGGTAGGGTAAATAGACCATAATCTAACTACCTACCAGCATTATTTACTGGTATTTAGCCTATGCATCATTTTACAAATGCACTGGTCGACTCAGGCAATTTCACTAGGCAATTTTTCACGGAACGCAAAACCTGTCAAGAGGTAAATAGAAGAGGCAGGGCCTGTTCTAATAAAACTATTTTTTAGCATCAGTACCTATAATACGGCATAATGCATTTAGAGCTTATTTGCCATTTTCAGTTTTAGCACCAAAGTAGGTTTGAAAAGCAATTAAAGCTACGAGTGATATTTTAGTATAAGATACGATTTCACTGTAGTTGATACGATTTCACTGTAGTTGTTCAGTGATTAGTAGCTGTCGCCAAACGGTCACATAAGATGCTATGGTATACTTCTTGTCCTCCTAGTTATGCTAAGCTGGGTGGCCCAAATGTCTACAAAGGGATTTAGGTTTCCTACACTTGTAGCAATCCCTAATTAGAAAAGGGCTCAGACTGCCGGCATCTTCACAACAAGCCAAGCCTTATTTCATTACCCACAGCGTATACAAACCTTTGCAATACTGCTATCAAATTCCCCATTAAACATTATGATCATCATTATGAAGAGGCCGGGAAAGCAAAATACATGGTGTTATTTTCTGCCCAATTTCTATTGTTTCTTTCTCCCCTAAAATTGTCCATGCCCAATCTGTAACATTAGACTTAGTACCACCTTTGCCACACAGTAGTGGCCTGTATAAATGCCCCCGGGGCACTCATACATTTCAATCCCACTCTACCCTGGGGCTCATACAAGACTGGCGCTTATTCAGGGGCGTAGGAAAAGGGGGGCAGGGGGGCCTGGGCCCCCCAATAATGGAGAGGTTCTTTATATAATCCTATATACAAATATAGCGGGCCCCCCCAACCGAGACGCCTGGGCCCCCCAATAAAAATTTGCTTCCTACACCCCTGTTATTTAAGATACAGTTTTTTGTGCTTAAAGCTATCTTCAAGACCCCTTTAACCCCAGGGCTTATTTAAGACTAGCGCTCTTAATAAGGCTACCATATTGGCCTGTTTAAGTGCCTGGGCACTCATTGAATTTATGCAGTCCATACCCCTGGCGCTCATTCAAGACCGGCGCTTATTCAATTCCTAATGCTTATACAGACCAATGCTGTATGTATATGAATTGCCAACCCTGTGCCTGGTCAATCTAACAAAGAATACAGGAATTTTTCATGAGGTGCTTACTTTCGTTTATCTCACGATCCAGCCCATCAGTTTGCTTTTTTGGTCATAACCCCGTTCCATTATCGGGGTTTAACCGCACTCTGAAAGCTTTTCTTCATCTTCAAGAAGGTGCTGGTTTGAACCTGGACATGTTGATAAATTGGAGAAGTATACAAAGTCAACCTCGCCATACATTTCCAGTTAAAACCGTTCAGGGCTCTATGGGGAATCGATCCCCGGCCACAGTGGCAGGAGGCAAACAGGCTGTCCACTATGCCAAGCCGAACGGTACTAGAAATCAAATTATCAATGTACATGAAGGATTTGAAAAAGTTGTCCGACATACCTGGGGCTTTGTACACCTCGTTAGTATAGAATCCAATGGTGCCATGTTGAGTAATTAACAGCGAAACATCCATAGATATCCTATATGAACATGCCATGCCAAAGGACTCCATAACGTTCAAAATAAATAAGAATCCAATGATTTTCCATAGCGATACGTCTCGGCACCCGCCATTGTGGCTTGCTGACCCAGTTCTTCAGCCAAAAGTATGTCAGGTTATGTCCGGGCACCTCCCCGCTTCGTCAGCAAGACGGAATGACCATGTGACGATGGACCGCTATGAAAATTCATTGGATTCTCATTTATTTAGAGGAAAATGGAGACAAAATGTAGGCGAACACCAACTAGAGATCGTATATTTGCTGGCATTAGAAGTACAGGAGCTGGCATGCTTGGATTCTACCTGAAAAATGTGTGTAAAAGTGGGGCAGAGTGACAACATGGCCACGACGGCTTGGCAAACCATGCGGATAGCATACACTTTCAAAATGTCTTCTCCTGGATTAATTCTGGGGTTATAAGGTAAGAAATTGATACAAAATGGAGGAATAAGTGCGATAAACGCAGTAATATATGTATAACCTAGGACTCGTTGAGGTTTGTGGAAATATTCTCCCTCCTACTGCGCGGTCGGGCGAATATTTCCAGCAAACCTCACCTCATCCTAGGTTAAACATACATTAATAGCTTAATAACATCCAGACACAGGGGGATTTACCACGTGAGAATTTCCAGATTGCATGCTATGCATAGAAATTCTGTGAGTAATGTGAAATATCATATTATACACATCATTTTAGGTAGAATATTCTCAATGGTATAATTAAACTTACAAACTTACATGTTGCAAAATGATACGTATGGTATTTATGGTCTAGTTGATTTATAAGTATCAGATCAGGAGGGGTATCTCAAACCCCAACTATTCTAATTACCTAGACCTCAATGTGTTACATAGCATTATGGCTTATGTTATACAAGGACCTCTCCTTATCAGGGGGCACTGTCTTCTGTGAAAGTATACTCTTGACATGGAGCATCAGCTATAGTCTGGGCATGTCGGTTCAATTCCTGGATAGAGACAGGCCAGTTCAACCTAAGATCACTCCCTTTGGATTTAATTTTCTCGTATAAACCTATTAGCCAGGTCTTGTTGCAGACTTATGAAATAACTCATGAAGGAGCGTAATAAGGTATACCAGGAAATTGGGGTATTTTGGTAAAGAACATACAAATATGAGGCTAATAGGATGTTGGCCTGTATGATATACAGAGTCGATTGATAAGTGGTCAGGTAATAATGTTGGCACAGCCTTTGCCAGAGAGGCTCCAGTGGCGATTATGTTGTGTCGTCCCATAATCTGGTACTGCTATGCCTGGTGAATGACTGCAGTGATTAGAGTCCATGAGCTGACTAGAGGCTTCTTTAGTTTTATTCTCCCTCCTTTTTCCCTTTCCTTCAATTCTCCTTCTCTCCATGTCTTTACTTATATATAGTTCCATTTTCCTCTCCGATAGAACAAGCTTGCATTAACCAACCCGGGCCCCAATCCATCAATTAACATCGGGATCTACATTTTATGCCCCCGCAGGAGCCAAAACGGTTTTGTTGATATGGTGGCCGTTTAACTGTGGATGTGTGGTCCACTTCTTTTCTAACTAATGACCAGGGGGTTTTGGAATATTATACTCCACCTGGCTCGGCACCCTATTGTTCCTACTGTAGGTTTATTTCCATATTCTACAGTTTGGGGGCCAACAGGAGATTTTATGAATTAGGTCAGTTCTAGCAGGAGGTTTTGTGAATTCGGTCAGGTCTAGGAGGAGGTTTTGGGAAATAGGCCAAGAGGTTTTATGAATAAGGTCATTTTTGAACAGCAGATGTAATTCTTGGGAAAATTCTGTTCCATATGGGATTCGTACCCACACACCAGACAGTGCTGGGATCCTGAGTCTCATGTGCTAACTATTAAACCATGAGTCCTCAACATCTACTGAAGGGCAATATGCTATTTCTATGACTGAGTTATCAATTGTAGATTAACAGGGTGATCTCACTTTGAAAGTTTGACTGGTCAATCTAGTGTAGTGGTTAAGGCCTGGGACTAGAAATCTAGACCACACAGGTTTAAACCCCTGGTGTGATTTTGTTTTATTCTCGGTTGACCACTGTCATTTTTGCAACAATTTCTAAAAATAATGTATTATAATGAACATCTTCTGATTGCCAAAATGATAAAGGGGGGCTTCAGGGGGGCCTTTTACAAAGACTCCTTTTACCTTGTATGTGTAAGTTAAAAACACTTTCCCCATGCAGTCTTGAACCCACATTCTGTGATTCAAAGTTAGACATGCTAACCATTATACTATTGAAACTCCTGGTGATTGTAGACTGGAACACCATATATTTATCATAGCTTTAATTCACAGCCAGTATAGAAGATTCAAATTCTCTTCTAGGCCTCTACAGTTTATGTCAAAATATGCTTATATTCATGGTTTTACTGTTGTATAAACTTCTGTGGATGGAGTATAAGTAAGAAAACCTACTTGGAGCTGGAGGATTTGCCACAAAACCTCCGAGGTGAATACCTATGGTATCCTAAGAAGCTGAAGGGAATCTATATTAGTACTAATCTAAGTAGTGGTTACATAATTGATATATGTAGGCCTACTGCTATATAGCATATTACAGATAATGCTGATAACAGAGTTATAGTATAGGAAAGCATGGAGTAAATAGAGACTGCAGTGAGGTAAGAGAAGCTGGATATAATTATAATCAAATGCATTTTTGTAAGGGTTCTCCTTTCCATCAAATATATCTGTTCAAGAATCCTTTGTGTCTGTACCTAAGCACTAAATGGAATGAAAAGGGGGCTTAGCTGCTTAGTTCCGATAAAACTGTGTTTACAAGGCCTGTACCTGTATAAAGGTACAATTTGTATATCCTGTGGAGTATAGATCGCATGCAGGGAAGACACGAAGGTTCCTTTGTGTCCTGCATGTAAACGTAGGAAATGGAAAAAAGGTGATTGTTCCTCTGTCTATATTGCCCTAACTTTTCCTTTCATGTCACGGCCTGTTTTCTTCACTGTAGTCATACATCATCTTGTGGTTAGTGCATGATATTCCTCTGATTATCCATAAAGTAGTTGTTGCCCTCCAGACACAAAATGTAGGCATTTATTGCCATCATCATAGTGACAGGCACTATGACTTCAGGCATCCAATTATATATAGCATCTAGAAAGACTGTTTCATCTTCCTATATTGAGGGAAAACGAAGCTAAGGAACAGCTTGATTTTAAACATATTAGTACTGTTCTATATAGAAGGATATCCTCTTCTAGGCTTTGAGGAGTATACCTTGAGGCGCAGCAAGGGGTTATCTTAGCCTTCTATGTAAGGTATTATTCTAGATTCATTCCCTCTGCTCTTTCCACTCACAAAGTACAACTATTGGTGTTGGGAGAATATACGAAAAGTGTTTTATTCTTTGGTAAATGGACTTTAAAGTAACAGATGGCAATCAGATATCACATGTAGTGTCGCAAGTCCCGCATCTCATCTAATTATCATACCATTATTTGAAAACATATGACAGAAATAGGTTCAGTGGAAATGAATATCAAAATACCATCTCTCCTCTTGCTGCCATTTTGCACGCAGTGCATTGTTTCTTGGCAGGGGAAAGTAATTTCTCTAGACCGAATTGTCAAAAACGCCTCCGCCAAGTGAGAAAATCCTTTATACAAACTTTACATATTGTAGAGGTAAATGTTAGAGCCCCCTCGAATGAAACGATAAGCTATGGCTGTCATTCACTTCAATGAGAACTGAACATACTCCTTTATTTCATAAAAACACATGTATTCTACATTTGGTTATCTCTAGACAATTCAAACTAGACTTGTACCGTTGTCAACATCTATGGCGTGACACACCCCATATACCATATGAAACAAGAACCGATGATGATAAGAAAGACCAGATTAGATAGAGTATAGTCGGAGGTACACAGTGATATTCCAATATGCAAAATGCAAATACAAAATAAATTTTCTTTACCTGGCGACAATCCAACGCAGTGACATTTCAAGTACTTAAGGTCGAATCCCACCTGGCGAAAAATGGTGAATATATGAAGAGTTTGGTTCTAAAACGCAATAAATCCATTCCAGATTTTCATCACATACCCATTTTTGTATTGCTCCCCTGAAGTTAGTTTTAGTGCTATCATGATGAAATGTTTATTCAGTTTTGATTGTACATAGGATAGGCTATGCACCCTTAGGTCATGCCTGTTTTTCATCCAGTGGACAATAAATGTCTCTAAATCCAGATATTTCTTCAATTGAAAGTAAAATAATATGTGTTAATTATGGTTCACTAGTTGTTAGTAGCTTCTTTGCACAATTTAAATGGTGTTTGATGGCCTGTACCATAACTAAATAAGGTTAGTAGCTGATGGAGCATGAATTCAGTAGGTTTATTATCTATACCATTTTTTGAATTTATTAGATGGAGTAAAATATGTGGAGAAGTATTATAGTATTTATGGAGGCTGGATATCATCCAGCTCCCTAAGTGTCTTGTCATACATCACTCTCAACTTATCACCAAACCTTTAATACTCTTTACTTTCTCTGAATTCATTTCCAAGGGAATTCCACAAAGCAGCACACCTGCGATTTTGAATCTCTTGCGATTTTGGGACCTCCCCCAAATTCGCAAGGATGTAATTACAGTAGGGTGTATAGAACACAAGGACACTGTTGTGTTTATTAATTTAATCCTTAGGGTATTTTCTCTTTGTTGATGTTTATATCTGTGTGCATTATGTATTCCTGGGCTAGAATTCACAAAAAAAGTGCTTGTGTTCTATACAGCCTACTGTAGTTATATCCTTGCGAATTTGGGGAAGGTCCAAAAATTGCAAGAGATTCAAAATCGCAGAGATATTTTCACCATTTTTCGCCAGGTCGGATTCGACCTATAGATTAAAACAAATACAAGTACAGATTCAAAATCCAAAACCACTTCAGGTAGGTAATCATCATGTAGTTAACTATTAAAGATAACTTGTTGTAGGCTCACATGTGAATGTGCAGCCCAGCTCGGCGCCTTTTTAGCTGACTCTTGTTCATGCTATTTTGCACCCAATATGGCTGACCATTCCACAGTGAGGCACCTCTATACTTAGGACACTTTTTGTAGGTTTCAGTTCTGGGTCTTTTTAGGGAGAATGATTTCCTGCTTTGAGAATGAGTGTTATGCTCCCGTTATGCTCTGCCTCTGGAACAACAGTGGCATGCTCACAAGAATACACTTTGAACATGTTACCTATATAGCGAAATCGTCCCTTCCAGTGTTCAGGTAGGGGATGCCACTCTACTCAGTTCATGAAGACAAGCAACTTTTTGTGACACTGTCCGTGAATTCATACATGTGGGCAGGCCCCTGTTCTGGAGTCTCTGCAAGCGCTTGAGATTGGCTCCGGTTGTTGCTGCGTAGAACAGTGATGCATAATCAAACAAGGACGCTATTCAGGTCCTTTAAAAAAGGGGAATTGACCTTCCTAACCAATTGCTTTACTGCCCTATCATAGGTTAGTCTGCAGTGCAACGGGAGACTGAGCTAGGTAGCAACACAGATTTTTTTTTTTAGCTTGTGACCGTCAACCCACAGTGCCATCTCCTTGGGTTTGTGGTTTTGACTTCCAGGATCATATACAACACTCTTGCTCTTACCTTTCTTCAAGGTAAGTCTGGCTTTCGCAAGCCAGCCCGAGACAGTGTTCAATGATCGCTGAAGTCGTGTCTGTACCAAGTCCAGCCTCTTATGGGAGGTGTATATTGACACATCATCTGTGAACATTATGACATTGCACTTTCCGCAATTTTTAGCTAGTTGGTCAATGTAGAAAATCAATAGCAGAGGCCCCAGCAAAGAGCCATTTAGCACACCAAATGTGACCATTTCAGGTTCACTGAGTTCTACCAGTAAGGTAATCACTTAACCAGTTTAGATTTTTTCGCTCTATGCCAAGACGTTTAAGGAGGTTCAGCGGCTAGCTATGTGGAACAGAGTCAAATGCTTTTCTCAGGTCTAAATAAACCATGTACTCCAGTGACCTACCCCGTATCATAAAATAGGTGTTCTGAAAAAAAGGTGAGGAAACCATTACCAGTTTTCATTAGTGGCAAGTAAATGACAGTTGTGCTTGAGACTGGATGGAAGCAAACTTACTCTTCTTCACCTTTTCATGCCCAGAATTATTTGAAGATTTTATATCATATCGCAATTTTATCACTTTGTTGATAAGACCATGTGTTATTTTGATCTTCTCTTTTGAAATGGGCTCTCCATTGCATTTTCTGAATTCATGCTCCTAACTAATTGAAGAATCAGTTAAGCATATGGTATTACTTGTCAGGTCTGGTAACCATAGTATCATTCCATTTGTTGTCATTTGGTAGTATTTGGTGTCTCTTGTGCTATATATCCATAATCCCTGCAATCTTGAGACCTTACAGAACTTGCAAAGCCATTTCTGCCTGCATGTATACTGCCACTAAGAAAACAAATGTGTTAGTAACAATAAATGGAATATCTTTATCAAAGTCTGCGGATATAAACAGTTCTTGTTAGATCTAATGGGAGTATAGACAATTGGGTGTATATGATCAAGCATCATTTTGATATAATGTAAAATCTTAGCTTCCCAGATGGTTGTCCTCTAATGACCAACATAACCTGACAGCTCATTTTCATTTTCTGACTCCCTGTGCCTGATAGGTTGGAGATGGATGGTTATATCGTAATTGAGAGGTCATGGCCGTTCTATAGAGGGTTTAACTTTGCAGTTTGGACCAGTAGAAGTATCTGGATGGTAATTTCTTTCAATATACATGCATTTAAGCTCAAAACCGCACATTTAAGCGCGCTTGGGCACCTAAAGGACAAATCGTGAGAAAACCTAACATTATGGGGATTAGTGCTATTTATTGCTACCAGGCAAGGATAATATAGGTTCCCTAGGATGTATTACTTCATAGAGTCCTATAGTACAGACCACCACCCCCTCTACCCCCCTTAAAAGTAGGCTCCCTTTTATGTTCAGTATTGAGTCCTATGTAAGACAAGGGGGTTTATGGAGATGCAAGGAATCTTTATCAAACTGATATTAAATGCAAACAAGGTACCACTGATACCAACAAATGCTGCTGAATCCAAAATTTGTGATCTTGATACTCAGATATTGACTGAAAGTACTTAAAAATGAGGTTTGATGATGAGAATATTTTAGACTTTCCATCAAAAGGGTTAAAGGATCAAAGTTTACCTCTTACCTTTGTACCTAACTTTCTATGTACATTCCATTAGTCTACCTATCCTCAATCTGCCTATAATTCATTCTACCTATCCCTCATGGTGACTATCCCCCAACTCTGCACATCCCTCATGTTTGACTATTGTCATATTACCTAGCATCCATATTTCCTTTAAATAATGCTGACCTTGCAAGGTACTCTCCACGCCTATCTCTTAAACAGTTCTGTTTATTACACATGCTACCTATCCCCCTTGTTGTCCATCCTTTTGAATACAGGTCCTATCCCTCATGCTCACTTTATAGTTTTCCTGGCCATCACAACCAATCTTCATTATGATGACCAAATCTAAGTCAACCTATCCCCTAAAGTACAATCCAGCAGTCTACCTCAACCATACATCTACATATATCATCCATACTACATATCCTTCTGTTTACTTATCCTTCAGGTTGCCTATCCTTTATGGCATATATCCCACTTGGCAAAAAATGTTTTTTTTTAATGTTTGCAAACGTTTTTATTAGGTTTGGGTAAACATGTTGGTAAAAAAACATTGAAAAGATGTTAAAAACATGTTTTTAAAACAGTTTTCAATGTTTGTGTTTTCAACGTTAAAAAAAACATTTTGTATAAACATTTTTATGTTACATTTACTTTACATCAAAAACACTTTTTAACCTGAAATAAACCAAAACATTTTTATGATATGTGAATACATGTTTTGATGTTATTTCAATGTTGAAAAAACATTTGGCATTATTCTAACATCAAAAAAAGTTTTTTAGCCAAGTGGGATCCCTTAGTCTACCTAACCAAGTAGAGCATTAAAAAGGTTTTTGGAGTACATGTTTTATCTAAGTTTAAAACAAACTTAAGATGCTGAAACGAATGTTTGTTTTACATGAAAAACATTTTATTGGCTAAGTGGGATAGATCCCATATGGCAAAAAGAAACATTTTCAAATGTTTGAAATAGGTTTGGGTAGAAAAATATGCAAAAAGAAAAATGTGTAATTTGAAGTTGAAAATATGTACATTTAAAACACTTTTGAACATGATAAAATGTCTTCTGATGTTTGTTTTTCAACATCTGTTTAATGTTTGTAATGTTTTTTTTTTCGTTTTTCACCTTAGGGAGTGATCATTTTTTAACAACAGGGGGGCTGGTGGGTTTGAGGGGGGTCAGAATCTTTTTGACCCCTGGGCGTTTTTATAGGTTGAAAGGGCACGTTTGTGTGTGATTTCCCCCCCTCTTACGGGGGTCAAAAAAACTTCAAGAGGGGGTTTCGAAAATGTTGTCACATGTCCAGGTGCTAACCCTCAAGTCCCCCACCCCCCCCCCCCCGTTTTTAAAAAATGATCACTCCCTTAATTAAGACTTTTGATATAACATTAAAAAAAATTTGAGTGCATGTTTTAAACGAACATTTGAACAATTTAGAGAACTTTTTTAACCTTAAAAAAAAGTTTTTTTGCCAAGTGGTATAGCATAGCAACATGGGGGATAGGAAGAGAGGAATAGACATCAAGAGGGATGTGAAGCAAGTTGGATAGAAAGCTAGTATAATCATAAGCATGGTGAGGCATATACAGATAAGGATGGTAATTCAAGAGGCTGACGGATATGTAAAGTAAGCATGAGTGATATGCAGGCTGGGGGATAGGCATCATGAGGGATAGGCAGGCTTTATGATAGGCATTATTAAGGTAGACCTGTACACTTAAAATAGTAGACACAATAAGGAATGCAGTGTTAACCATTAGGACTCAGATGAACAATATAGTGTAGACATGAGGGCCTGAGGGATAGTCACCATGAGGGATAGGTAAACTGAATAATTGGCACATTGAGGATAGGTAGACATGGGGAAGTAGGCACAAAGAGGATTAGTTAAGGTGAGGAGTCAGCTTTAGCCTTTATGCCTTTTGAAGATAGCCTTACTTAATTCAAGGTACTTTGAATTTAAGAGAGTGAGTGAGTGAGTGAGTAATAGAGGTTTAACGCCATTTCGACAGCTAAGGTCATATTCATGGCGAGAACAACATTACACAATTTCACATAGGAATGTGTCAGTGCCTGCGCATATGTGCACTGAATTTAAGAGATAGGTAGTATGAGTGATAGGTAGACTAAGGGATAGACAGTATGTTGGATAGGCAGAGCGATGCACAGACACAGTCCTTGCCAGATTGAGAGATAGGAAGACATTGGATATGTTGATTGGGTAGGAACTTTGGTTTATGTGTTGTATCTATAAAAAATGGACAATATTTTTCAATATCATTTTTGTATATTTTCAAAATATTTTCATTATCAAACCTCATTTTTGGGTAATTTTGATCAATTTCTGAGGATCAAGATTATATAAATTTTGGATTCAGCAGAATTTTTTTGTTTAGTTGGTACCTTCTTACCATCTGGTATCAACCTGATAAAGGCGTACCACAGTTCTATAAACCACCTAATCCTCTATAGGAATCAACACTCAACACACAAAAGAGCCTACTTTTAAGGGGAAGGGGTAGAGGGGGGTGGCCTGTTACACTCTTCCCATAGACTAAGCTCTCAGTAACACATCCTAGGGAACCTATACTATCAGGGGCACAACCAGTGTTGTACATGGTATAACATCACACATTGTCAAGAACTATCTCCTACTTCCCCTTGACAGATTTTGATGATCCATATTATCATAATTATGATCCTTGAGACCCCCTCATTTCAACACAGCCAAAAAATCTATTCTAGTTATGAGGAAATTCTGATTATGAGATTTTACAGTCATCTTGACTTTAAGAAAAATCAAGTTTAGAACAAATCTTGAGCTGCCTTCTTAATTTAAGTTTTTAAGATTATTTATCTTAAGATTTCTCAAAGTTAGTTTGTCCACCATTATTGATCAACATTATTGATCTTATTATCTCAAAATGAGAAAGTCTAATTTTTTCATAAGAGAATCATTATTTCAAAAGTGTTTTCTTATATCTAGAAAAAAAAGTAGAACTAAGTTCTTGTTAGAAATTGGCCAAGGAATATCATCTAACATGCCAGGTAAGAATTATTTTCTTAATACCAGAAAAATTACAGTCTGCCACTAGGTGGCAGCACTATCTGTTATGGGGAATTATTTGCAACGCAGATTACAAATTTCTTGCTCAAATTCAGTCTTGAAACATTAGATGTGGCAATAAAAAGCAAAAACTGGGGGAAACCTATTTGGAATTCATTTAGTATTAGGACCATTGGTTGGATAGTTTAATGAGAGGAATCCAAGGCATAAATGAAGCTAAACACCCTTTGTGTAGATAAAATGATAATTTAAGGGTAGGTTGTTCCAGAGTCTTTCAGTAATTCCAAGACTCTATAAAGGTATTATCCACTTATGAAAAATGTGGCTAAAAAGGGTGCATGTAATCTGAATAACCTCAGTTGCTGAGGTAGCATGTATGCCTATACTAATAACCTTCTGTTCTATCTAAAAGATTTCCACCATAGATGAAAAACCAAATCCACTTTACAGATAAGAAAATTAATGTTCTTGTAATGCTAGAAATGAGAAAATACAACTTATCTTAAGAAAACCTATGAGTAATTTTATCTAAAATAATCCTCTTCCATGAGAATTATTTACTTCCTGTAAGAAATATCTTAGAAAATGTAATCCTAGTTTGAGAATAAATGTCTTGATTAAAGAGTTATATATATATATATATATATATATATATATATATATATATATATATATATATATATATATATATATATATATATAAAGATTGTATTTCTTGTTTCAAGTAAACTGGACATACCAAGATTTCAAGTACAATTTTGTTACCCGGCGGACAAACTTACTCAAATCAGATAGATACACCTTGACTTAAGAATATAACATTTTGTCAACTGGCAAAGAAAATATCACTGTTGGGCATGGTGAAATGTTTATTTGTCTTGTAAAAGAGACCTTTGCCCAGTATTTAGGGTTTTGTGATTGTCCAAATATGTGGGAAGACCTGTAGAAAGTATTCTGATAGGTTATGTAAATATACCTTCTTGTTCCTTCTGGCTGTGCCGCATATCAGTAAATCCCTGTAATGTTAGGTTTTACCGCGTTTTGTCACATTTAATGATGAAATTGGTGTTTTTAATCTAGATTGGTGTGGCCTCATGCAGATATGTAAAGCACGCAGTACAACTACATGTGATATGTCTCTTTCTACAGATGCTTAAACAAAATTGATGTTGGGTTTGTCCCGTTTTTTGTGTTTTTTTTGTTGTTGTTTTTCTTTACACAGTTCATAGTAGAATCTCAATATCATTATGTGGGAGTGACCATTTTTAACAACATTGGGTGGTGGATTTGAGGTGGGAGGGCAAAACCTATTCAGTGCCTTGACATCAGGACGGCAACATTTATTCCACCCCACGGGGCGGGGTAATCTCACCTGGTTTAAACTAAAAAGCCAGCACATTACTAAAGGTTAGAGTACATGAGTCGTTTATAGGAAAAATGTAATATTCCTGCATGCTTGGGTGTCATTCAATTGTTTTCACTTACAATCATCTAAACCCCCTTTAAAAAGATTGTTATACAGTGGGGTTTCAATAAAACATGGGGCTTCATGCCTTCTTCATAACCGCTTTCAATGTCCCGCATCCAAACTGTTTCCTTATTGCATTCCAGTGCCAGGTACACACCTGTCTTCCAGTATTGTCAGACTCAGACTCAAGCTGATTGCCACAGAGGTTTTCATCACTGCCGCAAAGTTGCACGGAAACTCCTGTTAGAATACTAAGTCGGTCGTCAATTGTTCAGTAGAATTTGTCCTGAGATTTAGCATCTGGGGGTCAATAGGACAGGAGTGATTCATGAGCACCTCTAGATGTCATTGACAAAGCAGCTGAAAGAGGGACACTGACATAGGTGTCAGTGTGTAGCATGCAGAGCAGTTTATTCCGAAGCCCCTTGTGATTTAACTAGAACCTGAGATTCATACTAACCAGCTGCCGCCGTCATTAGATGCACAGGGCTGATAGGAAGTGCCTTCAACATTTTTCAATGCAGGATAGAAACTAGAATAGAACATAAGCAACAAAAAGGTACAATAATGTCCTAAAATAATTCTAACATAGTGAGGGTTGGTCTAAGGGAGGTTAAAACTGTGGCACTTCTTTCTGTTTAATAACTTGTCCCACCTTTATTTCTTACACTTCTCCCCTAGGCTAGTACCGATACTACATGTATTGATGTGGTCTTGCATACACTACAGCTCCTCTATATTACTCCTGATAAACAGAACAATGGAATTGTCAATGCTCTTCCTACACATTATCAAGAAATTTGGCCGACAATCAAGGTCAAACCACATATACCATTAATACCCATAGTCCACAGAGCTTCTATCGGCCGATCACAGGGCAGATAATGCATGATCGGCAGTCAAAGAGGGTAGGGAATATCCTGTGGACTTTGAAATGTTACAGTTGCTTGCAGATAATGATTATCTGACTAAAATAATCCGACAAAAATGGCCGATAATTCAAGGACAGATAATATCAAATTATTTGATATTTTCAGATGTAAACTGCCCGACAATAATTAAGAAATTCCCGATAAAACATCCCCGACTTTGATTATCTCCCCCCTTGTCTGCCTCCCTCTGTGGACTATGGCTATTAGCACTGTGGCAAATGATGGCTTCTTATCAGGGGTACAATCATATTTAAAAGTCCTGTCTTTTTCAATTGCAAGTCAATCAGTTTATAGTACAGTGGCTATCATCTGGCTACCTGAATAGTGAGAGAGCAGGTCAATGTTAGGCCCTTCGCCATCGAATGAACATACTGTAGATACGGTAATCTATTGCACAGATACCGTCCATTCATTTTGCCATTTTGAGGTGTCATGAACCACTTGGAAACGGGCCTATGTCTTTTTCGTTGAAAATGGAATTCTAGCTTTGATACTACTGAAATCAACATGGAAAAATGGTTAAGGTCACAGGCAAAGCCTGAGGCTTACAGTGGCATCTATGTGCAATGTGCTATATACAATGTACTATGCTAACATGTACTGACACATGTTGACTAATTGCTGACAAATACTAAGTAAGTGCTGACATATATTGACTCCTTCCTGACAAATAATAAGGGGTTATTGTATGGTATGATTATTAAAACATCATGTTGCCTGTAAGGGGTTATTGTATGGTGCTATCAATAAAACATCATATTGCATGCAAGGGGTTATTATATGGTATGATTAATAAAACATCATGTTGCCTGTATGGGGTTATTGTATGGCATGACTAATAAAACATCATGTTGCCTGTATGTGTATCATACCGATCCAGGTGTAGTTGGAAGGTAAAGAATGTCAGGCCAGGGGAAGTAGCTCAGGGGTAGAGCTTCCGCTTCGAAGTTGGAGGGTCCCGGGTTCGAATCCCGGTGTCTCCAGAGACGTTTTCACTGACCACTACTTCTACCTGAGTGGTAGTACTGCCGGTGGCTGGTGTAGCACTGGCTGAACTCCTGGTGGCAAGTTTCAGGTCGGGGATAGGAGGTGCGGGTGCTTCCGCGGCCCTCTTAGCCTCTTCCTGAGCCTCCTGTTCGGCAGTCATTCGGCGGATGAGAACCGTCCGAAGGGCTGCGCCTCGGTCCATACCGATTAGTGAACTGTTCTGGACGTCCACTAATTCTTGCTCGGTTATATAAATACCTTCATCCCACTGCTCGAAGTTAGCAGCGGCCTCCCGATACTCCTTTGTCGTCCGGTACTGGGGCCGGGTAGCACAAGGACGTGGGTAAGTCTGCCCCCCGGAATCCGAGATGCAACCTACCCAATTAATGTTCGTAGCCTTGACGTTCCACAGGGACTTGTCAGGCTTCGGGTACGCTCCGAGCTCGAAGGCTCGGTTGGCTTCATACACTGTCTCACGGAAGTCAGCGTCTACCATAAGTCCCCGTTGGAACCACGGCCAGTCTCGGAGCCACTCGGGAGGCATCCTGGTCACGGCACCAGTGTAAGGGTTTGTGGCCTTACGGACCTGGGGGGTTCGGGTCTTACGATTCGAAAAGAAAGAGTAAGACAGTATTCCAAGTGTATGCCAACGGTTAGTTTTATTTCTTATTGTACACTCACGGCTGCCGGATGATGTCAGAGAGGCAGCTAATATCAAGGAATAATGGTTCACATGGTGTGGAGGCCAGAAGGGCCTCTGACGTAGCGGCTGAGCCCTGGGCTTTATATACGGACCCAGGTGTTCGTCGTCAGATGTCCCCACAGACCCGGATCAGTGCTGCCACCTATCCGGAACCTAAGGAACGTCCGACGACTCGACTCACCTGCCACGTCAGACGGTACCCAACTCCTATGGTTTAATAACGTGTACCTCTACACCACTCCCCCAGACATTTAGGAGGGTGTTATAGTTATAATAATATTACTAGGATAACATTTCTATATGTCTAAACCTTTAGTAATAGAGGTACAACCATAGGTATAACATTAACACCAAATTGAGTATGAATCGAATGTCATATATATATATTCGATAGTGAATGTAGTTACAAATAACAATTAGGATGTTGAAATATTATACGAATTACTTGAATAAGTGACAGTTGTGTGAAACGGAACTGTTAGATAGATTACTATACCATATAATATCATATTATATCTACGGTATAATTAATAAGACAAGTAATATGAATCGTATACATGTGATGATGACAGTTATATGTAACGGAACTGTCGATAATAAATAAATCACATAATAACATCCGTATGTGTGTTTGTAGTTATTAACACCACATTTAAATATATAGTCTTGAAGAAGACTGTTATAGTAACTTCACTGTATAATGACATGTCGTATATTATTAACATACGAATCCGTTAAGGATTCCGTGAGTAGTACGAATAGGACCATTTATACCATACACTTGAAAAGAAAAGAAAAAAAATCACGGTGTGGTAATGAATATAATAATAATATATTATCACCGCGTACCTAATAACCTTGATAGCACCAGATCAATATACTTATTATACAATTTGTCTCGCAGGACAATAATGTGTGTTTTCTGGTGAAGTTTAACAGATCTTATAATATGAATACCAATAATAATCAGAGATCCGTATCAAAAATATCTATGTACCCGTATCATAATATGTATCTAGTGGATATGCACATACATATAATATTATAGAAAAATAGAAATATGACATTATATACAATATACAGAAATTATAGATGCTGCTGGAGTCTTCTGCTGTAATCCTCCGGGTACTAGTAGGTAGGTGTGGTCAGCTAACCACGGGATGGACGTGCTAAAGTTTATGGTTTCCATATATAGAGTGAACACGGTAGATGATTTTGGGGCAGCTACCCACAATCCTCTAGTAGTGCTAAAGTTTATAAGTAAATCCGAATGGCGTAGAATGTAGAATAATAGTCCGGATGTGTCAACTATGTAGAAAACGTAATCCTTTTTTTAAGTTTAGTTGACATAAGTAGAAAATAGTCCAGTATAGGTTGATCCGGAAGTAATAGTAGTGGTTGGTATAAGTCCATTCGGGAGTATAGATGAGTTGTAGAGGTAAATCGTAAAGTCCATCCTAATAAGTGGTTAGCACGGGTAACAGCAGGAGTCTGGAACTGGCATCCGGATACGTCTCACAGCAGCAAGTCTACTATCGGATTGTTCATGGAAGAAGTTATAAATCCGAATAGACTATTCAGGGTGCAATAAGGGCTATACAGCCTGAATTATACCATAGACTGGTCATAAGAGGAACCCGGAACACATACTATAGGTGTTCATACACTAGTGAAGAAAACATTCGCAGACTTACAGGGTTCCGCAAAGACTATATCTGGTTATTTGGTGATGGAGAAAAAAATTATGGGAGAAATAACCCGTAGCATGCTTAAGCGGATTTCTTAGCATGCTTCTTCTTAAGAAGAGCTAGAGCCGACTCGGGAGTGCCGTCCCACTCGTCCAAGTCGACTCCGAACACCCTCATGAACTTAGTGTTCAGATTGGTGTTCCGAGTAATCTCCTCTTTTACACGTTTCTCCAACACGTGTACATCCATAGCTGCCTTTTCTTGGGCAGCTGCAGCAGCCTCCTCCTGGGCCTTCACATCATCCCGGATGAGGGTCTCGAGGCGCTGCTTTTCAGCATCCGCGACCTCCTTCATACACAACAGGGTGTCGTTTAGGAGACCCTGATGGAACTCGGTCGCTTTTTCGCGAACACACTTCTCCCAGTGGGTGTAGATGGCCTTCTGGACATCTGCCTCCCCTTGGCGAGATTTCTCAAACCAAACTTCCGCATTACCGGTTTTAATGGTAATAGCGTCTTTTGGTTTCGCAGGTGCAGCGACAGCCTTGGGAGGAGTCGATGCGGCCTGTGGACCACTTCCGGGTTTAGGGCTTCCGGACACGCCTGCCGTTGGTACACAGTAGGCAGGTGGTGCGTTCTGTTTCAATCCCATTTGCAGGTACATGTTCAACTGCTCCTGGGTAAAGGTAACTGGTGGGGCGGCTGGAGCGGATGCAGATCCGGCGGCAGCAGATGCGGTGGTCTTCTTTGGCATAAGGCGACCATCCTTTCCTACCACCAAGGTCTGGCTCTCAGGTCCAGGTCCCTGGTTTAAGGACGGAAAGTTTCGAGAACTAACTTTCCCAGGCTTAGATACGGCTCCAGCGTATCCGGCAGGTTCGGGCTTCTTGAACACCGGAGTGCCCTGAGCCTGCTCTGCGGGGTGCCTAGCCAGAGGGGACCTGGAACGGTCCTCTGCTCTGACTTTCGGTTTAGTGGTGCCCTGACCATTACCGTTGCCGCCACGGTTCTGATCTCTCCTGCTCCTTTCACGAGCTCTCTTTGCATCCTTTCCGGATTCCTTGCATTTCTGCCAGAGAGACTCGTGCATGTCCAGTTTACCCTTTCCAGGAGTCAGGACTATCTTTGCTCGGAGTTTCGAATCCTTGGTCTTCGGAACTTCGCAGAGGACTTGGACCCCTGGTCGGATCTTAGACCAAGCATCCTCGCTCAGACTGTCGAACTCCTTCATGAGTTCCTGATGAAGCTCCATGATGCGCTTCCGTGCCCCGTCCAAACCTTCTGCGTGGCATTTCTTCTGGTGTCTAGCCAGATCACTACGTCGGTTGTATTGCACCTTCGTAGTACACTTCTTGCCCTTCTTACCATAACTCGGATCACAAATGTAAACCGGGTGATGGTGGAAGTGGGCCTCTACCAGATGCCGTTGAAACCGGGCTGGAGTACTCCAGGTCCGGATCGTGACATCACTCGCATCCTGGCAGATAGAGAAGGGACAGGACTTTTGGTCGTCACCGTACCACTTCTCTAAAGCCCAACGCAGCTTCCTCCTCTGGGTATAAGTGTAATACCCTTCGGTGTGGTTTAGCATAAGCCACATCTTTCGATAGGCTTTGCTCGGATTGGGGTCCTCGTCCGAAAGACGCATCCAATCTTCATCGTCTGACTCATTATTTTTGTTGACTGAGTCCGGGCAGGCATAGAGGGTAGAGCCGTCCTTCTTTACTCCGTACGCACAGTCGGAGAAGCACGTCGGAATCCGGGATTTGAATCCGGACTTGGCGTTAGCCCAGCGTTCGGCCTCGGTTTGAGTTGATGGAGTGGCCTTCTCATCATACTCAACCGAGGACTCGTGCACAGACTCCTCGTCAGACGATTCAACCTCCATGGCAGTACTACCAGTGGCTGAAGTGCTGGGTTTCGGCTCGGCTCTAGCAGAATCCGGGAGATTCTTGAGCTTCCGAGCAGCCGACCTTCGGTTCTTGCTGACCTTCCAGTCTTCCTCCGGTTCCTGGGTTCCGGATGCGCTGGAGGTCGAGGCTTCTACCTGAGTGGTAGTACTGCCGGTGGCTGGTGTAGCACTGGCTGAACTCCTGGTGGCAAGTTTCAGGTCGGGGATAGGAGGTGCGGGTGCTTCCGCGGCCCTCTTAGCCTCTTCCTGAGCCTCCTGTTTGGCAGTCATTCGGCAGATGAGAACCGTCCGAAGGGCTGCGCCTCGGTCCATACCGATTAGTGAACTGTTCTGGACGTCCACTAATTCTTGCTCGGTTATATAAATACCTTCATCCCACTGCTCGAATTTAGCAGCGGCCTCCCGTTACTCCTTTGTGGTCCGGTACTGGGGCCGGGTAGCACAAGGACGTGGGTAAGTCTGCCCCTCGGGCTAAAAGACCTGTTCACGAGTACTCCTGTATTGCAATATCCAAATGAAATGGATCATTTCATACTGGATACTGATGCTAGTAATGATAGCATTGGTGCAGCTCTCTCGCAAGTCCAAAATGGGAGAGAAGTACCGATTGCCTTTGCCAGCAACACACTGAGCAAGACTCAGCGCAATTACTGCACAACCAAAAGAGAGTTGTTAGCAGTAGTCGTATATACCAAGAAGTTCAAACATTTTCTATGGGGAACGAACTTTACTTTACGTACGGATCACTCCTCTTTAAGGTGGCTACTGAACTTCCGAGATGCTGAAGGAATGTTAGGCCGATGGCTAGCCCATTTATCCGAATATCAACAGATTCAGCATAGACCCGGAGTTAAGCATTTAAATGCTGATGCTTTGTCTCGAATACCAATTCGGAAATGTGATAATCCGGATTGCACTGATTGTGGAGCTCATAGGGCAGTGTTAGCAGGGATTCGAAGACCATTCGTACCCCTAGTTGCCAGTATACTGGATTGGTCTATGGATCACATACGACATTTCCAGGAAGCTGACTCGATAACTGTGCAGCTACTGCAATTGGTACCAAAGGGTATACGTCCAGTTAGACCAGAGGTCTCTCTGGAAAATCGAGAAATGAGAAGGTTTCTTGCTCAATGGACCGAGCTTGAAGTCCGGAAAGGCGTGTTATACCGTTGGAAGCCATGTAATAATGGTGAGAGAATCATGCAAGTGGTGATACCACATGCTATGAGACATGACATTATGTACTTCTGTCATGGGTATCGGACCAGTGGTCATTTCGGAAGGAAACGCTCGTTAGCACGACTTTCCAAGAAATACTATTGGCCTGGCATGACACGGGACTTGCAAAGATGGATAATCACTTGTTCGGATTGTTGTAAAAACAAACCCGGATCCGGGATGGGCAAACTTCCCCTATCCCAAGAACTTTTCGGAGTTAGATTCGCAAGAATCGGGGTAGATATTATTATTGGATTTAATACAACCGCTAATGATAATACCTGTATGATGGTAGTGTGTGATTATTATATGAAATACACTAAAGTATTTCCACTACCGGACCACAAAGCAATTACTTGTGCCTAAGCCTTTGTAAAAGGTTGGGTACTAAGTTTCGGTGTACCATTGATGTTACACAGTGACCAAGGCAGAGAATTCGAATCAAATCTCTGGCAGGGTATGTGCGAATACTTAGGTATTTGCAAGACTAGAACCAACCCGTATAGGCCGCAGAGCGACGGATTGGTCAAAAGGTTCAATAGAACCCTCATCCAAGTTCTAAAGTCACTCGTAAATGAACATATGGATGACTGGGATGAGCAATGTCATTTCGTGACACATGCTTATAACAGTACGGTACATTCAAGTACAAATTGTACTCCGAACCTTTTAGTATTCGGAGAGGATTTGATAATGCCTGCTGACCTAGTTTTTGGAGTCGTAGGGATGGACCCTGAACTACCCTGCCATGAAGTTTTTGTGGAATGTTTGAGAGACAGATTTAAAAAAGCATATGAGTCTGTCCGAATTGATTTGGAGAAAAGTGCCAAATGGCAGAAAGTAGGATACGATACCGATCTAAAGCATCGGAAATTCCAATCCGGAGACAGAGTCCTCAGATTACATGAACCACTTAGACACATAAAATTAGCGTCTAATTGGGATGGTCCCTTTACTATAACACAAGTTATCAGTGATTGTACCGTAATTATCAAATCTGACCTTGGTCGACTTTATAAGTCAAATGTGGCTAGATTAAGGAAATGGTCTGGGAGGGAGACCTCCACAGAAATGTATGGTGAAGGTTCCGGAAAGATCCTGAACCAGAATCGCATAATAGACCAGGTAAAGAACACTACAGTGAAGCGTGGTCGTGGTAGACCTAAAAAGTGTTCCGAATCAGTGACACCCACGCCAACACCGATTAAGCGTGGGGGAGTTAAAAAAGTCTCGGCAGGTGAAGACAAAAAGAAGAGGAAAGGTGTTTCTAAGGCTAAGAAGCATCTAGAGAAAGCTCTTCAGACTGTCAGGTCCGATAAAGAACTATCCGAGAAGGGGAGATACGTTCGCCGCAGCCCCCGAATTGCCCAGAGGACTGCAGTGACCTAACCTGTATACACAACGAGTGTAATGTTTACATTTAGAGAAACCGGGACTCGAACCCGGGACCCTCCAACTTCGAAGCGGAAGCTCTACCCCTGAGCTACTTCCCCTGGCCTGACATTCTTTACCTTCCAACTACACCTGGATCGGTATGATACACACACTAGGGGGCAGTGATTACCTGGTACCGAGCTCTCTAGAGATCCCCCTTGCGAGGCGGGACCACTCGGTATCTCCACCAGGTACGGGGAATTACTGCCCCTACACTCCTCCCCATCAGCTTCAACCACCATCCACTAGCACCCGGCATTCCCCCTCAAACCAGTTACCTGGAAATTGAGGCTTTATCAAGCAGTGTTGGGGCACTCCTGACTTCCCAGTGGATGTACCGGTACAATTACCGGATTGGTCGAAGCGTCATCTGTATCATATCGGCCCAGTTCCCGAGTCCTCAATCCATGATTGCGTTAAGATACGGGGTTCCCGTACCTTCAATCCGTGATTGCGTTAGGATGCTCGGTTTCTCCACCAATGTAGTGGTCAGCAGAAAATGTCATGGAGAAACCGGGACTCGAACCCGGGACCCTCCAACTTCGAAGCGGAAGCTCTACCCCTGAGCTACTTCCCCTGGCCTGACATTCTTTACCTTCCAACTACACCTGGATCGGTATGATACACACACTAGGGGGCAGTGATTACCTGGTACCGAGCTCTCTAGAGATCCCCCTCGCAAGGCGGGACCACTCGGTATCTCCACCAGGTACGGGGAATTACTGCCCCTACACTTGTATAACATGACTAATAAAACATCATGTTGCTTGTATGGGGTTATCGTATGACATGACTAATTAAACATCATGTTGCCTGTAAAGGGTTATTGTATGGTATGATAAATAAAACATCATGTTGCCTGTAAGGGGTTATCGTATGGTATGATTAACGAGGGGACAATAGGAAAAGATTCAAAGAGTAAGATAGATGTAAAGTATTTGAATGTTATCCATGGATAACTGCACACCTCTCAAAAGTGATGTCACAGCCTTCAGGGTGTTCAATATCGACAGGTATGTGCATGGGAATATTCAGCAAAAAGCACTGAGAAACCCAGAAATCGTGGAATAACCATGCATATGTATCTCAGATCATCCATGATTACACAGGATTGTAATTCCTAACAACTGTCCCCTCCTCCCTCCCCCAATATCAAATTCCTGTAACCACTGTCATATCATCAAAATTTACCATTGCTGGTACTGATAACGCACATTTAGAATACAGAATATTGGCTCTCAGCCTAATAATGTTCTGCATGCCTAATTGATTATCTCAAAAGCCTTGGGCAGCCTGCTTGTCTGAAAGTAGGTGCAAGGTGGAATTTGCATTGGCCTTGAACAGTGCTGGTTTCATTCACATATTGAGAAAATGAAAGAGAAGGATTGGAATATAATTATACAATTCTCAGGATATTCACTCATCTGTTACCTCTTCAGAGCATCAGGCCCAGTGTTATTCATCCTTATATATCTCTGAACATTACATTCTGGTTCGACTTCTCTCATAGCAGTGTGATCCCAACAGCTGGTGAATATGCTGCTGGACACTTCTGAGAAGGCATGTTGATCTGTTGCAGTTCATTATCCCCAACACATTTGGTGTAGTGAATTGACCCTGATAAAACTACTGAAGGCCACTGGCACAGAGACCATTCCACAACACTCACAGTGGACATTGTGGTGGATTGGTCTAGCTTATAGTAAAGGGAAGTGTCATCCACATTGTACAAATTGCACCTATCATATCTAGAAAGCACCTGAAGCTACTGTTGTGATTCTGTCACCATCACTATAATCTGCAGTCTCTCTCTCTCCATGGATCCTATGAATGAAGATCATCTTCCTGTCTTTGACAATTGCCATCTTTTAAAATAAGCCAGGGTTTGGACATTGAGATGCTCACCACAGTGCCAAGTCATCTATTGCATCTTTTAAACAGCAATCACAGACTTAACCACTAACTCTGTAATTCATTTTGCAGGAAGGTTTAATTAATATGGGAGAGAAAGAAAGCATTGTATATTGAATGACTCTGATGGATACATAACTGCAAATGGACAGAATACTTAATGGGGGCTTTATTGCATGTGTGACCACTATCAATGACATCTGACATATAGGCACAAAGTGACAAGCTATTAAGATCAAGCTGGCCATCCTATACAATTGGCTGGCAACCTGCCTGTATATTGGACACATGATACAAGAAGTTACCAGTCAATCATCACCTGTTTTCTCACCAGGAGCACCCTATCACCCAAATGCTTCACTGTCTCTCCTATACAGATATTTAAAATATAAAGTGTGATTAGAGATCTCAAACTCCCGTCTGGTGGAGGTCAAGTGAACTATTCAGGATCTGGGGGAAAATAACCCCCCCCCCCGCCCTATTTCTAACTTGAGCTGTCATGAAGTAAAACATTCCATCTTGGGAGTGAGTGAGTGAGTGAGTAATAGATGTTTAACACCATTTCGACAGCTAAGGTCATATTCATGGCGAGAACGACATAACACAATTTCATGTGCAGAGGAATGTGTCAGTGCCCGTGCATATGTGCACCACACACATCCTGAGGGGATAGGAAAGATGAGAAGTAGACCCTTTTAAGTGGCTAGGGAAGCCCACATCTTGGGAGTATGAATGCATGGAATAAATAAATGAATAACAACAACAACCCTCACATCATCCAAACACACATTTACTACCTTGTTCTATTGTGTTATTGTAGCCAACAATTTTCACACAACTAGACTGATTTCCTGAGATGGATCTGATCTTTTAACCAAGCCAGACTCCTAATGATCACTTCAGAATCATAATACTGTAGGTTTACTTTAAAAAATTATCTGTCATTTGAGGTCTGTTCAATGATCCTAGCACTCATCATCCCCAGTAATGGTAAGTAAGCCTGTAGTTCCTATCCAGATCTTTATTCTATTTGAACAATGTTCTACCTATGCTACTATTAGGAACTGTATGTTGCAATACATCCCTGAGGCGAGACCATACACTTATCTGTGACTATCTGCATAGATTTGGACATGGGGTTCTATGTAAAGCTGCAGTTACTAGACAACCACATGACATAGCAATCATTTCTACCTATGTTCATACTGTGTGATGTGCACAAGGGAGCTATATGCAATTTGAAATCAGGGAACTATGTACTTGAGGGGAGACTATACACAAGCAATAGTGTATGCCTACAGGTATGAATCTACACATTGTTGCTAAGCAAAACTGCTTTTGCTAGGCCACCCCACAACCTAGCAACCTTTTATCACCAATATTCCTAGTCTATGATGGAGGTCACAGAAGAGTTATATAGAAGTTTACATCAGGGGAGTATGTTGCTGAAAGGAAATCATGCAGATATGAGCATTCAAGCATATTTTCAGGCTTGGTTGCTATACCAAACTGCTGTTGCTAGGCGACCACACAACTTAGCAACAAAACAAATGCAGCACTGTATTCTACTAAGCTGATTTATAGGGGGTAGGACCGACCAGATACTTTCTAGACTGTACATTTATGTAATTCAACGTGACATCTGAATCTATTGTTGGCCATTTTGAATTTCGGCCATATACAGCCTCACCATTAAATCTTATGAAGTAGAAACACGCATATTTTCAATCAGCACTCTTTTTAGCATAAGAATCAGGAGAATTGCTGAAGATTTAGTATGGAAAAACATCCATTTACATAAAGAGGGAGATTATTGAAATGGAACAGCATCGTATTGGCTCAAGGTAGTGTCTTTGCGTCTAAGGTAATAACATGTGTCATAGTCAGCAAAATGTCTCATACTACTCAGAAAGGTTTGGCCTACATAAATCATATTAGAAATTCTGCTTAGATGGGGATAAGGGCAAGTTTTATACATGTATCTGGAGCGCATTTAAGATTTTCAGTAAAAAAAAGGAACTTTGTAATTTCAATCTTCCGTCTTCCCGACTGTCTGGTACACTCAAATCTGAGCTTAAAAACATGTATTAGGGCTTAATGAAAAGCTTATTATGTCTTCTTTCCGACAAGACCAATAGCTTTAGGATCCAGACAAGGTAAGATAGTCTTAGAGCCTGGGAATTGAGCATACCCCTTGAATAACATGGTACCAAAATTGACCCAAAAGTGGTCTGAACCCGCACATGGATAATGAGCCAAAACCGGTTGTGCATCACAAGATAATCAATGTTAACATCTTGAATCTTGTTCAGGGGACTCTAAGGATCGAAAAAATACCCATCGCTTTGGGATGTGGGTGGGGGGGGGGTGCATGGTGGGCCCGATCAGGCCCGGCCTAAAAGGCTTGGGTTGACAACAGAGTTCTACTTGTGATGCTAACCCATCGGAAAATATGGACAAAATGCAGCCTGCAAAGAGTTGAGAGCGCCTGGATCTTTACTTAACATTGTAGTCTTTTGTCTTTTGTGTATGCCCTCTCTCTTCCTGTGGTATATAGATCTCAACGAGAGGCATGTGGCAGAACAGAAAGGCATTGTAGTCTCTGTATGTACTTAATGCAAAAGATTCAAAGGGAGGATGGCAGTTCTACATTTCTCTATTGATCTTTACTTTTATGCACGGCATCAGCTTTTCTTACTCCTATTCATCATTTGGATTTCAGATGAATTAATGGCACAGATGTCAAGTAATGCCCATACCCTGCACATGTTCGGCTTATACAAAAGTTGATAGTCTACAGTGAATGACAGTGTAGACTATTAAGGGTAACGGTGTTTTTACGGTGCCCATCCACCCATTCCTGACACAAAAGGCAATCTTTAGCAAAAGATGAGGAAGAAACTGATTCGAGTGACAGATTTAAGTGGTTCAATGCCATTTTGACAGCTACTGTCATATTTATGTTGGGAAATTTGTATTACACAATTTCACAGACTGTGCCTGTGCCCGTGCATGTGTGCACCAGACACACAAAGGGGGTAGAAAGGAGGAGATGTCCCCTTAACTACCGGCCCTTAAAAAGTATCTACAGATTGTTTAAAGCAGTGGACAAAAAAAGGGGACTTTAGTAGAAGTTCAGGCATGTCCCCCTTTAACTAAACAGCAGAGATTGATGTTCCCTCACCAGTCAACCATGGTTGGGAATATGATGGTGATGGCCACAGACACCATTCTGGAATTCATGTCATGCACATGTAAGAGGGTATGCAAACTACAAGAATGTCTCTTCCTGCAGAATGCTATGCCCTGCATAGAGGCATGCAAAAGTAATACACAGTAAAAGGAAATGCCCTAAAAAAACGGTGATTCACTGGCACCCGCATTGCCAGTGAATCATTGTAAAGGTGAATTCCCATTGAAAGCTGCAGAGAATCCCAGTACTGTGAACCTTAGGATGGAGAAACACGGTTATTATAGGGGAAATTACTGTACTTTTAAATAACTGTGAATCACCTTAAAATGTTTCATGTTTCCATGCTAAATTTAGAGAATCTTTAACAGTGTAGCATGAAATATTAGGAAGGATCAGGATGATGAGAACATTGAAAGTTCTTACAGTTATGAATAGCTAAATTGGCCTGCTATGATAAGTACTGGTCTTAATGATAGTTGCATTTTGCAAAATGAAGATGTTTTAAAAGTGTTAACAAGAACATACATTGCACAGGTTGGGGATGGGGATATCTTGTTGGGTAACACCAGGATCATGGTACAACAGTCTGATTTTAGTCTGTACTAAGATTCTGATACCATGCACAGTCTTAGGATGTACTGGGATCTTAGTACCCTTGTGAGTGCATTTGACCATGACACTCACCTCTACAGGTGTGTGTGCTAATCAGAGCCCTAGTAACTGGACCATGACACCTACCTGTGTATACATTATTGGGGTCAAAGGTGGGATGGTGAAACAACTCCACCATTTGGTACTTATAGTTACATTAAATGATACATTTACTCCCTTATTAAATAACACTTGGCTAAAATGAAAACGTCAGTTTGTAGGCATTTAAGCTTGGCTGGGTGACCCAGATGTCTAGCAAAGGGATTAGGGGTCCCTGGGCATACATGTACTAATCCAAAACATAATGTCTGGTTTATTCATCAACATCAGTACCGATATTGCCGTAGCTCATGCTCTAAAAGCAGGTTTTAAATGATTCTATAGGTATACATAACTAGAATGGATACATATTTTATTTAAAAAAAACTATGGCCATATTGATGCATGATACCCATGTACAGACATGTAGGCATGAAAAATGCAACATTACTGAAGTTCTGGTCAGATGGTCAATGTTTTACATTGATGAATGATATCTAACATAATAGCTCGCATATAGTATAAGATGCAACCCACATACAAGATGTACCCCCAACTTGAGGAGTTCCTATCGGCTGCACCTAGGGCTTAATTTCACCATCCCACCTTTGACCCCAATAATGTATACACAGGTAGGTGTCATGGTCCAGTTACCAGGGCTCTGATTAGCACACACACCTGTAGAGGTGAGTGTCATGGTGAACTAATACTAATTTGATGTATAATATCCTCGCCAAAAGGGTTTATACCTAACTTTGCCTGCTCCTATAAGGCACCACAAGGTCCATTCTCACCCATAAGCTGCATATATTATATACTGGAGCATTGAGATATAAACCCTCAGGGCACCAGCGTACAGGAAGCAGCAAAGCATAGTGGGAGTTCACTATATCTAACTATGCCCACTATGCCTCACTCATCAGTAGGCTACAGGAACTAGAAATACTACTCACTAGTCAATCATAGGTTGCATTAGCTATTCTGAAGCATATGTTTGAAGAGGGACAAGTTCAGGGTCATTCTGGCAGTCACTAGTGCCATCATATGGCGCTAGTTACTAGTGTACTCCCTATACTCAAGGTATGTAGGCATTAAAAGTGCAACTTTGCAGAAGTTTTAGTCAGGTGTCAGTTCTGATTGATTTGTGAATACAAAGTTTATTGAATGGTCTTTATAACATTAATTTGCCGTTAATGAAAATAGTATTTTGGTCGGAACTTGATGAATGGCAGTGAGACCTAGGAATTGATTGTAAGGGAAGAAGCTTCTGTATTGAATTCACCCAGACACCTATTTTGGGACTATTACACATTTCTGGCCTATCTTCAATGCACATACTAAACACCTACAGGAGGGCATTTTGAATATGATTAATCTTTGACAATGTTTCGAACAGTGATTCCTTAAGTTAATTCAGGCATACATGCTTCCTACACAGAGAGGGAAATATCAAGATGGACGAAATAGGGAAGAAACTTCCAGAAATGGCCTAGGGTGCAGACTTAACATTCTTGAAATCTTGTCAAATTGTCTGCTATGTGGCTAAGAGTGGATTAACCCTCAGCCGTTCATATAACTTAAGATGTTCATCCCAATTATTGGCCATACAATCAGTTTAGTACTGACTCAACTCTGAAATCTGGTTGTTAATCATTGGTTCAACCAGTTTGCAATGCTAATTACAGTTCTAAGCAGATCTTTTTCTTTTGGTTGATAAATAGGATGGATGTCTCAAGGTACATGGACTGATCATGAATAGCCCCTCCTAAGCTTGGCTGAATGGACAACTGAATATCAATGTATGGATTTTGCCAGGGACTCTCCTCAGCCCTGAGGGAGGTTGGTTATCTTCCTTCAGCAACTGGACCCACAAAGTTTCACTACATTAGATTCGTTGAGACGAAAATTCCGGTAACCTTGGTAACGTGCCGACATCGGCACACCGGAAGCCGGGGACAAAGTGGTGCTCTGCGCTGTGCGCTCCTCTCTACATACGGTACCATAATAGAAATGGTACACTGGAGCCCTGCCCATATTTTAAAGGCATATTACGGCAATTAAACTGCCCCAATCTCTCTTTTTTTATGAATGCAGCATCATCATCCCTCCCATTAGATTGTACTGGCTTAATGACAATATGATGGGTGTTATTTAATTGGAGAATTTAGACAAAACTGAGGCAGGCACTGTGACAGACAAAAGTGTGCCACACAAGATGGTGCGTTCCATGCACACGTGACATGTTACCTTGGTGACTTACTACAATATGTGGTACCATCCTAACATATTTAGGAATTCTCAAAGATTAACAGACAAAGTTTCACAAGTGGCCACAAGTAGTGGGTTTGACTGAGGGTTATTTCTCAGTCAGACCCACTTCGAGTGAACCTTTGTATTTATTTCATGGTTTTTTTTGATAGATAATTGTAAGACTACCTTTACATACCCATAAACATCTTAGAACATACAAATCTGATTGTCTATGTAAGGATTTAAATCGCTTCAGCCAAATATGTGCCACTATTTTGGTAAATCTCAAGGCATCTGGTTCCTTTTGATTTCATTCTCTGTTCCACTTTATATGCTAAAGTACTTCCACTTTATGCATCAGGTTGGTATTATATCTATTCAAAGTCATATTATGTGACCATCTTTTCATGATCGAAACCCATATAAGAGATCTGTCATCTTAAATGTATATTTATAAGGTATACTAGTGGCTTCGCCACTAGTTTGTGGGGGCAAACTCTATCTTCACTTGCAATTTGCATTAGGCCTGATATTCCCAACTTGCATCATGGTCACGGCAAATTCTGTGTCATTGTCACAGCAAATTCTGTGTCATTGTCGCGACCAATTCTGTGTCATTATCACGGCAAATTCTGTGTCATTGTCACTGCAAATTGTGCCTCATCGTCACTGCAAATTGTGCCTCATTGTCAAGGCAAATTGTGCCTATTTGTCAAGGCAAATTTACCCCTCTAAACACGGCAAATCCTCCCCTTTACACACGGAAAACATTACATTATTGTTGTGGAGTCGCCAGTGCTTAGTGACGCTGCATAGTGGCGTGCCGTTGCCTAGGACGTGACGTTGCCTAGTGACATGATGTTGCTTAGTAATGTGATGGTGCATCAAAAATGTGGCACAGCAATGTCACTCTCCAAGGAGATTCTCTCAGAGGTTTGAGCTTTTTTCATTTTCTCTGCAACTACTCATCAGATATTAACATATATATTATTGAATTAAATGCTCTCGGAGAGTACGATCTAGATCCACAAAGATCGAGGTCTTTCATCCATAAATGTCATTAGAAAGGGCCCCGATCACTCTGAACTAACCAAAATGGCGGCCATCTCAGCTTGACTGCCGATTTTTGAGGCTATATAACCTTATACTAAAAAATTAAAGAAAACTTCAAAAGTAAAACAGTAGGAACAATCAAGTTGGTAAAACTCCACAAAGTTTTAAAAATATATTTGTTGCATGGTCTATATTTCAGATCGAGTTAGCTGGCACTTTCTTCACTGCTTCACAGCATGAAAAATTTGCTTTACCTGGTACCCCAAGGGTTGATTCAGGTAGGGTAGGAAGGGGTAAGATGCCCTTTGGGATAAAAGGCCCTTTAGCCCTCATGTCTAAGGTATTGGTTGTATACACTTGGAAGTAAAGATTACCTCAAGGAGACCTCTTTTGTAGGTTCTCATTATGATTGGAGGAGAAGAAGTCGACTTATCACACATTCAATATTTTATAACTGTTAAGATCATCATGTTCAATTTAAGATAATTAGAAATAAAATGGTACTGAAATGTACATGGTTTGTTGGATGGCAAGTTAAAGGGGTTAAAAGTACTAGCTGAGGTGCTATAAGGTAAAGGAGTTAAGAGTAGGCCATAAAGATACATTTTATTCACCTTCCCTTTTATTCCAACAGCTACGGGCTTTTTACATAAACATTATCTTAGCATCGGATTCATGGGCCTTTTGGCCCATCGGTGTGGGCCTTTTACCCCAGCCTTTCGACGTCCGGGGTAAAATACCCTGCTTTTTGTCAAACGTTGAAATAGAATATTCCATAAGGCTAGGCTGACAACCTATTCCACAATTATTATACCTTGTTCCATCCCTTGATTATTGTGGAAAATGTGCATCATTTGGGAATTATTTTCTTAGAACTAGCTTATTTACATGTTATTAGGGTATTTCACCTTATCCTACCCTGTCATTCCTTGAACTTCAAATATGACTATTCATGTAAATAAAGTAAAGTTATATAGGTATCTATTGCACCAATGATTAGTTTTATGATGCATGTTGTTCTCAGCTGACATTTATTCTAAGAATTCTTTTAAGTGGTTCGCTTTACCTGAATATTTAGGTATAGCAAACCAATTTTTTTTTTATAAAGGGAACCAAAATGACTTTATACCATATGATGCTGGTATGCCAAACCTTGAAAAAAACAAAAATGATCATAAATCATGAATTTATAATTATGAAAACTATCGGTGACCTAATAGGAATCACCCTGATGTTGTAAAAGCTTTCAATGTGTGATCCAAAAATTGATGCTTTATTTCCTCAAAATGTGTTTTAGATAAATCACTATTTTAGCCTAAATTGAAGGAATCCCCAACCCTTTTAATTCACCAACATATAAAAACAGATTTAACCAATTCTCACATCACGCCCTTAATTTACAAATGTGTCATTTGTAAGAAATTCATGGCTGCTTCCAGAATACTTTTTTCATTAATCAAAGGATGGAATGACATTTTCTTCATTCGCAAAAGCTTGTCAGCTCTGCTCCATAGATTGTTACAGTAAATCATGTATGAAAAAAGTGGATGCTGGGGTAAAAGGCCCACAGCTGGGGTAAAAGGCCCACAACCTTTTGGGTAAAAGGCCCAAATGGTCAATAAAGAGGATCATAATTGGAATAAGAGCTCCATTTAGATTCTTGTCATTAAAAAAGAAGCTAAAGTTAATATTCATGAACTACTGCTGAGATTTGGACATTCTAAATCACCTAAAGTAGCATTTTCGATAATTCATATCGAAGTCCGAGGGGTGATAGGGTAGGATAAGCTAAAATACCCTAATGGCACGTGACTGAGCTAGTTCTAAGAGAATAATCCCTAATTAATGCATATTTTTCACACCAATCAAGAGACAGAACAATGTATCATACTTGTGAAATAGGTTGTCAGCCTAGCCTTATGGAATATTCCAATAGAATGTTTGACAAAAAGTGGGGCATTTTGCCCGGTAGGTTGAAAGGCTGGGGTAAAAGGCCCAAATCAATGGGGCAAAAGGCCATGGATCTGATGATAAGATAAGGTTCATCTCAAAAGCCCATGTAGGTATTGGAACAAAGTGTAAGGTAAAAAGAATGTATTTTTATGACCTACCCTTCAACCTTTTATCTAATAATACCTCACCTAATACTTTTAACCCATTTAACTTGCTACCCAGTAATCCATGAATATTTCAGGACCCTTTTATTTCTAATTATCTCAAATTGAGCATGATGATCTTAACAGTTACAAAATTTTGAATGTCTGATAAGGTAACTTTTTCTCATCCAATCATAATGAAACTCTAAGACAGCTTGTATAGTTCGGAAATTTTAATAACTGTAACATGTAAAACATGAACCATGACCAAGTCTTTTTGGTTATGTGGTAATTAAATAAAGAGGCATAATTATTTTGCCTTAAAATATGAAATATGGTAGAAGACATAATGTGTATAGTTTGGAGTCTTATGGCACAGAGTGCAACGTTAATGTTTAGAAAACATAACATGTAAGGGGTGGAGGGAGGGAACGAAATCCATGTAACTCCCCTAAACTTAAAAGAAGTGGGCGTAAGTTGAGAAAGTGAGACGCCCAGTTTAGTTCAGTCTTAGTCCGATAGGTGGGGGAGTCTTTCCCGTGCTGCTCAAGCTCCATTACATGCAATTTAAACAATTACACACAATGAAACTTGACTAGGTAAATATGGCTTCAGGCCTTGTATAGAGGACCAGGTACCATGGACTGCTACATCCTCCCTGTCAGCCCCTGCCAGCACAGCTGCTGTTGATCCGCCTCTTCTTAGAGAGTGTGCTGTAATTTTGTGTGCATAAGGGCATCCAGCATAGTTGAGCACTAGCTGGAGTACCCTGATAGGTTTCCCTGGGGTCAGAGGGGTCCCGTCACTGAGAGTGAAAGCTGGTCCTGAATAGGCTGGGCCCTTAGATTGAACATACTGATCCCAGGCTGTCGCTGGGCAGGCTGATGAAGTTGATATTCTCGGGAGGAATAGAACTGCAGGCTGCATGCCTGGCTTAATTGTTTTAGATGAACGTATTATCACTGTGAGTCCTTGTGGTGAGCTTATAATATCCTGAGCTAGAAGGGTATGTGGTCCCAGCCACAGAGCAGCTGATGGGAAGAGTAAATTCAAAGCTCTCAAGAATGAGAAGTACCCTACCACCAAGGCTGCCTTCAGTACCAGGCCCTCAGGAACTAGGTCAAGAAATTGAGAGGCCACAATCCCATCCTTAGGTAACAGGGCAGGTGCGGGGTCAGGTATGTGCGGAACCAGTCTGGCCGCATCTTTAGCAACATCTTTAGCCATGGGGGATGACAATGATGCAGAATGACCCCCGCTATAGTCAATCCATGTTTGCGCACCTGACAAGTAGTTCCGACGGGAAGCTGGTGCTTGTAAGCTGTTAGCCAAATATTGTGCATAAAGACAAGCTTCAGGGATCGTTGGGGCCAATATATTAACTTTGTAGTAGAGTGCAAAGGTCACATACTCCTTGGCCTGTTTAAACTTGTTAGCCCTAGTGGCTGGAGTCAGAGCAGCATTAAAAGAGGTTACTGCCTGAACTCCTAGTGGTGTTCCTACAAGAGAAAGGAGGTCATATAATAGAGAACATTGTGAGTGGTTTGACAGGGGCAACCTTAACTAGGCATCTGCGGGCCACCTCCTGGTCAGCATACTGCTTTATATCAGCATCATGGTATCTGCCGAGGGCGTCAGCCAGGGGGAGGTCTTTCCCTCTCTTGTGCCTGATTTCTAACACCTGATCCCGGAGAGCAGCCTCCAGCCAAAGTTGGCGAGCACAAGCAGCAAACACTTTATCATGTGTCCTGCCAGTCTTGAGGGCATACATGGAGGCTCTGTTGTCCATATGAACCACCACTTTGATGCCAGGTGATGTAGGTGGTGCCAGTGTATGGTATGCCACAAGGAGATTTACTGACTCTAGCTGGTGTTTGGGGCCATAAAAGTCCTTCATTTCTTGGGTGTACGGCATCTGGTAGAACATGAATTCTGAGTTTCCCCCCCCCCTGCAAGGAGGGATGAGTCACAGTCCAAATGGAACTCTGGTCTAACAGGATCTATGATGTGTACCCTATTTGTGTGTTGTGCATAGCAGAGGAACCACTGGACATCCTGTTTGAATGATGGGGATATCCAGGCAGTTTTGTGGTCCTTAGTACGTCTGAGAGTGTCCAGGATTCTACCAATGAACTTGCGAGCCGGGGCTATACACTTAGAGAGGTGGACCAGCTTACCAGCTAAGGAGTGAGTGAGTGATTAATGGTTGTTTAACGCCAAGCCAACAGCTAAGGTCATATTTATGGCGGAAAAAGTACATCACGTCACAAAGGAATACATGTGCCTGTGCCGGTGCATATGGACACCAGACACATGTAAGAAAGAGGGGACAGGAAAGAGGAGGTTCAAGGAACGAATATGTGCCAGTGCCCGCGCATATGGACACCACCCACACTCAGAGAGGATAGAAAAGCAAGACATAGACCCCTTTTAAAGATGGCCTGGGGCTGGGGAGGCCCATACCAGCTAAGGACTGAACCTTCTTCTTAGGTGCAAACTTAGTATCTGCCCTTGCCTGACACTCACTGAGTATATCTTGTAGCTTTCCCACTGGTATTGAGAGAGTTAGATTTACAGTGTCCACCTGGAAACCCGGCCAGGTCAAGCATGTAGTAGGTGGGGTGCACTTGTCTGGGGAGAGCACTAGTCCAAGTTCAGATGTGAGGCTGAGGAAGGCTTGAGAGGTCTGCACCGCCTCCTGGAGGGTAGCTTGAGCTAGGTAATTTAGGGCCCAGTACCCTCGTTTGGCCAGGAGGTATACCACTGCTGAGGTTGTGCGTTGGCAGGCGGCAGCTGACTGGCTACAGCCAAATGATGGGGACAGCTCCACATAGTAGAGACCATCAAATCTGAAGCCAACTAGGGGAAGGTCACCTGGGCACATTCGAAGTTGATGGTAGGCGCGGGCTAGGTCTGCCTTCCATACATAACAGCCAGGACCTAACAGCCTAACCTTAGTCACTAAGTCTTCCACTGAGGGCAGTGTGTAGGTGTTGGATTTGTATTCCAAGCAATGCTTGGTTATACCAGCATAAACCCCCTTCCCTTCAGGGTAGAACAGATCCAGTATCATTCTCCTACTGTCCCCTTCACTCTTGGGCCTGGTCATGAGGGGGGCAGTGTGTGACCAGGGTGTGAAGGGAGGGGAGGAGAAGGGGCCAAGGAGGCCACCAAGACTGAGTTCTTTGTCAATGAACGCTCTTATGTGGTCCAGATGTGGTGTAGCGGAGGAATGGTTCGTGAGTACTGGTTCTGGTGGGGTTGTGGCCGTATATCCCACCAGCCAGCCATACCTTAAATAGTCCAGGAGAGACTTGTCAACGTAGTCAATGAGGAGGGAGTTGCAGAATGACAAGTTGTGAGCCAGCAAGCAGAAAGGACAGTTACTGCGGGATTTAGTACCAGATTTAGCCACCAGGGGGCACCACTATAGACTAGAATAGGAAAAATATGACTAAAACTGTTATAGGCTACTTTTTTATGGAGAATTCAATGGTTTTTGATAAAACGTTCTATTTTGGGTGGAAAGGTTCCAAATTTGGCATGTAAAAAGAATGTTTTTGGGCCAAAATAGGCATTTTTGTTGATTGCTGTTGCCATGGAAACATGATTTTCATTCTAAATAGGAAAATCAATGATTCCATTTGAAGGAACATCCCACAAGGTTTACTATGGCGAAAACAGAATGAAAATACCATTTCTAGATCAAAAGTTATGGGCAAAAGAATAAAAATTTATACGAATTTAGCTAATTAGCATAAATTATGCTAATTAGCTATATATCTCATGACCAATTAGACATAGAGCTTATTAACATTCTTGAAATGGTCACACCTACCCATATCTAGCAAGCCATTCCTCCAAAACTAACAGGAGTATCTTCTCATGCTATGTATCACTGTAAAGCTAATGATTTGAATTTTAAAGTTGACTTTTAGCACGGAGCACCCTTTCTCCTTGCCTCTACACAGTTTAGAGCAGAGGGAACTGTTATCTTTGCCCCTAAATGGTTTGGAAGGCTAGAGTGACATACAGTTAAGTAGAGCATTGCATAGAAGGGATAATCAGTCCACTGTTCCTGGACCAACTCTGGCCAGAAACTGTTTTTTATATAGGCATACTGCGCAGGTGTCGGGCCCATAGGAAAGTCCATGATAGCATCAGCAAGAGCTGTAGTGTTCTTATCCAGACAGGCCCTAACCACTGCACCATCATGGTCGAGGCTTGGTGCCAGCACTATAAGGTGGGCAGAGTCCGGGCCTATATCATCCACCCCAAGGTCTGAATCAAGAAAAGGTACCAGACTGGTATAATAACATGTGTGCCCTGCGGAAACCCAACCTCCTGGGATGTAGCATCAGGTAGGCTAGTGGTCCCTATGCTTGTTGTACTGTCTATAGCTTGGCTCTGCACTGCACTATCCTGTGTGGGAAGGACTGAGGCAGTTAAGCAAACTTCAGTGACACCAGAGGAGCTAGGGCCTATGTCACTGCAAGATATGTAAATCACCCTACTGTTGTGGCCGGTCTGACTCGGCCTGCTGGCGAAAGGGGTGATAATTGGCTCCATGATTACGCCTATACAGCCTCTTGTTTCTGCAGGCAGCCTTGGGGTGGTAGTTGACTGCCTGAAGGTGCTTTCTGCAATATCTACAGTGGTGACCCTGGGCCACGCCTGCCTCCAGGTGGCCATCAGACTTGGTGCATGCTCCGTCATTGAAGGCTGGGCATGGTACATCCCGCCTGTTCAGTGCTGAGAGGTGCTGCCAGTTTTTGAAGCAGGATTTATCAGAGTTCTTATCAGACTTATCCTGTTGACCCTCCACATCTGGGCCCACTGGGCCCACAAAATTTTTCCATAGACGGGCTGTGAAAACATGTGCTATCTCTGACCTCATAGACACAATTTCAGCAGTATCCGCCCATGTGAGGCGACGTTGAGCCACCCTGGTTAGGACTGCCTCTGACCACTCTCTCACTCTTTTCCAATCAAATTCAGTAGCATCCACAATTATATGATACATATGGGCTGCCAGATGAGCCTTGTCTTGAGGAGGAAGCTTAGGCTCCAACATAAGGCAGGACAGACCATATAAATACTCTGGTACTGTGAGAGACTTTAGTGTAGTTTTAACATTTAGAGGGCCCCTGAACACATAGTCATAGGGGTGGGTAGGCCTACCTTTGATTGAGGAGATGGTCTGAGCAGTAGTGTGCAGTATAGACTGAACCTGTTGATTAATCCTAGGATCAGTTGTTTGGTCAAAGCAGAGTGGAAGGGGGGGGGTTGAGCCAGTGGACCCCCGGGCGGTGCAGTAGCCAACACCTGTCCCACCAGAGCAGCCCCCGCCTCCAAGGTAGTAACTACAGCAGGCTGGAGGGTGGAAGCACTGGCAGGAGGCCAGGCTACCTGAGATCCTATAGCCATTGTAGTAGGCTGAGGTACCTGTGCCTGCTGTTGAACGGTGACTGGACCCATTGGTACCACCATAGCTGACCCTGCTGCTGCTGCCGGGGCAGTGACAGTGACAGTGGCAGACTGTGGAACAAAGTAGGGTGCCTGATGGGCTGCCAACGCACATGGTGTCACAACCTTGGTTTGTAGGGCAGCCTGTGGGTTGACAGCCAGGGGAGCTGTAGGGCTGACAGCTGGCTGGGCTGCAGTGACAGGAGTGACCGGGGCAGCTGTCACGGGAGGTACAGTGTCATTTTGTAAGGGGAGTTGACCCGCCAGAGTGGTTGGCGGATGGGGGAACAACGTATCGAGCCTGTCCATTATAGCAGCATTCCCTGAGGAGAGGACTGCCATTTGAGTTTCAATAACACCAACCCGTGAGATCAGCGTCTGTTCATTGTCAACGACAAGCATGGTGGGTGCTGCATCCGCGACTTGCAGACTTTGTGCTGGCGGCCTGCCCGGCTTTCGGGTTGTAGCCTTGCTCCTGGTCTTCTTCAAAGTACTGTCCTTATCAGCAGCCTTATTCGCCTTACTTGCCCTCACCTTCCTGGTTGCCTTATCACCAGATTCCGGCATCTTGATGACTGCAGACAGAGATGACAACAAAATCCGTGTAACTCCCCTAAACTTAAACAAAGTGGGCAGAAGTTGAGAAGGTGAGACACCCAGTTTAGTTCAGTCTTAGTCCTATAGGTGGGGGAGTGTTTCCCGCGCTGCTCAAGCTCCATTACATGCAATTTAAACAATTACACACAATGAAAACCTACAAAAGATATCTCCTTGAAGTTATTTTTACTACCAAGTGCTAAATGGCTGCATACAACTAGTACCTTGGTTATGAGGGCTAAAGGGACTTTTACCCCAAAGGGCCTCTTACCCCCTCCTACCCTATGTAATATTGAAAGGTTACATGATTAATTACATGACTAAAGTAAGTGTTTTCATATACAATTTGAGAAGAAATTTGCCTTTTGATTTTGACAATAGACCTATTTTAGGACTGGTTCACTTTATCTGAATATACTGGTTTGCTTTACCTTAAAATTGAGATTAAGCGAACCAGACAAAATGTTTCCATTCTGTTGAATTTATGAGAATAATTTTCCGTTTTGTCAAGCTATTTTTTAGTATTCATTACTTTATCAATGTTACATATTCTTTTTACTTAATATCTCTGTCTTGAAAGATTTTTAGCACTTTTGTGAATTTAGTGAAAAAAGCAAGAAAAAATGTTTTTTAATCATGCCGTTTACTTCAGCATGCCATTATACAGATAAAAGTATGACTCAACATACAAATTTGGACTTTTAGAGATAAGTCATGACAGGAATGATTGAATCTATGCAAAAGAAATATCGCCTGTTCAAGTCTGTTGGTTGTATGATTCAAAATGGTCCAAATGGTTCACTTTACCTATGGTTCGCTTTACCTGAATAGGATGAAGTGGTCACAAATAGAACATCTCTAACAAGCGAACAAGGAAGGCATTTTAATATATATAGTGTAATCAAGGATAAAGGAAAACAGTACATTGGGTCATTTTGTACCCCCCAGTAATCAATAACATGATTTCTGATAACGCCTGTGTTGTCAAGACAAAATCTACTTTATTGTTATACCTTCTTTATACCATCACTAATAACACATAAAAAAAAAAGGTTTTTCCCATTCATTTCATTAGTTAAGGTATTTTTGTTTATATGGCCATAAGATGAAAGTAAGCACTGTGACATGGGGATCTTTTGTATCTTCCTATTCCTTATAGAAAAACTATTATTATCCAGGGTTAATGAGATTATCAATAGAATATTCAATATGGGCCGGCCTGTAGCGTTTGTCTTAAGTTGGTAGATCAGACCAGCGTACTGTTTCAACAAAGTGAACTCAGACCCAAATAAGTTCAGACTCCAACGAGTTTTTTAACCTTTGAGTTGCAATTTCTCACTTGGAGCATTTAATCAGGGCCGAAGGGGAAGTCAACCGAAATTTAACTTTTTTCAAATATGCTGTTCCACCTTTAAGTTGTGATATCATTTACGCTTTGCCACTTCAAGAGATTGATGAATGCTTCTGTACCATCTTTGTTAATTGACATAACATTTCTTTGGCTTCTATGTCCCCAGATCACAATTCCTAATTACCATTACCAGCAATACCAAGTGGGAGTACAAATGAGGACGGGGTAAAAATAGATTATCCCCCACAGTGCTGCAGCTCTTATAGATATTTTCCATTACACATTAGCATCAGTCTAGAGGAAGCTCAGTCATCCTTCAGCTGGAATCTATATTGCAATATGATACTGGGAATAATTGAATGGTGGGTCTGAGCCTGCATCCCTTATCAGCCGCCATTCTCTTCCATATTACTCCCATTTCCCCAATGACACAGTGGCAACTGTAACTAAAGAAATAGTATTGACTGGTCTCAGATGTATTCACTAAATGAGTGCAGTCGGGCTGACAGAAGCACAGATTGCGATATTATACAGGGGGTATTACCAGCAGGCTAATGTAAAATGACTTCCATCACTACCCTTTATTTTTCATAACCCTTTTCATGTTATATTTGTAGTGCAGAAAAATAGGGTCTTGCTAACATATAAAATTATCATCACGACTACAGGAAATAATGTCTGAGTAGCCCCCGACTTTTTCACTTCGAAGTAAAGGAAAATGAAATGTATCCTAACCAAATCAGTCACAGCTTAGCCTCATAGACCAAATACGAGGGGGCAATAGATAGGATATTAGGATCAGAATATTGATTCAGCTGAAATCTCCATATCTAGGATCAGGATATTAGGATCAGATTTTAAGATTTGACCACGGTCTTAGTAGCAGACATTTTTATATTGCCGTACATTATACTGATTCAAAATTTAATCTGGTAGTTTCATGATATTTTATCATTCAAAACCAAATTATTGTAATCACAGAAATACACAGCATAGCTGTAATGCCGTACACATTAATACTAAGATAATTAGGAGCTATGATTAAGGCAAATTCAACCAATATTGTAAAGGAAAAACATTAAAACTTTATCATGTAGGTGGTGGACTCATATACCAGCATGCTAACATCTGATAACTTTTGAAAATCAAAATTCACCACATATGGCCTGGATCCCTGTGTTTCCGAACACCAAGATGGCTGACACACATAGAAAACAATAGAATTGGGTAGTTGAGGTGTCCCTATGGCTACTAACATCCACCTGATAACTTTGAAAGATCAAAATTGACCATGTATGGCCTGGATCCCTGTGTTTCCGAAAACCAAAAATGGCCGACACACATAGAAAACAATAGAACCAGGTAGTCGAGGTGTCCCAATGGTCACTAACATCCATCTGATAACTTTTGAAGATCAAAATTCACCACATATGGCCTGGATCCCTGTGTTTTTGAAAACCAAGATGGCCGACAAACATGGAAAACAATAGAATTTGGTAGTTGAGGTGTCCCTATGGCTACTAACATCCACCTGATAACTGTAAAAGATCAAATTTCACCATGTATGGCCTAGATCCCTGTGTTTCTAAAAACCAAGATGGCTGACACACATGGGAAACAATAGAATCGGGTAGTTGAGGTGTCCCAATGGTCACTAACATCCATCTGATAACTTTTGTAGGTCAAAATTGACCATATATGGCTTGGATCCCTGTGTTTCTGAAAACCAAGATGGCCGACACACATGGAAAATAGAATCGGGTAGTTGAGGTGTCCCAATGGTCACTAACATCCATCTGATAACTTTTGAAGGTCAAAATTGACCATATATATCCTGGATCCCTGTGTTTCCGAACACCAAGATGGCTGACACACATAGAAACAATAGAATTGGGTAGTTGAGTGTCCCTATGGCTACTAACATCCACCTGATAACTTTGAAAGATCAAAATTGACCATATATATCCTGGATCCCTGTGTTTCTGAAAACCAAGATGGCTGACACACATGGAAAACAATAGAATCAGGTAGTTGAGGTGTCCCAATGGTCACTAACATCCATCTGATAACGTTTGAAGGTCAAAATTGACCATATATGGCCTGGATTCCTGTGTTTCTGAAAACCAAGATGGCCGACACACACAGAAAACAAAAGAATCAGGTAGTTCAGGTGTCCCTTTGGCTACTAACATCCACCTGATAACTTTTGAAGGTCAAAATTGACCATATATGGCCTGGATCCCTATCTTTCTGAAAACCAAGATGGCTGACACACATGGAAAACAATAGAATCAGGTAGTTGAGGTGTCCCTATGGCTACTAACATCCACCTGATAACTTTTGAAGGTCAAAAGTGACCATATATGGACTGGATCCCTGTATTTTGGAAAATCAAGATGGCTGACCAACATGGGAAACAATAGAATCAGGTACCTAAAAGATGGAGCAGGTTAGGTCTAAGACCTAAAAGACCCGAGTTTTTAATGCTATTTTCAATTCAATTTTCAATATTCAATCAGGTATTGACAAATAGAGAGTGATTACTGACATATGTTGACGAACTGCTGACAAATAATGAGCAATTACTAACATGCATTGACTAATTGCTGACAAATAGTGCATTATTACTGACATATTTTGTTTAATTGCTGAGAAATAGTGAGTAATTGCTAACATATATTGACTAACTGCTGACAAAAAGTGAGTAATTACTAACATACATTGATTAATTGCTGACAAATAGTGCATTATTACTGACATATTTGCTGACGATGCATCATGCCATCCATAAAGGGTGAACTGCACATCAATGCATCATGCCATCTATAAAGGGTTAACTTCACATCAATGCATCATGCCATCCATAAAGGGTTAAATGTGCATCAATGCATCATGCCATCAATAAGGGTTAACTATGCATCAATGCATCATGCCATCCATAAAGGGTTAAATGTGCATCAATGCATCATGCCATCGATAAGCGTTAACTGCACATCAATGCATCATGCCATCTATAAAGGGTTAACTACACATCAATGCATCATGCCATCCATAAAGTGTTAAATATGCATCAATGCATCATGCCATCCATAAAGGGTTAAAATGTGCATCAATGCATCATGCCATCTATAAAGGGTTAACTATACATCAATGCATCATGCCATCTATAAAGGGTTATGTACATGTTATCAAACAGGCAATGGTCTGTGCTACTCACTGCGTTTATACCAGCCCTAACAGCGTCCCTATGTACCTACCCATTAGGGATAGGTTTTACACATTTTAGAAAAATGGAGGTGGTGGACTCATATAACCACCACATTCACCACTATAGAACCAGCTTTGTTCAGAGGTGGGAGGAGGGGGGTCAATGGCCAATGCAGAGGATTATGAGGGAGCAGTGCTTTGTATTAGAACACAGGGCTATCCCACCAGCACCACCATAGCTCAAGCAAGAGCACTAATTTGCATAAATCACTCCATGTATAGGTATACACCATACTGTACCTATAGGACTGGGATAATTATACAGGGAGAGTGAACAAGCACCACTTTGGACCTGCAATGGTCTTCAAGATAGGGGTGGTGCAGTGGTTCTGGGTGAGGAGACCCAGGTCAAACTATGAATAATAGTGCTAGGGGGCTAGGACTTGGGCCAAGTCTACTGGCATGTGTTTCAGAAGTCTCAATTCAAGTAATGAGCCGATCGCTCCTATGAGGAATGAACGGCAATAATGAGGTCAGAAGGTGTTAATTTAAGTGGTTTTGACCTTTTTTTTATGTTTGCTTTCATTAATGTCACGCCGTGCATATATCGCAGGCGAACATTCTGGCTTTGTAGAGTAAATCCAAATTTTGGATTTGGCATTTGGGCAGGTCCAAGCAGATGCCCCTCCGTGGCACTTCCTTTTTAGACTCTGGAATCCAAATCTAAATGAATAAGATTATTTCTATTGGTGGGAATTTGGTGCCAGACATAAAGATGCATTCCCACCAAAAGAAATTCGTTTATAGATGTGGATTCCTGAGTCTAAAAAAAATGGAAGTATCACGGAGGGACAAAATGGACCTGTCTGCTTGGACCTGCCCGTTTGTAGTCTGAATGCTACTTTCTTAATGCGGTCTGGATATAATTAATAAGCTTTCATTGAGATAATCTTCATTCTAACTCTGAGGATTGATTGTATATGGGTTGCCCGAACAATGGGATGTTTTTAAGGGAGAAAGGTCATGATAATTATTCGATTCTCATTATAATATGTTACTCTACAATCATGCAGTACTTCAGGTTATATTTTGATGATACAATAGAGGAGATTACGAAATAGGAGGATTGAATTTATAATGGTGGACCAATTCTTGAGAAGGTAGAATTCTCATTTTCTCTTCCCTGTTTGTGGTTGGGATTACAGCTTGGATTTCAGAAGATCGAATATTTTGTAAAAAGGACAACATGTAATTCCTTCCACTCAGCTCTAATCTTTTGTGACTTTTGAAACATGGTGACATCAATATTTCTTACGGGATATTGACTTAATACTAAAAGTTGAGAAGATATATGATTTCTTAACTGGAAGAAGAGAGATGATAGACATATTGCCATTCGGATTTCAAGCTATGTGGCAATGTTCATTGGATCATATCATACACCGACACCGAGGAGCAAACGTGGCTGTAGGAAATCCATTAATCATGTCTTCTGTGTTGAAAAATAGGTTTGGTGAAAAGTTGAGGTTTGCAATAAAATCCATTTCTATAATTAGCTCGATGTATATACCGTACCATTAAAAGGCGTTAGACCCGTGGTCCGTAGTTCAAAAGGTAATGTACTGTCAGCAAGGATGGTATAGCTTCTTGCTGTCAGAACCATGTTTTATGTGTTTCAAGTTACAACATTAGTTTTGTCAACGTTGACAAAACCCTTTCAGCCCTTGAGCATAGGGGGGTGGGCGCAAATAGTGATTCCTCCTCCTGAGAAGGGACTTTGCTTTCCACTGAAAAGGCCTGTGCCTTACTGAACAAGTAATTAATGGATATGTCATGATGTGTGTCTGATATCCAACAATAACATGCAACGAGGGGGCGAATTGTTGTTATTGTTGGATATCAGTCACGCGTCATGACATATCCATTAACTACATATTTTATTACATGATTAATCAATAAATAATCAATAGAATATCAATAAAAAAAATCGTTCACCTCCATGCCAGGACTGGGACTCGACATGCTACTGACTGCTCCATACCTGCTCCACAGAAGCCAAAAAGGTGGACCAGGCCAGGACACGAACGCCTGTGCTTGCGGTTTGCAGCATGACTCGAGGCCATTATACCATTAGTACAGGTGTCTGGAAGTTTGTCGGGGTCTGCTACTGGTGTGATTGCCTCTACAGTTACAATGCCATTCTTACCTTGCACACGCGAAATGCTGGGGTTGCTCCTAACCATGCCCAACTTTCACCACCTACAGCTTGAAGCTCTCTACATCAAGGGCATAATGATAAAACTACAAGGTTATAATGCACGCTCGTCTTAACCATAGGGGTGTTTACTTTCTACTTATTACCTTTAAAACACAGACAAAAGGAGGATGAGAACTAAGGATCAATATTGCCTGAACGCGCTATTGCAATAGCACGCCTTCCCAAGAAAGGTTTTACTGCCAGCCAATTTCCCACCATTAAGTGTTCACATGGCTCAATTCCCATCCTGACAAGCTCATGTCTAACCTTGTTTATTTTTGTGTTTTCATTATTTGCATAGACGGCCTTGCCATGTTTGACTTAGAGGATGTCTGGACTATCCCTTATTACCCATTGAAGTAAAAGTCAATCTCCTCTGACACATGATCATGTCAAACCTTTAGGTACTCTCGCTGTCAATCCATGGGATTTGTGGGTTACTGGCCTCATGTTTGTTGCCCCTCATGAATTGAGGGCAAAGTTAATATCTGAAAGTGGATAACGAAATCTACAAACAGCCCTCTATTTTGAGCCTAAAATTAAATTGTACATTTTTTTATCCCAGCTTTTTTCTCCGCCTGTTGGAATTAAGACGCTGAATTAATACTGTTGCTAGGGGATCACATTCATTCTTATTTCGTGGTATCAATTTCTTATATTAATAGGCCAGGTTGTTTTCAGACAGCCCACCCTGAGTTTAATTGGGCTACTTTAATCAGATTTACAGAGATTAGGAGATGCATCTTCAAATCATATAGAATATCTTTTTTGAAAGGCTGCACTTTCACCACCATAATTATATGCATGCTGTCCTTATAAGATCCATGGTTCATAAGGGAGTGGCCATTATTTATCAACAGGGAGGGTGGTGGGTTTGAGGGGGGGGGGCAAAAACATTGGACCCCTCCTGAGGGGTGCACAAAAGTTTTGACTATTCGTGAGGGGAACAAAAAAGATTTGGCCTCTATTTAGCAAAAACAAAGCTTGAGCACTACTATAGAAGAGAGGCACGGGAATTTTCTGTGCCACCAGCGTGGGGGTGTACAAAAGAATTGACTGCCATCGAATACTAAAGAAACCCCAACTTATCTGTCCTAAATGTTAGGACTGTTGAAGCACCTTTGTAATAGCCTAAAAATTGAATAAAGGTCTGGTAAACATTTAACCTACACAGTGTTCGATGCAATTGCTCCCCATTGATGCAAATTGACACTATCACAGGAAATTTCAATGGACTATACTCGACCTCCTCTAAATGGATAATTCCTATGCTTTTAGCTGTAGCAGGGCTTTGGCATTGGTGGATGGGGAGATGACCAGAGGGACATGGACTTGGCTACCCTAAAAACTTAAAGTCGCGAAAGAAAGGGTGAAAATTGTTAAATTCCCCTTTCTACCCGTTGCTGTGCAACTGCTTACCACGTCTCTGTGGACTGAGGAGTGCTGGGTGCCTTGCTCACTTCTACTTGTATTAGTCCACCTCTCCTATTTCTTGTACAGCTGTGTAACCCAGCCCTCTTAATCTTAAAAAGCCGGGTTAACCACTACTGCTAGTTCTTGGGTAGCTCCTAAAGTAGGCCTATAAAATATGTAATATTTATAATATCTCACTTATTGTATAAGTATGAGATGAGGTAGAAATACAAATCCTATGAAGAGTAAACATGCTAAGTCTAATCTCATCATGCCATTTTTAAAATCACAATACTCTTTGTGCTATGGATGTGTGTCCCACCTCCTGCCTGTGATATGCCAATATGTTACTAACATGATTATCAGCATTATACCCAGTGGCAAACAAGTTTTCTTTGTTAGGAAAGTAATTTTGGACTGTCGTGGAAAAGCACGAGGCAAATAGGGCAAAGGTTCTGAAAGGCAGACCAAAATGTTTATAATTATCGTTTCATTTCTTTTTGTTATTGCATATATAGCGTTACATGTAACTGTATATTAATGGACAGTTCAATATTAAAATTCTCATACATATCATTATTATTGTCGTGGATAACCACCCTAGAGCTTTTGGAGGGGGCATTTTTCCCTTGACCTTATACAAGACAGCCACTTATTTTAGATCTAGCTTTAGTGCTTAAGATAATGTATCTCATGACCTCTGTATGCCTGGCGCTCATTTGAGACTGACGCTTAAACACGAAAATACATGTCAAAAAGACAGTTTATGCACCTTGACTTTGGGCAATCTATATGATAAACGGGGAAACCCTTCTTAAATGGATCACAGCCTCTTCACTTAGTACACCAGGCTGTGGGCTGTGCACCTGGATTGTTCAGGTAAACTCCCTGCAAATCACCAATAAAAATACTCTTGCTTTACAGTATATCAGAGAAGTGCTTTAAACATCAGTAGAAATGCTTAAGTGCATGATGCCTAAAGGTACACTCTCAGTAGGGTGTGTAGAATTATATGACATCACTTATAGTACACTCAGTCATCACCATGGAGCTATAAAACGTAATCTATAACTTGTTTCACTTTTCATGGATTTGTAGGGTTTCCTCTAGTTTTCCCCAGTTGAGAGTTCTTCAGTCATAGTCACTCTAGAATCAAACCAATATTTCTAGCATTCAGGCTATAATGTGGTTTTCTATGTGTAGTTTCACTGTGAGGCAACAACCATTGCAATAACCCGTATGTAAGGTGTACCCCATAGAGTGGAAAAGTACAAAAAGAGACTGCTATCTAAATCTGCGTAGCCTTATATATATATATATATATATATATATATATATATATATATATATATATATATATATATATATATATATATAAGTTAATATGCTCGTTGGGTATATAATAATAATAACAATATTATAATAAATATTATATCAATATCACAAGTGGAAAAAGGAAGGAGACAGTGGGTTTGGTGAGAATTGACTTAGTCAATATCAATTCTGTACATGCCTTTATTAATAAGACAATAATTTAAAATACAATACATTAACAATATAACAATATAAATACAATAATAGATACAATAACAATGTAAATACAATATACACAAAGATAAGATTAAAAGTTAAAATTTCCGGCACCACCCAGCGTGGTGTGTGCCGCTCCGAGGATACACGCCAACTGACGGTTAATTTGGATCCCGCAGCTTTTATAGGAGCTATCTGTTTACTATGACGTCATACATACCAATGCGCGCCCTGGAGGAAAAGTAGATCCAACCACTGCACATATTAATTATATATATACACGGGTGTATATAGTCCCATAAGTTAATATGCTCGTTGGGTATATAATAATAATAACAATATTATAATAAATATTATATCAATATCACAAGTGGAAAAAGGAAGGAGACAGTGGGTTTGGTGAGAATTGACTTAGTCAATATCAATTCTGTACATGCCAAAAACCGCCAAACACAATGGATACACCATTCCACACTATAACATCACATCTAGAGCTAATAAGTCCTGTTTAGAATCATGTAAATAATTATACACAACATTAGATTTCCAATTTGCCCTTTTTTTAATATCATCGACCTTTAAACCAGAATCTTTTAACAAAGTTGCTCCACCATGTCGGAGTGAATGAGTTGAAACTCTGTAGGGAATACCACAGTCTATAGAAATGGACTTCAACCTGGTATTAACATAGTTATAAGTCAAAGGTTTGTTACCTATAGTGAACAATGATCCACTGTTAGATTTTTTACAAATTTTCAAATACCTAGCTGGACATAGACCAGAATAATCATTTCTCTTCAAATATACCACATAAGGTTTCCTACCATACTGGTCAGTTTTAGAAGATCTAACATCAATGCGAATGCAATCAACAGATAAAGAGATATCTCTGGATTTAAAGCTATGAGGGGAGTCCACTACATGACCCACTCTAAACACACCTCGGTAACACAAAAGGATAGCTGACCAGAAGACTACATCCTCATACACAGACAAATTCAACTTAGATTTGATCTTCAGCATATCACCTGGAGTCAAAGGATTAGTTTTAATAGAAGAACATTTATAATTACGTTCAATACCATCCAGTGTCTTTTTTACAATAAAATTACTACTATAATCAGAATAACCTTTTAATTTCTGATAATACCATAACGCGGACAAATAGTTCCGAACAGATACAGGTTTCATTTTATCTGATAAATATACACCATACAACGAAGCTTGAGAAGGAGAACACGGTAGGGGATTAAAATTAAAAGTTTTACAAAATTTTTTGTACCTGCCAAACTGCTGTTTGCGAACCTTACGTGTGGACTCAGCCACGCCCCTGTACAAAAACCTTCTCCTTCTCCGCTCCAGCTCCCTCAGACCTGGAAGCATAGCAACACATGTTATAACTAGTTAACACATTTTTACATTTCAGAGGAACACCTTTGTAATCTAGTCTAGACAAATGGTCTGCTAAAACATTCTCCTCAGATTTAATATATGTCGCATATATTTCAATATTATGTATAAAACATAGCCAAAAAATTTCCCTCAGCCAGGACATACACAATTTATTCCTGGATCTACCAGTGTTCAACATGGCCAAGACCTGCATGTTGTCAGTAATACAATGAACTCTAGTGTTGGAGAACTTCTTCACCCAGCGTTTAAGACCTACCATAACCGGGTAGAGCTCGTACACATTAATATTCCTATGATGAACTTTCAGATTATCAATTTTTGGGGCCTGAACAAAATGACCCACACAGTCCAACATAGGGTTAGAATCAACCCAGGTACCATACAAATAATCCTTATCAAACCAGGCTCCAAAACCCCGTAGAGACGAATCAGAATACATAGGGGTACATTCGTTATCATTCAAAATGATATTTTTGCAATTGAAAATTCTACAGAAATCCCTCCACCATAGCAGGTCATTTTGGGTTTCCTCATTAAGTTTAATAACACCCCTATTCCTGGCCCTTGCACAAAGATCAAACAGTCTCCTGCTGAAGGTTCTACCACCACGTACTACCTGGGAACAAAAAGACATCAAACCACCAATCTTCTGCAATGTCTTCTTAGATACGAATTTCTTACCCAAACACTCGTCTATAGCTGTAGTCATTTTATCTAACTTACTCTGGGGGAGCGACAACTCCATAACAGTAGAATCAATGGTTATACCTAGAAAAGTACACACCTGGCTGGGCTCAGTCACCTTCTCTTTAGATACCACAAACCCTAAATATTCCATACATTCAATCAGGGTGTTCCTTTTACGTAAACAATCCTCTTCAGTATGGGCTATGATAATAAAATCATCCAGGTAATTTACTATCCTATCTACACCATAAAATTTTGCAATAATAGTCAAAAAATCAGATATTCTACTAAATATATATGGAGCACACTTTAGACCAAATGTCAAACAGTTACTTTCAAAAAACTCATCTCCATTACCAAGATTCCACCTGAAGCCTTGATAGCCCACATGTGGGCCATAAACGTTAATACTTCTATAAGCAGATTTTAAATCTACTACACACATAAAGTCGTTCCTATCAAGTTGGCAGGTAACAGTGCTAATAGAGTTATACGAGAAGCTTTTGGACGTTGTACTCATAAAGTTATTAATAGAGATATCCGCAGGCATACTGCAGTCAGTGATGGGACGAAGCTTACCATTAGATTTTTCCACACCCCCTAGGGAGTGAATACATTTGGGTTTAGATTCAGTTTTTGTAACCAGGCCCTGGTTCAACTCCTCCACAATAATACCACACATCTCGTTGTAAAATCTACCTTCTAAAATAGACTTATAATTTTTACAATCATATGTTGTATCACACCCTGGGTCCACTATTTTGAAACCCTCGGTAAAACCACACCATAGAAAATCAGACTCAATCTGATTGATATTAATAAGGTCTGACTGTCTAAGAAAACTAGCAAGTCGACACGGGAGTATCTGAGCCCTCCTACCATAAATGAAGTGCTCACACATACATATACCGTTAATACAACTGTCATAGACCCTGATGCTGGGTCTATTCAAACATTCCACCGTAAAAAGTGGTTCAACCTCACCCTGTACTGGGCAGCTATGGGAAATAAACAAATTCTTTGATAGATCACAAGAATTAAAAATATTTACATTATCATTATTAACATTATCACCCGGAATGATAGAAACGGGTGGCTCAGGAAGGTCTACCATACATACTACACTAAAATCAGGCATCAAAATATCAGAATCTAATGCAGGACCTTGCCTAAGTGAAATTTCCTAGTCTTTCTTGTTCTTTTGACATTTGTCTTTACCATGGTTTGACATGCTACAAATCTCACAAATATGACAATACCTGCACGGGTCCTCCCTGCAACCCTCGGCTCTGTTGAAAGCATAACAGGTTCGGTTGGATTGTTTTGATTTGAAAGACTTAGGTTTAGACCCACCCGCCTTCTGCGCTTGCACCGTTCCGTCATAAGACAGGTGCCTCAAAATATCCTCACTTTTAACATCGCCAAACGATCCAACACCTTCAAAATTAGCCCTATTCTTGACCGCTGAATCGTATGCTACGAGAGCCTTCAACGTGTATATCCTGGTAGAAGATTTCTCTACCAGAACTTCAATATGCTTAACCACATCGAACACGTCTTCACCCTCCTCTAACAATTGCTTAACCATTCTGACGTTAACGATCAGTAGTTTCTCGATACTGTCCATTTTTTCACCTTTTTTCAAGAAATTTTTCTGGTCAAACGTACCTCTAGACTTTGTAGCATGTCGATGATTACTCCTTGAGGCATTAGATCCAATAGAACCCGATGAATCCGTCGAAACACTACGGTACGAAGAAGACCTACTCGAAGATCCAAGATGGCGACGACCTGCCCTGTCGCCGTGGAGACCCCGGTAGTCAGGCGAGCGCTGTCGGCCCCGCCCCCGTTGCTTGGTTACCATGTTGACTGTGGAATGTTTATCAACACCACCACGTGCACGACCCGTCTCAGTCTCGCCAGTCGCTGCTGAAGTACTTGTTCGATTAACCGCCTGGTTCTCCAATAAAGACCGGATATTTTCGAGCTGCTGCTCCATACGAGTAGTACGCTCTTCCAGCTCCCCGATATACGTCTGGTCAACAGGTAAATCCAATGAACCCCCAGTAGCGGTTGGGGAAGATGATCCATGACCACCCCCATTGGAATCTACACTGCTCGATATCCTAGAGTTGGCAATATTCCCTGGTTTTTTAGGCAACTTCTTGGTCTTGGACCTTCGTGTGCCGCTAGTTGTTCCTTTCCTACCCATAATGATAGGTTAAACACCGTATTAACTTGGAAAAACGGATAAAACCGTTAAAATTTCCGGCACCACCCAGCGTGGTGTGTGCCGCTCCGAGGATACACGCCAACTGACGGTTAATTTGGATCCCGCAGCTTTTATAGGAGCTATCTGTTTACTATGACGTCATACATACCAATGCGCGCCCTGGAGGAAAAGTAGATCCAACCACTGCACATATTAATTATATATATATACACGGGTGTATATAGTCCCATATATGGATATGGTTTGTATAATATCGAGACAGAAACTTACAAGGCCAGCTAACTACTGGGTCCACAGAGCACAATTCTATGTTGCGTTTGTGGTTCATATATTTAAGTTCAAGTGATTGTGTACGGAAAAAAGTATCGTGTTTCAATATTGAAATTAAGTATAGATATTTTATCTAAATGAATCACATGAAAAGGTTGAAATTGAACAGGATTTTAAAAAAAATAGAAATTGAGTAATTAGCATAAAAAAGGAGATCTTTTTTATTTCTCCTGAACTCACCCCATGGTAACAAATGAAATATACCACTTGATTTAACAATCTGATATTTTGGATGATTCAAAAGCATCATCATGATCATTATATTTCAGAGGCATGAGGAACCGCACCCGTATGCAATAAATACTCCAGCCATCATGATGATTATTTCGGAACTTTTGTACATAAAAATGAAAACAAAACACCAACCTACACCTGTAGCATGATACAGGTATATTCACTCTTACTCAGATAGCCCCTGTGGGCATCTACTAATCCACTGACCCTACTCCAGCCCAATCAGGACTACTGAGGCATGACTGAGTAGCCCTGCACCCACCCAGGGCTGCTGAGGAATGCCTATCTACCTACAACCATTATTAAAAGTTGAAACTTTCTTATCATAAAGTTTAATCACACATTCCTACACAGATCATTACAGCAGATGAATTGAGTATGAGCAAAATTATCATTCCTATCACTCACTCAACAGAATGGTGCAAATAAAATAGTTTTGATTGGTAACCCTAGGTTTATGAACGGATATCGCCTCAAACCACTCTTCTGGAAAAGATATATTGACGACATATTTTTAATCTGGACCCATTCACAGACAGTCTGCAAGAATTTATAAATCATCTAAATGATTGCCATGCGAGCATTAAATTCACTTTAGAACAATCAACCACAGAAATAAACTTCTTGGATGTCAAGGTCTGTCTTAACCCCAAAGGCAAAATAGTGTAACAGAAAGACAAACACGGGTAATTCAAGTATCAGAAACCACCAGGCTGTTTATTGAGGTGCTGACATAAGCCCCGACATGTCTACCATGAGATCTGGGCGTAATAAAGATTGAATATCTATACTAATATTGACTTAATGTCGTTTATACCCGGATATCTATTTATAGCCTAAGAACACCTCGAAAAGCCAGTCCGCCCCCAGTTCCAATGCTCGTCAACCGCCCCGACTTCTGCTAATTCTTCTATCCTGTTCCCGGATACCCCGTATCCAATAGTCCTCAAGCCTATGGCCTCCTTACAGTTGCTCCTAGCTCCTCCTCCTGGTCCTAGCAGTGGGTTAAGACCCCGGGTGCCCCTCCTCCCCTCCTTATATATCCTCCTAATGGGTCTGTGACGTCCCTGATGTCACAGGCTCCCTCATGCTCCCTAATACGAGCGCGCCCTTCCCGCCTCCCCTCTCCTATTACACCCTTCCCTCCTCAAAATCCTCCACGGGGGTTTTCCTCCGGATTCCAGACAGACTGGCTTCTCCACGGCTCCAACTTCTCTTCAATACGACCACTTAACAATCAACATTTCCAGGTAAGTTAACTTAACAATATACTTCTTCCTTATCTCAATTTATCTCGAAAACACCCTCTTATGTCCTAGCCACAGTTTCCATAACAACTCCCTATCCATTTGGCAGGTGAAGACATCAACCCCTCTCCGGCTGCCCTCCCCGGACAGAACACATCCCCAGAATCCTCTTATGGTACGTATCCCCCCTTAGTCTTATCCTTAACTATGCAAGGTACAATAATGTCAACTATAACAGCAGCGTATACATACACAAAGAAATATCCTAGTACCCGTAACTTTCTATACATCCTTAATGGTAACAAGTTCCCATATTCACAATAACCCGGTAAACACTGTTATGCTTCCTTAACCATTGGGAGGTCCTAGTTATTCACAAGCCCTGGTCAATCACAACTCTATGAACGTAGATAAGTCCTGGTTATATAATCTATTTACACGGGGGGGTATACTACAAGTGTCTCTCAACATGTCCACTCCATTCATCTGTCCCCGGCTAGCACTGACGGCCCCTCCTACTTGACTCCAGCCCCCGGGTTGTTCCTTTTTACGGTGGTCCTGGCTCAGCCTCTCCCCGGGTGTCGCCTCCCCGGACATCCTCATCTCACTCCTCTGGTTCCTGCGGCGGTCCCTAGAATACGCAAACCACATGAAATTAGCACAATGTCCCCCACCACCAAGGAACACCTACCCCTTCCTCCCGGCCCCTTCTTTTAACTTCCTCTGGACCATTTCTCCCTGCCAGCCATTAGATATGCCAGCGCTTCCCGAGGCCCCCCTCCCTCTCTTTTTCTTTATGCTTTGTCCCCCTCCACTCTCCTCCCACTTGAGCTTTCTCCTGGGTCTCGGTCTCCCCTTCCTATGACCAGTTACCCCGAGTCCTCCCCCTCCTCCATTAGCAATCTTTTAATCCATTCATCCACACTCTCCCTAGGATAGCTAGTACTCTGTTCCCGAACAGGAGATCCTTCACTTACCCGGTATCTGAAGACAGTCTGGAAGAGGTAATTCGTCTGCACCAGGTCGGTCCTGAACAACTCGAGCCAGGAGTGGGCTCGTCCTCCCACTCTCCGGTATAAGGGTCCAAAGTCCTGCGGAGGCCGCTGACCGGCTGCCCACTGCTGCAAGGGGTCCATAGGTCCATCGGGTATTCAGGGAATGGGTATCCCCACAGTGGGGAAAGACAGGTTAGCTGTCCCCGGGACAGGGGGAAGAGTCAGACCCACCTTCGGAGCACCACCAGGGGGCGGAATCATAGGGGCCGCACTTATATAGGGACCAGGTAGAGGCTGTCCTTGGGGTCCCGTGTCCCGGCTGTGCCCCGGCGTTGAAGTCCCGTCTGAATGGGCCCCCCCTCCTTTCCTCCTCCTCCCTCTTCCTCTCTCTCTTTTTCTGTTCCTCCTTTTGCTTGTCCTCCTCTTTACTTTTCTCCTCCTCTTTCCTCTTTCTCCTCTCCTCCTCCTTCTTTTCCCTCCTTCTCCCTTCCTCTTCCCTCTCCAGTGTCTTTCCTTTCTCACTCTCTTTCCTCTTGTCTGACCCTTTCTCTTTGTCCTTGCCCTTCCCCGACTCCTGGTCCTTTCCCTTAAGTCTCTCTGCTTTTCCCGGATTCTTTCTCTCCTTCAATTCCTCTTTGCCCCCTTTCTCACCCCCCTTCTTTCCTACCGTCTCTTTTACTTGTTCCTCCCCCCCCAGTCTCTGGGCTTCTTTTGACTCTTACCCTCTTTCTCCTCCCTGCTTGGAGTCTGTTCGCCGTCCGCCGGCAACCCCTCCTCCTGCCTTTTTAGCAGCACTACCCGGGAATCACCCTCCCCCGCTTGGCCAGGTCCCCCATCAACCAGTCCATTATCCTCCTTTGTCGCTTCTTGTCCCGACTTGAGAGTGCTACCCCCTGTTGATATGACTGGGGAGTCTACCCCATGTACCGGGGACCTGGGAGTATTGTTCATCAGTCTCCGCATACTCTCCTGCGCTATCATGGATATAGCTGGGGCTTTCATGTTCCCCTGGTCATCCACAGCCCCCTGAGCAGACCCTAGTGGGCTGGGCGACCCGGTCGCCCACGATGTCCCTTGACCTGCCGGAAGTGGTGCCCCGAGCTTCCAGCTGTAAGCTATTAGTGTGGCCATGTACTGTTGTTGTTGCTGTTGGAGGGTCCACGGGTTCCAACTCCCCGGGGCTATGGTCTGGCCCATCTGTGGTTGGAATAAGCCAGGTATCATCAACCCTTGTCCTCCCTCCATGCCACTGACCTGTCCAGCCCCTACTACCTGAGCTCCCCTCCCCTCACCTCCTTTGTCATTCCATGTTATATCCTTCCCCGGACGATTTCCCCGGGTGCCCTCCCCCTTCTCTTCCTCCTCCCCGTCCCCTCCTTTCCCCGAATGCTTACGCAACTTGGTAGAGGGCTCCTCGTCCTCCTCTGACTCGTCCAATCCCCCTAGGGAGATGGCTGGGGGTGACTTTTCCCATTCCTCTTCATCTTCCGACTCTGAAGAAGAGGAGAACGATGTCTCGTCCGCCTTTCTCTTTGAAGCTGACTGTCGACGGCCCCGGGTGGATGAAGGGGCGGTCTCTGCCTTGGGCGCAGGCTGTGTTCCCGACGTGGAGGCCTCTCCTTCCTTCCCTGCGGCCGCCAATGGTCCCACCACCCTGCCCCTGACCCGCTTCTGAGGGGTGTCCCCTCCCTCCCCACCTTCCTGACGGTACTTGATGTGGGTGCAGTCGGGGATTCTATTAAAGTCCTTCCACTCATGCTCGGGGTGTACGCTGAGGATGTGGTTCCAGATGTCCCCCCGGCGGTCTCCCCGGATCTGTCGTGGGCATGACGACACTGGGCACTCCCAGCCGTCTCCTTCGGTCTTATGTACCTTCATGTGATGCTCAAGGGCATATTTGCGGGCACAAATGGTGTTACAGCCCAGTACAGTGCACGGGAACTTCTTGGAACCTCCCATCATGTTGGTCTCCTCGAATAGATTGCGCCGGTGTGCCTGGCCTCGCTCTGGGCTCTGGGGAACTAGGTCATGTTCTCGACAACGAGGCTGACCTAGATCCCCAGGTTGCCCTGGTGCCCCGGACCGTCTGGCTACCCGCGCTGTATCATGCTGCCTCCTGACCAAGTCCCTCTCCTTCTCTGCCATCATTAAGCTATTCATCCTCCGTTGTTCCTCGAACCGCCTGTTTTCCCCCTTGAATATCTCTCTCACCCTATGGCTCATGTCCATCAAATTTTCCCCGTGTTTCCTTGGGAACCACAGCCCAACAGCAGGTGGTTCGTCCCGCCCGGGGATCCAATGTAGTACCTCCGCCCCTTCGTAGGTAGGACGTAACAAAAACCAAAACCTCTCTCCACACACTAACTCGTCCACTAATTCACTTTCCCTTTCTTTTCCAGATCTCCTCCTCGTCCATGGATACCCCACTGGTAGTGGGTCCGGGGCAACTGTGAAGCGTCCGTGTCCCGCTGGTCTGCGCCTGCCGTTTCTCTTTTCAGGAACCCACTTCCCCTTCCTACCTGCCACACTTTGGACGAGCGAACTCCTTCAGGTCCCTGTCTCCTTTTCCAGGTAAGGCCTTTTTCTGTTCCTACCTCTATCTCTTTCCAATGTAAGAATGAGGGCAACAGTCTTTCTCCTCTCTGCCCTCTAACCACCAACGGCCTCTGTCCCATTCCTCCGATCTGTGACGTCACCAAGGTCTTTTCACCATTTTGGCGGGAATACCACAAGGTACCGGATGAATGCCGGTTCCCAGCGACGGGATGCAGGGGGCCACCACCCTCACTTCTTCCCCTCGGGCCCTTTCTTCAGTAGATCTGAGTGCACAATCTTCCTTTTCCTTCCTGCCTTGATCTCCACTACCGGGCCTCCTAATACTCTGGAGACCACCCAGGGCCCCGACCAGGGTTCCATCAGCTTGGAGGACTTCCCCACCTCCTTCTTCTCTACTAAGTAGTACACTACATCCCCTGCTTCCAGAGGTTTTCCCCATGTCCTCCCTGCATAATTTCTTTCTTGTCGCCTAACGCTGCGTCCCGTATATTCCCGGGCGTACTGATGGGCTGTCGCCATTCTTTGTTGCATCTCTGCCGCGAATAATTCTTATCTACAGACATGGCTAACATGGCCTCCAGGATCCTATTGTACCTCTCTACTAGCCCATCTGACTTAGGGTTGTAGGGGCATGTCCTCGTCTGTACCGACCCCAGGAGTACCTGCACCCGCTGAAATAACTCGGAGTGAAAATTTCTCCCCTGATCTGAGTGGACCAGTGCGGGTGGGCAGACAAAGTCAGTGACGTAACCTCTCGCTACAGCGTCCGCCGTCTGGTCTGGGAGGGCCACCGCCTCTGCCCATTTCGTGAAGTAATCCATGATTACTAGAATATGTCGGTTTCCCTTTGCCGTCAGGGGTAGAGGGCCCATGAGGTCCATGGCTACCTGTTCCAGGGGCCAGCCAATTGGCTTATGCCTTATCATGGCTTGGTGAGGGTGTGTCAGGGATTTCCTTCTCAAGCAATTCTGGCAGCTATCAACCCACCTGGTCACATCCTGTCGATAGTCCGGCCAGTAATAGGTCTGCTGAAGGCATCTGGCTGTCTTGTCCCGCCCAAAATGGCTAGAGAGGGGTGCCCTGTGTACTTCCTGCAATACCCCTTCCTTCAGCTCTTCCGGCACCAGTAGTTGAAAATAGGACCTCCCCCCGGGCTCCCACCAGATTCTGCACAAGAGCCCCCCCCTCTCTTCCAGCCTTCTGACCTGGGCTGCTAGGGCTCTCACCTCATAAGGTTCCCCGGCTAGATTATCCGGAGAAAGCACCTCCCCGCTCCTCACCCATTCCCGCACCCTTTTGAGTAAGACATCATCCCTCTGAGCCTTTCAGTCCCCCCGGGTCGGAGGGCCCGTCCTCGCTTCTCCCCTGAGCCTGACTCCGGGTCACCACTCGGCACCTATCCTCCCCGGGAGCCTCCCTTTCCTCTTCCGTCCCCGGAGTTTCCCTGCGCTGCCGGCAGGGCCGTCTGGAAAGACCGTCTGCATTGCCATGTTTCTTGCCTTCCCGGTGTTTTATCTCATAATCATAGGTGCCCAGCAGTCCTTCCGGCTCCTTGAAACTCATCAGCCACTGCAGTGCGGCATGATCTGTGCGGATCTTGATATGTCTCCCTACTAGGTAGTGCCTAAACTTCTTTAGTGAGAACATCACCGCCAGTAGCTCCCTCCGGGTCATGCAGTAATTGCGTTTGGGGCGATTCAGGGTATGGCTGGTGTAAGCCAGCATCTTTTCCTCCCCGTCTTGGACTTGGGACAATACAGCCCCGACTCCCATGTCACTGGCATCTGTGTCCACCACCAGTCTCCCTTCCTTCTCTGGGTAGGCCAACACTGGGGCACTAATGAGCTTCTTTTGGAGAATATGGAAGGCTTCAGTGCAGCCCCGGTCCCAATGAAACCTCCGATTCTTCTCAGTTAACTCAGACAGCGGCTTCGCCAGTGATGCAAACCCCGGGATAAAGCTCCTGAAATACCCACACAGGCCCAGAAAACTGCGTACCTCTGTTACTGACTGCGGCACTGGCCACTCTGACACTGCCTTGACCTTCTCCAGATCAGTACGACCCCGTGCTCATCTACCACATGCCCTAAGAATGCTACCTTCAACCTCATAAGTTGGCATTTACTGGGTTTGACCTTTAACCCTGCCTCCCTTAGGCGCAATAGTACTCCAACCTTTCCAAGTGCTCCTCTGCAGAGGAGGCAAACACAATAATGTCATCCAACTACACGAGGCAAGTTTGCCACTGCAATCCCCGAAGCACTATTTCCATCAGTCTCTCAAACATCCCCGGGGCATTGCAAAGGCCAAAAGGCATCATATTGAACTTGAACTTGCCACGGTGCGTCACAAATGTCGTCTTATCACTATCATCCGGGTGCACTTCCACCTGCCAATAACCCGAGGCCAAGTCTAGCGTGGAAAACCACTTGGCCCCAGACATGGAGTCGAGGGAATCATCTATCCGGGGAAGAGGGTATGCGTCCTTCACCGTAATGGCGTTGAGTCTACGGTAGTCCACGCAAAACCGTACCCTCCCATCCTTCTTTTTCACCAGCACTAGAGGCGAAGCCCATGGCCCCTGCGACGTTTCTATGACGCCCTTCTCCAACATGCTATCCACTTCTTGGTCAACTATGTCTCACCTGCGTGGCGCCAGCTGCCGTGGGGCAAGCTTTACGGGGCCCGCCCCCCAGTGTCTATCCGGTGCTGTACTATCTTCATCCGTCCCATATCTCCTTCCCCGATCTGGAAAGCATCCCTGTTCCTTTCCAGCATGTCTCTCCATGGTTGCCGGTCCCCCACCTCCATCCCTTTTAGGAGATCCTCCACCACCATGCTCCACTCATCTCCCTCCTCCGTCAACAGCCGAACTACCTCCCCTCCCTTCTCCGGCATGTGCACCTCCTCCAGTGTGGCCAGGTGCATTCCCCTGTATAACGTAATGGGCTCTTCACCCGGGTTATAGACCAGGACTGGCACTTGTTCCCCGGATGGGCTAAGCAGGGTGCGACCCACCCGGAAACCTCTCTCTTCTTCCACCCCTTGTAGTCCTTCCACTAGCCCTGTCGTCCCTCCCTTCAACTCCAGGGAGAGTATCACCTCTACTAGGGTCTCTTTACCTCCCTCCAGAGTCTCTGTCTTTCCGCTGTCCCCCACCTCCATCCCTTTTAGGAGATCCTCCACCACCATGCTCCACTCATCTCCCTCCTCCGTCAACAGCCGAACTACCTCCCCTCCCTTCTCCGGCATGTGCACCTCCTCCAGTGTGGCCAGGTGCATTCCCCTGTATAACGTAATGGGCTCTTCACCCGGGTTATAGACCAGGACTGGCACTTGTTCCCCGGATGGGCTAAGCAGGGTGCGACCCACCCGGAAACCTCTCTCTTCTTCCACCCCTTGTAGTCCTTCCACTAGCCCTGTCGTCCCTCCCTTCAACTCCAGGGAGAGTATCACCTCTACTAGGGTCTCTTTACCTCCCTCCAGAGTCTCTGTCTTTCCGCTTGAGATGCGGCATCTGGCCTCCTCCTCTTTGGACCACACTACCCTTTCCCCGGCCATGTCCACCACAGCCTTCTCCTGTCTCAAAAAATCTGCCCCTAGAATGCCCTCATTGGCAATATCCGCCACCAGGAACCGGACCAACATGATCTCGCCCCCACATGATAATTCGGCAATCACCTGTTCTTCTACCTTTACTGCTGTCCTGTCCGCCATTGTAAGACGTCTGGGGTGTGGGGAGACTTTTCCGGGACGTCCGATCCCCTCCCACCATTTCCTCGACAGAAGATTGGTCGTCGCCCCAGTGTCCACCAACAGTTTTAGGGAGTGTCCCCACAGCATCCATTCCTGCAAGCAGCCGTCTTGCTACTCCCCCCAGACTAATACCCAAGAAGACTCCTGCCTCTTTCTCTTCCCATTTATTTGCTAACACGCAAAGATCAAAATGGGCAAGGAATTCATCCAGGTTCCCCGTTCCATCAAATTTCCCCGGCATTACCGCCGGTTTCTCCACTTTCCTCCCCTTCCCATCCCCATGCTCTCCCGTTGGCCTGTCCCCTTTTATCTCCTCTAGTGGTACCTCCTCACCCTGTGCTTTGTTATCACCACAATCTGTTGCTCTACCCCCCTGAGGATCCCCACCCCGGGTCTCCTTCCCCGGATAGCTGGATGGCATAGACCAATGGCTCTCCGCCCTACTAGGCGACAACTGAGCGAACGCTCCGAACATATTCCCATCCTGGTCCTGTCTGCCCCTCCGCCTGCCGGCCGCTCTGGCCCATTCCTCATACGTGTTCCTGAAGCCTTGAGCGTCCCGGGCAGCCCCAGCTCCAGACCTACTCGGCATCGTCTGCGCCGACCTAGTTCCCGGACCCCCATTATCGCCCATCTGACGGCAGATCTGAACATCCTCGTCCACCACTTCCACCAGGGCGCCCTTCCTGCCTGTGCCCAAAATGTCCTCCAACCTGTCACCCCCTAAGGGGCTCCTGTCCCTACTCCATGTGTCTGTCATCCTGTTTGCGTGGGTCTCGTGTTCATCGTTACGACGCTCGCCCGGGGAATATAAACAAACCCCTCCCCCAGAACTGCCTCCGCTGTCACCAATGTAACAGAAAGACAAACACGGGTAATTCGAGTATCAGAAACCACCAGGCTGTTTATTGAGGTGCCAACATAAGCCCCGACACGTCTACCATGAGATCTGGGCGTAATAAAGATTGAATATCTATACTAATATTGACTTAATGTCGTTTATACCCGGATATCTATTTATAGCCTAAGAACATCTCGAGAAGCCAGTCCACCCCCGGTTCCATCGCTCGTCAACCGCCCCGACTTCTGCTAATTGTTCTATCCTGTTCCCAGATACCCGTATCCAATAGTCCTAAAGCCTATGGCCTCCTAACAGTTGCTCCTGCTCCTCCTCCTGGTCCTAAGACCCTGGGTGCCCCTCCTTCCCTCCTTATATAACCTCCTCCTGGGTCTGTGACATCATCCCCTGACCTCACAGGCTCCCTCGTGCGCCCCCTCCCGGCGCCAGGGGGAACTGTCCCCGCTCGCTTCCCCGGTTCCTGCGAGCGCGCCCTCCCCGCCTCCCCTCTCCTATTACAATAGAGACTACCCTCTATGGTAAACCTACCGACAGCCACAACTACCTGTTGTTCTCTTCAGAGCACCCCAGACACACACTATTAGGTATCCCCTATTCACAATTCCTTCGTGTAAGAAGAATCTGCACTACGAATTCAGACGCAATGCACTATGTTATGTACCCACTTCTTACGCCGTGGCTATCCGAAAAACTTAATTTTCAGCGCAATTACAAAAGCAGAAGCCCAAGACAGATCACAACTATTAACCATTAAGGAAAAGGTTAGAGACAAAGAAATGGCTTTCTACTGCATCTTGACACAACCCGGCCAATCCTCCTCTTGAGGATATTATCCGCCAGAACTGGGACTTGATGCTAAAATCGAAAGTCACCAGAGTGTATCATGATGCAAAACTAATCTTCAGCAAAAGGCGAAACAAGTCTTTAAAAGATGAACTGGTACGTGCCTCTACCAGCACAGACCAAAAAAGGAAGAGAGCCCACATATTAAAATATCCTTGCAACCAATCAACAAAACCGGTTACATCACCTCACATACCACTGGCAGAAAGTATAGAACCTTATACAATGTTAACTGCAAGACTGCTAACATTATTTATGCGATCACGTGCAATCAATGTGGTATGCAATATGTGGGACAGACTGAACGCAGACTCCTAGATAGATTGGGTCGCCACATGTATGACATAGACAATGGCGAAGACACAACTGTCGCCAGACATTTTACCATGTGTCCTCCAGAAAAACCCCTATTATGAGAAAAGGGAGCCTCGATCAGTGCCCTCAGCTTCATCAAACACCCTTCCAAAACAAGGGAGGGTGATATGGAGAGAGACGAGGAGGAAAGAAGGTGGATGCACCGATTAAGCAGCATCACACCAAAAGGGCTCAACTTATTGGACTAATCCAGTACAGAGCCAACCCAGCACCACTTAATCCGTTCAAAAACAAGACAAAACAGCTGGGTCCGCACCTGTACACAGAATTACATGGACCTAAATTCCATATGGACATTGTCCTACCACCATAATAATCCTGTTGATTTGGCTATGGTAATATCACTAGCTGTGTCACCCTTATTGACCATACAGCCTCCCCTCTGTGGACTCAACCCTGGAGGAGTACCCCCAAATCCCCAGAAATTGATCTCTGGGGTTTTTTTTTTAGAGAAATAAAAAATATTTTATTTTTCGTATCAATCTTACCACCCACAATTAATTAAAATGGCCGCCACCATGACAATAATCTAACCTTTTTTAATGTTTGTAGACAGAATAAATCACCCTTGTTTTTAATATGAGATATTTTATAATCTCAAACAATTGGTGAATCTAATTGAATAATTAAATGACATAATCTTTTGGATCATTAATTATTCTCCATTGGCGCCTGATGAGACATTCAGTTTGAAACCACACACAACAAAACCCCTCTAAAAGGTATCATATTCTGCCTACATCAACATGTATCCACCCAATACACATCACAAACATCCGTTTGGAGATCCAACAGCTCCAGCAGTCACACTAAAACATCTGACTGGAGAGTGATAATGTACAGCGTTGCATTATGGGTAATCTAGAGCTGTTAGCTGCAATCCTATTGGTTGACAGTCAGTGTTGTCATGGTGAGCATCAGTTGGATGCAAAGTCAAAATCTGACACTTTGTGGTAGCGCTCCAGAGGGGAAGGTCACCCACCGTTCCACTGTAACCCTAGGTTTATGTATGTTTTAATTTCCCTTCTGTCACCACGATGAGTGTCCATCTGTAATCAAGTTACCAGCTGGTTACTTATTTAAACATATCCGCCTACATGTTACTGAATGCAGCTATAAATGGAAACAGTAACTGAGCCGTTAAGATAACTGAATTTTGGATATTCAGCAGTGGGGAAATGTTCAGAGTGAATTGCATGTTATGGTTGCTATGTGCTGTACAAATTCCCATGATGTTTACTAACCTTTGCTTACACCTACTTCAGACTAACTATGTTAAAATGCAGCACACATCTTAGTTGACGATTGTGCTTAATAAAGAAGAAGCAATATTCCAAGAATGCCAATACAGAGCTGTGGGTTTTGTATCTTATAACAGTGCGAGATCTTCTGGGCATAAATTGACATCATCATAATTGCAATGATAATATCTTTGTCTAGGGTAAGCTTCCTTCAGTAACAGCATTAGGATGGGACTGTAGACTGCGACTCTGTATAATTCAGAGCGTTCAAGCCACGCTTTAAACCCAACGTTAATGCGTTTCAGGATTCAGATGGCCTTCAATTTAGACTACGGTAGTGGCCCGTATAAGCGCCACTCACCCAAGACAAGCGCTTATTTTAATACTGTTTTACATGCCTAAGATTGATTTCAATACCCTTACACCCCGGCACTTATTTGAGACCGGCGTTTATTTGAGACCCCAGCGCTTAAATTAAATGGGCCATTACGGTAATGCTAGATCTCCAAAGGTCTAATTAGATGGCCTTTATCTACTTGCCTATGTGTGGAGGCTACCTTCTTCAAACAGCCACTGGAAACACAAACAGACGCCCAGGAAGAGAGCTGGATACATTAGATTTAACCATCCACTCACTGACATTTTCATTGCATAACCTCTGCTCTTACTAGGAGGGTTCGAGCTTTATTGACAGCCAATTTCCTGCTATTAAACGCTCAATGAGCTCAATCCCCACAGTGAAAAATTTAGGTCTAAGGGAGTGATCATCTTTTTAACAACGTTGGGGGGAGGGGCTGTTGGTTTGAGGGGGGAGGGGGTATTTTTTCGACCCCTTCACAGGCAGAGTTCGTAAGTTTTTCATCCCTCCTGGGGGAGGGCAAAATGATTTTACACAGTTTAAGTGAAAAAGCCTGTGCGTTACTGTTGGTTAAAAGGATCCGTGTCAGATTTTTGGCTTATCCAGGGGGCAAAAAAGGATTGACCCTCTACGGGTGGAGGCAAAATCTTCACTTATCTGTGCACAAACCCACTAACATATACCACTAACCCTCCCTGTTGTTAAAAATGATCACTCCCTAAGGGTGTGGTTATAGTTGTGTTTTTGTGTGGTTTCTATAGCTTTTTACATGTGACGTAGGGGATGGCTGACCAATCCAACCGGGACCAAAACTGCATCTCAACTTATATAGAGCCTGTCTGTCAGTGGGAATTTCCAATAGTCTTGCGATAACTATGAGGTGGGGATTTAAATCTGTGACAGGATAGAGAAACTTCAGGTCAATCATCATCGATACACGACTACCACATCAGAATTAAGCTTCTTACGTAAACGGCAAATTGCCAAATCCTGAAGAAGAGGATAAATGAAATGACTATTTAAGAAGACTTTTTTGCAATAAAGTTGGCTCTTACTGCCTCACACACTACATAAGCCCTCATGTATGTCACGTCTACACGTCTTATAAATTAACCAAATTCCAGTGGTAAACCGGTAATATTCAAGGCCCAGATGCGGCTTCTAGATATCTCATTTTAGGGGTGCCGTTCACACGCATGCTCTGGCTCATCCACCTGGGTTTACAGTGCTTCAAATAGTAGCAGCTGTATGGATGCAATTGTATGGATAGGTATACAATTGCACCTATACATCTAGAGTATAAAAATTTACCATCTCATATGCCGTTTCTTTGGATGGAACTATATATATAACACATTAGATGGTAATGAAAACTACTGATGGAAAGTACAAATCACTATCTCTACTTTCTCCAAGACTGAAATTCCGAAGACTCTAGTGATGTGAAGGGTTTAGGATTGATTACCTTTGGCACTTGAGTATAGAAAAATACATCACTTCAACACTACATCGTAGTTTGCAGTCATTTTATGCACATCTGCCAAGATGTGACGGACAAACTATGGTTTGTAGCCCTTAAAGGGTCAAGGATAGTTGTCCAGGCAGCACAGTGGTTCTATCAAAAGTGCATGAGCTAAGAAATGACTGCCCCCCCCCCATACACACACTTTGTCCTACTGCCTGCCAATCACCTCATGGTTAGGCGAACACATACAGTATGGCACCAGTTGCATAGGGTCATTCCACATTATTTCAACAAGTGGTCCCCGCATGACCCCCCCCCCCTCAGATCTGGATACCGACCATTTATGAATGGTAAAAGGCACAGCAGGATATGTACACCAAGGTGCCATTTATAAGGGAAATATAGAAAGTGCAGTATTTGGCATTGTTGACTGGTGCATTGACCCTTGAACCACACTCTCCAGCCTGGTGTTTGGTTTGTATATGAAGAGTTTGGTTCCAAAACGCAATAAATCCATTCCAGATTTTCAACATATAGCTATTTTTGTATTGCTCCCCTGAAGTTAATATTAGTGCTATCTTTGATGAAATCTTTACTAAACAAAATCTGGACACCCGAAAAAAATATTTTTCAAGGAAAATAGGTTATGTATTACATTCAAGTATCTCTCATCTGAAGGCTTTTAAAATATTGGCTTCTTTTTTTTTCAAAATGGCGTTTATTGCATTTTGGAACCAAACTCTTCATATACTACTAACTACAGGTGAAAGATATGATTGGAGAAAGTTTGTGTTCACCTCTCGTCTCACAACTGACAGAAATGATGAAATAGCAATCAGCAGGGCAGGATTTTAAAGTTTGATGGAGAATTACAGCAGTCCTATGTACTCTTTTGATAAAAATAATGACTGGAATCTTAATGCCACATCTTTTCCCCTCACAATCTGCTATCATTTATGGGTGGGTGGCTTCTGTACACATTTTACCAGCACTACTTGTAAAATAATCCCTCGTCAACCCCTCTGTTGGCCATGTTACCCGACAGGTAAAAACCATTGCGCAGTTAATGACCCTACAGTGAAGGCCGTGCAGAGAGCTATACATAGGCCACATGATTTGCTGCTTTTGATTTTGGAGTGTAGCAAGCCATAGCTTGTAAAACTGGGGCGGATTTATCAACATGCCAGTCAAGAAAAATGATTTGATTTCTCTTTCACAAGTTTAAACTTGTGACCATTGACCCTATGCTACGAGACAAAGTCTTTATGTTACCTTCACTATTTTGGCATTTCCCTGGAGTGGCAGGAAGTGTCTGGCATGACCCAAGTAATGCCAGACCTCTAACTCAATGTGCTATGGAAATATTACACTCTGAAATTGACACAAAATTGAGATTTTTGACACTGAAGGTCAAACCCTCTCATATATAAGGGCCGAAATATCGGGAACTAAAGGGAGTTTGAAGCTACAATTGTACATGTGGTCATAACCTATAAACATCTCACTATTGAAGAGAAATTATCCAGATCTGAGGGGTAATGCAGGGAAAGTTTTCATAATCTGTCCATTTATAATGGAATGACCCTACAGTGAGGGCTGTGCAGAGAGCTATACATAAAATTAACTTAGTCTTTGATTTTAACCCTCCTGAAAACACCCTTTATAGTAATATTTTGAACAAATGGAAACAGAATAGGAAGGGAAAATATGTCAATAATTAGATAACAGAAAGAATAGAAAGATAATTCAACTTTACATAGCTTTTTTCTGAGCTGAGGTGATCTTCAAATTTCAGTCACTTCTACCCACCCCAACACCATGAAGGGTGAGCCTTTCTATATATAGATATATCTATATATAGAACAGGCACACCCTAAAAATGAGATGATATGTTAGAAATACTACTCGAAAATGTATTCTGTGTCCACGAGTGAGTGAGTGAGTAATAGATGTTTAACGCCATTTCAACAGCTAAGGTCATATCCATGGCAAGAACGACATTACACAATTTCACAGAGGAATGTGTTGGTGCCCGTGCATATGTGCACCACACACATCCGAGGGGATAGGAAAGAGGAGATATAGACCCTTTTAAGTGGGCTAGGGAGGCCCGCTGTGTCCACGATCCTTTGCTCTCCATTTTCCCTCTATATAAATCTTTTTCAACAGCATTATTTGCCTACAGCTTTCAAATGGAGTGAGTGAGTGAGTAATAGATGTTTAACGCCATTTTAACATCTAAGGTCATATTCATGGCGAGAACGACATTACACAATTTCACAGAGGAATGTCTTGGTGTCCACGCATATGTGCACCACAGACATCCTTAGGGGATAGAAAGGAGAAATAGACCCTTTTAAGTGGGCTAGGGAGGCGAAAAGGGTGAAATGTCAGAAAAGGTTTTAAAGGTCTGATAGATAAAGGCTACAGTGGGTACACTTTCATATTTTTGTAAGCTTATATTTAGGTAAGATATTTAGGCGACATGTAAAGATATAATTAGAATGACTACGCCTATTATCCTCCCCCTTCCTGTTATGTTTCGGCACTTTTCCAGCCTACTTAAATCTGTATATTCATTATCCATCTGAAAATCCCATAGGCGTTAAGAAATTGCCCCTATACCTTTTTCTCACAGAGATGTGAAGAATAGTTGCTCATTCGTGATGTGCTATTCAGATTTGGAATGGAAACATGCATGTTAATAATGCAATATAGCATAAATATGGCAGCCCAAGGTTTGGATATTGAGGAATATCCTCAATATCTAAACCTTGGGCTGCCATATTTATGCCATAATGCATCTTTACCACCTTTTCCTCCATAATAACCTACCTGATATCCCCAGAATATAGGCACGAAAAGACATTTTGTAAGTGTCACTGATCCTCCCCGCTTCGCTCTGCAAGAAGCCATTGTTATTGTTCCTTGCCAGGAGCAGTACCACTGTGTTTACACACACTTTTCGTCTTGATTCCAAGCTTGTCATGTTATAATATTAAAATCCCAACAAGTATTTGATCCATAATGATGAAGGCATGCACAATGTCTCCAATATATGCACAATAAAGAAGAATCCATTGATTTTTCCATCATAAGCGAATTGCGCACGGCCATTCTCTGCGTCTTCTTGCTTCATCCTGTGACCTACATCCGGGCCACTGACACAATTTGTCTAGCAAGGAGAAGGGAGAAGGAAAAATCAATGGATTCTTCTTTATTGTTAATATTATGGACTCATTTAGCATGGAGGGATCATCTAGGCTATCTGAGGATGTATATATTTTAATAACTCGACATCACAATGTTGGTTTCAATACAAAATATGGGTGTAAACACATCAGTACCACTACCGGGTAGGTCCTACCGGCTTCTTATTATATATTAACATTGGAGTTCATCACTAATCAGTGTGGCGCAATGGCTAACATCCTCGCCAACCAGCTCTGCGGCCGGGTTTCAATATCCCTACGAGTTTGGACAGTTTTTCACATTGAAACATGGCAAGATTGACTGTGTCTTTGCCACACATTTCCCAAAAAATTCTAAGTCCAACTTGACCTCGAAAAAGTATATCCAAAAATCCCAAAAATGAACATGTGGGTATATGCTCTGGTAAGGCACTGTAGTTCAGGCAAGGTTTCACCCCAAACTGATCGCAATATGATCGATTTTACTACTATGTATTTCTATATAGTCCCTAGAATGACATACTAAAAGTCCTTACCTGTGTCGGTGGTGGAAATATGGTTAATTTGCATAGGTAGGTTAGGCCCTCCTCCACCCAGTTGATAGGTATAGGTAAACTGATAACAATGAATTGGATTCTGATTTCTGGCCAATTGAAAGGCCAGAATCATTCTTCTTTGTGATGGCAAAAATCCTGTTTTATGATTATATGAATTAATTTATTTGCTAATTTGCATAATGTCAAGAAGAATAGACAGGTGACCAAAAGGGTGTATAAAATAAGTTCAATCTTTTGGGTTCCTGTTTTTCAGTTAATCATCATACCATTTATGTTAGTATTAGCATCAATTCAATTCCTTCTATATATAAATGATTGTATAAGTCACATATGCAATTGACCCCATTCAACTGTATCCATGTGTAGCACCAGGTAACAGCATGAGTTCAACTAAATTTCTGCTTGTAAAAAAATCCTACCATGTTGTACTTTTGATGGCCAGCCCTTTCACGAAACACCTGCCATTGTCCAAATCTACTTATTCAGACCCAATGGTATCAATGGAAAAATAAAGCTTTGTTTTGAGCAGAAGTCTATTCAATCAGTTTCAGAGAGTTAAAGAAGTGGTACACTTACAGCTATTGAATTTTCATTCATCAGTTTCAATCTCAAGATCCAAGTTTGGCGCCTCAGATTTTTTACAACTGTTTCCAGGGCACACTGCAGGCATGGGAACACATTAGTCCATGCTTATGGCATAAACACTGTTTACTGTCTTTTTAACAACCACAGTGAATAACTTTAAGAGGAGCTTTGGGTGTTAGAGGAATGTTAGTCTGTATTGGGAAATAGATTTCATTGACAACTTTCCATCCCCAATCAGTTGCGAACAGGGACTTTTCTTTTCCCCACCATACCTGGATTTGGTGATACACCCGAAGACTATGGTACTTTGCTGCAGCTGAAGTTGCTGGCAACTTTTGGGGTTCTTGGGATCCTCAACTGGTGGATATGTTCTCACAAAATCTCTGATGCCTCAGAGTTCAGATCCCCTAATTATTTTCTATTGTAGAGACAAACCATTGCCTTTTCTCCTGCAATGAGCACAGCCTCCTTATCACAATGGTCATTGGTAAAGACTTTGGCCTGATGCTGAAAGTGTTGACCCTTCATCATTTTGGTTAGAGTGGGCCCTTTTCCTAGTCCAAATACCCTTGACATGGCCTCACACCCTAGAATCGCATGAACAATTAGGATGCCCTGACATACAGTTTGGCCAAGTTCAAGCTTCAGCTTTTTGATATCCCATATTCGATTCTTTGTTCTCAGGTGCAAACAATACTTGATATGCAGTCAAGTCAACACGAGGGGGCAAATAGTTAACAATTCAAGACATTAAGATTTTAGGAAGTTAAGATTCTAATATCTTAAGTTAAAGAATGCAGTAAATCAAGAGATCAGACAGTCACACCATAGGTGTAAAGCCGTGCGCGTTCCTTTTAAGAAATTCTTTTATAAAAACTAATTAACTCAAAACTAAAGATTTATTGTTATATGATAGGGAGTTCAGGCCTCCTACACCACTAAGATGAAGGAGTCCTGTAAGTCCCGACGAAACCACCACTTCTGAGTACATGTACATTGAATGCCAGCACCCCGTAAGGGTTCCAGAGTGTCCTCGGCAGTGAGGACACACTAGGAGCTCTGGCCATGTCCTACGACACTGTAGTCTACAGGATCTGCTTTTTAATGCCCCCTTGCCCCCCCCCCACCCCACACACACAAACACTCCTACGTGCATGAACCTCGCACCACTGGCCCGCATACTTGCAGTGGTTAATTCTCTGTGCCTAGCCCAACCAGTTGGGCTAGGCACAGAGAATTAGGAGTATGTATGGGGGTGGGGGGGGGATGAATAGGAGCACAGGTCGTCTTCAGAATGATAGGGCAACACTTTAACGAGATCTACCACCGCCAAGACCACCACTGAAGGGATTAGTCTCCCTTGTAAGGATACTCCATTAGTAGTTCTGGTTACAAAAATGCCATGATATAGCTATGGGCAGAAAAGTGTATGGAGAGTGGTCATGTTTGAAAACAGACATGCTTAAGTCTAATTGTTTGTGGCAAGGTAGAGTTGACCCTGACCATTAGTCCTATGAGACTAAGGCTTGGAGCGCGTCTAAAATCAGGTATTTGATGCTCTCTGTATGTAATAATGCCCTGAGCTAAAGCTCACGGCAATAAAAGATTAGCAAGATCAATAGATAAGTATCATCCCCCACTAGGACTGTTGCCCTCTCTTTTGCAGATGTAACTGTTGTCTTCACAATCAAGATACCTGGATCTTGTTGTGCATGGATGACATCACATCCAAACTGGTTTAGTTTTTCCTAAAGTAGTTAATGAACTTTTGCTTGTTTGATCTATTTGCCATCCTTTTTGCAAGACAATACCATTGTGTCTGTGAAATTAACTGACAGACCTTGCGTGACTCCAGTTTGCCTCAGGTGTGTTACATCTTTGGTAGAAGGGCCATCTGCATTTGCATCAAATACAATCATTGCCTTTCCATACATCTTTTCAACAAAGTTGACATAAAGCTGGCATATCTGATTGTATGATGATCCTTGGGTCCATGATAGGTGACACAGCAGTGCACCTCCATCAAGTACAAACTGTGCATTGTTTGGTCATATGCACACTTCCGCTTGCTTTGCGGCCTTCCACAATGCATCAGCTAGGATTAGTTTGTTTGCTTACAATGGAAGTCCACATAAATCAAACAACAATGGTGGGTAACTGCAAAGTTCATGTTCAAACAAAGCAGGCAGGTCAGCTTTGTCATCTTTAATTTTCACTAGTCTCTGAAAGAGTAGATTTGGATCAATTTGCACCAGTTCATCCTGAATCCTGATGGCTGGCCTGAAGGCATGTGTCACAGCCTGATTCACTTTTTTTGAACAAGAACTCCTCTACCTTTCTTCCAACCATAGCATCTAATATTCTTTTGCCCACCTGTTTTGACTGATCCACATTTACTGCATCAAAACCAGTCATTTCCATAGCAATGATGTGTAAAGTTAGATCCATGGTATATGGACTGTGTTCTGTAAGGTATGTGAGTATTTTGAGTGTGTCACTAACATCTCTTTTCTGTCTTGCTACAGTGGCTTCTTTGGGCTGCTCACTTGTTGCATACTCAACACTAGCGAATGCTTGCATTGCTTCGTTGTTTAGGGCACAAGCTGGGAGTGACAGAATCCACACATTATGTTGAGTTTCTGAGAACCCAGTTAATGCATTGATGCATCATACCCATTGGTGATCATGATGCTTGAATGTAGCCCTGCCGAGTAACTCACCATGACTGTATACATGCACCATTATGACCCTACAAGGTTGTCACACTCCCAGATAGCAACACCACCTATGTTCTAGACATATGGGCACAATTCCAATCACCCTACTTTTCTCCTCTTATTCCCAGCAAGATGCATTGTGCAGCACATCCACTGGAGACCCAATGATGCTACATCTAGTTTACATATATAAATTCATTAACCCTTCATAGTCCTAAAATGAAAAACATCCCTAGCTGTTGAGGTGTAGATCTACTGGTGTGGTCACAGAAGAGGTTTTTTTTCATACTGTGCACTACACACACTGACATGCAAAAGAAACTCTGTTGCTTTAGGTGTGCACATAAAGCCCTACTGAACACTGTGACAGCCTATTTCACACATAAATGCTCTCATTGGCACCTCAAAAATATAATAATTTTCTTATTTAATAGTCTATAGAAGGGGTGTCTTATGCTTGAAAATGAGAGAATGTCAGAATGTCATTTGATTACTTTTTATCTCTGCTTTCCAATATGGAAAGATGAAAATTTGGATATTTGATTTTTTTTTATTAGGATTATTACTAGAGAACAGAATTGTATCATAAGCTTTTAAATGTGCCATAAATATTGATCCAAACCACCTTTAACCCAAAAATTATCAGAGGAAACTGATGAAAGAGGTAACCTACTTATGCAAATTAACCATATTTCCACCACCTGCACAACTTAGGACTTTCAGTATGTCATTCTGGGATCATCAAAGAAATGCATGGTGGCAGAATTGTATGGATTGCTTATACTTTGAGCTAGACCCTATTTTTGAGCTACATTGCCTAGACTACTGGTAGAGGACAGCGTAACAGTAAGGGAGGTGGCAGAATAGTGATATAATGCTCTTTCTTTGAAAGGTAGGGTTCAATAACTAGTTAACTCAGAAAGCTATGCCTGGTTACTTTGATTTGCAGTGGATGCTTACACAATGACTGATGCAATGTACTAAAAAAGGTCAAAGAAGCCTCTTGATACAGTGAAACTGCTTACACTGGATACTGTTTGTTCATTTGATATATATATATATATATATATATATATATATAAATCAAATGAACAAACAGTACATATATATATATATATATATATATATACATACATATATACATATATAATACATTATATATATATATATATATATATATATATATATATATATATATATATAGAAACTTACGGTCCCCTATACACCCCTATAAGGGGCACTGACCGTAAGGCCAGTGAATGGAATCTGACGCATCTGCAGACTTTCCAAACAAATTAATCTTAATAAAGAAAAGGTCACAAATCATAGAAAGTGTGCATATGGGGCACATGTGCCCAGAAAAAGAATTCTTATAAGTATGCTTCTTTTACAATAGCAAGGACACATCTGACATAAATGATAATGTGATTTTCTTAATCTACAGGTCAAAATAGTCTGGACCTGAGATTTTCATGGGATATGAAGATTGTTTCTGTAGGAAATTAAGCCCTCAACATGGCTTGTAACTCAAATGTCATTCTCCCAGACACAATTTCGCCCAGACAATTTTGGTCACTTTGGGCACATTTTACCCCCCTGGAGCCCAAAATATGCATATGGGACCATCAAAACCCTTATGTAACATGAAGATCTCATCCAGCCTGACACTTTGAGACAAAGAAATAAAGGGGGAAACTAAAATTCGAAGAGTAGGGGCTGGAATACCTTCAAATTGGTCATATGCAAACCTTCTATGATTTTCGACCGAAAGCTATCTGAATTTATTCCACGATTTCTGGGATTCTCAGTGCTTTTCCTGGATATTCCCATGCACATACCTGTCGATATTGCACACCATGAAGGCTGTAGCATCAATTGTAATTAAAACCCACGAAATTTTCAAGGCCAGGGCAGGGCTCGAACCTGCAGTCTCAGATCCCTAGTCTCCCTATGCATGGCGCCACAGGGACTGACTGGTAGTGGCTGGGTAGAACCAGGTCTGGATATGATACAAAGCCCGGGGAGGTCACTCACATATAACTACTATACATTCAAAGTGTGAAAATCCCCAGCATTCTGGGTTGTGACCCCTAGCAAGCCTAGCCGGGCGTCGAGGTGTGTGTACCAATCGTGTATACATAACCATTGGATGCGTTCAAATCAATCCAGGCCGAGACGGCCGCTGAAGGAGGAGATGCGGTGGTCTAGTGGTTAGCGCATTGCGCTCAGCCGTTAGAGGTAGGCGGGACGAGTCCCAGTCCGGGCGCATCTTTTTTTAGCTTTAGCTGTCCACGACGACTGCGGGACGGGTTCAGTTAGAATAGAGCTGCCTGTCCCATAGCTCAGTACCATATTTCCCCTTTTATACGCCCAGGCTTGTATTAGTACTGTCTACTACCTAAACCTCCATACTAAGTGGCAAATTGACCAGGCCTTAACACGAGGATATATGGTACTGCTGGATGCGTTCAAACCGCGTCTTTTTTTTGCCGTGTGCGCTGTAGCTGTCCACTGCCGGGCGACGAGGAGTATGTACCAATTGTACACAAACACTATTTTTCGCTGTGTGTCCGCTACCATAACCGCGAGACGCATTCAATACCAAGCCGAGATGGGCGCTGTTATTGTCTGCTGCCAGGCGATGAGGTGTATGTACCGATCGTGTACACACAATGGCTGGCTTCGAGTCCCCGGGAAGGGGAAAATTTTTTGTTTTCAACTTGAATTTATTGGTATTCTATTGATTATCTATTGGTTTCGTGGAATAAAATAAGTACTCAATGGATAATTCATGACTTGTGTGTGTTAGCAAAGCCTAATTACACTTGGGCTATGCCCTCGGGTAATTATCCTTCACTAACACACACTTGTCATGAATTATCCATTGATTACTTGTTCATTGAAGCATACATGTTGATACATGACCAACTCATAAAAATCCTCATGAATAGTCGCTAAACTCGTTGGGCGTGACACTACATCATTAAAAGCAGAGTGTTTATCCAGCAAATTGGTGTATCTTAAAGTGTAAATGTGTACAACCGAAAGTGTAGTCAGTATCATTGAGTCTTATAAGCATTGTGTATTTTGAATTATACGTTAATCTGAGTGAGTAAAGTATGCGATTGTGATTTCATGTTGTTCTACATGATTTCAGATTTGTTGGTGGATATTTGATGTTAAAGAAGTCCTCTTTGTTTGGCTGTTAAATGGTTGATACAGTTCAAAATTCCATCATAAGTAAGAACTGATAACATATCACGCCTTGTGATGTCCATTCATAAAAGGGGAAGAGAAAGATTTACACTGGATTTGCGAATCTATATAGGCTTATATCAAATAGCACCTGGTCATAGTTGATAAAAGGAATATCAAAGATCCTTCCTTTATTTGGATGATAGGGTGGTAAATACAATTGTAACAAATACACATTATTAATAGGCTTGTGTCAGTAGAATCTATTTTCCAGGGTATATTCTGATCAATCATTTGCCCTCTTGTATGACAAGAGTTTATGTGATTATTCACAAATGTTTCAAGTAAACAGATATTAATCTATGTGACAGTGTTTTGAAAAATCAATGGCACACAACATTGTGTTAAACGTAACTTTCAAATTTAGGTTGTTACAGATTAAATTACCTTTTAAACGGCCGACACTGTTGCAGACTTGACTGCATACAAAGAATTGTTCTCACTATGCCAGAACGAGAAGCGTTATAGTTCGTATGAAAACATTTCACATGCACATCTTCCCTTCAGATATCAACTTGAAATTGCTTCGGGAAATTGCATGAGTGCACATCACTTTAATTGAAACGTGTTCAAGAGATTTGAAGGAAACGTTATTTAGCAATCAATCAGAAAGCACATGTTTGGTGTCTCAGATTCCCATACTTATCTTATTCATGTTATTTTGATACTAACGTCGATGATTGGGAAAGTTTGGGGTTTTCCATGTTAGATATGGAATTGCTCAAAGTTAAAGTTATCTTTAAAGTTAGCTATATGGTCAATTGCACTGAGATTGGGACAAACCCATTTTTCACCATGGGAAGGGGGTAAATGTGACTAAAGATTGAACGTTTTTTGATATTTTTCATTTCCATTAGGTGGGTAAGGTCAGGATCTTGCTTGGAAACTATGGTTTTGCCCATGTATCATTAATATTTAAAGCAGCAGACTACAAAATATAAGCTTTTTATGGGGTATTTCAAACGTTTTTTTTTTCAGAGTGCCCCCACTGGTATAGGGCAAAGTAAAGAGAAAATGCATAGGAAATGTATAAATCTTTAATATTTCCACTAGCCCCCAATATTTAGCATTATATATAATCAATTCAAGAACTATTCCCCTTATCTGTCTGGAGTTATTACGAGTTTACACAATGCACCAGACAACTCTGATGTCTGCCCTCATAACAGCAGATCTATTTATCTAGATGTGATACAGAGTACATCGGAACTTTTTTTTTGTCTTTATTCAATTAGAACCCTAGAAAATGAAGTCATCATGAAAAGAGGGTGGTCTTTTCTTCTAACATGATTAAAGAGGAGATAAGCCACATTCAAATAGCACATGCATGAAATCTTTTTTTTTTTTTTTTTTGACTTGCTCATTGCATTAATGAACTGCTATGTTCATTTAGATAATGCTATAGAGCAGACCAAGTTTTATTGAATTTTCAAAGGAAAGTCACAAATGAAACAGTACAATAACTATATGGATCTTGACAAATGTCAATATGAACACAATCAGCAGATAGAAAAATAGGGACTGGCAATATTCACTTAATAGGTTATTAACATAGAAAATACAGACAAACAAATTAAAAGCAAAAAGAGATAGATAGTAAATAATATGTCATACATAGAGATTTGTGTGTCTACACATTATTTCAGTACATCATGATTACAGCTAAATACACCTTGTCTTTAGTTCAAATAAGTGATAATTAGAGTTGGTAGTATAGATGCTGTTATATGCATATGGAAACATCAGCAATATCAATATGGATGTAAACATAAAAAAAGGATATGAATGTGAGTATGAATATGAATATGAATATTATGCGGCGCAGTTTCCACACCTGCTTCTCATTATCAATTATAACCCAATTTCAGGTTCAACCTTATATTTTCTATCTTCATCACACCCTCTTTGAATTTTACCTTTGTCGTAGCTTTCTGAATCTCCTCAGGTAGAGTATTCCAGAGAGCCACACCTCTGTACCATGGCGATCTTTTATAGTGTCTAGTAATATCCCTAGGTAGTTCAAAAACAATCTTCTTTTGAGACCTTGTATTATAAGATTGTGGTCTATTTAACAAAGTCTTTGATTTCTTATACATTAAGCATAATAATAGCATGTCAAATCTTTTCTCTAACACTGGAACCTTACAAATTTCATGCAACTCCTTCACACTATACCGTCTGATATTGCATTTCAGACAAACTCTAAGAGCTCTATTTTGCAGTCGTTGTAATGCCGCAAGACCATCCTCATTACAACTAGTACTTTTGAATGAACAAAATTCTATAATTGGTCTGATTGTACAACAGTAAATCTTTACACTTTGCTCTTGTGTTAAAAACTTTCTTAATTTAGCAAACCTAAATAGCTTATTGCATACATTTCTTTTAATAATTTTAATCTGTTTATCAAACCTAAGTTTACTGTCAATATGTACACCTAGATACGGAAGGAAGGTGACAGTTTGCACAGTGCTGCCATTGAAGTCTATCGTAGAAGGCCTAATCCTGGATTAGGTCGCTATGTAAAATAAGGAATGTATATGTAGCAAATGGCATTACAAATATGTATACATGTATACAGCGACATGTATACTGTGACTGTCAAACCAAAACAAACAGCGACTTATATTAGCGACCTAAAGCAGGAGTATATTATAAGAGAAAGATAACAAACTTAAATCATCCAAGGGGGAGGGATCCCCCCAAAAGAGGGTCTTTTGAAGGGGCCTATATAGGAACAACTGGGGCTTGGCTTTTTTTGGGGGAAAAGAAGGTTAAATGGTTCATATAATTTTGTTTTACTAAGTCGCTTAAAGGCAAAGCCTCTTTTGGGGGAATCCCTCCCCCTTGGATGATTTAAGTTTGTTATTTTTCCCTTATATATACTCCTGCTTTAGGTCGCTAATATAAGTCGCTGTTTGTTTTGGTTTGACTGTCACAGGTGCCTACAGAGTTTACAGTTGCCCAGTTAGCTATGAAAGGGTAATCAAAGTGCTGAAGTGGGTGGCACCATGCTTACATTGGTTTACATTGCTGTCTGGGGTCGCTATACACGGCTATGGCCCGTCCTACCCACCAGGCCCCCTTCTCTGTTATCTACCCCTGTTTCTTTTTCCCCCCCCCCAAGAAAGCCAAGCCCCAGTTTTTCCTATATATGCCCCTTCAAAAGACCCTCTTTTGGGGGAATCCCTCCCCCTTGGATGATTTAAGTTTGTTATCTTTCCCTTATATATACTCCTGCTTTAGGTCGCTAATATAAGTCCCTGGGGTTTTCTAATGGAACAAGGAGAAATGTACTATGCAGGCATGGATATCTGCCTTGTTCCATTGAAAATAAAGCATAATAAATATTCCTTTTCTATTTCCTGGCTTAAGGTATCCATTTTTTCCTTGTACCTTAACTGCCCTTACATACAACTATAGTCTTCAGCGACATAAACAAACCCTTAGCGACCCATTCATAGAGAAGGCCTAGTAGAATCCGGACATCTTTTTAATTTATGAGCACTACAAAACCACATAAATTTTGTTTTAGTTGGATTTACTGTTAGTCTGTTTTCGATAACCCAATGCTTAAAGTTAATTACATCTTCAAATCATTCAAATTCTCATTAGCCAAGTCTACATCTTTGTAAGAACTATAAATCACAATGTCATCAGCATACAGTTTAATCTTGCATTTTTTAAGACCTTAACAACATCATCAATATATAGGACAAACAACAGGGGACCTAAACTGATCCTTGAGGGACACCTTAATCAATATCTTGGTTTGAGGACAATTTATTACCATAGCTAGTTTATTGTTTTCTATTTTCCAGGTAACTTTTAAACCATAGAAAATTAGATTTTCTCAAACCAAGTTTACTGAGTTTAATTAGCAATTTTGAATGTAATACACTGTCAAATGCTTTAGTGAAGTCTATAAATAGAGCCCCTGTTATCAGACCATTGTTTCTACATTCATAAAGCTCATTAACAAAGTCAAAAGTGGCATCACCAGTACCTGTCCCTTTTTTGTAACCATATTGGTTTTCACAAAAAGTACCATTTTTCTTCATACTTTCACATAAGTAATAATACATAATTTTCTCAATGACTTTAGACGGCATTGGTAGTATTGGTATGGGTCGCCAATTTTTTACCATTGCTAAATCCCTATCCTTAGGTAATGGTCTTACAACTTCCATTGCCCAACATTTTGGAAAAATACCCCTGTCCAAACTAATTTGTATCAGATAAGTGAATTGATTTATCAACAACACTAATGTACAATGTAGTATATTTCCCCTTACTCCATCTATGCCTGATGACTTATTTTTATCAATTTCTTTTAGGGCAAAATGGACATCCCACTTATCAACAATAATATTCTGATCTAAGAAGTTTTCATTTGCCAATAGTTCATCTATATCTAGATTATTATCCACAAGATATTGATCAGATCCAACAGCAGCAATATGCAGATCCTTACGAATATTACAAAAATAGTCATTTACATATTCACAAACATCATCAGAAGTTACATCAGCACCAGTTATATGATGTCTCATGTCTGGATACACAATAGAATTCGAATTTTTAAACAACTTATTTATGTGTTTCCAGAATTTTTTGGGATTACCATAACTTACTTGCAACTCTTGCATGACACCACCAATTAGATTTGCTTTAATTTTCTTTCTAATTTTTCTTCGACAATCCTTAATGGCTTGCTTTTCCTGAACACTTTTATTGGCACTATAGAGACATAACTATCCTTCTCTTTCAAATACTAAATCCATAACTTCATCATCAGTCCATGATCTCCTACTTTTTTTAATGTATCGTTCAACAAGAGGGTGAAAAGTGTCCAAATACTCAATTAACGGAGTCAATAACATATCCCATAATATATAAGGATCATCAGTAATATTATAATAGGGTTTCCAGTCACATGATTCTAAAAAATCTCTAAATCTGTCTTCATTAAGGTTTCTATAATCTCTTCCTCTATACTTAGTGCTAACATAACTGATATTCTCATGTCCTCTACAACCAAAAACTGGGAGGTGATCAGAAATTAGGGCAGAGACCGTACTTGCATTAGTTACATCTAAGCTATTTGTAATTATGTTATCAATACAAGTACCTCTAAATGGTCTCGTCACCTCATTAATTAGTATTTTCAATCCAATATCCTTGCACACATTTCTGAAACTTTCACACCCTGCATCATTTTCATCATACATATTGAGATTAATATCACCTAAGATCCAAGTCTCATGCCTACCATGATTGTTGTTATATTCGTAACCAGCGATGGATCGTAAGAAATTAATCAAATTTGGTACATTCATATTTGAGATTCTATAGATAGAGACAATCAATAAATCCTTTTCACCAGGAAGGTTTAACATAATAGCAATACTTTCATAATCGATGGTCTGTATGGTAAAGTCATTTACAACTCTAATATACTGCCCTAGGCCAGCTTTCACAATTAGGCCAACTCCTCCACAGTTTTTACCAATTCTATCATTCCTATACAGTAACCTATCCTCTCTATTAATCAGGCTATCAGGTGAGGCAGGCTTCAGCCAGGTTTCACATAGACATATTATGTCACTCCTTCCTAATATCCCATAGATTTCATTATATTTGTCTTCAAAACTATAACAATTTATTGACGAAATTACCAGTCCCCTCCTCTTCCTGAAATCACTAACACCACAAACCATAAGTTTGATTTTATGTATACTTAAACAATGAATATGTGTAGAGGCAAGGAGAAAGGGTGCTCCGTGCTAAAAGTCAACTTTAAAATTCAAAGCATTAGCTTTACAGTGATACATAGCATGAGAAGATACTCCTGTTAGTTTTGGAGGAATGGCTTGCTAGATATGGGTAGGTGTGACCATTTCAAGAATGTTAATAAGCTCTATGTCTAATTGGTCATGAGATATATAGCTAATTAGCATAATTTATGCTAATTAGCTAAATTCGTATAAATTTTTATTCTTTTGCCCATAACTTTTGATCTAGAAATGTTTTTTTTTCATTCTGTTTTCACCATAGTAAACCTTGTGGGATGTTCCTTCAAATGGAATCATTGATTTTCCTATTTAGAATGAAAATCATGTTTCCATGGCAACAGAAATCAACAAAAATGCCTATTTTGGCCCAAAAACATTCTTTTTACATGCCAAATTTGGAACCTTTTCACCCAAAATAGAACGTTTTATCAAAAACCATTGAATTCTCCATAAAAAAGTAGCCTATAACAGTTTTAGTCATATTTTTCCTATTCTAGTCCATAGTGGTGCCCCCTGGTGGCTAAATCTGGTACTAAATCCCGCAGTAACTGTCCTTTCTGCTTGCTGGCTCACATATATACACATGTGAAAAAGCATCAACAAAAGAACAACAAATAAATGACTAATTACAGAATATACAAAACCTCTTCCACAAATTATCCTCGTAGAAGGGGTGACTGATTATACCAGCTTACCTATGTCAGCTATGTGGCTAATCAGATAAAAATCCCGGGCCCCCCCGACTTAGAAACTCCTTGGTGAAATGAATCCAGTCTGTGAGTTTCTCTAGAACAGGATTCATGAAATAGAACACTGACAGAATGGCTTCTTCATCTGACCATCCATAATACAAAAAAAGGGTACAGGGATATAATCTAAAGGACCCTAAGCGAGATTCTTTTTGCCATTCATATCCACCCAGACGTCCGTGAACTATGAAGGTTCAACAGCCCCATTCCACTGAGTCTCTCCACATCATGGCTGTTTCCCCTAAGAAACGATGCCAAATGCATCTGGTAAAATAGCGGTTTCTAGTCTAGAATGAGTTCACTGAACGGTTGTTTGATCCTGATACATAGGTAGATGAAGAGAGTATAATATGCAGAACTTTTTACTCTCAATAATGTTGAATGACTCATAAAGATCCTTAAGTCATTACTTATCATGTTCCCCACAGTATTGTTATCTTCCTTACACCTTAATAGACAAAACAAAAGGCAGTGGTTGGGTAACATACTCTCATCCCTTAAAGCCTGCATTATATAGACAGAATTATGGAAGGTTCAGTGAGGATAATACGTGCATTGCATATTACTTAAGCAACATCTAAGCTTACTATTATATCTGCCTCTGGCCTGGTTGAAGGTAATCTGGCCGAGCAATATACAAACGAGCTCCTCGTGCTTGGTGTGCCACTGTAGGCATGAGGGAAGGCAGGTCACAGGACAGAACAAGGAAGGGTGGTCACAGAACAACCTGAGGAAGGGTGGTCACAGGCCAACATGAGGGAGGTGGTCAAATGACAACCTGAGGAAGGGTGGTCACAGAACAACACAAGGAAGGGACCCAACAGAACAGAAATCATGTGCCTCTAGCTCACACCACTGATTACATTTGGACCTTAATGCTACGGAGTTGAGATCAGTGTGCAGGCTAGAGGCATGTGATTATAATCAGGCTCTTGCTAGAGGCACGTGATTTCTGCGAGTCTCGTTTTGTGGCCCAACTAGGTCATGATGTCATGACGTCAAACGCAGGAATGGCAGCTGCCCATCAGCAGTGATATTGGAACTAAAAAGATTTGGGATGAATAGTAAACCACATAATCATACTCCAAGCTGTAATAGAACTATAAACAATTAAAGGGCTAAGATACTGTCCCTATGCCATACATCAGTGACTGATGGTCATCAGTTGGCAGTGAATTGGCGGTTTTGTTGGGCATACAAAGATAAAATCACCTGCCTCTAGCTCGCACCACTGATTACCACTACCATAGCATTAAGTTATCAGTGGTGCTAGCTAGAGGCACATGATTTCTGTTCTGTGGGGACAGAAAGAGTGGTCACAGGAGCCTTCTTGTGTGATCCTGTGATGTACCCTCGTCGCATGGTCCTGTGGTATACCCGTCTTGTGTGGTCCTGTGACCTACCCTCGTCCAGTGGTCCTGTGACCTCTCTTTCCTTGTGTAGTCCCGTGACCTCCCTTTCCTCATGTAGTACTGTGACCTCCCCTCCCTCAAGTGGTCCCGTGACCTCCCCTTCCTGAAGAATTCCCGTGACCTCCCCTTCCTCGTGCGTAAAGTGAAACTCTATGCACCAGAGGCTCATTCATATATCATCAGCCGCTAATCTGATCATTTTGTTAAAAAGTATTCTTGACTTTGTTCGCAGACTAAACCAGAATTAGTTCAACTGACAGAAATCCATTGGGCTATTAATTGAAAACATATTTCACAGGCAGGAGCCAAGGCAAGGGGATCTATATTAGAATAGTGGCATCGTTTTTTTGTTGTTGATGTTGATATTGTTGTTGTTTGGGTTAAGCTACTTATTTACAAATGTCTGGAGGTTGGTACTCTCGAAATAAAATAAGAATATAACTAACAGTTTACTATCAAATCTGTCAATTTCCGTCCTCCTGCAATCATTTAGCCTTCATTTCAATAAACCACTCAGTACCACACAGTAATTTAATTCATGATATTTTTTTAATTGCATTTATGTGAAATAATAAAACGATATCTGCCTATCCCTTTATAGATAGATTGTTCTCATGAGCTACACATAACTGTATACATAGACGCACTGTGGCATCTACCTTTCCTGCTTGTCACTGCATTGATGATTTAAGGAACACCTATAGATGAGGCTACATGAGGTGGGACGCTACCCTGAAGCTATGAATGATGTTTCCAGACTGAGGAAAGGTCTGGGAACACAGTGAGTGCCCCCGGAGGCCATCAGGTCATTTCCTCCAGCCACATAAAAAGGTGTAATCTATTGAGAAGGGTGGAGTGCAAATGAGAATAGAAAAAGGTTATGGTGTCGTGGGCGGGAAAGGGGAACACAGAAAACATGCCGCCGCCTAAAACTCGTCAATACAGACGAGTTTAGGGTAGTCAAGGTGAAATGACCACCTAAACTCATCAAACTGACAATAGAAAGTTGTCATACTGATGACTAAGGTGGTCAGGATGACAACCTAAAGTCATCACTTTGACGACTTAAAGCTGTAGTTTTAGGTATCGTCAACCTGAGGACTTAAGTCGTCTGCACTGACTAGTTTCGTGCCTCTCAGTTTTTCAGTGAAGGGTCGGCTATGGAATTTTATGTCATGGCACATACGATCTTTACTTTAGTACAGTATACTGAACATGCTGTATTCAATGGGGGGATAGAATACAACAATATTATGTCTGTATTCAATGGCTGCTGATAATGTGACATGCTGCAAGAACACAGCTAAATATAGTTGAATTTCTTCATTTTAAATTTTTCAAAACTGTGTAGCCATTACATAAATGCAAATGTCAATTCCCCTGGAATATTTTTGCATCGTATTTGCCTGTCCACATTCAACTTTGCCTATAAGGCATCATACGGACAGCCTCACCTCGGTGAATACAATGCAAAAATATTCCATGGTCATCGACATTTGCTTATGTATTGTCTCTGATGTCGTCCTGCTAGAGTGAGTGAGTAATAGAGGTTTAACGCCATATCGACAGCTAAGGGCATATTCATGGCGAGAACTACATTACACAATTTCACAAAGGAATGTGTCAGTGCCTGCGCATATGTGCACCACACACATCCTGAGGGGATAGGAAAGAGGAGAAATGGACCCTTTTAAGCGGGCTAGGGAAGCCCCGTGTTGCTAGAGCAAGAAGGGCACTACCAATCATAACCAACTTGAGACTCCATACTATCTCCTCGTTATGTGTTTAATAACATACATTAAGGCGTTTATCTCACATTTTTCTCCATTTTGTATTAATTTTTTACCGTATAACCCAAGAATTAATCCAGGAGAAGACATTTTGTAAGTGCATGCGATCTGCTTGCTTTGCCAAGCAATCGTGGCCATGTTGTCACTCTGCCCGATATACCTCCACCTTTACACATCTTTTTCGGGTATAATCCAAGCGTGTCAAGCCCTGTTCTTCTAGCACCGGCAAATATACGATCTCTAGTTGGTGTTTGCCTACATTTTGTCTCCATTTTCTTCGAAATAAATAAGAATCCATTGATTTTCCATACTGATCCAACGGTACACGGCCATTTCGTCTTGTTGACGAAGTGGATAGATGCCCGGATGTACCTGACCTACTTTCGGGTCAGCAAGCAGCAATGGCGGGTACCGACCCATATCGCTATGGAAAATCAATGGATTCTTATTCATTTCAAAGAAAATGGAGAAATTAGATAGATGCCCGGATGTACCTGACCTACTTTTGGGTCAGCAAGCAGCAATGGCGGGTACCGACCCATATCGCTATGGAAAATCAATGGATTCTTATTCATTTCAAAGAAAATGGATAAAATTAGGCATGGCATGTTCATATAGGATATCTAACGATGTTTCCCTGTTAATAACTCTACCGGGCTCCATGGATTCTAGGCTAACAAGGTATGTAAACTTCAGGTATGTTGGAAAACTTTTTCAAATCCTTGATGTAGATTGACTTCTACCACCGGTCAACTTGGTATAATAGACAGCGAGCTCGCCTCCTGCCCCAGCGGCCGGGGATCGATTCCCCGTTGAACCTTAAATGGTTTTAACTGGAAAATGTATGGAGGAGTTGACATTGTATACTTCTCCAATTTATTAACATGTCCGGATTGAAACCAGCAGCTTCTTGAAGATGAAGAAAAGGTCTGAGAGTGCGTTATGGCAGAAAAGGAACTGGGGTTATGAGCAAAAAAGCACTGTCTAGGCCCAAATCGTGAGATAATTCTGCTTAAGCTGTGGGCCTTTTAATCGTCCTTCCACACGGTCATAATGGCCAGTGTATTCCACATACATACAATAATCTAAATAATCCTCACATTGACTGTAAACTGCATTCATAGGTATCCTTTCTATTCTAAAATAGTATAATCATGTAATGTCATTTTTCTTCTATTGTATTGGTTCCTTACTCCCTGAGCCTCTAAAATACTAACTTTGTAACTATGTATCCATTGGGTCCATTGCAAATGGAATCTAAAAGATACGTAATTCCCCCTTTCTGAACTCAGCTATTCTATTCTAAAGAACCTCGTAGCTTTTATTGACCATTATGAAAGACAGCGACTGGCATGGAGGACCTATAACTATGATTAATTAATCGTTGTTTCTTCTACAATTGAAGAGTTTGGTTCCAAAACGCAATAAATCTATTCCAGATTTTCAGCATATATACCCATTTTTTGTATTGCTCCCCTAAAGTTAATTTTAGTGCTATCTTGATGAAATCTTTACTAAACAAAATCTGGACACCTAAAAAAAATGTATTTTTTCAAAGAAAATAGTTTTGAACTACATTAAAGTATCTGTAATCTGTAGGGTTTTGAAATATTGGCCTCTTTTTTCAAAATGGCGTCAATTGCGTTTTGGAACCAAACTCTTCAATTGCTGATTAATCTGCCTGTATCTACTAGTATGCAAGTCGAGTAGTTAATTATCCTGTGAATAGTAGTAAATCCCCATATGCCATCAATTACAGGTTGTGGCCTATAATTGCTTAGCCACTAATTTTATCACCACGCATTATTCATATTAAGGAAACACCTTTCAAATGACAATTCATCAATTAGTGAACACATTAAGAACAACACCATTAGAATAAACCGCTAACACTAATACGAGGACTCCCATGACTCTAGGATCACTTTCATGCCTATGATCATTATCAGGTTTCTAGACTTTATCAAAGTGAGGACTTCATATAACTGTTGGAAAAAAGCACTGCTGTTATAGCTGCTCAGTCGTATTTTCTGAATTCTGTTACTTATGGTTATGTATTCTATTATCAGTTAGAAATACAGCATTGCTGTAATAGCTGCTCGGTCGTATTCTCTAGATTAATATAATTCTATTATCAGTTGTTGCAATATTACTGAAATATTCTGGTTAATTGCTGACAAATAGTGAGTAATTCCTGACATATATTGACTAATTGCTGACATTTTGTGAGTAGATACTGACATAAATGTTAGTAATTACTCACTAGCAATTGGTCAATATATGTTAGTAATTGCTCACTATTTGTCAGCAATTAGTCAATATATGTTAGTACTTAGTCACTATATAACAGCAATTAGTCAATATACATCAGTAATTACTCACTTTGTCAGCAATTAGTCAATATATGTCAGTAATTACTCACTATTTATCAGGAACTAGTCAATATATAGCAGTAAAATTACTCACTCTTTGTCAGCAATTAGTCAATATATGTCAGTAATTACTCACTATTTGTCAGCAATCAGTCAATATATGCCAGTACTTAGTCATTATAAAACAATACTTAGTCCGTATATGTCAGTAATTACTCACAATTTGTCATATATTCGTCAATAGTGAGCAATTACTTACATATATATTAACTAAATGCTGATAAAATGTAAGTAACCACTATCATGTATTGACTAATTGCTGACAAAATTGAATAATTACTAGCATATATTAACTTATTGCTGACAAATAGTCCATAGATACTGACATATTTTGACAAATACCAGTCAAGGCAGGATGCACAATTGAATCAGTGGCTATTTCTCTGTTATATATTAATAATTGCTGACAGATTGTGAGTAAGTACTGACATGTATTGATAATGGCTGTTATAGAGTGACCAAGTACTGATGTATATTGACTAATTGCTGACAAATTGTGAGTAAATACTGATATATATTGACTATTTGCTGGCAAATAGTGAGTAATTACAAATATATATCGAATAATTGCTGACAAATAATGAGCAATTACTAACATATATAGACTAATTGCTGACAAAAAGTGAGCAATTACTAACATATATTGACTAAATACTGATAACATGTAAGTAACTACTACCATGTATTGACTAATTGCTGACAATAGTGAATAATTACTAATATATATTAACTAATTGCTGACAAATAGTCCGTAGATACTAACATATTTTGACAAATACCAGTCAAGGCAAGATGCACAATTGAGTCAGTCGCTATTTCTCTGTTATATTTTGACTATTGGCTGACAGATTGTGAGTTAATAATGACATGTATTGATAATTGCTGATATTCAGTGACTAAGTACTGACATATATTGACTAATTGCTGACAAATAGTGAGTAATTACTAACATATATTGACTAATTGCTGATATTTAGTAACTAGGTACTGATGTATATTGACTAATTGCTGACAAATAGTGAGTAATTACTAACATATATTGACTTATTGCTGATATTTAGTCACTAAGTACTGGCATATATTGACTAATTACTGCCAAAATGTGAGTAATTACTTACATTATTAACTGACTGCTGACAAATAGTGAGTAATTACTGACAAAAAGTGCATAGGTGCTGACATATTTCGACGAATACCAGTCAAGGCATGATGCACAAATGAATCAATGCATCGTTCTCTGATGTTTATCAATGGGTTTCAATATGTAATATATCAATCTCAAGGTTTTCCACTATGTCAATTCTATTTTTTTAAACTTTCAGACCCATATTACCAATGGTTGCTAAAATAGAGTGCATAATAACAGTCAAGGCATGATGCACAAATGAATCAATGACTATTCATCAGCTGTTTATTGCCAGATTTCAAAGTGTAGTATATCAATTTTAATGTTTTCAAGCATACTGATTCTATTTTTTCAACTAATAGACCCATATCTTTGATGGTTGCTGAGATAGAGTCCATCATGCAAGTCAAGGCATGATGCACAAATAAATCAATGCCTATTCCTCAGCTGTTTAGTGACAGATTTTAACATGTAACATATCAATTACAAGGTGTTCAACCACATCGATTCCATTTTTTAAACTTTAAGATCCATATTCCTGATGCATTCAGAGATAGAGTGCATCATGCCAATCTGGGCATTATGCACCAATGAATCAACCCACATTTTCTCTGCTGTTTAACAATAGATTTCAAAGTGTAATATATCAATTTTAAGGTTTTCCACCATGCGGATTCCATTTTTCAAACTTTTACATGCATATTCCTGATGGATTCAGAGATAAAGTGCATCATGCTAATCTGGGCATGATGCACAAATGAATAAAATGCCATTAATCTTTTTAATGTCAATACTTAGTCACTAGGTGTCAGTAGTTTATACTTGCAAGCATATGAATTCTATAAGGGAGCAATGGCACATATCTATATAATATGTGACAGGATCTGCGAAAAGGACCCTTAGTGCAGGGTGCATTAAGGTCCCTATTCCCAGTATATGTCACATATATTGAAAAGTACCAGGACACTGCATAATTATGCTAATTATGCAAATAATATGTTCTGTATAAATCTGGGGTGTTTCATCCTCCTAAAAAACATGCCCCCCTAAAAAATCGGTTTCGAAACAGAATAACCAAAATAATTTTTTTGACTGGGAGCCTTTTTAGCCCAAGCTGGTCCACCTGTGCACTATCTTGGGCGTGGTAGCGCCCTACCTCCAGCCAAAACCTATCTGATTTAAGTGTCACCGGCAAAAAAGCGCAGGTTTGAGGAAGGAATGGATCGAAATAAAGGGTTTTTTTTGGGCGCGGGGGCAGACACCAGTCCAGGCACTGGCAGAGAGGTCCAAGAACTGGCAGTTTTACACAAAAGAAAACCACATCTCCCTTAATAATAGGAGTTTCCCATAGTGTGACCTATAGATTAAGGGTAGCTCCAGCTAGCGAACGTAATGGTGGTCTTTATTTTCAAATCTGCACAATGGGAACAAAGTTATCAATAATTTTAATCTATTACACTAACTTAGCGATCTTTTAAGGACAAATAAATGCATTGGTGCATCACGCTGACCTTATGGAATACAATGACAGGTGATCCAAGGGTCTCTCGGCTAATAAAAATGTGTAGAGTCTATTATACCAACCTAGCGATATTTTAGGCCTATTTAGCGATCTTTTAAGGACAAATAATTTATTTCATGGCCAAATACAATGCTGTACCTCTATCTGGAGTGACTATAACGATGTTTAGAGTCAATTATACAATTATGGCAATGTACAGGCTAATGTTTGTTTGTTTAGTTTTACGTCCGGGGGCCATCAAGGAACTCAGACATTCAAACAGCCTAATGTAGCGATCATTCTAACCGGTTAAAGTGACCATGTATCAGGCATCAGTTTATGTGTCCCACCAATACCCACCCCTATTATGAGGTGATTGGGTGCTGGGTGGTGCAGGGGGGGGGGTCTGACAGCTATACTATTACGAGGTGATTAGAATGAGGTGGGAATTGTAGGTGAGATCTGAGTTGGTAGCTTTCTCGGCTTCATGAAATCAACAAGAAAAGCGAATCAGGCGGCCCCAAGACGACCAAGTGGCCCAGAACGACCTGTGACAAACATACACTTGCATAGGTCTTATATAAATCCGTTTTGTTATTGCCTATTTAGTCTGAGGCGAGGTCTTTAATATAATCACGATCTGATGATTTCAGTAGCTGAGCTATTGTCCTCATTTTTGGTCGACAAATGGACGACGATTCCTCCCTGTCCTAGAACGCTGTACTATTGCTGGGAGTCTGGGACTCCCAGCTAATTAAGGTGGCTGGCGCGTATCATACAGATTTTCATTGCGCAGATTTTTTGCGCAGGTATAGAATGCATTTCTTCCATTAACCACAACCAAAGAATATAGATAGATGACCATGTGTATAGTAAAATTGTCACAGGGCTGGATTTGAACCTGGGACCTGATTCATGCCAAGGAAACACATTACTACTGTAATACAGATTGCAGTGGTGTTTGTAGCATTAGAATCTAATGGATACATTGATTGCATCTTCCCATTCCCTGCTCTTTTTTATTTCAATCATCCAAAACATTAGAAAAATGGCTGGGACTAATGGCTAATACTAGCGTGAGTCATCTCTGGCACCTAGTGTTTGTGGGTAAAAGAAGTTTTTTCTGCTGGTTACTGTAGTGCTTGTTTGTATGCAGCTACCTTGCGTAGTAATCTTCCCCAGAAAATGGGGACCATCATCCCCATACACGAGAGAGGTATTCCCTAGAATCCCGACCGGGCGAGACTGGGTATATCCAAACTTTCATTATAGTATTCTCCACTCCGCTCTTTTATTCAAATACACGGACATACCAATGGGTTATGATCTTACAAATGTAGGTCGGGGCCATACAGCCCAAAGAATTACGTTTGATAACATGTCATGATCAATCAGGTGTATGTATTATATGTGTCAGGCTGTAAGTTCTATCTGTCAGACCCCTCGTGGTGCAAGATATATCCATGGGATGATGTAACCCTTAAATCATGCCTGCAGGTTTGGGTTCCTAGGTCATCATGATTTACCTATGCAGTGCTGGCTTATATACTCCCCAACGTTGCAGTTTGCGGGATCCCATTGGTGCATCATAAAGACATTTTAGGAGTGTGTCCGAGTGTGTTGCTGTGCGACTAACATGATCCACGAATGTAGCATGGGGATTAAGACTCCCCGGGGCTAAATGCAGTCCTGGTATAAATATAATCTCCATGGCTGCATCTGTACAACATTGATGTTGTAATGTACAAATACTATGCGGACATGCAGAAAAGGGTTAATAGCAAAACGTCTTATCTGCAGCAGGCAGTATTATTTATTGACCTTATCTGCTCTGGCTGTGTACCTGGTGTGATTACACCCTTACACACACAACATGGGCTACCTGACCTAGAATGGCCTGCAGCATTCCTCCTCAACCCCATGCATACACTCCAACGGTAAATAAACTACCCCCTAGCAAGACCTGGCAGGTATGGGGAAAGGAAAACACTCTCAAGACACATGGACATGGGTTCAGTGGGCAAAGTGAGGAGCAGAGGGCAGGTAAAAGGGTGACACCAAGAGATGGGCAGGCACCGATAAGGGGGGATTGACAAAGAGTGAGTGAGTGAGTAATAGGTGTTTAATGCCATTTCGACAGCTAAGGTCATATTCATGGCAAGAACGACATTACACTATTTCACAGAGGAATGTGTCGGTGCCCACGCATATGTGCACCACACACATCCAAGGGGATAGGAAAGATGAGATACAGACCCTTTTAAGTGGGCTAGGGAAGCCCGAGATTGACAAAGACATGAACGGTGAGTTGAAGCATTGAGAGAAGAAGAACAAGGCAAAAAGATGGATGAAGAGAGACCCAGATACTAAGACAGATAGAAGCCATCAGAGAAATAGATAAAATAGATAAAGAGACAGACCAGACAGAAACAGACAGACACAGAGACAAAGAGGCAGATCAATAGAGACAAAGACAGAGAGTAATGTTAGAGAGAGAGAGTTGAGGCAGGTAGGCAGTGAGTAAAGCCATAGAGATAAAATGACTCCATGCAGCACTCATGCAACATACATAGTGTTAAGAAGCCACAGCCAGAAGAGGGACACAGCAGGAGACGATAGGTCTCCTAGAGAGAAGCTCACTTCTCAGGTGTCAGATTTATCAACTCTCGATGTTCCCGCCAGGCATCGCCGCAGGGGAACTCATTATCATAGCCGGTCATATGACCGCTCAGCCCGAGGTCACATGAGCCTCTGAAAATGTAGTTCACATTGGAGGTAGAGAAAAGGCAGACACTGATTTCCTTAGACATGTTGATGATAAGCATAATCGAGACAGACATCTCATACTTTAGGCCAACGGAATAGTGTGTTTGAGATTGCCTGAGCCAGACGGGAGAGCAGAAATAGGGCCAACCCTATTTTATTTCGGGTTAATCTTATGGAAGCAATGGGGATGCCATAAATTTTGAGTTGCTCTTCTATGTCCTTCGAGGGTCTATGCAGAAAGAATACTATGAATTGCATACATTTCAGACAAAGTTCCCCAGGAACAGAGCTTCGCTTGGTTCGCTTAATATTGGTGTTGAATCTAACATGAGCCCTATTCTGAGACCTTATACTGATCAATATACTGATAGAGCCTACTTCGAACTAGTTTTTCGTATGAGAAATTTGAAGTCCAAAAGCTTATTGATCATACTTGTCTATTCACATGGGTGTCAGGACAACTCTCACTGGAACCTCTAATAGCCTATACCGTGGCCACCATGAATATTGCCCCCGCCCATTTAATTTTGATACACACTAAACATGTGTTTATCTTTTGAACACTTTTGGCCCTATTTTAAATTAATACACTTTCTTGACAAACTTTGTGAAACACATTTCTTTTGGCAAATTACTTTACACTTTTACCAAAAATGTTAAAAATTCAAAAATGTTTAGATCAAAATATGTTTAGTCCAATGAAGTGTTATAAGGTTAAGAAAGTGTTTAGAATGGCTTTTAGGCAAATTATGTATGTCCCTCAATTCTCATTTTTCCTTCATAATTGATCCATGTCCCCTCTTTCACCTGGTGTTTTTAGCACCCCAAAAATATATAGATCTGCCCACAGTGGGATTGGCAGAGGTCTGCCTTGATTACTCGTGTGGACAAAAACGCCCATTTCTATTCATTTCCTTTGTAATTTGTGACTGTAAAAGTCACTGTAAGCAAATATTATCTATTTAGACATAACCCCTAAACATCTACCTTTATGTGATGAAAAGGAATCAAGTAAATCGGTCAATTATAAGAGATACAGACTAAAGTTGAAGATGTAAGAGTAAAACTACAATTAAATTTTGGACCCTGATATAGAGCATTATTAAGTATGTCCAGTGGTTACTCGGACGGACCATTGAGGTGAAAAAAAGGGTGAGAAGCCTAACTTTTTATCAAATTTTAGGATATACAATGATCTTTTATATTAGAGACAAATAATAAAACTTGCACACCTCTACCTATTTAGGATGATTTTCAGGATAAACATGGGTGGTTACTCAGGAGGACCAAATTTCCAGCCTGTGAACCTTCATACCCATACCCTGGCCATACTATTTCATGTAGAGCTCTATTTTGTTTTCCTTATTCAATAACACACATTGTAACACTATATTTCAGTAAGGCCAAGAAAAATAAAAGATGTGTTTCCAGTAACATGAACTGAAATGCTAGGGTCGGTAGGTCGGATTTTTTTTTTATTTCTTTTTTTTGTAATTTTTCTTTCTTTTTTTTTGTAATCTTGCATTTACCTTACCTCAGAGGAACCTTCCTCCTGTCCAATATAGACATGTTATATATCAAAGGAAAGGTGATTTCAAGATGGATTGGGGATGATTATGGCCAAGATACTGGGTTATACTACATGTGCCATAATGCCCTGCATACAATGCAAATCCTTTACGAAATGATTGGCCCCTGGTGCACCCTATAGTTGAGACTAGCGTAAAATCTCCCATTAATGTCTCCTGTATTCGAAAGTGGTTTCAGGCAGAGCTATGCATACATTGTAGTTGTTGTTTTTTTTAATTTTTGAGTCATTTATCACCAGCTGGGGAAGGGGTAGATGGATTTTTGCCTTCCAACTTTTTTTTAAACCCCAACTAATATGATCAGAACTATCATGATCCCCCGACTGAGAACTGATTTAGCTAAATGACCCCTACCTCCACTGTCAAGTTTTTTTTTGGGGGTTGCCCCCCCCCATGAAGGGACTGTTTCAAATTGCCCCTTCCCCTATATCTAACAAGACCCCCCAAAAAAAAAAAAAAAAAAAAAAAAAAACTGGGAATACATGAGTTATTATGCCTCTGTCTAATAAGATCATCGAGTATTTTAGTCTCATCCTGCATTTTTCAACCTGATAATGATAAGTCGTTATGTGCAGTCAATACAATTTTCTTTTCGAGTAGCCTCTTTAGGTGAAAGACAAAAATTTCAAAAACAATACAAAAACTTGCCAGGCCTGCAGAAATTAGTAGACTGTTAAACACAATATCTGCAACCTTGGGACCCTGACCTGGGCTAGATTTTGGTTTTTACAGCTAACAAATCGGACCATTATTAAAAAAAAATCCACAGCCTAAATCAAAAGGCTGTACTTCATAGTAGGTCTTGTTTTGCAAAGAAAAAAAATACAAATCGGGCCTGTTTTCCTATGGTTGGTCGGTTACTGGAAACACACCTTTTTTTTTTCTTGGCCTAATGTAAGTCATATGTGCATTAATCATTTTTTCTATTAGGGATAATGGGAAGTGGTTACTCGGGCGGACACCCTACCTCCCCAATGGTTTTTTTTAACCACAGAAAGTAAAAATGCACCTAGAGACCGAGTTCCTGGCTTAAATTGTGACGGGCTTCCCTAGCCCACTTAAAAGGGTCTATTTCTCCGCTTTTCTATCCCCTCGGATGTGTGTGGTGCACATATGCATGGGCACTGACACATTCCTCTTGTGAAATTGTGTAATGTAGTTCTCGCCATGAATATGACCTTAGTTGTCGAAATGGCGTTAAACCTCTATTACTCACTCAATCACTTAAATTGTGATTAATACAATAGGTTATTTGCAGAGAATGGTGAAAGTTGTATTTCTTATAAATTGGGCAAGAACTATAATTGTGAACCAGCAAGCAGAAATGGGAGATCCTGTTTTAGCCACCAGGGGGGCACCATGATGGACTAGAATAGGAAAGATATGCTTAAAACTGTTATAGGGCACTAGAATTCAATGATCTTTGATAAAATGTTCTATCCTTGGTGAAAAGGTTCCAAATGTGGCATGCAAATAGAAGGACTGGTTTTGGGCCCAAATAGGCATTATTGTTGATTTATATTGCCATGGAAACATGGTATTCATTCAAAAAGGAAAATCAATGATCCTATTTGAAGGAATTTTTCACTAGGTTTACTATGGTTAAAACAGAACAAAAATACTATTTCTAGATCAAAAGTTATAGACAAAAGAATAAAAAATTATGCTAATTTAGCTAATTAGCATAAATTATGCTCATTATAGATGTATCTCATGACCAATTAGACGTAGAGCTTATTGCCATCCATGAAATGGTCATAACTACCTATATTTAGCAAGCAATACGCATAAAACTAACAGGAGTATCGTCTATTGCAATATATCACTGAAAAGCTAGTGACCTGAATACTGAAGTTGACTTTTAACACGGAGCACCCTTTTCCCTTGCCTCTACACTATTGAAATTAACATGTCATAGGCCATTGGGGGGGGGCAAATCTGGAGCCTAGGAGGGCAAAAACTCAATGTTTCACCATAAAAAAGGGTGCCCCCCCTCGATATTTGATCAGATTCTACAAAATGAACCACATATAACATATACAGGCCCATACAATAGCCCTGGAAAAAGTCCCAGCCTGGAACACTGAAAATTCCGTCCATGCCCACGTGCACCATTGGTTAGAAGAGACCTTCAGCGGGTACAGAATGTCAAATCAATGTTGAGAATAAAATGATAAGTGTTTAACGGTAGATTGCAAAGCACAATAGCAATATATAGGTATCTCTACAGTGGACCGCATAGCATTGCCAACAAGTGTTTGATATTATTATATTAAAAGCTGATTGACGTTTTCCCATTTCGATGTGACATTTTATGGCTTTTAACATTAATCTGGACCTTGTAATATAACTTTATTCACTTGTGAAAAGGGAAACTTGTAAGAGGGGATTGCGTATGGAAATGGCTGTTGACCTTGCAAAGAAAATATCAAACCATAAAGATTAATGAGAAAGCTCATCTGAAAGGGGTCGAAGTTCCCACCGCTGATAAGAATATGGGGTTACCAATTGTCTCAACCACAATGATTATCCTACACTGCAAATAAAAATGTGGCAAATTAATTAAGATACAACGTGCTTTACTGCAATGTTTTATGTGCTGTAGAATGCATACTGTTTTACTGCGGTACAAATATGGTGGCTCACTGTACGGTTTTCATGGATGCTTGGTAGACAGTCACCTTTAGAATGTAGGGCCAGTGTCCATAATGTGTTAGCTTTAACATCAACCCAATAAAAACACTTCTCTACATCAAAAATCCTCCAAAGAATATAGTCCGGTGAACCCCTATAGTGAGCTAAGCTTCATATGGTTTGACACTATGATGTGCAAACAGAAGAGTGTACCAGGAAAATGAATCATATGAGACTAAAATGATTTTGGCAACCCGTGGAGATAGGGGAACATCCCCTCTAACCTTTGACCAACCTCAAGGTGGCTGGCGGGGATTGTTAGGACACCAGGGGTCTCATGTTACATTGACATTATGGATAAACAAACTTGAAAAGTACATGAAGGCTTGGCAAAGTTTGAACCCTGGATCTTTTGAGAGCAAGACTGAGACCTTACACATGAGCCATGGGGGCTGCAATATGCGACCAAATCTTAGTGCCAAAGAAGTTATAAAAGATTTGATTACTTTTGGATATGAATCTGGGGATTTATGTGACAAATCACTAAATGTGATCAGCCAAGCAAAACCACCCCTCTGCAGGGAAATTCATTATCAAAGTTCATCTCAAGATCTTTAAAATGAGACATCATTGACTTAGATATTCCTAGTAGTTATGTCAGAACCCCTCCTTGAACATAGGTCGTTATTCATATCTGAAATCGATGAATAAGCTCTAAATACATTATAAACCATAATAATGTCTAATAACACAATAAATCAGCCTTTTTCACAAAAAAAAATGCATAACAATATGCTGATTTTTATCATAGATTTTGATCTAGAAGGAATTTTCCATTTCTGTTTTCAGTTTTGGGTTTTTGGTGAGTATCCCCAAAAATTGGCATAAAAATCTGCAAATTTAGATCATTGGAATGGTTGCCATGGCAACCAGGAACAGGCATATGGGTCGATTTCTCATGAAAAATGTTCATTTTACCATCCAAATATTGGCCATTTCTACCGAAAATGGTGCATTTTAAATGAGACCATTGGATTCTGCATCAAAAATTAGCTTGTTATTTTTATAATCATTTTAGAATAATTTTGCCCCTCCAATGCCCCCTGGTGGCCAAATGGGGAATTAAAAATCCCTCGCAGAGGGGTGTTCTCCCTTGATGGGTCACAAATGATCCTATATAGGGTTGGATCTTCTGTATCTCAAAAATATGCATGGACCCCCTACTATGTTTGCACATATAAAAAGTACAAATCATCATGGGATTCTGGTGTGAATCTGACGAAAATCTAATTACCTATAGACTATCCCCGCCAGCCACCTTTAAAGATTTGTCTCACCGAGAAGGATTAGAAATTATTGGAGTGAGTAATAGATGTTTAACAGTTGCTTAATGCCATTTCGACAGCTAAGGTCATATTCATTGCAAGAACTACATTACACAATAATATCTTACGGTCTTCAAAAATGCAAGATTAAACTGTATGCTGATGACATTGTGATTTATAGTTTTAACAAAGATGTAGACTTGGTTACTGAGAATTTGAATGAAGATGTAATTAACTTTAAACGTTGGGTTATCAAAAACAGACTAACAGTAAATCCAAGTAAAAAAAAAATTATGTGGTTTTGTATTGCTCATAAATTTAAAAGATGTCCGGATTCTACTATAGACTTCAATGGCAGCACTGTGCAAACTGTCACCTTCTTTCCATACCTAGGTGTACATATTGACAGTAAACTTAGGTTTGATAAACAGATTAAAATTATTAAGAGAAATGTATGCAATAAACTTTTTAGGTTTGCTAAGTTAAGAAAGTTTTTGACATAAGAGCAAAGTGTGAAGATATACTGTTGTACAATCAGACCGATTATAGAATATTGTTCATTCATAAGTACCAGTTGTAATGAGGATGGTCTTGCCGCATTACAACGACTGCAAAATAGAGCTCTTAGAGTTTGTCTGAAATGCAATATTAGACGGTATAGTGTTAAGGAGTTACATGAAATTTGTTAGGTTTCAGTGTTAGAGAAAAGATTTGACATGCTTTTTTTATGCCTAATGTATAAGAAATCAAAGACTGTGTTAAATAGACCACAATCCTATAACAGAAGGTCTCAAAAGAAGATTGTCTTTAAACTACCTAGGGTTGTTACTAGACACTATAAAAGATCGCCATGGTAAAGAGGGGTGGCTCTCTAGAATACTCTACCTGAGGAGATTCAGAGAGCCACAACAAAGGTAAAATTCAAGGAGGGTGTGATGAAGATAGAAAATATAAGGTTGAACCTGAAATTGGGTTATAATTGACAATGAGAAGCAGGTGTAGAAACTGCGCCGCTTCATATTCATATTCATATTCTGAAATCAGGTTATAATTGACAATGAGAAGCCGGTGAAGAAACCGCACCGCTTCATATTCATATTCATATCCCTTTTCATGTTATATCCATATTGATATTGTTGATGTTCCCATATGCATATAACAGCAGTATAACACTTGAATTATCACTTATTTGAACTCAAAACAAGGTGTATCTAGCTGTAATCATGATGTACTGAAAAAATGTGTAGAGGCACAAATCTCTATGTATGACACATTTTTTTCCTTCTATCTATTTTGCTTTAAGTTTGTTTGTCTGTACTTACTATGTTAATAACCTGTTGTGTGAATATTGCCAGCCCCTATTTCTTCTCCATCTCCTGATTGTGTTCATATTGACATTTGTCAAGGTCTATGAAGTTAGTGTAGTGTTTCATTTGTGACTTTCCTTTAAAAATCAATAAAACTTGGTCTGCTCTATAGCATTATTTAAATGAACATAGCAGTTCATTAATGCAATGAGCAAGTCCAAAAAAAAATCAGAGGAATGAATGTGTCAACATCTGCACATATATGCACCATATAAATCCAAAGGAGTAGGGAAGATGAGATATAGACCATTTATGTGGGCTGGGAAAACCTGTAAAATGACTGAAAACTACAATGATTCATTTCATTTGCAAAATGATTACCACGCCCCAGAGACTAATTTGTAGGTGAAGAGGATTGCCAGGTTCCCTATGAGGTCACCCTTCCCATGCTCTCATCCTCTTTATATCCTCTTATGTTGGGGATGACCATGAGCTGGGTTGATGGTATAGTGTGATCTCGTACCATACTACCCATCATCATCATCAGGCTTCTCTACTGCAGGTCTATCCCCTATCACAGAATACATCCTTCCTCTGACATGTGATCAAAGTAGGACTCATGGTGTCCAAGACAAAGGATACTGCATCCTTTTAAGGGGTACCGTACATACTCCCACGCCCAATTGACATTAAAATACATGAAATGATGAATACAGCCATGCTGAGTATATGTCACCAGTGATGCTTTCATGTATCATACACACCCATATTATGGGTGTATATCTCATGCCCACCTTAAGGGTGGGCATGATGCATCAGTCCATTGGTGCATCAAGATAACCGAGGAATACGAACCTGGATGCAACATGAAGCCATTGAACTGTTAATGGATGGGAGGTGAACTGAGAGGTTTTAGATGATGCTCTGCCTGCAGCATCAAGAAAATGAGGTACAAGGGGAATAGAAGATGATAAAGGGTCTCTATCTGGATGCAGATGTAATGAATAGGGAACCCCGTGTGAGACTTCAACCCTTATCTGCTCCCACCTCCATCTTATCTCTAAGTGCTCAATGGCATGCCCGGAGACTCTTTAGGACAATGCCGCTTCACTTCTAGGAATGGTCTACAGTGATAAGGACAGGAGTCCCAGGAAAATGGTGTATCGTTTGGCTCATGAACTAGCCATAGAGACTCCCTCATAACGATCCCTTTCTGGCCATCTTTGAACAAAGCGGTATTTGTTTGTCAGCAACCCAAGACATTTAAGTGCAGGTTCATTTATAATGGGAAACACTTATTGGCATATTTATTTTTCTTGTAGCAGAGCACTCTTTTTGCAACAAGTGCTTTATTCGCCACTTGATTAGGATAAATTATTGAGTGTTGTCATTCTCATTTCTACTCCTGAAGACTCTAGCATTCTCCATAGTATGTTCAGACATTTGACAAGCATAACTCCATATAGAAGTAATAAAATTTAACATCCAGTCAGGCAATGGCAACAGTTATGAAGTATTGTAGTCCTTCATAAGATGTATTGTAAAACATGACATAAGTCCACCCTTAAAAATATGTTCGTTTCCTGTCCAGAGGGTGGGATTTTCAGACCCATGAGGGAGGGACAAAAAGTTTTTAGGAAAATATTTTTATTTATCAGGAACATCATAAGCGGGGACTGCATGAATTTGTCATTACATTTTAAGATTTTGTGACTGGAAACCTAGTTTATTGTGCTGATGGATGAAAAAAATAAATTATTTTTCAGAAATTTTCTCATTCTCACAAAAGAATCCACGAGGTCTCTGGACAGGAGACGAATATATTTTTAAGGGTGTGCAAATGATTAATTATATGTTATTTTGTCCTTGCCATAATCTGCTTATGAAAAGTCCCTTACCCCATTGGGAAAATATACGCAGGCTTGTAGCATCATCAGGGCTCCACTTGTTGTGACTACTGCAAAATCTATCCTATATCAGTAGACTGTTTTTGTCGTTTATTTTGCTCATAAGACCGTTTTTCTCCTGGAACTTATATTCAAAAAGGATTCGCTATATTAGATTGTTAGGAGAAGCATTTTATTCTATTTCATATTGACCTAAAATCTCAAACTATCATACTTTACTTACAGGTGAAGGCGGCGTGTAGCTGATGCTTTACGGTATGTCCAACTTGGTCCTTGTTGCGTAACGTTCTGACTCAGCATTACCTGTATTACAGGGAAGGAATGACGTAGATATCCTCCCTTACATCATACACCTGACCCTGCATCATTAAAGGTACATTCTCTTAGACATTAAGCCTTGTTAACCTATTAAGGGTCACATGAATGCAGTAATGAACTGTGTCCATTGGTACATCCCACCCCCTGAAGGTATCCCCTAATTAGTAGCTTACCAGGGCTCCTTAGACAGACAGACAGACAGACAGACAGCCCGACAGACGAGAGTTACGTTGTGGGGAAAAATTTGGTCTGGGCACTGTGGGGTTGGGTAATGGGTACAATCGATCACTGTGGGGTGCACATTTCATACATGTACATATGTACATTATGGGGTTAAAATGTCTGAATATAGTGGGGTCATATTGTTATTCAGGAATATATTTCATTAAATAGCAAGAACAAGAAAGTAGCTTTGATGGCCTTCGAAACGCACCTAAGATCAAGTCGATCGGACCAGCGGTTGCTGAGATATTTAGTTTTGAAAGTTTTAGCAGAAGTATCGTAAAAGAGTCCCTATTCAAAGTATGAGTTTCTGGCTGTGCTATTGGGCGTGGACACTGGATCATGGCTCAGTGGGCATTCACTCTTGCACCTACATGATGCAGGCTTCATCTGCTCACTGTAGGACTATTTGGGAAAAAGTGCCTCCGCTGCGTGATGGGGCCCGTCAAAGAACTGTTTGTTTTTGCTCTAACCCGTGAACCATTGAACTTAGAGACACGGGACCGGGTGCAAATCGAAGCTTATCGCAAGGGCTATCAGGCAATCTTCAAATTGGAACTAACTGTCTCAGTTACTGAATACACGGGGTGCAATCATCTGTTGTTATGGGGTTACTGTGTCTGAAGATGTGGGGTGCAATGTCTGTCGCTATGGGGTTATTACGTCTGTGCATGTGGGGTGTTATGTCTGTCGTTATGGGGTCATTGCGTCTGAACATGTGGGGTGCAATGTGTATTACTCACTAGGGGGCAGTAGGTGGTGATACTGTCTGTAATATGCACAGACTAATGGGGTCTGTCTGACAGACACGATCATTGTGGGGTTGTACCACGATCTCTTCACGTGCACCCCACAAGGTCATTTTGAACCATTTTAAGGACATTGCTTGTGGGGTCAACCCCACAAGCAAGAAATGACCCCACAACGTAGCGTTGTACTTATAAAAACCCCACAGTGTAGCTCTAGTAAACACAGCCCGACAGGCTGACAGACACGCAGACACACAGCCCGACAGGCTGACAGACACGCAGACACACAGCCCGACAGACAGACAGACAGATAGATAGATAGATAGATAGATAGATAGATAGATAGATAGATAGATAGATAGATAGATAGATAGATAGATAGATAGATAGATAGATAGATAGATAAATGTGTCATGTCGTTCCTACAGTGTTGATACAAGGGTTTGCAGGATGCACAGCTGCAGTGCTGGTGGGTTACTTGTTGGGTAGGTTTTCCCATCTAACTATGACATTATAAGTGGTAGTAAGTGCAGTATGTTAATGGGCTAAAATACCATGGTCATGTAATATCATCAAATAATGTCACACCAGTGGTCCCACAGAGAGCCATGGTCCAAAACAATAAACAACTTCTCATGCCATCATACACTAAATCTATAATTCACTGGTAAAGCATTGCTATTTTGATCATAGATGTGATAATCGACATCACCATATGCCACCCATTTCCATAATTTTGTTATTAAATAATTTTTTTGAATATGGATTCAAGTACCTGATGACTCAGTAGGTGTTTGTATAACGCCAGAAGCAGGAAAGCTTTATCAGAAACCCTCGTCCTAAATCTAAGCCAAAAAGGAGAGTTATTACTAGCGAACTGGCAGTGCCATGTGAATTTCCTAATACAGAGATCTATTTGTTGTCTTTCTTCACTTCAAGTGCAGATTGGTAAGTAAAATGAGGTCTACAATACAACATGTACTTTGATACAGACCTGGTTTCGCGAATTCGATGCATTTGAGGAGCCGGGTGGCCTCCGAGAAAATTTTGGAGTAGAGTGATTTATCTTTTCATGGGTATACTATGGGTGTAACCTGTCCCTGACTTAAGGGAGGTGTACACAGTATTTGTGGTGAACTCATTTCCATGCATAGATCTAGATACATATGTGTTGCAGGTACATGTATTGCATATCAACATGATCTATAAAATAGGTTACATTTCAAAAGCTGTTGCTAGTCTGGGAATGTGAATGGAACAAAAACGTTCCATTTTAGCTTCTTTTCCTTTGAATGCTCTTATAGGATGGAATTTGAAAGTCATTTTAAGGTCTAATGGTTGTATACTAAATTTGGAGTTGATATCTGGAGCCCTTTTTTTTCTTTAGTTGATATTTCAATTATTAAGCTCTTCAAAGTTGCATAGTTACTAAAAATTAGGATGAAATAGGCAAACATAGGGTAATATAGCAGTTGTCATAATAGAGAACCTATATAGCCAGATGACTATCAGTTTGATGCCTCGCATTATTTACATAGTCATTATGGCTGATATTATGATGTGTATAGTCAATACTGACTACACCTCCCAGAGAAGCTGAAATAGGTATCTTATCTGTGACCCATCAAGGTAAAACATAGACTGAGGACCTGCCAGTGTTCTGTACCTACACTACAGACAGATCTCAGCTACTGCGCAACCCTACATACATGACTGGGCTCTTAGTAGAATGGATGGGCAAATCTCATTGGTCAGATAAGGGGGTAGTGTGGCTGAGGAGATGCATGTCTGCGCTATGTGTATTGTACTAAGGATTAGAGGCTCAGGGGAGGAGGGAGGGGAGGGGGGTCAGGGTCAGGGGAGGGGATAGCCCAATACACAGTCATGTACCTACAAACAGATTCTTATCTGAATCAAAGGGGGGCAATAAAGTATTAAGTAATTAGCTGGAATACACGATCAGATATTCTAGTGTGAAGGTCATTTCAGCAGGGGCTGATACCTGGGGGAGAATACGCTCTGCGCTACGCCCGAGGTAAGCCAGGTTAGGTAAAATACCCCTCCACGGGGGATTTTTGATTCCTGATTTGGCCAGCAGGGGGCATTAAAGGGGCAAAATTCCTTTAAAATCATTATGAAAATATGTTAAGCTAATTATTTCATGCAGAATTCAATGGTCTCATTTAAAAGGCACCATTTTCAGTAGAAATGGCCCATATTTGAATTGTAAAATGAACATTTTTCATGAAATATCCACCTATATGACTGTTTCTGGTTGCCATGACAACCATTCTAATTATAAAATTTGCCAATTTTCGGGGATATTCACCAAAAACCCAAAATTGAAAAGAGAAATGGAAAATTCCTTCTAGATCAAAATCTATGATAAAATCACCATATCGGTGAATACATGTATAGCGTTTCTCTTATAAGAATTTGAGTTGTGACTCAGGTGAAAGTCAATTACCCCCTCTGGTGTGATATTTTGTTTAGAATATAACCATCAAAATACATAAAGCAATAGATTGATAGCTATCTCCATGCAGAGGGGAAAATTGGCAATCATAAAGAAGAAGAGGGGGAGCTAAAAAAAAGCACAAAAAAATGGAGATTGCGGTACTGAACTGCATATTTTACCTTTATTCATTTTCTGCTAAGCTTGATAGATTAGACATGTTGATGGTGGTTAGGCAAAGGCAGGTAGGCAGGTCCCGTGTGGGTAATTAGTGTGGGCTAATAATGGGGTCTTAGTGAGGGACTTATTGCAGTGACCACTCGAGCCTGGCAAAATCCCAATTAAAGACTGGGGAGAGCTGCTCTGGGCATTGCATTACCTCACCAAGGGCAGTGTAATTATTATGTTACTATGTCAACCTGCATGTCAACCTGCATAGTACCTTTGATATATGAACTCGCCTCCCTGGCACTGGCATACGTGACACTCTGAATGTCAAGAGGCAATTCAGGAGGTTATGTCAACAGCCCATGGAAAAATAATTCATAAGGGAAAACTGGGATAGACTGTGCATGAAAAAGCAGGGCACCGTCTTGGTTTCTTGGTGTATTACCAGATCTTATAACATTCCTTGTCGATTTAGTAGTACGTAAATGTATTTTGCCCGTGTTCTGAAGTAGGAATTTGTTGGAGAAAGAAAAACGTGCCCTGGCATTGAAGAAACAGGGGTCAGACTGAAATCAATATCCCCCGACCTAGAAATGACTAAATCTTCTGGTTATATCAAAATATCTTATGATTTTCAATATGATATATGCTCCCTCTGAGAAAAAAAAGTGTAGAATAGAATTAAACTTTTTGAATCAGTTCTTCATTGTTAATTTCAAAAATTTTGTCTTATCATCACTCTCGTGGTAGTTGCTCAACCCGCGCAAGTCACTTAATTAGATTGCATTTGTTCGTGATTGTATTGCCACTGCACAGATTTATTTTCAAAGCGTTCTATGAAATAAAATGATACGGAAATGAGGCATTTGACAGTGTCACACAAAACGGCATGAAAATAATTTCATGTTGAAAGATTCCAGTCAGAGAAACCCTTTGAGGATCTTTGCTGGAGATTGGTTATCATTACAGTTAGTAATAGTATGCACAGATCTGTATATCTCTACAAAAGGACGAAAGTCAAGCAGCGAGACTAAAACCTGTTGACAATTTCTTTTTCCATTTGACAGTCAGCTCAACTGCTACAGGAGAGACACATGAACTCAGAGGAAGAATCCGTTTTGTCTGACTCCTTGTGGGTCTTTAGAAATTGAATTTCAGTAAAGGTAACGAGGGTTGTATACGGAAAGGCTATAGGCTCTCCCGTAAGTGTACCTCACTGAGCTCTGACTCTCCTTCAGGCATCCCCCAGATATTCAAAAGTTTTTTTTCAGTCACAGCATGAAGAACACTTAAAGTCCCTCTTAATTTATCGTTTACACAATTGGATTTCAACACTCTACTCAAAATGGAAACTAAGCGGATACTTTATTGGTAAGGAAAAGAAACTTTAAATTGCACCTCACTAGTTTTTGCAATAACATCATCACTTGAGTGTCTTCAGAAATTCAATTTCAGTAAAGGTTACGAGGGTTGTGAAATTGAAAAAAAAACCTTTGACCAAACTTAACCATTTTGAAATATTCTACCATACCAGCAGTTCGGGAAATCATTGTGTTCTTTGGGTGCTTTAAAGCCAATTTAAGCCACAAAAACCCTTACCTAATCGGTTCCAGCACTAGGAGACGCAGTTAGCAGGGTTAGAGAAGTGTACATCAACTTGATGTAATAGGGCCCCTGCAGTAATGTTAGATTATATTTAACAGATTATTATAATTCTGTCCAAGTATCCATACTGATGTAGAGTAACGATTATAATCAAATTGTTTACATGTAGGGTCTACCATAATATTAAGCAGTATTATATTATAGGTAAAGTTATAAAGTTGCCCATTTTCGCCACTGCTTACCTGAGAGCACATAAACACAATGCTGTCAGCCTACAGTGGTGCTTCTAACACTTCTGCCAGTGCTTCCTCCATGTTACCATCATTGGTTGTTGTAAGGATACAATTTTAAGAGGATCATAGATATACCCCTGATCGTAATATGATTTGATAGGGATTATCTAATTAACACTGCATCTGACAAAGTACACTTATTGGTATTTTGCTACTACTAACAATACAAGGGGTCGGAGCCTGTACACTACAAGGCCAGGGATTATATATTGCGTCTGTTCATGGTAGACTTGAAGAAAACCTAATAGCCACAACATATTGTTTTATTTTCAGCTAGTACTGTACAGTTTAAAATATTGAAACAGGGTACTTTAACAAGTCTAGGTTTGGCCGTCAACAACAGTAGGTACACATTTTCCAGGGCCCAGACCTAGTCTTGCTGTATATGACATAGTGTAGAGTGGACTCAGTGTAGGGAAATGGTCGATTTTTTGAGCGAGGATCAGTAGAGGTTAGAGGTAATCAGGTCACTGTGTGTCTGATTAATAAAAACGTGGCCCCTGCCCTCACACGTCAGCCATTGAGAGGTTCTGTGAGCCGAAACAGGGAAAAAACATTTGTCAACTCATGCGGTGATCACCCTTAACATGTCTAGGATTTTCAAAAGTTAAAGTTTCGATTAATGTAAAACGTTGAACGCCTCGTGTAATGGCCGATGAAATATTCTGAAAAGTTTTAGCTTGCACCCTGAACTTTGGAAAAGGCAATAAGCCGCACCTGAGCCCATAAAAATTTTAATTCTACCAAATTAGTACAAAGTACCAATATCCCGTGTATTGAAAGGTATGAGGAGATGAAGACCATAACTTGGATATGGGCAATGTCACCGAAACAGTCAATACTCGAGCCAAAACATTGGCGTGCCTTCTACGTGGGGATGAATCCTTAGTGTCTTATATTATGTGATACTTTAGCATTTTTCTAACATATGGGTAGATATCTTTCAGAAGCCTAGCTTACTAAACTGAAATTAAGCCCCAAATACCTAAAAGACATAGCCATAGTTTTGATGGTTATATAGAATTGCATAGGCATTATATATAGGGCTCATAAATTATTATGTGGTTAAAGTCGGTTATTTCAGTTTAATCAACTTTTAATTGATCAGACTAAAGTTACTAACAAGATCTGTAGAGGACCACCTGGTTTAAATAAACAAGTGCTATATACAAAAAAATGTCACAGGTGAAGGACTCAATCCTAAGGAGATGCCTATGAAAATGAAATTATTCAGCATGCCCTTTGTACTCTTATGGGACAAAGGTATTGAAATTGAATCATGATGAACTGTCAAAAGCTACTGATATTTTCAAAAACAATAAAAAAAAAACAATCAATGCACAGTGCCATCCATAAATATTTAAGTGTGCATCAATGCATCATGACATCCATAAAGGGTAAAGTGTGCATCAAGGCACTGTGCCATCCATAAAGGTTTAAGTGTACATCAATACATCATGCCCTCCATAAAAGGTTAAGCATGCACCAATGCACCATGCCATCCATAAAGGTCTAAGAGTGCATTAATGCATCGTGCAGTCCATAAAAGGGTTAAGCATGTGCAAATGCATCGTGCCAGCAATGAAGGGTTAACTGTGCATCAATGCATCATGCTATCCATAAAGGGTTTATTGTGCATCAATGCATCATGCCATCCATAAAGAGTTAACTGTGCATCAATGCATCATGCTATCCATAAAGGGTTAATTTTGTGTCAATGCATCATGCCATCCATAAAGGTTTAAGTGTGTGTCAATGCATCATGCCATCCATAAAGGGTTAAGGACGAGATAGCCAGGCGCCTAGTGGTCATTGGGGGAACTAATGCATTTAGCTCATTTAAAGGTATCTGCCAGTTTTTAAAGCAAATTTCTATCATTATTAGTTCAAAAGTTATGCCTTTTAATATAAATGAGAATTTTCATTAAGATTGGAGAAACCTTTCAAAGAGACTGTTACACCCCCCTCTACCCCCCTCTGACTGTACTCCATAGGCTTATGGGTCAGGTCGCCAGAAAGCAGTAGATTTTGTGTTTTTGAGTGATTTTGGACTTGTATGGCTCTGGAGAAAGAAGTTGTGAACCAATCTTGTCTTACATAGACTCATTTGATAGAGAACACTTAGGGCTATCAGAAAAATGTAGATTTGTGGTCATCCATCAAAAACTTTAGGACTTATAGCCTGCCGAAGTGAAAAAAAGGCCAAATTTGTTCTTTTTTATACTTTTTGTATTTTTTACAAGTGTCCTGTATTGAATAAAGAATAATATAGAGTATCCCAAAGTTATTTTTGGTATTGTATATGATCATAGGTATCATTTCCATGAGGTTTGGACATGTTACTAAGTGAGAATTTTTCATGATGTGTCTTTCAAAATGGAAATCTGTAATTTGTAATGTCCGGTACCTAAATCTAAATCGGTTATAAAACATGGAAAAAATGAAGTTTCAAAATCTTTGTTATTACCCATATGAAGGACCCTATCATCCCCTACTTTGGTGAAGAAATTGTTTGTCTACTAGCATTTGTCTCCATATAAGAGCAGCTTATGTGAAATAATTCTGATAAAAGTACCGGACGTTACGTAACATCCGGTACTTTTATCATCATGTAGGAGGCAGGCTACTGTGCATGCATAACTCAAATTTTGTTCCATTCTGTAATTGAAGTCAATAATAGACATATTGGCCTTGTTATTTCATGTGTTTGTTATGCATAATGGGACATTCTTATATTACTGAGAGCAACTTCAATTACCTCCATATTTCATTTTTTTGGTACCGGACGTTACATGACACAAAACAAGCAATAAAAATGGAACCGGATGGCCTAGATCGGTATTTTTTGGTCTTCTGAGCTAAGGAGATGTACCTTGAGGTTATATAAAGTAATTAGAAAATTAGTTTTTCAGGGCCTTCAAGGGCAAAATCTTACACTTTCTGACGACCTGACCCTTATGCATTGGGGTACTTTAAACCCTTTCACACACACTCACCTTGTGCAAAAAGTAGCATTGAAACATTAAGATTTTATATTTCTATATTGATTAACACATGTCAATAGACATAACTGTAGTTTTTAAAAAAAATTTTGTCCAGTTTAGGAATTATTCACCAAAATTTCTCTAAAATTGCACTTCACTAGGTAATGGCTCATTCAGCTCAATGCTAAAGCATCCTACAAAAGATGGCTCCTACCTAAGAAAGTAGCATTGCTGCCCCAACTTTTTATTTCACTTTTCAATTATACATCATCTAAAGAACAAATATTTCAAGTTAAAAGGAAATCCTTTGTCAATTAATTTTTGCGTCACCTGGAGCCCTTGTGCATCAATGCATCATGCCATCCATAAAGAGTTAAGTGTGCATCAATGCAGCATACCATCCATAAAAAGTGTACATCAATGCATCGTGAAGTCCATAAAAGGGTTAAGCACGCGCAAATGCATTGTGCCATCAATAAAAGAGTTAAGTGTGCATCAATGCATCATGCCATCCATAAAGGGTTAAGTGTGCATCAATGCATTATGCCACCCATTTATAACAGGTTAAATGTGCATCAATGCATCATGCCATCCATAAAGGTTAACTGTGCGTCAATGCATCATGCTATCCATAAAGGGTTTATTGTGCAATAATGCATCATGCCATCCATAAAGGGTTAACTGTGCATCAATGCATCATGCCATCCATAAAGGGTTAACTGCATCAATGCATCATACTATCCATAAAGGGTTTATTGTGCATTAATGCATCATGCCATCCATAAAGGGACAACTGTACATCAATGCATCATGCTTTCCACATTTTTTTACAGTGTAGAGAGGCCTATTGGTTGTCATGACCCAGCAAATCTGTGTCAACTTTTGTCATGCTGCGCCCGCCTCACCCCATGCGCTCTTAGGACTTGACGCGTGGGTGATCACGGACCATGACAAGATGTGACGCATGCGTGAACATCCCAACCCAATTTGTGAAGTTGAGTCAACATGCGTGAACCTTCACCAACAATGACACATGATGACATCATGTGTCATCACACATTATCACACACACTGACACATGGGTCATGACACAGTATCACATATATTGACGCACAGACTAATTTGTGGGTGGGGGATAGGCAGGGGGGGGGGGGTTGCAGGTGGTTGTGGATTTCTGATATTTCATAACTTTATTAACATCAATTCAGCTGTTCATGCTGGTTCCCATTGAAGATATCTCTCCTCTGCATGTCATGTGTTGCCCACTTTGCTTGAAAATGGATAGATATTCTGTCAGCTGTGTGAGTTGAATTTTCCTTGTATCAGTCTTGAGAATGCCTGTTGAAATGATAAGAAATGGTCATAAACAAACAGCAGCAATCTAATTTTCACCACCCACTCACATCCAAGTTGATAAACAATGACCACTCCCATATGGCAGCCTGAATCCCCCAGAATTTCCCTGAGCCTTGCTCACATAGAAAGTTCTACATTAATTTGGGGTGTTGAGACAAATAGCTGAATTCAGCAACAAGATAGATGTTCAGGGATTGTAGATAATGTCAATGTGTTACTGTATAAATGCTTATCACATAGGATTTCAAGTCAAATCAATCTAGAACTGTGTGACCACCTACCACAAGATCTGTTCTCCATGGCTGCCTCTGCCTGACTGTTTTGAAAGCAGGAGGAGAACAAAGGAATGGGAGGGAAATTTGAAATGGACCAATCAAAACACAGAAAAGTACATAATGTGTCATTGTGCGTGAAGTTCTGTCATGGTGGGTGAGAGTTGGCAAATCTTGACGCATGCTCACATCTCCTCACACAGTCTGTCATGCTAATGTTGGACAAAGTATCTGCCCCTATTATCACTCAATACAGAGTTTTTTAACCAGCCTATGAAGAGTTCCTGTACATTTGCTCTAATCAGCTGTGACCTAGCTGATCAGTAGACATTAAACCTTCATATCCCATCAAACCAGGACAAACAGATACTTAGATATCATGTAAAACATATGCAATTTCAATTCAGTGCTATGTCCCATAGACAAAAATAATGAGCTATTATGTCTAATCTATGCACTAAATCACATATACTTGGCTATCATTATGTTCCTGATTCATATGTATTTCATGCCATGTAAGAAAGGAACTTGCTCTGTGAAACATAAATTCTCATATTGACATTTACTCAATAGGCCCACTCTGCAAAGTACAAGCCAAGAGAATCCATACAGTTTCCTTAGTCTCTTATTGTTGAAGGCTTGGTGAAGAAATGTCATGCTAGGTGAGAGTTGACAAGTATTGACACATGTTGACATGTGGTCACCCTGGTCCCCTCACATCTTTATTGAAGTAAGTGAAGACATGTGAACCTGCCTGAGAGTTGACAAGTATTGACATTTGCTCACCCAGTTCCCCTCACATCTTTATGGAAATGAGTGAAGACATGTGAAGCTGTGTGAGAATTGACAAGTATTGACACATGTTGACACTTGCTCACCCAGTTCCCCTCACATCTTTATGGAAATAAGTGAAGACATGTGAAGCGGTGTGAGAGTTGACAAGTATTGACACATGTTGACGCATGCTCTCTCAGGTCTTACTGAAGTAAGTGAAGGTTTGTCAAGCTGAGTGAGAGTTGACATTGTATCACACAAAATGACATTATTCGTTATCACTCAATGTACTCACACATTCCTCACCCAGCATGACTCATGTTCACTAGGATTTGCTGGGGATGCATGAATGTAGCACTGGCATCATGCCGACCCTATGGATTGATACGCAAAGGTGCCTATAGGTGTATTGTCCACTCTCAGGTTGGCAAAGCGCTACATAACACCAGCGGACAGCAAGGACCGTGACACCCCCCCCCCCCACTCACACACCCATTCTGCAGCCCTTACCCATAGATATTACATAGACCATCAAATAAGGCAATTTTACAAGTGCACAGGTCGACTCAGGCAATTTCACCTATCAATTTTTCATGAAACACAAAGGCTGTCAGGTCCTAAATGGAGATGCCCAACGGCATCTCCAATGAAAGCTCCTAATGAGCTGTAAATGAATATACCAAATACTAAACATTTTGTATGTGCAACTTCCGTACCATTTTGTGAGAATAGGTCACATATAGGATTGGATAGGATGTAGAAGTTGGGTATTCCTTATAGGCGAGGAAAGGATACTACAGAAGAGTGTTAAAAATGATCAAAATCCTGTCCTAACGGTACTTATGCATGTTGTCAAATCCTTGCGTATTCAGGGCAGATATAAACTGTACCTGGCCTCTGAAATGATTTATAAGCTTCAGCCTGGTACGTGGGTTTTACGGTATCTGTATGGTCATATCGATCACATATGCCCCCCCCCCAACTGCTTCATCATATTGCCTGCAAATATAGTCAGGGAATTTCCAAATACCCTCTCTGCTAACGTGCGGGTTCTCCACTAACCACAGCGTGTTAGCACACTTGTAGTGAGATCATGTGGGATAATGACACCCAGAAGTGCATTGATCACTTTGCAGATCTCAGTTGAGGATGAGGCCAAAACTGATCGATTTCCCCAGTGATATATACTACTTTCAAATCCGGACCAACTATATAAGCCTGGTGGACTATACCTTGTATACAGCCTAGCTGAAAGGATAATAGGTTGATTGTTTTATTTCATTCCAATATTGCTTGCATAAGTTTCAGGAAAAGGGGACAAAAGCCTAGCCTATATATTCATATAGAACTCCACTATAAATCCTTGTACCTAATAAAAACTTACAGAACACAAGGATGCAAATGTAATGAATACAAAGGTAAAGGATGCAAGCATCATGTAGGCTTAAGGAGGTTTAAGATACTTTTTAAAAAGTAACTGACCGGTACAACATTGTTGTAGTGGCAGGTGACCTCTTGAAGATTAAATATCGAATCCTTTTCAAAGGTAATAGATACATCTAAGTATAGATATCGATATTTTAACACATATTATTTACAGTGTAGAGATGACGGGGGTTATGGTCGTGGAGACAAGCTACCAGTGTAAGTTCAACACACATTTTTTACAGCGTAGAGAGGGGGTGTCATGATGGTGGAGAGAAGCTAGAGAGTGTCAGTTCAACACACCTTTTTTTACAGTGTATAGAGGGGGGTCGTGGTGGTGGTAGGGATGTCATCGATATTCACTATACCTGAATATCAACAATATCACGATGAATAAAATCGTATCGCTTAAGCTTAATGTCCCAGCAATTTGGCTAGCTAGGAATAAGTAATTTTTGATACAGATGTCACTATGGATTATAATCCATATTACCATTGACTCAGCTTCTGTGTGATCACCCACTGTAATTACATTTCTGTTCATATATTAAGGCTAGCTCCGTGCCCTATATATTTACTAGAGAGCAGATCAGATCAAAAGTCTCTTGAAGAGGACTTTATTCTCCATTTACACTAATTACTAGATGTTTTAACAGGACAGAAGTCTTAGATGATATTGCAAACACTTGATAACTTAAAAAGAAAACCAGTATCAAACAAAGGAATATGCATGGGTTTTTGTCTTTGGGAATCACAGAGCCTTTTGTCACTACCACTGACTACAGTGGGCTTTATATCATCATCATGTCAGGTAAGGATCTTAGTGACCAGTATTTGACAATTTGTTGTTCTAATGCATAAAATATCATGATATATCGGAATATCGATACGAAAATCGTGGTGTCAATGACATTATTAGGTGGTGGAGAGAAGCTAAACAGTGTAAGTTCAACACACCTTTTATCTATGCCGACCAGGGCATGGTTAAAGTTATACTGGCATGCCTATACACTCACTGATAAAGTTATACTGAGAGGCCTAAACACTATAAAGTAGGCATCGAGAAAACGCTCAGGTTGACGGTGCTTAAAATAGCACCGGGCCACACAGACTTGTGCGTGTGTTGGGGGGGGGGGGATTTGTTATTTGGCTGTGACACCAGTGTGTTGAATGGGGCAGGAAGAGGCGTGAAAACAATGGTATACTTTAAGGGCAGTACAGGCCATACTTTTGATTACTGCATAAAACTATAGATCAGCTACTAGAATCCAAAGGGAATATGTAGGTAGCACTTAAATGGTTAAGGGACCCAGTAGACCGGAACTAATTGTGAAGGGAGTTGGGGATTCTGAGTAATAGACTTGTAAAGTACATTGTTTACTGGTGAATAACTTAAGGACTGTACTTGGACTTTGATTTCTTATGACCAGTATGACTATAAATAGATTTATATAGTACTTGTCGACCAGTTGTCCTAACAGAAGGTATAAGCATGTCTACCAAATTACTATCGGGCCACATCCAATTTGGACAGCTTAGAGTAGTGGAGAGACAATTAGTAGACTATAACTGGCCGTAGAAAAATCTCCTCAGCCAGACCTTATTCAGTAATGATTACTGGGTTTAAGGGCAACTGTGGAAGGGGTATTTCTAGGTTCTATGGGGCAACATGCATACTCCAGGAACACTTTTGTACTGGGTACTGGGAGTAAGAAAAACTGCCTTTAAAAATGGAAGATTCCAGGGGTGGTAATGCTGTAATAATGGCAGGTACAAGTTAGGCACTTACCTAGTTTTTAAGACTTTGTCCCATGCATTTTATCTATTAAGCAATGGATAGATCTCATCAAAAAAAGTGGATTTGCTCTTTAAATGAAGTCTTTATGCCAAGTATTTAAAAGTTATGACTGATCAAAGACCCAAAATCGAACCCAAAATTCTGCCAGTGTTAAGAGTGTAGTGGTTCGACTCAATAAGTTAGATTAAATCATAACGAAGAGAGGAAAAGTTTCCGGGTAGGCAACCGAGCTTTTATTACAGAAGCATTCGTCACATACGATCACAGCCCTAAAGGACTACATGCTGCCAGAGCATTCGGTTACCCTTTCAGGTAACGACCAGGTTGAGCAGTGGTTAGGACCACCACTACTACTACTACTCACGAGTATGGGGGTGGAACTGCCCTTATACAGGGGAAAAGCCCGCGAAACTCAGACCTGCCACGTGACGTGTGGCGGACGACTGGTAGGCCCGCTGATGTAGTGGATACGAACCCAGAGGCAGGTGCTGCCACCTGCCATCCGGATTCCCCCACCACACCCGAAGACCTAGGTCTGAGTCTCACGGGTGCATGAACATACGAGTGTAATAATATAAATACCATACCCCTACACTGCCCCCCTTAGACAAAAACTTGGGGGTAGTTAAACGGCAGTGTGTTAATAACCTAACAAGTAATTGTTATACAATACTAAAAGGGGTATTAATTACACTCACTCGATGTGAAATAGGCTATAGTAAGAGACTATCCTATTTCTGAAAAATTATACAATAATAGCATTGAGTATCGTTCATTACAGTTCCATAAGTAATCATGACCATAGCAACCGAAAAAGTTCCTATAACTTTTTATAATTTTATGGTTACCATGACAACCACCTATGATAAGTGTAAGTATCACAGATTATATTAACTTTGACAATAATAGAGTCCTGAAAAGGACTGGTGGCTGTATGTCATGACCGTACTACAGTTATTATACCCGGAAAAAAAATTTCCTGACTTTTTAAATTAACAACATTATCCACTTTAAAGTGAACTGAACAATAAATATCAGAAATGAATAATCATTCTGATACCTTATGACTTAGTAGAAAAAAAAATATATATATAAAGCACCCACACTGGTATGCTTGTATTTTTTAACACAATAAGGTTTTAAACCTGAGTAATATAATACTAAATTAGAGAAATCCACTGGACCTTCTCTATGTTATAGAAAAAAAATATTTATATATTTGAGACATAGCTCAATTTATACCTTAGTGTTTGATATTTACAAAGTACAGAAGAAGTATAGTCTCTTAATATGTTGAGACCAGGAATGACCTATTTAGACAAGTATAGGTCTAGTACTACCTTAAATAATTTTTAGGATACGCAGATCCAGTATACTTATAGGTAAGTACCTTTATATAATAATATATCTTTATAAAAGATATTAAAGTTATAAATACAGTTTTACATGCAATACAATAATATGATGACAACTATTAACAAAGTTTCTTGTTTGTAGGTGGAGAATACAGGTGTAGCCGGATGCTGTTGATGTCTTGGTATGGGCGAGCTGAACCCTGATGCCAATTATGTCCTATCTACATGCAACAGTTTTCACTGTTCCATGTTCTCCTCGGGTGGCTGGTTTGGACCCGGTTGTTGAGCAGGTTGCTGAACAGGTTGGTCTACACCAGCTCCATCCGTAGGTACAGGAGGTGCGCGGACAACAGGTTTCACCTTCTGGCGTGCTTCAAACAAGTTCAAAGCATGTCCAGGTGTGCCGTCCCAGTTATCCATGATAACTCCAAAGACTTTGAAGAACTTTTGCTGGTTCTTCAGTTTCGTTGCCCGTTCTAAGTTGAGCATCTGAGAAGCTGTTTCCTTCTCGGATAAGGCTTCCTGCCGCAGATTAGCAGCTTCCTGCTTCTCTTTGGCAACATCAGCCTTTATCTGAGTAGAGATTCCGTTAATCTCTGACTTCTGGATCGCGTCTATGCACTGGATGGTACTCGACACAGTCCGACGGTACATATCCAAATGGAGGTTTTCCAAGTGGTGTCGTAACGTCTCAAATTGCTTGGTCTGTATGGCACAAAACAATTTCTCTTCCTTCTTGAAGAAGGTTTCCACTGTCTGGATCACCTTAGGCTGGTGAACCACAGCAGTAGGTTGGGGCACCTGACTCTGAGGTTTCGGCTGTGAACCAGACCCACTCGGAGTGACGGCTACTTGCATATGCGATGAGGCAACTGCAGTAGTAGCCACACTAGCGGTGGTCATGGGAGGGCCTTGGTTTGGTAGTCCCTGGGCTAGGGGCAACCGAGACAATTCCCTTCTAAGGTCTTTCGCGGTCAACAATGAAGCGGGTGGACGTTGTCTCACCACAGCACTCATCGTTGGTCGTGGAGTTTGACCTCCTCCTGCTGGCAGTTCCTGCTTGACCCTCCCGTACTGATCAAAGATTTGCATCTCTGGTCCGGGTGGGCCCATAGCAGGGTACTGCTTCGGGTCTCGGACATTCAAGGCGGGACGTGGTCGGGAGGAGTTACCACCCGGCCCACTGACACCAAAGAATGTCGGGTTGTGTGCACCACCCTGTGGGGCTGGTGCTCGTCCATAATTGGAAGGAGTTTCAGTAGGAGATGGAAGATGTGGCTTCTTTCGTCCCGTAGCTGTCTGTCTCTCCAGCGCTTCCAGTGGTGACCTGGATCGGCTAGGAGATTCAGACACCTGTCTCTTCCTATCTGTTGCAGAGGGTCCATGACGGTAATCCCTGCGGCTTCGGATTTGTTCTCCGGATGGAGTTACATAAGCCCCACCCCGTCGGCGGGCCTTATTACTTCTCCACTCGTTCAACAAATCATACTCCTCCTGAGCATATTCAAGTTTGCCAGACCTGGGAGTCTGGGCAAATTGAGCCTTCAGCTTCTGGTTAGTACCAGGAACCGTTGGCGCAAACTGCTTCGTGCTTGGTGTGAGTGAAGCAAGTTTCTCAGCATTCAGACTCTTGAGGTTACCATAGAGCTCAGAGTGAATTTTCATCACTCTCTCTATGGCTGCCTCTAGTCCCTCTCCATGTGCAGTCACATAGTGCCGGATCATATCTCCGCGTCAGGGAGTGACACATCCTGTGCATTTAGCACATTTCTTGCCAACTTCCTGATCGCAGACATACTCCGGTCTCTGGTGCATGTGAAACTTCATGAGATGACGCAGGAACTCGTCTTTCTCAATGAAGAATTCAACCTCACCTTCACTCTGGGGACAACGTTGGAAGGGACAATTTTTACGATCCTCCCCATAGTACTCATCTAGAGCAAACTTCAGTTTACCCTTCTGGTCATAATTGTAAAGGCCATTGGGTGAATTCTTAACGAATTCGCAATAGATCCAATACATATTGGCCGGTTTCCTGTCGGAGAGCTTCTTACGAAGCCACTCCTCCACATCTTCACGCCCTTCACAGGTTTTCCGAGGGGGTAGCCTCCATACGGATTTAATCCCCTTCAGATGTCCCCTGTGTAGAGGAATGAAATCAGCAAAGTTGCTATTGGCGTTGTCCCAGATAGCAGCCTCTTGCTCGTCGGTAGGAGTGGTGTCCACAACTGGGTCAACCAGCTCCTCTCCCTCAGGGTCGGATGGTACATCCACGGGTTGCACAACACGTTGTTGACCTGCGAGCACCTGGGCTGCGGCATCTTGAGCGTCTCCACTCAAATCGGCCATTACGTCGTGAAGCTTGACTACTGGCACGCTGACCTCAACCTTTACAGTTGGAACAGCCTGTTCAACTTCTGGAGTCTCGAGTTGAACGTCTACCTCAATAGGTTCTGGTTTGCGTTGGTTACCCTTCTTCTTGTTCCGTCTGCGGGGTCTGCCACTAGTAGAGGTGCCAGACTCAGATGCATCCGTCTCATTGCCCGAGACATCCCAAGCCTAAGCTTCCTTCCTATTGGCCGCGTGTGGGGACACCCGACGACTTCGGGTACTGTCGGTCACACTCGTGCTGATAGAGGGTTCAGTTTCTGACTGCTTCCCTTAACCCTTGTTCTTAGTGGGGGTACTCCTACCCTTTCCACTAGCTGGTTTCCCTGACTTCTTTTCAGTCTTTGGAGGGATAGACTGAGCAGTTTTAGGGGAACTGTCGGTACGAGGCGGAGCAGGTGGAGCCTTCTCAGGTACTTCTGCCGTACCTCCTGAGGTAGGAGTTTGAACAGGAGACATGAGACGCTCCATCCGATCGGCCATTTTGGCTGTTACCTGCACGGATGCTGACCCGGGAACTAGCTCTGGGTGCGCCAGTGCATACTGCCTCTCCAATAGTCGTACTACGAGGTCTTGGATTACCCCGAGTCTGACTAGTGGAGACACACCGATTCGGGCCTCCTCCGCCTCAATGGTTTCAGACGTGATGGGGACCCCTGGACAGTAATCCACAACACTGTTACCTGCTGCTTCATACTCCTCCGCCGTTCCTAGAAATAGGATCTGGTCTCGGTCAATGTACCTGGAGACCTTGTGTAACCCGTCCTGTCAGACACATAGGAAGGCCTATAAAAGCTATTCCTGCGGAAAGCCATTTCTGCATCCCAGACAGCTTTACGGAACCATAAGTGGACTACTAGTCCCTTAGCCATCTGATGGTGATCCACCAACCAGGCTTCTGGGAAAGTATTCGCCCACTACGGATGAGCACACTCCCAGACCGCATTGACAACATGTTCGTCAATCTGTCTGGGCATCCCATCACAGGTGGGCATTAGCATTTCTTCCGAAATTGCCAACATCCGTCCGTCATAGGGACCGGCTACATCCTGCCATTCGGGACTGTCTGGAGGGGGCAACTCTAGATGCATTGGCCTGTCAACCGGAGAAGCAGCTCCCAAAGCATCATGTGAGGTGCTCACACTCAGACGGGGCGGTAGTTGAGGGGGAGATGGCATTAGAGTCCTGTCATCAGACTGGATTCCTGCCGATCCTCCACTCAATAAACTCTCGGATGGAGGGGCTACATAAGGCTGGCCTGCATCGCTTGATTTCTGCAAGCTACGGCGTTCAGGACTCGCTAGTCTGGAGTGATCGGATGCGTCATAGAACGAGTCTAAGTCGCTATCGTCCACTCCAGAGAAGTACTGATCAACATTCATCTGTTGATCCATCTGATCACAATCAGCATCGTACTGCTGATCATTGTATGTGTAAGTGGGACTCCTAGGAGAACCACTACCATACTCCGGCGGGGTGCTGGCACCGGCACCGCCGCCAAGGCGGACGGCCTCTTCTGCCATCGGCAGAAGTGGCTTTACGAGGATAAATTATCCCAATTCACCGGATAAGCAGTTAAAACTGCTTACCCAGTGAAAGGCGGGTGCCTTTTAACGAGGGCACACCTCGAAACACAGCTGAAAAGGCTATCAGACTCCCAAAAGAGTAGGACCACCCTCGGCCACGTCTTCTTCCTTTGCAGGAATAAGACAATATGGCGGGTTACTCGAACTTGAATCGCTGCGCATGATCGAACCGGTGCGTCACCTGACCAATCTAAATAGGTCAAGTCTTTCCCGCGCGCCCTTAATTAGGTCACGCCCTCTTACATATAGACAATACAATACCCGAACGGTCATCTGCCCGTATTCGTGTTTCAACCATGACAACTCACTAGGTATTATGGAGTTTATGGATAGCATAAGCTTATCCACCGGATTATCCGTCCATAACCGTGGGTACATTGTCATGGGTCATTTTCCAGAAACTCGCGACCGGCTCAGATATACATCGAACAAGGTTACAACATATAACAGTACACAGTACAGGACAACACACTCGTTGTGTTAACAGGTTAGGTTACGGCAGCCTTGAGCAACCTTGGACTGCGTGTAAGAGGTTTTGAAGCCTCTTTTATTGACCTGGTATCCATAAGAGCCTTTTCCAAGGTCTTCTTATCCTTAGAAGGACCTTTCCTTTTATTTCTACCTGCACCTACCGAGACTTTTTGTATCTTCCCCTGTTTTCCTGATGTTACAACAGGGGGCACCACCCTCTTCGGGTCTACAACCTTCCATGGCCTCCCGGGTCCTCGCTTTCGGGTCGGTACCACTTCGAGTTGTCTCACACGATCCTGTTCTAGCACTTGCAATAGACCATCACCATACATTTAGGTGGAGGTATCCCTCCCCCTCCATGGGCGCAGTCTCACTACATTTGACTTGTAACATCTACCAATCTGTGATTTAATAATCACTGTACAATCACTGATAACCTGGGTTATAGTGAAGGGTCCACCCCAATTACTAGCTAATCAGGTAGGCAAGGGGTTGGTGTAGGCGCAAAACTCTATCCCCCCAGATTAAAAAATCTAGCTTTTAGACCTGTGTCATAACCAACCTTCTGCCAATGTGCAGTTTTCTGCAGCTCATCTCTAACCCTTTCATAGGCTTGTTTGTAGCTATCTCGTAGAGATTCTACAAACATAACCTAGCAAGGGGCTTCCGGATTCATTCTCACTACGCCAAACACCAAAATTGCTGGCATAATTAAATCCTCTCCAAAAACAAGGAGATTAGGGGAACAATTGGTGCTCGAGTGTACAGTGCTATAATAAGCATGTACCACGAATTCACACTGTTCGTCCCAATCATCCATCTTGCTAGACAAATTGCTAGACAATTACACATCTCTTGCCACAGGCTAGACTTGAATTCTCTGCCCTGGTCACTATGTAACATGAGTGGGACACCTAGGTGTAATTCCCACCCTTTTACAAAGGCCATAGCACAAGTAGCAGCCTTATGATCCGGCAAAGGATACACTCAGGTGTACTTGGTATAATAATCTGACACGACCATCATACACGTGTTGCCACTAGGAGTGGGAGGGATCCCACTAATAATGTCAACAGCTACTCTAGCAAATCGGACACCAAACAGTTCCTGGGATAATGGCAATTTGCCTAACCCGGTTCCTGGTTTGTACTTACAGCATTCGGGACAGGTCTCTACCCATCAAGTGAGATCTGTACTCATGCCAGGCCAATAGTATCGTCTGGCTAGACGTTCTAGCGACCGTTTCTTTCCAAAGTGTCCACTAGTTCTATGCCCATGACAGAAATACATAATATCTCGTCGCATAGCACTGGGTATGACAACTTGTAAGGCTTTCTTCCTATTAGAATAGTTCTTCCATCGGAATAGACGACCATCCTGGACTTCTAGCTCGGCCCATTGAGCTAGGAACCGTCTCATTTCCCTGTTCTCCAATGACACTTCAGGTCTTGGAGGACAGATACCCTCATTAAGAAACTTAATCAAACGTGATGTGACTGCATCAGCCTCCTGGAACTGTTGAATAGTCTCCATGGACCAATTCAAAACATTTTCCGGTTGGGTGTCGAAAGGTACTCGAACCCCTGCCAATACAGCATTGTGTGCTCCACGATCAGTGCACTCAGCATTTGCACATTTCCTCACTGGGATTCTAGACAAAGCATCCGCATTTAAATGTTTTGTCCTGGCTCGGTGTTCAATCTGGCTGTGATTTAGACCGAATTCGGATAGGTGCGCCAACCAGCGACCTATCATCCCCTCCGCATCCTTGAAGTTCAATAACCATCTGAGAGAAGAGTGATCCGTCCGCAGAGTGAAATCACTTCCCCACAAAAAGTGTTTTTGTGGGAACTCTCGTTTAGTAGTACAATAATTTCTTTGAGATTTACTCAATGTGTTACTAGCGAAGGCTATAGGAACCTCAACCCCATCCTGGACCTGAGAAAGGGCAGCTCCTATACTTTCATTACTAGCATCAGTGTCCAGAATGAAATGATCATTCTCCGTTGGGTACTTTAACACAGGTGTACTAGCAAACAACTCCTTTATTTTCATAAAGGCTTCGTCTTGCTCAGATCCCCAAGGAAATCGTTCTTTCCTCATTCTGGGTGTCCAATGGGACAAATTCTGAATAGGAAAGGCGACCCTCGAATATCCTGGTATAAAGTCCCTATAATAGGAACAGAATCCAAGAAAGGATCTTACTTCTTTAGCATTCACGGGTGCCTGCCAATTTGACACAGCATCCAGTTTCTCTGAATCAGCTTTAATCCCTTCATTAGAGATTACTCATCCCAAGTAATTGATGGATCTCACAAAGAGATCACATTTCTTGGGCTTCAGCTTCAATCCATTAGCTATGATTCATTCCAGAACCATACCTAAATTTTCCAAGCATTCTCCATATGTCTTTCCAAAGACTATCACATCATCCAAATAGACAAGACATTTCTTCCATAATAGATCACTTAATAAAGTTTCCATCATGGATTCAAATGTCGCAGGTGCATTGCATAACCCAAACGGCATCACATTATATTGGAATAGACCAATATGACTGGAAAAGGCCGTCTTCTCCATATCTTTCGGATGCATACCCACTTGCCAATACCCGGATTGTAAGTCTAAAGAGCAATACCATTGATTGCCTCCAAGGGAGTCTATAGTCTCATCAATCCGTGGTAAGGGATATGAATTCTTCTTGGTCATACCATTCAACTTTCGGTAATCTATGCAAAAACGGATGGTACCATCTTTCTTAGTCACCATGCACACAGGGCTAGACCAAGGACTGGTGGATGGAATTATCACATCCTGTTCAAGCATTTTAGCTCCTCAGCTACCCTTTTCTTGGCTATCGGGAGTCTTCTATAAGGAATCTTAAAAGGTTCATTCTCACCAGTGTCAATCGTATGCAGTACCTTATCAGTACGCCCCAATTGTTCACCTGGTGCTGCAAAAGCTTTACTGTGCTTGTCTAGCAAGTCAGTCAAGGCTTCACGTTGTTCATCAGTTTCAACATGACTTTTGGCTATAAGAATATCTAATTCCGGGTTCCTTTCGGATGAGGAAGGGACTCCGGGTGCCAAAGCATGCTCACTGCCTTCTACTATTTCAGAGAGGACAACCGACCCTAGAATCGTATCCTTCTGAACGTAGACAGTCTTGTTACCGGTATTGGATATAGGAACCACTGTCCAAGCAGAATTTGCTACTAGGACATCAGCGGATTCCAGTCCTATACTTGACAACATTGCCACATATGGCTCTATAACTCCAGTTTTTCCTAAAAACTCTCTATCTGCTCGACATAAGACATAACAGGCAGTGCCTGGTGGTATCTTAACAGTCTGGGCTACACTGCTTACTTGTCTGAGTACACATTGTACTTCGAGATGGTACGGGTCTCTAACCTCCAATATTTCCCCTCTGGGAATATAACTTTGCTCCATACAATGCAGCAAAATCCAGACCAAGTATACCATCATCTGCTATGTTTGCCACAGTAGGAGTAAGGATAAAATCCTTATCCTTCTGTAGACTGAACCTCATACATGTTCTACCATACGTTTGCATCGTGCTACCCTCGACCATACGAGCATTTCCTTCCATTATGAAAGTTTCATGATTCGTAGGCAAAAGATCATAGAGTCTCTTAGCAATACAGGAGTGGCTAGCACCCGTATCAAGAAACTCAGCAGACCTACCACTCACAGATACAACTGCGTACCACCTCCTACCTTTCAAGTAGGTAGGACAACTTGCATACTTGGCAAGTTCCGTCTTAGCGCTGAGGTCAAATCCACATCCTTTCAAAAATTCGAGACAAGGATGACCCGGGGGAAGCTGGGCACACCCCACCCTGGCCAACCCATTGGCTACTTCCTCTTGACTGATATCGGGTTTCTCCTCAGTGTTCTTCTGACAGTTCTTGACACCTGGTGTACTATCAGTCTCCCCAGCCTCATGAGTAAGGAACTGATCAGGTTCCTTAGCTTCACTGCTGGGTGAAATCGCTAGAGGATTTTCGCTAGTACTACAAGCGGTGATAGGCTGGCAGTCATGGCAATCACTCACTCTGGGGGTAATCCGGTTGCCATCATGGACACCCCCACTCAGTTTTCCTTCTTCCCTGAGTCCTTCTTATCCGGATTTTTCCGGTAACAAGCATTTCGATAAACTGGCTTATCTGCTTCACATTCAGCAGCATAATGTCTAAAACACTTCACTACATTCCTATCAGGCCTAGGCCTTCTAAGATTTTCAGTGATCTTCTGTACCAAGGTGGTAATCAGGTCCTCTGATAAAGACGGACCGGTGTTCGGTTTGGTATCAGGTTTTGTCTCAGGAGTTTTAGTGGCAATCACTTTCTCCTTGACATAACCCGGTTTCTTCCCCCAGTTCTGGTTGAACCAGGGGTTTCCTTGGCCAATGGCCCCAACGTTTTTATTGTCATCAGGTTCTCCTGATTCAGATAAATCAGTATCAGGTATTCCCTCTGGAACTATCATAGCTGACATCCGTTGGGGTACCTTCCCCGTGAAGATCCGGGCCTTCCGATCATAATGATCTAAGCACTGGAACAACTCTGTCAAAGAGGCATCATTCTTCCAAGCATCACAGGCCACGGTCCTGTGTTCCTGATCCCGCAATCCATTGATGAATTGTCTGAACATTTCATCTAGGAAGTGCTCATCATCGATTCTCCATGGAGGTCTGGCTTTATGCAACAGTCGTTGACATTCTAAACCGAAAACTTTGGCAGACTCCTGAGGTTTCTGAGTTCTTTTAGTGAACGTCAACCAAGGATCTTCTCCAACTATGGTTCCATATAAATATGAAGCAATCTCTATGAGTTCATCATATTTCATATGGGCTGAGATGCCTCTAATTTGGGAATCTCGCCATTGTTCTACGGCTCCTTTACCATCTTCTTCCTTTAACCAGCATACTAGATAGGGGAGTGCTTCCCCTTTATCCCATCCATTGCAGTTAAAGACATTTGTGCAGCCTTGATACTCCTCCTTCCAAGGATTCTTGGCATTAAAAGGAGTAGGTATCTTAGCTACTCTACGAGCCGGATTCGTGGATCCATTAAGGATTAATCCCCTACTCCATTCCATGATTTCCATATCGTCCAGACCCTGATTGTAACAATCAACACCTAGGTTAGCAATCGCTGCATTTGAATCATGCAGTGCTTGCAACCCTGGAGAAAGAGATACTCATCGACTGAGTCTCTTTTTCCGTGGAGGATTCATACCATTGGTTCCTCCAGAGCCACCGGGTTGTTGTCCTCCTCCACCCCTGATCCTCCTGCCCCGGATGTAGGCACCTGTGAATAGGTGTTTCCATCAGTTTGAGAAGTTGACCCTGGGTTATTGGTGGACTGTGTACTTCCACCAAAATTAAAGAAACCACTATTATTATTAGTGTTTCCTCCTGTTCCAGAAGACTTATTTCCACTACTGAAACCAGCTCTACCCGCAAAGGGGTTACCTCTGGAACTACCTGCTGAGGATCCGGATTCTTGAGAGTATCCGGGTTGTCCTCCAGTTGCACGGGAATTTCCGGATGTTTGTCCGGATGTTCCTCCGGATGCATTCCGGGTACTACTATCGGATGGATTTGCTCCATTGTGGGGTGGTTTCCATCCGTATTGGGCATAAGGGCCATTTGGTCCCCCTAAAGGTGACTGTGGTGGCCATCCGCCGTCAAAGTTGGAAGCTCCTGCTGAGTGGTTTTGTTATATTCCACTCGTAGAAGCACCTCCAGTATTCCCGGACGGAGTTCCCAGTATACTAATATTTCCCGTACCTAAACCAAGAGGTTTCGAGGTATTGTCTGTAAATCTAACCTGATGGCTCTTTACTTCTTCACAACGAGGTACAGTGTTTTCTGTTACCTTGTCCTCATCCCTCAAAGAGTTCATCTGGTCACCTGCCACGTTTAGGACAATTCCTGAAACAGTGAAATCTGGTTCAAGAGTGCCCACCACACGTCCAGTATCCTCAAGATACTTTGACATCGGGATAGCTTTAGATTCCAGTTCCAAATAATCATTCAGCATTTTTGTCTGTTTAGCAGTCAAATCTGCTGATTCACGTATCCATTGACCTCTGAGTTTTTCATGCTCTTTGGTTTGTTTATGATACGTATTTCGTGCATCTTTGAAGGCTGTTTCAATTTTTTTTAGCTCTTCTTGATACTTGCCATAGGCTGATTGAGTTGAACTTATCTCTTGTTTAGTTTTATTCAACTCTTCACACGAGGCTTTATATTCTAAATCCGCCGGGTATAATGCCTCACGATATTGTTCGTGCTGGAGTTGGAAATCTTGTTTTTCCTTCTCCATTCTATCCAACAACTCTTGTTGTTGGCATCTATAACCCTGATCGGAATCAAGACGTTCTGACATCAACTGTTTGTTTTCAGTCAAAATTCTGTCCCGAGTTCCAGTCAGTGTGATGAGATCTAATTGGATCTTCTCATATTCAGCTTTCATGTCTTCAAGCTCGTCCATTTTATTTTTCTCAAATCCACACTTCTGGTGTCTGATTCGAGAACTATATGGAGTTTCAAACATACCTGCACTTGGCCTAGGTACATCAAATGGTAGTTGACCAAATTGAGCGTTACTCCTATGCATAGGTGCAGGTTTCAAAGTACCTCCTGGCATGAATAAGGAATCTCCAAATTCTTCCAGTTCGTCATGTAAGTTCTTTCTTACATCTTCAAAATCCACTAACCCGTCTGGGTAGTGTTCTTGTGGATTTCTCCACCCTGTTGCTGGAGATGGTGACCTGATTTCACCATCTTCCATCAGGGAATTTAGCTCAGAATCTGGGCCATTTCCCTTAACTGGGCTCAGCTCAGTCATTTCCGACTGCGCTTACCCGAAAAAACAACTGGTCACGGCACCAGTGTAGTGGTTCGGCTCAATAAGTTAGATTAAATCATAACGAAGAGAGGAAAAGTTTCCGGGTAGGCAACCGAGCTTTTATTACAGAAGCATTCGTCACATACGATCAAAGCCCTAAAGGACTACATGCTGCCAGAGCATTCGGTTACCCTTTTAGGTAACAACCAGGTTGAGCAGTGGTTAGGACCACCACTACTACTACTACTCATGAGTACGGGGGTGGAACCGCCCTTATATAGGGGAAAAGCCCGCGAAACTCAGACCTGCCACGTGACGTGTGGCGGATGACTGGTAGGCCCCCTGGTGTAGTGGATACGAACCCAGAGGCAGGTGCTGCCACCTGCCATCCGGATTCCTCCACCACACCCGAAGACCTAGGTCTGAGTCTCACGGGTGGATGAACGTACGAGTGTAATAATATAAATACCATACCCCTACAAGAAATTAAATAGGGTCCAGATTTGTGATCAAGCATATCGGATACAGCACTGGCTACATCTCTGAAATCATTATTTTGGACTATTTTCTTTTCATGTATGGAGGAGTTCCCCATAAAAGGTTGAAAATTAATGTATCATATCAAATTTTAACAATTTAAAGGGATTTTATCTCGACATAATATCATTTGCGATTTAGCGATCTGACAGAATTGGTGCAAAATTATGGAGTTGATATGAAATCTTTAATTGGTCAGAATTTCCCTTTAAATTGACATAAAGACTTCATTTAAAAAGGAAATCCACTTCTTTTTATCAGCTCTATCCATTGCTATATAAATAATATACATAGGATTGAATTCTGGCAAACAGACAAGGGCCTAACATGGAGAAGCTGTTTGAAGGGTGATAGCAAATGGTACGCTAAAATTTTTGTGGGGTCTGGTAAACATCCTGTTCCCCTATGAAAAGAAAATCCCTAGAATTTTTTTAAACCATTCTTTCCTGTAGAAAGTGTGGGAACTATTCTCTTTTATGTGAGATTTGGCCTTTATACCAAAAAATGCTTTTAAATTATGGGTTAACTTCACTTGGGAGAATGGGATGTTTGCCTGCATTAATTATTTCTCATATAGATTCATATTAAACCTCTAATCAATCCCTTTGAGTGAGTGAGTAATGGTTGTTTAACGCCAAGCCGACAGCTAAGGTCATATTCATGGTGGAAAAAGTACATTAGACATCAAGTCACAAAGGAATACATGTGCCTGTGCCCATGCATATGGACACCAGACACATGTAAGAAAGAGGGGACAGGAAAGAGGAGATTCAAGGAATGAATATGTGCCAGTGCCCACGCATATGGACACCACCCACACTCAGAGAGGATAGAAAAGCAAGACATAGACCCCTTTTAAAGATGGCCTGGGGCTGGGGAGGCCCGAATCAATCCCTTTAAAATGAGCTCATGTTTGTTAAGATCCTCCAATAAATAGCTATACAATGAGCTGTCAAAGAAAGGAGAGTTTAACACTCCCCAGTTTCAGCTTTATCACAGTTTCACACCTCCACTGCAGCAGAACCATGCACTGGGGGTAGGTAAGTGCCTATACAAGTACCTCCCAATAACAAGTCCTCGCCATCATCTCAATTACTGTAGTAAATAGCCAATGCATTGAAAACACTCAGGATAGAATTGGGTTATACCTGTTGTAATTATGCTATCAGTATGAATTGATTACACTTGGCAATGAATTCCTAGGAATCATTCAGTGACTCTGAGCAAATAATGAGAGACTGCAGGGGGTCGAGCTTGTTTCCGATTGGGCGTGTGTAGTGTCCATGTACCTGTATAGATATTGAGTATAGCCCTAGAGGTGGGCGGTGTAAAGATCCGATGGAAGGCGCTGGAGGAGGAGTGTCACACAGCCTGGAGAAGGCCAGTCATCAGTAGGTGCCCGGCTACCACTCATTCCTCCAGCGCTGCTGCTGCTGCTCCAGCTGCCAACTGATTCATGCCCTCGGACTCCCTACGCATTACGTGCTAGCCACTGGAGTTAGTGAGAGCATGTATAATGCATCTGTAATTGAACTTAACAGAAGTGATTCACATTCATGTATAAGCCCAATGCAGTTGTGCCTTTAGATACGGATCTGAGTTTATCTGGATAGAGTTGCTCTAAAGAGTTGTCTGCAGCTCAGTGGAGCCCCTTGCAGAGTGGAGTATTACCTATAATGAAGTCTTACTAAGCCCATGGTGGATAAACTGCTGGATGTATACATATATATGAGAGGAGCCTGGGAGGCAGCGACAGTAAGTGGATTTCCATAGGGCGTTGCCCCTTTCTACCTCCTAGATCTGTTTCCTATGTAGTTGGATCACGCTAGCTTCTGAGTTAAGCTTAATGATAATCTGAGACAGTTACGACTCGAAATTTACCTCCAGGGTGTGTGTGAGACTGTAAAGGGATCCTCAAAAGTTGTTTATTTCCGATGTGGAGATCTTTAGATACCATCGATATTGGCCTAAACTAAACGCCTCCAGGCCAGTAAAAGACCCCACCCTATTCTTTGACTGATACCAGGTTATATTCTGATTGAAGCCATCAGAATTCAATTTTTAAAATGGCACTTTGTCTTTCTTCTCTTTCCCAGTATTATATATGACCATTGTTATTTCCATATTTGCTATTATTTGCTTTATACTAATCAGATTGTATCAAAGGTTTCTCTTACGTGATTTTGTGAAAAGATATAGAACTATATGAGTTATATGCAAATGATATCAGACAGCGCATGTGGGCAGTAAAGGCATTGTTGATATGAAATGATATGCTCGTATTAAAGGCAGGTTAAGTATTACACCAATGCATCATGTCCATCTATTTTCCTGATACGCTCCCGGCATGACAATATAATCCTGACAAGGAGACTGACCAGCACTACAGGGATTCATCAATAAAACCAAAGGCCATGACGCATCAATGCACAAATATCTATACATATATCACCACTGTGCGCCACTCCCTTAACCGAATGACAATAACGATGTCACGATTATAATACCAGCAACAAATTGGGCAGTAACATGTGCCGTTTGTCCGATAATACATTTACACGCCCCTGTAGCATATGGTCAAAGTAATAAATCTAAGTTTAGATGCAGATAGTTTCATGCAGATAGTTTCATGCAGATAGTTTAGCAGCTCTTTTTGCACAGAATTTCTCAGGTGATCAAAGAGTACTATACTTTATGTAACTGACAGAGGGATGGGCACAAACCATTTCAACAGTTCTGCGGAACATTAAGTGTACCAGCAATTGATATTATGTAAATTCAGTCCACAGCCTTACTATATATTCATAATCTAGAATAAAAATCTTTTGTCTATATTCACAAAAATACCCAGAAAGATATGTTATATAAGTCTGTTCTTTGAGGTAATGTGAACTGTGGACATTTCCAAAGTATAAACTTGTACTCTTAATACATTAGTATGTATGAATTATATATGCCTCTTAAACCGCAGATAGGATTTTCTCTCGTGCACGTAGGCGTAATAACCCATCCACTGTGTGGCCAAACCCCTTAAGCCTTCAATTATTACCCATGATATAATCTACTACCAACACTTACATGCCCAGGGGGGTTAAGGGGAGGGTGTGTAATCCCGCTAATCTCAGCGATGAGCACTTGTCTCACAGAGGTTAATGAGAGTCAATACGAAGTATATGCTTCATTATACCATGGTTATGGCTGATTTGCATATTTCAGCGTTCAAGTTTAATGATAAAAGTCGTTCAATTAACTACAGCGAGAATGAACAATATTTTACAGCGCCATCTGGTGTATAGAGAAAGTACTACCCTTCTTCTCGGACAGCGACCACATAGCGATAGGATTATCACCATTTTGAGGAAATATAGCCTTAAAATCATCTATTGAAACATGGAGCGAGTAAGAAGAAGGCCTATTCTTGATTCTGTGAACACTAGGAGGACACAAATGATCTATAAATGGTGTAAATTGAATGTTATTCTTGTCCGACTGCACAGCATATTGACAAACAAGAAATCCAATATGGCAGAATCACTTCCTCCTCATCCAGCCCCACTCGCATCAAAATTTATTTTAAAGGTAAATGGTCCATATGCATGTATGGACCATTGATGCGTCTTATTAAGGCTGCCAACGTTATAAGAAGTGTGTCTTATATACGAAGATTCATACAATAAATTACCGTAAATTCTCTCATATAAGCCGCGGCTTTTACCAGAATCCAAATCAAGATTAGGCATATAGGATGAGCCAAAAGATGGGGTGCAGCTTATAGGAGGGCATACATGTATTTCAGCGGCGGATCCAGGATTTTCAGAAATGGGGGGGTGATTTGGGCCCTGGACATGGGGGGGGGGCATAAGTGCAGTACCGCAAGCGTAGCATAGCCATTTCATTAAGAGTTTCTGGGGGCATAACCCCCCAAGGGAAATTTTGAAATGTAGAGTGGAAAATGCTTCTGAGGGCTCTCCTAAGTAATTATAAACAGCTATAAGTAAGGTTTTTATCACTCTAGGTTTTTTTTTTTTAAATCCTGTGTGCAGCATGTCCCCAGAAAATGTTATTTACAGCTAAAAGAAAGGTTTCCCCCCTCTAGATTTCAAGAAAGATTCCTGGAGGGGCATGCCCCTAGACACAATTTCGAAATCTAGAGGGGAAAACGTGCATTCTGATTGATTCTGAGGGCTCTATTGACTAATTAAGTTATCTAAAGCTACAAATAAAGCATTTTCCCCTCTAGATTTAGAAAATGTCCTGTGGGGGCATTACCCCAACAATTCTGTAATGTAGAGGTGAAATAGCCGGCCCCCAGTATCATGTACCATATACTCTCTCCCTCCTCCCAGTATCATGTACCATACAATTTGTCTCTGCCCCCAGGCTCACACACGCTGTACACCCCCCTCCCCAGTATCATGTACCCTGTCTCATCCCCCAGGCTCACATGCGCTGTCCACGCCCCTAGTTTCACGTACAAGGGCGGTGGAACAGGGGGGGGGGCAAGGGGGCATAATCATGTTTAGGTGAGTATTACTGCATCATTATAGGGTCTACATTATGAATCCAATGAAGCTGAAAGTTATGCACTTGTCAAAATAGACTATTCTACTTCAAAATTTCTAAATTTTTCTGGTGTGGGGATGGGGGAGATGAAATTGGTGATGGGGGTAAGATGGGTGATAAAAATGACCCTAAGAGATTATGGTATTCATGGTAAGAGTCTGTCCACGCCCCCAAGTATCATGTACTCTGCCTCATCCCCCAGGCTCACATACCCTATGCATGCCCCCAGTATCATGGATCATAACCTTTTTCAGCCCCAAGGCTTAAATCGGCCAAATAATTTGGCACTATAGAACAGTACCAAAATACAATTTTCAAGCAAAAAAAAAGTTGGGGGTGTGGCTTATACGAGGGTTTGGCGTACACGAGAGAATTTACGGTATAGTACAAAACTTGTCCAAATCAAGTCCAAGATGCATGCTACTAGGATTCCGCCAAGTTAGAGGCGTGGCCGACCCATGCGCAAGGTGCACCGTATACGTGGAGTATTACAATACATACTTTTTGTCCAGTTGTCCTCTTTCAGGCAAAGGTAAAGATCAAGGATGCAATTACTTGAGCCTGAATCTAATTCAGTCATTTGAATTGAATCAGATGAAAGAAAATGATAAAAACGTGTAGGTTTTTGCTAAGAAACCGCATAAAACTGCCATTGAACCCTCGGGGACACACAATGCATAATACAGGGGGCAATATAAAAATATGAAAGTGTCTCAATGAGAAAGGATCAGTGCAGCTCAAGCCGTTGATGGACAAAATACCCTGGTGGTAAAGATGCGCTGAGTAACCAAGTTGAAGACAGTGGATGAGGAAAAGGGGAGAGATGATGGAAGGAGGAAAGGGACTGGAGTAAATGGGTGAAGGGCATGATAACAGAGATGCACTGTATAAAAGGTGTTTAGAGTTTAAACACAATGCTAAACACTTCCCTGTCCCGTTATTGACCACACTTTAGAAGCCTAAACATGTTAGCCTCATAATGGGATTAACTTTTGTGCTTAGATTTCCATGTGTTTAGGTCGGTGTTTAGGTTAATATTGTGTTTACTATGTTTATGCTTATGTCTGTTATGAGTTTACATATGACATGTTTAGATAATCGTTCAAGTTTCTAGTGTTTAGTATAACGATATAATGTTTAGACATGGCATCCATGGATGTTGAACTTATATGATCATTCCATTTATTCCACTCTATCTATGGTAGGAAGAGAGAACTTCACTCGCACAGGTAACATCATCATATATCTTATCCACCATAGGGAGTAACCCCACATACAGTTAGTACAAAGAATGGTGGATACATTGTAGCTATATATTTTCTTGTACTACACAGTACAGGTGTCTATGGTGGGTATTGCCCATTAACCCAAATGATATAGGATCAAAATGACCAATCTAACATTTTGATCTATTTATATTAATTTGCTTAAACATAGAATTACTCAATATTGATTTACAAAGTCCTTTTAGACGATGTTTAGATGTTTAGTATTTAAGAAGAATGATGTCTAGGTGTTTAGGATATAAACACACACACACACACATATATATATATATATATATAGAGAGAGAGAGAGAGAGAGAGAGAGAGAGAGAGAGAGAGAGAGAGAGAGAGAGAGAGAGAGGCAGAAAACGTCCTGGAGAAACTGGGAGTCGAACCCGGGACCCTCCAACCTGCAGGCGGAGGCTCTACCACTGAGCTACTTCCCCGTCTGACATTCTCTACCTTCCACCTACATCTGGATCGGTATAATACACAAGGGGGGGCAGCTTATTCCGGCTGACCAGCCCCTGAGGGCTGGTGCAAATGGAACGGGGCAGATGGCCTACCGCCATGGACTTACAGCCAGAGCTGGCCCCTACACTCCTCCCAACCAGCTTCAACCATGGTCAACCAGCACCAAGCATTCCTCCCAACCAGATCGGTTGGGCTTTATCAAGCAGTGTGAGGCACTCCTGACTTCCCAGTTGACCTACCAGTACACAGTACAGCCAGGGTCGAAGCGTATCGGTATCATACCGTTCCAGGCAACTACACCTGGATTGGTATGACACACACGTAGGGGGGAGCTACCACCGGATGCCAGTCCCTGGGGGCTGGGATCTCCAGAAACGGGGCTGCTGGCCTTATGGCAGAGCTGGCCCCTACACTCCTCCCTACCAGATTCAATATAGGGTTCAGTACCCTATAGGTACCAGATACCCGGGACTACCGTAATCTCCCGCGTATAAGACGCGTCCTCTACGCCAAACAAAATGCTGGGGCGTCTTATAGCTTTCTTTCAGGTTGGGTGTGTCTTATACGAGGGGTAATTTTACTATAGAAATGTACCACGGACCTGAAAGACTGGATTTGAATCAGTATAGCATTGCAGTCTATCAACTGTGCCATGGGTCCCTGGTGGGAGAAATGGGAACTACTAATGGTAGGCCTTAACATGACCTACAGAAGATAATTTTTTTGCCCCACTTAGCTTTGTCACAGCTCTTTGATTCAAAAAGCATCAGAGAGCCCTTGATCTATAGTTTCTGACTGACCCTATTTCATCATGATATCAAAAGTGGATATTTTTAAGAAAAGGCTCCGATTATGAAGATTTTTTTGAAAAATTGCCAAAAATTGACCCCCTCCTAGAAAATTTTCTTCTCATGATTTCTATCGGAAATCACTTGGGTCACATAGATGAAGAACATAGCTGTCCGAATCCTTTTGAATTATGGATCTATCACAATTCTAAGTGACAAAAGAAAATTATCTCCTGACTGCCACTTTATGAGTTCGGGGCTGAATTAGCTTTATATTTCTATCAGAATGACCAATCCAAGATAATTTTTTTCCCAAACTTAGCTATATCACAGCTTTTTGATTTAAAAAGCATCAGAAAGCCTTTGATTTGTAGTTTCTGACTGACCTTATTTCATCATGATATCAGAAGTGGTTATTTTTGAGAAAAGGCTCCGATTTTGAAGATTTTTCTGAAAAATTGTCAAAAATTGCCCCCATCCTAAAATTTTTTCTTCCTCTGATTTCCATCAGAAATCACTTGGGTCAATTAGATGAAGAACATAGCTATACAAATCCTTTTGAATCATGGATCTATCACAATTCTGAGTGACAAAAGAAAATTATCTCCTGACTGCCACTTTATGAGTTCGGGCCTGAATTAGCTTTATATTTCTATCAGAATGACCAATCCGCGATAATTTCTTTTCCCGACTTAGTTATGTCACAGCTCTTTTATTTAAAAAGCATCAGAAAGCCCTTGATTTGTAGATTCTGACTCACCTTATTTCATCATGTTATAAAAAGTGGCTGTTTTTGAGAAAAGGCTCCATTTTTGAAGATTTTTTTTAGAAAAATTGCCAAAAATTGCCCCCTCCTAGAAAATTTTCTTCTCGTGATTTCCATCAGAAATCACTTGGGTCACTTAGATGAAGAAAATAGCTATACAAATCCTTTTGAATCATGGATCTATGAAAATTTTAAGGGACAGAAGAAAATTATCTCCTAAGGGCCAGTGACTGCAAGATTTTGTAGGAGACTTCCATAGTTACTCACCAGGGGGCAGCACACTCATTTCTCTCTCTTTTACAGATATACTGTTTCCATTGCATAGATAACCTATCTGTGCATTACCATAATGGTTAATTATAGTTATAGCTACAAAATTTACATATTATTTGTAAGAATAAGTTATGAATAAATAAAATATAGGATGTTTAACATGCTGGCTCTGTGCTGCCACCTAGTGACACATAAGGATTTCTATTGCCATCTAGTGGCAGATGGTGAAAACACACCCATGGCACAGCTCTCCCAAAGAAGGCCTTTCTTTCATATCCAGTGTTTCAGGTCCATGAATGTACTAATCTTACAAATTTCAGCCTTAAAATGTGCGTCTTATACGCGAAAATGCATTTGTTGAGTTTGGGGTGCATCTTCTACGCGCAATGCGTCTTCTACGCGGGAGATTACGGTAGTACTGAGTTGTGCCCAACCACCAAGTCTCCTCCCAGCACTAGCAAATTGAATTGTCATTCGTGTCACACCAGCCCAGGTACCGAGTTCTCGTAGTCTCCCCTTGCAGGGCAGGACCAACTCGGTTTCTCCACCAGTGTAACTGTTCGTATCGACTTTATATGTTGGGTGGCTCTTTGGCTTGCTTAACTCTAGAGATACCAACACAACATGAGTATTTCGGGTTGGGCAAAGCCCTGGAACTTCCTACCTGCTCGGGTAGGCTTTTATTGTAGAGAAGAACACATCTGCCTAGTCCAGTCCTTTTCTGTGGATCGTCCGGCTCCTTAGTAGGAGCTGGATGCGAGGCATGGTGCTGCCCCCTCTTGTATCAAATAGGTATCGCAAAGTGACACCTGGTTGGCATAGAAGGAACGATCACCACACGAACACATCTCTCGGATGAAGCACACTAATATAATTATACACGACGATGCCGGCCCCTACATATATAATATATATATATAAAAATATATATATATATATAGATAAATTATATATTTATATATATGTGTGTGTGTGTGTGTTTATATCCTAAACACCTAGACATCATTCTTCTTAAATACTAAACATCTAAACATGTTTGGCATTTGTGTTTAGGCATTTACAATAAACATGTTTAAATCATAAACAGATGGCCAAGAATGCAACTAGCTAGTCTATATGTTTAGACCTCAACATGTTTTAAAACCTAAGCTTTTTTTACAGTGTGGGTGGAGGGAAGAACGACGAGGACAGGAGACGAATGGGAACGAGAGTATACATAGCAGGGAAAGGGGCGTTTGAGGAGTAAGATTCACACAAATATATAATCGGTGTAGTGAATATGTTAGGCGCAATATCGGAATCTGCACAATTCCGGAATTGCCCTGCCCCTTGTTTTGCTGCGCAGTTTCAGAATTATGATAGGAAAACTCCCCTCAGAGCCTCAGATATTGGATTTAAGTATGGAAAGGATCTGTAAAAAGGTTTACCTGTATATCAGGTACTCAAAATTAAGCTAACCATCGGTGTTAAGATAACAGCTTTATTCACACCTATGCCTAGGTGTGATATTCAAGGTTCTCCCATTAGTGTTGTTGCACCTCTAACATGTAGCAAGGCATATCCAAAACATGTAGTGTTGTGTGGGTAAATCTCACTTTAATATTTTGAGACAATTTTATGTTAGTCTTTTGACATGATACATAAGAATCCAATTGATATACAGTAGAAAAGTTCCGAAACTAGGGTGCTCTCAGTCCGTCTTTTTTCCCAAGTGGCCATTTATTGAGACAGTCGGTTGGTGAGTTTTCACGCAAACACAATGGGATTTTCACACCCAACTGCCCCCCCCCTTGCCTTTAAAGGATCCAACTGTTTGATTATTGGCCATATTCGTGTTAATATATTTGGGGATTTCATGCTAATCGTATTTACCATCTATGGCATCAGAGTACATCAGGGCTTGGACAAAATAATGACGTAATATGGACATATAACGGGATATGAATTAAGCTGCCCGGTAATAGGATTAGAGACAATGGTAATCATCCTGCAAGGCCACACCCTGGGACCTGTGGACACATCTCCTATATGAGTCTACACTGTAAAGAACTGCTTAGAGTTTAAACACAATGATAAACACTTTCTTGTCCTGTTACTGAACACACTTTAGTAATCTAAACACATTTAGCCTCATAACGTGATTAGCTTTTGTGCTTAGACTTCCAGGTGTTTAGGTCATACATTTTGTTTTGAGTTTACTTCTGGTTATGCTTAAATGTCTGTTACGTGTTTACATCTGACATGTTAAGATATGGTATCCATGGATATTAAACTTAGATAGATTATTCCTATTCTCATGTGTTGGCTCTTGATTTTTTAACAATTCTTTGAATGTGACAATTTCTTGAGTGGTGCATCATCTAGCGGGGTTTTGATTTCGGTACGGATGACATACGTAGTGGTTGCTAGACCTCGCTAATGATTTTCTTGCATCCTCACTGTATAGAGTATGCTCCAGGCCAGGAATAGGTTACTTGCCATTTACGTCATGGGCAATAATTTATGGCTCGGAGGCATGTCCATGAAGGGGATAATAATAATGCTGTCCTCAGCAACTAGTCATTGCCATTCAAGGGCAGCGGGCACAAAATGAGTAGACAAGGTATACGTTATACTGTACAATTGTTCTTCACATTAAGGACCTGAACTAAAATTGTAAGCCCAGCAGTTTTCTGAATGTTCATGCAGGAAGTTGACGCCTTGTCATTCTTGGGACAGGGTTTTGATATTTACAACCTTAGATGACCCTCATTGTTGTTTACAAAGGCAAACCCCTGAGTCTCCTGCCTGAAGTTATTAATATAAAGTTACCAACTTGAGGAGTCTGTGCCAGGGATCACAGGTCATATTTCACTGATTTTGCCTTCATTATATTGTACTTCCCACAATGAGGAACTAATCTCTTGTGTGGGATGCAAACCAGTAATTTTATGACTGCAACTATACCCATTATTATAGCTCTGCATAACTCTTGCATACTGGAGGCAGAAATATGCCTATATTATCCCTTCTTTTCTATCCCTATACCTTGGCAAACCTGGATTACGTAACAAAAATGAATTCGCAGATACATAAGGCAAATTATACTAAGAGAAGTACTCTATATGTATTTAGATTGGCACTATAGAACAATAATGAAGTCCCGCTATAACATTATTTCAAATATTTGCTCCCCTATTTAAATTTTTTTTCTTCAAATCAATGACGATTAGTATTGAAATGATTATGTACGGCGTCAGCACACCCCTCCCCCACCAAGGATTTCAATTCCCTAGACAACAACAGAACTGGAGAAGGGTTCTTTTTTTCATCTGAGTAGAAGCAGCTATCATGGAAGAATCACATTGTCACGCCCCCCCCCCACACACACACACATGTATATACACACACAGCAGAGAGGAAGTAGTAGATGATGAGATAGGTAAGGCTAGAGCTGTGGGGGATGCGTTATTACTACAATGTATCAGATTACTGGGATGTACCTGCAGGCTGAGGGGAATAAGAGAATATACATTAGGCCCTATTATTGGCATACTTATAGTATTCACCAGGTAGATTTCCATGAGCCTGATGGATATTTCATGGGAATACAGGTGGAATTCATGTTCAAAGTTATAATAATTCTCTACAAGTTGTCTCCTATCAATAGAGAGTTTAAGATCAGGACTTGTACGGCAACGTGTACTTCTAGAATGGTAAGAAATGGTAGGCTAGATGTTGCCGTACACGTTACAAGTAGGCAAATCTTAAACTCTCTAATAGTACGTGAGTCCCTATATTACGACTAGTACTTGGGTCCTTATTACTTCCAACACCACTGGAGTACAAAGTAATTATCCCGATATTACTTCTCCAATCTTATTTGTTCAGTATTGAAAGAGATATGTAGGGCGTCAGCAAACCCACCTCCGCCAAGGATATATATACAATTCCATGGATATTATCACCCCAATTGTACCTGTGCCGCACCTTATGGCCTTATTGCGAATGTATGGCAGAAGAAATGTATGGCAGAAGTACGACAGAAGTAGGAACCTAAGTATGCGAGTTATGGTTTAGTTCAGGTCAAATAAGAGGTTTTGTTTTTAGCTGCCGAGTAAGGGATCGACATCGTGCCCGCGTATTACTATTACATGTACTTGTAAGCAAAAGTTATAACCGCTGAACATTCTGAAAACCAATTTGATTATAAATTATAAATGATTTGCATGGTTCAGTACATAGGCTTCCGTATGCCTATGCACTGTCGTGGGAAGAAAAAAAAGTAGTCTGTAGTCCAAACTGCCTACCTGAAGCTGTTAACTGTTACCTAGAATTTACATGTTCCTGTTTCCCCTTTTGTGTGTGGAGAACATCTACAAAAAAAAGCTGTGGAGGCTACAGGTTGAGGTAACTGGAAAATGTTACTGTATGGGCTGAGGTGTCCAGATCAATAGGCACAAACACATCAATCCCCTCCCCTGAGCCCACTACTCTACATCTGTCCCAACCCACATCCAACGACCCCAGCCTGAACTTGTCGTGTTCTGTCATATGACGGAATAGCATCCATTAATCATCCTCTCACTCGCATTTCATATTACAATGTATCCCATCCTTCTCCATAGTGTCTATTATGTGACGGAGCAATAATTCATTCTTTGAACATAATTAGTTTCTGAGCGGACGATAAACATACATTTATCTCATACCTGACAGTGTGTAGGCCTTACATCATATTAGAGTTCGTGTTGGGCAACCCTTTCCTTCACTAATAATCGTCGTTACAATGCTCTTGTAACAATAAAGCAAAATGGAAATACACTGGTTCTTGTGTATACAAAGAACATTATGGCACTTTAGCCTAAATGGTATGAACGACCATATATAGTGCTAAACACCCCAGTGGTGGTATTGCTCTCATTACCAGTGTGGTCAGACACAGTTAGTGTAGATAGGGGTGCACATGAGCGATGGACAGTCCCAGTTATCTGGTGGGAAATGGGGTAGTTGCCTTATGCATCCCCAGGGGGCGTAATGGTGCCTGAAGGTAAAATTCACCGTTATTGGGCTGTCGCTATAGGCATACTTAATGTGACTGATGGCTTCACGTCGATGGATACAGGAGCTTAGGGTACAGAGGGGTAATACGTAGAATGATCTGTATTTGAGTGAATAAAAGATTGACTCTTCCACAAAATGATAAATGTGTAGCCATATGCAGTACTCTATGTCATCTGGCTTTCCTTAACACACTTAAAAGGGTCTATATCTCCTCTTTCCTATCCCCTCGGATGTGTGTGGTGCACATGTGCGCAGGCACTGACAAATTCATCTGCAAAACTGTGTAATGTAGTTGCGTTAAATATCTATTACTCACTCAAGACACTCTATGTCATGAATCAAACTTCTAAAAAAGCACTATGTTTGACGTCCTATTTCCTTTTATGCATTCTCAAAGTCCTTATTTTCATATGGCAAAGATTATATTTAATGATGTTAATCACAATGTTCTTGATCCGATGAGCTTATAATATTGAGTGCGCAGTGGGAAGACATTCTCTGAAAACAATTTTTTTTTTTCAATTAGGTCTTGTCCTTTTTTCTTCGAGCAACTAGAATTATCATGTCCAAAAGACTTTTTAATGACGTGCTTCCTACGACACATTCTTTGCAATGAAAGAGTCCCTATCGACAAGAAAGACACGCCCTGTAGCCAATATCTTAGACAATGATCTTTCTCTGAAACAATAAGGAAAATAATTGGTGTACATGATACCTTGCTTGCCTTATGATAGACCGAGCTAGGACCTAATGATGATTAGCCAAGTTCGCTCTGTTTCAAACATTGACAGTATGATCTACATCATGGTTTTAGTATAAATATGATGACATTTGATTTATTTGGCATATACTATCACATAGCTAAGAAACAAACAGAAAACTACAGGCAATCAGTAGTTTATAATATTGGCGCTAGCTGGAAGCAATAGAAACGTATAGCATTCACCCAGATTTTAATGCCGTTAATTTGTTACCCATCCTACGCAAAGTCTGCATTTTTCATTTAGAAGAAATTGATGGCCTCCTGGCTTCATTAACATTTGTAATTTTGGAAATGCCAGTTCTTTTATATCAACAAACCAATGCGCACTTTTCCTATTCCCCTCCCACTCATATCCCCAGCCTTCCTGTTTTCTCATTTTGTGAAATTGCACTTAATAGCAAGAGTAATATATCAGAATAGTATACCATTGTAACATCTTGGAGAAAGAATCTTTTTATCGGTCATACCATTGATAACCTCCATCACATTGTGACCAATTGACATGGTGTTAAGGTGGGTAGCTACTGTAGGGGCTCATAGATTGTGATATAGTGTGAGCGTCTTCCTCGAGAGGGCGTTTCAAGCGGTGCGCCCATCACCAGTAGTCACTAGAGGTCCTTACAACCCCTGGTCACTGCAGGGTGGTGGCAGCACTATTCGCCTCGCTCCAGTTCCTACCTGGGGCCGGGGAAGGCGTTAGTCTGGCTCTGACTGTCTATGGAGTCGGACCACCTTTTACCGAACTTAAGCGATACATATCAAGGTAGATGTAAACCATACACCGAAATAAACACGTGCCAGTTGCACTTACCCGAGACCCCTTGTCTGGTCTTAACTTAGAACTATCCTAGACATATATTCGAACCATTACACTGGTGCCATGACCAGTTCTTGGTGTTAGTGCGCGGCCCTGGAGGCCGAACATGCATATGATGGATCTCGAGATGGAAGTTCGAGTATCTCGTGATCCACAGCGAATGACACTACTCATGCTAACGATACAAGCTGAATCCAAATGAAAGGGTACACCTCTATAAGCGGACCTAAAGTAGAGAGGGTAGTTCGTAACCTCAAGTCCGAAGAGATGCCCACTCCAGTCACAAATTCTACATACAGAATAAGTACAGATTCCATAGAACAATTAACACCAATTACGATGATGACTTTGGATGCTCAACGAGAAGCCTCGGCTCGAGCAGAAACCCAAACTGCGGACCCCCGTCGATCCTTAGATGCTGTTAACGTTTCGGTATTTGACATAGGGGGCTCGAGAAATGTTAATGAGTCGGCAGCTGAATACTTGCGCGAGCAAGCCAAGTTAAGCCTCGACGCCATGAACAGAGTACGCCTGCACCAAGGTTTACCAAGAGTAGAAGACAATGAGCGAAAAGTCTTGAAACTGATCAACAACGACTGATGGATAACATCAAGGAACTTGAAGAAAGAACTGGACTGAAAGAACAAATAAATCGAGACCTTGAACGACAAATGCGTGTCATTCAAAAGAAACTCGAACTCGCTAAAGCAGAGTGGCAGAATGAGAAACCTAAACAAGAAGTTGATTTAGAGGAACAGGAAGCTACTTCCACCATCGGAAATATCGAATTGAGAAAAGAGGCCGACCAAATAAGAGCCGAAATGGAACAATATAAATATGAGGCAAACAAGCTTTTAGAGATCCAAGATCAATGCATCTTGAAGAATGAGGACATAATGGAGTCCATGAAAGATAGTAACCAAGACCTATTTTTGAAACAGCAAGAGCTGTGTCTCGAAATAGTTAACTTGACAAAAAGAAAAACTGCCCTTGATACATATGTGTCAGGAATAGAGAATAGTGGTCAAACTGACAAGACATGTCTTGAGGAACAAGATAAATCTTTCGAAACCGACATGAGTGTATCAGTACCACAAATGGATATACTCTATCACCAAGAAATGTCTAACAAGGACATACCCTCTGACGCTACTTTTATAAAAGGAACTACACCTTTAGCGACCTCGACGCCAGCCGAAGCTTTGAAGAAGCCAGACCGATATGACCCATTCGTAAATGAGAATGCTGATGCACATGTCCGGAACGATGGCGTCTATGACCCCACACATAAATCAAGCCGAGTTGAACCTGAAAAACGCAGAATAAGATTCAGCGTGGCCACTGAGTTACCATTTAATGAGGATGACATCCCGAATGAACCCAACACTTTGGGAAGGACGGACACTTCGAGTTATCATATGATGACAACTCAGTGGACGAATCCGAACCCTTAGGCACGGGGAACCAAGGTGCAACAGGGGGCAGTACACCTAGCACTACCCGAGGCCCGACTACACCCCCTCCAGGGGTTGGTGGCGCCACGCGGGGGACTTCGAGACGTAGTTCCAGGAGCAGCGTGCTGGAGGATGTGCTAAATCAATCAGCTAACACCTCGAACACTGCACATAGTGAAGAGACAATCAGAGAATGGAGCGTCAACCAATGTCAAAAGTTGGTACGTACGAATAACGCAGCTAGACGACAAGCCATTCTGCCAAAGATTTACGAGGGTGTAAAACCCTGAAAAGAATGGTTCTCGAATTTTACTGATTACATGAGATGTAATGCATGGACTCCCGAGGAGGCACTGCCACACCTGATTCGCTGCCTGAAACATGGCCCAGGCCGAATAGCTGTCGAAAAGTGGAATGAGGTATACTTCGAAAGAGGTACTTTCCAACAGTTAGTGGAGATTGCCAGCATTTTGCTGTACAACTTAGTGAGTGAAGATCCTTTCATGCTATTCAAGAAGCGAACACAGAAACCTCAAGAATCATTATCCCTGTTACAGAGGGCTTGGCCAGGAACCAATCCTTCTGACAAATACTTCCTGAACGACTTGTTGCCACAATTCGTACAAGGTCTTCGAGATGAAGATTAACAACAAGCAGCTTTAGATACTTGGAAAGGAAGAAATCCTACTCTGATGGACATTTTTGAAGGAATTGAGTGCTGGATGGTAAAGAAGACCCTCATGGCAGGAAAAGTGGAAATGAAAACCTCGAACACCAAGGTTTGTGCAAGTACTAGTACTAGTATGACCCCCATGTCAGGAATACACCAACTGACACACCCTGGAACAACTGACAATGATTTCGAGATCATTGAAATCGAGGAGGACGGGAGTATCTCCGCCGTACAAGTAAAGAAAGATGTGAAGCGCAAGTATATTCCTCGAAGGATATACAACCGAGGCAAGAATAGCTTCTTGACCGAGGCGCTAATGAAGCTCGAGGGGAAACAAGACCTACTTCGGACATTCGAACTACCGAAATGGCTGTAAGCCGGCCCCCAAGGCAACCCTTAGCGAGAGCTCCAGCTCCACCTGAGCCACTGGACATGAAAAAGATGATGGAAGATTTCATGAAAACATTTGCTGAGACTATGCATACCAGACCTGAATGATAAAGGGTGGATTGAAGCAGACTACGCTGTTACCGCTGTCAGGAAATGGGGCATTATGCTCATGAGTGCACAGTTCCAGAGCCTGTGCTATCCCGAGTCAATTATGTAGAAGAGAAACCTGAAGAGGAAAACTAGAGAGGGTCACATCTGTGGCAAAGGGTGTGATCCGAAATTCAAAAATCTGTCAATAAGCCACCACTGGCGAGTCCGAGTTAGTTAGAGAGTCAGTACCCTCTGGGGGTCTGGTATGTGGGAAGGATCCTCCCACCCCAGTCCGAGCCGGGGACTTTGACAGGGTAGGGACAGAGGAAGGTCGGAACCCAGGGGAGAGATCCCGCATCAAAGAAGAGGGAGGTTGGGTTGAAGAGTTGACGCGTGTGAGTGCGGCACACCTCCCCCCGAACCATCCGTGTGTAACCTTCTTGAAGGGTTTCGGATTGGGGATCGGTGATTCTCAGGAACAACTCGGATTTGCACAGAATTCCTATCCTCTGGGGGGGAAACGATGGTACATTGCTGTATCAGTGAAGGGGCGGACTGGAGAATTTTTGATTGACACAGGTGCCAGCCATTCGTGTGTCTCGAGAAAATTCTTCAATCTGGTGTCCGGCAGCCATGAAACACTACCTGTTGGTGTTAATGCTTGCACGGCCGACAGTAGCCAGATGCAGACTTTTGGCAAGACGTTCATACAGATCAGAATGGGGGCTACGAGTATGTGATGAGCTTCAGTCCGGGTATTGGCAGATCGGGATGAACCCAAAGGACATGGAGAAAACTGCTTTCTCAAGCCACATGGGTTTATTCCAATACAATGTTTTACCTAATGCACCAGCTACTTTCGAAGCTATAATGGAGGAGATGCTAAGCGACCTCCTCTGGAAGAGTTGTTTAGTATACCTCGACGATGTTATAGTCTTCGGGAAGACTTTCGAGGACTGTATAAACAACCTCGATTTAGTCTTAAAGAGAATATTAGCAAATGGTCTGAAATTAATGGCTAAGAAATGTAATTTATTTAAATCAATTACTTATCTCGGTCGTATAATAACTATCGACGGCGTAAAAGCCGACCCTGAAAAACTTCGGACAGTGTCTGAATGGCATAAACCCATAAATGCGAAGGAAGTACGATCCTTCCTAGGGTTCTGCTCATACTATCAAGATTTCCTCCCAAACTATTCTAAAGTGAGCTATCCTTTGCAAATATTAGCACATTGGACCCCAGGAAGAGCAAAGGAACGTTTTCCCTGGGGGGATGAACAAAATGCAGCCTTCGAGCAAATAAAACATCTGTTTGCTAACACGCCAGTATTAAAGTATCCTACTGTGGATGACCACTTCATACTTGACACTGACGCTAGCAATGATAGCATCGGTGCAGCCCTGTCGCAGGTCCAGGACGGGGTCAAGGTACCTATTGCCTTCGCTAGTAACACACTGAATAGGGCACAATGAAACTATTGCACCACTAAATGTGAGTTGCTGGCTGTGGTGGTGTATACCAAAAAGTTGCGACACTTCTTATGGGGCACCGATTTTACACTTCGAACGGACCACTCCTCCCTGAGGTGGCTCCTTAATTTCAAGGATGCCGAAGGAATGATAGGCTGTTGGCTGGCACACCTGTCAGAATTTGGGTTGGAGCATAGCCAGATCCAACACCGACTGGGTTCGAAGCATATTAATGCTGACGCCCTATCACGGAGGCCCTTGAGAAAGTGCCAGAAAATCAATTGTGATGATTGTGGGGCCCACTACATGGTAGTTGCAACGGTTCGAACCAGACAGTTCAAACCGCTATCTCGTGCCTGCATGGAGAATGTTGTAGAATGGCCAGCAGAGACTATCCAACATTTCCAACAAGCCGATCCCGCTATCAAGAGAGTGATTTCCTGAATAAGAATGCCAAGCCCGAACGGCTGGCATTATCCCTCGAAGACAGAGAAACTCGCAAATTCCTAGTCCAATGGACCGAGCTAGAAGTTCGAGACGGGTTACTGTGTCGATGGAAAACCTGCCCTACTAAGGACAAGGTCCTACAGATAGTGATCCCTATGTCACTAAGACGAGACATTATGCTCTATTGTCACGGACATAAGACTAGTGGACACTTTGAAAAGAAGAGAACCTTAGAACGCCTAGCCCGGAGGTATTACTGGCCAGGGATGCACAATGACATCACAAGATGGGAAATGACTTGCCCCAAATGCGGTAAGAATAAGCCTGGTCCCGGGATGGGAAAAATGCCTCTGATGCAAGAGCTGTTCGTCATCCAATTTGCTCGAGTAGTAATCAATATCATCAGCGGAATTGAACCTACACCACAAGGAAATACCTGTATGATGGTAGTTACCGACTACTATACCAAGTACACTCGAGTATACCCTCTACCCGATCACAAGACAGCCACTTGTGCTAGTGCCTTCGTGAGAGGATGGGTCCTACATTTAGGTGCACCATTAATGATGCACAGTGATCAAGGACGAGAATTCAAGTCTAACTTATGGCAGGAAATGTGCCATTATTTAGCCATCTGCAAAACTCGAACTAACCCATACAGACCCCAGTCTGATGGTCAGGTAGAGAGATTCAAATCGAACATTGATACAGGTCCTAAAACCCTTAGTAAACTCTTGCCAAGACGAGCAATGTGATTTCGTGATTTCGTAGTACATGCTTATAATAGTACTGTTCACTCCGCAACGAACTGCTCCCCCAACTTACTAGTTTTTGGGAAGATATTATAATGCCTGCGGACCTTGTATATGGTGTCATAGGGGTAGGCCCTGAAGCCCCATGTACTGTGATGTTTGTAGAATCTCTAAGAGATCAATTTAAGAGAGCCTACGAAATAGTTCGGAACGAGCTATTAAAGAACGCAAATTGGCAGAAAATTGGGTATGACACTAACCTGAAGCTACGTCAGTTTAGTGTCGGCGATCGAGTATTTAGAATACATGAACCTTTAAGGTGTAAGAAATTAATCTCGAGCTGGGATGGACCTCACGTGGTAACCCGGATCATATCCGAGAGTACAGGTATGCTTATGAGTTTGGCTACAGGCCGAATGAATAAGTCAAATGTATGCAGATTAAGAAGATGGAGGGGGCGGGATGCCACTAACTCCGAATGTGAGGAAATTTCAAGACAAATGAATGAACAAAAAGACGAGATCAACGAGCTAGCCAGAAAACTGAAGGAGAAGGCCCAGAAGCGGAAAAAGGGCCGACCTTGTAAGACAGCGGTCGAGAAATAGCCAAAGAGAGGACGACCCAAGAGGGTCGACACGGACACGAATTGAAAACCTTATCGTGATAAAAATGTCTTGGCAGAACGTAGAGTCCGAGGTAGGAGGAAGACGTTGGCACCTTCCACCAGACCTTCTCGAGATTCTCAGTTGAAAAACAAAGGAAGAGAGGTGAGGCGCAGTCCCAGAATTGCTGGGCGGACTGCCGTTACTTAATGTTCCGAAATCATAACGAGTGTATAGTCCTGTCTACATGTTTTGTTATGTGTTTGGAGGTTGAGATACCTTGGCCACGATTCGAAATACGACCATGACGCGTATTACCGCCCTGTTCATGGTTCCTGTGGGTGGCAGACAGCTTGCCTGGCATGTACGCATGATGCTACATGTTTTTCTGCAAAACTCCTGTTGAAATGAACAGTGAAGGGGGTAGTCCCACCAACAGCCTATGGAGAAAACCAACCGCGAACCTCAGTAATCCGGGGTAGTACGGACGCCTGCCACGAGCGGGAAGGGGGGCGCTAGCGAACCGGGGACCGGAGTGGGGCAGTGCAGTGGCGCATGCGCATTGGTGACCCTAATATTGCTCACAGCACGCGAACCGTCTTACTGAGGTAAGACGTGCCGCTGTTTCTGTACAAGTAAATAAACCCCATTACCACCGATTACCTTGGACTCCTTTTGTCTTTGAACAAAGGAGGACTGACCCTGAGCCGTCTGAGCCCGAAATATGGCTCAGTCGGAGGTGGTGGCGACCGTAACGGCCAACCCTGATGGGCACCCGACCCCACTTCGAGCCCAGGACGAGGCACCCCGAAGCCCAGCATTTGAACTGATGGACACCACTGAAATGGAGCCGTCTTTTCCCGATTCGACTCCAGATACCCTGAGCATCTCTAGGGGTGCAGAATTAACTGCTCCCATGACACCACACCCGAGTACAACTGAGGGAACTACACCTTCAGTCATTATCGAAGTCCCGGTGACTCTGCCCAACCAACCCCCAGCCGTCGGATACGTGAATGTGACCAAGGGATTCATCCGGACGGCCACAGGTAAAAACCGATATTGCCCACCGAAATACCTAGGCCTTAAAGGCGAACCACCTCAGCTGATCCCTTATGATCTGCAATCCAGAATCTGCCGTGGATGCACCGAAATGGGAGTCTCTGACGTTGCCGACATCTGGTTCGAGAACTACTTCGGACTGGCTGAAGCTATGTGCATCAGCGATTGCCTAGTATCCGATGTTGATGCTATATGCGAAGACGACCGAATTAGGTCACAGACAGTGTACCCGCTGTTGTATGGCCTAGCTGGGTTCGAGGAGCGCTTGCCAAGCGTCCACTCCCCCGAAGTCCTCCTACCACAGGGAACCCCCTGAGAACACACTTATGCATTCATGTCCGACTCACAGATAATACTCCCATGAGAGACGAAGAAGATGCCCTGTTAGCAGACCCCGAGCTCGAGAAAGAAGAGCAACGCATGGCGAACGAGACAGCTCGCGATGGGGACACTGCAAGCAGGATCCCTGACGCTGCCTCGAGCATGGAGGGTGGAGCTTGCTACTCCACCAAAGTAACCACCGCCAAAGCAATGAGCCTCGAAGAGCTTAATGCTCGACAAGAGGAAATTGATAAAGAGCGCAAAGAACTAATGAAGCGCAAGACGAAAATTAGAAGACATGTCGAGAAGGCCGTCAAAGAGTCTAAAGACAAACCCGAAACAAAGACCAAAACAAGCCGCCGGAAAAAGAAGGTGGTAGAAGAAAAGGCCGAAGATAGTGACGTCTCGAAGCACGCGGAGCCCAACCCGAGGTAGTAAGACCACCAAGAAGGAGGACTCTCCCTCTCCCGTTAGGTCTACCAGAACAAGGGCCTCTTGAAAGGTGACCCCTTTACCCCCCGAGCCCGTTAGTAGCACTGCAGCCGAGGAGAAAGAGCCCCAGGAGGACCCCAAGGAGGGAAACAGAGATAGAGACCAGCAGGTCGTCGAAATGAGCCGGCAACTACTGGAGAACATTGATTCCTTGGAAGAACCCCTGAAGGATGCTCCCGGCAAATCCAGTTTGAATAAATGGGTCAACGCCCGCACTGGATTCCCCGACTACACTCCGAAGTGCTTCATGGACTGCCAGCGTTATACTGACAGCTACTCAATCCCTCCCGCCACCAATCGAGATGGCGAGAGTGATGATGAAGAGTGGATGAAAATCCTAAAGAAGGACTCCAGCCCCGCGAAATTTTATCGCGTGTGGATGGCTTCCCTCAGAGACATGGAAAAGACTCCCAAGTCTTATTATGGCTTCAAGCACCGAACGAGGCTGCAATATGCCGCTTCGAACTGGGCACCGACCAACCCGACTTGCCCCTTCGAGATCTGTATTAATAATACAGAGAAAGAGAGAGTCTGGCCTAGCAAAGACTCGTTCTTCCGACATCTCGCTGAGCACCATATGCACCACGCTCCAGTGTATAGGTGTTCTAACGAGAAGAACCAGAACCAAAAGTGCCAGGGATTAAGAACCACGAGGCGAGGGCGCATGGCTGAGCAATTGGCTAAGCTACATGGCCTCAAAGCTAGCAACGCCTGACTTAAGGCCCTGAAGCTCCACAAGCGCTTGATGTCGAAGTGGGACCAAATGACCTCCGAGGAGAGACAAACAATCACAATGAGAACAGACCACCTCTGTCACTCGGTTGAGGGGAAGCAGGATGCCTACTTCCACAAAAACGTGCGCTCCCATCAATTTGACATGTCAGCAGAGATGCACTGGCGTGTCAAAGTTCAGAGAAGGGACCCCCACGCAGTAGACCGGAACGGAAGAGCAAGACCACACCCTGGCAGTGATCCTCAATCTCGTGACGCAAAGCGACCGAGGTCCGAGTCACAGTCACCAGCCCCTACACCTGAAAACAAGAAGAGATCCTAGCACTATCTTGCGTGCAGCATCTCGAGACCTCACGAGCATGGAGCATGTCTCGCCTCTAGGCTGGAGCAGCTACCGACCCTCAGCAGGGACATCGACTGGCAACCATCAGACTTGGTGCGAGGGACGGACCACCCTGTCCCACTCCCATTGGATGAGGGGTGACTCGGCATCAAAACCAGACGAGTTCCCCGCACCCAGAAACCAGGCCCCGAATCACAGACCCTACTGCTATCTGGGAAACCAAAGCCTATGGGTCCCCGGCTAGCCCTGCTACCACCTCTGCTCGTGGACGGGTTCGATCGGCGGATCCAAAGCGACCAGGCAGAGAGATGGTGATGAAAGACCCCACTCAACCCCTAAGCGAGGTTGGAAGGGGGCGAGGCATCACCATTGACGAGAGTGGGGCGGTGGTCGGATCATCTCGACAACCCGGCACTGCCACCCCATCCCCGAATGCTACTGCCACCTCGAGCTCTGCCTATGAGAGCGGCTCAGATTCGCACATGACCCCTACTCCAGTGCCTCCAGCCAGGAGCATGAAAACCACCAACGTGCTACACTTGGTAAAGTCGAACCTTGAACTGGAGGACCCTGACGACTATATTAGGAATCAAACGCAGGAGTCCTGTGATATCCAGGCCAATGTCTTTAAGGCATGGCAAGAGAGGCACATTAGCCAAGCAACCGGATACCTTCGGGGTGTGAAGGTGTGTTCGAATGCCTGCATGAGATCCAGCGACGTGAAATATCCCGGATCTCGCAGGACATGCAGATGCAAGCGAGGGACCAGCTCCAGGCCTTGCTCCAGCGTGAAAACGAGGCTAAGGCCATGAAGCTCAAATATGAATTCCAAGAACTGAGGAGTCAGTACGACCATCAGGATGTTCGATTCATGGCAGTGTTTGGCTGTTTCATGAAGGACTGGGACGGCACCCCAGAAAGTGCGTTTGAAAAGGTCCAGTGTAAACTGCAGGAGGCCAGACAGCTCGAGGCGGACATGGAATCCTTTGGGTTCATGAATGTGTCTACCCCGAAACGCTCTGCCACTGAGCCTGGACACCCAGCCGGACCCGGAAGGGAACCTGAAGCTGCCGTCACTGCCCCGACTACCACTATGGTTAGGCCAACCGAATCGTCGAACCCCACCCCTGAAGCAACCACTACGGCTACAATCTCTGATTCAGCCCCAGTGGTTCACAACCTGATAAGTCTGGACTGCGATCCAGACTTATAGGCCCCCGATGTAGGTAGTTACAGTGATCGACCCTACCATCTATATGGGACCATCGAACACCCGAACTGTGCCCCACCTTTGAAGGATGCCCGGACGGATGCAGACCCAGGAAACCCAACGAACGAATCTACATCTTCCCATCTTGATCAGGGCACATCACACAGCGACGCGGCTTGCCACCGCCAAGTCCAAGCAGTGAATACCCCGAAGTCATCCCCAAAGTTTATTACTATTGTGCAGCGGTCACACTACACTGGTGGGCTGCGATAAAGTTATATATTATATTTTTGTATAGTTAACCACTATTTCTTCCTACCTTACGCATAGTATTAACTCTATTCTAATATCGATCCTAACATCGTCCACTAGGTTCGATCTCATAAAAAATGTCTATTTATCACTATCAAAAAGTTATTTGGTGCTATAAACCAACGAGATCTGTTACTCGAAATACGTTTATCCATAATACTTCTTAGGCACCAACCAAATGTGTTCATAATTCAAGGTTAATAGTGGTATATATGTATAAATGTAAATGTAAAAAACCCACAGTTACTGTAAACTGTGCCAAAAAGAAACTATTATATAGGGTTCATACGTGAACTATAAAATTTTTCTTTTTCGGGTTATGTAACACATATTACCATATATAAAACAAACATAGTATGTCATTAACAACATACATTAAATACTCTATGTACGGATTCGAACATGTTCTTTCGAACTTGTCTCAATCCATCTCCTTTGGTGTTTATAGTGTATAAATATGTTTAATTTACCTAATATAATTATATGTGGCCGACTCGTATTACTAAGATGTCACACAAATAACATATCACATTCTACTTCGAACCTTCGGTCATCACTTCGAACTCCTTTATTTTAGAATAACGAAATCGTTTCACTATTAATATGTCTTTTTACACAGCCCTTTACTTATTCTGGTGGGGGTAGTGTAGGGGCTTGTAGATCGTGATATAGTGTGAGCGTCTTCCTCGAGAGGGCGTTTTGAGCGGTGCGCCCATCACCGGTAGTCACTAGAGGCCTTACGACCCCTGGTAGTCACTAGAGGCCTTACGACCCCTGGTCGCTGCGGGGTGGTGGCAGCACTGTTCGCCTCGCTCCAGCTCTTACCTGGGGCCGGGGAAGGCGTTAGTCTGGCTCTGACTGTGAACGGAGTCGGACCACCTTTTACCGAGCTTAAGATTCCATTAAGCGATACATATCGAGGTAGATGTAAACCATACACCGAAATAAACACGTGCCAGTTGCACTAACCCGAGATCCCTTTTCTGGTCTTAACTTCGAACTATCCAAGACATATATTCGAACCATTACACTACCATTGAATCAAAGTCCCTAGAATTCCTTCAGTTTTTTATATCATCTAGAATAAGATTTTACAAAGAAGTAGGAGGTCCCGCAGTACTTTTTTAATGATGAATTCTGAAAAATAAAAGTATGTTTATTTTCACCTCAAAATAAGAAAACTATTGACTCAAGTTTGAGAATTCTTTTCTATCATAACCAACATACACAGAAATGTGAAACCTTGCATGATAGAGTTCTAATATCCTTATTTATAAAGAATTTTGCGTTTGAACCTCCATCACATGGCATTCTGGGTAAATACCTCATGATTCAACCGAAAGAAGGATAAATTTTCTATTATTTCAAAACAAAAATGATTAGATTAGCTATTTCTAATCACTAGATTATTTTCTAAATATGGTTCAGCTAATTTGCTTTTAGATAAAAGGAATTTTTATATAGGGTCCCACCCATAATTGTGAAGTTTTGGTCATTTGAAATAAAAAAAAAAGGGATTGAAAAAAATTAGTAAAGTCCATATTCAGAGCACTGCACCCACCTTAACATTAAAAGTCCATAAATCAACCACCAGGAGGGGAACCCCCTAAAGTTCCACTGAATACCCCATGTGCTCACCCTCAATGAGTCTATTCAGTGCTTTGACAGCCTCACATTAAAATACATATAGATGTGTTCTTGGTAGGAATCTTTATTAGAACCCCATAGCACAACACAAATTATGGTCCTTTGGGTGCCATATTGCGTCCAGACACTAAAACACTGCCGGTCACTAGCTGGAACATATAGGTCGAAAAGGAACTCGATGGGAGCATGGATACGTCATTGACGTATGGCATTTTTTTACTATATACGTGACATAGGTGAGAGGAAATGTCCATATAGAGCTCTGTATGGGAGAGTTATGGTGTGGTGGTGCTATGTGCAGGTTAGAGACGGGAATATCTTATTAGGACACACCAGGATCATAGTACAAGAGTCTGATTTTAGTCTGTACACACTTGTGTGTGCACTGGACCATGACACTCACCTCTGCAGGTGTATGGGCCAATCAGAGCCTTGGTCACTGGACCATGACACCTACCTGTGCATACATTATTGGGGTCAAAGGTGGGATGGTGAAACCACTCCACTATTTTGTACTTACATTTACATTAAATGATACATTTACTCCCTTATTAAACAACACTTGGCTAAAATGAAAACGTCATTTTGTAGGCATTTATCTATTCTTTAATCTTGTGGGTTCATATTTATTAGCAAATTTAACAAAAAATTAGCAAATAGATTTTACTATACCAGGACTAAGGGGAAATTTATACATATAGCCATTTCTCAGAGAATATTCTGATTTTAGTTCTGTAAAAAAGTGCATATGTGACATATACTGGGAATAGGCACCTTAATGTACTCTGCACTAAGGGCCCTTTTCATAGATCCTGTCACATATGTAAAATATAGTCCCCATGCACTTTAGGTGACTTTAGAATTATGTATTTTGATGAAGAAGTTAGAGAAATGTGATGTTAAAACAGTGTACTAAGTTCTTAGTACACCCCATGGTCCAGGGACTATCATTGAATCTTAGGGCGTACTAAGAAACAGGTTAGTCCTGAACCTGATGGGGTGAAGTTTTTGATCAGGGACTACAGCTCCATATAGTGCAGTCATTATGTTAAAGATTCTAGGGGTTTTGGCACATCTGGCGGAAATCATGAAAATTTGCATACAGGGCCTTTAGATAATGCTGAAATGAGATCCAAGTGGATACATTGATTTTCAAGAATGTTTCCCCTCTAAAATTCATGTTAAATATAGATTGTGTGAAAATGATAAATAATTCTATAAAAAAATCCCTTGTCTTTTATCTAATAAGTTAATTTGCAAAACTGAACATGGGGAATCATTTATTACATGTACAATTAACCATAGGAAATATATTATGTGATGTTTAAATCAAAACAGCAGTGATGATAGCCTAATTGGCATATGGAAATGAGGTAAGTATTTGTATACAGCTCAGTCATTGGACGGCTGGGAGTTTATCTCCTGATAGTAGACTCCTGGGCCAGAATGCAGTGGAAAAACAGTACAAAGCAGTACATGAACAGTGCAGTCTAGCAGTAGTGTCTCAGAACCAAATCAGTATGGAGAACAGTGGTGGTTTAGTGTCCACTGCTATTCAACTGTCAAACACCACCTCATCAATGTTGGGCCCCATAGGGTGAAAAAGTAGTAGACATGGACCAAGTTGGTTATTGTAACTGATACATTATAGTAGCCCCAGTGTTTATCGGGCCTAAAGATCTATGCAGTATAAAACATTGAAAACATTTTTTTGTAAAAGTTTCAAAGTTCTCCGTTCAAAAGCATAATTTCTAAATTTATATCCACATATCATTTACCGTTTTTAAGAGCAGACTCTGGGGCTTAATATGAAAAGAGTGTAAAGTTAATTGTTTTGGGAGTATTCTATCAGTGGTTACTGGAATATGAACTGGTTGATCAGTATGTTTTTAGTATTCGCTGTATTCAGAAGTATTCCAGGCTAGGTGCAACTCATTTGTAGTCTACCTCAGGTAGACAAAAAAATTAATCAATCAGAGGGCAAGGACTATTTCAGAAAGAAACCTATAACTTGACGCAGAGCATGCTATGAGTTGCTAATTGATAAAAAAAATATGAAAATTTATCCAGCTTAAATTTCTAGCATATCCAACCCCTTCCCAGCATGGGCATTGGGAAACACAGCTTATTCCTATCTAGCAGCAGGTCGACAAAGCTCATTCCAGGACTATCCAGCTTATTTCTGACTTTTACAGCTCATCCCATGCCCATCTAGCTCATTCCCAGCCTATCCAACACATTCCTGGTCCATCTTGCTCATTCCTGGCCTATCTAGCTCATGCCAGGCTCATTTCCTGTCTGGCTAGCTCATTTCTGTCCTGTCTAGCTCATTCCTTGTCCTTCTAGCTCTTTCCAGTGCTATCTAGCTCAAATTCAGCCTATCTACCTCATTCCCGACCTATCCAGCTCATTAACTATTTAGCTATTTCCTTATTTTTTTATTTGAATTATACGGCATACTATTTGATATACATAATATCCATTGTTTGATTCTAACTATACGAATATCAGCATATTTATTTGATTCGCATATATTTAGCATGTATACTGCTACTCTCCAAACTAGAGTGACCTATGTACTCTGTGACAGTGGGCCCGACAGGGGCGTGGGAAGCAGTTTCAGAGTGGGTGGGACCAGGGGGTTTTCTGCAATTTTTGACCTCCTTTTGCTTGACCTTTTAGTTTTGACCTTTTGAGGAGTTGGCCAAAAGTGGGGGGGGGACATGTCCCCCCTGTCCCCTGCTCTCCATGCCCATGCCCGAGTCTGTTTGACATATTGTAAGATCAGTTCTCACACAATCACCCTCCACAGCTACACCAAGAGCTATGTTTGGAGAGTGTGTGTAACCTAGTGACGCAAAATCCCACTCCACGATGGCGTCCACCAGTTGAGCCATGCGCCTCTGGCCTATCTAGCTCATTCCTGGGATATCCAGCTCATTCTCTGCCCATCGAGCTCATTCCTGGCCTGTCTAGCTCATTCCATGCCCATCTAGCTCATTCCACACCTATCTAGTTCATATACTGTCTCATTCCCGGCCTATGTAACACATTCCTGGCCTATCCAGCCTATTACCGGCTGATGTGGCCTATTCCCCCCCTCCTATTTATATGGCTGTAGACAATAGGATTGTTCATGACATGGACCATAGTAAAAGACTTCCTTCAGTGGCTTCTTTCGCAAAAATTTGTATAAATTATGCTAGTTAGAGACAGTCCAAATGATTGTAAAAACCACTATTAAACCCCCGGATCAATAAAATAGAAGTTTAGTCAGGATTAAATTATGTGCATGATTCTTGAGACCACTAGAATTATTGACTTTTTCTTACCTGATTATGATATGCAAATTAGTTATATTTTATAATAATAAAAGTCATGGACTGCTAATCTAGACCTTTATTGAATCAAACTACATGATATCTTTGGTCTACATTATTTATCCACATAGATATCATTGTGATATAATTTATATGTATTTACTGTCAGATTAAATAGGGATTTTATACTTTATATTTTCATTGTCACATTACATGTAGAAAACTTCATCAAAATTAATGTATTCACTTAGATTTGGATTTAGCATACTCAAAAACCCCTGTATCCCAAATTTCATGATCTCTGCCGAATTTGCCAAACCATTTCACATAATGACTGCACTAATATGAAAGAGCTCCAAAAGACATATTTTCCCTTTAACTAATTAATCTGTCTGAGTGAGTGAGTGAGTAATAGATGTTTAACGCCATTTCGACAGCTAAGGTCATATTCATGGTGAGAATGACATTACACAATTTCACAGAAGAATGTGTCAGTGCCTGCGCATATGTGCACCACACACATCCTGAGGGTATAGGAAAGATGAGAAGTAGACCCTTTTAAGTGGGCTAGGGAAGCCCAAATCTGTCTGACCTGGGTGCACTGAACATATGGCGAGAAATAAAAACATGGATTCCAATACACAGAGCTCATATGTTACTCAACAGTCACTTTGTTTGTGCATGTTTTTGTGCTTCTTTAATACCTACAGCTGAACATGGGTTGATTTAAAGCCATTATTTACTCACAGCCATCACTCTGATGGGTTGGAAGAAATCTTGTATTATTTCTTTAGTACTTTTTTGAACATTAAGTTTGTTTGATGGGACAAACTGTGTTCTCCTTTTTACAGCTGTTTTAGTGTCCTTTCCAGGGATGAAAGTCAACCATGACAAAAAACCTTGAAAAAGGAAACATCTTTAAATGCACTGTATATGCTCTCCAGTGTCATCCATAAGTGTGTTAAAGGGTTTATGTGGGTGCGGGGGTAGGGCTTGTATAATGGGTGTAGTCTGTCCTCAAATAACAAGAAAAGCTGTTTTTCAATATGTTGTTTGGATACTATACCCAAAATGTGCACCATATCATATTGTGGCCTTTTGCAGAGTATGACCTGGGATCCATTCAGAATGCTATTGTATAGCTGTATTCTAAGGTCCTGTTCGGATAGCATACCCAAAATATGCACCACATGATATACGAGTAGTGGTGCTTTTGCACAACATGACCTATGGTCCAAGTACAATGTTAAATGTATGGAGATAGGTCAAAGGGTGCAGGGAATATATGACCAATATAGTTGCATGGTGAAAGCATATCGCGCAGAAACGGGGTATACTATCCGACACTCTTCTAGCATAGGAACTATAGCTTGCTGCTAAGACTGCACTGAAGAGTGGAACAAACACCAATACAGAGGGGAAAGTTTTCAAGGAAAAACATGGGAATCATTGAAAACCTTGAACTTAAAACTGGCATGCTGCGACTGTTATGGGATCTAACTGTGTGCATGAATCGGGCCTCTGGAGGTAATTTGTGACTCCTTTATCCTGTTTTATGAGGATTTACAAGAAAACTTATTTTTCTTAAGTGAGTGAAAAAAAAACTTGAAATCAGGGAAAACCTTGAACTTTTTCTTCCCTGGTGAGTGAGTGAGTGAGTGAGTGAGTGAGTGAGTGAGTGAGAATGAGTCAGTCAGTCATTGAGGCAGTGAGTGGTGGTTGCCACTCTGAGATCCAAGGTCATATTCATAGAAAACTTTAATCATTAGAAACGGGACAGTATCATGGTGCATTGGAAATGGGACAATACCAAGGTGCATTGGAAACAGGATTACGTGGATGCAGTGGAAAGCTTTCTTATAATAAATTGTGAACCGTATTGGCCTGTATAAGCGACAGGGTGCTCAAATTTCAATACCCCTGTAAATCCCAGCGCTTTATAAATACAAGACCGGTCCTTATTCAAATACCCAGTGCTTATAAAGGCCAATACAGTAGCCCCGTTCCCAAGAAAATTCTATGTGGTCCCATTTCCTAGAAATCCTTGTGAAGTCCCGTTTCCTAGAAATTCCTGTATTTTCTACACATGATATCACTCATCCTTAATGTCCTGTTTCCAAGTTGTCCTGTTTAAAAACTGCCCAGTTTCCAATAAAAGCTCGTGTAAATAAGGATCTTATTCATATGGGATCCCTAGTGCAGATAACTTCGGATGTATCCAATGGCATATGCTCCTCCCTTTAAGGACAAAGGCTCCAGGTGGCCCAAAAATAAATTGATAAAGGACTTCCTTGTAACTTGAAATATTTGTTCTTTACATAATGTGTCATTGAAATATGAAATAAAAAGTTGGGGTAGCAATGCTAGTTTCTTCAGTACTGGCCATCATTTTTAGGATCCTTTAACATTGAGTTCAATGGGCCAATATCTAGCCAATTGGGATTTTGGAGGGATTTTTGTGAATATCTCGAAAACTGTACAAAAAATTTCTCTAAAAATTTCTCTAAAACACTACAATTATGTCAATTGATGTATGCTAATCAAGATAAGATTGTAAAATCATATGGTTCCAATAGTACATTTTACACAAGGTGAGTGCGAATGAAAGGGGGGTGGACCTGTACCAAGAAGCTTCAATAGATAGGAGGTGAAACTCAGAGCTTTACCTATGGACACAGTGTAACAGCCCCCCCCCCCTCTACCCCCCCTTCAAAGGAGGCTCCCTTTTGTGTTCAGTATGGAGTCCTATGTAGGATAAGGGGGTTTATAGAGATGCCAGGAATCTTTATCAGAGTGATATCAAATGGAAACAAGGGGCCACCTATACCAGAAAATCCTGCTGAATCCAGAATTTGTGATCTTGATTCTCAAAATTTGACCAAAGGTACCTAAAAAGGAGGTTTGATGATGAGGATATTTTGAAAATGTACAAAAGTTATATTGAAAATGATTGGAACTATTTATAGATGCAACATGCTAATCAAAGTCAATACCTGAATCTACATATCCTAATGTGTGCCTATCTCAACCTGACAAGTACTCTACCTGTGTATGGCTCTGCCTCTCCCACATACTGCATATCCCTTAGTCTACCTATCACTCATACTACCTATCCCTTGAAACATGTAGAGTTTAATTAGGTTTCTCTCAAATGGCTTAAAGGATTAAAGTTTACCCTTCACCTTTGTACCTAATTTTCTCTGTACATTCTTACCATTATTCTACCTATCCTCAATCTGCCTATCATTCACTTTACCTATCCCTCATGGTGACTATCCCCCAAATCTGCACATCCCTCATATTTGACTGGCACATCTGTGATATTACCTAGCACCAATGTATCTTTTGAATATGCTCACCTTACAAGGTACCCTCTGTACCTATCTCTTAAACTGTTTATTACCTATCCTCCTTGCTACCCATCCTCTTCAATACCTATCCCTCAAGCTCACTTTTTAAACTCTACATGTTTCAAGGGATAGGTAGTATGAGTGATAGGTAGACTAAGGGATAGGCAGTATGTGGGAGAGGCAGAGCCATACACAGGTAGAGTACTTGTCAGGTTGAGATAGGCACACATTAGGATATTTAGATTCAGGTATTGACTTTGATTAGCATGTTGCATCTATAAAAAGTTCCAATCATTTTCAATATAACTTTTGTACATTTTTAAAATATTCTCATCATCAAACCTCCTTTTTAGGTACCTTTGGTCAAATTTTGAGAATCAAGATCACAAATTCTGGATTCAGCAGGATTTTCTGGTATAGGTGGCCCCTTGTTTCCATTTGATATCACTCTGATAAAGATTCCTGACATCTCTATAAACCCCCTTATCCTACATAGGACTCAATACTGAACACAAAAGGGAGCCTACTTTGAAGGGGGGGTAGAGGGGGGTGGCTTGCACTATAGGACTCTATGGAGTAACATATCCTAGGGAACCTATACTATTCTTGCCTGTACTGCATAAGCCTATGGACTACATCCAGAGGGGTGTAGAGGGGGGCTTCATAGTAATTTACAAAACTTTCTTCAAACCTAGTTAAAATGTTCACTTATATCACAAGACTTCACTTTTGAACTAATAATGATAGAAACTTGCTTCAAAAAAAGCCAGACACCCCTCAATGAGCTAAATGCAGTAGTTCACAAAACAGGCGCTAGGCGCCTGCCGCTCTTGTCCTTAAATACAAAACAGATAAACTCAAATAACCTCAGAAACCCTGTAGGTGGGGATATTTAAGGCCGGCTGGCTCATGAATACTAAGCCAACTTAAAGCCACAATAAATCCATTTAAGCCGATGAAATCGCAGGGTGTGATGTGCAAAACCATGGATGCCAACTGTGGATTGATGCACCATTTTCAGGATTAAATTCATCAGTACTTCAGGCAAAACTTCTTTCCTTTAAAATTTGGGAATCATTATTATGATGCCTCAATACGGCCCTGGTGATGGCCCTGCGCTATGGCTTGCGGCATCTATACCCCCATATTGACCCCATCAATTTGATGCGCTCCCAGAGGATTGGCATGATGCATCAATGCAGCTCAATAGCATTCCATTGATGCATCATAAAGACAAACTTGAACCATGGACCATTATGAGGCCCTCAAAGAGTTGATCAATAGATAAAACTGAACGACCATGCTGAATACATATTGTCATTGATCCACCCAGGCTCTACTTATATACTATTCCTGTTTTATCCTTCCATATGGCGACCTATTTGTTTCAGCATCCATTCTATATGAAAGAAGGTAAATACTAGAGGTTTATTCACATATGAGGGATACAAATGTTATTGTTTACTCAAAAATGTGCTTTCTAAGTAGACAATGGATATTAGATGTAATCTAGGTCACCATTTGGCGGGATAAAACAGGAGTAGTATATGTGAGCCAGCAAGCAGAAAGGGGGGTTCCTGTGGGACTTAGTACCTGTTTTAGCCAACAGGGGGCACCACAATGGGCTAGAATAGGAGAAAATATGCCTTAAAATGCTATGGGCTACTTTTTTTGTGGAGAATTCAAAGATTTTTTGGGGGAAAGGTTCCATATTTGGCATTAAAAAGAATGTTTTTTGGCCAAAATAGGCCTTTTTGTTGAATTTTATTGCCATGGAAACATGATATTCATTCTAAATAAGAAAATCAATGATCCTATTTGAAGGAACATTTCAGAAGGTCCACTATGGTGAAAACAGAATGAAAATATCAGTTGTAGATCAAAAGTTGTGGGCAAAAGAATGAAAATTTTTGCTAATTTAGCTAATTAGCATAGATCCCAGGTAGCACAGAGACTTTGGCATAACGTTGGGCCATTGTTGGCGCGACCATCGGCTTTATATCAGCTGCCCATCCTGCCTCTGTAGGCCCAACGGTGCCATCCTAGTGCCAACATAGGCCCAACATTGGCTTTTGGTCGGCACACATCAGCATCGGCAAATGGCCGGCCCCTGGCTGACCATTTACCGATGTCCTGCCATGTTGGACCATTGTTGTCATTTGGTTGGCAAATGCCACTGGTTGGGCCTACGTAGGCCCGATGGGCAGCCAATGTAGGCCCTACATTGGCCCGATGTGTCGGGCCAATGTTGGCAAATTTTTGTGTCCTACCTGGGATTATGCTAATTATAGTTGTATCTCATGACCATGGAGACGTAGGGCTTATTGACATTCCCAAAATGGTCATACCTACCCATAATTAGCAAGCTATTCCTCCAAAACTAACAGGAGTATCTTGTCATGCAATATATCACTGTAAAGCTAGTGATCTGAATTTTAAAGTTGACTTTTAGCACGGAGCACCCTTTCTCCTTGCCTCTACACATATAGGGAAGACCATCTATTATATCAAAGAAACTTAAACCATCTATGGGGGAAAATATCCCCCTGGGGAAAGGGATTTCCAGGGGGGGGGCAGAAATATATACAAAATGGGGCATGGCGTATTTTGGGGGGTATTCAAGGTTTACAAGCACAGCTTTATTAATATGGCGACCTATTTGATCCTGCATCAATTGATCAAAGAAAATTAAGCTAAATAACCTAGGTCCATTCATCATAATTAGTTTTGAAAATGATACAGACCATACTTTTCTTCATATAAACAGGAAGTATTATGTCATACATACATACATACATACATACATACATACATACATACATACAATGGCGACTTAAAAGGTCTAGGGTCGGGTTTAAGTCGCCATTGCTTGCACATTCATTTTGTTTTGTATAAGAGCAGACGATATTTAGAAAGGCACCAAAGGTAATTAAAGAAAATGAAATGAACAAATTTGTACTACAAAATAAACAAGCCTACTTGGACCAGACGCTTTAAGCCGATGTGATTAGTCTAGACACCCTGTCATCATGGGTAATTAGGGTGTTCGATATTAACATGAAATCACTGCAAATCGGGTAGCCTAATGGGGCGTGACATATCTTGGGGGTAGGATAGCTGGGTAAAAGGTCTAGGGTTGGGTTTAAGTCGCTATGAAGAGTACCCCTGTACACATTGATGTAGGGACTACTAGGGAGGGAACTATAATGGAATAAAGACCATCTTCCCATTTATAGGATTTTTTTTTCCAAAATTGTCAAAGTTACAGTAATTTCCTATTACATCTCGGGTAGGGGACTGTGACCTTGGCATTTTCATAGGATTATTACAAACAAAGCTAGGGCCTGTCATATGATAATATCTCCTTGCTTTATATGGCACCATATGACCCAAGTTGACCCTATATGGCGTAACGGACGTGCCATGGACGTCCTTAACATGCTTGTTTGACATTGACTTTGAAACCTTGTAAATATGCCAAAATGCATATTTTCAAGTTCTGAAAATGTCTATCAATATCTACTTAAAATTTCCAAGCATTCTCTATCATTCACAACTATGTGCTGATTTGCTTTATATGATACTGTATTTCCTCATGTCCCAGCAAATTATCGTTATCTGTCGCCATGATTGGTCATCAATGGTGACTCCTTTTTGAGTGATAACTCACTGCATCATCTTTCGCCACTGTGTGTCAGTCTCACATGGCATGGCGATTTATCACAACAGTCGCCAACATGATATCACTCACTGCGTGAGTATGTGCCACCCCTTGTCATCCCTCACAAAGCATGATGACTTATCACCACCATTGCCAACATGGATCTAACTCACTGTGTGACTATGTGCCACTGCCTGTCAAATCTCACTCAGAATGGCGGCTTATCACAACCATCGCCAACATGAATCTGACTCATTGGGTGATTATGTGCCACTCCCAGTCAGTTCTCACTCAGAATGGCGACTTATCACCTACATCGCTAATATGGATCTCACTCCCTGCTTGATTATGCGCCACTCCCAGTCAACTCACTCAGAATGGCTGCTTATCACCACCATTGCCAACATGGATCTCACTCACTCCGTCAATATGTGCCACTGTCTGTCAACTCTCACTCAGAATGGCGACTTTTCACCTGCATTGCCACATGGCTCTCACTCACTGCGTGAGTTTGTGTCACTCCTAGTTAATCTTCTCTCAAAATGGCGACTTATCACCACCATCGCTGACATGGATGTCACTCGCTGTGTGAGTGTGTGCCACTGTCATCAACTCTCACACAAAATGGCGACTTATCACCACCATTGCCAACATTGGTCTCACTCAATGTGTGAATTTGTGTCACTCCAAGTCAATGCTCTCTGAGGATTGCATCAACTATTACTCACTCTCACTCAGAATGGCAACTTATCACCACCATTGCCAAAGTTGTTAAGACAGCACCACTTTTCAACATGTAGCCTATCTAGGAAGTGTGGGCATGAAGTGTAAGTCCCATACGTATCAAATGTGCTTTGTTTCACACGGATTTCCATGTAATACTTCAGAGTTGAATCAAACAAGATTATATAGAGAAATATCAATTGAATTTAGATAAAGGTATCTCTAAAATGAAAGCAACTATCCATAAACACCTTTTCTCTGGTTACAGGAAAAACACATCTAGGGAAATATCTACATGAACACCTTGTCTGTGGTTAGAGGGAAGATACGTATGGTAATACCTTCTCTAACAAAACATACTTTGATCTGGCATGATTTAAAATGGCGATAATCACAAGCTTTTCATCTAATAAGGTGAGTGATCACCAGCGTCACCATCACTGGTGAGTCTGAGTGATCACCACTCTCGCCATCCATGGTGAACCTGCCCTATGACGTGGTGCGCGTTTCATCTAGCGAGGTGAGTGATCAACCGCCTTGCCATCCCTGGTGAGTGTGAGTCATCACGATTCTCGCCAACTATGGTGAACGTGCGCTATGGCATGGTGTGCGTTTCATCTAGCAAGGTGAGTGATCACTCGTGTCGCCATCCCTCGTGAGTGTGGGTGATCAAGATCCTCACCATCTGTGGTGAACCTGTGCTATCACGAGGTACGCGTTTCATCTAGCGAGGTGAGTGATCACCCAAGTGATCATCCCCTGTGAGTGTGAGTGATCATAATCCTTGCCATCCATGGTGAATGTGGGTTATGACGTGGTGTGCGTCTCATCTAGCGAAGTGAGTGATCACTCATGTTGTCATCCCTGGTGAGGATGAGTGATCACTCATGTCGCCATCCCTGGTGAGGATGAGTAATCACGATCCTTGCCATCCCTGGTGAACATGTGCTATGACGAGGTGCGTGTTTCATCTTGCGAGGTGAGTGATCATCCGCGTCGCCATCCCTGGTGAGTGAGTGATCACCATCCTCGCCATCTGAGGTGAGGCTATGTGATCACCACCATTGCTATTCCTGGTGATCTTGTGCTATAGCGACGTTGTGTTCCATTTAGCGACATGTATGAACCACTTCACACAGGTTGACGAGGAGTCACGACAATTTGCTGGGGTATAAGCCGGACCCTGAGTATAAGCCTGCCCCGAGTATAGGCCCAATGGCTACCCATCTTGTTTAAGACGAATCATATTTAGGCCATTTCTAGATGGAGTATTTAAACAATTTCTTCAGCTACATGACGCCCATATATATATATATATATATATATATATATATATATATATATATATATATATATATATATATATATATATATATGCTATGTATACAATCATTTTAAAGAGAAATAAAACATTGACTAGTTATGAAATAATTGTAAATATTGAAATAAATGTGAAAGAAATGTAGAAAATATTTGAGGATGCAAAGTTAGTTTATTAGGTATGAAAATAAAAGCCTGCCCCGTGTATAGGCCGGGCCAATTTGCCATTTTTCCTTATATAGGCCCGAGCTAATACACAGGGAATTACGGTAATAATTTCTAAATGATTTTTTTCCAGAAAAGAAATGATGAATGACTATTTTACTTGTATTTACAGAGAAATCTTCCATTCTGGAGAACACAGGAAATTGGAAAAATGTCATAATGATTATTTGGCTATATCATTAGAATGTTCAAATTGTCATATGTTTGTGGATATGAATCTAATCTTAACTACATAAATTTGTGGCATTTCCATTCGACATTCCCACTAGCTTCACCAAGGGGCGATCCAACGAAAATTGTTAGTAGATCAGTGAGATATTCTGCTAAGCTCGCGCTTCCAACCACCCCTTTGATGGTGGTTTCAATTCACTAATGATCGAATCTTTTAGAATATTTTGTGTCCAGATATTAATGCTGATTACTTTAAGAAAATGAAAAATACTTGAATATTAAGGTTTATTAGAGTTGAGAGAAGGCTGTCAACCAACTTCAACCTATTAAGTTGAGTAATGTTAAACCAAATTGATCATAATAAATATATGGCAGTGATGCCACCCGCTGATCTCTGAAAATTCGGAAATTATCCTAATTTTCTCACCCTACAATAGGAAATGATTACAAAAATCACAACTAAAAATTCGGAATTCCGAAAAAGTTAGGAAAAGTGGCATCTCTGTATATGGGCAATTTTTTTTCAGGGGTGTCAACTTTCGAGCCAAGTTACGACATAAAAAAAGTGCTAAAACAACCACTTTTCATGATCACCCCCTGCCTAAAGTATCTTAGCTACATCAAACGGTTTTTGCATAATGACAAGTTATGACCCTTATATTAAATTTTCTTCACAATTTAATACCTAAGTTACATCACTATTTTCCTCTGTAGCATTTACTGAAGGCCTTTTAGGTGTAAGATCCGGCAAGTGCACTGTCCACACCATATTTTGAGCCATATAATGTACTACAGACAGGAAAATATTTAAGATAGCTCATTGATATTTTGTATGGTCAAAATACTCACAGGGGACGAATTACTTGTGATTTTACAAGCATTTTACTACAAAATTAAAGAAATTATGACCAAGTTGCTGGATCTTACATTGCCATAAATTCACCTATATGCAAAATCAGGCTGAAAATAGTAAGATAATGCCTTTAGATGTATCAAATATATTTTGTTTATCTAGTTTTCCAGCCTAATGTGATTGATTGAAATGGATATTGACCTCTTAACTGGAGTCTGCATCAAATTATACTCCTAGATATATGAAAAAGCTGTTTGTGACATTTTAAAAAGCTCAGATTTTCATGATATTTAGGGCTTAAACCCACTAAAAATCGTCAAAATGGACTAATTAAAAAAAGCACTTTTAGATCTAAGTGTCTGCTATACGTTGATGATGGCTAAAACAGCCAATATGACATTAAGAATTTTCCACAGCAGTGTGACATAAGTGTCGAAAGTTGAGACCCCTAAAAAAGATTTTACCCATATAGTGTTCGACCAACGATAAGTTCCACTCTTTTATGTGCTCTCGACAATTGCATGCATTTGATAATGTTATTGCACAGTACCATTCAATGATTTCTTTGCAAATGGAGTTTGAGAAGACGCCAAGAGAGAGCAAAGGGCATGCAAATTTGCATTCACACGATCCCAAGAGAATTCAAGTTCTGGCTGTGGAATTACAATAATTATTGTGGATGGCACCAATTTCAGTGATTATGTTCTAACACTTCAAACGAGAATTACATTACGCTTTCTTTGTTAATAATCGTTGCCTCGTGCTGGCTTCAAGAAATTACACCAATTCATCATCTATCAACGGCCACTTTTTGGTGGAAAAGGGATCCCTTTCTCTCAGCAAGGCACCTTTGGGCACCAATAGTTAGGGATGGTAAAACCGCAATAACACACCAATGTGACCAAATTTAAATCAAGAGCCCCCGCCCCCAAGGTTTTGTATCGGTGGTAAGGTTCAGGGACTAGAATAACCATATTTATATGAGGTGGAGCTATATCATATCATGGTATAACCACCCGATTCGATGGAGTGATTGCAATTATGGGTCGAAAGAAAGGTTACTGGGAGATACACATGAAGAATTTGAGGTCTGTACAAATAGAGGGAATTGAATGCATGATTTTGACATGCCAGGCTGTCCAAATGTGTGCAGAAGAGGACTCTATCTTTGAAATTGATGAATAGTTCTAAATGGATAGGAGAAAGTTGTGATAAAGCATGGGATTTGTCATAGATGAGGAGTAGAGTGAATTCAAAGACTCTGGAAATTTGTGTTCCAACGACTTATAACATTTAAGGTTTTTAGGAAAAGGACACTCTGAGTAGTATAAGTCATATAGGTGGGAGAATAATGTAGACCTAGGACTGTCTCTTTTTGTTCTGAAATCAAATCCGCCATTTTTTTCGTTGGTGACCACACATTTTCCTTATTTATTTAGAATTGAAAACACAGAAAAAAAAGAACTACCGTAAACTCCCGCGTATAGGACGCGTCCTCTACGCCAAACAAATGCCTTGTGCGTCTTATAAGATCTCTTCAAGTTGGGGGTGTGTCTTATACGAGGGGTAATTTTACTATAGAAATGTACTAATCTTACAAATTTACGCATTAAAATGTGCGTCTTATACGCGAACATGCATGTGCTGAGTTTGGGGTGCGTCCTATACACGCAACACGTCTTCTACGCGGGAGATTACGGTAACTATTGTAGTTTTGCAGCCAAGTTGGGGTGCCCAAATGTCCAAACATTTCTTAGGATTATACAACTAACCATTAGGACAATGTCCCAACTTGCCTGATTTTGACTAATTTCCTTAGGACATTTTGGAGTTCTTCTGACTGCCATTCATGAATTGTTTCTGAATTCTAGTGCAACCTGAAGATGGGGTTTAAACACGCAAAAAATAATATTACTCAAGCCATCTAGCCAAAGGTGTGGCTTATGAGTAAGGTTTCATGGTAATTCTTTTGATTTGATTTCAATGGTTAGTGTAACCTCTACAGAAGGTTTAAACAGCCACAACAGAGCCCTGGCATTTAAGAAGCAGGTTCCCTGCCTGATCTGGGTTTATTACATCACAGATCCAACAATCTGGACATATGACTATATTGAATATCCACGGAAAAGTTGTTTGTGTGTTTCTTGTTTTTTTCCTTCAAGACTTTATTCATTTGTCAGGTGCATTTTTTTAAATGTTTTAAGTCGTTTACTTGGGATTGATACAGATACAAAGTAAATGTATTAAGTTAACCTGATACCCATGCTTTGTGGTTCATCTATCAGACCCTCCATGATGCAAAACATAGTATATGTACAATACATTATGTCAGGTTGGACTGAAAAGGTCTTAACATGTCAACAGTCATTGAAAACTACCATTATTTCAACATACATATAGACCTTTCAAAGGTATGCACCTACTAGAAAAGTCCTAGTACTGGTCTCCAAGCGCTTGTATAGCACATAATTAAATAGCTGTTTCAAGGTCTAGCCTTCATTCTATCTAGCTTAAATACTTGAGAAATTGTCATAGGTGTGAGGTTAAAGGGAAGAGAAACCTATTTGTCATCCATTTGTTACGCATAATGTTTATATGATACTGCTTCACAAAAGTAAGCTGTGCCAGTTGCTGTATACATAGCTGTCCATCTCAGCTGTTAACGACCACCTGACGTGGAAACCATCCTGAATCATCCAGAGGTACCAAAACGTACGCCGATCAGACATGAGCCAGGACATCTAGGTAAACTATTTTTCTGCCGTCAAACGAGCCGGATGCTTCCCTCCCATCGAAAAGCACTGAATGGGCCTGAAGTAAAAAGTCAGCTGAATGGAAGCCAGGCTACTTTGCTCAGCTCATCGTCACTAGCGAGCCTCAGGTGGCGCCACTGAATGGCTGCAGGCAAGGCGTGAGTTGGGTAAGAAATGACTGGGAAACAATGGTGTTTAGATCCTAAACACAATTCTAAACATATCCCTGTCCCCTTTTTCCAATCATCTTAAGTTCCTAAACATGTTTGGCCAAACAATGTGTTTAGCTGAAGTGTTAAGAAATCTAGGTGTTTAGGTTTAGAATTTTATGTTTAGATATCTATAAAATTTTAGGTTTAGAATTTTGTATTTAGATATCTATGAAATTTTGTGTTTAGGTATTTACAAAATTTTAAGTTAAGATGTCTACATGATTCGATGGAGGATATAGGATTATCTTTTATTTGTTGTCTCATTTATCCTGCAGGGGACATCAGGTATTTAGACGTCTCCAAAGATGTAAGCCACAGGTATATACAGGACTAGCACATTGCTAGTACTAAGAGTATCAGCTAGATGGCTTATGTATTCAGGGGCTAGATCATCCTTTGGCCTCTTTGTATAGTCTAGTTTGACAACCTGCCAATTAATTACTATCCATGGGATTTTTCTATAAATCATATGTGTGAACTCTCCATATCATCAGCTTTAAGCAGATGGTTCAGAAATAGATTTGCTATTTGAAATAAAAGTGAAATAGATCATTGAAATTTCTATTTGATACCACAGGTAAGCCAACCAGGGCATTGTCTCTCTATCTTGATTATCACCTGCTTTCACACCTGAAACAATAGAGAGGTACTTGGGTGATTGAGATAGGGGGTAGGGTGCAGCTGATCAGTGACCATTGTTCTGAACAATGGCTGATAAGAAATTTTCCCAGAATGCCCTGCTCTGGAGTCGGGGGCCTAACCGAGATGGCGGCCTCTATAGCCTAATATGATAATGCCCTATACATTCATGTATACACTTATGTACATACTGCATTAGAATGAGAGACTTGAGAAAGTACAACAGTTTGGCAGGATGGACATTGCTTTGGCCTTTGTAAAATAACATAAAATAGGTGTCAGTCCTGAAACCTTTTGATCATGTTATGTCAATGATGGTGTTGTAGGGTGAATTCAGTAATTTCTCTATTGTCATTTCTATTCTCTTGACATTCTATGACATGAAACCAAGATCAATATGGGATTTGGGGACATTTGTCACAACAATTGATTGTGATTGTGTGCTTATAGTCCATTCACAGGTAGGGCTGCTACCTGGTGTATATCTGACAAAGAGGTGTCTAAACATATTGATGTTTAAATCTAAACACCTAGTTCTTGATGTGTTTAAACTCTAAACATGTTTAGCAAAACTGTTTATGTATTTAGAATAAAAGTGTTTATTTCCTAAACGTGTAGTAAATGAGACACCTAACTGACCTATGTGTTTAGGTTTTAAACATGTTTAGACCTAAACATGTTTAAAATCTAAACACCATTTTTTGCAGAGTAGCTGCAAGCAGCTCCAGTAGACGACTTGATGGGATTATCACAACCTGATAATCCCATGCTTGGGAAACATTTAGGTAGCTGATCATGATTTAGGGAGGAAGGGGTGTGTTTAGTCGTCAGCCAGCTAGTTTTCACATATGACTTGAATAATCCAGGAGTTGATATATACTTTATGAAACAATTGATTGCCGAAGTTGGGAACATTGATTTATGATTATAGGAGATACATAGTTATTTAAGGTTGGCCTAAAGTTGGGCCGGTGTAGGAACTATTAATGCAGCAGAAGTGATCAGTTTTAGGGCAGGCATGCTGTTTATTTTTAAATTTTCTGTTTATTTCTAATTATTCATGTGATTAAAATTTAATTACAGGTACCTAGAATATTGCATATCTGAGAGTGTACTCTTCACAGATTTTGCTCTTGAACATAATATATTGTCTGAGGACCGGGATATAAATAGGTGCCAGTCTTGAACAAGCACTGGGATACAGGGGCTTTGAAATTTTAAAATGCACAACGAGTCTAAGTCTTGAATAAGCGCCGGCCTTGCATGAGCACCAGCGTATGCACTTCTTGGCATCAATTAGCGCCCAGGTGTCTATATAGGGCAATACGATATGCATGAGGATGGACCAGGGGCGGGTACAGGGGGGCCGAACGGGCGTTGCCCCCCCCCCCAAAAAAAAAAAAAAAAAAAAAAAAAAAAGAAAAAAACAGAAGAGGAGGAGGAAGAGAGAAGGAGAGGGGAAAGGAGAGGGAGGCAGTTATTTTAATATGGGGTTCTTTATACCATTACAAAGCCTAGATCATGAGGAAATGAGCTGTTCGGTTCTTTTATATGTGCAAGGAATACTGAATTTGTTCAAAATTTTGCAAGAATTATTTCTCTCCTCCAAGGCCACCCTTAAAAATATGTTTGTTTCCTGTCCAGAGGGTGGGATTTTTCAAACCCATGAGGGAGGGAGGGGAAATTTTTTTTTAAGAAATTTTTTTTATTTGTCAGCGTGAATTTGTCATCGCATTCTAGGATTCGGTGATTGGAAACCTAGATTTGTGTGCTAATGGACAAAAAAATTCTTTTCGGAACTCAAGAAAAGATTTCCCCATTCTTGAAAAAAATTCCACCAGGCCTCTGGACAGGAAACAAACATACTATTAAGGGTGGCCCAACATTAAAAATACACCTTCCAACCCACCACCGCTTGTGACCCTCAGTCCTGAATAGCACTTAACTATAATGCCACATCATTGGAACCTCATTCTTACCAGTCTAGAGTGAGTAAAGTTTCTAAGGTCAACATGATGCATGTACATTGTATCATTGTATGGAGCACTGGCAAGTTAATCACCAGGGTTCCATGTAAAGAATTTATGGTATATACAGGCTTAACCTGGGTGGCTAGGTGCACATACTTATCAATTCTAGGGCTAAGTGCATGTATAGTGGACATTGGTTGATTGTGTACAAAGCTGATTCAGAATACACCATTTAGTGGCTAGATTTCCAAAAGTCTGTTAGGGGCCATGGACCCCAACACCCCCTTAAAATGTTTCATCAATTAGTGGCTGATCCATAAATATGTCATGCTTTTTTAGGCTTTTTTAGACAGAACTACAATGGATATTTAAGCTCAAGATGTCTTATTTTAAAGCCTATGACTTAAACTTTAACAGCCATTTCCCCCCTAGAGGCATGTTTTCCCTCATCTGGTTCTTAAGAATAGATTATTTTTAGAAATTTTTCATAAGAATTATCTATGTGTACCTGCGCACAGTAATGCTAAGAACATTACCAAGTACTTTGTACTGTCAGAGGAAAAATATTTTCATCACCATACCTCCTACTAGGACCTAGCCACTAAGGTATTTTGACTTAGCAAAGGGTTACTTTTCTGTGTATTTAGCATATGAATTTAAGTGTAGCTATGCACAGTGATGCAAAAGGTATACAACTACTTTTTCATGTGAAAGGCAGAATTATCAACAATGTATCGTGTTTTGCTGCATTATGACCGCGCACCGCATTGTGACCGCACAGCATTATGACCACACTCATCTCACACATTATGACCACGCACCGCATTATGACCACACCTAACTCATACATTATGACCGCATGCTGCATTATGTCCCCACCCAACTCACACATTATGACCGTGCGCTGCATTATGACCGTGCCAAACTCACACATTATGACTGTGCACCACATTTTGACTGCACCCAACTCACACATTATGACCACGCACCGCATTGGATATAACCCCACTAAGGAATTGTGTTGGTCTTGACAATGCTCGGCTTGACAATACATGACGAGGAGTCAGGTGGAAATTCTACAGAAAATAGTAATTACCATTTCAATTTAACCAATATTAACCCCTTTACCCAACTCGGGTCAATCTTACTCTATTTGGCCCAATCTTGGGCCAATTGAACCATTTGGCCCAATGCATCATAATTTGATCAATATTGATTCATTATTTTACCCAACTTAGGTCAGTGTGACTATTTGTACCAATATACCCATTTTAGGCCTACTTGACCCCTCTTGGGTCAATTCTACCCATATTGACTTGCTTTTACCCAATTCAGTCATCTTGGATCAAACTGACTCCATTTGGCCCCATCTCTGGTCATTTTATCAATATGATATATTACCATTGTCATGTCATATGTTATGTCACTATTTTATAATTGACTTCAATACAAATTTATTATAACTACCATATTTGTTTTTAAATTGGCATCTATTTCAGACCCAAGCACTTAAATTGCCTAGTATGGGTATTGCCATCATCTGAATCTGAATCTTCAAAATATATGTTGTTTGCAGAATCATTAACAGTTCTCAAAAAAAGTTGAATTTCACGTTTTCAAACATGCCATGTGTTAAATCCATAGACCTACTTTAGGAATTGAGCATGTGCCTGCTGTCTACATATTACATAATTGAATAAAATGTAACACGTCGGGTATAAAGAAGGGAAACTAATTCTATGAGTAGCTTAGAAAACCCTTCCAAAGTCTGGGTGCCCCTTAAAAGAACAGTAAAACTGGTAACTTAGCTAGGCTGGGCACAGTCATAACACAGCGCACGGTCACAATGTGTAGTTGGGCATGGTCATAATGTGGTACACGGTCATAATGTGTCACATGCATTGGTCATTTCCATTGGATTTAGCTGTTCTTTGGGGCATGCTATTATTTTCAGTACTTAGTAGAAATAAAGCCTGAAAATACCTGACAACTACTGTATGTAGTGTTTTGGTATGGTATTTACTGGGCATTGGTCCAAATAGAGTCTAATTGACCCAAGTTGGGTAAAAGGGACAATATTGGTCAAGTTGAAATGGTTTAATTTGCACGGTCATTTATCATTGGTACGGCATGGTCAAAATGCAGTGCATGGTCATTTTACGTGAGTTGGGCACAGTCAGACTGGTAAACTCCCGCTGAGACATATCAGTTTCTGGATTTTTTTTTTTTTTTTGGCTACAGATGGCTGTAGAATTCAAAGTATAAAGCAATATTCCATTTCGGGTCTCATTTGAAAGTTAATACCTGAGGCTTGTCAGACCGCTTTTATTTAGATATGATGCATCAGAGTTGAAAAATGGTCAAAAATCGCCATTTGTTTCAAATTGCCATTTCTTTCATCTCATTTCAGGTCATGTATTTCAGGTCATGTATTGTCAAGCTGAGCATTGTCAAGACCACAACAATTTCATTAATTCCTTAGTGGGGGGTCATATCCAATGTGGTGCACGGTCATAATGTGTAGTCGGGAATGGTCATGATGCATGTGAGAGTTTGGCGCAGTCATAATGCGGTGCTCAGTCATAATGTGTGAGTTGGGCGCAGTCATAATGCAGTGCACGGTCATAGTGTGTGAGTTGGGCATGCTTATAATGCGTTGTGCAGTCATAATGTGTGATTGGGCGTGGTCATAATGCGGTGTGCGCTCATAATGCGGCAAAATATATCGTCTTAATATCAAATTATTCATTTTAATATTCTAGAATCATTTTGGTATAACTATTTGATTAAGACAACATCAGATTCTTATGGCGAACAAGCTTCTCACTATAGTCACTTGAATTTTTCCTGTGATAAATCTAACAATGTACCCATAATTTGTAATAAATGAGTAGCCTAGATCCAAGGGGGTGGGGGGGGAGGGTAATAGATGGATATAAGAAGGTACTCATACAAATGTATTAAGCCTTCTTAACCAATGAGAATATCATTCATTGTCTTGAACCCATGGGGACACTCACAGAAGAGTGTTAAGTGTATATCAGCCTCTGTGCTCAATTTTACAGAGACCCTGTCATATGCACAAATATAAATCACACTTGACATGAAGCCTCTCTTTTGGCAGATTGACCAGCAATGTTTGTATTTCTTCTGCAGCTGTCTTTTAGGTAGCCTAATTCTGAAAAAAGCTCACTAACGTGGAAGATCTTACAAATCAACACGGTTAGCATGATGAGCTACTCTTTCCAAGCAAGGCCCCAACGCTATAGATTAAACAAAGTGAGCCAAAATCCTGTTATGCCTCAGGAATCCTGAAAATTCAATCTATTCCGAAGAATGGCTACAAATTCAAGCGCATGATGACAGAAATTCAAGTTGTTAGCTCTGGAGATTAATTTGACTTTTTGCCTATACGCAAGCATTCATGGTAATTTCAAGCTCTGAGAGAGTGTGGTGCCTGGGCATCATCTGTGAAGGCTAACAAGCCTTCACCAGTTTAGGGAAAAGAGTGTTTGATGCACTTCTTATTCCTATTTTCAAGCAAGTAATTTCATTGGAGGAATTCAATGACGTTTTTTGTAGGGATGTTATTTACCATCATTCTGGATGTAGGGGCTAGGATGTTTATCCATACAATAGGTAAGAATAACGGGTTGCAAATTGTGTTTCCATTGTAGTGTACTTTATATGGGGGTGATATGATGTTTGTGGGCTATGAGTTGACCCTCGAAATTCCTGAAAATGCCAGAGGTGCCCCCAGCATTCCACCTTTAGTCAGTAGGCATCTCTACCAACACATTGGCCTTCTCACACATTTCTTAATGCAAAACCTATGGTTTAAAAGGATCTAGGATCCGCCCCTGGTATTAATCATTCCCCTCTTTAAACAAGGCATTTACCCAGATGTAAAAACAAGGCAGGGCATAAACAATAATTACAGTTTTAATCAAACCCATTTCACAGCACTGTCATTACTTAAGCGCAGTGGCTGTAAAGGGGGAAAATCCCCCCTTGTCGCTATTAAAAACCAAACTGATGAGTTTGACAGGATTCTGTAAAGGAAATGTCATCAATTCCTTTACACGCAGATGTCCCCTGGTTTAACTGAATGAAATATTACATACATGTACTCATTTAGATTTTTATATAAGGGCTAGAGAATAATTCCCTGCAGTCTGTGAGATTGGATTCAATATCAACAGGGACTACTGGCAAAGAGACCTGTGACGTCTCTTGAATATTTAATAGCATTTTCTAACCATCCAGTATTTTCAAATCATTGGTGGGATTAGCTCGCTCCATCATTTTTGAACACCCTCATATTGAAGGGAATTAATCTATTTCTTTTGAGAGGAAATAACTATCAATTGAATCCACATTTCAGTTATTCTCATTAGTGGAAGTGGTAAAACATGGAATGAACACAATAGGTATTGGATCAAACTATAATTGATGGAAATGTAAGAGAACCCCAAAGTCATCAAGAAGAGGTGGGTTAGAGAAAACTAATTTTCCTTAGTTTGTCCAGTTCGGGTCCATGTGCCCTCATTGTTTTGAATACCTCATTGTACAGGGGCAAGTGTAGTTTCGTGCAAAGTGGATGTTAATTTTACAACATACATAAACTTGTTCCTTAGATCCCCAAGGTTCCCAAAAAGTATGTTGGGGATTTTTCTTTCTGCATTCATTACCATGGCAACCATTTTTATTGACAATACTAGAAATCAGCTAAAATGCTTCCTAAAGGATGTGATAGTGTGTCAAATGACAAAAATAACCACCCCTACCCCACTTATATGACACCCAAGGATTCTATTTTACTTCTTGGTTTGTCCCTATGATACTTGGTTGCTTTGCAACAGCAGCTTTTTAAAGGATTTCCTTAGCAACGTCCTTAACGCAATGGTATTTGGCATTTTTCAGTGTAGGTGTTCATTAACGCTGGTTTTGTGGGTTTCACTAGTGGCCTAGATCTATAAAATAACAATTTAAAATCATAGAGCAACAATTATGTGCTATCATTTTCCATAGCAACCGTCACATTCCTTTGCAGAAGTGGAAAACCAGAACCTTATAATGGGTCTATGGATCTCTTACATGGTGACTTTGCCAGTCTTATCTTCTTAACATTATTATCAAGGTCTATACTTAATCAAATAACCTGTTTCTAGGAACAGTGGTTGCCTAGCAACTTTAAGAATTTCCTTAGAAATGGCCAAAAGACAAAGTTATTTGGCATCTTCTAACATGGTATTTATTCAAGCTGGTTCTGTGGGATTTACTAGTGCCCTGGATCTATCTAAAACAACCTGCAGTCCTATTGCAACAGCCATATGCTGTTTTCAATAGCAATAGTGGCATTCCTCCAAAGCACTAGAATATCATAAACATATACACCTCATGAGGGGCATATAAATCTCTAAAGAATGAACTAATTACTCTTATTAACTTATAGCAATCAACAAAAATAACCATGGCTGTTATAAATAACAATACATTCTCAGGTTTACCTAGCACCATGTTAATCATTGTATTGTTTAGCATCCCAGAATGAGAATATTTCAGTGATTAATTTAAAGTGGGTAGTACAATCAGTAGTCATGACCTGTATATGTTGCAGTTTTATAAAATGATGCATATACCTTAGGGCCCAGCTATGCACCACTTCAACATAAACATTTCTCTGTCTTAGTAGTAGTATCAGTGGGTATTGATATATATATGAGGGTAGATATGTTTCTCTCCACACAATCAATAGGGACATTTTCATGTTGTAAATTCTGAAACTACTACAGTAAGGCCGCGATAATCAAGTCTGTGATAATCCAGTCCTGCACTTTACAGTCAGAAATTAGTGGGAACGGATTTTTTACCATTCAAATTGCCTTTGATAATCCAGTTGTTTCGGCTTCCAGTCCCAGTCAGGAAATTTGGGGAACAGTGTATGCATTTAGCATTATAATGTAACTTAATATTACAGTCAATTTGATTAAAACCTAGCCTTTACAGACATATTGACATCAGAGGGCACAAAGGAATCCCAGTAGAGACATAGACCTTAGTGTGAAGGGGAGCATTTGGGGAGGGGGCAATAGGGGTTAAATTAGGACTTGCAGACAGGAAGTAATCAGTGTCAGTTTGTCTGTGTTTGTATCAATCTACAAAATGAAATATAAACTATATGATTGTTATGATAATTGTAAATGGTCAGTTTATGGGCTGATGTAAGTTATATTCGTCCTGGGGGAGGGTAATTGTTTGGTGGAGGAAACGGAAATGTCAGGAACTAATAGGTCATGATTTGAATGTGAGTAAAATTTTAGGTTGTAATCCTGTGGTTGTAATCATTCTTTAGAGAACCCCCCCCCCCATCCTAGTCTCGATAGTGCAGGAGCAAGTGTCAGGATTTTGGGTGTCGTGAGAAGTGAATGTTAATTTTGCCTAACATACAGAAATATGTTCCTTGGGTACCTAAGCTTCCAAAAATGCATGTTGGGAATTTTTCTTTTCATGTTGGTTACCATGTCAACCGTTTTCCTTTCCAACACTGAAAATCAGCTAAAATGCTCCCTAAAGTGCATAATACTGTGTAAAATTAAAATACTAACCACCCCTACCCCCTAATATCAAACCTATTGTGTCTACTTTACATATTGGTTTATTTCTAGGGACATTGGATTTCCTTAGCAACACAATCAATATAATGTTATTCAGCATGTTTCTACATGAGGATTCATTCAAGTTGGCTCTATGGGTTACCCCAGTGCCCCAGATCTATAAGAAACAAAGTAAAGTCATAAAGCAACAACTATTTGATATCAAGGGACCTTGGTTGCTTAGCAACAGCAGCTATGTAAAAGATTTCCATAGGAATGATATCTGTGCAATGTTAGTCAGTATATTTGTATTATATTATATTATAAGTATTATTTCAAGCTGGTTCTATGGGTTACTCCAGTGCCCTAGATATATCAAAAGCAATCAAAATCATATAGAAACTACCATTTGCTATATTTTCCCATAGCAACAGGTACATCCCCTTGCAAGAAAATGCTAAACATGTGTAGAGGCAAGGAGAAAGGGTGCTCCGTGCTAAAAGTCAACTTTAAAATTCAAATCACTAGCTTTACAGTGATATATTGTATGAGAAGATACTCCTGTTAGTTTTGGAGGAATGGCTTGCTAGATATGGGTAGGTGTGACCATTTTAAATATGTTAATAAGCTCTATGTCTAATTGGTCATGAGATATATAGCTAATTAGCATAATTTATGCTAATTAGCTAAATTCTTATAATTTTTTATTCTTTTGCCCATAACTTTTGATCTAGAAATGGTATTTTCATTCTGTTTTCACCATAGTAAACCTTGTGGGATGTTCCTTCGAATGGGATCATTGATTTTCCTATTTAGAATGAAAATCATGTTTCCATGGCAACAGAAATCAACAAAAATGCCTATTTTGGCCCAAAAACATTCTTTTTACATGCCAAATTTGGAACCTTTCCACCCAAAATAGAACGTTTTATCAAAATCCATTCAATTCTCCATAAAAAAGTAGCCTATAACAGTTTTAGTCATATTTTTCCTATTCTAGTCCATAGTGGTGCCCCCTGGTGGCTAAATCTGGTACTAAATCCCGCAGTAACTGTCCTTTCTGCTTGCTGGCTCACACATTGGTCCATCATATAGGACCTAAATATTCGCCTATAAATTTCCTTAAGTGATGAAATAGGTATTCCTAGCAAATTTATGCCATGATCAATGGCTACATTATTTCAAATAACCATAGGCACTTAGCAACTACAACTAATTCCAAGATTTACCTAGCAACATGTTTACTATTGTACTGTTAAAAATTGCTGGATGAGAATATCGCAATGATTGAGTCAAACTGGGTTTTGAAGAATTATCCAAGATCGTTCCTAAATCTCTCCTCCAGCTGGTATTTGAAATTAGATATACAGGATAATTGCACTCAGAATACCCCCCTCCCCTAAAAAATGTTAAAATATTTTCTCATTGGACCTATACAAATCATAAAAGTGATCCACTAATATTTGAGACTTTGGATGCATCTAGTTGGTAATGTTGGTAACCCTAATATATAACCCATTTAGTTCTTTTTGTTTTGTAAAAAGTTGGTCTACTTTCTTGGCAGTAAGCATGTTAACTACTTCCCTCCCCCAAAAAAAAGATATTTGGCCTTAACTATCAGTCATATACCCTAGAGCAGTAGAATGGAATTAGCATAGTGCCCTCAGTTAGTAACTAAATAGGTTGATAAATCCATGAGAATAGAGTCTTGTACTTTTCTCACAAGGATATATGTGTATTCATATAGGGCACATAGCCATTCATGTAAGGAGGCAGCATCTTTAATCATTTACTCTCCCTGACAGCCATCATGGATTCAGCATAGAATGTGTGGTAAAACATGATCACTACCTGTATACTCTTCATATCTATATTAAACATGGTGAATGGCACTCCACTGATGGAAATATTTAAATTACCATTCACCATTCAATTGTACCTACTAACCTAATCCAATATGTCACTTTACTATAATATGTGCCTAATTTTGAAAGCCCTTGCTCAAACTTATGCCATTCATGGAGGAAAACTGCATTTTGGTTGACATTGCTTGACTGTATTGTTAGACCAAGATAAATATTGTCAAAAATGCATATTATAGAGATTAAGAATGAATGTTCTATGGGACCAGGCAAATGAAAGAACACTTGCTATACTTCGAGTAGAATAGGGGATCTATGCCCCTGTAGTGGTTTCCTCCTCACTCCTCCTCACAGATTAGATCATTTCTCTCATAGATGCAGTCATCCATAGATGCAATCACTGGCAAGCAACATATATAGATATCTGTCTAGCTGTTTGGAAAAGCAGCTTTTGAATACCTGTCTAAACAGAAAAGGACTTAATAGCCACAAACCACTGTAACTCTGCTAACTATTAGTGGAGGTAGAATCAACCAAACCAAACCAAACCAAATCCTGGGGCAACATTATGTTGGTAGCTAGTCGTGGGCTTTTAGGAAAACTTGACTGACAGTATACAAATGCTGTGGAAAACAACTGTGGAATTGATATAATGCTGCTATATTGGTTTGCAAAGAATGAATTTTATAAATTTATTTACTTTTATTTACCTGTTAAACCCTTGGAATGTTCATCACGAGTGAGGCAGAATGCCATTGCATTAAACTTGTCGCTGGCAAAAGCTATTGTTGCTATAAACATTATATTGATAGCACTGCTAAGGAAATCCTTTAAATACCTGTTGTTGCTAAGCAACAAAGGTCTCTAGAAACAAACCAATACGTAAAGTAGGCACACTAGGTTTGATATTAGGGGTTAAGGTTGGTTAGTATTATCATTTGACACAGTATTATGCATTTTAGGGAGCATTTTAGCTGATTTTCAGTGTTGCCAAGAAAACGGTTGCCATGGTAACCAACACGAAAAGAAAAATTCCCACCATACATTTTTGGAAGCTTAGGTACCCAAGGAACATATTTATGTATGTTGGGTAAAATTAACATCCACTTCCCACGAAACTACACTTGCCCCTCTACTGTGATCTAAATCATATAGTTATAGTTCATTTGTAAACTTTCATTCACTCTCTTGGCATAAACCATGTAAAGATGTTGGACTAAGTGACCATGCTTTCAAATACTTGTGTCCTACCTCTCTAAACATAGAGATAATATATGATTGAATTGTAGGAAATTTCAGCAATACAACAAATAATGATATAAATTGTATAAAGTAGATATTCCTACATTATAATTATATACTTCACTGCACCACACCTCACACTTACCTGTTGAATAGATGTATACATCTAATAATTCATACAAAGCTGTTATAAGAGCACCCAATACTCAATCACAGTTGATCCTAGAATCCAAAGAGAGGTATGATATTGTTATAGCATTTCGGATAATCACTTTTAATTTTATCCTTAAAGACCTCTTTTTCCTTAATCAGTGTATACCTTATCTTCTTCTCATTCCATCTTCTAGTGGCCTACTAATGGGTAATCAGATTCCTAGATTGCTAAAGATCTGATTGTTTCTGATGACCTTAGCCTGATTTGATGTTAGATAATTCCCAACCTGCATTGCCTCTTGCTAACTAAATACATCATTTTAGAAATTATGAAATTACATGGATTCCTTAACTGATATGTTTATAATGGACTATGGAAACACATGGATGGATACACATATTTCAAAGGGAACTGCTATATGTGTCTATTTCTATGGAGGTGACATTAAATTGTTATTGCTGGACATGTCTAATTAGTTGTTAAAGGGTTGGGGTACTAGTAAAATCAAAACAGTCAACCTATCAGTATATCAAAGTTGTGTTGCTAGGTAGACTGCTGCTGCTACTGTTTCTAAGCAACCAAGGTTCCTATAGAGAGGTTCTATGTAATAATAAACCCCTTGATAATAGTATTATGGGGATGAGAGTGGCTAGTCTATCATCTAAGAGATTTATAGACCATTTTTGAGGCATTAATGTATATATTTTTTTGTATGGTTTTGTACTGCTGTACAGACATGTGACTTTGCTATAAAAAAGACGACAGCATATCAATGTTGCTATATGACTGGAAGTTTGTTTTGTTTTGTTTTTAAGAAATAGATTTAGGGCACTAGTGAATCCCCCAAAACACCCAATAACATTGAGTTTAGCCCGTTACTAAGGAAATCCTTTAAGATACTGCTGTTGCTAGGCAACCAATGTTCCTTGAAACAGGTTATTTTAAATGGCAAAGCCCTTTATAACAATATTATGGAGATAATAAATGCAAGTTTATCATTTGAGAAATTTATAGGCTAATTATGATGTGTTGCTGTGTATTATTTTCTACTGCTGCAAAGCGATATGACTGTTGCTATGGAAAATTAAAGCATGTGATTGTTGCTATATGACTGTAAATTGTCACTTTATAGATCTAGGCCACTAGTGAAACCAACAGAACTAGCTCAAATGAGTACCCGTGCTGAGAAATGCCAAATAACATTGTGTTAAGAAAGCTGCTGTTGCTAAGCAACCAATGCAACAGACCAGGAAGTAAGGTAGAATCCTTAGGTGTGATATAAGGGGGGTAGGGGTGATTGGTTTTATCATTTGATATAATATTACAAGCCTAAGGAAGTATTTTAGCTGATTTCTAGTGTTCTCAATGAAAATGGTTGCCATGGTAACCAAGGTGGTAAGACAAATTCCCAACATACATTTATTGAAGCTTAGACACCCAAGGAACATATTTATGTATGTTGGGTAAAATTAACATCCACTTTACACGACAGCCAAAATCATGACACTTGCCCCTGTACACTTTGGAAAAACAGCACCCCAACCTTAAAAAATACACGCAAAATACTCACACATTTGTCAGCATAATTTTTACAAGTTGAAACTTGTCAAACTAGCTTGAAAGGTCGCCCCTAGCAACAACCCCAGTGTTAACAAAGCTACTGCCATCTTGTTAGATAGTGATCTGAATTGACTTGATCTGTCTTACTTTTGTCTGTACTGATTACTGAACATGTAGTGGTCAGACGGGAGTAGATTTGCAGGGCTCGACAAATCCGTGCCCAATGCCCGTGACTCAAAAAGAATTCACTGGGCACAAAATATTTTTCAAGTTGTGCCCAATGGGCACAGCTGTCCAAAAGCTACTTAAGACATCAGCACAAGGCAATGCTGCTGAGATTATCTGGGTCTGGCTGGACTCAAGATGTGGTGAGATAAAATCGTTTTATTCATATTAAAACTATGTGTTTTCTAAATATGTAATTTTCAGTGTATAAACCAAAGGTCCTGGGTACAGAGCTTGCCTGCTGGGCACAACTTTTTTTGGCCCTTGTGCCCAGCGGGCACACAGTCTCTGAACTGATTTGTCGAGCCCTGGATTTGAGAAGATCGGAGATAAGAGATATGGGTCAGGCCCCCAAAAAATATTATATATTTCGTGTTTTAGGCCCATTTTGAGCTCTGATGGCTCTGTAAAATTATGTTGACAGTCAATACTATTCTTTCTGGCCATACTCCAGAGAGAACAGTTGGTGCTATTAGGGAAATGCAAATGTACAACAATCCATCATGATCTTATTGAGTTACAGTGTCTTAAAGTTGAAAAAGTGGACAAAAATGTTTTTATGTAACTTTCTTCACTTTTAACAGCACCCTGTGTTGAGTCAATTTATATAAGATCATCTAAAGGCATTTATTGTTTAGTTAATAATCACAAGTAGCCTTACCATACCTTGGTACATGTGGACTTTCATGTAATGTCTCATCCGAGACTTTTATCAATATACATTTCTTTTATCCATAACACAGAAGCAGCATGCTGAATGCTGGTTACTAACACACCCCTAATTATTGGTATTTCAATAGAAAGTGTACATGTTTGCCTTGTTATTTTAAGAGTAGCTTTGCATATAACTTGACGGTTTCTTTATTTTCTGTGGCCTTGAAGTTTACTATACTTAGGTCTCGGATGTGACATCATAGACTTTTCGATTTTGAGCTATAAAAACTAGACCGTTTGGATAAAGTCTGTATAGGTGAGATGCCCCTTTAAAAAAATGTAATAAAGAGACTCTCATTTTTCTGTCCTTAAAATCAGAAATCTGATGGTTTCTGGCGACCTGACCCATATAATATAAGGGTCCAATTGAGGCCCCCTATAATTCTGACCCCTGGTTTACAAATTTCTCTATTTTTCTTATTTAGGTTATTTCAATTACTAAATTTAGTACCCCACTGTGTCCATCCACATCGCCCTCCCTGCTGGGGACGTTTCAGAAATGTATGACCTAGGCCTGTGAAAATATAATCATGATGAGTGAGTGATTAGTGATTTATTTATGCCTTTCGACAGCTTCTGACATATTCATGGTGAGAAAGGTACATAAGACATCAATTGATGGAGGGTGTCTGTACGCAGGCATCAAAACAAACATGCAGGGCAAAACAGATTAGATTATGACCTTTTTTACAATGGGATGCGGAAGCCTGCATGTCCCAATGGCCCATTTCTTCAATACAGGTTTGTTTAGTAGCAGAAGCAACTAAGACTGTATACCTTTAGGCCTAATCCCCATCGAATTCATCAGGGTAAGTGAAGCAGGAGCTAGGGTATAGAGAGAGGCAGTGGGATAGACTGCAGTCGGTCTCTTTTCTGACCAAGCTCCCCTATGTTGTAATGCATCTATGGGGACATCTGGCCGCCAATACAAATAGGCAAGATACGTATTCTGCTCTACTGTACCAATAAATGTGTCCCAGCATCAGTTCCACTAACAGAACTGACCATGCTCCCCCAACTGCCCCTTATAGGATTGCCACGGCCATACACATGCAGGCCATGATCCAGAGCTAAGTACAGGAGAACTGCTATCTTACCATTCATTCCTCCAGGGGCTCTCCATTTGCAGTAAGGGAGTGATCAGGGGGGGCTGGTGGGTTTGTGTGCGAACGTATGAAAAAAATGTTGACCCCCCCCCCCTCATGAGGGGCGAAAGTCGTGCGCGAACATGCCCTTTTAAGCAATAGTAAAGCGCAGGGTTTTCCAATGAAAACAGGTGAGAGGGGTTTAAAAAATTCTGACCCCCCCCCCAGTCAAGGGGTTGAAAAAATGTTGATCCCCTCAAACCCACCAGCCCCCCCCCCCCCCCCACTGTTGTTAAAAACATAATGATCACTCCCCAAGGCCCTTCCCAATATTGAACGCATATACTGAATACATCACCAGGCCACGATCTCTGCCAATACCAGATTCCCCATACATACATTCTGCTCACACCTTGCCAATGGTGAAGAAGGCAATGTATTGCCTCTGGCATGATAAGATAGGGGTTCCAAGCACTTGGGTAATTTGTGATTCTCATCAAGAATCTCCGTATCACGCCTCATTTATTACACCCCAAGTGGCTAATATCTCCCTACCTTTCAGTCCCATGTCTTCTGTTATCTAGATCTATAGATTGTGCTGAAATGGTGGCATCTATGTTAGTGTCCTTATGGGTCGATAATAATACTCAGGCAATTTGCATCTGAAGTCAGATTTTTATTTTGTAACAGCAATAACGCTACCCCATATCATACACCAATTTGCAGCATCCTGAATGCCACACAACTACGATTAAATCAGTTTCCATACCTACTAGCTCGGATTTTGAACCATTAATAAAAAGAAGCAGTCTTGATTCACTGTCTTCGTTCATCCGTGTGTATATATATTTGGTGACCAGAAATAAATTGAATTCGGATAATTAGATATTGTTCTGCCCAAGTGTGTCATAGAAATATTATTGGAAATGCCACATTCAGTCCAGTTCGTCATCTTGATAACAGGAAATGACACTTTCTTTAGGCAAAGAAAAGAAATGTGGGCACACGTGCTGTAGAGGAACACTATTCTGATCACATGCCCCAGGAATGCCACCTTCTATGGAATGCGGTCACTTTTTTCGGGGCCACTTTGAGGCTCGGAGATGACAGATTTCCATGGATCAGACACATAGGCAGATCCAATAAAAGTGGTGAATAATTAATCCTTAGAATCCTTGTAGGATGTCAAGAGGGCGGACTAGACACACCACCTAGCACGCGGGGGAGAAAAAACGCAGGGTTTCTATGAAAATAAAACTTTTTAAAGTCACTTTGGAGGTACAACAACTTTTTAAAGGTACAGTACACCAACTTTGGGAAAAGTTTATGGTGAAAACCATCAATAGAAGGATTGAAAACAAATGTTAACACGTCGTAGACTGGCACATGTTGACGAAATGACAGGCCGTATTGACAGAGAAAAGGAAAAGGCTTCAAAGTCGCCTGCCAAAAGAAGATATTGGTAATAAAAGCATGAAGGGAATACAAGAACAACTTAAAGCTATAACACAAAGGCTTGATGATTTAAAGAAGAAGGAAAATAAGGTACAAAATCAGTCGCTGAGAGTGTCACTGAATTATCAACGAGTCTTGATGCCTATACAGAGACTCAGAACCGACTTGAGTCGAAAGTTGACAGGGTTTTCTGTTATATTATTCGGCAGAATTATCAAATTGAAAAGCTGAAAAAAAAAGATAGAAGCCCTAGAATGGGAGAAAAGAAGGCTAAATCTGGTCATAGGTGGGATTCCTGAGAAGAGGTACAAACATATGAAAGGGAAAATTGCGGCTTTATTCAATGATTTGGACTTAGATTGCGGTGTCGAAGAGGTCGACATTATATTTAGACTGGGGGCCCCACGAGAAGACGGGCGCGTTCGACCTGTCTTAGTGTGGTATATATATATATATTAAAACTATGAAACAAAAAGGTGAGGTGTTCAAACATCTAAAGAATCTGAAGGGAAACGATACGTGGAACCAAGTATTCATTAATGACGATCTATCACCTACTTATCAGAGTAAACAGAGAGACCTAAGAAGCCTAGTATCCCACATCAGAAAGGAATTAGAGAAAAAAGGTGACACGAATTCTACAGTCCAATTGAAATGCTTGAGTATTGTCCTGAATGGCACGAAATACCAGTACGAGGAAGTGGACAATCTCACCCTGGGTTTCAGGATGATGGATGCAAAAACAGTTGACGTAAAAGATGGGGTGGCCTTTCAAGGCTCTTTCTAACCTCTATCCAATTTCATTAGATGTGATATTGAATATACGGACTACACTTATTCATCTGCAGATGTGCTATATCAGGTAGAAAAAGCTTGGTTTCATAACTTGATGGATTTGCACAACAAAATCAAGAAGATGACAGATCCCGATGAAGCCAAAAGGGAGGGAAACCAGATTAAACAATCACCTGAGTGGCTACAGGAAGAGAGACATGCCACAATGGACATTGTCATTGACTGTAAATTTGAGCAGAGCCAGAAACATAGGAATTTCTTTCTATGACATTTCCAAGGATACTATCAGGGTTGCCAAAAAGTTAGGTATACTTTTGGTAGAATACTGAGAAGCTTATCAAATGCAGCTAGGAGAGGGGGAAGCCACTTCTCAGGCTGGAGACCTGGGGGAACTTGGACAGGTTGGAGGAGAAGGCAAAGGCGACGACGAGCAAAAAGGTGACAAAAACTTTAACTAGCAACACAACTAGGAAATTGAGTTATTAAAAATTCACCCAGAACTGAAGTCCAATGGCAGCACAACATAATGCAGTTGCATTTATGGACAGTAGGGGTAGGCATTTCCAACAGTATATTGACAAAGTAAACAATGCCGGTGTCAACATTACCGCATGATTTAGACCGGGAGCGACTGTCACTGAGTCTGCTGACAGTGCGCTGTCATACGCCATAGTAAATCCCAATGACATTATCTGATAAGTGGTGTAAATAATTATACAACTCGCCACCCTCCACCGGCTGTAGGATTAAGGTCTTACTACACCTTCGATTGGCAATCGTCAGAAGCACTTGCCACTGCTATGGAGTGTATGTTAAAAGACATACAAGAGAAGTTTGATAAACAGGCGCCTCAGTCTACATTCATTATTATGACAGGCCTTCAACTCAATCATGTGGGTGTAAATGGAAGCGATGATGCAAAACAGAAAATCGTGGATAATGCTACCTGGGATCTTAACCAGCGTATATATCATATCAACAGGGAACACCACCTGACCATTCCATGGCTTAGCAGATCTGTGCACACATATCATACCCCAACGGGACGAAAGGACTTGTATAAGAAGCTCGAAGATGGTTTACACCCTTCTTTTGGTCTCCTAAAATCCTGGGCAAGATTGCTCATAAACCATGTTGAATCTCTTAATTAAAATATCCATAGCGCGTCCGGAGAATGTTTCTTGTTATAAACAATAAGGGCATTCAATGGCTGTGCTGGCTACATACTTAGATATTCTCAAAATTGTTTTGTTAAACCTAGATTCAAGTGAGAATATCTAAGATCCCAAAAATCCATTCTAACTTTTCCGATTAAATGCAACACAGAGAACCTACTCCTTAGGTAAAACCCTATTTCTATATCAATAATGATGTACCTCTATGATTGACAGTTGTTACTTTTTTAATTCATCACTTTGTTATTAACAATAAAGTGAGACAATATAGTGATATTGAAGATTTTTCAATTTTGTATACACTTTGTATCCCCATTACAACTTCTATACGAGTGGCGAAAGATGCCTAAGCTCTATGGAGTCAGAATATATTTTTTCCTTTTTCTTTTATTTTTATTTAGGGACTGGGGGGGGGTGGTCATGAGGTACGGCCTAGGGGGACTCACGGGGGAAAATTAGGAGGTCATCTACTTGTTCTAGCTTGTCCTCATTTGTCTATGATAATGGATAATGATGTATTATGTCTAGGGCAAGGGCTAGTAATAACACATTTCAATATGAGAAGCGTAAGGAAAAAACATGATGATATTATAATATATCTATATGGTAAGTCTGTGGATATCTTTACCATCTCCGAGTCATGGTTGGCAGCGAAAGATATGTCGAAGAATTTCGAGGTACCAGGTTACAATCTTTATAGAAATGACAGAGCATGGCTGAATGAAAAAGGAGAAATCAAAACAGCTGGTGGAGTTATGACCTATGTCAGGAACGATTACATTGTCTCTGAGAATGAATATGACAACTTAAATAAATCTACAAATACCATAGAATGTCAAGTTTTAACTGCCAAAAAAGGTTATCAACGAAAATGTGTCATTGTCAATGTATATAGACCTCCAGATGGATCGAAGGATGATTTTATTACTGAAATTAAGAATGTAGTAGAAGGGATCAAACACAAGCATCTTACCAATATTGCAGGGGCGTAGGATGCAAATTTTTATTGGGGGGGGCCCAGGGGTCTCAGTTGGGGGGCCTGCAATATTTTTATATAGGCTTATATAGGAAACCCCCTTATTATTGGGGGGCCCGGCCCCCCTGCCCCCCCCCTTTTCCTACGGCCCTGTATTGCTGTATTGGGGGATTTCAATTTTCATTTTGGAGACAAAGAAGATGAGCAGGTACATGATTTATGTGAGACATTAAACCAGTTTGGTTACAGGAGTATCATTAAAACAGGTACTATGAAGGATAATACATCTGTTATACTAGATCAAATATTTACTAATATTGAAGGTATTAATGAAATATTAAATATTAGTGATCATTGCCTAATATACTGTGTTAAACCCATAGTAAAGAAAAATAAACATAAGATTAAACTATAATGTCAATAAGTTTAAGGGTGAACTGAACAAGTTTGATTGTAATAGTGTAAAAGCAATGGATGACTCCGAAGAAATCTGGAACGTGTTTGTAACTAGAACAACTACTGTCTTGGATGGAGTGTGTCCTTTTGTAGAATATACTGTTAAGGAAAGCAAGAGGGAGTGGATAACTAGAGAAATTATTGCTGAAATCAAAGAAAAAGATAGGTTATTAAAAGTTGCTAGAAAAACAGGTAACAACTATGATAGACAACTAGCCGGTATTGCTAGACATAGAATTAAAAATGTTGTAAAGTTAGCTAGGGATACATAATGTTAATAATATTGTTGAGAACTCACGTGGTAATCAGAAGAAATTTTGGTACAACTTGAATAAAGTTTTTCCTCTTAAATCCAAAGAAAAAGCAGGTATTGTCCCTAAAGATGAACAAAATATGCTATTAGACCCACAACAGTCAGCGACTCACATAAATGAATTCTTTAGTGGTATTGGTGTTTAGTTAGCAGAGAAATTTAATGCATGATGGTCTCCTGAACCTGGAGTAATGCCCTATCCTGTAATAGAAGATCTCGTTATAGAAAATGAGATTGTACTGAAGTATGTTAAAGATATAAATATCTCTAAATCCTCAGCAATATATGGTCTACCAACACATATACTGAAAACTATGTTTACTCATTTAATAGATAAGTACAGTCATTTATTGAGAGTTATATACCACACTGGTGTGATCCTTGATACATGGAAAATAGCAGGAGTTATTCCAATTTTTAAATCTGGTACAAAAGATCAGGTTAACAATTACAGACCGATCTCCCTATTGCCATTACCAGGAAAGATTTTTGAATATGTTATACATAACCATATTTGTGCTCATCTGGAACATTTTGAAATTTTGACTAATGCACAAGGTGGATATAGAAAGGGCAGGAGGTCTACTGTTGACACCGTGGGTAAATTTACAGACTGCATTCATATTAATAAAACCAAGTGGCTTTCACATTGGCTACATTCATAGATTTAAAAAAGGCCTTTGATACGGTCAACCACATCATTCTTTTGAATAAGTTGAAATTCTATGGCATTCGTGGAAAAATGATAAGATTTAATTCAAAATTTCTTATTCAATAGGAAGCAATTAACTGTAGCCAATGGATATGAGTCAAGCGTGCTGGATATATCATGTGGGGTCCCTCAAGGGTCAGTGCTTGGACCGTTATTTTTCCTTCTATATGTGAATGATGTACAAAAAGTATGTACATATACCAATATTGCCCTATTTGCTTATGAAACTGTTATTGCGCAGGTAAAAATGAACAAGATGTATTCATGAAAATGCAAGAAGACTTAAACAGATATACAGAGTGGTGTTCATTAAATTGGTTGACTATTAATGACTGTAAGTATAAGGAACTATATGGTTTTCTTCCCGACATCCATGACCACACATAAGCTACAGTTGAATGGGCAAGAAATCCACAAAGTCCCCACTTACAAATATTTAGGTGTAAACCTGGATTCTAAATTGAATTATGAAAAGTTCATTAAAAACCAAATAACCACCATAGAGTTTAGAGCTTACCAGTTATACCGAAATGCAAGGTTCTTAAGTAATAAAACCCTATTGTTGATCTATAAAACTTTTATCTTACCAATTTTTGATTATGGTTGTGTTTTATGTCAAAAGGTATCCGTTACAAGAAATAGGAAACTTCAAAGATTACAAAACAGATGTCTTAAGATATGTCTCAAACTGGATATATCCACTGATACTGAAATGGTTCACCAAGCAGCTCACATGAATTACTTAGAGGATAGGTACTGGTACTACACAGTGATTAATGCATACAAAAACTCTCTTGGAGGAATCAGTCGATGCAAGAATGCTGTATACAAGACAATGGGATGGAGTCAGACTCAAGCAGATAACAACCAGACTAACTTCTGTGCAAAACAGTGTTTATAGTGTATTGGCCGATACTTTGAATGCACTTCCAATAGACACAAGGAATGTCCAAACCCTAGAATTTTTTAAAAGCAAGATTAAGGATGAGCTGGTAAAGAAAGTACCATAAAGTATAGTCCTTGTGCCTGATTTTCCCCTAAACCTTCCCCCCCTTATAGGTTCCCCCCATTCCTCCCCCCCCCCTCTCTTCTCTTTATTTATATATGAACAACACGTGTACTGTTAGCTCCAGTTACAACCATTTTATAGTATAAAGGATATGGAACAACTACAAATCAATGATAAAGGTGTTATACTCAGTTTAATGTCCTTTTACTAATAATGTAACTAGACCTAGCTTGAGTTATTAACAATTCAAACGTATGACAAAAGTGTACAAACACAGATCTATTTTCTCATTATTTATTGTGATGAAATTGTTATTTCCATATATAATTGTTGAACACATATAGTGTAAAGTGGTAAAATGTATGATTTGCTGCAGACCGGGACTGCCTGAAAGGGTGAGACACAGCAATAAATACAGTTTGTGTTATTAAAAATACGACAAGATGGATAAAACTGAAATATTATTTATTTTCCCCAAAAAAGAGGGCAACATGTCATATCAAACTTATTGCACAACTGACGTGGTGCATGGGTGGGTGCTGGGGTCTCTGTCGGTGAGTGCAGACAGTTGCAAGGTTTTCACTCAGTATAGTGTCCACACTAGACAGAGAAATAGGTCATTTCAGACTGGATAATTGGTGTCCGCAGGGTAGGGTGGACACATAGAGAATTGGCTGCATTAGACTTAGAAGGAGTTTCCTACATTGAATTAAAGGGAAAATGATTCAATCTTTGCATAATGGCTGCTTTGAGGAGGTAGCTGTATTAGAGGCCTGGCCGTTAGGTGATGGTTAACTGTATCTTTAAAGGAAAAGACATCCCTATATTCAACTTGACTTATCTTCTTAGGATTTATATTGAATGACTAGACAGCAATCAAAAGATAAAGGAAAGGAATATGTAAGACAGAATTTACATATATATATATATATGGGGGACTGTAGTCAGATTTTGTTGAATTGTTAAAATTCAGTGGCGGATTTAGACGGGGGGCGCAGCAGCGCGCATCCCCTTCTTTCTGCCAGTAGGTAAGAGTTTATTTTCCTTGTTTAAGCCTCAAATTTAGCCAAATATAGGGGATAAATAAAGGGTGCACCCCCTCCTTTTCAAAATCCTGGAACTGCCACTGCAAATTGGAAATAGTTACCGGTACAACAAAAAATGTATATAGGTAGGAGGACTCCCATCATATTAGTCAGGTGTGGCAAAGAAGGAGTAATAACAAGACACGGCTTTGACACTTAAAGGTAGTTTTAAAGGCATTGCACATACCCTATATCCTCTTTGTCATGCTATTTTGTTGATTTAAGTGGTTGCTAAGCAACCGTGAATAACTGAATCGCCATACCCTAATTGTCCAAAATCAATCAAAAAACCTTTGCCGAACCTTAGTGCAAGGTATACCCCCTTGGCTACCTATGGGATTGCACCATAGCCCAGCACATGCCCTATCAAGAGGACTTCTTGTAAGCCTTAAAGAACATTCAAGTGTCATATGTCTTGTAAATAAAGAATTTCCTCATATTCTCGGTTTCTACTTCTTTATCACCTTCCTACTGCTACACAAATTTAGTTTAAAAGCTTCATTAGTTTTGGAAGCTCCATAGGTTTTTAGTATGGAAGTCTATGGCGAATAAACTTCTACTTCCACTTTCATTTGCCAAAATTTGAAACATACGATTTTTCCCAAAATCGAACAGCTTATGGAGAAAAGTCCTACACACTCAGTCTCACTGGTTTAGATCCATTCACTTGCAAATACTAGTTGAGTGATTAATCCTTCCTTAGAGCATGCCTGTCTCATAGAACTGGGTCCTACTATACATAATACAAGAAATGTGAAGCACATGTAAAAGATATGAATGACTGTTATGAACTCTATACCAATAGATGTTGACCTAGATAAGCTCCACGAAAGATTGATGAAAAAATATGAAAATTACGGGAAAAATGCCTAAAAACTGCCAATAAGTGACCAAAATTCACATAATTAAAAAGGTTATTCCAGGATCAGTCCTATTTTGCTAGGGTTGGTCGGGTAACTGGAAACAAACCTTTTTTTGTAGGCCTAGATAGAGTGAGTGAGTAATAGATGCTTAAAATGCCATTTTGACAGTTAGGGCCATATTCATGGCAAAAAGAACTATATATTAATTTGAGTTGAATAATAAATGAATGGTGGTTATTTCAATTGTAGGGTGGGCCTAGAGTTCCCCTGGACTCTAGATCCAGGGGACTATACATGTGGACAGGAAACACATAATTATGGTTTGTTACCAATGATTGAGACACACTTCATTAATTATGCCAATATTGAAATGTAATATATGATGATTATGCTTGCACTAGTGCCTTTAGGCAGAGCCGAGTGCCTCTATCAAGTACCTAAAAGGCATGAGTGCAAGCATAATCATCCACATTGCGTTTATACCACGGTCTGCACCTTCAGGATGCACATTCTGCATTCACTGACATACAAACATAATTATATATGGTATCCATAGGGCCCCAGACATAAGACTCATCTAACCCAACACCTTTGTCCAGCCCCGTGGCTTAATGGATAGCATGAATCACTTTGAATCAGAAGATCCCTGGTTCTAGTCCCACCTATGCTGAGCTTTTCCTGTATGAACCACTGTCAAAGCTAAACCTAAAGTGCTGTCCCATATAAGAATAGTATAGAAAGAGAACACTGTCAATAATGAAGTGTCAACTCTCAGTACCTCTACCCAGTGATAAAAGCACTCAGATTATCCAGTTTGGGCACCCAAAATCGTTCTGAAATGTGATAACCGTGGTATAGTCTATGATAATATTGTACACATCACACGATTTCACAGATGAATGTGTCCGCGCATATGTGCACATGTACAAAAAGGGGGCAGAATAAAACCGTAGTGTTGTAGATTTTAATAGAATAGTAGAGAATAGACCTGTGAGGCATAGCGCGGCAACTTGTAATCTTGTGTCTAGTAGTAGAATAATAGGAAAGCTAACTTCAAAGGCAATTAAAGGTTGTACCAATGCCTCAATATTGTGCCAAAATAGTCCATAGGAGAAGAACAGTGAACGAAAATAAAAATCAGGCCTCCCCTATCCCTTACACCGTGGCGACTCTGAACCATTGACTAGTCTACAAGTCTCACTAGTAGGACTTAGAGTCGCCGCGCTAAAAACTTAGAGTTAGACCCTTTTGTGTGGGCTAGGGAAGCCCACCCATGAAAAGATTGTAGTTAACACAGCAGAGAGCAGCCTTCCCTCATGAATTCTATGATGTCACAAAAGACCAAATGCACCAGTTACTGCACAGAGGATGTTTCAAAGATTTTTTTTATCAAAGTGACGTGTACAATGTCATGCATCTTATGGGGTAAGTTGGTGGGGCTATTAAGTGCTAACAATCAAACAAAACACGCAGCTACTTTCAAAATGCACCTGTCAGCAGCATTTACTTGTAAGTGGCCAGTGCTGTGCAGTCTACATTCAGGTGTATTTGCTCCATTGTGAACAATTACCACTGGCAATGGGTATTTGATTTGTACCCTTTATTGATTAACAAGGCGTTAAATACTGTACAGATAGTAGATTCTATGTACTGCGTATGGTTTGCTTAGAGAGTGCTACAGTCGTTCGCTTACGATGTTCATGACAAATAAAAATATTTTCCAAAAAATAAATTTGTCCCTCCCTCCCTCATGGGTGTGAAAAATCCCACCCTCTGGACAGGAAACAGACACATTTTTAAAGGTGGCCTTTCTGCTGAAAAGCAGTTTAAATAATTCGTGAGCATTGACGCATCCTGTAATGTATAAATGGCATACCGTCATTTGAAGGGGGATTGTTCATCACAAGATATCACAAAGCCTTCTACCCTTGGCTACTTGATACTTGAAAGCAGCCTCAGTGAGTCAGCTCCACAGGTCTGCATTCATGCATTATGATGGTTGTAAAATGCTATGATATATTCTGTAACCATTATTTAGTTAAACAGCTGGTACACGATTGAAATCTGTAACATAAAAATCAATTTGCACACATCTACAGCATATCGTGTATATACCTGTTCTGCTGGGAGGAACCGTATCGATCCCATCTGTTGGGAATGCCAACCCTCAATTGACTGTCACTGGACCTATAACTGAATGATTTTTATCGACAGGTCTATGGAGAATTCTCCATCCCTAATGCACAGATGTATTGGGATGTCCCTTCTATCACATCAAGCTTGAGTGCAATGTGTCTTCAATGGGCCCGCATTCTGTGAATCTCGCTGTGTGTGCCTTGCAGGCAGATCTCATCGAGACTGATAGGTTTACACTATCAAAGCTATTTACCTTCGGAAAGGGGCCACTTTTATGCTATATCAAGTTCTTAAAGCCCCATGCCAACTCAGCATAAAGCGCACAGGGCTTGTTGTTCTCATAGTTCTCATTACGTCTTGAAATGGTAAACTCTGATGCAGCATTTAATTAGCTGCATTATTGAATGTTATTCTTCATTTCCACCTCTAGAACATGCCTGAGAAATTTAATAGTTTGATTTGGATATTGGAATAGCCTACCTCAGGTTCCCATCTCAGACTGAACCAGGCTTCGTCTAAGAAAGATAAGGATAATTAGGATACAGCCTTTCATAGCCTTCACTGCTTTAATGACATCAGTATTTACAGAGTAATGTGCTGAGGTACAGCATTTGCAGTTCAAGGATATTCTTTAGCCTTTCAACTTATAAATAACATCCTATAATACCATGGACTCAATGACTGGCATAGGGGTGTCTGTGTCTCTAGAGTAATGAAATTTTCATCATGTTAAACACACTATTCATAAAATCTAATCTGTTTTCCCAACCCCTGAATAAGATATAATTTGCAGACTTCCCGGCATAAGATAAAGTTCTAACTTGTCAGTCCTAGAATCAGGCCTGCACTTGACAACTCCTCTATCTAATTTTTGGAAAGCCCTACACTGAAACCTGTTGTTGAAAAGAGTAGTATATATTTCCCCATGCTAAGTTATGGCATCTCGGCAATTAGCAAAGCCAACTCACTTCTCTTGCAGTATAGAGATTATCCTTTCTACACTGACGGCAAAGGTCAAGAAACTGCTTGGAGAGCAGATGCTGTTTTGGCACCGGTATAATCACCCGATGTCATCTGATTCATGATAACTCCTAATGGCAGATACTAGGTCTTAGACTGTCATTTCATGTTGTTCTAAATGATGGCCTGCCACACTCACATGTGACCGGAAAGCCATCTACCAGTGCCTCCTTTGACGTCATGACGGATACTTAGTTGATTTGGCATTACCATGGTTATGGCTTTCATGTCGGCCAGACAGGCCTTATGGTGCCACTGTGTCTGGCAATGGATATAGACAGAATTAAACGAACATGGCGTACATTGTGGTCGATCCCTCGGGGGAGACAGCCCCCCTCATGGTGGATCGACCACAATGTATGTAATTGGAGTTCAGTTCTGTATTTATTTCATGTTATGATGATAAAATGTCTAAGGATAGGGCATTGCCCTAAAATGATCTATGGGCAACTGTGTTCTATGTGCTATGCTAAACTATGCTTTAACTAATTGCTGACAAATAGTGAGTAATTACTGACATATATTGAATAGTTGCTCACAAATACTGCATTATTACCGACATAGGAGGAGGTACTGGCATATATTGACTGAATGCTGACAAAAAGTGAGTAAAATACTGACATTTATTGACTAATTGCTGACAAATTGTATGTAAATACTGACATGTGTTGACTAATTTCTGATATCAAATGACTAAATACTGACATATCCTGAATAATTGCTGACAAAGAGTGAGTAATTACTGACATATATTGACTATTTCTGATAAATAGTCAATAATTACTGAAATATATTGACTAATTGCTGAAAAAGAGTGAGTAATTACTGACATATATTGACTAATTTCTGATAAGTTGTGAGCAATTACTGACATATATATCGACTAATTGCTGACAAAAAGTGAGTAATTACTAATATGTATTGAATGATTGCTGACAAATAGTGAGCAGTTACTGACATATAGACTAATTGCTGACAAATAGTGAGCAGTTACTAACATATATTGACTAAATGCTGATACAATGTAAGTAACTTCTACCATGTAATGACTAATTGCTGACAAATAGTGAATAATTACTAACATATTTATATTAACTAATTGCTGACAAATAGTCCATATATACTGACATATTTTGACACATACCAGTCAAGGCAGGATGCACAATTGAATCAATGGCTATTTCTCTGTTATATATTGACTAAATGCTGACAGATTGTGAGTAAATACTGACATGTATTGACAATTGCTGATATAGAGTGACTTAGTACTGACATATATTGATTAATTGCTGACAAATTGTGAGTAAAATTATACTGATATATATTGACGAATTGCTGACAAATAGTGAACAATTACTAGTGCTGACAAATAGTGAGTAAATACTGACATATATTGATTAATTGCTGACAAATAGTGCATAATTACTGACATATATTGACAAATTGCTGACAAATAGAGAACAATTACTAACATATTTTAACTAATTGCTGACAAATAGTCCATAGATACTGACATATTTTGACTAATATCTGACAAATTGTGAGAAAGGGAGGATGCACAATTGAATCAATGGCTATTCCTTGGTTATATATTGACTAATTGCTGACAGATTGTGAGTAAATACTGACATGTATTGATAATTGCTGATATAGAATGACTAAGTCTTGACGTATATTGACTAATTGCTGACAAATTGTGAGTAAATACTGACATATTTCGACTAATTGCTAACAAATGGTGAGTAATTACTAACATATATTGACTAATTGCTGATAAATGGCGAGTAATTACTGACATATATATATTGACTAATATCTGATAAATTGTGAGTAATTACTGACATACCGTAAATCCCCGGTCACAAGCCGGCCCCGGTCATAAGCCGGGGGGTGAGTTCAGGAAAAAAATAAAAGCCGGTTTTTGGGTCAAATTTTTACCATTTTCTCTTTATTCTATAGTAAAAAACCCCAGTCATAAGCCGGGGGGGGGCTTTGGGAAAAATTTAGAAGCCGGTTTGAGCCCAAAATAGAAAAAGAAAATCAGGCTTATGACCGGGGATTTACGGTATGTGGACTAAGTGTTGTTATAAGATGGAGCAGGTAAGGTCTAAGACCTAAAAGACCCGAGTTTTTAATGCAATTTTGAATGCTATTTTCAATTCAATTTTCAATATTCAATCAGATATTGACAAATAGTGAGTGATTACTGACATATGTTGATGAACTGCTGACAAATAATGAGCAATTACTAACATGTATTGACTAATTGCTGACAAATAGTGCATTATTACTGACATATTTGGACTAATTACTGACAAAAAGTGAGTAATTACTGACAAAAAGTGAGTAATTACTAACATAAATTGGCTAATTGCTGACAAATAGTGCATTATTACTGACATACTTGGACTAATTACTGACAAAAAGTGAGTAATTAATGACAAAAAATGAGTAATTACTAAGACAAATTGACTAATTGCTGACAAATAGTGCATTATTACTGACATATTTGCTGACAATGCAAAATGCCATCCATAAAAGGGTTAACTGCACATCAATGCCTTGTCTATCAATAAAGGGTTGACTGTGCATCAATGCATCATGCTATCCCTAAGGGGTTAACTGTGTATCAATGCATCATGCCATCCATAAAGGGTTAAGTGCATCAATGCATCAGGTTATCCATGAAGGGTTAAAGTGCATCAATGCATCTTGCCATTCATAAAGGGTTAAATGTGCATCGATGCATCATGCCATACATAAAGGGTTAACTGTGTATCAATGCATCATGCCACCCATAAAGGGTTAAAGTGCATCAATGCATCATGCCATTCATAAAGGGTTAAAGTGCATCAATGCATCATGCTATCCATAAAGGGTTAACTGTGCATCAATGCATCATGCGATCCATAAAGGGTTAACTGTGCATCACCGCATCATGCCACTCATAAAGGGTTAACTGTGCATCAATGCTACATGCCATCCATAAAGGCTTAAAGTGAATCAATGAATCATGCCATTCATAAAGGGTTAAATGTGCATCAATGCATCATGCCATTCATAAAGGGTTAACCGTGTAACAATCCATCATGCCATCAATAAAGGGTTAAAGTGCATCACTGCATCATGCCATTCATAAATAGTTAACTGTGCATCAATGCATCATGGCATTAATGAAGGCTTAAAGAGAATCAATGCATCATGCTATTCATAAAGGGTTAACTGTGTAACAATCCATCATGCTATCTATAAAGGCTTAAAGTGAATCAATGCATCATGCCATTCATAAAGGGTTAAATGTGTATCAATCCATCATGCCACCAATAAAGTGTAAAAGTGCATCACTGCATCATTCCATTCTTAACGGGTTAAAGTGTGTCAATGCATCATGCCTTTCGTAAAGGGTTAAAGTGCATGAATGCATCATGCCTTTCATAAAAGGTTAAAGTACATCAATGCATCATGCCATTCATAAAGGGTTAACTGTGCATCAATGCATCATGCTATCCAAGAAGGGTTAACTGTGCATCAATACATCATGCCATCCATAAAGGGTTAAGGTGCATCAATGCATCATGCCATCCATAAAGGGTTAAAGTGTGTCAATGCATCATGCCTTCCATAAAGGGTTAAAGTGCATCAATGCATCATGCCATTCATAAAGGGTTAACTGTGCATCAATGCATCATTGTATCTATAAAGGGTTAACTGTGCATCACCACATCATGCCACCCATAAAGGGTTAAATGTGCATCAATGCTTTGTGAAATCCATAAAGGGCTAACTGTCCATCAATGCATCATGCTATCTAAGAAGGGTTAACTGTGCATCAATGCATCATGCCATCCATAAAGGGTTAAAGTGCATCAATGCATCATGTCATTCATAAAGGGTTAAATGTGCATCACTGCATCTTGCCATCCATGAAGGGTTAAATGTGCATTAATGCATCATGCTATCTATAAAGGGTTAGATGTGCATCAATGCATCATGCCATTCATAAAGGGTTAACTGTGTATCAATGCATCATGCCACCCATAAAGGGTTAACTGCACATCAATCCATCATGCCTTCAATAAAGGGTTAAAGTGCATCAATGCATCATGTCATTCATAAAGGGTTAACCGTGCATCAATGCATCATGCCTTTCATAAAGGGTAAAAGTGCATCAATGCATCATGCCATTTTTAAAGGGTTAAAGTGCATCAATGCATCATGCCATTCATAACGGGTTAACTGTGCATCAATGCATCACGCTATCCATAAAGGGTTAAATGTGTCTCAATGCATCATGCTATCCATAAAGGGTTAAATGTGCATCAATGCATCATGCCATTCATAAAAAGTTAAATGTGCATCAATGCTTCATGCTATCCATAAAGGGTTAAATGTGTATCAATGCATCATGCTATCTATAAAGGCTTAAAGTGAATCAATGCATCATGCCATTCATAAAGGGTTGACTGTGTATCAATGCATCATGCCATCCATAAAGGGTTAAAGTGCATCAATGCATCATAGGGAAGTATGTGCGGCCCCTGGACAGCCTGCTAATCCTGTAAGGATCACATTGTGAATCAATGCATCATAAACCCTATGTACTACCCTATGTATACCCGTATAGAAACAGACACCAGTGCATTAAAGGGTTAAAATGGGTTTTCACAGCTATATCCAGGGTGAGTAGACTTTCTTTGTCCAAGCACTAACAGCCAATATTAAAAGGATATGTTGGTCCCTGTGCAACCCTATGTGTAATCCTATGAGTAAAAAAAGGGCAATATGTGGCTAGGCTATAGCAAGTCTACACTAGAAGGGCGATTCAACATCGGTGAACATGGTTCTTGTAAGTATTCTTTGGGCAGTCTATGCCCAAAGAATAATAAAGATGCTTAAAATCAATGAATTTAGCATGTAAATAAGTCACGTGGCCAGCAGTGTGGATCGAGACACGTTACGCCACTGGAGGTGTGGCGTAGGCCACTCTAGTGTTAAGTCTATGGAGAGTTGTTAGGCCAGTTGTTATTCACATGAAATAAAGGCTTGTCCTTTCATGGCAGTTTCTGCTGACAGCAGCCTGATGGTATTGACAGCACAAATGAACACCAATCTTCCTCTTTAAGTTTAAAGCATGAGATGAGATTGTGCTTGGTAAATCTCAATTTGTACATCACAGAGAGAGGATAGCCAGTCTTTTAACATCGCTGCAGCTTATGTACATATGCAAGTTGGCATAAGAATACACAGAGGTTTAGCTGCTAATGGCAGATATTCATTATAAAATCATAACAATGAGCCCATTGATACTTTGTTGCAGAAATCGCAGATGCAAGGTCTTTGGAATAATAAGAAAGGACAGAATATGATCCTTTGGATCTGAAACTAAGCACGTCCTAGTTGATACGATGAAAACTAAGTCTACACTCAATTTCTTCCTTAGCTTTACCTTTAGCAATTTATATAAAAATGACCAAAATGGATATACTTTGACAACATTAGACCTGCCATTGTGACACCCTTACGTAAGATGACTGCATGTATACCCTCTTCTGAAATTATCAGTGCAGATGGAATGCACGAAACTATTAAGTTTTGGTTAACAATCTATCTTCTCTTAAATCATCATTGTATCTAGGCACTGATAGGAATCGTGTTGTGAACTATAAAAGCTTACAAGCCCAGCCCATGCATGGGAACGTCTCCCTGTGGTGGGGAAATGAGAAGCGGTAGGGGTATGAGAAGCGGTACTGGTCTACTATCTGCTTTCATGTAACATTAATTCATTCATCAATCATTTTGGGCTATTAAGTGTCAGATGGGACAAATTCCCTACGACGCCCTTGCATTTCTTATTTAGTGTTTCATGGAGGCTACACATCTATTGGAAGATTTGACCATGTATTTCAGAAAGGGATAACCTATGGGATAACCTATGTTTATGCACTGAAAACCTGGAAGAGCCGAAACTAGTCAGCGGTGACGACTTTAGGTCCTCAGGTTGACAATACCTAAAACAACTACTTTAAGTGGTCAAAATGACGACTTAAGGTCGTCATCCTGACGACCTAATTCGTCAGTATGACGACTCTGTATTGTCAGTATTGTCATACTGACGACTTAGGTGGTCAAAATGACGACCTAAAGTCGTCATTGTGACCACCTAAAGTAGCTGTATTAGGTATTGTCAACCTGGGAACATAAAGTCGTCACCACTGACTAGTTTCGGATCTTCCAGGTTTTCAGTGTGCAATAACACTAAACATCCCTTCATTCTATACATCAGCACAATGCAAAATATATGCTTTGTCCTGTGTGGGGCTAACCTGACAGGGTCTCTCACATTGACAAGTTTTAGTTTGTTTCTTTTACCTTAGTCGATGACCTATTACATGCATCAATGATCTACACTGGGGAAGTGGAACTCTGTCGTTTCTTTAGGCGAAACACACAATGTACTTATAGTCCCGGTCCCCACACTCAAAAATTCATTATGACACCATGTAGGGTCTGGAGTCCCAATTATATCCCCTTTCCACTGATTTCTGAGTGGAAAAAAACCTTTTGGCAAAATCATGAATTTTTAGGACCTTAAAAGTATCCCTTTTTTCATGAAATGCGGACATATCTACAAGGCCTACCCCTTTCCATGAAAAGAAACAACAAAATTAATAATGGACAAATTTGGATGTCATGCACTCATTTGCCTGCCAGAATTTCCACTGTCTGTGGATGAGATACATGGACAGCTGGAACTATGGTGATTTGAAGACCCCCTTTCCATGAAGGCACATGAAAAAACACCCCCTTTCCAAGGAGGCTCGTGTATAAAAACATCCCTTTTTTGAGTTTCCACTGACTTACAAAGACTTGTAAAAGGGCCCCCTTTTCTGTGTTTTCCGTAACACACCTGGTGTCAGTGGGCATCAGTGAGTGCGGAGGGCGGGCTTATAGTATAAGTTAAACATTCTAATACAAAAGGTTAAACTTTGCAAATAGACAGAAGATTGCCTGCCCCAAGGCTTTCCTTTTTATCAGTGAAGGTTGTGTACTTCTGTTTTAGCTCCATGGCCCTTTCGTGATGCTGTTTGATAATGTAAGAGGATCAGACTTTTCAGCTGAAGCTTCGTATAGCTCTATGATTATAATTCATTATTCACAGTAGGGAATATTGTATAGGCAAATCTCTTATGGATTCTTATGATTCTCTGAAATACTACTCTGTCTGTACTAGGAATTCCCCGCACAAAAGGAGGAAATTCAGAGTTTTGTTTGCTATGCGATGGTACTGACAGTCCAGTGACTTACAAGTAAGCATGCTGCAAGAGACCATAATACATGTGTAGGACGTCACATGTTGCAAGAACATTATAATATGAGAAAAGCAGATTGATATGTTGTGTTGGAGGTTGGAGGGGCAGGGAATCTAGAACGGGGGCCCTATTATCTACATTTTTCAAAATTATATTCTGTATAATACATTGTTTATAGACAGCTTTGTCCAGAGATGTAGTCAAATTTGGCTGCTGGGCAAAGGGCACATCGACCAATCTGAATTGCCTTCATTTACGATGAAGCCCGTCTATAACAGCGAAGGTATCTCACATACCTTGACTTTCAGTTCACTTCCAAAATAGCTTCGTCTATTCCTTGACTGTAGCAAAACTTTTTGGGTATTTCTGTACATATAGGGACTTCAAAGCAACAGGGAGAGAGAAGTACAGAGGGGACAAGAGGAAAATAGGATATTGCCTTTAGCTTGTTTTTGTAGCTTTTGAGATCGCAGAAGCCTATCTTGATGTTGACAATCTCAGTGATATAATATAATTATATAGCAGACCCTAGCATTAACTTTATAGAATGTTACTGGCTGAGAAAATCCTTGGCAGAAAAAGAACTGATCCTCTGTAAGTGAATGTTCCCTTCACCTATCTCAGATAGAAAAATGGTGTATGTTGTCTAAGAATATTTTAACAAATGGGCGATGCACATTATTTTGCTGTATGACGAGGCTTAGAACGCATAAGATGTAACAAACCTTTTGTTCCTGGTAGAATGAAATGAAAAATAACTTACAGATTTCTATTTTTTATTTTCAGGTCTCAGGATGAATGAAACGGATGTGCCCTTTCTCGCAGCCAATGGTAGCACCAGTGAGTTAATGAGCAATTACTCCGAACCCTATCGTAGCCCAGCTCCTGATACTCAGGAAGACTATCATGACTTCTATAAGACTGCTCAGTTTGTCACCGGCATGGTCTGCTACCCCATTCTCTGTGTGGTGGGCATTGCTGGCAATGTCCTCACTCTCATTGTACTACATCACCGTAAGATGCAAACCTCCACCAATGTCTTCTTGCGGTGGTTGGCGGTGGCCGACACCATCAAACTGCTGAATGATGCCTTGTACTTTGTCAACATGGTCCTCATGTTCACCCAGCCCAAAGCCGCCAACAATATGATGGGCCACATGTACCCAGTCAGCCATTATATATTCAATGAAGCAGTATGTGTAAGTGCGTGGCTGACTGTTTCAGTAGCAGTCGAAAGATACATTTGTGTATGCCATCCAACAAGGGCGAAGGAATGGTGTACTATCAGAAATGCCACAATTGCCAGTGCACTAGTGTTTTTCCTGATGAGTCTGATTGCTGTGCCTTCAGCTATGAGGTACAGAGGTGTTATGGAGTACAATAATGACACCAATACAACAGAGTACAAGATAGACCTCACAGACCTGGGGCGCAACAAGCGGTTCATGGATATTTACCTATGGACACAGAACCTGCTGCGCTCCATCATACCCTTGTTCGTTCTCATCTTCCTCAATGTACGCATCATCTGTGAACTCTACAAACAGCGCGTAAAGGGGAAGAAGATGTCATCAAGAAACCGCATTACCATGATGTTGCTGAGTGTTATCATTGTCTTCATCGTCTGCATCTTCCCTGATGCAACCATGTCAACAGTGCTCGGCTTTGGCTATGCGGATGGGAACTACCTCGAAAGGGGTATCCGTGAGATCAGTGACACTCTCTTGGCCTTCAATTCGGCAGTGAACTTTGTCATCTACTGTGCTTGCAGCAAGCTGTTCAGGGACACATTTGTGGCTACCTTTTGCCAAGACTCAAAGAGGCCACACCATGTCGATGAGAATCAGACACGTCTCCTTTCAGAGAGGCGAGACGTTGGCCCCGCCACACCGAAGCGAGTGCTGCTGAATGGAGAGAAAGTCTCATGTGATGATGGTGCACAGACCTATGTATGATGGTCATGTCAGAGAACTTGGCAAAGTCTGATATTAAACTCAACAGCAGTTGGTACTACAGTCAAAGGAGTGTAAGACAGGGTGGCGGTGGGGATTGAACATACCTAGTTTGTTAACTAACAATTGTTATGTGCTTACATTTGTTGTGGTATACTGTTGTTGAGGAAAGTGCATTAAGGAATTTACCAATATTGATTTCCTTTGAGGTATTCAAACTAAGGAGCTATTACTACTTACTTATTCTTCATTGCATGTGTCTGATAGAGTAAGTGTCAATGATGTGGTGCATGTCCACCCTAAATTTACATCATGGTCATTTAATTCAAGCCCTCACTATAATATAGTATTATGGATCAATGTTATTGATATTTCTAATCATTTCCTTATTGGAATTATTATATGAAGTGGTTTTGTGCAATACAAAGTAGAAATTTGAAAGGACGTGTATAAATCACAAGGATGAATTTACACATGATATATCTCCTATATAGAGAGAACAAGTGAAAGGATAATGAAATTATTATAATAGCCATGGTCAGAGTAAACGGTTTGGTACAATGTACATCAGATACATGGCCATTACAAGAATGATGTACATATTCTATAGGTGTATATGAAGTGTAGGTATGAACTCTAAGTATCTGTTTTGAGATGTGGATTTGAATAGCATTATACATGTACATGAATAAGTAAAGCGGTTCCAATATCAATTTTAGTCAGGTAATTCATCATTACAGGCAAACTTCTCGGAGAAACTGTGTATTAGTGAGTTTGATAAGCAATGACACACTGGCACACGGTAATTATGCCTAAACGAAAAGGTTTGTTTTTCAGTCACCCTACTGACCCTAGCAAAACAGGGCCGTCCCTAGAGTCTTTTTAGAATTTTGGAGGTTTTTAAAGATTTCCTTTTTCGTCTAGTACTTTATATCCTTTACTCATGTTTCACATTTGTATGTTTTTTCACATTCTGACCGTAAAATCAAAGAATGTGACTTCACATACAGTTGTATACAATTTTTTCTTTAATTAAAATAAAAAAGACCTACTAACCCTAGATGTTTGAACCATGTTACTGGGAACACACAATTCTTTTGGGCCTTACAACAATAAGATAGAAATACTGCATACTTGCAATTGACCATGATTTTCTACATCAGATATATAATGTCTACATTATGCCAAACTACAATTGCAGTTCTACATTTAGTATGTCTGAAATTGCCATGTTTGTGTCCTTCCTATATGGACTTGTTGCTATACCATGATATAGGTATCTACCTTCATAGTATGCTTTATTTCTTGTACAATTGCAATAAAATATTGACAAAATAAACGGGTTCCAGTCATTTGGGCCCTCTTCCCTTTAGCCCCCTGTCATTTGGCCCCCATTCATTTGGCCCCTATGTCAACTGGCCGCTATGTCATTAGGCCCCCTGTCACCAGGCCGCAACTTACCCCTATTCAAACTCTTATCATCTTCCCTCATTGAAGGTACATCACCATATATCATTAGTACGTCATCAGTGTCTCCAGTACGTCATCAGTGCCCCCAGTATGTCATCAGTGCCCCCAGTATGTCATCATACGTCACCATACATCATTAGTACGTCATCCGTAACTCCAGTACGTTATCAATGGCCCCAGTACGTCACCAGTGCCTCCAGTACGTCATCAGTGTATCCAGTACGTCATCAGTGCCTCCAGTCAACATTGTAACCATTGTACGTCATCGTACATCATCGTACGTCATCGCTGATGTACAATGACGTACAATGAGAAGAGGCTAAATTTATGCCAAAAGACATAGAGGCCACATAATTTTGCGGCTAGTTTGTTTGTGCCCATATGACTGGGGGCCAGATAACATGTAGCTAATTGACTGTGGGGCCAGAAGACAGTAATTCAAAATAAACGAGTGTGTGAGAACATGGGGGGGGGAAATGAGGGCGAGGGGGGGGGGTTACTGCTCTGTGCGACCAGCATAACTTTATGTAGTAATTAATAACATGGGGTTTGGTAGGGCAGTCATGATTGTAGGTCATTTGGCCCCTGCCAAACAGCCCCTGCGATTCAGCCCCTTGCCATTTGGCCCCAGACCATTCGGCCTCAAATATGTTATAAATACATCATATATAGGTCATTAACTCTCTATTATGGAGATTTGATCATACAGGACATAAATACATCATAAATACATCATTCCTACATCATAACAACGTCATCAGTACATCATAACTTCCAAATTCTTGTCACATAATGTATTTATGATGTATTCATGACATATTTATGACGTATCTATGACATATCTATTTATAAAAATGATTCTCCAACTCATTTGGAGGTTATGACTTAGTTTTGCCGTATTTATGATGTAGGAATGTCGTAGTTATGACGGAGGAATGACATACTTATGATGTATAAATATGACTCTTCAGGTGACTGGAAGTTATGATGTATTTATGATGTAGAAATGACGTATTTATGACATAGGAATGACGTAGTTATGATGTATGAAAAGACTGTTCAACTAAATTGGCAGTTAAGACGCATTTATGACATATTTATGATGTATTAATGATGTAGATATGATGTACTTATGATGTTGTTATGTAGCGTTTTTTCAATGTTATGAGAGAGCATGCGTGGGTCTATGGTTCAATATTCCACGACCGCAGAGCAGGAGTGGAATATTGAACCATAGACCCACAAGTGATCTCTCATAACGCGTTTATCTAACATTTGTCTCCATTTTGTATCAATTTCTTACCTGATAACCCCATAATAAATCCAGGAGAAGACATTTTTAAGTGCATGCGATCTACACGGTTTGCCAAGCCGTCGTGGCCATGTTGCCGTTCTGCCTGACGAAATCCTGCCTGACATACCTCCACCTTTACACATATTTTTCGGGTAGAATCCAAGCATGCCAGCTCCTGTACTTCTAATGCCAGCAAATATATGATCACTAGTCGGTGTTCGCCTACATTTTGTCTCCATTTTCTTATCAATAAATGAGAATCCAATGATTTTACATAGCGATCAAATGCACACGGCCCGGTACACGGCCATTGCGTCTTGTTGACGAAGCGGGTAGGTGCCCTGATGTACCTGACCTACTTTCGGCTGAAGAACTGGGTCAGCAAGCTGCAATGGTGGGTGCCGAGACGTATCGCAATGGAAAATCAATGGAGTCTTTTTTATTTCGAACAAAATGGAGAAATTAGGCATGGCATGTTCATATAGGATATCTATGGATGTTTCTCTGTTAATAACTCCACCAGGCTCCATTGGATTCTATACTAACAAGGTGTGTAAACTTCAGGTATGTCGCAACACTTTTTCAAATCCTCCATGTGGATCGGTTTCTAGCACTGGTCGGCTTGGTATAGTGACAGTGAGCTCGTCTCCTGCCACAGCGGCTGGGGATCGATTCCCCGTTGAACCCTAAATGGTTTTAATAGGAAATCGATGGCGTAGTTGACTTTGTATGCTTACCCAATTTATTAACATGTCCAGGTAGAAACCAGCACCTTCTTGAAGACAAACAAAAGGTCTCAGAATGCGTTTGGCTGGATAATGAACCGTGATTTATAAGAAAAAGGCACTGTCCAGGCCCAAATCGTTAGATAAGATGTATTAGGGGCGGAATGGTTAGGTGCTGAATGGAAGGGGCTGGATGGTCAGGAGCCGGATGGCTGGGGGCTGAATGGCCAGAAACCGGCAGTCATACCAGAGCAATCATTACCGGTAGTGATCACCAGACATACGGCTGTTAGGGCGAGCACATAATGAATTGAGTGAGTGCTCCCACTACAATTTGAAACATGGTAGTCGTAGTTTCTTGAGAAATATCATCCTGGGCACATTTGTATTGTTTTGAAATAAATTAGTGCGATTGAGCTGGCCATCTTTCGACACATACACAAAATGGCAGTCCAGTATAGAGGAAAGGACTTTTTTGAGAATCTGCAGAATGCACTGTGAAATTTACCGTAATGCCTGATGTATAAGGCATAACCTGTCCTAAGGAAGAGGCTTCAATGTCAAATGTCAATTGACAGTGTAAGTTCAACACACATTTTTTCCAGTGTAGGAAGGGTGGTAGTGGAGAGAAGCTAGACAGTGTAAGTTCAACACACATTTTCTTACAGTGTAGGAAGGGTGGTATTGGAGAGAAGCTAGACAGCGTAAGTTCAACACACTTTTTCTACAGTGTAGGGAGGGGGGGAGAAGCAAGACAGTGTATGTTCAACACACATTTTTCACAGTGTAGGGAGGGTGGTCGGTGGTGGAGAGAAGCTATATATTGTAATTTCAATACACATTTTTTACAGTGTAGGGAGGTCTGGTCGTGTTGGTGGAGAGAAGCTAGACAGTGTAAGTTCAACACACATTTTTACAGTGTAGGGAGGGGGGCCGTGGTGGTGGAGAGAAGCTAGACAGTGCAAGTTCAACATACTTTTTTATTGTGTAGGGAAGGGGGGGTCGGTGGTGGAGAGAAGCTATACATTGTAAGTTCAACAGACATTTTTTACAGTGTAGGCAGGGGGGTCGTGGTGGTGGAGAGAAGCTAGACAGTGCAAGTTCAACATATTTCTTTATTGTGTAGGGAAGGGGGGGTCGGTGGTGGAGAGAAGCTATACATTGTAAGTTCAACAGACATTTTTTACAGTGTAGGGAGAGTGGTGGTGGAGATAAGCTCGACAGTGTAAGTTTATGCATCATTCCCATTGGTCATCATGATGCACCAATGAAGTGCTGGCAAGCAGACTCACCACTATGCAGCCTGACATGACAACATACGAGGAGGCTTGATGACTTCAGAAAAACCTTGAGGATAGCACAGCATAGCTGTGATGAATTATTTTGCCAAGGTTGATGACCAGAATATCTGAATAGGTTCCCTCTTGCTAAAATAGCTCATCTTTTGAAATTATTAGACCATGACCTAGACTGCTTAGGCCTTGATGAAGTCCTTTCAGTAATTCATTCATTCATTCATAGTTATTGACATATTTTGACTAATTGCTGACAAATAGTGCATAATTACTGACATATAATGACTAATTGCAGAAAAATAGTGGGCAAGTGCTGACATGTTTTGAATATACCAGTCAAAGCACGATTTACAAATAAATCAATGGCTCTGAATCTTACAGACCCATATTCCTGATGGTCCCTGAGGTAGACTGCATTATATCAGCTAATGCACCAATGAATCATACTATGTACTATGCTAACATAATTTATAATGACATATGTTGGCTAATTTATTTCTGACAAATAGTGCATAGTTACTGAAATATTCTGACTAATTATTGGCAAATAGTGACAAAGTCCTGACATATATTTACTTTTTGATGAAAAAATGTGAGTAAATACTGACATATTGACTAATTGCTGACAAAATGTATGTAAATACTGACATGTGTTGATTAATTTCTGATATATAGTGACTAAGTACTGACATATCCTGACTAATTGCTGACAAATAGTGAGTCATCACTAACATTTATTGACTATTTGCTGACAAATAGTAAACTATTACTGATATATTTTGACTAATTACTGACAAAAAGTGAGTAATTACTATTATATAACGACTAATTGCTGAGTAATTACTATTGTATATTGACTAATTGCTGACAAATAGTGAGCAATTACTAACATATATTGACTAATTGCTAGTGAGTAATTACTAACATCTATTTATTGAAATGCGAGTAAATACTGACATGTATTGACTAATTGCTGCTATATAGTGAGTAATTACTGACATATATGGACTAATTGCTGACAAATAGTGAGTAATTACTGACATATATTGACTACTTTCTGATAAATAGTGAATAATTACTGACATATATTGACTAATTGCTGACAAAGAGTGAGTAATTAGTGACGTATACTGACTAATTTTTGACAAATTGTGAGCAATTACTGACATATTGACTAATTGCTGACAAATAGTGCAGTTACTGACATATTTTAATTAGTTGCTGACAAATTGTGAATAATTACTGACATATTTTGACTAATTAATTACAAATAGCAACAAAGTACTGACATACATTGACTGATTGCTGACAAAATGCAAGTAAACACTGACAAATATTAACTTATATCTGACAAATTGTGAGTAATTACTGACATAAATGAACTAATTGTTATATAGTGACTAAGTACTGGCATATATTGACTGATTGCTGACAAAATTAATAGTAAGTAAATAGTGACATATATTTACTAATTGCTGACAAATTGTATGTAAATACCGACATGTGCTGACAAATAGTGAGTAATTACTGACATATATTGACTATTTCTGATAAATAGTGAATAATTACTGACATAATTATATTGACTAATTTCTGACAAATTATGAGCAATTAGCTGACATATATCGACTAATTGCTGACAAATAGTCAGTTATTACTAATACAAATTACATTGAATAATTGCTGACAAATAGTGAGTAATTACTGACATATATTGTCGAATTACTGACAAATAGTGAACAATTACTAACATATTGACTAACTGCTGATAAAATGTACGTAATTACTTCCATGTTTTGACTAATTTCTGACAAATAGTGAATAATTACTAACATATATTAACTTATTGCTGATAGATAGTCCATAGATACTGATGTATTTTGACAAATACCAGTCAAGGCAAGATGCACAATTGAATTAATGGCTATTTCTCTGTTATATATTGACTATTTGCTGACAGATTGTGAGTAAATACTGACATGTATTGATAATTGTTCATATATAGTGACTAAGTACTGACATACATTGACTAATTGCTGACAAATTGTGAGTAAATACTGACATATTTCACCTAATTGCTAACAAATAGTGAGTAATTACTAACATATATTGATTAACCGCTGACAAATAGTGAGTAATTACTATCACACCATAGCACTAACACTAACTTGTTATAGCCTTAAACTCAATACATGTATCATAAAAACACAGATTAAAACAAATTAAAACACAGAATGATGTCAACATTTTCAATCAAACACCAGAGAATGGAGAAATGGAAAGACATCCATTTAGTGCAAACAGGGCTTGTGCCCCGGGTGGCTGCAGGTATTGAAGTTTATCAACAGTCTGTTAGTTTTTCGCTCCGATCGACCTCGCACTATCGAAAATTTGTTTCGACTGAAATTAAGCGAAAGAAAATTTTGGACTGGGACAAATTTTTGTCAAAACCCCAACTAGGTGTCAGTAGGTTATACTTGCAAGGATAAGAATTCTATAAAGGGAGCAATGACACACATCTATATATATATGAGAAAGTACCAAGATACTGCATAATTATGCTAATTATGCAAATAATATGCACGGATATGGAATGTTTGGTATCAATCTGGGGTGTTTCGTCCCCCTAAAGAACATGCCCCCCTAAAAAAATTGTTTTGGAAAAGAATAAGCGAAATAATTTTTTAACTAGCGGCCTTTTCGGCCTCAGCCAGTCCACCTGCGCCCTACCTCCAGCCAAACCCTATCTGGTTTAAGTGTCACCGGCGAAAAAGGGCAGGTTTGAGGAAGGAATGGATCAAAATATATGTTTTTTTTGGCACTGGCAGAGAGGTCCAAGAAATGGCAGTTTTACACACAAAAAATCATATCTCCCTTAATTATAGGAGTTTCCCATAGTGTGACCTATAGGTTAAGGAAAGCTCAAGCTCGTGAACGTCATGGCGGTCTTTGTTTTCAAATCTGCACAATGGGAACAAAGTTATCGATAATTTTAGTCTATTACACCAACTTAGCAATCTTTTAAGGACAAATAAATGCATTGGAGCATCACGCTGACCTTATGGAATAAAATGACAAGAGTGGAACGGTGTGTGACTGTCCCCTCTGGAGCGCTACCACAAAGTGTCAGATTTTGACTTTGCATCCAACTGATGTTCACCATGACAACTCTGACTGTCAACCAATAGGGTTGCAGCATTCAGATCTGAAGTACCCCCAATGCAACGCGATTCATTGACACTCTCCCAGCATATGTTTAGTGATTCTGCTGTGGCTATCTCTCCAGGCTGAGCTTAGGTGTGTAAATGGGTAGTTGATGGTGAAAAATACAGACAGTTTATTCCCATTATTGGGTATATCTAGAGTGTGGTTTCAATCTAAATGTCTCATCAGGCGCGAGTGGTGATAAATAATGAATACAATGAATTGTATTCTTTGCATATCTATCAGATATTCATAATTATTCAGCATTAAAAATATGGAAAATAGTTAAAAACAAATACTGAAAAATGTCTGTATTCAAATTAATATATAGTTTAGATTAATGTCAGGGCGATGGTCATTTTTATTCAAAAGTGTTTTAAAGTAAGTGTTATAGAGTCCTATATTGAACGCTAAAAAAACCCCCAGTACTCAGTGCCTGTAGGGGGGTACGATAACCCTGTCTGGGGGTGAGTTCCAGGGGGGGGGCACTGGTCTGAATGAGTCAGTGCCATACTCTTACTCGACCAAATCAGTGGGATTAGTAGTGGTAGGACAATGTCCATATGGATTTTAGGTCCATATAATTCCTTGTACATTTGCGGACCCAAAAGGTTGTTTTGTTTTGTAACGGATAAAGTTTGATGGGTTGGCTGTGTACTGGGTTAGTCCAAAAGGTTGAGCCCTTTAGGTGTGATGCTGCTGAGCCTGTGCATCCACCTTCTTTCCTCTTGGTCTCTCTCAGTATTACCCTCTGCAGTTTTGGGAGGGTGTTTAATGAAACTTAATACACTGATGGAGACTCCATTGTCCCAACCTAGTGGGTTCTCTGGGGGACAACAAGTAAAGTGTCTGGCTACCGTTGTGTCCTCATGGTTGTCAATGTCATACATATGACGACCCAATCTATCGAGGAGTCTCCGCTCAGTCTGTCCCACGTATTGCATGCCACAGTGTTTGCAGGTGATCGCATAAATTATATTGGCACTTTGGCAGTTTACATTGTATAGAGTTCTAAATCTTCTACCCATTGTATGTGAAGTGATATATCCTGTCTTATTGATTTTAGGGCAATATTGACAGGTATTTTTACGATTACAGGGGTATTTTAGAGTGTGGGATCTCTTTTTGGCTTGGTTAGAACTTGTAGAAGCTCTGACTAATTCGTCTTTCAGTGATTTGTTTCGACGTTTGCCAAAGATGAGTTTAGCGTCATGATAAACCCTAGTGGCTTTGGATTTGAGCATTAGGTCCCAATTCTGTCTCACTATGTCCTCTATGGCGGGGTTAGAAGGGTTGTGTGTCATGATGCAATAGAAAGCCTTCTTCCTATCTTTAGGCTTTTCCTTAATGGTTAGTAATTTTGATCTGTCCTGAGTATCTGCTTTCATTAAGGCATTGAAAATCAGATTTTTGGGGTATCCTCTGCGTAGGAAGTGTGTGCATAGCATTAGTCCATTTCTTCTAAATTCAGAAACGGTAGAGCAAATGCGTCTAACACGTAGGAATTGAGAGTAAGGGATACCCAGTAAGGTGTGTCGGGGGTGTTCAGAAGAGAACAGGAGGTAGTTGTGACTGTCAGTAGGTTTACAGTATAGGGTGGTCTCTATCTGTCCCACTGGATTTAAACGGACCGTAATGTCCAGAAAGTTGATCCCAGTGGTGGAGTGTTCTAAAGTGAATTTGATGCTCTTATGTCAGTCATTTAGATGTCTGACGAATTTTAGCAACTCGTCAAGTCCATGGGTCCAAATCAGGAAGATATCATCTATATATCGTTTCCAAAAGAAAGGTGCTGGACGATAAGTGTACACATATTTGTCTTCGAAACTGCCCATAAATATATTAGCGTAAGAAGGTGCTAGTTTCATACCCATGGCGGTGCCACTGATTTGTAAAAAGTGTTTATTGTCAAACTCAAAATTGTTACATGTCAGAACAAGCTTTAGTAGCTTAGTTATGGAGTGGTTTGTGGGTTTTTTATTCGGGTGCCTGTTGTCAGACAGTGTTCTGCCTACTGCATCAATCCCCTCAGCAGTTGGGATATTTGTGTAGAGGCTTGTGACATCCAAAGTGGCCAGAATGGTACCTTCTGGTAGATTTAGGTCTTTTATTTTGTTTAGGAAGTCTGTACTGTCTCTCAGGTGGGATTTTAAGTTACCAACCAGGGGTTGCAGAAAGTGATCTACTAATTGAGAAATTCGCTCAGTGGGGCAACCATTGGCTGCCCCACTGAGCGAATTTTTTGGAATAAAATGACAGGTGATCCAAGGATCTCCCGGCTAATAAAGATGTTTTGGGTCTATGATACCAACTTAGCGATACTGTAGGCCTATTAAGCGTTGTTTTCAGGACAGATAATTTATTTCATGGCCAAATACAATGTTGTAGGGGTGTATCAAACATAATATACAGTGTTTTCGTGGCTCAGGACGGCACTGCAGGTAATGTGGGCTCTGGGAGTTATATAATAGCAACGGGACGTGTAAGGGCCGCGTTTCCGTGGCTTTGGACGCCTCTACAGGTAATGTGAGCTCTGGGAGGTGTGAAAAACACAATTAAAACACGCTCTAGAGAGGGGGGGGGGGGTATTAGGCATCTCTACTGGTGCTGAAGGGGCTAGTGGAGACAGGTGGGAACTGTAGGCAGGGAGAGCAAGCTGTAGGCGAGATCTGAGTGGGTAGGGCGTCTGAGGTGTTATAAACAGCATAGACAATCAAAAGTCGGTTATTTCCAGCTTATTATGGGAGCTATAGGTGCGATGTAAGTGGGTAGGGCGGGTAGCTGGCTCCCCAGGCACTGTATGGACGCCTATTTATCCTCAAGGGCCACAGAGTGATTTAGGTAATTGGACGCAACAACTCCTCTAAATATAATAATGCTACGTGATTGGGGCTCCTAATATGGGAATGGTATGGATGTTTACGGTCCCAAGACTCCAAATAAACCAATATATATATATATATATATATATATATATATATATATATGTAGGTGGCCTTTAGTGGGTTAATGGATAGAGATGGCCAGGGCAGGTTGAATTGGTGCATGTTGACTGGACAGTGTACAGGCTATAATTACATAGCTCTAGGCGTGTTCTGAGTGGTGAGGGCCGGTTGAATTGGGGCATGTTAACTGGACAGTGTACAGGCTATTATCACGTAGCTCTAGGCGAGTTTTGAGAGGGGAGGGAGGGTTTAATTGGTGCATGTTGACTGGACAGTGTACAGGCTATAATCATGTAGCTCTAGGTGAGTTTTGAGAGGGGAGGGCGGGTTGAATTGGTGCATGTTGACTGGCCAGTGTACAGACTATAATTACACACATGTATAACAGGCTGGGTAAACTGCCATAACTCAACCATCTATCAGTAGTTTGTCAGTGCCATTTAGTGCCATTTAATGCAACAGAAGCAATGGTCGACTCAAGGGTAGTTGGACTGTCGTATTTAGTGTGCAATCGACCTCCCATGTGAATGCAATGGAAGAGGCTAGAGCCTCTTCAATGAAATGTCATATCAAGCACAATTACTTTGATATTTAATTGGTGCCTGAGTCTACACTTGCAGATGAGGTATGAAAGGAAAACCCAAAGAGAGGGCATACAATTACATGGTCTATATGCCTGGGAGTGCTGCCAAAAATACCCCCAGGGCACCCAAGATTACCACAGCAGGACACCAGAGGCACCACCTATAGGCTCAAGGGCTTGTTTTAGAGATTGTGCTAATGATAGAGAGATGTCAAATTGGCAAATGGCTTGATATAAACACTAGCATAATGATAATGCCTATTGTACTTCTATTTTAATTCACGTAGTACACGTAGATACCACCACAAATTCAATCCAGTCACCTAAAGTCGCCTAATTTTAAAATTCCCATAGAGCCCATTGAGGTTCCTGAAACCGTAGCACTTTCTCGCTTCCTTTCGCAGAAACAGTTGAATTTCGGTCACGTGACCCTTGTATTTTATGTTTATTTGCAACAAGGATTACAAAGTATCAGCACATATCTAAACCCTGCGGCAGATATATTTTGTAAATGATGGTCTCTTTAAACAATATCACCCTGAATATCACCCAGCATTTCATGTTGAAGAGGGAAAATAAAGTTTCAAATAAATTTCCAAATAAACATGATACACAAGGGTCACGGGAATTCAACCGTTTCTGTGAAAGGAGGCGAGAAAGTGCTGCAGTTTCAGGAACCTCAATAGGCTCTATAAATCAGAAACAACAGTTAGGCCCTAAGTAAGGGGTATTTGGTCTATCCAGCATTACTTCCAAATGATGTTCTTCAATCAATGGTATCTTTGAAATCAATTTTTAATTACCTCATCGAGTTAAAAAAATCTAAATCCCATCCAGATGTTTTGGATTGTATTTTTTTTAACCCAGTGTGCTAGAAATGACAGAGATTCGCTGGAAATTGCAAAAGGCTGTGAGTGTGCAATCTGTTGATACAGTCTTCAATGATTCAAGAGTTGGGTGTCACATCATGTTGTCAAACATGCGAATATTGATGGAATAGCCCCTGGTCAGCTCCCCCTGTGGGAACTCGCCCAGGAGGAGAGCGCCGGGTCAATACGTGCAGGAGGAAGGTGTCACTGGAGTGTAAAGCATAGACTGGAGGGTGTAAGGCAAAAGATAACTGCAAGGGGCCCGCCTATACACCTCTCACCACCCCTGGGTGCCTCCCTATTGATTTCTGCATTTGGCTGAGATAAGCTGTCAGTAGGCATAACGCATAAAACCACCAGTGTATACTTCATTGAACAGTGGAACATGGTGAGGGTGTTCATAGAATACAGAGAAACTTACTCTACACTCTCTGGGATGTTGCAACGGTTTAACCAAATAGCCAAGTAAAGGAAGTTCACGTGTGCCCCATATTGTGCAACATCCTAAATGGTCACACAACCTTGCTGTTGTTGGTTTTGTTTTGTTTTTGTTGTCGTTTTTTTTTCATTCCAACTTCGGTCAAAAACTGTATGCTTAAAACGGGTGACATGGTTCAAAAGTTGAGGTATATAGGTAGTTTTGTTTTTCTTATATGGGCATGCATATTGATTTCCATTTGTTATCATGGTAAAAAATAGTTCACATCTGGAAATATGATAAATTCAGAGATCATCTTCATCAGATATAGAATAGCATTGTGCAATGCAGGTAACCCGAAAGGGCATCTAATCTCTACTTTTATGCCCCCTCTAAATCAAAATCTAAACAACTTGGTTAGGTGAGCATACATGTAGTCATTATCAATGCTTAAGCCTATGGGCAAATACACCATTATCACTCACGTTCTCCTCATCAGCCAATAACTTCTCTCTTGGTGAGTTAAGCCCTCCATCATGTCAACAGGTCTTAAATGTGGGCCTATCCAACCAATACACAGGTTGGTGCACTCCAAATCAATCAGAATTACTATAATCTCCAGTGTATAAGGCATGTCTTATTCAGATGTGCAGCATTATAAAGTAAGTAAGTAAGTTTTTACTACTGCCCTTGGTATAGTGGCCGTGCTTTATGGACATGGAGCTGGGTGATGATCTCCCTTTGAGGCAATTCAGCTTTCAGGAGGTGTACCACACAGAAGCAAGTACCATGGGGCTATACAGGTTTCAGGATACATACACAGTGCCCATGGATGCCAGCCTATGGTTGCTTCGCTTTGACATTTCTGTCTCCACATTTTGTCACTGCCCCCTGCTTACTTTCGCACAGTGAGATAAATCTTTGGTGCTCCTCACTTTACCGACCAACGAATGGATGGAGAGCTGAGTCAACTCGGATGGGACTCAAACGGACAATCCGGCAATCCATTGGCGAGCGTGCTGCCTACTGCGCCACCCACATTATAAAAAGCTTCCTTGTATAGTATAGTGCTGCTGCCACCTGGTGTTTTGTCTTTAAATGATTCCTGGAATCAACACTAGGTAACACTACTAGACAATTTCTATATTTTTGAGAATCTAGGTGAATTTAGATGACTCAAAAAGATACATTCAAACTACCGTAATCTCCCGCGTATAAGGCGCGTCTTATACGGGGGGTTTTAGTACTAATTGGATCCACAAGGGGGACACCAAGACCTTTCTTTTGATATGTTACACTACCATATAAGCTCTTCTGCTGCATTTGGGGTCCAGGAGGGTCACTGGGGTCCAAACAGCACATAGCTTTTTGAATTTTGAAAATCCATTCATTAGAACAAAAGTTATGAATTTTTTATTTTTTTGACCATATTCTGAAACTCTGGGTGCGCCTTATACGTGGGATGCGCCTTATACGCAGGAGATTACGGTATGTGTAGATGATGTTATGATTTATGTTCATTCCCTAACATGCCACAACATGGATGGAATGCTCAAATGGAGAACAAAAACTGATGATACAATGTTAGGTCAAGTTCTACTTTTCTTCAGGCGCCTTTCTTCACACCTTATTTGTGGCTTTCTAAAAAAATATATGGTCAGCATCCCACACATCCTATAGACAAATGACTTAAAACAGGCCTGTCCATCTCTCACTATGCCTATGTAGTGACGGATGTTAAAGAACCATTGCCTCGGTAAAAGTGTAGGGGCGTGCTTTCTATCTTCCCATAGATTCGGTCACCATCATCCCCCTTCCCCATTAAACTAGGGTCCGGGCAACTACGCCACAAGGGTAATCTCACTTCGGTGTGGATACAACCCGCGGGACATCTCACCCTTGAGTGTCGGCCGTAAGGAAGGCACAAGGTGAGATAAAATTCGTACTACTACATCCTATATTCATCAACATTCATCAATTTTTCTGCACCACCTCTGCCCAAAAGGACGGGAATGTTGATCCCATTTGCACCTCCTGTGGGGTTTAGCATCGCACAGAAAAGTGTCTCCACTTTTCCCACTGTTATTAGTGTCTTAAAAACTGCATTTTCACCCTGGCTCTTATAACTCGTTTGGGTTAATTAATAATAATTAAAAAAAAAGAATCCCCTAAAGGAAACCTGCGGTCCATCTTGTTTTGCCGAGGTAGGTCAGGTGATCGGAAATCAAACTTCACTGGCCTAAACCACATCAAGGGTTTGTTATTCATACCCTCATCACACACGCAAACTTAATTTAGCAACTCTCTGTGGCCCTTGCCTGGTGCTCCCAGGTACAACATGATCCTACACCATGAATGAAAAACAAGATGAGATTAAAATAAATAACAGGAATGTGATGTGATCATAAATGGGACCAGTAGTCTCGCAATACACTTGCTCTCATCAGCCCTGTAAGATCACTTAAGAATGTGTAATACAGTAAACAGGGTACATGTACTGGCATTACTCTCGGAAATCTCTATCTCCATCCAGATACCTTCTCTCATATATATTAGACAGAGCAGTCTCGAGTCTCCGTCTGCTCTGTATCCGTCCTGTAATTGGCATCTGCAGTATTAGCTTTATCTATATCTGCCCAATGCTTGACTTGCTTGCTGATGAGAAGAAATGAGAGAATGGAGCGGAAGCAGTAAACGGTGACTGCATTTGCGCAGTTGGTTGTTGATGTTGTTATAGAACTGCGCAGCTGCTGCTGTAGTGATAACACTGGACACAACTGGTCCCTCTACCCCCACGTGTAGGTATAAAGTCACGTGACTGATAAGAGTGTCTGTCCACACCCCCACAATCCCCTTTGGCAAGAATGCAGTCAGGCTCGACACTTCCAGCCCCCAGATCCAGCCCAACATGCTACGACGGATAGACGCGGACCAAGACTTGAATGAAGTTGGCTTCTGGCAGCACAACTTAAAGCTGTAGGGCTACGTGCAAAAGTATATCTCTGCTAAGGCCAGTTAAAGTATAAAGTGGCCTTAACAGAGAAAGTCTTCCTCATTATAACTTTCAGACCTAATCATAACAAATTGGTGAAAAGAAATTGTGATAACCTATGCAAATCGTGCACCACTAGTATAAAGTTACAAAGAATGAAATTGATAACATGTTATATGAGACCTGAGATTATCTCGTGAGATAAAAGAGGATTATAATCCCCCAAAAAATGAGCAAATGAGGTCCAAAACAAACTAAAAGAGAAGACTCCATGCATAGTCACAAATGCATGCACTGATCCAAATGCAAAGTATGTCCTACAAAAGTAGGTGACCAAAAAGGTACACCGAGAAACTAAATTAGTGTTAATAAACTGCAACAGTTCAAATGTGATATATTGCACAGAATGCAAAAAAAAAAGTAAAACAGATATTCAATTCAAAATTCTCTATCTATACTGTAGCCGGGGGACGCATATGGGTCCAAGTTGTCCGACTGCAGTGTACCTCTTTACAAACATCAAAATTGACCTCATGTGAAATTATATATGTATGGCTTTGTCTGGCTTTAGCTAGTTTAGGCCAGGAAACCTGTACTAACTTAGCATCATATCTTCTTGTTGCAAAATTTCTTGTATCTCAATGGGACTCTTTCTGGGCATATTTAAAAGCATCACAAGATAATAATGGCCCTCTTCGGCCAAATCCGGGATTACCCCTCCAAGTCAGTTACAAGTAAAATAAGAATCCTTGTTGGAAGTAAAAGAGATGACAGTGGTTTAATGCTTAAGTATAGGCCAGGTGTCTACATATATCTTATAATGGTTTTTTTACCCTCAATTATGGAGGGGTAAACCCATGTGGATTTACCCCTCCATTTCAGTATTGGCTTTCCTATAGCCTATGGCCCCCTTTTACCCCACCATCTACTTTGGAAGGGTATTATCATGTGGGTTTACCCCTCCAAACTTCTACCTCTCCACTATAGGATGGAGGGATAAAAGGTAACTATATAGCACAGTTTTATCCCTCCATGTAAGTAGTATAGGTTATATAGGTGTTGGAGGGGTATTTGTTTCAGCATCCATACAGAAAACCTTTATCCCTCCATAGACAAAGTATGTCCTACAAAAGTAGGTGACCAAAAAGGTACACCGAGAAACTAAATTAGTGTTAATAAACTGCAACAGTTCAAATGTGATATATTGCACAGAATGCAAAAAAAAAGTAAAACAGATATTCAATTCAAAATTCTCTATCTATACTGTAGCCGGGGGACGCATATGGGTCCAAGTTGTCCGACTGCAGTGTACCTCTTTACAAACATCAAAATTGACCTCATGTGAAATTATATATGTATGGCTTTGTCTGGCTTTAGCTAGTTTAGGCCAGGAAACCTGTACTAACTTAGCATCATATCTTCTTGTTGCAAAATTTCTTGTATCTCAATGGGACTCTTTCTGGGCATATTTAAAAGCATCACAAGATAATAATGGCCCTCTTCGGCCAAATCCGGGATTACCCCTCCAAGTCAGTTACAAGTAAAATAAGAATCCTTGTTGGAAGTAAAAGAGATGACAGTGGTTTAATGCTTAAGTATAGGCCAGGTGTCTACATATATCTTATAATGGATTTTTTACCCTCCATTATGGAGGGGTAAACCCATGTGGGTTTACCCCTCCATTTCAGTATTGGCTTTCCTATAGCCTATGGCCCCCTTTTACCCCACCATCTACTTTGGAAGGGTATTATCATGTGGGTTTACCCCTCCAAACTTGTTGGAGGGGTATTTGTTTCAGCATCCATACAGAAAACCTTTATCCCTCCATAGACAATGGATGCTATATCCCCCAAAATATGCCAAGCCCCATTTTATTTTTATTGATCCCCCCCTGGAAACCCTTTCCCCCGGGGGTTATTTCCTGTTGGATGTTTTAAGATTCTATGGCAAAGGGATTGGTTACCTTTATACTACTACTGTTTTATCCCTCCATGCCCAAAATCATTTACCCCTCCACAGATTGGAGGGATAAAATAGTAGTAGTATAACCCATCCACCAACTTAAAACATCCATGGGGGGAAAACACCCCCCTTGGGAAAGGGTTTCCAGGGGGGACAAATAAAGAAAAACAGGGGCTTGGAACTTTTTGGGGTTTACAATCTTGGTAGCGCAGTTTTATTCATCTGGAGGGGTATTTGTTTTAGCATCCATATAGAAAACTTTTATTCCTCCATAGATAATGGATGCTATATCCCCCAAAATATGCCAAGCCCCATTTTATTTTTATTGATCCCCCTGGAAACCCTTTCCCCAGGGGTTATTTCCCTTGAATGTTTTAAGATTCTATGGCAAAAGGGATTGGTTACCTTTATACTACTACTGTTTTATCCCACCATGCCAAAAACTTTTACCTCTCCACAGATTGGAGGGATAAAACAGTAGTAATATAACCCATCCACCATAAGATAGGAACTTAAAACATCCATGGGGGGAAAACACCCCCTTGGGGAAAGGGTTTCCAGGGGGGACAAATAAAGAAAAATAGGGGCTAGGAACATTTTGGGGTTTACAATCTTGGTAGCGCAGCTTTATTCATCTGGAGGGGTATTGTTTTAGCATCCATATAGAAAACTTTTATCCCTCCATAGATAATGGATGCTATATCCCCCAAAATATGCCAAGCCCCATTTTATTTTTATTGATCCCCCCTGGAAACCCTTTCCCCAGGGGTTATTTCCCCTTGAATGTTTTAAGATTCTATGGCAAAAGGGATTGGTTACCTTTATACTACTACTGTTTTATCCCACCATGCCAAAAACTTTTACCCCTCCACAGATTGGAGGGATAAAACAGTAGTAGTGTAACCCATCCACCATAAGATAGGAACTTAAAACAGCCATGGGGAAAAACACCCCCCCCCCTTGGGGAAAGGGTTTCCAGGGGGGACTAAAAAAGAAAAACAGGGGCTTGGAACATTTTGGGGTTTACAATCTTGGGCAGCTTTATTCATCAGGAGGGGTATTTGTTTTAGCATCCATATAGAAAACTTTTACCCCTCCACAGACAATGGATGCTATACCCCTCAAAATATACCAAGCCCCATTTTATTTTTATTGATCCCTGCTGGGTGTCTGTAATGGAATAAAGGGCATCTCTATATTTCTGGCATATACTGGAAATATCCCAAAATATGGGAAAATTGCCTTTATTCCATTACCGATCCCCCTAAACAGAGGTACCAAAATTTAAAAAACTCCAACCAAAAGGAGGGATAAAACAGGACTACATGTAATGGTTCATTGTATGCTATATAGATATGGGTGGCTCTTTGGCTTGCTTAGTAGCTATAAGAACCAACACAACACGAGTAGTTTGGGTTGGGCAAAGCCCTCAATCTTCCACCCCTCGAATGGCCTTTATTAAGTATAATCAGAAGGTCAGGTAACGACTCCAGTCCCCTCCTGCCGATCGCCCGGCTCCTTAGTAGGAGCTGGATGTGAGGCGTGGTGCTGCCCCCTCTTGTACCAAACGGGTATCGCGAAGCGACGCCTGGTTGGCATAGAAGGAATAAGCAACACACAAACATGTCTCTTGGGTGATCCGCACTAGTATATATACAACGATGCCAGCCTCTACACATTTATAAGACAGGTCTTTTGAGTCACCATACTTTGATTTCCCCTCCCCCTATAATCTATTCTTTTTTTTTAGGGGGGGGGGGCAGGAGGGATGAGGATTAGGCTGACTCAAGAAGTATTAAACTCACCAATCTAAATACAAATGGTCAGTTGATAGATGCCAAAAGGGAAGGCAACCCTGTGAAAAACATTCTATCCTACAGTCCTTAGTTCCATGGAAAAAGGCCGTTTGATACAAATAGGTTCCATATTTTTCATTCAACCCAACTTTTTTATAAGACACTAAAAAGTAACCTTCTAAGTCTACCAGGGCATTGGGTATCCTCCCATGCAACCATGTTTCTGAAATAGAAAGACAGTCAATATCAGCATTATCAAATTCCAGCCTAAGTTTAATAATATTACTGGGAATGCTACATACATTCATGTGACAAACCGAGATACCTCTGATGTCACCAAAAAACTCATTAGTCATTTGAGTCAAAAACCATCAACATCATTGACACCCCCATTCTGTGCCCGGCCAGAGCATCACCCTCAAAGGTCCTCCAACCCCCCAGCCCACCCCAGGGACTACCCCAACATATTTTCAAAAGGCAAAATAGTCCATGATACTCGCATGTAGTGCTCATCATGGTATCTTAGTACAGCTAGAGAAATGTGAGATCAAGGGTGCTTTCTCCTGACAAGATAATTATAATAACTCATATATATGGAGAGAAAACAGGTTATTAGGGATAGCTATCTGTTGGTGAAACGTATAGAAAAGTCAGTAAGACTAAGAGAATAATTGAACACATTGGACATGTGAGCAACAAAAGATATGACATATGTGAAGTATAGCTCACATAGCCATTATCAGCTGGGGGCCGCCATTAGACCCCGACGGCACTATGACTAACACCTTCAGCCCCCGACTCCGCAGTATATGCCAGGGATGCCTCCCATTGGTCAATAATACAATAGCCATGTGCCGTATAGCATGTATAGGAACAGAAAACATGAAAGGATAATTGTTAGACTGGGTATATGTACACCCACAATCAAATATTGGTATGAAAATCAGAAAATCAATAGAACTATCTTGAATACAACAATTGAAATCGGTTGTACCAGTAGGAATGCATAATTATATATTGGACAGTCGCCATGGCTGATCTGAACATAAATTATTCAAATGCCACGCCAAAAAACATTGTGATAGTGTTATCAGCTCGGCTAGAAACTGCAACTCCTTTGACCCAGAGTCACTTAGAGACCTAAGAAAAATGCGCAGGTATCCTGACCAACCCTATTTCTCTTCTTTTTTTTTAGATTAGGCCCTTTTCGGCTTTCCCCTACTTTAAGTCGCCAAAGAATCATTAAGTCTTTAAAACATCTTAAAGGCTACTTAAAATCAAGGTTGTTTGAAAAAAAGTGGAATTTCAATGAAGCAAACGGAATGCATATTTGTTTCTATGTACTGGGAGTGATATAGAAAGGAAAACTGCCTATCATGGTATTAATGCTGAAAGAATATGATTTCATTGCTGAAGAAGGGTCATCTTCATTGTGATAAGTATTCACTGATTAACCCTTTAAGGGCAGAGCAAAAATTATTGCTCTGGCCATGAGGACGGCCTCTGAAAAAAGTACAGTTCCTAGAGGACGAGCCCATTTCCAATTCCTATACAAATCCTATATAATTGGCGTCGACTGTAGTCGACGTTAAGCCTACCATGGTGTCGACTATAGTCGACGCTAGGCCTACCATGGTGTCGACTATAGTTGATGCTACCCCTCAATGGGTTAAGGGTCATATTTATTGGGGTAAACATTTATTGAATTAAGGACATATGTGGGCTGACAATAGTCAATCAATAAGGGTAATTACCTTTTGTGAAACATTACAAAATAATGATGTAACATGATTCAGTTCTGAGACTCACTAATAACGAGGCCGCTTAGGTTGCTAACAGTTAGCGACCTAATTAGTTAGAGACTTAAAAGTAGAGTTGTATAATAGGGAAAGGACAACAAAATTAAAACATTCAAGGGAAGATTCCCCCAGGAAAGGGGGTTTCTTTAGAGGGGAGACCTTTAAAAAAACTGGGGCTTGGCTTTTTTGGGGGTAAAATATTTTAGTGCCATAGGCTAATCATATGAAATGGAATAGTACAGTAGCTCAGGAGCAGAGGCTATTCATAACTGTTAGCGACCTAATCAGTTAGAGACTTAAAGGTAGAGTTGTATAATAGGGAAAGGCCAAGAAAATCAAAGAATTCAAGGGAAAGATTCTCCCATGAAAATGGTTTCTTTGAGGGGAAATATAACAAAAAAAATGGGGCACGATTTCTATGGGGGGAAGAGAGTCTATAGTAAGGGCATTTAAATTGCTAATGTCAAAGTCCCAGAAAGTTTAAGTCGCTTATAATGTATAGGAACACTTATGGAGATATTTTCAAAGTTCCAGAAGGTTTAAGTCACTCATAATGTATAGGAACATTTATGGAGATGTTTTCAAAGTTCCAGAATGTTTAAGTCGCTCATAATGTACAGGAACACTGATGGGGGTAATGGCAAAGTCCCAGATGGTTTAGGTCGCTAATAAAATTCATAAATCACATGAGGTGTGTGCTGCCCATAAAAGGTTTAAGTCGCTAAGACTTGCCATGGGTTATTATATTCAAAATTATATTGCCATTTATAAGAAACAGGTTCCTTGTTTTACTTTTACCCAATTAGCGAACTAAAAGTGGATAAAGTCATTTAACGAACTCAGATGTACGTGGTTCTCCCCATTGCCACTGGTGGTATGATGAAGCCACAGTCAGACCTCTGAGATAGCCCTGAAATAGCCATGAGATATCCCTGAGATAGCCATGAGATAGCCCTTAGACAGTTATGAGACAGCTGAGATAACCTGAGACAGCCATGAGATGAGATAGCTATGAGTGACCTTAATGTGAATCTATTGAAGAAATGGCTGTCAAATATAATCATTTTAGAGTTGTATCATGCCAGGCAGGGCATTATGCCTCTGTAGGGGTCCGTATATTTCGTTGCTCCTTGGCTCGTTTAAAGCTAGAAGGACCAAACACAACTCAGTAGTTCAGGTTGGGCAAAGCCCCAATTCCACCTCTCGGATGGCCTTTATAGTGGGGGCTGTTAAGGATTCCAGGGGAACTTGCTGGACAAAACTCTGAAATTTGGCATATGGGCTCATTTTTACCCCCTTTTCAATCGAGATGGGGAGCCAACGCAAATTTTCAACCGAACCCCCCCAAAATCCAAGATGGCCACCAATTGGGCATATATTTTCAAACTATTTCTCTAAAATCCTTATTACTCAAGATAACTGGTCATGCAATATCTCAAAATGACGGAATGAATTTGCATCTAAACCCTCAAAAAATCTAAGATGGCCATCAACTAAGCATCAATTTTTATCTTTTTACTCTAAGATCCTTATTTATTAGCAGAACTGGTCATGTAATACCTCAAAATAAAGGTATTGATTACCTCTTCTTATCTAGAAGTAGAGCTGATACAAGTTTTTATCTAAACTGGCGAGAAATCCAAGATGTCCACCAAATAGTCATACATAGATTTTCAACTCGACAGAAAAGGTAATGTGATACCTAAAAATGAAGGTATTGAGCTCCTCGAAGAACCACCCTGAATTCAACATAGCTACCAATTAGGCATATATTATATAGATTTTCAATTATTTACTCTGGAATCTATAATTTTTGGAGAACAGGTCATGTAATACCTCAAGGTATTGATCACCTGTCCTGGCCTAGAATGGAAGTCTATGTGAATTTTCATTGGAACCAAACCTAAATCCAAGACAAGGTAGACTTGATCTGCAAAATCATAACTTTAAAATCCCTATTCATATGAAGAACTAGTAATAAAAGTCCTTAGTAGTGGTGTTGGTCACCTTTTGTAATATAGAAGAAGAAAAGGCAATGCAGATTTGCCAAAGAAAAAGCGACCCAAATTAGCCATTACATAATGCATGCATAGAGTCTCAGATTCTTACTGTAAAATCCTTATTTTGTGAAACTTGTCATTTAAACGTCAAAATGAAGGCACTGACCACCTTTAATATTCTTGAAGGGGAGCCAATTTGATTCTGATCAGCACTCCCCAAATATTTGATGAACTTGATGTAAAAGAATAGAAACCAATGCAATTATTCTCCTGACAAGACAACCATACTAAGGTAATGCCTCTATACTTAAGAGGTATTAGCTTCATTGCCTTTCAACTGCTTGAGCTCTAGGTACAGATGCTATCATGTATCATGAATAGACTTTTTTCAATTTTTGTTATATATCCAGTTAAAAAGTCCAACTTGACACTTTTTCCCCTGAATTCAGTGAATTGATGTTTTGTGTAAATGGTGAAAGCATTGTCAGAGTGAGTAAATTTAAAACAAGTACTTTATTGACATTGAAATATACAAACATATTATCAAAACCTTTAAAACTTGAATATAATATTATGGCTCTATGTTGATTGAAAATAATATGTGTCATCCCCATGTTTTGTATCAATCATTGCCTCAACTGACCCCTTGTCCTATATCCATCTACTGACTCTTTTCCCTCAACTTAGACATTATTTTCAAATGTTTTCAAATGTCATGACTGTAAAGCCCTGGGTATGAGACACAGATTATAGACCATAAATAGCAGACCCATTATAGCTTATGGATAACACTTAAAGGATATGTGTTTTACTTTCAACAGACTATCAAAAAAGTAATGAATGAGGACCTTTTCACACCCCAGTTGATGCTAACAGCAAAGCCATGAACTCAGGGTGTGGCTTTCATGTTGGTGCAGTCTATATATGCATGGTTTTGCAGTAAATATGATGGGAACTGGGCTCGTAGGTCATATGGTAGCCAACTTTGATTTAGGAATCCCAACAAGGGGTCCATGGTTAGGAGATTATGTTAAGGATTCAACTGAAAATTTAGAATCTAAGATCTATGATCAAGAGGCCCGTGTTAAGGATGCAATTGAGAGGATTCAATTTAGGATCTGTCATCTATGATCAAGATATTAGGGTTTCATATTTAAATTTGACGATCAATTCTGAGTTTAATATCAATTCTAAAAGCAGTTAAATTGCAGTGCGTTTCCCGGATTAGAAAATTTATCCCATATTTTCGGCAAAGTAAACACAGCAAAGCTGTAATGCCGTGCATATTCATATCATGTTCTAAGAAGTATAGAATTGATTTACAACATTTTTAATATGATAGTAGATCAAAATTTTCAGAACAAATATTATTTTAATACGGAATCTAAAAGCCCTTCATATGTTGTGTGTTTTGCAATTTATTCATCTATAACATACTTTCAGGAAAGTAAACACAGCAATGCTGTAATGCCGTGCATATTCCTATGATGATCCAAGGAAAAAAGATCATTATATATGAACTCTATGGCCTTTGGAATGGACCTATACTTAAATATATGCTCTGATTGTGGTGCTTCCTCGCTCTCCATGTAAAATCCTGCCCCATTGCTATAGTATGGTGTAAACCTATGCCTGGATTAAAATATGCAAATAAGGAATGTGTGTGAGGGTTGGGAGTAGTGTGGTGGTGGTATTGGTGGTGGTGGTGTCACAATGGTCACTAACATCCATCTGATAACTTTTGAAGATCAAAATTGACCATATATGGCCTGGATCCCTGTGATTCCTTAAACCAAGATGGCCGACACACAAGGAAAACAAAAGAATAAGGTAGTGGAGGTGTCCCAATGGTCACTAACATCCATCTGATAACTTTTAAAGATCAAAATTGACCATATATGGCCTGGATCCCTGTGATTCCTGAAACCAAGATGGCCGACACACAAGGAAAACAAAAGAATTAGGTAGTTGAGGTGTCCCAATGGTCACTAACATCTATCTGATAACTTTTGAAGATCAAAATTGACCACATATGACCTGGATCCCTGTGTTTCCTAAAACCAAGATGGCCAACACACATTGAAAACAATAAAATTGGGTACTCTAGGTGTCCCAATGGTCACTAACATCCATCTGATAACTTTTGAAGATCGAAATTGACCATATATGAGCTGGATCCCTGTGTTTCCTAAAACAAAGATGGCCGACACACATGGAAAACAATAAAATAGGCTAGTTGAGGTCTCCCAATGGTCACTAACATCCATCTGATAATTTTTGAAGATCAAAGTTGACCATATATGGCCTGGATACCTGTGTTTTCTAAAACAAAGTTGGCCGACACATATTGAAAAAAAAAAAGAATTAGGTAGTTGAGGTCTTTCAATGGTCACTAACATCCATCTCATAACTTTTGAAGATCAAAATTGTCCATATATGACCTGGATCCCTGTGATTCCTGAAACCAAGATGGCCAACACACATGGAAAACAACAAAATTGGGTAGTTGAGGTCCCCCAATGGTCACTAACATCCATCTGATAACTTTTGAAGATCGAAATTGACCATATATGGCCTGGATCCCTGTGTTTCCTAAAACAAAGATGGCCGACACACATGGAAAACAATAAAATAGGCTAGTTGAGGTCTCCCAATAGTCACTAACAGCCATCTGATAATTTTTGAAGATCAAAATTGACCATGTATGGCCTGGATCCCTGTGTATCCTAAAACAAAGATGGCCGACACATATGGTAAACAATAGAATTAGGTAGTTGAAGTCTTTCAATGGTCACTAATATCCATCTGATAACATTTGAAGATCAAAATTGACCACAAATGACCTGGATCCCTGTGTTTCCTAAAACCTAGATGGCTGACACACATGGCAAACAATAAAATTGGGTAGTTGAGGTGTCCCAATGGTCACTAACATCCATCTGATAACTTTTTAAGATCAAAATTGACCATATATGGCCTGGATCCCTGTGTTTCCGAAAACCAAGATGGCCGACACACATGGAAAACGGTCCCAAGACTCCAAATAATCCAATGCCACGCCACTTAAAACTCCTAAAAAAGTGCATCATACTTATGTGTACATGTATACATAAATATACATGTAGGTGGCCTTTAGTGGGTTAATAGTCAGTGGTGCTGAGAAACGCACCACCAGCAGAAGAGAACCACATGGTGCTGGGGGAGGTGGTGGCAGGCAGGTATGGGGCCACCACAGGAGCACAGCCACCACCACTATTCAGAGGTGGGTGGGGGGGGGGGGTATATATACTATATACCATGGCTCTGCCTGAGGTGTCCAGGGCTACCACCACTCTGTCCCCAGGGTCTACAATAACAGGTCCACCAACACCACCACTGCCACCACTTCTATGCTTGACTGATTTGCAGATTTTAATCCAGGTATAGGCATACTCAATACTGTACCTATGACAGGATTATACATGGAGAGCGAGGAAGCACCACTATGAGAGCTTGTATTTAAGAATGGGTCCCCTCCTATAGCCGTTCATTCCTAAGAATGAACGGCAATAATGTATAGGTTTGCTCTCCTCCTAGTTTAAAAAGAGAAGGTCAATACCATTAATTTGATGTATCACATCACTAGTTCTACTGATAGAAAGGGGTTTTAGTGTAAACAGTTCAAGAGCTAGCTATGACTACGTGGATCGCCATCTTCAGGGTTCCTATTGGTCAATTAAAAGCCATTTATTGCCATCCAAGGGTGCTTAAAAGTAAGCTGAAAAAGGTATTGGAAAATTTTTTGACCTAATTAGGGAGTGCACACTGTTAACGATACTGGTTGTTTGATGTCTAATTGAATGGACAAACGCTTTTAGCCAGAGTTTGCACCCCTCACCCAAAGATTGCCTTATTAATAGATAGTTACAATTTAGGTAAATCCAGCTCAATCCCAGTTTAAACTTTGACCAATAAACAGTCGGAATCATAACCTTGCAGGGGATTCTGATAAGGGTTCATATTGGTTCACCCTCTGTTTTGAAAGAGGCAATGAATATCTTTTATACAAGGTGTAACATGACAAATTTAACCAATGATATAGATTTTAGGGTAGAATATTAAAAAAAACTTACATAATTATGCTTAGTTGACAACCATCTTGAATTTAGAGTGATTCTTATGAGAATTTGCATTGTCAAAGAATAAGGATTTTAGAGTAAAGAATTGAAAAATTATGTACACCTATTTGGCACTCATCTTGGATTTATGGAGGTTCAGATAAAAACTTGTATTAGCTCTACTTCTAGATGAAAAGAGGTAATCAATGCCTTCATTTTAAGGTATTACACGACCTGCTGATAAATAAGGATTTTAGAGTAAAAAGATGAAAGTTGATGCTCACTTGACTTGCCATCTTGGATTTTCAGGCGGTTTGGTTGCATATTCATTCTGGCTCCCCATCTAGATTGAAAAGGGGATTCTATATCATCATTTTGAGATATTATGACTAATTGTCTTGAGTAATAAGGATTTTAGAGAAACAGATTGAAAATATATGCCCACTTGGCAGCCATCTTGGCTTTTTTGGGGTTCAGGTGAAAATTTGCGTTGGCTCCCCGTCTAGAGGGGTAAAATGAGCCCATATGCAAAATTTCAGACTTTTGTCCAGCAGGTTCCCTTAGCAGCCAACAATGACCTTAACAGCCCCTACTATAATTCAATAGTATAGGAAGGATCAAAGTAGCGCATCTGACCTGGTGCTGCCCCCTCTCGGGTCAAATAGGTATCGATGGAGGTGACGCCTATCTGAACAAAAGGTGCTCCGTGCTAAAACTTAGAAATTCAGATCACTATAGCTTTTCAGTGATATATTGCATGAGAAGATGCTCTCATTTTAAATGAAACAGTTATCGGTTTAACGAATCGAAATGATTTTCAGATTCCAGGTGCAGCTCATTGGGACAACTCGGACTAATAGGGGATCTATGTTGTCCCTACTTAGCCGTTCAGACAAAACACTAAGGGATACTAACTCATAAAGAAGTGTATGAAATGCTAGCTCAATATTTTTCTGGTGTTTCGTTTACAGTGACCAGGGAACAGAGAGCCTGCCGAAGAACACTGCAGAAATGGAAAGTGTGTATAGCATCATAACATGCAGTGGCCATATATCTTATCACTTTAAAAAAAAAAAAAATATTCGGAGTCAACGCCCTCCATAATACGGGAGCAGGATTGAGTTAAGTGGGTGGAGAAGGAATTAAATGCCCTAGCAATTTTGATGTGTATTTTGGGGTTGCTATGCGACATAAGAATATAAAGTGGAATGTAAGAATTTTTTAGCATAAAGGTCTTTCACGTGACGTCAGTTTGTGCCGCATGAAGGTGTTGGAGATCTGCCACTGGCTGCCATACCCACGCTGCCATAGAGAATGCACTGTGGCGATCTACTACCCTTTACTAAATCCTTATCTTCTACCCATCCTGTGGCTTCATCAAAAAAATCCCTTTCACTATTAATAATAGAGATATAGGGGAGTATGTGGAACCAAGAATTATGAATGTCCGATTTATATAAATGTTGAAAATCTCAAGTTGAAGTTGAAGAATGTGCCATGTGAGAGCAGGGGTAAAGAAGTGGCCTGCCTGACTCAGTACTGTGGTGACCTCCTAAGTATTACTAGCCTGTATGAAATTCTCATTTTCTCCTAACCCTAAGGGAGTGATCATTTTTTAACAACAGGGGGGGCTGGTGGGTTTGAGGGGGGTTAGAATTTTTTCAACCTCTTGACCGGGGGGTGTCAGAATTTTTTCAATACCTCTGATGGGGGGGGGTCAAAATAATTTCACCTGTTTTCAGTGGAAAACCCCGCGCGTTACTATAGGCTGAAAGGGGATGTTCGCAAGCGATTTTTGTCCCTTATGGGGGGGGGTCGAAAAAATGTTACCCCCTCGAGAGGGGGATCGAAATTTTTTTCGCACATCTGTGCGCAAACCCACCAGCCCCCCCCCCCCCCGTTGTTAAAAAATGATCACTCCCTAAGGCTTGATCAAAACATCCTTTTAGTCACTAATTGTAGAGATGTAGGGGAATATGCAAAACTAAATATTCTAAGTATCCAATCAATATAAATATTGAAAATCTTATGTGAAAATGGAAGGATGGCCTACGCGAGATACTGACACTGACAGTGTGTGGCTAGCTTTACTGATGTGATCTGTTACCCTTGATAAATTACTATTTTTCTCCTAGTCCTGGGGTTTGATTGAAAAATCCTTTTTAACAGTAATAGTAGAGATGTAGGGGAATGTCCGATCTCTATGAATATCCAAAGTCTTGTGTGGAAGTGGAAAGAGCACTAAGAGTGATACATATTGTTTACATGCAGGATCTCCACCATGGTCGCTGAGGCTGTGAATCCACATTCGCTGAAAACTCTCTATCTGTAACAAATGATTTTGGGCCCTTGCCATACACATGTGTGCGTCTGGAAGTTAGCCTGAGAATCCAGCTGTGATCCTGTAATGCAATATACTGAAACCAAGCTGTGTCTACTGGCAGTCGGCAGGGTTCTTTTTTAATCTTGATATTTGATACCCCTAAGGATGGATATCCACTTAGCCCTGTAAAACCAAAAAAAGTTGCGTGTTTCAGGTAGCCCGGCCCTACCTAGCAAAACAGGGCCGACCCTAGCCTTTTTCCTCTAATTTTAAACAAAATATTTACTTTTGGGTGGCCTTTTAAATTTATTCAGCGATTGGTGAGTCACCGCTGTGCGTCATGAGTCACCACAGTGCAAGTCATTGTAGTAGTTACAAAATTTTACAAAATAAAAAATAAATCTGATCTACCTAGGCTGAGAAACTGCCTCTCTTACTCCCATAGAGAGGCAGAGAAAGCTGTAGTTTAAAACTGGAGGAAAGGGTTGCTAACATGGGCTTGTGAGCACTTTTTGAACCACTAATACTTGGAATTTTATGATTTCTCCAACTGCCTGAGATAGGCCAACTTGTTTACTTTCCAATCCACCAAATTTAGAAATCAAATGTCTAAAATTGAATATTTTAGGGCATTTTTTTCCAAACTGTTCCTGATTTTGATTGTATTTAACTGCAGACTGGTCCATGGTCAGCGCATTGATAGGCTGACTTTCTGTCACTGGTGGCGACAGTCAGCCGATCAAAGGCTGACTGTGATTAAGAGTTTCTTCCACTTTTTAACTACAGGTGAGTTCAGGAACTGAGCTAGATCTACCCTGCCCAATTCTTTTTCAACATGTTACCTGAAACAATGTTTTTGGCCTAAACTGAAACACAAAACATATTGCATTTTTTAGTGACTGCCGAGAGGATATGAATATCGCCACACTGGCATTGGACCTCGGTTGTTACTAAGGGAGTGATCATTATTTATGAACACGGGGGTGGTGGGTTTGAGGGGGGTCGTAAAATTTTCAGACCCCCTCCCAAGGGGGGGCTAAAAAATTTTGACCCCTCTTGAGGGGAGTTTAAAAAATTCACCCTCTTTTTAGCAAAAAAGCCTGCAAGCTACTATAGATCAAAGAGGGGTGCGAAAAATTCTCCACACCTCCGGCGTGGGGGGGGCGCTAAAAATTTTGACTGCCGTCGAGGGGGGGCGTGAAAAATGTTAGCGCATCCGCGAGAAAACCCACCACCCCTCCCCCCCTTGATAAATAATGACCACTCCCTAACGATGATTCCTACAAGTAAATGGAGTTCCAGGCATAAATAATCGGGATATGATACCAACTGGCAACTGTGGTACCCGATACGTCATGACTGTAATACATGAATTGATAAAACTTACCAGTAACTGCTGACGTCCACTCCGCACCTAATTTAGTAGTAATCCATGAAATCCATCTGGAATCATAATCCCTGTGTATTGTTAATGGAACGAATTGTCTATCTAATTGTGCTGATGTGTACATTCATATCATTATAATGTCCTTGGTCTTGAATTCCTATGTTTAATTCAATCATGTTTATTTGTCATTGGCTAGTGCTGTATGCAATTAGCGGAGACACTTCATTGTGCTACCTGCCAGTCAAATAAAACATGTGTCAAAGAACAAACAGCAGAAGTGACCGAGCTCCTTCAACTTCAAGGTTTAATGGCCATCTGCGCTGGTTTTAATCAGGATGATCTTATTCCCAATTTTTCAGAAGACATGATAACGTCACTGTATTATGGTATGTCCAATTACAAGTTGTCTGCCATGGAACTTCTTTCAACTAAGTCACTCACTTCTTTCGCAACGACTGAAGACAAACGGAACAGAATTTCGGAGCAGACGACAATTTTACCCAATTAGAAGTTGATTGGTCGGCGCGCCAACTCCACTCAAGCGGAACGGGCCATGGTTCAGGATGAGTGCAGTCAGCGCAAACAAGTTGTCATTGCTGCCCTACCGTGTGTCCCCATCGTAATTATTGAAGTTTGAAAGTTAGTCTAGGGGGATGAGGGGACGTAAAAACATTTGCCCCCTAAACTTAAAGACCTTTGATCTCATGAGGGGGAGGGGTCGTAACCCTTTAAGCATAAAAGAAAATGTAAGTTTCCGATAACTTGGTATAGAAAGTGTTTTTAGCTGAGCCTTATTTTTTCTTGTCTATGTATTGAAATGTGTTTTTGATAATTGAGTACAGATGGTTTTATTATTCATTTTATATGATTTATCATACCAGCCAAAACGTAGAGAGCTTGGGCAGAAATGTCACGTGAACGCTCTGAATATTAGAAATATGAAATATGTAATGAAATAATTATGAAAAATGTTTGAAATATCATGGAAATTTCCTTCAAAAAGCCTAAGGTAGACCCTCTTTGGCTAAGGTAGGTCGGGTGACCGGAAACAATGTAAAAAAAATCTATTAAATGCAGGTGCCATTGTTTTTATCAAGGGATGAGTCATTTATTCCCATGTGCGGTGGGGGGGGGGGGGTTAGAGGAGCAGCGCGGCCGTTGGCAGACTGAGACATTACTTCAAGTAGATAAGCCATAGCTCGTTAGTAGGCTACCTGAGGTAGACAAGAGAACGGACCAATCAGAGGCAAGCACCATGACAGCAGATGCATCTGCTGTTGACAAGATGGTGGATGATTTTCACATCGATCCAGGGCATAAATAAACAATTTTCTGTTGTTCTATACAGGATTAGATGCTGTATTGATCCTATCTTGCATCCTCTAAGTTGCAAAATCATGTAAATGTGAGCTATTTACACATCTGTGGCCTGCTTAATATTGGAGAGGACCACTGGACTTAGCATATTTTTATGTCAATGTCTTTACCTGAAGTAGACTAGGAACGAACGCCTTCTCTGTATACCCCAGGTAGATAATGAATGCCTTCCCTACCCTAGGTAGAAAAGGAACACCTTCATTACCCCAGGTAGACAAGGAACGCCTTCCCTACCCTAGGTAGATAAGGAACGCCTTCATTACCCCAGGTAGACAAGGTATGCCTTGCCTACCGCAGGAAGATAGCAAACACCTTCTCTACCCCAGGTAGACTCGGAACACCTTCTCTACCCCAAGTAGACAAGGAATCACCTTCTCAAGCTTAGGTACTGCGAAAACCTTATCTACCTGAAGTGCACTATGGATGCATTATCTACCTAAGGTACACTAATGGTTGTCTACCTGAGGTACACTGTGGACTCCCTATCTACCTGAGGTACACAACACCTTATCAACCTGAGGTACACTATTGACACCTTGTCTACCTGAGGTACACTATGGACACATTGTCTACCTGAGGTACACTATGGACTTGTCTACCTGACGTACACTAGACACTTTATCTACCTCAGGTACACTATAGCTCCTCTGTACTTTGCATACACGCAAAGACAGTAGCAGGAGCCATATAGTGTACCTCAGGTAGACAAAGCATTCATAGTGTACTGTGTCTACTCCAGTGGTCCTTCCAGTATAAATCTGCTGTTCAAGTCCTGGTTCCTGATTGGTTAGTTCTATCGTTTACCTCAGGTAGCCTAATAATGAGCAGGTACTTGTCTACTTGATGTAATGTCTCAGTCTGCCAACGGCCACGCTGCCCTCATGCCTCCGTCAAATAACATGGTTCCCTGTAGAACCACAAGGGGGCAGGTCTTGCATCAGGTGTAGTGAATGACAGCTCCGCCGTTGTCCCACTGAACGTTTACCCCAGGTAGACTGACTGAAGCTAATTAGGAGTCTACCTGAGGTAGACAAAACAACTGACCAATCAGAATCCAGTAACAACTTCAGCAGCAGATTTGCTTGCCTGATTGATAATCTGGCTAATTTTTTATTTATATCAGCTTGTCTACCTGAGGTAGACAAGGGGGACTTCTCTACCTAGGGTAGACATCACTAATCTACCTCAGGTAGACAAGATACACCTTCTCTACCTGAGATAGACAAGGGGTCTCTATCTCAGACAGACAATGAAATACATGTACTCATTTACCTCAGGTAGACTAGCAACCACCTGTCTATCTCAGAAAGACAACTGTTTATCTGTACCTCAGGTAGACAATGAAATACTCATTTACCTCAGGTAGACTAGTAACAACCTGTCTACCTGAGGTAGACAACTGCTTATAGATCTACCTCAGGTAAACTCCAAACGGCTTGTCTACCTCAGGTAGATTAGGAGCTGCCTGTCTACCTCAGATAGACAACTGTCTGTCTATATGAGGTAGACCCTAAACTGCTTGTTCAGAGTCAGAGTCAGAGATAGTAATCTACCTCAGGTAGACTCTGAACTGCTTGTTTACCTCAGGTAGATTAGAAACTGCTTATCTACCTCAGGTAGAGTTCTGCTTATCTACCTCAGGTAAACTATAAACTGCTTGTCTATCTCAGGTAAACTGAGAAAGAATTCCTAAAAATCCTAAGTCCTAATCCCATGAGCTTACAGGCCACTCTATAGTCTAAAGCAAGCCCAGACTGATTGTCAGTAATAATGGGGTGTAGGTGCTGAGCTGTGATTGATCTATTCTATTCTCTACCTGAGGTAGACTTGTAATGAACTTTTGCTTAGAACTCTACCTGAGGTAAAGCTTCAGTGGGCCAACGGCGGAGCTGCTACAGAATGCGCGTATATAGAATAAGCTGCTGTCCTCTTCCCAGTTAGAACAGCTATTTACCGTATTTCCTCGTGTATGCCGTGTATACATTAGCCTGTCGCGTGTATTAGCCTGCGCAAAAGGCTACTTAGTGTAGTATAAGCCCGTCCCGTGTATAAGCCCGAGGGTGATAATCTTTAGCCACTAGAAATGATATTTGAGGCCATAACTCTTCCTCTACTTGAAATATAGACCAAGATTTTTCAACCATATAACACCAGAATATATAATAATCATTCCTATTACCATTATAGAGTGACATAATGCATCAATCAATAAGAAAATGTTGGAAATAAAGTGATAAACATGTAAAAAGTGAGCGATTATACTGCAAAATAAGAGAAGATCTCTTATACCGGAGGTTACTGATTTTCCAGGTGTAGGAATATAAGCCTACCCCTCGTATAAGCCTGCCCCGTGTGTAAGCCTGGTCAATCTGGCACTTAGTGCTATTGCAAGCCCGGGCTTATACACGGGGAAATTATGTCTCTTTTTGCGAGAAACTTGTTAGATTTACATTCTACAATGTATATACACAATTTATACATACACTATTTACATTCTGCATTTCAAAATGATTTGCAGTACACCCCCTCCCCCAAATAGTATGATGATTGATAGCCCTATCTCACCAATATCACTATGTTAGCACTACTAATCATGTAATATCTCTTTTAGATACTGGTTAGAAGACATGCCACAAGTTATGCAAAACCAAAGATCTCTGCCGCGCCCCATGAATAGATCTACAGCACAGGATCGACCAAAGGTTTACAAAAAAAAAGTTAAGTGATTTACGTTCACTGATGGTTAGTTGGACTTGTTGAAAAGCATTGTTCCAATGTTGATTTGAGGTTGGAGCATACAATTATTCAATGTTGGTTTGAGTCCACAAATGGAGTTAAGCTGAGTCATTTTTGAACATTTTTTTCATCATGGAAATGACTTTTAATGGACGTCAAAATAAGCTCATTTTGTTCCCTGGGAAGTCTGTGGTGACAAAACTTAAGGTTGGTCGCAACTCGTTGATAATTAACCCACTGCATAGGTCCCTGTGCATGTAAATTATATAATTATTGGTCAGATTTTACACAGAAAAGGATTTGGGCAATGTTGTAACGCAATTTTGTTGCTCATGTGTATACCCAGACCAAAATGCAGTAGAAAAGCAGTACTAAAGCAGCTGAGAAACAGTATGGTGTGGCAGTAGTGATTCAGTGTGAAAGCAGCATCAGAAACAGTATTGTATCAGCATCTACTGGCATTCTACTGCTCAGTACCACAGAAATTGCAGCGGTTCAGTAGTAGGGCAGTAGTATTAGCAGCATGCAAGCAGTATTGAATCAGTTGTCCCAATTATGTGAATTAGATGGCAGCATTTGAACAGTATCTACTTATTTAATGCTGCATGACCATATATGGGGTTGGGGCAGTGTTCAATCAGCACTACTGCATGACTGCTGCTATAGCAGTAGGTGAGCAGTAGGCCATACTGAAGACTACTGCTGGGGGCAGGTAGAAGCATAAAAGAAGCAGCCGCTGTTTTAGTACTGTCACTACCAATGCCTTTCTAGGTGGTCCTTGCTGGATTTGAACTTATGATCTACTGATTACTGCACCAACGCATTAGCCCCCTGAGCCACCACCCCATCAGCTATGTGGAGCTGTCATTACTCCCTAGTAGTGCATGCAACTCATATAGGAGGGGGCAGTATTGATTCAGTAGTACTGGGTAACTTCTACCATAGCAAGAGTGTATGAGTAGACCTGTCTGATAAAGTGCTGCTATAGTAGAATCCCTTGCACTTTATTGAGCTTTGTAATTATCAATGATACATGTACATGTATACTATGTATACACCTCGACATCCATGTTTATCCATTAGGCCCCCTACTGGCACTCAATAACATAATAATATACAAAGGTATAAGTATGCTTTTCTTCACAAACACTGAATAGTTTCAGAATTTCATTACTGAATCTTTTGATTACTGTTCACAACCATACTGACATTTACACTGGACTGTCTCAGAAGCATCAGGTCAGTAGCCCAGTAAATAATCCATGAATGGACAGAGTGATACCAGTAGATGGTCAGTAGACTACTGCATCTATGCTGCTGCACAGAGTGTGGCAATTTTTTTATCTATTAACATTCAGTTGAGAGTCAGTAGACTACTGATTCTAGCCTGAAAATGTAGTGCATGTTCAGTTGATAGTCAGTACACAACTGATCTACGCTGAAAATGCAGTGTAGAGTCAGCTGTTTCAGAAGTATTTCAGCAGTGCCTACTGCAAAATGCAGTTGTTGATCAGCATATATATTCTCAGTAGCTACTGATAGGAGAAGCAGATACTGCCTTCTGGTCCGGGTACACATAAACATACTCTGATGGTCTAAATAATGTGAGTTTTGCAGTATTTTTTTCTATTCTAAAGGCCTAAAACCTTATGTGCGAGATCATTATGCCAACATTATTTTCATTAGAAAGGTAGGCCCTACTTATGTGAGGCAATTTCTGAGGAGGTTTAAGAAAAAAGCTGTTGCCTTCCCGTACTGATTTCAACCAAAAAAAGGATGAAAAGTCAATTTGTCCCCACTCAATTACCTGATGCTTTCATGGACTGTGTTCCTGTACCTCCCCATACCAGTAAAAAGTATAAGACGGACCCCACTTACATGCTTGAAGAGCACCTTTCTTCTTTTTTTTGACTTATCACTAGAGATTACAGCATCAAATGAAATTTCTCTCTGGGAATATTTCAAGCTTTTTTTGTCCAGACAATCGTTGAAGTCTTTATTATCTCTGTAGTCTGCAGTCGAAATAGCATACAGTCCCAAAATTATTTACTATAAAATACACAACATACTAGATAGGTCAAAACCTTTCACGAAATACGTGGGTACTATAAATATGTGCATATAAATCTTCCTCAAGTTCATACTACAAGAAATAGCTTATAAAAAGATGGAGTTATATATCCATCATTGCGCTTGCAATATTAACAAAACCCTCAATTGTGTAATTACAAACACTTCCGTCTGTTTAGGGAATAATGCACGGGGCATGGCTGTGGTCGTGCTCTAGACTGTATTGAGACATTGAGGGGCCTTATAGGCCCCGAGATGTCTCAATACAGTCTAGACCACGACCACAGCCGTGACCAAGTGCACTATTCCTGTTATAACACCAAAAAATCACCCATCAGCCACCTGACAACACATGAATATCAATTGTGAAGTCTAAAGGTGAGATGAAGTTAACCTACTTTGCCAGGAGTGCATTATCCATCTAGATAATGCATGGTCAGTCAGCCAATCAGAATGCAGCATTCAGGATAATGCACTCTGACTTCGCCCAGCAGTGTTATAACGGCTGCTGATGCATGATGTTGTCACCATACCTATAATTGATATGTTTCAATTCAATACTCATATATAGCACCACTCTCTTAAGGCAGAATTCCAATATGACCAACATGCATAGATCCACCGATTGTCTTGTGATACACTTGCTACTAGTAAAATTAAGAATGGTCGGATCAGCGTCGGTAAATCAGAATTTGGCAGCACTTTCCATCACAGTCAGTCATCAGTCGTTTCTGAAACCTCCCCAGATGGGAGGGTGATGTGAGCAGGGACAGTGGGGCTCTAAACATCTGGGCCATAGAAAATGAGAGAGAATTTTCTCAAAATCACAAAATCAATGAAAGATTAGAAGAAAAATGAACAGGAAAATCAGAAATAAATCAGGAATTTTCAAACCATGGGATGTGTAGAAAAAATACAGTCATTTTAGTAAAAGAAATAACTGCTTTAAGAAAAATAGAGAGATTTGTAAACCAGGGGTCAGAAGTAGGAGGCCTCAATTGGACCCTTATCTTATCTGTTATCTGCGATCTTCTCAAAACTACTCCCGACTGACCACTAGCTGATCAACTGTTCTATTGCATTCCTTATTCAAATTTGACATTTGCCACAAGTTTATGGGGGAATAATTATGAAGCAGGGAGGTTGGAACATAGTTGGCGCAGGATAGTAGATTGGCGTCATTGCTAAGCCTGCAGCGTCAAACATATACCTGTCATTTCCTGAAGGCCTACAAGCACTGGAAAGTTGCATCCAGAAAAAAAAGTGCTGCACAAGTTACCTTGCACTCATTATAATCGCATACTACAGTCCACATACCTTGCTGTACAATTAGAAGGTAAAATCTAGAAACCAAACACAGTGCAACACGCTGTTTTCCACACATTGTTCTCACATCCTCAGTCCACAGGTACACTGCTGTAATATTACAATCTACACATTTTACTGAAAGACTGCAGTCCACGTTGCACAAGCTACAGTATACATAGATATAGCACATCACTCCACACAACCATGCTGCACAAGCTACAGCACAGCCATCATATATGACAAACTCCTAATCCACACATCATGTTGTACACCAAGCCAACACATTTTGCTACATATACTGCCAGTTAACTCATCCTGCAACACATACTGCAGTTAACACTTCTTGCAATACATACTGCAATTAACCCATCTTGCCACACATTGTGCAGCTAACACATCTTGCCACACATGCTTCAGTTAACACATATTGCCACACATACTGCAGCTAACATATCTTGCCACACATACTGCAGCTAACATGTGTAGAGGCAAGGAGAAAGGGTGCTCCATGCTAAAAGTCAACTTTAAAATTCAGATCACTAGCTTTACAGTGATATATTGCACGAGAAAATACGCCTGTTAGTTTTGGAGTAATAGCTTGCTAAATACAGGTAGGTATGACCATTTTGTGAATGTCAATAAGCCCTACGTCTTCATGGTCATGCGATACAACTATAATTAGCATAATTTATGCTAATTAGCTAAATTAGCATAAATTTTCATTCTTTTGCACATAACTTTTGATCTAGAAATGATATTTTCATTCTGTTTTCACCATAGTGGACCTTGTGAAACGTTCCTTCAAATAAGATCATCGATTTTCTTATTTAGAACGAATATCATGTTTCCATGGCAACAGAAATCAACAAAAATGCCTATTTTGGCCCAAAAACATTCTTTTTAATGCCAAATATGGAAGCTTTCCCCAAACAATAGAACGTTTTATCAAAAATCTTTGAATTCTCCACAAAAAAGTAGCCTATAGTATTTTTAGGCATATTTTTCTTATTCTAGCCCATAGTGGTGCCCCCTGGTGGCTAAAACAGGTACTAAATCCTGCAGGAACCCCCATTTCTGCTTGCTGGCTCACACATATCTTGCCACACATGCTGCAGTTAACACATCTTGCCACACATGCTGCAGTTAACATATCTTGACACACATCCTGCAGCTAACATATCTTGCCACACATACTGCAGCTAACATATCTTGCCACACATGCTGCAGCTAACACATCTTGCCACACATACTGCAGCTAACATATCTTGCCACACATGCTTCAGTTAACACATGTTGCCACACATACTGCAGCTAACATATCTTGCCACACATGCTGCAGCTAACACATCTTGCCACACATGCTGCAGTTAACATTTATTGCCACACATACTGCAGCTAACATATCTTGCCACACATACTGCAGCTAACATATCTTGCCACACATGCTGCAGCTAACACATCTTGCCACACATGCTGCAGTTAACACATCTTGCCACACATACTGCAGCTAACACATCTTGCCACACATGCTGCAGTTAACACATCTTGCCACACATACTGCAGCTCACATATCTTGCCACACATACTGCAGCTAACATATCTTGCCACACATACTGCAGCTAACACATCTTGCCACACATGCTGCAGTTAACACATCTTGCCACACATACTGCAGCTCACATATCTTGCCACACATACTGCAGCTAACATATCTTGCCACACATGCTGCAGCTAACACATCTTGCCACACATACTGCAGTTAACACATCTTGCCACACATGCTGCAGTTAACATATCTTGGCACATGCCCTGCAGGTTACAAATTTTCGACACCTACTGCAGTCCAAAACTCTGTGTGCTTTACAAGGTAAAGTCTGTATGTCCTGTCACACAAAGTAATATTTGGCCTTCTGAGCAATATAATAAAATTATGGCCACGCATTCTGCTTTATATGAGCTGCAGTTCCTTATGCTCTAGTTATAACTGTAGACCATAAAAGCCGGAATCCATCACATTTTACCCTACAAACTTATGTCCATAGTCTTGTGCAAAGCTGTAGTTAATGTAGTTGTGTGAAACTGCAGTCTATATCACTATAAGCTTCATGGCATTTGATATTGACTTACACAAACAACACATTCTGATGTGTAAACCAGTCCGATTTGTTTTGCTGTGCAAACTACAATTTGTCAATCCACAAAGGTTTGTTGTATAAGCTGTAGTACTTCCCGATGTTCTGCTGTACAAACTGCAGTCCATAATGTCCTGGTGTAAAAACTGTAGAAGCCATAGTCCGTTTTGTGTTGCAGCACTAACTGCAATCCATAATTTTTTTTGTACAAGCTACAGTCCCTATATTCTGCTACACAAACTGTAGTGCCCCATGTTGTACTGTTCCTGATGCTGCAGTCCATATGTGCTGCTGCATAAACAGCAGTCCATAATGTAATAATGTATAAGCTGCAGTTCTGTAGTCCAACTTTCTGCATTCCATATCATTATATTGTACAAGCCACAGCCCATTATGTTAATTGTACAAGCAGCAGTTTACATTTTATACTTATATACACAAAACCCAATGTTCAGTTAGCACACTTAGGAAATATTGTTCAACACTAGTGTCCAGATCCTTCAGCAATATTTTTCCTAAAGCCGAATGCCCCAGCGGGCTAAGTGTTTCTTGATGATGAGACTCTTGCAGCCATTAAGAACCTTCCTTACATTGTCAGTATCAATGGCACATGTGTAGAAATACTCGCAATTGTGGTCCGAGTGCCAGTCTCGGCCGTAGTTATTCTGACGAGGTATGTCCATGATTTCCTGAGAAGAGAAAATGATATCTATATAAGTGATTATACATAGTTAGAAACACATGTGTGCGAGAATGACTGAGTATGTGCCTAACAACACAAGGTGGAAATACAAAAAAAAGTCCGAATTAGGATGGCGATCAGTGTACATCATGATCACAAATCTTTCAGCAACATATTTTTTTTTTTTTTCATTTGCACAAGTTATCTATTCTGATCAGTGTGAAGCCCCCCCCCCCCCCAGTCGTATCTTCTGTATCTTACCATAAATAGCCGCTTCATGAAGACTGCTGTCCGCACGGTTTCATCGTGGACATCTGTTCGGGCAGCCACAATGGACCTGGACCGTTTCCTACCAATGTGATGACCATTACCTTGACCATTCTGGTGGACCTCGTTACCATTATGGGAATCTTTCAGTGGGAAAGCTTCAAGAAACTCCTTTCTTTCACTCTCTGAATGTGAAATGCTACTTTTTAGAAATCATAGTTAATAACTTAGTACAATGTACTTTCTAATAGTCTTATTTCTACAGGGGGATTTTGCTATAGATGTAGACTTTGAGGTGCCAAGCTGGTGCATCAACTCTCCCCCGACCAGCCACTTGGTTGGGACATGACCCATTATAATTCAACTAGTGCACTGGGTCATGTCATGTCCAGGCTTCACACAAAACTTGACCAGGATATGTAATAAAACATTGACAAATAGGTCCAAATCTAAGATAACTCATTCTTGAATGTTTGAATCAAAAGATTATACTTACCCTTTGGCTTGTCAAATGATTTGAACATTTGAAATAACTCATAATATTTGTTATTTGGGTCCATGTTATCAACTAGAGTGTCTAATCTCCGCCCACTTTCTATTTTCTCATCTAGAAGGTCGATTTTGTTGATGAATAAGATGACGTCAACGTACCGCAGCCATCTAAAAACAGTCAAAATAGACCAGATCAATTTCATTTTTCTTAACCAATAGTGTTTATCGGACTGGTCCTGTTAATTCAGCTGGTTTAAAATTGTTTACTAAAACAATATTAGGAATTCCTATAGACTAGAAACTCCTGCAGCTCTCGTGGCGAGTGACACGCATTTGCTGCCTCCATGTACCATACAAAGATCCTTTGAGATTGATGTACCTCCAAAATACAAGCAGATTGTACCAGAAAAGCCTTTTACAAATGAATTGAAGAAATAAACCCTTGATGCAAAAGTAACCGTGTCTGTATACCTGATGTCTAAAATACACAATACTCACCTGTGGTTCCATACCTGCTCAAAGATTTCTACAGCTTCTAGTATCCTGTTTTTGCCCGGCTCTTCTCTGAGAGTCATGTCAAAGCTTGAGCAATCTAGGAGAAAAAGGATGGCTGTCGCTGAATCGAACACCTGGATCCATTTCTGACGCTCTCCTTGTTGGCCGCCCACATCAAAGACACTTTAGAAATGTAAAAAGAAAATTTCTTATCTGTTTACTATGAAATCACAACAACAAAAGATCATCTCTAAATCTCTTTACCCAAAATCAGGGGGAGCATGCGATATCGGGTCTAAGTTTCCGATTGTGTCAAGTGACTTTCTAAAATCTAATCATGTCTCCTTATCCATGAATAAGGGAGTGGTCATTACTTATCAACAGGGGGGTGGTGGGTTTAATGCAGATGCGTGAAACTTTTTTTACGCCTCCTCTCGACAGCAGTCAAATACTTTGCAACCCCTGTGCCAGAGGCATAGAGAATTTTCGCCCCCCTCTTTAATCTATAGTAGCATGCAGGCTTTTTTTCTAAAAAAAAAAAAAAAAATGTTAGTTTTTTTAGCCCTCCCCCTCAAGAGGGGTCAATTTTTTTACCCCCCCCCCCTCTAGAGGGGTCTGAAATTTGTATGCCCCCCTCAAACCCACTACCCCCCCCCCCCCGTTGATAAATAATGACCACTCCCTAAGATAAACAAATAGATAGTGGCTCCTGGAAAATTCTGAAAAACCTTTTTATGTATGTCAGTTCACATTAATGGAATATCTAACTCAGAATGTTTGAATATTTGCTGTAGCAGCAGCTCACATATCTCTTTGTGTGGGGACAATACTTTGGAAGTTTAGAGGCATTTTCCAAGTTTGGGGGGGGGGGTGACTCTAAGACTTTAATAAGTGTCTGTCTGCTTCTTCACCTTTTATAGGTCGCAGATGAATCAGAATGATCAGATGATAATCATTGCTGAATCATGCCGTGTAATAGTAGGATCTTGTGTACAGTTCCTGTAGAGAATTAAAAACATTATTTCAATGTATGTGGTAATTATAAGGCAGTTTGGAACTTACCTGAAAGGAACTTCTGTTTTGCCATCCTTAACTTTATATGTGATTTTTTGTATTGTATTGGTCATAACTCGACACCGTAGGATGTCTTGGTCACTTGGCTGGTAGGCCTCCTCTCTTATAATGTCTACTTTGTCCAGGAAACTAGAAATAAAGATTTAGGCCTTACTGTAAATAGCTCTTCTTTAAACAAGCTAATTTTGACTGAAAAAAATGAAATTATTTTACATTTCTCATGATTTCTGCCTTATTACCACTGATTACAATCTGCTTAAACATTTGTCAATTCTCTGCCATGTTTAGAAACTCCCCACCTCTCAGTGAATGAGAAGGACTCTAACGTTTTGAGGTATACCGAGACCACAAATTATGAGATTGAATGCAAATTTTGAGGAAGCAGTGCATGGGATGCTAGTAATCAGCCAAAGGTTCTTGATAATAGTTCATAATTAAACATCTATTTCATGTATGTCCCTGTTTGATATCTTAGCCTTAAAGTTAGCACTGGATGATTATACTATTAAAGCATAGATGATTGACAGCTACCCAGCAATATCATTATATGCATGATTTTATAGTTGACAAAGTAAAAGCAAGGCACACTCACTATTTAGCTGAATCGATGAGTTGATATTCATTAGACCTCCGGAAACAGGCTTGGAAGCCAGGATCTCTCCATAATTGTATTGTGTGGTCATAAAACTCCTGGGAAACAAGGACACCAGATCGATAATGATGGAAATAAGTTTAAATTATTTAAATCTATCCTACATTCTTTATGTGAAATATTTGAAACCTCTATGCCACGAACTGGGTAAATGAGTCACTGCCCTTTGGTAGATCGATTTCCCCTTGAAGGGTGGTTTCTGACTATATTCAAACATGTCAGTGGTTTTCATGAAAATAGGCAAACTTCCAAATCATTAGATAAGCATTCTTCCAATGGGCGTTAGCCCTCTATTGATAGCATAATGTCTCATAATCTATGTTCATCCAGTGTCGATACTGTTTAGTTGTATTATGAAGGCCCATTGGGAATACGATGGCATTTTGCTCCGTCTAAAGGATCTAATTCCAATTTTCGTGATAATAGGAATGAAATATGCCCCCCCCCCCTTCGTGTCACTCACCTGTGGGTACGTGAACTCTGGCTTGGTGGCATGTGTCATTAGGTAGCTTATACTGCTCTGTAGACTCTCGTCTTTCAGCGGCAAACTTAGCAGAGACATTGCACCGGAGATTGTCTGTTCAGAACAAAATAAGATGACTAAATATCCACTTAACCCAACAATGGGTGTTCTTGATTAGATTGCACTTTTTTCTAATATGGTGGGACCATTTCTTTGACCAACCGATTATTTCAAAATCAAATTACCCATTAACCCCATTCTATCCCCGTTCCACATGGTTTTGTGCCACAGCTAGCTTTTTTCTTAGTTTATATAGGGGAAGGTTGCCTAATTTGGACCGGCTCCTAAATTGGACCACCCTTGTTTCCCCTAGTGGCAGTAATAGGAACTAGGTTCCAATGCTGCCATTTTTTAGTCAAGATCACTAAAGTTCCTAATAACTTCCAAAAATGTAATTTTTCTGTAATTTTATACACATTTTTCATGGAAAATGGTTTTTGGACCTCTTGATCTTATTTGCGTCACCACATACTTAAGCCCTCCTGGTTGCTAGGAAACATTTTTTTGTTCAAAATCCTTTAAAATTTTTAGATGTCATATTATACTTTTAGACTAAAATGAAATTTGATAAAAACCATTGTCAAGTTTTAGAAACCAAATTATCAATGAGAAAGATGAAAAGTTGCCTAAATTGGACCAGCTTGAGTTGCCTAAATTGGACCATAGTTGTAATATTGGATCCAATTTAGTTGCCTAAATTGGACCACCCGGTGGGGCCTATGCCCAGTTTTCTAAGTTGGATCAACGTGTAACCTTTTTCTTACTCCAATACAGAGCAAATTCACAGGATATTGATAGAAACACTAAGAGGACATCTGATATCATATATCAAAAGTTCCTTAGTTTTATATAATTTTCAATATAATGAAAGTATAAGGAAATACAGAACAATAGTGCATATTGGTCCAAATTAGGATACTAACTGGTCCAATTTAGGCAACCAGGTGCCTAAATTGGACCATTAGGCTTTCATTTTTAATTGCACACCCTGACTAGAGAAATTCGAATTCCTAGATTTCTATGCTATGACCATAAAGCTATAAGGTACCATCACAAAATGTATACATTTTACATTCAAATTCATAGAAATAATCACTGGACAGGAAAAAGTTCTTAGGGGGTCCAAATTAGGCAACTTTCCCCCTATGTGAACTTTTGTTATCAAGTTATACAAGTTTTCATATACACCAAAAGGCAATTTACCAATATAGCATCTCTGATGTTTCTTCTTATGTCGTTCACCTTTTCTTGTCTCTCACTAAACGAAAAGAAAAATAGTCAAGTATAGCGATTATAGCAATATTTCCAATTGGATGGAAATGTTATACCATAACGACGTTCAGACAGAATAGAAGGTTGTTTCTGCCAATTTGCCTTGATGATGCGTGAATGCAGTCATGATAACCAGGAACTTTAATCTTTGCATCATGTTGATAATATGATATTGACATTATTGTATATGCACGGGATTGAAACACGTCTCAATGCTTTGCATGCATCAGTGAGTTGGCACCAGACTATGGTAGTAGATCTATTAGTAGTTTGAAATTTTATTGGCTTAACATTCGTACATAAGGATGCCCTTCAAGCAGGCCAAACACAAGGGACATACAGTAGAAGAAGAAAATAAGAAAGTAAGAAAGAAAGTAAGAAAGAAAGAAAGAAAGAAAGAATGAAAGAAAGAAAGAAAGAAAGAAAGAAAGAAAGCAAGACGGTTGATATAATTCTGCCCAAGACAAGGTGCAGTTGGTGTCCGACTTGAGGTACAATCTAAAGGTCATACATGTATAAGACAATCCTCACAATGCAATATCAGTGGTGTATTCAGGTTTGGCAAGTCAAATCAGTAGCAAAAGAATGTAGTTCCACTGACAAGTATAGAAGTTCTGTAAGCATGATGGTTAAGACACGACTGGTTGACCAATTAAATTATTTTTCCCATTCACTCACAATTTTTGATTATTAGAATATAGCAAAAGCACCCTGGGCTAGCACACTTGTAAAACCAATTCTAAAGAGCCTTATATGTCTTATGTTGTATTTATTGGAGGGAATCAAACTGAATGTTCATGTCTAGTTCATATGATAGCTGAAGTGAGTATATTATATTGATCGTGTAATTCAACCCAAAAGGCGTCCCAGGTACCAAATTGAGGTTGTTTAACGTCAAATCAACGTCATTTCCAAGTTGAAAAAACGTTTAAAGGTGGTTCAGCTTAACTCCATTTCGTGGACTCAAACCAACATTCAATGGAGGTTGAAAAAACATTGATTTAACACAGGGATTTTCTGAAAATATGCTGCAAAATTATTTTGAATTAACCTCATCTTACTCCCTATACTAAGCCTATATATTGCCATAAGATATTTTAATTTTATTTCTACTTTCTGATGTATTTGGCTCATCCCCCGTCTGTTCAAACTCCAATGGTGAACAAATCCTCTTTTGCAAAAGGACCATGTGCCCCATGTGTTAGTGGAGCAGCGTATTGAATCATAAGGGAAGACAGAACAAGGGGCGGGTTCACTAATATTAAAATAACTTAATACTTTGGACTCCCCCACCCCGGCAGGTGAAAATCAAACAAACAGTAGTCAAGTTATCATTATCATCACGCGCAAAGAATTCAGGAGTATCTCATTTACATAATTAGCCCTGCCCCTTTGTTTACAAACATGGGACCACGTGGCTACACCATGTGTTGTTGTTTACAAACAAGGGGTCACTTGACCGCACTAATCCCCTAATTAGGTCATGTTACCATGGTTACCAGAATGCTGGCCTCTGATTGGCTGAGCAGTGGTTACTAATCCCCTAAGTAGGTCACGTTACCATGGTTACCAGAATGCTGGCCTCTGATTGGCTGAGAGGTGGTCATTCCATGGGGGGCCAGTGATGTCACAGGTCATGTGACCAAATGGAGGCCTCTGATTGGCTGCATGCCCAGTGAGTAATATCCTTAGATTAGGTATAGTCAGTTCCGATACATACTATACTACTAAAGTGTAAGTGGATTATATTTGTGCTTGTGTACCGATGACTTGGCAGAACATCAACAAGAAATCCAAAATGGTGGAGGATCGGACCGTGTCGACTCGCAACAAAAATCAGTGTATTTCATGGCTTTATGAGGTAAAATGATTAATTTAATGGTTGAAACCATGGTATAAACGTCATAGTACATGGCTAGGCTTCCACTAGGTCCTTTTATCCCAGATTTATCTAGGCCATGCATTAGCCATGCATTATGCCCTTACTACAGCACATCTAGGGTAACCACTAACCAGGCCTCATGATGCTATACTGTACTACAGCACATTTGGGTAACCACTAACCAGGCCTCATAATGCTATACTGTACTACAGCACATCTAGGGTAACCACTAACCAGGCCTCATAATGCTATACTGTACTACAGCACATCTAGGGTGACCACTAACCAGGCCTCATAATGCTATACTGTACTACAGCACATCTAGGGTGACCACTAACCAGGCCTCATAATGCTATACTGTACTACAGCACATCTAGGGTAACCACTAACCAGGCCTCATAATGCTATACTGTACTACAGCACATCTAGGGTAACCACTAACCAGGCCTCATAATGCTATACTGTACTACAGCACATCTAGGGTAACCACTAACCAGGCCTCATAATGCTATACTGTACTACAACACATCTAGGGTAACCACTAACCAGGCCTCATAATGCTATACTGTACTACAGCACATCTTTAATTTTCTTCTACAACCAAGATATGTGCGCAGAATGGAGGGCATTATTTCACTGATCAAAATGTATTCCACAAGACGTCTATGTCTATAGATGAAGAATCTGGAGCAGGTGTAGTAAGAGAACATGAGGGAATTCCCAACGGTTACTGGTCTAATCTCTGGCCCCTGAGTAAGCCGGCTAGCCCCTTCCTGGTGAAGAAGGTGAAACGACTCCAGGGTGGCCCCTCCAGGTGCGAGGGGAAACCCAAGAGCATTGCCCCAATCATTAAGCACTCATTGCATTGAGGAAGTAATACAAATGTCATATCCTAAGACAGGCGTGCTTTGTGGTGAATTACCTTTTGTATCATAGGGTAAAGGCACCCTGATTCTGACAATTAATCATATGCAAATCGGACCCCAGGTAACAAGAAACGTTAAGTGAATGTTAATCAATATTCACTGATGGTCAGTTGGACTAACATTTATTGAAAAACGTTGTTTCAATGTTGATTTAGGGTTAAAAACCCTAAATCAACATTGGGCGGGTTCACGTATAAGCCATATAATTTACGATAGAGCACTGCTGTGTTTTTTGCAAACCACCAAAGTGAGGGGTGTGTCTTATACATGAGGATTTTGTACTTTAGAGTAGTACTAAACTGCTAAAAACAATGCTTGTACATGACACTAGACCATACAATTAATATTAAAGACAAATGCTGGTGGATGAGTGGTAGAGAAGTTGTGTTGATTTTTGCCTATACCTCTGGATATCAGAAGTTGTGTTGATTTTTGCCTATGCCTTTGGATATCATTAGGTTTATATATAGGGATGAAGGAAATGTAAAAATAGTGAAATGTCACCCAGCTTAATTATCTGGGAAAGGGGTGTAATGAAGGAAGGTCTATAGGAGTCAATGGGAAAATCTATGGTCTCATTTCCTGCTAAAATATCATTCAAGTTCTATTGCTTTTTTCAAATTGTTTTAGGTATATCGTTCCTATTCTAGCCCATAGAGGTGCCCCCTGGTGGCTTAAACAGGTACTAAATCATGCAGGAACCCCGATTTCTGCTTGCTGGCTCACATATTCATGGCGAGAACGACATTACACAATTTCACATGGTCACCAAAAATCTTTTTTTGACTGTTCTGTTTTCACCATGGTAAACCTGGTGAAAAATTATTTCAAATGGGATCATTGATTTTCCTATTTAGAATTGAAATCATGTTTCCATGGTAACAGAAATCAACAAAAATACCTACTCCTGTAAGTTTCAGGGGAATGGTTTGCTAAATATGGGTAGGTATGACCATTTTTGAATGGCGATAAGCTCTACGCCTTATTGGTCGTGAGATACAACTATAATTAGCATAATTTATGCTAATTAGCTAAATTAGCATAATTTTCTTATTCTTTTGCCTATAACTTTTCACCTAGAAATGGTATTTTCATTCTGTTTTCACCATAGTAAACCTGGTGAAAATTTTTTTCGAATGAGATCATTGATTTTCCTATTTAGAATGGAAATCATGTTTCCATGGTAACAGAAATCAACAAAATTGTCTATTTAGGCCCAAAAACGTTCTTTTTACAAGCCTAATTTGGAACCTTTTCACCCAAAATATAACATTCTATCAAAAATCATTGAATTCTCCATAGAAAAGTACCCTATAATTGTTTTAGGCATATCTTTCCTATTCTAGCCTATAGAGGTGCCCCCTGGTGGCTAAAACAGGTACTAAACTGTGCAGGAACCCCGATTTCTGCTTGCTGGCTCACATATTCATGGCGAGAACAACATTACACAATTTCACATGGTCACCAAAAATCTTTTTTTTTTGACTGTTCTGTTTTCACCATAGTAAACCTGGTGAAAAATTCTTTCGAATGGGATCATTGATTTTCCTATTTAGAATTGAAATCATGTTTCCATGGTAACAGAAATCAACAAAAATACTTACTCCTGTAAGTTTCAGGGGAATGGTTTGCTAAATATGGGTAGGTATGATCATTTTTGAATGGCGATGAGCTCTACGCCTAATTGGTCGTGAGATACAACTATAATTAGCATAATTTATGCTAATTAGCTAAATTAGCATAATTTTCTTATTCTTTTGCCTATAACTTTTGATCTAGAAATGGTATTTTCATTCTGTTTTCACCATAGTAAACCTGGTGAATAATTCTTTCGAATGAGATCATTGATTTTCCTATTTAGAATGGAAATCATGTTTCCCTGGTAACAGAAATCAACAAAATTGTCTATTTAGGCCCAAAAACGTTCTTTTTACAAGCCTAATTTGGAACCTTTTCACCCAAAATATAACATTCTATCAAAAATCATTGAATTCTCCATAGAAAAGTACCCTATAATTGTTTTAGGCATATCTTTCCTATTCTAGCCCATAGAGGTGCCCCCTGGTGGCTAAAACAGGTACTAAGTTGTGCAGGAACCCCGATTTCTGCTTGCTGGCTCACATATTCATGGCGAGAACGACATTACACAATTTCACATGGTCACCAAAAATCTTTTTTTTTGACTGACTTCTTGTAAACACAAAAGTCAAGCCTTCACATTGGCTGTGTGCACGTCTCGACTTCACAGTAAAAATGGGAACAACATTACTGTGCGGGTACCGATGTGAAGTGTCTTCTTGCAGATATGTGACCAGTTTTGGGTTTTGGTGAGTATCCCCTAAAATTGGCATAAAAGTCTGCGAATTTCAATAATTTGAATGGTTGTCATAGCAACCAGGAACAGGCATATACGTTGATTTCTCATGAAAAATGTTCATTTTACCATCCAAATTTGGGTGATTTCCACCAAAAATGGTACATTTTAAATGAGAGCACTGAATCCTGCATAAAAAATTAGCTTAACATATTTTTATAATGATTTTAGAGTATTTTTGCCCCTGAAATGCCCCCTGGTGGCCATATGGGGAATTAAAAATCCCCAGCGGAGGGGTGTTCTCTCTTGATGGGTCACATATTTTCAAACTTTTTTCACTATAACCACAGTCGTTGCATGTAGGACCAAGCTCTGTATGTCCACAGATAATATCGTGCTTTCGACTTGACGCTGATACACTGGCTCTATAAGTTTTTTGGTTGGTGAAAAAATTGTTGAACGTGTCTTTATGACTTTTGTATCATTTGAATTCTCTAAATCTTTAAAATTAAACGTGGGTGACTAAATTTTAAAGTTCTGTAAGGTAGGTGAAATTATCAAAAAAAACAGTAAAATCCTTGTCCCAACATTGCCACAGAACCATCGTCATTTTCCTTGTGAGTGAGTGAGTAATAGGTGTTTAACGCCATTTTGACAGCTACGGTCATATTCATGGCGAGATCGACATTACACAATTTCACAGAGGCATGTCTCAGTGTCTGCGCATATGTAGACCACACACACCTGAGGGAATAGAAAAAAGGAGAAAATAGATCCTTTTAAGTGGGTTAGAAAAGTCCAAAAATTCCTTGTACCACAGTGTGTACTGTACTGCTTCAATGTAGAAACTACACTGATTCACTATAATGCAACAACAGTGGTTCATTGTTAAGTTTAACAAGAATCCATGATAGGAATTGTGGATATTTTTAGAGTGAATATTCATTGCGAGAAAATTCTGATTAGACATCACTGTCACAAATGAGGACATGTGTCCATGTCTGTGCATATGAACAGCGGCGCTCCCAATATAGAGTTTAGTTGGAGAACTAATCCTCCAGGGCTACCCTACTGGTGACACCTGGGGATATATACATAGGTAGGTCTACACCCTACTCACTCATCAGGTCTCATGGTCCTAATAGTATCCACACTGAAGGGCATTGCACTGAGGGGTACACCTGACACTTTCTGTATCACACTTTTAATAGATTTTGCCTCAACTGAGAAAATATATAAAGCTAGTTTTAAAATCCAGGACATTCATACCTTCCATATATCACAGTTGAGATAAGGAAAAGGCAAATATTTTTAAACCTGAATGTGAATATCATTTTGGAAGCATGTTGTACTTAAATGGGCCAATACACAAAAATGAGGTTGACCATATATGCATCTTTTTGCATTTTCCACTTCTATACATATCCAACTATCATATTCTAAAAGTATTTGAAAATAGCAATAGAACATGAATGATATTTTGGCAGAAAATGAGGTCATAGATTTTCCCATTGACTCCTATAGGTCTTTCTTTATTACAGCCCTTTCCCAGATAATTAAGCTCCGTGACATGTCACTACTTTTACATTTCCTTCATCCCTATATATAAACCTAATGATATCCAGAGGTATAGATAAAAATCAACACAATATATCTTTTTGCATTTTCCACTTTTATACATATCCAACTATCATAATCCAAAAGTATTTGAAAATAGCAACAGAACTTGAATGATATTTTAGCAGGAAATGAGGCCATAGATTTTCCCATTGACTCCTATAGACCTTCCTTCATTACACCCCTTTCCCTTAATGATATCCAAAGGCATAGGCAAAAATCAACACAACTTCTGATATCCATAGGTATAGGCAAAAATCAACACAACTTCTTTACCACTCATCCACCAGCATTTGTCTTTAATATTAGTTGTATGGTCTAGTGTCATGTACAACATGTTTTTTAGCAGTTTAGTACTACTCTAAAGTACAAAATCCTCATGTATAAGACACACCCCTCACTTTGGTGGTTTGCAAAAAACACAGAAGTGCTCTATCGTAAAATATATGGCTTATATGTGAACCCGCGCAAGGGGCAGGTTCACTAATATTAAAATAACTTAATACTTTGGACTCCCCACCCTGGCAGGTGAAAATCAAACAAACAGTAGTTGAGTTGTCATTATCATCACTCACAAAGAATTCAGGAGTATCTCATTTACATAATTAGCCCTGCCCCTTTGTTTACAAACAAGGGACCACGTGGCTACACCACATGTTGTTGTTTACAAACAAGGGGTCACGTGACTGCACTAATCCTCTAATTAGGTCATGTTACCCTGTTACCAGAATGCTGGCCTCTGATTGGCTGAGCAGTGGTTGCTAATCCCCTAAGTAGGTCACGTTACCATGGATACCAGAATGCTGGCCTCTGATTAGCTGAGAGGTGGTCGCTCCACGGGGGGTCCCGTTCCGATACATACTATACTACTCACTGTAAATACAGCAAAGTTGGGGCTGTCGTCAAGGGAGCTGAACATTATACAGCTATATCTAAGTCTCACAGGTATATAGGCCATGATGGGATATGTTATTCTCCTCAATTTAGCCATTTTCTGTCGAGGACAGAGCTCCGATTCGAATCAAAACACTGTGTCTTCCCCAGCGAGTGGACCAGACTGCACAGACGCAAAATGTTACGTCAACATGTGTCCATGAGGCATTTTGATAGTAGAACCGCTGGCAAGCAGAGCGCGCGACGGCCAGAATACCCTTAGATCATATGCAAACGTAACAACTTGTATCGAAATTTTCCACGGTGCCTTAGCGCATGCTAACTACACAGGTTTATCAGGGTTAGAGCCAAACAGTGATAACGATGGTATAATACAGTATAGCATTATGAGGCCTGGTTAGTGGTTACCCTAGATGTTGTTAGGGGGAGGTTGAAACCACCCACTCCGGATAAATTTGGATTAGGGGGTGGAATCAAGTCCTTTCCCCTTAACATTTATATTACTCTTTATACTATATTCCAGTTAATAATAACTATCAAAATTCTCAGGATCTAAATGTATTATTGCATATCAAAAGGGAGCTAGAATGCGGTTTCATAATACATTTATTGGTGTTATTCACTATCTCGAGAGATATCTTTATCAATATGTCACAAATTATTCTCAATAGTTTCAATTATGTACAACTCTTAATTTACATTCCAAATGTCAAACAATAACTCCATAGCACATAGCTATATCACTCAGATTATAACAATCTGCACCTACAAAGCCATTAGCACAGTGGATGTACAAGTACAACTGTTCCAACACTATAGAGCAAGGATACAATACAAAGCAGAATCAAAGTAAAGATCACAATACCTTATTGGGCAAAATGCCTTCCTAGCACCTCACCCACCCGAGACAGTCCAGGCTGGCCTCCACAGTTCCAAGGTGTAACTCAACCTCATACCTGCCTAAGGTCCTTTTGTTGGGACCACTGCACCTATGTAACTGTTCCTGCCCCAGGACAGAGCTACACCCAAACCTCAACCATGCCTCCTCCATGGTGCTCTTGGCTGCTGTGTGCTGTCCTGATATCCTGTCCTGCCTCTGGTAAGGGGTGTGTCTCTCCACTGAGAAGTCAACTCTATATATACTCCTCCTCTAGGAGATTTCACACATTGCTATTGCACCTTCCATTATACCTAGCTTCCCACACCCTGGAGTAAGTCCCAGCTTGCACCACTACAGCCTCTATGGATTATGGCTAAATCTGACAAGTTTTCACACCTTTTCCTAACTCCACCTCCAAGTAGTCTATAGTAACCACAGGCTACCACAAACATTTCAAAGTAAGCAAACAAATGTGCATTAAAATACAGTATTCTTAAAATATCATAGATGATTCCACATATATAAGTTTCAATTTATATAATGTTACATCATTATAATGAATCCACGCACATATATCCCAATAATGTGCTGTAGTACAGTATAGCATTATGAGGCCTGGTTAGTCGTTACCCTAGGCCCTACTGGCAAATGGACCCTTAAAATAATCTGGGTGCGCCTTACATAGGCAGGGAGCGTCTTTTACCCGGGTCACCTGATATACCATAAATTCCCATGTAAATGCTGCACCCCAGGGCTGTACCCGTGTATATACCCCACTCTAACTTTTGAGTTCAGTATTGTTCTATTGTGGGAAATACTCTTGTATAAGCCACACACCTATGTTGAACCAGATTTTAAAGCCGCACCTGGCCTCTTGCCTGAATAAGCAAGAATTTACGGTAATCTACAACACAATATTAAAGACGGGGCGGGGGTTATACTGAGAGAATCCGATATTAAACAATTGAACCCCTTTATGATTTTCAAACGAAATTAACGACCTTAAATGTGACCCATCAAGGGAGAACACCCCTCCATGGGGGATTTTTAATTCCCCATTTGGCCACGAGGGGGCATTGGAGGGGCAAAATCACTCTAAAATCATTATAAAAATATATTATCATAATTTTTGATGCAGAATTCAATGGTCTCATTTAAAATGCACCATTTTTGTTAGAAATGGCCCATATTTGGAAGGTAAAATGAACATTTTTCATGAGAAATCAACTGATATGCCTGTTCCTGTTTGCCATAGCAACCGTTCCAATAATCAAAATTTGTAAATTGCTATGCCAATTTTTGGGGATACTGACCAAAAAACTGAAAAAAAATGGAAAATTCCTTCTAAATCAATATCTATGATAAAAATCACCATATCTTTATGTATTTTTATGAAAAAAAGCTGAATTATTGTGTTTTTAGATATCATTATGTTTAATAATGTATTTAGAGCTTAATCATCAATTTCAGATATGAATAACAACCTATGTTCAAGGAGGGGTTCTGAAATGACTACTAGGAATGTTTAAGCCAATGATGTCTCATTTTAAAGATCTTGAGATGACCTTTGATAATGAATTTCCCTGCAGAGAGGTGTTTTTGCTTGCCTGGTCACAAATAAATAATGTTTCTCCGTCGCATAAAAGTTGAGGTCATGCCCTTAGCAGTCAAATCTTTCAAGCAAGGTCGAGTGTGTGCACTTAGCAGGTTATATCTAGATAAGTTATACACTATATTCAACGACCAGGTCTATCTTTACATGCAGTAAAACTAAAAGTGGCTATAAATACTATAATGCCTATTTATGGGGTAATGGTAGAAGGAAAGAGAATCGAGCTAGAAAAACAGAAAGAGGAATAGACGTTGTGCTCCTTAGCACAACTGGCTCAGGGGTTCAATTTTTTGTGCATGGTTGGTTGTGTGCAGTCCCCCAAAAAGGCGGGAAATTGAAAGATTGCATCCAAAAGCGTCTTATTTTTTAGATTGTTTAAGGTTGACTTGGCAGCTCTATATAGGAATTGACAGAGACCAGGAATTGCCTTACCCATAAGGCACAACTTCAAGCTTCATTTTCAAAGTGAAGCAGGCATCTTTTTTCTTGGAAGTTGGTTCATTGTCAGGTTTGAAGTGTTTACTATTGTCAGATGTGAATTAGATGACAGAATATTTAGGGATTCTAACTTGAATTGGACCCTGCCTACCCGGTAGCCTTAACCCTGGGAGTCCCTGAGCCAAATAGAAATACAAAAGAGATAGAGAAAGAAAGAAAGAATAACATTAGCTAAGATTTCTCACCTTTTGTCGTAGCCATCTATGTGGATAATCTTCATTTGTTTGGTAATGGTACTTTTCCCTGACTCCCCTGTCCCTGCAATCACAGAATAAAATACATGAAGTTGTTGTGCTCTTGGTAAAGGACACGGAACAGTTATAAAGAGCACTTCGCATATAACACACCCCCTGGATTTAGAAACATCCTATGAGTGCATCTTGATGACTCACCAACTTGATGAAATTCCGACTAGCTCAACTCTGGCAAATGACTTATTACGTGTTGTATAAAATGTAGGAGTGGTGGACCCGTTTGACATGACTGTAGATGAACTGTACACAAGAAACAACGTTGCAAATCTAAAAGTGGCCAGAGACAAACAACTACTCGGACTGAATGGCACATATGCCTGTAAGGGTATCGAGAAACAATAAAGAAATCAAATCATTAAAAGATATCTAGAGGATTTTTTCTTTGAAGAGCCCGGTCGGTCGAGGAAATGCCTTCTGGGATGCACAGAGCAGTACAACTCCGAGCGATATGAGAATATCATGTCAATAAAAATTCAATTCAATTCCCCTCTTTAGGATCATCAATTTTATAAATCTGTCAAATCATAAACTGTCATACTACAGTCTATATTTAGTTCTCAGAAATAACAGCCATGTACACTGAAGGCCTATGGGTGTTCCGTCCCTCCACTATACTATAACAACCATGGTGATGATAAACTGTTGGTGAGCAATATTTATAGTGAGATAAGAAACTTGTTAACAACTGGGTCTTAACCGTCCTCCTAGTCTCTCCTTCAGGGGCCTCTTGACCCGTTGACTTGGGCCGGTCAGTGCGATATAAGATCAATATGACTCATGGAAAGTGTTTGAGGCCACAACCATAACAATGAGATCAAGTCCTATCTATAAATAGACTGATAACCATCTCTGAAGGGCGCGCCACCGGATGCTGCTGGTGCCATTTCCGGTGGGGGACCTCCCTATGTTATATTTAGACATGCAAACTTTTTTTATGTACTGTTGTAGTTCCGGGTCTTTTGGTTTTGGTTATATACTTTTTTGCCCAGAGGCATATCATCAAAAGGAGCACCGCAGGGGTTTTAAAAAGTGACACTGGTGATGCAAAGGTTTTAAAAATTGATGGACAAAGGCAGTTTCAAAAGTTGCCGGTACATTCTTGTATGCAAAATTGTTTTGGCTATATACCAGAAAAAAGCTTGTTAATCCTTGCTAAAACCAATGATGTAAAATCCTGCCTATATGCTACACACTGCATGTGCATCTGGCAACCCTACATAGAAGCTGCCGTAAGCCTTTGAAATGGCCTATAACCCACGGCTTCTACGCTGGGTTTTACGGTAGTGTAACAGACACAGCTGAGATGGTGGTCCATCCCTTTAAAGCATAGGGCAATGACAAGCAATACGATAGACACAACTTTTATTGTGTCTGCAAGTATGAGACACACAATGTGGCAGAACCATGCTTTGGAAAAGGAGGGGGCGCGGCCCAAAACTAGGGGCGCTTCCCCTAATTTTGGGAAAATTTTGGGGTAGAAAATATGTTATTCTTTAGTACTGGCAAAAAGGAGGTTGCACAATTACATTGAATATGGTGGCCACCAGTATAACAGATGAAATGGATTTTGAGGATGTGCCCTATTCAATGATGAGCCATAAAAACATACATATCCAGCTTTGGAATAAAAGCAAAAGTAGCCTATAGTAAATTATGACCAGCCGACCTCACGCCAGCATGACAATAGGGAGGTGAGCTACATGACACACGATCCTAATGATAAAATGTTCAATGAAAGTCATTGCTACTTACCTAGAAGGACAACCTGTACAGTACCCCTCTCCTCTCTCTGCCATGTCTTTAGTTTGTGATTGAGTTCATTATTTATACGAGAAGCTTCACTTTGTCCCCCAAAGGGTAGGCAAGCAGTCACACAGCTCATGACGGCAGTAGGTGGCCCTTCTACCGGTACACCTAAATCTCCTGCCGGTCTAGTCCCACGTCCAGCTTCAGTTCTGTCCTCCTGGTCTCTACCTCAGCTTTTGATATCTCTCCAATGCAGATTCACTATCGCGTCAAAGATAAGATGGCGGTCATGACGTCCATGCTTGTCCAAATGTCCCTTGGTGATTCCTATCTATCTCCACTCTCCTCTCACTTTCTCTCTCTCGTAATGTCTATAATTATTTCTCTATTGGACTCTTTCTCTCACTTCATTTTGGCTTTCATTGCTGCTCTCCCCCTTCTCTTCCCCGGCTCTTCCCTCACTCTTTCTTTTTCTCCCCCATCTATCTTCTTATCTCCTCCTATCTCCTGTTTCTGTATGCTTTCTCTTACATGTCTTTTCTATTTCCCTGCCGAGTGATTCCCACCTGTGTAGGTTGATGGCAGGTGGGGCACGTAGGGTATAGGTGTTGTGTTGCAGGTAGGCACTCCTCCTCTTCACTTGCCTTCTATGAACTAGCTACTCCAGTACATTATGATGAAGCTGTCCAGGGGTCCTTATCTCCAAGCACTGATTGCATGGACTGTGTCACCACTTGGTACCAATCCCCTCAGGTATATCAGATGATTAGTTTATCTGCTAATATGTGTAGCATCCTAGAAATGCTACATCAGATCAAATTAATTCACTAAAGTTGGTGCCTGAGGCTAATTACTGTCGTTAAGATCCCTGGTGGTAAGCATCAAAAAATACACCGTGAGGTTTGATAGGAGAATTACACACACCTGCCTAGTTTAACACTCTAACAGGTGATAAAGTCTCATCCTGGATGTTGTTAGTTTCTCTGCTGTCACAGGACTGGCAGGTGAGACTGGGAGGACAGGTATTTATATTCACCTGAAGCCTGCCGCCAATCTACACACCTGTGGCTAGGGATCTGGGCCAAGCCGATCATTCAGTGACCAGTCCTTTTATACAGGAGGGATATACCTGGCTTATTTGACAGTGGATACTTGGTCACTTGTTTTAACTGTATGATCTCTGAGTGGTATAGATTCAAGGAGCGTATAATGACATATTTATGGAAATATTTACAGAAAGTTGTATATCAGTTTATCATTTCTTTTTATGCAATGGTATGCATAGAGATACACTGTACAAGGGGAATTTATCATGTTTTTATTTGAATTCCCACATAGGGGAGATTAACCTAAATACGACCGTTCCTGTGCAGGTTTTCTATAAGGGAAATGTAGTAGCTAATATCTTTGAGTCTAATAGGTCCTTAGGGTTCCCCAAGGTACGAAGTAAAAGACAATTATTTGGGCTTTTGGACCAATTACCTTTCTCAAATCCATGTGTAAAGTTATCTATTGTTTTTCATCATTTCTAAGACCATCTCACTTAGTCTATTTTCACCTTGAGATGACCACCTTGCACCTTGAGCTGACCACTTGATAACTACTCTTTTATTGGGGCTATGTTCATTAAACTATCATTTGAAAAAAAGAATAAGTGTCTTCTATATATATATGCAGTAACATGGCATACTTAAAACTATTGCATCATAAGAAAATGTATGTTTTTATATTGACTCAATTAGAATGGAAATTGGAGGCAATTTTATGGCCATGGATATTGTAAATCTCATCAAAATAGAAGTGGCATTTCCAACCCTGCATTATAGAGGCTTTGTTTTTAATGTACTTTAATAGACCTTCAATATGGACTATAATAATCCATTCCTTAACTTTATCATCACACTGTCAGTATCAAATAGTTCCTCTACATAGTAATAACTGAAGCATTACAGTAAAGATTTGAATGTATGCATCAGAGCATAATCCAGTGAAGATTTCTATCCCAAACTATTCTGGCCAAGAATCTTGTGATGTAATCCTACATAATCAATGATTTCTATTCAATTAAATGCCCAAATAGTTGTATAAGGAGTGGTTGACTCGAGGTGAAATGGTGGTCATCTCAAGGTGAAATTGGTATGTTCTAGGAAATTAGTCCTATACAGAAAGTATTTAATATTTCTGCACTTTTTCTTATGCTATCATTTAGCAAAGACATTTATCAATGCCTAGAGTCAAAATGTTGTACATGTGAGCACTTGTCATCTTCAAATTATCAAACCAAAGTTCGGGAATTCTGATGAAATGACCAGCTGGTCATGGTAAAAACCATTCAAACATGGGAACTTTAGTGTATTATCATGCAGTGACAATTACTTTATATAGTCTAGGACATCATTCTATGGGGTTCTATAAAACCTCTATTTCAATAATATAAGGGTTTAAGACCAATGCACTACATGTGAAAGTGAGAAAAAAACAAGCTGACAGGTGGTCGACTCTAGGTATGTGGTCATCTTTAGGTTAATCTACCCTAACACTGCACTCCAAAGTTTAGAAACCTTTTCCAATATGCCAACCTACTCATTAGGTTATAATTGGTACAAGAGTCACTTTATCAATCGATGCCTACCCGGCGAGACACTCGCTACTGCTTCGATGCTGCAAGCCGATTCTGAGCGAGTTCATTAACACTTTAGGGAGTGATCATTTTTTAACAACAGGGGGGGCTGGTGGATTTGCGCGCGGACACGCGAAAAAAATTCCGGCCCCCCTCTCGACGGGTCAAAAAATTTTCGACCCCCCCCTCGGGAGGCGAAAATCGCGTGCGAACACGCCCTTTTAAACTATAGTAACACGCGGGCTTTTTCACTGAAAACAGGTGAAATTATTTTGACCCCCCCTTAGTCAAGGGGGCAAAAAAATTCTGACCCCCCTGGTCGAGGGGTTGAAAAAATTCTGACCCCCCCTCAAACCCACCAGCCCCCCCCCCTGTTGTTAAAAAATGATCACTCCCTTACGTCTGCACGATACAGTGATGAATGACGAGTTATTCGCCAGAGCTACATCCATAAATGTACAGGATGGGACCACAGAGCATAACGATAGGTACAGTGTGGTCCTTAGAGGATGCAAAATGGAATTCTCTTCTGCTCTATAACCTGAGGACAAAGTAGGTAGTACATTTGCTACTTAGAAATATATTTAAATAACTATACATGGCATAGGGGTGAAATAGGGACATTGGTCCTTTCAATCCTGATTCGGAGTTTGATGAGAAGGATCCACAAAATGACGTCATTCAAAGCCCTCAGGACATGAGCAGTGCTGGCCCACTCCTCTCCTAAAAAAGCATTTATAAGCGATTTTTGATCACCATTTAAAAGGAATAATTATGTGGATATAACAACAGTTATTGTGATTCTTATCAGCTTATTCCTAATGTTCAGTATTTACACATTGTATGAATGGATAACACCATTGTAGATTAAGGGTCAGCGGAAAATGTCACAGAATTTCAGAGAATTGAACCCTGGCCTCCACGCCTGTAGGTCAACCTGATACCGCTAGACCTCTCTTTTATTCCCTTGCCTGATATTTCCTTTTTGGGGGCTAATGGAAACTGATGAAAAATCGGAAATCTAATAGAAAATTGGACAATTCTTTTAATAAAGGCTATCTCATTTTTGCCCTCCTTATTGGGCAGCAATTAGCAGCATAACTACATTATATGAGAATTTGATCTGATATGCAAGACAATTGCACTGGGACCGCAAATCCGATCGAGTCTCATTACTGGAGAATGCTGTATCGTTCTAGGAGGGATGCTTATTAAATATATAAGGGGGGCTCAAACTGCAATACAAAAGTTAGATGATTACTCAATTGCCACTGATGATTTCCTTCACATTGTAATGATTGTACATTTGTACACAGGGTTTCATGTCCAACGCCCCAACTGCATGTATATCTGGGATAGAATCGACACTTGGCACTTGATTTGATTAGAGGGATAATTTGAAATCTTCCGGGGAAATCTCCTGTGTAGGGAATTCTCATTCGTTTCTGATTAGCAAGTTTTTGCGTTGCCTAGGACACTTTAATTACTTTACAAAAGTAAGCAGCAGGCGCGGATTCAAGGGGGGGCGGACGCGGCGTACGCCCCCCCTTTTGAGCCTCCAAGGGAAGTTTTGAAATCAGTGAATTCTCAGCTTCATGCCAGTTTTTACGGTTTTCAAATCGGACTATTATTAAGGATTCTACAGCTTAAAATATAAATGAAAGTGGAATTGTATTAGGCAGGGTATATGATACTGGGGGCGTGGACAGTGTCTGCTACATGATATTGGGGGCTTGGACAGGGACTGCTACATGATATTGGGGGCGTAGACAGGGTCTGCTAGATGATATTGGGGGTGTAGACAGGGTCTGCTACATAATATTCTTTATTGGGGGCATAGACAGGTTATGCTATGTGATACTGGCGGCATAGACAGGGACTGCTAGATGATATTGGGGGCGTAGACAGGGTGTGCTACATGATATGGGGTCTGCTACATGATACTGGGGGTGTGGACAGGGAACATGAGGCAGGATATGGTACATGATACTAGGGACATAGACAGGGTGTGTAAGCTTGGGGGCATAGACAGGGCATGGTACATGATACAGGGGACATGGACAGGTTATGTAAGCTTGGGGCATAGACAGGGCATGGTACATGATACAGGGGACATGGACAGGTTATGTAAGCTTGAGGGAATGGATAGGGTATAGTACATGATACTGGGGGCATGGATAGGGAATGTGACACTTGGGACTGTGACAGGGTGTGGTACATATTGGATGCTGACAAAAGAGTATGCATATCTGCAAACCACTCAGTCTTTTCCCCAGTTTTTAAAGATCCACCAGGGCACCAGAGAATGAAAATAAGTGGTCCATCAGGATAAAAAGGAATCCAGATAGGGATATGACAAGAGAAGAGGGGGAGGGGGCTGTAAAATAGGAGAGCTGGTACCTTTTTTTAATGTCTTTTTTTAAAATAAATTCATGAGGCAAAAAGCATTTTCATATGGGTTTGAATGGTTATTCATGTTTATCCATGTTTGTGGAACCCTTAGAATCCACTAAAGTGCTCTGTTTCTCCTCTAGATTTCAATTTTTTTTTAAATGGGAAAGGGGAAAAGCCTCACTTATAGCTGTAGGTATATTTAGTCAGGAGAACCATCAGAATCCATCTTTTCCCCTCTAGATTTCAAAATTTTCTGGGGGCTTGCCTCCACAAGACATCTTTGAAACCTAGAGGGGGGAATCCTTACTTATGGCTGTAGATAGCTTAGTCAGGAGAGCCCTCAGACTCCACCAGAATGCACAATGCCCCTTCAATATTTCAAAAATTTCCTGGAGGGGATACTATGTTGCACTTGCAACATCACAGTGCTGTAATTGTTCCTCCCCTGATGTCCAGGACCCAAATTATGCCTCCTTTCTGAAAATCCTGGATCCACCCCTGAGAAGTCCCTCCTTCTTTAAAAAGAAACCTGGATGAAACCCTAAGTGAACCCTCAAATACTTCAGTCAGTAGAGCTCTCAGAATGCACCATTTGCATTCTAAAATTCAAAATTTTCCTGAGGGAGCATGCCCCCAGATACCCCAACAAGCTCGCTGCGCTGCACTCGCAACATCACAGGTTTCCACTTGTACCTCACATCTATGTTTGCTGCCCATGGGCAGATTCACGCCCCCCCTTTCTGAAAATCCTGGATCCGCCCCTGAAGCACTAGGATAATCACTGGCCAAGATACCTACTTCTCTGTCCCAGTTATAATGTTATTTCCTCCAGCAAGTGGGGAAACAGGGAGGATGGTCCCGATTATCTATTTTTAGAACATTGTTCTAGGAAGCTGTAATCGTTTAATTTTCCCTCTATATATAGGGGGATACGTGTATAATTATAGAGCTATATATAGAACATACAATGTCATATGCTACTTCTTGGTGTGAGATGACTGTTGCCTGGGTACTTTATTTTGCCCCTGCCCTCAATAATAGGGCGGAAAGGAGCCGTCCATAAATGACTCCATTCAGCGCTTGGTGATCCGAACCTCCAGTATATTTCCATAATAAAAACATGACGAGTGAGGGGAGCGGGGTCAAAAACAGTCTGAAAAGCATGGCGTCAATAGTGGACGGGCCCAAACACCGCAGGCGATCCCATGTGTTGACCGCCTGTTCCACCACGGACAAATGGAGAACAAATGCCGATTTAAATCAGATTCGAGGCAAAATAGATTGGTGAAACCCCAATAGCATTACATGTATATAAGAGTTTGGTTCCAAAATGCAATAAACGCCATTTTGAAGAAAGGCAATTATCTTAAAGGCGTACAAGTTAAAGATCGTTAATCATTATAAAGAAAAAAAATTCTTTGAATTATATATTTTTCGGCTGTTCAGGGTCTATTTGTTAAAGATTTCATCATGATAGCACTAAAAGTCACTTCAGGGGAACACTACAAACATGGGTATATGCTGAAAATCTGGAATGGTTTGTTGCGTTTTGGAACCAAGATTCCCTTTGTTGCTGATTTGTAACCGGGAGCAAATCATCTTTGGAGGCGTAGGTCGGGTGACCAAAAACCAAACTTTAATAGTTAGGGTTCTAAGAGTGGGCCGATTACTGGCCATTTAAACGTATCATTATAGGTCCCCCTGTTGTCACAACAGATATTTTGATTTGGGCTACTCACATGCACTTGATGAAATAATAATTACATTTGAGACACATGTATATCCAATGAGAATCGTCGTGAAGGGAAAATGTTTTCTTTTGTCATTTGATAAATTTATGCCCGAACATTTGCCAAGAGAAGCCTTTTCAATTAGTTGTGACACTTGAATTGTCCAGAACATTAATTACCAAACATTGAGCCGGGTATGATTTAATAATCTCACCACATACCCATATGATATCATAGGGCCATATAATAGTTCACCTTATCTGAACATCGGTTTCACTTATCTTGTTATCTCCTTCATTATCTGAGTGAGATATGTTAGAAGCAGGCTAGCAACAGAGGAGAGCAGTCCATACACCGGTCTTAATAACCATTTAAGGGTCGCTAATATATCAGAGATTCAGGCCCATCGGTTAGCATGGTGCACCAATGCATTACAATGCATTACGCCAACCCTCCGGGCGCGTATCAACATGCATGACACAGGGGTGTGCATGGGCGTGGAAAGCAGGGGGTACAGGGGGGACATGCCCCCCCCCTACTTTTGGCCAACTCCTCAAAAGGTCAAAACCAAAAGGTCAAGCAAAGGGAGGTCAAAAATTGCAGAAAACCCCCCTGGTCCCACCCACTCTGAAACTGCTTCCCATGCCCCAGGTGTGGCCCTGGCGATTAACTCACTGTATTCATGTATCAAGGAGACCGATGGGAATGATACATCAAGATTAATGTACCATCAGCCTTCAAATGGTTTAACATAATGCTCTTCTTTTGCATGTATTTTTACACTGAAAATAGGGGCCCCTAAGGGGTCCCCCCTTGATGTCACAATGTCACCCAAATTCAAGGCTTCAGGTCACATGTCACCTTTTTAGGGAATGGACATGTCACATGTCACTTTTTTTGTCTAACTAGAAGGTATACACTGACAATTGTACAGGGATGGATCCAGTGATTTAAGAAGGTGGGAGGGGAGGGGCATGTATACATACATGTTGGCCATATGATGCAATAGAATGGGTGGAGGGAGTCATTCCAAGCAAAGCACACTGAATTTGTAACCCTATTTGCAAGCAACTCCTACCCTCACCCTAGTCCCACCATTGAGGGTAGGAGGAGAGGGGCAGTAGGGGAACAGTGGGACCGGGACTGGGGTAGGAAGAGTGAGGCAGTACCAGTAGGGGAATGGTAGGGCTTGGGTGAGGGAAGAAGGAAAGAGGCAGTAGGGGAACAGTAGGGCTGGGATGAGGGTCCCGGGGGGAGGCAATGATAAAAATAAACATGTTTTGAAAATTGACTCAAAAATATTTGTTTGCTGGAAAAATCTTCTTGAAAAACAAGCGAAATTTGCCTGAAACACTTGCTTTTTGCTCAAATGTAGACTCTTGTTAGGGAGATTATCTGAAAAGTATACCCTTTGAGATTTCTCTAATAGGACCCTTTTAGTGGGATTTTGATCAAAAATAGCCTTGAGAGCTACCCACATGTGGCACCAACCCATATGAAGTGCCCCACCCCCCGGAGAAAGAGAGAGGCAGTATGGGAATGGTGGGACAAGGGCTGTGGGTAGTATGTTGAATTCTGATGTAAACTTGAACTTTCCATATTTCATGTAATGGCTATATACAACATGTATTTAATTGTAACATTTAATAATGATAATATAATGAAAACTAATCAGATCAGTAACTAAACTGCTGGCCCTACTTTAATGAATTAAAGTTCTGGTTTGAATTTTCTTCATTGTTCATTCAGCACAAACCACCTGTATTATTAAGTCAATCCATCATAGCGACAACTAAAATGTCATTGCCGATATATTATGTTGTTCATGATTCAAGCCATGTGAACAAATGAAATACCACCAACCAAAATGGATTCTGCTATGTGGGTGTTTAGGTGAACAATGAAGAAAGAGAGGGCCTTCATTCCCACTGACAAGTTCAGCATCAGTTGATTGATAAACTTAACCTCCCTAACATATGACTCAACATTCAATTTTTATACTGTTTCACAAATTAACCAAAATAATCCATATATATATATATATATATATATATATATATATATATATATATATATGGAACTATATACACTCGTGTATATTTATATAATTAGCCGCGGACGGTTAGGGACTATTTGCAGCTCGTAAGGATACCAATGATGTCATAGTGTGACGTCATGGTCAACATCCCCCTGGTATAAAAGGAGTGGGTTCAAAGTAACCGTCAATTGGCTCGATTCACCTGGACAGGTAACACCACGCTGGGTGTTCCCTGGAATTTTAAATTTTAATCGCTGTTTGAGGTCTTTTGGACCTCATTTTTTACTCAGAAATGGGTAGGAGGTCTACGAGAAATACCAAGACTAAGGTATCGGCGAAAAAATCGGCTAAATCAGCAAAAACTTCGCATGAATCGGCCAATTCAGGATTAGCGAGCGACTTGGATTTGTCCAGTACATCACTTGATTTGGACTGTCCAGTCGTTGACCAGACGAGGAACAGCAGGCTAGAGAAGCTGGAAGGCGAATTGGCGGATATCAAGTCTCTACTACGAGAGGTGGTGGACTGAGGGGACCGTAAAGATGTGATGTATGGTACTTCGAACGGTTCGGGCAAGCCACGTGCGCATGTTGATAAACAAGAGATGACGTTGGTACAATCTTGAAAGGATAGGTGGCCTGATGTCTTTCTGCTCGCAGGTGGTTAAGGGTGGTAGGACCTTTAGCAGAAGAATTTTTGATCTCTGCGCTCGAGCTAGACCAGGAGGTTATATTAGGGTTTCGGCCTGTACTCGCCAGGATATGCAGTGGTGGCTTGAATTTTGTAAAGTTTTCAATTGTAGAAAATTGATTCTGAACGATCTGGTAAATACTCCTATGTACTCCGATTCATCTATCAAAGGCTTTGGAGCATGGATGGGGAGGGACTATTTATATGGTGACTGGACCTCATATGATATGTTTAACCTAGGTACAGGCCATTTTGTTTCCCCTCCAATTTTGGATAGGTTTAAAGACCATCATAGAAATATAAATGTATATGAGTTATACCCGGTCATGGTTGGCTTGAAGCGTTGGATTTCAAGTTGTAAAAATAGTAGAATACACTGTATTACTGATAATATGCAGGTTCTAGCTATGATAAATACTGGTAGGTCCAGGAATAAGTTATGTATGGAATGGTTAAGAGAGATCTTCTGGCTTTGCTTCATTAACAATGTAGAGGTATATGCAACTTATATTAGGTCGGAGGACAATGTCCTGGCCGACCAACTATCTAGACTGGCTTATAAGGGTATGCCAAGCAAATGTATAGCTTCTCTCCATGATAATAATATGTGTTGCTTTAATTCCAGAATGGGAGAGATTACTAAACAGAAAAAGGTTACTTTTAGCCCAGGGTGTGTCAGAAAATACGAGGAGGGCAAGGAACCAACAACTTAGAAGGTATAAAAAATTTTGTAAAAAATTTTGTTTACAAACTTTTCCTTGTTCTCCCTCTCAAGGTTCTATATATGCAGTTTACTTATCTGATTTTATGAAGCCATCATCTGTAAAAAATTATTTGTCTGCGGTTTGGTATTTTCAAAAACTTAAGGGCTATTCTGATTACAGTAGTAACTTCATGTTAAAAAAGACCCTCAATGGCATTGACAGGCTCTCTACCTGTTCAACCAAAGTTATTCATTATTATACCCCTAAAGACATGTTGAGGTTAAGGTCATTCTTGGATCTAACCAACATGGCAGACTTGAAGTTTTGGATGGCAATTTTAACATGCTACAGGGGTGTGTTACGTGTGGGGCATGTGGTTGAGTCTCCACACTCCTTAAAGGTTGGTGATATTAAATTTCATCGTAGTTATTTGTCTATGTGTATCAGAACGTCTAAAACCGATCAGCTTGGTAAAGACTCCTTTAATATCTATTTGTCAAAAAATGTTAATTCCCCACTATGTCCTTATCTAGGCTTGAAAAAGTTGTGCTTGGGTAGGGGTAATAGGGAGTATCTGTTTGTATCCAGTGGTATTCCCCTTCAGTACCAGTATGTCAACTCCAGGTTAAAATCTTTATCCTTTCAAGCTGGTATCGAAGGCTGTGTATCTACCCATTCTTTAAGGCACAGTGGTGCTACGTTGTTAAAGGACTCAGGTCTAAGTATAGAGGCTATTAAAAAGAGAGTTAACTGGAAATCCAACTCAGTATTTAATTACCTACATAATTACAAGGATGAACTATTGGAGTTGGATAGGGTGTGTCAATCTCATTTGCAATGCTGATTGATATGTGTTTTCACATGTGTTTGGCGTGTTTTTGTGTGTTTTTGGCATGTATGGTGCTGATAGCCCCAAGGTCAGTAACCCACCAAACTCATGTGTTCTGTGATAGATCTTTTATTACATGTATATTATATTAAATACCTTTTTATTACCGGTACACCCTGGTATCTACTATTATCTTATCCATATATTACCGGTATATTTATTCCCTGGTAGCGAGATAACTTATGGAACTATATACACTCGTGTATATTTATATAATTAGCCGCGGATGGTTAGGGACTATTTGCAGCTCGTAAGGATACCAATGATGTCATAGTGTGACGTCATGGTCAACATCCCCCTGGTATAAAAGGAGTGGGTTCAAAGTAACCGTCAATTGGCTCGATTCACCTGGACAGGTAACACCACGCTGGGTGTTCCCTGGAATTTTAAATTTTTACTATTGTTATTACTGTTCTTATTACTGTACTATTGTTATGATATTATACATTTTACTGGCTATGCCATTGTCAACTAATTATTATAGTTGTTTTAATAAAGGCATGTATGGTGCTGATAGCCCCAAGGTCAGTAACCCACCAAACTCATGTGTTCTGTGATAGATCTTTTATTACATGTATATTATATTAAATACCTTTTTATTACCGGTACACCCTGGTATCTACTATTATCTTATCCATATATTACCGGTATATTTATTCCCTGGTAGCGAGATAACTTATATATATATATATATATATATATATATATATATATATATATATATACTGTCATCTAAATCTAAATTACATAAATTTATGAGTTGATTACAGTAATATCTTTAGCATTTATAAGAATATCAAGTGGTTTAACCCAAGACTAGAGGAACTCCACAGCAAGTAACTATTTAAACAGGGGTAGACACTATCTTTTCCAGCCACTGGCCACCCCAGCCTGTAGGTTTAGAAATCTATGGGCTTGGAACCAAAGCTGCAGGCCCAGAATAGCCAGTTTATTTTTTTAAAGAGAAATTAAAGGTATTTCCCATCAATTCACACCATCTAGCAAGAATGGCTAGATTCCTGCTGATCTTACCTTTCCAATGATATACGAGGGCGAAAAAGTAGCTGAAAGGCCAACGGTTTATATTTGATATCTTATATAAGGTGTTAGTATTGCTATTGGAGATGCTAGTGTAAGGTATAGAAGCCCATACTATGTGATGGCAGGGTGGGAGGTTGGTATAGAGCATCATGATGATTGTTATATATGTCTTAGTGTGTAAGGGTGGCGTGTAGGTGAGTGCAGACACTAATATAAGGTGCTAGAAGCTTGTACTATGTGAGGGGAGGGTGGGAGGTCGACAGGGGGCATTGTGATGATTGTGTGTGTCTTAGTGTGTAAGGGTGGCATGTAGGTGAGTGCAGATGCCAATATAAGGTGCTAGAAGCTTGTACTATGTGAGGGGAAGGTGGGAGGTCGGCATGGGGCCTTGAGATGATTGTTATATTTCTTAGTGTGTAAGGGCATGTAGGTAAGTGCAGACACCAATATAAGGTGCTAGAAGCTTGTACTACATGAGGGGAGGGTAGGAGGTCAGTATAGAGCACTGTGATGATTGTTGTATGTCTCAGTGTGTAAGGTCAGCGTGTAGGTGAGTGCAGATGCTAATATAAGATGCTAGAAGATTGTACTACATGAGGGGAGAGTGGGAGGTCGGCATGGGGCATTGTGATGATTGTGTATGTCTTAGTGTGTAAGGGTGGCATGTAGGTGAGTGCAGACACCAATATAAGGTGCTAGAAGCTTGTACTATGTGAGGGGAGGGTGGGAGGTCGGCATGGGGCTTTGAGATGATTGTTGTATGTCTTAGTGTGTAAGAGCGATGTGCAGGTGAGTGCAGACGCCAATATAACGTGTTAAAAGCCTGTATACAGTGTAGTGTGTTGGGAGGGAAGGAGGTAATGTAGTCAAAAAGTGCAAACTGTGATGATTAAGGGGATTAGATACTAGAGGCGACCATACATTACAAAGTAGGTAAGGGTCCTGTGCTATAAAGGCACTATATAGAGACCACAGGGAATTCTGTAACTAAAATGTCTAGCCACTGTACTCGTGGAATGATTGGCTGTGGCATTTCTTGCTATTACTGAACATACCTCTAGCCTGTTAGACTCTTCAGACTGGAAAAAATCTACCCCTAGTTCCTACTAAGTGGCTAGAACCTTTGCTTTTGCTGTTGCGAGATAGTCAGGACCATTAGCCAATAAGAAGCCTATACATGTACTCATTTGAATTGACTTTTACAGATGCCCCTCTGTAACCTTCTGTGGGCCATCCCTGACCCACAGGGAGGTAATTCTTGAGAAAACTATGGGCCCACAGCCAAAAGGCCAATGGCTTCTAGGCCAGTGTTAGTGTCTACACCTATTTAAAGATGTTTAGATTTCTTTGAAAATATCAATGTCAAAAGATGTATTATGACTTCTGGGAATGACTTCATAACTTTGATTCTAATAGGGATATTTGAAAGATTCTTTTGCTATTGAAAAGCCCAGAAATTGGACATTTTGATAAATATATTTTTTGGTAAATCTGCACCTGTTATACACTGGCAATTGTCACCTGTCACATTTCTGAAAGAATGGCATGTCTCTTGTCACTTTCATCTTGTTTTCTCATGTCACATGTCAGTTTTAAAAGGGTGCAATGTCAGAATGTCACCTCAAAATGACCAAATATCACCATGTCGTTTTTAACCCCTTGGGGGCCACAAAATAGCGGAACACTAAAGCCAACATAACCATTAGACTGCAAGAGTAGTGCAGTACAAAACAGAAAACGTGCTTGGCGTAAACCATCGTCCCTGCCTGGACGCTAGGAAAGAGTGAACAGCAGAACGAATATGGCGGGGGTCACGGGGGTTGGGGGGGGCCTGCAACTTGGACAATCTGATTGATCATGTCCGCAATCCTGTGTTCTTAACGTTATAAATTAAACAACCTAGTAATTAGGTGAGGATTTTTCCCCACTAACATATATCCTGTAGGCTGTACCTTTCTTTCTCCATCCTCTTTGCTGGAAGTAGCAGGGCTAACAAGGCCACTCCTTGGTACATTAATATGTGACAGGATCTGCGAAAAGGGCCCTTGATTAGTGTAGGGTGCATTAAGGGCTCTCTTCCCACTACATGCGAAAAAATTCCGACCCCCCTCTCAATGGGTCAAAATCCCCACCCCCCCCGCCAGGGCCGAAAATTACATGCGGACGCACCCTTTTAACCTATGGTAAACGCGCTGGCTTTTTCACCGAAAACAGGTGAAACTATTTTGACCCCCTGGTCAAGGGGTCGAAAAAATTTTAAAAACCAGCCCCCACCCCCGTTGTTAAGAAAAATGATCACTCCCTAAGGAATGGCAAAATTTTTGAATTTTGGATGACTAGTGTATGGCGATTGAGAACATGCTTATTGCCGGCCTGGCAAATCTGAGCATTTTTAGTTATTTGAGATTGCTATAAAATCAACAAAAATGCCTAGCAACAGGCATATCAAGTGGACCATGGCTCTAGTGAACAACTTTCATTCCCCTAAATTGATCACAAGAATTCTATTTCTGTCAATGGATTCCTATTACCAGCAACATCATCCTGACCTTGGTTTTGCCTAACAACAGTGATTTCCCCTACTTGTATTGCATAGCAACAGCCAATTTACTTGATTGTGTAGAGGTCAGTGAAAATGTTCTTGGAGAAACCGGGACTCGAACCCGGGGGCCCTCCAACTTCGAAGCGGCTGCTCTTCCTCTGAGCTACTTCCCCTTGGCTTGACATTTCCACCTTCCATCCACACCTGGATCGGTATGATACACACTAGGGGGGGCAGTGATTACCCGGAGACCCGCCCCTGGGGGTCTGCCACCGAGTACAGGGAAATACTGCCCCTACAATTGTTTAAGTTGTGTTATGAAAGATATGACTAATCTTGGATAGTTTCCAACATCTCTTAAGTAACACATTTAAAAATCAACAATATGTTGTTGGTCATGTATGTTTGACAAATTTAAGCTTGTCTACATGTATGATTTAGATATTACATCATAGCATAGTACTATTTATTTCAGAGTACATATGATATAAATTTGAAAAAAAAGGACGCGGTGATGTAGAAATACCCTCCCGGTGAGTAACATGATCAGACTGCGACCCATGCATGTACATTGTACACAGAATTGGCTAGTGTACTAAAGCATTACGTCCCTGGGGCTGGAAAAAATCCTCCATGATACACTGGTCCAATCACTCCCTGGTTGGCTTATCTAAAAATCTAGCCTCTTAGAAAGCCAATCTACATGGTTCGACATAGCCCCAGGCCCAGGGGTCAACACCGGATAATAAGTAAGTATTTGGTCAGTATTTACATCACACAGGAGCCTTATCTCATAAGGCATAATGTAATCAACAGACTTCTTAAATGAAGATTTTAACATGAAGGCTACACGTTAGAGAATATTCTTCTTTTTTACTTTATCGTGGATGCTGACCAAATGGTGTTGCAATCTGTTTAAAAATGGTAAAGGAGGACCTCCAATTGCCAGTACTTTATGGTATAAAGTTTATAACAACAACAAAAAATCACTATGCACCCTTACAAACAAAAATATCTCTCATGAGGCAGACAAAATAAATAAAAGATTTTCCTCGTGCTATAGAGCACTTATGGCCCAGGGTCTTCCACCAAATATGCAAAAAAGATTAAATTAAAATAAAACATCTGCTGTAGAGCAGTTATGGATGTACTGTAGAGGACTGTCATTATTTATTTTCCCATATTTTGTAGAAGAAATTCCCACTTAAAGTCTTCTATTCTGATCAACCTTCCATTCTGATCAGCCTTCCAAAAATCAACAGTTCTGTTATGTGACCGGTCATAAAAACACGGACCGCCATTGGCTACTCGGACATCGCATGCCACCTACTGACTGAAAAAGAAGGTATATGGCAGGTCCTGGATAAGACCTTCCTGACATAGCACGCCATCTAGTGAGGAAACATATAACTACATGAACTGTCTGCTGGCGGTCTTCTAATGATTGGTCTCCATATTATTATGTATTATGTTCACTTTCCAATGATATATATAACTCTTCAGCCGTAGGTGCTATCACATTAATTTGTTATCAGTACAGCCGGACTATCTGAACCTCACCTGCTGAAAAAAGCGTCTTAACTTGACAATTCCCATAGAACCCTGTGTGTTCATTCTATTGCCAAAATCCATCGCACAATGCAAGTGTATGGTGAGAGATTAGTCGGCGGTATAGCTCCAAAGTGATAAGGTCAGTACAGTTTGTTATTTCAGGACAAAAACAACAACTTTTTAGGGAATTGCCTATAACAACATAAACTTTAGATACAAGACTACACATATATGCAAAGAAACGTTTATTAAACAAAACGTTTAAACTAACAGGTCCTTCTTGAAACCAACTGTTTCATCCAATCGTTTTTGACTGAATATGTGCCACCAATGACCCAGGGGGACCTTGGGCCAATAATCGGAATAAGATGATAAAGTAAATAGGAACTAGCCTTCCTATTACTATCAATAAGTACAAGGCCAATCCCATTGGCAAAGATATCGGGTGTATTGACATACCATTTGACGTCAGAGACAAAATTATATGTGAATGTCATGCTTCTCCTCTAATGTCACAAAGGAATTATGTAACCAATGAGCCATAGTAAACAGCCCGTTGGAATGCGGATGGAAAATATGAATTCCATGCTCCACATTGAACGATTAGCCTACCTGCGTAGATTAGCCGTTTAAGGGTGGCATCAGGCTCTTCTTTTGTTATCACTGTCACGATGCATAAATATTGACCTGGTAGGTTACTTTTCAGGTTATTCCCTGAATGGGGATAACTGTACACAGTCCTGACACGACAACCATTAAAGGGTTAAAGGTGGGGAGCGATATGACATGTGGGTCGCATCCTTTCTCCTATCAGGGGGGCACAGGTGATTCGTGACTATGTGGCTTCCTTCAGCACGATAGTGTGGATTTAGAGGAGTTAGGGGGAATCAAGAGTGGGATGCAGTCCTATCTAAGGTCTATCCTTTCTAGTATACCCACCTACTGATGGATTAATGTGCTGATTAGCATAGATTTAGTGGTTACAACTGAGGAGGAAGGAAGATTGCATAATATCCATAGTCGATAATGATCATCAGTTACAAAATTAATCACCGACGAGTTCAAAGTGATGATTTTGCGAGGGGATAATTTGAATCATCAGTCTGTTTTTAAGACTTTAATAAAAGATTATCTGAACTGGTATATAAGATAGCATTAGATAAAGGCTGTATGGCTCCACGATGTAGCCGGCACTTCGATATGATTTTGTATTTGATAAGACCACATGCAAGCCTTTTTCTAACAACCAGACGCCTTTTTTGCTTTTATCGTGGTATAATTACGTTATTGGACGAATTGAATAGATCAAACATAATATGGAAAGGAATACTAAAGTCTAAACCGTGAATGAAGACAAAACGAACTGGTTTGACATAAGGAATTAGATACTTCCCGAAAATTTCTATTTAGAAAACTGGCTCTAACCTTGAATCTACAGGTTGACATGGGCATATCTATGGCTTAGTGACAGGGCGAATTAGATATTCTCGAAATGTCAGAATTGTACTGCTTAAAATCGACAGGGTGATGGCCTTCTTAGAATGAACAGGCCACAGGATTTCCTCTTGATATTCACAGGGGAAAAGGAAACATTTTCTGAATAGCCAGATGACAGGGGCATAACAGGAGGCACCAATTGGATAAACTTCTCAAAAACCTGGTTTTTGCACCCTAGACCCGAGTTTTGTCACCAAAAACCCGGGTTTTGCATGCAAGAACATATAGTTTTGGACAAAAACCCGGGTTTGCATGCGAAAGCCGGTTTTAGGTGGCCTGATTCCATGGTCTGTATCAGAAACCCAGTTTTTCCTTCCAAAAACTCAGCTTTAGCATCCAAAACCCGGGATTTGGTGCAAGAACCCAATATTTGCCACCAAATACTGGGTTCTAAGAGCTAAGCCTGTTTTTTGCCACTGAAACCCAGTTTTTGTTCCTAAACCATGGGTTGAGCAAAGACTAGATCTTTGAACCACTAAACCCAGGTTTATCTTCCAAAGTATGGGTTACCTCATGGAACCCCTACATTGTTCTCAAAGGCTGAGATTTTGCTGCAACGTCCAGGTTGTTGGTGAAAAAAAACAGGTTATTGGCAGCAAAATCCAGGTTTTTATAGAGTGTATCAGCTTGCCATATCTGTGTCTCTGTTCATTCCCCAAGCCCTCCACACCTCTGTCACATAACAGCAGGTGGTTACCACCATAGGAATCAAACTAAGCCAATTTGGTCTAGGGGGGAGGGGGGGGAGAGGATTCAGTACCCCATTTCCTATAGTTAAGACTCTAACCAAGGCCCATTTTCAGGGGGAGGGGGGGAGCATACAACTCTTCGACTTCTGGGAATTAGTGACATGACATAATATTATGTCATTTCTTAAATTGTATGGGATATGAAAGGTTCTTAGAGGTGACAGGGGACATAGGGATTTAAGTGACATGAACGTTTTCTTAAAATTGGTCGACATGTGACATGGGGGACCCCCCATCCAGACCCCTAATCGAGTCATACAACTACCTCCTTTTATGCGCATCGATCATGAAAATCTGGAATGCTGGCCATAAAATTTGTACAGACACCTGCATAATTGGCATTTTTTGCAGTCAATAGATTCAGTTCAACCCCAATCCAAACAAGCCCAAAAATAAATGGGCATCGCTGCAACAATCATGTTTTATTTTATATCATATGAATAAGTACCTACTCAGGACCAGTTATGAATTTTTACAGAGTGCTACTAAATTAGCTAACTATTTTATCCACCCAGGATGCTCTGAGTGACCCTGGGATTTCCCTATGTGAGACCAACAAGGTTGATAACAGCATAGAACATGTGCTCTGCTATGTTCTATGATAACAGTTAGTCGCCAGACATGCAGAGGGCAGAACCTGACAGTCAGTCTTTCTAACTTCATGCGGGAGGGGGGGGGGGGCATACACCTCTGACCTGCCACCAATTGTCAAATTAGAGAACGACCCTAACTGCCAAGAGTCAGCCTGTGTGCACCCAGCCTCGGCCAGCGGATATTAATACTAAGTTTAATACTCTGTCGGGCTGGAGGGGGGGGGGGTAGCCTGGTGTGCACCTGGTGCACTTTGAGTACATGTACTTTGAACTAGTTAACATTCAGTTCTATGGAGATTGACTTCAAAGACTACAAATCAGTGCTTCTTTCAATAGGTACGTGAATGAAAGGGCTGCTATGAGCGCCGACCATGTCCTAGAAAACTGTGACAGGTTTGGGAGGTGTGTGCAGGGATAGGTCTCAGTGATTAGCTTTAAAATTATAGAAATAGTTGATGAATAAGGTTCCTGATATTTTATCTGCCAAGAAGACAAGATTTCCTTTGATTTAGTGTTTCAATTTTGTATGAACTCTAATTAGTTAATTAATTACCACCTTATTTAGGAAGTGGTCATTATTTATCAACAGGGGGGGTGGTGGGTTTTCGCTCGGATGCGCGGAAATTTTTTACGCCCCCCCCTCGACGGCAGTCAAAATTTTTTGCGCCCCCCCCGCGCCGGAGGCGCAGAGAGTTTTCACGCCCCTCTTTGATCTATAGTAGCGTGCGGGCTTTTTTGCTAAAAAGAGGGTGAATTTTTTTAGCCCCCCCTCAAGAGGGGTCAAAATTTTTTTAGCCCCCCCCCTCGGGAGGGGTCTGAAAATTTTACGCCCCCCCTCAAACCCACCCTCCCCCCCCTGTTGATAAATAATGACCACTCCCTTAGGTCAATGTTTTAGTAATCTCTCATTCATTATATGATAGAACTTAGGAAGTCAAACAAAAACATATAGAACAGCAAGTACATAGTCTTAACCTCATCTCTACCAAATATGAAGGAATTCTATCAACGAGCACATAGGTTTCTAGGATCAGCCAACTTAAATTTCAGCTAATTTTGATGGTTTTTCTCAACTTTTTATATTCATAAATTCATATCTCTGACCCTAGTGGTCATATCAGCTTCATTTAAACTGCATTGTATCCGTAAAGTCATCGGCTTTCAGGAAATATATGGTTTGCTATGATATGTGGCCCAACGGGGGAGAACGTGCCTCCAGGGGGGATTTTTAGTTCTGGTTTTGGCCACCAGGGGTCAGTATATGGGTAAAACACTGACAAATATGCTAGAAAAAAGCACAAGACCAATTTTTGATGAGGAATTTAGTAGTATGCTTAAAATTATTCCATCTCCACTGAAAATGTTCCATTATTGCAATGTTGGTTGCCATGGAAACATAGAAAATTGATAGATAAGGCAATTTCTGGTTGCCATGGAAACCACTCCCCTATCCCAATTGGGAATTTTCACCATAAACTTTTTTTGAAATTCCTTCAGGAACCTAGAACCGAAAACAGAGCTAGAAAATTCAGCCTAGAACCAATTTTATGACAAAAACATCACATTTCTTTGGTTATTTTTTCACAAAACTGTATTTGTTGCATTATTAGTATGTATGATAGGATATAATGCATTTAGAGCTTATTTCCCATTTTCAGTTGTATACACCAACCCAGGTTTGACAAGCAATTACAGCAAAACTATCGGGGATATTTTAGCTGAAGATATCTCATTTTAAAGCCCTTGACTTAAACCTTAAAGAGCCATTTCCCCCAGGAGGCATGTTTTCCCTCACCTGGTCACATATATCTCTTTTCAAATTATGGCAATAATGTAGCTAAAGGTCACAGACAATTCCTCTTTGTAGAGTTTAATTTCATGACAAAAATTTGGCCAACCTTGTCCCACAAAAACCTCAATAACTTACCCAAAAATATCCGGGGGGGGAGGGGGGTTGTAGTTCTGCATTTGACCACCAGGGGCACTGAAAAATATACCAAAAAATGGCTTAGATCAATTTTTGATGGGAATCCAGTGGTATGCTCAGAATTATTCCATCTCTACAAAAAACATTCCATTTATGGAATGTAAAAGGAACATCCCTTGCCATGGAAACATAGAAAATTGGCATATACAGCAATTTCTGGTTGCCATGGAAACCACTCCATTATTCTAAATGGGAATTTTTGTCACCAATGTGTTGCATATCTACATAAGGATCCCAGAACCGAAAACAGACCTAAAAAATTCCATCTAGAACCAATTTTATGATAAAAACATCACATTTCTTTGTTTATTTTTCTACAAAACTGTATTTTTTTGCATTAGGCCTATCAGTATTTAAGGTAGGATACAATACATTTAGAGCCTATTTGCATTTTCCAGTTGCATAGGCCTACAAAAACCTAGGTTTGACAAGCAATTACAAAAGAACTACCTGGAATATCTTAGCTCCAAATACCTCATTTTAAAGCCTTTTTTTCCCTGGATGCAGGTTTACTCCCATCTAGTCACAAATGTTTATGTTGGAACTCAAGTCAATGATATATACTGAATTTTAAAATTTGATGAATTGTGGACACTTTGTGGTACTGGTTAAAACGTATTAAACAGATGTAAATCACTGAATTTTTCAATTTGGTCAATTTTAGATTATCGAAGTAAGCCAGATGGAAGGAATATCTCATATCCAATCTAATGAAATGCAGCCAACACAAAGCCCAAAGTGCTTTTGAGGTAGATGTAAAAATGAATGAGTCACATATTGGTGTATTGAAGTATTATGGAATAAATTAGTTCTTTCATGTGCCACCAGATCTTTTCTCTCATGCGATGTACCCCCCCCCCTCTAGGACGATCTTCATGTATTGTACTCTACATAAAAAAAAAAAGAAACATCAATTAATAATTACATATGCGCGTCTTTTTGGCCAAAAGTATTCTAAATCTTGATCCTTAATGTAATATAACTCACCATAAAATCACTATGTAGCATCCCGATGAAGGTCAGCCATAGCAGAAAAACTGCACACTCTACATCTTGGAAGACTCATTTCAATCAACATCACTGTTCTTATATACTTTTTTTAAACTTTATCAATAAAGTTTTATCAACAATGAATTTAAAAGAACTGTTTTGGGTTTTGTGTGCATATATTTTCCAGTAATTGAACACGTTTTTTTAGACCTAAGCCAAAATAGGTGAATTCTGGGGATTTTACTAAGACAACTTCTACGATATAAATGATCAAATAATGTAATTGGATCTCGACGAGATTGATCGTCTCAGATCTTTTAAAGCCCATAGGCATGAAAAATGAAAAAGAAGAGTTAGCACCTATGTCTATACTTGGAATGCAAAAAAAAGGACAAATGTGGCGTATAGGCCTGTAGGGGCAGTAATTCCCCGTACCTGGTGGAGATACCGAGTGGTGCTGCCTCGTGAGGGGGATCTCTAGAGAGCTCGGTACCAGGTAATCACTGCCCCCTAGTGTGTGTATCATACGGATCCAGGTGTAGTTGGAAGGTAGAGAATGTCAGGCCAGGGGAAGTAGCTCAGGGGTAGAGCTTCTGCTTCGAAGTTGGAGGGTCCCGGGTTTGAGTCCCGGTTTCTCCATGACATTTTCCGCTGACCACTACAGGCCTTTCATGGAAACTATCTCATTTTTGAGAGTTGGTCCTAGGGGGCTTTTCCTTTTAGTAAAAGGTCATTTTATTATTCTATATATCACTATATAACAGGTGGCAATCCGCACCTCAGACATAATTCAATACTGCAGTAGTGAAAGTAAGTATCAAATCCACGTCATACTACATACTCATTGGGTTCTGGTTCATTTGTCAAAAACCAAATAATTAGTCTCTCCTCAATAAAAACCGATTATTTTATCATTAGTATTATGTCATAACGCGCAACACATTTTTGTAGGAAATAATTCATTCTGGACTTATTTAGCCATTACTATTAGCATCATGATTATTCTAATGAGACATGGGTTCGGGGCCTAGCCATTACCACTGGACTAACACAGGGATTGAGTACATTTCTTAATCACTAGAGGTCGATTCTGTGCCATCGTCGTTATCTCCCGCATATAAACCTTGTCTTCTACACACATCTAAGGGCTCCTGCACCTTATGAATCATTCCAAAGGAATCAAAGTCAGGATGTGATATGTAGGCAGGGTACTGTTATAATTTACTATAGAACAGTATTAAACCATCAAAAATCAAGCCCCAGGGTGTGCCTTATAGGCTTTTCTGCACCTCCGGGTACATCTTATAATTGTGCGTGTTGCGCCTTATACGCGGGAGTTGACAGTAATGGATGACTTGAGAATCAACATGTACAAAACAACGGAACATAAAATTCAACCATACCATGGATTTTGGACCAATGGAGAAATGAAAAGCAAAACATTTCAATTGATTTACTCTTAAAAAATATATTTATTAGTATAATACATGTAATATATACACATGCTTTCATTTTGATGATTCACTTTGGGTTTTCTTATTTAATAATACAATCGGTTAAAATGTCACAGGGACAAGTGAGGATTTTTCTGTGCTGTATTGTTTAATCACAGAAATTGGCAAATTACTGAATTTGTTATACACATAATTGTAATCTGCAGGCTGTATTATCATCAACAGCGCATGTGTTTCCATAATATAAATGAGGCACTTTGGGTTATTCTACTTCTCTAGTGAACGTATTTGAGTTAATTGTTATTAAATCATGATGCGTTATGAGCACATATATATTTTCAATTTACATAACTGTAATCTAAATAATACATACCCTGGTATTAAATGATATCTTGGCACAAGGCATTCAGCTCTATAATACACCAGTTATCTTTCAGTTAATTACAGTTCTCAGAAACATGTACAGTATATACAGTGAGGGTTTCCTCTGAATTATATACACTTATAAAAATAGTTTTGCTGCAAGATGTTCCTTGTGCGTGTAAAGGGACTTTCAACTAAAAAGTCACAAGTAGAATGATAAGACCAGAATGTACATACATGTATATAAGCATAGCCATACCTATGATAAAATAAGATTACTTAACCATGCCATACTGGACATAACATAACACAGGTTATCAATGCTTACTATGTCATTTAGCTTATTACTTTAATATGAGATGTACGACTGTTAGCAGAGGTACAAAAAAAAAACCTGCATTCACATATCCTTTTTCACATCATTCTGTATCAATATCATATCTTAAAACTAAAAGTAACCCTAAAACTTTCGTAATTTTACATACTCAAGACACTGCAAAATTCAGAAATGAAAAGTAGTTTTATGAAGCAAATTATAAAGCGGCAAAAAGGGAAACTAAAACTTTTATAACTCAAAGATACATGTCTTCGGTTTCAGAAAAATAGGAGTATAAATTCTGCAAATAATTTTGGAATAATTCAAGGTAGGAGAATATGATTGCAGAACTGACAAGTTGCACTTCATGACTTAATCCTATTTGAAATCGACTAAAAAATCTAAAACTTTCAAGCCACAAGACTATCTGTGTAAACCAATATGAGTACCATGGCCGGTGCAAGTATACATGACAAAATAAATAGTGTTGTCCTTTAGACAATAATTAAATCTACATGGGAAACTGATCAAAGTGAAACAATTTTGTATAAATATTCAGGCATAAAAATGAACAAAGGGATAAGCCGACAGAATATCAAACAGGATTTGCATTTCTAAGTTGACATAGTTCTCAACCATCCCTAGGAGAAACAACTATGAAAACAGCAAATTAAAAGGCTCAAAATAACAGAAATAAATAAGTATTAAGCGATAGCAAACAGAAATGTTTACTTTGATAGAGAATCTGTCTACAACTTTACACTGTGTCCACTTTCGGTTGGCCATACCCCTGTTAAGTTCAAGGGTAATACGCTAGGTATATCAACTGTTTCTGTCAAGTTTTGCTGTACACCATAAATGCAGGTCTGCTCTGATATGTCCAATTTATCTGAACGCTTCACCGACTCCTTTTTACACTAACTTAAAACTATTCCTAACACAGTTCTGAGAATTTTCCTATGTTCATTGTCCTTTTGTTTTGCTCTTGTCCTTATGAACTTGAACCAGTGTTACATTCTTTCCATCTTCATCATCCTCTGGTTTTTCCAACACTTTGGCTACAGTGACTTCCAAGGAGAAAGTGACACGCCTCTTGCGATGCCCACATGGGATAAGCATTCTGTTTACGGTAGGGAGTGACTGGCTGAGAGCGGATTTCATCTTGCGTTGCCGTGCTCCAAAAGACTGACACTTTACTGCACCGTCTGGACTGTCACTACTCGATTCATCTTGCGAAGAAGATGATGCAGTTGATTCTCCATCTGATGAGGTATTAACGTCCTGCGAGTCGTGTAGAACTAACGCTGAGTCACTCCAGCACCGCTGTGGTGTGCTGCTCATCAGAGGTGTCTTCTGACCTTCAGATGACCTTTCAAGGTCACTTCCTGATTTCTCAAGGTCATGGAGGTCAGCCGTTCCAGCTCTAATGTCAGCATATGCATCACTTGGAAGGTAGTCATCTTCGCTCAGTCTCAGGTCTGAAGATTCAGAGCACAATGAGCCTGTGTCATCTGCGCACTCTTCCTCCTCTCGACAGTTGAAACACCTGAATTTAAATTGAGAAACATTACAATAAGATCCGAATTTGTGTAAACAACGAAAAGATTTCAAAACAGAATTCTTAGCTAATAAATATCTCCGAAATACAAATTATATTTACAATTTCACTAAATGATTACCAGTAGATTGAAATCTCCTGTTCTAATGGATTTTATATAATTCAAAATACCATAGTTCCTTGGTACATCCAATTCACGGATTAGGAAGCTTTAATTAAACAATGGCCACCCCAAGGAGCTACCTCCCTTACCCTCCTGGTTTTACTGTAATCTCCCACGTATAAGACGCAGTGCACGTATAAGACGCACCCCTAACTTGCCAATGGCTGTTTCATGTATAAGACGCACCTCTTAGGGGTGATTTTTGTAAATTCAGTACTGTTCTATAGTAAAATTACCCCCCCCCCCATAAGACACACCCCCTTCTTTGGGAAAACCTTTAAGACGCACCAGGCATTTGTTTGGCCTAGAAGACGCGTCTTATACACGAGAGATTACGGTATTTGTTTTTCATTCAACCAGTTACGCATTTTACAATACAAAATTTCATTCAGTCTGAAATGGTCTAAAACCTGTGACTTCTGCCTTAACTTTACGGTGATTCTAAAAAGAAGTTACATACCTAGCTCTGGAGCTGCATAGCCGGCTAGCCTCCAAGATGTGGTCGGTGACAGATGTTGTGTCACGTCCTTCGAGCACTAGCTCTATTCGCCGTGTGTCAAGTTCAGACTGAACGAAGAGATGCAGTGCCTTGTTGGAGAGATATACCCGATGCAGTAATATTCTGTGAACAAAAGTAACAAGAAAATCAACCTAGCTATCAAAATATAATCTCAGTGAGACTTCTTTCCTGTTTTCCGAATAGTTCACTGAAAGTCCTGGTGTGCCAATCAACAAAAATCAGGGAGTGGTGGAAGTGCAGAGCACACTTAATATAATACACTATACTTGAGAGCAGTTTGGACTTACATCTCTTATTCGGGTGTCTAATACAACAATTTTTTTATTTCTCCTTTAGTTTGGCACAATAAAGGCATTTCCTTATTCAAGTATATGCATTGATCACATTCAAAGTGATAACTCTTACCCCTCCAGGAAAGTCTTCAGTCCGCGAATACGCTGTTCTATGACGGCTGGTTCAAACTGACCGCCCCACCACGTTTTTGGCGGCAATTCTGGTGGGGAACTGCAAGGTAAATAAAAGAGTGCCATTAATCACACTAACGGTAACTGGAAAATCAACGTCCATCTCAATTTGCTTTTTGCTTGAAAGTTCATTTGCATGGGATATATATCAGTAGGTAAGTGAGAGTTAATAAGGATGACAGATGACAGACACATTTTTTGTTGAGAGATATCACATGCCTTTTCCTTGAAATTGCGTTGGATGTATCAGTGGATAAGTGGGAATTGTAAGGATGACAGAAATTTATGAATTTGATTTTATTGATTAAAAAAAAAAGTGCTAAAGCCTATACTTACACATCATTGTGGTCAGAAGAAAGCTGTTTCCTCAGCCATGTGAAATCTGAGTAGCGCCTCCGTACATAGGACCGCGGTAGTGTGAACGCGATGTTATTTGTCTGTTAAGAGGAACAAGCAAAAATATAAATATTAATCAAACTTGGAATACTTTAACTAATGTTTAAACATAAACTTTCAAGTAACATTATCTAAAGATATTATGTCTGACCAATCCCAGAACACTTAATATCCTGTATTCAATTTCTAGGATTGGTTAATTGTAGTGACTTATAAATGTATATTAGAATGGATGAATATATTGTGCCTTTCTCATCTGCCATCTTATTGTAGTGTGACTCTAGGGTTTTGATAAACATCAGTACAATGCCTAAAAATCGTCCTGTTCATTATTATTAGCGTCAAACGGAACTAATATGTCCCTGGAGCAATACAAATTTCGCTCCAATCTTCCTTTGAATGGATCTACCGGGGTATTAGTAGGTGTGGGTGGGGTTGACATGTGAAATATTGATTTAATCTCAAGTCTTATCTCAGTCTGTGTCTTTGTCACCTAAGGGTGGTCATATCACTGATCGACCTGTCCTCCTAAATGTTCCAGATAAGATTGGACACCATTTCTTTTCACATAATACGTTTCTCAATGGGTTGATTTCATTGTGCAAAGGCTTATACATGTATTATCGCCAAAATGTAATCTAAGTGTCCTATCACATATTTAATGACACTTTCCGTTGATTTAACGATGTTTCCACATAAGACTGAAATCACAATGTGACATAACCATATTTCCTCATCCATTAGGCAAAAACTTTCAGAGAAAACTTAAGGTACAATAGCTTCATCAAGTTAAATTCAGCAGCCTTCACACCTCTACGGAATAAACCTTTCACTTATTGCACAGCTACCGTAGTTGCAACATCTTTGTAAGGCACATAACTCTAATCTGATCATCATTTTATGCCAAATAAGTGGAATTTTAAACCTGGAGATGCCACTCACTGATCACCAAAAAGTTGGAAATCCTATTTTTCTCAATTTCCTATAGGAAATACATGTACCTATAGGAATTACGGTAAAAAATCCGGAATTCCTAAAAAGTTAGGAAAATTGGCATCTCTGAACCCGAGTACCGCGTAATTTACTGTGTGATGGCCATTCGGCAGACTATGACAGCTGGGGTAACTGAGGGATTATTTCGTCTTAATGTGCTTAAAGATAACCTATGTATGGCACATTCTGTAAGTTCTTACTGTCACTGTGTGTGAATAAATGACTCTAGTACAGCACTGCCCCAAAGTAGTGCATATATTTGATGAGGTCAGAACTACCAGTGATAAGCACGATTACTGGGGAGTGTATTTTATAATCATTATCTAATAACAACTGAAGCCAGTTTTCTCAGCTACTCAAATCGAATTTGATATCTTAACTCACAACAAAATAAAAACTTGTTAGGACACACCAAAAAAATAAGTTGGTCTATGGTTCACCCTCTGCCTATTTTCGGAAATACTAATTTTTTCTTTGAAAAAAATCTTGTCTACGGATTTTCGCTCGCTTCAGTTTCTACAAGTTCTCTTTGTAATGTTTGGCAATTTAAAAAAAAAAAAGAAATTGTTTGCTCGCCTCACTTTCCCAGCAAGGAAACCATTGGACGCCAAAAAAATTTTCGCTCGCCTCATGAGACCAGCCTATGGCTACTCTCTTTAGTTTCCTAAATTACATTTGTATTACCACTGGAGCGTGTTCAGTTTGCGTACAGTTCTACGTGTTCTATTCAAAGTCTGCTAAGCCTCCACCTATTAATACACATGTATTGATAAGTGGAGGCTTAACAAACAAGGAAGGGTTCAACTACGTGACTCGTATCACAGTTCTTGTCCACGTATAGGGTTAGGCATTAATCATTTCAAAAGATTTTTGTCAGCATTTCTCACTTCAAGTAGCATTGATAGGTTTATCATGATAAGCAGATAATAGAATTGAACTCCACCGTGTGACCTCTTTTATCTAAGAATGCTTCTTTTTTTTCTTAAGCAGAATTGATTGGTTGTGGATGATATGCTTATATTTACTCACTGATGTGTAGTTCACATGAGTGTCAGATGAGCATTAGCTAAGTAATGATTTCAGCTTTCTTTGATTAGGCATAACTTAACAGGTATTGCCAAATCAAGGTGTGTGTGTGACCTCAGCTTTCTTTGACTCGGCATTACTTCACAAGTGTGGAATCGAACACCTATTTGCTATACGTTGTAGTTTTGAGAAAATCCTGCATTGTAGTTTTGAGAAAATCCTATAATTAATACAATAGGTAATTAGTGTGGGATCATAGCTAATTTATTGTGAGATTAACTGTAAATTTCAGTTTTCAACAAATGGCACAGGTTCACAGGCAGAGGCCAGTGTAGAAATGTATGCTGACTATAGTTTCAGCTTCCCTACGATGAATTAAGTTATTTTCCATTGTACAAATTGTATGACTGAATCAATAATGAAAAAAGGGTAAACAAAGACTCCAAGATATGGCCCATACAAGTCAAATGGGGCCACCCTTAAAAATATGTTCGTTTCCTGTCCAGAGGGTGGGATTTCTCAGACCCATGAGGGAGGGAGGGGGAAATTTTTTGTTAGGAAAATATTTTTATTTGTCATCAACATCGTAAGCAGGGATGGCATGAAATTGCCATAACTTTCTAATAGTGATTGGAAGCCTAGATTCTTGAGCTGACGGATAAAAAAAAATAATCTTTTTCCGGAACTCAGGAAAATTTTTTCCCATTCTCACAAAAAAAAATCCACCAGGCCTCTGGACAGGAAACGAACATATTTTTAAGGGTGGCCTGGCGTATGTCACATGCTATATTGCAAGTGTACACTGCAAGTTTCGATTCAGTATTCAAATAACTACATCCGGTAACAGTGGTTTTCCATCTCAGATCAAAAGAGTTTGGTTAGGCCACACCAACTAAATTAGTTGGTCTACGGATCACCCTGTTCATATTTTCGGATATTCAATTTTCTTTTACTTTGAAAAAAAAATCTTGTCTACGGATTTCGCTCGCTTCACTTTTCTTTTTGAAACGGTTTATTTGATCCTGGTTTACATTGCTCAGTTCAACTGTTCAACCCAGTGGAAACCAATGGGGTGTGAAGCTAGCACCACCATATATACAAAAATGTCACAGGTGAAGGACTCAGTCCTAAGGAGATGCCCCTCAATGTGAAATTATTCAGTACTATTATGGGACAATGGTATTCTCAATTCTATGTCAAATGACCAAGCAGTCAGTGCTAACATCTGAGTGACAAATAGACTAATTGCTGACATATATTGACTAAAGGCATCATGCCATCAATAAAGGGTTAAGGGTGTATTAATGCATAATGCCATCCATAATAGGTTAACTGTGCACCAATGCATCATGCCATCCATAAAGGGGTAACTGTGCATCAATGCATCATGCCATCCATAAAGGGTTAAGCATGTGCCAATGCATCATGCCATAAAAAGGGTTAAGTGTGCATCAATGCATCATGCCATCCATAAAGGGTTAAGTGTGCATCAATGCATCATGCCATCCATAAAGGGTTAAGTGTGCATCAATGCATCATACCATCTATAAAGGGTTAAGTGTGCATCAATGCATCATGTCATCTATAAAGGGTTAAGTGTGCATCAATGCATCATGCCATCGATAAAGGGTTAAGCATGTGCCAATGCATCATGCCATCAATAAAAACATCCAGATAAAAACACAGAATGACGTCAACATTTTCAATTAAACACCAGAGAATGGAGAAATGAAAAGACATCCATTCAGTGCAAACAGGGCATGTGCCCTGGGTGGCTGAAGGTATTGATGTGTAAAGCTTATCAACAGTGATAATGCACTGGTAACTAGCATTTGGATCTAAAAGGTTTAAGCATGTGATCAAGCAATGGCTGCCTCCATTGAACAACTTGTTTGATGCTATACAAAAGTAGAGGAGGGGTCTGTCTTTTCTATTGTTCATATTCCACTAGTCACTAGGTGCAGTCAGTAGTTTATACCTGCAAGCATATGAATTCTATAAGGGACCAATGGAACATATCTATATTATATTGAACAGTACCAAGATACTGCATAATTATGCTAATTATGCAAATAATATGCATGGATATGGAATGTTTGGTATCAATCTGGGGTGTTTCGTCCCCCCTAAAGAACATGCCCCCCCCCCCAAAAAAAAATTGTTTCGGAAAAGAATAAGCGAAGTACCGTAATCTCCCACAAGGGGGACACCAAGACCTTTCTTTTGATATGTTATATGCCATAATGGTCATAATAGGGCATAAGGGAGCCCAGGGGGGTTCAGGGGGCCCAAGCTACACACAGGTTTTTAAATTTTGAAAATTCACTCAGTAGAACCAAAGTTATGAATTTTTCATTTTTTTTGAGAATTTTCCAAAACTCTAGGTGCGTCTTATACGCGCACTGCGTCTTATACGCGCACTGCGTCTTATACGCGGGAGATTACGGTAATTTTTTTAACTAGCGGCATTTTCGGCCTGACCAGGTCCACCTGCGCCCTACCTCCAGCCAAAACCTATCTGTTTTAAGTTTCACCGGTGAAAAAGGGCAGTTTTGAGGAAGGAATGGATCAAAATAAAGGGTTTTTTGGGACGTGGGGGCAGACGCCAGTCCAGGCACTGGCAGAGAGGTCCAAGAACTGGCAGCTTTACAAAAAAAAAATCCTGTCTCCCTTAATTATAGGAGTTTCCCATAGTGTGACCTATAGATTAAGGGTAGCTCGAGCTGGCAAACGTCATAGCGGTCTTTATTTTCAAATCTGCACAATGGGAACAAAGTTATCGATAATTTTAGTCTATTACACCAACTAAGCGATCTTTTGCTGATATTGAATGCATGTTGAATTGATGCATGTTGACTGGACAGTGTACAGGCTATCATTACGCAGCTCTAGGCAAGTTCTGAGTGAAGAGGGCGGGCTGGATTGATGCATGTTGACTGGACAGTGTACAGGCAATCATTACGCAGCTCTAGGCAAGTTCTGAGTGAAGAGGGAGGGTTGGATCGGTGCATGTTGACTGGGCAGTGTAAAGGCTATCATTACGCAGCTCTAGGCGAATTCTGAGTGGGGAAGGTGGGTTGAATTGATGCATGTTGACTGGACAGTGTACAGGCTATCATTACGCAGCTCTAGGCGAGTTCTGAGTAAGAGGGCAGGTTGGATTGGTGCATGTTGACTGGGCAGTGTAAAGGCTATCATTACGCAGCTCTAGGCGAGTTTTGAGTGGGGAGGGCGGGTTGAATTGATGCATGTTGACTGGACAGTGTACAGGCTATCATTACGCAGTTCTAGGCGAGTTCTGAGTGAAGAGGGCGGGTTGGATTGGTGCATGTTGACTGGGCAGTATACAGGCTATCATTACGCAATTTCTGAGTGGGGAAGGCGGGTTGAATTGATACATGTTGACTGGGCAGTGTACAGGCTATCATTACACAGCTCTAGGTGAGTTCTGAGTGAAGAGGGTGGGTTGGATTGATACATGTTGACTGGGCAGTGTACAGGCTATCATTACACAGCTCTAGGCGAGTTCTGAGTGAAGAGGGCAGGTTGGATTAGTGCATGTTGACTGGACTGTGTATAGGCTATGACTACTTAACTATAGGCGAGGTTTGAGTGGGGAGGGTGGGTTGAATTTGTGCATGCCTGGGCGGAGGGTAGTATCACCCTGTTATGACCAGTCTCATAAGAACAAAATAAACCAACAAAATATGACAAAATAGTAAAACAAAGCTTTGTATACACTTTTATAATTAAGATGAATAATGTGTCCATATAAGCAATATAAAACAGTTTTAATTTGACTAAATTTCTCTACAGAAATTATCAAATAAGGTAATTTACAATTGCACAGGTCGACTCATGGGTAATTGGACTGTCCGATTCCGTGTGCAATCGACCTCCCGTGTCAATGCAATGGAGATGCCAAAGGGCATCTCCAATAAAACAAATAGAAGTTTTCACATAGTTTCATTCTACAAGTTTTCTCTTTGTGATGTTTGGCAATTTTTTTTTTTTAAATAAAAAGTTTTCGCTCGCCTCACTTTTCCAGCACCATTGGACGCAAAAAAAAATTCTTATAAAAAAAAAAAATCGCTCGCTCACACCATTTTTCAGAACCAAAATCCGTAGACCAACTTTTTTTTTTTGGTGTGGCCTTATCAAGAAAAGTATTACAGCAATTTAATTACATGTACGATTAGAATGGGACCCGTGCAGACCCACCATTTCAAGTGTTAGGTATATCTGGTATTGAGTGAGTAATAGATGTTTAACGCCATTTCGACAGCTAAGGTCATATTCATGGCGAGAACTACTTACACAATTTCACAGGGGAATGTGTTGGTGCCCGCGCATATGTGCACCACACACATCCTGAGGGGATAGAAAAGAGGAGAAATAGACCCTTTTAAGTGGGCTAGGGAGGCCCTATCTGGTATTGTAAATGGAGGTAGATAACAGGATACATGTGATTACCTACATGTATTACAGGTAACAAAAGGTGCCACAGACACATGATATGCTTCATCTGATACCACCTGTCCTGTGCCTACCACACCCCAATAGTTACATCACCTGGACAGGATAATGACTTCAGTAATTTTCCAAAACTCTGGGTGCGCCTTATACGCGGACTGCGCCTTATACGCAGGAGATAATGGTAACCCCGATATCAGACAATGTACTCCAGCTTTCGATTGTTCACACAATGTAGGCATATAAGCATGAGAGGGTTAAGGTCACGAGAAAGGAAATCAATATTTAAGACCTTGCCCAAGTCCAACCCAGTCACATGAGCCACCATATGTAAGAGTGTCAGATTAGATGATACATAATCGACATGTATGCCATACTGACAATGTGTGGGGTCGAGGAGAGTGAATGTTCTCCGGTTCACAGCGTAATCATTGACCAGTTTCTAAATACACATAACGACTGTTGATAACCAGAACCCGGTATCGTTTATCAGATGGTCATGACTTGGACGGAATGACAACGCAAAACTAATGATCAATATATAAACATTTACAAAAGTAGATGAGTGACTTAAATCACAAGTAGCATTGTTACATCAAGATATCAGTTTGTGATAGATCCAAATGAGTTTGCCAATTGTTAGCAGCCACATGTAAGATTTAATCCTCGGTAATATGAAGAAACTGGTGAAATAAAATTATCACGGAAGTCAGTACACAATGCTGACATGCATACATGTTGGGTCAAGGTGGACACTTCTACCACCCAATGCGTCACATACCTTATCATTTTATATTGAATTTGAATTGTTTCATTATCATCAGTTTCTCTATCGTTTCCTCTTCTTTCACTGGGCTTTAAGTCTGATGAACTAACGTGTATACATCTTGATACTACTACTTATTCGAGGTAAGTTTTGAAAAGACATCAAGAATCTAACTTCTCTTTATTTTAGGACCACTCCTAAACTCCATGTCACTATTTCTGGATACATGTACTTTTCTTTCCCTATATAGATCAAGCCGGGAGATCAAGCAGCGATTCTTCTATAGACTAGTCAGAAACCGATAGATCTGCCACCACCACCACCATCCTCCAAGTCAGTAATGTCATTTGGGAAGATTCTCTTTAAAACACACATACAGTTACAAGTACCACCTCAGAGAGGTTCTGAATTACTTCTGAGATGCTGCTGAGACAAGGCACTGATCTCACTTAGGGACAACTGCTCGGGGTATATAAATACCCAATATCCCATGTCCACCACTTGGGCGGGGCAAGAGATTATCCCAGCGATTAGTGTCATCATTAAGCCCTTACACGTGCAAGCCTCACGTGCACATTGGCCATGTGTCTATCCGTCCTCAGAAAACCACAAGGCAATCAAGCAGCTATGAATGACACTCTGATTTTCTCTGGTTCTTAATCTTGATTATATGTATGAAAATTTATTTCTAATTTTACCAGCATATTCGGATCAGTGGGGTGGTTTGGGTGAGGATGAAGGGATGTACATGAAATACATTAGATTTATGTGAATACTGACATGAAAGATATCTCTCTTCACATGTGTATCAACAAAAATTAAATTCGTACAGAGGACATCAGATCACCATGTTTATGGAGAAAATTATAAAGAGAAATACTTACATTTATTGCTATTTCATAAGTGGTGTAGCGGCTTCCATCGGTGGGTAGAACGATAAGTGGATTCTGTACCCGAACCTCCAGTCGGCTTCCATCATATGACACGTTTACTGCCAAGTCACGGTCACAAGTCTAAGTAGAGCAAGAACCAGCATTTACAATCTGTTTGATATATGCAATGATTCTCTGAGTTGCAGTATGTTATACTGCAAATACTTCCTCAGACCCTTCAGATATCTAATTGGAGCATGTCAGAAATCTCAAGTAAAAGATTAAGAAGATTGCCTTTGATTTGCATAAAAGCCATGGTTTATAGTAATTGTACACTAAGTTTTATGACACATATTCCACAGTTCTATCAAATAACTACCGAATAATTAATTATCTATTTCATTTATGTGCCACCGTACAGCACATGAGGGTAATGCATCAAATAACTGATGAGATTAGTTAGAACATGTCGCAGATGTGAAATTAACTTTTTTTCCCACACTCACTCAACTCGTAGGTTTTTTTAAATTAGTAAAAAAAATATCTCTAAACTGGGCTTAGATTTTTCTAAGACGGGTAGGAAAATCAAAATCGTAGGAAAATAACTTATTGTTTTTTTGGTGTTTTTTTCTCTTATCGCGGAAAAGAAAATAGATCCATTAATTCCAAGTAGACTTTGGTAAATAGGGTAACTCGCCCCTGACTCGACCACTAGGCATGTTGGTACCTTAAGTCCACCACCCTAGGTTAACTTCTTTCAAATTGCAACCTGCCCCAGCTGACTTTGCACCATTATCTACAATATGAATATCCTTCACATGACACCAACAAGCTTGATTTGTTCTGAAAATCACTTGATATCATGCAGGATGGTCGACTTAAGGTACCAACATGCCTAGTGGTCGAGTCAGGGGCGAGTTACGCTAAAGAATGAAAAGCCTGAATGAATTGAGGCCACATTTATGTTAAAACATCAGCTTGTGACATTTTCTATTCTCTCTGAATCGAGAAAATATGCTGTATTCATAGTGAAAGCAGATGACCATCATATCAACTACCAGCATACAGCAGTGCTATCTCTTATACTAACAATATCACTAGTTTTCACTCAGATTATAAGTGATAACAGTGTTGATAAGACCATCACGAGCTGAGGCTTTGTGATGATTATGATAGCTTGGCTATAGATGGGGTACGGCGGTTTCTAACCTGGAGGGCAAGGTACACAATGTATATGTAGAAGGACAGTGCAGTGTGCTACCTAAGCTATCTACCCTAAGTCCTCGCCTATGAGGTGCACCTCGCATATAAGGCCCAAATGGGTTAACGAGAATGCTATATGACACAACTAGGGCCTGATTTTGACTTTTGTTTAATATCAGTCTAATGTAATTTGACCCCGCCTATGAGCCACACGCTCTCATTTGGAGATTCTATAAGGAACAGTAGGCCTCAGATTAGCGTATAAGTCTTTTGCTGAAGGTACTATGGTATAAGTTGTTAGCGGTACTCTGATGAAAGAGTGGTCTGAATCTAGACCAAGTGCTCTGCCCTACAAACCCCCAGACTAAACCCCATGACGTCACAATTGACCAAATGCAACAGAGCTGTGACTGTACGGCACTGCTAGACTACATTGGAATGCTCTCCATATCTTTTGCTGGACCATGATTGTTCATATTCTCTGATTAATGGCATTAAATAACCCAGGAGAGGGTTTCTAAATGATATCATAATGTTGTGCATTTCAATACTCTATTTATAAACATGGTCTAAAATGGCCTCCACATATAATCAATGCAGTACCTGTTGCATTTGACCAATTGTGACGTCATACAATGCAGCAAAAAGACCTGCTGGTCTCCCTTATGGTAATGCATATTTGCCTAAGTATGCTAAAATTTTGTTTATTAGCACAAAGAGTACCAAAATAAATCAACATGAAAAAAAGGATGGTCCTTACTTTTTCGTACCTTATAGGGGGTATTTTTACCAGGGAAATAAATATAGTACACTTCTGCAGAAAGTCAATACTCAAAACTCAAATGATAATATATCTCACCTCTATTTTACTGTTACATTTATGTCTGTAGCGCTCATATCTAGCTCGTCGTCTTAGTGCAGCGAGCTCATGCCGCCGCTGCTCCTCCATGGTCACCAGATGAGCATCACACACGGCCACTAAGGACCTCATCCTCAGTCTGTAAGGTACAAATATAGCACAAGATGAAGCACTGAACTTTGACAGAAATCTATCATTCTGTAAGGGTAGGATGAAGTAGATACTATAAGCTAATCAACAGAACTGAAGCAACGCCACACCCACACCTATGGCTAAAACCTTTGGGCAATACCGTAATCTCCCGCGTATAAGGCGTGTCTTATACGGGGGGGTTTAGTTCTCATAGGATCCACAAGGGGGAAACCAAGACCTTTCTTTTGATATCTTACATGCCCCCTTGGTCATAATAAGACATGAGGGGCCCAGGAGGGTCCGAGGTGGCCCAAGCTACACATAGGTTTTTGAATTTTGAAAATTCATTCATTAGAACTGAAGTTATGAATTTTTCATTTTTTTGAGAATTTTCCCAAACTCTAGGTGCGCCTTATACCCGGGCTGCGCCTTAAACGCGGGAGATTACGGTAACAATAAATTATTGGTAAAGGGGAAAAAAATATCTATTGGAAATTTATTTTTCTAATTTCTTTTTAAAATAACTCTCCCTATCTATTCATTTGCCTTTTTTTCTCTCACTGATTAGTCTCTTTCCTCCAAACAGTGACAGAAACAGTTGACAGAAGGAAAACTGTAGAGAACGTAGAAAATGAGAATGTCCATTCAACAGAGATTCCACTAAATGTCAAATAAAATGCTGTCATAAACAGATACCTCCAGATTGTTACACGTCAGTAAGAGATTCTGAGAATTGACTGATTAGATACTGGGATGTCTACAACCGTCAACACCAGGAAGTTAGAATGCGTTATACATGTATCTATACATTCATTAATAACCCTGGCTCGTGACAACCGCTAAATCTCACAATTTACATAAATTCACATTAATGTTGTGAAGGTAGCCCTGGGGAGTCACTTGCTAGGGTTATCATGCACACACCACATGGTGGATACACTCCTGGAGGGTCATCTTCACAGGAGATCTCCTCTTGATTGCCTACCTTAGACTACATTGATAAGAATGGGATAAGAGAAGCACAGCGTTCATTAGGAAATCATTATTTCTTGATAACAGACGTCTAGGCAGTATTGGTCACAACAGAGGAGGCATGGAGTGAAAATGACACCCAAGTATACATGAGAAAGCAACTGTCCTCCCATTTGAAAATGTACACAAGGACTGAGTAGGAATCTAACTGCAGGAAAAGATACATATCTCACCAATAACATCAAACACCTACAGCTAAATCACTCAAATGCACGTGAGGAAGTTCAATCAGTAATGACTATCAAATAGTTCCATCACAGCTTCGACGATTTGAGTTCGGACATAAGATTAAAGATATGATATGAAGGTAACATAAAAAACATTTGAGATATTATTAAACCAACAAATACCAAAAAAAAAATTTAATAGAGGTGAGTCAGAGTTACCGTCGTATCTTTAACATAGTGGCCTTAAACTTAAAGTCCCTGTGCAGCTATGACTAGAGCAGATATGTACTACCTGCCCGACAAAAGTAAAACTTACGAATTAATATTAATTAATAAATTTCCAAAACATTATCATTAATTAATAATAAATTTCCAAAACATGAAGTCAGGAATTCCTTGATAAACCAGGGAAACTGCCATCTCTGCTAGAGTGAAAAAAAAACTTACTCTCTCTTAGAGAACTCGGTGGTCCTGCCTGGTAGCGGTATGGCTGATGGACAAGGCATGATGTCTACAGTCTTACATGGAACTGCACAATGACTAGGCTCCACCTCCCACCCTTATACTACTACCCCCACCCCCACAGACACACACCGTCACCCACCCGGACACCACATCTAGTACTGTGCCAACTGTGAACTCTACTGGAGGGACACCTGGGTAGGCAGCATCAGTATCAAAGACTATTAAACGGTAGCTCTGTGTGAGAGCGAAACTGTGAAACATTTGTACGGTACATGTATACCAGTGTACTGGTCACTGACCTGTTATATGCCAATTGGTTGTTTAGTTTGGGTTGTGGTGAATTTAAGATAAACTGTGCTAATACCTACCTCGAGAAAACTATGCACTCAAATACAATACACTTATCATAGAAAATCCAGGTTACACTCGTTCGATATTCTCCTAGTGGTATTCAAAGGTAAAGTTGTGGTGGATGTCAAATCTTTTTTTTTTTTTTTTTGTTATCTGGGAATATGAAGATGCATGTCACCCTAAAGGTGTGGGCATGTCCTAATCTTTTTCCTCTAATCAATAAATATGACAAGTTACATGTCATCTTTGTGTTATCTGAGTTCGATACCGTCCATATGATGTTACCTTATCTTACATTTCTGGTAATGATATCTGTGACTTTTCCTATAATCAGTGGTATCACTAATAAAGGTGCGTTTATTTCAAACTTCGCACCCATGATAGGTTGATAAGCTATCCGTGAGAAAATCAGAATCAGCAATATAATTCTCGATACACTACACTGGGCATTATATCCACGAAGCCATATTTATGTCAGTTGATTAAGGCGGCAGTGTCTGACTGTCTGACTGTCAGATGTCGCACTCTGAGTCTCACTGTCAGATGTCGCACGGTGAGCTTTCTCAACCCCTCCCTGTTCCACCTCGCCCTTGCATGGTAGCATTCTCACCCCCCCCCCCCCCCCACACACACACCAAAATAAGCGACTGTGGGCGTTCTCACCCATCCCCAATCCCAAATTATCATAAAGGTCACGTTCACATCTTCAGATGCATGTACATAGTCCTTCAACAAACATTACTCTAGTATACTCAACTCCTTATAAACTAAAATTTACCTGTGATACTACCCGGTAGGTATTCGAAACTCCACACCTCATCAAGGCTTACTCATCACTTATGGGTCGTCCAGGGTTTGGTTCATGTCCCTGTTAACAGTGTTAGGAGGAAAGTAGAAACCAAGCAGCTTTACCTCACAAATATACAGGACAGTTTCGGTCGTTTATTCACTGTAGTGAGACGTGATCCAGATCCTGGGGTGCCTTGGGTGAACTGAGTCAACCCTTCAAGTGCGACATAGTACGTTAATGCACATTATGACCGGACTAGCTTGATACCCTCCTGTTCCTTGGCACAGGGTTGTCATCGATGCACCAATGCAGTGCTGGTGGACTGACTCGCCTAACGATTCCTGTTACCAATGCAGTGCTGGTGGACTGATTCACCAGTCCTGCATTAGCAATTCCTGTTACCAATGCAGTGCTGGTGGACTGATTCACCAGTACTGCATTGGCGATTCCTGTTACCAATGCAGTGCTGGTGGACTGACTCACCAGTACTGCATTAGCGATTCATGTCATGAGGGGGAGGGGGGGTCAGGCCGGCATGACAGAATTAATTTTCCATATACCTTCAGCGTTGCAAAATTGGCAACAACATAAAAGAAAACATGGGGGGGGGGTTAAAAATTGTTGAATTTGGCATAATGTCATTTATGATTTATGGATGACCCCCCCCCCCCCAGTACTGCAGTGTCGATTTATGTCACCAATGCAGTGCTGGTGGGCTGACTGAGCAATACTGCAATGGCGATTCATGTCACCAATGCAGAGCTGGTGGGCTGACTGAGAAATACTGCAATGGCGATTCATGTCACTAATGCAGAGCTGGTGGGCTGACTGAGAAATACTGCAATGGCGATTCATGTCACCAATGCAGAGCTGGTGGGCTGACTGAGAAATACTGCAATGGCGATTCATGTCACTAATGCAGAGCTGGTGGGCTGACTGAGAAATACTGCAATGGCGATTCATGTCACTAATGCAGAGCTGGTGGGCTGACTGAGAAATACTGCAATGGCGATTCATGTCACCAATGCAGAGCTGGTGGGCTGACTGAGAAATACTGCAATGGCGATTCATGTCACTAATGCAGAGCTGGTGGGCTGACTGAGAAATACTGCAATGGCGATTCATGTCACCAATGCAGTGCTAGTGGGCTGAATGAGCAATACTGTAATGGCGATTCATGTCACTAATGCAGAGCTGGTGGGCTGACTGAGCAATACTGCAATGGCGATTCATGTCACCAATGCAGAGCTGGTGGGCTGACTGAGAAATACTGCAATGGCGATTCATGTCACTAATGCAGAGCTGGTGGGCTGACTGAGAAATACTGCAATGGCGATTCATGTCACCAATGCAGAGCTGGTGGGCTGACTGAGCCATACTGCATTGTCGTTCATGCCAAGAACGACACCTGGCGGCATAATGTGCCATTGGCAATTATCCCTTTAAGGACAGAGCAACAATCGTCGCCCTGGCCATGGGGACGGCCTCTGAAAAAAGTATAGTTCCTAGAGGACGAGCCTATTTTCAATTCCTATACAAATCCTATGTAATGGGCATCGACTATAGTCGACGCTATGCCTACCATGGTATCGACTAAAGTCGATGCTAGGCCTACCATGGTGTCGACTATAGTTGATGCTAGCCCTCAATACATGAGGTCCGAGTTACTCCAGCAGGCACCCAAAGCCGGGGATATCTCCGGTAGGGGGCGTTCTACTGGAAGCCATGGTGGGTCACTGTGTAGCATGAGTATGGTCAGCCCCTGCTCACCCGGGAGGTGCAGGGTGGTCAGTGGACAACATACCATGCACTCACAGTGTCAGCTATGTGGGTCAGTGTGTGCATCATACACAGACCAATATCTCCTATTTCTATAAATCATAATGTGTTTATTTTACACACCAGCCAACAAGGTGTTCATACCCACACTATCATAATTTTTCAAGGCAAAATTCCTAAAATTACCCATTCAAAGTCGACTGTAAAAATCTCTCCCATTGACTCAGCATTGAGGCCTGGTCAGGGAGACCCACCCTGCTCCTGCTGCCTGACCGGCAACCAGCGCACAAGTGGGTGCGAGGGGTAACTCAGACCTCATGTATAGGTTAGACGGAAGCTGGGATGGGAGTATACGGCACATGGCTATTGTATTATTGACCAATGGGAGGCATCCCTGGAATAAACTGCGGAGTCGGGGGCTGAAGGTGTTAGTCATAGTGGAGTCGGGGTCTAATGGCGGCCCCCAGCTGATAATGGCTATGTGAGCTATATGTCACTGTGTGGATTCATATCTGATGCATGAATAATGACCAAACTGAAACTAAGGGGAATCCACAGCCCTACAATCTGACATATGTTCTGCAGATGTCAACCACTGCTAATGTAGAGAGTGGTAGAGATAGGCTGTGGTTAACCAAATGATGATTACTATCTAGTATCCATTTACATTTATCATGTGGTACCCAGACCAAACGTGTGGTTAGAGTAAATATATAGTCAGCCATTTTCTCCACATTTTCTGGTTCTCTGTGTAAAGATACATATTGTACATAGTAGTCCCTGGATATAATTTGTAATGTAGTTTTATTTTCTTTTTAATTCCTTTGAAAGAAATGTTCTCTGGTATGACAGCGGCCGGGATAGAAACTATATATCCATGTGGTAATAAACACATAATACCCAGCAAATGTGCTGATAACCACGTGCCTGAATCTAACCCTATTATTTGTAGCTCTATTCTCCACACTGCCATTTTTTTTTTCTTTTCTTCTCTTTTCCCTCCTTTCCTTCTTTTTTAATACCGGTAACAGAAATATTCCATATTTATATTGACTCTATCCAAGCCTCATGTGCTAAAACAAACTTCAAACACTACCGTAATCTCCCGCGTAGAAAACGCGCTGCGCATATAAGACGCACCCCAAACTCAGCACATGCATTTTCGTGTATAAGACGCACATTTTAATGCTGACATTTGTAAGATTAGTACATTTCTATAGAAAAATTACCCCTCGTATAAGACGCACCCCCAACTTGAGAGAAAGCTATAAGACTACCCAGCATTTTGTTTGGCGTAGAGGATGCGTCTTATACGCGGGAGTTTAGTGTAGTATGTGGTATCGGAAATTGAACAGATCAGACGGAAGAAGTATGATGCTCTTCAGGATGCTGATGTTAACCATCTTGGGGAGACAAAGTGCATTACTATGGACAAAGTAATTATCCAAATTGTCTGCTTCATGTAACCCAACCCGACCCTCCCCAGCAAAACAAAGCTGACCCTAAAAAGAACTTTCTTTAATTTTGAAGAATTATCGGTTTTGTGACAAGGTCTAGCAGTTTTTGTCGTTGTTTTGTGAGGGGGCGGGTTTAAATCGCAAAAAAAAAAAAAAAAATCCGTCCTACCCTACCCTTCTTTTTTTTCAGCACGTTACCTGAAACAGATATACCGTATCATGCTGAGGCCACACAAAAAAAGTAAGTTGGTCTACGAATTTTGGTTTTGAAAAGATGGTGGATTCCTTGCTAGGAAATTGAGGCGAGTGAACAATTTTTTTCTTCTAATTTTGCCATTTAGATGAGGTGGGGCTTATTTTCAAAGAAAAAAAAATTGTATTTCCGAAAATGTGTAGAGGGCGATCCGTAGACCAACTTATTTTTTTGGTGTGGTCTAATTTGTCATTTATTTTCATGGTTCATGAATGCAGCCAGGTGAATCTACCAGTGTTCAGGCATCATGCCCTCTTTATGGAGTTGATACACTGCCACTGGTGACAGCTAAACATGATACATGCATGCAGGACTAGTGCAATGTTTCCCCCATGTAACATTTAGTTATCAATCAAAGGGGCATAATTAAAAAAAAGCATTTAACGTCATTTCTCAGTGGGCATCATCATCCTTTATGACTCACAGTCACAGGTGGATGTGAAAGAGGATTCTGCTCTATCATATTACCGGTATTAAAATTTTGCCAAGGACAGCATACATTTAATGCCACAGTCACCATTAACTTAGTTTGCGTGTACCTCTCAGTGGGCCAGGCTGAGAGTTACGGCCTGACGTGTCGATTTTCCTCTGGTTTTGTAGATTTCAGTCATCGATAGGGTGCTGTTGAAAGGTATGTCTAGACCCAATCACTTTAGGCCATGATTGGCTGTTGAGTCCTAATAGGCTGGGGTGAAATTGACAACTGGGTAATTATAATCAGGTCTAGACCAGTTAAAGGTTCTCTCAATAGGGTAAAGTACATATCTTCCTCCTGTGCAGACTACCTTCATCAAAGAGGCCCATTATGGAGAATTTAGATACATTTTGCAAAATCTAAAAACATACAAAGGTAAAGGACACTTCTAAGTGACTACATTTGAAATTTCGGGTAAATCCACGTAGGATTGAGCTCAAGGGAGCTACCGGTAGAATAAAACCAAACTCAAATTTACAAGAGCTTTTTGAACTCTTACAGTCTATACCCACAACGTTAGTGTCCATGGGTATTGCAGGCTATACTACCATTAACTATGGCCCCATTGAAATTTCAATTTCAAACTCCCTGTCTTTTCACTATACTAAGGTAGATTTAGTATCCCGTGATGTGCGAGGATGGATCCCTGGTACACAGATCTACTCTGAAACACCAATTGAAAAGTTCTTTGTCTTTTCTTTTGAGTCAGGGTAGACGGGGTGAGTACTAGACAACTTCATAGGAATCTAAAATACAACTACATATTTCATATCAGCAAAAGTAATCAAACTATAGATTGGTCTTCACTATCGATTGCGCATGTGTAAATACAACCCCCCCCCCCCCACCTCACACCTAATTAAACAGTTAAAAAAGATTCTTAAACTATTTCTTGATCTAAGAATTATTATTCCCTATATTTAAACCCGGTCCCCAAGACCCAAGTCCAGGATAACGACTGTGCACAAATCACATGATAGCTTCCTGTACAATGTATAATACATGTACAGGTCATGTACTTATGATCTACCGATAACTTAAGCCCATCTTTTAACCCTTTAACGACGGCATGGTGTCTTTAAACATCCGTTATTTCCCGTCCTTCATAATAAATGAAGCACTGGTGAGATTAGTAACTTGGTCGCACCTCATCTATGCCAAATTTCAAGATTTAAAAGCTTTTATTAACTAGGAAAAGGTATAATATCGCCATTTCGATTATTCAATCTTGTAATCGTCATTTGGTATGATGCATGTTAGACTGTATTTATCCGTCATCAAAAGTGCATAGTGGATTTGAAGCAGTCCAGACGCATTATTGCATCAATTAACGGGCTACGGGCACCCCAGAAAAAAAATATTCCAGTTCGGAGGAGATAAAATTATGAATTAAAAAGTGATTTTACCCTCTAAAAACCTTAATATTCGTCCATTTGTGGCCTAATGAACCTGGGAATTGCGACCTGGGAATCGGACTCGCCAGCACTTCATCAGGGCATCATGACGATCAATGTGCTTGATGCGTTAATGTCTTATTGCAGCCTCTGAAGTGTTCCACAGCCCTTCAAGGTTAGCACTGTCTCTGTCCCGGAAGAGGACGCGGACATTTGACACATGTGCCAACATTCTGAATCCATGATTCACTGACTGGTCTATTGTTTGTAAACGTTTGCTACGGTTGTTTTACCATTTTTCTTGGAATTATTATTGCGTCTACAAGAATTGTATACTAGCCAAGTGTTAGTGAAGAAAATAATATTCTACTAAGTAAGGTACTTGACATGGATTATGCAACGTTATAACCATCAGGATATGTGTTGCGAAAATTATAAAAGATATTGAAAGTGCAAGGAAAAATGTCTGAGGAAGCAAATTATCTGAGGAGTTAAGTCTAAGTATAATAGAACATATAGAGGTGGTACCAGATTTTCTGTCTGAGGTAATAAGGGATCTGCGGAATCAAAGGGTCGAGGAAGTGAGGGCTGACTGTATACATATATTTTTTCTAACATGTTAATTGCTTGATTAATTGGTAAATCACAAATATAGTATTCGTTGGGCTTTTTATACTATCAGAACAAAGGTAATAATTGGTAATCCTTCTTCTGTGATGATAGTTGAACATCCTCATTTTTACACATTGTCATAGTGGGGGGAGGCAGATCTAAGCCAAATTACAGTCACAATTACTGATAATTGATTCATACTGGGATTACCGGTAGTGGCTTTGGTGCCGTGACTTTATATGTGAAACAAAGCCCACGCGTGACCGTGGGATCCTTTCATTATTTACATAGGGATTAGCTCTGGTAATACCTTCATCCTGTAGAATGTGGAACGATGCTATGGGGAACACTAACTTTGAAGTCGATGTATGTGCATGGCTTTCACAGTTAGTTGAGAAGAATAAGGCAAAGGCTTGCTGGGTTGGGGGTGGGGTGATATGGGATGGGTCACTGATAGGTTACTGGGAATGTATGGGATGTGAATGACCCGTATTCCGAGTTAGCAGGTTGTCCCATGGGCGCTGCCATTGCTGAAGCTTGTTATCAGCGAGTTCTACTGATAACACCTATCAGATGGGTACCAGTTGGTCCCCGAGAGGACCGCAGTAAATAGTTGGTGTCATTTCATTGGCTGATAATCAAACCAGCTACGACGTATAGGGCTGACCCGGGACACATTTTCAACCAATGAAATGACTCCCTCCATTCACTGCAGAATTTCTTGGGTACATTATGTAACACCTTGTAACCACCATGTGAGCTGTTATCAGTGCTTATCTCGCCACTTACAAGATCAAGCAATGGCGGACCCACTGGACCTCAATACTAAGCCCTATATTATGGTTTAGATGCATAAGTGCACGCTGACCCCACCTCGGAAGCAGACTCGAGCCACTCATGGGGTTATTGTGGCATAAGTGAGTAGTGTATAAATTGAATCCATGAACAAGGCCAGGGATGAAAGTCATAGAGCACGAAAATCCCAGAAATGGTCCAATATTCCCCCCAAAAACCTGGGTTTCTATATGAATGTATAGGGCATTAGCACATTAGGCTATGGAGGCCGCCATTAGACCCCGACTGCACTATGACTAACACCTTCAGCCCCCGTCTCCGCAGTAAATGCCAGGGATGCTTCCCATTGGTCAATAATACAATAGCCATGTGCCATATAGGGCCCTGGGAATTCAAAATCCCTGAAAACAGGGAATTCCCTGAAGACTTTCATCCCTGCAAGGCACACACCTACTTTAAGAGAATCACTGGTGCTTGGGTTGAAAAGAGTTTATGAAAAGGCAAACCCTATAGAAAGCTGTTGGGAGTTTTTCACGTATAAGGCTAATATAAGGCGGGCCCCATAGAGAAGGTACCGGTGCTTAAGTATTTGGGCCGGTTTATGTACTCATTATTAAAAAGGGGGAATTCTATGAGTCAGTAAATACATGTACCCCCCCCCCCGGCTACTCTGTACCTCAGTGTACCATCCTAAGAGCACACATCCGTTCGTACAAAGTCACAGAATAACTATTAAGACTTCGTACACTGCGACAGCTGCTGGTGTGGGGTAATACATGTATGAGAAGGGCAACAACAACATTATTTGTTTCAGGTATAAACCCGACCATAGCTAAGCAGTGCTAAGCCTTTGATGGGAAAGGGGGTGTGGTTGCTCTTTCAGTTTAGAATACATAGGAAAGGGAATTGCTTGAAAATATGCAAGTGGCATGGCTCGTATGCTTATGACCTTCTGGTTTTGAATATATATTAATCAATAATGAGAGAACCCCACTGAGTAGCTGTAAAGGAGACTTAATTTGATATATGGCCTTGAATCGCCCACCAACCTACTAATTCAAATATTTAGTACCCGGGGTGGAAATAACCCCTCCACCCCCCCTGCCACACACACACAACCTCCCACCGTCCTCATATGAATTTTAAAGGGGTCCTTCTGCTTCAAAAGGCTTTGCACTGAATGTCCCTCTCATTCAGATGAAATATCATTATGACCCTAATTTTTTTTATTTCAATGCCCAAAGCTCTGAACCACTAGCCCCCACTATAACAAATACGGTATCTCAGATAAATATCTACAAAGATGCATGATTTACCACAGGTGAAGTAAAATCGTCATTGCCGAAGTAGCTAGGAATTATGAGTTGCCATCTCGGATATTTGACACCCCTGCCTCATTTTTCCTTGAATATTCAGATTTAGGGTGAAAATTGAATTTTATCTGAATAATGAGTATTTTTTTTTTATAATAGTATATTATGGTATAGATATCTTCACGACTGAATCTTTTATCTCCCACCAACTGTGCCCCTGATTGTGTATTGAATCTAATAATTATCTAAATAGCATCATTTACCCCCTATGGCGCCACCTGCATGCCCTATGAAGACTAAGAATATAATTTCAGCCCACATATCGACCCCTGCTATTTAGTGGTGTGTGCTGGCCTTTGTTTGAAATCAAACAGTAGTCCTTGACACCACAATGTGACGTAATGTACACAATGGGCTGGACATGGTCCCACCTGTTCTCAAACCAATCAGCGACCGAGGACAAGGTCAATATGGGAGGTTAAATCTGATGAGGTAATATATTATATAATATGAAAGGTGCTACTACATAGTATAGCTGAGGGCGGGGCTGGAAGGCCTAGTATATAATCTATGTTCTCAATGGGAAATATTGACAAATCATTATGGGTGGCAGGGGCATTGAGAAACTCTGTTGTAGTGGGGATCGAGTTTGTGTAGACCTTCAATAAACTTTGTGAAGCGTGTTGTGACTAGGTGAGAATTAAGAGGCAAAGGCTGAGTTAGGCTGTGGTTGTTAAACACACTATCAAATAGCATTCCTTAGTTGAGGCCACCCTTAAAAATATGTCCGTTTCCTGTCCAGAGGGTGGGATTTTTCACACCCATGAGGGAGGGAGGGAAAAATTTATTTTTTAGAAAATATTTTTATTTGTCATGAACATCGTAAGTGAGGACGGCATGAATTTGTCATTACGTTTTAAGGTTTTGTGTTTGGAAACCTTGTTTCTTGTGTGAAAAAATTTTTCTTCAGAACTCAGGAAAAATTTTTCCCATTCTCACAAAAAAATCCACCAGGCCTCTGGACAGGAAACAAACATATTTTTAAGGGTGGCCTGATTAAGACTTGCATAGGTAGGCCTAGACACTGGCGGTAGAAAAGGTGAAGGGTTGCAATTTTGATGGGGGGAAGAGCACACACAAGCTGACAGTTCTGGAGAAAAAAGTGACACGCAAGTCTTATCAGTGGCAAGATGTTTTTTGCCAAAAAGAGACTCTTGCTACATATGTGGTGTGGCTCCAGGATCCTGGGGTGGATGGACGATGTGGCCAATGGACGATGTGGACAATGGACTATGTGGCCAAACCAAGGACGATGTGGTAAAATTTCTGGACCATGTGGCCAAAAGTGGACAAATGTGGCCAATCTGAGAAAATACCATGTGGCCATTTAAGAAATAGATTTACACCAAAACCACTTCTTTTTCACTTTGGCCACATCGTCTATTGTCCACATCGTCCACAGACATTGGTGAATCAATTTGGGTTAGATTTGGGTACCGGTAGAATATTGTAAAAATTATGCATGCATATGTCCCAGGGTAGAATTATGTGAGGGTGGGTAAATGGGTTCCTTATAGAACCCTTGGGAGAACCCATATTCTTATGGTAGATTGCCTTAGAAAAGATTGACCACATCATCCATCCAGTTTGGCCACATCGTCCACAACTTTTGCCACATGGTCTTGGCCACATAGTCTTTTGGCCACATCGTCTACAAATCCTGCAGGAGATACACTACAGGCGACCACAGACGGGCCAACTGGATCGGTAGTCAAGGAAAGATAGCCCGATCCGATTGGGAACATAGACTTGACCGGACGTCCATGCAGACGCTCCCGATCGGCAGGATCGGCCGATCGAGTCGGCCCCGTCTGCGGCCCCCTCACCAGGTACTGGAACCTTTTCTGCAAGAACACATGCACTAGTGACGAGGGCAAGTCACAAGGAATTCACCTCAGTGGACACTGATGAGAAGCCTAGTAGGGGAAGAAGGCAGAAATGTTCAACTGCTTGGGCCTTGAAACCCAGAGGGGGGGGGGGTGGGCACTGGTGGCTGTTGATGCGTCAAAGAGGGGGGAAAGGGGGTCTGTTGACTGAATTACATCTTGATATTGCTGAGTATTACCTACTGTCAAAGAACCTTAAGGGAGTAGTCATTTCTTAACAACTGCGAGGGGGGGGGGGTCGGTTAGTTGGTGGGGGACAAAAAATTTCAGACTTCTCTTAGGGGGTGACCAAAGTTTTCGCCACTTTTGAGCGAAAAAGCCTGCATGCCACTATTAAAAAATACAAAAGGGGGGGGGGAGAAAAGTTTCAGACCCCTCATAGCAGTGAACAGAAAAAATTACGCCACACAGAATTTCACTAACTGTCATTATTCATCAACGGGGGGGGGGGGGTGGTGGGGCGGTGGTTTGAGGGGGGGGACAAAAAATTGTCGACCCCTGTTGAGGGGGGGTGGGCTAAAAAAAATTACCCTCTTTTTGGCAGAAAAACCCGCACGCTACTACAGATCAAAGAGGGGCGTGAAAATTGTCTGAGCTTCCGGCGCTGTGGAGGTAAAAAACTTTCACATGTCCGCATGAACACCCATCATCCCCCCTGTTGATAAATAATGACCACTCCCTAATTTACATGGAACTTTCATAACAGCCCCAAAAAAGGGGGGCTGTTATGAAGGAGGGCTGTAAAAATTGAGCTGCAGTTTAAGGGACCGTTTAATTATTAAATTAATGACAAAAAAAGGGGGGGGGGGGTACTAAAATCAAACTCTAGTTTTAGGGCCTACTCTAATATCAATACATTTGGTTATATATTAGCCACACGCCATATCATATGGTCGTGGATCTACGCCACCAAATGGCCTACTTCTCAGACAAGTGGGAACCTCCATCCCCCAGTCAGTCACTCCCTCCGGATGTGGAGATTCCGTTGTAGATCAAGTCATGTGATCCAACTTTTAATATGTAGGCTAGATCTATATTTTAGAAATAAATCCACAACGAAATATATTAAATAATAGCGTAACCATCATGATAATGATGTGTCTACGAGTTAGAGCTAGCCAAAAAAGCAGACTGATTCATGCTCAACTGTAGGGGGTGAAGTGTGAATTCTTGACTTTGGTCAGTGAATTTTAAACCCAAACACAACGTCTGAAGCGTTGGGGTACCAGTATGCTTCACGAGCATATGCGAGTGAAGCATGCTAGTACCCCGACAATTCAAAAGTTGTGTTTGGACTTTATTATACCCCCGCCCCAACTAAGAATTTAATGTAAACAGCTGGGTAGAATCTAGAACAGCGGGCGGATGGCCGCAAGATTTTGACAATCTGTCACGAGTATAACGATGGCGAATTTTTTGTAAGATAGCCTCTGTAGGTACACTTGTCACTCTGATTTTTGAGAGGGGGAGATAGGACAATTTTCATTAAATAGAACCCCCTTTTTCAGAGATGTCAGTTCGATATTTGGCGAAACTCTGAAAATTATTTTTGGGCACTTCAAAAGTGGGGTTATACCCTAATCAGAGTGACAAATACCTTCAAAATTAATCACTTAGGGTTTGGTGTATCTTTAAGGATTATCAGAATTATAAAATATTCATTTTAAATTTTTTTTCTTATTATTTCTGTAGTAAAATATCACCTTTGAAACTCTGAAATCAGAGAAAATCTGAAACTCTGACATCTCTGCTTTTTATTTTTAATCTACATTTGGTCTCCAGCCTGTCTTCATGAAAGGTCAGACACTACATTTAATCTACGGCTCTCAACAAGATTGCATACAACCTTTACCTTCCCATCTGCCTATGGGGTGAGTGCCTGGGGATTAGCTATGACACCTTTCAGCTTGCAGCACTGACTGGGCACACTGTAGTGACTACATAGACATAGTGACTAAGAGAAATTATTATTTTATTAAAATGGCAAATGAATCATAGAATATATGGTTAAAACATATGTAAGACATGTGATTTAATTGTGTTTAAATGTGATGTGGTATTGCATTGTTATTGTAATATCAAAGAATGTGATATTTGTACTGATGTTATTGTATGTGATTGCTATGTCATTAATGTTATTGTATGTGATTGCTATGTCATTAATAAAGAAAGCTGTCTTAAAATGGCAAATAAATTATAGAATATATGGTTAAAACCTATGTAAGACATGTGATTTAATTGTGTTTATTTATGGATTGAATATAGAAAGCACATCTGACATTTTTTTTTTTTTTCATTTTTTTTCAACATTTTTTCTTAATAATTATCTTTTTTTCATATAATTTTCAATCAAGTGTAACATGGAAAGTGTCATAGATATGCATGATTAATGAAGATAGGTGATAGAGGTGGGATGGACCCTGGTTTAAAAGTTGGGGCCATCAGTCTCATTTTCTAGGGCCATCGGTCCCACTTGGGGCCATCGGTCTCTAGGGCCATCGGTCTCTAGGGCCATGGGTCCCGGTACCGTAGTCTTTTTGGCACTAGGTGGCTACACCTGGCTTCAAGATGGCCGACAATGATTTGGAGTTAGAGAGGGAGATTTGAAAATCACCTGGATTATTAATTATCACAAGTATTTCAAGACAAGTGCTTTGTGTAGGCACTGAAATACCTCCAGTGTGTGAGTCTGCTGCAGTAGAGGTGTGAAACTGTGATAAAGCTGAAACTGGGTAGTGTTGAACTCTCCTTTCTTTGCGAGTTTATTCTGAAGCCATTTACTGGAGGATCTTTACAAACAAGGGCTCATTTTAACAGGCTTGGCTAGACCTTTAAAATAAATATTTCTTGTACAAGGTTGAATGCAGGGAATTTTGCCTTTGACCCCATCAAAGTTCAACCAAAAGTTTAGAACCATTTTATGATGAGAAGATCATTGAGCACCTAAAAATAAATGGTTCCCACCTGTTCCATGCATAAAAATCATCTGGAAAATGTCTAGCTTTTCTTTTTCTAAGGGGCTGCAGTATTTTGACAGACCCTGCAAACTTTTTGGGCGAGAATATCTCTGGACACTTGTCCCAACCTCCCCCATGTTTGGCACTTATCTATCAATTAAAACCTTGTTATATACATTTTTTATGGTGAGAAATTGATAGCTGTGATAAAAATAAGTGGTTTTGCTTTTTAAATGAAGTTTTTATGACAATTTAAGTGGAAGTTATGATCATTCAAACATCCTGAGTCAAAGACGCTATTCTGCCGTGGTTCTGTCAGAGCGTGCAGTTCAAGGGAAAAGATGACATCAAAAATTTGCTTTTACATTGTTTTATTATGATAAAATGTATCATTATTTATGTTCTTGAGGGTATATCTTGCTTACCTGAAAAGAAAATTGCCCAAAATAATCATTTTAGTGATCTAGTCTATCTTGGATTCATCTTGCTTGATCACAAAATTGGATCCAAATTAAACTCTTAACTATGGCAGAATTCTGGGTTTGATATGGTACCTTTGACTGGTCGTAATTCCACTTAAAATTGACAAAGGGACTTCATTTAAAAAGGAAATCCACTTCTTTTCTCAAGATCCATCCATTGATCATTAGATAGGTTTAATGGGATAAAGTCTTGAAATATTAGGTAAGTGCCTACTTTGTGTATTGTGAATCTTTGGATATACATTGAGGGAAGTGTTGGTGGAAGCATTGGACCTGACGGTAAGTACCCAGCAAATCCTAGTGAACATGAGTCATGCTGGGTGAGGAATGTGTGAGTACATTGAGTGATAACGAATAATGTCATTTTGTGTGATACAATGTCAACTCTCACTCAGCTTGACAAACCTTCACTTCCTTCAGTAAGACCTGAGAGAGCATGCGTCAACATGTGTCAATACTTGTCAACTCTCACACTGCTTCACATGTCTTCACTCATTTCCATAAAGATGTGAGGGGAACTGGGTGAGCAAGTGTCAACATGTGTCAATACTTGTCAACTCTCACACAGCTTCACATGTCTTCACTCATTTCCATAAAAATGTGAGGGGAACTGGGTGAGCAAATGTCAACATGTGTCAATACTTGTCAACTCTCACCCAACCTCACATATCTTCACTCATTTCCATAAGGATGTGATGGGAACTGGGTGAGCATTCGTCAATACTTGTCAACTCTCAGGCAGCTTCAAATGTCTTCACTTACTTCAATAAAGATGTGAGGGGACCAGGGTGAGCACATGTCAACATGTGTCAATACTTGTCAACTCTCACCTAGCATGACATTTCTTCACCAAGCCTTCAACAATAAGAGACTATGGAAACTGTATGGATTCTTATGGCTTGTACTTTGCAGAGTGGGCCTATTGAGTAAATGTCAATATGAGAATTTATGTTTCACAGAGCAAGTTTCTTTTTTACATGGCATGAAATACATATGAATCAGGAACATAATGATAGCCAAGTATATGTGATTTAGTGCATACATTAGACATAATAGCTCATTTGTTTTGTCTTTGGGACATAGCACTGAATTGGAATTGCATATGTTTTACATGATATCTAAGTATCTGTTTGTCCTGGTTTGATGGGAAATGAAGGTTTAATGTCTACTGATCAGCTAGGTCACAGCTGATTAGAGCAAATATACAGGATCTCTTCATAGGCTGGTTAAAAAACTCTGTATTGAGTGATAATAGGGGCAGATACTTTGTCCAACATTAGCATGACAGACTGTGTGAGGAGATGTGAGCATGCGTCAAGATTCGCCAACTCTCACCCACCATGACACAACTTCACGCACAATGACACATTATGTACTATTCTGTGTTTTGATTGGTCCATTTCAAATTTCCCTCCCATTCCTTTGTTCTCCTCCTGCTTTCAAAACAGTCAGGCAGAGGCAGCCATGGAGAACAGATCTTGTGGTAGGTGGTCACACAGTTCTAGATTGATTTGACTTGAAATCCTATGTGATAAGCATTTATACAGTAACACATTGATATTATCTACAATCCCTGAACATCTATCTTGTTGCTGAATTCAGCTATTTGTCTCAACACCCCAAATTAATGTAGAACTTTCTATGTGAGCAAGGCTCAGGGAAATTCTGGGGGATTCAGGCTGCCATATGGGAGTGGTCATTGTTTATCAACTTGGATGTTAGTGGGTGGTCAAAATTAGATTGCTGCTGTTTGTTTATGACCATTTCTTATCATTTCAACAGGCATTCTCAAGACTGATACAAGGAAAATTCAACTCACACAGCTGACAGAATATCTATCCATTTTCAAGCAAAGTGGGCAACACATGACATGCAGAGGAGAGATATCTTCAATGGGAACCAGCATATGAACAGCTGAATTGATGTTAATAAAGTTATAAAATATCAGAAATCCACAACCACCTGCACCCCCCCCCCCTGCCTATCCCCCACCCACAAATTAGTCTGTGCGTCAATATATGTGATACTGTGTCATGACCCATGTGTCAGTGTATGTGATAATGTGTGATGACACATGATGTCATCATGTGTCATTGTTGGTGAAGGTTCACGCATGTTGACTCAACTTCACAAATTTGGCTGGGATGTTCACGCATGCGTCATATCTTGTCATGGTCCGTGATCACCCACGCGTCAAGTCCTAAGAGCGCATGGGGTGAGGCTGGCGCAGCATGACAAAAGTTGACACAGATTTGCTGGGTACTTCTGTGAGAAATGGCCACTCTGCCAGATTGGCTGACCAAACACGAAACAGACTACAACAAACACACTTGACTTGGTCTCTGAGGTTCCCTCAGAGTGTCTACGGAGTAATAATAAGGTGCTGTCTGCTGTGCCCAGTCAGGACTGAGTCTGAGTGGGCGAGAACATTGCAAGATCAAGATCATGACCCACTTTCGCCCGACCCCGCAAATTTGTAGAGTTCAGTTCAGAGTTTTGGCTCTTACTACTAGGCCTAGCCCTAGATGTTTACAATATGCTTTTCAAAACTGTTAAGAACATGCTACAGAAAAGCGATGAGAAATGACGCAATGACCAAAACAAATGTCAGCCATATCATACACCCAACCACTGAGCCAGTACCACGACCACTCCCAATCCAACTTCCAAGGCAAAGCTTTGACTGTTTGAGTCGGAAGCACGTGCTCATTTCCCAAGCCTAAATTCTACTCAGATCTCCCTGAAAAGCGAACCAAACACTTACCGTTCGTATCTGTGACTCCTCTAGTGTATGTTGTAGAAATCTCCGGTTGTTTTTCGGTTAGATAACGCTGCTAAGAGGTGTGACATTGACGTGAATGAGCTGAACCACCTCGCTAAGACTGGCTGCTTTGTGTTGTGTTGATGTTGTGACTGGGCTGGCTGCTTATTGGGTCATTCTGGGGTCAGCCCATCACGTGACCGACGACGACCTTATCCAAATATGGCGGGAGAAGTGGGCGGGGTCAGGCAGAGACGCTGGCGCCTGTTTTACCGGGCCGAAAAAATGGGTTGGGGGGAGATGGGTGGGGGGGCACATTGGGGTGCACCCTAAGCTGAGGTATCAAATTACATACAAACGCTACAGGCTTACCAATGTTAGGTCTTCGATTGATGATAGAAAAAATACCTCTGGATAGTTTTTTGATCACAGACTATAGGTACGGTTCCAGGTCTGTGGTTTAAATTGATATATAAAGAATAGGAAAATGCAAAGAAATCCTGGGAAAGAAATCCCATATCACGGACCTGAAACACTGGATTCGAATCAGTATAAGGGCTCTAGACCCCTAAAATCGACATGGCGACATGGGCATTTTTTAGCCTAGTGACATGGGACATTGGCACTTTCTTAAAATCGACATAGGGACATAAGCTTTTCTTAAAATCGACACAGTGAAATGGACACTTCTTAAAATCGACACAGTGACATGATCATTTCTTAAAATCGACATGGGACATTGGGGACCCCCCATCAAGGGCCCTAGTATAGCATTGCAGTCTATCAACTGTGCCATGGGTCCCTTGTGGGAGAAATAGGAACTACTAATGGTAGGCCTTAACATGACCTACAGAAGATATTTTTTTTGCCGCACTTAGCTTTGTGACAGCTCTTTGATTCAAAAAGCATCAGGAAGCCCTTGATTTGTAGTTTCTGACTGGCCCTATTTCATCATGATATCAAAAGTGGATATTTTTGAGAAAAGGCTCCAATTTTGAAGATTTTTTTTTGAAAAATTCCCAAAAATTCACCCCCTCCTAAAAAATATTCTTCTCATGATTTCCATAGGAAATGACTTGGGTCACTTAGATGAAGAACATAGCCATCCAAATCCTTTTGAATCATGGATCTATCACAATTCTAAGTGACAAAAGAAAATTATCTCCCGATTGCCACTTTATGAGTTCGGGGCTGAATTAGCTTTATATTTCTATCAGAATGACAAATCCAAGATAATTTATTTTCCCAACTTAGCTATGTAACAGCTCTTTTATTTAAAAAGCATCAGAAAGCCCTTGGTTTGTAGTTTCTGACTGACCTTATTTCATCATGATATCAAAAGTGGTTATTTTTTAGAAAAGGCTCAGATTTTGAAGATTTTTTTTTTTTAAATTGCCAAAAATTGCCCCCTCCTAGAAAATTTTCTTCTTGTGATTTCCATCGGAAATCACTTGGGTCACTTAGATGAAGAAAATAGCTATCCAAATCCTTTTGAATCATGGATCTATAAAAATTTTAAGGGACAGAAGAAAATTATCTCCTAAGGGCCAGTGACTGCAAGATTTTGTAGGAGGCTTCCATAGTTACCCACCAGGGGGCAGCACACTCACTTCTCTGCCCTTTTGCAGGATACAACTTGTTACATCGGACTATGCCCTCGGGGCCTACAGACTACCGCGTGGGAGTGATGCGAAAATTATGCGGACAGCAGCGGCTGAGGCGTGCTCTTTCCCACACTGCCCATGGCAAGTCTGGGAAAATGCCCCCAGGGCATCCATGGTAAGGATGATGCTCCCAGGACATGTAGGCCTATATAGGGTATTCGACTATGCCCTGGGGGCATCGTTTAGTACATGGATGCCCCCAGGGCGTCGTCAATTTTTTTTATGCATGTACAATTATCCTTACTATGAATGCCCTGAGGGCATTGTCCCCCATTGTTCTCTGTACTATGCCCCTGGGGCATCCATAATATGGATGATGTGTGATGATGCCCCCAGGGAATGGCGCTGTCATATCCCGAAAGTCGAGCATCCCAGAAGTTGGCCGTATTTTTCAAAATAACTTTACCCTTTTCATATTTCTATGGCATAGGGACAGTATCATTAGGGTTGTTGTCCTTTCAAATTCTATAAGAGGAGAGGGATGTTATCATGGTTTTTATGTTTTCAAAAGATTATTTATTTTCATTGATGTTTGTGGCCCATGAGCGATAATAGGCTTAAAACATACACTGCGCATGCGCAGCCAACTTCTGGGATGCGCCAACTTCTGGGATACGACAGCGCCAGGGAATGCACTGATAGTCATATGAGTCGAAGGTTGGAGAGTGCCCCAGCCTAGTAGACTCCTAATTCCCCCCTGATTAGCTTAAAGTCCAATATTCCCTGAGGGCATGCATGGATGTCCCAAGGGCATACCCTTGTTTAATACCACTTCATTTATCATCAACTTTATGCCCTGAGGTGTAACATTTGTAGACTGTAGAAGGAACCCGGGAGAAGGAAGATATGCCCTGGGGGGTATGCATACTTAGGCCCTTCTTGTAGCTAGCCTACATGTGGGTCCAACTTGTGGAATTGTACTACATGCCTGGAGGGCATGCTTTGGTCAATCATGCTTTAAAGAAGTAAGAAATATGCCCTGAGGGTATGTTGCCCTCAGGGCATGTGCATGTTTTTCTGGTCAATGCCAGAACGTCTAGATCTAGATCCTGAGGGCCGATACACGATGCCCTGAGGGCATAGACTAGCATTGGTAAATTGCTGATTTCTAGAGGGCCAGCAATATGCCCTCAGGGCATGCATAATTCCGCGCGGCAGTACCGAAAATATACGCGTCACCACAGGGGGCGGCACTGAATGCCCCCAGGGCATAGACCGATGTAACAAGTTGTATCCTGCCTCTCTTTTACAGATATACTATTTTCATTGCATAGATAACCTATCTGTGCATTACCATAATGCTTAAGTATAGTTATAGCTAACAAGAAATGCGGTTGTGACCGCGTAAAAAAACGCCTCCCGCCGTTAATGTAATTTTGTATTGTGAGACCTCATCACATGGGGCAAATGAAATCATCATAGCGCACTCCCGTCCCGCTTCGCGGTACCGCCGCTACGCGGCGTGGGAGGCGCTAAAAAAAATTACATATTATTTGTAAGAACAAGTTTTGAATAAATAGAATATAAGATATTTAACATGATGGCTCTGTGCTGCCACCTAGTGACATATAAGAATTTCCATTGCCATTTAGTGGCAAATGGTGAAAACACAGCCATGGCACACCTCTGCTAGGCTGGAAACCTACCCCTGAATTCCGCTCCCGCTACTCTCCCACTACATATAGGGCAGGTGGAAGCCTTGGCTAACTTGTTGGAAACTGTTGGATGTGCATGAGTGAGCACACTCTCCCAGCAGATGTTATCACTGATAGGTTATCTGAATATGTGGGGGAGAGTGTGAAATGAGACTGAGACAGACAGAGTGCAGAATAAACATTCACTAATCACCCCTAATTAAGGGATTAGGATAAGAATCTCTTTGATATAACAAGATTATATTTCTGTAATACCCCTCTCCCTGTCTGTGACCTGACCTTGACACAGGAGGAAGTAAGGGTAGAGGGGTTGGGGGGTGGAGCCCTATGCCTGCGGTAGTTATACAGACCGCAGATGCCCAGCGTACACCTCTGCCAGAGAAGGCCTTTCATTCATAACCAGTGTTTCAGGTCCATGCCCATATCATGGCCCTTATTTTCATTTTATGACCACTTAATTGAAAATGCCTTAACTATAGAAATGAATAGGAAAAAATATATTTTCATATTTTGCATCAAAGTGAATGAGATTCTATCAATTCCTCTATGAGACTCTCTGAAAAATTGGGTGGCGGGGGGCACGGTTGAAATGAAAAAGTTGTGAAGTTTTCAAAAATATTAATTTTCCCATAACTATAGGGTCCTATGGGAATTCAAATGGCATATGAATATTGTAGCGTCTTCGGTCTCCCCCGGATTAGAAATGACCACTCGTGACTCCGACAAGTATAATTAACAAGAATCCTTTATTTCCTGGCTTCCTCTGCCACACCATCTAAGTCTGTAACCTTCTTCCGGAGACAAGTGCTCATGCGATCTGCTGCCACCCCAAACCCAGACTGCCTGCCGGTGGGACACCTCCAGTATTTATACACTTGTAAGTCCACCAACGCTGGTGTATGTCACATACACCGACGCTGGCGACGCTCCTCCAGATAACAATAATTACGCAATGCTGACGTGACTCCACCTCTGCCGGCTTCCCCCGACCCCATACCAGGAATGTTTCGGGATCCAACGTCATCCGCTCGGTCTACGCCACAATATATTTAGTGTATCTATAGAAGTCAGAAATGAACTGAAGAAGATCTGTACAGGTAAAGTGGTCTAGTTGGGGTGAGAAAACTCATTAAAATAGTAAAACTATGAGTTTGATTCCTGCCACTGGCTTCTGTGTACCAGGTAGCATTTGTCTTTACAAAGGTCATATGTTATTATGCAGCTGGGATTTAATGTAGAGCTTGATCTTGGGAAAAGAAAATGTAGGCTAATAAAATATGATACGATTCCTTGAGGGAGTGGTTAGTTTTTAACAACAGGGGAAGTTTGAAGTTTTGAGCGCAGCTCACCAATAATACTCCGACCATGTTGTCACCTGTGTAGATATCATTGTCCAGCCTTCTATCATGACTTGTGTTGTGGATTTTCAGGTGGGCGCATCATAAGTTTTTTTGCCCTCCCCTCAGAGGGTTCAGAATTTTTTTGCCCCCCCCCCTTGTGCTATATAGCGATGCGCAGGCTATTTTACTAAGAAGGGGCTGTGTACAAATGACGTCATGCAGGAGGGGGGGAGGGGGGGTCCCACTGCCCATGACCAAGCATGACAAGGGGGGGAGGGGGGGTCATGGGCTGCATGACATCATGTCATAAAAAACTGCAAGTTGCTTCAGTTTTGGCAAGAAAAAAATGATTTGTAAAGGTAGGGAAGTTTAATGCATTCATCTGTTATGAAATATATATTACCTATACAGGCATGCTTTCCTCAGACACCCCACTCAATGGTTGTCACTGCCATCAGTGTCAGTGTTGGTCCACTACTCTATCCTACCTCTAACCCAGGCCCCATACCACTTTGAAATGCCCTTTTAGTTGGACTCATTTAACCAAAGGACCCCATATATAGGTTGATCTATGCGGGTAAGAAGTACCCTGGCATTGAGAAAGTAGAAAGTAGAAAGATTCAAATGACCCAACTTCTATTCTATTTGATAAATTTCACAATTCAAAAACCAATTGGTAATTTAGGGATTGCTCATTACTCATCAACAGGCCTGAGGGGTGGGGTAGATTGCCATACAGACGTGCAGAAATCTGAAAATTTTATGACCCCCTCCCCCTTGGACAGATTGCCCTGGTCATCCCTCCTGTTCTACAGTAGTTCACAGAAAAGGCATAACATTTTTCTCTGCCCCCTTCCCCACTTTGAGGTGTCAAAATTGTTTTCCTCCCTCCCCCCTCAATCTGCATCCTGCTCCCCCTGTTGATATATCACAAACTGTCCCTTGGAAACAAACAGCTTATTCTCTCCTTTTTCTAAATGGGACTCTAGGGGTTATGCCTTATATTATGCCTTACAGTAAAATGATTGTTTTGTAAGTGTGATCTTAATTATATATGTGTAATCATATTACCACACTTGTAATGTTACACTTGTAATTCAGTGAAGCCACTGTAATTGTCGGCTAGATCTGATTTCTTCTCTTATTTCCTTTCCTTTACTTCTCATGAGGATGTGAGGTAAGAGGACCTTTACCCCCTGGACATGTGCCCCCAGACATCTACCCCCAAACCATTTACCCCCATGGACATTTACCCCCATACATCTAGCCCAAACCATTTACCCTCATGGATATAATAAAGGTTGAAAAAATTAGGGTAGGTAGTAGGTAGGTTTTTTTTTTTTTGAGGTTGGCGCTTCTAGAACTTCTAATTTTTTTTTTCGACCGATTACCTGAACACAACAATGTTTTTTAGGCCTTACCAATTCACACCCATTATTAGCCCAGCACGGTTTTGGACCAGGGACGGTGGAAAAAGCCCCACCTGTTTCCAGCACCATTAAGTTAACCCAATATATACATGTCCCTTTGAACCATCTCAATTTGCTATACTCTCTTCATGTACTTTGGGCCGGGGGGGGGGGGGTATCTCTGCATGACGTCATGTTAAGGGGGGGTCAAGCATTGTATGACGAAACATGACAAGGGGGGGAGGGGGGGTCAAAAATGGCCAAAAAAAGCATGACGTCATTTGTACACAGCCCCGAAAGGGTGAAATTTGTTTCCCCCCCAAGAGGGGTCTGAATTATTTTTGCCCCTCCCCCAAAACCACCACCCCTCCCCTGTTGTTAATACCACTCCCTTAGTGGTGGGTATTCATAATCAAGTGATGAATCAGAAACTCAACACAGACATGTGGTTGGCCTGGAGGCTACCATCTTGAATGCTTCCATACTGTTGTGTTTATTCAGATCCCTGTAGGTGGCACTGCTCTAGTTTCCTGCCACAGACATCACAATTCCTAAATGCTATGTCCAAAATCCTAAATAATTCAGCAATTTAGTGAAAAATACTAAATTTTCCTGAGGTAGGACCTAAACTGTCAACTACCGCAATCTGCCGCATTTAAGGCGCATCTCGCCTATAAGGCGCACCTAGAGTTTTAGGATTTGGCCAGAAAAATGAAAAATTCATAACTTCTTTTCAACTGAAAAAAAATTCAAAATTAAAAAGCTGTGTGTTCCTTTGACCCCCTGGACCCCATATGCTGCTGATTGGGTTACATGGGAGTGTCACATATCAAAAGAAAGGTCTTGGTGTCCCCCTTGTGGATCCAGGGAGAACGAAAAAACCTGTATAAGACGCGCCTTATACGCGGGAGATTATGGTAGGTATATTGGGACAGTATCATACTTTTTGTGAGTGATATTACCCCACTAGACTTAAATCATTCTAAGAATGTGAAATAGGCCCTAGAACCAGTAGAAGGGCTCAAAAAGTAATCAAAAACAAGTGGGAAATAACATTTAGGAGCTAGGGGATCAGAGTCCATGGGTGACTCGTAGACAGCCAATGTATATAAATAAGACCATGTTCCAGGGAGGAGTCCAAAGTGCAATCAGATGTCTACCACCATGGGGTGATTGGTTATGAATAAGCAGAATGCACTCCTATAAGGTATTCCATATCAGCGGGGAAGCAAAGTCCAGGAGGTGTCGGGTGAAAGTAGCTTGTGTGAGGTGAGTATATAAAGCAGGTGCAGGGCCAGGAAGGGTGTGAATTGTCAACGAGTAGCTGGAAGCACAGTTCATCTTGGAATTAAGGGGAACATTGTATAGTCGTCAGCTCACAAGGAGAAATTATATAGTCTGAAAAGGAAATTATTAGTCGGAACACGGTGAATTTAGATAGCCCCTTGGGACTTAAGAACTCAAGGGAAATTATATAGCTCTACCTACCCTCTGCCTAGCCAGTACCACCCTGATTGAATAATACAGATACCTACATCACATTGGATGTTAAAGATTGCTCTTCCTCACTCAGCCATGGATACATATTAGAAATTCTTTATTCGGACTATTCAATGAAGTTCTGAAAGTTTACAAAACAATATGGTTAATGTTTGAAGATTCAGTGAATGAGATATTCCTGAAGTTTGGATATCAATAAGAAGTGATGAGAAATGTCGATATGTGAAAAATTAGCAATAATCTAAGATTAGTGAACAAAATGTATATTTATTACAATTGGAGTTCTTATGATCCAAGGAGATGAAAATGAAATGAAATCATTAGGATTGTTTTCAACATATATATATGTGCCTGCGAGTGTGAATAAAACTGTGAGTGTCAATAAAACTTCAGAGCTGACCATTGTGTCTTCTTTTTGTATTGGGTTTTGAAATTTAGACACAAGCCTTTACCACTTGACGCTAGTGAATTCCCAATATTATATAGTAAATTAGTTAAAGTATAGTGGATAACTCGAAGTTATTATTTGTTTATAAAGTTACGGTGGAGATTAATACTTAGCAGCTTAATTACTGCACATACCTACACCTCAAATCCTTCCACCCTCCTACAGCCCAAGTGCTTCATAGTCACTATCAGAGTGGGAAAAGGGGTGTCACCATAATCATTTTTAATGGCCTCTGGGTAATCTAGCACCACAGGGTAATATCACACACTCACACTTGTAAGGGAAATATCGCCCAAAACTACAATGCAGCCCCCCTACAAATTCAAATTTCCAGATAGTCATTGCCGAAATTAGTTTTTCCAATGTCAGAGTCCTGTAATCTAATGGTAAATCGTTTTTCAAGTCCATATTCTTGTCATTTCTCTAAAAGATGTGAGGTTGCCCTTGGATGGCATTTATCCACAATAACAAAATATTAGCCAAAAGTCGGATCACAGGCTAAAAATATTTATTGCGCACATGTATGAAAATTGAGGCCCCCTGGGGTGTATAAAAATAAGAGTTGGGGGCAACTTCCTTCTACCTGGGTATATTGATCAAGTGGGTGAGTAGGGGAATGAGAGAGATACCAGGGAGTGGATGATCACGGGGATGAGGCATTGAATGAATAGAACAAGGGAGTGGATGAATTGATTGGAGGATGACTGATTGGATGAGAGGGGAGATGGAAGAGCGCTCCCCCAACCAGCACCGAGAAGCCTCCATTGTGTTATACACGTACATGCATCCCAGTCAACAAAAAACGTTGCAAAACGTTTCCCTGTCTTTAACATGGCAAAACGTTTTAAAACGTTAAAAACGGGGTTTTGACGTTTAATAACGTCTTTTTTTGTTGAGTGGGCATGTACTTATATTTTTGCCACCATGATCAGCATAAACAGCACGAACCCCTGCTTGGCCTTTCGAGGTGAACACAAAACGAGTCAGCAAATCCTTTGTTTACACACTGAGTTTTATTCTGGCTGATATAGAGCAAAGTGAGTGAGTCATAGATGTTTAATGCCATTTTGACAGCTAAGGTCAAATTTGTGGCGAGATCTACATTACACAAAGTGTTACACGAAAGTGATTGTAGAATAGCTAAACAAATATCTGAATGGCATTAAAATGATATGATGAAGTCAGATTTTTAACCTCTCTCATCCCTATATATGATCCATTTTTTACGAGAATTGACCGTATATGGAGTTACACAAGAGTAAAAAAACCTGTATTTCAAATAAACGCTACAATGTAGCCCTGTGTGTGTTCCTTACCTTTAATATAAAAACAGAAGGAGAGATAGAGTGCGAGAAGAGAGAGAGAGAGAGAGAGAGAGAGAGAGAGAGAGAGAGAGAAGGAGACAGTCTACCCAGACTGACAGAGAGACAGAGATAAGATACTATTATAGAGATAGAGAGCAACAGAAAGAGAAATAAACGGGTATACAGAATTAATGGTGATGATATCTTTCAACTGTACATACCGTTATTGAGCATTTCACGTAGAATGAGACTAGTTAATTCAGGAATACATGTAACAATGATAATTTCTCAGCACACGCGAAACACAATTTATGGCATTTACTGTTACAAATACAGACCCTTTCAGGTCTGATTCCACATCAGACAAGTTTTCCATCAGGCATCAAAGTTCAAGGAAAATGTCATAAAACTGACATTCCTTTTTGACTTTAGACTGCAAAAGTGAACCTTCTCAGTCAAAACTTGACCATAAGTAAGTATGCTTTTAAGACCCGACACCCCTCGGAGGGTGCACGGCCAGGACCCATAGTCCGAATAGGCGGGTCCACAGGTACCAGGGGGGCTACCTGTAGGCTACACAGTACAGTGGGTAAACGTCTAGTCCCCGGGTCGAAGGCCCTCCAGGCAGCGATGAACTTCAGCATCCACCCCCTCCAACACCACAGCGAATCCTAGGTCCGTCCTCCAGGGGTCCAGTTAGGTAGTGCCATCCCTGAAAGGTGGGTAACATGCCCCGGAAAGTGACCTATCAAGAACTAGTGTCATATGGCGGTACGACTTCTAGGTGACAGGATGTACTTAGCATGACCAGTCCCACAAACTCGGCAGGAGCTGGATGCAACGGGTATATGAATCCCTCCTCCAGGTCTGACAACTGAGAACTCATCCAGAAGTAGGCCAAAGTGAAGAGTCGGTAGAAATATCCTCCATCTACCCCCGGTCGAAGGGCCTCCGCCCCGGTAAACTTGACCATACCCATAAGCCTAACTTTTAACTGGACAAGGCCTGATTCCACTTCAGGCAAGGCAGCAATATCTTACTGAAAGTGTTAATTTTTTTAAGCCTAACTGATAACTTTTCCAATTAGCTTCCAGATTTTCCACTTAAAGTGTGCCTGATTTAAAAAAAAAAATGATTTAAAAAAAATCACTTTTGACTAAACAGTTGATTTTGTCAAAATTTTGACTGACAAAGTTCGAGGATCATCTTGGCTAGAAAGTGTGATGGAAAGAGTGAACCTTTGATTTGTGGAATCAACTCAGACACGGTCAGCTGCCTTATGGAATTGACTGGCGAAAAGTTTGCCTGATGTGGAATAGGCCTTCAGATGGTATTGACACCTGGCAAGGACAATATGACGACAATGAAAATACAATTCATTGTACACCATGTTCTCTGAGAAGAAATGCTAGGTATTTGTATTATGCAGACTAGGTGAAGAAATCTTAGATAAATCAAAGTCAACTGTACTAACCCCATGGTTCTATATTGCAGTTAGTTTCAAGCACTCTCCTGAGCCATTGATTCAAAATAAAGTTGAGGTGCTATGACTCCACTTAACGATTCTATATCATAATTAAAGTACTTAAAGGTAGGTTACTCCAGGACACTGGATCTTGAAAGATGTTTTCTAAACGTCACAAGCATTACTGGGGCACTCCAGTTAGGTATGACATACCTTTATTAGAGCATTATAAGAATAGCCATACATGTACTAAAATAATCCACCAAATATCATTGATACAAAATGCAGAGGTGCCTGAGAAATAATGTGGGAGTATGTTAGTATTTGAACATGGGGATTCCTTGTTTTTCTTTTTTTTTGTTGGGGGGGGGGGCGTAGATGTAAATACTCAACCTATACTTTATTATTCATTAAATATTCTCAGGCATTAATAAATGCCTGAGAATATTTAAATTTAAGATATCATTGTGAATGTGATCAGTACCTGATAACCCGTAAGTTGATGTCTTCCTCCCTGACATATAAACTTAAGATCTCTTTTCTCTTTTTTGCTGACATAAGAACTTTACTGTACAGCTGATTATACTAGGGCACTATGAAATGTTCATACCACATTCAAACTATTAACGCATTATAGCAAAGCGAAATCATCCATGTGCTTTTCTTTTTAATACAGCACCACTGTCTACCTGTGACAGAAATCTAAGGTAAAATGTTTGTCAAGATCTCTCGCTGGCTCATTCGCTCTCTCTCTCTCTCTCTCTCTCTCTCTCTCTCTCTCTCTCTCTCTCTCTCACACACACACACACACACACACCCACACACACACACACACACACACATCCTGAGCTCTTCTCCTCTCTCATGCACACAACACTGTTTCCTACCAACTGCAATTTCAATGTCTTATATGAGAGACCGCTCCCGATCTGAAAAAGGCAGAAAAACACAGCCCACCTCTTAAGCCGGTGAGATTTTCTCACCACTCTTTCCAAAGTGCATGGAGAGAAACACATAGCATGGCAGGCTGGGTACAATAATCTTTCATTAAAATTACCGCAAAAAGACATTTTTAATGCATTGACATGTCCTTTAGCATAAACTTTCACAACATGAAAATAAAATTGATATTCTACTTTAATACTGTGTTGTATGAAGGTATGATGACTGCTCTATAAAGATACAATGAAACAGTATGCTTTGACACATCTACTGAGCATTGTTTTTTAGGGGCATCAAATCTTCTTCTTTGTGGGTCATAATCACCAGTGCTTTTTCAGCTCTCTCAGACAGGTACTGAATACTAACATCTGAAACAGTACAAAATAATACAAATGAATATTCCGGAAAATCTTGTACAACAATGAAGTTTTACATAATGATATTGCTGCATTGGTGGAGGTGATATTGATATGATAATTCCTTAATCTTTTAACGATGGTCTACTGTAATATACACAGGAAAGACATACACACATTGACATGAGTGAGTGAGTAATATAATTATGTTTAACGCCATTTCAAAAGCTAAGGTCATATTCATGACAATAACCACACACATCCAAGTGGATAGATAAGAGGAGGCGTAGACCCTTTTAAGTGGGCTTAGGAATGCCTCATTATAATTATATATAGGCCATAAGTCAGCTGTAAAATGCATCCCCCAGACTTTTTCAGGATTGATCTATTTAGATTATATAGAAAATAACCAATATTTACATCCGATCCCCAACACTTTTTTTGGCTGCTCCGCCCCCACTGCCACCATTCCGCCAAAGCCCTTGACCATTTTGGAATAAATATCACTGTCGGATAGCTATGCAATCCTAGACAACACATCTTTAACTGATCATGGGGTCAATAAATCTAAATGATGAGCAGTCACATTCCAAAAATACAAATACAGATAACAAATGCTATAACAATGCTTTTGATTATAGAGCAATGATAACTTCAGAACTGGTATTATTCAGAGAAGATTGGACCATTTTTTTTCAATTACTCTCATATCCCACAGATAAGGTGTGGCTTATATGTGAGGATGGACCTTTGGTGTGCCTTATAGGAATTTTTAAAATCTTTTCAAGGTTCCCCCACTACTGTAGAGTTATATGGGGGATTTTGGGAGTTACACAATACCCATAGGTTATTGCATTTTTGAAAATCATTGAGCAGAAAAGAAGTTATGTAATTTCTAATGTTTCTAACCTATCCACAAACTCTGGGTGTGTCATATAGGCTGAAAATGCCTAACATGGAGAGCATTCTGCTATTACTACCACGAACGTCAATTCACTTAATATTATACAAATGTACATGTACTTATAGATTTCAGAGAGGAACCTAGATGCATTCATGTTTTTGAGAGGTGATTGATCTAAATCCAAAATGGCTGCAAGCAACTCAACATAGTCAAATTTAACCCATGAGCCCAAAGTTGTATTCCTAGCCCTTTAATTTGTGTTTGTAAGTGAATAAGAAGCAAAAATACAGGCTTTAGATTTCTACAGTGGCCATATTGAAACATTTTGGCCATATTGGGTACAGGTAATGCTCTGAAAGTTGCAAAGTTCCATATTATTCTTCTCATTATCATGCATGGGTCGGACAAGTTTCATTGATTTATCCCTAAATTTTCATGTTTTTTTTTTAATTTACTAGAATATTAATAGAAATACCTCAATAATCAAAGTTTTGATTGTAAAATACAAAATATGGTGGCAGGTTTGGATTCTGTGGGATGAAAAACTGAGCGAGCAACCCTTTGGAAATAAGGCAACCATCATTTTTAGTAAAATCCATAATAAACCTGCCCTGGAAACACTTTGACACAGGAAAATGTGTTGAAATTTTCGGTCAGCAGAAATCTCACGTGTTCCTGTGACTTTCACATAATCTTCACATTACAGTGCTAGACATAGAGAAGAATTCAAGTTGTTTCCCAGGTGAGGCTACTGTCAACGAGTCCGTAAATGATGAATAAGGTTGAATACAGACGAATCAGGAATCCAGTTTGATATCCACTTTATTCATAGAAGTCCACGAGGTATAGATGGTGACACAGTATAAAGGTGCCCAACAGTGTCCAAGCCTAGCCCTTGAGCCAAGGGCCTTGATCTCACGTGAATGTGTGAGGTATGAAGTATGAAGGTGGAAAGATGAGTGAGCTGCTCCCTCCACAGGTATTTGTAGTAGGAGCTGCTCACCCAGCTCATCCTAAAAATAGTATCAGGTGAGCTAAATATAGTAACTGGGGAACTCCAGTGCAGGTATGTAGGGGAGATCCCAAACATAGCACTGGGGTTCACAGAGTTCAGTGTGGTTCTAAATATAGCTGCTGGGAACTCCCGGTATGCTGTGAGCTGCTCATGATCAATGGGCATGTCATTCAGCATGGGGAGTTGTTTCTAAACATTGTCTGCTAGGAATTTCCAGCATGCAGTGGGCTGCTTGTGATTGACGGCGTATCCTCCAGTGGGAGGAGGCGGGGTCACTGAGTGCAGTTGACACCGCCAGCCTTTGGTCTGTGGGTATGGCTTGGCTTGTGGGTAGACTCGGACACTGGGTTACATGGTAGAGTCAAAGGTGAAAAATAAATATGATAAGTACAATACCTATAACGGTCTACTGACAAATCCCCACATTCCTACTCGATTCCACGCGAGGTTTTAAGGAGGAAGTTCGTGAGAAAAAGGTCTACTGACAATATGTTTGATGTGTAATAATAGGTATTACATCTTATCATTTAAGTTGAAAGTTTACAGTATTAAGGAAGTATTTAATATTGGTTTTTGGTTGAACATGAATAATTTATAAACAGTACAAAACGAAACTGTGCCAAAGAGGTGTTGTTTGTAATTTTGACAAGAAGAATATGAAAAATTTAGGTCGTGGTAGGATACAAGGGCTGGATTATTTATCTAGCACTAAAGTTCACACAAGATAAAGGAAATAAAGACTGTCCTAAAACATGCAGTTATTGGCTTTAAGGCGGACCTTGAGGTAGATAAGTTAGTACTGAAGTTTGTTTCAGTACCGGTAGGCACTTATTATTTAGGTCTTGAGCCGATATACAATACAATATAATAAATAAAAACAGAGGTAAGGTAATTGATGACTGGCAAGTCGATCAATCATTCCTTATAATACTGGTAAGGCTTAGGGAGTCTGAAGGCTTTTAGGTGATATGTTTAAGGAGTTTTCTAAAAAATTTTTGGATTTTTTGGTCTTTTATTTATCTGTAGAAGTTTCTGTTAATTTTGTAGAAGGTTTGTCTTAGTCAATGGAAAATTTAGCATGTTTAGCCTTCAGTCTACCTGGGGTTATCATTTGCTGAAAAAGGACAAGGTTAATACAAAAAATAAAAGGCGGCTCTGGCTGATATTTGGATTGGATCTCAGTTGATCCTGCAAAAATGCTGGTTGCCAGTGCTTCCTTGTAAGATTTTTAGAAAAATATAAACTAGCTAAAACCCATAAATATTTGACATGGTTGGGTTTGAAAAGGTACAGTGTGAAGAGAAAAAAACTTTATGGCATCTTAAGATCACAAAACCTGCTGCCTGGCTTGTGTTTTTCATAATGTTCTTATAAAGGAAAATAAATGTAAAAATGCAGCGTGTTTTCATGGTTATGTATCATAGCCTTATACAAACAAGAAAAAACTGGCTTTAAAAATCAGTTGACTAGGCTGACTGAGTCAGTGTTCATAGTGTCCATGGGCGGTCGGTGAGTGAAGTGTGTCTCTACACTTTTAGTCCATAATATTAAAGACAGTTTCAAAAATAAATAAAATAAATAGAGGATGGTTAATGAAATTATTTTCTCCTTCTATGGCGACTCTGGTTTGCAAGACCCTTTGGTGGTGGGTCTTGGTGGTTAAAGACATGTGGGTTGAGGGAGCGACCTAGTGAGGGTCTTCTCCTGGATCTGGATTTTTTGGTGTTGGGGACAAAGTTTACAATTTTGCTGAAATGCATTCTGCTAGGCTTGCCTGAGTCAGGCTGCAAATTTAGATCGGAACTGTATGCAGGGTCCATGTCTATTTGTTCTGCTGAGAGGGAGGTGTCAGAGTCACTGTCCTCCTCAGATGAAGCTTGGTATGTTTTGGGTAGGGGTCTCCAGACCTGGGTCGAGCCAATTGTTTTGAAAGTTTCTGGTCTATTGTCTTTGTTCATGCTGCATGGGCAGCTGTAGCTATACATTAGGTGGGGACAATTTCTTCCCAGGGTGGCGAATCTAGTAGGTGGCCCTATTGGAGAGCAGACTCGTGTGCTCCAATGGGGCAGGCCGGTTGGTATGGGCGTGCCTGGTCTGCCACTATCTCCTGTTGGCCTGTCGATGCGGTCTCCGCCTCCTCGATTAGGTCGTTGGCCTCTGTATTGAAAAAACAGAACAAGAGAAGGGGGATTTTTAGTTTTAGGGTCGATCATAGTGCATGGATTACAAGGCGACCAACAAAAATACCAAATTGACAGGTAAGGCAGTGAATTAGGCAGTGCATATTGATGTGCAGTGTCACCGGGCCGGTGTAGACTCATGGCCAAATGTGAGCGGGAAACTGGAATATCCAGGGTCCAGGTTAGTTCTGCTGCGCGGCACGGGTAGCGCCACTGCATGGGGACCTGTTCTTATTTAGTTCATGCGAAAAACATTGGCTGGCGCCACTGAGCTGGCGTTTGTTCAGCGTTCGTGTAAGGACATGGTCAAATGGCATGGTCAATGGTGTAGACTTGCCATGGACTCATTGGGTTCATGTGTAAGGGTTGTCTCAACTCTGGGTTAGGTGATTCTGGGTCCCAAAGGTGGGTTTGGTTGGCTGGAATTTTGAATTTTGATGATGCGCTTTTTCGGAAAAATAGGTCCAAAAATTAACTTTATGCTCCCGTTTTGGATCCTGATATAAAAGAGAGCGGAGGCCATTTTGGGATCAGAAGGCGACCGAAAAACTACCCGGAGAAAAGGGCTGCTTGACAATTTGGAGAAAACTTAAAAGGGGACACCAGAAATATGATCGTTCATGCCCGGCTCGTTGTCATGGCCTCAGGGTTGGTGCTCGTGGCCATTGTGGCCGTCGGTCGCTTTGGGTGAGTACTGACCAGAGGGTTGATTTCCTGAAATTTTGGGGTAACGAGCGATTTGGGAGTGTGCCGGTGCATTGACACTGTGCTTGTTTTTAATTTTCAGGATCGTTCTCCTGTGGGTGATAGTGGGGTGGTCCCCGGTCCGCTGCCACGGTGTTGCTGGACCCTTTGATGGCCCAGGGAGTGGCTCGAGTGGGCCCTGTTGCGTGTTTGGTTAGCGGACGGTATGTATACTTTGAGTGTGCTAATTTTTGGAATAGGATGGCTGGTATTGCTTGTATTTTGAGTTGGTAATTTATAGGCGGAATTGGCATGGAATTTTGGAAATTAATGTGAGGGGTGGTTTTTCTAGAATGGGTATTAATTGTTTTTCAGAGACGTTGGTGCGGTGATGCAAGTTTGCAGCCGGGGGACGGAGAGGTGGAAGGAGATAAAAGATGGAAGATGAAGAAAAAGGGGCTTATCCCAGAAGGTGGCCAGCCTGATGCGGAAATTTGATTGACTGTGATTTATTGATGATGACTGTGATAATTAATATGTTGCCAAAGAGCCTGATTCCACTGTAATTCTACACCAATAATATATAAGAAGTCCACCACCAGTTAGAAGTTATGTTGTCTATTCTGGGCTTCTAAATTGGCAGGTCGGGCTTTCAAATCTCACGCGGGGTGGTATTGTTAGCTTGGGTCTAAAACAAGTCTAGTGATATTGCTAACACGTGCTTATGTTATTGTTTTGACGCAGATGTTGAGTGCGGGTGTCCTGACTGACGTTAAGTTGTCATGCCAATGTGGGAAAAATGAAAAGAGATCTGACGTTGGGGAGGCCGACGGCAGTGGTGAGACGCAGCGCCGGCGTTCTGACGCAGCGTTTGGCGGGGAACCAGACGCGACGTCAGAAACAAGATGGCGACGTCTCATCGTGCAGTGGGCCTTCACAGTGAGTCGAAATAACTGTGTTATTGTGGGTCGAAACTGTGTTGTAGTATGGAGATGTTGTTAAGATGGTTTTAATTGTGGGTGGGGTCGGATTTAGAGCTATTAAGGATGGGGATGATCCCCACATGAAGGTGTTAGATTGGGCTATCCGGTGGATTGGGCGACCGGGAGAGTCCATTACCAGGTTATATGGGGGGTGGCCGGCGGTTAATTGATCCCCACATGAGGATCAAAGTAGGTTTTTGATGAAAACTTACCGCTGGTTGATGTTGAGGGTGGTGCAAGCATCATCTCCGGTTGCTTGTACATGTATTTGTCTTTCTTTGGCTGATGCCGGAGTGGGGTGTACTTTGTGAGCTCAGCCGGGGAGTCATGGCGATCAGCCGGCCAGGACTCACAAGGTAGTTGTATGGCGGGGTCAGTGTCACTAGAGGCAAGTTGAAAATCGGGTTGTCCTTCTGAGGAGATGACCACTGTCATGTGGTGAGCTCCTTTTAAGACCCTGTACAGCGGTATTCTCCATAGAAGTGGTACCGGAGGATAGCGCTGCAGCGGGATCTGTCGGACTTGTCCCCCGATTATTGTCCTGATGTCAGACTTCCAATGGAGATCCAGGTGTCTGCCCAGGGGTGCCGTAAGGCGAGCTGGGGAGACCTTAGGGGCTGTGATGGTGGGGGCCCAGAGATTTTGTCCATAGATCATTTTGCCAACGGTGAAATCAAAGGTTTGACCATTAGCATGGATCTTGGCCACAATCGAAGGTGTCCTGTGGCTGTCCTGTTTGCAGTAGGGCCAGTGTCGCAGGCACCTCTTGGCGGTACTCCATGTGATGTACAGGAGGGTTGCTATTAAGATCCAGGTGAACATGTCCTGGTAGCGGTCAGGCGATTGTACAAAATCCAGATCTGTGTTTGGGGTCGTTTGTGGAGCTGGCCAGTTTTTGTTAGCCTGGCGTATCAGATCTTTAAAACAATCCCAACTCTCCGCATTAGCCATCTTGGGTGTTCGGGTTGCTGAGACTAATGTGATAAAGCGCGCCAATTGATTGACACGAAGATGGTTCTTAAGGGTTAATGCGCAGCAAAGTAGTGCCAGGAGGGGTGATACCAAATGTATCCAGGGTGAGAACTGGAGGTGATATCCTAGATGCATCAGGGAGTTAGTGGACAGGAGGGCTGACTGGTCCCTAAGTCCCTGTGCGGCTCTTTTAAGGGTTAGGGTGTCTTGGAAGAGGGGTGCTATTTTTTGATTGTGTAGGTGTTTTAATTTTTCAAAATTGGGCAGGTGAAGGGTCTGGGTAGTGGTTGCCATGGTGATGCCGGAAACATTGGCTGGAGGTTGACCAAAATGTCGCCACAGTGGTAAATTGAAGTAGGCCTTTGATATGGGTTCTAAGGTGAAATTTTGGGTGCAAGATAAATCAGAATTGGTTAAAATCATGCCGGCATTTTTAATGGAGCACAGGCATGGGACTGAGATGACTGAGTATGCTCTATTCTTAATTTTGACTTGGCCTGAATCTGTGCATTGGAGCATGGAAGTGGGATGGTCGGTTATTAATAGGAAGGTGCTGTGAGATAGGGGTTGGATAAGATTTGGTATGGGTGCTGCCATGTGTGCTTTAAAACTGCAGGTATGGTGCACCGCCTCTGGTAGGTCTAAAAATAGGGATAGAGTGCATGTGGGGTGTGTGGCCGACAACAGAGGTAGGGGTAGGTTACAGCTGATAAGGTGGCCGAGGTCACACATATCCAGGTCAGCTTGTGTAAACTGTATATAGTGTGAGTGGGTCTTGGACATAGCCAAGTAGCCGGGAAGTGGCTCCACCTGGGTGTGACCTACTGACTTAGTGTCGGAGGTGTCGAAAGGCACGGGGAAGGTTTCTATTCTAAATATAGAGAAGGTGCTTCCCCCTCTGGTTATGGGTACTGGTATGGTTATTAACAGGCTCGAGTTATGGCTCCAGTGCACATGTACTCGGCGCTGATAATAATAACTTATGGGTAGGCCTTCTAAAATAATGCCGTGGTGTGCCTCGTGCAGGAGGCTGGATAAATTGTTTAAACCTAAACTGAGGTCGTCTTGTGTGATGATGGATTGGGGTAGGGTGCCCTCAAGTAGATTATTAATGGTTAAGAGCAGATTTTCCAAGTCGCTTTGGAGGTCAATTAAAGACTCTATTTGAGAATTTGCTGCTGTGAATAACATGGAATAGAAGGTATCTTGTCTGGATTGGAGTTCCAATTTTAATAATATTGATGAGATGTTTGAATTTAAGTGCTCTAATTTTCCGGAAATAAAAGATAGAGCATCATCAGTGTCATTTTGGAATTTTGAGAAGATGTTGACAGAATTGTAATTAAATTCCGAAATATTTAACAAGAAATGTGTGGCTAATTCTACCACGTGCATTTTGGTGGCTAACTTTTTATCCAGGTCAGACATTTCAGAATTCAGAATATCAATTTCTGGTTGAGTTCCGAGGCCTATTGAAGCTCTTAAAATGTCACCAATGACTTGGCCGGGGGCATTTCTGGCTTTTCTGACGTTTGGAGGTGAAATCAATTTTGACAAAGTTTTTAGTGTTGTTTTTGACTTGGAGAATAGGCTCTGTATCATGTTATCTAGGGCATGGGCTGTGTGCTTAATGTATTGGGGTGCATCAGTGCTGATGAGAGGGCTGAGTAGTTTTGGCTGACTTAGGTTCTGATCAAAGGTCAAGTTAAGGCTGAAGGTCAATGGATAGTCCATGTAATTGGCTAGTAATGTTTGGGGTAACTTGGTAACAGTGCGCCATAGTTGGGTCTGAAGATGGTGTTCAGATTGTTGTCTGATGTTGAGGTGCAGCCGAGGAGCAGATGTAGGAATATACAGACTGCTAGGATGGCTGCTGCTCTAGAAAATGAGAAAAAATTGAAAATTTTGAGGATTTTGAAAATTTTGATGGTGGGCTCACTTTAAAAATAACATTAGCTCAGTCACAAATGGGATGTTAGTATGGTCAAGTATTTACAAGGGTCGGGGAATCTGTGGGTGGTAGGGTTGTTGTCACATGAAAGGTTTCATGCAGATGGACTGGTGCCTGTTGTCACCGTCAGGGGCGGCACACGAGCTTGAGCATGGAATCTGTTTATCTCGAAGACAGCAAACTGGAATACTATGCTGGCCGTATTTCTTATGGCCAGTTCACGTCCAATTCTGGAGTATTGGCGGGGTAAGTCCCTGAGGGGCTGTTCCGACGCTATAAGCGTGCGAGCACATAAAAGTGCTATGTATGATGCAGATCTATGATTAAACCTGCCCCATGGAGGCCGGCGGGGATTATCCCCAGCTACAGCGACCATGAAGGCTTTGATGGTTGCTGCTGTGGAGTGATTGCTCAAGTCCAGCTCCTGTCTTAGCACAGGGCTGCTGAGGTAATGTTTAATATCTTCCTGGGCGAGGAAGGTGATGAGGTGTTGCTGTTCCATGATTATGCTCCTAATTTCAAAAGGATCCATGAGATCACTCCTGATCCCATGTGGTCCAAGGAGGCTGTGTATGGTCCATGTAGCATTTGGGCCGTGCTTATTTGCCGGTGGGTCCAGGCTGTAAGTCATAAAAGGAAAAAAGGGGTCTAAGTGGGCTGTGAATGGGGGGAGAGGTAAAGGTGGGGAATTTGCTTGGCTGAAGAGGTTTAGTAAATTGGATTATCAATGTTAAAAATTATAGGTTAGTGGAGAAGTTCTTCTACATTTTACACACACTTAAGGCTCACACCGCCATTGGTTAATAGGGGTACCTGGGCACCATGATAATAAAAGTGCTATCATGTACAATGCTAGAACGACTGTTAAAAATCCTAAATGCTAAAATAGACCCATAAGATAATCCTACCTGGGCTGGTTGCATGATGGGTCTGCCATGGTCCCTTCCCAGACACTTGTTGCCGTGCTTAAGGTGTGGTGGTATTGGTTGTGGGTTGTGTTGTGATCAGATGTGGGTGGGCAAGCGCTTATAAACCTGAGATTGAGTTTGGCTATTTCTCAGTCTGAGATCTCCCATAGGTGGTATGTCTTGCCTTGAAAGAGGCGTAGGCCAAATATTATTGGTGGATGCAAGTGGGGTTGACGGTCCCATATGCAAATTAGGGTTATCCTGGCCTGGATTGGTTGGTGGTGAGATATTGTCTAAAGATAGCATATTGGGAAGCTTGGCGGGGGGGTGTTTTATCCCTGGCCAAGGTGATATGGTTGCTATGGCGTCCCTGTAGCTTTTAAAGACCTTGAGGGCAGTGTGTTATTGATTTGTATATGTGCCACCACAGCACTTAAGGGTTGGCGGAGACAGCGGTGTAAACATGGGGTGTGGGTGTCAGAGGTCCATCTTCCTACAATAGGTTTATCATTGGAAATAGTGGTCTTGAAGTGGTAACAAGCCGTCGCATGTGTGTATTGAAGTTTATACACAAACCGAGGATACAGCGCTGCCTTGGGCGGTCGGTATGTGGCTTGTGTAACCTAACCTAATTATTTGATAATCCATTTGCCAGTGTTTGGCGTTCCACTTAGAAGGGGTAGGTGTGTGTATATACAGTTAATCAAGGCAGTGTTGATTTTGGATGCATAGGAATTTTTATGGCTGTTAGTATAAATAGGTTGGGCGTTGGTCTGTGACTGTTGCTGTCGGTGTGTTTAAGTGGTTGGTGTATTAATGGTTGATTAATTTGGTTGGGGCGCGTGGCGCCTGTGGGGAATGAAGGAGGGTTGTTTATATGGATGTTTGGTGTTTGACACAGCGACTTATGGCCTATAATGGACGCTTAGAAATTTTTCTTGATTTTCTGGAGGGCATGGGGCTGAAGGAGATTGTTCCCTTTTTGGCTGGCCTTCCTCTCTTTTTCTTTATTTTGGGAGTGGTAAGACTCACGTTGGAGGGGTCGTCCTGGTCGGGGTCGTGAAGTGAGCTTGTGGGCCCTGATTGCAGCCTTTTTATAATGGCTTTGGCGCTAGCTCTTGTGATTGGTCTCCTTAGCCTTGATACATGTACTGATTTCTTCAGTATTTTTCCATCTTGTAGCCTTTTTAGAATAGCTGTAACTGGTGAAGTCATCCTCATTATGATGTAGGGGCCTGAGTATGTGGGTTGCAACTTTTTTGATGTGCATTTGACCAGCAGGGTGGGTATATGTAAATATACCAATTGGCCTGTGTTATATGAGCTCAGTTCTGCTGAAGTGTCATGTCTGGCTTTCATCTTTTTGTGAGCAGAGATCATGTTTTCTGCAGCTCTCATCTGAATATCATCCCTAAACTGTAGTAGGCTGGTCATAATTTTCTCCCTGGTGCTTGAGTCTTTTTCAGCTTTAATCAAGGACAAAGCTGCTTCAGTTGGTAGGTGTGTCTGCTTGCCAAAGACTAACAAATTTGGTGAGTAGCCTAAGGCGCTGCTTATAGTATTATTAATACTGAAGACTACAGCCTGTAGGAAGGTTGACCAATGCTTTTGTGATTTTGATACAAAAGCCCTGAGGGATGATTCAATGGTTTGATGTTGGCGCTCACAGAGACCTTGAGACCTAGACCAATGTGCACTCCCTGTCACATGTTTAATGCCGAATTTTTCACAAAAATATTTGAATAGTTTTGAGACGTATTGTTGGGCATTATCTGTGTTTAGTACTGAGGGGGTGCCATGGATACATATGACTTTTTGGAAGAAACCAAGTGCTACAACTGCAGCAGTATTTTCTTCACTTGTCCAGGCAGTCACATGCCTGGTGGCATGGTCGGTCACCACATGTATGTAGTGGGAGCCATCAGCGGCCTTGGAAAAAGGGCCTATTGTGTCCATGGTGACATGAGAGTATGCTGTAAGCACTGGGTCACGTAGTTTCATTGGAGTTTTCAGGTTTTTGGGTCTCTTTTTGGTGGTCAGGCATGTGTGGCAAGTACCGCAGAAGTCAAAAACTTCTTTAAACATTGATCTCCAGTAATACCTAGCCCTTATGGCTGTATAGGTTTTGACTGGACCTAGGTGTCCACCTAGGGGAGAGCAATGGGTTGCTTCCACTAAGGATTCTGTCCACTTTTCTGGAATTACAATTTGCAGTGTGGGCTCTAAAGTCTTACCCAAATTGGTATCAGTAATTCTGAAGAGGACTTCATCCAGTAAGATGAATTGGTCGTGGTTACGTAGTATTTGATTCATTAATCCTGAGTCGTGTGGCAGGCTACCTTTTTCAATGTAGTTTGCCATGGAGGATGCAAAAAGGTCTTCTTTTTGGCTTTTAATCAGTGTTTCTCTAGAAGGTGTCAGGGATTGGTGTTTACAGATTTCCTGAATTGCCCTTTCAGCTAGAGGTAGCACACGGCGGGAGAGCTTAGCTCTCTTGGCGTTTGCAGCTTTGATGGAGACCCTAGGTGACCTAGATTTGGCGGGCCTGCCTCTGGGGCGAGGACTGCTGCACTTAGGCTTGGGTGGGCGGGTCTTTTTGCTGGGTGCTGATTGGCTGGCTGCTGGAGGTGTGTCGTCCTGAGACTGGGACTGTGCTCGAGTGAGTACACACAGGTCAGGGTTCACACTTTGCTGCCTCTCTGGGGTGCCTTTCCTTGCTATGACGCCTTTTGGTGGTTTATTTGTGCTTCCCCAAATTTTGCCTCCTTTTAATATTGATCTAGGAGGTCCCAAACAGATGGGATTATTGGGAATTGGGTCGTCTGATTTGAAAACCTTTGTCATGGATATATCTGAAAATTGTACCCTTTTTGGTGGGAGGATAATTTTTCCTTGTGATCTAATTGGTATTGGATCATCAGAGCCAGGGGGATATTTTCTTCTGGACAGGCAATCTGCCACTAGATTAGCTCTGCCTTGTAGGTATTTCACTTCAAAATCATAAGACATAACAGTATCTACCCATCTTGCCAATCTGCCATTGGTGATATTTTCCTTCTTGTTGAAGAGGGAGACTAGGGCTGTATGATCTGAATATACCTTGAAGTGAGTGCCGTCTACATAATGGTGGAACTTTTTGACAGCGAAGATTATCCCAAGTAACTCTTTGTCAGTTATTCCATATCTGGTCTCTTGAGGTGTTAGACCTCTCCCAGAGAATTCAATGGGCCTATAAAAACCATGTTCATCTACCTGTGTGATAACTGCTCCTAAGCTGAAATTGCTGGAGTCTGTGAAGATGATGAAAGGTTTGTTATAGTCTGGGAATTTTAGGATTGCTTCAGTGCAAATTGATGCTTTGATTTTCTCAAAGGCTGTTTGACACTGAGTGGTCCATTTGAAAGTACCCTTTGTGGCTTCATATAGGGGTTTCATTATATGGGCGAAGCCTCTAATGAATCTCTTATAAAATTGTGCCATTCCATTGAAACACCTAAGGTCGTGGATGTTTTTAGGTGCTGGGAAGGTTTTGACTGGTGAGATTTTGTCTGGGGAAGGTGAGATGCCGTGTTGATCTAGGGTAAAACCTAAGAATTCCATTTTGGTGGTGCCAAATTCACATTTTTCTGACTTTAATTTGATGTTTCCTTTGATGAAAAGTTTTAGCACTTCATCTAGGTCTTGCAGGTGTCTTTCCCATGTGGGGCTGTATATGGCCACATCATCCACATAGGCTACTGCATTTCTGTATTTGCATTTCATGAGCAATTGTTCCATTACATTCATGAACGACAAACCAGAGGTTTTTAAACCCATGGGTAATACTTTGGCCATATACCTTGTGCCATTGGCAGAGAAAGTTGTTAAAGGCCTTGATTCTTTAGCTAGAGGAATCTGATGGTAGGCGCTGTATACATCCAATTTGGAAAAATATTTAGCACCTGTTCTGCCAACTTGTTGCATGAGGTCGTCTGCTCTGGGGAAGGAGTAGGAAAAAGATTTTAGGTTTTGGTTAACCCATCTATAATCCACGACTATTCTCCATCCTGAGGCTACAGACCTGTCTCCCTGGGGTTTGGGTACTAAGAAAGCTGGGGAGTTCCACTCACAGGGTTTGGTGCATTCTTCAATGACACCTTGCTGTAAATGTTTATCTAACAGCTCTCTTTGGAAAATCTCTTTTTTGGGTGACATTCTATAGGATGGTCTGTTGCAGGGTTTGAAGTCAGGGATTAATTCTAATTTGACCTCGTTTTCAACATTTAATCCTATAGCACTCTCATTTAACACAAAGGCCTCTCTATTTGATTCAACAATGTTTTTGATTTGTTGTTTTTGGGCCTCAGAGAGCTTGTCACATATTGTATATTTTAGAGGGTCGTCCCCTTTGGGTAGCTGATCTAGGGGATCATCTCCACAATTGATGGGGAGCATTTCTTTGTCAGAGATTATGCTGCTGAGGGAGTGTTGGCTGTTCAGTTTTCCAATGGGAATGGCTTTGTCTAGATTGTTAAGTGCAAAGATGCCTAGGTTCATGTGCTTTTTGATATTGATGGAAAAATCATTTGGGTTGGCCACTGTTACCGGTATGATCTTTCTTGTTGACCTTGGTTCAACAAGGGCGTGTTTGATTAGTACCGGTAATGTTGTGTCAACATTTTCTGTGATGCCTGTTTTACCTATTAAGGAATCAGGTCCTATGACGATTGCATTGAATGTGGATTCAGAATTTGGTGGCATGGTTAGGCCTTTGGCTGCTCTTATGAAGTGTGGTGAAGGGGACTTGGCCCCAAAGGAAATTTTGGCCCTATATTTGGTCATAAAATTTACGCCAAGAATTATGGGGTGATTTAGTTTTGGAACAACATGTAGTCTTGTTTTAAACTCTGTGTTATTGATTAGGAAGGTTATAGTGATGGAATTGTTGACCTGAACTGAGGATTTATCAGCTAGTAGGATAACCATGCGAGATCTCCTACCATGTCTGAAATTGGGGGTTGATATGATTTTATCTGCCATTTTCTGGCTGATAAAGGAAAGGGAGGCTCCAGAGTCTACAAGGGCTCTGTAAGAACTGCCATTGATATCAACATTAACTGCGCCTTTAGTCAATTCAGTATTAATGTAAGAGGTCTTACCTTGCTGCCCATACTTACTGGTCTCGACTTTTAATTGGAGGGTGGAAATTCTCTTGTTCTGGTTCTCATAGAGGTCCTCACTGTCTGATGAGGAGTCTTCGTCACAATTCACAGGCTGGGGGTCGTGGCTCTGTTGTTCTGCCGAAATTAATTCTGCTCCATCATTTGTGTGTGAAATATGGCGTGTGGGGGACGTTCCAATTTTGTTGTCCAAGGTGGGGGCGGGGCTGTAAGATGCATGGTGGCCTTCCCCTGTGTCCTATTCAATATTGTCATTGTAGTGTTCTCCTTGTCCAGAATCAGGAGGTTGGTTGTCAGGATGGTTGTCTCCTGTCTTTTTGTTGTCATTTCTGCCTGGTGTTGGGTCCCTGGATTTCTTTTGTTGCTGGGTCCAATCATCAGGGATTGGGAAATCTGCTGGGACCAGTAGTTTCTGGAAGGACACCTGGCGGGTGTTGGTGGGGGTGGAGGCAACAGGGATGAAAACAAAGTTGTTTCTTGTGTCGCTGGATTTGGACCTGCTTCTGTTTCCCTCCTGAGATTTGCTTCTGCCTGGCGATTGATACCTGTTCTTGGAGCCTGATCTGCTGTTTGAGCCGGTTCTGGGGTTGTTATAACCTTGTTGATTTTGGTTGAATCCTGATTTAGGTTTATCGTCATACTGCTTAATATTGCCATTTCCAGGGGGCTTGTTGTTATAATTGTTGTTGTTGTACTGGTCCTTTCTGGATCTGTTATTGTTGTTGTTGTTATTGTTCCTTTGCCCATTGTAGTTATTATAGTTCATGGCGCACAAGTCTGAAGTTTGGTTTGAAGCATGGGCTGCTTTGGCTGCTTCCATGACCAATTCTTGTTTTAATGCTGCAGTCTCGGCTTCTCTAATGCTTTTGGGGCTGTCTGAGAGTACAACATTTTTTATTTCATCTTTGAGGCCATTTATGAGATAGTCCACTTGTACAGATTCATCCAGGTTGCTGTTGGATAGCAATAAGGTCACATCTGCTATGTATTCTTCCACAGTCTCCTTGGGTTGCTGCTTTCTGTTTCTATATCCTTTGATTATTGTGGCAGGGTCAGGCTGGTTGAATCTGCTGAGAAAGGCGGCATAGACTGCCTCAGTGTCATACATGATTGGTTTGTCAAAAATGTTTGTAAAAAACCATTGCGCTGCTCTGCCCTTTAAAAAGGTATACATACAGGATGCATGCATTGTTGGGCTGCGGGGGTATGCATTTCTTATATAGAATTTGAATTCTGCCAGGAATCTGGCTGCAGATCTGTAGGGCGAGGGTTTGTCAAAGGGTTCTGGCTTGTTAAAACAGCTTAATTGAGCAGATGTGAGTCGCTCAGGTTCAAAACTCCTATATCCAGTAGGAGCGGAGAAATTGGATTGTCCTAGATTTGGTATCATTGGTGTGGACTGCGCTGCAGGCTGGTGGGCAGCTGCTTGGGCAGGTGGAGTGTTTGTAAACAAGCTATACATTGGTATAGGGTTGTTGTAGGGCGTGTGCGCCTGGTGGGGCATGTATACATGGTTGTAAACACTGCCTGAAAGTGATGTGGCGGCTACCGGTGATGGACGAGTGGTAGAGGGCGCCATCTGGTGGGTTGTGGCTGAATTACCAAGACCTGCATGTGTCGCGCCTTGTTGGGTGGGCGTGGCACCTGTCGCTATCATTCGGGTTGTATTTTGGAAAAGGCTTGGTGGGCTGAGCCTGTATCCTACCGGTACAGATGTCGGCATTCTGGTAGAGGTGCCCATAACATGTGAAGGTTGGCCTGAAGGGGGTAGCCTAGTGTTGGTGGGTGAGAAAAGGCTGTTTTGGCCTTGGCTGGTAGGTGTTCTTGTCCTATCAATGGCCCTGAATATTTCAGATCTCATTCCATCAATATTTCTGTTGATTCTGTCAGACAGATTGGCTGACGCTATTTCAGACCTTCTCAGTACATCAGCGTTGTCCTGAGCTGCTTTTCTTTGTATTTGGCCAATGTCATTCTCCAGGTGCGACTTCCAAGTGTCCATGTCATTTAACCTGTCATTTATTCTTGACAGTTGGCAGGAGGAGTCGTCTCCAATCCTTTTTATTTCAGCGGACAATAAGTTCATTTGTCCTGTTAATAGGTTGGAGAGGGAGTCATTGACTGCCTGGGTGCACTCTCTGACTATGTTCCTCGTCATGTCGTCCTGGTTGTACTCTGGGGGTGGAGCTGCAGTGGCCATGTTTGGGTAGGCAGGTGCTCTGTGCAGGTGGGGGAAGGTTACTTCTGTGTCTTCTTCAGAGGTGGATTCTGTCTGTAAATGGGCGGGGAAGTGACTGTTTCTGTGTAGTATGGGAGTAGTGGCCACAAGGTCGCCTCTTCTAGCTGCAGAGTCTAAGCTTCTTTGAAGTCTGTAAAATACAGGTGTATTTGGCCTTTGAGGGGAGGATGATTGCACTCTTCTCCTGGGCCTATGGGTGGGGTATGGCCTTTCAAAGGATCTGGCCCTTGGAGGCGTGCTCAGGGATGAATTTGGTGCTGGAGGTGTCGCCCTGTCTTCCTCAGAGGTAGAGTAGGGGTAGTAAGGCCTAGGGTTTCCTCCAGGTGGATTGCTATCAGGCTGTGGGTTTTGGTGCGGCCTTAGCAAATTGGTGGGATTGGAGTTGTCTTGCCACTGCTCTTCTAGAATACGGTTTATCCTGTCTAGAAAAACAGAGGGGCTCTCACCACACTGGTAGCTTGGTGTAGCTCCGGTTTTTATCAGTTGTACACGTCCTGTGTTGAGTCTGTTTTCTCTCCACCTGTGGATTGCTGAGTCTAGCCTGCTCCTCCAGTAATTGTCTGCTACTGATGGGTGGGCTCGGATGTCCGGTACAGTAAGGTTGTCCCAACTTAGGTCAGGTGTACACTGTGGGTCAGAATCACTGCTGGATGAGGGTGACCGTCCGGCAGCTTCCAGGGCTTCCTGCAGGCTATTGGATCTTTCCTCTAGATGGCTATCTAGGTGGAGGTAACCAGGTGATTGATTTTCAGGCGTGCTGTATGTGGTACTTTGAAGACCACCTAATCTTAGGGGTGGTGATTCTGAGGGTGAATAGCCAGGTAGGGTGAGGTTTAAACCTGGTGGTGGGGCTCCTGCTGGTGTACTGGTAGGTGCACCTGTGTTGGTGTCCACTATGGTAGATGAGAAATGCAAGGTGTTTGAACTCACAGGTGTCTGTTTATGTGTGCGTCTATGGGCTGGTAGCACTGGGTCCAGCTGGAGCGCGTCTGGCGAGGAGTCTATCGGGGCGGCGTACTGTGTACTGGTGGCTTCTTGCTGGTCTCTGTCTTGAGATGTAGGGATACGTTGTGGGGCTGGCTCCTTTGGTAGGGTCTCACTGTTGTCCATGGCTCATGAGAGGTGGTAACTGTGGGATGATACGTGAGGGTTTTCCACCATTGTCAACGAGTCCGTAAATGATGAATAAGGATGAATACAGACGAATCAGGAATCCAGTTTGATATCCACTTTATTCATAGAAGTCCACGAGGTATAGATGGTGACACAGTATAAAGGTGCCCAACAGTGTCCAAGCCTAGCCCTTGAGCCAAGGGCCTTGATCTCACGTGAATGTGTGAGGTATGAAGTATGAAGGTGGAAAGATGAGTGAGCTGCTCCCTCCACAGGTATTTGTAGTAGGAGCTGCTCACCCAGCTCATCCTAAAAATAGTATCAGGTGAGCTAAATATAGTAACTGGGGAACTCCAGTGCAGGTATGTAGGGGAGATCCCAAACATAGCACTGGGGTTCACAGAGTTCAGTGTGGTTCTAAATATAGCTGCTGGGAACTCCCGGTATGCTGTGAGCTGCTCATGATCAATGGGCATGTCATCCAGCATGGGGAGTTGTTTCTAAACATTGTCTGCTAGGAATTTCCAGCATGCAGTGGGCTGCTTGTGATTGACGGCGTATCCTCCAGTGGGAGGAGGCGGGGTCACTGAGTGCAGTTGACACCGCCAGCCTTTGGTCTGTGGGTATGGCTTGGCTTGTGGGTAGACTCGGACACTGGGTTACATGGTAGAGTCAAAGGTGAAAAATAAATATGATAAGTACAATACCTATAACGGTCTACTGACACTACTTTCACATACCTGGCAGCTCAGAAATTTTGTAGTTTCCCACAGCAGATGCCATCTTCTTGGCACAACTCTTGAGAGTTGTCATAAGCTTGAACATCTCTACTAGAATCTTTTTGTCACCGACATTATAGTGATTCTGAACAGCTTCCCCGAAGACGTCCAAGTAGTGGTTGTGGATGGAATCTATGTCGGTTGGATTGTCCATCTCTTCAGTACCTATAATGCATTTAAAATATTACACAAAATTTGTTATTACCAGGTGTATTACATATTGTACAGTGAAATTCCTCTACAACGAATCCTGTTACAATGAATTTTCATTTATAACAAACACATTGCATTATGCCAATTCAACTCCATACATTTCATTATTAAAAATAATCCCCCTATAGCAAACTTGACATAATCTAAATTAGTTTATAACAAATTTCTTTGGGCTGTGGAGTGGTTTCAATACATCTCTAGCTGCCCCCATATCACTTGTGCAGCATTGTGGGTGGAGGTAAGGGTTCAAAGAGGTGTTAGAGCCTGTTTTAAGACATCTCTACCCACCCTTGTTCACCTATGCTGCAGTGTAGGGGGTTCAAAGAGGTGTTTGGTGCCCTAAATTATTTTGTTTGGATACAATGATATTCGTTTATAATGAATTTTTCTGCTTTTCCCTAGTACATTGATCTAGTACCACCTGACTAAGTCCAGAGCTGAGTATACCAAACTCTAGGCCAATCACTGTCTCATTCTCCTTTCTTCGCTGCTCCTCCAGCCAGGCTCGTAATTGCTGTCGTTCTGCCTCTGCCGTGGAGTAGTCCGTTCCATCAGGAGGTTGAGTGGAGTTGCAAGTGGTCAGCTTGACCCTCCAGGGACTAGGTAAATGTACTGGAGACGGCCCGTTCCTCACCATCCACAGTTTCCAGGGTGTAAGTTCATTAAGTTCTAGTTCCTTTCCGGGGGTGATGGTCAGGTTCTCTCCAACCTGTACCAAAGAGTCACCTACAGGGCCATGCAAGATTAGATGCCCATCCTCCAAGCAAATTCCCCGGAGGCCCTTCTCCGGGTTAGTTTCAGCAGTAGGGAAAATGATCACAGGTACTCTAGCAACTAACTCCTCTCCCCGGTCCCCTTCCAGCACATATGTCTAAGTGTTCACGAAGGTCCGGTTTCTCTCTCCCCAGCTGATGCCGGAGGTCTCCAGGTGTTAAAGAAAGTGTAGGTGAGTACTCAGACAAATATTGTGATCCTTTATTATACAGTATTAAATTTTCTGGAATTTTTTTCAGATTGGCGGTTCCAGCCTCCAAGCCGGAGTCATCCGAGTCCATTATGAGCTCCACTGACTTTTTCTCCTTTCTTTTCTTTTTAGGTGGCGCAGTTTCCTCATCTGAACTCTCGCTCGACGAGCTGGAGGGGTCAGAGGATGACAACAAGGATTCACCCCTACCCCTCTTTTTGGATTTCTCCTTGGAGGCTGCTGCTGCTGTAGGCTTCCCCACCCCAGGTGGTGGGTCAAAGTCCATAGGAGCTGTTGTTGGCCAGTATCCATAGCCAGCCGCCCAAGGATGTTGTGCATGACACTTGATTAAGTGGTCGAGAAGCTCTTTTTTCCAACATTCCATCTAGAGTTAAAAAGTCGACCGCAGCTGGCACCCGGGCAGTGCCAGCCCTCCGTTTTGCCATGCACATTCTTGACATGGCGATCTCGATTGTGTTTCTCGGCGAATGATGCTTTGCACTCTCAGCAGGGGAGATTCCTCTGCGTCTGCATTTGGGCTGCGCAGTCACTTTTCTCAGAGACTTATCCGTCTTCTTATCCTATTCATGTTTAGCCATGTTTATACCCAGTCAACAAAAAACGTTAGTTAACGTCAAAAACCGTTTTTAACGTTTTAAAACGTTTTGCCATGATAAAGAGCCATAGGGAAACGTTCTGAAACGTTTTGCAACGTTTTTTGTTGACTGAGTATATAGCGACTCTAAATTGACTGGAGGGAGGGCGACATCTGTCTCTTATGCCCCTGGGGAGTCACGTGCTAGGATGTACGGACAAACCTGTGGCACCCCTGGGGGACAATGGTTCCGCCATTAGGAGGTGCTTCTTCCAAAGCCTGGGAAATGATTGACAGGTCTGAAACCTCTCTCATGGCAGCATATGTACATCCTCTCATCTCGCTTACGATTCTGCCACCATCGACGCTCATCACTTCTCCCACGATCCTTCCCCCCCTCTCATCCTTGCCATTCTCGTCCAACATTGTTTTGCATAATGACAGTTTTGCAATGTATCTGTTCACACATCTCCTCCTCTTCTCCCATTGGCTGAGAAGGTTCTGACATCAGAATAGGCAAAGCGGATGACGTCGCACCTGCATCATGTGACGTGTGCAAAGCGTGAACGTCGCTAACCGTTTCTCTTTGAAGGTCTTCGCTCTCCAGGACCACCTTCAGAGCATCGTCGTGGACTACTCGTGTTTTCCTTCCCATTCTGACGGGCATTCTGATTTTCATGATGGGGCCTGAGATAACTTGGACTACCCTCCCGGGACTACCCTCCACGGGCCTGACCAGTATGATTGCAGCTTGGGGCTGATCCCAGCCTTTTTGAGGGGCCTGAAGTAATTTACTTCCTCCCCCTCCACTGCGAGCCGTCCCCCAGCATGTTGGTAATAGTTTTTCCCCTGCCCCCGAACACAACCTTGAATCCTTCTGAAAAGTCATACTCAGGGATCACTTGAGCCCTCTCTTTAGGAGTACTATCTGTCTCCTCTGCCTCCGCTTCTGGGGTAGGTCTTTCTTCTCCCTCCCTCACACTCTGGCTCTGAATGGTGGGACCCTCCACCCGGAGCGTCCAACAAGATTCCTCCTCGGGCTCCCATCCACATTGTCGGCAGGGGATTCTAGAGAGCCAATCAGAATTACCATATTGTTTGCCGGGCCGATGTTCTATCTCAACGTTATAGCACGAAAGCTCCTCTAGTTATCAGGCTCCTTGACCTTCCGGCTCCTTAACCCCTAGGTGCCCAAGCGCGCATTTAAGCGTGGTTTTGGGCTTAAATGCATGTATATTGAATGGCATTTTCACCCAGAAACTTCTACTGATCCAATCTGCAAAGTTAGACCCTCTATGGAATACTTATGACTTCCTAGTTACGATACAAACATCCATTTGGCTCTATCTCTATTATACCAGGCACAGGGAGCCAAAACTTGAAAATGAGCTATCATTTTATGTGATTTATTTAAGGGGAACTCTCCAGGGAGAGCTAACATCTGACATGTTACCAAAATGATGATGGGTCATACACACAATTTCCAATACTCCCATTAGATTTTACAACGACTGATCACATCAATAATGATATGCCATGCAGTGTTACTAACACATTATGTTCCCTAATTGGCAGTACCCATGCAGGCAGAATTTGCTTTGCAAGTTCTCTAAGCTCTCAGGATTGCAGGGATTATGGCTATGATATATGATTGTAATTATAGCACAAGAGAGACCATAATTATACTAGAAAATAACAACAAATGTAAGGTGGGAAGAAAGTCTTCAGCATTGTTCATTGGGTTATGAGTGTTGGGAAAATGTACTGCAGAGCCTATATCAGAGGAGAAGATCAAAGTAATACATGGCCTTATCAACAAGGCGATACAATTGTGAAATTATGTAAAAACTTCAAATAATTCTGGGCAAAAAAGTTAAATTGTGTAATCCACCTCTGTGAAGTACGGTCAGTCCTTATCTTAACCTTGCGTCCTAATTTTTTGGAGGCCAAGCTCACTGTTAACATCTGTCTTCAAGTGATGCAGTAATTCTTTTCAGGTTTATCCAACGTTCGGCTAGCATACTCCTTGTCTTCCTGTATCTGACTTAATACTGCCCCCAGACCTGCGTCACTGGCATCAGTATCCATGATAAGATCTCCCTCTGGCCTGGGATAGGCCAAGATGGGGGAGTCTACCAGACATCTTTTCAGATCATCAAAGGCAACTCGGCAATCTTCTGACCAGGCAAAAGCTCTGGATTTTTCCAAGAGGGAGAAAAACGGCTTTGCTTTTGTGGTGAACTCCGGAATTAAAACTATGATAGAAGGCCAGACCCAGGAAACTACTCAATTTGTGTACATCCTTAGGAGGAGGCCGCTCCTGGATAGCCTTCGTTTTTGTTGGATGAGTGGCTACTCCGGAGCCGTTCACTACATGGTCTAGGAAGTTCACCTCCAGGCGAACCATGAAGCACTTGGCCGCCTCCAACCAGTACCTCATTTAGACGGACCACATGTTCCGCACAGGTAGGAGCAAATACAATGATATCATCCAGGTATACTAGGCAGTTGCGCCATTGAAATCAACCCATTGTTATCTCCATCAGTCGCTCAAAAATTCCAGGCACATTGGATAACCCAAAAGGCATCACCCAGAACTGATACAATCCCCTGTGTGTCGTGAAGGCAGTTTTCTCTCGATCCTCCTCCGCCACCTACCAATACCTGGAGGCAATATCCAGGGTAATAAAGCAGCTTGCTCCGGCCAAGGTATCTAGAGAATCATCGATTCTAGGGAGAGGATACGCATCTTTTACCGTGATTTCATTAATTTTTCGGCAGGGAAACTTGTGTGTGTTAGCAATGGCTAACACGAGGGCATAGCCCGAGTGTAATTATTCTTCACTAACACACACGCATCATGAATTATCCATTGATTACTTGTTCAATATGTTTTCGTCTATATTGCTGTATGTATTATGGTTAATAAAAGACACATCGGCGTCCACTTGAGTACTTCTCTTTTATTTGGAACTGTTTTGTCGGAGAACTCTGTACCATAAGCAACATGTTATATTATAAATCATATATAATCAAAGACTTAACGAGGATGCGTATATTTGATGGATTAAGGAAATGTTTTGAAATACACAGCATAGCTGTGGTGATTTATTTTGTCATGGTTAAGGACAAATAGTGACTAATTCAGTTACATTTGTACATCCACAAAGAACAACTCAGAAGCCTGTCCCAGGACGACCTGTGACAAAAGCAATTCACTACAGGCACTTAACTATTAGGAGGGGAGTGAGGGGTGGGTTATGACAATCTATTTATAGTGGAGATGTTCCTGCCCAATTGGGCAATGATCAAGTTTTACTAGCATGTCTATACAGTCAGTCAGTGCGTCCGTCTGTGGCGCTGTGACAACCTATTCATAGTGGAGATGTTTCTGCCAACCTGGGCATTGTTCAAGTTTTACTAGCACATCGATACACACACTGATACTTTTACATGGGCATAAACTAGTTAGGCCACTAAACTGTCATGCTTAAAGTCAAAAGATGCTGGTTGCTGCACCATATATTTGAATCTATTCAAGTTACTGCCCGTGCCCTACAGGCGTCTTGGATTTCAGTAGACAAGCTTTTGGTCAAAATTTGATGATCTGGCTATAGATGTAAATGATTTATTTTCATATATGAAAATCACAACTTACTAGCATCAAAGAGGATAACGGCACACATAACCTTTCGCAGAAGTTGTGGCACTCTGTAGTAATCCAATGTGTTACAAATGTCAATCATGCCCTCAGCAACATCCTTGGGCAATATGATGTTCATCCACCACGATGAATAGCGACCCCCTCCAGGGAGACGGAGGTAGAAGTCTCCATGCAGAAATAGGTCAGAGTATAGGAGCTGAAATCAAATTATGATTAAAATGGTACACAAAGTCCCACATGTATGTTTATGGAAATTATATATTATATAAATAGGGGTTGGTCTCATTAGACTTTTAGTAAAGTTGAAGTTCATGACATTGGGATTGAAATCCCAAATTTTGTTGGCCATCTTAAAAATAATATTATCGGTCGTGTTTTTCCCCATTTGATAACAAATATGGAGGTAAATATGGACCTCCATATTTGGGTCCGTATTTGAAATATGGGCTGTATTGGGGTCAATATTTGAATATGGAGTTAAATGTGGGCCGTATTGAGGTCCATATTTGAATATGGAGGGGTTATAGACCCTTCCATATTCAAATATTGACCCAAATACGGCCCATATTTCAAATATCGCGGAATTAAAATGGAGAAATATATTTATATTTGAAAAAGTGTTTTTGTTCACTATATATTTTACGTCCGTGCTCTATTCCTTAAATTAATCAAACACGGAATTTTCTTATTCTGCATTTGACAAAAAATAATTACCAAACGCAGACCTCCGCATTTGGTGCCGCATTCGACTCCATATTTATTATAGGCGACCTTGAGGAAGCCCCTTGAACATCACTTCCTCGACAGAAATAGAAGAGGTCATTTATCGCCCAAAGGTTTCCACAACCAAGGAGTGTTGTTGTTGAAATCATGTTGTACCTTACTAGAGAGGTAAGTAAAAACAAAAGATGATGTCCCCACCAAGGCTAAAATGTATTCTAGGCTGTACATACGTGGATTATTTAATGTCTTACTACTATTTCATTGAGTAAATCGAAGGGAAATCAGTGTCAACTGTCATTGACCATGACTTTGGCGTGAGTGCCAGTGTGTTCTTCCTCCCCTCGGGGCTCTATAACTGCATATTACCAAGCGTAACTTTACCCGGAAACCCCAGATAATTACAATGTGCCTCCAGTGAGAGGAAGTAGAAGAGGCAGAACTCGTTGATCGGGCACCAGGCAAAGGGGGAGGGGAAGAGGAAATGCCTCTATGAGAGGAGCAGAGCCAGAGGCAGGTACTTCAGCTTCAAATCTCTCTGCCAGAGGAGGACATAACTCATCAGCTTCAATTCCCTCTGCCAGAGGAGGACATACCTCCTCTCTTCCTACTGGTGAACAACATGAAGGACGACCTCCCGTTTCTAAACAGGACCTAACAGTCACCTTTTTTACCGCCCGGACGGGAGGCAAATGTCCATGGATGAGCTGGAAAATTCGACGAAAGGTGTTCATTGGAGGGAGAGTGCACTTATAACGGGAGCAAATCATTTAAAATTAATTCTCAAGGGGCATTTCAAACATCCAACAGATGATTATTCATTATTTTACACATTTATTAAATTCTTCGCCACACACGCTCAGGCCCTGCTCACAAGCTTACAACTCACCCCCCCCCCCCAGTGTGTACAGTGAGCTACTTTTACATCATCCATACCAGGATGTTGTGAGAGCCGGACCCATTCCATTTCTGGGCACTGACTCACTGGGAGTATCACAACATACCGACATACCTGTGGACGCATTTTTAGGATGCAGGGAAATTCCACAATCTCCCTTCACCCTGATTAGTCCACATATAAATAGAATCATTACCAGGTATGACTTCTCTGGATTCAGTGTTCATTACAACATTGACTTGTAACGGTTCGTTGACAACGGTGGAGAACTCCTCAAAATATCCCACTACATAACCTCTCATAGCCATGAGTAATAGTGAGACCACACCCAAGGAGCCAATTTCTGAACATACCTTTGTATCACCTGGGCTAGACACGCCCAACCCACCTGCAGCTGCAGCACACCATTTCCAGAGAGAAAATTCGCCACCTGACGCCTTCAAAATGATCCAGCTATACCCACTAATCAAATCGAGGGGCCCTACCCCTGGTAGGAAGGATAGCAGAAGCTATACAACGTCTCAGCCTAATGCTGACGGCGACAGCCCCAAGTACAGTCGTGATGATTAGGATTCAGGGGAAGGAACTACAGCACCTAAAGTTCCCGCCCCCACTGTAAAGGACCCGACTAAACGACCGCCCCCCACTACTTCTGATTCAATTACTGAAGCAGAAGCTAACTCAATTGACTCTAACACCTCCAGCACCCATTACACAGAACATATGGAATATAAGGAGGACCAGGACTCTTGCACTGACAATGATGAAGATGAATACAAGGACCATAGCCGGAGAACTTCAATTCTGAAGCTGATGATCAAGTCTGATAAATATGGGCAGCAAGGTAAGGCCATTTTTGTTGATACAGAATTGACTAAGGGTGCAGTATCTGTTGACATAGATAACCACTTGTATAGAGCTCTCGTTGATTCTGGCGCCTCCCTGTCTTTTATTAGCCAAAAATGGCTGATAGGATAGCAAACACATCCAATTTCAAACATGGTAGACACTCTAGACTCAGAGTGTTACTGGCCGATGAATTCAGAACCTAGTTACATGTGGTTCCTGATTTAAATCACCCACTCATCCTAGGTGTAAATTTCATGACCCAATACAGAGCAAAAATCTCCTTTGGTCCTAAACCAAAAACACCCAACCACATCAGGGCTGTAAAGAATATTCCCATACCACCCAACACTAAAAGAAAAGAGAGACCAGCAAAGAAGGAAACAATAACCTTTGCCCCATCACCAACCAAAAAGGCAAAGAAAAATCCCTCCAAAAGAAAAGAGAGATCTTTTTCCTCCCCAAAAAAAATATCTTACAACGTCTGCATTCAGAGCATAGAACCCCTCCCCCCCACCCTCACCCCAGCCCCACACCCCACTCTATTATTTTCTAACAACTCATCCATAATAACCTTTTTACCATCCTTAAAACAGACATACAAACTACCCAGACACTATAGGCATACTTTCTTCGTGTGATAGATGTATTCTCTCCATTTCTCATGAATTATTAAAATGGGGAGCATTCATTTAAAAAACCCAAAATTCATAATTTTTTATTTTTTTTATTTTCACTTCATAATTTCCAACTTTATACCAACACATCACTCCAAGTGACCCAACTTACAGCCACAATCTAGTGGGTGACATTGCCAAAATTTTTATTTAATTGCTGAAGGCTCAGGCAGCCATAAACTGGATGAAACTGGTTGGCACGCAACATAAATTACCCACGGTCACAGCGTATTCTCGGTTTGTGATCCCACTCCCTTAGGACATGCATGCGCCGGTTTGTTACAAGCTCAGGGCTCCTCAATACCCTAAGGTATTACCAAATGACGGCCTACTGTAGGAGAGCAGGTCTCTTGCATCTTGATCTGTGTTTATACCTCTGTTTACCATTTGGTACTGGAATGTTTGGTGAGACACATAATTACATTAACATCCTTAATTCCTGCACCACAGGTGGCCAGGATAGGATTCCGTGATTTCATCATCAGTATTTCACATCCCACCGACCCATACCACAACAATATTGTGTCATAACTGACCACTCCATCCTGATTGCTACAGGATCATAATTTGCATAGGACTGACGGGTCCACTATCATCCATCCAATAGAAAGGCTCCATGTCATTTTAGGGAAGAGACATACCTCTAAGGGATGCCTGTGATTGAGAAATAGCCACCTCATGATCAGCATATAAGCCTAATCCCACCCCAATCTTATCCACTTCTCAAACAATACACCAAACTTACCAAACCCAGTCACCACATGGAGCAAGTATCCGGAGACCACAGGGCCAAAATTGTCTTATGTGTTCATTTAGTAGCGTCATCAATCGTTCTAGCATGACAATGGTGGATTATGCCATCATGTTACCCAGATACCCATTACATGCCAATGGTAGTGTGCGCCCAAAGTGTTTTGTAAAATGCAATAGTTGAATTTGCAGTCCACTTCATGCCTTTCTATGACGGCCTGACAACTTTAGGTATTACTTATCAACCTTTTGGCAAAACCCCACCCACCCCACACAACCTACCTTACCTTAGACTAACAATTTATTTAATATTATTTAAAGGCCTTAAGGCACCAGAGATTAAAAATGGACTCAAGTCAGGGTGGACCATTCATAGCCTTCTAGGCCCACATGGCAATAGGAGCAAGGCCATGGATCTGTTTGGGCACAGCTATCAATCCTTTAAATGTTTGAATTTGCTCCAAATATCAGGCCAGCCGCCCCCACCACTGAATTGAACCATCTCAGTTCACTAGTCACTAATCTTCTTACAAAAAAGTCAAGGTAAAACACATCAATTACTAGTCATAGATTAGCCTGGCAAACTAGTCTGTTTGAGAACTATGCCTACAAGTGTCCTATTGACAAACACACCACAAGACAAGCGCAACCCCCCCCCCCGCCCCAAATGCGTATGGATTTTTCCCCAACCCAAACTCACCAAACAACTGCCCCTTACATACTTTTTCCCTCACACCAAGCCAAGCAAACCCCCCCTGCACTCACCCCCCCCCCAAGCACATGACATGGGTTACCATTACAAAAGAAGTACACGTGCACTAGCAGAATCAAAACAAACTCCATGCCACTATACCCGTACCCATAACACTCGGGGGAACACCTAGTCTATTTATAGAACAGAGGCACTCCCACGTTGTGATGGTGAGTGCCTCTTACACACAACGTCGAATTAGATGGCGGACACCGCCATGAAGACGCTGATGTGGGGATCGCCCCCCAAAACAACTCCCCCATCAGACCCCCGCCCCCTCTGCCGTGAACCCCACCTCAGGATATTGCCCAAAGTACACCCATACACAGCTATACACCAAGCCTATTATGCTACATAACATCATAGCAATAGATAGGCCTAACTAGCACAATAAATTGGCTTTCACTGATGCTTTTCAAGGTTAACACCAACTGCGGTGTCTGGCCCGACACTTTTCGTGCCACACGCGGCAGCCCGGCGCCATCTTGGTTTCGCATCAATAACCGAAATTGACGGACGTCACGGCCGTCACCATGACTACCATCGGTCATGTGACACCCGCATGTGGCGTTTCTGTCACAACAACAACATCACCACATGCTCACACTTCAACTTGCTCAGATCGGACTTACTTCAATAGCCATTCGCCATCCCACCGGGCGGGATGATGACCCAATGGATCTGAACGATGCTGAAACATAGAAAATTAAAACAGATTAGACCAATCGCTCCACGTCTGGAACCCCAAAAATTTTCAAAACTCAAGAATCGCACTTGAAAATCGAATGTACTTACAATCCGCCCGACATGGTGATGGTGAGGTGGAGGATGGTTCCATTAGGCATGACTAAATCGACCTCGTACACCTCTATGGTGATTATGTAACATTATGACATCACAGAGAGACAAGTGCCCTTTTATAGCAGCCTTTTATAGCAAAACTTTGGCGACACAGGAAAGGAATTTCTTTTTTTATCTCTTCCCCCCCTTTTTCGGTCCAAAATAAATTTTCCCTCAGTCAGCATCAACATAGTTCCTTAGACAGGTGGGAGTCGACCTGAGCAGGTCATACCTATATTAAATCCCATAACTTACCTGCCTTTTTTTCGCCATCTTGGTACAGCGCCAGCTCGCTGCTACCACCTGGTGGAGTTTAGAAAAACTAATCAAAGCGTCCCTGGATACAGGACCCACGCTAAGCCAAATGAATCAATTGAGCTCTGTACTATGTGTTTGTAAGTTGACTAAATGCTTTAACCTTGCGTCCTTTTTCTGTGTTAACTGTGGACTGTTTGCAAACCATGACAGACAATCTGTGGTTGATGAATTGTTTTCTCTTCCGGTCGTTTTCTCAGCAGGCCCACCACCGGACACAGCCACAATCCCCTCAGGACCAGAAGCCAAGCCCAAGACAGAGGGACCAGTACCACCAGGTCCAGAGGCTCAACAATCAGCAGACCAATCCCTATAACACCACCACGACCCAATCACCTTGCCATACTACCACTGTCGGGCACCATAATCACTGCATCCTGCAGGCCGGGCACCCCAATCCCCCCGGCATACAGGATGCACAACAACTTCTGCACACATATGAGAGGGCAGACATCATCTGCAGCCCTCTGCCACCACAGGCCTGACAGCTTCACCTGCCCCTGTTCCTACAGCAAAACGGTCCCCATCGGCTGGAGGAACAGAGTGGCATATTGCACCCCCCAGGACAGCATGGAGGCCTATGCAAGCCCGCCAACTTTCTCCAGCTGAGCCCCCAACACCCACAGACTCAGACAGTGGGGACTCAAACATTTCTGAGGCTGGAAACCTACCCTTAGTAATGGAGGACTTTGCAGACCTCGCCCTCTCCTACAGGCCCATTAGGCAGAGGACCAAAAGGAGGGCTGAGGGTCGCTTCATGAAAGCAAACATCAAACAGCATGGCAACCTACCACCCAACAGCTTCCATGCTGGAAAGCATTTCAGGAAAAACAAGTGACAGTATCTCAATAGCGACAATAAACTTTGGACCTTTGTAATATGTTGCGGAGACACAACCTTCCCCCGACCCCCCCATACTACCACCCAAGATAATTATTTTTGGACAAAAGACTAACTCTATTTTATCGTAAATAAGGTCAACCTTTTTTTTATGCCTGCAAAGGATTGGCAAACTCTTATGATCTTATAGGTGATATTTATAACATGACCTTTTATAATGTCACCTTAGGTGCTACAAGACCATCCCCATCCGTACACCACTTTTCAAGCTCAATTATATATTGTATTTATGAGCTTTAGTCAGTAGTATAAATAGTTTATATTTACCCTTAAGTTCTTAGATTTGGCACAAACCATGTAGAGCAGAGCCAACAGTCACATCGAATACTACCTTGACCCTGCCCTACATACAATTTTCAAAAATTTTTGCCAACAGGATCGACAGCCAGGTTGAATACCACCTTGGTCAATTTTTTTTGCAAAAAAAAAATACCTGGCTGAATAGGTGCCCTTGGCGGCTTGAAGCCAAACTTATCTGGGGAAACTCCCAACCTTGGTTTGACTTCCTGGTGCCACCTCCACAAACTGTGTAAAATTTTTGCCTTCTCTGCACTTTGTACTTGTGAATACTCCAGAAACCTCAGCTGAGAAAGAATGTATTTTTATACTCCAATGTATCACTATATAGCTCACGACAAGCTCAGGTACAAAACAGTATATATTTGTACCTATTCATTCTTGTAATAATAAGTATTATAAGCCTTCTTTGATCCAACAAGGTATTAGCATGCTACCTGTACTTCTTATTTTTCAGTCCCATAAAGGAACCTCTATGTATACTTACTTTTATACAATATTTTCATACCAAACTCCTCTTTATACCATGTACCTTATATGCATAATACCCAAAGTTGTCAATGGACTTGGCAGAGCCCTTATTATTAATGATTTTCCTCCCTTAAACCTCGTGCAGAGATGAGTAGGAATGTGGGGATTTGTCAATGGACTATTCTGGGTATTATTCATTATTTTACATATTTATTCAATTCTTTGCCACACACATGCCCTGCTCACAAGCTTACAACTCACCCCCCCCCCCCAGTGTGTACAGTGAGCTGCTCTTACATCACCCATACCAGGATGTTGTGAGAGCCGGACCCATACCATTTCTGGGCACTGACTCACTGGGAGTATCACAACATACCGACATACCTTTGGACGCATTTCTAGGATGCAGGGAAATTCCACAATCTCCCTTCACCCTGATTGGTCCACATATAAATAGAATCATTACCAGGTATGACGATGCGTCAGATCTGACCAGATCCAACCAGATCTGACGAGATCTGACCTGCTCCTACCAGTATATCTCATCACCCTGTGAGCTGCTCACCTAGGTATATAAGACCCCATGAGCAGTTCTCAGGTATCTATTCTACTTCTATTATTCCACACACAACCTCCCTAGTATCTACAACCTACGACAGGTTGAGCTACAAGCTTAGGGGCAGAGCCTGCGCGCTGGTGAGTGTATCATTGTTACCACCTATATATACACTCTGTCATCATGCAATAAACAAGGATCAAAGAACTTCTCTGGATTCAGTGTTCATTACAACATCGAATTGTAACGGTTCATTGACAATTTACTCCTATGGGGTAGCTGTCATGCTAAAATAAAAGTTCCAACAAGATTTGTAATAATCTTTTTTTCATATAATCTGTATAGTGATATTTTAATTTTTTCATATGGGTCATTTATTTTCAGAATACGCATCAGTGTTGGCAAAAGGTGGCGTAGTTTGAAGCAATGCGATGATAAACTGTGTAGGGGTAAGGAGAAAGGGTGCTCCATGCTAAAAGTCAACTTTAAAATTCAAATCACTAGCTTTACAGTGATATATTGCATGAGAAGATACTCCTGTTAGTTTTGAAGGAATGGCTTGCTAAAATGGGTAAGTGTGACCATTTTGTGAATGTCAATAAGCTCTACGTCTAATTGGTCATGAGATATATAGCTAATTAGCATAAGTTATGCTAATTAGATAAATTAGCATAAGTTTTTATTCTTTTGCCCATAACTTTTTTTCAAGAAATGGTATTCATTCTGTTTTCACCATAGTAACCTTGTGGAATGTTCATTCAAATAGGATCATTGATTTTCTTATTTAGAATGAAAATCATGTTTCCATGGCAACAGAAATCAACATAAATGCCTATTTTGGCCCTTTTAACATGCCAAATTTGAAACCTTTCCACCCAAAATAGAATGTTTTATCAAAAAAACCATTGAATTCTCCATACAAAAGTAGCCTATAACAGTTTTAGGCAAATTTTTCCTATTCTAGCCCATAGTGGTCCCCCCTGGTGGCTAAATATGGTACTAAATCCCACAGGAACTGTCCTTTCTGCATGCCGGCTCACAACTGACCTATTTTGGTCAAGATGCTTGGCGGAAGGTGAGGACACATTCTTTTATCTCTCTCATTATTATTTTCCCATATCTGATGAAAAAAATATTCTAATGTTGTGGCAGGGGGGGGGGCTGGTTTTCTGGACTCCACGTATCAACTAGATTTTCTGAGTACATTTATTAATTGTATTATTAAGAACAAAATTGATTTTTTTGGTATAATAGGATATAAAAAAGCAATAATTAATTTGATTTTATTTCAGAGACAACAAATAGATGCTCGACATAGAACAGGATGTCCTCGATTACTCGAGGAAGTTGTTTTGGATAAGGATAGCGTTTATTTCATGCAAGAAAAAAATTATTCTAACCAAATAAGGCAGAAACTGTGTCTGTTTGGCAGCTTTCATATTAAAGTCTGGATGCGCCTTATACAGGGTACAGGAAATACCAAAGATTAAAAGACTTAATTGTGGTTCATATGACTGTAAATAATGAATTAATCTTTTTTCTGTTGTGCAGGTATCCCTGGAATGCAGCCCCCCGATCTCAAAGATACAGGACAGCGGCTGGATAAAGCTTAGTCATGTTACGACCCTGACAGTCCCCAGAAGGAAGATGACACTGCCCTTCAGATGCCCAGCAAGGCAATGGAATTCGCCATAGAAGGAGACATGGTGGTAAGTTGAAAACCATTTTTTTTGTTATATTAAAAATTATTTTTGCAATATATTTCATGTCCATGTTTATCTTTAGAATAAATTGTTCTGAATATGGAAACGAGAATAAGAATAATCTCTTTTCTTGAGAAACCAAAGTATTTCCATATATTAAATAGCTTTCTATGGGCATGGCCGTATGATATTTATTTATCTACATTTTCTTTTTTATTTTATTATTTCATATCATTTTTTCTTACAGAACCTTTCACTAATAAAGAACAGGTTGTGAATGCGGAGGCTGCAATGCAGGAAAATATGTTGCCCAAACAGGCCCTCGATTATGAGAAAAATTATAATTTTTTTGTGGCTGAACACTTCCCAGATGAAGTGACGGCTCAACAAGAAGAGGAACCCACACCCCTCACAGAACCTCGAATAACCGAAAAAAAAAAAACTTCATCATGCTCAAACTCCTCTATTGCTAGTTCTAAGTCTCTCACGTCCGAAGAGGATCTTCTGGCAGAGGCTGAAAGGTTATGCATTTTATCTTTAGAAAGGAAAAAAAGATGAACATAAAAGATTACAGAGCACAGATAATACTTTGACCTCTCATGCCAATGTACCTTACACATCTACCATGTCTTCGGTTACCCCACAGGGTTTTCTAAGACCAGGTCTCTCGGGGAATCTGTACTCTGTTCCTTATCAACAATCCACATCTCTGCGAAAAACTGTTGGCCTTGACCAACCTGGTATATCAGCTCCGGTACCTTCTGGTCCTCAACAACAGACTGCTTTGTCCAACTTATGTTATGGCCATCCACAGGCAGGCACATCTACACAAGGCATGGCCGATCGTAACCTACCGGATATACCACCGCCGGTTTCTTCAGTTCCTCAACAACAGACTGGTTGGTCTAGCTTACAATATTGCCCTCCACGAACAAGCACATCTACAGTAGGCATGGGGCACCACAACCCAGTGGGTACATCAGGCCAGGTAATTTCTGGTCCACATGTGCAGAGAGGTTGGTCTAACTTACAATGTGGCCCTCTGCGACCAGGCGCATCTACACAAGACATGGCTGGCCATAACCTAGCAGGGACTTCAGGCCAGGTACTGTCTGGTCCACATCTACAGAACAGTTGGTCTCAGTTACAATATGGCCCTCCGTGACCAGGCACATCTACACAAGACTTGGCTGGCCAGAACCTACAGAGGACATCAAGCCAGGTAAATACAGTGGTATCCTCAACGGGTGCACCTCCCCCCCAGCAAAACACTTTTTCCTGAACAGCTGAGCCTTCGGCAAAAAATACCTTAAAAACACACAGAAGAAAAACAGTGATGAAAATTCAGAAGAACAAAATCCCAAGAAAAGAAAAAGAACTAAGGCATCTCCTTTCTCAAATCTAATTAATGATTCATTGGAGACTCTAGAGCACAATACTCTTAAAAATTTTACTACGAGCACACCAGATGATCAGACCAAGAAAAAAAATAAGAAAGAGATTGGATCTAAAGGACAGAGAACCCGGTGCTCTCCTCGACTTGCAGAGAAATTGCAAAACCAGGTAACCAACACACCCGGGCTAGGAAGGATAGAAAAAAATATAAACAGGACAAACTCTGCAAAAAAAGAATTATTCGCTAGGGGAAAAAACAATACTGTAAACGCTGACTTTGATCATTCTATCGAAAGGATTTCTTCTTCGCCTGCTGAAACAAATGCAGAGAGAGATTGTATAAATGACTTGACACAGAAAATTGTTCAAGAAACGTCTGACATCATGTGTGAGCAAACAAAACGTTGTCAGGAGAAAATCATGCTTTCACAGGGTCAATTGGCAGACTCCACAAAAGACCTCGCACAAGTTATAACTCAAACTTTCAATACAGCCATGATAGATATCACAGACAGTATGACAGGGAACCTAAAGTCAATGGGTGCAGAGAACTTGCGTGCAATAAAAGAGAGCTTGAAATGTCTCAACGCAAGGATGAGCGAAATCAGGGCAGACGGTCTGGACAAGTATACAGAGTACACAGAAGCAGTGGCACAAGTTGAGGAAAAATTAACTGATCATATGGTGGAGAAACAGGTACATATGGCTAAGTCATGTGAATTGGTTGCCAAGAAGATTGAAGAAGCCACCAAACAAATTGTGGATTCTAATTTGAACTCTCTGGCAAATCTTTGCGCTTCCCAGGACAAGGCGGTTGCTTCCCAGGATAAGATGGTTATTTCAGTAATTAATCTAAATGACTGCATCTCTGCCCTGTCCAACAACATGGGAAATATTTGTAAGGAAGGAGAAAAGATGTTAGAGTGGCAACGATGTAATGGAAAAGACTGAAAATATTCTACGTGTGATGTGCATGTTAGAACAACTGAGTCTGGCAACAGACCAGCTTGCAGCCAGACAAGACAGGGGTAATCTTCTTCTGGAAAGAACTGACAACACTTTACAAGCAGTTACAGCTAATCTGGAACATCTCACTTCGGCTCAAGAGAAGATGAACCGGCACTTCATATTAAAGGCTGTTCTAGATAGTAAGTATCTCGTAAAATAGTTTTCAGTTTGCACTTTTCTGTCACTAAAATTGTCTGAAATGAAATGTACAATAGAGGAAAAGAAAATAAAGATATTAATTCTCACATATGGGAATTACAAATATTTAAAAAAATTGATTTTAATTAAATAATATATTTTGTTTCTTTTTGGACATTTTTAAAAAAAGATAGGTTTTTTAACAGATTTTATTTATTTTTATATTTTCATACAGCAAATAATCTACAGATGGCTCATATGAGAGAACATCAAACACCTGACGCAGACCAACCTCCAGTTGAGAATCAACAAGATCCAGCATCCCATGACCAAGGTGACAACTCTGAGGCCGAGAGGAAATCCGAAGTTGATCAAGGGGATAATGCTGATTCAGAGAGTAAATCCACAGATGGCCACGATGATATCACAGACTATAACTAACGAGTTTGATTCATCCTGAACCCCCTAAAGGTAAGGACTTTAGGTCCAATGATAAACAAGAAAAATGTGGCAAGGACCACAGGTAGGAGTTGCCACTCCTATCCGTGGTCCAAGCCCCATTTTTCTTGAGCTCTCAGAGTGGGTGGTCCATCCCCTTATCCTTTCCTTATTATATCTAGAACATTGAAAGTTTTGACGACTTCTGAGTATTAAAGACCTATGAAGACTTCGAAGTAAGAATGTAGACTAGGCCTAGTATCAGGGAGTGGTCATTATTTATCAAAAGGGGAGGTGGTGTGTTTTCACCCGGGAGTGGTGTGTTTTCACCTGCTAAATTGTAATTTACCCCAATCTGCCAGTTGAAAAATAGTCCAGGAAAATAGCCTAGGTAATGATCAACCTATGTCCACCTCTCCCTAGGCCCCTGTAGGCCCTCCCTAGGGCCTAAAGTCCTACTATTGGACATGTTTGTCTGCCTGCAGCCCCCCTCCCTCATTCCTAAAAAATAGAGGGGTACTACCGGTGACTAGGCCTAATTCAGCCCCTATGAGAATTTTCTTGGCCCCTCCATCCTTGGTAATTTCATCTTTCCTTGAGGGCAACATAAAGCCTAGATCTAATACATCATCTTCCACCAAGTTTCTACAAGAATGCTTGAGAATGACCAAGTAATGCATGAGAGCATGAGAAACAAAACTCAAATGCGTGACTTTGATGGCCATTTGACCAGGAGTTGACAAATTCACGTTGCTACCCAGCAATAGGTTCCCCAGCAACACATGGTAACTAAGAAACGCGCCATCATAAGAGGTGCACTCTGTGCCTGCATGTCACATGTGACGTCACTACTGCCGCCTGACATCACACATGACATCACATCACAGCCAAAACCGAAAACATAATCGAGTTGCTGCGGTCACTACGCTCCCGGCCGCTACGCGGCAAGCAACTCCAAAAAAGAAATACCTTTTGAGATTCGAAATGTATGTGAAATATAAAATAGAAGACAACTGACTAATTAAAGAATAAACCATATTTGTTTTGATTGGAGAAAGCATGTATATATGTTCAATAGACCACCATGGGTTTAATATTTATCAGATTCAATTAAATTTTCTTAAAGCTATTGAACTACCCTCTTTGTTATCATTTGAATCAGTACTTAAATCTGGACATATAGGTCATAGCCTCTGCTAAGTCAAGTTTGTTGAATAAATCAGGTTTCTCAAAATAATTCTGGGCACAAAAGGGTTAACTTTATTCTCCTTTCCCTTTAAATAACAGAAGGCGAGAGCCTGTTTACTGCATGGAGTCTGATGGGGAGGCGCTAGAGCTGTCTAAGAAGAGAGAGGCTGCACTGCTTCCATGAAGAGGTAAGTTCGATTTAACATACATTTTTGTAAAAAAAACCTGTGTTTTTTTAATGACTTTTTGATTAATTTCCACATATTAACACGTTTTACATCTATTCCTTTATGTGCATCACTTATTGTAATTTTTCAGATATAAACAGGGAGTACACAGAGGGGCATCACGGCTTGCCGTCCTTCTCTGTCATGGGTTCTGATGACTTTGTTATTGTCTAACAAGTGGCATCAGAGAGTAAAGAGGAGGAGGAAGAGTCAGTCAAAATTCTTAATTCCCTGAGCGAGAACCCTCAAGAAAATGTTGTTATAGACAACTGTCATGCCGATCAGCTTGTGACTGGTCAAGGTTATAATGCGAGTGGTCAAGAACAGCATACGACTGGTCAAGAACAGACTGTGACTCATCAAGAACAGCATGTGACTGGTCAAGAACAGACTGTGACAAATCAAGAACAGCATGCGACTCGTCAAGAACAGACTGAGACTCAAGAACAGCATGTGACTGGTCATAAACAGACTGCGACTGATCAAGAGAAACCCCAGGCTCGCCCTCTCCAGCCCGTCACACTATGGGCTGGCTTCAGACCTTATCCTGAGTGGTTCTCCGCAGCCGCAATGAAGCTCCACTCTCCAAGCAGATGCAGCATTTTTGCAGTCACCCAACCTTAGGTTGGAGAGTGAATACACATCCCACATCAATCAGATTCTTATCTAGATCAAAGGGGGCAATAAAACAATAGACTGGAATACACATCCAGTTGAATATAGACATGCTCCCAGGCTATTGAACTGAGTATCAATAGACACTGGCCGAGGCTGGAGAAACCCGGGAAATGTAAGTCTGTAGTGGCAATGGGACAAGAGCTTGGGATTCAGGTTGATGATAGAGCTGCCATCGCCATACGGTGACGAAAATTCTGAGCCAGAGACTGATGGGTCGGTGTCAGACCGCAAAGAGGGGGTAAAAAGGAGTTCATCTCATCTCTGTCTCAAACGTGATGTCCAGGGCCGCTTTAAAAACATAACAGACTCTTTGACTTGAGTACAAAAAGTACTGAACACACATATTATGATGTAAGGGACAAGCGTTTTATTGTACCTTATTTATTTTTTTCCTTCTACTAGAAAGAAAAGAGTTGGCTTTAATAGAACTTTTTTTAGAGATTCTTTTTGAATTGTTACATGTCGGTATAATTGATATATTGTCTTCAAATACAATATTAATGCACATCAACATTGAAGATATGTTTTGTGCCATTCATGTCTGGTATTATTTACAGATTCCTTTTGGAAAAATAAGTAAAAGTACAAGTGAGAATGCCTTTGTATTTTAACACATTTCCCAAACTATATTTCGATGTGAGTTTACTGCATGGGATGAAGAAATAGTCATTTGTCAATCAATATGGAAACAGTAAATTATATTATGATTTTTGCAGCATATATGTTCTACATGGTGTAGTAGAAACACAGAAATACATATTTAAACAGACAAGGTATCGATGTGACTTCACTCCATGACATTCAGTAGTAATAATTCTTAAAGGAGGTACGCAGAGAACTTATCAGACTTTACAAAAGCTTATTTATCTATGTACAAAAACAGTTCCAGAGTTCACCCTGAAATGGAAAAAAAATTCCTTAATTTATTTGAAGTTGTTAATTACATATGGCTTAGCCTCAGTTTGCAACATAGTCTATAAGCCAATTACGGGACAATCATTGGAAATTTCAATATACACATGTTATATTGTCTACATGTTAACCTTTTTGAGCCCAGAACTATTTGAAGTTTTTACATTAATTAACAATTGTATCACTCTGTTGATAAGACCATGTGTTACTTTGATCTTCTCCTCTGATATGGGCTCTGCAGTACATTTTCCAAATACTCATAACCCAGTGAACAATGCTGAAGACTTTCTGTTAAGGGCAGGGTATTTCTGGTCAGGTCTGGTAACCATACTTACCAAAACCTTCCATTTGTTGTTATTTTCTAGTATATGGTCTCTCTTGTGCTACATAATCATATATTATAGCCATAATCCCTGCAATCCTGAGAGCTTAGAGTACTTGCAAAGCAAATTCTGCCAGCATGGGCACTGCCAATTAGGGAACATAATGTGTTAGTAACACTGAATGGCATATCATTATGGATATGATCAGTCGTTGTAAAATCTAATGGGAGTATGGGAAATTGTGTGTATGACCCATCATCATTTTGGTAACATGTCAGATGTTAGCTCCCTGGAGGGTTCCCCTTAAATAAATCACATAAAATGACAGCTCATTTTCAAGTTTTGACTCCCTATGCCTGGTAAAATAGATATAGAGCCAAATGGATGGTTGTATCCTAACTAGGAAGTCATAAGCATTCCAAAGAGGGTTTAACTTTGCCTGATTAGACCAGTAGAAGTTTCTGGGTGAAAATGCCATTGAATATACATGCATTTAAGCCCAAAACCGCGCTTAAATGTGCGCTTGGGCACCTAGGGGTTAAGACATGTTAAGACCCTAATGATGCAGAGGGGCAGGTGCCTGAGGATGTGCTTGGGCCCGCTCCAACTGAGGCTTGAACCATTCCTTGATGAAGGTTTCTTGCAGATTGTGGAAATACTGCCCGGGCTGGCCCCCAAGGTTGTCTGGTTGGGTGATGTTTGCCTGGACTCACCTGAAGGCATCAGGTGCCGGATAGTCCCTTAACACAGTTGTGGAGAGCCACACAGCTTTTGATGATGGCTGCTGCCCTCCTTGGCTCGTGAAAGAGGTACCTGCCGCTGGCGTCAATGCATCTTAAGAGAGAAAAAAATATTCTAAGGGTTCCATTTATACAATTTATCCAAGATGTAGGTTTAACCATAACAAGAATATCCTAGAAAGAAGAGAATGTAAACCGGTGATAAAAAGAGGATATCAGGCTGATATTGATGTTTCATGTTACTTTGCATAAGGATAAGAAAATGGTTCAGGTTTATGTTCAGGTTTAACATAAGAAAATGGGTTCACTTTATGTTCAGGTTCAACATAGAGAGGTACTAGGCAAAAAAGGTATTTGAATCGAGCCAAAAGATTACGCAATAAAATCACCAAGAAGGTAAAGTATGCTAAAGCCAATGAGGTCAAGACCAATCTAGAGGAAACTCAGGATAACCCAGAAAATTCTGGAAATTACTTAATGGTGTACTGAAAGCTAAGGGAGCTTTCCAGCCACCTCTCTTGATTGGTAAAGATGGTGAAATGAAAGGTAATCAAGATTCGGTTGACTATCTAAACAATTACTTTGCTCACATTGGACAGGTTCTATCTGATAAACTGACAGAAGACACTAATCCTAGAAAGGATTACAACACAGACTACGACCCCGAACCTGAATTTGTATTTGATACACTTGTATTTTGACCAGAGCTTGTTGAAATTCTGGTAAAAGAAATCAATCCTAGCAAAACCTCAGGCATGAAGGATGTGAGGACATCCTTTGTAAAAGAAGCTCTGCTCATGATTATAGACCAGCTGACTCATCCGATAAATGAGTCCTTTAAGCAGGGTATAGTACCGGATGACTGGAAGGAGGCTAGGCTTTCGCCTATCCCAAAACCAGGGAATCTCAAAGATATAAGTAACTGGAGGCCAATCTCCTTATTGTCAGTAGTTTCAAAGAAAAGTGTATGCATGCTCACCTTACTGAATGTATGAAAAGAAATGATTCAGTCAGTGGCAGACAGTTCAGTTACTAGCCAGGACTCGGTACAGGAGATGCTATTTTGGAACTCATAAATGACCTATACAAGAATAGGGATCTAGGTGAAGTGACATCCCTTTGTTTTGTGGATCTAAAGAAGGCATTTGATTCCATTGACTATTCTTACCTCCTTCAAAAATTGAAAGCACTAAATCTGCACAAAAATGAGTATAGTTGGCTGGTAAGCTACTTGTCTGATAGATGGCAGTATACAGAGATAGGAGAATTTAGATCAAGAAGTGAGGAAGTAACCTTTGGCGTGCCCCAGGGTTCTGTTCTCCATTACTGTTTATATACTATATTGATGACCTAGCCTCTGACCTTGTCCACTGTACCAGTAAATTATATGCTGATGACCTGGTGTTCTATTGTTCTGATAAAAATGTGGAGTTGGTAGTTGACAAGTTACAAGCTGACTTGCAGAAGGTGGCAGACAAATGTGTAGACCTCAGATTGACGGTAAAGACCAAAACCAAGTTCATGCAAAGTGGAAGTAAAGAAAAGGTGAATCTAGACATGGAATCTGGTTTAAATATCAGAGACCATAAGCTGGAGAGGGTCCATAATTACTGCTATCTTGGCCTAAGAATTGGGGAAACTCTCACTCTGGTTGAGTCAATAAATGGCCTTATCAGGAAGGTAAACCATAGGCTCTTTCGCTTTGCAAAACTGAGATCAAATCTGAGGAGAGAGTATGCGATCCTGGTATACAAGATAACCATATTGAGCTTATTTGATAATGCCAGTTTCACACATGGGCGCATTGGCCAAGCTCCAGTGTCTTCAGAATCGAGGCCTGCGCATTTGTCTGCGCTGTTCTGTACATGATAAGTCCAATCAGGACTTACATGTAGAATGAGGTGTTCAAATGTTAGACCGACGGCGAGATGAAATGCATTTAACATACATGTACAAGTGCAGTGTGAATGGCAAGCACTTAAAGCAGGGTGTAGCCTCTAGAGTAACCAGAACAAGTGACAAAAAGAAATTTAATGTTAAGCGAACAAGGAGGGATTTCTACAGGCGCTCATCCCTTTATCGCGGTTCTCAAATGTGGGATCACTTAGATAAATGGTACCAGGAGAGCGAAACAAAACAACAATTCAAGAGGAGACTGACCTTGGTCAAGGACCTGCACAAGAAGAGTGTAAAGCCGACAGATTTTCCTGAAAGTTGGTACAATAGCTATGAGGACAAAAATGACTCAGTCATCATATCTGACTAAATCATACACATATATCATAATTATTGACCTCCAAGGGGCATTGTCTTTTCATTCTTACTATTCTTATGTGTAGGCATATCTCAATTAGAGAAATGCCATGAAACATAGTTTAATACCCGGACAAGATTATATGCAACTACATGCTTGTATGATTTCCATAACAAGTAATGTGCAGTGAGAAACATCAAATCTTATTGGCATTTCCTGTATATAAACATACGGACAAGCAACTACATGCCTATGTATCATCCTGCTATACGTGTTAGGCTTAGCATCAATCATAGTGTTTATGAACCTTTTTTTTCTGTTTCAAAACTCCACAGTCACACTAGTAGAGTGCAAGTCAAACTCGTCAATATCGTTTCTGGACAAGGATGTCGGTAATTTGTAAATATGTACTTATCGCACTGTCTTTCTGTTTGTTTTGTTTTGTTTTTATTCTTTTTTTTTGTTTTTTTCCCTTTTGGCAGTTATCCTCTTTTTTGTATTATTCTTGTATCTTCTGTATTATCTACTTTGCTTAGGTTTTCCTTGTAACCCTGATACTCGATGCTGCAATGAAGGTTGACTCATATCGAGGTTTTATCATGTGTTTTGCCCTGTGAAATACAACTCAAATGATTCCATCGATCATTGTAAATATCATTTTCCATATTTGTTATCCTTAACACTAACTTACTAAAAGGTACCACTGAATTTAATCTTCATTATTATCACTTCTTCATGTAGTGGAACGATTAATAAAGCTTTGCTTATAAAAAACAGTTATTTTTCTACTTTGTCAAAGGTTCAGCAAAGTACAATAAAAGAAAGTTACCTCCATCTCTGTTTGAGTTGTCTAATCACTTGCTCCACCTTGGACATGGTTTTTTGTGCCACCAGTTGTAGATCACGTCGTTGTCAGTTTCCTCAAATTTAACCGGTGTTAGAAGGAAGTGCTTTTAATAAAACACGGACCTCCGCGTTCAGCTCCGCCTTTTCTGAACAAAAACAGGTAAAAGTCTCCATATGAACACGGAGTGCCGTGTTGAAACATGGAAAGCCATATTTAAATATATGAAACGCGGAATAAAGAACAAAAACACTTTTCCCAATACGGCTATCCGCATATGAAATGCAGATCCTCCACAAATTTAAGAGGCCTAACTACCAAACCGGCCTCATATGACTGAGGATCTTTCAGGCTTACTTATCCATTGTTTGAGGCATACTACAGCTATACTTACTATCCATATTTGGAAATAGTTTTTCCTTATCAAATGGTCCATTTGACTCCTTCCAAGACCAGTCATACCTGGAAACTGACGGCAGTACCCTGAAAATATGTACAATAAAAACATCAATACAAGAGTATAGCACAACATCGATACATAACCATGTAACTTACAAATGATTAGAGTACCCAGCTGCAACTTGTAGCATTCCCTTCAGCGCAAGGAGTGAGGTGCACCTTATATGCAAGGTACTTTGTACAATATCGTTTGTTAATTCCTATACAGAATCAGGATGCGGAAATCTTAACAAATATACAAAATAGACACAGGGCCTCTAAGTGTCAAATATGGACACCTAACCCCATGTTGAAAAACACCCTCCTGGGCTGAATTCATTCATCATTCAACATCATGCATGTGGAGCTGACATAGATTTCGCCTGAAAAGTCGACATGATGCCATGGTGGGTATAGGCTGTATTCATGCATTATTCTGACAAATAGACAAGAATTATATCAATGCATTGACAGCCCTTATATGGCTATTGGATAGAGGGGTAGAACTTACTAATAAGATTGTCAGTAGCAGTTGGTATAGATTCAATTAGCTCCTTCCACACATAAAGGATATCCTCTCGGGTGGCTTCCTGTAGCATATTCACTGGGTGGGGCTAAAAAATTAAACCAGAAAAGTCATGATTCATAGGATCTCAGCTTATAAGATTAAGTATAGGCAAGTCTATCTCTCGTCATGAATTTCCCGCTTTATTTTCATACTCAAAATAGAAATCTCCATCTACCTAGAAAAGAAAAAGATATGTAAATTCATAAGATTCAAGACACCACTTCTAGCCCTTCTAGATTTTTACATCACTTCTAGCACTTCTTTACAAGTACCTTCTGTGTTCCTGCTATCTCCTCATGCATGGAGGCTATGTCCGATTCCAGCCCTGTTTCAATCAAGGCGAGTTTTGTGATGGTACTATGAATCATTTCGACTTCAGTTAGTTGGAGGGGTCTGGCAAGTTGTTGATTGGTTGGATAAATGGGTTGGCCAGCCATTCCACAGTAATACATGTTTCCAAGCATTTGTGTCAGCATGTCCCCTATTCTGCTTGATGAAGGCTGCTGCCTCACCGTGTTTATCAGCCCTGTGATCAGCTCAGCACTGGAAAAATAAGGAACAAAAAATGAACAAGTAGCACATCAGCAGTAGCCTCAACCCCCTTTAAAAAGATTTATGGGGAGATATTTTCCGATAGAAACATGGAATGAAGACAGAAATCCACTTGAATTGCTCCAAACTGAATGATCTTTTCTTCACTCATTAGACTGGAAGTAGGTTTCCACTCATCTTTGCCTCATGGAATCCTGCTTTTAGGTTAACTCATGAAGGAACACTCAGTTTTGAGCAGTGGTAGTGAAACTCTGTCTGTATACTGCAAATTGTACATGTACCATGGTATAAAATGACATTAAAATTGTTGCAGTGAAGGGTTAATTATCTATGAGCAGACAACCTTGAAATCAACATCCATATACTGTAGTTATGGTAAAAAAGCTTTTCTACATAACTTTTCCCCTGGACATGACATTATATAAGAATCTGGACGGCTGGGCTACCAGAGATATTATGTAATTTGAGGATTGCATTTCCCTCCTCTTATCTAAGCAGGGACACACAAATACATAAACTTGTATATGTGTACAAGCATGGCAAGAATTCAGCACTAATTTCATGATTAAGGTAGTCAGTAGACAGACAATTAGGTAGAACGGACAGGAGCCTACCCTCTGTGTACAGTGATTTTGATAGAACAGGTATCAGACTTGGTTCTGAAGAGATATCAATCATTACAGCAAAATCCCCGATGGTAGGAGGTAGGGACGTTATCGATATCCACAATATCAAAGCATCCTCATTATTGAAATAATGAATATCGTATAGCCATTGCTCTTATATCGATATATCAATAGTGCCTAATCTAAAAAAGACTTAACAGCTATAGGCATATGTGGTATCAAATTAAAGCTTATGCTGCCAGTAACTCAATGAGTCAGATGTTACCTCCTTTCTCATATTCCTTTCTCATATTCGAGTAAATCCTTAAGCATTTGATTGTGATGTCATACTAGTAATTGTGCATGATCAAGTTGTCATATGAGAAATATCATAAGACTAGTGGTATATAGTGTAGATACATTAAGCTCTCATAAAATAGTGTTATTTCCAGTTGTCACTGGTTTATTCAGCTTTAGGCAACATGTAAGAAATATCAATCATACAGTAGTTAGTATGTAGGTAATTTGTACATACAGTAAATATACAGTAAGTTATAAAGTATAATGTTCTGTTCCACTCCACCTGTGAGGTAATAATAATACAATGTCCAGCATAGTTCTAGGTGGGTTCCCACACCTAGCTCCTGACCTGCTGCTTAGAGGAATAATGTAATACTGAATAACTTTACCCTCTGGTGGATGTCTTGAGGAAGATACCCTCTGGCCACTAATGATGGAAACCAATGCCTGTCTAGCATAGTTTCACCATAGTGCAGTGGTATAGCAGGTAGCAGGAGATGACTGGAGATGTTACCTCTGGAGCGGTTCTTGGTGTTCTGATTTCTAGGAGGTGCAGCCAGGCTATTTGTAGCAAATTTTGGCAATGCACCTCAGACTGACTGGGGCCAGTGGCATCTGCCTAACTCTGCAATTGTTTGAGGGGAGGCTTTCATGTGTCACTGGGTGCACAAAGGACCCCCATGGGCGCCGCTGTGTCCCCCATTGTCTTGGTCGGTTCTGTAACTTCAAACCCCCATATCTCGAAAGTTTACGCCGTTACAACCGCCATTTTGCGCATGCGCGGAGTTGAATATGCCAAGTTTATAATGCCCGCTTGATAGGCGCGTAACTTGCGCCAGTTCGTCTGTAGTGCACTCAGAGGTCGAATCAGTCTCCATGGCGTAACTTCCTTAATAATGGGAGTTCCGCCTTGATCTTGGGCTCATTTTGACCGTCTAATTATGGGCTTTTCATAAATGCTTTGATATTTGACCTAGGTTGCTCAGGAGCGACGCTAGAGCGACCGGACGGTTATGGCGTCGTGCTTATGTAACCCATTGTTCAGTTATTAGAGTGCTCAGACACTCATGACGGCGTCAGCGGTGCTCAGGCACCCGTGACGGCCGGTTGCATTCACTTACAACTTATTAGTTTGTGCACTGAACCATGAGGTCGCACACTGAGACCCTCATTTTTATTATATTGTGCAGAGAACCATTAGGTCGGACCCTTTGATGTCATAAACTCTGTCTAACTGACTTGGCTGGTGTGCAGTGGGGCATGAACGCTCTTTATACAAAGTTTGAGCGCTCTTATAGCTCTTAGAACCAACCTATGTATTAATTTCTTAGATATTCTTTGATTAATACAATAATATGTTAGAATTTATAAAATAATAAAATGGTATATCATAGAATACTCCCTCTCCCCCGAGAGAATGCGAAACTCCGTCATTTCGCCGAGGGAATGTACAATATATATATATTTTCACCTTATTTGGAGTTATATACTGTTTGTAAGAGGATTTGAAGTGATGGGGAGTGCTTCAAATGCAATTTTTGTGGTAGAGCTTTGTCAGTATAAACAATTTTCTCCTGGGTATAAGTACATTTCCGAGATTCTATATCTTACCATACCTGAGTGTATTTGCTTATGTAACATCAATTTTGGGTACAATTTTCCATTTTTATGTACAACATACAATTTGGCAAATAGCGTGCAATTTTGGCATTAAATGTTCAATTTAGCGTGCAAATTGAACATAAATGACAATTTTAGTGTGCAAATTTACAATTTCGCGTGTAATTGCGTTCAATTGACAATTTTAGTATGCAAATATATATTTTTCGCGTTAATTTGGCAATTTTAGTATGCCAATATATAATTTTGCGTTCAATTGATAATTTTTAGTATGCAAATATACAATTTTGCGTTCAATTGATAATTTTTTTTGTATGCACATCTATAATTTTGCGTACAGCTTGGTTACACATGAAAATGTTGATTTTTGTAAAAAATCCGATTTAGTGTATGAATTGGGTACAGACATACAGTATAATATGCAACATACAATCTTAGTGTGCAAATTGGGTACAAACGTACAATCTGGTGTGCAAACATACAATTTTAGTGTGCACATTGGGTACAAACTTGCAATCTAGTGTGCAAACATACAATTTTAGTGTGCAAATTGGGTACAAGCATACAATCTGGTGTGCAACATACAATTTTAGTGTCCAAATTGGGTACAAGCGTACAATCTGGTGTGCAACATACAATTTTAGTGTGCAAATTGGGTACAAGCGTACAATCTGGTGTGCAACATACAATTTTAGTGTGCAAATTGGGTACAAACGTACAATCTAGTTTACACTATACAATTTTTGGGATTTGAGACAAATTTTTCCGAGGACCAGAAAAACAAAGTACTTCATGTACAATAGGCTTGTTTGTCTCTGAGTTACTCTGTGATTTTGCTATATGGGTGTATTAATTGGCAATTTCGGCAGTGGGCCGATGCTTTTAATTGACTTTTCCCTAGCCTTCTTGAGTATGTGTCCCTGAAAGAGATTATTTGGTGAGTATCTTAAGTAAACATTTTTCATGTCAACAATTTTTCTCAACAAATTTTTTTTTTCTTTTTTTTTTTTCATTCATTTTTCCAACAATTTTCTTGGATACCTAAAGTGTGTTACCTTAAGTAAACCTTGGTATAGTATACAAGTGCTAGTGGGTACAAGAACTGTCTTAGTTATCTACCTGCATTCATGTATATTAATGTTAGATTTGTACAATTTTACAATTTGTAATTTGCAATTTCGCACGTATATGCGCGCATTAATCATCGATTTTGTGAGAATACCATAGATTTTCATATTATACATCAACAAGTGGCTGTGTATATTTTTTTTTCTAAATCAAATTTTTTTTTTTTTTTCAATACTTTGATAATTTCATTGACAGTGGAGGTGTGTCAGGAATGAGATGTGAGTCTCCTCCCTGATGTGCTCATGCAGTGGTGGCACTTGAGGTGTTAGGTGCCAGATTCTGGCATGTGTCTGTGGCAGTGCCTAGCTTGGTGTCAGTGGACAGTTCAGGGTGGGGGGGGGGTGTGTGTGTCCATTTAAGGAGTGGGTGGCTGGTATTGGAGTATCAGTTCCTCACTGGAAACCTCTGCTGCAACATCATGGCTCACCTTCAAGCTATCCTTGAATTGCCTGTCTCCCAGGTGATGGTGGTGGGGAGTCCGGCTAGGGCCCTGGTGGAGGCCAACCAGACCATACACTATGGCTATATAGTGAAAAATTTCAGAGAGATCAGTGAGCATGGTGATGTGCTGGTTGACATGTATTCCTGCCACTACTTTCTGGGTTCAGCCTTACGTCGGGGGGCCACTGTGGCCCTTTTGGCCAGGGCCTTGAGTAATATAGGGTTCTGGCCCATGGACTCTAACTTCGGACCACGGGAGCGAGTGTTGTGGGACTATTTGTTGGCAGTCTCCTTCATTGATCTTGCGGCATCCGGGGACCCATCTATGGGAGCTGAGTACGGACTGGGATCGATGGAGGCCCGACTCGTTGAGTGGGATCATGACCACGGCCACATGTATGGATCGGACTCCCACTCTCCCGTCGATGTTGAACCCGAGGATCTGTGGTAGGATCCCGACTGACTGAAACCTAGGGTGTAGAAACCCGCCATCCCAAAGGCCCTTTTCAGGGCCGGCAAATTGTCCGGAAAGTTCTGAATACTGTCTCTGATATGTTGTCTCCTGGTGGTGGACTGGGGGCAGTCTAGGCTGTGGGCAGTCTAGGCTGTTTCCACAGTCACCGGGGAGGGCTAGTGGTTTAGAAAATTAGCAATAGTCTGCATGTTTGACCTTGTGGTCTCCTCCTGTTGTTCATCAATAATTATATCTGTTGTATTTTCCAGTGCTGTCATGGTCACCGGGCTGGTGCCACAATCATTCTGGAGAAGCATGGAGTAGTACAGTCCTTTGTTTTTAAGGGCTGGTATGGTACTGAACCTAGTGCGCCAAGGTAGGTGTATCACCTGAGGGAGGTGATAAGCAAATTCTCCTCTCTGTGTTGTTATAACTGCTGGTCCATTCCAGGTAAATATAGCCTTAGGCAGTGGGAAGGTTTTAACCACTATATCCTTATAGGTAGGGGCAGCTGCTGATTTAATCTCATCAAATTCATGTGGTATTGGCCTCAAGGGTAGTGCGAAGTTTGCGTCTCCACAATATATTTTAAAATATATTGTGGGATTTGTGCGCTTGGCCACATTTTTCTTGCCACAGTGTGTCTGTGCAAATTTCTTAAGGTACTTCATTATTCTGTAGGCTGAGTAGATGGTCAGGGTGAATAATATAGCAATTATCAGGGTGTGAGTTTCCTGAATTGTGAGGAAAGGGGTGTGGGTTTCCTCTGTAGGGGTTAATTTGGTAGGATTCTTATCTGGGAACAATTTGTGTAGGGGCAGCTCGGTGACTAGTCTAAATGCTTTGGCTGTAGGCAGGTAGGCTACAGTCCCTCCTAGTCTGTACAGTTTGAGTAGTATGTATACTATAAAAATGTGAGCTGATATCCCTAGGATGAGTCCTAAGCTTTGGAAGATTGGATGCTCTGTAACTCGACGTAGGAGTGATTCTACGTAGCGTGTTTCCATTGCCTTATCAAGGTTGGAGGCATCTTTTAATAATGTTTTGGCAAAGGGCTCTAAATTTAGTTGAGTAATATCGTCCATGATTGGATTTTCCTGCAGTTTTTCTAAGGTTCTAGAAAGGTTTACTACTGGGAAATTCGGAAGATTCTCTCTTTCATCTGGTTTGGTTTCAGAAATTTGGTCAAGTGCTGCCATGAATGGTAAATTAATTGTTTTGAGAATGTAATGAAATGATAAGGTTGCGTTACAGGGCAACCTTGTGTTTGGAAGAGAAAATTCTCCTACACTGATTGTGCACCCACAGGGTACACCTATGATTGAGTAGGACTGGGCTCTTCGAGTTTCAGACGTTTTACCATGGCAGTTGATAAAGTAATGGGGTTCATTTGTAGTGACCAGATACTCATCTTCAGAAATGGAAATAGCATGGGTGGTAGGTGCTTGCAGTGGTGAAACTGTAAACTTGCAATGTTCCTTAATCTGTTGAGCCTGGTTAGTAAAAATGGCTACAGGGCATGTAGGCCTGTGTTTATAAATTCTACCATTTACATCTCTGCATACCTTTACTGTAGTACCTTCACATGCTTGCATATCTGCTGAGTCCAATTCGATGAATAATGATTCGTCATAAGATACTGCTAGAAACTCAGTTGTGGTTTGCAATTTGGTGACTCCTCTGGTGGGGGTCTCCTGTGTGTCTATAGGCATGGGTGATGTAATCATTTGGTACAGTTTGAAGGTAGAGGTGGTAGATTGAATTATAATGTCCAGATAAATATATATATGGTGAGCTGAGTAAGTGTATGAGGTCAGCTTCTGTGAATAATAGAAATCTAAGTCATTAATTGCGACTTGTGCTCCAGGGTGTGTAATCCTAAGTTTGTTATTAATGTCAATTAAGTATCTAGCAAGGTCTGAGGGTGGTACTATATCAGGGGTTAGGATTCCTGATGATAGCATCCTCAGGGCTGCATTTGTCCTTTGCAGTGATTGAACTGTATTCATTCTTGCTGCTATGATAATTAATGCATCATTTAATACTTGCATTTTTCCCTTTGAGTTTTCTCGTGCCTTGAATATGAGTCAAGTGACCTGGACATGTTAGAGGCCCACAGGTTGACGGTGTCACCTATGGTGTTGATTGTGCTGTCCAGTACCTTCTTATCTTGGATGTATGCTTTAACAAACTTATCTTGTCTGTCTGTGATCTTTTCAATGAGACTAGCTGCTTCCTGATCTTGTTTAGCAAATTTTCTTAGTATTTCATCTATGTTCTTGAGCTGTCCCATTACTTGGTTTACAGCTTCTACTGTGGCTAGACCTAGCACACCGCGAAACAGGGGTGCTAGAAAACCCAGTATGGCCTCTCTTTTGGCCTTGTCCAATGTGTTTATGGGGTTGGATAGGAACAATTTGATGGAGGCTAATGTTTCATTTATCTCCTTGTCTGCAATTTCCAGCAAGGTGTCAAGCTCTTTGGCTTGTTGGATTATTTGACCATAGGTATGATCTTGTAGAGTAGGAGTGGTCAATTGGAGTATTCTATCCCTTATGGATCCTTGGGTAACGGGTGCCCGAGGTATCTTGTAGGGGATAGCTAACAACAGTGTTGTGATTGTATGTCCATTGACCAATGGTTGAGGGCTAGGTTTGAATACTACTCCTATGTTTTGTCTCACCACAGGTGTATAACCTGCAGTAAGTGGTTCTATAGTATATAATAACAGCATAGCTAGCAGTATGGGTGAAACTCTCAGTCTCCCCATGGTGCTTGTGTAAAGCAAGTTTGCTGTTTAAAGTCTTGTCAAATTTGTAGTGATTTGGTGCTGGTAAAGTCTAAGTGTATGGTGTAACACTTTAAATGAAGTGGTTCAAACTGTACCTTTGCAAGATTGAGCTGTCTTGGCAATATGTCCGATGAGTTTATAGAGATTGACCAGTAAATGGTAAGGTCAGGTCGAAGGTGAAGTAGGTGTGTTCTTTATCCTTGTGCAGTCTCTCCTAATGGAGAAGTGGGCTGGCTAATTCCCAAGTGGGGTCCTGTAGACTTGTGTTCCAGACTGCAGCTGGATGAAGACTGATGGTGGGCTATGGTCCACAGTGCTTCTTATGTAGCCTACCCTACCCACATCCATTGTGGGCCTGGTATTGTTTCTCTGGAGCAGGTGCACCTAATCTCCAGTGTCTGCTACTGTGGGGGTCTATTGTGTAATCTGTGTACTGGTAATTAGCTCCTCCTGTCATCCAGGACAGCCATTCATGACCGTCTAGACAGTTGTCTGAGGGTAGCTTATAAGGTCAATTGATCTCTATAGACTGCTGTGTTGGCATAGCGCGCTCTTTCATGTTGGGATTAGGCTTTAGACACTCCATTGTGTTACCCTTACTCTTCTTAGACTTCATGTCTGCTTTACTTGGAGGGTCCCAGTCTTTGACCATTCAGAGGCAATAACCTACTGATATATTTACAAATTTGATTGGCTTTATATACATATAAGTAATTCATTATCAGTCACACATGCCTTATGTGTGGATGAAGAGAATTTGTAATACATTTTGAAAATCTTATGTTCTTTTGGTATCTCAATCTGTTTCTAATTTCTTGAAACTGCACCACACCTAGATGTTTTTCTTAGTATGTGGTGTGCAGGCCTAGGCTTGATAGGGCCTATACCTGTGGTTTCTCTTGTAAGGGTGATATCATTTTTGTTCCTTACAATTTTGTTGTAGTATTTGGCTTCATGTGGAATAAGCCTGTGTGCAAATTCATTGTTTCTGACAGCCACAACCTTTTTCAGTCTGTCTATGTGCACTGGTCTGGCCACCAATAGATTGGTGTCCAAGTTTTTGAGTTTGGCACTTGTCAAACTAGGTCTATCTACTACAACATATGGTCCCATAAAAAGGGGTTGAAGTTTCTTACACTCTGTGTTGGTCAGGATTCTTGGTATGTTTAGGTACACCATGTCGGTGACCTTGATTTCCTGTGGTGTAAGTTTCTTATCATATCTATCCTTTCTTTCCTTTTGTAGCTTGGCGACCCTTTCTATAGCTTTCCTCCTAGAGGTATCTTGATTTGTTATCATGTTAGCTACATGGTCTGCTACGGTGGATATGTCTTCCTGTATTCCCAGCCCTAAGTCCATTGGGGTGGCTGGGTTTCTTCCATGATGTAGGAAGAAAGGGGTGAATCCTGTGGTTTGGGATTCAGTGTTGTTTAATGCAAAGGTTATGGGTTCAATAAATGAATCCCAATTGTTTTGGTGCTTTGAGCAGAATGCTCTGAGCGCTGTACCAATGCTAGCATTGAATCTCTCTACAAGCCCATTTGATTGTGGCCTGTATGGTGAGGAGAATTTATGTTTGATCTTGAGGTGTTTAGTTAACTTTGTGAACTTTGCACCTGTATAACATGTTCCATTGTCTGTTTGAAGAGTGGCTGGTGTTCCATGATGACAAATTATATTCTTGTAGAACTCTGCTGCTGTTGTTTCAGCTTTTAAGTCAGTAGTAGCCCAAGCTGTTGCATATCTGGTAGCATAATCTATGCAGACTTGTATATGTTTGTTTCCCCTGGCAGTTGTGGGAAGTGGTCCCACCGCGTCGAGGTTTAGGAACTTCATTGGTGAAGCCATGTACTCTCTCACTGTCATTGGTGTTTTGTGTGAGTGTACTTGCCTTTTTGCTGTGAGGCATGTGTGGCAGGTGGAAACATATTTTGTTGTGTCTGCTAGCATAGACTTCCAAAATACCCTAGGTCGGAGTGCTGACAGCATCCTACTTGAGCCAAGATGGCCGCCGGTAGGTGAGTCATGGAAATACTGTAGTGTACTTGTTACCCATTGCTGTGGTATAACAATTTGAAGTGGTACAGTATTGGTTTTTTCTCCAATTTATGGGGCATATATGGACTAATGTACCATTTACCAAGGTGTATGTCTGGCCTTGGTTGATGATTCTGTTTCCTTGTGCTTTTGGTGCAGGCAAGGTCCCATCCTCAAGATATTGTATGAGGGGCAATAGTTCCTTGTCCTTCCTTTGTTCCAAGCCAAGGTTTGAACCTGAGATGGATGTGTCGGGAATCTGATCCAGTAATTGATTTATATCTAGCACATGTTGTTTTATTCTGTCTCTTTCTTTTTCTTTTTCATCGACTATTGGCCTATCTTGTGCCTTTTGTTGGGGTGTGTCACTCTTGTTTTGGTGTGTAGGCTCCTTTGGAGGGCCTATTCTCGCCTTGGTGGGAGTGGCAACCTTTTTCTTTAAAGGCACAATTTGCTTTTTGTCATTCTTCTTTGTCTCAGAGTTCTTTGATTTATTTGGTGCAGTGTCTTTTGTGACATTTTTCCTGGCAGGTGGGGTTTTGGTAGGTTTGTTTCCTGTGACCTTTTTCTCATTTAGAATAGTTTGAGATTGTGTGGGGGGTTTTGGTGTGCCCTCCTGAATCATTTCTCTAGTCTTTGAGCGTGTGGTCATAGGACACAAATGGTTTGATGCTTCCTCTCCCTGCATTGATTCAAAGAATCTGACTGATTTGGAAGTTGCTTGAGTAATAGCATATATTGTGTCTTCTGAATCTTCATCATCTGAGTCAGGTGGGGTGAAGGGTGGCTCCTTAGGAGTTGCCTTCACCATCTGATTGAGTGATGAGAATTCAATAGGCTCGAAGTCATTATCTGGAAAGAGTTGTGAGTATTCTCTCTCACAGTGGCAAAACACATAATGTGTAGATTGCTTCAAGATACCCCTAATGGGTGTCTCTGGCCTTTCAATGGTGTTGGGTGGATCATCCCTTTTGAATGGTACCTTCTTTGTTACTTTAGCAAACTTGGTTCTACTGGCTGCTCTAACTCTCCTTGGTGGGGGTGGAGGGTTAGTCATGGGTCCAGAATCTGGGTATTCTCTTCTAGACATAGCATCTGGTGGTGTGTTATCATCACCTTTCACATGTTGGATGGTGAATGAAAATTGCTGTATGTCTAAAGCCCATCTGGCCCATCTATGTGTGAGTCCTGTATTGGTTAATAGTGGGATTAGGGCTGCATGGTCTGTGTATAATTGGAAGTGTCTAGTCTCTAGATAGTGTCTGAAGTGTAATACTCCATACACTACTCCCAGTAGTTCTCTCTCTGTGGTATTGTAATTTCTCTCATGTTTGGAGAGGGTTCTACCTGCAAAGGCTACTGGTCTGAGCACTTCTTCATTATCTCTCTGTGAGAGTACAGCTCCTAAACTCACATTGGAAGCGTCAGTTGCCAAACTGAACTCTTTCTCATAGTTTGGATATCTGAGAAGAGCATTGGTGCAGAGGGCATGCTTTAATGTTTTGAAAGCATTATCTGCCTCCTCTGTCCAGACAAATGCTTTGAGATGTGTCTGTAGATCATATAATGGTCTAGCAATTTGGGCATAACCTTTGATAAACTTTTTGAAGTATTGGCATAGGCCTGTGAAGGATCTGACATTTTTGACTGATTTTGGTGTTGGGAAGGTTTTGATTGATTCCACCTTTGTGGGAGATGGTTGCAGTCCCTTGGGTGTGACTCTCATTCCCAAGAAGTCTATTCTGTCTTTGAAGTATTCACATTTTGATTTCTTCAGTTTGAGTTTGCCAACTCTTAGGCTGTTGAACACATCTTCCAGGTCATGGAAGTGTTGTTCGATTGATGGTGATAATACCAATATGTCATCTAGGTATGGTAGGGCACATTTGTATTTGAGTTTGTTCAGAATTAATGTGACTAGATGGCAGAATCCTGCAGGTGCGGTCGCTAAACCCATTGGCATCCTTTCGTAGACATATTTTTTGTCATTTGCTATGAATGCGGTTTTATGCTGATCCTCCTGTCTTATAGGAATTTGAAAAAATCCCTGTTGGGCATCTAGCTTACTGAATACTCTTGGTCTGAGTGACCCTATCATGTCTAGAGTGTCATCGGCTCGGGGTGTAGATAAGGCTTGATTTATCATGTTCTGGTTCAGATAACGAAAATCTGTGACGAGCCTATGGCCTCCCGAAGATTTTTGTACTAAAAAGGATCTGGAAGCCCAGGGGCCCTCAGCACATTCTCTCAGAATGCCCTGTTGTACTAGCCTTTCACACTCTTCCCCTATTGCGGCCTGTTTTTCTGGTGTTTGTCTATATGGTAGGAAATGACATGGTACTGCCTCAGGTTTTACATGTATTGAGTGGGTATACAGGTGTGTTGCACCAATGTCTCCATCTTTTCCTACAAATATATCATCATACTTGGTCAGCAGTGATTCTAATCTATCATGCTGATCTTTGGATGTGAGCACAGATTTTGGTGGAACATTCTCTTCCAATTCTGGCTCGAGGTCATGTGCCTCACTATGTATAGCAGCTATTTCAGAGAGTCTGATTGAGTTGGGTTCAGGGTCAGCATATGTGGACTCACAGTCTGAGTCTGTGTCACTGAATTGAGTTACATCCTCAGGCCGTATGGCTGAGATGGATTGATCAGTGTGTGGGGTAGTGTCTGACACCTGTTGAGGTTTTTCTAAATCAGATTCCTTGACTTCCTGAAATAGAGCTATGGTGGCACCCTTTTTGATTTTATGTGGGCGCCTGCTGGTGTTGAGTAACACTAGGGGATGTTTGTTATTTTCCCTGGGGGTTACTGCTGCCCTTTGAACTAGATATGGGGCATTGTTATTTCTTTGGAGGTTATCTACTACTCCAGTTTTGCCTTGCAGTGATTGAGTAGATGTGACTTTACCCAATACTGCAAGTTCAGAGAATGGAGGGATGGTAAAATCCCTCACTGCCCTAATGGGTTTGAGAATTTGTTCAGGATCAACATTAAATTCAATTTGAGATTTTGTAGTGCTTAAGAAATCTGTGCCGAGTACAACGGGCTGTGTGAGGTTGGGTATTACAGCAAATTGGTATTGGAATCTGACACCTTGGATTCTAAAGTTCAGCATAGCTGAATGTCTAACATGACACACCGATCCATCTGCCAAGTGGATGTTGATTTTAGATTTCCTCAGTTGGATATGGAATCTCTTTTGGAGATCCATGAGGAATGATTGTCTGACACAGGTGATAGTAGCACCTGTATCAACCAAACATTGTACATCTGAAACATCATATAGATTTGCATTGATACAGCCATTTTGAAGAAGTACAATAGAAAGCTTGGTACTCTCACCTGTATCCTTTGATGATGAATCTGGTGGGGTGATGTGTATCACTGATGGACGTCTCTGTCTGTTAGATGGTAGATTGGCACTAGCAATTGTCTCTGGTTGGATCCTTGTTGATCCTGATTGATTGTTTGTTTTTGGGGTGTCACAGCGCACTGGCCCATCGGCACTGTGACATCCTAGTTTTCCTGGTTCTGTGGGGCGGTTGAGATGCTTGCCACCAGGAGCTTGGAGATTTGATCCATTACATGAGGTGGTATTTGGGGGTTACTGTGTTGGTTCCCCTGGTAACCTCTTGTGTCAGGTTTGTAATCCTCCTGGCGTGAGTTGGAACCCTGGTTATATTGACCAGAGTTGCTGTATTGACCAGAGTTGTTGGATCTCTGGTTGTTGTAGGCACCATTGTTGTTGTAGGATCCACTATTGTAGTTCCTATGTGGACTATGGCTTCTACTGTTGGATCCTTGATTATAGGATCCAGAGTTGTTTGAACCCTGGCTGTTGTTGTAGGAACCATTGTTGTTGTAGGGTCCAGAGTTGTAGTTCCTATGTGGACTATGGCTCCTACTGTTGGATCCCTGATTATTATAGGATCTGCCATTACTTGGGGTTCTGTCTCTCCTATCACTGTATGAAGAGTTACCATTGTTGGAGTTGGAAGAGCTGTTGTCTTTCCTACTGTTGTGACCCCCCCGGTTGTTGTTGTTGCCCCCTCTACCTCTACCTCTATTGGATTGGTAGTTGGGGTCATAGTTGTTTCCTCTATATCTACCGGTAGGGTCTTTTGATGTAACCTTAGCCTCCTGTTGCCTTACATGGGCACTAGACATTAGGTTAACATCTTCATCTGCACTAGTGCTGATTTCCTGGACCTTTTTCTTAGTAGGCTGTGGGTTAGACTCTGCCTCCCTTATCTTCCTAGATCTTTCTTGGGTTTTAACCTCTAAGGCTAGGTCTAGGGCTTGGTCAAAAGAGTCTATTTTCTTGTTTTCAAGAGCTACAGAGATCCAGGGCCTCATGCCTTGGGTAAATGCCTTGCTCAAGATTTCATCGCTTTGGCGTTGGGCATTACACACTTTCCTGAGATGGCATGCATAGTCTAGGACAGGTTCATCTATCTTTTGTGCACGGAGTGCAGTCCTTGAGATGATATTGTCTCGAGTAGCAAAATACTCTTTTAATTTATTCACTACATTGCACTTTCCCTGAAGGATTCAAACCAAGCTAGTGCTTGTCCTTCAAGGTACTTGGGTAAATATGTTACCATGGTGTCACTGTCTGTTACTTTGTACTTATCCTTCAGATATTCTGGGAATTTGTGATCAATAAATAATGCTGTTGACATGAGAGGTGATGGGTGTGAGAATGTTTTGGGTTTTGTTACCTCATGTAGCCTGATCTTTCTGTCGTCCTGTTGCTTTCTGTCTATGAGTTTGGTCATGTTGGACACCATGGAGATTATGATGTCATCCTTGGATCCAGAGGCAGATGGTGTGACAACAGGTGTGATGGCTGGTGTGGGAGGCTGTGGGGTCTGGGATGATACCATCTTCATGAGATCTGCTATCTGTTGTTGTTGTCTCTCTAGGGACTTCCGCTGGTCTTCCATGGCCTTCTGTTGGGCGTCTATTGCCGCATTCCTCTCTGCCAGTTGTTGGTTGAGGATCCTCTCCCTTTCCTCCTGCTGGGACTTGTTGGTCTCTAGGGCAGTAACTGCATCTTGGATGGCCTTCTCATAGGCCCTTATCTTCTCAGCTGTCTGGTTAGGTTGGGGGCCTTCATCGGTGTCCATGATGGAGGGAGTGGGAGAAGTGTCTCTGGAGGAGTGGCTGTCAAAGGCCGGAGCTGGGGTGGAGGATCTAGATGAGGGTGTGGATCCACCCCCTGAGGCAGATCCTTCTTCCCCTGAGGTAGATAGCGTGAGTTGAGCGTCCTGTAGAGATCCCTGGGAAATGTTGGATCCCTGAGAACTGGTTGTTCCCTGAGTAGACAGGGTGGGAGGTGTGGGGTCTACTGAGTGTGGGTCTGTTGTACTGGAGGCTGATTTGCCCCCTGTGGGTCTCCTAGATCTAGGTGGGAGGGAGACCTCTTCAACAGGCCCCTGACTACATAAGGTCTTTGTGTGTTGTTCTGCCAGCTTGACTGATAAGACCTTGATGTATGGGGTAGACCTCACTGAAGTGTGGGAGACCTCACTGACGTGTGGGAGACCTCACTGACGTGTGGGAGACCTCACTGACGTGTGGGAGACCTTACTGACGTCCAGGAGACCTCTCTGACGTGTGGGAGACCTCACTGATGTGTGGGAGATCTCATCGATGTGTGGGAGATCTCACTGATGTGTGGGAGATCTCATTGATGTGTGGGGGGTCTCACTGATGTGTGGGAGATCTCACGGATGTGTGGGAGATCTCACTGATGTGTGGGAGATCTCATTGATGTGTGGGGGATCTCACTGATGTGGGGGAGATCTCACTGATGTGTGGGAGATCTCACTGATGTGTGGGAGATCTCATTGATGTGTGGGAGATCTCACTGATGTGTGGGAGATCTCACTGATGTGTGGGAGATCTCATTGATGTGTGGGAGATCTCACTGATGTGTGGGAGATCTCACTGATGTGTGGGAGATCTCATTGATGTGTGGGAGATCTCACTGATGTGTGGGAGATCTCACTGATGTGTGGGAGATCTCATTGATGTGTGGGAGATCTCACTGGTATGTGGGAGATCTCACTGGTATGTGGGAGATCTCACTGGTGACCTTTGTGGGCATGGTGTCAAGGTCACTGGGTGGGTGGAGTGGGGTTTACTGTGTGTATGATTGTTTTCAGTAATGTTGCCAGCTTAATTTTCATGAGAGCATTGGGTAATTTGGGATCTTAGTAGGATGTTCTCCACCACTTTGTCATACTAGTAATTGTGCATGATCAAGTTGTCATATGAGAAATATCATAAGACTAGTGGTATATAGTGTAGATACATTAAGCTCTCATAAAATAGTGTTATTTCCAGTTGTCACTGGTTTATTCAGCTTTAGGCAACATGTAAGAAATATCAATCATACAGTAGTTAGTATGTAGGTAATTTGTACATAGAGTAAATATACAGTAAGTTATAAAGTATAATGTTCTGTTCCACTCCACCTGTGAGGTAATAATAATACAATGTCCAGCATAGTTCTAGGTGGGTTCCCACACCTAGCTCCTGACCTGCTGCTTAGAGGAATAATGTAATACTGAATAACTTTACCCTCTGGTGGATGTCTTGAGGAAGATACCCTCTGGCCACTAATGATGGAAACCAATGCCTGTCTAGCATAGTTTCACCATAGTGCAGTGGTATAGCAGGTAGCAGGAGATGACTGGAGATGTTACCTCTGGAGCGGTTCTTGGTGTTCTGATTTCTAGGAGGTGCAGCCAGGCTATTTGTAGCAAATCTTGGCAATGCACCTCAGACTGACTGGGGCCAGTGGCATCTGCCTAACTCTGCAATTGTTTGAGGGGAGGCTTTCATGTGTCACTGGGTGCACAAAGGACCCCCATGGGCGCCGCTGTGTCCCCCATTGTCTTGGTCAGTTCTGTAACTTCAAACCCCCATATCTCAAAAGTTTACGCCGTTACAACCGCCATTTTGCGCATGCGCGGAGTTGAATATGCCAAGTTTATAATGCTCGCTTGATAGGCGCATAACTCGCGCCGGTTCGTCTGTAGTGCACTCAGAGGTCGAATCAGTCTCCATGGCGTAACTTCCTTAATAATGGGAGTTCCGCCTTGATCTTGGGCTCATTTTGACCGTCTAATTATGGGCTTTCCATAAATGCTTTGATATTTGACCTAGGTTGCTCAGGAGCGACGCTAGAGCGACCGGACGGTTATGGCGTCGTGCTTATGTAACCCATTGTTCAGTTATTAGAGAACTCAGACACTCATGACGGCGTCAGCGGTGCTCAGGCACCCGTGACGGCCGGTTGCATTCACTTACAACTTATTAGTTTGTGCACTGAACCATGAGGTCGCACACTGAGACCCTCATTTTTATTATATTGTGCAGTGAACCATTAGGTCGGACCCTTTGATGTCATAAACTCTGTCTAACTGACTTGGCTGGTGTGCAGTGGGGCATGAACGCTCTTTATACAAAGTTTGAGCGCTCTTATAGCTCTTAGAACCAACCTATGTATTAATTTCTTAGATATTCTTTGATTAATACAATAATATGTTAGAATTTATGGAATAATAAAATGGTATATCATAGATTTCCCCTCAGAAAGGCAGTAATAACAATTACAAGAAATCAAGGGTAAAATAACAACTTTTTTTAGATGAAAGTACAAAAGTAGCCCTGAGGAAATAACATCCCCCCGGTAAGTTGTGGTTATCAGAATTGGCATGATGTACTGATGATAGATGTGGATATGAAATCTATAACCCTCAAGTTCAATTGCAATTGTATAAATGAAACCTAACCTTTACGTGCCCAGAATTATTTGATGATTTTCCATTTATTTCACATGTACATCACCCCAGTGATAAAGACCATGTATATATAATTCTGAACAGGTATTTGATGTGGAATTCACATTATGCACCAGGTTCTTTTTTACTTAAACCTTTAGTTAAGAGAGAAAGTTCTGACTGAGTGTGGTTACCATAGCAACCAAAATGTTCCTTTTGTTGTTATTCACTAGTATATAGTGCTGTTCTGCTCTAATCTCATATAGTGTGTGATATTTGCATAACTATTCCCAACTGGTTCTGCCTGTGTGTACTACCAGGGTGCAAAATGTCTTGATCACAGTTCATAACATCATTTACATGGATATTAACAATTCCTATGAATAGATTAGTTGTAAGGTTGGCAAGTCTATCAAAGGTGTGGCAATAGGGGACAAATGATCCAGCATCACCCTGCTATCATGCTAGATCCTATCTCCTTGGTCGATTCCCTTCCAAAGTCTCATATGTATGATAACTAATTTTCAGGTTTTGACTCACTGTGTCTGAGGTAATGGTGATATAGTCAAATGGATGGTCCCATTGGAATAAGGGGGTCATGGCCGTTCTAATGAGAGTATAACTTTGCAGATTGGACCAGTAGATGTTCCTGGATGAAAATTTGCTTCAATGTGCATGTATTTAAGCCCAACACCGCGCATTTAAGCGCGCTTGGGCACCTAAGGGCTATGTGGCATTGTTGCCTTACGATTTCCCATTACATCTCAAGTGGATATTTTACATCTCAGTACAAATAAATCAATTGATAGTGATGCAGCGGTGTAATTAGGGACCTCTGCTAACAATCGGAATTGACAAATATTTTATCTATCTCTAATAGATCAAATTCTACAAAAGAATATACATTTCTTTCAAAAACTTTCTATAAATGACATTTTTCACCTATCTTTGGCACAGTCTTTCATTTTTGCATTTCAAGTGAAATTGAAATAAACGGAGCAATAGGTAGAAAAAAGGACTTCATATTACATTTTATGTGTTCTTTCAACATACTGGATAGCTTAGATATTCAGGCATTTGGTGATATTATTCGTTTCCCTAATTCAATCTTGACCTAAATAACTGGGTTTCAAGGTCAGCAGCAAGGTTGTTCATATGATTTATTCAATTATATAATATGTTTATGATATCTCTGACTTATATTTGATGTCCCTGACCCAATAAATCAATGTTTTGTTCTGTTATTGGAAGAAAATCATTATTCTATCTACACCAACAAAGCATATGGAAATCCTATACCGACAGTATTGAAACTCATATGCCCATGGGTATGGCTGTATGCCACACATCTGTATGCCACGCTAATAGTGGATTCCTTCTAAATGGTGACCCAGCCACTCTCCATGTTTTCAACTCTTAAAAGTTTATTTATGGGTAAATTTAAAAATTCAAAAGCCAGAATGATCGGGAGACTATAATGAAACTCGTGCACATATCTATGCTCTGATATCTCAAGTGCATTATCATCAAAGTGGTGTCGATTGGCACTGGACCAGACAGAAATGTGTATTTCCTACTCTTGGACGTTACTGATCTTAGCTCTCTGAGGGTAAAGGCTGGTGAAAATTGTATGCTGTTGTTGGTGTAGGTAGAATAAAACGAGGACTCCCATGACTCTAGGATCATTTTCATGACTATGATCATTATCAAAGTGAGGACTTCATATATCTGTTGGAAATACAGCATTGCTGTAATAGCTGCTCAGTCGTATTCTCTAGATTAATATAATTCTATTATCAGTTATTGCGTTATTACTGAAATATTCTGGTTAATTGCTGACAAATAGTGAGTAACTCCTGACATATGTTGACTAATTGCTGACATATTGTGAGAAGATACTGACATGTGTTGACTAATTTCTGATATATAGTGATTAAATACTAACATATACTGACTGATTGCTGACAAATTGTGAGTAAATAGTGGCATATATTGACTCATTTCTGACAAATTGTGAATAAATACATGGCAGTATTTTCCTCACAATTTGTCAGCAATTAGTCAATATAAGTCAGTAGGATACAAGGATGCAAAGGTGATGGATACAAAGGTAAAGGATGCAATTATTATTGTCAATGGACTATTCTGGGTATTATTCATTATTTTACACATTTATCAAATTCTTCGCCACACACGCTCAGGACCTGCTCACAAGCTCACAGCTCATTCCCCCCCAGTGTGTACAGTGAGCTGCTCTTACATCACCCATACCAGGATGTTGTGAGAGCCGGACCCATCCCATTTCTGGGATGGGTCCAGATTTCTAGGATGCAGGGAAATTCAACGATCTCCCTTCATCCTGATTGGTCCACTTATAAATAGAATCATTACCAGGTATGGTGACGCGTCAGATCTGACCAGACCCAACCAGATCTGACCTGCCCCTACCGGTACATTTCATTACCCTGTCAGCTGCTCACCTAGGTATATAAGACCAGTGAGCAGCCCCCCAGCAATTATCTTTTCTACTTACATTATCCCACGCACAACCTCCCTAGTATCTAGGACCTACGACCGGTTGAGCTACGAGCTTAGGTGCAGAGCCTGCACGCTGGCAAGTGTATCATTGTTACCACACTCTGTCATCATGCAATAAACAAGGATCAAAGAACTTCTCTGGATTCAGTGTTCATTACAACATCGACTTGTAACAGTTCGTTGACAATGGTGGAGTACTCCTCAGAATATCCCACTACTAACCTCTCATAGCCATGAGTAATAGTGAGACCACACCCAAGGAGCCAGTTTCTAAACGTACCTTTGCATCACCTGGGCTAGACGCGCCCAACCCACCTGCAGCTGCAGCACACCATTTCCAGAGAGAAAATTCGTCACCTGACGCCTTCAAAATGATCCAGTTATACCCACTAATCACACCAAGGGACCCTACCCCTGGTAGAAAAGATAGCAGAAGCTATACAACGTCTCAGTCTGATACTGACAACGACAGCCCCAGGAGCAGTCGCGATGATTAGGATTCAGGGGAAGGAACTACAGCACCTATAGTCCCCGCCCCCACCATAAAGGACCCGACCAAACAACCGCCCCCCACTACTCCTGATTCAATTACTGAAGCAGAAGTTAACTCAATTGACGCTCACACCTGCAGTAACTATTACACAGAACATATGGAATATAAGGAGGACCAGGACTCTTGCACTGACAATGATGAGGACGAATATAAGGACTACAGCCGGAGAACTTCAGTTCTGAAGCTGAAGAGCAAGTCTGATCAATATGGACAGCAAGGTAAGGCCATTTTTGTTGATACAGAATTGACTAAGGATGCAGTATCTGTTGACATAGATAACCACTTGTATAGAGCTCTTGTTGATTCTGGCGCCCCCCGTCTTCCATTAGCCAAAAATGGCCAATAGAGTATCAAACACACCCAATTTTAGACATGGTAGACACTCTAAACTCACAGTGTTACTGTTAAAACCCCAGTTCAGACAAGTCACTCAATGACCATGGACTTCCTCATCGACGACTATGAATTTAGAACCAGGTCCCAGGTGGTTCCTGATTTAAATCACCCACTCATCCTAGGTGTAGTTTTCATGACTAAATACAGAGCAAAAATCTCCTTTGGTCCTAAACCGAAATCACCCAACTACATCAGGGCTGTAAAGAATATCCCCATACCACCCAAAATTAAAAGAAAAATTAAGAAACAAACAAAGAAGGAATCAATAACCTTTGCCCCATCACCAACCAAAAAGGCAAAGTAAAAATCCCTACAAAAGAGGATAGTGAGCCTTTTTCCTTCCAAAAAACAATATATATCCTACAATGTCTGTTTTCAAAAGCACAGACCCCCCCCCTGCCCCAGCCCCACACCCCACTCCTTTCTTTTCTAACAAACTCGACCCACAATAATTTCTTTTTTTAACACCCTTAAAACACACATACACATACTACCCAGACACCATAGGCATCTTTTCTTCATGTGATAGATGTTTCCTCTCCATTTCCCATATTATATTATCTCAATGGAAAGTATTCATTTTTGTTTTTTTCATAAAATTCCAATTATTATACCAATACATCCCAACTTTACTACCACAATTTAGTGAGTGACATTGCCAAACTTTTTATTAATCTCCTAGAGGCTCAGGCAGCCATAAACTGGATGATCTGGTTGGCACGCCACATAAATTACCCACGGTCACAGCGTACGCTCGGTTTGTGATCCCATTCCCTTGGGACACGCATGCATGTGCCGGTTTGTTACAAGCTCAGGGCTCCTCAATACCCTAAAGTATTACCAAATGACGGCCTACTGTAGGAGAGCAGCTCTCTTGCATCCTGATCCGTGTTTATACCTCTGTTTACCACTCGGTACTGGAATGTTTGGTGAGACACATAATTATATTAACATCCTTAATTCCTGCGCCACAGGTGGCCAGGATAGGGATCCCACAAGACCTGATTTCATCATCAGTATTTCACATACCACCCACCCATAACCACAACAATATTGTGTCATAACTGACCACTCCATCCTGCTAGCTAGAGGATCATAATTTGCATAGGACAGGCCAGTCCACTAGCATCCACCCAATAGAAAGGCCCCGTGCCATTTTAGGGAGGGACATACCTCTGAGGGATGTCTGTGATTGAGAAATAGCCACCTCGAAATCAGCATATAAGCCTCCTCCCACCCCAATCTTACCCATGTCTCAACAATACACCAAACTTACCAAACCCAGTCACCACATGGAGCAAGTATCCGGAGACCACAGGGCCAAAATGCCGAGACTGCCATGCAACCAGCCCAGGTAGGACTTGTCTTATGCGTCCATTTAGTAGCGTCATCAATCGTTCTAGCATGACAATGATGGATTATGCCACCATGTTACCCAGATACCCATTACATGCCAATGGTAGTGTGCGCCCAGAGTGCTTTGTAAAATGCAATAGTTGAATTTACAGTCCACTTCATGCCTTTCTACGACAACCTGACCACTTTAGGTCTTACTTATCAACCTTTTGGCAACACCCCACCCCACCCACCCCACACACAACCTATCTTACCTTAGACTAACTATCTAATTAATACTGTTTAATAAGCCTTAAGGCACCAGAGATTAAACATGGACTCAACTCAGGGTGGACCATCCATAGTCTTCCAAGCCCACATGGCAATAAAAGCAAGGCCATGGATCTGTTTGTGATCAGACTGGCTATCATGAAGCACTAACATATATTTATTGACATAGGCTGCTAAGACCTGAAATTTTTGCCTGTCTAGTACAGCGCACAAGGAGATGAACTCCAGGACCCCACAGTGTCCTCAGCTATCAAAGGCATGACCGTTCGTAGCGACTACCCTACCGCCCCATTGTGGGACAGACTCAGCATATAACTTGCAGTCATATTGCCTCAGAGCAACCTTTACGTGAACTACCACGTCACTACACATGTGTCAGCAGACACGATATTTTGTTGACAATGTCAACCTTCAGGCACAGCTAACAATCTTTAAAGCGCTTGAATTTGCTCCAAATATCAGGCCAGCCACCCCCCCCCCACTGAATTGAACCATCTCAGCTCACTAGTCACTAAACCTCTTACAAAAAAAGTCAGGATAAAACACATCAATTACTATTCATAGATTAGCCTAGAAAACTAGTCTGTTTGAGAATTATGCCTACAAGTGTCCTATAGAGAAACACACCACCCCAGGACGAACACCCTCCCAAATTCGTATAGATTTTTTTTTCCCCCAACCAAAACTCACCAAACAACTGCGCCTTACATACTTTTCCCTCACACCAAGCCAAGCAAACCCCCCCCCCCCGCACTCATCCCCCCAAGCACATTTGAAACCCTTGTAGATATCGATTTTAATCCCCCACTAGACTCACTCAACTCCCTGATGGCGGCGAGCTCCCTGTTAACTTGAATCCCTCATGACACGATGAAAACGGGACTTAGGAGCCTATCTGATGCACTCCACACCGCCCACAGAGGCACTATGGTCTTGAATGTACCGCTAGCTTACTATTACAAGAGAAGATTACACGTGCACTGGCAGAATCAAAACAAACTCCATATCACCGTGCCCATACCCATAGGACTCGGGGAAAACATCTACTCTATTTATAGAACAGAGGCATTCCCTGTCCCCTTTGACACGACAAACACAGAGTCCACTGGGTATACACTTATTCAGAAGCTACCTACATACATAGCCATGTCCAAAACCCACTCACATTACATTGAGATGGACCACACAGACATGGATATGTGTGATAACAGTGCTTTTATTAACTGCAACCTACCCCTGCCTTTGCTATCACCCTGCCACCCCATGTGTGCTTTATCCCTATTTTTAGACATACCCAACGTTGTCCACCACACTTGCAATTTTCAGGCACACATGACAGCCAAAATTCCCCATATTATAAAGCCCATATCACACAGTTCTTATATGTTAATCACAGATAAATCACCATCAGTCCTACAATGCTCTAACTCAGGCCAATTGGAAATTAAAAATGCTGCATACTCTATAGTATCAGTACCATACCTGTGCTCACTAAAGAATCACGGCATGATAATGCCCAACACCGATTTGTCCTGCGCCCAAAATTTCACATTAGACTCCATTGCTCAGGTGCCTATTAACCTGCCACTATGGCGGCACTTTGGAAACCCACCAGCCAATGTTTCTGGGGTAACCATAGAAACCAACCCGCCCGCCTTCAGGCTACCCAACTTCCGCCGCCTTAAGATGCTCCACAATCAAAAATTGTCTCCCCTATTCAAAAATGGCTGCAGGATCAATCCATGATAAATCCTCAATACTGTCCATAAGCACAATAACACACCTAGGGTATCATCTAGAATATTCACCATGGTTACACCTGTTGTCACCAATCATAGCACTGCTCTGCCTCATCCTTACATGCCGTGTGCACATGAGAGTGACACACCTAGCACACTTAATCAATATTCACAGCACCCCAGCTATGGCAGACGTCGCTTCTTGGACCAAACTCAAGGAATTGATCAAAAAGTCCAACTCGGAGTGGCCATCGCCCACCACACCTGCAGAGGAGACAGACACCAACATATGGGTACAGCTACCTGGTAGATATGATGCCATGGTGTCAGTCGGCGTCCTTGTGATAGCACTGTTCATATTCCGGAGTGTCTGCAGGAGGTGCCTCCGGCACTGGTCATTGAAGAAAAAGGACAGCTGGACTACCAGCTAACACCCTGTGATGGTGAGTCCTCGGCGAGTTTCGCCCCGATTTCGCCCCTTCGACCCAGGAGGACATATCAGAAGAGAAAGGGCAAGCCCCAGCCGTCTTCAAGCAAGGACGACCCGGTCAAGCTGGCTCTGCTGAATCCCAAGGAGGCCCAGCCTCCCAAGGACCTGTTCATGTTCAATCCAAACCTGGCTGAGAGGGCCACGGACATGGTTAATGGTAAGTAAATATTTCAACTCACACTTCCAAAATGGCCGGTTCGGTAGATGACAAAATCATCCAGGGCCCTACACCTCACCCTCATTAACTAGCGGCCACCCCCACCATCACATAACTTAGAACAGCCCCAAGGTTATACCCAAATGTCAGTAGTGCTTGGAAGATACCATCACACTTATGTGGGGATGGCAGGTACCCCCTCACACACGCCGGATAATATGGTAAATAACGCCATAAGACGCTGATGTGGGGATTACCCCCCAACTCCACCCCCCCTCAGACCCCCCCTACCACGAAACCCCCACCTCATAATATCGTCCAATGCACACCCACACACAACTATCACCAAACCCACTAGGCCACACAACATCATAACAATAGATAGGCCTAACTAACACAACAGATCGGCTTACACTGATGCTTATCAACATCAACACCGACTGCGGCATCTGGCCCGACACCTTTTGTGCCACACGCGGCAGCCCGGCGCCATCTTGGTTTTGCATCAATTACTGAAATTGACGGACGTCACGGCCGTCACCATGACTACCATCGGTCATGTGACACCCGCACATGGCGTTTCTATCACAACAACAACATTGACACATGTTCACACTTGGGCTTGCTCAAATCAAACTTACCTTAATACCCATAAGCCATCCCGCCGGGCGGGATGATTATCCACTGGATCTGTGTGATGCTGAAATACAAATTAAAAAGTGGATTAGACCAAATGCCCCACATCTTGATCCTCAAATTGTCAAAAGCTCAAGAGTCACCTTTTGAAAATCAAAATATACTTACAATCCGCCCGACATAGTGATGATGATATGGAGCACCGTGCTGTTAGGCAGGACAACATCAAGCTCATATACCTCCATGGTTATGTAACATTATGACATCACAAGACGGACAGGTGCCCTTTTATAGCACCCCGGATCCAAAACTTTGGCGACACAGGAAAGAAATTTTTTTTTTTCCTCTCTGCCCCCCCTTTTTTCGGCCCAAAAATAAATTTTCCTTCAATCAGCATCAACATAGTTCCTTTTTAAGACATAGACAGGTGAAATCGACCTGAGCGGGTCGAACCTATAATAAATCCCATAAATTACCTGCCCTTTTTTCGCCATTATGGTACAGCGCCAGCTCGCTACTACCACCTGGTGGAATTTAGAAAAACTAACCATAGCGTCCCTGGATACAGGACCCGCGCTAAGCCAAATGAATCAATTGAGCTCTGTACTTATGTTTATACGTTGACAAAATGATATTGACCCCGCGTCCCTTCTCTGTGTTAATTATGGCCTGTTTGCAAACCATGACAGACAATCTGTGGTTGATGAATTGTTCTCTCTTCCTGTTGTTTTCTCAGCAGGCCCACCGCCGGACACAGCCACAATCCCGTCAGGACCACGAGCAGAGCCCAAGACAGAGGGACCAGCACTACCAGACCCAGAGGCTTAACAACCAGCAGACCAATCCCCATAAGACCAGCACGACCCAATCATCTTGCCGTGCTGCCACTGTCGGGCACTATCATCTCTGCATCCTGTAGGCCTGGGACCCCGATGCCCCCAGCATACAGGATGCACAACAATAACTTTTGCAGACATATGAGAGGGCAGACATCATCTGCAGCCCTCTGCACACCGTGCCACCACAGACCCAATAGCATCACCTGCCCCTGTTCCTACAGCAAAATAGTCCCCATTAACTGGAGGAACAGAGCAGCATATTCCCCACCCAGGACAGCATGGAGGCCCATGCCAGCTCGCCGACCTTCTCCTGTCGAGCCCCCTACACCTACAGACTCAGACAGTGGAGACTCAGCCATTTCTGAGGCTGGAAACCTAGCCTCAGTGATGGAGGATTTCGCAGACTTCTCACTCGCCTACAGGCCTGTTAGACAGAGGACTAAAAGGAGGGCTGAGGGCCGTTTCATGAACTCAATCGCCCAACAGCATAGCAACCTACCACCCAACAGCTTCCATGCTGGAATGCATTTCAGAAAAAGCAAGTGACAATATTCCAATAAGCAATAATGAACTTTGGACGTTATAATATGTTGTGGAGACACAAACTTCCCCCGACCCCCCATACAACCACCCAAGATAATTATTTTTGGACAAAGACTGACTCTTTATTTTTTGTAAAACAAGGTCAACCTTTTTCTTATGCCTGCAATAGATTGGCAAACTCTTATGATCTTATAGGTGATTTTTATAACATGACCTTTTATAATGTCACCTTAGGTGCTACAAGATCATCCCCATTCGCACACCTTTTTCAAGCTCAACTATGTATTGTATTTATGAGCTTTAGTCAGTAGTATAATTAAGTTCACATTTATCCTTAAGTTCTTAAGTTTGGCACAAACTATATAGAGCAGGGCCAACAGTCAGTTCGATTACTACCTTGACCCTGCCCCACATACAATCTTCATTTTTCTTTCCCAACAGCCAGACCAAATATTTACAAAAAAAAACAAAACTGGCTGAACATGTGCCCTTGGCAGCTTGAAGCCGAATTTATCTTCGGAAACTCCCAACCTTGGTTTGACTTCCTGGTGCCAACTCCACAAAACAGTGTAAATAAAAAATTTTTTTTTGCTTTCTCCGTACATTATATTTGTAAATACTCCAGTAGCTCAGGTTTCAAAGAATGTATTTTTCACGACGTGCCAAAAATATATGTACCCATCTATTCTTGTAGTAATAAGCATTATAAGCCTTCTTTGATCCAAAAAGGTAATAGCATGCTACCTGTATCTCTTATTTTTACAGTTCCATAAAGGAACCTCTATGTATACTTATTATTTTTTTTTGATACGGCATTGTCATACCAGACATCCACTGTACCACGTATATCATGTGCATAATACCCAAAATTGTCAAAGGACTTGGCAAAGCCCTTATTATTAATGATTTTCCTCCCTCAAACCTCGTGCAGAGACGAGTGGGAATGTGGGGATTTGTCAATGGACTATTCTGGGTATTATTCATTATTTTACACATTTATCAAATTCTTCGCCACACACGCTCAGGACCTGCTCACAAGCTCACAGCTCATTTCCCCCCCCCAGTGTGTACAGTGAGCTGCTCTTACATCACCCATACCAGGATGTTGTGAGAGCCGGACCCATACCATTTCTGGGCACTGACTCACTGGGAGTATCACAACATACCGACATACCTGTGGACGCATTTCTAGGATGCAGGGAAATTCCACAATCTCCATTCATTCTGATTGGTCAACTTATAAATAGAATCACTACCAGGTATGGCGACACGTCAGATCTGACCAGACCCAACCAGATCTGACCAGATCTGACCTGCCCCTACCGGTACATTTCATCACCCTGTGAGCTGCTCACCTAGGTATATAAGACCGGTGAGCAGCCCCCAGCAATTATCTTTTCTACTTACATTATCCCACGCACAACCTCCCTAGTATCTAGGACCTACGACAGGTTGAGCTACGAGCTTGGGGGCAGAGCCTGCACGCTGGCAAGTGTATCATTATTACCACCTATATGTACACTCTGTCATCATGCAATAAACAAGGATCAAAGAACTTCTCTGGATTCAGTGTTCATTACAACATCGACTTGTAACGGTTCGTTGACAATATGAAGGCTTAAGGAGGTTTAAGATACTATAAAAAAAAAGTTAGTGATAGGTACAACATTGTTGTAGTGGCAGATGACCTCTTGAAGATTAAATATTGAAACCTTTCCATTATTTACTCGCATTTTAATGAATAAATGTTAGTAATTACTCACCTAGCAATTGGTCAATATAATATTAGCAATTGCTCACTATTTGTCAGCAATTAGTCAATATATGTTAGTACTTAGTCACTATATAACAGCAATTAGTCAATATAAGTCAGTGATTACTCACTTTGTCAGCAATTAGTCAATATATGTCAGTAATTACTCACTATTTATCAGTAATTAAACAATATGTCAGTAATTACTCACTCTTTGTAAGCAATTAGTCAATATGTGTCAGTAATGGCCAGTAATTACTGACATATATTGACTAATATCTGACAAATTGTGAGTAATTACTGACATATATGGACTAAGTGTTGTTATAATGACTAAGAACTGGCATATATTGACTGATTGCTGACAAATAGAGATAGAGTGCATCATGCCAATCTGGGCATGATGCACCAATGAATCAACCGACATTTTCTCTGCTGTTTATCAATAGATTTCAAAGTGTAATATATCAATTAAATGTTTTCTACCATGCCGACTCCATTTTTCAAACTTTTACATGCATATTCCTGATGGATTCAGAGATAGAGTGCATCATGCCAATCTGGGCATGATGCTCAAATGAATAAAATGCCATCAATCTTTTTAATGTCAATACTTAGTCACTAGGTGTCAGTAGTTTATACTTGCAAGCATATGAATTCTATAAGGGAGCAATGGCACATATCTATATATATTGAAAAGTAACAGGACACTGCATAATTATGCTAATTATGCAAATGATATGTGCGGATATGGAGTGTTCGGTATGAATCTGGGGTGTTTCATCCCCCTAAAAAACATGCCCCCCTAAAAATTTGGTTTCGAAAAAGAATAAGCGAAATAATTTTTTTGACTGGGAGCCTTTTCGGCCAGTCCACGTGTGCACTATCCAAGGCGTGGTAGCGCCCTACTTCCAGCGTTCTTTTAAGGACAAATAAATGCATTGGAGCATCAAAATGACAGGTGATCCAAGCTATCAGCTAGCCCTACATGTTGAGGTGTCCCTATGGTCATTAACATCCATCTCATAACTTTTGAACATCAAAATTCGTCATATATGGCCTGGATCCCTGTGTTTCCGAAAACCAAGATGGCTGACACACATGAAAAAACAATAGAATTGGGTAGTTGAGGTGTCCCTATGGTCACTAACATCCATCTCATAACTTCTGAAGATCAAAATTCACCATAGATGGCCTGGATCACTGTGTTTCCTAAAACCAAGATGGCTGACACACGTGGAAAACAATAGAATTGGGTAGTTGAGGTGTCCCTATGGTCATTAACATCCATCTCATAACTTTTGAAGATCAAAATTCAGTAATTGAGTGAGTAATTACTGACATATATTGACGAATTGCTGACAAATAGTGAACAATTACTAACATATATTAACTAATTGCTGAAAAATGGTCCATAGATACTGACATATTTTGACAAATACCAGTCAAGGGAGGATGCACAATTGAATCAATGGCTATTCCTCGGTTATATTATTGACTAATTGCTGACAGATTGTGAGTAAATACTGACATGTATTGATAATTGTTGATATAGAGTGACTAAGTACTGACATATATTGACTAATTGCTAACAAATTGTGAGTAAATACTGACATATTTCGACTAATTGCTAACAAATGGTGAGTAATTACTAACATATATTGACTAATTGCTGATAAATGGCGAGTAATTACTGACATATTGACTAATATCTGACAAATTGTGAGTAATTACTGACATATGTGGACTTAGTGTTGTTATATAATGACTAAGAACTGGCATATATTGACTGAGTGCTGACAAATAGTGAGTAAATACTGACGTATATTGACTAATTGCTGACAAATAGTGAGTAATTACTAATATATATTGAATAATTGGTCACTAACATCCATCTGATAACTTTTGAAGATAAAATTTCACCATATTATATGGCCTGGATCCCTGTGTTTCCAAAAACCAAGATGGACGACACACATGGAAAACAATAGAAATGGGTAGTAGAGGTGTCCCTATAGTCACTAACATCCATCTCATAACTTTTGAAGATCAAAATTCACCATATATGGCCTGGATCCCTGTGTTTCAGAAAAATCAAGATGGCCGACACACATGGCAAACAATAAAATTGGGTAGTTGAGGTTTCCCAATGGTCACTAACATCAATCTGATAACTTTCGAAGATCAAAATTCACCATATATGGCCTGGATCCCTGTGTTTCCGAAAACCAAGATGGCCGACACACATGGAAAACAATAGAATTGGGTAGTTGAGGTGTCCCTATGGTCATTAACATCCATCTCATAACTTTTGAAGATCAAAATTCACCATATATGGCCTGGATCCCTGTGTTACTTATAATGACTAAGTTCTGACGTATATTGACTAATTGCTAACAAATGGTGATTAATTACTAACATATGACCAATAATCATGAATCGTCATTATCTGGGCTGCCAGGGGGGTCTAAAAAATATTTTGGACCAGCCTAAAAAGTTTTAGGGTACATTATAGTACTGGTGTTGGGGTTTACAGTCCATATTAGTAGAGCAGCAAGTCCTTCAAAAGAGCCATATTTTAGGAGTTTAATTCGTAAGATTACTGATAGCTATAACTTGTTTTTTTATGTTGTCCATTGTCTCTGGGTATGGAAAAGTGATGTTTGACCAATGAAAGCTCGTGCAGTCACTGAGAAATCTGCAATTCTATACAACCATCTCTTGAAATTTTAGCCTCGTTTTTAAGAGCTAAAATACATATTGATCACCTTGTTCTGGCACTAATATTCATCTTACAACAATTGCAAAGGTACCTACCCCCCCTAAATTGGACCCAACAATCGCATTGGAGCCAACCATTTGTTGCTAGGACAAGCAGTTACCTAGCAACAGCTGATTTTAGCTAGCAACGGACCCCTTCCGAGACAAAGAAAGACCATTCCTAGGAATGACTTACAGAATGGAGATCATGGATACTGTTTCTCATTTTGCTATTCAGAAGCTCCATGCAATTGTAAAATAGGCAATATTGTACCAAAATACAGTGTGTTGATCAGAAAATATAGAAAAAAAACACACGATAGACCTATAGCAAGTATGATGAAAACATGCGACTTCAGCATTATCCTCTATTGGCAAAATATTCTTCACTGGACAATTGTAGTGTGTCTTATATCCTGAAAATGATGAAATGAGAATATATCTGAGGTTTTACTCTACTTGTGGGGTAGTGATTCCTTAGTGCTCAACAAATTTACATAGCAACTTATACAGAGGAGCTTGTTCATAGACAAATATGTATTATTGTGAAGAGAGTTAACCATCATTGGCCTCAATTTATTCAAAACTGAGTAGATCTTGTTAGAAATATCCCTGGAGTAATAGGAAATGTGTCAGATAGTGGTTCAACACTCAAAGAGTTGGAAGTTGCTTAAACCTTACTAGCTTTTGTTTAGCAAGTGGTGAAACCTTGCTAGCTTTTGTTTAGCAAGTGGCTCACCAACTGACAACTGCTCTACTCAGATATGAAAACATGATTATGGAACCCATCGATTTATAAAGAAAATAAATCTGAAGTTGTGTCTACTCTCTCTCACTGCTGTCAAAGCCTTATTGCTAGACCTGTTTACATCTTAGCAATTAAATATTTGCTAAGGGGCCATTCAAATATTACGTAACACAGTAGGGGAGGGGGGTCATGAAGTTTGTTACACTTTGTTACAGATAGAGGGGGGTCTGCCCAAGTGTTACATGATAAAAATGAGGAATACATCACATGGCTAAATTTGACAATATACAAGCATTTTAATGTGATTTTAGAGATCTTCTTATAATTCTTGTTAAATTGAGAGGGATCAAATAAATTAAGGAATATTGATTAGAAGCCCCATATTATTACCAGTCCCTAAAATACAGCAGATTGAGGTCCCGGGCGAATATATATTGATACATGGTGTAAGGGTGACCTTGAGAATAGAACCAATGTTTGTGAAATGTATACAAAAATGACTGATTTGTAATCTGTATGTAATTTCCTTTCATATGATACCATGATACCTGGCATTACTTATTGAAAATAATTATTGACAGGGCCCAGAATAATGTTATTAGATACTTTAAATGCTCTCCTCATAGTGCATTAATGTACTAGCCTTTTTTGACCTGGTAGTGCATTAATGCACTAGCCGGCTGGAAAGAGTTAAAAAGACATAGACCATCTGTCTGTCACCAGTGATCATCATCTAGATGATGGAAAACATCCATATAACAATTAACAATTCTATCCAGATATGTTCAAAGTGAAGTAATGGAACTACTATAGCCTACACATTTCAGGGGATTGCCAGAATGTACATTCATAATGTGCTTTAGCATTTGAATATTCATTTTAACACTCCACCTTCTCAGTTGGTACTTAGATACTTGGATGGGTTGGCATAATACATTGATGCAACATTTGCTAAAGGACTGACCAGCATTTCATTGGGGAAGAATGGCATATGAAGGCATTGAATGACCATAAGGAGGTCATTTCATCACCCTCTACACACACCCAAAGTCACAGACCAATACTCTAAGCATTGGCCTAAGGTAATTAACTTGAGACTAAGGCACAGGGGCATCCTACATTGTATATGACAAGACAAGGGTTGGATTCATGTAGAAGCCATGCCATTTACACAAGATTCTATGGTAGTATTAGGTACATAAGGAGTCCTTTCTTGTTACAGTTCCTATAATTCTAATCCTTGGTCGTTAATTTATTCTAATAATGTTGCTAAATATCACTCCAAAGAATTAATTGATAGGTAGATACATACTGGAAGCAAGGTATTTACCAAGCCTCAGATCACCCAGGATATTCGTTGTATGCTTTAGTATGAGAGAGTTCAAGATGGTGATTATGTGTTATGTATGATGGCATGTAACATCACATAGGGGCAATATTTAATTTTAGCCTTACCATTTTGGTGGGAGAGCTTTGATCATTATCAGTAGGTAATTTGAATCAGTCTGTATATTTGATATGACTTTGTATAGACAAGTATATGCTTTGTGGTTGATTGGATCTATGGTTAATATAGCTCTTGATTGTGACTTGACTTGACATGTTAATGTTGGTAGCATTCCTTGACTTCTCCTTGACAGGTATGGAATGATACCACTGATAGTGGGCAATTAAGCACATGGGCTTTATGTCACACTTATTATAACAGCAATTACTAAGGTATGGCAGGTTACCAAATGACACCCAATGAAAAATTAAGATATCATCTGTGTTCTGAGACTCACATGAGATGCACATAAATCACAGACTGACCGGTCACCTCAACCCATAACATAAACTGCTTTCAATGATACTTTGCTGATGTTATCTTGGGCCAAATTAGTGACAGTTGATTTTGTATTTAAGTCTGCAGAACCTGTATGAAGCCCCTGTATAAGGTGTGGCTTATAGGTCATTTCAGGCTTTGGTTGCAGCTCAAAGTATATTACTTTGACTCAGGGTCCAACTTATAAATGGCAGTACCATACTATAGAATAGTAGTAATCTGAATATTTGTAGGCTGCTAGGTATGGTTTATATTATTTTCCAAAATAGAAAAAGGAAATGAGTTGCTGGGTGATTTCCTTTTTTTTCTATGGGGACATTTTATGATGGGATCATATATTTCAAGCAAATATAGCTTACTAATATTTGAATCTCATCTCATTGGATCTACTTATACACATGTACATGAACTTGGCTATCACATGGTCCTTGGAATGTGGTTGGTTTACAAACAATACACTCATGATGTCTCTTGCCCAGCAATAGACATTCTTGCCCAGCAACAGACATCTTCAGTAAAACAAAAACTGTGATCACTAGAATACCTGGCAGATATCTTTTCATATCTCGAGCATCTGTGTGTCAGTTGGTAGGCTACTTGCTATGCAAAAGCTAGTACTTTCTAAACAATAACCAACTGCACAACTGTTAAATATAATTATTTCCTATTTTGGGGGGGTATTTTGAGGTATAACTGTTTTCAAATACATTGAGTCCATGGATGCTTAATTCTCATCAAATCCAAATATCTTTTTTATGAATATACTTCTCAATTTTCTTAGGTTTGAAAAAGTGTTTATTTGAACTTCTCACAAAATTACAATGTGGATTATCGAAGTCCAGCTTGCAGCAAAAATCTCAATATTACAATTAGTTCCAATTTAAACTATATAAACCATCACATCATCTGTTACTTGATATTCATTACGTCAAACAATAGAATTTTATATATGCACATAAGACGCACAAGGACAATTAGGTATGTGAGTAGGCAATTATGACACAAGGGCATTGACATACATACATAGACGACAGCCCAAGAAAGAGAAAATAAAATATAACAATCTAACACCATCAACCCCTGTTCCCAATAAATTATTCATTAAAGACCATGAAGCCTAAGCTCAAGAGAACTTATAATCGAAGAACAATATATTCATTCATCTGGTAAATTGTAGCTAGTTCATATGGACATGCAATATGCATTATGCATTGCACATTATGTCAATATAGGTTGCTAAGTAAATTTGTTGTTTCTAGGCAATCAGCTACTCTAGGAGTAAAGTGAAAGCCTCAGATGTTTTTGAGGATATAAGACACACTACAATTATCCAGTTAACAATATTTTTCCAATAGAAGATAATGCTGAAGTTGCATGTTTTCATTATACTTGCTATATTATTTTTTTCTACATTCCCTGATTAGCACTCTGTGTTTTGGTACAATATTGCATTTTCTACAATGGCATGAACCTTGTTAATACCAAAATGAGAAGCAATAGCCATGATCTCCATTCTGTAAGTCATTCCTAGGAATGGTCTTTCTTTGTCTTGGAAAGGGTCCGTTGCTAGCTAAAATCAGCTGTTGCTAGGTAACCGCTTGTCCTAGCAACAAATGGATAGCTGCAATGTGATTGTTGGGTCCAATTTAGGGGGGGGGTAGGTACCTTTGGAATTGTTGTAAGATGAGTATTAGTGCCAGAACAGGTAGACCAATGTGTATTTTAGCTCTTAAAAACGAGGCCAAAATTTCAAGAGATGGTTGTATAGAATTGCAGATTTCTCAGTGACTGCACAAGCTTTCATTGGTCAAACATCACTTTTCCATACCAAGAGACATTGTACAACATAAAAAAAACAACATATAGCTATCAGTAACCTTACGAATTAAATGACCCCAGAGGGCCCACTGTGCTGCTCCTCTATATATGTGGGTAGCTTAAATATCATTTTAAATCCACAGCATGGGCCCAAAGTTGAGGGTCTCTCTAGGGTCCAATCGCTAGTGATTGAACCATAGATCTAAGCCTTAATAGAATAAGATGTTGATATTGACAGGCTAAGTTACTCTCATAAAGGTCCATTGTCAAATAAGATATTATAGTTAGATATGTTATACACTGGTGACAGACTATAGGGCCTCTCTCAGGTCTAGGGTCTCTCTCGGGTCTAGGGTCTCTCTAGGGTCCAATTGCTAGTGATTGTACCATAGCTCTAAGCCTTAATGGAGTAGGGGGTTGATACTAACAGGCCAAGATACTTTGATATAATGGTCAATTAAGAGATTATAGTTAAATATATTATACACTGGGGCCAGACTGACATAAACAGTGATTAAGGGTCTCTCTAGGGTCTAACACGAGACTACCCCAACTCTGTCACCCAAACTGGATGGAGTACCCAGGCCAAGATAAAGGAGCTAGACTTCCAATTTTCTTCATGCATCTAGGGACATGTTAAGGCTCTGCATGGTATATCTATTTCATATCTGTGCTATTGGAATAATAGAACATGGTTGCTATGTTAGGGTCTCTCTAGGGTCTAGTGTAGAACTGCCCATGTACCTTCAGGGACCCAGCATAAAAAGTACAGTGGCCACATATTCCTATTTGGTCTTAAAATTTTTCCTGTGCTCTAGGGGAAATAACAAAACCAAAAAAAGAACCTATGCCCCAGCATTTTTTATTATTTGCAAGTTGCACTTGAGATTTTTGTGTTTTTGTTCGAATAAAACCCTCATTTTGGGCAGTTTTAGCCCTCTAGCTCCCTAGATATGCCTCGTAGATAGGCAAAACCCATATACCCCTTGTAGCTCTATCCCATCCCCACCAGAATAAATGATAAAAACACTTATATTACTTTATTTCAGGTTTTTGTTGAAGGGAGAACAAGAACAGGCCAGTTAACCCCTAGGTGCCCAGTGGCGGAAAATGGCCATTTTTATGCATACATAAATGGGTCATTGATTTGACATATAAATATTAGGTCCATAACACTCTATCCTATACCAAGGTTTGTGAATTGGAATGAGCTTTTTGTTGATGTCCTCATAGTTTATATTCAGCGAATAGAAGAGATTTCAGAGTAATTTGAATCTAGCAATAAAAATAATCATCTGACATTTTTTGCAAACTAGTGGCGGAGGCAGGTATTGGGCACTATCCAGAACTAGTAGGAAGGAGCCCCTTTTTTTGTGTAATTTTTTTAAGATGATATAACAGATGGAAAGCCCCAAATGGACTATGCTTCATATGACATTTCCTTAAAGCTATTGTGTTGGGCTTTATGATAAAGTAGGTAGCAACATTCTTTAAGTGAACTCTCATGGTTACCATGGCAACGGAATCAACAAACCCAACAGAAAAACAGACATTTTTCACTTTTCTCACACATCAGTGGCCTGGTTCTAACATCTATTCGATAAAAAATGATACCTATTAAAGCATACAATGTTGATAATATGATGGGTTCCAGTAATTAAGAGTCAGAGTTTCCATGGCAACATACCTTATCATTGGAATCTAGGGGTGTATCTAGGTAGGATGTATAATAGATGTCATTTCCTGTTCAATACATGTTAGAATTGGACCAATAAAGTGAGAAAATGGTGGAAAATGTGTCTTTCTTCGTGATTTTGTTGATTCCGTTGCCATAGTAACCAATATCTTTCCAAAACTTAACATGTCAACAAAAGCCCTGACCATACTGGTGTGGTATGTAGTGGTATTATCTGATGAAGCATCAAAGAAGGGGCAAGAATCAATCAAACAAACTGACATTTGCCAGGTTTACATGAACAAGTCTTCACTCAAACTCACCTAGAGAGATGTTTGTTGATTCTGTTGCCATGGCAACCACAACAGTTCACTAATAGAATGTTGCTACCCACTTTATTCCAAAGCCCACCACAATAGCTTCAAGGATATATGATATGAAGCATATCCCAAGGATATATGATATGAAGCATATCCCATGTGGAGTTATCCACCTGGTGCATCATCTTCAAAAATAGTAATATCACACAGAAAAAAGTGGGTCCTTCCTAATAGTTCTGGGCACGTAAGGGTTAACAATGATTCGTGATTATCAGTCATATATTGATTAACCGCTGACAAATACAATGCTGTACCTCCATCTGGAGTGACTATAACAATGTTTAGAGTCAATTATACAATTATGGCGATGTACAGGCTAATGTAGCGATCATTTTAATTAGTTAAAGTGACCATGTATCAGGCATCAGTTTATGTGAGGCATTGTGAGGGTGTGTGGGGGAGGGGGGGTTGGACTATGACCTTGGGGGTTATGGGCCGTGTTTTTGTGGCTCAAGACGCCACTGCAGGTAATGTGGGCTAAGAGAGTGATTGGATAGCAATCAGATGTCTTAGGGCCGCATTTTCGCGGCTTTGGATACCTCTGCAGGTAATGTGGGCTCTGGGAGTTATTTAATAGTAATGGGACATGTAAGGGCCGCGTTTTCGCAGCTTTGGACGCCTCTACAGGTAATATGGGCTCTGGGAGGTGTGAAAAACACAATTAAAACACGCCCTAGAGGGGGGTATTGGGTGTCTATTGATGCTGTATGGGCTAGTGGAGATAGGTGGGAACTGTAGGTGAGATCTGAGTGGGTAGCTTTCCCGCCTTCATGAAATCAACAAGAAAAGCTATCAGGCGGCCCCAAGACGACCAGGTGGCCCAGAACGACCTGTGACAAACATAGGTCTTGCATATAAATCCATTTTGTTATTGCCTATTTAGTCTGAGGCGAGGTCTTAAGTATTATACCTATGCAGGTACAGAAAAAAAATGAATAACTGAAAGGACCTCATCAAGGCCTAAGCGGTCTTGGTCACGATCTGATGATTTCAGTAGATTAGCTATTGTAGCCGTTTTTGGTCGACAAATGGGTAGTGATTCCTCCCTTTCCGAGGACGATGTACTATAGCTGGGAGGTGTAGACCTCCCAGCTAACATAAACACATGTTAATATTTTGCATCCCAACCACCTCCTATTGATGCAACTTTTTTGTCCAAAGTGAGCAGCAAGTGGGCATTGTTTACCCATTTGTTACAAAATGGCAGTTCAGAAAATATTATGTTCAAGATTCAGATATCTTTTTATTGCAGATATCCAATAGATGCTATACTACAGTAGGGTTGGGAAAAAATTACCGAATTCTAAATATTTATAAGGTAAAATAAGGCCCTAATCCTGAAAATGCACTGATTCCCAATATAGGGCAACAGACTTATAGGTAAGGCTGCTAATAGAATATGTTAGGTGTAATGGTGAAGGTAAGACACTGTGGTCTGGGTCTATTTGTATCACAGCAGGTGGCCCTACTGACTCTGCATGAACCAATAGACAGCGGTTCTGCCGAGTGGTGCAAAGATGCTAGTAATAAAAACATAATGACTAAGTGCTGACATAATACTGACTTGTACAGTTATCAAATAGAATCAACTGCTGACAAATAAATAATTATTAGTCACTATGACCAAGTACTGAAAAATGACAGATAGTGACTAAATGTTAGCTTGTAAATTAATGCTAGTAAATATAGACCTAGTCCATTGCATTATCATTCACATTTATTTTAAATCCAGGGTGCAGCTCCTTGTTCTTGAGAATATCCCGTTTTTATTGCCTATCATATTTGCTGACTCTTGGTAGTAATATTTGATATCTATGATCTGGCAAATACTCATGAGTTTTGTCAAAATTCTCCATAATGTTGAACATTCTATTGTCTTTTCAAATACATGTATAATTTTTCTTTTACATTCTTCTATATGCATTCTTCTAGAAACTCACCTGAAATGAACAGGAGAAGCCGGCTTTGGCAGGAGGCTATAACGCGCATCTATAGATGTACTCTCTGCTTGAACACTGTGGACTGGACCCTTTTGAATGTTGTCACTGTCACTGACTTTATCAGAGGCATTTGGGCAAACATTTTCTTCAACTAGGTGGCTGGTTTCTTCTGCCGTTGTATTAGGCACATTGTGTTCTACATGTCGTAAATGTGACTCTTGGTATTCTCTGTGTGTTCCGTGTCCCACAATGGGCCTGTTGAACATTCAAAAAAGAAGGTGAAATCACACACTTTTTCAGTCATTGGAACATAATTTGTACAAAAAGAAATGTACCTTATAAAAATATTTGCCTATGACAGATGATAGAAGCAGAGGGAGAACTGCACTGAGGATGGCTTCATCTTTATGGTTAGAATGCACTGTAATCTTCACATATGTGTATAGCCAAGCAAAAAGGGTCCCCCAGGGAAAAAGTCAATTTTCAAATTCAGGCCATGAACTTTCCAATGATATATTACATGAGAAAATATATCTGCTAGTTTCAGAGTTACGGCTCTATTAACTTAGATGGTTACCGACCTATTCAAATCCCAAATAAGGTCTACCTTGTATATTTCATGAGATATATCAGATGATATGTATAATTAGGCATAATTCTACAAATTAGGGAAATTGTCATATTCTTCACATTCTTTTTCTCATAAAATTTGATCTGATTATCAGATTTTTACCATCTTTTCAACACACCGATCCTTGTGGGTGTGGCTACCAATAGGCCTTTTTGATTCCTCAATTTTGAGTGAAAATAATGTTTCCATGGCAACCAATATCAACAAAAGCACTGATTTCTGCCCTCAAATGTCCAAAAACGTTCTATTTACATTCCAAATTTGGAAGGTTTTCCTTAAAAATGGGAATTTCCCTTAAGGACGATTGTAATCTACATAAAAAAGTAGTATATAACTATTTTTGGTATATTTTCCCCCTTTTAGGCCATAGTGGTGTCCCCCTGGTGGCCAGAATTGGTACTAATCCCCCTCGGACTGTCCTTTTAACTTGCCTCCTCACATATGAGCCTAAATGTTAGTTCATATATATAAAGGCAGGACAAGCCAATCTATTCTGATTATACTCACTGAAAGCCTGCATTCGAGGAGGATGGATAATCCAACTGTGGTTGATTGAAGTTCATGTGTGGCTTCTGGAATGTGGATGGGGTCTACAAAGGAGCATTTTTTTAAACAATAGCAGTAGGTCAAACATATAGGCCTATGTACATTGAGAAGCATAATTATTCCATGACTTTAGAGTCAGGGTCCACAGTAGATTGTCAGATTGTTAGATGTATCTAACCTAATGGTCAACTGACTGATCGGTTTTATGTCTCAGCGCACATAAAGTACCTTAAGTGACGTCCTCAAGTCCTAGACAGGTATTAAAAATCCACTTGCCCAATACAACTACCGTAAACTCCCGCGTATAAGACACGTCCTCTACGCCAAACAAAATGCTGGGGGGTCTTATAGCTTTCTCTCAAGTTGGGTGTGCGTCTTATACGAGGGGTAATTTTACTATAGAACAGTACTGGATTTACAAAATTGAGCATTAAAATGTCTTATATGCGAAAATGCATGTGCTGAGTTTGGGGTGTGTCTTATACACGCAGCGCGTCTTATACGCGGGAGATTACGGTAGACAGTATTTGTGACACAATGTGGGAAAATGTAACATTACAAGGATTCAGTGCTATTTTCAGCCACAAGGGGGCAACATTAGTCCAATATTCTTGCATCCATCCATACATATTTCCATAGAACTTTCTGCTATTTCTCCTTCCCTGATTTTCCCTGAATTCATATACCAAAATAATCCCCATGACATCATCTTCTCGATAGAATTAGTCATAATTTTGTGAAATCATGTAATATCGACTTTATAAGCTGCTTAGTCAATTATGCTGTTTAGATATATCTCATATATAAGGTCAATCACAGTCAGTGTGTAGCTGCAGAGGGTTTTGCAGAGAAGGTTATGACAATATGCTTTATTTTCCATGTGAAATTAGTAGAATACCCTGTTGTTACATTTGGTAATGCTACCTAATGTCTATATCATCAAATCCCCTTTATGTTACGTTTTCCCATATTTTGTTACATCTATATGCTGCTTGTCCATCACATGTTTTTATTATGCTGTTTGGTTATAACATAAATGATCGCAGTTCTTCAGTTATGTATGTGACATTACTATCAAAATAGGCTCTATAAACAAGGTTTTTATGAACATAAGGGGCTACTTTTGATACCGTGTGATCAATAGCTAATATCTATAACCTTTACTGTCTTCAAAATAGTGGTATACCCTACCAACAGTATTTTTACAATGTTCAGTATAACCCTCTGTTAATTAGCGTTTCATTGGATATTCAAATAAGTTCTGTTGTTCACCTCATCTATCAGAGTATTGAACGATATACTCCTTGAACCTCTAAGTATTACCACAGTGTATAATGATTACTATATTCCTAATACATTGTAGCAAAAAGCGGATTCATAGACCTACCGATTCCAACATATCCAGTTCCTTTCCAACTCTGGTCAGATTTGGAAGCATTCCAGATGTGGCACCATCTCCTTGTGTGATCTCTGAGCATTCCGTTCTCATTCCCGCTTGGCACTGATGACCAGTGGCTTCTCCTTGGTTGGCTGTACCATGAAGGTTTGCCATGGCGACTTCCTTTTGTGCCTTAGGTATTCTGCCCATTTTGATGGCTAAAAAACCATTGAATAATCAGGTTTAAACCAAGTGATTTGAATACTATCAGATATAAGTTAAAAATATTCTGCACAGAGCTGGATATACTGTGCATTACACATTATTAACATAATAATTTGCATCATAAGGTGTCAGGTGGGATAAATTTTCAACCAATGAAAATTAATAATTGTCTGTATTCACTTCTCAATTCTTAGGGTGCAACTGGTACCCATTGTGATGTACACCACAATATGTACCTCCTTGCTGTTATCAATGCTTAGCCGCTTATCTCGCCAGCACTAGATCAAGCGATGGCAAAGAATTGACCCCTTGTGTTAGGGGTTTGCTCCTCACAGCTGCTGCCTTCAATAATTATGTCAATCATTGATTGAGTCTTATAGGATAGATTAACCTAGAGACTTTCACACACCTTGAGATGTCCATCCCACAGTTTGCCTATGGAAATGGGTTTACTCCTGAATCAACATCGATAAATTGCTAATTTAGACATCTGGCAATATAAAACTAACAGCACACCCATTTTTATTACTATTTTCCGGCTTGGACAAACCTAATGTATGTTACGCTCTATGTTAACCAATCCTACTGCCATGTGTTTTATACTCACATCCCATGGACATGCCAGTCTTTACACAGCGGTGGTAGCGGCAAGCTTTACAGCGGCTGCGGGTCTGGGGGTTGACTGGGCAGTTGCCCCCAGTATAACACACATATCTGACGCCTTTCAGTATACATCTTTTGTAAAACCCCTGTAAAAAAGTGACAGTGCTATTATCCATTTTTCTCTCTTTTCCCCTACCCTTTAATTCTAGATAGACCCTTATTCATTATCTTGTGATCTTCCCTCATAAATTCCCATCTTGTCTAGTACATGTCTTTATGCTTCATGCCCCCTATACTTTATACCCTACGACGAAGTGCCATGAAATGACTCTATACCAATATCTGTCCAGAGAGGACAGGAAAGGGAAACAGAGTAAGCAGTTTCTAAGCAGGCAGTATTGAGCAGGAAGGAGGCAAAGGGACAGTAAGGAAATGGAGATGGGAGGAAAAAAGCAGAGAGGAGAGGAAGTAGGTATAGGTTATGGGACAGGGAGGAAACAGGGAAAGGCAGGAAGGAGACAAGGACGGGGCAGTAGAGGTGGGATCAAAAAGAAGAAAGGGGCCAGTGATGGGACAGAGAAGAAGCAGGGAGGGATAATGAATGAAGCAGTGAGGATAAGAAGAGGCAGAGAAAGTAGTCAAGGGGCAGGGGGAAGAAGAAAGAGACAGAAAAGAGGCAGAGAGGGGACAGGATGGAGACAGTGAGGTTCAGCAAAGAGGCAGAAAGGGACATAGAGAGGGAACAGGAAGAAACCAGAGAGGGAACATGAAGGACGTAGAGAGGGAACAGGAAGGGACCAGAGAGGGAACATGAAGGACAGAAAGAAACCATAGGCTGTGAGGCGTAGCAAAGCGACAGGAAGAAACCAGAGGCAGAGAGGGGGAGGAAGGAGAATAAGGGTGGTAGTCAGTGGTCAGGAAGGAACCAGATAGGAGACAGGAATGAGGAAGGGAGAGGGCAAAGAGTAAACATGTACACTACATATCATGTTGTTAGGTGAGGCCTACTATACCAGAATTAATGTTTTATTCATTTTTTTAATCTCTGACCTCCTGGTCTGCTTTTCAGAGCCTATAGATGATGAAGTATTAGCAGGATTCCGAAAGTCTCAATTCAGCTTCATTATCTCCAAAATAGCCCAGTTAAGACGCCCACGTCTTTGGGTCTATAAAAAGAGTTTTTCAGTGAAGAAAAGCAAATGCACCCTCCCCTCCCAACAGTTGATGCCTCTGCACTCATGTAGACTCTGACTGCCTTTGTCGACATTCATCACTGTAGTCATTTGATTTGGTTTGGTTGATTTTACCTCCACTAATATAGTCCAGGCAATAGGTGAAATAATTGTGAATATTTTCATAAAGGCATGAAACTTCTCAGGTTTGAATTCCATATCCATGCAATGAATTTGAGAGGTGGAGCCACTCCAAAATCACATTATCATGGCTGTGGCGGCCATATTTTCTCTGTCATTACCAAATTATAGATCTATTTTCGTCAATTGCTATGCAAATATGTACAGTATTGGAACAAATAAGGTATCTATACCCACATTTTCAGGGTCACAGAATAATATTAAGCTATGAGGAGTAGTGCTTTATGCATTTTTTCCAATATGACAGCCATAATTTGTTCTGCCATTATCAAAAAATGAGTTATCTTCTATTTTTCCACAACAGAATGGAGTATCACAATGATTGAGCTGTCTAAATAATTGTTTCAAGGGTGAAGGAATCATATTATGCTGTCAGGAAATGTGTAGTCATCAGGAAATGTGTATTGTGCATAATATATTACACCTGATTATTTTCATCATATGAACTAATTCTGGTTAGCGATCATCTAAAATGCTGTTCTTGTCAATTATTTTACTATTCCATAGGTTCTAAAGAATGAACAACAATAACTTTGGTTGCAGTGAGTGAGTAATAGATGTTTAACGCCATTTTGACAGCTAAGGTGATATTCATGGTGATCTATGGTTGCAGAATCATCATATACTATAAATAATATTGCAACAAAGATGCTTTCAGCATAATGAAAATCCCTTTGCACAGGTGTAATGCACTAAACCCTATATGTTTTAGTCCAAAAGTATAGCCACACTAATATACATCTCAGAGAGTGTTTCAGACATCTGCTGTATCTAGAGTTCACCATGGTCTAGTCCCTTGAAATGAATACAGTGACATGGCCTTTCATAAAGAATTGATGGGGGTGGGGGTCGCATGAGGTTGTTGCCTTTAGTTCACTTTTTTTGTAGGAGGGATATGCCAAATAACAAGTCTGTTGTGAAACATCTTCTAGCAATAGCTGGTGTTATTACACGACTTCTGTGATTTTGAGTGCTTTTTCTGGATATTCCCATGCATATACCTGTCGATATTGCACACCATGATGCATGCATCATGCCTTTTGTAAGGTGTGCCATTATCCATGTAAGGAGGCATGTTATCCATGTAAGAAGACATGTTATGCATGAATAACATGTCATATGTTACATGTTAAAACCTACAAATTTTCATTGCCAGGGTAGGGGTCGAACCTGCAGTCTCCTGATCCCAAATCCAACTCCCTATGCATTGCCCCAAAGGGACTGACGAGGAACGCTTGGTTAGAACCAGGTCTGTATAAGTCATTGATATGGATGTGAACGCGTTCAAACCAAGCCAAGCCGGGCTCCAAGGTGTGAGACCCAGTGGTCTAGTGGGTAGCACATTGCGCTCAGCTGCTAGAGGTAGGCAGGACGAGTCCTGGTCCGGGCGTATATTTTTTTCGCTGTGTGTATCGATCATGTACACACACTATGGCAGGCTTTGAGTCCCGGGGAGGGGGAACAATTTTTGTTTTCAACTTGAATTTATTGATATTCTATTGATTATCTATTGATATCGTGTAATAAAATAAGTAGTCAATAGATAATTCATGACTTGTGTGTGTTAGCAAAGGATAATTATACTCGGGCTGCACCCTCATGTAATTATCCTTTGCTAACACACATGCGTCATGAATTATCCATTGATTACTTGTTCAATATGTGCTAGGGTGCCTCGATCTGTATAAGACAGGAGTACAGAGGGAAACTCATACTGTCTAACCTATACCTGAGCATCCATTACACACAATTGGGACGGTATCACACACTTTGCGATTGATACTACCCCATGATTTTTATCTTCAGCTAAAAACGTTCTAAAATATTGAAAAATAATTCATTTGAGTATTTTTTCGATTTTCCCCTACAACCTTGATGTAATGCATCTAATGAACATCTAAAATATTTCTGTTTATACATATTTCATAGTCCTTACACAATGGTAAGAAGGCTGTCTCTAAAATCATTTTTAAATTGCTCCAGGAAAATATCAATAACCACAGGGTAATATCTCTCAAATATTAGGGTAATACTACTCATGGGAGGTGGCAGACCCCCTGAACTGCAAATGTTGAGATTGATTCTTCAAAACTCGCCATTCTATGCTAGAAACATTTTGGTGTGGCGTACAGCCCTTCAACGTTATCTCTATGGGAGGTAGTTATTAGCATGAAATAAAAGCTAATCTTCATTGACAGACTATGCAGCATTCTCAGAACCAACTGTTTTATAACTCTATGTGATCTATAAGGTACCTTGCCCAGTTTATAAGGTGACTTGCCTTGTCTATTAGGTAATTTGTCTAATCTATTAGGCACCTTGCCTGGTGTATTGGATTTAAAGTGCCTCACTAATTAATGAGAATTCATCAATGCTTTAAGACTTTGTGAAAAGCTAACCTGCCTAATATATGCAGTCAACTAGCCTATAGAGTAAAGGACCTTATTGTCTAGTGTAAGAGAAAACCTGCGTCTTGAACTAGGCAACTTTATAATCTTTGAGACAACTGGCCTAGTGTTTTTGGCAACCTCCCCATGTATAGAGAGCTGTAAGGAAGCCTGCATAATGTACAATACAACCTGCCCAGTGTACAAGGCAGCCTGCACAGTTTACACGGCAACCTGCCCATTGTACGAGGCAACCTGTCCAGTGTACGAGGCAACCTGTCCAGTGTATGAGGACGCATGCCCAGTGTTCGAGGCAGCCTGCCCAGTGTTAAAGGCAGCCTGCTGTACTGTACAGCCACCTCAAGCCTATTGCTTGGGGCAGCCTATTTAGTGCATGAGGAAACTTGCCTAACATTTGAAAAAAATCCTCCCCTATTTACATGATATTCTGTTGAACTTTGAGTCAAATAGAAAGATTCTGACAGGGTTATTGAAATATTTTTCACTATATAGAATTTTTTTTCTATCCCTCTTTAGGGAGCAGACAAAAAATTGCAAACACAAGTGTTTCTTTGTGGGTATCAACTGATCATTATACTGTTGCCGGTTAGAACCAGTACCCTTTTTGGGGGCATAGACCTGTTCCTGTAATTCTTCCATAGGCCTGCCATAGTCTTGGCTTTAGGCCTCCACTCTTCTCACTGCAGAATGTCTGATGAGACTGAGTCGAAACCACGTATGGGCACCAAAGCACGGGTGCTTCTTTAGGGTCCCAATTGGTTTTCATGCAGAAAGTATTGAAATCACCCCAGTTAGGTTTTTTTTTAGTGATTTCCCTTAGCCCCAAACTCCTCCTCCCAGTCTTCTAGACTGCCACTCCCCCTAGGGAGTAGAGTGTGAACCTCCACACTAGTAGTATATATATAGGTCTTCTTTGGATATTTCTAAAAAAATATCCAAAGAAGACCTATATTTTTTGAATATCCAGAAAATACCTATTATTTTGGATAATAGGATTATTTTTGGAAATAGTAATCATATCATTTTAGGTTTTAAATACAAAAGAGAGGTCAAGTGGTTCTCATGTCACAAGGTTCTTAGCTGAGCTTTCGGTACAGAGGAATGAACTGAGTGTACCAAGGATTGAAGGAGGATTGAAGGAGGATTGAAGGATTGAAGGAGGATTGAAGGATTGAAGGAGGATTGAAGGAGGATTGAAGGAGGATTGAAGGAGGATTGAAGGAGGATTGAAGGAGGATTGAAGGAGGATTGTGGAACACGTTCAATTCCAGATCAGTGCTCTAAGGAACGGTGAGCGTTACTGAAACAGGAGGACCATTACGTATGGTTGCTTCCACCAACTGATGGGAGCAGACACGCTTCTAACAACAGTGGGAGCATCACCCGTTCACGCTTCAACCAACAGTGGGAGCATCACCCGTTCATGCTTCAACCAACAATGGGAGCATCAACCGTTCTTAGTCGACAAGGTCGGAAGAATAGTCGAGATTTTGTCCGCACTGAAGCTACACCTGGAGCTACAGACAAGGAGGTTCGTGACATGAGGGCCGGACCTCTCCAATTAACCCCAGACATTGCGTTCCTTATATACTCCACCTCAGCAGTGAAATCATAAATGTGGTGTTACACCTTTAAGTCTATGAACAAATAGACATTCAGTTTAAGAGGATATAGATTTTTTTCATCAGTTTGAGTGATTTAGGGACAGAGTTTTTTCTCCTCTATTTTTTTATATATTTCATTGATATCAGCAAAGAACATTTGCTGAGTTATTAGAGGAATTTACAGCGGTAGTTTAAATTGAAACGATAGATTTTTATTCAAAACGCGGATTTTTTGTCCCCCTCTACCGAGAATAATATGAACTATTTCTGGCATGATGTAGGTTATGTGGAACTAAATTATTACATGTATAATGCTCTTTTCTTTGTATTTTCTTGATCAGTTTGAATGAATTATGTATAGAGCTCTTTCTTTTCATTGTTTGATATATTTTATTGATATCAATAAAGAATATTTGCTCATAGTTTACAATTGAGACGATAGATTTCATCGTATTTAGAACGCAGAACGCATTCTCGGGTTTCCCTCTACCGAGAATAATATGAACTATCTTTGTCCTGTTCTAGGTTATGTGGAACTAAATAATTTATGTACATAGCTTTTCCCATCTCTTTGACACTAATCTGCGTGTCACATGACGAATTTAGGATAAGATCATGTCTCATGTCATTTTTTCCATGTCCTTGTCACTAGGTTCCATGTCACATGTTGTCAAATTACTATTATCCCATGTCTTTGACACTAATCTGTGTGTCACATGGCGAATTTAGGATAAGATGATGTCTCATGTCATTTTTCTCCATGTCCTTGTCACTAGGTTCCATGTCACATGTCAAATTACTATTATCCCATGTCTTTGTCACTAATCTGAGTGTCACATGACGAATTTAGGATATGATCATGTCTCATCTCCTTGTCACTAGGTTCCATGTCACATGTCAAATTACTATTATCCCATGTCTTTGTCACTAATCTGAGTGTCACATGACGAATTTAGGATATGATCATGTCTCATCTCCTTGTCACTAGGTTCCATGTCACATGTCAATTACTATTATCCCATGTCTTTGTCACTAATCTGAGTGTCACATGGCGATTTTAGGATATGATCATGTCTTATGTCATTTTTCTCCATGTCCTTGTCACTAGGTTCCATGTCACATGTCAAATTACTATTATCCCATGTCTTTGACACTAATCTGAGTGTCACATGGTGAATTTAGGATATGATCATGTCTCATGTCATTTTTCTCCATGTCCTTGTCACTAGGTTCCATGTCACATGTCAAATTACTATTATCCCATGTCTTTGTCACTAATCTGAGTGTCACATGGCGAATTTAGGATATGATCATGTCTCATGTCATTTTTCTCCATGTCCTTGACACTAGGTTCCATGTCACATGTCAAATTACTATTATCCCATGTCTTTGTCACTAATCTGAGTGTCACATGGCGAATTTAGGATATGATCATGTCTCATGTCATATTTCTCCATGTCCTTGTCACTAGGTTCCATGTCACATGTCAAATTACTATTATCCCATGTCTTTGTCACTAATCTGAGTGTCACATGGCGAATTTAGGATATGATCATGTCTCATGTCATTTTTCTCCATGTCCTTGACACTAGGTTCCATGTCACATGTCAAATTACTATTATCCCATGTCTTTGACACTAATCTGAGTGTCACATGGCGAATTTAGGATATGATCATGTCTCATGTCATTTTTCTCCATGTCCTTGTCACTAGGTTCCATGTCACATGTCAAATTACTATTATCCCATGACTTTGTCACTAATCTGAGTGTCACATGGCGAATTTAGGATATGATCATGTCTCATGTCATATTTCTCCATGTCCTTGTCACTAGGTTCCATGTCACATGTCAAATTACTATTATCCCATGTCTTTGTCACTAATCTGAGTGTCACATGGCGAATTTAGGATATGATCATGTTTCATGTCATTTTTCTCCATGTCCTTGACACTAGGTTCCATGTCACATGTCAAATTACTATTATCCCATGTCTTTGACACTAATCTGAGTGTCACATGGCGAATTTAGGATATGATCATGTCTCATGTCATATTTCTCCATGTCCTTGTCACTAGGTTCCATGTCACATGTCAAATTACTATTATCCCATGTCTTTGTCACTAATCTGAGTGTCACATGGCGAATTTAGGATATGATCATGTCTCATGTTATTTTTCTCCATGTCCTTGTCACTAGGTTCCATGTCACATGTCAAATTACTATTATCCCATGTCTTTGTCACTAATCTGAGTGTCACATGGCGAATTTAGGATATGATCATGTCTCATGTCATTTTTCTCCATGTCCTTGTCACTAGGTTCCATGTCACATGTCAAATTACTATTATCCCATGTCTTTGTCACTAATCTGAGTGTCACATGGCGAATTTAGGATATGATCATGTCTCATGTCATTTTTCTCCATGTCCTTGTCACTAGGTTCCATGTCACATGTCAAATTACTATTATCCCATGTCTTTGTCACTAATCTGAGTGTCACATGGCGAATTTAGGATATGATCATGTCTCATGTCATTTTTCTCCATGTCCTTGTCACTAGGTTCCATGTCACATGTCAAATTACTATTATCCCATGTCTTTGACACTAATCTGAGTGTCACATGGCGAATTTAGGATATGATCATGTCTCATGTCATTTTTCCATGTCCTTGTCATTAGGTTGTATGTTGTTAAATTACTGCAGTAAATTTTGTTATAACAAAGTGTGTAATTTTAGTTATAAATGAATTTCGTTTTAACCAAATCATACAATATGAAAGCATTAGGGGCCAATTACACACACCCTCCACCTTCCTTACCCTGAGTTTCGTTATGCTGTAAACTCTTAAATAGTATATAGTCCTGCCGCCTGTTGATATAGTAGAGTATTATATACAGCGCTGATGAATATCATTTTATTGATGAATCGAGACTGTTTGATGATGTTTAATGAAGTGTTATGTAGACCTCTTAGGATTCTTTTTGGGATTATATCAGTAAGTTGGATTGAAGAAGTATAATGCAGATCTCAGGAGAATGTTTTTGGATTAAATATTGGTCTGGAGAGACCAGACCTTCAAAAATTCCAAATAGAAGATCTACGAACTCTTAAGCTAGTGTTAGCCTAGACTTAAGTTATATTAGTATGATACATGCATGAATTTATTTCTATATGTTCATGTACGAGTGTTATGATTATGGGTGTGCTACATTGATAAATGTTTTGAGAGATGACGTGTTATAAATAAATATTACCTAATGTTTTATTGGTATAGGTTATAGTTTATTATATAAAAGATTTATATTGTATCGATATATTTCTTTATATAACGTCATATTTCTATAGGACAGTGGTGTTCTAATACGTAGCTTTATGTAAAAAGAGAATAGTGCTGCCACCTGTTGATTCAGTATCATATTACGTGGTTATTAACTCTTAATGAAGTAAAATGTTGATCTCATAGGATTTTTTTTGATCATATTATAATATCTCACGTATTGTTGAGTTTTGAGATGCGTCTTATACGTAAGGTATTATGGTAGACTAGCTAAGCTGGTGTTTATTCTCTATGTCATAGGAAGAATCTTTTCTTAGGACAAAGCAATATATTTTTCTTCACCCTTTAAATACTGTAAATGGATTATTGTATTTCTTGCTATAGATTATGATATTACATTGATAAAGTCTTATTTATTTTTTATTTCACTTTTTTATTTATTTTTTAAGAGAGAATATTATCATAGTATTTTTTTATGTACTGTGTATCATAATTGAAAATAAAACATATCATATGAATATTGAGTATGATGCACTCTTATGTTGGTTACAGACGTGTTTGTCTCCTATGTGGTAGGAAATCCTTTAAGGTTCGCTTATGTTTTGTGCTTGTTGAATGTTACGATACTATCATAATTAATAAAGTGCTAGAGAGAAATTCTAATGAAATTTTATTGAAGTTTTTAATTAAACATTTTATGACAGATGGTATGTCAGCTTTTTATTTCTATTTTTGCTAATTATTTTTATTTTCTTATGAATTGCGCATTAAACACAGTTTTATATTGCTAGTCTTAAAGGGTGAAGACTGGAAGCTTTCCCACCCTTAACCACTTTAGGTCTTATCCTATATACAGTAAAACTTGGTTACAACGAACTAGTTGTTACAGGCTCAAAAAATTCGTTATAACCAAATTTCGTTGTAAGCAAGTTCAGCCCTTTGGAAAGGTTTAAGGACATCTACCCCCCCCCCCATCACCTGTACCAGTGGCTGAGATCTAAGAGGTGTTTAGGCCTGTTTAAGGACATCTACCCCCCCCCATCACCTGTACCAGTGGCTGAGATCTAAGAGGTGTTTAGGCCTGTTTAAGGACATCTACCCCCCCCCCCATCACCTGTACCAGTGGCTGAGATCTAAGAGGTGTTTAGGCCTGTTTAAGGACATCTACCCCCCCCCCATCACCTGTAGCAGTGGCCGAGATCTAAGAGGTGTTAAGGCCTGTTTAAGGACATCTACCCCCCCCTTCACCCTGTCACCTGTAGCAGTGGCCGAGATCTAAGAGGTGTTAAGGCCTGTTTAAGGACATCTACCCCCCCCCCTTCACCCTGTCACCTGTACCAGTGGCTGAGATCTAAGAGGTGTTAAGGCCTGTTTAAGGACATCTACCCCCCTTCACCCTGTCACCTGTACCAGTGGCTAAGATCTAAGAGGTGTTAGAGCCTGTTTAAGGACATCTACCCCCCCCCCCATCACCTGTAGCAGTGGCCGAGATCTAAACAGTGTTAAGGCCTGTTTAAGGACATCTATACCTAATCTGGGGACATGAACACAAGTTATATTGATATAAATAAATCATTTAGTGCATATTTTCCCAATTTGGGGGTCAAAATTAATTCGTTATAAACAGGTTTATGGCTAAAGTACTTTGTTATAACCAAGTTTTTCTACTATAGAAATGTATAAGAGAGGTTTGTGACTAAGCATTTTTGTTTGTTATATCCAAATTTCGTTATAAGGGAGTTTGTTATAACCAAGTTTCACTGTATATTAAGATAAATGTTATTATTGTAATCATTATCTCAAGATAATTTTCTTAATTCATATATTTTTTATAAGTTTTTTAAAGTTGACGATGCTTGAAGTTAAAAAAAAGTGATTTTTGAACAGAAAAAAAATTATGAGTCTTGTATTTAGAAGATTAAAGATGGATTTTTCATTATATTACTTCTTATAGAGCTAAAGACCCAGGGTCAAAATGTCACAACTTTCCCAGAGAATACTGCGTTCAGATAATGTCTTGAGCAAAACAAGGATATTAATCATGTCTTCCAGATAACGTTCTGAACAAAACAAGGACATAAATTATGTATCAGTACATACATACTTAGTTCTTTAGTTTGATTATTCTAATAATTAAAAGATTTTCAATAATAGAGTAATTATTTATTGTTTTTCACATACAGATTTCAATAGAATAGCGTATTGCATAATGAATAGTGTTCTTTTAAAAGCCACACGGAAGGCTAGAATATACCTTATAGCCAAGATACATATGTCAGATTATATAACCGTACATGATGAAATATATGAATTTTGGTTAAGTGATTCATAATTATTAACAAGCATAGCTGTAAAATATGAATGTTTTCTTGGATAAACAGAATTACTACCTTAATCTCCAATGTATAAAAGTCAGCGCGTATATAAGAAGCACTTATAATTTTAATGCTGTTTTTTTAGTAAATATACCCTTCAACTTGAGGAAATATTATAAGACGCAGTAGTCTTTGACACTTATCTGAGTGTCATATGACGAATTTAGGATAAGATCATGTCTCATGTCATTTTTCCATGTTATATGTCGTTAAATTACTATTATCTCATGTCTTTAACACTAATCTAAGTGTCATATGACGAATTTAGGATATTATCATGTCTCATGTCATTTTTCCATATCACATACAGATCTCAGGAGAATGTTTTTGGATTAAAGTGAGTATATAAGAAGCACCTATAATCTTAATGCTGTTTTTTCAGTAAATATACCCTTCAACTTAAGGAAACATAAGACGCAGTAGGGAATGTCTTTTATATGCAAGACATTATGGTATGTTTGAACGTAGAGGTATTAACTCGAAAATTTCTCTGCTTGTGCTAGCTTGACCTGAAGTTGGTCTATATATAGGAGATCTGTTTCTTTTTTTTCGAGCCTTTAATATTATGACAATGCTTGTTATCATAAGTAAAGGAATGATTACACCAAATGATACAGACATAATAAAAGATGAAGATGCCGTTGAAGAGTTAACAGAATCGTTTGGAAGAGACTCTCTTGTGCTATTCATAAAGGAGGGGCTTGAAGTTGACATTTTCTGATCTGTTACTGTATGTGAGAGGGAAGAGCTGCTCCTTAAGGCGTGGCTTAAAGTCGTCAGTTTGTGCTCTCTTGGTACAGCTGAAAGGGGAGAGCTGCTCTTCAAGGCGGGGCTTAAGGTTGACAGCTCCTCATGGTTTGGTATATAAGAAGCAGGAGTGTTGGGCTGATCTTCCAGATGAAATCCTTCTCCAGACAGTGAAGACGTTGTTATAGTATCCTCATATTGATAGTCTCTTTCTTGAGGAGCAGTTGTGGTTTGCTGTTCAGACGTCTTAATCAAGGTAAGTTTTTCTCTGAAAAGAAAGGTTATATTATATTAATGTATGATAGGTAATTTTTGTTAAGATATTTCTGAAAATATAAGGTTATTATGTCTTTTCAATAACTAGAACAGAGTTAAAGAAAATATTACAACGTTTATATGGTTTTGGATTCAGGATTTCTTAAGACATTTTTAAGGTTATAAAGTCTCTTCAGTGACTTAAAAAGATATATAGAAAATATTTTGACGTCGTTGGCATTTTCGTACAAGTCGTAGTTCATATAAAACAAATTAAAGTGTTATAATAATTAGTAAAAATATAGAAATACCTTGAAGTAGCCTCTTTTTCAATGATAGTAGATGTTTAGGCAGCAGGAGTGGAAGCAGGGATATAGATGGTGCGTCTATACATGATCGAAGTAGGGATATAGGTACTAGGCTTGAAGGTGGAAGTAGGCTTGTAGACAGTAGGTTTGTAGGTGGTAGTAGACTTATAGATTATAGTAGACAGAGTAGAAGTTTTTGTTGTGGTTGATTTTGCTTTCATCAGATGATATTCTGTGAGACGGATATATTTTCCTTCTGTTGGAAGGTAGACATGAGTTTTCCTGTTAAAATAGGACGTTAACTTTATCAGTGTTATAACAGAATTATCCTTGAAACATTTGATGGTATAGACAATGTGTTATAACAGATTTGTACTACGATCTCTTTTATAGTATCAGATTTGGCACGGTGGCAGGACAGCGTCGAATTAAAGATTCTAGTCTATGATCTCATATTTTCAATAGCACTACTTTTAGCATGGTCTAAAGCCAAAGCTGAATACATATTTATTTTTTTAGCTAACAGAGAAAAAAATTAGGAAAAGACATTTTACACGTGAGCACTGATAACAGAAAATTGCTCTGAGATTAGTATTTTTGGTTAAGAAATATTATTTTAGAGTGTAAGAGCAAAAATTTCGACGAATTACTATTCAGTAAAATAGGATAATAAATGCTTTTAAATTACCTGCATGTCCCTGCTTCACAAGAATAGAGAGCAACTTTCGAGGAAACTTGCTCTAAGAAAGGGAATCGGTTTCTTCCATACTGTATTTCCTGCGTTTGGTCGTTACTTTGTGTCCTGATTTCTGAAGTGATTAAAGTTTTGTGTGTCAGTTCCATTTGAATCGAACATGTTAGATTAGGACTCTGGCAGGAAATAATGCTATCCTCTAAGAAAGAGCATGAACAATTTTCTTTTGTTCCCACTCCTAGACAAGCAGGGACAAGAACGAATATTAGGAAATAAGTCCACATCTTCACTGTAAGCTAGATGACGAAGAACTAGAGAATAACCTAGATCTTTCTTTAACCTAACTAGTTTAGCTGTAGAAAAAGGTATTAATACGAGTGAATGAGAAAAGACTGACAATGAGCCTTTAACTAAAAGTAGGGTGAGTCATAGTCTTCTTAGATAAAATAGATAAGTACCTGTTTCGAGTTTCCATGTCTAAATAACAGCGAAGTAGTTCAGCTTGTCGATGGTATGAGAGGATTTCGCTGAAACTTGGGCATCTTTCAGGTCCTAAAAGAAAATAATCCTTGTTTCTTGACATGATTTTCCGCTTTTAAAGCTGTAAATCCTACGTTAGGTCTTAGAATATTATATTTTGCAGAAGAAACTTCTGGCAAAATTAACCCGGAAGTTCAAGTTAATCATTCTGGTTCCTGTATGATCTAGTAGTTTTCAAATTTTTTACCTAGCCGTAAAGTCTCGGACCACCAAAATATTTCTCACTATAATTTATTGTAGCTCAACCACCTTAAAAACCAGCTTATCATTCTAATCGTGCATTATAACTATAAATTTTTATTTTCATCTTTTATGTATGAAATATAGGTTTAACCAATTCAGTTTTTTTCTGTTGGTTTGCGTGTGTATCTACCTATATTTCGGTCTGAACTGTGCCTAATGATTCAATAGTGCTCACCAGTTTTTTAATGTTGCCTATCAGCACTTAACCAAAGGGCTTGTGTGTCATATTTATATTCTATGGATCATTATATGGTGGTCCGAGATCAGGAGGGGGACGGACGTTATACCACCTTATAAATATTTCATTTCCCTGAGATTCTCTTCTCGGCTTTCACTAGCTTATCAGCGCTTAACCAAAGGGTCTGTGTGTCATATTTATATTCTATGATTGTTTTTTACTGCGGATGACTATATGGTGGTCCGAGATCAGGAGGGGGACGGAGTTATACCACCTTATAAATATTTCATTTCCCTGAGATTCTCTTCTCGGCTTTCACTAGAGTTTTCATTTGAAATAAATTTTCCTTAAATTCAGATGATTTCTTTTAAATTTATGTGCAATTTAACCCTCATCCTTGATAAAGTGGTACTGCCCTTGAACCCTCATCGCGTAGAAAGAAACACATAGCGGAACCATAAATATTTGATGAGACACGACAAGAGTAGAGAGGAACCAAAAGTATTTCATTAGACACGGTAGAAACAGAAAGAGACATCTAACGGATTAACTAAGAAACATAAGGCTAGGTAAATTTTTGTAAGAAGTATTTTGTTTTCGATTGCGGAATATGCGTCAGGAAAATACATTTTTCTCTAGAACTATGATATATTTTTGATATACAAAAGTATGGTATTCTTTATGTTTTTCATAGAATAAGATAAAATAAATCAGAAAGGTCTAGATAGGGCTTAAAAGTATGATTTCTCGGAGAAAACACTGCTGCTAAAGATGGTTTTACCTAAAGCGGAAGGTATAGTCAGCCATTTTGTTATAACAGAGTGACGCATGCGTAATGACTTATTGTGTTCGAGGAAAAAACTATGATAACATACTAAGTAATTTTATGTTTCGCGTTCAAGTGAAAAATAAGGTTATGAGCTGGAAGGTTGTAGCGTTCGAATAGAGATTGAGATAATAACTTATTGCTTTTGTTGAAGGTGTGTTAGATCATTTAAGTAAAAGCGTTCGAGTGGAAATTGCCTGATGCGTTCGAGTGGAAATTGTCTGATGCGTTCGAGTGAAAACTGTAGTAATAAACTGAACTGATAAACTGAACTGATGCGTTCAAGTAAAAACTGTAGTAATAAACTGAACTGATGCGTGCAAGTGAAAACTGTAGAAATAAACTGAATATTGAAATTAGTTGTGTTCGAGTGGATATTTAATAATGAATCAAAATTTTCTTTTCAGATAAAAGCAGAACAGGAGAGGAGCATGTAATACGCTACAGCTTATAACGAACTTAGGAAAAGGAAAACTGTAAGGTAGGTGATTTATATAGTTAGACCTTTTTAACTTAACGCTTTCGAGTGGAAACTAAAACGTCAAACTTCAAATTTTATGCGTTCAAGAAGAAACTACAGTTTTAAATTATTTTATGTGTTCCAGTAAAAACTAGTCACAAACTAAATATAGTAATTTGGTGTGTTTGTGCGAAAACTGTAGTGAAAAACTGAATGCTTTTACTTGCTGCATTTAAAAAATAGACCCTGTTCAATTAATGAACTTTAATGAGCTTAGTTTACTTTAAAGAATTCCTATGTTTTTTTGTTTTAGTGTATTATGAGTGGAGGAAACTCTGTGTCTAACTACGAGGAACATAGAGGAGGACAACTAGCAAGGCAAAATATACAGGCGTGTCAGAGATTATTGACTCGTACGAGATTGATAATTAATTATCTGTTCCGTGATATTTTCTACGTACACAGAGGTAAATTTATTAACCTATTCTTTGTTACTAAATAGAAAAGAAAAATACTTTTTTTATTTGAATATAAAACCAAGTTCTAATAATAATGTTTTAAGTTTAAGAAGATTCAGATTTAATCTTCTCATAAAAATTTATTTTTTCAGGTTAATACTTTACTCAATAATTTAAGAATGACCTTGCTGAACTCGAGTTATATATTAAAGATTTTATGAAATGTTATTTTTCAGATCAATACTTAATCCAAACTCAATCCGAGAGTGACCTTGCTGAACTTGAGTCAGAAAGTTTTACTGTAAAAAGCAAAGGTAAATTTCATTTGCTTTGGATTTTAGTCATAGATAAGACGAATTGTTATTTAGATTTTAGATTAAAATTTAATCTAAATGAGTTTATAATGTAAAATTTAATCTAAATGAGTTAATAATTAAATGATTATATTGAAAAAAAAACATTATAATTACTATTTATAATGTTTTATTATAATGATTTATAATAATGATGATTATGATTTTATAATAATAAGATGAAGATATGAAACTGATTAATTTATATATATATCATATTGAAAAAATAACGATAATTAGATGATGACATGAAACTGATTATATATGAAATGATATAATGCTGATAACTTAAAGAAATTAAGTGTCTTTTTTCTTTTCAGATAGACGTCTTGCGCTGTCTTCTTATTTTTGATTAAGGACTCAGCAGCATCAAGGTCGTTTAGTCTGTGTAACATCAAGGTCGTTTGCAGTTTGCTCTAACATCGAGGTCGTTTACAGTTTACTGTATCAACAAGGTTATTCACAGTTCATTTAGGATGAGGATCTGCTAGCAACATCAAGATTGCTGATTAAATTTGGATAAGGTTATTATTTTATTTTATTTATTTGCTTACTTGCTTTATTTAGTTAGCTTGTTTCAGTCATTCAGTTAACGCGCTTCAGTTGTCTTGTTTATTTAGTTATTCAATAAATTATATAGCTGGCTTGCTTCTATTATGGTATAATATATCATTCTTTCGGTGTTAACTAATTGGTTTGGATATTTTTGGTTTTAATTCTTATGTCAATTCAGTATTACACTAATAATATTGTTTTAATAGCTAGAACGTGCCCTTGTGCTAAGTTAGACATAGAGAATTTATATCAGCTGCAGGGGAAAATTTCTAAATATAGAGGTTCTATTGTTATTTTAAAAAAAGATTTTTCTTTAAAATTTACCAAAAATGGGTGTTGTTATATATTTTTAAGAAATGATTTTAACTTTATTGTAAGCAACATTAAAAAGTTTATTTCCTTTTTTTGTTCAAGCTTTTGGAATCATTTTTCTTTAATAAATTACAGTAAAATTAAAGTATCATTATTAAATATCCAAATAAGTGTAGAAATTGACATAAAAAATAACAATATTAAAGTCATAGAATTTCTTTTAAAAATACGATTTCATTTTAAAGACAAATATTCATATAAATTAAAGGAGTCTAACACATATGAATCTGTTTGGGTAAATTATGAAGGATTAAAAGATTATAATGTGAATAATGTTTCTGTCATAAGAATTTCAAATAAAGATATTACTTTTACTTTAGGTTATAATTTCAAAGGGAATTGTATAACTAAAGATTGTAATATTTTTTTATTTTTATGTTCTGAGATAAAACTTGTGTTAGACGAAATTATAAAGGAAAAGTCAGATAATAAAAATGAAAGAAATTAAATTGATTTCAGAAATTCTTTTAACAATATTTTTTATTTTAAGTCAAAATAATGAATTTAACAGAGTTTACTGGAATGAAATTAAGCTTAAAGAGAAACATTGTTTGTATTACATTTTAAAATATATCAAAAGGAAGAAGCAAGAGTCTTTTATATCAAAAGAGAAAATATTTGATCTAATGAAAGATGAGACTTGGTTTTTTCTTTTGTCTCTGTTAAAAAAAGAAGAAGCCTACAAAAAAGAGTACGAATTTTGTATAAATCAAGAGAAAGAAAAAATTCTTTTAGACCTTATTTCTTCTCATAGTGTATTGTTAGAATGTATTTCAGAAGTTTTGAATCTTAATATAACTTTTCACACAAAAAATCAAAGTGTAGATTTTTTTCCTTCTGAAAATATGAGAAGCAAACCTGTTTCTATTTTTTTTGATTCTGAGAACGAAGAAGTGAAAGAATATGTAGAGACTAAGAAAAGAAAAAAGAATAAAAAAATATTACCAGCTTCTGATAATGTTTTCAGTGAAGAGAATTTGTCAGATTCTAGTGAAAATGAGGATAATGATTCGAAATCTTTAGACATAGAAAGAAAAAAGAGAAAATCTAAATCTGTTAAACCTAAACGAAGCGTTTCTCAAGATAGTTCTTCTGATCCTGAATTTAATTTTTTAAAAGAAGATTTAGAATTGTCTGAGAGCGATTCAGATAGTGAAGAGCAGGGTTCAACGAATAAAAAATTTAAAAAAAATGAAGAAATGAAGCATGAGAAAAAAATAGATATAGATGTAGACGATAAAGTAAATTCGTTACGAGAGTTTTCACCTTTTGCTAACTTATTTAAAGAACAGCTAGAACAGTGTAGGGCTAACTAAGAATCTTCTATTAAAGTATGTGATAAAATATATAAGCATTTAATTGTCTTACAAACTAATATGTTACCTGAAAATATAGAGAAATGCGCCAAATGTCCGCAACATTGTTCTGCAGCTATTCTCAGGTGTACTAAAGACAGAAGAGGTCCTAAAAATTGTAAACCAAAAAAATTAAAAAAAATGAAATAAATATTATATAAAAGTTGCTTAGCATAATGTTTGAGTGACGTTTTATTTTTTTATACTTAAACTTTTTGACTTAAATTTTTAGTTATGAATTTTATTTTATTTATTACCTACAGATGGAACGTGAAAACCAAGAGCCAGAACCTATTTTGTCCAAGTTAAACAACCAATTTTTTCAAGGAACAAAATTTGCTAAAAATGTTCATGATGTACAAGAAACATCTTCTCTTCAGAAGCCTGAAGAGGAAATGCCTCTTCTTGTAAGACCGAGTCGAGCTAATCCTACTAAAAGAATGATATCAAAAGAAGATCTGGAGGTTATGCCTCCACTAGTAAAGAAAAAAAAATTTACAGAGCTTTGCAAAAGCGACTATGGTCCAGCTTCTTTAGATTTACTAGAAGAAGCTATTCAGATTTCTGGACTTGAGTTGTCAAAAGATGACTATCAAGTTGTGAATGAAGTTGTCTCCTTAGAAGATAACAATGAACTTCACGTTGACTATGAGGAAATTGGTGGTATTGAAGACAACAATGACCACTACAGTCACCGTGAAGTTGAAGTTATTCTCGAAGGGGACAAGGACGAAATCATTGACAGTAACGAAGTTAATGTTGCTGGCAAAGAAGTTGCTGTTATCCAAGACAGTGACTTAGTTCCTAGTGAAGTTGTCGTAAAAGACGACAACAACATCACTCTTCCTGATAAAAGTTTAGACAAAGTTGTCAATGTCACTGAGCCTTTTTCTGATTCTTTACAACAGGCTAAAACGAGAGACTACCTTCAACGTTTAATTCTGTCTCGCTTGCCTGTTTCTGTCGTCTTCCCTCAAAAGAAAGACACAGAGACAGGATCACTTCTCATGAAGCTGATGACAAAAGTTCCTACGAAAACAAGAACAAAAATATGTAAAAAAATTACTTGTGAAACATGCACTGACGAGCTGTTCTTTGGAGGGGGAGTGTACTTCACTGCACAAAAAAAGAGCATGATGTCATGTCGTTATTGCTTGAAACTTTTTGGCTCCCCTCTCCTTCTGATTCAGCATATTTCGTCAACACATTTGGATTAAATAATTCAAAAGAAATAAAACATAAGCTTCAAGAAAAGTTACTTTTATGTTTATATGATGTTATATTTGAACATGTGTGCAGCCTATATCATAAACATGTAGTATGAAAATGTCATACAAGAATTTCAATGTTTATTTTATATTTTAAAATAATCCGTCTTGTTTTTATAGGTTCAAGATGGAAAAGCAACTCTACTTGAACTTTTTTTTACTTTCATTGAGAAGTTTATGCTTTAAAAACTATTTCAATTTTTATCGTGAACCTTTGATGGAAAAATTAAACATTGAAATACCTGCACATTCATTATTATCTGTATCGAAATGTTTTTTATACATTTCCTTCTTAAATATTTCATCAAAAAAAGCTTGTTATGAACGTTTTAATTTAATCAAAAACATAGAGTCCTTAGCATTTTTTGCTTCTTTTTTTCAGTCAGATTTTTTGTTTAATTATATATATCAAAGGACTACGAAAAAAAGCAAAGAAATAGGGAAAGCATTGAAAGTTTATGTTTATTGTGGAACTATGTTTCATGTAAGCAGTAGAAAATTATTTTGGTTTGCTTCAGATCTTCTAAAAGTTAGTCGTTCTGACATATTAGACGATTTGCTTTGTACAAAACACAGCATATCTGCTTATTGTGATTATCTTTGTTATTCGGATAATGAACTACAAAATAAAATAACTGATATGTTACAAGATTTAGACCTTAATGCAGAAATTGTCAAGTATCGCTGCGGAGGGTGTGGGAAATATCATACTTTTGATAAAAATAAAAAAATTAGAACATTGAAAGTAACATATATGCTGTGTTGTGCTTGTCCAGTTAATTATAAATGTTACAGTAGTTTTAAGTTTGCTTCATACAGTACTCATTATCGGAAAGGTATAGCATGTTATGATTGTTGCATGAAATGGAAAAAAGCAAAGCCATTATGTAGTCCTGAATTTTGTACATGGCTAAGAAAAAAATTCAGAAGCTTAAGAAAAAAAACTATAAAAAATGCATTACATTATTATTAAAGTTTAAGAAAATATAAGCATGTAAAAAAACTACTGTGTGATCACTTCTAACAGGTATCCTTTATCACATAAGAGTATATAACCTGTAAGTTCGGTGTTTAGTCAGGCACTGTGACATTTCAGGTTAAGAACCTTAAAACAGAATATTCTGTACCATATTTATCAAACAAGTTTTGATATATAAAGTCTATTGAAGATAATATGCCTTTACCATATTTGTTGGATAAGGGTTGAAATAAAGAGGATTTATTGTAAGTTATTGAGTAGATATAAAGTGTCAAGTTTTGAGAAGAGATTTCACAGTAAGTTATATCAGAAAAAAAAATTGCTGATATGAAAGATGACAATTAAAGTTAATGTTGGTTTGCTTTTAAGTCGTGTTTATTACTTAGAAGCTATGTTGACTTTCACTGGTGGTAAAATAGATGATTTAATAGATGTCAGTTTCCCTGTTCAGAATTATATGAGTGTAACAGAAGCTAAACATATATTTACAGCGCTTTCTTTGATTCAGCCATTTTCATCTTTAAAAGAAATAAGAGTAGAAGCTTTATGCTTTTTCTCTGATTTCTTTCAGTCTTCATATCTTTTAGAAGAAATAATGAAGATTGTTTTATCTGATGTCATGTTATTGCCTAGAATTATTAAAATGTGCTGTATTTTTTTAAAATATACAGATTTTTATTATAGAATAAAGGATTTTTCATGTTTTATTTTAGAAATTTCATATTTTGAAGATGTAATAGAATTGATGAAACCTGCTCACAAAAAACATTACTTGAATGTTAATCCTAATGATTATGTTTTAAGTCCTTTGAAGAAAAAAATAAGAGATCAAATAAGAAAAAAAGAACATAAAATGTCTATTCTTTATATGTTTTGTAAACTTTGTTCTTCAGAGCTGATAATTTCTTCTAACAGCACAAATGTTACTTACATTCATTGTTGCATGCAACCTGTTCATATAAAATGTTTAGAATTTTTCTTTATGAAAACGAATCATAAAATAAAAAAGTGTAAATATTGTGATGTTAAATGGTTTGAAAAGAAGCCAATATATAGGTATGAAAAAGATATATTATTATGGTTATCAAAAAAATCAGAATCATGCTCTTCTTTGAAGAAAGACAAGTTACCTAAAATGGCTTTACTTGAAAATAAAAATGTTGAAAAATATAACAGTGTTATGTTATGATGTTATATAATGTTTTCAATTATGAAATTAATAAATATTTTTTAAGTTTAATTTCTTTGAGATAATCAAAAAGGTATATATCATATAAGTAAAAAAAAGAAATGTCAATTTCCTCTCCTTTTTACGTGAATTTACCTTCTAATACTATTCACCCTTCTAGGGAAAACAAAACAAGTTCTTATTATGTAAATTTACCTTCAACTATTACATTGAAAGGGGAATGGGAGGTTGGAGTGGTGGAAGTTAATATACCTATTTCTTGGTATAATTTTCCTGAAAGACCAGAACGAAATAGAACTATAATAGTGGAAAGAAATTTTTTTAAATTTAAAAAAAATGTGTTCATAGCAAATTCTGCAAGTGATGTTACCTTGGAGAAAAGGTTCATAGTAGAAAGAATTCCTTATGGAAATTATAATTCTATTAATAACCTTATTGGAACTATAAATTCTGTTTTAGAAAAAATTGATATTTATCCTGATGATGTTTTCTTTAAAAAAAAACGAAAACCTTTTATGAAAATTGAACAACAAAATTTAAAACCTATTCTTAAAGTAGGAAAAGGAGACGTAGTAACTTTTTCTTCTGATTTGTCTTCTTTGTTAAGATTAGATTTACATGAAAAAGCTGAGAAAAAAGAAGGAAACACTGTGTCTTTCATGGGACCTCCTTTAGAAAATTTTGAAGAATATAAAAAAATAGCATCAAATTTAGGACCAAATGAATATGAAAATTTCATAGCGGGTGGGGTTCCTAATTTGCATTACATAGCATCTAATATTTATATTTATAGCAACATAGTTTGTATTGAAGTAGTAGGAAACAAACAAGTTCCTCTTTTAAGAACAATAAGATGCACAGGAAGCTTTGGTGATGACATAACAGAAGTTTTTGTTACTCCATATTATAAAAAACTTAAAAGAAATGAAATACAAGAAATTCAAATAACTGTCTGTGATGACTTAGGATGTTTAGAATTTTTCTTTATGAAAACGAATCATAAAATAAAAAAGTGTAAATATTGTGATGTTAAATGGTTTGAAAAGAAGCCAATATATAGGTATGAAAAAGATATATTATTATGGTTATCAAAAAAATCAGAATCATGCTCTTCTTTGAAGAAAGACAAGTTACCTAAAATGGCTTTACTTGAAAATAAAAATGTTGAAAAATATAACAGTGTTATGTTATGATGTTATATAATGTTTTCAATTATGAAATTAATAAATATTTTTTAAGTTTAATTTCTTTGAGATAATCAAAAAGGTATATATCATATAAGTAAAAAAAAGAAATGTCAATTTCCTCTCCTTTTTACGTGAATTTACCTTCTAATACTATTCACCCTTCTAGGGAAAACAAAACAAGTTCTTATTATGTAAATTTACCTTCAACTATTACATTGAAAGGGGAATGGGAGGTTGGAGTGGTGGAAGTTAATATACCTATTTCTTGGTATAATTTTCCTGAAAGACCAGAACGAAATAGAACTATAATAGTGGAAAGAAATTTTTTTAAATTTAAAAAAAATGTGTTCATAGCAAATTCTGCAAGTGATGTTACCTTGGAGAAAAGGTTCATAGTAGAAAGAATTCCTTATGGAAATTATAATTCTATTAATAACCTTATTGGAACTATAAATTCTGTTTTAGAAAAAATTGATATTTATCCTGATGATGTTTTCTTTAAAAAAAAACGAAAACCTTTTATGAAAATTGAACAACAAAATTTAAAACCTATTCTTAAAGTAGGAAAAGGAGACGTAGTAACTTTTTCTTCTGATTTGTCTTCTTTGTTAAGATTAGATTTACATGAAAAAGCTGAGAAAAAAGAAGGAAACACTGTGTCTTTCATGGGACCTCCTTTAGAAAATTTTGAAGAATATAAAAAAATAGCATCAAATTTAGGACCAAATGAATATGAAAATTTCATAGCGGGTGGGGTTCCTAATTTGCATTACATAGCATCTAATATTTATATTTATAGCAACATAGTTTGTATTGAAGTAGTAGGAAACAAACAAGTTCCTCTTTTAAGAACAATAAGATGCACAGGAAGCTTTGGTGATGACATAACAGAAGTTTTTGTTACTCCATATTATAAAAAACTTAAAAGAAATGAAATACAAGAAATTCAAATAACTGTCTGTGATGACTTAGGAGATCTTGTTAAATTTGAATACGGAACAGTGTTTTTGGTTTTACATTTCAGACCGCTAGTCTAATGATTTATCGTCGTAGAGCATTAAAAAATCTTATTACAGAATATGATATCATTCCTAATTCTTTAAAATATGATCCTGATTTATTTCTGTTCAAAAATTTAAAAAAAGTGAAGAAAAAAATATTAAAAGTAAAGAAAGAAGAAGGTGGAGTTAAATTTCAGATAGGACTTTGTGTTATTTTAGGAAAATATAACTTAGAAACTAATGAATATTTTCAAATAGAACCATGGTTTTTAAGTCCAGTTCAATTTGGGTTTGATTCTTTGAATTTAGAAGAAACAATTAGGTCTAGTTTTTCTATTATATTAGGATTTTTTGATTCTTTCCTTCACATGGGATCAGGACGGTTTCTTAAAAAAATCAAAGTTCTTAGAATTTCAATTTTTAAATATAACCCTTTAGGAGGAAAAGAAAGACAAAAGACTAAAGACTTAATAGACAAAAAAAAAATCAATTTTAAATATAAAAGGAACTGGTAATAAATGCTTTCTTTATTCTGTTTTAGCTGGTCTACATAAAGTAACAAATAATTCAAATTTAGCGAAATCTTATGATATTTTTTTAAATGAATTGAATCTTTCTTTTATTACTTTTCCTGTGAAATTAAATGAAATATCACAATTTGAAAAAAAGAACAATCTAACAATAAATGTATTTGGTATGTTAGAAACAGAGCAAAAGATTATTCAACCTTTCCCTATGTATATTTCTACTAATTCGACTACTGTTTCTGAAGGAAGACATGTTGATTTATTATTATATGATGATCACTACTATTTGATTAGGAATTTACATAAGTTTATAAGACCTTTTTTTTGGAAAAAAACTAGATATTTTTGTTACAAATGCTTGATATCTTTTTGCTCAGAAAAAAAATATAAGTCCCACATAACTCAGAATTGTAATAAAAATCCTTACGTAGGACAAGGATACTATATGCCACCTACAGGTTCACATCTTAATTTTTCAGATTTCAAAAATAAAGTAAAAAGTCCTTTTATCATTTATGCAGATTTTGAATGTTATAATTATAAAATGAAAGAACCAATTTATAAAGGTAAATCTTTATGTGAACGCGAACATAAATTAAATGCTTTCGGTGCTATAATGGTGTCAAAATATAAAGAATATAATCAAGATCCATTCATATATGTAGGAAAAAATGTCATATCAAATTTTGTCTCTTATTTATATCAAAAAAGAGCTGAAATATCTTATATTTTACACCATAAAAGAGAACCTATGAAATTAACTCCTCAGGATATTTCTCATATAGCTAAGCAGAGAAAATGTTACGTTTGTGGGGTTTCATTGACTCGTAAAGGTATACGTAAAGTTTTAGATCATTCTCATATAGGGCGAGAAGGTAAAGGGAGAGACATAAATTATGCTTGTAACAGATGTAATCTTACTTATACGTCTTTAAGGATGGATAAATTAAAAATACCTATTGTTATTCATAATAGCATGAACTATGACACTCATTTTCTTATTCAAAAATTATATAAATATGTGGACGAGAAAAATATATCTGTTATAGCAAAATCGTCAGAAAAATTTTTGACTTTAAGTTTTGAAAATTTTCGTTTCATAGATTCTTTTCAATTTCTTCCTACTTCTTTAGCTAAATTAGCAAATCTTATGAATGAAAAAGGAACTGATGACTTCTATGAAACAAAGAAGCATTTAAAAGATAAAAAATTATTACCTTATGTTATCCGTAAAGGAGTTATGTGTTATGATTATATAAATTCATGGAGTGTTTTGAAAGAAAAAAAATTGCCTGCAAGAAAATATTTTTATTCTTCCTTAACAAAAGAAAACATTTCTAACGAAGATTACCAGCATGCTCTTTTTATGTTCAAAGCTTTCAAATGCAAGAACCTAAAAGATTATTTGAAAGAATATTTAAAAATAGATGTTTTGCTTTTATGTGACGTTTTCGAATCTTTCAGAAAAAAGGCTTTAGATTATTATGGATTAGATCCGTCACATTTTCTTACTTCACCAAGCTTAAGTTATCAAGCCATGTTGAAATATACTGGGGTTAAATTAGATTTATTTTCGGACATAGAAATGTACAATTTCATAGAAACAGGTGTAAGAGGAGGGATAACTAATGTTTCGCACAGGTATGCCATAGCAGAAGAACCTGATGAACATATTTTTTATATTGATTGCAATAATTTATATGGAAAATGTTTAGCAGATTTTTTACCTATTTCTGATTTCAAATGGTTAGAAAAAAAAGAAATAAATAAATTAGAAATATGTAACATTCCAGACGATATTGAAACAGGCTATATTATGGAAGTAACTCTATCTTATCCTGCAAACCTTCATGATAGACATAATTCTTTTCCTTTAGCACCAGAAAAATTAGAAATAAAAAAGGAAGATTTATCCACTTATGCTGAACAAGTACTCAAAGACATAGGAATTTCATATAAAAAAGGAGGAAAAAAATTAATATGTAATTTAAATCAAAAGGAAAATTATGTTATACATTACCGTAACTTAAAGCTATATCTAAACCTAGGAATGAAAATTAAAAAAATACATAGAGTTCTTTCATTCAAACAAAAAGATTGGATGAAACCATACATCGATTTTAATACAACAAAAAGAACCTTAGCTACTTCTTCTTTTGACAAAGAATTTTTTAAACTTTTAATTAACAGCACTTTCGGGAAAACATTAGAAAATGTTAAGAAAAGATCAACTATGAAATTAACTTCTAATCCTTTAGTAAGTGAAAAACTTATAAGAAAACCAAATTTTAAATCACTACATATCTTTCAAAAAGACTTCGTAGGTATACAATATAACAAAGAACGAATTCTTTTAAATAAACCTATATACATAGGATTTACAGTATTAGAACTATCAAAATTATGGATGTTTAATTTTCATTATAATATCATGTTACCTGCTTTTTCAGAAAGCATTATTCAATTGTTATACACAGATACAGACTCATTCATTTATTATATTAAAGATGAACATTTCTTAAAAAAGATAAAAAATATTGAAAATTATTTTGATTTTTCTAATCTTAAAGAAAGTCATCCTTTATTTTCCTCTAAAAATATGAAAGTTTTAGGAAAATTCAAAGATGAAACAGGAGGGAAAAAATAAAAGAATTTATAGCATTAAGACCTAAAATGTATTCTATTCTTTATGAAACTGGAGAAGAAGAGAAAAAAGTGAAAGGCATAAAAAAAAGTTGTATACAAGAAATAAAACATAGTAACTTTAAAAAAGTCTTATTTAAAAATAAAATAAGAGAAGATCAATTCAGTAATATAGTAAGTCTTAAACATAAAGTATATACCATTTCCCTACATAAGATTTCTCTTTCTCCTTTTGAAGATAAAAGATATTTATGTGATAGCGGGATAAAATCTCTTGCTTATGGACACTATAGTATACCTAAAAGAAAGAAAAAAAGAAAAAGAAACGAAATACCTTTTCCAGAAATAAAAAAGAAAAAAAGATCATGAGATAGCTTGAAAAAACTTTCACCTTATTAACATTAGAAAGAAAGCTTAAGGCATAATAAAAGAAAAAATGAACAAATCAGGAAAATACCCTACTTTGGCTTTTGGTCGGAGGAAAAGAATAGATATAAATAAATTTAAAGGAAATATATATTTACATTTTCATGACTTGACTAAAGATAAAAGTATATCTCTTCAAAAAGAAGAGTTTGACCTTCTTCTTCGAATGAAAAATAAAATATATAAAAAAATTGAAAAAGTTAAGAAATTGAAGAAAGAAAACAAGCAAGAAAAAATAAAAAAAAAGAAAGAAAAAGAACAAAATTTAAGTAGTGATAGCAACAGCAAAAGTGAAATGGAATTAAGTGAAAATGATAGCAGTGAATAATATTATGAAAATATTAATGAGATAAATGAATGACTTACCTTATTACCTTTAAAATAATATTATAAAAATATTATTGAGATAAATGAATGACTTAGCTAATTAGCTTTATATATATTCGTTTTCAATTTTTTATGATAAAAAATGGTTTCTAAATGTGAATTTTGTGGTATAAATAGACGTACGACAACTCCAATCTAGTTTGGGCGAATATTTTATTGGACCTGGCCAATAAACATACATAACCAGGCCTAAGTAACACAAGAAGAAGGAAAAAAATCTCCAATGTGAGACCGGTGGTCCTTCCTGGGGCTAGGCAATATGGCCGAGTACAAGGCCACCAGTGAAGGAACCTGTTACATAACAGGTGAATGGAAGTGGTGACATCTGGTAATACATTTGGGAACTGCTACTGCCCATTTATCACCACTTATATGCGCGCATATAAGTAGCTTATAAATAGACGTACGACAACTCCAATCTAGTTTGGGCGAATATTTTATTGGACCTGGCCAATAAACATACATAACCAGGCCAACACGCCAAACAGAATGGAGAACAAACACAAAAAAAAAAAACAAAAAAAACAAAAAAAAAAAAAAAAAAAAATACATAACCAGATTTTACACGAATAAGGCGCTGACCATACGCCGATCAAGATCGACACGAGCTTGTTTGGATTTTGTCAAATAATGCAACACACTCAATGATTTCCAGTCACCAATGTTCTTGATGTCCAATAGACTGAACCCTGCATCTGCCAAGGCTGATGCACCTCCTCTTCGTAACGAGTGTGAAGACAACTTATCGATGCCTGACTTGGCACACAACTTGTGCAATTTGCCTAAGTACCATGAGTAACTGCCACGACACCATTGGCCATTTTTCATGTACGACACTACTTGTGAGTCACTGGATGGGTAGTTCACCATAGATAACAGCAAGGTCAGGTAATGATGAAGGCAGAAGATAGAGTCATAGATGAATGTGAAGGGTATGAACAAGACCCGCTCCTTAAATGAAATAGTCTTTGTACGGCGAAGTCTGACGGAGACCCCCCAGACTTCCCAGGTCAAATCTGACAAGCAGACTGCCAGTCCTTGTTCAACCACATTGGACTTACGTAATAAGCCTCTGAAGCACATGATAACAGTGATCCAAAATGCCACATCTTCAGAACATGACATATCCAATAGTTTATAAATACGCTTTAAGTCCTGCACTGACGCTGGTCGCGCCTGGTCCACATGATCACCTAGGGTCCTCCGGATACCTCTCATAGTGATGTAGAGTTCAAATGTATTAGGGTTGACATGTGAATAACCTAGGACCTTGTGCAACACCCAAAGTCCTCCTAGGTACTGTTTAATAGAGCTGTAGCGCAGTCTCTCAGCCAAGTGTGTAACATATAACAACACAACTTCTATACTAGCGGGGAATGGAACAAGCACACCATATAATATGCAAAATTCCAAATAAGAGTTCCATTGGCTCTTCCTAGTACGCTCCGTGGCTCCAGCCATCCACTGTGACTGGTAGTTCCGTAGTTTGTGAGTCAAGACATCCCCTGCAGCAGAAGTCATTTATCAGAAATGAAGGCAATCCTTTTGCACACCTTTTATCCGTACAGCGCGACAAAAAGTCAGGAACAATATTGTCTTTAGATTTAACGCGAGTAGCAACAATATGAAAATTATGTACAACTGATAACCAAAATAATTCTCTTATCCACCACATACAGCGAACACTCCGCGATCTGCCAGTATTTATCATGCGTTGGACTTGGGTATTGTCGGTTCTGACTACAACTTTTGTATCCGACCAATCATTTCCCCAACGTTGCGCTGCGGCAACCACTGGCCAGACTTCCAGTAGGTTAATGTCAGCTGTCTCATCATATTCACAAGGGGGTTTAACAGTATGATATAATGGAAAGCGATTATACAACTGATTGTAGGCAGGTAATTTCCATGCACCTACTAACCAATCACCATTATAACATGAGCCAAAACCAGTTAGTGATGAGTCAGTGTCTACGATAGGATGATAATCAAAGGTACGTAGGATTTTTGCAGAACCATTGAATACATAACTGAACCTTTTCCACCAGCGGATGTCATCCATAAACCAATCAGGTAGTTTGACCACCGTGACACTGTCGGCCATGTATTTGAGTAGGTTAATGACTCTACGTGAAAATGTTCTGCCTCCCCGAATAACTCTACTAGCGTGTGCCAAATGACCACACAGTTCTTGTAATTCTTTTTTGGTAGCAACAGTTTTACCCAAGAACTTGTCGATCAGTACCAATAAGTTGTCTAACTTTTGTGGGGGTAAGCTGATTTCCATTTTCACTGTGTCAATTACCAGACCCAAATACTGGACTTTGGTAGCAGGGGTTAAGATTTTTTTCCATGCAATATGGAAACCGAGACGTCGGAGCAGATCTACCAATATCGCCTGACGCCTCGCACACTCCTCGTAGTTGTCAGCCACAATGACAAAGTCATCCAGGTAACCGAAAACATTGAAAATACCTCTACGATTCATACACCGGATGACAAACTCGGTTAGTTGAGTAAAGATAAATGGTGCACATCTAAGACCAAACGATAAGGCTTGATCTTCGAAATATTCTGGTGCACCATCCAGACTCCACACAAAACCTTGCTTGGAACGATCGTCCGGATGAACAGCCACACTGCGATAAGCAGATTGGATGTCCAATACACATAAAAACGAGCCCTCATGTATGACATCAGTAACACTATCTACTTGAGTATAATGAAACGGTTGGCAAGTTGTGTACATAAAGTCATTAATACTTTTAAGATTATCATCGGGATCACCACGGCTGCAATCTGTTATGGGTCTTAAGCTGCCGTCTGGTTTTAAAATAGCCCCCAGTGAATGTACACACTGGGGTCTACTAAGAACCCTTTTGACTTTACCATCAATTAACTCCTTCCTTACCAGATCGTCCATTTGGCATTTTACACCTTCTTTGATTATGGAATGGTAATTTTTTTGAAAATAAGAACCATCATAATCCACATCAACGATTTTGAATCCGTTACGAACACCGTCTAGGATATAAGCATAGTTACCATCAACTTCCTCAAACCCCATGCATTCATCAAAGAAGGCGTGTGGGTTGAGTTGGAGGCACATGCCATCTAAGACATGAACGGAATCACAATCCAAAGGACAAGGTCTAAACCATTCAACACCATCGACAATTCTGGAAGTGTAAATAGTAGGAGTTAATATGATGTCTTCCGTCTTTGGTAATGAATCTGAAGAATTGACATGATTTGAACCACAAGGAATTACGAATTTGTTGACATCCCATAATAAACTATATTCAAGTTCACTGGTATTATCAGAATCACTGGTATTGTCAGAATCGGAAGATTTTATAATTCCACCATCTATGCCAAACTCCTCGGAGACACTGACCCCTGAATCAGAATCCACTAAGGCCTGATATCAATCATTTGATTTTTTCACCGTGCACTTTAGTTTTGTGTGATTACCCCCACAAGAGCGACATACATGTGGGTGAGGGCAATCTTTGGCGTTACAACCATTATCACCGTTAAATGCATAGCAACAGTGAATTTCATCTGACTTTTTCTTTTTGTTCTTTTTCCTCTTACTACTCGATCCCGCAACAGTACCAGCACCACTTTGAGATGATGGAGGCTGGATACCAAGAACATTACATAAGTGCTCGGCACTAAGATTCTCAAGACCAACACTGTTTGAGAAGATGTCGTGATCGAAATAGCAGAATGTGTGTTCACCAAACGATTCTCCCCTTTCACGCATCGCAAGATCATACTGAATGAGAGCATCCTCATTGTAGAATGCTTTCTTGTCAGTTAGGAATTTAACATGTTTACCATAGTTTTTACATGGGAAGTTTCTAGCCAACATGCTATTCAAGAGACCCATGCTAGCAGAAATAACATCATTCAAGGCGGGTTTTTTTACTTTATCATGCGGCATGTGCTGTTCAATGTCATAGGTCACAAACTTACTGCCACTGGCATTGTTTGGTGAAAATATCACCATTGGGGCGCCTTGAGCTTGGTGTTGTAGTTGCTGGTTAGGATACCATGCTGTTGGGTTATGTGGAATTTGAGGTTGCACAGACTGAACACCAGGAGCCTGGAACAGGCTTTGTTGATTAGGTATGATTCCTGCAGCCTGGTACTGTTGTTGTGGGTTAGGAATAACGCCAAACTGATATGAAGCCTGCTGCTGATGGGATGTTGGGACTGGAATCCCATACATATGAGAAGTAGTCGGGTTACCATATACCATAGGTGTAGGTGGGAACTTTAGCCTGCCATCCGGTGCCCTAAATTGACCCACACCAGGCCAACTGACAGTCTGACTAACAGGTGTGACAGGTGGGGAATAAGGTGTGCCATCTCTGTAGAACAGCTGAGGAACAGTGTTAGCAGCTACACCACCACTTCTCCACTGTTTCCACAGTAGGAACTCCTGATAATCATTGTCTAATTCACCATGGGAATGACTTTGACCCACTGGATAGTCAGGTTGATTGTCTCTGGGGACCGGGTGATTGTACCGGGAAGGTGGCTTGTTATCGCGGGTGAGCGACTTGTTTACTTGGGTATTTCCCTCTACTGGAGGCAATTTTTTACACAAGTTGGGTAATTCAAACATACCTGAGGTAGTTTCAAGGCCGGATTGGCCTGCGGAGGGTCCCATAACTCTAGAATTAGGCCCTAAAACAGTGTTTGCGGCCGAAAACCGGCTTTCCGGAAGTACAGGGCGGCCATTTTGGACTCCGCAGTTAAAGTTAGAGCTGGCTTGTGATTGGCCAGTTTGGAAGCCTGGTGTGTTCGAGTCCCCACCTTTATTCCTTACTGTATCCAACTCTGATGGGTTCAAACACGTAGCACTAGCAGCAAGAAAAGAAGTTTGGGCCTCGAACGCACCTATGGCGTTCGACCCACCACTTTCGTTCCTTACCGCATCCAACTCTGAAGGATTCCAACATGGGGCACTAGCAGTAAGAGAAGAATTTTCGGCCTCGAACGCACCCATGGCACCTCGCCAAGCCCGTACGCCTTCGTTTAATTGGCGAAGAGATCTGTTATTTTCAGCCCTTAGGCTGGCCAACTCTAGTTCCAACTCTTTGCGTTTACACATTTCATCAATTTTTGATTTCCTGGCCCTTTCAAGTTCAATCTGATGCAATAAATCATTTTGTGTAGATTTCTCCCCAAGGCTGCTAAGCTCACCATGTTGACCGTCCTTCCCCTGGGGCAGCCGGTCGCTCTGCCTGGCCTCCGTGGCCTCCTGCTCGTCACGCTCGGCTGAATCCGCTGAACCAGGTAATTCTTCCGAATCCTCCGGAGAATAACGTTTCCCCGGATTGGTCACCCCACAATTCGGGCACTTGGCCGCGTTACCATGGTAGGAAGTATCACAGGCCACGCATTTAGTCATGATGACTGGGAAAAAAAATCTCCAATGTGAGACCGGTGGTCCTTCCTGGGGCTAGGCAATATGGCCGAGTACAAGGCCACCAGTGAAGGAACCTGTTACATAACAGGTGAATGGAAGTGGTGACATCTGGTAATACATTTGGGAACTGCTACTGCCCATTTATCACCACTTATATGCGCGCATATAAGTAGCTTATAAATAGACGTACGACAACTCCAATCTAGTTTGGGCGAATATTTTATTGGACCTGGCCAATAAACATACATAACCAGGCCAACACGCCAAACAGAATGGAGAACAAACACAAAAAAAAAAAAAAAAAAAAAAAAATACATAACCAGATTTTACACGAATAAGGCGCTGACCATACGCCGATCAAGATCGACACGAGCTTGTTTGGATTTTGTCAAATAATGCAACACACTCAATGATTTCCAGTCACCAATGTTCTTGATGTCCAATAGACTGAACCCTGCATCTGCCAAGGCTGATGCACCTCCTCTTCGTAACGAGTGTGAAGACAACTTATCGATGCCTGACTTGGCACACAACTTGTGCAATTTGCCTAAGTACCATGAGTAACTGCCACGACACCATTGGCCATTTTTCATGTACGACACTACTTGTGAGTCACTGGATGGGTAGTTCACCATAGATAACAGCAAGGTCAGGTAATGATGAAGGCAGAAGATAGAGTCATAGATGAATGTGAAGGGTATGAACAAGACCCGCTCCTTAAATGAAATAGTCTTTGTACGGCGAAGTCTGACGGAGACCCCCCAGACTTCCCAGGTCAAATCTGACAAGCAGACTGCCAGTCCTTGTTCAACCACATTGGACTTACGTAATAAGCCTCTGAAGCACATGATAACAGTGATCCAAAATGCCACATCTTCAGAACATGACATATCCAATAGTTTATAAATACGCTTTAAGTCCTGCACTGACGCTGGTCGCGCCTGGTCCACATGATCACCTAGGGTCCTCCGGATACCTCTCATAGTGATGTAGAGTTCAAATGTATTAGGGTTGACATGTGAATAACCTAGGACCTTGTGCAACACCCAAAGTCCTCCTAGGTACTGTTTAATAGAGCTGTAGCGCAGTCTCTCAGCCAAGTGTGTAACATATAACAACACAACTTCTATACTAGCGGGGAATGGAACAAGCACACCATATAATATGCAAAATTCCAAATAAGAGTTCCATTGGCTCTTCCTAGTACGCTCCGTGGCTCCAGCCATCCACTGTGACTGGTAGTTCCGTAGTTTGTGAGTCAAGACATCCCCTGCAGCAGAAGTCATTTATCAGAAATGAAGGCAATCCTTTTGCACACCTTTTATCCGTACAGCGCGACAAAAAGTCAGGAACAATATTGTCTTTAGATTTAACGCGAGTAGCAACAATATGAAAATTATGTACAACTGATAACCAAAATAATTCTCTTATCCACCACATACAGCGAACACTCCGCGATCTGCCAGTATTTATCATGCGTTGGACTTGGGTATTGTCGGTTCTGACTACAACTTTTGTATCCGACCAATCATTTCCCCAACGTTGCGCTGCGGCAACCACTGGCCAGACTTCCAGTAGGTTAATGTCAGCTGTCTCATCATATTCACAAGGGGGTTTAACAGTATGATATAATGGAAAGCGATTATACAACTGATTGTAGGCAGGTAATTTCCATGCACCTACTAACCAATCACCATTATAACATGAGCCAAAACCAGTTAGTGATGAGTCAGTGTCTACGATAGGATGATAATCAAAGGTACGTAGGATTTTTGCAGAACCATTGAATACATAACTGAACCTTTTCCACCAGCGGATGTCATCCATAAACCAATCAGGTAGTTTGACCACCGTGACACTGTCGGCCATGTATTTGAGTAGGTTAATGACTCTACGTGAAAATGTTCTGCCTCCCCGAATAACTCTACTAGCGTGTGCCAAATGACCACACAGTTCTTGTAATTCTTTTTTGGTAGCAACAGTTTTACCCAAGAACTTGTCGATCAGTACCAATAAGTTGTCTAACTTTTGTGGGGGTAAGCTGATTTCCATTTTCACTGTGTCAATTACCAGACCCAAATACTGGACTTTGGTAGCAGGGGTTAAGATTTTTTTCCATGCAATATGGAAACCGAGACGTCGGAGCAGATCTACCAATATCGCCTGACGCCTCGCACACTCCTCGTAGTTGTCAGCCACAATGACAAAGTCATCCAGGTAACCGAAAACATTGAAAATACCTCTACGATTCATACACCGGATGACAAACTCGGTTAGTTGAGTAAAGATAAATGGTGCACATCTAAGACCAAACGATAAGGCTTGATCTTCGAAATATTCTGGTGCACCATCCAGACTCCACACAAAACCTTGCTTGGAACGATCGTCCAGATGAACAGCCACACTGCGATAAGCAGATTGGATGTCCAATACACATAAAAACGAGCCCTCATGTATGACATCAGTAACACTATCTACTTGAGTATAATGAAACGGTTGGCAAGTTGTGTACATAAAGTCATTAATACTTTTAAGATTATCATCGGGATCACCACGGCTGCAATCTGTTATGGGTCTTAAGCTGCCGTCTGGTTTTAAAATAGCCCCCAGTGAATGTACACACTGGGGTCTACTAAGAACCCTTTTGACTTTACCATCAATTAACTCCTTCCTTACCAGATCGTCCATTTGGCATTTTACACCTTCTTTGATTATGGAATGGTAATTTTTTTGAAAATAAGAACCATCATAATCCACATCAACGATTTTGAATCCGTTACGAACACCGTCTAGGATATAAGCATAGTTACCATCAACTTCCTCAAACCCCATGCATTCATCAAAGAAGGCGTGTGGGTTGAGTTGGAGGCACATGCCATCTAAGACATGAACGGAATCACAATCCAAAGGACAAGGTCTAAACCATTCAACACCATCGACAATTCTGGAAGTGTAAATAGTAGGAGTTAATATGATGTCTTCCGTCTTTGGTAATGAATCTGAAGAATTGACATGATTTGAACCACAAGGAATTACGAATTTGTTGACATCCCATAATAAACTATATTCAAGTTCACTGGTATTATCAGAATCACTGGTATTGTCAGAATCGGAAGATTTTATAATTCCACCATCTATGCCAAACTCCTCGGAGACACTGACCCCTGAATCAGAATCCACTAAGGCCTGATATCAATCATTTGATTTTTTCACCGTGCACTTTAGTTTTGTGTGATTACCCCCACAAGAGCGACATACATGTGGGTGAGGGCAATCTTTGGCGTTACAACCATTATCACCGTTAAATGCATAGCAACAGTGAATTTCATCTGACTTTTTCTTTTTGTTCTTTTTCCTCTTACTACTCGATCCCGCAACAGTACCAGCACCACTTTGAGATGATGGAGGCTGGATACCAAGAACATTACATAAGTGCTCGGCACTAAGATTCTCAAGACCAACACTGTTTGAGAAGATGTCGTGATCGAAATAGCAGAATGTGTGTTCACCAAACGATTCTCCCCTTTCACGCATCGCAAGATCATACTGAATGAGAGCATCCTCATTGTAGAATGCTTTCTTGTCAGTTAGGAATTTAACATGTTTACCATAGTTTTTACATGGGAAGTTTCTAGCCAACATGCTATTCAAGAGACCCATGCTAGCAGAAATAACATCATTCAAGGCGGGTTTTTTTACTTTATCATGCGGCATGTGCTGTTCAATGTCATAGGTCACAAACTTACTGCCACTGGCATTGTTTGGTGAAAATATCACCATTGGGGCGCCTTGAGCTTGGTGTTGTAGTTGCTGGTTAGGATACCATGCTGTTGGGTTATGTGGAATTTGAGGTTGCACAGACTGAACACCAGGAGCCTGGAACAGGCTTTGTTGATTAGGTATGATTCCTGCAGCCTGGTACTGTTGTTGTGGGTTAGGAATAACGCCAAACTGATATGAAGCCTGCTGCTGATGGGATGTTGGGACTGGAATCCCATACATATGAGAAGTAGTCGGGTTACCATATACCATAGGTGTAGGTGGGAACTTTAGCCTGCCATCCGGTGCCCTAAATTGACCCACACCAGGCCAACTGACAGTCTGACTAACAGGTGTGACAGGTGGGGAATAAGGTGTGCCATCTCTGTAGAACAGCTGAGGAACAGTGTTAGCAGCTACACCACCACTTCTCCACTGTTTCCACAGTAGGAACTCCTGATAATCATTGTCTAATTCACCATGGGAATGACTTTGACCCACTGGATAGTCAGGTTGATTGTCTCTGGGGACCGGGTGATTGTACCGGGAAGGTGGCTTGTTATCGCGGGTGAGCGACTTGTTTACTTGGGTATTTCCCTCTACTGGAGGCAATTTTTTACACAAGTTGGGTAATTCAAACATACCTGAGGTGGTTTCAAGGCCGGATTGGCCTGCGGAGGGTCCCATAACTCTAGAATTAGGCCCTAAAACAGTGTTTGCGGCCGAAAACCGGCTTTCCGGAAGTACAGGGCGGCCATTTTGGACTCCGCAGTTAAAGTTAGAGCTGGCTTGTGATTGGCCAGTTTGGAAGCCTGGTGTGTTCGAGTCCCCACCTTTATTCCTTACTGTATCCAACTCTGATGGGTTCAAACACGTAGCACTAGCAGCAAGAAAAGAAGTTTGGGCCTCGAACGCACCTATGGCGTTCGACCCACCACTTTCGTTCCTTACCGCATCCAACTCTGAAGGATTCCAACATGGGGCACTAGCAGTAAGAGAAGAATTTTCGGCCTCGAACGCACCCATGGCACCTCGCCAAGCCCGTACGCCTTCGTTTAATTGGCGAAGAGATCTGTTATTTTCAGCCCTTAGGCTGGATAACTCTAGTTCCAACTCTTTGCGTTTACACATTTCATCAATTTTTGATTTCCTGGCCCTTTCAAGTTCAATCTGATGCAATAAATCATTTTGTGTAGATTTTTCCCCAAGGCTGCTAAGCTCACCATGTTGACCGTCCTTCCCCTGGGGCGGCCGGTCGCTCTGCCTGGCCTCCGTGGCCTCCTGCTCGTCACGCTCGGCTGAATCCGCTGAACCAGGTAATTCTTCCGAATCCTCCGGAGAATAACGTTTCCCCGGATTGGTCACCCCACAATTCGGGCACTTGGCCGCGTTACCATGGTAGGAAGTATCACAGGCCACGCATTTAGTCATGATGACTGGGAAAAAAAATCTCCAATGTGAGACCGGTGGTCCTTCCTGGGGCTAGGCAATATGGCCGAGTACAAGGCCACCAGTGAAGGAACCTGTTACATAACAGGTGAATGGAAGTGGTGACATCTGGTAATACATTTGGGAACTGCTACTGCCCATTTATCACCACTTATATGCGCGCATATAAGTAGCTTAAAAATGCTGATTTAGTAAAAAATAAAAAATATTGTTTAAAATGTGCAGAGTCAATGGTACAAGAATGTATAAGGTGTCATAGACCTTTTCAATCCTATCATTTTTTTACGTCTGATGAAAATCACCTGAGATGTAATGCCTGTTACAATAAATACATGAAAGAAAAGCTAAGAAGCAAAGCTAAATCCGCACAAAATTTCAGTATAAAAGTCATGGAAGATTTGAGCGAAAATGAAGACTCGAACAGCATGTCTTCAGAAGAAGAAAAAAATGACTCCACCAAAAATGTTGAATCAAACATTGTTCGTCCTATCAAGAAAGAAGAAAACTTGAAAAGAAGAAAAGAAGAGAGTGATGATAATGTAAGTCATAACGAAAATGAATATGAAGAAAAAAAAGTAAAAATACAAGTCAAGAAAAAGAAAAAGATGAATAAGACTTCTAGCAGGGTGGAAAATAATACAAGTGATGATGACTTAAGTCAAGATGAAAATGAAAAAGCAGGAAGAAAGGAAAAGGTGCAGGTTAAAAGAAAGAGAAATGTGAACAAGCAGCAATCTAATACCTCACGAAATAAAACTAAAATTAATTCTAGTTCAAGGAAAACAAAAACAGGAAACAAAAGTCTGATATTTAACGTAGATGGAAACATGAAACCGAGTGGCTTCATCCCAATTTACATGCCTGTTAATCAGTAAACATTTTTTTATTGGATGAATAAAATTGAAAAAATTTCATGGATAACCGTGAAATCTGACAGTATAATATATCGACACACTTTCTATTACATTGAGATGGTTTAAAATCACGTGATTATATGTATCGTTCTATTCATGTATAAAAATTATTTGATATATTAGAACGAAACCATGCATATCGGATTTCCGTCTCTGTAATGTAATACAGGAAATATGTGTCAAAAAATATGAACCAACAAACTAAAAACAAAGAAAATATTTTAAAAGAAATATTTTTCAATCCGTCTGATCCTGCCTCTTTCAGTTCTGCAAATAAATTATATGAAAGTGCAAAGAAAAAAAATAAAAATATAACTCATACGGATGTATCAGCTTTTCTTCATAACACTAGAACCTATACTTCTCACAAAAAAATAAAACATAGGTTTTTACGAAGAAAAACTATAGTGAAAGGTATAAATGATCAATGGCAAATAGATTTAATTAGTATATTTAATTTAAAAAATGAAAATGATGATATCAAATATTTACTTGCTTGTATAGATTGTTTTTCTCGTTATGCTTATATTTTTCCTTTAAGAAACAAAACAGCTTCCGTCACTTTAGATGGCTTTAAAAATATATTAATGAAAAGCAAAGTTAAGCCTAGAATTATACAATTTGATGACGGAAGTGAATTTAAAGGTGTATTCAGAAAATATTTAAAAGAAAATAACATTAAATTTTTCAGTACATCACAAGACACTAAAAGTGCAATAGTAGAAAGATTCAATCGTACTATACAAGATAAAATATATAAATATCTTACTTTCAAAAAGACTTTGAGATATATAGATGTACTTCAAAATTTAGTATATAGTTATAATCACAGTAAGCATAGAACTTTAGGTATAAGTCCTTCAGAAGTAACTAAAGCAAACGAAAAAAAAATATGGATAAAACAATACGGGAAATATTTATTCTCTAAAAAACATCATTTACCCTTTAAAGTTGGAGATAAAGTTAGAATTACTAAATATAAAACTACTTTTAGAAAAGGATATTCTTCTCATTGGAAAAAAGAAATTTTTCAAGTAGCTTATGTTCTTAGAACTTGGCCTGCAACATATGTATTAATTGATAAAAACAATGAAATATTAAGTGGTAATTTTTATAAAGAAGAACTAGTTAAAATTGAAGGAATTTAAAAAAAAAAAAAAAAAAAAATGGAGCACATAGAATTTCCTATTTTCAATGCATGTATTAGAATACCTTTTTCTATGATAGTAGCAGGTCCTAGTAACAGTGGTAAAACTACTTTTGTTCATAATTTAATAGAAAACAGTGATCGCATATTAGACAAAAACATAGATTATTTTATTTGGTGTTATGGTCAAACACCTCCTAAAAAACCTTCTATAATGCAAGATAAAGACGTTATTTTCATTAATGGTATTCCTTCTTCTTTTGATAAATACATAAAACCGCACTTAAATGGACTTATTATATTAGATGACTTAATGAAAGAAAGCAGTAATAATGCAGAAATAGGAAAATTATTTACTCAAACTTGTCATCATGAAGGTTTAAATGTGATATATATATCTCAAAATTTTTTTTCTGAAGGGAAAGAAAGACAAACTGTGAACAGAAATGCTACTTACCTTGTTATATTTAATTCTCCTTTAGATCAAACAGTGCCTCAAATATTAGGAAGAAAATTATTACCAAAAAATCATAAAACTTTTATCAATATTTTTAATGAAGCAACTAGAAAACCACATTCTTATCTCTTAATAGACGGACATCAAAAAACTCCACAAGAATACAGATTAAGAGGAAATATTTTTGATGTAGGCCAAGATGTTTATATTCCAAATAAAACTTAAAAAAATGTACGTGTGATAAATGAAATAAAGAATGATATAAAAGACAAGAAATAGTTTTGTTTATTACGTTTTAAAAAATGCCTAAGAAAAGGAAATCTTTGTTATTAAAAAAAAGACCTATATTAAAAAGGAAAGGGAAAAAAAGAATTCTAAAGAAAAAGACTAAAAGAAACAAAAGGCCTAATTTGTCTAGGCAATTAGCTTTCCTTACGGTCTTAAGTAACACTAAAAATAAAAAAAGAAGAAATCTTCTGATAGAATATGCAGGAAAAGAAGACATAGATGCTATATGTCAGTGCATTTATAACGTACTGAAAGGAAACATTAAATTAAGTCCTTTTTCTTATGCTAAACTTAAAAAGCATAAAAAAATTTTAAGATTTTTAGTAAATAGACGTGTGAATAACAAAAAAAGGAAAGCAGTATTGAAACAAAAAGTTGGTTTTTTGTCTATGCTTATTCCTTTAGCGGTAACTTTACTAGGAGGTTTAGCAGGAAGTAGACAATAATATGACTGCTTCTTTCAAAAAAAGTATTGTCATTCCTTTAGTTACATATAAAAAACTTAGAGCTATAGAAGAAATTAAGACGAAAGAAACTAAAAATGAAAAAAATCCTATTCTTGAAAGACAAAAAGAAATATTAGCAGAAAAAATGTATAACATTCAACCATATAAAGTTTTAAGTACTAATCAAGATATATCTAAACAAAATCCTACTTTTTTTTCTTATTTTCAAGAAAATCAATCTGAAAAATCTTTTCATACAGGTATATCTATAGAAGAAATATTATCACATATAAGACAAGCACAAATACCTTACATAAAAGAAATTTTAAAAAAAATGTTAGCTTTACAATTTTTTTGGAATGATCAGGGTGAAATAATAATGAACGGAAAACTGCTAAAAAATTCTAATGTGATAGACATAATGAAATTTTTTTCTAATACTAGCATAAAAAAAGAACCTCTTGGCATTAATGAACTTTGGTATAATTTATCTCCACATATACCTAAATCTTGGTTTCTCAATAAACCAGGAAAAAGCAAGCAGGATGCTGACGCTTATAAAATAAAAAAATATCCTATAGAAGATCAAAATATAGACATTATAAAAAAACGACAACGACAAATACATAAAAAAATTGAAAAAGGAAAGATAGAATCCATAGAAGCAACAGATGATGAATATTCAGAAAATGATTACGATGATCCAATTGAAAAATCATTATTTAAAGATTCTGACAGCGTGGACGACGATAATTTAAATTATCCTCCAGAATATGGTAAACAAAAATTATTTATTCCTTCAGGAGAAGAAAAAACCTTCACAGAATCTGAAGAAAATAAAAAAGATGAAGCAAGTGGAGGAATAGGAGAAGAAATAAAAATTAAGAAAATAAAACCAACTTCTTTTGAACAAAAATTCGATGAAGAAAGTGAAATAGAACCTATGTCCTCTACCCCTCCTTCTGAAGATATTTTTGGAGGAATAAAAAAGAAAAAAAGTTCGTCTAAAGCATCACCACGTAAAACACGATATGGGAGATCAAAAAAAACCAACCCTAAATATTATGGGAAAGATTGGGACACAAAATGGAAAAAATAGTAATAAATAAAGAAAAAGCATTTGAGATAAAGAAGAAAAAATCCTAGGAATATAAATAAAAATGTATTCGAATTGTGCTCATAAAAAACTTCTTTACAGGCAATTTTTACGAGAAAATAAAAATCCATTATTTTACAATCAATATGGAAGTGGATATAATACACTAACTCCTTTCATAGGAAGCAGAAATCAAAGAGGATATGGTATAGGTGGCATACTAAAAGGTTTATTTAAAACAGTTGTACCTCTCATTACTCCTGCGGTGAAAAGTGCAGGTAAAGCAATAGGAAAACGAGCTCTTAAAGGAGGAATAAAAATTGCAAAAAATGTTTTAAAAGGTGAAAATATAAAAAAGGCTATAAAAAGAGAAGCTGAAGAAAGTTTGTCTGATTTAGGTTCTCAAGTTATTTCAAACTTTTCAAATCAAAAGAAATTATCTCCTCAGCCAAAAATTATAAAAAAGAGAAACAGAAAAAAGAAAGGAAGGCATGGTGATATTTTCGGATAGAATAAATAGCTTGAGATAAACCGATAACTTGATCTTTTTATATTGTCTAAGTAAAAATAAGAAGATACACCTGAACAAAAAATATGTCTTTTTTAAATGAAAATTTACATCATTGTATAAGCTCGGAATTGGATTATAAATATATACCTCCTACTGATACTACAAGAATAAAAACATACTATGAAAAAATAGATCCTACAGCTTCACCAAACAGCAACACTGTTCAATTTACATTAAAATCTAACAAAAAAGATTATGTTTCTTTACATAACAGTTACCTTTACATAAAAGCAAAAATATTGAAAGCAGATAAAACAGCACCTGACGCTCCAGCTAACGATGGAACTATAAATGATAATGCTAAAGTTTTTCCTGTTAATTATTTTGGTGCTACTATGATTAAGAATGTAAAAGTTTTCGTAGGAGGAATAAGAATATCAGACAGCAATGATTTATATGGTTACAAATCAATAATAGAATTTACTTTAAGTTATGATCCTCTTACAGCTAAATGTTTAGGACCATTAGGTTTTTACATAAAAGACAATAAAGATTTCAATGAAGTTAACACTTTAACAGGTACAGCTCACAATGCAGGAGCTAAAAAAAGATATGAAAAAACAAAAAACGGAACATTGTTTGAAGTGCATGTAAGAATACATGACAGTCTTTTTTCACAGTCTAAATTATTACCTGGGGACTTGCCTCTTTCTATTGAATTAGATAGAGCAGATGAAACTTTTTGTTTAATGTCAAAAGTAGAAGCTCAAAAATATATTATAGATGTACAAGAAATAAACTTATACGTGAAAAGAGTTAGATTAACAGATGATTTTCATCAAGAATTAGAAGAAGCAAGAGCTACTAATTTACCTATATGGGATATTCCTATCCATAAAATAGACATGAAATATGTCACTTTCGGTCCTCAAAAAGCTATTCTTCAAGCTTCACATGTTGTGAATAACACACCTTTACCTAAAAGAGTCATAATTGGTCTCATGCATTTAGATGGCTTCACAGGCACTCATAATCGTAATCCATTTAAATTTGAAAACTTTAAAGTTAAAGAAATAGAACTTAAAGTAAACGATGGAGGAACTCCTTTTTATCATTATTAATTAGATTTTCCAAATAATATGTATAACATGGCTTATCTTGCTCTCCTTAAATCTACAGGAGATATATTCAGAAATGAAGCACAAAATGTAACCATAGACGAATTTAAAGAGGGAACAACATTATTTTGCTTTGATATTTCTAAAGACGGAGCAACATCAGAAACTTTTGAATTAACTGAAACTGGTACTTTAGGTTTTGTAATAAAATTAGAAGAAGAATTAGATCATGGAGTAGCGGCCATTGTATATTTAGAATATGATGAGATCATGAGATTAGACTCAAGTAATAAGTTTGAAGTTTCAACACTGTTTATTGGCTTCTCGAAACACTTAGACATAAGTTATTACAACAAGTCGCCATATGGGATAATTAGTACATTAATTATACACAGGTTCATTTGAGTCATAATTGAAGTTTAGTAATATGCTAAAATTTAAGTCTGAATTGACTAACCTAACAAAATGAATGGAAAAGAAATAAATTTTTATCTAAATCTCATAAAAGAAGAAAAAAAAGGAGAATATGGAGTGTTTTCAGCAGATACCATACCTGAAGTGACGTATTACCCTACTAGTTACATAGTTAACACTGACAACAGTGATTCTCCTGGTGAGCATTGGGTAGCTTTATATTATGAAAAACCTAATAAATTAGCTGAATATTTTGATTCATATGGATTTCTACCTCTTCGTGAAAGTTTTCTTAAAGCATTACCTGAAAAATATAAATATTCAACTCATGCTATACAAGGTTTATTTTCTACAACTTGTGGACAATATTGTTTATATTATCTTGAGAAAAGAGCTAACAACATGTCCATGCAAGATATAATATCTAGTTTCACGACTGATACAGACTGGAACGATAATAAAGTAATAAATCATTTCAAAAAGAAAAAAATACCTGTGATAAAAGAAGCTCATGTCCCATATCAAATTTGTCAAAGCTGCTTACCTAAAAACGATTTCTTAAATAACAATTACACTTTAAAATCCAAAAAATTGAAATGACGGAATCAAACCTTTTAAGTAAAATCAATAATGCAACTAAAAAGAAACTACCAGCTATACAAGCAAGTAGTATTTTAGTTATGTTTGTCTTAGCTATAACAGGTATCATATATAATGAAACAAAAAAAAAATATTCTTCTCCTTTACAAAAAGGAGATGAAATATTCCTATGTTGTACAGAAACTGGCAACATTTTTCGCAATGGAGAAAAAACACAAAGTTTTTTAACTTGTTACATAACAAACATAAATGAGAGAAAAAGCTGGTCCTATCCTTACTTAGGACAGTCTGTTTCAAATAATTCTCAAACAAACCAAAGCTCAAGAGTAAATCAGTTTACTGATATAATAACCATAAATTCCTCTCTTAAAAATAGATATGTTGTAATACATATACCTAAACAAAGAAAAATCACTGAGATAAATACCACATCTCCAACTTACAACTGATTAAAAAATATCACGCTGATCCTATAAACAATAACTTATATTTTAAATATGGATTATTTAAAGATTCAATTAAACTATGAAAAAGAACGTAATGAAATCCTAGAAAAAATTTGTCACCATCAACACTCATACATTTGCTCGTTAGAAAAAGAGAAAACTGAATATCAAAACAAAATAAAAGAAGAAGAAGAAAAAAATTCTTCTCTCTCTTATAAAATAAAAGAGACAGAAAAAGAAGTCATGAGTATGTTAGCACATAGAAAAGCCTATGGCATAGCTAAAATGGAGAGGGAATACAGGAAAAGAAAAGGTCCGATTTACATAAACACTATAGTATCAGACAGTAATGATAAGGATGAAGAAGCTGCTGAAGATATAGATATAGTAGATCTCCCTCGTGAGAGTTTATTAAACATATGGTCAATTGCACTGAGATGGGGACAAACCCATTTTTCACCATGGGAAGGGGGTAAATGTGACTAAAGATTGAAGGTTTTGGATATTTTTCATTTCCATTAGGTGGGTAAGGTCGGGATCTTTCTTGGAAACCATGGTTTTGCCCATGTATCATTAGTACCTAAAGCAGCAGACTACAAAATAAGGGCTTTTTATGGGGTATTTTGAACGTTTTTTCATAGTGCTCCCACTGGTTTGGGGCAAAGTAAAGAGAAAATGCATTTGATATGTATATTTCTTTTTATATTTCCACTAGCCCCCAATATTTAGCATTATATATAATCACTTCAAGAACTATTCCCCTTATCTGCCTGGAGTTATTGCTAAAAGCCTTGTGGTGTAGGTAAAGTGGAACCATACGTGTCGCAATTTTCATTGTATTAGAATAGATAAAGAAAACAGTATAGATAGGTCATAAGTAGGTAAAAAGAATCTCTTATATGTTTAGTTCAGGATGGTCAATGAAGGAAATCCAAGTATCAGTCATGTAACCTACTATTCTGATAGGTATGGATTAAAGTAAGATTGGAGTAGTTTTGGAGGAACCATACGTGCCACATATCCCAGATCCCCATAAACTTAATATTGCATGGTATAAACTTATATTGTTATCAAACTATTGTACCTATATAGGGGTTTGATAACTGAAATAAAAACAGAATTCTACCAGTTGCTTTTGATCAAAGACACTGAAATGTGACAGGGAACCATACGTGCCACACGGAACCATACGTGCCACACAAACTATAATGTCTTTTAAATCTTGAATTTGATGTAAGAATGTCTATTACAGGTTACTAGTGTTAAGTGACAATGGCTACCATCATGAATCATGGATTTGGTACCGATATGGTCAGTTTAAGATGGGCAAACTCTGCTCCTAAAAATGATGCTATTTTGACCAGAATCCCATAGGATTCAATGCAATATGAATGATTTGCACCTGAAATTGACAATTATTCATATTAGTGTTCCCAATGTTCAGGTTGAGCCCTTCTATGCATGTTTTGTTCACACAAATTTTTGGAACAATCCAAGTATTTTTATTTTTTCACTGAATTTGATCCCTGTGACCCCAACTGGCTGCAATTGACCATATATAGAAGTATACCTGATGAAGTGTTTTATGAAGAAAAACATGAATGTGATTAGGTATACTTAATCACTGCTATATAATTCAAAATGAGTTTTCAAACATACAGCATAAGAAATCTTTTAAAAAATAAGAACATCAGTGACGAAATAGCAATCAAATATGTTAATGCTAAAAAAGAAAAAAATTATATGCAATTCTGCTTTCTTAAACATACTCCTTGAACACTATAAACAGGTATTTAAGCATAGGCAAATAATATCTGCAGCCTTTTTCGTTATAGGAGAAACAGTATTTAATTATGCAGAAAAAATATGTCTTATAAAACGATTAAATATGCATGATTTATCAAAATTATCAGTAAAATAAGCTATAGGTTATACCTTAAAATTCTTTTCTACTGAAGGTCTTAAAGATGAAAAAGACAAAAAAAATTGGGAAAATGCATTAGATCATCATTATAAAAATAATGATCATCACCCTGAATACTATTCAGGTAAAAACATGGAAAAATATGCTTTAATTGAAAGTGTATTTGATATGATAGCCTGTCATATAGAAAAAGATTTGAAAATTAAAAATATAACTGTGAATGATATTTTAAACGGAGAAATTACCTTTCATGAAATGTTAAACATTAATCCAAATTTCTTTAGTAGATACACTATCGAAGACAGAGAAAAAGTTAATTTTTATCTTGCTTCGTGGAAAAGTATTCTAAGTCAGCAATAAAAAATGCTTAAAATAAAAAAATATATTATTACAAATTCTGTAAATAAAAAAACAAAAACACAAATCACAAACATTAAATATACAAGTTTTACGATATCTTTACTGGCTATATATTTGTTTTTTACTTACTGTATCATATATGAACTTATGCATATTGTAATATTATGTCCTTTTTTATATATCATATATAACCTTATACATATTATATTATTTCTGTTTTTGCATCATAGTATACTTGTTTCCGATACTACTTTGTGATACAGCTAACATAACCAGTTTCCGATACTACTTTGTGATACAGCTAACATAACCAATCTTAACTTTACATCTGATTACATATAACTTCAAAATGCCTTTGCCATCCTATTATTTCAATCAAGACTTAGGTTATTCTGATCAAGTCTTACAACAAATATCTGTACTGTTAGGTACAGACTGGATGAAACTAGGTATTTATCTAGGCATACCTGATCACCGTTTAGAAAATATTTTTAAGTCTAAAAAACCATGCGAAATGGCATTAGAAATGTTAAAAAAATGGTGGAGAAATGTTCCTCCATACTGTCAATGGACTATTCTATGTATTATAATTATGAACGACATACTCAAACCAAACTGGCCAAGCTACCCCCTAGTTCAAACCAAGGTCAACCTATTTTTAGCTTAGCAGGGTGAAGAGTTCACACCTGCCCTCCTCCAGTGGGAAATCCCCAGGCTCCCTCCTGCGGATCCCCCACTGGAGAACTCAACTATTTTTAGATTCACCTAGCCAATAGGAGCAGCTCACCCCTCCTACCACAGATTGGGACTGAGCAGAACCACCGACTCAGCATATTTGAGTCGCTCCCTATACTAAAAATAGAAAGTACAGAAATAGACACGACGTCATCTGGGCTTGCTCCTGACTATATAACCTAGTCAGAATCAAGCCTCAGCATCTTATTCTTCTCCAACCTAGACCCTACGACACTCAGGTGCCTTGGCTTAGGATATAGCTTGGTCAGACTGGCGAGTACTATATTGTACACTGTATCAGTTACTCATCATGCCAATCTTACAATAAAGCTGGATCATCAACTGAATTGTCTGGACTCCTGTTACCTCACTCCATGACATGTAACGAGACATTGACAATGGTGGAGAACCCTATTTGTAACGTCCCATTGTTTTCACCTCTCATGAGCCATGAATCAAAGTGAGACAACAACCAAAGAGCCATTTACAGAAGATGCCGTTACATCCCCAGGGCTAGACGCGCCCCCACCAGCAGCAGCAGCAGCAGCAGCACCAGCAGCAGCCCCAGACCAGCAGCAGACTGTTCCGTCATCTGACTCGTCACCTGACGCCTTTCTGTTGGATCCAATCCTACCACCATCATTTCTAACACCCAAGCCAACACCTGTGAGTAGAAACAAAACTTTTTCATCAACAATTGATGACAATAATACCGGTACACAGACCAGCACCCCACTCACATCACAGGCACCAGGACTTAATCTGACTTTACCTGGTTTTTCAAGTGCTGAATCCCCAGTCCTAAGACTTGCTGGTCTACCAGGTGAAACATCATCTACACCTGTAGCTTCACCAAGCCACTTAGACCTGGACTCACACCTAGAGCCCAGGTCACCACGATTACAGGCCGCCTTAGAAAGCATACCTACATTACCTCGGCAGCCTGCTACCGGTACAGACACCACCTCACCCCCAGCTGGTTTTACACACCCCAACCCTTCTGAACTCACCTGGGACAGTTATATTCCCCCTGACCCTACATTACCACCTGAATCTGATCTCTGGAGACAAAGGATAAGATCAGCTATCAATAGGTGGAGATCAGTAAGGACAAATAGAGCTCAGGAGGCACCAGCCCCCAACACTCACAGTACACAGTGTGGTGAAAGTCCCTCAGCATTTTTAGGTCGCATTAATAGAATACTAGAGGAGCAGTGGCCTGACGCCACCACATCTAGTGACCCCTTCAGGTCATATCTAAATACCCCGACCCCTGAGGCTACCCCAACACCACCAAACACTCTCAATACCCCAAACCTGGACACAGGGGCCACCTCTTCAGACTATACACCCCTACCTAGCCCCAGGAGAAGGAGGGCACAGTCTACCTCACCTCTTAGAAGGCAGACACCCCCCTACTATAGGGTATTGAGGAGCATAGACTCAGCAGTAGCAGGTGCTATAGGAGCCACCTCCCAGATCTTCAGGAGAAGAGCCACCCCATACTGCACCTCAGAAGACAGCCTAACCTCTGAGGACGATCCTGAAATCACCTTCCCTCACCTACGCAGAGGCAGGATGGACAGCAGGACACCCACTACACATCCTCCCAGGTATGATCAGGACGACCTGGCCAGGAATCTGGTAAGAGAATGTACACAGGCAGTCAGTGATTCCTTAAGCAATTTACTGACTGGCCAGATTAATCTCCTATCAGCTGAAATCCAAAGGGTAGGCCAGGAGCACACCAGCCATCTAAACAGAGTCAACGACAGGTTAGACAACATGGACACCTGGAGGGCTCAGATGGAGCGCGACTTGATACAATCACACAGGAGAGCTGCAGAAGATAATGCAGATGTCCTGAGAAGATCTGAAATGATGGCAGCAGATATCTCTGAGCGCATCAACAGGAACATGGATGATGTTAGGAGAGAGATTTGCTCAGTTTATGGCCACAGGCCCCCACTCCAGCCCCCTCCTGCCCACTCCTCACCGGCAAACTTGGGTATACCTCACGCCTCACAGACCCCCAGTGCACCTACCATGCCAGGTTACCAACATGCTGGCAATGACATAAGGTTAAGCCCACCCAGCGCCTTCCAGAACAACACTCCAGCTGGTTTATTGGGTGCCACGCCCACCTCACACAGGTCAACCCGAGACGATATTCCTAGTGTCTCCGCTACTCGCCAGATGGCAGCTCCAGCCACCACCCCAGTGCAGGCCAATGCTAACACATTAGGTACAATGGCAGGTAGTATCTATATCCCTGCTCATGCTCGTACACCCAGCAACATGCCTATACCCATGCAAACCCTGTATTCTCAAAGCACAGGTGCACATCCAACAGGACACCGCCAGGCATACGACCACTCCACCCCTATGATACCAATGATAGGCCAATCTCACATCGCCAGTGGTTTGGGTCAAATGACTTTGAGTGATGACAAACTCTCCTCAGCCCAACTCAGCTCGTTTAATAAGCCTGAGACATTTGACAAACCAACTGAGTACAGGTCTGCCGCCAAATTCATCACAGAATTTAAGTTCTGGATCAGGAATGTATACCCCCGCCACCAACACCTGCACGCCTCCTGCCTATACACCTTCCTAAAGGGCAGGGCAGCTCAATGGTTCTTCGCCAATATTTTTGAGAAGCCCATCATGTATGACAATGAGGCAGTATATGCAGCCTTCCTGAAGCGTTTTGGCACCCCTGACCCTGCAACCATCAGCAAAGGTTATAGAAACAGGACACAACAGCCAGATGAGACAGTGGAACAGTACTTAGAAGACATGACCCTGCTCTTGGCAAACAGCAACCTGGAGGAGTCAGTTCAAGTGGATTACCTGATTAATGGGCTTAAGCCTCAAATTAAATCAGTAATCCTCCCTGACATGCCCAAAACCATAGCTGATGCAGAAAAAATGGCCCTTACACAGGAATTGCGCATAGAAGCACATAAAATGGCCATGGCTGGGACCCAACAAGCAGACCTCTGTGCCATGAACAGTAACAAAAACAATAGTGGCACACCCAGAAAGGAAAACCAATACTCCAACAATAAAAGTATGACAGGTACCCCAGTGGCAACTACAACAGGCAGTATGAGACCAGGACCCAAAACGGCTCCAGCAACCAATCTGACCCCAATTACAGAAGGTTCAGAAGGTCAAGGTCTCAGGATGCTTCTGGAGGAAGAAATAAACCACCTCAGCAAAGAGCTAGATCACAAAGCGCCTCCAGAAATCCTACCTCCAGGGATGACAACAAAATAGTCATCACAGTGGCCACAGCCCCAGCAAACAATAAACAGGTTTCCTTTAAAAAGGTCACACATGAGGCTGATATCATAAACAGCAATAGTCCCCCTTACCAGAATAGGAGGACCAGAGACCCCACACCCAGCAGATTCCCCAGGAATAACAATGAAAGTGATCCGACGGAACCTGAGGGCAACGCTGACCTACATAACATTGATGAAGACAATCATGATCACAACGATGGTGATGAAGACTTCATTGATGAAGACACAGACTATGATGACGAAGAATAGGTTTCAGGGGAAGGATGCAAAGCACCAAACCACCCCGCCCCCACCACAGTGGATATGAAATCTGGAACGCCCCCCGCCAGCCACCACCCAACTGATATTCAAAGTGATGCAGAAATCAACTCCCTACAGCGGCCAAAAATGGATTTTTCCAAGGACAACAACCTGGATTTTGGTGACAGCTCCTCTTCAGACAGCGAAGACTGTTACGAGGACAGCAGTAGCAGAGTGGCACGGCTTCAACTGAGAATCAAGTCAGATAAGTATGGGCAGCAAGGTAAGGTCTCTCGCATTAATACCGAGTTAACTAAAGGTGCAGTCTTTGTCGACATAAATGACCACCCCTATAGAGCTTTGGTAGACTCTGGAGCATCCTTATCTTTTATCAGTCAAAAAATGGCAGATAAGGTAATACACACCCCAAACTTTAAACATGGAAGACGCTCACGTATGAATGTCCTCCTAGCAGACAGATCCACAGTACAGGTAAACCATGCCATTACACTCAGCTTCCTAATTGAAGGCAAAGAATTTGTTACAAGATTACATGTCATACCAAAATTAAATCACCCCATCATTCTTGGAGTAAACTTCATGACCAAGTACAAAGCTAAGCTTAGTTTTGGCCCCAAGCTTCCCTCCATAAACACAATCAGGCCTGCTGAAAATATCACAATACCACCAAACTCTGAAACCACTCTCAATGCTATTGTCAACGGTTCAGAAAATTTAAATAAATTGACAGGCATCACTGAAAATGTCAAACCAGCCCTACCTTTCTTGATTAAGCACGCCTTGGTTAAACCCAAGACTAGTGCAAAATTAATACCGGTAACTGTGGCAAATCCAAATGATTTTCCTTTGCATTTAAAGAAGAAACACACACCTCTAGGTATTTTCAAACCTTTCAACATGAAAAAGGCTATACCAATAGGCCCCCTGGACACTCATCATTCACTGAACCATGTCTCACCTGCCAGCGAGCTTTTTCCAATAAATTGTGGTGAAGACCCCCTGGAGCAATTTCCCAAGGGTAATGAACCCCTACAATACAAAATTTGTGAGCAGCTCACTGAGACTCAAAAAACGCAGGTACGTAAAATTGTTGAACAGAATAGGCAGGCTTTTGTGATTGATGACAGCGCCATTGGCTCCAACACTGAGAATGAGGTCAAGCTGGAATTAATTCCAGATTTCAAGCCCTGCAACAGGCCCTCATACAGAATGTCCCCTCATAAAGAAATTTTCCAAAGAGAGCTCCTAAATAAACATTTAAAACAGGGAATCATTGAGGAATGTACCAAGCCCTGTGAATGGAATTCACCAGCTTTCTTAGTACCCAAACCTCAGGGAGACAGATCTGTAGCCTCAGGCTGGAGAGTGGTAGTGGATTACAGATGGGTTAATCAAAACCTCAAATCTTTTTCCTACCAATTCCCCAGAGCAGACGACCTCATGCAACAAGTTGGCAGAACAGGTGCAAAATATTTCTCAAAATTAGATGTATATAGTGCCTACCATCAAATTCCCCTGGCGGAAGAATCTAGGCCTATTACCACCTTTTCAGCCAATGGAACCAGATACATGGCCAAAGTTCTCCCAATGGGACTCAAAACCTCAGGTTTGTCTTTCATGAATGTCATGGAGCAATTGCTCATGAAATGCAAGTACAGAAATGCAGTAGCATATGTTGACGATGTGGCTATTTATAGCCCCACCTGGGAAAGACACCTGCAGGACCTAGATGAGGTACTCAAACTTTTCATCAAGGGAAATATCAAACTGAAATCAGAAAAATGTGAATTTGGCACAACCAAGATGGATTTCTTGGGATTTTCTCTAGATCAACACGGTGTGTCACCTTCCCCAGACAAAATCTGGCCAGTCAAAACCTTCCCTCCACCTAAAAACATCCACGACCTTAGATGTTTCAATGGCATGGCACAATTCTACAAAAGGTTTATTAAAGGTTTTGCCCACATAATGGCACCTCTATATGAAGCCACCAAAGGGACCTTTAAATGGACCACTAGTTGCCAGCGCGCCTTTGAGAAAATCAAAGCTTCAATTTGCACTGAAGCTGTCCTCAAATTCCCTGACTACAGCAAGCCATTTGTCATATTTACAGACTCAAGCAACTATAGCTTGGGAGCTGTGATCACACAGGTAGATGAAAATGGTTTCTATAGACCAATTGAATTTGCAGGTAGAGGTTTGACACCACAGGAGACGAGATATGGAATAACAGACAAAGAACTTCTAGGCATCGTCTTTGCAGTTAAAAAGTTCCACCATTATGTGGATGGAGCCCACTTCAAAGTGTACTCAGACCACACTGCCCTGGTCTCCCTTTTTAATAAAAAAGAGAACATTACTAATGGGAGACTAGCCAGGTGGGTAGACACAGTCATGTCTTACGACTTTGAGGTGAAGTATCTGCAAGGCAGAGCAAATTTTGTGGCAGATTTCCTATCCAGGAGATCCTACCCACCCAGCTCTGATGACCCAGTGCCAATTAGATCCCAGGGGAAAATTATTCTTCCCCCCAAGAAATTAACTTTCTCTGATATCTCCATGACCAAAGTCTTTAGGTCCAACGAGCCAGTACCCAAGAACCCAATCCAGATGGGACCCCCTAGATCAATTCTAAAAGGAGGTAAAATCTGGGGAAGCACAGGCAAACCACCCAAAGGTGTAATTGCAAAGAAAAATAGCTCTGAAAGAAACCACTTAGCTTCACTAGCAGCGCCAACGGAGCTGTGCGTCTTGACCAGGGCACAGTCACAGAACTCCCAGGAAGACACACCCCCAGCCCCCAGCCAATCACGGTCCAGAACCGCTGTAAACAAACAAGGCCGACCCACAAGGGTCAAGCCAGCTGGTTCAAGGCCAAGAGGTCGACCTCCCAAGTCTAGGTCACCCAGGGTATCAGTTAAGGCAGCCAATGCCAGACGCGCCAAGCTGTCACACAAAGTGTTACCTTTGGCTGAGAGGGCTATCACCAAAATTTGCAAGCACCCCTCACTCACACCCTCTAGAGAAGTATTGATTAAAGCACAAAAAGAAGATCTTTTTGCTTCATCAATGCTAAATTACATTCAGGATGGAAAGTTGCCACCAGATCAAGGCTTGACAAATCAGATTTTAGCCAATCATGATCAGTTCATCATACTAGATGAGGTACTTTTCAGAATCACTGACACAGTCATGGGTAAATCCCTAGACCCCTCCCTTCAAATTGTGATTCCAGAAAAGTGGGCAGAATCATTAATTGAATCCACACACTGCTCCCCATTAGGAGGGCACTTGGGTTCAATGAAAACATATGCAGCTATCAGGTCACGGTACTATTGGCGCTCAATGTTCAAACAGGTGTTTGATTACTGTGGCACATGTCACACATGCCTTACCACCAAAAAGAGGCCGAAAAACCTAAAATCACCAATGACACTCCGTGAACCTGTACTCACAGCCTACTCTCATGTCACCATGGACACAATAGGACCATTTAACAAGGCTGTTAATGGATCCCACCACATACATGTGGTCACAGATCACGCCACTAGACATGTAACAGCATGGTGCACAGAAGACAACACAAGCGCTGAGGTAGCCCTTGGTTTCTTTCAGAGAGTGATCTGCATCCATGGCACTCCCTCAGTTTTAAACACTGACAATGCTAAACAATACACTTCAAAATTCTTTGCCCTCTTCTGCAATAAATTTGGTATTAAGCATGTCACAGGGAGCGCACACTGGTCCAGATCTCAAGGTCTATGTGAACGCCAACACCAGACAATAGAATCATCCCTCAGAGCCTTTGTGTCTAAATCACAAAAACATTGGTCAACCTTCCTCCAAGCTGTGATTTTTAGCATGAACAACACAGTCTCCAGTGCCTTGGGTTACTCACCCAATCTCTTGGTTTTTGGAAAACAAACCCATCTACCCACAGAGGCTGCATTAGCACTGATCACAGCAACAGAAGATGTTGATCCGGCACAAAAAGAAAATGTAGCCACTCATTTATTAAATCTCAGGGATGAAATTCAAATGAAGGCAGCAGATAAAGGCCCACAAAAAGATGAAGGCCAAGCATGACGCCTCTGCAGAGGTAGCCACCTTCAATACTGGTCAGTTGGTGTACTTACATATACCCAACCTCCTGGTGAAACACACCACCAAAAAGCTGCAACCCACATACTCTGGCCCTTACATCATAGTTAAGATGACCTCATCAGTAACTGCAATTTTAAAAAGGTTGCAGGATGGACATGTCTTTAAAAGAAAAAGAGAGGAAGGCCGGCAAAGAAAGGTATCATCACCTTTGCCCCATCACCCAAGAAAAGGGCAAAGAAAAGGAAGCAATGAAATTTCGTTGAAATCACATATAGAGAAAGCACAAATACCCCCCCCCCCCCCACACACAGAAACACCTCTCAACCCCGACCCCCCCCCCCCCCATACACACACACACACCAACACTCACCACGGCTGTTGGCCCACACTCAGGCCACGTGCCACACCCCTGCTATCTACAGGGACACCCGCACTCACACACACCTAGGCCCAATTACCCACCCTACACATGTGACCACCGACCTCAAAGCCCCGACCTGATGATAACAAATTCCCTCAGCGGCACCCCATATCATCAGGTACCCCCTTTTTCTCTTCTTTGAAGTTTTACTAACACTCACCTCTTAACTTATCACCTCGCACGCCTTTTGTTTTTATATTTATCCTTTTATTATATATATCTCGTTTTTCTTAAACCAATTTTATTTTTCCTTTAAATTATTTATCAAAGGCCCAATGAGCCCAATTATACACTGTTTGACCCCAGGATCAAACCCCTCAACCAGCCGCACTGTCAACCACTCAAGGGCAGCATATGCACACAATTTTGCCCAGCTATGGTTAGGTAGCCACATAAATTGCCCACGGCAGCAGTGTATCCTCTGGTACATGTTTTTCATTTAAAGAAAAATCATGCATACACCGGCTAGATAGCTTTTCAGGGCTCCTATTTACCAGTTGACACGCCTATTGTAGGTGCTCGTATTCTCCCATGCCCACCCATGTTTGTACCTCTGTTTAGCACGAGGGCGCTGATACAGGTAGAACCCCATATTTATGAGCTGTCAATTAAGAGCAGCTCGGTACCCCAGGCATGATGTTTCTCACACACATGTATTCATGGTCAGCAAATTTTTAGACATGTGAACTGACCTCTCCACTACCGCCTTATCTCAAACCTGACCCCAGGAATTCCAATTATAAGCTTATTACCGGGGTATAGGTTCCAAATTTGCATAAGGGACATATGCCCAAACTGCAGCCATCCAATAGAATCAGGCCCAGCCTTTTTAGGGCAAGACATACCACTATAGGGATATCCAAAAGTGAGAAATAGCCACCCTCACGGATGGGTTTATAAGCCTTAGCCCACCCCCACCTTAGCCACTCCACAATATCACCCAGATCACACCATATCAGCGTTCCAAGTGAACAAGTGCCTGGACCAGGGATCACCATGGCGTTTACGACGTGCAATAAGCCTAGGTAGGCCTGTCCTATGTGCCCATTAACCAGTACTAGTTTTATCAGTCGTTCTTATATGGTCAATGACATAACCTGATGTCATGCTACCCAGGTACCTCTATTAACCAATGGCAGTGTGAGTACTAGAATACCTGTAAAAAGTTTGATTGTTCACTTCGCGCCCCATACCTGACTCAATTGTTTGTGCCCCTATACTCACCCCTCTGTATGGTTTACAGCTTATTCAAAAAGTAGCTTACTCAAATTAAAACTTCTCTTCAGTGAAAATTGGACAATCTACGACCTCCTGGGACCGGTTGGATTATTGAAAGAAGGAAGAGACATTTTTGAGTTTAGGCAGCTCATTGTACACCACCAAAATTTGGTCTTCAATATGACTTCTAAACATTTAGCATATTACCTGAATGACCCCGCAGTCCACAAGGAACTGCCGCTATCAAACCCGTTGGTCTCTACCCTCGTCAAGAGGATGTTACCTTATGTCTGTTGCGACATGCCAACTTCTCCAGATTGGAGCACCTTCAAACCTAAAACAGCCGCTTATATAGCCTTGCTGTGTGCGCGCACACTTCTGGTCTCTGACCAGCCTTTAAAAGACCTTCCCAGATACTTTAGTGGGACGGGCAGAGCTTTGGTCATCAGGGACGCCATAGAATTAGTAGTTCAGAAAGCCTTTCTTGAGACCCACATGTGGTCCAATAACCTGTCTAAACTCCCACCTACAGCCCATTGCTGAAATAAATCTGACAGGGTAAGCTACAAAATTTTTATTCTCACAACCCCCCATTTAGTCTTAGCCTACTAATACCCAAGGTCCAGTCACATCTCCCTCATACCCCCCTCACAACCTCGCCAAGCAACCACCCCCCACTGTTTAAACAAACCACACTACACCCACCTAGGTGTGCCTACAGTCCCCTTTCACAGGAGGACACCTCCCACACAATCGACCATAAAATCCCCCACCACATAACCCAATTGCTGATATGACTCACAAACTCAATCCCCCCATCACATCTCTTTTACAGAGCCGCAGTACCTCTAATAGTGCTGTGTATCCTCTTCAACCTCACCAATGGATCACAGGACAAGGAGTTACCACAAAGGATCGTATTCAGACCAAATTATGGAGCACTGTTTACCCAGTTACCACAGCCCCTAATCTCAAACTTCATGGACTACCCCCTAGTTTTCAGTTTGAACATCTCCCTGTCCCCCAACCTCCAAAGACCTGATAGAGTGTCACCCCTACTTAAGCCCGGCACCCCACCATACATTACCCAAACAGCCAACAATCTGGACACATTGATTAGCACCCTATTTGACAAAACCCAAAATTCTTTAGACCTTTTGATTAATTTAATTTCCAACCCCAGGAACCGTCAGGCCAGAAATGCCCCAGGACAAATCATTGGCGATATTCTCAGAGCAACCCTAGGCCTGGGAACCCAACCTGAAATTGACCTTCTAAACGCTGACATTTCTGACATTGACAGAAAATTGGCCACTAAAATGCATGTGGTTGAATTAGCCACCCATTTTCTATTAAATATCTCAGAATACAATTACAATTCCCTAAACATCCTATCTGAATTCCAAAATGATACTGACGACGCACTGTCCCTGCTGGCCCAAAATCTAAAAATATTAGATTCCAACTTTTCAAACATTATTTTAAATTTAGAATCCCAAGCCAGACAGGACACCTTTTATTCCATGTTATTTTCTGCAGCAAACTCACAAATTGAGTCACTAATCGACCTTCAGGAGGATCTAGATATTTTATTAAGTGCCATAAACAGCTTAATGGAGGGCGAGCTCCCTCCCAACTTAATTTCCCATGACACCCTCAGGTCAGGCCTAAACAACCTCTCCAGCGCCTTGAGTAGCGCCCACCAAGGCATATCAATCCTTGACATACCCATAGGTCATTACTATAAAAGACGAGTAAGTGCCCAGTGGAGTGACCCCTCCACCCTCCTCATCTCACTACCCATACCCATAGGACTAGGGGATAATGTTTACACCCTATTCAGAACTGAAACCTTTCCAGTCCCCTTTGACACATCAGATGTTAACTCTACAGGTTACACCCTGGTACAGCCCCTACCCCCCTACATAGCCATGTCTCCCAGCCACGCCCATTTCATGGAGCTTCAGCAGGCAGACTTAGACCTATGTACACAAGACACCTTCATCAGCTGTAACCTACCCCTCCCCCTGCTATCACCTCTACACCCCACCTGCACTCTGTCCCTACTCCTGGACCTACCTGATGCAGTGCACCACACCTGCAGTTTCACTGCACACATGGCTGCACCCATACCCAACCTAATCAAACCCATTTCTAGGTCAACATATCTCATGATCACTAGTAAATCACCATCTTACTTACAGTGTCACAATGCGGGACAAATCCCAATGATCAATGCAGCATACTCAGTCATGTCAGTACCATGCCTATGCTCTATTAAGAATGCAGGCATGGTTATGATCAATTCAAATATAACCTGCGTACAAAATATAACACTGGAACCCATGGCCATGAGCCCCATAAACTTACCACTATGGCGACATTTTGGTTCACCTCCAGCTAACATATCAGGCGTTACCATGACAACCGTGCCACGGTCCCTGGAACTACCTAACTTCCAGCGTCTCAAATCCTTACACAACCAAAAAATAGTACCCTTAATTAAAAGCGTACTCACCCTCAGACCAGCAGCCAAAGGTCTGTCAGATGAGTCTTCTCTCCTGTCAGCAAGTTCACTAACACACCTTGGTTACCATTTGGAATATTCGATCTGGTTCCACTTAGTGACCCCTCTGATTGCCATCCTCTGTTGTGCAATGACATGCCAGATCCAGATGCGCGTGTCACCCCTGGCTCAGTTGGTGACAGTCCATCTAGCACTCAACACACCCAGAATGGCGGATGCAGCGACTTGGCAGAATCTTAAGGATCTGATCAACAAGGCCAACAACAACTGGCCCTCGGCACCCACACAACAGCCCGTGGAGCAAAGCCTGGAATTTATCCAGACTCCTGGACGCTACGATGTGATGTGGGCAATCGGCTCCGTCCTGATCGTCTTGTACCTGGCCCACCTCTTCATCTCCAGATGCTGCAGGCACTGGCCACACTGTAGGCAAGACGAATCCAATGGCTTGCCCCAGTTTGTCCTCCGCATCCACTCCCAGGGAAGAACATACGAGTTTGTTGTGGGGACCATGATTTTCGGTTCAAACCTATGGCCACCCTTCATTAAGGCCCCTAAAATTGGAAAGCCCCGCCTCACTATGCCATTTGGCCGTCACCTGGATCTCAACTGGAAGGCCAGGGTCAGCTTCATAATTGGCGCCCAATTAAGAGTGGTGCAGCTCGAGAGATACCCTCGCTGCCCTCTTTTCTGGAGACTACCCCTCTACAGAATCCTAAATGGGAGGCCACATGTTATGACCCTGGTCATCAAATCCAAAACCCAGCCAGATTTCCAGCTGACCCCAGGATATGAGATGATCGAAGACACCAACATCCCAGAGATCCCCAGGATCCAGGCCCCCAGCAGCCCCAGCCCCAGGCCCAGGGGCACCCAAAGACCCAGCGGCCAGGTGGAGCTAACTAAATTCACACCAAAGGACTACCAACCCCCTAAGGACATGTACGTGTTCGACCCCACCCTGGAGGATATATCTACCAAATTCCCACCAGAAATCGGTATGTTTATTTTTCCGTTCAAATCCTTAAGGCCAGTGTCTTGATTTATGTGGGGATACCCACATGTCTTCGTAGCCAAAATTGTTCTACAGCCACCGGCCACCCCTATTTTCTCATATAATGGAACCGACCAACCTTACCACAGCACAAGACCGGATAGCCACACACAGGATAACACATCCTATGTGGGGATACCCCACCCCCCCCCTACCCCACAGATAACCCAGCCCGGCGATGCCGAGCCAAGCCTCATCTAATCCCAGACTCCCATCCCATACCCCGTCAGTCTTATCAGCATAACAAACATAGCCCCATTAAAACAAACATACCGCCACATACCTATACAATAGCAGCCCTACTGACCCAATTTTGAATTTGTATAGCTGATCACAGACGTCAAGTGCTGACGCTGCGTCTGGGCATTTTCACGCCAAACGCAGCGTCATGACGTCGCCGAGCGTCCCCAGTACCGAAACCAGTCACCAAATGCAAATTTTTCGCACGTGATCACGCTCACATGACAATATGCATAACCAAATAAACGTCCACACGTGGTGTGCACGCCAATACAATAACATATGCACGTGTTTATATTACAGTAGACTTGCAACATACCCCGACTTACCACTCCCCGATCACTATACCAATCTAATTCAGATAACACCGGCACCCAATTCACAAGCCCCAAAATTTATAACAAAACTCTAAACTGGTGGTGGACTTTCTATATTATTATTCAAAAATTATCACAGGCAATCATTTGGCGCTCTTCTGGCCGTCACAGAATCACAGGTAATCATAGGAAGAAATCACAGTCAATCACATAGCGCATTAGGCCTCGCCACCTTCTGGAATCTGGTCCTTTTCTCCGGCTGCACATCTTCCTTTTCTTTCTTTCTCTCACTCCCCGGCTCTCTTGTCTGCCCGTCCTCAATCGACCCACGCCTTCATATCAATATCCCTGAAACCAAACAGACAGCCCTTTACTCCCCATCGACCCCTTACAAGGATTCAAATTTTTCGTTGCATTTCAACCCTCCTAATTAAAAACCTAAAAATAGCCCCACAAAATTTCAAAAACTCCTGAAATATCACTCACCTCTCTCCTAAGCAGAAACCCCACAGGGTCCGCTGCCGGTGCCCCCGGGGCCCTCTTGCAGGCCCTTAAAACCATGACACGCATAGGGCACCCATCCAACCACCACCAGATACACACGCACCCTGGAGAGAAACCAAAGCCACCCTCTGTGAAAAACAGCATAATGTTTTTCAACGACGAACAAATTAGCACATTAACAATGAATCCATCCATTAGATTTTGACTCACCCCACCGGCTCAACGACGCGGAGCATCAGGCAAACGGTCCCCAGCTCCGTGACATGGATGGAGAGCGACACCTCCATGACAATCCTTTTCTTTTTTTTTGCCGAAGCAACACAGAGCCTCTTTCAAAATCTCCGGGGTTTGGTGCGAACTTCCTCCGTCAATATTTCAGCAGTTTCTGACGTCAAAAACGCCGTCTTCCCCTTTTATAGTGGACCCTACCGCGGGAACCTTAAGCTCATTTTTCGGCCCAATTTTCGAACCTCAAAAATCCAGACCGTTCCAGCCGTTTTCCAAAATTCTCAAAACCAAACCAGACCCCCCCCAACCCAAAATACGAAGTAAACCTCCCCAGCCCCCGTCCCAACCCTGAAGGGTTGGTGCAAGTCTACATCTCTCATTTACCGTAAACTCATAGGCCTTAACGTAAATCCCATACATTAACCAAACGCTGTACAGACGCTGGCGCAGTGGCGCCTCTTGGTGTTATTTTTCCGAACTAAAATCCGAGACGGAGCAGCGTACGGCCCAGCGACCGTCCGCTGGCGCCGCCAGGCGTGTAGCATTGAAATTAACATAGAGTCCTTGGATACGGCCTCCCGCCTAGCTCCAAACCAAAACCTTTGCTTCTGTATGGTACTCCTAAGTGTCGACTTGACTAATATTTAGCACCATGGGTTAATCTTAGTATTATTGCGGACCTGATTGTGAACCATACAACCCTGACACGGTCTCTAATGCTTTGTTTTCTCTGCTCTATGTTGTTTTCTGAACAGGTCAACGCGAGATGACTGGGACCAGTCCAACACAGGCGAAGCTGGCCCTGAAAGACCAGAAACCTCCTCAGCCGAAAAATACCCAGGTCAGGAAACCAGTTACCCTCAAAACTCAGGAGGAACGAACCCTAATGGCGGCAGCGGAAATACACGCAGCAGAAGGGCCGACACCCCCATCCCAGAGGCCCGCTACAACTGGAGGAGCAACCCCCGCACCCCAGCAAGGCCAAAATGCCTGATAGCAGGATGCAGACTCTGCTCCAGCACCCCTGAGGGTTTTGTCTGCCCTTGCTCCTACACAGGCATCAAGTTCAGACCCCTAGTATCCCAGAGACACTACACCACCACCACCTTCACCAATAGCACCTCAAACCCAGATCACCAGGACAACAAAAATGACAATAGCTCCGAGTCTGAAGACTCTGACTCTTCAACCTCTACTTCTGCCGAACCAGGCAACCTGGCCTCGGTGGAAGAGGATTTTAGAGACATAGATTTAGACCCCAGCACTCCTATTAAAAGAGCTGCACTCAGAAGGAAGTGGGCAAGAGGCAGATTCTACATAAGAACCCCCAGACCCCACCCTAACCTACCCCCCTCCAGTGTCAGTGCTGGAGACAGTAAACCGTGGAAACATTAATATTCAGAAAGTCATGTAAACCCCTCCGAATTCAAAGTACAAATCAGTGTATTCTTACCTTCCTTTCCATATTTATCGATTGTAGGGACACAATTTAAAAACACCCCCCCCCCCAAGAACCACAGTACCGCTTTTATTTGTATGTGATCTTTAATTCGATCTGCAAGGTTCACACGATTTCTCCACGATTGTAAAAATAAAACCAAACTCATATTGTACCATCTTAACCAATAAACCACCATACATTTACTTGTAAAAACTCTGTGTAAGCTTAGAGTTGACCTGGCTGGCAGATCAACCCTAGCTTTCAGGTGCCACAGAGCCCCCATCCCTCTTTTCAAGCCCAACCATGTCATTGTATTTATGGGTTTTAGCCTCAGTAGAAAACCATGTGTGAAAAATGTTTTGAAATATTTATTGTCTCAAGAAGTTGAACATCCAGAGCCTGTAATTTCCACTACTAAAATTCTACAGAATGCCACCTCGGCAAGCCTTTCAACCCCAAAAGTAACAAGTGACAACTACCTCGGGCCAAATGCCCCCTTTTCCAAAAATCCAAAAATTTTTTTTTTCACATTTTCACCAACCTCTCGGCTCTGGGTGAACAGTTTCTCCTTGCATGCAAGTTTGTGTTTTCAATTATTTTATGTACAAGCTAGTCCAAAAGAGATCTTCGGTCACATCTCACTGTATGTCACTGTGATCGTCACCTCGCCCATATATGTAGCTTAGCAGTGATACCACTACTGCTCAGCTCAATCATTAACTTATTTGTTAAAACCTTGTATGTAAGGACAGCATGTACATATTCTCACCTTATTTAAAACCTCTTTTAAACAATCTGTGCTTTTATACCGCTGATGTATTTGTAATTTTATACCGTATATTTTTATACTGGATATAGAAAATGTATTTTGACAATGTATGATGCACAAGACAGACCTAGTCATGCCCCTACTACCCTGCTCAGCCAGAGCAGTCTTAGTACCCTTAGCATCTATTTTTGTAGTGTTCAAGCCAGATTATTTTGAATTAGTTCATAGAGTTTGCCTCAATTGAGAGGATGCAAGTTCAAGTAGTTTTAGCTAAGAAAAATATCAGTTGTTATCCGAGCTCCTATGTTTTGTACCAACTACTACCGGTAGAACCAAATATTGTACCCCCTTTTCACAAGAAACTTGGTAATATCAATCTTTACCCAGCGCTGAACATCTTTTCAGCCCCCTATTTCACATCTTATACTTGAGCATGTCAATGGACTTGATATAGACTCTCATTCCTTATAATTATACTCCCTTTAACCTCATGCAGAGATGAGTGGGAATGTGGGGATATGTCAATGGACTATTCTATGTATTATAATTATGAACGACATACTCAAACCAAACTGGCCAAGCTACCCCCTAGTTCAAACCAAGGTCAACCTATTTTTAGCTTAGCAGGGTGAAGAGTTCACACCTGCCCTCCTCCAGTGGGAAATCCCCAGGCTCCCTCCTGCGGATCCCCCACTGGAGAACTCAACTATTTTTAGATTCACCTAGCCAATAGGAGCAGCTCACCCCTCCTACCACAGATTGGGACTGAGCAGAACCACCGACTCAGCATATTTGAGTCGCTCCCTATACTAAAAATAGAAAGTACAGAAATAGACACGACGTCATCTGGGCTTGCTCCTGACTATATAACCTAGTCAGAATCAAGCCTTAGCATCTTATTCTTCTCCAACCTAGACCCTACGACACTCAGGTGCCTTGGCTTAGGATATAGCTTGGTCAGACTGACGAGTACTATATTGTACACTGTATCAGTTACTCATCATGCCAATCTTACAATAAAGCTGGATCATCAACTGAATTGTCTGGACTCCTGTTACCTCACTCCATGACATGTAACGAGACATTGACAATACAAGAGATGGGAGGAACTAGAAACAAGTTTTCTAGAAACTAGCAGAAGAGACTTAATAGAATTCACTCAAAAATATTTTGGCGAAAAATTATTGGAAAATTACCATACTGATATCACTGCTATATATCTTTTCTTGAGCAAATTGAGCGAAAAAATACCATCAGACTGGAAATATATCGCCATTTATTTAAACATATCATATAAAGATATAAAAAATATTTCTTATGAACCTGAACGTGACTTAACTCAATATGCCTTCCAAGTGCTAAAAATGTGGCAAACATCTAAATACAGTGCAACTCACCATCTCATAAAAGCTCTGTCTGACATGAACAGAAAAGATGGTTTGAAAATTATCTTCGATGAATTCGATAAAAGAACAGGAAGTGAACAAGCAGGCTTTAATTAAAATGTTAAAATATCTTTGTGATAAGCTTTAATAACTACAATACAGTTAGTCATAACAATTTAATAGTTATAATATATTATCATGTTATCTGATTATAAGATTGCTTTAAATATCTTGTGATAAGCTTAAATAACTAAATATTATAATAAATAATACAGCAACAATAGTAACAACTGTCATAGTTATAATTTTTTATCATATTGTCATCTAATCATAAGATTGCTTAAAATATCTTTATGATAACCTTAGATAACTGTATATCATGACTAGTGATATAACAGTTGTAACAACTTACTATTATCATAATATAATATTGTTATCTGTTTATAACTGCTTTTAATATAGTTGTGATAAGCTGAGATTGTAATAACTTGATAAAGTTATAATTTTTTATCACATTGTCATCTAATCATAAGATTGCTTAAAATATCTTTATGATAATCTTAAATAACTATATATCATAACTAGTGATATAACAATTGTAACAACTTACTATTATCATAACATAATATTGTTATCTGTTTATAACTGCTTTTAATATAGTTGTGATAAGCTGAGAACTAAATAACTATATATCATATAACAAGTAGTATAGCAATAATCATAAGTACTTAGTATTATACATACTATAGTTATAACATTATATTGTATTATCGCTTTAAATATCGCTGAAATAAGCTTAGATAACTATATCATAACAAGTCATTAAGCAAGTCATAAGTACTTAGTATAGTTATAACTTCATATTATTACTGATATTAGTTATAACTTCATATTATTACTGATATCTTTATATATCAATATTAACAAAAATGGCATATTCACACGAGTCTTATTTTGTAACACTTACGGATAACAGAAATACAGCATTAATAACACCATGCAAAACTCCTGTTACCACGCCTGATATAAATCCTATAAGTAAACCTGTGATATATTATATAAAAAATACAGAAAGAGCGATTGAACCAACAAGATCAACTAAAGAATCTGCAGGATTTGATTTATACAGTGCTTATGATTATATTATTCCTGCTAAAGAAAGAATGTTGGTGAAAACTGATTTAACGCTTGCTATACCTCCAGGATGCTATGGTCGCATAGCACCTAAATCAGGTCTTGCAGTTCATCATTTTATTGATGTTGGTGCAGGAGTAATAGATGGAGACTATAGAGGCACTGTTGCCGTCCTACTGTTCAATTTTGGTAATAAAAACTTTGAAATAAAACATGGAGATCAAATAGCTCAAATCATCATAGAAAGAATTTGCATCCCTCACCTTGAAGAAGTGTCTGTTCTTAATGTAACTGAAAGAAACAAAAGAGGATTCGGATCAGGGAAAGAAAAAACAACTAATGAAACTGAAGAAAAACCAGTTGAAAAAATGGATGAAGAACCATCAAGAGAAAACCCTGTCAATGAAGAGGCTGCAGATGAAGAACAATTCTTCGATGCAGTTGAAGAACAAGCCTATGAAGAAAAATCAAATTAAGAATCAGCAAAAGAAAAAAACAAGTCGATGCAGTTAAAGAACAAGCCTATGATGAAAAACGCATTAAAAATAAAAAAAATCAACATCATATAAACCAATAATAAAATCAATGAAATGCCCTCCATCTCTCGATGTGAAATTATCCCTAATAAAAAAATTAAATAAAATCGAGTTATGTTTTTTATGCATACAATATAACAAACAAAATATCCTTGGGATAAACTAAAAAATCAAACAATCTCTATGATAAACTAAAAAATCATACAACCAAAAAAACATAATGGACAACAAAGCAAAAGTAGATGAATGCTTGCTTTATATTTTACAAGATTCTGATTACAATGATCATTCACCTCGAAATAATATTTTTCCATATGAAAACACTAAAATAATTACTTTTATTTTAAAAAATGAAACAGTAGAACTTTTTTTGAATAAATGGAAAAACGATGAAGTTCAAACTTCTTCACTTTTAAACGAAGTAATAAAAAACTTAAAAAAATTAATCAATGTCATGTATTACACAGATCACTTTGGAGTTAAATGGCAAACCCGAGATAATTCAAGATACAGCAAGATTTCAATAATATTTCATGGAAATAGTCGTATCAATGAAACTACTACAGTACTTAAGTCTAAGGAATATAAAAATTTTATCCAGTCATTGAAATCTGCGAATATACTATTTTTAGATCAAACAATCACTTTCAGAACTCAATTTCAAAGTATACTAGAACACATATGTAACTCATTCTCTGCCACTCTGTTCATAAATGATGACTTAATTCTTTATTTTCCCGGCTGGAGACATATAAATGAATCAATACCAGCAGAAATTTATGATTTAGATCGTCTTTGGTATCCTCTCTCTGTGTAACACGGTTGCTAAGGTATGCGCTACAAATCAAGTAAACACTCGTTACTAAGTGTAGCTATGACAACATAACGTAGCAACATAATTCATTGCGTCAAAAAAATGGCTGACAACGAAACTATAATGAATAACATTGAATCATCAACCTCAGAAGATGAAAGAAGTTCAGAAGAAAGTCATCATCGGTATGAAACCAATTTCACAGTGTGAGCACATAGTTAAACGGATCAAGGAGAAGTGAAAACGTGTTTGCGAGGATGTTATAACATTTCCTACAATCTCGATTTAGTTGTTATGTACGATGACGTGCCGCACGAAGACAACACACTCGTATACTTGGATGTAAAAGAAGAACAAAAGATCGAAATTTTCGAAGAAGAATGGACAGAACTCTCATCTAAAATGGATCAAATAAAACATCTGTTTAGTTCGAACGTTAACATGAACTCTAAAATTGAAATAGAAGGTTTCACTATCACCAAATTAAACTGGGATACGTTACTGTTCGCATCAAAGAACATTGAAAGCCACTTCATGTTAAAACCAAATCAGTTAGATAAACTGAATACTGCGATGGAAGACATTCAAGACAAAGAACCTTTTGACTATCTCGATATACTGTACATTTTAGAAGAAGAATAAGAAAAACAGATCCTAAAGGTAAAACACACTTCTTAATGTCTCTGAATGATATAAATGTCTCTGTGAATGCACACTTCTTAATAGTCTTAAAGTACAGTCAATAAAAAAAATGGGAAACAAACCTGTTTTAGGATATACTAGATATGATTCCAATACATTTCCTCTAAGTAAAGAAAAAACTAACGCTGTAGGATTTAATTTATATAGTGCTTTCAGTTATATAATTCCAGACAAAGAAAAATGTTTAATTGAAACAGGCATCAAAGTTGCTATCCCTACTGGGTATTATGCACGTATAGCACCATTAAGTGGGCATAGGTTTAAGTATACGGATGTTAAGGCGGGAATCATAGACAATGATTACAGAGGACAAATTCATATCCTTTTTTTAAATTTTGGTGAAAAAGAATATAAAATAAATTGTGGAGATCCGATTGCACAACTTGTGTTGGAAAAAATATATAATATTACATTAAAAGAATCTAACAAACTCAAAGATACTCCTTATTCGAAAATATGTTTCCAATTAAGTCACAGCAAAATATATGAACAATGGCGTAAAGAAACACATATGTCACAGCAAAATATATGAACAATGGCGTAAAGAAACACATATGTCCTAATGATATGATTTTATAATAATACTTAACTCTGTTCTATTACATTATTATAATAAAATGTATTATATCCAAACAACTTGTTTCATTTCATTTTTATTTTCACTTATAGACAGCATAATACTTCAATCAAAGTGTCAAATGATCTGTACATCACATATTTTATTTATCATCGTAATACAAGAATTGCTTTAAATCCAATGAAAATGAAAATCTATCGTTTCAATTGTAAACTAACGCTGTAAATTCCTCTAATAACTCAGCAAATGTTCTTTGCTGATATCAATGAAATATAACAAAAAATAGAGGAGAAAAAACTCAGTCCCTAAATCACTCAAACTGTTGAAAAAAATCTAAATCCTCTTAAACTGAATGTCTATTTGTTCATAGACTTAAAGGTGTAACACCACATTTATAATTTCACTGCTGAGGTGGAGTATATAAGGAACGCAATGTCTGGGGTTAATTGGAGAGGTCCGGCCCTCATGTCACGAACCTCCACGCCTATAGCTCCAGGTACTAGCTTCTGTGAACAAAATCACGACTATTCGTGCGACCTTGTCAACTTAGAACGGCTGATGCTCCCATTGTTGGGTGATGCTCCCACTGTTGGTTGAAGCGTGTATGCTCCCATCAGTTGGTTGAAGCACCATACATAATGATCCTCCTGTTTCAGTAACGTCATTCCTTAGAGAGCTGATCTGAAATTGAATGTATCTCTCAATCCTCCTCCTTTACTATTTCCAAAATAATCCTATTATCCAAAATAATAGGTATTTTCTGGATAGTCAAAAAATATAGGTCTTCTTTGGATATTTTTTTAGAAATATCCAAAGAAGACCTATATATATACTACTCACACTGGAGCTGGTTTTTGGCATACACCACTCTGCCACTACACAATGGCCTTGCAGCTACCACCAGGCCCTCTGGTGTGTCAGCAGTGAACCCTCTGGTTCCCTGAGGTTACGTGGAACTAATTCCATTTCCTTAGCATGTTATATGTACAAGTATGCTCGAAATGAAGAAAATATTATGGTTCCCACCAGAGAATTGAGAGGATTTAATAAGAAGAAACTTATAGTGAGTAGACCCAATAGGGAAATTTATAGGAAAAGTCCGTTGTACCGTGGAAACCTAATATGGGATACTTTACCTGCAGAATTACAATTAAAACCGAATATAGGATGCTTTAAATCGAGCTTAAAAGGAGACATCTTAGCAATACTGGGCAGAATGTGAATTATATCAGTAATGTATGAGATAGGAAAACATTGTACACGATAGTTCATGGAAACCATCTGTCTTGCATAATATTCATACCCTATAAACTGTCTATATGATATATTGTATCTTGGCGACTGATTATAATAACTGCACATGTAGTGTTATCTTTAGCCAATAAACAGTGTTAAAACTTCAACTTCAAACTTCTATGTTTCTATATAGCATAACACACAAAAACAGCCCCCCGTAATGTTCATTGGTAATATTTTCGACCGTAGCAAGATTAAACCATCTCTCACACACAATGTGTTAAAATATAGAATAGGCTTAACCCTGAAAATCTTAACTAAGGGAACAATATGTACAGAAAGTGCCCTTCTACCCTATTTTGGGCCTCAAAACCTCCATTGGCCAGATGAACATTTGCAGACCTGATAAAATCCCCAAACCTTGGCATAATATGAAAACTCATCTACTGTTCCATTTAGGAACTATTTGGGGTCACTTCTGATTTTTCATAATTTTACCAATATTTCTTGCATATGATTTCTAAGCCAATCAGCACCCAGATCACCTTCAGTGCAAGCCTGAGTACCATATGACTCACGAGAGGGCAGCATTTACGTCCATGTAACCCTGAGCTGGTGCTGGGTAAGGTGGAAACCCCCATAGGAACTGAAAGAAAAAAACAGATGGTGAACAGCAAGCTCCTCCCTTGCTCCCCACCAATCAAAGCCTTAGGCTGTTTTGTTGTTCTCATCAGCCAATCAGGAAGGACCCACAGGTCTAACAGCCACTCTGATTGGTCCCTTGACCATTCAGACAGGCTGAAGGCCGGCTCAAAGCCATGCAACAGTCATACGTAGTCACAACTCATTGTGAGAAACACTACCTCGTCCTACAGCCACAATATAGTAGTGCAGCAGGTTTAGCTAGTTCTGTTCACCTGAATAATTGGAACATCAAGACAAAAGACGAAAAAACAGGTCTGCAGGTATTTACATCAATATTAGTTCCAAATCATTAAAATTAGAAAATATACCTAATATCCATTCCCAAATGCTGTTCAAAGAGAAAAAGAAGCTAAAATAGAACCATTTTTCCATTCTCATTCTACTGCTACTTGAACATACAACATTGTCTGGCCAGTAGCCAGACAATATGGGCAGGCTGCCTTGTATGCTAGACACATTTCCTTTGAATTATAGAAGTAAAACTGAGTTTGATAAATTTTGGTGCTGAGAGTCCTTAAAAGTTTGAAACTTTCAAGTCATGCAGTGCATTAATGTGTCATGCCCACTGTTCATTGGTCATTGGCAAGTAGGTTCCCACGGATGGGTCATATTGAGTGAAAAAGCTACTGCCCTGATGCAACACGGCTATTTGCTGGCATTTCGTTTGAGCATCATGCCGAATTTCCGGGAGTGTATTACCATGTAGGGTTGGCATAATGCATGGATAAAGTCCTTGAGTTTCTCACCTGAGCTGCATTCATGCATCATGGTGACCAACGGCATGGTGTACAAATGCATTAGTCAGTGGTGGATTTAGACACGGGCTGGAGGGGATGCAGATGTGTGCGCCCCCTTCTTTCTCCCTGTAGTTTAAAGAGACTTTTTCTCAGCCAAGAACATAGCCAGAATTAGAAGCTAAATAAGGGGTGCACCCCCTCCTTTTCAAATTCCTGGGCCTGACACTGTTAGTGGCCCTTAAAGAATCATATCATAATTAGCTTTTGCTCTCTTCCAAGTATGTGCCATCACTGCATGGTACAAAATTACATATAATACATAATTGTTCCAAGAAAGCCAAGGTGCACTCAACTGATCTATTTCATTTCAGATGATCATGCGATGTAAAGGATACAGCAGCTGTCTGAAACACTTTCTGTGATGTATATTGGTGTGGCTCTACTTTTGGACTAAAACATATAGGGCTTAGTGCATTACACCTGTGCAAAAGGCACTTTCATTATGCTGAAAGCATCATTGATGCAATATTATTTGTAGCATAGGGTGATTCTGCAACCAAAGATCGCCATGAATTTGACCTTAGCTGTCGGAATGGCATTAAACATCTATTACTCATTCACTCACTGCAATCAAAGTTACTGTTGTTCAGACTTTAGAACCTATGGAATAGAAACAAGAAATGTGGTTGTGACCGCGTAAAAAAAACGCCTCCCGCCGTTAATGTCGGTATTCAGTAATTTTGTATTGTGAGACCTCATCACATGGGGCAAATGCAATCATCATAGCGCACTCCCGTACCGCTTCGCAGTACCGCCGCTATGCGGCGTGGGAGGCGCTAAAAAAATGATTGACAAGGACAGCATTTTAGATGATCGCTAACAAGAATTAGCTCATATGATGAAACTAATCAGGTGTAATATATTATGTACAATACACATTTGCTGATGGCTACACATTTGCTGATGGCATAATATGATTCCTTGTCCCTGAAAACATTGGTTTAGACAGCTCAATCATTGAGATACTCCATTCTGTTTAGGAGAAATGGAACTATATACAGCCATGTGTGTATATATATATATATATATATATATATATATATATATATATATATATATATATATATATATGTATATATATATATATATAATTAACATGTGAGGCATCAGGAACTATTTTCCTCCAGTGCATGTATCCCTACGCATGACTTCATTGTAAACATTCCTCCAGTATATAAGACCCTGGAGTTCAAGCGGTCAATTGGTCATTACAGCTTGTATAGGACACACTGTACCAGGTGGTCCTAAAAATTTTAAACTTTATATTGCTGTCTATATTATTATTGTTATACTGTACTTATATGATGTGTCTACGTATATTAATAAAGGCATGTATGGTTTTGACATAGAAAAAGTCAAATTCCCACAAAACCCACTGTCTCCTCTTTATTCCATATGTATCAGTATCATATTACATGATTATTTACCAGTATGTAGATATTACTTATCAATATTACCGGTAGCATGAAGCAAACATGATTAACTTATAGTCAGGTCTGAGACGAGGCTGAGAAGAAGACCCAGACTTAGAACGTACCCTGTACTCAAGAGTATCAACATGGATATATCTGTAGACAGTATTAGTAGTATACCCAGGGCCATTTCTGACCTTGCTTGTCTGTGATCAGTGGACCATGACCACCCTGTACTGGTGTGCATCCAAGCAGAACATGAGTTGATATGACTGTGTGTGGGCTACTGAGGTGTGAGTTTAGCCCCCTTCTACCTACCCTTGCCTACTGTACTCTTAGGGAAGTGTAGAGGTATACGTTATTAAACCATAGGAGTTGGGTACCGTCTGACGTGGCGGGTGAGTCGAGTCGTCGGACGTTCCTCAGGTTCCGGATAGGTGGCAGCACCGATCCGGGTCTGTGGGGACGTCTGACGACGAACACCTGGGTCCGTATATAAAGCCCAGGGCTCAGCCGCTACGTCAGAGGCCCTTCTGGCCTCCACACCATGTAGACCATTACCCTTTAACATTAGCTGCCTCTCTGATATCATCCGGCAGCTGTGAGTATGCGTTAAGTAATAAAACCGACCGTTGGCATACACTTGGAATACTGTCTTACTCTTTCTTTCCGAACCGTAAGACCCGAACCCCCCAGGTCCGTAAGACCACAAAACCCTTACACTGGTGCCGTGACCAGTTAATTCTGGTGTATAGCCCGGACGTTATAACGTCCGAACGGCTGGTACATGGGTTAGACACCCTCAGGGAAGCTAACCCAGAAGGGCAATCACTTGCCCAAGAGAATGGAAATGGATCATTAATGCTCCAAGCCCATTCGGACTCGCAAGATGCGGAATCTGCATCTTGGAGGGATCCGGGACCCCACTATAATGATAGTGAGGAGAATCTGCCAGACTCTGTACGACGCGAACAGTCTATACAGAGACATAGTAACCTAATAAGCCAACAATCACTTGTTGACGAATTAAGTGATTCGATGTTCGAAGTTGGTGGTAGTACTAACCCAGAACATCCGGCACCTATGCGAAAAAGGGTAACATTCGGAGAACTAACTTATAGATTACCCAGGCCCGAATTACCAATATTAGATTACAGCGCTATAGATGGCGACTTAACCTATGCGGTACCGGAAGGTGAGGAATTAAAACGACCGGATGTCCTGTTGTTGAATGATACTTATGTAACTTTGAACGAGAATTTAAATAACTTGGTCAAAGCTAAGGATGAAGTATTCCATGAAAAACTTCAGTTAGAAGAAGACCTGACTGGCATGCGAAAGGAATTCGAAGCCAGAAGGAGTGAGTACATGAAAGAACTCGAGAATGAAGAATTAAAACTTCAATCAATGAGAGAATCATTCAACAAAGAATATGATAATAGGCACATTCGTATCCAAACATACATAGATACGAACGACCAATTAAACCTTGATAAGGCAAAATTCGAATCCGAAATTCGCCATTATCAGGACGAGTTGGATAAATTGAAACTTCAGTGTAGTAAACAAGCTGAAGACAATGAAACCATCCGGGTAGGCATTATAGCTTACAACAAACAACTGGAGGAGGATAGACAGAAACTCACAAATGAGCTTCAGGAATTGCAGACTACTGCAATAACTCTAGAAAAATATGTAGAAGCAGCCCAGCTAACTATAGGTAATATAGATCCAGCTGTGGTATCTACAATGTTGGGAAAGTCATCCAAAGATGCAACCCCAATTAAATACAGCCCATTCGTTAATGATGGGGCTGACAAGAATGTAGTATCCGGAATCTACAAGAAACCGGATAATACCGCAGTAAATGGAACCGCACCTAAACCAGCAACTCCAATGCTGGATACGATAGGTCCGGCACCACCCATACCAGATTTGAGTCACAAAATTAAAGCGACTCACGATGGTGCTACTGGGAGTAATAATAATACACCCGTGGCACAACTAAGAGCACCCGGACCAATGAGGCATATGTTGACACCACCTTCATATTTCCCCCAACCCGGCCACAGTACACCAGCAGTACCAAAATTACCGAACCCACCTCCGGGTTCTGGTAATGGTCCTACTGATGGACGTCTTCCGAGATCAAACCCGCCACAAAACAATATTAATGGCGGTACGTATCAACCTAGAACATCTTCCTATGGATATAGAACTAATTATAATCCATCAGGAAGTGGTAATTACCAAAATGGTAACAGCTATAACCAGGGATGGAATCAAAATAATTCTTACCCTAGATATGCACCTTCTGGAAACACCGGTTACAATGGTGGATGCCCTGTCGGTTCATCCGGAAGCTATAATAATAATGGTCCACCAGGAGGAAACCCTCCAGGCGGCCCAGGAGGATCCGGGTCCGGAGGATCAGGATCAGGAGGAGATGGCAGGAAGCCAAATAGGAGAACTTCTATGCCTGCAGGGATGCAAACCATCTTTGATAGAAGCCAGTGTATCCAAAACCTCGGCATTGACTGCTACCGAAAGGGAGCAGACGGCATGGAAGTCATGAACTGGAGCATGCGAGAAGCAGATAGACTACGCGGATGTAATAATCCGGCACGTAGGCAGGCACGGATACCCCCTCCATATGATTCTAATGATCCATGGAAGGACAGGTATCAAGCTTTTGTCGACGAAGTCAATTGTAGTGGCTGGACAAAAGAAGAAGCTCTGCCATATTTGATCTGTTGGTTAAATAAAGGCGGAAAAGTAGCCCTCAACCAATGGAGAGCAGCTTACGGAATATACGGTACTTATGATCAATTGGTCGAATGTGCCGCATACCTGTTTGGATCAATCGTTAGAGAAGATCCGTGGGTAAGCTTCAAGAAGAGGACACAAAAACCTAAAGAATCACACAAAGTCTTTGGTTTGGAGCTACAGGACTTGCTTTCGAAAGCACGTCCAAATTGGGCTCATGATGATGATTGTTATCTACAAGAATTGTTTATACAATTCTACAGTGGATTGCGAGATCCGGATCACAAGCAAGTGGTCTGGGACTCTTGGAAAGATGACACTTCCCTCAGTGATCTGTTCATAGCAATCGATGGACATGACATGAAGAAACGTTTGGTAGGTCTCGGACCTAATCCAGTAAGAGCAGCTCCATTCCAATACGGAGGTACACCTGCTCCGGTATACGATACTTCCCAATTAGCTCCGGTTGAATCGAATGAAGTTGATGAGAAAGATGAATATGTCTCCGATGAAAACGGAGATTATATTGGTTCAGTCCAGGTAGCTGGAAAGTATTACCGACAAAAGCGGTATAGGAAAGTACATTCGAGAGGGAGAGGAGGATCTGTTGCTGGTAAAACAGCTTCCGGATCAACTCAACCTGGCAGTGTAGCCTCTACGGCGAACCCAACTGTAGCAGCCACTGTTGCTCCGACTAACATGATGGAAACATTATTAGCCGGATTAACAGAAGCTCTAAAGAGACCGAGAGTTGACAAATCTCAGAGGAGATGTTTCAGATGCCAGAAACTGGGGCATTATGCTCCAGAATGTATGGCTGAGAAACCTGTCCCTCGTAGACAGGAGAGTGTCTCTGGAGTAAGTACAGAGGAAAACTAAGGAGGGGTCTCCTAACGGGCAAAGAAGGGGATCCCAGTGACAAATCTTGCCATGATATCACCATCCGTGATGATAGTTCGCATGAAGTAACAAGATCGCCTAACACCGAGGTGATTGTAGACACCCGGAAGGTTAGGGAAGCTGATATAACAGGTGCTATGGGAGCACAGGGGAAACCCAATATCAGTAACGAGGCAGGCGGCTATGCGTTAGCCAAGGTCTGTGGTGCCCACCTGCCCCCGGGTCATCCTTGTCTGGAATTCTTGAAAGGATGTGGATTGACTCCTGGTGTGAAAAATGACGTTCCGATTGTCACGGACATGCCCTCTGTTCTAAACGGAAGGCGGTGGTATGTTTGCCTTACTGTTAACGGAAGATCTGCCGAATTCCTTGTGGATACGGGAGCTAGCCACTCTTGTATCTCCAGGGGGTTCTACGACCTTATACCGGATGAACATGATACTCTCAAATCGGGAGGAAGTGCTCAGACGGCCGACGGCAGTACCTTGCAAACGTATGGTAGAACTTGTGTGAGACTACAGTTAGATGGTATACATGACTATGTCATGAGCGCCACCGTTGCGGATATAGCAGATGAGGGGATACTCGGGTTGGATTTCGCATCCCTGTATGGTGCTGTATTGGAACCCCAAACAGGAGTGTTGAGTGTGAGATACCCGTACCCCGTAAAAGTTAGATGTGCACTGAGACAAGTGAGCAGTATGGCTAGTGTGGCACACACTGTGCGAATCCCTCCGGGAGTAGCCTGTGATGTGCTTATAAGAAGTGATCCTGCAATGCGTAACAAACCTGCAGTGATAGAACCGGATGTAGTTACTTTGTCAGGTATTGGATTAAATTCTGTAGACACGATAGTAGCGAATGCATCCTGGTCGGTAGTACCTGTCTCCAATACTGGAAACACGACTATCTACTTGAAAAAGGGACAAGTTTTTGGAAACGTGACCCTTTCGGAAACTGTAACGGATAGTAAGCTAAGCTTACGAAAGGTAACAGGAGATGATGAAATTTCGGAAGACTTACTTAAGTTGTATGAAGAAACTTCATTAGAAGATCCGGAACACCGGAAAGAGTTTTATAATTTGCTCTGTCAGTATAATAATGCCTTTGCCAAACCTGGTGAAAAACTAGGTACGACAAATAAGGTATTACATAAAATAGATACTGGAGATGCGGAACCCTTTAAGATACCGTATAGACGGCTACCTTTAGCGAAAAAGAGAGTAGCTGAAGATGAAATAAACAAGATGTTGGAACAGGATGTAATAGTCCCTTCCAATAGTCCATGGAGTAGTCCTGTGTGTATGGTAACAAAGAAAGACGGTACTATCCGCTTTTGCATAGACTACAGGAAGTTGAATGGAATAACGAAAAAGAATTCGTATCCATTACCGAGAATAGATGAAACCATTGACTCCTTAGGAGGAAACAGCTGGTTTTGTACCCTAGACTTGCAATCAGGTTACTGGCAAGTGGGAATGAACCCTTCAGATATGGAGAAAACTGCATTTTCAAGTCATATTGGATTATTCCAATATAATGTAATGCCGTTTGGATTGTGCAATGCACCTGCAACATTTGAAGCAATGATGGAAACAATTCTAAGTGATTTATTGTGGAAAAGATGTCTTGTATATCTTGACGATGTCATAGTCTTCGGGAAAACATTCGAAGAGTGTTCTAATAACCTGAAAATGGTACTAGAACGTATTATCTCTAATGGTCTCAAATTGAAACCTAAGAAATGCCACATGTTTAGAAAGTCCATAAATTATTTGGGCCGCATCATCAGTGATGAAGGAATAAAGGCTGATCCGGAAAAAATCGAATCAGTTACGAATTGGAATAGACCTAAAACACCCAAAGAAGTGAGGTCCTTTTTAGGATTCTGTTCCTATTACAGGGAATTTATTCCGAATTATTCTAGAGTCAGTTACCCATTACAAGCAATAGCTAACTGGACTCCAGGAAGTACCAAGAAAAAATTTCCTTGGACGCATGAACAGGAAACCGCTTTCCAAAAGCTAAAAGATCTGTTCACGAGTACTCCCGTATTGCAATATCCGAATGAAACGGATCATTTCATACTGGATACTGATGCTAGTAATGATAGCATTGGTGCAGCTCTCTCGCAAGTCCAAAATGGGAGAGAAGTACCGATTGCCTTTGCCAGCAATACACTGAGCAAGACTCAGCGCAATTACTGCACAACCAAAAGAGAGTTGTTAGCAGTAGTCGTATATACCAAGAAGTTCAAACATTTTCTATGGGGAACGAACTTTACTTTACGTACGGATCACTCCTCTTTAAAGTGGCTACTGAACTTCTGAGATGCTGAAGGAATGCTAGGCCGATGGCTAGCCCATTTATCCGAATATGGGCTTGAACATCAACAGATTCAGCATAGACCCGGAGTTAAGCATTTAAATGCTGATGCTTTGTCTCGAATACCAATCCGGAAATGTGATAATCCGGATTGTACTGATTGTGGAGCTCATAAGGCAGTGTTAGCAGGGATTCGAAGACCATTCGTACCCCTAGTTGCCAGTATACTGGATTGGTCTATGGATCACATACGACGTTTCCAGGAAGCTGACTCGATAACTGCGCAGCTACTGCAATTAGTACCAAAGGGTATACGTCCAGTTAGACCGGAGGTCTCTCTGGAAAACCGAGAAATGAGAAGGTTTCTTGCTCAATGGACCGAGCTTGAAGTCCGGAAAGGCGTGTTATACCGTTGGAAGCCATGTAATAATGGTGAGAGAATCATGCAAGTGGTGATACCACATGCTATGAGACATGACATTATGTACTTCTGTCATGGGCATCGGACCAGTGGTCATTTCGGAAGGAAACGCTCGTTAGCACGACTTTCCAAGAAATACTATTGGCCTGGCATGACACGGGACTTGCAAAGATGGGTAATCACCTGTCCGGATTGTTGCAAAAACAAACCCGGACCCGGGATGGGCAAACTTCCCCTATCCCAAGAACTTTTCGGAGTTAGATTCGCAAGAATCGGAGTAGACATTATTAGTGGATTGAATACAACCGCTAATAAAAATACCTGTATGATGGTAGTGTGTGATTATTATACGAAATACACTAAAGTATTTCCACTACCGGACCACAAAGCAATTACTTGTGCCGAAGCCTTTGTAAAAGGTTGGGTACTAAGTTTCGGTGTACCATTAATGTTACACAGTGACCAAGGCAGAGAATTCGAATCAAATCTCTGGCAGGGTATGTGCGAATACTTAGCTATTTGCAAGACTAGAACCAACCCGTATAGGCCACAAAGCGACGGATTGGTAGAAAGGTTCAATAGAACCCTCATCCAAGTCCTAAAGTCACTCGTTAATGAACATATGGATGACTGGGATGAGCAATGTCATTTCGTGACACATGCTTATAACAGTACGGTACATTCAAGTACAAATTGTACTCCGAACCTTTTAGTATTCGGAGAGGATTTGATAATGCCTGCTGACCTAGTTTTTGGAGTCGTAGGGATGGACCCTGAACTACCTTGCCATGTAGTCTTTGTGGAATGTTTAAGAGACAGATTTAAAAAAGCATATGAGTCTGTCCGAATTGATTTGGAGAAAAGTGCCAAATGGCAGAAAGCAGGATACGATACCGATCTAAAGCATCAGAAGTTCCAATCCGGAGACAGAGTTCTCAGATTACATGAACCACTTAGACACATAAAATTAGCGTCTAATTGGGATGGTCCCTTTACTATAACACAAGTTATCAGTGATTGTACCGTAATTATCAAATCCGACCTTGGTCGACTTTATAAGTCGAATGTGGCTAGATTAAGGAAATGGTCTGGGAGGGAGACCTCCACAGAAATGTATGGTGAAGGTTCCGAAAAGATCCTGAATCAGAATCGCATAATAGACCAGGTAAAGAACACTACAGTGAAGCGTGGTCGTGGTAGACCCAAAAAGTGTTCCGAATCAGTGACACCCACGCCAACACCGATTAAGCGTGGGGGAGTAAAAAAAGTCTCGGCAGGTGAAGACAAAAAGAGGAGGAAAGGTGTTTCTAAGGCTAAGAAGCACCTAGAGAAAGCTCTTCAGACTGTCAGGTCCGATAAAGAACTATCCGAGAAGGGGAGATACGTTCGCCGCAGCCCCCGAATTGCCCAGAGGACTGCAGTGACCTAACCTGTATACACAACGAGTGTAATGTTTACATTTAGAGGAACGGATGACAACTGACCCGAAAGGCTTATTTGTCGCCGCCGCATGCTGTACCAATGGGTAGTGGACGGATAATCCGGTGGATTTGCTTAAGCTTTCCATAATCTCCACTTAAATCCCCAGACGAGTCATCGGTGTGAGCGATAATTACCTAAAAACAATCAGTTTGTTGTTGTACCGCTTGTAGCACGTGCGTTTCCGCATGACGTCACCGTGTCCAGTCTCGGCTGACCTCTCGTGACCTCGCGGGATGCGGGGAAATGACGTCACGAAAGCTGGCCTGATGCTAGTAATGATAGCATTGGTGCAGCTCTCTCGCAAGTCCAAAATGGGAGAGAAGTACCGATTGCCTTTGCCAGCAATACACTGAGCAAGACTCAGCGCAATTACTGCACAACCAAAAGAGAGTTGTTAGCAGTAGTCGTATATACCAAGAAGTTCAAACATTTTCTATGGGGAACGAACTTTACTTTACGTACGGATCACTCCTCTTTAAAGTGGCTACTGAACTTCTGAGATGCTGAAGGAATGCTAGGCCGATGGCTAGCCCATTTATCCGAATATGGGCTTGAACATCAACAGATTCAGCATAGACCCGGAGTTAAGCATTTAAATGCTGATGCTTTGTCTCGAATACCAATCCGGAAATGTGATAATCCGGATTGTACTGATTGTGGAGCTCATAAGGCAGTGTTAGCAGGGATTCGAAGACCATTCGTACCCCTAGTTGCCAGTATACTGGATTGGTCTATGGATCACATACGACGTTTCCAGGAAGCTGACTCGATAACTGCGCAGCTACTGCAATTAGTACCAAAGGGTATACGTCCAGTTAGACCGGAGGTCTCTCTGGAAAACCGAGAAATGAGAAGGTTTCTTGCTCAATGGACCGAGCTTGAAGTCCGGAAAGGCGTGTTATACCGTTGGAAGCCATGTAATAATGGTGAGAGAATCATGCAAGTGGTGATACCACATGCTATGAGACATGACATTATGTACTTCTGTCATGGGCATCGGACCAGTGGTCATTTCGGAAGGAAACGCTCGTTAGCACGACTTTCCAAGAAATACTATTGGCCTGGCATGACACGGGACTTGCAAAGATGGGTAATCACCTGTCCGGATTGTTGCAAAAACAAACCCGGACCCGGGATGGGCAAACTTCCCCTATCCCAAGAACTTTTCGGAGTTAGATTCGCAAGAATCGGAGTAGACATTATTAGTGGATTGAATACAACCGCTAATAATAATACCTGTATGATGGTAGTGTGTGATTATTATACGAAATACACTAAAGTATTTCCACTACCGGACCACAAAGCAATTACTTGTGCCGAAGCCTTTGTAAAAGGTTGGGTACTAAGTTTCGGTGTACCATTAATGTTACACAGTGACCAAGGCAGAGAATTCGAATCAAATCTCTGGCAGGGTATGTGCGAATACTTAGCTATTTGCAAGACTAGAACCAACCCGTATAGGCCACAAAGCGACGGATTGGTAGAAAGGTTCAATAGAACCCTCATCCAAGTCCTAAAGTCACTCGTTAATGAACATATGGATGACTGGGATGAGCAATGTCATTTCGTGACACATGCTTATAACAGTACGGTACATTCAAGTACAAATTGTACTCCGAACCTTTTAGTATTCGGAGAGGATTTGATAATGCCTGCTGACCTAGTTTTTGGAGTCGTAGGGATGGACCCTGAACTACCTTGCCATGTAGTCTTTGTGGAATGTTTAAGAGACAGATTTAAAAAAGCATATGAGTCTGTCCGAATTGATTTGGAGAAAAGTGCCAAATGGCAGAAAGCAGGATACGATACCGATCTAAAGCATCAGAAGTTCCAATCCGGAGACAGAGTTCTCAGATTACATGAACCACTTAGACACATAAAATTAGCGTCTAATTGGGATGGTCCCTTTACTATAACACAAGTTATCAGTGATTGTACCGTAATTATCAAATCCGACCTTGGTCGACTTTATAAGTCGAATGTGGCTAGATTAAGGAAATGGTCTGGGAGGGAGACCTCCACAGAAATGTATGGTGAAGGTTCCGAAAAGATCCTGAATCAGAATCGCATAATAGACCAGGTAAAGAACACTACAGTGAAGCGTGGTCGTGGTAGACCCAAAAAGTGTTCCGAATCAGTGACACCCACGCCAACACCGATTAAGCGTGGGGGAGTAAAAAAAGTCTCGGCAGGTGAAGACAAAAAGAGGAGGAAAGGTGTTTCTAAGGCTAAGAAGCACCTAGAGAAAGCTCTTCAGACTGTCAGGTCCGATAAAGAACTATCCGAGAAGGGGAGATACGTTCGCCGCAGCCCCCGAATTGCCCAGAGGACTGCAGTGACCTAACCTGTATACACAACGAGTGTAATGTTTACATTTAGAGGAACGGATGACAACTGACCCGAAAGGCTTATTTGTCGCCGCCGCATGCTGTACCAATGGGTAGTGGACGGATAATCCGGTGGATTTGCTTAAGCTTTCCATAATCTCCACTTAAATCCCCAGACGAGTCATCGGTGTGAGCGATAATTACCTAAAAACAATCAGTTTGTTGTTGTACCGCTTGTAGCACGTGCGTTTCCGCATGACGTCACCGTGTCCAGTCTCGGCTGACCTCTCGTGACCTCGCGGGATGCGGGGAAATGACGTCACGAAAGCTGGCCTGATGCTAGTAATGATAGCATTGGTGCAGCTCTCTCGCAAGTCCAAAATGGGAGAGAAGTACCGATTGCCTTTGCCAGCAATACACTGAGCAAGACTCAGCGCAATTACTGCACAACCAAAAGAGAGTTGTTAGCAGTAGTCGTATATACCAAGAAGTTCAAACATTTTCTATGGGGAACGAACTTTACTTTACGTACGGATCACTCCTCTTTAAAGTGGCTACTGAACTTCTGAGATGCTGAAGGAATGCTAGGCCGATGGCTAGCCCATTTATCCGAATATGGGCTTGAACATCAACAGATTCAGCATAGACCCGGAGTTAAGCATTTAAATGCTGATGCTTTGTCTCGAATACCAATCCGGAAATGTGATAATCCGGATTGTACTGATTGTGGAGCTCATAAGGCAGTGTTAGCAGGGATTCGAAGACCATTCGTACCCCTAGTTGCCAGTATACTGGATTGGTCTATGGATCACATACGACGTTTCCAGGAAGCTGACTCGATAACTGCGCAGCTACTGCAATTAGTACCAAAGGGTATACGTCCAGTTAGACCGGAGGTCTCTCTGGAAAACCGAGAAATGAGAAGGTTTCTTGCTCAATGGACCGAGCTTGAAGTCCGGAAAGGCGTGTTATACCGTTGGAAGCCATGTAATAATGGTGAGAGAATCATGCAAGTGGTGATACCACATGCTATGAGACATGACATTATGTACTTCTGTCATGGGCATCGGACCAGTGGTCATTTCGGAAGGAAACGCTCGTTAGCACGACTTTCCAAGAAATACTATTGGCCTGGCATGACACGGGACTTGCAAAGATGGGTAATCACCTGTCCGAATTGTTGCAAAAACAAACCCGGACCCGGGATGGGCAAACTTCCCCTATCCCAAGAACTTTTCGGAGTTAGATTCGCAAGAATCGGAGTAGACATTATTAGTGGATTGAATACAACCGCTAATAATAATACCTGTATGATGGTAGTGTGTGATTATTATACGAAATACACTAAAGTATTTCCACTACCGGACCACAAAGCAATTACTTGTGCCGAAGCCTTTGTAAAAGGTTGGGTACTAAGTTTCGGTGTACCATTAATGTTACACAGTGACCAAGGCAGAGAATTCGAATCAAATCTCTGGCAGGGTATGTGCGAATACTTAGCTATTTGCAAGACTAGAACCAACCCGTATAGGCCACAAAGCGACGGATTGGTAGAAAGGTTCAATAGAACCCTCATCCAAGTCCTAAAGTCACTCGTTAATGAACATATGGATGACTGGGATGAGCAATGTCATTTCGTGACACATGCTTATAACAGTACGGTACATTCAAGTACAAATTGTACTCCGAACCTTTTAGTATTCGGAGAGGATTTGATAATGCCTGCTGACCTAGTTTTTGGAGTCGTAGGGATGGACCCTGAACTACCTTGCCATGTAGTCTTTGTGGAATGTTTAAGAGACAGATTTAAAAAAGCATATGAGTCTGTCCGAATTGATTTGGAGAAAAGTGCCAAATGGCAGAAAGCAGGATACGATACCGATCTAAAGCATCAGAAGTTCCAATCCGGAGACAGAGTTCTCAGATTACATGAACCACTTAGACACATAAAATTAGCGTCTAATTGGGATGGTCCCTTTACTATAACACAAGTTATCAGTGATTGTACCGTAATTATCAAATCCGACCTTGGTCGACTTTATAAGTCGAATGTGGCTAGATTAAGGAAATGGTCTGGGAGGGAGACCTCCACAGAAATGTATGGTGAAGGTTCCGAAAAGATCCTGAATCAGAATCGCATAATAGACCAGGTAAAGAACACTACAGTGAAGCGTGGTCGTGGTAGACCCAAAAAGTGTTCCGAATCAGTGACACCCACGCCAACACCGATTAAGCGTGGGGGAGTAAAAAAAGTCTCGGCAGGTGAAGACAAAAAGAGGAGGAAAGGTGTTTCTAAGGCTAAGAAGCACCTAGAGAAAGCTCTTCAGACTGTCAGGTCCGATAAAGAACTATCCGAGAAGGGGAGATACGTTCGCCGCAGCCCCCGAATTGCCCAGAGGACTGCAGTGACCTAACCTGTATACACAACGAGTGTAATGTTTACATTTAGAGGAACGGATGACAACTGACCCGAAAGGCTTATTTGTCGCCGCCGCATGCTGTACCAATGGGTAGTGGACGGATAATCCGGTGGATTTGCTTAAGCTTTCCATAATCTCCACTTAAATCCCCAGACGAGTCATCGGTGTGAGCGATAATTACCTAAAAACAATCAGTTTGTTGTTGTACCGCTTGTAGCACGTGCGTTTCCGCATGACGTCACCGTGTCCAGTCTCGGCTGACCTCTCGTGACCTCGCGGGATGCGGGGAAATGACGTCACGAAAGCTGGCCTGTCGCCATATTGTTTTTTGGTAGCGTTTGGGACAGTCGGGTCACCCCTTCTCTCTTAAATTCTACCATCTAGCAAACCCCTTGTGCGCCCTCAGAGTCTGTCTCTCAGCAGGCAGACTCCGCTTGTGTCGGCCCCGGCGCCGTAAAAGCCGGAAAAAGGAGTATTTTACTCCCGTAGGTGATTCCCCGGTCATGGCTGAGGAATCCGTAGCTGCAGCCAAGCTATCCGGTGACCCGGATAAGCTGACTCCGTCCGCAGAAGCTTTTCCGGAAGCTTTGTCACCTGTTACACAGGAAGAGAGCGAGATGATGGACGTGGAGGAACCCACGGATCGCTCGTTCGAGGAGAAGCTGGCTTCATTCTCACTAAATGAGCCAGAGAAACTGTTATCTCCACTCCCGGCCGAGGGATCCGGAGGGGCTGCGAGTGCTGAACCCCCAGCAACTGAGTCCGAAACTACCCAAGTTGACGGACAGAAGGATGAGTGGAAGCCAGCAGTGGCGGAACCTTTTCCAGCTAGCTACGATGGTCGCTACCTGTATGTCCACCCGGAACTGCAGGCACAAGTGACCTACGCGGACGGGACACCAGTCAGGATGGACCCGAAAGTCAGGATAGCTATCGAGGGCATCATGGCTCCCGAACAGCTGACCAGGATGCCTCCCGAGTGGCTTCGAGACTGGCCGTGGTTCCAACGGGGACTTATGGTGGACACTGGTTTCCGTGAAACCGTGTATGCAGCTAACCGAGCCTTCGAGCTCGGAGCGTATCCGAAGCCTGACAAATCCCTGTGGAACGTCAAGGCTACAAACATCAACTGGGTAGGCTGTGTCTGGGATACCGATGGACAGACCTACCCACGCCCTAGTGCTACCCGGACGCCGTGCCGGACCACTAAGGAATTCAGGGAGGCCGCTGCTAACTTCGAGCAGTGGGATGACGGTTACTACATAACCGAGCAGGAATTGGTGGATGTCCAGAACAATTCACTAATCGGATTGGACCGAGCTGCAGCCCTTCGGACGGTTATTGTCCGCCGTATGACTGCCGAACAGGAGGCCCAGGAAGAGGCTAAGAGGGCCGCGGAAGCACCCGCACCTCCTATCCCCGACCTGAAGCTTGCCACCAGAAGCTCCGCCAGTGCTACATCAGCTACCGGCAGCACTACTACCCCAGTAGAAGCCACGACCTCCAGCACATCCGGAACTCAGGAACCGGAGGAAGACTGGAAGGTCAGTAAGAACCGACGATCCGCTGCTCGGAAGCTCAAGAATCTCCCGGATTCTGCTAGAGCCGAGCCGAAACCCAGCACCTCAACCACTGGTAGTACTGCCATGGAGGTTGAGTCGTCTGACGAGGAGTCGGTGCACGAATCCTCGGTTGAGTATGATGAGAAGGCCACTCCATCAACTCAAACCGAGGCCGAACGTTGGGCTAACGCCAAATCCGGATTCAAAACCCGGATTCCGACGTGTTTCTCCGACTGTGCGTACGGAGTGAAGAAGGACGGCTCTACCCTCTATGCCTGTCCAGACTCAATCAATAAAAACGATGAGTCGGATGATGAAGATTGGATGCGTCTTTCGGACGAGGACCCCAATCCGAGCAAAGCCTATCGAAAGATGTGGCTTATGCTAAACCACACCGAAGGGTATTACACTTATACCCAGAGGAGGAAGCTGCGTTGGGCTTTAGAGAAGTGGTACGGTGACGACCAGAAGTCCTGTCCCTTCTCTATCTGCCAGGATGCGAGTGATGTCTCGATCCGGACCTGGAGTACTCCAGCCCGGTTTCAACGGCATCTGGTAGAGGCCCACTTCCACCATCACCCGGTTTACATTTGTGATCCGAGTTATGGTAAGAAGGGCAAGAAGTGTACTACGAAGGTGCAATACAACCGACGTAGTGATCTGGCTAGACACCAGAAGAAATGCCACGCAGAAGGTTTGGACGGGGCACGGAAGCGCATCATGGAGCTTCATCAGGAACTCATGAAGGAGTTCGACAGTCTGAGCGAGGATGCTTGGTCTAAGATCCGACCAGGGGACCAAGTCCTCTGCGAAGTTCCGAAGACCAAGGATTCGAAACTCCGAGCAAAGATAGTCCTGACTCCTGGAAAGGGTAAACTGGACATGCACGAGTCTCTCTGGCAGAAATGCGAAGAATCCGGAAAGGATGCAAAGAGAGCTCGTGAAAGGAGTAGGAGAGATCAGAACCGTGGCGGCAATGGTAACGGTCAGGGCACCACCAAAACAAAAGTCAGAGCAGAGGACCGTTCCAGGTCCCCTCTGGCTAGGCACCCCGCAGAGCAGGCTCAGGGCACTCCGGTGTTCAAGAAGCCCGAACCTGCCGGATACGCTGGAGCCGTATCTAAGCCTGGGAAAGTGAGTTCTCGAAACTTTCCGTCCTTAAGCCAGGGACCTGGACCTGAGAGCCAGACCTTGGTGGTAGGAAAGGATGGTCGCCTTATGCCAAAGAAGACCACCGCATCTGCTGCCGCCGGATCTGCATCCGCTCCAGCCGCCATACCAGTTACCTTTACCCAGGAGCAGTTAAACATGTACCTGCAAATGGGACTGAAACAGAATGTACCACCTGCCTTCTGTGTACCAACGACAGGTGTGTCCGGAAGTCCTAAACCCGGAAGTGGTCCACAGGCCGCCTCGACTCCTCCCAAGGCTGTCGCTGCACCTGAGAAACCAAAGGACGCTATTACCATTAAAACCGGTAATGCGGAAGTTTGGTTCGAGAAGTCTCGCCAAGGGGAGGCAGATGTCCAGAAGGCCATCTACACCCATTGGGAGAAGTGTGTTCGTGAAAAAGCGATCGAGTTTCATCAGGGTCTCCTAAACGAAACTCTGTTGTGTATGAAACAGGTGGGCGACGCTGAAAAGCAACGTCTCGAGACCCTCATCCGGGACGATGTAAAGGCCCAGGAGGTCGCTGCCGCAGCTGCCCAGGAAAAAGCAGCTATGGATGTGCACGTGTTGGAGAAACGTGTAAAGGAGGAGATCACTCGGAACACCAATCTGAACACTAAGTTCATGAGGGTGTTCGGAGTCGACTTGGACGAGTGGGACGGCACTCCCGAGTCGGCTCTAGCTCTTCTTAAGAAGAAGCATGCTAAGAAGTCTATTTAAGCATGCTAGGGTTATTTCTCCCATAATTTTTTTTCCGACACCAAATGACCAGATATAGTCTTTGCGGAACCCTATAGGTCTGCGAATGTTTTATTCACTAGTGTATGAACACTTATAGTATGTGTTCCGGGTTCCTCCTTTTGACCAGTCTATTATATAATTCAGGTTGTATAACTCTTATTGCACCCTGAATAGTCTATTCGGATTTATAACTTCATCCATGAACAATCCGATAGTAGACTTGCTGCTGTGAGACGTATCCGGATGCCAGTTCCAGACTCCTGCTGTTACCCATGCTAACCACTTACTAGGATGGACTTTACGATTTACCTCTACAACTCATCTATACTCCCGAATGGACTTATACCAACTACTACTATTACTTCCGGACCAACCTATATTGGACTATTATCTACTGATGTCAACTAAGCTTAAAAAGGATTACGTTTTCTACATAGTTGACACATCCGGACTATTATTCTACAATCTACACCATTCGGATATACTATAAACTTTAGCACTTCTAGAGGATTGTGGGTAGCTGCCCCAAATCAACTACCGTGTTCACTCTATATAAAGGAACCATAAACTTTAGCACGTCCATCCCGTGGTTAGCTGACCACACCTACCTACTAGTACCCGGAGGATACAGCAGAAGACTTCAGCAGCATTTATAATTTCTGTATATTGTATATAATGTCATATTTCTATTTTTCTATAATATTATATGTATGTATATATCCACTAGATACATATTATAATACGGGTACATAGACATTTCCTGATACGGATCTCTAATTACTATTAGTATTCATATTATAAGATCCGTTAAACTTCACCAGATAACACATATTATTGTCCTGCGAGACAAATTATATAATAAGTATAATGATCTGGTGCTATAAAGGTTATTAGGTACACGGTGATAATATATTATTATATTCATTACCACACCGTGATGTTTTTTTTCTTTTTTTTTTTCAAGTGTATGGTATAAATAATCCTATTCGTACTACTCACGGAATCCTTAACGGATTCGTATGTTAATAATATACAACATGTCATTATATAGTGAAGTTACTATAACAGTCTTCTTTAAGACTATTTATTCAAATGTGGTGTCAATGACTACAAACACACATACGGATGTTATTATGTGATATATTTATTGTCGACAGTTCCGTTACATATAACTGTCATCATCACATGTATACGATTCATATTACTTGCCTTATTAGTTATACCGTAAATATAATATAATATTATGTGGTATAATAATTTAGCAGACAGTTCCGTTTCACATAACTGTCTCTTGTTCAAGTAATTCGTATAATATTACAACATCCTAATCGTTATTTGTAACTACATTTCACTATCGAATATATATGACATTCGGTTCATACTCAATTTGGTGTTAATGTTATACCTATGGTTGTACCTCTATTACTAAAGGTTTAGACATGTAGAAATGTTATCCTAGTAATAATATAACTATAACACCCTCCTAAATGTCTGGGGGAGTGGTGTAGAGGTATACGTTATTAAACCATAGGAGTTGGGTACCGTCTGACGTGGCGGGTGAGTCGAGTCGTCGGACGTTCCTCAGGTTCCGGATAGGTGGCAGCACCGATCCGGGTCTGTGGGGACGTCTGACGACGAACACCTGGGTCCGTATATAAAGCCCAGGGCTCAGCCGCTACGTCAGAGGCCCTTCTGGCCTCCACACCATGTAGACCATTACCCTTTAACATTAGCTGCCTCTCTGATATCATCCGGCAGCCGTGAGTATGCGTTAAGTAATAAAACCGACCGTTGGCATACACTTGGAATACTGTCTTACTCTTTCTTTCCGAACCGTAAGACCCGAACCCCCCAGGTCCGTAAGACCACAAAACCCTTACAGAAGCAACATTTAAACATATTTTATATCTGGAAATTTTTGATAGCTTGAAATGGAAGGTTCGACATTTTAGTATTTTCTTGTAGAAGAGGCTTTGAACTTTTACATGGACTTAGGATTTTCTTTAGGAAATTTATCACCAAAATCAGAAATATGTTTTAGTATTTGATACAGGTACACTTTCTGGTCATTTAGGCACACAATCTATGATTTACTTTATATATGTACTGTGATTCTTCATGCTGACTATGTTCATGGGTAAATAAATGTTTCTTTTTTATGTAAAGCTATCATCAAACCATAGAAATAATAGAAACTGGTAAAAAGATACATTATTCGTGTCACTTTAAAATTATCCTTGGCCCCATTTTCATGCTGAATGCAGGGCTAGAAATGGCCTCGGTCCTACATCTAGGCCTGAGGCCATAAAGAGTGCAACCTGATAGAAGGTAATTCATTTTTCAGTAATGGTGGGACAAATATGGCTGCCATAGTGAAACCAGACATAAAGAACTACTCCTCATGGCATAATATTATTCTGTGACCCTGAAAATGTGGGTATAAACACCTTATTTGTTCTAATATTGTTTTATTTGCATAGTAATTGAAGAAAATAGACAATTTGGTAATGGCGGAGCAAATATGGCCGCAACAGCCATGATAACGTGATTTTGCGGTGGCTCCACCTCTCAAATTCATTGCATGGATATAGAATACAAGCCTGAGAAGTTTCATGCTTTATGAAAAAAATCACAATTCCTCCAAAATTATGCACATATTGCTTGGACTAATAGTACTTAAAAGTTAGCAGAGTTTCTGTGGTTCTTGGACATTAAGTCCTTCTTTCTGTTAGGACAGGTATTTATATGCTGCTTGCCCGACATGTGCAGCAGTGACCGCATCTATGAATGACCAAATCTATGAATGATCACTCTAGTAAATTTTATTCATGAATGATGACAATTTGATGACATATTTTTTGCAACCTTATTGCTATGGTTACAAACAGGTATGCTGTTGCAATTCTGAGAAAACGGTATGGTCGTCTTACATTGTGTACCTCAAGTCCTTAACTGATCATTAAATTTTGATGAAAGCACTATGTATTATATAATCCTGTAAGACCAGCTGGTAATGGGAATGCTTTAGTAATATATCTGCCCCCCTTGTTAGATAATACACGTAGAAATAATCAGGTGTGAGACTCAGGTGTGCATCTGTTGTCAGTACATACCAGGTGAGGCCTTTTAATGAATTAACTCATTGTGATAAATCATTTTGTAGGTTTTAATGTTAGTTTCGGGCTATTACAGTAGTTTCAGCCGACAGACTAATAGTATTGATGTATTGAGTTTAGCCCGTTTCCAATGGTCTCAAATGGTCTGAATAAGCACCCAACCTTATACTTGGTGATTATGTTAGGCATAGTGTTTAGTAATGACTTAATTTATAAGGGGACTTTTATAAAGATGCATGCCACTATTTATATGGCCATAGATAGACCCAAAGGCTTCCTCTTCTCCCAGCTCCTCTCCTGTTATTGGCGTTAAGCTGCATACCCGCCGCGACTTTCTCTTGATTGACTGACTTTGGTTGGCACAAAACATCTCAACATGAGGTACAAAGTACACATGAGCTTTTCAACAGTGGCCACCCTGTTCTCAATCTGTGTGTATGCATGTGTGGTAAAGTATGTCAACCACAATGCTACTTTCTCAATCACTCCTATCAAATCAAACCAAATAAAAGCATCCTTTCTTACTGCATGTTGTGTTTCAGTCATTATTTTCCCCAGGAAAACCTACAATTATAAATGTTACATGCAATGATAACAACTATTACTCACCTTACATCCTTGACATGCAGCAACACCATAGTGGATACCTGTAGCCTTGTCCTGGCATATTAGGCAGTCGCCGAAGGGGAATGGATCTGTGCATTTTGGCATCTCTGTAAAGGAAAGTGTAAGTGTAAGAATGAAATAGAAATTATCCTGTATAAATGTCATTGACCAACAGACCTCCATAAAACATGCATGTGTATGTACCATGCGATCAAAGATCTCATATAGGAGTAGGGGACCGCTCACAATATGCTAGTCAGTTCAATGTACTGCAGCTGGTGCCTTACATGCATGTGTATGCATTGATACGCTGGACGTCTCTGCGTCCGTACAACTATCTACAATTGTTTCTTTAAAGGGCTGGTTCCACTGCATTGGTTGGGTCCATTTTCTGCTAATCCGATGTGTTATTTTTCATACCTTTGCTTTACAAAAATCAGTCGGATTCGCAAAAAATTGGACCTGACCGACACTGTGGAACCAGCTCTTTATATTGATCAAATCATTGGGGCTCAGAATGGGGTGGGGGGGTTCCCATGTGGCATGTCCATTTTAAGAAATGCTCATGTCACATGTCACTTAAATCCCAATGTCCCCTGTCACCTCTAAGAACCTATCATATCCCATATTGTATCACTAATTATTTGCCTTATGTCACTAAGGCCCATGTCACATTTTAAGAATGCTCATGTCACCACATCGAATTTAGTGATCCAGACCCATATTATTAGTAACCCTAATCAAAGCAATCTATTGACACTGCCACAGGAGTCAGTGTGACTCTTATTCTTGTCCCTGTGCTGAATATATAGGCTATTCTCCTGATATTTTAGTTTCAGCCTTACACCATGTATATGTAGCTCTTTTCGCTCTAGATCTAGTTCCACACCGATGGATGTGTCCTATTTGTGGCCAATGCATAATATATATTTGAATCTCTTTTGAACACTCACAGCTAAATGTAGCACAATGACAGACGTGCATTTATAGAGTGAGCGGCAGGGGTGGCGGGACAGAGAAAGTTGGAGGGGGGAGGGGGCAAAGTAGGGATGCCATCGATATTCACTATATCTAAATATCGGCAATATTCTGATAGTAAAAATCGTTTCGACATTAGTTTTACATGGATGAATGACCTATTGGAAGATAACCTGGTGGCCCTGCTACCATCTCTAATACTAAACCTTGTCGAATTCATGCTTGTAGTCGAAAACTGTATATTCTCACATAGAAATTACATGAAACTGATCCGATGTACACACAGATATACCACACATATGTTCTATGTAGCCTTATACCTTATTGAAGCATCGAGTTGCCTTTGAACGTTAGTCTGTTAGTGACTTGTTACTTTAACGTCTGACTAAGATAATTAGTTCCTTTTTCTCTGTGTATACACCTATAGCTGTACTCCGTTACCCTACAATTATGCATGTTTCACTAATCAAAATCAAGTCTTTTATAGGAATTGTGATCATCACCTAAGCCTAAGGGAGTGTTCATTTTTTAACAACGGGGGGGGGGGGGGTTGGTGGGTTTTCGTTTTGACCCCTGAAAATATTTTCCACCCCCCCCCCTTTGAGAGGTGCCAAAATATTTTTGGCCCCCCCTCAGGAGGGGTCAAAATATTTCGCGCCTCCCCCCAACATCGAGTTGTGTTGCACCACATTGTACAGCATCATGACACACTCAATTGTATTGTTTCACTGAAGTATAAGGTAAAAGTATCACTTCCCAGAGTTATTATCATCAATTAATTATTTTTCTATTGGAATGCAAGAAATTGAAAAGGTGGTTCCACTTCTCAAGACCAATTTCATCAGTAGCTGCAGTGCAAGTCACACACTACTTAGCCTTATGTCTTTTGTTTGGAAAAAGCCGCCCCAGTCAAACAGTTTTATAAATCTAGAGCCTAAATTTATGCATTCTGGTGGCTTTTAAGGTTTCCCTATACCCTCTGTTTAAAATTCTACAAAATGTTAAAATGGGATCTCATTGCATGGATCTGGATGAATCACAAGATTGATTTCTGTGGTCTTAGGTTAAAGCAAGCAAGCAAACCGTATTTGAGGGATCTTTTAAGTCTGAATCAACTTGCTGCAGACACACATGGGCCTTTATGACTCTTAATTATATGGAATGGGCTCTTTTAGCACAGCCTTTGGAAATTTTGTTTGGGGGAGGGGGATAACCAAAGCAATCCAAACAGGCAAATCAAAAACTTTACCACTTACATGGGTTGGGGGTTTGGGTTTCTGAGCAAATGGCCTGGCCAACTCTAAGTATTCGCATACTGCTTTCCAAGAAAAATGTTTAAAACTCTTGGGCATGTTTTTTTTTATTGTTAGTGTGATTAATGTGTGATAGAGAGTAAGAATCAGAGGGGGGTCTGGGGCTATGTCCTTCAGGAAAATTTTGAATATTGAGAAGTCAAATGGTGCATTTTGGTGACGTATGACTGGATGGTGCAGGGGGGCACACATCCCACCTGACCCCAAGGTTTTACTACCCCTGCATAATATACACTGCTTTTGGCTCAGGGAGCCTAGGGGTATATGGAGATGTCCCCCACAAAAAAAAATTGAATATCGAGAAGTCAAATGGTGCAATTTGGTGATGTATGACTGGATGGTACAGGGGGGCACACATTCCACCTGACCCCAAGGTTTTACTACCCCTGCATCATCAATACACTGTTTTTGGCTCAGGGAGCCTTAGGGTATATGGAGATGTCCCCCAGGAAAATTTTGAATATCGAGAAGTCAAATGGTGCATTTTGTTGAGGTATGACTGGATGACCCGACTGGTATGTCCCCCAGGAAGATTTTGAATATTGAGAAGTCAAATGATGTATTTTGGTGATGTATGACTGGATGGTGCAGGGGGGCATACATCCCACCTGACCCCAAGGTTTTACTACCCCTGCATCATCAATACACTGTTTTTGGCTCAGGGAGCCTTAGGGTATATGGAGATGTCCCCCAGGAAAATTTTGAATATCGAGAAGTCAAATGGTGCATTTTGTTGAGGTATGACTGGATGACCCGACTGGTATGTCCCCCAGGAAGATTTTGAATATTGAGAAGTCAAATGATGTATTTTGGTGATGTATGACTGGATGGTGCAGGGGGGCATACATCCCACCTGACCCCAAGGTTTTACTACCCCTGCATCATCAATACACTGTTTTTGGCTCAGGGAGCTTAAGGGTATATGGAGATGTCCCCCAGGAAAATTTTGAATATTGCGAAGTCAAATGGTGCATTTTGTTGAGGTATGACTGGATGACCCGACTGGATGGGTCGGGTTTATCCCGGTCGAGTCCATCTCGTATGGTTCTGTATGGTGTCGTTCTGTTCAGTCTGGATCCATCGGATTCTGTCCGGTCTGGTCTGGGTCCCATTGAAGCCTTGACTGGGTCTGTTGTGGTAGGTTCAGTCCAGATCCATTTGGTCCAAGTCCATTTGGTCCAGGTCTTTCCAGTCCAGGTCGGTTTAGTCTGGGTCTGTCAGGGTGGATCCATCCAGGGTGAGTCTGGGGGCAATCCAGGTAGATCTGTCTGGTCCGGGTTAGTCCGGTCTGGGTGAGTCTGTCCAGGTGGATCTGTCCAGGGGCAGTCTGGGTGGGTACAGGTCGGGCCATCCAGGTCAGGCCATCCAGGTCAGGTCAGGTATGTCTTGCTAGGCTCACTCCAGATGAGGGGAGAGATTTGGGGAAAGGTTAGGGGAAGGGGAGATGGGAGGAAAGGCTAGGGAGAGAGAGAACACTGGGCATGTGGTCTGACCATGACATATGCAAATTCCAAATGCGAAAAAAAATCGAGGCATTAAAAGTAAAGACTCTTCTTTGATTTGCCATTGATAGGTTAAAATGGGAGGGGGCTCTGGGGATATCTAGCCCAGAAAAATTTTGAATATTGAGACGTCAATTTGTGCATTTTGGTGCTTTTTGAGGGTGGCTGATGCCCTTGTATCCAAAGACCCCACCATATATATAAAATAGTAAAAGGATATCTCATGGGATCTGGATAAAGATTGACCCTGAAAGATCTTAGAATAATGGAGAAAACTGAAAAAATGAGTTTGCATGCATGTATGCACGAGCCATCTGTGACAGGCATCACACATACCACAGAGCTCTCATGTTCTAATGGAGCCAAAGAGTGAGACTTTTCCCTGAAGCTTGGAATTTTCTAGATTTCTGAGATGCATTGAAATAAATGCAGTTCCAGGGGGTTTGGGTATGCCCCCAAGAAAATTTGGAGAAATATAGAGGTTCATTTGTTGATTTTTAGAGCATTTTGGTACATCAACTGAGGATGGATGCTCAAGTTCACTATATAAGTTTATACTGAAATTACAAAGTCTAAAATGCATGAGAAACAGTGAGAGAGTGAGACAACCCCCAAATGTGTGAGAATCATGCCAGATGTGTGAGATTCACGACAGATGCTTGAGTGTTGAGAGCTCTGCATACACTCTTGTTGGAATTATGATTCCCCTGGAAAATTTTGAAATTTTAGAAAGAAAATGGTGCATTCTGATGCATTGTAAAAATATCAGTATAAACGTTCTCCTTCTGCAAGTAATATATTGAGAAATTGTCCCCACTACTTATCAATTTGGGTATTTACGGCAAGTCGCGTCAATTCGTGCCTCATCGAGAAGGGTCTAAAAGTTTTACGCCCCCCCCTCAAGAGCAGTCAAAATATTTTTCGCCCGGCCCTCAGGAGGGGTAAAAAAATTTTACGCCCCCCCCTCAAACTCACCAACCCCCCCCCCCTGTTGTTAAAAAATGAACACTCCCTAAGGCACCCTTGAATGTAGACAGAACCAGGGCTTGGTTAGCTGGGTACTTTGAATGGTGTAATAGACAATCCCCGGACAAACCATAATGCTGATGCATCGTTTTGAAATGCACCCCTAAAGATACAAGGAAACATTATAGAAAGAAAGATACACAAATGATTTGCCCACCTTGGGGTTTGTGCCAAACTCCCAGGTAGTAGGCCTGATGGCTGGCGCTAGTTATGTAATCTCCTTCTGAAGTGTAGGCCTATGCAGTTTATGAAGGCCTGCAGATCCAAGCAGGGTCCAACTGAGACCAACAAACCAGCAGTTGAATGACACACTGCCACTAACAAACAGCAAGATGTCCAACTCCAAGTTGAGTTTGTCCAAACAGTCAATATGTCATGGGATAAGTTGAAGATCTATGTAGTATTGTAGGAAGAAGAGAAGCTGTGGAAGAAATGCCGATCTTCCCCACACCTGCTGAGACACCTATCAATTAGATTCTACAGGTGTGGAGGGAACAGAAACCCACATGTACTGATACAGGTAAGCATGGTCGAGTGAATAGTGCTGCCAACCAGCTTGGGTGACAGCCTGCAGAAAGCAGCAACACTCTGAGTCTGACCAGTGGCCTACAGCATATATACCTACATGTAATACATATAGCTTTCAGTTATGTAAAGTAGGCCACTGCAGCCTCGATAGATTTATACTATTCTTGGGTCACATAACTTATTTTAGCATTAGTTAAGCATGGACCTATATATATATATATATATATATATATATATATATATATATATATATATATATATATATATATATATATATATATAAAGACCCTCACGGGAAAGCTTGCTCCCAGACGGCGCGAAATATGTCACGCCCACTGGGGGGGGGGTTGAATTTTTTTTCATATGTCCGCACTTAAACCCACCCGCCAGCCCCCCATGTTGTTAAAAAATGATCACTCCCTAAGTGGAAAATCAACCAGACTTAGCCTATAGCTATACATGGGGCTGGTCCGTATTCCTATACTTAAAATAAATACTATGGTACCTCCTTTTCAATGATTTTATCATCAATTAATGCAAGGTTAATCGTTAGAATGGTTATACAATAAATAGGGTTTATAAAACTGAAATAAGCATGTTGATAGGCCGTGTAAAAGTGGAGTTATAGACTAGAACGTGATTTTGATTGAATAAATATAATGCAGCAATGTAAATTGCTGATAACTCGAAAAGTGAAAAGCCTGTGATTGGCTCCCAGGGGCCATCCATAAATGATATCATGCAAAATTTCACCTTTTTAGACCCCCCTCGTCATGTTTTTTTGCCAATTTTGCAATGCTGAAGGTATATGGAAAATCTGTTTCATCATGCCGGCCTGACCCCCCCCCTCCCCCCTTCAGCATGACTTCATTTGTGGATGGCCCCCCCATGAGTTGAGCACTCATCCTGTTGCATCAGCACTCCCTCACCCAGGTTATTAGCACCGCCAAGTCACTATTCGCATAACTCCTGCCAAAACTGTGCTATTCGCACCACATTGCCAAAAAAGGCAGGAAAGTTGATACATGGATCAAAATCATATATACCATCACCATTGGAGGCAAAAAGTGTCTTATGGCTGCCAACCAACTGAGTCTGTACATTATTGACAATTTGAAAACTTACAAAACTTGGTAATGAAATACCTTTTCCTGCAAGACCCCTACATCACCTCCTTTAATGGCACTACAAATTCATTAAGTAATTCTGCCTCTTATATATAAAATTTCCATCTTTTTTTATTCGCACCACCAAAATGACTGAAAGTGCGGTGCCCTGGGTGTCTCCTTATAACTCGCTTTTCGAGTTAAATATTCCAACCTTCGGGCTCATACTCGGGGCAGGCTTATGCAAGACTATAATGCGTTTACCCAGGCTTGTACACGGAGCAGGCTTATACACAGGGCCCGGATTATACACGAGGAAAAACATGAGGCAATATATAGGGCCTACAGAGAAAACTCTGAAAACGCAAGTAGGCTTACATGTAGGGAAAATCCTCGATAAACATTCCGTATTAATAATCAAGTAATGGGCAGGCTTTTTCGATTGAAACAGGTAAAATTATCCCCTCCTCCTCAAGGGGGTTGGACCCCCCCCCCGCCCCCCTCTGCCCTTTCTCAATCAAGGGGTCGAAAAGTCACCACTGCAATTACTACTCAGCAAATATTATGTTAACTACCCTTAGGCCTATGACTGATTCAATACAGTAGAACTCTTAGGGAGTGATCATTTTTAAAAGGAGAGGTAATTTTTTTTCGTGGTGGGTTTGAGGAGGGGGGGGTAAATCTCTTTCGACCCCTTGACTGGGGGAGGTGCAAAATACTCTTAACCCCCTCTGAGGCCAGGAGTAAAATGATTGTTTCAGTGAAAAAGCTAGCGCATTACTATAGGTTCAAAGGGCACATTCATGTGTGATTTTTGGCTCCTGGGGGAGGGGGCTAATCTTAGAAAGGGAGGGGGCAACATTTCAATAAGAGCTTTAAATCATCAAGGGTAGGCCTACAATATGACATTGTATTCTGCAACGGAGCTTATCTTAACCAAGGGGTGTGAAATATCCAGGAAACGTGGGAAATCCAAGATTTTTTTCTTCAAGAAGATAGTTCCTGTGTAAATCCACTGAGAATTTATTTCACCATTTATATGGGGGGCCTAGGATATATACGTCGTTGGTTACGGTTAGTTAGGCCTCTGCTACGTCGCAGAGTTGTAGCTTCGGGCAAACATTGTCTCCACATGGTTAGGTAGCTGTAACATATTAGGAACTCCTCAATATAGGGGCCATCGGGCCATCCACAAATGATGTTGGGGGGGGAGGGGTGCTGTTAGGCCCGGCATAATGAGATTAATTTTCCATAATACCTTCGGCATTGGCAAAAAACATGAGGAGGGGGCGGGGTTGGTGGTGAAAAAGGTCAAATTTTGGATCACGTCATTTATGGATGGCCCCATTATTAGATCATAAGTAAGTGAATTACACGATTTTATTGACATTATTAGATTATCTTAAATAGCACATTGTAAATAAAGATATGAAATATCCCTATATTCTATAATTCTCATTAGTTGTGAATTACACGATTGTATTGATATAGAATATAGGATCTAGACATATAATTCTCATGTTTGAATAACAGTACATTGGTTTGTTTACCTGCAGACCCCAGGGGGGGGCGACTCAGCTCCAAATGTACTGGGAGGTGTGGTCATAAATTGGAGTGATATGGGTCTTTTTTCAGTGTCAAAATTGTGGGACTGTGAACTCACATATGGTTGGCTTTTTTCAGAGACTTACTCTGTTATGGTTTTGAGACTTTGGGTACAATAATACACATGTGTGTTCCCACAACTTCAAAGTACTCCCCTCGGGGAAAAGAGACCCTTTCTCCTGAGAAAACACTGAGATTTGGAAGTGAAGACCACCATTTTTGTTCAGAAACACTGACAATCATGTCGGCCCCACCCGTTTCAGTGACCTGACAAACTCCAACAGACACAACTGTCATACTTGCTGCACAGATATGGGTCAATTTTTCAGAATGAATTCACTGTTATGGGTCATTTTTCTATAGAAATTAGCCTACTCACATATGGGTTAGTTTTGGGGGCCCATGACCACACATCCCGGTAAAATAATTCCAAGTGATGGGCGCGCGATGTATAGATATCAGCTAACCCTCCTGAACTGCTTAGGCAAAAGAAAAGAGGGAGGGGGAAGAAAAATCCCCCCTCGACACTTTTCTTTATGATTTGGCTTTTTTGAGTTGCCTAATGAATTCTTTAAGAATAGAGACAGTTTATTCAAGTTTATTTCGAAAAGTGGGATATTATGGTTCTTGAAGTTCTAGGGGGGCATGACTGACTTGCTATTAAATAGAATGACAAAAAATCGAAAGTTGGGTTTTCAATAGTTTGATTAATTATCACCAGCGAAGGACCCATAACACCCTGATGAAGTGCCCATGGTACATGCACTCATGACACAAAAAGGTGGCTGTATTCATGACATCTGCGGCATATTGCAACATCCCCGACGACAGCATAATGGGGTAGGCCTCAAACCGTCAGGATACCAGTATGTGCCGCCCATCTGGGACGCCCATAGTGCCTTACAATAGTGCCTTACAATAGTGCCTTCAGGACTACGACTGCTCGACTACATCCTATGTACATAGTTATTTAGAGATAAATGATTCTCCAGTAAAATCCTTGATTTTTTTTTTCAGATCGTCTGTCTATATATATATATATATATATATATATATATATATATATATATATATATATATATATATATATATATATATAATATTATATTGAAATAATCACCAGATTACCTATATGCCTAGTTTGAAATACCAACAACATGCCAATAACACCCTCATCACCCACGCCTGGATACCGATAAAAAGGTAGGCTTACCAAGGCCTACTTTTGACAACAAAGATATTACTGCATAGTCTTTGTATGTTCCCTGTTGCTACCTGTTGTCATCCAGGTGGGGGTCCCAGGTGTTAATATCACAATTATATCACCTACAGGATGCTGGAAGATTGGTCCCATACCAGGAGGTTGCTGCACAATATGCTACAACGGCTCAGACACTACGATTTGAAATCCTCCAAATCATAGTACTTATGTGATTGTAGGTATTAACCTACATGCGATTGCTCAGCAAGATCACCCCTGAGCCCTTATGTCACCAATGATATAGATGTTGGTATGCTATGCTAATTCAGCAGCTGTATTTATGGTACCGGTACGATTTGAGCCAGGCTATTCATGGCATGGTCTTGTGAAATAACCTACAGGCCCAATATCTGACCACCCGCAGTGCTGCCAACTCCAGCTGGATATTACAATTTTGACACTTGTAACTGGAAATCGAATATTTTGCATGTAGAACAAACAGCGCAACAATTATTTATCTTCACCATTTGGACTACCTGTACTGCAACAGCATAATGAAGCTTTCCCTTATTACTACATTGTACTACCAATATTTATAACATGGGACCCGGTTTCTTGGGGAAATCTTAGGGAGTGGTCATTATTTATCAACAGGGGGGGTGGTGGGTTTTCGCACGGACGCGCGGAAATTTGTTACGCCCCCCCCTCGACGGCACCCCTCTTTGATCTATAGTAGTGCGCGGGCTTTTTTGCTAAAAAGAGGGTGAATTTTTTTAGCCCCCCCTCAAGAGGGGTCAAAATTTTTTTAGCCCCCCCTCGGGAGGGGTCTGAAAATTTTACACCCCCCCCTCAAACCCACCCTCCCCCCCCTGTTGATAAATAATGACCACTCCCTTAATGCAATATAAAATAGCAAGTGGAAAGACATATTTGTATTATTGATAATGACGATTTTCTCTATGCACAAGATGTTTTAGTCACCTAAAAATATTTCCAGGGTTTAGTTTAATAGGAATCTTGAAGAACTTGATTGTATAATTCGGCCATACAAATGAGAGCTCAACCATAGTGATTGATGAGTTAGTAGGCCGACTTCATCCAGAAGAACCATGGCTGTACCTTTTAATTCATTTACAAGCAATGCACCTTAAACAATCTTCACAATGACCCTTCAATGACATCTTCAAATGACAATTAAAGATAATATGGTCCATTGATTTAAATCCCAGTGAGATATGTTAGTGTCTTATTGTGATTTCATGCTACAAATAAGTTACCATAGCAACATGTAAGACATTAGGGGTCTGTCCAATTGTAAACAATTGGGGGAGACGAAAGAAATTACAAACATTCCCCCAGCTGTGTTACTTATATAATATATGTAGCCTCATGAAACAAGGGAGTGTGGATGGGGGCTCCCCCATGTCACATGTCAATTTTAAAAAAATGGTCATGGCACTTGTCACTTAAATCCCCATGTCCCATCTAAGAGCCTATCATGTCCCATGTCGAATTTAAGAAAGCACCTATGTCATGTCACTAATTGTTTTGCCTCATGTCACTAAGGCCCATGTCACATGTCGATTTTAAGAAATGGCCATGTCACCATGTCGAATTTATTGGTCCATACCCATGAACAAGCCACAGTTTCCTGTCAGAATAGGACCCAGTTTGCCATGAGAATAGGCACATGCAGTGAGCCTGCAGTAAGGACAGTGAAGTGGCACCATCTAGTGAGTATTGAAAGAACTAAGTCCCACCAGCTAAACCCAGGCCATATCTGCACACTACCTATTGCAAAAACAGTCAACCAAAATCAACACATTGGATCAAAGAGAGAAAAATCTTTTCAACCAATCACAGCACAGTAATAATTCAGTGCGGAACACCCCAATATTATGCCAAAAAATTTACGCGTGCAATGCACGACTGGCCCAGGTCACCCACTACCTACCGTAGGGGACTGTCAATATAGTGACAGTGTCGGAGTCGTCAATGCTTAAGGCTATGGAGGATGCACCCATTATTGCGCGTCATTTTCATTGGCGAATAACTCCTCTCGATCTGGCGAGTTAAGCATTGCACAATATCAGCAGGTGTTGAATAAGGTTACATATTAATGTTAAAAAGGCATGAGACAGTGTAATTTTCCTCCATTTTGTTATAATCCAGCAGTTTCGATAGCACCGTAAGGCGATCGTCTTGCTGTCCGCCATTTTGGAATTGATGTTCTGTGTGCATCGATTTAACTTGAAATTAATGGCTTTTTGAATAAATCCATTCATTTCGGGCAATATTAATCAAATTTAATCGAATATACCCTATCCATTTACTGTTATAAAATAAAATGTGACGACCGGTGACTCTGTGTGCATGCATCAAGTCTCCAGACCGGGAGTGAGGCGGTCGACATAACAAAATTATAGTGGTCTGATTTACACACTCATATACCAACAGTCTTAACCCGTCCTACACAGAAAATCCCACCTTACCTGCTGAAAAAAAGCGTCTTAATTGCCCAATTCCCATAGGAGTCAATGTGTTATGTCGACCCCCTGTCGACCGCCCAATGCAATCCTATGGAGCCTTATTTTCATGAGAAAGTAAGTCAAACATGTCAGGTTTTTTCTTCAGTTTTTTTCATAGGTAAAATTTTTTTTTCCCGGGAATCGTTACCATCGACAGAAAGACATGGATCTAAGGAACATGCATCAACTTTCCATTAATTTCTAGACCCCTTCTTTGTATAAGCAATTCCCACTTAAAGTCAGCCATTTTGATCAACTAAAAATGCTGAAAACCCGCCTTCAATGACCCAGGAGGACCTGGGCCAATGAGCTGTATTTGAGTGTAAACTATAATGGGAGCTGGCCTATGTTATGACTACTAAAGACCTGATTAGGTAATTAAGAAAGGTTATTTATAACAACCCGTCTCCCATAAAAAACGGATATGGGCTTATTTAGACCAATTGCACTGCCATTTTAATGTGCCTATCTATGTCTGAATAGAACTCATCATATATGTAGGCTGTAAGCAGGGGAGGGGGGGGGGGTTATTCAGTGAAATCGATGATAGGAATACTGGGACACCTCCAGAAGTTGCTACTTATAATGAGATACAAGAATCTGGGGTTCATTTTTTTTGGTCACTCTAACCCCCTGACTACCCGCTACGAAATTAAAAAGTTGGGAAAGTATTGAATAAATTCCTTCTTTTTTTTTAAATTAATTCATTTTATTTATTGTTATATTGCCAATGTTAGGCATCTAATCTCTCTAGGGTAATCAAAAATGTACTTCATATCATTTAAAAAAAAATATATATCAAGAAGTCAAAATAACGTAATTTTGAATAAATGTGGATCAACATGGTAAAAGGTATGCCCACGCACCCCCTCGCGGGCGTACCTTTTACCGTGTTGATCCACTAAATGGATTTAGAGAGATCTCAGAATCTATCTTTTTGAAGACAAGAAAATCGAATTTCCGTGTTTCCTCGCAGATTTCACACCTCTGTTCTGAAAATACATTGAAAATACATGTTGATCACCGAGGTTCAGGCCCAAAGTCGGGGAGATAAAAAACAGGAAAATTGAACAAGAGTGCGTCGCCAATGACCCAAGGGATCCTGGGCTAATTAAACAGAATTAAACCACTGTTGGATATAATGGAAATGCCCGACAAAACAGACCCAACAAATGCCCATTAATACAACAAACTTCAAATACCTTTGTAACGTTACATTTGATACAGTATATTTATTAGTAAAATGCGTACAAAAGATCAGCGAGGCATAGCTACTTTAGCGTGACTTGATATATTTACAGCTACGTTGTAGAACTGATCTTGGACAATGGATGAAAGTTGGAAATATCAAATCTATTTATGAGAATTACATGTACTTCTCAGAGTGTAAAATAATTTATTCTCATATGTATACACAAATTATTATCATTTCATAGCAAAGCATTCACATTGATACACTTGAATTCTTAAGTTATCTAGATCTGGAATTCGAGGAAAGGTTAGTTGAGTTACGGTAAGACTGTAAGTGTGGATACCATCAACATAGGTTGCAACATAATACATTAACACAAACTGTTACATAAAGAGCCCAAACTGATGCACATCACGACTCCTTTTCTGCTGCACACGAAAAAAGCATTCCATTTCACTATACATCCCATCTTAACATTCCCCCTGGGAAGGTGTGACAATAGATAGAGGGTAGCTCTTAATGTGTAAGAAGCACAGTATTTCAAATATTTGATCCTTTTTTATCCTATTCTGAACCTTTGTTTTCAGTGATTGTTTTAATCACCTGTACAGCCAACATACATGGTTTGTATGCTGCGCGAAAATTAGGAATATGACTATTTGTTAGAATAACTTCTGTTTCTTGTAGAATCGATCCGATCCATTTTTATCTACAGCTATTTTTACCCCCCTATTAGAAAACTGCAGTTCAATAAAAATGATAGCACAGTTAAACAATGTTATATAGTTTTAAGTAGCAAAAGACAACACTCACCATTGAATTTTATACTTGTCCTAACAGCCAGATGATAAACTAAATCAAAGCTGACATGAAGGAAACATAAGGTCTAGGCTTTAAATGTTATGAATTAACATTTATGGTGGTTCTGATAATTTCAAACTATTGACTACTAAATCATTTAACTTAATGAAGAGAGGCAAATAAGAACTCTGCACTATGAAGTTTATTACAACTAAGTTGAGCAATGTGAACTGAGTATTTTAAACTATACCTAGTTTTTCTTTGCGTTCCTATTTTGAAACCTAAAATCCATATGGATTAATCTATTTTTTCCTACACTTCAATATCAATGTTCACTTTCAAAGTCTTAACTTCAGTATTCAGTATTGAATGAGGATTTAATGTGATAGATTTACTTGGAAACAGATTAACCACATAGCACACTGGAAACCCTATGCAGTATCATACACATACTATGAACTCTGATGAGGTTCTTTGAATATTTGAAACACACATATATCACTACAGAAGGCAACCATGAACACAATGAAGTGGAACTGATGATTTGGAACTTCTTTGGTGGGTGTTATCAGTGGTATAACTGTCATCAGTGATATAACCGAGTGTCGTCATTGATAAAACTTTGTGCCATCAATCACATAACTTCACTATTGAAGTTAAGAATCTATGTATATGAAAAATACAACTGAATATGACTGTAACAAAGTCGGTGGTAGCATTCGGTGGTAGTGGAATGGTGGTACTGATACACATAGCAACGTGGGGATCTTTTTTTCCTCTTTTAGATACAAGAAAGTCACAAGTTCTGGAGAGGTCTTGCAGAGGCGACAAAGTCAGCGATGTAATTAAAATTAAGACAATACATTTGGTTGGTGCACACAATGTATCATGTAGCAGAAATTGGATTCTTTAGATCAACTCATAGACAGGTAGAAAAAGATGAGCATTTGCTCATGAGACGATCAATTGGCACATTTTAAAGGTTTAAGTTGATGACGGATGAGAGAGGAGCATTTTGAAAGGTTTAAAGTGGTGAAAGATGAGAGAAGATAATGTTCATCTTAGTACCATGTATGATATCATCAATAACTAGTGGGGAGGAGGGTGCCTTATACTTTTGAATTCATATATCGAAATGATTTACATTCCTAGTGACAGGGCCTTATTCAATCACATAACTTTAGGAAAAAGAATGAATTGTGAATTTCATTTTTCACATTTACAACATTCTGATGTAATATTGTCCCCAATCTATGAGCCTAGGAAAAAGGTACAGGCAGAAGTTAGGCATTTGTATTGGTTGGTGGGATTAAGGTATGAATATTGCCTTTCAGATCTTAGGCATTCTGGCATTGTTGATATATTCATTAAAATAAAGCAATAAATCATGCTCACACTGGATGTGATCTCTCAATATTTGCAAAGTGAGATATATAAATTCTCAAAAAAAAATTGACCATTCATTTTCTATATACAAAATCCTTCATTATAACTTAATATTGCACAAAGGAAGATAACAACAAAGACACACAGGTCATTTGTGTGTGACAATAAGTTCAAGAACAAGTCAAAATTTTACCAAAATACTACCGGTAATGGCGATTCAAAGGTTGAGGGTATGGACACCCTTGTTTCTATACCCCCACGGTTTTTTTTAAAAAAAAAAATACTTAAATTTTCTAACTGTAGTAGATACATTAATATACTGCTCTGAGCTCAGGAAAAATGGTGGGTATGAAGATATCAAATATCAGGAAATAGGGAGATGTCATGGGTGCATGCCGTCAACCATTAAAAGATGTGGTGGTACACTGAACTGTAATGGACACATCCACTGAACCTATATCTCACATATGCAAAGAGTGAACATAGGTTTTAAAAGTATATTAGAAACCCCTGTGGATAAAGTTGTATCTCACACCTGGCATCAAATGGGATGGATCCATTTTCCTTGTCAAGTATTCCTAAATATAACACTTTTACACTTCCATCTAAGCAGCATCAGGCTTTCAGAACTTGTAATGTATAAATCACAATACATGCAGTTTGTACAATAAGATAACATGTCCTCAGACACCAATGTACATATCAGACAGTGCAGATCAGTCCAAGATCTATGCAGATCAGTTATGACATCAGAGATATATCAACAAAACCTTTAGACATATCATGGAGCTATGGTGACAATGTTCATATGCAGAATAGGATCAGGTGTTGAATTGTGGTACAATGTAGACCAGGATATCATAGATACCAGATTAGTACATGTTACAAATTGTAACTGCCTTGTTTAATTTCCACTGAACAACAACATAGCTATGACCACTGTTACTACAACATAGGCACGACTCGATACTTGACTATGGCTACAACATCCTATACACGACTGTCCCCACGCCAAGCGGTCAGACACATGTAGCACACTCCGACACACACTCATCCTGTATTCAAATACAGATTTTGTGCATACCAGGAATCACTGCCATGGCCAAAGACAGGCAAGTAGTAGTAAAACAACACCTTAGTGATACAATATAAATACTGGTTAAAGTATCTCTATAATATTCATTCTATGTAGGAAGAGACTTTTTGTCTTCCTTTAAAACAAAATGTAAGTGTCTGGTCCTTCTTATCCATAGATTGCAAGGGGGCTGTAATGGCTGTACAGCAGTCATTCCAAGTTTGTGCAAATTCTGAATTCACTTACAACATGGTTACAACAGCAACATGTTGCGCTACATGCGGCAAGGTGCAACGCTCGGTGTTTCAGTACGGTATACTGTGTCATCATTCCACTGTGTTTGTGCATGTACAACAGGCTGTCATAACTTATTGGTAATGATTCTCTATGCAAATGTTGTACTAAGCACAACATCAATGCTACATCTACAATTGCATCCCAAATGCCTTATGCGTACATCCACCTTCACTGGGGGGACATTTCAACCGACTAGTTTTTAATCCACTGTCCAAGGTACGGCAGAAATCCTTAAGACACAGAGACGATGTGCTTTTACATACCACCTTTTTTGATGGTCTGATATGAACCGGCAGTATTTTGGATTTCTATTAATCACACATCATTCTGGGTTTATTACAATAAATTATCACTGTATACTGGAACCCTAGTTGCACACTTATGACTGCCACATACAATAGTTTTTACTGTCTAAGCTATAATAATCCAGGTGGGAAGCAATACAAATTTTATTAGCATCCATTTGAGAATTCATCTGTTCTCATGTACAACAACTTGGGGACAACAAGTACGCTTTTGGGTTTTTGTTTCTTGTGATTGAATGAACATATCATAGCGGACAAAATTGTACAATATGAAGTCATAATAATAATAATTATTGTCTTCGCACATGAAAAATAGAGATAAATACAGCAAATTCATTACAATTCTTAGTGAAAAATAAACGATACTTCTGACATTGTTATTGCAACTTAAAGTACTAGTGCTTTGACATTTAACACGTTGAAAGAAGCAATATTATTTTGCTGCAATATTGTAGTTTACATTATGAATTTAGGGATATTCATTATCATTCAGTATTTTACACATGCAGGTTTCCAAAGAACACTTTCTGATGAACACATCAGATATTGCAACTACGCTAGATACTATGAGTCTGAGTGACTGACATTTTAGTAGAAAGATACATAATATTAATACTATAAGTTTACCTTAAGAGTAACCAATGTTTCAATGACCCGCAACTACACTTTTCTTCCTGAATCATCAGTTTTATTTTAAATGTGCTTATTATATATATGTCCTGAGGACTGGAAGATAGATAGTGGGTACTTTAGATAAAATGTCCTTTTTACCACTTACTCGGTCTAGAGGAGACCTGGGATATAAGTTAAGACAAAAGTTACAGTTAATGAGCAGGGTGGTACCTGACCAGGCTGGTCAGAAAGACCTTGTTGCACAATAATAATGGTCAAAAGGAAGCTGACTGCTATTGGTGGTGAATAAATGCTGGATGCTCTCATTGCTGTCCATCTTCCTGCTATGACTTGACACCTCACACTTTCTCGAACTCTCAGGTGTGCTAGGCGACCCACGCTTTAAGAACTGTTAACCGACCGTACTATTTTTTATAATTCATATCATCAAATGTTGTCTTCCCACTGGTAGGGCTCTTGAGATGTAGGTGCTTTTAGGGTCACACCTCTCATGTGCAGTCTGTCAGTGGCAGTCCTTATCATCTTCCCGGGTCGTGCCAGACACATCTGGAATCAGGAGCTAACAGTGCTGAGCCGGTCCAGCATTATAACTGCCGTTATATCCGTTTTGTGAAATTGGCTGGGAAGACGCCCCTGTCACTTTTGCCGTCTCTCATACCCATCAGCCATCCTTCGTCCTAAAAGAAAAGGGTTTAGAATATCTGTCATTCATGTGTAAACGTATGTGCAATAGTCAGTTGGATAGAGGCCATGGGTAATACAAAAATGTACACCAATTCATAGAAATATAACTACCAGTACTCAAAGAACATATTTTGCAAAGCCTATTAGATTGCCCACCATCAAAATATTTTACATTTGACTTACAACGGGAGGAGCAATTAGATAAATCTGGAAAAAATCTTAAAGCCCAATGAGAGCTTGTAGACATGGCATTATCTAACATACCTGATCATCTGGGTCATCAAACGGCACTACATTAATGATTTCCCCAGCTTCAAACGATAACTCATCTGTGTCTTCTCCCGCATACGGATGAGTAGCTTGAACCTACATAAGCAATGTAAAAAGTGAGACTTCTATTTCAGTATGCTGTCACATTATCTCAACTGGTAGTCTGATTATATATTCTATCTTGTTCAAAAGTGGGATATCTGTTATAGAAGAATCATCCAATTCTACACTTCTCACAGCTGGATTTCCTCCTTATATACACCTACTGATTGGGCTTTATTCTACAATGACAAAACTGCATTTGTAAATAAACTATTGGATCATTTTATATACTTATTTATTTTTATTATACATGTATTAAGATAGTGGTCAGCCTTTGGGTATTCAAGTTTAGACAGGTGAGTTCACACTTTGTACAACCTCCACTATCAAAAACTCTCATCATACAAAACCATGTCATCTTGATTTAAAATTGTACTTACGACACAAAATGAAACCCAATATTTCCAAACCAACATTCAAATACTATATTTATGTGAAATGGTAAAACTCCCAAGTTAGTTCCTTTACAAATCAACTGAAACTTTCTTAAAGGGGAAACAATCTAGAAAATAACCAATCTCTGTACTGAAGCACATACAATGGAGGTCTCAGCCCTGGAAATACAACATTCACCTCAGAATTAGAGTTTTAACACATTCCTATTCAAGAAGATTTTTTTCCCTTTACAAATATCCAAACGAAGAAAAAATAAATTCAGGTTTTAACATGAATTAACCTGATCTTGATAACCTCTACTACTTTCTACAAACCTAAATATTATCTTTTTTGTCCTTGACCAAAATTTCCTCTGAATCACATGATACAAAACTGAATAATAAGGCTTGACATCTTGCTACATATATGATTTGAGAGTCATTACTACCGGTATGTTTTAGTAACACTAAACGTGTAAATCAGCACGTACGAGGAATCTCAGGGCCTAATCTATTGATTTACCTGGTACAAGACTCCTCTTGGAAGTTTGTCTTCTATGGGCTGGTTGTTGATTGGCACCTTGTATATGTCATCACCACGCGGCTCCGGAACTTCATACGGACTGGACGTTGACCCCACTGGAACCTATACCAATATACCAATGTCAGTTATGATTTCTGTTTGAAAGTTTGGATGAAGTACCTTAGCTACTATATGTGTTATATGTTTCTTCCTTACACAGCGTCTGAAATGTCACAGCAGTATGCAAACTTTTACAGGCTAATTCAAACTACATGGTCCTTTGTTTTTAATATTTGAGCAGATTTGTTATTGCATTACTATAGAAAGGGCATCGTCAGTATCATTCATTGTCTTACATAGATTGTTTCAGTGTAATTAGAGTGACTTCAGTACCAAGATAGTAGAGGAAAACTGGTGTTTCATAGGATACTTATAAAGGATATACCGTAGTAAAGCACCTGTTCTTTTTCAGATTATAAGGGTAACTCGTACAAAATTTTGGTGCAGGTTAATTGTGAGTAGAAGATATATTCATTATGGGTTACCAACTACCCTAAACTGTTCTAGTGTAAATTTGCAGCAACTTTGTTCACAACACAAATAGTCATGCATGTTAATGTATCACAAATGTTAATAAATACCGTAATCTCCCGCGTATAAGGCGCGTCTTATACGGGGGGGGGTTTAGTTCTCATTGGATCCACAAGGGTTACACCAAGACCTTTCTTTTGATATCTTACATGCCCCCTTGGTCAAAATAGGACAAAATGGGGCCCAGGAGGGCCCAAGGTGGCCCAAGCTACCCATTGGTTTTTGAATTTTGAAAATTCATTCAGTAGAACCAAAGTTATGAATTTTTCATTTTTTTGAGAATTTTCCAAAACTCTAGGTGCACCTTATACGCGGGCTGCGCCTTATACGCGGGAGATTACGGTAGCTAAGGCAAAGGAATAACATCAAAATAACTGTGACATTGGAGGTTAGAGGTGATTAACAATGAAAGCCCTGTAATCAGGATATTCAAATTTGTGGACCCTGATTAAAAAGTGATGCAAATGATGCAAACTGACATCAACAAGGGCAAATTTTCAGGGGGTGTCGACTTATCTCTTTCTTATAATTAAATCATATTAAATAATTAGTTGGGTATAAAAAGGGAACACACTGACTCCATGAGGTGAATGTATAATGTCCCCAACATCAACAATATTATCCAGGACATGTTGATACAAAGCGACAATGTAGCTTTGAAATATGCGAAAACGATGAGTCTGGAGGTGTATGGCAAGCTATAAAGATGTGGTCATTAATCCAAGGTTACAAAAACAAGATGGAAACCTGCCCAATCAAACCTTAATGAGAAGAGGCCCTGCTTCAACAACAGCAAAGCTAAGGCTATCATTGGATTCCCAATGGAAACAGCAAACTTGTTTAAGATGCTCTTCTGGAGTAACAAGACTTCACAAAGATTTTGTTTCTCAACAAACACTAAGGCAGACTTTTGGGGGATGCTTTCTACTTGCATCGTTTTCATAGGTGTACACTGTCTTAACAGGCATGGTGTAGGCCTTTGTGCGTAATGTAGACAATGCTGGGATAACGCTCTTGTTAACGAAGTGCCTGAAACGGGCCAGTGGCGGTAGACCGGGATGCTGGTCAAGTGACAAAAGTACATCCAGTGTATATAATTAAGATAAGGCTAGTCTCCATATCTTACATTGGCTAACTCCCATCCAATCCCATACCAAAGAAGATAATTAAAGAAAATAATTAAAGACACCACACTTAAAATTACAACTGAAAATGAAATAGTGGTAAAGAGGGTTAACTAGAGCTAGTATTAGTAACGTAGTAGGGAAGGAATATGAGACAACAACTACTACCGACCCAATTAGAGAAACACTTACAGAAATGTTCCTTCTTTTCTATAGCATAATTTTATGTGCAAAATTTGTGAATTGTGTCCTAATTAATCAACTAGAATAGCAATGATTGATAGAAAAGAAAATCATATCTTTATCATCCAATTCAGAAGTTAAGACAACACAGACACTGACAACACAAAAGCACTACTGTTTATCCGAAAAAAGGTTAATCAAAGCAGAATAAAATGGGCACCAACGAGCGGTCTGTCCATGTGTCGCTTCCTGAGTCACAGAAAGGCCAGTAAAAATAGCCAACATATCTGCCAAAGACACTTTTCTGAATAGAGTAATGTCTGTATTGAATGTTCACCCTTTGGACAATTTGATTTTATATAATCAATCCATCATGATCGATTACCATTGTATATCTACTTAATTTCTCAGATGAACATTTCTGTGGATGTTGTTGAATGTTGTGAGAATTTATACCGGCCACGTATCACTTTGAATATTTAATTTAAGTTATGATGGAAAGCTTGTTCACCATTTTGCTGGTATATAATGTGTTACAGCAATTCTCCAGATCTTGAAATAAAGTTGTAATTTTATTCACTTTATATTTTGGGTTGTAGCTTTTTTCTTAATCTTAAGTATAGGTATTTCTGGTTTATAACTATATTCATGTGTGACAGTGGCCATGGTTTGTATTCAGTTAGTAGAACTGTCACCAGGAAACGAATCACCTCTTCGACCTGCCCGCCGATGGTAACGGGTTCATAGTCCGGCTCAGCCGTGCTGTCCCGAGCAGATTTGGGGCTGTGTTTAACTACCATATCATCTTCTTCCTCATCATGTCCATTTGCTTTGTGGTTCATCAACTCATCAGGCTCTGTTCCAGGAAAAGAAATGAAATTTTTAGTCACTGTGAATGAGATTTTCTCACAAGTTAAAAATATTGCTAATAATGTATATAGAAAGTTTACATTTATTACATATGTCTGGTTTTGTGTGCCAACCTCCTCCTTAAAATTATTACATATGAGAATATCAAATGTGCTATTTACGACATAAGAGCACATAGAAATAGGTTGTGAAAAGTTGTACTCATCACATTTTACTGTGTGAAAGGTGGTACCATTACATAATACACATATGATATGAAAGGTGGTATTCTTGTATAATATCGTATGGAAAGTAATATTCATTACATACCGTAATCTCCCGCGTAGAAGGCGCAGCTCGCGTAGAAGGCGCACCCCCAACTCAGAGAAGGCCTTTTCACGTAGAAGGCGCACGTACCTCCTCTGGATCGATTTCTGGAAAAACCCGCGTATAAGGCGCCCCCCCCAACTCACAGGGGGGCTGTTTCGCGTAGAAGGCGCCCCCCCTCCCCACCCCCCTATATGAGTTCAAGCTGTCATCGGCACATGGTCGGCTTAAAAAAACGGCGAGCAAATCTACAGCGACCGGTCTGCCGCGGTGCTGGCTATATGAGTTCAAGCTGTCATCGGCACACGGTCGGCGTCAAACCCGCCGAGCGCCCGTCGACACCTCCCGGTCTGCCGCGGTGCTGGCTATATGAGTTCAAGCTGTCATCGGCACACGGTGTGACGGTCGGCGTCAAACCCGCCGAGCAAATCTACAGTGACCGGGCTACCGAATTGCTGGCTATATGAGTTCAAGCTGTCATTGGCGCATGGTGGGCCTTATCCCCGGCGAGCGCGTCGACACCTCCCGGTCTGCCGCGGGGCTGGCGCTATGAGTTCAAGCTGTCATCGGCGCATTTTCCCAAATGAGATGTTGGAAAAACCAGCGTATAAGGCGCACCCCAAACTCAAGGCAGTTTACCTCCCGCGTATAAGACCCATGAACGATCTGATTCGCGTATAAGACGCGCCTTCTACGCGGGAGATTACGGTAGCAGTATAAAGGTTTGACTCATTACAGGCTAGATGAAGAGTCAGCTCAGGACTAATTGAAACAACCCGATACCTGCTTCTCGCGGTGTAGTCCTGCGATCGCTCTTTGGATTGTTTTCATCAATGTCGTTGGGTAGGTCGACATTATAGAAGGTTGAAAGGTTACCCGAGTGTTCTGAGCCTTCCTCAGATGGCTGCCTATCTGCTGCCATAACACGACCCCTACAAATAAATATGCACAAAATGCGTTTATCCCTTTAATGTTGGCATATTGTCCAAGGTGTTTGATCACAACTAACTATGCATAATGAAAGTAAAAGGAGATAATGAACTATTCCGTTTTTTAGGTTTGTGGGAAAGTTCGAAACATAATGATTAGTACAAAGCTCTTCTCATTGTAACATATGATATTATTTGCTATAGATTTGTCTGATCTGACTATTCAAGAATTTAACATCTTTTTTGCATCATATCAAGTTTGAATCAGGAAAATTGTCAGATATAAAGTTACATAGAGAATGGAAGATGTCATCACTAACCCGCGTATGGAATCAGCTTTGCCAAACATTTGTTGACTGGACTCATCTGCTAGCCGCTCTGCACAATTTGCTATTTGAGTCTTACACTGAAAAGAAAGCAGGGTACTTCTTGTTCATTTCGATATCATTCTCTGTGAAAAGCTGTAGGTATGCTTGTAACTACTAACAACTGAGAAAGGTAAAAGCAGGGAAAATATTGGACGGTAGACGTATATTATGGTATGTATGACTTACTTTAAACTAAAAAATCTGACTAAATGTTCAACCTGTTGGTTTAAGGGAAGGTTATAGGTTAAGTTAATGCCTATACTTGATCTCCCTTCTAAAATTCCCCCCTTTGAGAGGAGAAAGTGTACGTGAAATCAGACAAACCTGTATGGAGCCTAGTAATGTGACTAAAATATTGTCATGAATTATTTCTGTTAACCTGAAGGGTGGGCAGGGACTGAAACAGCAAACCGGGACAAACCTTGGCAGATTCCTCTTGGAACTTGGCTTCAGATGTGAAGAAGGCATTGAAGTTGGAGGCAAGAAAGTTAATCCGACTGTAAAGTGAGAATTACAAAAATTCATTGGTCTCTGCAGAAAGGTGATTCATTGAGAGAAACAAGTTCAGATTCGAATGGCTTTTGGATTCAGGTAAAGGTATCATCGGCATAAGAGAAGAAGCGATGGCCCTCCTTTCATGGTACATGTAGTATGTAAAGTGGAAATTTTTTCTGAGTAGTGAAGGAAACGTGGCACTTGATAACTTGGTACACAGTAGTATATGAAAAGTAGCATCCATTATATTTAGACATCTATTAGATTTTTGTAGTACATCTTTATGAGTACCACTCATTACATAGTAGTATGAAAAGTTTCATCCTTTGAAGTTTCACCCTTTACATAGTAGTATATAAAAAGTAGAACCCTTCACATAGTATTACATGTACACATGAAAAGAAGCACCCATTACATAGTAGTATATGAAAAGTAGCACCCATTACATAGTAGTATATGAAAAGTGGCACCCATTACATAGTAGTATACGAAAAGTTTCCCCCCTTTGCATAGTAGTATATGAAAAGTAGAACCCTTCACAGAGTAGTACATGGACACATGAAAAGAAGCACCCATTACATAGTAGTATATGAAAAGTAGCACCCATTAAATAGTTGGATATGAAAAGTTTCCCTCTTTGCATAGTAGTATATGAAAAGTAGAACCCTTCACATAGTAGTACACGTACACATGAAAAGTAGCACCCATTACATAGTAGTATATGAAAAATAGCACCCATTACATAGTAGTATATGAAAAGTAGCACCCATTACATAGTAGTATATGAAAGGTAGCACCCATTACATAGTAGTATATGAAAAGCTGCATCCACTGCTGCACATGTATACATATGAAAAGTAGCAATAATTAAATAGTAAATTTACAATATGAAAAGTGGCATTCATTATAGTAAAATTGGCTTTCATTCTAGTTGGCAAAGTGACACTCACTATGTAAGAGTGTAGGAGAATTGGTATATGGTACAGTATATCTTATTGAAATATTGCCGCTTACTTGTCATAGAGAGCTGGCAGTTCTTCGTGTAGTTCATTATTAAGTTCCTCATAGATCCTCTTCGACTCATTTAGTTCCTCTTGTGACTGAAGAGAAAATGCAAACATAACAATCCCAGAAATATTTCTTCACAAATTGCCATCATAAGTAAAATTTATAATGGGTGGAATAAAGAAGCAAGTAGTCCATGTGAAATAATTAGGGTCCGTAGTTGCTATAAAATTCCACCTACAAATTGACTCATATCTTTTTGCCAAAATGACTCCCCAATCTACCATTATATCCGGCTTTTTACGTTTTATGTCAAGGTGAATATTGAGACTCCACAGGAAACACACTAAGCCCTCGTATTGCACCCCTGCATTAAATAACCCACGGGAATTCCGCACGATGACGTCATACGCCCACTGCTCATGCGCAGCCCTTTTGAAACGTAAACATCCAAGATGGCGGCGGTCAGCATTGCGCATTGGTGGTAGGTGAATAATCGTTTAATTTCAATCTTATTGCTGAAATATCGATTGATTTTCCACTCAAACACCTTGACATAAATGTAAAGATGAACTCTGATCAGTTTGAGCTTCCTGTTTCTTCACTCGCGGGCCCGGACCCGCTCGTGAAGAAACGGTCAGCTCAAACTGCTCATCGTTCACCTTTACTATTATATTGCACAAGAAATGTAAAATGTTCCCTATTGTCGGCTTTCAGCATTAACTAAGTGTATGTTTCAGCTCACAAACTAGGGTGGCCTGGAAGCGGAGTGTTACCATAGTAACAAATTCTTTCAATTGATATACATTTACATACACAGGGATGAAAGTCACAGAGCACGAAAATCCCTGAAATGGTCCAATATCGGCCCAAAAACCTGAGTTTTTATATGAATATATAGAGTCCTGGAATTTCAAAATCCCTGAAATCAGGGAAATCCCTGAAGACTTTCATCCCTGCATACAGAGTATGTATTGGAGCAGGACATGTATTTGTCATACATCGGTATTTATGGATACTTTAATGATATACTTATTTACCTTTTGCAATTTGCTAACATCTTGTTTCTTTGCGTTTTGGCAGGTGGCTAAGCTGTGGCGGCAGCTGTCAAAGTCAGTCAATTTCCTATTCCTCTTGCTCACTTTGTTCTGAAAATATAGTAATTAAAGGTTGGGATTAGCGCATTGTATAGAGTGTTTCGAACACAAGTTTACCCACCTGGTTGATCATCATGACTATCTGATGTTAAGAAAATGTATATGGGTACAATCTTACTTATTACTTGCCTCTGGAGTGAGTACATTTCCTCTGCACGTAACCATATTAGATGCCCTGATTGAACATTCATACCCTTAGAACTGCGATGGTCCCTAAAGATTGGATGTGCAATAGATATTACTGGTGACTCGGGAATAAGACTAAGGGATAAATGGACAAAAGATAAATGAAACTGGGACGTCAGATGAACACTGAAGATGCACTTTGCTAGTTTCCTTTTTAATTATCCAAAATCAGATAGTGCACTGACCAACGTCCCTATCTAACAACATGAGACCCACTCCATTGTATCCTATATCTCACGACTGTGTACGGAGGAGTTACTACTTTAATAGACTCTTCTTTACTTTTAATGCCCTTATATGATGGAAATCTAGGCATTGATAGTCTAAACGATATTCTCTCTCAAGTGAAAGGGTGCTTGTTAGGATGGAATGTATCTTAGATTGAATTTGGAGCGTCTATATTTTACATATAGGACCTTTACTACTAACCTACCAACAAGAAGTACCCATGCTCTCAAAAGACTCCATTACATTAGGTGTCAACCTTAAGCTGTACCCAAGTGTCATCATGCAAGTGCACCTTGATGTCTGTGGCTGTCTTTCAGCTATACCCATATATTGTAAAGAGCTTTTTAGACATACTAGGGTACATTTCCGAATGCTTTGAGTAGAGCATGTAGGTAGTGCACTACCTTTGAGTAGTGCCGCTGTGATATGTCGTTATCTATGCTTAAATATCAGGGGGTGGGTTAGGCATCAATATTCACAACCTTTGGTTCCAAGCCAAAAAAAATTCCATCACCTTTTCCTTTTCAACCCCTTACTTCTAAAGTTGCTTCTGAGGTTCCCTCTGAAATTGCGTAAAAGGTTGGTTCATTGCATAAAGTATTACCGGGGTTGTCCCCAATTCAATTTGCGTCATTGTACTGTATAAAGCCTCGCATATAAGGTACGGCTTATACATGAAGATAGACCCTTGCTGCACCCTATCAAATCTACCTAAGGTCAGGGTGTGGCTTATAGGTGCACATATTATACTATACAACAGTATAGGACAGCTCTAAATCAAGCCCTAGGTCACCTTTAAGGGCTGACATGAACTCAGGGTGTGGCTTATAGGTGCACATATTATACTATACAACAGTATAGGACAGCTCAAAATCAAGCCCTGGCTGCACCTTTAAGGGCTGACATGAACTCAGGGTGTGGCTTATAGGTACACATATTATACTATACAACAGTATAGGACAGCTCAAAATCAAGCCCTAGGTCACCTTTAAGGGCTGACATGAACTCAGGGTGTGGCTTATAGGTGCACATATTATACTATACAACAGTATAGGACAGCTCAAAATCAAGCCCTAGGTCACCTTTAAGGGCTGACATGAACTCAGGGTGTGGCTTATATGCGAGATGTGCCTTAGAAGCAAGGTCTACAGTACTAGCAATAAATGGACAAACCATAGTCTACACCTTACCTGGTCAGACTTATTTAGCAGTTCCTTTCTGTAGCAGCGCATAAACACAATATCCACCATTGTACCAAACATGCCGAATGTCATATAGTCAATCACTTTTCCTACCACCGCCATCTTCGCTGGTTATAGATTTATTTCATTTGTAGTTTTTGTTTGGTTGATAGATTGGTCCATTGATACAGCAGAAAATATCAATGTTTTCTTCCCTTTATCAATACCCGGTGGGCCATTTCATGTCGATTATTAACACAGTCCAATCAGATAATCCTACTATGTGATGACTTCACAGAGTAAAGTGTTCCAGAGTAGTGAACGCTCCAGTGTACAATATCTTTATTCACAGGTTACGTGAACTGTATAGTTATTCATATGATCGGATGTGCAGCTCTTTGGCAATGGTTCTGCTTTCAGGATCGATATATGCAAACCTCATGAGAGTTGTATATACATCGAACCTGTATAAAATGTGAGACTGCCCAGTCATACAGTTATTCCTCTCCTTCCTGTATTATCTATTTAGTAGCTGTCACTTATTCCAAATAACTGCGCAAGCGATGAAATATCCGCTAAATCGTCTCCGCAGTAGATAGTTTGAAAACAGTCAGCAGCTATAATGGACTGCTCAGCTAATCTCCAATACCATTTACTCCAACCACTGAGCTGCTCATACTCCCACCATGAACTGCTCACTCAGTGTTACTAAACACACCCCTGGGAGCACATCACTCATTTAAGCGTAATGCCTGTACATACAGTTCAAACACCTCCAAAAATCACCCAGATCAAGCGAGTCGCTTTTTGCGTTCACAATAAAGGCAGGATGTAATAGCTGATTGGCATGCCAGTTAATGCTGTATGTATAACGGCCCCGCTGGTGCTAGACTGTATGGGTAGAGGTAAATAGTTAATGAGCGCATGGGTCAACCGGGTTGGGGCTTTGCTCCCCGTGTAACTCATTTAGTGTAGTTAATAAATCACCCAGTGGTGCTTTTAATAGGGCTGATGTTTATGATGCTTTGTTGCACAATATTGTCAAACATCAATTTTGGACTATTAACAGAAGCGATATTTTGATATCACTGGTAGTAGCTGATAGACATGTTTAGCATGTTTACAATTAAATAAACAATATTTAGGGAAAATCCCTGTGTCCTATAATATTCAAGCCCACGTGTTACTAATTAGGCTTTTCTCGCTGTCTAATACCACAGTAATCTACTGTCGATCCTATTGAGTGGTCAGATGTGTTCTCATCAGCCTCTTTTTTACTGGATGAAATCTCCAGGCATGATGATTATCCATTGATATTGAGTCAGGAGTATAAAAATGCACGGGGACCACTGAAACCAACCATTTAATCAGAATAATGGTAGGTAAATGCTGCTTGTGCTGGCTACAAGAGTTTTTAAAACTACAAAGCCCTGGTAGTCATCCAAGAATAATCCAGTTGTCAGTTCCAATATTAACCAATGCAAAGAGTTAAGGTCATTCAGGTTTACTGCCAGGGGCTTTACAGGGTGAGCTGCCTCTGACGCCGCATGGTCTCATCAAGCTAAAACCTATCTGATAGCATTCCTATCACTCTCAGTGACGCTGCATGTCCAATCTCAACGTGTGCACTGAGCACGGTCTAGAGTGAATTCCACTGTTCAAAGCTGCTTTTGTTCAAAAACAAACTGAAAACCATAAGTTCCGTAGAACCTAGATAATAATGTATTAATCCAGCATGAGTAGTGATAGTACCTATCTAAAAACTTTCCCATGTGGTCATTTCCAAGATGCTTCTCCTGTATCCAACCAGTTGCAGACTAGTGTGTCGCGACTGCTGATGCCCCGACATAGGGGAGCATGTTCCACTTTACCCTTAGGCCTCCCACTATTGCTGGGATGGCTGATTCCCCAACTGCCTCTGTCTCCAGGACTACTGGTGGGTGCTGGCCTGCACCCTGCACATCTACATCAGGGGCATGGGGGCAGGTACCAGCGTAGTTACCATAGCAACGGCGACGCACAGACAGACAGGCTTTTACTGCGCAGGCAGCATTAGGTCATGCCACTATAGATCCAACACCCATATTGCAAAGCCAAAAACCTATTTTACCCCTGTTGAGTTTAGGGAATCGCTAATTATTTCGCAACCGCTAGAGTGATATTTTTGATATAGATATCGCCTTAGAGCTAAGATGAAGGGATATCTGACTGATCAGGTGTCATGTCTCTGTGTTTTCCAAGTCATGTGACCAGTTGCCATTGAAACCATCCTCAAATTTTGCTGAAATCTTTGATTTTTCCCTACCTTTCATCACTCAGACAGCCATTCCAGAAAAACTATTATCTCCATTTGCAAGGCAAGTGAACAGGAGTTGTAGAACTAAATTCTGCTTCTTTTAAGCCCAAGTTGATAGCTCTAGCATCTGTACTTTGGAAGATATGTTCCTCTGAACGGGTCGGCGAAATGTGGAAAATTGACAGCTTTTCCCTGAGAACCTGAGATATCTGGATTTGAAACAGTAGGGGGAAGTGAGTCAGCAGTAAGTGAGCAGGATGGGTTTTGGAAGTATCGTAAAAGAGTCCCCTTGTAAAATCATTGATTTTGCAGATGTATGGGGAGAAGGTGAGTGGGAAAGGGTCCAGGAGGGCTAGACTGGACCCTAGGGTGGGCCCTGATTGCGTTTGGAGAGTTGGGAACCAGTCCATTCAATGGGCCTACACGGTAATGATTCGGTTTCCAGGTAGCGTAGGAATACACGGTATATTTTCAAATTTTCGGTAGGTGATTGTGGATTAGCCACTTGGCCTTTCTCTCAGCATTAAGAGAATTCAAAGGGCAGCATTATTGAGCCTTCAAAAAATCATAATAGTTTTTTTCTTGAACTACCGTAATCTCCCGCGTAAAGACGCACTGCGCGTATAAGACGCACCCCAAACTCAGCACATGCATTTTCGCGTATAAGACGCACCTCTTAGGTACCAATTTTGTAAATTCAGTACATTTCTATAGTAAAATTACCCCTCGTATAAGACGCACCCCCAATTTCAGTACATCCTATAAGACGCACAAGGCATTTGTTTGGCGTAGAGGATGCGTCTTATACACGAGGTTTTACGGTAGTTCTATTTCTGAAACCACTTAAAATTTCTTTGTCAAACCTGCTATGCTTAAAGTACACATCTATGCTGTTCTTTTGGTGTCTTACCCGTGAATTTTGAATAAAAACACAAGGTTACAGAATTATTCTTGTAAAACATTTCATTTTTTGATAGCATAATTTGAATGTTTGTGGCCCTATAACTCAGTGAGAAGTGCATCTGAAAGCATAGAAGTTAATATGAGGTGAAAGCCAATGAAATTCTACAGGAAATTGACCCCTTCGGAAGAGAACTCGCGATTTGGCAGCCGTAACAAAACTGCAGGCAGATTGAGAGACCATGGAAGGTGGCAGAAATTGGCCTGTTCCAGCCAAAATAACCTCAGTTTTAGGCTATTTTGAGAGCCTTTTTATGATGAAAAGGGCTATAGAAAAAGAAATTCTTGCCCTTTCCCACTGATTTTCTCCAGAGATGATGCTCATGTATCGTAGTGTGTGAGCAAAAAAAGGAATGGCTGGGTAGAACTCATTCAAGTTGCTACTGTACAGCACCAAACATGTGTAGGTATAGATGTTGCAATATGGGTGCTGGATCTAAATGGAACAGAGCCATTCCTGTATGGAGGTGGCCATCTTGAAATCAGTTATGTAACTGACCCCCGATGGCCATCTTGGATCTGGCAGAGGATTGTGGGTAATTTCTTATCTTCCCCTCCACCCACAGAAAACAATGGGAATTGATAAGACTGATAAGCTGCCCCTGACTCTATCTTAATCACCTTAAGTACCTGTCAATTGTTTTAGGTGTGAATAGAGGGGATTAGCCTGATAGGGAGACAATGGTTTGGGTTTACTCAGCCAGGATTATATGTGTCCCCTTAGAAAACTTCTTAAGTTTAATTTCTCCTGTTTTTGAAGTACTAAGTCTAAATAAAGCTTATATTGTTTAAGTTTAAAGTATTTGCTATCCAAAGGTATATATTTTTAGAATATAGCTTTATATAAACTATTAGGAAGGGTCAACCAAAGTAAACTGTACAAAGAAGCCCACTGCTAATCTAGCCCCCGACTACATGAGCCACCTAGCTAATTTGTTTTGTACTAGCAATGGCTCTGCTCCCTATAGAGGCAGGGTTATTGGCAATTCCTTTATATGTTGAGTTTATATTTACACTTTTCTCTGCTTTCCTGGTGCTGGTTATTATAGTGATCAGTAGAGCCCAGCTAATGAATATTTAAAAGGTTTTGCCTTTTCAGCCCTTTTTGACCCGCCATTAAATCAATAGGCATGGGGGTTAAAGCGGACGGGTAAACAGACCGTGGTTTAATTTTACTTTGGCACTGGGGCTGCAATACTACTAGTCAATACACATGTCCTGTCGAGTTAAGTGCCCGGTGAACAGCCAGGTTTTGTTCAGCAACAAAGGGCCAACTTCATTTCCTGTTTTATTTGCCAATGCTAACAAAGGCCCCATCCTACTCGATATCGAGAGGCAGGTCTACTTATAGGATAGGGTAGGTTGGTTGGGGATAGTGCAGGGTATGGGATTAGAGAGTACAGTAGAATTCATTTAAATGCCAGAGGGGATGTTTGAAAAATCACTTGTGGCACGGGAAATTATACTTTTTCTTTTATAAAAGTTTATCCTTGATACCAGATTTTGCACAGTTACCAAGGACATTGATAGAGGCCTGTTGATGGAAAGATTTCAGACAAATGAAATAATGCCTTTGTACATTGTATTTACATGTACTGAATATGGACATAAATAGTTCTTCTGGAAAGTTAAAGGGTGATCACGTTAACTCAGTTTTGACACTACAGAACAATTGTACTGTTAAAACGCAAACTTTGTAGCCCGAGCTACCCTCCCAAATCAGGGCGTGGCACATATGAGCAGGGATAGAACTGATCACAAAAATCATTCAAATGATCGATAAGAACCCAATAAACATAGATGTTGCATGGGAAAACAAGGGTCTTTGGAATTTCCAATCCTTGAAATCACGGAACATTCTGAATACCTCCTGAGTTCCATCCCTGTCTGAGGGTGCGGCTTATACACGGAGCTTTGTGATGAACATTTTATGATGTGTGAGGTGATAAGAAACAAGTCCATTTTAACCAAAAGAGTATGGAATGGTGAGGGATAGGCTAGGGGTGCTAGGTCAGCTAAAGCTGAGTCCTTGTGTCGCTCAGGCAAACGGTGCCACTCATTATGGACTAATCAATTCAACTAGGAATGGCTCTGATATGCTGTTAGCCACGGGGGACACACTGAAATGTCCAATACTTCTAGACTCAGGGACAACTAGCCTAAACATAGCTTCCCTGTAACATATACTTTCCTACTGCGTCAATATGAAACTTTAGTGAACTTGTCGCTGTTTGAAATTTGAAGGGGTGCCATATTTATCTTATTCATTCCCTTTGTATCGTCTCTCTACATTAATATTCTCTACAGTTTTAAATGCAGTCACCAGTAATTTACTACATGCATTTGCGATGTAATAAGGACAATCTAGAAATGCTTGTCTTTAAAATCAATTTAACACTAATCAAATTTATAGAAGAAAATGTCATCTCCTTGTCAGTTCATCCATCAGCAAATAAAAATAGCACACAGCATCGCCTGTCCCAAACCATCACATTGCTGTCCACTTTAGCCATGACCTTGGGTATGACAACAATGGAGATATATATTGGTCTGGTATACAGCAGGAATGGCCATATCTGGAGAGCAACATCACAAATATGGCAGGCTAATAGGTTGTGAATTAAGACAGATCCCCATTTAACAATATTATAAAATGCTGATAGCGCACAGGCCCCACCCTAACCTCTCCATCACTACCAATGTAAAAGGCAATGGGCAAATATATATACAGAAGTATAGCAGAACAAAGGGGGTCCTGAATGGATATGGGGCTTGGTGAGAACAGGTGGTAAATCTGGCTCATTAATGGCTCAGGTGTATGATACAAGAATACATTTGGACTGGGGTATGGTTTAACAAACACACCGAGTTGTACAACCCAGAAATACAACTTTATAACTGCTCTTTATGAGATGGGCATATTTCATAAGTAAAACTTTGTGAAATGCTGTGCATCAGGAAAGGTGAATGATAAAATATACCCGGTGGAAAAAACAATTCTATCGTGTCTTTTTTTATTTATTAGGAAATGAAGGACACAATCATTGTTCTCTCCTGATGCACTTTTTATCTGATTATTTCTGTTCTCTCAACATATGTTTCAAACTTGGCAGAAACTCAAGGCATGTTTAGTAATTACCCGTACAAGCCCTCCTTATCAACAATGGGCAATCACCTTGATTGTTAATTTACAAGTTTAATCGCTAGGAACAAAATCAATACTTCTTTTTAAGCACAGCTGATTGGCTCTTTGGTGGAACCAATGCTAACATTAAAGCCCCAGTGGATTGATCCCAAAATCGATCAATCCCGCAGGGCTAAGATGCAAACGTTGTAATCTCATGCCTTCCGCTAGGCCCTGGCACACACAATCATTGTAATCTAGTTTTCCAAGTGGTACCAACCAGTAAACATGCTGTAATATCGCCCACCCCTTTTTTTCTCTACACCGGAAGTCGAGCCGCCCAAGGCACAGCCAATCAGAAATCAATAGCTGTCTGGGGTGGCGGGCCGCCTTACGGCAGCATTACAAGTGGATGGCAAGACTAGCTGTGCAACAGGTCGACTTAATGGATACGGCAGGTTATTACACCTTGTGTACGAGAGCTAGTAGCCAAGGTAGCTGACCTTAGATTTTGAAGGAAAATCTTAAGCAGCCTGCTGTGTAGGATATCACATCATACAGTGCTGCTTGATTTTGAAATTTCTGAATTTACACCATTTGAAAATGCCTCTGAAAGCCCTGATACATATATTTTATCATTCAACCAAATGTGTTCCTGAATGTGACTTAAGAATAAGCAATAGAGCAGCCTTTGATGGGATCAAGATATTTCCTGACCAAAAGTGTTAGAGACGCTCATGGGATGAGAATATGACATTGTATAGACCAGGAATACTAATGTTATCAATAAGCTCAGTGCACCAACACATGTACCCCCCATAACTAACACTGGTATGTTGGCCTGCGTATATAAAATAGCTTATACCACACTTGGTTGGAAAAACAATAGAAAGGCACAGCCAATATATTGTGTATAGCTGTTTTGATTAAAGTCAATGCGGGCCAGTGGGCATATATACACCCTTCCCCATCCCCCAGGTTGTGAATAGTTTCAGTTGGTGTCAAGTGTGGCAAAAGTGATATATATACCTTGTTTGGTCAGTGTGGCCAGTAAAGCCACCAAAGGCTGTCAACTTTGGTGGCTTTATTGAATAGCGACCAACTCAGTGTCTTATCTACCACTTACAGACGAACACCTTATCTCATGCACGTCATGGACCTTCAGTAGGGGCACACAGGCCCTGGAGAGGTCTGATAACGGCATAGTTAGGATGTATCATACAGGCCCTAGGCCGCTAACCCATGGGGGTTGCATTCATCCACATGTTAATACAGTATTTGAGCTGATCAGTAGGAATGGATATGGCCAGTATAGTATATAGGGTACCAGGTATCGTAAACTCTCCAGTATAAGCACGGCATGTATGCGAACCATAGGCTTCCTGCAGCTTATAGGATCAGCCAAAACAAGGGGTGCGATGAAAGGCGAGGGTAATTAGTATCTTTTTAAACTAATTAATCTAACGATTTTTTATATTGCAAATGTATAGTAATAAAACGTCAGATAAACAAAAATTCCCCCAACCGACAGCAGTGGAATCAGCCCTTTAATGGGCCCCAAAACTCTGAACTCAAATTCCCTGTGACAAACTCATTTGGTATTTAAGGATCAATATCAGCTTATAACCTCCAACGATCACGTCAACCTCCCTGACCTAACAGATCTGAACCAAGGGTACCATGTCTTCATGGAGTAGATCAGGGCATTTATTCCTCAGGGCAACTAAAATCACCCTAAGCGATATATGAAAGAACAGACGTCGATTCCCCGGTGCGAAAGCGGTATATGAAAGATTGGAGGCACACTTCCAACAACCCACTTATATAGATTGGCCTTTCATGACAGGCTGCTTTACTGGTAAGTGGATAGTTAGCTCTGAGCCCACCAGAGGGCATAGGGTGCCACGATTCTGTATGTTACTTTGGTGTAAGCACTGTGCCAGAGAATTCACTCGATTCTTGATGAACGTGAGGAATCTTTCGTCAATACATAGATGAGAAACAAAGAGCATCTCATATAGCAATGTCACCATTAGAATTGTATTGAGAAGGCATAAAAAGTGACTTTTAAAAATACAACTCAATCCGAAAATGTGTGAGTGAAAAGTGTTTACATTAGAATTCATTGTTATCTTACCTTAACTTCAGGGAATCGTGCGATGTAGGCGTGCAGGGGTGCCTGTACTTGTTCACTCAGTGTAGTCAGGTAATCCTCCCACAACATAGAGAGAGCCTGCAGACAGACATCAAGGTATGTCACAGTGTATGTAACCTAATACAGATGTTCATGCATTAAACTATCATACTATTAAAAGAAACACATAAACATATTGAAAGACGCTTTCTAAGTATTATTGGTGAATATTGTCTTCTATAAGCATTTCCGCAGAGAAATGTGAAACTGGGTTATAGTTATTTAGAACGATTGGTAATCTATGAAATGATACTACGAATTCCAATTGAAGATAAAATTTATGAATTAAATGGCATATTTATGCAGCGTACCATAATACTGTTACTCTGGAGAAAATGGACAGCAAACACATCCATAAGATAAATAGGCATAATGACTGCCATAACCATTAGTTGTTTTTTTTTCAATAGATCACGCTTGATTCTATATGCATAATAACAATTGAACAGTAGTTCATTAACCACTGTGTCTACTGACCTCGACTGCATTGAGAACTTCTGTGTATCCGATCCAGTCATCTTCATAAGTTTCTTTGATCGCTGCATAGAAGCTGTTACTTGCCACCGACATAGCTGCCAAAGACAACGGCAAAGTATGCATTTACATACGTTTGATTAAGGTTAGTGGTTTCTATATGACATATTCATGTGACCTTTTTTACAGCAGTCGAAAGCCACTTACAGCTTTCTTTCAAGTCCATTGACCTGGGTCATACATTATAGTTAATTAGTAAAAGGTTGAGGAACGACATGGACACATTCTATATAAGGAAGTAGGACCAGAGTCAAATACCACTTGTCCTGTTCTACTATGGTTGCTTATATAGGGTGCTGTCACCTATCGACGATCTACTGCACTAATGTATGGCCTTCACTGGAGCATTAAAGTGGGGAATATAAAAGACTACGTTTGGGAAAAGGTCTCTTCAGCTATGTCAGATAAAAGATGAGGTACTTTTAATGTGATGATGATCAGTGAGTGAGTGAGTAATAGGTGTTTAACGCCATTTCGACAGCTAAGGTCATATTCATGGCGAGAACGATATTACACAATTTCACAGAGGAATGTGTGGGTATCCGCGCATATGTGCACTACACACATCCGAGGGAATAGGAAAGACGAGATATAGACCCTTTTAAGTGGGCTAGGGAAGCCCGATGATGATCAGATCTATGAGCTGAAGTGAAGGCAGATATCATTCTTGGACATATTGTATTGACATAACTGTTTCTTTATTACTCATACTGTAGCCCTACATAACATACTGGTACTACTGAACAGCATCAGGTTTCATACAGCACCAGAAACACCTGTAGACCTTTGCACACCATGTACCACCATCTCTCACCGTAATGGGAGAGAAGTATGGTCCATCTCTATTTGAATCTGTTTATTTGCTTACCAACCATTCTCCACACTTGTGCAAACAGTCAAATCCAATGACATCCCCTTCTTAACAAAAGACACGATTTTGGTAGCGTCCTACAATACCTAAAGAGGAATATAACCTTTTCATAAGATGCTGGAACTGATGATTATGCCATGCCCTCCAATTGCAATAAAAAGCAATTATTACTTCAACACAATTATCTAACAGAAATAAATGGGAATTAAATTCAAGAAACACGACAGAGAAAACAGACTAGGGGTCAATAAATAAATTACAAGTAAATAAAAATCATAAAAAGGAGGCAGTTTGCTGCTAAAACATGGTGTTAAATAGGTCCAATTTGCTAAGGCCGGATCTGCTCGAGTTGAGTAGCTCCGTCATCATGAGCTGCTCACACTACTTCCGCCCGGTACAACCAGAACGAGTTCAAATTCAGGCCTAGACTTGCCGATGTCTCATGAGTCAACTCAACCTATCCAGGTTTCTTTCTCTAACTTGGTTATACCCCACAATTTACCATATCTCAAGAACTAGAGCCATAGAGGAGTTTACATGGAGAGCTTCAAATCTTGGTATATTGGCCTTTTTTTTTCTTTTTCTAATATATATGTTCAAGATCCGAATTCTAAAATCTACTATTACACTGTACATCTATACGGAGTGAAAACAAGCTTGTGCCTATACATGGGTAAAAAGTGACGCGCGTGACACAGAGTTTTTTTTTTTTAGAAAATGACTGACGGTGACAATTTCAGAAGTTCTCAGTGCATTAGCATATGCATAGAAAGTTGCAGAGTGATGCTCCCTCCAACCATCCTAAAAAGTAACGGTCCTGAAAATTATGAGCACCCATGTATAGACACAAGCTTGGCACTGCTCTGTTCATAAGGATTTTTTCTATACTTTTGAACACTGGGGACTTAACAAGTCTACTTGAGGCTTACATGAAGGAACCATGAGTTCCGCTCTTTTTCACCCCAGTGTTTTCCCTTGCTAATTCTAAACAGGATGTCAACTTATTCATTCTGACGTCCTGCATGTGAAAAACAAAATAAAGAAATCCTCAAATGTATTTTTGGTCTTGTTGATAATCTGTACGTACCGTACTTCTAGTACTGTAATTACAACAAAATCCGTAACAGTGATACGAATAGCTCAGTGGGCGGCCGTTCATATTTTGCATGTAGGATCTATGTGTGGTCCAATTAGCATTTATTGGAAGTAAAATTATATTCATATGATGCCTACCTTTGACACATTTGAGGTAATTTATCACTTCTTTTTGCAGCTTGGTGGCAGCCGCCTGGAAAAGGAAAACACAAACTTTTACGTTAGAAAATCTCCCTTTTCATTCTTGAAGAAGAAAAGATTGGACTGGTATATTTGTGAGCGGGCAAGCAAAAAAGATGTCCCGTGGGGGTATAGATATCACCCACATTCTTCCTCGTGTACCTTTTTGTTCATACTGGACACCAATCGTTGTATTCGGTTTATTTCTTTATATGCACTCATTCAAAGACGTGGGCAGTTAAGCAAAAAGTCCTTTTGCCTAATCGCTCAGTCATGATGCTGTACTAAAACGGGACATACAGTAATACCCTGCGTATAAGGCTCACCCCCAACTTTAAAGAATGCTATCATGGGACTTGATTTGAAAGAGTTTGATACTTATCTAAAGTAAAACTTCCTCGCCTATAAGGCGTATTACTTTAGCTGCTTTTATAGGGCGTACCAGGACTCTAATCTTGTGTGTATAAGCCGCGGGATGTTCAGTACTACTTGAATATATATTATGTATTTCATGTTGTATTAGAAAAGTAGTATTTGACGATAGTACATCTGGTTTTCACTAGGTGGCATATGTGTATGGATCAGAGGGTAGTACTCCAGGCCCGATTCAGCCCAGTAGCATCACTCAGGGAGTGCCTGGGGTTAGAACCAGATGCACCTACGGTATTCACAAAGCATGGAAGAAAAGATATTTGTTTTCAAAACATATCCGGTGTTTGAATCCTATATCCCCTTGTTTTATAGACTCTGCGTTCTTAAATTCAAAGCGAGAAACATGAAGTATTTTTAAAACAGTGCACTGATGAATATCTGCAATAGTGCACCATACAGCTTTTTATGCTGCATTTAGACAAAAATAAACCGTCATTAAAGGACTAACCTAACTCCCAGATCCCAGAACGACTGGCCAGTGTGTTTTTGGGGAGTGAAAGTCCTTGTTGAAAGCCAATCATCATGGTGGTTATCAGCAGCCTGCAAGGCTTTGACTCACTTTTAAACCCTAGAAGGACAGCATAGTCTGAGGAGCACTTCATTGGTATACCATGTCGACCCTTCAGGAGGATATCAACTGAATATAGTTGGGTGTAATTTATGAATGTTGCCTGCTAAGTAATTCACATCGGCAGCATTCATACAGCATGCCAACAAATGGGAATGCTCCATCTAACCATATTAGCGGCCATTAGTGGGTTAATTCATTTATGCATCATGTCAAATCTATGGGGTTGATACCTGCCTGACGTAAATGGTCGGCATGATGCACCAATGCAGTGCTTGCCCCAGTACTGCATTGGTGCATCATGCTGATCCAGGAACATGGTTATATAGGATTGTGTGGATTTTTAAGGGTCATAAATGAGGCTGGTTGGAGAATGATGAGGGAGAGCATTGTGATACATAGTGAAGGGCGTCAGGGGACAGGGTGGGTTGGGACATATGGGGTATGGAATGTATTACTGGGAATTCATTTGGGAGAGGTACTGACAGAAAATGGGTGGAGAGAGTGATGAACTTAATGTGGGAAATGAGCATTGTGGCAGGGTGGGGGGGGGGGCTGGGAATGAGAAGAGGGGAAGAGATCCAAGATAGAGTTAAAGAAGGAGAGCAAAAGGGAATAACATGAATTAGATATAGATAGAAGGAGGGAAAGAGACAAGGCAGGAATTGACAGAGGGACAGAGAAACAGAGCGAGAGGGCCAGGAATTAACAGGATGAAGAGGGGAGAGGATTGGAGAAAGGGAGGGTTGAGGGGCACTGCCGGTAATGTTGATAAAGTGAGGAGAGGGCGCAATGGTCAAGGGGCCCGAGTCCCAGGGGATAGTACATGTATCTCAGGGTAAAACTCACAGGAGAAAAGGTTGTACTGAAGCATGGTACCGTGCCCATGGCTATCTTCCAGTCCCACCCCACCCGGCACAATTTAATCACTCTTAAGGCACTCATTCCAGTAATAAATTAGTGCCTAGAGGGTGGGTATGGGACTTGTTGCTATAATAAGAATCATATTGGGTGCCTGCCCCACCTTTCTATGGCCAGAGTTACCAACATATTGGCACAGTGGCATCTATTTGTTAGAATTACATCTGCATATGTGGACATTTCCTCCTTTACCTGTCAATGAAATATGATTATTATACTGGTTTACTAAATGACTTATGCATATAATAACCAGCAGCAATAATCGATATATAAAATCCCTACCTCGGATCAGTCTACACCAAACACTAAAAGCTGAAAATCTATTTATACTGAAACTACTTAGTACCCCCATTTTAGTCTATAACTTTTATCTATGTAACACTAGATAACCCCTTTACGAGCACCAAAAATAAATTTAAGAACACCAAAAAGATATTAAAGAACAGTTATGAAACACCTCACAATTCCTATAGAAGTAAGTACCTGCATCTTGCTTATTGACCAATGAATACCAAAAATTAACAGACACCATCCAAATGGATACTTGAAACACAATTTAGAATATTTTATAACTAACGATCAGGAATTTTTATTGTGTAACAGAACGACTGGCCAGTGTGTTTTTGGGGAGAAAAAGTCCTTGTTGAAAGCCAATCATCATGGTGGTTATCAGCAGCCTGCAAGGCTTTGGTTCACTTTTAAACCCTAGAAGGACAGCATAGTCTGAGGAGCACTTCATTGGTATACCATGTTGACCCTCTAGGAGGATATCAACCCCATATGGTTGGTGTAATTCCTGAATGTAGCCTGGTCAATCGCAAAGGCAGCATTTATGAATCATATCACCAAAATGGGAATGATCCATCTAACTAAATTGGTGGCCATTAATGGGTTAATGCATTTATGAATCATGCCAAACATAACGGGTTAATACCTGCCTGACGTAAATGATTGGCATGATGCACCAATGCAGTGGTGGCACCAGTTCTGCTTAGGTGCATCATGCTGACCAAGGAACATGGTTACATAGGATTGTGTGGTTGTTTAAGGGTTATAAATGAGGCTGGTTGGAGAATGATGAGGGAGAGCATTGTGATACATAGTGAAGGGCGTCAGGGGACGGGGTGGGTTGAGGCATATGGGGTATGGAATGTATTCCTGGAAATTCATTTAGGAGAGAGGTACTGACAGAAAATGTGGGAACAGAGTGATGAACTTAACATGGGAAATGAGCATTGTGGCAAGTGGGGGGGGGGCTGGGAATGAGAAGAGAGTAAGAGAGACCCAAGATAGAGTTAAAGAAGGAGAGCATGAGAGCATCAAAGAGAGAGGGGGAGAGAAAAAGACAAAAATGGGTGAGTGAGAGCGAACCAGGAATTGAGTGAGTGAAGACAGGAGAGGGATGGAGAAAGGGAAAGGCACTGCCTGTAAGGTTGATAAAGGGAGGAGAAGGCGCAATGGCCCAGGGGGCCCCAAGTCCCAGGAGCTTTTACATGTATCTCAGGGTAAAACCCACAGGAGGAAAGGTTGTACTAAAGCAGGGTACCATACCCATGGCCATCCTCCAGTCCTTTCCCACCCTACAAGGTTTAATCAACTCTAAAGGCACTCATTCCAGTGAAATATTGGTGCCTAGAGGCAGGTTGTAGGACTTGTTGCTATAATAAGAATCATTCTGACAACCAATGCGTGCCTGCTTCTATGGCCATAGTTACTGACCTATTGGCACAGTGGCATCCATTAGTTAGAATTGCATCTACTTATGTGTGCAATTCCGCCTTTACCTGTCAACAAAATATGATTGATATACTGGTTTACCAAAATGACTTATGCACACTATATCGATATATAAAACCCCTTTCTTGGATCAGTCTACAGCAAACACTGAAAGCTGAAAATCCAAGCTACGGTAAGTAGTTTATTTGCTGCCAATGCCACTCTGCCCCTATACTAATGACCCAAACAGGGAGCCCCTCCCATCCCTATCACTAACCCAGTAAGTGATTGGAGGCTATATTTATTCAGCAGTAGATTTCCCAGGGGAGCCCTCCTCTTCCCATTCTTCCATTATCACCCGCCGCTCTATGCCTCGTGTTATGGCTTATTGGTGGTGCTATAGGGCACACAAAATGGCGGCGACCACCATGTCCAAGCCCAATTAGGGACCTTGCGAGCTACCTTAGTCAGGGTGTAAACATAGCGACCATCTCATCACATACCATGGCAAAATGTATAGTAGAGCCATTATTCCCTTATTGAACTCTAATTTATTTATGAAGTATTAGAGTGTTTCCTTTTGCGTTTGTTTGTTTTGTTTTTTTATCAAAGACGATCAGTAAGTCGTTAGAGGATAGATACATTAGGTTGTCAGAATACCCTGACAGGGCTGTGTTAAATGCAATATATGTTGGGTGGGAGGGAAGGGATGATATGAGGAAAATGGAATGGAACAACTGAAGGGTGGTGGAGGGGAAAAAATAAGAAATAGCTAGATGATGGAGGCAGGACATATCATTTCATGCCTGCCAACATCCAAATCAGAACGTGGGAAGCATGTTGGTTTTTATAATGGTGCCTCTAGAGATGCTTGGTGACTTAAAGGGATATTTTATTTCATACACTGCTTGTTTTCCAGGAATAACCAGTGATCACTCAGCCCAACTCAGCCACAGGATGTGATAGGAATTGTACTGATGAAGGGGAATAGGAAATAAATATTGTAATACTGAAAACCAGGCCTTGACCTACTGTCTGTTTTGTGTCTTGCAGGTATTGACCAGGAAGAGAGCAGGAATGGCCAGCCACACTCCTACCAGACAAATTAGCTCAAATGAGCTCAATCAGAGGGACGGAAATACATCCTGGTCTAATTAATTATCACCAACCAGGAGGTGGCCGTATCTATTAATCCTTTAAGGGACCACATGATGCCTCCAGTATCATGTATGCCCACTTGTCGTCATGATACACCAATGCACCTCTTGGGAGTAACTTGTCAGCACTGCATCGATGCATCATACAAACCCTTATCTGATACCTATAGGATCAGAAGGATGCATATCAATGCAGCGTTGGCGATGCACTCGCCAATACTGCAACCTGTGACCCTTAAAGGACCGATGGTTGGGACTGAAGGAGGATACCAGGAAATTCCGTTTAGCCCTAAGATACTACTTGGTCGTGTCTATGGAAGCTCAAGCATAAATGAATTTAAATTGTCGCGTTCAAGTAATGCTATCTACTACATGTATATTTGTTGCCCCTATCCTAAATTTTTGGGGCTTATGGAGACAAAATCTTATTTTTTCATTTCTTAGGCCTTATGTAAGCATGTAGCCACTAGAGTTTTCTTTTCTAATTCTTTTTTGTTTCTAGACCATAATATGACCTAATTTTATCAGTACATGGATGTTTACCTCTTGTTTCTTGAAATTGCTGACATTTTCTTCAAACAGATCATCTGTGGTCCGGTCAGCCTTGCCAAGGTTTTCTAGCAACTGCAATAAACAGAGAATAACTGTGAGTTCAAAAGTTCCATATGTGAAATATAAGTAGCACACTTCGCTCTATCTTAACATTAATACCGACGAGTGATCTATGACATGTTACTGGTGACTCAATAGTATAACAATAGAAGGTAACATGTTATGCAATGTAGATTGACACGTGGAATTCTTTCTTGAAAATGCCGTAGTATTGCTAAAAGACAATGGTTAGGCACACCTAAACATCCATGGGAAATCGCCGATCTGTTCAGATATCTCCAGGGCACATCAGGAACCGACCACGTCTGATAAACTCTCTCCAAGCCATATTCTAGTAAGGCAAGGGTTTATTTACACATCATATCGTATTGATATAGCCGGGGATACCTTCATAGGACTGTATTCAATATAATAGTTCTAAAGAATATCTCATAAAGGTTTTTTCTAGTAAATGTATGAAGTTAAAATATGGTAAATAAAAAGATTTTTTTTAACCTCAATCTAGAATACCGTAATTAGCGCACACGTCTCTATCTTGACTGAAAATGAGTTTAAAATAGTCCGAACTCTGTCGTTTTCATAGGTAATTCAATGTAAGAGACTCTGAACTTCTAAAGGTAGATCTGCAGTATTTGTAAGAGCACCATGCACTCACCAAACCGACATATAGAATTCCAAAATAATTGAAATCCTCCTTGCTCTAAGGTTTCTTAAAGGTTATCTACATACATTTGAACTTATTATCCAAATAGCTCTAAGTATAGCTCTATGCTGTAATCGTAAATGCTAATGGAATGATACAACATCGACACTTCACGATTAACATAAAAGTTTTTATTGAAAAAAATGGTCACAGGAAAAAAATGCAATTCAAATAGATTTGCCATGATAAATAAAGTGTCATTAACAAGACACAATCCTACATTAATTGTAACCTGAATCGCAGTGTGTATCACTGTTGCATACAAAAGCTTAGGAATCATTTGCAGTTTTATTTGACATTTTACAAATCTCTTAGGCCCTCTGAGATCACAAATCTAAAGCCAAAGATTGCTGATGAACTGTACATAATATCTATGAAGCATAACATGGTAATATGGCAGATAATTCCCTTTGGAATCAAACCCCTATCTACAAACATGGAAATTCCATAGTATTCAAGTTTTGTAGGCTGCATAGATGTATAAAATGTAACAATAATTTTCAACACTAATGAATATTAATCTCTTAAAATCTCATTGATTACCATCAAGGAAAGCAGTTTATGCATAGGTAAATGCTGGAAAGTTAAAATATTTAAGTATGTCTTAGAATAAGTGAATAAAATGTTCAGCACTGCAACTTTCGCTATTAGTTAGCTCACTTTTTCCGTATCAATGTCCGATTCAGTAGTTTGACTCGTACCAGATAATCCTGGTGGTGAACCTGCTTCTCTATTATTAGTTACCTCATGGCCAGTCATAGTATCAGTTACTTGAAGCGGATCATAAGATCCTGAAGCATCAGTTTGTCTGTATTCCTTGTCTGTGGATTCTTTATCCATATCAACATCTGCTGATGAATCGTCTTCTGTAGGTTTCTTCTTGACGTCACTGACTTCAGTTACATCACCACTGACTTTACTGTCTTCATCACAGCACACTGCAGTGATACTATCACAAACTTCAGTGTCCCTATCACTGACTCGAGTTACTTCATCATTGACTTCAACAATATTACTCTCTTCTGTGGCATCAACACTGACTTCAGCAACACCATCACTAACATCAGAGGATTTCCTACACACTGATGTTACAGCACCACTACCTTCATTGCCATTTTCACTGACTTGAACATCACTGCCTCCAGTGACAACATCACTGACTTCAGTGACATCATCAAGGACTGTGACCTTAGTGGCATCATCACTGCCTTCAGTGACATCATCACAGATGGTGACCTTTGTAACATTGTCACTGCCTTGAATGACATCATCACAGACTTTGACATCTTCACTCACTTCAGTGACATCATCACAGATGGTGACCTTAGTGACATCTTCACTGCCTTCAATGACATCATCACAGACTGTGACATCTTCACTGACATCAGTGACATCATCACAGATGGTGACCTTTGTGACATGGTCACTGCCTTCAATGACATCATCACAGACAGTGACATCATCACTGACGTCAGTGACATTATCACAGGCGGTGATCTTAGTGACATCGTCACTGTCTTTGGTGACATTGTCACTGCCTTCAGTGACATCATCACAGACGGTGACCTTTGTGACATCGTCACTGCCTTCAGTGACAACATTACTTACTTCAGCGACATCATCACAGACTGTTGTGAAGACATCAGTGGCTTTAGTGACATTATCACTGACCTCAGTGACAGTATCACTAATTATAGCGTAATTACTTACTACACCATCACTGTTTTCAATGCTACTATTGCTTTCAGCAGCAATGCTGTCAGTAACACCAGTTTCTATATCATCATCAGCTACCTGAACATTATCACTAATACCTTCAACAGCTGCAGTATCAACAACAGCACCAACAGGCTCAGTGTCCTGTACGACAGTGATTGGATCACTATTACCATTGGGGGAATTCTGGTCAGTCTGTTCATTTACATCATTTCTGATAGCACTAGGGATACTCCCCACATCGTCACTGAGGGTTACATCAACTCTGGCATCATCGGTAATGATGCTAGATGAGTGGGCAGGAGAAATAACAGCATCATCATCAGTTATATGATCAACACCATCAGCAGTGATGTCAGTGGTAGTTTCACCTACATCAACATCATTGGCAACATCAACTACAGCTTCATAACTACCTGCAGCTACATCATCAGGCATGCCAGGTTCACCATCAGTGATGCAACCTACATCAAAACTAATGCTAGGTACAACACCATCAGTGATGTTAAAGGTGAGGTCAACTACTACATTGTCACTGACACCAGCGGCGATGGCTGCCTCAGTGTTATCATCAATGTCAGTTACAGTGTGTTCTGAGACAACTTGCTCTGCATCAGTGACATTGGCAACTTGAGCATCATTAGTGATGTTAGCGTCATCAGGGACATCAGCCACAGTATCAGTAATGTCAGCTACAGCATCAGTGATATCAGCAATATTACCAGCAACATCAGTGGCAGTTTCAGTGACATCAGGGATAACATCAGTGGCATCAGGCACAGTATTAGTTTCATCAGTGACATTAACTATGACATTAGTAGCATCACTCGTAACATCAGGGACAGTTTCAGCAACATCAGTACCAACATCATTTACATCAACATTAACTACAGCATCAGTGCTGTCAATAACATCATCAATAACCTCAGCATCATAATTTGTATCAGCAATGGTACAAGGAACAGTACCAGTTTTAATCTTTTCGTCATACTCTACAGCAGTCTTATCGCCATAATCAGTACATTCGTTCTCACTTCTACTTCCTGATAAATCTTCATCTGATTTTAATTCAGTTACAATATGAGACTCTGATACATCACCAGGTTTATCACATGCCATGTCAGAATCAATATCTGATGCAGCCTCTGCATCCGCCATAACAGTTTCAGTGTCAATAGCATCTTTTGTCATTTCAGTAAAGCTAGCAGAGCTTGCTTGCTGTGCAGCTGCAAAATCCTCTAAGGATGGCAAATCTATACTATGGGCATCTAAGTTAGAATTAGTACCCTGTGTTTCAGAACAAGATTCTACACTTGATTTTTCATGCCCAACTACTTTGTCTTTATGGTCCTGTAAGGCCTGACCATCCATCATCTCAGTGACAGTGCCAGGGATTTCAATTTCTTGTTCAGGGACTAAAACTTCAGTCTCCTGTTGTTCAGAAATAGTCTCTAAGGCTGTACTTTTTATATACTCACTAACTGAAAACAACTCCTTCACATAACCTGGAATAGGGTCACAAACATAAAAAGACTCAGCATCTGGCTCGTGGGTTGTATTTGTTAAAGGGTCCTTCATGTAAGTTCTTTCATAATCACCATGTCCTCTTTGAGCTGCTGCAGTGGCAGGTTCAGCAAGGTCTTCTGTAAGAGCTGTATCTAGTTCAACATGACTCTCAATGGACTCCTGTGGCACAGTGACTTGTATTTGGCTAGATGTGTCAGGTTCACTGACCACCTCTTCAGATACTTCAACCTCTTCTGCGTGTACATCTGCAGGGATCTGTTCTGTTATCTGAGAAACAAAGTCTGGTATAGGAATACCTTGGGGTCCAAGTTGATCTGATGGCACATCTTTTACCTCTCCATTGTGATCTCCATGTGAATGTTTAAAATCAGCATCACTCATCAACAACGGTGTCTCAAGGGGAGTTATATTGTCAATATCCTCTATCATTTCTGGTACATCGCTTTCAACTTTTTCAGAGGGCTTATCATCTATATGATCTGTTGAAAGAGGCTCAAAGGTATCCTGAAATTCTTCCTTACTCTTCTTTATAGGATCTCCAATTTCAGGTTCAGATGGTGCAGATGTGGCAATGTAATCTGCATCAGGTTGTTCGCATAAGATGATAGCTGCTGAAGTGGGTGGAGATTCTGGCTCTGAAAAGTCACATTCTGTAGTTTCATCTTTGGTGTCTGGCATCAGATCGCATTCTATTGCTTTTTCTTCAGTGTCTGCATGTACTGATTCAAGTGTATCTTCACTTTCGAAGTCCTCGGGTTGAACTTCATCATGATCATGATTTAGTGTTGCCTTAATGGTTTCTAGTCGTTCTGATAAAGCATTATCTTCCTCAGTATACTCATTTTTAGAGAAATCTTCGTCACTACACTCCACTGTTTCAGTACTCCTCTGTTCTAGAGATTCCACCTGATCATGCTTAAGAGTCTCAAGTGTAGTGAGTACTTCAGAGTCAGTCAAATTTGTTAAGAGTTTAGATTCAGAAGACTCCGACTCAATGGCAGGCTCATTTATGCATCCACTGGTCATTTCAATAGGAACCATTGTCTCAGAGCTATCAGCAGTCAACACTGTTAGCAGTTCTTTGTTCTGAAGAAAAATCTCCTTTTCTACACCACCTAAAGACTCTTTCATTCTCTCATCTTCTAAACTTGAAGGAACTCCAAGAATCCCAGCAGTGTCATTATCATTTTCAATCTCTTTCTCCATTTCAGGTTTTGGGCTAGGTGATAGGTCCTCTTTACTTTCCACATCACTTTCAAGAACTCTGTCCAGGTCAGATTCAGATTTAGCTTCGCTTTCCGACTCTGACCGAAGATCAGGCTTCTTAACTAAAGATCGGCGGTCTGTTTCTGGTGTTGAATCACTCTTCATGGACCCTCTCCGAGAATCCCACATGTCTCCTACAGGTGGCGTGTGATTTGGGAAGTGTGGATGGTGTTCCATTCGATCTGGACTAGTCCTGACCCAACCATCTTCACCCCACAGGGTATAAGGGGGCTTATGTGGAGGTTTAGTTCCACCTGGTGAACGCAAAGGATCAGGAGGTGGAAAGAATGTGGGCGATCCCACTGACACTGTCAATGATTCACCAAGAGGAATGTTGGAATCCCCCACACTGGAGCTCATTTCAGCTTTGGTTTCCACTTGAGGTCCATCCGTTATGGATAAAACACTTGCCTGAGGTCCTTCTAGTTCTGAGGTAACACCAGTAGTTATTTGAGCTTCAACATTTACCTGGCTGATACTGGTTGTTGTAGGAGGCTTGGTTGTAACTGGGGACACAGTGTTAGCCATCTGAATTTCACCCTCTGACTGAGTAGCAATACTGGCTATCTGAGACTCAACTTTCACAGGGGTGTAACTGGCAGAATGAAATTCCTCTTTCATTTGGGTCAAAGTTGAAGTTATCTGAGCCTTGTCTTTTACTTCAGTGCTGCTACTATTTGGTTGAGCTGCATCAACAATGCATTTAGGCAACTCAGGCCGGGGAGAATGTCTTGGACCTGCAACCCTGTCAATACCAGTGCCAGGTTTGACAATGGTGAACTGTTGCTTTTTACTCTCTGTTTGTTGGTTACTTTCTACACTTACATCATATATTGTCTGGACATCAGCCTTGCTTGATATAGGATTGACAACTGCTTCTTCTTCAACCTGTTCTTGAAGAGCTTGAGGCATTTGTATCATTTCAGGAGAATAAGTTGGAAAACTTTCAGAGCGAACAGGGGTTTTGGGAACATCTTTCTCTTTAACTTGCCGCTCAGGTACAAGAGGTCCTGATATTTTTGTAGGGTGCACAATTTGGGTGTGAAAAATTGGAGATTTCTCAATGTCTATCATGATTTCTCTAACTGGCTTCTTCATGAAAACTTCTGGACTCTCTATGGCAGGCATATCCTCTGTTTTGGGTATATGGAGTTTGGCAAGTTTTGCTGCATGTTTACGACGTGGTTTGGCTTCGGGTGCTGGTTCTGATGCTTCTACAGATTTCTCAGCTGGTACTACAGGAGACCTCGATGGGGCTGATAATGCTGCAGGGGCTGATTTATCGCGTTTAGCTTTTGATTTCCTTGGCAAACTCGATGTTTTCTTTTTCTCCACAAGGAACTCAGGTTCAGTGGGGGTGGAGGAACAAAACCTGTCTTGTGACCTAGAACGTCTCTGCCGAATCATTGGAGACTTTTTAGGATCTTTGCTTTTACTTTTTTCATACTCATCACTTAACTCTCTTTTAAGTGCCGCACAGGAAGTGAATCCTGGGTGTCGCATCATCGACACAGTCTTCTGTGTTATCTCCTCAATGATATTTGAAATTTCTTTCATGTTTGTCCTGTGTTTAGCAAATAAACTCTTCTCTCTGGATGAACTAGGTGTGGATGTGGAATGGTCTAAGCTGCGAGATCTGATTTGTGAGAGTGGTGATCGGACCCGTCGTGGAGGTGAAACTGGAGGGAGAAGTTGAGGACTTGTGGACCCTAATTTTTTCTCACCTTTCACATGTTGACTTCCTGCCTTTGACAAATGTTTAGACTGTGGTAATGTCTTGTTATGAGCGGAAGCTATTACATTTCCATGTTCAGACTTAAGTGAGTCATATTTAGCTTTCTGGGGCGTTTTCTGCGCAGTGTTCAAGCTGGCAGCTTTCACACTATCATGTTTAGGCTTTGGTGAATCATGCCCAGGCTGTAATGATATCTTTTGATCAGCGTCTATATTGGAAGCCCTTTGCTCTACATCTTCAACTTTTGTCTGGACTTTTAAGTTAGGTCTTTCTGCGAGGACTTTCTTCTTTTTCATCTTTGTTTTTCGAGGTGGGCGCTCGGGAAAATCCGGCTCAATAGATGAGGGGCCTGTATCTGGTGATGAAATTGCTTGTACATTTTGAGGCTGTTCATTGTTTTCTAATGGAAGTGTCATTGGTACATTATCTTGAGGAACAATGGGATCTTGATCTGTCTCATCTGTTTTTCCAGTTTCTGCAGGGATTTCATTGTTGATTGGCTTTTCTGATACTTTGGTACTAGAATCATCTGTGCCACCAACAGTCGAAAACTCGGAAGTGGTGGGTGAAGGTTTATCTTCTGAAGATGGACTTTCGGGAGATTTAGTAGATTTTGGTAGACTGGGAATTCTATTCTCAGGTATATTTTCTTTTTCTTCGTTTTGTTTATCATCATCATCAAGTGTGATTTTAAGTTCAACTGACTCAAAACTGTGTGTCCTTTTTATTTCATCTGTTTCTTTGGGAAGTGACTTTTCTGTGCCTTTATCTTCAGTAGATTCAGACTTTTTCATTTTTCTTTCAGCTTTCCTGTGTTTTCTTTCTGGTCTGGTTGGAATGTTCCAGGTATTTTTACTGTCAGAACTTTCTGTCTGAGGGCTTCGCAATGAATCCTCAGACCTGTGGATTTTTGGGCCTCTGTCCACTTCTGGATCCTTCTTCTCAAGCCTTGAGCTTCTTAGCATTTCTTGTTCACTTTCCATGTTATAAGTCTTTGGACTCTGAAATTCATCTATTTTCTCTACAGTTTTTTCCTTCCTTGGACATCTTGGTGATTCTTGTCTTTCTGAGAATAATTGCACTTCTTTGGGACTAGACGGTTTCTTTAGAAGTTCCCCTTTACTTGGACTTGAAGGCACTACTTTTTCACTAGAAGTACTTTTATTAGCTTCAGGAACTTTATTTTTGGTTGGGCTTCTATAACTCTCCTTGACTTTACATGGTACATCTTTGAGATCTTGATCGCCTTCAGCTGGAAGTGGAGTGCGCTGCTGTGGCTCAGAGGAGGTACCTCTTGAACGGGATCTTCTTGCTGGTCTTTTTGGAAGAGTTAAATTTTGTTCAGACATGATACCTTCTCTAATAGGTTCAGTTTTCGTCAGTGACTTTATGTTACCATCTGACTTACTTGTTCCAATAAGGCTGTCACGCTTTGTATCACGACCCCTGTCTAAATTTCTTCTAACTTCACCTCTTTCAACACTTCTGCTTTCATCTCTTCGCCTTTTAGGTCTTTCAGGAGCTTCTGATCTCGTTTCCTCCCTTCCACGCTCAATTTGTTTTGCCCACTTAACTTCCTTTCCCACTGATCTGTTCATGTCATTTTCTGCTAATTGTGATTGCTCTTGTGTATTTTTACTGCTTCTTATAATGGAAGGTGATCTTTTCATTTCACCTTCTTTCAGTGAACCATCTGTTTCTTCAAGCTCGGGGGTCCTTTCTAGCTTCCGCTGCCTTGAAGTGCTTCGATTCCGTCTTACAGGTGCTGTAGGGGGTGCTAAGTTGGTAGAGCCTTCTGCAGAGGTTTTTGCACTGGCTCTCTCTCTTCCTCTGCCAGACTTTGTGGATTTTGGAGACTTTGGAGATCTTGGGGACTTGGGTGGCCTTGGAGACCGTTCTTGTTTTGACTCAATACTCTTCATTATGTCAGCAGCTGATCTAATAGTGGCAGGACTCTTCTGAATGGTGTACAGTTTTTTATCAGTCTCTAATCGCCTTGGGCTTATCTCAACAGCTGAAGATGTCTTGCCACCACTTTTTAACTCTGAAGGGATATTGGGTCGTCTTGATCGCAAACTTCCCTGAGAATCGCTATGTGAATGAGTTCTGTGTCTGGTCTCCCCATGATAAGCCGCCCCCCCATCTGATTTCCTTCTCTGAGATGAATGGTGCTGTTCCTCTTTCCTAATTTTAAGGCTACCTGAATGCTCCCTTGTCAAATTGGATTTATCTCTGTCCCTTTCATGCCGTTCAGTATCACGAGGTTGGGATGGTGATCTTTCTTTACTTTTGGTACTCCCTTTTCTTTCCAGTTCTCCTGAATTGGAAGGTCTTCTACTACTTGAGCCTCTCCTCTCATAGTCTACATAATGCCTTCTCGAACTAGTAGATTTGGTGCTCGATGTTCTGTCAAGACAAGATGTGGATACATCATCAGGATGTTTAAGTAGCACAGCTCCTTCTTCTGCTTTTCCAGCATCTGCCTCTGGTATGCCAACTCTTGTGGACATCACCCCAATTGTTCCATGAGATTTTATTGCTTCTTTCATGACACTTGGTGGCACTAAAATTGGTCCTTCTTTTGTTGTCTTTGGTGATTTCAATTGTCTTCTCTTGAAACTTGAGTCTCTGCTAAGAGACGTTTCTTCCTCATCTTCTTCCATTATAGTTAAATCATCATTTGTACAAGTATGGTCTTCCTTGGGTTCACTTTGCTCATTTTGTTTCTCGCTAACCTTTTGTCGGCCAGCACGAAATTGCTTTGTAATCTCTTCCAATTGCCCATCAAGGTTTCCTGGCATTTCAATAATGTTTCTAGGACTAGTTGGAGAGGATTCAGGTTTGCTGGTACCTTCCTCACCTGGTATGCTAGTATAGGTATCTAATGAGTGGTCTCTACCCAGTTGCCGGGGCTCTGTAGATTTATATTTTTGAGCTGCAAGGTTTTTTTCGTGCCTTTCTATTTTTTCTTTCCACATGGTATCATCAGGGTCTACAGCCAGAACATCTAGACCCATATGGTGGAGATAACCCCTCTCAATGTCGCTTTGGCCTAATGTAAAGCCAAAATGTTTATCAGTCTTTTTTTCTGTCCTGAAATCTGGACTGGGTTGTTCTTTCGGATTTGGTTTCGGAGAAAATTTATGCCCTCTTGAATTTTGAGCTTGTTTTTTTTTATACTGCTGGTCAACATTGTCACCAGATAGTTTTGTTTTGGGCCGAGCTCCACCATGGGCTCCATCTGGTGAGTCAGTTTTACCATTGTTTTTTAAAATTCCTTCAGACACTGAACTTTCAGACCCACTGCTCGTCTTCTTGGATGACTTTATTCCTTGTCCATTTGATTTCTTTCCAAATTTTACCTTACGACCTTCATCATTGCTGCTGAGCTCATCACCACTGGGTCCTTCAGGACTTGTTGGCAGATCAGAACTTTGGTCCTGGGGGCTAAGCATTCGATGGGTAGATGCAATGGGTAATGTCCTTACACCATAATGATGAATCTCAGCTGTTGTTTCTGGTGACTTCCAAGGCCTGGTCCCTTCTGGGCGGCTAGTAAGTCTCTCAGCTGTGCGCTCTTCTGCTCGCATCATGGCACGTGCTAAATGACCCATAATCACTGGTTCTTCTTCAGGACTTGATGTGCTTTGAGCCTTCTTATGCTTGCCCTCATCATCAGAGTCATCTGAGCTGTAGTACTCAATACTGTCTTCACGACTTGTAGAACCACTTGGGTCCCGCATTTTCATTGGTATTTTCGGAGGCCACAGTAAGCCAGTGTCATCATAATTACGTGCATGCATCAGATATTCCCGCTGCTTCTGTAGCTCAAGTTCTTGCTGTCTCTGCCGCTCACGCTTGGCAGCAACAGCTTTCTCCTTTTCCAATTTCTCATTTTCCTTTCGCTGTTTATGGTATAGCATTTCTTTCTCAATTTCTCTTTCAGCAGCAAGCATCTCCTGCTCCTTTTCCCAATCCTTGTCTGCCAAATACTGTCGGGCTCGGTCCGCCTCTAATTTACGTCTTGCTAGATCCCACTCACCACCCGTTTCATCTCTCTCCTTCTCTGTTAGATAATCCATAGCTTTTCTTACAGCAGTCTTTCTCTTATCAAAAGCTGCTTCAAGATTTGGGTCTCGTTTCCGAGGTGGAAACACAGAACTCCCTTTCGAATCTTGCCTTTCCAATGATTTCTCTTCACGAAGTCTACGTGCAAATACAGTTGCTGTGGTCACATTAGAGAACATGGTATCGATGTATGTTAGTACACCGTTCCAAAGGTACAGGACGAAGAGGACCGATATGAAATACAACCCAACAGAGTCTGTTTGTGAATCAGTAATCATGTAAATTATAGACGGCAAGGACCTGTCAGCAATGGAAGAGTCAAGATATGGCAGTTCTGTAACAATCAAAATTAGAGATGATGACAGATCACTTCAATGGAAAGAGACACTAACACATACTTTCTTTCCAAGTTACCCACGTTAAATAAACTCCATATTCAACTGAGAAGATCAACAGTAGTATTATGGTCAATATTTTAGAGTAGACTGGGCAACTGTATTAGAAAACGAAATTAATATAACCTGTCAGAGTATTACACACTGTTTTGATTTATACACAAAAAGATGTACACTAGTACTTCAATATGACAATGAAGAATGTTCTCCTAAAATAGAACAGACCACAAAATGCACATACAGTATTCATACATAAATTACAGCAAAAATTTAGCCACCCTAAGTCATAGAATTTCTATCCTTCTACTCGACTGAATCTTTCATCATGCACATCATATCACCATAGCCATAAACTTCATTTATCAGAATCTTAATGACCGATGCTCTATTTTAGAGCACATAAAATTACAAGTACAGGCCAGTGTTCATATGATCAACTACAAATTTTATACAGATAGTCTTCAGATATCATTGACACTGGTTGTGCTGTTTATCAAAAAGAATCAGCACCCAATCAATGCATTTGTTGGCAATTCAGATTGATGAAAAAGTTCAATGCCACAAGCCAGATATTTTAACCAGACAAGAACATATCATTGCAGCTCTACACATACTCAACAAGAGATGTATTAATATAGATAAAGGCCAGTGATGGTCCAACTAATTTAGGCTATAAATAGCAGATGCATAACAATTTATGATTAGCTCAATTTGGATGAGCTCCTACAGTGTGCAGCTCTCCCCCTGAGCCTCTGTAAGTGCTGGTAGCTGGTACTGGTGCCACTACAACCCTCTTTATACAGTCGTGGGTTTGTTCAGCCTCGGCCAGCGTCTATTGATACTCAGTCCAATAGTGTGACGGGCTGGAGAGGGCGAGCCTGGGGTTTGTTTGACTGCCGTGCCTGGGCAAACCACCCAACTTGTGTTTGGTGAGAATACAGTGCTGGGTGGCAGTCCTTGTGTTTGTAGATTGATGGGGTTTGATGACGCTGCTATTATGATGTCGTGTCAATTGGCATTCCCATGCATCACGTATGCAGCTGGATCGGTACCAGCAGCAGCAATGTCGCAAAATCTGTGGTGATGACGGCACTGACACTGAGCCCTATTACCCACTAAAACATAACAGCTGGGCTGGGTCGTATATACGTGTGTCCATGTAGTCTATTATAGTCATTCAACAGCAGGTGCTTTGGATCTGTATTTGATTTGGCGTAAATCCAGGTGTTCATCCACTGTAAACACCCACTGTTATGAGTTACTTTGTGAGCAGCTTATTAATACAAAACTCACATTGGTGAGTCACTCATTCAGTAGTCTATGCTATTCTATCCTCTGTGTACTGCAGATATGATTGTTCCAGGTGTTCTGGGTATATCATCCATATGTTTGTTAATTACTGGCTATTCCCACAAACCCTGCAGGGATGCACACAAGATGGATGTATAGATAAGATATTGATAACCTCTGTCCATATACTCCCAACGTAAATGTAGCCACAGAGATGCAGATTCCAGAGTGGACCTATAAACCTAAGTCACACTACATACATGCCACCATGGCGTGATTCCACCCCAGTGTCCTCTGGTTTAATGTCCATACGGAGCCACGATATGCGTCTTTTCATACTGCGGCCTCACGCACCATCACACACGTCACGCACCTATCCAATGCCCCTGAAGGTTATTACAACGCAATCTTCACTAATTCCTCATCCAAGCCACCGACTGGGGAGAAATGCTGGAGGGAGGATAGGCAGGCGCCACAGGCCTCTACCCTCTAATCACAACATGAAGATGATCTGGGGTAAAGCAGTGGATGCAATCGTGCTGAGTAGCCTATGCGTGTGCCCCTCAATATGGGAGAGTAGCTCCCCAGGCCCTGGGGGCGAAATCAGGGCATACTGCCTTAGGGAGATACTTTGCATGTGGTGGTATACACTTCATGAAGGGACTATGTGCCTTTATGTTGTCCACATATACAATGTTGTTGTGATGTTGTCTGTGTTGTTGCTTGTGCACTTACTGTTCAATTTCAATTAATGAACAACAAGCAATGTATCTAGCCTGAACGTATGATTTTCACGATGCAGGCTGTGTCCACCAGAGAAATTTCCAGAGTGACTGGCCTCCCATAATAAAGGGCCCAGTTAGTACCGTGTACAATTCCTCATACATACACACTGGATGGCTTATCTGCAGCCTCAGTCTCAGTATAAACCCTCCTAACTGTATGGTATTCCAATACAGTCTCTATAATCGGGAGGATATATTTCTTATGATGGTGCTATCAGGTTCTGCCTTCCTTTCATTGATACTCAAGGGGCAGAATGGTGTGTATTTTCTCTTTGACTCTTCTTATGATATCAGACAGTGTTCTCACAATGAAGTCAGCTCTGCCATGCAGATCAATGACCGCCCATGCAGAGTGAGTGGATCCTAGTAAAGACATGTATGTAAGAAATAGGGCCAGATTCTATAGTTTATTCCTGTGTGTGGATGTATGATATGAGGGGGTCTGAGATCCAAGTCAGATTGGAGCATCTTCTTGAGGCTCTAAACCTTTTCCCTCTCTGCCTTCACTAACCCTGGAGAGACCCACCAAAGCAGCAGGCTTCAAGGAGGACCAGGAAAACACCGGATCCAGAAATGAAGTCGGGACACGCCACCGGTGTCGACCTCTGGTGGGCTGCGTAGTCAGCGTCAATCAACCAATCAATACATGCAGGCGTCCCTTGATTGATTGTCGCACCCAGGGTGTCTGTGGTGAGGCAACAGGCGCCTATACTGGTACTTTAGCTGCCTGGAGGAAAGTCCCTGTACCACGACTTAACCTGCACCAGAGTATCTCCAGTGTGACTTTAAAGGCAGAGGTTTTCATTAAGAACCGTTCAGAAAATCCTATGCTATATTGATCAAAATAGTGCTTCGGACCTAGGCAGTAATTTCTGCGTGGAATATTGTTGTATGTTGAAAGGCAGTTTGAATTTGTCTTTCCTATCAATTTCAAGTATAAGTTCTGGAATGCAATACCTTTCTCCCACTCCAATAACCCATTATTCTGCCTTTGAGAAATGTGTGACTAGCCTCAACATTACCTCAGATCAGTTCTTACATTTACCAATCTAAAGCTCCTTTTCCAGATACCAGCATTACAGTGAAACAAACTTCCTTTCATTATAGCCAAAGGCTGTTTGCAAGGATTGTTGCATGTTAGACACAATCTTTATCTATGAGGAATTCAATTACAGTTGATTGTTGTGAGATATGCACCTGGCTTTAATCACTATGTTGTATGTCTATGTGCCGCTGTGGAGCCAGTAGGGATATTAAAGCATGATGTCCATGATGTCCATCCATGTTATACAAAGCTCCTCACATTGGCTTTTAATGTAAACCCATCATTCATGCGATGGGTGCCGTGTCTGACTATGGGTGCCGAGTATATGGATTTTGTCAGTCCTACTGTGTATTCATATCTATTTTATTTTTTTTGGCTTATGGTTGAAGTGGATCTTTATAATGCTGATCCATGCATGTAGAGTGGGAGAGAGCAGGATTCAGTTGGTTCAACCAGGATTATCTGTGTTAGATTAGAGCCATACATAATGCCACTTGATGATAGTCATGTTATAGAGATCCCCATAGACAGTGTTGGAAGTCTGAATTAAGGGGATGGCTGGACATCTGAAGCACACAGAGGCTTCACATTACACAACTTTTAAAGCTAGTTAGTCAGAATGGTGCTGCTCCAATTTCTGTAGTGAGATCGATCTCATTTAAAGTCATATATAGCCAATACCACCCTTTTTAAAGTGGTGTTCCAATAGTTATCAGCGCCAAGCATGGGCACAAAAAGCAATTATCTGCAAGTGAGATGAAAGTGTCATTGGGGCCAGGCAGCAATGGTTTAATATTAATTACATGTGTTCAACAGATCCTTTCGTGTTATCCCTTAATTTGGAGACGGGACCCTGTATCAATTCCCTGCACGATAGTATCACTTGGTAACGCCCATATATGGGCAGCACGTTGATAAGCGCTGCTAGATCTCTATGGTTTATAGCAGGGCAATACAAGCAATAGCCCTCCTCTCCCACCAGGGGCAGGGCTAGCACCAATAAATGTGGCCTCCTATATTTGTGTTTCCCCTAATTAATTCTGATCCAATCCTCATTACTATGGCAACCTGACTTGATCCCCCAGACGGCCCAATGTAGGGGTGACTAGGGTGATATGGTGGAGTGGAGATAGGGTGAGGGGGGTTGATAGGTATCTAGCACCCCCTAATTCATTCCATCCCCCTAGTGCTCATCAGGGTATCCTCCAATTGCCTCTTGGATCTGTATTCCTCCAGTGTAACTGCTCCAGACCCTCTGTATATACAAGTGTCCTATGGACCTTCACACAACAACTCTGATTACCCTCAGTGGTTTTCCTTGGCTGGATCCTCCCTCTAATAATACCAGTTCCTCCTCCAGGATGGGAAGTCCTGAAACCACCACTTGGCAGGTCCAGGAGGCTGACACAAAAACATACATCCACAAGTGTCCTCCAGGGTCAGCCAAGAGAGGGTGTCATGATTATATAAATGATTGGAGGATTAATAGCCTCTTCTTAAAAAAAAAATAAAGAAAAAGCTTTACGGTTGTAGTGAGACAAACTATGTTGTTTATTAGTATCTTCTTTATCAGTAGTTAGTTTTTACCAGTGGTTCTCCTGTACCCCTTTGCTACCCCCTCCAGGGAGTAATGCAGACTTTTATCTCGGTTTCTGGTGTAATTGTGGTTGGATAGGAAACCACTGAAGCACTGTCATCTGGGGGCTACCGAAATGTCATGGGAAAAGTATTTCTCACTCTATCAGGATCTGCTTTTGTTCTCAATGTTCTTACCCAGGACATGTAAATTGCCTCTATGTAGTTAATCGTATATTCACATCCAAAATGTATAATTGTTCTCACAGTGAAGTCCTTTAATGATAGTTGCATGTTTTACTTTTTTCAGCTAGCAGTCATCTTTCTCTCAAAACAGAACTTGATTTCAAATGTTCTCCTCGCTACTCCTCCAGGATACATTTGTATACACACCTTAACCACGTGTACATACACATCTCCTCCAGGTGCTGTTACTCTCCTCCCATACACCCAGCCACATGATTCACTCTCCTATCAGAGGTTCTGGATGATGGCCCAGGTGATTAAAACGCAGGTCAGGCACGACTAGAAGCATGACGGATCGGGCCGATTGTTGGATGGGGCCGCTCCGTCGAGATATGCTGATGAGGTTTGGTGGTTGTTATGTGGGCAGCCCTAGCCAGGACCTGGATGGCTCAACTCTTGGGTATTTAAGTATACAGTCATCCAGTATAACAACTTCTGTATCACTGGTGTTTTATCGCTATCATATCTCTAATTATGGCAGATTAGCAGCTGATAATGATCCACCTAATATCTATGTCACATTCATTGGTATCACTGTCCCTTTTTTTACCCTTTAAACAGGATCTTCATGGCTCAGGTTCCCACGCACTCACCTAGTTCTGTTCCCCATAATCAGGGCAATGTGGTAGGGGTTCTACTATTACAATGATTAGCGTCATACATCTAATCAATTATTCAGAAATCAACAGCGCTGCCACCAATCATTAAACTGTCAATTTCTGCGTCGCAGCCAATCGATGGGCTGTGGAAGCGCCCGCCCCACTGTCAGTTCAGATAGAGTTTATTGGATGAGTGACTGTCAAGTCAATGTAGTTTTGTCACTTCCAATACAACAGCTCATGTTATTAAGTGATCCATATTTCCAATACCGAAGCTGTACATCAATCCCATTCATGACAGTGTAAATGGTGATGTGGGATGCAATACTGTGTTTTTATCTTAAAGGTGTAGCTTGTATTGGTGAGTTTTCACCTTAAAGATGTATTACAGGTAATCATATTTGATCACTGTGCGAAATACCAGGGTGTACCACTGATCCTATAGAGATCCACTTCCTGTTGATTCTGGGTCCACTTCCTGTGATGGCTAGAGCAGCTTCCGGATCCGGTGTCGAAATTAGCATGGCTATACAGGGGTGTAGTGGACAGTCCCTCCTCCTGTTACTACGTGGTCAGTGTGGAGATGGGATGTGGAGTGTGTATTTGACTGGAGGAGCAGTGGTGGTACACTGCTAGTGGTTGTGGTCTTCCAGTGGGTGTGAATCTAGGCCTTTGGCCCATGTTTCCTCCAGTGTCAACCGCTTAATGCCTCCTATACTGTAAACATCCATACAGGTCCATAAGGTAGGGGGACCAGGACATGTGGGTTGGTGTATGATAATCATAACGTCATACAGCCCCTATACACACACTCCTATAATACAGCCTCCAGGGCCTCTTCCAGAGGGGTGCAGCAACAGTAGTAGTTAATAACAGGGCTGCTCCAGGCGCTGGTGGCGGACGGCGGCGCTGGGGTATGGGCAGGGATCTACTGCTGCTGTAGCCCTCCTGTAGGCTGTACCTCCTCCAGCAGGTGAGGGGAGGAGGGGTGTATCTCCCGGTGGTATCGCCTACCTGGCTGCTATCTCAGGTACTCCTGATACTGACTCGGGTAGTACGGTGTGGGGTGCTGGTGTATGGGGCCTCCCTTCATCCTGTCGGCTCCTCCCGTCCACAACCCCCACCCTGCTGCCTTTCCTCCTGCGGGATGCCTGCTACCATGACAACATGACCCAGATAAGTCTCCCTGCAGCAGCAGCAGCGGCAGCAGCAGCTACTACCAATACTAGGACCAACCACTGCCCTTCCACCGTCCCACCGCCAGTCCTGCCCCAGTCGCTGCCATGGCTGCCAGTACCACTTCCCCTAGCAGCGGTAAAGGCGTTGCCATGGTTAGCGCTGCTGGCAAAGAATGTGCAATGGCAGTGGTCGCCAGCAGACCGTCCTAGAGAAGGAAAGCTTCAATGAAGATACCACCCCGATGTGGGAGCTGCTTGCATGAGCATGCACCTGTGGTGAGTGATGCCCTGGAGGCGGTGGGAGGGGGGTATTATAAAGCAACATGACGTAGATAAAGGCCAGCGGCATTGACGTCCTATTTGGGAAGCCACAGTCGAAGCCACTGGTGCTGTGTGGGTGAGGGGCCTCGTCTTTGGCCTCAGGGCCTAGACAGGGTCCAGCCCTTGGGGTTGGACCTACAAGTGCAAGGTCCATGCCTCAACTTATTGACTGTTCAACAGGTCTTGCGCTGTCGGTATAATAAAAGGTGGCTCTGGGAAGCAACAGGCGAAGCCAGTGCATGGCGTGCACGTGGCATGGTCACAATTTGACATTGATAGGTGCCTCAATGAATAGCCCTTGGGCCCTCTAGTGGCGTTCATGTCACTTTCATGACCTGGGTTTATAAACTATATTTTATGGTTTCTTTCTTTACGATGTCACCCAAGATAAGCCCAGGACATTTCATTGATATGTTTTCTTGAAAATAGCCTAATCGCACTGATGTAGAAATACAATACTCACAATACTACCAGACTAACTAATGCTTACAAGACAAACCTACCTTCCACCATTACTGAGACTGTAGGTCATAGTAGACACACATTATACATGATTTATGCAGTCACACAGCTTTATAGCCAGTTTGGGGAACAGGGAAGGGTGCTTACAACATCCCCTGGAGCTCCACCACATGTCTGACCCGTCATGAGCAGTGAGTGCAAGTACTAGTGCATATTAGATGGTAGAGACTGGTTCTCTTTACTCTAAGGGATGTTGTATTGTGATATTTTCTTTTCCCCAATCCCTTTCCATCCTCTTCAAATAGATTTGACCAATATTGCCCATATCACCAGGAAGCTGATACACAAATATACCGTCCCTGGTGAAGAGAAGTATGAAATCTATATAACATTAAGATGGTTTATTACAAAAATTACAGAGTGGAAATATGAATTCCGCCCAAAGTAGAGGTGGCACCACTGACATTTGACCTTTTTACCAGAGGTGGAGAGAGCCTGATGTGCAACCCTGGAGAAGTCCTCCTGCACTGGAGGAGTCCCTCCTCATGGAGCTGGTGGATAGGGTATGGCGTTTTAATGATGCTTAGCTCAGTCGTTCAGCGTGACTGCAGACCCACTACCAACACCTTCTTCATGGTATGCCATACCAATCAGAATATATTTCTTGATGCATGGATGCAGCACGAGCATGCAGTGACCCAAAAAGTGCATAATGCATAATGCTAACCCAACTGCACTATTACGTTCCCATAGTGTCGGTAGTGATGAGGCAAGTAGACTCCCTAGCAATGTATTCATGATGTTGATAAAATTCACTAAGACAAATATCAGACAAGATGCAATATTAACATCATAGAATCAAAGTATTCTTTCACATGTCTAAACCTTTTGCAAGGACTGATATTGATGCTTCTTTCTCACCCTGACGGATTGCCCTGTCCATCCATTTGCAGTATATACTGTCGGTGGTTATTCAGAGTCATCAAGTCACAAGTGAGTAAGAGAAGATTATGCCTAAAAGACCCAGTCAACTAGTCTTAACTCTAAAACCGAGATTGGGGCCAGAGTTATAAACCTATAATATATACTAGCATGTCCCCAAAACTGTAGGGAATGCTAGGACGCAGCATATCACCATGAAATTTCAATTTCGATATAGATGATCTGCGAGAAATTTCCTCAATTATTGTGAATAAGTAATCCCCTTTGGAGTTGCAAACTCCATGGCATTTGTGTGGTGGTAAAGGTTTTGGAGATTTCAATTTTGTTATTCCATGTTTAATTGTGAGGGTGACCCTTCTCCAGTGAATATAGGCCAGCAGGTAGACAACACCTGAGTCTGACCCATCATACCTGGCCTCAACTAGGCCACCCAGGTCTCCTCCAGTACCTAAAGCTTCTACGTCTATCTCTGTAAGCCCACATACCTTATGTTAAAATGCAGGTACTGGTTGACCTGTTTCTAATAATCTAAAGGTAACCACTACTACTCCATACCACATGGGTTATCATTGGGAGCAGGGGATGCTCATTTTACCATGACAAGAGAGATAGGATGTCATTCTATGTTGGTATCTCTAGGTCCACTTTGATTGCCAAAGGATAAGAATAATGCAGAAGTGGATTTAGATGGGGGGGGGGGCGGAGGCGACACAGTAATGGGGTGATCATTAAACATTATGTATGTATACATGCAGGTCTATTTCAATTACAAATAATTGTCTTTAATTCCAACGCCTTAGAAAGGCTGGATATGAATTGTGAATGATCCTACTTCATTCTTCATTATTTAGAAGCTTTGTATTTTTGTTTTCCATGAATGCAGTTATGTGAGATAAAGTTTGCAGGCTTTAATTTCAGTTACTCTATGGGATTTGCGTGCAAATCCTGCTTTAAGGAGTGGAAGGGGTTAATGCCTCGAATCAAGGAAATATGAGTTCCCCTTTGTTATTTCTCTTTGAAAGATGTTGCTTATGCTTCTAACCAATAAAACCTATATACTTTATGTGCACAGGTCTATAAAAGATCATATTAAAGCCTGATAAATTCTGAAATGTGTTGCCTATCCTAAGTGTAACAATAATAGGGAGAGATAAGAAAACTGACAGTGAGGGGTGGAGCCACTGACCCCCACTGACCCTGTCAACAGTCAGGTTAAGATACCCCCAGCTCCTGTCAGGGCAGGGTAACCAGTTGCACTGACCCATATAGACCAGCTAAATGGCTGTGTTGCTACCTGGGAGCCTTCTCTAACTTCATGCATCTCTTAGGATCCTCAAATGGGGGTTGCATTATTATGCACGACTGCTACAGTTTAAATTTGCTCATGGGATTTGGGTATTAACTAATCTACGTGTAAGAAATTGCCCAGCACCTCAGGTGTGATTACTTAGAGACTTGGCGGATGCTTACACCTATTTTAATATTCAAATTCCCCTAGGGATTTCGGTAATATGCACAGAAATGATTTAAGAGAGATGAGGCAATCAATAGGCACACGTAAGTCAAGAATGTGCATGTCATCAACTTCCACTTAGGGTCTTCATGACTTCTCTAGATGACGTATGCTGGTATTCAGTACGTTTTGAACCCCTGGTTTATATGGGAATTGTGTATGTGATACGAGGGGTGCAAATCTGAATGTTCCAACAATTTATGCACATCCAAATGATAGCGTTCGGAACCATTGCATCATTGCCAGCATAAGTTGGACAGCATGTACCAAATATGGGATATTTCATAGCTATATGTGTAGAGAAACTATCTTTATTGTAAAGTTGGGCTCATTGAATCTGTAAATCAGTAGTACCGTTAGTAGTTAACATACTGGTATTCACTGCACATGCTACCAAAGCCATATAAACAGCATATGTTTTAGAGTTCGCCAATGTTTTTTTTTTAAACAAAATTGAAGTGTTTTTTCTCCAGATGCAGAAGTCTGTGTGTTGACTTCAGCCTCCAGGTGCAGAAGTGGTAGGTGAGCTGACACTTAATGTGGGTCGATCCTCCAGGGCTGGGAGGCGGCCATACGTATCAGCAGAGGAGTTTGTTGTGATAGTCCCACTGAGGGGCCATTACTGTCAAACGTTTTCTTTCACCTTTCTCACTCAACAGGCCAAAAGCTAGGTTTGAAATGCAGTCCCCCTATATGCCCACTGACTATCTATTATTTACTCTCTGGGTAATATGAACGATTGTGAGACGCCAACAATATATTATATGCTGGTCATTTTCTCATTTCTCAGTAGCTCTATAACAACAGTGATATACACCCATGTTATCAATATAATAAATGATTCTGCGTTTTGTGAGTTTGTTGACCTTTGGTTTATATAAAAAACAAAAAAAAAAAACACTGATCATATGGGCGTTGTGACGCTAATATAGTTTATGCTTTATGAGGGGATATAGGACATGTGACACCAAATGATAATACTTTCCGCTAACTAGCTACTAACAGGTAGTATATCATACATATTTTTACCCCTAGACTAAGACAGATGTTATGATTTGAATGACAAGGTATGGTCAGCCCTGTTCTAGTTATATATCAGTAATCAGTAACATTGTGGTACTTTTCTCAGTGTCAGCTTCTAATTGCTTTCTCATGTGGTAAGACAACCTCTCATCAACAACACAAGGTGGTGGTATCATATACCATGGGTTAAACTACATGTTATTAACACCTGCTGACATAACAGTTATGTGAGCAATGGTAGGCAAGCCAAGGCCCAACCCTTTGGGAACTGCTGCCAAATTATGGTTTTAAAGAGCTCACAGTAGCTTAGAAGATGGGTAATAGTTACATAGCTCATTTCTCAAAATAATTTAATCTTTTATGGTGTCAACAAACTATAGAGGGATTTGCAAACTAGTTACCTTAATAGCTTGAATCCATCTCGAAGGATGCACAAAATACTGATTAACTGTGTCATATAATCTATGCAAGAATGATATGAGATAAGGGAAATTTCCAAACCAGAGCACAGTGTTAAATGCTGCTTGCTGTTCTCACCTAGACGGCCCATCTGGGGAGTATATACTGGTACATACCTGAAACAAACCAAAACACACAGTGTTAAATGCTGCTTGCTGCTGCTCACCTAGACGGCCCATCTGGGGAGTATATACTGGTACATACCTGAAACAAACCAAGGCATACAGTGTTAAATGCTGCTTGCTGCTGCTCACCTAGACGGCCCATCTGGGGAGTATATACTGGCACATACCTGAAACAAAAGCAAATAATGTTTAATTATGCAAGCGTTTAGCACAGCTCTATTGAAATCTGTAACAAATAAATGCCATAAAGGAATAAAATATTTTTACATCATGCCCTTCAATGCTCGAGGAATTCTCTTCAAGGTCGTCACAACCAGGCTGGGGGGGGGGGCGGATTATACCGACAGTAAATACATAATTCATTTGAAAACACATTCTCCTATTACCCTTTCTCGGTGCTCTCTTGAATAAAAATGAAATCACAAATATATTTTTGTGCAACAAGCTTGCACCCTTTGATCTATAATGAATCCTAAATATACGTAGCAATACCACCAAAAGGGCCCAAAAAGAAGAAACACCCTTTTGAAAATCTGACATTTCCCACTGAACGATCTTGCTGTTGAGGCACGTACCGTGAGACTTTTTGTACAGCTCTCAATAATTCAAATACCATTTACATCAAGCTAACAACTTGATAGTGCACCTCAACCTGTGATCAGGGATCTAAGGGCAGTCCAATAAACTCCAATCAGGGCTACCAGATATAAAGAGAAGAAAAAGAGAATAAAGGCTATTGACCTTGGGGAAATTTAAAAGTAATGACGATAAAGAGCACCGATTATAGTTAAAGATTCATTGAAAAATCAAATGGGTATTTTTTTTCGAAGGATGCTGTTCTTAGTGATGTTATCAATAAATGGGGGATTTAGAACTAAATATACAATGAAGACTAAGTACACTGTAGAGCCTAAAAGTGAATTGTGAGTGGACTGGACTGCAGTGGTGCTTTTCCACAGTGCTTCACATATATACCTGGTATATTGACTAAAAGGATACATCAGCTAGCTATATGACCCAAACCAAAAAGAAAATTGGGAGTTTGGCACTTCCCCATGAAAGGACATAAATCGGTTATATATACAATATCAAAAATCAAAGCAGATCAATGTATGCTAGTTGTATAATTTTATCAGTGGGATTTTTATATTTCATCAATAGGCATCGACATGGTGATGTGAATTTCTTCAATCAATAATAAATAGCAGATTCTGCTGGGTCCAATCCTTCTTATTCAAGAAGCCAGTTGGGACCACATCCACCCCTGTTTTTATAACATTAATTGGTCCATCTTCACTTCTTCATAACAAGTGTGGCATCTAGAGTTAGCACACTGCAGCTTATTGTGGATATTTCGTGCCATCTGTGAAAAGCCCAGTCACCCATCCCCTCACCACTCTCACACCCCAGTAATAGACATCATTGTGCCTCTGTGTGAACAGACCTAATTTGTAGCCTTACATATGGCACAACAATCCCCAAAACCCATGTATTCTTAATGAAGGTTAGGAAATCCTGCAAAAATACTTCAGGCCTATAGCATCATCATTAAATCTCATGGAAAAATACTTTTCAGATTGTCCTTCAGATATCATGAAGTAGAAGTTATGTAAAATTTATTATGAAGATAAACATAATTTTTTTGGTTAAATATCGACATAGAAAATCAGATTATATTTGACTATTGTGATGATCAGGTGCATAACTACCGAGTAGATCCACCATATGCCGCACTCGTACCTTGAGCGGCATACTTGAATATGTAGTACTTAAATCCATAGCTTCGAGTTATAATCTATATGATAAGGTCCGTGTACTGTATATCTGTCAATCATCCAATATGGAATTTCATAAATCTCCTTCCAGTTCCTAGAATCCCATATCCAAGATGAATGTATAATCACAGATAGTATAGATAAAATGGACTTCTAGTCCAGTAAGGCCACTTAAAAAAAGATAATCAGCTTCGCGGATACCACCTGCATCAGTTAAAAAGGGCCGCATCCATGCTTTTTTATTGCTATTTTCCAAACAAAAAGTGTAAAAAATTCCGCATCAGCTGAGAGAAAAAACCCAAAACAAAAATTTCACTATCTCAGGTGTCATACCTTGATTTAAACAGCAGAATTTTCCTCTTTCTCTCCTCTACAGTAGGAATGTGACGACTGCATTGAGTTATCACAGACTCATTAATAAAAATGCACAGAAATAGTACCTTCCAAATAAATTGAGTGAGATAAAAAAAAAGGCCCTCCCGCATCACTCCAAAACCAAATAAAATAAAATATAAAAAGCCTCCCTCCCGCATCCGTTTTTTTTTCAAAAGAGTATCCGCAAAGCTGATAATCTTTTTTAAGTGGCCTAACCAGATTCAGCACAAAAAAAGGTCTGCCAAGAATGTTAAAACAGAGATAGAGAGGGATGTCAGCACTGCTAGTTGAAATCATTATCACGGCCTTCCCACACACTTCAGCCAAACAAGCATGTTTTGTCCCCCTTTCACTGTGAGTCAATTTATTTTCAACCTCAGTGCCCCTGGGACTTTAACGCGATGCCATGTGATGACATGAAATACTCTTCTGATAATATAGGACATACTTTATAGTGCCGTATCGGATGGTATATGGCTTCCATTTGATGGCACCTCAAGGTGTGTGACTTTGTTGGGTGGCGTCTGATGAAGTGAAACCTCTTGGGTAATATCTATTACATTAGGAGACAAGATCAGATGAAATTCAGTGGCATCTAATGCATTTAGCATTAGATCTGAAATCTATATACTATTTAAGTTTATACCACGATTTCTGGGTTACTCAGTGCTTTTTGGTGGCTATTCCCATCCACATATCTGTCGAAATTGCACACCCTGTAGGCTGTAACATCAATTTTGTAAGGCGTGCGTTATCCATGGATAACCAGCACACCTTACATGTCCTTCCATGTCATATGTTACATGTTAAACCCATGAAATCTTATGACCTGGGCAGGGCTTGAACCTCCAGTCTCAGATCCCTAATCCAACTCCCTATGCATTGCGCCACAGGAACTGACAGGTAGGGGCTGGCTATAACCAGGTCTGGATATGATACAAAGGCTGGGCAGGCGAAGACTGCTGGCTGACCACTACCATAACCGCGGGACGCATTCAAACATAGCCAAGCCGAGACGGCCGCTGGAGGAGGAGACACGGTGGTCTAGTGGTTAGCGCATTGCGCTCAGCCGCGTGAGGTACGTGGATCGAGCCCCGGTCCGGGCGCATCTTTTTTCGCCGTGTGCGCTGTATCATACACAAACATAACCGCAAGACGCATTCAAAGCTTTAGCTCTCCACTGCCGGGCGACGAGGTGTATATCTAGTCTAACACTGTCCGGACGAGGTGTATTATACACAAACATAACCGCGAGACGCATTCAAAGCAAGCCAGACCGGGGCTGTCGCTGTCCGCTGCTGGGCGACGAGGTGTATGTACCGATCGTGTACAAACACTATTTTTCGCCGTGTGCCGCTGCCAAAGCTAGCCGAGACGGGCGCTGTTGCTGTCCGCTGCCGGGCACCGAGGTGTATGTACCTGTGTACACACACTATGGCTGGCTTCGAGTCCCGGGGAGGGGCAATAATTTTTGTTTTCAACTTGAATTTATTGGTATTATATTGATTATTTATTGGTTTTGTGGTATAAAATAAGTAGTCAATGGATAATTCATGACTCGTGTGTGTTAGCAAAGGCTAATAACACTCTGCCTACGGCCTCGTGTCATTATCCTTCACTAACACACACTCGTCATGAGTTATCCATTGATTACTTGTTCAATAATCAGTATGGATGTACCATGAGGACGAGTGTTTAGTACCTGTGTGTGCAGCATGTATATTTTTCCTTTCAGTAAATTCAATGTTCGGCAGGCTGTAATGGGAATGGACTGCCATCTGTCAGAGGCGAAGGCCTTTCTACACCCAAGAGATTTCTATTATTTCATTTGAAGCAAAATGTTGGCTTGTCAAAGTATATTGCTGTCATAAACGATGTGGCTATGTGATACAATATAGTGCACACAATAAGAGAAAGTGTAATTCAGCCACTGTACGTAAATGGTTGTGCAATCATACATACTTCCAACACAACATCAAAGGAGAAGGGTTGAAGGTATGTCTTCTTTAGGTTGCAGTACACCAATTGACGGGAGGTGGCAGCAGGAGACACTTTTTAGCTCCGCACTGAAGGGTGTTGTACAAAGATTATTGGTCTAAAATCTGACAGTGGGTAGGCAAACCAGGCATCAAATTAATCCTTAGGGTGTATATTAATCGATTTGAGTGTTATTCAGGCTGATATTTGATGGTAAGTTGAGGGGGGTGCACTCTATTTAATTAGAGAATTTATTGAAATCATTCACTGCAAAACCCCCAAATTTGGGTATGTCCGCACTCTACGGCCGATAGCGGAAAAGTTAATTACATTGTACCACATCTCATGGCCCTGAATTAATGGGAAAAATGTGTGCCTACAAGAAAATAATAGTGGCTAAGCCCGGAAATGTACATGAATATTTTATTTTTGCCAATATGCTATATAGGCCAACAGTGGAAAAATAATTAGTGTTTTGCAGCCACCAACAGACATGGTATCAGACCCAATGTGGGAAATGGTCAGTTTGGGTCACGTGGCTCTTATACCAGCCTCCAATTGGCTAAGCACAAACCAATCAATCTGTGCTATTTGCTTGGTATGTGGTGGCTGAAACCTGGCATTAAGCACAAGAGTTTCGACACACAGGTTTTAGCTGTGTCCCATATTGGCTTATGTTTATTACAGGCCATAAACACTATCGTGAGTGATATATCATTGGCAGCTCATGTTTTTTGTCACTAATTGATTTTCAACGAAAATCAATAAGGGTAATAAAAATGGGTCATGTTTTATACATACATGATAAACAGAACACAGATACCTGATGATAACAAGCATGCAAATGCTATCTGGAGTTCATATCAGTTGAATTTGAAGATTAAAAAATGATACTTAATTTCATTAAATGAGTTCTTCTGCATGTTTAATAGTAATGAATCTGTTTTAATTCAACTCGGTGATTAGTGAATTCAAATACCATGTCTTTCCCATGGAATCAATACATCCCACTGGCCAGAGGGGAAACAACCAGAAATTCTCTTTCACACAATCAGAATTTACTTGCCGATAATCGAATGCAAAATTTCTGCATTTAAATGTAACAAAATGACAATTGCCTTTTCTTCTGTTCATTTTTTATCACTATTGATTTTCTATTATCTTCCCAAAATGTCTTTAAAAAGGTCCCTAGTAGGCAGCGGTTAAAAGAAATTTACTTTAATTTCGAAGTGTCCCTGAACTCCTTCACATACAGGTTGTATTGGATAATAGGTGAAAACATCCATCTCTGGACGTATTTTAAACGTATAATCATGTGAATAGTTATCCAATACCTATATCCTATTTCTACAAAAAAAAATGCACCAATAGACTAATGTTGTGCAAGTCTTTATCACTGGCTTTGCGTGAAATACACACCTATATATACATTGTATATAAATATATATATATATATATATATATATATATATATATATATATATATATATATATATATATTACCTTATATGTTTTGCTATGAGCTAATGAGATTATGTTACTCTTCCCCACCTTTTTTCTTGCATAGAGAAAAGAGGTACCTGAACCGTACCAAATACACAACCTTGCACCTTTGCTTATTCATGCTACCACCAGGGGCTGTGAACGACAACACTCTCCCATCACAGTTCTCTTCGATTTCTCCCCACCCCTTATCATAGAAAACCAACCTGAATATGCTGGGAGAGCCCAGCTCCACCATTTTGTGTACATGTTTCTGTCTCAAACCGGAAGCGGGGCTGGGACGCTGATATTTGTAAACATGAACGCCCACCATATGTCGCCACCGTTATGTCGCTGGTTCCCGCTGATACCCCGTGCAGTATGTGAGGGACAAGTGACATTTACATATGGGTGGATCAAATCCACAGAGCGAATTCTGTCAGGCTTTTTCACAGGGAACAGCACATGTGGAAATGTAAATGTCATATGCAGCCATGTACACAGTAGTGAGAGCCATATGGCGATATACCCTACTTTCCCTATACTTCTTACATTGTAAACACGGTAATTACATAAGTACCAAGATCAGGGCTGTGGGCTAAGGTTGGCATTATAGTGCCTTTATTACATGTCTAATGCGGCCATCCCTATTCATAACCTTGTACAGTACATCAATGAACCGGGCCTTTTATTGGCATACTGTATAGATGCCCCGTTCACAAGGAACATGAACCTGGAGGTGTTCAGGCGGCCCTTAAAGGGTAAGAACATGAGCCATATTGAGTACATTGCATTATGCTACCCCATTCCATGGTCAATCATGACCAATGATATTGGAGTGACCTACAATAATACCGTAATCTCCCGCGTATAAGACGCGTCCTCTACGCCAAACAAATGCCTGGTGCGTCTTATAGGATTTTTTCAAGTTGGGGGTGCGTCTTATACGCGGGGTTTTCCAACATCTCATTTGGGAAAATGCGCCGATGACAGCTTGAACTCATAGAGCCTGCACCGCGGCAGACCGGGAGGTGTAGATTTGCTCGGCGGGCAAAACGCCGACCGTGTACCGATGACAGCATAGACTCAACAGGTTGACACTATAGACAAAGCGGCATGGCTTGCCGGGGTGTAGGGAACATGTGGGCCGATGACAGCATCGACTCATAGCGCTAGCGCCGCGGCAGACCGGTCGCTGTAGATTTGCTCGGCGGGTTTGACGCCGACCGTGTACCGATGACAGCTTGAACTCATAGCGCCAGCACCGCGGCAGACCGGGAGGTGTCGACGGGCGCTCGGCGGGTTTGACGCCGACCGTGTGCCGATGACAGCTTGAACTCATAGCCACGCGGCAGCCCGGTCGGTGTAGATTTGCTCGGCGGGGATGGGGGGTGGAGGGGTGCGTCTTATACGCGAACCCCCCCTGCTGAGCTGGGGGGGCGTCTTGTACGGGGGGTTTTTTACAGATCGATTCAGAAGGGTTGGATGCATCTTCTACGCGAACCAGCATACCCTGAGTTTGGGGAGCGTCTTCTACGCGCACCGCGTCTTCTACGCGGGAGATTACGGTAATAGTAATAGTTGCACACTTCTAGCTATCTGGGAATGTGCCTTTTCCGAAGACTTGGAGGTAAACTACCTGTGATGTGACTAACAATGATTTCCTTAAACCACCAAGATTAAAGATATTGGGTCAGCCTAATACTACCAGTACACGTATACTGGTGGCATGGGGTGATGATATAGGGGTAAGCTTATACTCCCTGCCTGGGGGAGCCAGCATCTCTAACTGAGGGCACTGCATGACCCTGTCTCCACAGGCCAGCTGGCGTCGTACGTGAGAGTCTGCACGCACCCAAGTCTGATCAATGAGATATCCAGCAAGTGTTTTACTTTTTTTATTGTTTTTCTTTGTGTTTTGAGAGATTGGGGAAGGGGGGGTTGACTACAGGGTCTAACTGTCATTTGCTAACAGGCGTACTTACTATAAAGCTAGTATTATCATAATTTCACCTATGGCTGCATATCTTCATCTCACATGTATACACACATGAGGGGTCATGCATACGATAAACCAATTACACAAAGAAGCTTTAATACAGGCATGATGCATTGATGCAGAGTCACAGTTATGCATACCGCTGCCTCTGAAGGGTAAGAGATGCCAATGTTTGCATTAAGGTGGATCGCTACCATTGAATTTTGACTTGCTGCGCAGGTCCCGGCGCATATAAGTTATTTTCATCAGAATGGGACCATTTTTGGAATGCACATACCTAAGTGTTCACAATTTTTTAGGGGCAATTTTGCCTACAATTGTGCATTTTATGACACTTTGAAATTTCAGCATATTTACATCTAGATTTTTTTTCATGATTCTCTGACATTCATTTCTACCTTATACTTAGAGCCCTCACATTACCAAGACAATGCTGCAAAGGTGGTAGGCTGTTCACAGTGACCAAGGGCATGTAATGAAGTAATTTTATGCCAAGGAATTATAAGTTTTACCCATCATAGAGTGCTCTGAATATGGATTTTAGTCATTTTTTCCAATACTTTTTTTTATTTCAAAAGACCAAAACTACAAAATTATGCATGGGACCCCATACCAAATATTTTCTTATTTCAAATCAAATTATCTGAACTACATTCTCAAAAAGTTTAAGAAGAATCTAGTGGTTAGATATAGCTAATCTAATCATTTTTGTTTAAAAATAATAAAAAAATTATCCTTCTTTTGGTCGAATCATGAGGAATCTTCCCAGAATCCCATGATAAATAAGGGTATTAAAACATTCATCATGTGAGGTTTCATATTTCTGTGTTTGTTGGTTATGATATAAAACAAATTCTCAAAATTGAGTCAATAATTTTCTTATTTTCAGGGGAAAATGAAAATACTTTTATTTTTAAAAAATCTGTAGAAAAAAAAAGTAACCCCTACTTTTCTTTCATATTCTTATTCTAGATGATGTTTTGTATCTCTGGGAGATAAATCTAGCATCTTTGATTCAATGGTAGCGACCAACCTTAAAAAGATATTGGTCATGAACCTGAGCCATCGTCCTGTCTCCAGTGGGTTAATCTATAAGGCTGGCTTGTTCACAAACACCTCCAGGTGATATACTACAGACACACCCTTCCTCCAGCAGGTCACTGGATCAGTCAGCCTCACCCATCCCATAGCTCTATGTGATGGGTATATATATATAAATATATATATATATATATATATATATATATATATATATATATATATATATATATATATATATATATATATATAATCCTCTATACACATATTGACCGTCACACACGACTGCAGGGCCTCTGGACTTGGCACCAGAAAACATGACATATAGGTAATGATGTGGTCCTAGAGTGTGGGCTCACAGAGTTACAAATAGCAGCTGGGCTTCCCATTTCATTTTCTTGGAAGGGTTGTGTCTTCATGCAGCCTCTCTTCCAGTTCTATTCTACGTGGCCGTAGCTAAAATTCAATTTCTAACACGCTTAACATTTATCTTGCAATCTTATAATCTTACAGCTAATGGTTATGGCCCAAAAGAGAAAAAAAAAGATAAAAGGCATGATTGTATGGATTATATCAACTACACCCATTTGGCGGTATGAGAGCACTTAATAGTACAGGATGCGTTTTCAGGGCTTTCATGTTATTGGTTGCTAAAAGTCCCTTTCTATGTCAGATATAAAAATTTACAGCTTCTTGGTTGGAGATAAAAAGAGTTGTGGCGGAAATAACACAATTCTGCCATACAAAAACAGAAGTACAACATAGCACCGTGACCATGTTGATCATCAGCAATGTATACATTATACTGAGATAAGCCTGGGGAAATTGAGTTGCCTTGGTAGGGTATGTACAACAGTAATGACCCTAGAGGGCATGTTGGGGGTAAGAGGGGTATACTGATTATGTGGCTAGGGCTTAATACTGATGATAGAGCTCCTCCAGGGCATAGTGTTATTAGGTGGTGGCCTATTTAGTGACCAACAGTTGCATACAGAGAAGGATACATCTCATTATCATGTATTGGCGTGAGTTCATTACACATGTACATGAATATTATAAAGATTCCAGAAGAACTAATTATATATTTTAGATACCTGAGAAGGGACCTCATAAGATCTAATGACAGTTAACTGATATTGAACAGTGCAGATATTACTACATGTCTACCTTATTTACGGCTGTAGAAAAAGAACAAGATCCCAATCAATTTCATAATTCATGAGGGATATATAGATGTATATTGGTATGCATTGATTACCCTATGCAAACAACACTAAGCAATACTTTAAAAAAAGTTTTCCTAGCATCCGTTCTTTCCTACCTTGCGCTACGTTTCTACTCACCATCCCCTCCCATCACGGGTTCCATTACCATGATTAACTTGAGCATAGCAGAATCCCCCAAAGGGATTCAGCCGAGGCGTAGCGCGTCTTACGATACCTACATCAACATACTTTCTCTATACGCTGAGAAATTTGCATACTTTATATTTGTATATCTAAATTCCAGTGCTTCAATATAGGACAGCATTTTGCAATGCAAGTAACTCAAAAGAGCACTTAATCTCTTCTTTTAGGCCCCTTCTGATACTAACCTCATGTTTTCTTCGAGCATTATCACTGTCAATAGTTAAGCCTATGGAGAATGCATCCATTATCGCTCGTATGTTTCATTGGCGAATAACTCCTCTTTTGGCGAGTTAAGCATTGCACAATACCAGCAGGTCTTGAATAATGATCCATATTAACCATAAAAACGTATGAGACAGTGTAACTCTCCTCCATTTTGTTATAATCCAGCAGTTTCGATAGCACCGTGAGTCGATCGTCTTGCTGTCCGCCATTTTGGATTTTGATGTTCTGTGCACATGCGTGACCACTCCTTGCCGGAAGTAGCGTTTTCGACGGAGAAATTATATATTCTATCGATTTAACTTGAAATTAATGGCTTTTTGAATACAATACATGCATCTTTGGCAATATTAATCGAATCGAATTGAATACACCCTATCTTTTTACTGTTATAGCCCCACATATCGATCGTCTAGCTGTCCACCATGTTGGATTTTGGTTCTATCTGCACATGCCCGACCCAATTTCCATGGTTATTTGGGTCAATTTGCACGACCACAGCTTTGTGATGCGAATAAACGACAGGGCGAACATGTATTTATTTTATCTTTTTAATAATACATATCGATTCAAATCATATCCTTTTGCCATTCTTTATCATATTTCTATATTATAATTTACAAAAAATCAATAACAGCCATGTTTGTGCCGAAATTACGACATTGGAGACGTGCGGACAGATCAAATTTCAGCAAATTCATCAACATTCATCAATTATTTGCACCACTCCATACCAAAAGTGCGCGAATGTTGTTTTTTTTTTGCACCACCTATGGGATTTAACATAGGGCTAAAAGCGTCTAATTTTTTTCTCTCTGTTTGTCTACTGTTAGGAGGCACTGAATTAGGGTGCGTTTTTACCCGACTCTTATAACTCGTCTTTTGAGTTAATTAAACTCCTTATAAGTAAATTGGATTTGTCAGTAGAATATGTGAATGGATGCAGCAGGAACAAGTTGGCCCCCGCTGGTGCATCTATGTACCAAGCTCAAGAAGTTTAGATACTGTACCATCCTTGCCTAGATGATGCTACATAGCCAATACACTCTCAAAGCATGATGCACCAATGCAGCGATGGCGTGTTACCCACTGCTGCTTGGGTGCATCATAGAAGAATGAACACAACACCCAGGTCTCTAAGGGCTTAGCATGCCTCCAACATTTTCCCACCAGTTTTGATACTAATGAAGTAACACACATCAACAAACATGGTTGTCTATTAAAACCTTCCCCACTGGGACTCAGTGTGGGGGTTAGCAGTTTTTACACCACACTACCCAGTGATGTGTGTACACTAGATGTTCTTTTTTAACCTGGGTGTGTTGGATGGCTGACGTGATTAAGTCAATTCAATATACACTAAGGTTGGTCATTAACCACCCATTATCTTTAAATATATTCAGAACCCTACTGCAACAGTTATCGATCCATATTTATTGATACGAAACTATCAAACGACAGGAATTGGTGCATTAAGGGCTCCATGGCCATTCTAATTACTGTCATTTGTAATACAAGGACGAAGGGGATAAGAATGGAATTCTGTCCACGTAGTCCAGAGAAATCGTCTTAGCCAAAATGATATGTCAACACCTCTGGGAATCGACCTCGATCCTGTAAAAGGCCCAATGTAAATCAAGAGGAGCCTTAATCAGGTCTAACCTAAACCCATGCAATTACACATGCACAATGTAGATTCTAAATGGCAGGTGCCTCAGTATTAAAAGATTTGATGCGTGCCCATGCAAGTATGGCCCAGGGACTGCCATACCACCCCTACCACCTGTATGTATTGCTAGGACCGCCATACCACCCCTAGCACCTGTCTGCACTGTTAGGACCGCCATACCACCCCTACCACCTGTCTGCACTGGTAGGACTGCCATACCACCCCTACCACCTGTCTGCACTGTTAGGACCGCCATACCACCCCTACCACCTGTCTGCACTGCTAGGTCCGCCATACCACCCCTTCCACCTGTCTGCACTGCTAGGTCCGCCATACCACCCCTAACAGCCTGCCTGCACTGCTAGGACCGCCATACCACCCCTACCAGCCTGTGTGTACTTTAGGACCGCCATACCACCCCTACCACCTGTCTGCACTGCTAGGACCGCCATACCACCCCTACCACCTGTCTGCACTGCTAGAACCGCCATACCTACTCTACCACCTGTCTGCACTGCTAGGTCTGCCATACCACCCCTACCACCTGTCTGCACTACTAGGACCGCCATACCACCCCTACCACCTGTCTGCACTGCTAGAACCGCCATACCTACTCTACCACCTGTCTGCACTGCTAGGTCTGCCATACCACCCCTACCACCTGTCTGCACTACTAGGACCGCCATACCACCCCTACCACCTGTCTGCACTGCTAGAACCGCCATACCTACTCTACCACCTGTCTGCACTGCTAGGACCGCCATACCACCTCTAACAGCCTGTATGTACTGCTAGGACCGCCATACCACCCCTACCAGCCTGTGTGTACTTTTAGGACCGCCATACCACCCCTACTACCTGTGTGCACTGCTAGGTCCGCCATACCACCCCTACCACCTGTCTGCACTGTTAGGACTGCCATACCACCCCTACCACCTGTCTGCACTGCTAGGTCCGCCATACCACCCCTAACAGCCTGTCTGCACTGCTAGGACTGCCATACCACCCCTACCACCTGTCTGCACTGCTAGGACCGCCATACCACCCCTAACAGCCTGTCTGCACTGCTAGGACCGCCATACCACCCCTACTACCTGTCTGCACTGCTAGGACTGCCATACCACCCCTACCAGCCTGTGTGTACTTTTAGGACCGCCATACCACCCCTACTACCTGTCTGCACTGCTAGGACCGCCATACCACCCCTACTACCTGTCTGCACTGCTAGGACTGCCATACCACCCCTACCAGCCTGTGTGTACTTTTAGGACCGCCATACCACCCCTACCACCTGGCTGCACTGCTAGGACTGTAATACCACCCCTAACAGCTTGCATGTACTGTTAGGACCGCCATACAGCCTCTAATAACCTGTCTGCACTGCTAGGACTGCCATACCACTCCTACCAGCCTGTGTGTACTGCTAGGACCGCCCTACCATAACAAGTTTATGGCAGTTATATGGGTATGGCCGGCCACAATTTTTCTGTAAAAATTCTATAAAAATTAGCACACTTGCAATCTGGACTACAATATGTTGGTGAACGTTACAATTATGGTGGTAATGAGGTCATGGCGGTTTACCCTTGTATATAGCAACAAAGCAGTAAATTAATCAGACACACAAAGGATGTAGCTCATATGACATGCGTGATTACTTCTACACCTGCTGAATTTAGGCGTCTTAATCATTCAGCATTTTCCATAGAAATCAAGGTGTTTTTGAAATCGCTAAAAATTAAAGGGATTGTAGTAAATATGACACTTGGAAAAGGTAAGTGAAATATGGCAGCTGTTTTCACAAGGAAAGGCATGCCTCATGGAGAAGAGAGATGTACTGCCTGAGAGATGAGATTCTAAACTATCCCTTGGCTTTGGAATCAAATAAATAAGGCCTGGATTCAGCAATGATTAAACTCTAAATTTGGTGAGTGAGTGAGTAATAGATGTTTAACGCCATTTCGACAGCTAAGGTCATATTCATGGCGAGAACGACATTACACAATTTCACAGAGGAATGTGTCTGTGCCCGCGCATATGTGCACCACACACATCTGAGGGGATAGGAAAGACGAGATATAGACCCTTTTAAGTGGGCTAGGGAGGCCCGTTAAATTTGGTGATTAGAAATCAGGAAAATAGGCCACGAACCCACCACCAAAGACCAAGGGATAGCCCTTGGCCAATAAGGTGTTTTGTCTGTTCTAAAGATAACATAGGTTCATCCATCCTCTAGACTTTAAGTCAGCACACTGCACTATCCAGAAGACGACTAGCATTAACCACAATATAAGCCAACTTCAGCCAAACTAACTCTTTTATGTCAGCGTCCGCCTGCAGTGCTTTTTTCGATGCAGTGTGCTAATTTGGGGCCATGATGCGTGAATGCAGCCCTGGTCAGTACTGCTTGTTTGTTTGTTTAGTTTTACGTCCGGGGGCCATCGAGGAACTCAGACATTCAAGGTTTCTCGGACATTTAGTCCTTTCTTTTCTTTTTGGACAGGTATTTATATGCTGCTTGCCCGACACAGCAGTGACCGAATCTATGAATGACCGAATCTATGAGATGAATGACCGAATCTATGAGGAGGGTCGAGGGGGAAAACCGCTACCGGGGCTTCATTCCCCTACTCTTTTCGAAGGATAGCAAGTGTTCTTTTATTTGCCTGGTCCCATAGGCAGGGCCAGACAAACCACGGCCTTTGATCACTCAGACGTGGTTCACTGAGGGGGAATCCCATGGCAAAAGACAAGCATGTAAGCCCAGGCCCGCGCATATGGACACCAGCTGCCCACATGCTCACCCCAAGACACAAGAAACCCCAAGTTTGTCGCCTTTTACGAATCTGGTATGCCCACTGTTAGTATGGAAGGAGATTTCTCCTTGTGGACTCCCAATGAAGTTATTCTGCTCCTTCATGCCCTCACATGAAGGTCCCCACTCCACAGGGGGCAACCATGCATCATTCGGCATGCACCAAGGCCAAGGGAAAGCAGTGTTACATTTCTAAATCACTATACCAAGTAGTATAAAGCCCTCACTCAGCCATTAAAGGGCTACCGGTAGAAGTCAGTGAATACGGTGCACAAAGCCCCTTTCATGCGCTCATGCCTTTGTTGAACATGGGTCATGGGGTCTGTTTGGACCAGGCAGGCCCGTTATGGGCTGAGTATTTGACCAGTGATCAGAGACCGGACAGTGGTCACTCTGTTACCATGCCAACCAAAGGGACTCTCTACAATGGCCTGGCTACTCCCATTGGGCTGGGAGGCTCACAAAAGGCACAGAACAGTATCCCACCAAAAACAGACATCCCATCACTTATATCCACTAATGGATCAGTCAACATTTGGCGCCGATTAATTATTAACTATAAATTAAAATGTTTTCCTATATAAAACACAAGATTTCAATGTACTATTTCAATGATTTCTACTTGAAAAATGGCTTCACAAAATTGATGGAGGTGAGATCTTTAATTTCCCCGTAAAGCAGACGAGATTTATCTGACTCCCGCGTAAAATAATCGGGTAACGAGATCACACTAAAAAAAAAAAATAGGTCTGTTTCTGGTTGAGAGTATGAGTAGACTAGCATGAGGATTTTTAAAGTCAGTCGGTGGGTAGGGATTTTTTTTACTTACGCGTGATTTATAGCTGGAGGTCGGACGAGTTTTCGTAAAAGTGCGAGACTGCGGTACAGTACATGGGAGATATATACAGTAGTTTGTAATAAAAAAGATTTAAAAAATCCTGCCAGGGGCTCAAAAAGGTTTTTCATCAGCATCCCTCACACTGACCCGTATTCTCAACCAGAAACACCACTTTTTTTAGTGTTGCCTCATCAGCGCCTCTGGCAGGGCCGATGCTGTTAGAACTTGTTTTAGAAAACAAACCTTATTTGGCCAAATGACAGCTGATGTAAATAGATACATACTCTGATAATAGTGAGTGATAATAGGAACTCCTGGCCTTTTCAAGACACTGGAAAAGTGGCACCTGGCGGGCTTAAAAAATTAACATAGACCATAAAAGAAATGAATGTATAATTTGTTGTCAGGGATTCAGTCGTGTGTGGTGATTTCAGATAGTCATCTTTTCGTGTGTGTGTGTGTGTTTTTTTTTGTTTCTTTTATATACAGCAATTTTATGACGAAGCTTTTCGAGCTGGGTTCAATCAAAGGGCAGGTCAGGTCCATTATGAATTCTAGAAATAGGATTCACAATTGTAGGGATGGATTCAGGGAGTCAAACCCACACGACACCACAGCAAACACTTATAACTGAGGATCCCCCCCCCAACGATATTTCGATACCTTACATTACAAGGAGTTTTTTTTTGTTTTAACGATATTTCGATCCTCTGCTACCTTACATTACAAGGAGTTTTTTTTTTGTTTTAACGATATTTCGATCCTCTGCTATACCCGGACCAGAAGGCAGTATCTACTCTCCTATCAGTAGCTACTGAGAATATGCTGATCAACAACTGTATTTTGCAGTAGGTACTGCTGAAATACTTCCAAAACAGCTGACTCTACACTGCATTTTCAGTATAGACTCAGTAGTGTACTGACTATCAACTGAGTATGCACTGCATTTTCAGGCTAGAATCCGTAGTCTACTGACTCTCAACTGAATCTTAATAGATACCAAAAATGTCACACTCTGTGCAGCAGCATAGATGCAGTGGTCTACTGACTATCTACTGTTATCACTCTGTCCATTCATCGATTATTTATTGGGCTACTGACCTGATGCTTCTGAGACAGTCTTTAGTGTGAATGTCAGTAATCAAAAGATTCAGTTATGAAATTCTGAAACTATCCAGTGTTTGTTAAGAAAAGCATAATTATACCTTTGCATATGATTGTTATTAAGTGCCAGTAATGGATACACATGGATGTTGGGGTGTGTGAAGGCGAGGAATTAGTCAGTGACTTTATGTAGGGCATAAATGTACTGAAATTCTGAATCATCAAGTATTATTTTGGTCACCATCATGCCACCTCTTCTTTTTTTACATAGTATACATGTATCATTGATAATTACAAAGCTGCTGTCTTATCACCTTAACATCAATAAAATGCAAGGCATTCTACTATAGCAGTACTTTATCAGACATGCCTACTCTTACCTTCTTGCTATGATAGAAGTTACCCAGTACTACTGAATCAATACTGCCCCCCTCCTATATGAGTTGCATGCACTACTAGGGAGTAATGACAGCTCCACATATCTGATGGGGTGGTGGCTCAGGGGGCTAATGTGTTGGTACAGTAATCAGAAGATCCCAAGTTCAAATCCAGCAAGGACCACCTATAAAGGCATTGGTAGTGCCAGTACTATAGCAGCGACCGCTCCTTTTATGCTTCTACCTGGCCCCAGCAGTAGTTTTCAGTATGATCTACTGCTAACCTACTGCTATAGCAGCAGTCATGTAGTAGTGCTGATTGAACACTGTCCCAACCCCATATATGGTCATGCAGCATTAAATAAGTAGATACTGTTTAAATGCTGCCATCTCATTTACATAATTGGGACAACTGATTCAATACTGCTTGCATGCTGCTAATACTACTGTTCTGCTACTGAACCACTGCTGTCATGTTCTGTGTGCTGAGCAGTAGAATTCCAGTAGATGCTGATATGGTACTGTTTCTGATGCTGCTTTCACACTGAATGACTACTGTCACACCACACTGTTTTTCTACTGTTTAAATACTGATTTTCTACTGCATTTTGGTCTGGGAAGGAGTTTTTTGCTTTAACCCTTTCAACCTGGAATTAAGTAACTCTATGGAATTAGCGTGAAAAACCTGCTTTATGGGGTGAAAAGGTTTCTCTTAAACGTTTTGCTGTACAAAACGATGTTTTCATTGCAAAATGGGAGGAAGCCTACAATGGGGGTAAGGCTTTAAGTTTCTATCTCCACTTAACCCCCTGTCACCAGGAATGTTTTCAATCCGTGTTTTTTTTCTAAACGCATCTATGAGAAAACAAAACATTAGCCTACAGCTGGAAATATTGCACCTTCCACATTCCTAAATAGTTGAGATGGGACTGCCCATAGGATATTTCATCTCAATATCCCCTGAGAGACACCAACATGGCGGATCTCCTCCTGTTGGAACAGGACCACTAAAATTGACATGGTGAGACTGACATGGACTTTTACAATCATATGGGACAGGTACACTAGGGGGATGAAGGGACACTTTTAAACAGAGATGTCAGTTGGTAATGGGCTCAACCTCTGAAAAGTTTTGGGTGTTAACAAAACACTCATTCTCCCAATATATTATGCTAAAAGCACCCATCTTGTCTTCATTTCAACCTGTTCCCTTCACTCAAAACTATAAAGACCATCCCTAGAACGGATGAACATAGAAAGACAATTAAAAACATTAAATAAGGATTTCAGCCAATCAGCAGCCAGCTAAGATTCATGTCCTCTGAAATGAGATTTCAGAGATCCTCTGATCTCTGAAAGGTGGTTTGTCTAGAAAGGCTAGAGGGCAGCACAAGGCATGATTAATTCCACCTGCTGAAGCCTGAACTATGCTCAGCCTTAGGATCCCTAGAAGTAGAAAGGATATGTTGTAAGGGTATTTATGATCAATGTAATTCTCTCTATCCATATTATGACCACAAAATGGAATAAGCCTCTGAGATGTATAATCTTTTTAAGGAAAGTTTGAACCTCTGAAAATAGACGGACCTCTGAAGGTCTGACATCTCTGTTTAAAAAAAAAAAAAGTCGACGAGTGACATTGGTGACACCCACCCAGGGCCCTTTTATCATTTGCCATGATAGTACATCATTGGGTGTATATAATACATGTAGTATTTAGTGTGTGAGAGCTGAGTGGGTGTGAGCTGCTCCAGTTTATATGTCAGAGGCACTCCTTCTGTGTGTGTCGTCCTATCCCACTTTGTACCCTGACTGGTACAGGGTGTGATTTGTGTATAAAACATGACACAAACACAGGCTATAACCACTCCTCTGCTATATACACTGTGGGCTGCCGGTATACTTATAAACATCACCACCTGTTGATATGAACTATCGTCATACAAAAGGTACATGGGTGCTTATAGAGCATTATACCACAGAAAATGGATTTCACATCTTTGTATATTGCATACAGCCTATGGTATAAGTTGGTTATCATACTCGGACAGCCTATGAGACTGACAGTTCTGCCCTCGTAGAGTAATCTCTATTTACAACAAAATATACTAAGCTAAGAAGACAGAAACCCCGGGAGAGGGAAACACAGGGAGTGAGTGGTGGAGATGGGAGGTAGTCACTGGTACATGTAGAGACAACGATCCCTGATGCAGGTAACAGATTGAATATCAAGCCATGACCGCGCACACTACACAATACGAGAGAGCCCTATAGATACAATGGGAGAAATGGGGGGGGGGGATGCAAATATATTCAGTTTACGTGGGTGGTGAATTAGGTATGACATCATGTCGCCCTTGTGTAATACACCTGTGGGTACCACTGCCACCTGCTGCCTATCTGTAGGGCCTGGGGCTTAAATAATGTAATCAATTAATTAAATGTTATCTGGAGGATTAACATCATTTGGCTGTGTAAGAACCCAGAAACATTTGCCGACACGTAGGTTCCCTATATCCACACTTCTATAAAAATAGAAATCAGAGACGCCACTCACTGGCCGACAAAAACCAGGAAAGCTGGGCTTTGGACACATTTCTCAGGAATCTTGGAAACAAAACCAGGAATTCCTGGTAAACCAGGAAAAGTGGCATCTCTGAGAAATACATAGTTTCATATGGATATCTGTCTCACAGTAAGATGATCATGAGCTACTCAATACCTATCGCGTGGTGCTTTTTCCCCCAAAGTAAATCATCAATGGTTCTGATGGGCACAAAGTAATGCTATCTACACAGTCACAAACAGATTCCATCGATTCATTTTAAATTTTAGATTTAACCCTATACCGTAACAATAATTTGACGCCTTGCTGCATCGCCATAATTATTTGCAGTGGGGAAATATTAGGACCTATTTAAATCAGACCCACCATATAGAGAACAACAGGCCCAACATTATCTGTCACTTATACCAGGGTCCTGTGTACTGGTACAAAGGTATAAGTAACACTCCTTCGTGAGCCCAGCGTCTCTCCAACTGCTGCAGCCACCCGCGACCAGCAGCACAACCAGAACCAAGGGCCACCTGGAGGCTAAGGTGTCAACTAACAGTTCTGGTGAAGGAAATGGAGGAGGGGGTGGGTTGGATGAATAGGGTACAGCTGGATTTAGATCCCTAATTGCTATCCTGAGATAACGCCACATGGGTACATAGAACTAGTCCTAGGGGCATATCAGTCATTGATCGATATCAAGAGATACCCTGATATCTGTAAATGCCTTTTTAGTCCTTCAACTTACCACCTCAATCCAGCAGGGGATGGGCGCCTTGAAGGACAGATTGTTTGTTTTCATGAAGTGAAATGTGTAATAAAAATACACGTATATTTTCTGCATGGCGTGGTGCAAGAGAGGCCTAGTAGAAGGTAGCTATAACTTCTAATTAATTCTGAACGTAATCTGCTAGTAATCTTATCTGGAGTAGCTCGTAAATTTTGGATCCACAACTTTAGATGACGGCTAGACACAATTTCTCTCGAAATTTGAATAGTCCCCTATGCTGGATTATTATGTGGGTTGACATACAGTTGTGTATAGAAGCTTTCTTGGGATGAAACCTGTAATGGGCTTAATTGTATGAACCCTAGAGTCACATCGATCAATGAAAGATCAATTGTTTTACATGTACTGCCAGTCTACATGTACTTGAATATACAACCACAGGTTTTAATGATTGAATGGCTTTATATTTCCCAGATTTCTGGTAGCCTCAAATCATATCGAAAATTGGCATGTAGCATACCTCCATTGACGTATATTACTATCATGGATTCACTATGTGACTGTAAATGCATATATGCCTCTATATTTCGATGATTGAACTCCGTGTACTGGGTGCTGCATACTTTCCTTTAGCCATATACTACTCTGATACAAGCACAGAGTAGTAAATGGCTATATATATATATATATATATATATATATATATATATATATATATATATATATATAAATGGTTGTCACGATGCTTGAATGCATCCCTGGCAGATACATATTTATGCATCAGGATTGATGCACCCCAAAGGACGGCCTGATGCTCCAATGCAGTGCTGGCAAGAAGTTGCACCAGCATTACATTGGTTCATAATAACGCCAAAGTACCATGAACGTGGACATGTCATGTGGTACCTTCAGGGCTAACCCTATATATATAGAGCAAACTACAAAAATACAGCTTTAAACCCCCAATTAACCCCCTCCCTGCTGTGTCTACAGATTAAGTGGTGAGATTTACCTGGTAATGCTCACGTGAGTAGGAGAGCCCCAGGAATTAATTGTAGGGTTAACATCGCAATTTGCATTTATTTGTAACACATACTTAAAACAACACTGGTCATTAGATAAATGCCTGAGCATTATAACGAGTCAATGCTGTGATGTGCAACGATTTATTCTTTACAATAGAACTAAACATTTTACATTAGGGACAAACAACTGTATTAGATTCTATCTTCATACGCAACTGCATAAACAGTTGATTCTGCACATAAAAACTCATCATTATTAACATATTTTGATATTTTTGTTATATTGAGATGTCATTTACTCAAAAAGACAATGCGCTTCAGAGTATGATGTAATGATTATGGATGGCATAGATGTTACAATGGCATGAACATAACTTTTGGGGGTCGTGCCAATTATTGTAGGTTTACCCAGGAAGCTTGTCTGACCTGTGCACAAAACGATGTCAAACCCTTCAAGGGCACCACTGTGTTTTATTGAACCACGTCTATGGATACATGTCCATAATATTATTTTAAAGCTTAGGTCCAGCCACAAAGTGCCATACTGATTTTGTAGGCGTAGCACACTACTGGTGGGTCAGCATGATACAGTGCCTGCTTGTTGATCGCCAGTGCTGCATTGGTGCATCAATACCAGCCAACAAATGCAACACAAAAGCGCGAGGTATGATTCTATGCTGAAGGGGTAACATATATTGAGGCCACTTAGATGAATTACAATGGTCGTTCAAATCCACGGCTGCCAAAATAAACCCATTTCGTGTTATGTTAAAAAAATATATTACTTAGTTATTTTAGAGTTGTAAGATTATTACCTGGTGGTATACAGCCAGCAAATGCCAAATTTATTGAACATACACAGGCCTAGGAAGAAAGCATGTCTTAATCATGAATACACTGGGTCACCGACAGACCAATATTAAGATACCACGAACAAGCTGGGAAAGCCACCTGGCAGGGTACAAAAAGTCCCTCACAGGCAATGGAAGGCCACATAAAGGCACTTCAAGGCCACATAAAGGAATGCCACATAGATTCACTGATAGAAAATAGTTGTCAATGCATTCAGTTTTACACATAAAGCCTTTTCCCCTTAATGCCTGGCTTTTGAGCAATAATACACGCCAGCACATAGAATCAAACAGCTGGCAGTGCTGACTGGGTGAGCGCACCCTGTGCCCAGATACCAGAAAGGTATTTAATCAATACCTGTGCCTTCTATGGGGGATTCCATCGATTAATTACATTTAAGGGTCCCCTGGTCGTGAGGACCAACACCCCACGTGGCAGGGTGTTAGTGAAAACCTTTGCCAGTTAACACTCTCATGGCTTTTTATGGCGATCGGTGGGAGAAGCAGATGGGGCCAAGCACAACTCAGGTTACCTTTGGTGGTCCAATGTTGCCTATTGTAGTGTAAAAGTCACAGGTGTAAGCTTACCATACAAAAGGGTGTCTTTGTTGAGATCAAAGTTACCATTACAGCTTACACATATATATATAGGGTTTTCTCTGGTTTATTAAACAATCTTATCTGTGCTGGTTTATCCAAATACACCTTTTACAGCACTAGCACAGAAGGGGTTGTCTGTGGTGCTTTATCTAAATGCACCTTTGCAGCAGTGCAACATAAAGGGTTGTCTGTGGTGGTTTTTCTCAATGCACCTTTGCAGCAGTGCAACATAAAGGGTTGTCGGTGGTGGTTTATCCAAATGCACCTTTGCAGCAGTGCAACATAAAGGGTTGTCTGTGGTGGTTTATCCAAATGCACCTTTGCAGCAGTACCACATAAAGGGTTGTCTGTGGTGGTTTATCCAAATGCACCTTTGCAGCAGTACCACATAAAGGGTTGTCTGTGGTGGTTTATCCAAATGCACCTTTGCAGCAGTACCACATAAAGGGTTGCCTGTGGTGGTTTATCCAAATGCACCTTTGCAGCAGTGCAACATAAAGGGTTGTCTGTGGTGGTTTATCCAAATGCACCTTTGCAGCAGTACAACATAAAGGGTTGCCTGTGGTGGTTTATCCAAATGCACCTTTGCAGCAGTACCACATAAAGGGTTGTCTGTGGTGGGTTTTCTAAATGCACCTTTGCAGTAGTACAACATAAAGGGTTGTCTGTGGTAGTTTATCCAAATGCACCTTTGCAGCAGTGCAACATAAAGGGTTGTCTGTGGTGGTTTATCCAAATGCACCTTTTACAGCACTAGCACAGAAAAGGTTGTCCATAGTGGTTTATCCAAATACACCTTTGCAGCAAAAAAGAGGCTTCTCTGCTTAATATGCAGTTACTAAGTATTTCTAGGTATTTCTAAGACAGAACCAATGCACCGAAAATCTGTGGGAATATTCCATGTATTAAAGTTCACTCTTTTAATCCTGCATAATATTTACATTTGGACAGAAATGCACCGAAGAATCTGATTCCTTTTATTGCCTAATTGTGAGATCTAGAGCCCACATTCAAATTTGAAAAGAACTAATTACAATGTTCAGAATCAGCACTCTTTCTATATTAAAGAGGGTGAGATGGGGCGGTTAGTGGAGGAGGGTTCAAGTAATTACTCCTATCTGTAGCCATTTACTGTCTGCTTTTGCAACAACTGTTATCTGGCTAATGAGTTACTCACTCCGATTAGTTTCAAAAGTACTGAGCAGCTCATATTTACCATGAGCAGCTCACATGTGTGGTTGAACTACTTTTTAAATCAATACAATATGAGACAATCTGTACCAGAGCTACTCTCTGGGGTGATTTCAAGAAAATTCACATTACAGATGTTTCATATTGCTTGATCCGAATAGATAAGGCCATGTACCAATACCACATGTCAAATAGGGGACTTTATTGCAATTCATTCTAGATGTATACTGGGAGGGGTCTGTTAATGCAAGTCTGAATCATAAAGTGTGTTCCTGGCAGCCTTCTACTTAGAGTTAGACAAGTCCCTTCTGCCTGGACTTTTTTTCATCAGAGCTGTCACTTCCTGGCAACAAAAATGGCAGAATGACAGGAAATGTTTCGATTTTGTTTAAATTTCTGTAGGAACAACTGTCAAAGGCAACTTCTACAATTTAGAACAATACCCGGCAGTGCAGGTATAGATTTCAAAGAAGTGTGGGCACCAGGCTTTGGTTTTTTCAAACTTGAAATTGCGATTGAGCAGTTGAAAGGAACTGACATATACGTTACAGAAACAATTACTGTTACTTATCTCTGTAAACCTAATTTCCGCTATACGTTGTATCTTCTCTATATAGACTGTGACAGTTCCATGTCCTGCTACACAGCTCACCCTCCATCTAATCCTACAGAACACGGTCTGGTACCCATTTATATGCCGCATAGCGCATTATGCCCATGTGTCGCTTCGATGAATGAATGCATCCCTGACTGTTCATGCATTATGTGGATATCTAATCCTTTAAGCGCCGCTTAATAATCTAGGAATGTGTCGTGCCGATTGGTTATCATGATGCACCAATGAGGTGCCCTTGTTAGACCCGCTATAACTGCATCCACGTGTCAATATGAAAAATCAACCACCAATATACTGCATAGCCCTTGAATGACTAGGCAGCACTCTGTAGCTACATCAGCTAATACTTATTATATTACGACGCCAATAGTGGGTGAGATGCGGCCAACGCTAACAACATCCTGTACTCTTTATTCCTTTACTGCTGCAAAGTAGCTGATGTCGTATTGGATGTCCACAGAGGAGCGTCATCATGTTACCACGACAAAACATACTGAGGGATAGATCTATGTTTAGCTGTGAATCTCTATGCCTAAGGTGTGGGCTTGTCATCAGTCCTTATCACATTGAATTATTTCTACATACCGATTCACATACTTGTAAAATAAAGTATTTTCTAAAACAACTTAAGAATATTCAAGAGAATGTGTGACTCAAATGTGAACAGAAATTCTCAAAGCGATTTATGATAACTAACCTATCAATTATTTCTGTGGAAGAAATATCTGAAACTGTTGACATCCTTTACTATATATGCCTACAGTGCACTTTATAGCGCACACTTAAAATATCAAATTCAAGATATAAGTTAATACCTACTTGATTTAAGAGGGGTCAAGTGAGTAGATAAGAGCACATACCTGAAAAGATAGGAGAATTATAATGTAAAGTACACACAGTTCTCGATAGAGACCAATTAAATTAAATGACCAATAACAGTGCATTGGAGGGTTAATACATGAATATTTAGATGTAGTTCAGTGGTGTATCCACACGGGCATGTTCAATATGAATATGCACTCTTTAAATGAATTATAACATTGCAAATATCCAATCTAATTTCATATTAAAAGATTTCCACAACCAATGAAATGGCTATAGTTATGTGACATGGCTTTAAAGATTAGCCAAAGCATGTAATGAGTCCATCATGATCCACCATCGGGGTAATTATCTTTCTAATATGAGTTTTAACCCGTTTACTGATGCAAAGTGCAATAATGCATTATGCCCATTTGTCATCATGGTGCATAAAATCACCCCTGGCGAGCAACTCGCCAGAATTCCATCCATGCATGATGATGACCCTACAGGGTCGATGTACACTCCAGGAAGGGGTTGGCATCATACAACTATGCCCTGTGTTGTACATGAATATGGTGACATAATTGATATGCCGCCCTTGGAAGGTTTTAATGATTATTGTTCATGCACACACATGTAAGGCGGAGGGGGGTATGGTATTTTGCTATGGTGATACAAAGAGTTAGAATGAGACACAGCCTTGGGCTGTATTTAGTGTCTGTGGTTCATAATGAATGTGGCAATTAGATCCATTGTAAGGTTAAACTGCATGTCAGTGACTTCTTCAGGTTTTTTTTTTTGGTTTTTTTTTACATATATGCATGTAAAGACTTCAGATACCCTTGTGAAGAATTGACAGTACCGTATACATACAACTAAGGCTAAACTATGTGAATAGAGATATTTTGGTATATAATTGTCTCTATTTCTCTACAAAATTAAAGGGGGCTAGTGTCGTCTCCCCTCTTAAAAATGCCCCTTAACCCTTTAAGGGCCGCTAATTAATGCAGGAGTGCATCATGCCCATCGGTTGTCATGATGCACCAATGACGTACTGGCAATTCTGCTCACCAGCACTTCATTAGAGCATCATGCCGACCCTCCGGGTATATGTGAACCCTGTAGGGTCAGCATGATGCATGAATGCATCATGACGACCAATGGACATCATGTATTAATGCATCAGCGGCCCTTAAAGTGTGAAATAGGTCAAGTTCACAGACATTCTATTACCCCGGCCAGCTGCAGTATCGTGTTCCTATAAGCGGCATGATACATGCAGAATTTGGTTAAGACAACAATAACATAAAAGTAGTTTGAATCAGTGCTGGTCCATTTACATTTCACATCAACAGTGCTTTGTAAAACATTGGCAATGGCAACTTGAGATGATGACCTTGTAGAGAGTCATCTGACTCAAAGATTCTGTTTTAGTCTTAATGTTTTTGTTCTGTTCATGGGATTGACAGTATGACATTTCAGTAAGACAAGTAACTGAGGAGAGTCACTGACATTTTCAAGATTTCAGGAGTGCGCCATTTGACACTGCAAAACACAATGAAACACTATCACTAGCAATGAAGTGGCGTGGCGAAGTGAAATGACTTGGATATGAAATATTCTATTATGGATTTCATGACTTCAATTTCAGGGCCTAAAGGTTTGGTACCATACAGGTATGTAAAACTACACAGCTTATGTTTTTTTTGATCCTATCCTAATACTTCTAAGGGCACTTGCAGAAAATTTAATTCTTTTTCCCCATAGAATTCTTGTGTACAGCATTGTAATACCTCTCGCCTTTAAATGCACTTATCTATGCCACAGGGCATGCATGTACCAATTATCACCCTGCAGCCCCCAGTTTAATCAGTAATTAACAAAGAAACCCATTAAACCATAAGAACCTTACATGTAATTATCATTTACACTGGCAGCAATTGGCTTAAAACGTACCCCTTTGATTACCGACAAACAATGAAATAAAGCCAATCAGTGGAAGTACCCTATTCTGCCTTTAAGGAGGGGAAATGTGTATTGATCTGGAATATCGATTTTCGCTGATCTGATTGAACTTCTATACATTAAAGTGGGTATCCCATGATGGTGATTGTGGGGTAGATTGGCCGTATCGGTATCATTATGGGTACAGTAGCCAGAGGCATGTATGGGTGGGTGTTATCAATCAGAGATAACTGTCAATATTATCTACAGCCTAATGAGGAAATGGCAATGAAGTGTTCTAGATATGACAGTAATTGGAGTAAGACATATATAGGTTTGTTTTGATGATTTTTGCTGTGATGACAGCGATTCTACGCTAAAATGATGTACAAAGGCAATGTTAAGGGCTTCTCACCAGGGCTGTAATGCTAATTCACTTCCGACTTATTCGTTATAGGATATTTCATGCCCACCCTCCCAACACACACACCCTCATGCATACAGTCCAGTCGCTTCTCACTGAGATGCAAAGTAGTGACATGGTTCCAGTGTAACCCTAATGTTTGCCATAGCCGACCAATGTTTGAATTTGGCTGGTAGACACCAGGTTGCCCTGCCAACCGCTAGAGGGCACCACAAGTGTTAGGCATGGTCACACCACCTGATCAGTCAACTCCGTGCTACCTCCTATACCTGTAATCCTCTTTTTTTCACACCCCCCCCCCCCCCGTGTTCTCTCTTTTTCATTTTTTGCAAAAGTTATAATTTGGCATACACCCCACTTTTCTTCTTCAATCTTTTTCAATATTGACCTGTGCCCTTGTAATGAGATGGGTTCTGCCCATGGCTCCAAATACAATTGTTATTTTCCAGTGCCAAAACATCTATCTAAGTATGTGAATAGGTGGGGCATTTATAAATGTAGCCTTAATAACATCAGTGCATGTGAACAATGTTACATGCATCTAAACCCATTAAGTGGGATAAGAAGGTACCGTAATCTCCCGCGTAGAAGGCGCGTCTTCTACGCCAAACAAAATGCTGCTGGGTCTTATACGCGGGAGGGTAACTGCCTTGAGTTGGGGGTGCGCCTTATACGCGGGTTTTTCCAACATCTCATTTGGGAAAATGCGCCGATGACAGCTTGAACTCATATAGCCAGCACCGCGGCAGACCGGTCGGTGTAGATTTGCTCGGCGGGTTTGACGCCGACCGTGTGCCGATGACAGCATAGACTCAACAGGTTGACAATGCGGTGTGGCTTGCCGGGGTGTAGGGAACACGTGGGCCGATGACAGCATCGACTCATAGCGCTAGCGCCGCGGCAGACCGGGAGGTGTCGACGCGCTCGCCGGGGATAAGGCCCACCATACGCCGATGACAGCTTGAACTCATAACACGAGCAGCGCGGCGGACCGGGAGGTGTCGACGGGCGCTCGGCGGGTTTGACGCCGACCGTGCGCCGATGACAGCTTGAACTCATAACACGAGCAGCACGGCAGACCGGGAGGTGTTGACGGGCGCTCGGCGGGTTTGACGCCGACCGTGTGCCGATGACGGCTTGAACTCATAGCGGCAGCCCGGTCGCTGTAGATTTGCTCGCCGTTTTTTTACGCCGACCGTGTGCCGATGACAGCTTGAACTCATATAGGGGGGTGGGGAGGGGGGGGCGCCTTCTACGCGAAACAGCCCCCCTGTGAGTTGGGGGGGCGCCTTATACGCGGGTTTTTCCAGAAATCAATCCAGAGGAGGTACGTGCGCCTTCTACGTGAAAAGGCCTTCTCTGAGTTGGGGGTGCGCCTTCTACGCGAGCTGCGCCTTCTACGCGGGAGATTACGGTATTTCTCGTTCAATTGTACACCCGAACCAAAATGCAGTAGAAAATCAGTATTTAAACAGTAGAAAAACAGTGTTGTGTGACAGTAGTCATTCAGTGTAAAAGCAGCATCAGAAACAGTACCATATCAGCATCTACTGGCATTCTCCTGCTGAACACACAGAACATGGCAGCGGTGGTTCAGTAGCAGAACAGTAGTATTAGCAGCATGCAAGCAGTATTGAATCAATAGTCCCAATTATGTAAATGAGATGGCAGCATTTAAACAGTATCTACTTATTTAATGCTGCATGACCATATATGGGGTTGGGACAGTGTTCAGTCAGCACTACTGCATGACTGCTGCTATAGCAGTAGGTTAGCAGTAGATCATACTGAAAACTACTGCTGGGGCCAGGTAGAAGCATAAAAGGAGCAGTCGCTGCTTTAGTACTGGCACTACCAATGCCTTTATAGGTGGTCCTTGCTGGATTTGAACTTGGGATCTTCTGATTACTGTACCAACACATTAGCCCCCTGAGCCACCACCCCATCAGATATGTGGAGCTGTCATTACTCCCTAGTCGTGCATGCAACTCATATAGGAGGGGAGCAGTATTGATTCAGTAGTACTGGGTAACTTCTATCATAGCAAAAAGGTAAGAGTAGGCATGTCTGATAAAGTACTGCTATAGTAGAATGCCTTGCATTTTATTGATGTTAAGGTGATAAGACAACAGCTTTGTAATTATCAATGATACATGTATACTATGTAAAAAAAAAAAAAGTGGCATGATGGTGACCAAAATAATACTTGATGATTCAGTACATTTATGCCCTACATAAAGTAAGCGACTAATTCCTCGCTTTCACACACCCCAACATCCATGTGTATCCATTACTGGCACTCAATAACAATCATATGCAAAGGTATAATTATGCTTTTCTTAACAAACACTGGATAGTTTCAGAATTTCATAACTGAATCTTTTGATTACTGACATTCACATTATGGACTGTCTCAGAAGCATCAGGTCAGTAGCCCAATAAATAATCGATGAATAGACAGAGTGATACCAGTAGATAGTCAGTAGACCACTGCATCTATGCTGCTGCACAGAGTGTGACATTTTTGGTATCTATTAAGATTCAGTTGAGAGTCAGTAGACTACTGATTCTAGCCTGAAAATGCAGTGCATACTCAGTTGATAGTCAGTACACTACTGAGTCTATACTGAAAATGCAGTGTAGAGTCAGCTGTTTTGGAAGTATTTCAGCAGTACCTACTGCAAAATGCAGTTGTTGATCAGCATATTCTCAGTAGCTACTGATAGGAGAAGTAGATACTGCCTTCTGGTCCGGGCAGTTATAGGATTAGGATGCTGGTACAGTAAATACCTATTAACATCAAAGTAGGCCTGCATCTGTGAGCAATTTCAATGGTGATGAGCATGTCAGGTACATTTAGTCCGACAAGATAGTATTTATCATGCAACCATGTTGTTCAGTCATAGGTGAAAAAACTCAAGTTCAAAGTGTATTGACTCAAAGTACATTTTGTAATAGGAATAGTGATCACTGCTTTACTTCCGGTCTATATCAAACATGGGCCAGTGAATACCATTTATAACGTGGTTTTTTTCTGATCCAACTTACTACATCCCATAACATGACCCGCTTTCAAGTTGCATCTGGGAACGAGCCATTTTCAGAGATGACATTCGATGCTGGCACATTAAAACCAGGAAAATCTACGATTTTTACACCTAACCCCAGAAGATTTATATAATTCGATACAGAAATCTCCACCAATAACCAGAAACTTCTGCACGAAACCAGGAAACCTTACTTCTCGGAAGTTTGTCCCCTTTCTCCAATAATATGTGACCGACAAAATAGTTGACTTCACAGGGAGGTTAGTTAGATCCAGCTAGTAGAGCTCCCTAATCTGTGTACGGTCTAGAGAATCCCTATTTAATCTACAGTATACATAATCAATAGAGTTTATCCTTTCTAGGTTTAGTCCTAATCCCCCAATGAACAGACAACATTTAAGGAGTGGGCACCGTGGAGTGGTGCATGCATGCCCATAAGCAGATCTAGAGTGCCTGTAAGTTTGTGTTTACCTAGACTCTAGGCTATTAACTAAGGGCACCTTTACACGCCTCCAGTGTTAACACTTAGTGTCAACTTTTCACCTACATCCACCTTTTGTGTCAGGTGCATACCTTTTCCACATGGTTTGCACAGGAGATGTTCGAAAAGTCAGAGCATGGTTTTTAATGGCCTTATGGGAAAGCACAGATGCAAGGATCTAAATATCAACAGGTCTTAATTCGCATCATTTGATCATGATTCCCATACATTTACATCAATACATCTAAACACAGCATGGTCTCTTCTTTTAGGTTCATGCTTATTTGTAGTCATAATGTTCTAACGATGTTTCAAAGAGTCACGCTCTTAGACAAGGTGTATGTCTAAAAGAGTCATCATCCTAACAGAGTCGAAATGATGCACAAATGCAACACTGCTGATTTACTCAGCGCGACTGTATTAATCATAGCAATTTAGAAATATCACATTTAGCCCTATGTAACCCCATAGGATACAGAAGGTTTTGTGTTTGTGTTTATCGAACACGGCCAGGTGGGCTGGCAGTGTGCCAGGTGAGGGCAGGGTGAGCATCCCCTGGAGGTATGCTGATTACAACATGCACCAATTGTAGGTGGTAATTGGGAGTCTTCCCCCAGGTGCAAGTGCTCCCACCTCTTTTAGAAGCTTACTAATGTCTGGAGATTGTTTACCTATTCAGTGACAGGTATAAGGGAGGTAATGCACTTGGCAGCCGGATGTAGGTAGGGTGATCAGAGAGTTAGGTACCAAGCATGTGCCATGGAGGCAAAAGAATAATACAGAAGAAAAAGAAAAACCTCCCAAAAAATGAGGAGGTATTGGCAGACAGGTACCTAGAAGACAGGCAGATAGGCAGGGAAGTAAGGGCAGAAGTAAGCTGCTTTGCGGATATGTCATGGACTTGCATATGATAAGTAAGGTTCATTGGCAAGTGGACATGTAAGGTAGGGAAGGCCGGCAGGGGAATAAGCAAGTTAAAAATGGCGGACAGTTGAAAAATGTAGAGGGGTATATAAGGTAGTACAGAGGTATGATAGTTATAATACCAGACAGACAAGCAGACAGTAAAGTGAGCTGACAGCTATAGACAGGTTGCCAGGTATGTCAAGAAGGCAGGCAGGTATAATTGATATACACCTATACAGAGAGTCAGTGATATAGAACTGTATGGCTGGGTTGGAAAATGGAAACACACAGAGAAAAGCCCCCCCCCCCCCCCCCTCCATCTCTTCATCCTCCAGCAGGCAGAGCCTCCATCACCTGTAGATCACATACCGTCACGTTGACAGGTGGGTGAAGGTGACGTTAACACCAAACACTGCAAAACTTACAAACTCCACACAGTAAACACTGCCACTGGCAGCCAGAACGATGTGCATTTAATAGTGCATTTCATAACAAATCTATTAAGTAAATTCTGGAGTATAATGGCATGAAATAGGCGTATCCCCTTAGAGTACTGGATCTTTTACATCTAACTAAGAATGTAGCAAGAAGTGAAGGGGATTGAGTATGGTGGGGAGGCAGGCAGCCCAGTAACACAGTTACCCAGTTCTCCGTATTTAATCCGTCAAGCCTTTCTCACCACCCCATCCCCTCACAGTGGCCCCAGTCTTCACGGTATCATCTAACACTGACAAAGAAAAAAATTAACCCCTCCCTTACCATCTGGTGAGTAAATGCGCTGAAAAACGTTATTGAAATGAGTCTGAGAAGATATGTAGCCTACACAATGGAGTAGTTTATCCCATAGAGACATGCCTAGAATATAGAGTAAATGACACTTTATAAAGACCTAGTGATCCGAGCAGAAATGTTTAAATCTAAAGGTGAAAGCGGTATGCGTGGTGTTACAATAGCTGAACTGGTGGTATGTTTGTCAAAATAAGATATAGGTATACAAGACGGTCATAAATCCTACATAGAGTCTTAAGGTACTGATCAAAACTTATGATTCAGTCAAGATTATATATTGTGCTAAATGTATATGCATACAAAATTACTTTAGACTTTAGCCTTTTTTCCCCTTTCATATATGTGTTAGTGACATTCATCATTATTTCTGCCTGTGTGTATACATGATCTTGGGGCTGAGGTATGTATATATTTAAATCAATAAGTGTACTCAAGATAGCCTGCTCCTAGTCAGCATATCAGTTTAGTATCTCTTGAAGGTAAACAAACACAGCTTCTCCATATCAGGGTGATTACTGACACAGTGTTTAGCACACTCTTGTCTTGGTATGTATTTTTCCAGACAGTTGTCAATTAGATTCTGGTTTCTGGTGAAGCAGAATGAAAAAAAGCTTAGTAAGCAGTCTGACCAGGGAATTATGGTGGCTACTTTCACATGGCCTTTCCACAGCTACACAGGTTTTCAGTCTACTAGCTTTAAGGATCCCCACCGCCCACTCCCTTTTACTGGTCTCCAAATAAGGTGGATACATTTGTTGTGGTCTGAAGAGAGGGAAAGTATTTGTTATGGTCTGCAAGAGGCAAAGATCGGAGCTCCTGCAGTTCATTTCTTTATAAGGTTGGCCCACCTGGGCCTTAAAAAGAGGGATCCTCTAAATCATATACACTGTGCCTCTGTATCATATACACATTGTACTTATGACTAATTGTGTTAAACTATTTGCTAGTCCTGGCAGTTTAATTCCACATTTTTCTGTACTATATTAAACGAGATCCCATAATTATATATCACACAGCTCTTTCTTTCTAACGCCCTTGGTACAAGTATCACGAATACAGAGTGCAGACTTCATAGATAAAAGTGATATCAACAGATGCTAATGCAATTAAGATATAGCTAAAAGTGCATCACTTTATCAATAGAAACACTTTACCTTTGGGTACACACCCTAAGAGTTAAAGTGCAACATCCCATCCATAACGTAGACTAATGACACTGTATATGGCCAATACCTAACCTGTTAAAGCTTAAAAGGAAGAGTGTGCATGAAAAATTGTTTGACAGCATGAAACAGTAGCCTGGTTACCCTGGGGCTACCTGAGTTAACATACAGCACCCAACAGAATGGTTGAATGGGCTGACTCCAGGGACAGCCATCACTATACATCATTACATTAGTTCCCATGCAATGTAACACTATGCCTCCTACGGTACTATGTCCAAATTGGAAAGCTACGTGTGATGGTTCTATACTAATGCAGAGTTACAGGTATTTAGCGATTGGATATATGCAATATATATCTACATTTAATGTTTGCCTACCTGTGAACATGAGTTTATTTAGTTTTGCATGTGACCAAAAATAAGAGGCGTGTCAGGTTACCCTACCCTATTGCCAATAATTTTTCTTCAATTTTTTCTAAAGAATTACACATTTTCGGCCATAAGTCGTGAGTGGTCGGAGCAGTTTAGGGACCATAATTTGGTTCTGGGGTCAAATGTATAGGGGCACCTATTTGGTTTCTATCAAAGTCAGGGTACACCTTAATATTTATACATGAGAGGTCACCTTATAGACAAGATACTACGAAAGTTTTGAACAGAACTCCTTGGGGGGAAAGTAAGAGATTCCTTCAATTGCTAAGAAGCAGCATCTCTGAACATCTCATTTAGGACTATACAGCCAACCCTCACTTCCTCAACCCTTTGATTCCTCAGATCTCTCACTCCCTAAGACAGAAAATCTGGAACTACCTCTATGTTTTCTATTAAATTTAGACTTATCTCCTCAGATAATTTGCTTCCTCATACATTTGTCCTTACATTTTTCATATCTGAGGAAGCAAGGGGCTGACTGTATACATAAAAGGTAGTCCATTCTAGACGGAAATATTGTATTCTCGGCCATATGGTAGTTTCCTAGAGTAGACATCGCATTTAATATATGGAGAGAGTGCAGAGGTGCCCACTCAAGGCCCGGTGATGGTGGTATATGGGGCAGCAGGTTTTAACCACGGGCCCTGGAGCAGGGGTACATGACCGTAGGATGCATTATGATGACTGTACCTACTTGTACTTCCTCCAGGGCATAACGGGCCAAAATAGGCTCCAGGCTTTTCTTAACAAGGAAATGCTTTTATGGAGAGATGTTCTGAATAAGGTGTCCAATGCCAGGTGTTCCCTATATGAAAGATATTAATTGATTCTGCTAAGAGTGGAATGGCTAAAATGGATTAAGCAAACTTCATGAAATAAAATCAATACATGGGGAAATTCCTGTCTTCAACTCTTTTGTCATTTTGTGGCGTTGTTGAGTTGCTTTGGAGAATTCGGAAATGTTGCTTTAACCTGTAATGTTTTATTTGTAAGAGGTTTATGCTATGTTGAAACTTCAACTAAGGGTTTACTTTCAAATATAATTCTACCATATACAACAGAAGTGCTCTCATACAATACACGTATATATATATGAACAGCCAGTTCGACGTAACATTAACCCATATAGGACCGGGCCACATCCCAAAATCTATGAGATACCATCTCTCTGTACCATAGCTGCTCGTATCTCCAGACCTTAATCTCTTATTGTTGATGGTAACAGTGCTGTCTAAGATGACACAAAGTTAAATCATTTCATGTGGTCTTAACTCTTTCTTTCCTTAATTCTTATTTTCATTTCTTTTTATTGCATATAACAATGTGTTGCTGATTCAAAACGATGTAAACTCCAAGAAAAGCTAAACATAGATGTAGATATCGTAGATCTGTGAGCTAAAGAGAGCATATTGATCACCTGCCTGCCTCAGGGCATAGATAAATGCCGTCAACCAACCCAAGTGGTCTAGAACAGGCTAGACGAGGAGATCCTGCTTAAAACCCTTTACTGGCCACATGATGCCTTTAAATGAATGTTCTCAGTCATGATGCATCATTGAACTGCTGGCTAGTGTATAATGCACCAGCATGCACCAAGAATGCATTAGGTCATCATCGAGATATCTTCAACCCACAGGGTCGACATGATACATGAATGTAACCCTGGCGCAACTCGACTGGTCTACAATCTTCCGCCATGACATTCTTGAGCATGATACACTAATGCACGATGCCCTGTATAGACCCTGGTTATTATAGACTGAGGAGATCAACCAGGCCACCCTTAAAGATATGTTCGTTTCCTGTCCAGAGGGTGGGATTTTTCAGACCCATGAGGGAGGGAGGGGGAATTTTTTTTTTAGGAAAAGATTTTTATTTGTCATGAACATCGTAAGTGGGGATGGCGTGAATTTGTCATCACATTCTTTGATTCAGTGATTTGGAAACCTAAATTCTTGTGCTAATAGACAAAAAAAAACTTTTAGAACTCAAGAAATTTTTTTCCCATTCTCAAAAAAAAAAAATAAAAAAAATCCACGAACAAATTTTTAAGGGTAGCCCCACTGAGAGCTTAGACGGCCCTGTCTAGTACCCTATGACCACCCTGGAGTGCCCTTGTCTTTGGTCTTTCTCAGGGAGTAAGAAATGTGCAGTCAAGAAGAGTTGGTGGGTGGGATGTTGGATTTGGTGCGGGAGTGGGGGGTGGGTGGGGTGGGGGTTCTTTCCGAGTGCAACCGATCTCAAATCAATACAGCTAAATCTGGGAGAGAGGTACTCAGCCCATAACCACTGATCAATCCCATCTATGGAGCTGCTCTTGAATCATTTTCTGCGACAAAAGCGTTCCCCGTTTTACTACCTTTTTATTGGTGACTTTGGTGAATTCTTATTTTTCCCATTCTTACAGAGAAGGCAAATCTCGCGTTAAATGACATAGTAGAGTAGCTAGGTGAAATTTAGGTGCTACTGTTCTGTGAGAGTTGGTGGGTGAGTCGCCTAAAGATGAAAGAACAAACTCACGAAAAGATATTTCTGTAATTTCAAACGTTCTGTTTTTCAACACCTAACAACCTAGTGCAAAATTGATGAAAACTTTCTTTGCTCATGAGAAGTTCCATATCCTGTACTTGTATGCTCTAAGAAAATTCGCCATTTCATGACTACCTATTTCCAAATTCAACTTGTGCATAACTACTTCTGCAAACCAATGCAACATACCCCCCCCCCCCAGCCGCTCCATAAAGGCATGCAGCTACCTTTCACAATACTCTGCTATCTTCACATAGACCTTATCTAACCCTGTCAAGGAGAGGACGCCTCTGTATAGTTCCCTTAGTGTCAGGGTAGAAGGAGCAACTCACGGAGATTTATGTCATTCTATTCAGCTGCAGTGAGTGAGCTGAATCTGAGCAGCTCTGGGAAACTCTGCAAGACGTCAGTAAGCATTGGTAGGATAGACCCTAGGGAGGCTATCAAAGGGACAGACTACATGTGTTATAGTGGTTTGGTTTGGTTGATTTTACATCCACTAATAGTACTTAGAAGTTAGCAGACATTTCTCTGGTTCGCGGACATTAAGTCCTTTCTTTTCTGTTTGGACAAAGTATTACACAGCTGTTTGTCCAGATAGCTAGGTATTTATATGATGCTTGCCCAACACAGCAGTGACCGAATCTATGAATGACCAAGTCTATGAGATGAATGACCGCATCTATGGGACGGGTTAAGGAAAAAAAACGCTACCGGGGCATCATTCCCCTACTCTTCTCGAAAGATAGCAAATGTTCTTTTATTTGCCTGGTCCCATAGGCAGGACCAGACAAACCACGGCCTTTGATCACTCAGACGTGGTTCACTGAGGGGGAATCCCATGGCAAAAGACAAGCATGTAGGCTAGGGCCTGAGCATATGAGCTGCCCACATGCTCACCCCAAGCCACAAGAAACCCCAAGTTTGTCGCCTTTTACGAATCTGGTATGCCCTGCACTGGTAGAATGGAAGGAGAATTCCTCCTTCGTGGTCTCCCAATGAAGTTATTCTGCTCCTCCATGGCTCCCCATGAAGGTCCATACTCCACAGGGGGATCTGTTATAGTGGTAAAGTAGTATATATGTTGGTACAGGGTAGGATGATTGAATTCAACAGGGTCTGCATGTGATCCATTGTTGGTTTCTTGCATATTACAAATGTATAATCACTGGCATTGAGGGCATATTTTTGCATTTTACTTAAAGGCAACATCCTTTTGCTACCATCAGATGATGATATCATTTGATGTCTTGAATCCAAGTTATAATGCTTCTCACATATTTCATTTATACCAGTATTTTCATTTTTTAATTTTTTTTTTTTTTTCATGCGATAATCGATCAGCAGACTGCCAATTTGATGAATTGTCATATTAGAGAGCTATCTATAGTCTCGAGAGCTGGGTGCCCGTCAAAGGCTTTAGCTTTGTCTGACTGGGCATTGATCAGTTGTGGCGATGTGAGGACGCAAGCAAACAGAAACCCTGCCCAACACGTTGTTGGAGGCAGAGACACAACTAGGCTAACTGCGGTCCCCTCTCTGTGTGTGTCTCCTTTTCTACCTCTGTTAGAGATCAGGGAAAGACAGCTAGACTGGCTATGTCTTATATGTGTCTCCTTCTAATCCTACTGCAGAGAGGGAAGTGACTAGATTAGTGCATAACCCTATGTGTCTCCTTTTAACTCTGCTGCAGAGAGAGAGAGAGAGAGAGAGAGAGAGAGAGAGAGAGAGAGAGAGAGAGAGGTGAGAAGAATGGGTGCAGAACCCTATGTGCCTCATTCTATCTCAGAGATGCTACATAGATAGTTATACCATGGTTATCACATTCTTGAATGATTTTACGGAGCCGACAGCTGACAATGAAGTTCGAATAGTACGCGCTAAATGAACCCATGTTGACACTTGGATTGAAACGAAATGACAGCAAGTTGACATCAAATATTTTAATTCGATATTAAAAAAAAACTATAGCAATAAGAGCTTAATGCATATAGAGGATGAATGTAGACATTATATTCTATCACCTACCTTTAATTTGCCATGATTTAACCTGTATATGTAACAGGATTGTAGATAGAAAAATCGAATTGAGCGAAATTTTTGCCGTCATGTTGACTGCGTAGCGGACGGATTGTTTATCACGGCGAGACACAAGTTGTCACGTTGGCATATGCTCTTAGGGTATTCTGGCCATCGCGCGCACTGCTTACCAGCGGTTCTACTATGCAAATGCCCCTCGGACACACGTTGATGTAATATTTTGCGTCCAGGCATTCTGGTCGTCTCGCCGAGAAACCAAGATGGCGGAGGACGGATTACGTCGACTCGCAACAAGGTTGCAGAACACCAACTGACGGGAGGTGGCAGCAGGAGACACTTTGTAGCTCCGCACTGAAGGGTGTTGTACAATGATTATTGGTCTAAAATCTGACAGAGGGTAGGCAAACCAGGTATCAAATTAATCCTTAGGGTGTATATTATTCGATTTGAGTGTTATTTAGGCTGATATTTGATGGTAAGTTGAGGGGGGTGCACTCTATTTAATTAGAGAATGTATTGAAATCATTCACTGCAAAACCCCCAAATCTGGGTATGTCCGCACTCTAAGGCCTATAGCAAAAAAGTTAATCACATTGTACCACATGCCATGGCCCTAAATTATTGGGAAAAATGTATATCTACAAGAAAATAATAGTGGCTAAGCTCAGATACTTGCACAAGTATTTTATTTTCGCCCAAACGCTATATAGGCCAACAGTGGAAAAATAATTAGTGTTCTGCAGCCACAAATAACATTGATTTTCATGGCTTTTTAAGGTGAATACATTTAATTTAATAGTGGAAACCATGGTATAAACGCCATAGATAACAAATAGAGGTGCACACGGTGATTCTATGGGCTAGATAAGAAGACACTCGGCCTACGGCCTCGTGCTTCTTATCTGCCCCTAGAATCACCTAGTGCACCTCTATTTGTTATATATGCCCTTAATAGGTCACTAGATTATGTGCGGAACCCTATATATGTCTCCTTTTAACTCTGCTATACATACAGAGAGGTGACTAGACTAGGTGCAGAACGCCCTGTGTCTGCATCTAACTCTGCTATATAGACAGAGAGGTGACTGTGCATTTTCTATATTGAACTCGCGAGGGGCAGAATTTAGAAAGGAGACTAAATTAACTGCAGAAGCCATACATGTGTCTCCTACTCTCTAACTCTGCCAGAGACAGGAAGGTGACTATATATTAAGACTGGCTGTAGTCCTTTAGGTGTCTCTACCTCTGTTAGAGACAGACGCTTCCAGACTTGCCGCAGTCCAGGTGGTATTTTCTACTTTGACTTCTGCTAGAGGTATGCTATAGAGACACAAAGGTGGCTAGACTGCCCGAACTCCCCAGGGTGATATCTTCTATCATTCCCTGTATATGTAGATTGATGTGTGGTCAGACAAATTTCAAAGAAACGACACTGCTACACTGTCTGGCATCTTTCTTATCTCAGTGACCAATATCATATGAAATGAGGATAGGTATTTATCCTGCTGCCTGACCACTAGAGCAGTTTTTGACATGAATCTAATATACTGTGGGAAGATAGGGGTACTTTCCATCTAACTATGCTGGACACACAGAGCCCTTTATGTCTGGCCACCACTTGAGATCCTGTATATACTCATTGTTAATGTGAAGCAAGCTGTTGAGCTTGAAGAATGCTCTCTATGGGGGATTTCTGCTTCTTCTCCTATTCAAAAACCAGTATCCTCCCTTACATATTGAGAAATTACATGGAAAATTATTAAATGGACAGCATGATGCATCAAGCTTTGACGTTGGTTTGTGCTCAAAATGCATCAATGCAATACATTAAAGTAGCCGGCTGCCACTGTGTTGGTGCATCATGTTAGGCCTTCAAGAGTTTGGCTCGGAGATTGATGATGCAACTGCTTCCACTATGAACTTTCGACAATGCATCAACTACTCTAAAACCCTGTGTATAAGCCGCGGCTGCATATATTATTAGACGCGCCCTGATTCACTGCTTTGCTATTCGCCGCATTTCGGGTCCGTGAATTATATATAGGCGAGGTTTCATGGTTGGTATAAATGAGAGATTTTGTGATAGTTATAGCATCATCTACCAGAGATGTTTTAGCCTATTTAGCAGTCCTGCATAACATGACTGGTGCTACAAAATATATAAAATCAAAATGATCATGTTGGACCTAAACGACAGACATTCATGAGCAAAACATTAATACCTGACTATGAGGTCGAGTTGAGGGTCAGAGAAGGTGACCCTTAGTTTTCCCCCGAGGCAAAACTCAACAGGTTGACAAGGACACAATATTTAGAAGAAGCAACATCAAGAGCTGAAACAGTCAACTATTGTTATTTCATAATCATCCCATCATTTTAAATATAAGGAATATTGGTTCTCTTACAAAGTCAACCTTCCAGCCATAGGCCTATTATAAAGGTCCCACATAGTCTCCATTGTGATTACTTGGGTTATTTATAGATTTGCAGTTTATGTATATCCACTGCTATTATATTTTTTCCTGTTTTAATCGAGCTTTCTGGCACTTTCCCAATGGGACCTACCAAAGGTATGTAGGTTATGGTGAATGTGTGTTGGTATTGGATTTCCCCTTCGCTTTTAACTGAAGCTGGCATTTTCTCATTTAAATCACCCTTACAGAAGGTAAAGGTTGAGTTCTTTTAAACTAACCAGGCATCCACTGTTTGGTTTTAATCTAAAACATGCATTGGTAGTATTTGCTTTTTCTGTGCAAGCGGATGGTTCCCATGAATGTTTTATGCAAAACTGCCAAGTATCTATCACATTTGAATATCTATCGTTGAAATAGTGTTCTTTTTTTTCTTTGGCTCACAATAGTTATTGTGGTGGCAACAAGATTGATCATTCAAGTAAGCTAATACCAAAACCATCCATCCAATGAGCGCGATGCTGTATACCTGACCCAGTAGTTACCAGTGGTTACAATGTATACTGATGTAGGGCGATGTTCCCTAGACTTGCAAAAGTCAAGTGGCTTATCAATATTTATAATAATTTTCATTGTTAAAAATGCAAATGTTACAATTGTTATATAAAACCCTGAGATAAAACATAGGTCCAATGGATTGGTGGATGATGTCATGGCTTTGAATTAAAATTTCAGTTTGGCTCAGCTCTTCAGATTATCACTAGGCCTTCCTATAATCTCTCTAGCAAATTAATAGATAAAACCTATAGGGATAAAACATTGTTTGTATACAGGTATAAGAGTAGACTCAGCTATATTTTACATCAAATACAACCCATAGAACGTGCTCTGAAGCCACAATTACTTTCAAAAATGCCTAGGAGCTTAAGAGGTCGCCCTATAACAAACAGATACACATATTCCCTGAGACCAAATATACACATCGACTTTCTTTGAATCATATATTTTGAGAGGCAGCCATCCATCACAAATGGTACGAAATTCTATAGATTCACTTTGCACTTTCCGACAAAATACCAGTAGCAGTAAGCACTGTAATATCTTGTTGTTCTTGCATTTTGGTATTTCTTCAACAGTCTAACCAACCCATTCTTGTTGATGAAGTGTTTAAATGCACCATGCCCATTTACCATGTATGAATGCTGCTGTACTGGCAAGTCTACCCAGTGGGGCTGCATTTATGCATCGTGCTGGCCTTACAACATTGACAATCTCCTGAATTAGGCCAACTTATGAACAAATCAAGGTATGTCACATTAAAGCACAAGGCGACTATTTAAAGGGATATAAGCGTACACCAAAACAAGCCAACTGTTTATTTACAACACACTACCACCAACAAGTCCCAGTGTGTTAATCCTAACTTAAATCAGTGAACCAGGGTGCAGTGAACCTCCTCAGTATTAACCACCATTCACATGGCTATAGAAGGGGATCTCCATGGTGTAGTGTGCCTGCCACCCTCAGCCAACAGTCAGTGATTGTCCTATTTCTCTAAGCCTTCTTATAAAGAACACAATGCAGGGTCTGCGTTTTATGGAGCTACAGGCTCTTTAATCATTTAATGGCTGCAGTGCATTGATGCAGTATGTCCATTTGCCATCATGCTGTAAGAATGCAACCCAGATGCAAGGATGCATTCAAGCATCATCATGTCCCCACTTGGCCGATACGCTCCAGAAGTGTCTGTACAAGTCATCGATACAGCGAGTTACTTGCCAGGGCTGCATAGGTCAAAATCAGGATCCGAAATGCAAATTAAATCACTCTGCAACCCTTCAAGGATTAACAAGCTATTCTCACACAGGGAAGACTGAGACAAAATCTGCCAGTGGCATTGAGTCTAGATTATTGCCCAGGCATTGCCCCCACTACCCACCTGTTGTATACCTGTATACCTGGGACACCTTGATACAATCACACATGGCTGCTGGGTGTCACATGACCTGGGGGGAGTCAGGTGACCAGGTCATGTCACATGTCCACCTGGGGCTAGGTCCACTAGTACTACAGGGTAGCACCTGTGACGTATAGCAGACCTTTTAAATCATTCTGAGAGTCTGAACCTTGATTGTTGCTATCATTAATTAGATTCTAATAGGAATAACAAAACACAATCGGTTTCCATTAAATGAATGGCCCAAGCCTTGATTCTATGCATATAAACACCATAGATAGTGATTTTGATCAATACATTCTCGCACGATGATCTAGTTTTGTAAAATCATAATACATGTGTTAGACTTCGGTGTTTTATTCTTTGCTATATCCATTTAAAATTGATGTAAATCGGTACCCTTCACCAAACTATGGTCCTATATGTCATGAACTACTTCATGAACTAGAGGTTAAGTATGTAGGTGATCAGGGTCAAGGTACACATGAATTTATTGATCTTTTCCTTTGGTAGGTATTTCTATTTTCGCTCCCAGTTGACCATTTAAAGCTCTATGATCAAGGGCATCCCCTCCCTCATCATCATGTGACCCTTTTAGTTTTATTTAAAAAAAAACACAATATAGTGTAATGCAAGTGAAAGGGGTGAAAGCATTCACATACAGTTAGGAGAGTCCTTACAGTATAACCTATAGTGAGTACTCTGCTCCCCTTCAGCCTCCTCCAATGGGTTCAACTTCTAATCAGCCAAGTCAAGGGCCCTCCTCCTACCTCTCTTAGCCCTACCACCCTGGAGGAGGCTTAGACTAGCTATAGTCCCTTAAGTTCATTTCGAATATAAAACATGGTATTCTGGCTATTTGTTGTTATGAGCATATTCACCACGGCCTGAGCAAGTCTAGCCGAGAGCTGGGTTAGTCGTGTTTATATACCACTAACCATATTACATATTATCGATAAACTATGAAGGGAAGTGGCATGGGATGGGGTTATATTTGTACCATTAGACTGCCCAAAGAGAGAAAGAGACACACCTTCTTGTACATGATGTACAAAATAGAAATGGACCATGCCATTACCTGTGTATATAATGAATGTGTACTATTGGACCATGGTATTAGCTATGGACATGATGTATTTGTACAAATCTGTCTAATTGAACACATAGGCCTATGCTTAAAGCTACTTTTATCCTCTTGTATTTCTGACTGCGTGCATATCCGTTTTAACGCACACAACAATGTCATTTGTGATTTTTACGTCAGGAACAATTAACTCATGTATATACAGTATAGCATGATTTCATTGGCTGTTAGTAATAGAAGACCCGTTAAATCCAATTAGTTCAGTTATCATGCATACTCGTCCCTAACCTAGATTGTCCACCATTTCGATCAGCCAAAGGAAAGATGTGGGTCAAGGCAGTAGGAGCCACGCCATTAAAAATGCCATATCGTTTTCCTAATTGTAACACTGGGGCTTCAAGAAACCTGCAATACTTTCTTTTCAGCTGATAATGCCATTCAAATGTCAGAAAGGACGATTAAACATTCTGAAAATACAAGTGATGGTGTCTAGAGTAAAATCCCTATTTCAAAACAAACTGAAGCCTGAGCCCCCCCCCCCCTGATGTTCACTGAAAATTTTATTTCGGTAATGATTTTGTTGTTGTTATGATTTAATGAATGGGCTAGATGTGTTTATGAGCTATCATGATAGCTCCAGGTAGACAAGATACATGGGGATCCATCCCAGATGCGACTTTTAGGATCAGGCTAAGTCTGAATGTGACTTATAGGCAAAGTAATTATCAATATACAGCAGCACTTATGCCAGTACTTGACTACAATGGTGGTATTAATTATTTAATACCGGTAATTATTAAAAGCTAAAAGATGCTAAGAAGGCAACGATTTTAGAAGGAATATTCAGTTATTACTCTCCAATCGCCTTTGTTCCAGCAGCTCCTTCTGTTTGTCTATGGATCAAAGCATCTGTCTGGTGGATCCTGCTTGAAGACCATGGATGTTCTGACCTAGAATCCTTACTATACATACTACTATCAAACTCCTCCCTCCCTTATAACCTGCCATATATGGGCATAGGAATGTGTTAATTAATCCCATTGATTAAGGGATAACTAGGTCAGACTATGAAGAACTAATTAGGGGAGGTCTTCTCAAGACTACTACCGTACCTACAGGAGCGTTTGTTCAATAGAAGAGATGTCAGTTAGGTGTTTGTCAAACCTCTGAAAATGCCTATACTGTATATGCACAATTTTGTGTCGATTCAAACGTTACCTATGTTTTCCTTCTTCTTTTTCCCTTAATAGATGACGCTGACATGAAAAATATAACATGATCACGAAGATTTTGTCATCATTCATTGCATTAAATGTATACTTCTTTGCAATGATTTACTCAGAGGTACAGGTGCGTGTTGGGGGTTGGGGAGGCCGGGGGGGGGACTCCTTCCTTTTAAAAGTTGCCTAATTAGAACAGAAGCGTTCACGCAATGTCCTTAACGTTGGGACATAACAGGATTCACTACACTTTATATAGAACATCGACAGACAGTAGAGCAATATTGATGTCCTCAAAGACTTCCAATTATATCGATTAATACAATCGCTAATTAAGTCACCAATTTCTATGACTTCTACAACAAACCGACAAAGCAATGAACTAATGCACTAAGTATTATTCATGACATCATTGATGACAACGCATCACATGTCTTAATTTCTAATTTTGTTTCAATCAAATAAGACATAAAATGAATATAATTGGCGGCAAAATAGCAGACGACAATCAGCTTCGTAAGGTTGGCGCGGTTAGGTTCAGGAATGCCGATGTTGCCGCACAATCTAGTTGCACTGATGGCAATTATAATATTGACCTTTCTTTTTCTGCCCTGTTGAGCCGACTATTTGCACACCCACACGTGTTGTTTCTTTTCAAAAAAGATAACGCTGGCTGCCCTCTCTCCTAGAAAACGACCCAATGAAATAATTAATTCAAACTAAACCAACTATAAAGGCTCTTTCTGTGCTGTGGGCGAGTTTCTTTTCTTTTTTTCTTATTTTTAATTCTGACATGGTACAATCTCTTTTACAACTGATTGGTTGAGAGACTGAAAGTAGACCTGTGCTCAATATATTAAGGGCCGATCCTCTTGTTCCAGCCAGGGATTGAAATGCCTATGTATGGCACATCGGACCTATAATGCGTACCTGGGGTCAACTTTTAGTCATTTTAGTGTCCAATACTATGAAATCCTAATGGCTGTAAGACGCATCCTGATTTCAGGCAGATTCTATAAGGTGAAAGGCGCCATCCTTCCACGTATAAGCTGCGCCTTATACACGAGGTGTACGTTACATCTATGGGTCAATATATGAAGCTATCACAATAGAATATATGTATATGACAATAGAGTGGCCTTGTGAGTCTGGTATATAGACTGCTCATCCTTGAGTGCTTATTAAGTATGACATGATACTATACCAGTCCGATGCACTGTTCAAAGTGGACAACTCCTCCCATGTAAACCGTACAATGTAATCACAACACGCACCTGCAAATAAAAGTACATATCAAGTATTTTTGAAAGTACATCATGTTATAATTGAATCGGTAGTTATTAATTCAAGGGGTATAGAACTTTGGCTCTATAGAACATCAACATAATGCAAGACCAAGGAAATGGAACACAGGTCTATTTTTCAAGCAATACCTATCCCGGTATGTTAACTGGTTTAAATATAGGGCAGCAATGTGCATTGCTCGTAACTCGAAAATAAATAAATCAATAGCCTTGAGCAAGTCTAGCTTGTGGGCTGACATCAGCACTCCCTCACCCAGGTTATTGGCACCACCAAGTCACTATTCGCATAACTCCCGCCAAAACTGCATTTTGCGCACCACATTGCCAAAAAAGGCAAGAAAGTTGATGCATGGATCAACATCACATACCTTCACCATTGCAGGCAAAAAGCGTCTTATGGCTGCCAACCAACTGACTCTGTAGAATATAGACAATTACTCAAAATTTACAATAGTTGGTACTGAAATACCTTTTCCTGCGAGATCCCTACATCTCATCCTTTAATGGCACTACAAATTCATTAATTAATTCTGCCTCTTATATATAAATTTTTTTGAAACTTATTCGCACCACCAAAATGACTGAAAATGAGGGGACCCATAGTCGTCTCCTATAACTCTTTTCGAGTTAATAAGCGTTTGGCTGTTCGAGGTTTTTAGGAAAAGGTTATGTAAAATTTAGAATGTATGTTCAAAAGTTAAGTTTCTTTCAAGACGACAGCACTAAAGTAGCATTCCAGTTGGTTGGAACGAGGATGCATTGGAATCACAAACGGCTATTTCAATGTGGCACAATGTGCCTTTCGCACAGTAATACCGGAAAGGACAAAAAACAAAGGTGTGTTTCCAGTAGTACATGAACTGAAATGCTAGGGTCGGTAGGTCGGATTTTTTTTTTTTTTTTTTTTTTTTTTTTTGGGGGGGGGAGAGCTTTCCTTTACCTCGGAGGAGTCTTTCTCCTGTCCAATATAGACATGTCATATATCAATAGAAACGTAATTTCAAGGCATCATTTTCTGGGAAATTGCAGATTTTTTTTTTGACAAGGAGCTTACAAGAACAACCGATGCAAGTACAGAAACAGCAGACCACTCATTTATAAAAAAAAGGAGAACATTTTGAACAAGGACCCCCCCCCCAACCTAAAAGAAAAATGCCCTATCCTCATCATTGATATGCAGAACCATAGACAGATAGATTTTCTTATAAAAATAAAATCAAAATTTCGCCCTCCTACTCTATTTTCTAAAATGAAAATCCATAGACCAACTTTTTTATTTGGTGTGCCCTAAGGGCTGAGTCATTTGCCAGGTGTCGGGGCTTGATGGATTTGGGGGATCAGCAGATTTTTTCAGACAAAGCACTATTACTGTGGGAAACGTTCAAACCATGACAACATGCCTCTCTTCTTATAGAATTAGAAAAAAAAACTAACCCTAATGGTACTATGCCATAGAACTACTTTTGCGGGGAAAATCAAGTAGTTGAGGAGTATAAATTTTTTGGCCCTCCTACACCTACTTTTCCTAATAACTCAAATAAATCAAAAAAGTGTAGTATGAACATTAGAATATATTGGTCAGCAGATAAAGCGCTTTCCAAAAAGTGGTCTGCCATTTTTGTACCCATAGTCAAAAAAATCAGCCCTGTTTTGCTAGTGTCGGTCGGGTAACTGGAAACAAACCTTTTTTTTTGGCCTAATTTCAGACTTGGTTGGCCATAGACCATCATGTACACTACGGTATATGTCACAGCACCTGGCTGATCTAATGGTTGTATCTAGATGTATTCTGACTTTATGATAACAAAAGTCAGCTAAGAAAACAAGAGAGAAGACAAAAAGAAGACATACACTCTGTACACTGTGTCATGGGTGGTATAGGATCTGGCCTGTTTTATACTAGGACATGTCAAACAAATATGCCCGTATTTATTTCAATGTGGGTATATATTTGTGTGTGTAATATGCCTGCAGGTTGACGGTCCTATGTCAACAGGCCATAGACAACAAAATTAACATATCTCATTTGGACTGTCATGGCCAATCATCCCATGTATTTAACTATGAAAAAAAAATCAATATATGAGAACAAAAGTGAGTTAGGATTTACAATGGACAAGAATATATCCCATTAGGTAGTATTTACATGTACATAATATATTTCTATTGGGTCACCATGCATAGAAATAGAAACCTTCGTACAGACAAGGATGTGATCGCCATGGCTTTATATATGTCATTCCCCAGCCATAGCCTGAAATCAATGTGTATGCTGATTTATTTCATTTGAATGTTACTCACTATAATAAAACCATAGTGTTGTAGATTTTAATACAATAGTAGAGAATAGTCCTGTGAGACATGGCGCGGCGACTTGTAATCTTGTGTCTAGTTTCAGTTGGTGAGACAGATAGGGCATACTATCATCTGGGCTTTTGGTAGTATATAGCACACATTCAACCTGAACTACCCACTGCAGCTAAGTACTAATAGTCTGTAGACTGTCCATTCTGCATGCACCTCACTCAGCTGCCACAGGGACCTGTCTTATTCAATGTTCAATGCCATAGTCAACAGGTGTGTCATTATGAGTGTACACTGTCTCAGATTGCCAGGAGCCTGCTCTGCCCCCCCCCCACACACACCCAACTGCCAATCACTTGTAATAGTCTGTACCTGTCATGGGCCAGTGGTCAGCAAACCGGCCAGATCACTCCACCTCTCTGTAGAGGGGGAGCACAGTGTAAGTACCCCGGTGTACATACATGTTTTCAGTGTTCCACAAAATCGTTTATACAATGAAAGGAGTAATCAAATTAATCTTTCATCACCAATAGTAGATACATATTCTGAGATAGCATTATTTCAATGTAAACTAAAAATTTTACACAGAAAAGAATGTAGCAGTTCCACAAGGTGGCCTTACACTTCAACCTCCTCCGATTTACAAAAATGCACATATGGCAACACACACTTTAGCACTGATTTCTCCATAGAGATCTTTGACAGTGAATACTTTGTTCAAATACAGAAAATATGATCCAATTGTACCATAACCCACTGAGATAAAACCTGTACTACATATATATAGTAGTTTCAAAACGAACAATTCTAAAACAAAGGCTACAGGGATGCATTTCTGAATCTTAAAATGCTCTAATGCTAATCTGCCATAGGGCTCCAAATGATGAAATGTCTTATCTGCGAATAAAATCAAAAGTATGAGATATATTCTGAAAATTCCTTCACTGATAAGTAAAGTACACACACTGTTGTTATTACATTAGAATAGTGAGCAGGAATAGTCCATAGCAGAGGAGCCACAAACAAAAACAGATTGCAAGGCCTCCCTATCCCTTACACCGTGGCGACTGTGAACCATACACTAGTCTACTCATCTCACGAGTAGTACTCACTAGTCGCCGCGCTAATTACAATAACTACCATTGATAAATACAGCTGTAGCTACCAGGTATGTTTCCATGAATACTTAAAATTCCATGAAAATGCCATTATCCAAGTCTTATTAGTTTTACTGCACGGCCGATGATTGGGTGATCAAGAAACTACTGTATCAAAAAACAATAAACGAGAAGTGCTTTATCAAGGGCCAATAAAACGCCCCTTAAGGATACAGGACTCGATCAGTATACCAGCTGTATATAAACTTGGAGGATATGGAGGACACCTGAGGCACAAAGGTGGGTAATCAGATTCCCCTTTCTCCAGGTAATCAAAGCCAGGGCCAGGTGAGAGGAGGGTGTGGATGAGTTGTTATCTACCACCAGGTGAGGCCCATACCTGTGCTGGTAGTACAGGTATAACATCATGGTACCACCACTCCAGGTAAGACTGTCCCCTTCAACTACAACCCGTCTCCATCACTACAGCATGTATTTATCTATTTATTTATTTTATTTTACTTTATTTATTCTTTTTTATCATTTATTTATTTTATTTATTTATTTAGTTTTTTTTTTTTTTTTTTTTGGGGGGGGGGGGGGGGGCGGGGGTACAAATCTTTTATTGGAACCTATACAATAATTACTTGTTTACACGCATGGGTTTCAAGTGAGCATAGGTCTCATTTGAGCTCCACTTAAAAGACCTCAAGCGAGCGCAGATCCTACACATCTATATAAGCTCATAGGGTAACAGCGGGTCATAGAAATTCATAATCACAAGTGTGATTACAGGGGCGTAGGAAAAGGGGGGCCAGGGGGCCTGGGCCCCCCCAATCATAAAGGAGGGGGGCCTGATTATGTCTCGGCCCCCCCCAAAAAAAAAATTTACCAAGAAGTCATAATGAAATGGAAAAGCAGCTAAAACATTCCATCCCAAATTAGATTAATATGTTAAAGGGATAGGGACAATGGAGCCCTGAACCTCAAATCAGATCTAAATTCACCAAAAATACTTTTCTATTAAATTCTATTATGGGTAGGTATAGGCATCATCGCGCTAGAGCCGATAATTCAAGGTGTTCAAATTGGGACCCCGCTGGGCCCCCCCAATGAAGATTTACTTCCTACGCCTCTGGATTATGTCATGGTATCTCCATTATCATATACTATACACAGGGGAACAGAGGCTAAAAAGACTATAAATGTTATAATGCTAGGGGGAGTATAGCCCACTGGTGTGGGCCGATCAGGCAGGTGCCTGGTCGCACGGGCTTAATTCCAGCAGTGGCCACCAGTGGGCCTTGGAAGTAATGAGATTAGGGTGATTAGGTGGTGACGGCCTATTGATGGGATTGTTCAGTGGTGGCCAGTGCAGCCTGCATATTGTAATGTATTATCACCAAGTGCACCCTCCCCTTGCGTGATGGATATTACCATACAGTGTGAGCTGAACCGAGCTGACCATACACCAACTGAGCAACTCGAATATGTACTAATCTCACAAACGTGCCGCTTTCTCCCTGCTTACACTGAGCATTATCCCAATCTCTCTGCATAGCTTTGAGATTTGAAGACTATACCTCAGACTCTGCACACATATGAGGTGTAAGTAATGTCCATGTCACTCTGCATATAACTCTGAGATTTAAAGACTATACCTCAGACTCTGTACACATATGAGGTGTAAGTAACGTCCATGTCACCCTGTATATAGCTCTGAGATTTAAAGACTTATGCCTCAGCATTTGAAAAAAACATCAGAAATGTGAGGAATACACCCAGTCTCTCTTTCTGGCTCTGAGATGAGATGGCTGTGGCAGCCCAATCTACTCAATCATAGCTTCCCATGAGTTCCATGCCACATTCTGAAGATCCGTCCAACTCAATCAGCAGATCTTCTCTTGTATCTATTAGTGAGCCCCATGTCCTTCCCTGCCTTTAATACAGGTAACGCATCCATCTCCGACCACTCTTCCCATTTATTGGACCACTCCTTCTTCCAATTCACACTACGGTTTATCACCCTAGACCTCCACACTCTTAGGCCTCTCATACATGTGTTTAACCTTTAAGGGCCATGTAGTTCCTACGTATTAAGTTCATTTGTTTTTATGTGCATAAATGCTTTGTGCAGCATGCCCAGCCTTTAGGGTTAATCCATCATAATTGATTACACGAGCCCATGAAAAGAAGTACGATGCGGCCCTTAAAGGGGCAAAGTGCACTCTGACGCCCAGTGTGAAGCCATCCTGCTAATTCCCACAATTACCAAGGCTTCCCCACAGCTCGACCAATATGCTCTCAGCACTGCCCTTTCAGTCACTGGGTCTAGTTTAGAGCTAAGTGGAAACAAACTGGTCTCCTACCAACAGCACTGGTCATCACTACGATGTACCTAAAATATTGAGTTTAAATTAGAAATAATGAAAATCACTTTTGCAGATTTATTGTTCGGCTCAGGTACCGGTACTTGTTGTTGGATTCCAAGCTGTAACTGGAGATAGTTAATCCAATCAATGATCCCCGGCTGATAAAGTGTGTGCATTAGTGGTTAAAGAGACAAAAATGGAAATTCTTTCCAGGCACAGTGTGAAATGTTCCATATAATATAGGAGCATCATAAGTATAGTCTCTGCAAGGCTAAAAACCTTGCAGTAACGCTAACGCTGAAACAAGGTTTTATAGTCTTCTCTTAACATCTTTTACATATACACAATCATGTAATATACCTGGTGAGCTTGAGTAATTTATATAACCCTCTAAACCCATTTGCTGCCAACCCACGACCTCTATTTATGGTATCACTGTATCATTACCCCCTCAATCATCCAGACCTCAATCTGTTAAAACCCACCCTCATCACGCAATCCTCTCCCATTGCTACTTCACTGAAATATAACTGAACGGCTTATGGGGATGGGATTTAGTAGCACTGGGGAGAGGGTGAAGGGCGATCGAAGCCACAAGTGAATTTCAAATCTGAAAAAAGAAGAATCGCTTCGCACGATACATGTCATCACTCCCTCCCTTCCTCTTTGGAGGGTTAGCTCTAGCTGAAATCTAATTAGGAATTGATGGCATTCAGAAGCAGACAGGCGATGGTTGGTGGATGGGGAAGAGTTGGGGGGGGGTGCGTGTGGATCAACCAGGGGAAAACAGCCAAGTTTCTCTTTGCATGCTGAGCGTTTGTGTTGAGGTTAACAAAAACATAGGTTGGGATTCCAAGAGTTGAGGCCTTGTACATTTAACCAGCGCACTTAGGATTTAAGAAACTCCAAGGAAATGCCTTAGTCTAATACTTTCTTTGGAAATTTTATCAGAAAAGAAATTTCTTCTTCTTTTTTTTTCAGTAGAAAATCTATTTTTAAAAAGAGCCACACCAATATGGCCATGGCCAGAATCCAGAGGTCACATTTAAGGTATGGGGGTTCTCTACATGCATTCGCTGGTTCTCAGCCTTACAAAAGAATGCATCTGTTGCTGTAGGTACCTGCCAGGAACAAGCTACCAATCAAACTGGCCGCAGGGGTTCGCACGCGAGTACACAGTGTCGGCTTTGGCCTGTTTCCAATAGGATGGGCACTGCTAGATATTAAGGGGATATAGGGCAATATCGGAAAGACCATAGACACTGAAACCAGAGCACAGTATGCTAAAGTAGACATGAACTCTCACTTCCAAATATGCACATATTAGAATAATGAGCTGTGGTAGTATTAGTAAGCTGTATCAGCTATCAATAAAAGTGGCATTCCTATTCTTTCTTGAATTCTATATTTTAATATCTTAAAGGTACTTTCCTGTCCTTCTTTTGGGGCCCAGGAGGAGGGGTAAAATGTATGGGAGCATATCATTTATAAATTGACAGGCTATGTTTCAATAATTTCTCATACTCGAATTCCCTAGTATAACTGTAAACAAACTTCACAGTAAACTCGAAAACAAAATGTTGAGTCTTAATGATTTCCAACACATTTACGTTGGTAGATTTTAGCTCTAAACCATTAGCCATATTGAAAAACACAATACATTAACCTTATCCAATGTGTTTAATTTTCTGTTGGGAAATACCTTCGCTATTCTCCCTATTCTAGTCATCTTGCTGCTCAATAGCAGCTTGTTATACCACGTGGAGAGCGTCCTATTTGGACAGAACCCATCATGTATGAATGTCATGTACATAGAGTGTCTTCATCCATATATTTACACTGTTCTGCTCCCTTACCAAGACCTAGCCTTTACGGCCCGCCGCCTCCCCAGGTCTGAGATGTGCACTCATGTATCTGTGTCTTTGTCACCCAGCATAGGGGGGGGGGGTAATGCAGGGGGCTGGTAGAATCTGCTCCCCTTTAAGGACCGCATAGTACTTTAATGTATCATATAGTTATGAGTAATCACAATGCATGAATGCACTATTGGTGAACAGTAGGATTAGGAGCGTATCAACCTTGGTCTGCATCGTGATGCATTTATAAATGTAGTCCTGGCAAGATGCATATTTTTATATATCATAACGAATTCGCTGCATTGTCTTGCCAAAAAAGAGTGATAGTGCATTAAAGAGTGAAACACAAGTATAGGCCTACCTGTTCTACAGATACAGTTATTACATGTATATACAGAAAATAAGTTGCAAATGATACATAGTATAAATTTCATATTACATGAAGGCCTGGGCTCTATATCATACAGTATAGATTCGACCACATTCCACATGCCCTAACACTGTCTGGTCTGCCTACTCAAAGCTGGGGACTATATATGGGGAATTAGGCACACCATATCTTTTTGCCTGATCCCTCTGTGATCCCACACTAATCAAGTGGAAAATGTATCTCACCAATTAGCCTGCTACACTGCAGTGTACAGATATATAGTGTACCGAGGACAGATCTATATGCCCAACTGAGGTGTGCAGAAAATGTATACCCCTTATGTCAAATATGCTGATATCCCTGCAGGTTGTGAGTCCGTGTACCAAAGGCCCATTCCTCATCAGAATCTTCTCACACCACTATATAATATTTACTAAACCATCACTGTGTCTGTCTCTAGTGTGTGGTAGACACACTGTGGAGACACACTTAATACTTTCAGGACCGCATGATGTCCTTGAGTCGCCATGATGCGCCAATGCAATACTGGTACGTAACTCGCCACCTCTGCATCATACATGGGTACATCATGATCACCCTTCAGGGGTGTATCGACTGTTATTACGTAGGTTTGGCATGATGCATGAATGCCGCTTTGGCGAGTTGTGATACACCAGGGTTGCATTTATGCGTTAAGACGAAAATTATAATTGAAACACTACAACACCAGAACTGTTTCTGCCCATAACGTTAATTCCTTAGGGGATACCTCTGCATTTATTTATCAAGTACATGTATTGTGAGACCTATACTGTGACAGGAATCATAGGAAACGTTGTGCTACAAGGATGAAAGACATTCCCCCTCCTTAAAGAATATATCAGAGGTGATTGTATATTTGTCAATACATGTAACACATGGAGAGTCAACAAAGATCTACCATATTATATGTGTGGAGGAGCGATGTGACATGGGGGCCAGACGAAGACATGGGGGAAGCAGGCATCATATTGGAATGACAAAGGGAGGAAAAGACATGGGGAAAGGAGATTTTGTGGAACGACAGAGAGACAGAAAGCATTGAAAGGGAAACCATCACAGAATGACAGATTGAAAAAGACCTCTAAAAGGCAGCCATCGTAGGGATTAAAGCCGACGTTATTCCAATGCACAAGGCGCTAATGATTTGGAAAGGGATCAGAAAGATGTACGATTTGATAACACTGAAAAAATACATGAGGAAGAGACGATTTCTTTCCTTATAAGACAGATGACATAGAGGTTGCTGTAGGGCTATATAGGTGGAGGGGTGACATACTTGTAAGGCATGTGTTGTGCGGGTGGTGGTGGTGTGTAATGGGGTTTCCCACGAGAGTCTCCAATCTCAGGAGCATATTGCTCTCACCACAACCTACTGAGCACACCACTGAAGGGGTTAACTGCTTGGAAATATACAGCACAACTTGCCTTCACACTTAAACCATTCACCACACAGTCGATTTAATCTATGTTACTCTATATTTAGAGAAATTGAATTGAATCTCTATGCAATGTGGGAAAATCATTTGATATTTAAATAGCATTCCTTGAGGCGGTAAAATATTTACACACATACAAGGCAAAATGAAAACAGTGAGAACAGCAAGTGTGATATCTCTCAGATATGACTCTGCCTTATGACTACTAATAGATTGTCAGAAAAACAGACAAGTCCAGCATATCTGGGTGAAATCTCCAATGCCCAACTTAAAAGATATTTTATTAAGTAAAAGCCAGTGGGCCCCACAGGCCCCTCCCTGGGGAGCCCCTGGAATGAGGGTTGGAGATGAGTGGCCGTCTATAGATATTGATCTCAGCGGATCGATACTACAAAACCCCCTCCCACCCCAGAAAGGGGTGTCTGTGGTTGTGTGCTGGAGGGGTGGGGTTTGGGGAGGGGTACCTTACCTAGCCATTTACGGACCACATACTGCATTGATGCATCACTGGTGACGGATATGGATGGCGGCGCACACCCCCTCCTTTTTGTCAGAACTTTGCCAGAGTTTAATTGCATAATTTGGACCTGAGAATCTACTCAAAAATAGAGGGTATGTCCCCTTCTTTTTGGACCCCCCCCCCTCCTTTTTCCAAATCCTAGATCTGCCACTGATCATGTGCATTTGTTGTCATGAATCCCATGATACATAAATGCAGCCCTGGTGGGTCTACTTTGATATCAAGGTTGCATGCAAGCATCATGGAGCTCCTACTGATTTGATACACTCCTGAAGGCATGAGGAACCACTGTAGTGCAGGTGAGTAAGCCTACATTTGCCAACACTGGAAAGGTGCATCATGAGGATAAATCATTAACATTAACCTGGAGGCACCATGCTTCTCTTGAAGAGTTAACCCATACCCACACACAGGTCTCGCCACCAGGGACACCACGTGGCTTCCAAGGGCGGCCATACTGGTTCCGGTGTGGGATGGTTAGGGCCTGTGCTTCTAAAACTCCACTAAAATGTAGACCATCATTCTCAAAGGGGAACTAGGCTCAAGGGATTTGCCTTTCATCTAGCATGTCCATAAGCTCGTTCATAATAAGTGTGCATCTATTTTTCACGAGCATGTATCAATACACTTCAGTACCGATACTATGGATTGAACTCTGAGACAGTACCAATGTACAAACAATTACCACAAATTTAAGGTTGACAAGAAGCAGTGTAAAATGTAAATCTGATTCTGACTGAGGCTTAATATATAAAAGGTAGATTTTCGGTAACAGCTGTTAGAAAATATGGGGGCCGGTGATAGTATCTGAAGAACATTAATTGATAATATTCTCAAAAATTTGAATACCGGGGTAATACCAGCAAATTTTATATTCACTCAGCCCTTAGTGAAAGTGTTTGGATTCAATAAACATTTATCAATACAAACTTTACCACAAAGCTCGATCGTCCCAGTACATGCAAACCCGCATATTTATATAAAAATTTCTAATGCTTAAGACTTTTTCTCCAATCCCCTACTCCCCATATTGGATTACAGTTAAAGTTATGAGGACAGGTGGGACTATAAGAATTCAGGTTTTTCTGACGTCTGGGGTGGAGCAGTGTGGTGAGGCGACAAAGAGGTTACACAGATACAGGCAGGTATACTAACCCAGCCAGGTATCACGCCACTAAAAACAAGCTGTCTTGGTTTAGTAGTATTGAATGTATCATGATCCACACCTGGGTTTATAACGTGCCTATGTAGGGAATGTTTATAATGTCACCAATTTTGGCACCTTTTTCAAGACCCTTCATCCCATTATTTATCCATGTCACAAAATTATTTTTCACAAAGTTCATGGACTGACAGTGCTTCTGATGAGTCTGTTCTCTTTCCCTTTGCGGGCTTACCTAGCCCACTAAAAAGGGTCTATATCTCCTTTTTTTCCAATCCACTCTGAATGTGTGTGGTGCACATATGTGCAGGCACCAACACATTCCTCTGTGAAATTGCATAGTGTAGTTTTCTCGCCATGAATATGACCTTAGCTGTCGAAATGGCAATAAAGATTTATCACTCACTCACTCCTTTCCCTGTAGATTTAAAGTGAATGTCTTCTTCATTCTATAAATCTCTGCTCATACCAGTAGGTACTCCACATATTACTGCATTTACACTGAGAAGCTCACTCCGGTCACTGCACTCAGCACGAAAAGGGTATGTCATATGCGTTCACCATTTGCAAAAGCGCCCCCTTATCTACTGATTTTGAGGTGATAAACACCCCTCATTCTAGAAAAAGACTGATTTTTTTTAGGCCTAAAAATGCCCCTTATTCTAGGAAACACTGATTTCTTGGGGCCTAAAACACCCATTTCATAGGAAACAAAAATGTAATTAGTCTTGACTATGGGTGATTTTCTCACATGTATACATCTGCAACAGGCCTACATGCACCTCTCTGGAAATAGACCCCTTATCTGGAAATCCATAGTTTCCTTGAGAGAAAGTGACCCCTTATTTTGAAATCCTCTGATTTTTGGCCAGAAAAAGGCCCCATATTGTGGAATCCAGGGACATTGGAAGTCTGTGAAAAAAAGACCCTTATTTCACGGTTTTTAGAATGCAGGTGACGTACCCTAAGTGTACAAAGTGCAGGGACCGGGGAAGCACATAAAAAAAACATTCAACCTCTGTCCCACCCTCAATTTGACCGTGTTAAACATCCTTCTGCATATCCTCCTCCCAGCACTTCCCTGCCTTCCTATCATGACTACTTAAACTATACATCTACGTAGATTGGACCCCACTCCTCACTGTACACCCTGTGTGAAACACAGCATCGTCAAGAATGATGTAGACCCCTTGACATGCTCCCACCTGTCTCCCTGACCACCCAGGGTGCGGAGACAGGTGTATTAAGTGAGGCATATATAAGTGAGCTGCTAGACTCAGACACCTGTAATCTGTGTTTACATGTGACCCCTTAACCCTCTAAGGACCAAATGGATCACAGATAAATTACCTGGTATTTGTTATAATGCATGAATTAATGCAACCCCATGGAGTATCCCACCAGAGTTGCATCCATGCATCATTCTCAATCTAGGGGATTGATATGAGCCCAAAGGGTTGGCATGATGCACTAATGTTTTGCTATATAGCTCATCAGCGCTGCCCGGACCAGAAGGCAGTATCTACTTCTCCTATCAGTAGCTACTGAGAATATGCTGATCAACAACTGCATTTTGCAGTAGGTACTGCTGAAATACTTCCAAAACAGCTGACTCTACACTGCATTTTCAGTATAGACTCAGTAGTGTACTGACTATCAACTGAGTATGCACTGCATTTTCAGGCTAGAATCAGTAGTCTACTGACTCTCAACTGAATCTTAATAGATACCAAAAATGTCACACTCTGTGCAGCAGCATAGATGCAGTGGTCTACTGACTATCTACTGGTATCACTCTGTCTATTCATCGATTATTTATTGGGCTACTGACCTGATGCTTCTGAGACAGTCCATAATGTGAATGTCAGTAATCAAAAGATTCAGTTATGAAATTCTGAAACTATCCAGTGTTTGTTAAGAAAAGCATAATTATACCTTTGCATATGATTGTTATTGAGTGCCAGTAATGGATACACATGGATGTTGGGGTGTGTGAAAGCGAGGAATTAGTCGCTTACTTTATGTAGGGCATAAATGTACTGAATCATCAAGTATTATTTTGGTCACCATCATGCCACTTTTTTTTTTTTACATAGTATACATGTATCATTGATAATTACAAAGCTGTTGTCTTATCACCTTAACATCAATAAAATGCAAGGCATTCTACTATAGCAGTACTTTATCAGACATGCCTACTCTTACCTTTTTGCTATGGTAGAAGTTACCCAGTACTACTGAATCAATACTGCTCCCCTCCTATATGAGTTGCATGCACGACTAGGGAGTAATGACAGCTCCACATATCTGATGGGGTGGTGGCTCAGGGGGCTAATGCGTTGGTACAGTAATCAGAAGATCCCAAGTTCAAATCCAGCAAGGACCACCTATAAAGGCATTGGTAGTGCCAGTACTAAAGCAGCGACTGCTCCTTTTATGCTTCTACCTGGCCCCAGCAGTAGTTTTCAGTATGATCTACTGCTAACCTACTGCTATAGCAGCAGTCATGCAGTAGTGCTGACTGAACACTGTCCCAACCCCATATATGGTCATGCAGCATTAAATAAGTAGATACTGTTTAAATGCTGCCATCTCATTTACATAATTGGGACTACTGATTCAATACTGCTTGCATGCTGCTAATACTACTGTTCTGCTACTGAACCACCGCTGCCATGTTCTGTGTGTTCAGCAGGAGAATGCCAGTAGATGCTGATATGGTACTGTTTTTGATGCTGCTTTTACACTGAATGACTACTGTCACACAACACTGTTTTTCTACTGTTTAAATACTGATTTTCTACTGCATTTTGGTCCGGGTGCATTGATGCATCATGACGACAACGGTACCATAGGTCATCAAGGGGCTTACCAGTAATTTCACACATAAAGAGGTGGAGATTGCCTTACGTCTGCCCATTTTAATCTTATTATTGAAGGAGAATGCAGCATGCTTTCACAGTGCCCTAAGGAGAAGTAAGTAGTCACAGAGGAACCAGACAGTGCCAAGTACAAGCCACAAATATACAGGATATGTGCGGCAGCTATAGGTCCCTGGGTCATACACGATCTGGGATATATCTTTGTACTTTCCTTTTCTAATGTTTGTAAATTGTCTGTATTGTTTCTTTTTCTAACCCCCCCCCCTCCCCTTTTTCAACATTATAAATTGTCTTGCTAGGCATTTCCTTATAACAAAGTGCGAAGCTAAAGAATTTGATGAAAGGTCACAGAACCTCCTTATACTTGTAATTGTACATACAGAACTTAATGGGATTCCAGCTTCTCTTCAATGCATGTTCTTAATAAAAACCCTTTTAAACTTTAACAGCTAAGCTAGGGCAGCAGTCTCAGTACTAGGGCTACTCACCGACACAGACACTACAATATTAAGGCTTAGGGACTGGAGGAGTAGCAGCTAACAGTAACAGTGAGACCCGCAGTGAGGTGACATTTTCTGAGGTACATAACTGGCTACTGGAGGTGAGTTCATCTCAAAGACCACGGCCTTTAGCCATGTTTACTACCGAGACCTGTCCCCTCCTCCTTCTCCCTCTGCACGTGACATTTCTAATATCCCTACTCTCTCCATACTCAGCCAGTGTCAGAGCTGAGCGACTCAAATCTCTCCCAGTCTGAGGGGCTGCTAGGAGTAGAATCCTGCCACAATAAGGGAAGGTCCTGATTAATTATCCTTACTTACACAGATATCTTAAATTTCACATTAAAGTCACTTAAGGTTAGCACAAAAACTCATTAAAATTGCAAAAATATGTAGCCTTGATATTTTCTAAGAAGGTTCCCTACAATATGGCCCTGGTGCCATCAAGGCTTTATCATATCAAAAGCAAAGCCCTGTGATAAAAAGCTAGATCCTATCCCTGACTAAGCCACCACCTCCATAGATGACCAGAGGCTCCTCTGTCAGTAGGCTGGCATTTTCTCTCCACTCCTGGGAACAAAAGCACAAAGGTATCTCTACCTGAAGATCCTGGTACCACAGGTCACGTGTGACCTCTGACCTTTTGACCTGTGACCTCAAGCGGCTTGGAATATCCACCGATGGTACAGGCGGAAAGTTATTAGTTAAATTTCTGCAGCGGCCATTATTAATATTGTTATTATGGTCATGCAAGTCCCTATGGACTATTCTGGACATGATGACAACCGGAGGTTGGTGGAGGAAAGAACAGGCAAACCACACAAAGAAGCCTGGATTTTGAAAAGAAAGTATGGGTAGGCGGAGTGACCGTGGTAATCAGGGTCAAGTTATTCCCGGCGAGAGCTCAACCTCAGCAAACTAACATCTAAGTGCGCTCAATTCATTCAATTACTGTTTAGGTCAATGCTGCCAATGACTACTGTGAAATATTGCCTTCAATAAGATAACCTAAAGACTAGGTTCGACGTATCTGTGACAGTTAGATATTTAACAATATAGCTTTTTGGATCGACCGCCAGCACCGAGCCATTGGTAACCCTGTGTTACCTATGATCCTAGACACCAGTTTAATCTTTTAAACTCCATGAACCCACTTGTGCGACTGGATACTGTATTTCCACTATACCACCAGTGGAATCCCAGGGTTTGGCTTCAAAACAGTGACACCACCCAGCTGCCACCCTGAGCCATGATCCCCAACCTCCCTCCCTAGGCCTACCTTGGCCAGGGTACCGCCTACAGTCACTAAATTTTAAACCTACCTGTCCTTTAATTTACACTGTAACTAAGTGCAGCCTGGTGAGTCCCTTGGATGAAACCGCTCACTTTTGTAGACAACAGTCATCTACAAATAAACCCCACCAGAGACTGTCAACACAGACAGTCACCAAGCAACCTACCACCATGGTTACTTGTGATGTCACTGGTAGTCTTGGATACTGGCACTGTGATGTCATAGAGAACGTTCATCTTTGAACCTTCATACAAGCGGTAGCTGCCAACAAGGACGGACTGATATTTCGTTTCCCCTACCATATTTAACAATATAGAATACGACTTCAAGCAACTGCGGGTTATATGCAGATTAGATTCCTGTCGCGCCTTAAGGTGGCAGCAGACGGGCCAGATTTGATCGGTAACCAGGGAGTACCGATCCAATCTGATCCGATCGGGAACATCAAACATGTTTGATATTGCCAGATCGAATAGGACATGTAGCAGACGTCCCAAATCCTTCCAGTCGGCCAACCCAGTCTGCCCATCTGCGGTCGCCTTTATAGAGTGATCCTTAACTCAGGGTATATTTACTATAGACTCATATCAAATTGGCCAAAATCAAGCTCCACCTGTGCCTTATAATAAGTTATTCCTTGAAGCCAGGGTGTGCCTTATACGCAAGGTATTAGAGTACTATTATTTTGTCCCTATATCACTGATATGTACCCGGTAAGCATTGCCGGTAAAAAAGTAATTTGACCCCCATATGGGCCTACATACTACATACTTTTTCTACATGATAGACTACACTCTGGAGGAAGTTATGGGGTACTGGAGGCGGACTAAAGCAGACCCTGGAGTAGGGTACTGTTTACCTGGTTAGAACACAGGGCTAGGTACTGGAGGTGTTAGTCTCTAAGCAGACCTTCTCCAGGTGAACCCCTCCCCCTCCAGTCCCTATTACACATATACTGATATACTAACACCTGCCGCAGTCAGCTAAACTCTGAGATAAAAACTAGTTTGTGTGCCCTTCTAGAACTAAGCAAACACTATTTGCTTGTTTCCTTGCTAGGTGCAGTGGGGTTAAGGTAGGTGGGTGCCATAGATTCAGGGGACCCAGGAGGAAACCCATTATTAAAGGGATGATTTGACAAGGTGGGTATAGTATATGTCTTACCCCGATCACGAGTTTTCACAGGGGATTCCAGAGACTCTCTCTCTTGGAATCTCCTCTTAGATTTTGACTATAGATCTACTGCTTTTAGTGATATGAAAAATAACTGAAATCAATGCAAACAGCACAATGCCAATGTATGAGTTTATTGATTCAATTGCCCGTTAGCTGAAATAATTTAATAAAAATTAGCTAGGCTCTATTCCGCACCCGGCTTTGGCATGTTACATACCGGGGTTACATATGTATACAAATATGAGTTTCCCCCCCTAAGCCTTGGCCTCCTACAGGGCTGCCAGGGGTTGACTCCACCCCCGGAGTAGGCAGCAGAGCACCAGGAGGAGCCCACCATAAGCTGAGGCATTAGGGCCTTCATTAACAACAACCCCCTATGTACTGGAGGTAACAAGGTCACCCTCTTCCAGGCCCTCTTCAATCTCACTACAAATAACTGTTCTACTTTAGAGTTAAGATCTCTAAGGCCAAGGTCAAAGTTTGGAAATCTAATCTTTTCCAGACCATCAAAGACTCTGTCATATTTTACTGGTCAAGTCTTTTGAGTGATTCAAATATTGTGGAAGAAATTCCAAACTTTAAGATACTTTACTTCAGAGGCAAACGTTTTGTACATGAAAACAGCAATCGGGGGGAAAAGTCTCTCCTAAGGCAATTATCATATAAGTATAAAGTTAAGTAAGTATCACATAGCAAATAAAGGGAACCCCCAAAGAAAGACGGTAAGACTAGCATAGTCCATAGCTACTAGGGGTGTACAAATGCTTTGTATGAAACCCAATCCAGTGCTGACAATAACAATGTCCAAATCACAGAGATACAGAAGAGCCTAGCTGTCCATCCCTGCTATGATACACTGATAATGTGGATGTTTAAATAGACATACCAGTAGATCTATATACAGAGAGCTGATAATCTGATTCTGATAGTCCATTCAGTATGTATAACACCACCTCTACCGGACACCTCAGGTGTACCCGTTTGTTGTCAGGTTGTCATGGTGACCCAGGGGTCATGTGACCAAACCAGGGTTGCAATGCGAGCCCCTGGAACGGTAGATGTGTGTGTGTGTGTGGGGGGGGGGGGTACGTATTTAAAGGGGGTGGATCCAAGTTGATTGCCGATCAAGTACCAGGGGATCGATAGAATAGTTTAACAACCTTTGAAAACTGAAGCCTCTAGAAGACAGGTATGTTAGTCAGGGTGGCAGTAGTGAGGTGTGTGGGGTGGGGGGGGGGGGCTTATACTAATGTTTATTTACGTTGGGCACCTAGCATGGGGTCTTGATGCAGGAGAGGTGGACCAAATCTGTGTTTGCCATCATAACACTTTTACCTGCAGAGCCAATGTTTTCTAACGCCCCTCTGCTACAGGTCTATGTTTTCCCTATGTACACGGATCAACCCATGTATGAACAATATGTGAATAAATGTGGGCGAAGGTAAAAAAAGACTCTAGGCCATGGCAGCTCTAGCACAAGGGGTATCAATCGGAGCAGGACGATTAATGGTCCATTGGTGTTCTTTTTCAAACTACATTGATGATTGGGTATGGGGACAAACAGTGAAACTGTTCACCGTGAAGCCATTTAGGAGCATTCTAAAGACTAGACTGTGTGTAACATAGTATGGGCAGGCAAGCAGAATGGATAGTCTCTGGGAACCTAATGGCTATCATTTCTCCTTGCCTGATCAAATATTTTGTCTTTATTTACATATAATGCATTATAAATTGGATAAATTGTAAACCTCTACATATAGCATGCAGCTATAAAGTTATTATATTTGTAGATACCCCTGACAGAAATAATTGCATCAATTTAGCCAAAAACATGTTGTAATTTTGATAGGTATGTAAAGCAATCTCCAGGTATACCATTGTATATCTAACCGTCTCATGAATACCATGAATAGTGGTGTAATGCTTTATAGGCAAGGTAAGCAAATGTATTGACTTGAAACCCTTTCATTGATTAACACTAAAAATGAAAGTGTTATCAAAGCCTCAACTCTAAATGCAAATCTAAACTCCATGCCTTATTCATGACATCGACTTTCATGCATGGAGTCAGCATTGGTATGTATACATCAGAGAAAACACTAGTTTACATGGTCTTGAAAACCTTGAGATATAATATCATGTGTATCTATATAAATCAATGTCAAACTGGTACAGATTGAAAATAGCTGGCACAGTGTGATATCATCAGCAATGGTTCCATACAAGAGATAACACACAGAAGTGTCACACCCGATTCCTGAACTGATAAGGTAAAGGACACGTCTGATAACAGGACACTGCACTGATAACATGATTATACCCGCGACATATCCACCACATCTAAATAAATAAATAAGTTCAACTCTTACTTCAGTACATCTCTATTGGTCTACACCATGAAGGTACAAACCCATACATAGGGGACACATTGTTGCAGTGCGTTGGGAGCAGATCACGATCTCTACATACAAGCCCATGATTCACTACCGTGACTAAGTCCATGTGTGTAGGGCTACCTAAGGAGGGGAGGCCAGGAGTAGAGGCATTACCATCATGCACACTATAAATAGGTGTAACTTGTCACCAATGCCATAGGAATGTGTGATATGTGAGGACCTGATGACCTACGGTGATTTAATCACAGATATCTGAATTTGAGTAATATTATTAACAAAAGTGGTACACAATGATAGCTACCGATAATTATTACATCATCATTATTATTATCATGCTCTCAGTTTGCCCTATCTCCAGTCTATTTCGCTACATTCAATGTATGGAACGATTCACACAGGATAATTTATATCATTGATGACAAATATGAACGACCACTGGGCACAAGCACAAGTCAGAGGAGAGCAATCTGGTTTATTTTTCCAATACTTTAGGCCAGTCTGGCTTGCATCTTGATCCACAGCCTCTGATATTATACCCCCCCCCCCCCATGAAAGAACAACTCACTGGTGTTACATCCCTAACCTAACGTGCACATCCTCAATAGATGCTACATACACTGATACAGGGCACAGACCTATAAAATGTAGAGAAACCATCAGTTGGACTTTCAGTCACATTCCTCCTCCAAACTAGAGTACCACGATCACCACCCCATGTTACATGTACCAGACTCAGTGGAGCATGTAACATTAACATCCCCAAACACCAGTAGCCATACATACAGACACCATTGGTGAACATAGGGAGGAGTGTGAGACGTGGTGGATTGGAGGTAAGGGGTGGGGGGTACTACCGTAAACTCCCGCGTATAAGACGCGTCCTCTACGCCAAACAAATGCCTGGGGGGGTCTTATAGGATTTTTTCAAGTTTGGGGTGCGTCTTATACGAGGGGTAATTTTACTATAGAAATGTACTAATCTTACAAATTTCAGCCTTAAAATGTGCGTCTTATACGCGAAAATGCATGTGCTGAGTTTGGGGTGCGTCTTATACACGCAGCGCGTCTTCTACGCGGGAGTTTACGGTAGTACCGTAATCTCTCGCGTATAAGGCGCATCTTATACGAGAGGTTTTGGTTCTCCCTGGATCCACAAGGGGGAGATCAAGAGCTTTCTTTTGATATCTTACACTCCCCCTAAGGGAGTGGTCATTATTTATCAACAGGGGGCGGGTGGTGGGTTTCTGCGCCCCCCTCCTCGACGACAGTCAAAATTTTTTGTGCCCCCCCCCCCAAACCGGAGGCACGGAGAATTTTCGCGCCCCTCTTTGAGCTATAGTAGCGCGCTGACTTTTTTGCTCAAAAGAGGGTAAATTCTTTTAGCCCCCCCCCCCCTCAAGAGGGGTCAAAATTTTGTTAGCCCCCCTCGGGAGGGGTCTGACATTTTTATGCCCCCCCCTCAAACCGACTATCCCCCCCTGTTGATAAATAATGACCACTCCCTAAGTCCTCCTGTGACATAGCTGGGTTTAGGAGGTTCCTGAGTGCCTTAGGTACACAGAGCTTTTTGAATTTTCAAAATCCATCCAGTAGAACAAAAGTTATGAATTTTCAATTTATTTGACTATATTCTAAAACTCTAGGTGCATCTTATAAACGAGGTGCGCCTTATACGCGGGAGATTACGGTAGTGCCACTGACACTTGTCCTACTTTGAAGTTGACAGGTCAAACACATCCTTGGTACATCACTGACTGCTATGTATATGGATGCCATTCTAGCTAAGAGAACCAGGGTCCATATAAATGTGTTCTCACTAGTATTGGCAGCTCTGTGGGTGTAGTACATGTATATAGGTGGGGGTGGTTGTTGTATTATTATACAAGGGTGGTATGATGGTATATTGGGTTAATACTCATTCAATATAGGAGGGTATACTATGTGTCCTCAATAACATACCGTACTTTGACTCTCTAAGCAGCCTTTGTCTATACACAGTAGGAACACTTTTTGAAGAAGATGTACAAACCCCTATAAATTATAAGAGAACACAACCCCCATGAATATACTTGTACCCCTAGAATGCCAGACAGAATCCTCTTCCGGGTGTGACTGTTAAACAACACGAGTCCATGACATGGATGTAGAAAACCACAGCAGCAATCTCTCAAAGCGAACTCTGTCACTTCCTATTCCCCAAAAAACAAGGTAATGCCTACAATTTAGATCAGCATGTACCGGGTAGTAGGAAATTACCCTTACTACTAGCTTAGACGTAAATCAATTTCTACTAAAGCCTAAAACGAGCCCCATAAAACAGGCATCTCTTAAAATCAAATTGTTGATGGTTGTCGTAGTCTGGTTATAGTCACATGTCAACAAATCTGTAGCACAGAAATTAAAGACCATTCAATATGTATATATAAAAATTACAGTGAATTGATCACACAGAAAGATAACCTACTAGTCTATTTCCTGGCTGGCTCGCACGATATCCATAGTAGGGGGCGTGGTCAGCTGAGACAGCTAATCCCCCAGGTTGTCAAGTCAACCACATGCAGGCAGGTCACTCCAATACATTGTGCACCTCATTTAGACCTAACACTACTAACAGGTGATATTGTATGTAGAATGTGTTCATACAGCTAGCCTAGAGACTTAAGATTACATAGGGCTTACATACCGTTGACAGTAAGTTCTTGTTCTGACCACGGACTATGAATACGATCAATGGGTCAATGCTTATCTCAGCATGAGTCTACTTTATTTTTAAAGAGTTTAACTCATGTGAAGATCATTAATCCTTAGTAGAGACAGTGGATTTATACACAAAGTAAAACACGTCTTCATGGAAATTAAAGTTAGAATTCATGGGGCATATACCACTTACAACTTATGATTGTCAGATTGATGAAATACATACTTTTTTTTTGTATATCCATTAGTTATTGATAACTCACATATCGTAGCTCAGGAATAGTCCCATCAAAATGTGATGAATTAAAGTTTAGAATTAAAGAGACCCATAATTAAAGAGATATACCCTTGAAATAAATCTACCATGATATTGATACAGTAGTCTACCACGCTTTTTACGTATTCATTATCAAATGGAGCATTTATGTTTTTACTTCATCCATATCACTGTCAGTATCAGTCGACAGTGATCCATCCATCTGGCTGTCTGGGGAGTGGACATATAGGCCATATCAATGCCATATGCTAGATGATCATAGCCATAGCAGCCTGAGTAGGGACACAAGTCTTATTGTAAACTAAAATGAGTGAGTGAGTAATAGATGTTTAACGACATTTCGACATCTAAGGTCATATTCATGGCAAGAACTATATTACACAATTTCACATTAGAATGTGTCAGTGTCCATGCATATGTGCACCACACACATCCGAGGGGATAGGAAAGAGGAGCTATAGACCCTTTTAAGTGGGCTAGGGAAGCCCGTAAATTGCGTAAACTAAAATGATCACTAGCAGTAACACTGTAATTGTAAACAGTAAAAGCCCAAACAAGGCAATAATAACGCTTTGCCTTTGGTGTGGCTTCATTTTAACATCTGCTGCCACTGGTGCTACTTCTCTCATTTTTAGCTGTTTACGACCTCAGCTGACAAAGGCTCAGAGACGGCACAAGTCAAGTCCCCGTTCACAATACCGCTTGATTTATTTAGCAACACTCCTGTCAGTGTGTCCACCAAAAGCGGACCCAGCCCACCTCCCTACAAATTCTAATTTCTAGACTAGTACTTAGAGCAAAAGAGGGAAATGGGAAATCAGTTCCCCGGTCTCAAAAAGGCGTGCTCGTGCAGACCGGGCACTGGTAGTGGTATCCCGTTGAGGTCAAAGGGTCTTAATAAAACATACATCAACGGAACTCCTCTTCGATCAAGGAAAAGCAGTGTTTCGCTGCTGCTTTTCGGCACAAAGCCAAGGCAAGAGTAATTCTGAGGCCCCGGTGACTGAGGATCGGAGCGAACGTTGTCTCAACCCGGAGGAACAGGGACCACCGCCCACTCCGGCCGGGAGGAAGCCTGTTTTCTGCGATCGCCATCAGTCTGAGCGGCTGACACTTGTGTTAAAGGATTGTTTAAAGGTTAGGGGAAATTGTCATCTTACCTTTTCTTTGGTCCGAACCACCCGCTTTTGTATAACTTTGGCAATCGTACCACTCTTAGAAGTCCCACTTTCCGCCATGTTCAGGCCGTACAATCTATCCTCCCAGACGTGAATCTAGGACGCGCTCTGATTGGTCAAAAAATTTAGCTGACCAAAATTGACATATTTTTTATTTACCTGAAATAAAAAAAAAATTGTTTATTTCTGAAAACTTTGAATTATGTTTATAAGAATACGTTACAATTCATTGTACAAACTACTCGATTTTAATTTGTTTTGTGTCGAAGTAACAATTTACTGCGGCGCTGCGTCCGACGGCCATGTTGATGATTTTCCTTGCTCATGCCGGCAAGGAACGTAAGTGACAAAGCTTTGAAACTAATGTTAATCTATATCTAGGATGAAACGCGATACGTTAAACGGAACTACTGCAATGAAGGAATCCAAGAAAACCAAAATGGCTAAGAAAGAGCCAATGGATGTTGAGATGAAGGACCCCGAAAAGGAGACTTCTGACACAAACGGCAACAATGAAGAACCCAAGAAAGACGCAGATGTCTTGACGTTAGAAGGTAAATAAACAAGCTGTTTGAGCTAAAACTTAAGACGCAGTATACATTTATGCATGACCAACTGAATGAGATGGATTCTATAATTTATCATAGCACAAACTGAACCAAAAATCCCGTGTCCAATGGCTAAATTTCCCCTGTTTCCCCCTGCTCTACTTTGCTGAATCATGGCTTAAAATTCTGCTGTCACTATGACTGACACAGGATGTGTATTCAGTCAGAGTAAGTGACAGCTTCGCTAAATCATGTCCACCAGATAACATAAGCCTTGCATGTTATTTCTTGATATCATATGTAATAGATAACACATTTCCTTCTTTATACAGTGATGCCACATTTCCTGGTCTACCAGGAATTCCTGGTTTTCATTGCAAGATACCTGTATTAAATTGTTAAATTCCTGGGAAAATGTGTCCAAAAGTCGAGTTTTCCTGTTTTTTGTTGGCTAGTGAGTGGCATCTCTGTTTATATGTGGTCGTGATTCAAACAAATGCCATAATTATTAAGGTATTCCAGGCAGTATTCTTGAAGACGACAAATCACCACTGCAACCCGTTGCATTGCTACACTGGGCCTCTGTGCTGTTATTTGTAGTTATGGCGATGTCACAGGCGGCATGTGACGTCACAATGACGTCCCCCATTATCGTGGGGGAAAGATCGCGATGCCTTTCTGCTGCTCACGCAAAAGAAAAATGTGGATTATGACCAAATCAAGTTGTTTACCACACTTATTTTAGGAAAGTTAGAAGGAGGGGCATTGGTTTCTCGATTCATCTGCAATATTTTAGCAATCAACAAGCTAGCTAAAAAAGAAAGCAGGGTTTTCTCCTGCCGGGCAGCTACAGCAATGTTATCTTTACCCCACGATAATGGCGGCGTGACAGCGCCCTCTACATTTCCGTCTCGTCTTAAAGAATAGTAAAAGACTAGTAAGGACTATTCACATCATAATTATAATAATAGTGACACTTACCAAGTTGGACTCCCAAGTTTCCCTAATGATAAGGCTAATTTAAGATCTAAATATTTAACGCGATGAAGCCACGTTTCTGCTACCAGGTTATGGCTGGGCCGCACAAGCCGCACAGGTGTGGCATGCCTTTGTCTGCATTATTTTCATAGAATATGCCATAGCTAAGGAGAAATTGGACGAAATTTACACCTTGTCAAGTCATCGTTTTTGGGGTATAGCTTCTGTTTCCTCTCTCCTATTCTCTCGCCGAGATGCAGAGAAAAGATTATAAACTCTCAGGATTTTCAATCTGAGGCCAGCAGGCTCCCTATGTTGACCATTCAGCAAGGTCTGGTTAGGCATTTGCCGCTGGTTGTTCATTCTCAGGATGTACAATCTGAGGCCAGCAATCGTTTGAATGGGTAGGAGCCGCGGTGTTGACAGAAAGAGTGAGGGGGAGGGCAGGGATATTGCTAGATTTTTTTGAAATGGGACAATGGCACACCTCTGGATAAAATAATGCGCCATTTAAAGAAGTTATGGGCCATTTAGCTCCAACTACATGCCCCTCATCTCAAGATTAGGGGATTAGATTATTGAAAACGACTTTACATTAATAGGGTTGTGCGAATGGCTTGGTCCCTGCACACCTCAAGATACAGGTTCACAACCTGCGTTCCAACTCTTTTAAAAGTACCTCATTTCCATGGATTTCAATACTAAAAAGGACCCCTTTTTGTGGAAATACATTGACTATTTGAGGCACCACTGTGAGCTACAAAAAGGGAGATCCCTTAAGCTAAATGAAGTATCCATATTTCCAATTCCACAGAACCCTTAAAAGTACCCCCTTTTCTCTACTCAATGGAGTTAATGTGGAAAAGGGCCCATTTTTTATTGAGTCCAGGGACATTGGAATTAAGTGGAAAATTACCCTGACTTCATTCTTTTTGGGAACACAGGTTGTGTAGTATGGAAAGTGCAGGGACTGGTGAGACTCTCCAATTACGAGAGATGGTGTATGATTTATATTAATGTATTTCAATCAAATCTGCAAAACTTGATGGGATTTTCTTAGAGTTTCCTCAGCAGATAAACGTGATTTGTAGAGAACATTTTTTTCACATTTATATTTGGGGAAAGTTGTCTTTTTAGTTTATCTTAACAGCATGTACATGACTGTTTTCCTGATGTTTCTAGCTTTCCAACGATATATAACACTTCATATATGGATTCTCCTCTTGTGTTTATGGAGGGAAGATTTTCTTTTGAATGGATCTAATGATGAATGATGCGCCAATGGGCGCATTTTTATGCATTTTAATGCGCCATTTTGCATTAAAATGCGTGTATTGCGCGGTGCGCGGCCCACGCAATATCCCTGGGAGGGTTCCGCCCGAGCTGTCCGCCACTGCGTTCATTCCATTGGAACAATGGAAACAGTGTACCCTATAAGGCGCGTCTTATAGGCCAAACAAAATGCTGCTGGGTCTTATACGTGGGAGGTAAATTGCCTTGAGTTTGGGGTGCGCCTTATAGGGGGGGTATTTTTACTATAGAACATTACTAAATTGACAAAAATCAACCCTCAGGGGGGCGCCTTATATGTGAAACAGGCCCCCTGTGAGTTGGGGGGGCGCCTTATATGCGAGCTGCGCCTTATACGCGGGAGATTAGGGTAGTAGGTAACAGTACTATTATCAGGCCTACTCTATACTTAACTTTACCTATAGATCTAGGCTTATGGGAAGTTATGAGATTGATATATAAAGAGGATTGTTTTGGAATATCTATATGCAATACCCCCTCTTAGGAAAGGGAGCAGTTTTTATATACAATGTATATATATATATATATATATATATATATATATATATATATATATATATATATATATATATATATATATATATATACACACATATAGCCAAGACACAGTTTGATCAGAAGTCACCGGTGATTGGTGGACAAAAAAGTCCCTTTCTGAAAACATACCAAGGTATTACACTTAGCTCAGTCTTGTCAAATATCAGAGATACCACCCAATGTGCTCTCGAAAAGATAATTCTCAATTTGAGAACTGGAATTTCATTTAATCTTTTAGCTTGATCTTTATTGGATTTGAGCCAAGTTGTTTCATTGATAAATTTGACTACTACCGTAAACTCCTGCGTATAAGACGCGTCCTCTACGCCAAACAAATGCCTTGTGCGTCTTATAGGATGTACTGAAATTGGGGGTGCGTCTTATACGAGGGGTAATTTTACTATAGAAATGTATTGAATTTACAAATATCAGCATTAAAATGTGCGTCTTATACGCGAAAATGCTCCTGCTGAGTTTGGGGTGCGTCTTATACGCGCAACGCATCTTCTACGCGGGCGATTACGGTATTAGTATATTATCTGTTTTCAAACATGGGTAATATAGAATATGAACGCGTTGTGTGCATGTTACTATTAGTTGTAATATAAATAAAATGTATCCAAGTATATTTAGCCGGATGTTTATTACATCTTTCAGATGTCAGAGAACAAGTTAGGCATATTGAAAAAGGTGTTTCTGCAAAAGAACCTCGCTTCATATCTCGATCACTGAGAGCCATTGTTGCCATCCGACGAAAGCTGAACAACAATGTATTGCGAAAAGCTTTGAATGGATACTTTGGTACAGCCACTGCCAAAGACCCACTGCTTGCATATCTAGGAGAGGTAAGAATGGTATTGAATTATTCCAATGAAATTTTAGCAATAAAGATCCAGCTTTTTCTAGACTGAAATAAGGAAGGATGGGCCTCATTTGAAGAACATTGCCATCCCGACCCTGAGGCTAATTTTAGAATAATAAGTGGCATCAAGAGAAACGTTCAATTGGACAAAATAGCGCCAAGGGTCTTTCACCTAGTGGTAACCAATACAGCAGTCGATACATAAAGTGAACCAACGGGAATATTTTGAGCAGCATTAAATTTAAAAGCAAGTTTATAGACTTATTAAAATACATGTATGTAATATCTGCTGTGCTTCCTTATCCATAGGAGATGGAGACAGAGAACCAGACAAACTTCCGTCCGCGGACTGCCAAACAATTATTGCAGCCCCTGCTCCCCGAGGTGGACACCTACCTCCACCTACTCCTAATCATCTATCTGATAGACCAGAAGAGGCACGATGAGGTAAGTAATGGGGAAACTTACCTCCTAACACTCAGTTTATAAAAAAAAGAATTGTGTCCGACAGTAAATGCTATCGATGGCTAGTCTGAAAATGAAATTCACGTTAGAAAGTCTTTGAAATTACTGAAAATGATACAACATGAGGACAAAAGATCCGATTAGACTCCTTTTTTTTTTCATCTAATGTGGTAGGCTTAGAAAATTAAATGATCTGTTATACCATTCAGTGTACTGTTTTATCTATCAATACAGGCTGTGAAATGCTCAGATCAACTAATGGAGAAAATCACAAGTCTAAACCGACGTACCCTAGATATAATTAGCGCCAAGTGCTACTTCTACCACGCCCGTGCTTATGAACTAACGAATCAACTAGATAAAATCAGACCGTGAGTATAAAACATTTCAAGATAAAACTTTATTCTGGCTCTGGGCGAAATAGATCAGGTGTTGGTGATACTCTGCAAAATACTTAATTTTATTAACAATATCACATTTATCTATATGTGAAATATAATGTAACATCTGCAATAATTATAATCGTCTTGCTGTAAGCATTGTGGCAATAACTTCAATATTCAGCATAAGTCATGTTGTGACTCATTTGGGTAAGAAGTTGTCCATTGAAAATTATCAATTAACCAATATCAATATATCATAATTTCAGGTTCCTCCACTCACGGTTGAGAACAAGTACATTGCGGTCCGACTATGAGGGCCAGGCATCGCTGCTGAACCTTCTATTGAGGAACTACCTTCTTTATGATCTCTACGACCAAGCTGACAAACTTGTCTCTAAGTCGACCTTCCCAGAGTCTGCCTCCAACAACGAATGGGCACGATTCCTTTACTATCTAGGTACCAACTTTGAGTCACATTTGTGGTATTGTTTTGTTGAAGAGAAATTAAAGGTTGCAAAGTTAACGAGTATTTGGGGGCACAACAGAAAAGGCAAATGTAACATTTGGGATTCAAATACAGGATATCATCATCTCTTATTTCAGAGATGTCAGACCCTCAGAGGTTCATCTACTTTCAGAGGTTCAAAGGCCCCTCAAATTTGAACTTAGTGCAGTTTCATATGTTGAGAAAATCCTTCCACTTGTGAAGTGTTCTAAACACCCAACTCCCTTATCTAAAAAGCTTGTGTTTGATTTTAGAGACTATTAATACAGTAAGTTCTCACTTTATAGCTAAAGATGATTGAATCTTATGTATTACCATTTTATCCCACAGGCCGGATTAAAGCTGTTCAGCTAGAGTATTCCGAGGCTCACAAGAACCTTGTGCAAGCCATTCGTAAAGCACCCCAACACACAGCAGTAGGCTTCAAGCAAACGGTAAGATATGGTGCTCATGCAATTTTGAGAAAGCACTTGTCTACTTTGGTCTTTTGCAAAGAAATACTTTTAAAGAAAGAAATCTGATAGAATAATTCGTGCTAATATTTGTAAACTTCACCCTCAGCTACTATCTTATGGAGCCAAATTTTCTTTTTGTTATATTGTATGCTTCCATTTACAGGTACAAAAGTTGGCCATCACAGTAGAGTTATTGCTAGGAGACATTCCAGACCGTGCCGTCTTCCGCCAGCCCATGCTACGGAAAACGTTGGCGCCTTACTTCCAGCTCACTCAGGGTGAGTTTCACAATTATTGAAAATCATAAAAGAATTCATAAAAAAAAATGACATTGATAACGCTGATGAGCAATTCAGAGAAGGAGCATATTCTAACCTAAGTTTTGTATAGTCTGTGAAACTGTTTATCAAAACAGTAATTAGTAGCAACCTTATCATTTCTTTTTGCAGCGGTAAGAGATGGACAACTGGCAAAATTCAACAAAGTTCTCGAGGCCTTTGAAGACAAGTTTGTAGCTGAGGGGACCTACACACTCATCATTCGCCTTCGGCACAACGTCATCAAAACCGGAGTGCGCATGATCAACCTCTCTTACTCACGGATCTCACTCACAGACGTGGCGCAGAAGCTGCTTATGGACAGTCCAGAAGATGCTGAGTACATTGTGGCTAAGGTACTTGTTTGATTCAGAATTATCTAATTCAGTTTAGGCATATTTTTAAGATAAAGCTGGCAACCGTTTACATGCTACTTAGTGCCTTAAAAATGTGTAAAACAGGTATGATTTAAAAGTTCTCAAGAGGCCTAGGTGACTGTACGGTCTCTCTGACCTCAAGTTGAAACATATAAACACGGTTTTATATGGTATGGAATATACTAAGGAATGAAAACCTATTAAACCCCAGACTTACCTTGTAGATCGTACATAAGTCAGGTTAGGGTTTATGCTTCATACAATTCTATTCTACAAAAGAGGTTCTTTAACAATTATTGTGTCTATCTTCTAGTCTATCCGAGATGGTGTGATTGAAGCAACAATAGACCATGAGAACGGCTATGTACAGAGTAAGGAGAACACGGACATCTACAGTACACGCGAGCCAATGGCTGCCTTCCACCAACGTATCACCTTCTGTCACGACGTCCACAACAGTTCCATCAAGGTACATGAATAGAATTTTACTGACAGTGTTCTATGAGTATGAGTGTCCACACCCTTATGCCATTTTACAACTGTACAGTAAGTGGTTAGACGGGATGAGTTTTAAGAAGGCCGGAGATAAGAGATAACATGAGGGTCCATTTGAGGCCCCCTTCTACTTACTCCTACCATCATCTCCCGCATTTAAGGCTCGTCTTGCATAAGACTCCATTTCTTCTTATTAAGGGCCGGTCAGACTGGTCGTAGAATATCTACTGGTCGTAGAATATCTCACAATTTTCCCACAATTTCCAAAGTTGTACATACCAAACTTTCATGATTTTAAAATCGTGAGATTTTGGCCGATTTTTGGAGTCGTAGGACTATGCCACACTATGATTTTTTCTCCGATTTTCCGACCAAAAAATCACATACTTCTTATCTTCCTACGACCAGTCTGACCGGCCCTTTAGTTATAGAGACAAACATTTTACAGTAAAGAAAGATGACATGAATTACTAGTATAGCATTTGGTTGTTCATGCGATATATGCTGGATATAACATTTTCAACAATTTTGTTTGTAGGCTATGCGTTTCCCACCAAAGTCCTACAACAAGGATTTGGAATCAGCAGAGGTAAGGAAATATTGCAGATAAATCAATTCTCTTAGCAATTCAAGAAGTAGAAATGACAAATCTTACTTAAAATTTAACATGATTTAACTTCTTAGCATTAAGTTTGCTGGTTTAGATATTTAAGTAATACCACCACAGTCCTATTGCAAAAACTGTCTTGTCACAGACAAAAATGTTATCTAACCGGAGTATTCATAAAAGCAGAATATTACAATGCATCTTCTCCATTACAGGATCGGCGAGAGCGAGAACAACAGGAACTTGAAAGTGCAAAAGAGATAGCTGATGAAGATTTCGATGGATTCCCTTGAAGGGTGCTTTGCTGTAGAAACAATGACAGAATCCTAGGGTTATATACATAATATACAACTGTGACAGGGACAACAGAGGGGGGGGGGAGGGTGCGACAACGTAACTTGAAGGGCTGGATACACCACTGCAGCCTGTTCAACACTCTTGTTTCTGTCGGCTCGGTATGCAAAGAAGTACATATTGCTTGCAGCGTCAGACGTTCAGTACAAAACCCATACTCCATTCTTTTCTTATAACCAGCTTGTCGAACTCTGCCTCAACAACAACTAACATCACCAAGTTTATAGAAATGGCAGGATTTTCTTGAGATTTCATATTATGCACATCTTTAGTGCCGGTAGTATTGACTTTTGTAATAATTGCCAAAGGTCTTGGTGTGGGCAGACTGCGGTGTGGCACTCAGCTTGATATCGGGGAATAGGGAAAAAACACTCATTCTTAATAGGGGAATTAAGAATGAGCAATAATGGACTGTCAGGTACTCCTGGAGGAAAGAAAGCAAATTGTTGAAAGTTCTGAGAAAATATCCTGAACTTAGGATGTATCTCCCAATAGAGATGATTATAAAATGTCTAGAAAATGCCTTCTCTCAGACTTTGACATTGCACATGGTACATTTGGCTATCAAATTATGATCGCTGTATATCAAACCTGTCAGTGTACCCAAGTTTAACAACATAACTTTCCACTTGTATACTTCGAATAAAATATTATATGTATGTAAAATGACAGACTAGGTTTTGGGAAGATTTTCTTGGTTTCTTTCATCAAAATTGCAGCAGTCGCAGTCCAAAATGTGGGTACACGTGTACAAGAAACATGGATTGAATAGACACTTTTTTATCTAATTAATCATAACCAACATTGTAATCTTGTTTGCGATACATTGTAACATACTTAGCTACTTGATGCGGATTATGTTTGTGGACCGTACATTATATACCATTCGCTATCAGGACGATCAGAAATGCCGTATCATATATCACTGCATAACTTCAACATGAAGGTTTATAAGAATGTCAGGATTAGATCATATTTATTTCCGGTCGCAAATTTGACCGAGGTGTATATGACAAAGGTAAGGTAGTGATAACTTGGGTTCAACCATCAGTGGGAAAATCAATCGAAAAACATGTTGCAACCATCTTTGTAGCAGTTTTGTGGAAAGGTGCTTCAAGTGCTTCAAATTTCAATTATCGATTGTCCACTTGAACTGAACTTAGATTGAAACTTTGATTTAAATGAAGCTTGTGTCACAACCTCTTATAAGACAATGAGTGACAAACATGTTACTATTTTTGCATAACATTTTCTAAGGAGCAGAACTTTCTTAAAACTGAAATATGTGTATATTTGGTTCGCAGAGAGAAACCACAAACTTGGATTGTGAATGAGAGCCCACATGATACCCATCTTTCAGGATTATGTATGCGTGTTCTCTGCCTAGAATGAATGAATAAACTGACATGTTACAAGCCAGATGAATGTGTGTCATTTTCTCTCATATCTAGCTATAATCCTCCCCAAGGTTGAGTACAAATGTTATGAGATAAATGATTTCGACAGATTCCCTACAAGGGTGCTTTGTTGTAGAAACCGTGACCAACCATGGGATTCTTCAAAGGATATTACCGTTTGCTGGATGGCTCACAGGAATCCAAGTTCCCCTTCACCACTTCCTTTCGGTAAGTAGCTTGGGGAACTGGGTATTTATGTACATTCGGTTACCGGTAATACATAATTAAGTATGGGAAAAGGGGACATGGAACAAATGCATGAACCACAAAAATGTGTCTGGACTGACGAGTTAGAGGTCGTGCCTTTCGTTTTCACATTCATAGCTAGGGGGCACCATAGATGTTTGTCAGGCGCAGGATACAACTTGTGTACTTGGTCTATGCCCCCGGGGCATACCGCGTGCCACGCGTAGGATTGTAAAGTAGTACCACCCGATGCGGCCTGACGCGTGGATTTCATGAATACCGCGCGTCACTCTCCCAGCACAGGATACAATCTGATCCTGCTTTCCAAGCAGATGTTTTACACTCAACCACTTTGTCGGCCTGTGCCTATAACGAGCATGCCCCCGGGGCATTCCCGATGTAGCCAATGCCCCTGGGGCCTCTTCCCTACTCCTCTAGGTTATAAAGAACTAAAGCCTGACCCCGGGGGCATTACTGTTACTGTCATTGTCCCTGGCCTGGGATCTCTACTGCCTATTCCTCTAGGTTATAAAGAACTACAGCATGCCCCAGGGGCATTACTGATGCCGTCAATGCCCCCAGGGCCTCTTCCCTATTCCTCTAGGTTAGATATCACTACCACATGCCCCGGGGGCATCACTGTTGCCGTCAATGCCCCGGGGTCTCTTCCCTGCTCCTCTAGGTTATATTAAAGAACTACAGCATGCCCCGGGGTTATTGCTGAAGCCGTCAATGCCCCCGGGGCCTACTTCTTCTAACTACTTTATGTTAGAGTTGACAACTGCATGCCCCTGGGGCATTACTGATGCCTCAAATGCCCCCGGGGCCTCGTGCCTACTCCTATAGGTCAAAGTTGGCTATTGCATGCCCCAGGGGCATTTAATACTGATGCTGAAAATGCCCCCAGGGCATTCACGGTAGGGACGATGCCCCTGGGGCATATACAGATAGCTTCACATATGTACAGGAGACCTGTATAACAATGCCCCCAGGGCATTCAAGGTAAGGGCGATGCCCCTGGGGCATGTATAGATGGCTTCACATTAACACGAGGTAGGACAAAGCCCCCAGGGCATCTTCTTCATCTGTTGGTTTACGGTTAGAAATTACAACAACATTTGTCTCAAACTGAAAACCTGCAGTACTGTCAATGGACCATTCTGGGTATTATTAATATTTTTCACATTTACTAGTTTCTTCGCCATATAAAGCCTAAGCTCACGATCCACACTCAACAATCTCCTGTATTCCCCAACAGGAACCAGGATCCATAAGTTATCACGAACCCACTTCCTCCATGAGACTCTGTGACATAAGGTACACGGATGTAATAACATTCCAATCATATCTACACCCACACAGCCCCGCTGGAGGATGTGGGATCCACCTGTGGTGCCATATTTGGAATGAGAAGATATTTCACAATCTCCTCTCAATCCTCATTAACATGATTAACCCACAGGTGGCAATCTCTCCCTATGACACGTGTCTCTATTTTATTGAGCCAAGTGTATAGAATATTTCGCAACACTGTGAGCTGCTCAAGCCCTTAATATAAAAGGCAGCCTGAGCAGCTCCCAATCATCTCTCCCAACTTACACCTTACACCTATACCTAGAACCTACAACAGGTTGAGCTATAGGATCGGAGGCAGAGCTTGGATATTGGCGAGTGTTATCATTGTTACCACCTTTATGAAACACTCATGTCAGGTATGCAATAAAAGGATCAAATGAACTTCCCTGGATTCCGTGTACATTCACTTCACCACTTGTAACCGTCCGTTGACAGTACTATCATTTTGAAATTAGCACATCAAGTTCATTTAAAGGGGCCCTGGCACAGTGAATGCATGCCCACATTAAAAGGTCACGTGACTACCCATTGACCAATCAGGCCACTCCGCTGGTTCCTGCGTGTTTACCAACGATTTTTGGGTCGGTACCATTGTTGTACTTTTCCTTGCCAGGGCCCCTTTAAAACAGTTCTAAAGGAGCAGGGAAGAGGTTGTGGGGGCATTGCTGGCATCAGTAATGCCCCTGGGGCATGCCATAGTCCGTTCTAGCATAAACTTGTGCAAGACCACTGATATCAGCATATGCCCCGGAGGCATACAGATGCCCCGGGGGCATCGACCTCATGTTATGTCCGTTAAACTAGTTCAGCAGATGGTATTGTTGTTTATGTTTGAATCGAGCACTAACTAAAGCCAATAGTTGATACACATACATGATTTTTCCATCAATAGGCATTAAATGAACACATCTGTACATATATGCGATCATTTATTGTAACAAAATCTGGTGATGTGCACCAAAATACAGGAACTATATTGCTGAGGCGGCAGGATCCGATGTTGACACAGCACGGCGCGGTAGGTAGCATTGTGATGCGTACATCAGCGCGCGAGATGCCCCGGGGGCATAGTCCAAGTACACAAGTTGTATCCTGCTTGTCGCGCACCTTTCATCCAGGGAGCCAGCCTCGAGCCCAGCTGAGACTGCCAGGGAGCATGCTTTTTCTGTCATGTAATACTGCCAGATGGCGCCATGGAGGACGGTAGTTATCGTTAGATTAGAGGTGGCATACTTTTACTAGCATAACCCAATCCCTTATGTAAAAGTGGCAGTTTATAGACCAACTTTGGGAAAAATCCTTTGGACCAGATTTAATCACTCCTCTCAAAAAGTTTCCTGTAAACCAAATATCAACAAGTCTATATACCCTGCTTCCCCTCTTTTATCAGGATACAGACATGATAAATCCTGGTGCTGGTAGGAGACTATCACCCATATAGGAATCAGTATGGATGCCTAGTGGACCAACCATTTTGAATGTTGCAGTTTGAGGGAAAACCCTGATTAGACATCCCATGATCAGACTTATCCCTGGTTAACGCCCAGTTCCAGAGACATGCTAGTCCAATCTTATCAGTGAATGTCGCCAGAACCAGCTCCACAGCCGCTTGTAGCCAATAGACATTGCTGTCTTGAACCCACATTTCGTCTACCTTGCCTAGATCTCCAAATGGTTCAGGGCATTAAAAACGTGGGTTTTCTGGGAGATTTACGCCCCAGTTATTGTGTTTAAAGTACTGAATATGTATTCAACCATTTCCCACGCGGGTTGCTCATCAGTTTCTTTTTTAGGTAAATTACACCCCTACCCCACCCACCTCCTTTGGGACTACCCTGTATCCTTTAGCTTCTAGACATATCATCTGAACTTAATAAACAAGATTTGTCAATAAGAGACGTGTATTGAATAAATAAACAATTTATTTCTGTGCGTATTTCAACATAGAAAAGCTGTGAGTTTTGTTAGCATCAGCAGAGGGTATTTAAATCAACTTCAACATTTTACTTCCAGGGGGATGCACACCCTCAACATCAAACATTAAAAAGAAATCACGATGATGAAAACTTCACAAGTAACCTTACAATGTCAACTAATTCTAATACACAATTAAAGAAAAGCAAAAACTTTTAGTCTTTATACATTTTGATATTCCCTTTGGTAATTTTTCTTCCTTTCTTTCACATATTTGATGAAGGGTGAAAGAAAATCCTATCACGCTTTAGTCTTATTATTTATACACTACCAGCATGTATAATGTACATTCAACACTCTTTTAGTCAACCTTTACTTGATTTATCCCCTTATATCAGACCATGTTCTACTTTATAATTTAACTACTGCAGTTTGTCTATTCCAAATGAAAACACTACTCGCATCAAAATGATAATGTTTCTTATATGATCATAAATATGGTGATGGCATTGTGGAATTGGAATGCTTGAATGAATCTCCATCTTACTTAACTCTTTTAGGCCTGCATGATACTTCAATCAGGCCACATCATTAGGCAATATGCATGTTAACTGAGCTGCATTTAAGCATCACACTGATCCATCTTGTAAATGATACACTACCATAAAACTCAACACATAAGGTACACCCTGAGTTCAGGAACAAACCATTAGGTGTTTCCTGAGGATTGCTTTGGTCACTTTAGTAATGTTCTCTAGAACTAAATCCTTGCCTATGAGGTGCACCGCTAACTTTGGCTGCTTCCATAATATAATGCCTAGCAGGAGTATATCCTCGCTTATATGCTGTACCTCATATGTGGGATATTACGGTAGGTACTCACGAAGGAAGCGCTATGAACCTGCTGGTGAGTTACTCAGAAGTATATCATGACAATATATGAATGAATAATATTGAGTCATCAAGAAGCTTTGATGCCTCCGGGTGACTGAAAGGATTAATCTTTGGTTAGATCCTACACTGTACTTGTTAACACAGCTAAGTGTTTCCATGATGGTTATCAAACCCCAAGATAACAGCCCTTATCTACTAGATGATACAAATACACACAAATGGTGAATGATTTTTGGCAGGATTTCTGTGGACAGAAATGCAACAGACGAGATTCTAGCGAAGTCTATCGAACAACATTCTGTACAGTCTACCTAGAAGTAGATTTAGACAGCTTTGGCATCAACCTATTGCTAATTTATCAAATTGTTTTTGTGCATTTACCGTACTAGAAAAAATACAGAATATGATATAACAGTATTATGTCAAGTCATATATCCTCATATTCCAAATATATACTCGATATTGCATGGGCCCAGTGCGAGATTTCCATCTGTTGAGTTGGACTATATTTCTATACAAAATCTTGACGCAAACTCCTATCCAGATCAAGTCAATTTAGCCTTATGTACAAATCCATAGCACTCAGTTCAAGATATCAACAACAGTTACAATAAAACCTCGCATATAAGCTGATACAGGTGTCTGGGTGTGGCTTACATACTGGGTAAATGCTTTTATGCAAGGTTTTAGGGTAGATGAATATCATAGCAATGATTTTGTTTTTTCTTCCTGGAATCATACATGTAAAAATATACGGTAATACTATTGACAAATACCCCGGTACCTGCAATCAATATGCTAAACATATAGCAATAAACCCGGTGTCATTGGTGGTCCTTCAGACTAGCAATAGTTGCAAGCATATCATTCATAACATTAACATTCATAAATAACTTGGTCTTCTTCATGCACTCTGAATCCAGTATTTGGCATTTGACTTAGCATTTGACTTAGGAAGTGATTATTATTTATCAACGGGGGGGGGGGGGGGCGTAAAAATTTCAGACCCCTCCCGAGGGGGGCGGACTAAAAAATTTTCACCCCTCTTGAAGGGGGTGGCTAAAAAAATGTACCCTCTTTAGCCCGTGCACTACTATAGATCAAAGAGAGGCACAAAAATTCTTCCTCCCGTTGAATGAGCTAAGGGAGTGGTCATTATTTATCAACAGGGGGCGGGTGGTGGGTTTCCGCTCGGACGCATGAAATTTTTTTACACCCCCCCCTCGACAACAGTAAAAAAATTTCGCGCCCCTCTTTGAGCTATAGTAGCATGCAGGCTTTTTTGCTCAAAAGAGGGTAAATTTTTTAGCCCCCCCCCCTCAAGAGGGGTCAAAATTATCTTAGCCTCCCCCCTCGGGAGGGGTCTGAAATTTTTAAGCCCCCCCCCCCAAACCCACCATCCCCCCTGTTGATAAATAATGACCACTCCCTAATAAGAGTATGTTGGCCTCATCTTTGGATTATCTCCCTATATGCATTAAGCATTGTCTTTGGTTGAAAGTGCAGGTCAATGGCAGTGAATTAACAATTTCACCCCGACAGATATATATAATGCCTACCTGCTTATAATATGCACCTATTCGTGTGTAATTTCCAATGTGTGCACCATTCTTAAAATAAATTGAGCATCCACAAACTCTCAGCTACATGGGTTATACCTATCATGCACCAAATATTTAGAATGTCAACTTTCAGTTTCACAATAGCGAACGCTATATCTATACCGACATGAGTTACAACTGTGACAAGTTATATTTCTTTCACTTTTGTGCCCAACTATAGTTGCCTATTTCTCATACTAATACCTAAGATAAAATACTACGGTACCTACAACTGATGTAACTAGTAGGATATAATATAAATGCAGAACACTTAAAGGCGACCATCCATGGTACACCACCCAACCAATAAGATTATGAATCCATCGTTGAAATGTGACGCGATGGGTGATGATAAGTCGTACTGAGTAATAATGATGATGAATGCAATGACTATATACTGACAAATCAAATTGAGCCATGTGCTTTTTTTCTCGATGCTAAATGCAGGTTGAGGTGCTTGAGGTAGTCCATGAGAACACCCGATAGAGCCTGGTCGATCAGGAATTGTGGCATCCAGCCCTGGAAATCATGAATACAAACTATAAGTATAACATTTTAAAACAAAAGTTATTATGATAACTCCACAAAAGTCGACGTTTTATTGGGGTCAGGGATGTTACTCACTGATCCCCAAAAATTCGGAAATCTTCCTAATTTTCTCAATTTACAATAGGAAATAAATGTACCTAAAGATATGAAAAAAATAATAATTCGGAATTCATAAAAAGTTAGGAAAAGTGGCATCTCTGATTGGGGTACCTTCTTCACCAAGTACAATTGCCTTGCAATCATACATTTAGGTATGACTTCTCGGTACATATTTATCTTATATATGACCGATTGATTTCCTTATTGGGATAAATAAATAACATTCATGACATATCTTTTTCTCACCTTGAGATCTGTGGATAGGATACAGGTGAATTTACATCTATTTGGCTCGCCTGGCACAGCTTCAAAGGCATAACACGCTGGTTTGTTCTCAGCCCTGAAGGAACAAAGACCATGCTTATTGAAAACAGCAAGACAATTTCCTTATGCTTTAATATTACTAAATTACATTCCATCATTGCTTTAAAATGACTATTAAAGAGATAAATCATAGTCCGTACTCACCGTACATATTTCTTGACGACAGGCATGTCCTTGTGTGTGACATGACAGGCCGATGACATTAGCACACCGGCACGCGTCTTCCAGTGGCGAAGATTTACAAAGTCCCTGTAGATATGAATTAACATACACATTTATTATTTGAAAACATTTCAAATAAGGATTTAAGTATATTTCAATTAAGGATTAACCCAACCACTGCTGGCCTTGCATTCTTTTCACTTTTAATATAGTATTTCATATCACGATCTACTTGGAGTGCACTCACTTTAACATGGATCATTCTATTAGATCCAAAGAAGTTTTAATTTCATTTACCTGCTGGCAACAAGTCCCCCTGCTGCACTTGCTCCAACACTGTAGGAGATGTCTGTATTTTCATTTATCACCTGAATTGTCTGCAATACAACAATAGACACGTCATTAGTTTCCTAATCTCTAGAAAGCAATATGAGACATAGATGTCGCCCAGTGACTCGACTCTGCAGGAAGTTCTATTATGATGAGCCTCATGCTTGTCCTGCTCATTAAGACATGTTGTTATTATAATACCTCCTCTGTGTGTAAGTCGAGCAGCTCACACCTGAATGGGCAGCTCACACAGCAGGGGACACCAATCAGGGGTCCCCTCGTATTTTTAAGCTGACAACGCCACAAGACACAACAGGGGCCACTTTTCTTAAGCTGACAATAGACCCCCCCCCCCCTCTCCCATTGTGATCACCTCGAGCTGACAATGCTCCACACAAGGAGCTCCCAATCACTTGTCAACCATTAGGCACCATATACTCTCTCACCCTCCCAGGAACTCACAGGTAGAGTTATTAGATGTGCAGGTAAGCAAGCGAAATCAGATACCCAGTAGCGACATCATCTCTCTGTGGACTAATGACCTTACTCGATGCGTCCCAAGCACCATAAACTAACTTGTACTAAGACTTCAGATAACGTTCGATATAATGTAAATTAGGGCCTCGGAGTGTGTTGGATACGAGGGACTTTATATATCCAAACTTATACAACCAGCTTAGTCTAGAGGCGTATTCCATTTAGAGAAGAAAATAACAAAATGCCGGTAGCCTGAATTTTCAGAGCCTAAAATCATCCTGACATTTGTGTATGGTAAGGTTGGCTTCTAGAGGTAGCAAAGGAATACTGCTGGAGTTTACAGACATTTGATGAGCAATGAATATTTCACTTTTGCCTCGAAAATAGGAAACTTGAAGAGTAAAGACTATTGAGCTTCAATATCTATAAAATCAGCTTACCTTACAGTCAAGGATGGTGGGATTCCACACCGGCCACTCCTCCACACCTGGTACTAGAACTTCAAATACCTCGGCCGTAGGGAAGTTTAATGTTGCCTGCAAGGGTACATATTTATAAGTCATAAACTTAAATTGAATAACTAAATACTAAGATATTTGGATGCCTGATGGTGAATAATAATGTTTCCTCTTTTATTTATCTTTATTAATGAGAATATATGTGTGTCTGCAGTCAGATATGAGAATATTGAGCCACCATGTCTTTTTGCATATACATGTACATCAGTGTTAAACATGAAGACATTGTTCTATTTGATAATTTCTTTCTTTAAGATTGCAATGAAGACTGTACCTCTAGTTTGAAGACCTTTCCATGCTTCTTGAAGTGTTTAGCATACACACAGCCCTGGAGGGAGTCCTTGCCGGCCTCCACGTTCCAGTCCTCCATGTCCTGAAGGAGGTTCCATGCACGCTCCCACGCATCCTCCGCTTGGGTCAGGTAAGATTTCTACAACAATCGAAATGTTCACAACATGAAGACAACATTATAATGCTAATGGTTGATATATGATATTTCTATCACTCAGTTTATTATTTTGTAGTGCTTAAGGGTCTTGAATTCAATAACGAGATTAAATATGATAAATATTCGTGTTGATTCTTGCACTAAATCGCTCTGGCTGACTTTTTCTTGACCATGTAGCAGCTGCATATATTGCACGTACATGGTCCTTCCATTTAAGGGTTAAAAGATGGTTAACAGTTCTTACTTTGCTCTTTTTCTTTTAATCTCAGATGTAATGTGTTGCAGTTCTTTGGGGAATTCATCGAATGTCTCTGTTACAATATTGCATCTACAAGGTGATCTGATCAATCAATACCCTGGGAATAGTCACCATGGTAACCGACTCTAACATACAATGGTAATTTGCTAAGTGTACAACCCATTTTCGCGGCTAGAGGGAATATACGGCTGGCTGGTCTCCAGGGCTACATATAGTACATGAATTGGCGGCCAGGGACAACCCATATGCTACATTAAACATTGGTGGTACACCGGCACCACACACTAGAAACTGTATATCATATCCATTTGCCAAGTAGTGGTACCCCTATAGTTGGGGTCACTCTTATATAAGAACAATGAAAAATAATAGTTTGAGCTTGGAACAAATCGAAACAGGAATAAAACGTTTGTAAAGTAATAAGAACCTGTTGTACAGTTGCTCATGATTTTTTTTTCTCGTATTTGATATTTATTTATCTTTATTTTTTTAAATGGCCTTTTAAAAGTACTCCCTGCACAGGATATAAAACGATCCTGTAATCTGAGTAAGCACATCCACTCTTTATTTCCTATCTGTAAAGGGAAGTAAAACCTGTATGTACAAAACTCTTATACAACAATATACATGTATGTTTAACCTACATGACCTCATTGTGATGCGTGCCTAATGTTAATGAATTCTTACAGGTGAGAAGGTCCTTTGATATATTAAGCTTCAACATTTTTCAGATGCATTGGGGTGTGTGTCAAAGGATAGTAAGGAAAGAAAACATGTCTATTAAATTATCAGGTAATTAGACATGTAGAATCAGTGGAGTCCCAAAAAATGATGGTCCCGCATTAGACATGCCCTTTTTATATCTCTCAGCAACAATAAAACATCATACAAGTTGCTGAATCTGTTTTAGTATACTATTGGGTATTTCCGGATTTCTTTTTGTTACACATGTTTAAATTGTTGTATATGTTTCAATAGCTAGCACTAAGAATATCCAGCATACGCTTTCATTTTAGCTTTAATCCTATCTGCCTATTAAACTTGAGTTGATAAAGGGCCAGATATAGGGGCTTAAATCCCATGTATGTTATATGTAACACGGTGGTTCCATATTGATAATGGTAGTATACACAATGAAAGGTCAAAGGACCAGTGGTCATGCTACTCAGCTGACCTTTATAATCATTTGTAGGACTATTCGTCCAGTGCCAATATGCTGGCAATCAGGCATTATACTAAAGAAATGCACGTGTGAAACTGATACAAGAGCATACAGGTAAACTGAGGATACAGTAAGGAGTTATGACAGGACAGTGATTTCAAAGAATCTGTATGATATGGGGAAATTATACCGCTATTAAACAAATAGACATACATGTATTTCTACTCTTACCTCATTGGAAACTGGCAAATTTGTCATGCTGGGTGGGAGGAGGGGTTTCTTCAGACAAGACAAGGAAAGGTTAACGATATTCCCTAAACAAATGGGGAAAATATTTCCATATTCACACAAGGTCCTACGTGACAAGGGTCATGAGGGAGGGGCAATCACAGGTGGGACTGAAGGAAATGAGTGTAAAAATTGGTGTTTTCCAACCTCTGGCTGAGGAAGTTGTGGCCAACCAAACAAAGGCCATATGTCAGACGGGGGCACTGACCCGGATAGCTGACCACCCAGTTTATATAGCTGAGTGTAGGACAAGGTCACCAAGGACTAGTGTTTTCATTTTCATTTATCTTATTTTGTTGTGTTTTAATCAGCCGTATCATTGCCGGCATTGAAACGGATATGACGATTCTGCGATTCCAATTCACTGGCAATAAGATATGAGTATGCTTTGAGGAGACAGAAATCCCAACTGAAATTGGAAACTGCTATAATAGTAAGAAACGTGGCATTTCTACTGAGGCCCAGACAAGAGATTGGGTGAGGGGACAATGGGTAAAGGTGGGGGCGGGGCGTGTGGGCAATAGGCAGGAAGTAAAAGGGAAGTGTTTTATAGAGGAACACTGCAAGAGAACTCTCATGAAGTTCACTACAGTCTAATGGTTATCAAACACTGCAAGGGGAAACAGACTGTATCAGTGCATTACAAGCCAATACCATTATGATGCCCTTCTATCGGTATGATACTTTGCTGGTGCTGTTGGTACATCATGCCAACAATGAATGAACATGGGGGCCCCCAAGGGGACCCCCTGATGTCACAATGTCGCCAAAATTCAAGGCTTCAGGTCACATGTCACTTTTTTAGGGAAAATAACATGTCTAAAAATAAAGCAATGTCTGAAAATTCAAGGATTCAGGTCACATGTCACTTTTTTAGGGAATGAACGTCACATGTCACTTTTAAAAGGGTGCAATGTCAGAATGTCACCTAAAATGGCCAAATGTCACCATGTCGTTTTTTTATCCCTTGGGGGCCACAACATGGTGCATCAAGCAGTCCTGAAATGTTTGTTGTTGTTGTTTTTTATTTTATTTTTTTTTTTTTTGGGGGGGGGCGACCTTTGGAAGGACGGTCACTATATAGAATACTGTATAGGGATAATCACCTTTATCCCTTTGTTCTGAGATAGAGGTATCTAGTTCCATCTATAGATCCTACACGTGCCAACACACGTGTTACAACCTATATCTAACCAGTATCTGTTGTATCTATGGGGCATGAATTCAATGGTGTCACAGTCTAGTGGGCACACATATATTAGCACGTCATGTTTCTATACAAGGTCCACAACACATAGCAACACCTAACCATTGTTGTAACGCATAGCCTAGTATCAAAATCAATCTAGAATCAATCACTTCAATTCAACAACATGTGTGGATATATGTTCTTCTGTATATTTTTTTTAAAGCTTTTGTCTATGATAAGAGTGGTGTATAAAGAGTGTCTATGGCATTCTTAATACAGTCTTAAAACCCACACCATCTACTGGATAGTAGTCATGTGGAGTAACTGTGGAGTATTCAGCTGACCTGTTTGAATCACACCAATAAGAAAACCAGCACCTCACCCCACTGAGTGTGGTGCTAATCCACAACCTCCTCCAGGTGGTGGGCAGCATTGTAACTGGACCACTCCACACTCACCCCACTGTTACATGCATAATTAATACACAGAGTTACACTATAGGTCTAGTTTGGGCAATTGTACTAGAGGTTAGATGACAAATCTTCATAATGTGACTTTTTATGTATAATTTGAAGTAAGATATTGTGAAGGTCCATAATGTACTTCATGAGACATGGGGCCTGGTGAGTTTTTTTTTGTTTGTTTTTTGTGAAAACAGGGGGAAAAACTGAGTTCTGAAAAAAAAAATTCATCCATCAACACAAAATCTAGGTTTCCAATCACTAAATCATAGAACATAATGGTAAATTTATGCCACCCCCCCTTACGATGTGCATGACAAATAAAAATAGCCACGACAGACTTATACACAATGATTGGGTGCCCAATGGACATTATAGACTTATACACAAGACTGGGTCCCTACTGCACTTTACAGAATCAGCTAAAGTTATGGGTGCACCTTTAATATAGGCGAGAATATTTTATTTTAATATACGGAAGAACTAAAGTGGTGAAAATTAAGCCATAGCACTGCCTTGTAACCATTCCTTCAACTCCGGATACGCGAGGCATCACAGTGTTGATCGAGCTGTCCTCACTAGCTGTAGACATGACAAGGTCTGTAGACACAGTAAACCCCTCCCATGTTTACTCTAGTCTCCAACTCTGTCTACATGACCACCTCAACAATGCCAAACACACGAGGGTATGGTGAGAATTTAGAGCATCAACTATCACGGAGAGAAAACATGGATGAAGGATGAGTACATGTACTGTATTCCTGGTTAATTGTGCAGTCTAAGATTCCACTGCATTGCAGGGCTGCTGACTTGACCAAAACTGACCAAATTCCAAATAAAGACTGGTATTTTTCTCAAATGTACACGGCTATGGTATATCATCAGCACAGACTTTGTTGGGGCAAGTTTGTGGTAGTAGACAGTGTTGACGAAATTTTTTTCTCAACGCAGGCCAGTGTCTTGGGATCTTACGCAGGCCATTTTCTTTTATGCAGGCTATGTCAACTTATAAAGATTGAATTTATATATTGGAAACAAAATTAACCATAACTTTGGCCGATTTGAAAAAATTCTTTCGCCATTTTGAAGCCGAGATCACGGCAGGCCATTCTGGCTTGCGTTTAAAGGCCCTACGCCGGCCATTACGATTCTATGTTGGCAAAAGCTGTCATGCCAGCGTAATTTCGGCAACACTGTAGTAGACTACAACAGCCCTATATGGGAAATCTGAGTATAGATTGATGTTTATCAGATGATACTAGAGCTTTACAGCTTCATTCATTTCATGCTTTTATCATGTATAATGGTTATGTGTTAATGCACCTAGCATGTAACCATAGAAACAGCAATTATCAGCAAATGTGTTCACACTATTGTGTCAATTAGATATTCCCGGTATGTATTTCATAACAACAATGGTTTCCATAGCTACCAACATATACCAGTTATCAGAATTTTCTGGCAGGAAGTACCATTCCTCATCCATCACATGTACAATATGGATTTATACCTTTTCAAAATTATATTTTTGTTTGGCTAGTGCATTAAACACTTTCTCTAGGTGTGATATAGATTGTAGCTAGAGAAGAACAAGAAAATAGGTCCAAGTTGGTGTTAATACTGTAGGCCCTAATTCTTTTTGTCTGTTTGTTGGTTTTGTCATATCAACTCAGGCCATATATATGTGAATGATGAGCAACCCTCAACAGTTATCAAGAATACCGCTATAGATTAATTTGGGGAAGCACCAGTGATAGGTTGGGAGGGGGGGGGGGGTCAAATGGGTCTAGACCCTTAAAGGGGCCCTGGCATGGTAATGCATGCCAGCATTAAAAAGTCACATGACCACCCCTTGACCAATCAGAGCACCACGATTTTTCCACTGGTTCCCGCGATTTTATGATTACTCTTTGAACCGGCACCCATGTTGTTAGTTTGCGGTACTAGCCCCCCTTTAAAATCGACAGGGTTACATAGCCCTCTCTTGAAATTTACATGTAACATGGGACCTATTATAGCAAGGGCATGGGAGAAAAAAAGATTTAACATGACCCTTTCAGAGCTCTGAATCAGCGTGTGTGCAAAAGTCAAGAGTTAGGCCCTCGATTCAGAGCTCCTTTAAAATCGAAATGTGACATGGGGCTTAGCAATAAGGCCGGGCGACAAGGGCATCTGCCATGGCCTTTCCTTCAAATCGACAGGTAACATGGGATGATGGGGACCCTTCCCCCCCCCCCATCATCATCAGGGAGTGGTCATTTTTTTCAAAAACAGGGGAGGGGTGGTGGGTTTTTGCATGTGCATATCAAATTTTTTCCGCCCCCCCCATGGCATGGGGGGGCGGTGTGAACTTTTTTGCCCCTCCCCTTTATTCTACAGTACCATGCAGGCTTTTTCGTTATTAAAGAAGGTGAAACTTGTTTACCCCTCCCCCAAAAGGGGTCTAAAATAAAGACCTAAATTATAAATATTATTTTTTTTAAATGAAAAAAAAAAGCATCCTGTGGCCCATTCGACTTTTTTTTCCCCTCTTTAGGGAGTGGTCATTTTTTAACAATGGGGGGTTGGTGAAATTCCGCGCTCGCGCGGCGAAAGTTTTTTCGTCCCCCCCCTCCAAGGGGTCTGAAATTTTTCCGTCCCCCCCCCCTTTTATTCTATAGTGGCATGCAGGCTTTTTCGCTCAAAGGGGCGAATATTTTTTTGTTCCCCCCCTTTATAGAGGGGTCTGAATTTTTTTTGTCCCCCCCAAACCCACCAACCCCCCCCCCCCCCGTTAAAAAATGACCACCCCTATAAGAAATGACCACCCCGAACAGGGAATAAAAGATTAACAATGGGTGGCACTGACAAAAAAAGTTAGGTGAATGATGACAAAGTCTGTGCACAGTGATACAATGTCAATGACACCCTCACTGTCCCACTCCCAGGCACCCTGCCAGGCATCTGTCACAGCCTAGGTCCTGGGAGTGAGAGTGAAACCTTCACAACTTGGGTCCAATATGGGTTGATCCTCTCGACTATCAGAGCTTATGAAATTAAGTTAAATGGCCCAGTCGACAAATATTATATTGCCCATGCTATAACCATGCCTATAAACATGGGAACAGTAACCAAATAAAGAGAAAAATCAACAACACTTGGCCTACACAAGTCATGCTGACATGGCATGGGAATATTGGGAATCCCTCATCAGCTGAGTCAGTGAGTCAGTGAGTAGGGGAATAGTCCGAATACATAGTGACAGTCATGAAAGATGGGGAAAAACAGGGAATTCAGTCAGCTCACTTACCTCAATCATTATTATGTCGTTGTCTATATCTTCTTAGTGTAACTATTGGTGTCTTTATCTGGTCTCAAGTAGGTAATCGACTGGAGAACCCACAAGATAGCACTTCTTGTCGGCTTGATAGGAGAACGTGGAGTGATAATTTCACCTCCCTGCTGATAGATCTGCCAGAGCCAGACAGTGGCCGGAAGTCTCTGAATGAATAACTTGTTCGACTACGCGACTCAGTGCAACATTCATATGAATGTTTACATATTGAATAAAGATAACTAAATAACTTCAGTCCTGAATTTATCTTTAAGAGATTATTTGGATCAATTTTCTCCTGCAAAGCACATGTAAAACTTCAAATTATTTACAAGTTTTTTCTTTGCATATAAGTTTCTATTTAGGCATGTAGTCGATCAACAACTCAGCTGGATGATCGTTTCTTCTGGGGAGAAAAAAAAAGCTGGTGGGGTCACTTGGAAAATATGTAGACATACACCAGCCACGCTCATTTTCACAAATTCATCCGATATCAAAGGACTGTATCTAGATCCAGCTTTTTATCAGCGTTACAATTTATATTGCATATGATACATTTCGAGTTAAATTATGCAAACATTCTGTTTGAACGCCGTCCTGTATTTCACCAGTGTACTTCCCCATGAGAATCGGTGAACGTAGGTCGCGTGATGTAAATGCTCAGTGGATCCGGGTGCTGGCCAATCAGCGGCTTGGTAAACGTGGCCTTAGGGTCATGACCTATATCATTTGCATACCAAACACAACACAACCTCGTGCTCGGGGGCGCAGGAATAGCTTAACGCGTCAGTAGAGGCATTTACCCTTGAAATGGGGCCAAAAAGTGTATCAACATATTCAAAGCGTCTATATATGGCAGTGACACACTTAGCAGCTTTCCATGGAGTTCGTCACTGAGGATGGTGACGTAGGTTTCCGGGAGAATTGCCCAGCCATGTGGTTGATTTGATAGCCCCACCCACCTGAAGACTACAATCCAGGGAATTGTTTTCTTGACTCAGCCCTTTCTGGCAAACCTTTCTGTTTTCTATAGCAGTAAGGAGAAAGATGTTATTTCAAAATAAGAGAAAAGGGGAAGCAACTTTAAGGAGTAAAAACCCTACATAGGCCTACACTTATAAATGTTCCATATTGCCATATAGGCCCTATGTGGCAGTGGCGGATCCAGGATCCGGAAAAGGAGGGGGCGCAGCCCTAAAGGAGGGGGCGCAGCCCCTATTTTTGAGCAAATTTGGGGGTCCAAAATATGTAATGAAACTCTTAAGTAGGCTACTGGAAAAAAGGGGTCCGCCCCCCTCTAAATCCGCCACTGCTGTGGTTCTTGTAAAATGGAAGGAAAATGTACGGTACTAAATGGTTCGTATTAATGAACTAGGACTGATATTAAACGACAATTTGGAGATAGTTCCCATTCTGCAAGCATTATAGATTTCATATTGATATCCTATGGCCAATATGCAGGGATGAAAGTCTTCAGGGATTTCCCTGATTTCAGGGATATTGAAGTTCCAAGGCTCTATACATTGATATAAAAAAAAAAAAACAGGTTGTTTTGGAGTTGCTTGCCGCATAGCGGCCGGGAGCGCAGCGACCATAGCAACTTCATTATGTTTTCGGTTTGTCAGTGACGTCATATGTCGGCCTTGAGGTCACACGTCGGCCGCAGAGTGGCAACTCCTATCCGTGGTCCTTGCCACATTTTTCTTGTTTAAACCATTATTGGACCATTTCAGGGATTTTCGTGCTCAGTGACTTTCATCCCTGAATATGGTAGGCGCCCCCATAAACCTCATAAATCTCGCCTCATGCTTGTAGAATAATTTGTCAGCCTAGCCGTAAGAAATTTTACTAGATCATATTACTTGTTCTTAAGAAAAATGATCCAGTAAAATTTTGGATGGCTATACGTAAGCTTTTACCAAACAAAACAAGCTCAACGCTCATTAAACTTAAGAATAAAATAACTGGTCTAGATATACCACATAATGAAGGTGCTGATTTTATCAATTATTTCTTCTCAGATATAGGTAAAAACCCAACCTGATACCAGGTGTCACTAGCTCACTCCTAGTATTTAACTCTGGGACCAGTATGGGTAAAAACCTAGCCCAAGCACTGCATCCCCCTAGTGGTACATATGGCAACAACACTGCACCTTATGGCATACCGGTACTAGGCATGGATATACTCGCCCCAATTGGTTTTATTGATCTCATGAGATATATTAAGTCAATACAAACAAATAAGCCATCAGCCATTAAGGGTGTTAAATCTTTTGTAATTAAGGATGCCTTTCTATCCATACCTGAAGTTATTCACTGTTTGTATAATAAATGTTTGTCACTATGTACCTTCCCAATAGATTGGAAAACTGGAACAATAATCCCTCAACTGAAGAGGGCGATCTCTCATGATGTTAATGACCTAAGACCAATAAGCCTTCTACCTATACCAGGTAAGATCTTAGAGAAGATTGCCTGTGATAGGTTGAGGACTTATATGGAAAATAGTTCCTTATTATGTCCTATGCAACATGGTTATAGAAAAAGTCATTCCACGATGACAGCAATATGTGAACAAGATGTGACATTCTAGATAATATTATTAATGACCAGCCAACAATTAGCCTCCAATTGGATTACAAAAAAGCATTTGATACTGTTTCTCATTTAAAATTAATAGAAAAATTACGAGCTTTTGGACTTAGTGAAAATTCCACTACATGTAATGTAAGGGGGGCTAGCGGAAGGACTGCAACATGCAGAAGCTAGCATTGAATTAATACATATACTTGTTATATTGTATTAAGGACCCAATAAAACACTTTGAAAAAATATTGTTTGTTGTTTTGTTTTTTGTTTGTTTGTTTTGATCACAAAGAAAGAATGCTTATTAAACGTTTAAAAACTTTTTGGATGGTCATAAACTTTTCAGAAACACCTTTTTAAAACAAGTATTGGTTAAGTTTTCATGCCGAAATTTATCCTACGTCTTTTACCTAAAAATAAAACGGGGTTTGGTAACGTCAAAGACATTCCTTTAAGTCGGGCTTCCCTAGCCCACTTAAAAGGGTCTATTTCTCCTCTTTCCTATCCCCTCGGATGTGTGTGGTGCACATATGCGTGGGCACTGACACATTCCTCTGTGAAATTATGTAATGTAGTTCTTGCCACGAATATGACCTTAGCGGTCGAAATGGCGTTAAACATCTATTACTCACTCACTCACTCACTCACCATTCCTTTAAGTGTAGAGCTTGATATTTTTTTAGGTTAAAACTTGTGAACTCAAAGATAACTTTTATTTTCGCCTAGAGGGTAATCAATAATGGAAACTTTACATCAGGATCTCATTTGATTCGGGATATAGGATACATTCGTGTTAAGTGAGGCTATGTGCTCATATCATCATCTGCTTCATCTGATGCACTCAGTATGAATGTAACCATCATAAATCCATGTCCCATAAGTTATGTGATATCATGCATTACATGAACAGCTGTTCATGAGAATTGGTAACTTACGAGGGCAATACGATGAGGCAAAGCCATATCATATATAAGTCTGAGTGGTAAGCACTTCCGACAAACCTCTATACTTATCATCACTGTGGTCAAGATTGTTTAAAATACATTAAATTAACAAGCATTGGCAACTTTATCATATTTGTATGGGTATCAAGGTTTTTTTCTAAGTATATATACCTCTTGAAATATGGTGCATGATTTTGATTCATGACTGTGGAATAGGGTCCTCCTTTGTTAAAACAACGTTATGTCGTATTCCCCCCGCGAAATAAAAGATAAAAGACCAGCTTCATGGGAAAGTCTCACACTAGTGACAAAATAGACACATGATTGCAACTAAATTTATGTCATCACTTGTGATGTACTCTTCTGCCTAAAATATATATGTAACTTAGTACTCTTCATAAAACAACACAAGGTAAATTTATACAATGCAACATCATTTTATGAAGGTACCTTTATTTTCAAAGTCCAGGTATGTGCAAGTATCAAACTCAATGAAAAGTGGAAGATGTCCAGGATAATAGGCCTATGATAAAGAAGCTGGTAAATTATATGAATATCTACGTGGCAGTTGAAATAGAAAAATTTTCATTTGGTTAGATATTGAACATGAATATGTATGTTATTGTATTCAACTAGGCATGCACCCTCCAATTATATTTTGATAAAGGTTCTGCAGTTTCCAGAGGGTGAGCATAATGTTGCTTCTTAGATAGGAGAATAACCCTAGAAAATGTTACCATGATAGAAGCTCAAATGGAATTCATTGGGTACTTATATATTATCTGGGATAATGCTAGGACTTGCAGTCTATTAGTCAATTTGGCGATTTTGGTTATATTTTGATTAGCCAAATTAAAAACCTATTAGCCAAACATTGCTTCATATGTAAAACCTGCCTAAGAAGCTGACCAAATTTTGGGATTTTAAGCCAAAGTTGACTTCCAGCATTTCTTTAAGTTTTAATCAAGTGAATTACCGGTAGTCATATGTGTCCCTTCTGGCTTCTAAATTGTATTTTATCCATGAGAGGGCTGGGGAGGGGGCACCTTCTAGGTGGGTTTTGACAAAGGGAATTCTGAAAATGAGCTGGCAGAAAGTACCATTTGAGTATTACAATTATCGGATAACTACACACTTTAGTTTGACATTAAAAAATAACTCATTTTCACCTGGACATTAGAGGCTTAAAATTTAATTTGTTACACATATATAAAAATTGTTTGAAATTTCACGAGTTATCCATTGACATTACTTAGTTTAAGAGCTAGAATGGTGGACAAAACTCGCCCATATTTCACAAAGTTGGGGGTCGACTTATAGGCTGGTGTTGCTTTTGTTGTATAAGTCTATTTGAAATTGAAAGTTGGGGGTCGACAAGTGAGGTTTTATGGTAAGGCAGGCTTTTCTATTTCTAATGTCTCAAGAAGTTGAGAATATATTCCCACAGCTACATGTTCAGAACACTTTTATAGTCACAAATAGCCAATTTGGCAAATTCTGAGGGTTAGGCATTAGTCAAATTGAGCTTGGATTCGCCATTGGCGATTTGGCGAGTGGCTAGCAATATCTCTATTATGATATATAATATATAGAACCCAGGGAATCTACAAACAGGGAATCTGTGCGTTCACAAAATTGTACAATCATTTTTAGGCTTTCGCCCTTTCTTCCTCTTTTTCTTCTTTCCTGATTTTGACTGGACAAATTCAAAATGCACATCGTTTATCACAGATTCACTACTTTGAACCAGTTCCAATGCCTCCTCAACCATATTGTCAAATATGCCAGTAACAATCGCCTCAGCATCAGGAACACATTGCATCACAGTGTCAGGGTTACTGTTTATTTTCACCCCAAGTTCCTTCAAGAGATCTTCCAGTAGTATTGTGCTACTAGGTGGGTGTGAAATTCCAGCAGTTGTTGCAGCTACCATAGAAACACATTCAGATTTTCCTGTCCCTGTTTTCAAGGCACTTGCATAGTGTTCACAGTTCTTTGTGAATATGTTGTACTTGACTGGTTTTCCAACCATCAGTGTGGCATTCAGGGTAACCTGTGATGCTGGTAGACATTCTCCTTCCTCATACTGGACCATATACAGAGAGCCATCTGTGGGAAATGTATGTGTCCTACACTCAACTACAGATGCTAATTCGTTCATCTGATCTCCAATAGGTATCCCAAGGACTTCAATCACATTTAACACAGGTGTTTCCTCATGTGGGAAACTGTTTAGTATTACACCGTGGTGTTCATATCCGAATTCAGTTTTGAAGCAAATATGGTCACCCACGCTTAACTCATTGATGTTGCTCACTTGTATTCTGGAATGCTTATGGTCGTGTTGAATTGAGCTGCTCTTTTCAAGAATAGGTGAATTCTGAAAGGAAAATAATTGTATATATATGAGAGGGAGAGAACACTGATAATAAAACCTATAGTCAGAACTGACTATACCAGCATATTTTGACCCCCCCCCCCCAAGTCAGATAATTATATGCATTAGTCACATGTTAGTTGTGGGAATAGTCATTCTGACTATGTGTAGAGCTCACAGATTGATGATGTAACAGGTTCTGTGCACAAAAACAAAGAGCACAAGTTTGCTGGATGCTGAGTGGAAACAGTGACATATCAGGACATTTATAATCAGACTTAATATTCACCCTATCTTGTTCATCCATCGGTACTGATCATGTCTGACAATTAAGGGATATGTAAGTCATCTATGCATCATGATATTGTGTGATAAATACAGTGTTTTAAGATTTATTTTCAGTTTCAACTAGGCATCATGGAGAAAGCATACAGCAGCCATCTTGGATGGATATTGGTCATGTCGACTATACATATTAGTTACAGTGACTAAGTACTGGATGCTAAGCATCAAGGCATGACTATATGGTGACTATATGACTGAGTTAAGTTAGTAATCAGTGACTATAGCAAGTATAGTCGTGAGAGATACAGTCACTTGACTATAGAAACGTAGTCCATTCTGACTAACAATTCCAGGCCTGTTTTTATCAGTGTATATTTCTATTCGATATGGCCATCATACCATCACTGAACTGCCCAAGGTTGTCAGACTAACAATACCCAAATCTACAACCTTAGTCCATCAGATCAAGTACTCAGAGTAGTCAATCGGATGGGTTTAGGTAAACACACTCACTGACTACCCAAAGGTGTAGATTTGGGTATCACCAACTTGAGCACCTAAATGTCCTTAGCAGTGAAGACCTTCAGTTCAAAACTGAAAGCCTGATTATCAAACATTATAAATAGTACATACCTGCCACCTTGTGAGTTAGTTACATATTGTCAAGAAAATGTCATATATACTCATACTGAGGAGAGGTAGACTGAGAGATTTTACTCCCTGAAAGGTGCTGCCCCTGTCTGTACCTCTTCTGACACTGCCTGAGGACCTTAGGTCTTCAACCTGACGAGTTTAAAGATCTGGAGGGTTTTAGTGCATCTAGAATTTTGCTAGATGTTGAGTGTTTACATCATCAGCATTATGTGCCATCATTGCATTTGAAAAGAGGCATTATGGATTTCAATCAATCATTTACAATGAAAGCTCCTCTGGAGAATGAATGTCTACTTAGGGATTGGGCTTAGATATAAACATGAAAGTGATACAATAATAATTTCATACCGCACAGTGCAAAATACAATATCAATGAAAGCCATGTCCTAACAGGGTCAGGGATGGGTCAATTTTCTAGATGCTCATAATCGTGCGAAGGATGGGCCAAAGGAGGAATAAATGTAACGACAAAATCTGAAATCTAATTCTAAATTATAGTAATTCTAACCTACCTCTATAATTGTATAGGAACCCTCTCCCTCAGCCTTAGGCTCATGAGAAAACTTTGTACGCCGAAACTTCATCATACTCCCTCCTTTACAAAAGTGTCAATGGAAACTGAGCATCCTGGCGTTAGCTATATGATGCTATATCATGCACACCTCACTTTGTCCCACTAAAAGTACTAGTTCTATATGTAATAATCTAAATATGTATTATGTCCATCACAGAGACTATGACAGCATGGGTCCTATACCCGGATCCTATTCACATAGTTATGAGGTTATACTGTGAGGTCATTACTCCTACAAGAACAGACCATAGATATAGTGGCATAAGCGACAGTGAAAGAACTCTAGATTTCTGATAATGCACCATGTCCTTTTCTTGAATGATGAATGGACACTCCACATCGAAAAGCAAGTTTATAAGAAAGTCGATCATCTGTGCAGAGGACCTGAGGCCGTCTTTGAGAAATAATGTCATTGATTTGAGGAGCTAGGTCATCATTTCAGAGACAATACATTTCGCCACTATGGGGCCCTACTACACAGAAAAAGGAACTATGTTAGTTAGAAGTTAGTCGAACAAGCTAACTTTTTTCTGCCAAGTTGGGATTTTGCACGTTCCAAAAGACTATTAAACTAGCGTCTTCTGGCTCTGGATGTGGCTTATGAGTAAGGTTTCATGGTACATGTATTTCCTTTGATTTGATATAAACGTCTAGTTTAACCTCTACAGTGGGTTTAAAGGCCCACAAGAGAGTCCTGCCATTTATCAAGCAAGTTCAATGCCTCTTATTGAAATTATATAAAACCCATTAGCTAAGGTGCTCTTGGTTTGTTACGACATCTCAGATCCAACAATGTAGATATGTGAGTATATTGAATATCCAGAGAAAATGTGTTTGTGTGTTTCTTGTTTGTTCCTTCATTACCTCATCAATTTAAGAACGCATTCTGTTAAATGTTATGTCAGGTTGGAGTGTAAAAGTCTCATTATGTCAATGATCATTGAAAACCACCATTATTTTGACATGTATAATTTGACCTCTCTATGGTTTGCACCTATACCAGAAAAATACTCATACAAACCACACTGCCACCTGGTGTGGGGAAGATCCCTTAGACAAAGTGACTAATCTTCTCTCTTGGATCAGTCAAGTTAGGTTACCGGAATAGGTTAGTCAATGTTGCTAACATAGGTATACATTGTTAGTCATATATGTTAGTTGTTTTGCCTATCACCAATAATGCAATAGCCATTTATTAGCATGTGGGATATGAATGATATTATAATGTATAGCATCTTAATCACACAATTCTAATGAAACTAGGGTACGCAAAAAAAGAATTGTGTGTGTTTGAAGACACTTACATGGATTGGTTTTGACTGTTATACATTCATAAACATGTAAATGCATCATGTGGCCTATTGTACTACATGTAGTACAAAGTCTCTGATAAAGCCCCGAGGATAAGTGGGAGAGTTAAGTTCAAAATGATTCTCTTTTACTCACGTTGGAAGGGAATGTGAAGAAAACTCAACACAAGCAAAGAGACAAGGAGAGAGGTCCAAAAGACATGAGAGAATAGAATTTTATAAAAAAAAAAAAATCCCATACAATGAACTACCTTGTGTAGTATTTGCAAAGGATTTATCATCCAAGTATATTTCCTCTAACCCCAAAACAAGCCCAAAACTACTCGTCGATCAAAGGGCCCTGAATGACTTTGCCTATAATAGCCCCTTATCTCCCTTTCAAGATTCGTTTCATTTGGTATTCCTTGAGATATTTAATGATCTTCCCAACCGAATCCCATTTAGCCCACATATATGTTGCAGGCAGAAACCTGAAACCAACTACACCACTCCTGGCATCTGGTGTCAATCTTAGCAACTACACTTTAAGTCCACTGCACCATATATACATTTTAAAGGTAACAGGTCAGAAGAAAAATTCCAGGGCATATATGATGTCATGTAAAACAGGGGTGTCGAAAGCAACGGGACTTTGAAGGGGCCAACACACACCAGGAAGAGTCCACTGAAAATTTCGAGTGTAGCAAGTGAAGTACTTTGAAATTTTAAAGGGTTTGGGGGCATTCCCTACGGACAATTTTAAAATTTAGACATTTCCCTACTATTTTTGGTCTATTTTTGTGGAAATGGCCAAGTTGTCTCTGTAAGTGTATAGTGGGGGAGGGGGGCAAAACATAGTCTGGCATTGAGGGGAGGGCATGCCTCCCCTGCCCCCCCATCCCTGTTCCGACACCCCCTGCAAAATCATTAGGCCTAAAATTAATGCCAATTTGTAGGAGGGGCGGGGGGGTCAAAAAAGGTCATATTTTGCATGACGTCATTTATGGATGGCCCCTGTATAGCAGTGCTAGGGCATCATGAGAGGGTGCAGAAGTCCCTACTCTGTGGCTGGTCAAAGGTGACTGGTCAATGCTCTCACTTGAAACATCCACGCTGCAGTGAGTCTATCACAATATATTTTAAATAATTAACTTGGGACACGCTAGATTATTCTGCGATAGTCTCCTATACTCTTCTACATGTAATAATAATAATAATAATAATAATAATAATAATAATAATAATAATAATAATAATAATAATAATAAAAAATACTAGGGCACTGCACACCGTGCATAATTTTATTACATTAATTAAAGAGTATCTTTATATTAATCGGCAACTTCAACATTAATACAGTCATTGTCAACTCGATGAAATTACGTGATGGAAATCGCGTAGCCTGTTGCTAATCAAATCAAATCAATTGCCTATGACTTATTAATTTTATTCTTTCAGTGGCTGCTGAGCACTGAGACCTCAGACTACTATTGGTATAGTGAAAAGTATTCATTCCAAAGTGTTAAAATTATTCACTCTGTTAAACTACTATGCGAAGACACAGTCTTTACTTTTCTTTCTTGGTTCCTCTGGCTCTGACTGGCTTTTCCTTTTATGTCTTGAACTTATCAGGCCTACATCTTCACACACCTTGTCCTCTAGACTCTCATTTTCATCCATTTCTTCACACTTATCCGCGTCTGACGCACAGCATGGAGTTCCCTCTATAGCCTCATCAAACACATTTATTACAAACTCAAATGAATTAGCCGAAGACTTTGACATCTTGCAAGACAGTCCAGTAAAGCTCTTCACTTGCTCCAATAGGCTCTTTCCAGTCTTCGTCGCACTCGCGTAGTGCTCACAATTCATGGTTCTTAAATTATATTTCACATACTTCCCAAGGAGGTAATTTGCACTATCAATGACCTTAGCTGGAGAGAAACATTCCCCTTTGGCATACTCCACAACGTACACAGTGCCCTTAACCTTGGAAAAGTGATGCTTCTGGTTTGACACATGTGACATTGAATTCCCTTTGAGTTTATCTAGAATGCTAACTCCCAGAACTTCTACCGCAAAAAATATGCCATCGTCCAGGAAGATGTTGCTAACGATGCCATGGTGTTCATATATTGTTTCCTTTTGAAGCATATGTGATCACCAGTTTTCAAGTCTGTGATGTCGTCTATTCTGATTCTAGGACGTTTGTATGTGTATCCACAGTACCCCTTTTCAAGAATACGCGGATTCTGAAAAGAAACCATTAACGAACAATTGGTTTTGTTACCTTACAAACATTCAGTTATAATCCCACATATTTTTAGTTTGAATCTTCATGAGTAGCAAAACAAAAATGGCATGCCCCCCCCCCATTTTTACTACGCAGGGCCGTTGAAACTGAATCCAATGGGCAGGTATCCGCGCATTTATGACTTTGGGGGGGGGGGTTGAGGTGGTGGGGCGTAACAAACCTTGACCCCTCTTGAGGGGAGGCGTAAACAATTTACCCCCTTTTTTTAGCAAAAAAAAAAAACGCGTCCCACTATAGATCAAAGAGAGGCGTGAAAATTCCACCCCCCCCCCCCCCCCCCCGTTGATGAATCATGACCACTCCCTTAGGCCTATACTTGTCAGATAAAAAAAAATTGATGTTTGCCAAATTCGTATGAATTTAATCACATGGCAAAATCGGCAAGTCATTTGAGTTCATACTAACATTGTGCTGAGTATGCTGGATGATGTCACAATTATGATAATGCCTAATTCGCATACACACGGGAAGTCCCCAAAGAAGCCATATGATAGCAATGTTTTCATGGAAGAAGAGTGATAGCGAAATTCCTCACATATACATCTAAAATGTCATGTTCATGACCGATTTAAGCATATGAGATATACTTCACCACATGTCGAGACCGTATTATTCAGCATTTAATTATTACTTTGAAAATGTAACTTACCTTTGACGTGTCAGACATGATGTTGATGAAACTGAATTAGACAAGTTTCCGGCAAGTTTGAATTGAAATAAGTAAAGCTGGGTATGGCCTAGTTAGGGCCCCTTTCTCCTCTGTGATGCCACTGAAGAGTGACGCTATCAGCTGGGGAAGATGCCCGTCAGTAGTATAATAGATGGTCTTTTCTGAATATTATCCAGAAAAGACCATCATATTTGGATTATCCAGAGAAGACCTCCTATTTTTAGATTATTTATAAAAGAGGTCGTTTATAGATATATTTAATTTATCTATAAAAGAGGTCGTTTATAGATATATTTAATTTATCTATAAAAGAGGTCGTTTATAGATATATTTAATTTATCTATAAAAGAGGTCGTTTATAGATATATTTAATTTATCTATAAAAGAGGTCGTTTATAGATATATTTAATTTATCTATAAAAGAGGTCGTTTATAGATATATTTAGAATCCAGAAAAGACCTGTATTTTTGAGAAAATGTAGATTGCAAGTGAAACGAGAAGTCATAATATTTTTATTTTTTCTTTATTGTTCTTTTTGAGACATATCATATAGTCAGACAATCCAACAGATAATCCAATTTATTCCTTTATCGTTTATGAATAGAGAGGCGGAGAATGAGTTACAATAACAATGAATAACATAATTGGAATCTTCATGAATAATGTGATTCATTGAACCAATACCATAGTAAATTTTCGTCACCTAGTTCTTTGTTAGAATCAACTTTAAGAATTCCTCTAAAGACATTAATTCATTTTCGGAGGGGTCGATTTCATGAGAACCTTTTTCATCGGTTGGTTCTTCTTCCGCCGAATAAAATTCTTGTTCTTCAGATGACGTTTCATCAGCTAAATGAGATTGTTCTATATCTGATTCTTCAGACGAGTCACTTTCTCCAGAATCACTTTCTTCATAGTCGTTTTTTTCTTTCAATGAAGCAGATATCTTTTTGCCTGATCCAAAACCTTGATCATTTCTTTCGGTTTTATCAGGTGTATATACTTCTTCTAGCTCAGGGATGAGAATTTTTTCTAATATTATTTGAGCTATTTGATCTCCATGTTTTATTTCGAAGACCTCATTTCCAAAATTAAACAGCAAAACACCAATTTTTCCCCTGTAGTCTTCATCTATTACCCCTGCTCCTACATCGATGAAATGATTAAGAGCAAGTCCTGATTTTGGTGCTATGCGACCATAGCATCCTGCAGGTATGCAAAGTATTATATCAGTTTGTACCAATTTTTTTTCTTTAGCAGGAATAATATAATCATAAGCACTATATAAATCAAACCCTGCAGATTTTTTTGTGGATCTGGTTGGCTTCAATGCTTTTGTTGATGCTTTAACATAATGCATAATAGGTTGGAGAATAGGTGAGGCAGGCAGTAAAGCAGATTTTTTACATGTTGTTACTAACAGTGTATTTGGTTTGTCTTTTACAAGAGTAATATAGAAAGAATCTTGACAACGCGCCATTTTGCTGAACGTTATTTCAGTTGTTTTGTTGTTTAATATAACGCTATTCACAGAGATGTTTTCTTTGTTTTAGTTCATTTAAGACGATCTTTGCTGTAATATTTAAGATTTTCATTGTAAATTTCTTCATATATTTTGCTGTAAGCTAATTGAGAGATTTTTTCACCTTTTTCAGTGTTTTCAAGCTTAGAACGTTCTTCTAATTTTATAGGATAAATTTTTTGTAAAACAAGTCGTGCAACAGCATCACCACTTTTTATTTTTAGGTCTTCTTCTCCGAAGTTAAATAAAACAATGGTAATATACCCTCTGTAATCTTCGTCTATTATTTTTTGGTTGATTAACACAAAGTTATGTTTTCTTGATTTGCATAGAGGTAAAATTATACCATAATAACCTTTAGGGATAGCAAGTTTAACTTCTGTTGTAATTGTACATGCTGTATTTTTAGGAACAGTATGGTCATATGAACTGTACATTTGAATCCCTATGTTATTTTCCTCTTCAGTAGGAGAGAAGGAACCTGCTATTTTACTGTATTTTAGAACAGACATTTTCGTTCAGTTTTATATGACATGATGTGATGCCTATTGTTATGATTCTCAAGTAAGTAAATAACCAAACAAACAAAATGAAATAATTTTTTATATGATTTTATTTTGATTGTCACATGTGTAAAGACAGTTTTTCATTTTCAGTTTGTTCCTGTTCTTTTATCGAATTCAAGGAATATCATGTTTAGCACATCATTTCTTTTCATGTCGTGTACTGCTTTCATCAGTTGATGAGTAGCACTGTACTTAGATCTTTGCCACATTTTTAAGACATTGAAGGTTAATTGAGCTATGTCTTGTTCGGGCTGGGACGATATTGTTCTTCTTTCGTCAGACGTGATATGTAGATATGTAGCTATGTCCTTCCAGTCTCTTGACATTTTTTCACTCAATAAGCTGAAATACATTTGCACGGAGGTCGATTCCACGTCATACTCTTCTAGTTTTTTTTCTTTGAAGAAATTTTCAGTGAATTCCACCAAGTCTATTCTGTGGTTTTCCTTTAAACTTGTCATCAGTTCTTCTGTTCGTAAGTAGTAAGGAACTTCTCTCCACCATTTATTCAGCATCTCTATGCCCATAGCAGTTGGAGTTTTCGTCTTGTTCATGCTTTCAAGTTTAGCATGAGGGATGTCAAGATATACTCCTAAGGTCATCCATTGACGTGCTAACGATACAGAGATTTTTTGAAGAAAGATATCTGAATATCCTAAATCATCTTGAAAGTAATAAGTAGGTAAAGGCATTTTTTACCTTCAAAGGATTAGAGTGACAATCAAAAGTAGGAAAAGAAATAAATCAAAAATACATATACCAATGATTTAAATAACACATGTACTTCCTCAACATATGTACTTATGAAGAACTTTAGATGCTCGTAACATGAGGATTATATCTTATCTCAAGGAAGTAAAATTAAGTTCCAGACTGTTACAAAACAGGTATATCGGGTAAATTTATATTAAGCATAAATAGACATAGAAGAAAAGAAAACAGGATAAAAAATTATAGCAGTTATTAATCCATGTATGAAATAGTATATAACGCTTATGAATCCATATGTAGCACAAAAGAAAAGAAACAATAACAAAAAAATTTTATATATTTTAAGACTACCTATATTTTTCATTTTAATCATTTTTTTTATTTAGATAAGTTGCAAGACAAAATATCTTTCCACGAAGACAGATATTCTTTCACTTTTTCTTTATCTTCTTCAGTATATCTTTCTAAGTATATTGGATTTATGTCCAAAAAATTGGTGATAGAAAGATCTCCGTCTAAAATACCATGAACATTTATTTCTTCTGGCTTCAGATCTCGTTCTGCATGACAAGCTAACATGTCTATCACACTTTCAATTAAAGCATATTTTCTCATATTTCCTTCTCTGTAATATTGAGGATGATGATCATTGTTTTCATAGTGATGAAATAAAGCATTTTCCCAAGTTGTTTTTTCTTGAGAATTTTTTGGTCCATTTTTAGTATGGAACTTAAAGGTGTAACCTATGGCTTCTTTCATTGAAAACTTAGATAAGTCATGCACCATTATTCGTTCTGTTAAACACATTTTATCTTTTTTGTCAAATACGTTTTCTAAAAGGTAAAAAGTGAAACATATCATTTGTCTATGCCTTAAAACCTGTTCGAAATGTTGCAAGAGAAGTTTCAAGAAAGAATTGTTGCAAGTTATTTTTTCTTTTTTAGATTTTATGTATTTAATGGCTATATCGTCTTCCCAGTTTGTGTGTTTCAACAGTTTTTTTATTTTAAAAGTGTACTTTCCCATATCAGCGTAGTGTTCTGCTCATGAAGCCAGACAAAAGTTTCTCTTGTTTTTCTGTGATTCGTTGCACAAGAATATTATTTTTGTTTCCTAAAGATTTTATTATTTCTTGATTCTTTTTTCTCTCTGCTCTAAGAATGCGAAATTGGTTTTGTTGCCTTTTTCTTGTTTCTTCAAGGGTTTCTATCTTATGTATGCAATCAGGACACACCCCGTCTTCTAGCGAAGGCTTCCAATCAGAATAACTGTTCATGTTACTTTGACGCAGATCAGTGTTCACATAAAGTCTGTTTGTTCACTTATCTCATCTATGTTTTTATTTCTTAATCACTTTCATGTTTTTTTTCTGAATTTAAATGAAAAGCTTCGTTTGGCTTATTCCTATAAGTCTCCATTAAAACATCAGAAGGCATAGAATCTGGCACATCACAAGTTTCACCGTCTGCTACAATTTTACTGCCTTCTTCTGAGTCATCACCGTCGGCTACTGTACGACCATACGGATAAGAACCTCTCCTGATGTTATATATTCTCTCTGCTTTAGCTAAGTTGTATGCCTTCCTGTGAGCCATTAAATTCATATTTTCATTTCGTGCTTCTCTTAATTGTAAAGTAAGATGGAGATTATTTTTTTCTTCCTCTTTTATGATATTAATGTGTTCACGTCTTTCTTCTTCTAACAGAGATATATAAGTGCCTTGATGTAAGCATATTTTTTCAAGTATTTCATTGCGCTTTACTTCAAAAATCATATTGTTCCCTTTTGTATCCATGATTAAGACTTGAGAAATAATCTTAATTTATATATTTTTTTTAGGTCTCACACGAGAAAGATGTTCATTCTTATAATTATTTGAGTATCTCAGGATCTTTTGTTTCTTCAGTGAATACATTTGAGTCGGGCAAATGTTCTTGATTTGCAATAGTAGTTAGTAATTGATTATTTTTTTCGTACATTATGTTATCAATATCTCGGTTTTCATTTATTTGAGTAGATTTTAAGTCATGGTTAGAAACAGAAGATCCTATGACAGGATATGTCCATGTTTTTCTGTGATTTACATTAGTTACAAAACAAGACAGGAAAGTTTGAGTTTTTTCATTGTTATGATAAATATTTCCGCTTTCTGTACAAGACAAAAATATTTCATCTCCTTTCTGTAAAGAAGGGGAGATAGATTGTTTACGCGTTTCTAAGATAATGACTACGATGCTTAAAATAAGAGTAAAAACTATTCCTCCTGCTCCTACTTTCCCGTTTGAAATCAAATTATTTATTTTGCTTAAACTTTTCATGCTTCCTTCTTTTGTTTTATGTTCGCTCATTTTTTTAAAAAAAATATCTTTTTATGATGATCAGTTCCAACAAATCGGCAAATAATTTCCAAGACAAGATGAAAAAGAAATAATACATTAATCTTTTTTTCTTTTTTGTGTTGTTCTTAGAAAATTATTTTTTGTAGAACAAATTTATTTGTTACAAAAAAAGGATTTCTTTTTGCTTCGATTATTTTGTTTTTTCTTTAAAAAGTATTGTTTTACTTTACTGTCATTCCAATCAGGATCTGAAGTGAAGCTAGATATAACTTGTTGCATTGTCTTATTCTCAGCTCGTTTTTCTAAAAAGAACAAGCAATATAAACCACAAGTCATAGAAAAAAGTCCTTGAATAGAATGAGAGGAATATTTATATTTTTTTGGCAAAGCTTTCAGAAAACTCTTTCGCATAGGACTGAAGCCATATGAATCGAAATATTCAGCTAGTTTACGTGGTTTTTCATAATAAAAAGCTACCCAATGTTCTCCGGGTAAGTTACTGTTGTCGGTGTTGACTACATAACCTGTAGGAAATGATTTCACTGCAGGTATAGTGTCAGCTGAATAAACACCATAATTTCCTCCTTTTTTTCTTTTAATTTTCTGCAAGAAAAAATTTATTTCCGCTCCATTCATTTTTAGGAATTATGCTGTTTCAGATTTTGCTCTTAATATATTGCTAGAATCTAATCTCAGGAGTTCATGATGTTCTAAATATACGATAGCTGCTACTCCATGGGTTAATTCTTCTTCTAGTTTTATGACAAATCCTAAAGAACCATTTTCTGAATATTCGAATGTGCCTGACGTTATTCCGTTTTTAGATATGTCAAAACAGTAAAGACAATGTCCTTTTTTGAATTCGTCGAAAGAAATATCTATCGTATCGTCTCTGAAAATTGAACCTGTAGACCGTATAAGAGCTAGGTAGGCCATATTGTATAAATCATTAGGGTAATCTAATTCATAGTGATAAAAAGGAGTTCCACCGTCGTTCACTTTCAGTTCTATTTCCTTAGCTTTGAAGTGCTCAAATTGAAACGGATTACGATTATGACTTCCTGTAAAGGCATCTAAATGAACTAACCCTATGATGACTCTTTTTGGAAGAGGAGTGTTGTTCACTATATGAGAGGCTTGCAAAATAGATTTCTGAGGACCAAAAGTGACGTATTTCATGTCTATTTTGTTCACAGGATAATCCCAATACGGAGTAACCATTCTAGCATCCATTATTTTTTTATGGAATTTTTCAGACACTCTTATTCTTTTTATGAATAAATGTATGCCCTGTATGTCTATTATGTATTTTTGTGTTCCTAATTTAGACATCAAACAAAAGTCTTCGTCTGCTCTATCAAATTCTATAGTAAGAGGCAGATCTCCAGGTAACACTTTGACCTGAGCAAAAAGGTCATTATGAATTCGTCCTATGACTTCAAATAATTTCCCGTTTTTAGTTTTGTTATAACGTGCTTTCACTCCAGAATTATGATCGTCGCTGTTAACATTTGTTACTTCGTTGAAATCTTTATCGTCTTTGTAATACATAGCCAAAGCTCCCAAGTGTTTAGCAGTGGTTGGATCATAACTTAAAATATATTCCAGAATAGATCTATACCCGTGCAAATCATTGCTGTCTGATATTCGTATTCCTGCTATAGAAAGTTTCACATTTTTAAACATAGTAGAAGCAAAATAATTCACTGGAAAAACTTTAGCTTTATCGTTTATTGTCCCATCGTTAGCTGGAGCATCTGGATTTTGTTTGTCAGCTTTTAATATTTTGCCAGACACTCGAATAAAACTGTCGTGCAAAGAAATGAAATCTGTATGTTTAGATTTTAAAGTGAATTGAACTGTAGTGCTGTTAGGAGAAGCAGTGGGCTCAACTTTTTCATAATAAGTTTTAACTCTACTTATATCTGTTGGAGGAACATGAGTAAAATCAAATTCCGAGGCTACACAAAAACAAGGATCTTCGTCTAACAATGACATTTTTTTAAGGTGATGAACAAACTTCAAAAATATTTGTTTGTTTTTCTCTTCTTTTCAGTAATCTCAGGTTATTTTATGTTAACCAAAGATATCTTTTTTGAAATTTCTTCTAAATCTATTTCTTTTTTTATTTGTGATCGTTTTATTAACTTTTCTTTTCTTGGTTACATGTGAAATAACTTCTTTGCCTAAATCAGACAAAGTTTCTTGAGCTTCTCTTTTTAAAGCTCGTTTAAAGTTTTCACCTTTCATGACATTTTTTGCTACTTTAATTCCTCCTGTTAAGGCTCTTTTTCCTATTCCTTTTGCGGCTGATGCCACAACAGGTTTCACCAAAGGAATAACTGTCTTAAACAATCCTTTTAAAATACCACCTAGCCCATAACCTTTTTGATTTCTGCTTCCTATGAAGGGGGTTAAAGAATAGTATCCTTTTCCATACTGTACATCATAAGGATAAGATCGCTTAGTTAAAAAATGTTTATAATATATATCTTCAGGTGAATCGTTAGAATACATTTTGATGTATTTTTATTTATTTTTTTTGATTTATCTCAAAACAATTTATCTCTACCAGTCAGATGCCCATTCCTTAGAAGAATATCTTGGGTTTTTTTTGGTTCTTCTTCCAGATCGAGTAGAATAAGGTGACGGCTTTCCTGACAAATTTTTGTTTGTTTTAATTTTCCCGAAGACGTCTTCTTGTGGGCTTGGGTAAGATATTTTTACGTCTCTTTCTTTGCTGGGTTGCTTTTCTTCGAAAGGGAGAGGAGGGATATTTTTTATTGGAGTTTTCACTATGCCTCCCCTGGCTTCTCCTATTTTGTCTTCTTCATTTTCAGAAAGATAGTCGGTGTCGTTATTGTTATCTTCAGTGTCTTCTGTAGTTGTTTTTTTCAGAAGGGGCTTTTCTTTTTCTTGAAGAAGAGTTTCATCCAAATTGCCGTCTTCAGAAAATTCATCGTCTGTAGCATCTGTAGAATAATTGCTTTCATTTCTTTGTTTGTCTTCCATGTTTTGATCTTCTAAAGGATATTTTTTTATGATATAAGGACGATTGTTTTTTTTAGTTATTTTTGGCTTATTTAAAAACCACGATTTAGGAATATGATTAGATATATTAACCCAAAGTTCTTCTGTTCCTATAGGTTCTGTTTTTATGCTTGCATTTGAAAAGAATTTCATGATGCTTATCACATTAGAATTTCTGATTAGTTTACCTCTGATGATAATTTCACCATGTTCATTCCATAGATAGTTCAGTTCTATCATTTTTTTGAGAATTTCTTTTATGTAAGGAATTTGTGCTTGTCTTATGTTGGATAAGATCTCAAGTATTGATATACCTGGTATTATTTCTTGTTTTTTTTCTGTAGGAGCAGAATACATGAAAGCCGAGTCTTTAGCTATATTTTGATTTGTGCTTAATATCTTATACGGTTTCACGTTATACATTCTTTGCGCTAATAATTCTTGTTGCCTTTCGAGAGCAGGATTTTTTTCTTGGTCAGTGTTTTTTTCATTAACATGATTTTTTGCTGAAGATAATTTTTTGTAAGTTGCTAAAGGTATAACGATACTTTTTTTGAAGCTAGCCATAATATTAATTTTTTGCACCTGCCAATCCTCCTATTAAGGACACTGCTAAAGGGAGGAGAAGAGAGAGAAATCCACCTTTTTGTTTTAAAACTGCTTTCCTTTTTTTGTTATTCACACGTCTATTAATAAGATATCTTAAAGTGTTCTTGTATTTTTTTAACTTTGAATAAGACACTGAATTTAATTTAATGTTTCCTGTAAGAACATTAAAAATGCACTGACATATAGAATCTAAATCTTCTTTATCTGCATATTCTATTAACAAATCTCTTTTTCTTTTGTTTTTTGTGTTTCCTAACATTGTCAAAAAAGCTAATCTTTTGACTGATCTGATGTTTGCTGCTTTCTTCTTGATTTTTCTTTTTGGTTGTTTGCAGCTAGTTCTTTTTTTTCTTTTTGCTACAATTGATTTCTTTTTTATTGTTTTTTTGCCTTTTCTTTTAGAAACAGGCATTTTTTTCTTTAACGGTGGCATTCTTTCACACAAAAACTTTTATTTTTTTCATATATTTTATTCAATCTCATGAACTTTATGTTGGTTCATACATGTATAGTTGTTTCTGTTTTATGTTTTGTTAGGTATATACACCTCTTGTCCTATGTCAAATATGTTGCTCCTAAATCTGTATTCTTGAGGAGTTTTTTGATGACCATCTATTAAAAGATAGGAATGTGGTTTCCTAGTTGCTTCATTAAAAATATTAACGAAAGTTTTATAATTTTTAGGCAACAGTTTTCTCCCTAATGTTAGAGGGACAGTTTGATCTAAAGGTGAATTAAAAATAACTAAATACGTCGCATTTCTATTAACAGTTTGCCTTTCTTTTCCTTCAGAATAATAATTTTGTGAAATATATATAACATTTAACGATTCATGATGACATGTTTGAGTGAAAAGTTTTCCTATTTCAGGATTATTTCCGCATTCTTTCATTAAATCATCTAAAATAACAAGTCCATTAAGGTCAGGTTTTATATATTTATCAAAAGAAGAAGGAATACCGTTCAAAAATGTTATGCTTTTCCCCTCCATAAAGTCTTTTTTAGCAGGAGGGGTTTGACCATAACACCATATGACATAGTCTATTTTTTTTTCTATTATTCGCTCATTATTTTTTAATAGATCATACACAAAAGTAGTTTTTCCACTGTTGCTTGGTCCTGCTATGATCATAGAAAATGGAATTCTAATACATGCATTGAAAACAGGGAATTCTATGTCTTCCATTTTTTATTTTCCTTTTATTTTGTTTAATTCTTCTTTATAAAAACTACCACTCAATATTTCATTATTTTTGTCTGTTAACACATAAGTAGCAGGCCATGTTCTAAGAACATATGCTATTTGAAAAATTTCTTCTTTCCAATGAGAAGAATACCCTCTTCTGAAAGCAATCTTATATTTACTTATTCGTACTTTATCTCCTACTTTAAAAGGCAGTTTAATTCTTTTGCTGTACAAATATTTTCCGTATTGCTTTAACCATATTTTTTTTTCGTTTGATTTGGTTACTTCAGAAGGACTTATTCCTAATGTTCTATGTTTACTATGATTATAACTTTTAACTAAATCCTGTAGAACGTCTATATATCTCAGACTCTTTTTGAAAGAAAGATATTTATATATTTTGTCTTGTATGGTACGATTGAATCTTTCTACTATAGCACATTTAGTGTCTTGAGAAGTACTGAAAAATTTTATTTCATTTTCTTTTAAAAAATTTTGAAAAACACCTTTAAATTCGCTTCCTTCATCTAATTGTATTAAGTTGGGCTTAACATTGCTTTTTAACAAAATTTTTTTGAAGCCGTCTAGAGTGACATATGCAGTTTTGTTCACTAAAGGTTCAACATAAGCATAACGTGAAAAACAATCTATACAGGCTAATAAATATTTTATTCCATTGTTTTGATCTTTAAGGTTAAAAATACTTATTAAATCAATTTGCCATTGATCGTTTATGCCTTTCACTATTGTTTTTCTTCGAAGAAATTTATATATTATTTTCTTATGTGAAGTATAAGTTCTAGTGTTACGGAGAAAATTTAGCACGTCCTTTCTCGTTATATTTTCATCTATTTTTTTAGCTGCTTCATATAATTTTTTCACAGAAGAAAAAGATGAAGGATGAGAAGGAGTGAAATAAATTTTTTTCAAAATATTTTCTTTGTCCATGTTTGAAAAATATTTGCTTATGAACATGAAAATAGAACCATCTCAGAGTAGTAGGTGATATAATTTTTGATGAATGAACGACATCTTTTGCAACAGCATTCAGACAAAACATTTTTCACAACATTTTTAAATAAATGAATGACACAACTTTTTTCGTGCACGCGAAACAAAATGGAAATCCGATACGCGTCCATTCCAAGAAAAAAAAGGTAGAGACATATTTTATCCCCTTATGAGTTGAGCAAGAGCACAAATTTCTCTTTCGAGATGTACTTTTTGCTGACACATAGGTTTTAAAATATATGTACCATAAAAAACTTGGCATTAGCGCAAGTTCCTCCATTGAGGTGTACTTTCTGCCAATGCATAAATTCACAGAATGGGGCATATTAGCACAGATTTTAACCCATTTTTACGCGTGAAAAAAGTCATTAAATGCAATGCAAGTTTCCGGATTTCCGTGAAAAAATGAAACAAAAAAATCTTTTTGCCTTATAAAAGAAATATTATTCTATAGCATAGATATTAGTGTATATAGGAATAAACCCATCAGGTATTCTAGTTTGGTTTGTGTTAGTTCCTATAGTTTTTTGTGCATGTTTTCTTACGTTTCCGGTTTTCTTCAACACAGTTTTACCTTTAGTGGAACAAATAGTTTTCTGTTTTTTTCCTTTCTTGACTTCTTTTTCTTCTTTCTCACTTTCTTCATCTTCTGTCATGCTAGTCCCTGCTTTTCTTTTATTTCTTTTTTTGCTTCGATTTTCATTTTCGTCTTCAGGCAAAGGAGAGGCTGTCAGGTTGTCTTTTCCTTCTGATTCTTCGGAGCTAGAGTTTTCTGTGTCGCTGATTTTTTCGTCGATAATTAGCTTCAATTTATTTTGAGCAGACTTAGCTTTGTTCCTCATTTTTTCTTTGAGATATTGTGTATGGCATGAATTACATCTCAAATGATTTTCGTCAGCAGAAAAATAATGGAGAGAATGAAAAGGTTTATGACACCTTATGCATTCTTGAACCATGCTTTTTTGACATTTTTCACAATATTTTTTATCTTGAACTATTCTCCCTTTTCTTCCACAATATTCACACTTAACAGGCATTTTATGTATATTTTTATCTAATTCAAAACAAAGATACTTTGACCGTAGATATCTTGTAATCTTTTTTGCTGTAGCTCTTATCTCACTAAGGTTTTCAATCGCTGTCACTGTCACTAGAGGCTATGTTATCGTCGCTGCTGCTGTCGCTATGAGACTTTGATTTTTCTTTCTTTTTCTTAGTGTTCTTAGTCTTTCCAGGCTTTTCTTCTTCACTCATTTTTTTAATTTTATCTATTTTTTTATCTATTTTATTCCTTAGTTCAAAGAGTAAATCATATTCTTCTTTAAGGAGAGAAATACTTTTGTCTTTTACCATATCATGAAAATGTAAGTATATTTTTCCTTTGAATTTATTTATGTCTATTCTTTTCCTTTTGCCAAAAGCTAAAGTAGGATATTTAGATGATTTACTCATTTTGTTTGTTTGCAGATAGTTTGCTATTGTATTTTTGTCTTTATCTCACAAACTTTTCTTCTTTTTGAATGAATATCTTCAAAAGGAATTTCTTTCATTTTTCTTTTTAAAGGGGGAATCTTATAATGACCATATGCGTAAGATTTAATTCCTCCTCTTCTCAAATATCTTTTATCTTCAAAAGGAGAAAGAGATATCTTTCTTTGAGACATAGTGTACACTTTGTGTTTTATGCTTCTTATGTTATCGAATTCTGCTTCTTTTATTCTATTTTGGACTAAAGTAAGCTTAAAGTCATTGTGCCTTATAGTTTCTATGCTACTTTTTTTGACTCCCTTTATTTTTTTCTCTTCTTCCCCCTTCTCAAACAAAATTGAATACATTTTTGGCCTGAGAGCAATAAATTCTTTTATTTTTTTCCCCCCTGCTTCATCTTTAAATTTACCTAAGACCTTTTTGTTCGTTTCATCATACAAAAAATGATCTTTAGGTAAATTAGAAAAATCAAAAAAATTATTTAGATCTTTTATTTTTTTAAGATAATTTGTATCTTTTATGTAATACACTAAAGAATCTGTGTCTGTATATAACAGTTGAATATGTACGTCTTTGAATTTAGGCAACATGATATTATAATGGAAATTAAACATCCATAGTTTAGATAACTCTAAAACAGAAAACCCAATGTAGATCGGTTTGTCTAGTAAAAGTTTTTCTTTGCTGCTTTGTATTCCTACAAAGTCCTTTTGAAATATATGAAGAGATTTAAAAGTAGGTTTTTTTATAAGATTTTCACTTTCTTTAGGGTCTGAAGTTAATTTCATGTTAGTTCTTTTCTTGACATTTTTCATTGTTTTACCAAATGCTGCATTATTTAATAACTTAAAGAATTCTTTTTCGAAAGCAGAGGTAGCCAAAGTTCGTTCTCTGTTATTGAACAAAATGTAAGATTTCATCCAATCTTTCTGATGAAAGCTTAAAACACGATGAATTTTATTTATCTTTAAACCTAATGCAAGGTATAATTTTAAATTACGATAATGCACTACATAATTTTTTTTGTCTTTTAAATTGCATATAAGCTTTTTTCCTCCTTTTTTATAGGACGTTTCAGTTTTTTTCAATATTTCTTTTGCATACGGAGATAATTCTTGTTCTTCTATTTCTATTTTTTGTGGAGCTAGAGGAAAATCGTTGTGCATGTCATGAAGACAGTCAGGGTAAGTTAAACTTACCTCCAGTATGTATCCTGTTTCATTATGATCTGAAATGCTTTCTATGTTCAGTTTTTGAATTTGATTTTGGGTTAGCCATTTGAAATTTGAGTGAGGCAAAAAATCTGCTAAACATTTGCCGTAAAGGTTATTGCAGTCTATGTAAAAGATGATTTCGTCGGAAAAATTAGCTTTCGCATACCTATGAGAAACATTAGTAATGCCACCCCTTATACCGCCTTCTATAAAATTATATATTTCGATGTCAGAAAGCAACTCTAGTTCAACTTTTGTATGTTTCAACATAGCTTGATAACTCAAACTAGGCGCCGTTAGAAAATGAGCAGGGTCTAAACCGTAATAACTTAAGGCCTTTTCTCTAAAAGATTCAAAAACATCACATAAAAGCAAAACGTCTATTTTCAAGTAGGCTTTCAAATAATCTTTTATGTTTCTACATTTTAATGCTTTAAACATATGAATAGCATGACAATAATCGTCCTCAGTTATATTTTTTTTGGTTAAAGTAGAATAAAATTTGTCTATAGGCGGCAATTTTTTTTCTTTCAAAACAGACCAAGAATCAATGTAATCATAGCACATGACACCTTTTCTTATCATATAAGGAATCATTTTTTTGTTTGAAGTATGTTTTTTTGTTTGAACGAAATCTTTTAAACCTTTCTCTTGCAAAAGTTCAGCTAATTTTGAAAGGGACGTAGGTAAAAATTGGAAGGAATCTATAATTCTAAAATTTTCGAAACTTAAAGTAAGAAATTTTTCAGATGATTTAGCAATCACAGATATGGTGCTCTGGTTTATATATTTATATAATTTTTGGATGAGAAAATGAGTGTCATAATTCATGCTGTTGTGAATTATAATTGGTATCTTTAAATTGTCCATCCTAAGACTAGTGTAAGTAAGATTACATCTATTGCAAGCATAATTTAAATCTCTTCCTTTTCCTTCTTGTCCTATGTGAGCATGATCTAAAACTTTTCTTATACCTTTTTCGGTGAAAGATATCCCGCATATGTAACAATTTTTTTGCTTCACTATATGTGAAATATCGTGAGAAGATAAAGACAAAGGTTTTCTCTTATGATCTAAAATATATGAAATTTCAGCTCTTTTTTTATATAAGTAAGAAACAAATTTTTCTATAACATTTTTTCCTACGTATATAACAGGATCTTGACTGTATTTTTCATATTTCGAAATTAATATAGCTCCAAAGGCATTTAATTTGTGTTCTTTGGAGCAACACGATTTCCCTTTGTATATTTTGCTTATAGTGCGATTATAACATTCAAAATCTGCATATATCACAAAAGGACTTTTAACTTTAAATTTATGGTCAACGAATTTCAAGAAAGTCCCTTTCGATGGAGTAGAATAACCCTGACCACTGTATACATTAGTTTTGCAATTGTTGTTAACGTGCATTTCATATTTTTTTTTTGAGCAAAATGATATCAAACATTTGTAACAAAAGTACCTAGTTTTTTTCCAAAAGAATGGTCTGATAAATTTATGTAAATTTCTGATAAGATAATAGTGATCATTAAATAACAATAAATCAATATGTCTTCCTTCAGTAAGGGGAGAAGAAAGGACTGAAATATACATAGGGAAAGGCTGAAATTCTTTTTTTTCAGATACTAAAAGGCCAAAGACATTTACAGTAAGATTATTTTTCTTTTCGAACTTTGGAATTTCACTCAATTTCACAGAAAAAGAAAGAAAAGAAAGGTTTAATTTTTCTAAAAAAATATCGTACGACTTAGCCAAGTTTGCATTGTGAGGAATTTTATGTAATCCTGCTAAAACAGAGTATACGAAGCATTTTTTGCCGCTTCCTTTTATATTAAGAACTGATTTTTTTCTTTGAATAATGCTTTCTTTCCCTTTTTTCTCACCTCCAAAAGGATTATATTTAAAAACAGAGAGGCGTAACACTTTTATTTCTCTTAAAAACCATCCTGACCCCATGTGCAAAAAAGCATCGAAAAAACCTAATATCACAGAAAAGGAATTTCTTATTAATTCTTCTACGTTATGAGAATCAAAGTTTACTTGAACAGGACTTTGGAACCATGGTTGAATTTCAAAATATTCATTGTTTTCTAGATTATATTTTCCTAACACTGTGCATAACGATAATTGAAATTTAACCCCCCCTTCTTTTTTTTTTTTCTTCAAAATTAATTTTTTAATTTTTTTGGTCTGATTAAGTAAAAATAAATCAGGATCATATTTGTGAAGAGCAGGAGTTAAATCATATTCTACGATTAAATTTCTGAAAGCTTTACTTTTTTTCATTTCTTATAGGTCTAAAATGAAGAACTAAAAAAACTGTTCCATATTCAAATTGAACCAACTTTCCCACATCGTCACATATAGTTATTTCGATTTCTTGTATTTCACTTTTTTTTACCTTTTTATAGTACGGAGAGACAAAAACTTCCTTTATATCGTCTCCGAATTTTTCACTGCAACGAATAGTTCTCAATAAAGGAATTTGAAGATCGCCTACAATTTCATTTGCAACTATATCAGTATAAATATAAATATTAGAAGAAACGTGATGCAAATTAGGAACACCTCCCGCATGAAAATATTTATAATGTTTGTATCTTAAAGTAGTGCTCATTAAAATCTGAAAATCTAATAAACTATTCAATGGAAGCCCTGAAAAAGTTATAACGTCACTGTTTTCGATCTCAGCTTCGTTGTCTATTTCTTCAGATATATCCAATCTCAGCACATTACTTAAATATTTAGACATAACAACTTTGTCTCCTCTCCCTACCTTTAAAATGGGTTTTAAATTTTGCAGCTCAGTTTTCACATATGGTTCTCTACTTTTTCGAAAAAATTCATCGTCAGGGTATGCGTCTATTTTTTTCAAGGCTGCATTTATGCTTTTTATTAAACTATCTAAAGAAGTATAATTTCCATATGGAATTTTTTGCACGACATATCTTTTTTTTATTTCTATTTCATCTAATGAAGTTATTTTATTCACGTCTTGCTTCAATCTGAAATCTTTTCTTTCTACTACCAAAGTCCTATTTCTTTCTGGAATTTCTGGGAAATTATACCAGGAAACTGGTATGTTTACTTCTACTAATCCCACTTCCCATTCTCCTTGTAAAATTAAAATAGAAGGTAATTTAACCCAAAATTTGCTTGTTTTGTTTTCTCGAGAGGGATGAATAGTATTAGAAGGTAAATTAATGTAAAAAGGAGAAGAAACATTCATTTTAAAAATATATCTTATTTTTAAACAATAAAATCTTTTCTTTGATAACTTTGAAAGTATTTCTTATCTCAGGGAAAAAAACCACTGGTGGCTCATATGAACAGGATATTTTCTGTTAACTGAAGACCTCTAGTGAGCATTCCTAAAATTATCTTAAACTATACCATATTTAGCACTCTATAGACCTGTAGAGGCTAGGACTGACATTACTTTACTAGATCAGCGAAGACCTCTAGTGAGAGTCACTAAAACTATGTGCATGGTTTTACACTGAAGACTTCTGGTGGCTGATATAAATTATGTGCATGGTTTTACACTGAAGACCTCTGGTGGCTGATATAAATTATGTGCATGGTTTTACACTGAAGACCTCTGATGGCTTATAGAAGGCATTTTCTACTTACTGAAGATCTCTAGTGAGCATTCCTAAAACTATCTTAAACTATACCATATTTAGCACTCTATAGACCTCTAGAGGCTAGGACTGACATTACTTTACTAGATCAGCGGAGACTTCTAGTGTGAGTCACTAAAACTATGTGCATGGTTTTACACTGAAGACCTCTGGTGGCTGATATAAATTATGTGCATGGTTTTACACTGAAGACCTCTGGTGGCTTATAGAAGGCATTTTCTGCTTACTGAAGACCTCTAGTGAGCATTCCTAAAACTATCTTAAACTATACCATATTTAGCACTCTATAGACCTCTAGAGGCTAGGACTGACATTACTTTACTAAATCAGCGGAGACCTCTAGTGTGAGTCACTAAAACTATGTGCATGGTTTTACACTGAAGACCTCTGGTGACTAATATAAACAAGGCATTTTCTGCTTACTGAAGACCTCTAGTGAGCATTTCTAAAACTATCTTAAACTATACGATACTTAGCACACTGAAGACCTCTAGAGGCTATGACTAATATTTCTTTACTAGATTAGCGAAAAGCTACTTTTGTGAGTTTGTTGCGAATCGTTCCCATACAAGCATTGTTACAATTAATTTTACCACAAATTGTATGTATGTAACAGGAATTAATTATGTGAAAATGAAACAAATTTAATTTTTAGCTCTCAGTGAACAGTTGACTCAACAGCAATTTTTAATGAACTCACAAAAGCAAATCTTTAGCTTTACCTTTAAAGCATTAATCGCAATGCTTTTCCTGCAAAGAATTCCCTGTAGTCTGCGTCAGAAAAGTTCATCTGATTTCGCTGCCTCCTTCATTTACTTTGTTACCTTATTCGTTGTCATATAACTTTGCTGCCTTATTGGTTAACTTCGTTGCCTTATTCGTTATACTGTATTACCTTAAGTTATTGTAGTTTTGTTTCTTTATTCTCAGAGACTTTTTGTAAGCTACTGCTGTATATGTTATAAAATATTTCATTTTTAAAATGTAACATAATACAAAAATATTTGTTTCAAACTTTTTATTTCTTATCAAATAAACAAACTTTTGGTTTTTTTTTTTGATTTAACAAGGAAGTGTCAGATGATTTTCTCATTAACCATAACAAACATTCATGACCAACCCGTGGTTTTTCATGTACCCATTCAATGGAACAGTAAGGACATTTTATTGTTTCAGTCCTATGATACAAATTTGATGTTTGAATAAAATCATCAAAACATTTTTGATGTACTGGCTTATTGCAACAAATCATATAAGCAATGTTTCTAGTTTTGGTAGAAATAATCATTTCAGTGTTGCATAATTTACATAGCATGTATTCTAATGACATTTTATGCAATCTTTGTCTTGTTTTATTTCTCAATTTTTTTGTTATTTCTGATAAAACATATTCACTAGGATCTAAAGTGTCATCATGTTTTCTTTTTTTAGGTTTCATTAACGTTTCTACATGATAAATATATGGGATTTCGAGTAAGTCACAAGCAAAATTCATCATAGTAAAATAAAAATGTTGATAAGGCATTAATATGCAACACATTTTAAGGACTCGCGGTAAAAGCATAATATTTGATAAAACTAAATTGCCTATTTCATCCTGCAAATAAAAAGACAGGAAATAATCAGCGAAATATACAAGCGCCTCTACTTTGATTTTTTTTAACCGTGGCAAAGAATCAAAATAAGACAAAGCCAAAATAATTTGTTCAGCTTCCTTGACTGACATATAAGGCTGGGAAGGAAAACTGACATCTATTATATCCTTTTCGTTGTCTTTGAAATGTATTCTACCTTCGAAATAACTGATTCTATTTTTCAACAATTCATAGTTAATTTTCGTAATCATTTTTTTGATATGGTAATTCTGGAATATCAAGACAACAAAGCAATATCAAAACAACAAACAATAAGTCTTATGGCTTTTCCTTGATAAGACTAACACAAAATATATGAACAATCAAATAAAATCCCTGTTTTTGTACAGGAATAATAAAAAGGATTTTCCTTTTCTTGTAGGGATATTAGTCTATATATCTCAGAATAGTTAGTGGAGAATTCCAGCTCTCTAAGAAAAAAAAGATATTTGGTTTCGATAGTATTTTTTCATCATTAATTTAAATGTTTTCTTTTGCCACCTGATGAAGGTTTGAGCACCTAAAGGTTTGCCATTTACCCATTTCATACTGCAATTTGCACATTTAATTCCCTCTTTTCTTGGCTTAGTGTATGATTTAAGTCTGAAATTAGTGTAGCATTTATGATAACATGGACTGTCACAACATTCCGTACGATTAATATTTTTTTTCTTGTCTTTTCTGTTGGCGTCATGAAATTCTCCGCAACCTGCGCAAAGGTAACGTACAGGATAACAGTCTATATACATATCACGATAAGCATGTTTTATCTTTTTTGCTAATTTTTTTGTTTTGTAGCATTTAAACGAGCAATACAAATCTGTGCCATGAGTTTTACAATATACGTCTTTAAGAAGATCAAACAAAGGATATTTTTCACCGATCAAATCAGTACAAAAGTATAACAAAGAAATAGTGGTATCATGACAAACATTTCCTGTATATATACATACCTTTACAATCTTAGCTATTTCATTCAAGTGTTTTAAACTTCTTTCGTGTAAATATTTAAACAGAAAGTCACTTTGAAAGTAACAAGCAAAAAAAGCAATTGATTCTACGTCCTCTACAGCATCAAAACTAGCATATGATTCTTTCTTTGATTTTTCACATAAATTTACTATAAAAGAAAAACATTGAGCTACGGTAAGCAAAGAAAAAACAGGAATTTCTATATTAATTTTAGCTTTTTTATTTTTTTTCTTTTCCTGGAAACTAAAATAGGATTTAAAATAGGAAATTCTTGAACATAAAAGTTTTTTGTTCAAAGAAATATTTCCCTCCATATAAACCAAAGAAATTTTTGAGCAGAAATCTCACTTAAGGTTTTAGAAAAAATCTTAAACAAAACCTTTAAATTTATTCAGTCCCCCCATGTTCATAAATGATATGTCTAGTGAGCTGCTCTTCTGATTTAAAGGAGCGGAAACAGAAACGACAGACGTACTGAGGTCTCTTTCGAGTAGTCAGGAGGAAAGAGCCTGCAAAATGAGCAGGCGTATCGCACCCTCCGCAAGCCCGAGAGAGACTGGATCTATGTTTGGCCAGCTCGCTAGGAGGCTGAACAAGTCTTGCCAACGCAGACTGTTCAAAGAAATATTTCCCCAATTCTTGTGACCCAAACAACCTTACGAATTCTTCCAAAGGAGCTCTGTTGCTCACAAGCGAACCATAGGTGGGTCTTACCACTCCAGTTGGAGCTGTGCTTGCAGGAACGCCTGCGGTATCAGGAGGACCTCTAGGAACGTTTGACGTCTGAAGTCCTGCGTCAATAGGAGGACCTCTAGGAACGCCCAACGTTTGAAGTCCTGCGTTATAAGACGCTCCTCCGACTGTATGAGAAGTCACCTGCTCTTTGGGAAGTGTCTGACTAGGAAGTTGGAAGCCAGCCCTTGTGCCTCTGTGGCTCTGTGAGAAGGTGCCGAAAGCTGATGGTTGGGGGAAGACGGCAAGAGAAGGAACAGAAACTTGTGGGAAACTTTGAGCAGGGTAGATGGAAGGAGCTTGCTGTGGAGACAAGCTCAGGGAGACTGGAGCCGAAACGTTTGGAGGAGGGAAGGCGTGAACAGATGCTTGAACTGGTGCCAAATGGTTTGGAGGAGGGAAGGCGGGAACAGATGCTTGCACTGGTAAGGAAGAGGAGGAGAAATCAAAAGATGATGCTGTTTCTCTCAATTTTCTCAGGGGGGAAGCAGGGTGATTGTTTTTCCTACTTTCATCTCCCTGGCTCTGGGGAAAAGGAGTAGAGGGACGGTCACTAAGAGGAGCAGGAGGGAGAGGATTTTGGAGTATGTCAGCAACCTCTTCGTCACTTTCTGGCTCAGATTTGATGTCAGGACAAGTACAATAAAAAGAAGAAGCTTCAGGGTGAGAAACAGATTTTCCAGGCAACGGTGCTAGGATAGCAGCTGTCAGAGCAGGAAATCTAGCAGAGGCAGTGGCTTGGAAAGGTGCAGGGGAAGGACCTGACAGAGAAGCAACAGGAACAGGAATAGAGGAGGCTTCAGAAAGAGGAAAAATGGAGGCTTTAGATGAAGTGGCTTCAGAGGAGGCTTTAGGAACGGAAGCTTTGGTTTCAGTAGCAGAACGAAGCTGCTTAGGAGAAGCAAAAGTGGAGGTCTTTCTCTTAGCAGAGGAAGGACAAGCAGAAGTAGAGGTCTTAGCCTTAGTAGAGGAGGTCTTACTCTTAGCAGCGGAAGTGGAGCCCTTAGACTCTGTAGAGGAAGGAAGCTGTTTAGAGGAAGGAGAAGAAGAGGGGGGTAGGGACAGTGAAGTTCCCTTGCTCTGAAAGAATTTGACGTGTTCTTCCTCGAAGGAAGATACGCCAGAATTTATTCTGAAAAGAGAAGCTGCAGCTTCAGCATCAGAAATAGATGGAGAGGAAGACGAGAGGTTTTGCGATTTGCTCTTTTGCAAGGCAGGCAATGAAGCTTCACTAGCAGAACGTTTAAGCGTCTGCGAAGAGGAGGTATTTTGCGAGCTGACAGACTGTGGAATAGAAACAGAAAGTGAAGCAGAAGAAGAAACGACAGACGTGGTTTGAATAGAAGCAAGTTGAGGAGGAGATGAGAGAACTGTGTCAGAAGAAGTGGAACCTGCAGAGGTAGAAGGTGCAGGTTCCACTGTAACAGGACGATGAGGTTGAATCTTAAATAATTTTGTTGGCAAGGGATGGGTAGCTTTCGGCATCTAGAGAAAAAATATATATATATATATATATATATAAACATATTATAAACAGTGGCATATATAAACAATTAGACTAACATATATCATTAATCATGCGAAATTTTAATTTTCTTTGGTTTAGGTATTTTTGGACCTCTTTTGTCTTTTGTGCTTTTCAGAACTGCATAAGAACAGTGCTGTGGACATCTCGCACACTTCTCTAAATTTTCAGGTAATATATTCGACGATAAGACTACAAGATGTTTTTGAAGACGCTCTATAACTTGAAAACAATATTCCAAGTTTGCCTGGCTTAGTTCCAATTTGTCTTTGAACAATGTTGCTAAAGGAGGAAAATTTTTAAGATGCTGAATTTTATCTTCTATTTGAACTTTCTTTTTCTCTAATTCTTTTTTGATTTTTGGGGAACAAATACTTTTTTGATTTTTTTCACTTTCTTCTTCGCTATCAGACAATGCGAGATCATCTTTCAGAAACATATATTCTGGATCACTAATTATGGCACTGTCTTCTGACTGACTTCTTGATAATTTACTCTTAGAATATTTTTCTGCTTTTTTTTCTTCTTCGCTGTCACTCATTCGAATAGGAGAAGTGCCAGCTTTAGGTTTATAAGATAAATCATCATTTTTTTCTTTGCTTTCATCTTCACTACTATCTGAGAAATTTTCTTCTTTAAAAAGATTGCTAGGCATAGAAAGTAAATTATCAGATTTCCTTTTTTTATTCAAGCTACTTTCTTTTTCATTTTTAACTCTGCTCTGTGAAGGAGAATATTCTGTTATTTTTTTCAAATCTTCATTCAAAAATAAATTTACAACCTTTGATCTAAAATTATATAAAGGATGAAAATCAGTGCTTTGATTTTTTGAAGCAAAATAAATATTTATTTTCAAAATTTCGCAAACACATTCTACCAAAATACTATGAGAAGACAGCAAATCTAATAAAATTTTAGCTTTGTTTTGAGTCATGCAATATCCATAATATGTGCTGTAAGCTTCGTCCTTTTTCATATAAAACATAAGAGAAGACCAAGCTTCATCTTTTAATATAGCAATAACTTTATCCCTTGGAATTTTTTTTCCTTTTTGCTGTTTGCTGATCAGTTGAGTAACGTAAAACAAACAGTGTGTGTCTTCTTGTTTCACTTTACTCCAGTATTCATGATTTTCTTTTTTGTCTTGACACAATATAGTAAACAAAACCAGAAGAAAATGTGAAATTATCTTAATTTCTTTCATTTTGATGAAGCTTGATTTTTCTCTTGATTTATTTCAAGCAATGCCTCCTTAATTTCAAAGCACAATTCGAAAAAAATTGATGTGTCTTTTACTATACAATTTCCTTTAAAATTATGACCTAAAGTAAAAGTAAGATATTTATTAGATACCCTAAAAGAAGAAAAATAATTCAATTTTTTGGTGACAGCTATTTTATGATCATACAAAAGCCAAGAAGATTCAAAAGAATTTGACTCTCTAATTTTGTAGATATATTTTTCAGGCAATCTAGAAAAAAGCTTTAAGAAAAGCTCATATAGCTTTGTTCCCTGATTATTTAAATTTATTTCTATACTTAATTGCACATTCAATAAATTAACTTTTATTTTCTGGTAATCTATCTCAGAATATTTTGAATAAAAATGCAAACAATATTTAACAACGAATTTATCTATTTTGTTTAATAAATAAGAAAAATTATTTTTCAAAAATATATAGCAAAATCCATTTCTTGTAAATTTCAAAGAAAAGTTTTTTCTTACAACATGTATAGATCCCCTGTACTTAGAAATACTTTTCTTTGGAGACCTAAAACTTTCTATATCTATTTTAGCACTAGGATTTGTAGTAACTATAAGAACAATATTATTTACTATGTATTGAATAGACATATAACTGCATAACAAATTAAAAGGCTACAACCTTGCTTGATAAATCAGCAAACTACGAAAGTCTCGTAAACTTTTGCAGCAGGAACTATCAACTGCCTTTGGAACTTTGACAGCTTCAAACTATAACGAAAAAAAATCATATAAATTATTTCCTAGAAATATTTTCAAGCTCAAATATTTGTATTTTTCGTCACTGGGGTATAACATACAGCTTACACAGTAATATCAATTAAAGTATTCCTTAAAATAAATAAAATAGTCACTTATGATGTCTCAAAAAAATAAAATCATGCAAATAAACATTTCACAGCCGTTCTTGACTTTAATACTCATAATTTCAATTACTGCTGTCAATGTCTTCACAGAAATAATTCTCTAAAGATTTACAACGATCAATTTTTGCATGGAACATCAAGCTGCTAGAAAAAGTCATAAATTCCCTCACCAGGAGGCAGCACTGCACTGCGTTGTTTGAGTTGTCTGCTGCTATAATCTGCTCTCTGTTGCCAGCAGAATACGGGTATGGTTTCCTGCTCTGGAATAAATAAAGTTTTAAATTACACCCTCACAAAAAAATAAATTATGCAAATAAAAGATTTTTCAGCCATCCTTATCCCTGTAATTTTAATTTCTACTATCAATTACTCTACTGAAAAGATTCTCTAAAAAATTATAGTTATCAGTTTTCATGTGGAACATCAAGTCTCCATATCAATTCTAAGAAAAGGTTATATCATTATCTATTTTTAAATATTGTTTGTGTCGCCTTATCTATTTCAAAAAACTTTTTCATGTTTCATGTTATTAAGCCTAAAATAACCTGTGTAGCCATATCGATTTCAGTAGTCTACACTAAACTATTCAACAATAAGCTGTTTATCACTTACCAGGAGGCTATGATGTGCAACAATGTATACTCGAGTAAGGCAGACAGTCAAAGTAGCTGCTGACGTATAGTACGCAGCTAGTGCAGCAATGTTTCTTAAAGTGTACCTAAAAAAATAAATTTTTAAGTTATAAAATCATATAAACAAAGGATCTCACTTCTGTTTTATATCCTATACACCGTAATTTTAATCACAGTCTTTAATGTCCACACAGAAATACTTCTCTTCAAAGTTACAGTAACAAGGCTAAAAAGCATAATCATTTATCACCCTTTAAGAAAATTTATACTATAGAGGGTATGGATAGGAGGTCTTCCATATTACATGTCACATGTCATTTAAATTCTCATGTCCATGTCACCTCTAAAAACCTTACATGTCCCATGTCGAATTTAAAAAGGATCTATGTCATGTTACTAATTCTTTACCTCATGTAACTAAAGCTCATGTCACATGTTGATTTTAAGGAATAATCATGTCATCATGTCGAATTTAGTAGTCCACACCCATACTATACTATAGCCTACCTTCATAAGATCCGCAGAATTTACTTCTCAGTTTTATCTCCAGAGGGCAGCTCTGTGTTATGCTATCCTAGTCACAAGCACAGTCCCTGCCTTGTACGTTGTTTCAGATTTCTGCTGCTCTGGAAACAGGGATATACGTTTAACCCTGAAACAAAAAAATGAAATCAGTTTCAAAACAATGTTTATTGCAGCAGAGAAAGCTAACAGTGTTGCTTTGCTGTAGCAGATGCAGCGCAGGAAATATCGCCAGTGTTACAGACTCTAAGTCATAAAAGAAAAAACACTTCAACGTCGAACGCCGACAGCAGGATTAGTACCCGCAACCTAGAGATATGTGAGCGAACGCGCTACCACTGCGCCATCCTGTCAGGCTAAGGACCGCGACTGTTTAGATATATTTATCTCCCTGGATTCTTTCTATGATGCTAAACAACAGAAATTCTATTTCTACACCTCGGTATCTAAAGTGTATGAGTCATAGGTTTATCTTCAGGCAAGCAAACTTTATCTGCAGGTCAAACATCTTCCTTTCCTCTATTGTTTTGTTTCTTTATCTCAAAGAGGGATATAATGTCTAAAAAGAGGGATTCAGCTGCAGCTATCTAACTAGGACGTTTATACTTTGCTTAATATCAGCATTCAACATGAAAACTCTGTGGCTCCTAGTTGGGTTTCTGCAAGTCTGTTATATGCAGACAGTGCAACACAATTGTCAATGTGCCTTCACAAGATCTACTTTGATATGTCATCAACATATTGAATGCATTCAAGCTATAACAGCTTCTCATCTTTCTTTTGTCACATCTTTCATGAAAATCCAGGACATAGAAGGGAACAATACGGACGTTATTTCATACCATGAAAATGTTTTCCCTTTCCTAGAGAAACTCACGACAAACCATGGAATATATTATTGCGATGCTGGTTTATGCAGGTAAGAAAAAGCTACACCAATTTGTTTCTATTTCAACTTAACCCATTAAGAACTGGCTGAAAGAGCCTTTTGGTAGGCTAGAGACCTAAATTTTGAGCAGAATATTTACCAGGGGCGAGACCTTGCTAACCAGCATACAGTCCTCATAACTTTGATCTTATTTTTGACATGATTCTATCGTCTGTTTCACTCTAGACTCCTCAAATTTGAATTCCTCTTCCCTGAAATAGGTCTAAAAAATCATCAGACCAATAATAGCAGGTCAATTAAATCTATCTCACAATTCCAAACATGGCTACCGTATCAATATAGTAATGCCAATTATACTCAACATCAGGCCCTGCATAGTGTTGAGAATACTCAACATCAGGCCCTGCATGGATGTTAAGGATTCTCAACTTCAGGCCTCATTAGGTTAAGTTAAACAAATAGATTTTGTCGCATATCCCTTGTCTTCATATGAAACAACTATATTCCCACTATAGAGAGCCTACTTTGAACTAAATCTTTCTTTTGTCTTTTGATTCCAGATTGAAATACACTAAGCCAACAACTGCACGTCCTTCTTCTCCTGCTATACACTCTACGTCTAAACCAGGCTTAAATACGGCTATATCTACCACTACACGTCCTGCTACTACAGCTACTCATTCTATGCCTAAGCCGAGCTCAAACACTGCAACATCAACCTCTACACATCTTTCTTCTATTGCTACGCCTAAATCAAGCCTTCCTACATCAAATTATCCTTCAATGGCTACAAAACCTTACTCTACTTTCGGCCCTACTTCTTTTCCAAGGTAAGTTTAAAGGCTGATGTAAAATAACCATACTATTACCATGTTCAGACCTCTGACACCAAAGGACATAAACCTTTCTTAAATCAGCAGGTAACATAGAGCTCAAAAACAAAAACCAAGAAAATACAATATAATATCTGGTTCAAACAATTCCCAAACTTAACGTAAAGTTTCACTTTCAAAAATATCATGTAATAAAATACTATAACTTAAGAATATTTTTCATTTCTTTATTTTCAGATCAACGTTAGCTACTGAGACCAACCTGAAGCCTAAGAACCAAAAAATCCTATCTGTGGAGCACGTAACCCATCCTCCTCTCCTCTATGACATTAGCCCAGAGGCTTTGTCCGCAGCCTTCACAGAGCATGATATGGATTCATCCACTGCTAATTCTACCAGATCTTCTACTTCTAAACCTCTCCTGCCGTCCTTCCTCACTCAAACTAGCTCTACTTCAAGAACAACGTCTATGATTTCTCATCCTGCTCTTACTTTTCCCACTAAGGAAATTCAGCAAGCAAAAGAAAAAATCAGCTTCTCTAAAGATAACAAGTAAGCATAAAATTATTGTTATCTATTTCTAATAAAACAATGAAAATATTCAATCTGTATTTCATTTATAAAATATACATAAATCAGCTTAATTTTATGCTAGTGTAATTACCTGAAAATTATATTTCCCTTAACTTCATATCTAACACTGCATGAACCTTCAGATTTAAGCAATGTAAAGTTGATAAAATCTGGGTGTAAAGTTGCTTAAATGTGCTTGATAGCCTTCTTTAAGCATCTTTTATCCACTTAAAGCAAGTTAAAGCATTTCCCGCTTAAAGCTGATAAAAAGTGCATAAAAACGATCATTTAACAGATTTAAGCAACTTTACATCCAGATTTGATCAACTTTAAACAATTATACACTGCTTAAATCTAAAGGTTCATACAATGTGATCAAATAATTGTTAAATTTTCATACAATTTCAGGAAAATACTTACCTCTGAAAAAGGTAGCAGGAAGGAAACCGTGTTTAACTCTCCCACTACCTTGGCATGGGAATCTTCTTTGAGAAGGAAACCAAATTCGCCTCCAACGTCAGGGACCAAAAGGAAAACTGTATCTGTCTCTCCAGACTCCTTACACGGAGGATCACCAAGCACCAAATCTATCGCGCCTTCAAGAACACTAACTTATATCACCCCTCAGACGATATGGGAGGGGCCAAACTCTACCTCTGTGAGCCCCTCTTCTCCCCCTGCGTCACTTAACCCCTCAAGGGGAAAATGGATGACTATTACAGGCATTGTAATAGGTAGTGCATTAACACCTTTGGTGATATGTGTATCAATAATCACAGCACTGTTAATTAAAAAACGTAAAAGGTCCGTAATATACAGACCTAATCAATCTACTCCTAGCACAGCTAGAGATGAAGTGGAAATGCAGCCACTCAGATCTTTTCAGGCTTAAGTATTTTCTTTTAAGCTACAGGCTTGAAAACGATAAAACACCATGAGATTAACATGTAACTATGCTAGTTGTCTACATATCATTATCTAGTTGAGACGCAATAGTCCATATATGGAAGTTTACTAAGACGTAGTTACTTCCATGTATGGACCTTAGTTAAGACGTAGTTACTTCCATATATGGATCTTAGTTAAGACGCAATTTCTTCCATATATAAATCTTCGCATAAAACATAACTACTTCTTTTTATACATCTTAGTTAAGACGCAGTTTCTTCCATATATAAATCTTCGCATAAAACATAGTTACTTCCATTTATACATCTTAGTTAAGACGCAGTAACTTCCATATATAAATCTTCGCATAAAAGGTAGTTGCTTCCATGTATAAATCTTCTGTTATAGATCTTTAAAGGTGACTACATTAATGCATAATGCTCTTGAGTTATAAAAATGCAGGAAATATATCCATAACGATTAATTTATCACCGTAACAGCTCTGCATTATAGTAACATTATTGTCTGTAAAACAAGCATAACAGTCAAATAAAACAAAAATGTTAACGGCTCTTTACAACAGCAGCATGATAGTCAAAGGGATAAAGCATAAAAACAAAAAAACTGAGGCTCTTAAAGAGTTAACTCTGCGCTATTTCCCTTTTTACAGATGTACCCCATATATATACATATATCTTTATTCAAGACGTAGTTCCCTGCTCTGCTTTTACTTGATACACAAGCAAGGTTTAAAAAAGCTAATGGGGTAAACCTTAGAAAGGATAGACAATAGGCACTGACCAAAAAAACCACGCAGCTTTTAATGAAGACAGATTAACGTAGACTAAAACAATAATACATACATAAAAACTAAAGCTTTAAATTTTCACCTATCTTAACAATTAAGATTTACTGTAGTTTCAGTAAAGTGATGAAATTGCTCTTAAAAAGTATACATAGTACTTACAATGCTTCAAGAGCATATCCAAAAAATGTGATCTGGAATAAGAAAGGCGTGGTTCTGTTTCAAAGGTTAAGGAGCCTCATGTGCTCAAGCCTCTCCAGCACTTAATCAAAACATGTTATTTTAAAGTACAACGTAGTATTATATTAACTCAACAGCACTGCACTTGCTATGCTATAACTCGTAAAAAACCTACCACTCATGCTGTGCTTAACCCATTGAGGGCTAGCATCGACAACAGCAGATACCATGGTAGGTCTAGCGTCAACTATAGTGGATACCTTGGCAGGTCTATGGATGTCAATCCTAAAAAATTAATACGTATACTCATGAAATATTCTGCTAAACAGCGAAAAATCTCACCAGCGCAGTAAAGTGAGATTTATCTGTCTATGAAATAAAAAATCTTGGTAAAAAACAACACTCTATTGTCATGACTTTATCATTATATATCTATTCCTACTGTCTACCCTATTCCTGTGCGATAGACTGAAATAAAACTGGGCATTAACTTCTAAACACAAATGCGTAAAAAATATAAATTTCCACCTTTATTTACGACAAATAAAAAAGCAAATCAAAAAATAACTATGCAATACCTGATTCAAACATAGCTGCGCAGAAAGAAAAGGATTTCCCCCTTTTTACTGCAGATAAAAAGTTAGGTTAAAAACTAACTACGCAGTGCCTTATTCAACTTACTACGCAAAATACTACTTTTTACCACTAATAAAAAGCCAGATCAAAAACTAACTACGCAGTGCCTTATTCAACTAACTGCGCAAATCCTACTTTTTACCACTGATAAAAAGCCAGATCAAAAACTAACTACGCAGTGCCTTATTCAACTAACTGCGCAAAATCCTACTTTTTACCACTGATAAAAAGCTAGATCAAAAACTAACTACGCAGTGCCTTATTCAACTGACTGCGCAAAATCCTACTTTTTACCACTGATAAAAAGCTAGATCAAAAACTAACTACGCAGTGCCTTATTCAACTAACTGCGCAAATCCTACTTTTTACCACTAATAAAAAGCCAGATCAAAAACTAACTACGCAGTGCCTTATTCAACTAACTGCGCAAAATCCTACTTTTTACCACTGATAAAAAGCTAGATCAAAAACTAACTACGCAGTGCCTTATTCAACTAACTGCGCAAAATCCTACTTTTTACCACTAATAAAAAAGCCAGATCAAAAACTAACTACGCAGTGCCTTATTCAACTAACTGCGCAAAATCCTACTTTTTACCACTGATAAAAAGCTAGATCAAAAACTAACTACGCAGTGCCTTATTCAACTAACTGCGCAAAATCCTACTTTTTACCACTGATAAAAAGCCAGGTTAAAAACTAACTACGCAGTGCCTTATTCAACCTAACTGCACAATGGCAATTACTTTTCCTGTCTGTTTAACTATAGCTACAGGGATTGGATGAAACAGACCCCTCCCTATTTACATAGCTCCTCCCTATTTCATAAAAAATGCTTTTACCCTTTATATGCTCAAACTAAACAGGAAAATGGCAAAGAACCAGAAAAATGGGGAAGGCTTACTCAATGCAGGATATTTTATTTCTATTTGCTCGGATTTTGAGCATTAAACTACCAGCCTTTAATAAGGTAAGTGTTCCAACAGGATTTAAAAGAAGGAAACAAGATTCATATTCTTTGTGTGATTGCTTAGATGGGAAACAAAATAAATGTGGAAAGCTATCTATAAAAAGCTACTGGACAGGGCAAAACTATATCAAAATGTGCTCATACCACAATTCTGTCTGTCATTATTCACATGAAATGTACAAAGAAGCCAGCCATAAAAGTTACATTTTCAAACACCAGCCCTCAAAAAAGTCATTATACGTAGCAATAGAAAGTGCTTTGCGTATTTTTCAGGCTATCTTTTTATTCAATTGCAAAATAGACAAAGGGCACAGCTTCTATTTGGCTCAATTACTGAGTCAAATAATAAATGAAAATGAAATGTTGGCCTGCTTTAGATCAAAAGATATCGCAAAATTGGCAAAAAAAGGATTTACCAAGAAAGACTTCATATTTTTCTTGGCTCAAATGTTCATGAAGGGAACATATTTTTCTCACAAAAAAAAAATATGTAGGGAAATCATACTACATAAGAGATTTAGATGTTACCATGCTGATTATAAAAAACATAGAACAAAAAGGGCTGACTCAAGCAATCAAGAATTTTTCCTTCTTTCAGATCATCAGAAACACAATAGAAAATGAAAGCCTTCTCCAACTTCATTTGAAATAACTACAAAAGCAATGTATTCACCTGTCTCTGCATATTAAGCATGTAGGTATATGTATAAATAAGGAAGCTGTATTTTTATGCTTGATCCAGATCTGGTTAAAAATCTGCTTCTCAAATAATTAGGCTTTATGTTATCACTTGATCCAGATCGGGTGAAAATAAAAGCTAAAAATAAGGCATTCAATATCTTCATTTTATTCAACGTAGGTTAGGTAAAATGAAATATACAATATATGCCATTCATATGTATCTATATATCTACTTAGCTCATAAAGAGATAGGAAACATTGTTTTTGTTCCAAAATTTTTAACTTTAGGCCTTTATTTTTTCAAAATTATGTCAGTCATGTAGATCTACCTTCACGTGGTGACTGATGGATGTATATTTATACATATTAAACATGTGTAAATATATAACGAAAGATCTACTTTTTTTAAAAATTGAGCAATATACTATACCTAACCTATAACAAAGAGCAGCTCAAATACTGTGTAAGCTTCTCACCATAACCATATCAACAGCTTGCCTTTTACAGCGAGCAGCTAAGACTCTATATAAGCTGCTCGCTGTAGTACAAACTCACTAACTGACTCACTAAGTGCTGTATAAGCTACAGCTTTTAAACCATTTTAAGTCTCTGCTGCAGCTTATAACACCTCAAGAAAGTCAAAGTGCGGCTTACATGCAGGGATTTACTTATATAAGATTTAGGAAGGAATAAGAAACTTTTTTTCAAACCCTGGGAAGGCTTCTAGCAAAGCTGTTAACTCAGGGTGCGGCTTATACGCGGGTGCAGCTTATACAGAGGATTTTATGGTAACTCACTAAAAGACTCGCTGATTTGTTTAAGGTAATTAAATACAAAGTTTTATAATAAAAACTAGTCTGTAATTACTCTGCCATAGGGAAGAACACAAAGACTTCATAATGCTACACATATAGTCTAAAACCCTAAATAAAAAAGTGTGCCGAGCTGCTCCTACTTATACATATATGTATACACGTTTACACACACATCCAGCAGCAGGTCTAAGGCTCAGTGACTCACTGACCCAGTCACCAGTCACCACGAAGCAACACATAAATGGGAACCGTTATGCCTAAGGCAACACAGCACTTCATTTTAAAAACAGAGCATTGTGATAACACAAGTGAAAGGCTGGAAGACTGCCTGCCTGTCCCCCATCTGGAGGGATCTATAATAACTATAGCTGCATAGATAGTTTCTAAGCCACTGACTGTTTGCTTTCCCATCTGGCGGCATTTATAAGAACTATCAAAAGCACTAGGAGGAGTTAGTCTAAATATATCTCTATAAATAATGTACCAAAATTACTCCTATTCAAGTGTTAGCATTTATAAAAACAGCTCAAATTATCATTGCTTATAGGCTTTATTATAATCTACTCACTATGGCTTATAGTGAGCAGCTTAATCCCTTTTGCCTATAGCTTTATTATATAAGGCCATGGGAAGTTAGATCACAATTTACCGCTCAAGCCATTTTGAAAATTAATGAGGCTTTTTTCATTATTCATTATATGGGTACCAGTGGCTGGAAATGTCTAGGTTGTATGTAACATCATGTTATTAATACTCCTTGCACTGTAAGCTTTAATTTGATACCAAATATGGCTCCCTTTGCTCATTCCTTACCATGTCCAAATAGATTTTTGAAAAATTCTGCAGTTTTTTTAGATAATAAATAATGAAAATTTCCCATGCGGCCCCTTCAAAAGCATACAAGCGGTGGACAGTAAACTGCAATGTGAGTTCCATTGGTCTAAGCTACTAGCTGTGGTTACTCTGAACACTTCACTTTAAAGCAAAGCATCGTGATGACGCTGGTACTGCACATACTCCCATCTGGAGGGATCTAAAAGAACTATGTAGTTCGCACTCCCATCTGGAGAGGTCTAAAAGAACTATAACTACATAGATCTATAGGTCATGTGGAACTAATTCCATTTCCTCTATGTTTCTATAGCAAAACATATACATTAACTGATCTCTTTTATAAATAATATAAATATATCTATAAACGACCTCTTTTATAGATAAATTAAATATATCTATAAACGACCTCTTTTATAGATAAATTAAATATATCTATAAACGACCTCTTTTATAGATAAATTAAATATATCTATAAACGACCTCTTTTATAGATAAATTAAATATATCTATAAACGACCTCTTTTATAGATAAATTAAATATATCTATAAACGACCTCTTTTATAAATAATCTAAAAATAGGAGGTCTTCTCTGGATAATCCAAATATGATGGTCTTTTCTGGATAATATTCAGAAAAGACCATCTATTATACTACTCCCGTCTTCGGATAATGTCTGGTGCGTCTGTCTGTAGACTTGCTGTGGTCATCGATTTGGATATCAGAGCTTTTAATACACTAAAACATGCAGTTTAAAACGAGGAAAGCCTATGATAATGCAAATCTTTCAAATAATTTAGCTGGTTGATAGAATAAATACAAAAATACAGGGGCGGATCCAGGATTTTGAGAAAGGGGGGCCCACATCTTGGTCATGGGATGTAGCTAAATGCCTTGGTGGAGTCATCACAAGCGTAGCGTAGTGAGTTTGCAAGCGCAGCGAAGTGACTATGGTAGGGGGTCTTGGAGCATTCCCTCCCAGGAAAATTTTGAATTCTCAAGGGCATTTGGTGCATTCTAGTCCATTTTTAGACTCCAATTTATTGGCTGTTTTAGACAAATTCCAGTATAGGATGGGATTGAGGATGGGATTGATGATGAAGGATGAGCCTGGGGTTGGGGACCCTCATTTCCAATCTTATCCTGCCCTCACCCCAAGCTCCCAGGCCCAAACCCTACCATTCCCTTAATGCCAGTCTCAGACTTTTTAAGCTCAGATTTTGGGTGGCCAGAGGCAAAAAAAAATATAATGGCAGCATCAGATCTATAATCCAAGTCATTATCATTAAATGGCCTAATCTACCCTAAGAAGTCCTATATATCCAAAACATTCCTTATCTCATCTTCAAACTTTAGCACAATCCCTTTTACTGTCCCTCCCCCTCCTATCACCACCCAGCCTAGATCTGAGTGTGCATCACTGCTTCCCTTTGCTGGTAGGTTGATAGTAGGGAAAGGGTGCACCCTTCTCCATTGAGAGAGGAAGGCAGTGGGAAGGGAGATGAGTGACTGGGAAGATGAGTAGGCCTACACCAAATGAAACTGGGAGAGGGCAGGGACAAGCCAAACGAGGAGCAGGTAGTCAATCAGAAGGCATCCTGAATAAAAAAGACCATTCAGAACTGCCCCTTCCTTCCATCAGAGACATGCCTACCTACCATTTCCTTCTCCCCTAGATGATCCGGCCTTCTCCCATCCCACTAGCCTAGATCAAGAATCCTCAACCATTGACTCCTCCCTGTGAAGATATCAGGTAGCCAACGGGCCGGTGAACCACAAGTAGGCCTACAGGTAATATGTATAGATGTGATGTGAAATATGGAGGCAGACAGTAAGAGACATCTTTTAAGGAAAATACAGAGAAAATAATAGAGGATACATGTAACAGTTAAGCAACGTGAGGGAGGCAATCAGTTAGGGAGAGGGCAGACAGGAACAAGCGAAATGGGATAGAGGGAGTGGTGGGCAGGGGAAAGACAATACACTGAAAAAAGTCTTCCTGACAAAGTGACATGTATACCCATGTCAACTTGATTTGAGACAGAGAGCACACATGATGGTTTGACATACATAATTGTTCTAGGATATTCCACTAGATGGGGCAAACAACCATTTTGGTACCAGGATTAATCACTACCAAGAAGTACTACCGACACTTAAGACATTTGATGTACCTGTGTCATTTTGTTTTCATGAAGAATAGATCACTAAGGTCTGTAAATACTATCAATGAATGGTAGTGAATTCTATTTCATTGTTAAATTTGCATTTGTTATTGAATATCAAAATAGGCACCCTCCATCCTGAATACTTCAAATGGAGAGGTTAGACACCTTATGTGTGGGTCAGTGAAAATACCAAAGGACTGTATTCTAACCCACAATCTATATAATCTCAGTATATACAGTACAGGGAGACATATGGCATTGCCATGCACCTCCATGCCCTTGTCTTATGGACTGCATAGAGGTCCTCAGTCAAGTAGAAGTTCTGTAGATAGGAAAAAGTGCCTTAGTGTTGCAGGCCTGTGGGACAATGATATCCCCTTCCTTCTATTATAGGCCTGCCTTGATTGAACCATTGGTACATAGTTATTGACTGCTCTTGACCCTTACATAATTGTCTCACACTATTACCTAACACTCAGGTGAATGGATCAGAAATATGTGATGTGTCTTCATTACGCATGTCAAGTGGAGTTGACGAACCAATTATGAGAGCGTCAACCTCATTCGCCATGCTTTCATACATGTCATGTGGGAGACAAATTGTGACCTGTGCAGTATGCGTCAAAGCGATCAGCGTTCTTCTCTCTGTCAAGGGCTAGGAGTGATGTACAGGAAAATGTGAAGGAGAAGTAAAAGATTATTGGTAGGACTTTTTGTTGGCAACCTAACTAGCTAGTAGTTTATGGCAGTGTGGAGAATTGTTTGGTCCCCTTTCCTAAGAACATTATTTTTTTAAATCTCAATGTTAAAACATGAAATCTGGTGACTTCTGGGAATGACTTAATAACTTTTGTATGAATAGAAAGAATAACAGGGGATGTGCCCCCCCCAAAAAAAAAAAAAATCTGTGCCTGCAATTTCTGAGAAAATGTGGGAAAATTCAATCTAACATATGCCATCTGGTGATTTCTAGGAATGGCTCCATAACTTTGGTTCTAGTAGGACTATTTGAAAAATTCTTTCACAGTGGGAAAGGCCAAAAATTGGAGATTCATGTGGACATATTTTGGAGAAAAAAAAAAGGGGGGGGAGCGCGCGTTTCTTGCGTCCCCCCCTAAATCCGCGCCTGAAAATATGAAATGATGAATAACACACAGAATACAAAAAGCTATGTGATCATGGATTCCGCTGCTGGGCAATGTAAAAAATCCCCGGCAAAAATCCCAGCAAAAATCTAGAGTTGTAGGGAGCTTCCAGAATGTAACCACACTGAAAAAAAGAAAGAAATTTTCTACGAAGAAAATCAAATGCTAAATCACAAATTCTAATCATTGCTCTTTTGGCAGGGGAGATTTGTAGATATCTTTACATCTGATGTCACCCCCTCCGTCCTTGTCTGCACTGTCAGCTGCATGGGGTGTAGGCTCTTAGTTAGAAGTTGGGTGAAATCTTTCATTTCTCTTTTCATGTTTTGTTCTTACATCTGGTCACCCATAACTACAGCTCAAGCTACAAGCTAGTCCAAGCAATTACCATAACCATGGCCTAAATGAGAAAAGCAGAAATGTTAAGAGGGGATTTCAACACTACTTTAAAATTGATCACTCTGTTTTAACTCAGATGTTACGCTAGGTACTAGAAATCCCTAGAAATCACCAGATGGCATATGTTAGATTGAAACTATACATGAAGAATAGATCACTAAGGTCTGTAAATACTATCAATGAATGGTAGTGAATTCTATTTCATTGTTAAATTTGCATTTGTTATTGAATATCAAAATAGGCACCCTCCATCCTGAATACTTCAAATGGAGAGGTTAGACACCTTATGTGTGGGTCAGTGAAAATACCAAAGGACTGTATTCTAACCCACAATCTATATAATCTCAGTATATACAGTACAGGGAGACATATGGCATTGCCATGCACCTCCATGCCCTTGTCTTATGGACTGCATAGAGGTCCTCAGTCAAGTAGAAGTTCTGTAGATAGGAAAAAGTGCCTTAGTGTTGCAGGCCTGTGGGACAATGATATCCCCTTCCTTCTATTATAGGCCTGCCTTGATTGAACCATTGGTACATAGTTATTGACTGCTCTTGACCCTTACATAATTGTCTCACACTATTACCTAACACTCAGGTGAATGGATCAGAAATATGTGATGTGTCTTCATTACGCATGTCAAGTGGAGTTGACGAACCAATTATGAGAGCGTCAACCTCATTCGCCATGCTTTCATACATGTCATGTGGGAGACAAATTGTGACCTGTGCAGTATGCGTCAAAGCGATCAGCGTTCTTCTCTCTGTCAAGGGCTAGGAGTGATGTACAGGAAAATGTGAAGGAGAAGTAAAAGATTATTGGTAGGACTTTTTGTTGGCAACCTAACTAGCTAGTAGTTTATGGCAGTGTGGAGAATTGTTTGGTCCCCTTTCCTAAGAACATTATTTTTTTAAATCTCAATGTTAAAACATGAAATCTGGTGACTTCTGGGAATGACTTAATAACTTTTGTATGAATAGAAAGAATAACAGGGGATGTGCCCCCCCCCAAAAAAAAAAAAATCTGTGCCTGCAATTTCTGAGAAAATTTGGGAAAATTCAATCTAACATATGCCATCTGGTGATTTCTAGGAATGGCTCCATAACTTTGGTTCTAGTAGGACTATTTGAAAAATTCTTTCACAGTGGGAAAGGCCAAAAATTGGAGATTCATGTGGACATATTTTGGAGAAAAAAAAAAGGGGGGGGGGAGCGCGCGTTTCTTGCGTCCCCCCCTAAATCCGCGCCTGAAAATATGAAATGATGAATAACACACAGAATACAAAAAGCTATGTGATCATGGATTCCGCTGCTGGGCAATGTAAAAAATCCCCGGCAAAAATCCCAGCAAAAATCTAGAGTTGTAGGGAGCTTCCAGAATGTAACCACACTGAAAAAAAGAAAGAAATTTTCTACGAAGAAAATCAAATGCTAAATCACAAATTCTAATCATTGCTCTTTTGGCAGGGGAGATTTGTAGATATCTTTACATCTGATGTCACCCCCTCCGTCCTTGTCTGCACTGTCAGCTGCATGGGGTGTAGGCTCTTAGTTAGAAGTTGGGTGAAATCTTTCATTTCTCTTTTCATGTTTTGTTCTTACATCTGGTCACCCATAACTACAGCTCAAGCTACAAGCTAGTCCAAGCAATTACCATAACCATGGCCTAAATGAGAAAAGCAGAAATGTTAAGAGGGGATTTCAACACTACTTTAAAATTGATCACTCTGTTTTAACTCAGATGTTACGCTAGGTACTAGAAATCCCTAGAAATCACCAGATGGCATATGTTAGATTGAAACTATACATGAAGAATAGATCACTAAGGTCTGTAAATACTATCAATGAATGGTAGTGAATTCTATTTCATTGTTAAATTTGCATTTGTTATTGAATATCAAAATAGGCACCCTCCATCCTGAATACTTCAAATGGAGAGGTTAGACACCTTATGTGTGGGTCAGTGAAAATACCAAAGGACTGTATTCTAACCCACAATCTATATAATCTCTGTATATACAGTACAGGGAGACATATGGCATTGCCATGCACCTCCATGCCCTTGTCTTATGGACTGCATAGAGGTCCTCAGTCAAGTAGAAGTTCTGTAGATAGGAAAAAGTGCCTTAGTGTTGCAGGCCTGTGGGACAATGATATCCCCTTCCTTCTATTATAGGCCTGCCTTGATTGAACCATTGGTACATAGTTATTGACTGCTCTTGACCCTTACATAATTGTCTCACACTATTACCTAACACTCAGGTGAATGGATCAGAAATATGTGATGTGTCTTCATTACGCATGTCAAGTGGAGTTGACGAACCAATTATGAGAGCGTCAACCTCATTCGCCATGCTTTCATACATGTCATGTGGGAGACAAATTGTGACCTGTGCAGTATGCGTCAAAGCGATCAGCGTTCTTCTCTCTGTCAAGGGCTAGGAGTGATGTACAGGAAAATGTGAAGGAGAAGTAAAAGATTATTGGTAGGACTTTTTGTTGGCAACCTAACTAGCTAGTAGTTTATGGCAGTGTGGAGAATTGTTTGGTCCCCTTTCCTAAGAACATTATTTTTTTAAATCTCAATGTTAAAACATGAAATCTGGTGACTTCTGGGAATGACTTAATAACTTTTGTATGAATAGAAAGAATAACAGGGGATGTGCCCCCCCCAAAAAAAAAAAATCTGTGCCTGCAATTTCTGAGAAAATTTGGGAAAATTCAATCTAACATATGCCATCTGGTGATTTCTAGGAATGGCTCCATAACTTTGGTTCTAGTAGGACTATTTGAAAAATTCTTTCACAGTGGGAAAGGCCAAAAATTGGAGATTCATGTGGACATATTTTGGAGAAAAAAAAGGGGGGGGAGCGCGCGTCCCTTGCGTCCCCCCCTAAATCCGCGCCTGAAAATATGAAATGATGAATAACACACAGAATACAAAAAGCTATGTGATCATGGATTCCGCTGCTGGGCAATGTAAAAAATCCCCGGCAAAAATCCCAGCAAAAATCTAGAGTTGTAGGGAGCTTCCAGAATGTAACCACACTGAAAAAAAGAAAGAAATTTTCTACGAAGAAAATCAAATGCTAAATCACAAATTCTAATCATTGCTCTTTTGGCAGGGGAGATTTGTAGATATCTTTACATCTGATGTCACCCCCTCCGTCCTTGTCTGCACTGTCAGCTGCATGGGGTGTAGGCTCTTAGTTAGAAGTTGGGTGAAATCTTTCATTTCTCTTTTCATGTTTTGTTCTTACATCTGGTCGCCCATAACTACAGCTCAAGCTACAAGCTAGTCCAAGCAATTACCATAACCATGGCCTAAATGAGAAAAGCAGAAATGTTAAGAGGGGATTTCAACACTACTTTAAAATTGATCACTCTGTTTTAACTCAGATGTTACGCTAGGTACTAGAAATCCCTAGAAATCACCAGATGGCATATGTTAGATTGAAACTATACATGAAGAATAGATCACTAAGGTCTGTAAATACTATCAATGAATGGTAGTGAATTCTATTTCATTGTTAAATTTGCATTTGTTATTGAATATCAAAATAGGCACCCTCCATCCTGAATACTTCAAATGGAGAGGTTAGACACCTTATGTGTGGGTCAGTGAAAATACCAAAGGACTGTATTCTAACCCACAATCTATATAATCTCAGTATATACAGTACAGGGAGACATATGGCATTGCCATGCACCTCCATGCCCTTGTCTTATGGACTGCATAGAGGTCCTCAGTCAAGTAGAAGTTCTGTAGATAGGAAAAAGTGCCTTAGTGTTGCAGGCCTGTGGGACAATGATATCCCCTTCCTTCTATTATAGGCCTGCCTTGATTGAACCATTGGTACATAGTTATTGACTGCTCTTGACCCTTACATAATTGTCTCACACTATTACCTAACACTCAGGTGAATGGATCAGAAATATGTGATGTGTCTTCATTACGCATGTCAAGTGGAGTTGACGAACCAATTATGAGAGCGTCAACCTCATTCGCCATGCTTTCATACATGTCATGTGGGAGACAAATTGTGACCTGTGCAGTATGCGTCAAAGCGATCAGCGTTCTTCTCTCTGTCAAGGGCTAGGAGTGATGTACAGGAAAATGTGAAGGAGAAGTAAAAGATTATTGGTAGGACTTTTTGTTGGCAACCTAACTAGCTAGTAGTTTATGGCAGTGTGGAGAATTGTTTGGTCCCCTTTCCTAAGAACATTATTTTTTTAAATCTCAATGTTAAAACATGAAATCTGGTGACTTCTGGGAATGACTTAATAACTTTTGTATGAATAGAAAGAATAACAGGGGATGTGCCCCCCCCCAAAAAAAAAAAAATCTGTGCCTGCAATTTCTGAGAAAATTTGGGAAAATTCAATCTAACATATGCCATCTGGTGATTTCTAGGAATGGCTCCATAACTTTGGTTCTAGTAGGACTATTTGAAAAATTCTTTCACAGTGGGAAAGGCCAAAAATTGGAGATTCATGTGGACATATTTTGGAGAAAAAAAAAAGGGGGGGGGGAGCGCGCGTTTCTTGCGTCCCCCCCTAAATCCGCGCCTGAAAATATGAAATGATGAATAACACACAGAATACAAAAAGCTATGTGATCATGGATTCCGCTGCTGGGCAATGTAAAAAATCCCCGGCAAAAATCCCAGCAAAAATCTAGAGTTGTAGGGAGCTTCCAGAATGTAACCACACTGAAAAAAAGAAAGAAATTTTCTACGAAGAAAATCAAATGCTAAATCACAAATTCTAATCATTGCTCTTTTGGCAGGGGAGATTTGTAGATATCTTTACATCTGATGTCACCCCCTCCGTCCTTGTCTGCACTGTCAGCTGCATGGGGTGTAGGCTCTTAGTTAGAAGTTGGGTGAAATCTTTCATTTCTCTTTTCATGTTTTGTTCTTACATCTGGTCACCCATAACTACAGCTCAAGCTACAAGCTAGTCCAAGCAATTACCATAACCATGGCCTAAATGAGAAAAGCAGAAATGTTAAGAGGGGATTTCAACACTACTTTAAAATTGATCACTCTGTTTTAACTCAGATGTTACGCTAGGTACTAGACAAGTCTACTTATGCAAGTCTTTCCTACCCACCCTAGTCCACGGTGCACGTCCACAGGGGATAGGAGATTTATTAGCGTTCTCATGTCAGATGTCCTAAACACACGTGTGCGCATGATACGCAAGGTCAACCCCGGGAGGTCGCACTAGATAAGCCCCATATGGGGCATGAGGAATTAAAATGCTGCATTTGTATTTGGTTAGCGATATACACTAGTTGGGCTATGCTGAGATATCCGACTGAGATAATATTATGATTTATATCTCACCCGGTGAAAATTACCTGATGATGATTATCATTTACCCGGTCGACCCTTTTGTCTATAATAGTTTGTGGGAATATTATTGCGAGAAAGCCTTTACGCTTCTCTCATGACTGTATAGTATAAGTACTATTTATAAAGCAGAATGTCCATGAAATTATATCGGTAGCTTCAAAGTGAGGCCTCCAACCCAGAACACCCTGTTGCCTCTGAGCTATAAACCCATATATATAGAGAGAGAGGGGATGTATTACTGAAGGTCTTTAGGAAACTTACTAATGAATTGAAAACATCAGAAGATCAAATTTTGTGTCTTAGTTTATTACACAACTATAAGTAACAATTTGATAACTGTCATAAAAGAATATATATTACTCTGAGGATTCTGTATAAGAACTGAAATATATTTGAAAGTTGTTACAAGACTGTCCCTTTTATAAATCAACATTGATGCCAAATAATGAAGAACCATGTTGGCCAAATCTACAAGCTAATAAGTGTCTATTTACATTAGATATTCTAGTTATTGATACTCTTGATATCATTCTGCCCCGGCATTCTGCCATTCTGTAGTTTAACGAGAGGGGCAATAGCATTACAACCACTCGTGTCAGCTTATCTTAAGTCACATTACCTATTATATTCTTGTCTTGTCTGTTATTCATAGAATTATGATTGTTTTTATTGACATTATTTGTCAAGTCACTGAGTGCTGTAGTTTGACGCTAAATCACCAGTCCTTATGGAGTATTCCTCAAGGTGGCGCCTGTATTCCAATTGCCTCAGCCACCATTTGCTGTACTTCTCGTGTTTCCTGTTATGTGAGAAAAGGAGAAAATGGAATGAAATTTGAATACTCCTAATTATATTAAGATACCTTAGTATAATGACAATTTGGGATGGTATTGAAATAGATATGTGTTGGTGTTTGTATAATGAACTCCCTCCTAGCCCTATGGTACCCCCTTCTTTCCCTGAACCTTCCCCAGTAAAATAGTGATGCTTTCATTCCTATTTCTGTGATATCTATTATTCATCTACCCCTCCCCCCTCACACCCTTCCTCCCTTGTAGCCTCTCCCTTCTTCTGGTTCTCCCCTCCCATTGCCAGTGTCCCATATCCCATGTTGTTCTTACCCCCTTGTGTCTTCCCTACTATCATTGTACATTTGTTATTAAACTAGATATAGCTCTTGCTTCATATGCAACTTTCTAGATATGTTTATTCTTTAGCCCAAGTGAAATGTATCAGTAGTGATAGAAAAATCCATGAAAGAAATGAGGGAGGGGGAGTGAAAAAAACACACAAAAAACACAAAAAAAAAGCAGAAAAAACGCCACCTAAAGAATTTGTCTTTTCACAATCACCAGTGTCATTATCTCGTAACTAGAAAATGAAAATATTAAATTTCAATGACTTTTTGCCTCATTTCCATTGGACATGCCGCAGAACACAAGGTCAACACAAGTAAGTTTGTTTTGTCTGAAAGGTGGAGAAGCTATTAAATTTGATGATAGATGTTCAATTTCACATTGTCCTCCTCATCTTAAACCCAATTACAATGAACTGACATTCAATGTCCAATTCAGGAGATATCACATGAATATGTTTAAGTGAACTCTTCAATGTCTTTTTTTAATTGTTTGTGGTACTGTATTTTAGAACAAAACAACTACATTTCTCATTTTTATGGAGTGGTTGCATCCGGGTTAAGAGAATTAAGACTGGCCATGGAGGATTGCAGGAAAAAGTAATTGTTCCGTCCCTCATTCACATATATATATAGGAGCCTACGGCTAGTTTCTAATATCCCTGTGAGATCCAAATGGGTAGTAGAATTTCGTTTACCCTTCAAGGTCAGAATGATGCATGGATGCAGCGGTGATGAGTTACTCGCCAGAGCTGCATCATGTGTCATGACTACCACTGGACAAATACATTACTGCACTATCAGTCTACAGAATGTTAATGTCAACTGGTGTAGAACACCTCCCCCTTATCAGATTATGTTTTACATGTTGTGAACGTATTGTAGCAACAACATGTTACTATACAAAGACACAGTCTTCACTTTTCTTTCTTGGTTCCTCTGGCTCTGACTGGCTTTTCCCTTTACGTCTTGGACCTATCAGGTCTACATTTTCCTCATCCTCTATGCTCTCATTTTCATCCATTTCCTTACACTTATCCACATCTGAAGCACAGCATGGGGTTCCCTCTATAGCCTCATCATAGACATGTATTACAATATCAAATGAATTAACCAAGACTTTGGCATCCTGCAAGACAGTCCAGCAAAGTTCTCAACCTGCTCAGACAGGCCTTTCCAGTCTTCATCGCACTCACGTAGTGCTCACAATCCTTGGGTCAGTAGATATTCCTGATCTCACATATGCATATCACTGAAAATCCTCTGTTTTTTTCTTTTAAGACATCAGGTTGACGACATAAGGTCCTCAGACAGTTTCAAAAGAGGTATAGAGAGGGGACAGCGCCTGCTGGAAGTTCTCTGTGTACAGACAGTCACTCTGACTATGCATGTTATTTCATGCAATAGAGATTAAAAATGGACCATGCAAGAAGTGTAAAACCTTTGCTTTAATCTGAAGTTTACAGAGATTCAATTATGCAGTCTACCTCAACTCAGAATGACAGTTGTGTTGGTATGTAACTACCTCACTAGGTGGCATATTATACGTGGCACTAATGGATTAGTCACTGTGCGCGACTCAGTTAAGTAAGGTAAGAGTCAGCGCCCGCCGGACAATAATGGATCATCTATTTTGTGACCAGGCTTACAGGTGTGAACTGAAAGTCTTCACCGGTGGCTTTAGGTCTTCAAGTTAACTATACCCAAATCTACAACTTTAAGTAGTCAGTTTGAGGACTCAAGCTAATCACCATCAAGGTTGTCACTCTGACAGCATTATTTAACTATGCAGGTTGATTTATTGATTTAGTTATTACATCAGATTGACTACCATGGGTGCTCAATTTAACGGCCTAATGCTGCAGATTTAGGTATACTAGTAGTCAATCTGACCACCTTGGGGCGTTCAGTGATATGAAAATCGAAAGGACTAAAAAATTAGACCTCTGTCTATGAAATTGGACCACGCATGGTTCTAAAATCGGATCTGTGATTATATTTTTCAGGTCTTCCCAATTATAATATTTCAAAATGAAATCAGATTGAACTTTTAATTGTGTGTAATTTCAAATGACAGGCCTATGTCAGAAATCAGAAATCCTACATTCTTTACCATCTGTGCTAGGTTAAGAAAGAATGACGAAAAAGAGACAGAAGGGGAGAAAAAGTGTTTCTTTCTGTTTATTTTTTGACCGTCCAGGAGAGACCAACCATGGGACAGCTTTGTCTATTTACTCTTCTTCCTTGATCGCTGTCTTGATTCCTCTGGCTCTGACTTGCCTTTCCTCTTTCGCGATGGGCTGGGTGCATCTTCAAATACCTCTTCCACTAAGATCGCATCTTCATCCATTTCTTCACACTTATCTTTGTCTGAAGCACAGCACGGGGTTCCCTCTACAGCTTCGTCGAGAAGATTTATTTCAAGTGTAACTGAATCAGCCGATGCCTTTGACATACTGCAAGACAGTCCAGTAAAGCACTCGGTCTGTTCTGATCTGCCATTCCCAGTCTTGATTGCAGTCGCGTAGTGCTCACAATTCTTGGTAAATAGATTGTACTTAACAAACTGCTTCCCGACAAGACTATAAGCAAGCTCAACGACCTTAGCTGGAGGGAAACATTCCCCTTCGTCATATTTTACAACATACATGGTGCCTTTCTCTAAGGAAAAATCATGTTTCTTCACAGACACACGTGACATTGAATTCCCATTGAGCTTATCGCGAATGGAGGAGGCTCCCAGAACTTCTACCACACAAAATGTGTTCTGTTGTGGGAAGACATTGCAGACGATGCCATGGTGTTCATGGTATCTCCTTTTGAAGCAAACTTGGTCGGCAATATTTAATTTGTTGATGTCGTCTATTCTTTTTCTATGATGCTTGAATTTATGTCCACAATGTGTTTTTTCGAGAGTTTCAGGATTCTGAAAAGAGCATGAAACTGTATGATTGATAGTGCTATCACACTGAAAGCCCCAAGGTCGTCAGACTGACGATACCCAAAACTACAACCAGGTCATCAGATTGAGTACCCAGTGTAGTCAACCTGATGGGTTTAGGTCAACACACTCACCCAGGGTAGTCAAACTGATTACATAATGTTAGAGTGACAACCCTAGTGCTGACTACCTTGGGTCCTCAATCTGACTACCCAAAGCTGTAGATTTGGGTATCATCAACTTGAGCACCTAAAGTCCTCAGTGGTGAAGACCTTCAGCTGAATGCCTGATCATCAAACAAGAGTGGCGCATAACTGCCACCTTGTGTGTTTGTTACATATTGTCAAGAAAATGCCATTGACTAATACTGGGGAGATGTAGAGTGAGGGATTACACTCCCTGTAAGGTGCTGCCCCCTGTCTGTACCTCTTCTGATGACTATAGGTCCTCAATCTGACGAGTTTAAAGATATGCAGGGTTCTCAGTGGCATGAAAAAACGATAATATACAAATTGCTAGTAATGATAATTTCCCTCACTGTATCTTTTTTCCCCATGTGATTTTTCAGTGACAATGCAATCGCTAAGTGGACATTAATGGCTTCAGTGTCAAAAAAGGATAAAGGTCTCCAGTCAATAACGACATAAATTAGGCATACTCATTACTCTTGAATTCCTTACACATATTTCATATAATACAGAATTAGCAAGTCAGTCGAGTCCATGATATTCAATTCTGTCTCCTATACATGTATCTTTAACAGTCATGTTTGTCGAGTGAAGCTAATTTATGCGCAACCATACTAGTATTGATCTGACATGGAATGGTGCTATTCCACTTTATATCTCGTCCATATATTGAATTTAACTTATTTTACACATCTGTATCAGACTGTAACACATGTATATAGGCCAGCAGGAACCCAGTGATGCATATGTAACTATCGGCTATACCAATATTAATACTCTTCCCTTACTTCTTTGCCCCGACTGGATATAGTATGAATATTCTTGAAATTGGTATGAATATCATTGAAATTGAATTAAATTGACAATACCCTAGACTACACACAGGAAATCCACAGAACAAGTAGGCATTTATAACTCTTTATAACAGGGTTTCGAGGGAACTAGAGTCAGAAAAATTCACTACTTTATCATGACAAATATTGTAGACGGAGCAAGGTGTGTGCTTCAAGAATAGTAGGCCGTACCAGTGACCTCAAAAGCACTGCCCAGCTAGCACAACTCGTGCAATTTACGTCATTCTTACGTGAAAACTCATCTGATTTACGTAAAAAAAGACATCATTTGGATGAGTGGTGCTAGCAGGGTGTGTGGCAGAACAGAAGGTATACAGTGTGGCAGAACAGAAGCTGCAACCCTGTGGTCGCTGGTTCCAATTTCAGAGTCTCCTGGCCATTTAATATGTGGCTTAGACCATTTTGGTTACACCACCGGTAGATACTTCAACTTCAACGTTAAATCTCATTAGATTATTACTATAACGTAGTAAATATAACTTACGCCTGTTTTCTTAGACATGATGAAGCAGTTGGATGCTGCAACTCTTTTAAATAGCTGGCTACTGAGTATTACTTTCTCCTCTAGGATGCCAATGAACAGTGACGCTTTCAGCTCGAGATGACCTACGTGGCTTTAAGGCCAAGAAGATGTTGGGTGTGTTTCAGCAGTCCTCATTCACACTCTTTAACCTCCGTAGTCAGAGTCTATGGGGGAGCATGAAATGATATCATTAAGACATAGTCGGGGCATTTAAAAAATAATTAAATGAATAAAAAAATATCTGCCTAGCTCAAATATGGCATTGGGATGTAAATGGATAGAACAAAGTGGACCAACAATAGTAAAGAACTGTTTATAGATGCATCAAACTATATGTTTGTGTGGTACAGGGAATAGCACTAAAAGAGAGGGCCAGCAGAATTTTAGGTTTATTAGGTTCATAATTATACCTAAGGGAGTAGTCATTATTTATCAACAGGAGGGGGGGTTGGTGGGTTTGAGGGGGGGGGCATAAAAATTATAGACTCCTCCCGAAGGGGGACTAAAAAATTGTTGACCCCTCTTGAGGGGGGGCTAAAAAAGATTTACCCTTTTTTTAGCAAAAAAGCCAGCGTGCTTCTATAGATCAAAGAGAGGGCATAAATTCTCTGCGCCTCCGCCGAAGGGGGGGGTGCAAAAAAATTTTGACTGCCGTCGAGGGGGGGGCATAAAAAAACGTCCACATGTCCACGTGAAAAACCACCACCCCCCCTGAAGTGAGAATTACTATTGCACATAAATATAGCGCAATAATCAGCATAGATTTATGAAATAATAATAATTATGATATCATAACCACAAAATGTTTCATAAAAGGGTTGTAAAAGAAATGGGAATTGTTGCAATGACGTTTGGCCTAAGGAGGACAAGCTTCGGTTTCTATTCCTTTATGTTAGTGTATGGACTTTACTTACACTGGTTATCTATTTGGGTATCAGTGCTCCACTATGAATGCAATTAAAACGAGAAAAGCCTGCAGCTTTCAACGATTTTCTTTTACCTCCGCCCGCAAATTAGAAAATTTCTCTTTTTTTTGCCAGGGCAGCTGGGATATGGATCCGAGGTATGGATTGGATGAACATTTAACTTTTATTCTCTTTTCACATGTAGTCGCTGTACACACATCTAGGTATAGTGCTAGCGCTTTTTAAGCAGAATTCCTACACAGAAAAGAATTGTTCAAAATCTTAATCAGAAGTTAGTGAAAAGCAAGTGCCTAAGTATACAAGTTTTTCTTAGTCAAATACCACTAACCCTTAGGCAAAGTGTCCAACCTGCACTCGCTAGCCTGATTTTGACAAAGACTTGTCAGTGGTACACAGTCTAATACTTTTAGATTGATTTAAATGGTGGGTGTAGGTTCTGCATGAGATTCATAACCCATAAATGAGTGTCTCATCAATTAGGAACCATATGAAATGCCTCGTATGATTTTCATGAAAATCACCCTCATTTTGATCTATGGAACTATTCATGGAATGCACCCACCAGAAAGATCCTGTTTCAGACCAGGTGTAAAGCAAGACCATGCGGCTATCCATTAGTCAAAGTATCTAAGGGATCTTAGACAATTTGACTAAGAAAGTTGCTAAGAGAAGTTAGCTTGTCTGACACTCCCAGCAGATACCCTGCTCAAGATTGTGTTTGGAGATTGAATTTAATTTTGGGTCATTGTAAATAACATAAGTTAGACATTTTTAGTCACGCATTAGCCAAATGTACTAAATAATCACTTGGAGTTCAGTTCGACTGACTATAAGCTCCTCTGGGGGCACTTAAATTTTGCCTGGAGGGATTTTGGTTGAAAAGTACCCCTTTTTGCTTATAGAAGACCCCCCCACACACACACACAAAGTGACCATTGCTTAGGGGAATTTTGTTTAAAAAGTACCATTGTCACCCATGTGTGTATGTCCAACAAATGGAGTGCCTCCATTGGGGACCTCTCACGGAATGAAGCGCAACTTTAAAGGAACAGGAGTGGGAGGGGGTCTGTCATGGAATGTAGGGCAGGGGAAAGACAATACACTGAAAAAAGTCTTCCTGACAAAGTGACATGTATACCCATGTCAACTTGATTTGACAATGAGAGCACACATGATGGTTTGACATACATAATTGTTCTAGGATATTCCGCTAGATGGGGCAAACAACCATTTTGGTACCAGGATTAATCACTACCAAGAAGTACTACTAACACTTGAGACATTTGATGTACCTGTGTCATTTTGTTTTCATGAAGAATAGACCACTAAGGTCTGTAAATACTATCAATGAATGGTAGTGAATTCTATTTCATTGTTAAATTTGCATAAATAATCACTTGGACTGAGTTCAGTTAGACTGACTATAAGCTCCTCTGGGGGCACTTAAATTTTGCCTGGAGGGATTTTGGTTGAAAAGTACCCCTTTTTGCTTATAGAAGACCCCCCCCCCACACACACACACAAAGTGACCATTGCTTAGGGGAATTTTGTTTAAAAAGTACCATTGTCACCCATGTGTGTATGTCCAACAAATGGAGTGCCTCCATTGGGGACCTCTCACGGAATGAAGCGCAACTTTAAAGGAACAGGAGTGGGAGGGGGTCTGTCATGGAATAAAGGCAAGCAGATCAAATAATTATTGTGTCTTTTATTGCACAATCATACACTGTAAGTAGAACACTGCAATAATCAATCTACTGTTATAAAAGAATATATCATCATGAGGATTCACTGTTAAAACTTGAATATCATTTGAGAAGTTGTTATATCAGCATCCAGGCCAATAATAATACAAAAATGTACATAAAATTTTGTCAGAATATGGTATGGCTGCGGCAGATGTGATACAAGCTATCTGATGCAAAATTCTACATTTTCAAATCACTAAGATGTATGTTTGCCATATTTACAAGCTAAACAGTGCCTATTTACATTCTATATTATTCTTCAATTCTTATTTGAATGAGAAAGGTAAGGACAACCACTCATACCGACTTAGTAAAAGTCACATTTCCTATCAGATGCCAATTGGTATAAGGATAAGAAATATAACGAAGATCTCAAAGCTTTACCAACAAATGATTATATGACAAACATAATGATAAAAAAGTATGAAACATCAACTTTCAAAATAACAATATATTAATATAACAATGGATAGATGAGTACCCATTCAACAGAGAGCTTTACATGGTAAATTTACAATAATATTTAGCACCTTCGTCCAGGTTTCATGAATCGATTTATTCTCTTGCTTTTCTAGGAAAATATAGTGAGTCTTCTCATGCATAACACTGGTAACCAATAGTCATAACTCGCTCAATCTTAAATATTCCATGTACTCAATCCTCCTGACACAAGGAAAGTCGCAATAACATTTTATTCCCCTTGACATAAGCCTATGTACAGACAACAATTTCCACATATCATATATTATTTTACTTATATTTACATCTTTTCCCATCACCACTGAACATAATGTCTAGGTCCATCTCAAACCAAACAGACTATGCACTAAAGATAATCCATAATTTCATTCATATTTTTGTCTTGTCTGTTGTTCACAGAATTATCATTATTTTTATTAACATTATTTGTCAAGTCACTGATTTCTGCAGACTGTGTTGCTGTGGCCACTGGAGATCCTGGTGGTTCAGCTCTGTTAAATTCCTCTTCCTCTTCCTCATGGGTAAAGCCCTGGTTTGTGAGACTGTTGACACTAGCGCTGTAGTGAGACGCTACGTCACCAGTCCTTATGGAGTATTCCTCAAGGTGGCGCCTATGTTCCAATTGCCTTAGCCACCATTTGCTGTACTTCTCGTGTTTCCTGTGAGAAAAGGAGAGATTGGAATGAAATTTGATTACTCCTAACTAAGATACTTCTCCCTCCTTCTGGTTCTCCCCTGCCATTGCCAATGCCCCATACCCCATGTCGTTCTTAGTCTCGTTATGTCTCCCTTCTACCATTGTACAGCTGGTTACTTTTACTAGACATAAGGAAGTGGTCATTTTTTAACAACGGGGGGGGGGGGGGGTTGTTGGGTTTAGGGGGGGACAAAAAAATTTCAGACCCCTCTTGGGGGGGACAAAAATTTTTTTTGCCCCTTTTCAGCAAAAAAGCCCGCGCGCGACTGTAGAATAAAAGGGGGGATGGAAAAATTTCAGACTCCTGGGGGGGGGACAGAAAAAATTTCGCCTTGCACATGCAGAATTTCACCGACCCCCCTGTTGTTAAAAAAATGACCACTCCGTAAGCCCTTGATCCATAGGCCTATGCAGCTTTTTAAATATGCTTATCAATGTTGTGGCCCTAGTGAAATGCAGCAGTTGTGATGGAAAAGTCTATGAAAGAAAGGACGGAAGAGTAGTAAATAAAACCCAACAAAAACAGAAAAAAACACCACCTAACGCAATTGTGTTTTGTAGCAATAACCACTGGCATTATCTTGTGACTACAAAACGAGAATATTAAATTTCAATGTATTTTTCCCTCATTTCTATTTGAACATGCCGCAGAGAGCAAAAGGTCAACGATTGTTTTGTCTGAAAGTTTGTGGTACTGTATCTTAAAACAAAGCAACCACGCTTGTTATTTTCATGGCATGGTTGATTCTGGGTTAAGCGAATTAAGACTGATCAATGAGGATTGCCAGGAAAACGAATCGTGCCTTCCCTCATTCACATACAGGGGCCTATAAGGGCTAATTTTCTTATCCTTATGAGATTCAAATGGTGGCAGGGCTGCATATGCGTCATGACTACCACTGGACACAATGAATTAATGCACTATCAGTCCGTAAAGAGGTCTCCCTCCTTTATCAGATTACGTTTTACATGTACGTGAACTTGTTGCATAAAGATAAACTAGCACCTACCTTGAGTCAATGTACCAGACAAGGACCTTGATGAATCCAATCAATAGGAGAAGTCCACCAATAGCAAAACACACCAGGGCAACTGTAAAATAAAATAAACGTGAAATAATAAGGCTTCAGTCAAGTTCAATAACATAAGATCAAGTATAGCCATGATCATGATATGCGAGGGTTTAACACAGATCCCAAAATAATGAAATGGAAATGTTTTCATACTTTGGCTGGGGTCATGTAATGATAATAATATCAGAATAGTATATAAGTCAAAGTGTGGCATGTTAAGATTGATCTGGGGACTATGGAGACACAATCAGAATAAAGAGAAGTTGATTTATATTCTACTGTATATACCTCGAGTAACATACACTAAATGTCACCACGTCTATAGACTATGTTGTCAATGTGTTGTATTGTACCTCTCAGCCCCTTATGAAGCAGACACTTCTCACTACACATACAATAGCCTATAATGTCAACAGAAATTGCTTCCAGGGAGTAATCAACCCAACCAATAAGCAATATCCCCTTCCCTCTCCCATATAAGACACCCAATTATCCATGTATATAGACGGGTCAGAGCATCCATGCTCCCTCTTGATTAAAACCAGGAGATGGGATAGAGTGGGGTCCTATAAGGTGTCCACAGAAGTAATAATATTGTAGTTTATATCCTTCATGCCTGAACCATCATGATTCAGAATTTGCAATCGGCCCAAGCCATGTGGTCGCTATAACCCTGCTTGGTGGGAAAGCAATTCCAAGTACACTGTAGCAGGGGACGTAGGGAGGGATTGAATGAGAATGGCTAGTCGTTTCCAATCATGGCCACGAGGCAGTTGGGCCCAGCACTGGAGCTATTTTACCAAAGGGAATGTATTACAGCATGATGATCGAAATAATTACTTCCACATTTTTGTTCGATGTAAAAGTTCGTTCTTGAAAAGTCATATGCTTGCAGCATCTTTCAAATTAAATACCTAAGGGCTTAGGCTAGCAATAATTAGATAAAGGACATAGTTATAAGCTACTAATCTTTGTTCTCAATATATATGTACGGGAAAAGTTAGGTTTCCATGTTAACAAATTCTTTGAAATCATATAGGAGAGATAGATAGAGAGAGAGAGAGAGAGAGAGAGAGAGAGAGAGAGAGAGAGAGAGAGAGAGACTGAGAACCGACATCTCTATATCCATACAGGTTTACAGCGTAGCCGGGCTGGAAGAAAGTTGGGCTTTGATAAAGTAGCGTCAGTTGAGTGAGTAGTATAATTATGGCAATGGTGGTTAATTTCTGGCTGCAAAGTAGTCCTTCCACATAAACAATCTATTATTAGATATAATATCGCCAGTTTTATCAACAAGATAAATTTGGCAATGTTAAGAGAAAATGTTAAAAAAATACCTATAAATCCAATATCTAAGTCGTTATCAGCAGCCACGGTAGAGTCCTGGACAATGACGATTGTAGATGACATGGTTGTGGAAGGAGTAGTTGTGGAGGTCATATTGGACGGCGGCATCTTGGAAAAATGTCCGTTGAAGGATCTTTGAGAGTGGGGGCTTTGGTAGTTCAGATTCTCAGTATGACGATTGGTGTTCACTTCAGCTAGATAACGGTTTGAGATCACAGCAGCTCATCATGGGGCTGTATCCAGATCTGTAAATAGAAAAAGGAAATGATGTGTTAAGATTTTGAAGAGACAGAATTTGGAGCTCATGATAATCAGGTATATCAACCTCATGTAGCTATATTTTCCAACAGTGTTACCCGAATCACATGATGTCATATTTTAGTCTAGACTAATGCAGTGATAAAACCTAGTTTATTATAGTATTGCGTCAAAGGGCTTCGGGTCCAGTTAGATATCCACTAATCAAGTTAGAATCCATAACCTACCCCCCTAAAAAGTCTGGCATGACATCTCAATGCTTTTAATTCATTTACCTGCATAAACACAAAATTGTTACCGGTAAATTTATCGCCAGAAAAGGGGCACCATGTGTACAATGTTATAACACACTATCACTATGCGGGGGCTAAAAGGGTCATTTTGCCGAGAAATATATTTAATCCAACAGAGAGAAAACTCACATTCAATATCTCCTCTCTATGTGAGTGATCCTATGAAATGTACTCCTAAATATCTCTTCTCCTAACCAGGCAATGTTGAGGGCAATGATCGTGATACGAGAATGACTATTTCTACTTCTGACTGCTACCTTTATTGGTGCTCATAACAGGATGGGTGTGTTGTTACGGCTCTCCCCTTTAAGGTCAGAGAGTGGACGACAGATAGCGAAAATGCTGTTAACAATGCGTGGCTCGGCTTTCTCTTGTCTTTCCAATAACCAGGTAAGGGGGGGGGCTGCTGCTCCAGGTGTGAACAACCTTCACACGTTCGTTGTTAGTTATGAGAGGTGTGAACATAGGTGTTTGACAGTTCATCATTTTGGCGGTACGGTTATTAGGTCTGAAATCGCAGTTAGCCCCTGAACAATTGCTACAATATTAAACATTGTGCAGGGACTTATGATTTCTGTGGTAAAAAAAAAGTATGAATAGTCAAAAAGTTTACACTTTCATGAATTTGACCATGTTAGGCTTGTATAAACTAGATATGGCCGAACCTGCTGTAATTTTATTTTGGTCAGGATAACGGATAAATTTTGTAGGCTTAAGTTGGCTTCAATGTAGTATTTATAATAAATATCAATATCCAAACCCATACAGAGTCACAGAAAGACAAGAGAAATTAACCCTAAACTCTACATATAAATTCATTATCTAAAAAGCAGCTTGTAGTCATCTATATATAGTTGCTGCCCATGGAGGCGGGACTGGAGGGCATTCCAGGGCCCATCATCCCCAGTAGCATAACTCCCCATCCTACTGGAGGGCCTAAAGTCTTTGCCTCCAGGGCAGGGCAATCATCACACACCCGGGATTAGTTCACTGATAGGGGACGCCCAGATACCTCGGTAGGGATTAGGCTAGCGATAAGAGATCGCACACTAACCCCTACTTAATTAAGATGGCGTCGACAGAAAGGAAACGACAGGACAATCCATGCGATGAAAAATTGGCCGTACTGTAAATCCCACTTCCCATGGCCATTGATTTTTCTTGCACGTTTTGGATTTTGCTTATGGTCGCTTAGTTCTTTTGTCTTACTATAAGTTGGCTACAATATTTTTTAATATTCATTGATTTGATTTATCTTTAGAAAAAAATACAACAATAAACACGAAACTTTCCCTTTCTATTTTCGAACCCGCATACGTTGATGGTCCGCTCGTGGCCCCTCTTGAAAAAAGAGGAACTATATCCATGCTTAGGGCATGTCCCATCATTATTCCATTAGAGAAAACCTTACAATTTCCAAACGGTTGCTGAACAATTCTTCATTACTGTACTGGTCATTCGATGCGTCGAGGAATTTATCAATTTTGGCTTCATAGTATGACACAGAAATTTACATAAACCATCGTGTAAATGCATAATCATCTATGGCTGAACTATTTCCCATTAATCAATTACGGTGTCACATCACTTATTCTTAATCAAAACTTTGTCAAAATGGGCGTTTATTTTGAGACCTCAGCGTTCATACGGACCAATAATGTCGCATCCCCCTCGTGGCCGAAACTGTTGGCAGGTGCCTAAAACAGATAACGCGCGATGAGTGATTAGGCCCTTATCAGGCAATCATCTGTCGACAGGCAGTAAACCGGGGCAGTACCGGTAAATACCGAGGGTAAATCTCTGTGGAAGATTATGACTGGTCTGAAGGTGTTTTCTTGGCTAGAATCATGATGTTACTGCATGAAATGGGGGTTTAATGTGACATTCTGTGAAATGTTGATAGGTAGGCTTTATAGGTTTAGGCTATCTGTTACAAAAGATCATTATTTCAGTTAAGCTTTATGTGTTTCAAATCCATCCCTGCAACACCGCTCATCCATAATCTCCTGTTCATCTGACACCTCAACCAAAGCCAGCAAGAGAGTGCCACTGGAACTGGACAGAATCAGAGAGAGAGAGAGAGAGAGAGAGAGAGAGAGAGAGAGAGAGAGAGAGAGAGAGAGAGAGCTAGATGCAGTCTGATAGAGAGACAAAGAGAGAGCGAGAGCTAGATGCAGTCTGATAGAGAGACGAAGAGCGAGAGAGAGAGAGAGAGCTAGATGCAGTCTGATAGGGAGACGAAGAGAAAGAGCTAGATGTAGTCTGATAGAGAGATGAAGAGAGAGAGAGAGCTAGATGCAGTCTGATAGAGAGACGAAGAGAGAGAGCTACATGCAGTCTGATAGAGAGACAAAGAGAGGGAGAGCTAGATGCAGTCTGATAGAAAGACGGAGAGAGAAAAGAAAAGGAGCCAAGAGGACAGAGGGTGATTGGAAGAAAGAGATAGATGGGTGAGAGAAGAAGGGAGACGAAATAACACACAACAATGCAGAGGTTTAGTTTCTGGTTATCTTTTACACAATATTTATTTAGTTTTCTCCTCTAAGTTAAACGTTATTGAGAAATGACCCCCTCCCCGAGCTTATCTCCTGCTAAGTGTACTTTTCACTATATATACCTTGTAATGTAGGGTGTCCTTCAACCATACTCTAAGGTAAACTTTGCAGGCAATGAGTGGTGAAGCTAGTTCAATCTAATAGAGTGGCATCTTTATTCTGAATAACACTATATATATATATATATATATATATATATATATATATATATATATATATATATATATATATAGATCATCTCTCAGTATTGCTACTATATGGACTGGAGCTGGCAGTAGGCTTAGTGGTAAGTAGGCTTATTGTGTTTCAGCAAGTATGAAAAGGCTTTAGGACAGCTCAGGTACCAGTCCTAGTACATTTTCTGGGGAGTATGCCCCACTTACAAGTACGAAATTTGAAAGTACACACTGAACATGCTAGTACAGGACTTATTGTCTGATTCAAATGTCCAACTTCTAGTACTACTTACATGAATGCTGGACTTGCGTCAACGCAAGTTTGTACCATACTTACATTTTTGCAAATTTTTAGTGATTACCCCTATCACTCACTATACACTGTATCTAGTTATATATATGCTTGAAGCAACACCTCAAAATCCTACTTGCTGCCTACTTGTAATTCCACCTCAAAATTGCGTAACCCCATAATCGTAGCTATTGGAGTAACAGACCACTTTTCACTGATCACTGCAGATATCTGCTTGAAAGATTCTGATATGAACGTGTGTAATGGAGGAGTGAACTACGTATTCTGAGATGGGGTTCATGCGCTGGGATGGTCTACGCATAGTCATGAGAAAATGACATTCTATATGGAGGTGATTGTTTCACCTTTTCGCATCAGAAAGTGATGATTCTGCCTAATGAGACATCTACCTCTGGCGTTGAGCAATATCCCAGACCCAACAGTAAAGGGTAAGTTCCCTCTATCTGTAGATAATCTACACATATATGTGAGACCAATGCACTGCCATCTGTACACCTCTATACACTGAATCGGATCAATGCTGGCCCTCTAGAGACTTGTCCTGACATCTCTTACTTCAGGTCTCAAATATAGGGAACAGTGCAAGCTGAAAGACCTTCTGGGTAGGCTTCCGGTTCCGGTCCCTGGAGGCGTCAACTGACTGGTGTCTACATGTCTACACTGTACTGTCAGGTACAGGGTCGTGTTAGTAGGAGAAGGGTACCATTTTCATCTCAGTAAGAACAGGGAGGAGGATTGGTGAATGTCCATGCAAATTATGTAAACAATTTGTTGAAAGGGGGAAATTTGTTCATACTCTCTCATCCTGTTTGAAATATAAGAAAGCATAGGCTGAAATGGAGAAATCACTTTTTCTAATCCACCAACCCCCCGTGGATTTGATTATGACCATTCTCAAAGTGCGGGATATCAGATTTCAAATTATGAACACCTCAGGGTGATTTTTTTTTTGGTAAAGGTGTATTGTGTTTATCATTATATATACCAGTGACTTCTAAAGAGATACAAGATCACTAACGATCAACGGAATCAACAGGACTGTTTTTAATCCAAAATAATCTTTGTGATAAAAGCTTTGTACAGCCTGCATAAACAATGCCACTTTCAATTGAATTGATGTGCCATGTTGCCTTAAATATAATAAGAGGCTTGAGAGAGTTGGGGGACCAAAAGTGAAATGGCTTTATATGCACATTACCCAGGGGTACATGAACTACAATAACCTAGGTATCACATACAACTGCTTATCTTAATGGAAAATTGGCTGGATTGATATTTCAGGTCTGCTAATGAGAGCATTTCGTTTAAACTCTGTCTCAGTTGTATATGAAATGCTTACCAAACACATTACAATGATTTAATAAAAAGGTGCACCCTGAGTTGAAGGTGTATAAGGCGCAGTTGGGGAGAGGGAGGAGGGTCAAATTTGGGCACTGCTTATTTCCCTATAGGAGCCACGTCTTCTTTGTGAGACTTTTACAATAAGTTCACTTAGATGTTGCTAGAAAACATGCCATTTTCAAAGTCATCACACCAATATGCGATATTGAATTATCATTGTCTTTTGCTGTTATAATTCTGTATATATGAATCAGGAGCGTTATATTTAGACATCATCTGTAATTGAAGACCATAATATTACCGGATATATCTCATGATGAGTAATAATGTATAGGTTTATCTGTATGCCCCTCTTGATACCCCTGTCCTATTATCATTGTGTATTGGGGTTGATAAAACCATGAGGTCCACTGGTACTGAGCACATCTGGTCTGGCCTCCTAAATTAGGTTATCCTATATCAAAGACTGCCTTGGGCCACATGCTGTCTCCTTCCCGTAACCTCCATCTTTGAAGTCTCACAGGAACCACACCCATTCTGCTGCCACCGCTGAACAGCTCCCTGGTGGCAGCTCCTGAGAGCAGCCCCCTACTTCCAGAAGTCACCTTGCTAGAAGTAATGGCCAGTGAGACTTCTGGTAGGCTGCTCAAGGTTGAGGGTAAATCGTGATTTTATGCGAGGTCTACGTTCAATGGCATAATAGCTATCCTGGGACAATGAGAGGGAGGGAGGAGTGCTAGCAGAACGGCAGGATGCAAGAGAGGAACTGCTGTCTCTAATACTCTGGACTGCTTTCCCCTCTAGGTAGAATTGATTTGATTGAATTGCAAATCACATCATTTGATTTAAAGGTGATAAAAAGGACCACGAAAGAAGGAATGATTTGATAGAGAGGAATATCCTCAGGCACTAGCTGTAAAGAACCATACTGAGAAAGGCACCTCAAAGGGAGGGTAAGAAATAGTGCAATTTTGAAATAGGCAACACATCCATTGAAGAACTCCTAATTAGATCTCAGTAATTGTGTCAGAGCCATTGTAATTACAACTACAATAAAGTAATGAGCTTTAAAAGGAAGAGGTGTACATAGTGGCTAAGGTACTGGTGATCCAATATCTGAGCAGAAGCTCTATGTGAATGTGAAAAATGAGAGTTGATGGGAGAAGTGAAGGAGGAGGCAAATTAAAATGAGATGCTTCTAGGAAAGGTTTTTGACCTCAAGTGTTATTCTCTGAAAAGGTAAAGCACAAATGGCCCTATATGTAACAACAGATATTGAATATGGTTTCCAAATTGGGGGGGGGGGGCTAAATTCACACAATCTGCTATTTCCTGAAACTGCATTCAGAATCCCTGTCAGTCATTTCAACACTGGGCTAAAGCTGAAACCTTTCAGGACCATTCAGGTCTCAGAGCCCATGACAGCTGTCATGATTTGCCATGTGAGTTGGGGAATTACTACGGTCTCACATTGATTAATCCTTTGGCTCCCTTCCTTGATCAGGTTCAGATTTTCTCTGTCAGTGCTATTCTGAATATGGCTTGTTCATGGAGAAGGATCGTGCCAGAGGAGAATTTTAGCTGGACATGCATGGAAATTGCACTTGCTATGTAACCAGGTAATTATTACTCTATTTGTATGTACAAAACAGTCGATATTTCAAACGATTTTTGGGAGTAATTTAGATAATCAATTTGGAAGTACATTGAATGCAAAATATTTTCAAGACTGGATTGTTATATAGCGGTATCCAATGCCAGCTATACTTAAAAACATCAAGAAGACAAAACCCCATTTTTCCTTTAAGGCTGCGCAGACTAAGGGCAGACAAAAGCAGAACCTTTTGCTCGGACAAATAGACTTCTTGTCCACCAGTGAGTGTCCCATTAGAGTAATAAATCTAGAGTAAGTGTGGTTTAGGTTGGCCAAGGTGGCCTTTGCCAACTTGTGCTTTACCACCTCGGTTTTCTCATCTCTTTCTGTGATCTCTACACTCTGCATACAAAACATACATCCTCGTAAATGATTCTAAACTACCACCATTCCATGGATTTCATGGCAAGAACAAAAAAACAGGAAGAAATAAAAAGCATTCTCGTACATTTTTTACCTGAAAAAAAAAAACAACAACCAAAACACAACACTCATACATCTGCGGTTTCATAGTTTCGTATGGCATTTTTTTTTTCTCCAGGAAAACATTTAACATTTCTAACCTCCATCTTGACAAAAAGAAGAACCTTAGCTAGAATGGCATACATCTCATCCTAACGTTGGTGGCCTGGGGCAATAGCGTAACTGCTGCTATCTCCCCCTGTAGGACTGTGCCCAGTGAACCTTCCATTGACACAGGGACAGGGACAGGCTACTAAACTAGGCTCCATCACATGCATTTCACATATCCTATTCAGACTTATAGAGTACTGCAGATTTCAACCGATCTCTGATGTCCGAATAAAAGCTCCAACGAGAGTATTTTATGATACATGTATGTGTAAGTGATGCTTCAGAATATTCTGTTGGGCCCTCTGTTTCACTTAGTCTTGAAGCTCAGCTTGAGATTAAGAAATCACTGAAAAGTCAATAGATTTATACACCTGGACTAGCATGAATCACTGATCATCTTTATACATTTGTACTATAACCAACATCCTAAAATGGGATGATTCACCATGCGTCTTATCAAGGATAGGTTTCTTTATCATACTCTGCATGCCATTGGTTCGATTTAGACTCCCAAATTGGGTGCCACTTTCTGATCAATATAGTGCGAAAAACGCTCATGGAACCTAATACATGGGTTCTCCAGCACTGCTGGATCTTTACCCAGCTGTCAATGGTTAGGCCCACAGGGGTAAAGGCATTGGTGCCAGATCTTCATCCAATCTTAGGTATAATGCTGTCAAATCAGAATTGCGAATTTCAGCTACACACATTCTGAAAAGCTTATGCTTTTCAGTTACCAACACTATGCTAGTGATAGAACTTGGGGAAATGGTCTGACCTGGGGCTAACTCACCACCCCACGAAGATTGCGCCATGTGGAGCTACCAAAAAGGTTCAATCTATAATGTCCTTGCTTATTGTGCACCAAGCCTCCTGCTCAGGTCTAAAAGCCAGAGTGATTGCATGCGGCACATGGCTCAGCAAGATTGAAAAAGAAACTGCCACTAGAATAGTCCTCATTCTGGGAGCTGGTTATTGAGTGTACCCAATAAAGCGTTGGCAGCCAACTGTGTAAGGTAAGGCTGATTTTGGTAGACTTTGAGTGTACCACTGCAAGGAAAAGCATATTTAAACAGACTTGAGCTCTTACAAAAGGCATGTGCATTTTACTTTGCATTTTTTTAGATCAAAAGTCCACAGAGATGAGGTAACAAAACACATTGTATATTGCATAGTAGCAACGAGGGTACTCTGTAAAGGAATGCCTCCATACGAAGAGCCTTGTCAGAAGACTTCAGATAAAACATCTCTTGCGGCCTTATGGTCCAGGGAGTATTGTAGAGTTTGTATAATGGTCAGCAAACAGTCTACCGTCAGGTTTTGTATCCCTGCTGTAGGTGTAATGTGTTAGCTGCATGAATGACTATAGTATGTAGAACAGAAGCATTCCGAGGAAAATGTTATCAAAATACCTATCGCTCTAACTATATCAAGCTCCTACAAGGAGGCAAACAGCTCTACAGCAAGGTACACAGTTATGACAATAACTAGGTGAATGTGGCCACTGGGACAGATTAATGACATAATTGGGATTGAAGATGAAGACTAAATGTAGTTTCCTTCTCGCCAGAGCCCATATACCAGGGGTAGAGACATGCGTTCATTCTATTTTGAATCTTCCCTATATCTCCTATACTCTAGATAGTTCAAGATAGGATTTGTATGGAATGCGTGTTCTATGATATAGGCCAGAAATTTGAAAAAGAAGGTTCTCTTCTACAAAAGGTACAAGTCGTCACCTCAACTGGCACAAGAAGGTCATAACTGCGTCAACACGGTAAAAGGTTCCTCCATGAGGGGTCTCACATACACTGCAAAAATGGTGTTTAGATTTTAAACATGTTTAGGTCTAAACATGTTTAAAACCTAAACATATACATCAGTTAGGTGTATCATTGACTACACATCTAGGAAAATAACACTTTTATTCTAAATACATAAACATTTTTGCTAAACATGTTTAGACGTTTAGAGTTTAAACAGTTGAATATTAGGTGTTTAGATTTAAACATCAATATGTTTAGATACTTGGATGTCAAATCCACACTAGGTAGCAGCACTACCTCTGAATGGACTATCTGCACACAGTTATAATCAATTGTTGTGACAAACATCCCCAAACTCCTTGTTTATCATAGTGTCATTTTATAAAATGTTATGAAAATAGACACAACAATATAAAATTAACTAAATTCAACTTACATCGCCATGATTACCATAAAATAATCAATGAGCTCCATGACTTACACCTATTTCGTGTTATATTGTAAAGTATAAAGCAATGCCCTTCCTGTCGAACTGTTGTACCTTCCCAAGTCTCCTATTCTAATGCAGTGTGTACATATATGAGTATATAGCTGTGGCTGACACCTTGGGAGACTTTGCAGTATAAATACCTGCTGATGTCCTGTAGTAAATGAGAAAACAAACAAAAGATATTGCTTTATGTTTTTAATGGATACATGTCTGCAAACCCTTACTTCCCAACAAATCACTTAGACATCTAAACACAAAAATTCATAAACATCTTAACGCAAAATTTCATCGATATCTAAACACAAATTTTGAACCTAAACACCTAGATTTCTAAACACTTGAGCTAAGCACATTGTTTGGCTAAACATGTTTAGGGAATTAATGTGATTACAAAAAACGTTGCAACAATATGTTTAGAATTGTGTTTAGGATCTAAACACCATTTTTGCAGTGTAGGTATTGTTTATCTTGGTGACGAGGCAATGACAGTGGTCTAGACCACACAATGGAAATCCTAAGGTATAAGGGTATATATGTGACATGCACTGGAAGAAGGGGTCTTAGAACCCCTGCACTAAGCCCCCTTTTCGCAGATCGTGTCACATATATATTTTGCATTGAAAACCTTTGATTTTAATCCCAAATGGAGAGGGATGATGAAATTGATCTAGTCTAGAATTATCTCTAATATGGAGGATGACTTGAACACCATTTGCATAGATCTGGAGCTTAATTCAAAACATCCTGGGATCACGACCCCAGCTATCTAAGGAATAAATCAGCCTTATCCTATTAAGCGATCTTAAGAGTTGACTGGGTTCACATATCCTAGCCAGCACTAAGATCGCATTGATGTTAGCCTCAGCCCTCCTACACTATTCCAAGAAGAACTGACTAGGCACAGGGGTAAGAGTCCCAAAATAAAGGAATAGCTGTGGAGTCACTCTTCTTCACAAGAGTGCTTATACCATCTTTCCCCGTCCCCATATGGGCTAACAAAAGAGCACAGGGTACAGTTGACCCCCATACAGTATTCAAGAGTTTGTGCCCTCCCCCCAGGACAAAGAGAGAGAAGGGAAGAATTACCTTACAGCGCACTTAACGCATGAGTAGCCCTAAGAGCCCTCAAGGACACTCAGCAAACATCCTCCCTCCCCTCTTTATATGTATGCAGCAGGCTATTCACTCTTTCGATCAGGAGTGTTCCCAGTCTCGGACGAGCCCAGACTGTACTATATACAGTCTGGGAGATTTATTATAGATCCATTCACATTGCAACAGGTTGAAGCGGGTGTCAAAAACTTACTTATGTTGTATCCTGACCCTAACCCTACAACCAAGAGAATATGCTGTTCCCTTGGCTGCTGATAAATTGATTGCCTGGCTAGCTCAGTTGGGAGAGCAGAGGTTTTCAAATCCAATGGTCGTGAGTTTAATCCCAGCCTAAGCCCAAATTTTGTAGTTGCATTGAGCCTGTTGGTTCTAGTAATGAAGTTGCAACAGGTATGGTCACAGGGGAACAAGCTTCATTTATAATTATTCATTAGCACATAGGGGAATGCACCAATCAGTGAGGCCACTACCTTATGAGAAAATGATCCAGGATCCTGGATCATTTTAGAGGAGGCATTGCAGTGATTTGATAAGAAATCTTCCAGGCCCACTATAGGGCTTGGAGGATCAAGGCTGGAGTGTTCCCTGTAAGTGCTCTTGTACTCAGGTGAAACCACTATGCATTTCTTTCACTAAGATCGCAGTGATCTTAGTGGTGGAAATGGAATAGTGAAGTGATCCCAGGACTAGCTATTCTGGACAGGCCTGAACCCACTGCATTGCATAGGGTAGACCAGTCAGGTCTTATGATATGTGCCTACATTAAGATCGCTGGGGTTGGGATCCCAGGATGTTTTGAATTAAGCTCCTGATCTCCTGTGGTACTTTTATGCCTCCTTCATCCTAAAGTCCTTATAGATCCTACTTTACGAATTATCAACCTACCCTTATTTAGGCTATTCAAGCAGTCTTCAAGGAATGTCACACAATCCACCTCTTTAAAATTCCTGTCATTGTTCCCCGAGAAATTAATTTGTAAGTCCTATACACTACTTGAGCAAATGAACCGTGGTATCTGAAAGGTGAAAGATTAGCATCCATCTCCTTGTCCTAAAGCATGTCGATATATGCTCTGAACATACCGGGTATGCAAAACAATAGAAACCCTATTGCTTTAGAACCTCCCGCAGTGAAAATAACTATCCTATGTTAATTTCACCCTAATTTATCTTTGTGGGCAGGCGTTCCTCCCTGATGAATTGACAGGTCACCTAAGGGCCAATCCCTGATCATTATTTCTACCCTAGCCACAAAGCTGCCATGAAAAGGCCGACAACCCCATTTGCAGCCAGTCAATATTCAACTGGCCTGTCAGGAAACCAGTGATGGTCACATTCTGATCGTAGCACCAACAGATGATATCTCTCATGTAGCAAGAAGCTATGTTTAGGGATTTGTTGAGTTTCAAAAGAAAAAACAATTGGGGATTGGTTGCGATTGAAATAAAAGAAATCTAAATTTTTAATAAGAATAAGAATTTATATACAAGGGTTTTAAAATGTCTCTTGTAGATATCATGATCATAACCCCCTAAACGTTGGAAATCAAATAGTAACCATAATATCATAAATTTCTTGTTATCAGGACCCATGCATTGAGATTTATAGCGTCGTTGAACCAAACTGTTGATTCTAGATCGAGTTATCATGTAGATCTAGGGCTTCGTGTCAATAAAACATCTTAAGGTGCCTGGAAGTGATGTCAGTAGTGAGTAGCAATATTGACATTTACACGTGGGCTTAAAGAGAGCCCTTAACGAGATGAAGACATAAATAACATTTAGGGTATCGCGCTTGAATACTCTGGTACCGCTTATGTTATGGCCATGGAAATCCCTTGACAATGGTTATGCTGGCCTTAACTACATCGGCGACGGAACCTTTAGGCCTACAGTCTAGGCCTATACTATAGAAAGTTGGGACAGACTCCCTCCGCACAGTAGACCGAGATGCCACTCATAGTCCACAAGCTGTGCTGTTGTAATGTGTTTGGAAGAAATGCTCATTTCTTGTAATCTTACTGTAATTTGAAATGATATTAATTTCTGTTCACCACTACTGTCACGTATGTGTTCATCTGCATATTTACACGTGTATGGCATGAATGATACTTGGTGACGCCGGGACATTGACATTCCACATTATGCAACGGGAATTTCCTGAAAAAAAACAACCTTTAAGCGATGTACAGTCTTTTACTATCGAGATAGTATGCCAATTTGCCATCCTGAGAAGCTAGCTAATCACAGGGGGTATATACACTGGCACACCAAGGAATACGGACGTAAACGCTGCTTCATTATATGCTACTCGTTATAGAAGAACAATGTGCATATCATACAGCCTAGAATGATGCTGGGTTGTACATCAAGACTTTTGTGTGCAATAAACTACATATCCTTACCCACCGACTAAGATATATGGGTGACCATTCACACTAGCCATCTCATGTGCACATACTTATAATATCACATAGAATGCCATGTCAACCGAGTCTGATGCGCAAAAAAAGGAATTGCTATTTGTATTATAGTACATGAGGGAGATATGGTCTTAGGAGGAATACCTTAGACATGCCCCTCAATAGAAGTAACTATAGCTTACATCAACGCGATTTGGGTTATTGCAGGAATTTCCTGAATGCCACTGGTTAAGCTAACAGGTCCATTAAACATTACCTATGACACCAAAGAATGTCCTGTTATAGGCAATGGTGAAAAACTGATGGGATGATAATGTATTATCTTCCAGATAGCAGCGTTAGAATAGGGCAGTATTTGTTGCTGTCGGTTATAACCCTTATGGTTTGAGAACGTTTGATACACTTCCCTTACTGACCAAAGTAAGGCTTCATCGATAATACACATCACACCTGGAATTGATAATGTAGAGTCTATACTTCATGCACTCTTAGCCTCAATTGTAAATGGGCTATAAATACTGCTGTAGTACATACAGTTCTCCTCAAGAGCATGCACTAAGAACATCTTAGAGTTAATCATCTCACACTACAATCTACTGTGTGGGGATTGATTTCTGTCACTTCACCAGCTAGAGAGCTTTGATTCATTTACTGCAGTACCTTACTTATTCAATTCAGAATAAATGAAACAAAAAAAAGAAGATTTTCATAAGGTATTATTATCCCTTTTATTACAATATCATTTGTGTTAGTCTTTCACAGACATCATTTGGGACTACAGTTACTGTCCGCTATCCTCCTTAGCTTTTTCTCATGTCCCATGAAACTGAGATGGGTTCACTACAAGCACACAACTAGTGGCAGAATTTATTAGGACAATATGAGTCAGATTTGAAGTATGCCCTATGGTTTCTATAGGGATGCAAATCAAGCTTATGAGAACATTCTGAAAATCAGAAATTTTCTGAGGGAATCTTAAATGAATATCCTTCATTTACAGCTTTTATTAACTATGTTCAACTTCTTGATACAGCACAAGTCAGCGATACCAACATATATAAATACCCTCAAGAATAATGAGTCAATCACATACCAATAATCAAACGACTTATTTCAAATTCTGTTATTTCCTAGAATACTTTATGGAAAAGTTCCATCCAGCTCTGGGCTTATGGCAAGATAGAAGTCCAAAGCCACGGCTGTAGGTCTGTACACATGTAACTCCGATCTTAAGTACCAAATCCACTGAGACGCATGGGCCTGCGTGCGTCAAAAAAATGCATTGGGGTCTATGGCATTTTTTGACGGGTTCACACTCATGCGTCTTAGTGGATCCAGCCCATTATTAATGTAATATCCACTGGGAAATGAGAGTGCAGATGAGGGGAAAGGGCCCTCCCTGCGGGATTTTTAGTACTGTGTTTGGCCACTGGGGGAGCTACAAAGGCCATAAATGTGAAAAATAGGCCAAAAATTACTTTTATGTTCTTTCTTATAATTATAGATAAAGATGGTTTTCTCAAAAACATTCTATTTTCTGGCACTTCCTGTCTATTTGGAATGTAAATGGAACGTTTTGAATCCAAAAAGAGGCTAAAATAGGGGTTCTCAGGTAAATGTGTTTCCATGGCAAGCAAAATAAATGTTCCAAATAGAAAAAAAAAATAATGATAATTGATAGAATGATTCATCATGATTCATATGCTGAAAAAACATATAGATAGTATTTCTAGATCCAAAACTGTGCCCAAAAGTATGAAAAAGTTTGGTCATTTTTGATTGGTTATTTAAATCATTATGCTAATTAGATGCCAAATTTAATGCAAACAATGAATAATACAGCTTATTGCCTATATTGATACAGTTATGTCATTCCATTTTTGTGAAGCAGTATCTCCAAGACCAAAAGGGCTATCTGCAAGGGTGATACCTCATTCTAAAGCTGATAACTTCAATTTTAAATGTCACATTTCACGTTGGAGGACCCTTTCCCTCATCTGTCCACAGTTAAGTACATGTATTAGCCTGATGACCAATATTTCTAATTTACAGATAGGATAAAGCCAGAGAGATAATACATGTAATGCAGATACAAATATATATTCAAACACAAGTGAAAAGATGGGGGAAAACCTGCATCCAGGGGGAAATGGCTTTTTGAAGTTGAAGTCATGTGCTTTAAAATGAGATATCTTGAGCTAAAATATTCCAGGTAGTTCTTCTGTAATTGCTTGTCAAACCTAGGTTGGTGTGAGCAATTGAAAAATGCAAATAAGCCCTAATTACATTATATCCTAGCTTAAATAGTGATAATGCAAAAAATACAGATTTGTGGAAAAATAAACAAAGAAATGTGATTTTTTTAATCATAAAATCGGTTCTAGAGGGAATTTTCTGGGTCTGTTTTCGGTTCTGAATTCCTAATGTAAATATCCAACACATTTGTGCAAAGATTTCCAATTAGAATAATGGTGTGGTTTCCATGGCATCCAGAAATTACCATATATGCTAATTATCTTTGTTTCCATGGCAACAGATGTCTTTTTTGCATTCCATAAATGGGACGTTTTCAGAAGAATTGGAATAATTCTGAGCATACCACTGAATTCCCCATCAAAAATTGATTTAAGCCATTTTTTGGTATATTTTTCAGTATTTTACTCATACACTGCCTACTGGTGGCGAAATGCAGAACTAAAAATCCTGCCCCCTGGATGCAAGTTTTCTCCAGATGGGCCACACAAGTATACATAGAAAATAAAATAACATTGTAGACTAGGCATGTTAGGTCTATGCACTTTGGTAAAGCTGTCCCAGTATGCTGGTTCCTATACATATTGGAGAAATGCCATCTGTAATGTCATAATCCAAAGACTGATTCTCTCAGAATAAGTCTAATCCATTTTATATTCGATATTGTGCCCATCATAAATACAACCATACAATGAAATAGGCAGGTAGCGGGATGTATTTTCAATCTTATTTCTTGCTACCTATTTAATAGATTTTCATATTCCCTCTATAAAATAAGCCGAAAACGGTGGCTGGAGATAAAGATATGCTGAGAGTGACGAATGCTGGCTCCTGGTAGACTATCCTGACATACCTTACTTTTGGTATCAAATATTGGGAGCAATGACTGTGAGCTAAGAGAACTTCTGGTTAGCCTTCAGGACTGTACCATCCCCTTGAAAATATCAGCCGAATGGTGTGTACTTATCTACACTGTACTGTCAGGTACATGGGTTGCGGTAGGGAGAGGGATAATGGGGTGTTCATTATCTAACAGCATGGGCTAAAGAGTTGGGGGATATCTGTGTAAGTGGACACAAAAGAATTTCAGGACCCTCTTTTTGAATGAAAGTAATACACAGACTCCTTCACAGGGGATTAGTTTGATCATCTTGTCTGCATCCCTATCCTCTTGCCCCTTATTGATAAAAATTGAATACTCCGAAAGGGAGGAGAATCATGTGATGGACGAGAATGGTCTGTTTATGAATTGCATGGAACTTTTAATCACCCTCGGCTGAAGAAGTAAAGTTAAATTTACTGGCCATCTTAGGGGACAAATGTATTATAGCTTTCAATACAAAGAGATGACCAGAAGAAAACAGTTTCTTCTGTTCTTCAATTCATTCATTCAGAAGTGCATCTCTGTAGTTCTTTCCCATTGATGGACAGGTTTGGTAAAAGCTTACTTTTTCACATCACATGCATAATCTAGCACCTACTGCAAAAAATGGCAGCAGGTGATCTACTGCCATTTTTAGCAGTAGGTGCTAGATTCTGCAGTAGGCATTTTAAATTGCTATGATGAACTTATATTAAAAAGAACATTTTAGAAGCATGTGTATTCTGAAGATCATTCATAGACCTACATATTTTTGTACATTTCATTCATTATGATATCTATCATCACTCTATAAATTCAGCTTTTGTGATGGAAATCTGGGAAAGTTGGTGATCCAAAAGTGTAGGCAATTTGTGGTGTCTTAATCATAATTTTTGGTCAAATTTGAGAGTAATATGTGCAAGGTCATTATCCTATCTACACCCATACAGGTTCTCAGGTATCTAACTTGGTGCATTAGCAAGAAAATCTCAATCATTTGATATAAACATTAATAATCAATAATTTTCATATCATCTGCTAAATATAGGGGCATACACCATATTTGGCAGTACCTGCTATATCTAGGGTACATGCCATATTTTGCAAGGAAGACCTACTGTGTGTAGGGACATATGCCATATTTAACAGTACCTGCCATATCTAGGATACATGCCATATTTTGCAATGGAAACCTGATGTATTTCGGGATATACGCCATATTTGGCAGTACCTGCTATATCTAGGGTACATGCCATATTCCACAGGTACTGCAAAATATCACAGAGCTGCAAAAATTCATGGATTGACCTAACCTGTTGATGGAAATTACATTTTGATGTTTTAAAGAGAAGGCTCCCTCTTCTGGCAAAGAGGGCTCCTCAGTATTGCTTCCCTAAAATTGCCTCTTTCAAATGGTGGACTAGATACGCATGCATTATTGGGAAAGTTACAGGTTCCTTTTGCTTAAGCTTCAAGATACCTTCAGACTCTCTTGTAAAGGACGCACCTTGCATAAACCGCTTCAGCATAGGTTCTCAAATTAATGCAGGTTTTGTCTTTAAGAAGCTCTGAAATTTAGAATTCCACACAATTTCATGTTTCAAAGAATTACAGGTCCCATATAAACGTAGGGCAAATCACAGGATAAAATGTATCACCGTAGGTGTGCTGAAACACTGTAAAACAGGCCACTATGGGAAGATGACCCTGACTTCATGCTCTAAACCATAAGGCACCTGGCACTTAACTTTTGATGTTTTATGCTGTTTTATAGTGCTTGCACATACATAAGGCAATAAGGAAAATGAGAGGGCGGAAGAAATGCTAGCAGCAATGTCGGATGCCAGAGAGGACCAGGTCTACCAGGAGACTCTACCAGAAGTAAATATAATAGCCAACACACCTGATCAACAGATCCTTATAGAAACCTTTGATCATTTTCATTTGGTTCAACTAGTAAATGAGGTAACGACCACAGCAGGCACTAAAACATGTATCGACCTTATTTTTACAAACTGTACCAATATTACTTCAAGTGGTCCACTAAATATACATTTATCTGATCATTTACCGGTATATGTACAGAGGTACCAAATACATGTAAAAAAAGAATTATAGAACTTTCTTAGGTAGATCATATAACAAACTTGACATAGAAAAATTTTATACAGACTTGGAAAAATGTAATTGGGATCTTTTTAATCAGACTGATGATCCAACTATATGCTGGGTTATATTAGAAACTATGATAAAAAGAATGCTAGATTTACAATGTCCTGTAAAAGGTTTAAAAGTTGTCGATAAGTCCAGCCCATGGATGTCCAATGAACTTCTTGAAAGAATTAACAACAAGAATATGTTACTAAAGTTAGCAAGGCAACATATGGATATTATCTCTTGGCATAGAGCCAGAGAGTGTCGAAATGTAGTGAATCAAGAGATTGAACATGCCAAGGAGACATATTATTCCAATTTATCAGAGATCTTCAAAAATGATACAAAAAAAGTTTGGAGTACGATGAAGGAAATTTTCCCTTCAAATAAAAATACAAACAAATCTATTATGTTAACAGATGAAAATGGCCAGGTAATCTTGATGAATGATACACCTACTTACATTAATAACTTTTTTGCGGAGATAGGACCCAGACTTGGTGAGCAACACAACACTATATTTAATTTTAAAGGTACTCGCTGTGAAGTGGATATGCCAGATATGAACTTCACTGATGAAGAAATTATTGAATGTCTTCAAAACATAGATATATCTAAATCTTCAGCCATAGACTATTTATCTACTGATATATTTAAGAAGTCAATGCTGAAGTTTCCTCAGAAATTTATTAAAATTATTAATCTGATTACTAATACTGGTTAAATACCAGATAGCTGGAAAATTGCTACTGTAACTCCTCTACCAAAAGGTGGCGATCCGTCCAATGTATCTAATCTCAGGCCAATTAGTGTTCTACCTGTTCCGGGCAAAGTACTAGAGAGACTCATTCAGAATAAATTAAGTTATCACCTAGACAGATACAATATTTTATCAAAAAATCAAGGTGGCTATCAAAAATGTAAATCTACGCTAGACTCTATATCAGTATGGGTTGAAGATGTATTAAAAAATAGAAATAATGGTAACATGACACTGGCTGTTTTTATAGATATAAAAAAGGCATTTGATTCAGTAAACCATTTAATATTATTATATAAACTTGAGCAATATGGAATTAGACATAGAAATCTGACTTTGATTGAACATTATTTGTCCAAGAGACAACAATGTTCTATAGCTAACCACATCCCTTCTGAAAAGGCTAATTTGACAATAAAAATGTATAAGATGCATATCATCCCTATCATTGATTATTGTGATATATTGTACAATGGAGCTAAAGCTGACCTACTATTAGAACTACAACGACTACAAAACAAATGTTTAAAAACCTGCTTAGATGTTCACCTACTGACTCCAACCAATTTTGTCCATAGAGAAACTGGTACTCCCATGTTAGAGCCTAGGAGACATCATATTAAAATGCTAGCTTTTAAAAGATCTACAATGGAAAAGTATATCAAACCTAATGTAAGAATTACTAGATTTTCTAGCGCACCTGTATTAAATTATGAAAAAATCAACTGTACAGTATATGCCAAGTCACCGGAATGTCTGTGTGCTCAAACCTGGAACAGTCTAGAAACTAACAGTAGAAATGTGAGAGACGTGGATAAATTTAAGGCTATATCTAAGAAAGTCTTAATTGACTCTATTAATGTATAATCAAATCAGACCTTGCCAATGCTTGCTGTATAAATTCTATTGTAAAATGAACAGGGGGGGGGATATAATTATTATTGCAGTTAAAGTAGATTAAGTGTCCCAGATTGTTCAAAAAAATTGTTATTATACAGTCATAATTTTTATGAGAAGTGGTAGGAGTTTATATGGCCAGATCATAACAACATTTTTTCAAATGACGATCTGGTCATTAACTGTTTGGTCATGTCATTACTACGATAATTATCCTATAAATGGGTAATTAATAATGTATTATTGTATGTACATAGGCTAGTGATCTCATTGGAATTATAATCAAATATGTTTGACCGTATGTATATGTATAAACTGCGCCTATGCAAACATGATGAAATATCTTTAGACCAAATAAAGTTTAAATTTGTTCAAAAAAAAAAAAAAATCTATACAGGAAGTACAAAAAGGGAAGTACAAAAATATGTGACCCATCTGGAGAAAACGTGCATCTGGGGGGATTTTTAGTTCTGCATTTGGCCACCAGGAGGTAGTGTATGAGTAGAACACTGGAAAATATACCAAAAATGCCTTAGATCAATTTTTTATGGGGAATCCAGTGGTATGCTCAGCATTAATCCATCTCTATTGAAAACATTCCATTTATGGAATGCAAAAGAAACATCTTTTGCCATGGAAACATAGAAAATAAAACCATAGTGTTGTAGATTTTAATACAATAGTAGAGAATGGTCCTGTGAGACATGGCGCGGCGACTTGTAATCTTGTGTCTAGTTTCAGTTGGTGAGACAGATAGGGCATACTATCATCTGGGCTTTTGGTAGTATATAGCACAAATTCAACCTGAACTACCCACTGCAGCTAAGTACTAATAGTCTGTCCATTCTGCATGCACCTCACTCAGCTGCCACAGGGACCTGTCTTATTCAATGTTCAATGCCATAGTCAACAGGTGTGTCATTATGAGTGTACACTGTCTCAGATTGCCAGGAGCCTGCTCTGCCTCCCCGCCCCCCCCCCCCCACACACACACCCAACTGTCAATCACTTGTAATAGTCTGTACCTCGTTACGGGCCAGTGGTCAGCAAACCGGCCAGATCACTCCACCTCTCTGTAGAGGGGGAGCACAGTGTAAGTACCTCGGTGTACATACATGTTTTCAGTGTTCCACAAAATCGTTTATATAATGAAAGGAATAATCAAATTAATCTTTCATCACCAATAGTAGATACATATTCTGAGATGACATTATTTCAATGTAAACTAAAAATTTTACACAGAAAAGAATGTAGCAGTTCCACAAGGTGGCCTTACACTTCAACCTCCTCTGATTTACAAAAATGCACATATGGCAACACACACTTTAGCACTGATTTCTCCATAGAGATCTTTGACAGTGAATACTTTGTTCAAATACAGAAAATATGATCCAATTGTACCATAACCCACTGAGATAAAACCTGTACTACATATATATAGTAGTTTCAAAACGAACAATTCTAAAACAAAGGCTACAGGGATGCATTTCTGAATCTTAAAATGCTCTAATGCTAATCTGCCATAGGGCTCCAAATGATGAAATGTCTTATCTGCGAATAAAATCAAAAGTATGAGATATATTCTGAAAATTCCTTCACTGATAAGTAAAGTACACACACTGTTGTTATTACATTAGAATAGTGAGCAGGAATAGTCCATAGCAGAGGAGCCACAAACAAAAATAGATTGCAAGGCCTCCATATCCCTTACACCGTGGCGACTGTGAACCATACACTAGTCTACTCATCTCATGAGTAGTACTCACTAGTCGCCGCGCTAATTAGCATATATGGCAATTTCTGGTTGCCATGGACACCACTCCATTATTCTAAATGGGAATCTTTGCCACAAATGTATTGAATATTTACAAAAGGAATTCAGAACCGAAAACAGCCAAAAAAAGTCCCTCTAGCACCGATTTTATTATAAAGTATATTTGTTTACTTTTCCACAAAATTGTATTTTTCACATCACATTTCTTTGTTTATTTTTCCACAAAATTGTATTTTTTTGCATTATCAGTATATATAGTTTAAGCTAGAATATAATGCATTTAGAGCTTATTTGCATTGTTCAATTGCTCACGACAACCTAGGTTTGACAAGCAATTACAAAAGAACTATCAGGAATGTTTTAGCTCAAGATATCTCATTTTAAAGCATGATGACTTAAACCTTAAAAAAGCCTCCCCCCGATTTGACAGGTTTTCCCCCATCTGGTCACATATAATATTTTAAAATTTGAACAGACACCATTTTGTAAGTATTTTGCTTATGTATGGAAAATAACACTTCCGAAGTCTGAACAATAAAGCCCACCCTTTAGACAAATTATTTCAAAAGCATTAGGATAAGATGTATAGCATTTTCATAATTTAACCCCCACCTTAATTGAAATAAGGCTCTTCACAAAATGGCTTATTTGCTATTCTTGAGTTGGTGTCCCTAGGCTCCCTGGAGAGAAATATATCCTTAGAGAGACAGAGCAACTGAAGATCTCTCCCACATACATTGACCACACAGGGACAGGCCATCAGACCAAGCCCCCTTACTGGCATCACATATGCCCTATCCAGACATTTCAATTTCAGTAAAGCAGTTACAATTTCAGTAAAACAGATTCCATCTTTCATGTAATACTATTCAGGCTTATTCAAGATTTAGAAAACATTTAAGGACAAATAGACTTTCATACCTTACAGATGGACACAATCTGCAGGCCCATAACAGGACTTTAAAAGTGGCAAGATTGCAACAACCTTTAACTGAGAAAGCCCTCCTTATCACCCTCTATAAGGGATTGGTTCAATGTAGACTCCCATATTGGGTGCTACCTTCTGATGAATATGGTGAGAAGGGGGCAGCTAACCCCAATACATGGGTTCTCCTTCCAATCTACTGATGGTAGGGTCTGTGGGGTAAAGCCTTTGATGGTGGATCTATGTACTTTCATATGCATAATATTACAGCTGGATCTAGTGGATTATTCTGAAATCACTTCCTCAGTTGCCATAACTATGCCAGTGAAGAATAGAACGTTGAAGTGCAGTTTGACCTGGGGCTAACCTGAGAAGACTGGGCAATGTGGAGCTGACCACACAGGTTCTCTGTTCAGAATGTCCTTAGATAGGCCCTATTGTATATCTGGTGTCATGCACCATCCTCATATCTAAAAGCTAGAGTGATTATATATGGCACCAGACCCAAGATTAACTTTAGGGAGTGATCATTTTTTAACAACAGGGGTGGGGCGGTGGGTTTGAGGGGAGGGTCAGAATTTTTTCAACCCCTTGACCGGGGGGGTCAGAATTTTTTCAATACCTCTGATGGGGGGGTCAAAATAATTTCACCTGTTTTCAGTGGAAAACCCACGCGTTACTATAGGCTAGAAGGGGACGTTCGCGCGCAATTTTTGTCCCTTATGGGGGGGGTTGAAAAAATTTTACCCCCCTGTTGTTAAAAAATGATCACTCCCTTAGCTAGATAGCACAATATCTAGAGAATTCAGGCATCCTGATGCGTCATCAATGCATGCCAAGGCAGATTCTAACAGTCTTTGGGTGGTCAGAGGGATCTGTATTCTACTTTGCCTTTTTAGATAGTGGTAGGATTTAGTGTGGAGAAGGCAACAAAAGCACGCTCTGAAAGCTGTATGGCACATATTGCTTCAGTGACAATGTATGAAGAGACTTGTCAGGAGCCTTTAGATAGCCACAACACCAATGTGCTGCAATCTCTTGTGGCCTTTTGGTTCAGGAGGTATTGTAAAGGTTTTATAATGGACATCACATAGACTACCATCAGCTTTCTCGACAGCAGAAGGAAATCTTTTTTTGTTCAGGTGGAAGGGGCGAAGTTGCTCAGAGTACTGCCCTTTGGGTTGTGACAAGGATTCACACAGCCAGAAGAGATAGAGTGAAAAAATAGTATGTGTGCCATCATTAGTGACTATAGTATATAGAATGTGTCAACTTTGTCTAAATAAATCTTGATAGAACATAGAACAAAGGCATCCTAGAGACAATGTTATTAAAGAAACTAACCATTTAAAAGGCCTCTAGGAGAAGGCAAGCAGCTCCCCAGGGTACTTTAAAGTTATGATAATGGCTGAGGGTAAAGATGACTATCGGGACTGGTTCATGACACATTTGAAAAATTATGATAGGATGTAGCTCCTTTGTCAGAAGAGCCCAATTTTGGAGGAATGGACTTAATTATGCTACAGTAGAGAATGGATCATCAGAGAGAATTCTTCTTGATTTTGACTTAAATGTGTTGAACAGGCAGGTAATAACCAACCTGAATTATCCAGCCTATTGTCATAACACAAAGATTGTCTCAGTCATTAGCAATAGGAAAAATATGAAGAGCTTTAATCTCAAGAGGCATACTGATATTTTCTTAAGTACATCTTATCTGTAATCAGACAGTGTGTATTCATGCTGAAGCTCTAATGGGCTGCTCCAATCTCCATTATAATATTCAGGCTAAGCAGGAGATTACATTGTGTGAGCCTGAAACTATGAAAACAATATTGCACGGATAGACAAGTGGGATGATATCCTGAGTAGATTACACAATAGAAGTCTTCAGCACTTCACATCATTAGAATATCCCCTGTTTATATTTTCCTTTCATATTTTCAATTAGGAATGGAGAAGGTTACTGAGATACAAGTCTATATAGAATCTAATGCCAAGGCTAATTTGAAAACCAATGCACTATCTGAACACCGAATAGTCCACCTCTCTCAATTCATTTTTTTTTCATTCTAATACATGCAAGCAGTCTATATAAAAGCTGCAACATTTTATAAGTGAATTATTTCATCAAGGTCATGAAATGGAGAAGAATCAATTACAAAACATAATTGGGCACAGGATTTTGTGACTCAATTTTCTTATATTCTACTGATAAGACATTGAGGATTGAGAGAAGATTCCAAAGGTTAGAAATTGACAATAACAATACCATTTGAGCAGACCTTACTGCTGTATAAGCCATCTTGTCATATCATATTCTAATAATCTTATACTCCATTAGTCAGTGCCACCAAAAATACCCTAAAGATACAGGCTAATTTCGATTTATCATTATCTGTAATACTTTGGAAAACCATGGTGTGTGCCTCATGGCTTAAAGCTCACTTTTATAATTTAGTATTTGACCTTCATTGATTTATCATATTTTATCAACCAAGAAATGAGCAGGTAATACATGGTTAAGCTTTGCGATTAGAGCACTTTTCTCAATTCATTTTTTTCATTCTAATACATGCAAGCAGTCTATATAAAAGCTGTAACATTTTATAAGTGAATTATTTCATCAAGGTCATGAAATGGAGAAGAATCAATTACAAAACATAATTGGGCACAGGATTTTGTGACTCAATTTTCTTATATTCTACTGATAAGACATTGAGGATTGAGAGAAGATTCCAAAGGTTAGAAATTGACAATAACAATACCATTTGAGCAGACCTTACTCCTGTATAAGCCATCTTGTCATATCATATTCTAATAACCTTATACTCCATTAGTCAGTGCCACCAAAAATACCCTAAAGATACAGGCTAATTTCGATTTATCATTATCTGTAATACTTTGGAAAACCATGGTGTGTGCCTCATGGCTTAAAGACCACTTTTATAATTTAGTATTTGACCTTCATTGATTTATCATATTTTATCAACCAAGAAATGAGCAGGTAATACATGGTTAAGCTTTGCGATTAGAGTACTTTTCTCAATTCATTTTTTTCATTCTAATACATGCAAGCAGTCTATATAAAAGCTGTACCATTTTATAAGTGAATTATTTCATCAAGGTCATGAAATGGAGAAGAATCAATTACAAAACATAATTGGGCACAGGATTTTGTGACTCAATTTTCTTATATTCTACTGATAAGACATTGAGGATTGAGAGAAGATTCCAAAGGTTAGAAATTGACAATAACAATACCATTTGAGCAGACCTTACTCCTGTATAAGCCATCTTGTCATATCATATTCTAATAACCTTATACTCCATTAGTCAGTGCCACCAAAAATACCCTAAAGATACAGGCTAATTTCGATTTATCATTATCTGTGTAGAGGTACACGTTATTAAACCATAGGAGTTGGGTACCGTCTGACGTGGCGGGTGAGTCGAGTCGTCGGACGTTCCTCAGGTTCCGGATAGGTGGCAGCACCGATCCGGGTCTGTGGGGACATCTGACGACGAACACCTGGGTCCGTATATAAAGCCCAGGGCTTAGCCGCTACGTCAGAGGCCCTTCTGGCCTCCACACCATCTAAACCATTGTCTTTTAATATTAGCTGCCTCCTTGATATCATCCGGCAGCCGTGAGTGTGCGTTAAGTAATAAACCTAACCGTTGGCATACACTTGGAATACTGTCTTACTCTTTCTTTCCGAACCGTAAGACCCGAACCCCCCAGGTCCGTAAGGCCACAAACCCTTACACTGGTGCCGTGACCAGTTAATTCTGGTGTATAGCCCGGACGTTATAACGTCCGAATGGCTAGTACATGGGTTAGACACCCTTAGGGAAGCTAACCCAGCAGGGCAATCACTTGCCCAAGAGAATGGAAATGGATCATTAATGCTCCAAGCCCATTCGGACTCGCAAGATGCGGAATCAGCATCTTGGAGAGATCCCGGACCCCACTATAATGATAGTGAGGAGAATCTGCCAGACTCTGTACGACGCGAACAGTCTATACAGAGACATAGTAACTTAATAGGCCAACAATCGCTTGTTGACGAATTAAGTGATTCGATGTTCGAAGTTGGTGGTGGTACTAACCCAGAACATCCGGCACCAATGCGAAAAAGGGTAACATTCGGAGAACTACCTTATAGGTTACCCAGGCCCGAATTACCAATATTAGATTATAGCGCTATAGATGGCGACTTAACCTATGCGGTACCGGAAGGTGAGGAATTAAAACGACCGGATGTCCTGTTGTTGAATGAAACTTATGTAACTTTGAACGAGAATTTAAATACCTTGGTCAAAGCTAAGGATGAAGTATTCCATGAAAAACTTCAAACTGGCATGCGAAAGGAATTCGAAGCCAGAAGGAGCGAGTACATGAAAGAACTCGAGAATGAAGAACTAAAACTTCAATCAATGAGAGAATCATTCAACAAAGAATATGATAATAGGCACATTCGTATCCAAACATACATAGATACGAACGACCAACTAAACCTTGATAAGGCAAAATTCGAATCCGAAATTCGCCATTATCAGGATGAGTTGGATAAATTGAAACTTCAGTGTAGTAAACAAGCTGAAGACAATGAAACCATCCGGGTAGGCATCATAGCTTACAACAAACAACTGGAGGAGGATAGACAGAAACTCACAAACGAGCTTCAGGAATTGCAGACTACTGCAATAACTCTAGATAAATATGTAGAAGCAGCCCAGCTAACTATAGGTAATATAGATCCAGCTGTGGTATCTACAATGTTGGGAAAGACATCTAAAGATGCAACCCCAATTAGATACAGCCCATTCGTTGATGATGGGGCTGACAAGAATGTGGTATCCGGAATCTACAAGAAACCGGATAATGCTGCAGTAAATGGAACCGCATCTAAACCAGTAATTCCAATGCTGGATACAATAGGTCCGGCACCACCCATACCAGATTTGAGTCACAAAATCAAAGCGACTCACGATGGTGCTACAGGGAATAATAATAATACACCCGTGGCACAACCAAGAGCACCCGGACCAATGAGGCATATGTTGACACCACCTTCATATTTCCCCCAACCCGGCCACAGTACACCAGCAGTACCAAGATTACCGAATCCAACCCCAGGTTCTGGTAATGGTCCTACTGATGGACGTTTTCCGAGACCAAACCCGCCACAAAACAATATTAATGGCGGTACGTATCAACCAAGAACATCTTCCTATGGATATAGAAATAATTATAATCCATCAGGAGGTGGTAATTATCAAAATGGTAATAGCTATAACCAGGGATGGAATCAAAATGATTCTTACCCTAGATATGCGTCTTCTGGAAACACCGGTTACAATGGCGGATGCCCTGGTGGTTCATCCGGAAGCTATAATAATAATGGTCCACCAGGAGGAAACCCTCCAGGCGGCCCAGGAGGATCCGGATCCGGAGGATCAGGATCAGGAGGAGATGGCAGGAAACCAAACAGGAGAACTTCTATGCCTGCAGGGATGCAAACCATCTTTGATAGGAGCCAATGTATCCAAAACCTTGGCATTGACTGCTACCGAAAGGGAGCGGACGGCATGGAAGTCATGAACTGGAGCATGCGAGAAGCAGATAGACTACGCGGATGTAATAATCCGGCACGTAGGCAGGCACGAATACCCCCTCCATATGATTCTAATGATCCATGGAAGGACAGGTATCAAGCTTTTGTCGACGAAGTCAATTGTAGTGGATGGACAAAAGAAGAAGCTCTGCCATATTTGATTTGTTGGTTAAAAAAAGGCGGAAAAGTAGCTCTCAACCAATGGAGAGCAGCTTACGGAATATACGGTACCTATGATCAATTGGTCGAATGTGCCGCATACCTTTTCGGATCGATCGTTAGAGAAGATCCGTGGGTAAGCTTTAAGAAGAGAACACAAAAACCTAAAGAATCACACAAAGTCTTTGGTTTGGAGCTACAGGACTTGCTTTCGAAAGCACGTCCAAATTGGGCTCATGACGATGATTGTTATCTACAAGAATTGTTCATACAATTCTATAGTGGATTGCGAGATCCGGATCATAAGCAAGTGGTGTGGGACTCCTGGAAAGATGACACTTCCTTCAGTGATCTGTTCATAGCAATTGATGGACATGACATGAAGAAACGTTTAGTAGGTCTTGGACCTAGTCCAGTAAGAGCAGCTCCTTTCCAATACGGAGGTACACCTGCTCCGGTATATGATACTTCCCAATTAGCTCCGGTTGAATCGAATGAAGTTGATGAGGAAGATGAATATGTCTCCGATGAAAACGGAGAATATATTGGTTCAGTCCAGGTGGCTGGAAAGTATTACCGACAAAAGCGGTATAGGAAAGTACATTCGAGAGGGAGAGGAGGATCCGTTGCTGGTAAAACAGCTTCCGGATCAACTCAACATGGCAGTGTAGCCTCTACGGCGAACTCAACTGTAGCAGCCACTGTTGCTCCGACTAACATGATGGAAACATTAATAGCCGGATTAACAGAAGCTCTAAGGAGACCAAGAGTTGATAAATCTCAAAGGAGATGTTTCAGATGTCAGAAACTGGGGCATTTTGCTCCCGAATGTATGGCTGAAAAGCCTGTTCCGCGTAAACAGGAGAGTGTCTCTGAGATAAGTACAGAGGAAAACTAGAAAGGGATCTCCCGAGGGGCAAAGAAGGGGATCCCAGTGACAAATCTTGCCATAATATCACCATCCGTGACGATGGTTCGCATTTAGTAACAAGATCGCCTAACACTGAGGTGGTTGTAGACACCCGGAAGGTTAGGGAAGCTGATATAACAGGTGCCACGGGCGCACAGGGGAAACCCAATATCAGTAACGAGGCAGGCGGCTATGAATTAGCCAAGGTCTGTGGTGCCCACCTGCCCCCGGGTCATCCTTGTCTTGAATTCCTGAAAAGATGTGGATCGACTCCTGGTGTGAAAAATGACGTTCCGATTGTCACGGACATACCCTCTGTTCTAAACGGAAGGCGGTGGTATGTTTGCCTTACTGTTAACGGAAGATCTGCCGAATTCCTTGTGGATACGGGAGCTAGCCACTCTTGTATCTCCAGGGGGTTCTACGATCTTATACCGGATGAACATGAGACTCTCAAATCGGGAGGAAGTGCTCAGACGGCCGACGGCAGTACCATGCAAACGTATGGTAGAACTTGTGTGAAACTACAGTTGGATGGTATCCATGACTATGTCATGAGCACCACCGTTGCGGATATAGCAGATGAGGGTATACTTGGGTTGGATTTCGCATCCCTGTATGGTGCTGTGTTAGAACCCCAAACAGGAATGTTGAGTGTGAGATACCTGTATCCCGTAAAGGTTAGATGTGTACTGAGACAAGTGAGCAGTATGGCTAGTGTGGCACACACTGTGCGAATCCCTCCGGGAGTAGCCTGTGATGTGCTTGTAAGAAGTGATCCTGCAATGCGTAATAAGCCTGCAGTGATAGAACCGGATGTAGTTACGTTATCAAGTATCGGATTAAATTCTGTAGACACGATAGTAGCGAATGCATCCTGGTCGGTAGTACCTGTCTCCAATACTGGAAACACTACTATCTACTTGAAAAAGGGACAAGTTTTTGGAAATGTGACCCTTTCGGAAACTGTAACGGATAGTAAGCTAAGCTTACAGAAGGTAACAGGGGATGATGAAATTTCGGAAGACTTGCTTAAGTTGTATGAAGAAACTTCATTAGAAGATCCGGAACACCGGAAAGAGTTCTATGATATGCTCTGTCAGTATCATACTGCCTTTGCCAAACCTGGTGAAAAACTAGGTACGACAAATAAAGTATTACATAAAATAGATACTGGAGATGCCGAACCCTTTAAGATACCGTATAGACGGTTACCTTTAGCAAAAAAGAGAGTAGCTGAGGATGAAATAAACAAGATGTTGGAACAGGATGTAATAGTCCCTTCCAATAGTCCATGGAGTAGTCCTGTGTGTATGGTAACAAAGAAAGACGGTACTATCCGTTTCTGCATAGACTACAGGAAGTTGAATGGAATAACGAAAAAGAATTCGTATCCATTACCGAGAATAGATGAAACCATTGACTCCTTAGGGGGAAACAGCTGGTTTTGTACCCTAGACTTGCAATCAGGCTACTGGCAAGTGGGAATGAACCCTTCAGATATGGAGAAAACTGCATTTTCGAGTCATATTGGATTATTCCAATATAATGTAATGCCGTTTGGACTGTGCAATGCACCTGCAACATTTGAAGCAATGATGGAAACAATTCTAAGTGATTTATTGTGGAAAAGATGTCTTGTATATCTTGACGATGTCATAGTCTTCGGGAAAACATTCGAAGAGTGTTCTAATAACCTGAAAATGGTACTAGAACGTATTATTTCTAATGGTCTCAAATTGAAACCTAAGAAATGCCACATGTTTAGAAAGTCCATAAATTATTTGGGCCGCATCATCAGTGATGAAGGAATAAAGGCTGATCCGGAAAAAATCGAATCAGTTACGAATTGGAATAGACCTAAAACACCCAAGGAAGTGAGGTCCTTTTTAGGATTCTGTTCCTATTACAGGGAATTTATTCCGAATTATTCTAGAGTCAGTTACCCATTACAAGCAATAGCTAACTGGACTCCAGGAAGTACCAAGGAAAAATTTCCTTGGACGCATGAAGAGGAAACCGCTTTTCAAAAGCTAAAAGACCTGTTCACGAGTACTCCCGTATTGCAATATCCGAATGAAACGGATCATTTCATACTGGATACTGATGCTAGTAATGATAGCATTGGTGCAGCTCTCTCGCAAGTCCAAAATGGGAGAGAAGTACCGATTGCCTTTGCCAGCAACACACTGAGCAAGACTCAGCGCAATTACTGCACAACCAAAAGAGAGTTGTTAGCAGTAGTCGTATATACCAAAAAGTTCAAACATTTTCTATGGGGAACGAACTTTACTTTACGTACGGATCATTCCTCTTTAAGGTGGCTACTGAACTTCCGAGATGCTGAAGGCATGTTAGGCCGATGGCTAGCCCATTTATCCGAATATGGGCTTGAACATCAACAGATTCAGCATAGACCCGGAGTTAAGCATTTAAATGCTGATGCTTTGTCTCGAATACCAATCCGGAAATGTGATAATCCGGATTGTACTGATTGTGGAGCTCATAGGGCAGTGTTAGCAGGGATTCGAAGACCATTCGTACCCCTAGTTGCCAGTATACTGGATTGGTCTATGGATCACATACGACATTTCCAGGAAGCTGACTCGATAACTGCGCAGCTACTGCAATTAGTACCAAAGGGTATACGTCCAGTTAGACCAGAGGTCTCTCTGGAAAATCGAGAAATGAGAAGGTTTCTTGCTCAATGGACCGAGCTTGAAGTCCGGAAAGGCGTGTTATACCGTTGGAAGCCATGTAATAATGGTGAGAGAATCATGCAAGTGGTGATACCACATGCTATGAGACATGACATTATGTACTTCTGTCATGGGCATCGGACCAGTGGTCATTTCGGAAGGAAACGCTCGCTAGCACGACTTTCCAAGAAATACTATTGGCCTGGCATGACACGGGACTTGCAAAGATGGGTAACCACCTGTCCGGATTGTTGTAAAAACAAACCCGGACCCGGGATGGGCAAACTTCCCCTATCCCAAGAACTTTTCGGAGTTAGATTCGCAAGAATCGGGGTAGATTTTATTAGTGGATTTAATACAACCGCTAATGATAATACCTGTATGATGGTAGTGTGTGATTATTATACGAAATACACTAAAGTATTTCCACTACCGGACCACAAAGCAATTACTTGTGCCGAAGCTTTTGTAAAAGGTTGGGTACTAAGCTTCGGTGTACCATTAATGTTACACAGTGACCAAGGCAGAGAATTCGAATCAAATCTCTGGCAGGGTATGTGCGAATACTTAGCTATTTGCAAGACTAGAACCAACCCGTATAGGCCACAAAGCGACGGATTGGTGGAAAGGTTCAATAGAACCCTCATCCAAGTTCTAAAGTCGCTTGTAAATGAACATATGGATGACTGGGATGAGCAATGTCATTTTGTGACACATGCTTATAACAGTACGGTACATTCAAGTACAAATTGTTCTCCGAACCTTTTAGTATTCGGAGAGGATTTGATAATGCCTGCTGACCTAGTTTTTGGAGTCGTAGGGATGGACCCTGAACTACCTTGCCATGTAGTTTTTGTGGAATGTTTAAGAGACAGATTTAGAAAAGCATATGAGTCTGTCCGAATTGATTTGGAGAAAAGTGCCAAATGGCAGAAAGTAGGATACGATACCAATCTAAAGCATCGGAAATTCCAATCCGGAGACAGAGTTCTCAGATTACATGAACCGCTTAGACACATAAAATTAGCGTCTAATTGGGACGGTCCCTTTACTATAACACAAGTTATCAGTGATTGTACCGTAATTATCAAATCTGACCTTGGTCGACTTTATAAGTCAAATGTGGCTAGATTAAGGAAATGGTCTGGGAGGGAGACCTCCACAGAAATGTATGGTGAAGGTTCCGGAAAGATCCTGAACCAGAATCGCATAATAGACCAGGTAGAGAACACTACAGTGAAGCGCGGCCGTGGTAGACCCAAGAAGTGTTCCGAATCAGTGACACCCACGCCAACACCGATTAAGCGTGGGGGAGTTAAAAAAGTCTCGGCAGGTGAAGACAAAAAGAGGAGGAAAGGTGTTTCTAAGGCTAAGAAGCACCTAGAGAAAGCTCTTCAGACTGTCAGGTCCGATAAAGAACTATCCGAGAAGGGGAGATACGTTCGCCGCAGCCCCCGAATTGCCCAGAGGACTGCAGTGACCTAACCTGTATACACAATGAGTGTAATGTTTACATTTAGAGGAACGGATGACAACTGACCCTAATGGCTTATTTGTCGCCGCCGCATGATGTACCAATGGGTAGTGGACGGATAATCCGGTGGATTTGCTTAAGCTTTCCATAATCTCCACTTAAATCCCCAGACGAGTCATCGGGGTGAGCGATAATTACCTAAAAACAATCGGTTTGTTGATGTACAGCCTGTAGCATGTGCGTTTCCGCATGACGTCACCGTGTCCAGTCTCGGCTGACCTCTCGTGACCTCGCGGGATGCGGGGAAATGACATCACGAATGCTGGCCTGTCGCCATATTGTTTTTCGGTAACGTCTAAGACGGTCGAGCTCGCTCCCTTCTTGGATTTTACCGGCTAAGCAAACCCCTCGCTGCTCCTCCAGAGTCTGTCTCCTGGTAGACAGACTCCGTTTGTGTCGGCCCCGGCGCCGTAAAAGCCGGAAAAAGGAGTATTTTACTCCCGTAGGTGATTCCCCGGTCATGGCTGAGGAATCCGTAGCTGCAGCCAAGCTATCCGGTGACCCGGATAAGCTGACTCCGTCCGCAGAAGCTTTTCCGGAAGCTTTGTCACCTGTTACACAGGAAGAGAGCGAGATGATGTACGTGGAGGAACCCACGGATCGCTCGTTCGAGGAGAAGCTGGCTTCATTCTCACTAAATGAGCCAGAGAAACTGTTATCTCCACTCCCGGCCGAGGGATCCGGAGGGGCTGCGAGTGCTGAACCCGCAGCAACTGAGTCCGAAACTACCCAAGTTGACGGACAGAAGGATGAGTGGAAGCCAGCAGTGGCGGAACCTTTTCCAGCTAGCTACGATGGTCGCTACCTGTATGTCCACCCGGAACTGCAGGCACAAGTGACCTACGCGGACGGGACACCAGTCAGGATGGACCCGAAAGTCAGGATAGCTATCGAGGGCGTCATGGCTCCCGAACAGCTGACCAGGACGCCTCCCGAGTGGCTTCGAGACTGGCCGTGGTTCCAACGGGGACTTATGGTGGACGCTGGTTTCCGTGAAACCGTGTATGCAGCTAACCGAGCCTTCGAGCTCGGAGCGTATCCGAAGCCTGACAAATCCCTGTGGAACGTCAAGGCTACGAACATCAACTGGGTAGGCTGTGTCTGGGATACCGATGGCCAGACCTACCCACGCCCTAGTGCTACCCGGACGCCGTGCCGGACCACTAAGGAATTCAGGGAGGCCGCTGCTAACTTCGAGCAGTGGGATGACGGTTACTACATAACCGAACAGGAATTGGTGGATGTCCAGAACAATTCACTAATCGGATTGGACCGAGCTGCAGCCCTTCGGACGGTTATTGTCCGCCGTATGACTGCCGAACAGGAGGCCCAGGAAGAGGCTAAGAGGGCCGCGGAAGCACCCGCACCTCCTATCCCCGACCTGAAGCTTGCCACCAGAAGCTCCGCCAGTGCTACATCAGCTAACGGCAGCACTACTACCCCAGTAGAAGCCACGACCTCCAGCACATCCGGAACCCAGGAACCGGAGGAAGACTGGAAGGTCAGTAAGAACAGACGATCCGCTGCTCGGAAGCTCAAGAATCTCCCGGATTCTGCTAGAGCCGAGCCGAAACCCAGCACCTCAACCACTGGTAGTACTGCCATGGAGGTTGAGTCGTCTGAAGAGGAGTCGGTGCACAAATCCTCGGTTGAGTATGATGAGAAGGCCACTCCATCAACTCAAACCGAGGCCGAACGTTGGGCTAACGCCAAATCCGGATTCAAAACCCGGATTCCGACGTGTTTCTCCGACTGTGCGTATGGAGTTAAGAAGGACGGCTCTACCCTCTATGCCTGTCCAGACTCAATCAATAAAAACGATGAGTCGGATGATGAAGATTGGATGCGTCTTTCGGACGAGGACCCCAATCCGAGCAAAGCCTATCGAAAGATGTGGCTTATGCTAAACCACACCGAAGGGTATTACACTTATACCCAGAGGAGGAAGCTGCGTTGGGCTTTAGAGAAGTGGTACGGCGACGACCAAAAGTCCTGTCCCTTCTCTATCTGCCAGGATGCGAGTGATGTCTCGATCCGGACCTGGAGTACTCCAGCCCGGTTTCAACGGCATCTGGTAGAGGCCCACTTCCACCATCACCCGGTTTACATTTGTGATCCGAGTTATGGTAAGAAGGGCAAGAAGTGTACTACGAAGGTGCAATACAACCGACGTAGTGATCTGGCTAGACACCAGAAGAAATGCCACGCAGAAGGTTTGGACGGGGCACGGAAGCGCATCATGGAGCTTCATCAGGAACTCATGAAGGAGTTCGACAGTCTGAGCGAGGATGCTTGGTCTAAGATCCGACCAGGGGACCAAGTCCTCTGCGAAGTTCCTAAGACCAAGGATTCGAAACTCCGAGCAAAGATAGTCCTGACTCCTGGAAAGGGTAAACTGGACATGCACGAGTCTCTCTGGCAGAAATGCGAGGAATCCGGAAAGGATGCAAAGAGAGCTCGCGAAAGGAGCAGGAGGGATCAGAACCGTGGCGGCAACGGTAATGGTCAGAGCACGACTAAACCGAAAGTCAGAGCAGAGGACCGTTCCAGGTCCCCTCTGGCAAGGCACCCCGCAGAGCAGGCTCAGGGCACTCCGGTGTTCAAGAAGCCCGAACCTGCCGGATACGCTGGAGCCGTATCTAAACCTGGGAAAGTGAGTTCTCGAAACTTTCCGTCCTTAAACCAGGGACCTGGACCTGAGAGCCAGACCTTGGTGGTAGGAAAGGATGGTCGCCTTATGCCAAAGAAGACCACCGCATCTGCTGCCGCCGGATCTGCATCCGCTCCAGCCGCCCCACCAGTTACCTTTACCCAGGAGCAGTTAAACATGTACCTGCAAATGGGACTGAAACAGAATGTACCACCTGCCTTCTGTGTACCAACGACAGGTGTGTCCGGAAGTCCTAAACCCGGAAGTGGTCCACAGGCCACCTCGACTCCTCCCAAGGCTGTCGCTGCACCTGAGAAACCAAAGGACGCTATTACCATTAAAACCGGTAATGCGGAAGTTTGGTTCGAGAAGTCTCGCCAAGGGGAGGCAGATGTCCAGAAGGCCATCTACACCCATTGGGAGAAGTGTGTTCGTGAAAAAGCGATCGAGTTTCATCAGGGTCTCCTAAACGAAACTCTGTTGTGTATGAAACAGGTGGGCGACGCTGAAAAGCAACGTCTCGAGACCCTCATCCGGGACGATGTAAAGGCCCAGGAGGTCGCTGCCGCAGCTGCCCAGGAAAAAGCAGCTATGGATGTGCACGTGTTGGAGAAACGTGTAAAGGAGGAGATCACTCGGAACACCAATCTGAACACTAAGTTCATGAGGGTGTTCGGAGTCGACTTGGACGAGTGGGACGGCACTCCCGAGTCGGCTCTAGCTCTTCTGAAGAAGAAGCATGCTAAGAAATCCGTTTAAGCATGCTAGGGTTATTTCTCCCATAATTTTTTTTCCAACACCAAATGACCAGATATAGTCTTTGCGGAACCCTATAGGTCTGCGAATGTTTTATTCACTAGTGTATGAACACCTATGGTATGTGTTCCGGGTTCCTTATGACCAGTCTATTGTATAATTCAGGTTGTATAACTTTATTGCACCCTGAATAGTCTATTCGGATTTATAACTTCATCCATGAACAATCCGATAGTAGACTTGCTGCTGTGAGACGTATCCGGATGCCAGTTCCAGACTCCTGCTGTTACCCGTGCTAACCACTTACTAGGATGGACTTTACGATTTACCTCTACAACTCATCTGTACTCCCGAATGGACTTATATCAAATACTACTATTACTTCCGGATCAACCTATATCGGACTATTATTTACTTATGTCAACTAAGCTTAAAAAGGATTACGTTCTCTACATAGTTGACACATCCGGACTATTATTCTACAAATCTACACCATTCGGATATACTACAAACTTTAGCACTACTAGAGGATTGTGGGTAGCTGCCCCAAAATCAACTACCGTGTTCACTCTATATAAGGAAACTATAAACTTTAGCACGTCCATCCCGTGGTTAGCTGACCACACCTACCTACTAGTACCCGGAGGATACAGCAGAAGACTTCAGCAGCATTTATAATTCCTGTATATTGTATATAATGTCATATTTCTATTTTTCTATAATATTATATGTATGTGCATATCCACTAGATACATATTATGATACGGGTACATAGACATTTTCTTGAAGCGGATCTCTGATTATTATTAGTATTCATATTATAAGATCCGTTAAACCTCACCAGAAAACACATATTATTGTCCTGCGAGACAAATTGTATAATAAGTATATTGATCTGGTGCTATAAAGGTTATTAGGTACACGGTGATAATATATCATTATTATATTCATTACCACACCGTGAATTTGTTTCTTTTTTTTCTAAGTGTATGGTATAAATAACCCTATTCGTACTACTCACGGAATCTTTAACGGATTCGTATGATAATAATATACGACATGTCATTATATAGTGATGTTACTATAACAGTCTTCTTTAAGACTACATATTCAAATGTGGTGTTAATAACTACAAACACACATACGGATGTTATAATGTGTTATCTCACGATTCTGGCCTCTACAGTGCCTTTTTGGTCATAACCCCGTGCCGTTATCGGGGTATAACCGCACTCTCAGAGTCCATTTTTTTTTCTAAGACGATCTTGGTTAGAACCTGAGCAGGTTAATAAATTGGAGAAGGATATGAAGCCACCCTCGCCATAGTTTTCCAGTTAAAACCGTTAAGGTTCAACGGGGAATCGATCCCCGGCCGGAGGCGAGCTCGCTGTCCATTATACCAAGCCGACCGCTGATACAAAGCAATCTACATCAAGGATTTGAAAAATTTGTCCGACATACCTGAAGTTTGCAGACCTCGTTAGCATAGAATCCAATGGTGCCGGGTGGAGTTATTAACAGGAAAACATCCTTAGATATCCTAGATGAACATGCCATGCCAAATTCCTCCATTTTCTTCGAAATAAATAAGAATCCATTGATTTTCCATAGCGATACACGACTGACCCGGCTGACCTCCTTGCCGGAAGTGGGTTCAGCCGAAAGTAGGTCAGGTACATCCGGGCACCTACCCGCTCTGTCAACAAGAAGCAATGGCCGTGTACCGGGCCGTGTGCGTTGGATCGTTATGGAAAATCAATGGATTCTTATTTATTTCGAAGAAAATGGAGACAAAATGAAGGCGAACACCAACTAGAGATCGTATATTTGGCGGTGTTAGAAGTACAGGACTTGACATTATTGGATTATACCCGAAAAATGAGTGTAAAGGTGGAGGTATGTCGGGCAAAACGACAACATGGCCACGACGGCTTGGCAAACCGATCGGATCACATGCACTTACAAAATGTCTTCTCATGGATTAATTCTGGGGTTATAAGGTAAGAAATTAATACAAAATGGAGGAATAAGTGCGATAAACGCATTAATGCATTGATATTGTAGGACTCGGTGAGGTTAGCTGGAAATAATCGCCCTCCCGCTGCGCGGTCGGGCGATTATTTCCAGCAAACCTCACCTTGTCCTACAATATCAATACATTAATAGCTTAATATATTTTATTATCGACAGTTCCGTTACACATAGCTGTCATCATCACATGTATACGATTCATATTACTTGTCTTATTAGTTATACCTGAAATATAATATAATATTATGTGGTATAATAATTAAATAGACAGTTCCGTTTCACATAACTGTCTCTTGTTCAAGTAATTCGTATAATATTTCAACATCCTAATCGTTATTTGTAACTACATTTCACTATCGAATATATATATGACATTCGGTTCATAATTTATTTGGTGTTAATGTTATACCTATGGTTGTACCTCTATTACTAAAGGTTTAGACATGTAGAAATGTTATCCTAGTAATATTATATGTATAACACCCTCCTAAATGTCTGGGGGAGTGGTGTAGAGGTACACGTTATTAAACCATAGGAGTTGGGTACCGTCTGACGTGGCGGGTGAGTCGAGTCGTCGGACATTCCTCAGGTTCCGGATAGGTGGCAGCACCGATCCGGGTCTGTGGGGACATCTGACGACGAACACCTGGGTCCGTATATAAAGCCCAGGGCTCAGCCGCTACGTCAGAGGCCCTTCTGGCCTCCACACCATGTAAACCATTGTCTTTTAATATTAGCTGCCTCCTTGATATCATCCGGCAGCCGTGAGTGTGCGTTAAGTAATAAACCTAACCGTTGGCATACACTTGGAATACTGTCTTACTCTTTCTTTCCGAACCGTAAGACCCGAACCCCCCAGGTCCGTAAGGCCACAAACCCTTACATCTGTAATACTTTGGAAAACCATGGTGTGTGCCTCATGGCTTAAAGACCACTTTTATAATTTAGTATTTGACCTTCATTGATTTATCATATTTTATCAACCAAGAAATGAGCAGGTAATACATGGTTAAGCTTTGCGATTAGAGCACTTTTTTGTAAAGGGGAAATGCAATCATGTTTCTAGGGAAGTCTCATATATACATTACATTTCTGAAATCATACATAACCCTGAATTCTCAAAATTAATTCACTGATGGGATAACTTAAGGAAGCTATTAGTATATATTTTTGTGGGAAGTGACATCACTACAAATGGATTCATACACAGGTACATATCAGAAATAAGATGAGCTCATAGTGTAGGCACCCTATGTTTGTGTAACTTTGCAAAGGCTGCTTGAATATTGGATTATTGTAGTTACATGTTTGATTACATTATCTTTCCTTAAGGGAATGCATCTAAATTTGCAATTTTAAAAACAATATATCAAAGAATGATTTTATTACAATGTTGCATGGTTAATCCTATACATTTTATATCAATCACAAAGATAAAACACAGTCATATACAGTAATATGATTTTGCCCGCCAGCAGCTGACATTATAATTACTGTCAGTGCTTCTCTTACAATATGGCACACAAGCATACTGCAACATCAAGCCCTTTTCTTTTAACATGAAGCCAGTTGGGTTATCCATTCAGCTCAAATAGTCCTCTTATGTATGGGGCCTGCTATGTTGTCATGCTCGAGGTTACTATAGTTCCATTATATAGCAATGAGTATGGATGTAAGCCAAGCTAGCCATTGCTAGACATGCTTATTGCCAGCGTTCAGCTTAAGGTATGCTTTGTCTACATTAAAGCCTCTTCTGAAAAGCTTTTAAGAGTTCTGTTGGATATTTCATCCATATCTATAGATTTTTGCTTATAGATCTTTATGGGATTTTACTTATTTCACAAATACCATCAAATTGGTCTAAATAGGGTGGGCTAACCTTGAGATGTCCACCCCATCTGTCACCCTAAAAAGTCAGTTTGGTGCTGAATCATCTTTGCAACAACATTGAATTAATGCTGATCTAGCAGATGTTTAGGGCTGAGTTAGCACCAAAATTATACCATTTGCCAATAAGTGGGCTGAATTTCCCATGTATGTGAGTGTCATATCTTAAGTAGATTCTAGATGCAGGGAATAATATTGTAACTAGGAGAATGTGAGAGGCACAATCTCAAATGCTCTGGTAAGTAGCTGATTGAGATTAAAGGAAAATGAGGGGCCTCGCAAGAGGTACTTTTACTTTGTTGACCTAGTTGCAGTTACAACCTTTTTGCACTGAGACATCAGTATATGACATGCAGTATAGAAGAATCTCTGAGTACAGAATTACCATATAACCCCTCCGGTAGATGTGGTCATTCATATGTTCCTACTTGTGTTGCCTATATACCCACATATAGTGATGTCATCTTAGGGCAGCAATGATGGGGCACCAGCAGAATAACTTATCTAGATGCATACATGTAGAGGGGCAGGTCTTTACAAAATGAGTAAGAATTGTTTTTACTCGTTATGCTGTAGCTACGGTATAATATTATGTGTTGTGGTAGGAATATGCATAAAGCTTCCACTAGGAAAATTGTATGCTTAGCTGTACATGCTATGATATTGTTTACATAAGTACTAAAGCCACATATCTTGGATTTCAATAGGAGAATAGCCGAGTACTGACAAATTCCTGAGCATGTGAACCAAATACCCCCACCACCCACCCCCTGACATGGTGTTCTCTTCTAATCTCTGATGACACTTAAGCATGCCATAAGACCTTTGGCCCTCCTATTTTTTGAGCTTCACAAACATGAGCAGGACATGGAGCTTGTGAGCCTATCAAAAGCCATATTCTACCACCTTACACATGCATTTCGAAGGTTTTGCAGATCTGAATCCCTTTCAGCAGTCCACATGTAACGTTACTTCTTTGTGTTCTATCATGATAAGATAAGAAGGTAAACCTTTTGCTGGATGCTAAAACCTAAGCATATTGTATTTGATACTAATCCCCTATAGCACTGACATCAGAGGGACTGTTGGATACTATAGTACCTGTCCTTAATCTGCCCTTACTAAAACTACTACAAACATTTCCCAAGCCTTCTCTCACAGGGCTCCTCCCATAAACATCCATCTGTTGTGAGTATTCCAGGATTGTTGACAAGTTTGCTACCTTTGGGCTAATGCCTTTTTGAATTATGATAATCAGTCTTTAGATTATTCAACAACAACACGGTGTACTTATGTAACAATAATTCATGCCACTAACTAAGCCATAAATATGTTGAGATTGCCTGACCTTCCGGTGAAGGAAGCTACAGATCAGGAAAGGGAAGTTGGCCTCTGTAGGGCTAGTGGAATTATGAATTCTTCAGTGGTATAATCTGATGCTTCAGAAAAGATTATTCAGACAACAAGTGCATAATGTAAATATGAAGGAATCGATAATTTATATAATTAGAATGAGATTCCTGATGCATTCCAAATTATGGCTGTCAGATAGAATGAATGTCAGATAGTATTAAGTGTTCTGTGGGGCCTAAACACCTTTTCAATGATGCTATACCCTTTGGTATTGTAAGTGGAGGATTTCTCAATTCAAAGGTACTCCTTTTTAATCATAAAATCTGCATAAGTATAAGGAAATCATGTCCTCACTCACTGTTCTCGGAAGCGGGAACCCACCTGAAAGGTAAACATTATATAATTCATTTATCTAACAATCTAAAACTTGCATCATACAAAAATAATGGCCTATACACAAATCAAAGGGAAATTGGCATTAATTAGAAGGTGAAGATTAGATAACTCCAAATAGACAAAGCCATCAGACAAGCTAGTCTGGAATAAAACAAAGAAATTGTAGTTCTATATTAGCGTACTTCTACATCACTTTTATGGGGTTCCAGTGAAAGACATCACTAGCTAGTGGCTTGGAACAATGGTGGCCAGCTCTTCTATGGTTTTGCCTCACTGTTCGTGGTTTGATAAATCCACCAGGTGCACTAGGAATGAGAACATCAGGTCCGGGGCTCCTAAATTAGGTTATCCTGTATCAAAGACTGCCTTGGTACTGAATGCCATCTCCTCAATGTAACGTAACCCCTGTCTTTGAAGTCCCATTTGGGTCACACACATCCTGCTCCAGACAACAAACAGCCTGGTGGCAGCCCTAGGAACCGCCACCCTTACTTCCTGATGCCTCCTCACCAGCAATAATGGTCAGTCAGACTTGCTGAGGACAGTCCCAGTTTTGGATAAAATGTAGTAGTCTTGGAGCAGTTGGAGAATTCATGGACCTTCCTCATGTTTTTTATATGTGGATACTTCTCTTTTATTTTACTCAGCTCAATACTGAATATTTATGATCGATCAGGAGAAATTATCCCACTTGTCAAGGGATTGACCTTATGGTCACTTTATACCAGGTTTATTATAGAGTATAATTATACTAGTTTACATAATCATCTCACAAAAATGATCTAATTTGAGAGATCGAAAAGTGTTTATTGATTTGCTATGACACAAAGTCATTCAATACTACCTACTTTAAGGAAAACTTATTTAAAGAAAAAACTCTTTTTGGTGGTGGTATTCCTTGTAACTCGACCAATAGTTCACAAAGGCTGCTACATAAAATTCAAAATTGTCCACCACAGAGTGTCCCATTAGAGCAGCAAATCCTGGCAACACATGCTTTACGCTGAACACCGAACCTCCTTCCAAGGATTCTGGCCCTTGCCAATTTGTACCTCACTGTTTCATCTCTCTCATCTTTCCCACAAGTTGAAATGGTATGCCTGGGAAGTAATGATTGGGAGACCATGCCAACGGTCAGGGAGTACATTTTGATATCAGAAGATTATTTGCCAAACATTAAATTTTCTCAAGGTATGGGTCCCATATGGAAGTAATACAACACATGTCTCTGAAGCAAAAGCAGGTTTCTGGAACTCACCAATTCCAGAATGGTGTTGAAAATATGGGAAGTAACATTGGCCTCACCAACATTGGTAATTGTTTCAACCTCAATATTTCTTCACTGTATTGCACATTTAGCAGTTATGTTGATTAGAAATGTATGTAACTACACTGATAAAATGGTGTTTAGATCCTAAACACAATTCTAAACATACTCTTGTCCCATTTTCTAATCACTTGATGTTTCTTAACAGTGATGTTTAGCCAAACAATGTGTTTAGCTCTAGGTGTTTAGGTTTAAAATTTTATGTTTAGATATCTATTAAATTTTATGTTTAGATGTCTAAAAGATGTGATGGAAATTGAGGGGTTGCAGATGTTTGTATCTCATTTATCTTGTGGCGGGACATCAGGTATTTAGAGGTCTCCAAAGATGTCAGCCATGGGTATACATTCATGTAAACACTTATGTACATACTACATTAGAAAGAGAGACTTGAGAAAGTACAACAGCTTGACAGGAGGGACATTGCTTTAGCCTTTACAATAAAAACATGAAATATGTGTCAGTTGATTATTCTATGCCAATGATGGTGGTCTAAGGTGAATTCAGTATTTTCTCTATTGTCATTTCTATTCTCTTGACATTCTATGAAATGAAACCAAGATCAATATCGGATTTGGGGACATTTGACACAACAATTTATTTTGATTGTGTTCTTATAGTCCATTCACAGGTAGTGCTTCTGGTGTGTATCTGACATACAAGTGTCTAAGCATATTGATGTTTAAATCTAAACACCCAGTATTTAATGGATCCAATTTGCTTTGTGACAATATCTTAAATGGCAATTAATGAACTGCAAAGAATAGCATTACTGAAGTCCTGCTAGCATATTGAGCAGAAGGGAAATATAAGTGAAAATTAGTAGATGAGGATAATTATAATCAGAGCATTGTATAATTACACAAATGGAGGAGGGAACACATTGCGAACTGAGAAGATGAGGTCGAAGAGAGGTAGAGGGAAAGACTGTACATGTTTAAACCCTTGAAGGACACTCCAAACAGGAGATATCTTTTGTCTGTCAAATTCTTTATAAGAGGTTGACAGAATCCCTACCTCCTACTGAGAATGTGAACATCAGCCCCCAGACTCCTCATTCAATTCTAAACAGATTTGTACATCAAAGTTATTGAGAGATTCAAAGCTTTAAACGTTGGAGAGGTAAGGTAATACAACTACCTCCTTTGACAAGGTCAATAACCTCAACTGCTCTGTATTCATGTTCTAGGCTAGGGTCCCGGGCTAGGGTCTCCCACACTTAATTTATACCTTGCACAAGCAAACTACTATTTACGTATTACTCCAGTGCACGGGGTTGATGTGCCAGACATCTGCGTAAACTCTAAGATCTAAATCCTCTATTCCCTCTATAAAATAAGCCTGCTGGAGATAAAGATATCTGTCCTGGTCTATAGATATAGATATGAGACCAAGACACAGCCATCTGTACACTAAACTGAGAGTGATCAATGCTGGACACAAAAAGAATTTCAGGGCCCTCTTTTTGAATGAAAGTAATACACACTCCTTCACAGGGGCTTAGTTCGGTCATCTTGTCTACATTACAATTCTCTCCCCGCTTATCAATAAAATAGTGAATACTCCAAAAGGGAGGGGAATCACGTGGTGGACTTGAATGTTCTTTTAATGAATTGCATGAAAGTTGTAATCACCTTCGGATGAAGAAGTTAAGTCAAATTGCTGGCCATCTGTAGGGGACCAACATGTATTTTAGTTTTCAATACAAAGAGATGGCCAGAAGAAAACTATTTCTTTTGTTCTTGAATTCATTCATTCAGAATTGCATCTCTGTACTTCTTTACAATTGATGGAAATTACATTTTGATGTTTTAAAGGGAGGGCCTCCTCTTTTGTCAAATAGCCTCAGTATTACTTCCCTAAATATTGCCACTTCCCTAAATATTGCCCCTTTCAAACAAATGGATGGACCAGGTGAGCATGCATTGGCAGGAAAGTCACAGGTTCTTTTTGCGCTAGCTTCAAGATACCTTCAAACTCTCTTGTAAAGGACGCACCTTGCATATACCGTTTCACCATAGGTTCTCAAATTAGTGCAGGCTTTGTCTTAAAGAAGCTTTGAAATTTGAAATTCCACACAATTCCAACAAGCCAATTCTAAACAGAGTTGGTCAACATATTGGGATCTTATACTGTACTAACATAGCAAGGGAATTGGTAATGGAAACATTGCACATGTTCAAGTTTCAAAAATGTTATTGTTTCTTTGTCGTGAGAATCTTACTTCTACTACTCTTAACCCACCGAGGCCTATCGTACTTCACAAAAATCAAGTTAATATAACATTTCCAAGTACAACATGTATATGGTGATACCAAAATAATGTATGCATGTATATGATGATGACAATAAATGTATAGCCAGTATCACCAGGATACCACATAGGCCTAATGGAATGCAAATTCGTCGTTCAATTAATACAAATGTTAGGAGTACCCCTAAAGTCTTACCCCAGTGAGTGAAAGTGGGAATGCAAATCCCCTACACTATATACATTCTTTATGCGATTCATAATCAGGCAACTAGTAAGAAGCCGGTGAGCAAAGTAATATAACAATACCAGGGTAATAAAACTGGATGCTATCACAACGTTCAAACAGAGTCTAGGGAACTTGTTGCAAATGCAGGAAATTGTAGGACGGTGGCAGTTATGATGAACTTCACAACATATTGACATTTGACTTCTGTGCACAATGCTATCTATATGAGTATCACATATCACTGCTTTTTCCAGTGGAAAATTGGCCTGCTTTGGAATGTGTACTTCTTCTCTGAGAGCATGTTTCTTGAACATTGTCTCCCTGGATAATTGGATACATGGAACAAGAAATGAATTCTCATACACTATCTATCTACAGATATCTATAAATCTGATGTCGTAGAGAATGTTTCATGGGCCTGCTCAATCTAGTCACTATGCCATTTATCATTATATGATTATCTATTGATTGAGGAAAGGTACCTAATTAGAATCAAAGTGACATGAATTATGCAATCATCATCAATGAAACCTAAACCAATGATAAATGATATCTGGGTATTCTATTCTCTTAACACCGAATAGGGCTACATTAGGACATCTAAATAACAACATGATAATTTTCCCTTTAGAAGTGATATTCACCTATGTCACCTTAATACTTCTGCCCCTATCACTGTGTATGAATCAATAGATACACAAGGTTCACCGGGGCTTAGCACATCAGGTCTGTGTCTGCTATATTAGGCATATCTCATATCAAAGACTGCCTTGGCCTAAATGTTTTCTTCTTTCTGTATCTTCCATTTCAATGCCTCACAAATATTACATGTGGATAGGATACTGTGTTGCTACCACTGAACAACTTCCTGGTGATGGCTACTGACAACAGCTACCCTTACTTCTGCGAGATGACTAGGAGGCAGCTCAGAGTTGTGCATGAATTGTGATTTTGTGCAATTTCTGTGCTAAAAATATAATGGCTGTCCTGGGACAATAAGAGGGAGGAGGAAATGCCAGCAGGACAGTGGTATACCAGAGATGAACAGTTCTCTACAATTCTGGATTGCTTTTATCTCTAAGTAGAATTGATTTTATTGAGTTGCAGGTCAGTTGATTATAAAAGGACTGTCAAAGATGATTTGTTAGAAAAGGAGAACTGAGAGGGAAATTGTTGAGAGAGGGGAAAAAGTGACTGAAATGACATTGCTTTTCAATCAAAATAGTCAAATACCAAGCCTCACATGTATCAATTTCCTGGCTTAATATCTATATCGGGCTGGGTATAAGTCCAGATGATATCTATACTTATTACACGATTTCTGTGACTAAGGGTGCTTTTCCTGGATATTCCCATTCTGATACCTGTCGATGTTGCACACCTTGATGCATGCATCACAAACTTTGCAAGGTGTGCTGATATCCATGGATATGAGGCACACAGTGCCTGTTATCCATGGATATCAGGCACACCTTACATGTCATATGTCACATGTTAAAACCTACGAGAATTCTATTGCCAAGGGCAGGGGTCGAACCCATACACTACTGATCCAAAATCCAACTCCCTATGCATTGTGGCACAGGGACTGACGAGAATAGCAGCAGTAGAATTAAGTTAGGATTACACCACAGTGGCCAGAGCTGCCTTACCCATAGCCACGACAGCGACATACCATATTTCCCCATGTAAAAGCCTGGGTTTATATCACACTCTGGACCTGCAGCCCCTTGTGTGATATCCTAGCATACAACCAACTCGGTGCCCGATATCTATACATTACTTTCATAATATGACACACACAAATATGTGTTTGGAAATTTGATTTGATGCCATTTTGTAAGTTCTTTATTTATGTTTTATAATTATCAGAGCCATGTCTGAAGTGTTTACTCACCTTTATTGATATATCATTTCAAAAGCATTATGATAAGATGGATAATATATCTATTCAAAAGGATGGATATACAAACCAATTAATTTGCATAGGGCAGGGCTTATGTATGGCAAATTTTACCTTAGGTTGAACTCTAAAATAATGGATAGTTTGGGCCTCCACCTTTACAAAAATGGCTTACCCGCTATTCTCGAGTTGATGCCCTTAGGCTCTATAGATTGTCACTGGAGAGAAATATCTCCCCTGAGAGACATAGCAAATGAAGATATCTCCCCAATACATTGACCACATAGGGACAGGTCATCAAACTAAGCCTCCTTAACTATTCAGACATTTCAATTTCGGTAAAGCAGTACATTAAAGCCAAGTAAAATCCTTACTGATCCTTTTTAGGTTTATTCTAGATTTAAAAAATGTAAAATGTAAGGACAATGTACTTCCATACCCTTAGATCAATACAATCTGGAGGCTCATGACTAGACATAAGCTAACACTTTAAAAGTGGCAAGATTAAAACAACCTTTATCTGAGAAAGCCCTCCTTACCACCCTCTTTAAGGGATTGGTTCAATGTAGACTCCCATATTGGGTGCTACCGTTTGATCAATATGCTGAGATGGGGGCAATTGACCCCAATATATAGGTTCTCCTTCCAATCTACCAATGGTCAGGTTCTGTGGGGTAAAGCTATTGATGGTGGATCTATATGTATTTTCATATGCATGTGTAGTACAACTGGGTCTGGTGGATAATTCTGAATTCACCTCCTCAGTTACCATAGTTTGACCCTGGGCTAACCTGAGAAGACTGGAAAATATGGAGCTGACCACAGAGGTTCTATCTAAAGTATCCTTAGCTGGGCCTTATCGTATATCTGGTGCCATGCACCATGCTCAGATCTAAATGCTGATTGTATAAGGCACCAGACCTGAGATTAAACTATGGCTAGATAGCACAGGATCTAGAGAATGTGGGTATCCTGAGGTGCCATCTATGCAGGATAACGCAGATTCTAAGAATCTCTGGGTGCTCAAAGAGATTTGTATTCTACTTTGCCTTTTTAAATAGTGGTAGGATTAAGTGTGAAGGAGACAATAAAAGCATGCTCTGAAAGCTGTATAACACATACTACTTCAGCGATGGTGTATGAAGAGACTTGTCAGGAGCCTTTAGCCACAAAATCAATGTGCTGCAATCTCTTGTGGCCTTGTGGTCCAGGAGGTATTGTAAAGGTCTTATAATAGACACACCATCACACACAATAGACTGCCATCAGCTTTCTAGACAGCGGACAGTAAGAGTGCCATCATTGGAAATTTGAAGTATATAGAATGTGTCAACTTTGTCTAAATAAATCTAGATAAAACATAGAACAAAGCATTCCCAGAGACAATGTTATTATAGAAACTAACCATTTAAAAGGCCTCTAGGAGAAGGCAAGCAGCTCCCCAGGGTACTTTAAAGTTATGACAATGGCTGAGGGTGAAGATGACTATGGGGACTGGTTCATGACACATTTGAAAAATTATAATAGGATGTAGCTCCTTTGTCAGCAGTGCCTAATTTTGGAGGAATGGACCTAATTATACTACAGCAGACTTCATTACACTACAGTAGAGAATTGTTAATCAGTTTTGATGTACTTTGAAAGTTTAACTGAATGGGGCATCTATTGATTAACATTGTTACTTGTAACATGTTTAATGTGTTGAACAGGCAGGTAATAACCAACCTGAATTACCCAGCTTTTTGTCATAACATGAAGACTGGCTCAGTCATTAGTGATAGGAAAAATATGCAGAGCTTTAATCTCAAGACGCAAAGTGGTATTTTCTTAAGTACATCTTTTCTGTAATCAGACATTGTAATATTCAGGCTAAGCAGGAGATTACATGGTGTAAGCCTGAAACTATGAAAATAATATTGCATGATTAGACAAGTGGGGTAATATCCTGAATAGATTGCACAATATAAATCTCCAGGACTTAACCACATTAGAATATATACCCTGTATATTTTCTTTTCATACTTTCAATTAGGAATGGAGAAGGTTATTGAGACACAATCAAATGAGTCAAGTCTATATAGAATCTGATACCAAGGCTAATTTAAAAACCGATGCACTACCTGAACATCAAATAGTCCACCTCTCTCAATGCATTTGTTCATTCTATTACCTGCAAGTAGTCAAAATAAAAGCTCAAATATTTTATAAGTGAATTATTTCATCAAGGTCATGAAATTGAGAAGAATCAGTTGCAAAATATAATTGGGCACAGGATTCAATTTTCCCATATTATCTAATTAATAAGACATTGAGGGTTGACAGAAGATTCCAAAAGTTAGAAATTGACTGTAATGATACCAGTTGAGCAGACCTTACTTCTGTAACTATTTACTTTTATAATTTAGTATTTGACCTTTGGAAACTGGGAACACAACTTCTGTCTTTGGCCTTAAGCTTAAGGGTTTTTTTTTGTAAATAAAAGGGGAAATGCAATTATGTTCATAGGGAAGTCTCATACATATATATATATATATCACATTTCTGAAATCAGACATATTGATACACATATTTTGTAGGCATCATATGTCTGTGTGACTTTGAAAAGGCTGCTTGAATATTGCATGTCGATTACATCATCCTTCCTTACAATAATACTGAAAGGAAATGCATTTGAACTTGCAAGTGTAAAAACGTATATCAAAGAATGATTCTATATTTTAAGGTTGATAATACAATGCTGCATGGTTAATCCTACATTTCACATCGAACACAAAGATAAAACACAGTCATATAGAGTAATATGACTTTGCATGCCAGGAGCTGGCATTATTGCTAGTGCTCCTCTTACAATATGGCACACAAGCATACTTTAACGTCAATCCCTTTTCTTTTAATGTGAAGCCAGTTAGGTTGTCCGTTCTGCACAAATTATCCTCTTATGTATGGGGCCTGCTATGTTCATTGTCACGCTGGAGGTTACTGTAGTCCCATTCTTGCTGATAGATATGGGATTTCACTTATTTGACAACTATCATCACATAGGGCTAAATAGGGTGGGTTAACCTTAACCGGAATAAATCAGTTTGGTGCTGAATCATCTTTTCAACCATGTTGAATTAATGCTGATCTGGCAGATGTTTAGTGCTGAGTTAGCAAATTGATACCATTTGCCCATAAGTGGGCTGAAAGTCTCAATGTATGTGAGTGTCATGTCTTAACTATAGATTGTAGATGCAGGGACTAATATTGTAACCATGAGAATGAGAGAGACACTATCTCAAATGCTCTTGTAGGTAGCTAATTGTGAGTAAAGGTACCTCCATGTAGAGGGGCAGGAGAGAACGGTCTTTAGAAAATGAGTAGGAATTGCTTTTAGTTGTTGTGTTGTAGCTATGATATAATATTATGCGTTGCGGTAGGAATATGTAAAAACTTCCACTAGGAAAATTATCTGTTTGGCTCTACATACTATAATACTGTTTATGCAAGTAATAAAGCCACATATCTTGGATTTCAATTGAAGAATAGCCTATTACTGACAAATCCCTGAGCACATGCACCGAATACCCTCACCACCACCCCCGACATGCCGTTCTCTTCTAATTTTACACATCTCTGATGACACTGAGGCATTCCATGAGACCTTTGGCCATCCTATTTTTAGCGTCAGAAACATGAGCAGGACATGGAGCTCGTGAGCAAAAGCCTTATTCCACCACCTTACACATGCATTTTGAAGGTTTTGCATATCTGAATCCCTTTCAGCAGTCCACATGTGACAGTACTTCTTTGTGTCTTCTATCATGATAAGATAAGGAGGTAAACCTCAGATTTTTGTTGGATGCTAAAACCTGAGCTTATTGTATTTGATGCTCATCCCCTATAGCACTGACATCAGAGGGACTGTTGGATACTATAGGATCCGTCCTTAATCTTCCCTTCCTTAAACTACCAAACCTTCTCTTGAGCACAGGACTCCTCCTATAATCATGCTCTGTGAGTATTCCGGGATTGTCCACAGGTTTGCTACTTTTCGCTGGCTACTTGTTCTCGCAAGGATCTCAAATTGCCTCTATTGGCAGTATTCTGGGCTTATATGTATTTGTATTTTTTTAGTCCTTAAAGTCTATGCAATGGTTAATAGGCATATAGGGTGGAATATCCAGCCATGAAAAGACAAAAGAAAAAAAAAGACATACATAATGATAATGTTGTAACCTTAAATATAAAATATGTACCACTAACTATGTCATAGTCATGTTGAGATTGCATGATTTTCCAGTAAAACCCTAAATCTGACCACATACGATGTCCAGAGCTATAAAAAAATACATTTATGATGGATGCTCCTCTCTCCAAATGCACTTAAACACAGTCGGAGATCAAAGGTTTAGTTTCTCGACTGTTGTACCATCTCACCTAGGCAAGGCTGAAGAAAGCCTTAATGTCTGTGAGGAGTCTAAAGCTAAAAGGAGTGACACATGAGAAGGGAAGAAGTGACTAATGGCTGTGACAAGACTGAAATAGATGCTGACAGCCTGTATTCTACCTTAATATGAGGGTTGGAACCTGAGACCTACCATTGACAGTGTTGCATCCACTAAGACACTGTCTGTTGCTAAGAGAAAGCTAAAGCACAGGGAAGGTAAGTTTGGCCTCTGTAAGCCTAGTGGAATTATTATGAGCTATTCAGAGGTATATCTGATACTACAGAGTGAGTGAGTAATAGATGTTTAACGCCATTTCGACAGCTGAGGTCATATTCATGGCGAGAACTACATTACACAATTTCACAGAGGAATGTGTCAGTGCCCCCGCACATATGTGCACCACACACATCCTGAGGGGATAGGAGAGAGGAGAAATAGACCCTTTTAAGTGGGCTAGGGAGGCCCGTGATACTTCAGAAAAGGTTATGGTCTAGGGCATTTAAGCACTTTGAAACATGGCTATCCATTATGACCATTTGGGAACTAGGTTGAAAAGCTGAAGTTTGAGAAGACCATTTATGATTTCCAAACTTTATTCAGACAGTATCTGCATAATGTAGATACAAAGGAATCGTCAATTTTTATCATTAGGATGAGATTTCCTGGCGTATTCCAGATCATGACTGTCAGATAGTATGAATGTCAGACAGTATTAAGTACTCTGTTATTACAATGATGCTATACCCTTTGGTGTTGCAAATGGAGGATTTCTCAATTCAAAGGTAAATCTTGTCAGCTTTTATGACATCAATAAGATATAATTCATATGAAAAGCGAAATGTGAAAGGAAAAGAGAGAGCTACTCCTTTTTAATGATAAACTGCATAAATATGAAAAAAAAACACTTCCTCACTCACTGTTCCCAGGAGCGGAAACCCACCTGAAAGGTAAGCATTATATAATTCATTAGTCTGGCAATCTAAAACTTGCATCATACGAAAATAATGGTCTATACACAAATCAATGGGGAAATGGCATTGATCAGATGATGACATATATATAACTCCCTAAAGACAAAGCCATCAGGCAAGCTCATTTGGAATGAAACAAAGAAATTGTAGTTCTATGATAGTTTACTTCTCCATCACTTTTATGGGGTTCCAACTAAAGATACCACTAACTAGTGACCTGGAACAATGGTCACCAGCTCTTCTATGATCTTCCCTCACTGCCCGTGGTTTTGATAAATCCACCAGGTGCACTGGGAATGAGAACATCAGGTCTGGGGCTCCTAAATTAGGTTATCTTGTATCAAAGACTACCTCAGGACTGAATGCCATCTCCTCAATGTAACGTAACTCCTGTCTTTGAAGTCCCATGGGGGTTACACACATCCTGCTCCAATCAACAAACAGCCCCCTGGTGGCAGCCCTAGGAACCGCCACCCATACTTCCTGATACCTCCTCACCAGAAATAATGGTCAGTCAGACTTGCTGAGGACAGTCCCAGTTTTGGATAAAATGTAGTAGTCTTCAAACAGTTTGAGAACCCTCAACTTTTTCTTTTTTTCAAGTGGATATTTCTTTTTTATTTTACTCAGCTCCAGACTGAATATCTATGATTGATCAGGAGAAATTATGCCACTTGCCCAGGGATCAACATTATGGTCACTTTATACCAGGTTTACTATAGAGTATAATTATACTGGTCTACCTAATCGTGTTACAAAGCAGTCTAACTTGAGGGATATAATAGTGCTTATTGATTTGCTGGGATACATAGTCATCCAATGCTACCTACTTTAAGGAATCTTTTTGGTGGTGGTATTCCTTGTAACTTGACCAACAGCTGAAAAAGGCTGCTACATAAAATTTGGGCACAGAGTGTTCCATTAGAGCAGCAAATCCTAGCAGCACATGCTTTACGCAAAGACGATATTTAAAAACACGTTTCTGGAACCAATTCCAGAATGGTGTTGAAAATGTGGGAAGTAACATTGGCCTTAATTGTTTCAACCTAAATATCTATAATGTAGTGCACTTTCAGCAGTTATATTAATTAGAAATCTATGTAACAAAATGCATGTAGGTATTATTTTACTAATGATGTGTTTGAGGCATCCATATATCTGGTATGAAAGAATAACTATTACCTTGAAAAATGATATTTAGAGAGTTTACTCTGACCACCAAAGGTAAAGATTTGAGAGGACAGATAACAATTTGCAATGTGACAATATCTTAAATGGCAATTAATGAATTGCAGAGAATAACCTGACTGAAGTCCCATTAGCATATTGGGCAGAAGTGAAAAAGAATAGATAAGGATAATTATAATGAGAGCATTGTATAATTACACAAATCGAAAAGAGGAAACACTGTGAGCTGAGAAGATGAGGTAGAAAAGAGGTAGAGGGAAAGACTGTACATATCACACCTGAAGGAAACTACAAACAGGAAATATCCTTTGTCCATCACATTCTTTAGAATAAGAATGTAAACATCAGCCGCAGACACCTCGTTCAATTCTAAACAGATTTGTACATCAAAGTTATTGAGAGATTCAAAGCTTTAAATGTAGGAGAGGTAAGGTAATACAACTACCTCCTTTGACAAGGTCAATTACCCCTAACCACTCAGTATTCACCTCCTAGGCTGGGGTCTACCACACTCAATTGACACTTTGCACAAGCAAACTACTATTTATGTATTCCTCCAGTCTAAAGGGTTGATGTGCCCGAACTCTGCTTAAACTCTGAGATCTAAATCCCGTGATCCATGGACCAAGGCCACTCACTTTAGCACCTATCAGCATAGGGGATGAAAATATTTCCCAGGGTGCACCTTCCTGTGGCCTTAAATTGATATTCTGACTCTGGACATTGGCACATTGCTTCACTCCAAGCCACGACAAGAGTCGCTGGAGTGGATCATAAGATGTAAAGGTAATAGCTGAATTATTTCTTACTTCATTTTGTCTTGTATGTCTCAATCCACAACCCTGTCCGTAGAGGTACTGAGTACTGAGGATACTGATGATGTATCTCACACTGTCCCATAAGCCCTTTACTGCTAACCACTAACTATATGTGACATGGACTGGGAGAAGGGGTCTTAGAACCCCCTGCACTAAGCCCCCTTTTCACAGATCGTGTCACATATCATGACTGCACCAAAAGGGTTAATTGCAATTTCTGTGTGAAGATACTGACCTAAATCTTTATGCATGGAGGCGAAAAGGGAATCACTAATACTGAATGCAAGGTCAGGTGTTGCTTGCACTACTGATTTTCCCAATGTCAGTTCTGGCCAGTGCAAGATATATTGTTAGTGCTCCACTAAAGTGCAAAAGTTCAATGGTTTATCAGTACTCTGCAAAAATGGTGTTTATATTTTAAACATGTTTAGGTCTTAACACGTTTAAAACCTAAACATATAGGCCAGTTAGCCGTCTCATCAACTACACATTTAGGAATTCAACACTATTCTTCTAAACACCTAAACATTTTTGCTAAACATGTCTAGATGTTCAGAGATTAAACATATTGAATACTAGGTCTTTAGACTTAAAAATCAATATGTTTAGATACTTGGATGCCAATTATACACCAGGTAGCAGCACTACCATTGAATGAACACTCTACACACATTCATAATCAATTGATGTGAGAAATATCCCCAAACCCCATGTTAAACATGGTTTCATTTCAAAGAAGGTCATCAGAATAGGAAAAAAAACAACAATAGAGAACTGACTAGATTTGCCTAACATCAGCTTAATAGTGTAAACCAATCAATGGTTTCCATGGTAGACATCTATTTCCTGTTATACCACTATTCTGCCACCTCCCTTACTGTTATGCCCTCTCCTACCAGTGCATTATGAGAGCATATACACACATGTGCTTTTTTAGGATTTTTGGATATACTTTTTTGAGGTCAAGTTGGACTTAGAATATTTTGGGAAATTCTGGCAGACAGACAAATTCAGTCTCACCATTGTTTCAATGTGAAAAATCGTCTAAACTCGTAGGAGAACTGAACCCCGGCTGCAGTGGATGTAGGCGAAGGCCTTAGCCATAGCGCCACACTGAACGGTGATGAACACCAATGGAAAAATAAATGAGTTCTAACCTGAGGTCCTAGTCCTATGTTTGCACTCAATATTATCAAAGTCCCAAGAAGTATTCGATCCATAGACAAGGAATGCGTGATAATTTTCTCCATTTTCTTCAATATAAAAAAGAATCCATTGATTTTTCCATCGTAAGCGAGTCGGGGTGCAGCCATTCCCACCCGCCTCCTTGTCCGATGAAATTGTGTCAGTGGCCCGGATGTAGATATAGGTCATCTGCTCGTCGTACGAGGAAGACGCCGAAAATTTCAGACCGTTTTGGAAAATCAATGGATTCTTGTTTATTTTGAATATAATGGACATAATACGAATGGAGGGATCATCTAGACTATCTAAGGATATGAACCTGTTAATTTCTCAATTTGTCATGGTTGGATTCAATGTGAAAAATGTCTGTAAACACTGCGGTACTTCTCCCGGCAAGGAACAAAAACAATGGCTTCGTGCAATATCGGCCTCGTGCAATATCGTCAATATACAAACCTTGGGCTGTCATATTTATGCTATATTCCATTAGTATTTTGCAAAGGATAAAGCACTGTCCCTCCCTATCAAGCTGTTGTACTTTCTCAAGTCTCCCGTTCTAATTCAATGTACACATATATATGTATATATACACATGTGGGTGACTTCTTTAGAGAGTTTGCACTTGTAAATACTAGCTGATGGTGCCCAGGAAGAAAATGAAAAGCAAACAAAAGATATTCCTTTATTTTCTTAATGCATCTGTGAACCTAGATTTCCATCTAATTATTTAGAGATCTAAACATAAAATTTCATACCAGAACAATTCTAGACCTAAACATCTAGATATATAATAAATATACTTTATGTAATAATGTTATCTTCTAGAAGAGGCAATTTCAAGAGTTAACTTAATGATGTCATTATTGAACAAGTAATCAATGGATAACTCATGATGCGTGTGTGTTAGTGAAGGATAATGACACGAGGCCGTAGGCCGAGTGTTATTAGCCTTTGCTAACACACACAAGTCATGAGTTATCCATTGACTACTTATTTTATACCACAAAACCAATAAATAATCAATATTATACCAATAAATTCAAGTTGAAAACAAAAATTATTCCCCCTCCCCGGGACTCGATGCCAGCCATTGTGTGTACACCGTACACGATCGTTACATACACCTCCTCGCCCGGCAGCGGACAGCGACAGCCCCCATCTCAGCTAGCCTTGGCAGCGGCACACGGCGAAAAATAGTGTACATACACCTCATCGCCCGGCAGCTGACAGGTACAGCGCACACGGCGAAAAAAGATGCGTCTGGGCCGGGATTTGAACCGTGTACCTCACGCGGCTGAGCGCAAAGCGCTAACCGCTAGACCACTGCGTCTCCTCCTTCAGCGGCCATGTCGGCTTGGATATATTTGAATGCGTCCTGTGGTTATGGTAGAGGTCAGCCCGCAGTCGACTCCTTTCCATATCATATCGAGACGTGGTTCGAACCAAGCATTTCTCGTCAGTCCCTGTGGCGCAATGCATAGGGAGTTGGATTAGGGATCTGAGACTGTAGGTTCGACCCCTACCCTGGCCTGGAAAATTTCGAGGGTTTTAATATGTGACATGTGACATGGAAGGGATGTCACATGTGACATGGAAGGCGTGCTGTTATCCTGGATAACAGCACACCTTACATGGATAACAGCACGCCTTACATGGATAACAGCACACCTTACAAAATTGATGTTACAGCCTATAGAGTGTGCAATATCGACAGATATGTGGATGGGAATATCCACCAAAAAGCACTGTGTAAGCCAGAAATCGTGGTATAACACAGAATAATCATAAGGTTGGGCTTGAGGTGTATGTAGAAGTCTATGGAATACACTGCCAGACATGCTTGATACAATTATCATATGTTTACAGTTCCTAAAGGTGAAGACCTCCAGATTATAAGAAAAATCATTAATTGTGACCAGGTGAGGGAAAACATGCCTCCGGAGGGAAATGGCTTTTTAAGGTTAAAGTCGTTGGCTTTAAAATGAGATATCTTAAGCTAAAATATCCCTGGTAGTTTTGCTGTAATTGCCTGTCAAACCTAGGTTGGTGTGTACAACTGAAAATGAGAAATAAGCTCTAAATGCATTATATCATAAACACCAATAATGCAAAATAAAATACAGTTTTGTGGAAAAATAACCAAAGAATGGTGATGTTTTTATCATAAAATTGGTTCTAGAGGGAAGTTTTTTTGTGCTCTTTTTGGTTGTCGATTCCTGAAGGCATTTCAAAAAGGTTTGTGGCAAAGATTTCCAATTGCAATAATGGAGCGGATTCCATGGCAACCACAATTTGCCCTATCTACCAATTTTCTATGTTTCCATGGCAACCAACGTTCCAAAAATGGAACATTTTCAGTGGAATAATTTTAAGCACACCACTGGATTCTCCCCAATGGCCCACAATTACCCTCTAGCTGATAATATCCACTATTAAGATGATGGAAATGCACAAAATCTGTGTGAATCCTATTTTCACTCAGATTTTTCTATGTTGCAGGGAGGCCATCCCTAGTAGATCAGAGGGTCACGCAGGGACCACTTCCTGATCGTTATTTCCATCCTGGCCATGAAGCTGCTCTGAGAAGGCTGACAACCTCATTGTTTGGTTCCCACAATGGGTCAATATTTAAGTGGCTTGTCTTTGGTGGCTTCAGGAAGCTAGTGATTCGCCACTTTCTGAAGTTGGCAAATACAGATGTCTACATGAATTCGAGGAATAAGTTGAATTTACTGACAATATTACTTTCTGTTGTCTAATTGTTGCACAAAATAAGAAAAGGAAGAGATCCCTTGAAGATTCACCTCAGAAATTCTAGCTTAATGATAATTGTTGATGTTAACTCAATTTTGATGGGCTTTCATCAAATTGAAAGGAAATACACAAAGACATTTTACAGACTGAGTTCACATACAGACCAAGTCCAGCGAAAATGATGCAGGTCTGAAGTGAGCAGACGTGGGATGAGCAGACGCAGGATGAGCAGATGCTGGATGAGCAGACGCAGGACAAGCAGACATGGGACGAGCAGACACGGGACATATATTTTTCCATTATTTGCCTATGATGCAAACAAATTTTGAACATATGGGACAAATATGGTACTGTGAGATTAGCTATGCCTCTGAATTTATCAAATCATTAGTTTCAGCTTTGTAATGTCCAGAAAAAGAGAGCTATTATACATGACTTTGGTGTTATCGTGGCTGTCTAATTAATTAATTAGAAATAACGAGTCCAGCATTGCTCCACTATGTCTTTACTATCATTGAATGTGCATATAAAAAAGGCTAAAAATGCTCTTTAAAAGATGTAGATCATATTGTCCTGTCACAGCTAAAAGCCTTAAGGGGATTACTAACATCTTGAACATAATAGCACTCTTTGGATGGATACCTCTGATCACTACTCTGTACAGCAAGAAAGGTTATCATGTCAAGCTATATGTCATTCATATCTCATACTTTCTCAAATAGAAAAAAAATGACAAAACATGACATATCATTTCATCCCCTATGGACACTTTCTAACCCGCCTCAAGCTAGCTCGGTGATGATGGAAATCACCTGCTTGGAGGCCACTGATGGCCGTCAGTCACTGACGGACGGTATAGGGACAGTATTCTTAGCCCTCCCCAGCTTTCTAGTTTTATTAGAGCCTGGAGTATGATTATTTGCTTCACAATTCATCCCAAATCTTTTAAATCACATTATCACTGTACACTGGTGGCTGACGGCCGGCCATTGGATGGTCACCATCACTGCATGTGACGTTATGACATAGTTGGACCTGAAAATGAGGCTTGCTGAAAAATTGTTGTCTGCATATAACAGTATGATTAGATCTTTGTGCTGAAGCGAAAGTACATGTATAATTATTTTGACAGCCTTGGTCATAATCAAGGCTAGTAAATTGTATCATTAGACACAGGTTTGGTGATTAATAAAATGCATAGGAGCACCATATAATATGTACTGGCTGATAAGAGTTTATTAGGGCCCCAGATACCTCGCAATAATAAACAGTGTACCTCTAGTGGTTCTGATCTCGGAATCTTTTGTGCACTGCTATTTTTCGCAATATTAACTTATTGTGATGAGGGAGGCCAGGTACCATTGTATGTGAGATTGTCTTATCTTTAAGAGGACGTGGCTGTTGAGAGACCCTCTCTAGCTGTGCTACCTTGACGACTGAGAGAAATTCAAAGTCAGACCAGGCCCGGTCTCTAAAGCAACCTGTTGTGACATCATCACCCCAGGTGTTGTCACCATAGATGCAATACATTATTACATCATCACCTTGTGTGCAGTTTAAATCAATCTCACAGCATAGGTGTAAACATCAAGCAGATAGTGCATGAATTGATATTGAAATGTTATCCAAGAATCACAACCCTTATGGATACAATTTTTCAAAACAGGGGGTTAAAGTGCCAAACATTTTTCTAATGAAGGGGCCAAACTGTTCCTGACTCGGTTGACTTTATAAGAAGATTTCGATCCGAATCGATCTCATCAGGCACAAAAAAGCTAAATCAAGGCCTGTAGCCTAGCTACAGTCTCAAGTGACACCCGGTCTCACTTGCTATTGGTTAATCTAATGATTGAACCACCTGTGCAAGAATAAAGAACAAGAAATTAAAAAAAGTGAAGGTGGGAGATAGGTGGAAGTCCCTAGGTGCCTCAGCCGGTAATAGATTGTCTTATCTCAGGGCTCATGTCCATGCATACTTAAACCAAATCAAAACCGTGGCTATATTAGAAACATAAACAAAATTCTCCCGTTTTGGAGCAAAGATACAGAAATATATATCATACTAAAAGGATTGTCTGAAAGTACGATTGGAAGCTACTGGTTGGAAGCTACTCTATCTAGAAAATGTCTGTTCTCAGAGATGGTAAATAAAAGGCTTCCAAAGTCTATATGTTGAAAACGTATTGTAGCAAAGATATCTACAATAGAGCAGTAACATTTCTATTGCTATTGGCTAGTAGTTTTAGGAGCTGTTATCCCTCCCTTATATGCATACTTTATGGTATCCAATTCCTCCAACACATTGAACAACTCAGTGACATTTCATCAATATCATAGATCATAGATCAATTCTGCAGCATGGAACGGCATACTAATGATGTGTTTCCTATCGGTCCGTGTGACTGTAACGCACTCATCAGAACACCGAATAGTTAAGGGAGGTATTCCCATGTGTCTTTTCCAATGCTTAGCTTTACTCACCATAATGGGGATTCCAAGTTTGCAATATTTAAATACTGAAAAGCAATATCGATGTATTAGTTAGAGTAAACTATCACAAAGTGGTCTGGCAAGTTGATATTCTGGGTCAGATATATTTGTCCCATTGATGTAGGATTCTCACAATATTTTACACTTGCATACAGTGCAATATTGTATTCACACTGAGATTCTGAGCTAATTTTTCTGAGGACTAATTCACAGCAGACTGATCAAAGTTGTCAATGAGAGGTTCTCTCTCCGATATTGATACTTGCTCATGCATTGTTTGTAGGTCAAGATTCATGGTCCTAGTGTCTTACTTTCTGAGCATCATTAGTAACCCTGCCGAAAAACCAGATAGGGTGTGTGTACTATGATGAAGTCAATCATTAGATTAATATATCGCTCTGGGTGGGGGAGTGCATGGCAAAGGAGAGGAATATAGGATATTAGGTCTAATATGAAGGCACATGAAACCCCCAACCTACAGTACTGTTATCAATTCACCAGTAGTTCAAATAGGGTTTATCACTCGTTCCTCTAGAATCTCTATAATTTAACATAACATGGGAAGCATATTATGCATGTTTGTGAATCAATCAATATACAACAGTCCCATGGTTAGAATGAATCAGTTTTGGTCTAGTTGCAAATATAACCACTTCTGTATTACATGCCCAGTTGAGTGAGACACTCCAATTCCCTTCAGAGCAGGGCCTACTACTTTACACACCTTCCAATATTATGGTAACCTGAGAGACTAATGCTCTATAAGCCCCGGGACTATCATCTCTGGGCAGTAGTAATATCAGCAAGAGATGGATCCCCATACCTGACAGGAAATAGAACTCTCCCCTTGTGACCCATGGGAGGCAGGAATAGATGACTGGTTGCAAGATGGTGTGTTCAGTGAAGGTCGTCATGGAGAAAGTGGTGCAAAGAAATAATATATTATATTGATATAATGTGACTATCTACGGATGTGGCTTTCTCACATTGGTTAACCCATGCTGTCTCGTTATATGTTACACAAATTAAATCAATGCTCCACCGAATCCCACTTTCCATTTTAAAGATGGATTACGCATGTGTCAAACTACATCTAGAGGAATCCATGTTTTATCAGCGTGTTTATATCAGCCCTCTTTGCACAGTGTTGCTCATCTCTCTGGAAACCACTGCAATTCTGGTAACATAATAATTCAGGTCGGAGCAGCACTAGTTTCAGTTCGAATATGCACAAATATCCAATTAACATACAACCTATACACAAGAAAGATAGAGTTTTGGTATTCTACATTCACTCATTCGTCGTATATATACTAGGGTCTATTGGTAATAGACTGCAATAACCCCTATGACATGTCCCTTTTCTACAGCAATTCTGAAAACAGTTGACAATAGGGAATATGGGTCATGCATATTGATAAAATAAGTAACGGAAAGTTAATAAATATAGACCAGAATTCAGTCAATACTGCCAACACTGTACTGAAAAAGATAAATTTTTTACCAAAATATTGAAAGATCAACTCACATGTACACACTGAAATTGATTACTATATTTGTACCTCATTGCCAACAGTAGAAAAGATACCATCATCCCTGCCTTTAGCTAGAAGCAAATGATTGTCCATGACCAATATTCTCCTATCAGCACTACTATAGAACAAGATTACCTTTATATTGGGCATGTCTTTATGTCAAGAGGCTATAAGAATCTATGGCACTACACCTATAAGCAGGTGTGGCACCAGTACTGGCCATTATTAACAGGATTCATCACCTCTGCCAACTGGTGTAATCACACTCCAAAAGCTGCAAAGCTGCAAACATTCATGGTAATTTTCTCATTTGATTTGGTAGCATATCCCCCAATCTTGGGCGAAATGACCCAAAGGTTTTAAAGTGGTCTGCATAGTGCTGCAGAGGCCATATGACTATGTGGGCACCAAATATTCTTAAAAGTATGTGGCATGTGTGCAGATACCTGCACAGAGGGTTCAATTTCAATGGTATATACCTACCTTAATTAATGTGAAAAAAACCCAATTAATTTTAGGATAGGCAACATGGTGACAACGCCTACAGGTGAACTGAGACAGAAGCCGTCCAACTTCATTTGGGTACTGGAGCGAATAGCAATGTAGATGGTGTGTTACAAGACTTCATGATTTACTATGGCTTCATATCAATTTCCAGCTTTACACAGAATTTTAATTGAGGCTGATAGAAATGGGACTAATATTTGCGGCTTTTTTTTATGTCCGATTGGCCATAAGAAACATGTAGCATCGGTCATTGAACACTAAAATACTTACTTCACCAGCAATATTGAAGATGAGATTTAATACTACACATATATCTTTATTTCCAATTTTCTAAAATTGGCACTCTAACAAGTATTGTAAATGGATATTAGTAGCCATGTAAAGTACTGCACATATTGTCAGTGTGCTCTTCATTTCCTTATTGATTCAAAAATCTATGGACCTAGAATAGAAAAAAACAGACCCTCTTATCTGGACAATAGGACCTCTTGTATGCTATTGAGGGTCCCATTAGAGTAATAGATCCTGGAGGTCGATTCATAAAAATTCAACATGCATTTGAAAGTATGTAAAATGTGCTCAGTATGTAAATTACAATCCTGTAAGGGTCTTTTTAAAAAAAATAAATATGGTATATAAATATGGTATACACGGTCAAAATATATGTTGAGTTAAATTAGTGACCAATTCTAAAAGATATCAACATGTAAAATACATTCCTAACAGGGTTGAAAAATCCATGTTCATAGCCAAATCAGCATATATAATTTAAATTCTGCACACCATTTATGGCTCATTTAAGCTCATCCTAAGTGAAAAAAAATATTTTATTATCAATAATTCATAACTGGGGATAACTGTATATTAAAAGTTGTTTTTTTTTCATTCATTTTCACATATACAGAATTGGATTTAAGCATTTATTTCCCATAATAGAAAGGTCAAATTTTTACATGTTCACAAGTTCATGTTTAAAATTTACAGTGTTTAAAAAGTGATATTTCTGTTGATTTAAGGGGTACAAGGCTCTTATTCATATAGACTTTGGGGGCCTTTTATCCACTCCATTCCTTGAAGCACAGTAGAACATACTCATAGGGTATAATGGGTAGGTTATAGTTAAGAAGTATCAGGCACTTTGTGAGCAATACTAAGTCTGCTTCAGCTAAAATGTTCTTTAATATGTTGGAAAATGTAGCACTAAAGGAATTAAGCATTTATATATAATGTTAGCTACTAGGGGGCATCAAAAGCGCAAAAACTGATTTTACACCAAAATGAAGAGCATGTCTCCTCTTTAAAAGAAATCACATTTTTATTAAATCCTTTTATATCAACTACTGGTTACACAGTTGACCTAAGAATATTCATTTGGGTATAATATTGTCAAAATATACAGTTGGACATTGCCCAAAGTTTCCTGACAAGATTTTGCTAGAATGCCCTTAAATCATCACATGTGATAGTGCCACCTAGTGTTTGTGTTAAACACCAAACCCCTGTGATGTTGCATTTTCAAAAATGTTGTCAAAATATCTTAAAAATATTTATTTGAATATTGATACTACTGTAAGGGTTTGTGGCCTTACGGACCTGGGGGGTTCGGGTCTTACGGTTCGGAAAGAAAGAGTAAGACAGTATTCCAAGTGTATGCCAACGGTTAGTTTTATTACTTAACGCACACTCACGGCTGCCGGATGATGTCAAAGAGGCAGCTAATATCAAAGGACAATGGTTTACATGGTGTGGAGGCCAGAAGGGCCTCTGAAGTAGCGGCTGAGCCCTGGGCTTTATATACGGACCCAGGTGTTCGTCGTCAGATGTCCCCACAGACCCGGATCGGTGCTGCCACCTATCCGGAACCTGAGGAACGTCCGACGACTCGACTCACCCGCCACGTCAGACGGTACCCAACTCCTATGGTTTAATAACGTGTACCTCTACACCACTCCCCCAGACATTTAGGAGGGTGTTATAGTTATTACATTACTAGGATAACATTTCTACATGTCTAAACCTTTAAGATACCGTATAGACGGTTACCTTTAGCGAAAAAGAGAGTAGCTGAAGATGAGATAAACAAGATGTTGGAACAGGATGTAATAGTCCCTTCCAATAGTCCATGGAGTAGTCCTGTGTGTATGGTAACAAAGAAAGACGGTACTATCCGCTTTTGCATAGACTACAGGAAGTTGAATGGAATAACGAAAAAGAATTCGTATCCATTACCGAGAATAGATGAAACCATTGACTCCTTAGGAGGAAACAGCTGGTTTTGTACCCTAGACTTGCAATCAGGTTATTGGCAAGTGGGAATGAACCCTTCAGATATGGAGAAAACTGCATTTTCGAGTCATATCGGATTATTCCAATATAATGTAATGCCGTTTGGATTGTGCAATGCACCTGCAACATTTGAAGCAATGATGGAAACAATTCTAAGTGATTTATTGTGGAAAAGATGTCTTGTATATCTTGACGATGTCATAGTCTTCGGAAAAACATTCGAAGAGTGTTCTAATAACCTAAAAATGGTACTAGAACGTATTATTTCTAATGGTCTCAAGTTGAAACCTAAGAAATGCCACATGTTTAGAAAGTCCATAAACTATTTGGGCCGCATCATTAGTGATGAAGGAATAAAGGCTGATCCGGAAAAAATCGAATCAGTTACGAATTGGAATAGACCTAAAACACCCAAAGAAGTGAGGTCCTTTTTAGGATTCTGTTCCTATTACAGGGAATTTATTCCGAATTATTCTAGAGTCAGTTATCCATTGACAAGCAGAAATACCTCCCAGCCAGCATGCCCACAAGGGTCAGAAATGGGATTCCTGTGGGCTTCTGGGCTAGCCCAGACATAGGCTCAAGCCCGTAAATGTCTGAGCTGCCAGATTGGGCTGAGGTGGGCTAGTCCAGAACCCTCTCTTCACTATATATGTAATTTTTTAAAGGTTTTGCACTGTTTATAATGTGTAGGGGTATGAAATTATATTATAACACTCATTATGCTCATCCACCCATGGGACTCAGACCCAGGTCTCAGGGTGTGATGGAGGGATCTGGATGGCAGGTGGCAGCACCTGCCTTCGGGTTCATATCAAGTATGCAAGGGAGCCCACCACTCGTGTGTCACATGTCACGTGACAAGTCTGAGTTCTGCGGGCTTGTCCCATATATAAATAAAGGCAGTTTTCTTGTTACCACTTCAGTAGTGGACAAGACCACTGATCACATCCTAAGGTTGTTACCATAAGGGTAACCAAATGCCATGAGCATGTAGCCTGTAGAGGCTGGATGGTATTTAATAAACTACAGCCATCACAGCAGCCAAGTTAGATCAGTAGGAAGAGCACTGGACTCCATATCCAAAATGTCAATGGCTCTAGTCCAGAGAGGTCCTCACCATTTTTCAGGTGGAGACCCAAGCTTACTTTATAGAGAACTGAATGATAGGTTTTTATGCTTTTATTTCTTTTATTGTCAAGTAGAATGGTATTGATAGACTTATTTAGGAATATTGCCAATGCCATGGGAGGAGGGGAAGAGCTGTCATTGCATATAAAGAGTGTAAAACCTTCCAAAAATAATACACACACACACACATATATATATATATATATATATATATATATATATATATATATATATATATATATATGTATATATATATACACATACATATATTTATATATAGTGAAAAGAGGTTTCAGGGCCCCATCTGGCAGCTCAGACATTATTTTACCAGCTTGAGCCAACATATGGGCTAGACCAGAGGAATCCCATCTGGAGCCCTTGTGGATGTTCTGGCTGAGCTTATATTTGGGAACAAATGAAATAATTTGAATAAAGGCATATGGCATTGATTTGTATTAATCACATATTCAGACATAGTTTTCTATGGGACTTTTATAAACTACTTTCTTCCATGAGATAAGATTTAACCCCCTTGTGCCAGTGAAACCCTTGAACATTTCTCCACCATAAGGGCTGAGTCATTTATTGCTAGCTGGGGGGGGGGTCTTGAAGGATTTTAGTGGATCAGCAAATTTCTTTCCAACCGCCCACCAATATGGTGAAAGTTATTGTGACCCCCCTACTGAGAACCAATTTTGAAAAATAACCCACTCCAAAATGCAAATGGAATGATGTCTTGCAATGAGTATTTGGATTTGCCTATATTTAGTTATGAATTCCCCCCCAATGTGAGGTTTTATTGGATGTTGCACCCCCCCCACCAAGAAATTCCCATTTTAAATGACCCCATATCTAGGAAGCCACCCCCCCCTTCCCACCTGGAAATAAATGACTCGACCCTAAGGAGCTGAGATTATTCGCAACTCCTATCAACTTTTTCTAGACGATGTATAGTCCACTTTACATATATTCGTCACCAAATTACACAGTATCCCCTACTTCTGATGAGGTCATCTGGCCAAAACCTGCTCACAGAGTGACAAAACTATAACAAATTGGGGTGCTATACAACTGACTGCACACATGGACCCTTACCAGTAGTCACTTCACCATGGAAGACCACATATGTAGGCTGGGGTTCCCCAGTCTATAAATAGACATCATGATAGCTGGTTACCACACTTTCCGATACACAGAAAGTGACCAGCAGCACTGGGGAATCCCAATGAGGTCATACTTCATGGTTGACCAGTCATGAGAGGTGGGGGTTTCCCAATATCCATCTGAAATTATGACATCATAGCTGGCCTGTTCGACTATAGAATATGGTACAGCAAGGGATTCCCCTCTTTCTCATGGTGTTCAGTTACAGTATAAATATGAAATTCATGGTCACAGTTACATACTTTTTATTATGCTCAGAATTATTCAGTGAACATAAACTTTTTAGAATCCAAAATTCATACTGAAAAAAAATCCATGTCTTATGAGTTACATGGTCAAGCAGATACATGTTGATTTTTTATGAATCAACCTCCTGACAATATGTGGTTTATGTTGAACTCTGGTTCTCCTTTCTAGAGTACAAGCTTGATATTATAGGGCCGAACAAATTGCACTTCACTGTCATTGTTCTCCTGACAATTGTATGAGAAACGAATACTGGTTGACCTGAAAGGTTGAAGGATATGTCTTGATACATGCTTGGACCCTAAGAGAATTTATGCCTAGTGTACATTTCAGCAAATGCTTCAGCAGGGCAATCTATAAAAATTGATGATCTTTTAGTGGTCAAATGATGCTTTCAGAAGCAAACATTTTAGAAAGGAAAGATTCTGATACTTTAAAATAGTGTGCCTTTCCCAGTGTTATGCCTAAATAACATTAGAAATAACTTTAAAATATCAGTAGTCAACTTAATTAGAGGTTCATAGATAACCTTTGGATCAAGACAATTGCAATTCTATTTCGTAAGTATTTATGAATCCGCTTCCAAACTAGAAATAATATGGCTACATTGTAAATCCATAGATTCTTGGGCATTTGATAATTGGATGACAAGCAAGAATAACAATGCAAAGGTTTCTGTTAGTGAATTGGGCAACATAATATAGTATTGGAAAACTCATTTGGGATTTGTAATTCTGAGTCAGATTTTCCAATCGGGCATTTGTCTGATAATGAACTGGTGAACCAACAGAGAAAAGAGAATGACCATTTCCCCCTATCTTAGTGTTCCTCAGTTTGAGTCTAAAGCACACCAATTGCTGTATTGTTTTGACCTTTGGTGGTAACTGCCACTGGACCTTCTGCAATCTCTGCACCCCTCCCTCAGCCATAGGATTTGCTGTAAGACATCGCAGGAGTAATATTCGAGTTATGGCCTACTTCATCTGTCTCTTGTGGTCACTTCACTATCTTAATCTGCAGTCTTGTCAGTAGAGGTGTGAGCCTGTACTAAGGATACTGATGATGTGGGTCTCATATACCATCCTATAAGCCCCTATTGCTTATTGGGTCCAGATATCGATGTGCACATGGAAGCTCTACCAGGATAACCATGGAGTAAAAGAAGCCACATATGGATATTTAAGTTAGATTAAGTGTCCCAAGTGATTTTCAGATATTGGGGTGACATACATGGAAACTGTTTTGGTGGGAAATCCGATATTTCTGTTTTAACATCTCTGTTAAGGATATAGAGGTAATCCAACACACAATGGTACCTTAGCTAGGGACATACATACCATATTTAAAACACCTTTTCATAAGAGAAATGATAACATATACAGAGCCAGTCTCTTAGTGACTCAGTAGTCACCATTGGTATCTGCATCGGCTTTCCAAGAATTTAATATTCAGGAAATGGCAATAACTCTTTGTTAACACTCGTCAGTGGCTGAATGCCTTCATATGTCTCCAAATATGGGAAGAATTGTTCATGACGTCACACTTAGCGATGGTGGCCACTTGTCAAGGCCATACTGCATGTCGTCATTGCATCATCACTGCCCTCAGAGGCCATTATCAAGCTGTGACGATGCAGGCATTCAGCCACTGAATGTGTTTATAGGTCACTTGTGATCATTATAGTGGATGAAGTGTAAGGATGATTTAGTCTCCTAACCGAGACTTCATATAATAAATCTGACAAAATAAGAGAGGTCATTCAATGACAATATAGGCCACTACTCCAAATATCCTCTGGAATAGTTTATATCTTTGAGGAACTGATAAAGCAAGGAGATACTAGGTTGCATGTATCTTCTTGTAATTACAGCTAGTAATCTTAAACTGAAAGCTTAATATCAATATCATGGCCAAACAGGAAATGAAGGATATCACATGTATCACATTGAAACAAAAGATAAATTGAACACTTAAAAAATCCATAGCCCTCTGGTGTAATATTGTAACCGCCCTAGTAAGGTCCTGCCCAGTGAACCTAATGGATCACCCGTGACCACCAAGTCTTCCAACTGCAGGGAGCCCATAGTATACCTTATCCTGAATGGTTTTAACTAACAAATCCTTGTGTGGCTCCTTTATCAATTACACACCTAAGGTGACAGTGCTTATAGGAGGCTGAACAAACTATAGGGTAATAGCAACTTTGCCTGCCAAGGCTCAGCTGTGGGCTGTTGTACAGGATCTCAAACTAGTAGTAGTTCAGAACAGTCTTAAACAAACCCAATAGACGTGGCCAGATGCATCTCTGGTGTACCTCTGGTCACATCAAAGTGTCATGGACTTGCACTGGCAAAGATATTGCTAAGAGCTTTAAGTGACCAGTAGTACTTTTCATAAGACAAAGGGTAAATAGAAGAGGGCTGTTGGTAACCACCTGGCCATATAAAAGTTGTTACATTGCTGGATCCTAACCCGGCCTTGGAAATAAAGCCAGAGATAGTAGACCTCTTCAAAGAAGCTTTATCTTATGCACATACAACATGAGTTGGATGAACCCATATACTGCAAGAAAAGCTTATAGACCTCAGCCTCTGTAGCTATATATGCTGGTAGGAGCAAATTCTGAAAGGTTGGGGTGGGGTGATCCCCAGGGCCTTATCCATAATGTCCTTAACTATTGTGCATGTGGTACCATGTACCTTGCCCAGGTCTAAAAGCCAAAGTTAATGTATATGGCGCAGGGCACAGCAAGATTAAACAACTGCCAGTGGAATAGCCCTCAACCCAGGAGCAGGGCATCAAATTCACCCTCTAAGGGGAAGGTAGACCCCTGAGGTGTCAACTGGGTAGACCAATGCAGATTCTGTTGCAGTAGGGATTCAGACACTTGTCAGTAGGGGAAAATACATACTGAACTCTGTCTCTTCCTGGTATATACGATATAAAAAGTATGCCCTATCTTACAGCCAGAAACACTCAAAGTATTTACGTTCCAAATGAGCAGTATAAAAATGCTTTTTTGTTGTTGATCCACATTGATAGCAAAGTTAAGATCCCTAAAATTCTGTACTGAGACTGTCATTCTGTATATATTATGGCTTTCTTGTTTTGTATTCTGTGTGATTGAAGTACTCCATACATACATACCTACCTACTGAGCCATGAGGTAGATATCTACCATGGGGTTGTGGGCAGTATCTCCCTTAGCCTGCATATTGTGTACATAAACCACCAGAGGGACCTCCACATAGCCTCCTGACCAGGCAGATACACCCCAGATTGATGTATGAAAGATAACTCAGCCTGGAAACTGCATAGCTGGTAGGCAGCATTAAGATGAGATCTTCTTTGGGTGCTTGGTCAGATGGAAAATTGTATAAACTGTATGGAGCTTCTGGGAAAGGTATTTGTATTTTACTGATATTTTCCTTTTAAACAAAGGGGTGGGAGTTGAAGTGCAGTGGGTGTGATAACAGAAACATACTTTGCGATAGAGGTGCAGTTTTGGGTACAGTAAAGCAGTGTTGGGGTGATATGTGAGGGTACCTGGTGATCGAATGTTGTAGGAAAAGCACCTTAAGAAAAATACACACAGATCTTAAAGGTTTTATAATGGACGTCTTGTAAGGGGATGACTAACATCAGGGTTTGTTCTCGCAACTATGTATTGCTTCCTAGACAGCGCATTGAAAGCTTGGGGTGCATGGCAAAGCAGCAGTAGTTTTTCAATGAGCCGAAAAGGGTGACATAGATAAATCTTTTAAACAGAGCCTAGTCCTAGAGGAATGGACTAAAATCTGCAGAGATGTATTTATTTTAGTTGGATGTGGTGGAATTTAAGAAGGGAGAAGTTCTTTACTTCATTTGTCATCATTCTGTTCCTATATATATATATATATATATATATATATATATATATATATATATATATATATATATATTCTGTCAGTGGAAGAGTGAGTATTTTGTCTAATTCATTCATTCACTCTAACCAATATGCTTCAATAATAGAAGGCACTTATAACAGGAGCACATGGGGAAATTAAATGCTTTATGTTTTCACAGGACCTGCAATTATAATGCTATATACAGTGCCAAACTATATATATATATATATATATATATATATATATATATATATATATATATATATATATATATATATATATATTTAGTGGCAGTAAAGCATTTCAATTTGCCTACAGAAAAAGAAAATCAGTGCGAACATAAGCATCAAGAACTTCAGGAAAAATGAAGATACACCACCCCGTAACAACAATAGCATCTTCTGGATAACAAATCTTTTTCATTAGGGCACAGGTAGTGGACATCATCTTTGTGGTCTCATGCAGTAAAATGCATCAGACAGAAAGTGTCTACTCAACTAAGCATAGTGCTTGTTTCTAGAATCAGAGAGAAAAATAAAGACTAAGTGTTGACGCTCACGTCTTGTAGTTTAATCAAACCCTATTCAGAGAATAATAAGTTCCATTCTTAGATTTTCTACATCCTTCACAGCAGTCCAAAGTGCTCTTTTATTATCTTGGGAGCTAAGAAAGAATAGGGGCTGTGCTGTTCTTGGCAAACTAATGAACTGCTTTTAAATAGTTTAAGTCAAGTAACATGTTTCTTCTATGCAATCAAGTAACTTAAACTATGTTACAGTGAGTGTCTACTCAAGTAAATCAAAAGATAATTTGTGTATTTAATCAAGAGGCCTGAAGTAGTGTCTTCTGGTAACATCATATTCTTTCACAACAGAGTAATGATAGTTCCCAACAAAGTTTAGATTGCCCATCAGTCACAGTATGTAAGAAGGAGATCATGTAGAAGTATGTACAATGAGATGACGGTTTTGAAAAAATGGGGGAGATGAGCACTATAGATCTGAATGACCCCCTCATGGCATTTTTGGTCGATTTTGCAATAATAATAAACAGGATCCCCCTCCCCTCTACAAAAGTTGAAACAGGGAGGACAAATTCCTATGAATTGATAACTGTAAGGTCTGGACAGACCATATTGCAACCATTAATCGATTCCATACAATGAAACCTTATTAGTATGAACAATCATACATGCACCTTAAAACATATATATGTGGTATGCTGCTTTACAATGAGTTCAACTCAATATATAGCACACATATAGAAGATAATGGTATCATCTTTACCCACCTAGAGACATATCACAGCACATGGCATTATGGGTATTGATTTCATTGACGTGTGTGACATGAGTGACTTTCTCTCATAATAATGTGAAAGGGGGAATACTTTGTGCTTCTTAATTGAGAAAATGTTTTCATATGGAACAGTTTGAGGAAAGAAGTATCACTCTCAGCAATATATGGAGAAACAATCATTTCCCTCAGCAATAGCAATGCTCACTTTCCATGTTTTCTAATAATTTGGTAACATGAGGGTGTGACTAGAAATGAAACCTTGTTGTAGATGATCTCCATTAGGCTGCTTGTTAGATGGGACATTCAATGATAGCATGGTGCACCTTTTAAAAGAGGATTTTAAACAGTAGAACAATGCCAAAGTGACCATGATTGTATTGGGAATTCCTGTTATTCCCATCACATCTATAGAGGTATTGAACTGCTACGCCTCAGAATTATAGGGAAAACTGGCAAATTTAGACAGCTCAATCTCAACACCTTTTCAGCTTCTCTACCACTGCTGTTACATCCATAGATTTCAGGCAATGTCAGGCAATTTGATATTTTATGGAATGCAGAGAAAGCCGCTGTACTGATAACAAAATGCAGATACCATTTTCATGCCTAAAATAGTAAGGTCATAATGGAGTTCCATTGGTGTCAATAACTAAGGTAAAACTTTCAATAAAATGGATACACTGGCAATTAAGAGATGCACTGATGATAAGAGATGCTCTAGCTCCCAGCCAGTATGCTGCAAAGCTTTAGCCAATATCTTTAAATACTCCCAGAAAACATGTCTTTTCGGTCTGTCATCAGATGAGACCATCTGAATCCCTCAGTTGGTGGGTGATGAATGGGAAAGATATCCAGCCTATTGGAGGGCTGATTACAAAGTATATGATCATTATCTGGAACTTCTGTCAGCATAATGGTCTATCTATCTGGTGGGAGAGTCTGTTCTACCAGCCACTTAGCTAATTAAGTCAGAAATTGATGAGGCTTATCACTTGGAAGAGCAGCAGGTGGTTACACTATACACTCTCTTGTGTAGGCACACATTTATACCCTTAAAAGCATCTTTCTCAGAATTCTCATTGCTGATATCAAGTGCAAGGATGTATACACGTTTACCTCTGCAGAGATGATGGAGAATTTGATTTCTTGCAAAATTAGAGGTTCACAGCCAATTTGTGGCCAGGTGAGGGAAAACATGCCTCCTTGGGGGAAATGGCTTTTTAAGGTTTAAGTCATGAGCTTTAAAATGAGATATCTTGAGCTAAGATATCCCCAGTAGTTTTGCTGTAATTACTTGTCAAATTGCTTTTCAGTGTACAACTGAAAATGGGAAATAAGCTCTAAATGCATTATATTCTATCATAAACACTAATAATGCAAAAAAATACAGTTTTGTGGAAAAATAACCAAAGAAATGTAATGTTTTTGTCATAAAATTGGTTCTAGAGGGAATTTTATAACTCTGTTTTTGTTTCTGGGTTCCTGAAGAAATTTAAAAAAAATGTTTGTGGCAGAAACCCCCAATTGTAAGGGGAGTGGTTTCCATGGCAACCAGAATTTGCCTTATCTACCAATTTTCTATGTTTCAATGGCAACCAACGTTCCAAAAATGGAACATTTTCAGTGAAGATGGAATAATTTTAAGCATACCACTGGATTCCTTATCAAAAATTGGTCTAAAGAATTTTTTAGAATACTTGTCAATGTTTTACCCATATACTGCCCCCTGGTGGGCAAAACCAGTACTAAAAATCCCCCCTCCCCTGGAGGCGCGTTCTCCCCCATTAGGCCACATAAATTTTGTGTAAAAGAGGCATATCATAATGTGGTGGCTCAATTTCGTCATGAAGTGGATAGAACCCAGACGCAGGGGCTGAAAGAAAATTGCCTTTCCCCTTTCAAAATGTTGATCTTGTCCCCTACCTTTTATTATTCCTCATACAATGGCAGATCCAGGACTTTGAAAAGGAGGGGTCGAGCCCTTAATTTATTCACTACTTTTGGCTAGAATAGGGGCTTAAAATATGTGAATAAACTATAACGACGGCCAAAAAGGAGGGGGCGCCCACACCCTGTGCCCCCATATAAATCCACCACTGTCGTGTAATTAATGATCATTGCACATAAATAGGAAATGTGACCTATCCCTGGAAAGTAGTGCTAAAGTTAGGGAACGATATGATGTGATAGATATGACCCTCTCAACTAATATAGTGTTGGAAATTTCAGATTTTGTATGATTGTAGAGTTAGATATGGTGTACAAGTTCCCATGTAACTAATATGTTAATGATCTTAGTTTAATACTATTAATGTGACTAGAGAGGATATTCACTTCCAAATATATGTAAATATTATTAAAAGTAACAGCTCCTGATGCGCTCTACACAGATATGATTATGCATGTATGTCAATATTTTCCATTTCTGAATATCTGTTTGTTTTATCTTTCAAGGCATATGAATGAAATATAACACTTGCTACTAATACTTCATGCAGGCGGGTCTTCACTAAAGCAGACACATACATGCATATATATAGTTGGAGTATGAATTCCCTCTATATGCAGCCGATGAACAATAGATATATGACTCAATCATTGCACAGCACTTAGTCGACATGATTTGAAGTTATAGATAAGAGCGTCTGTATATCCACTATTAACTCCCTCAGTTCTATTGGAAGAACGATCAATAGTGGTCATTACATGGCTGTGGGTGAATAGTAGGCGGGTGTACTATCCGACTCTATATCGTCAGAACATAGGGTAGATTAACCTAAAAACGACCACATACCTAGAGTCGACCACCTGTCAGCTTGTTTTTCTCACTTTCACATATAGTGCATTGGTCTTAAACCCTAATATTATTGAAATAGAGGTGTTATAGTACCCCATATAATGATGTCCTGAAATATATGAAGTAATTGTCACTGCATGATAATACACTCAAGTTCCCATGTTTGAATGGTTTTTGCCATGACCAGCTGATCATTTCATCAGAATTCTCCAACTTTGGTTCGATAATTTGAAGATGACAAGATAGTGTTCAAATATACAACATTTTGACTCTAGGCATATATAGATATCATTGCTAAATGATAGCATAAGGAAAAGTGCAAAAATGTTAAATACTTTCTATATAGGACTTATTTCCTAGAACATACCAATTTCACCTTGAGATGACCACCGTTTCACCTTGAGTCAACCACTCCTTATACACCTATTTGTGCATTTAAATTGAATAGAAACCATTGATTTTGTAGGATTACATCACAAGATTCATGGTCAGAATAGTTTGGGATAGAAATCTTCACTGGATTATGCTCTGATGCATATATTTCAATCTTTACTGTAATGCTATAGTTATTACCATGTAGAGGAACTATTTGATACTGAGAGTGTGATGATAAAGTTAAGGAATGGATTATTATAGTCTATATTGAAGGTCTATTAAAGTACATTAAAGACAAAGCCTCTATAATGCAGGGTTGGAAATACCACTTTTATTTTGATGAGATTTACCATAAAATTACCTCCAATTTCCATTCTAATTGAGTTACTATAAAACATACATTTTCTCATGATGCAATAGTTTTAATTACACCATTTTACTGCATATCATTTTCAAATGATAGTGTGATTAACATAGCCCCATTAAAAGAGTAGTTATCAAGTGGTCAGCTCAAGGTGCAAGGTGGTCATCTCAAGGTGAAAATAGACTAACTGAGATGGTCTTAGAAATGATGAAAAACAATAAATAAACTTTACACATGGATTTGAGAAAGGTAATTGGTCCAAAAGCCCAAATAACTGTCACTTAATACCTTGAGGAACCCTAAGGACCTATTAGACCCAAAGATATTAGCTACTACATTTCCCTTATTGAAAACCTGCACAGGAACGGCCGTCTTTAGGTTAATCTACCCTACCCTGAAGGGCTTGCCTTGAGAAGATGGCATCTCCATCAACAGTGCTGTATCTAATTTCCGATAGCCCTCAGGGAAAGTGTATGGTCTAGTGCAGTGATACAATTAATAGTATTAGTTGTAAGGGATAGATAGCAAGAGAAATAATGGAATCAACTCGGTTTACCCACACTCTTGTCTTTGGCCTAGAAACAGCATTCAACATAACTATGCCTTATTCAAGACTTTGGCTCCTTCACCTCCTCTCCTCAGCCTATATCAAGTCCCAGCCAAAGTATCTCCAATTTTAGAGTCCAGATATTTCTCATATCTCATATCATATCTTGGGCTATGTGTTGGTTTTTACGGCTTGAAAATTGGACCATTATTAAGGGTTTTACAGCCTTAGATAAAAGGCAACGCAGTTTGTTAAGATTTAAAGAGGTGAATGATTAAAATTATTAGTTGATTTCTTGCTTTCTATCCTGACAATAGTAATCTTATGGTGTTCAGTCCTGCCAAGATCAATCTGGGCCTGCAGAATGAGAAAATCGGCGGAATAGAATGGCCTGTGAGGGGAAAAAGTTTTTGTATAGTAGTGACACAGGAAAATCATGTTTCTTGTGACAAGTTTTAGCTGTTTCCTTTGACCTACACTGACATCGTTACTATCACTTTGCCACCAACGGACATGGCCTCTCCCCATGCAATCCTATCAGTGTCTTAATCACCACTAATACATATTCATACGGGTAGCAAGTACATCACGCTAAGGTCCTAATAGATCTAATTGAAGCACTTATTGTAAGCTATAAATTGGTTCCTAGAATGTGCATCAATTTTATGATTGTCTTTATGTACAGAGGAATTCCAGATTATTATGCAAAAATGGTTCTATATACAATTTCTTCACAAACTATTAAATGGAACTTAACATCATCACTCTAGTCTTTGTCCTAGCTTGCAACCTATATGGAATATTGATACATCGAGTGAATCACAGAGTGAGGGCCAGTACGCAACACAATCAATACATCACACACAACCACTTTTCAATCATATGGTCTAATTGCATCTGCTAACATCACCTGATCACCAAGGGCCTATTGATCTATTTGGGAAGGAGAGGTATCTATAGACATTTAATCCATGGTGACACCTTGGAACAAAGGAACTAGACAGCAATTTTAAGTGAGAGCAGCTCAAATGGTAACCAATTACCAGTATGGACAGCCGTGGAACAAGAGAGCAGAGAAAGTGGGGGGGGGGGGGAAATTGCATCTGTCCAACCCTATGGTTATATTCAGCCTTACCGATATCTTAACATCAATCTACACCTGTAGCATGATACAGGTATATATACACTTACAAAGATCTGAGATTGGTGTTGGATGAGACCCTCCCCCCTCCCACCCGCCTATTTTGATAGCCTATGCTCATCTACTAAGCCACTGACCCTACTCCTGCCCAAACAGAACTACTGAGGCATGACTGAGTAATCCCCCACCCACCCAGGACTGCAAAAGCAGTAGCTGAGTGTCCCCCCACCTCCTACACCTAGTGGTAGGCCTGCCTACAAACAACCACCCATCCACCCTCCGCCTGCCCACTGGTGATTTTCTGATGGTGTCACCACATACCCACCCTGCCCCCTGCCTTCACACCCAACTGGCTTAATTTGTGTAGTGACAAGTAGCTAAGTATAGCTGTGTCTAGACCATCAGTCATGATAGTTAGGTGTAGTAATCTACCTAAAACTGATCCGTGCCCATATATGGTGAACCATGTGTGGCTCCTTATATGGTAATGATTCTATCTCCTCTCCTTGCATAGTCTTAAACCTGCAGGATATCACTACAACATGACTACCAGTTTCCACCCTTGAACTATATAAGGAGAATGAACATCCACATCTATTTACCATATTTGGTGCATCAGCACAACTCATTTGCATTGACCTTTGTAGGAGAAGATTTTAAGGCCACATACTTACCATGTTTCCCCTCATACTATTATTTCGCAATAACAGATAGCTATTTCTTAATCCAACATTACTACTAAATACAGCCATAATGACTTCACATTACATAGAAACAGTACCAAAAAAAAAAAGCAACAAAAAAAGACCTTTTGGTCTATCTACAACTGTTAACTACACAAGCTAGTATCTGTTCTTGGAACAACACGCTATTTCTTACGGCCTTATACTCAAATACAAAAGTGGAAATTTCTCAAAAACTGCTTATTAGAAACATCTAAATTTTTTCACATCCATTCCATGTCCACAACTATCTCAAAATGAAGCTCCTGATTACATTAATAAAAAAAACTTGATGTACTATAGAGCTCTATGGAAAATTTGGGCAGCTTTCACAAACCTCTCTTTTTCTAAACTTTCCACATCAATGTTCAACAATTCCTGGAAATTGTAGGTACAAAAAATGTTTAACTTTCTCACACTACTCTCATATTTTCTGCATTTACCTACGTATGTCTGCTATTAAGCATCAACCTTGACTTAATTTTTTGGCCAAACCCCTATGTAAAGAATGGGGGGTCGTTCTGTAAAGCCAGACATCTATAAAGCATGGCACGGCCCCCCCCCCATATATTTGTTATTCCCATATGCAAGAGTTCAATAATTAAAACACACTTCTTTAGGGTTTCTCGATATAACATTATATAATGTAACCTACAGAGGTATGGTTTACCCAATACTAAATGGTTTGTGTGACTATTGATGTTACCGCTGATCATTGAGTTATCTTGGATTATAATCTACTTGTGCATTTATTATATTTATATATATGACAGAGGTTACTAGTACATGGGACCTGGGACCTCACTGGCCACTGTGTGTGTGGAGGTTTTCCACCTTCTGATCCCTTGGGTCAACCTCTCTTTCACAGTACCGCACAGAATAGTGCATCTGTACTCTTTATGATAATTATTTTAATGGAAGAACATTGCTGTGATCCAGTGGCAATAATGTTCTTCCCCTGAATTGATGGAGGGAATCTTATAAGAAATTCATTCAGCAGATGATATAATCCTAATTTTGTCAGCCTTTTCGTCTGCATTCTCTTATCCTGCATCAACTAACAAAACAGTAGTCAAAGGAAAAATGTTTCATAATGCATGTACCATCTCCTGCTGCAATAATAGATTTTAATAGACACAGACCAGGTGAGATGCAGAGTTCAGAGTTCAAAGGGACTGGGTAGAATAGAAGCAGAGATGATTTCTTTCTGATCGTGGAATAACGTATAACGGTTCTGTTCTATCAAAAATATTGATTGGGGGGCCTTCACTTTCCGTGAGATTTATACATCCTTCCTAATGATTTTAATGTACATGACTATGCCAGCAAAATGGACTTTACTTGACATTCGGTCGATAACCCAAATTTATAATAAATAGTTTTGAGAGGGGGAGGAGGGAGAGAAGACTTGTGTTAATACTTCATCAGACTCCACCACTACCTCCCTGTTGCTAAGTGTTGAAAACAATCCAGAGCATCTTTTAATTTCCGGTGGAGAGATAGAGTTATGGAGTACACTCATTTGCCAGCTAGGTCCTATGCCAGCTATTCTATTCCCTTCTCCTATTTTATCTACTGATATGGGACCCTACATAGATACCCCTGCATCACCTCCCTTTCCAACACGCAAGCAGGTTCTTCTTGATCTCCCTTCAAAGGCTCTACTTTAAATGTACCAGAGGGATGTCCTTAAAACGCAACACACAAAATTTCAGAGATCTTGGAGTCATAGATCACCATCTGTGATTTGACCTACTGAACCTCTGTTGTGGAAATCAGAGCCCTGAGCTCAGTGTATATATAAATGGTATCAAGGTGCCTACAGAAACAGTAACTGTATTTTTAAATGGAGGTACTTAGTATAATTATAATGGTGAGGGACTCGCTATACTTAAGCCTCATTGCGCCATTATGTGTAAACTATATCACAGTACTATCCATTGGTAATTAGCCTGCCATTGAAAATTGAATTAAGAGACTAGTCATTGGGGTGAATTCACAATTCCCATGTGAGTAGTATATTGAAATGTGCCTTAGGGCCAGGCAAGAACCGTAGTATCAGACAGATCTGACAATGTTTTGTTACATTTTGATAATGTTTTGTTACACTATCAAACTTAAATTAGGAAGGAAAATAATTAATTGGTCTTCTCTTCTCATCATATCCTACTTTTAGCCACCAGAAAATTAGCATGTCCTTAAGGAGACATTACCTGGTCCCATTAACCAAACCAGGACAATAATTTCAAATTTCAGCAGTAAAATTCTAGTACTACAAAATAGCGTTGCACTATCCTAGTGTTATCACAGGTCCCAATCACCATGAACAAAGTGGCCTTTTGTTCATATTCATAACAGGTCCCATTGCTTGGTGGCCTAGGTTGGGTCGACACATGTTCTATTCTGAGCCAATCACTATTAGTTTGTGTTTTCGCTGTGGTCCTGCTGTTTTTGTCGGCTCCTCCAATATTAATCACCCAGTGCTCCCCTTGTCTCCCCCAGTGTATGCTGATCACATGACTAGGGTGGCCTTTAGGGCAAGGATTGCTAAATTATCCATAGGGCGACAAAATAATTAGATTGTATTATGACCTTATTCTAGAACCAAATTGTTATGACAACTATGGACCTAACTTTTACCATATAATCTTGTACCAAATTGATGTGCAATGTGATCATCGGAGGGAATGGACGAAACAGCTAAGGAATGCAAGTTAGATACCATCAGGTAATTGGCTACATGATGATAATGGTGTTGTCCCATTGAACAAGATCTCGAGAATTACTCAGGAATTAAGTCCCGACTTGTGAATACAACAAGAATAGAGAACGTGATTTTTCCTGGAAATTTAAATACGCTATACCATCTTATACTCGAGAAAGTTCTTGAGTCTAGATCTCAAGAATGGCTCAGGAATTTCTCAAGTCCCAACTCATGAATACAACAAGAATTGAGAACGTGATTATCTCATGGAAATTTTCAAAGGCATGACTTTGGGCCCTATTTTCGTTAAGGAATCATTTGGAGAAAAAACAACCATTTTTGGCAAAATAACATGCATGACTCTTTATCGGCTATAATTATTGGAAGACCCACTTTAGGAAGAACAGTCAATGTGAATATCCTGGACCATTTTTAGAAGTTTAATTTTTGACCCCCCTCCACCAATATATACCCTCCCCATCTGAGTAAAATGACCTGTTCTGTAAGTGTGTACCAAAGGTTGTTTGCCTGTATCCCACCAACTAGGCAGTTTAAATTTAGCTGACTCTGCCAGGCCTGACCAACTTAGAATACCGTCTTGTAGCATGGCTGGGTATTGAACCGGGGATCTTTCTCATGGCAAGCAGACGCACTACCACTGTGCCACTGCTGCCAGTGGTTGGAGAGTGAGAGCTAGGCATATAAGTTCCTCGTGTAAGATCCCATGCATCCGATGGGGCATAAGTCCCGGGTACGCTTCTTGGGTGAAGTCCCATATATATGGGCTGGCTCAGGTAGAGTCCCATATATCCTATAGTCCTGTACATGCTACTCAGGTGTATTAGAGTCACTATACGCCCGAGGAGCTTGGTCGTATAGCACTTGGCTGTTCAAGCCATGTTTAGCAAACACACATTTAGTGGAATATCAATTAGAGTCAGGACATTTAATATTTTGATCATGTCATTTGATATATTAATTATGTCAATAGCTTCGGTAAATCAAATCCCCTCCCCCAACAAAAAAAGAGGGGGGGGTGGTGATAAGTACCACTCTCTCTTTCTATGTGTGTATTTGTCTCTCTGTATTTCTCTTTGTCTATCTCTCTCTGTTTCTATCTGGATCACTTCTCTCTCTCTTTCTCTCTCTCTCTCTCTCTCTCTCTCTCTCTCTCTCTCTCTCTCTCTCTCTCTCTCTCTTTTTCTCTCTCCATCTTTTCCCTCCCTTTCTCATCTGAAAGACTGGTACTTGGGAAAGACTCGGGATATTCCCACTGGACATGTTTTTTTTTCTTGAGTACAAGATGTTTTGGCGTGCCCAAATTTCGAGGGAAAATCACACTCTCTTGCCCAAGCTGTGAATGTTCCCAACACAAGTTCTGTTCAGTGGGGTTCCACAGTTATGTGTTATAGGACCACAACAGTCACTAATTATTAGTACAAAAGACTGAGCACTAAGTACACTACTGCTTTATAGGGAAAGAAATGCACACCTTGTATCATGTTTGAGGAAATTAGATCCTTTTCCTGTAATAATAACCTTTAGCACACAATAAATCAGGCATTTGGTCATACTTAGATATCACCCTAATACCCTGTGTATAAGATGCAGCCAGACTTCATGGATCTGATAGAATAATTCAAATGAAATAACTTTTGTTCTACTCAATGTATTTTCAAAATTTAAAAAGACCTATTGGTACCTAAGACAACCCTAATGACCTAAAGCATACATGGGGTACTATGGTTCTGATAAAAGAAGCAATATAGAGGAAGCAAAAAAAAACTATAAACTTCCTGAAACATACATCATCAACAGTTTAATATCTATATCTTTGAAATGTTTCATACAACTTCCCAGAACAACAAAATTGAAATCAAGCTTTAAATCTCAAACTCAACATCCTCATATTCTTAAGCCAGGTTTATGGTTATCTTAAACAGCATAAATTTATTACTACCGGTATGAAGAGCATCTGAACTATTGATATGGTCTGTTGATAAACAGAGGCAGCCTATGTGCCGGTATAGTAGATGGCAACACATACCACTTTAGCATTCCAGTCAGCTGGCCATTTCCAACTGCCAGATAAAGCACCACAACTGTAACATCCCAATGATAGAATGGGACTGGTATTCACTTCATTTGTCCAACCATATATCATTATGCCTGTACATTATTCCATAATATCATCTCGGTTGGCAATGTTCATGGAGAGCCCGCACTATCGTTGGCTAGTCAAGCCTGATACACATCAGTCTCACAAGGAACCCATATGATTAGTGTGATCATAAATATGGCCAGCACCACAGAAGCCACTCTTCCAGTCAGATGGGCTTATTACAAAAGGTCACATGAGGGTTGAAGTTAAGCTAATTCTGGGGGCCATTGACAGTCCTGCATAATGTTTCTAACATTGAGTTGACATGGCATACTAGCAGAAATGACATGAGTGAGTAAGTGAGTAATAGATGTTTAACGCCATTTCGACAGCTAAGGTCATAATCATGGCGAGAACTACATTACACAATTTCACAGAGGAATGTGTGTGGTGCACATATCCTGAGGGGATAGGAAAGAGGAGAAATAGACCGTTTTAAGTGGGCTAGGGAGGCCCGGAAATGACATGACATTAGATAGTTTTAAAACTTTATTCTATGTGAATACCCTAGTCAGCATGGAGCATTTGCCTCATAGTGCTGTGCAAAATGGTCTCACAGTGGGTTATCTCAAAAGGATATATTATACAGCATTTAATATGTGTCATTAGAACACCTCTCTGTCATAGAGGACATTGGTATAGCTCGATATTCTTTTATAGTCTGTTACTCTAGGAACCTCTCTGAATGAACATTGAATCTATTAGGATCACATTAATCATTTCCCTCAAACAATACTATTAAAATTATTCCCCTTGGAGCTAAAGAACAACTGTGTAGAGGCAAGGAGAAAGGGTGCTCCGTGCTAAAAGTGAACTTTAAAATTCAAATCATTAGCTTTACAGTGATACATAGCATGAGAAGATACTCCTGTTAGTTTTGGAGGAATGGCTTGCTAGATATGGTTAGGTGTGACCATTTCAAGAATGTTAATAAGCTCTATGTCTAATTGGTCATGAGATATATAGCTAATTAGCATAATTTATGCTAATTAGCTAAATCGTATAAATTTTTATTCTTTTGCCCATAACTTTTGATCTAGAAATGGTATTTTCATTCTGTTTTCGCCATAATAAACCTTGTGGGATGTTCCTTCAAATGGAATCATTGATTTTCCTATTTAGAATGAAAATCATGTTTCCATGGCAACAGAAATCAACAAAAATGCCTATTTTGGCCCAAAAACATTCGTTTTACATGCCAAATTTGGAACCTTTCCATCCAAAATAGAACGTATTATGAAAAACCATTGAATTCTCCATAAAAAAGTAGCCTATAACAGTTTTAGTCATATTTTTCCTATTCTAGTCCATAGTGGTGCCCCCTGGTGGCTAAATCTGGTACTAAATCCCGCAGTAACTGTCCTTTCTGCTTGCTGGCTCACAACTAGCATTAATTGTTGTTCATAATTGTAGATAAGAAAGCCAGCATAAGTATTGCGTTCCCGTTCCCAGGTGGTCACACTTCTGACCCACTAATGGGTCCTGATGTGATGGAGGAGGGTTGCTTAGGTATCCATTCAGCTACTAAATAATCTTTTCCTCCAAACTAGCCTCTTACCCAGGAGATGTTTTATGGCTTACTTGCTGGGGAGTTAATTTGTTTCTACTAAATTGAGGGAATAAGATAAAGAGGAAACAGCCAGCAAATAAAGTATACTAACTATGGGTCCTTCTGGCTATATTTGAGGGCAAATTGCGTGTTTGTCTATGAGACTATGGAGGGTAAAACGAGCCCTTTGACAAAGGAAGGCTGATAACAGCAGGGATAAAAGCCTCTCTGTGCATTCAAATGAGTTGTACTTGAATTGCATCCTTATTTTGATCATACTCAGCTTCTTTCTGAGAAAATGTTCTATGTGTATGAAGTGAAATAACGCTTGTTTATTCATCCAATGCTGCCTACTTTAAGGAAAACCTTTTTGGTGGTGGTATATTCCTTGAAACTAACCAGTAACAGGAAAAGGCTGCTAAACGAGGAAATAGACCTCTTGTCCACCACAGAGTGTCCCATTAAAGCAGTAAATCCTGTCAACATAAGCTTATCGCTGAACACCAAGTCTCCTTCAAGGACCCTGACCCTTGCCAATTTATACTTTACTGTCCCATCTTTCCCATGGGTTAAATTGGCATATCTGGGAAGCAATGGTTGGTAGACCATGCCAAGGGTCAGGGAGTACATATTGATGCCAGGAGATTACTTGCCAAACATTTCTTAATTCTTCAAGGGCCACTGATGCATTAATGCATCATGCCCGTTGGTAGTTATGATGCATGAATGCAAACCTGGTGAGTAACTCGCCAGGGCTGCATTCATGCCTGATGCTGACCCTATGGGGTCAATACACTCGATCCCGGAGGGTTGGCATGATGCTCTAATGAAGTGCTGGTGAGCAGTCTCGCTGGCACTTGATTGGTGCATCATGATGACCAATGGGCATGATGCGCTCCTGGATTATCAGCCCTCAAAGGGTTAAGGGATGTGTGCCATATGTGTGTCATACAATAGATGTGTCTTAAGCAAAGATGTTTGAAAATAGGTTTCTAGAACTCAGTTAGATTTATAGAAATGGTGTTGAAAATATGGAAAGTAACATTGCCCTTGTCTTCAACCTAAATACTTAGAATTGCAGTGGTAAATTTTGTGAAAAGGAATACATAATTCAAGCAGTCAACCGTATTTTTGTGCTTTTAACAAAAGAAAACACATTGTGACTTCATGCTGTAATACTTTGTTAAATAAAGTCTGCTTAGGGCTTGCTGAAATGAAAAAAAAAGAATCATTGTCTTTAAATGCTATTTTGATAGTTTACCCGGCTGTCAAAGATAAAGAACTGCCAGTCACTGGGAACACATCGAAATGCAATCTGACTTACATGGCAATTAATGAACAGCAATAAGTGGCCTTACTGAAGTCACTCTAGCATATTGGATGGAAGAAAAATGTAAGTAAGAAAGAGGAGATGGGGATAATGAGAGTTGTATAATTAGGCAAATGGAAGAGGGGACACACGGTGTCAAGGATGAAGCTAATAGAACTGCCACAGACCATAATTATACCATGCAATGTCACAAAGTAGGAGTGGTGACTTCATCATCCAAAATTGATTAGAAATAACTACAGTACCAATGCATTATTATATGCCCAACAATTATTCAACCCTCCCCAAGGTGTGATAATGATATTTTTGTGTTCCTTTTTTCATTTTCCATCGTTTTCTAGAAAAATACTATGAGATTTCAAAAAAGATAATTATTGGCTACTTTTTTTATTTGAAAATATAGAATGATATAATACATGATCGGGAACTAGGTAGGACAATTGGATTTCGTTTTATAGATATAAATTGCCACTTTTTTGGACCTAAAGGTATGCATTTTCACCATTTCTACAAAGATTTAAAGTCAATGTCACAAAACGACCTTGTTAAGAATGTCCATTACGCATCCGTTACACAATATGGGGTCAAATGGGGTCATATTTGGCAATATAAAGTACAGAAAATTTCAGTATATGGCAGGCCCTAGCTTCGTTAGTATTCATCATATAATAATTCTAAGGTCACCTACCCCCCTAAATTGATACCAAGGAATCCAATGGTGCTATTGATTTTGTTGTATTCCAAATGGTTGCTTAGCAACAGGCCCTTTTATTTGGATATATGCTTAATTGCCACTAGTGGTAATGAGTGTAGGGGAATGTGATTTCCCCGCTGACCCCGGTCATCGTATAATCACATGTCCCCTCTCTGTGTCACCCCAGTCCAGGCGTGCGTGGAAGGTAGAAAACATTGTATGGGGAAGTAGCTCAGTGGTAGAGCAATCGTCTGAAGACTGAGAGATCCCGGGTTCAACTCCTGGTTTCCCTAAACGTTTTCACCGACCCCTACATGAGGAAAAAATATGATTTTACAAGGTATTTTCATGATTATAATTTTCCAAGAAAAAATCATAGCTATACCATAGCACTAAAAATTCAGATCTGGGAGTACAGGTATATTATGAAGGATTCTGTTTGTAATGAAATGTCCATTATATAAATTTTGAAATCATGATATAATTGTGTCCCAGGTGGGGTGTAATTGGTGTCAGACTGTAGGTGTAATATGAAGGTCATAGAAGAGTAACTACCATACTGTAACATGAGGGATGTATTCAGGTTTGTCAAGTCTGATTATTAGCAAAAACCTGTATATTGCCATTGACATGTATAAAGATCCTATAAACATGGAGGTTAAGACATGACAAATTGACAAATCAAACTAGGATCTCCATTCACTCACCATTCAGCATCCTCAGAATATAACAAAAACACCCTGGGTTTGTGCAGTTGTAAAACCATGTATGACAGTGATTTTACATGTTATTCCCCATTAGATTTTGTTAGAGAGTATGACACCTGAGTCTAATTCAAATGATACCTGATTTTTTTTATATCTATTATGTAATGCAATGCAAAAGGTGTCCGACTTTAGGTGTCTGTCTGACTCATGGTGCCTCTACCCTAGGTCAAATGCAATCAACTGCTCATGATTCACCTTATAGGCTGGGGTCTACCACACTCAATTTATACCTTCATGAGAAAAATGCTTTTTATGTATTCCTCCAGTGTACAGGGTCACTGGGCCAGGCCTCTGCTTAAACTCTAAGATCTAAATCCTGGCATCCATGGACCAAGGCCCCTCATTTCAGCACCTATCAGGATAGGGAATGAAGATGATATCTCCAAGGGGGCAGGTTCCAGGGGCCTTAATTTGATATCCAGACTCTGGGTATTGGCCCATTGCTGCATTCTCAGCCACTATAAGAGTCCCTGGAGTGAATCATGGAATGTTGGATGTGACGGTAATAGCTGCGTTATTGCCTACTTTGTTTTGTCTTGTATGGACATTTTACTGTCTCAATCTACAGCCCTGTCAGTAGAGGTACTGAGTACTGAGAACACTGAGGATGTATCTCATGTACACTGTCCTATAAGCCCCTTGGAGCAAACAACTAACTTTATCAGGACTGCACTGAAAGGGTGAATTACAGTTTCTGTTAGAAGACACTGGCCTAAATCTTCATGCATGGAGGTGAAAATGGATCCACTAAGATTAAATATAAAGATCAGGTTCTATGTCCTCATAAGACAGAATACATTTTGCGGTACACTGCAAAAATGGTGTTTAGATCCTAAACACAATTCTAAACATATTCTTGCAACGTATTTGTAATCACATTAATGTCCTAAACATGTTTAGCCAAACAATGTGGTTAGCTCAAGTGTTTAGAAATGTAGGTGTTTTGGTTAAAACTTTTGTGTTTAGATATATGAATTTTGTGTTTAGGTGTTTAAGAATTTTTGTGTTTAGATGTTTAAATGATTTGATGGAGAGTTAAGGTTTGCAGACATGTTTGCATTAAAAAACAGATATAGATATATATTTTTTTCTCATTTACTGGGGGGGGCATCAGCAGGTATTTACTTGTTAAAGTCTCCAAAGATGTCAGCCACACCTATTTATGTGTACATATATTACACACTGCATCAAAATGAGAGACTTGAGAATGTACAACAGCTTGGCAGGAAGGATATTGCCTTATCTATTCCAGAATAACATCAAATAGGTGTCAGTCAAGGATTTAATTGATTATTTTATGGTAATGATGGTGGCATGAGGTGAATCTAGTCAATTTTCTATTGCCCTTTCTATTCACATGACATTCTATGAAATGAAACCATGATAAACATGGGATTTGGGGACATTTGTCACAACAATTGATTATAACTGTGTGCAGATAGTCTAATCAAAGGTAGTGCTGCTACCTGGTGTGGATTCAACATCCAAGTATCTAAACATATTGATGTTTAAATCTAAACACCTATTATTCAACTGTCTCAACTCTAAACATCTAAACATGTTTAGCATAAATGTTTATGTAGTTAGAATAAAGGTGTTCATTTCCTAAATGTGTAGTCGATGAGACACCTAACTGACCTATATGTTTAGGTTTTAAACGTGTTTAGACCTAAACATGTTTAAAATCTAAACACCATTTTTGCAGTGTAGATAGACCCTCACAAATAGATCAGAGGGTCACCCAGGGGCCAGTTCCTGATCGTCACTTGCATCCTGGCCACAGAGCTGCTCTACAAAGGATGGACACCTTATCGACTGGTTCCCACAATGGGTCAATATTTAACTGACCTGGCTTTAATTGCTTCAGGAAGCTACTGATTTGATACATTTTGAAGCTGGTAAAACTTGATGTTTATAAGATTGTGAAGGAATAAGCTGGATTTACTGGCAGTATTTTAACTTTGTGCTTTGCAGTTGGTGCACAAGAATATGAAAAAGATGGCATCAATATAGGCTGTACTGTACACACTAAGCGATCATACTTTAGTGTTTTCCTCACTGTCTAGCCTTATGGAGCAGCTTGATGTAAGAATTTGATTAGAAATAATGAGCCCAGCCAAGTGCTACTAGCATTAATTATGCATATTAAGAAGACGAAAAGTGCTCTTTGAAAGATATCATCCTCGCATAAGCACTAAAGGCTTTTCAGGGAACTATCCTGTAATTGTAGTGAAAATGTTCTTTTGCATATTGCACTTCCCTCATTAACATTCACACCAAGGCATAAAGCCTAAAACATTCCTAAAGGTCAAAACATATTAAACAGTGTATGCTTGATGGAGAATATTGTTTGCCCCCAGAAACAAATAGGACATAACGATGAAGTGTCAACTAGTAACATTCACACATAAATTCCGACTTGCACTAAAAACGTCTCTATATATGGACATGTATTGTAGTACGGATAGCTGAAAATATAGTGAAATAGAACAGTATTGCTATTTGCAAGTGAACACAAGAGTCGAGTTGTTTAAGGAGTTCTGGTTACATCCTTATCTGTATACATTATGGTACCAAATTCCCCCAACACATTAAACAACTCATGTGGCACTTTATCAATATTTTAGATCACTCCTGTAACCTAGAACACCATACTTATGATGTGTTTCTTAATCAGTCCATGTGTGACTGACATACACTCATAAGACCACAGAATCGTTAACAATGTGTTTACTCTCTCATCTCCTATACTTATTTAACTTCAAAACAGACATACTCCTCACATCCTTCTTGCTGCTTAAGCATTCCCAAACTATGGTGTATGTCTAAAAGGATAGTACTGTGATAGTTCATTCTCTAATGTCTTTCTCTATGGAACTTTAATTCTCTTCCCTTTTAACAAACTTCAATAATTCTGTAGATAGCCTAAACAGAAGTAAATTATCTAATCTAGAAAAGGAACTTGAGAGGAACTTTCAGATAAATAACATAAAAATTTGGGTACCTTATGTCCACATGGCCTGGCAATGACTGTAATGCCTGGCAAAGCTGGAATGCAATATCTATGTTGTAGTTAAAGTAAAATAATTATCATGCAGTGATCTAACAATCACTCCATTTCTCTCTGCCTGAGTGAGCTTGACGATATTGGCACTAGATCATGCTTTGTGTATACGCCAGATTTATGGCCCTGTCATATAATTTCCTAGCCTTATTTTTTACTGCACACCCAGTTAATGTTTGCAGGAGGTTTGATATGAAGGCCAATGTATTTTATTTCACCCATGCATAGCCAAGCTCGTTACTGGTATTCAGATCATTATGGTACTCACGTCACTACTTACCCTACCAAATGCTTTGGGTAAAATTTCCCAAGAAGGGAGAAATATCCTTTGATCACTGATCCCCAACCCATAACCAAAAATAGTAACTTTTGAATGATCCTAGCCCAGCACACCTCACTGAATGTGGAACCCCCCCATGCAGAGTCATAGCTGATGAGACAATGAAATGATCGAAACACTCCTTAGATACCAACCTCACAAAGAAAATTCGAACCAAAACCCCCTGATCAATATGCCAGACATCTCAACTACACTCTGAGCCCAAATTGTAAATCTGCAGCACATACCGCTATAGCAGCTACAGTAGAACCCCAATCAAGTCGGGTAGATTGTGCTTTACCGGTTGGTACTGCATGTCTGTAGCCTGTGTGACTATGGTACTTTAACTGATGAGATGAGCCGTGACAAGTTTATTTTTGGTTTACGAAACACAAAAAAGATACTTAGTGATGTTGTTGCGAAAGCCAAGGTGTTAGAAGTTGCAAAGTGGGCTAATCAGCTTATTGGCAAAGCCACCAGAGGCACAGACGAGGCTGTGAATTGGACAGCAAAAGGGAAAGCTCACAAAGATATAAAGCTGAAACGTGAGAACGGTACGTGCCACTGGTGCGGTGACAGACGTGGGACACACCCTTGGTCAAAGTGTCCAGCCAATGGAAAGAAGTGTGGCAAGTGTGGTGGCAATGATCACTTCTCCCGTGTCTGTCTTGAACCTCAAGGAGACAGTCACCGCCCACAGACCCAGAGCCGCAGTGCGGGTCATTCCAGGAAAAATCAGCGGGGTAGAGGGGTCAACCATGGGCCTCAGAATAAGTTACCGCCTGACGACAGAAGAAGTCAACATAGCATCCATGCGGTCAACACTGATGAAGACCTATATGTAGCTCATGTACCCCAAGACCCTTACTTAGAGGTAGACTATGACGAGCAGTGTTACTCCCTGGAAGACACAGCTGGCTTTCAAGCTGGTACAAGGAAAGGGCGAAAGTACTTTGCACAGCTTCTTCTGTCGGATAAGGGTGACAGGTTCAACAGAATGAAGATACAAATAGACTCAGCAGCTGGAATCAACACAATGCCAGAACGCCTGGCCAAGAGTGTGTTTCCGTCTATCAAGATGACCCGTTCACCATAGCAGCTCTTCCCGTACAAAAACACTGCTCCAGTAAAGCCCATTGGTCAGATCACCCTCTTATGTGACCGGGGGGATCGTTATCATGACTTGGTATTCCAGGTGCTAGCAGACAGTGACATTGGTGAGAAGCCTGCACTTCTCTCAGGAGAAGACAGTGAGAATCTGGGTCTTATCAAGATTATGGCGGAGAAGGTCCTGTGTCAATCTCCGGATGTGGTTTCTGCAACAGCTCTGGACCAAGCTAAAGCTTTACCAAAGACTATTCAGATCCCTCGTTCCAGATGCCTGCCTCCAGCAGGCAACTTGACTAAAGATGCAGTCTTGCGTGAATACAAGGACAGCTTTCAGGGACTAGGGTGTCTGGGCCCACCTGTCCATTTTGAGTTGAAGGCAGATATTGTGCCAGTCCAGATGCCCAATCACCGGGTGCCGATCGCCAAGCGGGGAAAAGAGAAGGAAGCACTGGCCAGGTATGTGACATTGGGGATCATGGCAAAGGTGGATGAGCCCACTCCCTGGTGTTCAAACACACTCATCAGAGAAACCGCGAAGAAATTCCGCGTCTGTATTGACCCAAGTCAGACCGTCAACAAGGCATTGATAATACCTCTCTTCCAAATCCCCACATTGAAGGAACATTTACACAAGCTGGGTAATGCCAAGTGTTTCTCTCTCCTTGATGTTCGGGAGGGATTCCTACACATTCCTCTTGATGAAGAGTCATCTATGCACACCACCATGCACACATCATATGGTCAATATCGCTGGCTTCGAATACCTTTTGGTATATCATGTGCGCCAGAGGAGTTCCAAAAGAGACTCTTGGATGCCCTGGAGAACATTGAAGGAATAATTTGCATTGCTGATGATATCCTTGTTTATGGTGAGGGTGAGGACTACACAACAGCAAAGACCAGCCATGACAGAAGATTGGTGGCATTGATGGAATGTTGTGTGGCTAAAGACATCAAACTCAATCCAGATAAGTTCAAGTTTGCCCTTCGGGAGCTTAGGATCATGGGGAACATCATCAGTGATAGTGGCTTGCGGCCAGACCCTGAGAAAGTGTCGGCAATCACTGGAATGGCAACCCCGACAGACAAGGCTGGTTTGATGCGATTATAGGCATGGCCACATACCTATCACAGTTTTGTGACAATCTGAGCTCGACTCTACAGCCCTTACGTATGCTGACATTTGAGGGGAAGGACTACCTAGTCACTGTGTGTCATTACTCAGATTGGATTGAGAGCTGGGAGACACCCTTGCCTCTACAGTAGTCGACAAGACAGAGGTTCACCTAGCCACTTTTGGGGCCCCAGCAAGAATACTGAACAAGTAATCAATGGATAATTCATGATGAGTGTGTGTTAGTGAAGGATAATTACACGAGGGCATAGCCCGAGTGTAATTAGCCTTTGCTAACACACACAAGTCATGAATTATCCATTGACTACTTATTTTATTCCACAAAACCAATAGATAATCAATAGAATACCAATAAATTCAAGTTGAAAACAAAAATTATTCCCCCTCCCTAGGACTCTTAGCCAGCCATTGTGTGTACACGATCGGTACATACACCTCGTCGCCCGGCAGCGGACAGCTACAGCGCACACGGCGAAAAAAAGACGCGCCCGGACTGGGACTCGATCTGCCCACCTTCGACGGCTGAGCGCAATGCACTAACCACTAGACCACCGCGTCTCCTCCTTCAGCGGCCGTCTCGGCTTGGCATTGTTTGAATGCATCCCGTGGTTATGTATACACGATAGCACTTGTGGGTCTATGGTTCAATATTCCACTCCCACTACGCGGTCGTGGAATATTGAACCATAGACCCACAAATGCTCTATCATAACTTGATTAAGGCGTTTATCTGACATTTGTCTCCATTTTGTATTAATTTCTTACCTTATAACCCCAGAATTAATCCATGAGAAGACATTTTGTAAGTGCATGCGATCCACACGGTTTGCCAAGCCAGCGTAGCCATTGTTTTTACTCCACCCATCCTACCCTCGTCTTTCCAACGTCTTTTCGGGTATAATCTGAGCATGTCAAGTGCTCAAATATACGATCTCTAGTTGGTGTTCGCCTACATTTTGTATCCATTTTCTCCTTAATAAATAAGAATCAATTGATTTTCCATACCGATCCAACGCACACGGCCCGGTACACGGCCATTTCGTCTTGTTGACGAAGTGGGTAGGTGCCCGGATGTAAGAACTAGGTCAGCCACGCATCGAACAAGGAATGGCCGTACGGGGCGGGTCCTGATCCGTATCGCTATGGAAAATCAATGGATTCTTATTCATTTTGAACAAAATTGAGAAAGTAGGCATGGCATGTTCATCTAGGATATCTATGGAAGTTTCCCTGTTAATAACTCCACCTTCCACCATTGGATTCTATGCTAACGAGGTCTGTAAACATCAGGTATGTCGGAAATTTTTTTTTCAAATACTTGATGGACATTGGTTTCTAACACCGGTCGACTTGGTATAGTGGACAGTGAGCTCACCTCCTGCCCCAGTGGCCGGGGATCGATTCCCCGTTGAACCCTAAATGGTTTTAACTGGAAAAGGTATGGAGGAGTTGACATTGTATACTTCTCCAATTTATTGACATGTCCGGATTGAAACGAGCAGCTTCTTGAAGACGAAAAAAAGGTCTCAGAGTGCGTTATGGCTGGATAAGGAACTGGGGTTATGAGCAAAAAAGCACCGTCCAGGCCCAAATCGTTAGATAAGCCGCAATAACAAGCCTTTCCGATGTAAAACTGGGTCGCTGGGCTCACAGTGTAGTCGGAAATCATAGACATGCAATATATCTCATAATCATAGGTAGTAAATAATAAATTGGCAGAAAAAAGAAATAAAATTTATGACCTAATCAATCCAATTAAGCTATCAGGTTGCTGGGATTGATTAGGTCATCCATCAGCCCCTGGACTATCATATCTCAGCAGTAGTAACATCATGTCTGACTGGAGTTCTCTCCCCTTCCCCTTGTGGCCCATGGGAGGCAGGAATAGATTACAGGTTGCAAGATGGTGTGTTGTCGTGGATAAACTGGCACTCATGAATTCGATTGTAGCCAATATCTCTTTGCACTTTAATACCTACATACATCGTGAGTAAGAAAAAAAGAGAAAGATGAATCAGTCTTATATTTCTGGTATAATCCTTACTTTCGCAGGCAGTATCATACTTTCATTCTGTTGGCATGTAAAGAAAATAAATATTTCCCAGAAGGCAGGATGCAGGAATATCTTTGCCATGGTCCTAATTATAGTAGGTCTAAGTGAATTGGGGATGTCGGAATTCCATAGGGCAACCCATCATATTACCCATGTAAGCATCTCATATCCCTGCTTGTCCTACTGGAAAATTGGTTGGTGTGTTTTAGATGATGTAATCCAGGTCCTGTCTTTTTCTACGACATGTTTATTAGGTATTGGCTCCCTGAATAGCATCACTCAGAGATGGCTAACCCATTCCCCTGTACTTTGATTAGAGAATATACAAAGATCTTCCCACATCGAGACTGTCTGTTGTCCTATAATGCATGAAAGCATCTGAGTCAAGATGTGAAGAAGGAGTTGTCTATTGTCTTTATAAAACATTGTACATTTCATTCCAAGCAATCAAGTACCCAATCAAGGTATTTTTAGACCAATTAATGGTATTTGACTGGTCTACAGCTATGGTGACCTTGATCAGACGTGCACTGTACTCCTATAATGCACTCAAGGTCAATTCTACCGTGCAGCAGAGCACTGCCAGCCGTTTTATAATTTGTATCATCCTTATTCTGCATAACATTCTCTTGAGAAGACAAAGTACTATCAAACATGATCTCTATTAAGGGGTGCGTCCACTGCGACGGATGGACCATCCGTCTCCCTTCATCCGTATTTTTCTCCATAGAAATCAATCCCAGCAAATTGTCGTTATCTGTCGCCATGATTGGTCATCAATGGTGACTCCTTTCTGAGTGATAACTCACTGCGTCATCTTTCGCCACTGTGTGTCAGTCTCACATGGCATGGCAATTTATCACAACAGTCACCAACATGATCTCACTCACTGCGTGAGTATGTGCCACCCCTTGTCATCCCTCACAAAGCATGGTGACTTATCACCACCATCGCCAACATGGATCTAACTCACTGCGTGAGTATGTGCCACTGCCTGTCAACTCTCACTCAGAATGGCGGCTTATCACAAGCATTGCCAACATGGATCTGACTCACTGTGTGATTATGTACCACTCCCGTGCCACTGGCATCAACTCTCACACAAAATGGCGACTTATCACTACCATTGCCAACATTGGTCTCACTCAATGCGTGAACTTGTGTCACTCCATGTCAATGCTCTCTAAGAATTGCATCATCTGTCACTCACTCTCACTCAGAATGGCAACTTATCACCACCATTGCCAGCCTTTGTCTCACTCAATGCGTGAATTTGTGTCACTCCAAGTCAATGCTCTCTGAGGATTGCATCATCTGTCAGTCACTCTCACTCACAGTGGCAACTTATCACCACCATTGCCAAAGTTGGTGAGACAGCACCACTGTTCAACATGTAGCCTATCTAGGAAGTGTGGGCATGAAGTATAAGTCCCATACATATCAAATGTGCTTTGTTTCACACTGATTTCCATGTAATACTTCAGAGTTGAATCAAACAAGATTATATAGAGAGAATATCAATTGAATTTAGATAGAGGTATCTCTAAAATGAAAGCAACTATCCGTAAACACCTTTTCTCTGGTTACAGGAAAAATACATAGGGAAATATCAACATGAACACCTTGTCTGTGGTTAGAGGGAAGATACATATGGCAATACCTTCTCTGGCAAAACATACTTTGATCTGGCAGATGTGAGGCTGCATGATTACCAATGTCGATGATCATGAGCTTTTCATCTAACAAGGTGAGTGATCACCAGCGTCGCCATCACTGGTGAGTCTGAGTGATCACCACTCTCGCCATCCATGGTGAACCTGCGCTATGACGTGGTGCGCGTTTCATCTAGCGAGGTGAGTGATCAACCGCCTTGCCATCCCTGGTGAGTGTGAGTCATCACGATCCTCGCCAACCGTGGTGAACATGCACTATGGCATGGTGTGCGTTTCATCTAGCAAGGTGAGTGATCACTCGTGTCCCCATCCCTGGTGAGTGTGGGTGATCAAGATCCTTACCATCTGTGGTGAACCTGTGCTATCACGAGGTACGCGTTTTATCTAGCAAGGTGACTGATCACAATCCTTGCCATCCGTGGTGAATGTGCATTATGACGTGGTGTGCGTCTCATCTAGCAAAGTGAGTGATCACTCATGTCGCCATCCCTGGTGAGGATGAGTGATCACTCATGTCACCATCCCTGGTGAGGATGAGTGATCACGATCCTCGCCATCCCTGGTGAACATGTGCTATGACGAGGTGCGTGTTTCATCTAGCGAGATGAGTGATCACCCACGTCGCCATCCCTGGTGAGTCTGAGTGATCACCATCCTCGCCATCTGAGGTGAGGCCATGTGATCACCACCATTGCTATTCCTGGTGATCTTGTGCTATAGCGACGTCGTGTTCCATCTAGCGACATGTGTGAGCCACTTCACACAGGTTGACGAGGAGTCACGCCAATTTGCTGGGATGATAAATGATACAGATGAAACCGATGGATGGTCCATCCGTCGGCAGTGGACGTACCCCTTTATCAAGCAAGATATCGATGTAAGTACTAAACATAATAAATAATCATGTATATATAATCAGGAATAGCCTTAATCCAACAATCTATCATACGTATAGAAAAAAATCAGTCGGATTAGTGCTAATCAGACCAATCTATAGTGGGGACTCAACTACACGAGGTTTTGCTGAGAATCGGAGCTATTCTCACAAAACACAGCATGCAAAATGCTTTTAGTTATTATTACAAGGTAGAAATAGAATGTTAAGAGAGCTATGTGTTTATATTGGAAAAGGTTTTTGTGTGATCTCAGGCACATTTCTGTTGTAAAAAGATGTTTTTGTTTACTAAATCAAGTTGACCTAATGTAAATAGACTTTAATACTGATGACCTCTGCAGCTCAATATCAGGCAGGTTTGATTTTTACAGTACAAGACCCTGCAATCTGTGTGACTGTTGTGTTGTTATTTATATTTTCCTGTGTTGATGTTTATCTATTTAACTTCCACCCAATCACAGAGTCTATGCAGGTGCAGGTTAGTTTGTAAATATGGCACACAATAAGAGAGATCACCCAGGAAATGACCCCTGAAATCTCATGTTTACAATATTGAATCTCATGTTTACAATATAGAAATGTCAACACCCAATACCTTAGGCATTATAGGGATAACATTCATTGAGAATAAACCAAGGAAATCTCATAGTGGAGCCTCGACGTTTGGCTGTGGAACCAGCACTAAATAGTACTAGTAGCCACCCACAGCTCCAGAGACCACAATGTTACACTTAGAATGAAATCTTGCCATTGTTTAAGTCAAATCTTTGTATGACAAAAATTGTGCCAATCTAGTTATACAAGCTGACAAAGAGACTTAGGATATAAATTGCCATAACCTTCCAACTTCATTTTGGACATTAGAGCCAATGAAAATACATATGATGTAATACAAGACTTCATGATTAACTTACTATGGTCTCATGGCAACTAATTCCCAGCTTAACACTTAATTTCAACATCTTTTGTACATATTAGCAATAGTAAACATGTAGCATAGATAATTGAAGACTAGAATACTTACCCAAACAGAAATATTCAGGATCAGATTTATTACCATATAGATTTTGATTTCATATGTTCTAGAAGTATCACTCTCATAGTTTTATGTTATACAAATATTGTATTTGGACATTACCAGCCCAAGTTCAGAACTGACACATGTTTACTCTTGATGTGCTCATTTTCTTTATTGGCTCTCAGAAATATGGACCTACAGTAGAAAACACAGACCCTCTTAGCTGAACAAATAGACGTCTTGTCCGCTCTTGAGTGTCCCACTTGAGTCATAGATCCTGACAATATGTGGTTTATGCTGAACTCTGGCTCTCCTGTCTTGAGTAGCTGCATAGCCAACAATACTGTTCTATATTCTCATTGATCTTTCACGTCTTTCCTATAAATTGTATAGGAAATAAGTATTGTTTGATCTGCAAATGCCTATGGACTCCATAGGCATTTATGCCTATTGTAAAGAAGAAGGTATTTCAGCAGATGCTTCTGAAAATCGGCTAAACTAGGAATAAACTAAGATGGCTACATTAAAAATCTATCATGGGCACTCAATAATTGCATCATAAGCAAGAATAACTATGATTAGGTTTCTGAATAAATTTGGGCAACATATTATCATTAAAAACCCATTCCATGATCTATAATTCTGAATTTCATTAAAAGCATTTGTCTCACAATAAACTTGTGAGCCAGCAAATTATACGTTCTTAACTGAGAAAAAAATCAACAATTCTCCCCTGTCTTTTCCTCAGCTTCAATCTAAAGCACTCAAAATGCTTTGACCTTTATCAATAATGGCAACTTGAACTTCTGCAATTTATGCACCCCAAGCTCCCCCAGCCATAGGATTAGCTATAAGACATCACAGGAGTAATATCCGAGTTATGGCCTACTTCATCTGTCTCTTGTGGTCACTTTACTATCTCAATCTGCAGTCTTGTCAGTAGAGGTGTGAGCCTGGACCGAGGATACTGATGATGTGGCTCTCATAGACTATCCTATAAGCCCCTTGCTGCTTCCCAGGTCCAGATAATGACGGGCACCTGGAAGCTTTACTAGGATCGCCATGGAGTAAAAGAAGACATAATATTCCTTGCCACATGTGAATATTTTAAACAGAGTGGATAAGGATGAAACAAATATCATCAGAAGATCATGAGGGAATTAAAATCACTGTTTGTGATCCTAAACTGGCTGGTACTTGAGTGAGTGAGTGAGTAATAGATGTTTAACACCATTTCGACAGCTAAGGTCATATTCATGGCGAGAACTACATTACACAATTTCACAGAGGAATGTGTCAGTGCCCACGCATATGTGCACCACACACATCCTGAGGGTATAGTAAAGAGGAGATATAGACCCTTTTAAGTGGGCTAGGGAAGCCCGGCTGGTACTTGATCATCTTGGATGAAGTGTGAGGATGATTTAGTCTCCTAACAGAGATTTCATAATCTTAAAAATTATTAGAGGTCATTCTAGGAAAATATAAGCTACTACTCCAATATTTTTGGAATGTTTTAAACTTTATGAACTTGTAAAGCAATGAAAAGCTAGGGTGCAGGTATCTTCTTGAAATTACAGCCGATAAACTAAAAGCTTAATATCAATTTCATGGATAAACAGAAAATCAAGGATATTGTTTTACATTGAAATGAAAGATGAATTGAATACTTAAATACATGTTGTATAGGTTATAGTTATCCAGTGAACCTAACAGACAGGAACTGACTGGCAAGTTTCCCGATTCCAGGAGCCCATATACCACATTACCCTTGTATAGGTCCAGGCTAATACAAGCACTAATGGGACACACAGCAGGCCAGAACACGGGCCATGCCTCTATTTCCATACCTGAAAAACACTGCACATAGCATTCTCTAATAATTACCACTTTTATTGTTTTATTTCTCTTTAAAATTATTGTATGCATAAGAGATATGCTGAAGGTATTGTGAAAATACTATGTTTAGAAGTGGAGTTATGGCCACAAAAATTTGAATTTGAATTTTATTGAGTGCACATTAAAGGTCTTAATGTTAGTAACATTAAATTTGTCATGAGACAAAGGGGAAGGGGGCGAAGAGTTTCCCCAGGTAGTTTTCCTTCAACTAGGTGATACCTCTACCTAGCTTAGATCATTATATATCATTGTTATCATATTGAATGAGAAAAAGGGGTTCATCATTACAAGAGAAAGGCATCAGATGCAGCTTTTCAATCAATACAACAGGGCTGGTGGCATCCACTTGGCCATATGAAAGCTGGTACATTGTTGGATCCTATCCAAGCTAATAATGTATCAGGCCTTGGCAATATAGCCACAGCTGGCAGATTTCTGCAAAGGGGCTTTGTCCTGTGCACACACAATATGAGTTGGCTGAACCCAGCTTTACAATGTTGGAAAAGCTTATCGACCTCAGCCACAGGAGCTATGGTGGTAGCAGCTCAGGAAAGGTTGGGTTGGGGCTGGAGGTAAACTAGAGACAATGGGCCAGGTGGAGTTGATCCCCAGGGTCTAATCCGTAATGTCCTCACCTATTGTGAATGTGGCATCATTTCCTCATCCAGATCTAAAGGTTGAAATGTTTATGATGTAGGGAACAGCAAGATTAAACAACTGACAGCAGAATAGTTTTCAGCCTAGGAGCAGAGCATTGAATATTCCCTTTAAGGGAAGGTAGGCCCCCAGAGGTTTCAGACATTTGTCAGTAGGGAAAAATGAATATAGAATGCTGTCCCTTCCAGGCAATGTGACATCAACATAATGCAGGAACACCTAGCTCATCTTACAGCTGCCATAAACACTTGAAGTATTTAGGATCACTAGGGTATTCCAAAGAAGTAACATAACATAGCAATGTTAAAATCAGCCAATCTTAACTTGTCTGCCCTGACACAGGATCTTTATCTGGTGACAACTTTAGATGAGGGTTTCTTTCACATCTGACAACCTTTAAATCACAAGCTCTGAAGTTATCAAAGTGATGAGTCTGTCCCAGGGCTCACAAGTCAAACCTGGCAGATTTTGTCTTGTTTACTGTATGCTACACACTTATAAAGCCCACTTTTTTTCTATGAAGGTGTGGTGTGAGTGTCTATTAAGAAATTATGCATCTCTCCACCAGATCTCCCCACAGTTTCAAGTCATACATTCAATTGAACATTTGCCCTATGTAGAGTATAGTAAATATATATATAGTGTAATGTTTGGCCATTGCTATTGAAATACTCCCATAACCTGACACCAAATATTCTATACTGAGACCATCATACTGAATGTCTTGTATGATAGGTATGATGCCAGGCACTCCCTCTCTCTCTCTCACTTAGCCAGCATATTGTGCACATAAACCACTATATAGAGGGACCTCAGGATAGCCTTCTGACCAAGTTGATACACCCCGGATACAACAATAGCTCTGCCTGAAAAGTTTGGATAAGATTCCCTTTGGGTGCTTGGTCAGATGGAAAGTAAAGTAAACTGTATGGAGCCTCTGAGAAAGGTATTTTTTTATTTTACTGATATATATTTTTTCAAACAGGGGAAGGGGTTGAAGGGCAGTTAATGAGATAACTAAAGCATACTGTGTGGGTGATGTGGGTGAAGTTTCTTTAATTCAATTGTCAGCGATGTGTTCCTATGTTGTCCAGTGAAAGAGTGGGTATTTTGTCTAACAGATTCTAATAATTCATTCCACCCAACATGCTTCCATTTTAGATGGCCCTTATAGCAGGTGCACATGGGAAATTAAATGTTTATGTTTTCCCAGGACCTGCAATTATCTTACTATAGAAAGTGCAAAACTATAGACATTTCGTGGCAATAGAACATTTCAATTTGCCTACAAGAAAGGAAACACTGCAAACCTTAAATATCAGCATCAAGGACTTCTGAGAACATGAAGAGGAACCACCCCATAACAACAATAGGGTCTTCTGGATGACAAAACTTTTCTATTAGGGCACAAGTAACAGGCATCATATTTGTGGTATCATGCAGTAAAACACATTAGATAGAAAGTGTCTACTTGACTAAGCATGGTGTTTGTTTCCAGAATCACAGAGAAAGATAAAGACTGAGTGTTAATGCTCATGTCTTGGAGTTCAATCAAAGACTATTCACAGAGTAATTAGTTCCTTTCTTAGACTTACCCATTCCTTCACAGTTGTCCATAGTGCTCTTGGGAACTAATTATCTTGGGAACTAAGAAAGCATGGGGGCTGTTCTGGGCAAACTAATGAACTGCCTCTTTAAGTCAAGTAAGCATTTCTTCTCAGCAATTAAGTAACATAAACTATGCTACAGTGGAGTGAATCCAAAGATAATTTTGTGGATCTAATCAAGAGGCCTGAGAGAGTGTTGAGTAATGACAATTCACAACAAAGTTAAGAATGCCCATCAGTTACAGTATGTAAGACAGAGATCATGTAGATCTATGTAAAATGAGATCAGGGTTTTGAAAAATGGGGGAGCTGAGCACTATCTGAATTACCCTCTCAGTCCAGTTTTGCCCAATAATTGCAAAGGATCCCCCTCCCCCTCTAGAACGGGTGAGGCAGGGAGGACACACTCCTATGAATTGATGCAATAAGGTCAGGACAGACTATTTTGCAATGATTATTTCATTCAATGGAACCTTATTAGTATGAGGAATGCAACATAAAAACATATATATGATATGCTGCTTTACAATGAGTTTAACTCAATATCTATCACACACATATATAATGGTATTACTTTTACCCACCTATGGATGTATAGCAGAATATGGCGTAATGGGTATTGATTTCATTGACATGTTTGATATGGGTAGATATATATCTTACTTGTTGGAATCTTGTTGTACGTCATCTCAATAAGGGAATTACGGCTTCCTGTTAGATGGGGCATCCAATGATAGCATAGTGCACCTTATACACAAGGACTTTGAACAATAGAACAGGACTCAGGATGTGCCTTATAGGATGTCTCTGAACTCAGGGTGCATCTTATACATGGATGCACAATATATCGAGGTCGCAGGTTGTCTAGTGGGCACAGTCATTGCTGGAGCTGGCTAACAGCAAGCAGGTGAGTAATCATTGATAAGAGCTATCAGATCACGTGATCAAATGGGCACCAGTACCAGTTGCCCCTAAGAATTCTGCAGTGATTATGTGAATTTGTTGATGATTCGCTCAGCTAGCTGGCTATAGGACTCAGTATGGAGGCCTATTGGAGCCGCCATTTTGAATTTTGCTGGTTGAGATAAAACCCACTGAAAAGACATACCATGATGGATACCTTGTATCTGGTTAAAACCCACTTCCAGGGACATCCTGCTCCCATCTTATCAGTTCTTATCAGTGTGTGTCACGGGAACCAGGCGGGGATTACTATGGATAATATAATGGAAAGGGTAGTCACTGGTAATCCTTATAGTTCTGATTAAGGCCCTTTCTTTTTAGATTCTACTACAACACCAGTGAGAGCTTCCACTTCAATGAACACCATTATATGATATGTTGCACATCCATTCTCCAATAGAAGCATTGCAGCAATTACACAAGCTCCCAATAGTATATATCCTTACTGGGAACTTCAGCAGCTAATTGATAACTAGTTGATGGCACATAATAATTTCCCCAATCACGAATACATCATCTGTACCATATGTAGCTTAGAAGGAGCCCACATAAATACAGTTCTCATGAAGGTATTGGGATCTCGGGTAATTCCCTTCACTGCACTAGAGTTATTGAAATTCTACTCCTATAATCATAAGGAAAACTGCCTAATTTAGACAGATGGGCGAATTATCCTCTACACCTTTTCGGCTGCTCTGCCAATGCTGTTACATCCATAAATTTCAAGCAATTTCAGTATATATGGTCACATGTAGAGTTGTGAGAAGCTCACAGGTAAGAGATAAGATAAGGGTCCAATTGGGGCCCCCCTACTACTGACCCCTGGTTACTATTATTTATCCATGTGTCTCATATTAAGGTGGCCTCTTTACAGAATTGACTGTTTTCCAAGTTTGATTAATTTCCTTTACCTATCTTTTGTTTTTCAATGATCCCTTTCCTGATTTTTAATGAGTTCTATAATTTTTAGCTATTTTTCTGACATGTTTCATTGCCAAATGCAGAAAATGCCACTGTACTGATAATAAAATACCACTTTCAGTGCCTAAAATATGGTCAGAATAGTTTTCTGTTGCTGTTAATAATTAAGGTAAAACTGGTAATAAAGGGGACATAATGGCAAATAAGAGACACTGATAATAAGAAATGCTCCATCCCCCGGCCAGAATGCGGTAAAGCTGTAGCCAATACCTCTATATACCCCAAGCAAACATGTCTATTTGATCTGTCATCAGGAGAGAGCATCTGAAGCCCTCAGTTAGTGGGTGATAAAGGAGGAAGATATCCAGCTACCCGAAGGGCTGATTACAGTCCATGATCATAACATGGGACTTCTGTGGCCATAATGGTCCATTTATCTGGTGGAAGAGTGTGTTCTACCAGCCACTTAGGAAATTAAGCCAAAGATTGATGAGGCTTATCACCTGGAGAAGCAGCAGGTGGTTAGGCTATACACTCAAATATATATGCCCGCCAGCATCTTCCATCAGAATTCTCATTGCTGATCAATACTAAGTACCAGGGTATATACACACTTCTGTATGCAGTGTCTAGCTCTTTAGGTAATGGGGAATTTTCCTTCTTGTAGCATTAGAGCCCATTTGTGAAATAGAGGCATTATAATGCATTAATTGGCTCAATTTTGTCATGAATAGAGGGCAGATGTGCTCAGGACTTACCATAACCTTTTTAAGGGTAATTTTATTCTTGTTTGTTCTGATTACTTTGGCATGAATGATGCCCTGCTCCCTTTTCACTTTGGAGGTTACAGATGTTATGACAGCTACACTCTATGACGGCAAATGTAATGTGTGTGTTTGAGAGGGGCTGGGCTGTGTGCCTTGCAAGTTGAATGTCATTGATTTCAAAGTAGCAGAGGGCTTCTCAAATGCTACATTTAAAAAGAGTGGCATGAAAATCTCACCATCAGAACACCCCCCCCCTCCACATAAAAGCTGTGATCCCTATATGTCACTGCAAAAACGATGTTTAGATATACATTACTTCAATGTTAAGAGTCAAGTAAAGAGTAAAGATCTTTTACTGGAAGGGTGTGCCTTTCGCATTAAGCCCTGCTATGGACAATAGTTTGAAGTCATTTGATGCACATGTTCCAAGATGTTAAAGATGGACTATAGTTTGCAGGCATTTTATGCACATCTGCCAAGATATCAGGGACAAACTATGGTTTGCAGCTCTTAAAGGGTCAAGGATAGTGGTCCAGGCAGCACAGCAGTTCTATCAAGCCGCCCACCCCCCCCCCCCCCCCCCCACACACACACACTTTGTCCTATTGCCTGCCAATCACGTCATGGTTAGGCGAACACAGAGAGTATGGCACCAGTTGCAGTACAGGGTCATTCTACATTATTTCAACAAGTGGTCCCCACATGAACCCCCTCAGATCTGGATACTGACCATTTATAATGGTTAAATGTACATCAAGGTGCCATTTATAATGGAAATATAGAATGCCTGCAGTCGGCGTGAGTAACCGTGCAGCATTCAGCATTGTTGACGGGTGGAGGTGAGAGATGATCCCGGGTGCCTGGCGGGGTCAGGCCGGTCTTACCCCCCCCCACCGTAACCTACTCAAGCAACCTCGAGACTCATTGACCCTTGAACAACACTCTCCAGCCTGATGTTTGGTTTGTATATACTACTAACTATAGGCTAAAGATATAGTTGGAGAAAGTTTGCGTCCACCTCTTGTCTCGAGACTGACAGAAGTAATTAAATAGCGATCGGCAGGGCAGGATTTGAAACTTTGATGGAGAAATATAGATATTTTATGTACCCTGTGATAAAAATAATGACTGGAACCTTAATGCCACATCCTTTCCCCTCACATTCTGCTATGATTTATGGGTGGATGGCTTCTGTAAACATTTTACCAGTACTGATTGTAAAAGAATCCCTTGTCAACCCCTAAATTGGCCATGTTACCCGACAGGTAAAACAGCTGCATGGTTAATGACCCTACAATAAAGTCTGTGCAGAGAGCTATACATAGGCCACATGATTTGCTGCTTTTGATTTTGGAGTGTAGCAAGCCATATCTTGTATAACTGGGGTGGATTTATCAACATGTCAGTCATTAAAAATGATTTGATTTCTCTTTCATAGGTTTAAACTTGTGACCATTGACCCTATGCTACAAGATCAAGTCTTTATGTTACCTTCACTATTTTGGCATTTCCCTGGAGTGGAAGGAGGTGTCTGGCATGACCAAAGTAATGCCAGACCTCTAACTCATTGTGCTTTGAAAATATTACACTCTGAAATTGACACAAAATTGAGATTTTTGACACTGAAAGTCAAACCCTCTCATATATAAGGGCCAAAATAATATCAGGAAATAAAGTGAGTTTAAAGCTACAATTGTACATGTGGTCAAAACCTATAAACATCTGGCTATAGGAGAGAAACTATCCAGCTCAGAGGGTCATGCTGGAAAAGTTCTCAAAATCTGTCCATTTATAATGGAATGACCCTATAGTGAAGGCAGTGTAGAGCTCTTTACATAGAATTAACTTAGTCTTTGAATTTAACCCTCCTGAAAACACCCTTCTTAGTAATATTTTGAACAAATGGAAACAGAATAGGAAGGCGAAATATGTAAAGAATTAGATAACAGAATGAATAGAAAAATAATTCATTTTTACATAGCTTTTTTTCTGAGCAGAAGTGATCTTCAAATTTCAGTCGCTTCTACCCACCCCAACACCATGAAAGGTGTGCCTTTCTATATATAGATATATCTATATATAGAACAGGCACACCCTAAAAATACACACCAAATTCTCTCAACATCAGCATTTAAACACCTGAACACTTCAAGTGTTTAAGTGTTTAGCTTTTAAACGCTTGTCTGTCAAACACCTACAATGCTGAAGTGTTTAGTATTTAAACATTTGCTTAAACATTCCATAGTTAAATGCATTTAAAATTGAACGCATTTAACACAAAAATAGTGTTTAGAAAATTGGGTCGAGAATGTGTTTCACCAAGTGTTTAAGTCACTAGTGTTATTTTCCAAACACTGATTTTACAGTGTATATGACCAAGCAGTGGACGTACTGTGTGCACAGTCCCCTGTACCTGCAGCGTTACGCTACAAAGTCAAGCACACTCATAGGATGTACATGTACATTTACAGTTGTTTCTTACAGCTTGCTCACATAGACCGTGACTATTGTAAGAAAGATCAATATTCTTCATTTCTGGCTGTAGTGAACAATAGGCGGGCATACTCTCTAACTCTATATCATTAAAACATGCCCTGATGAGGCTGTCCTTGGATAGATGTGATCCCAATCAATAGTGCTATATCTAATTTCAGATAGCCTCTGGCAAAAGGTAGGGTCTAGTGCTATGCATGATACAATTTACAGTATTAGTTATAAGCAATAGCAGGAGAAATAATGGAATCAACTTGGTTTACCCACACTCTAGTCTTTGGCTTAGAAACAGTATTCAGCATTAGGAAACTACTTTTTATCCAGTGTAAAAGGGCCATGTGTAGGCTGTTCATAATTTTACAAATTCACAGGCAGATTCTGCTAGGTGGGTCCAGATCATCTGCAGTCAAATAGTTTTTACCTGAATATACCTCACCTTTCATGGAAATGTCCAGACAGATCTAGCATTGGTCAGCCTTTAGCATTTGTCTTTAAGGTGCTGGGCATGAGTAAAATTTGCTATAGCAGTGTGACATCTTCTGGACATTTAGTAGCAGTCTAGTATAGAAGCTGTCTTTTAAGGAGCAATTGTAATTAGACATTCAGCAACATCAAAAATAAGGACTGAGACATATTATCAATGCTTGTTAACTCTCTTGGTAGAAGTAATGTAAGTAGGCAAGCATAGTTCAGTCTGCTGTTAACTAAGTACATTAGTGTAAAAACCTTTGGATCTTAATACTATGCCACCATGCATTGATTGATTGTTTATTTATTTTTATACTGAGGTAATACATATCCCTGTATAAGAATGTGATTGTTGTATACCACAGTTATAATAAACAAGCATTATAGTCAACAACATATATCTTCTTTGAAATAGAAAATTAAATTCTGTTAAGCGGGTAATTAGGACATTTCATTGCCCGATGGGAGGTAAGCCTAGGCATATGATGCATACGCTTACCTTCCCTGATAGCTCTACATAATGGATTAGTGCAATAGAGGAATTTGGAAAATTTCAAAATCCAACAATAAGCAAAAAAGAAAATTCTACTTGTACAAATGAGTCTCTTAAGTCAGAGGACAATACAGGACAGACAAACATATAACATAAAGTAAAGATTCAAGAGAGCCACATCAGTGGGTCTCCTGAATCATGTATGCAAGAAGGGCCATGATGTTATTGCCAGATCTAATCTTTCTTAACGTATAATGGGATAGAAGTGTGTGTGTATGTACCTACTCGTCCATCCACCCTGGGCAGGCCTAACTGGAGGAAGATGACTAACTAGATGTCAGGCAGGAGTCTTAACTCATCATTATATTTTGCAGGAATTCAATGACATTTACATGCAATCTATCTGCTATATCAAGATGGTTCCATGTGGCGGCAGTTCTAAACGTTAGACCTTTCCTGAATGCTGGGTCATGTACTCTTTTTGTTTTCAGTAGTCAAGCATCATGAGCCCTGGTTCTAATTGGTCTCAAATCCTGTCTGTTATTGTCCAGTGAGGCTTTAAAGCTATGTAGTAGTAGATGCCTTTCCCTCCTGTCATGTAGCAGGTTTAATTTTCCCTTTTTATGAAGCTTTTGGCGGTTCTTAGTAGCAACGTTCCAGTAAACTGTTCTCAGTGCATTATTTACCAGAGGCTGTAGTGTGTCTAAGGTAGTGTCTGGTGCCACACTGTAGATAATATCACCGTAGTCCAGTATTGGGAGGAGCATAGCTTTAACAACATTCAGGCTGACAGATTTAGTCATAAGGTGTCTGACCTTCCTAAAAATATACAACTTATGCTCTACATTTCTCCTGGTAACATCAATCTGTTTTTTTAGAATCAGATGGTTGTCAAGGCCAATACCTAGGTAATGGTAAGAGGGGGCAAATTCAATGGTGTAATTACCCAACATTAACTTAGAGTGCCTCAGCCTCTTAGTTAGGGATTTGGTACCAAAAGTAACACACTTGGTTTTCTTTGCATTAAGTGACAATTTATTTTGTTCACACCACTTCCTAACATTTTCTAGGTCAAGATCAATGTTTGCAGCCAGGTTACAAGAGTCTGGTGGGTGTGATATGTAAATCACTGTATCATCAGCATAGTGTTGGCAAAGAAAAAGGCAGTAAGGCAAGACAGTGTAATGAATATTTATTGGCAAAGCGGTCCGAAATGAAATAAATTGGTAGCATGTTCCACGGGAATTAGGGTGTAAATTGTAATGTTCAAGTCCATAATAGGATTTGAGACAGAAGGCTTGATTGCTCCAGCCGAGAGATGAAGGAGACAAACAGGAGATTCCATCTGAAAATGAAAGAGATAATTAGTTTAGAACCAGCAGAACCAGAGGGATTAATGATGAATAATGGGAAGAAAAATATTTGATTAAGAAATAACTACTTTACAAAGTTGAGCAATAAAGGGGAAATAAATATGAGTTAGTGACGTCATGAGACAACTACATGTCTCTGGGCAGGCGCATTGAGATAACAATGCACCTCAAATAATATATTTGTGGAATTCTGAGCTGGTAACAGTGAGTTCGTTCCGAGGGAGCATGGAGCATTGAAAGTTAGGCACTCATATCTGAGCTAATAGTTAACAGCCAGATCCTATTGGATCACAGTAGGGAGCAGCCTATACATATTAGGGAACAAAGCATTATATTAGAGGAGACTCGACATGCACATTCAGAGATAGCACCCTCACCTTTCGCCGCTGAGGAGATTTAGAAGTTCTCAGACATATTCATTCAGGACTCAGGACAGCACTGTTTTGGAATGATTGGCTCTCAGCCTAGGGACTTCATACAACATGGAGATAGGAATTAAGAGCAGTGATTAACATCAGCGAACTCCAGGCCTAAAGAAGGTCTCTCCCTCTCCATGCAGGGAACTTCCTTGTGTGGGCTTAGGACCCAACTTAAGGAGGGCCTATTATAACAACTATTCAGATTCTCCATGTGAGTACGCTGCATTGCCTATTTAGGAGTTAAAGTCAGACTGAGCTTGCCTTACGCCTTGCCTACTGTATAACATCATGTGATTCTAATAGGTGGGAGTTGTCTTTAGGAAACCTTAAGGTGGAAATGAAATAGAGATTATGATAAGACCATATCATCCAGAGAACATAATTGAGTATTAATCATCTAAGAAGTGCCGGAACATTTGACGAACCTTTGTACTCTTATTGTGCTTGACGTGTTAGTAGCCGAGGAGAGGAATCAATAAAAGTCTTCAGTCAGGATGTATCTCTCACTGGTTTTATTTGAGTAGGACCGCTGCACAGCTGGATAGGTGTACTGGGTTGAGGTAGTGGCATACTCTACCCGTTATAGGAAGCTAGCTCAAACCCCAAAATACACTTTGTTACATCTGTAGACAACAACCAGAAAATAAGGCTAAAACAACCTCAAATAAATAGAGTAAACACACAGTACACAGTGGTGGAGAACCCGGGTAGTCAGGATAGAAGACGTATTAAGATAGAAAACATGTGTAAGTAAAAGTAGAAGTAGATAGAAACACAAAATTGGTCATTAAGGGTTTCAAGTCACAAAGTGATAAAATGTACATAAAATGTGAAGTGAGCTTATAGATAGAAGAGTGATGTATGTAAACATATAAATGTAAGTCCAGGAATACTTTCTGCAAGGAAATACAAAATTAGTAGAAGCTTCAGTAGGGAAACATATAAAGTATCAAATAAGGAAAGAAAAAAGGGCATTCTATGGAAGAACAAGAAAAGAAAAGAAAGTATCCTTGGACCAGAAACACATAAAAAAGTATGCGTCTGCGGGTGTACGATGGTGTAAGAAAAATCTCTAATGGATAATAATGTGTAATCAGCAGTGTCGACACTGATGAGATATGTAAAGTGATTTAATGTAGATGCGAAGAAAAAGGCAGTAAGGCAAGACAGTGTAATGAATATTTATTGGCAAAGCGGTCCGAAATGAAATAAATTGGTAGCATGTTCCATGGGAATTAGGGTGTAAATTGTAATGTTTGAGTCCATAATAGGATTTGAGACAGAAGGCTTGATTGCTCCAGCCGAGAGATGAAGGAGACAAACAGGAGATTCCATCTGAAAATGAAAGAGATAATTAGTTTAGAACCAGCAGAACCAGAGGGATTAATGATGAATAATGGGAAGGAGAATATTGGATTAAGAAATAACTACTTTACAAAGTTGAGCAATAAAGGGGAAATAAATATGAGTTAGTGACATCATGAGACAACTACATGTCTCTGGGCAGGCGCATTGAGATAACAATGCTCCTCAAATAATATATTTGTGACAGGATCTGTGAAAAGGGTCCTTAGTGCAGGGTGCATTAAGGTCCCTATTCCCAGAACATGTCACATTTGTGGAATTCTGAGCTGGGAACAGAGAGTTCATTTCGAGGGAGCATGGAGACAGCATTGAAAGTTAGGCACTCATATCTGAGCTAACAGTTAACAGCCAGATCCTATTGGATCACAGTAGGGAGCAGCCTATACATATTAGGGAACAAAGCATTATATTAGAGGAGACTCGACATGCACATTCAAAGATAGCACCCTCACCTTTCGCCACTGAGGAGATTTAGAAGTTCTCAGACATATTCATTCAGGACTCAGGACAGCACTGTTTTGGAATGATTGGCTCTCAGCCTAGGGACTTCATACAACATGGAGATAGGAATTAAGAGCAGTGATTAACATCAGCGAACTCCAGGCCTGAAGAAGGTCTCTTCCTCTCCATGCAGGGAACTTTCCTGTGTGAGCTTAGGACCCAACTTAAGGAGGGCCTATTATAACAACTATTCAGATTCTCCATGTGAGTACACTGCATTGCCTATTTAGGAGTTAAAGTCAGACTGAGCTTGCCTTACGCCTTGCCTACTGTATAACATCATGTGATTTTAATAGGTGGGAGTTGTCCTTAGGAAACCTTAAAGTGGAAATGAAATAGAGATTATGATAAGACCATATCATCCAGAGAACATAATTGAGTATTAATCATCTAAGAAGTGCCGGAACATTTGACGAACCTTTGTACTCTTATTGTGCTTGACGTGTTAGTAGCCGAGGAGAGGAATCAATAAAAGTCTTCAGTCAGGAGGTATCTCTCACTGGTTTTATTTGAGTAGGACCGCTGCACAGCTGGATAGGTGTACTGGGTTGAGGTAGTGGCATACTCTACCCGTTATAGGAAGCTAGCTCAAACCCCAAAATACACTTTGTTACATCTGTAGACAACAACCAGAAAATAAGGCTAAAACTACCTCAAATAAATAGAGTAAACACACAGTACAGTATAAAGCAATACTCAAGATATTGTCAGTAGACCGTTATAGGTATTGTACTTATCATATTCATTTTTCACCTTGACTCTACCATGTAACCCAGTGTCCGAGTCTACCCACAAGCCAAACCATACCAAAGACCAAAGGCTGGCGGCGTCAACTGCACTCAGTGACCCCGCCTCCTCCCACTGGAGGATACGCCGTCAATCACAAGCAGCTCGCTGCATGCTGGAAATTCCTAGCAGACAATGTTTAGAAACAACTCCTCCTGCTGGAGGACATGCCCATTGATCATGAGCAGCTCACAGCATACCGGGAGTTCCCAGCAGCTATATTTAGAACCACACTGAACTCTGTGAACCCCAGTGCTATGTTTAGGATCCCCCCTACATACCTGCACTGGAGTTCCCCAGTTACTATATTTAGCTCACCTGATACTATTTTTAGGATGAGCTGGGTGAGCAGCTCCTACTACAAATACCTGTGGAGGGAGCAGCTCACTCATCTTTCCACCTCCATACTTCATACCTCACACACTCACGTGAGACCAAGGCCCTTGGCTCAAGGGCTAGGCTTGGACACTGTTGGGCACCTTTATACTGTATCACCAACTATACCTCGTGGACTTCAATGAATAAAGTGGATATCAAACTGGATTCCTGATTCGTCTGTATTCATCCTTATTCATCATTTACGGACTCGTTGACAATGGTGGAAAACCCTCACGTATCATCCCACAGTTACCACCTCTCATGAGCCATGGACAACAGTGAGACCCTACCAAAGGAGCCAGCCCCACAACGTATCCCCACATCTCCAAACAGAGATCAGCAAGAAGCCACAAGTACACAGTACACCACCCCGATAGACTCCTCGCCAGACGCGCTCCAGCTGGACCCACTGCTGCCAGGCCATAGACGCACACATAAACAAACACCTGTGAGTTCAAATACCTTACCCTTTTCATCCACTATAGTAGACACCAACACAGGTGCACCCACCAGTACACCAGCAGGAGCCCCACCACCAGGTTTAAACCTCACCCTACCTGGTTATTCACCCTCAGAATCACCACCCCTGAGATTAGGTGGTCTTCAAAGTACCACATACAGCACGCCTGAAAATCAATCACCTGGTTACCTCCATCTAGATAGCCATCTAGAGGAAAGATCCAATAGCCTGCAGGAAGCCCTGGAAGCTGCTGGACGGTCACCCTCACCCAGCAGTGACTCTGATCCACAGTGCGCACCTGACCTAAGTTGGGACAACCTCACTGTACCAGACATCCAAGCCCACCCATCAGTAGCAGACAATTACTGGAGGAGCAGGCTAGACTCAGCAATCCACAGGTGGAGAGAGAACAGACTCAACACAGGACGTGCACAGCAAATACCAACCGGAGCTACACCAAGCTACCAGTGTGGCGAAAGTCCCTCTGTTTTTCTAGACAGGATAAACCGTATTTTAGAAGAGCAGTGGCAAGACAACTCCAATCACACCAATTTGCCAAGGCCGCACCAAAACCCACAGCCTAATAGCAATCCACCTGAAGGAGACCCTAGGCCTTACTACTCCTACTCTGCCTCTGAGGAAGACAAGGCGACACCTCCAGCACCAAATTCATCCCTGAGCACGCCTCCAAGAGCCAGATCCTTTGAAAGGCCATACCCCACCCATAGACCCAGGAGAAGGGTACAATCATCCTCCCCTCAAAGGCCAAATACACCTGTATTCTACAGACTTCAAAGAAGCTTGGACTCTGCAGCTAGAAGAGGCGACCTCGTGGCCACTACTCCCATCCTACACAGAAGCAGTCATTTCCCCGCCCATTTACAAACAGAATCCACCTCTGAGGAAGACACAGAAGTAACCTTCCCCCACCTGCACAGAGCACCTGCCTACCCAAACATGGCCACCGCAGCTCCACCTCCAGAGTACAACCAGGATGACATGACGAGGAACATAGTCAGAGAATGCACCCAGGCAGTCAATGACTCCCTCTCCAACCTATTAACAGGACAAATGAACTTATTGTCTGCTGAAATAAAAAGGATTGGAGACGACTCCTCCTGCCAACTGTCAAGAATAAATGACAGGTTGAATGACATGGACACTTGGAAATCGCACCTGGAGAATGACATTAGCCAAATACAAAGAAGAGCAGCTCAGGACAACGCTGATGTACTGAGAAGGTCTGAAATAGCGTCAGCCAATCTGTCTGACAGAATCAACAGAAACATTGATGGAATGAGATCTGAAATATTCAGGGCCATTGATAGGACAAGAACACCTACCAGCCAAGGCCAAAACAGCCTTTTCTCACCCACCAACACTAGGCTACCCCCTTCAGGCCAACCTTCACAGGTTATGAGCACCTCTACCAGAATGCCGACATCTGTACCGGTAGGATACAGGCTCAGCCCCCCAAGCCTTTTCCAAAATACAACCCGAATGATAGCGACAGGTGCCACGCCCACCCAACAAGGCGCGACACATGCAGGTCTTGGTAGTTCAGCCACAACCCACCAGATGGCGCCCTCTACCACTCGTCCATCACCGGTAGCCGCCACATCACTTTCAGGCAGTGTTTACAACCATGTATACATACCCCACCAGGCACACACGCCCTACAACAACCCTATACCAATGTATGGTTTGTTTACAAACACTCCACCTGCCCAAGCAGCTGCCCACCACCCTGCAGCTCAATCCACACCAATGATACCAAATCTAGGACAATCCAATTTCTCCGCTCCTACTGGATACAGAGGTTTTGAACCCGAGCGACTCACTTCTGCTCAATTAAGCTGTTTTAACAAACCAGAACCCTTTGACAAGCCCTCGCCCTACAGGTCTGCAGCCAAATTCCTGGCAGAATTCAAATTCTATATAAGAAATGCATACCCCCGCAGCCCAACAATGCATGCATCATGTATGTACACCTTTTTAAAGGGCAGAGCAGCACAATGGTTTTTCACAAATATTTTTGACAAACCAATCATGTATGACACTGAGGCAGTCTACACCGCTTTTCTCAGCAGATTCAACCAGCCTGACCCTGCCACAATAATCAAAGGATATAGAAACAGAAAGCAACAACCCAAAGAGACTGTGGAGGAATACATAGCAGATATGACCTTATTGCTATCCAACAGAAACCTGGATGAATCTGTACAAGTGGACTATCTCATAAATGGCCTCAAAGATGAAATAAAAAATGTTCTACTCTCAGACAGCCCCAAAAGCATTAGGGAAGCCGAGACTGCAGCATTAAAACAAGAATTGGTCATAGAAGCAGCCAAAGCAGCCCATGCCTCAAACCAATCTTCAGACTTGTGCGCCATGAACTATAATAACTACAATGGGCAAAGGAACAACAACAACAACAACAATAACAGATCCAGGAAGGACCAGTACAATAACAACAGTTATAACAACAAGCCCCCTGGAAATGGCAATAATAAGCAGTATGACGATAAACCTAAGTCAGGATACAACCAAAATCAACAAGGTTATAACAACTCCAGATCCGGCTCAAACAGCAGATCAGGCTCCAAGAACAGGTATCAGTCGCCAGGCAGGAGCAAATCTCAGGAAGGAAACAAAAGCAGGTCCAAATCCAGCGACACAAGAAATAACTTTGTTTTCATCCCTGTTGCCTCCACCCCCACCAACACCCGCCAGGTGTCCTTCCAGAAACTACTGGTCCCAGCAGATTTCCCGATCCCTGATGATTGGACCCAGCAACAAAAGAAATCCAGGGACCCAACACCAGGCAGAAATGACAACAAAAAGACAGGAGACAACCATCCTGACAACCAACCTCCTGATTCTGGACAAGGAGAACACTACAATGACAATATTGAATAGGACCCAGGGGAGGGCCACCATGCATCTTGCGGCCCCGCCCCCACTCTGGACAACAAAATTAGAACGTCCCCCACATGCCATATTTCACACATGAATGATGGAGCAGAATTAAATTCAGCAGAACAACAGAACCACGACCCCCAGCCTGTGAATTGTGACGAAGACTCCTCATCAGACAGTGAGGACCTCTATGAGAACCAGAACAAGAGAATTTCCACCCTCCAATTGAAAGTCGAGACCAGTAAGTATGGGCAGCAAGGTAAGACCTCTTACATTAATACTGAATTGACTAAAGGCGCAGTTAATGTTGATATCAATGGCAGTTCTTACAGAGCCCTCGTAGACTCTGGAGCCTCCCTTTCTTTTATCAGCCAGAAAATGGCGGATAAAGTCATATCAACCCCCAATTTCAGACATGGTAGGAGATCTCGTATGGTGATCCTACTAGCTGATAAATCCTCAGTTCAGGTCAACAATTCCATCACCATAACCTTTCTAATCGATAACACAGAGTTTAAAACAAGACTACATGTGGTCCCAAAGCTAAACCACCCCATAATTCTTGGCGTAAATTTTATGACCAAATATAGGGCCAAAATTTCCTTTGGGACCAAGTCCCCTTCACCACACTTCATAAGAGCAGCCTAAGGTCTAACCATGCCACCAAATTCTGAATCCACATTCAATGCAATCGTCATAGGACAGGCAAAACAGGCATCACAGAAAATGTTGACACGACATTACCGGTACTAATCAAACACGCCCTTGTTGAACCAAGGTCAACAAGAAAAATCATACCGGTAACAGTGGCCAACCCAAATGATTTTTCCATCAACATCAAAAAGCACATGAACCTAGGCATTTTTGCACTTAACAATCTAAACAAAGCCATTCCCATTGGAAAACTGAACAGCCAACACTCCCTCAACAGCATAATCTCTGACAAAGACATGCTCCCCATCAATTGTGGAGATGATCCCCTAGATCAGCTACCCAAAGGGGACGACCCTCTAAAATATACAATATGTGACAAGCTCACTGAGGCCCAAAAACAACAAATCAAAAACATTGTTGAATCAAATAGAGAGGCTTTTGTATTAAATGAGAGTGCTATAGGATTAAATGTTGAAAATGAGGTCAAATTAGAATTAATCCCTGATTTCAAACCCTGCAACAGACCATCCTATAGAATGTCACCCAAGAAAGAGATTTTCCAAAGAGAGCTGCTAGATAAACATTTGCAGCAAGGTGTCATTGAAGAATGCACCAAACCCTGTGAGTGGAACTCCCCAGCTTTCTTAGTACCCAAACCCCAGGGAGACAGGTCTGTGGCCTCAGGATGGAGAATAGTCGTGGATTATAGATGGGTTAACCAAAACCTAAAATCTTTTTCCTACTCCTTCCCCAGAGCAGACGATCTCATGCAACAAGTTGGCAGAACAGGTGCTAAATATTTTTCCAAATTGGATGTATACAGCGCCTACCATCAAATTCCTCTAGCTAAAGAATCAAGGCCTCTAACAACTTTCTCTGCCAATGGCACAAGATATATGGCCAAAGTATTACCCATGGGTTTAAAAACTTCTGGTTTGTCATTCATGAATGTAATGGAACAATTGCTCATGAAGTGCAAATACAGAAATGCAGTAGCCTATGTGGATGACGTGGCCATATACAGCCCCACATGGGAAAGACACCTGCAAGACCTAGATGAAGTGCTAAAACTTTTCATCAAAGGAAACATCAAATTAAAATCCGAAAAATGTGAATTTGGCACCACCAAAATGGAATTCTTAGGTTTTACCTTAGATCAACACGGCATCTCACCTTCCCCAGACAAAATCTCACCGGTTAAAACCTTCCCAGCACCTAAAAACATCCACGACCTTAGGTGTTTCAATGGAACGGCACAATTTTATAAGAGATTCATTAGAGGTTTTGCCCATATAATGAAGCCCTTATATGAAGCCACAAAGGGTACCTTCAAATGGACCACTCAATGCCAAACAGCCTTTGAAAAAATCAAAGCATCAATTTGCACTGAGGCAATCCTAAAATTCCCAGACTATAACAAACCCTTTATCATCTTCACAGACTCCAGCAATTTCAGCTTAGGAGCAGTTATTACACAGGTAGATGAACATGGTTTTTATAGACCCATTGAATTCTCTGGGAGAGGTCTAACACCTCAGGAAACCAGATATGGAATAACTGACAAAGAGCTACTTGGGATAATCTTCGCTGTCAAAAAGTTCCACCATTATGTGGACGGCACTCACTTCAAAGTATATTCAGATCACACAGCCCTAGTCTCCCTCTTCAACAAAAAGGAGAATATCACCAATGGGAGATTGGCAAGATGGATAGATACTGTTATGTCCTATGATTTTGAAGTGAAATACCTACAAGGTAGACCCAATCTAGTGGCAGATTGCCTGTCCAGAAGAAAATATCCCCCTGGCTCTGATGATCCAATACCAATTAGATCACAAGGAAGAATTATCCTCCCACCAAAGAACGTACAATTTTCAGATATATCCATAACAAAAGTTTTCAGATCAGATGATCCAATTCCAAATAATCCCATCTGTTTGGGACCTCCTAGATCAATATTAAAAGGAGGCAAAATTTGGGGAAGCACAAATAAACCACCAAAAGGCGTCATAGCAAGAAAAGGCACCCCGGAAAGGCAGCAGGGTGTGAATCCTGACCTGTGTGTACTCACTCGAGCACAGTCCCAGTCCCAGGACGACACACCTCCAGCAGCCAGCCAATCTGCGCCCAGTAAAAAGACCCGCCCACTCAAGCCTAAGTGCAGCAGTCCTCGCCCCAGAGGCAGGCCCGCCAAATCTAGGTCACCTAGGGTCTCCATCAAAACTGCAAACGCCAAGAGAGCCAAGCTCTCCCGCCGTGTGCTACCTCTAGCTGAAAGGGCAATTCAGGAAATCTGTAAACACCAATCCCTGACACCTTCTAGAGAAACACTAATTAAAAGCCAAAAAGAAGACCTTTTTGTGTCCTCCATGGCAAACTACATTGAAAAAGGTAGCCTGCCACACGACTCAGGATTAATGAATCAAATACTACGTAACCACGACCAATTCATCTTACTGGATAAAGTCCTCTTTAGAATTACTGATACCAACTTGGGTAAAACCTTAGAGCCCACACTGCAAATTGTAATTCCAGAAAAGTGGACAGAATCTTTAGTGGAAGCAACCCATTGCTCTCCCCTAGGTGGACACCTAGGTCCAGTCAAAACCTATACAGCCATAAGGGCTAGGTATTACTGGAGATCAATGTTTAAAGAAGTCTTTGACTTCTGCGGCACTTGCCACACATGCCTGACCACCAAAAAGAGACCCAAAAACCTGAAAACTCCAATGAAACTACGTGACCCAGTACTTACAGCATACTCTCATGTCACCATGGACACAATAGGCCCTTTTTCCAAGGCCGCTGATGGCTCTCACTACATACATGTGGTGACCGACCATGCCACCAGGCATGTAACTGCCTGGACAAGTGATGAAAATACTGCTGCAGTTGTAGCACTTGGTTTCTTCCAAAGAGTCATATGTATCCACAGCACTCCCTCAGTACTGAACACAGATAATGCCCAGCAATATGTTTCAAAATTATTCAAATACTTCTGTGAAAAATTCGGCATTAAACATGTGACAGGAAGTGCACATTGGTCTAGGTCTCAAGGTCTCTGTGAGCGCCAACATCAAACCATAGAATCATCCCTCAGAGCTTTTGTATCAAAATCACAAAAGCACTGGTCAACCTTCCTACAAGCCGTAATCTTCAGTATTAATAATACTATAAGCAGCGCCTTAGGCTACTCACCAAATTTGTTAGTCTTTGGCAAGCAGACACACCTACCAACTGAAGCAGCTTTGTCCTTGATTAAATCTGAAAAAGACTCAAGCACCAAGGAGAAAATTATGACCAGCCTACTACAGTTTAGGGATGATATTCAAATGAAAGCTGCAGAAAACATGATCTCTGCTCACAAAAAGATGAAAGCCAGACATGACACTTCAGCAGAACTCAGCTCATATAACACAGGCCAATTGGTATATTTACATATACCCACCCTACTAGTCAAATGTACATCAAAAAAGTTGCAACCCACATACTCAGGCCCCTACATCATAATGAAGATGACTTCACCAGTTACATCTATTCTAAAAAGGCTACAAGATGGAAAAGTACTGAAGAAATCAGTACATGTATCAAGGCTGAGGAGACCAATCACAAGAGCTAGCGCCAAAGCCATCATAAAAAGGCTACAATCAGGGCCCACAAGCTCACTTCACAACCCCGACCAGGATGACCCCTCCAATGTGAGTCTCACCACTCACAAAACAAAGAAAAAGAGAGGAAGGCCAGCCAAAAAGGGAATAATCTCCTTCAGTCCCATGCCCTCCACAAAATCAAGAAAAATCTCTAAGCGTCCATTATAGACCATAAGTCGTTGTGTCAAACACCAAACATCCATATAAACAACCCTCCTTTAATCCCCACAGGCGCCACGCGCCCCAACCAAATTAATCAACCATTAATACACCAACCACTTAAACACACTGACAGCAACAGTCACAGACCAACGCCCAACCTATTTATACTAACAGCCATAAAAATTTCTATGCATCCAAAATCAACACCGCTTTGATTAACTGTATATACACACACCTACCCTTTTCTAAGTGGAACGCCAAACACTGGCAAATGGATTATCAAATAATTAGGTTAGGTTACACATGCCACATACCGACTGCCAAGGCAGCGCTGTATCCTCGGTTTGTGTATAAACTTCAATACACACATGCGACGGCTTGTTACCACTTCAAGACCACTATTTCCAATGATAAACCTATTGTAGGAAGATGGATCTCTGACACCCGTATCCCATGTTTACACCACTGTTTCCGCCAACCCTTAAGTGCTGTGGTGGCACATATACAAATCAATAACGCGCCACCCTCAAGGTTTTCAAAAACCCCACAGGGTCGCCATAGTGACCATATCACCTTGGCTAGGGATAAACACCCCCGCCAAGCTTCCCAATATTCTATTTTTAAACAATATCTCACCACCAACCAATCCAGGCCAGGATAACCCTAATTTGCATAAGGGGCCGTTCAACCCCCCTTGCATCCACCAATAATATTTGGCCTACGCCCCTCTCAGGGCAAGACATACCACCTATGGGAGATCTTAGACTGGGAAGTAGCCAAACTCAGCCTCAGATTTATAAGCGCTTGCCCGCCCACATCTGATCACAACACAACCCACAACCAATACCACCACACCTTAAACACGGCAACAAGTGTCTGGAAAGGGACCATGGCAGACCCATCGTGCAACCAGCCCAGGTAGGATTATCTTATGGGTCTATTTTAGCATTTAGGATTTTTAACAGTCGTTCTAGCATTGTACATGATAGTAGCTTTATTATCATGGTGCCCAGGTACCCCTATTAACCAATTGCGGTGTGAGCCTTAAGTGTGTGTAAAATGTGGAAGAACTTCTCCACTATCCTATAATTTTTAACATTGATAATCCAATTTACTAAACCTCTTCAGCCAAGCAAGTTCCCCACCTTTACCTCTCCCCCATTTACAGCCCACTTAGACCCTTTTTCCTTTATAACTTACAGCCTGGACCCACCGGCAAATAAGCACGGCCCAAATGCTACATGGACCATACACAGCCTCCTTGGACCACATGGGATCAGGAGTGATCTCATGGATCCTTTTGAAATTAGGAGCATAATCATGGAACAGCAACACCTCATCACCTTCCTCACCCAGGAAGATATTAAACATTACCTCAGCAGCCCTGTGCTAAGACAGGAGCTGGACTTGAGCAATCACTCCATAGCAGCAACCATAAAAGCCTTCATGGTCGCTGTAGCTGGGGATAATCCCCGCCGGCCTCCATGGGGCAGGTTTAACCACAGATCTGCATCATATATAGCACTCTTATGTGCTCGCACGCTTCTAGCGTCAGAACAGCCCCTCAGGGACTTACCTCGCCAATACTCCAGAATTGGACGCGAACTAGCCATAAGGAATACAGCCAGCCTGGTATTCCAATTTGCTGTTTTTGAGATAAACAGATTCCATGCCCAAGCTCGTGTGCCGCCCCTGACGGTGACAACAGGCACCAGTCCATCTGCATAAAACCATCCATGTAACAACAACCCTACCACCCACAGAATCCCCGACCTTTGTAAATACTTGACCATACTAACATCCCATTTGTGACTAAGCTAATGCCCTTTTTAAGTGAACCCCACCATCAAAATTCCAAAAACCTCAAAATTTCTCAATTTTTCTCATTTTTCTAGAGCAGCAGCCATCCTAGCAGTCTGTATATTCTTACATCTGCTCCTTGGCTGCACCTCAACATCAGACACCAATCTGAACACCATCTTCAGACCCAACTATGGCGCACTGTTTACCAAGTTACCCCAAACATTACTAGCCAATTACATGGATTATCCCTTGACCTTCAGCCTGAACTTGACCTTTGACCAGAACCTAAGTCAGCCAGAACTACTCAGCCCACTCATCAGCACTGATGCACCCCAATATATTAAGCACACAGCCCATGCCCTAGATAACATGATACAGAGCCTATTCTCCAAGTCAAAAACAACACTAAAAACCTTGTCAAAATTGATTTCACCTCCAAACGTCAGAAAAGCCAGAAATGCCCCCGGCCAAGTTATTGGTGACATTTTAAGAGCTTCAATAGGCCTCGGGACTCAACCAGAAATTGATATTTTGAATTCTGAAATGTCTGACCTGGATAAAAAGTTAGCCACCAAAATGCACGTGGTAGAATTAGCCACACATTTCTTGTTAAATATTTCGCAATTTAATTACAATTCTGTCAACATCTTCTCAAAATTCCAAAACGACACTGATGATGCTCTATCTTTCATTTCCGGAAAATTAGAGCATTTAAATTCAAACATCTCATCAATATTATTAAAATTAGAACTCCAATCCAGACAAGACACCTTCTATTCCATGTTATTCACAGCAGCAAATTCACAAATAGAATCTTTAATTGACCTCCAAAGCGACTTGGAAAATCTGCTCTTAACCATTAGTAATCTACTTGAAGGCACCCTACCCCAGTCCATCATCACACAAGACGACCTCAGTTTAGGTTTAAACAATCTATCCAGCCTCCTGCACGAGGCACATCACGGCATTATTTTAGAAGGCCTACCCATAAGTTATTATTATCAGCGCCGAGTACATGTGCACTGGAGCCATAACTCGAGCCTGTTAATAACCATACCAGTACCCATAACCAGAGGGGGAAGCACCTTTTCTATATTTAGAGTAGAAACCTTCCCCGTACCTTTCGACGCCTCCGACACTAAGTCAGTAGGTCACACCCAGGTGGAGCCACTTCCCGGCTACTTGGCTATGTCCAGGACCCACTCACACTATATACAGTTTACACAAGCTGACCTGGATATGTGTGACCTCGGCCACCTTATCAGCTGTAACCTACCCCTACCTCTATTGTCAGCCACACACCCCACATGCACTCTATCCCTATTTTTAGATCTACCAGAGGCGGTGCACCATACCTGCAGTTTTAAAGCACACATGGCAGCACCCATACCAAATCTTATCCAACCCTTATCTCAAAGTACCTTTCTATTAATAACTGACCATCCAACTTCCATGCTGCGATGCACAGATTCAGGCCAAGTCAAAATTAAAAATAACGCATACTCAGTCATCTCAGTCCCATGTCTGTGCTCCATTAAAAATGCCGGCATGATTTTAACCAATTCTGATTTATCTTGCACCCAAAACTTCACCCTAGAACCCATATCAAAGGCCTATTTCAATTTACCACTGTGGCGACATTTTGGTCAACCTCCAGCCAATGTTTCCGGCATCACCATGGCAACCACTACCCAGACCCTTCACCTGCCCAATTTTGAAAAATTAAAACACCTACACAATAAAAAAATAGCACCCCTCTTTCAAGACACCCTAACCCTTAAAAGAGCCGCACAGGGACTTAAGGACCAATCCGCCCTCCTATCCACCAACTCCCTGATGCATCTGGGATATCACCTCCAGTTCTCACCTTGGATACACTTGGTATCACCCCTCCTGGCACTACTTTGCTGCGCATTAACCCTTAAGAACCATCTTCGTGTCAATCAGTTGGCGCGCTTTATCACACTAGTCTCAGCAACCCGAACACCCAAGATGGCTAATGCGGAGAGTTGGGATCGTTTTAAAGATCTGATACGCCAGGCTAACAAGGACTGGCCAGCCCCACCAACGACCCCAGACACAGATCTAGAATATGTACAGTCGCCTGACCGCTACCAGAACATGTTCACCTGGATTTTAATGGCAACCCTCCTATACATCACATGGAGTACCGCCAAGAGGTGCCTGCGACACTGGCCCTACTGCAAACAGGACAGCCACAGGACACCTTCGATTGTGGCCAAGATTCATGCTAACGGTCAAACCTTTGATTTCACCGTTGGCAAGATGATCTATGGACAAAATCTCTGGGCACCCACCATCACAGCCCCTAAGGTCTCCCCAGCCCGCCTTACGGCACCCCTAGGCAGACACTTGGATCTCCATTGGAAGTCCGACATCAGGACGATGATCGGGGGACAAGTCCGGCAGATCCCGCTGCAGCGCTATCCTCCGGTACCACTTCTATGGAGAATACCACTGTACAGAATCTTGAAGGGAGCCCACCACATGACAGTGGTCATCTCTTCAGAAGGACAGCCCGATTTCCAACTGGCCTCTAGTGACACTGACTCAGCCATACAGCTACCCCGTGAGTCCTGGCCAGCTGATCGCCATGACTCCCCGGCAGAGCTCACTAAATACACCCCACTCCGGCATCAGCCAAAAACGGGCAAATACATGTACAAACCACCAGAGATGATGCTCACACCACCCTCAACATCGACCCGCGGTAAGTTTTCATTAGAAACCTACTTTGATCCTCATGTGGGGATCAATTAACCGCCGGCCACCCCCCATATAACCTGGTAATGGACTCTCCCGGTCGCCCAATCCACCGGATAGCCCCATCTAACACCTTCATGTGGGGATCATCCCCATCCTCAATAGCTCTAAAACCCGACCCCACCCACAATTAAAACCTTTTAACAACATCTCCAGTACCATAGCACTTTTTCGACCCACAATAACACAGTTATCTCGACTCACTGTGAAGGCCCACTGCACGGTGAGACGTCGCCATCTTGTTTCTGACGTCGCGTCTGGTTCCCCGCCAAACGCTGCGTCAGAACGCCGGCGCCGCGTCTCACCACTGCCGTCGGCCTCCCCAACGTCAGATCTCTTTCATTTTTCCCACGTTGGCATGACAACTTAACGTCAGTCAGGACACCCGCACTCAATATCTGCGTCAAAACAATAACATAAGCATGTGTTAGCAATATCACTAGACTTGTTTTCGACCCAAGTTAACAATACCACCCCGCATGAGAATTGAAAGCCCGCCATCCCAATTTAGAAGCCCAGAATAAACAACATAACTTCTAACTGGTGGTGGACTTCAAGTGTATTATTGGATCAAATCACAGGCATAATCAGGCTCCCGGCAACATGTATAAATATCACAGTTTTTGGCATCACAGAATCAATTTCAATCACATTTTCGCATTAGGCTCGCCACCTTCCGGAGCTAGTCCTTTTCCTTTTCTGTTTTTCTTTCAGCCATCCTCACTCTTCCTCCTTCAGGTACAGATGCCACACACCCACAAGATCGTTCCCGCGTCTACCTCTGCAAAACGATCCAAAAAAAAAAACCCCACTGTAAAAACCTACATTTCGATCAAAATTTTAATTACGATCAAAATTCAAACTCAAGCAAAGATTCAGACCTGCAATTTCGGTTTTACACATCAAATAAACAATCATACTAATCAATTCTACGTACCAGCCTGATCAGCAGATCACCACACAGGGCCCACTGGCCCCTCCCTCAGGCCTGTCATACGGTCCGGGGACGCCATGGCACTGAGCCGGCACCAAACCCAGCGGCACCCATAACAGAACGACCCTGAAATCACACCAATACACATAGGTCAGACCACCGGCATCACACCCAAATAACCATCGCCACCAAGATTTAAAACCGATTATCACATCCGTACTCACCCAAAGAGTCCCACCAACAGGATGGCCAGGTATACCATGCCCCCTGGCATCACGACCAGCTTGGCGCGGACAATCATGTTTTCCTTTTGTGTGGATCTCCTTTATCAGCAATAGATAATCCTTTCAAGTCAATCATAGGTCGCTTTCTGATCCCAAAATAGCCTCCGCTCTCTTTTATATCAGGATCCAAAACGGGAGCATAAAGTTAATTTTTGGACCTATTTTTCGAAAAAGCGCATCATCAAAATTCAAAATTTCAGCCAACCAAACCCACCTTTGGGACCCAGAATCACCTAACCCAAAGTTGAGACAACCCCTACACATGAACCCAATGAGACCATGGCAAGTCTACACCATTGACCATGCCATTTGACCATGTCCTTACACGAACGCTGAACAAACGCCAGCTCAGTGGCGCCAGCCAATGTTTTTCGCATGAACTAAATAAGAAGAGGTCGCGGAAGAGGTCCCCATGCAGTGGCGCTACCCGTGCCGCGCAGCAGAACTAACCTGGACCCTGGATATTCCAGTTTCCCGCTCACCTTTATCCATGAGTCTACACCGGCCCGGTGACACTGCACATCAATATGCACTGCCTAATTCACTGCCTTACCTGTCAATTTGGTATTTTTGTTGGTCGCCTTGTAATCCATGCACTATAATCGACCCTAAAACTAAAAATCCCCCTTCTCTTGTTCTGTTTTTTCAATACAGAGGCCAACGACCTAATCGAGGAGGCGGAGACCGTATTGACAGGCCAGCAGGAGCTTCCAGCAGCAGGCCAGGCACGCCCATCCCAACCGGCCTGCCCCATTGGAGCACACGAGTCTGCTCTCCAATAGGGCCACCTACTAGATTCGCCACCCTGGGAACAAATTGTCCCCACCTAATGTACAGCTACAGCTGCCCATGCAGCATCAACAAAGACAATAGACCAGAAATTTTCAAAACAATTGGCTCGACCCAGGTCTGGAGACCCCTACCCAAAATTAACCAAGCTTCATCTGAGGAGGATAGTGACTCTAGCACCTCCCTCTCAGCAGAACCAATAGACATGGGCCCTGCATACAGTTCCGATCTGAATTTGCAGCCTGACTCAGGCAAGCCTAGCAGAATGCACTTCAGCAAAATCGTAAACTTTGTCCCCAACACCAAAAAATCCAGATCCAGGAGAAGACCCTCACTAGGTCGCTCCCTCAACCCAAACGTCTTTAACCACCAAGACCCACCACCAAAGGGTCTTGTAAACCAAAGTCGCCATAGAAGGAGAAAATAATTTCAATAACCATCCTTTATTTATTTTATTTATTTTTGAAACTGTCTTTAAAATTATGGACTAAAAGTGTAGAGACACACTTCACTCACCGACCGCCCATGGACACTATGAACACTGACTCAGTCAGCCTAGTCAACTGATTTTTAAAGCCAGTTTTTCTTGTTTGTATAAGGCTATGATACATAACCATGAAAACACGCTGCATTTTTACATTTATTTTCCTTTATAAGAACATTATGAAGAACACAAGCCAGGCAGCAGGTTTTTGTGATCTTAAGATGCCATAAAGTTCTTTTTCTTTTCACACTGTACCTTTTCAAACCCAACCATGTCAAATATTTATGGGTTTTAGCTAGTTTATATTTTTCTAAAAATTTTACAAGGAAGCGCTGGCAACCAGCATTTTTGCAGGATCAACTGAGATCCAATCCAAATATCAGCCAGAGCCACCATTTATTTTTTGTATTAACCTTGTCCTTTTCAGCCAATGATAACCCCAGGTAGACTGAAGGCTAAACATGCAAAATTTTCCATTAACTAAGACAAACCTTTCTACAAATTAACAGAAACTTCTACAGATAAATAAAACACCAAAAATCCAATTTTTTTTTTTTTTTAGAAAATTCCTTAAACACATCACCTAAAAGCCTTCAGACTCCCTAAGCCTTATCAGTATTATAAGGAATGATTGATCGACTTGCCAGTCATTAATTACCTTACCTCTGTTTTTATTTATTATATTGTATTGTATATTGGCTCAAGACCTAAATAGTAAGTGCCTACCGGTACTGAAACAAACTTCAGTAATAACTTGTCTACCTCAAGGTCTGCCTAAAGCCAATAACTGCATGTTTTAGGATAGTTTTTATTCCTTTATCTTTGTGTGAACTTTAGTGCTAGATAAATAATCCAGCCCTTGTATCCTACCACGACCTGAATTTTTCATATTCTTCTTGTCAAGATTACAAACAACACCTCTTTGGCACAGTTTTGTTTTGTACTGTTTATAAATTATTCATGTTCAACCAAAAACCAACATTAAATATCTCCTTAATACTGTAAACTTTCAACTTAGTGATAAGATGCAATACCTATTATTACACATCAAATATATTGTCAGTAGACCTTTTCTCACAAACTTCCTCCTTGAAACCTCGCGTGGAATCGAGTAGGAATGTGGGGATTTGTCAGTAGACCGTTATAGGTATTGTACTTATCATATTCATTTTTCACCTTGACTCTACCATGTAACCCAGTGTCCGAGTCTACCCACAAGCCAAACCATACCAAAGACTAAAGGCTGGCGGCGTTAACTGCACTCAGTGACCCCGCCTCCTCCCACTGGAGGATACGCCGTCAATCACAAGCAGCTCGCTGCATGCTGGAAATTCCTAGCAGACAATGTTTAGAAACAACTCCTCCTGCTGGAGGACATGCCCATTGATCATGAGCAGCTCACAGCATACCGGGAGTTCCCAGCAGCTATATTTAGAACCACACTGAACTCTGTGAACCCCAGTGCTATGTTTGGGATCCCCCCTACATACCTGCACTGGAGTTCCCCAGTTACTATATTTAGCTCACCTGATACTATTTTTAGGATGAGCTGGGTGAGCAGCTCCTACTACAAATACCTGTGGAGGGAGCAGCTCACTCATCTTTCCACCTCCATACTTCATACCTCACACACTCACGTGAGACCAAGGCCCTTGGCTCAAGGGCTAGGCTTGGACACTGTTGGGCACCTTTATACTGTATCACCAACTATACCTCGTGGACTTCAATGAATAAAGTGGATATCAAACTGGATTCCTGATTCGTCTGTATTCATCCTTATTCATCATTTACGGACTCGTTGACAATATTATCCATAATAGTTATAAATTACAGGAAAATGATAATAGCTTTAAATGTTATAGGTATTGATATATTAACAGTACATATCTACCCAGGTAACAAAATGAGGTTGTTTTAACGTCGAATCAACATCATTTCCAAGTTGAATAAATGTTTAAAGGTGGTTCAGCTCAACTCCATTTTGTGGACTCAAACCAACATGGATGTTGAAAAAACATTGATTTAACACAGGGATTTTCTGAAAATATGCTGCAAAATGATTTTAAATTAACCTCATCTTACTCCCTATACTAAGTCTATATATTGCCATACAATATTTCAATTTTATTTATACTTTCTGATGTATTTGGCTTGTCCCCCGTCTGTTCAAACTCCAATGGTGCACAAATCCTCTTTTGCAAAAGGACCATGTGCCCCATGTGTTAGTGGAGTAGTGTATTGATTCATAAGGGAAGACAGAACAGGAATGGCTTATATCAATTCTAAATATTTCAATAAGGGTGTCTACCACACCATGAACCATGATTCAGGGACAATTTTTAGATATTCATGGATATTTATTTTACCAAGAGATATGTGGACATGGGATTTCGATAATAAGGCTGATACAACTATCATATTATCATCATTATTATTTATATTAGACAGATACCTGTATGCATGATCCAGGCCTGTCCTACTATAACATTTCCTGCCATCTAGTGAGTTATTTTGAATCATAGAATAACATTAAATCAACATTTTTTTTAAACCAGTTAAATCAACATTGTTTTGAGTCCACATTCTGAACATTGATCAATGTTCATAGAAGGTTATCTGGAAAAATGTTGGCTGCTGAACATTCTTTGAATGTTCAGCTAACATCTATGAAAAAATGTTTTCTTAAAAACCCTAAATCAACATTGAAACAACGTTTTTCAACAAATGTTAGTCCAACTGACCATCAGTGAACGTTGATTAACATTCACTTAACGTTTCTTGTTTAATAACTGAGTACCCTATCTTTAAGCTACTTAGCTTTGGAGATATATAAGTTTTGAATTGTCGTGCTACTAATGCATGGAATCATTTAGCATTAAATCTGATTGTTTAACTTTCTACCAGCTTTTTCAATTTTGAATTTGAATACAACTATATGTGATATATATCATTTAGTGTGATCCATCTCCAAAATGTGCATTTGGTTCATCACACAGCTGGAGGTGTGTTACTCTTAACCCATATATCTTAAATCGTTATGTTTACAGTCATCTGTTTAGTAGTCTCTCTATAATTCTAAATTTCTCTCCTTGGTCTATGTGCAATTTATATTATGTTCACTTCACCATTTCTGAATACCTAATCCTAAGATCATACAATAATGTTGATTCAACAATCACTATTCTTCATTCTAACCCTTTCGCATGGCACACTTAGTTCTCTCATGCAAATAGCTGCCTTTTGCCAGAGGCCTGTTGAACTTTCATTAAACTGATGGTAATTCAATGCACTAAGGGGGTGTGGCTGTTTGAAGGTATGATATGCAGTTGTACAATGGGTGCAATCAATGCATAGTTCAATCACTGTAATGAAATGAATTGCTATTGTTTTGATTTACACATCCCACCTCTTATTCAGAGATCTTGTGGAATGTACCAGCTGAGACAACAAAGATTGTTTCTGTAGAATTAAGATTGATTCACTTCATTCACATATATATGGTACAGGCCTACAGTTCTACACTTGTAGTGTATTCATCTCAGTGGTAAGCCAATCGGCTGCATTTTCTGCGGAAAAACACAACCCCCACCAATGCCAGGTATGTATGGTGGACGGGGCCTAGGGTGCAAAAATGAATTTTCACCAAAGAAATGCTATAAAGCACTCTCTGACTAACAATAATATTGCAATGATATTATTCACATTCACCATGTACTTAGTAGCAAGGGAAATAGACAAAGGTTCATGAGTGGTGGGTCTGACTGAGGATAATGATAACCCTCAGTCAGACACATTATACGAGTGAAAATTTGTATTTATTTCATGTTGTCTTAGTCAGAAATATTCAAAAATCATCTAAGATGAAATAAAAGGATGATAGATTCATCCAATTTAGGACCATTTGGGTTGCTTTTACTGGCCGTGAGATACGGGCAAGGGTTATCTAACGGGGGTGTGAGATACAGAGCTCCCATTTAAGTCTATAGGAAATCCATATGTCACTCCTTTCAACATGAAATAATAGGGAGTATCTAAATTGGTCAGACTCACCTATAGGCCCCTAATTATTAACGGAATTGACATGAAGGTGTTCATTACGTAAATCAAATTGGAAAGGTATAGAGATTCAAGTGCATTCTGCATGTCATGAAGTCAATCCATCTGGTCAGGATTCAGAGGAAAGATGAACACATATAGAAAAGATATAATCTAGCCATCTGCTTCTCCAGGTGATATGCCCTTACCTTCCCTGGCTGGCTTGATTAAAAAGCACGCTGCAACAAACTCTGACATCAGATAGAATAGTCTATAATGGTGGCAGCAGCGAAACATAAATATACTACACATTCAAAGACTGTATGGAGAGCAACCCTTGCAATTGGGTCTAACTATATTATAAAGTAACCCGAAAATAGGGCTGTCTCGCAGATCTCAAGTGCTCCCTCAATAGACTATAGGGACCATGTATGTGAGAGGGGGGCTGTGACTAGCTGGATTGTTGTTCACACATATAAGTGCTCCATGTTGGCTCAGGCAATCTACAATATATAGAACTCTGCAGAACCCTTATTCTAGAGGCTAGAAGAATTATCTGCCATTGGAGGTCTATTTACCCTCGAAACTGTCGAACTGTCAGAATGATTGTTGGGCAGGGGAGTAGTTCCAGTGGAAATCTAGTGTAGGGGCCAGCTCTGCCATAAGGCCAGCAGCCCCGTTCTGGATGTACCAGCCCCCAGGGGCTGGCATCTGGTGGTAGCTGCCTTTATGTGTGTGTCATACCGATCCAGGTGTAGGTGGAAGGTAGAGAATGTCAGACGGGGAAGTAGCTCAGCTGTAGAGCTTCTGCCTGCAGGTTGGAGGGTCCTGGGTTCAACTCTGTTTCTCCAGGACATTTTCCGCTGACCTCTACACTGGTGGAGAAACCGAGTGGTCCTGACCCATGTGAGGGGGGACTACGAGAACTCGTTACCTGGGCCAGTATGACACGAATGACGATTCAATTTGCTAGTACTGGGGGACTTGGAAACAGGTGGCGCCCCCAGTATGTCCTGGGAACAGGATATAGCCTTGCTGGGTGCGACTCAGTGCTAGTCCCTATTGAATCTGGTAGGGAGGAGTGTAGGGGCCAGCTCTGCCGTAAGGCCAGCAGCCCCGTTCTGGATGTACCAGCCCCCAGGGGCTGGCATCCGGTGGTAGCTGCCTTTATGTGTGTGTCATACCGATCCAGGTGTAGGTGGAAGGTAGAGAATGTCAGACGGGGAAGTAGCTCAGCTGTAGAGCTTCTGCCTGCAGGTTGGAGGGTCCCGGGTTCGACTCCCGGTTTCTCCAGGACATTTTCCGCCGACCTCTACACTAGCTTAATCCTAAAAAAGCTTTCACTAGGTTAAAGGAGACAATCATGTATTGTGTCACCATTATAATTGCAAAATTAAAAGCATAACCTCACTAAAATTCCATCAGTGTTTCAGCCACCACCAATAAAGTGGCCTTTATTCATATTCAGAGCAGGTTTCACCAGTGCAGAGTGCTTACGTGACCAGAAACAAGTCTGGGCAGCATACACGCACATTCCATTTTCAGCCAATCACCATTAGTTAGTTCTACTTCCCACCCTCCTCTGTTATTGCACAGTGCTGTCCTAGTCATCAGTGTTGCTAGATAGTCTGGCTTTACATAATAATAAAAATTTTATGTTGGTGATATTGACAGAGTGTGATTGTAGGGAAGTACAGTGAAGGCATTCCCTGGTTATCCAAACCCCCTAATTGGATTTGGTTTTGAACATGTATCCATGTCGAAAATATAGAAATCTGCATCCATGAATTATTTTATCTTAAATGCTTCAACAACCCAACCCTTCAAATAGAGTAAGACTGACTTATTGCATTGTAATGTCGTTATTACAGGCCTTAATCAGTGGTTTCATAGCTACGAGAGCTCAAAATAGTCTGATGACTACACAAGGCAATGACATATTTTGTAGTGTAGGTAAGGGTTTGGAACTGGAATTCACATCACTTATAATACATTGACTATTCCTACATGTTGAGGGAGTGCATGCCCTCTGTGTAGTTAGTTACCATAGATTGGCCACTCTGGTCTGGTGAGGAGACCATGAGACTGAACACGTGATCATAAATACAACTGCACCACATGAACCATTCTTCCGGTCATATGGCGATATTATGTATGATCACATGAGCTGATCATCTAGGGCCTATTGATCCCCTGAGCAACGAGGTGAGCAGAGGTTAAACAGGTCTTGAAGACTTTTGATGGTATTACATAAGCATGATACCTTTGAAGGTCATGGAATATCTAAAAACCATGAATGAAATAGCTCAACCAATGCTCCTATACTATGTAAGAGGGGAATAATAAGAGGAACAATTGATAGTAAATTGGTTGACATATCACAGAGAGATATGATTTTAGATGTCGCCCATGATATGAGACAAGATGATTGTGGCATTAAGTGCAAAACACTTGCCTGAAGTGTGCCCAATACAAAAATTGTTATCTAGAAAATGCTTCACCTGTTTACACCAAAAGAGGAGTATACTATGCACAATTTCACATAACTAATATTACAGATATGATATCATAACTTCTATGATATGCCAAATAAACACGAACTACAATGACCCTGCATAATAGGATGCCTTATTCAGCTACATGTGTATGGATAATATTGTGTATTATATACATTCCAATAATAAGATTTATAAACTGAATGACTAATCATCCATAACCCTCTGTTCCATCAGTGCTTCAGACAGGAGTAATATCAGCAGGAAATGAATCCCTGTGTTGGCCCATAATAGAACTCTCCCCTTGTGGCCCATGGGAGGTAAGAACAGATGGTCAGAGGTGGCATGTCAGGTGATGATTTGTCTTGGGGGATGTGGTGGTAGTGACATTTTGTGATTCACGAGGGATGGATCAAAACAGTCTGTGTTTCCACATTTGCTTCTTCATCAATTATTAGATGCCCATTGTAGTTTTTAATGGTTGTATTCCCATAATGGTGTCAGCAAATTCCATGTTGGGAGATCATTTTAGTCTGAGAGAGTGGAGCACAAATGCCAGGCATGGCTTAAAGGAAGTTAGTGTACTTCAATGGGCTACACTATATAGGTGAACATAGTAAAATATCTTTGCCAGTGGGGAATTTTCAGCATATATGGCAACCTATGGATATCTCAAAACTGAGAGCCAATGGGCACTTTTAACCTCAAATTCAGTATTAATTAGTATGTTTGGTTTCTCCTTTGGCTGTTGCACAGTGTCAATGGAATGTGAAAGAGAATAAATGGAGACCTCCAGCAATAATGATGATATATACTGAATTAGCTTCTCTGTGCCCTGAATTGCAATGGCAGTGTTATACTCTGGGATATGCAGGGGCAAGACACAAACAGAAATATATAGCTAATATTTTACTATTAGTACCCTCCATGAATACTCATCTTCTCGGTGTGCTTTGTTGTCACTAGAGATTATGAGAATCTACGAGACCATGACATTAGTGGGCTATTCATTTGATGTAAGAGTATGTTATAGGTTCCATGTAGGATATTAATTCAGAGATTGATGGGCCCTATCCCCTAGAGAAGCAGTTGGTTTGGCTTTATGCAATATCATATGCATAGCCCTATTCCTGATCCTGAATAACATGAATTTGATATTAACATGTTTCAACCATTTATGAGAATTCATAATCACTGAGTCTTTACTTTTTCAAACTAGATATGATATAAAAAAAAGTTTTAAGTGTGAATTCCCTTGATTTCTGTAGGTAGTGGCTGTTGTAAAGTGTAGATAATGTGCAGCCCCTTGAATACTGACATGAATGACATCAGTATAATATGTTGCTACAGAGCATTAGACATAGTCATTAGGGGTTGTGGAATAACAGGTAAGAAAGAGTGACTAATAGCATGTTGGGCTAGAGATTGTGGAAATTGATGAGTTGGACAGTTTTGATAATGTTTGTTTTTAATTTATTGTTGAATATGCAATTTATATACCAAACGCAAAACGTTTTTGGAAATAGTGATTTTCAAACATAGGGTTATACTGAAATAGCAATATCAAGATGGCATTATTCACAAACTAAAACGTAATTCATATTTCTTCACTTTATTCTGAAAAATTGGTAATTGGGGCCTACCTTACACATACTGGAAACTGAGCCTTACCTGAAAGTAAAGATAAATTATTTGCATAATTTTGCACGTGATAATTTCACTTGTGTTGCTACATAAAAATTTATTTTGAAGAAAATGGTAATATTAAAAGCTAGATGAATTTGTAAATGTTCACCAAGTTATTATTCTGTCTACATCTATAACATGATGTAATTTCTTAAAATATGTCCCTCTATTCCATTAAGATAACCTGCTCTGAGTAAGATAAATATTGTTGCAGTTAAGTCAACCCTCTCTATATTTGTCTATAAGAAGGGACAGAACATGACCATAATTGTAATCTGATAAAGAAATGTGCTGTTTGATATGATTAATTTGCAATATGAAAGGTATCAGGGGGAGGAATGCATCTTGTCCCTGGCTTGTTGTCAGGTATTCAGACATGGCACAGTGCAATAACTAGTATATGGGAACTACTGGTAGGTCTATTTTCAAAGGTACTTAACATGGACAAGAAAGCATAAAAGATATAAAACAAACAACTCTTGTACTCTTCCATCATATTGAAACTGTCCATTTAGTGATTGAACAGATCCAATCAAGGTACGTGGGACAAGAATTAGGTACACTCCATTAGTACAATTAGCACAATGTATTTTATAGAGGGAAACCTCATTCGAAAGAATAACTAATTAGAGGGGGTTGTAATTAAATACAATATAAAAAGACTAAAAGTGACACAATCAAATGCTAGTTGACTCTTTGAGCAGCACCACAGGAGACCAACTATAGTTATTAAGTCTGGAAAAAAAGTAATGAAAACCTTCAGTGTCTTAGTACTAAGCTGCCCTGAAGGATTAATCTTATTTGATTAAGACTGTCAGTTCTTCACTTTTGTGATTAAGTGAAAGTAATTTGCATCAGGAAGTAGCTGTTAGCCATGACATTGGCTTTATTAATCACTGTCATAACTATGCATCTCAACGTAATTGCATGTAGAGCAATGCTGAAGTCCATAGTTCAGTGATATTACATAACAGGTAGAGTTATGAGCTTACATGAATCAAGTAAGATGTATTGAAGTATAGTTCTTAACTATTTCATCTTTCTGTTCAATGTAATCTTGCTTCATGATGTCACATTGTCACCATCATTCCTGATGATTAAGTAGCTAATGGAGATGTTTCATTGCCCACTATTTCAGAGCAGATAAGTGAGAACAAAACAAGTGACAACAGGAAAATCATGTTTCTGGTGATAGCTTTTACCTGTTCCTTTTGACCTAATGATTGCAACCACACTGGCATCATTACTATCACTATGCACCCTAATGAAGTGGCCTCTCCCCATGCAATCCTATCAGTGTCTTAATCATCACTAATAAGTGGCCTTTGTTCATACATGTAGCAGGTTACATCATGCAGACGTCCTTACGCAACTGGAACTTAGTGGTCTAGCTAGTTAGACACATATTCTATCTTCAGCCAATCACCATTAGTTTGAGTCTTTATCTTGTTCCTGCTTTTTTTTGCACCACCATTCATATTTGATAATCAGTTGATATTGTTTTGGTCATATTGTTTTTTAACAGTGTTCATTGACCGAAACTCATGTAGACAGTAAACAAGCTCTTAGGTAACAGTCATGAACTATATACAAAATATATACACAATTATTAGCATAAAATTTCACATATACATCCATAGTGAATGTAGCCAATCACTAATACTCTCAGCTAAAACATAAAGTCTATAACATTGTAGTTAGTTCGGCCACCCAGCCTCTGTAAATTTCATAACTTATGATCAGAGTGCAATTGTGAAAATGCCTGCAAAATCACCAAAAAAGCAACAAATTAATGAGGTAGCATCATCCATATTGATATAATGTTTACTGCAAATAATGTAAGCTTCTTTTATCGATATCAAATAGATTATGATTTTGTTGTGATTTGAGTTATATTCTTTGTTTGCAAGTGCTTTGATAATAGATGTTTCATGGAATGTGAATCGATATTATAGTTGTCTATATATACACAGGAAATCAAAAGAATTCTGAATACATGGTACTATTCTTCACAAAATAACAGAGCTTAACCCACAGTCCTTTCGACATCATCACTCTAGCCTAGTCTGCAATCTACATGAAATATTGATGCATTTGGCTGGAATCACTAGAAATATATCATTCCCAGGCAGACCTTCTGGTGATGCATGGAGACAGTGGGGGTCAGTAGTAGACCGAATTGGCAACATTGTAGTACAAGCAATACATCACACACATCCCCCCACTCCTAACCCACAGTCAGCTGGCCATGACCCACTGCCAGATTAAGCACCACAACTGTGACATCTTCCTGCAGCCACATTGTTTAATGGATCAGAATGGCAATAACATAATTCTTCAGTGTTGTCTCAACGTTAGAATTGAGCTGGCATTTGTATCAGTTATACACCCACTATTCCTTAACAGACTTATCATTCCAGACTCCACCTTCTGCTAATCACTGAGCAACTCTCAACCCTCGTTGCAACGGGAGACACTGTACCTATTCTCACCTGGCGTTCATAAATACGCCTTATAAACTTTACATATTTAATCCATCACTATCACCATCTAAAGTGACCATCCAACTTCCAGGATGAAGCATACTAATACTACACCATCTACTGCTGCCCCACCTATAAAGAAAGCAGGCGGTAAGGCTAAAAAGACTACTTCTACGGACCTAGGTGACCATGTTACAAGCCTCAAGGATGATGTCCTTGCCATCCAGTCTCAAAACAATGAAATCCTTGCTGCTATAAACGGCCTTAAACCTGCTGCTACACACCCTACAACTACACAAGTACAGCCACAGGTCAGTCAGATCCCAGTAGTGGACATCACTTCAACAAAGTCAGTACCTGTAGTACAGACTCCATCTAGAAATACTCGTGCCGTCACAGACTGCTGCGGGACTGCTCATCGACGAGTTTGCTGCGGCATACAGGCCACTACCTTCTGGGGTGAGAAATCCTACCCTCTACCATTTCCTGTTGCAATTATAGATTCAGCGAAATCATAAGATCGGTTTTTAATTGACTCACACCAGTAGCCAGATGCTGACCTTTTAGGTTTAGCAGGAGTGGGTAGAATAGCAGCAGAGATCATTTCCTTCTGCTGGTCCAGCTAAATCACATGGATTATGTACTATTTGAATGTTGATCAGTATGTCTTCACATTCCCTGAGCATTTTCCTTTTCTCTGGTTTCACCTAGGAAGGTTGACACCACCTAAAGGTAAAGGACATTGCTATCTGTGATGAATGGGCTCTACTTGAAAGACATTTTGGTTGATAACCCATATTTCCAATAAGTAGTTTGGGGGGAGGGAGTAAATGTGTAAGTTTTATGGGACACTCCCACTACCTCCTTGTTGCTAAGTGTCAACAAAAATCCAGAGCAATTTTTAATTTCTGGTAGAGAGATATGGGTAGAGTGTACTCGCTTGATAGCTAGAACCTACATTAACCATTCTATTCCCTTCTCTTACTTTACCTACTGATATGGGACCTCCAACAGATACCCCTGAATCACACTCCTTTCTGAAACACAAGTAGGTTTCTCTTTGATCTCCCCTAAAAGATCTACTCTGAATATACCAGAGATATTCACTCGACATAATGAGGTGAAGAAGATTCCCTGCACTAGTACATCCAGGAAACCCTATGTTTTGCAAGCTAATAATGTCTCAGGCCTTGGCAATTTAGTCACAGATGGGAGATTTCTGCATTGGGGCTTTATCCTACTCACACGCAATATGAGCTGGTTGAACCTAGCTATAAAATGTCAGAAAAGCTTATAGACCTCGGCCACAGTAGCTATGGTGGTAGGAGCAAAGGAAAGGTTGGGTAGGAGGATGGAGGTAACCTAGCTAGGGAGAATGGGCCAGGTGGATTTGACCCCCAGGGCCTAATCCATAATGTCCTTACCTATTGTGCATGTGGCACCATGTCTCTTGTCGAGGTCTAAAAGCCAAAGTAAATGTATGTGGTTCAGGGCACAGCAAGATTAAACAACTGCCAGCAGAATAGCCCTCAGCCTGGGAGTAGGGCATTGAATTCACCCTCTAAGGGGACGGTAGGCCACCTGAGGTGCCAGCTGTATAGAGCAATGCAGATTCTGTTGCAGTTGGGATTCAGACATTTGTCAGAAGGGTAAAATGCATACAGAATTCAGTCCCTTCTTGGCAATATTATATCAATATCATATGCCGTGACACCAAGCCCATCTTACAGTCAAAACACTCAAAATATCTAGGATCACTAGGGTGTCCTAAATATGTAGCATAAAATAGCAAAGTGAAAATCATCCAATTATAACAGGATGTTCATCTAGTGACAACTTTAGATGACCCAGGGTTTCCTTCCTATCTGACAACCTTTGGATGTCAGGCTCTGGAGTTATCAAAGTGAAGAGTCTGTCCCAGGGCTGACAGGTCAAATGTGGCAGATTTTGCATTGTGTCTACTAAGACTCCCTTAGCCTGGATATTGTGTATAATTATAAACCACCAGGGGGCCTACTGACCAAGCAGATACACCCCAGGTTGGTGTGTATAAACAATAGCTCTGCCTGAAAACTACATGGCTGTTAGGTAGAGTTTGGATGTGGTCCCCTTAGGAATCATGGTCAGATGTAAACCTTTTGGAGCTTCTGTGATTGTTTGTGTTTTACCAGTTCTAAAAAGTGTGGAGGTTGAAGTGCCGTTGGTGAGATAACAAAAACATATTGTGTGAGGGCGAGATGCTGTTCTGTGCAGAGTAGCTGTGATGGGGTGAGACCTGAGGGTACCTGGTGGTTGAATGCCTATAAGAAAAGCTCCTTCAGATAGGCACAAAATCGATGCATGGAGATCTCTGGATGGCCTTGTGGTCTTTTGGGGACTGTAAAGGTTTAATAATGGACAACCTACAGGGGGTGGCTACCATAGGGGCTTGTTCTCTCCGCTATGCATTGCTTTCTAGAAAGCATATTGACATCTATTTGTTATTAGAATGGGGTATGCTCAGCATACGGTTTTGTTTTTGTTGTTTCTGACAGAGCTGCTTCTTACAAATAAATGAGGTCTTTCGGAGAAAACTGCCATTGTTGTAATCTTACTATGCTAGTGATGTGACAATTGCTGAAACTCAATCAGCTGCAGATTAGGGCGAATCCAAATGGATGCTAAAGGCATCCAAAATAACTACATGCCCCTAGATTACAAGGACTGAGCGTGAAGAGCAAAGTAGGAGCAGATTCATGACATAATAGCACTAAACAATTATAGTAGATTATTTATAAGTAGAGACCATTGTTTTAAGAATGGACTACATTGTATAACAGCATTCATTTTCCAATAAGCCAAAATGGGTGACACACATAGTCTCCATAAAAATACCCGAATAAATTATGAGATATAAATATCATTTCCATGGGTATCAGTAGGAGGTTTGTCATATCCCCAGCAGGAAATCCTGGTCCCCGCACCCCCCAATAGGACACTCAACTCATTTGAAGTAAAGGGTGGACTTCAGAGGTAAGAAGTTTCGGCAATTAATTTGTTCTTATTCCTGAGCTATCCAGCAACTGAGTGGGACCTTTGTTAGATTTTAAACATTTATTCTACCCAATATACTTCCATGATAAACGACCCTAATGGCAGGAGCACACGGGGGATTCAGTTTTCTCAAGACCTGCAATTATAGTACTTTAAACTAAAGACATTAAAGTGACAATAAAACATTTCAATCCGCCAACAGAAACATCACTAGCAACCTCTCAACATCAAGCACATCTAAGGAAATGAACATGCACCACCCCATAACAACAACAGGGTCTTCTGGATGAAAAACGTTTCCATTAGGGCACAAGTAATGGGCATCATCTTTGTGGTCATAGTAAAATGCATTAGACAGAAATTGTCTACTCAACTAAGCATAGTGTTTCTTGAAACACAGAGAAAGATAAAGACTAAGTGTTGACACTCACATATGAGAGTTCAAATAAACCCTATTCAGAGAGTAACTAGTACCCTTATTAGACTTTCTTCATCTTTCACAGTAGTCCATAGTGCTCTTACATTACCTTGGGAGCTAAGAAAGAATGGGGACTATTCGAGGCAATATAATGAACTGCCTTTACATCTTTAACTTAACTAATGCACTGCTTCTAAGCAATTAAGTAACATTAATTATGCTACAGTTGAGAGAATCAAAAGGTAATCTGTGTATTTAATCAAGAGGCCCTATATAATGTCTTTTGGTAATGTCACCTTCTTTCACAACACAGCCTGTGCTGATGATATATAGCTCATGAAACAGATTTCACATCAGTCACAGTATGTAGAAAAGAAAGAGATCTTGTGGACACATGCACTATAAGATCATTAATTAAGAGGGCCCCTATCTGGATTTTCCCATTATTGCATTTTGGACCACTTTTACAATAATAATGGACAGAATCCCCCTCCCCCGCTAGAAAATCATTTTTGTACATTATGTAACAACTGGTTGCCATAATTGTGTTCATCTTGAAAGTCACAGACCAAGTAATGGCCGACCCACAGCACAACCATACTGAGTCCTATATGAAGCCAATGAACAAGGAACATATGACTCAATCATAGCACTTGGTCGACAAACTATTTTAAGTAAAACCGGAGTTTGTAAGTCCACTATTTACACCAACTACCTCAGTTTATTGTTCTATTTAAAGAATGATCAATAGTCCTCATTACTGGCTGTACATTCAATAGGATGGTGTACTCTCTGACTCTATATGTATTAAAACATGCCCTGACGAGACTGTCTTTGAAAGGATGGCATCTCCAACAAGAGTGCTATAGATATCAAATTTCAGATAGCCTCTAGAGAATGTAGGGGCTTGTGCTTTGTGTCATACAATTAATAGTATTAGTTAGTTAAAGGGATAGCAAGAGGCAGAAAATGGAATCAAATTGGTTTACCCACACTGTTATCTTTGGCTGAGAAACATGCATGGACATGTCCAGACACCAACATGGGAAAGGACCTTCACTGGGACATGAAAAAGGCTGAGGGGAAGAGGTCAAAGAGCCATAGTCCTGATTTGATCGCAACCCAACATCTTACAATGCATATAAAATCACACGTTGTCACACATACTTCTACACACAATACTCTATTTTTATGAAATCCATTAGCTACAAAATACTTCCAGAATGTGCCCCCAAACCATTTGTTTTCAAAGGTGCTAGGCATGAGTCAAATTTGCAATAGTAGCATGCAAACTTCTGGACATTCCGAGCAAGCTAGTATAGGAGCCACTATTTAAGGAGAAACTGTGATTAGATATCGGCAACATAAAAAAAGCAAAGGCTGTGACAGTTGAATTCCTATTAACTCTCTTGGTAGAAGAATGTAGGAAGGCAAGCATAATTAAATCTGGCATTAATTAAGAACATTGGCATAAAAGAACTTTGGCATCTTAATATTAAGCCACTGTGAACGAATGATTTTAGGTTTTTAATAATTTCCATATACAATATAGTAGAGTTGACTAGTGGACTTACGACTCTGATAATACAATACACGTATGCAATAAAGGGATATTTAGTTTAAGTTGCAGGGGGATCTGCTAGCCTGACTTTAATCTACAAGGGCATGACTTAAAGTAGCAGAAAATATGTGGTGGAAGCTGCTTGATGTAGCAGGAAAGTTGGTACTCCTACTTTTATGGAGTTGTGGTATCAATTGAAGTTGCAGAAAAGGTTGTGGCAGTTGAATTCTTATTAACCCTCTTGGTAGATGTAATGTAGGAAGGCAAGCATAATTAAATCTGGCTAAGAACATTGGCGGAAAAACATTTGGCATCTTAGTACTAAGCCAACGTGAACAAATGATTTTAGCCTTTCAGGCAAGTCAGTCATTCAATCTTTTAATTACCAGATGGAGACTGGGGACTATCCCAAATCAATTAAATACAATCTCTCACTCTTTATGCATTTCAAAGAGATTTATTGTTTAATGGTACATGTACTAACTAACCTTTAGTGTATGGATATTATTAAGAATGATATTCATCAACAGATACCAATCAAGATTGCAAGGTTAGAACCTGTGGAAGTGTATGAATGTATATAGAACCCTTTTATCTATTATCATTTCTGCAAAGGGAATGTAAGGCAATAGCCTTGTGAGGAACCTCTGATAATAGATTTCTTAATAAAAGTTGTCAGAACATGGACACCATTAGTCCTGAGATATGCAACACATTTGGGAAGGGAATATCCCAGTTAAACGATTCTCCTGCCCCAGAGACATTGTGAAAGAACTATACCATGTGAGAAATATGGCAGTCAGGGTAAATAGACCTGCATCCATTGGCAGATTCTACTAAAGAATTTCGGGTTATCTTATCATATACCTACCCAGAGGGCGGACCCAAGAAATCTGTATTCCATTGAAAGCTTGATCATCTTTATTCTGTTGAAACAAGAAATCTGGTCATCTGTACATCCTGGCAGAATGCCTTGAGTCATCACAAAAATCATACCAATTAAAGCGTGATTTTGAAAGAAAGAAAAAGGAAAAACAACCTATGTGCCCTATATATTTTTTAATCTTGGAGGCCTAACCTGAAACATGGTCTTTCTTTGGTCCTGTGAAAAGAAAGGGATTTGTGGCTGTTATAATAAGATAATAAGAAAGGCCCCCATGGTTAAAAGCCTACATCAAAGCCATCCTGGAATCTGGCAATTGTGTGCTTATACCTTGGCTAGGGAGCTAGGATAAATTTTATCTGTGAACACCATGAACATTCTTTAAGGATAATAAGCTGATTTGCCTTTTCAACCAGGAAATTATTGTTTATTTAGAAGAGAGATGAAAATAGTCATATTTTGAAGTGCAGTCAATGTCAACCTATTTAAAGGAATCAGTATCAGGACAAATGGCCATGGTTGAAAAGGCAAATGGCCATTCTTTCTAGTACCCATTAGCCTAAGCCCGCTAGATTATCTCAATTATTTTCTAACGCCTGACAGTTATATGTATTCAGTCACATATCCACTAGATTTTCATTTTATGCCTGCTAGTTTCTAACCTCTGTCAGATGTCCATACTTTTCAAATATAAAATATATTCTATGCCTGCTAGATTCTAACATCCATCGGATTTTAATTTTTTGCCCTTTCAATGGGAAATAGAATCTAGTGGGTGAGAGACAGTTGCAATCTAACAGGTAGCAGAAAGTGGTCATCGTTTCTGACGGGCAAGAGATACTATATACTATGGGCATAATGTACTCATGCAATAGTCATGAAAGTGGTCTTTAAATCATTGTCATGGACATTTTGCTGACCCATCCATTGGTTATCAAACCAGCAGTATAGACCAGGGATGCATTTATGTAACCTTGCGTTTTCCTTTTATGGTGGTGTCCTGAGGGTTTAACTGTATAGCAGGCGATGAAATCTGGCAGTCATGAGACAAAACCTGTCTGACGGTCAAGAGAAACTAGCAGATGTAGAATCATATTGTGATCAAAGGAATTTATCGGGCACAGAATAGGATATCTGATGGGCAAAAGAATAAAATAGAGATAATCTGACGTGAAAAAGAATAGAATAGAGATAATCTGAGGGATAAAGATGACGGCATGAGAAAAGAGGGCCTCCTGTTCAGAGGGCTCCTAGTCACAGGGGCCATTTGTCCTGGAGCTATTTGTCTGTGGGCCGTTTGTGAAAGGGCTAAATATCAAGGTGGCTACTTGTCCTTTGTTTTATGCTGAGATACACAGCACCTTTATACAACCAACAATACAATGGCTAATAGTTTACTATTAGCATAAATTCACCAAATTACCTCTCTATTGGGTCTGTCATATTATAACAAGTGACTATTAGAATCGATGAGGCCTCATACTGACTCGGTTGGTAATTAAAGAGGGAGGTTAGTCTACACTGCAAGGATTGCTGTACATTAATCATCCTAGCTGGGGATGGTAAAGGCATATTACATTTAGAAGCAGATGGCTAGATTATCATGTCGTCCCATATGTCCCTCTGAGTCTGTATGGGGTGTGTAGTGAAGGATACACCTGTCAAATATATATATAAAAGGTCTATTGAACACAGATATGCAATGTGAACCATCCTTTGAAAATGGTTGAGAGGTTAGACAACCGAATCCTATATGATCCACTCGACTGGTAATATCAAGTTTGTTAAGTAAACTGAATTCAGAAAGACAAAAGGACGCTATTGTATTCAATACAAAGATCTACAACTAGCTAGTGGATGACAAAGAAATTGATGTTAAAAGTAATATGTTATCTCCTTTTGTTCAATAGCGGCTGCATTATACAAATGAATTCCCAGACAGTTTTACAAAGTCATATTTTGAAATAAGTGCTCCCTGATGAAATGTCAGACCTTCCTTAAACGCTCAAGAGGAAAGCCATTAGATGAGAAATAGTTGTTACCTGAGGAGAGGGGAAAAAAGTCATATTCTGGAATGCAGTGAATATCATAACGTCAACCTCCTTCAGTATTGGACTTTTCAGAGTAGGGGAACTAAGGTGCTATGAAGTACAGTTTATCCTGTCAGTCTACAAGCCTACTATAATTATAATTTACTCTTGCCTTCTTTCCCCATTACCTCACCACAAGATTCTTCCTTTAATTGCTTTATCCTGTTCCCAAGACCTAAATGGACACAATCTTATATATGGCACTATCCACACCAGTGGTCCAGCCACCATCAATGAAGTGGCCTTTATTCATATTCATAGCAGCTTTTGCTAGTCCAGAGCCCTTACGTGACCAGGAACAAGTCTCGGCAGCATAGACACATGTTCCATTTTTAGCCAATCACCATTAGTTGGTTGGTTCTACTTGCCACCCTCCTCTGTTATTGGGCAGTGTGGTTCTAGTCATCAGTGTAGCTAGAGATTATGGCTCTATATATCATATTGGTGATATTAACAGAGTGTGATTGTAGGGAAGCACAGTGAAATTATTCAAAGGGGAAAAAATAAGTCGACCGTTATAATCGTTGGTATAAAAGTACCGTAACTGACCAACTGTTGTACCTTCCAATCAGACCACATGAATTGGCCATTTACATTCACTGATCACCTAGGGTCTATTAATCCCCGTGACCAAGGAGGTGACCAGAAGTTGAACAGATTTGGAAAACATCTGATGGCATTGCATAATAGCAAATGCCTTTGAATGTAATGGAATATCTATATATCATCAATTAAACAGTTCAGCCGTTGCTTCTATACCCATGATATGAGACAAGATGATAGTGGCATCAAGTGCAAAACCCTTGCAATACAAAATACAAAAGTTGCTATGCATCATTATCCCACAGTTAATATACCAATATGATATCCTTAGATATGCCAGCTAAACATGAACTCCAATTACCCTGCACAATAGGATGTCTACTTAGCCACGGTATGTTGCTACATGTATACATATACATAACATTGCATAACATATATGTTCCAATACATGTAATAAGGTAAACTGAATGGCTAATGATCTATAAGCCTCTTGACCATCAGTGCTTCAGACAAGAGTAATGTCAGCAGGAAATGAATCCCTATGTCTGGCCGGTAATGGAACTCTCCCTTGTGGCCCATGGGAGGTAAGTACAGATGGCCAGAGGTGATTATATCAGGTGATGGTTTGTCTTTGGGGATGTGGTGGTGGTGTGTGATTCAAGAGGGATGGATCAATAGGATCTGTGTTTTTCCGCATTTGCTTCTTCATCAATAATTATTATTCCCATAATAAAGTCAGTAAATTCCATGACACTGTGCATAGCAAATGAACACCATTTTGTACCACCTCATATTTCAAAGAATGAGAATGATATGATAGCCCTCTCTTGTGGAGAATCATTACTACTGGCTATTATTGTGGCCAAAAGTAACCTTTGTTAGGCAATATATTATATAAGATGGATTACATTGTGCAACTCATTTGCAATAAACACATTTATTCTTATATATTTTGATCAGGGAAAGTGCTTTTTTTGCTGGTGGTATCAGTTATGCGATACTCATACTACCCTAGAATTGCCAATTTTCTTCCTTGGAAGCCAAATTCATATTAGTACAAATTGTACAAACACCAAATTCTACATCAAATATTATGAAATCATCTTGCGTTATCATTACTAAACCATATCTAAGTACTCATCTTTGACTGTTTGTAATCTGCAGTATATGTATTTAAGCTCAAAATGTTAGTCAGCTGATAGTTGTTCAGGACTGTTATGCCTGTCTCTTGTACAAAAATTAATGTTGGACTCATCCCACTTCAGACCCCATTAGTAGTCTGCTAGCAGAAAATGTAACCGCTATCTTTGGTAGCATTATTTCATCTCTGAGATGTCCTGTTGAATTCTCTACCCATGTTTGTGACTTACTGAGTCACAGTTTTCTTTGGAAGAATGCAAGGTTGGATGCAGAAAGTGGATCTTCAAGGACATCTTGCATTTGAGTTTCTGATATGAGCCCGACACTGTATCCACACACTATACATAGTTCTCGGCCCTGATGTTTCCCAGGAACCCCATTATGGATGCCTTGAAGGTAAGCCATGGCTTCCTATTATTATATAGCATATTTTTGGTTACAATATCAAATTAACATCCCTCTCATCACATGTTCATGCATAATTCTAATGTCTAGATGTAACCTTACTCACCATAGATCATGAATGTATGCTCTAAAGGAGTTCAACGGGGGGGATTGATTTTTGCACAGACGTGAGGGTTGAAATCTTTTTCTTCCACCGGAGGAACTGAAAAACAGGTGCAAAGAAGCCCTTTCGACCTATGGTAATATGCAGACTTTTTCACTGAAAACAGCTAAAATTATTTTGACCCCCCTTAAACCCACCAACCCCCCCCCCCCGTGTTGTTGAAAAATGATCACTTCCTAAATGATCCAAAAGTCAGTGTTCAGAGGACATAGAAGGAGGCTCCCAGAACGAAAATATATCCTGGATATTGGTGGTTATGATGTAATGGACTACCCAAACTGCTAAAATATGGAGTATGCGAAGACCAATCACATAATAGTCCATGAAACTGATCCAATACATGGAATAATACAGGTCTAGGAGTCACCTTTATGTAAAATTTGTTCAGCAATAGTGTCACAGCTATTGATATATCCTAGAAAAATTCCAGGCATGACAAAAGAAAGTTGTTGTACTTCCATGGACTACACCATAAGTGAATGTTATGAAATATCCTTATTCCAGCATATATGGCACCCTATAGGTATATTAAAACTGAGAGCCAATGGGCATTTTTTTAACTCGTTTTCATATTCAGGAGCCTCAAATTAGGTATAATTGGCAGGTTTGGTCGTTTTTCTTTTGCTCTTGCACTGTGTTATTGGAATATGAAAAAGAATAGAATGGAAGCTCCAGCAGTAATGATATGTAACACACTGTATCAGGTTCTTTGCCTTGAATTGCAATGGCAGTGTTGTACTCTGGGATACACAGGGACCAGGCAGAACCAGAAACGTATGGCTAATATTTTACTATTAGCATCAATTCTGCACCAATACTTGTCTACTAGGTGCACCTCATTGTCACTAGAGATTATGAGAATCTATGAGACCACAATGTCAGTGCGTAATAAAAGAGAAAGGATACTAGCTATTCTGAGGTTTTTCTCCATACAGAATCTCTAGTCATTATGTGTGGTTGCTGCAGCATGGAGCCATAGCAAGCTATGCATCTGATGTAAGAGCATGTTATAGCTTCCATTTAGGAGATTAAGATTGATGGGCCCTATCTTCCAGCAAAGCATATGGTTTAGCTTTATGCAATATCATTTGCATAGCCCTCTTCTTGATCCTAAATAACATGAATTTGATAATACCATGCTTCTATGATTATATTAATGCTTATAATATGAGGCATGAATACATATAACTCTATATGAGCGTTTACGGACCACTGATCACCAGCTATGTGAGTGTATATTATGTAAAGGACCAAAGTGACCGACCTCATGGTTCACTGACCATGGACAATTGTGTATATAATTGTTTAAGGACAATCCAGACCGCTATCACAGTCTGCTGACCACCATACAATAACAATAGGCTATAAAGGTGATGATGTTGTGAACTTCCGACAGTGCTAACGCCGTCTCACGGACATCATGGCCCAGATAATGGACATGGCCCGAATGCGCTCATACAAGACACATCTCATGGTCTTAATCTGGTGTCAAAAGACAATTATTAAGCGAGCTAGGCCACCGAGAGTGTTTGGAGCTCTCGGTGTGCCACAGACAAACCGGCGCAACCTGTACGCATGCGCGATGGCCTACAGGTAGCTGACAATTACCACTCTGCACATGTGCAGTACAAGTGCACAGGCACACGCATCGCCGAGATATGGGCCATTGAACATGCCGAACCAACGGAGACAATGGGGACGCCGTACTGGTGATAGGGGTGTCCTATGTACCCCCAGGGACATCAAAGACTCAGCACTAATGAACAACGGCAGTGGCAGTTGACACTGGCTCCAGCTAGTCTGGAGGAAGGAAGCTATCATTATTATACATAGGAGTGGAACACTAATTACATTTACTGTGTGAGAATTACCTGTGTATTGATAGCTGTATTACTAATACATAAATTCTGCCTAAACCTTAAATAAACCAGTGATAACTGGAATACATAATAAGAGCTTGATATTCTTACTCCTTATAGCAACTAGTCATATGATATTTCTCATATGACAACTTGATCATACACATATTCCTAGTATGACACTTCAACCATATATGGGAATTCATAATCACTGAACCTTTATTACTTTTCCAGACTATATGATATGTATAAATAGGGGCAATATAATATAATCTGCATCTAACATTTCTTTGATGGTTCGCACTACCATGTTGTGCAATGGAATGTGAAAATTGATAAGTCATTATTCACAAACTACAAGGTAATTCATACCTTATTAAATTAACTATATTCTGTAAAAAAATTGTAATTGAGGCCTACCTTACACTTACTGGGAATTGAACCTTACCTGCAATTAAATAAATCATGAATTATTTGCATTGCTTTGTACATGATGATTTCACTTGCATTATGACATATTATCCCACCATTCTGGCCTCTACAGTGCCTTTTTGCTCATAACTCCGTTCCATTATCGGGGTTTAACCGAACTCTGAGACCTTTTCTTCATCTTCAAGAAGGGGCTGGTTTCAACCTGGACCTGTTAATAAATTGGAGAAGTATACAAAGTCAACCTCGCCATACATTTCCAGTTAAAACCGTTCAGGGTTCTATGGGGAATGATCCCTGGCCGCTGTGGCAAGAGTTGGACTGGTTGTCCACTATACCAAGCCAAACGGTACTAGAAGCCAATGTACATGAAGGATTTTAAGAAGTTGTCCGACATACCTGATGTTTGCACACCTCATTGGATTATTAGTTATTTAGAAGAAAATGGAGACAAAATGTAAACAAACACCAACTAGAGATCGTATATTTGTTGGTGCTAAAAGTACAGGACTTGACATGCTTAGATTCTACCCGAAAAATGTGTGTAAAGGTGGAGGTATGTCGGGCAGAGTGTCAACATGGCCACGGCGGGTTGGCTAAGCAAGCTGATTGCATGCACTTTCAAAATGTCTTCCCCTGGATTAATTCTGGGGTTATAAGGTAAGAAATTAATACAAAATGGAGGAATAAGTGTGATAAACGCAATAATATATGTATAACCTAGGACTTGGTGAGGTTAGCTGGAAATATTCAACCAACCGGGCAGCGGGATGCTAATCGAATCTTTCGATAGACAACAAAGAACAACTATTCAGGTTCCAGTTAAAACTTTATTGTCAATAACTCATAGGCATCAGCCGTTCTCGATGACAGTTTACAGGTAGTAGTTTTTGAACTACTAAGCACTTTTGACACTAGACACAGTCTTCTAGTGTCTATATCTATCAAGCCACATATACCTTCTCTGTGCAACAGCATTACAACATGGTAGTCAGGCAGCCGCCAACCATCGCTCACGATGGTTCGTCACGACTGGACTGACCCTGAGGAAGGCCGTACAACGGCCTTATATACACCAGAGACGAGGGCCACATGACCATGTGGTGACGTGGCGCTGGACTCCAGTGCCCCCAGGCGTCGGGTAAGAGAGGTGCTCTCGATGTCGCCCACGAGGACCACGAAGGTACCTCGAGGATGACTCGGGACCACCACACCACCCCCCCTAGACTGAAACGAGGTCTCTGAAAAATTTCAGAGATCCCGGACCAGTCTAAACAAAAAGTAATAATTTAAGGTACTGTACCCGACGACTTAGTCGACGAACACAGTAGAGATATTATAGGAATATAAAGTTTCTACTGTACTGTAGAAAAGAAATTATCACAGTTAGTTAGGGGTGCTGCTCCATCCAACATTGGAGACCAGTGTCAACAACACTGCTTCAAGACCGGTTCCTGGTTGATCCGAGGGAGGCACGACCGGGTATGGTAACCGGGGTCGTGTCGTTTCCTCCCTGTCTCGTCGAGAAGCTCCTTCCAGCGTAGGAAGCCCATCAGTAGTGTAAAGTACAACTACGATGGTCCTTCGCCCGTGAGGCCGAGGATGTGTGGCACCACCGGGTTCCTAGAACCAGGGTGGCGTCAGATCCACACAGCTTTGCAGGGAGTTCCAGGGACAGGAAAGGTACCCCCACTCGTGGAGGGTACACCGTCGTCCAGGAACAAGTTCCTGGGGGTTCCATGCTGACATCGAGACTCTGTTCGATGTCAGCGGTCTGAACTGAGGGGAGGGAACAGTAGTATCATACTACTGCTCCTCCGAGATGGACCCGGTAGCGCGTCGATTTCCGCCTGCTCTCCGTCAGTGCGATCATCATCACGTGAGGCACTGGTGGCTAACTGGCCGGAAAACGTGGGCGACTCGGGCAATGGAGCCTCGCGGTCCATCGTCGTCCCCCAAGCCTCATTAGAGGTCTCGGGTGCATCTCGAGTCTCCCTCAGCATCTGAGTGGAGGACTGCCGAGTCTGCAGAGTCGCTCTCGTTGTCACCGTCACTCTCTCAATCGTCAAGATCGTGCTGGTCTCCCTGGTCAGAGGGAGCCTTCGGAGACTGGCCGGTGACATCAACGATCATGAGGGACATGTAAGTGCGCCATTCTCGCAACACGTCTTGTTGCGAATCAGTGTCAGATAATCCTCCTATGAACAACTGGTTGACTTTGGTTATTAGCCATTCAACCGAGAAGTCCACACCTGGATAGGCATCGCCGGCAAGTCGTCTTAAAGCAAAGCCATAAGCTCTGATGCTTTCGTTCTTGCCCTGGCGTCTCTTCTCCATAGTGACAATGGGGTCCTTTAGGCTCGAGGTCATGGCTTCAGTTACCATGTCCACCATCTCCATGCTCCTCCCACAACCACACAGTATCAGCTGCGGGGCTGTTCTGGAGTAGCATGAGGAGTTGAGCCAATGCCATACTCGAGGTCCATACATTCACTCGACGGACATGATTGAAACTGTGGTACCAACGGAGCCAATCATCCTTCCATGTAAATGCAGGACACTCGACTGACCTAGTCCGGGCAGGTTCGTGCCCGATAGAAGTATTATCAAACATCCTACTTGATCTTCTGACCTGATCAAGAGCGAATGTTGTACCTCTTCTAGGTATTTGATGGTCCATCCCCATGTTTCTCATAGTGGTATCTGCACGACTATGATTCATCCCCCAGGTGTTACCAGTCTCGGCCTCACTCATGTGTGAAGCCTCGAACCTGTTTCAATTCCGATACAAGGAATTCTTAGGGCAAAGAGTTACTTAACCTCCATCATGGCACGGTTAAGCCACTCCCTGTAGTCAGGATTTTCGACTAGATCCCCTTGAGTAGCAACCTTAGCAGTGCTGCATTCACTACTCTGTTGCTTCTCTTGAGGTCTAGCGGCACGCACTTTCATGTCTGTTTGCTCCTGCAGACATTCTTCAAGTGCGAGTTCATCACAAACTTCTTGATTGACCCTGGCTTCATCAGCCTCTCTACGAGACGCCATCTCTCATCGGAGTTTGTCGATTTCTCCACGCATGGCCCCCAAAGCACTCAAATCCTTCTGGTCATTCAGAGTTTGAGCTACTAAGGTTTCAGATTTTATGGAATTAAGCTCGGCTTCATGTCTCGCTTTTCGTTCCATTAAAATCTGATATTCGGCCATCTTATCTGCGTGCACGATTCGCTCCTCACAGCGACGACGCATTTCTGCTTCGTCCCTGGCTCGAGCATCCTCGTCAGCTTGCATCTGACAGAGTAACGATTCACGTTCCTGACGTAGCTGTTCGACCTGCTTTTCATAAGCAGTAAGGTGACCAGCTACTTCTTCAGAATGCTCTGCTGATTTTTGGCTCAGCTCATGCCTCAACTCTTGCAGTCGTTCCTCCAACATAGTCTTCTCTACTTCTTGTATTTTCAAGTTATGTTTAAGGGACGTCTGTTCGTATTGGGCATCCCGAAAATCGTTTCGAGCTTTCTCGACGCATTCTCGGCGGCTTGTTGCAAGGCGGTCGATCTTTGCTTTTAGTGATTGACATTCTACAGCTGTCAATCGAATACGCTCAATCTCAGACTTCGTCGCAAGCAAAGACTCTTTCTCGCTCGAGAGTTGTTTGACCTTCTCTTGAAGATCAACAAGCTCTCTATTAGCGATTTGAGTCTTGTTTGAAGTCTCCAGCGCTTGCTGCCTAAGCTGCTCCAACCTCAGCGCTATTTCTGTACTCTTCCCCCGAGCTTTCGTGGTATTACTCATGAGAGTATCCAACTGTTGACGACCTTGTCGTATTTGGCGTTCTTGCTCTTGCAACAACTCTTCAGTGAGTCCCTTGCCGCTGTCTATACTTCCTGGTATAGAAACGGGAGAAGGACCCTCGAAAGACCAACTACCAAGGCCCATTGGAGTTCCCACGATGCTGTCCTTTCCACATAGGACAAACTCTGTGTCCTTAGGAAATTCTCAGCAGCTGGAGAGAGTTGAGTGGAAACTCGCCAATTGAGTAGTCGACTTCTTTGATACAGGCCCAACGGGTCAGTCGATGGACCTGTGATCAGTGAGTGGTTCAAACCACCACCAATTAGTGGATCATTCGTATCCACTAACGGACCCGCAGCCGCTTGATGTTGGTGATCGGGGTCATCACCTTCATCCAAGCGGCCCTGCATGTTGAACTTAAGCTCTCAGTACCTACGCGGACTAAAGTTAATAACTGGTCACGGCACCAGTGTAGTGTTCTACCCCTTGATGCTAATCGAATCTTTCGATAGACAACGAAGAACAACTATTCAGGTTCCAGTTAAAACTTTATTGTCAATAACGCATAGGGTCAAAAATCATAGAAAGTGTGCAAATAGGCCTTGGTGGAGTTTTGAGAGGTCTGAGAAAAAATTATGTAGTATCTCAAAAATATTTTTTGTGGATAGTGTATAGGTCTTGGGGTAACTGCACATGAAATATTATGAGTTAAATATGAAAACGGTTGCTATGGCAATGCCCAGGACCTATCTACCTGGAAACGATGTCCTCCCGAGTGACCATTCAGGGTATTTTCCCTTTATTGATTCAAAATGACCTATGATATGCTTCTGGTCGACTATTATTATGATTTTGCTTGTAGTACTGGGTCTAATAGTTGGGTTGGGAGTATTGTAGTCAGACGTAACAGGCTTTTTGTCTTTCCCTCAGGTCATTTTCCTATAGGGCCTAGCCTGGAATTCAAGTAAATCTCAGATTCTAAGATATTCATTTCTTTCTGTTTTATATAAAAGCTGAACAGACTATGGTAGGAACTATTGATTATATGGAATACAATGCCCACGGCATGTACTTTCAGGTGGTATATAGTTTTGATGGGGAAAAAAAAATCTGTAATTTCTGTTCAAAATACCTTGTAGTTTATCACTCGCCTGGACATTATGTTCAGAATTGTGATCAAATTCCATTAAAAGTAGGCTCATTTTATGATAGCAAGGAATCAGCTGACACAGATAATAATGTGAATTCCATCATCTACTGCTCAAGATGGTCCAGATCTGTGATCTTCAATGAGATAAAATGATTATTTCTGTAGGAAATCAAACCCTCAACATGGCATGTTACTCAATGGTCACTCGCCCGGACACAATTTCACCTGGACAAAAAAGCACTTCCCATCCCTAATACTGCAAAGGTTTAGAAAGGTTTAGCAGCAATCAATTGTCCCATACATTGAGTACTAAGGTATATGTAGGGGGTAAATAACAGGCATAGTTAGGATATTTGAATATCCCTATTGTGCAGAGGAGGGGCAGGAATATTGAATTTTGTGTGAGGACAAGAAATGTAGGCAAAATCATGATAAAAACCGTTAAAAGTATTCTCATTTTACGATAATAAGGTCACATCTGACATAAAGAAACATGTTATTTTCATGATCTACAGGACAATTGTTTCTGTAGAAAATCAAGCCCTCAACATGAATTATTACTCAAATGTCATTCGCCCAGACATATGCCAAGAATCTCTACAAACATTTATTATAAGTACACTCATTTCATGATATAAAAGACACATCTGACATACATAACAATGTGATTTCTGTAATCTACAGGTCTAAATGGTCTAGAGCTGTTATTTTCATTAAGATAAAATTTTAATTTCTGTAGGAAATCAACCCCTCAACATGGCATGTTATTCAATGGTCACTCGCCCGGACACGATTTCGCCCGGACAAAATAGCACTTCCCATCTCTGCTACTGCAAAGGATGGAGAGTAATCCATTGCCCTATATATTGGGCACTTAGGTATATGTAGGGGGTAAATAACTGACTTAGTTAGGATAGTTAAATGTGTTAATCCTACACAGGAGGGGAAGGAACATGATTTTTCGCCCGGACAAGGAAAAAGGGGGATTTTCAAGGAAAATCACTTATTGCCCCGTCACAGTGAAGTTTATGGAGGAAATCAAATTTTGTTTTCAACATACTTTACCCCCAATATGTAGCAAATCTTTTAAGGCATAATTGAACCCATTTCACCTTTAGTTATTTAATGGGGGGAGGCCAAGTGACCAAATTATCGCCCGGACAGACCACTTTACAAAAAGTAAAATGCTCCAGAATAATAGAAAAAATCCGACCAGGAACATAATTTTTGCTTCTATTTCACCACAAGACTCTATAATTTACATAATAAAAGTGGACAGACACATACCTAGTCCTCATTCTACAAAAAATGATGAAATTTGTCGATTTTATTGATTTTCCAAGCTGAAAGGGGTCAATTTTAGGTATGTTCAACCCCCTGGAGCCCAGAATATTGATATTGATCCACTAAAACCCATATATAACATCAAGAACTCATTGAGCCCAAAAATATGACCCAAAAAAATTGGGGAAAAATCAAAATCCTAAGTGTAGGGGGCTGACTTTCACCAAAATTCCCATTTGCACACCTTCTGTGATTTTAGACCATAGGCATCAGCCATTCTCGATGACAGTTTACAGGTAGTAGTGTTTGAACTACTAAGCACTTTCGACACTAGACCACTAGCACAGTCTTCTAGTGTCTATATTTATCAAGCCACATATACCTTCTCTGTGCAACAGCACAGAGAGGTATTACAACATGGTAGTCGGGCAGCCGCCAACCATCGCTCACGATGGTTCGTCACGACTGGACTGACCCTGAGGAAGGCCGTACAACGGCCTTATATACACCAGAGTCGAGGGCCATGTGACCATGTGATGACGTGGCGCTGGACTCCAGCGCCCCCAGGCGTCGGGTAAGAGAGGTGCTCTCGATGTCACCCACAAGGACCATGAAGGTACCTCGAGGATGACTGGGGACCACCACATATATTAATATGACAGATGTTGCATAAAAAAAACATTATAATAGTAATAATAATAATGATTATGGTAATATAAACTTATAATTACTACATCAGTAGATCATGGCTAGTTAAAATTAGTAGTTGAATGAAGAGGAGGTAGCCCAGGGAGGAGCATGGGGGCAGGAGGGAAAGTGAAGGGGGAAGCCCATGACCGTGAGACCAAGTGCAAAGCTATTTGCATCGGAAAATAGTTGTAAGCCATTAAACATGTTTCAATAATCAATGTCATAACTATACATCTCAAATAAACTGAATGAATAGCAATGCTAAAGTCCAGAGTTCATTGATATTACATAAGGGGTAGTTATCAGCTAACATGAATCAAGTAAAATGTATTGAAGTATAAATCTTGTCTATTTCATCTTTCTGGTCAATGTAATTGTGCTTTATGATGTCACATTGTTTCCATAATTCCTAATGATTCCTCATGACTAAGTAGCATATGGAGATGTTTTATCACCCGCTAATTTCATGGCAGATAAGTGAGAACAATAATAAAGCCAACAGGATAATCCTGTTTCTGGTAATAGCTTTTATTTGTTTCCCTTGACCTAATGAATGCAACTACAACGGCACCAATACTATCACTATGCCATCACATACAACATGGCCTCTCCACATACAACCCTATCAGTGTCTTACTCACCACAAATAAGTGGCTTTTGTTCATATAAATAGCAAACTCACACTGAAGCCGTGGCTGAACTGTAACTATGTGGAACTCAGTGGTCTAGCTAGTTAGACACACATTCCATGTTCAATCTCCATTAGTTTGAGAATTTGTCCTGTTCCTGCCTTTTTTCACTGCCAATCCTTCTTGATGAGTTTAATTTTTTGTGAGTTTTGATATCTTTTATTCAAAGGTAATGTAGATGCTTTACAGTCGATATAAATATATTACCTTGTGTAACATATTTGAAGAAAAGCAGGCTGCATTTAAGTCTATTTGACCCATTTATGGCAGCAACCTAGCTGCCTCAATATTATAGTTGTCTATATACACAGGAAGTACAGTGAATTATAAATGCATGGAATATACAAGTACTTTACAGAACATCACTAGCACAGTGTTTTGACATCATCACTCCAGTCTTAGTCCCATGGAAGTTTGCAATCTATATGAAATATTGATACATTCGGCTGCATTCACTACAAATATATATATATATATATATATATATATATATATATATATATATATATATATATTTATATATTTATATATATCATTCTCAGGCAGACCATCTGGTGATGCACAGAGACAGTGGGGGTCAGTAGCAGACAGAGTTGCCATACATTGTATCATAGAAGCAATACATCACACACATCTCCCCAGTCCTACCACACAGTCAGTTGGCCATAACCCACTGCCAGATTTAGCACCACAACTGTGAGATCTACCTGCACCCACATTGTTTAATGAATCAGAATGGCGATAACATAATTCTCCAGTGCTGTCTCAATGTGGCAAACATATCAGTTATACCCCCACCATTACTTAAAATTCCAAGTCTTTGTCACTCCTGTGGATGAAATGCCCCTTGTCTAGTTGGCTACTGATAGGGAAACAACATCACAATTATGTGTCCCATTCTATTTGAATGCTGACCAGGGCGTCTTCACTTTCCCTGAGATTTTTACACCCTTTCTGGATATTTGAATGTATGTGACTTCCCCTGGTACGGTCTTTTTCTGGTCCAGGTTCGCCAACCTCCGACCTAGGTATATTGAATCAATACCCCTAAAGGTCAGAGGTGTGGGAAGTGAATCTTCATGGATCGGTGCCCGAATATGACAACGTTGAATTGTCAACTGGAGCACAATAACGTCTATAACTGTATAGAAAAGTACTTTTGGGTGACTCTTAGATCTTATCTGAGGTTCAGGTTCCGATATTCCCTATGCCATTACCATATTAATCTTTTTTTGAGGATTTTGGGGGAGCTCATACATACCCTTCCCCCTCCCCTGACATCACTACCCATGATAGTCCAGAGCATCTCTTAATTTCCGGTGGAATGCTAGAGCTAGAGTATACTCATTTGACAGCTGGGACCCACACCAGCCATTCGACTCACATTATCTACTGATATGGGACCTCACACGGATACCTCTGCATTACCTCCCTTTCCAACAAACAAGCAGGTTCCTCTTTGATCTCCCCTCAAATGTTCCACTCTTAATGTACCAGAGATGTTCACATGAGGTATTGGATGCAAAGCAGATTACTGCATCCAGGAAACCTACGCTTTTGCAAACTTAATGCATTTTCATTGTTCCTGACAGCTCTGGAGCTTAATTCAAAACATCCTGGGATCGCAACCCCATCGATCTTAGTGTAGGCACATATCATAAGACCTGGCCAGTCTACCCTATCTAATGCAGTGGTTGCAGGCCTGCCAGGAATAGTAAGTCATGGGATCACTTCACTACTCCTTTTCCAGTGCTAAGATCACTGCAATCTTAGTGAAAGAATTGCATAGTGGTTTAACCTGAGTACAAGAGCACTTACAGGGAACACTCCTGTTCGAAAGAGTGAATAGCCTGCTGCATACAGAGGGGAGGGAGGATGTTTGCTGAGTGTCCTTGAGGGCTCTTAGGAGCCCTACTCATGCGTTAAGTGCACTGTAAGGTAATTCCTCCCTTCTCTCTCTTTGTCCTGGGGGGGGCACAATGCTTCTAATAGGCAAACATAACTCATACATTCATGGGAACAACTCTTGAATACTGTACTGGGTCAACTGCACCCTGTGCTCTTTTGTTAGCCCATATGGGGATGGGGAACGATGGTATAAACACTGTTGTGAAAAAGAGTGACTCCACAGCTATTCCTTTATTTTGGGACTGTTACCCCTGTGCCCAGTCAGTACTTCTTGGAATAGTGTAGGAGGGCTGAGGCTAAGATCAATGCGATCTTAGTGCTGGCTAGGAAATGTGAACGCAGTCGGACCTTAAGACCGCTTAATAGAATAATTCCTAAGATCGCTGGGGTTGAGATCCCAGGATGTTTTGAATTAACCTCCTGATCTGCCATTGACTGTTATGGTCCTTCAGTATAGACCTATTTTATCAAATATGGATCACCTTCACTATTACGGTAATGCTTTTATGACTATATACCAGTGGTAATAGGAAATGTATGGTTGACGTTCAACACCCTCTCATCTAGGTAGGTTGACTCAAATGGACAACAACACCTAAAATTAAATGCATTCAGTACTACCAGTCATAAAATGAAATGATGACAGGATTTAGAATCAAACATAATAAGTTCTCAAATTTTGGTCACAAATGACACAATATGTAAGTTGAAATGATGAACATGTGGATTCTATTATCGTATTGTTTAGTCACTTTGGCAAAGGCCTACTATGAGTGCTAATGAGATGTGCATCTTCATGGTGACACTCTGGGAAATTTTAGGAATGAAATATTCCAGTTTGTATCTAACTAAATGAAAAGAAAAGAATAATCTAAGATGATCTTTGCCTGCTTATATACAGGATGAAATACCATCAATTATTCCTAGAATTCATCTTGACATATACATATCTGTTCTTACAGTCATCACACTACAAGGATTTAAAGCAGGATACTTTGTCAGTCGAGCTGTATAGACAATTCACAAGTGTCCTTTCACCTGTTGACTCAAGCCTCTTAAGTGGACTAATTGCTCATCATGTGCCTTCTCAACATGTATGGCAACATCAGCTAAATGAAAGGTTTATCTGACAGCCGTCCCACAATCAAATGGTTCAATACCAAGGTATTTCCCAGACAAATTTGTCAGTTGCCATTCACTGATCATTCTGTATGATAACAACAGGAGAACTTTGCCTAGAACAAAGTGGGCAGAGGAAGTAGCTTCAGTGTTAGTCTAATTATAAAGGCATATATTAACTGTGTAATGAGGAGAGTGTGGAAGCTGCTGCCTTAATGTTGTAAGTAGGCAATTAGGTTTCAAACAATAGATGGGTTCTGCCATTTAAATAATTTATCATCAGTGGGGAATAAAAGAGGCTTATAATAGTGCAGCCTCATACCCTTTGGTGGTACATTTGGACATTATGAGTTCAGTTCTTTCTCATACTACCACCTCAAAATTGAAATGTAGTATAATTGGCTGCAAGGAAGTAAGTTAATCTAGGCAACCTTAATCTAGGTTGGAAAGAACATTAACCTACTCTATCAGATTCAGTGCATATTTGGTAACACCCGTCACTGGCTACCTAGGCATGTTGAAGCAGCTTTAATTGCAAAGTCACAGCACATAGCTGTTAAGTATTATCAATAGACAATTAGCTTATCTAACTTGCTCCTGCCCTCTACCCGTCCTACCCACAGTGAGAGGTGGCTTCCCTAGCCCATTTAAAAGGGCCTATTTCTCTTCTCTCTATCCACTCTCATGTGTGTGGTGGTGAACTGACAGAATCCCTCATGAAATTGTGCAATGTAGGTCTCACCATGAATATAACCACAGCTGTTGAAATGGTGTTAAACATCTATTACTCACTCACTCCACAGTCAGAGCACCTTTTTGTCTTCTCTTAAAATGTCACTATACTATGGCCAATTTACCAGCTTTTCTCAAAGGGAATGTCTGCATGTATCCCGCAGGTTAAGAAAATGTCTCTCCAGCGGCTTTTCATTGTCCAATAAGCCATGGAAGAATTTATGCCACCACAGATACGCTTCATAATTATCCTAAATAGCTGGCATTATATCAATAGTGGGCAATTGAGAAATGGGGGTGTTAAGCTAGATGGTGACAAAACTGCGAGATACTGACAAAAATGTATAGGTTTGTTAGCATCTCGCTTAGTACATGGCTAGGGACTAGTTATATCTAAGCCCGATTACACACATGGGGGCTATTACATCTGAACCACATCATAATATTCTTTTGGGAATCAACCTGCCCATTGAAAATGATAAATTGGGCTAAACTGGGTATACCATTGTGTTGGTTGTGTGTAGTATGACCAACCGGCAACATACTTTTACTAAAGTACATTAAAGGTCATCGGATCAGAAAGTTGAATACCCGCTTAAGACGCAAAGTCAGGTCATTGAGACCATCCAAAATTCCATTGTAAGTAGTAGGTTCAAATGTCTCAAAACCAGGCAAGAACCATAGTATCAACGACATGAAATATCATGGACAAGAAGGAAAATAGCTGCATTGCTATAACCTTTAGGGACTTAGTGAATATAATCACTAGTCTTTATTACAGTGATTGGAGTAGACAGTGGTAGGAGGCACTACACTCTCTATGTCATTATAACATGGCCAGAAGGCAGCCATAGCTCCTACAGCTCAAAACAACATCACTATTAGACAAGGTATATTTGATTTCAGCCAGCTCCAGGCAAAAAACAGTGTTGTGCGTGATGCAATTAGTTATACCATCTGTAAAGGACAACAATAGGATCAAGCATTGATGTAATCAATTTGCTTTACACAGGATCTTGTCTTTGGTACTGTCATAACATGTTGGCATTTTGGAGACTGGGCAATGTAAGGTATTGGGATACATTCTCATGGAATGCATAGTGCGAGTTTAACTGAAGCCTCAAATGTTATTTGAATTAGATATAGGAGTTTCGTGCTATCCCGTTTTAATTGCATGTTTAAAGCTCTTTCAGTAGGACTGAGAGACACTGAGAAAGAGAAAAGTATCGATGACCTTAAAGATATAATAGATGGATGAATCAAGGAAGACAACCCCCCCCCCCTTCTATATGATTGATGATGTGATTTATTGAGTATAATACTAATATAGCCTATACGAAAGGGGACTATCACTAAGCAATTACACATCTGTCATATGCACATTGAATTCTGGATGAGGTATACATGACTGTATATATCTATTCAATCTTTGATTCACAGAAGGTCCAGTCTATACATACATGTAACTAGAATTATATATTCTTAAAGAATGTTGATCCAAAACACATATTCCTGTATTTTTGACACCTTTGTTGGGTATGATTGTGATAAAGGTATCAAATATTATGTCTAAGCAGTACTGAATTCAATGTAGATCCTTTCCTCATGCAGACCATGAATATAAGATATAAGTAATGATGAGAAGCATTGTAATGACATGGCATCACAGGTAGTTGGCTTGAATACCCCCATGGAGACGTACTACCATCTGTGATTCACCAGTACCATGTTGAATGCTACAGACATATGGATTGCACTCTATGCATATTAAAATCTTAATTGACTGTCAAAAACATACATGTCTCTTTTACTTTTAGAGTTTGAAAGAATATAAAGGTCTTTGAAATATCGATCATGTCACTAGTTATGTTACCTTATCAACTTTGTAATTAGGAAGGAAATTGGTCTTTCTCTTCTCATCACAACCCGGTATTAACTGCCAGAAAATTACAATGTCCTTTAAGTAGACTTTACCTGTTACCATTAACCAAATTAGGACACTAATTTCAAATTGCAGTGATAAAATTGTTATACTAGAAAACGCCATTGCAATACCCCACTGCTATCACAGGTCCAACCATCATAAACAAAGTGGCCTTTTTCATATTCCTAACAGGTCCCATTGGTTCATGCCCTTCACGTGACCAGGGACAAGACTTGGTGGCCTAGGTAGGGTCGACACAATGTCATGTTCTATTCTCAGCCAATCACCATTAGTTGGTGTGTTGGCTGTGGTTCTGCTGTTTTTGTTGGCTCCTCCATTATCACCCAGTGCTCCTCTGTTCACTGGACGGAACCGGAAATTCTGTCCCATTGTATGCTGGTCACATGACTAGCGTGGCCTTGTGGGCAGGGATTGCAGAATTATCCATTGGGGGTGAAATAATCTGATTGTATTAGAGCCTTTGTATTCGACTCTACAAATTCGAAACATTCTAGAACCAAGTTGCTATGGTTATGGACCTAGTTTCTACCATAATAATAACCCCATACTCAATTGATGTGGAATGGGATTATTGGAGGGGTGGACCAAACAGCTCATCAATGCATCTTGGATACCATCCAGTACAGACTATGATGATCAATAGGCTACATGATAACACGTATGTGTTATGAGACCATGAGAGTACCTCTCACTAATATAAGAACAAAAGGAAATGAGCACTAAATACATTACAGCTTTACAGAGGGAGAGATTATATAGACTCACCTTGTATTAAGTTTTGTTGTAATGATACAGTTGAGGAAATTAGATAATTTTCCTGTTTTATTTTCTTTTAGGGTATATTAAATCAGGTATTTGGTCACACTTGAATATTCCCTGCCACAGAAACACGTCATAAGGGAAGCAATAACAACTATGGTTGGTCTGAAACAATATAATATTTTTCCATGAAAATGTTCATATTGCTCAGAACTCAAAAAGTAAAACGTAGTTTTAATTCTCCAACTCAATATCCTCATTCTGATCTTGAAGCAGATTTATTGTAATCTTAAACAGCATTTATCAACCTCTGAACTATTGATATAATCCTTCAATAAACAGAGACAGCTTATGGGTCGTCAGGAGATGGAATTGGCAACATTGCAGCAGTAGCAATTCATCACATACCAAAGTGCCAATCCACAGTCAGCTGGCCATGTCCTATTGCTAGATAAAGCACCACAACTATGGCATCCTCTCGCAGCCCTATTGTTTAATGAATCAGACTGGCGATAAATGTTCTCTGCAGTGCTGTCACAATGAGAGAATGGGACTGGCATTCACTTCACTTATACAATCACTATTCTTATGCTTGCACATCATTCCAAATCTTGGTTGGTCATGTTGATGGAGTTCCCTCACTATAGTTGGCTAGTCAAGCCTGATACTCCTCGGTCTCATAAGGAGTCCATGTGACGTGTGTGATCATAAATATGGCCACCACCATGGAAGCCACTCTTCCAGTCACATGGGCTTATTACAACTGGTCACATGACCTGATCATCTGGAAGTATTGATTCCCTGATAAAAGAAGGGGTTAAACACATTTTGGAGACAATTGACAGTCTTGCATAATGTTCCTATAATTGAGTTGGCATGGCATACTAGCAGAAATGACATTGGATAAACTATATTTTATCTCTGTGGCTACCATAGTCAGCATGGCACCTCTGTGCCGTTGTGCAAAATTGTCATGCAGTAGGTTATATCAAGAGACATATTAAACTAGGGATGTCTTCGATATTCACAATATCGGAATATCGGCAATATTGCAATGTTGAATATCGTATCGACATTGCCCTTATATCGATATTTAATGACCTACTTCCAATATTTATGACATTTTCATTAGTAAAGTCACATGAGGTGTGGGAAAATATAGTTATATTTGGTATCAAAGTAAAGCTCATGATGTCGGGAGAGCAATACGATAGGATATACCTCCCTTCTTGTAACTGGTAAGACCGTGTTCGACTTACCGTAATTGCTTGTTCAAGCGCACCTGCGCTCATAAATTTCAGCTCTCTTTTACCCCCTGCGCTCATACAGGACCTGCGTCATTTGAGGTCCATTTAAAGAGACATCTTAGATTTCAGAGGGGGTCCTACCCCTGCACTCATACAGGACCTGTGCTCATTTGAGAGCCCTGCGCTTAAACAACCAATTACGGTAACATATATCTTTATTGAAAATATATATTTCAACTTGAGAAAATAAACTTGACCTCTCCCCCCCCATCAGAACATTTAATACAATATAAAACCATACATGTTTGAGAAGCACTTTTCCTTTGATCCCTTCTAGCATAACCAAAAAAAAACAAAGAGAATGGGTTTGGGGTTATTCCTTGGTTAAAAGGTAAAAAGGCTGGCATAATCAGTCCTTAGTCTTGTACAAAATAAAGTTATGTTTTGTTGATTTAGAAGCATATGCTACACTTCTGCTATCTTTGAGATGGATTTTGAATCTCATTAAACTATTTTTTTAAATCATGTTTATTTCGAAACTGGTTATAAAGTCACATAATCTGGTCAACCCTAATAAAACCAGGCGGTGTTTGAAGCCTTTCACCTGCGATTTACAAGTGCAAAATAAGAGGAGTCACATTACAAAATTCTTATCAGTCTTGCTTCAACCAAGTATATAAATGAGTGACTAGACATGAAAAATAGATGTAATAAATAAAAAGTAAAGGTAATATCACAGTTAACAGAGTACATTGAGACTAGACATTATACATATGACAATACAGAAAATTGACCACTGATACTGTTTCAACTACAGGATGAGACTGACCCTAAAGTTAATCTGGTGAATCACTACATACGCATTTCAGTTCATACACACTAGGTATGCCTCTGTAGGTGGCTATGTCCATGCAAGTAAATCTATACCGGTACAGCAATAAGTGCAATGATGCACCAATCTTGTGACTCTAACATTTGTTATTATACTATCAGTAATAAAAGACTTCATTGTCTGTGTTCTTTTATGCCTAGTATTTATTTCTTCTAAAGTAAGTGACCAACATAGACAGTGGTAGTGGTACGGCAGGGCCTCCCAAGATGTTTATACCTTCAAAAGAAGGTATGGTGAGTCATGTCTCCATTTATCAATGGAGACTCTGCCTAGTTTTTTTTTTTCTATCAGAATAAAGTGTAATAAGGATAATATTCCCCCGAAACAATTCCCAAGTAAAGGGAAAGCTACCATGAAGAAATTCACATCTGAGCAGTTGAGACACAATAACCCCCCTCCTAAATGACAGATGCCCCTGTACTAAATGCCAGCATTTGTCTGCAATATTGCCGATATTCTGATATTGTGAATATCGAGGACATCCCTAGGGTGATCCCATGGAGTCCCATGTTAATCAGAACTAGGGATTGAGTAATTGATCTACAAGATCACCTGCCCAGTGGTAGGAATACTCTCAAACCAGAGTGCTTTAGTCAATGCTGTCCATAGAAATGGTGTTTGATTTTCCACTATGAACCTGAACAGGAACTAGGAAACTATGGTAGATCACTGATAACTTCTTGTGTGTCAGGATTGAGCTGTGAGACCACTGCTCAACCCCTGCAGACAAGGTATTGTTCATTTAGCCTATTGACAAAGGTAGGCTAGAACAGCAGGAAGGATATTAGCGTTTAATGTATGTTATGGGAAAGCACAAGTGGATTTACGGATTGATAATCCACTATTTGGGCCTGGACAGTGCTTTTTTGCTCATAACCCCAGTTCCTTATCCAGCCATAACGCACTCTCAGACCTTTTCTTCGTCTTCAAGAAGCTGCTGGTTTCAATCTGGACATGTTAATAAATTGGAGGAGTATACAATGTCAACTCCTCCATACGTTTCCAGTTAAAACCGTTCAGGGTTCAATGGGGAATTGATCCCCGGCCGCTGTGGCAGAAGGCGAGCTCGCTGTCCACTATACCAAGCCAACCGGTGATACAAGGCAATGTACATCAAGGATTTGAAAAAGTTGTCCGACATACCTGATGTTTACAGACCCCCTTAGCATAGATTTCAATGGTGCCAGGTGGAGTTATTAACAGAGAAACATCCTTACATATCCTATATAAACATGCCATGCCTAATTTCTCCATTTTGTTCAAAATAAATAAGAATCCAATGATTTTCCATAGCGATACGAGTCGGGCCCCGCCCCATCCGGCCATTCCTTGTTCGACGTGTGGCTGACCTAGTTCTTACATCCGGGCACCTACCCGCTTCGTCAACAAGACGCAATGGCCATGTACCGGGCCGTGTGCATTGGATCGGTATGGAAAATCAATGGATTCTTATTTATTTATAAGAAAATGGATACAAAATGTAGGCAAGCACCAACTAGAGATCGTATATTTGGGGGTGCTAGAAGTACAGGACTTGAAATGCTTGGATTATACCCGAAAAATGTGTGTAAAGGTGGAGGTATGTCAGGCAGAACAACAACATAGCCACGACGGCTTGGCAAAGCAAGCGGATTGCATGCACTTACAAAATGTCTTCTCCTGGATTCATTCTGGGGTTATAAGGTAATAAATTGATACAAAATGGAGAAATATGTTCGAAAAACACCTTAATGTATGTTATGGGTATGCACTCATGGATTTACGGGTTGATTATCAACCCTTAAATCCACTCGTGCTTTCCCATAACATACATTAAACGCTAAATAAGGAACTGGGGTTATGAGCAAAAAAGCACTGTCCAGGCCCAAATAGTTAGATAATTACTTTTGATACCTAGATAAAACATTCAAGGTGATTATTATCTGTACAGGGCCATAGTAACTGCTGTACATGGCATACACTGTAAAAACAGTGTTTAGGGATTAAACACCAGTGTTTAGAAATTAAACACTTGGTTAAACACTTATTTGTCCCACTTTTCTCAACACTTCTTAGTGTTAAACGTGTTTAATTTTAAACGCGTTTAACTAGGAAGTGTTTAACCAAGTGTTTAAATGCTAAACACTTAAACACTTCAGTGTTTAGGTGTTTGAGAATAAGTGTTTAAATGCTAAACACCTAAACACTTCAAGTGTTTAGATGTTTAAATATCGGTGTTGAGAAAATTTGGTGTGTATCTTTAAACACCTTTTTTGCAGTGTACTAGATCTAGATCACATCAGGCATTGTGGTGAATGAAATTTAAATTGTGTACGTGGATAAACTGTACAGTATGATCTTCAAATGACCGATGTCCATCAAGGGGAAAGTTATTAAGTGTTCGGCTGCTAATATATTGATTGCATCTGCCTGGTATGTGACATACAATGTAATGTATATCAATTGCCCCATTTATACATTTTGGTGCTGTTAAATGCAGGATGCGCAGATGTAGCTAATGCTCCTGACAAACTAATAAAATATGAAAATAATTATGTTTATTTAGACTCTGTATAAGCTCCCCAAATTTCACACAGAACGACTGTTGACTGAAAAAAATTACTCATGTATTGTAAACTTCATATTGACTTCACCTATATCTCAGCTGAGAATGTATACCTTGATCCTCCATCATCTATTCTACCTACTCATACCGAACCACACACACATATTCCTGCACCACACAGTACTGACGACTTTAAGTCTCCAAGTTGATAGTACCTAGATCTACAGCTTTAAGTCGTCACTGGGTCGTCATGTAAGACAACTTTAGGTCGTCATTGACATTGATTTCTACCAAGTATTATAGGTTAATGGGGCAACTAACCCCTTCTGAGTACATCCATATATTACCAGTTATAATCAATCAATAAGGAATCATAGTAAAGCACTAAACACTAAAGAGATATTGTCAATGGAAATTTTAGATTTTCTCTGAGACATTTTTATATTTTTAAGGTTAGTTTCTGTATCAAATGATGTCTAAGTAATTTCTTATAGGTATATTATTTTTAAATGGCAATGCAACAGGTAAACTGCAAATAATAGCATAGTGAATACAAATCTTGGGGTAGGTCGTATGCATGATGGAATTGTATAGTGGGACCCTCTTATTGGATATATGTATACTATATATAGGGGACCATACAGGGTGGTCAGAATGACGACATAATGACCTGACGACCCTAAACTCGTCAGTTATAACGACCCTCCAATAGCTGCGGGTTTTCAGTGCAACCCTTTCTCTCCCACCATAGCCTCCTCTCTGACCTCTCAAAGGCTTTACCATCAAGCCACCATGGATATTGAGCAAAAGCAGATTTCCCCTTAAGTTATTGCATCCAGGAAAGCCTTGCCAACTTATTGCATTCCCTATTGAGTGTGACAGCTTTGGAGTGCTATCTGTCCTCAACTAGGAGGCCTTATAGAGTGTGGTTTATCTGCATCACATAGGGACAGTCAATAAGGGTATATACTAGCACAAGTGGGAGTAACATGCCAACATTTGGACATTTCCTGAGTTCATTGAGAGTTTTCATTGTGGTCCATAACCATGATGATGCCACAGTAGGGCTAGTGCATTGTATTACACTCCCTGTCAGAGTCAATCTCTATTGTATATAATGGAGTAATGGATGGAACTCTCAGAGATTTCTTGTACATTAGGTGCTTTATAGTCTTGTATTGCTAAGATATAGAAAAGTATTAATCACACATAGTGTGAGAACATGCATATACCGAATAATCAAGAAGGCCATAAGGTTATCTGAAAGGAATCACCAGCATGGGAAATAGATGTACCACAATTAACCATTGAATCATCCTAACTCATCTGAAACATACAGATCCCGTGTAGTCGGCAAAGTGCTAGAATGCAGCCCTGAATGCACTCCTGAATCAGGATGGCAAGAAGTCATATTGTTTTAATATCCTATACTCTCCTTTAATCAAAGGTTAAATACACGGTATAGATACAATATGAATTGCATCAATATAAATAAATTTCTGATTCAAAATTCCGACTAATATCACATTGAAACAATCACTATTCTAACTGAATTATCCATGTCTACTGGCTTCTTCCATAAATGCCATTTCCCTTAATGCCACGTCAAGAAGAAGCCCTTGCCTCTCAGGGCAATATAACGATTCTGGCCTCAGTGAAAGTGCCATAGCTTTGTCATGAAGACACAAGACACATTCCCATTATTCTGAGAGCTTATCAGTCATTGTCTACAGACTCCCATAGGATAACCCTACCCCTGACACATGAGGACTATAGAGATGTTTTATGCTACAAATACCGCCCACTGTTCTCTCACAGAATAGAAGACCTTGAAGCAGGTCCACAGTTGTCAAATCATTGCATCCAACAGACTTAGCTGGTTTGATTATCAGCCAATGGAATGACACCAACTCTTCACTGCGGTCCTCTCGGGGGGCAGGTGGTACCCATCTGATAACTACTATCAGTGATGACCGCTGGTGATCAGCTTCAGCAATGGCGGCGCCCATGGGACAATATGCTGTTTCAGATGGCGGGAGTGGTTGAATTATTGTCTGAGAATTTTAGACTGTTGACATACTATTTGTGAAGTTATTGTCTTTTGGCTTGTTTCATCTTAAATTTTACCCTTTGGAAATCTTGAAGCAATAGTTTGATTGTGTGCATGGAGACGTCAGCAGACATGCTTGGAAAGCTGTCAATTCCTATGAGCCTTACTCAACAGAATTTGAACTTTGTGTAAATTGAGATGAACTGAATCTTGGAATAATTTGCCATGAGAAGCTGCAAAGCAATTGCCTCTACATTTGAAGGACCATCCATTGCCTTTTAAACGCCATATCCCCTGGTCAGCACGATATAATTGTGCATTAGTGCATCATGCCGACACTGTCAAATTAGTCAGACCTGCTTGAAAGGGTTAGAGAGAGTCTGACTGGAGACCATTTAACTCCATTATACTGGCTCTAACTGGTGACGCCACACATACGAAGCACCCCGGATGTGAAAAATATAGGTGGCGTCTACATTCAGCCTCGAAATGGAAATCGATTTCTCTCCTCCTGGCATTCAGTAACTGGTGTTAAAATAGAGGTGAAGACCCTGCTTTCCGTAGCAAAAGGGTACCATAATCACACTGGGTCTAAAGAAGGTGATAAATAGAATATTTTCCTTATTCAGGAGGTAATAATGAGTAAATATATACGACTAATGGAATGCCCTCAACTTGTGCATAGACACCGGCTCGTATAGAATGAAATGAAATCATGAATGAAATTCACTCCAGTCATTGTATTCGGTCGCTTTTTTTGTAAGTGAGTTGTGTCTTCATAATTGTAATGGGCATAACACTGAAATAGTTATCATTATGTGCATTCATCCGACTATTAATTGAGGTCTTGAGTTGGCCAATGGTTAAGAAAAAAGCACTTTCGATGGTCTATAATTTATGATGACCCTATGCTTAAGGCTCACTATCAAAAGGGAACCATAAAAGGGGAGCTCATTGATATCCATTTTACATCTTTAGCCGTTGGACATTTGTATTATGATGAGGAAAAACGTACGGTGGTTAAAGAGAGTCGTTGGAGAAAAATCTGTCACCTAGGGAGGTGTAACAAAATTGTAGTGACGTACACGAAATTATAGATAAGGTCGTTCATGATATTTTATCCCATTTGACTTTCAGATATTTATCATTTTAGCTAATAAATATTTCTTGCATCCAACCATAAAACTTTCTGACCTGAATTAAACTTTGGTTATTGAACAAGTAACCAATGGATAACTATCCATTGACTACTTATTTTATACCACGAAACCAATAAATAATCAATATAATACCAATAAATTCAAGTTGAAAACAAAAATTATTCCCCCTCCCCGGGACTCGATGCCAGCCATTGTGTGTACACGATCGGTACATACACCTCGCCACCCGGCAGCGGACAGCGACAGCCCCGTTCTCGGCTAGGCTTGGCAGCGGCACACAGTGAAAAATAGTGTTTGTACACGATTTGTATATACACCTCGTCGCCAGGCAGCGGACAGCGACAGCACACACGGCGAAAAAAGATGCTTCTCGCGGTTATGTTTGTGTATAATACACCTCTGTGCCCAGCAGCGGACAGCGACAGTGCACACGGCGAAAAAAAGATGCGCCCGGAGCGGGGCTCGATCCATGTACCTCTGGTGGCTGAGCGCAACGCGCTAACCGCTAGGCCACCGCGTCTCCTCCCTTCTCGCCTTGGTTATGTATGAATGAGTCCCACGGTTATGGTAGCCGACAGCCCGCAGTCGTCGCCTTCCCGGGCTTTGTATCATAGCAAGACCTGGTCAGTCCCTGTGGCACAATGCATAGAGAGTTGGACTAAGGACCTGAGACTGCAGGTTCAACCCCTACCATGGCAATGAAATAGTCTGTTGGTTTTAACATGTAACATATGACATGGAAGGACATGAGAGGCATGCAGTTATCCATGGATAACTGCACGGGGTGTGGGTTATCCATGGATAACCGCACGCCTTAGAAAATTGCTGTTACAGCCTATAGGGTGTACAATATCGACAGATATGTGGATGGGAATAGCCACCAAAAAGCAATGAGTAACCCAGAAATCGTGGCATAACACTGACCAAATACTTTTATCTATCAGCCGACAATTCAAGGTGGTCGCGATGGTGCCCTCGCCAGGCCCCCCCAATGAAGATTTGCTTTCTACGCCTCTGTTACAGATACAGGCTCTTGGTCTAAGCCTTACTGATATCTATCAGCCGACAATTCAAGGTGGTCGCGATGGTGCCCTCGCCAGGCCCCCCCAATGAAGATTTGCTTTCTACGCCTCTGTTACAGATACAGGCTCTTGGTCTAAGCCTTACTGATAGATGACCAGTAGCTGATAGATGACCAGTAGTATGTCGCCAATCCAACAGAAAATAACTTCATATTGAATTTAAGTGGATGTCAATAAGGCCAACAAAGCTGCTATGCTTCACCTTGTGATGGAAAATGGTCCATATGAAAAATCCTATCCAAAGGATGCCTTCTAGATCAGATGGAAGAATTTGATATTTCCTTCTCACTCAAATCATACTGACTTATAAAGCTCAGGAGAGGTTGCACCATGGCCTCTCAGTGGTACATTAGAAGAGCAGGCAATGTGGAAACCAAGCAGCTTTAAACAAGAAACAGTTTTATGGAATTTGTGTCATAAAATAAGTATACCAATGCCAACTTATGTATTATGAGTTGCTTCCTGAGTATTAAGCAGAAATACCATTTAATCATTCAGTACACTCTTGATGTCCAACTTTCAAAGGTGGTTGCCATGGCATTCAAGTCAAATGAACCCTTTTTGATGACTCAGATTGGTACCGTTTTCTGATTCAGAAAAACTGATTTTTGCCATATTCATGTTCTGAATTAATAATCTAGATCAACCAAGTGACCTTGACCTTGGCCAAGGTCATTTATATTGAATTTGATTCTACTTAGGTTGACATTCTTGTAGAAAATAAGCCATGAAACAATGGTGGTTAGTGTGCCAGAGTAGGATTGATCTATACATAAAAAGAGCCACACAAGAAAGTCTAGGCACATTGGTTAAAAAGAGTCTCTACCTCCAGTGTGCTGATATGATAGATCCCAACCAACCTCCGTACAGCATTGCGGCTAATGTCCAGTAACCTTGACCTGGACTCTGGTCAAGGTCTTTGGTTTATTTGATTCTCAAAGATACTATTTAGTTACTGATGTCAGAAGAAATCTTTGACAGTTGCAGAGCACTGATTTGGTCAATTTTCCAAAATCTTGGTCAAGCAAATGACCTTGACCTTTCTCAAGGCAATGATTATCTTCTGATATGACATGTACTATTTGGGTGAATACTGATACAAAAAAAAATCCATGCACTATGAGTTGTCCAGAGGATAAGCTAGACCCATTACCTAATGAGCATAGCTTCCACTAGTGTGATGGTCTGATATATCCTGAATCAAGCTCCAGCGCCATCCAACTATATAGATCATGTACATTGACCTTGACCTTGACCCTAGTAATGACCATGGATGTATTCAATTATCCTAGATACTATTTAGTTGAACACTAGTGCCAAAATGCATCCTCAATGGCTGTGTAGCTCTGATTCAGTGACTTACCAACAATCTAGGTCAAACCTTGACCTTGGCCAAGATGACAACTATTTTGGGACTTTATAGCTATAACTTAGATGGACCTTGCTATAGAAAATGAGCCACGCAACAAGAGCGATAAATGTGCTAGGAGCTATAATGAATTTCTTCGGAATATTTTCTGAATTACGCCGAAAAAAGGAAGTGTATAACTACCGCACCAATATATACCACATCTGCACTATGGGTTAAATGACATCACATTGAGAGTCTTATGTCAACACTTCATTAATATAGCTGTAACAGTTGCTGAATTATAGCAAAATCAGTGTTAGTTATAAGTTGGTAAAAAATCCAAGATGGCTGACAAGATGGCTGCAAACGAAGGTGATGGGACACGGTTTCACTCTGGAAACAAAGATATCTGGAAAGTAGAGATATTCAGGATTATGAAAAGATAAGTTAAAAAAATATATTCTTGCATGGGGTGCATGGGGACCTCATGTTCCCACCTAACTACAAGGGACAGGACACAAACCTGTGCTCGGCTATCTGTGTGTTTTCGGACTCATCCCATGGATCATACACCCGAGTCATCACCTCTTAGATGCCAAGCCTCTCCCGTGGTGGCAGGTAAAAGATGTTGGAATTCAGGATCCTTTTCTAGAAGAACAGGAACTGACAGAAAGGCAAGTAGCTGTGATGCTAGCAGTTGCATAGAGGATTCTCAATTGGATGGCCAACGATGGTCTGATGCAGAGAGTGACTTCATTTAAGTATTATGCCTAGTCTAGATTCTGAGAACTGTCTTTTTAGGATATTCCATGGAAACCTTTCAAGTTTAGTAAGGTGTCCCTAGATTCCCTTTTCTAGATCACCATGAAGTGTATATACCATGCAGGATAAGCATGATATGTTGCTAGCTGGCTATCCCATATTAAACACCTACGCAGTCCTTGGAGTTTTCACATTACTCAGTCACTTCTAACCCAGTGGGAACACTTCAGTTGAAATTGAATCAATTTTGACATAACGTTGATAACGCTTGGCTATCAAGTGTTGATTCAAGGTTGGTACAATGTTTGGATTTAAACAGTATAATCTGATCTGTCATGATCATTGAATCCTATATTGTCGAGATATTGTCTCAACATTGATAGTTCTTAGGTTGTCAAATGAACATTGAATCAACAGTAAACACGACAGTGTTAACTTGAAGTTAATCAGTTAATCAGTTAATCAGTATTGGAAATAGGTTGATGAATGCCGTCAACACAAATTAACCAGTTGTCAAAATTGATTTAAAATTCTGTGCCCACATGGGAGCGTTGCCTTTCCAAAAAAAAAAAATCCCTACATGCTAGCATTTTACCTCTATGGTTACTTTTCAGAAATAACATGCGGACAACCTGGATTGACAGCCTCCGACAAGATCCAAATGATACAGTCAGGGGTGTCTTTTTGGTCGGCAACAGTCACTTAGACGACCAGATAAAACCTGGAAGTGATATCTACAAGGATACTTCCCGTCAGATCTTCAAAGACTCCTACCTCAACCTCAGCCTAAAGACGATGATGGGGTTTGATTGGGTACAAAGGTATTGTCCTCAGGCAAGCGTCGTAATGAAAACTGATGATGATGTGATTGTCAACATTCCTAATATCATTTATCTCCTTGATAAGCTGAGGCTACCCCAAATTGTTAACCCTTTCACCCTTTGTTATCCGTTACTCTATGGGATTTGCATGCAAATCCTGCCTTATTGGTCGGAAGAGGTTAATTGACACTGTTTATCTAGGAGGAAACCTGTGAGGGATGGATATGTACAATTGAAGTATATCATATGGTATACATACCCCACACTAGAGGTACCCACACTGGTACTACCCTCCTTATTGTCACGGTGTATATAGGCTATGAATATGATGACTGCTCAGGTAGCTAAGGCTATACTGGATATCTCTAAATATGTCCTATCATTTAGATTGAGTTAACACGTCTGTCTCAAAGTGTCATACTAGTTTAACACTCCTGTACAAAGGAGTCAGTTTGGCTCCTTTGTACAAGGCAATCAATCCATTGTTGGCGCCTTTTGCCAGAAGAGTCAAAATCAGAGTTATTCTGGTGATAGAATTTTGACACTGCTGAAAGAGTTATTTCAACACTTCTACTTTTCTCTGTGCAGTTGGCTTTGACTTAATATTCATATCTATATCATCATATTCCAAAGGAGCATGTTTTAATCAACACACGTAAAAAAGTGTTACAACGAGGATTTAATTGCTACATAAAAGGTACGCCCACTGCTTCTTCAGTTTTAAGGAGAGAGCACCTCGAATTAGATTCATTGCCCCCGATTGGGGTCAACAGCAAAAGCTAATTATGTTCAAGGGGATCTGTTTTCAACAATGTTATTTTAACATCATCAAGAAATACTTTCTGCGTTATTGTGTTGCAAATGTGTTCTTCTGGTGGTAGCTGCCCCTATGTGTGTCATACTGATCCAGGTGTAGGTGGAAGGTAGAGAATGTTAGACGGGGAAGTAGCTCAGCGGTAGAGCTTCCGCCTGCAGGTTGGAGGGTCCCGGGTTTGACTGCCGTTTTCTCCAGGACGTTTTCCGCCGACCTCTACACTGTTGGAGAAACCGAGTGGTCCTGACCTGTGTGAGGGGGGACTACAAGAACTCGGTACCTGGGCCGGTATGACACGAATGCGATTCAATCTGCTAAGTACTGGGGGACTTGGAAACAGGTGGCACCTTCAGAGATTCCTGGGAACAGGAGTTGGCTGCACTGAGGGTGACTTAGTACTAGTCCTGGGTGTCTGGTTCCGAGCCCTAGGTTGAATCTGGTAGGGAGGAGTGTAGGGGCCAGCTCTGCCATAAAAAGCCAGCTGCCCTGTTCTGGGTGTACCAGCCTAGCCACCTGGCACCTGGTGGTAGCTGCCCCTATGTGTGTCATACCGATCCAGGTGTAGGTGGAAGGTAGAGTATGTCAGACGGGGAAGTAGCTCAGCGGTAGAGCTTCCTCCTGCAGGTTGGAGGGTCCCGGGTTCGACTCCCGGTTTCTCCAGGACGTTTTCCGCCGACTTCTACACTTGTAAAGAAAATTCAGTGTGTGTTTGTGAACACAGGCCTAATCGTTCCAGAATGAATTGAATAAATGAAGGGAAACTGAACCGAAGAAGGAAATGAATTAATTTACTTCTTTGTAAAACTATACCATTCTGCTTTTATATGGATAGAACAAGCACTCATCTAGTAAGGCAAAAGTCTTAGTAAGTAATATATATCTGAACCTCAACATGACATTGTGGGCTTATTAGTTATCTATCTTCCCTAGTTTTTGATATAAATATGATTCATGAGCCCATGAAAGGTGTTTAAAATATTAAAGTGAATTTAGCACTTTTGACGCTTTCTGAAGTTGACATGTTAATGGCCCTTTTAGCTTGCTCATCATCATTTAATCATAATGGAATTTATCCTTACTCGCATCAAGCAGTTTTAATGTCCCCATCCATTTGGCGCTTCTATCCGAAAGCTCCTGCTACACAGAAGGAATATCTAGAGTTTTAGGGTCAAATGACAAAGAAACATTCACGTATTAATTGAAATGGATATTAGAAATCCAATTCCAATTCCACTTTCAGTGTCTCATATTATCCTTTACCTAGGAAGTTGTCAATTTCTTTTTAATGTTGATGCATAGAGGAGACTTATTTGTGCAGTCGGTGCTATCACTCTGTTGTACCTCGGTTGTCATATATTATGTTAGGCGCAATGTGGGAATTTGCGCAGTTTCGGAATATTAGAGTAGAGTAAATGTGGTCAGATGCTGTAAATGCTTGTCAAACATATAGGTTGCAGTGTGCAACTGAAAACGGGAAATAAGCTCTAAATGCATTATATTCTATCATAAATAAATCTTTGAGCTCTCTTTAGTTCTGAGATCCTGAAGGAATTTAAGATTTGTTTCAAAAAGTCCCATTTAGAATAATGGGGTGGTTTCCATGGCAAACAGAAATTGCCATTTATGTCAATTTTCTACATTGCCATGGCAACAAATATTCCAAAAATAGAACATTTTCAGCTGAGATGGAATAATTCTAAGTATACCACTGGATTCCCCATCAAAGGTTGGTATAAAGCATTTTTTGGGATATTTCTCAGTGTTTTACCCATATATATTGGCACCTGATGGCCAAAGCCAGTACTAAAAATCCCCCCTTGAGACACGTTTTCCCCGTTGGCCCACAAATATTCTCATGAAAAAGTTAATTAAGATAACAAATTGATGAACACCTTTTATATTATTGTGTATACCACCCTCAAAGTGTAATGCCTCTTACAGAGTGGGTACTATGCTCTTTACAACTAACTGCATATATATAGGGTAATTCCGAAATTGCGCAAAATCGGTCAGGGGGAATTCCAGAATTGTGCCATTTTCGATATTGCGCGTGACATATGTGCATCTGTACATAATGCATCGTTTTAGCCGCAGGACACAATGGTTATGTGAAGGAGGATTTTGAGGTGTGCTCTGTGGACATTTTGTAGCACGATCCGTTGTTATTTTGTGAGAGGGTTTTCTAAAGAAGTTTCTTATGTGAATACGTTGTGCTATGTGTCTAAAACGCAGTTTCCCTATCCAATCACCCAACACACTAGTTCCCATGTTTATGACCCGCGACTACTTCCATTTCTTGCTGAATCGTGTCATTTTCCACCCAATCCCAGACCTCTTAAGTTATACTAGATAATCTAGCACAGATGATTATGATAGCTCATCATTCATTATTATGTAGAGAAAATATCGCCCAATAAGCTGTTGGCTAATTTCCCTTAATTTTGCAAGTGACAAATTCCCACATTACAAGTTGAGCTTTTTGGTGATGATATTTCACAGTGCAACACCACACCCGATGGGAAGACGTGTCAGTTGATGCAAGGCTATTATGTGCATTGGTGTGGCTGCCAAGTGAAAAGAGGTCAGACATGATGATGTTCTCGGGAGAATAGATTCAGCTGATTATCAGTTCTTATCATTTTAATAGTCTAGTAGAACGTCCACTTTCAATATCCATAATAACTCATCAATTTCACAGCTCGTTTCGAGATCTAAAGGATGCACCCACACACACTGCCGCAGATGTCCATAACTTTTTAAACTATACATCAAAGGAACTATGTGGCCCCCAAGGGGTAAAAAACGATATGGCGACATTTGGCCATTTTTTGGTGACATTTCGACTTTGTACCCTTTTAAAAGTGACATGTGACATGTCCAATCCATAAAAAAGTGACATTTGATCTGAGGCCTTAAATTTTGAGATTATTAGACATGTTTTACCCCCTAAAAAAGTGACATGTGACCTGAGGTCTTGCATTTTGGCGACAGGGGGGGGGGGGTCCCCTTGGGGGCCCCAACTATCCTTTCAGCACTATTTGGATGTCAGGGTAGGCCTAATTTGGAGGCTATAATCAGTCACACAGAGACTATGAACAATACTATTAAATTCCATTCCACTCCCTTATTTCCTGCAAAGAAGAGAGAAATGTGCTTTTCATACGCATTTCCTAAGTTCTTTATGTAGGGCCTTTATCGAAAGAGCCGTTTTCTATTCAACTCACGTTGGCACCACCCGGAGGCAAGATGGAACGCTAACGGAAGTGACGTATGGCCCCGCCTAGAAATGTTGCTGCCATCGGCTACAACGTGTTATTTGGCCGTGGTAACGGGTAATTACAGGTTTCCCATGGCTACTTGCGGATTGAGTACTCCAGCCACAAGATGGAGCGAGCGTGCGACTGTCAACGACCAGGGTCCCGACTGTAGTTGTATGGGATGGGATGGGGTGGGGGGGGGCAGAGATTTAAATGAGGGACCCTGGTGGGGAAGAAGGGATTTCTTGCCTCCTTAAGGTCTGCATTTGGGTCATATAGGTATTAAAGCTGGATTTTACTTTTTCTTTTCTTCGCTTTTAAATCTTCTTGTCATCGTGAGATCATAGAAACATTACTCTTAAAAAAACAAGTATTGATGGATTTTGAGGTTACTACATGATATGATAAGAATCGTCAGGACCAACTGATTTTCAGGAAACATGATTGCATTCCTCGAGTTTTAAAAACTTGAATTGCATAATTCAATCAAAGGCCAAGGTGAGAGGGGGGTCTGGATGGAGGGGGGGGGCTCTCCCATGTCACATGTCGATTTTAATAAATGCTCGTGTAACATGTCACCTTAATCCTCATGTCCCCTGTCACCTCTAAAAACAATTCATGTCTTATGTCAAATTTAAGAAAGCACCTATATCGTGTCACTAATTTTCATCACGGTGTACATGCAGTGGGCTAAATTGTGCCAAGAGCACATCAATTGCCCTGTTCCTAGCAATAAGACAGCATGCTACCTTTGAAGGGGTGACAAGTATGTTGTCATCATTTTTTATCAATACCCATTTGAGAAAGAAAAGAAAGCCTTTCATCTTAAGTCAGTGTTGTAGTTGATATTAAAAAGAAGCCTCCCTATCATTACTTATTGATAACAGTGGGTGCCTATTTTGATAAGAAGTCATTTCCTATTAAAGAACAAGCCCTGCATCGTGGACTCATTATGGCAGAAGAAAATTATCAATAATCATACAGTTTCAATCATAGCAGAGATGGCCCTACGGACCACACTGTGGGATGGAGTAATTGGATTCCATAGTTAACTATAGGGCTTATAATGTCAGATTCAATCAGAAGGAAGTGTCCCACGGGCAGAAATAAAAATGAATGTGATTGCACTTTAATTTTCTATTTTGTTTCCATAACTAATTTATCGGTCTATATCATGGGTAGTGACACTTTATAAAAGAAATAAAATTGTTTTTCCACACAATCAAATTAGCATGCCCAGTGATGATTACAGCACAAGCAGTAGTACAAAAAAATGAAAAATACTTGAGCAATACTGCCCATTATGACAAGTGACATCATAGATAAGAGGCACTGCTTTGATAACATCAATGATTATTTATTAATTTTATCCACTTACCTTTGTTTATAGTTAACCATACCATCCACCTCCCTGTAAAAAGAAAAAGAAAACTGTTAGCCTCATCTTTAAATGCGTAGATATTGATGATTATTGTGATAAAACATTGTCTTCAGAGATTTCATAAAGCTCTCATTTTCCCACTTTGCTTACATTTAAGCGCACTTAAATCCTTGAAAGGAGGTTGCAAAAAGAAAAGAAATGTTTGTAGAAGTCATAATCGGTCGAGAGTGCATATTATTGGTGGGAATCAAAACCTAATGAAGTGAAGAAATTAAGGTATCCAATCATTAAAAGGAAACTCCTCTCACGAAAAAATGTAAAGTTTCTAGGGTCTTCTAATTGAACAGCATAAAATAAATGAGTCAAAGCCTGTCAAATCTAACTTGTCAGCCCTAGCACAGACTGTTCATCTTGACAACTTTGAATGGTCCATGCACATGGCCCGGCCCTACCCGACTACCCAAGAATAAGAGGGGTTGAAGTTGTCAACCTAGGTACATAAGTTGTCAACCTGAAGAGTCTGTGCCAGGTGTGACAAGTTAAGTATGACAGGTTTTGCCTTATTTCTTTAACTCTTCTTTTACCAGAGTATTTCGGTGCAAATTTAGGTTTTAGTTTACAACATAAACTCTCGAAAACCATTGGAATTGTGTGAATATTCAAATTAGAAGGGAAATAGTGATCGTTTATGCTAGGCTAATCATTCAGATAGAACAACACCCAAGTTTTCTCTATCTAGTTTAATTTCTGCGATATATAATCATAAAAGTGGTGTTATGATGAGAAAAGTTGATCTTATGAGGTAACTTCAAATTGCAATGTCTTAGCACTCCCTGTATCAACCACAATGATATAAAGTGCATATTGTAGTAGATATAAAGTATATTAATTTTTTTTTGAATTTTGGCGGATAATGAATTTTGGAAAACATTCTTTTTCCGTTACCATGGCAACCAAAACCATGCAAAATCCATATTTTTTTCATATCTGTTGCCATGGTAACCAGCCAAAATGGCCAATAATGCATCAAACTACACTAAAAATTTCCATGCCATTTTGTTGAGCATGAAAAAATGTACAAATTCAATTTTCACCAAAAAAAGGATATTATTTAACATTTTCCATGATTTTTAGCCTAGATATTGATTAAATCTATGGAAAACTTTTATGGTAAAACAAAAAGTATAAGAGATAGAGACTAGCCGTTTGGACTTTGTGGAGAACCCAACTAAAGGTAGGGCCAACAGAAAAATCGAAGAGATTCAATGGATTTTGAGGAAGATATAGGCTAGTCAAAATCGGCCAAAAATCGGCCAAAATCGGCCCAAACTACGCATAAATGCATAATCGGTAAAGGAAGAGTTAAGGCAGCTCACTTTGAAGACCCCATCTTTTCAGTGCTACAAGCATTACAAAGCCAGCAGCGGCGATCTTGTGTGTTCTTGATTAAAGATGACTTCCAAACAAAATGGCAAAGGAACTATTTTATATATGCAATTCGAAAGGAGAGTTTGAGAAATTGTTCATTATGTTTCTTATTCACTAATGTTTTCAACTCACGTGGATCCACAACTGGGACATCTCTTTACAGCTTTCTTTTATTACAATTCTGAAAATGTTATCACTTCAGACTTCAATTGTGAGCGATGGATGGTAATCCTCTTATCTCCTGCCTGATAAAATAACAGTTTCCAACTAAATGCCCACCATTGAGGAGAAGGATTTCACGATGCTGGTTATAAAGCTGGGAATGTTACACAATTACCAAGGCCAACTGTCTCATCAATGCGACAGGATAATGACAGATGGGCCCTTTACCGGTCGATAAAGCCATACTGATCTATTGACTTAAACCATTTTGTTCACTAATTTCAGTCCAGCGCGCCAGCACAGTTACGATTTGATTCTGTTGGCCGAGTTTAATGTTTCTCGCTACCTCAACAAAGTCAGTTTTCAGAGATAGAGACAGTGGTTGAAAGTTTGAAAATGTGGTCTATTTTTGTCCAATTGAATTCTTGTTGAAAATCAAAAAGAGTTCCACAGTTTATTAGCCTCGAGGATAAAGAAGATGCAAGAAGAAGGACGGATTATAACACTACAGTTACATGAAATTGCTTTACCTAAGGCAGGAAAAGGTTTAGATATTGCTTTAAATTTTCCTTTGCACAGGGAGACTTCTTCTTGTCAATCAGGAACAAGTAGAGCCTCGTAATGAGGAACTTGGCCTAATCAATGCAAAATAATTCATAAATCTCATCTCGCATAGGCAATAACGCAAATGTCCAACCAAGAGAGGAAATTTAATGATGAGAACCCTGTTTTCAGGAAAGTAAAACAGAGTCTTTACACCACTAGGGGAATTGAATGTTTTGCGTCAGGATCGTTGAACCTGTCAGTCCAATATTTATGCTACCATCATTAATGCTGAAAGTTTTGGTTTTAATCTCTGACGTCCCTATTTGCTTTCTGCAAGTTTACCTCAATACAGAACTGCCTATCCACATTTGATTGAATGTTGTTATGATCCAATTCCTTCATGTGATAAGTTCTTTCTACATCTTACACTGTTAAAAAGATTCCCTAAATTTAGCGTGGAAACTCCATAAAATTTTACAGTGTTTCACTGTAATTTAAAATAACTGTCAATTCCCCTTTAATAACAGTGTTTCACCCTCCTAAGGTTCACTTTATGGGGATTCTCTGCAGTTTTCAATGGGAATTCACCGTACTTTTAAGGTGATTCAATGGCAATGTGGGTGCCAGTGAATCACTGCTTTTTTGTGTGATTTCTTTTTTAACTGTGTAATTGCTATTAGCACAAAAAGTAGATATTTGAATGTATTTAAGATTTTTCTCAACTGGTAAACGATACAGGGAAGTGCTTAAAAGAACAGCAGACTCCAACAATAGATACAGCTGTTCCTGAGAAGGTTGGTTTTGGTCTACATGACTCTTTCTCGAGGGCACATCAGAAAATGATCTTTTATTGAAGACGGGCGACCGCCTCTCTCTCAGTCCTGAAAATAATTCAAGAGGTGCAATAGTGATAACTTATAAACAAAGTTGCACCAAGTGCCACTGGAGGAGTGTCAACAATTTAGAACCCTTCACCACGTTTATAAATCTCACAGACATTTCCATCATAGCCACTTTTACCCATGCATAACTGAGGTACCGTAATTTCCCACGGGCCTTCAAGGCATCCTAATCAGGAAGTGGCCCCCTGGAGAGAGTCTTCTGTTACATGCAGTGCTTTAACATAATTATGTCTTCCCGTAAATGTACAGGAGCCAGAACAGCCAGACTCCCTCTTTCCTCTACTCTATCTGTGCTCTTAGTACACTTATTCCCTGGAACCACACACTACCCTGCCAGCTATTTGCAGAAAGTGTGCCAGAAACCCACACTGAGGCCTCCCGCAGGCTGTTTTCAGCCTCCTAAGTTCAGCATTATCATCAAAAAGCATTTTCGGAATCTGTTCACTGGAGGGCATGAGCTAATGGCCTGCCAGTGGATTGGGAGCGGTTACAGAGGAAGGTAAAGGGGCAAAGGTGAAAAGTGTTAGAAATCATGCTGTGTGAGGCTAAGCAGGCCATCGGTATGACAGAAAAGAAGAGGAAGATTGAAACGGTGAAGGCATGGAAAGGAATAGAGGGTATTCATTTATTGAATTTAGAGGCTGAAAAAAAATCTGTTTCTCTTGCATTGTCCTTCTGCGGATATGGGGTGCTTTCAGATGGCTTGCTGCTTGTCTGCATGGCTCATATTTCAATAGATATGAGTCGACTGATGTGATGCATTTGGCCAAAGATAACATAATGAAATGGAAAGTTAGTGCATGTAATATCCTTACACATTTTGACGTGAAGAGAAGAGAACTTGCCTAAAAGGTCATACTCTCTTATACCCTGCCAAGCTGCATCATGCACATGCTACAGATAACTCTGAAAGGTGTGAGAGAGTAAGGGAAAAGTCATACCTAAATTCCTGAATTGGATTGACACTTTCACTACCATCATTACTTTGGGATTGATTGTTTTTATAGTCTTTATTTATGAGTAGATTAGTCCATGTTGATGTTTGGATATATACTCAATTGGGAAAAGTCTGTCTTCAGCCCATATCAGCTAGGAAATATACTTTAAAGATGAAAACAGCATTTGATTCTCTTTGGTTGATAGGAAATTGACCTACTGACTCTAGCATCCTCTAATTCAATTTCATAATTTCCTGTATCCCCTCGAAAGTGCACTGTTGGTGATGGATGACAGTCTGTAATTTCTGGATTTCTAAAACAGTTTCTAGAGGAGTAGTCATTGTTTTGGCAAAGGATCCGGTAGACACTGACTACAAGTGGGAATTTTACACAATTTCAAAGCTCTAATGCCCCATCAAACCTGCAGGATGATGACAGATTTTAAGTCGATAAAGCACCCATGATCAATTTGAATCTGACCATCATATCAACTAAATTTCAGGTCACTCACAGCAAAACACTGAATGTGATTTTGTTTGAATCAGATAGTTGTCCTTGTTGCTAGGTTGTTTTTCATTATAGCTATACAAAGCTCAACATAAAATTAGACATTTCTATTTACCCGGTACATCTTCTATCCTTTCTCCATGGTATTTCTTAGGGCTTCCCTATAGCCCACTTTTCCATCCCCTCAGGATGTGTGTGGTGCACAAGTGTGTGGGCACCAACACATTCCGTTGCGAAATTGTGTAATGTAGTTCTCACCATGAATATGACCTTAGCTGTCGAAATGGCGTTAAACATCTATTACTCAGTCACTCATGACATTTCTTTCAGTGTTAGTATATATCAACAAAGAGACACTGGTACAGCTAATGATCTATACTTCAGAATAAAGGGAATTCCAAGTATTCCTGTTAAACACTTGAAACCTCTATCATCTGCCGGCGGGCACTTAAACTAAGAACTCACTAATCAACCCACACTAAAACAAAGGAAATGAGGGATTTACTGATCTGCTGCACACAGGATATTCCTTTTCATCGCAGTCTAGGAACAAATAGGACCACTTAATGGGTAAAAGAAGCAGGTCCATTAAATAGGAAAACGACCCACAAAGCTCCTCTCAAATCGGTAATGATCGAAAGTTCAACCCCAAGAGGAAATTAACAACGACAACTTTGTTTTCAAGAACGTAAAATTTAATCTTTACACCACCAAGGAAATTGGTTCTGTTGTGTGATTTTGTAGGGGGAAATTATCAATTGATTGGGAAGGGGAGTTGTTGAAAGAAACTGACCATTGTCCTTATAAATCAATCTCTCAGACATGTGCGCTATGTGGACAGTTATGACTATGGATAACAATACTGCTTTAATTTTCCACGAGACCCGAAAATTCAAAGATAGGGAAGTGGCTTCCAAGAGATGGTTTTCTATTGCACACATTGCTTTAACTATATATGCACCATCCTCGTACTGATTATAGAACTGTATGACTGAGATACCTAACCCAGCATTGATGTCCCATACTTCTATAAATCTGTGTAAGTAGTACACTAGTATTCAACAGAAGTACTTACTACCACTCTATTTTGCAGATAGAGTGCCAGAAACCCGGGCGACAAGGACTTGTCATATCCGATTCAGAAGATGTGTTGGCAGTACACTAAGGCTACCCGCGGGGTTATCTTTAGCTCCCTATACTAAACGTTATCATAGAAAAAGGTGTTTTGGGTGTTTGGAATGGGTGTCATGGCGGGCGTCAGCTAATGGCATATGAAAAAGATGGTGAGGAGGCAGATCTTAACTTAAGGGAAGAAATGGTAACCCTTTGATTGCTTCGTGATGCCCCCATGTTCATATGAGGACTGCATTCATGTATGAAAAAGGAAACAACAACAAACAAATAAAATCGCCCCATGAACTGGTGCTGCATTTAAGGGTTAAATTTGGTCGAACACACATACATGTAGTAAGAGTGTTGTGTGGCTAACTGTGGAATGAACAGGTCCAGGCCCGAACATGCCCTAAGCTTAAGCTAGCTCTAGCTGTCTGGGTCTATGTATTAGAATGGGGAGAGCGAACTTGACTTTGGGATGAGGTGAGTTTGTTCAGTGTTAATTGGGCGAATAAGCCCCGACAGGCCTGGAGGTTATCGGTGTGGCAGTGTGCCCAGGGGTAGTTAACCTTAACCCTGTACCCTGCAGGCCCTGGAGGAAAGGCCGATAATGCAAGGAGGGAGGTGTCTGTGATGTTCTACATCAATTTATATCCATCACTCTAAGTAAAATCATTAATACTTCTATTACTGTTCAAATATAGCTCCATGAAAAGTATACTTTTTATGGAGCTATATTTAAACAGTAAATATTTATAAATACTCAATAAATCCATAAACATAACAGGAACATCTCTATGATAAGCATACCTCATTTTTGGGCCTGATTAAGTTCACTATAGACATTTGTATAAATACAATTGAAGTGGATCTTCTCAATTTTGTTTTTATTATTCAGTAAGTTAGATACGTTGTACTAATGTCAGTTCAGTCAGACTAATTGATTAGAAAGGAAACTAGTTTAGAGGTAAAGGGTGTGCAATTGAATAATGTAGGTTTGAATATAAAAAAAGAAGCCATTAATTAACTGGATATGTAACTAAGTAAAGCATCAGTGATTATTAAGGTAATTACATCAGAGAACTAATCAGTATAAATTCACAGACTATTTTTACTGAATCCAATTGATATACAAGGCATATTCCAGATTTTTTTGTAGATATGATATTATCATCAGGGGTTAGACACTAACATTTTGGGCCTTTGGCCAACCGGCCCAGTAGTCTAGTATAGAGCAATGTACTTTGAAATATTCTACTGTCCAAAATTTAATGGCCAATTTTAAGGTAAATCTAGAAATATTCACTGGCCAGCAGCCAAAACTACTGGCCATTGGCCACCGGGCCAGTGTTAGTGTCTACCCCTGATTATTATGAAGATGTCTATAAGATATTCCAGAGCCTCGATAATAATTTCAGACAGTCATGATATACCCCGTTTCTTGTGTGTTGCTAACTCACATGGCTAACTTGTCTCATCTCCCCTAAGTTGTCCTTGTCCTGTGATAGACATTTGAGAGTTTCACTGGAAGAGCTTTAGGATCTAATTTCTTCAAGGCAGAATAAATGTTTGAAGGGACAAAGAAGAAGAACGCAGCTGAGTTAGCAGACAAAACTTCAGGACTGCTGGAATGATTGGCAGATCTGAGGAATGATGAGCAAGAAACAGAAGGAGATTGGGTATTAGTTGTTAGATGTCCTTTGGCAGCAAGATCATATTCATGCAGAGAAACTAATTTGCAATTTGATATACACAGGTTGGGAAAACAGGTGGCATTGTTTCAGTCAGAATGAGATGATGGTGACGGATGAATCATGTATGATAGTGTATTGGAAAAAGAGAGATGTGGAAAATAAAAGGGCACCTTTATGAACATAAAGGAATGAATAAAGAGAGGACAGAAAAGAAGACATGAAGAGTTTTTGAGGAATTGGGTGATGAGGCCTGAAAAAGGCTCTTTTGAATATCAAGTAGCTTTTTCGTTATTCTTTTTTTCACGGCCTCCAGGGATCCTGTCTCACTCATGGGACCCTCCTGTCCTTATCATTTGGACTAGAGGGGTGGTTAGGGTATCCTTTTCATCACAAGAGAATGGTGGTCAATCTGAATATATAATTATACTTAAAGAGATAGGAACTATCCACTTGTTGATGGTATGAGCACTCAAGTAATAGGACACATGATGAAAGAATGTGAGTTGGAGAAAGTTGGACACCTCTGGGTATTAGATATTGTATTCTTTATTAACCATTTGAAGGTCTAAACTGTAGATCAAGCAGGAATATTCCCCGTAGACACCTGAAATACTCATGTATTCTGCTGCTGAATGCACATGAGTGGGCCTCTGGGAGGGTAAACATTGACTGCACTGCCTACCTGTGCAGTAGGCTGTGATCACAGTGGCTGATCCAGCTCAACTGTGGACAGCTGTGGATTTCTCTGGATCTTTATAAGTTAGGAAAATGATTCAAACAGATATGAAAGATTGTCCACTTAGTATGTATGGTGACATTGGTCCTATAGATTTTTAACCATTTTCAAAATTTTATGCAAGTGCATACTCCAAGCCATACTATAACAAGGTGATTGTCAGGTGAGGGGGGGGGGGTCAATGACGAATACAGCCTGGTAATAAGTTCAGTAGGTGCACATTTATATTGTTTGTGATTAAAGTGTCAACTGTCAATGAGCCATGACACGAGTTGAAGGGGGTGGGTGGGTTTAGGAATTCAGTTTGCCAAAGGGATTACAGGTCCCCTGACGTGATGTGTGGTGGGTAATATCACCGTGTTACGACAAGCCATATAAATGATAAAATATAAAAAGATCTTAAAATGTAGCTTTGTACATACATATCAAATTCAAATAGGAACTATATTCCAATCAGCAATATAAAACTGTTATAATCTAATTTTCTATACACAGACCTTTACAACTTTAAACCAATTCAAGGCAATGAGCAATGGTCAATTCATGGGTGGGTAATATCACCGTGTTACCCTTTTCAGCAAAAAAAGTTAGGCGAAAAGGTGACTAAACCTATATTAAACCCGAGGTTGAACCTCGGGTCTAATAAATGTACCTTGTCCCTCTATTCTCATATTCCAGGCACCATTCAGGTACTAAACCATAGTAGTTTTTGTGCTACATTCCAGGTGGCAATGGTGTATTTACTATCCTCTGGCTTGTTCGTTTTATGTTCTTTTTTTTATCATTATTTCACACAAAGCCGCCCTAAACAAATAACATGTTTAAGGTGGCTTTGTTTGAAAATAGGTTAAGGTGTGTTTAAAGGTGCAACATGTTACACATGCTATTTACATTTTAAGCATTAGTCTTATCCAGGGAATCTGCTACCCAAACATTGTCAAACACAAAGTCCTACATCCATAAATCTTTCCTAAATCTACACCTTCACAAAGCTGAATATTTCACTACCTATATAGGCCAAGTGAAAAGCGAATTTTTAGACACCCCCTCCCCTTTCCATGCTATTGACTATATGAGTATTTTTCACTTCAAGGTATTTTGAGCAAACTCTCAAACTTCCCTAACCCCAATAGTTGTGAAATAAGTGTCACTCCATTAGCATCAAGAGGCCAGAATGTTCCTTTCATGCCACATCAAATGGATATGAAATGGATATTTGACCAAGCCCGATACCTTCAAAAGTAACATGCCTATTGTAAATGCCCTACTTCTCCTAACCTTTTGACCAATGTTAAATTGTCCTTCAAAACATCAAACACATTTTTCCTCTTATCTTTATTTTTTTAATTTCTATATTGTGACATGTCTGGTCACGTGCTCATTCAGTATGATAATATACCTGGGAATCAAACATATGTACCAGGTAGCTTAAGTATGTGTTATAAACAGATAAAAATAGTTCACAGGCTTTCAGAGCTAAAACCATAACTTTTCCTCTTCATTGTTTAGGTATCAGGTATGCAGTGTTACTAATAAAGATTTTACTATTAAGATTCCTTCTCGGCATAGGCATAAACTTTTGATTTTGTTAAAAGATGAACTGAGTGATAATGCAGCTTTCCACGTGGGGTAACCGCTAGTTGAGAGAACACGTTTCATATTTCCATATCCTATTCATAAATATTTTCCTCAAAGCAAAAAATAACTTTTGTTTTATGCATCACGGCTACAGACATACATGCTGGTTGTATGAAAGCACAACCGCACAGCATGCGTTTATATTTATCAGATTTATTTTATAATAAAAATTAAAGAAGATTTATCCTGAAACAAGCCCTTCTTGATCATTGTACCTTGCATTGGTATTTCCATGACCTTTTACAAATGGTAATATGATATGCGAGGGTTGGCATTTTAGTATTGGTGATGAACGAGTAACCGTTGATATCAAAATAGCACATGAAAGAGATGATAGGTCAGAATACAGGAATATTACATTGGTTAAGTAAACATAGACATGTCTGGCTAGCTCCTTCACATACCCTATGTCTGGCTGTCTTGTCCTTTTATACAAGCATCTTGTATTATCTGGGTTACTCTGGGCGGTGTGAGCTATACATGTACATGTTTTGTGTACATTGGTAGATTCCTAGACTAGATGATCCAGTTAAGGAAATTCATCTCTACCAAAGGTACAGTTGGGTATGACAGGATAGAGCATGGGACCAATAGAATGGAACAGAAGTATGACATAGGATTCTCATATCAAGGGGAGCTGTACAACATAATTATGCCAACTATAGGTTCACACAAGTATGACTGAGGCGCTGGCAGTAGTTTAAACATGAAAAGATGGTTGTAATTGCTTCTTGTAAACTCCCCGCCAAATAGATAAATATTACATGGATGATTGAATGATAAATGATAGATGAATGAAGAAATGGCTAAAAATTAATTGATAGGATAAGTAAGCACTCATAGAGGAAGACTTATGCTGAAATACCGATGCCAGTCGGGATAATTATTTACATTTAATTAAACACCACGCCACTCAGTACAGCAGAGTATTTAAAAAAAATTCACGGTCCCATCAAATGTAAGATTGAAATTACTCTGAAACACTAGTCTAAAAAATGCCCAGTACCTCATTCCCCAAGAGGCTTCTACAAGGATTGCAAATGAAGCCAAACATCATTAGAACAAAGAACTGTCAGTACTGTCTTCTAGGATGCCCAAAGAAGAATAAAGATTGGGATTTACACTCTGGGGACGCACTAGTGAAGGCTGGTGTTGTATTTGCTGAACTTGACGTTTCCATTCAGCAAACCATCTGAAGATGCTGGACCTATAAGATGTTTAATAGCAGCATCCCCACAGAACCCTTTTCTAAATACCCAATATAGTCCATTAATTGACACGTTCTGCTACTCACTCGCCTATCCCATTATACCTGCGCATTGCACTATCACATTATACATGGCATCACCCCAGTGGCAGAGGAACACATTTTTGGGATGTATCCATGAATGGCCAATTACCCAGTGGGTCACGAAGCCAAACGTGCTTAGAGTCTGAGGCGTTCTTGGGAGCTGGAGACGCTGCTGACTCTGTTGTAGATACTCACTCTACCAATGCACTGTGGACAGACAGGGCCAGTCCAACATTGCAGAACCCCATGCGTGTCAGTGGGTAACCTGTGCTGCACTGGCGTAACCCTATCAATAGTTTTCCACCTAATCACAGATTTCTCAAGCTATGCTTACAACTTTGATGCAGCTCTGACTAGCCAAATGCTGGTTCTAGTCCTTGCTTTTTAGAACACAGTCTGGTTCTGTGGCAAATGTGGAATACCATAATTTATGGGGAAAGGACCCAACTATTGCCAGTCAAGCTCTTTCAAGACTTTACAGGGGGAACAAAAGTGCTTCTGGGATCCTTAGAAAACCAAGTATCATTTCATGTGATTTCAACAGTCCCATAGGTTTACATCAAGGAAAGCTGACCCCCTCCCCCGAGGTGCAATGACATGTCTTTATCCGCATCACTGTTCACGTGTCTTATTTAGACTGTTAGATGCTAGATTAGAGGAATTTATCACATGAGGTGTCACCACCCTAAATCGGACCACTTCCGGGTTTACTGGCCAAATAGTCCCTTCTGAACTTAGTTATTTTGAGGAATTTAGCCCCAAGGGAAGGGAAAGAGGGACCAACCCAATTGTTATTTGGTATCAGAATGATGAGTAGGCGTGTTTCAATAGTCCCAGAATATTTTTTGTTCAAAACATAAATTCAGTGGAAGTTTATGGGGTGAAAGGGTCCTGATGTGTATTAATGCGCTGATCAGGCCTCACCATGCAAAAATCACTACCTGGTTACCATGGCAATTTGCGCAAAATCTAGCCTGACTATGTTTATGTGGACCTATCTTTTTTTTTCTCCATTTCATAAGTTAAAATATGGTGTAGGTTTCTAAGCACTGTGAGAATTTTAAGTATTTTTAATATCAGGTCAAAGGTGGAAGACCTCTGATTTTTTGGATGGCCACAAGGCATTTGGGGTGGTGACACCATGAAATAACATGGACTATTGCATTGGACATGGTGCACCTCTGTCAATCAATTCCATCCGTTGGGACTCGGTCACATCATATCTAACCCTTCCACTTGTAGCCATCTGTACTTTCAAGCCACTTTCAGTGAAAACAGAACCTTGTGCTCGATCTGTTGGTATAGTGAACTTTGAGCTGTACAAGGCAGCAAATGGAATTGTATAGTGCCAGCGTTTATTTTCGAAACTCAAACTGTCGTTGTCATGTCTCTTGGCAACTGGAAGGTAAATAGGACTCACACAGCTTCGATTTAGGTTATGGATATTTTAAAGTTGACAGAAAATGCGCCTCTGGGGGTAAGTGACATTGCATTTCAGTTTTCTTCCTTCTCTTTTTTTTTGTGTCTTGCAACAGACTATGATTTATTTTACTTAAATGAAGGTTAAGTCAAAATAATGTAGGATGCACCATGAATTGGTTTTTTTGAACAGCTTTTTTTGGTCCAAAACATTTCCCTAACTGAACCGTTCTTCTCAACATCGCTTTGAAATTGGACATTATTCTGTCAAACATAGTTTACCTTTCCGTGAGCATTCATTTCTATACAATATAATGAGTACACCCCCCCCCCCCCACTATGGAAACCTAACAAACATCCACAAAGCATGACTACAGCAACCACTGTGGTGTGTCATCGATTTCTCACATCCCTAATGGCTTCAAACAGAGAGTAGTCGATTTGTTCCCCTGTCTAGATGTGTCTGAAGTTGACGTTAAATCGCCTATGACAATGTACATGCTCCAGAATAAAAAGTGGTTATAACCACTTTGCATTCAACAAGATCATATTTGATTCTTCTCAATTCTTTGACACTGGAAACTTCACCATTATAGATACATTGGCACCGTTCGTGCACAAATCTTTTCGTTTAGGTATGGGAAGGGTAGTGATGGAATTGGATGGTAAAGGAGAGTTATATTTATGGGTCATGGACATGGGTTCAATTCATGAAATGATTGTAACACTGGCGAGTTACTGTGCAGTAGAGTGCCGGTGAGTTACTCATTAAATACTGATTGCATTCACCATGAATACAGTGTAGGTGCTTAAAGGGACAGAAAGATAAACCCAGAATGCAATAGATGCAAAACAGAGGAGTCAACCATATGGGAAATAAGAGTAGACACAGACAGGTTTGAATATCAAACCAGATGCAGTGGATGAGGCAGGGTTAGATAGAGGGAATGAAAATGCATAAAGGAACAAGACTAATTCTATTCAAATAAATCACAGACCACCGAACAATGGACAAAGGGAAATATTCAAATAGAGACAGCAATGTCATACAGACCTATGCAGAGATCGTGGTGGATCAAAAATGCCAAAATGGGAAGCAGAGAGAACGTGAATGATGAGATATTATTCCCGAAAGGACAATACAGATAGCAGAGGGCCAATAAAGGAACAAAATCTATGAGAAATAGATCAATACAAGGCTTACTGCAGAGGAGACCGTAATATGAAGTAAATGAGAAGGCCTCAGAGGAAATACCCGAATCGAATTCCACTTGAATCCTCCATTTCATGGAAAAGCCATCCTAGAACAGTCCCTAAATCAATACAAAGACATTCTCCCCCATAGAAAGCCACCAATTAGGAACCCTCATTCCAGGTTTTGCATTTCAAATCAATTCCATGCGATCCAGGGGGAAAGCTTTTTCGACTTTCAACCACTAACGCCTCCTCTTAGTACCACCACCCCGAATTAAACGTCGACATAGTTTCTAATAGACCTTGAATAAAAAATGGCAATTGGAAGAAGTTTTCTGTTACTTTGTGTTCTGGTCACGTAGGATTACCCTCCCTTGTATCCCTAAGTCAGTGGATCCAGAGCGAGGCTGATGGCCACGGTCTGCGCAGGCGCGAGGTGACAGAACTAGGTCACAGAGACGCCCAGACTGGCAGGAAGCAGAGTGAGACATGTAGGGTGATGTTAACACCTGCATTGGCAATTGCTTCCTCCAGTGTAAGCCTGGACAGCTTCATTAACCTTTCGAACCTCACGTCAACATGATGTCATACTTTCTAAGAACTTGGGAGAATGTTGTTTCTCAAATTTGTAGGTATCAGCTGAGGGGGTCAGCTTCAATGGCCATGCTATGTATACTTTATCTTAAGCTATACCCAGCCTCGATGGCCATGCACTCATCTTAAACTGTTTCAGCTTTCATGTTAATGCCTTTTCCTGATATCAATTTCTGCTACGCTTGAATGGGCATGTCTTTCCCTTGTAGTAAGTTCTGCATCAAATGACTTGCTTTGCACTCTTACAAAGCAGTGTTTATTCTGAATGTTTATGCTTTGTCCTGATACTAGGCTCTATTCAGCTTTAATAGGCATTAGCCATGTCTTGCTCTCCTTCTAAAGCTTTGCTCAGCTTTAATGGTCAAGCCTTGCTCTCATTCTAAAGCTTTGCTCAGCTTTAACTATAATGACCATGCCTTGCTCCCATACTAAGTTGTGCTCGGCTTTAATAGTCTGGCAGACTGCTGTAATGACTTTCTATTTACAGTCCTACTGGCACGTGCTAGCTTCCCGGCTAGCTTGTAGCTAGCTTGTTCCCTCAGATAGCTGCTAACTAAGCAATCTCTACCACCGAACACCAGCGGGCTGTTCACACGTGACAAGCTAGTGTGTGACTGGGGGTGTAGAACACAGTAGGTAGAGGGGATCTTTGCCTTTTACAGCTCTCCTATTTCACCTTGCTCCTGTCTCATAAAAGAATCCCTTTACTCTAACTTATAGGGGTCTAAATGAAAGTGCCATGCCAATGCCATATGGTCCCACTGAATTTTGATTTGGGGGTGTTCAAATGCAACTATCAGTCTATCATGATCATTCTACAGCCTGTATCCACATTTGCATTGACATTTGATAAATTGCAGAGACGCAATTGTACCTTTGAAATGAATCTTATTATGTACCTACAGAAATATTTGATGAGTATGGTATTTGGGCTAGGTAAGGGCAACAAATTTTAAGAATGCCCAAGCAATCATAAAAGATGAAATATGAGTATGCCATGAAGCCTGCTTGACGACTGGGTTTCACGCACATTATAACAGCATGCATTTTCCCGACCACTATAACCATACTCACATTTTGGTAAAGGCCCTAGTGCTGTGGAACCCTGGGTGTATGGGGTACCTTACATATAAGGCAACTCTTAGTTGAAGGGAATCAGGCGCATCTGCGGTTTGACATTTGCCATAACGGGTTCCATAGAATTAAGCCACACCCTGGATGCAAGGAGCTATGGTTAGAGAATTACAGCGACTACTTATTGCCTGGCTACATATTGTCTATTCGCTACATTAAACCCCATGATACTAAATAATACCAGTAAGATGGAAGTATCTGTCCACTCCTTTCCCATTCCTGTCCTCATGCAGCGGTGTCTGCTCCTAATCTTCTCATATAGAAGAACTGATTAGTTGTATATCAGCTTTGCATGATTATATTATTGCAGCCTTAGCAGAGAGCCAAGCTTCCCTGATGACATATATGTGGGTGTTAAGCATTCGTCACTTTATGAACTAAATGGTGATGTTGGCTAATAGAGGAAGAACGTGTAGTTTTAGTAGAAGGATCTTTCTTAGGTGAGCTAGAAAGAGAAAATCCTAGTACTGACCTTGATATGGTATACAGGCATTATATACAAAATCTTCACAGCAGCATCTATAACTACACCTGGTTGTAATCCATATTTATGCTATATACACTTGAAACACTTGCATAACCATACCATATGGCCAAAGCATCTCTTTGGATCTCAACTGAGAAAGAAGATAGCAGAGCTATGTCAGAGAGGCAGAAGGGAAAAAGAGGTATATAGGATTGCTAGCATAGCTTTGAGGGGTATGCTCAGCTCCTGCTTTGTCTGTGTTGCAGGCGAAGTGTTTTATGTGGACTTACTGAATGTCCATTGTATACCCATCCTCTCAATTCTAAAAAAAAGGAACTAGTGATACTTCGGATAATGCATTGCTTTTATATAATGTAAAGACCCGACAACTGTAAATAACAGAAGGGATTATGCCATCCACGCACACAGGAACTTGATGTAGGAATAAGTACAATTTATGTCCACTGTCCTTTCAGTGGTCTATAGGCAAGCCCTTTGTGTAAATATAAAAGGGATAAATTTCCCAAAGTTAGCCCCATACCTAAATGTCCTCAGTAAACTGACTATAGGCACAGTGAAATGTATGGTGTAGGGTAGAGAAAAGCAGGACAGGTGTACATTAGATGCTGAAGGAAAGCCCTTAAAAAGGTGGTTTATATTTGTAATCCAATAGATTTTATTCACCTCAATCCTTACCTCTCTATCCCTGGAACATATTGATCTCAAGTACGTATCAATCACCAACCCTGAATGGGGCATAACGGTAGATAAATTTCTTTATAATAACGTGGTTTTCAAAATTGTATTGTTGCTGCATTCACTCAGATAAACTTGTTGCAAGGTTAATTAAACACAAGAAATACGAAACATGATATGACATTGTGCAACAAGAGAGTTAACTAGAATCACTCATAAAACTAACAAAAGGCTATGCCCTGGATTTTCATCAAGCACCATGCATTCCCTCTCTTTGATATTTTATAAACTTAATCAGTGGGAAAAGAAGTGCCATCTATAGACAATAAGTCAAATACATCAAATTTAGGACTAGTACTTAAGAAAGTTGGATTGTGTGACGTTGATAAGACTGTTAGTATAATAATCATATGCCATGTATGTCAATATGGGTGTATACTTACAATTAATTCTGCCCTGGATGATATGTTTATATTACCAATTACTTGGATATGACATGTTACTGTGTAAACCCTAATTCTATTATATGCTTGTTTCTCTCACCTTTATCAACTAATAGAGAGGTATAGTTGTCAGGTAGTATGTGTAGAGAAAATATCTGAAGTGTACAATAGAGCATGGGGACATTCCATATTGATGAATACAACTGAACAATGTCTCATGAAAAGAGACGGAAGGCCAGAGATTCTCGATAAGACTTCATCAGGTTCAGGACTACCCTGTTTCTTAGTACATCCTAAGATTGAATGATAGTCCCTGGATCATGGTGTGTACTAAGAACTTAGTACCCTTTTTATCTTCCAATTTCTCTTACTTTCTTATCAAAATACATAATTTTGATATCACTATAGGTAGAAAAGGTCTATATCTAACACTTTTTTACTAATCTAAAATCAGAATATTTTCTGAGAAATGGCTATATTTACAGTCTTGCTCCACTAAAATTGCTTCTCTAATTGTTGGTTTAATTTGCTAATAAATGTGAACCCACAAGATTAAAGAATAGATAAATGCCCACAAACTGATGTTTTCATTTTAGGTAAGTGCTGTTTAATAAGGGAGTAAATGTATCATTTAATGTAAGTATAAATACCAAATGGTGGAGTGGTTTCACCATCCCACCTTTGACCCTAGTAATGTATACATGCACAGGTAGGTGTCATGGTCCAGTGACCAGGGCTCTGATTTGCCCATACACCTGTAGAGGAGAGGTCCAGTGCACAAGGGTACGAAGATCCTATTACATCCTAACACTGTGCATGGTATCAGAATCTTAGTACAGACTAAAATCAGACTGTTGCACTATGATCCTGGTGTGTCACAACAAGATATTCCCGTCCCCAACCTGTACATTGTTGGTGAAAATGCAATGAGATTAGAGCCATTCTGATGAATCACAATAATGATGCAGTGTATACCCTTAGGCACAATCTGCTTATTTCAATGGCATATCAAAACCATTGGGAAGTAAGTCTTCGGCGTGGCTATTCATAACATTATGGAATGCTTAATTAGGATAGCAGGCATTCTACACCCCCTCCCATCTGTACCCAGGTGCTTGTATTCTCTTGCCTATAATATAGTCATACCTTTACATGTACAATAATATATGGTTAGCTCTTCACCTGTGCTTTAAGAGTGACCGTTACCTTGGCTAAACATGTGTTTCTTAGGGTAACTTGGACACTCTCCAACCAGGACAGTGTCAGAGCGGAACAAGCATGTATCCACATAAAGACACCTTCCTGGCAGCAGTCCTGTTAGATGCTATGGTCCTACCAACAACAAGTTTACAGCATGTAGATGTGTGGGTGTAATGCCTTTGGTGTCATAATCTGAAGGGCATTTCTCAAGATGGTACAACTGCAGGCATCCACTATTTGAAACTCTCAATATTAGAGTGGTTGATCGTAGGAGGTGATGCACTATGACTGCTCAGTACGATCAACACTTAATGTAGTAATTACATAGGGTTTGGAAGGACAGTTGTACCAGTGCAATCATTAGTGAACACTAGATTAATGGCTGCACTGGCATTATATTGAGGTATCCCACTACGATCTGAAGGGGGTCTAGTCGTACCATCTTGAGAAATGCCTTCCAGGACTATATTCCTTATTATCACAAAGAATCTATTAGGCTCCATGCACTGCTGCTTTGCTCCAAGTTTCCAATGTTTGAAACTCAAATATGACTGTTTCTGTGTTGTTACTGTTTCTGTGGGTTTTGTTTTTTTAGAATATTGCTATAATGAATATATTAAGACCTAGTCCTGGAGATGATAAAGTCATTTTTTATAATAATGCTCGTAACACACCTTCCACTTCCCCCTATACCTCCCGAAAAGGAGAAATGGAACAGAAAAGAAATATGAGTAATTATTTCTATTAAATGGAATTGGCTTTACACTCAAAGCGAAGTAGTTTTTTTTTGCAAAGGCTTTTTTCACTGCACCAAAAATGATGTGAGTCCTTTCAAGTCATACGAGGAGGGGTATTTCAAAGCGACACCATCTTGTTTAAATATAAATAGACAGGGCGTCAAGGGCCTACTCTCTAAGGTCTGTGTGTGAAGAGGGGGAGGGGGGCCTGTATGTTGTCTATGGGCTCTTGTGAGTATAGCTATAGATCTACAGCCACAGCTATGTGTCTAGTTAAGTCAGTAAAATCACCTAGTTAAAGGAATCAGTTCTCTGGCTATACAAGAAGATATATCAGCCCATGCGTGTATAATCTAGAGCATTAGGTAATTTTGAGGTAAATTTGAGAATTCTTTGACATCCCACAGTGTCATGTTATGTGGACATTATGTGTAATAGTATTTTTATGTTCTCTCACAGGATATTTAATACTTAACCCACCCCTCATTCTGAGGCCGTGAGGGCCGATGTAAATGCACTACAAGTATATTAGACAACCGCCTTTGAAAGCCAAACAAATTTGCATCATCAATTAATCAGGTTAATGGTAAACTAACCCATGAATTTTCTGGGAGGTTTCTGTAACAAATTAATGGGTCCTTTAAATTGACTACATGTTGTTGAACAATTTACAACATTATTATAGCAAGAGCAAAGGTAGCCCAATATGAAAGGACAATCCCCTGTGGACCAACATCTAGTTCAAAGAAGAAAATCAAAAGATACCTACTGCTCTATCCTGCCAGCAATGGGGGACTCCTCGGCCGTGGTAGGCGTGTCTAAGTCAAATATATATTATGAATGTGTGGTTTTGAAAAGATTTCTCACCCTGGGTGTACCTACAACTGAACTGACTAGCTGCTATCTGAATTCCTGTCCCACATCAATTCATCAGTAAAGACTCAGGAGTACAAAACCTGATTCAAGATCTTGGGGTACAGCTACTACTGACTCCATCCTTTCAATAGGGAAAGATCCACGTATGAATTAACCACGTGATTAAAGCGCTGGTTCCACAGGCATAAATCCGTCGGATTAGCACTAACCCGACCGATTTTTTTCTATACTTTTGATATATTATAAATCGTCGGATTAGGGCTATTCCGACCGATTGTATGGCTGTGGAACCAACGCTTTATTTTCCGACTGCACCTCGCTTCCCTTGTCAAATCGACCAAAACGGCACATATATCTTTGGAATACCATGTATTCTTAAATTTTTTCACACTTTTTATATTCATCAAGACACTGGTGAAAAATGTCATATGGTGTCTGCTTTATCTAGAATAATTGCAGTATATCTATCAATCTATCATGTTAATTCTTACAAAATATAGCTTGATATTACCTTCTATACTGACATGGCATATCCCACCATAAAGTAGACTTCATGCAATGAATGTGTGACCATTTCATTTAATGAGACCCTTCTCTTTAAAACTGTAGATTGACACAAATATGCACATCTATAAAAACTGAAATTTTATTGTACATTTGCACCACCACTGCAAACACTATTATTCTATTTGTCCACAAATCTATGCTCTGTGTTATGCTATCTGCAATCTAGCCAATTTACTGTGTCTTCTTTCATACAAAGATAAATGAGGTCATAGTAAAACCTTTTCTCCTAATATATTTTTATGTGTGTGTGGTGAATCTCTACCTTTGTGTGAAGAGATAGGTGACATATGCCCTGTCCTGGTGGGAGCCATACATAACAACAATACAGGGTCACCTGCATCCTTTTAGGTATTAAAACATTAAGCGATGTATAGTGCTTTAATGTGACATAACTATTTTTGTTTTGATGTCAAGCTGCATGAAAACCAGGCCTGGTGAGTCTACTTGCCACAGTAATGCATCATATCACCCCTATGGGATTGAGAAGCCTTGAAGGGTTATTGGCCTGAGGGAAGGTCGGCACCAACCAGCCTACATAGTGATAGCAGGTTAACTAGCTGACATACTAGGGCACAATCACCCAGAATTGTGAACTGAAATATAAGTCACTAGATGTCGGCATCAATTGATCCTTTTGAAAACAGCACTATTGTACGTGTTTGTAAATTAACCAATAACATTCTCAAAAGCAACAACAGATAGCAAGCTGTTTACGAAGTCCTAATACCAGAAATTCTGATTCAGAGCTACTGTCCACGGAAGCCAATTTTATCTTAGTTATGTTAAATGTGAATAATCAAGGGTGGTTCTATATTTCTTTAAATGAGAAAGAAAAACGAAACTGTGTTGATAGATCTACACTTACGGTCTGATTTCCAGGAGATATTTCACCGAGGATAATTACCCTAGGTTATGGCAGGCAACTGCCAAGATACACCTGAATTTGGCAAATGATTCAAAATAATTGCACAAGCGATATCCAGTACACGTTTATTGTATGGAGAGGCTGGTACCAAGACTTGTATGTTCACTTTTCTATTACATAACTGTATTTTAGATATTCTCATCATAATAATGTGTGTGGTAATAACTATGGACCCTTGTAATCCAATTGAGTCTGGAATAAAGAACTGAATTGAATTGAAATATGACTAATTTGTGAATAGAGAAGAATCCTGATTATGTGGGAGGGGGGCTTGCTCCAGCACATATATTATCTCTAAATATATATGCATTCCCACCATTCAGTGCATGCCAACAGTTTATAACATCATCGCACTAGTACACCTCCACTTCCTAGATCAAACGTCCCTTTGGCTACGTGTAACATTTCTCATTTCTCATCTCTTTGTATTGTTGTGACACACTATCTGAACCTGTACACAATTTGCAAATTAAGTGGTATCATATATTCAGAAAGGTCTTAGTGTAGTCGTATCTATAGACTCATGAGAATGTGAAAAGCGGCTTTCCTTCAGGAACATGATAATATTTAGACACCATATGAACCAGTTAGCAATCCAACACTGAAAACCTAGAAGTTCTGAAACTAGTCAGCGGTGACCACTTTAGGTCCTCAAGTTGACGATACCTAAAACTACAGCTTTAGGTAGTCAAAATGATGACTTTAGGTCGTCATCCTGACGACCTGAGTCATCAGGATGACAATACTGACAGTACAGAGTCGTCATATTGATGACTCAGGTCGTCAGGATGATGACCTAAAGTCATCATTTTGACTACCTAAAGCTGTAGTTTTAGGTATCGTCAACTTGAGGACCTAAAGTGGTCACCGCTGACTAGTTTCAGAACTTCTAGGTTTTCAGTGAAGATAGTGAATTGATTTTTTGATTTTTAACTTTTACTTTTTTTCAATTTGATAGATCTACAGCAGTATATAGGCTATAGGTACATTTTTGAGGTTAGAAAGGTATGGCTCCATTGGCAACAGTCCAAAATGTCCTGTGTGGAAGCAGGAAGATGAGACTGTATAACGCCCAAGGTACCATCCCTATCACTATCACGAGTACTTGTATAGGTCTAGTTAGTTTTACAGATACATGGTAACAAATATATTTACCTGACACACCCATAATATAGCAATAGGACACTGTTGGTGGGGTAAAGGCAATCTAATAGGGGTTTACACGAGCTCTTGTCACTCAAATATAAGTATTTTGGACAAGTAATCGAATATTTATAGAAAAAAAATCTCATTTACATGTAATAAATCACTTTAGTGCCAACGAAACCCACAGTTTTCATTTGCTGAGATCCTCCTTTGTGTAAAACGCCATTTTGGTGAGTTGGAAGGGAAGTGGGGGCATAACTGCCTGAAAAGAGGAACAAGGAGATTCCCTTTAATTAGAATGAGGCATCAATAGAAAACGCCACCCTCTCGTCAGCTGCAGGTGATAAAGTGTTATTGTCCACGACATGAAAAGGGCCGTGGTAAATAAAGCTACTCAAATGCGATCAGCTTTAACTGAGCCAAGTTGGAAATTCAATGCATATTGATATGGATTATGTATTAGCTCATTCATTAATGCCTCAAGGTTCTATATTAACTTGCGATCATAGGGCATTACAAGGGAAATTTAATGCAGAATCTAACCTCTTAAGGAGGGCATAGCGCATTAATACCCTATGCCAATTGTATCCACGATGCATGCATGCAGCTTTAGTGAGAAAATTTCCAAGTTATATTCTTGCATCATGTGGATCCTATACTGTGTTGATACACTCGTGGAAGAATGGCATGATGCCTCAATATAGATCTGATAAGAAAGCATGCCAGTACTGCATAGATGTACTACCACAACAAAGGAACATGAAACCAGAGGCATCATGTGGCCGTTAAAAGGTTAAGGAGTCTCCATTGAACCAAATGTCCCAGCTGCTGGAAGATCAGGTACAGCTGTCTGGCAATGGAAGTATTATGGGGGTAACTGTCTGGCATTGGAAGATGTATGGGAACTGAAGACTGGGCCTATTTTTCTTCAGAAAGGTATAGTTTCCTCCTTTACAAAGTCAATGGGCCTTCTGAAAACAACGCATCTATACAGTCGGCCCTTGCTCCTCAGATATGGAAAATCAAGGAAAATATCTAAAAAAGTAAACCATCTGAAGATTTCAGTCCAAATATAATAGAAGACATGGAGGTAGTTGCAAATCCTGTCTGAGGTAATGAGGGGTGTTATGAATCAAAGGGTCGAGAAAATGAGGGTTGACTGTATTAGCAAAAATAGCAATAATAGTAAACTAACGCAGGACTTCCATCTATACAAGACCGCGACCTTGGAAAGGACATTTTGTCATGTAATGCAAATCAGCGTTGACTTGCACATCTGTTTGTCTCCTAGAAAGCAGATCGCTGCATACCGTAGTGGCCCGTTTTAGCGCACCTGCGATAATATATTTCTATGACTTGCCCTGCGTTTATATAAGACCTGCGCTTATTTGAAGCATGATAATGTATGGAAAATTAAATTTTAAAACCTTCCTCTACCCTGCGCTAAAATGAGACCTGCGCTAATTTGAGAACCTGCGCTAAAACGGGCCACTACGGTAGATCATATCTCAGATCCATGCTGGCGTCCACTTGCATGAATTTCTAGTGTGGGAACCATCGACCAGGGAGCAGTGAGTGCACCTGTGCCAATCGTTAGGTCCTCCAGGGCAGAAGCCGCGTCTTAAGGGGAGCCCATACAAAAATCTGCACTACAAAAAATGCCTCTACATGTATTATTATACAGTAAAATTCCTTTATAACGAAGTGCTTGGGACAAGGAAAAAAATTCGTTATAAACGAATTTTGTTATAAGCAAACCATTCAATTAGGAGAGTCTTAATGGTCATCTAGCACTTCCCAGACACCCCCATACCCCTCCTACCACTCACAGCTCAATGGAGATGGGTGTAGAAGCCCTATCACACACCCTCACCCCCCCCGACCTCCTGTACCCTTCCTACCACTCACAGCTCAATGGAGACGGTTGTAGAAGCCCTATCAAAGACCCTCACATCCCCCGACCTCCTGAATGGAGCCCTATCACATCCACTCACACCTCTCAGATCTCCCTACTACTATAGCCTGTGTATTCTGTACTTTGATTTCCTTTGAAAGGGTGTTTTTATGAAAAAATTACTTCGTTATATCCGAATTCTGACACCAAAACTTCATTATAAAGGGATTATTTTACTATAGAAATGTATGGTGATGATTTGGTACCAAGCATTTTGTTCGTTATAACCGAAAATTCGTTGTAACAGGATTCGTAGTAAAGAGATTTCACTGTACAAACTATACTCGAAATAAGCATTTCCTCTCGTAGAAGTCATCAAACTGCCCTTCTTTTATTCTGAGTGGCCTACGTCTTCTGTACCACCCATGACCACACTCTATAGAATGGGGGAGATTTTCATCAATAGAGTTGTGTTTAGATCCATTTTGCTGGGATGTTTATAACTTTGCATGTAGTGTGCACACATGCAAACATCTTACATCAGTAGATTCATAAGAAAATTATCTTTCGAATGATGTAGATCACATGGTAGGACTTCCAATGTATATTTGGTCAATTGCAGCGAGATGGGGTCAAACCCATTTTTCTCCATAGGAAGAAGGTTAATGGGATTAAAATTTAAATGTTTTGATTATTTTTCATTTTCATTAGGGGAGTAGGATCGGGATCTTGCTTCTAAACCATGCTTTTGCCCATCTATGATTTATATTAAAAGCAGCTGACCTCAAAATATGGGCCTTTTAGGGGGTATTCTGAACGGATTTCCTTAGTGCTCCCAATGTTACAGGGCAAAGTAAAAAGAAAATGCATTGGAAATCCCTAATATTTTGATTTTTACATTAGCCCACAATAATTAGCATTATATATAATCACTCTAAGAACTATTCCCTCAATCTGCCTGGAGGTGTTGCTGAAATACTTGTGGTGTAGGTATAGTGGAACCGTACATGCCTCACTTTTAAGTGAACAATGCTAGCTTAATAACCATATATAAATCAGATCAAAAACTCTAAATAAAATACCTTATACCCATACTTTAAGATGGAATATACAATAAATTTGGGTATCAAACATTAAAACCAGTATTTGGATCTATGTGAATTAAAGTAAGTTTGGGGTAGCTTTAGAGGAACCATACATGCAACATATATCAATTGCTCATAATATTGAATCTGTATGTTGGTGAAATTATTTTTGTTTTCCAAATATTCTACTAATACAAGGTCTTAATGACAGAAATTAGGAAAGAAATCTACCAGCCACTTTAACACTAGACACTTATTTGTGACATGGAGCCATACGTGCCACATGGAACCATACGTGCCATAATATGTATTGTGCCAGAAATATCATGAATTAAGAAGGTTTGTGGTTATATCAGATTACCATTGTAAAATGACAATGTCAAGCATCAAAGACAAATGATATCATATGAATATGTACACTTGAAGGGGGAATTATCATTCCCCTAAAAATGAGCCTATTTGGACAACAATCCCATAGGAATTAATGCTAAATAATGGAATTAACTCTAAAATTGGCAATTATTCGTATTAATGTTCCCCATTTTTAGGGTAGATCCCTCAGTGCATTAGTATTTTGGACACAAAATTTCAAAACAATCCAAGCAGTTTAATTTTTACCCATTGCTGAGCCCTTTGTGTCCCCAGTTCAGTGCAATTGACCATTTGTGTTTCCATCGGTTTAACCTGAGAGAAGGTCAGAAACCATATCAACTCCTTTCCTGAAAATAATAACCCTTTTGGCTGTATTGATCTATAGTACACGAGCCTTATTACTGCCGTTACTACCATTGATAGAATTCCACTAAATTTAGCACTTGTTGGTTAGTACACCATAAATCTACTATTTACAGAAGGCGCCAATTCCAACTTTAATTGATACCTCACTCACTCTTTGTATTTCACAAGGAGATTAACACCCCCACTCTAATGCTGTCACTGTTCAAATCCATTCAGACACACACGATGAGACCTATAGTAGATCTAGGCGTGGGGTACGGTAGTGGGTGTACAGTAGGGGGCAGAGTCAAGGGGGGTATATTGAAAATGGGTAGTCCCAAAATAACTTGTATACAAATCTAGTCACTTTGGTTGGTAACATAGATGGTCAGACAGACAGAACCTGTTGGTGACTCAGCTGAACTTAGTTTGTATTTAAAACTGCATGAATTTAAAGAAATTCAGTACTTGGGAGGATGATGTCAAAAATTGATGATGCAAACATGATACTTTTGTTTCTCCATCCATGTAAGAGTAGTGTATTTGTGAGACTGTTCTTTGTCTATGATCAGTGAAAGGTAGACCTTGTGCAAGGTATTTTCCCAGGACCTACGGCCTTGAGTGATATCTAGTCTGGGTATATTATACATTGTATATGGAGAGAGACACTTAGCCCCAATCACACACACCCATGTTATTCTGCCAAATACAAGTGTAGAGGTCGGCGGAAAACGTCCTGGAGAAACCGGGAATCGAACCCGGGACCCTCCAACCTGCAGGCGGAAGCTCTACCGCTGAGCTACTTCCCCGTCTGACATTCTCTACCTTCCACCTACATCTGGATCGGTATAATACACAAGGGGGGCAGCTTATACCAGCTGACCAGCCCCTGAGGGCTGGTGCAACCGGAACGGGGCAGATGGCCTACCGCCATGGACTTACAGCCAGAGCTGGCCCCTACACTCCTCCCAACCAGCTTCAACCATGGCCAACCAGCACCAAGCATTCCTCCCAACCAGATCGATTGGGCTTTATCAAGCAGTGTGAGGCACTCCTGACTTCCCAGTTGACCTACCAGTACACAGTACTGCCAGGGTCGAAGCGTATCTGTATTATACCGTTCCAGGCACCTACACCTGGATTGGTATGACACACACGTAGGGGGGAGCTACCACCGGATGCCAGCCCCTGGGGGCTGGGATCTCCAGAAACGGGGCTGCTGGCCTTACGGCAGAGCTGGCCCCTACACTCCTCCCTACCAGATTCAATATAGGGTTCAGTACCCTATAGGTACCAGATACCCGGGACTAGTACTGAGTCGCATACCTGCCACCTGTTTCCAAGTCTCCCCAGTACTAGCAAATTGAATCGTCGTTCGTGTCATACCAGCCCAGGTACCGAGTTCTCGTAGTCCCCCCTCACACGGGTCAGGACCAACTCGGTTTCTCCACCAGTGTAGAGGTCGGCGGAAAACGTCCTGGAGAAACCGGGAATCGAACCCGGGACCCTCCAACCTGCAGGCGGAAGCTCTACCGCTGAGCTACTTCCCCGTCTGACATTCTCTACCTTCCACCTACATCTGGATCGGTATAATACACAAGGGGGGCAGCTTATACCAGCTGACCAGCCCCTGAGGGCTGGTGCAACCGGAACGGGGCAGATGGCCTACCGCCATGGACTTACAGCCAGAGCTGGCCCCTACACAAGCAAGAAAAGCCTAGTTATGAGCACAGTATAGAAGTACACCATATAGGCCTAGATTTCGACAACATTCAAACCAACAACAACTAGCTACTTGTTTAGAAACCATGAGGAAATATTTCCATAATCATCTGTTTGAGGCCCTCGTTATACTTAAAAAAACTACATATGTGCTTGCAAATAATAAAGCATACCCACCAGCTAGCATGACATTAATTATCGAGAAATCAATGCGAAACAAACCTTTTGCCAAATTGAAAAAAAAAAGACGTTAATATGTTAGTGCTATATGCACTGAAAACCTAGAAGTTCTGAAACTAGTCAGCGGTGACCACTTTAGGTCCTCAAGTTGACGATACCTAAAACTACAGCTTTAGGTAGTCAAAATGATGACTTTAGGTCATCATCCTGACGACCTGAGTCATCAATATGACGACTCTGTACTGTCAGTATTGTCATCCTGATGACTCAGGTCGTCAGGATGACGACCTAAAGTCATCATTTTGACTACCTAAAGCTGTAGTTTTAGGTATCGTCAACTTGAGGACCTAAAGTGGTCACCGCTGACTAGTTTCAGAACTTCTAGGTTTTCAGTGTGTCAAATGGTAAGGAAGTGGATTCTATGATAAAATCTGTAGGAAAACTTAAATAATAAATAATGTGTAGCTTGAGGCACAAAGGTCAATTGTCATTTACCCTACTAATTAGCCATCCCCTCATTACTGACATGCAATCAATGGGGACTAATTAGAACACAGCTACTGTAAACTCTTTTTTATTTATTGCTTTTAATGATTTAGTGAGTAGTAAGCGTCATTTGACACCAATTAATCTGTGAATTAGTGACATCAGTACAATGGCATTTCCATGTTTGGCATTATGGCTGCAAAACCAGCAAGAAGTGATAAACAGCTTCTGTTGCCACTGTTTTGATCATTCCCCAAAGTTCCATCTATGAAATTTGATACCGTTTATAGCTGAAAAGGGGAAGAGTAAAACTGACAGACAAACGGACAGGCAGAGGGACAGACACGCAAAGAGAGAGACACACACAATCATACAGCCACAGACACGCCAATACGAGTAAGAACGAGGATGTAAACGGTGGGATGCCGTCAGGTAAGAGAGTAAGGCATGAATAAGTGTGAGAATGATCTATAGGCCCATAATTCCTGCCAGGTTTCAAGTCTAGTTTGATCCATTCAACTAATGAACAAATGATAGCATGGTTGATATTCAAGACACCCTTCCATGCATCTATTTGTAAAGGCCATCTTCTCTTGCACCATTTACTAATGTGCTATGTGTCAAATATGTCTCTATCCTCCTTTGCTCAAAAAGGGAACTTTGACTTTTGAAGACATCTCTTTGACACATTTTCACTACCCATGGCCCCTGGCCTATTCACTGTACCCAACAAATGTCCCCTTCAAACATCTGCAGGTAGGGGATGGGGTGCTCTAGAAGCGTGAGAGCTGCTTTAAAAGGGAGAGCCGATCCATTACGTCATTTTCCCAATTGACCAGGGACAGCTGAAGTTCAAATTGGTCCAGGCACAAAGCATTGGGTTTCAAAGTGGTAGGGCTTGGCATTTACATCCCACTGTCGTCTGTTGAGGGGGGAGGGGGTCTGTCCATGGATCGTACACAAATCTTTCAGTACTACTGGATCCTAGTGGCCTCACCAAGGCTATGGACCCCGGCTTTGTAGGGGCTAAGGTAGCCCCAGGGAGGATTCACCCCGTCTATTCAATAAGCCTGCTAATACTATAGATATGACTGGTACAGGTATAAGTTGTTTGACACTTTTTTTTTTTTTTTTTTGACAGCTTCGTAGCATCGTCTGTCTATTCGTTTTAATTAGGCATAGGCTAAAAGAAGAAAATTAATATTAGTTTAATCCAGTCATCACTATTTGAAAATGATTCTTAGAATGTACAGCACGATATAAAAGTCTCTCATAAATGTCAGTGTTACTACTAACTTTACCGTGTTGACTTCCAGCCAATGTACTTATACCAGTGAAACCCCTAGGGTGCTAAAGCACTATGGTAACCGTCATGGTCCATAAAAAGAGTATCTAAGAGGATCTAATTTTATACAGTTCTGTGTGTACATATAAGCAAATTGGTATGTAGCATGCAATCCCTCCGACTTAGCGGGATACATTATTGACCAATGAGAAAATTCCTTTCATTGACTGCCGACTTTTCAGCGTGCATTACATAACACCTGGTACCCATCAGCTCGCTGTTATCAGTCCTTATCTCACAAGGTATCAGCTTCAGCAGGGGTCGGCCCACCAAGGAACACGCTAAGGCCGGAGTGGCTACTTTACTCCTTGCTGAATAGTTGAAAACTTATCAATGGCAGTGATGACTGAATCTATGAAATAGAAACAGTGATAAACATCAAGGTACCTTTACCTTTAGAAACAACATATCGCAGTAACAGTATAATATGCACAGTCCATGGTACTGGTTTGCCATTTTTAGGGAATCTTTCAGTCAGAAAAAATATTTGGGGAAAGAGGGTAAAGGCCGGTTGGTATATAACGTTCTCCACTCAATGACCTCAATTACACTAGATAAAGTTAATCATCGCCATTACAATTATCTATTTAACATCCATATATTATTTTGAGAACAGACCTGTTACTGTAGATGTAATACTTGAGTATATGACTTTATCAGATATAATGTTTTATATTTTGATCACTTTATTATTTCATAAATACCCTGTGTAATTTATAATTCCCAATTGATACTAGATAACCCTCGGCTTCGTAATTATCGTGGTGGATATCAATTCTTTTAAACGTGAAAAAAAAATAAAGAGCCAGGAATAGTTATCAGTCCATGTGGAAAAGCTAATGGAATGCAATTCCAAATGGTCTTAACTCACAACCAAATAAAGTCTGTGGGTAGGTATTTATGATATTGTCAAGCAGCAATTCGCTATCTGATGACCAGTCCTTGGTAGAATATCAACAACTGAGTAAACACACCTGCGAGAGGTGTCATTTTTTTTCAGAGACAATGCTTATAACATTTAGCTGTAGGACAAAGAAACTTTATTATCCACGAAGCTAGATTTATTACCTTGATTATTGCTACTAGATTATCATACATTCCTTTACTACAGGCATAGACAAAAATCACTAACGCATGCCTTGCAATAATAGATTCACGGTTTATACGAAAGAATAAGGCATAGCATTGAGTAGCTATATCCATAATATTTAGATCCTGACTAATGCATTTGAAGTGCAGAAAATGTTACTAAAGGTACGCTTCCTATAGAGCTTTGACGGGATACATACTGCTTGAATCTCATAAAACCACCTTTCATATGTATACACTATACGTTTGATGACTATGTTGCCATAATTCACCACTACATGGCTTTATGAGACCTAATACTAGAGCTAGTAGTTCCCGGTAGCAATAGGTGGTGTGCTAAAAGGTCTATACATACACCATATAATTATGTATATGAATAGATCTAAATATATAGTGTATGTACTATGAATATCACCTCGCTGTTTGCTATAGCCATGTATATATCCAGTTTAAATGAACTGTGCACCGGCCAGTGCAAATGTTTATGAATTTAAACCTTATATTCTGCCAGCACATACTGCCCTATATGTGAAATTGAACAGCTTGACATTGGGTCCACTGGGTATATAGTTTATTCAGTAACGGCCATACTTATGCAAGGTAAAGCCTGCGTTATAACCTTTGTTTCAATATCCTTTTCTGGAGGTCTTATGCACAGAATAGTACCTGCCCGGCAGAATGCAATTTAGGTTATGGAAAGGGTGTCTCCCTTTTGATTAAACTTTAAAGTGTTGGCCATAGATTATTAACTACAACAGTGGCCTGGTTGTACTATGAGTACGTGGCCTTTCAAGTTCTAGGTGATTCACAATTGTCATTATGATGAATATAGTAGTGAGCAGTACTTAATGAATGAATTCGATTCACACCATTATATTCAAGATGTATTGAGAGGCCTGTTTCTACTCAATTAACTTTGAGAATATAAGATTAACGTCATGTAGAACATGCGTGTAGCACAGTATCTTAACGTTGATCTAGGTGGTAGAAATTCGCATATTGTCTGGTACCATGTCAATATGAGCTACAGTAACGCCTCCAGGGACTTGGAGTGCCAAGGCATGGCCATTCACACAGTCTTATTGCTGGTTCGTCCTTAGTTGATTACCAGCCTTTCAAAATTCAGCCACTTTTAATCATTGTACACACATTGTAAGCTATGTACACGGTACACAGCGTCTATAAGGCCACTCTGAGGAGGTCTGGACAGAAGGGCTTTGTTTAGCCTCAAATAAGGCACTTAGGGCTGCATGCAAACACTGGAGTACACTAACACTGGAGGCCTTGCCTATAGGCTTGAACACTGACTCCAATGCTGAGGATCCAAAGGATCAAACCTGCCATCTCCTGGTGGGAGTAGCAGGTATTTAGCTCTTTCTGGTATCTCTAGGCACGGCCTGTTGGGATTGGATCCTAGGAAACGCCCCTTTTTCTAGGATAGGTCATAGGCACTTGTCTGTAGTTGATCTGGTAAATGTGATTTTATTTGTGCTATCCATGAATTTGGTGATAAAGGGGCTGGAGAGGTGTGACTAACACCATGCGCCATCAGACAATAATGCACAATAAAAGAGAGTATGGTATGCACTGAAAACCCTCCAGATCTTTAAACTCGTCAGATTGAGGACCTATGGTCATCAGAAGAGATACAGAGAGAGGGCAGCACCTTACAGGGAGTGAAATCCCTTAGTCTACATCTCCCCAGTATGAGTCTATGGCATTATGTTGACAATATGTAATAAATACACAAGGTGGCAGGTATGTGCCACTCATGTTTGATGATTAGGCCCTCAGTTTTCAACTGAAGGTCTTCACCGCTGAGGACTTTAGGTGCTCAAGTTGACGATACCCAAATCTACAGCTTTGGGTAGTCAGATTGAGGACCCAAGGTAGTCAGCACCAAGGTTGTCACCCTAACAACATTATGTAATCAGTTTGACTACCTTGGATGAGTGTGTTGACCTTAACCCATCAGGTTGACTACCCTGGGTGCTCAATCTGATGACCCTAGGTTGTAGATTTGGGTATCGTCAGTCTGACGACCTTGGGGCTTTCAGTGTGCCTTGAATCGTAACACAATTGACTTTCACTACATCGAGGTATGTGCTTCAATATTATCTCTGCAATTCTCTTTTTAGATACATGTAAGTAACAATCTGTGTTGATTGTGATCTGTCTCTGTCTCTGCCCCCTCTCTCTCTCTCTCTCTCTCTCTCTCTCTCTCTCTCTCTCTCTCTCTCTCTTATAGAATAATGTCTAATGATGAGCTAGATCTGTTACACTTTTTTCCAAATTCTCTATGATTATTAGCCCTATCTCCCCTATCATATATATTGAGATGGCCCCAGTTCCTTGAGTACGTCCCAAAATATTGGAGCACTAGGGGGCCAGCTGGTGGTCTATGTATCAGTTTCCCCCACCACTTACCTGGTCTTAGTGTGCCATCCTGGGCTGTTACCTACACCCTCCTCCAGTCCTTAAAGCTGCACCTGGTAAATCCACCTATATCAGGGGCTGTTGGCCTCAGACTTAACTCCTCCTACAGTGTCTGGGTGGCCTGGAGGAGCACTGCCTCAATAAAGGCTGGTAGAGTATCTCTGTATGTAGGGATGCACACACAACCCAGTCAATGTAAAGCACTCCCCACCAAAACACACTAAGCACTGTCTCTCTCCTCCTCCACAGGCCTCTCTCTCTCTGACAGGCCGGCTCTGCTACGGTCTGAGAACATGTGCCTGTGTTTTCATTTGGCTCAACACCCGAGCGCCGCCGAGTGAGTGTCGGAGACACCCGAAGGCAAGATCGAGCAAGGACCTGGTTTGGACTGGTAGACCTGAGAGGAGTAGTCAGCATGTAGCGAACCAGTGGTTGGTCATTTAATCGTAACTTTTAATGGATAGTATAGAGTTCCGAAGGTTTTCTTTAGTGAATGATTCTGAAAGTCCTGTACACGTAATAGGTTTTTTTATCTTTTATCACATCATCATTGCCAATAGGAATAGGGGTTACAACATCTATCTGCTGGATGCTTGCAGCAAAATATCCCAACTATCACTTGCCAACTAAGATCCAACAATATTATGGCGATGAATTTCAGAAATTAACGTGTTGCAGCTACGCCAAACATTCTATACATTTTTCTTATAGTTTTGAAAGACTTAATAAATTGAATGTAAGGTTTGGCATGAAGGAAAATTGACATCCCAAGCCACTGTTAACATGGTGGGAAACATGACCCCCCCCCCTCGATTGGATCTCTGTTTAATAATGTATTGTGACACGAGGCAGCATTACTGCAGTGTGATATAATGCGCCCCCTAATATGAATGGACTGGCCACACATTACAACGTGACATTAGACTGAAACACCTACTGAGGGGGGGGTACAGTGTGATCTTAGACTAGGCCCTATCTGAATGGACACAATGTGACCCTAGACCCCGGCCCCTAGACTCCTTACTGATGTGGCACAATATGTGGCCCAAGGGGGGAGAACGTGCCTCTGGGGGGGATTTTTAGTACTGGTTTTGGCCACCAGGGGGTAGTATATGGATAAAACACTGACAAATATGCTAAAAATAGCTTTAGACCAATTTTTTATAAGGAATCCAGTGGTATGCTTAAAATCATTCCATCTCCACTGAAAATGTTCCATTTTTGGAATGTTGGTTGCCATGGAAACATAGGAAATTGGTAGATAAGGCTATTTCTGGTTGCCATGGAAACCACTCCCCTATTCCAATTAGGAATTTTTGCCCAAATTTTTTTTGAAAATCCCTCAGGAACCCAGAACCGAAAACAGAGCTATAAAATTCCCTCTAGAACCAATTTTATGACAAAAACATCACATTCCTTTGGTTATTTTTTCGCAAAACAGTATATTTTGCATTATTAGTGTTTATGTCAGGATATAATGCATTTAGAGCTTATTTCCCATTTTCAGTTGTACACACCAACCTATGTTTGACAAGCAATTACAGCAAAACTACTGGGGATATTTTAGCTCAAGATATCTCATTTTAAAGCCCATGACGTAAACCTTAAAAAGCCATTTCCCCCCAGGAGGCATGTTTTCCCTCACCTGGCCACATATGATTCTACACTGGAACCCCTGATATCGTGGCACACTGTAATCTTAGACTGGAACCCCTCCTAAAGAGACTCAATTTGCGCCTAGACCAGGATCCCTACTGAAGGGACAAAATCTGAGCCTAGACTTGAACCCCTACTGAAGGGACACAATCTGAGCCTAGACCTGGGCTCACATTGACACCACGGCATGTACAACTGAGGGCGCAATGTGTCTCTCATCTGTAGCTCCAACTGGGAGGGACAAACTGTGTCCCTCTTTATCCCCTACTGATGTATGAAGTGTGATCAGGAACGCCATTGTCCTCTGCTGGCTACTCTATCCTACTGTTAATGCAAATAGTGTCTACTTACATGATATGGATATGATATGCCCACTATAAATCTCTCCTTCTGGGGGCTATTCCCTTCGCTGGATGTCCAGTAGGCTTATCGTATGTCTAACTTTATAACCATGAATCTGAATCTTCTGGTGGGTGCAGCCATCTTGGCACCCATCACGATGGACTAATGGGTGGCAAGGATGGACTGCAGCCGTGCCTTATAGGACCAGTGTGTTTTCTTAATTATAAACTAGTATAATGCTGGTCAAAATCAAGGCCCAGCTGCGTCCTCTGGCATTGCTTTCAACTCGGGGTGCACATATGACGCGAGGTGCGGACATTATCTAGAAGAAGCATCAAAGTAAGGAACAGGCCATAGTCTGACGTCGGAGTCAAATGTTGCTTTCATCCAACGTAGGGTATTCATTGCAGCCGGTCATATGATAGTGTTATTATTAAAGTGATAACCTATAATAAGCCCTGTGAATGGAGCCATTGAACAGAAAAACACAACCTCTGATACCACGAAGGTCATTCTCTTGTGATGTCTATTAACAACATCATACTGCAAAAGCAAACGGTATCTAAAATAAACATGGTTGTTATATACGCCAATGCTCACCTACTAGATATCAAACATATAATGCCTATCAAGTAGACCTATCTAAAATCAGAGACCCTATCAAATATACGTATTGATTACGGTATTTGTAAATACAATTCTGGTATCATTTATGTCTATTCTTAGCTCTATGATTACGCCTGTGTTTAATCGACATGTGTTTATACTACTACCAAAGCACATCATAATAAGACGAACCTGTTGTCGGAGTTATTGTTAGGTCATGTTCTTTTAATTTCTTGGATTACAGCAGCGCTGGTGAGATTTTAGTGAGTTCGGGGTCCTTCATCGCTTTATTTTATAAGGATTTCACGGGTTGTGACACTTGTGGAAAATGCACTCAAAATATCCTTTATTGACAGGGTGGTCTCCGTGGTGGTCTAATATTGACAATTGCATTGATGCATATCTTGTCCCTTTATCGTTATGATGCATCTAGGATCTCACCAGGATGCCATATGGGATGAATACAGACGCTCCTTTTTGCTAGTACAATTGCATCTTTTGTACCTGGAAATTGCTCAAAAAAGGAGGGTGCATCCCCTCTGTATGGACCGCGCCCCCTCCTTTTCCAAATTCTGGATCCGCCACTCCTGAATGGCGACCATGATGTATTAATACATTAGTGGTCTTTGAACCGTTAACTCCTCACGAATGACTTGTTGTCTCAAGGTTTCAATCAAGTTTTACCATCAATGATCATGATTCAAAAGTTCATCCCATACTATATTGCCCCACATTGGCAGATCCCGGGGAAGGTATTAGCGAGTGAGTGAGTGAGTAATAGATGTTTAACGCCATTTCGACAGCTAAGGTCATATTCATGGCTAGAACGACATTACACAATTTCAGAGGAATGTGTCAGTGCCCACGCATATGTGCACCACACACATCCTGAGGGGATAGGAAAGATGAGAAGTAGTCCCTTTTAAGTGGGCTAGGGACGCCCAAAAGGTATTAGCCTCACATTAATAGATTAAGGAGAAAGCTCGCTGCATCTTGTAACCCAGCTCCTAAAGGCCTAGCCACAGTCTTGTTCTATCTTACTCAGGAGGTTATTTTTCATGCACTATGATCATACACAGCCCTACGATTTGAAACCCTATTGTTATTCCTATGGATATTTTGGTATCGAGGTGCAGTCGTAGAATGGTAAGAAATAACCTGAAGCTCATCTCGGACTGTCACAGGAGACACCAATCCCCAGGAGGCACCTGCCACCACAAGTAAAGGGCATTATCCTCCACCCTCCTCGCTTGTGTTAACGGTAATTGGAAATTACAGACAACATATAACAATACCTCAGGTAGGGAGTGCACACGAGCACGCTCAGGAAGGGCCTTGTTGATATAGGAGGAGTGCCTTAAAGTGACGTTAGAAGCACAACTTGCAGCAAAGCAACAGCAGATGTCCTATGTTTTACATCTTTATTTAAGATTTCAAATGACTAGAATTCCCAGTTGAATGTCAATTATTGCTTCATTGTGAATGCCGAATACTCATTTATTGATGCTGATTCCCCCCTCATGGAAGCTGAGTCCTCCCCTTAGCATATGCCTTGAAGGCTGGCCGGATTCCTTTGGGTCTATGTACCAGGTCACAAATTATAGAAGGTTTGCATATGACAAAATTGGATGTATTCCAGCTCCTACACTTAGGATTTTAGTTTCTCCCCTAATTCTTTTGGCTCAAAATGTAGGGCTCATTGAGATCTTCATGTTACATATGGGTTTTGATGGTCCAATATGCATATTCTGGGCACCAGGGGGTTAAAATAGGCCCAAAATGACCAATTTTGTAGGGAAAAATCAATAAATCTGACTTTTCTCATAATCTTTCTAAAAAAATTGACAATAGGAATGGGTCCTTCCATTTATGACCACTGAAATCTGAAGGGAAACTGAAATTTTGGACCTAAGATTACCTTCCGAGGGGCAGTTGGTCTATATTTTTTGAGAAATTAACTTTTTGTAAAGTAGTTTGTCTGGGCAAAATTTTTAGGGCATATGACCCCCTCCTAAAATATCTATGATATATGGGTTAATTTTCTGTGCTAACATTTAGAGTTAGTCCCATGCTAAAGTAATCTGGAAAAATAATTGGAATTGCTCCATTATCTTGGCTGTGAGCAGGCCATGAGTTTTTTTTTCAACCAGACAGCCCTTTTTTGGGTGTCTTCCCGAAATAGCACATTCCTTCTCATCCTGGCTGGGGTTTACATATTTAACTATATTAACTATGTCAGTTATTTACCCCCCACATATATCTAAGTGCCATACTGTAAACCAGATAAATGTGGTCAGATGAGGGGAAAGGGCCCTCCCTGCAGGATTTTTAGTACTGGATTTGGCCACTAGGGGAGCTACAAAGGCTAGGAATGTGAAAAATAGACCAAAATTAGCTTTTATGTACTTTTTTACACAAAAAAAAACATGGTTTTCTAAAAAAAGTTCCGGTCTATTTGGAATGTTAATGGAACGTTTTGAATTCAAAAGAAGGCCTAAATAAGGGTTTTCAGGGAAAAGTGTTGCCATGGCAATAAAAATTATATTCCAAATAGAAAAATAAATAATGTCAACCGATAGAACGATTCATGGAGATTCATACACTGAAAAAAGCATAAAGATACCACTTCTAGCTCCAAATCTAAACCCAAATGTATGGAAAGGAATGGTCATTTTTTTATCGATTATTTAAATCATTATGCTAATTAGATGCCTGATTTGATTAAAACAATGAATGATAGAGCTTATTGGCTGCATTGATAGAGTCATGTCATTCCATTTTCGTGAAGCAATATCTCCAAGACTAGAAGGGCTATCTACAAGTGTTGTACCTCATTTTAAAGCTGATAACATCAATTTTAAATTTCATGTTTAACCTCAGAGGACCCTTTCCCCTCATCTGTCCACAAATTATCCCTCATGGTTTGGAATAGCAGGGGAAAAAGTCTAAAAAATGTCTTGCCGAATGACATGTCTTGCCAGATGACATTTTAGTTGCATGCTATGTTGAGTGGTTTGTTTCCTAAAGATATTATCATCATACCTCCATGGAAATCTCTAGTCTGGACCATTCTGACCTGTAGATTATAAAAATTGTATTAGCATTTATGTCAGATGTGTTCTTCTCATCATAGAATGCGTTCTTCTTATCATAGAATGAACGTTCTTGTGATAAACCTTTATTGCGATTCTGTGAATCTGTCTTTCCAAATGACATTTGAGGTACAGCCATGGTGAGGGCTTGGTTTCCTAGAGAAATTATCGTCATACTTCCATGGAAATCTCTGGTCTGGACCATTTTGACCTGAAGATTATGGAAATTGTATCCGTATTTATGTCAGATGTGATCTTTCTATCCTAGAATGAACGTTTTTGTGATAAACTTTTATCACAATTCTGGGAATCTGTCTTTCCGAATGACATTTGAGTTACATGCCATGTTAAGGACCTCGATTATGAGGTGTTCACATATTTTTGGCCCATTAAACCTATATACCACCTGAAAGTACACATGGTGGGCATTGTCTTCCACACTTAAAAGTCACTACCTAAGACTGTGTCACTTTTATGTATACCAGCAAGTTTTGAAATTTCCTGAACCAGGAATTTCGAAGAATTCAGTGAAAATGCCATTTCAGGTCTGAAGAAAAAGGATCCAAGTGTAGGACAAAAGTCCAAGTCCTTCAGCTGCAGCTCTCTGAATCCTACCCTTAGACCCAGTAGTCAAAAAAAGTTAACATAAAAGTTGACCAAATACATTAAATAATTAATTTTTCATGGCTTAAGGGAAAATGACCCCCTAATGTCATTCGGCAAGACACCTTTTCAGGGTCTGCCGGAGTACAGATGTTCAGGGTGTTGCCACAGCAAGGGATTTCATATTTAACTGAAAATATTTTGTGGGTAGTTACCCCAACACCTATACATTATCCACAAAAAATATCACCAATTCAGTGCATGATGCCAACCCTTCAGGAGTTGACCAACCAGGTAGTGTCAGCATGATGCATAAATGCAGCTCCGGCAAGTAGATTCACCAGTGCTGTATGCATGCATCATGCCGTCCCAATGCCGTGGTACATTCAAGCACTGCGCATTGAAGGCTTAATGATGCTGATTCTTCCCTTTAAAAACACATGAACACAGTTTTCTCCAATGTGGATACGTGGTGTGGCGGCTTTGGGAGTGGTCATTATTTATCAACGGGTGGGGGTGGTGGTGGTGGGTTTTCGTGCAGACAAGCAAAATTTTTTGCACCCCCCACCCCCCCCCCTCAATGGCAGATAAAATCATCTTTTGGGCCCCCCCCCAGGCCATAGGCGCGGAGAATTTTTGCATCCCTCTTTGATCTATAGCAGCGCACTGGCTTTTTTGCTAAAATCAGGGTAAATCTTTTTAGCCCCCCCCCCTCAAGAGGGGTCAACATTTTTTTAGTCCCCCCCTTGGGAGGAGTCTGAAACTTTTACACCCCCCCTCAACCCCCCCTCTGTTGATAAATAATGACCACTCCCTTAGCTCAGTACAACAAGGGCACGACCTGGATTCAGAGACACGTATTCCATTCTTTTTATTCACGGCATGCATAACTAGTCGCTTTACCCTGTATTTCAAATGCTTTTTACGAGTTTTAGTTTGACAAGAGATTGTTATCTATGCATATTTTAGATTGCCCAATGAACATAATTCATCGTCTGATTGCTGGTTATGGACTGCTAGGAGAATAAATATAAGCTATAAATCAATTCAATATGCATTACTCATGTATCTAAAGGCTTATAGTGAATAGATGTATCATGCTCATTGGTCGTCATGATACATTCATGCAGCCCCAGTGAGTAACTCGCCAGGCTATTCAGAGTTGAAACACTCGATTCTGAAGGGTGAGTATGACCACTGATGATGTACCCATGTCGACCAATGGCACTTATGTATTAGCGGCTCCAATGGGGTTAAGCATGGCGCTTTAGTAGAACTCATGAAGCCCATTTGTCACCATGATGCATGAATGCAGTCCTCTTATCTAATTGGCAGATTACGAGTGTATCAGCCCAGTTGTATCCATGCACCATGACAGCACTGGTGTGAGCAAGATACAAAAGAAAAATGCTACTAGTACCCCAGGATGCAAGGATATTTTCTAAAGCACAACCCATCTAAAATAATCATATCTTTCTTTTCTAACTGGTGAGATTCATGTATAGAATCCTAGTTGGGTGCCTCCAAAAAGCAGGAACACGTGTTAACTAATTTAGACAATTTTGAACTAATGTAATCATATTGATCAAAAGCTAGTGACAATAGGCAAAAATATCATAAAAGAACAGAACCCAGGTAGCATCACAGTGCCTCACAACTCAAGCTAGGTGACAACCTTATAAGCTAGGAATAGAGTATTGTCATCTATTACAGAATTCAAACGGGATTTCGGCTGATATGTCATATCTAGATATATCTGGGAATGTTTAATTAGTTAAAAGTTTTAAAGTTCGTTTCTTCGGCGCGAGAGTATATATGGTCCGGGGTTGGTATCTCGAGAGGATCGAGAGAAAAACGTTTATCCCAAAATGTCATCAGAGACCAGAGTTCAGAACAGTGCCCCCACCTGGTGTAGACTGGAAGAATTACGTCAATCCAACTTAGACTCCTTCTTTTGCTGGACGCCCAATCGTTTTTTCAACGGTTTCTTTTTCAAACCAATTTTCAACCAAATAAAAACATTTTAGTACATGTTTTGAAGGTGGTTTTCTTTTTTAAATTAATTAAGTTTTTTGGCAAACTTGGGAAAAAACACGTTTTTTAACGTTAAAAAACGTTTTTTTGCCAAGTGGGCGGGTTGCAATATCAATGTTATAACATGATGACTCATCACTGATTAGTTATGTGTGTACAGAGACAACCTCATGATGTCGTCAAGTGCTTGCAGGCTGCAGCATAAGTACCAGGCACACAAACCGTAATATGGACTAATAGAATGGTATCTCACATTGTCTTGTCCTTTGTTAATTGCTACCTGACAAAACCTTGTATATATGAGTGATTCATAATTGAAGTTACCTTAACATAAGTACACCTATACGTCAATTCAGCCACATTACTTTGTTTGCCGGCAGATACCCATAAAAAGAAACAATCACAAACTGTAACTGACGCTATTTACAGAGAGTATGTCAAACTAGGGTCAATCGGTTATTGGGTCTACTGCAGTTAGGCAGAACAGAGGAGTGGTGATGGGGTGAATGAATTACTGATTGTTACTATCTATAGCGTGAGTTACAGTTACTAATTGTTACTATTTATGGGTCTCTGTGGGCAAACAAACCAATTAACTGAATCGACCTTTGGGTGTATGTCAGGTAAAGTGATTATGTCTCCCATTGGTAATTATTCTAAATACATGGGAATTCTATCTCTGGGCCATATTCCACATGTGAGATGATGTGATTCATTCACTAATGTGATACATAAAATATACAGGGTTCTTTGTATATTTGTCTAGCAACGTATCATCCAATAAGACTGAATATTTTGAGAGGACCATACTCTTGGTATAGCTACCTAACCATGTGTTGGCAATGTTTGCCCGCAGCTAACCACCCTGTGAAGTAGCAGAGCCCTAGCTGTAACCCACGCTATGGGACTAGCTAGCAGGCCAGCCAAGTCTAGTGGGTATGACTTGGCTGGTAACAGATCCCACTCAATCCAGGGGGGTCGAAAAACAAGTCATTGTTTCAGGCAGTATGGGGAACTGGGAGATTCAAGCAATATCCTATGTTTAAGTATAGACATTTTACTTTGTAAATTCACTTACATTGTTGCCTGTCAGTCCAATGAAACTCTGCTACATATCCATTTGCAAAATGTTCCCTGGTCACAACTTATCCTCTGTCACTCTGTGGAGCTGAGATGCTAGCCTTACCCCCTCCCCTACAGGGGGAGGTAGTGCTGCCTCAGACTGGTCTAGTACTGCCACCACACTTCACTGATTGTGAGATAGGGTGGTTAGCAGTGGGCAAACATGTTCAACCCCCATACCTAGAGGTCACTACTGGTGTGAATCAGGTGTCTCCATCTGCCTAAAGTGGTCAGAAATGCAAACAAATATGCACTACAGCACACTATACAGTCCAAGGATGGCCAGCTTGGATCAAGGATTTTGATAACTGGGACACCTTTGAGGCTACAACAATTATACAGTTAAGTATGTGAAACTATAAGAGGTGCAGACAACCACAATAAGGCATTACTTTACACATCAACTCACCTTATTGGCCAAGACTAGGTTGTATATGCCTCAAACTCAGTGACCTTCCCAGCCCCCCCCCCCTGATAGTAGGGGACACTGTACCATACACACTAGGTACGGGCGATGTAAATTGACTAGCTATGGGATGCTATGCGGGCAAACAAACCAATGAAATGAATTGACATTTGGATGTATGCCAGGTAAGGTGACTATGTCTCCCATTGGTATTTTTCTTAAATACATAGAAATCCTATCTCTAGGTCCTCATCCGACATGTTAGGTCATGTAAATCATTCACTAATGAGATATATAAACTAAGTTAAGTTGTATAAACGTAAGATCCTACCAATATTTGACTATGCTGATATCATATGGGACAACCACCAAGCAACATATGCCCAAGATTAACAATTAATCCAGAACAGGGCAGTAAGAATTGCCTACAAGGTTAGGTTAGTAGAGAACCCTTGCACTCTACTAATGAGCTTCGTGATATGAGTAAATGTAAGAAATTGGAAGATACAATATTCAAAGTCAACCAAATGCTATTGATGTTAAACCCAGGCATACTAGACAGCAATTAGGCCTGAATGTGCTTGGTTTTATGTGTTACTCACACTGCAATGGCTGTTTTGGCTGATGTAGGTTGGCAAGGGATATTCTTTTTTATAACATGACTTCTGTGATTTTGGGTGCTTTTTCTGGATATTCCCGTTCTGATACCTGTCGATATTGCATGTTCTAGGAGTGCTGATATCATGGATATCGCTACTCCTAGGAGTGCTGATATCCATGATATCAGCACTCCTTACATGTCCTTACATGTCATATGTTACATGTTAAAACCTACGAAATTTTGATTGCCAGGGTAGGGGTCGAACCTGCACTCTACTGATCCTAAATCCAACTCCCTATGCAGTGCGCCACAGGGACTGATGAGAAATGTTTGGTTAGAACCAGGTCTCTATAAGTCATTGATGTGATACAAAGCCTGGCAAGGTCACTCACATATAACTACTATACATTCAAAGTGTGAAAATACCCTGCAGTCTGGGTTTTGACCCCCCCCAGCTTTCTCACTGCTGCTCCCATAACCGCGATGACTGCGGGAGCGTTCAGACCAAACCAACCGCTGCCGGGCGCCGAGGTGTGTGTACCGATGGTATAGTGGTTAGAGCATTGCGCTCAGGGCTGAAGCGTTGGCGGGACGAGTCCTGGTCCCGGCAAACATTTCTTTTTTCGCCACAAGTTTTGATATCCTAAGATACACTGAATTTGGTGCCCGTTAGCCCATTCATTACTCTCTTAATACATTTGCTGTATAAAAAAAAACAGATCAGCAAAGAATCAGCCCAACCAGCATTATATGAACCAGCTCTTCATGCTGTTGACAAAATAATACTTTCCCAAGCTATACGGTAGTGATCCCAAAATGACCAACATTCCCGTTCAATTTCTCAGCCTTATTCTCAGAGTTATTAGAGAGACAGGGGTTTGCATATGCAGTAGAGAATCAATATAAAATACCTAACATTCTGGGTAATTAGTAAGGAAAAAAAGGTGTGTATACATAGGTGATTAACAGTAATTATTGAAGGAAATGTGTTTCTATGTACTGAAAAAAAAACAGATTAAATAAGTCTTGATGCGCTTGAGCAGAGAATTCAAAACAGATGTTTAAAATTTTGCCTGAGACTCCCTGTGTTAAAGTTTACTGATTTTATACATTATACTACTTATGAAAGAAGACACTATCATGCCAGAATTATCAGAAGTCCAAAATACCAAGATGTCGTTGAACAAATTTGATGGGAGAAGTTAACTTTGATACACATGATCTCTTTGTTCAAGATTTTTGACTAGTTCATTTTGACTTTGACCTTAACCTTCAGCCATTCACACCCATCATTTCTTTTCCAGGAGCTATATTGAAAAATCATATTTTACAGAATTTCCCCATAAATGCCAGCTTGGCATCATTTGCATTTGTTATTTGGATCTCATTTTTCAAATTCCTCACTAACATACAGTGTTTCCTTCATAGCGAGGCCAGGTTATCTGCATACCAGATTGACATCAAGAGTGTAATGTTAACAATACCCACTTTACCACCCAAAACCATACAAACAACTTTTTGTCTGGCCCTACATAATGTTGACGTGATATAGAGATTTTTTTGTTTCAAAATGTCGACAGATTGTGTTACAAAATGTCCAAAAAGCACCCAGTCTCCACACCAACCATCACAAAGTGTCCATGTGGGTAAATTGTACTTTGTTAACAAAATGTAATTTGTGGACACTTTGTGAATATATACGGTAGACAAAATATATTTTGTGGGCACTTTATGCCATTTGCCTTGGACAAAATGTATTTTGTGGATATTTTGTGATCATGATCGGTGGACACTATATGTTTTGTGGACACTTTGGGTTGATAGGTTGTGGACAATTTGTGATTTGTGGACATTTTGTTCAAGTTGAGTGTGCAGAGTGTGTTTTTGTGGATACTCTGTGGTAAAATCTTGTGAACTAATGGTGTTTTTGGACATTTTGTGATGAAAGTATGTGGACAAACCATGTTTTGTGGACACTTTGTGAGGATGGGTTGTGGACAGAGTGTATTCTGGGGATACCTTGTAGTTGTTGACTGTGAAATTGTATTTTCTGGACACTCTGTAATAATAGTCTACGGAAAATACATTTTTTGTGGACACCTTGCGCTGGGTCCTTGTGGACAAAATGTGAAAAAATGTCATGTGGACAATACGTGTCGCGTGGCTAAAGTGAAGCACAACAGGGGGTGTGTGTGAAATCTTACTACGAGCTGTCCCAATCTGCTTGTTGAGTAATGACTCACTAACAAACACACAAGTAGAAATGAAAACATTGAAACATGAAAAATCATTTTGTTCCATTCTTTATAAAGTGGGCATCAGTCTCCAGCTGAAAAATATTTGTGGACATATTTGGACTAGATTCACCGACCTCCAGATCAATAGTCCAGTGCTCTTCCTACTGAGCTAACTGGGCAGTTGTGATAGTCATAGTTAAAATCTTAGAGGGATAGCTGGACGGGAGGCACTATTACTCATCACATTGAATAGGGCTTAGTCCCGATGCCTCAATGTGTTATATTAACTAAGTAATGTATGGGCTAACAGGCACCGAATGGCATGTATCGTAGGATATCGAACGAGTGGCCGCAGGCCACGAGTTTGATATCCTACGATACATGCCATGAGGTGCCTGTTAGCCCATACCTTACTAAGTTTATTACACGATTAATCAATAAAAAATCAATAAATAATCAATAAAATATCAATAAAAATAAGTTGAAAACAAAAATCCTTCTCCGGGACGCGAAGCCTGCCATAGTACACACAGCTCAGCGCCCGGCAGCGGACAGCGACAGCCCCGGTCTCAGCTAGCCTTGGCAGCGGCACACGGTGAAAAATAGTGTATGTACACGATCGGTACACGTCTCGCTGCTATGTTTGTGTATAAAATACACCTCCTCGCCCGGCAGCAGACAGCGACAGCGCACACGGCGAAAAAAGATGCCTCTCGCTGTTATGTTTGTGTATAAAATACACCTCCTAGCCCGGCAGCGGACAGCGACAGCGCACACGGCGAAAAAAAGGTGTGTCTCGGCCGGGATTCGATCCGCGGACCCCTCACGGCTGAGCGCGACGTGCTAACCGCTAGACCACCGCGTCTCCTCCTTCAGCGGGTGTCTCGGCTTGGATCGATTTGAATGTGTCCTTTGGTTATGTATACACGAACGCCTCGGCGCCCGGCTAGGATTCCTTTGTTTGGTTTAGTTCTAGCCAACATGTGACATGTGACATGTGAAATGCTATTTTCCTGATAGCCACTTTCATTATATCATACTGAAGGTTGCCTTCAGTTAATACTACTTGGACCCTGCTGAAAGCAGTACTGAAGTGAACTCATGTGACTCATAATTAGAGCGGGTTTTATTTCCTATAACCAATACGAGTTTTATCTTGGATATTGACTGTGATAACAATCAATTGTAAAGCACAATCAATCATACTATGATATTAGAATAACAAAATACCTGTGGGTAAATTACATGAAAATTTGATATAGTTCTACCAATGTAACAGAGAAAGTTCTGTTTTTCATTCATCACACATGACAAACATCAGTTGTCTACAAACTTCCATTAGCATGGTTTTTATATCATATTAATTTCCTAAATCGATTTTACTTGAATAAAATGTCCGCATGTTATAATGCTAACTATGCCCTCTTCCACTGAGAATACTGATACAGCACACACCTACGAATAGTTCAGTCATAACTTACCAGTTCTTTCAGGAGCACTGCACCAAAGAAAAATACAAAATAACATTTAGAAAATGTAATTGCTCATGCATCATTCGGGGTTCAAAAACATTGAATGTTTCCAATGAGGAAGTATTATATTGTGTATTGTGATAGATCTACATGTAATTTTAACAAAAAATTCCCCCAGAACACGGTTTTGTTTTTAACCTCCGTGTCATGCAGCTAAAATTTGGGAACTTAACTTTATTTTATAGATGAGCTGAATAAAATGTGACAAAGAAAAATTCATATCAAACCAAAGTTATTATCATGCATATAGTCATTAAATTCTGATTGGACTAACAATTATTATATGTGTGAAGAACATTGATCTTACCTTCAGCCCTGCGTTCCTCCTCTGAAAAATCATTAACCAAATTTTAATGGTGTTATGTTGAAAATAAGGTAACAGGACAGTGGTCTGTCTGATTTCCTAAACCAGAAGTAGCTTAGCGGTTACATATGAAGAAATATATATGTAAAACTGAACGTGTATATATTCAAAACTTTTAGAACCAAGCATTAGCGGGAACACTTTGATAAATTACATCTATGCGGGTGACTCTATTGGCTTGACATGGATCACTTTTTTACACGTATCCCACTCCTATTACAATACTGGCACAAGCGAGGTGTGTCTCGGCCGGGATTCGATCCGCGGACCCCTCACGGCTGAGCGCGACGTGCTAACCGCTAGACCACCGCGTCTCCTCCTTCAGCGGGTGTCTCGGCTTGGATCGATTTGAATGTGTCCTTTGGTTATGTATACACGAACGCCTCGGCGCCCGGCTAGGATTCCTTTGTTTGGTTTAGTTCTAGCCAACCAGCTCTCGTCAGTCCCTGTGGCGCAGTGCATAGGGAGTTGGATTTGGGATGTGAGACTGCAGGTTCGATCCCTACCCTGGCCTGGAAAATTTCGTGGGTTTTAACATGTGACATGTGACATGTGACATGGAGAAGGAGTGCTGATATCCACCTCAGAGAGTGCTGATATCCACCTCAGAGAGTGCTGATATCCACCTGGGATCTGCTCATAAGGGGTCGCACAATATGCAGGAATATCAGAACTGGGATATCCAGGAAAAGCACTGTGAGTCACAGAAATCGTGTAATAAGATGTGATAACCAATAATGCATTCAGCTTCATATCTAAACCATCATCAAATGAATCTATTTAATTCAAAATATTCATATGATTATGGCTGGGTGTACACATGATACTCATTTCACATTAAAATACATCTTAGATATTTTGAGACAACCAATGGCTATATTATAATTGTTATATCACTATTTCAAATTATAAAAGTTGGAAATATCACACAAAATTAGGCACAGTCAATTCATGTTCATGGTCGACATTTTAATTCTGAAGAGGCGGAAGTAATACAATCAATTATGAGTGTGGGTTTTAAATGATCAACGTTTCAACTTCATTAAGAAGTTTTCATCAAGATTTCAAAAGATCTGATATTGATTGTTTTATGTTGTTTTCTCATTGTTGCGGTAGACATGGTACGTCTACATGAGCTACGGTCAATACATTTATTCAAAAACAGAATATCCACTTGTTGAATAACGATTATAATTCACGAATAAGAGTTTTGAATGCCCAATACTTCATATATGGAACATAAAAACATGCTTACTGCTGTATTCAAACAAGTTAGAAAAGCATTACGAGACACAAAGGACATAGTATTAGTGTCAATTTGGTTTCTTTATTGTCTTTAATTATAGAGAAAGAAGGATTCGAAAAAGGACTCGAATATGACATAACTATGATATTATGTGGTTTGATAATATTGATACAGAGATACAGGAGTGAGCACAATTAATCACTGGGTGTATCACAATCTGGATGATGGTTGTGACTTTTGACACAAGTTAATGAATTTGAAAGAATAATAAAACTTTCTTTAAACTTTGATGTTTGAATTAAACTTATGAATTTATTTTACAATTTACTTCTGGGAACCTTCTGTGATCACTTCTGTGACTTCTTGAGCTGAAAAAAGAGAATTCAAATATTATTATACCACAGTAGGCACAAAGAAAAACAGGACCTTTTTTATGTGTTGCATACAATTGGTGGATATATATAGGAGGGGGGGCAGGCTGTAAGCATTATAACAATGTGGCTTGGGGAGAAAATACATGCCTTCGATGGGGGTAGCTTTTTAAAGTCCAAGTTATATGATTTGCAATGAGATATCTTGGGCTAAAATATTCTGGTAGGGTGGCTAGGTAGTTATGTAGGAATTGCTTCTCAACCAAGGGTTGGTATACATGTGCAACTGAAAATGGAAAATAAGCTCTAAATGCATTATATCCCTTCATGATCTGATAATGCTAAATTTGTTTTTGTATTTGTTTATTGGCATTTATACATGGGCGATTTTTATAAATTGTCATATCAGAATATAACATAGATCTATAGCTGTAATACCTGACATGTACCCTTAGTAATAAGTTTGGTTTTTAGACTTTTACTGCTAGTTGGAATTCATTCAGTGAGGGTAGGTTTTGCACTCTGCCCTCTAATGCATTCCACAAGGCAAGTCCTCTATGACATGGACTTCTGTCATATAATGACATTGTCTAGTTAGTGCGAGTCTCCTTCATCTTCACTTTTGAGTTGTTTCTGAAGACTATTGTTGGTTCAATGACATTATCAGGGATCCGGGATCTGTTTCAGTTTTCTTTTAAAAAGATTACTTAAGAAATAATATGATTTTATGAAAAAATCTGTACCATTGGAGAAGTTTTTAAATCTTCAGCTCATTATGAAAGTCTCAAAACATTTTAGCCAAAAAAATCGCCTTTGAGGAATGGTTTCCTTGGCAATCATGAATTGTCATGTATTGTCATTGTTCTGTGCTCTGTTAGAATCAATCCTTTATGATATGAAAACTCATCCGTTCTATATATTGTACTATATATTTGCATTGTACAGATTATATGATTCATGCAAGCACACTATATCCTGTTCACACTTAAAAAAACTTATATATACACACACAGACACACACACACATACACACACACACACACCGGTATGTTTTATAGCAACATTTAAATTAAATCCACACTTCATTGTTGCAATAGACATGTGTAAAAAATGCTATTTTCCTGATAGCCACTTTCATTATATCATACTGAAGGTTGCCTTCAGTTAATACTACTTGGACCCTGCTGAAAGCAGTACTGAAGTGAACTCATGTGACTCATAATTAGAGCGGGTTTTATTTCCTATAACCAATACGAGTTTTATCTTGGATATTGACTGTGATAACAATCAATTGTAAAGCACAATCAATCATACTATGATATTAGAATAACAAAATACCTGTGGGTAAATTACATGAAAATTTGATATAGTTCTACCAATGTAACAGAGAAAGTTCTGTTTTTCATTCATCACACATGACAAACATCAGTTGTCTACAAACTTCCATTAGCATGGTTTTTATATCATATTAATTTCCTAAATCGATTTTACTTGAATAAAATGTCCGCATGTTATAATGCTAACTATGCCCTCTTCCACTGAGAATACTGATACAGCACACACCTACGAATAGTTCAGTCATAACTTACCAGTTCTTTCAGGAGCACTGCACCAAAGAAAAATACAAAATAACATTTAGAAAATGTAATTGCTCATGCATCATTCGGGGTTCAAAAACATTGAATGTTTCCAATGAGGAAGTATTATATTGTGTATTGTGATAGATCTACATGTAATTTTAACAAAAAATTCCCCCAGAACACGGTTTTGTTTTTAACCTCCGTGTCATGCAGCTAAAATTTGGGAACTTAACTTTATTTTATAGATGAGCTGAATAAAATGTGACAAAGAAAAATTCATATCAAACCAAAGTTATTATCATGCATATAGTCATTAAATTCTGATTGGACTAACAATTATTATATGTGTGAAGAACATTGATCTTACCTTCAGCCCTGCGTTCCTCCTCTGAAAAATCATTAACCAAATTTTAATGGTGTTATGTTGAAAATAAGGTAACAGGACAGTGGTCTGTCTGATTTCCTAAACCAGAAGTAGCTTAGCGGTTACATATGAAGAAATATATATGTAAAACTGAACGTGTATATATTCAAAACTTTTAGAACCAAGCATTAGCGGGAACACTTTGATAAATTACATCTATGCGGGTGACTCTATTGGCTTGACATGGATCACTTTTTTACACGTATCCCACTCCTATTACAATACTGGCACAAGCGAACACAGTGTTGATTTTTGACACATTGAAATACCAATTTTCTTTTCTTTCTTCATTTCTTTTGTACTCACGAGCAAAACACATGAAACAACATGAAAAGTGGTGTCGGGCCACTCCTGTGGCTCCAACCTGTTATTGTGGTCAATTCTCCCACCTGTCTCATCTGAGACCCCCTACTTTACCAATACTCCTACTCTCCACCACGAGTTGGCCCCCATTCCTTCTGAAGTTTTGTTATCTTCGTTTTTCCCAACCACCCACACGTTTTTTAATTTACGCTTTTCTTCTCTTTACCTGTACTCTTTTATGGTTTCATTAATTTTCGCTATGTTCTTTAGTATAATCTTCAACAAAAGAATGTTAACATGGTGATGTACTGCATGTCATGTATAAACATATCATCATTTTGTTTACCCTCGATCACTTTGTGATGTTTCGTTCCGGGTGGGCTCGTCACTATGTGCATGAAATTTGATAGAACAAGGGAATAAAAGAAAGTTGTGGTTCGCTGGTGTCAGAGGAGTACTATGAAGGAGTGGTTGCTTATGGTAATATTGTATAATATATTGTGTTAAGTCAAGCTTACATACCAATACGTTTGACTGCTTCTGTTTGTGGAGGCGGAGTGACACTTCTTCCCAAGTTCAGTGAACAATCAGTACGTCTTGGATCTGAAATAGTTTTACAATAATACATATAAAAGTATTGTACTTTGGAACTTTGGGATTACTAGAAGTACAAGAGCAATAACTACTGGTACATAAGGTGAATATCTATCGATCAATTTCATGGTATAGCTTACAAACGTTATTTTCTATTTTCGCATGCTTTACTTACCATCCATGCAATCCATGAATTCACTTACTGAAGTAAAGATTGAGACATACTTTACTCACGTTATTTCACAGCTTAGGCCAAAAAAAAAGTATTTTGTTTCCAGTAATATGACTTGAAAAGGTAGGGTCTGTAGGTCGTTTTATTTTATTTTTTTAATAATTTTTTTACATATGTATAGGAATTAATGTTGGGGCACATATTCACATATCAATGGATATATCAAATTCTTTGATTTCATTGCAAAATAATGATGGAAAATGTTGACGACTGTGAAAGGGGGAAAGAATATGAAAAAGAAAATGGATGAAAAAATATCCTCAAAAAGGTATGAAAACTTTCTAAAAATTAAGAAAAATTCCTAAAAAAAAAATATGACAAAATTTTTCAAAGTCCAAAAGAATTTTTTGGCCCTGTTTTCCTAGGGTCGGTCAGGTTACTGGAAACACAACCTTCCCCCCCCCTATTATTTAGAGAATAGACTGTTATTCCACAATGCATAAATGCATTTGAGTGCATTATAGAAAAACAGACAGTCAAGATGTGAAGAAAGAGTTGTCTATTGTCTTAATAAAACATTGAACATTACCTGGAGACAGTTAAGCACCCAATCAGGATATGTCTAGACCAATCAATGGCCTTTGATTTGTATACAGCTACTGTGACCTTGCTCATGCATGTACTGTACTCCTATAATTCACTGACGATATGTCTACTTCAAATTATATAGTTGAACAAATATAAGCAAAGCAAGAGATATTCTGGATGATTTGCATTCATTTTGCACTTAAGAAAATTAATTGTGTAAAGGTTTGAAAGCTATCTCAAGAATGATTTAAGAAAAGAGCGTTTATAAGAATGCTTACTCTTCTCATAGTTAATGAAATGCTCCTCGCACTGAAACATAGACATATATGACATTTACGAACACAGTTATGTATGATGTTAGAACAAATATCAATATAAAATTGTCAGAAAATTCTAAAATGGTCATGTGGATTGGACCTGTGATTATCAGCCTTGTATACTACAATACAATCCTTAGATGGTCCTGTTAGTAGTAATATTTTATGGTGTATTAAACAAATAATGTGGTGTTCCACAGTCTGAATAAGATATTGCACTTCTATCATAATTTCCTAAATATCAAAAAGTAACTTAAGATGCCAAGGTATTTACCGCGACATCGTCAACATCACTACAAGCCCCTGTAAATGAAAAGCAAAGAGGCATCCATCTAATAACACACCTACTAATTGTTTACTTACATAGAAAATAGCAATGTTACAATGGAACTATGGAACTAGAACAGCTAAGATGAAATATCATTAAAATAACGATGCTGGATAACTAAATTATAGCAATGATACATACCGCCCTCACATCTCTTGCAATCCTCCTGTAAATTAACACAAGGATCAAATTCAATCATAAGAAACAAGGAGAATAGTTATACCAGACAGGAAGTTTTGAAAAAACTCATCCCTCAAGTTTGTGAGATTATAAGGCCTGGCTTTAACAAATGCTAAGGAGTGGGAATTAAATCTTACTTTTTATTGGAACTTTCAAGACTTTAGAGAAGGAGACAAATATAAATGTGCTATAGACTATTTTTTACCATACACATGTTTCCATGGCGTTTTAGTTGCAGTATTTGAGTCATTTTTGGATCATTTTCAGGCCTGAACTCAAACAACCTAGATAAACATTGTAATTATAAGGGGGGAAATCTGAACTTCCCTGCCTTAATATTCAAACCATAGACCCTGAAACACTTTTACTGGGTGCCCAATTAATCTTGTCATAAAGCCGAACTGCCATTCCATACACCTGGATATATGTATGGATGAATGGTGTGGTGTCCTCCCTCGATCTCTATTCAACCTTTAATTCAACGGGTATTGTCAGTATTGTATCCATTATTCCCTAAGCCACCATCACTTTCAAATGAGGCTTCACATGTTTAGATACATTTTAGATGATCTTTACAATTCACCACGGTGCAAAGGAAAACAAAATCATTTTAGGGCCTAGGATGTGGTCATTATCTATAGAAACTGGCTGACTGTTCAAGGTTTAGTCCTGTGCGTGGCTACCTTGCTCTAGGGACTGTGACCATGTTCTACTAATACAAATATACTAGTTGCTTGTTCAGGGTTGTTCAACCATGAACCATTGATAGCTTCCCACAGACCTGTATTTCTCAAACACTACTGAGTCTCCCCACTATGTATTGCACACCCCCTACGATCCAGTCCAATCATAGTGGGGGGAGTCAGTGAGCCTGTATTACCTACAATTGCCTATACAGATACATGTCATTTCCATCTATATATATATATATATATATATATATATATATATATATATATATATATATATATATATATCTGCACAAGTCATAGTGAGTGACAATGTCAACACAAGTCTAGAATTCCCTTCCGATCCTAGTCAGGTTGGTATGATTTGGGAGTGCCCTAAACTTAGCGTTACGAGAAATGATTCCAGACAACAGTGTCTTTAATTGCATGATGTATAACAATCTGGTGGTTATTTCTTAACAGACAATGACTGTACCCTTCAAGTTGTACCAACATTCCCATAGGAATAGCAATGGAATTTGTAGTCATTGGGCTGTAAGTGATCGTAGTGTGTTAAGAATTGACCTCCTGCACTAATAAACTCTTAAGTTTATAATGTAGAATAGGTCTAGTCTACATATCATGAAAATTATAAAGGGCATCAAGTCACTGCAAATATAATGCTAAAATGCCTTTATCAATAGAGCATGATAGGTTTGCATGTGTATACTGCATTCTACACTACATGAGTCAGCCCTGTCTATAAAAGCACTCCCACCCAATAACATTTTCTCACAACCTCTTGATACATGATTCTACTTGAATCCAAAACATCTGCTCTTTATCAAAATGGATTTTATAGTACTCTAACCATTGGGGTGAGCAAAACTCAACTAGGTAGATCATCATCTGTGTTAAGGCAAGGGAAAAGGTCCTCCCAAAGAAAAAAAAAAGCCAGTTTTTTTTAATTGAGGTCCTGAGCCTTCCAAGGGTATATGACATGAAAAATGTCTTTGACACTTTTTGAGTCATGGCTCTGTTAATTTTGGCAGTTACTGACCAATCCAAAACCCAAATAAATTCTCATAATCCTAAAATAATTAACATAATTAGGAAAATTATCATATTCTCTAGATTCTTTATGTCACATAATTTGGTCTGAATATGGGATTTCTATCATTTCTTGAGCCTTCCAAATTTGGAAGATTTTCATTGAAAATGGAATTTTCTCTTCAAGAAGATTGACTGTAAATCTACAAAAAAAAAGTAGCAAGGAGCAATTTTTGGTATATTTTTTTCCTGTTCTAGGCCAGTGCATGGTCAGAGATTTTATTTTATTAGCAATCATGGCAATAGGCTATGCGATTTTCATCACCATGGTACTAATCCGCTTGGGCAGTCCTTTTTGCCTACCTGCTCACATCTATATTAGATAAACTCAACAATCCTCTATTATACGACTGATTCATCTGTATTGGTAGAGCAGAACAGTCACTTACCAACTTATCAGCATGGGCTTTTAGACGGTTGGCGAGCTTCTCAAACTCTCCTTTCTTTCCAGTAACAAAGTCCTTGGCTTTCTTTGCTATACCTGTGAAGAAGGGTACCACCTTTTCATTCCAGGTGTCTTTAGCATCTTCAAACTTATCCTTGACACTCGCCTTGATTTCAGACCAGGTTATCCAGGCTTGGGATTCTACTGCCAGCCCAGACACAAGGAGTAGCAATAGGACAGCCTTCATGATTCTTTTATGAAGAAGCAGATTCTTCTTACAAGATTGACTTTCTTCTTCTCTATAACAGAAATTGTTCTTCCCTGTAAAGAGCCCCAGGTGTATCTGGCCTGGTCCAGGTTAGCACCGGCGTGTTGCGCTGCTTCCACCCACCTCACCTTATTAGGCCAAACAAGGTTTCCTTTGGGATTGCATTGGTCAGGGACTGAGACCAATTCACTCTTTTACTGGTTATTAGATACCATGTCTCATCACATACATGTTTACTTCCTCCACATATGCTTTTTGAAGGTCTTTATCGTAACTCTATCAGTTTACTTTATCTTCAAATAGATATTCTATGATATAGCATCAGTCCTACTGTTTTAGGTGGGGTCAGGTTACATGACACATTTTTTCCTTTGGATGCCCTCACCTGTTGCTATAGGGGAGAAGGGGTGACCTCATACTGGTGACCAGCCAACCATAAACTGTCCACACATTCCACCCAAAATCTTCACCATAAAATGGTTCCCCTGCCAATACTGTATGATATACCATAATGCCACCCATAACGCCTCTTATCTTATGTATTTCTATGGTTGTAAGGCAGTTTTGAATAGGGGATGTTTAACACTATATCATGGTCCCTGGTATCAAACTTCATACACAACATATTACACTGGAGTTACCATCTGATAGATAGGTAGGAGGTAATAATATCACATGTGCCTAGACAATCATTCTCATGAATATCATGGCTTTACATGGCACAATGTGGAGTGTGCTGGACAAAAATATAATGAAAGTCCATGAATGATTCATCCAGGCCCTAATGACATTAGGTCATGAGGACAACTAGGTATTTTGCTTTGACTAGTAACATGTCATGTGGACCCCAGTGACAAAATCTACTGCTGTTGAAGTTGTATTGGTGGATTCACGGTCCAAAGGAGGATTATACATGTTGAGGGTTCACTCAGTACATATCGATGTAGTGTGTAAAAGGTGTTTTATGGTAGAGTAATGAGTAGGTGGTAGATCATCCTGGTCTGGAGTCTTACCTGGCCACTTGAGGGATGGGATAAACATAATTATAATGCTTATTAATGACCGTTTGTTTTTCTCATGTCAGAGAATTTGAAAACCTTCCTTGGACAATTCACAAACGTCCCTCAATTATGGTTTTATGTCAAAATGACACTATACACCCTTATAGATATGCTTTACTATAATGTATCTTTAGGCAAAATAAACCATGCCAACATGTAGATCACTTTTGGCCAACATTGACCAGAAAGCATATGCTAAGTGAGTATTTGCAGGCTACCTCATTAACACCACAAATAATAACGTGCACAGGCTCAAACTATACTTATACCCTCTTTACCGGAATATGTGCTGGGTCTTTGAATAAGTGCCAGTCTTGAATGAGCATTGTGGATACAGAGGATTGAAATTTCTCTAATCCACTACAGAATTAATTATGTCTTAAATATTCTTGAATAAGTGCTGGGGTCTTATCTGGTTGATAGTGTAGAGGTCGGCGCAAACATAGTTGGAAAACCGGGTCTTGACCCTGGGACCTCTCAACTTGCAAGCGAGTGCTCTATCACTAAGCTACATCCCCAGACCTGATGTTTTCTACCTTCCACCTACACCTGGATAGGTATGATACACAAGGGGGCAGCTTACACCGGCTGACCAGCCCCTGAGGACTGGTGCAACCAGAATGGGGCAGATGGCCTACCGCCCCTACAATAGCAATGAGCGTCCTGGTGCTTATACAAGCCAATTCTGTAGCTATGAAAATGCTTTAAAACTATTTAGGTGATATCTGGGACATATTGGGTGGTTACTCGGGAAGACAGGGTGGCCTAAAATGTGTTTTTTTTTCTGTGAAACTTCATACGCCCAACCTGGCCATGGTATTCCATATAAACCTCCCCATTTCTTTTTTTAACTGATAGGACACATTTAGCCATTATCTTAATAAAACACACAATTACCCAATGCGTAGTCAATATCTATTTATATTTGATAATGTTCAGTGGTTACTGGGGAGGACACCCCCCTTCATAAATGGATTTTGGGCCTTAAAAGGAAGTAAAAATCACACTTTTTAATTGGTAATGCCTGTTATTATCCTCGAGGTAAAAGGGACCTCCGTGAGGGGCCTCTCTTTTAGCTTGTTGATCCACATTTTTTTCCATGCTGCATTGATTAACTTTTATTATTTATAGCATGGTTATCGAGTTTCGGACCATTTTGAGTGCTCAAAGTGGATAAAACCAACCCCCATATCTCATGATAGAGATATCCAAAATGACAGCTGACCTGACATACCTTAACGATGAGTTGACACTAACACATTTCCTCCATTTGTAAAGATTCTAGACCAAATCTGACGAAATCCTTTGAGCAGTATATCCTTTATATGTTATTCTAACTCCTTGTTGGGTACATTTCTTGATATCATGGCTGTATTTTATATAGAAAAATCATAAACTTTTGAAGCGGACGACTGACCGTGCGTCCTTGCCATAGTGTCAGCAGTACCTGTGGTGGCGCCTGGTGTGTAGTGATTGAACTAACCATCTGCTCAGATTTGCTACGTGGTACCATAACATTTCATCATATTCTGGCCATTTTGAGGGAATTTAGCCTTCAAATCATCCATTGGAGCTTGGTATCAGTAAATATAATATATTTTATTTGTTGTATTAACTTTATAAGGCTACAAATGCTCTATAACATGTGTAAATGGAGTGTTTTTTCTCGGCGGCTTTAGGGGTTTGATAAAAGCATTGGCCTATGGCTCATGCTTTTATCACCTCCTAAAGCCAACTCGTTCAAGTGTAATCATTTATTATTATACATTCTTATACATATATATAATATTAATTATCTTGGTGTTATAACTGACTATGCACTGTGTTTCAAACAACAAGTTAAAGGGTCGAATACAATGGAGTACAATGAAGTAAGCAAAAACAATTGGGGAACATTGTTAACTTCTTGGATAAAGACAGGGCCTTAAGGATATACAAAGTCATGATAATACCGGTATTTGAGTACTTTAGCTTTATAAAAGATAGCGGGCCTAATACTATTGTGGACCATTTGGAGGTGATTCAGAACAACTGTTTGCATGCTTGTTTAAGAATACGAAATGCACAAGATATGCATATTGAGGATCTACATGAGGATTGCAATGTAACATAGCTACATAAACGACGAGAGAAAATGTTGATGCTAAGTATGTATGATTTATCAAGAGACCGGGACAATGTAGTCCAGCCAGTAAGACTTCTAAGAGATAATATAAAGGTGAAATTGCTAGTAAACAGGCCCAAATTTGAAATATACAGAAGAAGTCAATTGTATAGGGATAATGTTATATGGAGTACATTAACTGCCAATATACAAAACTTGGAATCGCGCGAGGTATTTAAGAAACAAGTTATGGACTATATATAATCTCTATACTGTATATGATATATAGAATGAACACGATGTACTGTAGTTTCTGAGTGTTAAGCTATGTGGGTTCATGGAAACCACTCTCCACGATTTATACCTATACCATCATGTTTATTACTATTAACTGAATATGTTTGTAAAATATTGTGGCTGATAACTAGAAATACTCCAGTGTGTCATGATATAATTCTTGGCCAATAAACACTTTTCAAAACTCAACTCAAACTGTACAAGCCCGGGCTTATAAACTGGGAAATACGGTGGAATTCGAGATGCTGGTAGCCAGCGAGAAGACTTGATTTGGATGAAATAATGTTCATTACTCTTTTTTCAGCATGATCATTGGTGATTAATTGGTTTAAGTCTGAGGGCACGAGTGAGGAAACCTCTATGACCTAGATACTGTCATAATGACATTTTCATCTTTCGAACCGCTCTCAAGGTGAAGTGGAATTAATCATATTCATTTCCTGTGGTGTCTAATAGCGATAGCGATAGATACTGTCTTGAATCCAACCACACATCTGTCAACATAACACATTATTTTGATGATATTAGCTATGCCTATTTAACTTCATTTCATAGAAGAACAAGTGTGAGAATAATATGTCTATGATAAGAAAGTGGATTTGTTTTTGGTTGGCTATGGAATTTTGCTATTGCATTTACAATAAGATCCCTTTGAAAAGTTGTAACTTATGAAAATTATGTGTAGTACGGGGTATCTGTGTTTGATGGCAGTTACCGCTGGAATGAGGCACAATTTTGAAAAGTGCCCTTATATAGTGGTTGTCACCTGACCTGAATTGACCAATCACAACAAATGTTTGTTGTTTTAGATTGTTGTCAGGAGGATTGTTGCCATGTGGATGGCTAACAGGGCTCCTGATTGGTCCTCATCACTGTGTGATATCATTAATTAGAGGAACTGGGCGGTTTCACCTTAGGGGATCTTCAGACTGCATTTGAAATAAATTAATTTTAGGGTCTATAGCTGGCCAATAAAATCCTAAAAATTAATTGAGCGGTCCCTAACCATAAAGAGGGTTAGGGTATAATTTTCAAGCTTCATAATCCAGAGATTATGGGTGCCAGAAAATTATTTATAGGTTCTAGACTCCCCGCGGGCCATTGTGGGTGGTAGCGGAGTGGCTAGGCCTATTTGTGTTGGCTCTGGGTATACACAGTGTTCAGAATAAAATTATAAGGATAATTTTTATTCAGAACTGAGTGGTCTGTGGGCATCCAAATTACATGGGGCCCATTAAAGGTGACAATTTTTCCAGAACCTAGGGTTCAGGCACTATAATAAATCTATATCTTAGGTGAAAAAACTTATGTAACTTATGAAAAGGGTTGTTGGCCACCAGGAGGTTAATTCAAAAGATCCTGGGATTGCAACCTCAGCGATCTATTCTGCCTTATCCTATTAAGCGATCTTAAGATTAGACTGCATTCACTTTTCCTAGCCAGCACTAATATCGTATCGATCTTAGCCTCAGCCCTCCTACACTATTCCAAGAAGTACTGACTGGGCACAGGGGTAAGAGTCCCAAAATAAAGGAATAGCTGTGGAATCACTCTTCTTGACAACAGTGTTTATACCATCGTTCCCCGTCCCCGTATATGGGCTAGCAAAAGAGCACATGGTGCAGTTGACCCCATACAGTTTTTCAAGAATGTATGATTTATGCTTGCCCAATAGAAGCATTGTGCACCCCCCCCCCTCCCCGGACAAAGAGAGAGAAGGGAAGAATTACCTTACAGTGCACTTAACGCATGAGTAGCCCTAAGAGCCCTCAAGGACACTAAGCAAACATCCTTCCTCCCCTATATACATCCTTCCTCCCCAGGCTATTCACTCTTTCGATCAGGAGTGTTCCCTGTAAGTGCTCTTGTACTCATGTTAAACCACTATGCAATTCTTTCACTAAGATCGCAGTGATCTTAGCGCTGGAAAAGGAATAGTGAAATGATCTCAGAACTTGCTATTCCTGGCAGGCCTGCAACCACTGCATTAGATAGGGTAGACTGGCCAGGTCTTATGACATGTGCCTACACTAAGATCGCAGGGGTAGAAATCCCAGGATCTTTTGAATTAACCTCGAGGTCAGACCAAATTCTTACATGGAAGACCATCCTATCATAATGCAATGTAGTTTTTTGTTTGTTTGTTGTTTTGCTTATGTTGTTTTGTGTGTTGTTGTTTTTTCAAATACAAAAAACATGTGACTGTGATCAGTAAAAAATAGATTTGACCGTGGAATTAGAATAATTTCGTATCCAAAGTCATTTTTCCTTCCATAAAAGGGTCGTAGCTATACCGTCATTTTGGTGTCATTCAAACACGTCTACGATGGGATCTAGTTTATAATGCTTGAGGGTAAATAAGGAAATAAAGACCAAATACGGACTCTGTACAGGTGTATGTTGACTTAGACAGTTTGCCCAACTGAGGGAACCAGGCACACCCTCCATGGCCCAGATCAATGATGTGCCATTCCAATAAGACGTAGAAGACTATTTACTCAACCCCAACAGATTTCTCATCCCAATTAAGTTCAGGTGAAAAATAAATACACATCTTCTGAGGAATGTAGCAAGAATGTCACAAGAAAGACCGCATAAAGGTTTTACGTTTCTTTTCAGAGGAATGGCCATACCATTAATATCGTCTTTAATTCTGCAAACCTATGTAAGCATCTTTCATCAGAATTGCGAGATATGCACTTTTGGAAAAGCAACTATATTAGATTTTCATATTGAAACTACTTCCAATCAAACCTCAAAGAAGAACAAAAACTTTATCAAGAGCTTTTTCAGAAAAAAAACCTTTCTAGTTGCAAAACGGTTTTTAGAATTTCATAGTATCCTAGATACACAATCCAAAATAGTCTTCACTACCCAAATAAAAAATAATATAAAGAACAGTAACATAGCTATTATTTTCTTCATTTTATGCAAGTTTGGTGCCTCATACCCGCTATCTTGCAAATGGAGCTCACAGGTGACATACCTATGCAGTAGTTTAACGTCTTCACTCATTCCAAGAGGAGGCCCCATTTATTATGTATTATTCTATGATGAATCAACGTCTTACAAAACATCTACTCAGAGAGGATATCATAGGTGGAGGCCAGTTTCATAATCATGAAGTAAGTAATATTCTGAAGATTAAGATCAGGTCTTTGAAGAGCCAACTGCTATTTACCAATGGCGAGATTCCCAGCAAAAACTGGTTTAACCCTTTATATCCCCATCCTTGAAAGTTGTTTTAGAACTGTTCGTGGGACTTGCATCTGTGACTATAGGGGCCATGTGCGATACTCTAAATAAAGAGCTCCAAAACATGCCACTGAACTGCAAGAGATACAAGGAGAAATCAGTGACACTCAGCTAGTCTGTCTATCTGGTCTCAAGCATTATGTCGTCAAATTCACTCTCTGGTAGCAGTCAGACTGACTCTGAATGAAGAGAGAGCCAAACATTGCAAATTCATCATCATCAGACTCTCTTCTCAGGAAGAGTATTGCGTGGCTCTGCTATCTGTAGGGGTGCCCACCATTGCCTTACACCCTTTGTAAAGGAGTTCCAGGGTCAAAGTTCGACTTTCACTACAAAGGGCATCAGTAGTATAGTATGTATCGGAACGGGACTATAGCTAACTACAGGATATTACTCACTGGGGATGCAGCCAATCAGAGGCCTCCACCTGTGACATCACTGGACCCCCGTGGTGCATGCCCATATATGGTCATGTGACCTTGACCTTGACCTCATTTACATAATAGGCCATGCCCCCTTGACCTAATTAGGGGATTAGTGACCATGTCTCAGCCAATCAGAGGACGGCATTCTGGTTACCCCTTGTTTGTAAACAACACATGACCTGGCCACGTGGCTTATTTGTAAACAATGGGCTAATTATGCAAATGAGATATATAATATACATAAAAAAAATTTATATGATGCTGTAGTACTTTTTGGGTTCTCAGAGTTGATAGTCTGTAGAGCAGTTAGGCCACCCTTAAAAATATGTTCGTTTCCTATCCAGAGGCCTGCTGGATTTTTTATTGAGAATGGGAAATTTTTTTTCTTGACTTCTAAAAAATATTTTTTTGTCTATTAGCACAAGAATCTAGGTTTCCAATCACTGAATCCTAGAACACGATGACAAATTCATGCTATCCCCATTTACGATGTTCATGATAAATAAAAAACCTTTCCTAAAAAGAAATTTTCCCCTCCCTCCCTCATGGGTCTGAAAAATCCCACCCTCTGGACAGGAAACGAACATATTTTTAAGGGTGGCCTTGGTGTTTCCATGATGAAGGTGGCAGAAAAAGTGTGAGTGAACAAAATTTTACTTTCCCTTATGTACCCGTTCAAGATAAATGTCTTAACTATGGTTTTAAATAGATCAAAGACTTAAAAGAGATTTAATCCCATTTTCACAGAGACCCTCGCTTGGTAGGGTATCTGTCTGTTTTTGATTTTCACCTACCGTTTGCTGTAGACATGGATCCATTAGATCATTAAGTGTGGTTGGTCCCAGAGGGAAAAGATAAAAGACTTAAAGGGTCTTATCCCATAGTCACAGAGATTCTTCTCGGTAGGGTGTCTGTTTGTTTGATTTTTACCTGCCGTCCACTTAAAAGACTTAAAAGAGATTCAATCCCATTTTCACAGAGACCCTCGCTCGGTAGGGTGTGCACCCCACACCTTTGGTAGTGAGTATGGGGGTATTAAAGATATCAAAGGGAGAAGTTTATTTGTAAATACCATCAAATCACTCTTGACCTTATCCAGATTGTGTAAGGTAGGTGAAAAAGGGATTACCTCAGGTAAAGTACTTTGATGGTATTAACCTGGTCCCCGAGCGGGGACCGGGGGGATTAAAGATATCAAAGGGAGGAGCTTATTTGTAAATACCATCAAAGCACTCTTGTGTAAGGGAGGTGATAAAGGGATTAACTCATGTAGTATATAAGATAGGGTTTAGCAGGAGCAGTAGTAGGAGTAGGTACAACAGCAGCCGTAGTAATAGGAGTAGGTGCAACAGGAGGTAGGTCACTGGTATGGAGTTTTCCAATTTCACCCCTTTTTCCAAAATAAATATTTTTTTGACTGATTTCTTACAAACACAAAAGTCAAACCTTCACATCGGTTGTGTGCCACATCTCGACTTCACAGTAAAAATGGGAACAACATTACTCTGTGAGTACCGATGTGAAGTGTGTTCTTGAAGATATTTTCAAACTTATTTTCACTATAACCACAGTCGTTGCATGCTGGACCCAGCTCCTTGTATGTCCACAGATAATATTGTGCTTTCATGGAGTCTATCACATTTCCAGTAAAGCACATCAGAGCATCAGTGGTCGCCAGTGAAAAATAGGCGTTTAGTAATGTCTTCTGTGGAAGCCATTCCCATACAAATCTAAAATAGGTAGTTCATCTGTACTACCACAGGTGTCATGACTGAGCTGTGAAATGACCAGTTACTTAACAGCGTCCAGGCTGGCCCAGCTCATTTTTGCATAAACTCGTCATGGTGCATTAATGTAGCCCTGGCGAATCTGCTAAATTTATGAATGCATCTTGTTTAACATAAGGGAGTTAATACAGTTCCCAAAGGTCAGCATGATTCACCCCTTCAGTCCTTAAGAGTAGTATTTAGACTTGCCAACACTGCAATTCTAAAATTTTGCAGACTTACTAGGGATGAGTTTTGAGACATTATAATTATGCGGCCGTTAGCATGCAGCGACAATGCAGCAGCAGTAATAGTGGGAGTAGGAGCAGCAGTAGCAGCAGCAACAACAGCAACGGTGACGGCGTTATTAGTCAAAACGCGTCGCTACCGACACTATATTTATTAATCACGTGATCTTGGATCCTTAATGCCGCCACCCTGTTGGTCTGGCAGCTGTAAAAGTTTGACAAACGGAAGAGAGAGACTTCTTTCTCCAGTCACGTCTCTATAAACCGGTCTTCAAAAGGTCGGTTGATTCACTTACCAGCCATGTTTGCTATCAAACAGATTTGATTATATCCATTGAATTCTATTTTAATTATGATTTGAATTCTATTGTAATTATGATTTAGAGACCCAGCCGATTTAAGAACCAGTCAAATTTTATCTCAAACGGAGGTGGCCGGTTTATAGAGACATGACTGTATTATATCAAAAGGTACTGAGCAATAAATAGGATTAACACCAAGTTGGGATGGGGTAGGGGGAGAGTGCTCAGGTGGACAGGTGTTATAAGGATTAGTTATGTACATGCACCTCACCTACCATGGGTTGGTCAGATGGTGAGAGGAGAGGAGGAGGAGAGGAGGAGGAGTCTGTGTGACATTAAAGTGTTACATCTACAACAAATATCCCGGTTTTTGAAAAATAGGGGTACTTGTGAGGCCCTAAATATCTGTGATTTTCTATGAAATAGGGTTATTTTTGGGCATTAGGACTTCTCAAGCTTAAGTCAATTTTAGTCATGACACAACTCTGACAAGTCCGAACTGTCCCCTATCAAGCCTAAATCAATTTTCGTCATGACACAACTGTGACAAGTCAGGAATGTTCCCTACCAAGCTTAAGGAAACAAAAAGAGCTCACATAAGAGCTAGCCTACAGGGTGAATGAGGTCTATAAGAATGAGCAATGTGACCCAATACACTGGGCCTTTCAAACAGTGCACCTTCCGCACTCTCCATTTTCTCAGCTATGCTGCTGTCTCCAATATCATTACATTTACCTAAATCCCCGGTCTTAAGCTAAGTGGTGGAGGGACCTAATCTCCAAGCTACATGATAGACCTCTGACACACAATAAACTTGACACAGGGAAGAATATGATTCATCCATGGAGCTATAGGAAACAGTAGAACAGCAGGTGGTAGGAGGTTCATGGTTTCTACACAAACATTCCACACTATGAATGAGCATAGTGTACAGATATCTTATACCAACAGTTTACATATGGAGGCTACCTGAAGGATAGGGACTAAAGGACAGGTCACCTTGAACCCTTTAATGGCCGCATAATTATAATGTCTCAAAACTCTCTTTGAGAACACACTTCACATCGGTACCTGCACAGTAATGTTGTTCCCATTTTTAGTGTGAAGTCTAGAAATCAGTCAAAAAAATGATTTTTTGGTGGCCATTTTTTGGAAAAAGGGGTGAATTGGAAAACTCCATACTAGTGACCTACCACTGACACAATCCTCTGTGAAATTGTGTAATGTCGTTCTTGCCATGAATATGACTGCAGCTGTCGAAATGTCGTTAACACCTATTACTCACTCACAAGGAATCTGTGTGAAAATGATGATGTTTCTCTGGTAATGCTGGGACAAGGATTTTACCATTTTTTTTTATAATTTCACCTACCTTACACAACTTTAAAATTTAGTCACCCATGTTTAATTTTAAAGATTTAGAGAATTTCAATGATACAAAAGTCATAAAGACGCATTCAAAAATGTTCTCACCAACCAAAAATCTGATAGAGCCAGTGTATCAGCGTCAAGTCGAAAGCATGATATTATCTGTGGACATACAAGGAGCTGGGTCCAGCATCCAACAACTGTGTTTATAGTGAAAATAAGTTTGAAAATATCTTCAAGAACACACTTCACATCGGTAATCACAGAGTAATGTTGTTCCCATTTTTACTGTGAAGTCGAGATGTGGCACACAACCGATGTGAAGGTTTGACTTTTGTGTTTGTAAGAAATCAGTCAAAAAAATATTTTTTTGGTGGTCATTTTTTGGAAAAAGGGGTGAAATTGGAAAACTCCATACCAGTGACCTACCTCCTGTTGCACCTACTCCTATTACTATGGCTGCTGTTGTACCTACTCCTACTACTGCTCCTGCTAAACCCTATCTTATATACTACATGAGTTAATCCCTTTATCACCTCCCTTACACAAGAGTGCTTTGATGGTATTTACAAATAAGCTCCTCCCTTTGATATCTTTAATCCCCCCGGTCCCCGCTCGGGGACCAGGTTAATACCATGAAAGTATTTTACCTGAGGTAATCCCTTTTTCACATACCTTACCTTACCTTAATCTGGATAAGGTCAAGAGTGCTTTGATGGTATTTACAAATAGACTTCTCCCTTTGATATCTTTAATACCCCCATACTCACTACCAAAGGTGTGGGGTGCGCTCCCTACCGAGCAAGGGTCTCTGTGAAAATGGGATTGAATCTCTTTTAAGTCTTTTAAGTGGACGGCAGGTGAAAATCAAACAAACAGACACCCTACCGAGGAGAATCTCTGTGACTATGGGATAAGACCCTTTAAGTCTTTTATCTTTTCCCTCTGGGACCAACCACACTTAATGATCTAAGGGAAAGTACAATTTTGTTCGCTCACACTTTTTCTGCCACCTTCATCATGGAAACACCAAGGCCACCCTTAAAAATATGTTCGTTTCCTGTCCAGAGGGTGGGATTTTTCAGACCCATGAGGGAGGGAGGGGAAAATTTCTTTTTAGGAAAAGTTTTTTATTTATCATGAACATCGTAAGTGGGGATGGCGTGAATTTGTCATCGCGTTCTAGGATTCAGTGATTGGAAACCTAGATTCTTGTGCTAATAGACAAAAAAATATTTTTTAGAAGTCAAGAAAAAAAATTTCAGGTGAAAATCAAAAACAGACAGATACCCTACCAAGCGAGGGGTGCGCTCCCTACCGAGCAAGGGTCTCTGTGAAAATGGGATTAAATCTCTTCTAAGTCTTTGATCTATTTAAAACCATAGTTAACAGACTTATCTTGAACGGGTACATAAGGGAAAGTAAAATTTTGTTCCCTCACACTTTTTCTGTCACCTTCATCATGGAAACACCAACCGCTCTACAGACTATCAACTCTGAGAACCCAAAAGGGGTCATGTGATCGCAATAATCTCCTAATTAGGTCCTAATCATGTTAACCAGAATGCCGTCCTCTGATTGGCTGAGAGGTGGTTACTAATCCCCTAATTAGGTCAAGGGGGCATGGCCTATTATGCAAATGAGGTCAAGGTCAAGGTCACATGACCATATATGGGCATGCACCACGGGGGGTCCAGTGACGTCACAGGTCACGTGACCAAATGGAGGCCTCTGATTGGCTGCATCCCCAGTGAGTAATATCCTGTAGTTAGCTATAGTCCTGTTCCGATACATACTATACTACTGGCGTCAGGCAGTAAATAAGTATCCTTTTGGGGACTGACTCTGGGGGTTATTTCAAAATGATTTCTCTGTTTTCATTATATCCTCAGCCTGAAACATGTTCAGCTCCACCCCAGACGGTTTTCGACCAATGGCTACTTCCGGTTACTCTTCTCAGCAGTCTCATCTGCTGCGTAGTTCTCGTCATGGACGTGACGTTACGTCTGAGAAATAGAAGAAAAGAGTATGGACGCAGATGGAGTCGGTCATCGTCTGCCATCGCAGACTACTCCATAGATGACTTTGAGGTTGGTTCTATATCAGACTTATAATGTTCCCAATTTGTGGCCTTCATTATCATGTGGCCTTGCTTTGGTTCAATTGTTGTTGTTTTTGTTTGTTTGTTGTTTTGTTTGTGTGTTTTGTTGATTTTGTTTTCTTACAATTGAAACAACTTATACTCCTGACGTTTATCATCAAATTATTTTGATATGAATGATTGAATTTTCCTACTTTCAGTGCTTGGATATGGGGACAACGAATATGCTGTTTCATCTCCAGAGTGAATGCAATGTGAGTACAGTGTGGGTGGTAAGACGCCTTTGGGAAATATAAACTGCTCGTTTCTGGAATCTCTAATTCTGAGCAATCCTATACTTTTCCATCAAGAATTAATGTTCTCTAATATGAATGTGCATAGCTTATCATAGACATTTTTGATTACCATTCAAAGGTATCATATCAAGCGTGTGAAACACATGACTGTATTAATGCCCTGTATATTGCTGTTTATATCAGGACATCAGTGCCAAGATAGACCGATGTGCCATGGCTCTGGTGGTCACCACCCAACAGACACCAGAAGAGAATCCTAACCTAACCACTGGTCACGATTTCCAGTACGCAGACGAGCTAGCACTGGTGAGTTGAGACCATACATGTTTTTATACTTTCTATGATATATGAGAGATACATACTGTCTTCGATGTAAACTAATACTGATGTCTTAGTCTATATGAGTATTTCTGAGAAATTAGATATTCATAAGATATTCATTGTTTTCTTTGAAGACTAATGAGCTGCCTTTTTCTCCACAGAATCCTGAGGAAATATTTGATCAATGGGAAAACCTACGATGGTTTCAAGAGTTTGCCTGTCTTCATACAAATAATGCATTTCTGTACCAACAGGTGAGAAATAGTACCAGAATATGATATTATTTCAGGGATGCTTCTGAATTTGAAATTCTTTTAAAACGAGCTTTGACCTTTGTAGTTTTCTGAATTTTTACAATCAATACTTTCGATAGCTAGGCATATTTCATATTCCAAATGGGGAACATGCCACATACATCAGTAACAAATGAATAGAATATGGGATTCTTTTTTGGTTCAATAAGTTCTAAGCGAACTCCTTTATTAACAAAGTATCACAAATACAGTAGTAGATGCAATGTTTTCATTTGTTATCAGACCAAAAAGGTGTAGATTTATCCGTATATGTATGAACAAAATAGACAATTTAGATCCTTGGTTAAGTATCTTACCAAGTTTGACTATTGCAGGAATTGAACCAGTTGCCTTATTATGCTTTACCAGTGTATTACACATTTTATCTAATAGTGTGATACAACCATCTGTATGTTTTATATAACTTCCAGTACCACACGAAGCTGGTAAAACTTGACCTGGGCCTGGAGCAGGAGTTTAATAAGATGCACACTGTTCTCCTCCAGAACAGTAAAGACACACCTACTAAGGGACTGGAGGACATACATGTAAGTGACCTTGAACCAGTGTACCAGTGCTCAGAGGGCATTGGGTGTACATCCTCTCCTTTTTGTGTAGAGTTTGTTTGCTTATTTTGAACCCCAACCAATCCCCAGAAATGCATATAATAATAATAATAATAATAATAATAATAATAATAATAATAATAATAATAATAATAATAATAATAATAATACCAACTCTAGAAATCACAATTAGTACATCATAAACACGGACATACATGTTTTCTGTATGTCCCGAACAGCACTGTCTAGAACATCTTAATGCCCTTACTACTACATTGGAGAAACTGGTACTTCAGAGCACCAAGGTGATTCCCCTACACAGAAGGATTAAGTTCACAGGCCGTCAGGAGGCTCTCAATGTGAGAGCACTTTGTGACTACAGTAAAGAAGAGGTAGGTACGATTTTGTAAGAGACATCAAAAGATATTCATGCATTATGGTAGCGTAAGATATTAAAGTTATGTTTAGAAGCAAGACTTGTCACATATAATTATGTCCACCATTATTGATCCGAATGCATAGGCCTACATGACCATCGCATAGGTGTTGGGAGCAGTGTGACTTTGGAGGAGCCAAAACACCCTGAGAGGGATCGTTGGCAATTCTGAGCATTGAAAGTGACGAAAATGTAAATGTGTTAGAACATTTGGAGCCCCCAAGTGAAATCTTGAAAATTAAAGACACTTCCCTGCTATTATAGGATATTTCTTTTAGTAAATGACCAAGTTCACTACAGAAGTGTACACTGGGTCCCAAATTTTTGGGGGGAGCGAAACATGTATTGTCCCTACACCTGTACAAACACTATCTGTGTAAACGACCGCGATCTGAAGAGGCTGACAATCCAACCACTATCTGTGTAAAAATGACTGCTATCTGTAGTACCCATCCGACCACTATCTGCGTAAATGAATTCTATCTATGGAAACCTTCCATCGACATGTTAAGTCACATAAACAATGTTGATATGCTTAAAGTATAAGGGGGAACCTAATGTTTGACACACTAAATTTGAAACAGATAGCGTTAATTTTACACAGATAGCGGTTGGATGGTCAACCTCTGACTGTAATACTGCAGATAGTGGCTCTTTACACAGATAGTGGTTGGACATCTGCCTAGGCCTTTGTGATATGTGACCCATTAAAGTTAAACACCCCTCAGCGGGGGATTTTTAATTCCCTGTTTGGCCACCAGGGGGCATTGGAGGGGCAAAATTACTCTAATACCATTATAAGAATATGTTAAGCTAATTTTTTATGCAGAATTCAACGGCCCATATTTGGATGATAAAAAGAACATTTTCCATGAAAAATCAACCTAAATGCCTGTTCCTTGTTGCCATGGCAACCATTCCAAAATTCAAATTTTGCATATTTTTATGCCAATTTTTAGGGATATTCACCAAAAACCCAAAACTACAAACAGAAATGGAAAATTCCTTTTGGATCAAAATCTATGATAAAAAACACCACATTTTTATGTATGTTTCATGAAAAAGGCTGATTTATTGTGTTTTTAGACATTTTTATGGTTAATAATGTATTTAGAGCTTCATCCTAGATTTCAAATATGAATAACGACCTATGTTCAAAGGTGTCACCACCCTAAATCGGACCACTTCTGGGTTTACAGGCCAAATTGTCCCTTCTGAACTTAGTTATTTTGAGGAATTTGGCCCCAAGGGAAGAGAAAGAGGGGCCAAACCCATTGTTATTTGGTATCAAAATGATGAGTAGGAGTGTTTCAATCGTCCTAGAATATATTTTGTTCAAAACATGAATTCAGTGGAAGTTTATGGGGTGAAGGGGTCCTGATGTGTATTCATGCGCTGATCAGGCCTCACCATGCAAAAATCACTACCTGGTTACCATGGCAATATGTGCAAAATGTAGCCTGACTATGTTTATGTGGACCTATCTTATTTTTTTTCTCCATTTCATAAGCTAAAAAATGGTGTAGGTTGCTAAGCACTGTGAGAATTTTAAGTATTTTTAATATCAGGTCAACCTGTGATTTTTCTGGATGGCCACAAGGCCTTTGGGGTGGTGACACCTTCAAGGAGGGGTTCTGAAATAACTACTGGGAATATTTCAGCCAATGATGTCTCATTTTAAAGATCTTGAGATAAACTTTGATAATGAATTCCCTGCAGAGGGGTGTTTTTGCTTGCCTGGTCATATATAGTGATTTGTACTTTTCCCCCTGTACCTTTTCTCTCAGTTTAATGTCAGCCTTGGAGAAACACTGACACTGGTGTGGAGGAAGAACAAGTTCACCTGGAGGGTACGTACCTTTTATTCAGAACTGCATCTACTCTCCATGGCTAGGTTTCGTTGGTAAAATGAATAAATCATAAATAGCTAGATTAATATTGATAACATTGATGTGTTATCTTGAATCCAACTTAACATGTTCTATTCTCATCATTAGGTAAGAAACGCCCAAAATGTTGAAGGCTATCTACCTGCAATTTGTTGTCTTATACCTGGCCCTGACCCCGAGACGATGGAGCATGCACAGGGGTGAGTATCTTATAATAGATTGAAGTCAGCCAGGCAATGGTATACATATAAAGATAACCCCAAAATGATACGGTACATCCATGAAAATCAAATCTAAGTCCTATAGACAATTGAGTAAGATTTAATGATCAGATACCAATGCTATTGTAATATAGTCATACATTTATGGCTTCTGTGGCATGGTATTATTGATATCTTGTAGTGTAGTAGACTACTGTGTTAACAGAAAGAATATAATTGTTCGAAGCTTGGCAGATGAGTTTACCAGACAATGGCAGGCATTCCAAAAGAGGTGTGAGAAGAAGCTGTGCCTGTATGCATGCTATGCCCTGGCTGCTGCTAGCTCGAAGGTACTGTCTCCATTTCCATCCAAGAATGTCTTGTATTGCATTGTTTCCATAGCCCTCCTGCCAATAAGTTTACAGTGAATAAATAAATAGGTGAATAAAGTAAGACAATGACTTTAAAGGTCTTTGGGAGCAAGGATACTTCTTTGTCTTGCATTTGGGATTTTTCTTTAAATTTGCGATTATAATGTTATTAAGAAGAGTAAATACCCTCTATAACAGGATAGCCATCTGGTGGCCCTGACAGACACTAACCGTGCACAGGCTAGGGAGACACTCTCATTGGTGGAGCGTGTGATGACGTCAGATCCGTTTCATCATGTGATCAGTGAGGCAGACCGGAAGTCGTCTCAGGGCGTCCTACACCAGCTATACGAGCTGCTCAATGGTTGTTCTGCTAGAGGTCAGTATGGTTTTACTGCTCATTGACCTTAACTTAACCTTATCTGGTCTAAAGTGCCATTGGAGCTGATGCCTATCATTGCTTTGTATTTCGGTTTTTGGCTAGGATATGCTCTGAGTCTGAGATCTCAAATAATCAATCATTGGTCCCAATCGGAATAAACGCAGGATGTAGAAAGGTATTATAGGGTATGACAATACAAAGTTATTCTGTCTTGAAAATCAATTACTGTAGCTTATTTTGTATCTCTTTATTAGAGGAGACAAATTCATTTCTGGAGGAGCTTCAGCGATGTTACGGTGTAATACAAACATATCAAGTAGGTTTATTCAGCTTCCCCTGGCCTCTCATTAGTAATTAACTCACAGATACAATGTTCTTGGCTTAAGATTTTGCTTGAGGGGGTACACATCCAAGATAGTGTTTTTTGACTTTCGTGCAATATCATATTGATTAATTATTCCTTGTACAAACCCTTAATAAAAAAAATCAAATAAACAGAACAAGAAACACTCTTCGATACCCCTGAACTGTCGTAACTATTGCAAACCTCATGTCATTTTTAGAAACAGGTGGATTTGGTTGCCATGGTGAACACCAAATCAAAAACACTGAACATGCGCATATCAGAGGAAAGAGAGCGAAGGTACTACCCTTCTGGTCAGGCCAGGTATGATTTTTTTTTAATATGTTATTGAAATTAGTATATTGTGAGAAACATCTCAAAATCTGGTAAATATATGTTGTCCAGATATTTTTCGGTTTTGTACATGTATTTTCTTCTTAACTTCTTCTTAACTTTGAGTTAACGGATCTTGCTCATCACAACAGATCTTGCTCATCGCAAGAGTACCATAATGTGCACGATACATTTACACAAATCTGGTGTTGCACACATCTTTATGTTGGAGAAAAGGAATTCTGGTAGCCTTTTCAATCTATTTGTTCCAATTTACAGTTCAAATGAGAGTAGACATTTACCAGCAGTGGTCACCTATCAGCCTTCTGAGACTGACAAAGGAAGACAAAATAAGTAAATTCAAATTTCAGATTTCATCTTAATTATCATGAATTTTGTGCCCAAAATATATATGATAGTTTTTCTTTGACGCTATCAGTTGTAAATATCATTATTATAGATGAATGATAGAGCAATGACATTAATTGAGCAATGAAATTATGAAAAGATGTATTATAACAGTAACATCAGTCATCTGTTTATCTATAGTAAGTTTATTTCTTTCTTCTTTTTTACTTTAGGCCTATAAGTGCAAAACAAGGTACACATGATGTTTTCAAGGAATTCATAATTGCTACAAATCCCTCTGAAAAGACCAAATATTCAATAAGCACAGAGGACCCTGGTCCTAGACAGTCAACCAGCAGTCTTACAAGTGGTGGCTTGCACAAGAAGTCTGACCAGAGATCGAAACAAACAAATCCTTTGCCTCATTTGGTAAGGCCCACAATACGAGGCTTCAATGGCCCACCTCCTGTCTGCAGTGCGGAGACAATAAAAGATGATCAATCAAACACAATCTCCCCACACCAGCTGCCCACACCAACTTTCAAAGCTCAAGCTCAAAACCAGACTGGAACTAGAAAGAACAGTGGTCAGGGGAATTTGAGAAAACGATCCACAGTATTGGTATCCAATGCATTGACTGGACCAGGCCAGCATAAAACACCTATTATAGCACCTCGACATGCGCCAGTCTCCACCAATGTCAGTTTTGGAGACCCGTCCTCTCTTGTTCGCCCAATAGAAAATTGTCCAATTAAACAATCTGCTACTGGCAGGAAAACTGATGATGAGAAGCTGAGGGTTGGAAATCTTCAAAGGAGTAGTTCAGTCAACAGTTTTCTGAGTATCTCAAGCCAAGGTTCACGGTCAAGCCAAGGCACAAGGTCACCAGCACTCGTCAAACATGATACCAGAAGGGAACTGAGGACAGACATGTCTCCAATATCTGGTAAACACACACCCACATCTTCCAAAGGGGCTGACAACTGGCTGGGGACTACAAGACAATCACCACACAACAGTCCTTCTGGGATGGGAAGAACAGAAAGGCCCAGAAGCCTCCAGACTAACTTACCAAATGTATCACAATATGCTGCAAACGCTAGAAGATTCAAACCCTCAGAGTCTGTACACTCTACCAAGTCCAGCACAGCTTCAACTCCACAAAGCCCAATGTCTCCAGGGTTTTATTCCTGTACTTCCACACCTGTGTCAGTGAATAGCGCATTCAGTCAGGATGTCTCCTTATCTTTGTCCTTTTCTTCAGATGAAGAGGACAATGACCACCAAGAAGCATCTCCTGTGAATGAGGTGTTCATCAAGAACTCACCAGACAGCCCTAAGCCTGGTCCTCCATCCTGTGGTGTGCCTACTATTACAGTCTTGTGGAATGATGAACAAAGCAATACCTTAAGCAGCTTTGTAGCCTTCAGAAAAGACACCAAACAGAACTTTTCAATAAGCTCTGTGAAAGACCCTTTAAACGGTCGTGAGATGCCTTTAAAAGAGGCCATTTACGATGGGCTCATTGATATTGGTAAAGGCTTATATAAATGTGGAGAGGGAATAGGAAAGGGGTCTGCTGGTATCTCTCTACCTGAGGCTATATGGAGTGGAGGAATTCTTCTCCAGGCATCAGCAGCATCTTGGGAAGTGGAGGCAGAAAGGAAGTTGCTCCTTGGTCAAAGTGATACCACAACTACTACTAAAATGCCTAGTTCTCCAGAAGATACGCCAGTAGTGCTGATCACCGATGATGATAAGGAAGAGGATAGTAATCCTGATCCAGAAGAGGAAACTCAGGGTGATAAGGAAAAAGATAACAGTCATATAAAGGAAATGATAACAGTTCCTGTGAGCCTCATGAAAATAATCCTGAAGCGATCATCGCAACCATATCTCATTCGACAAGTCGTTGATCCTCAGTCAAAATTGATAGTTTCTGTACAGACTGCCATGAAAGAGGGCATTCTTCTTCAGGGATCTAAACATTACAGAAACCCCATTACAGGGGAGCAACTCACAATGGATGATGCATTCGCCAGAGGATTTCTTATAGTTGACTATAAGAAAGCCTTTGACTCACTCAAGACTAAAGAGGACATTGATTGTCTGGTTTATAGACGACAAGAAGGGGTGGTTCTGACTAGGTTGATTGCTGTCTTTTGGGTGAAGAGTTCTTTGCATGGCAAAAGGGTTCAATTGCATGAGGCCATTAACATGGGTATGATTGACTTGAACACTGGCCTCTACAGATGTGATGGGAAGGAGATAACGCTGGCAGAGGCAGTACTTCAGGGGTCTATCAAGGCAACTGTGCTTGACAATTCAGACATTGAGAGTCTTATCAAGAGAACCTTGAACAATCTAGCTGATGACCAGGTATGATATGATAACATAAATGCACGAAATAGAGCCTGGTATTGTTTGGGATCTAGATAGGCTTCTTGGGTTTGAATATTATAATTATGTGAGATGCTGTGTAAGATGGCAAATGGTCATGGGGAGGCAAATCACTAGCTATTTATAATTGATTGTGATGTTTAAGATAATGTGTATAACCTAATATGGGAAGGCATTTGTGAGGCTAAATGCCTAAATGAATAATCACATAATGGTAACCATTAGAGGATGGTCTCAGGGTGTGGATGAATCCATTGAGGGCGATATGTATAGAGGTAAATAGTGCATGTTTGCTATATATAGGTTAGTCGGGCTGCTTGGAACAAACTTTACATAGTTGGGTGCATAGAGGTGTTATTGACCTAACAAATATACAGTATGCAACTTATTCTGGTAGATTTCTGTGTTCCCTTATCAGGATTTATAAAGGGGTAGGATTTGATGTGATTTATTTCAGACAAGAGGGTTATGAAGAACAAGGGCAACAGCTGAGCAAGGTCAAATTATTGCATCCCAATATACATATTACCATTTGTTACGATTAAGCGCTGGGTATTTTGAACAGGTGCTTATAGCTGAGCACTGGAATAGGAGATTAAAATACCCTAAGCAATGAATACGGATCTTGAATGATGTTTACAAATCCTGGGAAGATCCCAAGGTGGTAGCTTCAAATCATGGCCGGATAATACGTCTTAGAGGGTTCATAATATTATCATCCAATGGTATACGAGCAACAATTCCGATCTTGGGCTGGGTATTTTGAACAGGTGCTTATAGCTGAGCACTGGAATAGGAGATTAAAATACCCTAAGCAATGAATACGAATCTTGAATAATGTTTACATATCCTGGGAAGATCCCAAGGTGGTAGCTTCAAATCATGGCCGGAGAATACGTCTTAGAGGATTCAAAATATTATCATCTAATGTTATACCAGCAACAATTCCGATCTTGTTCTGCCCCAGATAAATTTAAGTTCAAAAGTGGTGTAACACAATTTGTAATACAAATCTTTTATTTCCTTCTTGTTCAAGAGGTTAAAGATAATGAGGGCTCACCCATGCTCGTTGATCGTTGTGTACTAGTGTACTTCGATTTATATCATTATATATACATGTACTGTTCTCCGAATAACCATGTGCGTTTGCAACCATGTTACACTGCTAAAAACATTTAAGAGGGTACTGTGATGAAAAAAAAACACAGAATAATGTCTCCACCTTGTTTGGAACACTTTCAAACAGCTCTCATGTCCTTAAAACAGCATATATAAGACAGTGACTCTCATTCATACTGTTGGTTAGCAACTGTTTGGGAACTATTGTCATATCAGATTCTGATGTTAATAATGCAATATCAATGCAAAGCATCTTCCCAATGTCCAGTCTAGGCCTAATAATAGTGAATAGATCACTTTACAAAACGTTTACACTCTAGTACATAAAAATACAGTTCCTTAGGAACATTTCCAATGCACTGCTTACAGTCATCCCCCTCCAAAGTAACACCAGCATCAGATACCTGGTCGTTACAAGAGAGTTGGTCTAGTTTTCACTTAGCTGTTTTATGGGCATGTAGTATATTAGATCTATGGTGGCGTTTTCCGTATCACAACTTTGTAGAATGCTGCAAATGTTATATTCAAGCTTCTCCAATAAACTTTGATATGAGGATTGCAGTCTTTACGAAAACGTTTTCCCCTCGCAGGCCTTAAGATTATTATTGTCCGGAAGGAAAACAAGGATTAACTCCTTATCTTAATCATTCAACTCTTTAATTCTTTACAAACAATAATGCCTTTTATTTTAATGGTCCAATTTGCAAGTTGAAGGACAAATTGTTGCCTAAGGTCCCAAGATTACAGTGAGACATTTGGTCCTATAATCTGGCAATATCCCCAGGCCCGACAGTGATTTTGCTGGCAAAAGCCTCGGTCCCGTGAGTTTTCGTATTGACTGAATCGGATTGACCTGTTGTGATTATGCTATTTCATTAATTTGGATTAGACATCCATAGCTTTATACAAATTATGTAGGCTACTCTCTAGAACGAAACAATTACATCATAGGCCTATAAATGTATTCGACCTACTAGGTCAATCGTTACATCCAACGACTTAACATTCATTCTCACATTCAAAAACCATTCCACCAATAATATCAATATGTACTTCTTGTGTAAATCGCAGTTGCTTTGAAATAGGCTGACATGATACAGACCTTGTTTATATTGCTGTTTATATTTGGGCCGTACCATCCATCGTAGACTACCTAAGCCTACTATAAGCATGTTCATTTTCCACGCATAAGTGATTGAAATGTAGGCAAGGGACCCAAATTTCATAGGTTGCTGGACAGGATGAAACCAGAGAGTGGAATGCCAGCATATGCCATCTTTACTGCTGGATATGACCCTGTTTAAGGTTCGTATAGACGGGCTCTAACCAGGAACAGCATCTCACCTGTTTCTGGTACAGCCTCTCTGGTAAGAACCATCTTGTGCCTAAGTATGGCCTGATAAGTATGGTTATTAATAAATCATCTGGCTAGAGTCAGGCTTGTCATAATCATAGTTTGTCATATCCTCACCAGCGGGTAGTATCACAATGTTTTCTGCCTCACCAAAATGTGCTGTACTGGCATCTGACATATCATCCGGATTATTACTTGGCATATCAGAGGTTTCCGGGCTTACATTGGAAGTACTCGGAGTTTCCACCATGTTCACTTCTGGTTTGACTGTTTCTGTCTCTGCCTCTGGCTCATTTACAGTTGCTGTTACACTAATATTAGTACTGGAGTCTGTTGCCAAAGGTGCAGAATCTGCAACCAGTGGTGTAGAAGATGATCTATCTGTCGAATCGTAACCCGAATTGTCTATTCCACCATTTTGACCCAGAGTTCCCTGAGGAGAATTGCCAAGTGCTGTTTTCTCACTAGGTGGGGCCACTTCTGAGATAACCACTGCTCCATCTGAGACTGGAACCAAGTCTGGGGTTTTGCTGGAAGCCATTCTCGTTTTAGTCCCATTTTGACTTCCAGCTTCACCTTTCGCTGATTTGAATTCTTCCTCATCCTCCGGACGACTGACATCAACTCCATAAAAGTAATCAAACTTCTTCTCCCTCTTCTTTTTGGCATGCCTTTTCCTATAAAGAGATCGTCATTTAGATGATAAAATAATTATGATACTATAATGATTGTGATTAAGTTGAGATACATGCAATATCTTATGGGGGCTTCCATAAAGCTTTGACGCACTAAGGGTAAAGAGGGGTGTCTGTTTCCTTCTCTTTTGTTGAGAAATTGTGCAAATACAAACCCTTTATTCAAACGTGTACAAGAACTTCAGGGGCGAGGGGGTCACTTTCTGGAGAAAGTCTGTGTTCATATGTTATGTAGTTTCAAATATATCCCATTTATTGAATGCAGCTCATGATTAAAATACTTACAGAGTAAACACGGTTCCTATGCAACATGTGATAAGGATAACGGCTAGGACTGCTCCCCCGCCAATCAGAATAAAATAAGCTGAAAAGGGCAGATAAAAAGTATAATTTGTTTCATTGTTCAACAGCTTTGTAAAAGTCAATTAACATAGGGGGTATCTTACTATGTTTGGCACATGTTAAAAAACAAGGCCATGTTATACCTGAGGTATCTAAGATTTTGATGAAGAACTTCTGAGTTGACTGCCTTGAAGAATACACTATAGAGGTTTGCATGAATGTAACTGCCTTACGGAGTACACTGCAGAAGATAGCATGTAGAAATGCTACCCCCACTTTTATCTCCTTTTCTGTTTGTCTTCATATCGCGCAGTAGTGAAGTAAGTACATAACGTCTTACACTACATCCTTTTCTGTTTGGGTATGGGTAAAGATGTTTAAAAAGTTGTTAACATTATACTCACTCAGTCTGCGCTCCTCCTCCTGTTGCTCTTTATGCATCCTATATTTATTATGACAAGCAGCATCACAAGGCTTCTCTGTTGTAGTAGGTGTTGTTGTTGTAGGTGTTGTTGTTGTGGTTGTTGGTGGTGTTGTTGGTGGTGGTGGAGTCGTACGTAGAGTACTTCCTATAATATCATAAATAGGAAATTAAACTGCATGACAGACATTTCACCAATATAATAATAGATTGTATAGGACTGCAATGTGAATTACCTGTATTCCAATAAGCAGTCACATATATCAAGGTATTCAATATTAAATCAGTACACAAGACATTATAATGTTACCAAAGATCTTGGTGTATGTAGAATGTGTGATTTTCTTTTCTTTCGAGTGTCCTGCGAAGCCAACTGATATGAAATTTCATCTGCATAATAATGTTAGCTGTGATTGCTTTGGGAAAGCTTTTAGATGTTATGCACGGTTTTCGACAATTACTTTGCTATTGGCTTTCATATGAGTTGTAGGATAGCATGTAATAGGGCATGAAGTAGCTTATGGCATAAAGCCATTTTTAGCATGTTGCTTCATAGCAGTTGAAACATTGAAGCTTTGAAACTTTAGAGATGCAAGGTTTTTCGGAGTTCCCATTTTTTTCGGCTGAGATTCTCATATTTACAGTTCAATAGAATTATGACGAAAGTTAGTTGAAAATAAGATATTTTCCTACAGTTAAAATACAAGTGAATGACATTTCTGTTTGTAAGCGTCTGAGTTAATCATTGTTGGTGCGAAATTAGTAACTTTTTGATATTGGAACTGTAATACCTAGATTCACTGTAAACTGAAGTACATAATCTATAGATAAGCTTTGCCCTGATCGGTAGACTATAATGTGTCATTTGGAATCTCCTATCACTGTACACGTTCTCCCAGCTCTCCATGGAAGATTTCGACAAATTAATGCCCTAATACTTGTCAGAATGAAACCTGACTGAAGTGGAGTTGAAAATGCCCGATAGAAAATCGGCCTTCAGGGACACAAGAGAGAGAATGAACGATCAAGACTATAATTACATATAGAATATTCTTTAGATTGTTTTGTTTGACATCGAAATCTGCATCCATGAGTTCTTCTATGCACATTAATGTGCAAGGTATCTGTCTTGCTCATGCCAATAATGAGCCTGTGGCTTCTAGTAATAGACTTTTGGAAAATCTCTGTGCTTTAGTGTGTTGGGCCTTCCTGTGGACCTAGATCACAAGGATCATTGAGTTACTGCAGAATCTGACTGTAAGGCTAACTGTGGAGGCGCAAATCTGTTGTTTTTTACTATGCCAAAGATATGCCCCCAGAATGCAAAAGAATAAACCGCTGAGATTTTGGAGGCCTAGAACCTATAGTGGGATTTGACCTTAACCGTAGTTTATACCTCACCTGTTGCTGAAAAAGGATATTACAAATATGAATGTTCATTTCAACTAAGACAGAAGAAAAGACTACAACAGCCCAGCGGCTCACAATTGAATGAGACAAGTGGACATAAAGGTCCACGTGATTCATGGATTGCAAAGTCAAATCTTGCTGGACATGCTTTCATAAGTGCCCAGCCCAGCTTTCCCTGACTTCTTTTTGGAAAGTAAGCCAGTTAAAGTTAAATTCTAAGTAAACAAGGCATTTTAACTTTAAAGTGAGAGTGACCTCTCGATATCAGAATTTGCAGTTTAAATGCAGTCAATGCCTTAATTAAATGAGGGCCTATACCATCTCTGTATAATATATGAGTAAAATAGCAGAATAAAACAATGACAGATGTAAAGATCAAAGCACTCCATTCCTAAGCAGTGTGCCGCTAATCTCAACATATCATACTTTCATTAGGAGAGTTATAAGGAGAATTCTCTAAAACTGCTACCACATGTTTTGGTTAACTATATCTAGTGATTTGTCTTACCTTTCTGACATATGAAGCTGTAAGGTGCCGAACATGTCACGTCATTCCACTTGCCCCTATCATTGGTGATGGCACAGTTCTGGTCCTTGCCGTTTGGCCACCCAGATCCCCAGGTGGAGAAAACCAGCCTCTCACCTGCCAGGAGACATAATAGACGTTACCAACTAGAGTATGTTATATCTATCTTAAATAATTGATTTGGACAGGTTCAGAACATAGAGAAGAGTGGGTGCACTTTTAAGGCTTACGTTCAGTCCTGAGGGGTCTTCCTTCGCGATACCATGTCTTTTTTAAACTTATGCCATCCCTCAGCAGGTTCTTGGTGATAACTAATTTATGTATGGTAGGTTAACTGAAAGACATCCACATACCTTGGGACGCCCATCCCACAAATTGGCCTTAAAAATAGTTTTACTCCTGAATTAACATTGCCAAATTAATAATCAACACTGATTCAACCATTTGGCAAAGTTTGATCACTAGGAAAACCGAACTTCTTTCTGGGGTGAACATCTCAATGTATTTGGACGTCTCTATGTTAACCTGCCCTAGTCAGTTTCTATCAGCTGTTGTTACTTTTATTCATTTGAATAAAATTATTAAGAATGAAATCTCAGATTGATGAAAATCACCTGTTTTCCACCACCATTGCGCCCTGGCCAGTCCTATAAAGAATCCCCTGGGTTCATAGTTGTCATTTAATAGGACGTCATTGACGTAGAAATGTCTCTTCAGTGGACCGTCCAGCTCCAACAGACGTCCTCCTCTTACGTCACAGTAGTAGAGGCCGTCAAAGAAGGACATGGTGTGGTTGGAGACATGGTAACAACCCCAGGTGACATTGTACTGGAAGTCGTTAGCCTTACACTCTTCTTCACTTATACCTTATTGTAAAAAAATGAAAAGGAAGGCCTGTTGACTTACAATTATAATTTGTAGATTTCTTTTCATCCATTTCAGTTGAATGAGGTAAGAATTTTAAAATGCAACCATCTTTTTTCTTTTAAAATTGAGTTGAATATACAGACCTGCTTCTTATAGTCAAAAACAGTGTTTTAGATATTTTTTCCCTGTTTCACTTTAGTTTCTCTTATCTGTTGCTGAAAGACAATTTACTTTCTCTCCATCTTTCCCTAGCAAAATCGCTTATAAATATATGGGCAGGTCCAAGCAGATGTCTTCTTCTTCTTCTTCTTCTTCTTCTTCTTCTTCTTCTTCTTCTTCTTCTTCTTCTTCTTCTTCTTCTTCTTCTTCTTCTTCTTCTTCTTCTTCTTCTTCTTCTTCTTCTTCTTCTTCTTCTTCTTCTTCTTCTTCTTCTTCTTCTTCTTCTTCTTCTTCTTCTTCTTCTTCTTCTTCTTCTTCTTCTTCTTCTTCTTCTTCTTCTTCTTCTTCTTCTTCTTCTTCTTCTTCTTCTTCTTCTTCTTCTTCTTCTTCTTCTTCTTCTTCTTCTTCTTCTTCTTCTTCTTCTTCTTCTTCTTCTTCTTCTTCTTCTTCTTCTTCTTCTTCTTCTTCTTCTTCTTCTTCTTCTTCTTCTTCTTCTTCTTCTTCCTAACTTACAAAAGGTTGCAATTTGTTAAGATGATTTCCAAACTCACTTAGTTCACAGATGACCCCTGACAGTTCGGTGCACTTGATGTCATTCCATTGGTAACGGTTATAGTCGTCCATAACTGCACATGTTTGATACAACTGGTGGTTGTTGGGCTGTCCAATCTCCCAGTCCGAGTAGACCCCTGGAAATAAGAAGATCAAACCTTTTTGAGAGCAGAAGTTGTGTATGAAGAAAGATATCAGCTTGGATATTTCTGATGAGATAATCTAGAATTATTGCTACCAATTCAATTAGACTAACAGCATTTAAATTCATTATTCTGACAAAAGCTAGAATATATTCCGTTGTGGTGATCAAGGTTGCTATGAAGACTCAGTAATCATAAATCACGTGTTGGTGATGGGTAAAAGGGTAAGAGGTGATACGCTAGTCAATACAGAAGATCAACCATGTTGCAATGCAACTCTAGTTGTAATTGTAGGATCTTTTTTTTTTTTATCAAACACCCGACAGCTCTATCAATCAAAGCATATGTGAAACGACCATGGGATCCACAATAATAGAACTAAATGTAGTTTATTTTTACCACCGTTACTGTCCTGCTCCTAATAGGTAATGACTCTTTCTTTCATCTTATGTTCTTGCATTCTTTTATAGTGTCATGTGGGAAAACCTGTTCATACAGGTTCTAAACCACGAAGGTTGCCAATAGAAAGGGGAGGGTATATGAGTATTCTATCACTTTAATGTGTGAGTATTTTTTAAGACTCAAATGTCACCTTGAAGGTTTCAAACTTTGACAGACACTTAATAACATGCATAAGAGAATGTGTTTATACATAGCATACCTGGTGAGTAGACTCCTGGGTCTGGGGGCAGGTATATAATACATATAGGGAGGAACAACAGATGCGTTTGTGTGGGTGGGTGATTATAGGTCATGATTTTCGGGGCGTTTAATGAGGGGGGGGCAGGTAGAGGGGACTGCAAAGTGACTGCAAAGGGGAGGGAACCAGTGTGTTCATAATGTATTTAGTGTGAATGGAAGGCTGTATTAGAAGTGGTTGCCCTAAGCAGCCCTTTGATTTTATCTCTCAATAGAAAAAGGGCAAATATATGGTTGTTTTTGAGTCCTCCTTTAAAAAGATTCCCAATGCTTTACAGCACTTATCCCTGAGAATGGTGATAGAGGCAAGGAGATCTGTGCACCTTTTGGTTAAGATTTTACTATTGAGACAGCTCTGATATCATTATACAGACTGGTAAACCGACCATCGATGTTAAAATGGTAATTTATTCTTCTGAATAAATGGCATTCTAATATATATTGTCAGTATGTTCAACAATACCCCCATTGATCTGTCATTCTAGACCATTTCAGTATTTCAATCTGTACTCTCTTTTTATTCCACAGTTCCCAGCAAATTGTCGTGATTCCTCGTCAACCTGTGTGAAGTGGCTCACACATGTCGCTAGATGGAACACGACGTCGTTATAGCACAAGATCACCAGGAATAGCAATGGTGGTGATCACATGGCCTCACCTCAGATGGCGAGGATGGTGATCACTCAGACTCACCAGGGATGGCGACGCAGGTGATCACTCACCTCGCTAGATGAAACACACACCTCGTCATAGTGCATGTTCACCAGAGATGGCGACATGAGTGATCACTCATCCTCACCAGGGATGGCGACATGAGTGATCACTCATCCTCACCAGGGATGGCGACATGAGTGATCACTCACTTCGCTAGATGAGACGCACACCACGTCATAACACACGTTCACCACAGATGGCAAGGATCGTGATCACTCACACTCACGGGGGATGGTCACTCAGGTGATCATTCATCTCGCTAGATGAAACGCACACAATGCCATAATGCACATTCACCACGGTTGGCGAGGATCGTGATGACTCACACTCACCAGGGATGGCAAGGCGGTTGATCACTCACCTCGCTAGATGAAATGCGCACCACGTCATAGCGCAGGTTCACCATGGATGGCGAGAGTGGTGATCACTCAGACTCACCAGTGATGGCGATGCTGGTGATCACTCATCTTGTTAGATGAAAAGCTCATGATCATCGACATTGGTAATCATGCAGCCTCACATCTGCCAGATCAATGTATGTTTTGCCAGAGAAGGTACTGCCATATATATCTTCCCTCTAACCACAGACAAGGTGTTCATGTAGATACTTCCTTATGTATTTTTCCTGTAACCAGACAAAAGGTGTTTATGGATAGTTGCTTTTATTTTAGAGTTACCTCTATCTAAATTCAATTGATATTTTCTCTATATAATCTTGTTTGATTCAACCCTGAAGTATTACATGGAAATCAGTGTGCAACAAAGCACATTTGATAAGTATGGGACTTATACTTCATGCCCACACTTCCTAGATAGGCTACATGTTGAACAGTGGTGCTGTCTCAACAACTTTGGCAATGGTGGTGATAAGTTGCCATTCTGAGTGAGAGTGAGTGACAGATGATGCAATCCTCAGAGACCATTGACTTGGAGTGACACAAATTCACGTATTGAGTGAGACAAAGGCTGGCAATGGTGGTGATAAGTTGCCATTCTGAGTGAGAGTGACTGACAGATGATGCAATCCTCAGAGAGCATTGACATGGAGTGACACAAGTTCACGCATTGAGTGAGACCAATGTTGGCAATGGTAGTGATAAGTCGCCATTTTGTGTGAGAGTTGATGCCAGTGGCACGGGAGTGGTACATAATCACACAGTGAGTCAGATCCATGTTGGCGATGCTTGTGATAAGCAGCCATTCTGAGTGAGAGTTGACAGGCAGTGGCACATATTGACGGAGTGAGTGAGATCCATGTTGGCGATGGTGGTGATAACCTGCCATTCTGATTGAGAGCTGACCGGGAGTGGTACATAATCACACAGTGAGTCAGATCCATGTTGGCGATGCTTGTGATAAGCCGCCATTCTGAGTGAGAGTTGACAGGTAGTGGCACATACTCACGCAGTGAGTTAGATCCATGTTGGCGATGGTGGTGATAAGTCACCATGCTTTGTGAGGGATGACAAGGGGTGGCACATACTCACGCAGTGAGTGAGATCATGCTGGTGACTGTTGTGATAAATTGCCATGCCATGTGAGACTGACACACAGTGGCGAAAGATGACGCAGTGAGTTATCACTCAAAAAGGAGTCACCATTGATGACCAATCATGGCGACAGATAACGACAATTTGCTGGGTTGTGACTAATATCAAGGATCCTGACTAGATGTGTGGCTGTGCATTTCTTTGTGTTACTGGAGCATAGTCCCCCTAATAGCAGCCCTCGTGGATTTGCCTTCTAGACTCCCATTACTGTTTATTATATAAAATGAGTGCAGCGCAAACTGTCTACAATGTCGACTTGTATGAGTATTACAACATATACCGGCAGATAAGAATATCATCACATATCGCATGTTATCACATCCACACCAAACGTGTCTGCTATTTCATGGCTAATCATATTTTCTCATCTTTCCTTCACATATATGAATGTGCAGTAAAGATAATTCCAATCCTACAAGCCATTTTCCCAATAATAATCATATCATATTTTTCTCCCTTTCTTGCCTTTTTAACGGTCCAGTTGTGCCTGTGTTTGAGGAAGGTGGAAGGGTTGGGTGGAAATGTGCCAAGTTATTTTTAAACCAAGGAGAATCACCTCTGAGATTCCGTCTCACCTGAGGCATTTTCAATAGGGTCCTGCTCATATTTATGGGTCTTTGTCAATCAGATTCCCTAACCTATCAAAAGAAGCTAGGTTCTACTTTATCCTCGTTTGTAGGAAGGCCTGGATCTCAAATCTGAACCTCAGAGAAAAACTAGACTTTCAGGTTGAGGATCCCCTTTGGCTAGAATATCATGAGGAAAACTAAAAAAAAGAGGTGTAATACTGCATTAGTATGTATCTGTGCGTGTAAAGATCATGAAATGGAGTACAGTATGGTAAACTGACTGGTATAAGGTTTCGGTCTATGATAATGATTAGTCACCAAAGGTACTGTGAGGGTGAACATCGGAGGAGTAGTTAGTAATTAGCCCTAGATGTTTTTCTCTGGTTCTGTAGTAACTGATACATAAATACCAGGACTCAATCCAAGTTGAGTCCGTGACATGTACTGGGAGAAGGGGTCTTATGACCTCCTGCACTAAGCCCCATTTTCGCAGATCATGTCATTGGGCAGGTCACGATTCACACCCTATATGCAAGTAAGTCCCTCCCCAGTTCTAGGATTCAGACCCTGTTTGAGCACCTTTTTCTTTGATAACACTATTTTTCATCAAATTTTGCTGAATACATTGCCAGTGAGGTGAACATCTTTACAGATACGCTAGCATGGAGTCTTCTCTATTAAGCAGCTAACATATAATGGGCGATATTTTCTGGGCACGTGCAATTGGCATTTTTCAGACTTTTGGATGCTTATGCACCTATAGAATGAGAACCAATGGGTCAATACCCTATTTCTTGGTCTTAAAGGTAAGAGAACACCCTAAGCTTTCAAATCCATTTTTTTCGGCATATCCAACCAAAATATTTGGACTTGTGAGCCTCAAAAGCTGAAAAAAGGGGGAAAATATCACAAATTTTACCAAAAAATATAATTCTTTACAATCATACCATATATATCAGAGGGGTTCCAGAACATCCAATACCCTCAAATGTTCTTCCAGCAGTAAAATTAAAGCCCTTTCATATCATAAACTAAGAAACTCAATGCAATATCCTTATACTGCATAAAATTGAGGGGCACTAGGGTGGTTAAGTTGGTGTAAAGATCATTTTACTGGAGGCAGAAGTCTTCCCTCTACACCTAAGAATGTACTTGTATACTTTTTTTCTATTGGATGGACATTTGTCCTTCTAATGAGCAAAAAAGTGTCCATCCGACAGATTAAATCTGAATTTTAGGGTCTTTTTAAGCTGGTAGTGTGCCATGTTGGTGGGTCATTGGATTAAAATGAACATTATTTTAAAATGTAGTTATGCTGAAGTTAATGTAGATTGATTTTAATGAGTATTTGAACATTTTATAGAGAGCTAGAGAGAAAATAAAGTTTGTGACAAAAAAAAATCACAAAATTCCTAAAGTTTATGAGCTGATGTCTCAAAAAGTCGTTTGATATTGATGCTTATTTTTTTATTTTATCAGACTTGCATACTGTATCAGCTAGGAAACAAAATTAGGAGTTTCTGTGGTGTATGTATGGGTAACAAACCTATGTCACTGATTAAATCTGTCGGATGGACACAAAAAGTGACAAATCATAGTCACACAGCTATAAAAAGTGAGCCGATAGGGATAAGTGTGTATAAATGGTGATTCCATGCAGCCAAGATATTGGTCTTTCAATGTAATAAGGTCATCAAATGTTATTCTAAATTTCATTCTTGAAGCCTCCTCAGGGAGATTTGTACATGCTCAGGAAATCTGATATAATACTTGATAAACTGTATGACGTACCTTCTGGGACGTTGACGTAGCTGGAGACACCATCTCTGTCACCACCACATACCATGGTACGGTTTTCACACAGCAGGTTACAGACACCATAACCATGGAGACCAAAGGTGTCACCACATACACATAGGGTAGGTGACTGTATGAGGGGAGAGGGAAAACCTGATAAGTTTCATTTTCTAACAAATACATTTTAAACTTTATTATTAATGATTGATGGAAGGAGCCAGGATGGATGGAACAGGAACAGGGTAAGAAAGAGATTCAGATAAAGGAAATTAAGAGGGAAAGAGGAGTAAAGCATGATGATCAATTTCTGCTTAGATTTGAACTCTAAATTTTTGCTCTTCTTGATTAATTAGGTGTTTGCCTCAGTATTGCCAAATCCATACTTCCTTTCTTATAGCTATATGTATCCTCCCCTTTCCCCCATTTTTATTCTGATACAATTTCAAAGTGTTTTAAGTTTAGGAACACATTTTGTAGTCCTGACATCATTCAGTTGTATTATTAACAAGTGCAATGAAACAGGCCTCTTACTTGTAGTCTGGAGTATTTCTTGCCTGCATCCTTGCATTTGGAGTTACAGGCTGTATAGGAGTTGTTTATTTTGAATTTTAAATCATCCATTTCCTCATCATCCATGTCCTCCTTGAAACAGCCTTGGTGAAACACTTCCTTCTGGTCTGGGTGGATAAAGGTAGAGTAGAAATGATTTATAGAGACCTATACATTAACAATTACCTTGCTTTTGGTTAACGTAACTAGTACATAACAGGCTTCCTGCATGCCACAGTAATGCTATAATTATAAAGACTTGGTAGGAATTTTTGGTTACAAATCCTGTTCTAACAGCGTTGTTTCTATATTTCAAGTTTATTACAAAGAGAAAGGCTAAAGGAAATTCTATTTGATATTACAGATCTCTTGCTTGAGAAAAGACAGAGGGGACGGGGGTCTAAGAACTCTCACCAGCACATTATCCATACCTTCTATACTCTCCTACCTCTAGTTTGAATGTGCACAGTTGTTTCCAATAGGGTAGCACTATACCCCTACATGTATACTGCTGGACTATTCAGGACTTGAGACATATCATTATTATCATCTAGAGGGCTACAAATGTTTAAGATCTCATATCATTCAGAGGAGTTGATAGTTTTATATAATTTATCAGTATTATCATCTGTATTTTCTGTCAGCATTGAATAACCCAGCTTATCACTGGATATTCTTGCTGGACATACTCTTTCATCACAAAGTGTCAACATGCACTTTTCACATGGCAAGATACGTCTGTATGGGTAAAGAGGAGGCCCACTATGCAATTTTTGGGACATTCTCGCAAAATGTTAACCAGACACTGTCTAAGGTATAGGCTGTTGACAGTCCTAAATTGTAAATATGAGATTTAAAATTGTAAACATCAGATTTGAGGAGTCACTTGTAACAACAGGGAGTGTGTTTACCAATAATTCTGTTTACATTTTCTGGGGTGAAATGTCCAGGAGGCCTAATGTGCAGGGGCTTATCATACGGGGGCCTTAATGTCAGGGGTTGAAATGCCAGGGGGCTCAATGTCTGTGGACTCTTTTACAATTCAACATGACATAATAATTAGCAAAATACACCTAATAAGTTTATAAATCATTGAAGGAGCAAGGGAGGAAAATACAAACACCTGTCCTATGGATATTAAAACATACTCATGTATCTACAATGGTGAGTCTGTGATCATGTAATAAACTCAGAGCAACTTAGCCTAGGGGTTGTAAATCATGTGAGGCATTGAACATGCTACTGAAATAATCAGGCACTGCTGTTTTTTTTTTCTAAACTCTATGTAACATAGAGTTTACACTGACTGCTTCAATTATTGAAATAAAGGAATATCCATGAAACCCCACACATAAGCTATGTAAGGCTAAAAGCTGCACCTTTGGCAAAAAATGCTGGCCTGTACTATTCTTTTGTATTAAAACTCTCACTTTAAATTTCACTCAGAATTGAGGAATCATCTATAAATGACAGCAGGGCTAGGAAAATGACTTATGAAACCTAGGCAAAATCAGGCAAGTTTGGAACTTTTTTTTATAGTTAGCCGTAAACTCCTAAGAAATGTTTGGTGGTTTGCGCATGTGCAAACTCCTAACTTAGCTCAGAAAGTTAGGCATTTTAAGCTTTTCAGCATGTTTGCCTCAGATAGTTAGATTCATTCTTTTCTGTGAACAACCTTAAATTTCAGGGTCTTGTGCTATAAAAATCAAACCTGTCTGATATTGAATTGCAGAGACTCCCCAATGTGAAAGTCTGTAATATTTACAAAACATCAGCTTGATTTAGTAAACAAAAACATCATTTTGACAACACAAGCATGCCTGAGATCATACACTATGACATCCCTAGATAAACAAATAGCTTCCTCAACATACAATTTCTACCTTGCAATGATAACAAATAGTACTCTTTAGTCTGTGTTTGTGTCCAATTTTGATCGTGTATTGGAGCCTCACCTTACGGGCTTGACATGAATATTCCCAGGGGGGCAAAGGTGGAACCCCCAGGGCATTTCAGTCAGAGGTTCAGACGAGTTGTATGCCAAACATTATTGGCGTATAATGCCTTTATATGCCGACAGACGGGACAGAAGCTTACGGCATGTGCCAATTTTGGCATGGGCAATTTAACACTAAGTCTTATTAAATGGCCACATCTCCATTTAATTGTTAGAATAATATGACATAGGTAGGAATGATGGTTTTCATTCCAGACAATTCTGGTAAAACAGGTGCTTTAGTAGTGCTTCTATTGATAGATAATTTATTGAGAGTGTATAGTAAAAATGACAGGGACAAGTACTTACTGCTCATCCATTTCCAAGTACTCACTATCTCCTCCACCCCCAACCAGAGACTAGAAATGCTGTTATTCTTCATGATCTCAGTGACAAGCTGGCTAATCTCAGGTGATGTAACAGCCACCAGGTAGCCTCCATACTTCTCACAGTCAGCATCTGCCTCACTCCAGGTCTTCAGGTCCTTAACCAGCCACATACACAGGGAAGTGTTACCCTTTTGTATGGTGGCCGTGCAGTTCACCTCCAGGCTGCTCATGGCTGCAACATAAAGAATTTCACACTCTTCAATTTAATCATAAAATAATTCTTTTAGCAAGGAGTGTACATTTTCTAAGTATGTGTACACAACTAGTAATGGTGTACTTGTTTACTTGTGCCAGATTGCCTATATAATATATAAACTTTGCAGCAAAAACCTTATCCACCCCTGCCTAGCACTTCAGATAATCCAAGTAAAATTGGAGGAGGCTGAAATGTATTACATATCACCTTTACATTTTTTGCCTCATATCTCAGCAAGTAGTAACCTGATCAATGCCCAGAAGTTCCACTCTCGGCGTTTATTTGTGCCATTATAGAGAAAGTAAATACCGCCCCCCTCCCCCTTTCCTCATTAACAGACTTCAAATCCTGAGTCAATCAGACTAGCGGTTGCTGAAATAATTTGAAGGAGGTTCAGTGAAAAGACTTCAAAAGGTGTCAAAATGATACACATATTCATATTAGCCTCTTGTCCCATACAGCAGCAAATAATTGCTATATTGACAAAATTAGAACTGTTTTGGAAAGCCACTACAGTCCAACTTCAAAACAGACTGACATCCGAAAATTTAATTTTGACCCATAAGGTACGTATTCTCTGCCCAGGCCACATTATGACATAATATTATTGGCTGAAGACAGGCCAACACAAGATTTTGGAATCCTCTTGGATTTCAATTTTCGACTGCTCAAAATATTGTCTTCTACACCTAAACTATTTTATGGACCAGATTTATAATGTGGGATATTAGGATACTCCCATCTAGCTGTCTTTAAATCTCAAAAATACATGTCGATATCTGTATTCAGACTACAATGTCAAGACAAGGGCATAATGGGTGATGGGTAAATTTATTTGGTCACATAAAGCACAGGTCCTTACATAAAGCTTTCCCTACACATCTGGCTTAAGGACAAGATGTAATTCACCAACAATGGTACTATTGTACTGTTTATGTGATAGAATGAGATGATCGGTAAGGTATAATGGTATTAACTCATAGACTACTTGAGGAGGTACTTAGGTTGATATAATGTTATAATGCTCGTCTCAAGGAGATTTGTAAGAATTTGGACAAAAATTACATGGTTGTGTCGAATCAAACACAAGCAGTCGTCAGGCTCAGGTGTTTTTAGTAGTTTTATTAGCATCAAATTACCCAAGCCTCTATCATTAATTGTTAATACAAACCTACCGGTAGAAAGGATATTATTTCCTTTTATTTGATCCGTGTCATCAGTATATATTTACTATCAGTCTTTACGTCTGAATCCCTTTTTATAGATGTCATTAGGCCCTCTCTTCCTTTGGTGATGATTTGATTATCAAAACAATGTATTCATCTTGGGTCAGAGCTTTACCTATTCTCTTTTTAACTTGGGTTATCACCTCCGTCATCCATTATTTGTTATTGATGATGCCAGGTGCAGGACTTAAACTAGAATATATCATAGTTGTATAGGGTAGATTAAACTAAATACGTGCACATACTTTGGGACGTCCACCCCACAAAATCGCATTATTATTGCTAAATGTTAAATCAACATTACCAGCTGGTTGATTCAATGCTAATCAACGATTTAGCAAAACCATTTGTAAGGTCATTTTGTGGGGTGGACACCTTAAGGTATGTGGGCGTCTTTAGGCTAATCTACCGTAGTAGGACAGGGTGAAGATTGTTGCCTCTGTGAGAAGACAGAAGCTATGGTGTCAGGGAGCCTCCTACTTAAGACAACCCTGTCTTGGATTACCTTCAGGCAAATAAAGGGACTGCCAGGATTTCTATGGGCTGTATATTGACACATCTGTTTCTGGCCTAAGAGGCCACACAAAATTTGTTAAATCTCTCTCATGAAGTTAAACCTGTCTTAAGTCATTATCCAGCTCCTAAGAAAATCTAAGAATATTTTAACAGAGTGGCATAAAGAATAGTGTCCCTATTATTGTTCTTTTATTATTTTAACACCTCTGTAAAGTGATACCATAAGATGAGTTCCTCTACCCTCCTATTAAGTGGTAGGTAGGTATTCATAGACCAGTCTACCACTGATATAATGGTTCAAACTATCTTCTTCATTTATAAAAACTTAACAGCTGTATGCTAAAACAACATGATGCGTTTATAAGGCCTGGTGTTGGATGTGATAAAGTATAACATACCTGTATCTGAAATCTACGTCTGCTTAAACTGGTATAGATAATTGTTATCTTTATTTAAAACAGAATTTTGTAAGAGGTCTGTCTGTTTGTTTGAATGAGGGGGTCTTGCTTTTAGATCTATCACACTAACAATGCTTCTGTTAGTGTCATAAATGGTTGAGGATAATTTCAGTACGTCCTGGATTAGATTTTACTCAGATGCTGTTCTCTAGTTATTCGTCTACACCCCACCAGGTAATGCAACAGCGATGAATGGTAGGAAGGACACTCAAAACATCAGCCATGAAATAAAAATAACCTTTCTACCATCAGACCTTTATACAAATCGATGATGAAAAACTAAAAAGTTTGCACTAAAAGTTATGTAATATGTATTTAAGGCCACTTTATCTTGTTTTGAATCTTATAAAACACTCTACTGTCGTCATTTAACTTCTTTGTAGGCTTACACCAGTCTCAATGCCTTTTCATTCATCTTGATAATACATCTCAAAGACCTTTCTTTAGTGGTTGGGGGGGGGGTAGGGATATATAGTGATATAGGCTATAGCCTATATCACTATCTATCCATACTCACCCCCTTCTGAATAGGCCTATATATAGCGCTGGCTTAAGAATTTGCCACTCCTTTTTATATTTGAGAATTCATTTGTCACCGAAAACCTACCTACTGAATTCAGCCGACAGTGGTCTATGTATATTCCTTGTCCATGTACTGTTTTAGATGGTTTTCCAGTTAACAGTTAAGAAAGACATAGCCTATTCCCACTAGGTATCACATGTGAGGGAATGGCTAACAACTCAATCTCAACAACTCTTCAGTCGGTTTTTCCGGGATTTCTTTAACCACAAACAATGTGGTATTGCTCTAAGAGCTTCCTGGATAGACATCTATTTCACAACCACATAATGCCCAACAGCAGATGGGTGTATACACAGAGGTTCAAAATAGTTCATGAAAATATAATAGTTATTGCTATCCATTGTCCACACTACTCGATTGCGATTGTAAAATAACCTAAATGATATTCAATCCAATACTATCAATTAAGCAAAGGTTGATTCGTCATGCTGAAAGTTCCAGATGAAAACACTGAGCTGCCCTCTTTAATGTACAATTGAAGACGGTAAACCCATGTAATAGGTATTGTTTTACTTATCATGTTTGAGACAATATTTGATTAACTATAACTGATGCTGATCTGATGCTTTTTTCATAGATTTGATTGCATATAAAATTATGAGAATTCAAAAAGATATCACCTTCAGACTTTTAGTTGATGCAGATGCATCTCATATGTGCAGTGCTCTATAGAGCAAGTATACACTAAAACAGACATTAAACTGCATCTATGTGTTTAAACCGGTCTACATAACTTTAACACTAAGCTAGACATACATTTCAGTAAAAAGGTCCTTTAGTGGTTGGTGGGTGGTAGCAAACAATGTTTTCATGGGGATTTATCACTTTTTGATATTTGAAGATTCCACATAGTGTTCCAGTCCAGCTTCCTTTCAGATTTACCGCTGTAGGAAACAGCGGACTGTGATATTTGTTTAATCTGCATTTGAGGCCATCTTCCTGTTAAATATTATGAATAGCACATAGATTCCCCCAATAGGCACGACACAGTGGAACATCCCTGTATACCCATACTACTAATCACAATTGCTATGAGCCTTTGTTATATATGTATACATGCGCACTGAGGTATTGCTGAAATAGCTTCAGGGTGATTTTGTTCATTTTCTAACCCAGTCTGAATTAGTGGTTCATATTACAGGAGATTGGTGCTGCAGCTTCCCAGCTCAAAAACTCAGTTTTGAGACAATACTTTAACTTACATTTGATTAGTAATATTTATAACATCTACTGACTAAGTCTTAACCCCGGACACGTAAATACATGGTCGGGAAGCTTCTGTAAAAAACAATGGAGGGACCAGACGGACAATTAATAACATCATTGTGTAGGGTGCACAATAACCAGTCCATAAGTGTATACCAGTCTTAGGCCATGAGTATCTTCATGATCTAGAACATGAGGAGATAATCTTCATGGTCTGTATCTATTTATTCTACTTATCCTATGTAAATAGGAAAATACCACCAGGAATAAGTGAATGATGTGTTGTCTTAAGCACAGACAGACATGATAAATGACGTTGACCTAGAATCGCATTGATAAAAAATGAAATCTTTGCAAAGTGCCGAGATAAACTTATGAATGTACCTTACATGATCTCTATTCTGGTTGGCTCAAGGCCATAGAAGATTGGCTCAGAACTAACAAAGAGCACCATTGCACAAAGAAAGTAATTACGGGACTGTTTATGTCACAATGGGTCAGAGAGGATGCATAAGACTGCCAGCGAAAGCTATGAAGATTGCATAATGGTCTTACATGGTCCCTCGTTTTCTCAGACTATTTCATTGAATATTAACTGCAAAGTAAACGTTACAATGAAGAATATGGTTGGTAAAGATATGTCCAGTAATTGGACACTGAGAAAACAGAGAAGGCAATTTGTGACAAGTTTAGTAGGTATTAGAAATAATTTTGTTTCTCATTTCCTTTCTTATTCCTGGGTTGGAGAGAAAAAATTACCACAATCATTACTATATAAAGCATAGTTATGTTAGAAGTGATTACAAGCTTGCACTTGTAGCCTGCTAAGTAATCATTTCTTTTTATAAATATCTTTGCTGAACATAAACAAGACTCCAGTTTCTTTCTACTGGAAAAAGCCCCTTAGGGTTGTCCTTGATTTTTACCAGTTTGGTGTAAAAGCACTGCCTGGAGGGGCTGGTTCCCCCTCGTGACTAACTCATACCTCACCAACGTATGGTGTTAAAAGCGGATCCAGACCTGGTGACTTGATTGTTAAACCTCATTAGGATTCACAGAGAAGGCATGACTTACGTCCCACCTGAATTTGGCCATTATCTCGAGTATAACCTTAAGGGGTTCCTAGAGGTATGCAGGTGAATAATATTCACAGGTATCTAGGTCTTGGCTGTCCATGGTATTTCCTGTACAGCACCTTTATGATTAAGGCATTTGGTAATTTTCTACTTATCACAATTACAGGAAGTGAAACGAGAAATTTCTGTGAGAATCTGACAGTGAGAGTTTTATGCTTTGGGAAAAGTGTCTAGTTTTCACCAGTTTTTCACTTTTAACAAGAACTAGCAGATTCTGAATACTGCTTTACTATTCATACCATCACTGCCTGTTAGCAACTCATAGTACGAGTTAAATCTTTCAATCTTTTATTCCTTAGATGCAACCTGCGGGTGCCAGAACCCACCAGACAGGATAGTTTAGCAGATGAGTAGTGTAGCATGTCACTTTGTCACCTAGAGCCTACATTTAACTGTCCTTGTCAGCAGAAAAAAAAATGAAGCCCATCAACAATAGAGGTGTCTGTCTGGTAGTAAGTTTGTTGTGGCTCTCCGCCCAAGTCAAATATCGAGGGAAGTCTGTGAGGAAAAAACGCTTCTGTTTGATTGGTTTTCAGGTCAAGGCATGCAGAATCCTTCCAATTGTTGCTAAGCCTACACTCTATCAAGGTTTGTGTTTCATGCATGGTTGCTATTCAGGCCAAGGATGCTGAATCCCCCCTCCCATTATTGCTAATCCAAAGTACTAGCCTGTAAAAGAAAAGTGTTCTGCATTTCATTGGAGTTAATTTTCACAATGGTTCTCTGTAGAAACAGTAATTCGCCTTCAGTAGTAATGTTTAGAGATATTGCAACCTAATGTACATAATGCCTGCCAAAGTAAGCTCAATCAGTTCAGCATATTATTATATGCATGAAGGAAAAATGCCCCTAATTGGTGCTACAAACCTACACGTATTAGAGACGGAATGTGGAGTGTGGAATGCTGAGGAAATTATATGTATCAAATACATTCTGATTGCAGCTGAACACATTGGATATGCCAGAAGAAAAGGCATTGCCCAAAATTGTAATACATGCAAACGGCCTATATTATCTTACTGAGGGTTAGATATCCTATAAACATCAATGTCCTTATAATTGTGCCACACGAATCAGATACACATGGAGATACATCTACAAATCTCTTACAAAGTTACTGCTCAATACCGTCGGGAGTGAATATCAAGTGCAACAGTAATTTAAACTACAACATCATCTCTTTGGCAATCCTGTCTGAGTATATATCCTGCAACTGTCTGAGCCTTCTGCAGGCAGGAAAATACCTGTTCAAAATACTTTATGCTCCACCGCCAATAAATTTATTATACCCTCGATCACTTCAATCTAATCCCGATGGGTGTCCCCTTGATATGTTTACATTCGGATAAATGGTGATGTATTAGGAACGCCTGCATTGGTAGCAGTCTTCTCTAAAACTGAGATCTGTATTTTAGATTTACCTAAAATCTTGTAACGCATCCTTGGTCTGCATGACTTTGTGAAAAGTAGTGAGTCATTTCTGACCTGACATCCCCCTGCCCAGCTGGTTTTCTCTCCTTTTCTCTCTAATTAATATTAACCTTGAGTAAATCCCTCTAACCTGACGTCACTGTCCCCTAGGGCCCTAGACATACTTTCAAACTGTGTATACCACAAAAGTGCAGACTAGACTCCATGTAACCACATACCTAAGGACACACATACACCAAGTGACCTGCAACTTCTTCCTGCTAGACAAATAAACACTGAAGAGGTTACTTATTACCCATTCCTTCTCCATTTTCTGCACCTAAACCTATTCGTTGACTCCTGTCAGAACCGTGTGGATAAAAGTGTTTTATTCTGTAAGGACAAAGTTCCAAATTGAGAAATTTTTGATCGGCAGGTTACTTCTATCAACCGGCATTGTAACTATGGTCATCATTCCAAAGACCAGACAAGTATACAAGAGAGTGATATCTTATAAAGTGGTTGTCTCCTACCATTCAGTGATGTAATCATTGCCACTATGATTTCGGGGCAATAAGGGAATCATAGTCCTGATTATGTTAAAAACATCTTAAGCAAGGACATCTTCCTTCATGTGGCTCATACATACATTCCTTTGCAAAAAAAACATTCGCTGGCGTGAAAAATGATAAATGAACATACAATGTCATGTTAGTATTGCTCCATACATGAAAGAATTATATATGGATACAATAATTTTGATACATAGAATTAATGATGATAATCATGTCTGGGTGGGTGATGCACCTGTCTGACCCTCAGACAGGAAAATACCTGTTCAAAACACTTCACGGTCCAAGGCTTCTATGGCCTATACTGAGCCTTTTTGGGCTAATGATCACTTCAAGTCATTACCGAGGATGTATCTTTGTGTGTATGGTTTTATCTAAACTGTTATATATTACCATTTCTCATACATATTTAGCGGTCCTCTCTGAGATAGTGATCTACATACATTTTAGATTTACAAAGAAACATTTTGACATTTTAATGCCATCTGTATAAGGATAAAATCTCTGGTTCCCAATCCTGTGAGAGAGCCTTTGTTTGTATTATCTGCTGATATGTTGTGAGTTATTTTAGACCCACTTCCCATTGTCTATCTTTGTTGTTCCCTATAAGCTGAGACGAGTTCTCTAGGATACCAGACGTATTCCATGTATGCATTTATGTGTGCCACAAATATGCAGACTAGATTCTATGTAATCACCTAGCTGAGGACAAACAGACATTATAAACCCTCGACCCCACCCCCGAATCTAGTAGATACAATCTTGCACATTTCCCATTCTCTAGTCTCTGCCGGAATTAGAAGACGTAGAAACGCCTCCTCCAAAAAGACCAATTCCAGAGGCTACAGCTAAACGACAGGTGTACATATTCCACACATATGTTTATCAAGAACGTTAGATGATGAATGTGGTAAAAGGATAACTTGCTTTTCGCCATTCCTGAAGTATACCGTGCATGAGGATATCACACTCAAAACGGAGATCTATACACTACGTTGATACACATACCTTGAGATGTTGCCCCGGTTTGAGTGGCCATGATGAATGCTGCATTCACATGGGAGAGGAAATTCTATTATGAATAAAAGATATACTAGAAATAATTGTAAAGCCATTTTGAATATTTTCCCACCGCTTAGAACTAACCCAACCATTAAACGTAGCATGCCTTCATATCTCACTCAGACCTGTACCTTTTGGCTAATAACAATTTTTTTTCTCTTTATTTTTCAATTGAATCTGCTTATTTTTGCTTCTCTATCCATGCTTGCAGTACCTAAAGTAGGTATAAGTATGAATGTTCTGGCTGAACATTGATTTAAATTCAATATGATTTAACTTCTATAATCTAATCAAATAGATCAATATCTTGACCACTACATCAGCTGTATTCCTCATATGTTTTATACCTATGTTCTCATCATTACAATAAAAATCATGTCAAGGATATGTTACCATGCAGTGTGTATTAGTATTGGGATCATGTATTATCATTAGAGAAGAGTAGGTTATTTCCCCTAAAGGTGTATAGTGCATTGCATGTGTATCCCTTATTATTTGTGACACCTTCAATGTTTGCCCTTGGCAGGGGTATTTTTACCATTTTTATCAGTTCCCCTTCTCCAGCTGTCAACAAATGAAAGCATCTTATCTAGGTCATCCATATGTCTAGGTACATTGTTTCATTCTCACGCTAGCTCTCCCAAAAACTGGATTTAGTTGAGTTTTGATTTCATTAAAAAAGGAACATGGTTATAAACCACCGTTTATGATATACGACCGCCACCTGTTTAAAAAAGGGTGAATTTATTCAGTGAGGTAAAATATATTAGCTGCCTTTCCAGAGAGTGTGGCCCTACATTGTAACTGTCACAGGTTTATAAAGATGTGTCACTTCCTAAATCTAACTTTCCAAAGAAAGTAAAACTTTTATAGTATAGCTTAGGAACTTCCCCAGTTCACCCACCAGCAAAAGGGGTAGGTGACATAAAACAGATAGTTCATGGTTGAAGACCCCCAACCTGTGTATATCCAGGACAGGTAATCACAGCCATACCTCAGTACTATGCCCATGGTTCCCATCATCACCCTTTTCAGACCAACTACGGCACTTTCAGGAACATCAAATGTATTCCCCTTGGCCTACCTTTGTAACTTTGTGATACAAATGTCAGCATTATTGAATGCATTATCATTGATTCAGTCTAGATTCCATAAAAATAGATTTGAATGGCGCTTGAAGGCAGGAAAGATGAATTGCCCAAATTGAATGATAAAGGTGGGTGAAGACATAAAGGGAGTAAGATTTAAAAAGTAACATTTAGATAAGACACATTATAATATATGTACTTGAAGCTGTCTCCTAATGTTCTTGACCCTGTAGGCGGGTGACGGTTATGACTAATTCAGGAACTCAGGATCACTGCTTTTATGACTTCTCCTTTTGTGAAGACCAGACAGTCAAAGAGTATAGTCCCTTGATATAATTCCAGGTGTGTGAAATGTGTGTGGGAGAGGGTGCAAGGATAAGGTGATGCTTGAGACATAATGTTGAGTTTTATTGACCATGGCAGACAAGAAGAGTTTCTTTTACTTGAAGTAGAAAGAGACAGACTTGTAACCGGTTCACATAGTTCTAGATATCTGGACCTTTTGTAGTTCTAGGAACTTGTGTCAACTTTTAAATAAAGAAGATAATGGCTAAGCTTTACCTAACCGAGCTATTGTTGTATTGGTATTATATGTGTAAAGCCGTGTGTCCACAGGGCGTCAAAATTGGTAGGCGACAGAATTCCCGACGACAAAAGCACTTTTGTCGTCATTTCCAATGATTATATTAAACATGTTTGACTTTTGTCATCGGGAATGGACGATAAAAGCCGTTTTGTCGTCGGGAATGGATGATAAAAGTGCTTTTGTCGTCGGGAATTCTGTCGTCTACCAAATGTGTCGCCCTGTGGACACAAGGCTTAAGAATTGAATTTTGATATCTCTGTGAGGATCTATGAAACACCCCCAGGGTCTTGCCAGCTAGGGGGTGTGACATATGGAGGTTTCTACACATCTACCGTCCCACTTGCTACCCCATCATCATCATCATCATCATCATGGTAGAGCAGCTCGGGATAACCGCTCACACGGATCCAGAATAATGTGTCTGGGTGGTGACAACAATATTTCATTTGAAAAAAAAAAATGGTGACCGAATGGTCATTGCAGGAAAGCCTGCAATCGGTTATTCTAATGATGCCTACTTTACCCATTCTCATAATAACATTAGTTATCTGATTTGATTGATCAACGCCATCTCATCCTCAATCAAAACGCACATCTCAAGAGCAGGTGCACAATTTAGAATTGTGCATAATTGAGCAGCATAAGGGATTAATGAAACTGTCTGATAAATATTTAGAGTCGATCGTGTGAAGGCAGGTGGTGCTGTAGAGTTGATAATGGGTGGTGTGACAAGGAGGAGGGGGGTTGAGAGTAGCCTTAAGGACAGGAGAGCATTCAGTAGCTCCTAATTCTTACACTCAGCTCTAAGAAGGTTATACACCTGAGACATGAGCAGACCTGCTATTCCCTCAGTATACCACATGTACACTATATATGCTCTGTATTGCCTCACATTGCCTCAAAGAGGTTCCCTCTCAATATATACCAACACAAACACTCCCATACTGTCGGTCATGCATGCATGCTCAGTGACCCTAGATGACCTTATGACTTTGACCTCTGCAGCGCAGATTTGGCTGTATGCTTGGATAGATTTGCCTGGTCTACACCTTTTACACATATCTGCCAACCGTGAATAGCGTGCAAGGTATACACTGCCTCATCTCTTAGGGACTAGTGTAAGCCTTCAAGGGAAAGGGGATCTGGGAAGAAGGGTGTAACCAGGTAGGGGTGTACCAGGATATGTGTAATGCCAACCTATTGCAGTTACAAACCTCAGACTTCCGGTAGGCTTATTCTGATTTTTATGTTAAAAAGGAATTCCCAAGTGTGGATTGTGAATTGTTCTATGTTAAAAGCAATTCCAATGTGTGGATAGTCAATGGTTCCAATACATGAGTATATTGGTACTGTGACAGAGACATTTACACCTGGTATGACACAATCTGTATATCTCTGATAGCCAGTCTTGGTTATGGATGGTATGAATCCTTTTGTTGAAGTTTGTGGTGCTCCAACCCAGGATGTGGCATACCCTGTGCTCACGACATGACCTGGAGGCGCTGACTGCCTCAGGTAATCAGGGTCTGACAGTCTTATCCATTTTGAAAATAGGTAGGTATACTACTGATCAGGATCTTTTCAAATTGTACCAGCCCTCTAGGCAACCAACTGAACTTTGAAATTGTGATATCATTGAACAAAAGGTCCCCTTGAGGACCAATTTTCAACATTCTCAGCAAAAAAAGGAAAGTTGCCTTATAATATGTGTTCAAAATCAGTAAAGGCTCTATCTAACTGAGTCATAGTTGGATGAGCCCAGCATGCAGGCCCTCCATCAATCAAAACAACACAAAGGCCCTGATCAGCGTCATGGACCAGTGGTCAGGACAGCCAAGGACCAGTAAAGCTATACTCTACTATCTATCACACAAAACTTGCAGCAATTTAAAACCTTGACCCAAATCAGGTCCTTCCTCTTGTTACATTTTCCCTATACAGATCTAGACTAAAGACTGACACCTGTTGAGAAAGAATCTGCTGTCTAATGACAGGAAATTGGTGATGTATGCACAATGCTTTAATGCAAATACTGGTTGGTAATACAATGATAACCTTTACACTTTTGCACGATACTTACAGCTTTGCCTCTCTTTATCTCTTTTACAATCATTGGGGTAACTCTTAGCACACTTCCACTTCCGCAAATTAAACCATGAAAATTGGGATTAACTTAATTGCTGGTAATGTGCACATTAGCATTATATACAGGGCGAGAACTAGGTGAGCTGTAACAAAAAAACGTTCCACTTTATAATGCATTGCTGACTGTTCCCTACAAATGAACATCCTGAATATTCAGAATAATAGCAGGTATGCAAAGGACACAGTTGCGAAATACATTTGAACACCCAATGATCTAGGTCAAAGCAGCTTTTCCAATTTTCTGCTCAGAAATGATAACTTCGCTATTGAGCAAACTACAATTTTGAAGGTCTGAGAAGTTCAAGAATAATTCATGAAAATAACTGTAGGGAACCCGACGTTGATGTGCTTAGGTCGTAATTGTTAATCTTTTTTAAAGTTTCCTCTAATTACATTATAGTGAAATAAGAAGTCTATAAACATCCTTTAGATCACTATAATGTCAGACTGAAGGCAATATCCCCCAGGTGATGGTTCGATGGTGTATGGCTGTTTTGACATGGCTGTGTGTTCATTGGGTAAATGAGGGGAGTGTAAAGTCGGTCACCTGCCTAGAAGATACCCACCCACCATACAGAGTTATCCCTTAAGCTAACATGGACCAGCCATCCCAACCTATACCTTGTGAACCTGTGCACAGGTATCTCACTATGCAAGTGAATAAGCTACTTAAATAATTTGTAGATGTCTCCCGTGGCACTTGTAGAAAATGTGAGACGTCTTGCATATGATGATTTCATTCATTTAGTTTTTTTTTCGTTGTTGTTGTTGTTGTTGTTGTTGTTGTTGTTGTTGTTGTTGTTATAAAATATCATTATGGTTATTTGGGGATTAAGGCATTAACGAAGGTGTATGGTACACCCTCATTTGTGAACACGTTTGCCTTAATTATGATAGACTCTTCCTCTGTTTATCCTTCTTCGGTGCAATAATCATACATTTATTATAAGATTATGCCAAGGTAATGAGATATGATAGGCGGTTGTTAATCTGTGATCATATCTATAATCATTCCCTTTTCCTTACATATATCCAAGCCTAGTTCTTTAACTATTGAAACAGAAAGACCAAAATTCTTGAAATCCACTCTACATGCCTGTACTGTGGAAGCAAATCCAAAAGGTATTTTGGGAGGCAGATTAATAGTTATAAAATCAATTGTAGATTCAGCGAATTTATAGGACTTTCAGGCACCCTTGCCTTCAGATTGGTTGGATCCATCTTCTAGGAAAGTCCGAACTGTCTCCTCAGTGGCCAATCTAACCAATGCATGCCCACTGGGTGCACATCAATGTTGATTCAGCGTTGAAACAACATTTGCAATGTTTGCATATCAACATTGATTTAGGGTTGAAATAGAGTTGAAATTGAAAGTTGAAACAACATACTCAAAATCAACTGTGATTCAACATCTAACCATCAGCGCTGATTCAATGTTTGTGTTTCTATGTTGACTCAACATTGTTTCAACAATGTTGAAACAACGTTGACAGTTGTTTTGTTGACATATCAACGTTGAATCAACATTGTATCAACATTGAGTTGACAACAATATTTCAACATTGATATGTCAACTGTTGACTGGATGTTGAAATGGTGATGGTTGACAACGTTGAAATACAAATATTGAAAAAGTGTTGAAAACAGGTTGATCAACACCATCAACATAACATCAACTGGTTGTCAATGTTGATGCAACATTGTGTGCCCACTGGGTGGTCATGTGAAGCTTTTCTTCTGTGCCGAACCTCTTTAGTTAAAGGGAGTAGGTAAAGGCACTTCTTTGGATATGCACCAAAGGATACATGATGGTTTAAGGTGATTATTTATGTGGGAATCATGACAGTAATAGGGAATTAAATATAGTACCACGACCTACAAATAGTACATTAGTATGTTGTGATAGCATAGCTAAGGGAGTGATCATTTTTTAACTACAGGGGGGGGGGGGGGTTGGTGGGTTTGTGCGCAGACACACAAAAAATAATTTGCCCCACCTCTTGAGGGGGTAAAATCTTTTGACCCTCCACCGTAAGGGATGAAAATCGCGTGCAAACATGCCCATTTAACCTATAGTAACGCATGGGGTTTTCCACTAGAAACAGGTGAAATTATTTTGCCCCCCCAACAGAAGGGTTGAAAAAATTCTGACCCCCCCAGGTCAAGGGGTTGAAAAATTCTGACTCCCCCCCTCAAACCTACCGCCCCCCCCCCCCGTTGTTGAAAATCGATTACTCTCTAAAGCAGAAAGGAAACATTACGACTTGAAGAGAGGCAGATATAGCTCACAGTCTATCTATTATGATAATATGACTTGTGCATATTCTCCACATCAATATTTCTCTCTCTCTCTCTCTCTCTCTCTCTCTCTCTCTCTCTCTCTCTCTTTCTACTCTGCCGTCCAATTCCTTATCTCTGTGTCTATCCCACACAGGCGTTTCTATATCCTTAGGGAAATGAAACCTATCCGTGACTTAAGTTCATCTAAGTAAAAGTATATGACACATAATTATTCACCGTATCCTTTTGAATGCATCGTATACACTTGGTAATGAAATGATAATCTGAAAGAAACATAACTAGTATTTTATTCTCAATACTGCTTATACATAACAGATTACTTGTCACCATATCTCCATCCCTACAACTTACCTACATTCTCAGTGCCCACCTGGACAAAACACCGTACCCCCAGCAGCAGCAGCAGCCAGGTAAGGTCCAACACCCTGGAGGTCATGCTGACTCAGTGCTCCTCCAGTGCTAACATCAGTATTCCACCAGTAGATCTTAAGTCCTTTATGATGTCCTACTCTTATAGCACCACATAGCGCACTGGAGTCCTCTTCCTCCTGCTCCTGCTCCCTCCACTGACTGGTTATGGTCTGCCGCAGGTCTGGCCGTCCCTTTGGGGAGTAAGGCAATTGCTTGCCTGCAACCGCATGGCCCTCTATGACAAGCCAGGCGTGGGGGAAAAAAGGTTATGATGAAGCATAAATAAGTGAGGGTGTGGTAAAGATGCGATGATCGAGTTGTATGTATAATCATTGAGAAAAATCTCACCCTTCGCATACTTTTAAGACATAGAATGAATATGACTGCACAGTGCACCAGTGCACCCTATGCTATGCCACTAGATAATAAGTATGGTGATATGATGATAAACTGAGCTGTGAAAAACACGGCATCCAGTGCACATCAACAATAAGAAAAATATCTGCTAAGGGGTCCACCTATAGGGGATCATACCCGTGTAAATTCCCTCCCTTAGATTCGAAATAATTCATTAAGGTGAGCAAAATGAATTACCTGTTCTCCCACAGGGAATCCTTTTCCATACTTGTCCATACAGGTGGTAGGGGAAAGTTGCCTAATTTGGACCCCCTAAGAACTTTTTCCAGCCCAGTGATTATTTCTATGAATTTAAAAGTAAAATTTATACACTTTGTGCCGGTACCTTATAGCTTTCAGGTGATAGCATAAAAATCTAGGAATTTGAATTTCTCTAGTCGGGGTGTGGAATTACAAATCAAATCCTAATGGTCCAATTTAGGCACCCAGGTGTTTATCAAATTGGACCAATGTGCATTATTTTTCTCTATTTCCTTATGCTTTCATTATATTAAAAAATATATAAAACTAGGCAACTTTTAATATATGATACTAGATGTCCTCTTGTTATTTCCATCAATATCATGTGAATTCGCTCTGTACTGGAGTAAGAAAAAGGTTACACTTTGGTCCAATTTAGAAAACTAGGCCTAGGTCCCATTGAGTGGTCCAATTTAGGCAACTAAATTGGACCCAATATTACAACTATGGTCCAATTTAGGCAACTCAAGCTGGTCCAATTTAGGCAACTTTTCATATTTCTCATTGATGGTTTGTTTTCTAAAACATGACAATTGGTTTTTAGCAAGTTTCATTTTAGTCTAAAAGTATAATATGACATCTAAAAATCTGAAAGAATTTTGAACAAAAAAAAATGTGCCTAGCAACCAGGAGGGCTGAAGTAAGCAGTGATGCAAATAAGATCAAGAGGTCCAAAACCCATTTTCCACAGAAAATGTGCATAAAATTACAGAAAAATTATGTTTTTGGAAGTTATTAGGAACTTTAGTGATATTGACTAAAAATGGCAGAATTGGAACCTAGTTCCTATTACTGCCACTAGGGGAAACAAGGGTGGTCCAATTTAGGAGCTGGTCCAAATAAGGCAACTTTCCCCTATTTGCTGAGTCAAAGGGATTAGCCTTTTAAAGGTCACATGATGCCACTATTTCCATGTTACATGATGATCCTGTGTTGACAAGCACAGCATTGATGCATCATGCCAACCTGTGGTGAATGTATTGACTTCTAAGATTGGCATGGTGTATTCAAAATAAGAAGAATTTGTAGAACTGAATTTGTATGTCATGAGGGTTAATAGAGACCATGTGCCATTTGACGGGTTGAGTAATGGGGGTAGAGTGCTGGTGGGAGGGTTGCGAGTTAAGTCTAGGATGGATTCACAGGGAGACCAGGTATCCAGGCCATCACTGTTTGCATTTGGAAAGAAGAGGGAACATTTTTCTTGTGAGAACTCACTTCTCTTGTAAGTTCAGATTCGCGACAGTGCACAGTAGAGAGGTATTCAATTTAAGGCAGTTGTATGGTTGGTTAGCGCATGTTACATCCCCTTTAAATTACAAAAGAAATTCAGAATTCAGAATATACCATCCCGATTTTGAACTATTTATTTATTTCAATACGTCAAAAAAGATAATGCTATACAGTGTAGTAGTGCAGTCTATTTATTATGATTTTTTTCGGTTTGCAATGGGTTTTATTAATTGCCTCATATCAAAGTTATTTACTCCCATCACTCCATTATAACAAGAGGGCCCGGGTCTAGCATTTTATAGACATGAAATAGCCATTGGTTCACAATGGCACACGCGCTGTGGCGACACCTCGTGTCTACTCATTACATTAGGTATTGGCACCTATAGTAGACGCATCGTTGAGTGGGCATCATCATTATATGAGCATAAAAACAAAATTATTTTCTTGCAAAAAGAAAAAAAAAAGAGAGAAAGCAGGATAAGGTATATTCAGGGCGGGTATATATAGAAGGGCGAAAGAACATTGAAAAGAGATTTCTACTCTTGATATTGATATGATTATTGATATTGATATCCGGGGTGAAGTAAGAAGGATAAACAGTATTGCACCACTATGCATAGCCACTGGCCCACTACAGTATACAATATGCCTATTCTAATCTCTAGTTCCACATCGTATCTATAGGCACAATACATGTGACCATGCTGCTAAATGTGGGACCTTCTACAAGGATCTATGACAGTACCAAATATGATGAGCTACCATCGAGGAAGCTTCTGTACATATTGGGTCATATTGAATTCATAAATGGTATATACATATTGTATATTAGTAATACAATGTTACTCATACAATATGTATACCATTTATGAAGGGGTAGACATTAACGCTGGCCTGGGAGACATTGGCCCACAGTTTTGGCTGTGGGCCCATAGTTTTCTCAAGAATTACCTTCCTGTGGGCCCGGGATGGCCCACGGAAGTTTACAAAGAGACATCTATAAAAGTTAATTTGTATGAACATAGGCATGTTATATATCATTGAAAAGAGAAAATCAGCAGGAATCTAGCCATTCTTGCTAAGGTATGGTGTGGATTAATGGGAAATACCTTTAATTTCTCTTTTACAAAAGGTGATCTAACTGTTCTGGGCTCACAGTTTTAGTTCCGGGCCTATAGATTTCTAAAGCTACAGGCCCGGGTGGCCAGTGGCTGGAAAAGTTAGTGTCTACTTTATTTATCTATTTATTTACCTGGTAAATAAATAAATAAATGAAAACGAATAGATAAAGACAGTATATGAATAAGTACAGACTGAATTAATCTAATCACACCAATAGAATACGAAATATATACACAATAGCAGCCTCAATTACAGCAAGGACCGTACATTGTACCATTTAATCAGGCCAAAATATTTGTAGCGTCCTCTAAGCATTTAGGTAATAGATGCATGAGTGATCAAAATTTTCACCCCCTTCCTATCACTTTTTAAGAAAGATAGGGCGTCACTCAGTCACTTTTACTTTTTGATTTTATATACATATGAATAGATTGATGACCTTAAGTGATCACATATGTTCACCCAAAGATGACATGTGTGTTCCCCCTAGTCCTCGTCATATTGATCACCCTAAAGTGATCACTATTGATCACTTTTTAAGCATATATTTTCTGGATATGATGTAAAACGTAGGCTATATAATTATGGTATGTATGTGGCAGAATATGATTGTAGATTTTTGTTTTATCAGGAGGTTCTGTAGTCTAAAATGTCCATAATATGATTATGATAGGAGAGAATTAGTTGCTTTGAGATGTGGTGATACCCTCTACTAGTATATCGTTTCTCATAGTTGGAGTAGACATTTTGTCTCCCTGTCCCCTCTTCCATCCCTCCACCCCCAGTCAGGCAAGATTATTCTTCGAGTAGGTTCCAGAATTAGCTTAGTCTTTATGACGATAGTCAAGGAATCCAGCGGATATCTTTGGACGTGCCAGCTACATGTGATTGCGACGAGCCCATCCGACAAAAGTAGATTAGAACGTAATCAGTATAATATCATGAATCCTACTAATGCTAAAATAACCATGAAATACTTGGTGATCTTTATGTGTATGCATTTTTTTCTCGATATCTCTTGTATATCTTTCACACGTGTTTTAGAGGAAGGCTGTATTTGAGTTCATCATGCAAAATTGATATCGACACTCCCCTCTATATTGCTGTCGATTTGATTTATGGCAGCGCATGATAATGTTAAGGAATTATAATTAGGGGCCCACGTGCAGAGCTGAATCGTCAAGATTGACGCTATGGCTAACTCCCTCCAGGTCTGTTTCCCACTCAATGGTATTCTATAAATTAAAGGTTGCTTTCCCGTGTTCCCACTTTTTTATGCAGAAAAGACATAAATTACATAGCCCTATAATTTTGACATACACACCATGAAAAGAAAATAATGAAATATTAAAATGTACATATTTGGTCTGGATTGCAGGTCATACTAGAAACTCACTGTCTGGGTGCTTCTAGACCCACCTGTGTGGGTGGGATCCTCTACATAGACCCTGGAGAAGTGCCTAGACTCTATGCACACACTGTAATCATGACCATGGTGGTGCAATATCCAGGCTATATAAACCTCCCCATACAGCACCACAAGCATAGCTCCGCTATCACTGGAACAAACCAAGTCATGAGAATGTTGGTCCCAGGGACGAGCCCATCCGACAAAAGTAGATTAGAACGTAATCAGTATAATATCATGAATCCTACTAATGCTAAAATAACCATGAAATACTTGGTGATCTTTATGTGTATGCATTTTTTTCTCGATATCTCTTGTATATCTTTCACACGTGTTTTAGAGGAAGGCTGTATTTGAGTTCATCATGCAAAATTGATATCGACACTCCCCTCTATATTGCTGTCGATTTGATTTATGGCAGCGCATGATAATGTTAAGGAATTATAATTAGGGGCCCACGTGCAGAGCTGAATGGTCAAGATTGACGCTATGGCTAACTCCCTCCAGGTCTGTTTCCCACTCAATGGTATTCTATAAATTAAAGGTTGCTTTCCCGTGTTCCCACTTTTTTATGCAGAAAAGACATAAATTACATAGCCCTATAATTTTGACATACACACCATGAAAAGAAAATAATGAAATATTAAAATGTACATATTTGGTCTGGATTGCAGGTCATACTAGAAACTCACTGTCTGGGTGCTTCTAGACCCACCTGTGTGGGTGGGATCCTCTACATAGACCCTGGAGAAGTGCCTAGACTCTATGCACACACTGTAATCATGACCATGGTGGTGCAATATCCAGGCTATATAAACCTCCCCATACAGCACCACAAGCATAGCTCCGCTATCACTGGAACAAACCAAGTCATGAGAATGTTGGTCCCAGGGACGTTTTAACCGTCGCTATTGCGACTTGTGGGCTCACCGTATGATCTTCATCATCAAGCTTACTTGTTGTTGCCAATGACACCTTCTTAGGAGTCATACCCCCCTGGGCTGCAGGGGTGCTGTCCCATACCAACCACGCCACCTCGCCTACCCACAGTTAGGTGTGCTAGTGAGGGAACAGCACCAAACCCCCAAAGCCCCCCCTGGAGGATGTCTCTTGGGTGGCTGGTGTATACTATTCTATAGAATCACCGTCCAGTGGTATTCTTTAGGGGGATTATCTTATCGTCTGTAGTGCTGCTTATCACTGGGGGTAGCATTGATAGAAACTGGTAAAACCTTGATGAAGATGCCCAGTGAAAGAAAAGAGAGAGAAGGGACAGACAGACTACAAGTAATTATACAGTGATGTAGGCTAATCATCCAATCTTTAATATATACACTCAATAGGCACTCATATACATATCCTTCACCTGGCTAGGTCTAGCATATATTCATACAAACATTTAATCATTTTTTTATATTTATCCTCCTTACATGTACTTGTAGAGATATTGTTGTGATTTCCCGTGTTTTGGGGTCCAAATGCATAGTTTGAGCCTGTCTTTGATTGATGGTTCCACTTGAATCAAAGTTTATCATACTAATATCCTGTAGCAATGCAAGGGTAATACATCTAAAAACCATCATGTTACCCTAATTGCTATCATTGGTGATGGTCCAAGAGTGGTTTATGTGCCTGTCTTATGAAAGCCTAATGGTACTGGAGCAGTCTTTCTGTTTGCCCTGCATCAAAAGGTTATGTGTTGACATCTACAACTTGATAAAATGGCTAACGATAATTCTAAAAAGAGAGAGGGCAGGCTAAGGAGGGGAGAAGGGCACAATAGACAATCCACCTGGATAACTGTGAGTCCGACCAGGACCTAAGCTTATGGGGAAGTAGATTGGAGAATCATTAAAATCAATCTACTTTTTATTTGAAAATAATCATGGTAAATAGATGAGTGCATATTTAGTTTTTTTTCTTGCATGAATATACAAATATATGAACTAATCATTTATAACAATTTAATTAATGTATAACTTCTGTTTCCTATAGAAAATGTAAAATGAAAAATTAACTTTTGTTGATTTTTAAACGCCACCGCCAACCCGGCGGTATAGACTCAGGGGGACCCTGAGCCAACAAAGGACTATGATATCTTCCTAAATACACCCATTTTGATGTAAAAATTTAGAGGTCAGAATGTAGCTGGTGCATCTTTGGTCCACTATTAAGAAGTATCAAGGGCCCTCGAGGGCCCGTGCCGAGGGCCCAAAAATGGCCCCTTTGCCTTGAAATCATGTTCACACATGGTATCCTAAAGTTGGGTGAGTGGCCCCCCGGGGAGACCCTATACTTTCTATTTGAGGAGGCGGTTAGCTCAAGTACATGACACAGGCCCATAACCTACACTATCTAGGGAAAATGCAACGTTACGTCATTTCCACAAATACAACAGGTAAACGCAATAATTTCAATGCAAGCAAAGTGCATTTCCTTTCAACTTAGGCCTTTCTAGCATGTCTTAGAAATTACAGAAATCAACCTTGTTGCCTATAACTATTTTGGAGTTGATCATCTCTAAGCTCACAGAAGACAATTGTAAGAACGAAATATGTTGGCGATTTCTAAACTTAGTCATCTTTATTTGTTATATTCCAAAACATGATGAGCATACACAAGTCCCATAACAGGTTGAGCCAAAAATAAAAAGCAGTCAAACATTATGTTCACATAACATAACAACATAGGAACACCCGACCCTCTCCTCCCTTTCAATGTATAAACTGAAATGGCACTGTCCTGGAAACTGCAACACAATAATAGACCAAGAAATGTGAATAAATACAAAACAGATCACTCTCTAATTTCTTACACACAAATGTGACAGAAAAGGCTAAAGCCATAACAGAAATAAGCAAACAGTATTATGCAAGACGAAGTTTCTAATATAGTATTTCAATAAGAAAGGTACAATAATCAAAATAGAAGTTGTAGATCAGTTTTGATCTCCTAAACAAAATAAGGTTATTGGAAATAAGTTACTTATTTCTAAATCAGAAAGGTAGGAGTTCAACTCAAGCCTGAATGAATGGCTACTCTAAAAAGTACATTTAATTTTCAAGGTCAATGTTTATAACAAATAAATGAACGCTACGTAAGGGAATTTGAAATTATACTCTATTTGTTCAAATGAAGTCATTCTTCAAGGTTATTCATAGCACGGGAAGACAACGTTCATGAACATGTAAATATTTGAAGAAAACCCTTTCTATATCGATCACATTGTTCCATTACCACTTTTGGCTTTGGACTCTAATAGTCATACTTTCTATTTTACAATTTTAACTAGGAAGCTCAATATCTTCTTGTATATTATAGAAGGGCGAGTCTCTAAAACATCCGTTTTACTAAGTTTCTCAACCTATCAGTTACACTTTGGATGTGTTTATGATTAACTTCATTTGTGCTTAGACCAATATCTTTGAACCAGCAGAAAATGAAGCACAAGCCACATAATACAAATGTGAACAAAGAACTGTTAGTAGCTTTTTGGTTTTTGTTCCTTCATATAAAAAATATACAAAAATCATATTCCAGATTTCGGTGGGTAAATCCTTAGATAAATGTACACAATGAACCAATAAGAATGACATTTGGAAACTATATGGTGAATCTGATCTCTGTTTGTACCCTTAGATAGGTGTTCACTTTGGTATAAGTGAATTTAGCACTTTTTAATAAGCAAATACCGTCTTTTTTTTCAGACCGCACCAGAACCCAGTGTAGTTCCACTCATGATTGATTACATGTTCATACAATAACTATGGTAAGCGACCGAAAGAAATTGAGATAAAGCTTTTGATGTAGGTCTCGATTAATCTACCTTTCATCGTAGGCTATTACGATACAGAATAAAATTGACTAGGTGTTAAAGCGATCTGCCTCAATGCTGTACTGTATATTCAAAAGTAGCGACATATGGAGCGAAGATATGGGCATACCAAGGCAGAGTGTACAATATAGTCTGTTGGCACATGATATCATAGAGAGCGTATCCCACGAGTTGACTTTTTTTACCTATACCATGCATGAAAACACAGAAAAGGCAGTATCTTCTGATCATGAAACCTCTGCTTAAAGCCCATATCCCAATTATATCAGGCTCATTACCCTCATTTATACCAGTCAAGCCCGGATCAACACATCAAAGTGACCTTAAGTAGACATCGTCCTCAGATCCTGGGTATCAGAGATATTACTTTAACATGCAGACAACTGGATCTAAAAGGCCTGGAAGTTGACTCAATTTAAACATCATTTACAGGTTTCGGCGAACATATTCTAATATACATAAAGCGTCTACCATAATGATTAATTACCAATACATTATACATACTTTCCTCACAAGAATCAAATGCTATCAGTGAAAGGAAAATGATTTGCCATATCGCTGCTACATACCAAAGAACTACAAGCAGGAACAATTTTTAAAGCAAAACTGCTGATAATCTTGCATAGCATATATCACCCAGATCACTTGATCAACAGCCCAACGTTAGCAGTTTATCTCCAACCAGTAAACATAGTTTATATGGCTAAGGAAACAGAAAATGCCTTTACATTCATTATAACGTAATTCAATGTAACGCTTGTCACCATATTACAAAACACAAAAAAGAAAAGCCGTCAAACCAAGATTTCAGGAACCCGCACCTACATGTATACGAAATGCTACAACACATTTCACAAGTATAGATCTGTAATCTCAAAGGCATACAATTTTTCTCTTTGATTTTAAGCCTTTAACTTAAGGGCCTTGTCACCATGGTGTATATCAAGGAGTAACTCTCCAGCGCTAAATCAACCCTCTCCCCGCCGGATCCCCCACACTTCCCCGAGCAGACGCTTTATGTATAAAGCGCTAAAATGTTTTGGCCCAAGCTGATTGACAGTCGCTATAACTTTTAAGAACATTTAACTGTCCTTGGCTAAAGCATGAGGAACCCACAGAAAACCTACATATCCTCTGCACTCAACAAATTAACCTGCATGATTAAATTTAATGTAAATCCTGTAATGAGTAATATTTTTCTTGGATGCTGTTTAAACAATCACACTAACGATGAACCCTATAAGAGCCAACAGTGCATTGCTATCTCATGTACATCAGTCATCACGATGCATGAAACCAAGCCAAGGCATCAGTCACCTTTAAAAGGTTGGCCATTTATTATAATGAATTGACGTAAATAACAATTCTACTAAATCAATGTGAATAAATACAACTAGAGGTAGAAGACTAGCAGTTGACTATAATATGATGATTTACAGCCGCAGATACATAACTCCTTTTCTCTATGATACAATAATGGATATATTCAGAAACCTGAACGTAATATACAGGAAAATAATTCAAATCCAGACATGTATTATCGATAACAGAAGATGCATATTCAATTTTGGTGGCCAGATTTTCTATCCCACATCAGTCCAACATACTAAGACATAGACGTCATTTGGTAGAATAGTCCAGAACACAAAATTAGAAACATCTATCTATAAACTTATACATGTATTGTGTTTGCAATAAATGATAATGAAAAAAAAATCTATAAGCACAAACATAGGAATAAAGACAGTAGAGAGAACAGGAGAGGAAGATCATGGGATAGTTTTTTTATGGCAATTGTAATCCTTAAGAGGCAGTGTAGTGCTTTGATACACTATGTCATTTGGTCGTTATGATGCATGAATGCAGCCCTGGCGAGTAACACGCAATTGCTGCATTAATGCATCATGCCAACCAAGGGTTACAATGCCTTTTAAAGAGTCAGCTTATCATCTATTAGATTTGACTTGTAAAAATAAAGTGTACCTATTATCCCAGTTCTGTTATACTAAGTACAACATGGTGGGTTTCAACAGATCTATATTAGACATCGTTTCCAGCTCGGAAATTCAAGAGAGATGCATTTGAGGATAACAAAAGTAGCATAAAGAACTGCAAAGTATTCAAACACAAATGACATGACTTCTAAATCAGCAATATGGATTATCCCGGAGGACCTCTGACAGTGTCCTTACACTGGTATTTTGTAAGTATAGCTTTCCTCGGCACAGGTTCTGCGAATAATTGTTCTACGAATGATCTCTTTCATGTAAACCCCTTTAGAGGTTTTAAGGACGATTTTTATGACATGAATCTTGTTAAAGATAAACCAAACCATGATTGACCTGCACGATTCAACATAGAAGAGATTGTCTTTGCATTGAACCGATCTGACAGGGAAAAAAAATAGAAAACCTCCCCTTCTTCACTTCATATACATGCTACAGCTTGAGTTTGAGCTAACTGATTCAATCCACAATTTATGAAGTAATCTCAAATACTCAAGCCCTCACTGAAAGCTAGGTAACATTCATGTACGTATCTCTATTTCTATTTGATATCATAACATAGAGGAAATGGGCGCAAATATCATGAAGCTGCTTGCTTGTCATTATGTTTATGAATACATTTTCTAAGGTGCCAATGGATAATGTCACTGAGTATATCCACTGTACTCTATGCTTTCTATAAGGCTATGGAATTGGACACATGGGTAGCTAATAACAGAGATTCAATACCAGTATTCCCATAAATATTATCCATCAATGCCCCTTTTTTATAAATCCTTATCAATTAACACTCTACCTAACTGTCATGACATTATGCCTTTGAGCAAACCTATCAAACCCATCTCTGCAAGTGTTAAAGAAAGTATGTGTACACAAATTACGTTTCATCATTATGTTGATTGAAAACTGATCTAAGCCAAATATGACTTAACAATTTAATGTCTATTTCAAGAACTCAATTTAGTATACCTTGTATAAAAAATCGAAGTCTCCGCTACTCTTTTAACGATTATCACAATGCAACCTTCCAATACTTTACTAAGCACCTTCAAATGTTATCGCAAACAGCTTCTGCTAAGGAATGCATAGCCACTGTACGGAGTCACACAAGGGAGTTTAAATTCTTGTGCAAACCGTCTTTCTACCTTTATGATGGATAGCCGTTGGGGTTATTGTACTAATAAAGCAACTCAAAAAGAGGCCTCAAAATCGATTAGTAGTGTGAACTTATTGTACAACCTCCTTTACAGACCTCCACGGAGTGTTTCGCTTTTCGCTTAATCAGATCTCTGGTTATATCTGAAACAACTTCTTTGTGCATATTGCAAGAGAAAGATTTAGTGCCTCCCAATGGCACTAGCATTGACCCCAATGGCTAATTCTAATGCGATTGTTCCAACGTAAAAATCCCATGAATGTGACCTATGGAAGAATATAATGGAAGAATACAAGACACCAAGAAAAGGATCACAATGCCTCTCAAAAAGAGTAGAGCTAAAGACATTGATCCTCTGCCAGATGGGAAGAATTTAGTCGAAGAGATTTTTTTTACAGTAACTAGAAAATGGTGTTGTAACATGAGGTAAACAAACCAACAAACTTTCACTATTAGAAATAATCAACATACTGAGATACATATAGACATACATCTCTGAACAAACAGAATCAATAACGGTTACATTTTCATACAAAATGTTCAACATTATCAGCTGAATTTCCTGACGAAGAGCTTTTCCCATTAGGTACATTCCGGCTAGATATCGAGCCGACACAGGCGATACCTTTCATGGGCATCACTCCCAGAGGGTCCTTTTGGCATTCTGGTGAACCTTCAGCAGCAGTGACAGTAATTTTAACTGACTCCTCTTTCCCTGTAGCAAGGTCACTTGGTCGCAAATCTGACGGTGATTGTGGTGGCGGTGATTGTGGTGGCGGTGATTGTGGTGGCGGTGATTCCTCACTCGATGAACTTCTCATCAATTTCTCAAAGCCAGAGAGCTCCTTGTACACACGCTGGAACTCAGAGTCTTCCTCAAATGAATATCCACGTTGGGGTTTATCACCTGAAGCTTCTTTCTCCTTAGCAGATGCCTCATGTTGTGCAGGGATATCCTTCGTGTCTATATCACAAGACCAGCACGCGTCATATTCCTTACTGTTAATAACCTCCTGTGGTTCACTCAGTTTGGACTGTGTCGGTTCACCAGACTCGGCAAAGTCATTTATATCACCGACACAGCCACTAGACGCCCCAAAGTCAGTTGAGTCATTATCTCCACTTCCACCATCTTTACTAGCCTCAGTGCCATTATCAGTGAATTCTGGTTTAAAGCTCATGTAGTGAGAGAGATAACTAAGTTTGGCTGGCAGGGTCATGCTCTTGATCTTTTCTGCCTCATGTTCATCCTGTGCTGCAAGGAAATTTACAAAGTCCCCAGTTTCAAGCATTAGACTTTCAATTTGGTCATCATCAAGAACAGACACACTCGCCATACTACCTGGGATGCTCTCATTATCGGAGGCTCCTTCTTCAAACAAGTCATCCCGGCTACGGTTTGGCCGCAGGAAAGGACTCTTAAAGTTCTTGGCCTTTTGCAGCGTCTCCATTATTTCCATGTTAGTTTTGGTGCTCTCGACATGCGCCTCTGGTTCATGCTCGGTCTCAGGAGAGGTAACAGCTGTTGTGTGTATGGAAGACGGGCCTGAGCCTGGGCTCAACACCTCTGAGCTTGACACTGTCTCAGATACAGTCTCTGTATCTTCCACCGTCAAGTGTTGTCGTTCTCGGTCATGAACAGGTAGCGGCTTTTTAAAGAGCAACTGAGGTACCACAGATACAGCTCCAACAGGGGCATGTTTCACAACTTCTTCCTTAGTTTCTACACATTGAGTGTCCTTGTGACTAATACTGGTGTGGTTGACTTCACTTTGCCCACTAACTGCCTCCTTCTTACTTATCACTTCAGCAGAATTCTCTTGGTGAACCTCACCATTAGAGGGCTTTTCTAACCTATCACTACCCTCTTCAAGTATGTCTGATTCAGTCTGTGTCTGACTATTAGTGCGATTCACTGCAACATGCCCAGTGCGAACCTCCTTCGGGGCACGCTCACCATCAAGAGGAGGTGGATGCGGCTCCTCGGCTCCCACTCCTGAACCCCGGGTGCCCATTTCTTTGCGGAGTTGGGCGTCCTTACGCTGCTGGTGAATCTCATCACTAATCCGCTCAAGGTTACGTAATGCTTCAGAGTACATCATTTTGGAGTCAGCCACTGCTTGTTCTAGAGAACTGACAAGTCTTTTCTGTTCCTGAAATGCATTAGTCAGAGTAGGGAGATTTAGTAAAAGGTCTTTGTCCTAAAAGCTTGCAATTGAAGAACAATAAATGGTGTATGCCTTTTGCTTCGTAATTATATATCAAATGGCATACTGGCTATGTACAAGTTGGCTAAACTAATTTATCATCCTCCTGGACTTCCATACATATAAGGCAAGGCAGGAGTATTTTGATCGGTTTACTACTAATCTTAATTCAATTTTATCCCTAACATAACTATATAAAGTAGTTTAAACCTCGCCAAATAAGCAAGTTACTATAAAAGAACGCTTGAATCGAGAATTACATTGAACATTGAGAAACAGTTGATTTATTACGGTTTCATATTTGTTCGTTGAAAAAAACGACTACTTGTGTAGTTGAAATATGAGTCTATATAATAGGCATAAAAAATAATACATATCCACAATGTATTAATCAACTTACCTCCATCGTTTGGTTAAACTTTGCTTTTTGTTCAAAATATGGTCTGTAAGAGATCAAGTGCAAATTGTTAACCCTATATGGAAAGCATGATTCCTTAAGCATTGATGCGTGAAGATATAAACTTGAAATTTTGCTGAATAGTGTAAGGGGTTGTGACCTTACGGACCTGGGGGTTCGGGTCTTACGATTCGGAAAGAAAGCGTAAGACAGAGTTTCAAGTGTATGCCAACAGTTAGATTTATTACTTAATGCACACTCACGGCTGCCGGATGGTATAGAAGGGGCAGCTAATAATGATTAATGGTGATCTATATTCTGCGGAGGCGAGAAGGGCCTCTGACGTAGCGGCTGAGCCCTGGGCTTTATATAAGGACCCAGGTGTTCGTCGTCAGATGTCCCCACAGACCCGGATCGGTGCTGCCACCTATCCGGAACCTGAGGAACGTCCGACGACTCGACTCACCCGCCACGTCAGACGGTACCCAACTCTATGGTTAAACAATACGTACCTCTACAATAGTATTGAAGATTTAAACCAGACATGTCAGTTCAGTATTGGCCAAACATCTGAAGATTATTTTGGGGGACTCATAAATGGGGTTTATACCCTATGTATCTCAACAAGACATCTAAAAATGGATGCTTTGGGATAGGGCACACCTTTACCAATAAGGAAAACTATGAAATTACATCTAAAACTCTTTATACATTTTTTTTTCTATACTAAAATATCAACCTCAAACATCTGAAATGTTGCAGGCATCTGAAACTCTGACATGTCTGATTTAAACACAATAACATCTAACTTGTCATATTTGATGAATGTTTTCATACCTTGATTTTGCAATGTTTCGTTTCAGATCTTTTTGTAAAAATTTAACGCGTTGTTCACACTCATTGAAGATTCTGGCAGTCACTTGATGAGCGATTTCACTCTCCAGTCGTTCACGCTCTGCCTCGTTGACCTGAAAGGGAAAGTGCTTTATTCAGTCATAATTAAAATAATTCTGAGAAAATAATTTTCCCATGCAACTCAATACTCCTAAACTGATGCAAAGATATTTAAATTTCATTAAACCCTGTAATAAATTACGCATCCCTTTAATACTTCATACTTTATTTAACCAGGTTGGTTTTGCAGCAGAGCATGTAGTGATTTGATCCCTGACCTCGCCTTCATAAAGCCTTTCATAGAGCAGGAGGGTACAAAACACAACCTTGCATTGTAAATTCATGTAGGAACGGCAGGTGATTAAGGCTACATGTAAATAGCCATGACAATTACAAACATATATATATATATATTACATAACCAATAGATCTTTTTTTTTTTAGAAAAGTAGTACCTTCATAGTGGCATGGTTGAGCATCTCCTGCCAGGCCGGATCAAATGGCTGTCCTTTCTTGAAGAAACCCTGCTCTGCAAGGTAGACCATCTCCTTTGCCGCCATTTGTTGACTACATGCTCGCTCAAAGCGGAGAGCAACATTCTGCGTCTGGATTTGAGCCTGCAAAAGATGAAAATGGCCATATCCAAGTATTAAAATAAAAATCTACTTTTCCATAATTCTTACGATATAATAACATAGCTTAGCATTCAGCACTGTTCTATGTGTAAAATTTGTCCCATAAATCATGATCTTAAACTCAATGTTGTGAACTATTGATTTTTATTATGCAGTTTAGAGAGAGAAGTGTGCACCGGTATATGAAGATTACTTTACCTCTTTAGCCTTCATCCTGGCATCATAATAGCATCGCGCCTTTTCAATACAGCTTCCTAGTTTCTTGGAAAGGGCATTCAGCTTTTGTGTTGATTCTGTGAGTACTTGGCGAAAACTTGCACGAGCTTCCTTTTTTTTCAAGATAAAATATGATATAAAAATCTATTCACAATACAGTAGAGGAAATGCATTACAAATTATTAATTAAAATGTCGGAAATTCTCAGGTCTGTTACAGTTAATTATAAAATAATGAGTCCACACAAAAAGAAATGCATCAAATGGTAAGCCCTCTGGAAAGAGTATAGGTTAGCCAATATAGGTATATATATGGGCCAGATTTCCTGGGGACGTACAATTGCCATATTTCATACTTCTGCATGCTTATGCAGCCATAGAATATAAACTTCTGGATCAATATCCTGATTTTTGTTCTTGATAGAAAAAAAACACCCTAACCTTTCAAACACATATCTTTTTGGGCATATCCAAACAGAATTTCGGGTATTGCAGCCCCTCAAAGTTGAAAAAGGCAGTGTTGCCGAAAACTTTTTCTCGATGCAGGCAGATGTGGCCTGCGTCCTAGCGTCTTATGCAGGCCATTTTACTATCATGCAGGCCATTTGAATATTAACATGGTAAGGCACAGGTATAAACTGTATAATAAATGATTATACATAAACAGCTGTATATTTACTTCTAATTGACCGGCTATTTACATTCTACGCAGGCAAAAGACTGAAAAAGGTCAAAAACCACAAATATTACAACAACAAAAACAAATTATTTAAAGGCCTCCCCTTTATCCTAGAGGGCTTCCAGATCATCCAATATAGTTTTTTTTCCATTGATATATCATTTAAGCTGATATTTCAGAAGGATTTGCAGTGTTGTAGAGGATAAGTATTTTTTTCATGAAACATTTAGTGGAAAATGACACTCAAATGTCCATCCGACAGTAAAATTAAAACCCACCATATAATAAACTAAGACAGGTGATACATTATCCTTACACTACTCAAATTTGAGGGGCACCAGGGTGATTAAGTTGGTGCAAAAAAATAATTTGCTCTAGCCTTAAGTCTTCCCTCTACAATTCATGGACACTTTTTTACTGTTGGATGGACATCTGCACTTTAACTGTTGGAAGGACAGCTTTTCTAAATCTTCAATTCAGGAATTTAAACGCATCTTTATGTTTCAAATCAAGTATAGTCATCCCCTGAACAATTTTAGATAGCATCTGTACTTGGTATGCCAAGTTGGTTGTTGATGGGACTAGAATGACTGGTTGTTCCTAAAGTAGTCATGCTGAAGTGAATGTAGATTGATTGTAATGCATATTTGACTATTTTGCAGAGAGCTAGAGAGAATTTTTTCACAAAGTGACTTATGTTCATCAGCTCAGCTTATGTTCATCATATCTCAGAAAGTTCTTTGATGGCATGTTTCATTTTTGACATTATTAAACTTACATATTGTACTAGGTGGTAAACTAAAATAGGACTTTGTAGGGTGTATGTATGTCTGATAAACATATATCACTGAATAAAACTGTCAGATAGACACAAAACTGGTGATTTGCTATCGCATAGCTATAAAATTGGAACCGATAGGATTAACTGTGTTCACCGAGATATCCCAGGTAGCACACAAAGATTTGCCGACATTGGCCTGACGCATTGGGCCAACGTTGGCTGCCCATCAGGCCTACGTAGGCCCGACCAGTGGCATTTGCCAACCAAATGCCAACATTGGCCCAACGTTGGCAGAACATCGGCAGATTTGCCGATGCTGATGTTTGCTGACCAAAAGCCAACGTTGGGCCTATGTTGGCATTTGGTTGGCACCATCAGGCCTATGTAGGCAGGATGGTCAGCCTATGTAAAGCCGATGGTTGGGCCAACGTCGGCCCAACATTATGCCAATGTCTCTGTGCTACCTGGAATTGTTCTTTCAATGTAACAAAGTTATCAAATGTTATTCTGAGTTTCATTATTTTTAACTCCTCAGGGGCAATTGTAAATCCCCAGAAAATCTGGCCCATATTTGTATTCTAATACATCTCAATGCTGTGTGAACATTTCTCTGACACTTACATCTAATTCCAACTCTAGCTTATTGATGTCATCAGATGCCTTGTTCAGTTTCTCAAGTTCCACCTGGAAAGAAGTGGATAGTGGGTATGGTAAGCTTATATCAAGGATGTGATTTCAATTTCACCAATGTGTAGGAACCTAGATCACACAAAATGGCAGTGGCTCATTTGTTTCTTCACAGCCTGAAGATATTTTTAAAGGGGGCCGCAAACAGACTGTTTCAATCATCTGACTGGATCAGTACTAGAGTAGTCAAGGAGGAGCCCTGTGTTCGGGGACGTCCATCTGATCGAGTCAGGACGGATCAAACATGTTTGATATGCTCTGATCCGATCAGATGACCCAGTCAGCTGATTGAGACAGGCAGTTTGCGGTCCCCTTAAGTCCCCTCTCCCCCCATAAATGCTTTATAATTAAAACTCGGCTTTCCGAGTTAATTATTTTATTGCATCAGGAGCGCAGGGGTGTGAAATGCCCCCCTCACAATGAGTCACATAAATGGTAAAATTAGGGATGGGCGCACTGCATATCTGTCACTATAGTAAACTGGGCAACTTCAAGACCTGAATTTCGGTATTTCTGTTCCATGGAAAAACATCATATTTTGGTATCATGTTATGTAAAAAGACCCATAGAATAGGAATATCATAACCATTTTCTTGTGGGATGTCTAGTTTATTTAAATATCAAGTATAAACAATGCCATGTTTGCTGTGACCGGGGTGAGTCTCACCCTGCCATCAGTTACTAAATTTGTTGTAATTCCTACAATTCTTTGTCAAATGACACACTTAAAGAGCAATTTATACTTAAAATATCAAGCTTCCTGTCTAATAAAGAAAAACAGAATTTGACAAAATCTAAAATTGAATGAAAATATTTCGAATTTTTAACCATTTTTTTGAAATTACAAAGTTTTGGGGTACCTTTGAGAACCACCACCAAAATGTTCATAATTTTTTTTCCTACACGAATCTAAAACTGGTTCCTAAATATATGTGTGCTCAAAAGTGCTCGAAGAAAAAGAGTAACAGCATATTTTGCTCAAAATTGCACAAATCTGACCTGAGTGAATTTACTCCACCACTCAGAATTTTGAGTTTCCATCAAAATATGATACATTTTTCCATATCAAATCACAAAATAATTTATACCCCTAGAACCACCAAACTGTTTTCTGGTGTGACTGGTTTCTCTGTAACCTCAACTGTTAGAAAGTTATAAGCATTTTATATAGGATAATGTCAAAAATGCACCACTCAGTGTGGTCAGTGAGGCATGACTTGACCTAATTTTCCCTCACAGAGCTGAGTGATAATAGCCAAAAAATCACCCCTTCTCTTCTAATTAGGCTATTGCATTCATTCAAGAAGCATTAGGTTGGCAAAGATTTCTTCTTTCTAGGGTAAAATTTTCGATTGGATTATACTAAATCTAATTTTTGGGTGCCCATCGCTAGACTAAAATATTTAACTTTTTTGCTACCCTTTACCCGGTCTTTATCAATCAGAGTTCTGTTTCATGGGCTAGGATATGATATAGTTAGCGATGACAGCCAAATACAGCTCAACACTCCCTGTATCTGTCACAGTGCAAAACACCTGGTACTGCAGATTCAATTCTGAGGGTTCTATTGGACAGAATTACACCAAATTTACACCAAATTAAAGAGGAAATATAGCTCTAACTCACTGGTACACTATAGTTTACTGCATTTTATATTTTTTACCCATTCAGAGAGTGAACATTTAAGTGATTTTGGTGATTCTGTCAGACAACCCTGTTTGAGCACATGAAGAAGTCATATTGTTTTTGCCAAGCAGGACGAATATACAGAGTAATTCTTCTTGAATTTTTGTTTAAGAATGATCTGGTGTTATAGAAATTGATTTTAGCGATTTTTGGCGATTTTTACAGATCTAGAGGTATTATTTAACAGAAAGAAATTAATATTTAGATTTTTTAGCTTGCCATAAAAATGTCTCTATTGCGAATATCAACTTAATTCAAAAAGCCTTTAAACACAAATATTAAGCCCTTTCAGTTGATGCATAGATTGTGAAGTTCTGTTGAGGTCTTGATTTTTGGCTGTCATCGCTAGATATAGACGGACGACCTTAGCCCCCCCCCCCCCGTAAAAGTTGTGTAATACTGTAAAGTGGAATGATTTGTGAACAATTGAATTTGACAGCAATGACACTGTTCGACAGTGTCAGTTCTGGCAGCACAACTTCGAGAGGTGTGCTGTGATAACAAGACATTGCATAAACCCAAAAACTTATGCAAAGTCTCATCAAAAGCACGTCGCCAACCTGCACTCGTGGATCCAAGGACTCGTCCTCAAAGTCCTCAGGGGCGGCGGAGAGTTGCTTTTCTTCGGATCTTTGCAGGACATCTTTCTCTCCAGCCGCCATCTTGGCGCACTGTTGACATCACGCTAGTTCTCGTCCGCAGCGAGAAAGACGCACTGCAGCGTCCGCTCACACGGATTTCCCGCCTTCAATTGGACCAGCACCTCTAGCCCCAGAGACTGAAAAATGCTGGATGAACCACTTTTAGGTTAATGACTTTAATAAAAGTGCGTCATTTCTAAGAAATGTATTGCTACTTACAGAATACTTTTTACACCAATCAAAGGATGGAATGGTAATTTCTTCATGTGCAAAAGGTTGTTACTAAGGGAGCATTCATTATTTATGGCAGGGGTGGGGGTGAGCAAATTGAGGGGGGGGCCATTTATTTTCAGGGTATTCTTAGGGGGGGGGCCAAATATTTTCAGGGTATTCTTAGAGGGGGGGGCCGTTTGTTTTTTACCTATTCTTAGAGGGGGGGGCCATTTATTTTTAGGGTATTTATCCAAAATGTCGCAAATTTCGTCACCATAAAATGTCTTTTAATGTATCAGTGACTCCTTTTGAAAGACTAAAGGTAATCAAATTGATCCAGTTCAGTGAAATCTAATTGGATGGAACTATATTTAGAGATCTTTTTCAATTGATCAATACCAATGTGCATTTCTTGTTGATGACTACCAGTACATGCAGCTACAGCTGCTTTTTAACCTATTTCATCTAGAAGTAGCATATTCTAATAGAGATGATACATGGTATGTACTATCTTCCAAAGAATCTGAGTCTCTCTTATGAACAACAAGACTATTCTACACAAAAAAAAAAATACCTTGTCTATAAGGTGTATCTGAGTTGAGACCAATTCTATCACCTATCCCTTGGAGTCTATTAACCCATTAAGGGCAGAAGGCACATGAGTTATCTGGCCATGGGGACAGCCTTTAAATTTCCTAGGAGTAAGGGCCTACCTTCTATTAAATGCACCTGCACTAATAAGCGCACCCCTCCCCATTTGGGTTGTAAGCACACACCACTTGTGTCAAATCATGCTGCTGTAAAAGTAAAGTTTTTTAGAGCAAATGGTTTTTAGACTTTAGGGGTGTGCCTTTTGGAAATGATTTTTGTATTAAGGTTTCGACCATCTAATGATTTATTTTCAGCACCGGTGCGGTTATTAGAATGAATATGGTATTCACAGTCCCTGCACGATTCCTATATAAGGAGGCCTACATGGTGTCGACTATAGTCGATGCTCGACCCGCGACGATGTTGACTATAGTCAATGCTAATCATTAAAATGTTAAAGTACTACTCTCAAGAGAGGTATAATTATATGTATCACACAATGTATAGGCATATGGTTTTGGCATTTATGTTAAATAAAAGAATATTCATGGATGATCGTCATTGGGGGGGGGGGGCGCTTTATTTTCAACCTATTCTTGAGGGGGGGCCATTTATTTTCAACCTATTCTTGAGGGGGGGGCCAAAAATTTTGGACGTATTCTTTAGGGGGGGGCCTTTTATTTTTGACCTATTCTCTTTCGCCAAATGCTCACCCCCACCCCCGCCATAAATAATGAATGCTCCCTAAGGGAGTGGTCATTTTTTAACAACAAGGGGGGGTCGGTGAAATTTCTTAGCATGCACAGCGAAAATTTTTCCGTCTCCCCCTCTGAGGCGTCTGAAATTTTTCTGTCCCCTCTTAAATTCTATAGTCACACACAGGCTTTTTCGCTCAAAAGGGGCGAAATTTTTTTTTGCCCCCCCCCCAAGAGGGGTCTGAAATATTATTTGGTCACATGATTTCCTTCATAAGTGGAGTTAAAAATTCATTTTTTTACCTTGGAACAACTCCTTAATCAATTTCTCCAGCTAATTTCACATAAGAAATAAGAAGTTTGGTGAAGATTTGTGAATGAAAAAGTGAAATAAGAGGTGACCAAAATGTGATGGCCTTAAATCTGGTTCAATTTTGTGCTAGGAATTGCCAAATATATCTCATATTGGAGAATTCTGTGCATATCTCACCTCAGAATATGCTGATGGAACAAAGCATGGCATAGCCTCTGGGAAGTTCACAATTACTTTTAATGATCTTAAGCATGCCTAAGTATCTCTATAATGTCATTTTTCTAACCAATTGGCCATAAAAAAAAAGAATGTGCACATGGGGTATGGTCAAATATGGCTACCCAGGTGGCCAAAATAGCCCCTATGTAGGAAGCTATTTTGGCCAGGCCTTTTTTCATGAAAAAAATAGCACAATTTGAATGATTTTAAGTAGTGCAAGCATTTAGATTAGTTCTTATAGTAAAATCACAATATATTGCAAACAGTTATTGGCTCAGGAAAAACTGAGCCTATAGAACCGGGTCCAAAGGTCATGTTAAGACAAATGAAGGCCTGACTTTAAAGCCATTTTCAAAGGACAAAGTAGAGTAATAGGGAGAGGTAAAGTATTCAGAGCCGAAGACCGATGTAATAAGAGAACAAAGGTGAGGCACAGAGTACTAGTTTTGAGTTTGAAACAAGTTTATTGGCCAACAATATCTTAACGTACTGAAGCTTTTACAATTATCAGCCGAAATAAAGAGGATACATTCAAAAGTGGTAAATATTGTATAATTACCTTCAGTGTTTGACAAGTGGTTTCCATGAACAGTCACATACTAAAGTTTAGAGTAGTTTTTTTTTGTAAAATGCCATTATTTACCTGGGGGGTGAAGGTGGCCATGTGTAGTCAGTGGTGTGATGTGTGTTTGTCCACTTCGGATTGTACGATGGTAATACAGAAATCTCTAATGGATATTATAAAATGGCTGGCAGTGCTCTGCTGCACGGTAGAAGTGACATTGAGTGCATTATAGGAGTACAGTGCACACCTGAGCAAGGTCACCATAGCTGTAGACAAGTCAAATACCATTAATTGGTCTAAAAATACCTTGATTGGGTACTTGATTGCTTGGAATGGAAATTTAATGTACAATGTTTTATAAAGACAATAGACAACTCCTTTTTCACATCTTGACTGCCTGTTGTCCTATAATGCACTCAGATGTATTCATGCATTATAGGGCAACAGACAGTCTCGATGTGAAGAAGATCGTTGTCTATTCTCTGAATAATATGTAATCAGCAGTGCCAACAGTGATAAGATATGTAGAGGATTTAATAGGGATACGAAGAAAAAGGCAGTAAGGCAAGACAGAGTAATGGATGTTTATTGATAAAGCATTTTAGGAAGAAATGGATTGGTGGCATGTTCTGGTGGAATTAGTAGTGTAAGCTGTGGTGCTTGAGTCCATATGAGATTTGGGGTAGAAGGCTTGATTGCTCCAGTCGAGAGACGAAAGGGATTAAAACACCAATAGCCAGGGGGAAAACAGGAAAGACTTCATCTGAAAATAAGAGATAATTGATTTAGGACCAGCAGAATCAGAGGGACTAATGATGAATAATTTGAAAAAGAATATTAGATTAAGAGATAACTACTTTATAAAGTTGAACAGAAGTCAATAATAAATGGGAAATGAATACGAGGTGGTGACGTCATGAGATAACTACATTTCTTGGAGCAGGCACTTTGAGATAACAACGCTCCTTAAATAATATATTTATGGAATTCTGAGTCGGAAACGGGGAGTTCGTTCAGAGGGAGCATAGAAACAACATAGAAAGTTAGGCACACATATCTGAGCTAGCAGTTAATAGCCAGATACCATTAGATCAAAGGAGTGAGCAGCCTATACACATCAGAAAACAATAGCACTATATAAGAGGAGATTTGTCACCTGGGGAATTGCATGCACATTCAACAACAACACACTCACCCTTCACTGCTAAGGAGATTTAGAGGATAGACCAGACACAACCATTGATAGCTCTGAAAGGCACTAACTGGGAATGGCTAGCTCTCAGCCAAGGGACTTCATATAAGATGAAGGTAGGAATTAAAGGCAGTGATTAGTACAATCAGACTCCAGGCCTGAGGAAGGCCTTTCCCTCTCCATGCAGGGAACATCCCTGCGTGGTCCTAGGATCCACTGCGAGGTTGGTATCCTATAATAACTATTCAAACTTTCCATGTGAATGCACTACACTGCCTGATAAGAGGTTAAAATCTGCCTTGCCCACTATTTAACATCATGTGAACTTAGGAATTGGGAGTTGTCATCAGGATAGGGAACTTTTAATATATCAGAAGGAAATTAGGAGAGAACAAGGAAGATATTGTCTAAAGAAATAGAGATTGTCATGATAAGACTCTGTGATCAATAGGACATGAACGAGTGTTGTTCATCTGGGAGATGCCGGGATATTTGGCAAACCTTTGTACTCTTTTGATGCTTGACGTGTTAGTAGTCGAGGAGAGGAATCAATAAAGCCTTCAGTCAATAGGTATCTCTCACTAGTTTTATTTGAGTAGGACTGCTGCACAGCTTAATAGGTGTACTGGGCTGAGGTAGTGGCATACTCTACCCTTAATAGGAAGCTAGCTCAAACCCCAAAATACACTTAATTACATCTATATACAACGACCAGAAAATAAGGCTAAAACAACTTCAAATTAATGGAGTAACCTCACAGTACAGGATCCCATAAAGAGCCATAGTGAAGTGCTGGGTGAGAGCTGGGTGAGACACTTCCAGCGTCACGCTTCTGTGTATCGGGTCGCATGTGGACGAAGGTAGAGTAGAAAGCCCTGTGTGTCGGATAATGGTTCACTGTAGCACCATGTTAGGCCATTTATGTATAATGTTGGTTGAATGAGTCTTTTTTCTCTTGTGGTTTTACTCTTAGATGCAATATATTATATTTTCACTCATTATGTTATCATGTTATGAATTGGACTCTCTTGTTGCTTTTCAAATATATAGTCTTGTCCGAAGTCAGTGCCTTCTACTGTGTGTGATAGCCTGCTACTTTGTGCCTTAGTGCAAGTAGTCTGGTAAGTAAAGCATGAAATATGGCCTAGTTCCAACAAATAGGTGGAAAAGGTTTCTCAGTGGATTTCATCTCCTTGATACCTCCTCCTTGAGGAAAAAAATAGTTTGACACCCTCCACCCTGGGAATATGCCTGAAATTCAACATGGCCACCATGGAAATAGGTCAATGTGGAAACTTGTCATAAAACCAGAACTGGTTCTCTTTGAAACATATGTAGTAGCTTTATTAACATCAGCATTTGAAGATCTACCCATTGGGGTCATTTTCAAATGTCAAGGTCACAGAGAAACCAATATGGCTGCCAAAAATGTTTTAAATTTGTTGATCTTGAGGTCTTTACTTACTGGACTAAAGGGAATAGGTGGGTTGTGCAATGACTTGCACCACAGTGTACAATCTGGTTTCCATAGCAATTCAGATAAGCCACTGAGTGGTCCATCCCCTTCTTCATGCCCCTTCTATGGGCTATCCCTTCTGCTTGCCTGCTCTCAGATTTACACGATGTCTCATATAAAATAGAAAAAAAGTGATACATGTAAATTTTCAAAGCCACTCTCATCCTTTAGGCTCATTAGTCAAATTTTGACACTAATTTTCATAGTTATATTAAGGTATGTATTTGCTTTTTGTTGTTCATCTCCCTCTGTACACAAATTACAGATTTGCGCTTCATATGTGTGTGTTCAGCTTCTGCTCCTTATGAACTCTGGACAGGTTTGGTGTCCACCATTATGATACATTCCTTAATAATAAGGGTTTTATTAAGCCAGCTCTGCTTACCCCACCTGCCTCCACCACCATCCCTCTAAACCCACCCCACCCACAGTGTGAGAATGTACAAGCACTGCCTTATCTTATTAGCAGGAGATTAGAGTCTGTGCACCTCCATCCACCCAGCACAACTTACTGCCCCTCCCTACACTGTAAAAAATGTGTGTAGAAATTACACTGCCCCTCCCTACGCTGTAAAAATGTGTTTTGTTATTACACTACCCCTCCCTACACTGTAAAAACATGTGTTGAACTTACTGTCCCTCCCTACACTTTAAAATTGTGTGTTAAAATTACACTGCCCCTCTCTACACTGTAAAACCATGTGTTGAACTTACTGTCCCTCCCTAAACTGTAAAAAATGTGCGTTTAAATTACACTGCCCCTCCCTACACTGTCAAAAGATGTGTGTTGAAATTACACTGCCCCTCCCTACACTGTCAAAAATGTGTTTTGAAATTACACTACCCCTCCCTCACTGTAAAAACATGTGTTGAACTTACTGTCCCTCTCTACACTGTAAAAAATGTGTTGAAATCACACTGCCCCTCCTTACACTGTAAAAAATGTGTGCAGAAATTACACTGCCCTCCTTACACTGTAAAAACATGTGTTGAACTTACTGTCCATCCCTATACTGTAAAAATGTGTGTTGAAATTACACTGTAAAAAATGTGTGTTGAAATAACACTGCCCCTCCCTACACTAAAAGATGTGTGTTGAAATTACACTGCCCCTCCCTATACTGTAAAAATGTGTGTTGAAACTACACTGCCCCTCCCTGCACTGTAAAAAATGTTCGTTGAAATTACACTGCCCCTCCCTACACTGTAAAAAATGTGTGTTGAAATTACACTGACCCTCCCTACACTAAAAAATGTGTGTTGAAATTACACTGACCCTCCCTACACTATAAAAATATGTGTTGAACTTACTGCCGCTCCCTACACTGTAAAAATGCTATCTTTAGAGATTAATCTGAGGAAAAGTAAGAGCATTAACATCAATAATGTACTACCGTATTCTCTCGCGTAGAAGACGCGCTGCGTGTATAGGACGCACCCCAAACTCAGCAGAGGCATTTTCACGTATAAGACGCACCTCTTAGGGCTCAATTTTGTAAATCCAGTACATTTCTATAGTAAAATTACCCCTCGTATAAGACGCACCCCAAACTTGAAGAAATCCTATAAGACGCACAAGGCATTTGTTTGGCGTAGAGGACGCGTCTTATATGCGAGGTTTTACGGTACCTTCCTTAACATGCAAAAATTCTATACATTGATCCCAATTCTCGAAACCTTAACCTAATATCCTTAAGAATATATAACTTTGTATCCTCGTTCCTTTGTGGTCAGGCTATTTTCACGAAAACGTCACCAGGAGGGGGGGTAACAGGGGGAACTGGTCAAATATGGTATGATTTTGCATGATGTAATTTATGGGTGGCCCTTTTCTAGCCTGCTGATAAGAATCATCAGGAGTGGAGGTGTTGAAGCCTTTATCGCAACATATCTAGATTTATTAAGAGTTCTTCTAAGTTGTCATAAGTTGTACTTTTTTTTTTAAATTTTAGTTGAAGCATTCAGATATAAGGGGCGAGTCTTTTATTGTTAGGCGGGGGGGGGAGGCTAGATGGATGATAGATATGAATTCCTTAACCTCATGAACATATATCTAGAACTTTAAATTACTTTTCTATGTTGAAAATGACCAGAGATAGATGAACCTCTAGAAATTCTGAAATTCTGTCGCCATTTTGGATACCCCCCTGAAAAAAGGTCTGCCTCCCTGAATTTTTTGGTATACTTTTAATATGTAAAGATACACCCAAGGACTAAAAAACATGTTAGGAAACTGTTCTAATTTGTTTTGGGTATATCCATGAATTGGCTGGACTATACTGCAGATGAGGGCATCTGGTTGGGTGGCTAGTAGCACATGTCAGCTGCTAGTGTTACTGTCACTGTCACATGCTGACCTCACCCCGGCCGCAATTGTTTTGTTTTTCTTAAGATAGTGTTATAGGTTGCTATGGTTGCTATAGAAACCCAGGGGAGGGGATGCACGTATGGTAAGTCTTCTTACAGCTCTACCTAGTGTTGGAATTGTGTGGGAATAGACATGCCTAAGGCTACTGATATTCACTTAATTCAAGGGAAATGAAAAAAGATTTTCAAAGGAAGATGCACATTTGCATTGATACCTGGACAGTATTTGGGAGATGCACATATGCATTGCAAATATATATACCTGCACATGCTGTAACAAGGTTGGTACCTATACATACATACATACACACACATATATACGTTACATATGTACATTATATATACGTATGTTATGTATGTACGTACGTACGTTACATATACGTACATTATATATAAGTACATTACATATACATACATTACATATATGTATGTTACATACGTTAGTTACATATACATGTACATTACGTACGCTGGTTATGTATGTACGTTACGTATGTACATTACATACGCTAGTTACATATGTTATGTTACATACATGTATGTATGTGTAGTGTTCTACCCCTCGATGTTATATCGAATCTTTCGATAAACAACGAAGAACAACTATTCAGGTTCCAGTTAAAACTTTATTGTCTAATAACACATAGGCATCAGCCGTTCTCGATCACAGTTACAGGTGGCAGAGTTTGAACTCTATTGCAGGTTCGACACTAGGCCTTCTAGTGCCTAGAGTTAATATTCCACATGAACCCCCTCTGTGCAGGAGCACAGAGGAGTATTAGAATATGGTAGCCGGGCAGCCGCCGACCATTGCTCACAATGGTCAGTCGGGGCTGGACTGACCCTGAGGAAGGCCGTACAACGGCCTTATATACACCGGAGTCGAGGGCCACATGACCAAGTGGTGACGTGGCGCTGGACTCCAGAGCCCCCAGGCGTCGGGTAATAGAGGTGCTCTCGACGTCGCCCACGAGGGCCACGAAGGTACCTCGAAGATGACGCGGGACCACCACACCACCCCCCACTAGACTGAAACGAGGTCTCTGAAAATTCAGAGATCCCGGATCAGTCTAAACAATTAGATAATAATATGAACTACTGGATCCGTCGACACAGTCGACAGAAACAGTAGAGGAATATATAGAAATATAGTTTCTACTGTACTGTAGAAAAAAAATTATTATCACAGTTAAATTATAAGGCGTTGCTCCATCCAACGTAGGAGACCAGTGTCGAAACACTGCTTCACGACCTGCTCCTGGTCGATCCGAGGGAGGCACGACCGGGTATGGCAACCGGGGTCGTGTCGTTTCCTCCCTGTCTCGTTGAGAAGCTCCTTCCAGCGTAGGAAGCCCATCGATAGCGTACCATACTACTATGATGGTCCTTCGACCGTGAGGCCGAGGATGTGTGGCACCACCGGGCCCTAAGACCAAGGTGGCGTCGGATCCACACAGCTTCGCAGGGAGGTCCGGGGACAGGAAAGGTACCCCCACTCGTGGAGGGTACACCGTCGTCCGGGAATGAGTTCCCGGGGGTTCCGTGCTGACATCGAGACTCTGTTCGATGTCAGCGATCCAGACTGACGAGGAGGAGCAGTAGTTTCATACTACTGATCCTCCGAGATGGACCCTGTAGCGGCGTCGATTTCGGCCTGCTCTCCGTCAGTGCGCTCCTCTCCATGTGGAGCGCTGGCGGCTAGCTGGCCCGAAAACGTCGGCGACTCCGGCAATGGGGCCTCGCGGTCCATTGTCGTACTCCAAGCCTCGTTAGAGGTCTCGGGTGCATCCCGGGAGTCCCCCTCAGCATCTGAGTGGAGAACGGCCGAGTCTGCTGAGTCGCTTCCGTCGTCGTCGTCGCTCTCCTGACCTTCACGGTCGTCCTTGTCTCCCTGGTCAGGGGGAGGCTTTGGAGAATGATCGACGACATCGACGTCCCCGTCTATATCCATCGACTGTTCCACCTCGGCAGGTTCTGAGTCTGAGGCATTCGTAACATTCTCGATCATCGAGACATACCAGTCAATGGCATGACTGTCGTCCGAATACCATTCCTCGTCGTCACTACCGTCCTTTCCGACGAGACTTGGGAGTACCACTTGACCATTCTTGCGGTAGTCCTGAAGCTTTGTCAGTGGCCTGTCATCGACGTACTCAGCACGTCGTTTGGCAGTGATCGCTGACAGTTGCTTCCACTCGTCGACAGCCCTGGCCGTGTCTGGGGGTGAGGATACGGTGCTCTCCACGGCACCGGCATCGACCTCCGACGGCTCGGTTCCAGGTTCCGGTGGAGCAGTAGACTCGCTACTCCTCTCCCGGGCTGGAGCCTTCTTGGCTGCGGACTCTTTCTTGCTACTTTCCTTCTTGGGCACCCTAGGGATCTTGAAATCCTTCAAGGTACCCTTGGATGCCTTCGATTCAGTCGGCTTCTTGCCTTTAGAACCTGAAGGGGTAGCACTTTTCGATGGAGCAGGCGTCGACGGCTCGTCGACCTCCATCTCATCGGGAGAAGAGTCTCTCGAGGCGGCAGCAGCTGCGACCTTCAAGTCGCGCTTCTGCTGCTTAGCTGCCTCCTTCGCCTTCCGGCGGAGCTCCTTCTCCCGCTCCTGGGACTCAGCCAAGGCTTTCTGTGCATCCTCGATCTGCTTCAGAAGGGCTGCACTTTTAGCCGAGGTAGACTCGAGCTCTTGCTCGGGTCTGGTCCTCTTGGACTTCTTCTTCTTCTTCTTCTTCTGCGACTTGTGGCTCGCCGAAGAGCTGTACCCTGACTGCTCGTCGGACGAGGACCCCATGGTTCTTCCTGAACTGCCGGGTTCCACCAGGGAGAGAAGACTCCGGGTCTCGAACCGTTCTCAGACGGGACGAGACGTCGAAGAGGATCTTCGAGGTTTATCGATCCGCACTCTGGCGGGTCGAAGCCTCGAAGGTGTCTTCGATGTACCTCGAACCGCACTCAGGCGGCTCGAGGGACCGAAGACTGGAGTCTCGAGTGAACACGAACCTGCGCTCACACAGGTCGTGTCCCTCGACACTAGGCAGGGGAGACCTCCTACACTCAGGTAGGAAGTCCCCAGACGGGGCGTACCAGCTGGAATAAGCTAGGCTTAGTCCAGCTTATCTGCGTCCGACTCTCACGAGAAGGGCGCAGATGTGACCTCCGTGGTGGGCGACGCGGCCTTTTATCCCTGTGGCGCACGTCTCTGATTGGAGGAAGGGACTACGTGACCGAGGAGGGCGAACCCTATTGGTCCACCGCGCATCACGCCATGACCAAATAAGGTATTGCTCAAAAAATAGAACGACTCACTCTCCCCTCACCGTCACGCTCTGCTTCTCCAGTCGCAATGTTTGCATATGCCGTTATTTCCTATGCGGTCTATGGGTTCCAACACTATTAACATGGATTAATCTGGGCACCCCCTCCTTCATCAGACTACCGGGATTAAAAAAATGGTTCCAATATGGATCTACCCTTCGGGCAGTATCCACCAGCCTATGCTGGGAACCCGTCCTCACAGTCAATAAAATCAGAGGCTCCAAATTTCCATGTTTCCAGTATCAGTTTGTCTCAAACTAAGAGGCAATCGTACGACTTCTCGTTGTGTAATTTTTTATTCACCGTCGGCTTCACGTCCACAGACAGATTTACTCAAGAACGGCACCCGTTATTTTAAAGTCTCATTAAAAACACAGGTTAGTAAAGCTGCTGCTTGGTATTGTGCGAAACATCGATTACTGAGTAGGGTTTAATCTAGGGCTTTTCCTGATTTTAACCTTTACTACAGGAACGAGTGTTGAGCCTCGGGGCGGGTTACTATCACCCCCTCCTAGCCCGCCGTCCTTTGATGTGGCCGGGCCGACCGGGCTATTAACCCGTTTCCGTCGGCGTCTGCCTCCCATCACTTGTGACGGTGTGGATGCAGGAGCCAGAGTGTTTGCTCTGGGTTTCCTTTTATCCTCGACACTCGCTGACCGTTCCTTTGATGAGCCTTGGCGCTTAAGCCTCGCTCGAGTCATAGGTCCGGACTGGAGTGACTGATCTTTCACTTCAATCGAAACGTTTCGATGTGAAGTTTGTTCAGTCGTTCGCACCTTCGAGGGGGGGTCGGGCTTCCGACATCCCTTCAAAGGCTGTTTAGATGTTTTCGACTTATCTCGACGGGCTGGTCGACCACGGCGCCGCTTTGATGGTTTACTGGCATCCAACACCTCCACCTCGCTCAGTTTTCGAGCTTTTTGCTGTCGTTTTCGATGACCCTGCTTAGTTTGTTCTTTAGACTGGAATTCCGGCCGCGACCTTTCGACCTCTATTTCGACCTGTCCAGAAACAGACTTAGCCCTTTTCGTAGCCCTACGAGAAGGTGAATCATCATCAAGTTGTGGTTGCAACAACTCGACAGTTTGTGATAGTTCTACGCCCAACCACCGGCGCACTCTATCAACATTGCTCTTTTGCAACCGTCCGCGGGATGATCGAAGTAATAATGTCGACTCAGAGAGGACAGAATCTACAACGAACGGCCCATCCCAGTTGGGGGCAAGCTTCATAGCTGCCTGGGGGGTGTGGTACCTCACCACCTGTTCACCAACTGAGTATCTTCTCTGCTTTAGCCCATAGTCATACCCGACCTTCTGGCGTTCCGCAGATTTACCTAAGTTTTCCCTTACCATGCTATAACTCTCCCTCAATCGGTCACGAAGTTGTTCCACGAAAGTGACGGAACAAGGGACTTCGAGTGGGTTCTCGATTGAGCCGAAAATCACATCCGCTGGCATGAGAATTTCTTCCCCGAATACCATCATATTTGGACTGCATCCAGTAGAACTGTGCTCAGAGCTGTTATATGCGGACACCACATATTTAGCCTGTTCATCCCAGTCGTCCATATGTTTGTCTACCAACATAGTCAGACTCTGAATCAACGTTCTATTGAACCTTTCCACCTGACCATCACTCTGTGGTCTGTATGGATTGGTTCTCTGTTTTACAATCGTTAAATATTCACACATCTCAGAGAAGAGTCGAGATTCGAATTCTCGACCTTGGTCGGAATGCAGAAGCAACGGGACTCCAAAGGTCAAAACCCATTCGTCCACGAAGGCCTCTGCACAGGTCTCTGCCGTGTGATTTGGTAGGGGAATAGCGCGTACATACTTGGTGAAGTAATCTTGGATTACTAACATGCAAGTATTCTTGTTTGGCGTGGGTGCAAATCCCGAGATGATATCCATAGCTATCCTCCCGAATCTCACCCCGAACAACTCTTGGTGCAGAGGAGACTTACCCATGCCCTCGCCGGGCTTTACCAGGCAACAGGTAGGACAGTGTCGAACCCAACGACCTATGTCCTTTCCCATCCCGGGCCAGTAATATCTCCTTTTCACCTTTTCGAGCGTTCGTTTACGACCAAAATGTGCCGCTGTTCGGTGTCCGTGGCAAAAGGAGAGTACCTCACCCCTCAGTTGGCGTGGTACAACTACTTGAATCGTGCGCCTAGCTCGACCCGCCTCGACTTTCCAGCGACACAACAAGCCTTCACGGAAGGTTAGTAGAGGCCATTGCCCTACTAATTTCCGTACCTCGGCGCTCTCGATCGATACATCAGGCCTAGTGGGTTTAGCCCCCTTAACTAGCCATTCAGCAACTCGTTTGATGTCAGCGTCCGCTTTCTGAGCATCAATGAGTTCATCGAGAGACCAAAATGCAACACCCACCCGGCTGTCTACTAAACCACTTACAGCTGCCAAAACAGCATTATGACTGCCGCAGTCTGTGCAATCCGACCTCTGGCATAGCCGCACAGGGATACGACTAAGGCCATCGGCGTTTAGATGCTTGGCCCCACTTCGATGTTCGATCTTAGAGTTTTCGAGACCGAACTCCGAAAGGTGGGCCAGCCACCTACCCATCATTCCCTCAGCCTCTTTGAAATTTAGGAGCCATTTCAAAGACGAATGATCAGTGCGGATAGTGAAGTTACCACCATAAAGGTAGTGTCTAAACTTCCTGGTGTACACGACAACTGCCAACAGTTCCCTTTTGGTAGTGCAGTAGTTTCGTTGTGTTTTACTTAGAGTGTTGCTGGCAAATGAGATCGGGACCTCCATTCCATCCTGCACCTGGGATAGAACAGCCCCGATCGCTGTGTTGCTAGCATCAGTGTCCAAGATAAAACGACCGTCGGGTGTGGGGAATCGAAGAACAGGTGTCTCCCTGAAACTTCGTTTTAACTCGACAAAAGCATGTTCGGCTTTCTCCGTCCACGCGAATGCCTCGTAACGACCTCTACTACCTTTAGGTTTTTGGATCACTAAGTCCTGCAAAGGACTGACGAGTTCTGCAAACCCCGGGATGAACTCTCGGTAGTAGGAACAAAAACCAATGAAGGATCGGATTTCCTTCACTGTAGTGGGCCTAGCCCAAGTCATTACATCGCTAATTTTCCCCGGGTTGGCTTCTATACCCTGTTCAGACACGATTCGGCCCAGGTACTCGACTGAAGTCCTAAAGAGTTGACATTTTTTAGGTTTCAACTTCAGTCCCCACGCCCGAATCCTGTTGAAGACTTCTGCCAGATTCGCCATTGCTTCATCCGTCGTTTTGCCGAAGACGATGATATCATCGAGGTAAACCAGGCAACTTTTACCTAGCAAACCTCTCAACATCTCCTCCATCATTCGCTCGAATGTGGCGGGGGCGTTACACAAACCAAACGCCATACGATCGAACTCGTAGAGCCCCCTCTGGTAGGAAAAAGCGGTTTTCTCGACGTCGTTGGGATTCATCCCGATCTGCCAATATCCAGATTGGAGATCGAGACAACTAAACCACTTGTTTCCTCCTAGGGCATCTAAGGATTCGTCGATGCGCGGGAGGGGGTAAGCATTTTTCTTAGTCACTCCATTCAGACATCGATAATCGACGCAGAATCTCATGGTCCCATCCTTCTTCGTCACCATCTGGACGGGACTGGACCAGGGACTAGTACTTGGCCTAACCACCCCCGTATCCAACATTTCCTTAAGTTGTTCATCCGCCGCAGCCTTCTTGCTGAGCGGAATCCTTCTATAAGGGACTCGGATAGGTTGTGCGTCACCCGTGTCGATGTTATGCAGACATCGATCGGTGCGCCCTAACGGCTCATCTGGGGATTTAAAGACATCCACATGCTTACGTAGTAAGGCGGACAGCTTCAGTCTTTCCTCTGGCTGGGTCAGGTGGGTGTCGCCATACATGTCTAACAGCCAGGTAGGGAGCTCCCCCGTGTGGGTGCTCGCGATTTCTGCCGTTTCGATGTCTGCAGCTTCTTGCTCGAGACGCATCATCACGGATCCTACCTCCGGTGACGAGAGTTCACCGTTTCTGTCAGCATACTGTATAGTACCGACCACCTGGCCTTTCTCCAGGACAATGTCTCGATTCAGTGGATTACAGACGGGAAACACTGTTCGACGAACATTGCTGACAAGGGCAGCCTCACCAACCAACCCAAAACATCTCAGAGTGTTCAGGTCGGGTTCGACTATGCCCTGTCGGTCTCTTTCCAGACCTTCGGATTTTACCAAGACATCACACCGATGTCTAGCAGGTATCCTAGTGGTCTGTGCTACTGAGGCTATCGATGACACTCTCTTCAGTTTACACTGATGGTGCTCTTCTACCGGCTCGGTCATGACCAATTGACCCGTTCTTGGGTTCAGGATCATACCGTATAATGCCGCGAAGTCGAGCCCCAGAATGCCATCGTCAGCCACATCGGCCACTATTGGGCTAAACACATAGTGGGTCGATGTGACCTTAAGAGGTAGAACCAATCGACCATAGGTCCGCATTTCGGCTCCAGACGCAGTGCACGCCGTTATTCCCTCGTAGAGATTATCTGACGGCACCACTAACGTTTTCGCGAGTTCTCGAGAGACAATGGTGTGGCTGGCACCAGTATCTATCAGGAAGTCCAGAGAACGCCCTCGAATCTCTGCAGACAGGTACCATCGTTTCCCCGACAAGGGGGCGGTTCCTGCTAGCATTCTCAACCCTACGTCAGTACTCAGATCGATCCCCCTCCTCTTCAGAAAAGAGAGACAGGGATCATCTGAGGGAAGCTCTGTTGCGCAGACTCTGGCCAGCTGCCGCATCAGGGCTTCTCTCCCGGCGTCGACTTTCACTTTCGATCCAGTCGAACCCTCGACCTCGGAGTTCGGGCTGCCAGCGCCCTGTTCCTTGGCCACTGAGGCTTTTTCTACACCGACATCTTCGGAACCCGACCGGTGATCAACCGGTGCCGCTGTGGTAAAGGGCTGGGACGGCCCTACCGGGACCTTACCTAGTTCCCTCGAATCTACTGTCGTCTGATCAGGAGTGCCAGAGGTGCTGATACCTTGGCTTTTCGATGGTCGGGCAGCTCGATTGCCACGTCGAGCTGCCCGCCTCAGTTTTCCGTCGCGTCAGGTGGTAGTCCTTTAATCGGCTCGGGGCAAGTTCGTGCGAAATGCCCCTGCTTCTTGCAGTTCCAACACTTGGCGTCGGACGGAGGGGTACTCGGCTTCTCCGAGCTAGTACCAGGGACATCCCCCCCCTCGATAACCCTGAGTAAATTCTTCAATTGACTCAGCGAGAAGGTCTGCTCCTGTACCTTGGGTTTGGAGGCCTTGTTTGGTGTTTTCGATTTACCCGCGGATTTCTGACCTTTCTTAGTCTTACTCCCCGCCCCGGGCTTCGAGTATGAGGAGACTTCACCCTGTCCTTCCTCAACCAAAGCGGCGTCGGCCAACGCCGACAATGCATTTGTCGAGGTAGGATTCACCAACTTCGGCAGGAGTTGTCGTTTCCGCAACAACTCGTCTGCCAAGTCCATGAGATCCTTTAGGGACATGTAAGTACGCCACTCCCGAAGAACGTCTTGTTGTAAATCAACGTCATACAATCCTCCTATGAACAACTGGTTGACTTTGGTTATGAGCCATTCAACCGAGAAGTCCACACCTGGATAGGCATCGCCGGCAAGACGTCTCAAAGCAAAGCCATAGGCCCTAATGCTTTCGTTCTTGCCTTGGCGTCTCTTCTCCATTGTAACAATGGGGTCTTGAAGGCTAGAAGTCATGGCTTCCGTTACCATGTCGACCAGTCCTTCCAAAGTCCCATCTCCATGCTCCTCCCATAGCCACACAGTATCAGCTGCAGGGCCATTCTGGAGTAACATGAGGAGTTGAGCTAATGCCATACTCGAGGTCCATACATTTACTCGACGGACGTGATTGAATCCGTGGTACCAACGGAGCCAATCGTCCTTCCAAGTAAATGGAGGGCACTCGACTGATCTAGTTCGGGCTGGTTCATGCCCGATCGAGGTATTTTCAAACATTCTGCTTGATCTCCTGACCTGATCAAGGGCGAATGTTGTGCCTCTTCTAGGTATTTGATGGTCCATCCCCATGTTTCTCATAGTCGTGTCTGCACGACTGTGATTCATCCCCCAGGGGTTACCAGACTCGGCGTCACTCAGGCGTGAAGCTTCGAACCTGATATCCCTATATTTGGGCGGATCAACATGTTGTTGGGTCGTGATAGGGGTCGAGCACTGCCCGATCACTTCACTTAGACCATCGGTGCGCGGCATTGAAGGAACTGGTTGGGTCCGGCGCGATCTCGAATCCACTTTCGAGATGTCGTCGATTGCTCCCACCATTCTATCTATCTCCGCTTGCTGTTTTGAACGTTCCGCCTGTCTTAATTCCGATACTAGGAATTCCAGGCGGGCATGTTCGGGTTTCGAGAGATCTCGTTGCTCGCTGATGGCAAAGAGTTGCTTGGCCTCCTTCATGGCATGGTCAAGCCACTCTCTGTAGTCAGGGTTTTCGACTAGATCCCCTTGAGTAGCAACTCTAGTAGTGCTGCATTCACTACTTTGTTGCTTATCTCGAAGTCTAGCGGTACGCACTTTCGATTCCGTCTGCTCCTTCAGACGTTCTTCGAGTGCGAGTTCATTACGAACTTCTTTATTCACCCTGGCTTCATCAGCCTTTCTGCGAGACAATATCTCTCGTCGGAGCTCATCGATTTCACCACGTATGGCTCCCAAAGTGTCCGAATCCTTCTGATCTTTCAGTGACTGGGCTACTAGGGATTCAGACTTCAAGGAATTAAGCTCGGCCTCATGCCTCGCTTTTTGTTCCATTAAGACCTGATATTCCGCCATTTTGTTTGCGTGTTCGATTCGTTCCTCACAGCGACGACGCATTTCTGCCTCGTCCCTGGCTCGAGCATCCTCGTCAGCTTGCATCTGACAGAGTAACGACTCCCGTTCCTGACGTAGCTCTTTCACCTGCTTTTCATAAGCCGTTAGGTGCTCAGCTACCTCTTCAGTATGCTCGGCTGATTGTTGGTTCAACTTATGCCACAACTCTTGCAGTTGTTCCTCCAACATAGTCTTTTCTACTCCTTGTAGTTTCAACTTATGTTTAAGGGACGTCTGCTCGTGCTGGGCATCCCGAAAATCGTTTCGAGCTCTCTCGACACATTCTCGGCGGCTTGTAGCAAGGCGATCGATCTTTGCTTTTAGCGATTGACAATCCATTGCTGTCAACCGACTACGCTCGATCTCTGACTTCGTTGCAAGCAAGGACTCCTTTTCGCTAGAGAGCTGCTTGACCTTCTCTTGAAGATCACTAAGCTCTCTATTTGCGATCTGAGTCTTGTTCGAAGCCTCCAACGCCTGCTGCCTAAGCTGTTCCAACTTCAGCTCTATTTCTGTACTCTTCTCCTGAGCTTTCATGGTGTTACTCGCGAGAGCATCCAACTGTTGGCGACCCTGGCGCAGTTGGCGTTGCTGCTCTTGTAGCAACTCCTCGTTGAGTCCCCTGCCACTGTCAATACTTCCTTGTATCGACACGGGCGAGGGACCCTCGAAGGACCAACTGCCAAGGCCCATTGGAGTTCCCACGGGCGAGGCTGATTTTTCTACATAGGACAAACTCTGTGTCCTCAAGAAGTTCTCAGCCGCCGGAGAGAGTTGAGTCGATACTCGCCAATTGAGTAGCCGGCTCCTTTGATACAGGCCCAACGGGTCAGACGATGGACCTAATATCAGCGAGTGGTTCAAACCACCACCAATTAGTGGATCATTCCTATCCACTAAAGGGCCTGCAGTCACTTGATGTTGATGATTGGGGTCATCATCTTCATCCAAGTGACCCTGCATGTCGAACTTAAGCTCGCAGTACCTATGCGGACTAAAGTTAACAACTGGTCACGGCACCAGTGTAGTGTTCTACCCCTCGATGTTATATCGAATCTTTCGATAAACAACGAAGAACAACTATTCAGGTTCCAGTTAAAACTTTATTGTCTAATAACACATAGGCATCAGCCGTTCTCGATCACAGTTACAGGTGGCAGAGTTTGAACTCTATTGCAGGTTCGACACTAGGCCTTCTAGTGCCTAGAGTTAATATTCCACATGAACCCCCTCTGTGCAGGAGCACAGAGGAGTATTAGAATATGGTAGCCGGGCAGCCGCCGACCATTGCTCACAATGGTCAGTCGGGGCTGGACTGACCCTGAGGAAGGCCGTACAACGGCCTTATATACACCGGAGTCGAGGGCCACGTGACCAAGTGGTGACGTGGCGCTGGACTCCAGCGCCCCCAGGCGTCGGGTAATAGAGGTGCTCTCGACGTCGCCCACGAGGGCCACGAAGGTACCTCGAAGATGACGCGGGACCACCACATATGTATAGGTACCAACCTATGCATATATCAAGTGCATGCATACAGCATGATGCATGCAATATGTTTGACGTGTGCATGGGGGTGCTGCAGAGGGGCAGGGGTGTCACCTCTTGAGTACTCCCACAAATGCAATACATCAATTCAGTGTAGAATGTATGATGTCAATCGGCATTCTAGCAGGCAAAATTGATTTTTCTCAGTCCTGGTAGTGAAAAAATGTCTAGCTTTTGCTGTTATAGTGTAATAGGTAGAATAAAACGAAAACACCACTTCATGGACATGTTCATAGCCATATGCCCGCTGTAGGCCCACAAGTGGCATGAACAAAAGCTCTTTTTCTTAGGAGATGACCATATATTCACTCGACTAACAATTAAAAATTCCTCTCCTTTAAACCAACGAATGATTAAAAAAATAGAATGACAGTAAAGAATCTTAAATTGCCCATACACGACCCTATTACCGTGATCCTGAGCCTACTGTGACAAGTCGCATGTACAATTTTGAATTGAAGCAAATATCAACACTTCATGGACATGTTCATAGCCATATGCCCGTTGTAGGCCCACAACGAAAACACCACTTCATGGACATGTTCATAGCCATATGCCCGCTGTAGGCCCCCAAGTGGCATGAACAAACACAACCCTATTACCGTGATCCTGAGCCTACTGTGACAAGTCACACGTACCATTTTGAATTGGAGCAAATATCAAAAGAAAACCAATCCCTTAAAATCAACACAGGGGCATAGTCATTTCTTAAAATTGACACATGGACATGGCAATTTCTTAAAATCGACATAGTGACATGGCTATTTCTTGAAATCGACATGGGGACCCCCCATCAAGGGCCCCTAGAATGTAACAATAAAGCATGTGTGAAAAAAGTGGGCCTTTTACCCCATTGTTGGGGTAAAAGGCCCACAGCCTTTGGGGTAAAATGCCACATGCACATAAAAGAGCATCATAATTGTAATAAAATAAATGCTCCATTCAGTGCCATAGTCCCATTTAGATTCTTGTCATAAACAAATGAAGCTAAAGATAATCTTCATGAACTACTACTAATGTTTGGACATTGTAAATCACCTAAACTAGCATTTTGAATATTTCATATTGAACTTCAAGTCATAACAAAGTAGGATAATTGATTGATTTGTGTTTTACAGCACTTTAGCGGCACTAAGTGGCTATCCCGTGCTTCACAGGTTGATAATCTAACAGAAGAATGTGTCAGTGCCCGCGCATATGTGCACCACACACATCCTGAGGGGATAGGAAAGAGGAGATATAGACCCTTTTAAGTGGGCTAGGGAAGCCCGCAAAGTAGGATAAGGTAAGATACACTAATAACACATAAATGAACTAGTTCTAAGAAAATGATTCCCAATTAATGCATATTTTCCACACTAATCAAGAGATGGAACAAGGTATCATATGCCTACTTGTGGAATAGGTTGTCAGCCTAGCCTCATGGAATATTTAGATCGATAGAATGTTTGACAAAAAATGGGGCATATTTTACCCCGCATGTTGAAAGGCTGGCATAAAGGGCCCAAACAATAGGCAAAAGGCCCATGGATCCGATTATAAGATGATGTTCACATAGAAAGCCCATGTAGCTGTTGGAATAAAAGGGAAGGTAAACAAAATGTATCTTTATGCCCTTCTCTTCACTCCTTTAAATTGTAGCACCTCAGCTAAAATATTTAACCCCTTTAATTTGCTATCCAACAAACCATGCACATTTTAGCAGCCTTTTATTTCTAAATATCTGAAATTGAACATGATGATCTTAAAGGTTATAAATTATTGAATGTCTGGTAAGTCAACTATATCCCATCCAATCATAATGAAAACCTACAAAAGAGATCTCCTTGACGTTATCTTTTAATACTTCCAAGGGATAAATGGCTGTATACAGCTAGTATGAGTAGGCTACCCTAGATATGAGAACTAAAGGGACTTTTACCCCAAAGGGCATTTTACCCCTTCCTACCCTTCCATATTAGGCTTTAGGGAGTCATCAATTTTTAACCAAAGGGGAGGGGTTTTGGATTTTCGCATGCGCACAAATTTTTCTGGTGTGATTTTTTTTGCACCCCCCTCCCCTTTAAATTAAAGCTTGAGTTTAAAGGACGAGTCATTTATTGCCAGGTGGGGGGGGGACTTGTTAGATATAGGGGGGGGGGTCATTTTGAAAAAGATCCCCTTGGTCAGCATGGGCGTGGAAAGCAGGGGGGGGGGCAGGGGGAACATGTCCCCCCCCCCACTTTTGGCCAACTCCTCAAAAGGTCAAAACTAAAAGGTCAAGCAAAGGGAGCTCCTAGGTCAAAAATTGCAGAAACTCCCCCCCCCCCCACCCGGTCCCACCCACTCTGAAACTGCTTCCCACGCGCCTGTGGTGGGGGGGGGGGGGGACAAAACTCAATAAAGCTTTATTTTAACGGAGGTACGGAGGGCGCCTCGGCACCAGAGTACCCCTCCCCTACCCCTCCCCTGCTGTTTGGTTCCTTTTATTACCACGAGAGGGCAGGGCGCTCTGGTAATGACCTAACTTGGGGTTCACTTCCGGTCCCGAGTGTGTAGGCGGGCGGCTGAGCGCGGACTACAATCGGAGGTGAGTGGATGAGTTGTTTTCCTTATCTAACGAGAGATAATTGCACGCTAGTCGTATGAAATCGACAGATTAACAGATAGCGGGATAGGTTATGCAGCTCCTGGCCACACTGGATCCAGGTCCAGTGCCTAAAACCGACAATATCAGCCTGAATCCACAAGCGATTGCTTGCGGAGTTTCCCTCCTGCTGTCTCTTCTGTCCTGAACGTCCGAAGTGAATTTCTTGGGCTCCACCCCCTGCTGGCGGCTGGGTTCGGATTGTCAGATCTGCATCTTGTCATTCACTCCTGCTGTTTCATGTACTGTCGACATCTACTAGTACTATCACAATAAGACTCAGGGCCTAAAAGTTATCATAGTAGGCCTAATGGATTTGAGGGTGACAAGAGGGTGGGGCCAGGGGATGGGCCGGATGGGGCAGTGGGGTCCGTCAAGCGTCACGGTCCAGCACGGTGTCGCTACTCCGTAAACACTCTGAGGGAACCTCACTCCTCAGAGACCAAGGGTGTCTGTCGGTAGTCTATCTACTCTGCCAAATTGGTTGAGTGCCAAGTTCTCACAGAAGTACTTACTGACAGGTCAAAAATTTTCTCAGAAATTACAGATTGGATGGGGGGGTGGAGGGCCATAACCCTGCTATTCCTTTTATTCCTACTAGAAGTAGAACAAAAGTTATGAAGTCATTCCCAGAAGTCGTTAGATTGCAGGTTTTAACATTAAAAAAATTTTAAATGTTTTTAAAATGGCCCCAACAAATCCCCAAACCCCGGCCCCAAACATCCTACATTTATTGTACCAATAATCTTTTACTCGCCTTCACATTTTTCCTGTACATCTCTAATAATATCAGGGGTGGATCCAGAGGGAGGGTGCTATATAGGTGGCATGTGCCCCCCCCCCCCATACTCCCTGAAATTAGGCCAGGCTATGACTCCTTACTATAAGAAACGTGGCCCGAAAACCCAATTGTGCCCCCCCCCGACCAAATTTTCTTGGCTGTGCCCCCCTAGACTATTCCTTCTCGACCCACCCCTGAATATCCCTACCATCTTTCCCTTGTCCACCACTCCCTCTATCCCATTTCACCTGTTCCTGTCTTGTCTTCTCCCTAACTGATTATCTCCCCAACCTTGGTTAACTATTACATGTACCCTCTATTGTTTTCTCTGTGTTTTCCTTAAAAAATATCACTTTTTGATAATGTCTGCCTCCTTATTTCATATCATATGTATACTTATTACCTGTAGGCCTACATGTGGTTGGTGTCTTCCTAGCGAGGAGTCAATGGTTGAGGATTCTTGACCCCTGCCCTCTCCCCAGTTTCATTTGATGTAGACCTACTCATCTCCCCAATCACTAATCTCCCTTCCCACTGCCTTCTTCTTTCTGCATGGAGAAGGGTGCACCCTTTTTTCTACTATCAACCTCCCACCTGTAAAGTTAAGCAGTGAAGCACACTCAGATGTAGGCAGGGTGGTGATAGGAGGGTAGGGGGAGTAAAAGGGATTGGACTAAAGTTTGAAGATGAGATAAGGAATGTTTTAGATATGATTTATAGGACTTCATAGGGTAGATACAGCCATTTGATTTTAATAACTTGGATAACAGATCTGCTGCTGCTGACATCTGGGACAAAATGGGGAAAAAAAGATTTTTTTTTTATTTTTTATTTTTTGCCTCTGGCCACCCAAATTCTTAAAATAACATGGCTTAATAAAAGATGAAACTGAGAAGGAGAGGTAGGCAGGAAGGTTGGGGAAGGGGAATGATGGAACTAGGAATGAAGGCAGAGTGACACTGGTAGTAGGGGAATGATGGGGTTTGGGGTGTAGGTGGGATGAGACTGGTAATAGGGGATGTTGGGGCTTTTGGGTGAAAGCCAGGGGCGGATCCAGGATTTTCGGAAAGGGGGGCGCACATTTTGGCCATGGGATGTAGCTATGGTTTGGTGGACTCATCAAAAGCGTAGTGCAGGGAGTTCGTAAATGCAGCAAAGTGACCATGGTATAGGGGTTTGGGTCCTGTTTGGGGACATGCCCCCTCTCCAGGAAAATTTTGAATTCTAGAGAACATTTGGTGCATTCTGGTACAATTTAAGACCTCAATCTATTGGCTTTTTTTAGTATCACTTAGGCCTACTACAAAATGGGCATCAAATTTCCAGTAGCAGGATGAGATTGAAGATGGAGGAGAGATGAACCTGTGGATGGGGGCTCATTTCCAATCGCATCTTGCTAACAGCCCCAGCTCCAATATTTCACTACTGCCAGTCTCATCCTGCCTAGCTATTGCCCCATGAGTCCACATCTGCCAATCTGGTTTTATGCTCACCCCCAGCCCCATCATTCCACTTCTGCCAGTATCATCCTGTCCTCACCCCAGCCCCACGGACCCCATACTACTAGTCTTGTCTTACCCTCCCCCTCAACCCCTCCATTCCCCTACTGTCAGTATCATCCTGCCCTCACCTCTCCCCAGCTCTACCATTCCCTGACTACCAGATTTCATCCTGACCTCACCCCTAGCCCACTATTCCTAAGGGAGTGGTCTTTAAATAACAACAGGGGAGGTGTGGTGGTTTTGGGGGGAGGGGCAAACAAATTCAGACCCCTCTTGGGGGGAGGGGCAAACAAATTTCACCCTTTCTTAGTGAAATAGCCTGCGCATTGCTTTAACACAAAGTGGGGGAGGGGGATTTCTGACCCCTCCGAGGGGGGAGGGCCAAAAATATTTTTAAGCGCCCGCCTGAAAATCCACTCCCTAATGCTCTCATCCTTCTTTCAACCCAACCCCATCATTCCACTACTGGTGAGAGGGTGATAGTAAAGGATGTGTGGGGAGAGAAAGGCAATGGGAAGGGAGATTAGAGATTGGGGAGCTGAATGCATTGAATGACACTGTGTAAAAACAAAAATCAGGACTGCCCCTTCCTTTCATCAGATACAGGCATTCCTACCCTACCCTTCCCCTCTCCTCTTGATGCTCCTTCTTGCATCCCACTAACTCAGACCCACAGTTTTCAACCACTGGTAATCAGCATAGATATATTTGTGATGTGAAATATGAAGGCAGACAGAAAGTGACATAAGGAAATGCAAAGGAAACAATGCATGCAATCAGTTAGGGAGAGGAGAAACATGTGACATGGGAGAGGGAGAGGGGTTGGCAGGGGAGAGATAGTAGGTTATCACAGATGGACAGGGAAAAAGGTGAAGGGGGATGGGTTAGTGGCCCAACTAGCTACTTTGTGGCAATGTAGAGGATAGGTTGGCAACATTTTCCTTAGGAAATTTTGAAAATTTCAATGTCAAAACATGCATTCTGGTCACTTTGGGGAATGACTACATAACTTTGGTTCTAATAGGAATATTTGAAAAATTCTTTCAACATTGGAAAGCCCAGATTCAGGACATTTCAAGGGACATAATTCTGGGGAAAAATGGAGGGGGCGCGCGTCCCTTGCGTCCCCCCCCCTAAATCCGCGCCTGAACATGCCTGATTTATTGGAAATATGTCATGCTTCAACCACTTTAAGTTGCTGTACAGGAAGAGTACATGTTTGTGAATATGAGGGACAATTTCCAGGAAGTGACATTAAGTACTTAGTTCAGAATAGCCATGTGTTTGTGTCACTTTAGACTTGTTGGATCCTGCCTGTAAGCAGGCAGGTATTTCGGCCTAGGTGTCGCCTGTCGGTCCCAGAGTCAGGCTGTCAGGATAAGGACCTGCTGAGACTGCATTAGACAGTGCTTGAGGTTTCCATGTTTATCGCTTAAAGCTCCCTTTGGGATTCTGATAACACACCCAGTCCCAGGGACATGGAACCCCATCAGCTATAGCCTAGCCCTAGGCCGCAACCGGCACAATCCAATGAGGAAGGGGGGGAGGGGCACTAATTAGAGCAGGTGCCCTATTAGAACGAAAACGCCATGATTATGTAAACGCCAATGTCATGGCATGGTTCGAATGGCAATGCTCAAATATTTGATGTTTTGAATGGAGCATACAGTACTTCTCACTTTGCATGAATCAGAGCCAGAGGAGACCACATTTACCCCAGTCTGTGTACACAGTTTATCTATAATAATGGCAAGTCAAGTTCTACACTTATCCTATGATTTCCAACCACTCAATGTCAATAGGTATGATATGGATATGATGCCATTGCGTCACACGGCAGAAGGAGGGGGGGGGGGTCGATGGCTCCCATACATTTCTATTGTAAAAGTGTGACTGGGGATGGGAGTCAGAGCTGTCAACCATTTCAGGGCTGCACTTGATCTATTAGTTTGATTGAATCTATAGCTTTCATCAGTGAAATTGTGTCCGCGAAAATGTGGTCTTAAGGCCTCTAAAAAAATGGTTTCTCATCACCGCGCGCATCATAAAATTGTGTTTTGAATATTTTTTTTTACATAATTTTAGTCAAAAATCATGGTAAAAATAGAGAAACATGGGCATATTTGGTATCAAATTTAAGCTAATGATGTCAGCAATGCAGTGGACAAGAGATTGAGTGCATTTTCACAACTTTTTATAATCAGTAAACCCTTAAGTACTAAAATCGAAATTTTGGTATCGCCCCATGCAGTTTTCACCCCGCTATGCCCAGGATGAAGAAAAAAAATCGTCTTCGTCATATTTTTCAGGGGTTGGTGATGAGAAACCAGTGGCCTAAGCTATTTCACTTGCCATAATAAACCTGAAATATGTTTATTGAACAGGGGCGGATCCCAAATGGGAGGGCTCTGGGAGTTGGAGGTCGGGACGAATTTTCAAATAGTTAACACTTTTCTGGGATATTGGGGACGGGGGGGGGGGTACATGTCAGTTTGCCTCCTGTTCGTAAGGCCTACTTCCCTGCCTCCACAACTGGTGACCCTGGGCATATAGTGCTTTAATGGTGGGCCCGGCCAGTGTCTTTATGCCATAGCTAGACATAATAATGTAGGCAGCTGCACTAGCAGGTGGGGTGAGACCAGACATAATGATGTAGGGTATAGCGAGGTTTCATATTGATGCTGTGTGTACGGCTATGTTAGTCCTAGCAATCTCCAAACCAATCGCTCATCCGGATGCCTCCTTTCCTATTATATGCGCTGTTCTGCTGGGAGAGTGGTAAATAGGATGACATGCCAGGAACAGATGAGGTCGCGAGAACAGGTCCGGAAGTCACCGATGTCAGCCTGCACATGTCGCTCCCAGGAGCAAATCTGGTCCCAAGTCAGCGCTATACAGGCTGCACTAACAATTGGGGTGGGTAGACCAGACATGGTGATGTAGGGTATACAGGCTGTACTAACAGTTGGGGTGGGTAGACCAGACATGATGATGTAGGGTATACTGGCTGCACTAACAGTTGGGGTGGGTAGACCAGACATGATGATGTAGGGTATACAGGCTGCACTAACAGTTGGGGTGGGTAGACCAGACATGATGATGTAGGGTATACAGGCTGTACTAACAGTTGGGGTGGGTAGACCAGACATGATGATGTAGGGTATACTGGCTGCACTAACAGTTGGGGTGGGTAGACCAGACATGATGATGTAGGGTATACAGGCTGCACTAACAGTTGGGGTGGGTAGATCAGACATGATGATGTAGGGTATACATACAGGTTGCACTAACAGGTGAGGTGGATAGGTTAAACATGATGATGTAGGGTATACAGGCTGTACTAACAGTTGGGGTGGGTAGACCAGACATGATGATGTAGGGTATACAGGCTGCACTAACAGTTGGGGTGGGTAGACCAGACATGATGATGTAGGGTATATAGGCTGTACTAACAGTTGGGGTGGGTAGACCAGACATGATGATGTAGGGTATACTGGCTGCACTAACAGTTGGGGTGGGTAGACCAGACATGATGATGTAGGGTATACAGGCTGTACTAACAGGTGGACTGGGTAGACCAGACATGATGATGTAGGGTATACAGGCTGTACTAACAGTAACAGGTGGGGTTAGGTAGACCAGACATGATGAATCACTGAGGGATCCAGGTGAGTACATGAAGGGGTGATGAGCACGAGTTGCATGCCAAACACACCTGTGAGTCACTATACCTGTGAGACGACTCAGCATCTTGCCCTCCAGCCTCTGCCTACCTGTGACTCACATAATAAGACCCCTCAGGTACTTCCATCTTTGATATAGACGCTTTTGACAGGGCTGCGCAGTGCGTAATACACGCATTTAATGCTTAAATGTCGCATTTAAATGGCTAGAATGGCCATTCATTTACAGAATGGCGCATTGTATTTGCTAAAAAGTGTGCAATTGGCGCATTGCAAAAAATCCTGTCAAAAGCCCTGTAGACATAGGCTAAGTGCCATGACAGTGGATCATATTATGGATGGTTATCCTTTAGGTTGGTCTGAGACTTATCCCAATAGCAATAAGCCGTCCCCTGAGTTCAGGGATTGCCTCGCACCCAACTAGTGCAGAACGATCCCTAAAAATGTAAAATCTTGGTAGGCACGTCTTTTGAAAGGGAGAAAAAAGGCGCAAGTCATTGTCTCATCTCATGATTCCAATCAATGTCTCCAATACATGATGTGTAGATGCATATTACACAATACTTATGTCAGGATAAATAACACAGAAAACTAGTAAAATATACGATTTAAAAAGGGACACTTTTTTTTTAATCTCGAAGAGACCTTTATAGTGAAGTGAAACCCTAACCTAAACAGACAACTTGTAGACCTACCAGGAATTCTGTGCAATTGTGGAAGGAAGTCCTCAGGATTTTTTTCTGATTTCAGGGATTTTCAAATTCCAAAGACCTCTACCCTGGTCGGCCTATACATACCTATATTCAAGGGTTTTGATTGCACAATTTCAGGGATTTTCTGTGCTCAGTCTCTTACATTCCTGCCCCTGGAACTGGTTGCCCCTGCTGTAGTGTATCCTGTGACCCTAATTGCTGTGTCAGGTGGTGTTCACTTCTAATTAGATGTAAAGTTGATTAGGTACGAGGCACTTGTGTCCAATGTCTCCTGCTGATGGAAGGGGCTGGGGAGAGGGTGCAAAGAAGAGCCAATGATGAATATTTCCCCACCTGGGGGCTTTTAAGACTTCTCCTGCTCAAACCTATTCGTTATTAAATCCCTGGCAAAAATGGTAGTATAGACCTGCAAACTCCTCAGGTTTCTCAGTGTTTTTAAGGTCCATATGCCTGAGTCAGACTTTTGATTCGTCCAGACCCAGTGAGATCCAGTCATGTATTATCTAATGTGAAGGATGGAGATTGGGGGGGGGGGGGCTTAGAAAAAAGTTGAGAGGCTCATCTTCTTTCTTGGCTGGAGTTTGCAGGGATTGTGTATAAGAAATGCGTTACAAAAAAAAAGAAGAAAAATAACTAGTAAAAAATCACCCAAATATATACAAAATCTTTTCAATTTTTTTTTAATGTTTTAAGTATAAACAACACAACTAACTTCCCAACTTAGTTTATAAAATATGGCGTAATTTTTATGGTTGTTTTCAAAATTGAACCTGTGTTTCTAGGCAAGGAGCGGGTTACCTGATACACATCTTTATAAATATAGACCCTACAAACAGAGAAGACTGTGGATGGATGAGTAAGGGTTTGGGAAGGTGAGGGACATTAGTTAAGTTGTAGGCCATCTTGAACTTACCGACTCTTGTCTGTTATTTTTGATGACTTACAGTAGAGCTCTGTGTGTCCTCTTTGACATTGTAGCCTAGGAAGAACACATTAGCTCAAGTACAGGTAAATAAAACAGTCTCTTATTCCGAACTTTCTAATGGGACTCACTCTGGAGACTCCAAACACAGTTACACATGAACACTTAAGTTTTAGCAACTACCCCTTGTTTATTCTCTATACATAATATGTATCCACACTAGTAGAGGCAGGAGTATGTGAAGTGGGTGTAGGTGAGTCAGAGTAGATATTATAATTGTTATACAGAACACAGTGGTATACATGTAAGTGATACTCATGTCATGGAGAGAGGGGTTGATGGAGAAGCTGTAGGTGGCCTTGAACTGCTCTATTGGTATGATACGGCCCCTTGTATGAGGGGGTTCCAGTGGCATCTAATTTATTCTCACCTGCTCTGTGCACAACCAATCAAAGTTCAAGCTACTGTAAAGTGCGCCTTTGGTAGCTGTAACTGACAAAATAATACAGTCATTGTAGTATATTACAGGATACATGTACATAGGGATTCCATTTTAATAGGTTGTCTTGGGTAGCTTAGGTAGCCAATAGTCCTTTTTTTAAATGCTGAGAGGATTTCTTTTTTCCCCTCTCTTTTTTGCTGAAGGTAAAAAAAATTAAAATATTAATTAAGAAAAAGGTTGCTGAAGGCTTGAACATACGGTAGCAATATATCTACCTATACAAACCATTATAATACTCACCACTGTCACAGACATTACTACCGGTATATCAGGTACATGTATACACTGACCCCGCACTAGTATAGGACTGAATTGCCATCTTGTAATGGCTCCAGGCTATAATATCATGCCATGTTTCCCTTGGACGGCCAAAGGGACCGTCCCCATAGTCATACATCAATGCCAAGAGCTTGCAACCAAATGGACAGGCTGAATTATCATCAATGTTTTTATTCTGGTCTTCATATCAACAAGCCTTTTTAGAAGATTTAGAATATTGATCTTTAGAATATTTTCTTTGTAGAATTATCAGTTTACGTATCTCTCTTCTGACAGATTTAATGCCCAGGTATTAAGTTCCAGAAGATATGAATGATGCTGGGGAATGATGCCTGACCATAGTAGAAAAAAGAAAGGGGGGGGGGAGGTAATATGAATAACATTGAGTCTATTTCATAATCTGAACAGGGTCGTGGATACTTCATAAAAAAAAAACAAAGGTGTCACAGGAGATAGTGAGGGTGGGTGTTCCCCCTCTGTGGGGACATCATCATGGTAGTTGTCCCATATACCACACATACCTGTACAATGTTCACTCTGCATAGATCGCACCATCTCTGTTATAAATACTTTGACCTTGTATGACATGGTTGTTTCCCTTATATGGCTAAGTGGGAACTTGGGCGCCATATTAAATACTCATAAGGATACAGATGGCAATCTCCAATAAACTATAGAGGTAGCTCTGATGTGTAAGAGATTATCACAGTTATATTTGTATGAACCAGATTGACTATAACCTGATGTGACTTACCGTAGTACCAATAAAAAAAGAATAACAGTTTTTTTTATCTATGTTTATTAGGACAGCAGCTAATGTGAAATGAAGAAAACAATTCAGTGAAGTAAAATAGATTCTATTCACGAATGAAAATAGATCTTCTCTTGGTCATCCCTGATGTCAGGGAAGTTCAATTACAAAAGTCTACATTGCTTTACAAAACCTACATTAAAGGGGTTCTCATTGGGCATTACTGCGATTTTCGTGGCTAATCACTTACCGTAATCTCCCGCGTATAAGACGCGTCCTCTTCGCCAAACAAAATGCTGGGGCGTCTTATAGCTTTCACTCAGGTTGGGTGTGCGTCTTATACGTGGGGTAATTTTACTATAGAAATGTACTAATCTTACAAATTTCGGCCTTAAAATGTGCGTCTTATACACGAAAATGCCTTTGCTGAGTTTGGGGTGCGTCTTATACGCGCAACGCGTCTTCTACGCGGGAGATTACGGTACATGTGTTCATGAAAGAACAGTTTATATTAGGAGAGAATATGGATGAACTTCATAAGAATTTACCAAGTTGTATACTTTACCACGAGATCTGAAGGGTGAGTCCTTAAAATCAGCTTTGACCAAGAGGCAGGACGTCGCTGATATTACCCCAAAAAGTGACATTAACATGTAATGTCTTCAAAATTGAAGAACAATTGCTGGGGTCGGCTCGCTCTTCTTTTCTTTTTTTTTTTTTTTTTTTTAGGTAGGGTCGGTTTCTTTTGCCCATAGCTTTTGATCTAGAAATGGTATTTTAATTCTGTTTTCCCCATGGTAAACCTTGCCGAATGTTCCTTCATATGGGATCATTGATTTTCTATTTAGAATGAAAATCGGGTTGGAAATGCAACTTTAAGATGACTACTAACAGTGAGAAAAACTAAGACGCTTTTAGCCCTATGTTAAATCCCGTAGGAGGTGCGAAAAACTATATTTTCCCGCATTTTTGGTCCGAAATGGTACAAATATTTGATGAATGTTGATGAATTTGCTTTAATTTAATCCGCGCACCCGTCTTCATTGTCGTAAACGAGCCATAATGGGTGCATTCTCCATAGGATTAACCATTGACAGTGATAACGCTCGAAGAAAACATAAGGTTAGTATCAGAAGGGGCCTAAAAGAAGAGACTAAGTGCCCTTTCGGGTTACTTGCGTTGCAAAATGCTAACCTATATTTACAGAAGGCGTTGAGGGGGTAACCTTTGATCAGTGGGAGGTACTCATCTTACTTGCAGATGAGTAGCTCGGGGCATTGTACACTTAGACTTGCATTGTGTGGTATATGGGGGGAGTGACCTGTCTGTGTGACCATACAGGTAAACATACCAGCACCATGTCTGTCAGTCCGCTATACCTGCCTCTGTGGGCTGTATGTGATGGTTAAAGGAGGAGACTAGTGTGATGTCCTGGGTGTCTGTTAAGGTTTGAGACTATTGAAGTTAACTCAACACCCTGCTTTGATTGTCAGGAGGGATTTACTGTACAAAAGAACCCAGTGACAGCGAAGGTAAGCATTATGGCCTGTTATCGTTTAAAGACATAAAATGAAGGTGATTTAAGAAAAAAAAGATATTGATATTGTTACTGAGACCAAAGAAGTTGTAGAAAAAACCTCCCTGCTGAGACTGAACACTTGCATAGCTTGATTCCAAGCCCAAACATGAAATAACTCCCTATTAATTAGCCCTCAACATTTACTTCATGTGTGCATGTATGAAATAGTGTCGTTGAATCTTATTTGTTCAGTCCTCTTCCAATCCCAACCCAAAAGAGCATCCCTTGATGTCTATAGCCTCAGCTCTCTTCTAAGCGCATGGTGTATATGATATATAACCTTAACCAAGTTAGATTATAATTATTGGATTACTCATTGTTTTAGTTTGGTAAAATTCAACTATTTTCTCTGCAATATCGAGAAGGGATCCGATATTGAATGGTTAATGGGGAAAGAGGTACAAAGTCCCCAGGATATGACCGTTCTTAAGGGTCCTGGTTTTACTCCGTCATTCTATTGACAGAGGCACAAATGGCCTAGGGCCCTAAAAGTCATGTCGTCCCAAATACCTACTGGCTACATGTCACCGCTTCCTGGTGGAAATTGACTGGTAATCAAGTAGATATAGGCCTCCCATGAATTCATAAATAATAGATATCTATGAATATTCTGGTATAAAGTCATGTGGCAAGAAAGGGAATTGTTGTGTTTACTCCTGTTTTTACAGAATGCTCACAACGTTGTAATGCCTGCCTATGCAATCATCTTGCCAAAACTAATTGATTGAAATCAGCCATTCGAGCAACATTGATCTATTGTGGTAGAACGATCGTTTCCCCAGTCAACATTTTGTATAAAACAGAATATCAGATACCGGTAATTTGTATAGACAGACTATTAGCTCCACAACAAATACAGCCAACTAAACTTGAGTTTGAAATCATCAGTGCGATGTTGAGTGACTGACTGGGTCACAGATATGGATGCCACTCATTTGCTCGTTCAGAAGTGAGACTATAATAACCCAGTATTTGACTGAAAATGTCACAATCATTAGTTGAAATAAGAATCTTTACCAGGCACCCTATTGAAATATGACCCAATCAAATGCGGATTATCATTTCAGTTGAAACCACTATCTTGACAAGCAATGACCTATAGCAGATTGACTCACAGTCATGGATACTAGTTAGAACCATTGGCTACCTTGGCAACAAGTTGGAAGATAACCCAGTCTGATGAAAAGCCCATGTTTCCCTTTCGATTTCAAGAAAAGTCCATGGCCCCATATCGATTTAAAGGTCAATGTCCGACGTAGTGTTGCCGGAATGATGCCGGTATGCCGACATAGCCTTAGGGCCTTAGGTCGCACGCCATCATGGCCTGCCACGATCTCAGCTTCCTAATGGTGAAAGACTTTTTTTCAAATCAGACAATTAGAAGCAAAGATATATTTGCAAAATTGTCTATGTAGTACTTTAGCATTTCTTTTAGATTTTTGCCTACTAAAAAAACAAGTTATAGTCGAGGATATATGGCCCTCGTGAGAGGTGAAATGGCCTGTGTAAGATGCCAAGACGCAGGCCACTTTGGCCTGTGTTGAAAAAAAACCCCAACATTTCGGCAACACTACCCATGTCACCAAGCCTACAAAGGCCCATCATGTCGCCATGTCGACTTTATGGGTCTAGAGAGCCATATGGGCACCAGGTATCTACTAGAGTCATTACCTAGCAACCAGTTGGAATAAAATCCCCATCCAACTGGTTCATAGCTCTGACTACCGGTCAGAATCGTTCCAATGGCAGTGGCAAACTTGGGTCTTAGTGTGAGTACAAGCAGTGTGACATAGGTGTGAAGGGTCTACTCTGGTTGTATGATGTGGTACTGGAATGTAGCCAGCATACAGTGTCTGAGTATACACATGCCTGTCTCTGTAACCAACATGTCAATCGGCACCACTGACTGTCTCTTCTAGCTGACCTAGTCCATGAACAACTGCAAAATAGACACAGGAAGGGAAACCTTTACATGTCATCATCGAAGTGGGCCAAAAGTACAGGTCATTTAAAGGCTAGTTAAAGGAATAAGACTATTCAAAGGTTTCTGTAATCTTTCATACCTTGCCTTTCTCAACCAAACTTAGGCCACCCTTAAAAATGTGTTCGTTTCCTGTCCACAGGGTGGGATTTTTCAGACCCATGAGGGAGGGAGGGAAATTTTTTTTTTTTTTAGGAAAATATTTTTATTTGTCATGAACATTGTAAGCGAGGACAGCCTGAATTCGCAATCACGTTCTAAGATTAAATGATTGGAAATCTAGATTCTTATGCTGATGGACTTAAAAATAAATTTATTTTCAGAACTCAAGGAAAATTTTATCTCATTCTCACAAAAAAATCCACCAGGCTTCTGGACAGGAAACAAAAATATTTCTAATTGTGGCCTTATGGAGATGGGGATGCCTTCGCAAGGAGACAGGAGCTTTTGAAAGAGTAGCCTCTGCATTAGAATGAAGGAAGAGTAGGATTATTCATATCTGTTGTGAAGTTGTTTTAACGATACAGTTTAGTATCAACAGCTGACATGATAAGGGGGAAATAAGACATTAATATCAAGGCAATTTTTTTTTTTTCAAATTTCAAGAAATAATATTTATGAATAATCCTTCGTGGCAAGAAAACTAATTAAATAAACACATAAATGTTTAAATTACGCAGTGTTTCTTTCTCCCTCATTATCTGTCTCTGAACAAAAAAAGCTGTTCGATGGCCTAGTGTACTGGCCAGATATCCGTATAACAGCTCAGGAGTGACAGTGTGGGTAGAGGACTCATGCATATATTCACATAGAGAGAAGCCTCAGTGGCTTCTCACATGGTATAATAAATCATCGGCACGGGAAGGGGAAGGCTCATTGTACTCTGTATGAAGTGTGCCATCACTCCATTTATAATGTATAACTGTGCTTAATAAGCACACACTGTAGAAAACATTAACGATGCACTAATGAAGAAAAAAAGACATATTAAAGCCATAAAATATCTGTGTGCTCTCCCAATTAAATAAGAAATGCATGTACCGGTATATACAAAACTGCAAACAGAGTACAGGCTTCCATGTATCCACAATTTGTACTGCAGCAATTGTTTTCCTGATACAATGGCAGTACAGTTTCCTAATGCTTGTTGTCATGTCCAGGGTCCATTCAAATCGGGGTTGGCTTGGTTATGGTGGACTTACTCTATAGATGCTCCCTTCACATGCACAAGGATGCTTTTACAGATTAGTGTGCATTTGTGCTGTTGAGGCCGGATCCAGGGTAGCAGCCCTAATGCATTCTTATACTATTAACTGTGGAGAGCTTCCATACTACTGTGGCACCCTGTATACTGTAGTGCCTCGCCTATATGGCGCATCACACATACAAGACAACAGGAGTTGAGAGAAGGGCATCTAATCCTTACTTATAGACCTTCCCAACGCACTACCCCTGATGATGGCTTTTATCATTTTTTCGCCTGTACCGGCTTTAGCAATTGACGACTGTGCACAACAGACAAGGCGACAGAGGCCCCTACTAGATGTGCATAGTAATACGGGATAGATGTCTTTTATTTCGTCCTGCTAAGGTCTAATACTACCTGGGTTGGGAGCCTATGTACAAAGCATATGAACAAGAGTTTTACGCCTGCATGGTTATATGAAAAGCCACAATGTGGAGGCCCGTTTTGGGCACGGTGTGCTTACTTTATGAGGAATAATAGTCTCTTGACATTTTAAAGGATAGTGAGGTTGGCATGCTCGTAGCCCTAAGAGCACTCTCACAGATCCCTAAGTGGAATGCGTCTGTATTTGCTTTCAACGCTATGAATGTCATAAGACGTCACACATGCACATGTATCACATACTGATATACATGATTGTATATCAAAGGTAGGAACACTCTTAAAACGGAGCATATTAATATTCCTTGCTGTTACGGAATTTTATCTGTGTGTGTCATAGATGATCTGTGTCACAAAAATACATTTATTGGCTTGTCCTTAAAAGGGGGGTACTGCGTACAAGAGTGCACATTGCTCTCTGTTATATTTATAGGCCTTTTATGAGACCTTGGTATGCTAGGGTATTCTACAAATTGAAAGATGGCCATAGTTATTGTTTTCATGGCCATAAAGCCTCCACTTTGCTTTTTATGGTCAACATATTAGATCAAACTCTTAAGGCTATTATTGCACAGAGCAAGTGCTGTATATGATAATAAATTGTATGATAAATAAATAAATAAATAAAATAACCTCACCGTTCTCTTTAAACCTAGCTGATTTCACATCTGTACAAAAATGACAGTGACAGTGACCAAAAATATTTTATAATGAAGTAATTAACAGTTTAAGCATGTAAATGGGGAACAATTCGGCTTCGAAATCGTCCTGAAGTTAGGAGGTTGGCTTCTGAGGGAGATTTTACGGTAATAGAACACTACTGGTACACAGATGCCGGTAATCTAGTCTCAATACATACATTGTAAGCTTACAATGTATTTTCGATGTGTTCAGTGAGAAAAGTCACAAAAAGTTTAAAAAAAAACTGTGTCTGTAGTTAGTACAAAATCCAATGTAAAGATAATATTGATCCAGAAAATCATGTCAAGTGGAACGTTAGCAGGATACCGATACTGCAGTAGGAATGATGGGATTCTTGAATGATATCAGATGAGGACATATATTGCTGTTGCAGGCTAGCTTAAATACACCGAATTATCGTGTTGCGTGGAAATGTATGATTTGGAATATTATGAAATAGTTTGTAACGCAACCTCTCTAAGATATTTCTAGGTCAGGTTTTAGGAAACTATACCTGATATTACGCTTGGGTAGATGTGGCATCCTCCACACCCACTCCTAAACCACAGGGACTGGTTTCAACAGAGGATGTCATTTGAACTTCCTTCATGTCATTTGTATCTCTGAATGTTAAATTAGCACTCCATGTGGATGGGTTACTACACTCTTCACAGGCAAGGGAACACATTGACATCATCGAGTTGGTTATTCAGATATTTTTAGTTCCATTGATAACTATGCCATACAATTGATGTTATCCTTTTGTCAGAGATTGTACATTGAAACATATTGTCAGATAATATCCAGATACACAGTGTAGTGAATTTAGATACCGTAATCTCCCGCGTAGAAGACGTGCTGCGCGTATAAGATGCACCCCAAACTTAGCACATGTATTTTCTCGTATAAGACACACATTTTACTGCTGAAATTTGTAAGATTAGTACATTTCTCTAGAAAAAATACCCCTCGTATAAGACGCACCCCCAACTTCAGAGAAAGCTATAAGACTACCCAGCATTTTGTTTGGCGTAGAGGACGCGTCTTATACGCGGGAGTTTACGGTAACACTTTCTGCCTACATTCCCTGAGGCCTCATTATGTTAAGTGTTAGTGCGCTGCGTTAAGTTGCTTTGATATTTTCTTTCCCCTTTTAGCTAATGTAGCTTTGGCAAATAAAGGTAGTCACTTACCTTGTTAGGGCCTCTGTTAGGGTGAGAGGGGCAGACTTCCTGCAGGAACACACTGTATTATAGTGTGAAAATGCCATTAAAATAACAGCAGTTCCCCACTAAGTTTGGCGATTCATTGTAAATCTGTGCTTTTCTTCACCTATTTGGGGGCTTCATTATAGAAATTACACTGCTTTATTGCCTCACAAAATATGATGGTTTACTGTACAGTTTGTTGGGATGCCTGGTAGATTCAACAATCGTTATTTAGAGTGTTTATCAACCTTAAGTAGGAATAAGACATTGCCATGGCGACCTCCAGCCTTCCATCTTTAACCTTAATGGAATTACTAATAGGCCTTAAACTCAATACACTGTGTTACTTCTCAGCTGCATGCATATTTGGGATCTACCGGTATTAATTTATTCATTCTTCTGGTGCAGTAATTGCCTTAATGTATACCGCAAATTCCCGTGTATAAGCCGCATCCCTCGTATAAGCCGCACCCTGTGTATGAGAGGAGACCAAAACCTCAACTGGGGCTTGAAAATTGCCAGTATAATACTGTTCTATGGTGTAACAACCCCTCATATAAGCCGCACCCTGAACACAGGAGGGCCTTATAGCTGTAAATGTAAGTAAGGTTCTGGTATAAGCCGCGGCTTATACGAGGGAATTTACATATATCATAATGCCTCGCATATAAGGTGCACCCCGTATTATAACTCAAACCTCAACTTATAGTGGTTTGAAATGAACCCTGATAGTAGATAAAGTACATGTAGTACAAATGCTAAGTATCAGTCTTTGCGAAAACTTTTTCACCATGCAGGACATTTGGTCCTGCAGATTTATAATTCTGCAGGCCCGGTTCAACATTTGTAGGACCGAAACATTTTGAGTATCTGGGGACATTCTCTGGCATTAAAGAAATAGCATAAAGCAAGAATATACATTCTATCTTTATTATTAAATCCATTAGGATTCATTAAATTCTGAGAAAAAAATAATTATATGTTAATGCTTTTTGTTTTACACTGTAAAACCCTTAATAGTGGTCCGAATTGAAAGCCGTAAAAAATGGCATGTAGCCCAAGGTCTTGGGATGAGAGCCAGACATTTGGTCCGGCAGTCTGACAATTTTTGTCGGCCCGAAAGCCATTTAGACGGCTATAGCCAGTGTCCGACGTGTTTTCGCAAAGACTGAAGCATACATGTCTCTTCATGATAATAGATGGAAATGACAAACGACAAAGCATGCTACATACATGTAGGACTTCAAAATAACAGATATAGCAAATACCTGCATTTTCCACGACGCATATATCATGCCAGTATCAAGGAAATTTGTGGAATTCCTGGGTCAGTTTTTAAAATGAAATTATGGCCTTACACATGCAGTAACCGGAAACAGAAGTCTGCCTCCCCAGCATCATGAATTATTTCCCCTCTGAGGAAGCTTGTACTGCCTGAGGAAACATCAATTGATTAATTAATCAATCCCGGTTTGCTTTGCTTTTTTCTCTGAATTCGCAATGTTTAATGTCAATGGAGGGGAGGCGCGCCTTAAAGCTTGACGCAGTTTCCGCTGATTATGTATTTTGTTATCCTCTCTATGCTTTTGGGACTGCCTGCCACACAGCGTTCTAATTCAATGTAGAAATCGATCAGCAAACACGAAGAAATTAAGAGCATTATCAATGTTCATTGATACATATCCTCATTTGATATTTCAGACACACATGCACTCAGATAACGGTGATCTTTGCTGTACTTCAGACACACATAACACTCACATAACGGTGATCTTTGCTAGATTTCAGACACACATGACACTCACATAACGGTGATCTTTGCTGTACTTAAGACACACATAACACCCAAATGATCGTGATCTTTTCTCCATATATTTCAGACCCATGACACTAAAATAAAGGTGATCTTTGCTACATATATTTCAGACACACATGACACTAAAATAAAGGTGATCTAGTTGCTACATATATTTGAGACACACATGACAATCACATAACGGTTATCTTTGCTGTATTTCAGACACACATGGCACTGAGATAACGGTGATCTTTGCTGTATTTCAGACACACATGACACTGAGATAACGGTGATCTTTGCTGTATTTCAGACACACATGACACTGAGATAACGGTGATCTTTGCTGTATTTCAGACACACATGACACTGAGATAACGATGATCTTTGCTGTATTTCAGACACACATGACTCTGAGATAACGATGATCTTTGCTGTATTTCAGACACACATGACACTGAGATAACGGCGGGTTGACGTCTGATGCTGCGGGTATAAGGTGCATCTTACACAGGTAAATAAGCTGTAATATTTTTTAGCTTTCTATAACTAAAACAACACATTTAATTAATTTGGTCTGATAATTAAATATAATTAAGAGTGTTATTGAGATACCGGTAGCCAGTATGCAGTGTGTATTTTCCTCTACATGTATATAAATATCTGATTGTAAAAATCAAGTACCGGTAGTTTAGCTTTAGGTTGATATAAAAACCTTTTTGTGGACAGTAGACTGAATGAGAAATGATGCCAAGTATGTATTATTTGTTAACGCTTGTAACAGCCTTTACACCTTAACTCCTACATAGAAACCTGTGTGTGTGTGGTGTTCTCTCCATGGTTATTTCAGCTCTAATACTGGTAGATATATTCGTTTATACATTCCATAGTGTCTATAGTTATAATGTGTAGTGGAAAATATGGTCTAAGTTAAATCAAATCAAAATGACAGATGGTTGTTGAAACCAGACATATTGACTAGAAACACATGTAAGATTGTTTCAATTAATTACAAGATTTTCACATTGGACTGGTGATAGATGGATGGAAGGCTAAATGTTCTAGGGGGAAGGACTCTCTCAATATCAGTTAACATTATGTACATGTATCTCCTCAGCAGTGCCTACCAGTGTCAAAAAATGGTACTACGGTAATACATGTACAATGTAGTGATGCTGGTAGTACAGTATCCTCTGTATAGGGGGCAGCACCGCACTGGTGTTGGACTGCAAATGTAAAAAGTGTATGGGATCTAGAAATGGAGAGATGATAGAATAGATGAACAGGTCAGGTCAAGAAAAAAAACCGTAGATAGATGATGACACAAATAGACCAAGGACACATCTTTTTCTTCAATCGTTTCTCTTTTAGGATGTCCAATATACTGTTAGTGTGTTTTAAATCGGCTTCATGATTCCCCTGTATGGTCCTTTTGAATTAGCCTACCATGAATAATGAGAACACGGTGAGATTATGAGGATAATTAAAGGGTTCTAATGTAAAGGACTTGTGAGATGTATCAGCAATAAGCTCATCTACACAGTTCCGGACTTTTAAACCGACATTCTATAAACCATTCTATTTAATGGGGTTAGTTAAACAGATCAGACTACCCGGTAGGTTGTGTGACCGACACACAAATCCTGTCGAATACCCCGACTTTAGACACTCAGTGTGGCCCTAAGTTTCTGGATTTCTGGACCCAGAAATTGTAAGTTCGCTGACTCCAACCATTTTGCTTCCTACGATAGGTCCTAAGGCACAATATGGGTCCGTCTCGAAGGAACAGGCAGGGGATTTTTTTAGGATATATCCTAAATCTCCGGATATATGAAGGTGAAATGGATCATTCTTGTGATTTGCACAGGTCTATTGACAAAATATTCTAACATTTGGGGGGTTGGGATGGTGGTCTTAGACTCTTGAATGGACCCATCCCAAATATTTCATCTCAATCCTCGGGGGAGGGATCTTGGAGCCATCTTCGATATTTAATCAAACCCCAGTCGCAATCAAGAAATGCCCTAAACCACTCATGGATATATAATACTTTAATGAACATTATTCTTTATGATGACGTGTGCAGTAACTGTATGCTCGACGATAGCTGTGTCGAGTCAGGAAAAGTTAGGGATGCGCCTTATTCGTGAGGATAAGAAAACATATAGAACAGCATTAGAATTACCAAAGTTTCAATCCAGTTGCGCCTTATAGGATGGCGCAAACTTGGAGGTGCACCTTAAATATAGGCAAAGTGTACCTTATGGGTAAGAAACTTGCTCGCTAATGTTGCATTAATGCATCATGACGACACATGAACATGTGCAGCTTGTAAGGTTGAACACAAAAAATTTTTAGAACCCAACTATAGTGTAGATGTGTAATTCATGATGACATGAATGATATAGTACCGGTAAGATTTTCTTTGATTTATGGAATCTCTATGAAGGCAATTCTTTTGGCCATCTCTTTAAATTATCCCATTGTCCCTACTTACCAAATACAAGATTATAGCTCCCAGTGGATCCTCATTGCTTACTCTGAAGATCCACGAACGTGCCCATACAGTTCTGGTTATAGGACCACGTGGTGACCCGGTCCAGATGTCAACACTGCATGCAGACACAGACACCCCCTCCCAAATACACTCAGTCCTCCTCCAGTGTTAAACCATAAGCTGGGTGAAAGGCACACAGCTGCTGTTACAGTAACACACCTGCCGCCTCCAGCTCCCTCCTCACCTGACCAGCCCCTACGTGGCCGTCAGTGTACAGGACTGGACCAGCACAGGTCCTCCTGTGTGTATGTACATGCACCTCCTCCAGGGTGCTGGTCAGTGGGTTAGGGCATTATACCTCCAGTACCTGCCTCATTGGACACCAGTCAGCGTATTTACTTCCAGCACTAATACTACTGGATCCTCCTGGTTTCTCAGCAGAATACTGTGCTCAGCAGACCCATATATTAACCCTTCCCCTTCACCATAGGATCAGTCTACTCATGTATAGACCTTCCTGAGGTTTGGATTTACAATATGGCATCTATGATTTCTATGTAGTCAGTGAAAAACCAGTGGAACATGTGCACATAGAGGATTTGTTATTATTTTCAACGCATGGAAAGTTGGTTGTTGCTTCACTATTGTCAATTTAGTATTGGAGGCAACCCAAATAATATGATTTGAATTACACATTGAATTATAAGATTGTAGCTTATATAGCTATAAATACGCAATCCTGAGTCACTACAAATCATTGGTATTGGCAGTGGTTCAGTGCTAGGATTACATAAATAGCACAACTACTGAACCCTACAGTAGCACCAGAATCCAAAACACAGGATACAAAACAAAATAAGGAGTTACATAAAGGAGTTCCGCCTTATACCTGGCACCAGCAGCCAAACACAGGATCATTATATAAAGCCAAGTAGAGCACCACAAGAAAAAAAGTGTTTTTCCATATTGAATCATAACTTCATGGATTATTGAGAAAGTATGGATAAAATAGTGTCTTGTGTAAACTTCTACCAAGGTGTTGATATTGGATGTGGGTCTTATGTTGCAGGATCCGGACTTGGGGATGTGATCGGGGGATCTGAGTCTTTGATAAATAATAGACTTGGGTGTCATAGTGGTTCCCTTTACTTTTTTCATATAGAGTATATTGTAGCCTTTCTGTTTAGATTCATGACATATAACTCTTGAAGGATAGGACTGTGGGTGCTTACCCCTGTACTTTAAAAGTTGGGGTTTATACCGGCATCACTTGTTAAGTCCAAGGGTCAACAGGGGGTGTTCCTTGAAACGTCACTATTGTAAGGCATTGTGGTGAGACAGTGTTGCCTATGCTACAATGAGGCCAACTTTTAATCCAGTTTTATGAGGGAAAAGCTATCTCGATTTTCCCATATTTACTTTCTAGATATACCAGTTCCTAGCATAATCAATATATCAAGGTAACCATTCGGTAACCGTAGCCTGGGGAAAAGGATATGTTTCAGTTGACCTCCCCCTCCCCCTCATTATAGGTAAAAGCAGGCCGATTCTCACTCTCCTGAGATCATCTATAAATTCTTAATGATTTAGGTACTTTAAAACACCACATTTCTTATTGCTCACGGGTACTCAAAGACTCAGATACTCCCATCACCCCACCCCTAGCATTGCCAAAATAGTCGAACATTCCCATACTTAGACCCAGTCATCTAGTGATTTACCAAAGTTAACTTGTTCCTACACGTGTCAGTCCTAGAATTAGCAGATAGTCTAGTGTCATGGGCAGAGATAACAGATTATTTCATGGGATCAGTCAGTTGATAAACACCTTTATGACGCTTATCTATGGTTACATGAAGAGATAGTGGAAGGAGGGGCTTGGTGGATGTTTGATAGTCAATAGCTGATAACTGTCAAGGGTCTTACTGCCATGTATAATGTCAGAATATCATTCTATCCATATATCATATTTTCACCTTCATCGAAGCCATTTGATACGATGACAGAATAACGTCCAAACATAGGCCTATGTTCTTGCGTATATCTATGTAAATTTATGTGATTTGTCAAAGGATATTTAAGAAAAATGATCTAGTCAGAGAACAGTGGCGACTGCCATTTACATGTACCCTGCAATATCCTGATTACATATGTAAGGATTAGACTGTGGTCCAGAGCGATAAAGCTAATATGTATGTGGACAAATTTGTCGAAAGCCAACTGTGTCCAGGAAGATCTTTTGATAACGATAGCGTCCAGGCATGACAGTGTGCTACCATCAACAGTCGAAGGGTTGTCCCTATCATACGGCCATACCACAAGTTGATTGTCTTCGGGAAGAATTTTTGACACCTTTATTTTATTCGATCTTATAGAGTTAATCAAAAGTATTTGCCCCCGATTACCACAGCCCAGACAGTCCCACTAATTAGGCCTATAGAGTACGTCCAACACCGATGAACCGGGTTTTCCTCCCCATGTACTGAAAGATCCCCCTGGTCTACATATCATTGCCAGCCATAACCGTCCATCATAATTTCAATTACTGGTTTTGACCTCCTGTTGACGAGAGTGTGTTCCTGAGGGCATGTATAAAAACTGAATATTTGCCCATAACACTATATCATGACGCAGGTTAAACCGAGGTTAAATGCTGCCTAAAATGACAATGCAGATTCTTTCTTTTTTTTTCTTTGTTTTTTGTTGTTGTTTTCTTCATTGGAACGAGTGTTATGCACTTTTTAATGACTTTAATACGTCCCTCTTGTGCTCATCGGGCACACATTGCTCCATACAGGCCTTTCTGTGCTAACCCATTTAGGGTGGCATAACGTCCAAAGCTGTATATTACATTTATGAACACATTGTGTGCTATAGTGCTTCAAACGGTAAAAAATATAGCTGTTTAGGTAGCCTATTAGCTATGCCCATGTCATACCCTGGGTTAAGGTCAATCCCTTTATACCATATACATTGTATATCACATTCATTAGCATTGTTTATGTGTATTTGGAATACCTGGCTGTCATACCCATACAATTGGCACATCTTTCAAGCTTCAACTGTATATGGTTGGTATCACGTATGACGGGTAAAGGTCATAATGCAACAGGTAGTGGATGACCAGCCCGTTGTGTATGAAATTGAATAAATAATTCCAATATAGCACCTCCAGGGGTGAAGATAATTGGAGATTAGCCAGAATTATTCTTGTAGTAGAGTATAGGTTCCAGCTGGAATGAGGTGGGAGAGGGGAGGGGTCACCATACACCATACCATCTTTAGATTTTCCATTGTGCCTAAGTCCATCTCAAAGCGATCTAAATATCATAATTTCTGACCACTCCATGTGTCTGGGTACACAGTATTGCCCCACGTTAAGAACGAACCAAGTCACCATGTCGAATTAAGTCTCCCAGACCCACCAATGTAGGTCTGTTTGGGAGGTCTGTGAGTAATTTCATTGGTGAACTAATTGCTTTAACATAAAACGCTATATCGTAAATCATTATTATTTGGCATCGTTATATTCTATAAATCTAGGCAATGCCCATGGCCTAATTGTAGTTAATTAGGCTTTTTGATGATGTTGTCTTGATGACACATCACGTGATCACTTATTTATGTCGATTAGCATAAATAAGGGCCATCTTCCTGTTAGCAGTCCAGCGTTCGTGGTAAGGTCAAAGTCACAAAGATCAAGGTCACTGACTGACATATGTCATATGCCATGAAACATTTTAGGCTGATAAAGTTATAAAATCATACCAAATATTTGTTATAATTGATGAGCTATAGAGTAATAAAAGTGACTGGTGAAGTTCCTTTCACAGCTGTAGCCCCTTATATTAATTGAGAGAAATATAGTGACATGTACTGGGAATAGGGACCTTATTGCACCCTGCACTAAGGGCCCTTTTCGCAGATCGTGTCACATATATATAAAAAAAAGTAGAGTGTGCTGAAAAAAAAACAGACCTTAAGGCTGATGTGAGATTTAGCAGCATGAATGCTCTTCTGATTGAAACAACTCCGACAGATGCATGACATAAGATAGATAAGCATTCTGTATAGAGATTCTACTATAAAAAGATTGTAATTTGGATGAGAAAGAGTCATGTCTTAATCTAGAAGAACGGGCTTCCCATACTTAACTATAGATATTGATGTTTTTCATATCATATCAAGTTAGGGCCTATTCCATGCCGCAAATAGTTCTGTTTTGAATGTATCTAAAAATATGTCAAATGTACAACCGGAATAGTACAATATATGGCAGTTAGGAGGTCAGTTTTTAGATATTTTTATCCCTGAGACGGTCACTTTACTTCAGAATATAATGTGTGAAATGGAGGATGGGGAGGAGGGGGGGGGGTCAGAGTAATGACCTAGTCAGGCATTTACTATAGCGTGACCTTTTCCCCATACTGCTCCATCCCTCCAGTACATAACACTTCCCAATTGTACACACTACTTCATCACCCCCACCCACCTGCTACCACACCTGTGGGACCCTCAAGCACCTGTAGCCCTTAAGACAGGTGAGGTTACCTAAATTCACATACCTAAGTACAGAGATCACTTTTTATGTTGACTCAGTTTAAAAGGCATTGGTGTTAGGTCATATAATAAGAGAGAAACCCCTCTCCCAGCAGGTCAGTTAGGGTTTGCCCTTACTTTTTTTTTCGTTTAAATAATACTGCTGTGTTCAAGTTGTAGTTGTCACAATATGATCAGGACAGTGTTATGGGGCGTGGCAAAGTTCTTGGGGGAGATGAAATGACTTGCCATGAGTCTCATAGTAAAGGTTATGAATAGTGCCCATATCTAGACCTTCAGTGATGACGGTTATGCTAAATATATTGCTGTTTCTCCAATGTATACTTATACAATGACGCTAGGTGTCCATTTAGGGCGTATCTGTTTATTTTTAAGTAGCTCTCACCTAGAGATCTGTCAGTGTTGTACTGAGGGCGACGGGGAAATTCTAAGTGTACCACATATCACTCAAAAGAGCTGTGGAAAAAAACTGGAAAGTAATACTTTAATCTATATCTTAGCCCTTCAAGAATGACATGACACCACAATGAATATGATTAATGTTCTACGTCAGCAGAGGCTTCTCAAGGGTCATCATTTCATCTTTTCTGTCCCGTCTGTGTGTGATGTACACATGCTCTGGCATGGACACGTCCATCCACCAATTGATGTGTAATGTAGTTTTCACTCCATGATTTTGACTTAAGCTGTCAAAATGGCGTTAGACAACTATAACTCACTCACTCTTCTTGAACAAAATTTGTAACCAGTGGGGTGCAGTGCATCTCTTACATGTACTTCTCTCACTGCATCAATGATTCATGGCGACCCTATGGAATACAAACCGATCCTTCGGATTGGGAATCATACACTAATGCAACAATGGTGAGTTCCTGCACAGTGATGCATTTAAGCACCATTGCCGCATGATTGCGAGAATATGTCAAAGATGCATTTAGCCCCCTATGCTATCTTCAAGGATTTTTTGTCATATTTTTTTTTTCTTTACTTATTCATATGTTTGCCTACCTTTGACCATGGAGAGTGAGAAGTGAACTAGGTCAGTTGACACCTTCATATGGCATCCAGCCATCAAAGTGTATCCAGTTAGTGGAAACCACATCTGATAGGTACAAAATACCTGTTTTATAACAATTCGGCCAAAGGCCAGTACTTCTGTGAATTCCACAGCTCGTCATTGTGTCATACTTTTATACTGTTAGCTAGGTGTGGGGGCAGTCTGTTGGAACACGTCCAGTTTGAAATGTAACTCTCCATGCTGGCTATGCTGCATACTGATTTGTCACATTCATGTTAGGAATATCTGTTACAAGAGTAATAGATTTTTTGTTTTTTGGTGTTTTTTTGTTTTTTTTTTTTTTTATTCTACTGATTTCAATTCTTTAAGACTCACATGATGTCTCCAGGTTCATGATCCTCGGTCATCATGATGCACGAGCCTTCTCACCAGCGCTGCATCGGTGCATCATACCGCCCACCGGGAGGTTTTTTTCATGGTAGATACGATGAAATACTGCTCTGCCATAGATATAACCTAGCCCTAGGAGCTCTGTATTCCACACGCCTTTTAGAACAACCTGGTGCCATATGCCACGGCCTCGAAGAGCATGTAAAATATTCATATTTGGTCTGACTTAGGGTCGTCTCTCTCGGCTCCACCTCGTGGGATAACCCTTAGCCACACCCAATACTCGTGAACCTTTGTCTATGAATCTCATAGCTTTGTATGGTCAGCGTGAAATGCAGATGCAGTACTGGTAGATGCAGTACTGGTGAGTTTTTCATCTGGACTGCATCATATATCAAGAAGGAAAAAGGGCATTAGAATTGTATTAAAACACTATGCGGCCTCGAGTGAGTGAGTGAGTAATAGAGGTTTAATGCCATTTCGACAGCTAAGGTCATATTCATGGCGAGAACGACATTACACAATTTCACAGAGGAATGTGTTGGTGCCCGCTCATATGTGCACCACACACATCCGAGGGGATAGGAAAGAGGAGAAATAGACCCTTTTAAGTGGGCTAGGGAAGCCCATGCGGCCTCGAGAGGGTTAACAAAGTTTACTTTGGCTCTAACACATTGCATGGTGTTACAGTGGCCAAGAAGATCAAAATGTATTTGAGAATTATAGAAGATGGGATTTTAACTTAATTCAAGCTATTACCATGACCAATTCCCGCAATAATTTAATTAGGCTAATAGTACAAATTCACTGGGGAACAGAGATGGAAAGGGTCGCTTTGAATTGATTTAATGGATAACCAACTACTCCCCCTAAAAATCTCCGCACTCATTTCAGATAGGGAATTTGGATGGGCAACGTTGATTTCCCACGTGTTTTTGTTTGGCTATAAGCTAATTGTATTGGGATTTGCCGGTGGATTGGTCCTCATTTCCTTCATGGAAACCAAGAATAATGCTTTGAGGAGAGGGTTGTAGCCTGCAGGTGAAGCTAGAATAGTCATTCCATTTGGGGCATTATTTAACCCCCCTCCCCGAAAAAAAAACTAACAAAAAACTCAGTATTGGATATTATTAGTTCAGTATAAGATATGATAATGAGGTTTGCAACCGATCGTTTTCTTAATCCTGGATCCGCCATGTTTATGATACGAGTAGGGTACATGGTCTTAAAGAAACCTTGCGGCTTGCCCATTGTATATGTAAAATTAATGAAATATTAATCCAACAGTAATTTAATGATAATACTCATCGGCCTCGTTGAAATAAGAATAGATAGGAGTTTCTGCACACAGAGCTAGCTTTAACACCTCTCTGGGCGCACACTCCATCGTTGAATAGCTCTAACACCTCAGAGCTTTGTCAGGGTGCGCTGTGGCCTAGGCAGTATCATTGGCCACATACCAAAGCAGATTTCACTTCTGGAATGTGGTAACGTTTTAATAAGAGCAGTCATATGGCCTGCAGAACAGTGCACCTCTATGACTCGCATACTTTATTCAGGTACCTGTACCCAATATATCCTATCCATACAGGCTCTACATAATAACCAGATACAGCATTGACACCTATGGATCTATGACCAGAATGTACTCTCCATCCAGCTGACATAGACTCAGTGCTATCTATTAGGAGCACTCCATCACCTCAGCATACCTTAACATTGTGACTATTGTCAACTTTATGACTTTAACATTACCTGGGTCAGAACACCACACACACTTACAATATGGCCAAGTTGACCTCCCCACTCAAATCAGAGATGACACCTGGCAAGATGAATGCCTATATGAACAGTAAAGAGAATTTCTGTTTAATGCCAGACAGTGACTTTGGGAGACGCAAGTACTTCTCCGTCCCAATGAGCCGACAGTTCAGCCTGGGAAAGAACAAGAATTCCGGTGAGTACGAATTTTATTTATTTTATAAAATTGCCTAACAGGAAGAGGCTAATTGATAAAATAAAATCAGGCTAATTGATAAAAATAAAATCAGTCTAATTGATGAAATAAAATCGAATGATGGAACTTATTAACGAAGGGACGTATTATTGGACATTTTGTAAGTTAGTATGATATAACTTGTCCTTGTACAAAGTGACAATTGGGTTAATTTCTGGTACTCGGATACATGCATGAGGAGTATTGGGGGAATAGAAATTAGAATGAAAAAAAAGGTCCGAATACTGTCTTCAAACTGACATATGCAATATGATTGTAACAAATGCAAAATGATAATCTCTTTCGTATAGTAAAGTATGGTATGATGTAATTTTTATTGTCATTTCTCACTATGGTATTAATAACCTAATGATAATTATAAATTGACAAATGTAATTTTGCAACATGATGAAATTCCAAAGAAATAGACTGCTAGGCTTGATAGCCGATTCACTCATTTCAATTTTCACAATTTCATTATTATTCACCATGGCGTTTCAATGATATTCGGAAAAATTAAATAGAGAGAACTAAACGACTGTGGTGTACTAGGTGGCCGATCCACCATGAGGGGGGAATCGGCCACCGAGGACACCAGGGGAGTTTAGTTCTCTATTTATTTTATGTTTTAGAGGGTTTAAATAAGGAAAAATTAACAAAATTCGTTACTGCAGTGCCCCGTACAAGCGGCGGTCCGCCATTTTGAATGTTTACATGCGCCCGGAACAAGGCTGCAGTGGTGGATCGGCCGCTGTGGTGGATCGGCACACGTTTAGCCACTGTGGGTGTGGTGATCGGCCCTGCAATGCTATCTCTATGGGAAGAAGTTATTCTAATAAAATAAAGTCTAATATGGAGTGCCATGGCAGTGGATTATATGCATATATTTAAACGTGCAAGCAGAAAGGATAGCCTGTGGCTGTGCCCAGCGACCATCCTTTTCGCTTGCCTTGCCACCTATAACCAACACTGTTGCTTGCCTGACCCCTTTCTATGTATGTATCATCAATATTGACTTATCCAATTTGATAGTCCTACCTGGGGCATCATCTGCCGGACAGTATATGTGCTATACATTATACATACACATATACAAATAAAAATGTACCTGCTGTGACCCTGGTTCTATTAATCAGATGGCACATGCTAGATAGTAAATTATGCCACCAGCTGTGCTTATTTAACTAGGATGAGCTCAATTTCAGTGCAATCGAATATACACTGGACTTTTTGGATTAAATTATGTTCAACAAATAGATCCATGCGATATTTGAATGATTGTAACACAATCTTGAGCTACCTGCACATGTATCCATATCTAAGATCTTTCTAAAATTGTGATCAAGGACATGTGTGGAGCTGGCGTGTGCGTGAGAAGAGTACAGTAGACTGCTAGGATGGTCTGCTGGCGAAATCATAGGTCTCTGTTTTGTTTTTGCAAAAATATATAAATCGTAGACTATTTACTGGATAGTTGTTCTGTTTTCTTGTGAGATTTTGGGGGCCTAGGACTTCACTATGTATCATAGTTTCAGTAACTGGATTGGTAGATAAGAATAATGGTTCTGTGTCTTTACACTAGATGGCACCATTGCTATGGGATTGCACACGTGAACCCTTTCGGGGAGAAACGGTATGATCGGAAGTGTGTCCCTGGTACCGGTGAATATGCAAAAGTTTACTGCTCATATTTTACAAGCGAAATTGGCGCCACGTTAGCGCTTCTCCTCGAAAGACGTAACCGATTGCACACTATATGCACTTCAACATTGCTAGTGGTATCGTTCCACTATTGATGATGACGTCACTTCTGGTAATACATTTAGGACTTGGAGGGCTGTGATTGGTGTATATTAGAGTTCAAAATCTTTGCAAACTTTTAAATAAAGCATAGATAAAATGTTTAACCTGTTGTGATTCAGAATATCTGGAGTACAAGGGACAGCTCCTTTGTCTAGGATCCCAAAATATCTATTTAAAAAAAGTTTGGAAATTGTCACTGATTGTGCAGAATAGGCCAAAATGGGGATGTTTTCAAACATATGCTCGTACAGAAAAACTAGGTTGGTAAACGACGTCTGGATCTGGCACCCAGAGAGGGGGAAAATGTGCCTCTTCATGATTTTGAGAGATTTGAAGTGTTTAAAAAGTGAAATTCAATTTTTACAGGTGCATGAGTTACATTAAATTATAGTGCAGAATGTTTTGGTGGTCCGATACCTTAAGAGAACCATAGGCCTATGGAATGGACATAGTTAAATACATGCTTAACATGAACCAAAGGCTATCAATTTTATCAGGAATTGGTTATTCATGAAAAATCAACCCCTATTTTAAGCAGGGAAACTGTCAAAAATGGAGGAAAATGTGGGTTTTAAGGTTGCGGAGAGAGCTAGAATTTCACTAATTTTCAGCTGCAATCACCTATATGCCTCCCAGTGTGGGTTTAGAAGTGTGGACATTGAAATAATCAAGATTTTGTATAAAAATCACTATAACCAGTCTATATGTCCTATTTTGACCCGTAGGTGCTTGGATATTGGAGCTATAGGGCTTAATTGTGGGCTTATGCAGCTTCAGAGGATTCCGAGCCACCTCGGTATTGAACCCGATTAGAGTCCATAAAACCCTTAAAAATGCTCAAATATGCATGAAATTTTGAACAGATTTCGTTAACAGTATTGGGAGATGGAATATGGACAGTAAAGTGCATTCTGAGCAAGGTAAGGTCTCTGAAAAATCAGGTTTTTTTTTACCAAAAATCAAGATTTTTGATAGATTTTTATTATTTTTCTCTGCTATATTAGCATAATTTTCAGAGAAATAAACACTGAAACCCCAAAACTGGCATTTGTACCATGCAGAATAACTCTTTGGCAATAAGCATACCAATTTTCAGGTCATTTTCCTCATTGGTTCCTTTGTGGTAAGGACACATTTGCGGGAGGGGTGAAAATGAGGAAAAATCAAAGCTCTTCTCGGTAAGCTGAGGCATTAAGACACCTCCTGTGGAGAAGCTCAAATGTATTTCTGAGGGACTTTTTGTACTGGGTTGGGAATAAGGACATGTGAGAGACATATTTCCCAGATTATAAAATACAGCTTCCTTTAAGATATTGTTCCACTATTGATGATGATGTCGCTTCCGGTAATACACTAAGGTGTATGCATTTAGGACTTGGAGGGCTGTAATTGGTCTATATCAGAGTTCAAAATCATTGCAAACTTTTAAATAAAGCATAGATAAAATGTTAAACCTCTTGCGATTCAGAATATATGGAGTACAAGGGACAGCTCCTTTGTCTAGGATCCTAAAATACTTATTTTAAAAAAGTTTGGAAATTATCACTAATTATGTGCAGAATAGGCCAAAATGGGGATGAGTTCAAACATATGCTCGTACAGAAAAACTGGGTTGCTGAACAACGTCTGGATCTGGCACCCAGAGAGGGGGAAAATGTGCCTCTTCATGATTTGAAGTGCTTGAAAGGTGAAATTCAACTTTTACAGGTGCATGAGCTACATTAAATTATAGTGCAGAATGTTTTGGTGGTCCGATACCTAGTATAGCACTTGGTGGGAGCCGACAGGCTACAGTGTATTACAGTCATCAAGAGAACAGGGGTATTCCTGAGATATGAAATGCAGTATCTTTTTGTAGGCATTCATCAGTAGGCTGTATAAAATGAAACGTAGTGATTTATATTTAGTTTTTGAGACACAGAACTTTCAGTAGAGCCTTGCAAGAGCCAGCATCAGGATGAACTGTTAAATGACTTGATAAAATACAGAATCAGAGTCGACCAATATTTAGAGCCTTATTTGAAGAGAACATACTTTGTACTAAAAATTCTGATGAGCCAGGGCAGCTTTGTAAAAAATAAAAATGATCGAACTTAGTCCTGACATTTATAAGCCATATCGATTCAGATCATACAATGTAGTAGAAAAGAAAAATCAACAATCAGCTTTAGATTACACAAATATTTGAATATCAGAAAACCAGGATGAATTCAATTCCTGGTAATTTGAATAATTATTTCTTGGAAATAAATAGGAAGACAAGCACGTGTGTAAGCATGTACGTCAGTAGCAATGATGACATCTGGATAATAATGATAATAGTGCTATACCTAGTCATCTTGTCACGCGTGTGTACATGTGTAGCAGTATACACCAGGTGTAGGTGAGGAGTGGCTCGGGGAGCAGTTCTAGGCTGGGTTGAGCAGCCCAGTGACCAGACAGACCTCACAGACCACACCTGATAGAGCTGCTCCATCCAGCCTCCTCCTGTGTCCAGCATTATGTCCTTCCCAGGCATTAAGAGGAGAGACAAATACTGTAAGTCAATCTGCAACTCATTTATCCAGGCTATTCTAATCTAGTAGAATTTATACGCCAGGGTGTGTTTGTGAGAATTTGTGAGAGATTTTTTGAGGGGTTTTGATTTTAAAGTGTATGACTGTTTGTCCATCTTACTAGTACCGCTGTGTATTCTAAATGGGATTTTTTAGCACAATGAATAAGGGAATCGTCTAGATCTCAGGCTGTTTAATCTTTCCGAATTTTTCAGTTTTCCATTTTTGTTTTTTATTTTTTTATTTTTTTTTGGTGAAAATTGTCCATTTAGTTGTTCTTGCTCTCCGTTCAGGCATGATCTTAATGTGGGTAAAAAGGCTAGCCATCATAAAACATTCAATAGCGCTGATAGATTCAAAAATGATACAAGTGGCGTTAAATGTTGTAGTGAACCGCATAATACTGTGCAAGCGACCACTCTATCATTTGATATTAAGATTTAGATATTGATGGGAGAATTTGAATAACTCTACCAGACACTGTATCCAGTTTCAGGTTAGTCCTCTATAACAGATCTAAATTTTGCTCTTATTTATTTTGAGTATGTAAAAGCACATCAGATGCAATGAAAAGAATACCGACAGCACGCCGGTTTACCTACGTACAGCTTGAGGAGACCCCTGCAGCATATCTTGTCTAGTGATAATCTGATATGTGTTAGCGTCAATGTATTGTCTAACAACCGAGATTCTGATGTTTAATGAAAATGGTTTGGTGCACCTATAGGCCCAGCATCGATGTGCATTCCATTGTAAAACAGGTGTCTTATGTAATTTTCTTGCATGAACCGGGCTTCCCTAGCCCACTTAAAAGGGTCTATTTCTCCTCTTTCCTATCCCCTCGGGATGTGTGTGGTGCACATATGCGCGGGCACTGACACATTCCCCTGTGAAATTGTGTAATGTCGTTCTCGCCATGAATATGACCTTAGCTGTCGAAATGGCGTTAAACATCTATTACTCACTCACTCGCCATGAACCATACAATTGAAAATGGCATTAAACAACCATAAGTGTCTACTCACTCACTACATGAACGTGGGCTTGGTTTTTTTTTCTTCTTTAATTTTGAATTTTAGAATTGTCTCTGCATATGATTTGAAGAGTCCAGTTTCTCAGAGATATTTAAGATATTCACTACATGAACGTGGGCCTGGTCTTTTTCTTCTTTAATTATGAATATTAGAATTGTTGTCTCTGCATATAATTTGAAGAGTCCAGTTTTCTAGAGATATTTAAGATATTTTACTGGTATGGCTAGTTACTTATGTCATCATAAAAATTAGAGACCTTAAATATTAGAATAGCCCACATTGGATCAATGGCAACTTAGCATTATGCACAAGTCATTCCAAAATCTCCAGCAATAGATAACCAAAATTTTGACAATCGTATGTCAACATACCCTTAAATCGATATGCCACAGAAGAGCCTCCCTCGGCAACTCATATTTTGAAATGTACACATACTGGAACCATTATCAAACCTTTTATTTTTACCTTTAATTACCAATACTAAGTCACGATGAGACCGGTTTGGGCTAATGATGAGGCAGGTATGAGAGGTGGTGTCACCTGTCGGATGTACAGGTGAGGTCTGACCACACCCACCTGTCTCCAACTACCACACTGTCCACAGGTATCTGGTATGGTCTATTAGCATAGGTAATGACTCTTTATATGTTACATGATGCCACCAGTCTCATGTTCTTTGGTAATCTGGACACATCGATACAGGGCTGGTGTGTTTACTCTGTATTGCACTTGTATATCATGCATATCATGCCCACAGCCAGTCTAACACATCTACTACAAGGGAAATAGATATGGTCACTTACCAGACTGCGACATTCCTATTCCATCTAGGCCATTTATTAAATAAATGTGAGCAGGTATCACTTTAAACCTGTGGCACCCTCTTGATATGAACGGTTAACAAATCATACAAAAGTGATATCAGTAGCGGGAATTCATGAAATGAAAAAAAAAAATCATCAATATTCCAGTTAAATAAATTCAAAACTTTTTGAAAAATTCACTGAGTTGAACAGAAATTATGTCATTTGAATTTCTCCACCAAATCCACAAAGTCTGGGTGTGTATTACATACGGGGTACTCTGGCACTTTCGTAATTGTAGGGTTATACAATGCAGAACATGTGCCATGGCATGATAAATACCTTGGACAGTTTCATTAGCAACATACCATACTTAAAATACTAGGTTTATGACTTACCAGGTAATACGAATTTTGTAGAACTATAAAAATGGTAAATAATACAACCAACATTATATGCTGTACAATATGAACAGGATTGTATTGGTGTATCGTGTGTGTCATGTTTGAATTAAAAGAAGAAAAGGTTAGTGAAATCTTTAGAAATGCCCCTTGCATGCATGGTCTAGTTATGGCGCACTCATTTAAAAACTCTCCTGCCCCAATAACCAAGGACACCTCCCTACGTGATGCACTACGTCACACCTATGTCACAGTCTGTACACACCGCACTACTCATAGAGTGAGTGCATGTGTTAAGCGTAGACCTTATGTAAGGCAAGGTGCATTCCCCTTCTCTTGATAATTCCCCGTTCTAAGTTTGCCTTAAGCCCTGTCTTCCTCCTTTTCCCTCTCCCTTCCTGACTCGCTGCCTACCTCTCCCCTTACCTTCCTCCGCCTTCATTGCTTAATATGTGTCTGCCGCATTACCTCGGTGATAATCAGTGACTGTCTGATTTCTTCCGTATCTTAGCCTCCCTACCTCCCTCTTTTCTCAGTGCCCAACTCCCTGCCTCGTTTCTTGTCTCCTTCGGGCTTCCCTAGCCCACTTAAAAGGGTCTATTTCTCCTCTTTCCTATCCCCTCAGGATGTGTGTAGTGCACATATGCGTGGGCACTGACACATTCCTCTGTGAAATTGTGTAATGTAGTTCTCGCCATGAATATGACCTTAGCTGTCGAAATGGCGTTAAACATCTATTACTCACTCACTCTTGTCTCCTTTGATCTCCCTCTCTTCTGCCCCCCCCCATGCCCATCTCACAATCCTTAATGTAATTCGTTTTAAATTGGCGTAATTTTAGGAGAACAAATATAGATGTAAATGCATGCAATTTGGTAAAAATGTGCCCATGCAATATGACCTGGTAGTGCTGAGTGCCTGTGGGTGTGTGTCACCCAGTGTTGGTGACCTCAGACGGCCAGGTCATGGAGAGGTTCCTCAGTGGTTACACAGCCTGGTACAGACCACCCGATTCATAGAGGGTGTGTGTGTGTGTGTGTGTGTCTGTGTGTGTATGCGCGCGCGCGCGTGTGTAGGGGGGGGGGAAGATAATGGTGTGCCATACACATATAATTAAATTATCTCTTTTTTGTTGTTTTTTTTTTCTTATTCCATTAAAACTGATCATGTGTCCTACATTGCACCTTTGAGGATGAATTAAAGGTGTAATGGCCGTTTGTCACTATCATGATGCACTAATGTAATGAAGATCTAATAGGTAACCTACAGTATGACCTACGTATAATAAGCCACACCCAGGTATAACCCACTTATTGCACTTGGGAAAAATGCTATAAGCCACACTGAGGCCTGAAAGAACTGCCATTCCTTACTATAGTCAAAACCCTGCGTATAAGCAACACCTTGACTTCAGAAAGACTTTATAAGCTGTAGTGGGCCTCTGAAATGGTCTATAAGCTGAGCCACATACGCGGGGTTTTACGGTATTTGCGAACCTTTACCAACATGGATCCATTAGAGTTTGCATAGTGCATGGATGTAGTGTCGGTGACAAGTAAGTTGCTGCTGATCTGCAAATGCATCATGTCGATCTCAATGGCCTAAAGAAGCCTATTAATCTGACCTGAAAATATATAACCCTTGAATTTTGATAACCCTTGTATAATCCCACATCCTATGAGGAAGAACCATATTGTTGCTGTAGACACATTTATAGTATTTCTTTTACAATGTGCCAAAACTACTGATTGTCCATACACATTACCGAAAGGCATGTCCCAATGCACTGATTTAATAGAGTGGTCACACTTGCCCTCTGGGTATTGGGAAGTAATGGGGGCAGGGATGAATTTGCTTGAGTGACAAAATGATTATTCATGATCTGCTGGTATGGGTCACTTCTTCATCAATTAATGGCATGGCCCTAATACCACGACACTTGGATGCACAGAACTACCCTACACTCTAGTACAGGGTATAGTGTAGGAGAGGGCCAGGATTCAAGGAAGTGACTTGTTGAAGAAAGGGGGCGTGTCTACAGACGTTAATAATAGCCAGGGTAAAAGGGGATATAAAATACAGAACAGTAGAAGAGAGGGGCAGTGGAAGAGAGGTGCATTCACATGTATCAACTTATATGGCTATGACTGTGATATGGTAGAGCCCAGTGAGGTCATTCAGCTATGCTAAGGCTAATGACAATGAATGTCGAGTTTGGGCTTTACTAGGCCACTTAGAAGGGTCTATATCTCCTCTTTCCTATCCTCTCGGATGTGTGTGGTGCACATATGGATGGGCACAGACACATTCCTCTGTGAAATTGTGTAATGTAGTTCTAGCCATAAATATGGCCTTAGCTGTCGAAATGGCGTTAAACATCTATTACTCACTCACTGCTGTCGAGTTATGGTTAGGTATTTATGCAGACAGAGTAATGTGGTGAATTCAAGAGCTATCTCTGCGAGGTATATTGCAATACATTCAATGCTGCAGTTTCAAGATACATGTCCCAAAAGCGCTATAAATGAACATGGGTGTGGGAGCTAAAAATGTCTCCGCATGGTAGGGCTTAACCCCCTATTAAAGGGCCACCTGATCCTCCATGTCCATGCACATTTGTGAGTGAGTAATGAGTGAGTAATAGAGGTTTAACGCCATTATGCACATTTGTCTGCATGCACTCTGATGCATAGAATGTGTCTGTCCACTCCTTGTATGTAGGGGCGGCATCTATGTGAAATTGAAAGGGTTAAGGAGAAAAGAGGGGTTTTGTGAGTCGGGGTGGAACAGAATCGAGTGGAAGAGGACATGGTAGTGAACCCACCCCCTGTCCCAGCGTTCATTCTAGATCCATGTTTAGATCTCTGTAGCCGGGACCGTGTAGAGGCGGAGGGTGCGGGGTAGGGGGGGGGGTGTAGTGGTGGTGTTGGCGGTGACTGTGTTAGTCAGTGCTGGGTCCTCCAGTACTGTGGACGCCGTCAGCATGAAGGGTGAGTACACACCCCTTATACTCCTCCACGGTCCTCTCAGGGCTCCTCCTGTGTATTGATTGATTCCTACCTGAGGAGCCACCCCCTCCAGGGTATAGGTTTACTGTAGGTTAATGTACAGGGATATAGAGATGTCCTGATTAAGGCATTAGTGCCTCCAGTGCGGGCTCCAGTGGCTCTGGGGGTGTGTCATGAGGGGGTTTGAGTGTGGGTGTCAGTTGTCTGGAGCAGAGACCCAGTGTCACTGTCACTCAGTGTAGCGACTGTAGGAATGAGGGGACTGTGATTGTGTTTTCAGACTGATCTACACCATGGATTTACACTACATCGATTTCCGTCATAAGTTTTTGCGAAGAATTTCTGACCACTACAGCCTAGGTTAAATATAGTTAAATGAAGTTCACAATCTATTTATTTATCAATTTATCTATTTGTTCATTTGATAATTTTTTTAATTTTTTTTGGGGGGTTATATTTTTCAACTGTTTAGTTAAAAAAGGCTTAAAAATAAATACTTAACATTAGCACTTTGGTATCATTACAAAAAAAGGCAGTATACTCAAATTCTGGAATTAAACCCTACGTTTTTATCTGTTTTCTTTATCCAAGAGATTACTTGAGAAAGAATGGTAATTAAACCCAGAATTGGGAGGGGTTGTGTATTTCCGCACCAAGTTTTGATAAAACATTCCCTGTAAAAGATGGATCGAATTCTTCTTCCAACCCCAACCCCACCCTCAGCAGGGTTTAGTTGTCAATTGACTAGAAGGGTCTAAATCCCTTTAGCCCCACCTGGTTGATACCAAAGGACCACATGATATATATAGATAACTCTTAAAACTGAGATTTACCTAATACTCCCCCCTTTGGGTCTCTGGGTCTCTGACCCATATTCTATAGCTACAATGTTTATTGTCTACAAGAGGACATGTATAATGAGGACAATACACAAGGGGAAATACCCCCCCCCCCTCCTCTACTACCTCCTTGTGGGATTCCCCTCGGGTATATATACATGTACACACGGCCCCTTACTATTACAGGTATCGCATAATTCTGATGTCTTAACAATATCTGTATCTTTATAATGTATCACATTTCCCCTGCCAACCTCATACTCTGATCCCCTGCACAGCCATTCTTTATACTCCTCCCCTCCTCCCAATACACACAGTCACAGAGAGACACCTCAGATGACCTGTTTCTTATTTGAACCAGGATATCCATTTATATAAGTATAAAGATTGTCACTAGTCTATGACATGGTTGACGTTAGAGCTCAGCAGGTGTGACCGGCACTCTCTACTGGAAAATCGTGACTTAATGCTCGCCCCACTGCCTGTAGAGATCTAAATTATCTTGTCCCGGGGGGGGGCACTTCAATTTTTTTTGATACAGGTGTGTGGCTGAACCCCTGACTACCCTTACCCTTGCTAGGGCACTCGTTCGCGGGGTTTTCCTTCAAAACCCTACCCTTGCTAGTGAACCTTTGACATAATTATCTTTGATTTTGCTCAAAATATCTTAAACTGACCTTGTTTGGGAGAAAATTTGTATTTTCTTCATGATATTTTCATGAAAACTTGTAAAATATTCATGAAAATTTCTGAATCTTCCACATGAATCGGGGTGTTTCGCTGAAAGTTGACCCTTGCTAGGGACATTTTGCTCAAAAGTAGATCCTTGCTAGGGACATTTGTTGCTGAAACAGAAGGCTTGCTAGGGACTTTTCCTTGAAGAAGTAGCCTTGCCAGCCGCACATATGTGTATACATTACATAGAGAGTGCCCCCCCCCCCGGGATCTTGTCCATACACCAGACCTCTCTACTGCTAATATCATATACTCATGTAAAAGAGGTAGAAATGCGTGATAGGTAATGTCCCCATTGATGATATATTTTGTGTGAAGCATAATACTTATACATCCACACAAAAAGGAAAAATAATAAACCCTGTTATCTGTATTCTACCGAGAGAGGCTCAAACTATTTCGCATCAAAGGAAAACAATCTTGTATGATTCATGAGATTCTCGCTATACATGTCATTACTGCATCCCACAGGTAGAAAGTGAAAAGGGAGGCAGGCTTGGGAGTATAAAGTTAATTTAATAGTAATAAACTTTAAGGTTGTATTTAGTAGTGACACCCTGTGTGATAAAATGTTGAATAACAACAATATATATATAGATAGTAATTATAAACCTGACATGTTGATTAAGAACCATTGATTGGTGATAAAATATGGTTGTACGAGATAAAATGTATGAGATAAGTTAATAAGTGGTGAACCACGTAAATGAAGGTGTGGGTGGGTGGGTCAAAATGAGTAGTGGTGTTGGTGGCGGCGCACCTGTGAATGAGGGTGAAGGTGTGAGTGTGAGGGGTGATATGAAGTAGAGGCCCAGTGGGGATGCCGGAGTTTGACACCAGTGGGCAGTAATGATACTGCCTTACCCCTCTAGAGACAATGGAAATCCAATTATGTTTGACAAGTTAGTAGAATTTTCCTAGGTGGTTGATCTGTTTCAGGGAAGAGTCACTTTCCCTCTGCACTTGATTCATATTTGTTTGACTTAAGGTATATTCTCTAAGTTCATTTTGTGTTGTGATAGCCATATTTGAATGGATGCTTATAGCGATACCACAGGATAATGTGATCGCATAGCCAGTGGCGGATCCAGGATTTGGAAAAGGAGGTGGCGCAACCCCTAGATTTTAGCTTTTTTGGGGGTACAAAATATTCAAATAAACCCTTAAGTACAGGCAAAAAGGACCCCCCCCCCCTCTAAATCCGCCACTGAATAGCCATGATGCCTACCAGGCCACACCAAAAAAAATAAGTTGGTCTACAGATTTTGGTTTTGAAAAAATGGTGCGAGCGAGCAAATTTTTTTAAAGAATTTTTTGGCCTCCAATGGATTCCTTGCTGGAAAAGTGAGGCGAGCGAAAACATTTTATTTTTTAAAAAAAATTGCCAAACATCACAAAGAGAAAACTTGTAGACAGTGAAGCAAGCAAAATCCGTAGACAAGATTTTGTTCAAAGAAAAAAAAATTTGCATTTTCGAAAATATGAAGAGGGAAATCCGTAGACCAACTTCTTTTTTTGGTGTGGCCTCAATTTCTCTAGAGCAGTTGATTTATCGCTTAGATATGGACGTGTACTAAATGGCCTTCATTGTGTACATACACACCTACCTCAGCTTCTGTTTTACCCCTAGTTATTGACTAATATATGGTATTTTGTATTTTTCATTACAGGTAACAAACAATGGGTCCACCCTCCAGAGGCCCTCCTCCGGGGCCACATTGTCTACAATGTCAAAGTAAGCAACTAAGCTCAATCTTTCCTTCCTCTGTAGTTGGTAGTGTCGTGGTGTTCATGCAATAAAAAAAAAAAAAGAAATAAAACACAGGTAATTCAAGAAGGGAATAAGAAAAAAATTAAACTGAGATTATGAGATCTACAACTTCATAAGAAAAAAGAATTACTGATAGTATCCACATAATTGCGCTGATGCAGAGGGGGAATCTATTGTGGCATAAGGAACACAGGGGATCTAAAAATGAACTTTGAATTGGGACCCAGCTATATCCTTATGTAACAGAATGTAATCAGTGTTATTGGTTAGTGAAAAAGCATCAACGTTTTCTTGTACTTGTCAACCATACAACGCATTAAATAGAAAAATAGTAGGAAATCCTTCAAATTTATTTCACATTTTTCTAAGGTAAGACAAGTTAAGGGGCACACTGCCTGTCATTCTTGAAATTACTACATGGTTTTATAATTTTGTCTAACCTGGTCAAGAATACCTAAAATCGCCATAAGGAATGACTCAGAGCTATATGCTGTCTATGTTGTAGTTCCTGGGGCATGTGGAGGTGGAACAGCCCAAGGGGACGGACGTGGTCAAAGAGGCCATCCGCAAAATGAAGGTAGGTCACCATTCCCATTATATATTGGAATAATGCACACACTGCCTACTTTGATATATAGAATAATGGACACACAAGGTACTCTTATGAAGTCTTGTATATGTTTTTTTTCTGACACTTAGGCCGAAGTGGGGCAAGTTGGAGAGTAGTAGTGTCTACGGGACATTTAGCGACGATTTTACTGCTCTTTGCATTACCTTTGATGAATATAAGAAAAGTATAATTATAGAGCAAGGAAAATCTTAAAAATGAGACGAAAATGAAGTATGAGGAGTTTATAGTTATTAACCCTCTTGAATCATAAGAGAAAAAGGCTTAGAATATAAGGAAATGATATATAAGTTATCTCGCTACCAGGGAAAAATATATACCGGTAATGTATGGAAGAGAATATAATAAATACCAGATGTACCGGTAACAATGTAATAATATAATAACCATGTAATAAATCTATCACAGAACACATGAGTTTGGTGGGTTACTGACCTTGGGGCTATCAGCACCATACATGCCTTTATTAAAACAACTATAATAATTAGTTGACAATAAGCATAGCCAGTAAAATGCGTAATATAATAACAATAGTATAATAACAATCATACAGAATAACAATATTAATAACGATAGTATTAACAATAGTAAAATTTAAAATTTTTGGGAACACCCAGCATGGTGTTACCTGTACAGGTGAATCGAGCCAATTGACGGTTACTTTGAAACCACCTCTTTTATACCAGTGGGATGTTGACTGTGACGTCATACTATGACATCATTGGTATCCTTACGAGCTGCAAGTAGTCCCTAACCGTCCGCGGCTAATTATATAAATATACACAAGTGTATATAGTTCCATAAGTTATCTCGCTACCAGGGAAAAATATATACCGGTAATGTATGGAAGAGAATATAATAAATACCAGATGTACCGGTAACAATGTAATAATATAATAACCATGTAATGAATGATCTATCACAGAACACATGAGTTTGGTGGGTTACTGACCTTGGGGCTATCAGCACCATACATGCCAAAAACACACAAAAAACACGCCAAACACATGTGAAAAACACATATCAATCAACATTGCAAATGAGATTGACACACTCTATCCAACTCCAATAATTCATCCTTGTAATTATGTAAATATTTAAAAACAGAGTTGGATTTCCAATTAACCCTCTTTTTGATAGACTCTATACTGAGTCCAGCATCTTTTAATAACGTAGCACCACCGTGCCGTAAGGAATGGGTAGAAACACGGCCTTCGATACCAGACTGAATTGACAGAGATTTTAACTTAGAGTTGACATACTGATATAGCAAAGGCTTAAAAACGTACTCCTTACTTCTCCTACCCCTGCACAATTTTTTCAGACCCCAGTAAGGACATAGCGGAGAATTAACATCCTTTGATAAATAGATAGTAAAAGAATTTTTACCAAGTTGATCAGTCTTAGATGTCCTGATACATATAGACAAATAATCATGATGAAAACTAACATCACCAACTTTTAAGGAATGTGGAGACTTAACCACATGTCCTACTCGTAGAACACCCCTATAGCATGTTAAAATTGCCATCCAAAATTTCCAGTCTGCTCTGTTGGTTAGATCCAAATTCGACCTTAACCTCAACATGTCTTTTGGAGTTAAAGAATAAATTCCTTTAGTAGAACAGGTAGAAAATCTGTCAATGCCCTCTAGGGTCTTCTTTAACATGAAGTTACTACTATAATCAGAATAACCCTTAAGTTTTTGAAAATACCAGACCGCAGATAAGTAATTTTTTACAGACGATGGCTTCATAAAATCTGATAAATAAACAGCATATATGGAACCCTGAGAGGGAGAACAAGGAAAAGTTTGTAAACCAAATTTCTTACAAAATTTCTTATACCTTTTAAGTTGTTGGTTCCTTGCTCTCCTCGTATTTTCAGACACACTCTGGGCTAAAAGTAACCCTTTTCTGTTTAGTAACCTCTCCCACTCTGGAATTAAAGCAACACATATTATTATCATGGAGAGAGGCTATACATTTGCTCGGAATCCCCTTATAACCAAGTCTAGATAGTTGGTCGGCCAGGATATTGTCCTCTGACTTAATGTAGGTTGCGTGTACCTCCACATTGTTTATAAAACAAAGCCAGAAGATCTCTCTTAACCACTCCATACATAACTTATTCCTGGACCTACCAGTATTTATCATAGCTATCAGTGATACAATGTATTCTCTTATTTCTACAGCTTGAAATCCAACGTTTCAGACCAACCATGACCGGATACAACTCATACACATTTATATTTCTATGATGATTTTTAAATCTATCCAAAATTGGAGGGGAAACAAAATGGCCTGTACCTAGGTTAAACCTATCATATGAGGTCCAGTCACCATATAAATAGTCATTCCCCATCCATGCTCCAAAGCCTCTGATAGAAGAATCGGAGTACATTGGCGTATCAACCAAATCATTTAGAATTAACCTTTTACAGTTGAAAACTTTACAAAAATCAAGCCACCACTGCATATCCTGGCGAGTACAGGCTGAAACTCAAATATAACCTCCTGGTCTAGCTCGAGCGCAGAGATCAAAAATTCTTCTGCTAAAAGTTCTACCACCCTTAACCACCTGCGAGCAGAAGGACATTAGACCACCTATCCTTTCAAGATTCTTCTTCGAAATAAATTTCTTGCTAACATTCTCCATCAAAATACTTTTCATCTTAGTCAATTTATCTTCTGGCAAGGATAATTCCAGATTAACAGAGTCTATATTAATACCAAGAAATTTACAGGTTTGTGAAGGATCCGTTACTTTTTCCCTCGATACCACAAACCCCATATGCTGCATGCACTCCATGAGGATATTCCTTTGACGCAAACATTCACCATAAGTATCAGCAATTATGATAAAATCATCTAGATAATTGACCAATCTTTTTACACCATAGCTCCTGGCCACCTCCACAATAAAATCAGATATTCTATTGAATATATAAGGAGCACATTTAAGTCCAAAAGTTAACCTATTGCTTACATAGAACCCTTCACCTTGACCAAAATCCCATCTAAATCCTTGCACACCAGTGTGGGGGCCATAAACATTAATAGTTCTACAGGCAGATTTCAAATCTACTACGCTCATAAAATCATTTTTATCTAACTGAGCTGTGACCGTACCAATATTATTGTAAGAGAAGGTAGAACTAGTCTCGTCCATATAGTTATTATTGGAAATTTTTTCCGGCATACTGCAATCAGTTATAGGCCTTAGCTTGCCATTTGATTTTTTAACACCACCAAGAGAGTGGATGCACTGTGGCTTGTCTTCAACTTTAGAAACGAGACCAGCCTCTAACTCCTCTCGCAAGATGCTACAAAATTCCTCGTAAAAACTACCTTCAAGAATGGACCTATAATTTTTGCAATCGTAAGACGTATTGCACGCAGGGTCAACTATCTTAAACCCTTCAACAAAACCCTGCCACAAGAATGATGCCTCTTTACTATTTATATTTATGACACCTTTTTGGGTTAAGTAAGGGGCTACTCTGCAGGGTAAAATTTGAGATTTTTTCCCATGAATATAGTGAACACCATTGCACACACCATTTATACAGCTATCATACACTTCGATGCTAGGTAAATTATTAATAGCGACAGTAAACAGTGGTTTAACCTTACCCTGTACTGGGCCACCATACAATATATTAATATCATTTTCAACATTTAATTGTAAATTTGCTACAGATTCCACATAAGAACCATAGGCAACTGAGCTCTCACTGATATCACTCGGGGAGACCAGATCTACTACTCCAGCATTATTTTCACCAACACCCTGAGCTGGAGCAATGGGTGGAGGCGAACCAGGGTCTACCAAACCTACTATACACGACTTTGACATCGACACACTATCACATACAGGACCCTGGCCACCAGTACAATCCTAATCAGATTTGTTAACTTGACAATCCACTTTACCGTGGCCTGATTTGGTACATGAACTACATACATGTCTATACTTGCAGGGATCTCTAGTACATCCCTCAGCCCTGTTAAAGGCATAACATGAATTTGTAGATACTTTAAATTTCCCAGAATTTTTTGACTTAGTTGAATAAGCCTTCTGGGCTTGTACTGTTCCGTCATAGGACAAATGACGGAGGATATCCGAATTTTCAATCATAGCAAAGGCATCTAAACCATCAGTATTGGCTCTGTCCCTAACGAACTTGTCATATGCTACTAAGGCTTTTACAGTGAAAATTCTCGTGTCTGACTTTTCAACCAACATCTGGAGGTGCCTGAGCATGCCCTCCACATCGTCCCCATCCTTGTAATAATCTATAATGAATTTGATATTGACCAATACAAGTTTCTCAATGCTGTCGACCTTATCACGTTTTTTAATGAATTGTTCGTGGTCAAACTCACCAATTTTTTGCTTGGCGTGATGGCGATGAATTGACGAGTCCATTGACGACCCTCTTGACGAGCTGGGACTCCTGTGACGAGCGGTATAAGATGATTTCGATCTCGCTTGACGACCTCTACGTCCTGCTCTGGTCCACTCGCCGCCATCTTGGTTGCTATGGACGCTGTCGTTGTCAACATTTAGCGACGATTTTACTGCTCTTTGCATTACCTTTGATGAATATAAGAAAAATATAATTATAGAGCAAGGAAAATCTTAAAAACGAGACGAAAATGAAGTATGAGGAGTTTATAGTTATTAACCCTCTTGAATCATAAGAGAAAAAGGCTTAGAATATAAGGAAATGATATATATATATATATATATATATATATATATATATATATATATATATATATACTCATGATTTAAAAGAGAGACTGTGTTGTACAACTATTGTATCGATAGTTATATCGACCTTTTACCCAATTGTAAAATCTTCATATGTGTTTTTTTTTTCCAGTTTAATAAACACTTAAAACGAGCCGAGGGCCAGAAACCACCCAAAGTAGAACTTACCATTTCTGCTGATGGAGTTACGATACAGGAACCCAAATACAAGGTATGTCTTACAAAAAAAAAGTTATTTTCTATTCATTTCTATTTGCTAACTCAATTAAAATCTGTACATGAAAATAATTGATGAAATACACAAGAAAGTTTTGGTCTATTTTCCTATGTCCCCGCTTATAGGGAAGGTCATGTAATTCAACCGTTACTAATTTAATATATTTCTGAAAGAATATGTCTTCTGTATATATTTACTAGGTTACACAACATCAGTATCCGCTGCACCGAATTTCCTACTGTGCCGATGACAAAGCCGATAAACGTATGTTCACGTTCATCGCAAAGGAAGCTGACAACAACACACATCACTGCTTTGTATTTGACAGTGAGAAATGTGTAAGTTTATATCCTTTTACCTACAGTTAATAGGAAAAATCTATAATTTGTCTCCATAATTACCTGTTGTCTCATTGTTTGAAAAAGAAAAAAGGAAAATTTAACGTTCAATGCAAAGAACTGTGATATAATTTTAAAGAGATTTGAATGATGTAGTTCTTTCAAAGAATGAGACAATAATATATTGAAAATCATAAAACAGCGAGACACAGGTATACAATGTACACTTAGATAAATAGATATACCCAGTGGGCAAATTAACATTGATTCAGTGTTGAATGTGTCTTAGTTGACATGTTAACATTGAATCAACATTAAAATCGATATTGTTGATTCAACAATGACAAATCAATGTTGAATCAACATTGAATTGAGAATTTTGATGTTGATTATGTTAACTGTTGAAATGGTGATGGTTGACAAAATTGAATTGAATCATTAAAAATGTTTTGAAGAAAGGGTGACCAACACTATCAACACATATCAACCAGTTGAGAAGGTTGATTCAATGTTCTGTGCCCACTGGGTACCGACAATATATATTTTTTTCCTGAGGTACATCGTTCTTGTCAGTCAATGCGGTAAAAGTATATATTGTTAGCCAAAAGTAGCAATAGAAGAGACTAATCTCACATTTTTCACCATACCATAGGATACTAGCTGTTGTGGGGAATTTCTTTCTAGATCTATCTATTCTGACATTTATTAATGTGTCTTGAATAACAATTTGATGCAGATTATTTGCAATTGGTGTGGGATTATGTTTTTACCCAATGTTCCCCTCAAATAAGTGTTCCATGTGCTGCATACTGGCCTTGTATTATGTCTGGGTATTAGTGTGGGGAAATCTAAATTTTAGCTACGATTGTATTGCTTTAATTTATCTGCCTTGGAAACCTTATTAAAAGGCATATGTCAGAAATTAAGTTCCACTTGCTTTCATTCTCTCTGCATGCTGTAAAGTGTATAATTCTTTGCAAGTGAACCATCAGACCCAGCGTAAAGTGTTAGTAATTTTGACTTAGCGCGCTTAATTTTATACTTCCCCTATTGATGTCCAGAACTAAATGAAATATTCGCTTTTATTGCATGACGACCCACTCAGACGGTAAGGGAAATCCTCAATCCTTCTTCAATGCGCTGTTCTCAAGGAGGCATTGAAGGTCCATCGAGCAGCTCTCTCCACTGGACCTGCTCTGGAAAACCTCTTGCCTTTTTCAGTTTAACCACAAATGGCAAGGTTTCTACCCTCAGGACATACATGCAAACTCCTCAGTTTTTTCAGTTTTTCTATGATCTGTCAGGGTCATTCTTGTGATTCATCCAGATCCAATGAGATATCGTTTTACCATTTATATAGGGGGGGGGGGTAGTCTTAGAAAATTTCGGTTACAAGGGTATTTGCCATCCCTAAAAAGCACCATCATGCACCATTTGGCTTCTCGAGATTCAAAATTTTTCTGGGGGAGACCCCCAGACACCTCAATTTTCAGGATTCTATCTGACTTCTAAGGAAAGATCTCATCACTTATATTGCCTCAGTTTTTTTTTGTCCGGAGTTTGCATGTATACAGGACAAAAAAGAAAAGAAAGCACTTCTCACTATACAGCATAATGAAAAAAAAATCATCGTACAAATTTTCAAATTTAACAATAGATAGATCTGATGGGACCATTACCGTCATGATACATTTTGTATTGCTTACTAGAACTTTATTGAGGAGATCTCTATATAGAATTTTACGAATCTTTAGAATACCTATTTGTTTGAACCTAAGGGTATGATGGAGAAGTAAGTAAAGAGACCAGATATGTTCATGTACCCTAAACACTACAAAGTCGTTAGTCATAGAAGCCTTTGCTCTTAGAACAGACCTAGACTATAAGTTAGAATAGGTGGTTGAAACCTCTTCTTTGATTTGAAGTATATTTTTATGGGTTGGATTCCTGTGACTTTTAGACAGTCTTTGATTCTTTGTGGGCATTTTTAGTCAATTCATTTTTTTAAAAAAAAAGGCTGTACGGTTTAAGGTTAATGATAAGAGAAAAAACCTGAAAATTTACCCTCCCCACTTCACCAAACATAACTACACCGTGTTCGAATTAGTTATACATTGAATCTACCTGCCAACACAACCTAAACCACCAGAAAGAGGACAACTGCTTTTCTCTAAACACTACCCAAATGAAAAACCGAAGAGCAAAAATCTCTTTCTATTGGAAATATCGTTTTGCATGCCCTGTTGTGCTAAAATGCGACCAGTAAGGGAGCTCTTTTCCTTCTACGTGTATTACTCTGAGGTGGCTGTCTTTCGTTCTATATCACTAAAACACCTAGCACACTTTCACCTACTAATCTAGGACCTCCCCTCACCATTAACGAAGGCCCAGCCACACCCATAATGCACGGACATAGGGACCTGATACAGCCTTGTTTCAGTCCACCAGGCTCTATTTCATAAGACTAGGCCCTGGTCTGAGTAAATATATGCAGGAATGGCTGGGCCTTTATACACATGCAGTAGCACATTTGAACCACGGTATTTCAGAATGCTTCATATGAACCCTCTTTTAGAAAATAAATTGAATTCGATAAAAATAAAGGGGGAAATGTTATAATTGCACGAGGGAAATATTTTTTTCATATACATAATTATGATACAAAGATGCTTTAAGGGTTAGGCGTGTGTTCTTATTCATTTTTTGTAGGTTCAATTTACCATTGCTTCCTCCACCTTTAATCACTAATTTCCTCACATGTATGTGTGTCCTATTATAATCTGAAGTCTGCAATCTCTGTTTTACCCTTCATTTTCATCATTTCTGATGTGTGAGTGAGTTTGCAGTTCCTTGTCAATTCATTTAGACATGTGCTTTGATTTTTTTTTGTGACTGTGAGACGGTGACTCATGCCTTTATTATATAATCTCTTAAGGATGGCATGATGCCGTCATGATGCACTAAATGCAGCCTTAGTGATTAACTCACAGGATCTGTTTATGTGCATCATGCCTTGAAAGAATAAGATAACTTGTTTTGTGATCATGCCAGTAGAATTTGAACCAATTTATTTGACCTTCTTCTCTTTCACATAAGAGCCTCAGTCTAGACCATGCTGTGACACCCGCAGCTACATATGTCAGGGGATCATTTGTATGGACTATCATAACAAAATTCCATAGTTGTTAGTTAGGCAACACTAGTGTTGTTTGATGCAAAATGACACATACCTATTGGAAATATTGGGTATAATTGCGGTGTCTCAGGCAATTCAGAAGGCTTGCTATAAAACATTTAAATGGAATATTCTAACAATACATGGCAAAGCCATCTTTTTAACTGTAGGAAGACCAATATCACATGGAGAAGGGCAGTTTGATAATAACTGCTTTTATACATCTGATATTTGAATTAAATGAATACAAAGGCTCACTCTATGAGTCGCCTTTACCTGATTCATGAAGAACAGGCAATGAGGTGTTTGGAGAGCATTTGGTAATGCACACCAAGTTCATCATATCCGAAAACATATTCTTTACTTTATTTTTACACTGTCAATTTCTTGGTATCTTTATTATTATTCATGAGGTACAGAAACCAATTTTACCATGTTAATTTCTAAGGCATTTAAAAGAAGTAGATATTCGATCACTTATATCACCCTGATCCATGATTTCCTAAAAATACAAATAACGAATTGTGCATTATTTGGTTTTGTCGACATTTAAAATTGCGTAATTAACACATCGTTCATTTCCTCGTTCGGAAGGCTGAAGAGATCACGTTGACCATCGGACAGGCATTTGATCTAGCTTACAAGCGCTTCTTGGAGACATCAGGAAAGGATATGGACACCAAGAAGCAGTTTCTGCTCATGCAGAAAAAGGTAAGGGGTTGAAGATCTGTAAGATTGTGTGGTGTATAGTTATGCTATTTTAATATAGCAATCTGAAATATTTGTATAGTCCTTCTGTAGAGGATGTTTGCATGCTTAGGAAATTTTATATGAGATAGGGCATCATAGAAGTTCACTAATATTTATACATGTATATTTAATATCTTTTGGGCATTTGTACAGAAGGTATTGAAGTTTCCCGATATGTGCAAATTCTATGAATGCATAAGGCATCATATACAATGCCGTTTTCTGGTCACATGTAGAAAATTGTCAAGCCTTGAACCTCAAATGAAAGGACGCAATCCTATTATTGTGATTGGCAATAGTGAAAATATCTAGATCTCTTTGGCTATTTTAAGTGGGCTGGTGATCCAGCTTGGAAAGACTTAGACAAGAACGAGAAAACCAAGAAAATGTTGGAGAAGGTAAAACCGAGAAGAAACTGTCACTGAACTCGCAATGACAATGGTGTAATGCTGTGGCTTTTCCTAGTATTAGTCCCTCACTCCTGACGACTAATACTGTTTAGTGGGGTGCTTTACTACTAAATCTAAGAGTGCTGAAATGATTATATGCTTAAGGTTATTTTGTGGTCATTTTTAGCCTGTTGGGTATGAGTATATACAATGTCCAAATGAAAATATTCGCCCAAATTAAATTGAGAAGAAAGGAAAAGGTCTGAGAAGTAACTCACCTAAAAAAATATGAAATGTAAAAAATGTGTTAAGAGGTTTTCGAAGAAACTAAAGGTTTGAAAACTAAAGCCCTTGGGAAACTGCAAAATCTATGAAATAAAAAGAAGACATGCGTAGGTCGGTAGTTAATTGCAAAGGTGTGAGACCTTAGTTTAAGCTATCTTTCAAGAACAACTTCTGCTTTTCTAACTCACTGCAGTATCCTCGTGAAGCTACATGTATGAGTGATGATTGGGTTCTGTTTGGTTGTAAGGGGCGCATGTGTATTGCCATATAGGCGTATTCTGCCTAATGTAAAATAGTGTAATTTTGCCCATCAATATTTCATTAAAGCTTTCTTGATAGGTTAAATTTAGAAATCGTGTCATGTCGACCAATTTCCGTAGATCATTGCTTGCATTTTTTTCTTTTATAGACTCATGTTAAATGCACATAATCAATGTAACAGCAAGAAAGTTTACATAGCTACAGGTAATATGAGAAATGACTCTCCTTAACCTTTGCCTCTATAACGTGTTGGTCTGCAGGTACAACAGTTGACGCAGGAGAATTTGGAGTTGAAGGCTCGTTGTGCTGATATGGAGCGTTTGATAGAGGCCCACGGCTTAACAGCCGAACTGGACCGTAGCAGAAGCGATGTGAGTATTCTAATGCAACCCCCTCAGAAACCTGTCATTAATTGATTACCTGTCTTATATTTAGATCTGTAGATCTGGCCCCCTCACTATCAATGTGAAAAAGGTATGTTTCACAGAAATTAAAAATTTAAACTTGTCAAGGGTTTTTACACCAGTTCATTTCTGTTACATTTTAATCAAATATCTTGGTGACATTGTGATTGGTAAACATAGGAGGTCTTTTATGATGAGAGAGTGTTTAATCTTAAAGTAAGTTTGGCACACACTAAAAGAACTACATGTATTGTAAATTCTAGTGTACAAGTCATATCCCACATGTATATAAGGAACAGGTTGACTCCCAGCCAAACATAATAGCTATCTGTAGGGCTTGGAATTCTAAAGTTGTACTAATAGACTATAGTTCTAGATACTCCAGACATAAGCCTCTCCGTGGCCTTTGAAATGCCTGCAAGTTGCAGTAACCCTCTGATCCTTACAGAGGACATGGTTTGAATGCAAGAATATATTTGTAGGAAAATTCAGTATGTAGAGATGCCATTTACCCAGGTTTAAGTATTAGGAATTCCTGGTTTAGTTTTTGTTGAGATTTCTGTACTAAATTAAGTTAATTTCCTGGGAAAAGGTGTAAAAAATTTAGTTTTCTTGGTTTTTGCCACCCCACAAGTGGCATTGCTGAGTATGGTGGATAAGAAAATCAGCTATTCCTCCAACTTATCTTCACCATTATTCAACCATTTTGCAGGAAAACACAAACTCCAATGCAAAAGCGGTACGATGCTTTTAATGCAATTTGAGCCAAGTTATGAATCTGTATGCTTCATAAAGAATGTTCATGCTTTTATTCCCAAAACGTTTTACACATAATAACAATTAACATGTTACAATTTTACTGGACTAAATTCACTCTTTGCAAGTAATAGAGTTGGTTTATGTACCCATCCTCAAGCCCTTCTAAATAGTCACAAAATAACCTTAAATACCGTAATCTCCCACGTATAAGACGCGTCCTCTACGCCAAACAAATGCCTGGTGCGTCTTATAGAATTTTTTCAAGTTGGGGGTGCGTCTTATACGAGGGGTAATTTTACTATAGAACAGTACTGAATTTACAAAATTGGTACCTAAGAGGTGCGTCTTATACGCGAAAATGCCTCTGCTGAGTTTGGGGTGCGTCCTATATGGGCAGCGCGTCTTCTACGTGGGAGAATACGGTAATAGACTATGTTTATAGGTATACATAACTGTATGACTGCACAGCGTCTTCCTGGATATTACCATAGTGGTGTAAAAAGAAAGGGTCTTGTTTATGACACCCTATTGATATCAATCAACATGCATGTAGTAGTGTCATACTCTTACATTATCATAATATGATTCCTATCATGTACTTATAATGCTTCTATGTCTAAGACTTCTCAACATGTACTGTCACTATCCTAAAATAAACAAACGTCTTTTGACCCATGAAGGGCCACTCATAGCTGTAATATGTTCGCTCATTCCTCTTAATGATGTGTGAGTTTATTCCTGGCGAGTAACTCGCCAATTCTACATTGAAACATCATGCTTACCTTACATAATTGATACTTGGCATGATGCACCAATAGTGTGCCAGCAAGTTACTCGTACGCAATATATCAGTGTATCATGACGAGAAATACATACCATCCATTTGACATGGACATTCTCATTAAGTGTGGTGATGTTGGTATATTATGTATCTGTTACCTGTCAATTCAAGGTTCAAGTTCATAAGATAATTTTCTTCTAGTTAAGTCTTAAGGACTGAAAGCATGATTACTGCAGTATTCACGGATGAACATATTTAAACACTGGCAAGCCATTACATTAGTTTCATAAAAATGAAGTTAAGATATTCTATTAATTTGTCTACATGTACGTTTCTGCTCCATTCTTTTCACTAGGCTGTTGTGGGACGTAAACTAGAAAACCTCATCTTCGATGAAGACGGTACTCCACAACAGCAGACCAATGGCACCGCCTCAGTGACGTCGCCGTCTTCAGCCGCTGTACCCACATGTAAGATACAAAATCATCGAGTTAATTGAAATTTAACTTTTTAATGACAGCACAGTGCTTTGCTGCACTGGGCTTGTATACTTATTATGTTGCATAAATGCATCAACCAGTAAATGCATCAACCATTGATGCATTCATGCATCATGGGACTTGTTGCGGTCCACTTGATGCATCAGTGCTGTTTAGGTGCATCAGGCCAATATATGAAGATAAAGTGTTCAGCTCTCATTCCATCTCCAAAGCGCTAGTCTTAATTTACCAGCTTGATCTCATATATGAATTCAACAATCACTGAAAAACAATACCCTTAGAAGAATAAGTATGAAATGAAACCATTATTTCATGGGACATATCTTCTGTTTGGACAGAAGTAATGAGTTTAAATGTTGATTTGATATGGTTTAAGATTGGGATGTATTGTTGTATATCTACTCTCGTTGCACTCTTTGGTCAATATTGTATCACTTGCTCACCCTTTCACCTGTCGTTGGCAAATGCTTCTGAGTTCACTGAGGAATCCACTGAGAGTCCTAGTGAAGTGGTGGTAGTATTACTTTTGTGCACTTTATAGTCGCACTATCTTAAATCATTTTCCATAAACAACGGAATATTGCCTATGGGATGGTTACAAAAGAAAATCTGCGTCTCGCTGAGTGCTGTGTGTATCAGTTCAAAGCAACTGCACAAATTGCAAGCTCTGGTATTACATGGATGCTGCAGTATAGTGAGCAATCCCTGCAAGACCCACATTTCAATTATGCAAACAACCATACTGTTTTCTGCCCAGACACTATATTTGACCCACCCTTCACGCCATTAAAGGGATATGAATATTAGTATTTCTAAAACTAAGGTGATTCCTCAGGGGACTCAGGGGGTTGGGTGGGCTATGGGTGGTACAGTGACAGTGGTGTGTGTTTCTAGTGGCCCCACCTCCCCCAGTGCCTCCTCGCTCCAACACGGGCATACCTTCTCCACACGGTGTCACATCGCCCCCTCCCATGACGTCACCAGGTGGGTATCGATATTCGCTGCACATGGGAGTTATCCCCCCCCCCTACTTACCCTTAATTTCTGCTTAATAAATAGTATATGTTAGCCTCTGATAAGGCTGTCAACTATGAACTAACTGCTGATAGATGTACCACTAAGGCGTTCTAGTATTTTTCATTTCATTTGAGGATATTTCAAATTGTGGATGTGCTGTCATAGCCATTCAGAACATACATTAATACAGGAAAGATATGCTCTTATTCAGTACGGTAGTGTAGTTGATAGTGTAGTTGAACTTCAAATCTATATAAATCCTTGGGCATTCTAACATTTCATCTAAGAGCAGTTGTGCGTAATTTAACAAATATAGATTTAGAATATTTCAAAGATTGGGGGTAACTGAGGGTGCAATTACTCGCCTTTGTGGGAGAGTATTGATGCTGGTATCAATTTTAGATGTCCATCGTACCAGTTCCTGTATACATATTACATTTGATAAATCTTTTCCCAAAATAAAAGGGGTGGGGTATTACTAGGCACCCAACATGCATAATATAACAATATAATTAATGAAACGATATCCTTCCTGGCTGGCTGGTATTGCAACGTTGCGAGTCTTTAAAACGTTAACATTAACCCAAGCGTCTTGCCTGCTCCCCACCCCTTGGAAACTACCCCTTGCACATGCAGTGGCCCAGGACTGGACCTGGACCAGCGCTCCCACTTTTCTAGCCAATGGATTTGCCTCCGATAATGGTAATGGCCAATTCTGGTCGTTGGCCTCTGCCAATGCCTGTCCTTGTCAGTAGCTCAGCCTCTCTTGGCTTTTGTAGATAACTGTTGTCCTTCTCTGGCCACCGTCTGGCTGGATTTGGTGTTTAGACGACATCCGAATGCTACCGCCTCTCTCCTATTCACTTCACTTGATATATCAGTTTCATCCCAGAGGAGTTACCAGATTATAGATTATGGAATAGGTGGAGGCATTTAGTCGCCCGCTTGTGCCACCATACATAAAAAATTGTGTATTTTTATCAAAGGAAAAGCCCTTCTATTGATGTTCTTCAAAATAAGAGTTTCTATACCTAATTGTATCTCTTTGGTATCTGTTCTTTGTACACTAACGTTATAGAGTTTCAGAAAATTGTGTTTTGTACTTGCCCTAGTACTAATCGTCAATAGAAGTATAGGAAGTGTTACTTACCAAGTAGTTTGTCTTTTCAGAGTCTATAAACAGTCATACTTAAATCTGCATGTTTGCTTTAACTTTTACACTAACTATTCACACATGTTTTGTATGTTTCACTCTTGTCATCTTAATATAACTTTTTTTATATAAACTAAAGTAGAAAATAGTTATCAATGTAATCTGTGGTATTAAAGTATTGTACTTTTATATTTATGGACCTAGACACTATAGTGTAATATCTGTTCTATAGTTTATATTGATCTCTGAATATTGTCACCCCACACCTATTCAAAAAGTAAAATTTGTCACTTGCAACTAGGGAGAGTTCATTTATGATCATTATCCTGCTTGTAGGGATACATTATCAATTGCCTGATTCTAAAATAGGTTAATTGCCATAACTTTTAGTTAGATTCAACAGTCCGATTCAACCCTGAAAAAAAACCTCAGAAACAGTAGTATACTGTTGTACAGTAGCACTAGTAATCCAATTCCAAAGGATCCAAGTCATTGTTTATGGTGATAAAAATGATAAATAACTTAATTTTTGATCGAAAAAAAGATGATACCATTTATTTATACTAAAATTTTGATTTGCAGCCAATGTCGACCTTTTCGGTGCTACACCCTTCAACCCAACATCTCCACAAGATGGTGCTCCGGCTTCACAGAATGCCCCCGCTGCGTCACGTACCAACCCATTCAATAACATGGCGGCCAGCACAGGTGACCCATTCGGTATGGGGTCATTTAACCCCTCATCAGCTGACCTTGATCGGCAAATTAAACAAGTGGACCGGGAGCTCCTGGACTTAGAGGTAAGTAAAAGCACTGATGAGGTGATCTTTCTTTGGGTTATAGAGTGGGAGGTGCTTAACCCTTTAGATCTTAGAGAATTGCAGTAAATGGTGCTTTATTTCCTCAAACTTTGACCGATTTGGGTAAAAAATTAGCCCTTTTTTACAACCTTCATCTCATTTTAAACCTTTGTGAAATATAATCTATTGCTCAGATGACGACAAGACTTTAACTTTTAAGTTAGACTGAACAATAGAAAAGAACAGCAATTTTTGTGAATATGTGACTATTGATATCTACTCCTGTCATGCCATCAACATTCGGTGAAAGTCAGCAAAAAATGGGCTGTTTTGAGGAAACTAGACACGGCCATTTCTGGCCGTTTTAAAGTCTAAAGGGTTAACAAGAAAAGATCTGTTGGCATGGTTTCCTGTTTAAAAGTTTGGGTATTTTTCTTGTCACCATTTTCACCCAGGTGCATATACACCCCAGATAATCATGGTTAAGGAACAGACACTGCTTTTATTTCCCTGCATATGCAGAACAATAAACAAACTTTTAATTTGTGCAATTCAAGATTACATCACTTGAGCTCAAGATCATTTGAGTTTCAAGATATTTGCATTAAAAAAATACACATAATCTTACATAAGATTTTTTTTTAAAAAATTGTAATATTATATAGTCTGATTGCAGAATGAGTACAATGTTGCCGTTGTTGTTGTTTTTTAGTGAAGATGACTATTTTCTTCATCTGTTATTATTCACCATCATAATAGACAAGACAATTGCTCATCTTCCGCATGGAGTGTGTTCGCACAACTGATTGTATGCTACTGTATTGTTCTGCATCTATCTAAACAGAGATTTGCAAATTGAAATTCAGAAGTAATTTAATTGAATACACTTGAGACCAAGATTAAAAAAAGTGTAATTTCTGTAATTTATGTTGATCTCATGTTTTATGTGGAATGTAGAAAAAGATGTGGGTGGAGTGTCCATATAAAATACATAAATTAAGTACTCATTTTCATAAATTTAAGTAAATTTAATGTGTCCAGATTTCCCTGCTGTTTATAAGATAATCTTTATATTGTAAAGAAAAATAATTAGTTCTGCACCTTTACATGTATTTATACAGTACAGACTTTTCGTACACTTAATCTGCATTTGCTTCATTATAAGTTCATACAAGATAAAGTAGGCTGATTGGGCAATGATATGTAGCGCTGCGAAACTCGTTTAACGTATTCTTTTCTTCTGGTACCGTTAACACGTTTTGCTGTGTGTCGCCTAGTTTAACCTGTGTTAGCATGAGCGTTTTTTCTGTTTTTGTTCCTGCAGACTGGATTCAAGAGTGGCCTAACCATCTTCTCCTTGGAGGACCTGGACCCCCTCAACGCCAAGTGATTCAGAAAGCAAAACAGCAACTAAACACCCCCATTACAATAACATTGAATGTGCATATATAAAGACTTGAGACAAACAGAAAAATGCTCGACTTAAAGTCATATACCTAGAGGATCCATCGGTATGTCCATGCTTGGGAACCTGGCCGGAATTTGAATCAAAGACTGAGCCCAGCCAGAATTTGAATCAAAGACTATTGAATCTGGTCGCTTTCCCTTTTACGACAGACATCTATCCCATTACCCTGGTTACTCTTTGTGATTGCTGCTGTTGTTACTGTTGTTTGATTAAACACAGCTTACCCTTCCCCATCTAACTCTAGTAGATACCTCCCTGCCCACAGAGTGCACGTTATCCAGTTATAAGCACCAAGCTCGCAATTATTTTGTTAACCCAATTTTGAATAGTTGATATTTCAGTCATCCTAGCTCACACTATGTTGCTCTCTTTTACTTGTTGTCCTTAAAATATGTGTGAGTGACTGTCAGTTTATACTGCTCAAAGTTATCTTTGAAATCTTTCTTTTGTGATTGTTGTACAGCGGCATATTTGACCCGCATCCAATGTATTTTCATAGCGAATACCAATTTTTCATGTGCAGGCTATTTAGTTATTTCTATAAAGTTTTATGTATAGATAAAACACAAGAGTTTCTCCCATCTTTTAAAAGCTAACCTATTGTTATTGCATGTTAGGATGTTATTGCTACAATTTCACTAGTTATGCTGTATTTTATCAGTGCATGTTCAAAGTAGGAAACATAACCTTCTCGACTAGCATACCAGGAATGCCGTACTTCGTTAGGTAAAGGGATGGCAGGATTGTCTTAATCATTAAGACTTAGTTGATTTAAACAGTGTGTCTGGTTATCAGATAATGGGTGAATTTAACCATGGAATTCACAGTTTTGAAAAATGGGTTTGTCCATTGATATATAAATATTATATTAAAATTTATGTTTCACATGCTGTTTGGATGTTTACAGTGAATGCTTATAAGGAAAATCTCCAAGTCATCTTTCAAATCACAGTGACAAAATAAGTACAGTGAGAGTATAATATATAGCTATGGGTGATGTTAATTTGTGATAATGACAAATATAAAAAAGAAAATGCACCCAAAACTAATTGCTGCTCAATAAGTAAAGCAAGAAGTAACTTAGGTCCAATTATCTCAGTGTCCAAACAGATAATACAATCCATCCAAACACTCCTAGTATTATTAAGGCCCATTTTCTGCTTGATATCTATATCAGAATCATGAGTAGGCCTCAAAGTATTGATAGTTGATAGGATAATGTGGATATATTATGCAAAAGCAGAGCTCAGGCAAAAGTGCTCCAAATCCATGGACATTAAGTCTGAACCTTTAAATGAAATTTGACACTGAGTTTTAAGTGTCAGTTAGACTGAATGTAGTAGTACCTGATGAAGATAGAGAAAAATAGACTGCTCATACCTATTATGATTTAAAAATTGATTGAAGTTGGATGCCCTGGCACTCAAGTCTTTCTTAAGACTTCAGTCCCCCTTGGGTTGATGGACATTGATTGGAAAAGGGTAAACCAGTTTTAAACAAATTTCTATGAGAATGTATGAATTGCGATGTTTTCTATACAGATTTTATTACAAATATTTCATATAATTTTTTTATTGTAAACCGGCAAATATTGAAGTGCTGGAAAGAGTGACCACCCGGAAACTGGTATGCTTCAGTATACCAGAGTGTAGTAGCAGCTGTTTACCCTTTTGAGGCTGCTGGGAATCCTAAATGATATATGATATCCACTTCAATATGTTTCACAAGTTTGGATGATGCTCTCAGTCAAAATAAGCATATAGATTCTGTGAGAATAAGGCATACAATGTAGTGACCTTTCTACATGGCAATCATTTAGATGGTAAGGACATTTGGTTATACAGTACACATTGTCCCCAAGAAAAAAGTGTTACATTTTGTGTAGTATATCTATAACAGCAATGGATAATTAGCCTAGGTAATTGTATCCCCTCATTCCCAATGCAGAAATTACTTATCAAGTACAGGTATTAATGGAAATGTTTGCTAATCATAATGCATTTATATAACTGCCCCAGTAAGTACTGTTCTCTCTCAAATATATACACATGAAAAAAGAAAAATTGGTATAGGTACACAATTGTATGCCAAGGAGCCAGTGCAACTTATGGTTCCAGAATTAATTTACTGGCCAGGTTTGGCAAATTAAATACCAAATATCTACCCCAGTTGACACCTATCATTTTATTGGGTCTACATACCTGTAACAGAGGCAACCTCTTAAAGTTAACACATTTTTTTTACCATGTCACCTGTGTCCCAGTTGATGTTACTTCCGGGAAAGCCCATAAGATTATGGGATGGGAGATCCATATTGGACTGTAGGATAGGAAATATGATACACTTCACTTAAGATGCAGTATTGGCAATTTTTTATTTTCATGATCGCCAGGAGTTATTGTCAGGAACCCAAATGTTGGATACATTTGTATTAAGTAAAACCCTAACCCAACTGTTTTCTGTCATGACTATTGTGTCTATGATACCTTTATTGAGTTAGAACTTAGATGGGTCCTTAGAGGAATGGTTGGGGATTGTGATCTAATCATTTTGCTCTCCCACAAGTTGGTGGTTGTGACGTCATCAACATGAATTAAGACCTTGATAATGTCATTAATGTTTATGTGGTCAATTATTGGATGATGGTACCCTACTTCAACTTTGGCATTTGAGGTTGTTGTGGGCTTTCTTCTGTGTCACCTGAAATTTACATTCACTTACATATGTATGTGGTGAAAATGGCAATATTACTGTAATAAACTGAATAAAAAGTATAAGATGTAGTTTTGTCCCTTCTTGGAAAGTTATGCCAAGTATTAGAATGGAGCTTTTAGCTTCCTTTTTTAAATTCTTGGGAATGTTTTTGGAATTTTAATTTGTGAGACCCATAACCATATCCTTTATAGCAATAAAAAGAATTAACTGTTGCCCCATGTTTCAGCAAATGAACTATATGTTCATTCTGCTAGTTACCTACGGTTTTGGACTTTCAATTTATATATAGTGTATCGTAACAATGATATGTTATAGTGCAGGCATAGGTCTAGGATACAGATTACTTGACAGCTCTTACCAGGCTTCTTACAGGTCATCATATAGTGTTTTCTTATTTCTAAAAATATTCTGTCCCATAGTGCTCAAAACCTTAGGTAATTCTCATGTTTTTGCAGGGACCAAACTTTCAGAGTTTTTACAATGCATCATTGTAATATTGGAATGCAAACGGTGGGTCCTAGGGGTAAATAAACCTTTCTCCTTTAAAATGAAATGGTTTTTGCATGTTGGGCTTCATTCTCACTCTAACAGATCAATTTTACTTAAGCCTCCTAATCTGAATAGAAAGTTGACAAAAGAGGTTAGTAAATTGACAAAATAATTAAAAGTAGCCAAAGTCAACTTTAAAACCACAACTTTTATCTTCAAAATTTCAGCAAATAGTGTTTTCATCAGCACCACATATAATCTTGTACATTTCTTTCAAACAACCCTCAGCTTGACATGAAGTGAGCCAAGTAGAAAGTTGACAAGATTTCCTACAACTTACCCCATGTATAATAGATCTCACAGAGCTTACAAGTTGACTGAAATTCACCATTTTTCTGTTCATCTTTTCTCTTAAGGGTCTGTCCTATCCCATTATACAGACATTTCCTGCCTAAGATCAAGATCTTGGCCACAAGGCAGGCTGCAAACCCTCAAAACTGTGAAAATACTCTTCGATTTTGGGGTGTTATAAAATGGTTTTAAATTGGCAATAAGGGTAATTGACCATAGCAATAACACCATTTGTGTGTATTCTACCACTTTTCAAGAGATAATCGCAATCCGCTATATAAACTCTCTGGTTAATGACCCTCAAATGATCAGCCGAGTAGAAAGTTGACAAAAGAAGTTAGAAAGTTGATAAAATAAGTAAAAGTAGCCAAAGTCAACTTTGAAATTAGAATTTTTGTTTCCAAACTTCAGCAAATAGTGTCTTCATCAGTACCCCATATAATCTTTTACATTTCAATGCTTAATTACTGGTAGGTCACAAAGATCTCAGCAGGTTAGAAAGTTGATGAGATATCATTTCTTTGCAATACCTCAGTAAAACTCTCTTGACACAAAGTGAGCAGATTAGAAAGTTGTCAACTTTTGTCAACTTTCTACGCATTGCTGGGTAGAAAGGTGACATTTTGATGAATTATATGAGCCAGGGGTGTAACTAAAATAGGGGACATTTATCTTTTCAATGTGGAAGGGGAGTATAGAGGTCTACCTGAAATGACCAGAGTGCTTAGTTAAATATTATAGATAGGGATGTTTTAACATGTTTTCATAGCCGATGAGAAAGGTGACAGACTATTAATGATCAGAACATAGCACGATGTAAGAAAAAAATGAAAAAATACCGTTAGATTGGATAGAAAAAGGTTTGGATACACAACTGCCTTAGTTTGAAATCAGAGCTTTTCTTTTTTAATGTAGGGTAAAGCTCTACTTTTTAACTACTGTTTGTGAGTGAAAAGTTGATATTGACTCCCTGTAGTAAATTAAGTATTGGGTACAAGAGAAAATGAAGAAAAATCATACAAATGCTGTTATATGTTCTCACAATGTAAGTCTAACATATCAATGAAGAAGAAGTACAATTGCCCCCCCTTGGCCCCTTATGTCCTATTATGACTTAGTGTAATATATGCCTTTGGATCCAGGCAGAACTGAAACCTCGCACATAAGGGAGTGGTCATTATTTATCAACAGCGGGGGGTGGTGGGTTTGAGGGGGGGGGCGTAAAATTTTCAGACCCCTCCTGAGGGGGGGGCTAAAAATATTTTGAACCCTCTTGAGGGGGGGGCTAAAAAATTCACCCTCTTTTTAGCAAAAAAGCCTGCGCGCTACTATAGATCAAAGAGGGGTGCGAAAACTCTCCGCGCCTCCGGTGTGGGTGGGGGGCACAAAAAATTTTGACTACCGTCGAGGGGGGCGTGAAAAATTTCCGCACATCCGCGCGAAAACCCACCACCCCCCCTGTTGATAAATAATGACCACTCCCTAACATACGTCTTATACATGGGAGATTACTGTAAGGTGCTTCTCTTACACATTTTCTACTTTTAGTAGGACTAGAGACTTATTGAAATTACCTTCGTGGAGCAGGAATGTACTGTTTTTTACCCATTTCACCCACCCTGGGTCCACTTGCTTTAAATTAACATTAATTGGCTGAATTCCTTGCCTGGCCAGTTAACCCATCTTGGGCCAATTTGGACCTCAGTGTATTCGCTTGATTAGATGGAACTTACCCATCTCGGTTTAATCTGACTCAATTTGGTATCTTGGTACCCAAGTGGGTCAAATAGCCATAGATGGGACCAAATTTAGTAAATAGTCAGGTCAAAAGAGGTCAAATTCGCACAAGATGGCCAAGATTAGCCCAAATGGATTGAGATAGACAAATGATTGGTAAACTTGGTCAAATCAGATGAAAACAAGTAAAGGTGAAATTGGCCGAAGATCAATCAAATGACCAGAGATTGTACCAAATCGAGTCAGTTGGACAAAGATGGCTAAATTGGATCCATAAGGTCAATATATTATGTCAAAATGGGTCAAATTGGCCCTAGAGGTAATTTGGCAAAAGATGGGCATATTCGTCTAAAAATTCAGAATGGCCCAAGTTTGGTAAATATGTAGAGGATCCCAAAGACCCCCCCCCCCCCACCCCTAAGCAGTGACGTAATTGTTGAACGTTCCCAAGGGACTTTACCGAGGCCCTATGTCTCAAAACATGATTTTGAGGGATAGGGCCAAAAAAAAGAAGCTTTGTTTCCGGTATCATGGTCCAAATAGTTGAGGTAGGTAGGTCGGATTTTTTTTTCTTTTTTGGTCCAAGGTCTCATATATAGTCATTCTTTCCTGAGTTTTCACTGGTGGATGTTAAAAAAATTCATTTCCTGCATGTGATATTAGAAAACGATTGGGAAATATGTCCCTATATGTCAAATAACAGTTTTGGAAGAGAATGTTCGAAAACTTTGAAAAAATCTTCAAAAACTTCAAAAAATCTTTAAAAAATCAGTAAAAAATTGAAAAAAAAATTGAAAAAAATTCTGAGGTCGGCCCTATTTAGCTAAGGACGGTCGGGTGACCGGAAACAAACTTTTTTTTTGGCCTAGGGGCTTTTTAAGAATTTGATAAGGGCCTCACAACTCTGCCATGTTCCACCCCCCCCCCCATGTAAACAGATATGGCTTTTTATGATTTTGTAGTACAAAATGTTCCAAGGTGTCCACTAGGGTAGATTGAGGATGCTAAATAGAAAAATTACACTTACAAAGCTGAGAATACATCCTTATGGTGTCAAAAGGTCAAAAACAAAATGGACAAGAAAATCATCTTACATTACCTCTATTCAACATCTATAGGCATCTAAAATCTCAAAAGTGAGTTTAACTGGAAATGAATCTCCAATACCTTTATCATGGACTGATTTTAACAAATTTTCTATCATGCAGAGCCATTGCTAAGCAACATGACTAACCGTTTGAACACCTGTTGCAATGCAACAATTCACAGGGGAGAAACATGTAAAGTACAGCTGGAGTCCTTGTACCTGATTTAGCAGGGGTAGGTTGCCTCAGAATCATCACTGAAGAAATTTATAGGTCCATTGCGGGTCCATTGCCAAAGGAATAAACAATGTTGGAACCATTGCCAGGCAATAGTTCTAGATGGAAAAAAAGAATATATTGGGACATGGGATAGTCATGTGTTTGGGTCGAAAAGTTTTGTATTAGATGTTTGATGTGTAAAATGTATGCACAGCAACACATTGCTACAAAGACCATATTTCAACGTTTAGAAATCAATGGTGGAAAATTGCTTAAAAGATATTTTATTATGTTAAGTCATGAGCGTGGCCTGATGAACGTTTCCACGCATTCCAACCCTGAAAGAAAAACGCTCTTTTACCGATAGAGTTTTCCTTTCTATTTTTCCCTGCCAGTAATTTACATCTCAGGTGTTCCTTTTACCTACTAGCGAGGATAAGTTTTTATCAATATTGTAGTCTGTTCTACAGCAACCATGTAGAGCGCAGGCTCATTGGAATTATTACTAAATAAAAAGCAGTTTTCAACCCGGAAATCAAGTATTCATCATGATGGTATAAAATGAATTCTCCTTTTCATGCTGCAAGGATAATGACATATATATGGATATATCACCATGAGGTAATGTTAATAATGACTTGATAATCCCTAATAAGGGTCTATAATTACTTAGGCCCTACACACCATATGATTAGATAATGTATCAGAATGATCTATATCCCCCCTGGTAGTAGCTGACAGACCAAACACACAACACCCTTTTATAATTCTGAAACTGGTAAAAACAAGGGTTCACTATTTGTTTGTGAGATGCACCCTTTTCTTTTTCTAACATTTTTCTTCTTTTTTTTTTTTGTACATTATCCATGTAGCTTTTTTTTTGGATAAAATGCAAATTTGAAGTATTAGTGACATTGTTTGATCTCCTATAATTGCGAAATGTTGTAATTGTACCTTTTACATTCCTAGTTGTCTCATAAATGTGTTGTTGATGGAGATGGGGGGGGGGGTTAGCTCAAAATCTACAGAAATATCTAGTCACAAAGGGAGGGTGAAGAATATGGATGTAGATTTGAGCCAAATATCTTCATAAATTTGTACTTACGAAGTAGAAATTTTTATAAAGGTGAAAAGACATGGTCAGGTTGATTAGAAAAGGCCAATGCAAGGATTGTAGGCTATGTTCAGCTTAGTTTGCAGAAGCTACAGTTAGGTAATATCCTAAAGCTAAAAAGTCTGTTTAAGGGGTGCGTCCACTGCCGACGGATGGACCATCCGTTGGTTTCATCCGTCTTATTTATTATTGATTTCTATGCAGCAAAAAATGGATGAAGGAAGATGGATGGTCCATCCGTCGCAGTGGACGCACCCCTTTATCCGTCACAGTGGACACACCCCTTTAAAAGGTGCATCCACTGCCGATGGATGGACCATCCGTTGGTTTCGTCCGTCTTATTTATCATTGATTTCTATGGAGCAAAAAATGGATGAAGGGAGACGGATGGTCCATCCGTCGCAGTGGACGCACCCCTTTATCCGTCACAGTGGACGCACCCCTTTAAAAGGTGCATCCACTGCCGATGGATGGACCATCCGTTGGTTTCATCCGTCTTATTTATCATTGATTTCTATGGAGCAAAAAATGGATGAAGGGAGATGGATGGTCCATCCGTCGCAGTGGATGCAGCCCTGTAGCGCGTTACTATAGGTTAAAAAGGGCGCATTCGCACACGTTTTTTGGCCCTTTGGGGGGTCAAACAAATTTGGATCCCTCGTGAGGGGGGGGGGCAGAATTTTGTTCATGCATCCGCATGCAAGCCAACCACCCCCCTCCCCTGTTGTTAAAAAAATGATCACTCCTGAACCTAGACGTAACATTTGTGTCTGGTACCTTTGTAGGGTTGGGTAAAGCCGTGGCCCTGGAGCTACATTGCCGGTGGTTTAGGGGAGAGTAACGTTGCCATGGAGACTGGAGATGAGGACGAGCTGCTCACAGAGTCTTCCACCACTTCCGGTACAACTGCACTACAACCGGACAACCCCTTCCTGTGAATAATTTTAAGTCTTCCCCAGAAAGTAGTGCTCTTCACTTTTACCTCTGTAGGAAGATGTTTGAGATGTAATTATAAATGTGCCATACCTTTGTAAGGTCAACTGAAAGATATTTTTCTGTGTGGATTTCCAGTGTGACTGCTTAATGAATGAATATGGTTAATTTCAGAGATTCGGGAATCCTTTCCAAATTTACATGGAATTTTATATGATTCTATATATAGTTTTGAATATCATTACGCGGCTTTTCATAAATGGGCAGAAAAAAAACTGCACACCAGGCCATTTGGATCATCCCTTTAGGTCGGCTGAGAGGTGCGTATATGCGATGTATATCGATTTTGAAGTGGCGGAATTAATGGGAGTGTCATAAATTAAAAGCTGAATAGAAATCGACCTTTTAAGAGGGCCCATGTATATAGCCACGATATCGGACGGGCCATTGCCTACTGTAATCGTATTTATTTTCGCGCTGTACATATTTTCGCGAATTTTGCGGAAATTAGATATTCGCGAATTATAGTACATCGTGAACATTAATCCCTTGCAAACCTATGGGGTAGGTGGGGGGGGGCTAAATAGGGAGGGGAGGGGGTTGTGTCGAGAGCCTCCTGCTCTGAGATGTCTGTAACCACATTATGGGGCATTGTACAGGGGAAGTTAGCCAGATTCTAACCCACAAAATAAATTATATGTATTGATAAAATGTGTACCATCAATATTAAACATGAAATAATATGCAGCAAACACTAAGCATAGGCCCATCAATACTGCATAGATGCATGTATTTGGAAAGTTGTTTTTTATGTAGTTTAAGAAAATCAGAAATTCGCGAATTTAAATACACGAGAAAATGTGTTTTAAAGCAAATTTGCGAAAATTTGTACTCGCAAAAAAATATCGACGTTTAGAGTATTAACTTTTGGTGAATGTTTTGGCCTATTCACACCTCCATGATTGTGTGTAGATCTATACTAGCATGAATATACAAAAATACACCATAGGATTACTGTATACTCCCTGGTTCTACCCATACCTGAATATAAACTAGTAACCTCCCTACTACTGTTTTCTATCAGTATACTATCATAAAACTTTCTAGTGCATTCTATACCAGTGATAAATACCTTCTGTAAGGCAAGGAAAGCAATAGCACTCAGCACATGTATTTCAAAGATTATTTGGAATATACATTGTACGCATGTACCGTGAATACAAGTACATTATTGTGTACTCATGATTAAAGAGGTGTCAAGTAATTTATATGCGCCCAATTGCATCATATTCTTCCGTTGACGATGTTTCCATATCTTCTTTTGAGTAGGCAATGAAAATGTATAGTGATAGTATATGACCACATGATCTAAGTGCCATAAAGGTCCACCTTGCTTGTGCGAGCAATTGGGGTGATTCTGGTAAATGCTGTCTAAGTTGGTAAGAATAAAACGTATTTATAACGTTTGAGAACATCAATAGGGTTTGATAAAAACAACCCGTTGTTACAAATGTTTCTAAAAAAAACGCTTTGAAACCCTTTTGGACTGAACATCGCTAAAAAAAAACGTTTTGCAGTGGTACTTGATTTGATTTAAAAACGTCACTGAAAAATGACTTTTAGAGTGCACACTTTGACCTTTTCGATTTAAAAATAAATGTAAGCAAAACTTCACATACCAAAACCTATTGTTTTCTCATCTTAACTCCATTTTTCCCAAGATGGCTTTTATTGATTTTTGGAACCAAACTCTACACATCTAAACCCAGTAAAAATGGCGGGTTTCGATGTCTGCAAATTCTGGAATAGTGTGCGTTTTCTTGTACATATTTTTGTCTTTCTGGAGTCCAAGTTTAATGTACCATTCTGGATGTAACCTCAATAAGATTCTTAATCAAAAGTCGATCATTATCAAATGCAGGAGGGTAGGTATGGGTTAGGTGTGCTGTATTGATTCATCCTGTTGTTGGAATCATATGGGTAAGTCGCCCCTGACTCAACCACTATAGGCATGCTGGTATCCCTTATGTCGACCACCCATCCATCCTAACTTCACAATTTATGAGTAAAGCGTGGAGCCTTTTCAAGGTTTGTCTATTGTAGTTGTTGAGGTACAATCAATTAATGATTTTATATTTCTTGATAGAAGTTAGTCGGCATAAGGTAACTATATATGGGTCAGGTCGTCAGAAAGTGTAAGATTTTGCCCTTGAAGGCCCTGAAAAATTAATTTCCTAATTACTTTATGTAACTTTAAGAAATATGTCAAGGTATATGTCCTCAGCTCAGAAAAACAAAAAATACCGATCTAGGACATCCGGTTCCATTTTTATTGCTTGTTTTGTGTCATGTAACGTCAAGTACCAAAATGATGAAATATGGAGATAATTGAAGTTGCTCTCAGTAATAGAAGAATGTCCCATTATGCATAACAAACACATGAAACAACAAGACCAATATATCTATTATTGACTTCAATTACAAAATGGGACATTTGAGTTATGCATGCACAGTAGACTGCCTCCTACATGATGATAAAAGTACCGGACGTTACGTAACGTCCGGTACTTTTATCAGAATTATTTCACATAAGCTGCTCTCACATGGAGACAAATGCTGACAGACACACAATTTTTTTCACCAAAGTGGGGGACAATAGGGCCCTCCATATGGGTAATAACAAAGATTTTGAAGCTTCAATATTTCCATGTTTTATAACTGATTTAGATTTAGGTACCGGATGTTACAAATTACAGATTTCCACACTGAAAGACACATCATGAAAAATTCTCACTCAGTAACATGTCCAAACCTCATGGAAATGATAACTATGATCATATACAATATAAAAAATAACTTTGGGATACTCCAGATGTTATTTATTCAATACAGGACACTTGTAAAAAAATACAAAAATTATAAAAAGATGAAATATGGTCGTTTTTTCCACTTTGGCAGGCTATAAGTCTTAGAGTATTTGATGAATGACCACAGATTTATATCTTTCTGATAGCCCTAAGTGTCCTCTATCAAATGAGTCTATGTAGGACAACATTGGTTCAAAACTTATTTCTCCAGAGCAATAAAAGTCCAAAATGACTCCAAAAAACAAAATCTACTGCTTTCTGGCGACCTGACCCACATGCATAGTGGTCGAGTCGGGGCGACTATTAAACCCTGTAGGGGTCCCGATATTCTAGGAAGCAGATTGCTGACAGCTAAAGGACCTTATCTAAATTTTAGATACCTTCAAGTGAATCAAGATTTTGTGTTGTGTTTTTTGAAGGGGTCTAGATCTTTTCTGATAGGGATGTCAACATCCATTTCTAGTACATTTTGTAGATGTCCCATTTGACTTAAGCCTTCATGAAGACCCTTGTCTCTTGGGGAGACAAGCCCGCCTAATAAGGCTTGCGCTGGTTGTTATGACGTCAATTTGGGCTTTATAGAATTGGACACACCCATATCAAACATAAATAATTTAATATGTGACCTATTGTAAAACTGGGGTTGACATGCAATAAACCTACTGTGATCTTTCAGCAATTCTCCATTAAAGTGTTTTTCTCTTCAAATTAGCTACTTAGAACATTGCATGTAAAGGGAAAATAAGAGCCACCTAATGGTGTCCCTTAGTATTCATCATGATAAAGAAACTTGTTTGTTTTTTCCAAGTTGTTTGAAATGTCCATAACTTTAGTCATGGATGGAGTACATACTCATGCCTCTACTTGAGTTAGGGGGGAGGGGTCGCCCTAGGGTTTCCGGAATCATCTTCATTGTCGAGAAACGCTACCCTGTGGACATCCCTTCTGTGGGTATGTAATCCATAATGTTAGACTATTGTGCAATTTAAGAACGTGTATACACGTGATGAGTGAAATGCTGGTATTCATTTCTTAATGGAGTTTCTTAATGAGGTATTAATGGGATATATGTTGCCCTTGTCTGTGTGTGCCTTCTTGCAGGGGAACACTTCCCCAGTGGACTATTGCCAAGTGTGCTTTGTAACCTGTTCATGTCATGATCGAATGTTATGGAGTAAAACTCACAAAGTTGTTTTTCTACGATATACCAAGTATCATATATCTAGAACTTAACAAGTATGGAATTGTGTGAGGGGAGGGCTGCTGTAGGCTGAGGGATGAGCGCGATTAAATCTTTCAGCTCAATGATACCATTTTCCAAATATATTTGATTATCATCAGTTCTTCAGTGTTAGTTTAAGATGGAATGTCAGCAATTATAGGTCTCGTAGAGTTTTAAATTTGATACATTGTAAGTGGTGATACTATATGATAATTGGAGTTATCATAGAACGTGGTTTCATGAGAAAGTACTGTCAGAAAATAACTTGTTGTAACGAATTAGTGTCGTGCAAGGTCGAGTCTTCACTTTTGAATAAACTTGGATAACAAAGCATACATGCATGTGTGTAATGGCATTTCTTTTTAACCTCCCCCCCTAATATCCCCCTAAATGGGTTCCTCGAAATTCTTCCAGGCGTTCAAAATGTGAAAGAATTATTCAAACATTCCATGAAGAGTTAAAGTCGGGATGTCATTTACAAGGGTCACCGGAATGTATGTTTTGATATCAAAATCTTTTTGATGAAAAAGAAATTTATGCAGTCTTTGAGGGAAATAGAGCTGGAAAAGGGGGATGAGATAGCTGAGGCAATATGGTATGGACCAAAAGGTACATGGGAAGGGAAATAATTGGTAAGTAGAAAAAGTAAGGTTCGTGTGAGGTGAGGAAAGAAATATGTAATATCCAGAATACACGAATTTAACGATGGAAAAATAGCTTCCTGCCAGATCTCTCACTCATATTGGTTGTCTTAGCGATTTCATGAATCTTTAGCATCAAATATCTCAGAAATGAGAAGAAACCCAGAAATTCCATTAGTATTTCTGAATTCAGCTCCCATGAATTGACCAAGATCGGCTGGTTTTATCCTAGATGTTCTCGTTCTCTGAAAGTGCAAAACTGTTCTTCATGCAGTGATTAATCCCGCTTGCCCCACATGCAATACATGTATATCAATCATGCTGCCTCCGTCATATTCATTTACATTCTATCCCATCCCCTACCTACCCCTACATAACCTCCATACTCATTCAATAATAGCCACTTTTTACCTCCTTCCTCCTAAAGTTAGGGTTCCAGATATGACCTAGTAGTGGTTGAGCTCGGAGGCACTGGTCATAATAATTATAGTCCCTGCTCAGGTGAGTAGCACACAAGCCTTTGCGACAAGTGTAATGATGTGGAATGAAGTATAAAAAGTGTTCTTCCATATTACCACTATTGTCAATCGCTATAACACACCAGGCCTCACTCACTTTCAACTAATATCTAGCACAAGGTAACAGGTGTGTAAGCCTATTCTGCAAAAATGGTGTTTAGATCCTAAACACAATTCAAAACATATAACTGTAACTATAACATGTTTAATCAAACAAAGTGATTAGCTCAAGTGTTTAGACATGTAGGTCTTTAGGTAAAAACTTTTCTGATAGAATAAAAGTGTTTAATTCCTAAACATGACTGTAGTCATCCCGGCACCTGTCTGACCTATGTGTTTAGGTTTTAAACATGTTTATAACTAAACCATTTTTTTTTTTTGCAGTATACTACTCAAAAGCCACTTATCAAAAATTAGAAGTTGTTACTCATCACTCCACCAGGTAACTTCTATTTGAAAGGTCAATTATTTGTGTGCGTGTTTATTTTGATCAGCAGCCTCATATTATTTCATAGTAGATGTTACATGTACAATGTACAACACATACTGTTGGTTCTGACACACCCCTGTGCCGCAGGTATAAATCAATACAGGTAATTTGTGTCAAACAGGTAAGCACCAATGGCTATTCTCGGTGCGACATGGCTGACAAGCGAAGTCATTGAAAGATTTAACTGTGATTTGAGGCACAACTGACTCAGGGTCATTTCTTTACATGGTAGTGAACCCAGTAGATTCTTAGTTTTTTTCGTATCAAATGCATTCATGGTATTCTCTCTTCTATGGATGTGTAATGCAAATGTACTTGGCGCTATGTTTCAGACCTTTATAATGCAATCCTCTACTGTGCAGATAAGATAGCAAGGCAAACAAAAACAAACAAACACACTCAGAACTATAATGAAGCAAAAGAAAATTGTTTAATTAATAGTCCTTACAAAAATACAGAAAACGAACATGAACTTGCCTTTTAACGCCAGGGACCAATAAAAGATAATTATATTTGATGTGAAAAAAAGCTGTTTAACCGACCCCAAACTATAAAGGCACAGGATTCCCAGAGTTAACAAACTCATAAATCGGCCGACCTCATTCAGCTGATAGCAGCACTCCCCCAGCCAGCACACACCTTTACTGCTATATAGGCTTCCACTAGCTCTACCAGCAGAAAGCAAATATGGTATTCCTATCTCTAGGTCAGATACACAGTGAGGACAGGGTAGGTCAGGTCAAATATATCAGTCTGTGAATGGTGGAGGAAGGCGAAAAGACACCACAGCTCTCATTCAAGGGTCCATTGTGTCACAAGGTAGGTTATAAGATACACAGGTGAGGAATCTCCACACTTCTTTTGAATGGCTTGTATCCATAGTGTAAAATGCTTATCTGGGTATCAATAATCTTATTTGATGGTATTCCCATTTATCAATAATTGTCAGTAGAACCAATAAGGACGTTATTTCCTTAGAATAATGCCCCGTTTGCAAAGGGATAATCTAAGTCATGAAAAGCCTATTCATTTATAAGGGAATACAGAACAGAAATGACCTATACAACTCTTAATGTTTTAGTAAGGGTGTCTACCATAACATGGATAATAACCCAGCAAATTGGTGTCGCTCTGAGTCAATGTGTGTGAGTGCTAACTCGTGCGCTCTACAGAAAAAAAATGAGCCACCTTGTGTCATTGATGACACCGACTGACACATACTGACACATGTGTCATGACGCAGCCCCACCCATGCTCACACATGTGTCATAATGCACACTAACCCATACATGTGTTATGACTCACGGCCTCACCCATACTGACGCATGTGTTATGACATGGCCTCACACATGTTGACGCATGTGTTATAATGCAACCTCACCAGAGCTGACACATGAGTTATGACACATTCTCACACATAATGACACACGTGCCATAACACACACTCACTCACACTCATGCATACTGACATTTCAATATCCCTTTAGAATGGGGGAGGGGGTTCTTTTATTCAAAATCAAATATCATCAATTCATCCTGTTTCCATGTCCTTTTGATTTGTATGGGTATCTTGCATGGTCTTTCTCCATGGTTGATTCTTCATATACCTGTCAAGATATAAAACAGACAACAGACATGAACATTCAATAAAGCATAGCATAAAATCATTTTCAGTACCACATAATTCTACACACCTGAATCTCCCAGAGTGATCCTTTTTTTAACAACAGTGGGTGGTGGATTTTCAAAGGGTTGAAATAAATTCCCCACCCCTTGAGAGGGTCAACATTTTTTGCCCCCCCCCCCAGGACCTGAATATTGTGTGCAATTGCACCCTTTTAACCTATAGAGACACACAGTTTTTTTCACTAAAAAGAAGTAAAATAACTTTGCCCTCCCTAGAAGGGTTGAATTTTTTTTTGAAAAACCATGCGTGAACATGTCCATTTAGCCTATAGTAATGCACAGATAAGAGGCTGAAAAAAATTTACCCCCCCCTGTCAAACCCACCAGCCCCCCTGTTGTTATAAAAATATCACTCCCTTATGTGCCATGAGATAGAAATGGAGTAAAATGTACCGCATTCTCAACCCATCCAGCCTGGAAATTACCAACATGAAATGTGCTATCAACCAGGAATTTATAGATTAAGAAAAAGACAATATGTGCTCATGTGCTTCTGTAGAACTGCAGGTCTTCTGGAATTCCAATAAGAATCTGTACTAAGACAGTAAGACTACTCACCATGTATGTGAGATCCTTGCCTCCTGTGCCTGTGTGTTGTGAAATCCAAGTTACAAATGCTGAGATCAAAGGAACTAGGAAAAGGATGGAAAACTGAAATGGACCAATCAGGGGCTAAGAATTTGAAATTGACCAATCAGAATTCATGGAACTTGTAGGATGTGTCACTGTGAGTGAGTGTGCATCACAATGTGTGAGAACTGACATCGAGTGACGCATGGTCATGCACACACCATAGAGGAAGTACCAGGTTGTGTCACTGTAAGTCAGCTTGCGTCATAATGTGTGAGTACTGACACAGAGTGACACATATTCACACACGTGTCAGAACCTATCATGTTTGGATCAAATGCAGCATACTGCCCCTATTATCATCCAATGCACAATCTTAATTTTCCTTATATCAAGAGTTCTTACACATGTTTCTTGAATACATGCCACCTTCTTGATCACTGTGCATCAAACTATTGATCATTTATGAAACCAAGATAAATCTGTGCCTCAATACTACATGAGATGTTGATGATTCCAATTCAGTGTTAAGTCCCATAGACAAATGAAACTACCTTTTAATATGCCAAAGCCAAATTAATCTTTTCAGGTATCATTAGATTCCCTACATACATATCAATGCATATCACCTATAAACACATTGATTCATTAGGCAATATTAGTTGAATCAGCATTTATCTGATTTCCCCCTGCCCCAAAGTACACACATACACCAAATTTAGTGTATCGTAGGATATCGTAACTCGTGGCCTACGGCCACTCGTTACGATACCCTGAATTTGGTGCCCGCTTGCCCATTCAATACTGTTTTTATTAATCAATAAATAATCAGTAGAATATCAATAAAAACAAGTTGAAAACAAAAATCCTTCCCCGCGACTCAAAGCCTGCCAAAATGTGTGTACACATGGTGACCATCTACCTCTAGCAGCTGAGCGCAATGTGCTAACCACTAGACCACTGGGTCTCACACCTCGGCGTCCGGCTTGGCTCGGTTTGGTTTGAACATGTCCCGCAGTTGTCGCGGTTATGGCAGCAGCAGCGACAAAGCCGGGGGGGTCACAACCAGGACTCCAGGGTGTTTTCACACTTTGAATGTATAGTAGTTATGTGAGTACCCTCCCCGGGCTTTGTATCATATCAAGACCTGGTTCTAACCAAGCATCTCTCGTCAGTCCCTGTGGCGCACTGCATAGGGAGTTGGATATGGGATCAGGAGACCCCTACCCTGGCAATGAAAATTTCGTGGGTTTTAACATGTGACATGTGACATGTGACATGTAAGAAGTGCTGATATCCAGGATATCAGAATAGGAATATCCAGAAAAAGCACCCAAAATCACGGAGGTTGTGTAATAATAATATGATATCAGATTATGATACATCTCCATAATTTCAATTATCAGTCGAACCAACATAGATCTATGAAATATGTTTTCTTTTTTATATATATAACAAAAATACCCTTTGATTTGTGACACACTTCAAATTGTGTAGCACTGTGCAACGTCAAAGAAAGACGGAGACCAAACACTGGTCAATCATCCCTAAATTGAGGGTGCTGAATCTGAAATGAGGTTAAAGAATTCCCCTTAATTGGCTCTCAGTTTTGAGATATTCATAGGGTGCCATATAATTATGCTGAAAACCCTTGCTGGCATTGTGTTCACCTGCATAGCATAATCAATTGAAGTACAATGCCATTCTTTTGTATGCCTGACATTTGGCTGGGTAACATCAATAGCATTAACACTGCTGGAAACCAGATGTCACCCAATGATGGCTGCTAGCCCTACACAATCCCATGCGTTGGAACCAATTTTATTGATTATTTTGAGACCAGCCTGCTCACACTTCATATGTACTAGTAGTTTGGGTATTCCACAACTAAGAGTACATTGTTGAGGGGTCGGTATGTATACATGTGTTTTCACACCACACTCAGTTCATCAAGCGTATACTACATAGGCTACTAGCGTCAGTCTTGAAATTTCCCCTGGTCTACAGGGGCAGACATTGGCGACATATGTCAGTGAAAATGTGTATCAGAGAGCAGGAGGTGACTTGATAATCAGCAGCCTACCATACTCTGATTACAGTGCATTTTAATTAGGCGAATGTCAACACTGTGGCCATTTATGTGACCACTTTTAAGGTAGAAGCTGTTAATCTAATTAGGGATTGCCCATCAGGTGGCCTAAGTAGGTTTTAATAAGCCAGATGCCCTCACTTAACATCCCAATTCTGCCCCTTCACCCATGTGAATCCAGTCACTGTTCAGCTCACATACAATCATGTAAAGGTCTAAATAACACTTTTTTCCTATCAATACATTCTATTGATATTACTATGACAGGTTTGTCAAGATGTTTTCTCTTTGTATCTCAATTTTCTTAGAGATCAGAGCATATCTTCTGCAACAAAAGGGTCTGATTGTAAGAGGTGTAATTTCTCCCATACTAATCCTATGGCAGCCTGAGGGTGGAGCCCAGGAGCTTAATTCAAAACATCCTGGGATCGCAACCCCAGCGATCTTAGTGTAGGCACATATCATAAGACCTGGCCGGTCTACCCTATCTAATGCAGTGGTTGCAGGCCTATCAGGAATAGCAAGTCCTGGGATCACTTCACTATTCCTTTCACTAAGATCACTGTGATCTTAGTGAAAGAATTGCATAGTGGTTTCACCTGCATGAGTACAAGAGCACTTACAGGGAACACTCCTGATCGAAAGAGTGAATAGCCTGCTGCATACATATAGAGGGGAGGGAGGACATTTGCTGAGTGTCCTTGAGGGCTCTTACACTGTTAATTTGGTGTTTAGCAACCAAACACCAGTGTTTAGCAACCAAACACCAGTGTTTAGGATCTAAACACATAGCTAAACACATTCTTGTCCCACTTTTTTAAACATATTTTTTGGTTAAATGCATTTAACTTTAAACATGTTTAGAACTTTTCTATAATAAAAAAAAACGCGTATAAGGCGCACCCCCAACTCAAGGCAATGTCCCTCCCACGTATAAGACCCAGCAGCATTTTGTTTGGCATAGAAGACGCGCCTTCTATGCGAGAGATTACGGTAGGAGGAGTGGGCAGGGAGGTAGGGAGGGTCCCTGGAGGCTTGGACACAAGAGGAGAGGTAGGAGGAGTGGGTAGGGTGGTAGGGACGGTCCCTGGAGGCATGTACATGGAGGGGAGGTAGGAGAAATGGGTAGGATGGTAGGGAGAGTCCCTGGAGGCTTGTACACGAGAGAAGAGGTAGGAGGAGTGGGTAGGGAGGTAGGGACGGTCCCTGGAGGCTTGTACACGTAAGGAGAGGTAGGAAGAGTGGGTAGGGAGGCAGGGGGGGTCCCTGGAGGCTTGGACACGGGAGGAGGGGTAGGCCACCCATACCTCCCTATACCCCCTCCTCCCATGCATCATGCCCCTTAGGTAAAAAAAAAAACAGGAAAAACAACAAACCACAAAAAACTACTGAGTCATCGGGAAACTGGTTGATATACAACTATAAAAACAAGGATACTATCCTTTTACTCATTTCATACATATTATACTTATCTGCTTATGATTCTTATTAGATGGCTAAACACCTGATGTTTATCTTTCCAATACATGTTTAAGACTAAACACATAGAGACTGGATGTGTTTAAACTCAAACACCTAAACACTATGGTGTGTAAGTGTTTAGGTGTGTGAGAAGTAGGTGTGTAGTTTTCAGGATAATAAGTGTTTAGAATCTGATGGTGTTTAGCTGTAAGTGTTTGAATATCATAGATGTGTAGGAACCACACACCATGTAGATAATGTGGTATGTATAAACACACACCTCTTTTGCAGTGTAGGGCTACTCATGCGTTAAGTGCACTGTAAGGTAATTCTTCCCTTCTCTCTCTTTGTCCTGTGGGAAGGGCACAATGCTTCTAATAGGCAAGCATAAATCATACATTCATGGGAACAACTCTTGAATACTGTACGGGGGTCAACTGCACCCTGTGCTCTCTTGTTAGCCCATGTGGGGACGGGGAACGATGGTATAAACACTGTTGTGAAGAAGAGTGACTCCACAGCTATTCCTTTATTTTGGGACTCTTACCCCTGTGCCCAGTCAGTACTTCTTGGAATATAGTAGGAGGGCTGAGGCTAAGATCGATGCGATCTTAGTGCTGGCTAGAAAATGTGAACGCAGTCTGACCTTAAAGGGGCCCTGGCACAGAGAATGCATGCCCGCATTAAAAGGTCACGTGACCACCCGTTGACCAATCAGATTGTCGCAAAAATTTTCGCTGGGTCCCACGGATTTGTCCACGATCTTTTGGTAGGTACCCATGTTGAAATTAGCCATGCCAGGGCCCCTTTAAGATCGCTTAATAGAATAATTCCTAAGATCGCTGGGGTTGCGATCCCAGGATGTTTTGAATTAACCTCCAGGCTTGCCCTCCTAGACATACTGTGCCCCTAGTAGATGGGAAGTGTACTAGCTTAGTGAAATGAGTGCACGGCACTATAATCTTTGAGCAAAAGAAGTGGTTCAATTCCTGATGGTTTGTCAGTTTAGAATGGTGAGATATTCGCAATGAGTGATCTCATTATTTCATAAACTTAGTTCATGTCCAATAGATTGGAATTTCCACCATTGAGTGTTCCTCACACAATGATTACAATCTCCAATATAATTAATCATATGAGCTACAGGCATATCATAACCAAACACTATCTGACTTTGAATACTGTTATTAATGAGTGTTTCTCCTTATTCCTACAGATAAGTATGATGCCAAACATCCGCCAAGGTCTGCTCCTATGTGTAGCTTTCCTGTTTGCCCTCTTCATCATGGTACAACGTCAAAAATCACTAACATCATTGAGAGCTAGAATGACACCTGAGCAATGGAAAGATCCTATACTGAAAAGTTGGTTCTCTTTTGTTCCCGCAAATATCAAATGGTGTGAGGTACTTTTTGAACCTACAGAGGAGAAGGTATATCCACCAATGTACCACAAATATATATCTGCTTTTAACCAGGCCTTTTGGCAAGCACGGCCACTTCTCACCATCCCTGAAGGACATACTGGTGACGGAGTTCATGAAGAATATTTAACTTTTTCCCACTTGGCAAATCTCAGTTTTGTAAAAACCATTTGTGAAACAGGATTTAATGGTGGTCACAGTACATTCAACTACTTGACAAGCAATCCAAAAGCTCATGTGTACTCCTTTGATCTTGGGATCCATGAATACTCCAGACCAATGGCAGACTTTCTTTACAAGACCTTCAATGGACGACTGAATGTAACATGGGGTGACTCTACAATCACTGTACCTGCATTTCAAAAAAAGAACCCCAGTATCAAATGTGATCTGGTTATTGTGGATGGTGGACATGCTTACCCTGTGGCTAAAGGGGATATAAGAAACTTGCGGTCAATGGCAAATAAAGAGAAACATCTGCTATTGCTAGATGATTATCCTCGGAATAAGGCTGATGATGTTAAGACCATTTGGTTGGAGGAGTTAAAGGCTGGACAGGTGGAAGAGTATTGGAAGTGCCAATTCTACTACACCAGAGTTAAAGGATTTACTGTGGGAAGATATATTGGACTGTAATATAATTGTGATGAAGAAATTTGTCGTAAATATAGCTTGTGATTATTTATTATATGCTAATATATTAAGAAGTGAAAATTCTGGGGTAAATTAACCAGAGATATTAGGAGTCAAATTGACAAAGAAGCACCAATGAAGTGTTTCATTTTCGGAAACCTTGTCAATTCATATCAAATACTTCATATCAAATACCTTCAAGTTGCCTTTTATCAATGTAATTATATAGACATTATTCTGGTACGTTTTTCTACCTCCAATATTTACCATGTATAACCGAGAATTCATAAATCCTTGATATCCCTCTACAGTATTTTAACATTCAGATGGAAATTTTAAACTAAATTTTATTACCATTTACTCAGTGCTGGTATACATCAAGGCCTGTAGGACACACAAGGCCACCAGCAATTACATTCATCATTTAGTTTGGTCACACAGAACCGGTGTAAGTATACATGTACAAATGCTCAGCTGGGGCACTTTGGCTATATATGTTTATTTCTTGATGCCACAGAATTTGTGTCCTGCATAATCAAACATTATATTGCACTTGATATTGTGAAAATATATCATAATGGTTGCCCGAACAAATTATGCTATCCTTGTTTTCATCTCACATCATATCATGTTGTACGGCCTTAATGCAATGTGTACTGATTAGATACTAATGGAATATAGCATAAATATGACAGCCCAAGGTTTGTATATTGACGAATATAACACAAGCCGGAGGCGAGTGCAATATCGTCAATATACAAACCGTGGTCTGTCATATTTATGTTATATTTTGTTTATACCACCTTTTCCTCCATTTTGTATTAATTTCTTACCTGATATCCACAGAATAAAGGAAGGAGAAGACATTTTGTAAGTGCAAGTGATACTCCCCGGGTCGCTCTGCGCGAAGCCATTGTTATTGTTCCTGGCCGGGAGCGGTACTGCTGTTTTTACACACACTTTTTGTATGGAATCCAACCATGACAAGTCTCCATATTAAAATATACACATCCTTAGATAGTCTATATGTTCCCTCCATGCTTATTATATCCAATATATTCAAAATAAAGAAGAATCCAATGATTTTTCCATCGTAAGTCAGGCCATTCTATGCATCTTCTTCAACTGCGCATGTTGACCTACATCCACATCCGGACCACTGACACACTTTTGTCAGACAAGGAGGCAGCCGCAAATGGCGGACCACGACTCGCTTACGATGGAAAAATCATTGGATTCATCTTTATTTTGAATATATTGGACATAATAAGAATGGAGGGATCATATAGACTATCTAAGGATGTTTTAATATGGAGACTTGTCATGGTTGAATTCCATACGAAAAGTGTGTGTAAACACAGCAGTACCGCTAGCGGGTAGGTGCCACAGGATTCTTATATATATTAACAGTTCAGTGTGGCGCTATGGCTAACGTCCTCGCCAACCAGCACTGCGGCCGGGGTTCAATACTCCTACGAGTTGGGACGATATTTCACATTGAAACAATGGCGAGACTGAATTTGTATGTCTCAACACTCTCCCAAAATATTCTAAGTCCAACTTGACCTCGAAAAAGTATATCCAAAAATCCCGAAAATGAATATGTGCGTATATGCTCTCATAATGCACTGGTAGGAGAGGGCATAACAGTAAGGGAGGTGGTAGAATAGTGGTATAAAGCCATAGAATAAACTGCCATCTAGTGGTATGATAAAAACGTGATTTACCGTTTTTCTAACCTGTTGCACCATGTACTTGCTATGCTCCCTATTATTATCCTATCCACTTCAATGATTGATGTATGTTTGAAATCTGGCCAGCAAAACTAAATAACACATCAAATATTTATTGTGTATTGCTGTAACCATGAGCGATTGTTGTCTAAATATTCCACAAAAAACATGTGACTGCAAATTAGTGTTTATATTTCTATATAATATTATCGGGGGCTTTGCCCCCAAACCCCTTTCACACTTTTTCTTCTATCAAGCATACAAGAAGGTCTGATTGCATCTCTCCTCCACCCCCAACCACAGGTCCAGCTACCTAGAGGGAAAGGGGGAATTACGAGGCCGCTCTCGCTAAGCGGTAAATTGCTTTTTGCAGTCACAACCTATACGGCACTAGCACATTGCTAGTACAGGGGAAAATCAGCTAGGTGGTTCATGTAGTCGGGGGCTAGATCAACATTTGGCCTCTTTGTATAATTTAGTTTGATGGTCTCTTCTTCATTTACTAACTGTAGCTATTCTCTAAAATTTATATCTTTGTATAGCAAATACCTTCAACTTTAACTTGATAAGCTTAGTATACATCTAATAATTTAAATACAAGAGAAATTAAACTTTGATATCAATAAGACATCACATTTCACCCAGATTAAGTACACCCAGGCCATTGTCTCCCTATCAAGCTAACCCACTCTCTTGACACCTGAGACAATGGGGAGGTACCTAGGGTAATAAAGAAAAGGGCGGCTGCAGCTTATCAGCCTTATCAATGACCATTGTTCTGCAGTGGATGAGGGTGGAGATAAGAGATTACCCAGAATTCTCTGATAAAATCCAAGATGGCGTCGGGGCTAAGAACAAATATGGCGACCCCCATACAGGAATAGATATCTGCCCTATATACATTGCAGTACATTTGTAGTTCTACCTACACACGGGGATGCGCCAGTCACTCACATTTACACGTACACACTGAGTCCAGTTCTGATGGAGACCAGCATTTGCTGCCTTACCATGAACACCATGCATTAAGACTCTGTACAGTGACACTACAATATGCTGGAATAAATGTATACATTTACTGCTAACTGATACAAAGTCTTGCCAAATCGATCATACATGATTATGCCTTGACGATAATAGAGATGATCAGAATATAGCATTAGCGTGGGACCAATTGGGTCTGGCGATAATCCTAACACCAGTTCAGTTTTGTATCTGTTTTTTTCTTTAAGTGTATAGTCAGCCATTGATCCATTACATTGTACTCTTATCCCTGCAAACACAATCCTGAGATGTACTCGAGCCATTCTCCTGTCATGACTTGTGATGCCTCTAAGAATTGTACACGTTAACTTCATGAGATTTTGACTCGTGATTTCCACAGGAAAAGAACATGTTCATAATTCTCAAGAATCTCCTGTTTTTTTTCTCATTTCATGGCACATACCCCAGATTTACCCCAGTTAAACATGTTCCTTTTTTGGGAATAACACAAGCTATAGATACATGTTTTGACTTATGATTCTCACAAGAATCCACTGCTTCATAAGAATGCTCTATTCCTGGGGTTAACTTAAGGTACAAACTTGTGTTATCACTTGTGATCCACTTGAGAATGCACTTGTTCAATTCCCGAGAATAACTCAAGATGTTTACTTATATTTTCTCCCTGAGTATCCACAGTGTTATCAGAACATTTGATTCTCGAGTTTTGCTTAGAAGGAACATATCTAATTCCTGGGAACAACTTGAGATCTAAATTTGTGTCACAACTTGTGATTGCCATAAGAATCTATCCAGTTAGTTCCCAGGGATAACTTAAGATGTAAACTTGTGATCCCCACAAGAATGCACTGGCTCATGAGAACATGTCTAGTTCCATGGAACAACTTGCGATCTTAACTTGTGTCATGATTCATGATTGCTACAAGAGTTAACTCAGTTACTTCACAGGAATGACTCAAGATGTCATGAATTGTGATCCCCACAGGAATCCACTGCTTCATGAGAACATGTTTAGTGTAGATGAATAACTTGAGATGTAAACTGGTGTAATGACTTGTGAATGCCCTGAGAATCCACTCAGTTCATTCCCAGGAATAATCCAAGAAATCTACATGTGTCATGACATGTGATATCCACAAGAATCTACCAGTTCATGAGAATGTTCATATCTAGAGTCAGGCTTGTAGGGATTATAGTGTATGGCCTATCAGTTTGTTAGAAATAATGCCTAGAGGTGCATCTGTAAAGGGCTGCTCCACTGCGACGGATGGACCATCCGTCTCCCTTCATCCGTCATTTTCTCCATAGAAATCAATGATAAATATGACGGATGAAACCCACGGATGGTCCATCCATCAGCAGTGGATGCACCCCTTAAGACCGCTTTTGTCATTCGTGTAAATCAAATCATTCTGTGGCCGTATTATGTTGGGGTTGCCAAAGTGCCTATCATGATGTCCATGTCTCCCTTTGATAAAAGTGGCATGTCGATGTGTCCATGGACAGTTGTCTCCTTCTGCTAGAAGTTACTGATTTACATAAGCTGTGGTGTCACCCACAATAACTGTACAGTATTGAGAATGCTGTAGCCCTGCTCTACGCATGTAGGGTGAATGATAGCAAATACTGCATGGCCATACTACTTTTCAATGATAAATCTCCGCCCTTTCTTTCCACAAACTGGGACAGGAAAGCACGACTTATTCTCAAATTCATCAACCAGAAATGTGTCTAGGGTATAATGATCTCCAGAAAAAAGCACATCCTATGTCCCATACAATGATCAGTGGGGAACTAAAACAACTTTGAAGATGCAGAACTATTGTATCATTTGTCTGGATACATGTTATGGAGTGTTCATCTTGAGACAAGCCAGACTTCATTCCTCCTGTTGTGGAGCTGATATGGGCCGCTGTAACAGCAGTGGTACTGGGTGGCCAGGTAGTGATCATCTACTGATAAGGTCTGTGTCAGCACCTTGGCTTGTGTATACCAATCTTGTGGTGAAGCCATTCCACCAAAACGCCTGAAATGTACTTGATAGTTTTAAATTTTCAAAAACTACGGTAATAAGTTTGAATTGATAAACCAGGTCAATTTAATCAAGGGAGTGATCATTTTTAACAACAGGGGGGAGGGGCTGGTGGGTTTTTGACCCCCCCTCCCCCCATAAGGGACGAAAATCGTGCACAAACGTGCCCTTTTAACCTATAATAACTCGCTGGGTTTTCCACTGAAAACAGGTGGAATTTTTTTGACCCCCCTAAGAGGGGTTGAAAAAATTCTGATCCCCCTATCAAACCCACCAGTCCCCCCTGTTGTTAAAAAATGATCACTCCTTTAATAGGCATGGCAGTGAAGAATAATGCATATATAATTCTTTTGTACAGATTAAATTAGGGTAAGAAAGAAAATGCAAATGCATCAACACAATCCTTCAATCAACTGTAAATGTATTTGCTATTTTCTAGCAGATTTCACCTGGCAAAGACCGTCATTGGTGGCCAGCGTTCCAATACGATGCCCGGATGTGCACCTTGTGGCGGCGGCCATACACAAACAGTGCCGCCCCCAGTGGCAGGTGCTGTACCTAGGTAGAATGAGACGCTGATGGAATCGTTGTGGGCAGCCACCCTCCACACAACAGGGGCTGTCATCGGAATCTTCTCCCCTGAAGCAGTGTATGATTATTATAAATATCAAGGCATGTAAAAGAAGAGGAAATAAAGAGAGCATTCTCCCTGATGCCTAAGTACTTTGATTCCTATATTCTGGGACCAATCCAATCAGTATTCATCATAAATGCAGGTTTAAAATGGGTATGAAACAAAATCATCACCTTAAAAAGATACCATTTCCTTCTGAGGCTTTAATAGGCCTATCTAATTTTGACTTGTGGATACATGCATAATCAATCTACAACTTGATTGCAAACATAAACCACGAATACTAAGTTATCTTAGTCACTTTAGCAATGTTCTATTACTCTGCACCAAATACTAATTTTAGCTCGCCTATGAATCGTTGAGAAGACGTGCGGTCGTTTCACTACCACAGACCTTAAAGCTGTAAAGATTTCCTGTTCGCAGGAAAGTTCTCCTCCAGGGCTCAGCCCTGGAGGAGAACTTTCCTTTAAATATCGCATATGATTCGTACCTTCGTTTGGCGCTACATGTATAATTATGGTAATATCTACTTTGTGGGGGGAGGGGGGTAAGGTAACGCCTATGTAAAGTTTTAAGTAAAATAGTTACCCCTGTCATTATGTCCAGAAATGTAGTTGAAAAGCCGTGCAAAACCTTTGTCACGCCCATGGCACACTCCTTGTAGAGTCGTTGTCACCCACAGTGTCTCTGAGTATGCTCTCACTTCATGACCCTGCCAAAAGAATGTAGAAAAAGTATATAATTATACAGAACCCTTTAATGTTGGGCTCAGGAAGTACCATCTATTGAAAAGGCCTAATAATGGACCAGTGTGAGCCTATTCCCATGATTTCTGTGTTAAGCAAATTGAAACTGATTGACAACATAACATTTTAATAAATGTATAGATACATTGCTTTTAGCCATAATACCTACATGTTTTTTTTTTCTCTTTTTTTATGTCTCACATTGATGACACAATCAATGATCAAGACAGTGCAATCGTGATCATCATCACTCAAAATTATATGCAATGTAAACATGTTCATGTGACCCTCGGTTCAATGGTGGAATGCCTGTATTGTAGTGTAAGATTGAGAATGGTATAGGATTGTATGGATCATGTTAGAACATTCTAGAATAGTGTAGCATAAGCTTGCTTGTGTGTGGTTCATGGTGATGTTAGTAGAATGTTCTGGAAATATATAGAACACCATGGTATGTGTAGGATCCATCCTTTGTCTTCCCCATAATACAAGAACTTTCTAGAATTACTAAGGCTATGATTTATAAGGGCCTCCTTCTGGTTCCCCATTCATTCAACAACACTAAGTCAGACCTGACACATGGACATTATTGGATTACTTGCTGACATTGGACTTTGTACCTGAGGACTATAGGAGGCAATATTCTTTGTATAGGTTACATCAAGGTTATACATGTACACAGGTTACATCAAGGTTATACATGTACACAGGTTACATCAAGGACACTGTACCTACTACATGTTAAAGACTATATCACCTGTGGATTATATTGTGCTACTGTGACATCTATAGGAAATAAGCATCTACCAGTGGGATTAGATCTCCTATGGACAATTTCTGTGTGACTGCAGGGCATTTATCAACTCTGTGAGAGTACTTATGCACCTGTACCCTGCTGTTGTGTGGATTAAGGAATAAACAGTAGTAAGTTTAACTTGTCACAAGGACTTTGACTCAATTCATTGGCTTTGGCCACTACATGTATCAAAGCCACTAGCTGTCTAATCCGGTACATATTTACTTGTATTCGTAACTCTGTGCTCCAATGGCATAACTGGAGATCTGTCCAATATTACATATGTAATGCTGGAATTATACAACACGTACAATAAGATAAGCCCCCCCCCCCCTGTATTCAACACTCAACTTTACACTTGTACTTACATTGTATCTGGCTTTTACTATGTAGGATGGAGTGACAACCATTGTGCAGAGCCCTATTGTCACACTATATTTGTAATTTATTAACCAGTCGTATAGGAACAACTGGAGTCAGCTGAACCTACCTCACACATGTAGGGAGCTGCTTATAAAGTACAACGATCCCACATGTTACTACACGTTCTTCTTGACTTACTGTATGGTAAAGCAGCCCATTCCATGTACACATTATACTGTATACCAGCCCTCCACAGAGTCAGATATATCTGAGGCAAATGCCTCTTCAGGAAAAGGGGACAAAGGGGACGAATGCAGTCTCTTTATTCCATGTGTAAAAAACTTGTTTACATAGACACTATCTGTTTCAGGGGGAAAACCTGATAAAATAGGAATCTGTATGTACATATTTGTACATATGTATGGCTCAAAAACATGACCTGTAAACCTCCCCCAATGAGCAGCCCTGTCCTCTATCTGCATGCCCAAAGAAATTTTTGAGGGTGTAGACTTGAAAAGGTGCATTCTAATGCATTCTATTTGAACAAATATGAATTCTAAAGTATGTACAATTTAAGATAAGAAATCAGTTTTTATTTTTAAGATTATTGAGGGATAGGGAACATGTCTTCCCTTCACAAACAAGAAATCCCTTGAAGAGATCTACCAGAAATATTCTATACTGGTGTATCTATGAACACCATATTAAACTGAAAATTCAGATTAAGCTTCTAGTATTTTGAAGTTTGAGGGGTTGGGGGCTGGACCACCGAGAAAATTTTGAACCCCCTCCCCAAGAACATTGTGAAACTCATTTTTGATACAATGCATTTTCATTGCATCCTTAGGCAAAAGTATAAAAAAAATCTATCATTTGGCTTCTATTCTAGAAGCCAAATGATGCATTATGGTGCTTTCTGCGGATAAATACCCTCCACCACTAATATTACTGTTCTCTGGGGTTAAATACCTGTGGCAGTCACTGCTTATCTGACCAAAGCAGTCACGTGTTTCTTTTTTCTCTTTTTTTTTAACTCAAAAAAGTAGGAGTATAAGAGCAGTTTTACCCAAAATATAAGAACATAAGAGGAGTCCTAGCAAAAAATAGGAGAAATTGGGAAAAAAATAGGAAAAATAAGAATTTTTGCCAAAAAAATGGGAAAATAGGAATCGCTTGACAGCCTGCAAGATACATAATTATATACAGATTGGTAGTCGATGGCTATTGGTCAAACTCTAAGGGCTTCCCTAGCCCACTTAAAAGGGTCTATTTCTCCTCTTTCCTATCCCCTCGGGATGTGTGTGGTGCACATATGCGCGGGCACTGACAGATTCCCCTGTGAGATTGTGTAATGTAGTTCTCGCCATGAATTTGACCTTAGCTGTCGAAATGGCGTTAAACATCTATTACTCACTCACTCACTCACTCAAACTCTAAACTTTTTTGATGGCCCACACTCACCAAGAAGCAGAGGAAGCAGTCTATGTTTGATTATTTAACAGTGGGAGTTTTGTGGATTTTCGCCCACGCATGTCGAAAATCATTTGGACCCCCTTTCATTCTATAAAGTAACGCACAATTTTTTTTCCTGAAAGGGATTAATCTTTTCTACCCCCCCCCCCACGAGCATGCAGTCTAAACCTTCTTTGGTCACCTCAAAGCGCCAACCCGCCCACCACTCCCTTAAATCCACATAGAGTATGTAAAGAGTATAGTCCTTGTAACATTAAATTTTGATGGTTTGTCGATGTAGGCCTAATAGCTGTGGGTAAACAAAAAGCCCAATAAAATCTATATGACATGCATGCCCCTGCATGTTGTCCATAGTGCACAAAAAGGGAGCCTCATAGGAATGAATTTAGTGACACACATTTATTAATATCCTACACAATGGGAAGAACCACCAGTCAGGAGCAGGGTGGCAGCAGGACGTTTCTCCTACACAGAGTCATTGATTCATGGCAATATCCTGACTCAGTAACGCCATCTGGTGGTCATGGAGGAAGCTAATATCACCAATATCATGCACAGTTATGATCACAAATATGGTTACAATTGTACATGTATTTACCTTTTTACTCAAAATTATGATTTGATATGGCACCTACCCCACCAGTCGGTAGAAAACAACTCTAACTTTATTCTGGTATGCTGACTGGAGCTGCAGAATAGAGTAATTTAAGTTCATTGTTTTAACACTAGGTGACAGGTCAGAGTTGTGATTCCATATGGTAGTCCAGTCTGGGCATGGAGCTATCTATACATGTACTACAAAGCCATATCAAGAGGCGAATAAACGATCAATTACATTGAGGCCGAGATTTAAAAAAAAGGAAAGATAGTAATTAGTTTTTTTTTAAAAAACTTAATTGAAACCATGATACCAACTTGGGGCTTAAGTCATGGCAGATATATGAAGATACATTTTTATCTCTGGTCATGGGAACCAACCTAATTTATTCTGAGTTGTGGAGTTGGGGGTGGGTTGTAATTTCCCCTCTGTGTCTCAAATCAAAACCCTTTGTCAATAATATATTAATTTGAATTTTAGGCACAAAATATAGCCTCTGAGGACACGTTCTTCTTTGTGCCTTTGTGATATTCTGGATAAGCTATGGTCCAGGGGTCTTATAGTCTAGGACACCTGACCAGACTCGGGCACCAGTCTCTGGTCAGGTGCCCTAGACCAGTATAGAGACTGGTGCCCAAGTCTAGGGGTCTTGTCGTTTACAACTGACTTTGAGTGGAGAAATACAGAAATAGAAATATATATTTTTGGTTCATATAGCAATTTTAGCATTAGAAATATACATCTTCCATTGCAATCAACATGAACGTAGAAACAGTGAAAATTGTGTAAAGTTTAGGGAGTGGTCATTATTTATGAACAGGGGGGGGAGGGTGGGTTTGAGGGGGGGGCGTAAAATTTTCAGACCCCTCCTGAGGGGGGGGCTAAAAAAATTTTGACCCCTCTTGAGGGGGGGGGCTAAAAAAATTCACCCTCTTTTTAGCAAAAAAGCCCGCGCGCTACTATAGATCAAAGAGGGGCGCGAAAACTCTCCGTGCCTCTGGCTGGGGGGGCGCAAAAAATTTTGACTGCCGTCGAGGGGGGGCGTAAAAAATTTCCGCGCGTCCGCGCGAAAACCCACCACCCCCCCCCTGTTGATAAATAATGACCACTCCCTTAGTTATCAACGACGAAATATAGAACATAGTTTCATTAGTATTCACAGAAGGACAATTTGAGTGTTTCTTGAACGCTCAATTAACTGATACATTTACTGGTAACATAACCCTAGGCCCTACAGCTAAAACGAAAATTTAGAACATGTCACTAAGATTTAGGAGCCAAATATTTGAAGAATTGTTCGGGAAAACGAGTCAACACAGGACGGGACATGATATCATGCGTAGGTCTAGTAGTAGTAGAGTATCAGGTTTCAGGGCTCCTGAGGAAACTGGCTTTGCAATAGCCCTGCTATATAGCACTACTCGTGTAATTTACGTCATTCTTACGTGAAAACTGATCATTTTTATGTAAAAAAGACATCATTTGGATGAGTTGTGCTAGCAGGGAGTGGACTACTCAACTATTCTAACATTTCTTTTTCCTTGTCTATTGTGATAAATATGACTGGTTTAACACAACTTCTGAATAAGGGAGTGGTCATTTTTTAACAACAGGGGGGTTCGGTGAAATTCCGCACATGCGTGACGAAAAATTTTCCGTCCCTCCCCCCTCCGAGGGGTCTGAACTTTTTCCTTCCCCCCTGTTATTCTACAGTCGCACACAGGCTTTTTCGCTGAATGCGAAATTATTTTTGACCATTTTTTTTTTGCCCCCCCGCAAACCCACCAACCCCCCCCCCCCCCGTTGTTAAAAAATGACCGCTCCCTAAAAGAAAACGAACTTTCGATTTTGTGACTGTTAGACAAGAAATACACCAACCCGCCCATCACTCCCTTAATCCACATTTACTACTGTGTTCACTAAGGTAGATTTATACAAATTCTGAAAAAAAAGTTTCCATTTTGTGTGTGTTAAACAAGAATACAGATGCATGCTGGAGATAGGCCTACTATGTTATCCGGCTCATTTTACATGCTGCTTCGCGCTCCAGCAACGAACAGCGGGAAGAGAACGCCATCTGGTGCATCAGGTAGACACTAAAGTGTCTGGGGCGACATGCCAATACCATCAGCAGCCAGTTGGCAGCAACCCTACCTTACATATTCATAAATTTGCCCTTCGCCTATTTTTTTTTTTATTTATTTTTTGGTGGTGAGCGTAATAATACCCTTTGTTAGCCTAACTTATACAGGAAAATGCATGACCTATGTGTGATTTACTATGGACAAACACTCTAGACTAATTAAGAGCAAAAGGAATTAAACAATTATTTCAATTGAAACCATAATATATCAAAATGGTGTTCATCAAACACCTCTTTTCTTTAAAAGACACCTGTATATATACAGGTGTCTTTTAAAGAAAAGAGGTGTTTGATGAACACCATTTTGATATATTATAGTTTCAATTGAAATAATTGTTCATATATGAACTTCAAAATTACAGGGTATATTGTCATTTTCCATGTAGGCCTAGTGGAAATTTCTATGGCACCGTACCAGTTCCAAGATGATTATTGAAATTTAGAAAAACACGAATTTGGCCATATCTCATTTGCATCTCAAATGCAGTTAAACCAACGAATGGCTGCATTAGGCCTAGTAGTGGTATGGGACACACATCTAACCCCAAGGTGCGCTATATCCCTATGAATGCAGCCCTGTCGAGTTTAGGGTGAGTAACTCACCATACATCACCATATATGTCTGCATCCTGAGATAGGCCTTCCTCTAGTGAGGGGTAGGCTCATTGCACTGTGGGCACCTGCTGATGTCCACAACTAGGGTTTGTACACTGCACCATTGTGCACAAAATATAGAAAATCCAGAAGACAAACCACTTCATTGAACTGCCAGCTATGCCTGCCCGCCTGCTACCTGCAGTGAGTGATTGACTGCACACCTGGTGACCTAGTTGACCCAGGGTGACTGGAGGCCTATGTGGTGCCCCCTGTAATTAATACACGAATCAGCCAATATAACCAACTGATTCTAACCTTAAACCAATGAATGGCTGCAGCCCTGTCGAGTTTAGGGTGAGTAACTCACCATACATCACCATACATGTTTGCATTCATGTCTTTTGCCTAATTAATGGGTATATACCGACCTAGCCGGATAATTTATTGACCGAGATAATTCCCTTTATTTATAGAGTGCATTACATAACAGCTGGTACCCATCATGCTTGCTGTTATCAATGCTTTATTTCTCTGTGGGCACCAGATCAAGCAATGGTGCCCCCTAGTAAGGAACCTGCAACCTATAGGTATATATTCACCCACAATATCTGCAACCCTAACTGGATAAGGATGAAGCACCTGCAGTGCTTTTGCGGTCGCAGGTACTGTTCTTGAAGCACACACCCTTCAGTCCATAACATAACACTATCAGCCTTCTACTTCAAAGGGTTGAACATGGCTGCATTGTTAAGGGGTGCGTCCACTGCCGACGGATGGTCCATCCGTCGGTTTCGGCCGTTTCATTTATCATTGATTTCTATGGAGAAGAATACAGATGAAGGGAGACGGATGGTCCATCCGTCGCAGTGGATGCACCCCTTTACCAAAAACTTTTGATGCAGGGCAAAGTGGCTTGCTTCTTGGCGTCTTATGCAGGCCATTTCCCTCTCACACAGGCCATATGGATATTGATATTTAAGGTTCCCATATAAACTTCATTATAACTAAAAATGATTTGTAAAATATTTGAATATAAAACAGTTTCACTAAAATTGCCATATCTTCGCTAGTAATAGGCAGATTTGAAAAATTGTCATTTTGGCAAAACAGGGTATAGTTGATTGCTACTTGTTGAAAATGAACCTTCTGCACAGGTCTCTGTGCTGCTGCATGTAAGTTATCTTTGTCTGAATTGCACCATATTTGGTAGGCTGATAGATACATAAGCCCTCAATATACACAAAAAATTTAGATTATTTCAACCAAAATCGACTATCTTATGGCACTTTGAAACTATTCATATAGAGTTAATGCAGAAATGATGGGCCCTCATTAATTAATATACATTGCATTTCTAACCTTCAAATAGTTTTAGCATAGCAAGAAATACATGCATATTATTGTTCTTAATAACTATAAGAGTAGATGAATAATTCAGTTTATCTATTATGATTGTTGCAATTTTACCCATCATCCAATCCTCCAAATATGAAATTTCATTTATTGTTGGACTACTTTTTTTTTTATTTCAATGGTCCAAACCCCTAAACTTATGTACGGGACCATATGTCAAAAATATGTTCATGAGAAAGTTATTAATGTAAAGTATTTTCGAGAAAGTATAAACAAATCTGTTGACTTTCAAACCTTTTTTCAGGCAAAAATGTTTTGCCAAATTGACCTCACTTTTTTTCCTAAAACAGCACATTTTTACCCAGAATGCCTTGCCATATGACTAAACAAATATTTTTGTCATTTTCTTCCATAAAAAAAGGCTTTCTAAATGCGAAGTTTCATATTCTGTAAAAAATGAAGATTTTCTGTTGATTTTACCCAAAGAGTAGTGACCAACCTTACAAGAAATCTAGATCTACCGGTACCCAGGTACTCACGAGACTTTTGTAAATAATGATAGCCTTTATCTCTAGCCATATAGTAAGGGAGGGCCGAGCCATTTATCTCATCACGACACATCCTTCCACATGCATATCCATTTTTTTTGGAAGGGGGGAGTAAAAAAAACGTTTTTATCTGATCCTTAAAAAACCCAAATAAAACGTTAAAAAAAAAAGAAGTTTTTTTTCTACACTTAATCTGCGCCTTTCCTGAACCTTCACAAAAGGTACAGAAAAGGTTCAGATAAAAACGTTCAGAAAAGGTGTAGAAAAGGTTGATAAGAACATGTTTTCACTTCAACCTTTTAAATACGGAATCTAAACCATTTTAATCTGAAAGGTTTGCAGAAAAAAACGTCTTTTTTTAAAGGGTAGAAATAAGTTTTTGAAAAAAACGTTGGAGTGTTAACTTTTAAAAACGTTTTTAAACGTTAAAAAACGTTTCTTGTTTGCTAGGTAGGCTATGTCCTTAATTTACTTTAATATCCTTTAATTGCCAGAGGCGTTTTCCCGCCTTTGGCTGACAAGCTTAGAAATTAAATTCCAGCCCTAAAAAATAGCCTGCAGACAAACTTACAGAAATTTAAGTTGTCAGTCTATGCAGTAGAGGCACTGACCTCATTCCCTTGTCGGTGAAAACGCCCTGGGGTCAATAGAAGTTTCTTCTTTTTCTCCATGACCCCATGGCACATCGACTAAGCACCTTAAAACACTGAACCCATGGTGCAGCCTAGCAATCAACAAGTCGGCACAGGCATGCCCGGCAGGTGCGCGCCGCGGCAGCGCATGCTCACAAGGCAAATCTGCCATGGCGAACTGACGGGGTGAGGCGGTGTTTAGAAGCGCTACTGCCGCGAAAAAACGCCAAGCTACCACCTTATTTCACCAGCCAGTGGATTATTATTTCACCTCAGCAGGGCATTGGATGTACCCAATCTAATTTGTCACTCCATTGGGAGCGTCGTGGAGGGGTAGCGCGGAATACCGTGAAAAGGTAGGGTGACAGTTGCTTGATTTGAGCCAGCAGTGACTGGGAGGGAGGGAGGGACACCACACAAGATGATCATTGAATGATTCCTGGGTGGGGCAGATACCCTCAATAAAACCCCGGTAAGCGGACAGAACCCTGTTCGTGGATTTACCTTTTGTGAAATATACGCAGGATGGGTCATTTGAGTGACGCAAGAGTTGGCTAGGACCCCAGGCTTGAGTAAACAGGTGTGATAAACAGCCAGTTGATCCATTGAATATGTCTTGGGGATGGTCCAAGTGATCGAGCAGGGGACGGGCCGCGCGACGGCGGCGGGTGGGCGTGGACTGTGCATGCACCTGCGAGGAGCAGAGAATCCTGGGTTGACAGCAAGGGGTTGACAGATCTGGGTTTTCTTGTAGATTTTACAGACACAATGTCAATGACAATAACTATGGTAAACTACCTTTGTTTCTATATAATATTATATTGAAGGCTTACTAATACTATTATTAATTAAACAAATCAGGCCAGGTATAGGTTGGGCCAACTTGGGGAGGCTATAGCGAGGGAGCTAGTATAGGGCCTATAGCCCCTATAGTATAGGCTAGCCCGCTATATAGGGGGGCGGCCGGGGGTGGGGTCGCCATGTGATATGTAAATTTGAAGAAAACGCTATGACCTATGGCACGATTTTTTTCCCTCCCTCATCCTTGTAACCGGGTACTAAAACAAGCATCATTCTATGAGCTCCAATCCATGTCTCCAATAAATGACTCAGCCCCTAGGTTTACCCATGAAATAGGGGAGGGGGATACATTATTTAAATATAGAATTTTGAAATATAAAGAATATGCAATTGTAGAGGTCGATGAAAATGTTCTTGGAGAAACCGGGACTCAAACCCGGGGCCCTCCAACTTCGAAGCAGCTGCTCTTCCTCTGAGCTACTTCCCCTTGGCCTGACATTTCCACCTTCCATCCACACCTGGATCGGTATGATACACACTAGGGGGGGGCAGTGATTACCCAGAGACCCGCCCCTGGGGGTCTGCCACCGAGTACAGGGAAATACTGCCCCTACACCCTTCCCCATCAGCTTCAACCAACCCTGCTCCTCCAACCCAACCGCCAGCAGGTGACTAGTTTACCCCTAGCAGGCTGAAGCGTTATCTGTATCATACCAGCCCAGTTCCCGAGTCCTCAATCGGTCGCGATCACGTTAAGACATGAGCAGGCACACATATCTTTGATCTCATGATTGCGTTAGGATGCTCGGTTTCTCCACCACTGTAGAGGTCGGTGAAAATGTTCTTGGAGAAACCGGGACTCGAACCCGGGGCCCTCCAACTTCGAAGCGGCTGCTCTTCCTCTGAGCTACTTCCCCTTGGCCTGACATTTCCACCTTCCATCCACACCTGGATCGGTATGATACACACTAAGGGGGGCAGTGATTACCCAGAGACCCGCCCCTGGGGGTCTGCCACCGAGTACAGGGAAATACTGCCCCTACACAATTTTATCTATACCGAGAAAAGAACTTTGTAGTATATGAATGGATCGTCACAGATATATATATATATATATATATATATATATATATATATATATATATATATATATATATATATATATATATATCCATATATGAAACCTCACACGTTGAAAGCATATGCAGCTGCTACATTATTGATTTCTTTTTGTATTATAACATGAGATTCTGGGTAAAAACGTAGTGTCTCTGTCAGGAATGAGTTGGGATAAATTGGCATTAGGCCCTATTGATTGCAATAAATTGACATTTCTGCATGGTTGCTCAAATCAACAGAATATTTTCACACTCTCTCGAAAATGACTACAATTATTAGCTTTCGCATAAAGATGACTTGACATAATGGTCCCGTGCAAGATTTTATGGTCACGGGCCCTTGAAATAAAAATAAAAAAAAAAACACGGGAATAGACTAAATCTCATATTTGAAGCATTGCCTCGCGGATGGGTAAAATGGCAACAATTATGATAGGCCTATAATGCTTTCTGTATGTATCCATAGTTATGGCTGTGGCTGTGGGCCCGTAGCTTTCTCAAGAATTGTCTTCCTATGGGCCCGGGATGACCAGCAGGATTTGACAGAGATCTCTATCAAAGTTGACTTATCTGAATATAGGCATGTCATATATCATTTATTGTTATTTAATACAGGGGCCCGTGGCTTTGGCTGTGGTCCATTGGCTCCAGGGCCAGCATTAGTGTCTACCCCTGAATATAGACATTAAATTGTGAGCGTATATGATAAAGACCCTACCGCCACATTATTAAACAAGTCCGGCACCACTGTTGTACACTTTTATTTGTGTCAGATAGGTGGGGGTCAATGTTAAGAACTGAGGAGAGACCACAGGGGAGAGGTCACAGAACCACATCGTTAGGAATTCGACCTTAAGTTTAGAACAACATCTGTGTCCATTTAATTATGATACACATGTGTCATAATTGCCAGTGTTCAGGATGCGATCCAGTACACATGTATTAGTAGCAGCATGTGGTTCCAAGGGACTGAAGGGGCGGTGTCGTCACCATGGCAACCTGTAAACATTACTCTTGGTTTTTATGTCTACTGACACATGAGCACTCTTCCATCTGACTCTGTGTTTGTCAGATGGGGAGATAGTGTCTTCTCTACTGACACATGAGCACTCTTCCATCTGACTCTGTGTTTGTCAGATGGGGAGATAGTGTTGTCTCTACTGACACATGAGCACTCTTCCATCTGACTCTGTGTTTGTCAGATGGGGAGATAGTGTTGTCTCTTAAGGCAGCGTTTCAGGTTTGTTAGGCTGAATATAGTCTAGTCCGTTATTTGATACAGGGATGTTAAAACTATATGTATTGTACACCACGGTGACTGTAATTGATGCCTCCTTTAAATAAGATCCATTTTATGAGCCATTGCTAGGCATGGAATGAAAATGGAACAAAAACATTCTTTTTTCTCATTTTTTAAACGGAATTATGGGATGGAAAATCAGCATGATTATCAGTTCTGATCATTGACAACTCATCTTGGGGTCATTTCCTGAAGAGGTTTTTCGAATGTTACTGGTATTCCAATTATTAAGGTCGGGAGAGCTCTTCAAAGTTACTAAAAAAGTGCAATTTTCACCCATTTTTTAGTAAAGTATATGCAAATAGTCACTGTGGTGTATAAAGCATATAGTAATAACCTCACTGTAACAAATAATGGACTAAAATGTTTTAAGCTTAACAAACCTGAAACAGTTAGCCTTATACATTTTCCACGCCATAATCAAATTTGTAAATATCAGATAAGGGGCCCTTCGTTATCTTACAGGCCTAACTGGGAAAGGGATAGGACTTATGCTAGCTGAAGTCTGTGCACTGTTTTTGGCATCTATACAATAAGTATATCTATATAGACAAATTATAGAATTGGCGTTCCTATTAGGTATTCTTTTAAACACATTTTTCTTGAAGTAGGGGCTATAAATGTTTTCTCTAATGTAGGCCCTGGCAGGATTAGTGAATAAACCGTCCTGGCCAGTCTTCTTCTTGGGATATATCATGATATATGTAGTTACTTCATAAAATTTTTATCACATACTGATAGTGATCTTTGAACATTATCATACCATATGATATTGTATGATAAGACAAAAATAATGTTTCAGGTAACATGCTGAAAAGATTAGGTAGGGTAAATCTTTTTTTTTTTTTTTTTTTTTTTTTTTAATTTTGCAACTTAAAAAAAATTACGACAATGACCCACAAGTTGCGGTGAATCGAGGATGACTAAATTGACAAAAAAAAAGCACAAAAACATACAGTTTCTTCAAAATTGAAGAAAAGGTTCTAGGGTCTGTCCTGTTTTACTAGGAAGGGTCGCGTTATACGAAACAGCCATATATATGTAACACTTTATCTAAAGAGTTATTATCGGACAATTGCACTGCTGGACAACAACACCAAGAAACACAGGAGAAATCCCTTACCGGGGTAGTAGTCTCACCAATGCCGAGTTAGTGGACTGAAACAGGGGTATAAACCTCACCAGTGACATACCAGGGCACTTTAGATTATCGTTATGTTATCTGTGATTTAATAATGCGTGGTACAAATAGTACATTGTACACTGTATTCCGTCTTCTATGTGTAATTGTATTATGGCTCCTGTTGGAGGATATCTAGGTGTGTAGATAAGATGAGCCAATATAACTTTTTTAACAACAACAATGACTTGCGACCCTCCACTTCCACTGATAGCTACTAAATCAAAAAAAGTAACCTGGTCTTTCTTTTTCTTCAAAATTAGAATCTATGATTGACCCTTGGGTCGGGTTACCTGAACCACATATTTTTAATTCGGAAGAGTTATAGGCACCACCATGGATTAAGACGCTTTTGGGGGTCCCCGAAAAGAGGCAGATATAGCCAAATTTTGTGGAAATAAAGCATCAAAGAACTGTAATTTTACAAATATAGGTTCATATACATTGTATAGGTAGAGTAATATGTTGAGATCATGAATATGTTGAATGGTCATTGCATAAATCTGTGATGTTTACACAATTCATGGATTACAAAATGTTGTATAGAAAGAGCAGAGAGGCGAGGCTTTGGCTCTCCAATGCTAAAGAATACACTTTCCATTGGGAAACCTTTTGTAAACCTTTTTTCTCGCTCTTTTGGGGTCTGTTAACCAGCTGCAGTGCTGATGTCATGCTAGTTTGTGCTGGCTGCCTAGCTATACGGCACATGGCTATTGTATTATTGACCAATGGGAGGCATACCTGGCATATACTGGGGAGTCGGGGGCTGAAGGTGTTAGTCATAGTGCCGTCGGGGTCTAATGGCGGCCCCCAGCTGATAATGGCTATGTGAGCTATACTACAAACCTACCACCCCTCCTCTTCCGAGTTACATGTGACTACGGCGCATTCCTCTAGTTATTAGGCCTTAATATTTACAAGCACTGGGGGCTTAAGTAGGGTGGTATATAACATCTACTACACGAGCTACTCCTTGATGTATGCCCTCCCCATAGTCTCACAGCTGTGTCAATATCAACCATCAGTGTCCCGTCCACTTTTTAATCCCAACTTGGAAAAAATAAGCTGAAATGAAAAAAAAAGTTGAAAAAAAGTTCCATATGCTTTTGATCTGCCATATAGTCACTATATAGTGAGTATGTCATACTCAGAAGTGCGGACGTAGGCAATTTCCATAGGAAAATCATGTTGTTTTTTTATTTTTTATTTCCGAGTATCATCTGAGAAAAAGGGAACTAGCAAGCTTAAACTAATCAAACTTGTCCCCTCTACTACTCAAAGCAGGCGCTGAAGAATAAAAAGCTAAAACCAAAACAAAAATGATTTTTATCTCTGGCTGTTTCAGTTGGTAAACCACATAACCTTTATCGTAAATGACAAGATAAGGCCACACCAAAAATTTTATTTAAAAAAAAATTTGCCAAACGTCACAAAAAGAAAACTTGTAGAAAGTGAAGCGAGCGAAATCCGTAGACAAGATCTTTTTTAAAGGAAAAAAAAATTGTATTTCCGAAAATATGGAGAGGGGTAGACCAACTTATTTTTTTGGTGTGGCCTAACAAAAGAAATAAACAGGGATGTAAGTCAGGTTTTATCAGGATTTCCTGATTTCTGAAATTTTTGAATGACATTTATTTTCCTTACATGACTGGTAAGGAGGGCTGTTTGTGAAAAATAGAAGGCTTTTATATAAAGTGAACTTATGGTTCCTGATTTTTGCCTATTCCTGACTTACATCCCCAAATAAATATTTCTTAAATTATGAGTTATAAAACCAGGTAGCATAAAATAAATAAAAAATCACCCCGCTGTATTTCAGTAGCTATCAATGCTGATTATTGTACGTGCTGTATAAGGTGTACCTCACGACCAAGGCACAGTTTAATGTATAGGTTGTATTTCTTTCATGTTATCTAAGTCAGAAATGTTCATAGCTTATTCAAAAGGACATAAGATGATAATTATTTACATGTTTTAAGATCATTTTGGGTGCTGGTACTGGCCATGAGATACGAGGGATGGTTATCTCACGGGGGTGTGAGATACAGAGATCCTATGTTAAACTTATGGGGCATCTGTATTCCACTGCTTGCAACATGCAATAAGATATAAGCCGCAGGTAGTACTAGGGTAGATCCTGTGCTACCGGTATATGGATTACCCAAGAAGATCCTATCAAGCCAAGTGCTCTTGTTGACAAGGAATCATGCTGGGGACTCACATTGTGCTGTATATAGGGTGGTTGGATGATACCGTAATCTCCCTTGTAGAAGGTGCAGCTTGTGTAGAAGGCGCACCCCCAACTAAGAGAAGGCTGTTTCACGTAGAAGGCGCACCCCCAACTCAGAGAAGGCTGATTCACGTACCGTAATCTCCCGCGTATAAGGCGCACCCCGCATATAAGGCGCACCTAGAGTTTTAGAATATGGTCAAAAAAATAAAAAATTCATAACTTCTCTTCTACTGAATGGATTCTCAAAATTCAAAAAGCTATGTGTTGCTTGGACCCCCAGAACCCCACTGGACCCCATATGCAGCATATGTGGCCATATGGGAGTGTGACATATCAAAAGGGTTACGTCTTTTGGGGAGAAACGCTAACGTGGCGCCATTTTCGCTTGTAAAATATGAGCAGTAAACTTTCACCGGAACCAGGGACACACTTCCGATCATACCGTTTCTCCTCGAAAGGGTTCACATATCAAAAGAAAGGTCTTGGTGTCCCCCTTGCGGATCCAGGTAGAACTAAAACCCCGCGTATAAGACGCGCCTTATACGCGGGAGATTACGGTACTAGAAGGCGCACCCCCAACTCAGAGAAGGCTGATTCACGTACTAGAAGGTGCACCTACCTCTTCTGAATCGATTTCTTGAAAAACCCATATATAAGGCACACCCCCAACTCAAGCCAGTTCCCGCCCCTGGACGTAAAACTAAACAAACAAACAAACAATCCCGCGTATAAGGCGCACTGCCACGTTTAAGACGCACCTTATACACGGGAAATTAGGGTCGCGCATGCATATCTCCCGGGCTTCCCTAGCCCACTTAAAAGGGTCTATATCTCGTCTTTCCTATCCCCTCGGATGTTTGTGGTGCACATATGCGGGGGCACCCACACATTCCTCTGTGAATTTGTGTAATGTCGTTCTCGCCATGAATATGACCCTAGCTGTCGAAGGGCGTTAAACATCTATTACTCACTCACTCAGTAGCCCCACCCCCTCCCACCTCCCTACTGCCATCTACTTTCTGCCTATACCTTCCCCATCCTTCGTCAACCCCTATACTCCTGCAGTGTATGGTTCACATGGGATGGGATTGGTGTTATGTAAATAGTGCCTGTAGATCTAAGAGGCAGATATCAGGCTGCATGCTTACTTCAACATGTAAGCTACATGTTCAGGGACTGGGTTCAGAGAGGGTATGCACAAGCATCCACGCATGGACATAACGAGTGGGACATGCCCCCTCGTTAGGCTTAAATTGTTAGGCCTATGCCCACAGGACGCTACCATCTGGGTGGGTGTTGCCAAAGTTACAGTACTTGAAATTGGCAAAGTCATGATGATGCAAAGTTCGATCTGTATCATGTAGGTTACAAAATTACCTGAATAGCATAACCTCCACTTTCAGCCCCTCCTTCCCCACCCCCTGGGCTTCCCTAGCCCACTTAAAAGGGTCTATATCTCCTCTTTACTATCCCCTCAGGATGTGTGTGGTGCACATATGCGCAGGCATCGATACATTCCTCTGTGAAATTGTGTAATGTCGGTCTCGCCATGAATATGACCTTAGCTGTCGAAATGGCGTTAAACATCTATTACTCACTCACTCACTCCCCACCCCCTAGGTGAATAAAAGAAAAAGAAAAAAGGGGGGGGGGGGTGCAAACATTTTGAGTTGCATACTTTATTGAAAAAGGTCAAACCTATTGGGACAATTGAAGTGGAGAGCATTCCAGGGGTACCAATGCATGCCAGTCTTGATGACATCCTTTCATCTAAATGACCAGGGCTCCATCACTTTATTGCGTCACAAGAACAGTTAAGTCAGTTAAATGATGTCTTGAGAGAAGAAAATTCAAATTCAAATTTTTTTTTAACTTATTCAGGGGTGAAGATTATTTAACCCATTGAGGGCTAGCATCGACTATAGTCGACACCATGGCAGGCCTAGCATCGACTATAGTCAACACCATGGTAGGCCTAGCGTCGACTATAGTCGACGCCCATTATATAGGATTAGTATAGGAATTGAAAATAGGCTCGTCCTCTAGGAACTATACTTTTTTCAGAGGCCGTCCCCATGGCCAGGGCAACAATTTTTGCTCTGCCCTTAAAGGGTTAAGAAAGGGTATCTCATACGTGTAGCACAAGTCCACTCTAGGTGCAGGACATGCCGATACAGTCATGGGTTACTCCCGTGTCAGAAAATGATGATGAGAACGTACTGCCGGTAGTACTACCTCCACCTTTCACCCAGGGCCCTATTCAGGCCATCAAGATCAGCTTAAAAGAAATAAGACGGATTATGGCCAAACCCTCTCCAAATAACACAGATATCGTATTTATTCTATACCATGTATACCAACCTCTTTCTAAAACTCCCACATACCCTAGTCTGCATCGATCAATAACATTGCACCCTATACATACATGGATAGGGAGTATGTCTACAAAAGGCTTGGCCTACAAGACTGTAAAACATGTATGTGTACATTCTGAGGTTGCCAAGTGACTGCCACCTCAAAAAGCTGTCTGTGTCTATGTACCCACCTGTGGCCTTTCCTCCAGGGTGGGAATGTTTTTTCTCCATGTCTGATGGCACATATGGAGGGTGTCTGCCAATACTGGCACCCTCCCACAGCACAGGGTAGTTAAGGTAAAAGGCAGGACTGTGATTCATACACATTACCGCATTAATATCCAGTTTTTATTTCAATTTTGTACTAAATGGATATTGTATAGTATAAACAAGCTAGTTCAAGTTAAGCTCACCGTCAATCGTTTATATACAGTGGATTCACTCATTGGCGCTTCAGTGAAAAAGAATGAACCATACCGTAATCTCCCGCGTATAAGGCGCGTCTTATACGCCAAACAAAATGCTGCTGGGTCTTATACGTGGGAGGTAAATTGCCTTGAGTTTGGGGTGCGCCTTATAGGGGGGGTATTTTTACTATAGAACAGTACTAAATTGACAAAAATCAACCCTCAGGGGGGCGCCTTATATGTGAAACAGCCCCCCTGTGAGTTGGGGGGGCGCCTTATATGCGAGCTGCGCCTTATACGCGGGAGATTACGGTAGGTGTTTTTCAGTGAGAGATTTTCTTTGGAGCGCAACAATCAATACAGTAGATTGCCTTGCACGACAGTCAAGGAGATTAAATAAAGCGCCATTTCCATTTTTATCTTGGGGTATCTTGAATTGATAACAGTAGGGCGAATCATTGTTTCGGAAATCGAAAAAAGGATTTGGATAAAGTAATGATTAAAAAGAGAAATTGTTTCTCTGCTTGAACAGCCTCGCTTGATTATCATATACCGTAATCTCCCGTGTATAAGGCGCGTCTTATACGCCAAACAAAATGCTGCTGAGTCTTATATGTGGGAGGTAAATTGCCTTGAGTTTGGGGTGCGCCTTATAGGGGGGGTATTTTTAATATAGAACAGTACTAAACTGACAAAAATCTCCCCTCAGGGGGCGCCTTCTATGCGAAACAGCCCCCCCCTGTGAGCTGGGGGGGGGCACCTTCTTTGCGAGCTGCGCCTTATACGCGGGAGATTACGGTACATTGGTATAGTCTGGAGTGGCTTCAGTCTTTTTTATTCTTGAAAGAGGAAGGTCGATGGTATACCTTTATGAGGCCGTTATGGAACATAGGGCTCAAAAGAAAAGATTTGTTCCAACTCACTAACCTTGAGGCTTAACTAACAAAACATCCCATGTTTTCCCCTATTATTTTTCCATTACAAAAGTGTTCCATAATGCATTTCAAAATGAAAAATTTCACTTTGTCACAAACGTGATTTGATATCTCTTATCTCTGTCTGTCTGTCTGTCTCTGTCTCTGTCTGTCTGTCTGTCTGTCTGTCTCTGTCTCTGTCTCTGTCTCTGTCTCTGTCTGTCTCTGTCTCTGTCTGTCTGTCTCTCTCTCTCTCTCTCTCTCTCTCTCTCTCTCTCTCTCTCTCTCTCAAATTTCCCTCTCTTTCCCCCTGAAGAGAATCCTATAAACTGATCTAAATGATGATATAGTTCTTTCTTACCCAAATAATAAAAAAATGTGAATACAGTCAGGTCTCAATACATCGGTCTTCAATAGGTCGGTTGATTCACCTATCAGCCACATAATTCACTGAACAGATTTAGTTACAGCCATTAAATTCTATAGTAATACTGTTCAGAGAACCGGCTGATTCAGGAACCAGCCAATTTTTGTCTGAAACAGGTGGCTGGTTTATAGAGACATGACTCTACTAAGTCCTGCAGTCTTAAAATGATGAGTACATGAGTTACCTAATGTATCCAAGCCTGTAATGAGAGACGCACTATGTTTCTTTTTGGCCTCAGTAGTATGTCTAGACTATAAACATGTTTTTATTTTGCGCTCATATTTATCAAAGAGCTCTGTATTCACATTGGTATTTATTTACTTTGTGGACAGAAGGGTACGCTTGCATGTCAGGGGATGTGGAAGTGGAAGGAGAAGAGGCAACATTCCCAATAGATGCTTACCGTAATGACCCGTTAAAGCGCTGGTGTCTCGCATAAGCGCCGGTTTCGCATAAGCGCCGGGGGTACAGTGTCACTGAAATCATTCCTAGACACTAAAAACAGTATTCAAATAAGCGCCTGTCTGGTATAAGCGCGGGGGTACAGTGGGAATGAAACCAATGAGCGCCTGGGCGCTTATACGGGCCACTATGGTATGTACAGAGCAATGGTATACTTCGAGTTTACTATCATACTATAGACTGGTATACAGGTATACATATAGAACTCCCCTTTTATGATGAAGGTGTGTTTCCAGAATATAATTCCTAGCCCACCTGAAAAGGTTCTATATCTCATCCTTTTCGTCCTCTCTGTGTCTTGTGCACATATGCATGGGCACCAACACGTTCATCCTTCAATTGTGAACAGACTAGCAGAAAGTGGCTCGTAGATTTTCAAAGGCTATCCTTTCTGTCCTGTTCTGTTCAAATTTAGTCAGTATATTGGACAAATACATTTAAACTACCTGTTTATCTTCAACCTCACTCGTTTTCAGCGTAGGGCCAAAAAATGTAGGGTAGGTATAGTTTTACCTCAACCTAATAGTTTCTTTTATGCTTACATTAACGCAATAGTTTCTTTTAGGCCTGCAAATGGATATAATGCATTATGTAGAATTTTAAGGGATAATGACTGAAGAATTTGACACCTGATATTACGTGTAAGTCCCTATTGACGTTCATTTTATGACACTCTACCAGCTTCTAATGACAGCATGGTGGAAATTGAAGACACACTTAAAGAACCTCCAAGAAGTCGAAGTGTGGTGTGATGCGAGTTAGCTAAATACTCAATATTTGGCCCTCTGTGCCTCATGAATAACCTCTTATTGTCAGTGTCTGAGCATGTTTCTCACGTGATCCTTTCCTCCTTCCCAGGTCTTATTTGTATTTCTGCTCATCTGCCTGCATTTGTCCCTCAGCATGCGTCTCTCGTTAGTCCTTCTGTCTGTTTGTCTCTGCCTGGGCATAATTTGGTTTCTTGTGTTGGTGCCTCTACATGTGGATGAGATCTATTCACTGGATCTTCCTTCCATTTGTTTGGCTGTAGGGGTATTTTTGATAATTTCCCATCTTTTGTTCAGTTGATACTCTCCATTGGTGGCTCCGCCTATCAAATTATACTGTTTCTCTCATTCATTATTTGCTGTTGCCTTCCCAATACATTGATTTTGTAGTCTGTCTGGTCGCCCATCTTTTGCACCAATGGTATGTACAGTCAGTCCTTTTTTTCCTCAGATATGGAAAATGCACGGACAAATGTCCCAGGAAGTAAATTATCAGAGGATATGAGTAGCAAATGTAATAGAAACCATGCTTGCTCCAAACTGCCCCTGACCCTGTCTTCTCCCATTTAGTCTTTTGAAACTGACTCTCTGGTTGGCAGCATGCTGTCCTTGGGTTAGTATTTATATATAATATGATGAGTATTTGCCACTTCGCAGGAAGAACCTCTATCTTATTTTCCTGCAATACACTAAAATTCTTTGGTGAATTATTATCAATCAATGATTGATCACTTACTATCCTGGTACCACTTGTCTGCCAACATACAAGCCCCTCCCCATCACTGTACACACATACCCCATCCCACAGACAGGTCCTCTTGGCTGGCTCATGCAGTATGGTGCTCGTCCAGTTGGAACAGGGGTGTATGTCTTCCAGCTGATTTACTTTTAGGAGTTTTGCTTGAGGGGAAATGATAATAATCTGGTCAAATAATTGGTACCTAAAGTGCCATAAACACCACAGGAAAAGAGAGCAACCAGTGCCGGTTTTTATAAAGAGTGGGTGCTTAGGCTTAAAACCTACGTACTGGTATATATGTGACAGCAGGCCAGCGAGGTATCTGTTATATTATCAGATATCAGCAATACTGATATCTGATAATCCATTGATACGAGATGCTGCCTGCATATGCTCATTTAGACATACATTCATAAATGTGTATATTCCTAGATGAGATATTTACCTATATAAATCATCATTGTCGATGTTGATTCCAGAGTGATTTGTATAGTCTTCCTTTCTTATTTTCTGTATGACTCTCAAAACATTTGTTGTAATTATATTCTCCTCTACTCTACTTCAGGTGAGCTCGTTCGCACGATTTTGGCATGATTTTGCACCAGCTTTCACCAGTCTCCCCAGGTCAAAGGGTGGGTAAGGCATCAATGTTAATTACAAAACTTATTATGAAAATACTTGTTTTTATCAGAAACATTTGAGAAATATTGTTCCGTATTGATTGGTTGGTGTTAAGTTTACCAGTTTATCTGTTGATGACAATATCAGATTTGCATTTCAAATCTGCTAAAGCTGTCTTTATTCAGCCAATGGTCCTTAGACCATAGGATGATGTTAAAACATACATTTCTAATTTAAAACTTTTATGTGTATATTCAGAATTTTTCATACACCCTAACTTACATCCCTGTGTGCCTTGCTAATATGCAGGGTATTACCGTACACAGAATTAATAACTCCACTGACATAGGATGAGGAAAAATTAAAGACAGACCAATAAAGAGACAACTGCTAATTTATAGTCTAGGCATTCAGCTGGGTCAAGTAAAATAGTGTTGCCAGAGAGCATTCTTTGAATACAGGCTGACAACGAAGGTGTTCAGAGATTTGGTGAGAGGGGTATATCGGCATATCTCTGGGTACAGTGACAATATGCCTCATCCCCCTTATCTGTGTGCCTCGGTGGACTGCCTACCCTCCTGTGTCTAATTAAAGGAGTGGGTGGCTGACCAGAGCACTTTTAGTAATACAGGTTCAGTTCTCCTGTTCATGGTCACCTCAGCACTGTTTACTTATCTGTCGCTACCGGAAAAGCCCCACGTGACCTAATGCCGATACCCTGATTGGCTGAGGCCACAGCCCCCACTCACGTGATGTGCGAGCTGGACGCTGATTGGTCATTCCCGGCACGTGTCTCTGATGTGTATCCCCAGGCCGGGCCCAGAATGCTCACTTACTGGGTTGGGCCACGTGGTTTTCTGAATGAAATCAATACTCAAGCCGACCTGCACTAGCCCAATGCCACACCCACATACAAAAAAAAACGAAAAGGAAGAGATCCAGGATAAATAAAATAAATGTGATGCAAGGAGAAAAAAAATGCAGACCGAGAAGAATAATCCATAAACAGACTGTAAACACTTGCATGTAAAAGTACCAACCTTGAATCTTTTCTCCACCCTTCCATGGCCTAAGGGACAGTACTGGGTCCATTACTTTTTAACCGACATAGCTCAAGTGATAGAAAATTTTGATTTTTTTTCTATACGCGGATGATGTAGCATTAGTATTAAATGGTAAAGCCACTGAAATAATGAGATCTCTAATGCAGAATGACGTTGGAAATATTGAGAAATGGTGTAGGCAAAATATCTTAACAATGAATGCTAAAAATACAAAAGTTCTATGGTGTCACCCAAATAGGCAACATATTGTCAAGTATGATATTTTCTTGAACAATAGCAAACTAGATATTGTAGAGCATTTTAATTACTTAGGGGTTGTTATAGACTTTGATCTAAATTTTAAAGCACATTGTAAGAAAGTTGACTCACAAGGTACAGCTAGGTTAAAACAGTTAAGAAATATTGTAAAATATCTTGATGATATTACTAGCTTGCAGATTTACAAATCAATGATTGTGCCCTTGTTAGAATATTGCAGTTTATTCTAGAGAGTGGTCGTAAGATGATAGTAATACTGTTATTCCAAATAGACTGTTAAGGGGAAACAATAAAATTAAAATTAAGGTCAATAGACCAAGACTTGAATTATATAGACAGAGTCCCCTATACAGAGGCAATGCTGTTTGGGAGTTATTACCAATAAATGTACAACAAAGTGAGAACATGCAAGTACTGAAGAAAAAACTATGTGTAATCATAACATAAGAACCTGGGCTTTGTCATGATAAGAATTATAAGATATATATTTTCTATATGACGTTTCTCAACAGAGATGACTGTTCTTGGAAACCATTTATAACACACTGTATGATAACATTGATATTGTGCCTGTATATTGTCGTATTACCCACCAACTGGCTGATGATTGTAAAAGCTTCATTGTGACAAGATATTATTGGCCAATAAACTTATTTAAAACTCAAACTCTGTAGCAGTATGGGCTTATGGGACTGTATTCATACTGGTCTAAGCCTTGCTTTCAGTAATGTAAAATTTAGATTTCCAAGTGCTGTCTTTGTGGGTCAACGGTTTCCAAGAGTCTCCTCCCCCAGCACTTTTCTTTCAAATTCCTGGGTCTGCCCTGTTTGGGCTTTTTAATTAGTATGTACTTGCTGTCCAAATGTTTATTGTATTCACAAAGTCAAAGGTACAATGTACAAGCATACAGGGTTAGACTAAATCTGGGAGTCTGGGAGTGAAATACTAGCAGGGCTGGCAGCGCTGTGGGTGGGCAGCCAGATAGTCCATGAGCAGTTGGCACGTCGGTGTCAGAGCTGTTGATATGGGGAACCCATAGATATAATTTATAGAAAACTCCAATGGGTGGTAATTAATTGGCAGGTAGTCAAATTAGACTATATAAAGAGGCCAAAGGTGGATCTAGCCCCTGACTACATGAGCCACCTAGATGATCCTCCTAGCAATAGCAATGTGCTAGTCCCTTATAGAGCGCTGCAGTGTCTGGATGAGAGCAGTTGGCAGTGCTGCCCTGAGGTCTCAAAGGAGGCCATAAGACGCTTTTTGCCTCCAATGGTGAAGGTATATGATGTTGATCCATGTATCAACTCTACCGCCTTTTTTGACAATGTGGTGCAAATAGCACAGTTTTGGCGGGAATTATGGAATAGTGGCTTGGTGGTGCGAATAACCCGGGTAAGGGAGTGCTGATGCAACAGGATGAGAGCCAATCACCAGGGTTGTCAACTCTCACACATTGGCACACACTACAGTAGAGGGTGGCACAGTAAACAGTACAGCCAATTGTGTGAGAGTTGGCAACCCTGCAATCACAGGCTTTTCACTTTTCGAGTTATCAGCAATTTACATTGCTGCATTATATTCATACTTCGAGGCTCGCTGATATAGATAACGTTTTAGCCCACTATGACATGGATTATTGAACAATAGATTTACAAACTTTGTCTGTGAACAGTAGTAATGCTTACGGAATCTTCAAATCATGTACCAGCAACCCTCATTGTTCAATAGTTGTGCATTACCATTGCCCACTGACAAGACCATGCCTATTTCCTACTACCCCAAATGCCGTTACAAACTCCCATTGCTAGTATTCCTATCTCCCCATTCATATGGCCTGGTTTAATCATTCCCATTCTTTTAAATGTTCCATATAATCAATTCTATAGTGCTATTTCCTCGATTATCGCATAAAATTTTTGTGCCCCAAATCTCCCAGTGCCAACTACCATGCAGTTACAACCCTACTAATAACATTGACACCAATAGACTAATTCCCCCTACGTCATGCTGCTGCCATAACCTACCGGTAGGTGGCCACACGCCATTCCGCCTCACTCCTAATTGACATTGTCATGATTGTCAATGCGCACTTAATATGGACACTATTCAAGAGAAGAAAAAAGGCAATTTGAATCAGAGGCATTAGCAACCATGGCGGGAAACAGGCCAATATCCCCCACTACCCATAGACGTTTTGAGGTTCGGATGTAACTAGGCCAAATAGATTTCTGCTGTAAATTTAGTCGAGTGAATACTCTAAAAAGAACAGTTTTCGAAACTTGTGTAAATTAAGTAGAATGAACCTTACTAAAGGAATCATTCATAAACCCATCAACTTTTACCAGATCCTTATTGTGGTATATCTTAAGTACAAGCAATCAACACATAATTAAATGGAGATGGTAATGATTAAGGGATCCAATTTTCAAGCTTTAATTATCAGTGATGAGTTGATGTACAGACAATGCAGTCATAACGTCATAGGAAGGATATAGGCAACTTTGTATTAGTTAATCCATGTGCAGTTGTTTAGGGTTACGAGGTATAACCAGTGCCTCAAGTGGCCAATGGCCTCAAGTGGCCAATGAGCACTGGTTATACCAAGTAACCCTACACAACTGTGGGTTAACTGACTTAAACCTTGGTTACATGAAGTAACCACAGCTTGTTTCCTTTGTTCTAAGGTGTCACCGTGGTTTAAATATATATATATATATATATATATATATATATATATATATATATATATATATATATATATATATATATATATTCATAACACTGCCTAGTGCATTGACCCGTTATCCTTATCCGATGACACACATGTATTACACATTGAAAACAAGAAATAAATACCGGCCTTTACTTTCTTTCTTCATATTTGGAATATTACTGATATTAAAGAGACCAGCAACGTGCCATGCATGTGTTACTCGAGATTTCGCTTTATCAAACTGCGGCCCAAATCGCTACAAAAGGACCAAATACAAAATACAAAGAGTAGAGCACTTGAATCAGACACCATCATCCTATATCACCCCTCCTCCACGCCCACTTTTCAATATTCCCATTCTAAGGACCCCCCTCCCCCCTGTAACTACCCACCACCCACCCACCCACCCACCCACCCACCCACCCACTACCCACAACCACCACTTCTCAGTATCAGCTTTATTAAAAAGACGAGCAACACATCAATACACCCATAAAAACGGTTAGGATCCAGCCTCCTCCATATGAACTCCCATCTGAGAAGGCAAGATTGCTGTATTGATTTAATTTTTTTTAAGCAACACAACATGACAGAGCCTTCTCCTTAGGAACAAAGCCTAACTTCCTTTAGACATTATAACTGGGGATATTGAGCAGGCAGAGGGGACTCACACAGCCACCGCATGGCGCTTCTTTGGTATTTTCTTTCCTTTTCATTGATTTTAATCTGACAGCGATATTATAGCCCCTCCACATCTCCATCTGAAGGGAAATGAGTTCGGATGCTGTGTGTTGTGGTAATCTCCTTTGTTTGGTATTAATTCTTGTACCTCAGAACACGAGTCAAGCTCACTTGTTGGGATGGAAATTGATAAGAAACAGAACTTGATATAATACATGTATCAGACTATACCTCTACCTTATATAATAGAATCAATTTTTGCTCTTTTGTTTCAAAGGTCTTGATTGAAAGATGGCTATACTTGCACTTTGCCACTTTTTCCTTTATATGTCAGTAGATGCACTTCTTCATATTTTCAAATCTTAAAGTAACATTATGTTAGCTTGCTATACTATTACAGATATTCCACTTTGTCCCCAACTCTTTAGAATTTCTAAACTTTTGGCTGTAATTCCTTTAAGCATATCTCCTATATGGAAATTGAGAAAATCTGTATAATTTCCGAAATCCCAGTAGTGACCAGTTAGTGGCATATCTACTATTACAAAAAGTACTATTATAAAAAGTACGAGTGGACTATTCATTGATAGCCCTGCACATAATACTGATTTCAATGCTACAAAATGGAAGTTCCAAGATTAAAGAATTGTGCCATAGAAGTCTGTGTGGTTGAAAGGATAGTAATGAGTTAGCCCAGCCAAGTACCTCGTTCTGCAGAGAGGCCACCATTGTAACCCTAAAAAGGTCACATAATGCTTCGAGGGTCATGCCATAATGATGCACCGATTTTAGGCTGTCGAATAGACTCGCCATGACTACATCATGCCAATCCCTTGACAGGCTTTATGCATGAATGCAACATTTTACTTGGCAGGGCTGTAGCCATGCACCCTATTTATAAATGGGCATACTGCATTGAAAAAAGTATGTGGCATTAGAGGATGTATCTGCTCCTCCCCATCAAGGGCCCTTACACAACCCGCATCTCCCCCAGGTGGAGGTGGAGCCTTCTTAAGTTTTCCTCATCTGGAGAAAGGTCACTTCCTCTAGCCTAGCACTCTAGGTCATTGGCGTCGTTACTGGTCCTACCGAGGGTTCCTTATCTAGACTTAGAGGAAGGCTATTGGTCCTGGTAGTGTGCTGAGGAAACATGGTGGTCGTTGTCACCTTCTGATTTATCATATTGTAGAAAATAGAGATAACAGGCTAAGATCTTAGAGGTTGACAGCTACGCTATATCTAGTAGATCCTTTTGGCAGATTTCATTAAAGGAACTGAATAAGGGGAAGAGATAGGTGGGTTAGTGGCTGTAATTTGTATTCTATGATCAGCTCGGTCCTATTGATTCTAAGAATGTAAAAGTAGAAAATATGCAAGCTTACTCCCTTCAACCCTAATAGTACCTTTATTGGCCCAGGGTATCCCCTGAGCTATTGGAGCCGGGTTTTCAGTCAGATCCACAAATTTGTAATCACCAACTTTAGGGTGTAATCATTCAGTGATATACTGTTAGTTTACACATTTTTCAAAAGCCAAAGGAAAGTTTCAAATCTCATCTATCAGACAACATTTTGTCCTTTATGGTGAGTGATGTCTTTCTCTAAGAAAAAAGCTTCTGTACTTACGCCATGTTTTTGGGAGCTATACTGACTACAAGTTCTTTAACCATTGGGTCTATGGGTCAGATAGATTTTGGCGATGAAATTAGCACATTGAGTACTATGGGTAATCACCAAGTGAGACACTTTTTTTCAGCCGGCAATGTTTACAGTATCCAAGCTATACACATAACACATTGGGGACTGAGCGATAAACTAAGCATGCTAAGGATAAAGTTTTCTGTGGGGGCTAGGTGTCCAGGGGGCCAGGTTTCCAGGGGGCCAGGTGTCCAGGGGCTAGGTGTCCAGGGGGCCAAGTGTCCAGGGGCCAAGTGTCCAGGGAGCCAGGTGTCCAGGGGCCAAGTGTCCGGGGGCCAGATGTCGGGGGGGGCAGCACATCAGGGGGCCAGCGGTCCAAGGGGTTTAGTAAGAGAAGATTATGCCAGACTGGTGTCAGTACATGTATAGATAATAGTCTCTATTTGTAATTAGTCAATATTTCGCAGATGCTGATTCCTGTGACCCTACAGGGTTGATAGAGGGTTTTTATGGTAGTAGACCCTGGGCCATATGTGATATATATCACACGTTAAATCTTGTTTTGCATAGTGCCTTAAGGCTTCATGTCCATTTGATGTCATGCTGCGCCAATGCCTTAATATTCACTAGTGCATTACTGTGACAGACATGCTGGCTATTTATATGATGCATTCTTACAATGGTGGCAAACATTTTGTTCAGTGCTGTACGTTCTGACATGCGTCTTTCCAGCAACAGTGGTATTAAACACAGGCGCCTAAACACATTGGCTGAGAAATTGTCCAATATAGGTGTCTGCCGCTGAGTCCCTGAACACCTCTTCGACCCCCATGGCTTTTGGGAGGTGTAAGCAGTATAGGGAGGTGGGGGTGTGTAGCAGGTGCTACATGCCATATTGTAGCAAGGTGGTGCCAACACTATCACAACACAAAATCTCCACTTCTAAGTACTCTGTATGGCGTCATATTGAACACTGTAATATATCATAAACAAAATACATTATACCACTTTCGATTTAGTTATAATTCCTAGAATGAGAGAAGGGGAAGGGGGTTGGGCTGCTGTTCGAGGGGATGAAAACAAGCAATATCATGGTAGCAAGCCTGCTGTGGACCCGGGGTTTCACAGTATACAAAACACGATAAGATATGGATATACAAGGGTGTGCACGACAAAGAGATAAGAGATAGGCCCATCACACTTAGAGGTGGAAAGAGGCTACCCGGCAGGGAGGTAGGAGAGTAAAACGGAGATAAGTGAGGAACGTACAGAAAGGCAGTAGGCTGTACAAGATGATGGTCGGGGAGGGAAGTACAGCAGAGAGAGGTAGAATCGGGGAGAGTGTAGCTGGTGAGAGTACAGGGGTGAGAAAGTTCATCTGGGAGAGATAAGTCATTGAGAGGAGAGTAAACAGGGAGAAATGAGGAGAGTAAAACAAGGATAGGTGAGAGAAGAGTACGACAGGGAGAAATGAGAGGAGAGAAGAACAAGGATAGGTGAGAGGAGAGTATGACAGGGAGAAATGAGAAGAGAGTACAACAGGGAGAGACGAGAGGAGAGTAGGCTAAAACAGGGAGAGGTGAGAGAGAGTATAACAAAGAGAGGTGAGAGGAGAGTACAGCAGGGAGAGGGGAGAGGATATTGCACCAGGGAAAACTGAGATGAGATAACACCAGGGAGAAGTGAGAGGAGAATACTGCGTTTATAGAGTAGATCAGCAGAGAGGTGACAGTGGAGTACAGTGCTGAGAGGTGAGTGCAACATTGAAAGGAGAGTACAGCATTGAGAGGTGAGAGGACATTACAACAGGGAGAGGTGAGAGAAGAGTCCAACAGGGACAGTTAAAAGAAGAGTACAGGGATGAGAGATTTCAACAGGGAGAGGTGAGAGGAGAGTACAACAGGGACAGTGAAAAGAGTATAGGGATGGGAGATTTCAACAGGGAGAGGTGAGAGGAGAGTACAACAGGGACAGTTAAAAGAAGAGTACAGGGATGAGAGATTTCAACAGGGAGAGGTGAGAGGAGAGTACAACAGGGACAGTTAAAAGAAGAATACAGGGATGGGAGATTTCAACAGGGAGAGGTGAGAGGAGAGTACAACAGGGACAGTTAAAAGAGGAGTACAGGGATGGGAGATTTCAACAGGGAGAGGTGAGAGGAGAGTACAACGGGGACAGTTAAAAGAAGAATACAGGGATGGGAGATTTCAACAGGGAGAGGTGAGAGGAGAGTACAACGGGGACAGTTAAAAGAAGAATACAGGGATGGGAGATTTCAACAGGGAGAGGTGAGAGGAGAGTACAACAGGGACAGTTAAAAGAGGAGTACAGGGATGGGAGATTTCAACAGGGAGAGGTGAGAGGAGAGTACAACGGGGACAGTTAAAAGAAGAATACAGGGATGGGAGATTTCAACAGGGAGAGGTGAGAGGAGAGTACAACGGGGACAGTTAAAAGAAGAATACAGGGATGGGAGATTTCAACAGGGAGAGGTGAGAGGAGAGTACAACGGGGACAGTTAAAAGAAGAATACAGGGATGGGAGATTTCAACAGGGAGAGGTGAGAGGAGAGTACAACAGGGACAGTTAAAAGAGGAGTACAGGGATGGGAGATTTCAACAGGGAGAGGTGAGAGGAGAGTACAACGGGGACAGTTAAAAGAAGAATACAGGGATGGGAGATTTCAACAGGGAGAGGTAAGAGGAGAGTACAACAGGGACAGTTAAAAGAGGAGTACAGGGATGGGAGATTTCAACAGGGAGAGGTGAGAGGAGAGTACAACGGGGACAGTTAAAAAAGGATAGGGATTGGAGATTTCAACAGGGAGAGGTGAAAGGAGAGCACAACAGGGACAGTAAAAAGAAGAGTATAGGGATGGGAGATTTCAGCAGAGCGAGGTGAGAGGAGAGTACAGGAGGCTGGGCAGCAGGAGGAGGAGAAGGAAGGTGAGTCATGCCTGAGGCGGCCGGTTGCCGGCTGGTCCTTGGTCTAATGGTTTATAAGGCTAACTGACCGCCTAGAAGACCAATTACCTGCACACGGCCACCTGCCTCCACCACCGGGCCTGCACACTACTGACCACTGCCCTCCTGCCAGCTAAGTGTCTACCCCATCCCTCAAAAACACTGTAAAACAAGGGGTTAAAAAACATTAAAAACTTACCCTTCAAAATATGATGGTATATAAATAAAATCGACAAATTAAAGAGACATCAAGTTGCCAGGAGCCAGCCAACCAACCTATAAAATGGTATCTGCACTAGTTATTGGAGCTCTACTGAAGAAGCTGCCAACTGCAAAAGCAGTTGCCAAGTGATATTATAATGATATTCTGCCAAGTTCCACTAAAGGTTCTAACGCACTGGGTGGTGGGTTGCTTGAAAAGGTCCAATACAGGCATATGAGTTGGTCTTGAATCTATGCAGATAAAGATACTATAGGACAAACACATAATATTTGCACACTCTCATTCCTGATTCTGTTTCCAAGAAATCGTACAACTATATAGTCATATGCAACCTATTTGAAACTATAAGTGTGGTTAAACATTATTATCTTCATGATAGTCAAATCAGGTGGGAATCATTGGTGGTGGAAGGTCCTCTTCAAGCATGACAAACGATTCTGATGTGCATGATGTCTAATTTAGGAATTTATCACACTGAAGTTGTAATTAGGCATATAATTATGTTACAGGACACTGTTGTATATTATAGAGCTTTAAAGAAGCTCATAATTAAAATTGATTATGTCCCATTATCAAAGGACGCCAAGAGGGAAATAAAATTAAATTTTTCTTGATCATACTTGATCTTGATAAAGACTTAGTGGTCATCACCCTTGCTAATTAATACCATACTATATAGTGGATGACAGCACTGACTGTGAGCTGTTTCCAAGAACAGATGAAGATAAGAGCCAAAATGCCCCATGTAGCCTACAAGAGCTGATAGGCAGCGTTAACCCCTTAAGGACTGCATAGTACTTTAGTCAATGCAGATTTTGTCGTTTTGGTGCATGAAGCTAACCCTATATGACTGCAGCCCCGGCAGATAGACTTAGGGATTATCGGCAGTAATCAGACCTGCATTCATTCATCATGATAACAAGTATGATGTGCAGTTATTATGTGCCCTTTAAGGGGTTAAATGTTGGAAGTTCTCCTACCGGTAGTTGTTTGTCAGAGACTGCTCAATCGATGATTCAGACCCCCGTTAAGACCATAGAGTATTGGAACAGTGCAAGCAGACAGTCCTCAGCGTACCCTAAGAATCTGCGGTCGGCCTAAGCGTTCTACCCTGAGAAACTGCAGTCGGCCTAAGCGTAGTGTAGTAACAAACACGGGCAGCTGGTCAGCCTATCCTGAGCACTTCTGTCCCTCATCTAGAGCTCACTCTAAATGTATTTAGTAGGATGAGCATTATAGACTTGTTATTCCATATTGTGCTATACCTAAAGCTTCCGAACTCAATATATAGATATCACCTAACCCTTTAATGGAGTCTGAACTAATACAAGGATATGATATCAAACGTTAGTGCCTCACCTCTGAGAATACGATGCCAAAATATTCCATAATCATTGACATTTGCATTTATGCCATGGCCTATGGGTTTAAATTGCTTTTAAATAAAGGAATACAACAATATTTACTGGTTTTGAAGGCATAGACTCGTCTTGGTTTGTTTTGATCCACCATAACAGCTTGCTCGACGAAGTAGGTCACATGATACGGAGCTAGCCGCCGCTTGTAGTTTCGAATTAAATGTTCCTTATGCAGGGCCATATTTCCTTTTTTAACATGGTGCTAATACTTAGATATACCTTAAACAAGTCATAACAAAAATTATTGAACTATTCCAATTGTTCTTTTACCGTAAAACTTCTAATAACCATACCTAAATACGAAAGTAACTAACTCTGTATTAATTTCAAAATGGCGGCATTGAATATGTGAGGATCGTATTCCATCCCCCCATTGAATACGGCGTAAGTAGTACAAATCTATAGTGTCGTCGGTATTAGCCATGGCATAAAGCCTCGTCTTTCTCTCTAGTCTTACTCTTTTGTTTGGTCCCCTTTTGAAGACAGCACAATGTATCTCACACATGCAGAGCTTCTTGTAAGTACGGGGTACATACATGTACATGTACTTCATATATGACATAAGCAGTACCCTCTATATACATCTGCTCTATCTATTTTAGTCTACCGCCACAATTGATACATTGCAGTGTGCAGTGGCTCTTTCCATACCAACCATAATTAGAGGATAACTCCCTCGTTCATTGTATCTGTGGCTAAAACCAACTCGTGCATCAATAAAGCTTATATATGCTCTTTATACCATGGTGCCAACCCTAAATTATAATTCTTTACCTTAAATAAAGAAGAAATTTGAGTTGAGTCGACAGTGACGAGGAGGAAGCCATTCCGCCATATTGGATTTCTGTTTATCAACATACCGTCTGGTACGCCAAGAATAACATTCAATTTCCACCATTTATAGAGAATTTGATGCCTCCTCAGGTTCAAACAACAATGATTAGGCCTTCTTCTTACTCCCTCCATGTTTTAATAGATGATTTTAAGCCTATATTTCCTCAAAATGGCCATAATCCAATCGCTCCATGTTCGCCGTCCGACAAGAAATGTAGTACTTAGTCTATACACCAGACAGCGAGACTGCAGCGTGACAGGGGAGGTTGACACTACGGCGTAGACGCGCAGCCCGCTGGGACCGCTATGGTAAAGGATACGAGTCAGCTCGCTGTCATGGTTTGTTTCGGTTTAGTGTCAACTACTGTTCATTCTAGCCGTGGTTAATTGCACGAGTTTTATCCTTAAACTTGAATGCAAAAATATGCAAATGACCCATAACCATGGTATAAATATCAATATCTGAATGAATTGAGAATTTCTGCATGTTGCTACAGTTATACAGTGAGTGACAAAGGGTGGCATATTCTACCACATGATCAATTCATAAGCAGTCTATACCTTTCAGCCTGTCTCCTATACAACAACCGAGAATGGTGGTGGGTCTTTTCAGGTTTTATCTTTCTCCCCTCAGTGTAGTTGCAGAGAGAAATGTGATAGATACCGGGTGTAATTCACCCATTTCTCCCTGCCTATCTGCCTCACCAGCCTGCACGCATGGACAGATAAAAACGCACCCCCAACTCAGAGAAGGCTGATTCACGTACCGTAATCTCCCGCGTATAAGGCGCACCCCGCATATAAGGCGCACCTAGAGTTTTAGAATATGGTCAAAAAAATAAAAAATTCATAACTTCTCTTCTACTGAATGGATTCTCAAAATTCAAAAAGCTATGTGTTGCTTGGACCCCCAGAACCCCACTGGACCCCATATGCAGCATATGTGGCCATATGGGAGTGTGACATATCAAAAGGGTTACGTCTTTTGGGGAGAAACGCTAACGTGGCGCCATTTTCGCTTGTAAAATATGAGCAGTAAACTTTCACCGGAACCAGGGACACACTTCCGATCATACCGTTTCTCCTCGAAAGGGTTCACGTATCAAAAGAAAGGTCTTGGTGTCCCCCTTGCGGATCCAGGTAGAACTAAAACCCCGCGTATAAGACGCGCCTTATACGCGGGAGATTACGGTACTAGAAGGCGCACCCCCAACTCAGAGAAGGCTGATTCACGTACTAAAAGGTGCACCTACCTCTTCTGAATCGATTTCTTGAAAAACCCATATATAAGGCACACCCCCAACTCAAGCCAGTTCCCGCCCCTGGACGTAAAACTAAACAAACAAACAAACAATCCCGCGTATAAGGCGCACTGCCACGTTTAAGACGCACCTTATACACGGGAAATTAGGGTCGCGCATGCATATCTCCCGGGCTTCCCTAGCCCACTTAAAAGGGTCTATATCTCGTCTTTCCTATCCCCTCGGATGTTTGTGGTGCACATATGCGGGGGCACCCACACATTCCTCTGTGAATTTGTGTAATGTCGTTCTCGCCATGAATATGACCCTAGCTGTCGAAGGGCGTTAAACATCTATTACTCACTCACTCAGTAGCCCCACCCCCTCCCACCTCCCTACTGCCATCTACTTTCTGCCTATACCTTCCCCATCCTTCGTCAACCCCTATACTCCTGCAGTGTATGGTTCACATGGGATGGGATTGGTGTTATGTAAATAGTGCCTGTAGATCTAAGAGGCAGATATCAGGCTGCATGCTTACTTCAACATGTAAGCTACATGTTCAGGGACTGGGTTCAGAGAGGGTATGCACAAGCATCCACGCATGGACATAACGAGTGGGACATGCCCCCTCGTTAGGCTTAAATTGTTAGGCCTATGCCCACAGGACGCTACCATCTGGGTGGGTGTTGCCAAAGTTACAGTACTTGAAATTGGCAAAGTCATGATGATGCAAAGTTCGATCTGTATCATGTAGGTTACAAAATTACCTGAATAGCATAACCTCCACTTTCAGCCCCTCCTTCCCCACCCCCTGGGCTTCCCTAGCCCACTTAAAAGGGTCTATATCTCCTCTTTACTATCCCCTCAGGATGTGTGTGGTGCACATATGCGCAGGCATCGATACATTCCTCTGTGAAATTGTGTAATGTCGGTCTCGCCATGAATATGACCTTAGCTGTCGAAATGGCGTTAAACATCTATTACTCACTCACTCACTCCCCACCCCCTAGGTGAATAAAAGAAAAAGAAAAAAGGGGGGGGGGTGCAAACATTTTGAGTTGCATACTTTATTGAAAAAGGTCAAACCTATTGGGACAATTGAAGTGGAGAGCATTCCAGGGGTACCAATGCATGCCAGTCTTGATGACATCCTTTCATCTAAATGACCAGGGCTCCATCACTTTATTGCGTCACAAGAACAGTTAAGTCAGTTAAATGATGTCTTGAGAGAAGAAAATTCAAATTCAAATTTTTTTTTAACTTATTCAGGGGTGAAGATTATTTAAGAAAGGGTATCTCATACGTGTAGCACAAGTCCACTCTAGGTGCAGGACATGCCGATACAGTCATGGGTTACTCCCGTGTCAGAAAATGATGATGAGAACGTACTGCCGGTAGTACTACCTCCACCTTTCACCCAGGGCCCTATTCAGGCCATCAAGATCAGCTTAAAAGAAATAAGACGGATTATGGCCAAACCCTCTCCAAATAACACAGATATCGTATTTATTCTATACCATGTATACCAACCTCTTTCTAAAACTCCCACATACCCTAGTCTGCATCGATCAATAACATTGCACCCTATACATACATGGATAGGGAGTATGTCTACAAAAGGCTTGGCCTACAAGACTGTAAAACATGTATGTGTACATTCTGAGGTTGCCAAGTGACTGCCACCTCAAAAAGCTGTCTGTGTCTATGTACCCACCTGTGGCCTTTCCTCCAGGGTGGGAATGTTTTTTCTCCATGTCTGATGGCACATATGGAGGGTGTCTGCCAATACTGGCACCCTCCCACAGCACAGGGTAGTTAAGGTAAAAGGCAGGACTGTGATTCATACACATTACCGCATTAATATCCAGTTTTTATTTCAATTTTGTACTAAATGGATATTGTATAGTATAAACAAGCTAGTTCAAGTTAAGCTCACCGTCAATCGTTTATATACAGTGGATTCACTCATTGGCGCTTCAGTGAAAAAGAATGAACCATACCGTAATCTCCCGCGTATAAGGCGCGTCTTATACGCCAAACAAAATGCTGCTGGGTCTTATACGTGGGAGGTAAATTGCCTTGAGTTTGGGGTGCGCCTTATAGGGGGGGTATTTTTACTATAGAACAGTACTAAATTGACAAAAATCAACCCTCAGGGGGGCGCCTTATATGTGAAACAGCCCCCCTGTGAGTTGGGGGGGCGCCTTATATGCGAGCTGCGCCTTATACGCGGGAGATTACGGTAGGTGTTTTTCAGTGAGAGATTTTCTTTGGAGCGCAACAATCAATACAGTAGATTGCCTTGCACGACAGTCAAGGAGATTAAATAAAGCGCCATTTCCATTTTTATCTTGGGGTATCTTGAATTGATAACAGTAGGGCGAATCATTGTTTCGGAAATCGAAAAAAGGATTTGGATAAAGTAATGATTAAAAAGAGAAATTGTTTCTCTGCTTGAACAGCCTCGCTTGATTATCATATACCGTAATCTCCCGTGTATAAGGCGCGTCTTATACGCCAAACAAAATGCTGCTGAGTCTTATATGTGGGAGGTAAATTGCCTTGAGTTTGGGGTGCGCCTTATAGGGGGGGTATTTTTAATATAGAACAGTACTAAACTGACAAAAATCTCCCCTCAGGGGGCGCCTTCTATGCGAAACAGCCCCCCCCTGTGAGCTGGGGGGGGGCACCTTCTTTGCGAGCTGCGCCTTATACGCGGGAGATTACGGTACATTGGTATAGTCTGGAGTGGCTTCAGTCTTTTTTATTCTTGAAAGAGGAAGGTCGATGGTATACCTTTATGAGGCCGTTATGGAACATAGGGCTCAAAAGAAAAGATTTGTTCCAACTCACTAACCTTGAGGCTTAACTAACAAAACATCCCATGTTTTCCCCTATTATTTTTCCATTACAAAAGTGTTCCATAATGCATTTCAAAATGAAAAATTTCACTTTGTCACAAACGTGATTTGATATCTCTTATCTCTGTCTGTCTGTCTGTCTCTGTCTCTGTCTGTCTGTCTGTCTGTCTGTCTCTGTCTCTGTCTCTGTCTCTGTCTCTGTCTGTCTCTGTCTCTGTCTGTCTGTCTCTCTCTCTCTCTCTCTCTCTCTCTCTCTCTCTCTCTCTCTCTCTCTCTCTCTCTCTCAAATTTCCCTCTCTTTCCCCCTGAAGAGAATCCTATAAACTGATCTAAATGATGATATAGTTCTTTCTTACCCAAATAATAAAAAAATGTGAATACAGTCAGGTCTCAATACATCGGTCTTCAATAGGTCGGTTGATTCACCTATCAGCCACATAATTCACTGAACAGATTTAGTTACAGCCATTAAATTCTATAGTAATACTGTTCAGAGAACCGGCTGATTCAGGAACCAGCCAATTTTTGTCTGAAACAGGTGGCTGGTTTATAGAGACATGACTCTACTAAGTCCTGCAGTCTTAAAATGATGAGTACATGAGTTACCTAATGTATCCAAGCCTGTAATGAGAGACGCACTATGTTTCTTTTTGGCCTCAGTAGTATGTCTAGACTATAAACATGTTTTTATTTTGCGCTCATATTTATCAAAGAGCTCTGTATTCACATTGGTATTTATTTACTTTGTGGACAGAAGGGTACGCTTGCATGTCAGGGGATGTGGAAGTGGAAGGAGAAGAGGCAACATTCCCAATAGATGCTTACCGTAATGACCCGTTAAAGCGCTGGTGTCTCGCATAAGCGCCGGTTTCGCATAAGCGCCGGGGGTACAGTGTCACTGAAATCATTCCTAGACACTAAAAACAGTATTCAAATAAGCGCCTGTCTGGTATAAGCGCGGGGGTACAGTGGGAATGAAACCAATGAGCGCCTGGGCGCTTATACGGGCCACTATGGTATGTACAGAGCAATGGTATACTTCGAGTTTACTATCATACTATAGACTGGTATACAGGTATACATATAGAACTCCCCTTTTATGATGAAGGTGTGTTTCCAGAATATAATTCCTAGCCCACCTGAAAAGGTTCTATATCTCATCCTTTTCGTCCTCTCTGTGTCTTGTGCACATATGCATGGGCACCAACACGTTCATCCTTCAATTGTGAACAGACTAGCAGAAAGTGGCTCGTAGATTTTCAAAGGCTATCCTTTCTGTCCTGTTCTGTTCAAATTTAGTCAGTATATTGGACAAATACATTTAAACTACCTGTTTATCTTCAACCTCACTCGTTTTCAGCGTAGGGCCAAAAAATGTAGGGTAGGTATAGTTTTACCTCAACCTAATAGTTTCTTTTATGCTTACATTAACGCAATAGTTTCTTTTAGGCCTGCAAATGGATATAATGCATTATGTAGAATTTTAAGGGATAATGACTGAAGAATTTGACACCTGATATTACGTGTAAGTCCCTATTGACGTTCATTTTATGACACTCTACCAGCTTCTAATGACAGCATGGTGGAAATTGAAGACACACTTAAAGAACCTCCAAGAAGTCGAAGTGTGGTGTGATGCGAGTTAGCTAAATACTCAATATTTGGCCCTCTGTGCCTCATGAATAACCTCTTATTGTCAGTGTCTGAGCATGTTTCTCACGTGATCCTTTCCTCCTTCCCAGGTCTTATTTGTATTTCTGCTCATCTGCCTGCATTTGTCCCTCAGCATGCGTCTCTCGTTAGTCCTTCTGTCTGTTTGTCTCTGCCTGGGCATAATTTGGTTTCTTGTGTTGGTGCCTCTACATGTGGATGAGATCTATTCACTGGATCTTCCTTCCATTTGTTTGGCTGTAGGGGTATTTTTGATAATTTCCCATCTTTTGTTCAGTTGATACTCTCCATTGGTGGCTCCGCCTATCAAATTATACTGTTTCTCTCATTCATTATTTGCTGTTGCCTTCCCAATACATTGATTTTGTAGTCTGTCTGGTCGCCCATCTTTTGCACCAATGGTATGTACAGTCAGTCCTTTTTTTCCTCAGATATGGAAAATGCACGGACAAATGTCCCAGGAAGTAAATTATCAGAGGATATGAGTAGCAAATGTAATAGAAACCATGCTTGCTCCAAACTGCCCCTGACCCTGTCTTCTCCCATTTAGTCTTTTGAAACTGACTCTCTGGTTGGCAGCATGCTGTCCTTGGGTTAGTATTTATATATAATATGATGAGTATTTGCCACTTCGCAGGAAGAACCTCTATCTTATTTTCCTGCAATACACTAAAATTCTTTGGTGAATTATTATCAATCAATGATTGATCACTTACTATCCTGGTACCACTTGTCTGCCAACATACAAGCCCCTCCCCATCACTGTACACACATACCCCATCCCACAGACAGGTCCTCTTGGCTGGCTCATGCAGTATGGTGCTCGTCCAGTTGGAACAGGGGTGTATGTCTTCCAGCTGATTTACTTTTAGGAGTTTTGCTTGAGGGGAAATGATAATAATCTGGTCAAATAATTGGTACCTAAAGTGCCATAAACACCACAGGAAAAGAGAGCAACCAGTGCCGGTTTTTATAAAGAGTGGGTGCTTAGGCTTAAAACCTACGTACTGGTATATATGTGACAGCAGGCCAGCGAGGTATCTGTTATATTATCAGATATCAGCAATACTGATATCTGATAATCCATTGATACGAGATGCTGCCTGCATATGCTCATTTAGACATACATTCATAAATGTGTATATTCCTAGATGAGATATTTACCTATATAAATCATCATTGTCGATGTTGATTCCAGAGTGATTTGTATAGTCTTCCTTTCTTATTTTCTGTATGACTCTCAAAACATTTGTTGTAATTATATTCTCCTCTACTCTACTTCAGGTGAGCTCGTTCGCACGATTTTGGCATGATTTTGCACCAGCTTTCACCAGTCTCCCCAGGTCAAAGGGTGGGTAAGGCATCAATGTTAATTACAAAACTTATTATGAAAATACTTGTTTTTATCAGAAACATTTGAGAAATATTGTTCCGTATTGATTGGTTGGTGTTAAGTTTACCAGTTTATCTGTTGATGACAATATCAGATTTGCATTTCAAATCTGCTAAAGCTGTCTTTATTCAGCCAATGGTCCTTAGACCATAGGATGATGTTAAAACATACATTTCTAATTTAAAACTTTTATGTGTATATTCAGAATTTTTCATACACCCTAACTTACATCCCTGTGTGCCTTGCTAATATGCAGGGTATTACCGTACACAGAATTAATAACTCCACTGACATAGGATGAGGAAAAATTAAAGACAGACCAATAAAGAGACAACTGCTAATTTATAGTCTAGGCATTCAGCTGGGTCAAGTAAAATAGTGTTGCCAGAGAGCATTCTTTGAATACAGGCTGACAACGAAGGTGTTCAGAGATTTGGTGAGAGGGGTATATCGGCATATCTCTGGGTACAGTGACAATATGCCTCATCCCCCTTATCTGTGTGCCTCGGTGGACTGCCTACCCTCCTGTGTCTAATTAAAGGAGTGGGTGGCTGACCAGAGCACTTTTAGTAATACAGGTTCAGTTCTCCTGTTCATGGTCACCTCAGCACTGTTTACTTATCTGTCGCTACCGGAAAAGCCCCACGTGACCTAATGCCGATACCCTGATTGGCTGAGGCCACAGCCCCCACTCACGTGATGTGCGAGCTGGACGCTGATTGGTCATTCCCGGCACGTGTCTCTGATGTGTATCCCCAGGCCGGGCCCAGAATGCTCACTTACTGGGTTGGGCCACGTGGTTTTCTGAATGAAATCAATACTCAAGCCGACCTGCACTAGCCCAATGCCACACCCACATACAAAAAAAAACGAAAAGGAAGAGATCCAGGATAAATAAAATAAATGTGATGCAAGGAGAAAAAAAATGCAGACCGAGAAGAATAATCCATAAACAGACTGTAAACACTTGCATGTAAAAGTACCAACCTTGAATCTTTTCTCCACCCTTCCATGGCCTAAGGGACAGTACTGGGTCCATTACTTTTTAACCGACATAGCTCAAGTGATAGAAAATTTTGATTTTTTTTCTATACGCGGATGATGTAGCATTAGTATTAAATGGTAAAGCCACTGAAATAATGAGATCTCTAATGCAGAATGACGTTGGAAATATTGAGAAATGGTGTAGGCAAAATATCTTAACAATGAATGCTAAAAATACAAAAGTTCTATGGTGTCACCCAAATAGGCAACATATTGTCAAGTATGATATTTTCTTGAACAATAGCAAACTAGATATTGTAGAGCATTTTAATTACTTAGGGGTTGTTATAGACTTTGATCTAAATTTTAAAGCACATTGTAAGAAAGTTGACTCACAAGGTACAGCTAGGTTAAAACAGTTAAGAAATATTGTAAAATATCTTGATGATATTACTAGCTTGCAGATTTACAAATCAATGATTGTGCCCTTGTTAGAATATTGCAGTTTATTCTAGAGAGTGGTCGTAAGATGATAGTAATACTGTTATTCCAAATAGACTGTTAAGGGGAAACAATAAAATTAAAATTAAGGTCAATAGACCAAGACTTGAATTATATAGACAGAGTCCCCTATACAGAGGCAATGCTGTTTGGGAGTTATTACCAATAAATGTACAACAAAGTGAGAACATGCAAGTACTGAAGAAAAAACTATGTGTAATCATAACATAAGAACCTGGGCTTTGTCATGATAAGAATTATAAGATATATATTTTCTATATGACGTTTCTCAACAGAGATGACTGTTCTTGGAAACCATTTATAACACACTGTATGATAACATTGATATTGTGCCTGTATATTGTCGTATTACCCACCAACTGGCTGATGATTGTAAAAGCTTCATTGTGACAAGATATTATTGGCCAATAAACTTATTTAAAACTCAAACTCTGTAGCAGTATGGGCTTATGGGACTGTATTCATACTGGTCTAAGCCTTGCTTTCAGTAATGTAAAATTTAGATTTCCAAGTGCTGTCTTTGTGGGTCAACGGTTTCCAAGAGTCTCCTCCCCCAGCACTTTTCTTTCAAATTCCTGGGTCTGCCCTGTTTGGGCTTTTTAATTAGTATGTACTTGCTGTCCAAATGTTTATTGTATTCACAAAGTCAAAGGTACAATGTACAAGCATACAGGGTTAGACTAAATCTGGGAGTCTGGGAGTGAAATACTAGCAGGGCTGGCAGCGCTGTGGGTGGGCAGCCAGATAGTCCATGAGCAGTTGGCACGTCGGTGTCAGAGCTGTTGATATGGGGAACCCATAGATATAATTTATAGAAAACTCCAATGGGTGGTAATTAATTGGCAGGTAGTCAAATTAGACTATATAAAGAGGCCAAAGGTGGATCTAGCCCCTGACTACATGAGCCACCTAGATGATCCTCCTAGCAATAGCAATGTGCTAGTCCCTTATAGAGCGCTGCAGTGTCTGGATGAGAGCAGTTGGCAGTGCTGCCCTGAGGTCTCAAAGGAGGCCATAAGACGCTTTTTGCCTCCAATGGTGAAGGTATATGATGTTGATCCATGTATCAACTCTACCGCCTTTTTTGACAATGTGGTGCAAATAGCACAGTTTTGGCGGGAATTATGGAATAGTGGCTTGGTGGTGCGAATAACCCGGGTAAGGGAGTGCTGATGCAACAGGATGAGAGCCAATCACCAGGGTTGTCAACTCTCACACATTGGCACACACTACAGTAGAGGGTGGCACAGTAAACAGTACAGCCAATTGTGTGAGAGTTGGCAACCCTGCAATCACAGGCTTTTCACTTTTCGAGTTATCAGCAATTTACATTGCTGCATTATATTCATACTTCGAGGCTCGCTGATATAGATAACGTTTTAGCCCACTATGACATGGATTATTGAACAATAGATTTACAAACTTTGTCTGTGAACAGTAGTAATGCTTACGGAATCTTCAAATCATGTACCAGCAACCCTCATTGTTCAATAGTTGTGCATTACCATTGCCCACTGACAAGACCATGCCTATTTCCTACTACCCCAAATGCCGTTACAAACTCCCATTGCTAGTATTCCTATCTCCCCATTCATATGGCCTGGTTTAATCATTCCCATTCTTTTAAATGTTCCATATAATCAATTCTATAGTGCTATTTCCTCGATTATCGCATAAAATTTTTGTGCCCCAAATCTCCCAGTGCCAACTACCATGCAGTTACAACCCTACTAATAACATTGACACCAATAGACTAATTCCCCCTACGTCATGCTGCTGCCATAACCTACCGGTAGGTGGCCACACGCCATTCCGCCTCACTCCTAATTGACATTGTCATGATTGTCAATGCGCACTTAATATGGACACTATTCAAGAGAAGAAAAAAGGCAATTTGAATCAGAGGCATTAGCAACCATGGCGGGAAACAGGCCAATATCCCCCACTACCCATAGACGTTTTGAGGTTCGGATGTAACTAGGCCAAATAGATTTCTGCTGTAAATTTAGTCGAGTGAATACTCTAAAAAGAACAGTTTTCGAAACTTGTGTAAATTAAGTAGAATGAACCTTACTAAAGGAATCATTCATAAACCCATCAACTTTTACCAGATCCTTATTGTGGTATATCTTAAGTACAAGCAATCAACACATAATTAAATGGAGATGGTAATGATTAAGGGATCCAATTTTCAAGCTTTAATTATCAGTGATGAGTTGATGTACAGACAATGCAGTCATAACGTCATAGGAAGGATATAGGCAACTTTGTATTAGTTAATCCATGTGCAGTTGTTTAGGGTTACGAGGTATAACCAGTGCCTCAAGTGGCCAATGGCCTCAAGTGGCCAATGAGCACTGGTTATACCAAGTAACCCTACACAACTGTGGGTTAACTGACTTAAACCTTGGTTACATGAAGTAACCACAGCTTGTTTCCTTTGTTCTAAGGTGTCACCGTGGTTTAAATATATATATATATATATATATATATATATATATATATATATATATATATATATATATATATATATATATATTCATAACACTGCCTAGTGCATTGACCCGTTATCCTTATCCGATGACACACATGTATTACACATTGAAAACAAGAAATAAATACCGGCCTTTACTTTCTTTCTTCATATTTGGAATATTACTGATATTAAAGAGACCAGCAACGTGCCATGCATGTGTTACTCGAGATTTCGCTTTATCAAACTGCGGCCCAAATCGCTACAAAAGGACCAAATACAAAATACAAAGAGTAGAGCACTTGAATCAGACACCATCATCCTATATCACCCCTCCTCCACGCCCACTTTTCAATATTCCCATTCTAAGGACCCCCCTCCCCCCTGTAACTACCCACCACCCACCCACCCACCCACCCACCCACCCACCCACTACCCACAACCACCACTTCTCAGTATCAGCTTTATTAAAAAGACGAGCAACACATCAATACACCCATAAAAACGGTTAGGATCCAGCCTCCTCCATATGAACTCCCATCTGAGAAGGCAAGATTGCTGTATTGATTTAATTTTTTTTAAGCAACACAACATGACAGAGCCTTCTCCTTAGGAACAAAGCCTAACTTCCTTTAGACATTATAACTGGGGATATTGAGCAGGCAGAGGGGACTCACACAGCCACCGCATGGCGCTTCTTTGGTATTTTCTTTCCTTTTCATTGATTTTAATCTGACAGCGATATTATAGCCCCTCCACATCTCCATCTGAAGGGAAATGAGTTCGGATGCTGTGTGTTGTGGTAATCTCCTTTGTTTGGTATTAATTCTTGTACCTCAGAACACGAGTCAAGCTCACTTGTTGGGATGGAAATTGATAAGAAACAGAACTTGATATAATACATGTATCAGACTATACCTCTACCTTATATAATAGAATCAATTTTTGCTCTTTTGTTTCAAAGGTCTTGATTGAAAGATGGCTATACTTGCACTTTGCCACTTTTTCCTTTATATGTCAGTAGATGCACTTCTTCATATTTTCAAATCTTAAAGTAACATTATGTTAGCTTGCTATACTATTACAGATATTCCACTTTGTCCCCAACTCTTTAGAATTTCTAAACTTTTGGCTGTAATTCCTTTAAGCATATCTCCTATATGGAAATTGAGAAAATCTGTATAATTTCCGAAATCCCAGTAGTGACCAGTTAGTGGCATATCTACTATTACAAAAAGTACTATTATAAAAAGTACGAGTGGACTATTCATTGATAGCCCTGCACATAATACTGATTTCAATGCTACAAAATGGAAGTTCCAAGATTAAAGAATTGTGCCATAGAAGTCTGTGTGGTTGAAAGGATAGTAATGAGTTAGCCCAGCCAAGTACCTCGTTCTGCAGAGAGGCCACCATTGTAACCCTAAAAAGGTCACATAATGCTTCGAGGGTCATGCCATAATGATGCACCGATTTTAGGCTGTCGAATAGACTCGCCATGACTACATCATGCCAATCCCTTGACAGGCTTTATGCATGAATGCAACATTTTACTTGGCAGGGCTGTAGCCATGCACCCTATTTATAAATGGGCATACTGCATTGAAAAAAGTATGTGGCATTAGAGGATGTATCTGCTCCTCCCCATCAAGGGCCCTTACACAACCCGCATCTCCCCCAGGTGGAGGTGGAGCCTTCTTAAGTTTTCCTCATCTGGAGAAAGGTCACTTCCTCTAGCCTAGCACTCTAGGTCATTGGCGTCGTTACTGGTCCTACCGAGGGTTCCTTATCTAGACTTAGAGGAAGGCTATTGGTCCTGGTAGTGTGCTGAGGAAACATGGTGGTCGTTGTCACCTTCTGATTTATCATATTGTAGAAAATAGAGATAACAGGCTAAGATCTTAGAGGTTGACAGCTACGCTATATCTAGTAGATCCTTTTGGCAGATTTCATTAAAGGAACTGAATAAGGGGAAGAGATAGGTGGGTTAGTGGCTGTAATTTGTATTCTATGATCAGCTCGGTCCTATTGATTCTAAGAATGTAAAAGTAGAAAATATGCAAGCTTACTCCCTTCAACCCTAATAGTACCTTTATTGGCCCAGGGTATCCCCTGAGCTATTGGAGCCGGGTTTTCAGTCAGATCCACAAATTTGTAATCACCAACTTTAGGGTGTAATCATTCAGTGATATACTGTTAGTTTACACATTTTTCAAAAGCCAAAGGAAAGTTTCAAATCTCATCTATCAGACAACATTTTGTCCTTTATGGTGAGTGATGTCTTTCTCTAAGAAAAAAGCTTCTGTACTTACGCCATGTTTTTGGGAGCTATACTGACTACAAGTTCTTTAACCATTGGGTCTATGGGTCAGATAGATTTTGGCGATGAAATTAGCACATTGAGTACTATGGGTAATCACCAAGTGAGACACTTTTTTTCAGCCGGCAATGTTTACAGTATCCAAGCTATACACATAACACATTGGGGACTGAGCGATAAACTAAGCATGCTAAGGATAAAGTTTTCTGTGGGGGCTAGGTGTCCAGGGGGCCAGGTTTCCAGGGGGCCAGGTGTCCAGGGGCTAGGTGTCCAGGGGGCCAAGTGTCCAGGGGCCAAGTGTCCAGGGAGCCAGGTGTCCAGGGGCCAAGTGTCCGGGGGCCAGATGTCGGGGGGGGCAGCACATCAGGGGGCCAGCGGTCCAAGGGGTTTAGTAAGAGAAGATTATGCCAGACTGGTGTCAGTACATGTATAGATAATAGTCTCTATTTGTAATTAGTCAATATTTCGCAGATGCTGATTCCTGTGACCCTACAGGGTTGATAGAGGGTTTTTATGGTAGTAGACCCTGGGCCATATGTGATATATATCACACGTTAAATCTTGTTTTGCATAGTGCCTTAAGGCTTCATGTCCATTTGATGTCATGCTGCGCCAATGCCTTAATATTCACTAGTGCATTACTGTGACAGACATGCTGGCTATTTATATGATGCATTCTTACAATGGTGGCAAACATTTTGTTCAGTGCTGTACGTTCTGACATGCGTCTTTCCAGCAACAGTGGTATTAAACACAGGCGCCTAAACACATTGGCTGAGAAATTGTCCAATATAGGTGTCTGCCGCTGAGTCCCTGAACACCTCTTCGACCCCCATGGCTTTTGGGAGGTGTAAGCAGTATAGGGAGGTGGGGGTGTGTAGCAGGTGCTACATGCCATATTGTAGCAAGGTGGTGCCAACACTATCACAACACAAAATCTCCACTTCTAAGTACTCTGTATGGCGTCATATTGAACACTGTAATATATCATAAACAAAATACATTATACCACTTTCGATTTAGTTATAATTCCTAGAATGAGAGAAGGGGAAGGGGGTTGGGCTGCTGTTCGAGGGGATGAAAACAAGCAATATCATGGTAGCAAGCCTGCTGTGGACCCGGGGTTTCACAGTATACAAAACACGATAAGATATGGATATACAAGGGTGTGCACGACAAAGAGATAAGAGATAGGCCCATCACACTTAGAGGTGGAAAGAGGCTACCCGGCAGGGAGGTAGGAGAGTAAAACGGAGATAAGTGAGGAACGTACAGAAAGGCAGTAGGCTGTACAAGATGATGGTCGGGGAGGGAAGTACAGCAGAGAGAGGTAGAATCGGGGAGAGTGTAGCTGGTGAGAGTACAGGGGTGAGAAAGTTCATCTGGGAGAGATAAGTCATTGAGAGGAGAGTAAACAGGGAGAAATGAGGAGAGTAAAACAAGGATAGGTGAGAGAAGAGTACGACAGGGAGAAATGAGAGGAGAGAAGAACAAGGATAGGTGAGAGGAGAGTATGACAGGGAGAAATGAGAAGAGAGTACAACAGGGAGAGACGAGAGGAGAGTAGGCTAAAACAGGGAGAGGTGAGAGAGAGTATAACAAAGAGAGGTGAGAGGAGAGTACAGCAGGGAGAGGGGAGAGGATATTGCACCAGGGAAAACTGAGATGAGATAACACCAGGGAGAAGTGAGAGGAGAATACTGCGTTTATAGAGTAGATCAGCAGAGAGGTGACAGTGGAGTACAGTGCTGAGAGGTGAGTGCAACATTGAAAGGAGAGTACAGCATTGAGAGGTGAGAGGACATTACAACAGGGAGAGGTGAGAGAAGAGTCCAACAGGGACAGTTAAAAGAAGAGTACAGGGATGAGAGATTTCAACAGGGAGAGGTGAGAGGAGAGTACAACAGGGACAGTGAAAAGAGTATAGGGATGGGAGATTTCAACAGGGAGAGGTGAGAGGAGAGTACAACAGGGACAGTTAAAAGAAGAGTACAGGGATGAGAGATTTCAACAGGGAGAGGTGAGAGGAGAGTACAACAGGGACAGTTAAAAGAAGAATACAGGGATGGGAGATTTCAACAGGGAGAGGTGAGAGGAGAGTACAACAGGGACAGTTAAAAGAGGAGTACAGGGATGGGAGATTTCAACAGGGAGAGGTGAGAGGAGAGTACAACGGGGACAGTTAAAAGAAGAATACAGGGATGGGAGATTTCAACAGGGAGAGGTGAGAGGAGAGTACAACGGGGACAGTTAAAAGAAGAATACAGGGATGGGAGATTTCAACAGGGAGAGGTGAGAGGAGAGTACAACAGGGACAGTTAAAAGAGGAGTACAGGGATGGGAGATTTCAACAGGGAGAGGTGAGAGGAGAGTACAACGGGGACAGTTAAAAGAAGAATACAGGGATGGGAGATTTCAACAGGGAGAGGTGAGAGGAGAGTACAACGGGGACAGTTAAAAGAAGAATACAGGGATGGGAGATTTCAACAGGGAGAGGTGAGAGGAGAGTACAACGGGGACAGTTAAAAGAAGAATACAGGGATGGGAGATTTCAACAGGGAGAGGTGAGAGGAGAGTACAACAGGGACAGTTAAAAGAGGAGTACAGGGATGGGAGATTTCAACAGGGAGAGGTGAGAGGAGAGTACAACGGGGACAGTTAAAAGAAGAATACAGGGATGGGAGATTTCAACAGGGAGAGGTAAGAGGAGAGTACAACAGGGACAGTTAAAAGAGGAGTACAGGGATGGGAGATTTCAACAGGGAGAGGTGAGAGGAGAGTACAACGGGGACAGTTAAAAAAGGATAGGGATTGGAGATTTCAACAGGGAGAGGTGAAAGGAGAGCACAACAGGGACAGTAAAAAGAAGAGTATAGGGATGGGAGATTTCAGCAGAGCGAGGTGAGAGGAGAGTACAGGAGGCTGGGCAGCAGGAGGAGGAGAAGGAAGGTGAGTCATGCCTGAGGCGGCCGGTTGCCGGCTGGTCCTTGGTCTAATGGTTTATAAGGCTAACTGACCGCCTAGAAGACCAATTACCTGCACACGGCCACCTGCCTCCACCACCGGGCCTGCACACTACTGACCACTGCCCTCCTGCCAGCTAAGTGTCTACCCCATCCCTCAAAAACACTGTAAAACAAGGGGTTAAAAAACATTAAAAACTTACCCTTCAAAATATGATGGTATATAAATAAAATCGACAAATTAAAGAGACATCAAGTTGCCAGGAGCCAGCCAACCAACCTATAAAATGGTATCTGCACTAGTTATTGGAGCTCTACTGAAGAAGCTGCCAACTGCAAAAGCAGTTGCCAAGTGATATTATAATGATATTCTGCCAAGTTCCACTAAAGGTTCTAACGCACTGGGTGGTGGGTTGCTTGAAAAGGTCCAATACAGGCATATGAGTTGGTCTTGAATCTATGCAGATAAAGATACTATAGGACAAACACATAATATTTGCACACTCTCATTCCTGATTCTGTTTCCAAGAAATCGTACAACTATATAGTCATATGCAACCTATTTGAAACTATAAGTGTGGTTAAACATTATTATCTTCATGATAGTCAAATCAGGTGGGAATCATTGGTGGTGGAAGGTCCTCTTCAAGCATGACAAACGATTCTGATGTGCATGATGTCTAATTTAGGAATTTATCACACTGAAGTTGTAATTAGGCATATAATTATGTTACAGGACACTGTTGTATATTATAGAGCTTTAAAGAAGCTCATAATTAAAATTGATTATGTCCCATTATCAAAGGACGCCAAGAGGGAAATAAAATTAAATTTTTCTTGATCATACTTGATCTTGATAAAGACTTAGTGGTCATCACCCTTGCTAATTAATACCATACTATATAGTGGATGACAGCACTGACTGTGAGCTGTTTCCAAGAACAGATGAAGATAAGAGCCAAAATGCCCCATGTAGCCTACAAGAGCTGATAGGCAGCGTTAACCCCTTAAGGACTGCATAGTACTTTAGTCAATGCAGATTTTGTCGTTTTGGTGCATGAAGCTAACCCTATATGACTGCAGCCCCGGCAGATAGACTTAGGGATTATCGGCAGTAATCAGACCTGCATTCATTCATCATGATAACAAGTATGATGTGCAGTTATTATGTGCCCTTTAAGGGGTTAAATGTTGGAAGTTCTCCTACCGGTAGTTGTTTGTCAGAGACTGCTCAATCGATGATTCAGACCCCCGTTAAGACCATAGAGTATTGGAACAGTGCAAGCAGACAGTCCTCAGCGTACCCTAAGAATCTGCGGTCGGCCTAAGCGTTCTACCCTGAGAAACTGCAGTCGGCCTAAGCGTAGTGTAGTAACAAACACGGGCAGCTGGTCAGCCTATCCTGAGCACTTCTGTCCCTCATCTAGAGCTCACTCTAAATGTATTTAGTAGGATGAGCATTATAGACTTGTTATTCCATATTGTGCTATACCTAAAGCTTCCGAACTCAATATATAGATATCACCTAACCCTTTAATGGAGTCTGAACTAATACAAGGATATGATATCAAACGTTAGTGCCTCACCTCTGAGAATACGATGCCAAAATATTCCATAATCATTGACATTTGCATTTATGCCATGGCCTATGGGTTTAAATTGCTTTTAAATAAAGGAATACAACAATATTTACTGGTTTTGAAGGCATAGACTCGTCTTGGTTTGTTTTGATCCACCATAACAGCTTGCTCGACGAAGTAGGTCACATGATACGGAGCTAGCCGCCGCTTGTAGTTTCGAATTAAATGTTCCTTATGCAGGGCCATATTTCCTTTTTTAACATGGTGCTAATACTTAGATATACCTTAAACAAGTCATAACAAAAATTATTGAACTATTCCAATTGTTCTTTTACCGTAAAACTTCTAATAACCATACCTAAATACGAAAGTAACTAACTCTGTATTAATTTCAAAATGGCGGCATTGAATATGTGAGGATCGTATTCCATCCCCCCATTGAATACGGCGTAAGTAGTACAAATCTATAGTGTCGTCGGTATTAGCCATGGCATAAAGCCTCGTCTTTCTCTCTAGTCTTACTCTTTTGTTTGGTCCCCTTTTGAAGACAGCACAATGTATCTCACACATGCAGAGCTTCTTGTAAGTACGGGGTACATACATGTACATGTACTTCATATATGACATAAGCAGTACCCTCTATATACATCTGCTCTATCTATTTTAGTCTACCGCCACAATTGATACATTGCAGTGTGCAGTGGCTCTTTCCATACCAACCATAATTAGAGGATAACTCCCTCGTTCATTGTATCTGTGGCTAAAACCAACTCGTGCATCAATAAAGCTTATATATGCTCTTTATACCATGGTGCCAACCCTAAATTATAATTCTTTACCTTAAATAAAGAAGAAATTTGAGTTGAGTCGACAGTGACGAGGAGGAAGCCATTCCGCCATATTGGATTTCTGTTTATCAACATACCGTCTGGTACGCCAAGAATAACATTCAATTTCCACCATTTATAGAGAATTTGATGCCTCCTCAGGTTCAAACAACAATGATTAGGCCTTCTTCTTACTCCCTCCATGTTTTAATAGATGATTTTAAGCCTATATTTCCTCAAAATGGCCATAATCCAATCGCTCCATGTTCGCCGTCCGACAAGAAATGTAGTACTTAGTCTATACACCAGACAGCGAGACTGCAGCGTGACAGGGGAGGTTGACACTACGGCGTAGACGCGCAGCCCGCTGGGACCGCTATGGTAAAGGATACGAGTCAGCTCGCTGTCATGGTTTGTTTCGGTTTAGTGTCAACTACTGTTCATTCTAGCCGTGGTTAATTGCACGAGTTTTATCCTTAAACTTGAATGCAAAAATATGCAAATGACCCATAACCATGGTATAAATATCAATATCTGAATGAATTGAGAATTTCTGCATGTTGCTACAGTTATACAGTGAGTGACAAAGGGTGGCATATTCTACCACATGATCAATTCATAAGCAGTCTATACCTTTCAGCCTGTCTCCTATACAACAACCGAGAATGGTGGTGGGTCTTTTCAGGTTTTATCTTTCTCCCCTCAGTGTAGTTGCAGAGAGAAATGTGATAGATACCGGGTGTAATTCACCCATTTCTCCCTGCCTATCTGCCTCACCAGCCTGCACGCATGGACAGATAAAAACACACATTGTTTTCTACCTAATTTCTCCACCCCTCTGGGACTCCCCTATTTCGACTTATGACACAAATTGTGGCGGTGAACGCTTTGTAACTCTTTGCCTTGGTGTGTAAATTGCCCTTGCTTCAAAACCTGGCTTCTCGTTCCCACCTTGTATACATTAGATTGGGGTTCCACAGACTGATGGTTCTGGCATTCAAGAGAACATAAGCACAAAAAGAGAAACACTATCGAGCAACATTTTTTATTATAGAGAAAGGGTGAAGTTTAAGGTGGAGATTTCCTCATACTCTATTCCAAAGAATTTATTTGTTTTGGAGGAAGGGAGGAGGGATTTTATCAATGGCCCACATGTCCCTGATGGGGAGGCAGTGACCCCCTCAACACCCTCGATCAACACGCTTTTCTCAACACCCTTGTGTAGTTAAGGTTCACCGATTCTCCTCCGACAGCAAGCGTTCTTCTGTACAGATATGATTTGTCAATTCAATGGACACTGCCTACTAAGGCCGCCGCCCTAGCAAACTAATCAGTTAATAAATAGAGAGAACTAAACGACCGTGGTGTACGAGGTGGCTGATCCACCACGAGGGGTAGATCGGCCACTGAGGACACCAGGGGAGGTTAGTTCTCTATTTATTTTATGTTTTAAGGGGGTTTAAATAAGGAAAAATTATCAAAATCCGTTACTGTAGTTCCCCGTACGTGCGGCAGTCCTCCATTTTGAATGTTTACATGCGCCCGGAACGAGGCTGCTGTACTGGATCGGCCACTGTGGTGGATCGGCACATGTTACGCCACTGGGGGTGTGGCGATCGGCTCCACAATGCTATCTCTATGGGAAGAAGTTATTCACATAAAATAAAGTGAATAGCCATGTACATGTCAGTGGATGTAATGTGGTACGCCACTATACTGGGTTGTTGGGAATGTGGGTCCTGACTAAGGCAGGTAGGGACACCAAAATGCCCAATGGCTAGTGTACCCTGAGGCCTAAAAATAGTTTTTATGAACACTAGAAGCATGAAAGACAAGCTGGTTGACATGAGAGAATGTTTCAGGAATGATGCAGATTTTTTTTCTGTATAAGTGAATCATGGCTGAATGAGAGTGAATGATCAGAGATGCCACTTTTCCTGGTTTACCAGGAATTCCTGGGTTTGATTCCAAGATTCCTGTATCAAATTATGTTAAACTCCTGGAAAAAATGTGTCTAAAAATCCAGTTTTCCTGGTTTTTGTTGGCCCGTAAGATGGCATCTCTGATGATGTAAGTGTGAAGTGGATAGGAAATAGACTATATAGATTAGATAGGACAATGAATAAAAGTGGGGGGTTGGTTACATAATAACATCAATAACAACTGGGCAAATTACATGAGGAGACCTAAACTACTTTGTAACATCTACAGACCACCAAATACTAACCATGTAATTTTTTTCAATGTTCTACGGGGGCTCATAGATGAGATTGACTTAACGAAGGTTGATGTATGGATAGGGGGGGGGGGATTTTAATATCAACTATGCCACTCTTGACGAGACCAAGTGCCAGGCCCTTATAGATTTTTCTAATGAATATGGATTAAAAATTTTAATAGACAGTATTACTAGGCCCAGTGAAAAAGACAATAGGGGGACCGTCATTGATAATATACTAACTAATGCTGAAGACTAAGTGTACAACAGCCCACTCCCTGTCTTCATCAGTGATCATCTCCCCGCCCTTGCAGTACAAAAGAAAACCCAAGATGTTTTTTTTTATGATAGTAGCATTACCAGTAGAAGCTATAGACACTACTGTAAAGATGATTTAGAAGAACAACTACCTGGTCCAGCTTCGACACGTGTCAGAGTAATGATTGATAAATCTAAGAAAGACCAAATAGAAATAGCTTATCAAAACCATATGAATGATCATAGGGAGTTTTGGAGAAAAATGTCAGAACTGTTTAGTACTAAGGAACAAGATACCCAAGCTGTTTTTAAACACCATGAGACTGGTTTAGTAGTGGAACCTGAAGAGGTTGCCAACTACTTTAATGATTTTTTTTGGGAAAAATTGGTTTTGTAACTGCGCAAAATATGAATTTTGATGAAACTAGCACAGTAAATAAGGAATATGATGTGAATCACCCATGTATTGAACTAGCTTTTGATTACACCACTGTTGAGAAATTAATTGACAATATAAATATTCATAAGTCAAGTGGCATAGATGGCATAAATGCCAAAGGTATTTAATAATTCTTACTTGAAGGTTTATTGCCTGACCAATGGTCAGTGAGTATGGTAATACCCATACCAAAAGCTGGTGATTTGACATCCATTTTCAATTGGAGACCTATTAACCTTTTACCTATTCCTGGGAGAATTATGGAAAAACGTATACACACCCACATCATGAATCACTTCCAGCAGAATAGATTACTTAGCGATTGTCAATATGGCGTCCGTCCCGGATTAGGAACAAATGACGCCTTATTTGATTTTACAAGTCATATATATAAAGAGCTTGATAATGATAAATATGCGAGTATATGTTTTGTGGATGGCTCTAAAGCCTTTGATTCTGTACATCACTCTGTTTTGATAAAAAAAAATGTGAAAAGTTGAAATTAGATAAATTTTGTATAGACTGGTTAACGTCATATCTACATAATAGAAAACAAAGTACTCTTTTAAATAATAAGAAGTCAGATGAGTGTAAAGTGGACTATCATTGTATGGGGTACCACAAGGAAGTTCCTTGGGTCCCCTGCTTTCTTGATTTTATCAACGATTACCCAGACGTAATACAGGAATGTAAAGTGTATATGTACGCCGACGACATTGTCATCCTAGCAAGTCATCAAACAGTGAACAATCTGCAGAAATGTTGCAACAGGATGTAAATAGAACACAGCAATGGTGTGAAACAAACTGCATCACAATTACTAAGAAGAAAACCCAAATCCTCAGAATTTCTAGATGTAAGTTAAACCCAGAAACTCCCCCCCCCTCACCATCACCATTGATAATCATATTCTTGATGCTGTGTCAGAGTATAAATATTTAGTTGCACTTATTGATAATGGATACACTTTTAAGGCGAATACACAAAAGGTTATACACACTTTAAACCATAAGCTTTATCTCCTGTCTCGCATTAGAAAATATCTTGACCAAGACAAATCACTGTTGTTTTATAAAACCATGATTGTACCATATCTTGACTATGCCAGTTTTCTTCATGAATGTACAACACAGGCCTTATGTGAAAAACTACAGCGTATGCAAAACAGAGGTTTGAGGATTTGTAAATACGGTTACCAGTATGAAAGGTGCTCAGCCACAGAGCTACATACACAATTTAATTTTGACCAGCTAGATAAAAGGAGACTACAACAGTTACTGCTACACATGTTCAAAATTTCAAAGTATAAGGGAATGGTTAACCCCCCCCCGAGAATAGAAGAACTAGGTCGGACAATAAGGTTAAGTTTAATGATTATATGATAAAGTATGAATCCTCTAGGAGGAGTCCCATAGTGAGGGGTATATGGGAATGGACGGTCTCAACGCAGACCAACAAAAATGTGTGAAGAAAATACAGTTTAAAAACCACTTAAAGGGGGTCATCTACAGACCCCATCTAAGGTAGATGATTGGCTCACCGAGCAGGACTGGTTACACAGCCTCAGACTGGACTGGTTAAACAGCCAGCCTCGCACAGTACTGGTTAAACAGACTGGGTGTAGATTTACACATCAGTATAGTTGACTATACTTAGTGGCATATAACACACACTGTAAGGACATATGGTCTACATGCTTTTAGAATATCTGATCATCCAGTCACAGGCAAATATGTAATTATGCTAATGTCGACATACTTCTTTACTTAATTGTTGTAATAACAGTACAGCCATAGCCTACTGTCCTACTCAGGCTACTGGCATACCAAACATCATACATTAGACCTGATTAGATTGTCAGGACATATTGTAGTAAGAGGGGTAATGGCACATGAGCTTTATTATCAATATGAGTGTAGTTAGTGTAAAGTGGCATCCACGCACACTGTGAAACCCCGGTGTTAGCCTAATTTAGCAGGTACTTGGTATATATTTCTATAAACCTATAGTGTTAACACATAATGTGTGTTAGTATAGTTTTGACCTCTGTAATAGAGTAAAACTGAAAGCGAGTTGTTTTATGATAGAATACAATTTAGCTACACTGACTGAATGTGAGCACTTTTTTAATTCTATTTAGACAACATTAATGCATATAAGGGTTGGTCAGCCCAATATTACCAACTGAAGAACATGTACTTGAAAGTTGCTAATAAAATATTTGAAAATTGAAAATTGAAATTGAGATATGTGTCCTCCACGGCCTGAAAGACAAGGTGATGAGTTATTGAGCTTACTGTGTGCATTTTAAAAGAAAGATATCAGCCCGGATATCAGGGCATGTAAAGTGATTCTTATTGTAGCTGGTGTAATTTGACATGACCACAGATATCATGACTCCTCCTTCTTTTCTGATACTACTCACTCACATATTTGATAAGATCAGAGATAAAAATTGGATATAATATTATATCATATACTTGGGCACTGTCGTTGGTATAATTAGTAGAGCTGGTATAATTAGTAGAACACTGTAGAAAAAAGAAACAGCCTTTCCCATGCAACTTCTTCTGTCTGTGAATTATGCGTTCATCGGGTCTGAAATGTTCCAAGATGGTTGTTTTTGTGAGGGATGGTTTTAGGTCGCAGTTAGTGTCAGGGGCACTGTTGAGGGCAGAAGACGCGGGCAAGTGAGGTGATAGAAAATCTAAGAGATAAAAAGGGGAAAAGAGCGAAGGAGACAGCTGGACTTTGGAGAGGACTTCTAGAAGAAGTTTCAATTGATCACATGTGATTGTGAATGATTTGTGCACACCAGCGCCAAGAGAACACATATTGGAATTGAAATGTTAGATATCGACCATTGACATAATTTTATGTACACTGCGAAAAAAATGTTACTCACTTGAGTCTAGAACCAGACTCAGGCAATGTCGCCAAAATGAGTATGATTTTAGACTGAGCCTGATCCTTGGATGATGCTCAGGCAAAACCAGAGTATCACCCCAGGATCAGCCTCAGGATCTGCCAGAGTATCACACCAGGATCAGGCTGAGACATTCTTATTTGGACGACATTGCCTGAGTCTGGATCTAGGTTCAAGCAATTGATTCAAGTGAGTGACATGTTTTACTCAGTGTATCCTGTGACTGAATAGAACACTTAAAAACATATGTTGGTTTATGAAATTTGAATTCATATGGAGTTTTATTGAGTACAAATAGGATTGTATTGATAATATATAATATATAGGTCTATGCCATGAATGGTCGTTTTAGCTTAGGATGGACTCAGGGTAGATGTTTAGAGAGAGACAAAAAACGTCCTTCCTCATGCAAATCCTCGTTGTGACTCCAGGGCTGCACAAAGACCATGTTGTTGTATTATTCATACACCTACAGATATCAACTGTCAATAGAAGAGTCATATAGCAGGACAATCACGTCCGCCATAATAGAAAGGTCCCTTCTTATGTTATTTTTGCCCAAATTTGCTGTACTAGTATATTGGAATGTACCAATCTGCAGATAGGCATATTTTCTCGATTAAATGATTAAGTATGCAACCACAGATTAAAAGACGATTAATTATTATTGATACTGGTATTTTGCATTGACTAATTATGGGATATGTGCCTGAGTTATAGGCCCTACATCAAACCTATGTGTATTACATGTAGTATAGCTATGAAATATGCGCAGCTTAAATAAGAGCTAGGCTTCAATGGGATAGGAAGGAAAATATACACACAACAAAGGAAAAGGATGATGTATATGACTTATCATAAGGGAGTGATAATTTTTTAAGAACGGGGGGGGGGGCTGGTGGGTTTGAGGGGGGGGTCAGAATTTTTTTGTCCCCTTGACCAGGGGAGGGTCAGAATTTTTTCAACCCTTGACCAGGGGGGTTAAAAAATAATTTCACCTGTTTTCAGCGAAAAAGCCAGCGCATTACTATAGGTTAAAAGGGCACGTTCGCAGAAGATTTTTGGCCCCTGATGGGGGGCCGATATTTTTTTCGTGCGTCCACCCGCAAACCCACCAGCCCCCACCCCCACCCCCGTTGTTAAAAAATGATCACTCCCTAAGGATATCCAGTACGAGGATGTGTCCCGACTTATAGGCTACTCGTTTTCATATCAATGAGGATCCATCGTTGTCCGGCAGGAAACTACACATATACATGCAGCTCAGATTACATGTGTTTCTATGTTTTATTTTTCTCCACCATGGCAACTCATTTATTTGCAGGTCGGCATTGTAATGTGAAAATGGAAATGTAGATCTCAGTGCTGGACTTCCTAGTTTTGTTTCAAGAAGTACATCAGGTCAATCCATACAGGGGGGTTTCCCAGGGGCCATTGTCTACAATTTTTAAACATGTTGAAGAACACCATGCTTCAAGCGACGTTTCTCTTGCTGAACATTTCCTAGAGAATCCTTCAAATACGAGACAGACTTCTCCAGGCGGTCAGGTCTATGAATGATTAAGAAGAAACAGTAACTACAGCAGTAGCCCTAAGTGGCCTGTGCCGCCCCCACCACCAACCCCATCCATAGATAAGCTGATTCAGGTGCTCTACAACTAAAAGAAGTGGGCACTCAATTGTGCTATAAGGTAGTCATACATTCAGTGCCTTTAACTACCGGTAACTCCCGTTCTAATCACTAAATATGTGCCTGCCCGTGTGTACGCATACGTAGTAGGTGGTGAACACAAACTAGGTTACATCCATCCATTATTATAGCTGTTATCTCGATAATCTGCCCCATATATTGATCGTTACCAACAATGGTATCATAGTATAGCCGATACAAGGCCATTTTAAGAGAGAATTCAAACAGTAATTATCTCCGTCCCAGGTCGGCAGAATGTGCCTATTGTTCATATCTAGATTCTGCAACACCAGGCACTATAGTATGATACCATAGAAGTGGAGAGGAAGCCAGTGATGCAGACTGGTGGGAGAATGGTTTCTTTATCTGATAACAAGCATAAGAAAGATTTGACTGCAGGGTGGAAAGGAAGATTAGGCCGAAGATTGTGATGGAGTAGGAAGGATAGCGAGGAAGGAGCGATAATACCAGGGACACCTGTCTCGTTGACGTGATCTATCACTTTACTAACAGTATTGATACTTCTAGGGTGACACAGATACTCAGTATTGCTGCCTTAGTAATCATATTTAAAGCTACGTAAATCATTGATAAATTAAGGACCAGCCAAAGGTTTAGTATAAATGTGGCCCTGTCTGGTGTACGTATACAACGTATTCATCTCCATTCCTTCAAAATGTCCTTCAAAGCTGCCCAACCTCTTGTTCGTTCATTTGTATTACTGATGACAAATTGTTTGAATAAGAGATTGTAAGCTAGCCTGTGAGCTAAAACTTCTACTAGAATGGTTGCATTCTCAATAAGTAACCATAGTTCACCCAATACCACTAGTATACAACGCCTCTTTTCAAACATGTTTCAAAAGCCAGCTAACTGATGGAGGGAGGGAGGTCCTGCTCATTGGAAGCCTTTCCCTTCTTAGTGGATTATTCTGTGTCTCATTATGTTTGTAACTAGAGACGACTCTGAAAGGCCTGGAAATCGGTGTCTAATAAGCTGTTGTTAAAACTGGTGACTGCTGTCACTCATTGAACAGCTCACTGTGTGCCGAGCTGCCAGTGCCAGGGGCCATGCTCTTATCCTTTAAGTGCCGCATAGAGCATTGTGCCCATTTGCCATGATGGATGAATGCTGCACTGGTAAATTTATACATCATGCTTACCCTATGGTGTGATCATGCTGACACTAGAGTGTTCATGCGTCATGCTGACACTAGAGTGTTCATGCGTCTGACACTAGAGTGTTCATGCGTCATGCTGACACTACAGTGTCCATGAGTCATGCTGACACTACAGTGTCCATGCGTCATGCTGACACTACAGTGTCCATGAGTCATGCTGACACTAGAGTGTTCATGCGTCATGCTGACACTACAGTGTTCATGCGTCATGCTGACACTACAGTGTCCATGCGTCATGCTGACACTACAGTGTCCATGAGTCATGCTGACACTACAGTGTCCATGCGTCATGCTGACCCTACAGTGTCCATGCGTCATGCTGACCCTACAGTGTCCATGCGTCATGCTGACACTACAGTGTCCATGCGTCATGCTGACACTACAGTGTCCATGCGTCATGCTGACCCTACAGTGTCCATGCGTCATGCTGACCCTACAGTGTCCATGCGTCATGCTGACACTACAGTGTCCATGCGTCATGCTGACACTACAGTGTCCATGCGTCATGCTGACACTACAGTGTCCATGCGTCATGCTGACCCTACAGTGTCCATGCGTCATGCTGACACTAGAGTGTTCATGCGTCATGCTGACACTACAGTGTCCATGCGTCATGCTGACCCTACAGTGTCCATGCGTCATGCTGACACTACAGTGTCCATGCGTCATGCTGACCCTACAGTGTCCATGCGTCATGCTGACACTACAGTGCTCTGACACTGTTGAATAAGTTGGCATGATGCACCAATACTGTGTTGTTAAGTATAGATTTGCCTTTACTAGTCTACACTTACTGCAAACCAATGTGCCTTATGTCCGCTAAAGGAATGGCCATGCAGACCAGGATTGAGCAGGAACCATAGTTCTTATCTACACTATTGGCAACCCAGAATCACAATGGCTGTTCGTAGTGTTAATCTCCCCTAATGTCAAACTACTGAATGCCTAGCAGATTGGGGAGATGGCATCAGGAGGAGGGGTGGGTAGAGGTGTGTAGGATTTTCTGTTCGTGTTTTTACAAACGAGTCCTTTTTAAACATACACAATTTTATTCGGATCTTTATCAATATTGCCTTTGTTGCATTTACCTAGACACACCCTGCACAGATAGTCTCACAAAACAAGGCATGCAGAGCATGCTTTCACACAACATTCATGTGTTAGTATATTAGAACTATACTTTTGCTTTTCTCTGAGTCAATAACCATCCCTCCTCTCTCTCTCTCTCTCTGAGCCAGCGTGTTCTCTCAGTTCCGCTCCAATTGTTTCATTCCCATGTATAGAAATCCCCTGGAAAGCCTTACAGTGAATCCCCGCAGGGAGCCCCGTGGCTCTAACAGGTTTGCAGGCTGGAGACATACCATTTGGAACTACAGATGGAAAGGGTCTCAGGAAGCGTCTCCTTTACCTTGCTCTTTTTCAGCTACATGAGAAGCTTGATGTCTGGCTGAAAGCAGACTGTCACAGAGAAGCCAATTTCACTTCCTCTTAGGAATGTGGAATAAGGAATACTGCAACAGATGGGACAGTGTTTCTGCCCATTTGCTGAGGAGGGATTGCTCTCCTAGGTGGGATGCAGATACTGTGACATGCCTCTGTGGAGACTGATAAATGACACTGTAAAAGCCTGAGGTCCAGGATATCAAAGGGATGAACATAATGTATACGTTTTTATATTCAAGTACTGTCCAACCCAGATGTCTGTAGTAATTCATATATATTGAATAGAAATGAAATGTGCATAGAGTGAAACAAAACAGAGACTTTGTTGGGACATTCACATTTTAAAGAAAAATGTCAAATATAGGACCATAATTTACACTCTAAACTGGTGGATTTGTGCCCGTTCACATGTGAATAATCTAGCAAAACCAAGTTGTTGATGAGATCGATAGCGTCTGACCTGAAGCAGTAGAAAATCGAACGTTATAAGTAACATACATATTCAAGTGGCATGGACAATAACCTCTAGCGGCAACCCCTGCGGGACAGGTGATTTAATGGAAACTAGTTTTCCTTTTTTACAAAACATTCCGATTACTCCGTAGAAGATCTTGTATTGAAGTTAAGATACATTATAAACGTTATGACATGACTTAATTTTTCAAGATGGCTTTTTCTATATGTTGGTTGGTACCTATTCGAACATTTACCACAGGTGGGCTTATCTCATCTTTTCTGTCCCCCCTTTTAGGTGGACCTATTCGCGGGTACCGACACAGGTTCCTACATCGATTGATGTCAAATATAGTTTTCTTACCAAGAATATGCCCTTATTTTTTTAAATGATGTTAATCAACCCGCAGACAGAGAGGGAGGCTAGGGAGTACGTATTAGTGAAAAGGGATAGACGTGGGGGATATGGGTAAAACCGTCCCCATAGTGGTATTAAATGGTATCCCCTGTGCACGGTCCAGGTGGCGGGGATTACTGAAGGATTTTGTGGTTAGATCGGAGCTAATCCAACCCTGGGGACTCAACACCCCCTTCTTCTCTTCCATCTCCTATATACCTGTTCAACATGCCACCCCCCCCCCTTCCAACCAACCTGTACTCACACCCACTCGCACACAAACCCACTCACCAAAATGAGCTACTGAGGAATCTAGACAGACTGATTTCCCTAATACAAACCCCTGGCAGTTTCCATAGGCATGACTAAATCAGCAGGAGAGATACCAAGTCCACCTGGGGTACCCACTGGGCAGTGATATGTGACAGCAAGGGGAAAGGGTATCTGGACTATATCTTCCACCTTCCTTGTCTATCCAATTCGACGCACCTGCGGCTCAAATGAGCAAACTACCGGAATACCCTGGGTATATAGGGTACACCTTGCTTATAGGACGCACTCAGGAACATCATATAAGGCGCACCGTAGGCTTCATTTTGAATATTATTTTTAGTAATAGATATATGTACTTTTTCCCGCTCTATAAGGTACACTCCAACTTTTCTGCTTTTACAAAGCGCCTTATATAAAGCCGGGCATTATGGTAGTGGCGTTGTTTTCGTTATTACGACTTCAATTGATAAAAGGGGCAATTTGGAGGTTATTCTCATTCTCGAGAGATGTTAATTATACCCACAGCAAATATGCCTTGCATTTTAGATTGAAAATTGTTACACTTCTTTAGGAAATCAGTAGAAATTAAGGCCATATTGTTACACATGTAATAGTAAACCGAGGAAGAATTTCTCTCTGTCTTGTGAACACATTAAACAGTGGATAATAGAGTACTGCCTGAGGGTCAGATTTATCAGTTCTCTCACATATTGTGTACATGTTAGGTCAAAAGAACTGTACGTTTTCCAAAGGAGCACAGAAACTGTGCTATACTCACTACGCCAGTTTACACTACTCTTGTGTTGTGAGGAACAATATTTGCAGCTTGGTGGCTAAACATAGGAGTCCTTACTTAAACTAACGTACACACTTATTTCCACGGGGTGCGGGTCAGGGTCGGATCCAGGACTTTAAAAAGGGGGGTGCGCGCCCCTCATTTAGCCCCTAATTTTTGGCTACATTCTAGGGTAAAAAAGGTTAGGTAAACTTTTAAGTACAGGGAAAGCGGAGGGGGCGCCCCCGCGCCCCCTCTAAATCCGCCACTGCCCGGGTAATAAGAACCATTGTCTAGTTACATTAAGGCATATCTTTATAGACCCGCAACATGCACTGCACGGTATTGTCGTCAGTAAAATAACTATTTAGAAATATTATTTTTGTCTCTTAACAATCTGAACAATCCTCGTCTTGCTCTGGCAGCCTTACCACATCACTTTCACTTTATTCCATGTGTTCATCTGCACATGACAAATGTAATTACATTCAGCAACTAGTTATAACAGTATGAACTTGATAGGATATGACCTCTAATCAACTTTCTTTGATCCTTTACTCAACCTTAATTAAGAGAGCTACTGCCAAAGGGTCGTTCAGATGTATCGATGAAAATATTCCGGTGAATAACTCTAATACTTTGTCAGTGTTGCCGAAATGATGCCGGCACGCTGGCTTTTGCCAGCGTAGAATCTGAATGGGGGCTTTGGAGTGAGTGAGTGAGTGAGTGAGTGAGTGAGTAATAGATGTTTAACGCCATTTCGACAGCTGAGGTCATATTCATGGCGAGAACGACATTACACAATTACACAGAGGAATGTGTCAGTGCCTGCGCATATGTGCACCACACACATCCTGAGGGGATAGGAAAGAGGAGAAATAGACCCTTTTAAGTGGGCTAGGGAGGCCCGAATGGGGGCTTTGGACGCAGGCCAGAAAGGCCTGACATGATCTCAGCTTTCTAATGGTAAAATCCGACCATTAGAACCAAAGATAGGTCCATTTTTGTGAAATGATTTTATATTTGAATATTTTCCAATTTCTATTCAGTTTTGATGAAGTTTATATAGGTACCTTAAAATATCAATATACACATGGCCTGCATGAGCAGAAAATGGCCTGTGTAAGGTGCCAAGATGCAGGCCACATTGGCCTGCGTCGATTAAAAGTTTTCGGCATTGTATTGAACATGAAGCCTTCAGGCATGATGTCGCCTTTGTTGGGTTAACTAGTGTGACCTAGTATACGACTTCCTACAAGGGCCCTCTTCATCCCCTGAGTCTACATGGTTGTAGGTCTGCCGATAAACCAAGTGCAGCATGTAAAATATGCTACCTTACAAGGTTAAGCACCCACAACTGACAGCTGGTGCATCTAGCCATGTTTAGTACTCATAGAAAAACTAGAACACTGTCTAGAAATGCCATTGTCCAAACTCCAATGTTAAACCGAATGTTAGCATAAATTAGAATCCAGTTCTTTCTTACAATATATATTGATTGGGAATGTTGGGGAGTCAAAGGACAGATTCCTGTGGGGCACCAGGATAATTCGATTCAGTTTGCTTACATTTGAATGCTGCAAATATCCTTCACGACCCTAGCAATGGTATAGGACAATATTTTGGTATCATCTCATTTTTCCTTAAAGGAACGTTAAAGGGGCATTAGTTGACCCGGTGACCTGTGTGCCCTCCACAGTCCTCATGGTATAACTAAATACACGTGTGGGCGTTCGTAAACGGACATGTTTAAGAGGAGAGGTATGTTTGATATTGCACATTGCACAAACAAGGACATGTCAATATGAACAGGATTTGCACAAGATGGTGTGGGGCAAATAGTGAGTGCTCCAGTGAGCAGGATTCTTTTGTTGTAGACTAAATAGGACCTGGTGAGACGGATCCGGAGATGAACATTGCCAGGCACATCTCCATGTAAATATAGATCTACTTGTAGAGATATAAAGTTATGCAAATGTATATCTTTCTTAGCATAGATGCCTGGTCAAGATGCCAGACCATATAACCACCTAACCACTACAGATTGATTTGATATGGGATAAATCTAAAAGTTCGTTCTTGTTTCTATAAACTCTATTCATTAATGTACAGATTGATTAATTCTATAAGCATAAACATTTTGTAAACACACTTTGGTATGAATAATCCTAATGTTCTCCTTTGTGGAGACAATTCCTTTTCAAGAGATCCTCCGACTGGTGCTACATGGTTGTCGAGAGGGATAGTTCATTGCTTGTACCCACACTGTAATCGTATACTACAAAGTGCTCACCTGGGCAACCAGCCAAATGGCCACCTACGTCACGTGACTGCTTTCTAAGTCCCGTCACTGGTCACGTGGGGCGTGAACAGCTCCTCATGTGACTTGAGTTCGTTCACGTGACTACTTTGTAAGATGCAAGCGATTTCTTTTAAAGCATTTATTTAATTAAAAAAAAGCTTATTGCAGACTTGTTGGCTGGCCATGCTCTCGCCAAGTGAGTGAACTATTGGTAAACTCAAGAAAAAAACATGTTTTTATGTAATGGAAACCCTAAGAAAAAATTGTGAATTTGAAGAAGCCAGCAGAGCTTGGACTAGAGCTGGTTCTGACGAGATCCCGAGATACACTGATAGGAAGTGAGATGATGGGACCAGTGAGGAGTTTATCAGGGACAAGGTACCCATTATTGTACATCTTATCAGTGGGGTTTACCTCAACCAGCGAAATTTGAAATGTCTTACCCACTGGGCATACATACTAAGGCATAATAGACAGCTCGGGCAGTGAGCCCTATAACTGGAAGGGAACATCGTGATGCAGAGGTAGGTGGTACCCAGTCACCATTGCTGCCTTGCTGAATGGCCAGTGTTTACATGATCTATATGGAAACAGCCCCTTGGTATCGCAGAAATGTCAGACCTTCAGAGGTCCATCTATTTTCAGATGTTCAAACTTTCCCAAAAGTCAGACATCTCAGAGGCTACTTCCATCTTGTGGTCATAATATAGATAGAGGGAATTACATTAATCATAGATACCCTTACAACATGCCCTTTCTACTTTATGGGGCAGAAGGCTGAGCATAGTTCAGGCTTCAGCAGGTGAAATTAAGCATGCCTTGTGCTGCCCTCTAGCCCTTTCTAGACAAACCACCTTTCAAAGATCAGAGGATCTCTGAAATCTCATTTCAGAGGACATGAATCTAAGCTGGCTTCTGATTGGCTGAAATTCAAATGCAGTTCTTTAATTGTTTTTCTTTCACCAACCAATCTAGAGATGGTTTTAAAAGGTTTTTAATGAGGGGAACAGGTAGAAATGAAGATGAGATGGGTGCTTTTAGTATAATAAATTGAGGGAAATGGGTGCTTTGCTAACAACGAAAAAATTTCAGAGGTTGAGCCCACACCCAACTGACATCTCTGGTATCGATTTGAGGGTATCCCACAGTAGGCCCCTGTGTGGGGACTCCACGTGCCTTGACTGTGGCAGGAGGGCCTTTGAGGGCCTCTTGGGATGGTCAAGGATTATAAATACCTCAGTTTGAGACTAGATCAGTTTCTTAAAATATGAAACTAGCAATTAAGGAAGTTTTTTTTCAAAAGGTCAATAACAAACTGTTTCATTTCAGCAAACTCAGATATATGATGACTGTAAATGTAGCAGTAACTGTCTATAAGGCAACCATCTTGAGCTTGTTTGATTACTGTAGCTTTGCATACTCAGGTTGCACAGATGACAATCTAAAAAAGGCCCAGAGACTTCAAAATAGGGGTCTTAGGACGTGTTACAGGATGGTTAGGGACAATTTATCTGTTGATGAAATGCATCAGCGTTCTGAGGTTCCCACGTTAGATAGACGCAGAGACAAATCACTTCTCACCCTGATGTACAAGTACTCTCACTTGATCAATAATAGACATGGTGAACGACTGACAAGATCTCATGACAAGATCAAGTTCAAGGTAAAACGTCCTAAGTTGACTATATACAAAAGATCACCACTATACCGAGGTGCTCAAGTCTGGTCGTACCTAGGAGTGTGGTTTCAACATAGTGAAACAAAGTTAAAATTTAAAAAGCAAATTATAGCCATTGACAACTTACAGAGAGTAAATGATGGACCTTTGTCTGATTTCAAGAGTGAGGAGTTTAATGACATGGATAGTATATGTTTTAGTGACACCTGATTTTCTTGATTCAGACAGTGAGACTGACTAAGCTTTGATCAGGCTGGCTGTAACAATCCCAGACTTAAAACCCTGTGGTGTCAACACTAATGAATGCATTCATGTTGGATTTACCATTTAAATTGAACTTATCGTAATTTTTCCATAATACAAGCAGGATCTTAATCTGGATAGTATGATGTTTGTTCTGGAGCTGACCGTTTAGGAGGCACCAGCTTGACAGTCGACATCCTTTTTGAGCCTAGTATACACTTGGGGGTGTCTGTCCTTGTGATTGTGATCTGGCAACTTGGAGCTGACCGGTAGGAGGCACCGACTCGCCAGATTGTATCTTGTGTACCCGGAAATAGCTTTTCTCTGCTCTGTGTGTTCTTTGTGAGGGACAATATGTACTTCGATGTTTATTCCTGTCAACGTGCCACCTGACGTCTGTTCTTCTTCTTTTGTAGAAACAGTGTATTGAATGTATAATTCTTACCGGGCAATGATGGTTATCTATCTCTCTAGGCTGTGATTCTTTTGTCTGTCTTGTTTCTGCCCCTGTAACATTGTTTGTAACATCATTTTTATTAATTATTAGATCGTTATTTAATTCATTGCTTCACTATTCTTGTCAATTCATGTCAAAATATTCTTTTTGTGAGCATATGAGGGCTGTTCTTAAATATGAATCAGATGGTTTATTGTTTAAATATGATTTGCTAAAATTGAATTTGTATCAGTTGGGCTTCAATTATCCACATTGTAATTTGTGAGAAGTTCAAATAAACACTTTTCAAACCTTAAAAAAAAAACATGGCATGATGGGCATTCACCGAGCATTCACTCCTGCCTAGGAAAGCCCTTATCGTATACCCAAGGTGTAGTTTTGGTCTTTGGAGATATTCACATACGGTAATGTGCATTATATGAATATAAACTAGATCTACCATAATCTCCCGCGTATAAGGCGCGTCTTATACGCGAATCAGATCGAGACTGGGTCTTATACGCGGGAGGGTAATTGCCTCCAGTTGGGGGTGCGCCTTATACGCGGGGTACCTCCACTTTCCAAATCACAGAGATGCCACTTTTCCTAACTTTTTAGGAATTCCGAATTTTATTCCTGTACTAATGCTGTAGGTATTTCCTATTGTAAATTGAGAAAAATAGGAGGATTTCCGAATTTTTGGGGATCAGTGAGTGGCATCCCTGAAATCAGAAAGATGTACACAGAGTCATGTATTTTATTTAACCAAAGAAAAGGTGTAGTCTATACCATTGTGCTCTATATACCCTTAAACTGCTGAATGAAACATGCCATTCTGCTCACCATAAATGTGTTTGGAAATGTGTGTACACTCCACTCACTGAGAGCTTTGTTAATTACACTATTGACCTTTTAATCAAGAGAATCCATGCAGCAGCATAATCAATAATCCTGTCATAGTGTGTGCTGCCACCTGGTGTTATTCTAGGAATCATTTAACTCATTAACTACTATTGATGCCAATTGTCTTCATATGGACCAAAACTGATGTTATTTGGCATCATTTTGAAAGGTACAATACTGTTCATTTTTTGAAAGAAATAATCCTCTGATTTGCATTATTTGTTAACAAGTTATAGATAAGACAGGTTCAAACCAAATTTGTTATTTGTTCATATCATACCCTCCCATTGATTATCTAGGCTCACACTGTTATAACAGGGAAGTAGGCCCGTCTTCTAGAGACATGGCATGCTGGGATACCAGTAGTTTGTAATGTAGAGAATAGAGAATGACATACAGCTCATACAACACCAGGTGGCAGCACACACTATGGCAGGATTATTGATTATAATGCTGCATGGATTCTCTTGATTAAAAGGGCAATAGTGTAATTAACAAAGCTCTCAGTGAGTGGGATGTACACACATTTCCAAACACTTTTATGGTGAGCAGAATGGCATGTTTCATTCAGCAGTTTAAGGGTATATAGAGCACAATGGTATAGACTACACCTTTTCTTTGGTTAAAGAAAATACATGACCAGTTAAGGTATTGATAAATGCAGACAATATTTGAAATGCCCCTTTGGGTTGAGTCCTTTGTGTGGACCATGCTCCTTGAGTTAGGGGTGCGCCCTATACGCAGGTTTTTCAAATATTAGACTCAGGAGCAGCAGATGCGCCTTCTATGCGGATCTGCCTTCTCTGAGTTGGGGGTGTGCCTTCTACACGGGCTGCGCCTTCTACGCGAGAGATTACGGTATTACAAAGGGTAGATCTAGCTCTTAACAAGTTACCTATTTTAATCAGGCCAATAAAAAAAAGTTGTTTCAGGTAACATGCTGAAAAAAACTAGGTAGGGTAGGTCCTTTTTTTTTATTTTGTAAATATTTTTTTGATTGGTACTGTGACTCGCTACTCAAGCCGGTGACTCACGACTCATGCGGATAACTCATGGAAAACTTAATCGACTAAAAAAATCACCCAAAATTGAACAATTTTTCTCAGAATTAAAGAAAAGAAGCTTAGGTCGGCCCTGTCTTGCTAGTTAGGGTCGGGTTACCTGAAACACCTTTTTTTTTGGCCTTATTCAATGAATTACGCCAATTATAATTGATGAATGTAGAACCCTCACATGTAGCACCCTTTGCGCACCCTTATTCTTTGCACAAGGGCTAGTTTGTAGTCATAGACTCCCGCGTGTGGTTCATTGATTAAGATTTGGGGGAAGTTTACATAAGGATGTCTATATTTGAGGTGGCACAGCCTGAGATCAGGGTCTGGTGGACACCACCATGCTGCCTACTGTCTTAGAGAGCCGCCTGAATTAAGGCAGGTGAGGTGCCTCAGCATCCGCTGCGTGACCCCTTTGACTTAAATGGTCAGGTGATAACTGCACCGAAAACCTGATGGTGAGAAAGGTAGTCTGTGCAGACGACTTTAGGTCATCAAGTTGACCACTTTAGGTAGTCAAATTGATTGCTACTGGGGAGAGTACCAGGCAGTCATATTGACAACCTAAAAGTCATCATATTGACTACCTTTTCTCAGAACACTGGGTTGTCAATATAACTATCCCAGGTGTTCTATTTGATGGCTTTTACATCATATCTTTTCTTAATATATCATATCATGATAATTAGATTAATTTCAATTCCCCGCCCGCTCTCATCATTGTTGGGCCATTATTAGAGGTTTGCTCTCCTCTTGGCCTTATATACAGGGCATAATTATGTTAGTGCATGATAGTCAAAGGCCAATAAATAGACATGTAATTGTGGTTTCAGACAGACAAAAGGTGTCGATGTATGCAGATACCCTATATCTTCCTTAGAATCATGTATACATGAATCTAATGCAATGATCATTTGTGTCCTACATGCTTAAAAACAGCTATTGCAACATAACCATTGTGGTTAATCATGTTTTTAATCAGCAAACTGCTGATAAGATGACCTACTGTATGCAAATACATCGTCTCTGAAATGATGACCCAGGAGTCAAATTGATGCCTTAGGGTCGTCACTTCCCTAAGGTAGTCTACAGAGACTACTTTCTTGTATCAATGTTACTGATATGTTTATTCCAAGTCCATGAAACTCAAAATTATCTGTCGTCTTTAAAGATGAGATGGCTCCACTGCACACAGGTTTGCGCATAGACTTTTGAGCCACCTACTTGTAGGATGGACTGAAAACGCCTCAATCATATTTCTGCCTTTATAGATTGCTCAAGTGCCTATGCCCGAACAGATGTTTATTATAATTGGTACCTGATGTAGAAATATAAATGGTTTGTGCTGTGCCTTTCTCTAAACCAACGAAAATGCTGTCTAGAATCCCATGAGAGCCTGTTTCCGCTAGCCATCTATGATATTGCACTTGTGTTGCGCTGTGAAGTCATGCAGTGAATAAACACCTTGACTGGGTTACGCCATTGTTGAAAGGAATTGTGTTGCACTTAAGAAAAATTATGACAATGAAGTAAGCTAGCTAGATATTACCTATAGTTTATATTAAAGGAAAATAGAAAAATATCCATTACAATATATGTATGTCCCAGGACATCTGCACAAGAATGAACAAACCTTATCAGGCACAAGTAGTGGAACACCATTGTAACTGCCAAAAGTGGTTTGTTAATAGAGGACAAGACAAATCTAACCCAGGTGCCAGAAGAGGAACATAACAGACTTCCGCAGTGAGAGTAGGAAGGAATGCTGGAGCTGTTAGGGCCCATTATCCAATGCTGCCCTGTTAGTATGCCGAAACACGTGCCGTACGTCACTCTGGTTACGTCAAGCACTGTCACACAACTACTGCAGCGCCACCAACTGTCCTTTGCAGAAACTGGAATCTCCACCAGGTATTGCACGGCTACCGTAATTCCTGGCGTATATGACGCACCCTGAGTTAGGCAAAATCATTTAGGATGCATCTGGGATCAAATGTTGGTCATTTTAGTACTGTAAAACCCTCGCATATAAGACGCACCCTGAGTTGGGATGCGCAGGATGTAATTTTAGTCTATGTACAGAGCAGTCGGGAGTATCATTGCTCAGTGCTGTTATTTCGTACAGTCTAGTTGTGGAACATCCTCAGGGGAACATCACAAGAAAGCTGAAAAATGGTGCTGTCCACAGGCTTCTGATTGTGGAAGTGATGTAATAGGACTATGACAGCAATGCCTCCAATGCTATTGCTGGCTGGCTGACTGGCTGGTTTGCTACTTCACTTTTACTACTAGAATCCCAAGAGGATATTGGCACTGGACACAGATGGGGGTACTTTCTTGTGGCAATCTTAGAAGAGAAGAACCCAGCAGGCAAGGTAGTTCCAGGAAAGCCCCATCTGCCTCCTCTCTCCCACCCATCTACCGGTATGTCTGATTGGTAAAGTGCTACGCACAATATTAATTTGCAGGATAGTCTAATGTCTGGACATTATTACTGTTGATTGATTGATTTGTGTTTTACAGCACTTTAGCGGCACTAAGTGGCTATCCCGTGCTTCACAGGTTGATAATTTAACAGAGGAATGTGTCAGTGCCCGCGCATATGTGCACCACACACATCCTGAGGGGATAGGAAAGAGGAGATATAGACCCTTTTAAGTGGGCTAGGGAAGCCCGATTACTGTTATCATCAATATTTTCTGCCACTTAGTTCTGCAAGCACAACCTGTTGTCTCAAGATTCATGTGTCACAATGGTGCTCCACCACACTCACTGATAATATAATATTACATGGTGACCTTTTGGGAATGGGTAAACTCTATACACGAAAAATGTAGAGTCCCCAGGGGTTTTCTAAGTGAACAACAATAAGTATAAAATCTGTCAAATTTAACTTGTTGGCCCTGGCACAGACTCCTCATTCTTACGACTTTAGATGAGGCAGATGATCGCCCTTGAGTGACAGCCATGAAGTTGTCAACATAGGCAGACACATTGTCAAAATGATGAGTTTGTGGCAAGTCGGACAAGTTAAATGTGACAGGTTTTGCCTTTTTTTATTTTATGCTGTTTACTTTGAAGACCCCACTTTGAAAACCCTCCTCTCTGAGGGCCAGTGACCCACCCCTAAAGGGGCATAGATCTAGTATATTAAAACCTATGGCACAATTAGATAGTTGCTCTGCATTCACCCCCATCTTTATCCTCACCATCTCCAACCAGCTGCCACACGTACACTCCCTCCCCTCGTGAGTGGCATCAGGTCAAATAGCACATTAGGCCTTGCAAACATTACCTGGTGTTTGTTTTATTCCCGTCGCTATGGCCCATGATTTGGAGTTGATTGGAGTCATTCCCCTGGAGTACATCTAAGTGGGTTGTTGCTGCATCTTGTGCACCCTGGATGGAGGTTGGTGCATTACATGCTGTTGGGGGATGTTTAATAGTTGATGCTGTGTCTGCGGGATCGCTGCAGAGTGCCCCACTAAGAGCTGCTCTTCTCTGTTTTAGTATGAAACTAGTGTGTGAGCAGTACATGCTAGGGTCATCTCTCTATATATGTATACTGCAAATGTGGAACACTAGATATTGCACAGGGTGAGTCCCAATAGCTTGTATATATATATATAGAGAGAGGGATAAGCCTATGGTTGTTCTTCGTCTATTTAGTAATAGTATTGTGTGTGAAGACAAGGCCTACTTTTAGTTACCTCTCACATATCTAGCAGAGACATATCATGTAATCACATAACCCAGTAGTTGGTGCCTTTTGGAAATACAACAAAAGCCAGACAGAAGTTTTGAGGCGTCCACATACCTTGGACTACTAATAAGAACAGGAGAAGGCACTAGGTGGCAGGCTGACAGGTAAGGCCTCTATATTTTGTGAACAGAGTAGTTCCCACACACCCCCTGATTTTGGTCTAACAGTGACCTTAACTTACTGGGTTACAGATTTTAATTTGGCTTATTTGAAGGGCAATGAAATGGAGGCCAAAAACAAACCATCTCTGGAAAAAATCAAGGTGATCTATCTAGTCTATTGAATGTGATTTATCAAGTGGTATATCTTTCATGGTGCATACTGAACCCAATATTCACCATCCAATATCATTCGCATAACCCTTACATGCCCAGAATAGCAGAAGTGCGCTCTTTACCATGTATGTATGTTCAACAGACCACCATGGGTTTAATAATTATCGGATTAGCATGATTCCAACACCGGAAGACTCGTGTTGTCAAGGGCTTTCTAACAGTACCAAATCTGTTATGGTGCAATAAGTATGTGAATTATTAGTAAGAACTATTGCAAAAAATATTAAATTAAAAATAGCTTATAACACATGAAAAGTGCGCGCTCTGGCTATTAGAAAAAAAGGGGGAAATACAGAAACATCACTAAATTCACAAAAATATTGATAAAAAATTGTTAAATAAATCAGCATTCTTAAAATATTTCTGGGCACAATAGGGATAACAGGGATGTACCTAAGCATGACATACAACACATCTTATGGAGAAGTTATTTTATGCAAGCCCCTACAAGCTAATGAGAATTTAATGTGCATAATTGGATCAACACAGGAAAGGGGACCTCTGTGAGGGGCCTCTCGAGGGTCCCCTTCCCTGATTTATTTTGTTACAGGCAAACTCAAACATGTGTCTGAATTGGTGCTATTTACAGTGTGACCAGACAACCGTCTGCACCTGTGCTGACTGCTCCTTCATGACATGATCTATTTACAGACCCTAGTGTGCTAACAACCCAATCTGGTCCCAGATCCACCACTAGTGTGAGTCGTCTCTGGCACCTAGCATTTGTGGGTAAAAGAAGTTTTTTCCGCTGGTTGCTGTAGTGCTTATTTGTAGGCAGGTACCTCGCATAGTATTCTTGCCCAGAAAATGGGGACCATCATCCCCATACACAAGAGAGGTATTCCCTAGAATCCCGACAGGGCGAGACTGCTAACAACCCTGCCTACTCTTACTTGTAGTGTGCAGGCACAGTTGTTACTTAGACTGAACTGGCCTTGTCAGACTGCCCGCAGACACCAACTCCCAGATCACAGTTTCAGACACCATTCACACTACAAACTAGTGTTCCCAAAAGACCCATATCCAATATTTCACATTCAATTTTCTCAGCTTCTAGGTAACTTGAGATCCAAAGAAAAACTGATTTGAACCATGGCTTGCATGGTCAAACAGATATTCTGACATCAGAATTATTAGATGGATTCTAAAGTTCCTCTCCTGTTCCTACTTCTACCCAACACAGGGGCTTTAAACATCGGTTTAGTGCTAGATCAACATTGCCAAATGGTTTATTCCATGCTCATTATCCATTTGCCAATGTTGATTTGGCGGCAGACCCATTCTAGGGCCATTTTACGGGGTACACTCATTAACATCTTGAAGGTATGTGGACGTCCCAAGGTTAACCTACCCAAGTCAGCTTTTCACCCTTGTTCTACTGGATAGCACAGCAGTTTATGCAATATCATAAGACCTTAAATTATTATATTTACATAGACTAGTTTTAACCTCATTTAAGGTTATGTCAACACTTTTCCATTGTTTTTTTTTTTAGGTAATATGTACTCCAGAATTAGGAATCCACGGGAATCCACGGACAGGGAAATTCTGACTGACATTGAAATAACCCCTCAGCACTCGAGTCATTTTTGTCCTTTACACAGGGATGAAAGTGTTCAAGGTTTTCCTTGATTTCAAGTTTTTTTTCACTCACTTAAGAAAAATTCTGAAGGGATCCTAGGACATACTCTGCAAAAGGGCCATAATGTGCACATTTTGGGTATAGTATCCGAACAACACCTTGAAAAACAGCTTTTCCTGTTATTTGAGCACAAACTACACCCTTATACAACACCTACTGCCTCCTCCCCCCCCAACCACACAAACCCTGTAACACACTTATCGATGGGACTGGAGGGCATATACAGTGCATTTAAAGTTGTTTCGTTTTTCAAGGTTTTTTGTCATCGTCGACTTTCATCCCTGTTTACAGATTTTTCAAAAGTACAATGGTTAGAATGGTTATCAATGATTGCTATAAGTATGGCCAAGCAAGCAGAACAGATGGTCCCTCTGGACATGTGCCCATGGGACCTTGGACAAAAAAGGATCTTGGACATCCGTGGTATAACTGGGGGAATCCCTCTTAGAATCCTGTTAGGATTTATTTGAGGACATGATCCTTATGCTGCTAGAGCCTCAAGAAACCTTTGCCTTGCCGACCATTGGCCCTTTCTTTTAAACTGTTTCTGGACTGTTTCTATCGGTTTGAAGATGTGTTTCAAATGCACACTTCTAGAATTTAGGCTAAAGCATATTATGTTGAAATCCACATTTTCAGACCTACTTTCTTTAAACAGTAAGAAATATTGAGCATTTCGGCAACGTTTCCTGTTTGTTTGTTCCTTTGTTGTGGGCTCCTTTTAGATCGACACAGAGTCCTACATCTCATATGTAAAAGTAATACCTTCAGTTCAAATACGAATCGGGGGGACACGAAAGGAAATTAAAGCCTTCCTCTTCTGAATCTGTTCCCCAATGATAATGCCATAAAAACCCACGCTTACAGTTGCTAAGCGATGAATTTGTTACAGCTTCATGCCTAGGGTTTTCATTGAGGTGTTCCTACAGGTCGTGCTAGCCACAGACCATTAGCTTTGCATACAAAATATAATCAGCCACAATCACTTGCTATCGTGCAGAGTGGAAACAGTTATAAAATATGGTACTATCAGGAGATTGGCGGATCTGACAAATGGCTGGAGCATGTAAAGCAGTCACTACCCAACAAGCAGCTATGCGTCTATACAAATTTACTACTTTTGAGCAGGCCAACAATAGAGATAACCATCTTCCTACGTTCTAGGGCCTCCATTTTTTTCTCACTTTTGCAGGGAATTACTCAGTGCAATCTAGGTTGGGTGATATACAGTGTCCAATAAACAATGGTTATCTCATGGCTGTATGCTGCATTTCCGTATGTTAAACCCCAGGAAGGTGTGTCTATCTCAGGAGACGGTTGGGAAACACGTCCTGCCACCTCGACAGGTGTGTCTAAACTTGACGTTTCAAACAGCCTCTATGCCATCATTTGTGGATCGAAGATTGGGGCAATGTTATCTGAAAGATGTCCTTGCGGGAGACGTTTTGACTGAAACCTTTGCGCAAATTCATCTAGCTTTTGTCTAGTTTTGAGATCAGTAGTTGAGTTTATGAATTAATCTCACTATTGCAAAATATGACTCGATCATTCACTCATCACCCTTCTTAAGGCTGCAAATAAGGCAAATATAACGTAATTTTTATCAAAGAATATTTTGATGTAGGCCTACCTCGTTGCTGCTCACCCCCAATGGCTAATTAGTTAAGATTATGTCGGTGAAGGTTAGTCAAAACACTTAATGAATCATAATAAGCAGTTTGAATCTCACATTTAAAAGAAATTCAAAAATATCTATTTCCCTTCCCTGTCGGTGGAGAGCCTAGTAGCCTAAGTGCCCCAACTAGCAAGTGAAAGTGAAATGCCACAATTCAGGTCGGGCTGATATGGTAAGTCCATCAACGTATTTCTGCCACCCACAAATCGCTCTTGATGAGGTGTTTGTTAGTCTATTGCCGAAGAGGATGATGGCTAAAAACAGATGAAACCCACATTGTGTTGCATATCTGAATGAGCAGGCATATCCCTGCCTTACTGACTGCACTGTACAGTAAAAAAACGCCGAAACAATGTCAAAATCCTTTTCCCAACTCTGCCAGAGATCCCTTGTTATTTTCACGGAGATTCCTTGTACCACCGTACTGCCATCTGGGGCTTCATTGTAGAAAATACACAGCTTCAGTGCAATACGATTTCTATATTTCACTGTCCAGTGTTAAGAGGATCCCTGTTGGAATTCAACATTTATTTTTTTTTAGAGTGTGCTCATTAGATGAACCAGAAGAGCTCCGTGTTAATCTTAAACAGACACAACGAAACCGGTCTGTAGAATCTTCGTTTAAGATAACTTAGAATTCAGTAATATAATAGGATCTGATCAGTGTTGTTTGAGAATGGTAACAGAGCCAAGATTTAGGGGTCACACCTTCCTCCCCCATCAATATATCACATTTAAGCCCCCCCCCCAAAAAAAAAGAAAAAAATCGAGATTAAGATCCTTTATGTTCAATCATAATTTTCAATATTGTGCTATCCCAATGTCCAATTAAGTAAATGCTGGAAAGGTTTATAATATTTGGTGTAAAGTAAATACTTGCCAGCAGTTACCGTTCATCCCTGTAATAAATGCCAAAAAAGAAAAAGAGTTGTGTGTTTCCAGTAACATGGTTCAGAGACCTAGGGTATGTATTTTCTTTATTTGGATTTTTTCTTTTATAAAAATGTAAGGACAGATGACTGCTTCTTTGATTTCAGGGAAAGAATAATAAAAAATATGAGAAATGTGAACTGTAGAGGATATGTTTGTCTAAACTCTTAACTGTAGACCTCATCATGAAAAAGTTAGAAAAGGGGATGGAAAATCCTGAAGAATACGAAAAGAAAAATCTTTAAAGATAAGCGAAATTCTAAAGAAAAAAAATCTAGGGCCGGCCCTGTTTTGCTATAGGGACTGGAACCAAACCTTCTTTAAGGCCTTATCTCACATGCCATGCAGGACCCTCCTTAGTTGAACAAATAGAGACAGATCAGCATGGACATGACGTGAGGTCACCATGACGTCACATTAAAGACATGATGACGTGACGTCGTAGCCTAAGCCGACGGCATATATTGATTAAACTATAAAAGAGACATGACTTTGGCAATGCTGTATTGGGGGGAAAAGAGCACTGCTTGTCAAGAATTATCTGTCACGTCGAATAGACCTGGAATATCGAACTCCTCTGGTGTTTATACTGTGAATAGATTTTTTTAAAAATGCTTTGGTGTTTCGCCAGATTCAATAGATTTTACTGTAGATGCAAAGGTGATAGGACTGGAATAAGTTTGGCATTGGTATCCTATGAAGGTTGACAATGGTGGCTATGGTACGATATTTATTCAGATATTGATCTATGATAATCTTATATCAGTGATTATTACACGATTTCTGTGATTCTGAGTGCTTTTCCTGGATATTCCCATGCACATACCTGTCGATATTGCATGGCATGATGCATGCATCATGACTTTTGTAAGGGGCGCCTTGTAAGGTGTGCGGTTATCCAATGATAACAGGCACCCAGTGTGGTTATCCATGGATAACCTGCACACCGTACATGTCCTTATATGTTACATGTTAAAACCTACAAAATTTTTCATTGCCAGGGTAGGGGTGGAACCTGCAGTCTCATATCCCAAATCCAACTCCCTATGCATTGGGCCACAGGGACTGACGAGTAGTGGCTGGCTAGAACCAGGTCTTGATATGATACAAAGCCCGGGGAGGATACTCACATATCACTTCTATACATTCAAAATGTGAAAATCCCGGGCAGTCTGGGTTGTGCCCCCCCAGCTTTGTCTCTACTGCTCGCATAACGGCGACGACTGCAGGCAGTCCGCTGCCATAACCGCGAGACGCGGGACGCGTTCAAGCTGTGCCAGGCCTGGAGGTGTGTCGCCTGGTGGTCTAGTGGTTAGCGCATTGCGCTCAGCCGCTAGAGGTAGGCGGGACGAGTCCTGGTCCGGACGTATATTTTTTTCCCGCTGTGGTACCGATCGTGTACACACACTATGGCAGGCTTCGAGTCCCGGGTAGGGGGAACAATTTTTTTTTCAACTTGAATTTATTGATATTCTATTGATTATCTATTGATATCGTGTAATAAAATAAGTAGTCAATGGATAATTCATGACTTGTGTGTGTTAGCAAAGGATAATTACGCTAGGGCTGCGCCCTCGTGTATTTATCCTTTGCTAACACACACTCGTCATGAATTATCGATTGATTACTTGTTCAATATTTGTGGGGGGTGGGTTTACTAATAATAGATTAGTTATCTGTCATTGGTCCATATTGTTTCATCCTTTCCAAGATATAGTCAGAGAGTAATGAATGAATGGGCTAAGGGGCACCGAATTCAGTGAATCGTAGGATATCGTAACAAGTGGGCAATACACTGAATGAGGTGCCTGTTAGCCTATTCCTTTTTGTCTTTATTACACTATTAATCAATAAAAAATCAATAAATAATCAATAGAATATCAATAAATAAAGTTGAAAACAAAAATCGTTCCCCTTCCCCGGGACTCGAAGCCTGCCATTGTGTGTTTACATACTGCGGAAAAAATGTACGCCCGGACCGGGACTCATCCCGCCTACCTCTAGCAGATGAGCACAATGTGCTAACCACTAAACCATCGGTATATACACCTCGGCGCCCGGCAGCTGCTGGCTTGGTGGTAGTGTGAACGTGTCCAGCACCTTGACCCATAACCAGGCCAGACGCGCACAGTACTGCAAGCTGTGAGAGAGGTAGGGAGGGGGGGGGGGGTCACAACCCAGACTGCAGGATATTTTCACACATTGAATGTATACTACCGGTAGTTATAATTGAGTGACCTCCCCGGGCTTTAATCATGTCATTGACTTATAGAGACCTGGTTCTAACCAAGCATTTCTCGTCAGTCCCTGTGGTACACTGCATATATAAGGGAGTTGGATTTGGGATCAGGAGACTGCAGGTTCGACCCCTACCCTGGCAATGAAAATTTCATAGGTTTTAACATGTAACATATGCCATGTTAGGACATGTAAGGAGTGCTGATATCCATGATATCAGCACTCCTACAACCTGCAATATTGATAGGTATCAGAATGGGAACATCCAGAAAAAGCACCCAAAATCACAGAATTCGTGTAATAACAGCTAATATCTAATTCGGTACCACCTACATCATCCAGGTACATGAGGTACAAGTATTGGTAGCATTAATGTTATCAGTATGCCTGTCTTCCTATCAGCTTATCTTTATGTTGGTGCTTTGCAGTATGTCCCAACCTCCACCAGCAGATCTCCTATATCAAGTGTAGCAGCCATAGTTGCATTCTCACATTGCTCTGTGCTGGAGGCCAACACGATTTAATACAAACAATGTTGAGATATCTCTGGAGACCTCTCCAGTAACTAACAGCACCATAAGTATTTTGTTATCTCTAGCGATAAGACTGTTGTTAGTAGGACTTCTGCACAGAGGAGACCTGTTCCCCCGGCCTGTTCCCCAACCAAGGAACCTTATCTTATGATTAGACAGTGTTTCTCATATTGATTGATGCAAATATCTATGGCATGGTAATCTACTTAGAGTAAGGACCTAGAATTGAAATGTGTGTTTTTAACACTGGAAGAGAGCATAATTATCGCTAAGAAAAGTCACACAGAGTGCAAAGCGCTATGTACGTTTATAAGGCATAAAAAAAGCTTGTGTTTTTCCTGTAACCTGCTCTAAATAGTTGAGGTCGGTAGGTCGGATTTTCATTTTTTTTAATCAATACTTTTTTGTATACAAGGCCTCACATAGTAATCATTTGCTAGGGCTACAATGGTTATTGTGAGAAATGTTTATGTCCCGTATGGAATGTGAGAAAATTAAGAGAAAATATATGTATGCATGTCAAATAAGAATTTTGAATAAGAAATTTAAAAAAAAAAATCAAAAATTCTTATGTCGGCCCTATTTAGCTGAGGTCGGTCGGGTGACCGGAAACAAACCTTTTTTTTTAAACTGAAACTACTGTACATATCAGGTCTATGAAGGTGTCTTCCAACTATAGAGGTATCCTCCTGCACATCATGGCAGCGCTCATGTTTTACGCTACTAGCACCCAATACAAAGACATAAAACACCAAGACTATTAGATCCGCCACTTAACTGTATTGACATAGACAAGTCTACCTTGTGTGACAGATGCGGGATCCCTTGGTGCTGAATACTGAAACCTGAGGGGAGTCTTCTCTATCTCTGTGGATGTTATTTCTCCTCGTATAGTCAGGGGACAAGAGATAACTGTATCTAAATGTAGCTATTTAGCTGTTATAGGTTTCACATGCATTATTCTACTAACGAACCCTATACATCTAGTCCAAAGGTGATTGCAATTATTGCTGTTATAAGTGGTGTATTCGGTAGGAGATAAGCGCCTGTCTCAAATAAGGGCTGGAGGCACAGGAGTATTAACCTTTATTATCCCACCGCTGCTACCTGAATTGACTTTGTTTCATTTCACATTTTGTACTAAATTAAAGTTCTTATTCCACAGGTGAGTGTACTGACGTCTACCTCTGCTGACCCACCTAGTATGTAGGCCCTACTCAGTTACAGGTATGTCTCATATAGGTGTAATAGTATAATGTTTGTAAAGATATCTCCAGCTTCTGGTACAGTGTTGCAAACCTTTCTTTGTATATAGGGGTCTGATAGAACCTTAGATGCATCTGCAACTATATGGGATATCTGGTAGACACCATTCTGCATGGTAACAGGTCGTTTCAGACCCAAAGTCATTTCAGACCCGGTCATTTCAGACCCATGGTCATTTCAGACCCAAGTCATTTCGGACCGATGTCCATTTCAGACCCAAGTCATTTCGGACCCATATGACATGTCTTACATCACAACCCCCACCCCCGGCCTACTCCAGCGCTGCCTGCAGCCCCTCTTCCACATTCCAAGTTTACAACAGGTGTGGAGGGAGCACAGATACTATCGTTAGACTTCTAGTTCTATGGCGTAGGGGCTGTATCCTTAGCCCTTCAATTGTTTCTAGTTCTATTAGATCTTGGAGTTTGATTATTTGGTTCACTATTCATCCGAAATCATATAATTCCACTATCACTGCCGATGGGCACCCGACTGCTGATGGGCGGCCAGTGGCTGCCCATTGCTGCATGTGGTGTGATGTACACTGCAAAAAAGGTGTTTAAAGATACACACCAAATTTTCTCAACACCAATTTTTAAACATCTAAACACTTGAAGTGTTAAGGTGTTTAGCTTTTAAACACTTATTCTCAAACACCTAAACACTGAAGTGTTTAAGTGTTTAGCATTTAAACACTTGGTTAAACACTTCCTAGTTAAACGCGTTTAAAATTAAACGCGTTTAACACTTAAGAAGTGTTGAGAAAAGTGGGACAAATAAGTGTTTAACCAAGTGTTTAACTTCTAAACACTGGTGTTTAATCCCTAAACACTGTTTTTACAGTGTAGAGTCATTGGCTGGTCACTGGATTGGCTCCAATGAAATGTGCGGTGAGGCCACTACTGGCTCTAATTGAGTCTATGGGTCTGAAATGACCTGGGTCTGAAATGACTGGCCAAATGACCATGGGTCTGAAATGACTTTGGTCTGAAATGACTATGGGTCTGAAATGACCGGGTCTGAAATGACTTGTATTCATATGCACATGGCATATTATGGGAAGGAACCATACGATTTAGGCCTCATATTTGGACATGGCATCGTACACATAGGGAGCTACGTCCCCAATACTTTAGAAGATGAATTATATGACTTTGTCTCTCAGAGAACTTCTTAATATAAGCAGCATGGATTTATATACAAGTGCATTGACCTTTCAGCAGACATATCCTGTATCACCATTGATAACTAAAACATGATAAAAGCTCCTTGTTCATTGCACAGAGGGACTGATATATATGTGTGAGCATAGATTAAAGGAGTTTTATGTACAGGTGTCTTATATTTTCATGTGCTTTCCTGCTTTTGGTGCATGAAAATGCCATGAAAGGGTAGGAAAACCTAAAAATGGCCCAAAACATGAAATTTCTCCAAATTTGAAGAATATTGACAGTGGGCCCGATTTTGCAAAGTAGCGTCTGGTTCTTTTTTTTCTTTTTCCCAAGCAGAAAGGATGATCAGGGACACAGTAGCTGATGTTCTGTCATGGGCACCCTTCATTTGGGGATGTCCAATTGCAGGATGCAGAACCAAGTTGGATGTTAACACTATAGGCTACCTGGCATGTATTCATGAGATGGCAGAGGAATAGATGGATGGCAAGGAGGGGGTTCCAGGAAAGGCTAAAGTAATAGTCACCTCCAGCCTCTGAGCTGTTCTTAATAATCCCAGTTCAATGATTTCTGAGAAATCATGGAATTAAGAACGAGAGTTCAACATGCTAAGGTACTTCAGCTGTATGTGCTCTCAAAACATGCCACTATTGGAAGGTCGTCACATATGACGAGTTTAGGTCGTCAGAGGGTCGTCAGGCCTGCATGACGACCCTAAGTCGTCATACTGACCACCTTAGCTTCATTTAGTTAGTCTCTGTATGTGCCACAAGAGGTCCCCACTATCCATTTCTCTGATACATAGGCCATGCCCTGGGGAGTATAGACTCTTATCTATATATTGTTTTTGTTGCATAATCTTCTATGAAAAGAAGAATATAACCACCATTTGATATACAATATACCTGTTTGAGTAGAAATGTAGAAAAGAAGCTAGAAAAGATCATCCTGGGCCACACCTCTTTTATGAATGGTGCTCCATCATAACCCGTAATGCATTGGGTCTCCCCAACATAACATACATATACATGTTAATGTGTGTACTAACACAGTACTACATTCTGTCAACTAAAACTATGACAGTAGGTTGGGAAAATTCCCTATAACTGACTAAAGGATAAGGGGATGGGATATAATGAAAAGAAGTGAAAAAAAAAAAGTTTTGGAACTCGTAGGTTTTGAGTGCAGTAGCAAATTGACGACTCTCTATCATCAAAATGAGGACCTAGAGTCGTCAACATGAACACCCAGCATAGTTAAAACCCATGTCAACCTCCCTCCCAAACTAGGTCAATTTGGTCCGCAGAGTGACGACTCTGGGTGGTCACCTGTGACTACCCTCTGTCGACCTAAGGTAGTTGTTTTAGGTATTGTCAACCTGAGGACTTAAAGTTGTCACTACTGACGAGTTTCAGACCTCGAAGGTTTTGAGTGTGAGACTGGATGGTGAATTATAGGTGCTAATCAATGTGATAATTCATTTGGATCTCAGAACCATTTATGCATATGTACAGGCATACTAATAATGATTGGGAAAAAAGAGTGAAAACACCAAAGGATACAGAAATATAAAAAGCGAAAAAGGCACCAAGAACAGGCTTCCTATGAAATGAAAAATGGGGAGACTAGCAACTGGCATTAGGGTAGGCCTAATTGACCTAATGGGTGTTAGCTCCTATTTAAAACCCCTGGGGTTCTGAAAGGCTTGCATTGAGTCCCAATACTGTTGCCTCTACCACAGTGTTGAGCAGTAGAGTAGCCAATGGTCCTTAGACCATAGGCTTTTTCTACAGAGGGTATGGGATGGAACCCAAAAATTACCAGATCCCCTCTTAAAGGAAACCCTTACTCAGAGTAGAAAATGGGGGTGGATTATTTCTAGTCTGAACAGTCTATAGCTAAGAGTCAGTACTCCCCTAGTATATTGCAGTGTCAAATAAACCATGAGTGCCCAAGCCATAGAAAGCACAGGGACATAGCTGGGAGTATCCTGTGGGTGTCATATACACAGAGCTATCAAATGACCCTTACATATGATGGAAAGTCTGTAGTGGCCCTTCATCAATGTTTGTAACACTTGTGACAATAGCCACCCCGCCTCTCCCACCCTGCATCTAACATACACAGAACATGGTAATTATGCCATGTCTTTCTTTGACCTCCCCCCACCCACTCTCACTACTAAACATGTATACACATGTATATAGTAGCTAGCAGGTTTGGGGGGGGGGGGTTGGTAAACATGACCTGGAATCAATCCTCCTTGCACCGGCGCCTTCATGCCCCACTGTAAAGGATGGAATACCCCGATCTGCCACGTATAAGGCGCGTCTTATACGGGGGGTTTTAGTTCTCATTGCATCCACAAGGGGGACTCCCAAGACCTTTCTTTTGATATGTTACATGCCCCCTTAGCCATAACAGGATATATGGGGGCCCAGGGGGGTCCATAGGGCCCAAGTTACACATAGGTCTTTGAATCTTGAAAATTCATTCAGTAGAACCAAAGTTATGAGTTTTTCATTTTTTTGAGAATTTTCCAAAACTCCAGGTGTGCCTTATACGCTGGCTGCGCCTTATACGCGGGAGATTACTGTAGGTAACATGCTTCACATGCTGCCCTGGAACCCTCATTGCTCTCTCCTGTCTACCCTACCTATATGTTTGCTAGTAAACAACAGTGGCAGTGAAGCACTTTTTAAACTACAGATTATTCCGCAGTACTTAGCCCAGTAAGGGCCACATGGTGCATGTATTTCAAAAGGCACTAAATATAGTAGAGATCATTGGCCTTACAACTATGTTGTATAACCCTGTTGCATTGCCCCCTCGTTATCATAGGGACATTGATGGTTATTAGAGTCTTCTTTTTATCAGGGTGTGCACCTGATTACGTTGGTCGTGATTGGAATCAGTGGGGAAAGGTATCTCATCTAGAACTGTCCGTGTCTGGTAGAAGCAGACAGTTAAATGTAAACTAGGGCATAAACTAGTATTACTCTCTTGGTGAAGTGTCTTTTCAACCGAAGCCAATGTACACCCAGTTTACTCATCACTAAATTCTCATCACTGAATAATCGGTCCTTAATTACAGCTCTTTTTTATCCTAAAGACTGGATGCCAGTCTTAAGCTTCGAAAAAATATCCAATTCATAAATTTAAGACGTTTATTCAGATATTTGAGTCAGTCTAAATGTAGTTCACTCCACATGTTATTCCGCCAATGCCTTACTTGTTTCCTAGACCAATAAAAAAATTCTTCCCAGTCACCCCTGAAAATATTGGTGGAACCTTGGTGGAAACACCTCTAAGAGAAAAGACTTACGGTAGATGTTGTAACAGGCTCTGAAGAATGTACCAAATGTACACTCAATAAAATTCAACCTATCTTAAATCAAATGTCTAAACCTGCGTGTTTTTGTTTGTTTGTTTTTTTATCTGAGTGCATTAGATTGCCATAGCAAGTTTATCATTGTCAATCACCAGTTTATAGTTCGAGAATAATGAGATGGTTGGCCTTTCACATGTTCTTCTTTCCTTTTTAAAATATGAAAGCAGTAATCTATTTTAGTTATTCTTGTATTGCACTAATCGATCAATTACCCCGCCCCCACAAAAAAATATATATATAAGGCCAAACCAAATTAAAACATTGGTCTATGGATTTCCCGCTCCTGATTTTCCTATATGGAAATTTTATTTTTAATTGAAAAAAACTTTGTCTATGGCTTCCGCCCGCATTTTTTTCTGGAAAACTGTTTTTTTTTTTTTTTTTTTTTTTTTTGCAAAGTCCTTACAGTGTCAACCAATAAAGATACAGCAACAGCAGACCACTCATTGGATAGGTAGAGGTCTCTAGATTTGAACATTTCAGTGTCTATTCTGCATTTAGCAACCAAAATACTAGTAGACATAAATTTGAGAAAAGGAGCAAAAAAAAAAAAAAAAAATCGCCCTCTTCACATCTTTGATATTGAAAATCCATAGACAAATAAAATGTTTTAGAAAAATAAAATAAAAATTTCGCCCTCCCGCTCCACAGACCAATTATTTTATTTGGTGTGGCCTAAATAAACAACAAAAACCACAACAAAAAGAAACAAAAAAATAACATCAGTGGTAAACCGTGGACGACCTATGTGCTGTAGTACATGGTTTCCATATACACACTCATCCTTTAGTGAAGTCTATTCACCAGCTATCATGATGCTCCAATCCATAGGGGATATGGAGTCCATCATATAGTGATCACTTGTCATATAAGGAATTCAAGAAGTTGCCTGCAAAGTGATGCTCTGTCCTATAAGGAATTCCAAGTATTTTCATTTTATATACAGACCAGCCTCTATAGTGATTCTTAATGCAAGGGACATGCAGACCACCCTATAACGATCTCTTGACTTTGATGAGGACATCCAGACTACCCAATAGTCATCCCTTGACATAGAGGTGGCATGCAGACAGCCCTATAGTCATCCCTTCACATAGAGATGACACGCAGACCACCCTATAGTAATCCCTTGACCCAGGGAAAACATGCAGACCACCCAATAGTGAATCCTTTGCATAAAAAAAACCTGATCTAGAAGGGGACAGGCAGACCGCCCTGCAATGATCCCTTTATCTAAAAGGGGACATGCAGAACACCCTATAGTGATCCACCTCTATCTGGGACACCGATAACCACCTCTCATTCTCCCTTGTGGCTAATCATGGCCACCCTGTTCACTAGTACTGGGCCTCCCAAGGCTCCTGTCACGTTCTCCCTGTTAATTATGGGTTGTCCGCTCGTGGCCCGCCTGATCCTCACACCTAGGGTACAATCAACACACCTATCTCTATTTACAGAAAGGGCAGGAATGTCATAACCTTTAGATTTGATTTGTGTACAAGCCATGTATTTGAACTGCTCTTTTTTTGTCATTTCTGATTGCAGTTTTTGAAGTGAAGTGGCCTGCCTACTTTATGCACTTCAATGGTGTTTTAACCCTCTTAGGACTTTAATGGTGTTTTAACCCTCTTAAACCCCGTGAAGTACGTCAAGGCTTAGAAGGGTCTGCTTGTATAATGTATATAACGCATTTTCTAATTAGATCTGGGCTCTGTTTTCTTTTCATTTTCACAATTTTGTTTAACTAATATCACTAGATAGCTGCCAGTATCCATCCTTGATGACGGAAATTGGTTCTTCTTTTGGCCATCTTACCTGAAAGAACAAAGGGTTTCTGTTTTCCCTTACATACCGTACTTAAAAATCATGATTTAGAAAATTGAGCATAGAGATTCTCATCGCCAGACCTTTCATTTTCTGTCTGGTAAATACTGGAACTATTTTGTGATATGAAAGGACTTTGAAAAACACCCCTGAAATAATCGGATTTAACTTGTCAAACTGAGGGGGTGGACGTACCACATGGCCTTCCCGTGGGTATTCTGTATTGTTTTATCCAAGGTAATCGCTCATGCCTTGGATTTTATTAGTGTTAATATTTTGTAATCGGTGAAGGCATCACTGCTTGGTAAAGATCGCCATAAATAATTATGATGAGCTAATACCTATAGTCCACTGGGCCTCTTCGGCCGACTTTTGTGTAGGGAATGTATGGCTAAAATTGGCCGAAGAGGCCCAGTGGACTATAGGTATAATAGAGATAACTACCAATGCTGTCAGCATAACTAGGTCCTGGTCACATTAACAGAGACTGGAACAACAGGTATTTCTCTCTCCCAAGGCGTCCTAATCCTTTTGGGCAGCATATCGCCTTAATGCTCTAAGCATGGTGCTCAATGTGTCATGCTCCAAATAGCACCATGTCTTATGCTGGGTATTCATCCTATATCAAGAGGTCAGATGGCCATAAAGCCCCGGGCATGAAGCCTTGAGGCATCGTAGAATCCTTGCATCCTTACAATCTTAAAGAGCCCACAAAAAGGGAATTTAGGCCTCTGGCTCTCTGCACTTAAGTACTTTATAGCCTTACACAGGTAGAAGATGCTTTTCCACAAATCTTTATGTCTGGTGGAAGACAGGTTGGTAACAATGCAACAAAATATGGCGTTCTCCTTTAAGTCCATGGCTCAAGATACTTCTTGGATCTCTTTGTCAGACTATACATGTCTCTTCCAGCACTAGGGCTTACATAATGGCGTACAGATTTATTTTGCTTTTGTTATGCAGAAACAACAACAAACAACAATGAAAAAGAAGAAAAACACAAGGCAAAAACAACAAAAAGCGTGAAAAGAACAGCATCATGGGCCACCTGAATAAATTGTATATGATCAGGGACGGCAGTCTGAGGTACAGAATGATAACAGAATTAACAGTCATAATTGCATAGTAAAACACTTGAAATGAAAATTGCTCTTGATAACCTTTGGATTTTAACAGGTTTTGGTCTATAAATATGATAATTAAGAGTTAATTATCAATATTACTAGACCAAAATCTGTTAAATCTGCAAAAAAGGGGGCTTAGTGCAGGGGCTACTAAGACCCCTTCTTGCAGAACATGCCCCTTGTCCCATATATTACAGGAAGGTAAATGAATGAAATATAGAGGAATCCTTATGTTGCTAATTGGTACATATCTACTAGCCTTCGAGTACAGATGATATCAAATTAGCTTCCATATCTGTACCACTAATTTGCCCCCAATTGCATCAATGACGAGCAGTAGTGGGGTGTAGGAATGTGGTAGAAGGGTTGTATGAGGGGTCCAGGGCTGTGGTGCAGCTGTCAGATGGGCTTCATACCGTACACATGTAGCCTTTACCCTAGGGTATATACAGCCAGTCTACCAGTCTCTACTTAATATCACCCTGGCCGACCCATGAACAACGCATATATACCACTCCCAAGCCCTTTTAACGCCTGGGCAGACTATTGGTAATGGGCAGATATGAATTCTACATACAGTACCCAAATTCCCAATTTACTACTCTCAACTCAACCCAAGTAAAGCCCCTGCCCCCAAACGCTGTAATTCATTTACTACACCACTCACTCTCCACCGTTATCGAATTCACTTAATGCCTACCCATTATGTGCACAGAGACAATATATTACCGTAATCTCCCGCGTATAAGACGCATACTCTACGCCAAACAAATGCCTTGTGTGTCTTATTGCCGTTCATTCTTAAGAATGAACGGCTATAGGAGGGGACCCATTCTTAAATACAAGCTCTCATAGTGGTGCTTCCTCGCTCTCCATGTATAATCCTCTCATAGGTACAGTATTGAATATGCCTATACCTGGATTAAAATCTGCAAATCAGTCAAGCATAGAAGTGGTGGCAGTGGTGGTGTTGGTGGACCTGTTGTTGTAGACCCTGGGGACAGTGGTGGTAGCCCTGGACACCAGGCAGAGCCATGGTATATAGTATATAGAGCCCCCCCCCCCCCACCCACCTCTGAATGGTGGTGGTGGCTGTGCTCCTGGGGTGGCCCCATACCTGCCTGGCACCACCTCCCCCAGCACCATGTGGTTCTCTTCTGCTGGTGGTGCGTTTCTCAGCACCACTGACTATTAACCCACTAAAGGCCACCTACATGTATATTTATGTATACATGTACACATAAGTATGATGCACTATTTTAGGAGTTTTAAGTGGCATGATGAATTGATGCACATTTAAACCTTTATGGATGGCATGATGCATTGATGCACACTTAGACCTTTATGGATAGCATGATGTATTGATGCACACTTGACCCCTTAGGGATGTATTGATGCACACTTAACCCTTTATAGATGGCATGATGCATTGATGCACACTTAACCCTTTAGGGATAGCATGATACATTGATGCACACTTAACCCCTTAGGGATGTATTGATGCACACTTAACCCTTTATAGATGGCATGATGCATTGATGCACACTTAACCTTTAGGGATAGCATGATGCATTGATTCACACTTAACCCTTTATAGATGGCATGATGCATCGATGCACTCTTAACCCTTTATGGATGTATTGATGCACACTTAACCCTTTGTAGATTGCATGATGCATTGATGCACACTTAACCTTTAGGGATAGCATGATGCATTGATGCACAATTAAACCTTTATGGATGGCATGATGCATTGGTGCACACTTAGACCTTTATGGATAGCATGATGCATTGATTCACACTTAACCCTTTATAGATGGCATGATGCATTGATGCACACTTAACCCTTTATGAATGGCATGATGCATTGATGCACACTTAACCCTTTATAGATGTATTGATGCACACTTAACCCTTTGGAGATTGCATGATGCATCGATGCACTCTTAACCCTTTATGGATGTATTGATGCACACTTAACCCTTTGTAGATTGCATGATGCATTGATGCACACTTAACCCTTTATGGATATCATGATGCATTGGTGCACACTTAGACCTTTATGGATAGCATGATGTATTGATGCACACTTAACCCCGTTAGGGATAGCATGATGCATTGATGCACACTTAACCCTTTATAGATGGCATGATGCATTGATGCACACTTAACCCTTCATGGATAGCATGATGCATTGATGCACACTTAACCCTTTAGGGATGTATTGATGCACACTTAACCCTTTATAGATGGCATGATGCATTGATGCACACTTAAACCTTGAGGGATGGCATGATGCATTGATGCACACTTAACCCTTTATAGATGCATTGATGCACATTTAACCCTTCATGGGTTGCATGATGCATTGATGTACACTTAACGCTTTCGGGATGGCATGATGCATTGATGCACACTTAACCCTTTATAGATGGCATGATACATTGATTTACACTTAACCCTTTAGGGATGGCATGATGCATTGGTGCACACTTAACCCTTTATGGATGGCATGATGCATTGATGCACAATTAACCCTTTATGGGTGACCTGCTACATTGATGCACACTTTAAGCATTATAATTAACCATGACAAAATAAATCACCAGGGCTATGCCATGCTTACCTGATTTCCTTAATCCATCAAATACACGCCTCCTAGTTGTTTTCCATGTGTGTCGGCCATCTTTGTTTTAGGAAACACAGGGATCCAGCTCATATATTGTCAATTTTAATCTTCAAAAGTTATCAGATGGATGTTAGTGACCATTGGGACACCTCAACTAGCTAATTTTATTGTTCTCCATATATGTCGGCCATCTTTGTTTTAGGAAACACAGGGATCCAGGCCATATATGGTCAACTTTGATCTTCAAAAGTTATCAGATGGATGTTAGTGACCATTGGGACACCTCAAGTACCTAATTTTATTGTTTTCCATGTGTATCGGCCATCTTGGTTTTCGGAAACACAGGGATCCAGGTCATATGTGGTCAATTTTGATCTTCAAAAGTTATCAGATGGATGTTAGTGACCATTGGGAGACCTCAACTACCCAATTTTGTTGTTTTCCATGTGTGTCGGCCATCTGTGTTTTAGGAAACACAGGGATCCAGGTCATACATGGTCAATTTTGATCTTAAAAAAAAAGTTATAGATGGATGTTAGTGACCATTGGGACACCTCAACTACCCAATTTTATTGTTTTCCATGTGTGTCGGCCATCTTTGTTTTAGGAAACACAGGGATCCAGGTCATATGTGATCAATTTTGATCTTCAAAAGTTATCAGATGGATGTTAGTGACCATTGGGAGACCTCAACTACCCAATTTTGTTGTTTTCCATGTGTGTCGGCCATCTTTGTTTTAGGAAACACAGGGATCCAGGTCATACATGGTCAATTTTGATCTTAAAAAAAAGTTATAGATGGATGTTAGTGACCATTGGGACACCTCAACTACCCAATTTTATTGTTTTCCATGTGTGTCGGCCATCTTTGTTTTAGGAAACACAGGGATCCAGGTCATATGTGATCAATTTTGATCTTCAAAAGTTATCAGATGGATGTTAGTGACCATTGAAAGACCTCAACTACCTAATTCTATTTTTTTCAATACATGTCAGCCATCTTTGTTTCAGAAAACACAGGGATCCAGGCCATATATGGTCAACTTTGATCTTCAAAAATTATCAGATGGATGTTAGTGACCATTGGACCCAATTTTATTGTTTTCCATGTGTGTCGGCCATCTTGGTTTTAGGAAACACAGGGATCTAGGTCATATGTGGTCAATTTTGATCTTCAAAAGATATCAGATGGATGTTAGTGGCCATTGGGACATCTCGACTACCTAATTCTATTGTTTTCCTTGTGTGTCTGCCATCTTGGTTTTAGGAAACACAGGGATCCAGGTCATATGTGGTCAATTTTGATCTTCAAAAGATATCAGATGGATGTTAGTGACCATTGGGACACCTCAACTACCTAATTCTATTGTTTTCCTTGTGTGTCGGCCATCTTGGTTTTAGGAAACACAGGGATCCAGGTCATATGTGGTCAATTTCGATCTTCAAATGTTATCAGATGGATGTTAGTGACCATTGAAAGACCTCAACTACCTAATTCTATTGTTCTCCATATGTGTCGGCCATCTTTGTTTTAGGAAACACAGGGGTCCAGGTCATATATGGTCAACTTCGATCTTCAAAAGTTATCAGATGGATGTTAGTGACCATTGGAAGACCTCAACTACCTAATTCTTTTGTTTTCCTTGTGTGTCGGCCATGTTGGTTTCAGGATCACAGGGATCCAGGTCATATGTGGTCAATTTTGATCTTCAAAAGTTATGAGATGGATGTTAGTGACCATTGAAAGACCTCAACTACCTAATTCTATTGTTTTTCATATGTGTCGGCCATCTTGGTTTTAGAAAACACAGGGATCCAGCTCAAATATGGTCAATTTTGATCTTTCAAAGTTATGAGGTGGATGTTAGTAGTCATTGGGATACCTCAACTACCTAATTTTATTGTTTTCCATATGTGTCGTCCATCTTGGTTTTCGGAAACACAGGGGTCCAGGTCATATGTGGTCAATTTTGATCTTCAAAAGATATCAGATGGATGTTAGTGACCATTTGGACACCTCAACTACCCAATTTTATTGTTTTCCATGTGTGTCGGCCATCTTGGTTTTAGGAAACACAGGGATCCAGGTCATATGTGGTCAATTTTGATCTTCAAAAGTTATCAGATGGATGTTAGTGACCATTGGGACACCTCAACTACCTAATTCTTTTGTTTTCCTTGTGTGTCGGCCATCTTGGTTTCAGGAATCACAGGGATCCAGGTCATATGTGGTCAATTTTGATCTTCAAAAGTTATCAGATGGATGTTAGTGACCATTGGGACACCTCAACTACCTAATTCTTTTGTTTTCCTTGTGTGTCGGCCATCTTGGTTTCAGGAATCACAGGGATCCAGGTCATATGTGGTCAATTTTGATCTTCAAAAGTTATCAGATGGATGTTAGTGACCATTGTGACACCACCACCACCAATACCACCACCACACTACTCCCAACCCTCACACACATTCCTTATTTGCATATTTTAATCCAGGCATAGGTTTACTCCATACTATAGCAATGGGACAGGATTTTACATGGAGAGCGAGGAAGCACCACAATCAGAGCATATATTTAAGTATAGGTCCATTCCAAAGGCCATAGAGTTCATATATAATGATCTTTTTTCCTTGGATCATAATAGGAATATGCACAGCATTACAGCATTGCTGTGTTTACTTTCCTGAAAGTATGTTATAGATTAATAAATTGCAAAACACACAACATATGAAGGGCTTTTATATTCCGTATTAAAATAATATTTGTTCTGAAAATTTTGATCTAAGATCATATTAAAAATGTTGTAAATCAATTCTATACTTCTTAGAACATGATATGAATATGCACGGCATTACAGCTTTGCTGTGTTTACTTTGCCGAAAATATGGGATAAATTTCTAATCCGGGAAACGCACTGCAATTTAACTTTTAGAATTGATATTAAACTCAGAATTGATCGTCAAATTTAAATATGAAATCCTAATATCTTGATCATAGATGACAGATCCTAAATTCAATCCTCTCAATTGCATCCTTAACACGGGCCTCTTGATCATAGATCTTAGATCCTAAATTTTCAATTGAATCCTTAACATAATCTCCTAACCATTGACCCCTTGTAGGATTTTCTGAAGTTCGGGGTCCGTCTTATACGAGGGCCAATTTTACTAAAGAACAGTACTGGATTTACAAAATTGAGCCCTAAGAGGTGTGTCTTATACGTGAAAATGCTTCTGCTGAGTTTTGGGTGCGTCCTATACGTGCAACGCGTCTTCTACACGGGAGATTACGGTAATTAAAAAATTCTAATTTGTTGGAAGAGAGCATTGACCAACTGTTTTCACTAATCTAACAGAGCTATCCATCAAAATTGTGGAAGCTGCAGCACATGTGGGCCATCCAGGGGTAATAATCTTTACTTGCACGGGAAGCTAATCATTCTTCCTTGATATAGGTTTATAGGGTTTGGCTGTGGGAGGATGGTTAGATTAAGTCAAATTAAGAACATTCTCAGAAAAGGACAGTCATCCAGACAACCCTTGGCTTGCAATTCTAATACAGGTCCTGTGTAGGCCTCTTCACACTAAGCACTGTTCAGTCAAGAGAGAGACATGGGATTTACACCAAAGTGGAAGGAAAACCTGCACCAAAAGTTGTTGTTTACAGACCTTATCTATCTGCTGTACCAGACAATCAGTTTGGAAACTGAGCAGAGTTGTACAGAAGGAGGGCATGACGGAGAAGGGAGGGGTGAGGTTTTGTTAACTTAAATAAAGCATGTGTTATGTAAGACCATACACCAAATTTCATATATTGAAATGATGAATTGATATGAGGTAGTTATACAGTGCTCCTAAATCCCTAGATGTGTTAATGCATCATGCCAGCAACACATATGCAGATCTACAGCTTTAAAGAAAAAGTATTTTCATTGAATAAACAGATTCTGCCATACTTTTTTATGCCTGCTGTAAGGGCAGGATGGGGATATCTCTGATGCAGACTATGACGTCACAAGGGACCAGATGCATCAGGTGCTGCATTGTTTGAGCATGGAAGATGTTACAAAATATGACAATTGTTTTCAATGGTAAAAGTAAAGTGTGCGACAACCTTTTATCATGCAGGGTAATCCAATGGGACTATTTTAGTGCTAGTTATATGAATGGAAATATGGAAGCAGGATTTTAAGACACTTGCAACCACCCTTTATATGGAGAGAGACAGTACTGTGCAGTCAATACTGGGCTGCATCTGGTCTCCTGTGACATCATACTCTTCATCAGAGATGTCCCCATCCTGCCCTTACGGAAGCAGATGTGTTAAAAAGTATGGCAGAATCTTTTTATTCAATGAAGATACTGCCCAAATAAGTCATCATGAAAATAGGGTTGTCTTTTCCTTTAAAACACTTTCATTTCTAGTCTTTGATCTCTTCATCTCTCGCGTTCTTTGATATCTTATCTCATCATTACATATAATTATGCTTATCTCATATGCACATTTCCTTACCTTCATCCATTGCTCTATATTGTATGTCCCTGAATGCCCTCAGTCCTCTATATTCTTCCATTTTCTCCCATGGGGGAGTTCCCAAGAGGGAAGGTAAGTGGAAACTGTACAGTTCCTCATGAGAATGGCCTAATCTCACATATGGAAACGGCCTCCATGGTTATGGGCATCACTAGCATTGTCAGTCAGGGATGAGCGAGCAGGGGAGCAGCTCACCCCTTTTTGCTATCTCCCCGCAGAGACCTTGTGCACTAACACTGTCCACTGTGCATGCCTGCAGACTAGGCATGCGTTCTGACAGGAAAGCCAACCTGGAAGCCACTCCAATGGGTATTATCTATAGAGGTGTTGTAACGGGACACAGAGCTCAGTACTGTGACACACCATACCCCTCCCACTGGTGATATACCAGAAACACCCTACTTTCTGGCTCGGCCTTTTCCCTAGAACTGACTGTTGGGCTGCATCAGTGGAATTGATTGGTAGGCTGAATTCCTGGAATTCAGCATCACACAGGTATCAAAACTGGTTTCAGCCTCACAGCCAGGCAGACTTGAACTGATACCCTGGTAGCCACACTTGACCCCGACAGATACAAAGATCTTGATGGTTAGTGGCAGTGGGTTGAAGTCAAGTCCACAACACAGGATAGAGGTAAGGCACTGATCACTACTTATATGCATTTGTGTACTCTTCACTGTAAGAGAAACCAATATACAGTCCTCGTCACAACTCACAGGGACTCTCTGCACCCCATCCCCATCCCTAAAGTGAGTCCACACCTAATGCTCAATTTGTGGTTAGGGAGTGATCATTTTTTTAACAACGGGGGGGGGGCTGGTGGGTTTGAGGGGGTCAGAATTTTTTCAACCCCTTGACTGGGGGGTCAGAATTTTTTCAACACCTCTGATGGGGGGGGGGTCAAAATAAGTTCACCTGTTTTCAGTGGAAAACCCCATGCGTTACTATAGGCTAAAAGGGGACGTTTGCACGCAATTTTTGGCACTTATGGGGGGGGGGGTCGAAAAAAAATTGAGAGGGGGTGAGCTGAAGAGCTGCTATCCCTATACACATAATCACATAAATGTGGAGTGCAAAGTGGGTTGCAAAACCAACAGCTTATGTGAAGTTTAAATGTAGTGACATGACAGCATTTTTGCTAAAAAGTATGAAATTCTTAATCATTTAAGGGCTGATAGTGCACTGAAGCGTCATGTTCATTACTAGTGATAATGCATGAATGCAGTCTTGGTGAGTCAGGGCTACACTCATGCTCACCCTATTTGGGCAATATGCTCCCGGATGATCGGCACAATGCCCCCATAAAGTTACTGACCAATGGACATGATGCATTGCTACATCAGTTACCCTGACGGGGTTAACATCTATACAAGATAAGCTACACCCTGAATTTGGGAAGATGCTATAAGCCACTCGACCTAGACTGGCTGCAGTCCATTGATTTTATTATGAGATAACTGAAATAAAATGGGAAAATGAAAATTGAAAACATTTCTAGTGAATCTATTTCTAGTGAGCCCAGCAGCCAGAGGAGGAGAGGCATGGGGGGGGGGGGGTATAGTGGGGTTGGGAGGAGAGCTTAGGGACTGCAGCCAGTCTACATTCGACCGTACTTGTGCTCGACCGTACCCATATACCCACCCATATCACATACCTGGTAAAGCCTCAAATTATACCTGTACTGAAAAAAGGGGCCGAACTTATTTTTAACAGATATTAAGTTGTTTATGTTATTTTGTCACTTAGAAGACCTAAGCGACCCAATATGTTATTTTGGGTGTTTTCTCTGCCTTTATAAATGTTATGACCATGGATCCCCCCCCGCCCCAAGAATCCTGTTTCAGTCATATCTAGACTTGGTCAAGCTAAACACATTGCCTACCTGCTCCTTTTCTTGTCGTAATAGGTCACTGAGTCACTCACAGTATTGTAGGTATACATACAGTGCTAGAGATGTAGCGTGTGAGGACGGTAGTAAAAAGCCACACGTTACGAACTACTCTGTACCTACAGCTGGCAGGATGACTGCCATGTCATGACCAGGGTTATTGGACACGTGCGTGCCTGTGCCAGGCTGTGGGAGGGGGAGGATGATAGGAGTGAAGAAGTGTGCCGTGTGTCACTCTGCAGCAATTATCATCTCCCATAGACCGGGTTTTCACACGAGCATTAAACTCACATTATTCTCACATTATTCAAATCATTCAGTGATAATATTTTGAATGCTGTACTGCCATATTTCAATCTGCATTGATGCAATATTTCAGTCTGCATTGGTGTAAAAGAGAATAGAAGTGGGTGAATTTTCGATCACTAAGATACTGTGACCCTTGTATTCCTTGCAGCATTGGGTGCCACTAGTACCCATCGTGGCCATTGATATCAGCTCTTATCTCCACGGTACCAGATCAAGCAAAAGCGCCGCACATATTTAAGGTATCCCTATGTTATGGTATCTTACTTGGGCCACCCTTAAAAATATGTCCGTTTCCTGTCCAGAGGGTGGGATTTTTCAGACCTATGAGGGAGGGAGGGGGAAATCTTTTTATTTGTCGCCTTGAATTTGTCATCGCGTTCTAGGATTCGATGATTGGAAACCTATATTCTTGTGCTAATGGACAAAAAAAAGAAAATTAATTTTCCCATTCTCGAAAAAAATTTCACCAGGCCTCTGGACAGGAAACGAACATATTTTTAAGGGTGGCCCTGGCTTAAGTTCTATAATTCCTCCTAATTTTGAGAACTTGACATTGTGGTAAAACATCCGCTCTTAGTGCAAGAAGGTTCTGCATTTTTCAAGTTTTGCAGGAGAGGTAAAAGAAGTGTTCCACTTACTAAAGCACACAGTGGAGACAGCAACATTGCACTGGGGCCTGTACACTGAGGAAAAAAATGATACTCAGATTGAGTCTAGTGTTAGACTTAGGGAAATGATGCTAAAATGAGACTGTTTTGATACTCAGGGTGAGCCTGGGGTAGGGGCATACTCCTGCATTGCCTGACACTCTACTCTAGAGTGTGTATAGCCCAGCTATACCCTCTCTACTGCCATACTATCACAGTGCAGGAGTCTCTTTAGAGACAGGCTCAGGGTCAACTGGAGTAACATAATAGAAGAAAATAGTACATTCCCTGAGTATCTCTATGAAGACGGTCAGGCAGTGCTGGTCCCTACCTGAACAGGCTCCAACATGGCGGGAGGCTTTCTTACCCTACTACATCCTAGGTCTTGTAATGGTCTTACAAACAGGCTAAATTCTAATCGTTACATAGCCCTGCATTTGTAGCATTTATTAAACTACTCAGCTGTAGGATGTATTAAGCCCAACTCATGAGTGGTTTGATAAACACTTTAAACAAATATAGAAATTAAGGGTACCCTATGACAAAAGCCCATGTTTGATACTTACAAGGATTTCAGATGGTTGAATATTCCACTTCTTATGGCAGTGTAAGTAATCCATGAATAGTTTGTGTATTCCTGGTTTCAGTTTCCTTATTCTCCTTGGTGGGATTTGAACCGGGTTCCTCCTTATTGTGACTCCTTTGTGCTCTTATCTGTGCTAGCCGGGCAGGTGTTGAAAGTGGCACTATCAATATATTTCAACCATAGACCTACTACAGTGAGATGTCATTGGTCATATGAGGCCCAGTAGACTAATAGGAAACACAGACTGGAGTGACCATAGTAAGGAAAAATGCCCATAGTAAGGACAAATGTCCAGAATGTCCTCAGTATGTAGGGCACAGTCCTACTCAAATGCCTATTGCAACCTGGCTCAACAGTTGTAGCGATGGTGCAGCGGTAGGATTCTCGCTTTGCATATGAGGGGTCTCAGGTTCAAGTCTCGGTGGTGCTGCCAAACATTTTTCGTTTTTTTTTCAGTTTAATAGGAAACATCTTATCTATTGCAGTGTACTTTTCTAAGACCTAACTTTGTAACTAATTGAGATAGACGCTTGCTTGAAAACTGACAGAATCTTCAACATCTGCCAAGTCAGATTTTTTTTTTTTTTTTTTTTTTTTTTTTTTCCTACACCGACATCTCCCCCTGTGGAGTGGGGACCTTCATGTGAGGGCATGAAGGAGCAGAATAACTTCATTGGGAGTCCACAAGGAGAAATCTCCTTCCATACTAACAGTGGGCATACCAGATTCGTAAAAGGCGACAAACTTGGGGTTTCTTGTGTCTTGGGGTGAGCATGTGGGCAGCTGGTGTCCATATGCGCGGGCCTGGGCTTACATGCTTGTCTTTTGCCATGGGATTCCCCCTCAGTGAACCACGTCTGAGTGATCAAAGGCCGTGGTTTGTCTGGCCCTGCCTATGGGACCAGGCAAATAAAAGAACACTTGCTATCCTTCGAAAAGAGTAGGGGAATGAAGCCCCGGTAGCGGTTTTCCCCCTCGACCCTCCTCATAGATTCGGTCATTCATCTCATAGATTCGGTCATTCATAGATTCGGTCACTGCTGTGTCGGGCAAGCAGCATATAAATACCTGTCCAAAAAGAAAAGAAAGGACTTAATGTCCGAGAAACCTTGAATGTCTGAGTTCCTCGATGGCCCCCGGACGTAAAACTAAACAAACAAACAAACAAACAAACAAACAAGCCAAGTCAGAAAATAGCAAGAAAATAAATTCTTTGTATAAGGCCACACCAAATTAAAAGATTGGTCTATGGATTTCCCGCCCCTGTTTTTCAGAAATTAAAATTTTATTTTTATTTGAAAAATAACATGTCTATGGATCCCGCCCGCCTCATTTGCAGGGATTTTCATATTTTTTTTTTTTTGATCAAGCAATAAATATATGATTAATAATAAAGGTACAGGAATGGCAGACCCCTCATTGGATAGGCATGAATATGCAATGGCAAAAAAAAAAAAAAAAAAAATCACCCTCTCCATATTTATGATGTTTAGAATCCTTAGACAATAATTAATTTCTAGAAAATAAAAATAAAAATTTCGCCCTCCCGCACCATATTCTCAAAATTAAAATCCATAGACCAATTTTTTTTATTTGGTGTGGCCTAACAAACAAATTCTGGTTGAAAACATGCAGCTTTTCAAGAGCATCCATAGGCTGGAATCAAACTCAGGATCTTCTGATATGAAGGTAAAGATGTTACCACTACACCATCTTGACTGTGCTGAAAGGATTCCACTTGAAGTCTCATATGATCTGCTCCCTCTGTGTGTGTTGAAAGCACAATGAAGTTCAGTGCCATATCAACTGAGCTAATGAGGCACGTGGTGTGGTTGGTGCGAGGATATTATATAATCCCAGACATCAGTGTAGGGGCTAGACCCCTGCTTTGCTGGAGTATTCAGTTAGATTCAGACTGAGTATGGCACCATGCCTGAGCCTTGTGCCATACTCATGCTGATCCTTTTTCCCAATGTGTGGCATTGAAGCAGGCTCAGCATGAGTATGGCATGTCAGGGGAGAGCCTCTAGCAGAGTATCTCATGATACTCAGGCAGCACCAGAGACTAGGTGCAACTCAGGCTGATGCTCTTTTTTCGTCAGTGTGGGCACACCTACCATAGACAGAGCTTCAGTACTTTCATAGTAGCTTTATAAGGGCCAATACATGTTAAAACAAAAGAACACTTTTTTAACTCGAAAAGAGTTATAGGAGACGACTATGGGTCCCCTCATTTTCAGTCATTTTGGTGGTGCAAATAAGTTTAAAAAAAGATGGAAATTTTATATGTAAGATTGTAATGCCATTTAAGGAGGAGATGTACGGGTCTTGCAGGAAAAGGTATTTCAGTACCAACTATTGTTAATTTTGAGTAATTGTCTATATTTTACAGAGTCAGTTGGTTGGCGGCCATAAAACGCTTTTTGCCTGCAATGGTGAAGGTATATGATGTTGATCCATGTATCAACTTTCCCACCTTTTTTGGCAATGTGGTGCGAATAGGGCAGTTTTGGTGGGAGTTATGCGAATAGTGGCTTGGTGGTGCCAATAACCTGGGTGAGGGAGTGCTGATGTGAGACCACAAGCTAGACTTGCTGAAGGCTATTGATTTATTTCTTTTCGAGTTACGAGCAATGCACATTGCTGCCCTATATTTCCAAAATGTCAGTTATAAATAAGCTTCTTGCACTAAGGCGACGATATAGGCCTTGATAGGCCTTCTGAATAGAGGACCCTGTTCCTCAGGTCTCAGCTACCTATACTTAGACACCCGTGGATTAGGGGCTGGTTATTCCCAGGAGATTACTGTCACGTGACATGTCCCTAGTTACATGACCTGATTCAAAGGCCCTTTGCGTGGGCTGGCTTCTATCCCGGGCTTCTATCCTCTCTTGATATCCAGTCTGTGTTAGTTGGCCATCTTGTGGTGAACTTATTGCACCCTTGTCACATCACAAAGACACCTGAAAGAGAGGTAATTCTGGAAGCATCGGCATGAATTGAGGACATAGTACTGTATTCAGTAGGTTTAAAGAATACACCCAGATTTAAGCCAATATGGCAATAAGCATCTCTTTCACTGGTACTCTTGGAGCCAGGTAATGGACGGGATGTAGACTTCTAAAATCCACAAGAGAAAATGGAGTTTGGGCAGGACACAACATAAAACCTTAGCTATAGGCCATGGCTTATACGCACTAAAATCAACTAGGTGACATGGGCCATTCTCAGTTCGACTGGTAACATGGGACCCCAAATCATTCAGGGTCCTTTAATGGGGATCTTTAACATGCTTCTTTAACATTGTGTGCTGAATAGAGGATCTTCAGATGCCCTTTCAAGCATTTGTTGATGGCAACATAATTAGAATTAACTGTAATTCTACCTCATCCATGAGATACATCCAATGTTTATCAACACTATATTATACAAGGTGCAATTGACTTTTTCCTCCCGTATGGCAGAATTTTTAAGCCACAATTCATCTTTTGGCAGCCAGCAGCAATATTGACATAATGTGACATATTTACATAATGTGGCAATATTGACATAATGTGACATATTTACATAATGTGGCAATATTGACATAATGTGACATATTTACATAATGTGGCAATATTGACATAATGTGACATATTTACATAATCTGGCAATATTGACATAATGTGGCAATATTGACATAATGTGGCAATATTGACATAATGTGGCAATATTGATGGGACCAGACAGGGTTTACATACAACACCTCTTTGTGATAAGGGCTGTGTTCAGCTTCAAATTATGTTACGTCGGGTGTTACGTACACAATAGAGATGCCAACCTACATCACTCTAGTACTGCATCCCATTCCATGGATAAATTGATTACTTAAAAGAATGGTCGACACAATGTCATAGAGCTGAAAAAGTTGTGTTTCAGGTTAAATGGGCTGAAAAATCTAGGAAACTGGAGATTTAGTTTCCTTTCTTTTAATGCTTGATTTGTTTGCCAATTTCTTTCTTCTTTTTTTTTAACCTAGGCATCATAAGTACATTAAAACAACTCTTGTCTCATTATATTTTGTGATTAACAGAATTTGCGCATCGACTACAAAAACCACTTGAAAAATAAACTTTAATATGCATCACCTTGATTGAAGGAAGATATTTCTCAACAAATGTATGATGTATCAGATGTAATATACAGGGTCTGACTTGTTTAGGTATGATAAAGTAATATTTTCTCCTGCACTCTAAGAAATAATTGTAAAATCTGCCAAGCATCCTTATAAAACTGAACAGTGAACCACTGTTATCATAGCACAGTAAAGCAGTGTAGTTTCTTTAATGGAGCCCCAGATGGCAGTACAGTGGCATCAGAAATTTCTCTTATTTTAATAGTGAATTTTGGGACAAGGAGTTCACCGTTACAGGGATTTCGAAATGACGCCGGGCCTCTAACCCGGGCCTCAAAATGTTTCAGTCGCGCGGGATCGAATCCCATCATCAGCGGATGCGTTTTGCACCAGGCTCCTGGCTTTCCAGCAGTGGCGGGTTTGAATCCCATTGTCAGCGGACACATTTTGCACCAGGCTCCTAGCTTTCCAGCTGAGTGGGTTGGGATCCCATTGTCAGCGGATGCGTTTTGCACCAGGCTCCTGGCTTTCCAGCAGGGCGGGTTTAAATCCCATTGTCAGCGTACATGTTTTGCACCAGGCTCCTAGTTTTCCAGCTGTGTGGGTTTGAATCCCATTGTCAGCGGATGCGTTTTGCACCAGGCTCCTGGCTTTCCAGCCGTGTGGGTTTGAATCCAGTTGTCAGCGGATGCGTTTTGCACCAGGCTCCTGGCTTTCCAGCAGCTCGGGTTTGAATCCCATTGTCAGCGTACGCGTTTTGCACCAGGCTCCTGGCTTTCCAGCCGCATGGGTTTGAATCCCATGGTCAGCGGATGCGTTTTGCACCAGGTGCGCGGGTTTGAATCCAATTGTCAGCGTACACGTTTTGCACTAGGCTCCTGGCTTTCCAGCCGCGTAGGTTTGAATCCCATTGTCAGCGGATGCGTTTTGCACCAGGCTCCTGGCTTTCCAGGTGCGCGGGTTTGAATCCAATTGTCAGCGTACGCGTTTTGCACCAGGCTCCTGGCTTTCCAACCCCGCGGGTTTGAACCAGGCACTCAATGGAAATGCTCCAATCACATTTGGATGCAGAGACAAAGGCTAGAGCGTGCTCTACATCCTCTGAATTTTCTGATTTATTTTAGCTACAATGGAGTTTGTATGGGTACCTTAAGACATCAATGTTCATATGGCCTGCGTAAGAGGGAAATACCCGGACCGAAATGCAGTAGAAAATCAGTATTTTAACAGTAGAAAAACAGTGTGGTGTGACAGTAGTCATTCAGTGTAAAGCAGCATTAGAAACAGTACCATGTCAGCATCTACTGGCATTCTACTGCTCAGCACACAGAACATGGCAGTGGTGGTTCAGTAGCAGAACAGTAGTATTAGCAGCATGCAAGCAGTATTGAATCAGTTGTCCCAATTATGTAAATGAGATGGCAGCATTTAAACAGTATCTACTTATTTAATGTTGCATGACCATATATGGGGTTGGGGCAGTGTTCAATCAGCACTACTGCATGACTGCTGCTATAGCAGTAGGTGAGCAGTAGATCATACTGAAAACTACTGCTATCGGCAGGTAGAAGCATAAAAGGAGCAGCCGCTGCTTCAGTACTGGCACTACCAATGCCTTTCTAGGTGGTCCTTGCTGGATTTGAACTTGGGATCTTCTGATTACTGTACCAACACATTAGCCCCCTGAGCCACACCCCATCAGCTATGTGGAGCTGTCATTACTCCTTAGTACTGCATGCAACTCATATAGGAGGGGGGCAGTATTGATTCAGTAGTACTGTGTAACTTCTATCATAGAAAGAGGGTAAGAGTAGGCATGTCTGATAAAGTACTGCATTAGTAGAATGCCTTGCATTTTATTGATGTTAGGGTGATAAGACAGCAGCTTTGTAACTTTCGATGATACATGTATACTATGTTAAAAAAAAAGTGTCATGATTGTGACCAAAAAAATACTTGATGATTCAGTACATTTATGCCCTACATAAGGTCAGTGACTAATTCCTCGTTTTCACACACCCCAACATCCATGTGTATCCATTACTGGCACTCAATAACATAATCATGTATACAAAGGTATAATTATGCTTTTCTTCATAAACACTGGATAGTTTCAGAATTTCATTACTGAATCTTTTGATTACTGTTCACAACCATACTGACATTCACACTATGGACTGTCTCAGAAGCATCAGGTCAGTAGTCCAATAAATAATCCATGAATGGACAGAGCGATACCAGTAGATAGTCAGTAGACTACTGCATCTATGCTGCTGCACAGAGTGTGACATTTTTGGTTTCTTATTAAGATTCAGTTGAGAGTCAGTAGACTACTGATTCTAGCCTGAAAATGCAGTGCATACTCAGTTCATAGTCAGTACACTACTGAGTCTATACTGAAAATGCAGTGTAGAGTCAGCTGTTTTGGAAGTATTTCAGCAGTGCCTACTGCAAAATGCAGTTGTTGATCAGCATATTCTCAGTAGCCACTGATAGGAGAAGTAGATACTGCCTTCTGGTCTGGGTAGCTTGTGTAAGATGCCATGACGCAGGCCACCTTGGCATGCGTCCAAAGAAGTTTTGGGCAACACTGCCGTTATTTTAAAAACATATAACATTTTTCGCAGTGAGCCTAACCATACACAACAGGGTGTGTGTATGGATTACATATTCCTTAATGTAGAGGATTATTATGTCCCTAAGGTTCAGGGGAAAGGGTAACAAAGTGACTTTGTCAAAAATTAGCATCAGGCCAAAAGAAAATCTCTCAGGTAAGGGAGTGGTCATTATTTGCCGAGAGACTTGTCTCCTTGGCCATTAATACATCATGTCAGAGGGGGACAGCATGTCATATCAAAAACAGCCAAAAGGCCTCTTCTATAGATCAGCTACTAAAATCACTCACTGTGACGAATATGCAGAAAGTCTATGCTGTTTATGACACCTTGGACAGTCTCTATCCGCCTACCCACTCAGATCTCCCCTACAGCCCATTGAATAGGTAATGCCTACAGCACCCCTCCCCCCACCTCCTCCACCTAATCACCTTGTACTAGGGCCTCATACACTTCTTAACCCTTTAAGGGCCTGTATAGTAGTGCATAGATGTCGTCATGATACACCTCTAGTCGCACCTCTATGTACCCCCCCCCCACACACACCTCCCAATCACTTCGTAATTACAGATCTCTATTACGATCGATCGGCCATTACATCTGTGATGTACATTCAACTCTTAATAATGTCCTCAACCAAGCATGACCTTGTTTATCAACACTTGGCGGGTGGTGGGTTTCCGCGCGAACGCGCAAAATTCTTTTTACGCCCCCCCTAGACGACAGTCAAAATTTTTTGCGCCCCCCAACAAACTGGAGGCGCGGAGAATTTTCTTCGCGCCCCTCTTTGAGCTATAGTAGCCCCCCCTTAAGAGTGGTCAAAATTTTGTTAGCCCCCCCTCAGGATGGGTCTGAAATTTTTATGCCCCCCCTCAAAAAAAGGAGCAGCCGCTGCTTCAGTACTGGCACTACCAATGCCTTTCTAGGTGGTCCTTGCTGGATTTGAACTTGGGATCTTCTGATTACTGTACCAACACATTAGCCCCCTGAGCCACACCCCATCAGCTATGTGGAGCTGTCATTACTCCTTAGTACTGCATGCAACTCATATAGGAGGGGGGCAGTATTGATTCAGTAGTACTGTGTAACTTCTATCATAGAAAGAGGGTAAGAGTAGGCATGTCTGATAAAGTACTGCATTAGTAGAATGCCTTGCATTTTATTGATGTTAGGGTGATAAGACAGCAGCTTTGTAACTTTCAATGATACATGTATATACTATGTTAAAAAAAAAGTGTCATGATTGTGACCAAAAAAATACTTGATGATTCAGTACATTTATGCCCTACATAAGGTCAGTGACTAATTCCTCGTTTTCACACACCCCAACATCCATGTGTATCCATTACTGGCACTCAATAACATAATCATGTATACAAAGGTATAATTATGCTTTTCTTCATAAACACGGGATAGTTTCAGAATTTCATTACTGAATCTTTTGATTACTGTTCACAACCATACTGACATTCACACTATGGACTGTCTCAGAAGCATCAGGTCAGTAGTCCAATAAATAATCCATGAATGGACAGAGCGATACCAGTAGATAGTCAGTAGACTACTGCATCTATGCTGCTGCACAGAGTGTGACATTTTTGGTTTCTTATTAAGATTCAGTTGAGAGTCAGTAGACTACTGATTCTAGCCTGAAAATGCAGTGCATACTCAGTTCATAGTCAGTACACTACTGAGTCTATACTGAAAATGCAGTGTAGAGTCAGCTGTTTTAGAAGTATTTCAGCAGTGCCTACTGCAAAATGCAGTTGTTGATCAGCATATTCTCAGTAGCCACTGATAGGAGAAGTAGATACTGCCTTCTGGTCTGGGTAGCTTGTGTAAGATGCCATGACGCAGGCCACCTTGGCATGCGTCCAAAGAAGTTTTGGGCAACACTGCCGTTATTTTAAAAACATATAACATTTTTCGCAGTTAGCCTAACCATACACAACAGGGTGTGTGTATGGATTACATATTCCTTAATGTAGAGGATTATTATGTCCCTAAGGTTCAGGGGAAAGGGTAACAAAGTGACTTTGTCAAAAATTAGCATCAGGCCAAAAGAAAATCTCTCAGGTTAGGGAGTGGTCATTATTTGCCGAGAGACTTGTCTCCTTGGCCATTAATACATCATGTCAGAGGTAGGCCGAAATACCTGCCTGCTCACAGGCAGGATCCAAGATGTATACAAGTCTATAGTGGCACAAACACATGGCTAGTCTGAACTAAGTACTCACTTTCAGTTCCTGGATATTGTCCCTCCTATTCACAAACATGTAGTTTTCATGTACATCAGCTTATATTGACTGAAACATGAGATATATCCAATAAATCTGACATGTTTATCATGAGCTTAGATATCACTACCTCAATGGCCTCCATTGTCAACATCTTGTGCTGCTACCTTGTGTTAGACTGCTCTTGAAACATAGGGCTAACCAACCAAGAATAGTGTAGTCTTTTTGGCACTAGGTGGCTACACCTGGCTTCAAGATGGCCGACAATGATTTGGAGTTAGGGAGGGAGATTTGAAAATCACCTGGATTATTAATTATTACAAGTATTTCAAGTGCTTTGTGTATTGTGAATCTTTGGATATACATTGAGGGAAGTGTTGGTGGAAGCATTGGACCTGACCGTAAGTACTTCTGTGAGAACTGGGCACTCAGCCAATCTGGCTGACCAAACAGACTACAACAGACACACTTGGTCTCTGAGGTTCCCTCAGAGCGTCTACGGAGTAGTCAGAGGGGGACAGCACGTCATATCAAAAACAGCCAAAAGGCCTCTTCTATAGATCAGCTACTAAAATCACTCACTGTGACGAATATGCAGAAAGTCTATGCTGTTTATGACACCTTGGACAGTCTCTATCCGCCTACCCACTCAGATCTCCCCTACAGCCCATTGAATAGGTAATGCCTACAGCACCCCTCCCCCCACCTCCTCCACCTAATCACCTTGTACTAGGGCCTAATACACTTCTTAACTCTTTAAGGGCCTATATAGTAGTGCATAGATGTCGTCATGATACACCTCTAGTCGCACCTCTATTTACCCCCCCCCCCCACACACCTCCCAATCACTTCGTAATTACAGATCTCTATTACGATCGATCGGCCATTACATCTGTGATGTACATTCAACTCTTAATAATGTCCTCAACCAAGCATGACCTTGTTTATCAACACGGGGCGGGTGGTGGGTTTCCGCGCGGACGCGCAAAATTCTTTTTACGCCCCACCTAGACGACAGTCAAAATTTTTTGCGCCCCCCAACAAACCGGAGGCGCGGAGAATTTTCTTCGCGCCCCTCTTTGAGCTATAGTAGCCCCCCCTTAAGAGTGGTCAAAATTTTGTTAGCCCCCCCTCAGGATGGGTCTGAAATTTTTATGCCCCCCCTCAAAACCCACCACCCCACCCCCGTTGATAAATAATGACCACTCCCTAACATGCTGAAACCCGTGTAATATTGGACCAGTTTGCCGACCAGCAATGTCTCTAATTGAGCAAATCTAACTATGTTCTATGTTGTCACTCTGAATGATGCTTTCTAGTGAGGATCTAACGAGTTCTATCTCTTAAAGTAGTTACCATAGGCCTGTTGCTCACGATGCTTGTATAGACAACTTGAATCTATGGCAATACCAGTGGTATGTATGTTTTTATGTTGACAGAATGGATGGCAATATGGAGACCAACATCAATATCAATATATTTTTAAGGGAGTATGAGCTTTTTTGGCAATCAGCCTATGCAAATCTGCCAGTGTTTTCAAATGTTTTCGCACTAGAAATTGCCCTTTTGACCTATGGGCCTACAATAATTTTTGGGGAGACTCGTAGTAGTTACCTCGAAAAGAGAGTTATAGGAGGTGAGGATGGGCCCCTCATTTTCAGTCATTTGGGTGGTACGAATAAGTTTCAAAAAGAATGGAAATTTTATGTATAAGAGGCAGAATTAGTTCAGGAATTTGTAGTGGTATTGCAGGAGGAGATGTAGGGATCTTGCAGGAAAAGCTATTTCAGTAACAAGTTTTGTAAATTTTGAGTAATTCTCTATATTGTATACAGACAGTTGGTCAGCCACCATGTTGATCCAGGATCAATTTTACTGCTCTTTTTGGAAGTGTGGTGCGAATAGGGCAGTTTTGGCAGGAGTTATGCGAATAGTGGCTTGGTTATGCGAATAACCTCGGTGAGTAGCATCTGGTCCTCCAAGCGGATGTCTTGTGAAAGTATAGGAATATAACACTACTTAACACCTGCTTGGAGTTGGTTCCTGTCTGTGAATGGGAGTGCTGACCACAAGCTAGACTTGCTCAAGGCTATCGATTTTAATTCTGGAAAAACAATGTAATGGAAAAGACTATCAAGTATAAAGGGGCCAGAGCTTTGGGACAGCAGAGACTCTAACTGCAATTAAAAGCAACATTACCTGCATTACTGACCTTTGCAATAAACTACACTTTTGATTCGATTCAACCTCAAATCAAAAAATTTATGGTACATAACATCTGCCAAAAAATGTAATTTTATTTTCTTTGAGTTACGAGCAATGCACATTGCTGTCCTATATTTTTTAATCATCCCCATACATAAAGTGTCTTAAGTAGTAGGGACGTGTTACCTAAGTACATTTTCATAACACCCTTCAAGACATAATGAATCTTAAGCCATGCTTTGAACTTTGATACTTTCGCCGCTCATACATTGGCTCTTTAGATTTTTGTAAAAGAAGTTGGTGATTGTCCTCGTCTTCCGGAACTGCCCAGCAGTGTGTTCTTTGATAACATGACATGTTCAGTCCCCAAACACCCATCCATACTCTACCAACTTTATCACCCCTCTTATCGCCCATGGAATTGTGTGGCATCTCTGAATAGTCCTTTAGGGAGCAGACAGTCCCAGGTGGGGCACAGAGGGTGTACATCTACATCAGGTCAGGGTGGAAGGTTAGGGAGTAAGGTGACAAGTTCACAGGGAGATCAAACTGAAGACTTTCCGTTTAGCGCTGATAGTCCCACTGGTTCCACCCTGGGAAGCTGAAACGGGGCTGAAACCAACTCAGCGGAATGCCATGCACCAGCACCATGACGTATCAGCCAAAGTCATGTCATGTCACGTCACGTCACTGGGTCACATAGTGGCTACACTTATGCACTGACAGATGAGAGACCATGGTCTGTTAGTGTACAGTTAAAACCCTTTATGAGGTCGTAGCAGAAATGCTATTAATTCACGTGTCTGTACTGCATTGCATTGTATTGGCATTTCCGGTCTCTTTTCAAAATCTTTATTAGATATCATGTATGATCCAGCCTAGCCATAGAGGCCTCACTGGGCAGAATATTAGAATGGAGCCTCTGCAAGTGGGAGTTTGTAGGGGCCTATGTGTATACGGACTTAGCAGGATTAATTATTAGCCAATGAAATAAACTATGTGCATAAATGCCAGCTTATGCTGGGATAAATATATAAATGTTACTGCCACCTGGGAGTAGAGTGGTGAAGTAAAGGTGACACCTGGTGCCACCTAGGACTGGACACGAGAGAACTGGTGTGTGTAAGCGGTTTGAATCACATTGGCGGGACCATACAATTTTTTTTTTCAGTATTACTTGCCTGGGATTTCAGTGGTCATGTAAATAAACACGCCCAAACCTTCAGTTACTGTCTGGTTATTATTTCCTAAGTATCTATGCAATATTTATCCAACTATTTACTGTGGTCCTGTCGGGGGCCAACTGGTACCCATCTGATAGGTCTTATCAGTAGAACTCGCTGATAACAAGCTCCAGCAATGGCCACGCCAATTAGACAACCTGCTAACTCGGAATAGGGAACGGAAGAAGGTCATATCCATTTTAAAATTCAGTGCTCTGTTGTGTCTACTATATAGATGCAATGTGTTGTATTTTCCTTTCTACCCCCGCTAGTTAGAAAAAAAAACATTATCAAAATTTATACAGAGAAGGCTAAGATAGAAAAGACATTTATGCTGTCATAGATTTATGTATAAATAAGGTAATTCAAGCTACTCATCTGTAGCACGGGCTTCCCTAGCCCACTTAAAAGGGTCTATGTCTCCTCTTTTCTATCCCCTCGGATGTGTGTGGTGCACATATGCACGGGCACCAACACATTTCTCTGTGAAATAGTAATGCAGTTCTCGCCATGAATATGACCTTAGCTGTCGAAATGGCGTTAAACACCTATTACTCACTCACTCACTCATCTGTAGCAACTCGATGATTAATTTATATTGATTCAGGGTATTATGGTCTGAGTAGTTTCTACAATATCTTCCATTTTGTCTTTTAACCCTCTCGGGATGGGTGTCAAGTAGGTCCATGGCCATGACTGACCACGAGGAGGATACAGAAGGAGGCCCATGGGTAGAACGTAATGTGATGTGTGGCCTTGACGTACCGTCACCAAACTGACCGTGTCAGTGACGGATCCACCAGCGTCATGGTGTTGAAATCCCAGTCCATCCATTCATCATGTTGGCTCCAGTGACAGAAAGGTGCTGAGAACCCCGGGGTAAGAAGCCGGGTAGTTTGTAGTAGTGAGTGTGTAGCCTGGTATTAGCCTGTCAGGCCAAACCTTATCATGACATTGTATGCGGCCTACACACATTGACTTATACATTGACTTAGCCTACACAATTCTCACTACCGACTTACTGCAGCTCTGTTGGAAAGAGTGTTAAATCATTCCTATTTTTTTCGAATATACAGTCTGTACATTGGAGAAGTTTTATCAGGTTGAGTAATCTGAATGCACCTATTCTTTTCCACCACTGTATTTATTGTCAAATAGATTCCCACATCCTGTATAGTCACATGGTATCTTCGCCTTAGTGCAAAACGTTGTAATTGACATTTTGGCAAAATTAAGTTTTCTACTGTTTTGATATCTATTGACCATTATCAAGCTACTGTGAAAGTACAGTATTGAAGCTCTGTTGCTGTATCCACTTAGTACTATAGTCAGGGGAACACTTCTTTTGCCTCTCATGCAAAACTTGAAAAAATGCAGTTGCAATCTTCTTGCACCAAGGCGACGGTATGAAATACTATAACTGAACGTCCACTCACTCCCCAAGCATAAGTTATCATCGACATCCAGTCCCCAAAACCCGAAACCTCCGTCACCAGTGACAAAACAATGTTCATATTAGAATGATGGGTTCACACACTTCTTGTTACTTTAGACCCTTAATTCCCCTAGCACATTTCTGATGTCACACATTATAATCAGAGATGTCAGAGTTTCAGATTTTCTCTGATTTCAGAGGTTCAAAGGTGATATTTTACTACAGAAATAATAAGATTTTTTTTTAAATGAATATTTTATAATTCTGATATTTCTTAAAGTCACACCCAACCCTAAGTGATTAATTTTGAAGGTATTTGTCACTCTGATTAGGGTATAACCCTCCTTTTGAAGTGCCCCAAAATAATTTTCAGAGTTTCGCCAAATATCGAACTGACATCTCTGTATAATAATATAATAATCACTGGTACTACGATTGGAGGACGATCCTTGGTCAGCTGTTACTGAAGTTGGTTATCGAGATGCAAAAATAATAATGTCAACAGACCATTTTGTAAAGGAAATACATATAAATGTGACATATAACAGGACAAGGAACCTTTGTTCCACCTGCATAAACTTAGAGGTCCAGGGGGCACTTAGTAAGTTAGATCACTTTTCGCCGACCATGTCACATGTAATATGTGAACAGGAAATTGTTTATGAGATTTAGCGAATAAGGAACATATACAGGATATGTTTTACAGCATGTTCAGAAAAAAATACTCATAGAGAGGATGTCAAAAGAAACATACATGCAAACTCCTCAGCTTTCTCAGTCTTTCTATCATCTGTGAGGGTCATTCTTGTGGTTTATCCAGATCAAATGAGATATCATTTTACCATTAATATAGAGGGGGAAGTCTGAGAAAATTTCAGATGCAAGGGTATCAGCCATCCATCAAAAGCACCAGCATGCACCATTTCGCTTCTCGGAATTCAAAAATACCCCCCAATTTTCGCGATTCAATCTGACTTCTAATGAAGTCAGCCTGCCTACCTGGCGTCTGCTTTCCTTACTCCCTACCTGTGTACATACCTGTCTGCTCCAACCCTTTTCTGCCTACCTACCTGCCTGCCAACTAGGGATGTCATTGACATCCTATTTTTGTTGATTCCGATTATCACGATTTTCTGTCTCGATATTCCAATTTCTTTTCCCGATTTTATGATGTAGTACAGCCTTAGTTCAACTGGCCTCACAACGTTTAATAAGGGAGGAGGGGGGGGGGGGGGTTAGAGAGATCGTTGGTTAGCCAGAGCCCCTTCAAATAGACTGAAGATATAAAGAAAAATATATGTACCTTAATCCAGATTTTAAGGCAAATCGTAGCAATAAATGTTATTTTTGGAAAAATTAATTCAGATCTTCTCTTGATATATACATGTAGTGCTCGGGTGCCTAGTGGTAGGTGTCTTATGCAGTACTAAACTACTGTATACTGTGTTGGTCCATGTCAGGACTAGGAAAAATGTGTGGCCTAATGGAAACATGACTTTATTAGAGCTGTTTTATACAATGATCTATGAAGAACTACATGTGTCACTTTACCCTTGCTTTACCATCTTGTATTGCAACACCCCCCTCCCACACACACGCTAACAGTGACACTTTAGGGGCCTCTTGGGTTTGGAGTTAAAAAATCTCTTTGGAAAAAATATGTTTAGTGGTTAAGTGTTGATTGCCTTTGGGGACATTGTTGGAATATTAACAGTCTATAGCCCAATATATATGTGATTCTGTAAGCTTTAATTTGATACCAAACATGCCTATACATGCCACTATGTATCATGGGTTTCAGAGTAATGTCGATACAATATTCACTACTTTGATAATGACGATACTTCGATATTGTGGATATCGATGACAACCCTACTGCCAACCTACCTATCTACTTACAGTAGCTATAGCTACCTTTCCATATGGTGCCACCTCGAACCCTTCCAAATGATATGTAGTTTTCTCTCTAGATCCTGTAAATCACATCCAGGCTATGTGTATTCCCTTTTCTAGACAGATCCTGTGTACATACTTTCCTCTAGATCATGTAAAGGTGATCCTATGTGTGTATAATACATACATTTCGCTTTGTCCTGTTAGATATCCTGTCCTATCTATGTGTACTAAACCTTTCATAAGGTCCTGCTAACCATGTCCATGCAAGTCCAGTACGTAGCTAGGGGATCTTGTCTATGTATACTAAAGTTTCTCTTGATCCTGTGAACTATATCCTTCCTGCAGCAAATATCTAGTCTCCACATGATACCCATATCCACACATTCCCCCTTAAAAAGCCTGGTATAGACGTGACCCTGGGCTGTCCAGTGGCCTGTGTTGGTGGAGATAACAGGCCGATACGATTAGCCTGTGTTTATAGGGGGTTCCAGGTAGTGTTCCTTGCATGGACCCTTGCATAGCAAGGTATATGGCACAAGTTTAGACTACACATTGGTCAATTTGATGGATTTTAGAAGGAGTCTATAGTTTTTATGGGTATTTATGGAATCAGCTTAGAATTGGAGTTTAAACCTTTAACTGTGACATGATGCATTTTATGTATGCATGCCCATTTGTTGTCGTGTATCATGTATAATATTGCTCCTTAATGAGTGCAATATCCCGTTATATCAGTATAATTCATGAATATTGGTGAGTAGAGTGGTTAAAGTTGTATTTATGCATCATGGCAGCAAATGAGCAAAAATGTATTAATGTAGTGTGTGAAATTAGAAAGGGTAAGACCTGAATACATGTAGCTTAACTTAAAGTTATTGGTACTGTTAAGAAAACTGATTTAAGCAGATGGCAAGTTGTTGTTTGACCTTCTTAGTCGGTAGCGTGTTGTGATCAGACTATAAATTAGAGGGTCTGGTACAAGTGTTCTGAAAGCTGGCCCATTGTAGGTAAACAATTCTTAAGACAAATGGGGCACTGTATCCCTTCTTTTATCCCCTTCAAATCTGGTCAGTACCAGTCGTGCATAAATCATCATAGGGACCTTTTTCTTCAGTCTGCCCATATTCTCAGTCCCCATTGCTGGCCCAATATCTTACTCCCTGCTTGATAGAAATTTCTTTTACATTCAGTCTCATGGTGCACTGGAATGCAGCAGCAGTGAGTGGCTGATGAGGTGTTGTCGCTGCAAAATGCATAACGAATAATGCATGAACACAGCACTTGTGAATTGACTTCATGGACTGCATTTACAGTTGAATTCCATGTCCTATTCCACCCCTGAGATGCTCCATTATGAGCTGCTCTTTGATTTCCGCTAATTTTCTGATTCTTTCCTCCATATTTGGATTTTTTCCACCAATCTTTTGATTTATACTTTTGAGTTGTGTTGTATGAGTCGACGTTGATCGGGCCCTGCTTCACATGGAGAGACCTATCATTCTGCATGTCCAATACCCTGGCGTAGATTATAGTACAGCATACACTCAAAACCTGGAAGATCCGAAACTAGTCAATGGTGACGACTTTAGGTCCTCAGGTTGACAATACCTAAAACAACTACCTTAGGTTGTCAAAATGATGACTTTAGGTCATCATCCTGATGACCTGAGTTGTCATACGACAATACAGAGGACTTAGGTCGTCAGGTTGATGACCTAAAGTCGTCATTTTGTCCACCTAAGGTACTTGTTTTAGGTATTGTCAACCTGAGGACATAAAGTCGTCACCACTGACTAGTTTCGGAACTTCCAGGTTTTCAGTGTACTGTGGGCTAGTCCACTCACTCTTTAGAGGGTTGGCATGACGTCTGAAGGCAGCCCTGGCAAATAGATACTCCAAGGCTTGATGCATGTATGGTTATTAGAAATAAGCACAATAAAACATGATGCAGCTGTGAAAGGGTGAAGTGACAGAGGGACTGAGGGCTAGCAGCGGGGCTCTATCATTGGTGGCTTATTTGCGTAGCAGGAATGCGTACAGTGATGGCTACTGACCACATGAGTGGGATGAGCAGGGATGAGGAGGCTTATATTGGTCAGATGGCTGACCAGTGAGGGTTGGTACAGATGGGGGTAATGCTGTATTGTGTGAGCGTTATGGTTGGGCAAACGATAGGCTTTAGTCAAAGGTAACAGGAACGATGCTAAAGGTATGTGAGGTGGACAATTTCAATTGATTTTCTTTACTGCTACTGGTTATAAGTTTCAATTTACATGTATTGGACTAATGGAATTTACATTTCCTAGACTGTGTTATGAACATTTGATGACTGAGATTAAAGTATTGAAAGTGTTGAATATTTAATATCAAATAACACAATTGTCAGGTGGCATTGTGGAGACATCATCCTATGTACTCAAAGTTATGCTATGATTGAATGCATCAGAGGTTCCCCATTACCTATTTTCGGAATTCATGGCTGCAAATACATCAGTGGTGGAATATAATGTCACTACTATGGTGCAAACCTTGACCTCCAACAGACGCTGGGAATGCCATGAAATTGTACAAGATATGTGTGCATTTATGCCAATAGTATCCCTGATAAGTGTTATATGGTATAATGAGGTATTTTCGTCCCCTGAACAAGCTATATGCAGTGGTATATAGTAACAGTAGGTTCATACCATACTGCTCTGTCACTGACTTTGGAATTGGCTGGTAATGCAGATATTGTTTAACGTGGGTTGATTTAGATGTAGCATTTTTAAGATGATGCTACCAATCTTATTTCATGGAGTATTAACTTCATCTAGTCATTAGACTATTTCAATAACCGTGACACGTTCTATATGGTATGTAGCTCTACTGAGAGAAAAACTCATAGAGCGGTCAGACAAAAAGTGTATACTTATGAGAAATATAGTGATATCTAATACCAATGGTACTATCAATATAGATTTACGTTTTTGGTTATCTCAGAAGTAACACTATAGCACACAGTAAATACACATGTATCTCCATAAAGCTATAAAACAATAATCATTTTGAGAAATAAAATGACAGACCTGCACTCCTATCCTGATAACGACTAAAGAATAGACCCTTTGTATGCCATTGATCTTGGTTGGACAACTGCAGGTGATGTAGTTAGGCAAAGAAATAGAGGAAAGGTTGTGTGGTTCAGGTAACATGTTGAAAAAAAAATAGGTAGTGTAGGTCGGATTTTTTTAAACATGAGTATTAAAGGGAGCGCAGATGTGCATGTTTAGTCATGGTACTGGCATTACCGGCATGTTTAACTTGATAATTGCTATCTTTGTTGATCATAAGAGTACAAACCATTGTAATATATCTTTTTGAGGTAGCACATTATGGATTTGCACATCTTTAATGGTATTTATCCAACTCTTGTATTTCAGGTGAGCGTAGTGTAACAATCAACGGTTCCCCACAGCTGACATTATGGGTTCCAGCCATTAACATCAACAGGTATGCTCTTATCATGGTCAGGGGTTTTGCAAGGGGAGTGAACTGCAACCACATTCTGATTTCTTCGCATTCAGTTCCGATAACTTCGTAATTTACTTTATCATCAACATGCCCAATGACCTTCATGTACATCAATGGATATTTATATCCGAGTTGGGATGTGTGTAATTTTGAAAATTACCGTACTAAACTGTCCAAATTAAAGTATTAAACTGTCCAAATTCAAGCCCCAGATGTTTGTGTTTCAACTCAGTTTACACCTTATACCGACAGTGCACCTTATACGCGAGGTATATACCTGCTGTCCTCATCCAGGGATCTCGGCACTAAGGCAGCTGGTGTTCTCGTTAACACATACACGTAGCTGAATAATGCTGCATTGGAGTTCATTGACTCTCACTCGGAAAGAGTTATAGGCACCACCATGGATTAAGACACTTTTAGGGGTCCCCAAAAAGAGGCAGATTTGGCCAACCTTTGTGGAAATAAAGCATCAATGAACTAATTTTACAAAAAAAAATGTTCATATATAGGTAGAGTAATATGTTGAGATCATTCATATGTTCAATGGTCATTGAGCTTTGGCTCTCCAATGCTAAAGAATACACATTCCATTAAGAAACTTTTTTTCCCACCCCTTTTGTGGTGTGTTAACCAGCTGCAGTGCTGATGTCAGACCTTTGGAATGGAAACCCAAGCTGGCACCACCTCTCTCAGTACCTTGATATTGTAGACATTGATTGAAGGTTCAATGGTAATATCTGGTGCTACACATTTCAAAAAGGCCACATATTTCAAAAGATTATTTCCTCTTTTGTTGTTAACCATTAGAGGATAAAACCTTTTTCCGAGTTATCAGCGATTTCATCGCTTTCCTCTAGCTCGCGCTTACATACTTGATCTTGAATTCTATCCTTGATGAAAAGAATTTTGGTCAAAAGTGAACATTTGGGTGAAAGTACCGAACACTCGACACATTAAAAAAGTGACCCCTGGTGAGTGAGATTTTGACAAGATCTACATCCTTGATGAGAATGATTTTGACCAAAAAGTGGCCTTGCCTGCCACACACCCCTGTCTATGACATAGGCCTAGTGAGTGGGATACAATTAGACTGCATTGGGCTGAAGCAGATTGAAGGATTTAGTTTCAAAGAGGCTTGTGAAGTTACAGTAGACTATAATAGGGGCTAAGAATAAGATTAGTAGATCATGATATGCTCTTCGTATGTGCACCCACAGCCAAAACAATTTTCTTATATCAAGAAAATAACACAGACTTTAAGTATTACATAAAAAAAAAAGAGTTTTTCCATGCAAACCAAGGAGAACCTAGAAAATCTGTTCAATTTCATATTGTAGGTTAACACCATTTTTTGGATCAGCAAGACGACTCTGGGTCGTCATCGTGATTTGGGAAAGTTGTATTACTACACTAGCACACTTTTGTGGGGGGGGGGGACTGTCGATTTTGAGGTATGCTCTTGCCCCCTATCTATTTTACTTAATAATCATAATGGCCCCTGTCGATTATAGTAGACGCCTGTGCCCCACGTCACATATTCTGTCTGTTGTTATAATTGTAGTATAGGGGAGAGGCCAGAGGAAAGTGGTTAGATCAGTATCCATGCAGTCACTTTTGCAGGGAGGGTTTCACGTGGCCCATATTAGAAGCACTCCAATGTTAGCCAGGGTTCAGTGCTTGTAAAGGTGATCTGGGTACAGCGTATTGTGAGTTAAGATTGATGTCCATAGGGGTTTCAAGGTCATAGGCCAGGGAGAATAGGAAATAGCCCAGTCCCCATGGGTGTGGTTGGCATACAGTAACACTGTAACAGCATAGGACGTCTCTGTGTGAGTGAGTGGTAGGCTATGTTAGAGTAGGAATATGGAAACATTAGAAGCTATGGGGACTATGAAGGGCAGCATCAGGGCAATGTGACCTACAATAGTGTTAGGGGGGTTGGCGAGGTGTGGAGGTGATCCCAGGAATGGACAGGAGCAGGGAATGGAAGTGGACTGGGTAATCGTGAGCCCATCTTAGTTCCATAGCCCACCACAGGGGGCGCTCACAGCACCATGATGAGCACGCCCCCTACCTGCAGCCCCCAGAATCAATACACACACTGCTCCTCGGTCGGCTGCTCGGCCCACTTGGAGCTGGCAGGATCTGCTCGGAGCAACTCATGGATAGCATGTGGTATTATCATAATCCCTTGTTGGAAGAGGGATGTATCTGGTGCAATTATGAGCCTCTTGTTGAGAGAGGTATGTACATGTATCTGATGCTGCTATAACAAACCTCTTGTTGTATGAGGAATGTAGTATATGTATCTGGTGCTGGTGATACACACTTCTTGTTATGAGAGGCATGTAGTGTAGATATCTGATACTACTTTCACAAACTTCTTGTTGTGAGAGGGATGTGGTGTATGTATGTGCTACTGGTATGATAAGCCGCTAATTAGGAGAGAGATGTAGTGTATCTGGTACTGCTATTATGAGCCTCCTGTTGTGAAAGGGGTGGGGGTGTATGTATCTGGTACTGGTATAACAAGCTTCTTGTTGTATGAGGGATGTAGTGTATATATCTGGTACTGCTGTTATAAGCCTCTTGTTGTGAAAGGGATGTAGTGCATGTATCTGGTACTGGTGTAACAAGCTTCTTGTTGTATGAGGGATGTAGTGTATATATATGGTACTGCTATTATAAGCCTCTTGTTGTAAAAGGGGTGGGGGTGTATGTATCTGGTACTGGTATAACAAGCTTCTTGTTGTATGAGGGATGTAGTGTATATATCTGGTACTGCTGTTATAAGCCTCTTGTTGTGAAAGGGATGTAGTGCATGTATCTGGTACTGGTGTAACAAGCTTCTTGTTGTATGAGGGATGTAGTGTATATATATGGTACTGCTATTATAAGCCTCTTGTTGTAAAAGGGGTGGGGGTGTATGTATCTGGTACTGGTGTAACAAGCTTCTTGTTGTATGAGGGATGTAGTGTATATATCTGGTACTGCTATTATAAGCCTCTTGTTGTGAAAGGGGTGGGGGTGTATGTATCTGGTACTGGTGTAACAAGCTTCTTGTTGTATGAGGGATGTAGTGTATATATCTGGTACTGCTATTATAAGACTCTTGTTGTAAAAGGGGTGGGGGTGTATGTATCTGGTACTGGTATAACACGCTTCTTGTTGTATGAGGGATGCAGTGTATATATCTGGTACTGCTATTATAAGACTCTTGTTGTAAAAGGGGTGGGGGTGTATGTATCTGGTACTGGTATAACACACTTCTTGTTGTATGAAGGATGTAGTGTATATATCTGGTACTGCTGTTATAAGCCTCTTGTTGTGAAAGGGGTGGGGGTGTATGTATCTGGTACTGGTATAACAAGCTTCTTGTTGTATGAGGGATGTAGTGTATATATCTGGTACTGCTGTTATAAGCCTCTTGTTGTGAAAGGGATGTAGTGCATGTATCTGGTACTGGTATAACAAACTTTAAGAGAGGGATATAGTGTATGTAGCTGAAGCTCTGCTTTCACAAACCTCTTGTTATGAGAGCGATGTAATGTATGATTCTGCAACTGGTATTACAATCCTCTTGTATTTAGGGATGTCGTGTATGGATCTGGCACTGTTATACAAATCCTCTTGCTGTGTGAGGGATGTAGTGTATGGATCTGGTACTGCTATTACAGGTTTTTTGTAGTGAAAGGGATGTAGTATATCTGGTACTGCTATTACAAACCTCTTGTTGTGAGAGTCATTTCGATTATACACCTGGTACTGCTATTATAGGCCTTAGGCCTAAAATAAATTGTTGTGTTCAGGTAACATAGCCAAAAAAAAATAGGGTCGGTAGGTCGGATTTTTTTAGGCCTATGGCTGCTAAAATCTACGTTATTTTGACAAAAAAAAAAACATTAAAAAAATAATGTTTTTTAGAACTGTAAAAATATTAGTTTCTTTTAACGGAACTGCTTTCCTGACAGCATGAGCTTTAATTTGATACCGAATATGCCTAGATTTGGACAATTTTACTTTTAAAAAAGGCTAGGGTCGGTCGGGATACCTGAACACAATTTCTTTTTTAGGCCTTATGTTGGGAGAGAAGAATTTCACCCCAAGGCCAATAATTTGGCTTGCTCTCAGTAAAAAAAACTAGGGTGGCCCCTTTTTCTTTTCCTACGCTTAAACAGGAAACCTAGGGGTTTCACACTGAATGAAATCAAGAGAAAATCAGAAAGATGTGTGTTCTCTGTGGCATTAAAAATGCATTCTTCACAATGTTATCTGAAACACTCTTTTCAGGGCCCGGGAAGCAGTTTCAGAGTGGGTGGGACCAGGGGGGTTTCTGCAATATTTGACCTCCCTTTGCTTGACCTTTTAGTTTTGACCTTTTGAGGAGTTGACCAAAAGTGGGGGGGGGGGGACATGTCCCCCCTGTCCCCCCTGCTTTCCACGCCCATGCTTTTTGACCCAATTGAGTTCTATCTAGGCCGGCCTATCTAGATGGACTGGGGTGATACATGCTCACACCTCAACCCCATGTAACCTGTTACAGTCAGCCTAGTACAGCTTATAGCGGATCAATACTCCAGCACCAAGATAAGAGATTAGCTGGCCCAGTATACAGGTTAACCTGGGCAGGACAGATTGACACAATCTCTCTGACCTATTGACAGACTGCTGATAACCGTTGACAGATAGGATATTGGCCAGGGAAACAGTGGTCCCAGCCTATTCAGTGGCAGACCTGATTGCTTGGCCTAGCCGTGTCCACCCTAGCTGGCTACCATAAAGAGGTATTAAGCTACCTATATATAGTCTAAGGGAGGGGGGCATGTGATTATTATTATAATTCGGGAGGCGCCATTGGGGAAATGTTTTATAGATTACGTGGCTCATGCATGTCGTCATAGGGTTATTGTCCCTTAGCAACAATGTATTGATAAACACACATTCCTGAATATATTATATCAAAACTGGGTATAAAAAACATAATGTCCAAAATTGGGAATATGAATACCGCATATTTTATCGGCTGCTGCTCAGATATAAAGCACTAGGGTGGATCAAATAGTGTCCCAATTTTCAGCCAACTCAATTTTAAAGTTAATTAAAGGTAACGTTTAAAACTCATTAGCCGGATTTCAACAACATGTGATATCACTTGACGTCACATTCAGGTCATTTGATATAAATATCCCCTGTCTCAATGTTATGTTAAAAACACATAAAAATTGTGGCCCTATTAATAGTGACATGCGGGCATTCTACTACATCATAGTGATGCCCATTACATTTAATGCAGAGACAAAGCGATGACGCTGCTGCCGACTTTTCACCTTACTAACCCTGGGTGTGTGAATGCTATAGTGTTTGGGGATGTGTGATAGCATAGAGTAAGAATAGTATGGTATCATATGTAAATCATTGTGCATTGGCATTTCATGGAAAGCGCATCATGCGATAATAGGCCCCTAGAGGGGAAATGACATTTTAAACTTTAAGTCAAAGGTTTTGAGATGAGATATATTGAGCTACAGTATTCCATGTAGTTTTGTTGGCGTCGCCTGTCACAAATAATATTTTGCCTCCCTGGTGGCAAAAACCAGAACTAGAAATACCACTGGAGGGTATCCTGATGTACCCCTGTTGGCTCACAATCATGCTCGAAAGTTTTTTTGTTTTTTTTTACCTAATCATAACTTTTAGGGGTTAGACTGCACACAGATCTCCAATCCATGCCTATTCATGAGTTTTATATGACTAGAAATGTCTTGGGCGTGGGCATAATCATGTTCCATGGATTATTTAGTCCAAATTCCGAATCACACCACTAGGAGAGGGTCATTCTTTATGAGACCCTGCTCTCCTCTCCAGATATTATGTGGTGGTAACACTTAGAACACAGTGTATATAAACATGTATGTATACACACTCAATGCACTGCTCCACCAACAAAAGCTGGATCCCTTAGTGGGAGGTTTGGCACTGGATTTGGGCATCCAGGAACTGGTTCTCCAATCCCTTTTGGTTGTGGTTTGATGCAATTCTATATCTCCTCCTGGCTGACCTTCCCACCACTTTTCCCATCCTCCTGGTGACCCTCCATACAGGAATATTCACCATGGTCATATCAGACAGAGTGTACCAGTAGAAAGCAGTCCCCTCCTCCATTGCACCACCTCATGAATAGTTAAACTCCTACCTGGGCCTCATGGGATCACAGGCAGGGGGTGGTAGAAGCCATCCCCAGGTTACTTCATCCTGACGCCCTCTGCCCCTCCTCTATACCCCTCAATCCTACAGTCCACAGGGTGTGAATTGGCTGATCGGGTGACAATTGATGGTTGGAGGGACTCAATCGGCTCACACGGTGCCTGAAAATGTTGAAAAGTGTGGGCTTTGACCTGGATCATTTACCAGCTGGATGTGGTTAAAGAATTGGCTGAACGACGTCAATAGTTTAGTGTGACCGACTATACAAAATATATTGGATACTTTCATCCTCGATCTGCTGATTCACAAGAATGATTATGGCTAGCGGTTTAACGGTTGGTTTCTCGTTCTGGATGTTGGATTCCTCCAGAAGAGGCAGCTAAATATAGCAATCAAGCAGGAAAAGATTTGGAAGACCTTCCACATTTTTTTGACGCATTTAGCATTTTGATTGGTCCACCACTATAGACTCTAGGCATTATACAGGTTGGTTCCTCCCACCCTACTATAATCAGCAAGATCAAGGTATTTTCCCTTAACTACTCTTCTCAGAGAACATAAAAGCAGATGCAGATGTAATACAGTCTAGGTGTCAGTGCAAAGGGTTGGTAATGCAGTGTGACTAAGTGTAAAGAGGTGAGGGGTAATACAGTGTGACTCAGTGTAAAGGGGTGGTAATACAGTGTGACTCAGTGTAAAGGGGTGGTAATACAGTGTGACTCAGTGTTAAGAGGTTGTAATACTGTACAGTGTAACACAGTATAAAGAGGTGGACATACAGTGGAACACAGTGTAAAGGGCTGGTAATACAGTGTGACCCAGTGTAAAGGGCTGGTAATGCAGTGTGACCCAGTGTAAAGGGCTGGTAATACAGTGTGACCTAGTGTAAAGGGCGGTAATACAGTGTGACCCAGTGTAAATGGCTGGTAATACAGTGTGACCCAGTGTAAAGGGGCGGTAATACAGTGTGACCCAGTGTAAAGGGCTGATAATACAGTGTGACCCAGTGTAAAGGGGCGGTAATACAGTGTGACCCAGTGTAAAGGGCTGGTTATACAGTGTGACCCAGTGTAAAGGGGCGGTAATTATAGTGTGACTCAGTGTAAGGGAGGGGTAATACAGCGTGGCTGTTTGTGTCGCTTTATTGTTTATATTATCATAAAAAAACAGTTGATGTTGAGATTACCAGAATTCTGATTATTTCTACTGTAAAACAGAGTGTGAGTGATTGATCATACCTCATCCCCGACCTGAAATAGTGTGGGCGGTTGGTTGCATCCCTCAAATTCCCAATGGCTTTGCTGCGCCTGTTTAGGTGGATGGCGGGGATAGACTAAAAGTGGTTGGAATTTCGCTAAATTTTCACCAGTTTCAGAATATCTAAAGAAAGCAAGGGGTCCCAGGCTTGGTTGTGAGATATTTCCCTTAAAGTACCGTATAAGGTACATTATGGTAAAACTACATAAGATTATTCCACAGAGTTCATCTTGAAATTTTGCTGCAAGTTGGGCAGATTAGTATCAAGAATGACTTAACTATAAGTATTTACAGATTGATGGTTATCTACAATGATGGGGAAGAAAATATCACCACTAAGTTTAGACTTTACATTTAAACCCATGTATAAGGCACCTTAAAGTTAAACAAGTAGGACGTCACCAGGCCTAATACTCCATTATGACATATATGTGGCCCCCAAGGGGTTAAAAGCGACATGGCCATATTTGGCCATTTTGAGGTGCCATTCTGACATTTTGGAACCCCTTTTAAAAGTGACATGTGACATGCCCATTCCCTAAAAAACTGACATTTGACCTGAAGCCTTGAATTTTGAGACATGGCAGTATTTTTAGACATTTTTCTAAAAAAAGTGACATGTGACATTATAAGCCTTGAATTTTGGCGACTTAGTGACATCGGGGGGGGGGGCTACCTCTTCTTCTTAGATTTACGGCATTTCTTTACCCTTGCATGTTCGTATTCAGCCACTTTTTCATTTTGGTTTTTAACGTTACCTTTTTTCAACTGTTTATGTACAAACCAGCATTTTGTTCTATAGTTTAATAGCGCTATATATAGGACTGCGTTTTGTCTTATGAACACTTCAATGACTATGTCTTGGCCCTCACACACCCTAGTGTTTCACTGAGTGGATGAAAGATTATTATAAAAACATGTATTAGAATAAAGAATACTTGATTACGAGTCTGTCTGGGTGATTCAAACCTGGTGTGTTAAGTCATCTTGTGTGTAAGTGTGTTGTGGGGGGGGGGGTAACCAGTCAATATGCATTTAGACTGTCTTACACGCAAAGGTATTTATCCATTGGGCCTGATCTGATTCACCACAAGGAGCAGGCCAATGGGAGCTGTAGGGGTTGTTTGAATAAAGAGTACCTACATAAATGATGGGATAAAGGTGCAGTACAAGACCTACCTGTGTGCTAATAGATGTAAAGCCTAGGTTAGTGCCAGACACCATTCTACACACGCAATATACCAACATTGGCATTAACCCAAGCATTAGCCCTATTTTGCAGGGAAATTGAATAGTAGTGCATTGCTGATTTTATTCATAAAAAAAATCCACTAAAACTCAAGCTGCACAATTAGGGGCAGGACAAAGCTACATAAACAGATTATTCTGAAAATACAGTTCCAGGTCGGTAGGGGTCAACTAAATTCATATTGCAGATAGACCACTCAAAATAGTACATCAAGGTTTGCACCTTAAAAGTAGACTACTAACAGATTGGGCCACAGATTGTAATTATGGTTCCATGTAATAGTATCGAATAGGTCTCTGTACACAGGGTGTAAACTGGTCTTTTAGTGGAGGTGATGAAGTGTGCCCAGTCTGGCACTTTGCCACTACCCCAGTGGTGGCCACAGTGGGTAATGTGTGCAAACACTACTGCAGATGTAGTAGGCATCATGCTACACCTCGGCCCACACTGCCTACACCAACCTCTCACTCAGTCTACCACTACCTCTCCACCCTTGTGTACTACAAACCCTACCCCTCACCCCCTCATGTGTACTGTCCTCCACATCCTCTCACCCTACAAGACCATCATTACAGAAGTGTTTACCCTCTGTCTATGGCCATCATGCTGTGAGCACTGCCCTGTACTCAGATTTGATGGCCTCACCAGATCCAGCCTCTCAAACTGCCCTGTACAGGGGTGTGTATGCACTGCTAGCCCGATCACTGGTCATCTTTGTAGTTTATATATCATAAGACGTGTATACTGTGCTCTCACTCGATTGCAGGCCAAGGATTTGTAAATTTGGGTTAGTTGCTCTCTCTGGATGTGTGCCCCTACCCGCTGCAGACATTCTTTAGGAAATGCGCATCTAGAGAAACTCACTACATCCGCTGCAGACATTCTTTAGGAAATGCGCATCTAGAGAAACTCACTACATCCGCTGCAGACATTCTTTAGGAAATGCGCATCTAGAGAAACTCACTGCATCCGCTGCAGACATTCTTTAGGAAATGCGCATCTAGAGAAACTCACTGCATCCGCTGCAGACATTCTTTAGGAAATGCGCATCTAGAGAAACTCACTGCATCCGCTGCAGACATTCTTTAGGAAATGCGCATCTAGAGAAACTCACTGCATCCGCTGCAGACATTCTTTAGGAAATGCGCATCTAGAGAAACTCACTGCATCCGCTGCAGACATTCTTTAGGAAATGCGCATCTAGAGAAACTCACTACACCCGGCCCAGACCCCCTGTCAGTTCCTATACATGTAGTAGGCACTTCGGTATAACTTTATAACAACAGGTGGATATCATCTTAGAGTCTCGGATCACTTGTCTATTGCATAAGTCATAAAAACAAATATGTCAATGGTAGAGCGTTTTGAGTAAGATTCTGCTACATGGTGTCAGCAGAAAGGAAATCCTTTATGTTGAATGCAACTTTAATGAAGCCCCCAGGAGCCGATAGCCTCCAGGATCCCACTCAGAGGCTGCATGAGAAGGTGTGACCCTGTGAGGAAGTACCCAGGATCTTTCTCCTTCAGGAATGAAATAAAGGATCCTGATACGGATCAAAATCTGCCCTTAAGGCATCTTACCGTCATCCCACCTCAGTATCTTACTGTATCTGACAGTGGTACCTTCATCAAATTTACGCTGCTGTGCCTGCCCCCTTCAGAATCTCAACTTTACACTGCTCGGTAAAGAATTTTAAATCTTGTGTCACTGGCCCAATAATATAAGATCCATATCTCATTCACCATCCCTACACTGCTCTCTGTTTCCCATACAACATCAGTACACTGCCATCTTTTCTCAAAGACATTCACCATTCCTGCACTGCTCTTTGCTCCCAATCACCATTCCTATGTTTCGCTCAACCATGCTTCTCCACTACCAGCCCTCTGCTCCCGTTCACCAAGCCCTATACCCTACGCTGCTGTCTATACTCCCATTGACCCTCCTTACACTGCTGTCTGCTCCCATTGACCCTCCTTACACTGCTGTCTGCTCCCACTGACCATGTCTATACTACTATGTGCTCCGATTTATCATCACACACTGCTGTGTGCCATTGACTTTGCCTACATTGCTGTGTGCTTCCATTGACCATGCCTACACTATGATCTGTACCCATTCCTCATTTCCACACTGCTGTCTGCGCCCATTGACCATGAATTCACTGCTGTCTGCACCCATTGACTTTCCCTACATTGCCTTCACTACTATCTACACCCATTCCTCATTGGCCCAGGGTATCCCCTGGGCTATTGGAGCCGGGTTTTTAGCCAGATCCACAAATTTGTAATCACCAACTTTAGGGTGAAAAAAGCTGCTGTACTTACGTCATGTTTTTGGGAGCTATACTGACTACAAGTTCTTTAACCATTGGGTCTATGGGTCAGATAGATTTTGGCGATGAAATTAGCACATGGAGTCCTATGGGTAATCACCAAGTGAGACACTTTTTTTCAGCAGGCAATGTTTACAGTGTCCAAGCTATACACATAACACATTGGGGACAGAGCGATAAACTAAGCATGCTAAGGATAAAGTTTTCTGTACAATGCCTAACTCCCGGTGAATTGACATTTGACTTGCTCAAGTGAATAGATTTATGAGGGAGGGATTTGGGAGCGAGGGGGCTAGGTGTCCAGGGGGCCAGGTTTCCAGGGGCCAGGTGTCTAGGGGCTAGGTCTCCAGGGGGCCAGGTGTCCGGGGGCCAAGTGTCCAGGGGGCCAGGTGTCCGGGGCCAGCACACCAGGGGGCCAGCGGTCCAAGGGGTTTAGTAAGAAGATTATGCCAGACTGGTGTCAGTACATGTATAGATAATAGTCTCTATTTGTAAGTAATTAGTCAATATTTCGCAAGTGCTGATTCCTGTGACCCTACAGGGTTGATAGAGGGTTTTATGGTACCCTGAGCCTTCTGTGCTTCAATGCACAACGCCCAATTTTTATATTGGGGGGGTAGTAGACCCTGGGCCATATGTGATATATATCACACGTTAAATTTTTTCTACACTGCTGTCTGCTCCCATTGACCATGACTGCACTGCTGTCTGCACCCATTCCTCATCTCTACACTGCTGTCTGCTCCCATTGACTATGACTGCACTGCTGGCTGCACCCATTCTTCATTTCTACACTGCTGTCTGCTCCCATTGACCATGACTGCCCTACTGTCTGCACCCATTCTTCATTTCTACACTGCTGTCTGCTCCCATCGACCGTGCCTACACTGCTGTCTGCCCCCATTCGTCATTCCTACACTGCTGTCTACTCCCATTGACCCTGCCTATATTCAGTCAATACAGAAACTCACTCAGACCAAATGCCTGGCTGTAATCTTGAGACCTTGGGCGGCATTCTCGTTTTTACAGCTTGCAAACGGGACCATCATTTAGGGGTTTACAGCCTAAAACCAAAGGCATTACTATTTGTTAATGTTTAAAAAGTTAAATGATTAACTATTCGGCCTTGACAAAATGAATCCAAGCCTACAGAATGATCAAATTTGCACGCCGAAATTACCTGTCAGGGGAAAACTTTTCTTATAGACTGTATATTGCTGTCATGCCTATACCAACCTTTGCACCCATTCCCCGCTCCCATTCACCATATCTTCATCAACTGTTAGCTCCCATTCACTTTTCCTACACTTCCCTCTGCTTGTATCTATTAGCCCATCCCATCTCACTACTCTGACGAGTTAAATCCCTCTTCCCCTCTTTGGACTTTTGCACTTTGCTCCGTTTGCCCCTATCCTGCTCGTCTGACTTGGTTCATCCGCTGTCCTGTCCCCCCTTCTCTCCCCTGTTCTTAAACTTTCCAACGTCCCATGCACTATTCCTTCCCTCTTTGTTACTAGGCACACAGAATAGGTCTATCTCACAGCCCCCATTTTCTTGGCCCCAGGGCCCCTGTGTCGCCTTATACCCTATCCTGCAACCTCCAGCTGAGAGTTGGTCAAGAATCAATGCCCCTGCGCCCATTTTGCCCTCTGATGGACGCTAGCGCCCCATAATATGGCTGGCAGGGGTACTAACGGACTGTGGGCTGCAGACGCTAGCTAGTTCCCCGGGCACTGGTACCTCTAGGTCATTGGGGAGGCTGGAACCAGCGGTGGATTCCCTGGGCGATAATAGGACTCCCTGGCGGCCCAGACTGAGCGATATTAGGGGTCTCGAGCATCTTAAGACAGAGGATAGTCAATAAAGGGCAGCTTCTAAGGCTTTAGGAAAAGTAGGTGAGGGAATGCGTTGAACAATAATTCAAGCAGAGTACATGGAAATATCATGCAAATATTATGGAAACGATATGCAAAGTCACAATCTGGTTGGAGTCCTCTGTGGATTACAGTTGGCTTTATTTTTTGAGTCCATCCTGTTATAGCTAAGGATTACGAAGCATGTTCCTATGAATCAAGTGAAATAAAATGGGCCAAGACCTATTACTTTATGTCAAATCGAAAAGCAAAGAATCAAACAAGATTGGGGAAAATTTCCAAACACAAAACTATTCCATTTATCAGGATTACAATTCAAAGATTTTAGATCCCAGTAGATCTATCAAAGTATCCGGTTATTGATTTAGATCGAATGGTTTCAAGAAATCATAAGACAGAATTTTATCTTGTTGCTCATAGGTTCCTGTGAGCATTATGGTTTCAATGTGTAACTTAAGGAATGCAAACGTCATGCGTTGTGTCATTAATTACCATGTAAAAGATATCATAGTTACATGTACATATGATATGACGGTATTTCTGAATCTGAATCACCCAGAGAATGACCCTCTTTTTCTATTGATCGATTTCTACAAGCATTGTGGACTGGGTTCTGAGAATACCAAAGAAGGACCCCTGTCCAAAGGCAGCATATTGTGTATCACAGTATGACCTTTGTATAAAGGTGCATTAGGGTGAATGTGAGGCAACAAGGGGGTTATGTGAGAATGGAACACGTGTATTTATAAAAGGAGTTCTTGGAATAATCATACCCACAGAGTTAACCCTGCTATCAAGGGTATGGGGACTAGATTAAGCCTGATGAAAGGAACCATCCCCATATACTACTCCCTCCCTTCATAGAGAACGGGCCGACAGCAGGGACATACGGGTGATGTTAGATTGCCTTAGAATCACAGCAGAGATTGATACTTGATACACACATGCTAGAAGTACATGCACCACATTTTGGAAATGAATAACCAAATAAAATCATTGCTAAATTTAATCCAGCCATGATGGGATATCATATAAGATAGTTACGTCCACTAAAACCCTTTGAAGGTCTCAGCCTACTTCAATACACCATGCCCATTTGTTTTATATTCCTATAGGGTTTTCAGTGGTTTAATGCGGTCGTATATTTTAAACTGTAAGGGTCCAACCATTTTCATTATTGCCACCTGTTGGCTTTTTCTTAGTATAGTTACCAGCCCACAATTGTACTTGCCCCGATAAGGGCCGCATTATACCAAGAATAGTACTCTCAGGTACATACTCTTGGGTTGTGATTTATGTCGCCATGGGCGTGGGAATCGGGGGAGGGAGGGAGAGACATGCCCCCTCACTTTTAACCCCCCCCCCTGAAAAAGCTAAAAGGGCAAGCCGAAAATCACCTTGGTCCCCCTCACTTTAAAATTACCTTTCAGGCCCCTAATTATTCACCAATACATTGATGCTGGGTCTACTTGGTCGTACATGTACTGGTATGTATGGTGCATTAAAATCGCCATTTGGCTCTTAGATGTTCAAATGTCTGTGTGTAGTTACAGCTCCAATACAAAGCAATGAGCAGCTTTGTGAAAGAACAACAGGGATTGTCCTCTGCTATGATGAAACGACTGGTCCAGTGCTCAGACGATGCAACCATAAAGAATACACATTAGGGAAGCTGTGACAGTTCTTCCCTGCCCTGCTGACAAATTACAGCCATGATCCACATCTTAACCCTTTAACCACGGCATGAGGCCTCGCGACTGTTCATTTGTCTTTACAATGCGCCTGTGTAGTCCGTGCTATATATTGGTGAATCACATTTAGGGGCTGGGTTGAAGCATGAATACCATGCAAGCGAGTTAACCCATGGGGCTAAATTGATGCTCGACAAATGAGCATGGTGGGCGAAACACTAGATTCTCCCTCTAAATAGTTAAGCTTGGTTGAAGCAGATCTGCAGGTGGGGGTGGGAAGAGAGAGAGTTGTGTGAATGATAGAGAGGGACTGACACAAAGACATGGGGAGGTGCTCAGGATATACTCAGAGCAGCTCTTGCACTGGATCCTCACGCGAGTGAAATAACCCTTCATCCGCGACACTACCAGCCCCCAGCTCCGCCTTACCCATCAGTTTGTAACTTCACCTTCAACCACCCCCCCCCCCCCACTGAAACCTGTTCATCTACAGAGGCACTTCTTCCTGCCTGCCCTTATTACATCGAGTCCTTTGCCTAAAATTTAATGTCTGTCCTTCATTGTTTCTTTTCTCCTTTTGTTCCTTCCTTTGGTTTGACTTTTCACATTTTTGTTCCCTCGTATTGTTCCAGTTCATTCCTTCCTTCCAGAATTTAGAACCTTTTATGTCCTCATTCATTCGTTTGCTTCGTTCTTTGGAATTTTTTCCCCCGTTCGTTTGTCCATTCTTTCCTATATTCATTCATTTTATTCACATACCCTCCCCAGTGTTCCAAACTTCGACTGGCTGGTATCTGGTGTTGAGATACAACCTAATCAGGACCTCTCATTCTGTACACATTACATGCCCCCATCATATCCGCAAAACACCATTTAGTAATGTTATTACAGTTACTCTCCTATTGGTGCTCTGCTGTTCTAAACTGAGGGGAGAACCTTGGGTTGTCTTATTAAACAAAGCCATCCCCTAGAGGCCATATACCGCCCTTTCATACTTTGTCTACAATCTATTAGCTGCCTGCAATTACAGTAATAACTAGGATATTAGTAATGGTCAGGTGTTTTATTAATAATTATTGTAGATATAGACAACAATGCACATGTATGTGAGCAGCTATTTAGAAAGGCTGAGCACTTCATACAAGGGTGCATGGTTCATCCTCTCTATCTGGTAGCCTACTAAAAAGTAAATAAGACTAATTCAGATAAATAATTCACTACAATGGTACAGGTTAGAAATCCTAGCTGAAATTATTTAAGGTGGGTCGCTACCATTGAAGCAAATTTCCTAGATTTTCGTAATTTTTCTCTCAGAGGTAGCTAAAATCATCTAGAACAAGAATATGAAAAGAAAAGTAGGGAGTCCCATGCTACTTTGTTTTATATTGAATTTCGAAAAATAAAATTATCAGAAAGAAATTGACTAAGATTCGAGATTTTTTCTGTCATAACTATCAAACACAGAAATATGAAAACTCACATGGTTAATGTTATAATATCCCTATTAATTAAGAATTTTTCTTTTTTCTCCCATTACAAGGCATTATGGTTAAATTTATCACGTTTTGGCAAAAAAGAGGATAAAGTTCTTACTATTTTATGATAAAAACGATTAGATCATCTATTTCTAGGCACTAGATTTTTCTTAAACTTTCCTAAAGTATTATTCAGTTAATTTGCCTTTGAAAAAAGTAGTTTTGATATGGGGTCCCATACACAATTTTAGAAGTTTTGGTAATTTCAAATAAAAAAGTATTAAACAAATTAAACAAATCCCATATTCAAAGCACTGCATGATGGGTAAAATACAAAATCATGACTATTTTGTTTCTCTGTATATGCCCTTGGTCATTGTGAGCAAACTATCACTTGTACAGCACTGTATAGGTAATGCAAGGGTTATAATTATAAAGTACAAAAAAAATGTCAGTGAATCATGGAAAAAATACACATGTAAATATGTCAAGATTTCAGATGGCCATAAAATGCACAATTTTGAGCGAAATTGTCCAAGATTTCTTGTGACTATTCAGTGATTATATAAGTATATGCATACTAAAAATGGTCCCATTCTGATGAAGATAACCTATATGCGCGGGGACCTGCGCAGCAGGCTGAATTTCAATGGTAGCGACCCACCTTAAGCCAATTGAGGCAAATCACTGCCCATGCTTTGTATTCTAGGCAGTAGGGATGCCTTTTAATATGGCTGGGCAGATCAACCTTTATGTATCATGTGCATTTTGGATCTACCATTAAATGTATTAAATGATGTATTTCCTATTGTGTGTTACAGGCGTGGAAATGGGGCTACACACAGATTCTGTATTAATGGTGTATTTCCTGTTATGTGTTACAGGCGTGGTGATGGCACAACACACATTCTGTATGAATGGTATATCTGTTGTGTGTTACAGGCGTGGTGATGGCACTACACACACTTTCTGTACCAATGGTGTTTTCCTGTTATGTGTTAAAGGCGTAGTGATGGCACAACACACATTCTGTATGAATGGTGTATATCTGTTGTGTGTTACAGGCGTGGTGATGGCACTACACACACTTTCTGTATTAATGGTGTATTTCCTGTTATGTGTTACAGGCGTGGTGATGGGACTACACACACATTCAGTATTGATGGTGTATTTCCTGTTGAGTGTTACAGGCGTGGTGACGGTGCTATATACACACACATTTTGTATTAGTGGTGTATTTCCTGTTGTGTGTTACATGCGTGGTGATGGCGCTACACACACACACAGATTCTGTATTAATGGTGTATTTCCTGTTGTGTGTTACAGGCGTGGTGATGGCCCTACACACACATTCAGTATTAATGGTGTATTTGCTGTTGTGTGTTACAGGCTTGGTGATGGGGCTACACACACACACACACACATTCAGTATTAATGGTGTATTTCCTACCGTGTGTTTTAGGCGTGGTGATGGCCCTACACACACACATTCTGTATTAATGGTGTATTTCCTGTTGTGTGTTACAGGCATGGTGATGGTGCTATAAACACACACATTCTGTGTTAATGGTGTATTTCCTATTGTATGTTACAGGCGTGGTGATGGCGCTACACGCGGGTTCCGTGGCGCTGTTAGAGAACAACGTGGGGGTGAGCGACATGTGTCTGCTGGAACCCGTCACCGAGGACTCCTTCATCCGCAACCTGCACGCCCGCTTCCTACATGACCAGATTTACGTAAGTAACACTCATATTCATACACTCATCTGCTCTCCCCGTCTCCCCTCCGTTTGGCACTATCCAAACCTTCCTCTTAGTTGACCATGGAATGGCATGCCAAAGATATGCACAAAGGGTCCTTTATTAAGGTGACTACAGATCGCCTGCTCTGCTTGGCTTCTAACACTGGAACACTGGTATAGGAATGCCATTTTTCTTGGTTTACCACACCTTTCCTGGTTTTTTTTTTTTGGAGGGATTGAATCAGGACATAGAACCCCTTCCCAAGCCCATGCCAATAATATGTATATATCAGTAAACCCTTCACACCCAAACGAAAGACATTCTTTGTGAAAGCTGTTGACCTGATCTATAGCAAAACAGCCATGGAACCCATTCCAAAGAAAAGGCAATGGAAATGATGCTGAATTTGCTTAGAATTGCTTCAGCCGAGAGTAATCGCTATCTGTCACAGTGTTTTTTTCCCACCACCTTTTAACCCGGGGAGGGGGGCACTTGACATTGTACTGACACAGGTGTGCGGCTGGCCCTGAAATTCGACACTAGTTTTTCCACGTCACACTGAAACTTAAGAAAAGTGTCCCTTGGTGAGACTGATTGCAAAATATGACCCTTGGTGAGACTGATTTTTGCAAAAATCAGACCCTTAGTGAGAGGGATTTCAGCCAAAGAGTGGCCTTGCCGGCCGCACACCCGTGTCTCCAACACATAGTGAGTGCCCCCGGTTTTTCACCCACTGGTCGAAAATACTTGAGCTGTCCAACCGCAATCTTGTCTTGTCATGACACTATCGATGAACAGAATGTAATTTGTAGCCTACATTGTGCACGGGGCCTCTGACTCTCCTCCCACCCTCCACCTCCACCCCAATTCCAATATTGGGAGAAAGATTACCAGTAGGTCTTCTAATGATGTTTCTAATGGTGTTTCTATCTGCAGAAAATGTGCCGAACTGCACTTCTTATTACTTTTATTTTCTGAACCTCGCCCCCACAACGACACCCATGTAATGATGTTTTCACAAAAAAAAGTAAATAGAAAAGAGGGGGGAAAAAGAGGGAAATTAAAAAAATTACAGAGTCCATCCCTGGAAGGAAGACAGATGCAGTGCCACGTCAGCAGTGTGCACTGGTGCCTGGCATGCTGAGTTCTCGCAACTTGATTATAACGGGAACCAGTTACAGCGCCCACTAGCCCAGCTATTATTTACGTGGTACATAATCAGATAGGGCTTTCACTGAAAGGCCTTGTAGATAGGAACATATAGCAGGTCTAGTGGTCTGGGCATGATCATATTGGGGGTGTATGATATAAGTGGTGAAATAGATGAATTGGGAATTATGTTGTGTTAAGGAACGTTGCTAATGGGTTTGGGGAGCAATTATTAATAATTTTCACATTAGGCCTAATTGCGTATAACTCTTCATTAGAGTATGGATAACTATACATGTCTGTCATGGCTGTTTTAACAGAAGATGATAATGATACTGGGGATGGTTGCATGCAACTATTTGGGGATTTTGGAGCAACCTAAATTTTAGATTCCATCAGGTAGGGAAATAGAAAAAAAGAATCGAAAAGTGCAACCTATACACACCGACCTCAATGCATGTATTGAAAATGCACCACAGGTCACAGTGAATCTATACACACCGACCTCAATGCATGTATTGAAAAAGCACCACAGGTCACGGTAAACCTATACACATCGACCTCAATGCATGTATTGAAAAAGTACTACAGGTCACAGTGAACCTATACACATCGACCTCAATGCATGTATTGAAAAAGCACCACAGGTCACAGTGAACCTATACACACCGACCTCAATGCATGTATTGAAAAAGCACCAAAGGTCACGGTAAACCTATACACATCGACCTCAATATATGTATTGAAAAAGTACCACAGGTCACGGTGCACCTATACACATCGACCTCAATGCATGTATTGAAAAAGTACCACAGGTCACAGTGAATCTATACACATCGACCTCAATGCATGTATTGAAAAAGTACACAGGTCACAGTGAACCTATACACATCGACCTCAATGCATGTATTGAAAAAGTACCACAGGTCGGGCTTCCCTAGCCCACTTAAAAGGGTCTATTTCTCCTCTCTCCTATCCCCTCGGGATGTGTGTGGTGCACATATGCGCGGGCACTGACACATTCCCCTGTGAAATTGTGTAATGTAGTTCTCGCCATGAATATGACCTTAGCTGTCAAAATGGTGTTAAACATCTATTACTCACTCTCACTAGTACCACAGGTCACAGTGAACCTATACACATCGACCTCAATGCATGTTTTGAAAAAGCACCACAGGTCACGGTGAAATTATACACATCGACCTCAATGCATGTTTTGAAAAAGCACCACAGGTCACGGTGAACCTATACACACCGACCTCAATGTATGTATTCGAAAAGCACCACAGGTCACGGTGAATCTATACACATCGACCTCAATGCATGTATTGAAAAAGCACCACAGGTCACAGTGAACCTATACACATCGACCTCAATGTATGTATTGAAAAAGCACCACAGGTCACAGTGAACCTATACACATCGACCTCAATGCATGTATTGAAAAAGCACCACAGGTCACAGTGAACCTATACACACCGACCTCAATGCATGTACGAGGACCTGAGAAAAGTAACTTCACCTGGGGCCTTGCAAAATGACAAATACTTAAATTGTAACAGGCAGCAATGATTATACCTGGCAAAAGCTTTCGCTGATGTTGGCACCAAATTGAAGTTTTACCCAAAAGCTATCAGTTGTCAGCCATTTATGATATCGGATCAGCTAATGAAACATGGCTTGCCTGGATGATGGCACTGTCTCTTGCCTTTTAATGTATAACCCGTCGTATCATAGATGAAGCTAGAATCCTGCAATACCGATGGAGAAAAATACATTTTGACCCCACCAAAAAAGTCTTCAGATAGACAAAAGTACAAAATAAACCGAACGATTTGAACTAGCCAAAACCATGAGCCTTTGTGGAATTCATCCCTAGATGGAATTAAAGTGGTGTCATGACCAGAATGAATGAGGACATGCCATAGTATTAGTAGTATATAGAAGCCCCTAACGGAGTCCTACCCCTTGGGACGTTTATGGAGTGGGCAGCAGGCCACGCCTAGCAACCATAGCATGCATCAGCCTTACTCTATTCCTTCTTCTCGTCCCCCTGAGGAATCTTTCTCAAGTCACCATGTGTTTAGTATAGGTAACCAACAGTCACGCAACTGGACATAGGGTCAATGTCCTTATAAATACCCTGATAAACCGTACTCCATCTCGATACGAAGTTCTGCTGATGTTGCCAATTTTTTTTAGCAATTCAACAGGACTTCCATTTGGCAAGGAGTAAAGTTTATCTTGAAATTCTATATGGAAATGTTTAGGGCAACGTCTTTGCATTATGCCCACGATTATTTTCTACCCAGATATGAAAGGACTTAGGGAAATGGAAGTTTATTCTTTCTTGCTAATTCTACTCGTGCTATCTTGAATCAATTAACATACACCATTTTAAATGTTAATCAGTATGAGGACTTGGGCAGGTATCTCCTTCACATAATGCCTAATGGTCTTAATGCTTCCCATCGCCTTGGTGGTCAAGGGCTACTTCCCCATTTGTCCCAAAGAAGAGCAGGGCCAGCCGCTAAGTCTTCCCTCTCCACCCCCACAGTCTGGCCCCAGCTACATATATTCTCCTTGAAGCTACTTGAGACATATATTGGGGAGGAAGTAGAGAGGAGTGTACCTGCAGTCTCCCCTAAGCAGAGTATCTGTACATTAACACTTAACTCAGCCTTGGGCAGTGATGGCTGAGGTGGAGGTGTAGAATATATATAAGGAGTGTCTGTGGTCGTCGGTAGCTAGGATTTCAGGGAGTGGTCATTATTTATCAACGGGGGGGGGGTGGACCCCTCTCGACGGCAGTCAAATTTTTTAGGCCCCCCTCGGGAGGGGTCTGAAAATTTTCGCCCCCCCCCGTTGATAAATAATGACCAATCCATTGTAGGCCCTTTGATCTGGTAAGCTCCATCTCTGTGTGCTGCTCAAATGGATTCAGCGTTATAGCGTTATATATATATATATATATATATATATATATATATATATATATATATATATATATATATATATATATACATATATATATATATATATATATATATATATATATACATATATATATATATATATATATATATATATATATATATACACACATTAAAATAATACTTTATATGTATGCCTCGAGCTTGCAATAAAGACTTTTAGAAAAGGAAAAAAAAAACCTTGCAAGTGTATGCCACTTGGAGAATAATTCTTCTGCTCTGCTCTCAAATTGTTTCGTAGTAATATGATTGTTGTCTATGAATTACCGGGATACTTAAAAAAACAACTTGCCTCTTCCTAATAAAATATAAAGAGATCTATATATTTGATTCAAGTCTGCAGTGATCTACATTATTTCATTCCATTACCCTTTAAGCCTAAGCCTCCACTTGGTTTGATGTTGCTACAATTTCAATCCGTAGATGATGTTGAAAGAGGTATTATGTAATTGGTATCTTTTTATTTTACAGACATACATCGGGAATGTCGTCGTGTCGGTCAATCCCTACAAGGTTCTCCCATTATACAGACATGACGTCATTTTCGAGTATCGGAGTCGGAACATCTACGAACTGCCACCACACATGTAAGTTATCACCATACTTAACCATCCAATTTTGTAAACTTAAATCTCATAGAATGTAGAGGTAATATACAATTCTCATGTCTATGGCTCTTAGAATTTGAGGCTTGATTTTCAATGCTATATTTAAGCACTAGATCCACTCAGATTGCTCCAAACTGATGTCACCATATCGAATTTAGTCTGTTTGAGGTCCAGACAAGTTCTGTTCTAACCATATCGTTTGAGCCATCATGATGCAAGGATGTACCACTGGCACTCAGTAATAAGCTGCAATCGTGCATCATGCCGACCCTGAGAGATTGATACACTCCCGCAGGCTTGGCATGATGCAGCGCTCTACATTGGTGTATCATGTAACTAAAGAATATGCATGAACCTGGAAGTATCCCATGGCCATTAAAGGGTTAAAACAGGAGTCAGATACGACGCATTTGCCTCGCCAATATGGATACCTGTATGAAAAACTGACTAACTTTACTTTTTCAGCTACGCAGTGTCTGACCTGGCGTACCGGTCCATGCGGGACGTCAATCAGGACCAGTGTGTCATCATCTCGGGGGAGAGCGGCTCAGGGAAAACAGGTCAGTCTTGGAGCAGGCCAGAGCCTGAAAATAGGCTGGCTGCTCTGTGTGAAAAATGCAGAGGTTAATATGGGATTTTTTTTGTCGCCATTAACAATGGGCGGCCGAGGCTTTAACGGTCTTTAATCTCACATAACGATGTGTTTTCTTTAATAAGTGGGAGTGGACATTATAAACAGCCATATTATTGTGCCTAGTGCTAGATAAATTGTTTCCAGTCACGCGACCGACCCCTAATAAAGCAGGGTAGTTCCTGCAATTCTTTCTTTATTTTGGAATTTTGAAGAATTTCTCATCCTTATTTCATGAAGAAGATCTATGGGTATACAGTTCAAAGCTTAAAAAGACACACCCCTTTTACATATTTTTCTAATTCCTCACGTGTCTTTGATCTGTTTACCGTAAAATCAAAGGATCTGAAATATGTGCCCATAAGATTAGAAGAAAAAAAAAGATATAACCTACCGACCCTAGATCTTTGAGCCATGTTACTGGAAACACACTTTTTTTGTGCCCTGCCAGGAAAGGGGGGACACCTTAGTGTTAGATTGTAGGTGGTGTGATGTTAAAGGGATATAGGACTCAGTATGGAGGCCTAGTGGAGCCGCCATTTTGAATTTTGCTGGTTAAGGTAAAACCCACTGATAAGACATACCATGATATGTACCTCCCTGGTTAACACACACTTCCAGGGACATGCTGGTTCCATGTTATCAGTTCTTATCAGTGTGTGTCGCCCGAACTAGCTCCAGTCCAGCCAGTGGCCAATATATGGGCGTGGCACTATTGGAACATTATAGCTAAGTGGCTTATAAAGGTAATTATATGGGGATATGTCTTGAATGGTTATAAGGGTATGGGTAGGCAATTACCTTATTCGTTCTACATGTAATAAGCACACCCTTTTCCCCTTTTGCGCCCTAAGCACACCCACCTGGTGCAAATCATATAAATAACTTTTATTGTACTTTTATTATCGTAAACCTCTGTCAGAAGCCTCTGAGAGGTTTTTATTCACACCTTAAATGCAAAGAAGAAAAATGAATAAGAAAAGTTGGGGGAATCAAATTTTTTGTTAAGGCTTTGAACATGTAAAAAATTATTTGCCACACCAGTGCACTTATTAGAACAAATACGATACGTAGATAGATGTATAGGTACAGAGGGATATGCGGGTGGGTTTATAGGTATTTATGATGTGGTTATAAGGATATGGGTGTGGAGACACCGGTAGGTAAGATGTAAGTGCGATATGGGAATATGGATGCACCGCTAGCTGTAGGTGTGAGGTCATTTCAGCCATATGGATATGGGTTGTGTCCCAAGGTTGCCTCTCCATATAACAGTGCGCTAAAGATAGGTCAGGAAAGCCAGCTGATTCTTTAAGAGCAGCTCAGCCCTACCCCTTTCAGTCACCCCAACCCTTAACTGGAGGAACCATTCTCCTGGAAGAGTACCGGCCACTGGTAGCCATCCAGCCCTACCCCCACCCTCTACTTAGAGATTGATGGAAGGCCCGCCCCCTGCACACCCACCTTGGTTGCCGAGAATCCATTCTGGGCATTATATTGGTGGGCCGAGCAGCCTGGAAGACTCCAAGAGAGGGGTGTGGGGGAGGAGGTGGGTGGGAGGGGGCGGATGGCCCATCTGATCAGGTTTGAGGTGTGTCGCCATAGTGACCCCCTGCGTGATGACCGGTTTCCAAGGAAACAGCTGGTCAGCACCAGCCCCAGGCCGTTGTCATGGTAACGCATCATCGCTCATTGCCAGCGAATCGCAGTTATTCTAGTCATATCTCATAAGTCACCGGTGTGAAGGTTAGAGGGATGGGGAGAAAGGAGTTTGTGTAAGAGATAGAAAGGGGGTGGGTGTATGTATGGGGGGGGGTAGGGTGGGAGGAAAGGAAATGGGCTGGGCATAAACATATCACATGGAATGGTGGTAAGCTTACCCCCTCCCCCACGCCCTTCGAAATCTTGAAATGAAAGTAAACTTACAGCTGAATTAGCAAAATTTATTAGATGCCATTAGGGGGTATCCTTATCGTATGACTCCCCGATTCACAATTGGATGGAACACAGTTAATTGTGTAATCAGGATACTTGTGGTCATACTGCAGGTTGTGTCAATGACGAGAACTTTCATTTTGTAGTAACGTGTCAATAGTAACTGGTGTTGGCACCAGTGTCCCACCTCTTCAGTTGGATCTTTTCACATCCAAAGGTGTGGAAACTAGTCAACAAAAAGCCAAGTAATATATCTAAAGAGAAAGTTATTTATCAACTTGTATAATCAGCATGGGACCCTCCCAGAGCAGTACCTATGTAGGACGTGAGGGGTTAGACGGTCATCAGTCCACTAATAAGGGACACAGGGGTAAGCAGATAGAAGTTGGCTGATGACAGCTTGCAATGCCTGAAGGAAATACAAATGTACTTCCCCCTTCCCTTTCCCCTCTTCCCTCTTCCTTCCCTCTCTTCCCTATTCCTCTCTCCGCCCTCCCTGTCCCCCTGCGTCAGCTCGCCCTGCCACCCTTTGCCTTACATCCACCCATTATTCTCTTTCTTCTTTAATGTTTCCTATGTGTGGGCATCAAGGTACACCCATCTATGAAAGTGATGTCTAATGTGAATATGACCATAACTGTAGAATGGTTTTGATAACCAATACTCACTCACTCCTTGCTTAGCTACAACCGTATCAGTACCGCGACTCATACCTTGATCCTCTATTTAGATTCCCTTTTCCCTACTAGATTTCTTGAAATGAGAACCCATGTGTCCCAGAATTGGGGTAGAAGCAGTGTGCTAAATGAGGTAGTACACGTTGTGTGGTCTCTCATTACGTGTGGATACTTACAGAGGCGAGTAAGGCGATCATGCAATACGTAGCTGCTGTATCAGGGAAGGGCCATGAGATAGACCGAGTCAAGGAACAACTTCTACAGTCCAACCCTGTATTAGAAGGTGAGTACATGTATGGTTAAGCCACAATAGGCGAGTATGTGCGCAATAATTGTGGCTACAGTTTCTATAACATTATCATTAAACTCAGAAATGTCTACCAATTCGTGTTGCATCGTTGTCTTCATTTGATAGCTTTATATGGTTATTAACTATTTTTGTCCAGTCTTGCTTTGTGCTACGTGCAGTTTTATAGACAGCACTAGCCAGATTTAGAATATATGGGAGGACCTAATGGACAGCTGACTACCAGACGTACATTGTAAATGCAATATGTTACTCAAGGCGTTACCTTGTAACATTTCTATACCTTTTTTTGTGGCTAGAAAGATTAATGCTTCAGGCTATCCAACTATGCCCAACTTAAATGGCCGACCCATTGCTGTCAAAGATTTAAATGACTTCACATATTTTTCAACGATTGTAGGTAAAGAATCCATTTGTATAAAAAGAAAACTGTCAGGGCTAAAAGGAGAGAAAAAAGAATGAAATATCTATCTATCCTACTGTGGACATTCAACTTGAATCTCACTTTTTCTCGGCTTTTATTACAAAAGTGGTACAGCACATGCGTTCTCCACCATGTGGCACTTAACACAGAGGTCACTGGGTGACCTTCGTGTGTATTAAGGTCAAGGTCACTTATATCAGGTGGTTTCTAACTGAGAGTTTATTTTTTGTCCCTTTCTCGTGTATCAAATTCTGTTTAAGAATTAATATAAAAATACCTACATAGGTGCCCCCCTCCCCATAGTGCTTCAATTATAGGCGGGGTACGTTTTTGTATCAATTGGTGAGCTGGCACTGAATCGAGTTCGAAAGGTTGAGGGAGATTCAAGAAGTTATGGTAAGCATGTCAGTGGCCTCTATAATGATAATATGTCATCATTTATAATAAACTGTTATGTACCAAACATAACTGATATTCATTTATTTTCCAGCCTTTGGAAATGCCAAAACGCACAGAAACGACAACTCCTCTCGATTTGTAAGTTCGATTATTTTGTTTCTTGAGAAAAAAATTGAAACTATGCTAGATTGCGGTATTTGTCTTATAAATACATGTATAAGTAAAAACATGTTACTTTTCTCAAGCCATTGGACATTTTCAAAGCAACCTTACTTTTCGGCTCACAATACTGAAAAGCAGATGCCAAAAAGTCAGGTTTCACTGATTCCTCTTTCGCAAATCAACACAGATGTAACACACTAGTGACCCCTGGATTGTCATTATAAAGTTAAAGGTTCCTTCTCAACTCACTAGATGGCGTATCAGTACAGATGGGATGCTCACCTGGTCGATCACTGTTGATTCCTACTAGAATCTACCCTTTGCATCTAATACCTAATATGATGTTGAATTTGATTTACTAACACGTAGAAACAGATTTTGAATAAGTATTTGAGATATTGACTTAATTGGCCCAGGGTATCCCCTGGGCTATTGGAGCCGGGGTTTCAGTCAGATCCACAAATTTGTAATCACCAACTTTAGGGTGTAATCATTCAGTGATATACTGTTAGTTTACACATTTTTCAAAAGCCAAAGGAAAGTTTCAAATCTCATCTATCAGACAACATTTTGTCCTTTATGGTGAGTGATGTCTTTCTCTATGAAAAAAGCTGCTGTACTTACTCCATGTTTTTGGGAGCTATACTGACTACAAGTTCTTTAACCATTGGGTCTATGGGTCAGATAGATTTTGGCGATGAAATTAGCACATGGAGTCCTATGGGTAATCACCAAGTGAGACACTTTTTTTCAGCCAGCAATGTTTACAGTGTCCAAGCTATACAACCCTTACAACAGCCATATACAGTAGATGGTGTTAGTGTTGAGCAGGTCAAATTGCTCCTGCTACAGGGGCATGAGTAGTTCCTCTGTTACTCACCAGATGCTGGCCCTACCACTGACCTATTAGAGCTGTAGTCCACACAGGGAGACCCAACTAATGTGATGGTTTACAATGCGTTTGACTTAATATCTTTTCCAAATTTTCAAGCATTCATAGCTTTACTATTTCCATCAGTGAAGCTGCAATTTCTGAGTATTTGGCATTGTTCTTCTATTCAAAAAATGCATAAATGTGAGAGGTGTATGTGCCCCCCTTGTTAAATGAATGGAGCCACAGGGGCTGGGTGAGTGAGTAGCCCCTGTAGCCTGCAGGTTATGTCTTTCGGGGAGAAGCGCTAACGTGGCGCCATTTTCGCTTGTCAAATATGAGCAGGTAAACTTTCAACTTTCGCCGGTACCAGGAACACACTTCCGATCATACCGTTTCTCCTCTAAAGGGTTCACGTAGCCTGCAGGCCTACTAGGGCGCCATCTAGTGTATCTGAGTGACAAAACTCCCGTATATGCATAACACATTGGGGACTGAGCGATAAACTAAGCATGCTAAGGATAAAGTTTTCTGTGGGGGCTAGGTGTCCAGGGGGCCAGGTGTCCAGGGGCTAGGTGTCCAGGGGGCCAAGTGTCCAGGGGCCAAGTGTCCAGGGGGCCAGGTGTCCAGGGGCCAGGTGTCCGGGGGGCCAGCACACCAGGGGGCCAGCGGTCCAAGGGGTTTAGTAAGAGAAGATTATGCCAGACTGGTGTCAGTACATGTATAGATAATAGTCTCTATTTGTAAGTAATTAGTCAATATTTCGCAAATGCTGATTCCTGTGACCCTACAGGGTTGATAGAGGGTTTTATGGTAGTAGACCCTGGGCCATATGTAATATATCACACGTTAAATCTTTTGCCTGTAGATGTAAATTTTCATTCTTGCAGGGGAAGTATATGGACATAGAATTCGATTTCAAAGGGGACCCAATAGGAGGAGTTATTACGAATTGTAAGTACTGTGTCTTGACCATTGATGATATCTGACTTGGTAGGTTGCAGCTATGATTATATCAAAGTAAGCCTACACAGCTTCATTCTTTGAATGGATTCATTTAGTTACTATGGACGGCTATAATATATTATCACGTTTTATCATAATTATTCAGATACCTTACAAAGCGCCATACAAATTCATTCTTCCTGGCATATATGTTATAACATCGAAATTAATCTGCACAAAATCTCTTTTCTTCTAGATTTACTTGAAAAGGTAAGTTATATCCCACATTCTCTAGGACAATGGTTGAATATTAGTTGAAAGCCTTTGTTAAGTGGTGTTCTGTCTACACGTCTATCAAAAGTCTTGATTTTATGAAATTGAATTAAGTATTTTCACAGTACAGTATATTAAATTTTTATTCTAGTGAAAATAATTCTAGCCATTGCAGCACTCATTTCGGCCATATACATGTCTCTCTTTACTGTATATTGCGAAAACATTATGAATTTTGTTAAAATCGTCTAAACTATTCCTTTCTTTAACAGTCACGAGTAGCTGTACAAAGTAAAGGTGAACGGAGCTTCCATATATTCTACCAATTATTAGCGGGTGCCGATACGACATTTCTAAGTAAGCCATTTATAATATTTTACATAATTTAAGATCTCATAAGCACTAATGTCAGTGATTTCAGTACCCGATGAAATAATGCTGACTGGACTGAATTCAATAACCAACAGAACCCAGATAAGCTATGGCAAATCATCTTGACATTAATTCAAAGAAACCCTATAAATTATCACACCTATTAAAGAGAATCATCCAATCCATGGGGAAGACAAGTTTACTAAACGTCAACGGGCACTGGTCTTCCGGAGAGACCGAGTGACTGGGAGAGAGTTTGGGCATTAAGGGAGCAAAGGGAAGTGAGTAAGGTATAGAGGCAAGGGAGAGATGGAAAAGGAATAAAAAGAGAGGGGGTTCTCGACACAGCAAAAAATATTAGAAAAAACAGGTCATGGTTTGGTAACAAACTTATTCTTTCATACTTACAGAATCTTTAAAACTACAACGAAACCCAGAGCAGTATTCCTTCCTCAAGTTAGGTGGGGCCTCAGCCCACATAGAGTCTCAATATGACAAGGAGACATTTCTCAAGACGAGGGTAAGTCATGAATAGTTGTAGATTTGTATCACTTTCCTAGACTTACGAGTTGCAGCTTTCAAATAGCATGTACAATAATAGTATGCACCTCTTAATGTAAAGCGTAACAATAAACATAATATGCTATTTGGGAAAGTACATATTAGCTTTGGCCTGTTATCAAATCGTAGTAATGGTTTTGAAACTTTGATCGTTCCACAATAAGTTCAGTCACAGTCCATAACGTTCTGTGTTCAAGAACAAATATGTAAAATAACGACTCAATACAAGTCAGCGTTTGAGATATATAAGATAATTTATGCCATTTTTCAGACGGCAATGTCCGTGATAGGTTTTAGCCGTGATGAGATAGTAGCTGTGTTCCGATTAGTCGCCTCAGTCCTCAAGTTGGGAAACATCCACTTCCAACATCAAAGTAATATTGACGGAACAGATGGCTGTAAACTGATCAATGAGGATGGTAAGACTTTCTAATCATTCTATAGTACTGATTGACATTTGATACCATGGGTTGGGGAAGTGAACAATTCATTTGATTGTTAGAAATTGTAATATCATCATACCAAATACTATAAAATGTTTTGAGAAAGGATGCTAGCGACCTACAATGATGAAGTGTGTGAACTGCTGGCAGTACAATGAGTTCATATTATATCCTATCCCATTACAGAGGTGTCTGAAGTGTGTGAACTGCTGGTGGTACAATGAGTTCATATTATATCCTATCCCATTACAGAGGTGTCTGAAGTGTGTGAACTGCTGGTGGTACAATGAGATAATATTATATCCTATCCTATTACAGAGGTGTCTGAAATGTGTGAACTGCTGGTGGTACAATGAGATAATATTATATCCTATCCTATTACAGAGGTGTCTGAAGTGTGTGAACTGCTGGTGGTACAAGGAGATAATATTATATCCTATCCTATTACAGAGGTGTTTGAAGTGTGTGAACTGCTGGTGGTACAATGAGTTGATATTATATCCTATCCTATTACAGAGGTGTTTGAAGTGTATGAACTGCTGGTGGTACAAGGAGTTGATATTATATCCTATCCTATTACAGAGGTGTATGAAGTGTGTGAACTGCTGGTGGTACAAGGAGTTGATATTATATCCTATCCCATTACAGAGGTGTTTGAAGTGTGTGAACTGCTGGTGGTACAAGGAGTTGATATTATATCCTATCCTATTACAGAGGTGTATGATGTGTGTGAACTGCTGGTAGTACAAGGAGTTAATGTTATATCCTATCCTATTACAGAGGTGTATGAAGTGTGTGAACTGCTGGTGGTACAATGAGATAATATTATATCCTATCCTATTACAGAGGTGTATGATGTGTGTGAACTGCTGGTAGTACAAGGAGTTAATATTATATCCTATCCTATTACAGAGGTGTATTAAGTGTGTGAACTGCTGGTGGTACAAGGAGATAATATTATATCCTATCCTATTACAGAGGTGTATGATGTGTGTGAACTGCTGGTAGTACAAGGAGTTAATGTTATATCCTATCCTATTACAGAGGTGTATGATGTGTGTGAACTGCTGGTAGTACAAGGAGTTAATATTATATCCTATCCTATTACAGAGGTGTATGAAGTGTGTGAACTGCTGGTAGTACAAGGAGTTAATATTATATCCTATCCTATTACAGAGGTGTTTGAAGTGTATGAACTGCTGGTGGTACAAGGAGTTAATGTTATATCCTATCCTATTACAGAGGTGTATGAAGTGTGTGAACTGCTGGTAGTACAAGGAGTTAATGTTATATCCTATCTCATTACAGAGGTGTATGAAGTGTGTGAACTGCTGGAGTGTGATGTAGGCACACTAATCAATGCCTTGACGCAACGAACAGTCGAGACTTCAGGAGAACGGGTCAAAACGGACCTCGGGTCCACTGAGGTGAGATACTAGTGTTTACTTGTTCGTCTACAGAAAATGATCCGAAAAGAAAATGTCCAGAAAATAGTGGCTCTATTAGAAATACCCCCAGTATCTAGAACTTTCTTGTCATACTCACTTTCAGTCCCAACGTAGATTTGGAATAGATATTCAGAACTGGGACTTACGACGCAGAATGGAGAACATCATGATTGCAGCTCGTGCCAGTCAAATTAATCTGACAATTAATCTAAGCTTGTTAGTAGTATTCACACTAGGAAAGGTTTTGTAAATGTTGTCATATAATATGTATTCCATTACCGTTCTCCCCTATAGGCCACCTATGCAAGGGATGCACTATGCAAAGCAATGTATACACGAATGTTCACGTGGCTAGTGCACAAAATCAACGACAGCATACGGGTAAAAAGTTCAAGTCTATTTCTGAGCACTATAATAGGGAAAGTATTCAGTATCTGGATACCCATTTAAAGCATTGAACAGACAGAAAAGTGAATTCAGATCAAATGGAGCAACAAGCCTCCTTCGATTAGTTGTTATTATAGCAAACGGCTGTTGAATCATAGAATCAATCAGTAAAACATGGTTACACAGTCTCTTAAAACCAGTATGGCCACAATCTGCTCTTCCAAACACTATTGCTAAAATGCTTATGGTAAACATACTGTTTCAGGTAAGAACGAGAGGCAGGAAAAAGTGTATGGGCGTCCTTGACATCTACGGCTTTGAGATTTTTGAGGTAAGTTTTAACTCGATGCTGGCTCCAACGAGTATTCTTCTTTATACTAGTCAAATGTATCCAAAGCCTTCATTCTTTCCACTCATTCCACATTCCTAATCCTCAGTATCATCTGTATCATTATGTATCACTTGCAGTATAAATCTACATTTTATATTGTGTGCAGCACAACAGCTTTGAGCAGTTCATCATCAACTACTGCAATGAGAAACTACAACAAATCTTCATCGAACTCACATTGAAGGAAGAGCAAGACGAATATGTCAACGAGGTATGTAGATCTTCATGTAATACCTCGCGTATAAGGCGCACCTCGCACATGAGGCGCACCCTGATATCTCAGACCAATATGGCTCACCTGGGGCTTGATTCTTAGCAGTGAAGGGGTGTACTGTAGTATATTATTCTCGCCTATAAGGCGCACCCTGACTTCAGGCATATTCTATAAGGTCCAGCAAGGTTCAATGCGTGGCTTCTACGCAAGGTACCACAGTAATTATGAGAGTATTTCTATATAACTGATAAATTATAGATTATGTCTGATATCTCGTTCATCAAACCTTTTTTAGTCAGAATAGATAATTTAATACTTTTAAATCAATCTTTTGACTTCAGCATTTCTGAGCCTTAGTTATGTTGATGACACAATTCTAATGTATCTTTCAGGGCATCGAATGGATCCACGTTGATTATTTCAACAATGCAGTCATCTGTGATCTAATAGAAAAGGTTAGTGTATGTATGTATGTAGGATATATGCTCATTGCTTGTGATTTTCTTCAGAAATATGAGGACTATATTGAACTGAGTGACTGAACTTTGTCAGGTAGATTTAGAATGATTTCTTTCACATATAGTTACGAACAAATATAGATGAGAAATAAAAACATCTCCTTTTAGGGAATCAGCCGGGTCGACGCTATGAAGTTCCACAATAAAGCAGTAGGTCACCATATTTCTTGCTCTGGTTTTAGGAAGGCAGCATACGTTGACCACCTCACAGAATACATTGTCAGTAATCTAAACCTTCTGGCAACTGTATTCAGATATATTTAATGATGACATTTTAAATGCATCCAAAACAAATGTTAATCTGCCATTAGGTAATAGATGATAACTGATGATTAGTTAAACCACAGAGCTCTAATCTAGACTTGAGCTCTGTGGTTGAACATTGTTGGGTTCACACCATGCTGTCTAAACGAACCAGAAAATCAAATATAACAACTCAGCTTTCTATTTTGCAATAACTTGGTCCTTGGTACCACTGTCACTAACACAGGATTCACTAGCTAACACATGTCACAAAAGGACAAAGCTCTGTATCCACACCTCTAGTAGACAGGACGGCGAAACTCTAATAATTCAGGAGCTTAGGATTCAAATTTATCTTTAACCATCGCTTCCCTGACAATGATCTCCTATCATCAAATAATTGGAAGTCACTGGACATAGAAAATATTTCAAAGAACTAGATAACTAACAATTAATATTAGTTCTCCTATTGTGATCATTAAAAACATGAAATAGGTCTTAGATACATATTGACGACTTATTTTGGGAAAATTTCAGTAAAACAGCTGGTCCCAATGGAATACATGGAACTTGTCTTATCTTCCTATGAGCAGTGCACATAGTTACTCACCTCCCTCCCAACTAAGGGATTTAGAAAAATGTCTAAATATAACTTCGTGAAGCTAGCTATACATTATTTGCAAGTGATCTGCAGTAGATATAGCCAATAAATACCCCAATAGTAACAGCGAAAGTCTATTCCTAATGCCCATGCAGCATGAGATGGTGAGTAAAGTATAAATGCTAGTCAGGCTTATCAAATCTGCTTATATTCTCATCATAATGCATTTACTGGGAATTTCCTTGAATTGGGACAGATGTAGAAATTTTGTTTGATTTCCTTACTTTTCCATGCTTGCTGTTTATAACCTTATTTCTCAATTGATTTGAATTTGGTAGAACGCTGATGCATTACGCGTAGAGATCTCCTTCTGATTACAAATAACAGCTTACAGATAATTATTACCTGACCCACTATAACATAATGTAGTACCTAGAAATATAAGCTAAAGCGAGAATCACAAAGGAGTATTATAGTTTGATAGTCAGTATTTTCTTGTTTCATATACAGTTTGTGTTTTGTTTTTACACAGAGCAAGATCAATGTCATTTTGTTTTTGGTTGTAGAGGTTTAATCACTTACAGTCCATTTTTTCTTTTGTTTCCTTATCTATTCCCCCAAGGCTTTCCGTCTAGCTCTATTGGTTTAGCATGTATACGTTCTAGACTATGAATAGTTATTATGAAATTATTGTGAGAGATATCGTCAGTCTGAATATAGTGTGGCTGAAACTTGAAAGGCTGATATAATGCCTTCCCGTCAATTGATTGTCATGATGTAGAAGAGGGCTGCATTCATGTAGCATGGTAATGGAAGGTCTTAAAAACTTCGCTTTCAAATCAAAGTAATATGCCGCCCTTATACAGTGTTGACAAAACACTCGTAGTAACTGTCCCCAAAATTAGATTCATAACCTCTTATTTCTCTTTGACCTAGCAATTAGACCCCGCAGTTTTACTCTTATAGGGAAAGAAGACTATGTTTCTTTAGCTGTATCCTCTTCAAACCACCATGTCATCATCAATTTTCTCTATTTACCAGAACAATGTAGGAATTCTGGCTATGTTGGATGAGGAATGTCTACGGCCGGGGACCGTCTCAGATGAGACATTCCTCAACAAACTGACCCAGATGTGCTGTGGTCACCCTCATTATGAGAGCAGGGGCTGCAAAAAGAACCGCTCAGACAAGACACTCTCACACGGCGCCTTCCGCTTGATACACTATGCAGGCATAGTGAGTGATTTAAAGTTGCTATATCAGTGTTTAAAGTTGCTATATCAACTACTGAAGACCAACATAAGTATTTATTCATTCCGTTAAAATAGTAAAAATGTATGTGCCTGTCACTTTTAGATCACGCATTATAGTCATGGGCTAGCTCTCCTTTCCCCTGAAATAGAATCAAACATTGAGGAATTCCACAAAATATAAATGGATGAAAAAAGGGAGTTTCTGTCACCAACTTTTGTTGGGGAGTCCTATTTTGATTTGTCAAATGTAGAATATTGGCGGAAAACCTGTCAAGGGATCAATTCATGATCAGTGATTGGATGCCCCTCAAAGAAGCTATTGTTAATTTCTTCAATCACTAATATATAAAGTTTTACTATAAATTAAAGTAAATACAGTCATAAAGTACCTTTCTCTCTCATTAGGTGACATATGAAGTGGAAGGCTTCATTGAGAAGAACAATGACCTCTTATACCGCGACCTTTCACGTGCCATGTACCTCTGTCAGCATCCTCTCCTCAAGGTCATCTTCCCTGAAGGTCAGTGTCAAGGTTATATACTAGATCTTAGGATCATTAAGGTCATATTTTCCAAATTCATTTTTTTTTTTCCAAATGCACAGAGTGTAACCAGTTGAACTTATTTCCTTAATTAACCAATAGTATCCTGGCAAGAAAAATGATATAAAGATGCAGAGATGTCCAACATGTCCTGACACATGTAGAACTTGGTTTTCTTAGACGTTTAAATATGCTCTCTCACACTGAAATGCCTCCTGTTAACTAATCACAGGTAACCCAGAGAGATCATCATTACGAAGGCCTCCGACAGCGGGCTCACAATTCAAGGTAAACAATCACATGAGTAAATATTTCAGTGTTCCATCTACCTCCACCTAACTAGGGGTAAACCTATAATAAGCAGTCTCAATATCATGGCGCAAACTACATTTGAATAAATAAAGCTTCTTTTTTTTTGAATAAATAAATCATGTGATACTTTTAGAACTATGTTTATCTATTCCTTTTATTTATTAGTTTATTAAACACCCTCTAAAATGGCCAAAAGACTGAGATTTTTTTTTCTATATTTCAAGAGTGAATTCCATCACAAAATGATGTACCTTATACAAGGCAGTATCATTGTTTTCATGCCTATCCAACTTCTCTGTGTCTTTTTTCTGTATATATTTCTGCTTTAAATTTCTACAAGGTTAACATATTTTTCAGTCATCTGTGAACGAGTTGATGAAAAACCTCCAAACCAAGTGCCCTAACTACATTCGATGTATCAAACCCAATGACTTCCAAAGAGCCGGTGTGTTCGACCATGAACGGGTAATGCACCAAGTACGCTACCTTGGGTGAGTGAAGCCTTTGCATACGTATTTCATTAATTTAAATGGTTTCTTTACCTTTAAACCATAAGCACCATAACCAACATAGATAAGAGTTAATGAAGCAGGCTATGCCAGATTCTATAACACTGTATTTCATGCTTAACCAAAACCTTTTCTTGTCACTTTGAGTTATTATTATTATACTCACTCCTTTGGTTCATGCCAATAAGCATGTTTTTTGGTAAGAAGACCAGCAGGGTACATATTCCCTTTTGCATACAAAGAATGTAATTTATATGAAAATTTGATTATTTTAACAGTCTCTTAGAGAACCTACGGGTGCGGCGTGCAGGATATGCATTTCGGCAGGCGTATGAGCAGTTCTTGTACCGGTACAAGATGCTTTCTCCAATGACGTGGCCAGCGTGGAGGGGTCTGCCGAGTGACGGGGTGGCTGAGATCTTCGATCATCAGATGGTCGATGAGCAGGAGTACGCCTACGGCAGGACAAAGATCTTCATCAGGAACCCGAGGACGGTGAGCAAATTCTTTGTGTTTAAAAGAATCATGATAATAATATTCATTAATGATATGGCTTATATGGTTTGCTTCATAATTGAGAATAAATAATCATGCATAGATATAGATCCTGTTTTTTGACATCATATTTTTTTTTGTTATTGTTGAGAAGCCTTAGTTGGCTTTGATACAGCAGGTCCTTGATTACAAATGCTATATCGATGCCAAGACTATCAAATAGTGTATAATGATCAGCAAATACTGGTGTCTGTTCCCAGTCAGATCTTTGACATGAAGATACCAATTATATAATATCTTGCTCTTCCTTTAGTTATTTGGCCTCGAGACCCTGCGACGAGACAGAATGCACGACTTGGCAACACTGCTACAGAAGGTATACCGGGGCTGGCGGGCACGCCAACACTACCAACAACTACGGACCGCCCAAATCATCATCTCCTGCTTCTACCGGGGCTTTGCGGTAGGTTTATTAAAATGGTATTTAACCAAGGTGGACTCAACTAAAGTGTCAAGGCAAAATATGGGTCCAATAGCACATTGCCTTATATGGCAAATATGCTGTTTTGGAAAGGCGGAGAGCATAATCTACAAAGACTCATGCGCAAAAAGGAATGATATATTTTCATCATTTTAAATTAGCCGTAAAACTTCTTGGACGATGGCAGCAAAGCAAAGGTAGCTGATTTTAAAGCATGCAAGTACATTTAATTACTCTTTTGCTCCTCGCCTCTTGTGATGTGTATTTTGTATCATGTTTGTTAAAAGGTTATTTCTGTTGCATACATTCCAAGTGTATCTCGTACTTTTCATGTCTATTTTATCGATTTCTATACATGTGTTTAAATATGTGCAGAACTACACAAGTTCTGCTCATGATATAGACTTAATACAATCAGCCCATATCATATAATCCTGTCATCACATCCCTTATTATGCGAAATCATTCACACAAAAATTTTTCAAAAAATTGTTCTATTTGAAAGAAGCTTAGGGAGACAATGTTTGATCATATGATAGTTATGTACATAAGTTAATCCAAGAGGCCATAATGCTTCTACTATCCAAAAGTATCTTCTGTAATAATAAGCTTATGTTCGTATACTTGATGATGTGATATGGACTGACAATAATTACTGCTTTTTCAAACTCCTCTGCTAGTTTTACTCATCATTGTCAGCATGTGTTTCTTGTGCAGGTCTGGTTTTCTTACAGTTCTCAGTGAGTAACTTGTGTGCCTCCAGGGGAGGTAAATTGCTCAAAATATACAAAGCAACCATTCTATGTAATATTTGTGTATTTAGCCGTTTTTTCCCTAATATTGGTTAGTCATTTGCTAGCCATTTTGATTATTATAAATTAATTTTGGGTTCATATGAGCGAGCATTTTATTCTCATCCCCCACCATCAAAATTCTAAAATAGGCAGTGGCTTTCCCATGCTCTTAACCCAGTTGAAAATAAGTAACATAGTCCCTCCTTCTAAATATACCAGCTCCCATGTTGTTCAGTTATGACCACTTCATAGAATGGCTGCTTGTTGTGGTGTGCAGCATTGAATAAGAACGCACACACACAGAGTTTATTTATGTGAGTAAGGTCTTTTACCTTGCCGCCACCCGACACAAAAGTATTCCTTGTCACAATCTGACCATCATCTGATTTGGACCTTTAACTGGTTGCATTTGGATTATTATCCCACAGAAAGTCTATGATTATGAATGTACAGAAGTCCTCTGAAGATATTGTAAGGATCCTAAGTCATATCTTACATCAACAAAGTCTGTCCAAATATGTTATAACTTTCAAACGTATACATGTCCATTTTCCATATGGGACAGAAGACTCTATACTTGTATATTGATAATCATAGCACAAGATTGTAGCATTCACTTTAAATTTTGCTAAGTTTGTACTGTACACGCATGAAAATTTCTTTATATGAATTTTGATTGTTCAGGATTGGTGTTTGCAGGGTATTTCTGTCATTTTCACTTCCCATATCTACCGCCACCCCTTCCCTCCATCGATAGCCTTAGACGCCCCCCCCCCCTCTCTCTCTCTCTCTAGCTCCTATTTGTATCTTTTTGGCCCAGGGTATCCCCTGGGCTATGGGAGCCGGGTTTTCAGCCAGATCCACAAATTTGTAATCACCAACTTTAGGGTGTAATCATTCAGTGATATACTGTTAGTTTACATATTTTTCAAAAGCCAAAGGAAAGTTTCAAATCTCATCTATCAGACAACATTTTGTCCTTTATGGTGAGTGATGTCTTTCTTTACGAAAAAAGCTGCTGTACTTATGTCATGTTTTTGGGAGCTATACTGACTACAAGTTCTTTAACCATTGGGTCTATGGGTCAGATAGATTTTGGCACTGAAATTAGCACATGGAGTCCTATGGGTAATCACCAACTGAGACACTTTTTTTCAGCAGGCAATGTTTACAGTGTCCAAGCTATACACATAACACATTGGGGACTGAGCGATAAACTAAGCATGCTAAGGATAAAGTTTTCTGTACAACGCCTAACTCCCAGTGAATTGACATTTGACTTGCTCAAGTGAATAGATTTATGAGAGAGGGATTTGGGAGCAAGGGGGCTAGGTGTCCAGGGGACCAGGTGTCCAGGGGCTAGGTGACCAGGGGCCCAGGTGTCCGGGGGGCCAAGTGTCCGGGGGCCAAGTGTCCAGGGGCCAGGTGTCCAGGGGCCAGGTGTCCAGGGGCCAGGTGTCCGGAGGCCAGGTGTCCGGGGGGCCAGCACACCAGTGGTCCAAGGGGTTTAGTAAGAGAAGATTATGCCAGACTGGTGTCAATACATGTATAGATAATAGTCTCTATTTGTAAGTAATTAGTCAATATTTCGCAAGTGCTGATTCCTGTGACCCTACAGGGTTGATAGAGGGTTTTATGGTACCTACCCTGAGCCTTCTGTGTTTCAATGCACAACGCCCAATTTTTATATTGGGGGGGGGGGTAGTAGACCCTGGGCCATATGTGATATATATCACACGTTATTCACCCTCCATATATCACATATTATTCACCCTCCATCTACTCCACCCTATGCTCCTTTAGTCTTTCCCACCCTCTATATGTCCACTGTCTATCTCTTACCCCCACTACCCAACCTATATATTTTTCATCGTTCTGTCCCATCATGTCCTCCACTTTTCATTTATCCCTACCACCCCTCTGTCTACAAATTGTCCTATTCACAACCCATCTCTGCCACCATACATCTCCCATCCTTCATCTTCCCCACGTGCCTTTCTTCATCCCTTATCTCTTCCACTCACATTGCTTCCCTGCATCTTCGATTTTCCATTATCAGTCTCTGCAACACAAATCGCATGGACAATCAGAAATTCCTACCTTAGATTTTTGGTTTTATTTTGTAGTTTCCTTTGAGGTTTGGTTTATTTTCGGTTTTTGTAGGCTAGAAAAAGGTTCCTGGAGCTGAGACATGCAGCCATCGTCATCAACTCGTACGTCCGCGGATGGAAGGTATACACTATGGGTTGGGTTATAGTCTATATAATATTATACCGAGTATGGTACCATTCTAATGCAGTGTAGTAACTTGCTGGTTTAAATCTGGCAGTATCTTGACTCATTCATACACTCCTTTCATCTGTAACTCCTTTCTGAGGGGATGTGCCTTAATTTCACCAGATCAATTTACACACTTGCTGTCAGCCACACAGAAACAATGTAACATCAGCCCTCGCATGAGGCATCCTTTTTGTGTAACTGCTCCTGAGTACATTGATAGAAACATCGTTTGTACTTGATAGAAATCTAGGCTTAGAAGACTTGTTTCCCAAAAATACTTTCTAATCAGTTTAGTACATATGATAGCAAAAAAAAAATGCCACTGTATAAAGTAAAATTGAAAGGGTGTGCTTCTAATTTTTAAATGAAAGAAAAATAAGACAATCCTTTAGTAGTAAGAGATTTAATCTTTGATCGTTGGCCGTTTTGCAGTGATACTGAAGGTAAAAGAGTTTGTTGGGTACCATGTGTGTTGTGATGTTGCTCACTAACGGTTCCATAGCCTCGAGGATTGCTACTAGCAAGCGGACAACCTAACCTAGCCTTGTTATTTCTACCCCCCCCCCCCCCAAAAAAAAAAAAAGAATCAAAATTTTCAATTACATATTTTAAACGTTCTAATAATAAAATTTCTAATATTATTCATTTCATTAATCTGCCCACCAGGGTGGTTTATTTGTGGTATCCACTGGGATATCACATCAGTTCCAACAGAGACATAAAGATACACCTTTATCTCTCTGGTTCCAGGTTGTGAGATTTCCTCTAATCCTTGGCTTGTGAACTACATATAATGACATGTATATGTGTTCGACCCTTGCTGGTGTGCCAATTTCTAACTGAATCCGTTGACACCGTTGAATTATGCACCTGCTTGGGATGTGGCGCACCTACCGAACAGACCCACAGTTAAACAGAATGATGCGGCATCTGCACACTGTAACCGGATAACATACTGAGAACACCAACACAAATCCCATGTGTGTAAATCACCTGTGTGGAAAACTGTAGGCTCATGAGAAATATTATAGGCCTAATTATTGTTGAAGCAGGTAGAACTCACTCACGTTTGAGAAATTCAGGTTAGATGGGATGCTTTATGAAAATTGTCGCACGGGGGGATCTTAAGTCCAAAAATATTGATTTTTTTAAGCCCCTTCTTCTCAGGCAATTGATTGTATCGAGTTAGTTTGGGACCTTCAGCTTTAAAAGTATCAATGGGAGGAGATGGATTTATCATGACATTCATTGTAATCAAAGTATAAGGGCTAGTAAAGGTGGTATGAAGCCCATTCTGTGTGGTCTTTCCCCAAGTTGCTTTGATTGACAGTGAACTGGACACAATTAAAAAGAATCCTACTATAACAAAAGTATTATTATGTGCCTAGCTTTTATGGATCAGATTCTTGCATTTGGTCTACGACGTGCACTGAACTTATGTATCAATATTGTCCCAAATAGAGATAATCAAATCTTCAAAATTCGCCCCCCATTGAGAAAACCTGATTTTGATTATAAACTACCGTAAACTCCCGCGTATAAGACGCGTCCTCTACGCCAAACAAATGCCTTGTGCGTCTTATAGGATGTACTGAAATTGGGGGTGCATCTTATACGAGGGGTAATTTTACTATAGAAATGTATTGAATTTACAAATATCAGCATTAAAATGTGCGTCTTATACGCGAAAATGGTCCTGCTGAGTTTGGGGTGCGTCCTATACGCGCAACGCGTCTTCTACGCGGGAGATTACGGTACTTCTCAAACCATCGTTAAGTGTAAAATATCTTGAAACATTGAAGTAAAGTACTTATACAGGAATGAAGGGGGTATGATATCCCAAAAGACTTCTACAAATAAAATAAATCTGGCTATCATGCTTTCTACTGGGTACTAAATACAGTTTAGGGTCTCAAGTTCATTCCAAGATCAGCACATGCTCTCTGTATATTATTCAGGCTCGACGGATACTAGCAGAGATGCGATACCACCAACTGTGCTTGTGGGCGGTCAGTGTTATCCGCAAGTACTTCTATGGCTGGAAGGTGCGGAAGGAGTACCGGCGCAAGTTCAGAGCTATTGCTGGTCCCAAAATCGTCCGCTTCATCTACAACTGTCTGGTAAGCTGAAATTTAGCAGAGAATAAAGTGAGCTAAATTCAAGGTAATAGGATGGATCATCTAGTCCTAGAATGGTGTAGTAAAACAAGTAAACTCTGTAAAGGATGAACATTATTATATGTCAGTGTTTCTTTGGAAGCCTCAACAAAGCTTATAGCATCAACCTTTACTTACAATATTTCGGCCTTACAGTCTAAAGTCTTTCTTTTCTATGTCATCAAAATCATTCAAAAGTACAAAGGTATAAGGAGTATTTTAAACTTTTGATCCGTGTGTTTTTGTTTGTAGCGTCGGCGGTTCCTGGTGAACCTGGTGATGCAGCTTCCGTCCCCGTCCCCCATCGATAGCTCATGGCCGTCCTGCTCGCCGCTCTTTGATGCAGCGAACGAACAGCTCTGTATCCTCCACCACCAGTGGCGGGTAAGTATATATCACTTAAACTTTGCACCAACCCTTTCTGCATAACGCTTTGGGCTCAGATCCAAGTTTAGTGGCAGAGCCTAACACATTGTTAACCCACATCCATGCTTTGGAGTTTGATCATTTGACAAACCTGACAAAGTGACTAGAACTTCCCTTCAGGAAATAACAGATACCATTGAATATTAATGGAATTGATGAGAGTTTTCCCATTTGGGGGTTAAAAAGTAAACTCGACTATTATTTTGCTTGAAAAAGTCAAATCTAGGCAATTTTAGGATTCCAGCTGCAATATTCCACATGGTATCCAAATTGATTCATAGCTCTGTCAGTAACGTCACAAAAAGTATTATCATCGAGTCAATCTGCTTTTTTTAGTGTGAAATGTACCGTCAAGAATGTGACCAACAGTTCCGGAATAAGATGAGGGAAAAGGTCATTGCAAGTGACCTTTTCCGAGATCGGAAGACGGCCTACCCTAGAAGGTAAGGTTCAAAATGAATACTTCTTGATCACATTTCTACAATTATCCAGGGGTGAAAGTATTTGAATTCTTTATGAATACCGAGTTGTTGTTTTTGACCTGTAGACATCCACTGTTGACAGTGGTTGAGGGTCATCTTTTGAACATTTCAAGTTATTTTTAGATTTCTTACCGTAATATCTACAAGCTCATTCTACACCAAGAATTTCCACTGTAAAACATTAATATGATAGCAAAATCTGCATTTCATTTTCCATTTTTCAATATCAGCGTGTCACATCCGTTCAAAGGAGACTATGTAAGACTACGACACAACACCAAGTGGCAACGAATCGCACATGAAACCAACGACCTTCATCTTGTCTTCGCAGACATTGTGATGAAAGTCAACAGGAAAAACGGAAAGGTGGGTGAAGGTTTTTAGCACTAAATTACACTAAGAGCCTGTCATCCCATATTTCCTATAAGCTTCAAAACACTCTGCTAGAAGAGCAACCTTTGGTTTAGAAGTATTTCTTTTTCTATTTTGAATAAAGTATCGATAGAGCCAAGATTTCTGGTGTCTTAGTAGAGCTTACTCATCATCAACATTCCTAGCCCACATCTATTATGGACCTCAAGTGTTATCTCATTTAAGGCTTAATTCACTTTAGTGATTTCAAGGTATAGCTTATCGTTTTGAAAGAAAATGTCAAATTCCCACTCATTGGTATTAATTATGTTGTGTATAATATGCTAGAGTAAACACTTTTATTTTCAATAGATGGTACCCCAACTGCTGGTAATGAGCACAAATGCCTTGCTCGTGTTGGACCAGAGGACGATGGTCATCAAGTACAGAATACCAGTGACCGAGTTTGTTGGCATGTCGCTCAGTCCATACAACGACAAAATCTGCATCTTCCATCTCCAAAAGGTGAGAACCACGGTAATTATATTCTGCTTTTTAGATTTTGAATCATTTTTTTTTATTTCACTAGTATATCCTTAGCGACCACAGGCGAATATGGGAAAGGGAAAGTTCACTATTGATGCGTTCAAATTTCGCGATCAATTTCAACCCTCTGTCACCATTTTAACAATTATACTGCTTTGTAGCCAGTAAGGATTCGTCACAAAATTCCACCAACATCGTTTCGTAGTATTTTCATCCTTTGTGCATATTCCTCTGATAATAAGCTACCTATTAGGCCACACCAAAAAATTAAGTTGGTCTACGGATTTTGGTTTTGAAAAAATGGTGCGAGCGAGCGATTTTTTTTTTTAAGAATTTTTTGGTGTCCAATGGATTCCTTGCTGAGATATTGAGGCGAGCGAACAAATTTTATTTTTTAAAAATTTTGCCAAACATCACAAAGAGAAATCTTGTAGAAACTGAAGTGAGCGAAATCCGTAGACAAGATTTTTTTCAAAGAAAAAAAAATTGTATTTCCGAAAATGTGAAGAGGACGATCCGTAGACCAACTTATTTTTTTGGTGTGGCCTTAGATACCTGTCACAACCTGAAGTTGGCCGAGGCGTTATTACCGGGTAGTACCATAAATCCCCTGTCATAAGCGGGATTTTTTTTCTTATTTTGGGCCCAAACTGGCTTCTAAATTTTTCCAAAAGTCCCCCCCCCCCCGGCTTATGACCGGGGTTTTTAAAAAGTTTAAGTTATTTTTAACCAAATTTCAATAGAAATCAATAGAAAATAACAGCTTAAAAACCAGAGACCCACCAACACTTTAATATGTACGATATTTACCATACAAGTTCATTTAAATGTGTTTTCTATAAGAAATCAATAAAATATTGATAGAAATATGGCTAATCTTCCTCAAAAATTGGTGAGATTTTTTAGTTTTAGGGGGGGTAAGGGGGGGTCAAGGGGCTTAACTCACCCCCCGGCTTATGACCGGGTTTTTTGCAAAAGTCTATAATGCACCAAACCCGGCTTATAGATTTTGCCTGAACTCACCCCCCGGCTTATGACCGAGGCCGGCTTATGACCGGGGATTTACGGTAGTACTTGGTAGTGGCTTGATAGTTACTGACGTGCTAGAGAAAGTAGAAGCAGTGCAATGTAATGCTACTAATGACATATATCAATAAGACCTGAATATGCCTATTTCACATTCTTTGCCGTTAACTGGTTATTAACTCCAGTCATCATCAAAGGTACTCCCCATTTATCAAAAGCATGAAACATTAACATCATATCATATATCTGATCTTTATTATGTAATTGGCTTGCCAATAACATATTTGATTATAGGGGAAGAAATGCAAAGGAATGCACCACTTTTTTGCCACAGCACATAGACTTGCTTTCCTCAATTGCCGCAGTCCGTGACACAGCTTGTCCTTTGTATTCTATGACATAGGGTAGGCTTAGCAAGTCTAAAGTGCCTGGATGGACCCTTGTTGTGTCCTTCATGGGCATGAACTGTTTTTAGATTACAAAATGAGAACGCACACAGGTCTACAGTGCAAGCCTCTTTATAATTTCAGCAGCATAGTCAGTTTATGCCCATGCACGCCATACAACCATGTGCTGCGGATTGACCAGTTCTAATCCTCTTAATTAGGTAGAACAATAGAGGATTAGTGTATTTCTTCGAGCCTATAAGCACCAGTGACCATTAACCGCCTAAGGGCCACCTACACACACACATATATGTACACATAAGTATGATGCACCTTATTAGGAGTTCTAAGTGGCGTGGCATTGGTTAATTTGGAGTATTGGGACCATAAACATGCATGCCATTCCCATATTAGGAGCCCAGTCACGTAGCATTATTATATTTGGAGCATCTTATAGGAAGGTTGTATTAAAATTTGCCCTTTGAACATAGAGGCGAATAACATCTTATAGGGCCGTGGCCCTAGCCTTAGACATTTTTTGTTTCAAGTTGTAGATCTATGGTAAACCACATTCCTGAATATGGATTTTCTTTTGCAGCATGAGAACGGTGATCTGCTGACCAAGAAGGGTGACTTCCTTTTGAGTAGTGACCACATTATCGAGATAGCATCCAAGATGTTCCTCCTCATACAGAACGCCACCAATCTACACCCAGCAGTTCACATAGCCACTCAGTAAGTACAAATAACCAGTTCACATAGCCACTCAGTAAGAACAAATAACTAGTTCACATAGCCACTCAGTAAGTGCAATTAACCATTTCCCATAGCCACTCAGTAAGTACAGATAACCAGTTCACATAGCCACTCAGAAAGTACAAATACCAGTTCACATTGCCACTCAGTAAGTAAGTCTTTGTAAAATCAATTCTCATACCCACTCAGTGAGTAGACATCAGTTTGCAAGCCACTCAGTAAGTACAGATACCAGTTCAAACAGCCATTCAGTAAGTACACAGCAGTTCACATAGCCACTTTAATAGTAAGTACAAATAATCAGATCGCTGGTTAGTACACACCAGTTCACTAGCCACTCAGTAAATGTACAAACTAAACAGTACACAGCCATTTAGTACATGCCCATAACTACAACCACAGGTTCACATAGCCACTCAATAAAATACCCTCTGGTCTCCATCTCTAGATATACCACAGAATTGTGTTTCTCCTTGCAGTATGGACACAGAGATGAACGGTGTTGGTGTCGAGGTCAGCTTCAAGACCGGGGTGCCTGAAGTGCCACCAGGATCAGTGAAAATCATCCGAAAAGCCAACAAGATTGAAATTCTTCAAGCATGATTTGGATGTTCTCTGAACCCCCACTCCCTCAACCCACAAAGACTTTCATTATGGCCATTGATAAGAGAGAGATAAGAGACTCAATGGAGGCCCAGACCTGATCATATTCTGCCAACCATTCATTATAGAAACTCCATACTTGTACATAGAACCGACTTGAGGACTTACTCGTGTCAGAGTGTGAATCTAATGATGATGTGATTTGAAAAAAGGTAATGAACCAAAGTGATTCAAAAGGTGTGTGATTTACTCAGAGGCTTGTTGTCAGTTGTTATCGTTGTTGAGATAAGAGGTGTTTTGTGTGAGCTGGACACAGGTCCTCCAGGTCTCCTTCCATATCATACTACACTGATGGTGTTCATGGTTATTGACCGATCTTTTGGCCGATTTGCCGATATTAATCGGTCATTATGTAGATACATTATACAGATCAGTCTGGTACGACATGGAGCATAGGAAAAGCTATCCAAAGTTGAACGTTGGCGAGCAGATGCTGTTGAGATGTTGTGATATCATACTCAAACTTGTGATACTATTTTTGTTTTCTTTTTTAATGAAGACATGGATTGTCAATTTGCTGCCTAACTTTCATACAGGTTAATATGTAAATATGTGTCATGTTAGTCCACTTCCATATGAGGGAAGATTGTAATTAATGTAAATCTATGATACCATAATGGTTATTGGAACCTAACTTTGAGAAGACAGTGGCATGATCGCTGAAGGAACTTGTGTATGTTTCTGTGGTCGGTATATTATCTACTTGATTTAGTACACATCACTGGAATGGTAGCACCCAAGGGTATTTTACAAATGATCTTCCAAACATTACTTCCTTTATTTTGGGCAAGAATTAGTAAAGCTGAATTTCTCCCATGCCAATTAAATATTATGATTCTACCAGTAAAGTGTATTATCATGGGAGGGTTTTGAAACATCATGTTCCTCAGAGATGAACAAGCTGATTTGGCACCTGTGAATTATGTACATACTATCTAAATTCCAAATGGCAGTGGAATATATGAGATATAGTATTAACATTATAGCAGATTCATCCTCCATCATTCACAGGTATATTAGTTGCCTACTTACCCCATTGGTCAGACTTGGAAGCTGCAGGGGTGTGAAATTTCCGCGGAAACGCGGAAATCCGCGTTTTTGATGCTCAGAAAGACCATTCTTGAGATCTATGCAAATCCACTGAGAAAAGAATTTACCATTTGTAGGGGGGGGGGGTGTCTGACTTTGAATATGCCAATATCATTCCAGACTGAAAAATGTTAGCATCCCAAATGTAATTCCAAACATCCCTGTAAACAGAGTGTTATTTTCTGCTCAAAGAACATTTAGACCACTTTTATCCTAAGTAAAACATTAACTAGCAAGCTGTATATTACTCTTCAGAGGAAACGGGTTACGGCATTTCACACCCCTGAAGCTGATTTCTCCCACCACATCATAAACTTGTCTATTACCAATGAGCAAAATACTCACCCCACTGATTTGGAAATTACTCCAAAGAGGGCTTTGAAGCACATTTTTCCTGTCAAGATTTAGTCAATCGGGAGATGGTGGGTGAGAGAGAGAGCGCATGTGTGTCTGTGTGTGAAAACGTTTGAGCAAAAGGGAGCATGTGCAAGAATTTGTGCGAATGAGAGAGGATGAGCAAGAGAGCATGACCAAGAGAGAACAGGGATTGGGAAAGAGAGCGCAAGTGAGCAAAAGCGAAGTGTATAGGATTTGGACCGAGAAGACAATGTATAACATCGACTAGAACATACATGTATTATAAGTTCAGTGTCCTCATATTTAGACACTGAATGCATAACATTTCTTGAAATGTGTGTAGTCCTGAAAATAGCATTGTGCTTAGCAGCTCAGTTTGCAGTTTGCAAGGTTGAATGACATATAATGTCAAGCTATTTTGATATATCATGTAAAAAAATCAAATGAGACTGACTCTGTCAATTGATAATGAATGAAGATGCACAAATCAAAATAATTATTGTAGTTTTCTTTTTTTTTTGTGATTAGGTACGATTACAGACGTGACAAGCAACACAGTTGTGATCAATGTTAGGAATCTGAGCTGTTGTAAATTTGAATGAGCTTATTAAAATGTTCAAAAAGCTATATTTGATGCCACTTTTTTTCAACTCATCACTATGATAATTTAAGATGAGGCACACTCTGGTATCTCCATGTATTGTACTAGTATCTGCTGATTATAATCATATGATAATGCTATGATTGACATAATCAAAACCATTAAGTTAGTGTTTATTCTGTAGCCATTCTTCTTAATGTACAAGGCTTTAGTATGAAAAGAATGGCATTAAGGCACAAATGGCATGAACACCTTTTTATGATACATTAAGATTAATTCATACTAGGCTGCAGAAGCTTATACAGGGATACCTGTTTTGTTAATATGTGCTGATGAAGTCTGAAGGCATTGGTCTTTCAAAGCGAGATCACTCAAACATTAGGTTTATCGGAGAATTGATGACAAGGTTGTGGGTCACTTTAACCTGGATTTGGGTCCTCAGTTTGCCTGCTTGGCATGTTTGTTTGACTTCCTGTTTGCAAATTACATTGTGTTTTGTGGGTTTAATTCCAATGTATCCCACATTTCTTAGTTAGTAAAAGGAAGAGAAAAAGTTATTGTAGCTATTTGTATATTGTTATTAGGTGTATAGTTTTATAACAAAATGAGTATTATGAGGCAGCAATTCCCACTTCATGGATTAATGAAATATTAAGTTGGTACAGGATTGTACTAGCTATGCCAGTTTGTAAATGGAAATTACTATCAAAGTAACACAAGTAGCATTATAAGGTCTCTGGCTTACTTTAAATGTGTATGTTCTGTATCAGTTTCCATTCCTCTTTTTGTTTGCCATCAGAAGTTGACATTCCAGCCAAACTATTGAGACACTTATCAATAACCTTGCACTACTTTTGTCCAATGTGCTCTAATAATTTCCCCTCCTCTCAAAGCTTAACTCATCAGGAAGTTCTCAATAAATGCATTGGCTTTAAGAAAATGGCCTTGCCCTTTCTACCTCCAGGTCCTGGTAGTCTCATTGTCATTAGGATTAATCACCACATAAATATGTAGAAATATAGCTTGATTTTTAACAGGTATTCCCGTCCAGCCCATTTGATGAGAATGCTTCCAAATACAAGACATTTGATTAAGAATCAAATATTATAATTCGTCCTTAAACTTTATAATTTACCTCTCTTAAAATTCAGACCTACAGTTTATAGTGCCCACTGTTATACCTGGGAAATTTATCACTTTAATTATGCAGACACTGAACAACAGTCACCACAATGCTGATTCAGGGCACAAGTATCCATATATAATATAAAATTAGAACCCCCCCACCCCCCCCCCCCCAAAAAAAAAAAAAAAAAAAAGAAGAAGAACTCCCCTGATATCTCGTAACTTGCAGCAGTGACTCATTGACAATTCAGAGGTTGTTAGTGCTTCAGTTATCCAACAACTCACGACTTTTTTCTCACTGCCATATGCAGCCATTGCTGCCCGATTAGGCAGCACTTGAATGGTTTTAGAAACTACTGAAGTTATTCAAAATGGAACAGATAAATACATAGGAAGACAATGTAGAAGATTAGGGTAGTACATGGTATGCCCGTTTTCTCTGTCTTTCAAGCATAAATTTTGTTTTAGAATTGCATGAATGCATTTCTTTGACTGCAGAACAATGGATCCATTTGAAAATATCAGATAAGTAAAGAAATGGTGTCTTGTTATGATTGATATTGTTTTACATAAGGCTATCTCCCAGATTTAAATGCCTCTATCTGGATTATACTTATAATGGTTGACTTAACATATCAGGTAATGCCTATGCTGGTTACTTAAGGATGTAGATAGAAAGGTACATAAGTGTTAATCAGTGGATATGTCTTAAGATGGTACTGTACTGTTAGGTATGGCAGAGCTGACATTTACATTATTAATCAGTCAAATGGTAAATGGACTTGAAAGGATGAGGTTGCATGTATTTACTTTTAAGGTTACAGGATACTTTTTGTTTTCTTATCAAGTGTAGTTTGAGATTTATTGATGGAAATTATTCAGAGACTGTCTGCTCTGTAGGCCAAAATGGTTTGTGGGTTCAGTTCTCAGTATTCAAATGATGAACCACAATCACACATAAAACCATCAAAGTCATTATACCAATTAGTGTAAGGTTAATTTGATACAGATATTGGATATAATGAGGACATTCCACATAATAACAAAATAAACTCTGGGGAAATGAGCTACGATGTATATCTATAAAGGGTGATCAGTTTTATGCATACTCAATAAATGAAATAAAGAATCCATATTTGATTGGCAACTTACATCAAAAACACTACTGTCAACTCAAAACAGATTAAATCTGTTATGAGGTGACAAAAATTTTTTGTCACCTCATAACAGAATTCTGAATTTCAATGAGTAGATTACCAAAACATATTGGGTATAATTATTTATCTAAAACTATTATGTTTCAATTAACAACTATCAGTGTGAGCTTGTAAATCTATATCAATCCATTATAAGGTGAGGTATTTTTTCTAACATAACAGTTTACTTCTAAGGTTTTTGTATAAACAGTTGGCTTATATTTTAATTGGTAGCAAATTGTGTATAGCCTGGATAGAAGGTATATGGTTATGATACATTTCCTTTATGGATAATACTGCCAGAAAATGTCCAGAGTAACAGAAAAACTTATTTCTATGCTGTATTAGCCACATGACTGCTCCACTGTAAAACAGATTTGAGAAAAGAGCAACATAATGGATTGTAAAGATTACATAAAATGAAAAGAATACTTGTTGGTCATCTGAGCGGATAAGGTCCACATTCTTAGTTTTTAACCCTTTACTGTAAGCGTATTACAAAGCTCTTCCTTCACTGGTGTTTGACACTTAAGATTGGCTGATGAAGTATTAACCTTATTATTCCTGCATATCATGATCTAGAGGATTTTATCCTCTTCCATTAATGTTGTTATGGGATGATATATAAAAGTATGCGCTTGTGTTTCTTTTAGCTTGTATCAGTATCAAGTACAGAGCTATTCGTCTTGAAGGCTGATTGGAACAAACGAATGACATTACGTTAAGTGATCTGCTTTAAAGGGGCCCTGGCACGGCAAATGCATGCCCGCATTAAAAGGTCACGTGACCACCCATTGACCAATCAGGGCACTCCGCTGGTTCCTGCGGGTTTACCAACGATCTATGGGTCGGTACCCATGTTGTACTTTGCCATGCCAGGGCCCCTTTAATGATTGGATCCTTTTCAAATAATGTCTCTACTCAAGATGCAGATGTTTGGCAGTCGATATTTGAAATATGTACAGAGATTCTGTTAAATAATGTACACATTATTAAGGTATTGGTGGAGGCTTGGGTAACCTTTGCAATGTACAAAGTTATGATGGATATGAAGAATTATTGTTTTATACCTGCTAGCATTCTACATGGTTCATCCCTCTCATACAGTTGCATCGTCAACATTGGGGTTTTGTAATGGGAGTACGATGACATGTTATTTCCATGGTAACCATCGTTACAATATGAAATCTTTATACAAATAAATGAAAAATGTTATTCACATGAAAGTGTTCATTACTTTTGTCATATATACGAAAGGTATTAATGAATAGAAATGCCACTTTTACTTGTAAACCTTTTCGGAAATCCGAATTTCGAGCTATAATTCTTGTAAGCATTTGTCATTCGAGGTTTAGAAAATTATGATAATAAGTTCTCTGGACATTTCTTTACGTGAAAAACGTTACTAAGCTAAAAACGTTTGTTTTTTACGTGAAGAAAACGTTTTCTTTTCAATTGGGATTATTGTATTATTGCAGGCATAGCTTTTGTACGGTCTTAGATCTTTAAATGTTTAATAATTATTATTCATGCTCATGGCCTACGTGATTTCAAGATAATTTTCTGTTTAGAATGGATAGGTGGCCTAGGCCTGTAAAGTATATACGCCTAGAGTCAGTAACACTCCTCCCACCCCAACCCTAGGTAATATTTTGACCCTACAAAGGTGACTACACATGGTGTTTGTACTAATATAAAGTGCACGTTGAATTTGTAAGTATGTATAAACTCTTGTAAATAAACAACGGAACCACGAGTTTATTCGGTATTGAAAACCCAACAACCACTTAAAACATGAAACTGATAAGTACTGAGAAATACAATTCAAAAGTTTAATCATAGTTGACTGTCTGATGTTCTAGCACTCTCCTCCCCCACCCTCCACCCCTTTGACGCCGTCTCAGCTTGAAGAGTGTATATAAGCTCGGATTCTGAGGTCCCCAGATAGTACTACATATTATATTTAAAATAAACAATAACTAAAATGAATTGTCATCATCATTATCATTATTTTAATCACGTTTAAGCGTTAAGAGTAGTATCCATCACTATTTAGATGTGACTTTCACAACCCTTTCTTATGCTCCTCTAAGTAAGGCTTTGAGATTATAACGCAGGTGTCTGTCGAGGCGTTCGGTGTACAGTTTTCTGACTAGATCCAGTGCATTATGGGTAGGGTTGTCCTCGAACGCTAACTACACCACCTTAGCTTGTTCCCTCCACCCCCTTCCCCCCCAGCCAGGTCTGGCTAGGTACCAGTCCCTAACTATGCTTGGGAGTGTAGTAAGTTGACTCAGGGATCAACCTTGACCCACATGGGTAGGACCAATAGGAGATGGCCTTACAAACTAGCATTGATCCCTCGGCCGTACTCCGAACGCCTCGATTGCAATCTTACACCCTTGAATTTCAATTGATACCTCTAGGGAAAGAGGGAGAATAGGAGAGGGCAACTGGGGACTGTAGCTAGTCCCCGGGGGGGGGGCACTCCCTATAGTTTCTATGTGCCAACATGTTCTTTGAGTCGGTATACCCTAAACAAGGGTGAAAAAAACATGAGATTCCAGACGCTTTCCTAGGGTGGAACCAAAATAGTCACCCTTATCTACCTACCCCCACCCCCACCCCGAACCCAAGGAAGTTGTCTAACACGGACGCTATGATGGAGTGACAAGGCAAATACTACACTAAGGTGCACTTGAAAATGTTCATTTTTGGTAAAAAAAAAAAAAAAACAAAAAAACCTTTACTTCCAAAATTGCCTAAAAGGCACCCCTAATTAAGGGCCCTCGAGGGCCTGTGCCCAGGGCGCGAAAGGTGCTCCTTTCCCTCAGAATCGTGTTCACACAGGGTAGCCAAATGTCAGGGAGTGCCCCCCTCCCCGGGGAACTAGTCAAGTGTGACTGATGACCAGGCGAGCTGTGCATACCCCCACGTTGGTCCCACTACTGGGGCATTTTCGCGTGTCCCGATCCGGTTAACCCGGTCGACCGGCTGTACCCATCAGGCATACACCACAGCTACACCCCGGATGTACCAGATCAAGTCACCCAGTTGACCGGGTTGGGTCCCGCGAAAATGCCCCAGGTGGGTCAGTCAGAGACTACTCCCTCACGACCTCACATGTTGCATATGACAAATCTCTTTCTTTTTCCGTGGAAAACACAAGGCTGTATCTACAATGTCCCACAACTACTAGGGGGTAAGTAAAACACACACACACACACACACACACACATATATATATATATATATATATATATATATATATATATATATATATATATATATATATATATATATAGTAGAAGATAGTGTGGTACAGGGTGGTCGTGTGGGGACAAACAACACCTTCACGTAGCTAGGCCGAAATACCTGCCTGCCTGTAAACAGGCAGGTATTTCGGCCTACACGTAGCAGGGTAGCTATATTCCAGCGATAGTGGAGGGGCCGGCAATTGTCTAGTAGCAGGGCTAACCTTAAAAAGTGTGTACTATAGTCTATCATTATGATATACTTGACGCTAATTAGATAACACCTCCTCCCCATTCATATCGCCTATAATAAAGGCCCGATGTACCCCCTAATTAAGGAATACACTTAGTACAAGTATAATTGCGTGAGGCACTGGGGTCGCACTACCTACCTGGCACTGGTCAGAGGTGTGTTTGCCCCCATACTGCCATCTATAGACTTAGGCACAATTGAGAAACTAGCCTTCCCTATAGCGTGAGTTAAAGTTAGGCACCTACTACGTCACAGGGTGGTTAGCTTTGGGCAAACATTGCCAACACGTGGTTAGGTGACTACACTATAAGTAGAAGCTCCTTAAAGTAATATTAGAATGTATTAAGTGGGTATCCCACTGCCATCAGTCGGCCAAAATTTCACTGTTCCGACTGATTTTTTTTTCTATACTTTTGCATAATCAAAAATAATCGGCAGTGGAATACCCACTTCAGACAGAGCATTGTTAGATGACTATATAGAATGCCCCTATACATTCTATGTATCTCATTGACCAGTATGAATAACATGATTTAACATGTCGAATAGGATATAAAGATGGAATTCCAATGTGTGTATATTTTCGGCTCAGGGCCCCCCCCAAGTCTATACCACCGGGTTTGCGGTGCTGTTTAAAAGTCATCTGTTGTCCATTTTTCATTTTACATTTTCTACAAGAAACAAAGTCTATAAACAAAGAAAATCATCATAGATGAGTACTTCATATATCAGTCTTTCATTACAGCGAAGAAAAAAAATCCATGCATTCCTTCGCACTAAATTTTTGAAAAAAAAGTATCTGTAATTTTTGCTCCAATCCAGTCCTCCATAGGGTTAGGTCTGGGTGAGACCTTTTTTCTCTTTATTCTTATGTAATGGTTCCCAAGCATCTAAAAATGAGACGCTTAACTTCCGGTGAAAAAAAGTCAGTAATTTTCTCTATGTGTGCTAGTGGTGCCCTCTAGGGTGAGGCCTGTACACTAGGCAGACCGGAAACTGACTGTGCAAGGCATTATGGGATATCAGAGATCCGACTATGTAGAAAATATACTCCCACAAGTAAGGTGTAAGCAATAGTATGGGTGTGGACCACTAAAATCGACATGGCGACATGGGCTATTTTAGGCTTAGTGACATGGGACATGAACAATTTCTTTGAATTGGCATGGTGACATGAACGATTTCTTAAAATCGACGTGGTGACATGACCATTTCTTAAAATTGACATGGGGACATGGCCATTTTTTAAAATTGACATGTGACATGGGGGACCCCCCATCCACACCCCCAATAGTAGATCTTTGATTTACCATTATATTTTCACTTTTCTCTGTGCTTCAGCATTCCATGAACATTATGTAATGTTATAATGCACACAAACTATTGCATTATTTATAAATCATTTGAAACGCTCTTCTGGTTTAGTAAAAGTTCATCTTTCCTAAGTTCTATACAAATTCTATCGTGCTGCCATCTGGTGTAAGTGGCAAAAAATATCAGTCTTTCTAACACTGATGCAGGGATTCTAGGGACTGTTGAGTGGTGTAGGGGGTATAGCATTTTCCCAAAGTCAGGGTGTACCTTATACAGAGGTCTTACAATAATACCCTCAGCCTTCTGTGCTTCAATGCACATCGACCAATTTTTCAGGTAAGTGAGGCATAGTCACCATACCCAAAGTTCAATTCAGTGCATTGGTTTGTTTGCCCGCAGAGGCCTATATATAGGTGACGTCTATATCTGTAACTGACGCTATGCAAATGGTTCTATCAACGTTTGACCCCGCCCCCTTCCCCTCCATGTTGCCACCAACTAGTGTGTTGCCATAATAGCCTCACTACATTGATAAACCTTTCTAATGTAGGATCCCCTAGTAGGTAGAACGGGGGGGGGGGTGGATGGTTTCATGTTCCCCTATCCACTCTAAGAAAACTCCTTACCACTGAGGACAGTCAATCAGTGTAAAACTCTAATAATATTCTGGTATTTGACTTGTCATTTTCCAGGAGCTGGAACGATGTGTCATGACTGCAATCCACTTCACCACCCATTGACCCCATCACCGGCCTTTGGAAGACCTTGATATTTGATAAGTTTGGAAAGAAAACAATGTGCCAGGGTCAACCCAGCTTCGACTAAAGATCCAAGTTCACTTGGACGAATGCTGAGCTACACACACCGATGCTACTGCTATATGTGTTGATTTGACTTACCCCAGCTGATGGGAATATTGAATTCATACATAGTCTTGATGCTAATCCTACCGAGTGTCCAATATTTGCTGATGAGAGAGCTGAATTATAACCTCTCTCTATTGGCGAAGTTGCATGAATCTGGCTCAGTTGGCGCATGACATGGTGGCCAATTGATCTGCATGATCCTCTCGGATAAGAGAATGAACTTTTTCTGCCTGAGTAGAAAATTAGCTCATACAGCCTGAGGTCTGTTAACCAGGAAAACTGTGAGTAGTATAGGGGCATAGCGGCTTGGGAAGGACGGGGCGCTCTTTTTTACTTGTACATTTTGGTTGAGCTCAAACTCAAAGTCGAGATGATTCGCCCGAGCTGTATCGTAGTGACGCCAATACCCTCCAGAGGGAGACAATGATTCCTTTTCGATGTGGGCTGCACACTACCTTGCAGACTTTTTGCTTAGACAGCCAAAATGGTAAGTAGGAAAAGAGGCCCTCAGATCCTTCCTTAGTCAGCCCCTAGTTTTCAGGTTTCCACACAGAGGAGCTGCCGTAACCACGACTACTGCCTGTGTATTGATGTCCTTGAAAACTGTGAGTACAATCTTCATTTTGGCCACAGCAGTATATCAAAATTTGTCATGAAAATGAAATGTATAAGGAACGTGCCTGGGTGTGTCTGAAAATGGAAGCTAACAGGGATGAGTCAATGCTACTGTGGCAATTACCTTAATACCTCATGTATAAGGCGCGCCCTGAACTCATACCAAACCTATAGGGCGCACCTGGAGTCATAATTTTGGTCAGTCTAATGCTGTTCTATAGTATGAAAATATTCACATGTAAGATTCAATAAGGCACAGTAGGGTCTGTCTTCGCGTATAATCAGCCGCCTTTTATGTGGGATGTTATGGTACATTCTCTGACTAATCTTAAGATATAAGCCTACATTTAATATCGGATGCTGCAGACTTTCTTGGACATGATAAGGTAAGCAGGTAAGTAGGGATAGGGCCAATCCCAATCTTTCTCAATATACTTCATTTTCAGAGTGAACATCCGCAAAGTGGAATGTTTTACGAGAACAAGATGAGTATTATAAATGAGCTTGATTCAAAGGGCCTAGTACAATGTCCATATGATTTTATAGTATTTGATAATATTTGCCCACTATGGGATTCTTAAAGCTGTATTGCTGGCCGGATATTACCACCGATTGTTATCTCTAAAGATAAGAAGTCTTGAATGATTTGATATGGGGGGTTATAATGGTAGCCACTATAGCCATGGAAGCCCAGTACAGGGACCGTTCACAAAGCAATTATATATCTTTATTTCATTTATATTGTCTCTTCACAAACTCACAGAGCGTGATACCTGATCAAGCTGTACTGTTTGACCATAAAAGCCTACTATGGTGTACCCCTTAAGCTCTATTGTCTGAAGATAAAATGTAAAATACGAAGTTAACTTAAGCTGTATTGCTTCGCGATGAATGATCATGATCGATGAAGTGTATGATGTAATAGGATCTGTAATTGTCAGATATAGGAGGCCTATACCAGGATGGAATGCCATCACCGTACCCCCTAAATGGCATTAGCACGGGAGCAAACATATGGCTTTACAAAAACAAATCTACCATATATAAATGTCCAAGTAATACTTGAGCATATGATAGGGGCCCAGTACAGGGTCAGCCAAGTCACCTATATGTTCATACCCTAAACCAATTGACTATCAATCAAGCTGTACTGCTTTGCCTTTAAATGACTGCAATCAAGCTGTATTTAATACTGCATCATGAAACCCCAGTACAGGGTCCAGCAACCTGTTAGTACTAGCTATAAACTTAAGTACAAGTATCTACACACCAATCTTAAAATGAGCCATCATCTTATCTTAAAAGTTTCTGTACGCCCTTCTCCTATCCCCTCTTCCTTTCCTTTATCAGATGTCTCAGCGCGTTCATTTCAGATATTAAGTCAAATAGTTAACTAGTGTCGTGTGGCTGAATAAAGCACAATGTGAAGGGTAACTATTTATTTGTGTGTTAAGTGTTGTTTACTTTTCATCTCTATGATTAATAAGATAAAGCTTGATAAAAGGTAAGACAGGTGGGCCCCCAGCACCTGTCTTGCCTCACATGTGCTGGGATGGTTAGAACATAAGAAGGCAGGGACATGCTTATATTACCCTCACGGATAGACTAGCTTTTGAAGTATAAACATTTTGGATCGACGCCCTTCAAACGATGGGAGAATTCAGAATGCTGACAACTGGAGAAAAAAAGAAATCAAAGAGATAAGTAGACACAAATCCCTCGATTAGTTATGTAAGTTTTGGGAATGCTCGATTTCCATGGGTAATAGATTTGCTTTACTTTAGTTTAACATGATAAAACTATAATAAACAAAGTATAGGTCCATTCCAAAGGCCATAGAGTTCATATATAATGATCTTTTTTCCTTGGATCATCATAGGAATATGCACGGCATTACAGCATTGCTGTGTTTACTTTCCTGAAAGTATGTTATAGATTAATAAATTGCAAAACACACAACATATGAAGGGCTTTTAGATTCCGTATTAAAATGATATTTGTTCTGAAAATTTTGATCTACTATCATATTAAAAATGTTGTAAATCAATTCTATACTTCTTAGAACATGATATGAATATGCACGGCATTACAGCTTTGCTGTGTTTACTTTGCCGAAAATATGGGATAAATTTCTAATCCGGGAAATGCACTGCAATTTAACTGCTTTTAGAATTGATATTAAACTCAGAATTGATCGTCAAATTTAAATATGAAACCCTAATATCTTGATCATAGATGACAGATCCTAAATTGAATCCTCTCAATTGCATCCTTAACACGAGCCTCTTGATCATAGATCTTAGATTCTAAATTTTCAATTGAATCCTTAACATAATCTCCTAACCATGGACCCCTTGTTGCTTACAGGGAATATTCAGAAGTTGGAATTAACAAGTTTAACTTCTACAGAGAAGGGCCTTACTGAAACCTTGCATGGCTGGGAGGCAACATGCCCGGATACACAGCATGAAGGGCTGTCCATCCTATATGGCATGTAGTGCGGCATGTAAAAGAACACTTGCCTCAGTATAAAAATTAAAGGAATGGCATTTGATAATTGATTTTGAAGAAGAAAAAATAGCTATCTATGGCAAAATCCAGCGTGAACAACCAATCAAGCATTCCAAAAGTGGAAGTTGATGTACTTCCATATCTCCTAAATCAGGAAGAAGAGGTAAGATTACACTTATTGTAATGATGGTGATTGCTGAAGTAACTATAAATAATTGAACTGTTATGGGAATCTTTTAGCAGATTTCTGAGTAATTAAGAGCACTTGTTATTCAAAGCATACCTGCATAGCATTAACCTATACACAATTTCTTTCCAGAAAGACATTTGTTTATTTCAAGCAGCCCACATAGAGAAGTATTTTTACATTCATGATATAATGCGGTATAAACTATACATAAACTACAGACTGTGATGTTGATAGATTCCACACATTTTGAATTTTGATAACTTTTGAAGTTAATGCCCAGATAGATATTTCAACTTAATCGTATTTGAAGTAGCTGGAATCTGTTATTTTGCTTTAAAATGTTGAGTGAGTGAGTAATAGATGTTTAACGCCATTTTGACAACTGAGGTCATATTCATGGCGAGAACTACATTACACAATTTCACAGGGGAATGTGTCAGTGCCCGTGCATATGTGCACCACACACATCCTGAGGGGATAGGAAAGAGGAGAAATAGACCCTTTTAAGTGGGCTAGGGAGGCCCGTTAAAATGTTGAGAATTATATGTAAACCTGGGCCCTGTCTTTCCTTATCTTACCGACAGATACGGACATCCGTATATCACATACGGACCTCCCTATGTTGGTAAATCAAATACGACTAGGGGGGGGGGTACCAGGTGGTATCCTAAAAGTGACATATGGACATCCGTATGTGACATACGGACGTCCATATGTGATATACGGACGTCCATATGTGATATACGGACGTCCGTATGTGTGGTCCGTATCTGATATTATTTTGTAGCATTTTAATACATTCTAACATAAGGAAAGACAGGCCCCAGATGCAGAGTTCAATGATTTAGTATAATGGTAATCTATTTTTTTCAATAGGCATGCTTACTAGTTGACTTCCCCTCATTTGTTTACTAACTACTAAGCTATACTAAGCGAAACGTCTTTCACAAGCTGTAGTTGTTAGATTAGTTGACTAAGTTTGATTTCTCTATTTCTGCAGACTAATATATTTATAATGCCTCGTGCTTAGTGGCCATGCAATCTACAGGAATTACGTGGAGAACTAAGTATTTATCAGTCTGTTCAGATCCTTCTAACCATTAAATGCCACTTACTACTGAATAAGTATAATATAATAATAACGATTCCTGTTGGATAAGTGGCACAGGCCCTCGTTTGTAACAAAATAATCCCAATTGTTGGTGTTATGTTTAGTGGCACAATACACGGATTGGTAGTCATGGATAGCAGTACAGGTCCGTAATAATTATATAGAAACTCAGCAAGCGGTCACCTGATGGACAGATCAAGTATAACAATTCAATTAGTAACATGTCGTTAGTTTTTCTATCAAGTTATCAATCGAAACCCAAACTATTCCTCTCCTGAAAATACCATGACAATCATGGTGAATTTATAAATCTATTACAGACTTTATAAATCTATTACAGACTTTTATAAATCTATTACAGACTTTTATAAATATATTACAGACTTTATAAATCTATTACAGACTTTTATAAATCTATTACAGACTTTGCCAGAAACTACAGTAGCTAGATATTGTTACTTGTGTACACATACTCATGTGTCTTTTTTTCATTTCGTTACGAGTGATTCGATAGAGACGAGGACGTAGGCCCTCTTTCAAAGACTGAATGATGATCGGCATCCTGTTCCTCTTCTAACATGGTAGGTCCTGCACTGTGATAAATTGTGGAGAATACTACATAATAACAGAAGGGGCTTTTCTTTAGATATCCTCCCTCTCCCTCTTCGGCTTTTCAAAACCTAAACCCGAATTTCCACTGTAGCATGACCAGAAATCCCAATTTCTTATTGTGTAGACAGCCCTTACTTACATCGCATAATTGATACAATTTAGGATAAAACCAATTCATATCATTATACTTCGTCTATATCCTTACCCCTCTGCTGATGCGACTTATGAAGAAATAACAAGTCGTTATACATCGTAATGAGGCAGATGATGGGCAGGTCCCGAAGTATTTGGAGCCAAGTGTGTTAATGATAGTGACTGTTTGCCTATATTCTTGGTTTGCCATGCAGATGTTACCGATGGATCCCCTTATTCGTGCCTGTGGACTTTCATTTAAATCAGCACCGTCCACGTCATGGCCAACCTCCTGCTTGTACCACAATGCAGGGGTCGTTGCTGGAGCCATAGCAGGTACAGTTGTTCTATCAGTTATACATTTATGACTTCAATAACCAGCACAGTTAATAATTGCCCCCCCCCCTGCGCTACCCACAACCCTGTGCATCACTAATATTATTATAACTATGAATTTTGTAACATATCATAGAGAAAAAAGTTAAAGGGTACAAAATGGTAACTAATAGCATTCACTGAGTCACCTTCTTTATTTAGACCAACATTTTTCCTTGCAGAACTTGATCACACAGAAAATGCTGTATCGACAAGGAGAACTGGTTTCAGCACACCTGTACAATCCTCATCATCTCCGACGTCTTGTGTACTTGTACTACCAGACCTGTACTGTAAAAAATAACTGTTGAATCTACGAGGGATCCTTATAAAACTGAACAGTGAACCACCATAATTAGATAACACGGGGCCAGTGTAGTTTTTACAAGAAACTCCAGGTGGCAGTGCAGTGGTACATCTCTGTGAAAATAACGATGGATCTCTGGTAACTTTGGGACGAGGAATCCTTCGTTATTTCGATGACATTTTTTTACAGTGTATCAATATCCATAGTCGGGTTATCTCAGTCATACATCACAGGGGTAGACACTAACTCTTTTAACCACTGGCCAGCCTCAGAAATCTATTGGCCCGCTGCTAAAGCTGTTGGTCCGGGATTTGTTGTTGGAAAAACCTGTTTACATTTTTAATATAAACAAAATAAATAAAGAAATGTCACAAAGTCAAAGGAAAACATCTGCCAGCATATTGAAATTTCAACATCACTATTCTTGGGAGCAGAACACTGGTTTCTACGAACCTGACAAAGATAAAATTATATAGGCAATGTGCTAGAAAAAAAAATCATCTTTTTGCCATTTATTCTTCTAAGGTTCTACCAGATGCAGTAGACTTCAAAAGGGGGGGGAAGCCACTGGCCATCCCGGGCCAGTAGGAAGGTTGTTTCTGAAAAGATCACTGGCCAGCACTCAAAACTACTGGCCATTGGCCACCGGGCCAGTGTTAGTGTCTACCCCTGCATCATAACCTAGTGTAATACGTTTCACACCTGCCTCGTTCATAGTCCGCTAGCGTGGCTGTTTTCTCAAAATAAAAGATACAATAATTTTATGTTATCGACCTCAATTGAGCCATTCACACGATTGTCTTGTAATGTTAACATCAGATTTGAGTTTGTAACCTAGGATAATCCCCTCTCTCCCCCCAAACTGTGTAATAACTAGGTTGTTAATAGAAAGTGTCTTTGCTAATAGTATGTACCATGATATCTAATATTAGGCATATCAGTTTTTCAATAAGTAATATCACCAGTTCTGTGTTCTGTAAGTTAAAAGTGACGCAATGAGAGGACAATGTGTTGGCAGCCCAATAGGCGTTGTGCAGATAGGATCCGGATGAGGGTAAGGGGTAGGGTAAGCAGGGATAAGCGCCTATACCACTGTAGCATACATACCCAGGTAGCACACAAAAATTTGCTGACTTTGGCGCGACGCAACGGGCCAACGTTGGGCCAATGTTGGCTGCCCTTCGGGCCTATGTAGGCCCGACCAGTGGCATTTGCCGACCAAATGCCAACATTGGCCCAATGTTGGCAGGACATCAGCAATTGGTTGGCCCCTGGCCGACCATTTGCTGATGCTGATGTTTGCCGACCAAAAGCCAATGTTGGGCCTATGTTGGTATTTGATTGGCACCGTCGGGCCTACGTAGGCAGGATGGGCAGACTATGTAAAGCTGATGGTTGGGCCAACGTCGGCCCAACGTAATGCCAATGTCTCTGTGCTACCTGGGTAGGGAATAGGTTTCATATATATATATATATATATATATATATATATATATATAAGTTATTTCGCTGACAGGGAAAATATACCGGTAATAACGATAATAATAATGTTGATATATACAGTAATAATAATATATGATAAGTAGTATAATAAATGATCATATCACAGACACATGAGTTTGGTGGGTTACTGACCTTGGGGCTATCAGCACCATACATGCCTTTATTAAAACAACTATAATGATTAGTTGACAAAAAGCATAGTCAGTAAAATGCATAATATAATAACAATAGTATAGTAATAACAATAGTAATAGCAATAGTAATAACAATAGTAAAAATTTAAAATTCCAGGGAACACCCAGCGTGGTGTTACCTGTTCAGGTGAATACGAGCCAATTGACCGTTACCTTGAAAATCCCCTCTTATATACTGGAGAGGTGTTGATCATGACGTCATACTATGACATCATAGATACCAATGCGCGCTGCAAGTAGTCCCTAACCGTTGCGAATAATTATATAAATATACACGAGTGTATATAGTTCTATAAGTTATTTCGCTGACAGGGAAAATATACCGGTAATAACGATAATAATAATGTTGATATATACAGTAATAATAATATATGATAAGTAGTATAATAAATGATCATATCACAGACACATGAGTTTGGTGGGTTACTGACCTTGGGGCTATCAGCACCATACATGCCAAAAACACATAAAAACACGCCAAACACATGTGAAAACACATACCAATCAACAACGCAATTGAGATTGGCAAAGTTTATCTAATTCCAAAAGTTCATTTTTATGATTATGTAAATATGTAAAAACAGAATTAGATTTCCAATTTACCTTCTTTTTAATAGAATCTACACTAAGTCCTGCATCCTTTAACATAGTAGCACCACCATGCCTAAGTGAATGAGTGGAGACTGAACCTTTGATACCAGCTCGTATAGATAGAGATTTCAACCTCGAATTAATATATTGGTACTGTAGAGGAACACCATTAGTTTTGAATAATAACTCACTTCCACCCCTACCTGTGCACAATCTTCCTAAGTCTTTACATGGACATAACAATGAGGTATCATCCCTACATAAGTATATGTTAAAAGAATGGTTACCAAGCTGGTCAGTCTTTGAAGTTTTAATGCGAAGGCTAGCATAACTATTAAAAATTTTTACATCACCTACCCTCAGTGTATGAGGAGAAGATACAACATGTCCTACCCTGAGTACACCTCTAAAACATACGAGAATAGCTAACCAGAACTTCAAGTCAGCCCTGTTGGAGAGATCCAAATATGATCTAATACATAACATTTCCTTCGGACTCAATGGGTGAGTAACCCTAGAAGGAACAGCACAAATTCTATCAATACCATCCAACACCTTTTTTAGCATGAAATTACTGCTATGGTCTAAACCACCTCTAAGTTTTTGATAATACCAAATAGAGGATAAATAATTCCTTACAGAGGAAGGTTTCATATATTCAGATAAATATACTGCATATGTAGCAGCCTGTGAAGGAGAACAAGGAAAACTAGCTAATTTAAATTGATTACAAAATTTTTTATACCTGTTAAGTTGTTGTTTCCTTGCTCTCCTCGTGCTCTCTGACACACCCTTCGATAAAAGACACTCTTTTCTTTTTTGTAACCTTTTCCATTCTGGAATTAAAGCAACACATATCATTTTCATAGAGAGAAATTATACATTTACCAGGCATACCCTTATAAGCAAGTCTCGACAATTGGTCAGCCAGGATATTGTCCTCTGACTTAATGTAAGTAGCGAATACGTCCACATTGTTGAGGAAACACAGCCAAAAAATCTCTCTTAGCCATTCCATACAAAGTTTGTTTTTAGACCTGCCTGTATTAATCATAGCTAGTACCTGCATATTATCAGTTATACAATGTATTCTTTTGTTTTTATAACTAGAAATCCAGCGTTTCAGGCCCATCATAACAGGATACAATTCGTATACATTAATATTTCGATGATGATTTTGTAGACCATCCAATACAGGAGGGGGGGAAAAATGGCCTGAACCTAAGTTGAACTTATCATGAGATGTCCAGTCACCATATAAATAATCCTTCCCCATCCATGCTCCAAAGCCCTTAATAGACGAATCAGAGTACATAGGTGTATCAATAACATCATTTAAAATTAACCTTTTACAGTTAAAAACTCTACAAAAATCCAACCACCATTGAAAGTCTTGGCGAGTGCAAGCTGATACCCTAATATAACCTCCAGGTCTGGCCCGGGCACAGAGATCAAAAATTCGCCTACTAAAGGTTCTACCACCTTTAACCACCTGTGAGCAGAAAGACATTAAACCACCTATTCTCTCTAAGTTCTTTTTAGAAATAAATTTCTTATTAACATTATCTAATAAGAGATTTTCCATTTTTTCGACCTTTTCAATAGGCAAAGACAGTTCCAACTTAACTGAATCTATGTTAATGCCTAAGAATTTACAAAATTGAGATGGTTCGGTTACCTTTTCTTTGGATACTACAAAACCCATGTATGTCATACACTCCATTAATAAATTCCTCTGTCTAAGACACTCATCATAAGTATCAGCAATTATGATAAAGTCGTCCAGATAATTTACAATTTTTTCTACACCGTAGAATTTTGCCACCTCTACAATAAAATCAGAGATTTTATTAAAAATATAAGGAGCACATTTCAGGCCAAAGGTTAATCTGTTGCTCACATAATAATCCTCCCCATGCCCAAAATTCCATCTGAAACCCTGCATGGTCGCGTGTGGTGCATACACATTTATAGACCTGTAAGCTGACTTTAAATCCACCACACTCATGAAATCGTTCTTATTCAATTGAGCAGTGACAGTGCTAATATTATTATAAGAAAATGCCGAGCTAGTAGTCTCCATAAAATTATTAATAGATATTTTATCAGGCATACTACAGTCAGTTATAGGCCTTAACTTGCCATTAGATTTTTCCACACCACCTAGGGCATGGATACAACGAGGTTTATCTACACTTTTAGAGACTAAACCAGCTTCTAGTTCATCTAACAATATACCACAGTACTCGTTATAGAATTTTCCCTCAAGGATTGACTTATAATTTTTGCAATCATACGAAGTACTGCAATCAGGATCCACTATCCTGAACCCCTCAACAAAACCTTGCCATAAGAATAGTGCCTCTTTGTCGTTTACATTAATAACTCCCTTTTGGGTTAAGAATGGGGCAACTCTGCAAGGTAAAATTTGGGAATTTTTTCCATTGATATAATGAACACATGTACATGTACCTTCCACACACTTGTCATATACCCTGATGCTGGGTAAACCCGTGACACTAACAGTAAACAATGGCTTAATACCAACCTGTATTGGGTTATAACCAATAACATATATATTATTTTCCAACGAATTAAATTCTTTGAAAATACTTTGTTCTGCTACGAGCTTAGTTGAAAGAATACATTCCTCAACCATCTCTGTATCAATTACCTCCTGTACTGGAGTTTGTGAGGGCGAGTCGATATCTACCAAACTTACCATAGCTTGGTCAGGCATCAAACAAACTTCATCACAAGCTATGGGACAACGACCCCCTACAGTTTCCTATTCACTCCTGGCCTTATGGCAATCAATCTTGCCATGACTTGAGGAGTTGCAACCACTGCAGACATGTTTGTACTTACATGGGTCTCGCACACAACCCTCTGCTCTATTAAAAGCATAGCATGGGTTATTAGACGACCTCTGTTTGCCTACATTTTTAGGTTTAGCACTATAGGCTTTCTGGGCCTGAACGGTCCCATCATATGCCAAATGACGTAGTATATCTGAATTTTCAATGGTTGAAAAAGCCTCTATTCCACTATCATTAGCCCTGTCCCTCACTGACTTATCATAGGCTACCAGGGCTGAAACCGTATATATTTTGGTGCCTGACTTCTCAATTAATACCTGAAGATGTTTCAGCATACCCTCAACATCGTCACCTGACTTGTAATACTTTAAAATAAACTGCAAGTTTACAGACATCAGTTTCTCAATAGTGTCAATTTTTTCCTTACGTTTGGTGAACTGGGAATGATCAAACTCACCCGATTTTACACGGTGATGATGTCTAGAGTACGCTGAATCCAATGACGACCCTCTAGATGTGCTTGGACTGCATTGACGAGCAGAAATACTGGACTTAGATGATCGTCTATGTCGCTTGTGGTCAACTTGCACCCATTCGTCCTCAACGTCAGAAGAAATTTCGCATGGAGACGCTTGGCGGGTAGCCCTAGCAACCGGCCCGCGTCCTTGACTACGTGACGTCATACCTCTCTGTTTGTAAACATCCGCACGTGCTCTGCTGGAACGACTTGATGCATTGACGAATCCTCTGTCCCGATCGTCCTTTCCATTGACGACCTCTTGTAGAAGTGATTTAATGGTCGACAGCTCGTCTTCTAATACATCTAGCCTCGTCTGGTCAATAGACGACCCTCCCACAACACCTGTAGCAGTTTGGGGAACCGACGGTGTATCACCAGTAAGTGAGAGAGTCGAACTACTCGTCAATCCTAAATTGGCCGATTTTTTCGTCTTTTCCACCGATTTAACCGATTTTCCACCTGGTGTATTGGCCTTCGAGCCTTTAGCAGCCTTTCTACCCATTTCAATGGTAAATAAAGGCACCAGGAGCCCCTCAAAAACGGTTAAAAATTTAAAATTCCAGGGAACACCCAGCGTGGTGTTACCTGTTCAGGTGAATACGAGCCAATTGACCGTTACCTTGAAAATCCCCTCTTATATACTGGAGAGGTGTTGATCATGACGTCATACTATGACATCATAGATACCAATGCGCGCTGCAAGTAGTCCCTAACCGTTGCGAATAATTATATAAATATACACGAGTGTATATAGTTCTATATATATATATACCCGTAGTATGCTTACTTCAACATCTGCATTCAATATAAATCTCAATTACCCTACGAAGATTGTGATGGGGCATTTTGGTGGTTGCACTCCTTTCACTTTATACATGTATATTGTATTGATTGTGTCATGGAGCAAGAAATGATGAACAATAAATTCATTGTAATAATCATTTTTTATTTTCATTCACAAATATTGATAGACAGGATAGAGGGAAGAGGGAATATAGCCTTGAAATATATTTGGTTTGTACGTCAATCAAAATTTCACTTCCCATAACTTATTTCTTGTCTTCAGAGAAAATGATAACATTGAAAAATAAATTCAAACTTAATCCACTTCTTATCAATTCATCCCTCATGTCATACTATGTACACATTGGCAATGTTATTCACACATCTCACCAAGAGCAGCCGATCATAATTGTACTTTTTTTCTAATTTGTATATTTTTGGACATCATGCCCACCCTTCGGGAGTGCATCGACTCCATATGATCAACTAGATGCAACAGTGTATTCTTTACTGGTACATTATGCTTTCATGTCGCAAGGTGACTCGATAAAGAATAAACAGTGAATTGTCCCCACTAATTTGATTGACTATCCAAAGATGACTAGTCTTCATCCACTAAGTTTCTTTTCCAAGCCCAATAGCTTTAACACCGTACACAGAAAAAAATCCATGTTAGTCAGTCTAACTTAACTTAGTCAAAATGCCCAAATAATCTTAGTTAGTACATATGACTAATGTGTGACTAACAATGTCTATTTTATTTTAGTCACATTGACTACCCATATCAGTTTCTCTCTCCAACCACAATCTTGAATAAGGTATCTGCTGGGAGTTTCAGGCAAGCTAACTTATCTTAGTCACTGTCACTTAGTCACTTTGACTAAGATCTCTTAGTGAATTTGACTAAGCTATATTGGCATAGTATTGTCTTTACACACCAGGTGGCAGCATGGTTTGAAACAGGATTTTTCTGGTGGCTGTGTACCATAAACTATTCGATGGACGTCAAAATGATGGGGATTTTCAGGCGCTGTATAATTTTGAGGCTTTCACAATTCAATATAACATCAAGCTTGGCAAAATATGTCAAATAGTTTAATGATTTGTTAAATAAACTAGGTAGACAGATAATTACACCTTTTCTGTGGGAATCTAGATAAGTAAAATATCCACAGCTGTATCTGCTTCTTTGTGGGAAACCCAGAGTAATTGACTCTGGGGCTCTAATGAAAATGATGTGAGGCATTTCACATGTATGCTTCCTAAATGATGAGATTATTATTTGTGGGGTGTGGATCCTATACAGAGCTTACACTCACCACTATTAGATTGCATACTGAGGAATCTTAGTCAAAATCAGGCAAGCCAAGGCAAGTTGGGCACTTTGACTAATGGTTAGTCATATTTGACTAAGAAAAACTTGGACACTTAGGCACGTGCTTTTGACTAGGTATTGTTAGAAAGTTAGCCTTTTTGACTAACATCTGACTAAGATTTTGAACATTATTTTTTTCTGTGTAGCGTGCTTTGAGAATACGACTTGTGTATATAGAAAATTCGATGAGGAACCGTAGTCATACCGGAAGGATACATAAGAAAATGCCCAAGAACATGGGATATTATTTTTTTTGCATCATATTTCCCGAGGTGGGACCTTTCCCACCGAAGGGAATATGATGCAAAAATGGCCCATGGATAGTTCTCATCAAGAAGTAAGAGTTTTACTCACATCGATAGATCTAGAAATAAGTGATTAACGTTGCATTGGTGTAACCATACGGTCTTTTCAAGACCAACACGTTTGAGGCATGATCATTTCTATTCCATACGGTTTGCCCTTCTTCCAACCAAACTGTTGAATGTCAAATTAGTCAATTTACTATGCTGTTCGATTGATGTCATCTCCTTAAAACTACCACCCTTCAAATAAAGACTTCAAGGGCTTATTACTCATATAATCTATATTGTACCATTGATATATAGTTGCTACTTTAGAATGTTCCTATCTGCTTCAGCACCAGATTTGATTATCAGTGGATAAAAACCAGATGTTGTATATACATGTAGTGTATAATAGGTTCCTGTACCAATCTCTGAGACAATAATAGAAGTCGGCATGATATCTGAAGAAAATAAAGCTGTAGGGTCGCTACTTATTGATTATTAATAAAGCCCTTTCCATTTAGAAGGTGCTTTCGTATTTTAAGCAATCATTGTAACAGAATGTATTCAAAGGCTCATAGATGGCATTGCCACGTGTAATTCATGAAAATAATAAAGTAAATCTATAGGTTGGTTTGGGTTTCGATTTAGGTGTACGCTTATTTTTTCTGCGGGATAGGGGCGGTAACCTGAAACGTTTACATTTGGGAGGGAATATGCTCCTATACCAAAAAGACGAGAGAACAAAATGTATCTGTAAAATGTGTAATACATGTCATGATGATTTAGAACATCAATTGCAACTGGAAAGAGACAATATTTTTGAGATGCTATCTGGTAATAATTTGTGGCAGGTCAGATCTGGAAACCTTTCTTGTGGTATAAATCGGAATATCTGGTCCATTCTCAGGTTTATAGTTTAAGACATTATCAGGCACATTTGAGCCAATTTGCTATCAAACAATATCTTACTGCATGTCCTTGAATAAATTAAAGAATTAGTAACCAACCATTCACATCAAAGGAATGAAGCAAATTGTTATTTTTATGTCCATGGGTACGCCCCAAGAGGTGGTTTTTTTTTTATATAGTTGAGGCTTCCAGTCTATATGATTGATATGAGCAGTGGTTCTGGCCTTTGCTCTATCTGCAATATTTCCTCTCGACTTCCAGTAGTTTTTCCTTTCTGTACAATATCTCTTTTTTTTGGTCGGTAATGCTGAGTGGGCAGGATGTATATTATTTATAATCATGATTGTTTGTAAATATATTTGCACCTATGGGGGCGGAAGGCATGACATTTATATATAAAACACCCAACGACAAGACAGTTAATGCCAAGGGCACACATTATTTACGATTAATATACACATAATTTACATAATTATACATCCAAAAATACAATAACATGCTATCAATTAACGCACATCGGAGAAATAAATAGCTGAAATATGAAGATAAAGACTAGATTGTATGTACATAAAATGGAACGCTCACTCACAGTTATTCATACTCCAGCACAGTAAAATAAACTCCCTCAATGTCGTTGTACATTGTACATCATACCAAAAAAAAAAAAAAAAGAAATCTAAACCAGCGCAGTGCATTATCATATCATACCCATCTTGTTGAATAGTCTTAGTGGAAGTGTCCGCAAGGTCAGCATAATGCATTCATGCATCATTGATGGATAGATTTAGCAGAGCTGTATGAATGCATTATGCTTTCCCAAGGCCAACATACAACAATGAACTATATGGCCCTTGATGGGTTAATATGTAAAATAACACCTCACACTCTCTTCTCAGTCATCATCAGATACATTCAGAAAAAGTCTCATTTGGAAATATAAAGAGACTCTTCATTAATTAAATAAGTAAGGATTTTTACAACTTGAGCAGCAGAAGATAATAAAACAAGAACAAAGAATTCCACTATACAATTAAGTTATACAAGATCTGGAAACAATGATGAGTAGGATGGAGGTGGCCCATCCTGTTTGTTGGCCAAATCATCCAATGGTGAGAGATCTGACTGTGCAGCGCTAGTCGGTTCATTGTTGGGGTTATTTCTTGGTCTGTCTATAAGATCTCGTGTTAAATCTGGCACAGATAAATACGCGGCTGTGGCTGCTGGCTGGCTTTCACCTGGCTGTTCTGCCTGATCTTCTCCCTCCACATTCTACAAGTGCAATAATTATTGTATTCAAATGACGTTTTTACTTTATCTTGTGATCATTTTTAGCTGATGTTATTAGGGTAAAAGCAGTGTTAATTAGTCTCAGTCTGGTGAACGTAGATTTATTCAAATTTATTCATCCTCTAGTTAGGAAATAAGAGATGATGTTGTAACCCCACCATCATCAGATTCACTCTGGATTGCATGTTCCAATGTAATTTATGTTTCAATCAACTTAAACAATCAACCAACGTGTTTACATTAGATACAGCCCCTACACATAAAAGAGACAAAGCTAAATAGAAGTGCAAAAGGAGATTTACTCACATCCTCATTTCTATGTAGATGAGCGTCCGTGAACAAGGGCCCTGCCTTCCGTCTGGCCCAGTAGGCAAAGGCAATAAGGAGGCTAATAGCTAACACTACGCCGACTACAGACCCAATAGCCACCGCCACTACAGGGTCAGCTGCAAGAGGGATAGGAAAATGGTAGGCACATTATTTATTGCAAAAAAAAAAAATAGAAATGAATACAAAATTCATAAGCTATAAACATTAGCAAAGAATCAAGATCTAATTTTGAGTTTTTACATCACTAGGTTGTAGCATCTACTATGTGGTGCAAGTACAATGCACCAGATGGCAGTGCAGTAGCGCATTCCATCCCTTCTAATGATCATCTGCTCAGTGAATGGATTTGGTACACATATCTGCCACATTTGACTTTCGAGCACTACAGAAATTCACACCTCCATTTGTCTCCAATTTTTTTTCTGGCTATTTATTACCCATATCTTCAGGACTGATAACCCACATTCGGTATACCCAATCTCAAATCTCGTCCCTATGTATGTTCCACACAAAATGAAACAAATGAATACTTACATTTATTATACCTGCTACCACAGACGTGGACATCCATGAGTTCCTCAGAGCGATCCCCACAGTTGTCATAACCATCACACTTTAACGTCCTACTGATACAGAGTTTGTTAGCACACAGGTACTCGAACGTCTCATTACAAAACTGGTTAGAATCTGTAATTGATGATACACACAATTATAACAGAGCTGGTTAGAATATTATGCAATTGGTGATAGGCATGGTTTATTGTACAAAGCTGGTTCCAGACTGCAATATAATATACATCAATGTTATCACAAAGCCATTGTTCCGAAAATGATAACCATTTTTTAATAACAGTTACAAATCTTGAAGTCTCGAAATAGGAATCAAGATATAGTAATTATTAAGTGTTATTTCTTGAATAAATTGTTCTATCCGAGAAATGGCAATATGAAATAGCTGTCAATAGATAGCGTTTTTTTTATGTCCTTCCCATATATATGATAAGATAGTAGTACTTTACCTGGGTGGTGTTCATGGACGTAGGTGTAGGTGATATTAAAGGCTTTATGGTCCCAGAGGATGTCAGCACCCTGGTAGTAATACAGTGTGACAAGGTTAGTTTTGGACCTCACTACCCGCTCAGCTACTTTGTCCCCACAGGCTCCTGTACGACAAACAGAGACAATAACAGTCAGTTAGTTTTCCTCTCATCACAGTATCCGCAAATAATGGCTCTATGTAGAAATACATTGTAATGTCAAAAACACAGTATCATAGTCCAATACAAAGTAACTGATGCACCATTTGCTGAGAAGGATTAAACAAATTAAGCATATTGGAATTATTTTGAAGACAGTGCTGTCGAGTTGCTGAAGTATTTAGCCTATATATGACAGGGATTCAGCTTCACCTTAATCCCATTTTTATTTTACTTTTTTTAAGACAAATATTCAGGGACATTTTATCTCTGATAGTTTATTGGCATAATCAATCCCACTCCCCCTGATAATGAAAAATTGCCACTGCCTATATAACCCTGGCTCTGTTGTAAGATAGATTAGTGATGACCCAGGCTGTAGGGTACTGACAGTGTAACATATGGTACCCACATTAATTCACTACAAATCCCATACATCACCCTTATATACCACTGCAGCAATAATGCATCATGTAGACCCTGCTGTATACACACTATAGTAAATGGATGACATAACGCCATGCCGGAGGGACTACTATACTGTAGGTGTTGACCAGAACATGACATGAATAATGTGCCCCAGTAGTAATTCACTGGTGCTGATACTGTATGGTGCTCTAGATCTTAAGCCTCCCAACCCTGATTTTTTAAGGGTTGAAAGATTTTATTTTCAAGTCACGAATTATATATAAGTGATAAAATCTGACAATAAAGGTGATGTCCTTAGGTCCATAATTAGTCTTATTTCGATAACACATAGAATGGATCAATGATATAAAGTAAGAAGATGAGCGATGACAAACAAGTATCTATAATTTTAACAGAGTGTGGTATTTACAAAGAATTATAGACTATATACATATATAAATTGATCCAGAACGAGAGGATTACAGCAAGTACAGATCAAACCTGCTTAATTTAAGAAACTAAATATATTAACATGCTTTACAGCGTCATAGCAAAGACACAAGGGGACTTACAATTTTAGAATAAAAAGAAATAAAAGTCAATGGAGCTGTTCATCAAGGATACTTTTAGAAATACAATGATAGGTTCAGAATTAGGGAAAATAATTTAGACCTTTGAGCAGCAACTGTCCAGGTTATCCTCACGTGGGTCAAGTTAGGTTATCTCCAAGAGCACAGGCTTTTCAGCTCATAAACGGTTAACCCACACCCTTTAAAGATGAGATTTTTTGATTTTTAAGTTGTTTTCCTCTCATGAGGGGGTTACTCATGCAGAACGGTACAGCAACCAGAGGACAATAACTACTCTGTACAAATATAGAAAACAGGTGGAGGCTATCAGGGCCATTGATCTGGAATTGATTGTTTTGGGCTCCTATGATACACAACTACATTTAAAGATATCCCACCTTGTGACCGGACACCTATAACCAGACCTTCATGACAATAACTACTCTGTACAAATATAGAAAACAGGTGGAGGCTATCAGGGCCATTGATCTGGAATTGATTGCATTGGGCCCCTATATACAGAGCTACATTTAAAGATATCCCACCTCGTGATCGGACACCTATAACCAGAGCTATAGCAAAAACTGTCAAAAATAGTTTTGATCACCTTCAAGGGAAAGGAAATTAGTTGTGTGGGACAGTGCATTAGAATTCCCTATATCTCCCCTATCTACTGTGCTAAAATAGAAATGTTCCGGCAAAAATAAGTTGGCTGTTTAGAGACACGTTTTACCCAATAGTCTCCATAAATCGTGAAAGGTAGGCAAACACTCATCCTCCAGGGTCTCCATCTTTTCCCTTTTGATCTACCCTCTCTACTTTAGAGTTTATAGCCCTTCCCCATTGATTTGCAACCATTTCCTTGAGTCTTCCATCACTCTTCAAGTGATTTGGAGACCTCCTCCAGGGTGTTCGCATTCCTCCTCCAGGGTTTCCAAAATCCTCCTGCAGGCTGTCTCATCCATACATCAGTATCTGGACACATTGTCTACCATTTCTAAACCATGTTATAGCATTAAATGATTCTCTATGCAGTGTTTTGACACACTGAAATATGGTACCCTTGTCTTGATTGCAGTAATTAGCCGCCATCTTGGATTTTCAGTCATCTTATTTTCAAAAGTATCACAGTTAATTAGATTAGTGCATTAGCTTTCAGAACATAATACATTCATATGGATTTATGCATATATTCCATGCTTTGATCCTAATCAGGCATAGCCACTTCTCATACATTCACATAGGCCTAGATCTTGACCAGAAGCATGAATCACCTACTATATACCTTAAAGGGCCTCTGTTTGTCACCTCAAAACCCCTAACGTTTTAAAGAATAATCAATTAAAAAAGAACCAATAATAGTAGAATCACAATTCTTTCAGTATTGTGTTGCTCTAGATCCCCTTTATCCACTAGAAAATTCAAGCTTTTTTGTGTTTTAGTCTGAACAGCATATCACATGGTTTTGAATGGGCCTGAGTAAAGCTGATGGCCATATGGGTCTATATGAGTCCAGAACATACATGCTATTAGTCTACCGTGGATGTCTGGCCAGTAAACTGTCTGAGTAAGCAAAGATCTTTCTGGTCTTGCCTTTGGCAAATAAAAGAACAATTGCCATCTTTTTGAAAAGAGTAGGGACATGCCCCGACAGCAATTTTCTCTCTCTACCCATGGATCTGATCGTTCATCTTATAAATCCACGAGATTCAAGAGATCCAATCAATCCTTTATTGGAAAGGCAGCACATAGCTGTGTATAGAATATTAGAAAAGCAGTGACTGAATATCCGATAAAACGAGAGGGAGTCCCGTGGGACTACTGTACTTATATTTATTACACGATTTCTGTGATTCTGAGTGCTTTTCCTGGATATTCCCATGCACATACCTGTCAATATTGCATGGCATGATGGATGCATCATGAGTTTTGTAAGGTGTGCGGTTATCCAAGGATAACAGGCACCCAGTGCGGTTATCGATAACATGCACACCTTACATGTCATATGTTACATGTTAAAACCTACAAAATTTTCATTGCCAGGGTAGGGGTCGAACCTGCACTCTATATATACTGATCCCAAATCCAACTCCCTATGCAGTGCGCCACAGGGACTGACAAGAAATGCTTGGTTAGAACCAGGTCTCTATAAGTCATTGATATGATACAAAGCCTGGGGAGGTCACTCACATATAACTACTATACATTAAAAGTGTGAAAATACCCTGCAGTCTGGGTTGTGACCCCCCCCCCCCCAGCTTTGTCGCTGCTGCTCCCATAACCGTGACAACTGTGGGATGCGTTCAGACCAAACCAACAGCTGCTGGGCGCCGAGGTATGTGTGTGCCGATGGTATAGTGGTTAGCGCATTGCGCTCAGGGCTGAAGCTTCTACAGGTTGGTGGGACAAGTCCTGGTCCCGGCGTACGTTTTTTTTTTCGCAGTGTGTAAACACACTATGGCTGGCTTCGAGTCCCAGGGGAGGGGAACAATTTTTGTTTTCAACTTGTATTTATTGATATTCTATTGATCATCTATTGATTAATCGTGTAATAAAATAAGAAGTTAATGGATAATCCATGAGTTATGTGTGTTAGCAAAGGATAATTACACTCGGGCTGTGCCCTCATGTAATTATCCTTTGCTAACACATATGCGTCATGAATTATCCATTAATTACTTGTTCAATGTACTGGTATGTTAAACCACTCCATCAATCACCCACTCAATAAAACGATCAATCAGTCAAAATACAGGAAAGCTCTTAGTGAACGAGCTCCTTATTAGCTGTCAATACTAGATTCACAATATAGTTTCATTATTATAAATTCAAAAGAATACACCCCTCACAAGGCAAAATTGGCAGTATCTCAAAAGGGTGGCGACGTGGTCCTTCCTGACGCTAGGCATAATAGCATATCTCTATTGAGTACCACTACCAAGCACAGTCATTTAGCGTAATCCTTACATCGATTAGCTTGCTTTCTCCATATAGCCAGCGGTCAATAACTTTTTAAGTAAAGGGCCATGTGGGTTTCCACACCGGTGTGTGAAAAGAGTTTTGACCCCCTCTCAAGAGTCATGCGAACATGCCCTATTAAACCTATTGTAATGTACATGCTTTTTCACTGAAAAGACGCAAATTGTTTTGCCCTCGCCTAGAGGGCTGGCAAAATTATGCCCCCAGTGACAGGGGTGAAAAGTCCCCACCACCCTCCTAAAAACCACTGTTTTTAAAAATGGTCACTCCCTTGACAACTTGCATTCGAGGGCAGAGCTATTGATAATTTGAACAAATGTTTGTGTATGTATGCTGCTTATACTCCTTTAACCCCAAGTTACCCCTCCCCCCTCCCGCTGACTCTCTGCGATTGTTACTCCATGAAGAGCAGGTGTAACTGTTCAATTAAGATAATCTCGTGGTGCAGAAAGAAAGGTCGAGATAAGCTAACTTGGACTAGCTAAGATTGATATTACAACATACTAAATCTCTCATTAAGACATCCCGATGTGAATCTCCCTGTGGGGTCCATTTGTATTCACCCTATGAAGCAGGTTACATCAAAATGCATTACAGGATAGTCTATTACGTGACGTCATGTACGCTAATGGCATCTGTGACGTCATGGATCCAGTGTTATGACGTCATAGTTGGCACAAGTCCTTACTAGGTCTGTAGGACTGACATAGGGGCGGCTAGTAGCCCTTTAAGAGAAGGGTCATTTCATATATACTCAGGCTGTTAAGGGCCACGCGTCAAAAACAACTCTGCTGGATCGGCATGATGCACGAATGTAACCCTGCTGAGTCACTCACCAGGGCTGCAACCATGCATCACGACCACCCTACGGGGTGTGATACACCAATGCACTATCGACCCTTCAAGGGTTAAGGAACTGTCGTCACGAACCATACAGGGATTGCCAGAATTGGGAAAAGCGTACAATATGCGGAGGATCAAATTTTGAAATAGTGTAAAATTTGACATAAGTCATATTGTGGAAAGAGTCATCCAAGCAGAGGAATATCTACAGAAGAGGCATACTCATAGATTATATGGATGACCCCTTCTGTCTGCCTGATCAGATTTTCTGCACTTGGATGCATCATGTCACGCTGCCATCAATACACTTTCCCGGCAGATGCACATATAATTATATAGGCCTAAATCGGGTACGGTAAAATCATTTAGGAGACTAAAATAGCTTTTGGGATTTCTCAATCCTTAGCCCGGAACACTACATGTATATGTGATACTGGGTCGGGTCCAGGATTTTGAAAAAGGGGGGGGGGCGCCCCTCATTTAGCCCCTAATTTTGGATTCAGCAGGATTTTTTGGTATAGGTGGCCCCTTGTTTCCATTTGATATCACTCTGATAAAGATTCCTGACATCTCCATAAACCCCCTTATCTTACATAGGACTCAGTACTGAACACGAAAGGTAGCCTACTTTTAAGGGGGGGGGGTAGAGGGGGGTGGCTTGCACTATAGGACACTATAGGACATATCCTAGGGAACCTATACTATTCTTGCTGTAGTGGCCCTCATAAGCACACGGACACTCATTGATTTCAATTCCTCTGGCGCTTATACGAGACAGGCACTAATTTGACTACTGTCTTTAGTGATTAAAATTAATATCAATACCTTTATACCTCCGGCACCTATTCGAGACCGGCACTTATTCAAAACCCTGGCCTTTAAACAGGCCATCAGGGTATAGGAAATTTGGTTAATTTAAAATACAGTATCACTTCCTCTCATTGGAAGCCTATCTACCCACTTTGGCATGTGGCAGCATTAATCAGATGTACATACACCCTTAAAACACCCAGCCCTTATATCAGTAGTCATAACAACTAACCCCATTATCTATACGGCACATGGCTATTGTATTATTGACCAATGGGAGGCATCCCTGGCATATACTGCGGAGTCGGGGGCTGAAGGTGTTAGTCATAGTGCCGTCGGGGTCTAATGGCGGCCCCCAGCTGATAATGGCTATGTGAGCTATAGCAATAAATCCGAAAATAAAACCCAAACACCACACCAGTTCTTCATGTGGGGATTCTGGGGTTAGAGGTCAAGGCCACATGGCCAATGTCAGCCCGCCGCCTGTGATCTGTCGGCCATCTTGATTGGTTGAAGTACTTCCGGGTTAGTCAATCAGTGACGCTCGGGGAGTTAGGTCATGTGACCGGAAATCAGTTCATCCACCTTATAGGCATGTCCGCTGATTGGGCGGCCATAACATACTGGTGGAGGTATGGTAGTTGGGCATTCATCTACCAACCTCTGCTATGGACTTACAAGTCTTAGTCGGCAACATAGCCATTTTGCATGAGAGGTCCAATATAAAACCATAAAGATGGAAAAAGTCAAAAGATCTCTTCCAGCCCCTGATAAAACCAAGTAGCCCTTCCATCAGGATCCTTACCTCGTTTCAAATGGAATCCACAAGAACTGATAAGGTAGCATCAGGAGGCTTACCTAGTGGTGAAATGAATTAAGCAAAGACTGCATATCATCAAGGTGCTTACCAAGGGGCTTGCCCTAGCAAAGAACCTTTAAGGTAAGAGTTGGCACTGGTCCAGCTACAGACCCATATGAAATCTTTGTTTGTTAAAATAGCCCCGTTATAACCAACTATCAGCGACCATTAGTGGGGAACGTTCCACAAATGGGGTGTAAAAAATAGACAAACCATACTGTGAGTTCGCGAGGAGGTGTGTCATCAAAAACGGATCGTGTGGAGTATTATCATCAAAAAGAGAAGTCAACAATGTCACCCTATATCCTATATGCTTTGTGTTTATGGAAAAAAGAACAATGACCCCTCTTTGGGTGGCCCAAGCAGGAGCCTGGCCTCTAAAGCTTTTTGATGTTGTGGTCCGATCACCAGAGGCCAAGAGTCCACTGGTTTTGTTCTAGCAAAATGTTTCAGAAGGCCTAATACATGCAACAGTTGCATATACTACAGACACTCCAGCAAAGCATGTGGATTATCTGTGCTGTACTGCACACAAATCCAATCCAGACCTCCACTAGCACATATGGGGTGGGGTGGGGCCTATAGTGCCTGTATTATGGTGGGTGGGGTATGGGGTTTAAGTCCCCTACTGTGGGTACTCCTGGTTATCTCTATGTAACTGCCCAGCTCTACCCACCTCCCAGGGGTCTGTATCAGCCTCCCTTTCATCTCCACTCTCCCAGCAGAGGCAGGCTGGGACTGGAATCATATCTCACTCTCCCACTATAGGCATACAGCGATTGACCTCTCCCATCAGAGGGATGTAGGATAAGGCCCTGGACTGCATGGGACCCATAAAGAACGCCCTATAATAAGACATAATACTGATATGTTTAGGGAAGCAGCACATGATACATTTAACTATATCTATGTATAATGATTCCGAAAATATATTTCAGCAATAGGAGCTCCCTAAATGAAACGTTTCTCTAATCATCTCTACATTAAAATGACCTAAACTACAAATTCCATTATCACCTACGTGAAGTGATTTGCTTCATAAAATCTCTCAAAGATTATGAAGGACTGGTTGCCCCCACAAAATAATCATGCTCTCAATAGGTAAGTATTGATAATACAGCTCGAAGGGTATCGATTGCTATTCATATACAACTCGGAAAAGAGGTCCGCAGTTCCAATCATTGCTAAACACAACATTATAAATGCCTGTCTATCTCAAAGTATGCCTCTGTAGTGTCTGTTATAGAGGAACCATTGCCTCTGTTACAATATTGGGCGTGGTTTCTACCTTATTCACACAATAGACTGGATCACCATCACTGCCCTTGAAAGGACCTTGTTACTGCATGATAGGAGTTCGTGTCCGATGTGGGCTTATTCAGATATTACTTGGAGATTTGATAGCTCTTGCTTTAGAGGGAGAGGGCTAGCAGAGGTAGACTGTTTGACCCCCCCCCAGGTGGAGATGAGGGTAAATTATCTGAGCTTTATCTATACCTCATTATAAGACCATTGAGATGGGAGGGTGTACCCTGCTGTGAGCAATATAACCTTTCTTGAAGTCTGCATTTATCATAGGGAAAGATACTATGAACCAATCCAGGACCTTGATAGTGGGGTTGTGCGAGGGTCATATCTCAAAGGCTCATATCTGAAGTGGGAAGGTCCATGAGAGAGGGCTGGATATATCTCATTATATAGACATTATGATATGGGGCATGCATCATTTTACCAGGAATGTTGGTATGCTAGATATCCCAATAGCAGAGATATGCTGGTGCAAGAAGGTATCTGAGGATTTCCTCCACTGTGAGTCGAGGCACAGCCATTAATATAATAGCACTGCAGTTTCTCCTGGTTCGCACTTCCTACAGGTAATAAGCAAAGATAGAAGTAATGATTTCACAAAAGCAAGGGACATGATATTAAGAATACAGAAAGTCCATAAAAATTATGAATTGCAAGGCTAGCAAGATTTAAGTTTTGAGTGTCTGAAGAAGAAATAGACCAGTGGATTACAGAAAAATCGGGCAAATCGAATTACAGAGATGTATACAAGAATTGGATTTTTGCAGAAAGAATGGTACGAATAGAAGTGAGAACGTATGAACCATGCTTTCTGTATACAGCCAAATTAGGACGTTATGAGCATTTAGATAGGATGGTCTGAAGAATTTAGGGCGGCCTACCTGCATTTAAATAGCTGTTTACACCAATTAACTATCATAAATATCACCAGGAAAACTAACTAGGCCTAGAATGAATTCTATTGTGATAAATCCGTTTGGGTGGGTGCATGCAGCCATCTTAGCTCCTATCTCACAACAAGTAACTGATCTTACATCCACCTTCAGGCGGGATGCAGACATTGCCGCATGCCCATCCCGATATAGCCTTATGGTGGTACTAATGGTAGGGGATGGGAGGAATTGGATACAGACTTCCCAGAATTACAGGCATTTACAGTTCTAACTATCACTATAACTTAGAAAAACAGCTCCCAGGCTTGGATTAAAGTGAATAATGGGCTGAGTACGCAACCAGCAGCCTAAAGTGGAACCCTGGAGACGCTCTGTTTGGAACTGGCAGCCATTTTGTATTTTTCCTCATTTCTGATTTAGATCACTCAGATATGGTACCTCTATTCCTCAGTGTAACATTTAAAATAAAGAAACAGTTCATTGGTGATAAGTGTCTCCTTCGGTAGTCTGATGGGTGCCTTGATAATTGTGAGCTTCCTCTGAGAAGGTAAGGGAGAGTCTTAAGGTGGCGTCCATTTAGCTTCCCCTTTTCTAATCGAGATGCCTCTTAGCACAACCTCTAACATTGATAAATAAGTTATGGCAAAACCCCTACTAAGCTGATCGGTGCCTTGATAATTGCCAGTCCCCCGCTGGGAGTTTAGTACGCCTGGGACAAACCTATTATTTCAGGGACTACTTGCACTACGGGGGCGCAGTTAAGATTCTTGGAAGGACCTACCAAAGGGCCACCTACCAAGGCATCTATCATGCACTAGAACAGTGTCGAGTGTGAGAGATTATAGGGTTCTTAAACCAGAACATTCCAGTGTAAGAAATTATAGCGTCCTCTAATAGCTAAACAATCATTTCCTCCCCGTAGTCTACGTGGTGTCATGTGAATAAACCTATATCTGAGACCAAACTATGAATACATGTTACAGATTTCCTTTAATCCTCAAACTTCGAGGACTCATAATTTAAGATATCCCATGAGTGAGGAGGAGGACAAAACCATTATTTCATTAAGGGATCACCAGAGGCTGTCCCAATCAAGCCACTGCCTTCAAGCCTTGATCGCAATATGAGACACATAAGATAATAGTCTGTAACAGGTCCTTACACTCTGTGGCGAAAACAAGTGACGCTTTGAGTCCAAGCTGGCCCCAGTTCACACCACCAAAGCAGTTGAATTGAGATTGTCTCATGATGTAACAACTTAGACATAATTACAGACCTTCCACAGACGGCCTTCAGTCCGGAAAGGACTAAAGACAAGGAGACAACCAATGAGAACAAGTTGCAAAGGTCACGTGATGAGTCCCTGCGTAGGCACAGTGCCTGTCCATGTGCAGGGTTATATGGTTATTTTGTTGTTACCTTGGGATTTTGCTGTGGCATATAGGGACCATCATTCTCCCAGCTCCACTAACCTTTGACCCTTCAGCGCCTTTTTTCTTTTTTCCTAATCCTGTATCCTTTGCTCCTTATTACTCCCGGCCCCATATTCCTTCTTTTTCTTCAAAATGATCAGTTTGAAATTAACCATTAAATTCAGAAAAGAATTCCTATTATTTTGAGGCCTTGTTCAGAACCCCTCACTCCAGTCATAAAGGAAAACCATTAAATCCGGAAAAGAATTCCTATTATTTTGAGGCCTTGTTCAGAAACCCTCACTCCAGTCATTAATTGTCTTCTTAAAGTTTCCAATTCATTAAAACTAAATTATCAGTAAATCCCTTTTAAGTTGATGGATTGCAATTCACCCACGAGGCCTCTACTGCTGACATATAACGCCATTGCCAGGAGTTGCCTGTGGTTCCGAATTGCAGCCTCTGAGTATAGCCTAAAGAGCATAATAGTAGAATATTAAGTGTCTTTGTCTGGATTTCCTTCCTTCTGAAAAGAGGATAGGGCTTATCCAATGTGACTAGGTATACAATGCTGTTGGGTGCATCCCAATTCCTGGTGGCACTATCTGGCGGTGATGAGTTCTAGTTGTGATGAGTATACACAGGGTACAGTTACTGTTGGTACCTAAGGGACCAGATACACATTACTCATCTTGTACAAGGCAGCGGGCCGTGCAATCAGCCACTGTGGCGTCACATATGGACATGTGACTACATCCCTAGGGTATCCATGACAACCACTTCTACTGTATATACTGAAATGGAACTAGACACCACACCATGCTGTTCTATGACAACCGATCTATGACTCGTCCCTTGACGTACGTACTGGTAAATATAGAAATACCTTTTGCAGGTATTAAACGTACTGGTAAATATAGAAATACCTTTTGCAGGTATTAAACAATATGGGTTATAAGTATCAAGTTGGAATATTTTCCTTCTCTCATGAAAGCAAAGTTTACCTCATCCTGTTTGGTTGAACACGATAAAAGGGTCAAATACATGCACCCCTACATGCACCCCTCACTTCTCTCTATTAAAGTACATTCATTTACCTACCACTTCTCTCTGTTAAAGTACATTCATTTACCTACCACTTCTCTCTATCAAAGTACATTCATTTACCTACCACTTCTCTCTATCAAAGTACATTCATTTACCTACCACTTCTCTCTATTAAAGTACATTCATTTACCTACCACTTCTCTCTATTAAAGTACATTCATTTACCTACCACTTCTCTCTATTAAAGTACATTCATTTACCTACCACTTCTATCTATTTAAGTACATTCATTTACCTACCACTTCTCTCTATTTAAGTACATTCATTTACCTACCACTTCTCTCTATTTAAATACATTCATTTACTACCAATTCTCTCTATTAAAGTACATTCATTTACCTACCACTTCTCTCTGTTTAAGTACATCCATTTACCTACCACTTCTCTCTATTTAAGTACATTCATTTACCTACCACTTCTCTATCATACTTCTACAATGATTATTTCTTGAAAAAGAAATCTGAGTCTTAGACATACTTTGTGAACTTTTGATAAATCGTCATTAGTATTGTGGTGGCCACACACACATGGTTTCCTGCAACTTCCTTGAGAGATCACATCATATTTTCCCTGAACACTGGCAAAACTCAGAATGGAATCCAAATATTTCAGTTTTAAAAGCCGTGCTTAATACTGTAGTGAAGTTTTGACACCACTGACACTAAATTGACTTCCTATTTAGGGGAAAGTTGCCCAATTTGGACCCCCTAAGAAATTTTTCCTGTCCAGTGATTATTTCTATAAATCTGAATATTCATACACTTTGTGAGGGTATCTTATAGCTTTCTGGTGATAGCATAAAAATCTAGGAATTTGAATTTCTCTAGTCAGGGTGTGCAATTAAAAATCATAGCCTAATGGTCCAATTCAGGCAACCAGGTGCCTAAATTGGACCAGTTGGTATCCTAAATTGGACCTATATGCATTATTGTTCTCTATTTCCTTATACTTTCATTATATTGAAACATAATTTTCATCAATATCATGTGAATTTGCTCCGTACTGGAGTATGAAAAACGTTACACTTTGGCCAAATTTAGAAAACTCGCCTAGGGCCCCCTCTGAGTGATCCAATTTAGGCAACTAAATTGGATCCAATATTTCAACTATAGTCCAATTTAGGCAACCCAAGCTGGTCCAAATTAGGCGTCTTTCTCATTGATAGTTTGTTTTCTAAAACATGACAATGGTTTTAATCAAATTTCACTTTAGTCTAAAAGTATAATATGACATCTAAAAATCTGAAAGGATTTTGAACAAAAAAATAATGTTGCCTAGCAACCAGGAGGGCTTAAGTAAGCAGTGTTGCAAATAAGATCAAGACGTCCAAAAGCCATTTTTCACAGAAAATGTCCATAAAATTACAAAAAAAAAAAAAATTAAGTTTTTTGCAAGTTATTAAGAACTTTAGTAATATTGACTAAAAAATGGTATCATTGGAACCTAGTTCCTATTACTGCCACTAGGGGAAATAAGGGTGGTCCAATTTAGGAGCCGGTCCAAACTAGGCAACTTTCCCCTATGTGTTCCTAATCTGGCTGTATAGTATGTATTTCCTGAATATCATTTTATTTGGGCATCATTATCCTTTCTCAATTCCTTTTGTACATTATTCTTGAAAACCTATGATTATCAGTTCCCAGATTGTGAAGACGGTGTAATTATAAAACTGATTATCTAGGTTATTTCAACTGATATTCAGGTATGTCATAATCGTATTTTCAATGGGTGGAATTCAATTTTTCATTCTCTCATTTAACCATAAATCGAACAAAATACTGAATTTGAGCAAAATGATAAATGAGAATCTGCAGAATAGGCAGAACGGAAAGTATGGTCTAGGGCAACACCTTGGTTCAATTTCAAAATCACAGAGATATGGAAATATTGGCCTTGTTTCCATGTTCTTGAAGATGCTAGCAAGAAAGGATCAAGGCCATTGGCTTCTCAAAAGACCATTCACTGTGTTCCACAGTAAAGAGATAGACACAGAGTATAGGCAGGATAGGCAGTCTAAACACGGGGTGTGTGTCTCCAGATGGGATCTGCCCCCATTGCCGCTCACAGCGCCCTGTCCCCCCTGGTGGCGTATATACACACTACTTCCGGTCCCTGTGGAGCTGTAGACGGGAACGAGGCTGGGAGACCACGTGACTAACAATGGGGATACGGGGGGACTGGGGGATTCTGGGAGTTAGGGAACCAGCCAAAGGTGTAACGCTGGAAGGGCCATCACTGAAAATATAGACTTCTATATGAAGGTGATCACTATTGATGAGTTGAGGTGATCTTTCCCTATTGATCACCTAAGATAATCATGATGATCATCTAAGGTCATCACTTTTGTGCCACCAGGGGGCCCTAGTATACAACAATTCAATATAATTATGCAATACTCACTATGTAAGCTCTATTGATTTTGTATCTACAATCCTCCTAATCATCAGTGTTTATAAGATGTATAATATCATCACACTGGAATGTTAATTGGTGAAAAATGTTATTTGGTAAAAGCTATCAAGGGCAACAGCATGTTTATTAATTGACACCTCTTTTGTCACTCAAACCATATAATAGTCATAACAATGGGGACTAGCTAATATTCCTTATGCAAACACCTACATGTATGCCTCATCAGGGCATAAGGCAGCTGCAAGTGCTTGTAATAAATGACTGGTTGTGGGGAGGCAAGGGGCTAATTATGCAAATCTAAGTAAAAATCTTAATTAATGACAAATTTATCATGCACTTGTAAACTCCCTTCTGATCAGGTCAGACAGGTACTCTGTAGTGATCACATTGGGTGATCACATGTGATCACCCTAAAGATCACGGGGTACTTACCCATGACATCATCAACAAGATAAGAAAAGGTGATCACTACAGAGTACCTTTTTAAGCCTTATATTTTCAGTGCATGTCATTGAAATGACTTGACATACGGAGCGTTTTGAGTCAACGTTATTGTTATGGGCATAATAGTGTCTGACGTGGCTGTACTCACTCACTTACTTGTGTAATGTGGTTTTCTCGCCATGAATATGACCTTAGCTGTCGAAATGGCGTTGAACATCTATCACGCACTCTCACTCACTCACCTTTGTGGGCGGCCAGAGGCAAAACATATGTTAAAAGAAATCCCAAAAATCATCCTGAAATACCCCTGGAAAATACCCAGCGGCCAGATGCAAAAAAAAAAAGCCATGTAAAGAAGTCACGTTTTGGGCATCTTATAAGCACCTACCCTGTAAAAACACGCCAACATCATGAAATCAGCAACTAGCACAATGCATGCTACCGTAATACCTCGTGTATAGGGCGCACCATGCATGAGTACACCCCAGATTATGATGCACACCTTGGAGGGGGGTGGATGGTCCTCCATGTCACATGTCGATTTTAAGAAATGCTTATGTCACATAAATTGTCATGTCCCCTGTCACCTCTAAGAACCTCTTACGTCCCTTGTTGAATTTAAGAAAGGACATATGTCATGTCACTAATGTTTCACCTCATGTCACTAAAGCCCGTGTCACATGTCGATTTTAAGAAATGGCCATGTCACCATGTCAAATTTAGTGGTCCACACCCATACCTGCATTCGAAGAGATGTGTTACGACACATATTGGGCTAGATATTGGATAGTTTAGTACTATTCTGAAGAATATGGTCTGCTGATCTGGTAAAGGGAGTTCATCTATATGAAACCGATTACAAATACTGTTCACTGTAGCCACCTTCCTTGGAAAGGATTGGAAACCCTGGATCTTTTCTTCTCATTTGACCCTTCTCCCTAACTCCTTACAATATGTGACATGTACTGGGAATAGGGACCTTAAAGCACCCTGCACTAAGGGCCTTTTTCGCAGATCGTGTCGTCATTATGGTAGGCTTCCCTAGCCCACTTAAAAGGGTCTATAACCTCTTTCCTATCCCCTCAGATGTGTGTGGTGCACATAATTATGCACGGGCACCGAAACATTCCTCTGTGAAATTGGGTAATGTACTTATTGCCATAAATATTACCTTAGCTGTCGAAATAGCGTTAAACAAACATTACTCACTCTCACTCATAACATATGAAGTTTTTCTCTTGTGAATATCACTTATTCTGGAGGCCGGACGAAGGTCAAGTACCATTTTCTTTGCAACAATAACTTTCAAGAAACATATAGTTAGCATGGAATTGCACAGTTTTAAGATCATATTAATAATAATTGAAATGTACTCACGTGTAAGTTGCGAGCCACCATTTCCCGGTATGCCATCATAAACCCGTAAAATCCCGGCTTTACATTCCCGGGTCTCTGGTATGCTTATATTATTAATGACGACCTGCACCGTCTTGTGTGGGGGCGCCACTATCGTGAATTTACATGAGAATTGTTTGTGGAGGTTAAGATGACGCGATAAGGCCACGTGACCGGCGCCATTTGTAATCGGTTTGAGTGTGAATGAATCGCTGCTGCACGACGCCTTGGGGGAAATACACTTGCACGACTCATCCACGTAATCTGCCAATGGAGAAAACAAAGAAATACTGGCTAGCAATTGCATGAATTGGTAAAATACTGTAGGGAAATCACTCTCAATGCCCTAATGTCTAAAACGTATTGTAATTAATCATTTTCTGCTTCATTGTATTGGCTTCATCAAACAGTTAAAAATCTACATCGAAGTTGGAGTTGAACTTGAAGGCATAATTTATATGCTTAATCTGCAAGATTAAACACCTTAATTAAGACATATCTAGGTAGCGACTTCTCTCGGTATCATTAGGATATTATGCAGAAAATAAACTCCATCCAACATCAATTTACCATGTTCACTGGTCTCATTACCTCCATGAATTCTCGTTATTTGTGTGAATATGCATGCAGTCCTGATAAAATTGACCATTTAAGTACCACATAGTACATTCATGCACCATACCCATTTGTGGGAATGATGCATGAATGCCGTCTATAGCCAAAGATGCACTCATGTTTCATGGCGGCAGGGCTATATAATTGCACCCCTGGAGGGTCGGCATGAAGCACCAATGCACTGATGGGGAGTCTATTCACCAGCACTGCATTGGTGCATCATGACAACAAAGGAGCATGGACCTACATATATCATACCGTATTTAAAGGGTTAATAGGCTAGTCTGAGGGCAGTAATAACATTAGGCTGGTACCTCCCGTCTTCTCCTTCCCATAAATCTCCAAGTCCCATTCGGCTGATGATTCAGCATTTTGGGCAGATCGTTCAGGTAATAAAGACGACAATCAAACAACACAAATCCATAAACTTGTACATGAAATAAGTTTTCCCCTAGATTAATTTAAACAACAGAATTGGTTATTGCTACACAGAGCGTGCATCATAATCTCACAGATTTTTGAAGTTCATCTAAATGCTTTCCTTTTTCACCATTCAGTCAAGTCATGATTCTATTACCCAGGGTGAGAATTGTCAGACAGAGCTGAGAATAATTGCCCATGAATATTCAGTTGATACCTAACATGCATAACGGGTTGTCTTGCACGCCTTGTGCGGGCTGGCATGCAAACGGTGTTCAGCTTGAACATGACATTGTGTAGAGTTTTTACAGTAGATTTCTGATAAATATATTGACAAAAGATAGGGCATATTGATGTCTGCGTGGACAGGATGGGACATCTCCATAAAAGACATGTTTTTGAACCCTCACACTGTTCTTGTAGAATGTTTTGAAGATGGTCTTTAGAACAATCTACAATCAAGTCCTTTCCCTTTGTATATGTCTACTACTTGTATTTCAAAGTCTTTCTTCTGGCACTACTTCCTTTCTATGTCTGCCCCTTTCTATCTGTATTTGCATCTGTATCAATGTGCATGTTTCTATCTGCCTAGTTCCTCTCATCATCCATCTCTACCTGCCCTTTAATCTTAAATCATTATATTTCTACCAATGTGTCTGTCTTATCTGTATCTATAAATCTATTGATATCTCCATTGGTCCCTTTGCATCTTCCATTTGCCTCTATTTGTATAAGACTGTCTATCTATCTGAATTTACTCCCTGTCTTCATAGGTATCAGAACTGACAAGGGGCGGGGTTATCCTTTCCATCTCCCACCTCTGTAGATGGATGGCATACTGAGTATACCTCAGTATAACTGCCCACTTCAACACGCATCACGTCACCCCCAACCATGAACCATGACATATCATCTCCCCCACCATAAACTAACCATTCACTTGCATACTTAAATGAATGCTCAGAATTTTCTCCTCTCTCTGAACATCCCTAGTGCCTGCTACTATCTCAGGCTATCTTTGCGTCAGGAGTGATCAGATGGAGGGAGGAAAGGGGGAAAAGAGGTACTACCAAAACAAGAATGACTTGAGTAAGAAAAAGCTCCAGTTTGGGTATAGTGTGATTCATACTTGATATTTTTGTACCCCCAAACTTGATACACTCTCACATTTGCAAAGGCCTACATATATGTTCCCAATCGATCGGCTAACATGCAACTCAATGCGGATTTGGCAAGAAAACTGGCTGGTACAGAGATTTTGAGTGAACAAGAATCAGATTTCTGTTTGGAGAGTGCTATTACTCATCCAGCCGCCAGATGGCAGGTCTCTAGGGGCGTCCTCCGTGAGCACTGCAGAGAACTAGAGGAACGCCGCTAAATACTCACCGACAACTATAATGGGCGCCATCTTTCAAGGGGGATGGAGCTTTCCGGGTCTCCCTGTTATCGTCCAGATAGACAGGAACATTCCCTGATAGTGTGATGTTGGTAGGGGAGATTTGGGCCTGTAGGATTGGGGAGGGGGGCGATATTATAAGAATTCTCTTAATAAGGAATTATTTAGGTGTAAAATGGCAATAAATCCAATTGGTAGGGAAATAAAAAGAATACAGTAAATAAATCAACACGCTACATAGTGGTGAAGTAAAACATAAAAATGAATAAGAAAGAAAGAAATATACAAAGAAGAAAAATAAGCAGACAAAATAACTAGGGAAAAGGTAGAGAATGTACAGATGACAACCGACTAACAAAGACCCACTGACAGAAAAATTGCCAGCAGCAATTCCTTTACTTTTCAAGTGGAAAGTGGACTCTCCTTCAGGGTTCATGTCAATGTCAACTCCAGAGTTTGCAGGCATTTGCTGACCCCTGAATCTCACACACACCTGCAGAAGACATTAGCCCTATATTTGCAGAGTCTGAAATTCCTCTCTATACATAACCTGCCTATTATAGCCCCACCTCTACTCCCAAACCTTGCTGGGCAGACACCCCCATGGCTGCCCCCTTGGCTGCCCAAGCTGCATGCTGTAGGTGACAGGTAATAGATTACCAGTCAGCACAGGACGGCTGCCTCTACTGACCTGACTAACAAGGGGCGTGTTTCACCCTCCCAACAGAACCCCTCCATGGCTCACACACTGCCCTCACACACCTCTAGCCTTCAGCTTCCTCCTGCTTAGCTATACATGACCAGTGATGACTAGAGGAGTGGCCGCCTATTCTTCTTACAAGATTGTCTGTGATTTGTCTGGGGTGGGGTTAAAGGGCGTTATGAAATAATGTGGGCTTCCCTAGCCCACTTAAAAGGGCCTATTTCTCCACTTTCCTATCCCCTCAGGCTTCCCTTGCCCACTTAAAAGGGTCTATATCTCCTCTTTCCTATCCCCTATGGGCGGGCACTGACACATTTCTATGTGAAATTGTTTAATGTAGTTCTTGCCATGAATATGACCTTAGCTGTCGAAATGGCGTTAAACATCTATTACTCACTCACTCACTATGAAATAATGAACTACTTTTCAGGGTAACGTCGTCCACTTGACGGACCTGAAAGACTGGATTTGAATCAGTATAGCATTGCAGTCTATCAACTGTGCCATGGGTCCCTGGTGGGAGAAACGGGAACTACTAATGGTAGGCCTTAACATGACCTACAGAAGATAATTTGTTTGCCCCACTTAGCTTTGTCACAGCTCTTTGATTCTAAAAGCATCAGAAAGCACTTGATTTGTAGTTTCTGACTGTCCTTATTTCATCATGATATCAAAAGTGGATATTTTTGAGAAAAGGCTGAATTATAGCTTCATATATCTATCAGAATGACCAATCCGAGGTAATTTTCCCCCAACTTAGCTTTGTCACAGCTCTTTGATTTAAAAAGCATCAGAAAGCCTTTGATTTGTAGTTTCTGACTGGCCCTATTTCATCATGATATCAAAAGTGGATATTTTTGAGAAAAGGTTCTGATTTTGAAGATTATTTTTGAAAATTGCCAAAAAGTGTCCCCCTCCTAAAAATATTTCTTCTTGTGATTTCCATAGAAAATCACTTGGGCCACTTAGATGAAGAACATGGCTATCCAAATCCTTTTGAATTATGGATCTATCACAATTCTAAGTGACAAAAGAAAATTATCTCCTGACTGCCACTTCGGACTGAGTTGGGGGCTGAATTAGTTCTATATTTCTATCAGAATGACAAATCTGAGATAATTTCTTTTCCCAACTTAGCTATGTCACAGCTCTTTTATTTAAAAAGCACCAAAAAGCCCTTGGTTTTTTAGGTCCTGACTGACCTTATTTCATCATGATATCAAAGGTGGTTAATTTTGAGAAAAGGCTCCGATTTTGAAGTTGTCTTTTTTTTTTTTAAATTGCCAAAAAATTGACCCCCTCCAGTCAGTCGTCAGTCGTTTCTGAAACCTCCCCAGTCGGGAGGGTGATGTGGGCATGGGCAGTGGGGCTCTAAACATATGTGTCATAAAAAATAAGAGAGAAATTTATCAAAATCACAAAATCATTGAAAGATTAGATGGAAAATGATTGTCTAAGAACTTCTTCCGACTGACCACTGACTGCCTCCTAGAAAATCTTCTTCTCATGATTTCCATCGGAAATCACTTGGGTCACTTAGATGAAGAAAATAACTATCCAAATCCTTTTGAATCATGGATCTATGAAGATTTTAAGGGACAGAAGAAAATCTCCTAAGGGCCAATGACTGCAAGATTTGTAGGAAGCTTCCATAGTTACCCACCAGGGGGCACCACACTCACTTCTCTCTCTTTTACAGATATACTCTTTTTATTATATAGATAACCTATCTGTGCATTACCATAATGCTTAAGTATAGTTATAGCTACATAAATTACATATTATTTGTAAGAATAAGTTATGAATAAATAGAATATAAGATGTTTAACATACTGGCTCTGTGCTGCCACCTAGTGACACATTAGGATTTCCATTGCCATCTAGTGGCTAATTGTGAAAACACACCCATGGCACACCTCTCCCAGAGAAGGCCTTTCTCTCATATCCAGTGTTTCAGGTCCGTGTTTCAGGTCCGTGATAAATTATCAATGATTGATTAATGGACAGTGGTTTCTTTTCACTAGTCTTCATCTGCTACCTCCCCTCCCATGTCATGAAGAAAAGAAAGCTACCCTCTCCATTGAAATGGCAGACTGCACCTTTTATTTACTAATCTACTGAATCTGTGACCTATCCCTCTCAGTCCACCCCTCCCAATACAGGCTGCACTCATGTCACCTTTCATTTCGCACTTTCATTAGGTGTCTACCACGCTTTTTGTCTCCGTGGAATATTTTACTGTTCCTTAGAACTCCATTTTCTACTGCCAAATATACATTATTCATGTCGCCCTGAAACCTCATTCATAACATTCCCAGTCCTTGCAAAGCTCTGCCTGTCTGCCTTCCCTAATGTAGGACCAAATAGACAACAGAGAACCAACATGACACAGGGTATGTGCTACATTGGCGGCCTGTGACAGGTCACTGGTCTCCTTCATCAGATATGCAAAACAACCAGTTGTATGGGTGTAGATATTGGCCTTTACAAAGTGAAGTAACTTTCAGTTGTCAGGTTCTTTAAGCTATCAACCCTAGCTTTTACTACACATGTTTTCTGACTAACAGCTCAGATTATAAAGTGATAACCCTCCCTGAGGTGACGCTCTGATGTCAAACTCAAGTTGGGTCTGACCGCCGAAGGGCGGGCTTGTGCAGGAGAGGTAAATAACAGCTACATACAGTTGTACATGACTACTCACCAAGAACTAATAATCTCCAACCTTTCATCTCATCCTCACCTATTTGTCTCACCTGACAGTCATTTTTTCTCCTTTCCCTCACAAAGTCACACCACTTACCCCTACTTTGCCTATACATCCATAACCTTCATTCAGTGACCTGTCACAGGCCGCTAATGTAGCACATGCCCTGTGTCATGTTGGTTCTCTGTTGTCTATTTGGTCCTCCTGTCAGTGTGTGTACAGGCTTCATAACACCCTCTATACTTCATTTACTACTAGCTGGCGTAACAAGGTTTCTCCCTTTATCAGCATAGCAGGATTCTAATAACTATGTCTCGGTCAGCTGCTGGCTATTGCTATCGTGACCTGCTCGTTGGGGGGTACATGTATTATAGTTACACATTTATTTTCTAAATACACGTGAGAGATTTGTCATAGGTGTAGGCTCCCTACCGTCGGACATTTTACAAAATGTGAATTGCCTGTCCTATTCCACCTGTAGTGCCCTTTTTGGCAGGCCTACAGATGAGAAATGAAGTATAGATATTTGCCCCTTGTACATGTCTACCCAACTCACCCTTAGTGCCCTTTTTGTACTGCCTTCACGTGGGAAATGAAGTACATTGTATAATTGTAGCTAGCCCTCCTGCATATGTCTGCCCCATCTATAGTCTCCCGCTGCCTTCAGGTGGGAGATGGAGTATAGCTACAGAGATCCTGTATATAACTGCCCTACCCACTTGTAGTGTTCTGCTGTCTCCAGGTGGGAGATGGAGTATAGCTATAAGGGACCTGTACATAACTGCCCTACCCACTTATAGTGTTCTGCTGTCTCCAAGTGGGAGATGGAGTATAGCTACAATGGACCTGTACATAACTGCCTTACCCACCTGTAGTGTCCTGCTGCCTTCAGTTGGGAGATGGAGTATAGCTACAGCTCTCCTGCACATGCCTGCCCCATCCATGTACCTGTTGTGCCCTGCTGCCCAAGGGTCATGGCATGCTGCAGTAACTCACTCAGGTAATTTGGGAGGGGTGCAGATGTGTGTATATGTTAGGGTGGTGAAGTATCCCAGGTGCTAAGTTAGGTCGATACCATGGTGATGCTACACATCTTACATCTTCCTAAAGAACTATGCACTTCTAGAATGGCAGAGTAATACCAGAAACTGAAATGAAACTGCATACCTAACCTCAGTCATAGAGATATTGAAAATTAGTTTCACTGCAGGCTAGCTCAAAGGGGAGCTGTCAGCTCACATCAGGGAAAGCAGCCCTGCGGACAAAAATCACGTGCGTGAAGCCCACAGCACTGACAAAATCTTTGCCTTAATGCTATGGGAATATGATGAGTGTTTGGGCCACAGGCAGCTGATGGCAATCAGGGCACTGCTACATGCAGCTGATGGCAGCAACCCTCGTTTTGGAGTCCAATTAGGTCATGAGGTCATGACGTCACATGCAGCAATGGCAGACGGCTGTCATAATAATCATACTCCAAGCTCTAAGGGAGTGGTCATTTATTATCAACAGGGGGGGGGGGGGGGTGGTGGGTTTGAGGGGGGGCGTAAAAAATTCTCGAGGGGGGGGCTAAAAAAATTTGACCCCTCTTGAGGGGGGGCTAAAAAAATTTACCCTCTTTTTAGCAAAAAAGCCAGCGCGCTACTATAGATCGCGGAGGCGCGGGGGGCGCAAAATTTTTTTACTGCCATCGAGGGGGGAGCGTAAAAAATGTTCGCGCATCCGCGCGAAAACCCACCCCCCCCCCCTGTTGATAAATAATGACCACTCCCTAATAGAGCTAGAGGGCCGGGTAGGGCTAAGGATACTGTCCCTAAGCCGTCCGTCAGTGACTGACGGCTCGTTACTAAGTGTCCGTAGGGGACGGAGAAGGGGGATGTTGTAGGGAATCTTCAGGTGCTGTTCTATAAAAGATGGGCTGTAGTTCTTTTGCATCTATACCTTCAAATAGCCATGTTTCCCTCTCCCCCTTTGGAGTCGCTGCATTTCAAATGAATCTTATTATGTATTTAAAGATGGCTGCCTACATAGAAAGGCTTCTTACATGCTATTGTTTTATATATACTACACCTGTGGGCACAGCCACATCTATGAGGACAAATATAGTAGTGCCCTCACCAGGCAGCCAAAAGAACTGACTAGGGGGTCAGTGCACTCTCCCACCCAACACTGCTCAGGTAATGACTCTCTAACACAACACCATTACTATCCTAACAAACAAGCTACCTTCTTGTCAGGCCTCACCGTCTGCCCTATAGAGAGAACACCATCGATCTTCTAAAGCAACTAGTCTCTAAGCACAGGCCTTGGTTGAGCCTGTATATATTCATTATGTCGGACTTTGTGCTTGGGGAGTGAGTAAGGGGCACATTGGTAAATGAAGAGGGCAAGGAGCATGCAAAGGGCGATAATTGGTGCATCTAGGAAGTGGGGCCTGATGGTTGGTAAGGAGGCACCCACATTCTTCTCCCCTCACACCATCGTGCAAACCATTCTGTCTGGTGTGTTGCAGTCCTCATTCATGAGCCAGCAATTATCCGCTTTTATATCATTCTTGAAAGTAGGTAGGTTTAGTTCATTTGCAGAAATATATGCAAATTCCGCCAATTGTATTCTATACAAAAAAAAACTCTCCTGATTACACGTCTGTCTGGCTGCCATAGTGTAAGGTAGGGAATTCCATGTGCAGGAGGACCACTAATCAACCTATTACATGGATGACAGGTCATGCTATATGATGGCTTCATTGCCTGACCAAGGTGTTGCTCAATGGTTGTCATTATATTGGCCTGTATCAGCGCTGTCCTTCTCAGGCAACTAAGAACCAGTCGCATAAGCACCAGCAGTGTGTAGTCAATGAATGAAAACTTTCTCTCAATAGTATTGAAATCTACTTGTAGGCACCAGGTGCATAAATGGGACACACTCAAATTTGACTTAAGATTGTTCACTTCATTTCAGACAATACAATCAAAATAATGAAGCCAACTTGAAAATCCAATTCCCTATTCGAAATAACGCCAGGCCCAGGAGAACAGATTATCACAGTAAGTTGACTGTCTGTCATTATGGAGATAAGGACTTTCCCATCGACCATGCCCGATGGCAGATCCAGGATTTGGAAAAGGAGGGGGCGCGGCCCAGAAGGAGGGGGCACACCCCTTAAATTCTAGCAATTGCCTGGGTACTAAACTTGCAAATAAACTCTTATATACAGGCAAAAAGGAGGGTGCGTGTGCCCCCGCGCCCCTGTCTAAATCCGCCGCTGAATTGCCTTCTGGTAGCGTGAAGCAGAACTAAGAATGTGCTTGTTAGTGAACAATTCTAGCAGCTTAGTCTACAGCTGCTCTCCAGGGCCACAAACAAACAAGAATGAAGTGAGAGCATTAGTAGGGCCATAACAGGTTGGTTGCAACAGTAAATATTATGTGGATAGTAGGTGTCAAATCAAGGAACTTAGTTCAACTTTGCTCCTATGTATAGCTATGATTGGTACCCTAACATGTCTCCTTTCAGACGTATTGTCAGAGGAAAGAATCTGACATGAGTGTTTATTATTTCAGTTTATAATCAATAAATGCCCCAGTCAATACAATTTGGTCTCAAACTGTCTTTCTGGGTATTTGCCTTCTTGAAAGATCACCTAACCTCTCCTGTATATATGCATTGTAGATATCATAACACTTTTTCCTCGGGAAGGAGACCAAGGGAATCTTATTACAAAGGTCAGAATATCATTGAGAAAAAAGAAAGATGTCAGAAAAAAGAGGTGTCACTGGTGTATATTGACACTAAGGGGATGTGAGCTTGCAGGCTGCAGCACACAGCGATGTTTGTAGCAGCTGGTTGGGGGCACATGGAAATAACAAGCAGGGGACAAAAACAACAAAGAACTGTGAAGAGATCTCTACAAGTGTTTACTGGAGAGTGCATGTCTTACTGTCGGCCTTTCCCATACTCTATAAGTGTTTACAAAGGGGTGAACATACTGCTCTGATCATTCAGATTATGTCAGGTTCCTTAGCCTCTGTGTAGTATTTGTAAGATAAGGTATGGGGTCCTACTTTAAAAATATCATGGATAAGCAATTAATATAATTGCTTGATTATTAAAGATTGGATAACCAGGGGTTCAAACGTAGTTTACATTGCGTAGTTGTATTACCGTCATTGCCCGTTTAGGTCTGAGCTTATGGGTTTCAAGTACCTGTTAGCATTCCTACTCGGAGCTATCTGAGCTATCGTGTGCACATCCCTTCCAGGGTCCTGAATGGGTGCACATCACTGCCATGCTGCTGCATTGGTGTTGTTACATGGGTGCACCTCACTTACGAGATACTGCATGGGTGCACATCTCTACAATTATGCTGTATCTGTACACATCACTGTCACATTGCTGTATGGCTGTACATCACTATCATGATTATAGAATACATAGGTGTGTATCAATGGGAGGATTGTTTAAGATTACTATAGGTATGTTGTATTGGTGAAAAAGTGAAAGGATGTTACATGTTATATACACAACTGTCAGGATGCTGCATGGATGAAATGACTGTTTCATGTATAGACTAATAGAGTCAAAACGTTATACCTGACTTACTCCATATAATATCCCTGGATAAAAGTCACTCAACGCCCACCTCTCACCATTACTGGCCCCCTACTGGATATGAACACAAACATATTACAACATCCACCTGGCTACCCAAGGGAGGTAACACTTTGCTTCTACCAGGCCATCTTCCCTGCACACATGCATAGTGCAGATCACCTTTTCTTGCAGATGGTTGTAGAAAGAAAGAGATTTTTCGCCATTGTATGGTGTTGTTAAAAAGTATCCAATATAATAAGCACGTGCACTGTGTCCTGCAAATAAAGCCCCTAGACATATTCTAGTTTTAGATACCTTTAATGTCAGCCTGGCCTAGGGCTCAGTGAAGCCAAGCTAAGTAACGATGTCATCTTCTAAGGGAATCCTTCCACAATATGTCTACGACTTAGTGTGGACCATAAACGTCAGAAGCAGATTGTGCTGGGTGAATAATAAACTCCTACACTTTATCTGTGTGTTGTCATGGAGACAAACACTTCTGACAACTCCCGAGTCAACAAACAGAAAGGTCAGATAATGTCACAGCTTCAGACTCATGAAGAACACCTTGTTATCTCTTGTTATGTGCAACATCTGAATAATAATAAAAAATGCTGACATTACTGGTGTATACGTGATAAACTGATGGTTCTTATGAAACACAATAAATTATTCTAGCTTTAGTCAGAATCTATATCTCCCGAAAACCTTTAAGAAGCTAATTTCTGTAGCTAGGCTTGAAATGATAATAAGCCCATTAATCCTAGTTTCAAGGCCCCCAGATTATTAAGTTGTGAACCCTATGGCATTTTGGCAGGCAAGGTAAGGCCATGTTTTTTTTCTATTCCCAGTTCTAGTGATCCATTAAAGAACACAATAGGCCGTGGATATTGTACCACTAATGATAGGACAGAGCCTAAACTGATTTACTTTCAAGATCTGTAAAGGAATACATAATGCAAACATCAGGGGTATCCCGTGCCCCATGGAGCTCTGATTTGAGATTTGTGACCAAATACACACTGTCTTGTTTCTCCTCTATATTAGCCATCTAGTTTCTCTACTGGAGAATGGAGATGCTCCTTGACTACGTCTGAAGGACGGCTGATGGTGAGCGATAATCGAGTTTATATCGATGCCTCTGCCCAGGAATCTAATTCCCTCCAAGGGCAACAGAAGGCAGATCAGCTAGGTATGTGGATTTTAGACTTAGGGGAAAGTTGCCTAACCTGGACCCCCTAAGAACTTTTTCCTGTCCAGTGATTATTTTTATGAATCTGAATGTAAAATTTATACACTTTGTGAGGATACCTTATAGCTTTATGGTGATAGCATTAGAATCTAGGAATTTGAATTTCTCTGGTCAGGGTGTGCAATAAAAAAAATCAAAGCCTAATGGTCCAAATTAGGAACCTGGTTGCCTAAATTGGACCAATTGGTATCCTAAATCGGACCAATGTGCATTATTGTTCTCTATTTCCTTATACTTTCATTATATTGAAAAATATATAAAACTAGGGAACTTTTTTATATTATGATATCAAATGTCCTTTTGTTTTTTTCCATCAATATCATGTAAATTTCCTCTGTACTACGGGCTTCCCTAGCCCACTTAAATGGGTCTATATCTCCTCTTTCCTATCCCCTCGGATGTGTGTGGTGCTCATATGCATGGGCACCAACACATTCCTCTGTGAAATTGCGTAATATAGTTCTCACCATGAATATGACCTTAGCTGTCGAAATGGCGTTAAACATCTATTACTCACTCACTCCTCTGTACTAGAGTAAGAAAAAGGTTACACTTTGGTCCAATTTAGAAAACGAGGCCTAGGCCCCACCGAGTGGTCCAATTTAGGCAACTAAATTAAACTCTATATTACAACTAGGGTCCAATTTAGGCAAATCAAGATGGTCCAAATTAGGCAACTTTTAATCTTTCTCATTGATAGTTTGTTTTCTAAAACATGACAATGATTTTTATAAAATTTCATTTTAGTCAAAGTATAATACGCCCAGATAATACAACATCTAAATATCTGAAAGGATTTTGAACAAAAATATGTTGCCTAGCAAGCAGGAGGGCTTAAGTAAACAGTGACACAAATAAGATCAAAGGGGTCCAATAACCATTTTTCACAGAAAATGTGCATAAAATTACAGAAAGATTATGTTTTGGAAGTTATTAGGAACTTTAGTGATATTGACTAAAAAATGACATCATTGGAACTTAGTTCCTATAACTGCCATTAGGGGAAACAAGGGTGGTCTAATTTAGGAGCTAGTCCAAAGTAGTCAACTTTCCTCTATCTAAAGTTCCTTTATCACCTCAACTGTAATCTTTACATATAGTAAGGTCCTCAGTCGATGTTGGGAGAACATTCACGCTTTTCGATGATGCCAGACTAGCCACTCAGGATTACAGCTTAAAACATGTAGTCAAGTGGCGGCGGGATGGGGGGGGGGGTGTATTCCCCACACTATTTCAAGCAAGTGGTTTTCTGAACATCTTGAACATATGCCGTCAAGTTGGCTGATACCCTCTGTTTAGCCTAATTTCTTTTAATAAAAATCCCCTAATAAAATTGAAGAAACCAGGGGGGAAACAATGTTTTTTTTTGCTACATGAATTTGGCCAGAACAAACACCATTTCACCCCAGGGGGTTGATTGAACTAGCTGATTGTAGGCTGATCTAGCTTCAACTTGGCTTTTATCAAACCAGATCCATCAAAGAGTCTCTCCTAGCCATTCACAGGGTCAGAGAAAAATCACTTTCCCAATATTTCTGTGTCCCTATAAGCCCCTATGTCTTTGATCTTCAGAAAAATCGCACACTAATTTGAGAACGCAAATAGTAGATTGTACTTTTATTCTTAGACAACCTAGACAGTTAGTGGTCAGTCGGGAGAAGTTTTGAGAAGACCAGGGATAGGAGATAGATAAGATAAGGGTCCAATTGAGGCCTCCTACTTCTGACCCCTGGTTTACAAATCTCTCTATTTTTCATAAAGGAGTTATTACTTTTACTCAATTGGCTGTATTTTTTCTACATATCCTAAGGTTTAAAAATTCCTGATTTATTTTCGATTTGTCTATTCATTTTCCATCTAATCTTTCAATGATTTTGTGATTTTGATAAATATCTCTCTTATTTTCTATGACCCATATGTTTAGAGCCCCACTGCCCATGCCCACATCACCCTCCCAGGTTTCAGAAACGACTGACGACTGACTGTAGACTAGACTGGGCAGTAAATCTCTATCATATCAAGCCCTATTTCAGAATCGGCAGGCCCTGTAATCAGCATACTGGAATTGCTGCGAATAAAAAAGGTGTTTTTATTTTTTTTCTAAAGGCTTCCATTTGAAATAACGTGAGCAGTCTGTCTGTAAATACCAGTTGTCAGACGTGGTCGGCGTTCTATTCTGTTACCATGGAAACTGTCTGAGACTAAATGCCATCACGTGATGACCAGGCACAGTCACGTGACGCCATCAACCAATAGCAATCCTGCTTACAAAAGGCGGTGTCACAGGAATATTGCTCCTAGTAATGACTGCCTGGCGCAGCTGCGAAAATGACAGCCCCAAAGCGCCGTGCGACTCTGACCTCCTTAGCAACATGACGTCACTACCTAGCAACCAGCAAGGATTGCATTCGACCTGGCCTAATCAGTGCAATTGGAGATTATGGGGCATTTTTTGGAGTAGCTGGGGGTTGGGCAGGGAGGAAGGTTTAGGCTACACACTGCATTAATTGGCACCGTTAGGTACCTAGTGGCAGAGGCAGCAATTTAGGCAGGGAAAAAGCAAAGTGAAAAGTGGCAGGTTTTTCACTGCAATTCCTCCTCTGCCATTTGTGTTTCCGGGGTGCTTTAGGCAAAGGCGGACACTTTAACTGTTCATAATGTCATGGGTTTAAATGTTAAGTGATGTTTTGAAGTTTTTAGGTAGTGCCCTAATTTTGCTGTTACTTTTTGGTAGTCCTGCACAGTAGGGCTAGGGCTGACCAACTCAATATGCATAAACTCTTAGAGATAACCCAGCTACATGGGCGTATTAGAACTACCGCAATACCCGATTATAAGGCGCTAATTAGGCCCCTATATGCCAGGATAGATCCCTAGTGCGCCTTTAAGAACCCGCCAAAGTTAGGGTGCGCTATAGACCTATACATGAAGAACAAACTATGACATGGACAGTGCCCATACGTTTGGTCCGCCTTATAACATATACCACTGCATACACCTTCTTCCCTCTATGCACTTAAGGTGCATAACCTTTATTGCTTTGGTCTTAAGCAGAAATTCTAGTACAAATTTCTATCACAGAAGGTTATTCCTTAATCACCTAACCCATCAGGGAAGTCAATGTTCATTATGCACAAGCCAGATTAGGTGAACTTGGTAATGTCTTAGGAATGGATGCATGGATTATCTACAGGCGCCAAATCCTATTGGAACTAATTACCTGATTACAAAAGGGAATTACTTCGTTAGAAGTTTAGGTATCTGCTGATGAGGTTTAACGCCATGAAATTTCTATGTTCTGCTCTTGGTCTCTCTGAATCTTTTCCATGCATGACTCTACCACTTAATACCGATATCTCTCTCATGTTAGCCTAACACAAGGCTCCCTTTCTGTTGTATTCCCCATGTTTTTTTTTCCTGTCTGTATCTTTGGTGCTAGCTCCTTTTTCTCTATTTTCCCTTTCATTTCTCATTCTATCTGTTCCCCGTCTGCTCTCCCCATCTCCGTCAGCGTTAAGTTTTATACAATGCAGTCACAGAATTCGTGTTTACAGATCATATTTGCAGTAACTTCCGCAAAGTGGTAATAAATATAAATCAGACCATGTAGTTGTTAGTGTAAAAGCTATCTTATAGGATGAACTGTCGTCCACCAAGTAACCATACCTTGTAGTGCTGAGACTTTATACGGTCTAGATTGCATTTTGACCAGATATAGGCTATTGAATTTACTAAAGACGTTGTACGCACTGAGCTCATTGTTCTGTCATTTGACAACGCATAGCTATACTTGAATTGGGTAATAACATTAAACTTTGCACATCAGAAATCAAAAGCTTTAATCTGTGTGGAGCAGGCATAATACCTCGACAGAAAGTATAATAGGTCCAACAGTAAATGTTACGTTAATGTGTAAGTAGTATAAGGAATCGTGACATTGTGGGTGGCGCCTCATTAAAGCCGTATGGTAATGAGTGAGTAGTATAAGAATATGGCCGTTTGTCTCGGGGGACATGGCCGTATGGAGCTAGAGGCACTTACTATAGGAAGAGAGGGGGCTATCAGAGACAGATCTATGCATATATACTTTGTATAGGGGCCTAGGGAATGACAGCGATTCAAGATAAAAGCTAAAACATTAACTTGTCTTATCTATACAATCATACCTACTGTATGTGAGAAATTTCTCACCATTGCCCCCGACAGTTTCTCCAACTATGTACTGTCTCTACTCTTTAGGTCTCTAAATCTGTCTCTGTCCCCACTTCTACTGTTTCATCATCTATATAATATCTCCATCCCCTCCTTTCTCTATATTTAATTCCAAGCTGCCTAATATTCGCCAACCATATATATCCACACCTGACCTTCCTGTGTTACATACTCTCAGAACGGGTCAGTCTAGCTGACTGAATAGATTGAATAGATGAGATAAACCCGTTAGATGTCTGTCCCTCTGTGGCTGGGGGTGGGGGTCTTGGAGGGAGGGTTATTGATTAACAGCTTAGCTCCACCCCCCTCACTCACCCTTTTGTCTAACTGATAGCATGGGGATAGAGTCCCTTTTATAGTATCTCTCATACATCTCTCTGCTTGCTTCTCTATCGCCCTCTTCCCATCCTATCCATTTTTCTATCTGCCCCATGGTATCAAATCCCCTGACTATCTACCTCTCTAACAACATTTTGTCGCTCTATCTGTCTGCATCTCCCTGTTTTACCCTGGTATTCTCTATTTCTCTGTCCACCTGATACAATTGCTCTGTCTGTCTGTCTTTATGTCCCTCTTTCTCGCTCTCTGATCTTACCCCCTCTATCTCACCGCATCCCATTTTCTCTCTGTATATCTCCTCCAACTTCTCTCACATCAATAGACATGCCCCCCCCCCCAAACGCACACATTTCGTCCCCACCCTGCTTTCCGCCTTAAGTGGCGGTGATCCAATTGTCGCGTTCCGTCTGTTTGTAACGTCTGAGTCACCATCTCAGACCCTCATCAGAACCCCCCCCCCCCCACCCATTCTCCATCATCAATTAGCACACACATACCTCCACACTCTCATGTTGTATCTGTATATCAGACCCAGCTAAATCTTAGTCTTACTCACAGGTTTCCCTATACTGTACCCACTTACATTTTATACCTTGGTGCCATCCTGCTCTTTGAATCGACAGTTTTGATACACAGTCATTGTTTAGAAAATTATAATATATTGCAGTTCAAACATATAATATTATTCGGGCATTTCCGATTACGTGGACTTAAACAAGTAATGGTTCCATTCAATACGCAGACAGAGTAACTATATCCAGGGAAAGATTCGCGTTACATGTATTGACTTAAAAATACTTTCTCAACGCACAGCCCCCCCCAAGAAAAGGAGAAAACATCGAAAAGACACAAATACCATAGGAAGCTAAAATAAAATGACCCTAGTTCTTTATAGAAGACACAGAGTATATGTGGCTTCTGCTGAATCTTCCAGCGTCCATCATGCAATTTGCCATTTTACACGGTACTATCCTCAATAGAATACCCATCAGAGGGCAATTTAAAAAGAGAAGGTGAAAGAGACATGACATAAAGTATTCTTTCATTCGCTCGTCTTCTATTCCCCCCCCCCCGGTAAGATTTATTGGAAAAGATGAGGTAGGGGGTATTGTGTCCCATTTTTCCATTCTTATCTTTTTATCTCGTGTTCTTCCCCCTCGATAACAGTGGAGTCCCACATTATTCAATAATCAACTCCTAAGTCTAGAGCTCCTTTCGTCCCTCCTCTCCAGGAGAGGCCGAGGCAGGCCAGCTGGGGTCACGCCCTAATCATTAACCCTTCCTACTCTCTGACTACAAGCCATCAAAATGAACATAAATGGTTAAAACACAGATGGGTTAAAACACAGATGGATATTATGCGTGAAGTGAATTGTATATGCACTGTATATACACCTCCCAGAGTGATTGCCAGCGAAACAATGAATCCTTTTAGGCTATAGGAATTGGAAAAAGAAAATATCAGAGGCGAACATTGGATGAGACAGCGCTGAGTAGACGCTGAGCGTGTCACGTGTCAATAGGGGCGGAAACACGTGACGAGCGGCGTATCCATGGAGACGGGAGACCGTCTCCTAGTGGAAAAGGAGGGATTACACTCTCCAAGGAGATGTTAGTGTCGTGTTGTAGACCTTATCTGCCACTCCTGCCTCAGGGGTTCAATAAAGGGGAGAAAGAGTACTCTTCTCAAATCTCCAGGCAGTTGCCTTTTTTTTTCTTTTTCTTTTTTACATCTTCCAGCTCTAAGATTGTACTATTCTTATCTTTTCACCATTCTTGCTTTCCATTATAACTGTACAACTATTTTTTTTCTTTTCGCAAAAAAAAAAAAACCAGAGATGAAACCCACTAATTCCCATGTATTTTGACCTGGGGAATTCAAAAATTACATCCATTTTTTACTGGCGGCTCTCAATTTTGAGATACGCATAATACCTAGAATTGCCTATTTTCAGCCTCAGTAGCTAAATCCATATTAGTGCAAACTGCACAAACATCAGATTTTACATCACTTTTGCTTAATTTTATTTGATTACCCTTCACAAACCTACATCTAACAAATTATTCATCCTTTGAGTCAGTAATATGCAGTAAAAGTAGTAAATATGCTTGAAATATTAGCTAGATGACACTTGTTTGGGACTGTTTTGCCTATCGCTTGTATACAATGTTGGGGCTTAAAAATATCAGACCCCATTACTAACCTGCTAGAAGAGAAGATGACTGCTAACTTTCGTAACATTTTTCCATCTCTCGAGAGGTCCTGTTCCCGGGGGAGGCACTGACTCTTTGATTGGTGGTATCAACTGCGAAACTAAAGCCCCCCATTTTTTGCCATTTCACAGCCCCTTAAAATACAGCTCAATTTTTACAGCCCCCCTTTTTTTTAAGAAGTTTGATAACAGCCCCCCTTTTTGGGGCCCTCTTCCATGAAATTAAGGTACTTTGACAACAATACTCAGGAATTTCACAGCCCTTGAGTGATTACATGGAGTCTTCAAGTTACTTCCTTTTCCTGTACGTTATACTAGGTATTAACAGCCCCCTATTCTCAAGATTTAATTCAGTTGACAGCCCCCCTTTTTACCCCCTTCGACACATCGACAGCCACCGCTCCACAGGGTCCATACCACAGTTGGTACCCAAACCGAGGCTCAGTGCCCCCCCGGGGTCCTGTTATAATCTCTCCCCATGTACATCACTTACCGAGGCACAGATTTTCTTTAAAAGATGGGGGGTCAGATGCAGAAAGTGGATCTTCAAGGATATCTTGCATTTGAGTTTCTGATATATGGCAGTGGTGTATCCACACACTCTACAAAGTCCTCAGCCCTCTTGTTTCCCAGAAATCCTGTTATGACTGCTCTGAGGGCAAGCTATGACTTCCATTTACTATGTAGCCTATTTTTGGTTATAATATCAAATAACCATCACTTTAATCACATGATTATGGATAACCCTGATGTTTAGATGCCACCTTACTCACCAATAACCATGACTGGGTGCTCTAAGTGATCCAGTAATCAGTGTTTCAAAGAGATTTACATGGAAATTTGGCTGTCTTGTTACGATAGCTGCCTTGTACCAAAATGAAGCAATATAAGGTCAAAACCAGTGGTTATAATTCAATATACATGAAACTGAGGCTATTTGGTGTGGATGTATGTGCATCTTGACCCCTAGTGGCATAATCCAAGTTGGGCTCTTGCGTCCAAACTACCCAAACTGCTACGACTATGTATATGGAGCATGCTAAGACTGAGCACATAATATTCCAATAAACTGTTTCCGAGACCCAGAATGATAGAGGCCTTGGAGCCACTTTTTGGTAAAATATGATTTGCAGCAGTGTCAACTCTATTTATATAACTGAGACAAATGCCAGGAATAACATAAAAAAAAGTTGTTGTACCAGTTTGGACTACACTACATAGGTGAAAATATTGAAATCATTCCCCTCAGGGGTGATTTTCAGCATATATGTCACCCTATGGATATCTCAAAATTGAGAGCCAATAGGCATTTCTTAACCTCATTTTCAGACTCAGCAGCCTCAAATTAGGAATAATTGGTATGTTTGGTCTCCCTTTTTTTGGCCGTTGTACAGTGTTATCCTCTCCTATCATGTTTGTAGCATGGAGTCGGTAATCATCATTTTCACAACACAAAAGACTCGTTATCAGACTCTATATGGATTTCACTTTACCTTGCAACAGTACAATGTCTTATGATATATTAAACAACTAAATTTTGTGCTTCAATGAAATACCTGACACATAATTACGACCGTCATGTTTAAAGAGAAATATCAATAAAACAATAAGGTCTGCAAATCTGGCATAATCAAAGGATTAGATAATAGTACAATTTTGGTCAGAGATCCTGAATCCCATTCAAAGCACAGGTCTACAGCTTAGAGCAGAGGCAGTTTAAGTGTTTCTGCGTGAGAGACTCACTCATTGCAGAAAACACAGTGGACACACTTTGCCGCCCCATTTCCACTAGGTTATACATGCTAGACTGTTTTAGTGGGCCCTGCTCATTGTGCCCCTTTTACCCTTTGTCTAAAGTCAAGTAGTCCATTGAGAAATAAGATAGGGACTGTGAATGAAACCATGTAGGCAACACTCAAACTGCCTCTCGCATTGCTGCGGGTTCCTTGTGGCATATATATATATATATATATATATATATATATATATATATATATATATATATATGCATCACCCCTTCACTGTCAGGTGTCCCACTCTGCACAGTGTCTGTCTGAACTCAATGTTACTTTACCTGAATGGACTTTACCACTGTTTTATAATGAACAAGTAACCAATGGATAACTCATGACAAGTGGGTGTTATCGACGGATAATGACACGAGGCCGTAGGCCGAGTGTCATTATCGTCGATAACACCCACGAGTCATGAGTTATCCATTGTCTACTTATTTTATACCAGGAAACCAATAAATAATCAATATAATATCAATAAATTCAAGTTGAAAACAAAAATTATTCCCCCTCCCCGGAACTCGAAGCCAGCCATAGTGTGTGTACACAGTTACATACACCTCCTCACCCGGCAGCGGACAGCGACAGCCCCGGTCTCGGCTTGGCTTGGCAGCGGCACACAGCGAAAAATAGTGTACATACACCTCGCAGCGGACAGCTACAGCGCACACGGCGAAAAAAGATGCGCCCAGACCGGGGCTCGAACCATGTACCTCACGCGGCTGAGCACAAAGCCCTAAACCGCTAGGCCACCGCCCCTTCTCCGTTCACTGCCTCTCGCGGTTATGTTTGTGTATAATACACCTCGTCACCCTGCAGCGGACAGTGACAGCGCACACGGCTTAGTAGCATATCCAGATTTGGTTCGAACTGAGCATTTCTCGTCAGTCCCTGTGGTGCACTGCATAGGGGGTTGGACTAAGGACCTGAGACTGCAGGTTCGACCCCTACCATGGCAATGAATTAGTCTGTTGGTTTTAACATGTAACATATGACATGGAAGGACATGAGAGGCGTGCTGTTATCCTGGATAACAGCATGCCTTAGATGGATAACAGCACGCCTTAGATGGATAACAGCACGCCTTCCAAAATCGATGGTAAAGCCTACAGGGTGTGCAATATCGACAGATATGTGGATGGTAATAGACCCCAAAAAGCACTGTGTAAGCCAGAAATCGTGGTATAACATGGTCTAGCAGCTACCTATATGCAAGATTCCTGATGCGGTCCTAGTAACCTTGTACAGCTCCCCCTATCCACTGTCTTCATCCACTAAACGGTATGTGGTGCAGACATACCCCGTCTTCAACCCAGCACCCATAGATGTGATGCAAGAGTTTACTGTTGGTTGCAATGTGAGTAATGTCTACATTTGACATACTGCAGCAGGCTACAAGTCAATAGCCTATTAATCACTCAGCCTCTATTAACTAGCCATATCTAATCAATAGAACTCCCATAACACCCTTTACTTACCAATATTAGATCAATAACCAGCCTGTTGAGCATCTGGATATCATGTAAGCTATAAATGAATCTCATTATGAATGTTATTTTTGGATAATACAAGTAGCAATAGATTTTGTAGCTTTAAACCACCACTTGATGTAAAAAGTGTATGCGTATTCTCATTATAAGCACCCCTATATCTAACAGTAACAGGCATCAAATTTTCAATAGAATAACGTGAGGTTAGGAAAACCTGATGTTGGTCCAAACTCATTTCGTAGTAATCTCCTTTTATTTTGTGATTTTATTCTAGTCGAAACGTAAGATATAACATTTTGATAGGTACAGATAAAGTGGAATGCTGGAATTTTAGTGTTTTTTTTTAATCAGTGATTTGAAATGGCCATATTTTTGTAGATCTTTGCCAGTGCTCTAAAGTGATTTTGTTTGAATATCTACTTTAGTATCTACTTCACTGATATTAATTTTGGGAATCAGCTCAAGGTAAAAAGCTCTTTTGCAAATATCGTAAAATTATTTCTCTTTAGTAACCTTTTTATCATGATAGCTATTTCTTTTACTAATATTGTAAAATCACTCAATTCTGGCAGCTATTTTTACCAATAGTCCCTATTGTGAAATGATCTCATTTCATTAAGCCCTACCTCGGGAGTATTCATCAAACATCACCTGACAGCTTAATCCGGGCATTCATCTAGCCGAATTAATGAGCCCGCCGACCTGAATTATCAAACAATACAAATGACTATTAAGCAGCGTCCATTGTTTGTAATTGACACTTTATCTGTACTGGGTGGGACCATGCAGGTCTGGTCACTGGGGCAGTGGGAGACAGCTGACGCAGAGATAGGGAGGCAGGGAGAGATCGAAGAAGGGGAGAGGGAGAAGAATTAAGCAGGAGCACACTGTAAAAGACTGTCGTAAAAGTAACGACGGTTCTCTGGCATCTTTGGGACAAAGCATTTAATAGTTATATTCATGGAGATGTCTCATAAGGGTCAGTGCCAGAATAAGTGTACAAAACCTGGAAAACCATGGTTTTTGGCCTTTATGCAGCCATAGAATAAATTATGCTTATCCAATATTGTCTTCCATGGTCTCATCTTACAGAAGACATTCTAGCCTTTCAGAAAAATATCCATTTGTGTCTGTCGGGTAAAAATTCTTTGAGTTAAGGTGACCCAAAGTCCCAAAATCACTAAAATTTCTGTTTTTTTTGCCGTTTATGTCATTTTGCACATGTCCTATTGTCCATTCAAAGACTAGAAACCCATCCAAAATTGCCTGTGGTATTAGGCATATATTAGGCCTACACTATTTATGTCAGTTTAGGTGGATGTTGATTGAGAATTTTTTACTATGGTCACTCATGTGTGGAATTTTACTCTTCGAGGCGTCTGTGACAATAACTCTTAGGTCAGAATAACTCTATCAATAATAGTGATATAATGTCTCTATTACATGTCACATAAAGAACTTATAAAGGGGTGAAGTTGGTATAAAGATTTTAGCTATCGGTCAAATGGTCCCTGATTTGTGGGTCAGAATGTCCATGTGGACTGGGTTTTCGTCACAGACGCCTCAACTAGATGTTATAATGTTGCTAATTTATTTAAGTATCTATTTGTGTTTCTTCCATGTCATATCAACCATCACAGCCAGCTTATCAATTCTGAGAAGCATTGGTAGGCTGTGGGCCTCCAATGTAGCATTTTGAGTACCATTTCTCATATAGGGGGTTTTCGTCACAGACACCTCACGATTTTGTTTGTTGCAAAGTCAGAATCATCTTGTTTTGTTTTCTTGGGCTTTAATATAGAAATTATACACTACTTAATTATAAATACGGTGATTCACTGTTATGTTCATGGGGTTGCCTAGTATGTTCAGTTATTTCTCAGAGAGCAGGTGAGGGGGGGGGGCAGGAAATAATAAGGTTGCTGAAGTACGGGCAAGAGGATGGATGGAGGGAAAAATAAGGAAATATAGGTCCAGGAAGGGGGGAAGAATGACGTAAAACCTAGGTATCGAAGGAATAAAGGCAGGGGGAAGTAGGAGGGGCAGCTAGGAATACAGGAGGATGGAAAGGAAAAGCAATGAGAGGTGCATGAATGGAAGTGGGATGGGAGAAAGAAAGGAAATTATAAGTCCTGTAGGCAGGACGAAGCCATATGGAACAAGGGAAGAAGGAGGGATGGCATTGCAAAAAGGTGGAGTAGCAAAGGGAGGTGGGAGAAGAGAGTATTTTGGTAGCATAGGGGACTGTACATTTCAGATTATATAAGGTTATTGTCTGTATATATCTGGTCGAGTTATGATCAGGAGAAGGATGTTAGCTAAGCCTAAGGATACCCTTGAGCAGCTCAGTACAATCTAAGTAGGCTTATAAATATCAATGTATGTAGACATACAATATGACCCATATATATCGGGCAGGCTTGATCCTTTAAGGGCACTATATATAGTGGTGTAAACTCCCCTTTGTCAGTATGGTGCATGGATCCACCAATGCTCTACATGACATATTGGTGCACCAGAATTGAAAAGGGGAAAAATGGCAAAGAGCAACAAATCAATGCGTACACAAAGGATGGTAGAAAATTAAATTACGCAATTTTAATTCAAATGGATAGCCATGATGAGGGCATTGTGAAAATACCAAGGGAACTTAACCCCAGAGATGAACCCAAAGCACCATATGCCCTAAGGACATAGCAATGAGTGTCTACCCTCCCACACAGTGTGGCCGCCTATACAACACTATACACCCTAGACCCTGGAGGCTGGGCCCCAAGCCTCTACACATATTGGTAATCAATAGCAGGGGGCTATCACGGTACACCACGTGTTCCACATCAATAACATCTCCCTTACTGCAAGGAACATGAGCTGTGACATAACACCACTCTATACAGTACTGGCGGGTCATCATATGGAGATCGCCATATTGTACTTCATAATATATGCCATCCCTCATATTACATGTGTTGACAACTGCTGTGCCATAGCCTTGTGTGAAAATTTCAGGTAGGCGATAGTTTTCCCCTCATTTCGATCACTCTACCATATGTTTAGTGGGGCTGGAAGGTTGGAGCAAAGACAACTGGATGAGGTGATTCAGTACTTCATACATATTTGCGTATAGGAGAACTCATTTTCTTGCACCTCCTCTTGTCCTACATCTTTTCTCTATTGTTAGCCACTGTCTTGACATCCCCTTCATCCAATACCAGTTATATTGGGATCACTGTTGATTTCCCCCTCTTCTAGGTTATGACCATGCCTCTCATGGCCTTTCTCTGTGCAACATATTAGTGGCCTCCATCTTGCCCTGCACAAGTGTTCAGCGACTTCTACACATTTCCTTCTTATATCAAACAGTCCCTCTCATAGCCCTGAGGGGATCTGTTACACCCTTCGCTATGCCATACCGGGGTAGGAGGCAAGTTATACCCCTTTATACCACGATTTCGGCACTTCCGGTGGGTTTATATGCAGTTTAGCCGTGCATTATTCTGCATATACCACCCTTGTGCATTTTTGAAATTTTTGGTATATACTTTTTTGGGGTCAAGTTGGACTTAGAATATTTTTGGAAATTATGGCAGCTATACAAAGTTAATCTGGCCATCTTCCATGGTGAAAAATCGTCCCAACTCGTATGAGGATCGAACCCCGGCCGCAGTGGTGGTAGGCGAAGGCCTTAGCCATAGCGCCACACTGAACGGTGATGAAACACAATGCGAAAATAAATAAGTTCTAACCTGAGGTCCTAGTGGTAAGTTTGCAGTCAGATTTCGTATTGATTCCAAGCTTGTCATGTTATAATATTAAAATCCCAAGAAGTATTCGATCCATAGACGAGGAATACGTGCTAATTTTCTCCATTTTCTTCGATATAAATAAGAATCCATTGATTTTCCCAACGTATGCGAGTCGCGGCCCGGTTCGCTCTGTGCGAAGCCATTGTTTTTGTTCCTTGCCGGGAGGGGTACCGCCGTGTTCACACTCACTTTTCGTATGGAATCCAACCATGACACGTCTTCAAATTAATACATACATATCCTTAGACATTCTAGATGAGTACTCCATGCTTGATGTGTCCGATATATTCGAAATAAATAAGAATCCATTGATTTTTCCATCGTAAGCGAATCGCGGTCTGCCATTCCCACCCACCTCCTTGTTCGGCGAAAGTGTGTCAGTGGCCCGGATGTAGATATAGGTCATCCGCTCGCTGTACGAGGAAGACGCCGAAAATTTCGGACCCGTTTGGAAAATCAATGGATTCTTATTTATTTTGAATATATATGACATATCAAGCATGGAGTACTCATCTAGAATGTCTAAGGATGTGTATGTTTTAATTTGAAGACGTGTCATGGCTGGATTCCATACGAAAAGTGATTGTATACACAGCGGTACCTCTCCCGGCAAGGAACAAAAACAATGGCTTTGCGCAGAGCGCTGACCCGGGCCGTGTCGCTTGCTTTTACAAAATGTCTTCGCCTGGCTATATTCTTTGGATTTCAGGTAAGAAATTGATACAAAATGGAGGAAATGGTGGTATAAACCTATTAGGTGATGCATATCGGGGCTCCACACCATGTAAACCATTATTCATTGATATTAGCTGCCTCTCTGACATCATCCGGCAGCCGTGAGTGTACAATAAGAAATAAAACTAACCGTTGGCATACACTTGGAATACTGTCTTACTCTTTCTTTTCGAACCGTAAGACCCGAACCCCCCAGGTCCGTAAGGCCACAAACCCTTACACTGGCTCAGGTATATACAGCATATACAGCCCTAGGGCCCCGATATGCATCATCTATTAGCTTAATATCAGAGGACCAGCAATGCATTGGGATGGGGATGACTGTAGTCAGTTGGTGGCTGTCTGGTATCAGTCCTTACTCATATACATTATGAAATAGGTTGCTATGTCTGAATGTTGTGGACAAGACTGACCAGGTATAGCCTAGATCCCTCAAGGGACATGATAGAAATCAATCAAATTTGATGGCATCAAACTGTGCTCCTGAACCACGGGGGTCCTGAACACTAAAGATAATGTTGATATTTCCAGTCCGAATAAAACAAACCTTTACCTGAGAATTTCATGTCTCCATGTTTTTTTTTACCATTATAATCAAACCACAGCATGAATATACTTCATGAGAATGTTGATAATCTTGGTACTTATCATATTGACGATCGATACAGTTTTCCAATTACTTTGCAAGATTCCTTTATTCAATTAGGGTTTACATGTTGACCTTGCATAGGCTCTAGACACAGGTAGATCTATAATAACGCCTAGCAGTCTTACCAGATAGTACGAGCATACGCAATGAGTGCATATAACATACATGTGTGAATGAATCAATGGTTGTATTTCTATTCATGTAATCATTTATGTGTCTGTTTTAGATGTGGTTGTTGGCATATTGTCTGTTTGTTACTCACCAGGAATAACTTATTACACGGACTATCGACTTGGCCAAAGCAAATTTTTCAAAACTGAAAAAGCAAACTTTTCAAAACTGAAACTCTTGAGAGTCAAATTATTGTGTTTTGTGCATCCACCATTGACAAATACCGGTATTTAGTAGACCCATGCAGGTCTTATTTCTAATCCAAAATTATTAATGGTAATGAACTACAATTATGGCGCTCAAATAAAGTACATTTTGTCATTGTATTTTGATTTATGGCTTATGTTTGTCGATATTGGATCACTTTCTGAATCCATGTCTAGTTTGGGCCAGTGTTCCTCCTCAACCATGCATACACTCTTAATACTCCCCTTCTGCACGTGTTCCCCATTGCGTCATCGATCGATATGCATGCGCAAGGTGTCACTTCCGGGTCAATAAGAATCTGGGTCAATTCAAGGTCAACAAACGCATGCACCAAGGTCACAAAGGAGGCGCAGCCGCCGCCATGTTTGGTCACGTGCGGCGGCAAACAGTTGCCCGGATGCGGCCCGGAAGTCACGTGTTTGGCCGTCTTTGGTGGTATTTGATAGTGGGAGTACAGGAAGATGGGGAGCGGGGGGGATGGGAGAAGGGGGTGGGGCTGTGAACACAAAACTGCCTTTGCATGGAGCAATACCAAACTTCAGATCTCTCTTCCCCCCATCCCACTCTACCACACTTCTATCAGTTATTAAAAAAGAAGACATCAAAAGGATCAAGGCAGGCAATTGCTCAATAACTTGCTGATTTGTTTACTTTTCCCTTTTTCCTCACAGATCAACGATGAATCTGCACTTGGACAGTAATACCAACTGCATTGGCTGGCATTATAGGCCTAATTAATGTGTCTGGGGGTAAATGTAGCATGGAATGTAACATGAAATTGTTCGTAGCCTTTTAAAGGTCTGCATAGTGTTTGATACACCACGTCTCTCGTTGCAACACCGTAGTGGCCCGTTTAAGCGCCCGGGCGCTTATTAATTTCAATCCCTCTGTATCCCCGGCCCTTTTTCTAGACAGGCGCTTATTTGAATACTGTTTTTAGTGCTTAAGATCATTTTCAATACCCTTGTACCCCCGGCCCTTATTCGAGACCGGTGCTTATTTGAAACCCCGGCGCTTAAACCATTACGGTAACCCATGGATGCAACAATAGTGGGTGATTTATTAAAATTGAATTGGGTTTCAATCCCAATTCCATGTTGAACTTGAAGGTAGGAACAGTCCACCGTATAAGCCTATCGGCATGCATGATGTAGCATCCGCAATTGTTACAGAAAGAAATACTACCATAGAAAGGCCCAGGATACTCTTGTTCTATTAAAAACGGGGGGGGGGGGCTTTAGCATAGCCTAGCCTTTTGAGGACTGCAAAGTCAGTGCATGGCTGCACGTGAGAGGGGTACATCTATGCATGAACGGGCATATAGACCTATCGCAGTGTTACCTGACGTATAAGGCGCACCCCGTGCATGAGGCGCACCCTCAAGACACACCTTAAGGCATACTGTGGGCTTGATTTGCACTTTCATACTGACTTGAAGTTTGATATTGCAGGGAGTGGTAATTTTTTAGCGCCTCCCACGCCGCGTAGCGGCGGTACCGTGAAGCGGTACGGGAGTGCGCTATGATGATTGCATTTGCCCCATGTGATGAGGTCTCACAATACAAAATTACTGAATAGAGAAATTGATAATTGTGAAATCTTCTTTATGTCTGCTTTTATGAGACATGTCATCAAACACTGGTATACCGACATTAACGGCGGGAGGCGTTTTTTTTTTTACGTGGTCACAACCGCATTTCTTGTTTAACAACAGGGGGGTCGGTGAAATTCCGCGCGTGCGTGGCGAAGATTTTTTCGTCCCCCTCCTGAGGGGTCTGAAAATTTTCCATCCCCCCTTTTATTCTATAGTCGCGCGCTGGTTTTTTGCTCAAAAGGGGCGAAATTTTTTTTGTCCCCCCAAACCCACCAACCCCCCCCCCCCCCGTTGTTAAAAAAGGACCACTCCCTTAGGCCGATGCATGAGGTATGGCGGTATAGTGCAATAAGATCCTATGCCGTCCTTAAAGGGGTAGTGCTACTTTACTAGTTCAGGAGCTGCAGGATAGAGATTTTTTTTTAACTTTATACTTGTTAGATAACGCCCGGGAGGATTTTAGAGAGGCGTTTATTTGGATATAGAGCTCCCTAGTCTAATCTGATCTCAGTCGTTTGTTGCTCAAATACCGGGCTCAAATAGCAGCGTTCCCTATAGCCCAATATTTATTCGAAGGTAGACTGTTACTCGAACACTCAAGGTCATCTACGGGCTTAGCAAAATGTAACACACTTCTGACCTTTTTGGTCCTAAAGATCATCCAAACATGTTGTGACCTTTGTTCATAAAATTCCGATATTTTATCTCTTCAATTAGGCCAACTTGCCCATGGTTTCGATAAAGGGATATCCCATCTCGAATTTTAGCCTTTGCTCCCATTCTTTCTTTTCTTTTACGAATTTAGCCAGGAAAAATACCACCTTCTCACTTTTGCATGAACATATATATGTTATTTCTTTTTCAAATTTAACTCAACAGACCCTCCCGTTGTACAACAGGGGATGTAGCTCAGCGGTAGAGCGCTCGCTTTGCATGTGAGAGGCCCCGGGTTCAATCCCCGGCATCTCCAGGTATACCTTTTCCTAAATAGACCAACACCTGTATGCCTCCATAATAGCAAGATTGAGGGAGCCGCAGTATATTGGGTGTAGGCGGGCGTGGAGCTGGTTCTGGCGACTTGCACTGATAAGGTAGGGACAAGTATGTCCCTGGAAGTGATTGTTATCCAGGGACAAGGTACCCATCATGACAATGCCTTATCAGTGTGTTTCGCCACCTTTGGCATAACCAGCGAAATTCAAAATGGTGGATCCACTGGACATGGGTTCAGGCTCCTATATGTGTAGATACTCTACAGACATGCGTTTCAAGAACGCGAAATAGGGGTATGTCTTCACACAATCGTAAAGTCTAAAGTCTAAATTCTAGACTATAGTGTATCATATTATTGAATTCAAATGTCAATTCTAAGCTCAATCATTTCCATGTAGGACTAATAGGATTTTCTTTTCAAGTTAAGCCTACCTGTATTACCGTACCTATATTCCAGCATATTCCTGCTCGTAACCTCGGCCCCGGGCACTCATTCAACCCAATCATACATAGTACATTGTACCCTGCAATATGTTAAGGCCACTATATATATATATATATATATATATATATATATATATATATATATATATATATATATATATATAGAGTACATAATATCTACCCTCCTTGACTATGACACTTATCGTATTGGCCTGTATATACAAACGCCGGGTATTTGAATAAGCGCCGGTCTCAAATTTAAGCGCCGGTGGTACAGGAGTATTGGGATTTGAAAATGCACTAGGCCTATATAATTTACGTATTGAATAAGAACCGGTCTCAAATAATAGCAAAGGGTATAGGACCAGGTTTATACAGGCTAATTCGATATTCAGTATCTCTCTACTCCCAACCCTTGACCAATCCCTCCCACCCCCACCCCTCCACGACCACCTCCCTCATTCCGGACCCATTCACAATCTGGCCGGCCAGTGCTGTCCCAGGAGACGGCAGCTATTCCAGCTGCTACCCCTTGTCATGTTAAGTACAATTCAGTGTGAGAGTTCAATTAATATCAAGCACCACCCACAACTAGGCCCAGTAGCTGATTTTGCAATTGAACTCTGAAGAAATTACCTATACTTTGCCCTAAACAATAGTGAGAACAGCCCCGCAATGCCTCGTCCATTGGTAGCGTTATAATATCAGTGACCATTTCAGTTCAATTGTTTTACAATAGGCATACAATTGATGGACCAGAGGGCTGGTTTAGTTGGTCTGGATCCAGATAAAAATGCACCAGTTTTGTTAGTAATAGCAAAAGAAAAACCCATTACCAGACACTCGTTAAGTTTAAAGTATATCAATCGATACTACACCATTAGGCCTATAACCTTAAGCCTGCTTTTATCAAAACGTGTGGCTATGTCTTATATATTAACCATTCACTATTGTGAACCATAGTTTAGTGGTCCTATAAACTCACTGGGTGTTCAAAATCTGCATTTCATTCGTACCAAACTTCACAGATAATTGCAATAAGTCAGATAAAGCAACCCGACCCAGACACATTACTCATTTTACAAATATTCTTTTATTATCTGAAATTGACATTAGGATTCTAATCTGGTCTTCTAATTGAATTCCAAATCATTTCAGATTTCCAATTCCAATCATGAAGCACCATTCACTAAAAGCTTCCCTCACAGATAGCTACCAGGAGCTGTCATTTGTTAGATGTCTAATCTCATTTAATGAAACAGAGTTGCAATTGACCATATTTCTGTAGGCCTTATCAGAAGATATATCACATTATACGGTTAAGAATGGTTTATGAGCCCTATGTATAGCCTATTCAATGCGTCCATTTTGTCAGGAAAGAAATAATAATTGTCCATCAGGCTCTGTTGGATGTATCTGCCAATAATAAGAGCAATGCCTCCAGTGATTCCTTCGCTATAATGACGATGACATTGTGAAAAGAAACGAATTAGCCTAAATGTGAAAATTAATGGGATAATATTCTTCTGTTGTAAAATAGACCCACATTGTAGCAGTTTTGAGGGCCTCAGCTGCGGATATTGGAATAATTATACAAGCCCTTACTGTAAATCAGAGCATGTGTCACACCCAATGTTTATCCTCCGCAGATTGTCAATTAATATTCCCATTATTACCCCCCCCCCCCGACACACACACCTTCCACCCCCCTCCCCAAGGCCCCCACACCCCTGCCCTCCACACACCACTCAAAATCAACATCCCTCCCCTGTCACCATGGTTACAATGGGTGGGTTCGATACAGCTGTTAAGACAATGGCTTTAATATGATTCCAGGAGAATCACGACATCGCCGAGCGCGGCTTTTTGGGAATTAGCGGCGGAATAATCAGATTGCGCACCAATCATTATTCTCTGCCATATTGACTGCGGACCTGCCGCCTTCCGGTCCAGGCCTTCCCGGCGTCCCCCGCGGCGACATTGCGCGTGCGTGTGTGGGGTGGCGGGTTTAGAGTTGGGGCTGGAGAAGCAGCAGCCGAAAATTGTCTATAGCCACTTCTGATGAATGTCATGCCTGTATTGAAGGGACACAAGAGAATCGAGGACTGAGTTGATGGCGTGAAGCAGGGTATAAAGGAATATAGGAGCAGTGTTGAAGGGAGGGAAGGAGGGTAGAATAAATAGATAGAACTAAACGACCGTGGTGTACGAGGTGGCCGATCCACCACGAGGGGGAGGTCTCCCCCGAGGGCGTTAGCCCTCGGGGGAGACCTCCCCCGAGGGGTGGATCAGCCACCGAGGACACCAGGGGAGTTTAGTTCTATATTTATTTTATGTTTTTAGATGTTTTAATAAGGAAAAATTATCAAAATCCGGTACCGTAGTTCCCTGTAAAAGCACCGATCCGCCATTTTGAATGTTTACATGCACCCAGAAGGAGGCTGCAGTGGTGGATCGGCCGCTGTGGTGGATCGGCACACGTTACGCCACTGGGGGTGTGCGGATCGGCTCCCTAATGCTATCTCTATGGGAAGAAGTTATTCACATAAGATAAAGAGAAGAGTCAGAGGGAAGCGGAGGGCCGGACATGAAGAACCGCATGAGGGGAGTAGGAGGAGGATGCAGGGATAGAAATAATACAAAGAGACGGACACTATAGTCACAGAGACCATCTATTGTCTCGAAGATGTCTTACTTTACTAAATTTTGCCTCATTATAATAATCATGATTATATACTACTTGCCCCCACGGTGCCAGCAATGCAATCATTAAAGTAGTGTGCATGTGGACCAGGAGATAAAAAGAAGGAGACAAAGTAGCCTCACTAGGCCTATGTAAGTCTGGTTTACAAAATTATCATCCTAATATAGGGAACAGAGCCATTCCTGTATGGGGGTGGCCATCTTGAAATAAGTTATGTAACTGCCCCCCGACGGCCATCTTGGATCTGGCAGAGGATTGTGGGTAATCTCTTATCTTTCCCTCCACCCACAGAAAACAATAAGAATTGATAAGCTGCACCTGCCTCTTAATCACCTTAAGCTGACCGCAGACGGGCCCGACTGGATCGGCCGATCCTGACGATCGGGAGTGTCTGCGTGGACGTCCGATCCAGTCGGTCAATATCAAACATGTTTGATCTGCCCGATTGGATCAGGACCACACTCCTTAGATACCGATCGAGTCTGGCCCGTCTGCGGTCGCCTTTAAGTACCTGTCCATTGTTTTAGGTGTGAATGGAGGGGATTAGCCTGATAAGGAGACAATGGCTTGGTTTTACTCAGCCTGGATTATATATGCCCTCTTAGAAAACTTTTAAAGTCTAATTTCTCGTGTATTTTAAGTACTTAGCCTATATAAAGCTTCTATTGTTTAGGTTTACAGTATTTGCTATCCAAAGGTATAGATTTTTAGAATATAGCTTCATATAGACTATTAGGAAGGGCCAACCAAAATAAACTGTACACAGAGGCCAACTGCTGATCTTGCCCCCGACTACATGAGCCACCTAGCTAATTTGTTTGGTACTAGCAATGGCTCTGCTCCCTATAGGCCTACCTGCTATAGAATAACACAGACCACTACATCCATTTTCATCTCTCAGTGCACTTAGTGTGCATGACTCAATACAAACATGTTTCCTCTCTTGTGTGTGTCCACCCCACTAGTCATCTGATCCCACACCTACACCACCCCCTCCCATCCTGTTATACTAACGAGCTATTGTTGTAGTTGATTATGGATTTACTTCATATGCACCTGAGCAGCTGTATATACACATGCCAAAATCACTCATCTATCCATTTGGCAAAGCTAGTCCCAACTCCCATTATCCTCGGTCCCTCTGACATTGTGTCTGCTCTAATGGCATGATAAAATGGCAGCCAAAGGAAGTCTAACAGTTAGTAGCCCTCTGCTTTGACCTACATCGATATAGGAAAATTCAGAATTAATTTTCTAAAAAAGATCAAATATATAAATAAATAACATAACTACAATGTTAGCAAAGTTCAATCCTCCTTCAGGACTATGCGTTTTAAAAGAAGTTTTGGGTCTTTGACTTGCATCTATTATAGAAATACGCTGGAACAGAGCCCAGCCTAGATAGTATTACACTGCATGCATCAGTTTCATCCTGATCAGATGTCCCTGAAAAGAAAATATCAGACACTTCCAGTAACGGGACGAGTGTGAGGGGTGGTGTACTAATAGAGTATTTATTATGTTTATTAAGGATTTTAACTACATACACCTGGGTACACCATAGAAGTTGGTGAAGTGCCCTGCGTATGTCATGTCAAAATCGTTTTAATCATCCAGAGACAAAAACTTGTCTCCGCCCTGTCTTCTGTTACCAGTGATGCCTCCTTCAGTTTACTTTGAAAGCAATCAATGTGTTGGGTCCCTCTCCCGGGGTGCTGTTTTGAAAACATGAGTTACTAGCCGAGTTAAACTGCTGCTTAAACCTAGTCCCTGGACTGTTTGCAAAGAATAATGATCATGATTGCACTCACATCATTTTTTATACAATCACCAGTCCCTCTATTCATGTTTGCAGTTGTATACATTTTATTACTGTCAAATATTGGGGCAAAGTGAACATAAACTGCCCACATATGGTTACATACAATGCACTAGAACAGACCTCTGCGTGAATAGTGCTTCCTACCCCATCCTGGATATGACCCTGATCAGATGGCCCTGGAGAGAAGGGTCAGATGGCTCCATAGATGGAGACAAGTGCAAGGGGCAGTGATTCAGGACTTATCGGGGAAGGTCCTTGACAAGACCTCAAATCGATATCCTAAACTACAGACAGCCGATTCCCTCGTAAAGAAACCGGATAAGACAATAACTGTTTCCCATGGCCACCCACAACTGATCTGATCATATCACTCTCCACAAACATTCATGTCCTGGCATCTACAGGGCAATCTTGTCATCAAAAATGCCTATCTGTAATAAGGACATTTCCCCAAGCACTATCTAAACTTCTATACTCTGTTACTCTCCATCTGATAGAAACAAAAAGCCATCCTACATTTGTACATTTGGATATCTAGGCCATGATAATATCTAACACAAATTGCTTCTGAATTTTTATATCAAAACACTGCAATTCTGGTGATTATCCATCCTACTATGGTATCACGCTCTAGGATGGGATGTATTTACGCCATAATTCTACATAGACAGGGACGATTACTATGCCCATAATAACCATGTAGCAATTTCCCAGTGTATCTATAATAGGGTCTATGATAATGAATAGTCCATTACATTATGCATTTGAGGAGAGGTCATTATCTAACAGGGGGCCTTGGTGGACAAGGAAATGGGGTGGAAGTTGAACTTTGTACGGACACAGGCGAATAATAACCGCCCCCAAAAAAACAACAACAACGACAACAACAGACAAAAAAACGAGGAGAAACATTAAATTTTACTCAGTTCTGAGGGGACGGTTAAAAGACCTTTCCCTGGGGGGTCAGAAGTTGTGAATCAAGCCCCCCCCCATCCTTCCCTCAAAATGACCACACATGGACCAGGCTGTTTTCTCCCTCTCGGCCGATTGTTCAACTCTCTTGCCCCCAATTTCTACCCCACAACTGTCTTAACTATCCCTGCCCTATTTAGATGCAACACTGAATAGGCATCGGCATCCATTAACGCGACAAAGCAATGCCGATGGTTTGTTTGAGGGACTTGTGGGTGCCACAGCCATTTTCTTTTCTTTTGTATATGCCTATATAGTCATCCTTCTTCCTACCCATAGGTATTAAAATTTGCAATTCTTTCTGCATCTCCATTATGTTAGATTGGCATCAGGAGGAGATATGGCTTCCTCTACTGGACCCTGAACTCCGCCTGAACTAGTTGTGGAGCGATGGATAGGATTATAGATGGAGGTCACCCTGACTACGATCTGGTGCTTGGTAAGAACCATTTGCAATTCCTCATTCTACCACACTCCCAGCAGATCATTAGACCAATAAACTGCCAAGAGATAGTGTGTAGCATCTGCTGGGAGACTACACATATATGCTGATTAAATGGCGTTGCCCTCTGGTGACATATTGAGAAGATAAACCGCTCTCCGCCATGTTATGCCATATTGTCCAAATGTCATAAAAATGGTACTGCACCATATTGCCGAAATGTCATCTGCTACCCGGGAAAAACGCATGGTTCTTTTATGACAGAAGTGTCTGTCACAGCGTCTAGTATAATGTCACATACACCAGATTGGCCCTGACAACTGGTGCCACCATATTGGTACAGACTGCTTGACAGTATGCTTAAAGCAGACATGGAACACTGCAGACACAGTGCAAACCCTACGGGCTAAAAGCAGACATGGGACTGCAGTGACTGACACTTTTCTACCCTTCTGTCCACAACCTCTGCATGGAGACTGACTCAAGTTGGCGCACATGATCGGCTTAAATGCAGGGAATGATTTCCTCAGTGACGCCATCATCCAAGCAGACGGCATTCATCATTAGGAAGTGTCTTCTCTATGTGACTTTCACTAGAAATATCCCACCACGAAGCCATAGTATACACTATGAGAGGATTTCAAAGTAACCTTTTGCATTTTAGGGAGTTATGAAAGCAAATATCCAAGAAGACCGACAAAAGATAAAATAAGGACATAACTGTATCTAATGATTGGTCTTGCAAGCTGGTATCTGTTTCTTCTGATGTTAAGAGCCCAACTGTAAATTCATTCTACATAATACAAACATGTATACATATATCAGTATGCTAAACAACCTCAAACCAAGGTTTACATTCTACAAGTTGAATGAACTACAAAAGCATTCCCAGATAAGGCTACCCATCAGGACCCAATCCTATTTTGTTAGGGGATCCATTGCACGACTAAAGGAGGTGAAGTGGACAGCAGGTTGTGTGTGTGTGTGTGTGTGTGTGTGTGTGTGTGTGTGTGTGTGTGTGGTGGGGGTAGGTCCCAGGGGGGAGGAGGAGGCTGGAAGTGGGAGTATGAGGGGTGATACTGAGAGTGAGATGAGGGTTGAGGTGAAGGGACGAGTGCTTGCCACGTCACCCCACTCACCAACCCCTCTCATTTACTTCCACCCCACGAAATAACTTTTGACCCATCCCCCTTTATAATATCGATGCACAACTTCATTTTTTTCTTTCTAAAAAGAATTATTATATTATCATTAAACGTCGATTTTCAACCTTAAAGGTCCGGCCAACAAGTGTTCCAAGACATTGTTGAGATCCCATAACAATTTTTCCTGTTTTCAAGACAAGTGTGACCGGTCTCTGTGGATATCAACATCTCCCTGTGAAGCAAAGGCCTTGGTCGTTTCTGGTTGTGTTCAGGGTCCACAATGTGGTTAAAATCAGCTGAGGGTAGTTAGACTGTGAGTTAGACTGTGAATCTGATACTGTTTGCTATAAGGTGATAATGTTGCCACTGGTCAGTTCTACCATGCTGTCTAATGGAGTTCTATTATGTGCCATCATCATGTTTCCCTGTTAGGTATCATGCATAGCTCAAAATATGTAAAAATGCCATTACAGTGTACATACATAGCCTAACACTAATTTGGGAAAAGGCAGCAACTATGAGCAGAGTGATCAGGTCTATCATTTGACCCACTAAGTTCTGGACTTAGATCATCAGCCCTATGAACAATAGCCAGAGCGTTAAAGGCTGCAAAACTGACGAAATTCCTTGCTTAATGCTATGGATTTTTCAATCCGTTCTCTAATTATAGTATACTCCTTATTACCTGATAGAACCAACTTATATAAAAAGCACTTTTAAGAAAACTAGGGTCCTTTTAAATATTGCTTTCTTTCTGAAGATCATAATTCATGACTATTTTGCATGGACTTGATGTCGATTTCAAATCTGACTATGTTTACTTTTATTTTAACGAAGAATCTAATGCCAGCTTTGTTTTACAATTAAATGTTGGGTCAGGTGGGGAGGTTACCTTTTTTGTAGTGCAGAGGCAGACAAGACTGAGAGGAGCTTCATGTCCAAGATCAATGTTTCTATTCGACACTCCGCCTGCCACTTCACACCATGATCCTATACCTCATCCCCTCCTCACCAGCCTCCAGTGTAGGAGCTTAAGTAAACAAAGAGGGAAGAGGTGGGGATGGGAGGCACTAACCAAATCTACTGCAGCTACTGCTGGGAGAGGGGGTTTGTGTGATTGTTAATCTTCATCTCTGTATTTTCCACCTAGTTATCAGTTGATATCCACATCACTATCTAAGTCATTGTACTTCTTCTTGTCTCTGTAATCTATATTTTCCAATTAGAATTAATTAATTTCAATCAAATCCATCTAAATAAAATAATTGAAAGACATCATATAAGAATGAATTTTGTTTGTACAAGAGAAAGGCCTATGACTATTTGGGCTGCTTTCTAAATTTATCTATATTTAGTTAAGTATATGGATGTGAGTCACGGAAAGAAGCAATTAAGAAGGGTAGTTCTACTATGCATAGGGTTGAAGCAAATGGGGATGAGTCAACCATGGGTCTCACTCCTTTAGTATTATATAGGCAATGATATTGCACATCCTAGTGTTAAACAATTCTAGTTCTACCAATGCACCTAAGGACACAGTCCGATAGTACCAGATTCAGGGGGATGAGTCAAGACAAGCAAAGCAGATTTCATTTACACCACCCGTCCGAGTGAAACAACACCACTTTCCAATATTTTGTCTCAACGGCCCTTCTTGGTTGGTATCCCCAATGGGGGATTTAAAAAATAAGAAAATGTAGCAGTGCTACTAAAAAGAGATGGAAATAGCGAACTTCTTCAATGTCTATGCACATTGCTGAACAGATGAAGCATATTAATGTTTGCATGCATAGGTGTAGTACAGTGCCTACATAATAGCATGGATTGACAGCACCATTTGGGAAGTCATCTCTGTCCACTCTTCTATTGTGAGGGGTCATTTCGGGTTTCACAGGTGAGTGACAAGCACTGGTGGTGAGATATGTGGACACCTCTCAGAAATGGGGTACAATATGGCGGCCCCCATCTGACGATCACCCAGACGTATATAGTATTCCCAGGTGAGTGACAGGGACTGATGGCGAGGAGGGTTGGTACCAATTAGGGACGCTCAAATCTGGCAAGCGATAATAAGGGATGTAGGGGGCATCTCCAGGGGCGTACAGCGCATGCAGGGGCATGTTTAGGTTTATTGATAAGGAAGGTGGTAGGGAGGAGGATGAGGAGGTAGGGAGGACTAGAAGACATAGCTCATTAATTTTTGGCCCTCCCCTAGTGAGTATGGAATAGGGGGGGGGGGTGATAACTAGGCTTTGCAGGGACCTGGAGGAAACTGCCATAGTAAGACAGCAACACTTTGCATCAAAAGTGCTTTACCTCCTTCATCAAGGGGTTGTGATAGAGATGCAGCAATTTCTTTTCTTTTATCTATCCCGAAGTAAATTGGGACTGGGGGAATTCAGCTAATTATTTTGGGAATTTTTTCCTCTGGGGGGTCGGACCCCAGATTTAGTAAAAAATCACTGCCTGTGGTAGTGAGCGGTACATCGTCTAACAACAGGACTTCAGCTAATGTAAATTAATATTGTCAATGATTGACAATCGGCAGGGATAACTGACACAAGGACAAGATCTAGACCTTATTCTGCCAGCAGCAGACTTTTTTTCTTTTGTTTTATCTTTTTCCCAGAAGGTCTATGTGTCAATTGCTAGTTTGGCATACCAATATCATGACTTCACAGCAGGTACATGTCCACATAAAAGGCATTTGCCTTCGGCTGTAATTTGGAACACATGCAACATTTGGGACATTTGAGATGCTATACAACTTGCATTGATTGTAAAATCACATGAAAACAATGCATCCTACTTTCTCATAAACTATACTAGGAGGACCATCCACTACCCTTCTACAGCTTGGCCATCCTTTTCCACTGCCTTTCTGAACACCTGATTGAAGCTATTTTACAGGGTACCTGGAACAGAGTATAACTAGACTGCTAGAGCCCAGATGGCAGACAGACAGTAGGCGGGTCGGTTTACTCCCCAGCTGATTGAGATGTGCGTCCTCATCACCCCCCCCCCCCTCCACTACACTCACAACGCTCCCTCAGAGCATGTCAGTGCTGCCACTGCTCCCTGTACCACCTACCCAGGACTAGGAAAGTGTCTTGATGGTACATACTCAGAATTATTCTAGTTTATCATGTGTTCCATAAAGATGTGATAGAAAATGCAACAGGTACTCCGAACTCGTACAGGAAACCAGCTAGGGTTACAGTATTGTGGATTCAAGATCAAATAGGATTGAAAACACTTTGAGCATGAATGACCTTCTTAGGGGATTCAAACAAAATGGCTGGGATACCCATTAGTACAATCGTAGACTCAGTAGCACTCCCTGGATTTTGGACGGAGACCTGTGCAGTCTATGAGCAGGTCAGAGTAGCTCAGGGAGCAGAAGCAGCAGTAGAGGCGGATGGTCCAACACCATCACCACATTGTGACACATCTACAACCAGAATGGGACAGGAGGGGGAATTGGAATGACACAGATAAAGAGGGATGGGTAGGACAGAGAGAGAGAGAGAGAGAGAGAGAGAGAGAGAGAGAGAGAGAGATAGTGGAGGAGAAACAAAGAGGGAGGCAGAGAGAGAGAGAGAGAGAGAGAGAGAGAGAGAGAGAGAGAGAGAGAGAGAGAGATACATATACAGAGACAGACAGCGAGGTGAGTAGAAGTTGAGGGTATTACGAGACAGATGGCTGAGATTGATTGATAGAGAAATGATAGAGAGAGTAAGAGAGAGAGATAGGCATATAGAGAGAAGAATCTTAGGAGAAATCTTAGGTACAGAAAAGGTGGAAGATACATATCCATGGCAAATTGGGAGGAGGAGAAGAGCAGCAATAATTCCGTCTCAAACAGTCTATAGATTGACATATAGGCTGGCTACAACGTACACATTATATCCGGACTACTGTGATGGCAAATCCTTCACCATGCCAATGAGCCCAGGCTCCCACCATCCACCCTCTCTCTCCATATATCCCCAAACACATGCTGCCACAGTCCCATTATAAGCTTCCATCAGCATTCATGTATATACCACAATGTAGCCCCATATTGGATAGCTTGCTGTTACCGTATTATAGCTGGAGGCAGTGGAAGCCTCCAATGCCACCCACTCCATCCAGCACTATTCCGCACATATTGTGTTATGATCTAATGTTTCCTGTGATGAACATTGTGATACAATTTACACGTGTAGGCCTACATGGAACTTCATGAGCACAGTATGTGACATCATTGTACCAGTTTATGTTTTTGGCATATGGCACAATTATATGACACACCTTTGCGGAGTTTCTCTCACATGCATCAAATTATTATTATACATATATCTTTGATATCTTCCTCGTAGATGAAATAAAATATATCTGTATGTCCGGCTGGTGGGCTGGGGAGTCTTGACAGATGGAGGTGGCTGAGCATATGTAGGACCGTGTAACAATATTGGGGGGGGGGTCATCAGGGTGAATATCCAAATACCGGTGACATAATCGATTTTTCTATCGATTTTTAGGCTCTATAATACTGTAGATCAATAATAAAGGTAACATGGTCTTTCAAAAAGTCTCTCTTGCTTAATGCTGTTGCTGCATCAGATGCTGTGTACAGTTGGAGATTGTAATATTTATAGCGTCTTTATCTCTCACTTCCTCGAACACATACCTCCTTCTCCTATCTGAATTAGGAGACGCTGAAACTCTGTTGGTGCAAAAAATGGCTTAAGTCATTACTTCACTTCATGAAAGTTGTCAATAGTTTATGATTATGGTGAAAATATCAGTCCCCATACTTAGGGACTCCTCTTTGTCACGTTAGAACGGAGGCATGAGTCAAGGAAATCTCTCTTTGTCTGTATGCATGCATGTAACAGGGTCACAAAGGGAATTGTGACAGCGACATGGAGAATGCACAGTTTTGTGTTAGGACAGAGACACAACAGTACATGTGAAGGGGGCTCGTAGAGTGCACAGTCTCGTGTTATGAGCACGGCACGTGACACCACATCAGATCATGTGACAAGGTGGAGTAGCGTCGTAAAACACACATCAATATAAATGTAAAGGGGAGAGGGTGTGTGATAGGGGGTGGGGTGATGGCGACATGTGAGCCGGCCTATAATATCAATACTTACAGATGCTTACAGAAGCCTAGCCCCAACCTAAAAGCCTGCCTAACAAGCGATAGTTACAGCCCAGCATGAAGTCTTTGATATGTGAAACTCAGGAGGTATAGATAAGTCCCTGATGGAAAAGAGTAACGTATAAAGGAGACGGTCCTGGGCTTTCATCATATTTAGCTGCTTCCTTATTGATTAGCCATTATGGTCCTATATCCTGTATGCTAAGCCTTGATTAATAACTGACAGTTAAACTGAATAAATGATATCATTAGATTTAATGGTGAATCCAAGACAGGGCATTGAGCCATGCACATGTAGGTCCTGTCGCCGCACATTGAAGTTTTAATACACATTAAAAGACCCCTTAAACACGTTTGCCAGTGCCTTTAAACTATGCACATAATAACCAATATAATCAGCCCAGGGGAGAGCAGATACAAGTAGGTAGCTGAACCAATATTTTAAAACCACATGGCTGATATAAAGCACACGGCCTTCCCACAGGATCAACCTAGCCTAACCCGACCTAGCCTGCCTATAAGATAGCCCATAGCCTGGGGCTTGCCCATTGCAGTCCGGGGAAATGCTAAGGGCAGCGACTAGGTCGAGGTAGGCCTAGACAAAGCCCAAAGGGATCTTCTGGGGAATCTCATTGGAAGCACGACTGCCTCTAGTGTGGCTCATGTAGGCTTGACGAGCAAGGGCGGTGGGTGGTGTGGGGGAATGCAAGGAGTGAGAGACAAAAACTCAGGCAAGAGACAGTGCTAAATAGACAGAGCTAGACAGAGACTGAGCGATAATAAGAAAGAAAGGCAGACACACTGAATAGCCATGCAGAGGACCTCCATAGATTTGGAGAAAGGAGGGATGGATAGGTGGAAAAGAGGGAGCAAGGGAGAGAGGAAGAGGTGGAGGGACAGAATCGAGATGAGTGGGTGGGCGTGTGGAAGCAGTCTGGGACTGTCAACCTTCTCCTTACGAGCTGCTCACAAGGATCTGCTCGCTGACGGGAGAACAGCTTAGAAAGGCTCTGTAAGGGGAGAAAAGGACCTGCTCGGTGCCACTGTGCTCATGAATTGAGTAGATCTGGTGGGTCTGGTAGTAACCATGCAACGCTATGCTGGCAGGATACAGATTGGGTAGTGATAGCATCAAGCCTTCAAGGTGAACAACTCACATATGGAGGGCTATCCGACCCCCTCTATACCTTCTGCTGACCGAGAACATTTAGCCCAAAAATGTTCACAACAAAAGTTGACACCCACATAATATGAATTTTCCTTATAACCCCCCCCCCCAGTTCTCCCTAAGACTAAGCCAACCCAGCTACTTTTACACTAAACTCTTCAAATACTTGTGGCAGAACTCGATCTGTTAAGTATTAATAATTAACACAGTGTATAAAGACAGAAGTTATATTTTACAGAACAGATGAATAGCTGTATTATCTCGATGATAAAACGTAGTGGATGAATCAAAGACAGGGCCATTGAGCTGTTGGACCGAGTTATGAGAGCAGCTCAGTATGCAGGACCAGGAGGGCTGTTACCATAAAGGACCTTCTGCCAGGGACCTCTATAGAGATATCTAATAGGCATACTCAGGGCCCTAGACAGGGGGGTCGGTCCCATGTCCATTGTCGATTCTAAGAAATGGTTCTTGTCCCTTGTCTCTCCACCCCATGTCCCTTGTAGAATTTAAGAAGTGGCCTTGTCCCCTTGTCGATTTTACCCATCTGGGGCCCTATACTCTGTGTTTTGTTAGAGCAACAAGGTATGTAGAAGGTATAACCAGCAAGCCCATGAATTTGAAAATGGAAAGGGCCCTTATTACAGCATAAGGTCATGAAATGAATCTAGGATGTTTTTCAATGAAATAGTCTTGTGGTAACATAGTGAGTGCCACGCCCACTTCCCCCTACATAAGGTCTTATGTAAATCACTGGTGATAGGATCAGCTGTGACAAGTGAATGGGTAGACTGGCTACAATACCTAAGCTCTGGTCCCTCTCATTTCATTTTTCACATTATTGATTTTGTTTCTCTGGAATTAAAACCACTAGACTTGAGCAAGTCTAATGAGTAATGAGCAAGTCTAATGAGTTGAGCAAGTCTAATGAGTAATTCATTTAGATTGTTGAAGATTTGCTTAGCAACTAGAGGTGACATATAAATTGATGCCCTTTACGCCACTTTATTTCATTCAATATCCTGTACCATTCCTTCTATTCGCCATTGAACCTGAAACAAGAAAGCCAAAGGCAGCTGACAACATATTCTACTACATGACGTCCAACTGATATCACACAATATATACCCTTATCTAACTATTTGAGCCTCAGCAGTGCTTTTTTGCTCATAACCCCCGTGCGTTATATAGCTATAACGCACTCTCAGACCTTTTCTTCGTCTTCAAGAAGCTGCTGGTTTCAATCCGGACATGTTAATAAATTGGGGGAATATACAAAGTCAACTCCTCCATACATTTCCTGTTAAAACCGTTTAGGTTCAACGGGGAATCGATCCCCGGCCGCTGTGGCAGGAGGCGAGCTCGCTGTCCACTATACCAAGCCGACCGGTGGTAGAACTCAATACACATGGAGGATTTGAAAAAGTTTTCCGACATACCTGAAGTTTACACACCTCGATAGCCTAGAATATATGGAGCCTGGTGGAGTTATTAACACAGAACCATCCTTAGATATCCTAGATGAACATGCCATGCCAAATTCCTCCATTTTCTTCGAAATAAATAAGAATCCATTGATTTTCCACATCGATACGAGTCGGGACCCGCCCCGTCGTCCGACCGGCTGACCTACATACGGGACCTTTCCACACTGTCAACACGAAGCCGAGCATGGTGGAGGCGGGTGGCGAAACGTATCGCTATGGAAAATCAATGGATTCTTATTTATTTCGAAGAAAATGGATACAAAATGTAGGCGAACACCAACTAGAGATCGTATATTTGGCGCTGCTAGAAGTATGGGACTTGACATGCTTGGATTATACCCGAAAAATGAGTGTAAAGGTGGAGCTATGTCGGACAGAGTGACAACATGGCCACGACGGCTTGGCAAACCGTGCGGATAGGATGCACTTACAAAATGTCTTCTCCTGGATTAATTCTTGGGTTATAAGGTAAGAAATTAATACAAAATGGAGAAATATGTTCGATAAACGCTTTAATGCATGTTATGGGTACGCACTCGTGGGTTTATGGGTTAATAATCCACTCGCCCTTCGGGCTCGTGGATTATTAACCCATAAACCCACTCGTGCGTACCCATAACATACATTAAACGCTACTTACCTGTTCTATACATGCCAGACCCACCACCACCTGGGTGGGCAGCTGCTGTCGTCATGCCCCCTCTCCTCTCCGTCAGGTAGAATCCCAGTACTAGCAGGGACAGCATGGCCCTAGAGTAAAACCCTGACGATAATACAGATAACACTCTGGCTACTAATCCAGACCTAGAACCCCTCATAGATAATCCACATGGGGATCTTGGCCTGCTCCTGTAAGTAGGTAATCCATGGTGGTGTTGGTGGTGAGGGGTAGATAGAGCTGTCCTTGTGCTAATAGCCTTACTGCCCTGGAGGAGGGAAGGGTCCTGGAGGAGAAGGACACAGGACCGCCTAGTACAGCTGCTGGTGTTGTTAGTGCAGTGCGACATGTCGGCAGCATCTAGGCAGCCTGCCTATCACAGTCCAACTCACAGCAGAGATAGGACCTGTAATCACATACTGATATGGGGATATCTACTGCCCCAATACCTTATTGTTGAGCCTATTGCATAGGCTGCATCCCCGTTCAACCCTCAGATGTATGGAGATGATGTATTTAGGCCGAGAGACAAAGGTAAAATCCAGAATCCAAATGGAAGCTCTAGAACCAATGATGGGGGTTAAAGAGACCGTCGGCAGGGCTGTGAGTTGACGGCGTAAGGTGGAGTAGAGGCCGGGTACAGCGGCTCGTGAGGCGGTCTCTTTGTGTGAGGTGTACTCAGAGAGTGTTGATGCTGATGCTGCCAGCGCCGACTGGAGAGTGACGGACGGAGGCTGGATGGTGATGGAGCGTCTGAGGGTGGGAGGTGAGGGTGATGAGGGTGGTGGGTGGGGGGATGGGTGTACACTGGAGTGCATTCAATCCACAGGGGGATACTGCTGGAGTAAGGACCATATAGCAGCAGCGCCAGAAATTGGGGTTGAAATTCACCCCGCCCACTTTAGAATCATATCGATACTGTTGAAGGGCTAGACCTATGTCTTGGCAAATTGTGCTTTATATCCAATTGCTATCCATTATGAAGGTGGAGCTTTCTTCACATGTTGTAGCCGGGCAATGTCTTCACAACAGACCAGATATCTGATAGATCACATTCTGGAATTCTTTTTTCTATAAGCTTTTAAAAAGTACCTGATTGCAAAGCTCTTTTTAAATTAGATTAGAATAGAGCTTTATGATCAAGTAGAAGCAAACGGAGAAAACGAGTTGAACCGTGTTGCAGACCTACCGTCCTAACTTTGCGGTCTAGTCCCCGATTGAGCCTAAGAATAGCGCGCCTTTAATGTAAGTAGTATAGTGAAAGTGCATTAATACTTTGTGGGAAGGAACATCCTCTCAGTGTTTTTACAAAACTATTATGTTGTGACATTACATTCCGGTACATTGGAGGAGTCGTATGTGTGAACTTTTCTCAGGGAATGCGACTCCCTTACCCGTTTACGGGCCTTTTCTCTGATAAAGGAGGATCTTTACAAATTTATCAGAAGTCAGCAGGACATCGTAATACATGCATTTTTGCAGATGCTACTTCTGTTTTGGGGAATGAAGCTTTTGCCTTCGAACTCCCATTAATTTTATTTGGTCTCCATGGAACATTATTACCATGATAACATCAGAAAAATGGTACTAGCTTTCTGATAACATAATGGAAATGTTTAGGCACAAGGGAACTATTTTACCTCAATTATTGTCAGAATAACACTCACTGTCATGTGTTAATGCAGAAGATGGCGCTGAGCGTGTACCACATTTCAATTAATGACAGAATACAGCTAAATTCCTGGGAGTCATTGACATTTCTTACTCCCTCTTGCACAGTCAGCTCTTTCCAACGGCACTCTCTGAAGAGTCCCATATTGGTCATAAACCGGTGGTGCCATCTAGGATAATTGAATGATACTACAAATGGTCCCTGTCGCCCCTGACAATTCCTCTGTCGAATCCAAGCCCTCGCTTTCAGAAGTCCATCTTAGCTTTCAGGGGGAAAATAATTGGCATGGATTGTGCTCCATGGTATCTATAGGGCAGCATATTGTATGGAATATAGTTAGTGTAAATGCGGGTAATCCATGAAATGTAACACTACAAAGTGGAAATTTATTGATTGAAATGATTTTTATTGGCTAATCATTCTTACAGATGTAGACTTTTCAAGTGAGTCAAAGACAAGGCAGGTAAAATAGTCTTCTCACTTAAAACATCTTAATAGATGAAAATTAACACCTAACTAATAGTTGATCTCTCAGAGCATACAGTTCAGTGGGTTATCACATAGTGCCAGCCTAAAATATCAAGACCTTTGCATTCTCTACCTGCCCCTCCCCCGCCCCTTAATTCCTTCACTTTGGCAAATCGTCCCTGTTTTACCCCCCTTTATAGAAGTTTGTGCCATTTTTGTCCCTTCGCTTCTCTCCGTTGGAGATAAGGCCTTTATTATCAATGTATGACGAGAACTCTCCATGAGATGGCTTTTAGTTCTGTATCGGGGAAGAGTCCCTGGGTAAGAGTCAGATTATGTTTATAGTTTCTGCCGGTTGATATTTGTTAACCCCTGAGGACCCATAGGTACTCACTGGGTGGTCGGCCATTTTCATTTAGATCTGGTAGCGGCTACCGTACTATATCATGTATCATTGTCACTCAGGAGTAAGTTATAGCTTAGGGCCTGTTTAGGGAGCGTTCATTATTTATGGCATGGGAGGGGGGTGCGCAAATGATGGGGGGGCAAAATCAGAGGCGTAGGAAGCAAATCTTCATTGGGGGGGCCCGGCGAGGGCACCATCGCGACCACCTTGAATTGTCGGCTGATGTGTGATGGCGTCTATATATATGCGTATTTAGAATTCATATAGAAAAGTGATTTTTGGTAAATTTTGGATCTGACTTTAGGCTCAGACCCCCATTCTCCCTATGACATCACCATAATAATCTAAATTGAGATGTAAAGTTTTAGCTTCTTTTCCATTGTGTTTATGAGTTTTTGGAAAATATTGGGGGGGCCCAGACATACTCAGGCCCCACCTCCTTTATGATTGGGGGGCCCAGGCCCCCCTGGACCCCCCCCTTTTCCTACGCCCCTGAAAATTGTTAGAGGTATTCAGTGTTGAGAATAGCAAACCAAAAGACAATGAGCGCGGGAAACTGTTACCCGGTAAAGTAGAGACCCCTAGTGGCCATTTCTTGAATAAAGCACTCAGCATCAGCATGATTGTGTCAAGTCATGAGATGTTGGAATTGTAACACCAAGATAGTGGAGGAGTCCAGCAAAGTAATGCTTCAGATGTCAACAAAGTGTATGTTAATATGAAATGAGTCTAAGGACGTAGCCATAGACAAATAATGATCTATGGTACAACTTATGATGATTTGAGTGTTTTATGTGCACTGTAAGTTGACACTGTATAAGGTCACAGGGGTTGCACTGTAAGGCCATGGAAATGCATTTGCACTGTGAATATACAGCAGATCTGTTGGTGACATTATTAGTAGTTCTCGTTTATTGTCAGCGAGGTGGCGGAGGCACATGGAAATTGATTGTCTGGCGGGTGCGGTCAGGATGCACTGAGATGATGGAGAAATGCACTGAGATCCTGCAGGAAGACACAGGATGCAGCAAGTTGACACTTTGTACAGAATCTGTGAGTAAGCTTTAGAAGGAGAATCTGAAGGTTGGACTATATTTGCTAGGTGAAACATTCTGTGAAAATGGCAGCAAATATTGAAGAACTGATTTACTCAGGGAAGTGAGGGATAAAGCCTCACATGAGGAATCAAAACTTCACAGGGAATGATGTGCTAGAAACCGCTCTTCCCAAGATTAGGTTTATGCTATATTCAAAATATTAATAGCAGTTGTGTTTGGTATTTGGTAAAGATTTTTGATAACCAACCTAGTCTGTGTAACATGTAACTAAGAAAGAAAAACAAGTGAAACTGAAACTACAGTAATGTAGATTTCCATGTGACTGTTATTTTTCAGGTGAAAATGAAACCAAACAGTTGAAGGACATTCATAAGAAAGCAAGGACATTGCTATATAGTTAAAGTCAAGTGTTAAGGTCTTGAGTAAATCTATACCCTATAAGTATTGTTGGTTTAATAGTAACTAGTCTCATATTAAGTATCAATACTGGGTAAGTAGTTCATGTTATACATATAGTATATTGTCTTATGTTTTGAGAAGGAGTGTTGAGAATAGCAAACCAAAAGACAATGAGCGCGGGAAACTGTTACCCGGTGAAGTAGAGACCCCTAGTGGCCATTTCTTGAATAAAGCACTCAGCATCAGCACCACGATGGAGCAAGATGTGTGGCTTCAGTTCCCTTCGTTCACACCTCTAATCTACATTCAAAGGGGGGGGGTAATTTTTTTTCAACCTATTCTGAGAGGGCGGGGTAATTTTTTTCAAGCTATTCCTTAGGGGTGGGTTAATTCCTTTTTATTATGGGGTATTTGCCAACACAATGCAAAACAATGCGATTTTTTTCGCGACATGTAGCGAAGTTCACAATTCCCTACCAAGTAATAGTAGTTGTTGATGATTGCAGCCACAATTCTGCCAAACATTTTCTTATCAATTACCTATCAATCATATCCATTTAATCATGTTGGTGTAAACTATGAAAACAGAATTGGTCAACTTGCCTACATCGCTATATAGACCTGGTGCTCCTTAACCCTTTGCCTACTGGTGTATAGGCCAGTGCATATTACATAACAGCCATACTGTGCACATGTAATGCACCCCCACAGCCGGCCATTTTAGAGAATAATGCACCATGTTCACTTTAGCAGTACAGTGCATATTTAAAGCAAAGTTGTCTTGTAAAAAAATCACCTAGAATATGATTACCATTTGGGTAGAATCAAATAATTCTAATGGACTCTTGATAGGGCTATCAAAGGTGATACTGCTTAACAAATAGAAAATGGAATGTTTCCTATGCCAACTAATTAAAAGAAATTGTAGCTATAATCCGACCTAGTCTGGAATGACAAGTACAACTTAACTCAGCAACTATACATTGCACAGAGCCACAGAACTATCTCGGCTGCACCTCAGCTACATCTTATGTTACACTACAGAACCATGACAGCTGGAATAGTGGATGTATTGGAAAAGTTTGCCAATTGAATCATAGAGGTCGGTAGGCTCATGGATGTTAGGTACATGTGTCTGGTGGGCTCTACTGACATTTATTTTCATCTGATAAAATAGTACTTTTTCCAGACCCCTATGTTCTATACTTTGCCTGCTGCTACTTTTCTGCTTTCAGGCTTGTTGTTCACTGCTTTGTCACTTGGCTTCTGCTGATGGCACTGTCTGTGTATCCCAAGAACGCTCAGAGCTATTAATGCTCCTCCAACTAAACCAAAGCTAAACACACCCAACAGCTTTCCAAGACTGAGCATCGTGTCCCCTGCAATAGAAAATGTGCATTGTTTTACATGCCATGGAATGTGAGTAATAAATGTAAGTCTGTTTGCGACCCTTTAACTTATTCATACTGAGGTAGTCTATTGTGATTGATTCATCATTGATTTAACCAACAATAACAGCACCACATTAATGTCAATGCATGAAGAACAGGGTTTCCTCTATTGCTAGGAAGCTATAAACTATTCACTATTGGAGTATAATGAAGGGCATTAGTGACGACACTCTGCATTTTTACACAGCAGTCCCACTAGTGGTAATAAATAGAATTGATAGACTTAAATATTCCTCTCACCAGTATCACCCATCAGATAGGCTGGATAATTATACCATTGCCATTCAGGGTAGGTATTTGGACTGGTGGCAATGGGAGAAATCTTCTTGAAGACATCACCTTTCTCTACAGCCTTTTTAGCCTCATATTTATAAAGGGCATAGTCCTGATCACTGAGGCTAAAGTTATAGGAGCATGTAGGCATGGTGGGTGGAACAGGTGGGAACCTTTCCTCTGCCTCCATGAGCATAAAGGCCATGGATCCCTGGACCAGGTGATGCTCAAAGTGACAGTGGGCGATCCAAACTCCAGGGTTGTCACTCCTGAACCTCACGACTGTGTATCCCGATGATGGCACCACTACAGTGTCTTTCAGTGGTGGGTCCTGGAGGTTGAGCTTTGGTTGGACTCCACCATGCCAGAAAGCATGTCGACATAGGAGGTCATTACAGACCACATCTGGGTTCGGAGTCTGGGAAATGGTGAATGCAGGTAAAGGGTAGGTGTAGTCAGGGAACCCCTGGCGGACAACAGCAAAGTGGTGACCATGGATATGCACTGGATGGACCTGGATGGTGCCGTTTTGAGGACTTATATTTGAGATGACGAGCTGGATGGTCTTATTAAAAGGTAGGTTTAGTTTTAGAGTACAGGAACAGACCTCATCTGGTGGACAATCAGTAGAGCAGTCAACTGACTTGCTGTCAGTTTGAAAGGGAGGAGTGGTGGGTGGCACAAAGTTTTGTGCATTAAAAGCTGCCCCTTTGTTAAAGTTCAAATTAAGGAAGAATTCCTCATCAGGTTCTTCTTGAGTAAGACCATATTCTACTCTCTCTTCATAACTGAGCTTTCTCTTCACATCAGCCATGTGAACACATTCCCTGTGAAAGCTATCAGGGTAGTACTTAAATGGACAGTTAAGGACTCTACATGGGCTCATTTTGGAGCATGCTTTAGGCTTAGACCTGGGATCCAGTCCTTGCTTCGCCTCTTTATATGACACCACAGCCAGCATCTCATCTATTCCCTCATACCTTGTGTGATCCTTAAGGCATTTTGACCTCATCCAATAATGACCGACTGGTTGGTTAGCAATGATCTCAACATCTGCTCGCTCTGCTGGGTAGAGTATCACAGAATCGTACACCTCCGCCTCAACCTCCATACCATCTAATGCCACAACTCTAAGCTGGTGGTTATCTATGGAAAACGTCAGGGGGAAATCTCCAGCACCACTTGTCACACGAAATAGGTGCCATTTGCCCTTTTCAACCTGAAAGGTGCTGAGTGGCCATTTTTCATTTTGCTTAAATCTCCCACGGCCATTGATGAGACCACTGGTCCATCGTATTATGGATACATCTGAGCTATCCACCTAGAAATAAAAGAGTAAGATTATCAATTAGGACTTTTATGTATCTGGCAAGGCGAATATAGAGGCAAAGATATAGATGGGATGAATTAAAGTACCTTTCTGATATAACAGCATAGTAATGATTTTAAAGCCCTTATTGAGACAATGTTCACTGCTCTGGCAGTGTTTCTTGTATGTGTGTTTAGCCTGTTTAACTTAAATGAAATGGTCATTGGTCTTAATTAACTTGGAACAAACCTTGTTTCATCAAATTGTCCTTTGGAGTACATGTTATTCTCAATGTTGCCATTATTTAATTGACTTATCATTAATCAAATCAAACAAATATACAACCAATTCTTATTTAGAGTACTGAAATGGCCTCTGACCTGAGTAGGTGTGTATTTCATTGCAGGATAGTTCCACAAGTTGCCACCACCTGCCCCAGCCACCATGGGCTGTGCCAGGGGGGTTTGATGACCAGAGGACATGGCCCTCCTCATGGTGCCAGTCCTGTATGAACACAGCTGAGTAGGGCAGGGTTGGCTTAGCAGCATGGATCAGTAAATGTCCTGTGAAAACAAAATAGATAAGGTAATTATTTTTCCTATCCTGATGCTTTAAAATGATTTGTTTGTGATGACTCCTAGTAATACTTTGATCTGGACATTATACCCTAAAATTTTTGTTCATTTAACAGAAACCCATATACATTTAGTATAGGCCTACATTAGCGGTAATTCAAGTAGTTGGACCCATACAGTTCATAAATCATTTCTAATGATGAGGTCAATTTTATAAATCTAAGACCATGAAAATCTATCTACCGCAATCTCCCGCGTATGAGGTGCACCTCGCGTATAAGACGCATCTAGAGTTTTAGAATATAGTCAAATAAATTGAAAATTCATAACTTTTGTTCTACTGGATGGATTTTGAAAATTCAAAAAGCTGTGTTTTTTAAGAACAATTTCCTTTTATTTGCAATAAAGTATTTGAATGGTGTTCAAGCACGTATTGTTAATAACACATGCAAATCTCAGGTGGCCACCATTCACCTTTTCAGGTAGTCTCATAGGCAGCCATGAAAGTATTAATTCTGGCTTTTGTGCACTTAGCAAAGGAATTAACAGTTTTATATATATTAAATAACAAATCACATATTATATTTCATGTTTCAGTATTGTTAAAAACACTGAGGTATGCAACATAACAAATATTTATATTATTACCTTCATGATAATATCATTTGTATTTACCATTGGTAATAGTTGGGGGGGATGGGGGGGAGAGAGGGCAGCATTTTAAATGTATACTTATTTACACAGTCGGCACCTTATCAGACAACATTTTCTTTACTTTTGTCTTAAATATTTCTGGGTCAGGGATATTTCTTATTTCAGGTGCTAGATCATTCCATACTGTTGATATTGTATGGTACAAACTTGTTTTAACAGAAGTTAATCTTGTCATTATAACTTTTAACCTTCTCCCATCCCATTGTCTTGTGTACAATAATCTTTGGTCTATAATTATAAAATGGATTCTGTGATCTCTTGAATGCCATAGTTGTTGTAAAATACCATTGTCTATCTTTTAAATAATTAACACCTATCAAAGCATGTACAAGATAAGTGGATGTTTTATTATCCATTCTTTATATAATTTTAAGACACCTGTTTTGCATTCTTTGTAGTTTATCATTTAATGTTTTAGATGCTGCTTGGTATAGTACACAACCATAATCGGCCATGGTTTACGCGGTTGATGATGTGTGTACCTAAGGCACTCAGGAACTTCCTAAACCCACCTATGTCGCAGGAGGACTTAGGAGGAGTGTAAGATATCAAAAGAAACTCTTGATCTCCCCCTTGTAGATCCAGGGAGAACTAAACCCTCTCATATAAGATGCACCTTATACGCGAGAGATTACGTTAATTATAGTTTTCTTTTCTTTTTCCTTTTCAATCAAATGAGTAAGGAATAAAATAAATGGCATAGATAAACCATTCTTACCAGCTAGTCCATCATTACGCTGATATCCAAAGTGGGAGTGGTACCAGAAAGTACCAGCTGGGGAGGCTGTGAATCGGTAAGTGAAGCTGTGACCTGTGGGTATGGCACACTGTGTCAGCTGAGGCACACCGTCCATCCAGGTACTAGCGCGCATTGGTAGACCATGCCAGTGGAAGGTCACTCCCTGGTCATGGAGCCTGTTTTCTACGTGTACTACCAGCTGTGAACCAATGCAATTACAAGAACATTAATAGGAGTAAGCTATTTAACAGCTGACATTAATTACCACATTATAGCATATAGATTAATGTGAAAGGAATGTGTACATTTTGTTATCTTATGTGTTGAGATTCAGCTGCAATTGCTCAGTGTGAAATTGGCAGTCATAGTATGAACTGCGAAGACGCACTTCGCAAGTTTCATTTTCATTTTTTCTTTCAGCCTCTCATGATTAAGGATCAGTATATCCTATGTGGAATAATGGCATGTAGTATTTGCACGTTCCATCTTACATTCGAAATATGGTGTGCCAGCAGAGAATTCTCTTAAGAACACAACTATATGGTCTAATCATAAAGCATAAAGACTTAGATTACACAGAGCACATTGTGATTTTTCTTTTCAGTGTTTTGCCTAATAAATAACGCCATTCAATCCTGACTGATCTGTAATGAAATATCACCTATGTCTACATAGCTACCCGTTTCAAATGACATAGAAAATGGCAGGTATTTTTTCTCTCTCTAAAATATGTTATTCAATTGACCCACCTGTGATCCCTCCAACACCTCAATGGTAGGGCCTGGAAACTGTCCATTGATAGTAAATACATTCCTCTTAACTCCATCTAGGGTTATCACCTCCAGTGGATCAGGTACCTTCTGGCCGATGAACTCAGAGAAGATCTCTGTGGGCCTGAAGGTAGAGTTCACAACTCTCAGGTCTCCTCTCTTGTCCAGCTCAACATCGAAGAAGCCTGGAGGTCCTCCAGGGGGTTTATACACCAAGCTCTGCTGCATAGAGATGACAAAGGTATATTCACAGACATCAGCCTCACAGATCTCTCCCCTGGAGGAACACTGAAGGGCCAGGAGGAGGAGTAGCTTGAGAAATAGAGTGAATCCCATGTTGGGATCTGAAGTAGTACATGGAGTAATGACTCGATATGGGTTTGGCCAGTTGTATGTGCCTATTTGCTGGAGAAGTCGTGTAAAGTTAACCTTAGATCAATGCCAATTGCATATTCTCCGTATCAATATCCTCAATTAATCTATCGATATAAAGTTCACGAAGAAACTGTTGATATTGTTAGGAGATGAGAAAATAAAGGTGGTCCTTACTGACGCTATGCCAATCTAATAAGAGAAATGATCCATCCCCAGCACACCTCATGGTCCGTACATTCTCAAGAATACAACCGAGAAGAGCAGATGGCAGTGTTGAGGTAACAGCTGCAGCAAAGACCCATTAACATATTGGAGGTACCAGGGATACAACTATACTGATTCTTGGTCGGTAAGGACCAAGTGTGTGTTAGCATAAAAAATAATAATCTTTAGATATTTCTCAGACAACCCTCCCATATATAATACACACACCTACCTCCCACAAAACGCAAGGTGCAAAATGACAGTGTGTTTCACTTATCATGCAAATGAAGAAGAGAGAAGAATATATATGTAACAGGGTAGTAAATATCTCTCCCGACATGAGCCATGTGTGTTTACATAGCTTCAATAAGTCGAATACTAAACAAGTAATTAATGGATATGTCATGACGCGGGACTGATATCAAACAATAACATGCAACGAGGAGGCTAAGCCCCCTGAGTTGCATGTTATTGTTTGTTATACCACGATTTCTGGGTTGCTCAGTGCTTTTTGCTGGATATTCCCATGCACATACCTGTCAATATTGCACACCCTGTAGGCTGTAACATCACTTTTGAGAGGCGTGCAGTTACCCATGGATAACCCGCACGCCTCTCATGTCCTTCCATGTCATATGTTACATGTTAAAACCTACAGAATTTTTCATTGCCAGGGTAGGGGTTGAACCTGCAGTCTCAGATCCCTAGCCCAACTCCCTATGCATTGCGCCACAGGGACTGACTGGTAGTGGCTGGCTAGAACCAGGTCTGGATATGATACAAAGCCCGGGGAGGTCACTCACATATAACTTCTATACGTTCAAAGTGTGAAAATCCCCAGCATTCTGGGTTGTGACCCCCCTAGCAAGCCTAGCCGGGCGCCAAGGTGTGTGTACCGATCGTATATACATAACCATGGGACGCGTTCAAAGGGAACCAGGCCGAGATGGCCGCTGAAGGAGGAGACGCGGTGTTCTAGTGGATAGCGCATTGCCCTCAGCTGTTAGAGGTACGCGGGTCAAGCCCCGGTCTGGGCGCATCTTTTTTCGCCATGTGCGCTGTCGCTGTCCGCTGCCGGGCGACGAAGTGTATGTACCAATAGGAGACAACACGGTCCGGGTGCATTTTTTTTCGCAATGTGCGCTGTCGCTGTCCGCTGCCGGGCGACGAGGTGTATATCTAGTCTAACACGGTCTGGGCGCATCTTTTTTTGCCATGTGCGCTGTCGCTGTCCGCTGCCGGGCGATGACGTGTATTATACACAAACATAACTGCGAGGCGCATTCAAAGCTTTAGCTGTCCGCTGCCGGGCAAGGAGGGGTATGTGCCGATCATGTACAAACACTATTTTTCGCCGTGTGCTGCTGCCAAGCCTAGCCGAGACGGGCGCTGTCGCTGTCCACTGCCGGGCGATGAGGAGGTGTATGTACCTGTATACACACACTATCGCTGGCTTCGAGTCCTGGGGAGGGGGAATAACTTTTGTTTTCAACTTGAATTTATTGGTATTCTATTGATTATTTATTGGTTTCGTGGTATAAAATAAGTAGTCAATGGATAATTCATGACAAGTGTGTGTTAGTGAAGGATAATTACACAGGGCCATAGGCCGAGTGTAATTCTTCACCTCCCCATGGGACTCGAAGCCTGCCATAGTGTGTGTACACACAAGGTTTGACAGCTTGCACAGCAAAAAAGTTGAACTAGACCTGGACGCAAAAACCTGTACCTAGGGTTAGGAGTGTGACTTGCTATCCAATATACTATCGATACACACACCTTGCCACCAGGCAGCTGTTGGTTTGGTTTGAACACGTCCAGCAGTACCATATATCCTCATGTAAAGGCCTGGTCAATTTGCCACTTAGTAAGGAGGTTTAGGTAGTACTAATACAAACCCGGGTTTTTACAAGGGGAAATATGGTATGTCGCTGTCTTGGCTATGGGTCAGGCAGCTCTGGCCACTAAAGTGTTCTCCTAACCAAATTCTACTGCACCTATTCTCGTCAGTTCCTGTGGCGCAATGCATAGGGAGTTGGATTTGGGATCAGTAGGGTATGGGTTTGACCCCTGCCCTTGGCAATAGAATTATTGTAGGTTTTAACATGTGACATATGACATGTAAGGTGTGCTGATATCCATGGATAACAGCACTGGGTGCCTGTTATCCATGAATAACAGCACACCTTACAAAGGTCATGATACACTTGTGTGAATTTATAATATGACCTTGGCGTTAATGATTGGAGATCAGAATTATGAATGAGTTATAATATGTATAGGACAAACTTTAGTATGTGACTGTTCATGGAAACCACTTGTCAAACACTGAATGAATTTGTATTCTACAATATATACCTCTTTTGAATGTATCCTCTTTATATCGGCTGATAATTGTAAAAGCTTCAGTACGTTAAGATATTATTGGCCAATAAACTTGTTTCAAACTCAACTCATGCAATATCGACAGGTATCAGAATGGGAATATCCACAAAAAAGAACCAAAAATCACAAAAGTCGTGTAATAAAATCATATATACCATATCACTCCAATCTTTAACTTTCCCTTCAAGCTTTATCTTCGTACCTCAGTTGGGCGATTCTCAGTTGAGATTGAATGTATTAGGAGGCGTTAAAGAATGAATCAGGCCTGCTAACATAGTATAAAAGACAGCTATAGGTCATAATGATTATTGAAGTAATTTAAGCACAGAGAGTGCTATATTATATAACTTGCCTTGTTGGTTAAAGACGCAAAACAAGTGTAGACCTACCCCTGCTTAGCCATTTAATTAACATACATTTATTGATAGATCTTGTACAATGCGTACATGGAATACAGATATTTCTAGTGCTATTTAAGGCAAAGGGGCACATCCTAACCAGACAAAACTGGGATTGGAGCAAGGAGCGTGGATATCATGTGTGTAAATGATTGCAACCAACAGAGAATATCACTTTATGATAGACATGCTATTAAGGGGATGGTGTCTTTGATAATTCAAGGAGAGGCAAGTAAAATGGTGTCAAAGGTGAAAGCAATACTTTCTCTAATATGTTTCGTGCACCTCCCTAAGTAGGTCCTATATGTATTGTATCACAATGACACGTATAATTACCCATCCACATCAAACCAAACAATGCTAGGCGACTTGTGTATATCTGTAGATTTACAATACCAAACCAAACACTACGTATCTAAGAAAAGATATCCGTAAGGCGGCTATGTAATCGATTATATAAAGCTGGCAGGTGGCTAAATTGCGGTAAATCATAGTATTGATAAAAATGTACAGAAATATTGTTTGCTATAGGCCAATAAAAAATAAGTACCTTAAATCCACGTGTATAGGACGCGTCTTATGCACTTAAATGACCCCAGGTTCGTCCTATAGGATTGTCAGAAGTTGGGGGTGTGTCCTATAAGAGAGGTTTTTCTACTATAGTACAGCACTAAACTGACCAAGATGTAACTCCAGATGTGTCTCATAGCATTTCCTAAAACTCAGGGTGCGTCCTATATGCAAGGTGCGTCCTATACACAAGGATTTACGGTAAATCAGATTCCTGTCCTACTTACAAGTATGTCAATCGGTTTAGTAAAAGAATTGCCAACTAACTCACCTTTAATCCATTTAAGTGCCATATTAAAAAAGAAAAGCCCACAAAAACAGCAAGGTAAAAGAAAACCCAGTAAACACCAGGACATATAAATGTCTCACTTTAAACAAGGAAAATGCCTTATACTACTGATAAACGTCTCGGACGTGACATCATGCACGAAACACTAATCAACTATATCTATCATGGGGACTCCACCTGGAGATTCATCCCCTAAGGAAGGGATGCAAATCAGCCTAGGACTGGAATATTTAGTTCCCAGACCATAACACATAGTCTATAATAACCATCTATAAATATGTACTCTATCTCCCCCCTCTTTCTTCCTCTTTTTATTACATCTTTAAAGAAATAATTATTTTCGATTACTCCAAGTCGCTTCCTGGTCACCCAGGTAGTGACTGCATGTACTCAGTAGAAAAGGGGGTGGGTAACTTTAGTAAGTTGTCCTCCTTTTTTCCTTGTTATCTTGCTATGTAAAATTTAAGTTGACCTCAAGGCTTCAGCAGCGATCTCTTGTATATATAGCGTGATAGAGTCATACTTGCTCAACCACAGATGATATTTTTAGCTGTAAAAAGAAAGACAGGACCTAGTCCCTTTTTATTCACTTTAAAAACCATGTAAAAGAATTTCAACTCAACTCAAATTATCTATGAGGAAAATAAGGGCTAGAAAGATGTGATCACAACTGGCTCATATGAGTTCTCAGGATTTCAACCTCTGCATAGCAGTGAAGGTGAACGTCATCACATGATCAGTTGTACTTTATACGCGATACCCCACTGCAACCTATACGTATGGCATCAACTCAGGTTGTACCTTATTTTATTAGCAGATTTGTTTTATTTTACCTTGATTCAAGATGGATTTTCCTACACTTGCTCAGCTGGTCCAGTATTTTCAATATCAATATTGCCATATCATACTCAAGCAGTGTTGAAAGTGCCGGTATCATATAATATTATACCTGCTTATAACTCCACCGCAGCAATTTATGGAGCAACTAGGTCGACTTCAGGGGTGACATTTTCTACGTTACCTAGTTTCAAACAATTGCCACACCAACAAAATTACCTTCTTTAGGCATGGAAAATATTCTTGTTGAAATTATAATCTTATTGTTTGTCTCCTCAAATATCATGATTGTGATCATTGCACTCTTTCTTTTTGTAAAAGATATCACTACAATATATTGGTAGAGCAATGTTGTTGTGTAAATTTCTTATATGATACTCAAGACGATTCAAGATTTCGCTCCTGACAATAATGCTACGCTGTAGTTTTTAGGGTCTTAATTGAGAAACCAGAGCCATCATTAACCATATTCAGTCAGAACTTAATGGACTATATATCATATTGTATCCCAGGATTTTTACTTCTTTTTTCTATGAACAAGAGTTATTTCAAATGATTATGTAATTGCTTGAGTGGGACCTTTGTAACGTTCAATCACAATTTAGGGTGTTACTACCTCAAACATTTTTTTCTACTGTTAGGCCCAAAAGCTGTAAATAATACGCAACCTCTGGATGGGCATAGACGTACAGTATTCTTATTATTTCTCCTTATTATGTTGATAGTGGTTTATCATTATTTTATAATGATTCTATTTACATAATGGGGCGATTCACTGTTACAACCCATTAATGCGAATTTAGATAGCAGGATGTAGTGGTGAATTCAGAGGGAAACCTTTGAAAATTTTCACTGACATGAAACTTTGCTGTTGGAAAGTGGACATTCCCAGTAAACACCAAACCAAAATATTATATAGCTTTTTGGTTTAACTATGTTTGGGTCATACCAAATTGGTCTGAATTGCGATTTATTTTGCATTATATATGGAGGTTAAAACGTTATGCTTTAGTTATGTTCTAGAATATACCTAGATATCAGAATTACATTTTTCTACGTTTTTTCTATGTTTTCCTCCTACCAAAACCTACCTAAAAAAAATGAAAAAAAAACCTACCGACTAAGCTAACCAGCCAATCAATTTCCTTAGACTCAAGAGTGGTACATATTTTCTGTAGGTATAAGGTAATGGATGGATGGACTTTTTACAGACATTTCTTCATCAGAATTGGTAGTACAGAGGTAGCAAGTAGGAATCAGACGTGAAAGGTGTACGGTTCAAGGCTTCACCTTAAATAGATCTTATACCAACGTTTTTCAAGTGTTTTTTTCTCCTCCCCCCCCTTTTTATGGTAGATGTTTGGGAGGTAAACCATAGAAAAACGTATTTCTTATATTTATGTATCTAGAATGTAACTAAATCTCAACATTTTAACCTCCACATACCAAGCAAATCTACGCAGTTGGCACCAAAATGCTACATAGATATACCAGTGTGCAACGTCTATCTACGAATGTGTGTTTACTGGGTTGGTACCACCCCGAACATGACTTGCTCGATGTGCCTCGCCCTAGACCACCCCTTAAGGATCCGCCAGTGGGATAAGCATATTCAACACCTAAAGCGTTGGTTCCACAGCCATACAATCGGTCGGAATAGCCCTAATCCGACGATTTATAATATATCAAAAGTATAGAAAGAAATCGGTCGGATTAGTGCTAATCCGACCGATTTATGCCTGTGGAACCAACGCTTAATTCATTGAACATTTCATTAAAATCAAGTTTACCAGTGTAGCTAGGATCCGTCATTCTTAAATTGAATAGGACCTTTTTCCTTGTCATCTCAGCGGAAAGCGGGCAAAGCAACATGCACACAGATTATACCTCAAGTCCATTAACATAATTCAGACAGTAATCAAAATACCCTAAGCCAACAGTTAGATCACGATAAACTGTACATACAGGATTGATTCAAGTACAAGTGCATTTAAGATGGACTGTAAATGGTTAAACACCATGTGTAAATGAAATACCCTCTAGGTCCTTATAATTATGTAGACTCGTAGTATAACTAACATGTGCTTTAAAGATTATACATACTATAAGTTTATGCATTGTTTGAGTGTACCAGTAGTAATAAATAATATTACCTTGATAATAATATTACAATAATGTGGATAAATAAGAAGACAGTGGGTTTGGTGAGAATTGACTTTGTCAATATCAATCCTATACATGCCTTTATTAAATAAGACAATAATTCATAATATACAATATAAATCACAATCCAATTTATAAATATACATATAATCACAATATAAGACAATAACAATTTAACTTTAAAATTTCCAGCACCACCCAGCGTGGTGTTTGCTGTTCGAGCATATGAAGCCAATTGACCGGTAGTTCAACTGTTGGGGCTTATATACTGGAGGAAATGTTATGTGTGACGTCATGCACCCTGGTGAAAAGTAGTACCTTCATATCACTCATTAATTATATATAAATACCTGGGAGTATATAGTTCCTAAGTTAATGTGTTGTTCGAGTGTACTGGTAATAATTAATAATATTACCTTGATACTAATATTACAATAATGTGGATAAATAAGAAGACAGTGGGTTTGGTGAGAATTGACTTTGTTAATATCAATCCTATACATGCCAACCAACTGCCAAACACAATGTAAAACATTCCACATTATATCATTACATCCAAAGCTAACAAACTGTCCTTTGACTCATGTAAATAATTATATACCACATTAGATTTCCAATTGGCTCGCCTCATAATGTCTTGAACATTCAGCCCTGCATTCTTTAATAAAGTTGCACAACCATGTCTAAGAGAATGAATTGAAACCCTCTGGGATATACCACACTGTATTGCAATAGTTTTTAACCTCGTATTCACATAATGATACTGCAACGGTTTGGCATCGATGGAGAAAAGAAACCTGCTGTACTTACAGGCCTTCACACATTTTTTTATATACCTTGCTGGACATAAGTCCAAACTATCATCTCCCTGAGATACACTATATAAGAATCCTTACCAAACTAGTCTGTTTTTGACAAGTTGACTTTAATTTCTATACAATCTGCTGAAACTTTAACATTCTTCCTCAAAAAGTTATGAGGAGAATGAACTACATGTCCTATCCTGAATACACCTCGGTAACATAACAACAACACAGACCAAAATACTGCATCTTCAATGGAATCCAAATCAAGCCTAGACTTCCAACCATGTCACTAGGGGTGAGAGGGTAGGTTGTACTACCAGACCCTTTACACATTCTGTCTATACCATCGAGAGTCTTCTTCACTACAAAGTTATTGCTATAATCCACATAACCTTTTAATTTTTGTTATCTAACTATTTGGGCCTGGACAGTGCTTTTTTGCTCATAACCCCAGTTCCTTATCCAGCCATAACGCACTCTCAGACCTTTTCTTCCAGACCATAACGCACTCTCAGACCTTTTCTTCGTCTTCAATCCGGACATGTTAATAAATTGGAGAAGTATACAAAGTCAACTCCTCCATACATTTCCAGTTAAAACCGTTTATGGTTCAACGGGGAATCGTTCCCCGGCCGCTGTGGCAGGAGGCGAGCTCGCTGTCCACTATACCAAGGCGACCGGTGGTAGATATGAATCTACATCAAGGATTTGAAAAAGTTGTCCGACATACCTGATGTTTACACACCTTGTTAGCCTAGAATCCATCGAACCTGGTGGAGTTATTAACCATCCTTAGATATCCTATATGAACATGCCATGCCTAATTCCTCCATTTTGTTTGAAATAAATAAGAATCCATTGATTTTCCATAGCGATACGTGTCGGCACCCGCCCCGTCGTCCGACTGGCTGACCTACATACGGGACCTTCCCACACTGTCAACACGAAGCCGAGCATGGTGGAGGTGGGTGGCGAAATGTATCGCTGTGGAAAATCAATGGATTCTTATTTATTTCGAAGAAAATGGAGACAAAATGTAGGCGAACACCAACTAGAGATCATATAGTTGGCGGTGCTATAAGTACAGAACTCATGGGTTTATGGGTTAATAATCCACTCCCCCTTCAGGGTCGTGGATTATTAACCCATAAACCCACTCGTGCGTTCCCATAACATACATTAAACGCTAAGTAATACCACATAGCAGACAAATAATTCCTGACTGAAACAGGTTTCATCTTGTTAGAGAAGTACACACAATATAACGAAGCTTGAGAAGGAGAAAAAGGAAGAGGGGTAAAAATAAATTTTTTACAAAATTTTTCTATACCTTTTTAAGAATTTTTCTCCATTACCAAAATCCCATCTGAAACCTTGATAACCAACATGTGGACCATACATACTGATACTCCTATAAGCAGATTTTAAATCTACAATGCTCATATAGTCATTCCTGTCCAATTGACATGTCACCGTATTTATAGAATTATATGAGAAACTTTTAGAAGCTGTATTCATGTAGTTATTAATAGAAATATCTGCTGGCATAATACAATCAGTGATAGGTCTCAATTTACCATTAGACTTCTCCACACCACCCAAGGAGTGAATACACTTAGGTTTATAGGCAGTTTCAGTTATCAAACCTTGGGACAACTCGTCCATGATAATATTACACATCTCGTTATAGAATTTACCTTTTACAATCGACTTATAATTTTTACAGTCATAGCTCGTATCACATTCCAGGTCAACTATCTTAAAACCCTCAGTGAATCCACACCATAGAAAATCAGATTCTATCTGATTTATATTAATAAGATCTGACTGTCTGAGGAAACTTGCTGGACTGCATGGTAAAATTTGAGCTTTTAAACCATAAATAAAATGCTCACACTTACATACACTATTTATACAACTGTCATAGGCCCTGATGCTGGGTCTATTTACACACTCCACTGTATATAGTGGATCAACCTAGCCCTGTACTGGGCTACTATGTGTTATAAAAGATTCTTGTTATTATTACAAGACTCAGAAATATCATTATTATTATTTTCACCTGAAATGATCAAAACGGGGGGCTCAGGAGGATCTACCACACATACTACATTAAAATCAGGCATCAAATTTTCAGATTTTAACATAGGACCCTGCCTAAGTACAAAATCCTAATCTTTCTTATTCTTCTGGCACTTGTCCTTACCATGGTTCGACATACCACATACCTCACAAATGTGACGATATCTACATGGGTCCTCCCTGCAACCTTCAGCCCTATTGAACGCATAACAAGTGTGGGTTGACTGCTTCGGCTTGAAACTTTTAGGCTTGGTTGCACTAGATTTTTGGGCCTGTACTGTCCCAACATAAGACAAATGCCTTAATATATCCCCACTCCTAACATCACTGAATGCCTCTACACCATCAGAATTTGCTCTAGTTTTTACAGAGGAGTCATATGCCACTAAAGCCTTGAGGGTGTATATTTTTGTAGATGACTTTTCCACCAACACCTCTATATGTTTTACCACAGTGAACACATCTTCCTCTTCAATAAGCTGTTTCATCATTCTTACATTTACAAGTAACAGTTTCTCAATGCTATCGAGTTTCTCGCCCTTCTTTAGAAAATTCTTCTGATCAAACATACCTCTATTCTTATAGCCATGTCAATGGCTTGCCCTAGAGGTGGTAGAATCAATAGAAAATGAGGAACTTGATGAAACACTAGGGTAAGATGTTGACTTAGAACAAACTTGCCCAGCTGGATCCAACATGGTGTTGTGTCCTCTGGTTGCTATGGAGCCCGCGGTAGTCAGGTGACCGCTGTTGACCACGCCCCCTTCGCCTGGATATGGCATCAATGGAAGACTGTTGACAAACATGGCCATGTGCACAATCCTTTTTCGACTCACTGCTCACCACTGTAGTAGTTCCTAGATTAAAAGCCTGTCCCTCCAACAGACCCTAGATATCAGCTAACTGCTGCTCTATACAAGTAGCACGGTCTTCCTAGTCCAAAATGGTCTGATCAACGGGTGAATCTAATAATTCCTCAATAGCATTTGAGGTAGGTGGCTCCGGTCCAAACATATTAGCACTCACATCGCTCCTAGAATTGGCCCTGTTTTTACCTTTTTTAGGAGATTTTTTGGTCTTGGGTTTAGATCCATCCCCAGAAACCCCCTTCTTACCCATATTGCAGGTATAGGTAACATATTAACTCGATTCAACCGAAAAAAGTGAAAATTTTCCAGCACCACCCAGCGTGGTGTGTTGACCGTTAGTTCAACTGTTGGGGCTTATATACTAGAGGAAATGTTATGTGTGATGTCATAGAAATCCATGCACCCTGGTGAAAAGTAGTACCTTCGTATCACTCATTAATTATATATATATGGGTCAGATTTTTGATTTCTACCCACTTTAGGGCACAGAGTCCAAACACGTAAAATTTAATATCAATGAAATGCACTTTATTATATTGGAAGACCAACATCTTGGGCCCCCAAAAAACATGATTCCAAAGTTGTACTCCTAAAATGTCAGTTTTGGTAAGCCATCAATGAAAATCATCTCTTTTCGTGTAACGATGGTCACATTTATAATCTATGTCCATAGCAGACCAGCTGGAAATGCTCATATCACCCTTAAATTTGGTATGCTTATACTTACAATAGTTACCAATGTACATGCCAAAAAGAAATATCCTCTCTCAAAAACTTCTAAATCTATGGATGATCTCAAATTTTTGAAATTTTGAAAATTTGTTGATTTCATCCCAACCTTTGTGCACTTTTCTATAACAACACTAAAATACCTGGGTCAGGTCGTCAGAAAGTGTAAGATTCTGCCCTTGAAGGGCCTTTAAAATTAATTTTCTAATTCCTTTATATAACCTTAACACAATTGTGAAGGGACTTCCGCTCAACTCAGAAAACCAAAAAATACCGATCTAGCTCATCTGGTTCCATTTTTATTGCTTATTTTGTGTCATGTAACGTCCGGTACCAAAATAATGAAATATAGAGGTAATTGAAGTTGCTCTCAGTAATATAAGAATGTCCCATTATGCATAACAAACACATTAATTAACAAGGCCAATATGTCTATTATTGACTTCAATTACAGAATGGAACAGAATTTGAGTTATGCATGTACAGTAGACTGCCTCCTACATGATGATAAAAGTACCGGACGTTACGTAACGTCCGGTACTTTTATCAGAATTATTTCACATAAGCTGCTCTCACATGGAGACGAATGCTGCTGGACACACAATTTTTTCGCCAAAGTAGGGGATAATAAAGCCCTTCATATGGGTAATAACAAAGATTATAAAGATTAATTTTTTCCATGTTTTATAACTGATTTAGATTTTGGTATCGGACGTTACAAATTACAGATTTCCATTTTCAAAGACACACAATGACAAATCCTCACTCAGTAACATGTTCAAACGTGATGGAAATGATACCTATGATCATATACAATACAAAAAATAACTTTGGGTTACTCCAGATGTTCTTTATTCAATACAGAACATTTGTAAAATGTACAAAAAATCAAAAAAGAACAAATTTGACTGTTTTTCTCACTTCAGCAAGCTATAAGTCTGAGAGTTTTTGATGAATGGCCACAAATTTACATCTTTCTGATAGCCCTAAGTGTTGTCTATCAAATGAGTCTATGTAAAACAAGATTGAATTACAACTTCTTTCTCTAGAGCCATAAGAGTCCAAAATGACCCAAAAACACAAAATCTACTGCTTTCTGGCGACCTGACCCACCTTCTATTCGCCTGAATATCACTCTGAATTATATTTAGGGTTTGTACTATGTAAATCAAGTGCAATTGTACACTTATTGTACAGTATATCTCCTCTGTTGCCCCCCTAACTTTACTCATTCATCACGTATAAATGTGACCATCGTTACACGATGTATATGACATAGTAATAGCATGGATATAACCATTTTCCCTTGTCATAAGACCTTTACACTCACAACATTTGTAGTAAACAGGTTGGGAAACTGATTTAACCAGATATTTACATACTTTGAACCCCGAAAGGTTGAGCACCATGCGTTGAAACGCGGAAATGCTGGATTTTTCACCACTTTTTGCAAGTTCGGACGGACATTGGACCAGGACAAAATATAATTACCACACTCTATATACCTCTATTCAATGCCCGAAGTAGTCTATGAACAGCATAAACATCAATAGATACCATGCGATCACTCTATTTTCCATCGTAGGCCTTCTACTAGACACTACCCAAAGTATACATTTCAGTGCATAAATGTGACCATCGTTACACAATGTATATGACATAGTAATAGCATGGATATAACCATTTTCCCTCGCCATAACACCTTTACACCCACCACATTTATAGTAAACAGGTTGGAAAACTGATTTAACCACATATTTACATAATTTGAACCCTGAAAGGTTGAGCACCATGCGTTGAAACGCGGAAATGCTAGTTTTTTTACCACTTTTTGCAAGTTCGGAAGGACGTTGGACCAGGACAAAATATAATTACCACACTCTATATACCTCTATTCAATGCCCAAAGTAGTCTATGAACAGCATAAACATCAACAGATACCATGCGATCACTCTATTTTCCATGGTAGGCCTTCTACTAGACACTACCCAAAGTATACCTTTCAGTGCATAAATGTGACCATCGTTACACGATGTATATGACATAGTAATAGCATGGATATAACCATTTTCCCTTGTCATAAGACCTTTACACTCACAACATTTGTAGTAAACAGGTTGGGAAACTGATTTAACCAGATATTTACATACTTTGAACCCCGAAAGGGTGAGCACCATGCGTTGAAATGCGAAAATGCTGGATTTTTCACCACTTTTTGCAAGTTCGGACGGACGTTGGACCAGGACAAAATATAATTACCACACTCTATATACCTCTATTCAATGCCCAAAGTAGTCTATGAACAGCATAAACATCAACAGATACCATGCGATCACTATATATTCCATGGTAGGCCTTCTACTAGACACTACCCAAAGTATACCTTTCAGTGCATAAATGTGACCATCGTTACACGATGTATATGACATAGTAATAGCATGGATATAACCATTTTCCCTCGCCATAACACCTTTACACCCACCACATTTATAGTAAACAGGTTGGAAAACTGATTTAACCACATATTTACATAATTTGAACCCTGAAAGGTTGAGCACCATGCGTTGAAACGCGGAAATGCTAGTTTTTTTACCACTTTTTGCAAGTTCGGAAGGACGTTGGACCAGGACAAAATATAATTACCACACTCTATACACCTCTATTCAATGCCCAACGATGTCTAGCATGTAAATTAAATATAAAATATCCCTGACATACACATCAGAGTCTGTTATACTGTATCAACTATACATAAAATAAAAGTGACCATCGTTACCGTTAAAGCTATTTATATCTGTTGAAGGCCTCTTCTATGGCATCTAGGGTTTTTTGTGGTATCCGGACTGAGTTCTGCTTCCGCTTAGTTGTGCCCAATGCCTTGGGAGGGTTAATTTTACCCAGGATCTCCCAGTCCCGCATCCACAGCTCGTCCTTTATCCTCGGCCAAACAAATTCATTTGAGTCCTGTTTGCGGTTGAGAAAGCGCACCTCGTACTGCTTTTCCTCCCTTTGCAGCACCAGTCCCATGAACACTTCATTGTCGTACACACATGCCACATAAGATCCATTGGCATAGCGGGACAGCTTTCGGATCAAAGGCTGTGGGGGGTCAAGTGGTGCGACATTAGGACCTGGTACAGGGAGGTCGGCAGCCTGTGCAGCGCGCTCCGGTAGCTCCTCCTGCGCTACACCAGGACTTACAGGTGCTTCATCCCGTGCAGCGCGCTCCGGTAGCTCCTCCTGCGCTACTACGGGGTTGTCGGCAGCAGTCGGCTCCGTTGGTTCGTCCCGTGCAGCGTGCTCTGTTTGCTCCGCCTGCGCTACAACGGGGGGATTCTGTGAGCGAGTTGCTCGTGCAGCGTCGGCAGCAGGCTTCTTCTTGGGGAACTTTAGCTCATGCACCTTCCAACCCGAACACCCACGCTGCGATTCACAGTCCTTCCAGCAACACTCCTTGAAGCAGGATGTTTCACGGACAGCATAGGAACGCCCTTTCTGAACTGGAACTGCAGCGTGCACCCCCAGTGTACCGTACAAGCTATCATCAGCTTTCACTTGATTAACGGTCTTACAGGCAAGGGCGACGTCTTCCAGGGGAATGCACTCATAGTACACCTTGTTGGGCTGGTCCCTGTTGACGAGGTTGTTCGGGTTGTTCCCGATGCGAGCAAAGTCTGCTGCGTCCTTGATCTTGTATTGACGCTGCACAGCCCAGTCGGCGTTTCGCTTGGCAGCGGCACCAATTCCGTCACACGGACCCTTCCCGTGGCCACTCTCGAAGTATGTCCAGGTTGCCCTGTACTTCTTGAGCAGCTCCTCATGTCGACACAAGATCGAGAATATCGATATGTTTCGATATTGGGAGCTCGGAGAGTCCGAAACATAGTGCAGCATCCCAACCCTCCCAGGTAGGTTCCTCTCAATGAACCGAACTATGGCCTGAAGGAAGGCAAGGATGGCACCTGCATCGTGCTTTCTGTCATCCGTCACCAATGCCAGCGAGCGGTGCTTAGTTTCACCTGTGTCCTGCTCCCTGTAGTGGATCACCACTGGATGCAGTGTCACAGGCTCCTTAGCATAGTAAGTACTCTGCGGGCTCTCGGGGTAAGTGACCATCCAATTTTCGGCGAAATCCATTTGGATGGAACACTCTTCGAATGACATAGTCGCACGTAGCTCCCGCACTACTCGATGCTGCGTTCGGGCCCTCTCAGAATGATCGAGGATCGTCGAAAACTCCTCCACCATGTCCGCGATGAACTTTTTCTTTGTTTTGGTTTCGGGAACAAGGCGGAGTTTCTTCGTGAACTTCTTATCCTTTGGGGGCCCGATCGGAACATCGATTAGCTTCCACGTCTCGCATACAACATCTTCCTGTACAACCGTGGTGTTCAACTTCAGTTTGAACTCATCCGCGGTACTCGCACGTACGACGGTATCAGGCAGTTGTTTGATACCGACCGCACGGAGCCTCAGCGCAAAGTTTTGATGTTTTTGGCAAAGGCATTCCGAGGTGCTAGTGAACGATACAGGTACAATGTACCTGTTAGCACGACGCACACAATTGAAGAAGGCCAAAGAGCAGGTGTGCGTCGGGTTCATCTCATTGTACCGCTCACGAAGCACGTACAGGAACTCATTGAGGACGACGGTTTGGTGCTTCACTCCTTTTATTGTCCGGGTCTGTTTTTTGCCGGCAAGCTTTGTTGAGTTCTCAGGGTCGAGGAGGAACTCCAACACTCGCTGCCGACGTTCAGTATCATAGGCAGAGTTTTTGCGTGGATTGGGAGGTGGTGATGTTAGAGACTTGCGGGTGATAGCAAGGTCTTCTGCTAATTTAGATGCCAAGCGTTGCTGCTTGAGATCATCCACCTTACCCAGCTGTTTGAAGGCCTTAACCCGTGCACGGAGTGGAAGGCTTTTGAATCCCTCCGTCAACAGTTTGTAGGCCTTCACTGTTACTTCATCAGCTGGAAGTACTGCTGGTGGATGTTCAGGTGCACCCTCAGGCGCTTCAGGAGGTTCAGCAGGTTCGTCTGGCACTCCAACACTTAAGTCAGCTACCTGCTGTTTGAGGGTTGCTAACTTGGCGTTGAGTAACCGGTTCTTGTAACGCAGCCGGTTCTTCCTCGGGGTGTGTGGACCACCTTCGGGACTGTAAAGGAGAGGTTGATAGGGATTAGAACCAATGTAACATTTGTAGTAAAACTGCAAATTTGATTCACCAGAATGTAAATTTCAGAGTTAGATCAAATTCAAAAAGGAGAATTCAAGTAACCATAACCAGAAACTTTAAAGTAAACATTAAAGTAAGCACCTAGTAACTAAAGTAACCAGACAACCAAGGAAAGAAGCAATTAAGCAGCAACCCAACTAGGAACTATTTTACCACTACTATACAATTACATTTGTCACACTCATTTTTTGCTGAGCACGTTGCGGGCGGAACGAAGAGCCACATCACTGTAAATCATCATTCAAAAGTAAGAATAATTAAACATCAATCAAACAAGTTTATATACAATGTATGTGTTTGTTATTTAACAAATGCTATGGGTCATTCAAATAATGTTAAAGGGGGGAATATGTTCTAAATACTCACCGAAGGTCCTTGGCCATCTGCGGGGTAATGGGATCATCGCCCTTGATGCGCGGCGACTGCCTGGTACTGGGTTTGGCCTTAGCAGCTGCTTCTCTGCGAGGACGCTTGGGGGCCCGCTCCTCCCCGCTGTCCGATGACAGCAGCATCGGGTCGGCGGCGCTTCTCCCGGACCCTTTACCTTCCTTGTCATCGGCACTGTCGGAAGACAGAACCATCGGATCTTGTGGGCTTGTCCCCGACAATGTTGCGAGCTGCTTCCTGCGCTTTTTGGGTGGGTGTGTAGAGCCACTGTGACTGGAGGAAGATGAAGAACCTGCCCTCTTTTGTTTCTTGGGCTGCAAAAAGGAATGCACAATATAATTTCTATTCATCAGTTGAATACATTTATTGAGGAAAATTATGTCAGATTGTGCAATGTATAGTTCTAGGTTTCAAACATTTTGTAAGCACATTGTATAATTAACTGGAATGAATTATAAAGTTAAAGTACTATGAAGAGATTACTTTATAATAACATGCTTACATTTGAAATATCAGCAATCGCCAGACGACGTCTCAGATTAGCTTGCCTTCCCTTCTCCCCGTCACTGTCAGAGTCAGAGGCATGTGCCTCTTGGTCATGAGGTAGCTGAGGTTCCTCCTGCTGGGTTACCACATCGGCCTCCCGGTCAGTTTGTTGGTCATGAGGTTGAATAGGCTGTTGAGTTGGCACATCTGTCTCCTCTGCATTCGGTTGATGACCCAAGTCAGAGGTCCTCCTCCGGGAGCGGCGTTTATTCTTGTTGGAGAACAGGAGTACTGGTAAAGCCGAGCGGCCAGTACGTCCTGTAGGTGTAGTCCTAGGTGTAGCAGCAGCATTGCCAGCTCTAGGTGTAGTCCTACGTGCAGCGGCAGCATTGCCAGCTGCAGGTGTGGCAGGAGTGCGAGGTGTGGGAGGTACGGGAGGTGCTGCGGGAGGTGGAGGGGCCTGGGGTGCTGGCTCACCGGTCTTGTCCCTCTCCCTTAGGTTTGCAACCCGAACCCTGGTTTGCTCCCTTATAGTGTCCATCTTGTCATGGTCTCCAGATGCCCTGAGGCGGTCTCGCTGAGTCTGGCTCTCTGCCGCGCGTTCAGCCTTGAAGGCGGTATCTCCCAGCTGAGCACGTTTCTTGGCTCGGCTTGCTGCTTTGCGCTGCGTGGGTGTCAAAGCCTGCCCATCTGGCAGCTTCTTTCTCCCCATACTGCAAATGAAATAGAAATGAATCAACACATGAAATTGATATAATATTGTTTTTCGACATGTAACGATGGTCACACAAACTTTTGTAACGACGGTCACTTTTATTTTTGATATAACACTAAACCATGTACATGTTATAAGTGAAAATGTTGAATTAACTCCACCCTATTACCAAGTTGGAAATGAAGTATCTGGTATTAAATAAATGACTATTCCATGGGATGTCAGTACCATAGGGCCATCTTGTGTCCAAATATGGAGAGGTTGCACCAAGGCTTACTGTGTATTTTGACAGGAAAACTGGTTTTGTAACGATGGTCACATTTATAAATTCTGGCTATTGCTGGCCCCAGGAGGGTGCAGACTGTACCAAGACCACTCAAAATTGTACTTAGCATTGGTATATAACATATAAATGGAGTAGATTCACAACAGATATGATATGGGTAAGTATAGAAGAAGAATCAATAAAAATAATTAATCGTCGGTAACGATGGTCACATTTATATGGGTATCGGTAGAAATGGATTTAGTATGTATTAAACTACTATTCTACTACTTCCATTGCTCTGAATTGTTCAGGAGAAGGTACAGGCAGGTTTTAGAGGTTAAAAGGAGTGGGAGTAGAATATATTTCCCACGTTTGGAGGGGTTAGAAGAGAAATTTTCCAAAAAATTACAAGTATTTTTTTATATGAGCAGTTGGTAGAGTGTGACAAAAATGAAAATACTCCAATTAACTTAACCATGACATGTATTCATCTCTACCCTCCCCTATTAATGTGTTGGTAAATGCATTACAATCATCTGACAACGGATACAGGGTGTACAGAGAACCGAGGAATAAATGTGACCATCGTTACCGTAGTATGTGATGTCGGCTATGGACCTAGTTTCTGACCTCTCACTCGAATAGTAATGGCGGGAGCCGGCAAAACACAATGCCAAGCGACGTACGACGGTCACTTTTAACGTAAATAACTGTTTTCGATACACTATTTTTACACCAGAACGTTCCATGGACCTTCATATATGATAACATTTCATCGATTTTCTTCAATTCTTACCTTGAACTCGATTTTGGCGTATGTTTTGTAGAGGTAGATGGTCAAAATCGTCATCAAAATGTCAACAAAGTCCCTCTGCGTGATGCGCATGCGTCGCACTCCGCTCTACTTCCGGCCGGAAAACGTACAGCGTGGAACACTTTCCCGCCTCTATTAGGCAAATAAAAGTGACCATCGTTACCGATCGGCTAGGTAGCCTCTGATAGGGGGGAAAGGATGTAACTACCGACGTAACACCTGGTCAATATTGTTCATTTTAGCCCTACATTTGAGTTTCCAAGACGGAATGAATTATTTTTGCCAAACTATGGACATGGGAGGGGGAAATTTACATGTAACGATGGTCACATTTATATTTGTGAAAAGTACATTAATGCCTGTGGAGGGAAAACTATTTGCAGTGGAGCCAAAATTTTTGGCACACCATACAAGTCAAACATACCCTACAGGAAGGCGGTATAAGGTGAAATATATTCCCAGTGGTTCCATGGTCATTGAGGAGGTAATATAATAGTGACCATCGTTACATCGTTGATCTATTCCATTAAAAGGCATCAGGGATTGATAAAACCCACCTACCTGACCATCAACCAGAATTATTTTCTCAACTAACACCCAGAACGAAAAAATAAAATTTAAATAGTGATCATAGCATTACTTTTGGACTCCCTGCATGCATCCAAAGTTAGAAAAATGACCAAAAAAGTGGTTTAAAAGGGTGTTTTTCAACTTTGAGAGTCCATATCTCAGGAAATAATCATGCCAGGTGCAAAAAGTTATACTTTTCTGAAAGGTATACATGTCCTCTGTCAAATGACATAAAGAAAGCCAAGTTGGGACTAAGCTGATTTATACCAGGCCTGATAGAAACTGGTAAAACCATGAAAATGCCAATTGGGTAGAAATCAAAAATCTGACCCATATATATATATATATATATATATATATATATATATATATATATATATATATATATATACCTGGGAGTATATAGTTCCATATTTCTTTAAGTATGCCCGAAAAGTTCCTATTGATTCATGAAAATCCTTCAATAATGATGTGAGATTAGCATATTATTGTAGTGGGTCTTTGAATGGGCGCCGGTCTTGATCAAGTGCGGGGGCATACTTGTTTCAAAATTGAAATTTTGACTTCAAACGTGTATAAGTCTTGTATAAGCAATGGGGATAGAGTGGTGTATAAATCAGATGCACGAGACATTATTTTATAATTATAGTTTCATCTCCACTGCGATATCTGTGGTGGACTATCTGTGTAAAACTAGAATCTATGATACAGAAAAAATATTATCAACAAAATAATAGAGAGCTTTATTACAACTGTTATGATGCATTCGTATTGTGCCCAACACATACTTATTGTGCCTTGGAGATAACAGAAAAACGTTATTATTTGACATATGTATCATACAAAGATATTAAAGGATAAAATCCTTGAGAGAATAAGAGAATGGAATGTAATTCCCTCAGCAGTACGTAGTTATTATATCCATATCTTTATTGTCCAGTCTAAAGATTTGATGAGTAACCAGGGTCAGACACTTGAAATTATCTTATTTAGTTGGAAATATTCAGAATAGATTTCAGGAGTAGCATGACACACATTGGCATACATACACTATAAAGTTTAACAAGAATTAATAGTCCTGGCCTTTTCCTTGCTATCACAATACCCAAGATACATTTTTGTATATCAAACTGATGGTGCCCAGTGTCACAACGCTGACAGTCACACTCTCTTTTGGTTGAGTGGTCTATAACTGCGATCTTCTCGTTGACTGTCCCTCAGTAGGCCCTGATATTCTGGGGCCGTGGTGCTCATAGAGCGCAGCAGGAACTGCCTGAAGCCAGCCTCGGCTGGAGCCCCAGGTAGGGGGGACCTGGGGTCCTCAATACTTTCTCCAGGGGCCTGTGGTAGAGGGCGGCCTATCATGGCCTCTGGAGGACGCAGTGCAGGAGCTCTGACACCATCGCATACTGGAGTACTGGGCTGCTGCACAGGCAGCAACTCCATGTCTGAAGGTCCATTGATGGTTTCGCTACTGTGAGGTTTGGGTGCTCTCCTAAGAAAGGCAGAGAAAAGTAGAATTGTATTTTTTTTTTAATTTTAATTTTTATTTATTTATTTATTTTTTATAACTGGGGTAGCTTTTGTACTAGAGGCATCGTAGGGGCCAGTGTACATATGTTTGTAAACATGGTGGAGCACTGAAAGTCAGTCACATTTTCAAAAATAATGACTTCTTCAATGGATTATGGAGACTTCATCATTGTAGCTTATTGAGGTATTATCATATAAATTAAGTGTTATTATTCCTATTTGGACGTCACCACCAAATATCCTACATAATTTCAGAACTTATCATGATATTTTTCACTAACCTTTTTCTCCACGCGGAAATAGCAATAATGATCACGGTAATGAGCAACAATGCGCCAACTGCAGAGCCAATTATGACACCTAATGGGGCATTAGGTGTTTTTTCGTCAATACGTGGAGCTGGTAAGATTGCTGTTAAGGGCATGAGAAATAATTTTAATCAAAATTGTAGTGGAAATGCAATTTTGATGAATATTTAGATAAGGAGACAGTCAAGATCTATCTACCGTCATATATTCGCAGATCGTGTCACATGTGATAGCGTTTACCTGAAAATATTTACTTACTCGGAACAGAAACTTTATCTGTGCTTAAAAGCATACAAATACCTATCCATAGTGAGTCTTTGATTTATTTCCGTGTCTAAAAATAATATACATGTACAAATTATTCTCATTTATGAATGCAACGTTTGGCCTATCACATAATATTGTCCTTTATTCTGTGTTAGATGTGATTAAGAAAAGATTACTTACATCCATTTCCATTGCAGATGGTATGGGCTTGGTCTGAAAGCAAACAGTTGAACTGTCTTTATTAGTGTAGATAAATAGAATAGGAAGGCGATTAATGTAGATATATAAAATAGGAAATGACTATCCATAGTATGGAAGCCCGGTGCGCCAATGCCAATTTCAGATACCAATATTTTTTCTTTTGAAATATTTTTTTTTTTAAATGCCACTATTATGGAAGGTTGGTGCACCAATCCCAAATGCTAATGCCAATTTTCAATGCCAATGCCAAAACTGAGATGCCAAAGCCAGGATTGAAATTCACGGAGTGAAATTTTGTATTGGCATTGGATTTCTGCCATGGGCATTTCCAAAACTGGCATTGGCATTGAATTTTGGCGTTAGTATTGGCTTTCATTTTTGCATTAGCATTTAAATTGGGCATTGGAATTAGTTTTTTTGGCATTGGCATTACCAGAATGTGCATTGGCATTTCCAAAAACGGGCATTGGCATTGAATTTTAATATTAGCATTGGCATTCATTTATAGCATTAGCATTTAAATTTGGCATTGGCATTAGCTTTTTGGCATGGACATTAACTTTCGGCATTAGCATTGGCATTAGTTTTTGGCATTGGCATTCCGGCCTTCCATCATTTAAGCTTCAGGTATATCTGTCTGTCAAATTCAATGTAGACCAAAAAAAATGAAATAAATTCCTAAAATCTATTAACGATTATTTTTCTTGATTAAATGTTGAATGAATTCATTTTCACAACAATGACCATCCTGTATTTATGTATATTAATGACTTTAATGCCCAACAGGAATCTATACACCAGGGGCAACTCCTACCTATACTTTCTCCCCCATCCCCAACAGTAGACTCCCAACCACAAAGATATACAGGTACATACATCGCCATCTGCATTACACACCTTTTGTGAAGTAATCCAGGTCGGTGATCTGTCGGAATAAAGCACTTCTGTATGTCCTTATCCTTGATGTGTTCAGGCTCATTGCATGAATATTTCTGGAAAGAAATTACAACTAAATAGGCCTCATTTAAGGTGTCTCATTGGGTTTAACATACAAGTCAGCGGTAGGCACATAAACTTGAAAATGGGGAAGTCAACCAAATATTCAAAAATGTGGATCGCGTTTTGTACCTAGTCTGTTGGTCAGAAATATAAGTAGAAGGGAATCTGAAGAAAATATAAAAATGTGGGCATGGATACCGTCTACCCTTGCAGTTACATGTCTTACTACAAGTAAAAATCTAATATTCCTAATTATACTAAGTTAGTATAATTAGGAATGTTAGATTTTTTGTCTACACTTACTACATTGAGTAATCATTAGCCAACAGAGATTAGTTTGTTGAATGTCCTCATTCTGATGGATAATCTATTGAAATACAACATTGTCAAATTGAGCTCACTTGGATCCCTGGAATGCCCAGAACAGGCAGCCACCTCCCACTGTCATAGCCGATATCACGTTTTGGTCTAGTATTTTCTTCTGATTAGAGCCATCCAGGTTGACACTCATTATCACTCCACTATTCTCACCTGACCAATAAAGTTTCTCCTCTGTAAACGATAATCAAATTAATTCATAATAAATATATATATATGTAGACACATTATATTATATATATATATATATATATATATATATATATATATATATACATATATAATTCTTATATTGACAAAACTTGGGAAAACATGGATAAATTCAGGATAGCCTTTAACTCAATTGTGTATTGGAATATTGTGACATAATGCATAAAAAATGCTGTTATTGGAAAATATAACAATTCTTAAACATAATCATCCATGATTTTTGATCTAGAAGGAATAATTCAATTCTATTTTCAGTTATGAAAACCTTATGGATAGGTTAATAGGATAGAGTAACTTTTTATTCAAAAAGAACAAAACTACGGTTTCCATGGCAACCAATTGTCAACAAATGTGCTAAATGTAGGGAAAAATATTCTTTTTGGATTTTATATAAAGTCATTTTAGAAGGAAAATAGAGTCTTGGCTAGGTATAGACAAGGAAGCCCTTTGTGTTGAGACGTTCTGTGCGCTGATAGTGCATGGACATCCAGACTTTCCTTGATATGTATTGATGTTTCGCGTGATCTGAACTTTGAATTTGCAGATATCAATAGATGATAGGAACATTTATCGAACAATCATATAAAGTGGCATCTAATATTACTGTATCGTTCTATATATGAACCGCTATACTTAACTAAGGAAATAGAACCAAACAGTAAATATAGTTTGTCACAATTGGCGCTCTTAACGCCCTTAATTTATTATGCAAAATACACAAAAGAAAACAAATTGGCTATGCAGGCCTGGCCCTTTGTATCCAGAACAACCCACATAAACTTTCATACTTAGGGCCTATAATCGTTAAAAAAAACTTTTGGTCATATTTATTGGAATATGACCTAAACATTCTTTTACCAAATCTTAATGGTTTCTTATTTCAGACCTTGAGAAAGTTTCCCTAGCCCACCTGAAAATGACCTAGGGTCTCCTCTTTCTGACCCCCTCTGTGTGGCTGGTGGACATTATGCACAGGCACGGACAAACATTCAGCCACCATTGATGTCTAATGTAGATCTGTATTGCTAGTTATGAATATGACCTTAGCTAGCAAAATAGCTTTAAACAACCATGACTAATACTCACCCTGAGCTAAACATAATAATTACCTTCTATATCAATGGCTAATGCCATAGGTCTGTCCGCAAAGGCTATCAACTTCTCATATTGGTTCAGGGGATCATCACTGTCCATTAATGACCTCTCGATTCGAGATTCAGTGTCACTGATAGTCCAATACAACATTCTGTAAATTACCAGAAGACGGACATTGAGGATTGATTCTATTGCACAATAGATTAAAGGCGATAGTAGGACCATTGCAAGGTTGCTGCTCAGTATCCTTACAGAGCGATTAAATAGCTTTATCTATAGACCTGCTCAAGTCTCAATTTTAATGCAAGAGGGTCGAAATAAAAATTGAAATGAATAAGAGTTTTAAACAGAAGACCTCTAGTGAATTGAGACCAAACAGAGAAAGGAGAGCGGTGTGGAGTATAGTGGTGTTGGGAGGAGAGCTCAGGGACTGCCGCCAGTCTACTTATCTGTAAATTAATTAAAAAATGTTGCCGCCAATCTCACACTTTCCACCCAGTTGCGGATCCAGCGTGTGTGAAAGGATGGGGGCGTGGCCCAAAAGGAGGGGGCACACCCCCTATTCTTGAGCAAATTTTGGGGTCCAAAATATGTAATTAAACTCTTAACACAAAAGTACTGGGAAAGGGGGGTTTGCGCGCCCCCGCACCCTTCCCTCTAAATCCGCCACTGCCACCATATCAAAGGTCTTCTTGGTCTTCGACCTCCCCCTCTTCACACCCTAATTATTGTATGCAGCAAAATGTTAAATTTCACTCAGACTCGCATTTACGCTTATCACCCTTTCACTGTTTATTGATTTGGAGGTACCCACTGACCCATGGTTGGTAGATGGTATAGGCATTACCTTTTCTCTGTGTCCAATGCAATACTTGTAAGTTTTTCATAATGTGCGACAATACGCAATTTCTCATTTGTTGCTCCAGAGTATGGCGTTCTCAAAATGTAGTGACGACCCTGATCAACCACGTACACATCTTGCTTCCCCTTGTCAATGGCAATATCAACTAAATTTGAAACTAAGGAGAAAGGGGAAATACAAGGGTTATTCAGTATAACACGTTGAAGGCAATTTCTGCGATGCTCTTTAACCCTTTAAGGGCGGCTGATGCATTAATGCATCATTCCCATTGGTCGTCATGATGCACCAATGAAGTGCTGAAGAGAATACTCGCCAGCACTTCATTGAAGCATCATGCCGACCCTCCGGTAGTATATGTATCAACCCTGTAGGGTCGGCATGCTGCTCAAATGAAGTGCTGGCGAGCAGTCTTGGCAGCACTTCATTGGTGCATCATGCCGACCAATGGGCATGATGCATTAATGCATCACCAGCCCTTAAAGGGGGTTAAAACAGTGTTGTCCATATCAATGGGCCAAATAGATGGTCCCATCATCATATATCTCCACGAATAATCCTGGGGTTAGAAACCAAACAATTCATTAATTACCAATTTTCTAAAACCTCGAAACATAAATATTTTACCTGAATTTCGTGAATATTCCATACTCCAACTATTTCTATGCGTGCACATATGCGCGGGCACTGACACATTCCCCTGTGAAATTGTGTAATGTCGTTCTCGCCATGAATATGACCTTAGCTGTCGAAATGGCGTTAAACATCTATTACTCACTCACTCACTATTTCTATGCAAATTTTCTTTTGGATCACCTGAAAAGTACGTTATACTTACATTCGCTGTTTCCCAAATCGTAAGTACGATGACAGCCAGCTTTAGTTGGGAAACACGTACTTTCCATGTGCTTCTTTGCAGAATCCACCCAGAAGACGATGTCATTCAAGTCGTCATAGGCCACTGCAGTTGGCGTAATATGACCGTGTGCCACCCACCTCCGGCCCGTTACATTCAGGGGGTGGGAGGCGTTCTCTATTAAGTCAAAGACGAACAACTCCTTTTTACCGCTGTCAACCACCATCAATCCTGTTCCAGATTCCACTGGGGTGCAGAAATTGTGTAAAGTGTAAATTTTGGCATGCTGTGCTACATGTTTGTAAACAGTCTATTTTCTGCATAGTTGATACCTCAAAGGTTATCTGTAGCTATTCAGAAATCCATATTATTTTTCATAACTTTGCAGGGTAATTCTTGTCCCAACATAAATGCTCATACACTACATTTACACTTAAGATCTCCAGGATTTTATGACTCACATATAATTGTTTTCTTAATCATGTATACGATTATATGAATTTGTAATGATGATCCACTATATTGGATGTGCTTTCGAAGCTGATGACTATAATTATTCAAGATGGCCACTTACATTTTCTACAAGATGTACCATCTGGTTGCAGGATGTATCCAACTGAACACTGACAAACCCGAGACTGTGTTGTAGGTATACAGATGTGTTTACACCCTCCACGACTACTTCCACTACACTGGTTTGTTACTAGAAACAGACAGATTGAAGCTGTATTTGTGTAAATATTCAATAGTCAAAGGAGCATCTATAGACACCCATGTGGAAATTATCATATAGATCTAAGCTCATATACATTCACATTGCTGTAAATGCTGCTGCAGTTATATAGATTCATACAAATGACCATCTAAGTTCGTCAATACTGACTTAGTTTTTTACCATTAAGATAATCAGGGTATGTAAAACTTTACCAGAACGGTAGTTTATAGTGTTTAGTGCCATGCCCCGTATGACAAGCCTATCTTCAGGCTTATATCGCCGACTGTATAGATTCTCTGGTATGCCAGTTCCATTCCTCGGCAACCTCCATATTGTTGTCTTACTAGAATGAAGACGAAATTGTATACTGGTGATTTAAATATTTTAGACACAAGACATTCAAGAGGAAAACATTTTCAGGGTGTAGCAGGGGATACACGTGTGAAATAGAAGTTCCCTGTTTTTTTTCAAAGTCAGAGTCCGTCCTTTGAATTCGGCGACAGGCGTCGTTTGGTCGCTTGATCGGTAAATATGTTAATTCAAGTTCATTCAATTTGAGCAAGATTTAATCATTGAGTCCAAAATCTGAAATTTGAAGCATAGGTCTAACGTTGAGCCATTGCTATTGATATCCACTACTTACCTAGTGATACTATCGGCCTGTATCCAGTATATGTAATGAGTATCTGCAGTCATCCCAATGCACTCTGACGTCTTGTTCAGTCTATAAACTACCTGACGGCCAGAACCATCAGTCAAGACGCTCTCTATGACATGGCTGGTTTTGCTACACCAATATAACCTTTTATCTGAAATACCAATGCAATAGCTTCTCTTAGTCAACGATATTTGACACAAGGAGAGTTTATAGGCTAACCTATGTATTTATGTATGGCTTCAGCCGAGAGGTATCATCACTCACCATACCTTCAATAACTAATGTGAGTCCTATAGGAGTGTTGATGTTCCCTGATAGAATGGTCTCAATATGAGAACCATCCATAAACGCCTTGCGGACTTGGATGGTGCCTGATTCTGTTCTTTCTAACCAATACATGCTGCTGCAAGGACAGAAAAGATAATTTTGAATCGTTATGTAGGGGTAGAAGGGTATGTTCAAAGACAAGGTGATGTAGAAACAGGAGGGGTATGTCTAATGACATAGTGATTCAGAAACAAAAAGGGTATATCTAATGACATGATAACATGGTGATATAGAAACAGGAGGGGGTATGTCTAATGACAATGATGACATGGTGATTTAGGAGGGGTATGCCTAAGGACATGGTGATTTAGAAACAAAAGGGGTATGCTTAATGACATGGTGTTTTAGAAACAAGGGGGGTTATATGTCTAAGGACATGGTGATGTAGAAACAGAAGGGGTATGTTTAAGATAATCCATAATCCTATCAGTCACCTACCCATTACCAGGATCCAAAGTGAGGCTGTATGGGTAATTAGTCCTCTCAGGCACCACCAGGTGATGGTAGTGTAGGTCTGACGTATAGACACCTATGGCGTGATTCTTTATGTCACTGTAGTAGAGAATACCAGATATGGGGTCCACTGCCACACTAGCTGGGCCCACGGCTGTAAATGGAATACATAAATAATCAGTAAATGCATAGAAAAAAATCATGGCTTTAAGCATACTGACACGTGTTTCCATTATGAAGCCAATAATCCAATCCAGGAAAGGTTATTTGAATTACAAACGTACAAGTGTATTTCTTCCCATTAATAATCTAATGTTCACTTTGGCAGTGTATGGTAATATCTCCCGTAACATTGTTAAATGCCTGTTTTGATACCAAGAAGGGAGTGTCCTGCCAAATGGTGCGGGGTGACAAAATAAATCAAAATTTACATGATGGGAACCGGAATTTCGTTGTGGTCTGATCTTGAAACCTGATGATGAACTTCCCATCAGTGGTTCTCGCTCCTCCTATATCTGTGACATATATAGCATGGGACGTTACGTCATAGGCCAAACCACGAAGATTGTGTCCAGTTATTCCAGGTTGTTGTACGTCATGAGTTATGAGATCCAGCTGGTAGACAGCTTCTTGTGATTGGTATGGAAGACGGTTGGTGAAGTAGAGACAGCCATTGTCACAGGCCGAAGAAACTGAAGTTTTAAAATAATTGGACATTAGATCTGTGTTATATGTAATATCTTCTTGATATAGAATTTCGTTCTTAAAGCCTGAACCCATGGAGAGAGAGAGAGAGAGAGAGAGAGAGAGAGAGAGAGAGAGAGAGAGAAAGAGAGAGAGAGAGAGAGAGGGAGAGAGAGAGAGACTAGGAGGAGGTTCTTCCAACGGAAAACTCGCCATTCTCTCAGGTGCTTCATTTCAGCAGTTTAGGGAGTGGTCATTATTTATCAACAGGGGGAGTGGTGGGTTTTTTCGCGCGGATGCGTGGAAATTTTTCACGCCCCCCCCTCGACGGCAGTCAAAATCTTTTGCACCCCCCCTGCGCTGGAGGTGTGGAGAGTTTTTGCGGCCCTCTTTGATCTATAGTAGCGCGCGGGCTTTTTTGCTAAAAAGAGGGTGAATTTTTTTAGCCCCCCCCACAAGAGGGTTCAAAATCTTTTTAGCCCCCCCTGCGGGAGGGGTCTGAAAATATTACGCCCCCCCCTCAAACCCACCATCCCCCCTGTTGATAAATAATGACCACTCCACATTCTTCCCTTTGCCGTTCTCCTCATGTTTGGCATGTACAATTACCTTACTGTCCTGTGTACGTACGCACTACTCATGCTGCCTATAGCATGGATTATATATATATATATATATATATATATATACACACACATTATATATATATATATATATATATATATATATATATATATATATATATATATAAAGTTTCATAAGAAAACTTAATACTTTCGTGATATGATACATGATTTATGACTATTGGTAACTAATATATACCACGAACTTCTTAACATTACATCAGATTCCTCTCTCTTCGACATTTCTTTTTTTGTAAAATAGGGGTGTGGCCTGTGGGTCTTAATCTTATGTACCAAAAGGCCATTATAGGTCTTGACTACTAAATTCGACATGATAGCAAAGACATCACTTAAAATGAAGACATAATGGAATATGAAAACTACAGTGACATAGGACATGGGCATCGCTAGTATTTAGAGTTAGCAGAGGATGTGCTCATTCCTTAAATGCGACAGGAGACATATTTTAAAAAAGTAATACAGACAGGGGCATTTCGTAAAACATACATGAGACATGGGGGTCTCCATCCAGGACTCAACACCCTTCTTACATGTATTTATGGGCTATTTGAAACTTAGGTGGAGGGCGGCTCATTTGTCCACTGGCTACCCTAAAACCAAGAGACAATATAAGATGATACAGCAGACGTACAGCAGGACCTACCTTGTTTGACAGAGGCGAAAGATATAAGGATCATCCATAATGTTGTAGAATCCTTTATTGGCATTATGAGCCTTTCCTAATACTCTCAAAGAGTTTATGATATCACCTAGGTAGTAGTAGTATATCTCCCGGCCATATACTACAATATAGTATACTAACATACTACAATAGGATGACTCTCTACTGACACACTTCAGCACTATACCTTAAATAACTATGACATCCTCCCTTATCTGACCCATGTCCGGCTGTGGCCATTTAAATGAAAACAGTTCCACACTGTACCACTGTGAGGATAGACGTAGACCACAAACAGTGGTGGGGACAAGAAGATAAACAATAATTTCCCTTAAATCCCTTCAATGGTAGTGCTAGGAACCCTATAGGCTACACATAGTGGGTATAGTCACAATAGTGTGTACAGATGGGCGTTGGGTTTATCTCAGTATTATTGTTCCCAGTTGTCCTAGTTGTATTTTATGTCAGTAGTAGAGCTTGAGCTACTTAGAAACATATGAGTTGCTCACGATGGGGAGGACGGTTGTTCCGGGAGTAGCAAATCATGTCATATTGTACTGTGTATGTGAAACTCACTGGGTGGCTATATTTATCACTGTATCAAGAATTTGCCATCATAATTTACACTTCTATATAATTATACTTCCTTCTCCACCCCTCAGGCATAACCTATATAATATCATATCTTATAGGTTATTGGGGGTAGGCCAACCCATGTGTCGGTTTATGCACATTTCAGACAGTGGATGCCAGTCCTATGATTATTCCACTGTACCAAAGTGTACTTCATGATACAACGTGGAGATATATTGGATCCCAAAACCGTTTATGATACTTGTTTGAAGCAAATTACTTCAATATTTTCTCTTTTGGAAATAGACTTTAAAAAAGGTATACACAAGAAGGAACAATAACATTATTCACACTAAATAATAGATGGAATGATAGTATATTTCATCTATTATTTAGTGTATCATCTATGTAATGCATGCATAGCGGCCCTATTCTAATATCATTCCTATAGTATTACAATTCATTATCTTTATCATATAGATGCTAAGGGTGTGATAGTGTGGCAGCTTCGTGTAGGCGTGGCTCTTGCATTAAAAAGATAATTAATTCACTTTCAAGCAATATCTATATTCAGTCTAGATCTGAAGATAACCAACTTTCCTATTAAAAATTCAGTTGGAAGACATTGTATCGGGCATAGAAGAAGAATCTGATATGATTGTGTACGCTGATGTATTAAGGAAGACTTATTTTAGATCCCTGACCACACCCCTTTTCTGCATAATTGATTAGGCCCCCTATCCTCGCCTTTATTAGAATTGGTTTGGATAATCAACTCTTATGAAAGGGTCTTAAATATATATATATATATATATATATATATATATATATATATATATATATATATTATATATATATATATATATATATATATATATATATATATATATATATAAAGTTTCATAAGAAAACTTAATACTTTCGTGTTTTGTGCATATTAACAGCTATTGGTCTTGCAAACTACAATCAATTGAATGGTCACGCTTTAGAATACAGTCATGTGTATGATATAAAGGACTTCCCATTTTACTGATAACAGAAGGACATAGGATTTAGGAGGCGTGAGTCAGTCTTCACCTTGTGGATTCAGTTGGGTCTGTGACATCATCCTTATAAGTTGGCACTCCACTAAAATGGTGAATAGTCCACATTTTTGGGCCCGATATCGGGCATACAACGATAGGAGACTCGATGATTGCCAAAGGTAAAATTGGGCACAACATTTGATGACTACATGGAAGGATGTCGTTTTAACTATCCCCTCTTGCTACTGCCATGTACTGACATATGTAACTGACATATTAGTTTTGAATATGGAGGTTAAAATATTACCAAATCTAGAAAAGAAAATATTCTATCGGAGGTTAAACAGACCTCTAGATTTTCTCATTCACAGATTTAAATTAGGCTAGCAGATTCCAAAAGGGGGTTTAGGTGGACTAAAGCCAGGGAAAATAAAAGAGTGTACACATAAATGGATTATGTTTAAGTAGAAACCGTCGGGTCAGTGTCAGTTGGGTAGTTATCAAACCAATGGAATATCCCCTCTGCTATGAGACTTCATTCGTGTCTAAAAACAGTTGTCTCTGTACAGTCAACTCTCATCTTACGACCACCCCTCTAATGCGACCACCCCACCATTACAACCATTAATGGAAATGCTGGAACATTTCTCTCCATATTCTAATGTAGAAAACTCCCTCTAATGCGACCACCCCTCTAATGCGACCACCTCACCCTGTGACCACTAAAATCTCAATCCCAAATGACATTTTCCTATTGCGACCATTATGTCAGGTTTGTAAGGTGAACTATAACAGGGAAATCCACGCCATATGAGGGGTGTGACAGCCTGTGAGAGGTCTTCCCAGCTGCCCCCACCCCCATTCCCATGTGTGGGTTTAGGAGAGATTGAAGAATGTGACAGCCTATGAGAGTACTTCCCACCTGCCCCCACCCCCATTCCTATGTGTGGATGTAGGAGAGATCTGAGGGGTGTGACGGCCTATGACAGGACTTCCCCACTATTCCCCTCCCCCGCCCTCCTATGTGTAGATGGGTAAAAATCTGAGCTATGTAACAATTGCGTGGGAAGAGAGCTAGACAAATTTTCCTTTTTGTAGCTGATAACATTTTTTTTTATATGGTGAAGTACGCTATTCCAAAACGGGACACCATATAAATGATTATTTGATAAATGACAAACTGAAATTTTCCCTATACTGAGAAATAGAAGGGCAATACGTCTGTTAAGGCAATTTTGAACATTTCTATAACCCTTTTGATGGATGAATACTGCATGAAGGTTCTTATAGATAGAAGAAAAACATTTACAGGTCAAACAAAAGCAGAGGCGTAGGAAGCAAATCTTCATTGGGGGGGGGGGTTGAGATGCAAAGTTTAAGCTTATTGTTCAATTCATTATGAATTCTTGGCAATTTTTTTTTTTTTTTTTGGGGGGGGCAGACATACTCAGGCCCCACCTCCTTTATGATTGGGGGGGCTGGCCCTCTTGCCCCCCCCCCTTTTCCTATGCCCCTGAAAAGGATAACATGGCTACTTTCAGTATGAAAATCGAAGTATATAGATTTTGTAATACCATTTACCCTTTCATGGTAAAGGACATACCTTAAAAATGATATAAAATTTCAAATTTGATATCTGTCATGTTGATCTAAATTGGAATCTCAATTTACTGTGTTTCAAGTGATAATTGATTCAGTGCATTAATCCGGCTATTTTGCAATCGGCACAGATCTCAGATTTTTCTCCCAGATGTAGGGGGGGGGGGATCTGGGATCTATAGGGATCAGTATTGAGGTCCAGTGGATCCACCATTGCTTGATCTGGGACCAGCTTGGTCGCAATTGAGGGAGTCATGTCTTTCTTCAAAACGACTTTCTAAATATTAAGGTAGCTCATATTGTCCTTAAGACTGAAAAACAATATCATGTTTCCTGGTTTGTAAGAGAATTTTCAAGTAGAGAAGCAACCAGTTAGATCTCATTCCCCACTTAGTGAACATCTATCCTCAGAACCTGCGTATCATAACTTGGAAGTCGATAGCAGATTAAAGGATCCAACACTGAACAAAGATAAAAGGGACAGAATTGCTTAGTTACTTAATTATGAATTAAAAGTTTGGCTTGCTGCACACCAAGGATATAAGGTAAAAGTCATTCGACATCTCCTTCTACCATCATATCAACTGCGCCACTAGATCTGTGAAGCGGACTGGCAGGTAAGGGGTTTTCTTTTTCATTTATTTGCAGTCAGATGTATACATATGTGTAGAGGCAAGGAGAAAGGGTGCTCCATGCTAGAAGTCAACTTTAAAAGTCAGATCACTAGCTTTACAGTGATATATTGCATGAGAAGATACTCCTGTTAGTTTTGGAGGAATGGCTTGCTAAATATGGGTAGGTATGACCATTTCGTGAATGTTAATAAGCCATAAGTCCCATTGGTCATGAGATACATCTATAATTAGCATAATTTATGCTAATTAGCTAAATAAGCATAAATTTTCATTCTTTTGCCCATAAATTTCGATGTAGAAATGGTATTTTCATTCTGTTTACACCATAGTGGACCTTATGAAATGTTCCTTCAAATGGGATCATCGATTTTCTTATTTAGAATGAAATAATGTTTCCATGGCAACAGAAATCAACAAAAATGCCTATTTTGGCCCAAAAACATTCTTTTTAATGCCAAATATGGACCCTTTCCCCAAAAAATAGAATGTTTTATAAAAAATCATTGGATTTCCCATAAAAAAAGTAGCCTATAGCAGTTTTAGGCATATTTTTCCTATTCTAGCCCATAGTAGTGCCCCCTGGTGGCTAAAACAGGTACTAAATCCCGCAGGAACCCCCATTTCTGCTTGCTGGCTCACATATTGTGACGAAACAGGGAAAATCATAACATTAAGGGAAATACCCACAAATTCTCCAAATATTATATTTAAGGAGATATGACCAGAAGTGTAAAAAATCAAGAGACAACAAGTCTAAAGTAAATTTTTACTGTTTTATGCTGTAGCCATGACTCCATTTTCATTCTAAAATGACCTTATTTAGAACAAAAAAGAATGTTTTTCTCCAAAATTAACACATTTGCTGACATTCGGTTGCCATGGAAACCAAAATATTGTTCCTTTCAAATGTAAATCTACTCTAATTTATTAACCTGTCCACCAGGTTTTCAAAACGGAAATCAGAATAGAAATATCCCTTCTAGGTCCAAAATTATGGATGATTATAAATCAAAATCGTTATTTTTTCCAATAATGGAAGTTTTAGGCAGTATTAAGTGAGTAATCAATGGCTAACAGGTGACCAGACTGATGTATCAGAATGCATCAAAATGCATCATGCATTCATTGAACATGTATGTAAAAAGGTAGACCAGGCCGAGAGTCATTATTATTGTATCCCAGGTTTTTAACATTACTATAAGCTTTCTCTGATATTTCACATGCTTTTACAAGCTATCTGTAACATTTTGAGTAAAAAGTTATTGTACCAAATTTGTCTCGATTTATCAGAAGCATGTAAGATATTCATTTTCAGTCTATTTTACTTGTACTGCGAAGGGGGGCCCTATTGCTTCCTGCAATGAGGTTATTTTCGCAATGTGCTTCCCATAATCTCTTCTCTGTATTTTCTTCAGACTGGTCACCTGTGTGATGGCTTCTCAAGAGATGGCAACTGACATGATGACCTCTACAATGACCTCTATGGTCAATAGGTCAATGTGGTCAAATGGCACTGAGGCCCAGGTAGTGGAAGCTTCTATAGAGCTTAACTTCTACTCCATCCTCTATATCTGCATCGGTAGTGTGGGGGTGAGTGGCAACCTCTTTGTAGCCACTGTCATGATGTCCTCCAGGGAGCTAAGAAATAAGATCACCAACATGTTCATCATAGATCAGAGCGTGGTGGATGCTGTAGCAGCAGCTGTGATGATTGCCCACTCTACCAGTCAGTATTACACTGGAGGGTATGTGGGCATCTGGGGCCTACTGAAATGTAAGCTCTGGACCAATAAATGGTTCATGTGGCACATGTTTGTAGTGTCCACTTATAACTTGGTTTTCCTGACCTTTGAGCGCTATGTCCACATCATCTATCCATTTAAGTATCAAGCCTTTTTCAATAAGAGAATCGTAGCTGTTATGATGTTCGCAGCCTGGATTGTGCCCTTCTCCTACAAGTCGCCGTTGTTCATCCACACCACCACTGTTAAAAATGGGGTAAATTGTCGCCTGTTATCTATTTTGTCTTAAAGGTCTGGTTAGATTACATAAGCTAGGTATTGATAATGATAATGTAATTATGATTATTATGAGATAATCTACACTACTATGCCCCTCTAATACCATACCCCCACCAATATTTCGACATTTTATCATCTGTATACACAGTATTTGAATTAAGTATGCTTTTCAAAGGTGTAAATCCTTTTTCAATTCCAGTTCTGCTATGTCATAACTGAATGGCAGCATCCTGCAATTCAGCAGTTCTGGGGTATCCTGACTGCCCTCCTCCAGTACTTTGTACCCCTATTAGCCATGATGATCTGTTACTACCGAATGATTGCCATGATCAGGAGGAAGCCTTTTGGTGCTGGCCAGGAGGAGTCAGGCAAGGAGAAGGGCAAAGACAAGGAGAAGAGTAAGCGAGATGAGAAGATGGCCAGAGCTAGCCGCAACATCCTCAAGACACTGGTTCTTGTGTGTGCTGCCTTTGCTACCTGCTGGATCAACAACCAGGTTTATTTTCTAATGTTTAACCTTGGGTATCCTGTAGACTTCAATGGCACCTATTTCCACTTCACTGTCATCATGGTGTTCCTTAATTGTTGCATCAATCCTTTTATCTATGCACTGCAGTATCATCCTTTTCAGAAACAGGTGATGTACTTATTCTGTAGGTGTTGCAAGAAAGAGACCCCAGCCAATATGAAAAGCTCTACATCTGTTTCTACTCTTAAATCCACTGTTTCTTCTTAAAATCTGGTCACACATCTATAGTTGATCTATGAGGTTAAGATGATAATGACACACAAACCGAGATTACTTAGATGATATTTTGCCAATAGGTTTGATTCCGCCCATTGCAGTAATACGTTTTAGCTATTTCTTTAAAGAGTATATAAATGAGGAGATGACTTGATAAACAACACTTGGCATAGCGGCTTCAGGGTTAACCTATCTAACAAGTCGCCTCCAGAGCTGTTTCAGTTCATCCGGTTTGTGAAGATGTCCGGTTAATCATTAAACTCCCTTACGAAAATCTTAGTTGGTACTTCATCTAATTCGATCTTGAACATACAAATGGGAAATGTATGAAGTGTTAGCAAAATGAAGTGTTCCAATATTCCTCAATACTTGATTTTGGCGAAAAGTTGCGCAGAACTATTAATGATATAGTTTGGAAATATTTGGAAACTTCATTTTGCTAGCATGGATGATATTATTGGAGTGATCTCTTTATCTTTATCAACATCACTAACATGAAAAATTAAGCACTTTTATTTTCATCCTGGTACATAGTTATAAATATAGTGTACATTGTGTGACATAAGGATTTGACAAAATTTTATTTATGATTACTTTTAGTAAAAACTTTTACAATGAGCACAGGTACGGTACACAAGTCACTAGAACACCAATAAAATGTAGAGTACGTATTGGGTGATGGGTTGTATACGTGTACAGTCAACCCTCACTTCCTCGACCCTTTGATTCCTCAGATCCCTTTTTACCTTAGACAGAAAATCTGGAACTACCTTTTTATTTTGGACTTAACTCCTCAGATAATATTCTTCCCCAGACATTATTCCTTGCATTCTCCCTATCTAAGGAACCAAGGGCTGACTTAGTATACATTGTGTAACATAAAAAATTGACAAATTATGATTACTTTAGTAAATTTCTTAAAAATGTGCACAGGCACAGTACACAGGTCACTGGAACACCAATAAAATGTAGAGTGATGGGTGAGGGGTGTACATGTATATGAGTACATTATACCTTTATGATAAGGCCCATTATGGTCCCTCATAGTATAAATCCAATCTGTCTACTAATAATAAGCACACACAGTACTGTATCTCTCTGTTCACAGGTATCAACAATGTCACCAGTTTCATAACAATGCATTTGATTTGATGAATAAAGTTTTACTTTTCACAAAAACTATTTGTTCAGATAATCTGGGCCTGATGGTGCCATTTAAACAAAATATGTCCTATTGAATGGTAATCAATGTGAGCTGACATTCTGCCAACAGTTTCAGTAATGATAAATAACATTGAAACCTGTATGATAATTATACTTCTCAATACTGATTGCACGACTCCAATGATAAAATGGTTTATGAGTACAATTAGCATCAGCAAAAATAGTCATTAATTATCATGCTCATGGTGATGGTAAGCTAGACGTTGCCGTACATGTTACAAGTAGGCAAATCTTAAACTCTCTATTATGTCATCCAGTTCAAATAGAAACGTGAATTTTGACAGCTGCTCAATACGTGTAGACAGTGTTGATCAAATTCAAACAACATCATACAATTCAAACAACATCACATAATGCTGAAGCAACTGTATGTAAAATTAATTTTCAATCATGATTTTCAATTCAACCAAATTGCAAACCTGCATCAAATGTTGATAGTCAAACTTCACATACCGTTACCCATGTTATGAATTGAATTGAATTGAAAGTTCCTTTTATTTATACTGGATATGACTTAACCTAGGGCATGTTTTGATACATATCCAGCTCAATATTCACAAATGTAATATAAACAAAATTAATGTGTTTTTCTTTTTTGAATGATGGCAGTCTCAAGGACAATATGTTACATTTAAAAGAATTGCGCCTAAAAAGCCAGATGGAATTGGCTTAACAGGGAATTTGGAATTCGGAATAAGTAAAAGGGGGCCTTTTGGCCTAATTAGAAGGATGTTACAAGAGAAAATGGACTGAGATATTAGTAGGAATCAAATGTTTAGTCAGTTAACCATTGCAAGGGGGGAGGGAAGAAAGGCCAGCCTCATAGCTGTATGAGAGCCCTAGATAAATTAGATTAAGCATCAATTTTCCTGATTAGGTTTTCCTTGTGAATCTCCTTCATTTTCAGGGTAAACCCTGAATAAGTCTCCAATTTACGAGTGGATACCTCCAAGGAATTCCACAGGATGGATTGCTTATACTCAAGACTTTTCCTAAAGTGAGGGTTCCTAGGTAAAGTAACTCTTAGAAGCTTAGCGTCATGGGATCTTGTAAATATCTGTCTATTGTCCTATGGACACATGTATGCCTATTTATAAGTGTGGCATCACCGTCACAGAGAGTCACAGAGAGATATACATAATTATACAATAACATTGATGATTTACAACATCACAAAAAAATCTCTATGAGAGTTCACATTCACAAATGTATGGCACTTATTTTCCCCATATATTATGAAAATGCACCTGATTTCAAAGCTATCATCCGATTGCTTAGTTGCAAGGATGTATACCATCCACTGTTAAACAAACCGGGGGACATTTTCTCTAAATTGATCTTCTATATTCCCGGCTTTATAATAGTTAGCGACCACGACCATCTTGTACCAGCCATCATCTTCATACGTGGCAAAACCAATACCAAACAATCTAGTGGACCTCCATACCACCTGGGTGAAGTTTTCTATGGATAAACGAATAAACAGTTTAAAAGGGGGTCTGTAATGGGAAGCATGTATAAACATAGAGACGCAGGATTGGTACAGAAAGAGTTCTGTTATTATTAAGAGAGGAGAAAAACACATTCATAAATCCAAAAGTCTCGCATCGTGATATGCCTAAGGAATATCCCATCTCTAGATGTGATAGCCAGAATTTTAGGCTACTGCATTTCTAGCATACAAAGGAGGAACATGCAAAAGAGGGTTAAATGCTTATTGAGAGAAAGAAAACATACTGATGCTTATATACTCAATTTTGAATCAGTATTTAGAATTGGTTTATGAACAGTGATCTCTTGTAACTGTACTAAGGCCGCCTAGTGCACATTAGCAAGACCAGCTTGCAAGAGCTATCCACATCAAATATGTTACATTTTGTATGTTGGCAGTGGCAGTGACCAATACCACCTTGACCAGGTCACTCTCCAACATATATGTCTTTTTGACTACGAAGCAAGGAACTTCACCATGCACCTGGAACAACCAGCATGCCTAGCATTTCCTGCTACAGTGGTGACCTGAGAGCTTATGGAACCCTAAGGGCACCAGAGTATAACTCTCCTCTGCAGCACAGGAAACTAAAAATTGATGCTTCCCAAAGCAGTAGCAACAACACAGTTTTTCTAAATCAAAATGTAGTTGAATACAGCTATAAAAAGAACTAGTACCAGTAATTCCTTTCCCCTTAGAACCCTTGTTATGAGAAACCGTTAATTCACAACTTACCTGTGTCTTGGCTATATTTATGTTCATCCCATTTGTAGTTCTTGAGCTCTTTATACCAACGTTTTGTAGCAATGTCAGCTGAAAAACAAAAACAAACCTTTAAGGTTCACCCTTTATTCCAGTCGGCACAGCATGTTTAATTCACATTGATAATTGGTAGGCCAATATTTATCAACTAGTAACCAATATTTATGCAATATTAGGCATATTATCATGCCCACAAGCAGACGGTCAAGACCTAATGTAAGAATCTATATTTTAGACGACCTTTTCTTAGCAATAGGTAGTAGCTGTATTTCCTCAACCACATTTACCTTTCTCCTCCTAACAATAAGTAAACAATCCTTAATTCAACAAGGAAAACTAATAATAAACCTACGAGTCAGTTCGGACGACTCATTCAGGAAGATATTCTCTCCTGTCTTTTCATCCTTGTAATAGCGAATCTGTGAATGTTTGAAGGATTTTGTCTCAGCCAGATGATTAGCCCAATTCTGTGCCAAGGTACAGAGTTCCTGATTCAGTCTTAGTGGTGGAGAGCCATGGAGAGCCCGATATGTATTGTGTTTATCCCTAGCTCTCAGTTGGACATCGGTAAACTCCTCATCGTCTTCCCCTATCTGGAAGAGAGGTGAAATGGCTCAAGAGCATCTACAAGGAACTACAATTATATTTCCCGATAGGGAAATGATGAGAAAAGGGAAATAAAGGGAAGCAGTAATGTCTTGGACAGCTTGGGATGGGTTTGAATTTCATCAGTTTAATTCAAACTTGAGAAAGGAAGAAAATAATGAAAAGAAAAGGTATGAAAGTATAGGATATAACTTTGGGGTTCATTAGTGAAGATGTATCATGAATAGGGCCTACACTAGTCCCATGCAGGTGCTGGGGGCATCCATCATGATATCTGACAAACGTGGTGGAATTCAATAGTGTAGAGCCACATTGCCTGGACTAGTACTAGGCTGTGCTATTGGGATTGGGATATGAAATTGGGTGCTTGGAATAGCTTTACCATGGACGATGTAGGAAGTAGTGTAGAGACAATGATTTGGAAGCAACACAACAATAATACCATTAAAAAACTATAGGTGATTTAGGATGAATAGGTGGTCTTTAAAAAGTCCCCAAGGCAGCCAAAATGCACTTTTTAGAGCAAAATATGGTTTTTAGAGGTGGTTGCCATGGAAACAGCCATTACAGCCAAACAAGGTCGTACCCCACCTGGAACTGTTTTTGGGAAGAGAGGAAGTCAGGTACAATAAAAAATATAATATAACATCTTGAGTACTATCTAATTTTGGTGTCATGCATTGTGGTCTAGAGAGACATGATTTGGAATGGAAACACAACTATATAATATCTATTACAAAGTTTTTTTATTACAAAATCACAAACAGTAATCACGTATAAACAATAAACATTATACTTTACAATATACACTATCCTTGTAATCCGATCTGGAATGTACAATTGCTATCCCATATATAGTGGACTGATGCTTCAATTTAGTGATTAACACTGTCTTGACAAAAAAAGATTATCATTATAATTAATACCGTGTTTTCCTCTGAATTCTATTATCAAAAACAGTTGTAAGTATGATTTCAACTTGAGTAGGATAATTACTTTTCCACAACAGATTGATTTATAAAGCAAATGGAATGAATATGATACAATATTTGGTACATAATCAGATAATCACTGATATCAAACCCCTTTGACATTTCCAATAACAAGGAATGGAATACCATTTATCAGGAACATCATATTTTGATCTGTAATGATTCAGTTGATGTTCAGGTAGAGTCTCTTCTCCCATAATATCACATCATATCACATTTGGATAGCAGAGAGCATGCCTGCTGTGAGACTTTCAATGCCATAATCAGCAATGCCATAATCAGAAGCATGTACTACAGCAACTTGGGAACATTCTCCTCGAATGCACCCATCATATTCCCAGCCTCTATGTAGTTAGCCACCACCACCATGTTATACCAGCCATCCTTCTCATAGGTGGCGCTAGCAACACCAAGTTGGGAAGTGCCCTTCCATACAACTTGTGTAAAGTGACCTGAAGAGGAAGAGTAATACATTAATAATGCTTGTTGCTATTCGTTGGTTCGATTGGTGAAAATATTATCTATTGGCCTTCTCCTCCACAACTAGGAAATGGTATGATGTATAATGCCTTGCATAAAAGGTGTACTCATGTGGTGGGATATAAGGCTACAATTTAAGGCATACCTGAGGCCTTGGTTTTTGAGCAGTCTAATACTCGGCATGTCAGGGGCAAAGCCTTAAAGGCACCCTGATTTGTGTATGAGATGGGGCAATTACACAGGGTACATGTACTAGAAATTTCGGTCACTTAAGTTATAAGGACAGTTAGCTATACCCTTCTAATGGTCTTAATTTTATAATGAATCGATATTTAGTTACATAATATTATATGTCTGTTGCACATGGATCAATCTCGCCTTGCTCAGTGATATTTATGAAATTATGATAGATACATCATATTTGAATGAAAATTCATAATCATATAGAATGTGGCTAACCTGTGTTCATAGCAAAGCCTTGTTTATTCCAGTCGTAGTCCTTGATTTCATCATACCAGCTCTTTGTAGCACCATCCCCTAGGTTTAAAAAATATTCAGCTTATTTAATTTCTCTGGTCATCAACAATAGTAAAAATGATGTAAAAGATGGTCTCACAATGTCAACTATAGGATTATAAATTCATTAAAAAGAGTAATGATAGAAATGAGTATTGCAATGTATCAACGTTAAAAATTAATGCAATTTGTGTCGAACCTACTTTTATCATGTAGGTGCATCAAATAGTTCTATATCACTGACAACTGTATAACTACTTACCATTTACACCGGGTGCACTTGAGGCAGTCATATACAGGTTTTCTCCTGTTGTTTGTCCTTGATAATCCCTGTTCTGTGAATGCTCAAATGATTTAGTGGCAGCCAGATGATCTGCCCATCCCTGGGCCAGCTCACACAAACCCCGGCTCAGACTGAGTGGTGGACAGCCGTGTAGTGCACGATACTCATTGTGATGGTTTAAAGCTGTCTTTTCAAACTCACTAAACTCAGCCTTTGTCTGTAAACAAGATTCAATGAATGTAATGCAATCTAAGAAATCAAAGTTGGCAGAAAATATGCATGGGTGAAAGAGAAAGGCCATGAAAGATGAGGAGGAGGGTTATCTGGCAGAAACGGCACCAAAAAACAAGGAGTAAACCAGGCAGATGGATCATAGATAGGTCCCATTGAAGAGAAACCCAAAGACTAAAAGCTAGTGATAGTAGTGTAAATACAAAAAAGGCATTATAGGAAATCTATCTTAAGCTCATTTAAATCACACATAGGCAGAGATGGTAGGAGAGCCTGGAAAATGTTTTAGAATGTCTAGGGGAGAGAGGATGTTTATAGAATAGTCAGAGGGATTCAAGTAATGAGAAATCAAACTCATCAGGAAGTCAAAAGGAATGTCCCAGACAAGAACAGTGTATTTCTTAACTTTGAATTATGGTCATGAAAAGTCATGAAATCTAGGGACTGTAAAAAGTGTACATATGTCAGGTCTAAAGTGTGTCCAGCCAAGGGAAAAGGGGATCTCAAGGGAAAAAGTCGACATTTAAATTCAGGTCATGAGCTGTGGTGGTTACTGACCTATCCATATACCAAAGAAGCTCTAACTTGCATAATTCTCGAGATTACCTCAAGATAAGTATATGTATGCATGATTTTGCAAATTAGGAGAATTATTTCATTCTTTACATTCCTTTTCTTATAGAATTTGACCTAAAAGTGGGTGGGATTATCATTTTTCAGCACTTTCTTCATTGCGAGTGTGGCTATTGATCGATAGGTTTCTTTGATTCCATGTTTCCATGTAAGGCATTTCAACAAATACACTGATTTATGCCCTGAAATGCCCATAAAACTTTCTATTTTCATTCCAAATTTGGAGGGTTTGTCCGTTGAGGAATATTGAAATCCTCATGAAAAGCTAGTACATTACAATTACTCGTCAAGTCTACCATTTTTAGGTCTTAGAGGCGCCCGCTCCCCGGTGGCCAGAATGGAAACCCTAACAGTTCAAATGAAAGTTGTTTTTTTTCTGCATATCCAGTTAAAGTATTCGGACCTGTGTTCCTCCACAGTTGAAAATAGGTGAAACATATTTTACCGAAAATCAAATTCTTCCCAGTCCTACCATATATCCCAGAGGGGTTCCAGAACCTGAAATATAGCTTTTCTCCATTGATATATCATGTGAGTTGGTATTTCATGGGGTTTTGCAGTGTCATAGAGGATGAGTTAATGCGAACATTACGCGAAAAATGACACTCAGATGTCCATCCGACACTAAAATTAAAACCCTTCCATACATGATATATTATGAACAGTACTGTTGAGGTACTTATCACCCTCATTCCCAGAGCATACTGTCATGAATTTAAAAATGTATTTTCCATTTGTATGTTCCTTAGAATTTACACTTGTTTGTGGTGTGTAATGTACAGAGCATATATAATCACTGCTCTGGTATTCAACCCCTGATGGTATGGACCATTGATTACAATGGTATGGACCATTGATTACAATGGTATGGACCATTGATTATACAGTGTCTATACATGTGAATGTATGGCTACTTAGCCTTGAGAACTGTCAATATGGGTTATAGAATGGTCAACATTGTCGTGCTTTAGCTACCATTCGTATGGTATGGACAAACCACAGCTCACTTATCATAAATGTGCCAGATGGAAATAGTATAAAGAGCCTTAAGCTCAATTTCCATGTTGTGATTTGTGCTAGATGTGATCTTGGGAACTCTGGCGCATACTTGAAGCACACTCTAATTAGGGGATATATGACACTTATTGACGCACGCATTCATGTTAGTCCCAGATAGATCCAGGAGCTGTCAGGCGAGTAAATATAAAGAGGGAACAAGTGTGTCAATAGGTGTCACATATTACCTTTATATCATGGTATCGTTCTTTCTAGCCTGGTTAAATACACTCCCTTTAGCTACAAATTTGAACCTAAAATGTTGACAACCATAATATAACCCTTTTTAATCAATGTCATACGAGTTAAGAATTATATAAATGTCTAACTATAGAGATCTAGCAGGTATTTAGTTTTGATCAAATATAGATAATTGTAGATAAGTAGGTGTTCACTAGCATTAATTTAGCCCTCCCCCCATACTGCTATAGTGTGCCCTGCTGGGCAAGGTATCATAATGTACTATTTCAAATATACATTATATTATTGTGAATTTATGTTTTTATGGCTTCATACATGTGTTGGAAAAGTGAGCTCTGCAGAAATTCAATGTTATTTGCAAAGAGCAACATTTGGAACTTGATATACACACATGGTTTGCAGACCTGTACAGGCCGGAGTCTGGAAGCAATACTACTCAATAATTTACAATAGAATTAATTTGTAGAGGGTTTTAAGCTATAAAACGCCCCTTTTACTTTAGGCATAGCATACGTACACTTCTTCCACAGATCAAATACATTCCTTCTTACACCACCATGAAAAGCAAACAAATGTACCTCACTAACTAAGGTTTCCTTTATAATCTAGAGACCCACGTATTCCCCCACTCAGTTTCCTTTAGAACCTACACACATTGTAAATGAAAACAAAGATTAGTCTCATGCAAATCCCATAGATCAACATAGCACGTCTAAGAATCACCCTCTAACTGTTTCCCGTCACTTTAACAATATTGCTTTGAACAGTTGAGCCCCAATTCCCCGACTAGTCTAACTCAATAGCAAACATGTCACTAAGGTTTGCTGACCATTGTTTCAATATTAGCAATTTGGCAGGACTTCACAGAGGGGCTATGTCCAACGAAGCAATTGGTACTACTCAATTAGCCCTTGATTTCCTGTATACCAACTAGGCCATCGAGCATACATTTGATGGTGTACAGTAACGTTAGATCTACTAACACACGGTCAGAAAGGTTTAGGTACGGTTTCACACTGATGTTACCAGGAATACAATTGTGCATCCTCACATTCTCCCCAGCTAACAAGAGTCCTCCTATCCATTGTCAGGAATTGAGTATAATTTCTTTTAAACCAATAGGAAGATAAGGATACACCTAGTCCACATGGGCATTGGTCGGCACTTTAACAAGCGACATATCATCTAAATGTTTGAAAGCCAAAGTTAAAGAAGAATTAGCAAAACAATGTGCTGACCAGTGCTGGCAGCGATCTGGCAGCATTGGGGATGGTCCACTGAGCGATGTTGTGTGCAACTAGATGACATTCTCAAGAACTCTATATCAATTAGCCACCCCTTCTCCAGTTAGTAGTCTACCACCAATGACAATAGCCCAAATTATAGGCCTATTTGGGGATAATCTCACATGCAATCCCGGGCATGCAGTACAGTGTCTTCCCATCACCCTGCTAGATCCACTATTTACAAGCAACACAGTCATGGCAGTAGCAACTTTTTTGTAGTGTCTCCAGTCATGTGTTTACATTGCTTCTGATATTGTGAGCCTTTACTTCATGATTTATAATCATCGAACATGAAAATTGTGTGACCGTTGTGAATATAAGCTATAGTGCACAGTATATCAAGGTTGTCAAGGTTCTGGGCTAACAGATGCATGTATATAATGCATATCTTTGTAAATGGTGTTAGCTTCTATGCGAAGTAAACGTAGGCTGTAGTGTGAAAAGGGACAGGGGGCAGGTATTCCATATAATCATAGTTGGGGCTGGGTGCACACCAACATTTCACCAGCATCTAAACACATAAAAATTTGAAGTGTTTAAGTGTTTTAAACACTTCCCTCAAACACCTAATCACTAAGGTGTTTACATATACATACTTGGTTAAACACTTCTTAGTTGAACACGCTTATAATTAAATGTGTTTAGCACAAAAGGGGTTCTACAAAATTAATGCCAAACACAGGATTTCTAAATACCTACCACACACAGAAGTTTTGTTATAGTGAATGCAGGGATTATTGCTCCTTGGCAAGATTTCAATTGGCCCGAATCATTAGCCTCTACGTAAGCATACGAGAACAAACGACTATAGATGCTAGAGCCAGGGGCTACATAATGTCAATCAGCAATCTAATCCTTCTTGACCTTAGCTCTCCCACATTGCTAAGCAAGATAAATTGATCCGCCCCCTCCCCTGCTGTAAACCAGCATGCCTTTATCTTTACTTATATTAGTTGTTAGGAAATCTATTGTTAATCCTAATCTTGGATTTAGTATGCCGGATTAAATGTAAAATCTAGTGGAAATGAGCCATGTTCTTTAATTATGGCATTCAGGTAGGTGGGATTAGTATCGTGGGTTTATTGTATGGAAGTTGTACGTATACTAGAATTCTATCCTAGAAAGACCACAGTTTAAATATTCTAATACAGCAGGGGTTTGATGTGTTATAGGTTCATTTACAGGATATATTGGTGGAAAGTACGTTCCATTGATTAGATATGTACATGTCAAATGACTGTAAAACAGAGTCTGTACCTCTGTCGGCGATGCATGGGTAACAGGCCTTAAAATGAGTGATTATCCAATATTGGTAAACGTTTATCATCATTACTATAATGTCATGCCATATAGCCATTGTCTACCAAATTGATTCCTGTTTTGTGTCTACAACGTCCATATGTATGGCTACATTTTGAATTGTGTCAAATGAATACATTATTTTGAGATGAGGCCACAAATGATTGCTTTAGTAACATATGAAACAAAAAATATAAGTCCAACAACATAGACCACTTCAAAAGTTCAACAGACTTACTGTGGAGGTATCCTCTGTATCCTTTGCTACTCCTCCCTGGTTGCTATCATTAGTTGCTTCGCTATCCTCTACATTGATTGTAACTGGTGGGCTAGTATTATGGGTATTTCCCTTGGGTTCTTCTGCTGTTTTCTTTGGTGCTGCTTTAGGTTGGGAGGCCTGAGTACCGTCCTTACTCCCACCACAACCCATATTGTATAAATATCAAAATGACCTGTCACAATAGTCCTAAACAGTACTAAAATGATATAGCACTTCAGCAAGCTTGTGTTAAATAATCCTGAATTAACATAAATGCTCAGGCTGTAAGTATTAGGCTAGAAAGTGAGTATATTGTTCCAGGTCCTATCCTTATAAGCAATGCTGGCCAACTCCTTGCACCTCTCCTATAGTGAATGTTTTAAGTTGGCCTGTATATACCTCATGTTGTGGCGACCATTGCTTGCAAGAATAACATGGCCTTCTCAGTGGGTGGGCTGGCGAGACCAGCTAGCCTATGAAAATTAATGTATTAATTACATAACCTCGAGTGAAATCATTCAGGTGTGCATATGCCTTTTCCAAACTGATACTGTAGGCCTATCAGGCAAACACTTAGTTTGGCATAGTGCTTTAATTAACACACTCCCCTTCTGACAATGGAGAGTAACTCATTGGCTGGACAGAGCTGTCACACTGACTCTAAATTAATTTTATCCGAAATGTGGAGAGATCGGACATCTGTCAATTACTTGCTAGCATTTCATTGGTGCGTCCCAGGGACAAAACAAGCTTTTGGGCCTTGAAGTCTTGGCATTCTTTACATTGTGTCCAGGCATACATTATTACGACCAGTGGCGGGCTCATTTACTGCCAACTGGGGGAGGGTGCGCACTTTTAAAAGAAGGTCCTGAGTGGAAGTGGCAAAGCTTGATGAAAATAGACATGCACAAGCTATTAGCTAATTAGATAGAATTACCCATACCCCCCTCCCCAAGCACTAGCAATTCCTATACCACTATCCGATTGAGAACAATAGCTTTTGTCCAATGTATAGATGAGAGTTGAGAACTCTTTGATGTTGGTGATGATGAATAAGACTATTAGGTGATATTATTTTAGAAATCCTACTGTTTCACTATTTCAACATTCCACAGCACATGGAAGTTCAAGTTATACCAACATCAAGCCAACCATTTTTCTTGTTGTTTTATGTGAATGCCACTTTAACGTGATCACATCTATCAAGAGATATGGCTGTCAAAAACCATCATTGTAGAGACAGCCATCTCTTCGTTTTCACTTTATCTTAGCTTGATTGGTCAAGGGATGATGCAGTGACATTCCGTCATGTGTACCTTGAAAATTTTTCCTTCCCCCCCTCCGAGGGGTCTGAAATTTTTCCGCCCCCCCCCCTTTTATTTTATAGTCGCGCACGGGCTTTTTCGCTCAAAAGGGCCGACAATTTTTTTGTCCCCCCCTTAGAGGGGTCTGAAATTGTTTTGTCCATGAAATCATATGAATTTCATGTTTCACGTGCATTTCAATAACACGACCGATATTATTGTAAAAAATTTGGCAGGAAGCTTTTTTTTTCATTGTTTAATTCATATGTAGGCTTATTCTGGATACCGGGTAATAAATGTCTTCAACATAAAGAAAATGTGGTAAAGGGCCTATATAGTCACTATGAACCTATTCATTGCCTAGGCCTATAAAATAATGGCTTTCAACTTGATATATATGAATTTAGGGAGTGGTCGGTGGGTTTGGGGGGATAAAAAAATTTCAGACCCCTCATAGGGGGGGGGGACAAAAAACAATTTCACCCTTTTTGAGCAAAAAAAGCCAGTGTGCTAGGCATACTAAAGAAAAATTTTTACCCCTCCAAGGGGGGGGGGCATAAAGTCTTTTGTCATGCACGCGCGGAATTTCACCATACCCCTGCTGTTTAAAATATGACCACACCCTGAACGATGGAAAAAATAAGCTTCCTGTCAATTTTTTCACTTGTGGGCCTAGTGGTTGTTTTTATGGAGCGGTTATTATTTATCAACAGGGGGGTGATGGGTTTTTGCACAGATGCGTGAAAATTTTTTACACATCCCCTCCCCCAGTGACAGCAGTCAAAATTTTTTGTGTCCCCTCTTTGCCCTATAGTAGCACACGGGCTTTTTTGCTAAAGAGAGAGTAAATTATTTTAGCCCCCCCTCAAGAGGGGTCAAAATGTTTTTAACCCATCCCTCAGGAGGAGTCTGAAATTTTACATCCTGGGGAAACCGGGGGAAGACAGGACACGGGGGAAGAAGGGACATTTCATATAAATCTCAATATCCTTAAGAAGTAACACTAGCCAGCGTCTGTTGATGTTACAATACTGGGTAGGTATCCCGCTTTATATCACAGATATACCTAAAATGTATGGTGGTGGGAACCTAGTTATTACATTAAGTTTGGAGATACTATCATATATACAAACCCCTCATTTAAAAAATAATCAATATATTTTTCTTGTTTCAGTTGAAATGAATAAAGTAATCTATGATAGGGGTATTGCTTTGCCCTATCATAAGGAAGAATAAAGGTTGTATGATTTTGGTAGAGCTTTAATAGAATCCAATGTGTGATGACAACAACTTAAAGTACATCCCCAATCAGTAGATATCAATGTTCACATAGTCACACAGTAAAGGTTATATAGTGTGGGAGCTGTAAGTGTTCACTGTGTGTGTTAGGGTCCTGGTGGGTGCCATGCAGCTCCATGCAGTTGGCACAGCATAGATAGTCTCTGGCAGTGAGCAGCTCTCTGCTCTCCACATGTCCACCACATGTCCCGATACACTTCTCTGGGACACAATGTTTCTGTTTGGAAGCTTGGCCTTAACTGTCCTCTTCAGTTGAATGCAGCTGGGTTTGATAGTAAGAAATTTAATATTCAGAAACCCAAGATTCTGTAAGTTGCCAAAAATAGCACATTACCACATTGTGGGAGGAACAAGCAGCTAACATAATCAGCTCCCCCACTGCCCCCACTGCGGGGCAGTCTCCATATTTGGGCAGCGTGTGAGTGCAAGCAAGTTGACTCAACCCTCAGCCATCAAGTACGATGACATAAATCTGATGACACACTAAATAGCTCAGTCACAATACAATAGTTTACTAAAATAAATCATTTGGGTATCCTCTGAGACATGCAGTTTATCACCATCTTTGTGAAGTGTCCTGTATTACCCTGCACTAGCTTTTTGGTAATACTTTTAATATGGCAGTCTTGCAAACTTGAGACAAAAATTAATATCACCCTGAAAGTTTTCCATGGATTTAATCAATATTTAGGCTAAAATTCACGAAAAACATAAAAAAAATATTATTTTTTTGGTGAAAATTGATTTTGTACATTTTTTCATGCTAAACAAGATGACATAAAAATTTCCAGTGTTTTTTCATGCATTTCTGGCCATTTGGGCTGGTTACCATGGCAACAGATATGCTAAAAATCACGAATTTGCATAATTTTGGTTGCCATGGTAACCAAAAAGAATGTTTTCGAAATTTTACCATTATCACAATTCACAGAAAAACTTCACATTTCCTACAATATGCAATTTATTTCATTACAATTGATACAGGGAGTGCTGAGATATTACAATTTGAAGTTTGGTTGATTGATAAGATTTTCTCCTCCAAACACCACATTTGTCATGATATTTCTCAGTAATGCAATGTAGATAAAGGTAACGTTAGTATTGCTCTTTGCAATCAACTAGCTTAGCTTAATCTATCACCATTTCCTTGCTAATTGGAATATTCACACAATTCCAACAGTTTCTGAGAGGTCATGCCACATACTACAAGCCAAAATTTGCCATAAAATTCTCTAGTAAAGGAAGAGTTAAAGATGATCAAGTAGAACATAAAAATGGATAATTCTGATATCAGTGGGTGATCACACGTCCATATATGGTGATCTACGTGGTCCCACATCAAAAATCAAGCAGAAATTTTGCTGAAAATCACAGTTTTTGCAAACTAACAAAAATCACATGTCTCCCAAAGTGTAGCCTAATGAGCCACCATAGAGGAAGGGAAAAAAACATACTCATTTATAAACTTGATGGGTCGATCAGTATTATGCACTATCTGTGAAAAACTGATGGTTAGCCCTAGAATATTTTTTTCACAAAATATATAGGGCCAAACTTTGAAAAACAGCAATTTTTTCAAACTAATGATTTTTAAATCTATAATTTGTACTTCAGTGGTAAACTGTACACTATATTAATGTAATACCATCTACCCTGGCCTGAAAGCAATGAGTTTCATCTTTCATTTGCTGCAAATATTGTGCAAATTGGATACATTTTGGCTAAACTACAGCATTTCTTAGCAAAAACTGAAGAAAAACTAAGTTTTAGGTTCCCAACTTGCTGCATTGAGCTATAGTATAGACTAGTACCTTGGTTATGAGGGCTAAAGGGCCCGCTAAAGGGCCTTTTACCCCAAAGTAGGCACTGAAATACCTCCAGTGTGTAAGTCTGCTTCAGTAGAGGTGTGAAACTGTGATAAAGCTGAAACTGGGTAGTGTTAAACTCTCCTTTCTTTGCAAGCTTATTCTGAAGCTATTTACTGGTGGATCTTTACAAACAAGGGCTCATTTTAACAGGCTTGGCTAGACCTTTAAAATGAATATTTTTTGTACAAGGTTGAATGCAGGGAATTTTGCCTTTGACCCCATTGAAGTTCAACCAAAAGTTTAGAACCATTTTATGATGAGAAGATCACTGAGCACCTAAAAATAAATGGTTCCCACCTGTTCTATGGATAAAAATCATCTAGGAAATGTCTAGCTTTTCTTTTTCTAAGGGGCTGCAGTATGTTTGACAGACCCTGCAAACTTTTTAGGCAAGATTATCTGTGGACACTTGTCCCAACCTCCCCCATGTTGGGCACTTAACTGTCAATTAAGACCTTATTGTAATAAAGGGAGTGGTCATTATTTATCAACAGGGGGGGGTGGTGGGTTTGAGGGAGGGGCGTAAAATTTTCAGACCCCTCCCAGGGGGGGCTAAAAAAAATTTGACCCCTCTTGAGGGGGGGCTAAAAAAATTCACCCTCTTTTTAGCAAAAAAGCCCGCGTGCTACTATAGATCAAAGAGGGGCGCGAAAACTCTCTGCGCCTCTGGCGCGGGGGGGGCACAAAAACTTTTGACTGCCGTCGAGGGGGGGACGTAAAAAATTTCCGCGCATCCGCACGAAAACTCACCACCCCCCCTGTTGATAAATAATGACCACTCCCTTATATGGTGAGAAATTGATAGCTGTGATAAAAATAAGTGGTTTTGCTTTTTAAATGAAGTTTTTATGACAATTTAAATGAAAGTTATGATCATTCAAACATCCTGAGTCAAAGACGCTATTCTGCTGTGGTTCTGTCAGAGCGCAGAGATCAAGGGAAAAGATTAAATCAAAAATTTGCTTTTACATTGTTTTATTATGCAAAAAAATGTATCATTATTCACATTCTTGGGGGTATATCTTGCTTATCTGAGAAGAAAATTGCCCAAAATAATCATTTTAGTGAACTAGTCTACCTTGGATTCATCTTGCTTGTTCACAAAATTGGATCCAAATTAAACTCTTAACTATGGCAGAATTCTGGGTCTGATTTGGTACCTTTGACCAGTCATAATTCCACTTTAAATTGACATAGAGACTTCATTTAAAAAGCAAATCCACTTCTTTTCTCAAGATCTATCCATTGCTCCTTAGATACCATAAAACGGGCTATTTTGGCCTGCAGGGGCTATTTTGGCCATCCTCCAAAAAAGTGTTCATATTTCACTTAAAGATGAAAAATTAAGAAGTAGAGATGAAAATAACTGGATATATAGTTTTGATATGATATATTCATGCATCTAAGATTATATTTTGATGTTTTTGAGAAAAATCATCTCTGGGGTGCATATCCGAGCATGCAGCCATTTTGAGGTCACATGACCTCAAGATTTATGAAAAAATTCATCATACCTCGAACTTTATCACAGATAGTCATGAAATAATGGGTAGAAATGACTTAAATAAGTAAAAGTTCCATATAAAGTCATATTCTAAGATATAATAATGAAAAAATATAAAGTATTTGAATTTTGCCAAAAATACTAGGTATTTACTGAAAAACTTGCTCAATTTTAGGTAATACGGGGCTATTTTGGCCGGTAGGCGCTTACAAATATTGGTCACATGATTTCCCTTATAAGTGGAGGTAAAAATTCATTTTAGCTTGGAATAACTACCTTAATCAATTTCAACAGTTAATTTCACTTAAGAAATGAGATGTTTAGTGAAGATTTGTGAATGAAAAAGTGAAATAAGAGGTGACCAAAAGGTGATGGTCTTACATATGGTTTAATTTTGTGGTAGGAATCGGCAAATATACCTCATATTGGTGAATTCTGTGTATAATATCTCACCTCAAAATATGCCGATGGAACAAAGCATGCTATAGCCTCTGGGAAGCTCGAAATCACTTTTCAATAATCTTAAGCATGCATGAGTACGGTATATATCACTATAATGTCATTTTTCTAACCAAGAGGCCATAATAAAAAAAAATTGTGCAAATGGTGTACCGGTATGGTCAAATATAGCTACACAGGTGGCCAAAATAGCCCCAAAGTAAGGGGCTCTTGTTTTGGGCCTTTTTTCACGAAAAAATAGCACAATTCGAATGATTTTAAATATAATTTCATTAATAGTGCAAGTGTTTAGATTAGTTCTTATGAGAAAATTGCAGTAGGCCTATATTGCAAACAGTGAAAATTTGGAGCAAATATCCATAGAAAACTACAAAAAATGGCCAAAATAGCCCCGTTTTACGGTAAGTTTAATTAGTCTGACGCATCCCCCACTCCGTCCCTCCATAGCTTGGATATCTCTTGAATTCTTCCAGAGAACATTCTCATCCCAGAACAAAAGGTAAAATCCCATGCATAGAAAATACAGATGACTTTTATTTGACTTCATTCCCTGTTTTGGAGGAGTGAGAGAAGGCGAAACATGGTGCTGAGCTAGCTCCCACAAGGATCATACCGAATTTAGTCTGTAACTCAATGGAGGTACGGAATGAGTTACAGGCTGGAACTAAGTTTAATTGGATAAAGTCTTGAAAAACTAGGTACCGTAAAACGGGGATACTTTGTCCCTTAAGGGGTAATATTAGCCCAGTCACAGAAAAATGTTGTTTTGATCTTGATATTACAATTAAGGATATTTTTCATATCTAGGTCACTTTTATCAAAAAGCCTATCATCTAAGCTACAATTTTAGCCTAAATAGAATTTTGAAAGTGATAATTATTTTAGATATAAGGCAATGAGTAGAGGCTAAAATTTTAACCAATTTTCGGTGTGTCCGGAAATTGCGCCTGGATCAACCAATAATATTCAAGAATGAGTCTGTTGGTTTTAACCAACAATTAATCAACCCAAAGGCATGTCAAATCAAGTGTACTATATTCATTTAGCCCAAGAAGGATTTTATTATTTCACATTTTCTGTAAAATTATAATTTCTCTAAAAAAATTGGGGTTACTTTGGCCCTTGGGGGTAACTTTGACCCGCCACTACTAAATGCCTGTCATTTTAGTCAAAATAGTCATATTTTTCACAATTTTTTGTACATGCCGTATTTTAGACTATATCCATGAGTTTTGTTCACCTTTGATGAAAAATACCTGAATTGGATACTTTCTAAGAAGGCTTTTTATATTGACAAAGTTTTTAGGGGTAACTTTGACCCAATATTTGGTTGTGAAAAAATAAGAAATATACTACCATAGGGAATCCCTTGTGGGCCAATGTTGCCCCGAAGTAAGGGTAACTTTGCCCCAACCTATTTTAATGTAAATCTAGTACTTGCTGGCCACAAAATTTTAAAATTACACAAACATCTGAAAGATACTGACTAAAACTCAAACTAATAATAGTTATTTCTCCGATACTTGCACTCCTATCATGCTAATTTTACGGAAATATCCAAAAAGTGGGCCAAAGTATCCCCGTTTTACGGTACGGTAAGTGCCTATGCAAAGGGCCTCTCACCCCCTCCTACCCTACCCATCCCTAGAAGAGCTCAGCCTAGTTGTTAAAAAGTTATCACTCCCTAAGACACAGAATAATGGTAAATCCTTATTCTCTGACAACGGGCAGACCCGGGCAGAACACTTATTAGTAATTTGCAACTAACAACTGACAATTCACAATTGGCAAGTGATGTGGCCTTCCATTTCATCCCGATGTTCTTCGAAGCTTGCCGAATGTTCCCGAAGTGGCAAGCTCCGGCTTCAAAGGTCAAGGCCATGTCCTTTACAATCGGAGGGAGGTGAGTTAGGTAACGCATTAAATGTTCAATATCTCGATGGTTCTGGAGCTAATTTTGCTGAATGCTGCTTTATGAAATGTATGTCACAGCAGGTATCGTTAGCATATGGTTAGAACTGCCTAAAGCTGTGAATTAATTTGCGATTGGCTTTTGCGTTCGACCCGTTGATGTTGTTGATCAGTGTCTGTGTAGACTGTCACTCAGTGTGACACTGCCAGTCACGCAAGACCCAAGTTGGCAAGTGCACTCACTGACTTGGGTCAGCTTCAGGTCACTGATTGTGTGATGCAATACCTTGATGCCAATACAGAGTTCTCAAGTTTTGATGAAGCCATTCACTTAGCTGTGGATCCACTGCCACGAGTGTGCTGCGAATATAATATCAGACATTTTCAATATTATTGCCAGCTGGGGGGGGGGGGGGGGGGGGCTCCACAGGCTCGCCCCCTCCAGCCCGACAGAGTACGGGCTGGACGCATCCCTTCATCTGACTCGATCGACGCCCAGGTGGCGAAGCTTACTCCCCAAGCAGATGCTTGGCCTAAGCAGTATAAACCCAACATCAGCTTGGCGAGTGAATACACATCCCAGATCAATCAGATTCTTATCTAGATCAAAGTGGGCAATTTAGTAATGAACTAGAATACACATCTTGTGGAAAAAAGAGATGCTCCCAGGCTATGCACTGTAGGCCTATGGGTGTTCCGTACCCACAGGGATCAGCAAATGGGCGAACTTCACACTGATTGTGTATTCCTCTTGATTTTTTATTGCTCTTAATTACCCCCTTTGATCTAGATAAGAATCTGATTGAAGCGCCATGTCCACCCGGCATGTGTATTGGTGATTACATGCGCAGACTTCCATCTCCTGACCAGGCTTCCCTAGCCCACTTAAAAGGGTCTATATCTTCTCTTTCCTATCCCCTCAGGAAGTGTCTGGTGCACATATGTGCAGGCACTGACACATTACTCTGTGAAATTGTGTAATGTAGTTCTCACCATGAATATGACCTTAGCTGTCGAAATGGCGTTAAACATCTATTACTCACTCACTCCCTCCATCTCCTGACTCACACTAACCCCAGCGGCTCGATTCTGGTAATTCCACCACTGGCTTGGAGGGACTGTGGGATAGCTGGCCGGGACTACTTTCAGCATACCCCCAGCACTGTGGCGTAGGAATAAAAATCTTGTCAGATATAGGTCAAGCAAAACATGACCGGTCCCAAGGCAGTGATTGACACTACCCCCTTCAGTGACCAATGAGATTTGCCCATCCGTTCTACTAAGAGCCCAGTCATTCAGTAAGTGAGTGAGTAATAGATGTTTAACGCCATTTCGACATCTAAGGTCATATTGATGGTGAGAACAACATTACACGATTTCACAGAAGAATGTGTCGGTGCCCGCTCATAAGTGCACCACACACATCCTGAGGGGATAGGAAAGAAGAGATATAGACCCTTTTAAGTGGGCTAGGGAAGCCCTCCCAGTCATTCAGGGAGGATGGCTGGTTTATTGAGATCTGCCTGTAGTGTAGGTACAAACACGGGCAGCTGGTCAGTCTACCCAGGCTATTGAACTGAGTATCAATAGACGCTGGCCGAGGGTGACCCCCCACCACTACCATAAAAATTATCATGCCCACCCTACCTCCCCCACCCCACTTAGAACTGATTTTGCAAAAAGACCCCCCTAAAAAAAATCGAATACGCGTGTGGAACAAAGTGTAATATGAGTATTTGAATCGTCTTTATTTAGTTTCGAACCCCCCACCCCCAGTGTGAAGGTTTATTGGTTTTTTTGCTCCGCCTCACCAAGGGACTCTTTTTCAAAATGACCCTCCCCCATCCTATATCTAACAACCCCCCCCCCCCTACTACCATAGATTTCTTGCGACTTGCACCAGTGGGCCATATGTGTGTTCTCGCAGAAAACATTCCAGCAGTGGATCAGCTGCTGTGACTAAGAGTATGACGTTCATGCGATGTGGGGCGGCAACAACATTCGCAAATATCAAAGTAATTTGATAGTTGCTACTGCTCTTGCTGAGAACACACACACATATGCACGCCGCAAGAAATATGCGGTAGTTGAGCTCCCGTTTAAGAACGAGAGCAATTGCAAATATTAAAACATTTTGATTTCTGACCCTTAGTGTTGATTAGACATAGAACTTGACAAAAGTTAGGGGCGTGCCTCATTGATGGGATAATTCTTATTATAGAAAAGTATCAAGTGCCAAAAAAAAAATCAAGCTCCTAAGTGGACCTTGTGCCTCTAGAATTCCCTTCACCTATTGGCATGGATCCATGTATAAGGGTAGAAGGCACACTCTGACATTAGGAACATTCTTCCTCTGGTTCACATATATCACACAGCTTAGATGCAGAAGCTTAAAACATACCGTAATCTCCCGCGTATAAGGCGAACCTAGAGTTTTAGAAAATAGCCAAAAAATGAAAAATTCATAACTTTTGTTCTACTTAATGGATTTTCAACATTCAAAAAGCTATGTGTTGCGGGCTCCTATAGTGGGAGCCAAGACCTCTCCCACCTCACTAGGAGCTCCTTCTCCAGACCTACAGAGCAAGCTTGATACAGCGGTGTTATCAATGAACCGCTGTATAGAAGAATTTAATGATGCTCGCAACATAGCCCCCCTTACACCTGCCTATCCACACATACCTTGGAGGTGGTCTGTGGAGTCACGACTACGCACAGATGTCAATGAATAATTTGCCCACGGCCAGGCTGGTCACTTTCTGGGCGGATGTCCTGCACCAATATGTGCAGACCTGGCTGGCATCAGTTAGCCTCCCTGCTAATCCTGTATAAGAATATATTAATCCTGTCTGAGAACTCATATGAAAAAGTAGAGGTAACGTCATGAATGACATGATTAACTGACCCAAATTATCTGAAACTAACTCAAAATATGAGTGTTGTATAGTTATTTCATAAGTGCCCTGAAGCCAACCTGCAGTTGCTTTTATTATGGATCTAGTGTCGTAACAATTTCTCCTAAAAAGGACATATTTTATGGATTTGCTTGTATTTTCTTTTATGGATCTCACTCGTGTTTTTAGGGCTTGCTGATAGCATAGCATGGACTATGGATTCAAACAGATGTGTTTAATCAGGACGTATGGACTTTATTTATATGAACCTGCTTTTAATACTAATTCTGTATTCTGATCTAAACACATAACATGGTCCTCCTAGCTCAAAATACCACCTATAGACAAACTCAACTTGCCTGGCAGGTACTACGTCGACTTAGGACTCCCGGTGGTATTAATTGTCAAAGTATAGATAATCAATAAGCACTGACAACAAGTTCCACAAGAATAAATTGGGTAAAATAGCACGGACTACTACAAAGTTAAATCTCATTCTTAGTATATGTTCCTGCCAAGGATCGCAATAAATGCTGAGGACACAGCTGGGAATACAGCTCACGTATTACAGGGCTATAGGCCTACACCTGAACTAATTGTTTCTTTTGGGAGTCACTGATTTAATACGATCCCTGGTCGAAATTGTACTCCTGTAAGGGCTATGTCTCATACTACGGACAAAAATGGACTCATTGACTTTACTAGACCTAACTGAAAGTACCGGTCTTTAGTACAGCTAGGCTGTAACCTGGCTATAAGGTTGTATTGTTGATATCATTTACACCTAAGCTCCTCTTCAAGTTACTCATCCCTTGAGTCGTTTTTGAGCTGTGTAGTTAAATGACTCAGGTATTATCATTCCTGAATTCTAGTTATGAAGAGAAGCATCCAGCATGGCTCTAGGATGTTAAATTAGTTAAGACTGTAACAGAATTGTATTTTAACATGTTAACCAAATTGTTCTTTGGACTTATGTTCTATGATTCCTGAATAGTAAATGTGAGATAAAGTTCCAATCCTACATAGGATGTCAAGCTAGCTCAAGCTTTACTCAGGCTACTCAAGGAAAGTACATTTACCCGAATTGATATAACTAAAAATGGTTTAAAATTTTGCCGACGTTGCTGATTCTTGTTATTATCGCAGAATGTAATTGCTATAGTCTCCCAAACAGAGTTCAAGTTTAATAGAGTTCCAGTTTTGTTCTGGTCCTGGTCTCTCATTGAGGGGGGCTACCTTACGCCCCATTGAACATTAGGTATGGATCCCTCCCCATCACCTCAACCCTATTTCCTTCCTCCTCCTCCCCGCTCCTTGAGTCATTATGTCTATGTCTATGTCCTTTCTTTATGTATCCGTTCTATGTGTAGCCCTGAGAAATCTTTATTTTATGAAACGGTATTCAAAGCCTAAAAATGACTGATGAAAGTGGCTACAACCGGCCTAAAGGCCTCTTAGTAGTGGCATGGAATGTTAGAAGCATGGTACATAAGCAGGTCACCCTGCCTTATTTCACCTATGTAAGGAAACCTGATGTATTTGGGTTTTCTGAAACATGGCTGAAACCGGACATGGATGAACAATTGTATAATTTTGAAGGTTATGTTTTACATAGACTTGATAGGCCTTCCACAATGGCTGGTGGAGTTGGAATTCTGGTGCATAACAGGCTTGCTCATGAGCGGCTCCTAGCTGAAGATGCAAATATAATGAATGACGATTGTGAATTAATGATAATGCGGCTTGCCCGTAGAGGATGCAGACCGGAGTTTTTTATACAGCTATATAGGCCGCATGGTGGTGACATGGGAAAATTCCTTACCCACCTTAACACGGCTCTAGCATTGGTCTCCTCTCTTCACAGAGACCCTTATATCTATCTAATGGGGGACTTTAACACAGACGTAGATTCATCTAAACATTATCAGTCGGCCTTGGACCCCACAATAAGTAAATTCAATTTAACCCCCCTCATTTCGCACCCGTCAAGGCCTGTTTATCATGAAACAAATGTTATTGATCAGATATATTCCAACTCCCCACATATAGCAGGATCAGGTATCTTCTGGTCAGGGATAAGTGATCATCTTCCACAATATGTACTAATGAAAAAAGCCAGGGAGCGACATGTAAGAGCAGCCTTTAAAGGACGGTCATACCGTAATTATAATGTAGACACCGTTAATGATACCATATCAGAAAAAGACTTGAGCTCTTTAATGAAAGAGGAAGATGTTGATAAGCTTTGGGAGAATATGTTAAGCATCATCACTGAGGTGGCGGATGAGCTGTTTCCTATCAGAGACTTTATATTTTCTAAAGGAAAACCGCCTTGGCTTACAAATGAGCTCTTGACTTTGATGAAGGACAGAGATAAAGCTTATAAGTTTGCAGCTAAACATGCAACTGCAGAGAATAGGGAAAGGGCCAGAGTCATGAGGAACAGAGCTAATAATGCTGTTAATCAGGCACAGTCGGAATACTTTAAGGGAAGGTATAAAAAAGACCCTAAAAAGTTTTGGAGAGTTATAGAGGAGTCCCGTAACTCTATAGCCCCCATAAATCTATTAAATGATAACAATGAAGTGGTGGATTCTGGTGATGTTCCTAACATGGTCAATGACTACTTTGCGGAAGTCGGGCCTAGATTGGCTTCTAACATCCCCCATGTCCCCCAGCCTCCTTTGAATACTCCTGTGCCTGATTTCAATTCTCACTCATTTACTCCTAGACCCTTCACCCAGGGTGAAGTCCTTAAAGAAATCAAGGAACTTAGTCTGTTAAAATCTACAGGGTTGGAAAACATATCAGGAAGACTTCTGAAAGATAGTCTTACCACCCTTTTAGAGCCCTTCACTCATTTGCTCAACCAGTCCCTGCAACAAAGTAAATTCCCGTCACTCTGGAAAAGAGCAAAGGTTGTCCCCATACCTAAAGTCAAGAGCCCATCCTCCCCAGCTGAACTAAGGCCCATTTCATTGTTGGCGGTGACTGGTAAAATAATGGAGAGATTGATATACAAGCAACTCTATTCCTTTCTAGAAAATAATAACCTGCCTCATGTTGCCCAAAATGGGTTCAGGCGCAATAATGGGACCCAGGATGCGATATATCAGGTGACCGAATCTGTGCATAATGGACTGTCTAGGGGGTTGAGCTCTGCTGTTATCTTCCTCGATTTCTCACGCGCCTTTGATTCCCTAAGTCACTCTACTTAAATTTTCAAATTAAAAACTTTTGGCCTTTCTACCGACACCATAAATTGGTTTGAATCATACCTCCAGGCAAGATCCCAATGCACTGTCTGTAATGATAACGTTTCTGACTGGAGATCACTCACGCATGGTGTCCCTCAGGGCTCAACCCTTGGACCTCTGTTATTTCTACTATATGTAAATAGTCTACCTAAGCTAAATACAGAATGCACCATTAAAATGTATGCAGACGATACACTTATGCATTTGGAACACCAGGACACTGAGGTCCTTGAACTGTTATTGCAAGAGGATTTGGATATAGTCTCTAATTGGTGCGATACAAATGGTCTCTCAGTTAATGCTACAAAATCCAAATACATGCTAGTGTGACAGGATACTCAAATAACTGATTTTAATTTGCAACTGAGAGGAGTGAAACTGGATAAGACTTGTTCCTATAAGTATCTTGGTGTTACTATAGGTAATGGTTTTATTTTTAAGGATCATTTTGCTGACATGTGCACGAATATCCGGCACAAACTATGGCTACTTAGGAGAATAAGGTCTTTTATGGATGAAGAAGTAGCTTTGAGGTTGTTTAAGGCTATGATATTACCCTACTTCGATTATGGATCTGTATTTCTAACAATGCTTAATGTGTCATCCTTTTTGAAACTACAAACTTATTATAACACAGCGCTTAGAATCTGTTTTAAAATAAATGATCCAACCACTTGTCATATCAAAGATCTGTATAAGCGCGCAAGTTTATTGCCACTTGACTTGAGAAGAGTGTACTTTCAGCTGTCTCTTTGTCATAGACTTGTATATGCCGGCAAGGTAGATATTTTGCCTAACACAGGAACCAGGGCTTCAGCTGCCCCGGTCATAAAACTACCAAAGCACAAGCTTACTTCATACCTGAAGGGGCCCACATACCAGGCAGCATCTAGATGGAATGCTTTAGACCCTAATCTGAGATGGGTGTTAGATAAAGATGAATTTAATGTCACAGTGAAACGTAGATTGGGTCGTCTTTTTCTGGATAAATGGAGAAAAGAAGACCCCTTCCTCTACTTTGAGGGGATCGATATAGTTGGGGGTCCAGCGTAATCTTGTGCCACAGCATTCCATTAACTAGACTGGAAGAGATTACGTTGAAGCAAATTTCTTCTAACATACTTTATTACATTTCAAGGATTACATATACAGTAGAATAAATCACTTGTAACGAATGGTTACTCAAGCGAAATGTTTTTAGTAAGTACATTTGTTTATAAGAATTATCTATATGGTCACTGTAAAATGGTTAAATTTTAAATTTACTCTCACTCAGAGTAAACACGAGGTAGCCAAGTATCATTACATAGAGGTTCAGAATTTATATGTTCTTCTTGTAAATCGCGCCTATGCTATATCCCTCTCCTGTAGTGGTACTAGGCTTACTGGGCTTGTCTTGTCTTGTTATGTCTACTGTCATTACCTGTAATGTACAATGTCCTGTATTAACTTATGCCTGTATTATGTTCTCATTTTATTTATTGACTTTTTCAATCAGTTGAAGCAAACATGAAATGTATTAATGTGGAAATGATTATTAATTTGTACAAACAGCCTGGTGTGGTTAGCTTCACCCACCACTGGTTTTCACTGGGTAGAACAGTATGACTGATCGTTGTAAACCAGGACCAAATAAAACCGTTTCAAAAAAAATCCCCCAGGCACCCCTAGACCCTATTATGACTTAGGAGGGAGTGTAAGATATCAAATGAAAGGTCTTGGTGTTCCCTTTCTGGATCCAGTAAGAACTAAAACCTCTCATACAAGACGCGCCTTGTACACGGGAGATTACGGTAGGTTTGTTCAACTTGTTGGCACTGCCACAGGCTGATATTATGTTGGTGGCGTGGCTGTAAGCGTGCCTCCTCTTTACATGTATACTACCTGTGCAGCCCTGAGTTCCGTGTTATGAAAGATACTCAAGGTCAGACTAGTGTAGTTACCACGCACCTTAGGGAGCAGCTGGTGAGGGAGGAGCTAGCATTTGTTGAACGGTAGGCCTCGAAGTTCTGCAGTTGTTAATCACCTGTGATAATCTTTTCCTCACTTTATTGATTTTAAGAACAACTTGCACAGATTTAGCTTAGACCTACTGTAGACAAACAGCCATTCAATACTTGATTCATTATCATTGTACAATGGAAAGGTGGACATGCTGAGAACATTATTGTCGCATTCTATGCGAGGTGTACCTTATACATGGCTTGTTACAGCATATAATTCTCCCTCTGGACAATACAAGTTTTACCCTGCATATTAACAGGGTGCCTGTTCATTTGTCGTCATTATGCACAAATGTATCGTCAAATTAAAAATGAAAAGACATGCTGTAATGTACATGTATTACATTCTTATCTCTGAATATATTTCATTTGAGCTCTCAACATAGACTTGCTCAAGTGATTTTAATTCCAGTGAAAAGGCATAGCACAGCCACCACTGAGGAGTGAGGGAACTACAGAGTATGGATAATAAAACACAAATATCAATCCAATGAACATGGTCATACCTGAATAGAAATATCAGAATAAATTGGAATTAAGTGATATCTGTACAAATATTTTTGGCCCAGGGTATCCCCTGGGCTATTGGAGCCGGGTTTTCAGTCAGATCCCCAAATTTGTAATCACCAACTTTAGGGTGTAATCATGCAGTGATATACACAATGTACTGTTAGTTTACACATTTTTCAAAAGCCAAAGGAAAGTTTCAAATCTCATCTATCAGACAACATTTTGTCCTTTATGGTGAGTGATGTCTTTCTCTACGAAAAAAGCTGCTGTACTTACGTCATGTCTTTGGGAGCTATACTGACTACAAGTTCTTTAACCATTGGTTCTATGGGTCAGATAGATTTTGGCGATAAAATTAGCACATGGAGTCCTATGGGTAATCACCAAGTGAGACACTTTTTTTCAGCAAGCAATGTTTACAGTGTCCAAGCTATACACATAACACATTGGGGACTGAGCGATAAACTAAGCATGCTAAGGATAAAGTTTTCTGTGGGGGCTAGGTGTCCAGGGGGCCAGGTTTCCAGGGGGCCAAGTGTCCAGGGGGCCAGGTGTCCGGGGGCCAGCACACCAGGGGGCCAGCGGTCCAAGGGGTTTAGTAAGAGAAGATTATGTCAGACTGGTGTCAGTACATGTATAGATAATAGTCTCTATTTGTAAGTAATTAGTCAATATTTCGCAAGTGCTGATTCCTGTGACCCTACAGGGTTGATAGAGGGTTTTATGGTACCTACCCTGAGCCTTCTGTGCTTCAATGCACAACGCCCAATTTTTATATTGGGGGGGGGGGGTAGTAGACCCTGGGCCATATGTGATATATATCACACGTTAAATCTTTTGAATTAACAACTGTTGCATTTACCATTCCAGCCCTTGTCAGGTAAAACAGACACCATGATCGCTGGAACTGTACTGACCCGGAGCTTCTCACGCTATGGCCTCAACATGATCCGGTTACCCACTGTAAGTAGAAGTTTCCTGATCATATGGTTTTATCACAATTACAATTATAAGTCAAGGTTCCCACATATCATGGAAAATAAAGCGGTCAGGGAATTCAATGAAAATTTGCCATAGGTCAGAGGAAATTTGTCAAAATGTATCACTTGTGTTTGATTTCTCCCCCAGGGCATCAAAAAATTATTTCCAAAAAGGGCATTTATGTATTTTTCTTGCATTGGGGTTTGATTTGCGATTGATGACTTACAGTAGTGTTGATAATTGTTGTTCTTACTGAGACCATTGGTATAGATTTTAATTTATTACTATTATTTGCTACCAGTAAACTTCAATCCACAACAGTGGCATAGGGTGTATTTTCAAAAATGCACATGAAACATTTCCCTGAAGTAATTTAATTGGATATTCTTGCTAAACCCTGATGATTTTCTTGCAGGAGGAGGCATCCATGCAGGGGAGCCAAGCGTGTCGGATGACACGTTCTGCTGCTCTCCTCGCACTGCTCGGAGTAAGCTTCTCCATGTTCTCCGTATCACAACTGTCTAACTCTGCCTGCCGCCTTAATGCAAAATGAAAACACAATACAGTCAAGTGGAAACCCACTCGCTGTCCAGTGAGATGGACTCAACAATACACCATGAGAAGAATACATACAGCATACACATAATAACACAGCTTGGAGAGAGGTGTTATACATGACACAAACATAATTCATTGTAAAGCATTGCTAGAGTATAATGAGTTTAACACTAGATAGGTGTGGCATCATTATCAGGGTAGGAGAATGATGTTTCTAGCTTTTATAGCACTACCTATCAGGTGATGTTTATTGTCATGTTTTAATGCTCACGGGTGCTGTTATGTGGCCTGATTTGTACATGTCTTAATGTGTAACGTATGTATTTCTTAAACATTTGTTCTTAATGTAATACTCCAGAGTATTCTGTAAATGGGGTTAATTTGTTGAGCAGGCAAGCAAAACAGATCCTCCATGCGGGGTGGTTTGGAAGATCTTTTCTGTTCGTATTCTCACATACTCTGTGTTGATGCAGACATTAGGTTAAGGCATCTTCAAAAGATGACCTGGTATGAAGGTTATAAAACTGTTCGATTAACCGTTGTGAAGAAGGAAGAGTGATAGCTATCTGATAGCAGGTGGAGAACAAGGGTCAATAGGTTAAACAGATCTATTGGAACTTGTGTTACTACAGCATAGACAGTTGGGATGGGTTAAGTCGGATCAATTATCTTTTCTAAAAAGAAAAATCTATATAATGTTGATAGATAACATTCACAGACAGCCACTAGAAAAAAAAATTCAGCGTTGGTATACAATTAGATTCAATTTGATATATAACGTGGCAAGTATTTGGAGATGTCAAATCACTTTTGTAATACTCCTTTTCCAAAGTATTCTTCACAAATATAAGTGAATGCTGATTGATTTTACTGCTAACGTCTTGCCACAACCCTGCCTACTGATCAAATTGGTGTCTAGATCATATCTCAGATGCTCATGAAACTAAAGACATGTCCTATACATTGTATATGATTTAGTATTCTTACTATCCCAGCTAAAGTATTATTGGGCATATCTATCTTAATCAAAGAATTTACATGGTCATTAACCTGGCATTTTCCAATAATTCTCTCTTACACAAAATCACTGTTTACTGTTTACAGTATTCACAAATAAAATCAAGCCGGTGTACTGCTTATCTGATTTTAATGTATGAATTATATTATTTGAATTTATATCAATTTATGACTGATTCTAATGGATATATCAACTGTATTAAAGTCATATTTTTGAATACACGTTGTGTATGATTTCATTTAATGAGTAAATGTTCCTAGTGGGTTCACAGAAAGTGTTCCATGAATATGTGATACCGGTAATAATTGTTGCTTCAATATTTGCGTCAGTCTCTCATTGATACCTGTCTAATGACTAAATGCAACTACCCGCTACTGCAGTTATAGCTAAAATATTGCTTAATAACCACCCGGAGCATCCATATTTCCAATATGGCCACAAATAGTTCTTTGTTTCTTTATGTAAGAAACTTGTGTCGCTCATCCTACGGCTTACTGGGGCATGGGCATGGTGATAACTCTTATCTTACCAACTGGGTCAAGATTGATAGAACAAGCTTCTTCATTCATCCGAGATAAGCCTGACCGTCCAAAACTGATGGGTATTGTATTTTGTTAGATAATGGAATGGGTCTTACAGAATGGCTAACAATCATCTGCGCTGGTCGCTGAATCATTAAGTCGTTAAGTGGAGTCATGCTATGATCTTAACAAAATGTTGGGGCTTCTAGTTCTGGTTCTGATAAATCTAGGGGATACATGGGGCATCTTACTTGCATTATACCTGTAATTTCGTTAATTTATGTCTAGTTTATGTCAATTGTATCGTCCTCACTGTTTCACAGAAAACCTTCACGATGTATGGAAACATTGAAAGGGAATGTTTTAACGTACACACCTGGTGAATATGAAATAGTCTTATGCTGTATCCAAGTATTATTACTTGAATAACACATTAAGTAGTTATTACAGGTCCATGTTACTGTACAAAGGCTCACAACTCATCCGTTTTGGGAAAGTGGAAAGCTAGAAAATTCACTGAATAAATTTTGAGAAAAAAAACTATAACTTTATGTGCTTATTGAATTAGTTATAGTACTTGTAGTATTTCCGGGTCAAGTTAATAGCCTTTGTCATTTTCTTTACCAATAAAGTAACTGGTGTTGATAACATTATTTCCAGAGAAAGGATGTTGATGATAAAAGTATGATGTGAGTGAGTGAGTAATAGGTGTTTAACGCCATTTCGACAGCTAAGGTCATATTCATGGCGAGAACTACTTACACAAAGTATGATGTGATCATTTGGATTCTATCACAGTATATCTTGGTGGGTTTGGGGGGGGGGCAGGACAAAAAAAATGTCGCCACTTTTGAGCGAAAAAGCCTGCACGCGACTATAGAATAAAAGGGGGGTGGCAGAAAAATTTCAGACCCCTCAGAGGGGGGGGGGGCGGAAAATTTTTCGCTGCGCGCATGGAATTTCACCACCAACCCCCCCTATTGTTGAAAAATGACCACTCCCTTAGCCTTTCAGAGTTGGGCATGTCTAAGTTCACCTAAGTTTCCCCTCTTAGGGTCAAATATTTGTAGTGTTTTTCAATGACCTTAGAATGACAATGCCATATAAAGTATCGATAATGATAACTGCCATATGAGTGCGATCAGGCTAGCTAGGTACTTAATACCAACTTATGGTGCTCCAGGTATCTGGTGTGCCGTGGTGCCCTCTAGTATCACAGGTGCAAAATACCAGCGGGCTCAGTGTATACATTTTACCATTTTCACACAGCGGATGTTGACATGCTGGAACAGATAAGTGTCATGGGTGTGTTGTGACATTCCTCACGCTGTTCTCAGTGAACCACAGAGCTCCAATACAATGTACAGGCGTTATGTTACATTACGCCATCTAACCACGTCTTGTGAAATCACCCCTGGTCTTATAGGAGCTGCCAATCCACAACAACCCCACAAGCCCATTCAGCACCACCGTCCTAATGTTATAACAGGCAGTGTTTCCACTATGGCAGAATTAGACAAGGGACTAACAGAGGATCTCGTCTCTAAAGGTGATCTGAATGGTGAACAAGTGAGGGGAGAAGGGACAGGAGAGGATGGATTAGGAATAGAGAAACCACAGAAGACACGTAAATCTCACAAGAGTTCAGTGTGTATAATTCCACCTGAGAGTGTGTGGGATCAAATTCAGGATATTCGGAGGTATAAAGACCACCTTGACTTTTAAAATGAGCATTATACGATATATGTCCATCATCATTAAGTATAGTATACTCTGCAGGATGATAAATCTCAGGTACCAGTAAATTGCCATGGGGTACACTAAAGTACTTGAGAACTGGTTGGGATTTAAATCCTTGGTATATCCTATATGCGTTATCAGAGTACCGGTACTTAAATGATTAATACCAGTATTGTTTAATTACCGATACATTGCCTAAACCCTCTTTGCACCTCGGACCTTCGAATTTTCAAATATATTTGTTTCACTTTTCCAGGGTCCACGACAAGGTATTTGCAAGATGGATGCCCCATATCAACATGCTGTACCCCTTTCTACCTGACTATGAGACCAATTTTGTTGATTCAGAAAGCAAAATCAAATCTGGACTATCAAAGGTGCTCCCTTTCAGAGTAGCTTTCACCAAGGAATCTTTTGGATATTTTAGCCACAGGAAAAGTGCAACTCTCTGGCTAAAACCTTTAGTGGTTTCTGAAAAGGATGGTGATGAAGAGAGGGACAGTACTAAAACTTCTGAAAAGGATGGGGAGGACCCCAAGGCTGCTGAGGCTGCAAAGACTATACGCCCAGAGCACCACCCAATTGTTTTGGATGTACAAGATAAACTGGAAGGACTTTTTCCTGAATTTAAAGACTTAAGTACCATATCAGATAGGGGATTTCAGCCGCACCTGTCTCTGGGACAATTTAAACCTAAGGAGGTGGAAAAGGCCATGATTAAATTTCAGGAGACCTGGCAGGACATCACTTTTGAGGTGAATGAGATCTATATGATAAGTCGTGCAGACTTCCATGACCCCTTCCACATACGCCATGCAGTGCCACTGGGGACAGAGTTATCAGGATAAAAAGTCTCTTTTTTTTTATCTGTATGTAGATTGCTCACTGTTTCAATAAATTAAATAAATTCTTGCAAAATGTTTTTTTTTTTTGGCTCTGTGATATAAAACTGCACCAAGGGAGTACTCATGTTCTAGAGAGGAGAAACCCCAAAAGGAAATGAAACACGTCCCAAGACCTGCTGAACGTTAAATTTCATAATCATAACTTTGTAAAAGGAAAAAAATCTATTTGTTGCTCTGTTTGTTGATACATAGGTATATAATATATCCAGGGATAAGCTGCGCCTTATTTCTCACCATCAGTGCGGCTTCTTGGGCCTTCCTTAACACAGGGTGCGGCTAATATGAGGGGTCTTATTTATATAGACTAAAATAAGGCTCATGCATGGTGCACCTTATACATGTACATCGTAGCATTCTGCCTAACGGAGGGGAGGGGTGACCGGAGGCTCTCACATTTAAGGATGTAGGCCTACCGTCATACATCACCTTTAGATTGCTACCCCATAGTCAGGACAAAATTTCGCCAAACGCCCCCCCACCCCGCCTTTTTGGGTGGGGTACGCCCCCAAAATTAAAAGAAGTGTGAAAAGTTGAGCTTAACCACACAGAACCGAACAAGGGGAATTCATGCAAGTTTACGAACATTAACATGTATTCATGAACAGAGCTATAGGGGCACTTTTTGTTTATGAGGCAACGTTTCTAATAACTTAATTCTTCTTCTTCAGGCTTAAGAAATTACCGTAATCTCCCGCGTATAAGGCGCATCCCGCGTATAAGGCGCACCCAGAAATTCAGAATATGGTCAAAAAAATAAAAAAATCATAACTTTTGTTCTAATGAATGGATTTTCAAAATTCAAAAAGCTATGTGCTGTTTGGACCCCCGTGACCCTCCTGGACCCCAAATACAGCAGATGAGCTTATATGGTAGTGTAACATATCAAAAGAAAGGTCTTGGTATCCCCCTTGTGGATCCAATTAGAACTAAAACCCCCCGTATAAGACGCGCCTTATACGCGGGAGATTATGGTATACCCCTTTTGATGGGACAAACCTTCGATTTATGTACAGAAACTGTAGCCATTTAGGTGTGTTACTCCTTAAATAGGTCATGAATATAGAGGTACCGAGGTATACTGTATCCTCCCTGATTCAAAACAGGTGGGAAAAATTACCAGGGGCCATCCACAAATGACGTCATGCTGGAGGGGGGGGGGGAGGGCCCGGCATGACGGTATTAATTTTCCATAAACATTCAGCATAATTAGCAAAAACATGATGGGGGGGGGGGGGTCAAAAATGGTCAAATTCTGCATGACGTCATTTATGGATGACCCCAAATACATGTAGATGTATACCCCTTTAATTAGGCCTACTGAAAGCTGTTTAATTCTTCTTTCGGGGCCTTAAAACCTACCCTTTTTAGCCCAAAATATCCAAAAATGTGACAACTTAATTGGATAACTATAAAACCCTGCCAAATTATTAACTGCACCCTGTGTATATGATTAGAAAATTCCGTAAGCTGCACCTTGGCACACCTTGGGCATAAAATTGTTGCCACTCCTAACTTACTCTGGTCTATACTGGTCTCGTCCTCAATCTCCCACTTTCTTGTAGTATTTCGCAATACCGGTACTGCAGACTGATGCAAGGAGAGGACAGTGTTTGTAACAATCTGGTGATGTAATCCCAGTCAAAGCGGGAAGGTTACCCGGCACACTGCCACACTACTACCAGGAGACGCTGCTGGTTGAGCTGAAGCTGTACGCCCCCACAAGACGTCAGCTGTTTCGGTTGCATTCGAAAAACCGGTCGACAGGAGTTGGGGAAGCCAGAACAAATAGCTCTCTGGGGAAGCTCTCAAAATAAACCCAGACATCAATTGGAATCGAATATTTTAACATCTCATCACCCCGACCTATTGAAGTCTCCTTTACAGCATGCATTGCAGTGTTAGGTCATAAGGCCTTCTAAAGGAATGGTCAGTATTTATCAAGGGGGTCATGAAGTTTGTTACACTTTGTGACAGGGGGAGGGGGGGGGGGGTCTGTCCAAGTGTTACATAACAAGAATGGTAAATACATTGAAATGAAAAAAGTGAACTATTTACATGCAAGCATCGGAAGCATGTTCATGGGTTTCCTGTCAAATTAAGAGGGGGGGGGGTCATATATATTTACAATTACGGTAGGCCTTTTTATCAGAAAAGCCTGCATATATTGGTGATTTGAATGCAAAAACGTGTGGATCTTTATTGATGTGTGTGTGTTTGTTGGGGGGGGGGGGGCTGATCGGTGTTAGTTAATTAGGGAGGGGGGTTGGTTATTTCATTACAAAGTGTTATAAGGGGGGAGGGGGGTCAAAAAGGGGCTATTTTGGCCAGTTTTTGTGGTTTTCTTTGGATATTTGCTCCAATTTATCACTGTTTGTAATATATTGTGATTTTACTATAAGAACTAATCTAAATGCTTGCACTTTGAATGAAATTATATTTAAAATCATTCAAATGGTGCTATTTTTTCGTGAAAAAAGGCCTGGCCAAAATAGCCCCCTACATAGGGGCTATTTTGGCCGCCTGGGTAGCCATATTTGACCATACACCATGTGCAATTTTTTTTTTTATTATGGCCTATTAGTAAGAGACATGAGATTATAGGGATACTCAAGCATGCTTAAGATCACTTAAAAGTGATTTTGAGCTTCCAAGAGGCTATGCCATACTTTATTCCATCGCCATCTTTTTGAGGTGAGATATGCACAGAATTCACCAATAGCAGATATACATTGTATTAGGCAATTCCTACCACAAAATTGAACCATATTTAAGGTCAGGATATTTTGGTAACCTGTTATTACACTTTTTCATTCACAAATCTTTACCAAACATCTCATTTCTTATGTGAAATTAGCTGGAGAATTTGATTTTGGTAGTTAATCCAATGTAAAATGATTTTTTAACTCCACTTATAAAGGAAATCATGTGACCAATATTTGTAAGGGGCTACCGGCCAAAATAGCCCCGAATTACCTAAAATTGAGCATTTTTTTTCAGTAAATTCCTAATATTTTCAGCAAAATCCAAATATTGTATATATTTTCATTATTATATCTTAGAATATGACTTTATATGGAACTTATACATATTTAAGTCATTTCTACTCATTATTTCATGATTATCTGTGATAAAGTTCGAGGTATGATGAATTTTTTCATAAATCTTGAGGTCATGTGACCTCAAAATGGCCGCATGCTCAGATATGCACCCCAAAGCTGATTTTTCTCCAAAACATCAAAATGCAATCTTAGATACATAAATATATGATATCAAAACTATATATCCAGTTATTTTCATCTCTACTTCTTAATTTTTAATCTTTAAGTGAAATGTGAACACTTTTTTGGAGGGTGGCCAAAATAGCTCCCACAGGCCAAAATACCAATATACTGGGTACCCATTATTTTTTTTTTGGGGGGGGGAGTCACAAAAATTTTTCTCTGATACTGAGGGAGGAGGGCCCTCTGTTAAAATTCACCAAGTCCTATTCCCAGAAAAAAATTGGCCCCCTCCAGGGGTGGGGGGAATGCAAAAGCGGGGTAGATTAAAAAAAACAAAACAATCGACCCATTTTACGAAAAGGCCACATGAGCCTAAGCTCTCAAACAAAATCCACCCCTCCCACCTTAAAAAAAATGACCCCTCCTGCTGACACCCATCATGTCTCTCTATGTTCCTTGCACCAAAAGAGTTTCCGAATGCACCGTACCACGGCCGGGAGTTCCTCCCAGTTTCTATAAATAGCCTTACGGGTATCAGGTTGGGGAAACCACTTCACAATAGCACTTGAGAGAGTGCTGTTCTGAAAGCTTCTACGGAGTACTGATAACACTGCTTTCCAAGATATTCTGTGTTCCTCATTTAGAGAAACATGCTTGGGAGTCGAGGCATAGTCACTGTCCTCACATGCAGTCGAGGACATTTGAGCACTGCTTTGATTTCAAGCTCTCTGCGGGCGTCGTCATGTTTTCATCGTCCACTGGCACTGCAGCACTGCCAGCAGCAGAGCCGAAGTCCACTCCCCTGCAGCAGGGAGGGGGTCTTGCAGGGACCCATACAAGCACAGGTAAGGGAGTGATCATTTTTTAACAACGGGGGGGGGGGGGGTCAGAATTTTTTGAACCCCTTGACCGGGGGGTCAGAATTTTTTCAATACCTCTGATGGGAGGGGGGCAAAATAATTTCACCTGTTTTCAGTGGAAAACCCCGCGCGTTACTATAGGCTAAAAGGGGACATTCGCGCGCGATTTTTGTCCCTTATGAGGGGGGGGTCGAAAAAATTTTACCCCCTTGAGAGGGGGGGTTGAAATTTTTTTGCACGTCCATGCGCAAACCCACCAGCCCTCCCCCCCCCCCCGTTGTTAAAAAATGATCACTCCCTAAGGCTTTGATCATGATAGTACTGAGAACTTTGGCCTATATAAGATCTATAGTCATGGATCATCATCAAATGGCTGGTCAGAGGGGCCCAAAAAATGTTTGCAGTATGGTAAGGGAGCATTCATTGTTTATGGCAGGGTGTAGGATGGGGGTGAGCAAATTGAGGGGGGGGGCATTTATTTTCAGGGTATTCTTGGGGGGCAAATATTTTCAGGGTATTCATAGAGGGGGGGCGTTTGTTTTTTTACCTATTCTTAGAGGGGGGGACATTTATTTTAGGGTATTTATCCAAAATGCCGCAAATTTCGTCACCATAAAATGTCTTTTAATGTATCACTCCTTTTGAAAGATTAAAGGTAATCAAATTGATCCAGTTCTGTGAAATCTAATTGGATGGAACTATATTCAGAGATCTTTTTCAATTGATCAACACCAATGTGCATTTCTTGTCGATGACTACCAGTACATGCTGCTACAAGACCACCTGAATGTGTAAGGACATGTTATAAGGCACATCTCATGTGGGTATACAGTGGACATCAGATTTAAAAATGCAAGGAAAAATGTCTGGGGAAGCAAATTATCCGAGGATGTAAGACCAAATATAATAGAAAACATAGAGATAGTTGAAGATCAGCTGTCTGAGGTAATGAGGGATCTGAGGAATTGAGCTATGTTTTCAACGCGATTTCAGTTCATCCTCGCCGGAAGTCCTCTCCCAGTCGTTGTTCGGTCAATGTAGTAAAATTTATTTATATTTTTATTTCTGATATATATGGGTACCATTCTTCACTATAATGCATATCTTTTACCTTCAAGTCATACAGAATAAATAGATCTATATTCCATTAATAAAAATTGTCATATCTTTCAATATAACGTGGTAAATTGTTAGATACGCGTTCCGTGCAGGCTCGAACGGGCGACCCCCCGCGTGAAAGGCCAGTTCCCTAACCGCTAGACCACGCAGCCCAATGCTTAATATGCTCCATGACTCGGCCCCTATTTATTATTTTATTGGCTCAGCCAATAAAATAGTCATATAAGGGGAGTAGATGCAATGGAATGTGGCAAAATGGGTAGACTTGCCCACATAAAAGTCCTTAGCATGCACATAGGATTAGACTGAGACCAATAGCTTGGGCAAGTCTAAGGTACCTGGATCTAGGGTTTGAGGTTGCTTCGTTAAAAGTTTTAAGGAGAAAACCCAGTTTCATATTTCAAATGTAACAGACATATTTCTCATGTTACAAGAGTTTTTTTAAATGCCAGGGTGTGTTAAAATCATTATTCAATACAATGAGACAACTCCTATTTGTTAGGTGGAAGCGGTACATGTATTTTGATCTAAAGGTAAAATACACAGATTGTGTCAAGGTGAGTTTTGCCTTAAGAGAAATAGCCATCTGCATGCACAAACACCTGGATGGACCAGGTATAATCCTCTTAATTAGGTAGTAATTGTGTACAGTAAGCCAGAAAGTTCAGTGCAATTGAATACTAAACCTAACTTGTGTAGTTTAATATAAATTATTCCTAAGAACAATGGCATTAAGCCATAGGGGTAGCTATGATATATTAGGATCTTGCTTGCATATTATCATTCTTACAGCAACCGCCATGGAACTAGGAGTTACCCCTAAGACCCATTGAACACTAAACCTAAATTGTGTAGTTTTATAGGAATTATTCCTAAGAGCAATGGCATTAAGCCATAGGGTAGCTATGCTATATTAGGGCCTCGCCTGCAAGTTATCATTCTTACAGCGACCGCCGTGGAAACTGTATTAGAACTGTAACTATAGGACTGTTACTATAGAATGATAACGGATAAGTCGAGGAGTTACCCCCTCCCCCTACAATTAGACCCTGGGGATTCTATTGGTGCCATTGACGTTTCTGTCCGATGTCTGTGTTGCTTTCCGTTCGACGTTTACATTGCCTAGCAACAGGTATAGGAGGTATTTGACCATGCCTACCCCCCTAATTAGACCCTGGGGATTCCATTGGTGCCGTTGACATTTCTGTTTGACGTCTACATTGCCTAGCAACAGGTCTAGGAGGTATTTGCCCATGCCTACCCCCCCTAAATAGACCTTGTGGATTCCATTAGTGTCGTTGACATTTCTGTTTGACGTCTACATTGCCTAGCAACAGGTATAGGAGGTATTTGACCATGCCTACTCCCCCTAACTAGACCCTGTGGATTCCATTGGTGCCATTGACATTTCTGTTTGACGTCTACATTGCCTAGCAACAGGTATAGGAGGTATTTGACCATGCCTACCCCCCTTAATTAGACCCTGGGGTTTCCATTGGTGCTGTTGACATTTCTGTCCGACATCTACATTGCCTAGCAACAGGTCTAGGAGTAATTTGACTATGCCTAACCCCCCTAGTTAGTCCCTGGAGATTCCATTGGTGTCTTGAAATTTCTGTTCGACGTCTAAATTGCATAGCAACAGGTCTAGGAGGTATTTGACCATGCCTACCCCCCTAATTAGACCCTGTGGATTCCATTTTTGCCAGTTGACATTTCTGTTTGACATCTACATTGCCTAGCAACAGGTATAGGAGGTATTTGCCCATGCCTACCCCCCCTAAATAGACCTTGTGGATTCCATTGGTGTCGTTGACATTTCTGTTTGACGTCTACATTGCCTAGCAACAGGTATAGGAGGTATTTGACCATGCCTACTCCCCCTAACTAGACCCTGTGGATTCCATTGGTGCCATTGACATTTCTGTTTGACGTCTACATTGCCTAGCAACAGGTATAGGAGGTATTTGACCATGCCTACCCCCCTTAATTCAGAGATGCCACTTTTCCTAACTTTTTAGGAATTCCGAATTTTTGATTTTCATTCCTATAGGTATTTCCTATTGTGAATTGAGAAAATTAGGAGGATTTCCGAATTTTTGGGGATCAGTGAGTGGCATCGCTGTTAATTGGACCCTGTGGATTCCATTGGTGTCGTTGACATTTCTGTTTGACGTCTACATTGCTTAGCAACAGGTCTAGGAGGTATTTGACTATGCCTACCCCCACTAATGAGTTCCTGGAGAGTCCATTGGTGTCGTTGACATTTCTGTTCGACTTCTAAATTGCCTAGCAATAGGTCTTGGTGGTATTTGACCATGCCTACTCCCCCTAATTAGACTCTGTGGATTCTATTGGTGCCATTGACATTTCTGTTTGACATCTACATGCCTAGCAACAGGTATAGGAGGTATTTGACCATGCCTATCCCCCTTAATTAGACCCTGGGGTTTCCATTAGTGCTGCTGACATTTCTGTCCGACATCTACATTGCCTAGCAACAGGTCTAGTAGGTATTTGACTATGCCTAACCCCCCTAGTTAGTCCCTGGAGATTCCATTGGTGTCGTTGACATTTCTGTTCAACGTCTCTGAACATTACTTGCAGGTCTAGGAGGTATTTGACCATGCCAACCCCCCTAATTAGACCCTGTGGATTCCATTGTTGCCAGTTGACATTTCTGTTTGACGTCTACATTGCCTAGCAACAGGTATAGGAGGTATTTGACCATGCCTACCCCCTTAATTAGACCATGGGGTTTCTATTGGTGCTGTTGACATTTCTGTCCGACATCTACAATGTTCAAATAAAACATAATCTTAGGTTTAAACCATCGACACCAACTGACATCACAGCTGTGCTGTGCCTCAATATATTTTGTCACTATAGTATGATCATGTTGTATAGACTATAGCTCTTTGAACAAAGAAGCCAATAAAACTTAGGGCTGTGCCCTAGCCTTAAACATTTTAATTAACGCCGTATAGTGTGAGGCGGGGGGGGGGGGGGTAAGGGGTTGGGGGCAGGGGGAGGTGGATGGGTTGAGGGGAGGATGGGTTGAGGGGAGGATGGGTTGAGGGGAGGGGGCAGTAGTTGCTTGGGGTAGTTGGGGTTGGGTTTATTGGTTACCTGTCCCTGGTTACCTGTACACCGGTGACCGGAGATGACTTTCTTGAGTAATCTCCGATCCAACTGGAGGAAACCTGGAGATGACTTTCCATTTCCTGGATTGTCATCTCCAGTCTGTTCTATATGGTTACCTGTACCGTACATCGGAGATGACTTTCTTGAGTCATCTCCGATCCACCTGAAAGATACCTGGGACCTGGAGATGACTTTCTGCCTCCTGGATTGTCATCTCCAGTCTGTTCTATGGTCACCTGTACACCGGAGATGACTTTTTTGAGTCATCTCCGTTCCACCTGGAGGACACCTCTACCTACAAGCCTGGAGATGACTTTACACCTCCGGGGTTGTCATCTCCAGTCTGTTCTATGGATGTAGGCTACACCTGGGACCTGGAGATGGCTTTCCGCCTCCTGGATTGTCATCTCCAGTCTGTTCTATGGTTACCCGTACACCAGAGATGACTTTCTGGAGTCATCTCCGATCCACCTGGAGGATACCTGGGACCTGGAGATGACTTTCCATTTCCTAGATTGCCATCTCCAGTCTGTCCCATGGTTACATGTACACCGGAGATGACTTTCTGATCCTACTGCAGGATACCTGTACCCTAGAGAAGACCTACCATGTCCTGGATGGTCATCTCCAGGGATCTACAGCCTGTTCTATGGTTAGGCCTACCTGTAACTTAATACACCGGAGACAACTTTCTAGAGTCATCTCTGGTCTGCCTGGAGGATGCCTGCACCTGGAGATGACCTACCATGTCCTGGGTAGACATCTCCAATCTGTTCTTAGGGAGTGGTCATTTTTTAACAACAGGGGGGTTGGTGAAGTTCTGCGCGTGTGTGGTGAAAATTTTTCCGTGCCCCCTCGGAGGGGTTTGAAATTTTTCTGTCCCCCCCTTTTATTCTTTAGTGGCGCGCGGGCTTTTTTGCTCAAAAAAACGACACCCTAAGAGGGGTCTGACCACTCCCTAAAGCCGAAAGATTAGTGAGGAGGAGGGTATGAAGGGGTTCCTGATCATGAATTATTTCAAATTTTGGATCCACCAAATTTTAAACTTGTGCCCCATCACTGCTTCTCCGGTAGCCGGCTATGACTGTGCCTGCAATAGCTCCAGGAATGCTCAGCCCTGTTCTTATACTTGGACCCTGAAGAGTTAACCATGTGTGAGCAATAGGCTGCACCAGCCTATACAGCATGTCCAGTACTGTTCTATAGTAATGATCGTATCTGCCATGACATAAAATCTAGGTACATAAACACCATATGGTTAACTCTTCATTCATCTCTAGAAAGTCATCTCCAGGTTAGAAATGGCCTTAAATCAGACTGGAGATGACTACCTGGAATGTTGGAAGTGATCTGCAGGGTACAGGTCCCATAGGTGCAGAGCGGAGATGACTTGAGAAAGTCATCTCTGGTGTACAGGTAACCATATAGAACAGACTGGAGATGAAATCCAGGAAATGGAAAGTCATCTCCAGGTCACAGGTATCTTTCAGGTGGATCGGAGATGACTCAAGAAAGTCATCTCCGATGTACGGTACAGGTAACCATATAGAACAGACTGGAGATGACAATCCAGGAAATGGAAAGTCATCTCCAGGTCACAGGTTTCCTCCAGGTGGATCGGAGATGACTCAAGAAAGTCATCTCCGGTGTACAGGTGACCATAGAACAGACTGGAGATGACAATCCGGGAGGCGGAAAGTCATCTCCAGGTCCCAGGTGTAGCCTACATCCATAGAACAGACTGGAGATGACAACCCAGGAGGTGTAAAGTCATCTCCAGGCTTGTAGGTAGAGGTGTCCTCCAGGTGGAACGGAGATGACTCAAAAAAGTCATCTCTGGTGTACAGGTGACCATAGAACAGACTGGAGATGACAATCCAGGAGGCGGAAAGTCATCTCCAGGTCCCAGGTATCTTTCAGGTGGATCGGAGATGACTCAAGAAAGTCATCTCCGATGTACGGTACAGGTAACCATATAGAACAGACTGGAGATGACAATCCAGGAAATGGAAAGTCATCTCCAGGTTTCCTCCAGTCGGATCGGAGATTACTCAAGAAAGTCATCTCCGGTCACCGGTGTACAGGTAACCAGGGACAGGTAACCAATAAACCCAACCCCAACTACCCCAAGCAACTACTGCCCCCTCCCCTCAACCCATCCACCTCCCCCCCCTCCCCCTGCCCCCAACCCCTCACCCCCCCCCCGCCTCACACTATACGGCGAGTACACGACGGTAGGGAGAGGACTCTGGGCGAGCTTCGACCGGAATCCCGTCATAATCCTACCTGAGGAATTAAAGGGTCGAGGAAGCAAGGGCCGACTGTAAGCCCCGGGTCAAGGTAAAACCCAATTGGCAAATGTTGGGATATCTCTGGTTCTATCTGGAATCTATTAACCAAACTTACAGGGCCTTTTGCTGTCATATAAAGGTATAAGGCCCACATAATAAGGATAGTTAAATATAAGATACCTAGCAGCTATGAGTACATGTATGGTTGTAGACGTGTCCTTACGTAAACTACCCCAAAATCATATAATAGCCCCTGGGACATACAGTTTAACAGGCAGGTTCAAATTATTTTGTGGGCTTCATAGGTACATGTAAGGTCTCTACCTGGTAAATTTTATAAAAAAAGGTTTTGGCCCTTTATTTTTTCTTTGGTAGCAAGGGGAAAAAATTAGTCCCTAGTTTTTACCCAAAAAATTACCCTTTTTGGCCCTTTGTACCCCTGTAGCTCACTTCTAGTGTACACGTTTTCGCCGCAGCTTTTTGCGTATAGGGGTAAATCGACCATTGCCCATTGCTGTGAATTTGTTCTCTTATATTGCCTTCTCTTTGTTGTATGCACATTGATATTGATGGTTATATTTGTCATTATGAACATAGTTATTGAAATATGAATAATGCTCTTCACATATATATATTTTGTTTTACTATATCTAAATGTTTTGCCACAGTCACTGCTTTAGTGTTGGTCGATTTATGGTAGGTCTACCCACAGCTTTTGGCTAGGGCCTAGTCAGACAGTGTTATCACACATAGTCACAGCATGGCCCTCTCTATCCCCTGTCCGTCTCTATCCTGTCATGTTCTTGTTGATTTCATGAAGCAGAAAGCCTTTCATTAACCCACTAAAGGCCACCTACACTTTATGGATGGCATGATGCATTGATACACAGTCAACCCTTTATGAATGGCATGATGCATTGATTCACTTTAAGCCTTTATAGATAGCATGATGCATTGATGCACATTTAACCCTTTATGGATAGCATGATGCATTGATGCACATTTAACTCCTTATGAATGGCATGATGCATTGATGCACTTTAACCCTTTATGATAGGTCTACCCATGCCACAAGTGGATTGCCTGCACGCAATGCTCCCTACACTACAGTAGGGCCTAAGCTGCCAAACTGTGGATGCCTTCCCCTTCACTTTCATGCTGGTGTAGGTGTCCTTTGTCTTACTAACCAATGCACCTCTCCCTTGTCTACAGTGTCCAGCCGGTCTCTGTGTGTGTGTGAGGGGGAGGGGGTACATATAGGTCCTCTATATACCGATATTGCAGGATGTAGAATGTGTGCAGCCATTTCTTGAGCTGATTTCCAGCATGCTACACTGATAGCTATCAGAGAGCATTTGTACCCAAATAACTCAGGACTGAATCTATCAAGGCCTTTTCACCTCTCCGTTCTATGGTGTTTACTTGAAAATGTTGACGTCATTCTGTGTTTTAAATTGTGGTTTAATGTGTGTTTTTATTATTCTATGGTCTTAGACATGAATGGCATGATGCATTGATGCACGGTTAACCCCCTTATGAATGACATGATGCATTGATGCACTTTAACCCTTTATTGAAGGCATGATGGATTGATGTGCAGTTAAGCCTTTATGGGTGGCATGATGCATTGATACACAGTTAACCCTTTATGAATGGCATGATGCATTGATGCACATCTAACCCTTTATAGATAGCATGATGCATTACCGCACATTTAACCCTTCATGGATGGCAAGATGCAGTGATGCACATTTAACCCTTTATGGATGGCAAGATGCAGTGATGCACATTTAACCCTTTATGGATGGCAAGATGCAGTGATGCACAGTTAACCCTTTATGAATGGCATGATGCATTGATGTACTTTAACCCTTCTTGGATAGCATGATGCATTGATGCACAGTTAACCCTTTATGTATTTCACAAAACATTGATGCACATTTAACCCTTTATGGGTGGCATGATGCGGTGAGGCACAGTTAACCCTTTATGAATGGCATGATGCATTGACACACTTTAACCCGTTAAGAATGGCATGATGCAGTGATGCACTTTTACCCTTTATTGGTGGCATGATGGATTGATACACAGTAAACCCTGTATGAATGGCATGATGCATTGATGCACTTTAACCTTTTATGAAAGGCATGATGCATTGACACACTTTAACCCATTAAGAATGGCATGATGCAGTAATGCACTTTTACCCTTTATTGGTGGCATGATGGATTGATGCACAGTTAACCCTTCATGAATGGCATGATGCATTGATGCACATTTAACCCTTTATGAATGGCATGATGCATTGATGCACATTTAACCCTTTATGAATGGCATGATGCATTGATTCACTTTAAGCCTTTATGAATGGCATGTAGCATTGATGCACAGTTAACCCTTTATGGATAGCATGATGCATTGATGCACAGTTAACCCTTTATGAATGGTATGATGCATTGATTCACTTTAACCCTTTATGAATGGCATTATGCATTGATTCACTTTAAGCCTTTATGAATGGCATGATGCAGTGATGCACTTTCACCCTTTATTGGTGGCATGATGGATTGATGCACAGTTAACCCTTTATGGATGGCATGATGCATTGATGCACATTTAACCCTTTATGAATGGCATGATGCATTGATGCACATTTAACCCTTTATGAATGGCATGATGCATTGATACACAGTTAACCTTTTATGAATGGCATGATGCATTGATGCACATTTAACCCTTTATGAATGGCATGATGCATTGATTCACTTTAAGCCTTCATGAATGGCATGTATCATTGATGCACAGTTAACCCTTTATGGATAGCATGATGTATAGATGCACAATTAACCCTTTATGGATAGCATGATGCATTGATGCACAGTTAACCCTTTATGGATAGCATGATGCATTGATGCACATTTAACCCTTTATGAATGGCATGATGCATTGATTCACTTTAACCCTTTATGAATGGCATGATGCATTGATTCACTTTAACCCTTTATGAATGGCATGTAGCATTGATGCACAGTCAACACTTTATGGATAGCATGATGTATTGATGCACAGTTAACCCTTTATGGGTGGCATGATGCATTGATGCACATTTAACCCTTCATGGATAACCTGATGCATTGATGCACTTAACCCTTTATGGATGGCATGATGCATTGATACACAGTTAACCCCTTAGGGATAGCATGATGCATTGATGCACAGTCAACCCTTTGTTGATAGACAAGGCATTGATGTGCAGTTAACCCTTTTATGAATGTCATGATGCATTGTCAGCAAATATGTCAGTAATAATGCACTATTTGTCAGCAATTAGTCAATTTATGTTAGTAATTACTCACTTTTTGTCAGTAATTAGTCCAAATATGTCAGTAATAATGCACTATTTGTCAGCAATTAGTCAATATATGTGACATGTACTGGGAAAGGGGGTCTTATTGCCCCCTGCACTAAGACCCCTTTTTCGCAGATCGTGTCACATTTGTTAGTTATTACTCACTATTTGTCAAAATATATCAGTAATAATGCACTATTTGTCAGCAATTAGTCAATACATGTTAGTAATTGCTCATTATTGTTCAGCAGTTCATCAACATATGTCAGTAATCACTCACTTTTTGTCAATATCTGATTGAATATTGAAAATTGAATTGAAAATAGCATTGAAAATTGCATTAAAAACTCGGGTCTTTTAGGTCTTAGACCTAACCTGCTCCATCTTTATGCATAGTAACTAGGCAAGACCATGGTTCCCCTTCAAGCTCTGAGCGTTAAGAACCAGAATGCATAAATAACACAACTAGATCTCTTATTTTGAACAATTTATTGAGTGGAAGGCAAAGACAACCCATTTGACGATGATCTGTGCCTATCAGTGATAAACACTAACAGCCACAATACTATGCACATACCATTGACTGTAGTGTCGGTTTAATAGGCAAAAAAAAAAGAAGCTTACCCTGGTATTGTGTTGTATCTGGTACCGGGTTGTTGAGAATGGGCAAACCAAAGTCAATGTATAGTGGCAGGAAAGTGTTACCCGGCGGAAGTAGTTTCACACATGCACATTGTTCAATAAATTAGAGCCTGTTCTACCACCACGATGGAGCAATATGTAGACTTGTGAGTCTCCCTCATTTCACCTCAATTCAATACGGGTAACAATGTAACAGGCCATTACAATGGTCCAAAAAGTGAGGTATGGTAGGTGTTTTTGATAGGACCATTTGTAGGGTGTTCAGTCTGCGCTCGCAGCACAGACAAACAGCTATTTGCCTCTCTCCTCAGACTAATCTTCCATTTATGGGCATTTACCCTATGCAACATGAAGATGTACAATATACTAAATGGAAAGCTATGGTTTCATACTCCACATAAGGCTTACATGTCATTGTCCAAAAGGTTTATGATAGTAAAATAATTGTTTTATATGATAGAGTAAGTAAGAAGTGACAACTTTGAGCTGCCTGTGGAGGTACTTGCGTAGTGGAAATTGATGGCTCTCCAAAAACTCCCTCTCCAGACATCACTATAATGCTGGGCTAAACTGGGCAAATCAATCCAGCATTGATTGCATTGTGATGCATTTTGATCAGAGCAAAAACAGTAAATCTACAGTAGAATCCATCACAAGTGCCAAAACACCCTTTCTGCCTAGGAAAAATGGAAATGTAGCAGGGTACATTTGAATGTTAATTATGTCACTCGACAATCTTCTGTCCAAAGCTAAAATAAATTGGACCAGAAAAACTCAGTATTTTATAGTAAGATTGATATCCCCTGTGTTCCCAAATACTGCACTGTGTGTACCTGGTACCTTTAGCGCAGGTAGGCCCCACTTACTGCAGAGGCTGCTCAAGGTGCACACAGGGCCTTCCAAACATTCACAGAAACTTGACCAACAGTCTAGACCACTCTCTATGGTGAGTTTGTCTATCCCAAAACCCTTTTTTCTTGTAGAAAAAGTTCTTTTAAAAAGGAACTAGTGATGATAGAGCTACAAGTCTTTCAGCTTTGTTTTACTCAGGATCCCCTTCATCCATTCTGGTTGAAAATCAAAGTTTTTCTGTTTTCTAAAAAAACAACAACTGAACACCCTACCATTTGGGGTACCATTACTGGTCGTGAGATACGGACTAGGGGTATCTCACCGGGGGGGGGGGATGCTTTATTATTGGCTGGTTACAATTAACAGGAACAGCTTGTTGTAGTCTGTATGTTTAAGCGCCAGGTTCTGAATAAGTGCCAGTCTTGTACATGTCCTGCTGGTATCATGGGGGTCATCTAAACGCCCTGTAGCAAAATGCAATGAATATCTGAAAGGTATTCAAAATTCGCATCACTTACGATATATATGCATTATTTTCTAATCTCAATATTAGAAAAGAAAACAACAAAAAGGTTTCTTTCGTAGTAGATTACCTATATAATTTGACCCTTAGCAAACAGGGTACTGCTCCGTAGTATACCGTAACACCCCGGTCATAAGTCGGCCCGCTCATAAGCTGGGGGTAGAGTTTGCAGAAAAACTCTAAGCCGGTTTTGGCCAAAAATAGAAAATAAAAATCCGGCTTATGACCGGGGTTTTACAGTAGATCATTTCGATGTTGTTACGGTCTACATAGCTGGTACTGTGCAGTACACCCAAGACAAGGTTGTGTGTCAATAAACGAAATCGATCGAGTCAGGGAGCATATAGAGAGTTATTGAAATTGAAAAATAAAATCGAATCCAGTCAGTAGGTATGTGACACCTGATTGCCATAGGTAATTAGAATGAAAGTCTGTCCACAGAATGTGGCTGGGTGATAGTTTTTGACGATGATGAACTTTTGATGCCGGTGGTACGAGACCAACAGGCCCTATATGTTCTAACAGAATGGGGTCGGAAAGTTTTTGACACAGAAATTGATGTACTTATAAGGTTTGTGAGGGAGGCTAAGAGAAAATGATATGAATGTTGATTTTGCAATTGGTTGTTTTTCAGACCAGACTATACTGTACGAAAAGGAGCACTCCAGACAGAGAGTTCTCTGAAGATGTAGAAAAGAATCTTAAGACACTGAGGGAGGGGACATTTGATCAGAAGGTTTCTCACCCTGAACAACTACAACATTTCAAGTAAGCAGTATTTCGTCGTAGGCCTATAGAAAGTAGCGTACCAGATGCGGAAAATCATGAGTTGATAAAAGCTGATGACTTTTTTTTATAAAAAAAAATATATTCTGCCTTGTTTGGACCACACCTCATGCTCTAAACTGATTCATATTACCCAGCACTATTTTCTTACCTTAACTCTAAATTGTGGAATTTTTGAAAAAGCTTCTTAGATAATAGGGAAGTTTTTGAAATACGCAATGAAAAATCGACATTTATTTTCTTTCTATCACAATTACCTAGAGTCTCGCAGACTGATGTGGAAGAGAAACGAGAGAGAAAGGTCCCACCACCAATAGGCACACATGCACTACCCCATCCCATCTGGTAAGTGTGATGGCGGTTTACTGATTTTGTAGTTAAACATCAGAGAAATATAGAGAGGTCAATTATAAGTTGTCAAAGTAACAATTGCTTCATGAGCAGGAGGTTAGATTGGAGCACACGAGGTAAGTCAAGTGTGATTATATAAAGCAACCTACTTCGAGTGAAGAAACTAGACATATGGGCAGATGCAAGTAGATCTTTATATTTCTTTGATATCTAATATATGTAGAATACTTTAAAATCACCTTTTGAATAAGGCTTTGAGGATATAAGATGGCGTCGCAGTGGAGAACAAGATTTAATGCATATGTGGGGGAAACGTCCTCCCTCCATCCTAGACTCCATTTAGCCCATACCTCTAAATGTTTCCCATACTGTCTGTCTCCGCCTGTCTCGCTACCTGCCTCACCCAGTTTGTTTCCCATACTGCCTGCCCCTGGCTGTCTCCCTACCTGCCTCATCCAGTCTGTCTGCCATACTGCCTGCCTCTGGCTGTCTCCCTACCTGCCTCACCCAGTTTGTTTCCCATACTGCCTGCCCCTGGCTGTCTCCCTACCTGCCTCATCCAGTCTGTCTGCCATACTGCCTGCCCCTGGCTGTCTCCCTACCTGCCTCATCCAGTCTGTCTGCCATACTGCCTGCCTCTGGCTGTCTCCCTACCTGCCTCATCCAGTCTGTCTGCCATACTGCCTGCCCCTGGCTGTCTCCCTACCTGCCTCATCCAGTCTGTCTGCCATACTGCCTGCCCCTGGCTGTCTCCCTACCTGCCTCATCCAGTCTGTCTGCCATACTGCCTGCCTCTGACTGTCTCCCTACCTGCCTCATCCAGTCTGTTTGCCATACTGCCTGCCTCTGGCTGTCTCCCTACCTGCCTCATCCAGTTTGTCTGCCATACTGCCTGCCCCTGGCTATCTCCCTACCTGCCTCATCCAGTCTGTCTGCCATACTGCCTGCCTCTGGCTGTCTCCCTACCTGCCTCATCCAGTCTGTCTGCCATACTGCCTGCCTCTGGCTGTCTCCCTACCTGCCTCATCCAGTCTGTTTGCCATACTGCCTGCCTCTGGCTGTCTCCCTACCTGCCTCATCCAATCTGTCTGCCATGACCCTACCTACATTCCATAGCTATCTCCTTTATAATTTACCTTCCTTGCCGACTTCGTCTGTTCCCTTCCCATGGTCTTCTCAGCTCCATTCTAAAGTTTACACTCATCATCATTTGACTGTTTTTCTAATTCTACTTTCAGGAGTGAAGAAGATGTTAATTCTGTTCGAGTTACACATCTAGAAGCACAGACTATCATTGACAAGGTGAGTTGAGAATGTTTAAGGTAGCGTGCTTTATGTCATGGCTGATACGAACAGTACTGTACACGTCGTATTCAATGGGGGAATGGAATAAAATGTTCAAAATCCTAGATGGCGGATGTAAACAAGATGCAGGCACTTTGAAACTGAGTAAAAATAACAATTTAACCCTGTAGGCCATGACATAAATGCAAATGTCAATGAGCATGGGATATTTTTGCATCGTATTCACCTTGGTGAGGCCTGTCCGTATTCTACGACGCCTTATATATACATTGACATTTGCTTTTATACCACGATTTCGGCACTTCCGGTGGGTTTATATGCAGTTTAGCCGTGCATTATTCTGCATATACCACCCTTGTGCATTTTTGAAATTTTTGGTATATACTTTTTCGGGATCAAGTTGGACTTAGAATATTTTTGGAAATTATTGCAGCTATACAAAGTTAATCTAGCCATTTTCCATGGTGAAAAATCGTGCCAACTCGTATGAGGATTGAACCCCGGCCGCAGTGGTGGTAGGCGAAGGCCTTAGCCATAGCGCCACACTGAACGGTGATGAAATCCAATGCGAAGGTAAATAAGTTCTAACCTGCTATGTGTCCAGTCAGTTTTCGTATGGAATCCAACCTTTTCATGTTATAATATTGAAATCCCAAGAAGTTTTCGATCCATAGACGAGTAATGCGTGCTAGTTTTCTCCATTTTCTTCGATATAAATAAGAATCCATTGATTTTCCCGTGGCCGCTCTGCGCGAAGCCATTGTTTCGGCGTCTTTCTTGTACGACGAGCAGTTGACCTATATCTACATCCGGGCCACTGACACACTTTCGCCGGACAAGGAGGCGGGTGGGAATGGCCGGACCGCGACTCGCGTACTTTGGGAAAATCAATGGATTCTTATTTATATTGAAGAAAATGGAGAAAATTAGCACGCATTCCTCGTCTATGGATCAAATACTTCTTGGGATTTTAATATTATAACATGTCATGGCTGGATTCCATACGAAAAGTGAGTGTAAACACGGCGGTACCTCTCCCGGCCAGAACAAAAACAATGGCTTCGCGCAGAGCGGTGACCCGGGCCGTATCGCTTGCTTTTACAAAATGTCTTCTCCTGGCTATATTCTTTGGATCTCAGGTAAGAAATTGATACAAAATGGAGGAAATGGTGGTATAAACCTATTAGGTCATGGATATGGGGGCCCCACGGGCTGTATATGCTGTATATACCCTCGCCGCTTCGCGGCTCAGGTATATACAGCATATACAGCCCTAGGGCCCCCATATCCATGATCTATTAGCTTAATATACTATGAAATCTACCCATACAAATTGTGGGTAGTATTTCTTATATCTGTAGTTTATGCAAGGATTGAATGTCCAGATAATGAAGCGATCTCACCTTTGGACAGATAAACAAACAAATCAATCAATGGATTCAATCAATCAGTCATTCAATCAAGCAAACAATCAATCAAGCAATCAATCTCTGTAGTTGATGCAATAATAGATGTTAAGTAATTTAATCTGATAAAATCACCAGCTTCCATTTCCCCCCATTACAGATGGCATACGCTGCTGTAAAACTAGCACGGTATGGCTTTGACGTCCTCTCAGGCTACAACAGGAAAGAAAGGACAGAGTCAGTATGGCTCAAGTAAGTGGTTTATTATTTTACATCCTAAAGCACATAATATCTCGCTTAATACTGTAATACCTCACGCATATGGTTTAAGTTGAAGGGAATGGCTTTGAGGCGCTTCGGTACATCTCATGGGAGAACCTATGGATAGATATTACCGTAATCTCCCGCGTAGAAGACTCGGTGCGCGTAGAAGACGCTCCCCCAACTCACGGTAGGCTGGTTCGCGTAGAGGACGCATCCAACCTCCCTGGATCGATATTTAGAAAAAAAAAACCGTACAAGACGCCCCCCCCCAACTCACCAAGGGGGGGTTTGCATATAGGACGCACCCCCCAACCCCCCCCCAACCCTATGAGTCTATGCTGTCATCGGCCCATGCATTCCCTACACCCCGGCAGGCGTGCGGACCATTCCCCGGTCGCCGCAATCTCGGCGCTATGAGTCAATGCTGTCGTCGGCCCATGCGTTCCCTACACCCCGGGGGAGCGCGTTAACACCTGCCGGTCTGCCGCGGCGCTGGCGCTATGAGTCGATGCTGTCATCGGCGCATGCGTTCCCTACACACCGGCAAGCCACACTGCTTTGTCAACCTGTTGAGTTGATGCTGTCATCAGTACTTTTTTTGTGATTTATTGTCACAATAATTATTAATTATGATTTGGAGGGGTTTCCCTGATCACATCAGACTATTTCGCAAATGGAAAATCGGAAAACCCCGCATATAAGACGCACCCCCAACTTCAGAAAATCCTATAAGACGCACCAGGCATTTGTTTGGCGTAGAGGACACGTCTTATATGCGGGAGATTACGGTAGTTACTGTACTTCCTTTTGTATATGCCGCCCCTATCTATGCAGACCGACTCGGGTGTACCTTATAGAGCCTTCCCAAGGGCTGAGTGCGGATTATATTTATAAGCAGGGAACATGTTAATGGAATTGATACTAAACTATTCAAAATCATGGCCTATATATGTGCCTTATTGGTTTCAAATCAAAGTCAGGATGCACCTTATTAAATTGATGTCCTTGAGGACAACAATTTGACTAGGAGTATAAGGGAACGAGCCGTTGACCTGGGTTCCAAATTGTCAGAAATTGAGTATAGATTCTGACTGGTCTCTCCTTACCCTCTAACCATTGTCCGCTTGCCCAGACAGCTATAGTTAGGGTCTGACCGCTCATTTTGGCCGCTGGTGCTGACATGTATAGAGAATGTATGGGAGCTTATACCCCCCTTCATCCAGTCGCCGTCCGGTCTGCCCTAGATGCGAGATGCCCAAGCGGAACCTTGACATGGTCAGTCAAGCATAACTCCTATCACTGCTGCATGGTAAAAATGGTATGATTTAAGGAACATTGTGGGCAGCAATTTACAAGAGCTATGCTCTCACTATCTTACTACGTTAGATTCTGTAGTATTATGCCAGTGTCCCTGTCTGTGAACTACGGTTATCATCACATAATGTCAGTACCTATTAATTATTCACACTAGCCTGGACCACTCAGAGATCAGTCCCACTGATAATGGCCTAGAGTTTTACCTGAAAGCTAGTGGGAGGAGACACATCCTGCCGTAAAACGACATGTAAAAGCTGCAGCTTATAGACAGACCGTCCCCGAGGTCTACTGTGACTTATAGGGTGTATGAAGTCAGGATGTGGCTTATGGGTTTTACAGTTCTATTGTGTTATCAAGGTATTGTATCGTATACTTAAACAATTTATAGCCCACCTGTGACACCGGTTTAGCAATGTGGGCGTAGCATTCACCTTAGACATCAATGTAGCTAATGTACGGTAATAGCCTACGTATAAGGCGAGGCTTATTGGCCACTAGCTGGTTCCGGCGAAACACACTGATAAGAACTGATAAGATGGGATCATCATGTCCCTGGAAGTGAGTGTTAACCAGGGACAAGGTACCCATCATGGTATGTCTTATCAGTGGGTTTTACCTCAACCAGTGAAATTCAAAATGGCGGCTCCACTAGGCCTCCATACGGGACAACTCCCTTTTGTGACTTTTGAGACTTTGGGGGTTCTCCTTATACGTGAGAATAAAACCACAGAACTGTACTAGAATTCTCAACAAATTCACTCCATGTGCACCTTATAGGATGGTTCTAAGTTTTGCTGCATGTATAAACAAGGTACGGATACACCTTATACATTGCATATTACCGTATTTCCCTTATGTAGATCTTTGCCACACTATAAACACGTTTGAGTACATTATCAATATAAACACTGTTGTAGGACTTCCATGATGTTTTAATGGGAGGTACTCTCTCCTCTTGCTGGGGTGCATTACGACCGATTATTAGGGAGTGATCATTTTTTAACAACAGGGGGGGGCTGGTGGGTTTGAGGGGGGGTCAGAATTTTTTCAACCCCTTGACCGGGGGGGTCAGAATTTTTTCAATACCTCTGATGGGGGGTCAAAATAATTTCACCTGTTTTCAGTGCGTTACTATAGGCTAAAAGGGGACGTTCACGCGCGATTTTTGTTCCTTATGGGTTGACAAAATTTTACCCCCTCGAGAGGGGGGGTCGAAATTATTTTTTACAAGTCCACGTGCAAACCCACCAGCCCCCCCTGTTGTTAAAAAATGATCACTCCCTTAGTATGAACAGTGTTTCATTTGGGGGGTTTTCAACAAAGATAATAAATTTTCTGTAAAATCGCTTAAGGATTTAAAAAAAAAAAGAAAACAAGAAAAAAAAAAATACATAACCAACCATTTTCCCATTATTAGGAGGCTCATTTTCCTGGAGACTGTAGCTGGGGTACCTGGAATGGTGGCTGCCATGGTCCGCCATCTGCACTCCCTCCGACGCATGCGCCGCGACCATGGATGGATACATACCCTTCTAGGTGGGCAACTCTTTCAAATATACAAAAATGTACCAACTATCTACATTCTTTTGTACTTGTGGTAGCAGTTTATATCCATTGTATGCTTGTGTCATTACACCAATAAGATTCAAACTTCTGCACGGCCCATTTTTAACTCCAGTAAGAAACAAGAGACCTTTCCAATAGGTTATATCATTTATCTTAATACACAGTCTATGTTATATTGACGTATATGAATTTATCATTTACCGATTAGGCACTCGTGCATATGAGAATGATAATCTAACTTGTGTTCTGTAATATATACCATGGCATTTCAGAGGAAGCAGAGAATGAGCGGATGCACCTTATGACTGCCATGCAGCTCAAACAACCCAGCACCTTGTTCCGCTGGGCGGTGATGGGAACACAAGGTAGATTCTGCTTACGTACCAGAACTTAACATGGTTTGGCCTTTGATTGTAGGACTCTTTATGTAAGATATCTAGACCTCTCATCTTGTTTGCCATATAAAGGATCCATGTGTTGTTCGTAGATATCCAACCTTTTTAATTTTTGTGATAGAAGCGTTTGGACTTTCGCAGTTGCCTTTGGTATTCAATATACATCACCGGTGGATTCACTATGTTTATGTCGTCAAACAAGGATTTGAAACCTGGTTTCAGTTATCTTGTCTCAACAAATCTAACTTGCTGTGTATCATTCAGTCCCATAAATCCATAACATCTTTTTAAGTTTGTATCCTTTAATCATTAATGCACATATTATTGGTGCACATTTCATCCACAATAATGATTTTCCAACAGGTGTATTTGTCGGTGGGTTCAGTATAGCGTACCTCATCAGTCCCAGGTTCTGTCACCGCTTTGTCGGTTATCTCGAAGAAGAGGCGGTCGTCACATATTCCAAATTAATCCAGGTGAGATTATTATTGCAGATAACTAGAGAGCAGCAGGTACTCATTAATGAAATTTACCGTTATATTCAATGTTGATAAGTCTTCAAAGAGTGAACGATTTGAGGCAATATTCATGATATTAATATTTTTCTATGTTTAGTTGAAAAAGAATTATACTTTTGCAGGATATGGACACAGGCTTGATGCAGCATTGGAACACCCAGCCTGCCCCTCCTGTAGCTATCACCTACTGGAAGCTGAAGGTTAGTGTACTCACAATGTATATGTTAACTATTTAAAGTGAATGTCATGTTCTGTCTCACTGATTTATACAGCTGACTATGCAGATATCTTAGCACTTCACATGAAAATTAGGCTTAATTAAATTGCTGAAATTGAACAATTGTATATAAGTTCATTATATTCTCCATCAAAAAACCAACAAGCAAAGTCTTGCCAAAGTATCCTCAATATCACAAATTACCCAATAGCCCAAATTAACCAATTTCCTAATAGAGAAAGAAGTTTTTCTTTCTCTAAATTGATTAAATTCAAATAAGATAAGTTTAGTCCTATCTTGCAGCCGGATGCCATGATGCGAGATGTAGTGTTTGCCATTCGTGCCGATGAGGCGCACCATCGGGTTGTCAACCACACTCTGGGCTCTATGAAACCAGATGACTACAACCCATACAAACCAGGAGAGTGAATGATACTAACCATAATTAAGACACTTAGGGCTGGTAAAACACAGGAGGCACATGGATTAAAGGTTTATAAATCTTCATACAGTAAACTGGTTTTGGTGTATTATAAAACAGCCTATGTGAAATGATGTTAGCTTTAGTGTTATTGAATGATCAGTCAGATCAGCCAAATAATTTATGATCTGTAGTATGTGCATTAGTATAGAGGAAAGAATACATTTTTTATTGATTTAAAGCCTCATTTGATTTTGTTTAAAAGATAAGGGATCGTGTTCTGTGCTGCCTCTTCTGTCTCAGACATACAGTTAATACATAAGGACCATTAATTTTCAACATTGTATCGTTTTTGTTACTGTTGTAACTTTGTTAGGTTTTACTAAAGTGGTCTTTTGTTATTTTGGGGACAGGGATTGTATCTTCAGTCCATCTCTGCATGTTCTTTAGGTTAAGATGCTTGTTTTATAAGATAAGAATGTGATCCATTATCAGGAAGGTATTATGTTCTTATATTACGATTGTACACCCTATGATAAGGGACAACCATAAAACTGATCTCTCAATATAGACGGCTTCTACTTTCATTCCTTGCAAGAGTTCCGCTCCTGATAATTGTGCCTTCGGGCTCTTGCGCTTTCGGAATTTGCATTAAGGAAGGATGTCTTATGATTGACGGATCTCTATTGGAGCATTACGTGATAAAAACAAAAGTATGAACAAATCAAGTAATCTATATTTGATTATACGTCCAACATACATATACCAGAACCTCATGATTCTTTGGTGACATTTTTGTCAGACCTATATCTTAACAGGAAAAAGTAATGTGGATCTCTGTTCAAATGAGGTTTATGTCCTTATAAATAGCATGGTGGGGATTTTCAGGTTTGGTCATATTCATCATCCTGGATTCACAAATGGCCAGCAGTAAGGGAAGGGTGCATGAAAAAGCTAGTGGAGAAGATACATGATTAGTATATTCCTCCACGAAATATATTCGTTGCCTTAGTACTTAATACCATAGGAATGTAATAGGTGGTGAAGATTATCATGTGCATCTGAGATGGATGTCATATCATAATAACCAAAAAAATATGGCAAAGTTATATGGAGGACATCGACATGACTATTATTGGATCAAGATATAGAACATTTAATATTATATACATGTCTGTCACATAACCGCATCAGACCTTTATTCTTATAAGTGACTCTATGATGAAGAGAATTGTATAATAATAGGTTTCTGTGGACCATTGACATGTCTACCTCTTTATTTCTATTTATATCGTTTTCAGGAGGTTGTGTCTCTTCTTTACAATGCACATTAAAAGTATTAACTGTATTCCTAATTGACACTTGAATAGAGTGTAATGCTTTAAATGTTGACCATATTGATCGGGACGATTGGTTCTTTTGACCATACAGGTACTATAGAAATAAGACTAAAATGATGTTATCATATGTAAGATTGTTATAGTTTTAAAGATAGACATAATTGTTTTGTCTTAGGTATTGAAGTCAACGCATATGTGTGTCGCTTTATTCCCTACTCTAATATGCAACTATTGCCCTAGAATCTTTACCCACATATTTATCAGCAGGAATCAAAGTATATTAGACACTTTAATCATATGTATAATAGTTTAATCCATACGGAACAAGTATTATAGATATTTATGATTTACATATAGAAAATGAGGGTGATATAATATGGACTTATTTAATCCACTGGTATGATCTATACCTACAAGTCACTATGAGTACCGTAAATATAACTGATATCACCAGGGTATCTAAAGATAAGTTGAAATGATATATAGTTAAATCCTGACGTCCAACAGTTTAACACAGTACTTGTATACACGATATATGCATGTGGTTGTTGACCATTTGACTGTTTTAGCTTTTAGCTAGATTCGTTTGATACTTTATAGGGGAAGGTTTATGTTAAAAGTCACTCTAGTTTCACACAATAGAATACTATGGCGTCAGTGTCAACGTATAGGGAGAAAATAAAATAAAACGCACTTTACACTTGAAACAGACTTTTCATCAATGTTTAATCGATTTTGGTTGCAAGAATTCTGCATACCTCGTAGGTTTAACAGACAATATTATAATACAAAACAAGCACTATTGACAACCTTATGTACATATAAAATAATAGTATTCACAAAGTTTAATCACTCATGCACCCGATTTAATCAACTAATCCCACTCACTCATTGGTCCCTGTAACGAGTATTGGAAATACGCATTAGAGTAATGCACCAATTAACTCTTCAAGGGCCGCATTATTTACTGAAGCTATGTGAATAGCCAAATCCCACCCTGTCCCTTGACATCATTTGTGAATTTTCCCAATGTAAGAGTACTCTATAATCATAATGGCCACACCTTAAAAGTCTTAGAATAATTATGCTTCATAATAGGGTACTATGCAACCACATATGGATTGATAATAGATACCGCATTATCCTCGTAGTGGGGGTGGAGTCCATTGTGTAGATCACAGTTGTGTAAATAAGAAGATATTCCCTGGCATTTCATCAGTTAAGGATATCATTCTTTGACTTCTTGTTTTTCTGAAAGGGCAACGGGTGAAAGTAGCTGTCATCAAGTTTGTCGCAGAAAGAGGAAAGATTAATGAGTTGAAATGTAGAACAGATTGAAATACATATTGTGCATAAAATAGACATTGTGCATCTTCTCATCTAGTCAAATGTATTTATCTCTGATCATGATTTTTCTTTTTTTCTTTTTCTTTTTTTTAAAATAAATCTTTTAACCCTTCAAGTTCTGGTAATGCATTATGCCTGTTGACCATCATGATGCATGAATGCAGTACTGGTGAGTTTGCTTGCCAGAGCTGCATTATGCCAATCCTTAAGGAATAACTACGGGTGTATCAATCCCATACATGTATGACCTTGGTGAGTCTGTGGCATTGATATGTTTTACACTGTATTACCTATCGCCGCGGTTTATGCATATTGCTACTTGAAATGAAGTGATGCAACTTACCATCTCCTGACATTCTCCAATATGCCTTTTCTCTAAATTGGGACTGGAAATATAATAACAGTGGAGTATGCATCATTGGAAATTTAAGAAATTAAAATGGTATGAGACCGTATACTAATTTGTGTTTATGATTTCATACCTAAACAGTACGGGTCCATGTTAACTTCATTAAGTTACCTGGATTATTTACCTTCTGAAATAATAACATTCCCTGGATTTCTATTATACTACATGGGTAGTAGAAATAACCCTATATCGAGAAATCCAAATATCAAAAATAGAAAAAAAATGTACTAGGATATTTTATCCAGGGATTTTGAGAGGGCTGCGCCCTTCACTCAAATCTTAAATGGCACATTAAAATTACAAAATGTGTGCCTAATGGCACATAGGAGTCGTAGTAGTCATATGGAATCAGTAGAAAGTCCTTGGGTTATGGGACCATTTATCACATACATGTAGTACTAAAAATCATGGTGAACATCACAGTTTATCTGAAACCTCCCTCGACCTATAAAGGAGATACAACTAATATCTTACTCGCATGCTGCAGCTTGGTCGAGGTAGCATTGGCTACAGTAGTATTGCCCATCAGAACCACACACGATGAATTCCTCTGCGGTACAGGCTCCGGGCTTCAACTTACACCCGCTCTCACTGATACATGAGTTTGCTGCCTCTGATGTGAAAAATAGAAAGGGGCAGATTATAGTTTGCATAGAGCAGTTAAGATCTCTGGGGTACTTTTGGATTTATTAAAGATGAATAACAACCACAGGTTTCACATTCCTGCTCATAATCAGGAATTCCTGTTCATTCATATAATTTTGTGTATTGAATACCTATTGTAACTTTACAATAGAAAATATGTCCAAAACTCGTGTTTGTGTTTTTTGTTGGCCAGCGAGTGAAATTTCTGAACAATATTTTAGGTGGACTTTTTTTTTCAATATCGGTAATTTTTTTTATATATATAGAAAGATCCGATATTGTCATTATCAGAATATCATATAAACAGATGCTATCAAAATGAACAGGGCATTTTGGAAAACGCAACCTTCTTGGACGTGTCATATATGCTTAAAGATTCTCGGGTATAAGAAATAGTTTAAATCCAATAGAAGCATTATGATGGGGGACCTAAGTTACTACCGGGTTCTGTTTTATCCAGAGGTAGAAATAGTCGCTTAGCCAGCCTGTAATATACTCGGCCTAGAATTCCAACCAAGCATGACCATACATATATGGCTATAGTCTAGACATTCAACGTACAAAATAACTAACATATCAATTCACCTCTGAGAAGAAAGATTCAATTTCACTTACCTGTGTGCGAAATAAGACAGACCATTATGGTTGTCAGTATTAGGTAATTTGATGTCCAATCTCTCCCCATTTTATAAGTTTGTAAGATAAAGGAATACAGGTTGGATTCAAGAGGCAGACACCTCAGACTTCTGTGTTTGAATGAGATCAGTGGTGGACTGTAGGTATTAAAGGCTACCGTTTGGCAGTTCTAGGTAAAGTTGGAGGGGGTTACTCTACAATTCTCTCATTCAGGTACAACTCTTGAATACAGTATATCTATGGCTATGTAAATCATTATTTATTCTGCCCTCAATTTTCATTTTTACAGAAGGGATTCCAAACGTTTCTTCTGGTAGCCCTCACCCCCAAAACCCTTGTAAATAAGCTAGGTGGAGGTGCAAGAGAATATAAATTTCTGTAAGTACCAGTTTAACTTCGACTTACCTACAATTAAGCCTCCCAAAATTCTAATATACTAGGTTTGAATGATGTGTTTATCTCGTCTTAAGATTATTCCTTGAAAATAAATAAGACATAATCCCTCTCCTCCCCCAGTATCAAAACTATTTCGAAAAAAATGTTGAGTAACCCCCCCCCCTCTTCCTCCTCAGGGCCTCATCTCTCCTCCCCTACCAAGCTGGGGAAGGAGTACCGAACTGTATAATATAGACATTGGTCATGCACCAATAACCACAGAAACCAGTAAGACATGTCACCAGACACAACCATGGCACATAGCTCATCCTTGTCACCCCTCAGTGACTTCATCTTATAGAAAATGACTAGCGTAATATCTCGTTTATGTAAGGCAGCGCTTATTTAATAGTGCAAAGAGGGGCGTGAACATTTTCTGCGCATACAGAGGGGGGAGGCGGCATGGTTGTCACGAAAATATTTGACTGCCACCAATGGGAGACATAAAAATTTTGTTGGCGTCTGTTGGAAATAATAAAACTTTTTAAATCTGCCTCCATGGGGGTCCAAAACTGCAAAATAGGATTAATTCATTTTACAATGTACGTCTAACACATTGCAGGTAAAAATGGAGAACAAAATTGTTTTTAGCTTTTTTCCTGCCCCCTTAGAAAAGAAAATTTCTAAGCGGGTAGAGATCGAGTTACCTTTTCAACTTTCTAAGCGGGCAGAAAGTTGACATTTCAACTTTCTCAGAGACCAAATCTGCGCTGATATCATGAGACTCGTTTAGTATCTAAGACAAGGGAATAGATCAAAGGAACCAAATTCTTATGTATTTTAGAAACCTTAAGTCATAAATTGTTTTAGAGTTTTCTTTTATTCTGAAGACAAATACTATGCGCAGGATATGACAATATGCACCATTGAAGTACTCATTTAATATGATTCACATTTCTTTTTCATATGAAGAAAAAATTAAGTTAGAAAGTAAGTATACCGTAGATTGATATATTTTTACAAAACAAACAAAGATAACAACAACATTATCTTCATACAATTAATCAGTCCTACTGTAGCAAAGGGCATCGTACCATATCAAACCTATAGGGAACAGAGCCATTCCTGTATGGAGGTGGCCATATTGAAATCAGTTATGTAACTGCCACCAACGGCCATCCTGGATCTGGCAGAGGATTGTGGGTAATCTCTTATCCCTCCTCACATAGAAAACAATGGGAATTGATAAGATTGATAAGCTGCCCCTGCCTCTATCTTAATCACCTTGAGTAACTGTCCATTGTTTCAGGTGTGAATGGAGGGGATTAGCCTGATAGGGAGACAATGGCTTGGTTTTACTCAGCTCGGATTTTATGTGCCCTCTTTTAAAGGGGGGCTAGCACGGCAAATTTCAACATCGGTACCTGCCAAAGATTGTGCACAAATCCGCGGGACCCAGCAGAAAATTTGCGACGATCTGATTGGTCAATGGGTGGTCATGTGACTTGCTAAGGCAGGTACATCTTAATCGTGCTAGCCCTCCTTTAAAGTTTATTTTCTCTTGTATTTGAAGTACTAAGTACATAAAACATATATTGTTTAAGTTTAAAGTATTTGCTATCCGAAGGTATAGACTTCTAGAATATAGCTTCATATAGACTATTAGGAAGGGCCAACCAAAGTAAATTGTACAAAGAGGCCAACTGCTGATCTAGCCCCTGACTACATGAGCCACCTAGCTAATTTGCTTGGTACTAGCAATGGCTCTGTTCCCTACACATGTACCACTGAAAACATACTGAAAGCAGCAGGTCTATCCACTGGAAAGGATCTTTTTCTGAAATGATTCCTTATATTTGCAGTAATGGTATCTGAAATACGTATCAATATCATATGTATCTCTATCCTAATGCCATTAGCTAAATAGTAAATGGCAGTAACACAACATGATTACAATGGTTCTACCAAAAGGCTGACAACAGTGAACCTTATAGGAATACATGCAAACAATATCTGCTTTTCTTTTATAATTAGCAGGCATAAAACTGGTAGGACATGAGATATGCACTTTTGTGTGTACAGAACCCTTTTAGAATAGGTCAGACCGCATCTTTTTAAATGTATTTTATTAAGTAAAATTTATAAACAATCCTAGCATCTGTGCTTTGCAGTCATTGTCCCCTGACAGCAAAATGATTACCATAGTATAATCTAAGACAGTATACACACCTAAATTTCACGAACTTACAAGCTATCTAGGCTAAATGAGATGTCTTTGGTTGGAATAGAATGAGAAGACATAAATTTCTTGCTGGTAATGATTTCTGAAATATATTGTTGTAGTCATTCACACAGTTATAAGTGCAATTTTATAATTAAATAAAACATTCTAATATTCTCTTTTCTGTGGCCTTACCACGTACTCTGGCTTCAGTCCATTACATAAGAGTGACTTTATACAACACACTTCTTTTTTGATGATGAGGTAGCTTTTACCTTTAATACAAGAATCAAGTGAAAAAAGGTTCTTATGAGAGGCACTCTGAGCTTAGGATGTTCTTGTAAGGCGAAGGTACTATCACTATATATAGTAAATGCATGAACTGATGCAGTAGTAACACTTGACTAAATAACTGATGCCGTAGTAAAAGAAGACTGAATTACCCCACAAAAACTTTCCTTTCGGTGAATACACACATATCTTCTGTGTATCCAGAAATGTTATGTATTACCATTAGGGTGTACATTAACCCCTATATTCCATAATAAAGCATTGGCCATTAGGCCTAGCATTCAAACAGGATATTTACATCTTGGGAAATGTCGTAATTTCAAGACTTGTCCTCATTATAGGAATGCCTGAGATTGTTCTAAGTATATTGTATTTCAATATAAAAGAAAGGGAGAGTGTTGGTAAAAGGCACTAAAATTTGGATTATAGATTTAAACATTTTCCTGTCCCTTGCATGCCTGATGCTTCATGAGAATGCCCAAGGAAAGAAATCCCCTCCACTTTACAATATTTTTCAAATATTAGTCAAGTGAACAACCAGTTCATTTTACAACAATGCAATAGACTAGCAAGTACAAATGTAAGGGTACACTATACCCTGATTTTCATTCTTCTATATCGATACACTTCATTTGGTTAAGTCGGTTTCTACTTATGAATAGAAGTTCAATTATATATCTATAATATCTAACACGTTTGCACAATACACAGTCACATGGTTATGATGTTTTCTACCATATACCTAAAATGGCATCCTACACACCATGCAGTTGAACTAAAAAATTATGCTTATTAAATCAAAGATCTATCGTCTTTTGAGGTAAACCAATTCTCGTATTCATTTCTTTGCTGTAGTTGTCGTTGCATAATGAAATCAAGGTGGGCGGCAGTATGATTAGCATACACATTGACATTTAGGACACAATTTAGGGTAAAATAAACTTTCATCAAGTGATAAACTGTAATTGAGTGAATGTTTCCTTCTTATCTATGCACACTCACACTCCCAATAATATGAGGCTTAGTTCCTCTCCTTATGATGATAAAACAGTCTTCTGTTGCATACATATCAACTTCTATCTCTGAGTTAAACTGGTGAGGTGCTGTTCTTGCTGGGTAGATTTGTAGCAGCAATGGACTTCAACTTTCCAGGTTGTTTGCAGTTTAAAAGATTCCAATTGGGTGTACGCGATATAACAAATTTGCCTTTATCTGTTGTATGTCACTTTTTTTTACTAAGATGAGGAAAGGTGAGTTTATGTCCTACCTTAACATTTCAAAAGGATTTTGGTTGACATAACGCTTATAGAAGTGTCATACCCAACACTTTCTATATATATGTATTGTGGCGTAGACCGAGGGGAGGTGGTGGAAGTGAAACCATCCTGGTATGGGGGCATGGAAACCGCCGATCCAGGAGTCACGCTAGGAGCGAGCATCTCCTGGCGGTGCTCAGGGGAATGTTCACCGCCGCTGGCACCGTGCCAACTGTGCCAACGTTGGGGGAATGGCAAGCGTATATATAATGGTTGTGTTTCTCCGACCAGGGGAGAAGGAGATACATGCTGGTCGAGACTCATAGCCCGGCTTGCCCCTAGTGGTGAAAGCAGATAAGAGATATTCACCGACGGCTTAGATGGTGTGGCCCGAAGCCAGGCAATAAACAGTGTTGATACTAAAGTTGACGGAGTCTTCGTAGTCCTTTCCATAGAGCTAAGACGACGGGTATTCGGAGCGCTACAGTATATATATATTTATCTAACTATCTGAGCCTCAACAGTGCCTTTTTGCTCATAACCCCAGTTCCTTATCCAGCCATAACGCACTCTGAGACCTTTTCTTTGTCTTCAAGAAGCTGCTGGTTTCAATCCGGACATGTTAATAAATTGAGGAATATACAAAGTCAACTCCTCCATGCATTTCTAGTTAAAACCGTTTATGGTTCAACGGGGAATCGTTCCCCGGCCGCTGTGGCAGGAGGCGAGCTCACTGTCCACTATACCAAGCCGACCGGTGATAGAAAGCAAAGTACATCCAGTATTTGAAAATTTTTTCCCACATACCTGATGTTTGCAGACCTCGTTAGCATAGATTTCAATGGAGCCTGGTGGAGTTATTAACAGAGAACCATCCTTAGATATCCTAGATGAACATGCCATGCCAAATTCCTCCATTTTCCTCGAAATAAATAAGAATCCATTGATTTTCCACATCGATACTAGTCGGGACCCGCCCCGTCCGGCCATTCCTTGCTCGATGCGTGGCTGACCTAGTTCTTACATCCGGGCACCTCCCCGCTATGTCAACAAGACGAAATGGCCGTGTACCGGGCCGTGTGCGTTGGATCGGTATGGAAAATCAATGGATTCTTATTTATTTCGAAGAAAATGCAGACAAAATGTATGCGAACACCAACTAGAGATCGTATATTTGGTGCTGCTAGAATAACAGGGCTTGACATCCTTGGATTATACCCGAAAATTCGTTGGAAATACGAGGGTTTGACGGGTGGACTAAAAACAATGGCTACACTGGCTTGTCAAACCATGCGGATCGGATGCACTTACAAAATGTCTTCTCATGGATTAATTCTTGGGTTATAAGGTAAGAAATTAATACAAAATGGAGAAATATGTTCGATAAACGCCTTAATGTATGTTATGGGTTCGCACTCGTGGGTTTATGGGTTAATAATCCACTCCCCCTTCGGGGTCGTGGATTATTAACCCACTTGTGCGTACCCATAACATACATTAAACGCTAAATATATATATATATATTAAGATTTGCTATGTTATTTTGGTACTTATACTGTAAAGGCCCACGTAGAAGCTGAATTCAGATCATTACATGTAATAGCAATAGTTGGGGATGCGGTTTGTATGGGGGAGGGGGGGGGGGGTCATGCACCTGGTTTTAATGTATGTTCTAAAAATATGTAACCACAAGAGAATAAAACTATTCAAGCGTTCTATTGCTGTTTTTCTGTAAAATTGTGTAATGTAGTTCTCGCCATGAATTTGACCTTAACTGTCGAAATGGCGTTAAACATCTATTACTCACTCACTACCATAGTTAAAGAATTTAAACACAATATCAACAGTATCTTTATAATTATTTAGAGAATAGACAACGATCTTCTTCACATCAAGACTGTCTGTTGCCCTATAATGCACGAATGCAGTCAAGATGTGAAGAAGGAGTAATTGTCTATTGTCTTTATAAAATGTACATTTCATTCCAATCACTTAAGTACCCAATTAAGGTATATATAGACCAGTTAATGGCCCTTGACTTGTTTACTACTATGGTGACCTTGCTCAGGTGTGCAATACACTCCTATAATGCACCCAAGGTCACTTCTATCGTGCAGCAGAGTGCTGCCTGCTGTATTATAAACTTAAACAGTATTGTAGCAAAGGGCCCCACATGAAATCTATATTCATGTAGTCACTGGGTGCGCCCGCCGGACAATATTCATGTGTCTAGATATATGCACACTGTACATGTGCTACTGAAAACAATAGGGACACTGAAAGCAGAAAGTCTGCCCACTGGATGGAATCTTTCTCTGAACATGAATCCATACAGTACTAGATGGTATGCTTTTGTGTTGTAAGATAGTTAAAATACTTATTTGTTTGATTTTGGGTGAAATCATGTGGCTCAATTTTGAGTTGTGGATAGTGAAAGTTAAAGTTTGTTTTTTATGTCATTGGCTGGCTACCTGATTGTATATTGAGGACACAATACCTGTAGGGCACCAGCGTATTTATGTCATGGCTGATACGGACGGTACTATAGATTAGTACTAGAACCGCCATATTCAATGGGGGGCATTGAATACAAAGTGTCCTTATGTCATGGCTGATATGATCATTACTATAGAATAGGGGGATGGAATACAATATACCTGTATTCAATGGGCATCCACCATCTTGGATTTTGAACAGAGCTGAGCCATTTTTCTTCATTCAAAAGCAAATTACCCCTCCTCCTAAGCCATGACATAAATGCAAATGTCCACTCCCATGGGATTTTTTTCATTGCATTCCCCGAGGTGGGACTGGCTTATCCCACAAAGCCGTTATCCCATGGTCGTGGACATTTGCTTATGTATTCAATGGGTGTCCGCCATCTTGGAATTTGAATAGATCAGAGCTGTTTTTTTCTTTATCTAAACGCAAAATAACCCCCTTGGCCATGACATAAATGCAAATGTCCACTTCCATGGGATTTTTTACATCGTATTCCCCTCTGTGGGACTGGTCGTATCCCACTCAGCCATATAAGGAAGTTGATAGATAAGTTAAATGGCTACAAAACTGCTGAAAAAAACATTATTTCTTTAAGATTGAAAGAAAAAATCTAGGGTCGCCCTGTTTTTCTAAGTAGGGTTGGCCTGAAACAAATTTGGCCCCATGTGCAAGCCACTAGGGGTATTGCGGTTATTTTTTTCTTTTCTGAAGAGTTAAATTGTAAGGAAGGAAGAAAGGAAGCAAGGAAGGAAGGAAGGAAGGAAGGGTGTCTCTTTTGCTTATTTTTTATAACATTGAAATCATGCATGTTGCTAATAAATCGGCTTAACATTCATAGCCAGTAGTTTTGTGTACACACACTTAGCAAATTGATCCCACTGAAACAACTCCAGTAGGTCTTTCCATAGTAAACATACATTTACATGGTGTTCATAACTGAGCCAGAACCAATAAACATCGACTGTCTTTTAGGCTGCGTGCTTGAGCAGGCCCCTTTCACAAGATTCAGTAAAAACCAGAGTCATCACCACTAGTAAAATACTGATACTACATTGAGCATATTAAAAAGCACACTAGAAAGCCTTCTGTATAAGCATTATATAACATACACTTGACACATGAACCTTATAGTAATCAACCCCCAAAGATGATGGGATCAAAGCCATATTTTTTTAATAATCTCCTGAAGTCAAAAAGAAATATCTAACACGACTAGCTATGATTTGGGAATAATTGGCTTCTGCAGTATTATTCTTTAGATGGCAAATGGTAAATGATATATACATATATATATATATATATATATATATATATATATATATATATATATATATATATATATATATATATATTTTTGACTGCAATCTGTTATCAAGATATCCCTGATTTCAGTTAAGGCATATATATTGCATGTAAACATCATTCTAATACATGCATGGGTATAATATTATTGGTCAATATTCCACATCACTTTCATTTCCCTTCTATACCCATGTACATGATCCAATATACTACCTACATTCCTTTGTGTATGTATATAAACATACAGGGCCAAAATACTCCAGGATAGCCTTACTCTTCTTTTACTGCATTTTACTGCAGGATAGCCTTACTCTTCTTTTACTGCATTTTACTGCAGGATAGCCTTACTCTTCTTTTACTGCATTTCACTGCAGGATACCATTACTCTTCTTTTACTGCATTTTGGAATTTGAACAGATCTGAGCTGTTTTTCTTTATCTAAAAGCAAAATAACCCCCTTGGCCATGACATAAATGCAAATGTTCACTTCCATGGGATTTTTTACATCGTATTCCGCTCTGTGGGACTGGTCGTATCCCACTCAGCCATATAATGGCTTCGTGGATCTTTTACAGCATTTTGATTAGCTGCAAATCAGATTGTACCAACCTCCAGGAATTAAAAGAAATGTGAAGATGCTCCAATTGGAAGAATACAAACAATAATATAACAGGAAAAGCCCAACACGTGTGATAATAACAGATATATGACATCATTGATATAACAGAAAATATTGAAATTAGGGAACATCAATAAATGTCAAATTGAGGTAGTTCAGCCAAACAATTATGGAATAAGTTGCAACTTTCAGGTATTTCGAGGGTTTTTCATGGTGTATCTCTAATAACAGTTACACAAAAAAGTTCTTTTCCATTGGGCCATTTTAGCAAAATCTACTGATTATGGTAACATATTGTACACTATATATGACTAATATGGGAAGCCTATAGCTACAATAGCCATGGAATTAAGTAACATGCATTTCTTGTTACAGAATAGAGAGTTGCTACCAACTTTGGGTTAAGCAGATGAAACACAGGCTACATGGATCTTGCGAGTAGACTGTCTTCTCAATATGTATTATCCCATTTGATATCACATTCGAATAGGATGAACTACAAATTACATTACCTTAGGTGTGACCAGGCAAGCTGGAACACACCTCTGCAGGGAAATTCAGTATCAAAGTTCATCTGAAGATGTTTAAAATGAGACATCATTCGCTTAGATATTCCCAGTAGTTATGTCAGAACCCCTCCTTGAACATAGATTGTTATTAAGATTGGAAATCGGTGATTAAGCTCTGAATACATTATTCATAAACTAAAATAATGTCTAAAAACACAATAATCAGCCATAAAAAATGCATAATGATATGGTGATTTTTATCATAGATTTTGATCTAGAAGGAATTTTCTATTTCTGTTTTCGGTTCTTGGTGGAAATCCCCAAAAATTGGCATAAAAATCTGCAAATTTAGATTATTGGAATGGTTTCCATGGCAACCATGAACAGGAATATACACAGGAACAGGAAAAATGTTCATTTTACCTTTCAAATATGGGATATTAATACCAAAATGGAGCAGTTTAAATGAGACCATTGAATTCTGCATCAACAGTTAGCTTAATGTATTTTTATAACCATTTTAGAGTTATTTTGCCTCTCCAATGGTTGCCAAATGGGCAATTAAAATTCCCCCGTGGAGGGGTGTTCTCCTTTGTTGAGCTATAGGTGCTGAAATACACTACACATGTAACCATTATTGCCGTTCATTCTTAGGAATGAACGGCTATAGGAGGGGACCCATTCTTAAATACAAGCTCTCATAGTGGTGCTTCCTCGCTCTCCATGTATAATCCTGTCATAGGTACAGTATTGAGTATGCCTATACCTGGATTAAAATCTGCAAATCAGTCAAGCATAGAAGTGGTGGCAGTGGTGGTGTTGGTGGACCTGTTATTGTAGACCCTGGGGACAGAGTGGTGGTAGCCCTGGACACCTCAGGCAGAGCCATGGTATATAGTATATATACCCCCCCCCCCCCACCTCTCAATAGTGGTGGTGGCTGTGCTCCTGTGGTGGCCCCATACCTGCCTGCCACCACCTCCCCCAGCACCATGTGGTTCTCTTCTGCTGGTTCTCTCAGCACCACTGACTATTAACCCACTAAGGGTCACCTACATGTATATTTATGTATACATGTACACATAAGTATGATGCACTTTTTTAGGAGTTTTAAGTGGCGTGGCATTGGATTATTTGGAGTCTTGGGACCGTTTTCCATGTGTGTCGGCCATCTTGGTTTTCAGAAACACAGGGATCCAGGCGATATATGGTCAATTTTGATCTTAAAAAGTTATCAGATGGATGTTAGTGACCATTGGGACACCTCAACTACCCAATTTTATTGTTTGCCATGTGTGTCAGCCATCTTGGTTTTAGGAAACACAGGGATGCAGGTCATTTGTGGTCAATTTTGATCTTCAAATGTTATCAGATGGATATTATTGACCATTGAAAGACCTCAACTACCTAATTCTATTGTTTTCCATATGTGTCGGCCATCTTTGTTTTAGGATACACAGGGATCCAGGCCATACATGGTCAATTTTGACCTTCAAAAATTATCAGATGGGTGTTAGTGACTATTGGGAGACCTCAACTAGCCTATTTTATTGTTTTCCATGTGTGTTGGCCATCTTTGTTTTAGGAAACACAGGGATCCAGCTCATATATTGTCAATTTTAATCTTCAAAAGTTATCAGATGGATGTTAGTGACCATTTTGACACCTCAACTAGCTAATTTTATTGTTCTCCATATATGTCGGCCATCTTTGTTTTAGGAAACACAGGGGTCCAGGCCATTTATGGTCAACTTCGATCTTCAAAAGTTATCAGATGGATGTTAGTGACCATTGGGGGACCTCAACTACCCAATTTTGTTGTTTTCCATGTGTGTCGGCCATCTTTGTTTTAGGAAACACAGGGATCCAGCTCATATATGGTCAATTTTGATCTTCAAAAGTTATGAGATGGATGTTAGTGACCATTGAAAGACCTCAACTACCTAATTCTATTTTTTTTCAATATGTGTCGGCCATCTTTGTTTTAGAAAACACAGGGATCCAGGCTGTATATGGTCAACTTTGATTTTCAAAAATTATCAGATGGATGTTAGTGACCATTGGGAGACCTCAACTAGCCTATTTTATTGTTTTCCATGTGTGTCGGCCATCTTTGTTTTAGGAAACACAGGGATCCAGCTCATATATTGTCAATTTTGATCTTCAAAAATTATCAGATGGATGTTAGTGACCATTGGGGGACCTCAACTACCCAATTTTGTTGTTTTCCATGTGTGTCGGCCATCTTGATTTCAGGAATCACAGGGATCCAGGTCATATATGGTCAATTTTGATTTTCAAAAGTTATGAGATGGATGTTAGTGACCATTGGGGGACCTCAACTACCTAATTCTTTTTTTTTCAATATGTGTCGGCCATCTTTGTTTTAGGATTCACAGGGATCCAGGTCATATATGGTCAATTTTGATCTTCAAAAGTTATAAGATGGATGTTAGTGACCATTGAAAGACCTCAACTACCTAATTCTATTTTTTCAATATGTGTCGGCCATCTTTGTTTTAGAAAACATAGGGATCCAGGCCATATATGGTCAACTTTGATCTTCAAAAATTATCAGATGGATGTTAGTGACCATTGGGAGACCTAAACTAGCCTATTTTATTGTTTTCCATGTGTGAAGGCCATCTTTGTTTTAGGAAACACAGGGATCCAGCTCATATATTGTCAATTTTGATCTTCAAAAATTATCAGATGGATGTTAGTGACCATTGGGAGACCTAAACTAGCTAATTTTATTGTTCTCCATATATGTCGGCCATCTTTGTTTTAGGAAACACAGGGATCCAGGCCATATATGGTCAACTTCGATCTTCAAAAGTTATCAGATGGATGTTAGTGACCATTGGGACACCTCAAGTACCTAATTTTATTGTTTTCCATGTGTGTCGGCCATCTTGGTTTTCGGAAACACAGGGATCCAGGTCATATGTGGTTAATTTTGATCTTCAAAAGTTATCAGATGGATGTTAGTGACCATTGGGACACCTCAACTAGCTAATTTTATTGTTCTCCATATATGTCGTCCATCTTTGTTTTAGGAAACACAGGGATCCAGGCCATATAGCTCACATAGCCATTATCAGCTGGGGGCCGCCATTAGACCCCGATGGCACTATGACTAACACCTTCAGCCCCCGACTCCGCAGTATATGCCAGGGATGCCTCCCATTGGTCAATAATACAATAGCCATGTGCCGTATATGGTCAACTTCGATCTTCAAAAGTTATCAGATGGATGTAAGTGACCATTGGGGGACCTCAACTACCCAATTTTGTTGTTTTCCATGTGTGTCGGCCATCTTTGTTTTAGGAAACACAGGGATCCAGCTCATATATGGTCAATTTTGATCTTCAAAAGTTATGGTTAGTGACCATTTGGACACCTCAACTACCCAATTTTATTGTTTTCCATGTGTGTCGGCCATCTTGGTTTTAGGAAACACAGGGATCCAGGTCATATGTGGTCAATTTTGATCTTCAAAAGTTATCAGATAGATGTTAGTGACCATTGGGACACCTCAACTACCTAATTCTTTTGTTTTCCTTGTGTGTCGGCCATCTTGGTTTCAGGAATCACAGGGATCCAGGCCATATATGGTCAATTTTGATCTTCAAAAGTTATCAGATGGATGTTAGTGACCATTGGGACACCTCAACTACCTAATTCTTTTGTTTTCCTTGTGTGTCGGCCATCTTGGTTTAAGGAATCACAGGGATCCAGGCCATATATGGTCAATTTTGATCTTCAAAAGTTATCAGATGGATGTTAGTGACCATTGTGACACCACCACCACCAATACCACCACCACACTACTCCCAACCCTCACACACATTCCTTATTTGCATATTTTAATCCAGGCATAGGTTTACTCCATACTATAGCAATGGGGCAGGAATTTACATGGAGAGCGAGGAAGCACCACAATCAGAGCATATATTTAAGTATAGGTCCATTCCAAAGGCCATAGAGTTCATATATAATGATCTTTTTTCCTTGGATCATCATAGGAATATGCACGGCATTACAGCATTGCTGTGTTTACTTTCCTGAAAGTATGTTATAGATTAATAAATTGCAAAACACCACACTACTCCCAACCCTCACACACATTCCTTATTTGCATATTTTAATCCAGGCATAGGTTTACTCCATACTATAGCAATGGGGCAGGAATTTACATGGAGAGCGAGGAAGCACCACAATCAGAGCATATATTTAAGTATAGGTCCATTCCAAAGGCCATAGAGTTCATATATAATGATCTTTTTTCCTTGGATCATCATAGGAATATGCACGGCATTACAGCATTGCTGTGTTTACTTTCCTGAAAGTATGTTATAGATTAATAAATTGCAAAACACACAACATATGAAGGGCTTTTAGATTCCGTATTAAAATAATATTTGTTCTGAAAATTTTGATCTACTATCATATTAAAAATGTTGTAAATCAATTCTATACTTCTTAGAACATGATATGAATATGCACGGCATTACAGCTTTGCTGTGTTTACTTTGCCGAAAATATGGGATAAATTTCTAATCCGGGAAATGCACTGCAATTTAACTGCTTTTAGAATTGATATTAAACTCAGAATTGATCGTCAAATTTAAATATGAAACCCTAATTTCTTGATCATAGATGACAGATCCTAAATTGAATCCTCTCAATTGCATCCTTAACACGGGCCTCTTGATCATAGATCTTAGATTCTAAATTTTCAATTGAATCCTTAACATAATCTCCTAACCATGGACCCCTTGTTCACACATTAACAAAAATATTTAATGCTCATGTCTGATGGTCTATTATACATCTATGTGTTTATCTGTGAATCACTTTTAGGTATATACATGTATCACTAGCTGCTCCAGAAGATGCTGCATTGATCCATTGATGGTTCATTTATTGATACACTGGGTGCCGTTTGGTACCACATTATGCAGCCTTTTCCCCCAGCTTACGTTTTCACCTTGAGAGAGTAGATATTTACACAGAAAAAAGAAAAAAATAATGTTCAAAATCTTAGTCAGATGTTAGTCAAAAAGGCTAACTTTCTAACAAAAGCATGTGCCTAAGTAACCAAGTTTCTCTAGTCACATCCCATGTAGCAAGCCCACTCGGGGCCAAATTGGTTTAACCAGGGATAAGGTGGTTCAAAGTGGGCAGCATTCAGTACATGGGTTTTAGGTTCGGCAGATGCTGGGTTTCCAGTCAGGGCCACACAGGGCAGCCCAAATCGGGCAAACCGACTTGAGCCCGTTGGGCTCCCAATGGGTTTTGTCCTCAGCATATGGTCTGGGCCACATTGGGCTGACCGGTTTGGGCACTGGTCAGCTTTAAAATGGGCAACCACATTGGGCCCAGGATGCTTTCAAAATGGGCATCCCAAGATGGGTGCTTAGCTACATAAAGTCTTCTCAGTCTGGGGTGAGAGTGGGTTTGGACAGGGCAGCCTCATATTCTGGACTGTTCTGAACTCTGTGATGAGTGTTCCCCCTCCCTCTCCCTCTTTTCTTTGCCCTCCCCACCCTGCCCTGTCCTCTCCTCCCCTCCCCTCCCTTACCCTGTCCTGCCCTCCCCTGCCCTCCTCTCACCCTGACCTGCCCTCCCTTGCCCTCCTCTCACCCTGCCCTGCCCTGCCATCCTGTGCCCTCCTCTCACCCTGCCCTGCCCTCCCTTGCCCTCCTCTCACCCTGCCCTGCCCTCCCTTGCCCTCCTCTCACCCTGCCCTGCCATCCCCTGCCCTCCTCTCACCCTGCCCTGCCCTCCCTTGCCCTCCTCTCACCCTGCCCTGCCATCCCCTGCCATCCCCTGCCCTCCTCTCACCCTGCCCTGCCCTTCCTTACCCTCCTCTCACCCTGCCCTGCCATCCCCTGTCCTCACCTGCCCTGTCCTGCTCTCACCCCACCCTGCCCTGTCCTGCCCTGCACTCACCCTGCCCTGCCCTGCCCTCCTCTCACCCTGCCCTGCCATCCCCTGCCATCCCCTGTCCTCACCTGCCCTGTCCTGCTCTCACCCCACCCTGCCCTGTCCTGCCCTGCCCTCACACTGCCCTGCCCTCACACTGCCCTGCCCTCACACTGCCCTGCCCTCATCCTACCCTGGCCTGCCCTCCTCTCACCCTGCCCTGCCATCCCCTGTCCTCACCTGCCCTGTCCTGCTCTCACCCCACCCTGCCCTCATCCTACCCTGCCCTGGCCTCCTCTCACCCTACCCTGGCCTGCCCTGCCCCCCCTCCCCTCCCTCCACCACTGCTGTAGGAGATAGGTAGTCCCCCTTTCCCTATATCATTAATACACAGGTAGGTTCATAGTGGGGATCCAGATATTTCATGTAAAATGCAACACTGACTAGTCTTGGAAATAACAGCTTCATGTCTTTCTTTATACTAGTAGGCTTGCAAGGTGTATTTGTGGTGTGGGGGCAAACAGGTCCCACACCTGGCTGGGTATAAGAGGACTATATATAGAGGCAATTGAGAAACCAAAAATATCCCCTGCCCCTGTAGGCCAGTCCATGGCAGACTCACTACAAAGTGGTTTCACAGCACTCCAGGCAGAATTCTACTACCCATACAAAACTTATTTCTTTTAGACATAGGACAACTGGAATAGACTACTATATCAGATATGAAGTAATAATGTGCAGACTTTCTCATAGTCTGGAAATACTTAGATGTCTCTAGTCAAAAGTGCAAATCAAGGTCATTTGAGTAGTAGTGGAATGGCAACACCATTTCCATTGCACTGAACTTGGAACAAGAGCAGATATGCAGAGGTACAGTCATTATGAACTTGAAGGCTCTCTTCTCTACTCCTACATAGGGAAGTAGTGGGGGAAGATTGAGGCCAGAATGTCACTTTAATGAATCAAAGTGCCTTGTGTTGGCTGAATGGGTTTGATTCAAATGGATGATTCTGCTCTGGCTTTCCACTCAAGTAGATATTGCATTTACTGCTTTGGTGATTGGGGGGGGGGGGGTGAGATTAGCTCAAGGATTTGTTGTTCATTGACTTTTGGAAAAAAAAAAAAAAATATTGGATAAATTTTTCAAAAAGAATTTTTACCATGTAACCACTAATTTTTTGTCAAATTGGGCAGCCCACTTTGGGCCACACCAAAAACCCATGTTAAACTCACTTTGAGCCCAAATCGGTGAGCCCACTTTCAAACAGATCTGTGCCCAAATCAGTTAGCCCAGTGTGGCCCAGACCAGAAAAGGTGTTACTATCTGTCTACCTAGTTTATTTAACAAATCATCAACCTATTTGATATATTTTGCGAAGCTTGATCTTATATTGAATTGTGAAAGCCTCAATTGTATACAGTGCCTGAATATCACCATCATTTTGACATCCATCGAACAATTTATGGTATGAAGCCACCAGAAAAAACCTGTTTCAAACCAAGCTGCCACCTGGTGTGTAAAGGCAACACTATGCCAATATACCTTAGTCAAAGTCACAAAGGAATCTTAGTCACTTTGACTAAGATCCCTTAGTGACAGTGGCTAAGATAAGTTAGCTTGCCTGAAACTCCCAGCAGATACCTTGTTCCAGTGCTTGGAGAGAGAAAATTATCTGGGTAGTCAATGAGACTAACATAAGCTAGACATTATTAGTTACACATTAGTCATATGTAATACCCAAGATTATTTGGCCGTTTTGACTAAGTTAAGTTAGACCGACTAACTTGGATTTTTTTTCTGTGTACTCTCTGGATGTTTTTCCCAGTGGCTTCCCCAATAAACCTTAATCTAACCACTGGGTGAGAGACGGTGTGCTATATAAAAATGGGGCCCTAACGTCAATAAGATGGTTTGCCAATAAACGCATAATCACAACAGACATCAGAATATAGCTGACACTACATAAACACATCCATGTGTGTACATAGGATTCAAGCATTCAAGTAAAAAGGACGGACAGAAACTCACAATAGCAGGGTGCCTTTGATTGATGCATGGATATATTCCTTAAAATGGTAAATGGACCTAGATGATAATTTTGCCGCATATTACTTGGACATAATAAAGACTTCTTACCATGGCATTTCTAACCATAAAAGATCGAGACAATGGGTAGCGTCTCTATGTGTGACAAACATTATATCTTATGTTTAATCATTTTGGACCTAAAATTTTGATCAGAAATAAGGGTGTGCCTCATCGTTCGGGCCGCGCCCCCTCATTTTACAAATCCTGGGCCCACTGCAATACATCATATACATTATTCTATCATTATAACTTTCATTCCAAGTTAGACTGGCAAAGTACTGTTCTTGCTGGGCAGTTCTTCAGCTATGTCCTCATATGGTGGAGGTGCTGGCTGGAACAGATAGTTGAATGGTCAATATTATACATATAACACATCTTAGTCCGATGGGGTATTCCAGATACTTGATACAACTAGAACAGATTCAGAATATTCCTCCTCTCATCGCAATTCTAGAAATTTGTTGAGGGAAAGCTTAAATAGGGAGTGGTCATTTGGTGTACAAGAAGGGAAATTTGGTGTATTTCCCGGGTATTTTCTCGTGTGTGCAGCGGAAACTTTTCCGTCTCCCTCCTTTGGAGGGGTCTAAAGAAAATTTCTGCCCACCCCTTTTATACTATAGTTGCCTGCAGCCTTAACTTTTGCTAAAAAGGGATATAGTCTGATTTTTCTTGTCTCACCCAAACACACCAACCCCCCCCCCCCACCATTGTGAAAGAATGACCACCCCCTTAGCATATCAGGATGATATTGCCTTCAATTGAAATTACCACCTTAGTGGCTGTTGGTCTTCTATAAAAGTCTATATGATGAGTTAATTACCAGTCAAATGTAGGACATTGAGAGAGTTTTCTTTACCTGTTCCAGCATAGGTGCAGAAGGTTGGGGATTGTTGGAGGCATCCATGGCCTCTGTATATGATGGAGGTGCTGATGGCTGTACGGCTAGTGGGGTGGTAACAGATGGTGCATTATTTGCTGCTGCTGCAGTTGGGTAAGGTGTGTTCTGAGCTCCTGCAATCACAGGACCTCTGGTATTGCTGCCAACACTCAGGGTTGTTAGCTGTGATGTATCCTGAGTCTGGGTCTCCACTGAAATGAAAGACAATGTATTATGTTAGATATTAGAAGGAGTGGTTATGATAAATGTAAAACAGCCTACACCAATAAGTGTAGGTGCATCAACTGCCATGACCATGTATTGTAACTATAATGGTGCAGTCTGAAGACAGGTAGCATGAGGCAGGGGAGCACTAATACCCATAGTCCACTGGGCCTCTTCGGCCTACTTTGGCCATACATTTCCGACACAAAAGTCGACCGAAGAGGCCCAGTGAACCATGGGTATTAGGGACCTTCGTCCAGTCACAATTATATATTCTCAGCTGTAATTTAGATGATAAAACCCTCTGTCATATATAAATATTTTGTGGGTCCTCTATGAATAGAAGGACTAGACATCCAGAAATATGTGTCAGATTTTAAACGATACGGTTTTGATTCCAGAAAACAAACTTACGATCTGTTTCTCGATTCTTCTTTGTAGCACAACAGATTAGAATAATCATTAGAACTACTCCAATGATGACCAGAAAGATGTACCATGGGAATTCAACTGGAATGAGAAGAGTACATGTATTAAGTATTCTACTATTACTGGAGCAACCCCTCCCCAAGGTCTTTCAAATGCATCTCTCTTTCAAAACTACTTTCACGTTTTATCCTCATTTTCCACTCTCCTGGACTCACAATTTTACACCTCATTCACCTCATCATGACTCAGTTCATGATGATTAATACTGCTATTTCAACTGAGATATTTGAACTCTAAAATTGTTTCACAAATAAGTTGATTCTAATGTAAACTTGCCAAATTATGTAAGGCATCCCTAAGCCAGACATTGACCCTTCTCTGAAATTAGTTTAGTCATACTTAAAATAATCTTACAGCAATCCTGCTCATCACTATCATCATCACAATCATGTCGTTTGTCACACCGTTGGGAGTCAGTGTAACATTGATCACCGCAACGATTTGGTTTTGAACTTGGGCACCGGTGAGAGGCTGCAAGAGAAAGATGTATATATCTCAGTGACCAGGGTATTTGCAGGACATTAGAAAATGCATTGATGCGACTGATATGTCATATTAGGACTAAACAAAGAATAGATAACCACCGTTGGCATTGTGTACTAGTAGGATAACATCCTCACCTGATAATCAATTGATCAATTGTTGATCTATGTAATATAATTATTAGAATAGAACTAGATGCACTTTTGCCCCATGCTTGAAATGACCATCAAGGGGATTTATCTCAAATGGATCTATTCTAATCTTTTCAGTTTTTCTTTTATCCATAAAGAGGTATCTTCTTTTATTTTGCATAATATATTTTCTTCGGGCTTTCTTTTTGCATTTCTTTCATATTCAGCAACTATATTATGATTTTAGCCTGTGTCATGAACTCATTTTACGTGAGCAAAGACACACTTAGCATATTCAATTTCAAAGACTACTTACGACAGTATCGGTATATGCTTACGCATCTGCCGCTTGGACATTTTTTCTCGAGTGTATCACATTCACCAGCTGGAAGTAAATGAGTAGACCATCATTATAGGAAATGGGCTGATATTAAACAATATGTATGTTATAAAACTAGCACCTTTTTATTAACTCAATGTAGAGAGAACCTTTAATGGCATACTCAGCAATTTAATTCTTTTTCCTGAACGTCATCCTAAGAATACGATATAACATTTTAAAGAAAAGATAATTTCCATGTAAAACTTACGGCATTTTCCTGGTCGAGAAACACAACTGCCATCTTTACATAACTGTTCCCACAAGCTGCATTCACCAGCTATAAAATAGAGGGGGAAAACAACAGCAGTATGATGAGAAAGATTGGAGCAGGTTATTTATTAGATGAATATATTATTATGAAAAATTATCTGTTCCAGACATTCAAAACCAAGGTCTAACGATCATACTTACGACAGTTCTTATGTGGACGAACACAGCTCCCATCAGGACACTTCTTCTCAAATGAATAACATTCTCCATCTACAAGAAAACAAAAAAGGGACTGTATGAATACTACAGACCATCCATCTCAGACATAAATTTTAAAAGAAAATACAATAGCTAGAAGCAACAGAGCAAGAGAGAAAAATGCAGTCGAGCACAGTCCTGGTATCATTTGCTGATAGAGTAATTCCAGATTTGACAGCTGAATATCACTACAAACAGTTGAATGTCAGTGGCCATTAACAATTAATCAAGCTCCTAGGATTCATCATAACAGCTTTTTTCCAAGCTGAATGTTTCCACGAGGCGGATCTTAGCACTACCCCAAGGGAATTAGTATTGTAAATATGGAATGAAACTGATTCCTCAACACTTGCCCAGGAGATTGGGGGGGGGGTATAATTGGATTAGCACCGATCTGCCATATGCTGCATGCACTAGACCTTACAAAGACACCGCCAGAGGCACTGGAAATTTTCCTAATTGTTTGCAGTAACGACAATGACAATGATTTTATTCTCGAAAACTCATACGAGCTACATAAGACGTATAAACTGGACTTCTAAAAGGGTTGGGAAATGTTTTATAGCATCTCTGGTCACCACCAATAAAACAAATGAGGTCACACGGGGGCCCTCATCAGAATAGCCGCATTGTATGCAACACACTGGTTGTATAAACAATTTAGGGATAATTCATCAAACTAGATAAAAAAAACTAAAGGTATCAAAGCTCAGGACCTAGAGGTGCTGTAGGCTGACCGCTTCAGCGGAAAACTTGGAAGCAGTGACCGCAGTAAAAGTGCAAATTACTCTTATGATGGCGTAATGGCAGATCTCTGCTAATATAAATAAACATAACCCCTTCCCAGTGGACACAGGACATTACATCAACTTTGACAACCGGTTGATGAGTACTGTGTTGATGGTGTTGATCAACCTGTCTTCAACACTTTTTCAATCATTCTACATGGAAAAAATGAACCTAATTATCTTAGGCAAACGTTAGCTGGAATGCCTAACTTTCAAAGCCAAGTTGGGAGTTTGCACATGTCCAAACCACCGAACTTTTCTTAGGAGTTTACAGCTAACTATTAGGAAAATTTCCTAACTTGCCTGAATTTTCCTAGGTATCACACACTGTTTTCCTAGTCCTGCTCTCATTGATGGATGATTCCTAAACTCAGAGTGACACTTAAAGACAGGGTTTTAACACAAAAGAATAGTATTGACCAGCATTTTTAAGCTAAAGGTGCAGCTTTTACCTTAGGGTGTAGCATACAGTGTTTCATGGCTATTCCTTTATTTCAATTATTTAATCATTGTAAACTCTATGTTATGTAGACTTAAAACACCCACAGCAGTGTCTCATCATTTCACCCTTTGCTTACCGATAGTGCATTAATGCACTTTAATGCACTACAATGAGTAGTGCATTAATGCACTACCATGGGGAGAACCGATAGTGCATTAATGCACTATTTATCATTTTCTTTCTCAAAAGTTGTTTTTTGGGTTTGCTGGTGAAATAATAATCATATCAAGACCAATTTTTGAGGAGACATAAAAGATATCATTGGTAATTATGTCCTAGGTGTTTTTTCACAGGAAAACTTTGCTATGGTTATGCACTGTACTGCTTAAGTAAACATGGTGTATTATTCTCAAAAATGGCCGGCTGTGGGGGTGCATTACATGTGCAGAGTGTGGCTGTTATGTAATATGCCCTGTCTCATACAGCGGTAGGCAAAGGGTTAAGAAGCATGTTCAATGCCTCACATTATGTTCAACCCCTAAGCATAATTGCTCTGGGTTTATTACATGGTTCCAGACTCACCACTGTAGATATATGAGTATATCTGAATATCCATAAAACAGGTGTTTTATATTCTCCTTCCTTCCTCCCTCAAAGATTTATAAACTTATTAGGTGTATTTTGTTAATTATTATGTCATGTTGAATTGTAAAAGCCATATAATGCTAATAGTAATTGAAATCACCATTATTTTTACACCTATGGGCTTCTACATGATATACATATACTGGAAAAATCCTCATGCAAACCACACTGCCACCTGGTGGGAAGAAAACTACTATCCCTTAGACAAAACTACTACCCTTAGGCAAAGTAACTGATTTTCTCTTTTGGCTAAGTCAAGTCAGCTTGCCTGAATAGGTTAGTCAATACTGCTAACATGTTAGTTAGATGTTACTCATGTGTTGGGTGTTTTGCCTAATTAGGTGTTTCTCCTAAGTTAAATTAGATTGACTCATGTGGATTTTTTTTTCTGTGTATTTCAATGTTGTCAACAATCAACATTTCAACATCCAATCAACAGTTGACATATCAATGTTGAAATACTATTCTCAAATCAACATTGATTTGTCAACATTGAATCAACAATAGCGATTTCATTGTTGATTCAATGTTGATTTGAACAACATTGATATGTCAACAAAGAACCAACTATGAATCAACTTAGAAATACAAACATTGAATCAGCGCTGATGGTTGGATGTTAAATCACAGTTGATTTTGATTATGTTGTGTCAACTTTCAAATTCAACTATATTTCAACCCTGAAACAACCGTTGATATGCAAATATCGCAAACGTTGTTTCAAGCCTGAATCAACGTTGATGTGCCCAGTGGGTTACATAGGCTAACTGTGATGATTTAAATGTACATAATTGTACGAAATAATTATCCCAATATTTGCTGGAAATTTATATCAAAATTGGAAAAGCATAATGATAGTAATGTAATGTTCAATGCATTTTACAAGATTGCCGATGGAAAGTTAAACACTTCATGGTTAAACAAGTTAAAAATCTCTCTCTCGTATCTCTCTCTCTGTCTCTGTCCCTGTCTCTCTCTGTCTCTCTCTCTCCTACTCTCTTTCTGGTTTATATCTTGCATCATCATAATACTTCATCCATTATTTATAATTTCATGGGAAAAGCCAATACCCTGGTATAATCATTCATAAATGAATTACGGAGTAGATATAAGCAAGTTCGGTAGAGAGGTATTCTCTTGTGTCTGCTTTTATTATGATGTCATCATATAAATTCTTAACAAGATAAGCTTCACATCCAAAAGGCAATCGCTTTGTATTCATCCATTTAGCAATTGACGCCATTGAAAAAAAATAACATGATATTCTTTTTCTAATGTTCTTTTGAAATTCCCTATTTATCTGCTGTTGTGGGTGGCCAAGGTCCAAAATGTTAGTGTCTACCACTGCAAAACCATTAAAAAATGATTCAAGAGTCCAACAATAACTGTCAGATTCAATGTCCGATTCTGAAGGTGTGACTGTATTTTCAAGTAGTATGGTATTTGACAATAAATTAATACTTTATCTAGCCCCCATGATGTTCAAGTTGCGACTGGTTCCCATCTTGATAAAACTCTATTAATCCAGGCCGTGGCAATGAGTTATAGGGAATTGAGAAGAGCGACAAGTCGATCGCTATTGTTTGGGGAGTTACAATAGTAATTCTGGAAATAATATAAAGACGCAGGGTTCCTTCATACTAGATATATCCCAGCAGCATACATGAATGGTTACTATAAAGCATGATCTAAAGACAGGAAACTTTTGAATGCGATATGTCACTGGGAACAGGCAAAGAATGTCACTATAAGTCCTCAGTCACATGAAGTCTAGGGTGGGCGCGGTGTGTTATAGCCCTATAGGATACTGGAGGTGGCTGAGAAGTCATTGTTTTGGACTTGAGCCAAGTAGTTCCTGGGGGTCCCAGTGGCAGCAGTAGAGGTGATGTCCTTATGGGTGGATGTGTGTGTGTCCTCTATGAGTAATCTATTAGAGCACTACCAGACCAAGGTCCAAAGGGTGTCGGATGGCAAAAGACCAAAACCACCGGCAGTCTGGGGATATACTAAGTCCAAAGGGTGTCGGATGGCGAAAGATCAGAACCACCGGCAGTCTGAGGGTATACAAAGTCCAAAGGGTGTCGGATGGCGAAAGACCAAGACCACCGGTAGTCTGGGAGTATATAAGGCTGGAACTGCAGAGGTGGGGTGCAGACTGTGTACCAAAGGAAGGGATTCACGGTCTGTCCTGGAACCATAGGGGAAGAAATTTATATTTGGCAGTCCACAAGTAGGAATCAATTGAAATTCTGAATAGTATTTACTGGAGCTTTGGTCACTGCTTTGGAGTGCTCTCTGGGTTCACAACTTTATTCAATTGAGGATTCTAACTTCATTCAATTGAGTTCAAACTTTATTTGATTGGGTTTCTAACTTCATTTGATTGAGGTTCCTGGATTAATTCAATTGAGTTCTTGACTTCATTCAATGGGGTCTTGACTTCATTCAATTGGAGATCTAAACACACCAACTAAGGGATCTGCTTGTTACATACATAGAGGAACCACACATCTGAAGGACTTAGATTTGTTTAGCTTTCCTTTGGTCTCACTACACATTGTTGTATTCTCAATGCTCACTTGAAACATCTCACCATGGAGTTATTGATTTAATTCGAAGTTATGCCATGATGGAGTTCTAAGGCACCAACAGTTTGTGATTGTGATATTCATTTGTGATTATTGATTTAACCTGGAGTTATGCCATGATGGAATTCAAAAGTTCATGTCATTGGTGATGTCATATGGAGATCGACATTTATAATGAAGTTTAGGCATTTCAAATTATTATTGAATTGGTGTTTGGAAAATAACCTCGCATTTGGACTTGGACATGAGGATGGAAATTTGTAAAGGCTTGTAACTGTGTGCCTGCACGCACCTGTAACCACGATGGAGATTATTTCTGCCCGGGATTGGGTATATGATGTTATTGATGAAATGTGGTGTAATTATTATTTGAGGTTTATAGATATTGACATCGCGAAGTTGGAGTTTGACATTGATTGGATTTAATTCATTGAAACTCTTCCTGTTTTAAAGGCGTATATTTAGGACTTTTAAATTGAAATGTAAAATCGACGTTGGAGTCTGAATTGATTCGACCTTGGATTGGCATACATATTTCGATTCAATAAAAAACCCTTGGAGATGAAGTACCCAATTGTGTTTTCTTTCCACATGGGCTAGGGAATTTAAACACAAAGCTCTACCCCTTGATGCTAGCAGGAGATCATTCCCCAAGAATATAATAACATCATGAGTGGAGATGGGATTGAGGATAAATAATAAACTGCGAGTAGAGATTGGAGTGAGGTGAAAACATAACTGGTGGAAATCCGAGTTCGATCATTGCATTGCAAGCTACCCCATTTAAAAGCTAGCTAAACCCCATCATAAAGGTTCACCCCATTCAAGGGTGCACTCTATTTCAGCCAAACCCCATTCAAAATTTATCAACAATAACTAACAACACATATCACCTCCTCCATCAAACAAATCAACCCCCAACATTATAAGCTAACCACCTCTTAATCCCTCCGCCTGCCATAGCCCAGCAATGACCACTGGTCCAGCCACAACATAGGTATACGTGCTCAATAGTTGTAGAAGCAGTAATGGTAGCCGTAGAATGGAGACAGCAGCAATGAGCAGCTCCAAGGCTCCAGGATGCTTTACCAAGTGTTAGAACTGGTATACACACATGCTGAGGAGGCACAGCAGGGGCACTAATACTAAACCAAAATAAATACTTTCATGGGCCAAGAACCTGGGAACTCTCAATTAATTAACCCCCCTACAGACTGAATACCAATACTCGGTCCCCTACAACCATTTTACAGAGATTCTGAATAATCGGTCAACTGTTTCTGCAGTATAGAATGAAAGGCAAATTTAGCTGAATCAGAGGTGTAACCCAGGATGCTCTTGCACTCTCACCCACAAGTCTCACCAATGTGAATCTGCATCTTTAATGCTAATACTATCCTATAGACTATGTACTGCCTGAGTAAAACCCTTGGATCACCCTGTAGAAGGTGTTTTCCTAAACCCCTGTTACATGAATGAGTTCAATCCTTAATGATTAGGCCTATCTATGTGTATTGAACTGATGAACTGAAATAAGCCTAACAAATCTACTCTACAAGCTTGTGTATAAGCGACATCTCACATATAAGCTGGACCATGCAGACTTTGGGCATTTCCTATAAGCTGCACCTGATGATGGAAGATTTCAATGGCATGAAAAAAGTAGATAGTGATAATGGAATACCCCCAAAACATATTGTCTTTATTTAAATTTGCCAAGTAGAACACTATAGGGGGGAAATTGCCAGAGGTGAATGATGAATAGGGTTAAAGGGCATATTATGCAATTGTTTAGGGCCTAAGTGGCTAAGCCCAATGAGCTATATATTCGACGATATCCCGTTGTTACAATTGATTTGGGACTCAGATGGAATATCTCTTATTTTTAATAAAGCAGGGATGCCACTCACTGGTCAATGAAAATTCGGAAATCATCCTAATTTTCGGGACCCCCAATAGGAAATGCCTACAGGAAATGAATTCCAAAATTAAGTAATATACAGAGCTATGTATATTTCTTAAGAAATGTACCCAACACGTTTTACTGAATGGGTCAGTTTTGTTAGGATGGATGCCACAGTAAGTCTTAGAGTAAAGAGCCAATTGTTATGACATCTCAAAAGGATTTATTTGAGTTTGCCCCATTATATATCGATACAATATTTTGTTCAGAACATTTTATAGAAAACATTATATGACACTGACTGTCTATTTGTATCCAGTCTAGTGGCAGTCATGGAACATGACTGCTATTGTCCCTCCTTTACAATGTCATCTATCTCTATCAACTGCCCCCACTTGGATCTATTGTACATGGGCCCCATAACCTGTCTACCAACTGTCCTGTGGTACCCCCTCCCCCTCGCTATATTTATGCTTAAATATGATGTTTTGTCTCTCTTGCAACTCTACCCACCTCTCTCACCACCTAAGGTGTACCAACTGAGCTGTCTCCTCTTTTTTTGTTCCCCCATTTCACTGATTAATTTTTACAGCCTGCTTTATTAGCAAGTTTCTCCATTTCTCTGATCTACGATCTAGCATCCCAAACATTTCCCTCTGAGACTATATCTTGTACTATCATCTCTGAGTCTGACTCTCATACTGCATCCCTTTCAAAATTTCACATCGTAAAGCTCATATTTTATACATTTATGATTTAGGCAGTAAAAAGTCAGCATGGTAGCCTCACAATAAATGTATCACACACATACTCCATCTGATAGTTTTGTACAGAAGCAAGGAAGAGAGGTTTTCTCTTGTGTCTGCTTTTTATTATGATTTCATGTTTTTTTGGTTAACAGATTGGCTAAACATGTAAAAGGTAGCCACTTTGTATTCATCTATTTAGCAGATTCACACCATTTACAAACCAACAGTAGGGTTTTAAATCTTCCTATGACACAACATCAACATACGTACATTGTACATAACGTGCTAAACAGGGTCATAACAAAATTTAATCTACAGTATTTTGAGGCTGCACAACTGGGTAGACCTCTCTTATAGACCCTGTCTGTTTCCAAAGCCTAAATGACTGAGAAAACATAAATCTCTATTAAGATTTTAATCTTCATTAAAATCTATGGTCAAAACCAAGATAGTCAGGATTATATATACCCCTGCCAACTCCTGGATGTATCAGTCTTACACTAAACCATTCAAACATAGTTCAAGAGTTAATCAATGATTGTCAGATTCGTTGTCTAACTAACAAGTTCTGACTGTATTTCCTAATATTCTCAAGTATCATGGTATTTGAATTCAATAAAACAGATTTAAACATGTCTAGCTATGATTCAATAATGCACAACCAATAGTTTCTGCAGTATATTCCTTAGAAGGCAACTGGTAAATTGTACTCATTCATTGATCATGATGCTATATGACATGTTTTGGAACTGTTGTCAATTTGTCCCAATATAGGCAGTAATTGTATTACAAGTTTAACAAATATGAATCTGTTCAAATGATATTTTCAGGACTTAAGAGTTCCTTCAGTAATATAATTATAGTGAATCCACCTGAATATGATATTAGTGCGAAAATGGGTCCACAACAAAATGACTAGTGAAAATGCTTAAATGCAATAATAACAATTTCAGTTGGCACTTGTTCTCTATTAAATATTTTAGTACATGGAGTATCAGCATATACAAAGTTACTGTCTGGCACAGGATGAGTGTATTTTTTATTTTCTATTGAAGACACTTTGCATCAAATCAGAATTTTTATTCAAATACTTAAAGTAAGAATTATTAGCAAATCCTGACACAAATTTAGATGTACCGTAAACTCCCGCGTATAAGACGCGTCCTCTACGCCAAACAAAATGCTGGGTAGTCTTATAGCTTTCTCTCAAGTTGGGGGTGCGTCTTATACGAGGGGTAGTTTTTCTATAGAAATGTAGTAATCTTACAAATTTCAGCATTAAAATGTGCGTCTTATACGCAAAAATGCATGTGCTGAGTTTGGGGTGCGTCTTATACGTGCAGCGCGTCTTCTACGCGGGAGATTACGGTACATAAAAAACTCCTGAAATTTATCACCAAAAAGTCCCTGATTTAGGGATGAAAAAAGTTCCTGAAATGCTCAATGAGAACCCCCGAAATAAGGCTTTGTCTAGGAATGCATGTCTCAAGTACCTAAAAGTCCCTAGAATCAGGGAGTTCCCTGACCAGTCCAACCCTGCTGAGTTCACTTAAGGTCTACATCATGTGTATGTACATTGTTGGGTCAACATAGGTAAATAGTACATACCATTAACATTTGCTATCTATGTTCATTCCTATATATATATTGCACATGATATCTGTTGGAAAATGCAAATCAGATCTTTTCCTATTCATTATACACATAGTTACACAGGCATATTTACATTTACTTGTGACCAATATTATTATACATGCATTGTAATACCATAAACTCTCTCATATAAGCCGCATCCCTCATATAAGCCACACCCCCCAATTTTAAGGAAGCTATGAGGCGTATCCGATGCTTGAAAATAGTAGGTTTAGTACTATTCTATAGTGTCAAATACCCTCCTATAAGCAGCATCCCATCTTTGGACTATTCCGCGGCTTATACAAGAGAATTTACGGTACCCCATGTATAAGGTGCAGCTCATATGCAAAGATAGAATGGTATTCTAATGTGAAGATAGAACAAAATTCAAGTGCCCAAAATATTACTCCAGGGCTCCTTATGGGTCTTGCATGAGTTCAGGGTGAACCTTATATCTGGGGTGCACCTTATACATGAAGTATTACAGTAACGGTAACTAACTTTACTATACCGTAATCTCTTGCGTATAAGACGCGTCTTATACTCCAAAAAAATGCCTGTTGTGCCCTATAGAATCATCCCAAAGTCAGGGTGCGTCTTATAGGCGGGGTACTTTTACTATAGAACAGTACTAAACTTATAAAATTCATGCCCTAGGTGCACCTTACAGTTTTCTTTCAACTCAGGGTGCGTCTTATAGGCGAGGTGCGCCTTATAGGCGTGAGTTTACGGTAATATTAAACTGGCATTAACTCACTTCAGGTCACTTAGGTCCCTGGACTTAAGTCTATAGAGACTACATTACATTAGACACATGTATACCATAAAGATGGTATACGTCTTACTTTTTTTGTAGAAAGTGCATTAGGTTATGAATGAGGGCAGTTGGGTGATTTATTTGAAAATACATTTCAGGTATGAATGAAAATAGACTGGAACAATAAATACTTTTCTAGCCCCTATGACATTTCAGTGCATTCTATTAGTGAGAGCAAGCTACTGTGCACACATACTTTAGTATCAACAATAAGAATATATACATGTTAATGTTGCAGGTCTATACAAACTAAAATCCTATCAAAGATACTGTAATGGAGTCGGCTCCGGTGGAATACGCGGGCGAGTTCGGCGGAGAGGCCGGACGTTAGTTGCAGCGGCCGACGCCGGGTGGCGCCGCGGCTAGCGAGTTAGACCATATTTGGTAGTGTGACGTCACCGGAACATCGGGGGGGTATATAAGGGCGAGCTCAGGAGGAGTCGGGGTTCGGGACTGACTAGGGAGAAAGCGGGGAAGACGTACGGTGAGGCAGCAGGAAGCCAGTAATAGCCGAGACGCCGGGATCCGACTGAGAGTGGGTTCGCCGCCGGAAGTGCTAGAGAGGGTTAGCTGCCGCCGCACGAGCCGTCGTCACACGGGATCGGCGTACCTAAGCCCACAGGGCGGGCCGGGATGTGGCCCATGAATAAAAGTATTTAAGTCGTTAACTCGTAACTCGGTGTTCATCCTTATTTATTACATTGGTGACAGCGGTGGCGCGTATCCGGTGGTTGCTGGTTCGAACCCTGGGGCTGCGCGCTATATTTAAGGATGGCATCGAAACGGACGCCGGGGTCGGCGGGGACCCGGTTGGAGGAGTATTTGGGGGCGGGTAAACGGGGCAGCCTCCTCGATGTATCGGAGGAAGGGGTGGTGATACGCCGCCCGGGGCTGGGCGATAATAAGGGAAGTTCGACCGGAAGCGAAGAGCCGGGGCCTCCGCCGGAAAGGCGGGAGGGGAGTAGGAGTCGGTTTCAGGAGGTCTATGAAGCGTGGAAGAGGGGGCCCACCGATAGCCCAGCTAGACGGACCTGGCGCTCCGGGGAGACGGTCGACCAGGGGGATGGGGCCCCCACCGACAGTGAAGCTGATCGGGTCTTGTCCGGGGTGAGTCGGTCACAGAATGCGGCAGTGGGGGGACAGCTGCTAGCGGCTGTCCCACAGGGACCCGCAGGGAGACTAGAGGAGGGGTTCGTGCCCCGACGGGTGGAGAAACCGGCGGTTATGCCGGGGAAGTTCGATGGGACTACTAACCTGGACGAGTTTCTGGCGCACTTTGATTTGTGCGTGCGTGCCAACAAGTGGACGGACGAGGAGGCAGGAGTGTTTTTAGGCATTAGCCTCTCGGGGGTTGCTCGTCGCTTGTTGTCATCGGTGAACCCCTCGGAGGGGGGAGGTTACGCTCGGTTACGGGCTGCCCTGGTTAACAGATTTCAGCCCCCCAATCAGGTGGAAAGCTATAAGGCTCTCTGGAGGACACGCTACAGACAGAAGGGCGAGACACTGCATAATCTGGCGGATGACGTTGCACGCCTGACCAGGCTGGCCTATCCGGCGGCCGATGCGGCGACCCAGGATACGATGGCGAAGGATCGGTTCCTGGAGAGTCTTAGGGATCCCCAGTTAAAGGCGTGGATTTTCCAGACTAGGCCGCGGAAGCTGTCGGAGGCACTGGAGACGGCGGTTGAGGGTCAGGCGTTTCTCGACGACAATCAGACAATGGATAGTCGGGTCCGGTCGGTGGAGGATCCTCCGGGGGGGCCTACCGGCGGGCCGGGGTCGGCTATGGAGGAGTGGCTGAAAACCAAGCTGGATGGCTTCATGGCGTCTCTGGAGGCTCGGTTCCAGGAAAACACCACCCGGCCCCGACCCCCGCCACGGCAGAGGGGATGCTTTGAATGCGGGGACGAGGGACATTTTAAGCGCAATTGCCCCCAGTTCAGGGCGAGGGTAGCTAAGGAGAGGGCGGGGGCCGGAGACAATGCCGCGGAGGTGAATCAGGTGTCGGGAAACTGGGGAGGGTCTCTTCTGGTGGCCGAGAAGAGGCCTCTGTAGACAGGCCGAAGGAATGGATCGGGCGCCGGGAGCGCACGGGTAATGGCTTGGAGCTGACAGGCGGGTTGTGGGGTAAGGGTATACAGCTCCTGGTGGACACCGGAGCCACGGTGAATTTGCTGTCGGCCAAGTGGTGGCACGGTGCCGGATCGCCGGGGGAGCTGCAGCCGCATAAGGGGAGATTGACGACGGCGGACGGGACACCTATTGAGGTAGAGGGTAAAGTGACGACATTGCTGATGGGAGGAGGAGCAGAGCGGCCCGTTAGTTTCCTGGTAGCGGATATTGGGGCGGAGGGTATCCTAGGGGCTGAGTTCGTCCGGCAGGAGAAAGCGGTCGTGGATCTGGCCGGCGAAAGGCTGCTGTGGGCGGACTTTGGCGACACCAGATGTCGGGTCGTTAGTAGCGGTACGGCGGTAGTACCAGGCCGGCGGGAAGTCATAGTGGAAGGAAGGGTCGAGGGGCAGTGGTCCCCCGGTAGGACGGGCCTAGTGGAGGGGCTTGACGGAGTAGAGATGAATCGTGGATTCCGGGTGGGGCGCACTCTGGTGAGCCCCGATGAGTCTACGGTGCCGATACTGATCTTCAACCCCGGACAGGAGCCGGTGACCCTTTACGAGGGGATGGGGTTAGCCACGCTCGATGGGGTGGAGATGCCGTCGACGGTGGACCGCGGGGAGGAGGTGCGGATGATTGCCACGGCCGGGGGACCCACGGAGGACGGAGACGCCTGGTGCACCGAGTTGTTGGCCGGCTCTCCGATAGAGGATAAGGGACCATGGGTGGCCATGCTGCGTCGCCGCCGGGCTTCCTTCCAGTTGTCCGCCGGCGAGTTGGGGCACACCACCCTAGTCTCCCACCGGATTGATACCGGGGGGGCGGCGCCGGTCAAGTTGCCACCACGGAGGCTGGCACCTCACCGCCGGGAGATAGTGGACGCTGAGGTGGATGCCATGTTAGCCCAGGGGGTGATAGAAAGGAGCCAGGGGCCGTGGGCCTCCCCCGTTGTGCTGGTACGGAAAAAGGATGGGCGAATGAGGTTCTGTGTAGATTACCGTAGAGTAAACGATTTGACCAGGAAGGATGCATACCCGTTGCCTAGGATCGATGATTCCCTGGATTCCATGGCGGGGGCCAAATGGTTCTCCACTTTGGATCTGGCATCGGGATACTGGCAGGTGGAAATGGACCCTCGGGATAAGGAGAAGACGGCCTTTTCCACACACAGAGGGCTCTACCAGTTTCGGGTGATGCCATTCGGGCTCTGCAATGCGCCCAGCACATTTGAGCGCCTTATGGAAGTGGTTATGGAGGGGATGCAGTGGTCGGAATGTCTAGTATATCTGGACGACATCATTGTGTTCTCGCCTGACCTCCCCACTCATCTCCGGCGGTTGGAGGCCGTGTTGGAACGTCTGGAAGGCGCCGGCCTGAAGATCAAGCCCTCCAAGTGTCAGCTGGTCCGTCCCAGCGTATCTTTTTTGGGACACATAGTGGACGAGCGGGGCGTGAGCACCGACCCGGAGAAAGTGGCGGCGGTCGCCGAGTGGCCGGTTCCCACCTCTATTTCGGAAGTCAGGAGTTTCCTGGGGCTTTGCGGGTATTACCGGGGTTTCGTGGCCGACTTTGCGTCGGTGGCCAAGCCGCTGTCCCTCCTCACCGAAAAGAACAAAACTTTCCGGTGGGATCGGAGTTGCGCGGAGGCTTTCCATACCCTGAAGGCCAGGCTGGTGGCGGCGCCAGTGTTGGCGTACCCATCCGGCGAGGGGCCCCTGGCACTGGACACCGACGCCAGTGATCTAGGCCTAGGAGCGGTGATATCCCAGGAGCAAGGAGGAGTGGAGAGGGTACTGGCCTACGCCAGCCGTACCCTGACTAGGCCGGAGAAGAATTATTGCGTCACTAGGCGGGAGATGCTGGCCGTGGTATTCGGGCTTAAGAAGTTTCGACACTATCTGGTGGGGAGGCACATAAAGATTCGGACCGACCATGCGGCGCTCCGCTGGCTGTTGGGTTTCAAAGAGCCGGAGGGGCAGGTGGCCCGTTGGCTTCAGCTGATAGGAACCTACGACTACCACATTGAGCACCGGCCGGGCCGGCTACACGGCAACGCCGATGGGCTGTCTCGGCGCCCTTGCCGCCAGTGTGGGTGGGGTAGGTCGGAGGAGGCCCAGGGGGAATGTTGTCGAGTAGTAACGAGAGCCCAGGGACCGGTGGAGGATGATACGGAAGGGGGCTGGAGGTGTCAGCAGCTGAAGGATCCTCTCCTCTCGCGGGTGAGTGCCTGGTTGAAGGGGGAGGAAGTCCCCGGAGCAAACGATTTAGCGAAGGAGCCATACGAGGTGAGGGCCTTGGTGGCACAGTTGGGGCGGTTGGAGACGAGGGCCGGCTGCCTGGGACGCATCTGGTGGGAGCCAGGGGGGAGGTCCACCTTCCAAATACTGGTGCCAGCCTCTAGGAGGGAGGAGGCGATGCGAGAGTCCCATGGCGCACCCTTGTCCTGCCATTTCGGGCGAGAAAAGTCCATCCGGCGCCTCCAGCAGTCGTACTACTGGCCGGACTACCGCCGAGATATGACGTTATGGTGTGCCACCTGCCCGGACTGCCTCCGCCGGAAGAAGCCCACCCACCCTGCGAAGGCTATGATGAGGCACCAACCGGTGGGAGGTACATTGGAGAGGGTGGCTATGGACCTGCTGGGCCCCCTCCCGAGAACCCCGAGAGACAACAGGCACATTCTAGTGATAATGGACTATTTTACTCGATGGGCGGAGGCCGTGGCTTTGCCGGACCAGGAGGCAGCTACGGTGGCCAGGGGTTTCGTTACCGAATTCGTGTGCCGCCTGGGCCCCCCGGCGGTCATCCACACCGATCAGGGCAGGAATTTTCAATCCGCCCTATTTCGAGAGGTACAGGTCCTGCTGGGGACGGCCCAGACTAGAACATGCCCATACAACCCCAAGTCAGACGGCTTGGTGGAGAGGTTCAATAGGACCTTGGAAGCCATGTTGGCGATGACGGTGGACAGCAACCATAAGGATTGGGACCTGCAGCTCCCCTTTGTGATGGCAGCCTACCGGTCCTCGGTGCAGGCCTCTACCAACCAGACGCCTAATTGTCTGATGTTGGGGAGGGAGACTCAGGCGCCTTTGGCTTTGTTGTACCCGGACCGCGCCCCGGGCCGGCCAGTGGATCCGCAGGACTTTGTGGCCGAGTTGCAGTTCAGGATGGCTCAGGCCCATCAGTATGCACGGGAACGGACTGGGGCGAGCGTACGGCGCCAGGAGCGCTCATACTCCGGCCGAGTGAGGGGGGAGACTTTGGAGGAAGGCGATCAGGTCTATTATTTGGTACCTAAGAGGGAGATTGGGAAGTCGTCTAAGCTCCTGCTCCCATACACCGGACCGTGGACCGTGAGTAGGGCGCTGGGGGGGCCGGTATTCGAGATCCGGGACGGCCGGGTAACGAAAGTGGTACATAGGGACCTACTGAAGAAGGTTCCACGCCGGGAACCTGCGCGGGAAGTCGTTCGGGTGCTGCGTTCCGACCCGGACTCACCGGGGACAAGCGGAGATCCGGGTACTTACCGTTTTCCCGCCCTGCGGGGGGTGACGTCACTGATGGCGGAGACAGACGGGGTACGAGCAGGTCGAGGACGGCGGTTGTGGGCCTCGTACATTCCCTGGTTCCTGGAAAGAGAAAAAGGAGAATTAGCAAGGGTACCGGAAATCAGCAACAGAGGGGTAGGAGTGGAGCCCGGAGGGGAGAAAAACAGACTTACCGTGGTGCCCGGTGGGGGAAGGGGACTGAACAGTAGAGGGGTCGGAAAAGGGCGCGGGGCCCCCGGAGGCGGCTGGAAGGATCGGTGCCAAGTTGGGAAAGGACACGGTGCCCCCAGAGGCGGACGAGGGGATTGTTGCCAGGTAGGGGGCCGGTACGCCAGGACCCCTATTTCTGTCCCGGTGGGGTTGGTCGAGCAGAGGTGGGAGGAGAGCGACGAGGAGTGGATTCGTTTCAGGCCGAGGTGCCGGGGTGTGGAAGTGGTACGGTGGATTCCGGTGGAGCAGCCGCCACAGTTGCGAGGGGATTGGTATATGAGACAGGAGGGAGAGAGCCCCCGCACGATGTCTATGAGGGTGAGAGACATAGTGTTAGGAAAGAAGCGGCGCCACGAGGAGGAAGACCGCCGTAGGCACATCTGGGACCGCCGGGAGCCCTATCGGGAGGACGTCTGGCGCCGTGACCTATTTCCGCGGGCGGATGTAGGTCACCGCCCAGAACGAGGCTCGCGTCCATCTTCATTTTCAAACCGGCCAACGGTGCACGATCGGCGGAGCGAGAGTAACACAGACTTTGCGACAGAAATGGGGCCTAAAAAGGGCGAAAAAGGACGGAGTGGGGTGGCGAGGACCCCCAAGAAGAAGTCGCCAGCTAAGAAGCGGCATACATGCCCGGAACCGGGGTGTATGGTCACAACGGGGCGGCTGGACACTCTGAAGAGGCATCTGAGCCTACACGCCGGGGCAGGACCAGGATGGGACTGCCCGGCGGAGGGCTGCGAGTTGCAGGTGAGGGGGAAGAGGCACAAAGAGCTCTGGAAGCACATGTGCGCCAAACATCCAACGCACCCCTGGAGCATCTATGAGAAGATCCCGGACCCGACGGAGATTCAATACCGTCGGAAGCTACCAGAGGCCACCCAGTCCGAGGGGGAGGAAGAGGATGAGGACGATGGCTCCAGGTCCCCCCGCCCGGCGGTGGCGAGTAAGGTGGTGGTGCCGGCCCCTGGGAAATCAGTGGAGGTGGGTCAGCGCAGCAGGGGTGAGAAGAGGGGCCCGTCCACATCGCGGGAAAGCAGCTGGGAGAAGGACTCGGTCTGCGACATCGGGGAGGGCAGTGACGCCGACGACCTCCCTCTGACGGCAAGAGTCGCCGCATCCCCGAAGGGATCGGGCTCCGGAGGGCCTACGGCCGCAGCGCCAAAGAGGCCGAAGAGGGACGAAGCCGCGGGGGTCCCAGCCGCGTCGGTGGGGGGAGGAGGACCGATAGACGAGGCGGTCCTGAGCGAGATGTTGGGGGGCGGGGTGACGGACGTGCTGGAGGTGCCGGCCGAGGCCACAAGCGGGGGGACGGCGGTGTCTGGAGGCACCACGGAGCAGCAGCATCGGGAGTGGTTGGCGGCCATGTACCACCTGCCGGTGGACCACCCGATCCTAGCCATGGTCTCACCTCCCTCCCCGGCGGGGGCTCCGGGCGCGCGGCCTCCCCAGGAGATGACTCCGCCAGGGACCCGGCCACGGCTACAGAGGCGGTTTACCTCGCCGGTACACCGGTCCGATTCCCAGCAGGTCACCCCGCAGCTGGAGACCAGTCCGGTCGGCCCAGCAGGCGAGCTGGACGCGAACCTCATCGGCGGGGAGGACCGCAGGAGGGTGGTCACTGCAGAGGCCCCGGTGCTCCCAACGCCGGAGGAGACGACGCCGGTGGAGCCCACACGCCCGCGGACCCCCAGAGCGAGAGGTGACCTCGCTAAGGAAGTCCAGGCCAAGAGAGAAAGCTACCAGCGGAGGATGGCCGGGGGGGACGACGACGAGGTGGCGACGTCAGCGGTGGAGAAGAGGAAAGCCCGGCCCCTGGTAGCCCTGGAACAGTCCTTCAGGGAGGCAGAGGATGGGCAGGCGTCCGCCGGGACAGGGGGCGACCGGTCGGCGGACCAGCAGTCGGCGGGGGAAGTGGCTGGGCCTGAGGCGCCACGGGAGGAGAGAGAGAGACAGAAAATAGACGAGAAACGAGTAGCGGAGGCCGAGAAGAAGAAGAGGGAGGAGGAGAAGAAGGCAGAAGCCGAGAAGAAAAAGAGGGAGGAGGAGACCGAGAAGAAAAAGAGGGAGGAGGAGAGGAGAGCGGCGGAAGAGGAGAAGCGGGCGGCCGAAGCGGATAGGAAAAGGAAGGCGGCGGAAGCCGAGAAGGCAAAGAAGGAACAGAGGAAGGCAGAGGAGGAAAGGCGGGTGGCTGAGGCCAGTAGGAGAAAGAGGGAGGAGGAAGAGAGGAGAAAGAGGGAAGCAGAGGAAAGCAAAAGAAGGCAGGAACAAGAGAGCAGGAGGGTGGCGGAGGAGAAAGAGGAGAAAAGGAAGAGGGAGGAACAGAAACTGGCAGAGGAGAAGGCGAGTAAGAAGAGGAAAGAGGAAAAAAGGTTAGCAGAAGAGAGAGAGGAGAAGAAACGAAAGGAGGAAAGAGAGGAAAAGAAACGCCGGGAAGAGAAAAGGTTGGAAAGAGAGAAGGAGGAGAGGAAGCGCCGGGAGAAAGACCAGGAAAAAAGGCGGAAGGAGGAGGACGAAGACAGGCGTTGGGCGGAGAGGGAGAGACAGAGAGAGAGGGAGGGGAAAGAATACTGGCCCTCCAGTAGCGATGAGTCCCAGCTCGACGCCGGGTCGCGCCACGCCGGGGTCAGGGGGCCAGCGCCGAGACCACCGGGAGGGCTGGCTGCAGCGGCGGGGGTCTTACCAATGGGCCCGGACATCGGAGGACAGCTCCCTAGGCCATTCCCGGGGTGGGGAGATGGGTTCCCCAGGGGCCCGGTGACCATCCCGTGGTTAGAGGAGGGAGGCACGGCGGCAGAGAGGTGGAGGACGGGAAATAGGCCCAACGAGGAGTGGGGTCCCACTGTGCCGGTTTCAGGGCGCCACCACCGGTGGGAGGACGTGCTCGGGGGAGATCTGGTTCAGGTGAACCAGTTGTACCAGACGGTCTACCGCCGGAGGGTGAGTACCACAAAGAATACGCTTGTAATAGACCAAGAACGGGTAGAGAGGTATAGTGGTCAGCAGATACGACAGCTGTCAGTAGACGAACGGATCAAATGCATGTTGGCAGAGTAGAGCAGGTGGCGGTATCCGAGTAACAGGGAACGTGGGAGACATGAGGGTAGCGGGCTGGAGGAGGGGGTAGCAGTCGAAGAGCGGGGAACGTCGGGAAGGCCTCAGGAGCGGGAGAAGAGGGGAGACAAGGAGGATGGCCTAGGGTCCTAGTCTGACGGTGTATCTTGTGTTGCAGGAGAGCCGGAGCCGGGACGGCCCGCCGGAGGGAACGGTTGGAGGGGAGACGGCCGCCGACGGGCAGGCCATCAGGGGACCCCCAGTGCCGGAGGCGAGCCAGGACGGTCGGCGTTAGGCAACCCCGCTAGCGAGGACGCGGCTACATCCGTCCGCTGCCTACAGATGCCCGCAGTGATCCTGCCCCAGGGTGGCACCTAGAGTGCAGGAAGACTGAGAGTGTATATATGTTGATGATTATATATCGGTTAAAGATATCCAAACGTTAATTGTTATTGTATATCGGTTAATAATATCCAAACGTTAATTGTTATTGAGACATACATGTTCGTGTGATCTGAAGGATTAAGATGGTATATATATGCTGATAGTATCGAGATGTTAAGTGCTGTGACAACATACCCGTTCGTTAATCCGATGAGGGCGATGTTGTGGAAACGCCGTCGTAAGAGGAATGCCAGACGCCGGGCGGGACGGCTTAGAAGTTAAGCGTTATGGAGCATGCCTGATGTTAATAGAGTCGCGATGTAGATATAGATCTGACGGGCCGGTGAGATATTGTTTGATGTTAATAGAAGTTACGAGGCTGATACGGACCTAACGGAACATCAGGAGGATATTATTCGGTATTATATAATATGGCTGTTATGACGTTTACTGTAAGAAGTTATCAAGGTCGGCACCCCGGGATACGCCCGTTCCGTATTGATCCACCGGTGGTTGTGATTAAGGTGGGAGGAGTGTAATGGAGTCGGCTCCGGTGGAATACGCGGGCGAGTTCGGCGGAGAGGCCGGACGTTAGTTGCAGCGGCCGACGCCGGGTGGCGCCGCGGCTAGCGAGTTAGACCATATTTGGTAGTGTGACGTCACCGGAACATCGGGGGGGTATATAAGGGCGAGCTCAGGAGGAGTCGGGGTTCGGGACTGACTAGGGAGAAAGCGGGGAAGACGTACGGTGAGGCAGCAGGAAGCCAGTAATAGCCGAGACGCCGGGATCCGACTGAGAGTGGGTTCGCCGCCGGAAGTGCTAGAGAGGGTTAGCTGCCGCCGCACGAGCCGTCGTCACACGGGATCGGCGTACCTAAGCCCACAGGGCGGGCCGGGATGTGGCCCATGAATAAAAGTATTTAAGTCGTTAACTCGTAACTCGGTGTTCATCCTTATTTATTACAATACCCTGTATTTCATTCTCATTTGGCATTACATGGTTTTTTCTCTCTCCCCGAGAACATAGACTATTTTGCTAGTACATTACATTAAGTATTTTCTTTTTGAAATGAAATTATATCTATACAGATTTGGAATACTTTGAATTTTATATGTAGATTCCTCTAATCCACGAATCAGAAGAAAAGGGGCCACCATCCTTATCAATACATAGCATCATTTTATATATCTGGATGAAGACACATGTAGAAGAGCATTTTCTGTAATAATCAAGATAGAAAGCTTTGAATTGTTTTCCCTTGACTATAACCCAAATATATAATATATGAAAGGGAACACATATCTATAAATTCTACAATTATTCTAAAAGTTACAATAATATGGAAGTTCATATGAATACATTAGCGGTCTTGATTCTTATTTACCTCTCAATCCTTACCCCAAAGATTCCTGGATAAATAGAGATCTACCCTTCTATATGTAATATTTTTATTGGTACATCAATAAGTGCAACCTACCTATATACAATTTTATTACTACACACTTCAAGATAAACATTTACAATATAGGATAGCATCTAGCCATATCGACCAATAGTATCACACCAGGAAAAGGGGCCGTAATTATTCATTAATTCATAAAAAAAACACTTAAAAAGTGTGTTGGCAGTAGAGGCATGACCACAATGCTATACACATGTCCTCATAGTAGCTTCTCATATAACACAAAGATATACATAAAATGCTGATGTCAGATATAATTGCATGCAATAGATAAAATTCAAGCATTTAAGTAAGAGGGACGGACAAAATAATCCAAGCTGCAGGAAAGCTTTGTTGTACACACCCTTCTCAAAATACGATTGTTTGTGGAGATGCATGCAAGCAGATTATAATTCATACTGAATTTATCAAGTGGAGCTGCATCTTAATCAGTACTACCACTGGTTCTTGACCAAAATAAGATCAGAATGGTGGAACATCCAAAAAGAACTAGACTGATGTTACTATCATTCACTGTATAAGGCTATTTTGTGCAGTCGTTATTATTGTGGTGATGTGTCACTTAGGTATAGAGTAAAGGGTTTTGATGTCTTAAACAGGGAGTTTTTAAATTTTCACTCCTTTCTCTCATTCATGAAAAGTAAAGTAAAGATAAAGTATGTCATCTAATCAGAGAATAAATAAAGTATTGATTTACAAAAGGGCTGGTATAAAGTATGTAGTGCAAGTAAAAGTATGGTGTAGCAACACTGCTAGAGATAAACATAAATGTGTTGCACATTAGCTGAACACATAGATTTCTTACCACAATTCTAACCAACCGAAAGAGGTAAAAAATATTATGTAGCTTTATACTAAGAAGTTGTGGGGTGCCCTTAGAGAACTTAACTAACTCTTGTTTCTGAGACAATAATCTAAAGATGAGATCAAGCTAGAAAGGCATACTTTCTCAGAACAATCAAACATTCTAACAGCGGTAAAAATTGCTTTCTGATATCTGTTATAATGTCTTAGATATAATCATTGTCAAAAAGACAAACCCGTAATGAGATTTAAGTACCTATACAAAGGGCGCCATGACCATTCTTAATGATATTTAAGGTCAACTGAAAATAAACAAGATACTAGTACTGCTATTTGAGCAGGTCTATAGGCAGCTTGTGGGATAACTATCAACTGCATCCACAGTAAAATCCTCAAGGGGCAACTGGTTTATGTCCTGATAACTCTTATCAGTGACCACTTGCTGGTGACCAGCTCAGTAAATGCCATGGATGTGTCCACTGGTCGAGACACGATGTTGGTATATATGTTCTTGTTCTGTGTTAGACTGGTGAAGTACTATTCTTGCTGGGCAATTCCTCAGCTGCTACGGCCTCATATGGTGGAGGGGCCGGCTGAAACAGATATTTGTGATCGGCCTTTAGAATATTCCTGCATTCAATACTTTGGTTCAGTTGATAGTTCAAAGTGGACCTATATGTGCTTGTTTATGTTTATGTGCCTCTGTTAAGTCTTGTTGAGTCTAGGTAACAAGGGGCAACAGAACTTTACAGAGGAGCTGTAAGGCCAATGGGCTATTATCATATCTAGCATCCTATTATAGTATGAAGTGAAGCAGTGTTTTATTTTAAAGAGAGATGCATTGGGAAGGCACTGGGGAAGAGTTGACCCCTGTGATAGCAACATAATGATTTAAAATGTCCTTACCTCATCCAGCATTGGTGCAGAAGGCTGGGGATTGCTCATGGCCTCTGTATATGATGGAGGTGCTGATGGCTGAACGGCCAGTGGGGTAGTTACTGTTGGTGCATCATTTGCTGCTGCTGAAGCTGAGGCAGACGTGGCATTATAAGTTGGGTAAGGTGTGTTTTGAGCTCCTGCAATCACAGGGCCTCTGGTATTGCGACTACCAGTCAGGGATGTCAGCTGTGGTGAGGACTGAGTCTGAGCCTCTGTAGAAGTGAAAAACATCATAATGTGTTAGCTTTAAACGGGAATGGTTGAAATACATAAAAAAGAAAAAAATGAAGATGTCTGCAAAAATGTATACATACAGCTGAAATATTGAACACTAGAATCTGCAGAATTGTAAAGAAAGTTAACTTACCATCTGCTTCTCTAGACTTTTGCTTGGCACAACAGATCATGAGTGTCATGAGACCCACTCCAAGGAGGACAAGAATCACCCACCATGGGAATTCAACTGAAATCAGACATTAGACAGGTCATTTTGAAGAAATCCTCACTACAAATGAGATGCTGGAATAATCCATTGAGCAGGCAACCCCTCTCAATTCACATGAGAGTTGGTCATAACAGACTCTGTTGCTTAGTGATAGACTATGCATGACACATGAAAGGTAACTACCAATATTGATCATTAATTTATCCACAATGCCATATTTTCCCTTTTCCTATCAATTTAGTCATAATTATTTATGATTTACTTACAGCAATCCTGCTCATCAGTTCCATCATCACAATAGCGATGGTCATCACATTTTTGGGAAGCACTGAAGCACTGATCATCACATTGATATGGTGATGAACTTGGACATGCTTCAGAGGCTGCAAGAGAAAAATTCAACAGTTGAATTGTAGGTCTATAAACATGTAGTTAAAGCTGACCATTTACCTTTAAAGGCAGAACTTGGCATTCATAGAAATCATTGGTTTGAAAGCATTCAAAAGGCAAATAGCCTAGTATCACATGCCTCTAATGGATCATGTCTATTGGCCGGCATTCTATATGACTGCAATCCCCAAAAGGTCTTCTTGCCACAGCTGCATTCTTGGGCCTATTGGGTTGGTGATTATAGATACAGTATCAACATCACAGACGAAGGCAGCTCAAGCAAGTAGACACTCTGGGGATGCAATATGGATTAATGCATCAGCGGCCCTTGATGTGTTAAATGAATCTACATGTGATTTGCTTCTTGCCCTGTGGCCCTATGAACTTGCTTAACCATGTACCTATTACAACAAAGATCAAAGTATGAAGATGTACTGACGGTTATCACAAAATGCAAATTTAAATGTAGCTAACAGCTACTACGTTTTAAAACCTGCCAAATCTGGTGGCTGATTGTGGGTAATGGCTAGGGATCGCCCCTTACCATCGGTCCTTATGTAATCATTTACATAGGATTTAGTAAATCAATTGTAGCACTGGCAGTTAGATATGTAGTACTCATTAATGTTGGTCTGTAATGAAAGTATAGGGAGTGATATTTAGAGATTTCAAGACCATTTATCCAAAGAACTGCTACATTAGGCAGCTTTGAAATATCCTCTAGCTAAATCATGAAATGCCACCAGAATTATCAACATGGTCAATTCTAATACTTCAGCACATGACATCATAGGCAAACAGTAATGTCAAGCGAATACTTACGACAGTACCGATAGCGATTGATGCATTTGCCATTTGGACATTTCTTCTCCCCTGCATCACATTCACCAGCTGCAAACAAATAACAATATCATTATAGGGAGCTGAAAGGCAATGAAGATGAAGTCATTTCAAACCGAATAGGGGACCATGTATGGTTACATGTATGTGATTCAAGCCTGAACATTTAACATACATATATCACTGTGAATTCAGAGCACATTGCAACATCATCATAACTTAAAATCTTGGTGCCACTGTATAAACAAAACATAGGGTGAGCTTAGAAGTGCCTTATAAATAAAAGAGTTGTTCTAAGACTTACGGCATTTGCTTCCTATAGAAGTACAGCTGCCATCCTTGCATTTCTTCTGCCATAGACTGCATTCACCCGCTACAAAAAAAAAAAATACAGCATAGCTAATAGTGATTGGACCAAGTTTCCATATGAATGATCAGAAATCACCTCTATCATCTGTCAATCAGCATTAGACGTGATAAATATACTTACGGCATTTCTTATATTCAGACACACAGCTCTCATCGGGACACTTCTTCTCAAACGAAAAACATTCTCCAGCTACAAGAAAAATAGGACTGTATGAATACTACAGACCATGGAGCTCAGATATAAAGAACAAATAATGGATACCAGTACTTAGAAGAATGTAAAATCGAGCTTGTAATCTAAAATCCATTGTTGTAACCAAGCCGAGGTGTCTTGCAAAATATTTGTGTTAGCACTGATCTGATCATGCATCCCATTTAGAGTTCCTATTGGAATAATACAAGTAAAAAATATTGCCTCCTCTTCTAGCCTTAAATACAAGAAATCTCTTAAAATCCCTTTGCTGATTTATCAATGTAAATGATAAACTATAAAGATATAGCGATCACATATTTAATTGTAAATAAAACCCACTCACTTCTTATCCTGATATCTACACATAGAAATATTTGTTTTCACCTAAGGTCAATTCAATTTCAAATATGGGCCATTGTCATGTCGCTGCCCTAGTGCAGCTGGAACTACAATAAGTAACAACTTACCTAAGTGAGTGGTCATTTTTTAACAATGGGGTGGGGGTGGTGAGTTTGGGGAGGGGACAAAAAAATTTCAGACCCCTCTAAGGGGGGGGGGACAAAAATTTGCCCCTTTTGAGCGAAAAAGCCAGCATGCAACTATAGAATAAAAGGGGGGGCGGAAAAATTTCAGACCCCGCGGGGGGGGGGGGCGGGCAGAAAAACTTTCACCGCGCACGTGCGGAATTTCACCAACCCCCGTTGTTAAAAAATGACCACTCCCTAAATTGATCACAGTCCTGCACTTTAATAATATAACTATAGCTAATAAAGAGTGATCACATAACTGAAATCCTGGAAGCCATTACTACACCCTTTATGGAGATGATCAGTGAACATTGTTATTTCTTCTCCATAGGACCAGAGGAAAGGGTCGGCCTGTCTAAGATCAGTGCTAATGCAAATATTTAATCCTTTGACAAAGGGTTGCTCATGCAGTAGTGCGTCATGTCTTATGGTTGGCATAATGCACCATTGAGGTGTTGGCAAGTCTGTTTGCCAGCACCCCATTGTTACAACATGGAGGGTATCAATCTGACAGGTCTCCATAATGCATGAATGCAGTCCTGCACCAGCACCTCATTGTTACAACATGGAGGGTATCAATCTGACAGGGTCTCCATAATACATGAATGCAGTCCTGCACCAGCACCTCATTGTTACAACATGGAGGGTATCAATCTGACAGGTCTCCATAATGCATGAATGCAGTCCTGCACCAGCACCTCATTGTTACAACATGGAGGGTATCAATCTGACAGGTCTCCATAATGCATGAATGCAGTCCTGCACCAGCACCTCATTGTTACAACATGGAGGGTATCAATCTGACAGGTCTCCATAATGCATGAATGCAGTCCTGCACCAGCACCTCATTGTTACAACATGGAGGGTATCAATCTGACAGGTCTCCATAATGCATGAATGCAGTCCTGCACCAGCACCCCTTTGTTACAACATGGAGGGTATCAATCTGACATGGTCTCCATAATGCATGAATGCAGTCCTGCACCAGCACCTCATTGTTACAACATGGAGGGTATCAATCTGACAGGTCTCCATAATGCATGAATGCAGTCCTGCACCAGCACCTCATTGTTACAACATGGAGGGTATCAATCTGACAGGTCTCCATAATGCATGAATGCAGTCCTGCACCAGCACCTCATTGTTACAACATGGAGGGTATCAATCTGACAGGTCTCCATAATGCATGAATGCAGTCCTGCACCAGCACCTCATTGTTACAACATGGAGGGTATCAATCTGACAGGTCTCCATAATGCATGAATGCAGTCCTGCACCAGCACTTCATTGTTACAACATGGAGGGTATCAATCTGACAGGTCTCCATAATGCATGAATGCAGTCCTGCAAGTACACCTACCAGGACTAATTTATGCATCCTGCTGACCAATGGAATGATGCATTAATACAATATCAACATATTAAACTTCAAAAGTCAGGATCCGAAAGTGGCCTATTGATCAATTATAGACTGTATTCTAGTATCCGAAGGCGGTGGTTGGGTTTCAGCAATCTGACACTGTTATTGCTGTCTCTTTGAAAGTGTAAATTTCTTCAGTGAAATACAACAGACTGTGACAGTGTCTTTGTTATATTCCTATCTCACACTTACCACTCATATCTAGCTATAGATCTATATAATAGAGCACGTTCTCCCATAAAGACAACACATACTGTCTGATTTCTTTCATAAATTAGCATTTGCTACACAATCACACTGTGTATGGAGACTTACCCTTTTTGTCAATTAAAAAAACAACAACAAAAAACAACAACTACAACTTAAATCAAGACCAAAATTTAGTTTCCTTCCTACAATTTTATTATTACAATAACATGATTAGCATCCTTGTAAAATGTAGCATTCAACCAAGCATAGTATTGTACTTCATTTGTATACCTTTATATATCTAAGAGTAAGAATGACTGCATGAGTAAATATATTTGACTAATACATTTTTTTAGACAGCATAGACACTATATGTATACATGGGCCTACAATAAATACAATTAACCTTCCTATGCATAACATCTTATTAAATCTCTACACAGGTTTGGCTTTTGTGTTCAATAGACAAAGTGGCATACATTAATAACAAGGGTCCTGAATAATTGATCAAGATTTTCTGCAGTGTTGAATGAAAGGCAAGTAGTGAATCAGTAGCACTGTGTAGGTGAGGAGCTCCTTCTCAAAAGTGCATCTGTGTGTCTAGATACCACCCTATATTCCCCTGACCTGCCCCAGTTAAGCAATTGGGTTTCCATATAGTAGGGCGTTTCCTAAGTCCCTCTTAATATAAAAATACTGAATGATTATGATGTTTGATTGAATGATGACAAATGAAATGTGTGTAGATCTATTGTATCCTATCAAGTATAAGCTGGTCTTTACATATAAGCTGTCCAATGCAGACTTTGGATATCTCCTCTATATAAGGTAGCATCTCATGTCTTATTCCCTTATACATGTACAGGAACCTTTGTAATAATTAGGCCATCTAGTAATTCCCTTTGTAATTAATGTATTGACTAGCTGTGCATTTCAAGTTGAATCACTGCTAAATGCAGTGAACCAGGCAAGGTTCCATCATTACAAGTGATATCCATTATGGTAATATACAGCTACCGTAATCTCCCGCGTAGAAGACGCGCTGCGCGTATAAGACGCACCCCAAACTCAGCAAATGCATTTCTGTGTATAAGACGCACATTTTAAGGCTGAAATTTGTAAGATTAGTACATTTCTATAGTAAAATTACCCCTCGTATAAGACGCACCCCGAACTTCAGCAAATCCTATAAGACGCACAAGGCATTTGTTTGGCGTAGAGGACGCGTCTTATACGCGGGAGATTACGGTATGTAGATTAACTAACAAGTGAGGTGCATACAATGTGCTTTACCTAAGGGAGTAGTTCTATGAATCATTTGGTTGGTGTGATGGCTGTTGGGGAAAGCGGGAAGCTCTATAATTTGGACCAATGCCCTGTCCATTGAGGTTTTCGAAGAATAGCGGCAGGCCACTCGTTTGAAAACGATTAAGTGCAATGCAGCGTGTTACTGAAATAACTATTCACTTAAGACCTAATAAACTATTATCAGAACTCGTTTTCCTATCTCCTGAAGGCTCTGCACTTTCCTACAGGGAACAACATTCAACAAACGTATGAGAGAGGGTTAGTCCAAGTGCGCTCCTAACTATCCATTTTCGATAACCCTGCTGGTTCAGATCCCCTTTGAACCTATTTAACCCTCCCTCTCCCCTATAATAGCTGATAACATACATACTCTGTGAAATAAAATATTCAACTCAATGGGCATAGCAGATTAAATGATATGCCAGATAACACTGTATTTATATACATAATCTCATTGTAATCTTCCCTCACTCACAATAATATCAGAGGTTTTCCATCTATTTACACAGCTTAATCACGTTATGGAAACACGGCCGAATTATGTGCGTTCAATATACTTGATATATACTAATAATCATATTCAACATCATATAAATAAAGTGTGTAAGAACCTACAAGCAATATTTATGATACATGAGGGTAAAATTCTCATGTAATCTAGTAAAACAGCATTATTTCTAGGTATGTTAAAACCAAACAAAGAACCATGTTAAACACTTCAGTGCATTACACAACATCTATCATGCAAAAGCAGTATGGATTACTAGAAAATGCCTATGATAACACAGCCTATTTGTAATAATTATTACAATGTAAATGTGAAAATCTTTTGGTAATGCCATAGTTACATCCTGACAAATGCTATGAACTTTAATAGCCTACAAAACAATCAATTGAAAGCTAAAACCCCACACTCTTAATACCACAGGGATGCCACTCACTGATCCCCAAAAATTCGGAAATCCTGCTAATTTTCTCAATTTACATTAGGAAATACCTATAGAAATGAAAGACAAAAATTCGGAATTCCAAAAAACTTAGAAGATGTGGCATCCCTGTGCCAGTACTGCTAACCAATCACCTAATGATTGCTTGCAATATAATCAATCTTAAATATATACCCTTAATTTTACTCTTTTGTTTACTTATGAACTCTGGCTTCTGGTTAATATAATATATGGAGCCTGGAAATAACATACCGATAACAATTTGTCTTCCTTAGCGCATATTTACGGTAAATGGTATTCATAGCCCCTTAAATCTCCCCTCTTATGTCTGGTTCCCATATGCACAGACACAGACACATGTATTCATCTATCAACTTGATGTCTAAAGCAGTTTTCTCATGATGAAAATAACATTGGTCTCAACATAAATCACTTTTAAATATTGCATCCCAATATCTTTTGTCAGGGATAAGTTGGGGATATCCTCCTATCAAAATTATATAATACTGCTGGTATGTCTGATAAACTCAGATGATACAACACTAGATGGTTACTTATAAACTCCATACTTAAGTGAGTCTATTAATAGTGATAACTAGTATTAATGGAAATCAGGGCTAGTTCAATAAACTGGTATGAGTCTACATAACCAAAATATTATGTATGACTACCGGTAACTATAATCAATACAATACATAAATCAAATTCAATAACAAACTACCGGGGTATGAGACAATCTATATCTAGATCAGAATGGACGTGCTGAAATCAGTAAAACCTAATATAAACACTTTAAACTATAATCTCTGAAGAGTAAATATCTCAGGTGAACCAGTAACAAAATATTAAACTTTACACATGTATATTACAACTATCTCTCTCAGTGCTCTCACCAATGCCTACATTGTACCTTTGACCTGAACTGTAGAAAAACTATAGTTGTATATTTATCACAGGGAATATGTACACAGGCCCCCTGTGTTCTTCTAGGCAGTGGGGAGTAATCTAGTGTCAGTTATCTGGAATTTTAGCACCGTGTGTTAGAACTAAAACCAAAAAACCCCAAAGCGTAAATCTTTAACTAGATCCTGGCTACCCATGTCCCATATATCAATATGCATGTATAAATTTATCATATTCCTAGAAGTAAGCATAGAAAGCAACTAGGGGTTTCTCTAAGCTTGCTACAATAAACTATTAGATAATATTATTAGTATGGAACTCATCACTTTGGTGCAGATTCCAGAACACATACTACAATCCTGTGCGCAACCTTGGGGCCTTATTTTGGGTACAGAAGTTTGGAAGAGCCTAAATTAGGATCACACGCATTCACTCGCATATGCACTGATGCATACACTCATCATGCAATCAGTAGCAAATGTTAAACGTCCCTACAAATTTAATCATGTTGTAGTAAGAATCTATGGAAAGCAGACGCTGATAGGTTTGGTCTAGTATTGAACTGGGCCCTTTCAGTTAGCATAGAAACCATTCTTTGTTGGCACTTTCGTGCTCAAAAACCAAAATTTGACACAACGGGGCAGTAAAATATTGTATTGAAAGGATGCGGCGGACGGTGTACATTCATGGGATATATACATCAGATTCAAACCTCCTGAACACGGGGACAGTGACAAGTGAACGGTACAGGCACTTTGGTGATTAAGCACAACATATACATAGTTTATCTATCACATATTGGTATATAGACCGGAATAAAGCAAGGGGATGGCAGTACAGCCAAACTTGCAGAATATATGAACATTTACAAAAAGTCTATATATACCCGGTAGTCCTTTTACATGAGTGTAATAAGGCAATTCTGGTAGCCTTTTGTAACACATTAGATATCATACCCTACTTTTAGCAGGTCCTAATAACCATTAAGGACAATAATTATTTCAAATGCTTCTAGAGATATAGGTTGATCCATCCTTGTGTTCCCTCCATGTTAGACAGGTGAGGTGCTATTCTGGTTGGGAGGATGTGCAGCAGCAACAGATTCGTAAGGTGGGGGCGCCGGCTGAAATAAATGATTCAAGTATAACGAAACACACGTTAAACTAAGGGTAGCAATGAACATGTTATACTCAGGTCAAAAAGTATGTCCAGAACTTTATATCGTTTAAGCTATTAATTACGACGTTACAGTAAATTTTCTCGATTATTGTAAATTCTCTCTTATAAGTCGCATCCCTCATATAAGCCACCCCCTGAGTTTGTGGAAAATTCTAGAAATTTCAAAATGGTATACCTTTTTTTCTTATGAATGGATCTTCAAAATTCAAAAAGCTACGAGGTCATAGGGGCCCCCGGGACCCCCTTGTGATGCTGGAATAGTTGGGAGAATTTTGGGAATATGTTATATCTGACCCAACCCCCCACACTCTCTCCACCCTCCTGGGTTGGGTTCTGGTACTATCCGCGGCTTATACGAGAGCATTTCCGGTAGCAACATAATTCCTTGCCATTGAAAGAAAGGTGGCCTTGTGATGAAGAGAAAATTCCTTGATTTAGAATTTACTCTCCATAGTACCTCACTACAGAGCTTGGCTTATACTTTAAGAACTAACTGCATGTGCGAAGCTTATGCATTACCCTCAAAGCCTGGTGTGGCTTATATTCAACTGACAAAGCTGGCAGCAGGCAAACAGATACATTTTCAGTCATATCTAAGAAGCAAATCCCTTACCTCTTCTAGCATGGGTGCAGTAGGTGGGGGATTGTAGGCCGTGTCCATAGCGTCTGTATAAGATGGAGGTGCTGACGGCTCAGCCATCGGGGTGGTTACAGTTGGTTCTTCATTTCTTGGTGTTGCGGATGAGTTGGTTGTGGGATAATAAGCTGGAATTGGGGATCTTCGTGCTGCAATCGGGGATCTTTGAGCTGTAACTGGGGATCTTTGTACACCTGCAATCACAGGGCCTCGAGCATTGTGAACACCGGCGATAGCTGCTGGCCGGTTTCCTACCCGTTCCTCTGATGGAAAATATGTAAAGCATAGGGTTTCAAAATATTTTATATAAGGTAGCAAGTAATGTTAAAAATATATAGCGCAGTAACTCAATGTAATGCATCAAATATTCATATTGCCTAAAATCCAGAACTGTTTATTTGCTGAATAAAAATGAAAAAGGACCATAGCATGAGTACCATGAGGGCAGGCAGGGGATTGATTTAAGTACTGCTTTGCCTATTATTGACATGAATATGCCTAGGATGGTCTGTGGCTGCCATCTGTAATGGTAACCTCATAAGATTTCAGGTTTAGTGCTCAATTGCTGTCATGATGCAATACATTGGTGTATCATACCGACTTTAATGACTGTATAGGGGCTTCCCTAGCCCAACGTATGTCTTATCTTATCTCATCTACCCTCTCTCTGGGGGGTGGTGCACACATGTGCGGACATATTCCTTTGATCAAGTGATGTCTAATGTAGTTTTCTCATCGAGTATTATGACCTTCGCTGTCAGAATGGGGTCGTATCTACCCCTGCCTGTTCATAAACCATCGAAGCCTAGATTAAGATCAAGTATTTAACTATAACTTTAACATGCATAATATATAGGATTAATGATTAAGATCTCACTTCCTTTAAGTAATAGGAAACCTACCGTCTGCCTGGCGAGCCTTCCATCTAATACATATTATCACCCCCAATATGACAGCCACTGCGAGGACAATAAGAATGAGGTACCATTTGAATTTCGATGCTGAAATGAGAGGCACATACTTATATTGCCAACACCTTTGAAACATCAGCTGGAGAAAGTCACTGCATAATAGTTACTACAGCCTAGTCATTTATTTGAATTTCAGCCTCAGAGCCTTACCGTCAGAAATATGGAGATCCATAGGAGCTTTCAGTTATAACTACATAACTAAAGAGCTAATTGTATAAACGCTCCAGGATTTCCATAAAATGTATTGCTAGACTTGCTGCAAAAAAATGGCACTCAGATGCCTCTAGGTTCATGGGCTAATATTTTACCATCAAATCACACAAAGATAAGAAGCATAAGGCCTGATTTGATCCATTAATCCTTAAAAGAAAAACATATTTTGATCATTTGCGCAACATCAAATGACCTTTTTCCCACCTCTACCCGTTGTTGATAATTCTTTTTGAAATTAATAAACCAATATTACTTTACATGAGGTAAGAGGTAATCTGACGTTTTCCCTGTCCCGGGTTCCCTGTATATGTTACATGATAGAAGAGACCAATATAAATTATAAGGGATTATGACACATTTTAAATTACCATCGCTGGTTTGTTATTATCTATTGCACTAAGCATAAGATTAAATGATTGACCATAAACTTACGGCAATTCATCTCATCACTTCCATCATCACAATCTCTATTATCGTCACATCTTTCAGAGTCATAATAACACCGGTAACCACAGCGATTTGGTTTGTAACTTGGACACGAGTCAGAGGCTGAAACATAAAAATAAGATGGACGTTTATAGGACGGCCCATTTGATAAATCAAATATGGGAGATCATGATATTTCTATATATAAGTACATTGCATTTCTATTTGCAAGTGAAAACTAGAGACAGTTTGGTGGTGGCAAGGAGCAAGAGCTGTGGTTTCCTCTGGTGTCATAATCCAAAAGTACAAGAAGCAAGTGTTGTGGTGCCCCCTGGTGTCAGCTGATCACAACAGTGAAATGGAGGGTGTGAGACATCATGACCGACTGCTTAGCCAATCACAACACACTGGTCCAGTTAGGGGAACACCCCAAAACAACCCCCCTGTAAGGCCCAGATTTGACTAAAAATATTCATGGGTGATATTATGGCATTCTTCACTAAGCCACTGACACAGTTTAGAGTGCCAGCACGTATAGAATTCAATAGATCTCCCATAAAAATATATCATTTCCATGAAGTAATTTTATTTTTCAATTGCAACCATAAAATCTAGGAGAATTTAAGGCCTTATGTCTCCCAACCCTCGACTCTCAGAAAATGTACATTTGAACGGTGTAATACCTAGGAAAAGTGAGACAGGCCCTTCTTTCCATTGAGACCAGTTTTCTGCATTAACAATCATAAACTGATATACAAAGCCTTAATATAAACACTGCATAATAGATAAACTGTGACATTTGAGGTATAATATGGCAAGAAAATTTTATACTTACGACAGTAGTGACCATATTTAATGCATTTACCGCCAGGGCACTTCTTTTCTTGTGAACGACATTCGCCAGCTGGAATTGAATTATAATACTTGTCACTGGTTGTCATTACAATGAGCTGAAATAATAGGTCCAATACACTGCTGTTGCGCCTATAAAGACACCCTATAATACATATGCTGTAAACCCTCGCGTAGGACGCACCTCACGTATAGGACGCACCCTCACTTTGTAAACTTGTTTAAAAAATTAAAAGTGACCTAACTCTTTTTCTAGTGAATGGATTTTCAAAATTCAAAAACCAATGTACAGGTATAACCCCGATGTGCCTACCAACACCATGTTTGCCTTCTGGGAAACATAGGGGAGGTTGTTTTTTTTTTTTGGGGGGGGGACCCCTCCCCCATCTTCCATTAGCCCTCTAGGCTCTGAATGGATATATTAGCCACGTCTTATACGCTAGGATTTACGATAGTCTCAAACGATGAGGCTACCGGTAAGTAAGCTTTAGTAAATTATTTTTTTCTGAAATTCCAAAGGAAAATCCTTAACTGACATACCAGTATATATACATCAAACAAAGTCCAGCATGGGGTTTGTTTATAAGAGTAACCTCTGGGTCTGCCTTATATGTGAGGTGTTTAAAATTTAGAAACCAAAAGTGCCAATGCTTCCAAAATCAACCCCCATGTGTGCCTTATGGGGTTCGAATTGCGTCTTATATACGAGGTAATGAGATGGTAATTGAAGGTTGATAAGTATTCCTAAAACGACTTCCTAAACTTCCACGTATTTCCCAATAAATGAGAAACAAAGAGAGAATAATTTAACACTCTTTGCCAAGGCTAATTCATTTTTGACTATAAGGGACTAATTCGATAAATACAAATTTACAATTAACTTACGGCATCTGCTTGAATAGGAAACACAACTGCCATCTTTACATTTCTTCTGCCATGTGCTGCATTCTCCAGCTACAAAAGAAAACAATTGGTAAAATACACATTTTTTCTTCTCCAGTATTTAAATCAGTAATGCCATATGATTTTTATTGACTCTGATTATGGATATCAAAAAGTTATACTTACGGCAACGTTCCCAACTTCTGACACAGCTCTTGTCTTGACACATCTTCTCATAGAGCTCACACTCCCCAGCTAGAAACAAATTATTAAGTACTCCACATATAAAAAAATATAATTCAAACACATGTCAAAATTAACATAAAACTATCTACTAAAATAAAAAACACAGGCCACTACAACTACCACCAGACGTCCAAAATCAAGCTTCCCTCTATGATATTGATTCATACAAAATGGCGCTTTGCGTTAATCGATTGGTAGTGAGGCGCATACTGATAATATACCAGTAGACATACCCCAGTTGTCATAAAAGTGAATAGGATGGGCCTTGATATATTGAAAGGCTTCAGATATTAAACTACGGACCTGCATTTGGTGATCTCTTACAATCTTCACTCCAGAGAAATCTAGCAATATTTTATCCAAAACTCCCTGGCTGTTAGGAAAAATAGATTAAACCGGTCTTGGATGAAAAGTGGCATAACCGTGTGCCTTCCTCATTATACCGTCACTATGGTGGTACATGCCATACCTAGCATACAGTAGAATTCTGTCGGTTTTGACATCCAGTTGTCAATGAGTTTTAAGTGGACATCAAGAGAAATATGCACAGACACAACAGAAGTTGACCTTTTAAGGCATGCATAGAATAGCGTATGTAAAATTCCTACTCACGACATCTTTCTGTACTGACACAAGAGCCATCCTTACACATCCTGTACCCAAACTGACAGGTACCTGGAAAAATGATGAAAATTCCCTTTAGTTAATCATTGTCTGTTTTTAAAAGAATAACTTAAACAACTAGCAGTAGGCTTAGATAAATAGTGGCTGTAGTCTTATACCGACCTAGCGGGATACATTATTGACCAATGAGAAAATTCTTTTAAGGGTGCATTACATAACACCTGGTACCCATCATGCTGGCTGTTATCAGTCCTTATCTCGCAAGGTACCAGTTCAAGCAGGGATCAGCCCACTAAGGATCCCGGTAACCGGGAATGAGGCACCAGATGACACCAGCAGGAGGGTGCCTCATCAAGGGCATATTTTTTACAACTTGCGAGCACACATTACTACCCCTGGCGACCTTGCCAGGTTGTGGTAGATTCAGTATACCTTGACCAACAAAACCATGGAGTTGGGGGGGGGGGAGTCGTACCTAAAGATATTGCACAATACTATACTCTACATACAAATTTCAATTTAAACCTGAGCAACGTGTAACACAATACATACAGTACATAGTCAAAATGTCATGATGGAGTATTTTTTATCAAATATCATAATCAAACAAACAACTGTTGCAATTATTATTTTTTCTTTTCTTTGTAATATTAAATTGAAAAAGATTGTTGTTTGAATGTCGAACGAATAGGCATAGCTCTTTGGTGAATGACTGCAGCCCTGCCAGTGTCTGGGAAGCTTTCAAAACTGATCTTACAGAAATTATACTCTGCCTGCTAGGCAACTTGCCTGAGCTACATTCATACAATCTGGGGTAATCCAATTTCAATATCAAAATAACATGGAAAACAAGAAAAATGTGGCAAGGACCATGGATAGGAGTTGCCACTCCTATCCCTCCTGCACAACTTGCCACTCTGCGGCTGATGTGTGACGTCACGGCCGACGTATGACATCACAAATTGTGTCACAAGGTGACCGTGACGTCACTGACAAACCTAAACATAATGAAGTTGCTATGGTCGCTGCGCTCCCGGCCGCTAAGCGGCAAACAACAAAAAAAATGGTACCAGGCATAACCATTCTCTACTTCCCTTGTAAAGTATAGACCTTATTTGCTGAGGGACAGACCCTAGAGTGTCATTACAGAAAGGCTTACTTGTTTGTGGCGCTGTCGTTGTTGTTGATCGTGATGTAGGTGTAGTGGGGATCTCCATTGTTGTGGTGGTGGGCAGCTTATATGTGACAGGTTCAAATCCTACATGGATACAATTATCAGTAACTTTAGGAATTAATTTACTAACATTATGTGGGCATAATCTTGAAATTGATTCAACATACTATAGGAAACTGTAGTAGCTGTCTGGAAAGGCAAGAATAAAGCAAGACTTCTAAGACAGCTAGAGAAGACCTTTGGTAATGATACCTTTCCAACTAGACAGTATCGCACAAAAACCTTAGATAACCAAGCCTATAATACCATTTTCGAAATTTCAAATACTGGTTTACTTGAAGATAGATAAATAAATAGAATAGCCAGTAGTCTACGTGCATTCCTAAAAATAGATATTTGGCGTGTTCTGTTTTACTTGCTACAGATTTTACTCTGGAGGCAAAACTACATACCGTTTACAAAGTTGATGTATATAATATAGATTTTTATAACATACCTTCACAGTTGTCCTCATCTTCCCCTCTGGGGCAGTGTTTTATTTGATCACACCGGTCTAACATAGGGATGCACCATTTAGATTTAACACAGTAATAACCAGCATAGCCATTTATACTGCACTCTTCTCCTATAAAGACAATAAGGACGGTACAGTAAATGTCAAGTGTAATAAGTATGTTAATACTTAACCCATTTTAATGGAAAACCGACACCTGACCTTCAAATATAAGAATCAATTGTATAATCTTTCAAAACGTTTCCTATACATCAGCAATAGAAAATAAAAGTTAACCAAGGACAGAGACCTACTCAAAATACTGTGTACATGTATTACACAGGTCCAGCGCTAGGGTTAGGTTTTGAAACCTATTCTAACATTTTGCCTGTTCTGTACAAGTGCTGTAGATAAAGGGGTGTCTATACAAAATGCATAATTATGCTTGGTCATTTTCCATATTCTTTAAAAGGAAATTGGAAGTGATAAATAGGACATCAGAATAGTATAAATTTACCTTGTTCAGCACTGTCTCTTCGGGCGAAGAGGCCATAGACATAAGTGAGATAGCCAGAGTCTATTGGTTTCCTCATACGAACATAGAGGTCAACGGGTGAAGTAAAACCTTCTCGGCCGTGCATAATGGCTGTAGACCCCTCATCAGTATCAAAGTAAAGTAATGCTGGTGCCGCAGAGCTAGTGCCATTACGCACTGCTAGAATACCTGCAAATTTTAAAAGAAATAATTTGTTTCCATCATTTAAATAGAGACGGCATGATGCTTAAAAGGTTTCATACAAATATGTTGATCTACCCATTAAGGGTGCATCCGAGTATCTCGCTGACTCTGAATAGACCTGTCACGTAAATCGCAAGTGCTCCCCCAATATATTAGGGAAATTATTCCCGAGAGGTGGGTCATGACTAGCTGGATTGTTGTTCACACATATAAGTGCTCCCCCTTGGCTCAGGCATTTTACTATACATAGAACTCTGCAGAACACTTATTAATGCATCGTGCTGTTCCTCAGGCAGTGTATCAACCCAGAAGGGTCTGCAATAATAATTTCCCCTAATACGACTGCCCTTTATGAGTAGATTATATAAATACATGTATAAGGCATAGCTGAATCATTGATTAGTTTAACGTCTCAGCACACATATATATATATATATTGTAGACCTTACGTGACTTTCTCAATTTTGCTTAAATGTTCAATCCTTGACAGGTATTTAAATGCTGCGTGCATATCAGAGGCTTATCAAGCTTATAAATGAGTTCTTACCGAAGTCATTGCACCTTATACATGATATCACATCCATAACTTATGCCAAAAGATATGTTCTAATCCAAGGAGAACTTCAGTCAAGTAAGAGTGTGTCTTAAATGAGTTGTTCGTTACTGGGTTTTACGGTGGTTTAACAGTTTAATGCTACCTGCATCCTACATAAATCATGAGATAAAAGATGTCAATAGGCAATAGGATACAATACAATACTGATATAGTAAAGCATACAGTGATGATTCATGTCAAGTCATCTCTGTATGTATTGTTACATTGACCTTCTAACTCTCACGTCTATTTCCATATGGTATCATGCAGAGATAAATTAAAGATCATACCATGAAGTTCATGCGTATAGGTGAAACGCACAAAGGCATTGGCATCTTGCGCTTCGTACGGCTTCTTCAGTAACCATATACAGTCAAGCATCCTGTTTGATAATATGATAAAATTCAAAAGAGTTCTTTACTTGTCCCATCTCTATTTATTCATAATACATGTGGCGCTTAAGATACGAAATAAGTATATTGAAGAAAGCGAACTGGCCTGATACAAATGGCATGCTACAAGCATTGGCCTCGGCAGTCAAGGATTTGGTACATGCATATTGGACCCAGTTACAATTTCTTTGCGAAAAAAAAGAAGTCACATGAAATATTAATTGAACAATACGCATTACAGCGTGTCAGATTGTGACATAGCAAACTTAATATAAAAAAACAATGTTTACTTGAATTTAACTTGCCTGGTTTTGTGTAACATAACCATTTAGAGTATTTCTGAGAAAAAAAAACTAAGTGAATGGTGATTGGAGGTGGGGTGGGGGTATACACGATTCTAATCAATTTTAACTTACGATGACAATCTTCTCTTAGGGGTGAGTTTGATCTCTCCACCTTTCCAGGAAGACAGTGAAGCTTTTCCACATTGCTCAACTGAAAAACAAGTATATCAATATTGAATACATCTGTTTTGTGTGTCCACATGTCCACAATGACTTATGGAGATATTATAAAATAACTATGGTGATGAATGAAGGTATACGCTACATAGTTTGACATATCTAGAGTACTGGTCGGTACGTAGGTATAAGGATGAAACCAGTTTTTAAATATAATGTTCATTCTATACCAAGAAGTTGTTAAATTATTCGTATTTTCACATAATCTTAGCCTTTTTTTGCTGGGGATGAGGCACCCATCTTTATTATTTAAAAAAAAAAATAAAATGAAGGGGAAAGATACTGAAAAATGCGACCCTTTTTTAAAGGCTCGGGCGCTGTCCACAAAAGGATCGAGGGATTAACTGAGGAGGTAAAAGAAAACTCCAGAACATTACCTGATGTCTCATCTGCCTCCATCAAATTTTGATTAACTGCAATCAACATTTGGCAGAAAACATTAATTAATTTACCAATAGATGACCAACACACAAACAAAACACAATGTATAAACACATTATCAAACAAATGAATATCAAACTTTTCAACTGAATTTCAGTATCATTTTATGAGTAAGTTCACCATTGCAAAGTATTCGTTGATGTACAACTAAAGGGGTCCATTTGTGCCACCATTCCTGAGTTTCCGCAGGCCACTGTTACTCAAAACTGTTAAAAGAGTATTGTCATTGACACGTTTCAGATTACATTATGTAAATCAATGATCGAATAAGAGTAGAAATCGCGACCATTTTTTTTATATTGACTTTTACATACATGAAGGATACGCGATCTATGATGACCAATAAAAAAAACTTTGTGGATATATTATAAGAAAATAATTATAACCCTCTAAAGAACGCAGTGCCTAAATACACTTTGGTAGCATGCCTACACTACAGGATAGATACACTCCAAGTGCATGATACACCGATGCAGCATCTTAAAATTCCTGGAGTGGTTGCATTAGTACATCATGATGAAAAAAATACATTAAAATCCCAAGTTTAGTTAAGGCAGTAACACTAAATAGGGCGGAGTTAGGAGCCTTGCAGCCATTGGTAGCACTCACTATCTCTGTCAGCACCACCAGGGTCATAGGTCACATACCAGACAGGATCAGTTACTCAGTTTGAAATTGTGAACCAAAACAAAGAACTGTTATCTCCTATATACCACTGATGCACCAATGACACATTTTATAATTTACACTACCGTAATCTCCCGCGTATAAGACGCGTCCTCTACGCCAAACAAAATGCTGGGGAGTCTTATAGGATGTATTGAAATTGGGGGTGCGTCTTATACGAGGGGTAATTTTACTATAGAAATGTATTGAATTTACAAATTTGAGCCTTAAAATGTGCGTCTTATACGCGAAAATGCATTTGCTAAGTTTTGGGTGCGTCTTCTACGCGCAGCGCGTCTTCTACGCGGGAGATTACGGTATTCATTTTATGTTAGTACACCTATTTAGATGTGTGAATATGACACATTGACTATTCTTCATTAAAGAATAGACAGCTGATTTCTAAACTGTTATGCCAAGTCTCAGACACCCACATGGTGTGGTGGATGTCTGGTTTATTGTACACAGACATCTGTTGTTGTCAGTGACTAACCAATCAGGGAACACTACCCTGGTTTTGCCTGTCATTCAACTGTACAAACGGTTTTCTGTGTAGTGATATTTGAATTTAGATTTGATTTTACTGGAATATGACAGGATAATTTAAAACCAATTTTATATGGGCTCATTGATATTAGGTTCATTCATAAATGTGTGCTTTTAAAAAGGTGGGGGTTGGTAACTTCATAGCAATCCTTGGATACATTGCTGACCTGTGTACATCAGCTGGCAGAGATGGCATTTAAAAGGGGGGTGTGGCATGCTGTTCATATAGGGCAGGCTGGTGTTTAAGACATAATGTGGCCTGTACAGGGTTAAATACCACTTAAGGCATATCTCTTATCTAACTTACCTGTGCTGTAGGCATGTACCTTTAGCTTGACCCCTGAGTGTGAAGGGTACACCTTCTGATAGGGTACGCTCATTGTGATGGACAATGTTTTTCCCTTGTGTATAAAAGCCGGTCGTGACCAGACTCCATCCTCCAACTGTGCCTGAGCTAGAACCTCATCATCATCGGATGGACCGCTTTGAATCTGTGAGTGTAAATATAAGGTTGATTCAGTGAGTAAATTGAAGGCTTGAAATGATGGGCATTTCTCAGTTGCAATGTGGAAGAATGTTAATAACATGTAGATTATATGCCCAAGGCTACAACCAGAATTGTGAGGAGGCAAGTTAAAAGGACCGTCCGAGGGGTATTAGTACCAATTCTGGCCACCAGGGGGACACCACTATGGCCTAAAAGGGGGAAAATATACCAAAAATAGTTATATACTACTTTTTTATGTAGATTACAATTGTCCAAAGAGAAATGTCATTTTTAAGGAAAACCTTCCAAATTTTGAATGTAAATAGAATGTTTTTGGGTATTTGGGGGCAGAAATCAGTGCTTTTGTTGATATTGGTTGCCATGGATATGGCTTGAAAAGATGGTAAAAATCTGATAATCAGATCAAATATTATGAGAAAAAGAATGTGAAGAATATGACAATTTCCCTAATTTTCAGAATTATGCCTAATTATACATATCATCTGCTATATCTTGTGAAATATACAAGGTAGACCTTATTTGGGATTAGGATAGGCCGGTAACCATCTAAGTTAATAGAGCCATAACTCTAAAACTAGCAGACATATTTTCTCACGTTATATATCATTGGAAAGGTCATGGCCTGAATTTAAAAATTGACTTTTCCCCTGGGGGACCCTTTTTGCTTGGCTATACACAGATATGACAGCATTAGGTTTAAAGGGTCAGGAACCTCAGAGAAGATGTAAGGACTTTCAAAGCTAGATATTCACAATTACACAATGAATAAAAATTTAAGGAAAATTCGTGTAAAATTTCCAAATGAGGGTGATCTCAGTTGTTGGTTATTCTCTTATAGAATAAATTGCACCGATTCAAAACCCCATGTGCGGCTTATAATATAAAAGAGATGAAAGAATTTATGGTACTTACTTTTAGGGATGCAATGGAAGGAAGGTCCACATCCAAAAACAAAACATTAAAGCCACAGCCGGTTGATAAACACTTCAGGGAAACCTTGAAATCCTGAGTGCAGCAGACGGGAAAGCTTGGTGAGGCTAGTATGAGTTTATCTCCTAATTGTAATGTCTTGGTCTCGGTCATAGTATAACCTGGAAGATGAAAAGTGTTTTAAAGTGAAAAACAGTAAAAAGGAAGAGTATTTGCATATGCAATTTAAGTAGCAGTCTGCCTAAACTAAAAAGTCCATTATAGGGTCTATCTTAGGATAGGTGAGTAACTTTTCATCAGGCCTAAAAAATAATTCTTGTGTTCAGGTAACATAGCCAAAAAATTAGGGTAGGTAGGTCGGATTTTTTTTCTTCACTTTTTTGGGGTAATTGAAGGGTTATAATTAAGAGAAAATTTGCCAAACAGGTTTCGGATTGTTAACAAGCGTTATAGGAGTTTCTATTGGTTAATATTGAATGCTACTTGTATTCCTGACATCATGAGCTTTAATTTAATACCAAATATGCCTATATTCGGAAAATATGGCAAAGAATGTGGCAAGGACCACGGATAGGATTTGCCACTCCGTCGCTAGCCACTGAGGCAGCATGACGTCACCAATGATGTCATAGGTGACAGGGAGAAAACCGAAAACATTATTGCAACTCCAAAAAATCTTTAAAAAAAAATTCGAAAAGAGATAGGGTCGGCCCCAAAAAATAGGGTCGGTCGGGATACCTGAACACAACCTTTTTTTTTTTTAGGCCTCATTAATGAATAGAAGTTCTGAAAATCTAAATTCAAGGTTACAGTATAGTGCTACATATATTCATGATAAAACTAAAAATTGAAAATCAAGTAAACTTATAGTCTACCGTAATTTCCCACGTATAAGCCCAAAATCCTCAGGTAAGAGGCCCGACCTCAGTATTTTTCCTGATTTTTAATTTTTTAAGATTCTTTTCCAAAATTGTCATTTGATATGTATGCATGTATTTTCCAATCATTTTCTCATATTCCATGCAGAAAATGAACATTTCTAACACCTACAAGTGAAATCCAAGCAAAGAAAGACTGTATATGAAGCCTTGGACACCAAAAGATAATAGAAAGAAACATCCTCCCTACCACATCAACTTTTTGGCCCATTTGACCGGAAAAACAACTTTTTTTTACATTTAAAGGCACATTTTGCATATATAAGACACACACTGAGCTGAAGAAAAACCTATAAGGCGCACCTGGCGGCCGACTTTTGAAGGTTCAGTACCGGTACTGTTCTATAGTAAAAATATCTGACCTATATGACGCACCCAGACTTTGGGATGATGCTATAAGGAGCAGGGAGTCTCTGATTCATGGGATTGGTACCGTACCTGTTACCTATAATACCGTAATCTCCCGCGTAGAAGACGCGCTGCGCGCATAAGACGCACCCCAAACTTAGCACATGCATTTTCGCGTATAAGACGCACATTTTACTGCTGAAATTTGTAAGATTAGTACATTTCTATAGAAAAAATACCCCCCGTATAAGACGCACCCCCAACTTGAAGAGATCCTATAAGACCCCCCAGCATTTTGTTTGGCGTAGAGGACGCATCTTCTACGTGGGAGATTACGGTAAGTACCTTATATGCAGGAGATTATGGTAGTACCTGGTAATATTTCTATATATTTGGTCTATCCTAGCATGCTGTACATGCTTTTATTTTCATATTAAGACAGTAATTTATACATACCACTAGAGATGTGCCATTGTAAGGTAATATAAAGTATAGATCCTATACAGGATACCAAATGAGCCATTTTGACCTGAAAATAGAAAAGTGAAACAGGTTGGTCCATGATGTACCTAAATGAAAGATTACCAGTATCGATGAACATACGGTATTACCCTTATAATAAGCCCCATATAGGCCTAAAGCGGGTATCCACTAATCTTACTGTGGACATGGACATTTCTTAAAATCACCAGCATACCCGGGCCAGCATATCAAGAGCCTGTGACCAGACTCTGTGGGCCGGGCAGCTAGTGCAGTTGGAGGTGTGGGTATGGTCCACTAAATTTGACATACCCCGGTAGTGACATGGCCATTTCTTAAAATCGACATATGACATGAGCCTTAGTGATATGACATAGGTACTTTCTTAAATTTGACATGGGACATGATGGGTTCTTAAAGGTGACATGGGACATGGATGATCGGGGACCCGCATCCACAGGTACGTGAATGAAGGGGCTGCTATGAGTGCGGACCATGTCCTAGAAAACTGTGACTGGTTTTGGAGGTGTGTGCAGGGATAGGTCTCAGTGATTAGCTTTAAAAATTGAGAATTAGTCAATGAATAGTATGCCAGATACCGTAATCTCCCGCGTAGAAGGCGCGTCTTCTACGCCAAACAAAATGCTGCTGGGTCTTATACGCGGGAGGGTAATTGCCTTGAGCTGGGGGTGTGCCTTATACGTGGGTTTTTCCAACATCTCATTTGGGAAAATGCGCCGATGACAGCTTGAACTCATATAGCCAGCACCGCGGCAGACCGGTCGGTGTAGATTTGCTCGGCGGGGAAGACGCCGACCGTGTGCCGATGACAGCTTGAACTCATATAGCCAGCACCGCGGCAGACCGGTCGCTGTAGATTTGCTCGGCGGGGAAGACGCCGACCGTGTGCCGATGACAGCTTGAACTCATAGCGCCTGCACCGCGGCAGACCGGTCGGTGTACAGGCGCTCAGCGGGTTTGACGCCGACCGTGTGCCGCTGACAGCTTGAACTCATAAAGCCAGCACCGTGGCAGACCGGTCGGTGTAGATTTGCTCGGCGGGTTTGACGCCGACCGTGTGCCGATGACAGCTTGAACTCATATAGCCAGCACCGTGGCAGACCGGTCGCTGTAGATTTGCTCGGCGGGGAAGACGCCGACCGTGTGCCGATGACAGCTTGAACTCATAGCGCCTGCACCGTGGCAGACCGGTCGGTGTACAGGCGCTCAGCGGGTTTGACGCCGACCGTGTGCCGATGACAGCTTGAACTCATAGAGCCTGCACCGCAGCAGACCGGTCACTGTAGAATAGGGGGTGGGGAGGGGGGGGTGCCTTCTACGCGAAACAGCCCCCCTGTGAGTTGGGGGGGTGCCTTATACGCAGGTTTTTCCGGAAATCGATCCAGAAGAGGTACGTGCGCCTTCTACTTGAAAAGGCCTTCTCTGAGTTGGGGGGGCTCCTTCTACGCGAGCTGCGCCTTCTACGCGGGAGATTACGGTACTTTATATGTAAAGAAGACAAGATTTCCTTTGATTTAGTGTATCAATTTTGTATGTACTCTAATCAGTTAATTAATTACCAACTTAATTAGGTCAATGTTTAATTAATCTCTCATTTATTACATGATAAAACAAAAAAAAAACATATAGAACAACAAGTACATAGTCTTAACCTCATCTCTGCAAAATTTGAAGGAAATCTATCGATGAGCACATAGGTTTTTAGGATCAGCCAACTTTGATGATCAATTAATCTTAGCTAATTTTGATGGGTTTTCTCAACTTTTTATTTTCATAAATCCATATCTCGGACCCTATTGGTCATATCAGCTTCATTTAAACTGCATTGTATCCATAAAGTCTTTGGCTTTTGGGAAATATATAGTTTTCTATGATATATCTCCTTTCAAATTCTGGTAAAAATGCAGCTATAGGTCACAGGCAATCCCTCTTTGTCGAGTTTAATTTCAAGACGAAAATTTGCCCGGGAAATTTGCCCAACCTTGTCTCACAAAATCCTCAATAACTCTTCCAAAAATGCTCCTAAAAATACAATTCAAAAAGCATGTTGTTTCTCACATACCGGTATTTGCAGAAAGGACTGTGCTAAAAAACAAGAGATCTCATGTATTTAAACTTTTTTAGTCACATACCTACCATCCACACCCCCGGAGATGGCCCTGATAACAGTGAAAAACAAATCCTGGCATGCATTCATTTTTTCAGTCACAGACTCAGAGATGCCAACAGTCCTGGAATGTCCGGGACAGTGCCAGAAATTGGCTTTTTTTCTTAGAGTCCCGCCCGGAAGGGTGTGTGTCCCGGAAAGAGCAGATCAAGAGCTTCAAAATGACATATTATGTTAAATTCCATCCAGTGGATATATTTCTATCAAGGTTTAAAGGAGGCATAGAGTGAATTCCATAATACAGCTAAACACTCCCTATATCTGTCATAGTGCTAAACACCTTGTACTACAAATTCGATTCTGAGGGTTCTATTGGAGAGAATTGCACCAAATTTACACCAAAAATTGGCAAAATGCTGCTGATAGTACACCAAAATGCGTTTTCTGGATTGAGGTATTGAAATGCATCAGAATGCACCATTTGATGTGTAAATTACAAAATTTTCTTGGGGGGCATGCCCCCATACCCCCCTAGATAGGCTAGATTTGTCGCGGCGCTGCGCTTGCGAAATTACGGCGCTGTACTTGCAACTCCGTGCAGATAGGCACCAGGGTTAGTGCAACTGTCCCTGAAGCCAATGATCAGACGTTGGCATCTCTGCAGACTGACAGAGGAGAGAGCGACCCAGAGCGACTCCCCAACCCCTCTGGCTGCCGGCACTGCCTCTACTAGTCTATGCCTCTCCCACCCCTACCCGGGCTTCCCTAGCCCAAAAGGGTCTATGTCTCCTCTTTTTTATCCCCTCAGATGCAGTGGCGGATCCAGGATTTGGAGTAGGGGGGGCGCAGATTTTGGCCATGGAATCTGCAGGGGTGGATCCAGGAGTTTGTAAAGGGGGGGCAAGATATGGTGGTGAGGCTTAATGTAGGGGATGGCACAGCGCATATTGTCACAAGCCCAGTGCAGCGATATACCTAGGGGGGTTTGGAGGCATGCCCCCCAAGAAAATTTTGAAATCTAGACCTTACTCAATAGGCTAGTTTAGTCTTATAAATCAACATATTTTGAAAGAAATATACCGTATTCTCCCGCGTAGAAGACGCGCTGCGCGTATAGGACGCACCCCAAACTCAGCAGAGGCATTTCCATGTATAAGATGCACCTCTTAGGGCTCAATTTTGTAAATCCAGTACTGTTCTATAGTAAAATTACCCCTCATATAAGACGCACCCCCAACTTTAAAAAATCCTATAAGACGCACCAGCATTTTGTTTGGCGTAGAGGACGCGTCTAATACACGGGAGTTTACGGTAAGAATAATCATCATGAAAAATGTCTCTGCATCACCAAATAGGCCATCCTATATATCACTGGATGGTAGCTGCCTCATCCCTAATCCCCCCATTCCTCCACACTTGGTCTCATCCAGGTCATCTCCAGTCCAAAAATTAATTCTTCCTCTCTCAGCCTTATCTGTCCTGATCTCATCCCAATCCAACCATTCCTCCAACCTCAGTCTTATCCTGACCTCACCCCAGTCCAACCATTCCTCCAACCGCAGTCTTATCCTGACCTAATCTCAGTCCAAACATTGCTCCTACCTGAGTCCTATCCTGCCTTTACCCCAGATGCCATCATATTCTGAATATATATATGCCCTTAGGGGATTATAGCCTAATTGGTAGAGCTATGCAAAGGGGCCAACCCCGGAAGGTAAACCTAAATGCCCCCCCCCCCTTCCTCCTGGGCTCATCAATATTTTAGATCCAATACCATCAGAATTCCTCAGTAAAGTAACCCTAAATGGACCCGTCCCCCTCCCCTTGGGCCCCTGTCAGTGCTATCAGCAACCTGCACACATGCTACATATGTAATTCTTTCCCTCTTTCTTTTCTCTTTTTTCTTCTCCTCTGCTCTTCTTTTTATTGGGAAGGGTGAGGGGGTCATTTTGGACCTGTCACCCTACACTCTCTAGCACAGTGCCACCAGTAACTGCCACAAAGGTATCTCAAAATGCACCCCCTCCCTGCACAGCGTAGTGCAGTGTCATCAGGAACTCCCTGGAAGGTATACTAAACAGGACAATTTAGGAAGCTAGGAGACTGGCAGTAGGACACAGGTAGTAGGGAGTAATATGCAGGATGAAACATATTCAGCATAATAGGGGATCCCCCTGTGGAGTGGGGACCTTCATGAGAGGGCATGATGGAGCAGAATAGCATCATTCAGAAAGTTCTGAATTCCAGAAAAATGTTTGACTGGGCCAAAAAGCTTCTACCCATGCTTCACCTATCCTTCCTGTCTCTTCACCTGTCTATCCCTCTCAAAACCTCTCCTTCCAACTCTACCTTTCATGCTTATTCTCTACCTGTCCATCCATCTACCTATCCCTCTCAATGCCACTCCATTTGCTGCCAATGCCTCTGCCAAGCACTGCCCTGCCTACCTCACCCCTCTTCTTCTACCTACCCCCTGCCAATCTTTCTCCTATCTTCTCCCTACAGATCCCTTTCCCTGGGCTACCTATCCCTCATTTACATGTCCCTTGTAGCTACCCATCCCACCCATTCCTATCCCCTGCAAAGTGGGATGGCACAGTGGGGAGAGAGAGGCACAGGCAGTTCAGTGTTCTGAAAAAAAATTGAAATTTTCAATGTACATTCTGCTGACTTGTAGGGATGACTTCATAACTTTGGTTCTAGTAGGAATATTTGAAAAATTCCTTCGCCATTCACCCCCATTGGAAAGCTTAGGAAGTGGGTAGGCACTTACCTACCCCCAGTGCATGGTTCTGCTGCAGTGGAGGTGTGAAACTGTGATAAAGCTGAAACTGAGGAGTGCTAAACTCTCCTTTCTTTGACAGCTCATTGTGTAGCTATTTATTGGAGGATCTTAACAAACATGGGCTCATTTTAAAGGGATTGATTAGGGGTTTAATAAAGAATCTATTTGAGAAATAATTGATTCAGATAAACATCCCATTCTCCCCAAGTGAAGTTACCCCATAACTTTGAAATCATTTTTTGGTATAAAGGCCAAATCTCACATAAAAGAGAATAGTTCCCACACTTTCTACAGAAAAAAATGGTTTAGAAACTGTCTAGGTTTTTTTATTTAATAGGGGAACAGGATGTTTGCCAGACCCCAACAAAATTTTAGCGTGCCATTCGCTATCACCCTTCCACCAGCTTCTCCATGTTAGGTCCTTGTCTGTTTGCTAGAATCCAATCCTATGTATATCATTTATAATAGCAATGGATAGAGCTGGTAAAAATAAGTGGATTTCCTTTTTAAATGAAGTCTTTACATCAATTTAAAGGGAAATTCTGACCGATTAAAGATCTCATACCAACTCCATAATTTTGCGCCAATTCTGTGAGATCGCTAAACCGCAGATAATATTAGGTCAAGATAAAATCCCTTTAAATTGTTAAATTTTGATATGATACATTGATTTTCAACCTTTTATGGGGAACTCTTCCATACATAAAAGAAAATAGTCAAAAATAATGATTTAAGAGATGTAGCCACTCCTGTATCAGATATGCTTGATCACAAATCTGGGCCCTATTTAAACTCCTAATAGTGGCAGAATTTTGGGTTCGATTTGGGGTCTTTGGTCATTCATAACTTCCCTTATACTTGGCATAAAGACTTCATTTAAAGAGCAAATCTATTTCTTTTGATGAGATCTATCCATTGCTTAAAAGATAAAATGCATGGGACAAAGTCTTGAAAACTAGGTAAGTGCCTAAAATGGGCATTTTGACCAACCTATTTGGCAGAAAAATAGGGGGGGGGCGCCCCCCCCCAGCGCCCCCCTAGATCCGCCAGTGCATCAGATGTTACTCCATAGACGCTCTGAGGGAACCTCAGAGACCAAGTGTGTCTGTTGTAGTCTGTTTGGTCAGCCAGATTGGCTGAGTGCCCAGTTCTCACAGAAGTACTTACTGTCAGGTCCAATGCTTCCACCAACACTTCCCTCAATGTATATCCAAAGATTCACAATACACAAAGCACTTGAAATACTTGTAATAATTAATAATCCAGGTGATTTTCAAATCTCCCTCCCTAACTCCAAATCATTGTCGGCCATCTTGAAGCCAGGTGTAGCCACCTAGTGCCAAAAAGACTACACTATTCTTGGTTGGTTAGCCCTATGTTTCAAGAGCAGTCTAACACCAGGTAGCACCACAGCATGTTGACAATGGAGGCCATTGAGGTAGTGATATCTAAGCTCAAGATAAACATGTCAGATTTATTGGATATATATCATGTTTCAGTCAATATAAGCTGATGTACATGAAAACTACATGTTTGTGAATAGGAGGGACAATTTCCAGGAACTGACAGTGAGTACTTAGTTCAGACTAGCCATGTGTTTGTGCCACTATAGACTTGTATACATCTTGGATCCTGCCTGTGAGCAGGCAGGTATTTCGGCCTAATCAGATGTGTGTGGTGCACATATGCGCGGGTACCGACACATTCCCATAACATCTATTACTCACTCACTCACTCCCACCCCTACCGCCGACCCCACCCCTTCTCCTGTCCAATGCCATGGCACTGGCACTTCAGTCAGCCTCCCGCAGTCCGAGCTGACACTGACAGGGGCCCAGGGCCCTGATCTACCAATAACAATTCATTTACAGTGCATATGGGGTACCCATAATGGTTCTCTACATAGTTAGGCACCCGATCGAAACCTCAATATGCACTCTATGTTGAGCTGAAGCATGAAATATATTAACACAACTTACCAACAGCTCTCGGAAGATGAAAAGTGATTGCAATAAGGCAAACAGGATGTCAGTTGCGCCATTCGGCGGACGTTTTTGGTATTAGCATAATTAAGTCGATCACGTGCCTGAAGAGGGCGCCTTGGGTCTGCGGAGAGCTGCAATGGTAATGCATGGTGTATGCCCCACCTTTGTGGCAAAAGCGGGGGGCAAAGCGGGGCAAAAGTAGGCCTATAGGAAAAAAAAGTTGGAGCTTTCGATTATTTAGCTCTTAGGCCAAGATCTATGGGCACTATCAGTTCCCTTCACATTTTTTTCAAGCCCTTTGATATGTTTTAGTTTATCAAGGCATATATAGGCTAGGCCTAGTGCAAACCAGTAGCTGGCCTATCAAAGGCTATGCTCAGAAGTGCAGGTAGGATGAGTTCTTTAAAAGGTTCAGGGTAGGTAGGCCTAAACATTTCTCTACCATTCTCCCATCAGTGAAAAAACAAGAAAAGAAAAGGGAGAGAGAGAGAGAGAGAGAGAGAGAGAGAGAGAGAGAGAGAGAGAGAGAGAGAGAGAGAGAGCACACGTTTTAAATTCCCAGCAAACACAAAACTTTTTTTAAAGGTAATGAGTCCAACGTTTTTAGGAAAACCTTTTTGTTACATTAAAGGCACACTGAATCGAGGACCGACGTCGGCACTGTGGTGGACATAACCAACTCAGAGCCCCTTTAAAAAAACGTTTTTATGCAAACCTTTCTAATCAAATGGTGTAGAAATTGGTGTTTGAATTAAGATTGAATTAAAAACGTTTTATTCTAAACCTTACCTATACCTTTACTGAACGTTTTGAAAGTCTTTTTCAAGGTTCACTTTGAAATGTTTTTGTCCCAACCTTTTCTGAACCTATTTTGAAGGTTCATGAAAAAAAAGATGCAGAATAAGGATAGAAAAAAAACATTGTGTTTTTTTATTGTTTTCTTTTTCATTTTTCTTTTAATGTTTTATTTTATTTAATTTTTTTAAAGGTTCAGATAAAACCTTTTTCCCAACCTTTCCTGAACTTTTTCTGAACATTTAGAATAGGTTCATATTAGGTTTAAAGAAAAACCATACTATTTACAGTGCCACCCTCTTAGGTAAAAAAAACTGGTCAAGGGGTCGAACAAATTCTCACCCCCCCCCCCCCCTCAAACCCACCAGTCTTACTGGAAGCAATGTGGCACTGATGTTAGGGAGTGATCATTTTTTAACAAGGGGGGTGGTGGGGCTGGTGGGTTTGCCCCCCCCCATAAAGGCTGAAAATTGTGTGCGAACGCGCCCTTTTAACCTATAGTAATGCAAGAACTTTTTCACCAAAAACAGGTGAAATTATTTTGACCCCCCTGGTCAAGGGGTCGAAAAAATTCTCACCCCCCCCCTCAAACCCACCAGCCCTCCCCCCTGTTGTTAAAAAATGATCACTCCCTATAGACTGAAGAAAAGCCTTTTTCCTTGAGTCTTTTTTCGACCTGATCCAAATATTTCAGAAAGGGAGCATACATCCTGACAAACTTATTATATAGACCTCAATATCTCCAGTTAGCATACAAGGCTTGGTGGTCTAGGATAGGGCTTGGGACTGCCCAACTGAGGGTTGCAGGTTCGATTCCACATTTGGTTTAGCCCCCCCCCCCTCCCTCCTCACGGGACCAACGCTTCTTTTTTTAATTTTTACATTAAAAATGTTATTTTAATGCTAAAACAATGTTTGTTTATATGCACAGACAAACTTTTGAGTTTTGGTAAAAATGTTCTCTGCACCATTTCTGACCGTTTTTTGTCAGCGTTAAAAAGACGTCTTTTGTCTATTTTTGCATCTGATAAGATTTACATTCTATGCTAAGAATTGCCCCGCATGACATGTTTTGGCCTCTCCAAAGTCACGTTGCTGAATCCGGATACCCCTGCTATTCTCTCCTGCATTGCGTCTTTGGCACCTGTTGACGGTACCTTATAAGTTAGACTGAAAACTATTTGAAAGTACTGAGGTGCAAAAAAGAAGCTGTGTAAATCTATGTCACATGTCTATTTGAAGAAAAGGCAATGTCCAATGGCACTAACTTTTTATTTCCCTATGTCCCTGTCAAACTTCATGTCATATGTCGATTTTAAGAAAAGGCCATGCCACCCTGTCGACTTTAGACCTATAAGGCCTATAAAAGCCATAAAAATGCCCCTGTATTAGCCTAAATGATCCGAAAGTCCTTTAGGTCTATATACCTGTCTACAACAACAACAACAACAGCAACAACAGCAGCAGCAACGAAAAGGCAAAATACTGTAGCCTGCCATACCGTCGTGTGGCAATTGCACTTCTTTCTCCAAAGGGCCTTAATCCATATTGTAAGAACGTCCTACCATATGTCACCCTATGTTGTGGGCGTGCCCCTCTACATTATTATAACCATGGACCTACTTTGCAGGGTTTTGCCTGAAGCTGGCGCCACAGTAGGAGTTGCTCAATAACAACATTGGGAGCAGCTCACCCAGCCGAGCAGCTCCAATTAAGCTCCACACAGAGGTAAGTCTTGAGTATATCTTAATGTTTTTATACTGGCATATGTACCTTTTAACATAATTATGACCCATGCGTTATGATAGAACCATTAGCTCAAAGCTGGGATGGTATATTCCATTCAGATGGTACTATATGATCACAGCAAGGCATGGGTTGGTTGACAGGTGTCCTAGTGACCTAGATTCTACAGTACATATCTCACAGTCAGATGACGATGAGTCAGTGACCTCACGGGGTGTTGTGCAACTTCCTGGAAATTTTCTAGGAAAGCCCTACCCACTATACACCCTGCGAACAATGCCAGAGACCAATGGCTGGAATATCACCCCCCCCCCCCACGACATCCTTCTACCCACCCATCCCAGCTCTCATTCAGAAGCACATGACCAACCCGGATGTTCCGGGAATCCCCAGAACTTTTAGAAACTGTCTAGACACATGTATATGGGTATCAAACATGTCTATACCTATGATATTGTACTATGATTATATCAGAGGCAAGACGGTATTGGATCACAATGAATTGTCAACACACATCCCAGATACGACACACTATCGATGTATGCATGATTATTGATGTAATTTCCCCATACATGGATATATTATATATGCATAGTTTCCAAAGGAAGGTTTTCGAACAGCTAGGGAGGCCTGCAGCTGCATGCTTTTAAATGTATGCATTTCCCCCTGAACATTTTGCTGATATAAAACAATAGAAGCGGTGGAATGCGGTATGCCCTGGGAAAAAGGTCCCACCCCAATAGTATTGAACATTTTTGTGCTTTTGAGTATGCTATCATTTAGCAATGATATTTAGCTATGTCCAGAGTTAATAAAATGCACATGGTGTATGTGTTCAGGATAATGTTCAGGATAAATGCAACCAAAGTTGGAGATTGCTGATGAAATGGCCAGTCAGTCCTGATAAAAACAATTCAAACATGGGTACTTCAGTGTATTATCACACAATGGCAATAACTAAATATATCCCAGGTGACCATTCTATTGGATACTATGACACCTCTATTTCAAAAATATCTATTGGGGCCCCAGGCACAGGAATTACATGTAAAAGTGAGTAAAGCAAGGTGATAGGTGGACGACTCAAGCTATGACGACGTCTTTAGGTTAACCTACCCTATTATCACTATGAAGCTCAAAAATAATTTTAGGGATAGAGGGACATGCATTGTAAGGTTTAGTCAAGTTTATACTGAATGCGAAGGCTCAGCAGAGTGGTAGGAATCTCTTTCTGTATCTCTTTGTATGAAGATCATCTTAAAATTCTCCTCTCTCGCCTTTGAAGGGAACTGCCTCACCCTAGATAGGTTCCACCACCTATTTATTTATATGGGCTCAAACTGTAGTCATGTTGCACAATCTGTGATGCTTGTCATAAACTCCTCTTATAATTTTGTGTTAATAATACTTTAAATAACGTAACTTCCATTATAGTAATCGAGTCAGTGGGTTATTGCTGGGATAAATGGCCTGTTGGATGGAGGTAATGCATCTCTACTTGGAGGTGGTCAGGGGGGTCGGGGGGGGGGTATCGTTTCCAAAGCAAGCATGCAGCCGTTATGAGAATAACGTATTAAAAAAAATAAAATAATATGCTGACCTTTCTCTACCTGCCAGCAGACTAAACCAGCATCCTTCGGATTTACATCCACACCCCTCGCCCATCACTGGTCAAGTTGATCTCCCCTCATTATCTCGCCGTTATTTCCACACATATTTCTTAATATTTTTTTTATTAAATGATGACCAATCTGCATCCTTTCGGACTGTCACTTTTCGGGTCTTCTACAAGTTTTATGCCTATAGTTATCTTAACCTGATATCACTCAATGGTATCCAAAAAAACATACTTTGAAAATCATTGTCAACGTCTCTCATGAATATGAATTTAATAGAAGAAGACTATAATGAGAATATATAGGAATTTACTTTATCAAAAATATAATCGACTATATCGACACTATGTCCATGCATGTCCCTCTCGACTTCACGATTAATGAGTTTGAGTTTGAAAAAAAATTATTGGTAAAAAAATCATAATTACATACGGTATTCATGGAGACCAAATAAATGAAAGATGAGAAAAATACATACGTGTGGATGACTAGAACAGATTGAAAATGAATGTAAAGCTCTCGATTTCTGCCATGGCTATGTAATCAATTACGACACACTTTATTGTCTTGCATTTAACAATTGTCTTATCTTATTTCAGCTACAAGCTATGTTATTGTTGGGTATCTGCCTCACAGTAGTGTTACAAAGCTATACAACTGACGGTAAGATTCTTCCTCCTTTACCAATTCCTTGATAGGCTAGGGTAGGTTAACCTAACGACGACCGTTCCTGTGCAGGCCTTCAAAGAGGGATTTGTAGTGGGTAATATCTCTGAGAGTTTTAGGCCTCAGACTTCCAAAAGGCACTGAATGAAAGATAATTGCTTAGGCTTTTTTACCTGCTATATCTTGTAAATCCACAAGTATAATATATACCTAGTTTATCACCCTTACTAAGAACATTCCTTTTAGTTCATTTTCACATTGAGATGACCAATTTGCATCTTGAGGCGACCACTTGATACACAGACTTTGAATGGGACCATTTTCATTAAGCCATAATTTAGAAAAAGAATAACTGTCTTACATAAATATAATGGAAATGTATATTTTGCAGCAGCTAAATTGGAAGGGATATTTCAGTAAAGATTATGTTCATCGTAGTTGCCATTTAGAGGTAATAATCCTAGCTGTGCATTAAAAAGGCTTTGTTTTATGATTATCTATCAATATCCACCACAGTAACATTTTGCTTGACTTAGCATTTATGTTCTTGATGTCATATGGTTCCTTTGCATACTACTCATAAACAGGAAAGTCTGAAACCCATGCATAGAAATATCATCTAGATAATGCCATGTCCCAAGATATTATGGATATGAATCTTTTGATGTAATCCTACAGAATCAGTGGTTTCTACTCAATTGAAGGCATAACTCTCTCTGTGAGTGGTGGACGACTCAAGGTGAAATGGTGGTCATCTCATGGTGAAATTGGCATGCCTGGGAAAATGAGTCCTAAACTGAAAGTATTTAACATTTCTGAACTTTTGTTTATGTCATCATTTACTTATGATATATATCTATGTCTAGAATCAATATTTGGTACATGTGAACAATCTCAATGTTCAGAATCTGCAACCAAAGTTAAAGATTCCTGAACAAATGGCCAGTTGGCCATGATAAAAACCAGTCAAATATGGGTACTTTGGTGTATTGTTATACAATGATTACTACCCAACATATCATAGGTGGCCAGTCCATGGGATACTATAACACCTCTATTTCAGGAATATTAAAGGTACAGCCCCATACAGTAGATGTAAAAGTGAGAAAAACAAGGTGGCAGGTGGTCAACTCAAGGTATGTGGTCGTCTTTAGGTTAACCTACCCTAACTATAAAACACTAAAGCCCGTGTTAAAAATGACAAAATCTTTTTTTAGCTTAAAACTTACAATATAACTCATAAAAATAATTGTGTTTAATCAATTTTTTTCACTTATAGGAGCCACAGACACCAGGAACTATACAGTTTATTTCCGGAATAGTTATCAATTAAACATACCAGGCACCACAAAGGAATGCTGCAGCGGAGAATACATTACCAACATTGGGTGTAATTCAGTCTTTCATATCTGCAGGCTGGCCATACGATTCATCAGATTTGACATTCCACCACTAAGCAATGTTACGGTGAGATGAATTCAATTGAATCATTTAAATGTAATAATATTAAAACTTAAGCTATTTCATAGTTCCTTTTAAAGGGAGCTCATAATCGTTTTAACATAATTATGGTGACCAAATAGTGACAGCCCATGGACCTTAATATCCATTATAGTCTAGCATTGAGGAGCGAATTTTCCCCAAACCCAAAATTCTCTTATATATGTTGTCCTCTCTTCAATTGTTCGTCTACAAGGTCTCATAAGGTGAGGCTCCACTACGCGATTTTTGCTGAAAATCGGAGCTATTCTCACAAAAGCAGACACAAACACAGATTATAGAGTGGTATTTGTTATTATTTCAAGGTGTAAATAGAAGATTGAGAGAGCTTTCTGTTTATGTGGGGAAGGCTTTGTGTACAATCTCAGGCACATTTTTGTTGCCAAAAGATGTTCTTGTTTACTAAATCAAGTTGACCTAATGTAAATATTGCAGACTTTCACACTGATGACTCTCTGCAACTCAATATCAGACAGGTTTGATTTTTGCAGTACAAGACCCTGCGATCTGTGTGACTGCTGTGTTGTTATTTATATTTTGCTGTGTTGATGTTTATATATTGAACTCCCACCCAATCACAGAGTCTATGCAGGTGCAGGTTAGTTGGTAAATATGGCACACAAGGAGAGAGATCACCTATAAAATAACCCCTGAAATCTCATGTTTACAATTTTGAATCTCATGTTTACAATATATAGGAATGTCAACACCCTATGCCTTCCCGGACCAAAATGCAGTAGAAAATCAGTATTTAAACAGTAGAAAAACAGTGTTGTGTGACAGTAGTCATTCAGTGTAAAAGCAGCATCAGAAACAGTACCATATCAGCATCTACTGGCATTCTACTGCGCAACACACAGAACATGGCAGCGGTGGTTCAGTAGCATAACAGTAGTATTAGCAGCATGCAAGCAGTATTGAATCAGTTGTCCCAATTACGTAAATGAGATGGCAGCATTTAAACAGTATCTACTTATTTAATGCTGCATGACCATATATGGAGTTGGGGCAGTGTTCAATCAGCACTACTGCATGACTGCTGCTGTAGCAGTAGGTGAGCAGTAGATCATACTGAAAACTACTGCTGGGGGCAGGTAGAAGCATAAAAGGAGCAGTCGCTGCTTTAATACTGGCACTACCAATGCCTTTATAGGTGGTCCTTGCTGGATTTGAACTTGGGATCTTCTGATTACTGTACCAACGCATTAGCCCCCTGAACCACCACCCCATCAGATATGTGGAGCTGTCATTACTCCCTAGTCGTGCATGCAACTCATATAGGAGGGGAGCAGTATTGATTCAGTAGTACTGGGTAACTTCTATCATAGCAAGAAGGTAAGAGTAGGCATGTCTGATAAAGTACTGCTATAGTAGAATGCCTTGCATTTTATTGATGTTAAGGTGATAAGACAACAGCTTTGTAATTATCAATGATACATGTATAAGTTAATGTTCTGATCCGATGTACCGGTAACAAATAACTATATCGAAATATCAATAGACATGTTATAATATAATAATATGGAATAATAAAAAGACATTGGGTTTGGTGAGAATTGATTTTGTCATTACCAATCCTATACATGCCTTTATTAAATAAGACAATAATTTACAATATGAACAATAAATAGCAATATATAGAATAAGAATAATACAATAAATAGTAATATACAGATAATCACAGTAAGGTTTAAAGTTTTTGGCACCACCCAGCGTGGTGTATGCTGTCCGCGTACAAGAAGCCAATTGACGGTTAGTTCAACCGCTGGAGCTTTTATACTGGAGGAAAATGTTATGTGTGACGTCATAGAAAAATCATCGAACAACAAGTAGTACCACCGTATCACTCATTAATTATATATATATACCTGGGAGTATATAGTCCCATAAGTTAATGTTCTGATCCGATGTACCGGTAACAAATAACTATATCGAAATATCAATAGACATGTTATAATATAATAATATGGAATAATAAAAAGACATTGGGTTTGGTGAGAATTGATTTTGTCAATACCAATCCTATACATGCCAACAACCGCCAAACACAATGTAACACATTCCATAATAAAAACCCCTAAAACAGTACATCTAAAGCAAGCAAACTATCCTTTGACTCATGTAGATATTTAAAAACAGCATTAGATTTCCAGTTTGCTCGTCTCATAATATCCTGAACACTCAAGCCCGAATCTTTTAACAAAGTAGCACCACCGTGCCTAAGAGAATGGCTTGAAACTTTACCAGATAAACCACATTGAAAGGCAATAGATTTTAACCTCGTATTCACATAGCTATATTGCAACGGTCTAGACTGAGATGAAAATAGAAACCTGCTATGTTTACATTTCCTACCACACATTTTAATATATCTAGCCGGGCACAAGTCAGACCTATCATCTCTTTTTAAGTACACAACATAAGGAGACTTACCAAACTGGTCCGTCTTAGAAGAATTAATTCTGATCTCTATACAATCAGAAGAAACTTTGACATCTTTTCTTAATAAGTTATGAGGCGACTGGACTACATGTCCAATCCTGAATACACCCCTGTAACATAACAATATAGCAGACCAAAATCCCACATCCTCCATAAGATTGAAGTCAAGTTTAGATTTAATTTGAACCATATCTCTAGGGCTCAGAGGGTAGGTTGTACTACCAGACCCTTTACATAGCCTCTCTATCCCATCAAGGGTCTTTCTAACCACAAAATTATTACTATAATCCACACAACCTTTTAATTTCTGAAAATACCATACAGCAGACAAACACTGGATAGTTTCGGAATTTCATAACTGAATCTTTTGATTACTGACATTCACATTATGGACTGTCTCAGAAGCATCAGGTCAGTAGCCCAATAAATGATCGATGAATAGACAGAGTGATACCAGTAGATAGTCAGTAGACCACTGCATCTATGCTGCTGCACAGAGTGTGACATTTTTGGTATCTATTAAGATTCAGTTGAGAGTCAGTAGACTACTGATTCTAGCCTGAAAATGCAGTGCATACTCAGTTGATAGTCAGTACACTACTGAGTCTATACTGAAAATGCAGTGTAGAGTCAGCTGTTTTGGAAGTATTTCAGCAGTACCTACTGCAAAATGCAGTTGTTGATCAGCATATTCTCAGTAGCTACTGATAGGAGAAGTAGATACTGCCTTCTGGTCCGGGTTAGGCACTATAGGGATAAAATTAGGTGAGACTGTACCAAAAAATCGCGTAGTGGAGCCTCACCTTTAACATTTCCAGTAAGTTGTGTGAATGTCACCCTCGAGCAAGAAAAGCTCCACTGTGTCGGGCGGCTCAATTATCTGACCGATTTTTATGCAACAAATGTAGAAACAAAAACGAGAAAAAAACTTGTGTCTCATCATTGCCCTCGTCAGAAAAATCGTCATTTGAGATTTTTTTGGATAGAATTTTCTGATAAAAATACATTGAAAAATGGACAAGATAGTCGATTTTTGTTATCAAATAAATCTTTAGGGCCCAAGCAACGTACCTAGCTATGAAAAATTTTCACACTATTTAAATGTTGATGATAACTTTACTTTTGAAAGACATCTTTTTCGTACTTGCAGACAACTGCAGCACATAGGTTTCGATCTTTATCAACTGCTTATCAAACAGAAAAAAAGAGAAATTAAATAAAATCCTCCCTCGTCACATTTTTTCATCGCTTGGTGATGAGTTGCAATAAGTGCTGGTTCTGTGCACTGCCATTGGTCAGGCAAATTTTTGCTAATCCAAAATTGGTTCTTCTATACCTTTGCAATATTTGTAAATCATCGGATTAGTGAAAATTCACCGATGGCAGTGGAACCAATGCTTAAGCAGGAAATGGAGGCTCCACTAGGCGATTTTTGGAACATTCTCATAAAATGTTACACAGACAGTGTCTAAGACTGTTGACAGTCCTGAATTTTAAACATGAGATTTAGAATGGTAAACATGAGATTTGAAGGATCGATTGTTTGAGTGTTTACCTATAGTTCTGTTTACATTTACTCCAAACCTGAGAATGAGACATCACACTGACCAAGGAGTGCTTGGTGACCCTCTTCTCCTGTATATAAACAATAACACAGTATGATCAATATGAATAATAACACAGCACTCCAGCCACTGCTAACAACAACCTGTCCTGTAAAAAATCAAACCTGTCTGATATTGAATTGCAGAGACTCCCCAATGTGAAAGTTTGCAATACCTACACAACATCAGCTTGATTTATTAAGCAAAAACATTTTTTTGACAACACCAGCATGCCTAAGATTGCACACAACAACACTTCCAGATAAACAAATACTTCCTTTAGTCTGTATATGTGTCCCATTTTGTGAGAATACTTGTGATTCTCTGACAAAGAAAAAAATGCCTAGTGGAGCCTCACCTAATGAAGAGTCTACTAAAGATGCAATCTCTAATCACATTGGAAGTGTTATTAGATGGAATAGATAGTTTTATATCATGGGTTTTCATATCTTTTCAGCTGTATGATGGACAACGCTATGTTGGCACGGCAGAATTCTCTTACGGGGAATGGAAGGTTTTACCAAAAATTACATCCTCCTCGGCCACAATATATTTTAAAACGGGAAAACCCCAAAAGAAGAAGTACCAGGGGATCGATGTCAGGGTTGAAGCCATCAAAAAGCGTAAGCACTATACTACTAACCATGCAGTCTTACCACACATCAAGCAATAAGAATAGACTGTACACAAAGAAATATCCCCAAAGAATTGAAGATTTACCTATTTCGAAAATGTTGAATGTTGGCTTCATGAGAAAATGTCTATCAGAATTTGCAGATACAGTCCTCTATAGATGGCGTATAGAAGGATATCTCCCAGGGGAGGACACAGGGCTGCACTCATGGGGTGAGTTTAATCCAGACACAGCATCTTTGGCATGTACTCCACATACCAATCTCGATTTTAACTCATGACATTTGACATGATTTGTAAGTTTAGGTTCAACATTGCCTTGCTATCAACACTTTATACTAATTATATAGCTATCGATTTCTGAACTGAGATATCACTATAGAGCTGCAGTACTCCAATTAACTGTCATATTACTTACATATTACCTGCTTATTTACAGACTTTCATACAGTAAAGCCAGGTGAGTACGTCTATAATCATTCACACATCTACAGTTGATTAGGTGATAGGTAGTTCTTGAAAAAGATGTATACTGTATACTGGATTCATAATGGTTAGCATTGACATTACCCATTCTAGAGTAAGAGCAATACCCTAGCAAATATTAATCACACTATGTATAGCAAATCGTGTTTGCCCAGTCCTTATTCAGGACTTGGAATAAGGACTTGGAAGAAACTTGGGAGAAGCCGACCAGAGCCGCCTATAGTGCACTGCCATTGTGAGATGGGTTTAAACTGCCTCTATAGGAACCGTATATGGGGATGTTATCTTAATGTAGTGATGACTGGATAAAGGGTCCTGGAAACCTCAATGACTTGACTTAGGGAAAGTGACCTCAGGAATTGACAAATATTCATAGTTTGGGCCAATTCAATAAGCTCAATGTTAAACATTAAACTTTGTGTGGCCAACAAGACATAGCTATAGGCAATTGATTTACATCAGATTCAACATATGCATGGGTTCTACTTTTCATTCAGATCCAGGGATGAGCAGAGAAAAATCTGGCAAGATTGCTTGGCTTGCTGTCGTAGGCATTTTCCTCATGGCTGTTTTAATTGCCATGAACCAGTACAAGAAGAAAAACACAGAGGAAAATACTGAAGGTACTGTAGTATCTCTCATGGCACGATTAATGCTAATATTATCATGGAAATTCATGCTTCTTTGGCAATAGGTGTCCACAAAGACACGGAATAAAACTGCTTAGTTCCCTTTCTACTTTCTGTAGAGTATTCTGTAGAATATTGGCACAAAACAGAAAACCTATAATTCATATTCACATCTGAAAGAAAAACTAACAGAAAAAAACCCCACCTCATCAGAGAGCTCCTTATGCCTTGAGAATTAATGTTGTTCCATTCTCTTTTCCTCAGACCCATCTTCACGTCAAACAAGAGGTGTGTTATTTAATGGTCTTTGATATTCAAAACTCTCAAATAATTCAATCATAATAAACTGTAATTGATTCCGGAAATATATCCTCTCTCTTACTTTGAAAAGTCATCATCTAGATATTTGATCGTAAATGCTCCAAAGGTGAAGGGATTTTAAAGGAATTATCAAGTTAGGTCTCTACATGTCCATCAACTCTATTTAGATATCTAACATCATGAAAAGTAACAGTATAAGAATCTATATACTCCAGATATCAGTAGATTCCTTTCAGCACTCATTATTAGGCCTACTTCATGACAGACTAATATAAACCATGTGTGACCGAACAATGCAGGTGTATCTTTTTTATTCAGATCAACTTGAAAACAGACTCATCAATAGTTATAGATTGACTGCAACAACCAATACCAATAGAATCAGGTCTGGTTCCCTAACCACAACCAGAACTGACAGACCTAGACCAGCAGATAGACCAAGACCAGCCACATCATCAAGTGCCTCTAGAACCAGGCCTAGATCTTTTATGCTAGCTAGACCTGGCAGCAATAGCCTTCCTCCATCCAGTACCTCCTCTCCATCATCGAACATAACCAACAACTCTACAGATCAATCCAACCATAGCGATCCTACACGGGGGAGTGCAATAGTAGAGCCTGTAATAGTGGAGTCACATAGACCCACCCCATCACCCCCTCCATATGATGAAGCATTACGTCCAAGTTATGATCTCAGTCATATACAGGTGAGTATTGTAATTACTGCTGTATAATATTTTATATTTTGCTGTCCTCTTCACTTTTATGGGTATTTTATATCACACTGCTCCTCTGTCGCTCCCCCTGTTTCATTCATTTGTTTGCTTGCCACTTCTTTTAACCGTAAAATGTATCATTAAATTGTTCCATCATCCATTTGTCCTTTTTTCAAAATATTCTTTAAAACTTTATTTTCTTTATATATATATATATATATATATATATATATATATATATATATATATATATATATATATATATTCTTCTTGTACAAATCCACCATTAAGTTTATTTCTAAAGGGTAACCCATTATTGATTAAATGTTGAGTTGTATAACGGTTATTGGCATATTTTAGATGGGGCAAGTCAATAGAGAAAAAGAAACGCCATGACTATACTATCTTTGACGAACAGTGTATTCAATGTCCTTTTCAGGATCCACCTCCTCCATATGAAGATGTTACAGGGCAGAGTCCACCACATTATTCATACAGTTACCCATCTTTGTGAATACATGGCCAAGAGCAACGATGTTACCACTGGTGCTATACATATGTAAGGGTTTGTGGCCTTACGGACCTGGGGGGTTCGGGTCTTACGGTTCGGAAAGAAAGAGTAAGACAGTATTCCAAGTGTATGCCAACGGTTAGGTTTATTACTTAACGCACACTCACGGCTGCCGGATGATATCAAGGAGGCAGCTAATGTTAAAAGACAATGGTTTACATGGTGTGGAGGCCAGAAGGGCCTCTGACGTAGCGGCTGAGCCCTGGGCTTTATATACGGACCCAGGTGTTCGTCGTCAGACGTCCCCACAGACCCGGATCGGTGCTGCCACCTATCCGGAACCTGAGGAACGTCCGACGACTCGACTCACCCGCCACGTCAGACGGTACCCAACTCCTATGGTTTAATAACGTGTACCTCTACACCACTCCCCCAGACATTTAGGAGGGTGTTATACATATAATATTACTAGGATAACATTTCTACATGTCTAAACCTTTAGTAATAGAGGTACAACCATAGGTATAACATTAACACCAAATTAAGTATGAACCGAATGTCATATATATATTCGATAGTGAAATGTAGTTACAAATAACGATTAGGATGTTGAAATATTATACGAATTACTTGAACAAGAGACAGTTATGTGAAACGGAACTGTCTATTAAATTATTATACCACATAATATTATATTATATTTAAGGTATAACTAATAAGACAAGTAATATGAATCGTATACATGTGATGATGACAGTTATGTGTAACGGAACTGTCGATAATAAAATATATCACATAATAACATCCGTATGTGTGTTTGTAGTTATTAACACCACATTTGAATATGTAGTCTTAAAGAAGACTGTTATAGTAACATCACTATATAATGACATGTCGTATATTATTAACATACGAATCCGTTAAAGATTCCGTGAGTAGTACGAATAGGGTTATTTATACCATACACTTGAAAAAAAGAAAAAAATTCACGGTGTGGTCATGAATATAATAATGATATATTATCACCGTGTACCTAATAACCTTTATAGCACCAGATCTATATACTTATTATACAATTTGTCTCGCAGGACAATAATATGTGTTTTCTGGTGAGGTTTAACGGATCTTATAATATGAATGCTAATAATAATCAGAGATCCGTTTCAAGAAAATGTCTATGTATCCGTATCATAATATGTATCTAGTGGATATGCACATACATATAATATTATAGAAAAATAGAAATATGACATTATATACAATATACAGGAATTATAAATGCTGCTGAAGTCTTCTGCTGTATCCTCCGGGTACTAGTAGGTAGGTATGGTCAGCTAACCACGGGATGGACGTGCTAAAGTTTATAGTTTCCTTATATAGAGTGAACACAGTAGTTGATTTTGGGGCAGCTACCCACAATCCTCTAGTAGTGCTAAAGTTTGTAGTATATCCGAATGGTGTCGATTTGTAGAATAATAGTCCGGATGTGTCAACTATGTAGAGAACGTAATCCTTTTTAGGCTTAGTTGACATAAGTAAATAATAGTCCGATATAGGTTGATCCGGAAGTAATAGTAGTATTTGATATAAGTCCATTCGGGAGTACAGATGAGTTGTAGAGGTAAATCGTAAAGTCCATCCTAGTAAGTGGTTAGCACGGGTAACAGCAGGAGTCTGGAACTGGCATCCGGATACGTCTCACAGCAGCAAGTCTACTATCGGATTGTTCATGGATCAAGTTATAAATCCGAATAGACTATTCAGGGTGCAATAAAGTTATACAACCTGAATTATACAATAGACTGGTCATAAGGAACCCGGAACACATACCATAGGTGTTCATACACTAGTGAATAAAACATTCGCAGACCTATAGGGTTCCGCAAAGACTATATCTGGTCATTTTAAAAAAATTATAGAGGAAATAACCCTAGCATGCTTAAACGGATTTCTTAGCATGCTTCTTCTTAAGAAGAGCTAAAGCCGACTCGGGAGTGCCGTCCCACTCGTCCAAGTCGACTCCGAACACCCTCATGAACTTAGTGTTCAGATTGGTGTTCCGAGTGATCTCCTCTTTTACACGCTTCTCCAACACGTGTACATCCATAGCTGCCTTTTCTTGGGCAGCTGCGGCAGCCTCCTCCTGGGCCTTCACATCGTCCCGGATGAGGGTCTCGAGGCGTTGCTTTTCGGCGTCGCCCACCTGCTTCAAGCACATCAGGGTGTCATTTAGGAGACCCTGATGAAACTCGGTCGCTTTTTCGCGAACACACTTCTCCCAGTGGGTGTAGATGGCCTTTTGGACATCTGCCTCCCCCTGGCGAGACTTCTCGAACCAAACTTCCGCATTACCGGTTTTAATGGTAATAGCGTCTTTTGGTTTCGCAGGTGCAGCGACAGCCTTGGGAGGAGTCGAGGCGGCCTGTGGACCACTTCCGGGTTTAGGGCTTCCGGACACACCTGCCGTTGGTACACAGTAGGCAGGTGGTGTATTCTGCTTCAGTCCCATTTGCAGGTACATGTTTAACTGCTCCTGGGTAAAGGTAACTGGTGGGGCGGCTGCAGCGGATGCAGATCCGGCGGCAGCAGATGCGGTGGTCTTCTTTGGCATAAGGCGACCATCCTTTCCTACCACCAAGGTCCGGCAGGTTCGGGCTTCTTGAACACCGGAGTGCCCTGAGCCTGCTCTGCGGGGTGCCTTGCCAGAGGGGACCTGGAACGGTCCTCCGCTCTGACTTTCGGTTTAGTCGTGCTCTGACCATTACCGTTGCCGCCACGGTTCTGATCTCTCCTGCTCCTTTCGCGAGCTCTCTTTGCATCCTTTCCGGATTCCTCGCATTTCTGCCAGAGAGACTCGTGCATGTCCAGTTTACCCTTTCCAGGAGTCAGGACTATCTTTGCTCTGAGTTTCGAATCCTTGGTCTTCGGAACTTCGCAGAGGACTTGGTCCCCTGGTCGGATCTTAGACCAAGCATCCTCGCTCAGACTGTCGAACTCCTTCATGAGTTCCTGATGAAGCTCCATGATGCGCTTCCGTGCCCCGTCCAAACCTTCTGCGTGGCATTTCTTCTGGTGTCTAGCCAGATCACTATGTCGGTTGTATTGCACCTTCGTAGTACACTTCTTGCCCTTCTTACCATAACTCGGATCACAAATGTAAACCGGGTGATGGTGGAAGTGGGCCTCTACCAGATGCCGTTGAAACCGGGCTGGAGTACTCCAGGTCCGGATCAAGACATCACTCGCATCCTGGCAGATAGAGAAGGGACAGGACTTTTGATCGTCGCCGTACCACTTCTCTAAAGCCCAACGCAGCTTCCTCCTCTGGGTATAAGTGTAATACCCTTCGGTGTGGTTTAGCATAAGCCACATCTTTCGATAGGCTTTGCTCGGATTGGGGTCCTCGTCCGAAAGACGCATCCAATCTTCATCATCCGACTCATCGTTCTTATTGATTGAGTCTGGACAGGCATAGAGGGTAGAGCCGTCCTTCTTAACTCCGTACGCACAGTCGGAGAAACACGTCGGAATCCGGGTTTTGAATCCGGATTTGGCGTTAGCCCAGCGTTCGGCCTCGGTTTGAGTTGATGGAGTCGCCTTCTCATCATACTCAACCGAGGACTCGTGCACAGACTCCTCGTCAGACGATTCAACCTCCATGGCAGTACTGCCGGTGGTTGAAGTGCTGGGTTTCGGCTCGGCCTTTGCAGAATCCGGAAGATTCTTAAGTTTCCGAGCAGCGGACCTTCGGTTCTTGCTGACCTTCCAGTCTTCCTCCGGTTCCTGGGTTCCGGATGTGCTGGAGGTCAAGGCTTCTACCTGGGTGGTAGTACTGCCGGTGGCTGGTGTGGCACTGGCTGAACTTCTGGCAGAGAGTTTCAGGTCAGGGATAGGAGGTGCGGGTGCTTCCACGGCCCTCTTAGCCTCTTCCTGAGCCTCACGTTCGGCAGTCATTCGGCGGACGAGAACCGTCCGAATGGCTGCACCTCGGTCCATACCAATTAGTGAACCGTTCTGGACGTCCACTAATTCTTGCTCGGTAATATAAATACCTTCATCCCACTGCTCGAAGTTAGCAGCGGCCTCCCGGTACTCCTTTGTGGTCCGGTACTGGGGCCGGGTAGCACAAGGGCGTGGGTAAGTCTGCCCCTCGGAATCCGAGACGCAGCCTACCCAGTTGATGTTCTTTGCCTTGATGTTCCACAGGGACATGTCCGGCTTAGGGTACGTTCCGAGCTCGAGGGCTCGGTTGGCCTCATACACTGTCTCGCGGAAGTCAGCGTCTACCATAAGTCCCCGTTGGAACCACGGCCAGTCTCGAAGCCACTCGGGAGGCGTCCTGGTCAGCTGATCGGGAACCATAACGCCCTCGACAGCTACCCTAACTTTCGGGTCCAACCTGACTGGTGTCCCGTCTGCGTAGGTCACTTGTGCCTGTAGTTCCGGGTGGACATACAGGTAGCGACCATCGTATTCTACTGGGAACGGGTCAGCCACTGCTGGCTTCCACTGGTCCTTCGAGCCGTCGACTTGTGTGGTCTCGGACTCTGTCGCTGCGGGTTCAGCACTCGCAGTCGCTCCGGATTCCTCTGGCGGAAGTGGAGATAGCATCTTCTCTGGCTCATTTAGTGAAAATGAAGCCAGTTTCTCCTCGAACGAGCGATCCGTGGATTCCTCCACGTCTATCATCTCGCTCTCTTCCTGTGTAACAGGCGACAAAGCATCCGGAAAAGCTTCTGCGGACGGAGTCAGCTTATCCGGGTCACCGGATAGCTTGGCTGCAGCTACGGATTCCTCAGCCACTCCTTTTTCCGGCTTTTACGGCGCCGGGGCCGACACAAACGGAGTCTGTCTACCAGGAGACAGACTCTGGAGGAGCAGCGAGGGGTTTGCTAGCTGGTAAAATCCAAGAAGGGAGCGAGCTCGACCGTCTTAGACGTTACCGAAAAACAATATGGCGACAGGCCAGCATTCGTGACGTCATTTCCCCGTTGCTTCGCGGGGTCACGAGAGGTCAGCCGAGACTGGACACTGTGACGTCATGCGGAAACGCACGTGCTACAGGCGGTACATCAACAAACTGATTGTTTTTTTTAGGTAATTATCGCTCACGCCGATGACTCGTCTGGGGATTTAAGTGGAGATTATGGAAAGCTTAAGCAAATCCACCGGATTATCCGTCCACTACCCATTGGTACATCATGCGGCGGCGACAAATAAGCCTTTAGGGTCAGTTGTCATCCGTTCCTCTAAATGTAAACATTACACTCGTTGTGTATACAGGTTAGGTCACTGCAGTCCTCTGGGCAATTCGGTGGCTGCGGCGAACGTATCTCCCCTTCTCGGATAGTTCTTTATCGGACCTGACAGTCTGAAGAGCTTTCTCTAGGTGCTTCTTAGCCTTAGAAACACCTTTCCTCCTCTTTTTGTCTTCACCTGCCGAGACTTTTTTAACTCCCCCACGCTTAATCGGTGTTGGCGTGGGTGTCACTGATTCGGAACACTTCTTGGGTCTACCACGACCGCGCTTCACTGTAGTGTTCTCTACCTGGTCTATTATGCGATTCTGGTTCAGGATCTTTCCGGAACCTTCACCATACATTTCTGTGGAGGTCTCCCTCCCAGACCATTTCCTTAATCTAGCCACATTTGACTTATAAAGTCGACCAAGGTCAGATTTAATAATTACGGTACAATCACTGATAACTTGTGTTATAGTAAAGGGACCGTCCCAATTAGACGCTAATTTTATGTGTCTAAGCGGTTCATGTAATCTGAGAACTCTGTCTCCGGATTGGAATTTCCGATGCTTTAGATCGGTATCGTATCCTACTTTCTGCCATTTGGCACTTTTCTCCAAATCAATTCGGACAGACTCATATGCTTTTCTAAATCTGTCTCTAAAACATTCCACAAAAACTACATGGCAAGGTAGTTCAGGGTCCATCCCTACGACTCCAAAAACTAGGTCAGCAGGCATTATCAAATCCTCTCCGAATACTAAAAGGTTCGGAGAACAATTTGTACTTGAATGTACCGTACTGTTATAAGCATGTGTCACGAAATGACATTGCTCATCCCAGTCATCCATATGTTCATTAACGTGTGACTTTAGAACTTGGATGAGGGTTCTATTGAACCTTTCCACCAATCCGTCGCTTTGTGGCCTATACGGGTTGGTTCTAGTCTTGCAAATAGCTAAGTATTCGCACATACCCTGCCAGAGATTTGATTCGAATTCTCTGCCTTGGTCACTGTGTAACATTAATGGTACACCGAAACTTAGTACCCAACCTTTTACAAAGGCTTCGGCACAAGTAATTGCTTTGTGGTTCGGTAGTGGAAATACTTTAGTGTATTTCGTATAATAATCACACACTACCATCATACAGGTATTATCATTAGCGGTTGTATTAAATCCACTAATAATATCTACCCCGATTCTTGCGAATCTAACTCCGAAAAGTTCTTGGGATAGGGGAAGTTTGCCCATCCCGGGTCCGGGTTTGTTTTTACAACAATCCGGACAGGTGGTTACCCATCTTTGCAAGTCCCGTGTCATGCCAGGCCAATAGTATTTCTTGGAAAGTCGTGCTAGCGAGCGTTTCCTTCCGAAATGACCACTGGTCCGATGCCCATGACAGAAGTACATAATGTCATGTCTCATAGCATGTGGTATCACCACTTGCATGATTCTCTCACCATTATTACATGGCTTCCAACGGTATAACACGCCTTTCCGGACTTCAAGCTCGGTCCATTGAGCAAGAAACCTTCTCATTTCTCGATTTTCCAGAGAGACCTCTGGTCTAACTGGACGTATACCCTTTGGTACTAATTGCAGTAGCTGCGCAGTTATCGAGTCAGCTTCCTGGAAATGTCGTATGTGATCCATAGACCAATCCAGTATACTGGCAACTAGGGGTACGAATGGTCTTCGAATCCCTGCTAACACTGCCCTATGAGCTCCACAATCAGTACAATCCGGATTATCACATTTCCGGATTGGTATTCGAGACAAAGCAAATGCTTAACTCCGGGTCTATGCTGAATCTGTTGATGTTCAAGCCCATATTCGGATAAATGGGCTAGCCATCGGCCTAACATGCCTTCAGCATCTCGGAAGTTCAGTAGCCACCTTAAAGAGGAATGATCCGTACGTAAAGTAAAGTTCGTTCCCCATAGAAAATGTTTGAACTTCTTGGTATATACGACTACTGCTAACAACTCTCTTTTGGTTGTGCAGTAATTGCGCTGAGTCTTGCTCAGTGTGTTGCTGGCAAAGGCAATCGGTACTTCTCTCCCATTTTGGACTTGCGAGAGAGCTGCACCAATGCTATCATTACTAGCATCAGTATCCAGTATGAAATGATCCGTTTCATTCGGAATTTGCAATACGGGAGTACTCGTGAACAGGTCTTTTAGCTTTTGAAAAGCGGTTTCCTGTTCATGCGTCCAAGGAAATTTTTCCTTGGTACTTCCTGGAGTCCAGTTAGCTATTGCTTGTAATGGGTAACTGACTCTAGAATAATTCGGAATAAATTCCCTGTAATAGGAACAGAATCCTAGAAAGGACCTCACTTCCTTGGGTGTTTTAGGTCTATTCCAATTCGTAACTGATTCGATTTTTTCCGGATCAGCCTTTATTCCTTCATCACTGATGATGCGGCCCAAATAATTTATGGACTTTCTAAACATGTGGCATTTCTTAGGTTTCAATTTGAGACCATTAGAAATAATACGTTCTAGTACCATTTTCAGGTTATTAGAACACTCTTCGAATGTTTTTCCGAAGACAATGACATCGTCTAGATATACAAGACATCTTTTCCACAATAAATCACTTAGAATTGTTTCCATCATTGCTTCAAATGTTGCAGGTGCATTGCACAGTCCAAACGGCATTACCTTATATTGGAATAATCCAATATGACTCGAAAATGCAGTTTTCTCCATATCTGAAGGGTTCATTCCCACTTGCCAGTAGCCTGATTGCAAGTCTAGGGTACAAAACCAGCTGTTTCCTCCTAAGGAGTCAATGGTTTCATCTATTCTCGGTAATGGATACGAATTCTTTTTCGTTATTCCATTCAACTTCCTGTAGTCTATGCAGAAACGGATAGTACTGTCTTTCTTTGTTACCATACACACAGGACTACTCCATGGACTATTGGAAGGGACTATTACATCCTGTTCCAACATCTTGTTTATTTCATCCTCAGCTACTCTCTTTTTTGCTAAAGGTAACCGTCTATACGGTATCTTAAAGGGTTCGGCATCTCCAGTATCTATTTTATGTAATACTTTATTTGTCGTACTTAGTTTTTCACCAGGTTTGGCAAAGGCAGTATGATACTGACAGAGCATATCATAGAACTCTTTCCGGTGTTGCGGATCTTCTAATGAAGTTTCTTCATACAACTTAAGTAAGTCTTCCGAAATTTCATCATCCCCTGTTACCTTCTGTAAGCTTAGCTTACTATCCGTTACAGTTTCCGAAAGGGTCACATTTCCAAAAACTTGTCCCTTTTTCAGGTAGATAGTAGTGTTTCCAGTATTGGAGACAGGTACTACCGACCAGGATGCATTCGCTACTATCGTGTCTACAGAATTTAATCCGATACTTGATAACGTAACTACATCCGGTTCTATCACTGCAGGCTTATTACGCATTGCAGGATCACTTCTTACAAGCACATCACAGGCTACTCCCGAAGGGATTCGCACAGTGTGTGCCACACTAGCCATACTGCTCACTTGTCTCAGTACACATCTAACCTTTACGGGATACGGGTATCTCACACTCAACACTCCTGTTTGAGGTTCTAACACAGCACCATACAGGGATGCGAAATCCAACCCAAGTATCCCCTCATCTGCTATATCCGCAACGGTGGTGCTCATGACATAGTCATGGATACCATCCAACTGTAGTTTCACACAAGTTCTACCATACGTTTGCAAGGTACTGCCGTCGGCTGTCTGAGCACTTCCTCCCGATTTGAGAGTCTCATGTTCATCCGGTATAAGATCGTAGAACCCCCTGGAGATACAAGAGTGGCTAGCTCCCGTATCCACAAGGAATTCGGCAGATCTTCCGTTAACAGTGAGGCAAACATACCACCGCCTTCCGTTTAGAACAGAGGGTATGTCCGTGACAATCGGAACGTCATTTTTCACACCAGGAGTCGATCCACATCTTTTCAGGAATTCCAGACAAGGATGACCCGGGGGCAGGTGGGCACCACAGACCTTGGCTAATTCATAGCCGCCTGCCTCGTTACTGATATTGGGTTTCCCCTGTGCGCCCGTGGCACCTGTTATATCAGCTTCCCTAACCTTCCGGGTGTCTACAACCACCTCGGTGTTAGGCGATCTTGTTACTAAATGCGAACCATCGTCACGGATGGTGATATTATGGCAAGATTTGTCACTGGGATCCCCTTCTTTGCCCCTCGGGAGATCCCTTTCTAGTTTTCCTCTGTACTTATCCCAGAGACACTCTCCTGTTTACGCGGAACAGGCTTCTCAGCCATACATTCGGGAGCAAAATGCCCCAGTTTCTGACATCTGAAACATCTCCTTTGAGATTTATCAACTCTTGGTCTCCTTAGAGCTTCTGTTAATCCGGCTATTAATGTTTCCATCATGTTAGTCGGAGCAACAGTGGCTGCTACAGTTGAGTTTGCCGTAGAGGCTACACTGCCATGTTGAGTTGATCCGGAAGCTGTTTTACCAGCAACAGATCCTCCTCTCCCTCTCGAATGTACTTTCCTATACCGCTTTTGTCGGTAATACTTTCCAGCCACCTGGACTGAACCAATATATTCTCCGTTTTCATCGGAGACATATTCATCTTCCTCATCAACTTCATTCGATTCAACCGGAGCTAATTGGGAAGTATCATATACCGGAGCAGGTGTACCTCCGTATTGGAAAGGAGCTGCTCTTACTGGACTAGGTCCAAGACCTACCAAACGTTTCTTCATGTCATGTCCATCAATTGCTATGAACAGATCGCTGAAGGAAGTGTCATCTTTCCAGGAGTCCCACACCACTTGCTTATGATCCGGATCTCGCAATCCACTATAGAATTGTATAAACAATTCTTGTAGATAACAATCATCGTCATGAGCCCAATTTGGACGTGCTTTCGAAAGCAAGTCCTGTAGCTCCAAACCAAAGACTTTGTGTGATTCTTTAGGTTTTTGTGTTCTCTTCTTAAAGCTTACCCATGGATCTTCTCTAACGATTGATCCGAAAAGGTATGCGGCACATTCGACCAATTGATCATAGGTACCGTATATTCCGTAAGCTGCTCTCCATTGGTTGAGAGCTACTTTTCCGCCTTTATTTAACCAACAAATCAAATATGGCAGAGCTTCTTCTTTTGTCCATCCACTACAATTGACTTCGTCGACAAAAGCTTGATACCTGTCCTTCCATGGATCATTAGAATCATATGGAGGGGGTATCCGTGCCTGCCTACGTGCCGGATTATTACATCCGCGTAGTCTATCTGCTTCTCGCATGCTCCAGTTCATGACTTCCATGCCGTCTGCTCCCTTTCGGTAGCAGTCAATGCCAAGGTTTTGGATACATTGGCTCCTATCAAAGATGGTTTGCATCCCTGCAGGCATAGAAGTTCTCCTGTTTGGTTTCCTGCCATCTCCTCCTGATCCTGATCCTCCGGATCCGGATCCTCCTGGGCTGCCTGGAGGGTTTCCTCCTGGTGGACCATTATTATTATAGCTTCCGGATGAACCACCAGGGCATCCGCCATTGTAACCGGTGTTTCCAGAAGATGCATATTTAGGGTAAGAATCATTTTGATTCCATCCCTGGTTATAGCTATTACAATTTTGATAATTACCACTTCCTGATGGATTATAATTATTTCTATATCCATAAGAAGATGTTCTTGGTTGATACGTACCGCCATTAATATTGTTTTGTGACGGGTTTGGTCTCGGAAAACGTCCATCAGTAGGACCATTACCAGAACCTGGGGGTGGATTCGGTAATCTTGGTACTGCTGGTGTACTGTGGCCGGGTTGGGGGAAATATGAAGGTGGTGTCAACATATGCCTCATTGGTCCGGGTGCTCTTGGTTGTGCCACGGGTGTATTATTATTATTCCCTGTAGCACCATCGTGAGTCGATTTAATTTTGTGACTCAAATCTGGTATGGGTGGTGCCGGACCTATCGTGTCCAGTATTGGAATTACTGGTTTAGATGCGGTTCCATTTACTGCGGCATTATCCGGTTTCTTGTAGATTCCGGATACTACATTCTTGTCAGCCCCATCATCAACGAATGGGCTGTATCTAATTGGGGTTGCATCTTTAGATGTCTTTCCCAACATTGTAGATACCACAGCTGGATCTATATTACCTATAGTTAACTGGGCTGCTTCTACATATTTATCTAGAGTTATTGCAGTAGTCTGCAATTCCTGAAGCTCATTTGTGAGTTTCTGTCTATCCTCCTCCAGTTGTTTGTTGTAAGCTATGATGCCTACCCGGATGGTTTCATTGTCTTCAGCTTGTTTACTACACTGAAGTTTCAATTTATCCAACTCGTCCTGATAATGGCGAATTTCGGATTCGAATTTTGCCTTATCAAGGTTTAGTTGGTCGTTCGTATCTATGTATGTTTGGATACGAATGTGCCTATTATCATATTCTTTGTTGAATGATTCTCTCATTGAATGAAGTTTTAGTTCTTCATTCTCGAGTTCTTTCATATACTCGCTCCTTCTGGCTTCGAATTCCTTTCGCATGCCAGTTAGGTCCTCTTCCATCTGAAGTTTTTCATGGAATACTTCATCCCTAGCTTTGACCAAGGTATTTAAATTCTCGTTCAAAGTTACATAAGTTTCATTCAACAACAGGACATCCGGTCGTTTTAATTCCTCACCTTCCGGTACCGCATAGGTTAAGTCGCCATCTATAGCGCTATAATCTAATATTGGTAATTCGGGCCTGGGTAATCTATAAGGTAGTTCTCCGAATGTTACCCTTTTTCGCATTGGTGCCGGATGTTCTGGGTTAGTACTACCACCAACTTCGAACATCGAATCACTTAATTCGTCAACAAGCGATTGTTGGCCTATTAAGTTACTATGTCTCTGTATAGACTGTTCGCGTCGTACAGAGTCTGGCAGATTCTCCTCACTATCATTATAGTGGGGTCCGGGATCTCTCCAAGATGCTGATTCCGCATCTTGCGAGTCCGAATGGGCTTGGAGCATTAATGATCCATTTCCATTCTCTTGGGCAAGTGATTGCCCTGCTGGGTTAGCTTCCCTAAGGGTGTCTAACCCATGTACTAGCCGTTCGGACGTTATAACGTCCGGGCTATACACCAGAATTAACTGGTCACGGCACCAGTGTAAGGGTTTGTGGCCTTACAGACCTGGGGGGTTCGGGTCTTACGGTTCGGAAAGAAAGAGTAAGACAGTATTCCAAGTGTATGCCAACGGTTAGGTTTATTACTTAACGCACACTCACGGCTGCCGGATGATATCAAGGAGGCAGCTAATGTTAAAAGACAATGGTTTACATGGTGTGGAGGCCAGAAGGGCCTCTGACGTAGCGGCTGAGCCCTGGGCTTTATATACGGACCCAGGTGTTCGTCGTCAGACGTCCCCACAGACCCGGATCGGTGCTGCCACCTATCCGGAACCTGAGGAACGTCCGACGACTCGACTCACCCGCCACGTCAGACGGTACCCAACTCCTATGGTTTAATAACGTGTACCTCTACACATACTTGATTGAGATCAGGTGCTTATTATATTGTAGTGAATACTTTTCCAGTTATCTATTTCCCCTACTGGAATATTCTTTTATGTCATGGCAGATACGATCATTACTATAGATTAGTACTAGAACAGCCGTATTCCATGGGGGGCATGGAATACAATATGCTTGTTTTCAATGGGGTCCGCCATCTTGGATTTTGAATGGAGCTGAGCTGTTTTTCTTTATATAAAAGCAAATTAACCCCATAGGTCATGACAGAAATGCAAATGTCCACTCCCATGGAACATTTTTGCATCACATTCACCTCAGTGAGGCCTGTCCGCATTCAACTCCGCCCATGGTCGTGGACATTTGCTTACTTATTTCATGTTGAAAGGAGTGGAATACAGACGCCCCATAGACTTTAAATGGTAACTCTGTATCTCACACCCCCATGAGATAACCCACCCCGTATCTCACCGCCAGGAACATCACTCAAAATGACATTAAAACAAATAAATAATCATCATTTTATATCATTTTAAATGAGTTTTGATCATTTCTGAGTCAGATAACATGAAATAGATACAAAGGTTCCCTCGTAGTGGGTCTAACTGAGGGTCATCTCACTCGGCTTTGCCTCGTGAGATAACACTCAGTCGGATTTAAGATTTTAATGCAATGAAATTGAAATGCAAATCAAAATAAGATAAACCATAATTGATGCAAGAAATCGATGTGGTTATATTTCGCCTATGTAATTTGAACCTTCAGTAAAGGATTGATGAAGCTGACCAGTATACATATTATGCAAAGGTGTCAATGTAGTGTTTTCATTTTAGCTGGTATTTGGTGCATAATTTAACCTAAAACTTGATTAAATAAAAAAGAAATTCAAGGATAGATACACTGATCCATAGTGGTGCTGATGTTACATTATGGGACACCTAAGTCACTTGAAAATGATGCCTTGAATATCACCATCACGTCCGGGTCTCTTCTCATCAAAAGTTGGCATGGACAAAGTTTTCATTGTTCCAGGCTGGGATTTTTTTCCAGGGTTATTGTATGTATATTATTTGTGGTTTAACTTATAGAACGCAATGAGACCTCAAGAGAGACACCCGTTTTTATAGGGAAAAATATTTTTGGGCCTCACAGGGGCCTCCAAAGGCTCAAAAAATGGACCAAAAATGGATTTGACGCCTTAAAATAGGTAGTTTTTGATAAATTTCTAGGAAAGACAGATGGGTATGCAGGCTTCACTATCTTTCCCTAGTAACGTATAGTTTTAGGCACTATTTGGGCCAAAATCAAGCTCTCTAGCCCCATTCTTTACATGTCAAGGTCGACAAAACTGTTGATGAAGTGAGGTGTCCGGGCGAGTAACCACTAGACATTATCCCAAAAGAAAATTCATTATTGCCCATATGATTTTTATTTCTTTACTAAATGCTACTGCTAAATGTGTGTTGTTGAATAAATAAAAAAAAGAGTGGAGCCCTACATCAAGTAGCATGGCCAGTATGAGGGTATGAAGCTTCACAGACTTGTCCTCTCGAGTTTACAACCAGCCTGATTATCCTAGAAATCATTCTGTATATGTAAAGTTGTGCCACTTTCAACATTTCTCCCTGAAAGCTAATTGTGTTTGCTACGACCTGGTACAAAAGTCAAGCCTCTAACCCTATGTTTTACTCTTGGGGGCCAAAAACCCTTTAGGAGGCCTGTCTGCCTGAGTAACCACTAGATAATACCAATATAGCATGCTTAATCAGGGTCCAAAAGCTCAGTGTAATTTTATTCTTTCATCTTCAATTTGACCCTGTACCTCTAATAATTGACAGGTTTACATGTGTTTTACATGGATTTTCAGGGGATTATGTCTGAATAGAAAATATTTTCCTTAGTTAAGGATAACAATATTTTCTTCTGTCACAAAGAATAAAGGAAATTGATAACGATACATGTTTTTGTCTGCCCGGGTAACCAAGGTACACCTATGCCAATTCCACTGTGGGCTATTGAGGATAGAGGAGGATTTGGGCTATTACATAAGAATAATCAAAAGTGGGAAAGGAACTACTTGTAGAACTAAGGGTAGTTGGTAAGTAAGCTCTTTTTTTTTTGTATATGAGAATTAAGGTCAATTTGTCTCGATTAACCATCTTTATGAAGAAAAAAAATCAACTTATCCTGTACCCATAACTACCTAAATTTTACCTTGGGAATACCTCGGGTATTTCCGGAACCGATGAGATACGAACGAGGTCGGTCACGTGACGACAGTTTTGATCGGCAGAAGGGCCGTTGGTCAGCTTTCTGTGTCCCTGAAGGATACAAGCCCTTGTATCCTTCAGAGATACAAGCAATTGACCAATCAGGAGCCAGTCTCTGCAGCAGCAGATGGCAGCTGCTAAAACCAAGATGGTGGATCTTCTGCAGCCTGCATTCAAAGCACAAACACACTGATTTCTGAATAAAAAGGCAGAATTTTTCTTTGTTATAGAATTTGACAGATCAAAATAGTGATAGAAAGAAATTGAAATGCTCATTTATTGTGTCCATGGATGAAGATCCTGGATTCAAAGCTTTGTTGACACAGTGCATGGTTGGGCTAGCCTTGTGTCCCTCAAGGACACAACACCAATTCTTTGTTGACAAATTGGGATGGGCTAGTCTAGTGTCCCCCAAGGACACAACAGCTGGCAGGTCTAAGGAAGTGGTCATCATTTATCAACAGGGGGGTGGTGGTGGGTTTTTGTGTGGACGCGCAAAATTTTTTTACGCCCCCTCCTTGACTGTAAATTTTTTGTGACCCCCCAACATGCCAGAGGCGCTGAGAATTTTCGCAGCCTTCTTTGATCTATAGTAGTGCACAGCTTTTGGGCTAAAAAGAAGGTAAATTCTTTTAGCCCCCCCCTCAAGAGGGGTCAAATTTTTTTTAGGGAGTGGTCATTTTTTTATCAACAGGGGTGTGTGGTTGGTTTAGGGGGGGCATAAAAATTTCAGACCCCTCCCAAGGGGGGCTAATAAAATTTTGACCCTCTTGAGGGGGGCCCAAAAGATTTACCCTCTTTTTAGCAAAAATGCCTGCGCACTACTATATAGATCAAAGAGGGGTGCACAAACTCCCATGCCTCCGGCCCGGGGGACACAAAAATTTTGACTTCTGTTAAGGGGGGGGGGCGTAAAAAATTATTGTGTGTCTGCGTGAAAACCCACCACCCCCTGTTGATAAATAATGGCCACTCCCTTAGCCCCCCCTCAGGAGGGGTCTGAAATTTTTACGCCACCCTTCAAACCCACTCCCCCTGTTGATAATTAATGACCACTCCCTAACCTTACTGCAATTCTAGGGAGTGGTCACTTATTATCAACAAGGGGGCTGGTGGTTTTGAGGAAGGGGATGGGATTGATCATTTTTTAAAGGGGCCCTGGCACCGTAATGCACTCCCGCATTAAAATGTCACGTGACCACTCCTTGACCAATCAGGGCGCCGCGATTTTTCCGCTGGTCCCCGCGATTTTATGAGCGCTGTTTGAATCAGTACCCATGTTGTTAATGTGCGGTGCCAGGGCCCCTTTAACAACAGGGGGGAGTAGCTAGGGGGAGTAGCCTACAAATAAATTTTAGAACCTCTCAATAGGGAGTGATCATTTGATGGTGGATTTGGGGGGGGGCAATTGTTTTGATCCTGGAAGTGGACTTGTCTTTTTCAACCCTGGCAGGCAAGATGCCTGCATAAACCCAGAACCTAAAATAATCATGCCCCTCAGAGGGTGATTGTATCGTATATGCATTTTCTAAGAACAGGGGAGCTGGTTTGTTGGGGGGAGCAAAAGAAAATTTTGTTGAGTGGGTCTGTCCTTGAAGGATACAAGCAGACCACTGCATTCTTGAAGGATACAAGCAGACAACTGCATCCTTGAGGGACACAAGCAGCCTGCTGTGTCCTCCAAGGACACAAGCAGCCCGCTGTGTCCTCCAAGGACACAAGCACTGTGCCCTTGAAGGATACAAGCATACCACAGCATCCTTGAGGGACACAAGTAGCCCACTGTGTCCTAAAAGGACACAAGCAGCCCACTGTGTCCTTGAAGGATACAAGCAGACATCTGCATCCTTGAAGGATACAAGCAGACCATTACATCCTTGAAGCATACAAGTAGACCACTGTGTCCTTAAAGGATACAAGCTGACCACTGCAGCATGTATTCTAGAACTGTATTGTATGTGCGCGTTAGCTCAACTTGAGATAAATAGACAAAGGTGGATCAACACAGTAAAAGGTATGCCCACACACCCCTTTGCGGGTGTACCTTTTACAGTGTTGATCCACAAAGGTTCACTGGTCTGCTTGCATCCTTCAAGGATACATTAGTCTTCTTGTGTCCTTTAAGGACACAATGATCTGCTTATATCCTTTAAGGACACAGTGGTCTGCTTGTATCCTTCAAGGACAAAGTGGTCTGCTTGTATCCTTCAAGGACACAGTGGTCTCCTTGTATCCTTTAAGGATGCAGTGGTGTGCTTGTATCCTTCAAGGACACAGTGGTCTGCTTGTGTCCTTTAAGGACACAGTGGTCTGCTTGTATCCTTCAAGGACACAATGATCTGCTTGTATCCTTCAAGGACACAATGATCTGCTTGTGTCCTTGGAGGACACAGTGGGCTGCTTGTGTCCTTCAAGGACGGATTGGCGAAAAAAAAAATATTTGCACCTCAGGAGGGGGGGGGGGGCCCAAAAAAATATCACCACTCTCACCACTACCCCTGTTAATAATTGATAAGCATTCTCTAACACGCTAGCTTCATTGCTATATGGGCCGGGGTATTTATTGCCAGCTGGAAAGGCTTTGATGAATTAAAATTTAAAGTAATCATAAACCCCCACTAAGGAATGACTGGGCAAGATACCCCTCCCTACATAAATATTTAATATGCAACTGGAATCATGTGCCACAATGAGTATTGAATCTGCCATACCTGACATTTAATTTTGACCCCAGAGTGTAATTGTTTGTTGGGTTTCAGCTCACAAGCAAGGAGCACATGAGATATTTTCTTTAAAAATCCCCCCTGCCCTATATTCAACAAGCCCCCCCCACCTTTCAATAAATGACTTGGCCTTATTATAAAGGGAGTCATAATTTTTCATCAACAGGAGAGGTGCGTCAGTAGTTTAGGGGGGGGGGCCAAGAATTCCAGACGCCTCTTTGGGGAACAAGCAAAATTCCCCCCACCCCCTTTTTAGCATAAAAACCTGCATGCTACTATCTAACAGAAGGGCTGGTGCATGGGGTGGAGGCATTTTTTTCCATGGAGGCTTCAAAATCCACCAACCCCCCTGTTGTTAAAAAAAGACCATCCCCTAGAAAGCGGAGGGGCAGATATTTTGCCCACCCATAGGAGCCTGAAATGTTTTTTCCCTGTCCCCCCTATAATCCCCCATCCCCCTTATTAAGCTTAATACCATGCATGCACTCCCAAAGTACATGTAGCTCACAGATCCATGTATCCTCTAAGGATACAATAGCTCAAGCTGCCAGGTGGAGCTGCTGAAGCAGAAGCCAGCTTCTGATTGGTCAGTTGCTTGTATCCTTCAAGGAGACTATGTAATGAGCTGTGCTGTGTCCTTCAGAGACACAGAAAGCTGACCATCGGCCCTGCTGCGTTTTGATCGAGCGTCCGTGTTTGGCAGACGGTTTCAAACTTCCAGGTGAGTTTTTGTTGGTTTTTTAACTTTTTGCTGCCCTTTTTCGGGCAGCTTTTGCCCTATTTGCAGGGCTTTTGTTCTGTTCTTACTTCTGGCTAAGGTTACGCCGCTGGGGTACCTTTTTAGCGCTAGAAAATAAAGTTTTCTCTCAAAGACAGTTTTTGTCGATATCGATCGAAAAATTGTCCGTTGGCGCTCGGCGAGTTTCGCCGTTACCGCTAAGCGGGTCTGCTCCAGGTACATGTTGCTAGTCCTGCTCTAAGTACATACCGCTCGGCGTGCTTCGCGCAGTGGGGCCGTTGTTCAGCTTTCTGGGCATCCAGGAACCACAAGGAATAGTGTACCCAGGATACACAAGGGATTGACCAATCAGGAGCAAGCACCTGCTCAGCAGATGCATCTGCTACTTTCAAGATGGTGGATGTCTTGGCCACTCAGTTCAGCTTATTTTATCACAGATATCTGCTAGTTTATGATAGATGAAGTACAATTAAAAGCAGCAACATCATCTTTGAGCTTATATATATTCAAGAATGCAGTTTCATTGGAAAGTCAGAAAAATTTTACTATGATTTACTCTCTTAGCATCACTGTCCATACTGGACTTAGCTGTTTTGGGCACTGGGCTGTTTACCAACAAAGGGACTGCTTCTGTATCCAGGATACACAAGGACTGCTTCTGTAGGCCTATCTAGGATCCACATTAGGGAGTGCTCATTTTTTAAACACAGGGGGGGGGTAGGGCTGGTGGGTTTGAGGGGGGGGCAGAATTTTTTCAACACCTCTGATGGAGGGGTCAAAATAATTTCACCTGTTTTCAGCGGAAAACCCAGTGCGTTACTATAGGCTAAAAGGGGACGTTCGCGCCCAATTTTGTCCTTAATGAGGGATCGAAACTTTTTTCAAGCCCCCCGCATAAGGGACGGTAATCGCGCGCAAACGTCCCCTTTAGCCTATAGTAACGTGCGGGGTTTTCCACTGAAAACAGGTGAAATTATTTTGACCCCCCCTCCATCAGAGGTGTTGAAAAAATTCTGACCCCCCTCAAACCCACCAGCCCCCCCCCCCCCGTTGTTAAAAAAGTGATCACTCCCTTAGACCCCTGCAGGCCTAGGCCTACTAAGGATCCACAAGGAGTCTCGGCGAAAATTTTTCTGACCCCCCCCCCCGGAGGGGTCTGAAATTTTTCTGCCCCCCCCCTTGGAGGGCTCTGAAATTTTTTCTTCCCCCCTTTTATTCTTTAGTGGCACACAGGCTTTTTCGCTCAAAAGGGGCAACATTTTTTTCTGCCCCCCCTAAAAGGGGTCTGAATTTTTTATCCCCACCTGAGAGGGGTCCCTTCTGTATCCAGGATCCACAATAGACTCCTTCTGTATCCAGGATCCACAATAGACTCCTTCTGTATCCAGGATCCACAAGGATCACCCTTCTGTATCCAGGATCCACAAAAGACTGCTTCTGTATCCAGGATCCACAATCGACTCCTTCTGTATCAAGGATCCACAAGGATCTTCCTTCTGTATCCAGGATCCACAATAGACGCCTTCTGTATCCAGGATCCACAATAGACTGCTTCTGTATCCAGGATCCACAATAGACTGCTTCTGGATCCAGGATCCACAATAGACTGCTTCTGTATCAAGGATCCACAAGGAGCTCCTTCTGTATCCAGGATCCACAATAGACTGCTTCTGTATCCAGGATCCACGCGGCACTCAGACCCAGGTCTCCGGGTGTGATGGGGAAGTCTGGATGGCAGGTGTCAGCACCTGCCTCCGGGTTTGTAGATGTTACACCAGGGGGCCTTCCACTCGTCCGTCACACGTGACGGGTCTAAGTTTCGCAGGCTTTTCCCCTATATAAGGGCAGTTCTTCCTACAGTAGTTCTCCAGTAGTGGTCCTACCACTGCTCAACATACTTCTACTGTTACCTACGGGTAACTGAATGCCATCCGGCATGTAGTCTCTATAGGCTGTGATCTATGTAACTAAGATCAAAATAAATGCTCTGTTGCCTACCACTACATAATGTTTTTTTGTTGACTAGGTCAGTTAGGGAGTGGTCATTATTTATCAACAGTGGGGGAGGGTGGGTTTGAGGGGGGGGGGCGTAAAATTTTCAGACCCCTCCCGAGGGGGCTAAAAAAAATGTTGACCCCTCTTGAGGGGGGGGGCTTAAGAAATTCACCCTCTTTTTAGGAAAAAAGCCCGCGCGCTACTATAGATCAAAGATGGGCGCGAAAACTCTCTGCGCCTCTGGCGCGGGGGGGCGCTAAAAATTTTGACTGCCGTCGAGGGGGGGGCGTAAAAATTTCCGCATGTCCGCGCGAAAACCCACCACCCCCCCCCCTGTTGATAAATAATGACCACTCCCTTATGTTAAAAGATGCATAGAAATCAGGAATATGTTTTTTCTGGGAGTCTATTGTGGATCCTCGATACAGAAAGGAGATCCTTGTGGATCCTGGATACAAAAGCAGTCTATTGTGGATCCTGGATCCAGAAGCAGTCTATTGTGGATCCTGGATACAGAAGCAGTCTATTGTGGATCCTGGATACAGAAGCAGTCTATTGTGGATCCTGGATACAGTAGGAGTCTAGGCCTATATTGTGGATCCTGGATACAGAAGCAGTCTATTGTGGAGCCTGTATACAGAAGCAGTCTATTGTGGATCCTGGATACAGTCGCAGACCCTTGTGGATCCTGGATACAGATGCAGATCCTTTTGGGCAGAAAAATTTCTTTTTTTTTTTTATTAGAAAAAAAAAGAACCACAAAAAAACTTTTTGACCCCCTCCCCTGCCATGGAGAAGCTGAAAACCAAGAGCAGACACCCCCCCCCCCTCCAATTAATAGCAGGGCTGAAAGAATTTAGTCCACCCCACCTGTATTTTCTCAAAGGGGTTGAACATTTTTTGACCCCCTCAACCCCCCCCCCCTGCCATTGTTAACTTCAACTCATGTAGGGGCAGCCTGAAAAAAATCTGAAATCCAACTCCAAGGAAGATACAGGGGGGCTCTATAGTATGAGGCAAAGCCCAGATGCAATGCCAATGGTGAAGCTTTATGTTTTATTATGTTTGGTCATATCCCATTCATTTTCTCAAATAAGAACCTCTAATTTTCCATAGATCATGAGTAATCAAGTGATTTGTGCATTGACTGGACAAGAATTGGCTAAGCAAAACATCCACCATCTTGGACAGCAGCAGATGCATCTGCTAAGCAGGTGCTGGCTTCTGATTGGTCAGTTCATTGTGGATCCTGGAACCACTATTCCTTGTGTATCCTGGATCCACTGAAAGCTGAACAACGGGCCCACTGCGTTTTTCGCCGTTGTGTTACCGCTAAGCGGGTCTGCTCCAGGTACATGTTTCTAGTCCTGCTCTAAGTACATACCCTCGGCGAGTTTCGCCGTTGTGTTACCGCTTAGCGGGTCTACTCCAGGTACATATTTCTAGTCCTGCTCTAAGTACATACCGCTCGGCGAGTTTCGTTGTGTTACCGCTAAGCGGGTCTGCTCCAGGTACATGTTTCTAGTCCTGCTCTAAGTACATACCCTCGGCGAGTTTCGCTGTTGTGTTACCGGTAAGTTTCCCAAAATTCCAAAATTACTGATAAGTGTGCTCTCAGTAGAAACCACCAAAAACTATGACTAATATTTCTTATAAATAAAGACCCCAAAACAAACAGATCCATTTGTGGTTACTCGGGAGGACATCTTGGAAAGCAACTCAGGTTTGGATAGTTGCCAGCTGCACTAATTTTCCATGAGTTAAAAATGCCTCTGATTGACCCATAATTGACCTTTCTCCGTCTATATGATGATTGGATAATTCCCCCGCTGAGTCACATAGTGCTTTTTTTTTCATTTATATAATGATGTCGACAGTTCAATTGTCACAAGGCCTCATGAAAATGTCAAACTGGTGTTTATTGCATTCTCTCTATAGACTAAAATGTACTTCTAGTGCATGGACTTGAGATTTAGTTTATGTTTACATTTTCCTAAAGTATTAGGGCCTTGACGTCCTTTAACCATCTCATACAACGAGCTCTTTGGAATACATAGACGGTGCGAAGTCCTTTATTCTCCGTCCCCATGGCTCTGTATTGTTGGCGATATGCTTTAATTTACACTAATCATGTAAAAAGATTACTGGTAAGCTTATGTTGACTGAATATCACATATTTAACTATTTCAGCCGAATTGTAACGTGCTCTGCATGTGTTCCTGTAATAACTTGTTTTCATACAAGAATCTACAAATCTAGAAACATTTTTGCTGTTGAAAATAAAATGTCTTGGTAAATCTCAAATGCTCTTACATTACAATTATAGTGGTCCCCATCTGCATGAGTGAGGGCATAGGCCTAGTTTTTTTATTTTGAATATGAAAGAATTTCAAGTGATATTCAGAGAAACATATGACTTTTCCTTTGACAAAATGATTTTGTTATAAATGTCATATAACATCATCAGCAGTAGGCTTATACTAGTCACTAATTGGTCACCGCTGGAAGAGGTGTGGCCAAGGCATGAATAATTGCTTCCTTAATAATATTAATATCGATCTACAGGAAAAGTCCCCCCCCCCAAAAAAAAAAGGAAAAGAAAAAAAGACGAAAAAAAAAAAAACGAAACAAAAAACGACAAACAAACGACAACAACAAAACTGTAAGACTTATTTCTTATCCACGGGCCAGAAACTAGACTCCAACACATCCTTAGTGGTGTTCTATCTACATATTGTATTACCGTAGCTTGCACATGGTAGGAAACTCCAAGCTTGGATTTAATAGTGGAGGCTCCACTACACGATCTTTTGGAACATTCTCATGTGTCAGTGTCTAAGGTATAGGCTGTTGACATATCTAAACTGTAAACATGATAGCTGCGATTCTCTGCAAAAGTCACGTAGTGGAGCCCCACCTAATATAGCATCATGGTTATTTATATTAAGCGGGTCCTCAAATAGAGCCGAATTTCGATTTCAAATCTGGAACCATCGGGGACAATCGTGGCTCCCTCCAGGTCTGATTTTTTAAATGTCTTCAAAACCATTTTTGTAAAATCATTTCTTTTGGTGAAAAACTCATAAGCTTTGTTACTAGTACTGTATTGTGGTCATAATTAGCAGTCTAATTAACACAATACGGTTATAGTTAGCATCATGAAGCCACAGCACTGTCAGTGATGAATAATTCTGACCTACCTTACTATCTACCATGAAAGCCCACCAAGTTGTCCCAGACTTGATCTCCCAATGAGTGTCTAACTCCACCTTTAGAGCCATCTTCTATGTAGCCAGTCAAGCTAGATGCTACGTCCTCGTCTAATACATCTTTATCTTATTTTAATGTGATCAATTCATGTGGCCAAAGCCCTCAATTTTCATTTGCTTTCTTGGAAAATAAATCAATAACTGTGGATCAACACGGTAAAAGGTACGCCCGCGAGGGGGTGCGTGGGCATATCTTTTACCATGTTGATCTACATTACTATCATTTTCCATGGATAATGGAAGGTTTAGGCCTACTTGCAAGAGTGTTGCATTTGCTAAAAGAAAATAAGGATTTCCATTACCGGTTTGCAACAAGCCTATGCTAGACCAGCGTCCACACAAATTGTTTAGAAATTCCATTTCAAACTATTGGTCTTGACAATGAAACTATATTGTTCCTATATTGGGCCTTCCATTTCATTATCCCCTGCATGATGCAGAGGCGGGGAATCTTGCCTATATATGGCACATCCCGTGTTCATTTCAGGCGCACATTGGGATTACATTAGGCTCAATTTAGGGATATTAATTGCGCTATATATATTGTATACAAAGCTCACCCTAACCGTTTGCAGATTATATAGGAGGGCTATCCTTGCACATAAAACGCCTCATGCAGGAGGTATTCTAGTGCAGGAACTGACACTTTCAGTATAATTCATAATAGTTTGGGGTTGATGCATTTGGGCAGGGAATGGGATGTTGAGTATGTAGACTATAACATGCAGAATTCTCCCATTCCTTCCATACTCAGCATATCTATCACCTACTTCTGATAACGCTATCAGATTTGTTTATAGCAACATGATAACACTTTATATCTGTGATGTACACTTACCTATGCAACCTCAAAGATTCTGATCTAGACTGCCAAAATGAATCTATTGCTGCTTACCCATCGAGAGTTATGACCTATAGACATAAGCTTTACTTTATAGAAGTACGGTCCCTCACACGTCAAAACTACAAATCCTCCATGGGCGAACCACTGGATTGAAAAAGAAGCGGGACCCCAGGGGCCTATTTCATTTAGGTGACAGATTTCAAATCACCAGACAATCTATCCCACGCACAGACTGTCATTGGTGCTTATACAGGTACGACCGCTTTACCAGAAACTATATGTGACATGTACTGGGAAAAATGACCTAAATGCACCCTGCACTAAGGGCCTTTTTCGCAGATCCTGTCACAAAATTATATGGAAGATTTCTTGGTGATTACTAATGTCTAGTGACAGACAGCATGCTACCTCAGCGGATAGACCAAGTCGTCAGTGAATTTTCAGATAGTCAGTAATATTGAAATAAACCCCTGAGGTTTCATGGCACAGATATATAATCAAAGATAAAGATCCGTGAATGTATTTCCACATATATACCCCTAACCCATCCCTTAATGTGCTGTAACCCCATCTTATTCGGGTGCATTTTCCCACCACATACACCATTTGTTGATGTAAGATGTAATAACTCGTCATTTTTGGGTTAACAAATTCTAGGGTAGATTGGGCACATGAGTACACAGAGATAAAGGGTATACACAAATACTGTCCAGGATCAAGTGTACATGTTTCCACACACCCATAAACCATTCTATTGGATGACTCAAGCATCTACTTTGACGAGGGGCCATATACATACCTGCTGCACGTGTTTAGGAGCATGCAACTACTCATTAATAGGATAAAACTCATGATATTTCCCTATAGAGACTCAGATACCTTATTCCTGATGTGAGGATTGACATTGTGGATCATTCTCTATTTTTTACACAGGTGAGTGTTAGGCTGTATGGGCCTATATCTTTTATTGCATGTGAACACCTCCGGTAGGATAGCATTTTCAGTATCAACAATCCCATTATCTAATCTGATATATATCGATTGGCTGATAGGCTGCACAGAGAAATATTTCTATCATATTATGGGCACAACATTAAAAAATCAGACAGTGTGCGTACAAAATCTGTTGTTTTTTTAGTCCAGCATGCATGGTCAATATACTTTTCATTTCGTATGTATAACAGTTGCAACCTTAGAATGTATAGACTAAAATAGCAGTAAGATGGTCCCAGAACTCCAAACTAAGTAATCTAGAATAGCCCCCAATGCCTCCCTGCCCCAGCTTCGTTTGATATAGTATAGTCTTTTGATTCCTCAGTCGCCAATACTGTTATGTTTACACTGATATATCACATGTTTGATACACTGATAGAACAGTTACATATGTCACTAATCCACCAGTATCAAAGGTACGACGGTATGTAGCAGATTATACAACCAAAAGGAGCTACAATAAATTCAGTTAAAAGTATTAATTTTGGCTATTGACTATAGCAAAGGCCCTTCCGTCCTTGGTATATGATTTTTCTCCCATTCTCCTGCAAAGTTCCCAAGCTTAAGCTCCGCTAGCTATAACTATTTATAATCATAATCCGCATAAGAATGACCTGCATCGTAAAACGCTGCTTCAGAAACAGTTACCATAGATAAAAGTATCTCCTTCAACAAAGTCTAGTGCCTAAATTGCAAAAAATATAAAGTCGAGAAACAGGATTGTATCCTTTTCGTAGCTGACACCACACAGTGTTATTATGGTTGATATTATCAGTCAGTCAGGATTACTATCTATAGTTAGAGGAATGGCACCAGACCAGGACAAAGTACATTTATCATGATGGCATTGTGTGGGACTGTGTCCAGTAGAGCTGGACATGGGGGCCACCTAGATTGTTCTACAATGTAAGGATTTAACAGGATTTTACCAATATGCCTCACATTATTCACCCCGGTAAGTTAAACTGTATCATTTATAATCAAAACAGCCAACTTGTTTATGACTGTGACACGTTTGGTATCATTTGGAGTGGAAATTCCATAAGTGTCCCTTACAGCGATTCAGGCAATAGGTATTGCTGTTTGATATTATTACAGATGTGCAATCTATGGAAGATTGGTTCACGGTTTGTGGCGTTGAAATATTTTCGGTTGAGGCGTCACTTGTACCCCATCTACATTGTGCAACTTTTCCCATTTTGTGAATAATATAATTTTACCCTTTCTTTCAAAGTCACTTGCTATATCCCTCAGATGTAGGGGTGGAGTATGTTTCATCTCCCAAATCTTTTGGAGACAGTCTAGATTATAGTAAAAATTGTTGTGTCACAACAAACGATCAACGATAAAGCTTCCTCTCCTACCTTCACCCTGCAAAGATCATCTTAAAATACTACATTCGGCTGGTCCTACCCCAATGAGTGGAAATATAAACTGAAATTTTTTTCAATATCACCTTTATACAAATTGACCATTGCTATCACATCATTCCTTATGTAACTTTCATTACTGAAAAAAGTGGTAGTATATCATCATCTCTATTCTCTTTTTGCAGAACCTATCCGCAAGATGGCAGGCATGGGGCACAGGGTGGCCTACATGGTGCCCATCGTCCTGGCCCCCATCTGCTTCATCCTCGTCTGTTTCTTTAATGCCATGGCTGCCAGTCCAGCAGGATCAAATCTAGGTATGCATTGCTAATGTATGAATGATTAGGTCTATCTGTATCATTGGCCATATGTTCCAAATATTCATAAGCGTGGAAAGGATGTGAAGATATATAGAATATTAGAACCCTGACGCTTTTGACTGTGTATCTTTTCTTTTGTGTATAAATTTAGTCATGAATATAAAAGTATATTATATCCTCCCTGATTTAATAGTGTAGAAAATGTAATAACAGCATATATCAATCTTAATGCTTATGGTATATCGACTAAGTTCTAATCTATTCCTGGTGTCCAGTACTACTGTCTTCTCCAATATCCGATATTCAACATTTCAGGCATATTTCGTAACAACACTGGAGAAATAGCCAGGAGATATGACACAGAGGTGCAACCTGCTGGTTGGACCTTCTCCATCTGGGGTGTTATCTATGCATGGCAGGGTTTGTGGATTGTCTATAGCCTCACCACCCTGTGCCGTGGGGGGATCTCTGGATATCTCTACTTCTCTCCACCTTTCAACCCACCACTCCTCTACATCTCCTACTCTGTCAACCTCCTACTCAACATTGGCTGGTTGTTCAGCTGGGACAGAGAAGTTCTGCCATTGTCTGTGATCGTCCTGGCCTTTATGACCATTACTCTCTACATTTGCCTTTTCGAATCCTTCAGAGCAATGGCCAAGTATGAGGACAGTTTAGCTGAGCATGGGCTCATGGTGGATGTGTGGTTGGTGAGGTTTTTGGTGCAGAATGGGTTAGGGATCTATGCAGCTTGGGTGTCTATTGCCACCCTGGTGAACCTATCTGTTACCCTTACCTACAATGCTAACCTTGCCAACCAGACCTCCTCGACCATCTGCCTATCTATACTGCTGGCTGAGATACTACTCTGGGTAGGCCTGGACACCTTTTTATTGGATCGCTTCACTCGCTATCTCTTCACACCACATTGTGTCGTTGTCTTTGCGCTCAGTGGAGTAGTGGTTAAAAACTACCAACCAGGAAATACAAATTCCATCCTTTCGGTGGTGCTGCTGGCATTGGGCATTGCAGCCCTGGCTTCTAAGATAACCATTATGATAGTCAGACATATCAGGTCCCCTGCCATGAAGGTGGATATTACCAGAGACATACCTATGGTTACAGTTGATGACACTAAACACAAACACAAAGAACTTTATTAAGACTTTATCTGAATTGTCGTTTGATATTTCATGTTAAATCAAATATCATCTTTGCATATTATTATTTAAGAGGGACAATGGTCAGAAATTTGGTCGGTACTGTATTATGTACAAAAAAAAATGCTATATATCAGAACGAAGGCACACAATCAATGAAATATAAGATGTGACCATATTGTGCACCTTGATTTGGTTTATGATGGAAAGAAAAATAAAAAAAGCATTAATACACATTTTGGGTTAAGGTGTTCTCTTAGTGATTACGTTATGGAGTACAAGTGCATTTTGGAAGGCAGTATTGAAATGGTTTGAGTAATCCATCTATGTTTGAAAAGCTAATAAAACCCATAGAGTTGAGTTCTGTTACATGCAAGCCGTTTATTATTGTGGCAAATTTTACATGAAGTTACGATGAGTCGATGTCGAACTTTTAATTCCATTACATAGCTCCAAGTCAATTTTTGAGCAGGGAATTTAAGGATAGCTTCTGGCAAGAAAGGGCGACGTTTTCATAAATAAAGTTCCCCATGACAGTTGTGATCTAGTTTGAAAGCTGCCAGTCTTACAATGGACCATTGTTGACATAATGATCTTTTTTAGTGGTATAATTCTATTACTTGGGACAATGGTTTGGTACCCATAAAAATTAAAGACATGGCACCCACTACTTAAAGAGGCACCCTGTCGTAGCATCCTAAGAACTTACAAGGCCCTCAGCATAGATTCCTACTACAGTCAGTATAGTATACTGCACTGTAAAAATAACTGTTGAATCTACCAGGGATCCTTGTTAAACTGAACAGTGAACCACCGTTATTATATAAAAGGAGCCAGTGTAGATTTTACAGGAAACCCAAGGTGGGAGTGCTGTGGCATAAGGAATCTCTGTGAAAATAACTGATCTCGTAACTATGGGATAGGAAATCCATCGTTATTTTGACGACATTATTTTTACAGTTTGGGGAGATAGAAAACCACGCAAATATGCTACCCCACTCTGCATCATACATGGCGTCATTCTTGTCGAGGTCAATCATTGTAGATGTATATAAGGACCATTACAAAAGGCTGATGATTTACATCCTATGGCAACAATGATTTTTGGATTTTTGGGGTTACAAGCTTTCCAAAAATGTATAGTTTCCAATTTCCCCACAAAACCCCAACAGAACCTTTTTTAGCTACATAAGGAACCCCACTACTATGTAGGTTCCGTCAAGCAGCCTGACACATCTTTCTGAATTATATATCTCCTCACTCCTCAAGTTAGACCAAAATGCTAAATTTATTCAGATTCACCTTCCTCGTGGCCATAGGCTATATTGGAAAACAGGCTGTGTAAGAAGACAAAGAATTTTGCTATATTTTCATCTCAGAACGCAAAACTAGATCATGTAGACTTAAGTACAGAATGGGAAGTAGAATGATCTGACCAGGCTGGTTGTAATTGTAATCTTACAGAGGTAAGGAATCTAAACACAAAGTGCTTAAGAGGTTCTTTATGTTAACGATGCATCTCTTTAATGGCTCAAAAGCAGACATTGATGGAGGCCGTCATATTAATTAACATATGATGTTGGGATAATCCCTTAAGGTTTAGGTCTGCCAGAATGACTATAGCTCTGGCCACATTCAACCAAGACTCATAATCGAGTGGACAAATTGTATGAGAAAGTACATATACCGTGAACACGGTTGAAATGATAGGACAACTACTGATAAAAGCTTACAAAGGACAGAGATAATGGCTGATTACATTGCATTTCTTTTATTTACAACATTAGTCCAATTACCAATGAGAAGAGGCTTACAAAGCACATCCTGAAACAGTACAGACAAATAGTGGTGCAAGGCCGACCTGTAGAAAATGATATACAGACCTGGAACGTGAGCGTTGGAATTACCCCTCTCAGTATAGTGGACGTTGACTTTGAATCTCAAACCACATAGTCATGTGGGAAGTATTAGTGAGTATGGCAGCAACGTGAGGGATATAACACGATTCACCTTTATGCACGAATGTTTCTCACAATGTTTGCGATTAATGGAGGGAATTATAGTATTGTGGTTGAGTTCTGAGACAATCCAAAATGACTATTAGTTAATAGGTTGAATAAGAGCCATTCTTAAAATAATAGGAACTGGAAGTTCAGAGGTATTGACATCTGTAGAGACTTGGACTCTTAAACATTTTTTTTTGTTTTAAATCTCTTTATTGCCAGTAAGGTATGTTCTCGGTACAAATCAATGTTAACATCTTTGTTAAAATTTGTCACATTCAGACCATTCATACAATAGTTGCTGGTATTCCTTATCAGGGGTACATAAACTTTGTTGATATATTTTCAACTGCCGATGACTTAATAATATTAATATCATGTATCAGTCTAGAAACTTCTTGTATGTTAGTGTTAAAAGGTTCAATTGAGTTTAAACATGTATTGTCGTAGGGCTTCCAAGGAATATATAGGTCCTTTGCAAGTAGTGGGCCTATCTGGGAAAAATAACTATTTATGAAGTTTGGGACCTGGTCAGTAGGAACAGGGGTATTGTTATTTTCATGATCCACCAGGTTAATTTCTTGTTTTGTTTTTGGATGGCCAGGTATAAGATTATTGATAGTTCGCCAAAATTGTCTATGGTCATTTTTATGTTCTTCAATTTGTTCTTTAAAGAAATTTTTTCTGGCTTTGTTTATTATTTTATTTGTCTTGTTTCAACAAGTTGTGGCTTGAGTCCACTTTCTGTCAGTTGGGAATTTTCTAGTTGATCATAGCAATTTATTCTTGTCTCGTATGGTTTCATATACATGTTGACTCATCCAGGGGTCTCTCTGTTTTTTTACAAGAAATTTGTGAAGAGGACAGGTACGATCTAATATATTTCGTATTGCATTTTCCATTTCAGACCAAGCAACATTTACATTTTCAGTATTATTAAAGGTTGTCCAGTCATAGGCATCAAATTCTCTTAGTAATATTTCATCAGGTAATTTTTTATATGATCTGCCTTCAATGTAGGTGAGCTCATCTTTTATCTTCCACTTTTTCCTAATAAGAAAAATGGGTAGATGATCTGAGATGAAGTTATTTGCAACTCCCGTATTTATAAAGTTTGGACGTATATTAGTGTAATGGTTTTGGTCTTACGGACCTGGGGGTTCGGGTCTTACGATTCGGGAAAGAAAGAGTAAGACGGTGATTCAAGTGTATGCCAACGGATAGTCTTTATTAAAATACACACTCACGGCTACCCGATAGTTGTTAATAGGGCAGCTAACAGATATTAAGAGATGGTCCTACATACTTGGAGGCCAGAAGGGCCTCTGACATAGTAGCTGAGCCCCGGGCTTTATATAAGAACCCAGGTGTTCGTCGTCAGATGTCCCCACAGACCCGGATCGGTGCTGCCACCTATCCGGAACCTGAGGAACGTCCGACGACTCGACTCACCCGCCACGTCAGACGGTACCCAACACTATGGTTATACAATAAGTACCTCTACATTAGTAAAAATAAGGCCCAGTGTTGCATTTTTTCTTGTGTTATCCTTAATTTCTTGCTTAAGACCAAACCCTTTTAGTCTGTTTAAAAGATTATTTACCATATCAGAATCCTCACATACATTGATGTTAATATCACCCATACATATAATCTCAATAATTTGTCTGTTTTCAATTTGGGAAATTACATCAGTAAGAGCGTCAATAAATCCTTTATATAATTCTTTAAGGTTTTATGTTACATTTATTTCATTTAGATGTGGAATGATGCTTATTTAAAGTGGAATACGTCTAAATACAACATGGATGATATTCGAGTGAGACCCAAAGACATAATGATGCCCGATATTGTCTTATTCAATGCGTAAGTTAAATCTATATATTCAACAATGCCCCGCCCTCCAGAACATATGCCTTCAAAAAGGTACTTGGACCATTGGTATCATAACATAGCAACAGTGGATATACCATTTACACTGGCAGTGATAGTGTCTTGCCTATTTTTTCCTGTCCTCCCGTCATTTTGAAGCACATTGAGCTAATATTCATTTCCCCTTTCTTATTCAGGGCTTCTGAAAGCAAGTTACTGAATCCAAGTGAGCTGGTGGTCGTAAGGTATAATAGGGATGCACTTTATATCCCTCATATCCAGCAGAAGGCTCTCTGTACCATGCATTCAGGGAGTAAGAATGTAAGTTCTTTTCATATTATAGGGATATTAGTGATATTATACTACAGTAATGAGATCTAATGCTCTCAAGACATCATTAGGATTTCTTATCTCGCATTGGGGTGAGTTTAGAAATCATATATTTGCTACAATTTCATACCATGCCAATTGATACAAGCACAATCGACGGTAGCCAGTTATAAATGAGCTGAGCTGGATTTAATTGTCAGTATTGGTCAATCAAATCCAGGAGTCAGCTTTTCAAATGTTAACCACCTGGGCTCAAGTTCGTCCCAGAACACTGATTCTTTGTCTTAATCTTACAGGTCACTTACAAATTGAAGTATGGTTCCTGGACCTACAATGGAGTTGGAGTGCCAAAGTACATCAAAGCTATTTGTAGATTGATCAAGGGTGATTCTTTGAGCTCAGATATCATATAAAGTCAAAACTATATTTCAGTAGCGGTCGTATGCCTCTGACATGTGAGTTTAAGTATAGATGCATGGACCAAATAATGAAATATCATGGTATTATCGGGCTTCTCTGAGGAACTCTGGAAGTCCCTTAGTCCTTATACATCTTCAACTTCATTTAGATTTTGATGAAGGCTCAACCGTTGCATCTCATAAATATTCCCTCTGCCATTGGCATCTAGAAAATTGACTCATTACCATTTCACAGCAAGTGTTATCCCATCATCCCCATTATGCAATTACTACCATATAGAGTCTGTTTGACTGACCTCTTCATGAGCAAAGTTAGATATTACTAGCCAGCTGTCCTGTGCCACTTCCCTAGTGAACTATGGTACAAACTCGATAGAAGCACACTCGCTCTATTCTATATACTGAAGCAGCACGTCTTACAATGGCGAACCCAGCCATCGCTGTTTGCCTTATTGTCATGGTGTATGCTGGAATACAGGCAGCGTAAGTACAAAACACAACAGACAAAGACCACTTTCTTGAGTGGCATATTACAACACAAAGTTCTGTATTTCAAATACTCAAAATGCAATATCAAAATGCTTAGAATTCTAACCAGAAACACGCTGGCAACGTTGACTATTTTGTTCATTTCAGTTTGTTTCATTTATCAATGATACATCCTCCTTGACATATTGACATCTCCTGACATTAAGTTTATATATTTAGAAAATCTAAGTTAACATGTAACAATCTTAAATGAACTAAAATGCAAACCTGGTGAAAATTAGAATATATTTTTCCTAAACATTCCAACATAGACCGATTAACATTGAGAGTCGTCTAGCGAGGCAACTCTTAAGGCAGTACAGGCGGATTGGACTGCATGGTCGCCCTGTAAAAAAGGCCAGTCAGGCATGGAATGTGAGCTTTGGCTTGATGCTGACAAGTATACAGGAAGTTGACTTTGAGGAACAGACTATAGAAGTGGTCATGTGGCAAATGTTGGTAAGTTTAGGATTGACAGTGCTCCATGTTGATATTGGGGATCTCACCTTTGGATTATCCTGAAGATCATAATCTCAAAAAAGAATATTTTGGTGATCTAATTACTGCATAGGCCTACCTATATACGATGTGTCAGTTGACCTGAAAAGGGAGCAGACACACATTGCGAATGGAACATCCATGTCAGTTCCCTGGAAGATCCTTTCTGCTTGCTTTCTTAGATATTTTAGTTTAATTTATACCTGACAGTTTTGAATTTTAAATGGCAGTGTTTACAGTACAGCTATAATCCAGTACCCGAAGAGTTCAGGTTCAACAAATTTGCAACAAAAGATTTCTTGATGGTTTTCAACTCTTTGATACCTGCTTTTTAGAGGAAAAAAAGTTTACCAAAATCAACTTTGGGCATCTTCAATGAGGTCTCTGGTTCTGCATGGATTATTCATACACTTCTGTAGAAATTGTGTGTTTTTCATTGATTGTGACACATATTTCCACATCTAGATGACCTTGACCTTAGGACATGGTGGATATGCATGCAGTTTTTTATGCTGATGTTAATTGGTATATCACAATAGTGATTATCTTGATTAAATCCAGCGATAATGCAATTCAACACAGAGACCTAGTCTGAAGGCAGCCATGTTGGATTTGAGGCACTTCTCCAAGGTTGATTTTAGTAAAATATCTATCAGCTGAAAACTGCCTTGGGGCATCTTAAATGAGATATCTGGTTCTGTACAGATTATTAATCCACTTCTGTAGAACTGATTATGGCAACTATTTCCATATCCAGATGACCTTGACCTTTGACCATGGTAGAAATGAGGGTAACTTTTCATGCTGATGTTAATTGATGCCTTTTTTATATTTGGATACTGGACTACTAGCCACTAATGACTTTATACCTAAGTTCGTACATTGAAGTGATTTGAACGTGGGTATTATCAAAAACACTTTTATTGTGCATAATCTTTTATTATATATTGAAGAAGTGGAATGATGCCCATCTGAGGTGGAACAGGTCTCAGTTTGATGTCTCCAATCTTGGATTTAAATCCACAGAAATAATCACGCCTGATATCACCTTATATAATGCGTAAGTAATACCTCCCACATATTTAGCCAACAACAGGTATAACGTTTGAGATCATTCTTTTTGTTAATCATGAGGGGACGTTTGATCATAATTCTTTGTCACTTGGCTCTTACTTATTAGACCTCTTTCTACATTATATTATATAGTATTCTCCACTGCAATGACTACACCTTCACCAAAACATGGTTTTTCGGTGCCATGTTAAATGTATTTATCATCCCCCAGGGCTTCTGAGCCGGAGACACTTACCCAAGATAAAGAGCTGGTCGTGGTCGATACCGGGGATATACATTATGTCCCTGCGATCAAACAGAAAGTGCTCTGCCCCATACCAGGAGAGAGTAAGAACGTAAGCTTATTTTTGAAATTTACACTAAAATAAAACAAAAAACTACTCAAAACTGCACATGTGGATGTCTTTCAAGGATGTTTTGATTTATTGTATTCTCACAAACCATTTTAGCAAAGATAAAGCATATTTGTAACACTTGAGCATGTTTGTGATTTAAAGGTTTGTAAACACATACATATATTTTCTGAAAAAAATGATTTCCATTAGGCCTATAATTATGCTAAAGGAAGAGAGAACATGATGTGCAAGTAAAAGTGCGCTCTCTTCCATGCCAAATTAAAAGGAATTAAGAAATTCTTCTCAATAATCACACTAACCCAATTGATGAAATCCTCCATTGAAAGTGTCCGTTTTTATTTTTCAGATCACTTGCACTCTGAAATACGGCTCATGGATATACACAGGAGAACAATTAAACCTAACCCTGGGACAAGAGAATATTGACTTGAGTATATACCAACCGAACCCTGTCTGGGAGCTGGCTGCCACATCAGCCACAAGGAATGCTAAAACCTATGAATGCTGTCCAGAGACATACATTGATCTCAGCTTCAACTTGACACTGATCAAGAAATAGGTAGTTACAAACTGAACATTCATGCATATCATCCCTAGATTTAAATGCTATCCATGTATTCAGATTCGCTCAGAATATATGCAAATGTACAGACCCTGCAGTACACGCAGATTGATTAGAAATAAAGCACTAGAGTTGTAGAATCACACAGAGGCAGACACAAATAAATAAATCTGATTGTTGATTTGTATAAATGTATAACCTATACAGTACAGGGTAAGGTTACATTTAGGATGAGTGTAGATCAACGTTTCAGCATAATTCAGATGTCTTCATCAGGATCATTGATTAAAAATAAAGATATCTAGGATCATTACTTTGATTTACCTCCATCAACCTGAAATTACTTTCAAAATAGGCATTGTGGGTTGGAGAATTTTAAGATGGCCTCTGGTAGATCAAGTGTGAAGTGTAATGTAGACAGTTACTGGACACAGGCTCATCCTACAGTGCAGCCACCTGTCTTATTCAGCTGTACCAGCCTTGGGTATGAAAATGGCAACATACTGATAGGTTTTAAGCACATGCATCATTCATGATAATGCAAGCATCATCTTCAGTGATACAGAAACAACAACAACTGATAACATGAATACCGTTATGTTGATCCAAAGGCTCTTTATTTCATAGAGAGAAAAAAGACGATAGATGGTACATGCCATTGTAGTCTTAGTTGACAGTGAGTGTTTAGATTCCAATGGACAATGTAAAGGTAATGATAATGACAATCATGCTAAATGTAGATTTGCAGGTATATAGTTACAATTATAGACATTGTCATATTCCAGAGCAGCATGAAGTACCCTCTGTTGGTTCAGATTTATTTCAGATGAATATATGTACCTGTAGGTGATGGAAAGGGCCTTTCCTTCATCCTCTAACATATCATATTCCCATGCAGCCATCCAATACATCTATATTGAGACTTATTGCTTTTTAAAAGTAATAGAGAAGGTGACATCCACATAGGCCTCAGGACAGCAAGGATAGTGTTTCACATTCCTAGTGGCAGTGGTCTTCACTATCTCCCACTTCTTGTTAGGTTGGTAGTAGTCAAGTTCAACATGGTCCTTGCTTAAAGTCAGGTTCAGTTTGTCCTCAGGGAATGTCCATGAACCATACTTCAGGTCACATGTGAACTGAGTGAGAGAATAAATGAGAATTAATGAACATTATACTGATAAATAGGGTGTTTAAAGTGAGCAGGCTGTTCATGTTGATAATTATCATCTTCTGTGTCTATAATAGTTATTGACAACTTCATGGCCTGGCATTCGAATTCGTCAGGTTGGGCTATCTCTATGGGCCAGTTGAAGTTGTAAAGATGTGTGCCAAGGCAAATTTGGATGGTTTTTACTTCTATACTTTATGGTGCTCAATTTAGGACCCTTGGAAGTCTACAATTTTTGTGTTATGAAGACCTATCAAAGATTTCAGATTTTCCTTTGGAAACATTCTATGACAGCAAAATGCAACTGCCACCCTTGTCCCCAAAGTTGTCATCAAAGACAAAATTACCTCATCGCCAGAGATGGGACATGAGAACCTCTGCTTTACTGGAGGGATATACAGACATGCACCTGGGTAGACCAGCACCTGGGCTGGGCCAAGGATTTCAGCAGGTGAAACTCTAAAACAAAAAAGGGAAAATCTTTAGATCATATGTATCAGGAATATCAGAATGAGGCACTGTTAACTTTACCAATACTTCTGGCTTTGATTTTATTTTTTTAGTCAGTCACTTGTTTGACAAAAAATGAATTATTCAGGGTCAATTGCATTGGTATACATGTGTGCACCTTGCAATATTTGGTAATAAGTTCTATTCCTGATGTATAAGGCATTGATTATGTGTTTCATATCCAAGCAGCACTTTATTTGTAAGGTTTTTACTGTATGCATAATTATTATGCACTTACGCATTGAAAAGGAAAACATCTGGTACCATGACATTATACGGCCTGACACGAACATTGTCCACATTGAAATCTGACTTTTTCCAGTTCAGGTACACATCATTCCAATACTGAAAAATGGTTTCATATTATTACATAATAATGTCATAATTTAACTATTTTTTGTCCCTAGATATCTCAGCTGAATACTTCTTTTATCCCTCAATCTCAGCTTACCTGTTCCTTTACTTCCTATACATTATATTTTCTCTCTCTCTCAGAATTGAGGGAACTTCTACATCTGCAAATAGGGGGAGTATCCTTTATTAATGGATTTTTGTTCTATCAAAGCCTACAGGATCTTGAAGGATAGTGAGTCAGTCAAAAGGGTGGCTGCCTTCTTTTGACCCCATGACATAAATGACCGTACCGTGGGTGGGTAATGGCAAATATTTACCATCACTGCTCTAAAGTGCAACAGCTGTTTTTTTTTAGGTCTAGGGCAAACCATGTAATATTGTTACCATGACAGGCCACATGATAGCTTCTATAGTCTGACTCTGTGTCAACATCCACAATATTAGCAAGATTGATGTGGAAAGTGACATTCCATGGATCACTGTCCTTGGCCACGGGGCGACCCATTGTTCCAATCCTCTTGTAGTTGGCGACCAGATGATGTGAGAGTACGTTCTCATCAGTGGAAAAGCTGGATGTTAAAAATGCACTAAAATGCATAAGTTAATCATTTTTGTCATGCACATTTGAAAAGAAGCACAACAATAAGTTATAGGTAATGTTCTGTGTGGGTGGATAGTCTTGAGAAAGTAAATAAATTAAATAGATAAAAGTCAATGAAAAAAGAAATTGGAAAGAGGAAACGGCATTAGGGTTCTAACTTTCATCAACTTGGTGACTGTAATTTCACTTGCACCCAACCTTTGAGAATGAGATCAATAGCTCAATTTATTCTCAGATCATCATTTGGCCGAGCACCCAAAGGGAATTTTCAAAAATAGGAGTGGGGTTGGTGAGCTGAGAGGGAACCAAAACCTTTCAGACAAAATATGGGGGTTATAGAAACAGATGTAACCCCTTTACAGTGGGAAAAAAACCACCTTATAATTATCACTAGAAAATAAAGAATTTTAGTCCCTGTCATTGGGGATGGACAAAAGTTGGCGTGCATCTGAAAATCCAGCCCCAATATCTTTATGCTATAGTTATCACTCCATTAGAAAACACATCAGATCATTCTGATGATCATGCTCAGAATAAATAGATAATGGTAAGTAATGATGATTCTTACGTAGCACCAGCAACCACAAGGCTGGCTAAGATAAAAAGATTCCTCATGTTGAGAAGGTTTGCTCCACTGAGTTGCTCCTCTTTTCTAAAATATGTCTACCTCTGGTCGTTTTCAAGGTTGAAATAATTTGCAGACAAGGCTCTCTATCCGTTGACAGCTAAATACCCCGAAACGTCAAATATAGTGTACTACATCATGTTATATAGGTATGCAAGTGCACCATGTCATGCGTCTTTAGGTCAGTTCTCCAATGATAAGCAGTGATTGAGCAATTTCATGACATTATGAGGGCATTTATGAATATGACGTCCAGTGCCAGATAGGGCCATGCCATGCAGGGTCAGAATATGGAACATGATGTCTCTTTTGTCAAGAGTACTCTTGCAGAGGCTGGCTGGTGCTGACAAGAGAGGTCATTATAATAACGGCAATGGAATTACATTCTCAAAAGTTGCATATATGCGACTTTTGAGAATATAATTCCATTGCTGTTCATAGTAAATACCCTTGTAGGGCTCTGGTATTTTTCTGGCCCCCGCCTCCCTTTCATTCCAGACAGACATTTTTGTCAAAAGCAGTTGAAATTCTTCTGCGCTTGTCTTAAGCATTATAACTCAACGGGCCTAGATAACTTGATGACTTGGTCGAGTGTACCTATAGAGCAGGGAATGTGACCATACGACTCTGTAACTGTCGGTTATTGAGAAGGTCCATGTCAACACACAGGGTTAAACTTTATATCCATGACTTTTGTCTTTATTCCCATACAGATAGGTACGACCATTTCCATTACAATACATACCGGGGTATTTCCATTGGAAATGAGATTAGGCAATTTGGCAATCATGAATCAGGGGTCCGTATCATACATTATGATTACTCCAACTACTTCAATATGACTTCTTCGCCACAGTAGGTTAAAAATGGGAATGTGAAAAATATTGTACTGCACCAGGAGTAAAAAAAAAGAGTGAAAGTTGATTATCATTAAGTCCCCCTCCGTCCAAGTAAATGATGTCTAGGGGGCCCTGTCAACCACTAGATATATGCCTTGACGATGCCAAAAAGTTAGGGTTGATTCAAACATCAATCTTTAATAAATCACACACGGGCTAATCCCCTAAGGGCCCTTTGTAAATCAGGTGAATTAAATGTAATAGGCATCTTGTGCCCTATCAACCTTCTCCCTGTCCGAGGTCATTTTATACTTGAGAAGTCTGCTCAAAATATTATACAGCATAAATTTGCTTGCAAATGACAGTCGATTTGTGCAAATATCAATGAGGCCTTGGGTTTGGACTAGGTACCGCTGGGGCCATTTCTCGATTCATAGAAAAAACAGTTGCTGAACATGGTATAACTTCACACATTTTCATGGAATTTTCTGCACTTCCCCATGTCAAATTTTGATGATCTATTTATCAAAATGAGTCTTGAGACCTTCTCATTCAATGGTTTAATTGATTCATTTGATATTTCTTGGTCACCTGCTTACTCAAACCAGATAGATATACATGAATTAAGAATACCACAATTGCTGTACCTGCACAGATAATATCCATGTTTTGCAGGAGGACATGTTTGTCGAAGTTATTAAAGAGGCCTTTGCCCATTATTCAGGCTTTGCGATTGTTCAATTATGTGGGGAGATCTATATTCTGGTATGTTACAGTGAATTTACCTTCTTATTCCTTTTGGCTGTGCCACCTAGAAGCTCTGAATAGCACTAGTTAAATCCCTGTAATGGTAGGTTTCCCCCCGTTTTGTCACAATTGAAGAAATGAATAAGATAAAATAAGCAACACTGATCTAGAGGTTGTTTTTTTTTTATTTCGGTATTCTAATGCATTGGAGAGGAGAACCTTGATACATGACCAATGCAATATTAACTTGTGGTGTTCGAATTCCAATATATATATATATATATATATATATATATATATATATATATATATATATATATATATATATATATTGCAAAGGGATTAACCTCTCTATTACCACTGACTGGTCAATGACCACTAGTCTTGGCGGTGGGGTTCCTTTCTGCTGTTTCTGATTTATTTCAGGTTAATGCATCTATATGGGCCGCAAAGGGTTATATATTCAATGCTGCCAGAATTATTTAATATAACATGTAATATGTCTGGTAGATTAATTTGTCAGTTCACCATACACATTCATTAAATGTATTACATATTCAATCTTCGGGTCTATTTCAAGCACTAGGGACCTATAACAAACTATGACGTACCCCACAAGCATGTTATCCCTATACAATGAACAATAATGTGAATATAACTTTTCCTACACATCCTTTAGCATAATACAACTTCCTTTGCAATTCTCCCATACATAAGCTCTTAGGTCTCTTATTTCACTGATCGGAATATACATAATTATTTTCGGTATCTAGATTGGGTGGGCTTCATGCTTGATAGTTTCTATATGGGCCGCAAAGGGTTATATATTCGCCTTTGATGACAGCCTTGATCGTCGATTTAAACAAAAATGCCTGATGATCCCTTAATCTATGCAGATGCATTCTAGTTGCCAGAGGTCCTAAGTAGGTAGAAACAGGGCATAGAACTTGGTCTGCCCCTCACTTTGCACTCTCCCATGTAACACCTCAGAATGTCACCATCTTTATTGGGAATTATTGCTTTTTGAAAGTAATAGAGAAGGTGACATCCACATAGGCCTCAGGACAGCAAGGATAGTGTTTCACATTCCTGGTGGCAGTGGTCTTCACTATCTTCCACTTCTTGTTAGGTTGGTAGTAGGCAAGGTCAACATGGTCCATACTCAAAGTCAGGTTCAGTTTGTCCTCTGGGAATGTCCATGAACCATACTTCAGATCACAAGTGAACTGGACGTTGGTAGAAACAAGAATTAATTAATTAATGGTATAAGGCCTATTTGATATTATCTGGGTCATTTGTTTATAATCAATATCTATCCCTTCATGGGTCTTGAAACAAGATACGTGACATGTACTGGGAATAGGGACCTTAATTCACCCTGCGCTAAGGGCCCTTTTCGCAGATCCTGTCACATACTTTCAGTATAATACCATGCCATTAGAGGTGTACACAGTAATTGTGCTACACATATTTTCATGCATAATTTGACAGAGATAGGTTGCGGGTATACATATAGCATATGAACTTGACCGTATTTGATACATTTTTCAAATAGGTCCCTTTTTACAAGATGTTGCTACCATTGGAATGAGAATGGAACAAAAACGTTCTTTTTTCAGCTTCTTTTAATTTGAACAGCTATGTAGGATAGAAATTAATGCCCTTTTTATGTCTAATGGTTGGATAGTAATCTTGGAGTGATTATCTGGAGCCCTTTTTTCTTTAGCTGATATTCCAATTATAAAGCTATCCAGAGGTCTTCAAAGTTGCATAGTCAGTAAAAAAAATAGAATTTTTAGGGTAAAATGGACGAAAATAGGGGGAAATAACAGGTTTTTTAGTAACTATGCAACTTTGAAGAGCTCTGGAGAGCTTAATAATTGGAATATCAGCTAAGGAAAAAAGGGCTCCAGATAATGACTCCAAGAATATATTCTAATCATTAGACCTGGAATTGACATTTGATTGCCATGCCATTATAATATAATGTTCAAATCAAAAAGAAGCTAAAATGGAGTGTTTTTGTTCCATTTTCATTTCATATTTGTGACAAAACGTGGGAAAACATAACATTACGGAGATTAGTGTTATTTATGGCCACCAGGTGGCCCCGCAAGTGCTGCACATGGTATAACATCATACATTGTTGGGGAACTTTCACCGGCTTCTTCTTCTCAGATTTTGATGATCCATATACCAAAATGATGAATAAAACCACTTCACTCAATTAAAACAGATATGGTTTAATGAGTTCATTGGATAATATCTTTGTCACCTGATTACTCAAATCAGATAGACATACCTGAACAAAGAATATTACAATTTCTGTCAACTCGCACAGATAATATCAGTTTTGGGCATGATGACATGCTTATTTGTGCTGTAAAAGAAGACTATGCCCATTATTCAGGGTCTGTGAATGTTCATGAATATGTAAGAAGACCTACAGAAAGTATTCCGATGTATTACGGCAAAATTACCCTCTTTTATTATTTGGTTGTGCCACCTAGATGCTGGGAATAGCACAAAATGCCCATAATGTTACCTTTTCCCATGTTGCGTCGTATTTTTTAAAATCTTACAAATGACAAATCATGGAGGAGAAATGCTTCAATAAGCCTACTGTGAACACCTCTCTTAATGATGTTTCTTTATCAGAGATAATCATGTACAGCTGTGGGTCTTCATTCTCTAAGACTCAAATCTAAAATACAATTCAATGGAAGGAAGAGGTAACTTCAGCCCTCATCTCCAAGGTCTTCACCAAATACTTAAAGTCATCAGCTTACATCATCATGTGAGCCATATTTATCAATGACAAGGAAAATACACCCACCTCATCACCAGAAATGGGGCATGAGAACCTCTGCTTTACTGGAGGGATATACAGACATCCACCTGGGACGACCAACACATCAGCTGGGCCAAGGATTTCAGCTGGTGAAGCTCTAAAACAAAAAGGAAAATCTTTAGATAATAATGTATCAGGAATATCAGAATGAGGCACTGTTAACTGTACCATTAATGCTGGCTTTGATTTTATTTTTAGTCAGGCTGACTCAGAATAATTGTGACAAAAATGAATTATCCAGGGTTAATTTAGAAAGTAGTCTCAGTAATATCAGAATGAGTTAGTGTTAACTGGACTATCAATGCTTGTTTTGATGATTATTTGCTTCCCATTTTCAATAGAAAACTACAATAATTAAGATCTTGCTGACTAACCTGAGGGTAATTGGGGAAAAAGTATTATTAAGGGTAACCCATGCACAAGGCATGGCTTATATGCATCCATTATGTCAAGGAGTGTGTAATATGCAATGTGTGCCTTATATGCAAAGTTTTTTCTGTATGTACTTACGCGTTGTACAAGAAAACATCTGGTACCATGACATCATAGGGCTTGACACGAACATTGTCCACATTGTAATCTGACTTCTTCCAGTTCAGATAAACATCATTCCAGTGCTGAAATGGGGGAGTTTCTTTCAATCAATATCAGACAGTACAAAGTAAATTAAACAGTACACAAACAGGTTATAAATTTCATCAGCATAGCAGGTATGGGGGTTAGGGCATAGGTAAGGCATAGGTAAGGTAAGGTCTGGCTTTGTCCTAGGCTGTTTCTGAAGCATTATTACTTCAGGAAATATGAAGAGGAGTTATGTTTTCTACCTTACCTCAGCTGAAATAAAATGATGCTGTTTTGTTATCCCTACATAATCACAGCTGAAGGCTTATTTCATCCCTCAATATGAGCTTACTAGTTCCTTGACTGAATCATTTTGCCCCTGAATGTTCAGGGGACTTCTAAATTAACGAATATGGGCAGTATTTTAAGGGTTGTTGTTCTTTCAAAATTGATAGTAAAGGATGGCTGTGTGCTTATTGAAACAAATCAGTATTTAAAATCTATATGTTATAGGTAGACTCTCTAAAATTCCCAGTAGTAGGTCTATAATGTATACTCTTCTATAAGTAACTGTGTTATTTTAAAAAGAAGGGCCAAGTAATTACCATCACCACTCCAAAAGGATTTCAATAGTTATTTTAGGTATATAGCAAACCATACAATATTTTTACCATGACAGGCCATGTGATAGCTTCTATTGTGTCTGAATCCGTGTCAACATCCACTATATTTGTGAGCTGGATGTGGAAAGTGACATTCCATGGATCACTGTCTTTAGCCACGGGGCGCCCGAGTGTTCCAATCCTCCTGTAGTTGGCAACCAGATGCCTTGAGAGCCTGTTCTCATCAGTGGGATAGCTGAATTTAATGAGTATATTAAAATTAGGAAAGCAATCAATTTTGCTATTTTGATTGGAAGTCAGAAAAGCACAATCAGTGAATTATCACTTTTGGTATGGGATGGTAGTTCTGAAGTAGATTCTAAAGATAAACTGATTGATTGTATTTTGTGATTATGGGTATAGTATAATGATATTATGCTACAAGTGGTTTGATCATCATGAAACATGCTACTTCATTTAACAGTAATAATTATTTTGGGCATTATTGTTCCGAGCTTGACAAGTTTTACCTTTCCTTGCATACGATTACTGAGATTCAAAAAGAAATTTCAAACATTTGCTTCCAAACATTACTAAGTAACCCATGTTACAAGCAAAAAAGAGACAGTGAAAAAACTTTCTATATTCACTTATTTTCATCCTCAGAATGAAATGAATAACTTGATAATTATAGATTGATTGCAATTCTTACATATTGTCAGCACCACAGCAGGTGGTGACCATGAGGCAGGTCAAGATGAAAAGATTCAGCATGATGAGAGGTTCTACTCCACTGAGTTGCTCCTCTTCTCTAAAGCACGTCTGAGTCCAGTCCTCTCAAAGGTCGAAATAACTCGCACATACAGCTCCCCATCTGTTTCCAGCTAAATACCCCTAAATGACAAAATTAGTGTACTGCACCATGCTCTATGTAAGTGCATCACATCATGCATCTTTAGGTCAGGTCTCCCATGATAAGGGCAAATTGGGCATTTATACAGTAACATGGCAATTTTCTGCATTTTGTAGGGGTATTCATGGATATTGGTGTTCAGGGTCAGCTAGAACAAATCTACACAGGGTCAGTATATAGGACACCATTTTTGTATTGCACCCTGCCAGCTGTATTGATGAGATGTTTCCATGATTGGTACCACAAAATGGTATGGCTGTTCATATATGTATTTCATGTTTGTTTGTATTACTGATAAAATAAGTGAGAAAGAAGAAAGGGGGGGGGGGTTAAACCAGACGTTCTTTCTTCACATCTGGTGTAGTCTAATTCCTTTGCCCCTCATTTATACCTGGATTAGTTCCTAGTAGGGATGTCATTGACATCTACTTTTTCTGATGACGATTATCGCGATTATATGCCTTGATATTGCCATTTATTGTGATATTTTAGTACATTTAAATAGTGTATTATAATGTTCTAAGATGCTGAGAGAAGTATGTGAGTATATAAAGTTTTTTTTTTTTTTTTTTTTTTTTTTTTTTTTTGGGGGGGGGGGGTCATGTATGGATCAAGGTGCTGGCTCAGTGATAGCACCTCAGGAAAAAAGATAAAGAATAAAGAGATAGCATGACTTTGGGGATGTGCCATGTAACCATTCAATTACTTCTCAGACATTTAAGGTTGTTTAGAATGAAGATGAATGTGTGCGTTTTTTTTGAATTTCTATTAGTTGCCCTTTCACCAAAAATCAATTCATATGCACTCGATTATGTGAGAATTATTAATTGCAGGTGGGGTCCATGGTTTGATTGATTGTTCTGGTAGATTTCAGGCTGGTGATGTGTACATGTGTTTGGCAGTTAGGGGTAGTATGAAATTTGAGTTGAGTTTGAAAAGGTTTTTATTGGTCATAAATCACCTATATGACAATAAGTTCCTCAGCACGACTAATGTAGAGTAAAGAAAAATAGTCCTAACTAGAATCATCAGGTTCAAAATACAAAATCAGATACATCAACACAAAGAGTGTATAAAAGTCATGGGCTATGTCTCAAGGTTAGTGGGTATTTTTTCGCAGTACATCGCCATTAGTCGTAGATCAAAGTGTCCAGGCTTAACAGAGAGTGGGAAACATCAGTATTGATTCATGTTGTGTATGTGCAGGCAGTTGATTTCAAAGATTATTCGCCCTATAAAGGGGGCTTTTATCATTTTGCACATCTAGAGCTATTAACTTTGAATTCGATTTTATTATACCACGTAGGTTTCTTTGTAAGGTTGATGTGTCAAGTTTAGATATTGTTTAAGGGCCCTGGGTTCGGAATGATTAAGATATGAATTGTATCTATTTCATCACATGCAGAAGGGCGATATCTTTGGGCAAGCAAGTCCTCTGGATTTGCCGATGCTGCATGCTGTGTCCATCTGTGGCTGCCGGGGTGGCTGCCACGTCATGTTGCTGATTTACGCCCCTTTGCCAAGTCCTGGGTAATTGCGTCTGACTAAACCTTAGGTGCCCAAGTGCGCTTAAAATACATGCATATTGAAGGAAATTATCATCCAGGAACATCTACTGGTCCAATCTGCGAAGGTATACCCTCTTTAGAACGGTCATGACCCCCTTATTCCAATGAGACCGTCCATTAGAGTATATCTCCATTACCTCAGATACAGTGATTCAAAACCTGAAAATAAGTTGTCATACATGTGATTCTTTGGAAGGGAATGGCATAGCAGAGGATCTAGCATGATGGCAAGGTGATGCTGTATCTTTTGCCCCCTATTGCCACACCTTTGATAGATTTGCCCACCTTGCAACTAATCTATTTGTTAATATCCATGAAAATGATTTCATGAACTGTGACCAAGACATTTTGCATCTTGGTAGTACACACAGGCAGAACTACTTTGTATAGTTATGCAAATCTCACACTTTATGAGATTAGAGTAGCACAACACTAAAGAGACTATATGCTAGTGAATAACAACAAAAGGAATATTTTGGTTGCTATGGAAACCATACTCAGTCAGAAATTTCTCTCTTAACTGAAAGTTGAAGTAAAAAAGAATCAGGTGCATTATTCGATTTCCATATCAAAGACCTGTTCAGAATTATATATATGCATAGTCTTTATCGCTGGGGTGATTTACATGTGAAATAAATGGAATATCATCAAATAATTCTGGGCATGTAAAGGGTTACACTTATGTTTTCCTATGTTAAGTCATTGGGACTTGCCATTATTAAAGTCCTCGGGACTTGTTGTCAAGCCCTAAGGACTTGGAACTTGGCCTCACAACTCTGTCAATCTATGGTAGTGCTGCTGGGTGAGTAAAAACAAGACTTTGGAACTTGCAATCAAGTCCTAGGGACTTGGGATCAGGTCTTGGGGTCAGATCCTGGGGACTTGGGGCCAGGTCCTGGGGCCATACGTTTGAGTCATAGGGACTTGATGTGCAATGTCTAAGACCTTGTAACTTGGGACTTATGTTGTTATTTATTTTAAGTCCTAGACACCTGTTGCCAAGTCCTGGGGACTTGTAAGATAATGGTTATGGCGAATTTGCATAAATGTGAGTTGTATCCGTGGATAAGATCAACTCGTTCATCAATAAAGCTTATATATCCTCTAAATAAAAACGCAACCTCATACCACACACATGGCTAGTGTAGACACCAACCTGCCATCTTGTGTTAAAAATGGTGAACTAAAATAAATGACTTGAATTGTAACATGAAAAGGGCGCAATGCACAAATATTCAGACGACCTGTGTATAAGCCACCTGAGTTTGTCGATTGCTTTGGAAAATTCTTTTCTAACCATTGAATTCTCCAAATTTAAAAAGCTGTGGGGGCCCTGAGGGCTACCCCCAGCTCCCTATGCCAACAAGCAAGAACAGTTGGGGGAAGCTATGGGAAGGGGCTACAACTACCTATCCCCACCCTCCCTCCCCTTCCCTTTTGTCTGAAATGGTCTATAAACCGTAGCTTATACGCAGGGTTTTAAGGTATGTGGAATTGTGTAAAATATCTATCATTTCACTCACATTTAATGCCTCTTTCAAATAGTTCTCAATATTTAGAGATTTTGAGTGCCTTAAAAGGTTAATGAAACAAAAACGTTCTTTTCAGCTTCTATTCATGAGTTGAGATTTTAAAGATTTTATTTGCAACAACTGTAAGATACGCTTTTCATGTGTCACAAAAACCAACGAACTTCACTATTAGCTAATAACACAAGATAGGACAACTTATCCTACACATTAACAGGACATTACAATAATAGACAGTAAAGTAGGTGAAAAATAGGTAGATACAGGTACACAGTCTAATGTTTATTACTGGCTTTCATACTTCGGGGTTACATCATTTGTATGAGCTTATCACTAACATGATGGGTAGTAGCCATAAATAGTACCTTATTTGCGGAACTATAGGTGGTTCACAAATATTTCTGTTGATGCAACTCATTACACATGTGCCCCCAACTTATTCCACAGTGTTTGGCATGAAGGCAATTTTCACATTCGATGATTGAAGAGTAAACTGATGTGACTTTCTTGGACCCTGCCTATTTGCTAGAGAACAATTAAAAACTTTACCCCTATTATCGCCCACTTTTTTTTTTTTTTTTTTTTTTTTATCAAAATCTAGTTTTCTTTACCAAAACTGGTCAAAACTAAGCCTCATATGTGGAAAGACGAGCGGAAAGGGTCCTCTGAGGTAAAATATAACATTGAAGTCATTTACTTTAAAATGAGGCATAACTCTTACAGATGGCCTTGGAGATATTGCTCCATGAATATGGGATGCCGTAACCATACCAATACAGCTGATAAGCATTCATTGTTTTCATGTGATCATGCATCTAATTAGAATTGGTGTAAATAATCAATTACCACCCTTTCCATACATTTGGCCATATCAAAGGACATATAAATGGTATATATATTGATAACAATAACAGCATATTATACTGTTTTCGGAGTATAAATCCTCATGAATCATTCTGTCAATTGATATAATTTTCCTTTTCTATTTGGAATGTTATTTTGTTGCCATTATAACACATTTCTATGAAAATCCTAAGTTGGGGCTTGTTTTGAATTTCAAAATACAGAGGAAATGAGCGAAAACAGAATGTTTTTCAGGGAAACCATCTTTTTCTGTGTAAAAGAAGTACCTAAGACCACAGTTTTAGCATTTGAAGCTCCCTTAGTGGCCAAACCAAGGGAGGGCCTTTTCCCTTCATCTGCCCACATGTGTACCCTTTAGGATTCTCCCACGTTTCTAGGTGGAGGGTGCATCTTATGCGCGAGGTGTACGGTGCACTGACCCAGTCTCTGAACCCCCCTTCAGGCTGTAGAGGATTTATGTCAGAACTACACAGCTTTGTTTTGTTTGCACTTTTTAAAATGCTTGGCTTTCCTGCAGTCTACAGAATACCTAAATTCTATCTACCTCGTTGAGATGCAAACAGGGACTACATTATTTACTCCAAAGGGATTTGATCCTAAAAGTTGTGAAATCAGGGATGGCCTACAGGTAGGAGGCATGTTACAGACCAGTGATTACAGAACTGAGTATTTAAATGTGTATGTGTGTATTCAATATAAAAGGAAGCCCTGCAGACTTGAGACCATCATTAAGTGATGTCCATAAAGCTTCAGCTTACAGTTAAGAAAAATTCTGACAAAATGACGTGTCTACCCACGACAACGTAGGTTTGATGCAGATGTAATTTGGACATGTGCCCATGTGTCACCATGACGCATACCGTATATCCTCGATTATAAGCCGGGGCCCAAATATTAGCCCACCCCATTTATAAGCCTAGTCAGAAGGTCTAATAAGTGTTATATAAGCCGGGGTCCGAATATAAGCCTGGTCAGTGCAAGCAAATAGCTTAGGAATCACATAGAGGAGTATCATAATTCTTTCAGTTTTCTAAAGCCAATACTTAATCTATAACATTAATTCTATGTTTTAGAGACATAGAGTTGATATTTATCACCATAATGTGAGGTTTATCCCGAGATATATGTAGAAATGGTGGATACAAATGATAATTCTATATAGTATTCCTAGGGATTTGTCAAGTATATTAATTATAAGCCTACCTCAAATATAAGCCTGCTCCATTTATAAGCCTGGTCAATTTACCATTTGAAATCAGTATAAGCCCGGGCTTCTAAACGGGGATATAAGTAGCACACTTTAAACATCATATGATTTGACATGCCTTAAAAATGCATGTCATTTGTGAGTTGACAAGGCTCACCGCCATGTCAGAGGCATGTTGACATGTTATGATAAGTATGGTTTGACATACATAATTATTTTAGGATATACTACTAGTTAAGGGGCAAACAACCATTTTGGTACCAGGATTGACTACCAAGAGGTACGACCAATACTTTTGCTAAGACATTTGCTATATCTATGTCATTTTGGTTTCATGTTAGATAGATCACTAAGGTTTAGTGTCTACAGTACATGGGGACATGGCATTGCCATGTCATGTACCTCCATCCCCATGTCTTAGAGAGTGCATAAAGAGGTCCCCAGACAATTAGGTGTTATGCAGATAAGACTTGTTGTCTGTGGGACTATGATATCCCCTGCCTACTACCATACCACTTATACATAGCTATTGACTGCTTGACCCTTACATAATTGTCACACAGTATTACCTGACACCCAGGTGCATGGACCAGGAGTATGTTACATGTCTTCACTAGGCATGTCAAGTGGAGCTGACGTACCAAATGTGAGAGCCTGAGCAACCTCACTTTTCATGCCTTCATACATGTCATATGGGAGACAAATACTGATGTGTGCTGTATGGGTCAAAGCGATCAGTCTTCTCTCTGTGTAGCTGATGTTATTAATATCTACGGTTGTCACATTATGACTACGTTCCATTGATTGTTCTAGGCCAACACAATACAGGTTACCATAATCTCTCGCGTATAAGACGCGTCCTCTATGCCAAACAAAATGCTGGGGGGTCTTATAGGATTTCCTCAAGTTTGGGGTGCGTCTTATATGAGGGGTAATTTTACGATAGAAATGTATTGAATTTACAAAATTGGTACCTAAGAGGTGCGTCTTATATGCGAAAATGCATGTGCTAAGTTTGGGGTGCGTCTTCTAAGCACAGCGCGTCTTCTACGCGGGAGATTACGGTAATATGCCTACCTTAAGATGTACAATATATAGACCCACCTTTGTGTATACAAATCTATATTCATTAATCTAATCAAAATAACATTCACAAATAAAAAAAAGTAACCACAGTACGAGCTACCATATAGGCAACAGTATAGAGTAACGATCATAAATCCTGTCCATAGATATAAGAGCCATATGATAGATACTGATAAAACACTTGACAGACAACACAAACACTATCATTCTCTATGGCGTGGCTAAGGGATGGTCGACCCCTGGGGATACACATCAGTATGAATACCGTAGTGTCCCCTATAAGCACCTGGGCACTCATTGATTTAGAACCCACTGTACCCCAGGTGCTTATATGGGACAGGCGCTTATTTGAATACTGTTTTTAGTGCCTAAGGTTGATTTCAATACCCCTGAGCCCCTGGTGCTTATTCGAGACCGGCGCTTATTTGAGATCCCGGTCCTTCGAGGGCCATTATGGTAGTTATTACTCATCAAGTTAGATGAGGTAGGCCTATGAGTATTTTGAATCCCTACATCCCAAATGCATAAGGCCAGACCAAGCTCTATACACTTCTCCCCTTTGGGACAACCAATACCCTTGTATCATCCTAACAGGTTACCACAGCTTTAAGGATAGGTGGGTAAATACATGTTACATAATGGCCTATTATTTCCCAGAGATCCATGATAAAAGTAAGTGATAAGAAATGCAATAGTGGTTGCATGTCATTTTAACTGATAGGTCACTGCCCATGGACCAGCATCCTAAGCTTACCTGGTAACTAGATTCCCACAGTTCTCCATTTTGATCATCTCTCCACCTAAGAGGAGCGGGTTGACAGTAACTGACAGGATGTTTGTACCTCTGCTTGGATTATTATAGGTGATTGGAAACCATCCAGGAATTAGCAAACCAAGAGGAATTCCTCTTGTAACTGTAATATTGAGTAATTGAAAGGGGTAAAGGTAATTTGAGATTACAATAGGCAGTTGGAGTCATACGATATTATATGGATTGGTGTTAAGATTTCACGATGTAGGGTTGAATGGAAGTCGATAAAAAATCTCTGAAGTTGAGCTTCCATAAAGTCTATAACTAGAGCTATTCAGAATTAAAACGAAACAAAAGAAAAGCAAAGGGAAATCAGAAGAGATTAAGAAGAGGATAGTATATACAGTGTCCACGGAACGATTCTAGAGCTCTTAATGTGATTTGACAAGACAAGAGCTCACATGCAGAAAAAGAGAAAAAAAATTCTGAAGTTATATTACTTTTGCAGAGCGACTACTTTTTCATTCCTTTTGCTTTTGATTAATAAACCTTTTTTTTTTTTGCTTGATCCACTATTTAGATTAGATTACAGTGTTACCAGGACTTCTATATCTATGTTGAGAGCTCATTACACCCGGGTAATTATATATACGGGCAGTACATATCATATTAAATTGTGACACCAGTGTTGTGGTACTGTGGCCATCACTCAAACCTAACCTCTCAGTGCATTGTAATATTGGTATGAAATTGGTCACTGTTGGTATAAAGCAAGAATGGTATTGTGAGTCACATACGAGGAGAGCATTGCACATTGAACAAATAATGTACTAATACTTCCGGAGGATTGATCTTGTGCTTTTAGACAGGCTGTGATTTAGTATCAGAAAATCATTGGCTTAATTGACTGAGCATATAATAGTACTTTTTATGTGGTTACCTTCAGACATAAGATGGCTGATTATGACAGCAATGTGATCTGGTGGCCGGCGTTGTGTGGAAATACTTCAAGGAATAATCCTTTTTGGGTAAGCCCACACATCCCTCCTGCGTGTATCTCTCCTTTTAGTGCTAAATTCCTTTTCAAATTAATAACATAATCAACTGAATGGTCAGTCTCTATTCCTCAACGCTATTGAGCAGTTTCCTAGAAATCATTCTGCCATCAATTTAAAAGAGATTTTTCTTTCAGGATAATGGCCTGACATTGGACACGTTCAACCCAGTAGTGACAACATGTTTCCAAAATACTGTCCTGATGTGGGTGCCATGTGGCTGGCTGTGGCTGGCATCTCTCTTCTACTTACCTAATCTCTGTCAGAAGAAAACAGTACACACCTTTTGCAGTATCAGCAAGTGTAACCTATGGAAAATGGTAAGTTTACATTTTTTCATAAAAAAGTAAATAAAGTATGTTTTCAATATCCACAGCTAATACAAATCATCTTGTGACAGGAGGGGAGGCATCTCACAATAATCTATTTGATATTACGTATTATATAGTTATGTTGACATCTATACCTGCTTATTAGACATTTGCTTCTAATATTTTCGATTTAGTATATATCATATATGAATAACCTTTGCTTAATTAAGTCCTATAAATTCTATTCTACACATTCTCTACTACGCTTTCAGGTGTTGGTAACAATCGTTATCCTGTTGTCTTGTTTTGATTTTGCTGAGACTATTGCCAGAGGCCTAGATCGAGAGTGGACCATAGCCCCGGTGCTGGCAGACTATATTGCAGGCGTAATTAAAATTGCTTCACTGGTAGGCATTTCTTTTTCTATGTACCTGCGTACGAGTCGCACAGATCAAACGCGAGGAGAGACCCTTGCTAGCCCAAAAGAATCTATCTGAAGTCAGTTGGTGCCTTAGATGGGAGGATTCATGCTATAGAACATTAAATCATGACTATATTCATAGGCCTCTGTCATATGCATTAAATGGAGGGTTTTGATGTATTTCATACTAAAACACAATGTTATTATTTTCCAACCTATTTGAGTATGGCTACCATGTTTAGTTCAACAGTCTTTGGGTAATCACACCACATTACTGAAATACCCTTTTCTAAAAAAAAGTCTCATTGACAATATCATAGCTTTCTATAGCGTAGATGCTATATCTGTTTTCATGTCCTCTGTTTCAGCTTCTAGCCATGTTTTTCACACGGTTCAGTTATATAAAGGGACAACATACTTCAGGTGTCCTTTTCATATTCTGGCTCCTGTTGTCCATATGTGGAGTTGTTCATGTAATATCGATGACAGCTACACAATCTGAGGTGAGTCTACAACTATTTTCAGGACAATCAACATTTGAAGAGATAGAAATAGTTCTACGATCTTACATTAGCAGGTCTTCGTAGTAGTTAACCCTATGGTGCGTGCCCAACCACACAATTGGCGCGGTTTTGGCCTTAATTACATGTATACTGGAGGAGTTTCTCATTCAAATACTTCTACTAGTCCTATGTGTACAGTTAGACCCTCATTAGAACAGCCATTACCTCCCAATGCGATAATCCATTTCATTGTATCTCCAATATTTACAGAGTTACATAGCGTCAGAACTGAAATGAGTTGCCTTTTAGGGGTCATTATTGGAAGGCAACCCTTCAAGGAGATAAGTCCTGGCACTGTGCTGATACTGGATCATATACCCCAGTTTACATAGACTCTCTTTACATCTTACAGACTATAGCCATTCCATTCACAAGAATAGTTCCTATCTGTAAATATGATACATGCATTCATACCAACACATTATGTTTCTACTCATATGTGACAGTACACATGCATCTAGAATTAGCATCATATATTCTGTAAAGTCAGGAGTATGATTGGATTATGGATATCGCAGCAAAGACCAAAAGTACCAAATGACAACAAATGGAATGCTTTGGTTACCGTGGCAACCAAACCTGACCTGAAATGTCATGTCTTAACTGGAAGTCTAAATCAAGAGTATTCAGGAAATGTAATGTGAAGCCCATATGAAAAAAAAGAGATCAGAATCACATATAATTATTACTGTCAACTAAGCAATACTCTTAAATTACTACATAAATTGCAAATTGTCAAATAGTTCTGGGCACAAAAAGGTTAAGTTAATACTTGCCAATTACCCTGTGTGCAAGCCACGGCATAATCCCTTTCAGGAGGGTCTTACCAAAAAGGAAACAAGAACCAAAAACTCTAAGGTGCACGTTTGTGTATTGTACTAGTTTAGATGAATCATGCACGTTTTTGTTAACACCTCAAAAAGTGTTTTCCATGCATTCTGCTGTCAATATTTGTCAATACTATTAACACAAGTTAGAGCACAGTTCTATCAGTTCTGTCGGAGAAAACGTTAACAGGTTCTTTTAGCAAGACCCTCCTGAGGTCAGATGCAGCTTTAATATAGGACCAGAGCATGCATGTGCAGATTATAGAGGGGATCTCACACTACACTCTATATTATACTAAACCAGCAAATTCCCAACCCTAGATCTATCCAATGTAAGGGGTGTGCAATAATAATCTTTTTTTTTTATGATTAAACTCTTATCTTTACCCTACTTATAAAGGACAGCGGCACATCAGATATCACATTTTTCTACATCTTCTTTGGGATTATTTTGCTCCTCCTATTCACAAATGTATTTTCCGATACGACTGCAATACCTCTATCGGAGGATGATTCCTTGAAAAATGAGGGTGAGAAGAAACCTCTCATAAATAGGAAGCCCGGGAAAAAGGCAAACTCTGTGAGTATGTCCATTTCTTGAATTAGCGTTAAGTGTCGTAGACATTCAAGTATGTATTATTCAGCTGCAAAATGGTGAAGACAAATTCAAATAATCTAACATTACAATAGGATTACAGGCTTTATTCTAAAATGATAAAGATCTCCTAGTGCTCCAAGAATCATGTGTGTGAAGGGGGACTATGGACTATGTAATTCACGACTAGATAGCGCTTCTATATAAATGTATAGGATTTGGTAAAAAAAAAAAGGTTTATCAATTGATGTCTCCTTTGTTTCAGAATCCTAACCCCTATGACTATGCTAGTTTTCTATCAAAAACGTTCCTGTTTTGGTTTGCCCCGTAAGTAAAATAAAGTAATATTATGTTGATATAATTTCACATATCAGGCTGAAAGAAACAAGTATTTTAGAATTTAAATGTCTATATGAATCTATATCAGGGAATGAACACAGTTATTTGTTTGGTTTCTAGAGGTGCCAAAGGTAAAGTCAATTGTTAGTTATAGTAGCAAAAGATAGTGATGAGTATTCAATATTTGACAGGTTTGTGGTCAAAGGCTATAAGAAACCACTGCAGTATGGTGATATGTGGGATATAAGAAAAGAAGATGCATCCCACACCATCACGAAGGCCTTCCAGCATGAATGGGACAAAGAAGTAGCGAAGTCTGCAAATACTGGCAGGTATAACCTTTATTGATCAAAGGGCATTATCACAACAACAAGAAATACAATATTTATTGGTAGCATAGTATCATTACCGTTCAATGTGAATCAGTGATAGTCTAAATTAGAGGCAGAGTCTTTAGGAAAGGTACGTATAAGCTAAATTGCTTCAAAAGTATCAAAAAAACTTTAATCTCTAAAGTGATCATTCATTTGGCAAAATCTTCTTTAAATCAAAGAAAATTGGAAGTCCAGAATTGCAATGCTGTACTATGTAAAAAGAAAGGTCAAACTTTATAAATTGTAGATCTAAAGCCCTTGTAATAATAGTTTTATGGTATACTCAATTTGGTATGACCTCATATTTGTATTACACTGCTTGTTTCCCGCAGAGAACCATCCCTTGCAATGGCATTGGTAAAAGCCTACTTCGGCAAGCTGCTCCTAGCAGGGATACTACTTGGTCTCTATCAGGCCACACAACTGCTGAACCCAAGTATTTTGAAGTGAGTGTCTCTTTATAAACATACACTCCAGATATACCTTGTAATTCAACCCATTTCCATTCCAAAAACCATATCCTCTATGAATTATTTTTCATCGCCCTAGAAAAGAAAACATAAAAAGATAATATATGAGCAGACCATCTGAAGGGTTAGAATTCTCATCAAGGTATAAAATGACATGCTGGAAGGTATGCTACCTATGAATATTGTACACTTAACAAAAGGCTTACAAATCTCACTTCTCAGTGCAGTCATTGCCTTTGTCCAAGGAGACAGTCCCTATGTGTGGCAGGGCTACCTTCTGGCTGTATGCATGTTTGGCTGTTCGGTGATAGGGAACATTTGTATGCAACAGTCCGCCTTTGTGTCCCTCCATACTGGTATGCACCTTAAATCTGCCATCATCACTGCAGTCTACAGGAAGGTATATGCCATTTGTATTATATTGTGAATTCACAGTATTTCCATGGAGTACATATTCTCAATTTACTAATAATATTTTCTCTTTTTCGGCTGAAGGTTAAGGTGGAGTCTTTTTTATATAAAAATAATTATGTTGTATGGTTGTTCAGGGCCATACACCCAAAAATTGTCCAAATAATCCAAATTCAGACTTATGAATGAGTTTACAGAGAATATTCCAAGTATATGATTTGTCTTTTTAGGCACTCCGCCTTTCCAACTCTGCCAAGAAGGGAGCCACTACGGGTGAGATAGTGAACCTTATGTCAGTGGATGCTCAGAAAATAGCAGACAGTCAGCTGTATCTCCATTATCTCTGGGTTACACCAATGTCTATTTCGGTTGCTATGTATCTCCTGTATCAGAAGTTGGGGGCATCCTGCTTTGTTGGACTTGCTTATCTTGTGGTTCTAATTCCCATCAACTCTAACCTTGTTGGCAGGTTGATTGGCAAATACCAAGTGAGTAGTAAATATTGAACTTACTGATCAATAGTAGTCAATAGTGGTGTACATAAGTTAGTGATTTATACATGTATCTACTTCTCGTCCTCCTTGGCCTCCTCTTATTGAGGTTTATAATAATCATTATTGCTATGATTGAATTCCAGCCACATTGCCTTTTTTTTTTCTTTTTACAGAGAATTCAAATGAAACTCAAGGATGGCAGAATAAAACTGATGAGCCAGATATTAGCAGGAATAAAGGTAAGGGTTACAAGAAAAGATGTCCTTAGCTGCTGTTCAAAGTGAAGTTAATCTCACTCATTCAAAGTGAAGTCGGCAAAACTTTCATTATTCTATGCCTTATTGTAAGTGTATCCATGAACGATTCTGTGTGACCTTCAACTCGTGATTCATTTTCTTTTAGGTTTTAAAGTTGTATGCTTGGGAACCATATTTTGAGAGGAAGATTCAGAATATTCGAGAGGAGGAACTTAAGGTTTTGAGGAAATCTGCTGTAGTGACCACCTTCAACTATGTCCTGGCATTTTCGTCAAATCTACTGGTAAATACCCGTTAAATCAATATTGATAAAATCGTATTATAGATCGAATAGTTGGATCGTCTACTCACCAAATGATAGCAATAGTGGGAACTCCACTATGCGATCTTTGCCAAGAAACGCAGCTATTCTTACAAAGGCAGGCACAAACATAGGTTATAAGTTGCGGGGTTGTGGTACGTGGCACCTATCGCAGTTACCGCTTGAATGAGTACTAATTTTGAAACAGTGCCCTTTTATAGTGCTAGACATGTGACATGTATTGACCAATCACAGGCCGGTTGTGAACTGGCCGGATTTGTTGACAGTAGAGTGGTTGCTATGGTGTCATGGCAACGGGTCTACTTGACCTCTGACCTCAGTGGGATTAATTAGAGGAACTGGGCGGTTTCACCTATGGGGATCTTCAGACTGCATGAAATAAAATCAACTTTGAAGTTTAAGGACAGGCCAAAATTAATTTGAGCGGTACCGGTACCTCACCTTGTGGGGGCGTGGAAAAAAAAACAGGTTATAAGTTGCTATTTGTTTTCATTTCAGGATGGAAATAGAATGTTGAGAGAACTATTTGTTTATGTGGGGCAGGTTTTGTGTGAGATCTTGGGCATGTTTTTGTTGTGAAAAGATGTTTTTGTTTACTGAATCCCGTTGTTCTAATGTAAACATTGCAGACTTTCACATTTGTGAGTCTCTACACTTCAATATCAGACAGGATTGATTTTCAGAGTACAGGACCCTGGCAAGGCAAGCAGCTATTGATAGGTCTAATGCCTCTCTACTCTAGCTCTACTGCCCCCCTCCCAATCATATATATATATATATATATATATATATATATATATATATATATATATATATATATAAGTTTGGTGTAAATAAACACACATGTATTGATAAACACACTCCCTGTGCCCCCTTGAATCTCATGTTTACAATGTAGGCATAACAACAACCTATACCTTAGATCATTGCGGATTATTTCTATTATATGAATCAGCATTCCTTATTGCTATTTGCTTTATTTGAACCTGTTTCTACAATCATTGAAAGTATTTGGTGTTTCATTCTGTGCCCACAAGGTTGCATTGCTGTGTTTCATGACCTATGTCCTGTCATCACCTGAAAATGTGCTGACACCTGACGTTGCCTTTGTCTCCATCTCCTTATTTGGTGTCCTCAGTGCTCCCCTAACCATCATACCCACTATGGTCATGCTCTGTGTTAATGTAAGTACTTTGCTTTCTACGATATACCTAACAATTCGAAAGATGGTCCTCAGTTCTCTTAAGACAAATAGGCACTTGAAAAAGGTAAAGAATGTTGTTCTGAGCTGCCTGTAACAATAGAAAGACCTGAAGATTTGCAGGGAACACAGCATAATCAGATCTATACATTATGTAAACTAGTAATCAATCTTTCCAATCTGCTGGAAAGCAAAGTCAGCATCCCCTTGTTACTATCTCCAGGGTTTTGTGTCAATAGACAGGGTGAGAAAGTTCCTGCTCCAGCCAGAATTGAGGCCAGAGAACGTCCAGCATGAATTTTCACCAGGTGAAGAAAAGTTATTTTGATATTCCTGATATGAATTGTGTGCACTATCACCTCTCTACACTTTTACTGTAAAAGATGTTGTCGAAATAATGGCGTATTCCTTGTCCCAAAGTTGTCAGAGATCCAACATTATTCTTCGAAGGAATTTCTTGTACATTTGTGTACAACTGAGGATCCTTGTAAAGATACACTTACTCAATGCTTTTCAATTACAGTGGTTCACTCTCCAGTTTTACAAGGATCCCTGGTAGATTCAACAGTTATTCTTTACAATGGTCCAAATTAAGCTTCTACGTTTGCTCTGTCCCCACCCTGGCCATTATCGACTTTATAATAAATACTGCGTTTGTGGTCATTTTGTATGTCATACTTACAGACTACATATTGATATATGTTATACGAAATAATAAATATTATCAATGCCATAATTATCATAGTAAACCCCTCCTCTGTTATGACTATGCAGTTGGTGCCATCAATATCCAGAATGGAACTTTTTCTTGGGGTGAAGCAGAGAGGATTCCCTTGAAAGAGTAAGAGAGATAATTGCAGACAATATCTAGGAAGTGTCTAGTATTGATCCATCTAAAAAATAATAGTGTATACAATATAGTTGCATTTGTGGCATGGACACAATTAGATCTGTCTTGTGGCTCAGTATCCACAATAAAGACAAAACAGAATATCAATTCATGCATACTCAAGAAATAAACCGATACAGGGTATTTTCCTTTTGGTGCAATATTCTGACTCATTGAAATTGGAGCCATTTGCTTCCTATCATAAGATGAACTATTATTTATACACCATTTCCAGCATAAACCTAGTGGTTTCTGAGGGCAGTCTTGTGGCAGTTGTTGGTGCTGTTGGAATGGGCAAGTCATCCCTTATCCAATCTATGCTAGGGGAGATGGACGTCATCCAGGGATCTGTGAATGTTAAGGTTAGTATCATGCTCAAAATTCAAGTCTTATAATCTTTTATCAAAACACCAAAATAAATATGATATCTATCCATACAACAAATAATTCTCCAGTGGTTCTAAGGAATTTTAGTAATCCACAAATGTCCTGTTTATTTGGTAATGCCATTGCCTAAACCATATCACATGTTACATGTATGGGTATTCATCTGTCCCCAGGGTTCAATTGCATACGTGCCACAACAAGCCTGGATCCAGAACCTGACAGTTAGAGACAACATCCTGTTTGAAAAGCCACATAACCCACAGAAGTACAACCGTGTGTTAGAGGCATGTGCTTTAAATCCAGACATAAAGATCCTGACTGCTGGAGACCTGACTGAGATTGGAGAGAGGGTACTTTTATTAATTTTTATGTCTCACTGATGAGTTTGTTGCAGTTTTGCAGACTACAGCTGACTATAGCCAGTATTGCATTTTTCCCATAAAATTGGATGGATATGTAAAATGTCCTAATCAGGCATTAGAGTTGATTTGTAGACAAATGACTAGGTGGTCGAAAATCATAGAAGGTTTGCATATAACGAATTTGGAGGTACTCCAGCCCCTACTCTTCGAATTTTAGTTTCCCCCTCTATTTCTTTGGTTTAAAGTGTTAGGCTAGATGAGATTTTCATGTTACATATGGGGTTTGATGGTCCCATATGCATATTTTGGGCTCCAGGGGGGTAAAAATTAATGTGCCCAAAATGACCAAAATTGTCTGGGCGAAGTTGTGTCTGGGAGAATGACATTTGAGTTACAAGCCATGTTGAGGGCCTAATTTCCTACAGAAACAATCTTCATACCTCCATGAAAATCTCAGGTCCAGACTATTTTGACCTGTAGGTTAAGAAAATCACATTACCAAGTCAGATGTGTCCTTGCTATTGTAAAAGAAGCATACTTATAAAAATTCTTTTTCTGGGCACATGTCTGGGCGAATGACATGTAAGGCCCCATATGCACACTTTATATGATTTGTGACCAGGTTAAGAGCTTCTACTTGGCACTATGATTTATCTCATTTCACTTAGATATAGATGTTACAGTACATCAGTACATCAGCTTGTGACAACGATGTTTTCCAACATCATCATCCTTATTCCATCATTTCCTTGTTTCAATCCAGGGTATAAACCTATCAGGAGGTCAGAAGCAGCGTGTCAGTTTGGCCCGAGCTGTGTACCAAAATGCTGACATTTACCTATTAGATGACCCTCTGTCTGCTGTAGATTCCCATGTTGGAAAACACATCTTTGATAAGGTTGTTGGACCACATGGAATTCTCGGACATAAGGTAAATTTTGTAAAGGGTAATTCATACCTGATGAAACTTCTATATATTCATAGGTCAACTGATAGCAATCAGATGACATTTTGAATTATCTAAAATAGGTATGACTAGACAAGACTTATATAGATTTTGATTTACAGAATACGGAAATAAGGAATATAACTTTACTATGGTATTTCTTCACCTTTAGACTCGAGTACTCGTCACAAATAGCCTTATCTTTCTACCACAAGTAGACAAGATAGTTGTGCTCAAAGATGGCATCATCTCAGAAATGGGGTCATTCCAGGAGCTAGTCAGTAAGAATGGAGCATTCTCTGAGCTCATCAGCCAATATCTTGCTCAACCTGAGAGTGATGACTCTGAGAGTGATCCTGAGAGTAAGTAGCACCCTTAACCATTAAACGGCCTCTGATGCAGGAGTGCATCATGCCTATTTGTCGTCATGATGCACCAATTATTGGTTCATCATGACGAACCTCCAGGGTTGATACATAAACTCCCAGAGGGTCGGCATGATGCTCCAATGAAGTGCAGGTGAACATTCTCTCCGGCACTTCATTGGTGCATCATGCAGACCAATGGGCATGATGTATTAATGCATCAGCGGCCCAGGGCTAATTTTTCACCGTGATTATACGTGAACTGATGTGGTGGAGCTGACACCATAGTACCACACGTATAAGGCGACCACACATATAAGACGGACCCTGAGTTGAGACAAGGGCGATAGGGTGCAACTACAGGTTGGTTTTGGGCAGTTTAGTTCTAATCTTATTTTTACTCTACCTATAAAGCGTATCTCCACTTTTGGGCAGTAGGCCTCAGATACGCCATTGCATACACACAAGGTGGTACAGTAGATACAATAACTGATAGTTTGTCCCAAAGTTGTAGGCTGCCGGGTTTACAATCATCAAGTCATTAAAATCTGGTGATATATTCACCGTCCACCTTTAGCCTCACCATAAAGACATTTTCTCTAATTCAACATCTAAATATTTGTAGCACCAAATACTCAATATGGTCTATACGGACAGAAGATGGGTGACTCAATCATATAGTATGAATATGAATCTGTTGTATGGTGGTTGCTGGGTACATACAATAGGAAGCGTTCACAGCCTAATGATATTGATGCATTATATTATTAGCCGACTCAATGAAAAAGGAGCTTGCAAGGACATTGAGCCGTGCAAGTTCTCAGAGTGGGACAGAAGTAGATGGAAGTGCCTCTGATACTGGCTCATCATTACGCAGAAGAAAGTCCAAACATCGCAAGTCAGTTACAAAAACTCCCAGTATGGATGAAGTTGATTCTAAGATGGATGTGCTTATTGTGGAAGAGGCAGCGGAGCAAGGAGCAGTATGTTTAGATGCCACTATGATAATCGATATATCTTATTATAAGATCCAATGACGATGATACAGAACACCTTTCACCATATAGAAAAATCTGTTACCATTTTTTTTATGGCAGTTCAACCTATGTAGGCTAATTCTTTATTTTATTGTTCTTAGTCAGACTAGGACATTTGTCCTCTGTTCTATCTCTCAACGATTCTGATTCCAATTTCAGCAAACTTATATGGTAACACAAAAAGCCTAACACGTTCATAAAGCTTCGGCATAATGTACCCATTCAGGGTTTGCAGAAAAAATAAAAAAAATTACCTACGATGCCCCACTCTAATTCTAAAGGTTTCAAATCATACTGTAGCTGTCCATTACTACTATGTTGAGAAAGGCCTTGTTCAATGCATCGTGTGGACCTTATTGCTATCCTCAATTCTAATTTTCAGGTGAAGTTGGCTGTCGTTAAATCATATGTAAAAGCAGCAACCCTGGGTTGGACATTGGTGACATTGTTGGGTTTAATAATAAACGTAGGAGGTACAGTGGGAACCAACATTTGGCTTAGTGAGTGGTCAAATGATGCTGCCAGACCTGCCAACAGCTCCGACGTGTTAAGTGTTGCCAGTCGTTTAGGAGTATATGGTGGACTGGGGATCTGTCAGAGTAAGATTCTTACTTTAATTATTACTGTACATACTTCTTCAGATAATATTTATAAAGCAAACATGGCAAGTAAGGAGCACCATGGGTTCATGTCAAACCTAACAGACGTATGTCTGCGACCCGATCTTGGTCATTTTAGTATAAAATCCTTACTAAGAAGACATACCCAGACTTTAGGAAGATTTCATACGTGTAAGGGGGGTATCCTCGCGTATAAGGTGCAGCCTTTATAAACTGGTAGTGTAAATTGATTAAAACCACGAAAAAGAGAGACCAGCATCTTTATTCAAAGATTACAATACATGTTGTGAAGCAATACCAAAAGAATCAATCATTGAGGTAGTGGTTAATCACATTCTGGAGATTCTCACTAACTGATGCTGCGCCAACAGGTACCATGATATCCTAATTATATCAAAGATCAACATCATGGTAATTTAATTAAGTCTTGTTATAAACTGACTTTAGGAGAGCAACGTTATATGAAATTTAAGAAAAATGATTTGGATGATGACGAAAATATTGATCATAATATTAAGCTGATTTCTTATTTCCATAGCAATAGGAATGCTTCTGTTATCTGTGGCTATAGCCTATGGAACCATTAAGGCAGCAAAGGGCTTACACAAAAACCTATTGAACAACAACCTGAGAGCCCCCATGTCATTCTTTGACACCACACCACTGGGACGTATTCTCAACAGGTAACAACTGCTGAAATTATTTCAGAGTGCTGTATATTCCATACTGTATAAAATTCATCAGATAAAGATACTGATGTTGCAAATGGAGACAACCTCGGGCAGACAGATTGAGTATGATATCACATAGGACGCGTGGAAATTAATTTTCCTCAGTTGAACCTATATGATTCAGAAATACAATACTGATGTATATGCCTGTAATATATTTCAGATTCAGCAAAGATGTGGATGTCGTTGACTTTGAGTTGAGAACCTACCTCCAGCCATTGCTGACTATGGTTGGAAGTATCACTTCTGTTATCATTATTGTTATCTATAGCACTCCCATCTTCATGGTAGTCATAATCCCACTCATCATCATCTTTATTATACTACAGGTACACATTATTAATCATACTCATTTTCTATAAAAATGAAACCATACCTTTTTGAAGGGCATCAACGTACACGGCTCCTGCCGATAAGCCTTACCCTGAGAATCCTGTATGCCGCATCGGAGTCCTGGCAATTTTTTTCTCAAATGCTCTATTTTGTTACAAGCCTGATTCTGTAGATGACAAGATGCGTCTGGCATGGTATATGACCTCCAATATACACTTTAAGGTTAGGTACACCTGTGAAGCCCTCATCTCTATGAGTATGAATATAAAGTGTCATCCAACAGGATTTTTCAATATCGTGGGACATTGTCTGTCCAGTCATTTCAGAACATTGTATAAAACGTTCATCAATCACTAGCAAGATGAGATTATCCTATTTAAAAAGATCCTATCTCAAGGTAAAACAAATGATATTAAAACTCTTGAGTTGACAGGATACTTTTCATCTTAAAGCCTTGTTTTGAGTCAGGGAATCAGGGAGTCAAATGTTGATTTGCTACATTTCAGAGAGTATATGTGACAGCAGGAAGGCAGATCAAAAGAATTGACTCAATAAAGAAGTCACCAATGTATGCCAACTTTAGTGAGACACTAAATGGAGTGAGTTCAATAAGAGCTTACAGACAGCAGAACAGGTTCATAGAAAATGCTGACAACCTCCTTGACAACAGCCAAAAAGTGTGGTTCGCTGTTTTCTCATCAAATAGGTCAGTCGATGAAAGGTTATTTTTTATTTTATTTAGCTTTGAATACAAGTTGTAAACATGTTATCTCTCTACCAATACACCATCTTTAGTATGCAAACCGTACAATGAACTGCCCGGCAAAATAGGACAGTTAATAACTCAGGGGTAGACATTGACACTAACTGTGGACGTGACCAATGGGCAGTAGTTCCGGCTGCCAGTAAGTGCTTCGGAATTGGCAATTTGACCAGAAGAATATTTGACAAAACATTGCTATATGCTAGACTGTTGGCCCTGGTAGCAAGAGGCACAAAGGTTAGTGTCTACCCCTGGTTAATCAGGTAAGACTACAATTTGAGTAGAGGTATTCATGAGATGGCTGAGTCGTATACATTTAATTTATGTACGTTACTTTTCCAGATGGATCTGTATATGGGCAGAGCTATTGGGGGATTTCGTAATATTATTTGCAGCAGTATTTTGTGTACTCCAAAGAGACAGCATTGATGGAGGAACAGTGGGCCTGTCATTGTCATTTGCTCTTCAAGTTAGTGAATTTGCTCATCTACAAATAAGGCCTATTCATTAATATTTAGTGACAGGAAAGGCAAAACAGAGACCTTAATTGACTTGAAATGTACTGTCCTGTTTGTATCTCTACATTGATTATCTCTCTTATCATGATATGGTCAGCGATACTAAATACCTTTCTGCACCGACCTTGATTTTCTCTCAAACATTTGTTTTAAAATGTTGATTATTTTCTCCCACAGGTCAGTTTTCAAATTATTTTGGCATTGCGCTTTTCCTGTGATCTAGAAACTAACATTGTAGCTGTAGAAAGAATAAAGGAATATACAGAAACAGAAACAGAGGTAAGCATTTCTTAATTATAATTTAACTAGTTTTCAATTACCGGTACGGTCATTCGCTAACACACATCTGGTCTCACGGCTGTTCTTGACACAACCAATAACCAATGGGGATAAACCAATCTTTCTGTTCATATTATTTCTAACTAAACAATTAATCAAAAGAAAGGAGCCACTATATATTTTAATAGGAAGATGTATTTTACTTCAGGCACCTTGGGTTCTTGACCATCGCCCACACCCAGCCTGGCCCTCTGAAGGCATCATAGACTTCAAAGACTACAATACACGTTACAGGGATGGTTTAGACCTTGTGCTTAAAGATGTAACATGCCACATCAATCCATCAGAAATGGTATGTCAATGAGTAAGCTTCACAAACTATGGAACCCAATTTTAAATTAGCAGAAATCTGTTTGATAGCTTTAGACCTGTATAGGCTGCATGTGATTGTGAGTCAAACCTGAAGGGGTGCGTCCACTGCGACGGATGGACCATCCGTTTCCCTTCATGCGTATATTTCTCCATAGAAATCAATAATAAATGATACGAATGAAACCGACGGATGGTCCATCCGTCGGCAGTGGACGTACCCCTTTAGCAGCCATTTCCTAACCTCTTAACAGGTATCAAAATACTAAGTTTAAGTTATTTTTTCTTATTGAGATGGATGCTATTGAACTTCTGTGTTAAAAGGTTGGAATTGTTGGTCGAACGGGAGCTGGAAAATCATCTATGACATTGGGACTGTTCCGTGTAATTGAAGCAGCAGGAGGCAGTATCCACATTGATGGAGAGAACATTGCAAAGATGGGACTCCATGATTTACGCTCTAAACTAACAATAATCCCACAGGTTGTTATTTTGATTATGCCATTTCTATTATTATTTTCCTTAGTTTAGATAATTCTAAATTATAATAATATGATGTAAATGGTAATTGAAATATCATATGCATGGTTTTTGATGTGATTGAATATAATGTGTCAGCACTGGTGAGGAAAATATTGCACTCAGTGTACTTTATCTAATTAGTCCTCAATTTAATTAGAATCTCACTGCTTTTGAGATCACCAAGGTATTTTTTTTTAAATATTCTTCAATTTTCAGGACCCAGTGTTGTTCTCAGGGTCATTACGATTTAACCTTGACCCTGCAGACCAATACAGCGATGCTGAGGTGTGGACTGCATTGGAGCAGGCTCATCTCAAGGGCTTTGTATCCAACCTCCCTGATACTCTTCAGTATGAGTCTGGAGAGGATGGACATAATCTAAGGTTATTTGCTTTCTACAGACTTAACTTGTGATATAGACAACCCATAATCTTTGATATACATATAAATAATACTTTATGACAATGGTTCATTGTAATGTCAGTCTTATATTCTTAAATATTAAGAAGAACTGTGATTACCTTCAGAACCATGAGTCTTGATTAGTCTTTATAAGGCCTTTTAGGGAACGTTCAACAATTACGTCACTGCTTAGGGGGTGGGGGGGGGGTCTTTGGGTCCCTCTATATGTTCCATACAAAATCAGTGACAAGGGGGTGGGTAGGTCCTGAAAAATCCCTAAATAACAGTGACATAATTGTTGAACATTCTCTAACATTAGTTAAAAGAGAAAATGAAATGTTGCTGAAATATGTAAAAATCAATTCCTAATAGTGTTGGTCAGCGACAGTTGGTGTGTCTGGCACGTGCCTTGTTGAGGAAAACAAACATTCTGGTCTTGGATGAGGCAACAGCAGCAATTGATTTGGAAACAGATGACCTCATCCAGGACACCATCAGGACTGAGTTTAAGGGTTGCACAGTTCTCACCATAGCTCATAGACTCAACACCATCATGGACTATAACAGGTCAGAGTTTGGGAAATTTATGATTAACACTCCTTTCTAACATCACCAGAAACCAGGTACATAAAATAATAAGATATCTTTTCCTGCCCTAACCCCTGGAGGTAGTCACCCATAACTATCTTAGTCTGCACACTATGAATGTGTGAATTGAATCATGATACCACAAAGGCACCAATGATAAATCTTTTATCATAATTCATTTTTCAGAGTGATGGTGATGGATAGGGGGACAATAAAGGAATTTGACACACCAGAAACCCTCCTTAAAGACACCTCTACTACATTCTACAGTATGGCCAGTGATGCCGGACTAGTTTAGACTGCCTGGTTTAACTTCACTGTTGCATTGCAATTGGCCAGAATAATCTGTAATCACCAATTCTGCCATTGCTTATCATGAGGATCGCCAGAATACATTTATCTATTAGAGCATCATCACTTTATGTGTTCACCTTTTTTTGTATCTCTATAATAATATCAATTGTTTAGAATAAAATGCTGAATTATGTGCAAGACTGTGAATTAAGTTATAAATGGATGTATATATTTCAGGTAATTTCAGATTTAGGGGTCTCAACCTTTGAGGGTTATTTCACACTGCTCTATATCTATCTATCTATCTATCTATCTATCTATCTATCTATCTATCTATCTATCTATCTATCTATCTATCTATCTATCTATCTATCTATATATATATATATATATATATATGGCTCATTCCAAGAAATATTACACATGGGGGGCCTGGATCATGAATTGATCCAACTCCTAAGATGTCAGTTTTTATCACAGATGCCGTAAAACCTTCTAAAAAAGGGGAACGTTATTGATCATAATCAATCAAACATGAATAACACCGCTAATACGACTCCTAGAAACACCAAATATTGTAGCCAGACTGGTACAATTTATGACTTTATGTATACCAAAAAGTTAAAGTGAGGCTTGAAAACTCTTGAAGTTACACATTGATGGAAAAATTGGAAACTCTGAAAATTTGGGAATTTATTCTCCCATTTCTTAACTTTAGTCTAGCTCATTCAAAATCCTTCATACAATGACTATATTAACTGTCCATTGTTTCTAGTAGAACTACTGTACAGAATAATTACAATAGCCTGATATATAATACTTGTACTGCATAGTCAGTACCTATGTATAGGCCATATCACATCTACCAGTAACGTTCTCTATTCATTAACCTCTCAAAGAATGGCCACAGCTCATCTATACATCATCATATTCCATTGGCATCACATAAGCAATGAGAAAAGAGTTTGTACTGTATATCTAGAGTCATTTAAACATGCATAAGGCCCATCTTTGGTGTCTAATATCACTTTGAAAACTAAAAATCACAACTTTTTGTACATTTGTCACTAGGCCACCCTTAAAAATATGTTTGTTTCCTGTCCAGAGGGTGGGATTTTTCAGAACCATGAGGGAGGGAGGGGAAAATTTTTTTTTAGGAAAAGATTTTTATTTGTCATGAACATCGCAAGTGGGGATGGCATGAATTTGTCATCGCGTTCTAGGATTCAGTGATTGAAAACCTAAATTTTTTTTAGAACTCAAGAAAAAAATTTCCCCATTCGCAAAAAAAATTCCACCAGGCCTCTGGACAGGAAACGAACATATTTTTAAGGGTGGCCCCATCAGTAACATTCCCTATTCATATGTGGTGCTAAAATGTATCTTTACATACACCAAGTACTCTTTTCACATAAGCCAGACACATCTACAATTGAGAAGAAATGCTACAAACACTATACAAGGTGGTAGGTTGATAAGTACTATGAAAATATAACTTTGACCATCCAGTAATATCTGTAACCATCAGTAACGTCCCTGGAACGTTACTGATTGCGGTGTGCATTGAAAAATCACTTATATGTACCTGGCATGGGTAATTCCTGGAGTACATAAAAAAAATTTTCATGGAAGACCCCCCACAGGGTACCTCTTGATTGCATATAATAAGAAGACTGGTGATATTCCCTAACCAGGTTAGATGGACTCTATCAGTAACATTCCACTCTTGAAAATTCATAATTAAATGCATAAAAAAAATAACTTATGCCCCAAGACTCACCCAAACCATATGGAAATCTTAGCTATGACCCCCCACTAAGGAATAAAAATATTATTGGTGGTGTAGAAGTGTTTACCTTGATATTATATGCCCAAGGAACCACATGTGCAGTAAATCTTGGAATGACCCATATATATATATATGGAACTCGTGTATATATATATATATATATATATATATATATATATATATATATATATATATAATTAGCTGAAATACCTCCATTCAGGCCTCCCTAGCCCACTTAAAAGGGTCTATTTCTCTTCTTTCCTATCCCCTCAGGATGTGTGTGGTGCACATATGCGCGGGCACCGATACATTCCTCTGTGAATTTGTGTAATGTAGTTCTTGCCATGAATATGACCTTAGCTGTTGAAATGGCGTTAAACATCTATTACTCACTCACTCACTCAAATACCTCCAGTATGTGAGTCTGCTGCAGTAGAGGTGTGAAACTGTAATAAAGCTGAAACTGGGTAGTGTTAAACTCTCCTTTCTTTGCAAGCTTATTGTGAAGCTATTTACTGGAGGATCTTTATTAACAAGGGCCCATTTCAACAGGCTTGCCTAGACCTTTAAAATGAATATTTTTTGTACAAGGTTGAATGCAGGGAATTTTGCCTTTTTGCCCCATTGAAGTTCAATCCAAAGTTTAGAACAATTTTATGATGAGAAGATCACTGAGCACCTAAAAATTAATGGTTCCCACCTGTTCTCTGGATAAAAATCATCTAGAAAATCTCTAGCTTTTCTTTTTCTACGGGGCTGCAGTATGTTTGACAGACCCTGCAAACTTTTTGGGCGAGATTATCTCTGGATACTTGTCCCAACCTCCCCATGTAAGGCACTTACCTATCAATTAAGACCTTATTGTATGCATTTTATATGGTGATATATTGATAGCTGTGATAGTGGTTTTGCTTTTTAAATGAAGTTTTCATGACAAGTTATGATCATTCAAACATCCTGAGTCAAAGACGATAGTCTGCCGTGGTTCTGTCAGAGCGCGCAGGTCAAGGGAAAAGATGACATAAAAAATTTGCTTTTACATTGTTTGATTATGATAAAATGTATCATTATTTACATTCTTGGGGGTATATCTTGCTTATATGAAAAGAAAATTGCCCAAAATAATCATTTAGTGATCTAGGCTACCATAGATTTATCTTGCTTGATCACAAAATTGGATCCAAATTAAACTCTTAACTATGGCAGAATTCTGGGTCTGATTTGGTACCATTGACCGGTCATAATTCCACTTTAAATTGACATAGAGACTTCATTTAAAAAGCAAATCCACTTCTTTTCTCAAAATCTATCCATTGCTCATTAGATAAGTTTAATGGGATAAAGTCTTGAAAAACTAGGTAAGTGCCTATCTTGTAGAGGTCAGGTACCTTCATCAGCCAGCCATGTTAATGGGTTTGAAGAGGATTCACTCGCTGACCAGATGGCAGGATTAACTCACTGGAGGGCGAATTACGAGAGATCAAGGGTCTTCTGCAAGATGTGATTGCCACTAGAGGGGACCGGAGATATGAGACATTGGATTCGACTAAAGGGGCGGGGCGCCCACGTGCCGATGTTTATAAGCGAGCAATGATGTCATGTTGGCAAGGGAGAGACGTCAACATTCTCCAAGCGTCCATAGCAACGGTTCGAGATGGGAGGAAGTCACTCGCCGGAGTCATCATCGGAGGTCTAAATCGTCATTTTCTGCATGTCACGGGGTGCGTATTTCCTCAAGAGGGTCGTCAACGGACTCTACTGCATCTAGGCTCCATGTTGGTACCAAAATCGGTGAGTTTGATCATGAAAACTATGTAAAAAAGCGTGATAAGATCGATACGGTTGAGAAATTAGTGCTGGTCAACTTAAATTTTGTATTGGATACCTACAAGGAAGGTGACGACGTGGAGGGTATGTTGAGGCATTTGCAAGTGCTGATAGAAAAGGCAGGGACTAAAATGTATATGGTTGCAGCTTTGGTGGCTTATGGAAAATCTGTTAGAACTAGAGCTAACAATGATGGTATCGAAGCTTTGGGTGTGATTGATAATTCCGATATTCTTAGACATCTCTCATACGATGGTACAGTCCAAGCTCAAAGGCCATATGCCTCTAGGTCCAAGAATGTAGTTAAATCTAAAGTGTCAAATAACTCTTATTATGCCTTCAATAGAGCCGAGGGATGTGTGACAGACCCCTGCAGGTATAAACACATTTGGAGTGGTTGTGGGGCTACTGGACACGGCAAGAGCGAATGTCAAAAATCCAAAAATGATTAGGGATTTGTAGGTGGTCGATGTCCTATAGCTGGCAGTTATGTTTGTTTGGTGCCTGATCCAGTTGTGGTAGATTTGGTAGATGTCGACTTACCTTCACGAGCAACTCCAGTACAGGAGGTAAAAGACATGGGTGGGGTCGATGGTTTCATTCACTCGACTGAGCCCGTATCAAAGCAGGAGAGTCTGATTAACATAGTTAATCAAGGTGTATTCCAAGAAATTAAGTCTTTGGAAAGTATAGAGGAGGTTAATATTTGTATTAATCAAAATGATATGGTTGTTACATGTAATGACCCAGTACAGGGTGAAGATGAACCACTATTTTCTGTGAATGTCTAAGGTTTACCTAGCATCTGGGTGTGTGACAATTGTATAAAAGGTGTATGTATGTGTGTTCATTATATTAGTGGGGAAAAAGTCCAAATTTTGCCATGCAGGTTGGCATCTTTTCTCCAACAAAAAGGTCTCATTAATATTAGTGATACTGAGGCTAATTTTCTATGACATGGTTTCGTCCAGGGCTTTAAGATTGTAGACCCAAGCTGTAAAACTACCTATGACTGTAAGAATTATAAGTCTATTCTCGAGGGAAAATTTTACAATGAGTTTTGTGGTACATTATTGGACAAATTGGAGGCGGGGCTAGTCTCAAAATCTGATAGTGAACCTCAGTGTATCCATTCGCTTGGAGGGGTAGATAAATCCAATGGCAAGTTGAGGCCTATAACTGATTGTAGTATGCCCGAGAAAATCTCAATTAATAATTTTATGGATACTACCAGCTCAACTTTTTCCTATAATAATATTGGCACGGTGACTGCTCAGTTTGATAGGAATGATTATATGTGTGTGGTTACAGGTCTATAAATGTATATGGTCCCAATACAACTATGCAGGGTTTCAGATGGGATTTTGGACATGGTGAGGAATACTATGTTAGTAACAGATTAACCTTTGGTCTCAAATGCGCTCCATATATATTTAACAGAATTTCTGACTTTATTGTGGAGGTAGCAAAGTTCTACGGTGTAAAGAAGATTGTTAATTATTTGGACGATTTTATAGTCATTGCAGACTCTTACGAGGAGTGTCTCAGTCAAAGGAATTTATTGATAGAGTGTATGGAATACATGGTTTTTGTAACTTCTAAGGAAAAGGTAACCGAACCAGCACAGGAGTGAAAATTTCTAGGTATTATTATTAACTCTAGTGAGCTGAATTTAACTTTACCTAGGGATAAAGTAGAGAAAACGAAAAAAGGAATCTTATTAGACAATGTTAATAAGAAGTTCATCTCGAAAAAGAACCTTGAGAGGATTGGTGGTCTCATGTCATTTTGCTCCCAGGTGGATAAAGGTGGTAGAACGTTTAGTAGGAGAATTTTTGATTTGTGTGCTCGGGCTAAACCAAGGGGTCACATTAGAGTCTCTGATTGTACTAGACAGGACATGCATTGGTGGTTGGATTTTTGTGGTTCTTTTAACTGTAAAAGCTTAATCCTTAATGACTTAGCAAATACTCCTATGTATTCAGACTCGTCGGTTAGGGACTTTGTAGCCTGGATGGGCAATGATTTTCTGTATGGAGATTGGACATCTTTTGATAATTTTAACCTTGGCATGGGCCATTTTACAACTCCTCCAATATTTGATAATCTAAGAAATCACCATAGAAATATCAATGTGTATGAATTGTACCCTGTTATGATGGGTTTAAAACGCTGGATTTCTTGTTATAAAAATAAAAGAATCCATTGTATAACAGATAACATGCTCTGTCTTCACACACAATACTATTAATAAATGGACCAAGAACAACCATAGGCTTATCTCTCTCTCTCTCTCTCTCTCTCTCTCTCTCTCTTTCTCTCTCTCTCTCTCCCCTCTGCCTCATCAACTTACAGGTATGATCTTATCCTTGAATTTCAGGTAAAACCCGCTGTCATTGCATTGTATGTGAAGTCATAAGCAAATGTCAACGATCAGTGAATAATTTAGGATCGTATTCCCAGAAGCACCAAGGGGAATACGATCCTAAATTATTCACTGTGAGTTGACATTTGCATTTATGCCATGGCCCTACGGATGAATTTGCTTTAAAATCAAGAAACACAACCATATTTACTGTTTTTCAACGTGTCGAGTCGTCCCGGATTGTTTTCATCCGCCATGACACCTTGCTCGACAAAATTGGTCACGTGATACGGAGCTAGCCGCTACTTTTAGTTTCGATATAAATGTTCCTTGCGCAGGGCAATATCTTCTTTTTTAACATGGTGCTAATACATAGATATACCTTAAACAATTCATAACATATTATTTAACGAGTTCAATCATTCTTTTTTTCCGTAAAACTTCTAATAACCACACCCAAAAACGAAGCTAATTAGCTTTGTATAAATTTCAAAATGGCACCGCTGAATATGCGAGGATCGTATTCCACCCACCCATTGAATACGGCGTAAGTAGTACTAATCTATAGTGTCGTCAATATTCGCCATGGCATAAAGCATCATTGCCATGGGCACTTCTGGCCTTCAGTGGCCTGTTACTGAATATAGGAGGTGTAACTGCAACTAGTATCTGGCTGAGTGACTGGTCAAATGATGCTGTCAGGCCTTGAAACAGCTCTGAGATCCTCAGTGTTGCCACACGTTTGGGTGTCTACAGTGGACTGGGCATTGGTCAGAGTATGTACTCTCTAATATGTTGACCCTATAACTGTGATATGGCAATATTTGTGGTAACAGGATAAGTTTTTTTTTTGGTAAATGGAAAGGATAAAACATGGGTGTTTTTAAATGCTTTAATGTTAAATTATTGTGTCCTTCATATTTTCCCATATATGATCACTGTAATCACTACAACAAAAATTAATAAAGAAGATAATAGCAACCTTATCCAATTTACACTGCCCTTGAACATGTTCGTTTTGGGTAAGGCATAGGCCCTATGCAATAATAGTAATGATTATACTCTCTGCAGAATCAGTGCATTGATGCATGCACTAAATCTGTACACTTTTTTATTTTCAACTCTAGTTCTTGGAGTGGTGACCCTCCAAGTTGCAACAGCTTATGGAACTATTGAGGCAGGACGGGTATTACATAGAAAGCTTCTAAGCAACATTCTTAGATGTCCTATGGCTTTCTTTGACAATACACGCATTGGCCGCATTCTAAATAGGTAAAGTGGTTCAGCATTATCTAATCTATGTATATGTGCATCACAGGTTCAGCAGATGCTGGGCTTCAAGTCCGGGCTGCACAGGGCAGCCCAAATCGGGCAAACCGACTTGAAAGCTCCAAACAAAAGTCATGAATCATCATCAAATGGCTGGTCAAAAAGGGGCCCAAAAAAAATTGTTCAGTATGGTAAAATCCTTTTGTGTATATAATGTATATATGTTGGGCTACAATACCCATATAGGAGGGAAGGTTAAATATATTTCATAGGCTGGCCACAGTACCATGCCTTATTACATGGTCATAGACGTGTCCATTCACTATATATTCAATGCCATAGCTTAGAGTTGCAGTCAGGCAGAATATCCTCACTAACATGACATTGTAATGTTCCTTTCATATCAAGGAACAACTAACATATAATGGTTTTACTTAAATACAAAGCAGCTTGCTGTATGACTTCATGTATGGTCGTAGACGTGTCCCTGGTCATAGACGTGTCCTTGCATTTGTATTCAGTGTCATAGCTCAGAGTTGCATTGAGACAGAATTATCTCATTAACATTCAATGTTCCTTTCATATCAAGGTATAATTCACACATAACAAGGACAGTCAAGTATCAAGCATCCTCGGTCTTAGATGTGTCCTCATCAATACTTTTCTTTTGATATCTCTGGTTCTATCTGGAATCTACTAACCAAACTTACAGGGACCTTTGCTGTCATATGAAGGTTTAAGGCCCACATAATAAGGATGGTTAAATATAAGATACCTAGCAGCTATGAGTACATGTATGGTCGTAGACGTGTCCTTGCGTAAACTACCCCAAAATCATATAGTAGCCTCTGGGACATACAGTTTAACAGGCAAGTTCAATTTTTTTGTGGGCTACATAGGTACATTATTGTACATGTAAGGTCTCTACCTGGTAAATTTTATCAGTCCATCCATTGTGTCTGTCATGGTACAAAACAACCCGAAAAAGGTTGTAGATGTGTCCTTATGACAATTACACCAAAGGATTTATGCACCCAGTGATCACAAAAGATAATGCATGGACCCCAACTGTTACAAAAATATTATTTAACCAAGGGGGGATATCCCAGATGAAATAAATAAGGTTTTGGTCCTTTATTTTTTCTTTGGTAACAAGGGGAAAAAATTAGTCCCTCGTTTTCACCCAAAAAATGACCCTTTTTGGCCCTTTGCACCCCTGTAGCTCACTTATTATGCATAGGAACTAGGCAAAACCATGGTTTCCCTTCAAGCTCTGAGCGTTAAGAACCAGAATGCATAAATAACACAACTAGATCTCTTATTTTGAACAATTTATTGAGTGGGAGGCAAAGACCACCCATTTGATGATGATCTGGACTATCAGTCTCGACACTGAAAATGTCCCATTTTGGGAACGTTGGTTGCCATGGAAACATAGAAAATTGGTAGATTAGGGAATTTCTGGTTGCCATAGGAACCACTTTCCTATTCCAATTGGGAATTTTTTGCCACAAACTTTTTTTGAAATTCCTTTAGGAACCCAGAACGGAAAACAGAGCTCAAAAGTTCCCTCTAGAACCAATTTTATTACAAAAACATTACATTTGTTTGGTTATTTTTCCACAAAACTGTATATTTTTTGCATTATTAGTGTTTACGATAGGATATAATGCATTTAGAGCTTATTTCCTATTTTCAGTTGTGCACACCAACCTATGTTCGACAAGCAATTATAGCAAAACTACCGGGGATATTTCAGATCAAGATATTTCATTTTAAAGCTGATGACTTTTGTCAAATCGGGCAACCCACTTTGGGCCACACCAGAAACCCATGTTGAACTCAATTTGAGCCCAGATTGGTAAGCCCACTTTCAAACAGATCTGTGCCCGCATCTGGCTGGCTGCGATGGGGGGAATTTTATCAGTTCTTATCATCATAATTTACAGCTTCCCTATCTTTGTGGCTGTCATCATACCTCTCTTTATCATCTTTACCATACTACAGGTATTATACTTACAAGTATTTTATATTTCCTATACCATGGTATAGGAACATGCGGACCAATATCTTATAGTTTAAATTGCCCTTTCCAGTTTTTCCCTGTGCCTAAAATGCATATTTAGAACTTCATTGATTAAATGCTTAATCACTGTTAATATGGGCTATTATGGAAGTATTCCTCATGTATCTATAAACATTTTTATCTCAAGTTGAATGCGACAGTCCCATAGGTTTAACCAAGAACCTCTGTATCACCCCCTCCCCCCCGAGTGTGATAACCCTCTCCCATGTCACACTGCCAGGGAAAACATACAAAATGGCCAAATAACTGACGATAAAATCATTTCTACTGGCGAATAATTGCAATTTTGATCATAATTATCTGACTTTATGAACTTGAGATAAATACAAAGGAGCACTCGAATTGGTCAGCCCTGAGGATTATCACACCCAGCTTCCCCTCGTGTGATAACCCTCAGTGCTGACCAATTCTCGTGCACCTTTGTCAATGTATCAGCATATAGTTCTAAGTTGGCAAAATGAAACAAAATATTCAAAGGAAGGTTTCTATTTCAGAGGGTCTACATTACAGCTGCAAGACAGATCAAGCGTATTGACTCTGTGAGAAAGTCACCAGTGTTTGCCAATTTTAGTGAAACATTGAATGGAGTGGCTTCCATACGAGCTTACAGGCAGCAAGAGCGATTTATCAAATATGCTGACAAACTTCTCGATAACAGTCAGAAAGTGCGGTTTCCAGTATTCTCATCAGCTAGGTCAGTTTTGCCAAGTAGGTAGGTGACAAATACACTTATTCACAAAAATTATTGTCATAGCTGATAATATTTCCTCAGGCACCATGGGTCCTTTCCCATCGACCTTCTCCAAAATGGACATCCCAGGGTACAATTGAATTCAATGGATACAGCACTCGTTATAGGGCCGGACTAGATCTGGTACTCAGGGATCTCAGCTGTCATGTTAACCGAAAGGAGAGGGTATGTAGTCTGTTTGAAAGACCATTACATGTTATAAAAGTAAGGGTTCTATCAATTATAGGCTATATTAATCTATTATTCATATCATATTAAGATTACTCAAGTCATTTCTTTCTAGAATATATAGTGGTTGTACATACACTTGTTGTAGCCGTATCCATGTCACCAAAGCTGGGAACTAAATGGATATCAATAGGGGTAAAAATATTAATGTAACTGACAGTGAAATCTGATCAAAGTACATCACAGTTCATTCCATTTTTCTGTCTGTGCTGACTGGATGAAGTAGTGGGTAACAGAAGAAGTTCCCTATCAAGGTCTGGTATCAAAATGATGATCAGTTTGAAGAGGACTACAAAGAGTGTGCCATTGTCTTCTCTAATTTGATAATTCATAGGTTGGAATTGTTAGTCGCATAGGAGCTGGGAAATCATCCATGACATTGGCTCTGTTCCGTATAATTGAAGCTGCTGGAGGCAGTACCACATAGATGGAGAGAACATCGCAAAGATGGGACTTCATGATCTACGCTCTAAACTGATGATAATTCCACAGGTGATTGTACAGCATAAATGACATAATTCCATCCTAATGGAACAGAGAGTGTTTTAGAATTTGTAAATACTTGATACAATCTTTAGACAGCAGTGGCTTGAATTTACTTTGTCTAAGTTTACCACTAATGCTGTTTCTGTACATTGTCACTGTACAAAAGCATTCAAACTAGCATAGTAACTGTACCTCTTGGCATAATAATCCATATGTACGGTTGCCCCACAGGACCCAGTGTTGTTCTCAGGATCTGTCAGATTTAACATAGATCCGGCAGACCAATACAGTGATGCAGATGTTTGGAAGGCCCTGGAGCAAGCCCATCTCAAGGACTTTGTAGCCAGTCCCCCTGACACTTTACAATATGAGTGTGGTGAAGAAGGAGAAAACTTCAGGTACTTAATCTCTCATATGATCCATGTTACACAAGTAAATCAACTCCCTTCCTGATTATGTTGTTATGGCATTACTTTTGCTTAAAGCAATATGAATCAAAGCCCTTATCTTCATTCAACTCTTCCTTTATCAGAGTATTTCAGAGCAAATTTTTGGGTTTTAGTTTATAACATAAACTCTCAAAAACCGTTGGAATTATGTGAATATTCAAATTAGAAGGGAAATGGTGAACGGTTAAGCTAGGATAATCAGTTAGATAGAACAACACCCAACTTTTTCCCTATCTAGTTTGATTAGTAAGATATATTATCATAAATATGGAGGTATGATGAGAAAAGTTGATCTCACGAGTTGACTTCAAAATGCAATATCTCAGCACTCCCTGTATCAATTGCAATGATGTGAAGTGCATATTGTAGTAAATATTTAGTTTTGTTGAAATTTTGGCAGATAATGAATTTCTGAAGACATTCTTTTTTGGTTACCATAGCAACCAAAACCATGCAGAATCAGCATATTTTTATGTCTGTTGCCATGGTAACCAGCCAAAATGGCGAAAAATGCATCAAAATACACAAATATTTTCCATGCCATATTGTTGAGCATGAAAAAATGTACAAAGTCAATTTTCACAAAAAAATGATACTATTTGACTTTTTTCATGATTTTTAGCCTAAATATTGATTAAATCTATGGAAAACCTTTAGGGTAATTTAAGATTTTGTCTCAAGTTTGTAAAACTGCCATGCTAAAAGTATAAGAGATAGAGAATAACTTTTTAGACTCTGTTGAGAACCCAACTCAAGCTAGGAGAGTTTCAATGGATTTTATGGAAGTTATAGTGTACTCAATAAGGGCCAAAAATCGGCCAAAACTACACATTAATGCATAGTTGGTAAAGGAAGAGTTAAGTTTCATAGCCACAACAAATCAAATATTCTTTCTTGATAATCTCCATTTTTTCAAGTGTTGGCCAGCGTCAATTGGTGTGTTTGGCCAGAGCATTACTGAGAAAGACAAAGATCCTTGTTTTGGATGAAGCTACAGGAGCAGTTGATCTTGAAACAGATGAACTAATCCAGAATACCATCAGCACTGAGTTTAAGGGCTGCACAGTTCTTACCATCGCTCATAGACTCAACACCATCATGGACTATAACAGGTGAGCAATTTCATCTAATTGCTCTATCATGTCATAAGACCTAGGGCTAGAGGATATAGAAATAGCCAATGCACTATAACCTAGGTTTTATAAACATATCAAAGATAATGATTGTCCAGGTCAGATTCGTTTCATGGCAATTTCTTTAGATCACACCTCTGACCTTTATCCCATGAAGACTCCAGTAATCAAAACATCTACATGTATAATAAAGTGCAACTATATTACCTACACCATGATAATTATGAAGAATAATTGGGCAGACAGAGGAAGTTACTTGAAAAGTAGAAAAAATGTTAAGCTTTATATATTTTTGTTGTCAGAGTGATGGTAATGGACACTGGTATCATAAAGGAATTCAACACACCGGAAATCCTCCCCAGGACACATTCTCCATATTTCATGGCCTGGAATCAGCAGCTGGACTAGTTTAGACATTGGACTGTAAATTCCTTTTATATGTCACTACACAATTCAAGTGTATACAAGTAGAGGGCAAAACTACTTTGTAAATACCCTGGGGGATCTATGTAATTCCTGGAAGTTATGCGATATGAGTGGCGATGACTTAAGCACATATTCAATTATAATTTGAAGTCATTAATAGGATAGAAGTTAGGGGATTTGAAGATATCAGGTAACAGTTCTGCGATCGTTGATTAATTGGCTGTCCCTTGGTATTTATCCTCAAGTGATCCTCTTAATGGTCCAATTTATCCATAGAATACCTTATGGCAATGATGCCAATTGTGGATTGGCCGTTAACGTTTTTCTTTTAACTTTTGGACATCTCTACATCCTGACTGTGAACATCCATATAACTACAAATTGTCATCCATTATTGACTTTGAATGCTAAAAGGCCTTTGAGAATATTGTCTTTGTACTTACATTTTTAAAGGTTAAACAGCATTCCTGTATCAAGTTATTGATTCTTACGTACTCGTCACTATTGTAAATTGAAATAAATATGACTTTTGTGTAACAACTATATATTTGATCTCATCATTGAAACATACACCACAGAGGGCATTTTCCATATTGGGTATCTGGGTTTAATCATAATTACATTGCCCTAACCCACTGATAGCCTCAATATGTCCATTGCCTCAACTGGCACAGTTACCTCTGTTTGGCTCAAAGGGGACACACGCCCGCGCTTTATTAAATTTAATGTTTTTCTTACAAACTTATTTTTGGATGAATTATTTCTAGTTACTGAATTCTCTTATCTTAGCTTCATTGCAACTGATTTCTGGATGATGAAGCGATGATTAGGTTTTCACAGGATATATAAATGTATGTTTCTGAATGGTTTCATCGGAAGCTCTACATTATACGTAGAGCTTCCCTTGAAACCATTCAGAAACATACATTTACATCAGTGAGGGGGGGGGGGCGCTGTCATTTCAATAGGTGTTGGTAATCCCCTATCTGAAATTCAGATTAGATGTAGTATGGTTTGAGGTCCTGCTAATATTCAATGAAACAAAAATCAAGTCTGATTTTCAGCCTTCCGTATAGGGCAAAATCATCATAATCGTTTGGTTTCCAAGGGTGAAATTGTCATACTAGTAATTGTGCATGATCAAGTTGTCATATGAGAAATATCATATGACTAGTGGTATATAGAGTAAATACATCAAGCTCTCATAAAAAGTGTTATTTCCAGTTATCACTGGTTTATTCAGCTTTAGGCAATCATGTAAGAAATATCAATCACACAGTTGTTAATATGCAGGTAATTTCCACATACAGTAAATATACAATAGTTTATAAAGTATAATGTTCTGTTCCACTCCACCTGTGAGGTAATAATAACACAATGTCCAGCATAGTTCTAGGTGGGTTCCCACACCTAGCTCCTGACCTGCTGCTTAGAGGAATAATGTAATAATGAATAACTTTACCCTCTGGTGGATGTCTGGAGGAAGATACCCTCTGGCCACTAATGATGGAAACCAATGCCTGTCTAGCATAGTTTCACCATAGTGCAGTGGTATAGCAGGTAGCAGGAGATGACTGGAGATGTTACCTCTGGAGCTGTTCTGGAGATTCTGATTTCTAGGAGGTGCAGCCAGGCTATTTGTACCAAATCTTGGCATTGCACCTCAGACTGACTGGGGCCAGTGGCATCTGCCTAACTCTGCAATTGTTTGAGGGGGGTCTTTCATGTGTCACAGGGTGCACAAAGGACCCCCATGGACGCCGCTATGTCCCCCATTGTCCTGGTCGGTTCTGTAACTTCAGACCCTCATATCTCGGAAGTTTACGCTGCTATAACCGCCATTTTGTGCATGCGCGGACTTGAATATGCCAAGTTACTAATGCCCGCTTGCTGGGTGCATAACTCGCGCTGGTTCGTCTGTAGCGCATTCGGAGGTCGAATCAGTCTCCATGGCGTAACTTCCTTAATAATAGAAGTTCCGCCTTGATCTTGGGCTCATTTTGACCGTCTAATTATGGGCTTTCCATAAATGATATTTGACCTACGTTGCTCAGGAGCGACGCTAGAGCGACCGGAAGGTTATGGCGTCATGACTTATGTAAGCTATTGTTCAGTGTTTGGGTGCTCAGACACCCATGACGGCGTCAGCGGTGCCCAGGCACCCCTAACGGCCGTTTGCATTCACTTACAAGTTATTATATAGTGCCCTGGGTGATGTAACTTGTGTATATTTGATATAGCTGGTGTGCAGTGGAGCATGAACGCTCTTATACAAAGTTTGAGCGCTCTTATAGCTCTTAGAACCAACCTATGTATTTATACAATACATTGTTTGATCAATACAATAATATGTCACAATTTATGAGATAATAAAATGGTATCTAGGAATGTGGGAACTACAAAAATATCATGTGTGGCATGCGTATAAACATCAGTTATATTTGGCCGATGATAAACGCACGAGCAGGTCGTGCGCATTTGTAGATCCTGTACGCACGACCTGATCGTGTGTATTACTACCCACTATACGCACGACCATCTGCAGACGTGCATATAAGGGGTGTTCATACACATCAGGAAAAGGTCGTGTATATTTTGTAGGTCTTATTTGCACGACCATGTCGTGTGTATCACCACCCATTACACGCACAACTGTTAGGGCCCTTGATGAGGGTCCCCCCAATGTCACATGTCGATTTTAAGAAATGTCCATGTCCGATGTCACTAAGCAAAAACCCATGTCATTAGTGACACTATCACCTCTAATCAAATTACGGTAAAACCCCACATTATAAGCTGCACATGTAAGCTACACATTATAAGCTGAGTTTACGCCTTTAGTATTAGCCACACCAGGGGTCTGAAAAGGTTCTCATTCTTTCCTATAGTCTATGTAAGTAAAACCCAGCCACACCCTGAGTTCCTGAAGGTGCTATAAGCCGCACCAGTGGCTTAAAATGGTCTACAAGCTGTGGCTTAGGGAGTGATCATTTTTTAACAACAGGGGGGCTGGTGGGTTTGCGCACGGACACATGAAAAAAATTTCGACCCCCCCCCTCTCGAGGGGGTAAGATTTTTTCGACCCCCCCCCGCATAATGGACAAAAATCGTGTGCGAATGTCCCCTTTTAGCCTATAGTAACTTGCGGGGTTTTCCACTGAAAACAGGTGAAATTATTTCTAGTTACTGAATTCTGAAAAAAATCTGACCCCCCCTCCAACCCACCAGCCCCCCCCCCTGTTGTTAAAAAATCATGATCACTCCCTTATACGCTTGTATGTATGTGCACACCAAGGATAATTCTTAGTACATCATCATACGCTACTATGAGTTTCCGCAAGGCAGCCATGCTTTAATTCCACCATAGAGAGAAAAGCAGACTTCTGCCTACATAGTCAGTGCGTGTCTGACGGTATAAAAGCAGAGAGATGCACACCTCATGCTTACAACACATTTTATGATAGACACTATAACCCAAGCAAAAAAAAAAGAGCTAGGTACAAAGATTTATTGCTTTCCTTAGACCTGATTAGGTCTAATTAACTAAAACACCATCGATTCTTCTACTGTAAGTACATAGTATTGTAAATCCTGTGTGCACTTAGGGAGTGGTCATTATTTATCAACAGGGTGGTGGGTTTTTGCGCCGACACGCGGAAATTTTTTACGCCCCCCCATCGACGGCAGTCAAAATTTTTTGCGCCCCCCCCGCGCCGGAGGCGCGGAGAGTTTTCACGCCCCTCTTTGATCTATAGTAGCGCGCGGGCTTTTTTGCTAAAAAGAGGGTAAATTTTTTTAGCCCCCCCTCAAGAGGGGTCAAAATTTTTTTAGCCCCCCCCCTCGGGAGGGGTCTGAAGATTTTACGCCCCCCCCCTCAAACCCACCCTCCCCCCCCCTGTTGATAAATAATGACCACTCCCTTACTTGGTAAGATAACTTATCAAGCCATGACCTTTGAGGCCAGATTGTGCATGTCTGTGCTACCATTAATAGTGTTGTGATAGGAGGGGCCATGCTAGTATGCATATAATGTATGCACCGGTGTAGATATCCAAATGCATGGGTGTACTTCATAAGATATAAATTATCACAGGTAGCCAGGAATAAGAGAACACTTTAAAAGGTGTAGGAATAATCGACACAGGTAAGCCCTTATCAAACCTGTAATAATGATTATCAATGAGGGGACATACTTAATGTGAAAAGTATATCTATAATATGCTGGAGGTTATCCGCAATAATGTACACGTTTAAATAGAACTTTAAAACAGGTTCCCAGTGGGCACACGGCGTTAAATCAACGTTGGAAGAACGATGGTTATTGTTGATCAACGTTGCTTCAACATTGATGCAATGTTCTTTGCCCCTTGGGTTCTCTGCCATAACCCATGTCATCAGACTCTTGATCAACGCAGACATAATACATTATTGCTTTGTAGGTGTAAATATAGGCTTCATAACAATCTCTATAGAACAAACTACATATCTGATAGAAATCCCATTCTGAATACAAACAATCTCAATGTTGACATGTCACAAACCATCCCAACTCCCCGTCTGTGAAGCTTTAAATGTAAACACAACTGACCCTTTCTTGGACTCTTTATGTCTGGATGTCTATATCGCATGCTACGCTAGGGTTCCTGCCCCCATTCCCACCACATACACCAGATTACTAGTTCAAGCAAAATGGGATTTGTAGATCAGCTCTGGAGGTTTTGCAGTCATGTAAATCTAGATCTACATTAGCCCTATGGTCCCTATTTCTCAGCACCGGCCATCATCCACCATTTGACTTCTCCAGGGACCCACCATAGGTTTGTTGTCTAATTATCTTCATGGATTTTTTGTTTCCATCCATGTAATCTTTTGTTATAAGCAAAGCTGTGCAGAGAGTGATAAATTCTCATCCTTTTATCATTTCCACTAGGGAAGCACGCATGCACATTAAAAGTGTTAAATACACTTCAGTTCACAATGCACTCATTTTATGTGATCGTGATGAAATGGGTCAGGGTCCCATATTTTGACACCAACCCTGCTACCCAACGCAGGCTCCCTTTAGGAAGGCCTCTACTTACGCGCTTTCGTCATTCTAATGACCCTGGCAAGCTTCCAAACTCAGGAACCTTGCTTCACATTATTCACTCTGTAATGAGCACATGTCTACATTACTGTCTCCTTTACAATTGAATAATTGGAAGCATAGCCTAGCTAGTAGCATAGCGCTGGGAGTTGGTAAAATGAAAAAAGAAAGCTCATTGGCTCTTCTGCGTATTACCCTTTCTGTTTGCCTGCTCATATATTGGCCACTAGCTGGTCTGGAGCTGGTTCCTGCGACCCACACTGATAAGGTGGGACCAGCATGTCCCTGGAAGTGGGTGTTAACCAGGGACAAGGTACCCATCAGGGTATGTCTTATCAGTGGGTTTTAGCTCAACCAGCGAAATTCAAGATGGTGGCTCCACTAGGCCTCCATACTGAATCCTATAGGACTCAGTATGGAGGCCTAGTGGAGCCACCATTTCGCTGGTTGAGCTAAAACCCACTGATAAGACATACCATGATGGGTACCTTGTCCCTGTTTAGCACCCACTTCCAGGGACATGCTGGTCCCATCTTATCAGTTCTTATCAGTGTGTGTCCCCGGAACCAGCTCCAGACCAGCTAGTGGCCAATAGGACATGTGTACTAATGACTGGGTCTAAAGACCTACATGTGTCAACATTATGGTGCAAAATTACCAGAGTGTGACAAACTGAGATGTATACATGTTAGACATCTATACATATTAACAAAATACCTATGCATATCTTTAGTCACACAGGGTAGCATGTATATATATATATATATATATATATATATATATATATATATATATATATATATATATATAGTAAAGGCATGTATGATACAGAAAGATGGCACACTCATCCCTAGCTGACCATTTCTACGCATGTACCCAGTTGTACCAATGAACTCTTGCCAAGTTCTTGTTTCTTTACTTTCCTGTTCATGTACTCAACTGACAGAGAGGTTATGCGAAGGTAGGTCTGAATAATATTATATTGTTTGCATTCAAATTCATTCCCTTTTATTTTCTTCTTCAGTCTGCATGAATACATAGCAATATGATATTGTCGTCATGGGGAATGCGATATAATCAATTAAAATAACAATAAAATATTGCCCTACTTATAATGTCTATACTAAAAGGAAATTAATAGAGGCCCAAAATGACTGAACTACATGCCGAAGGCTATATATAAGGCTTGGGATATAAGGAGATAATGTCGGATAGTATCTGTGTGTGTACATCTTATCTAGATTACCATGATAACATAGTCACAACATGTCACAAATCACTGACAGTAGTTGTCAGAGCGGGGGTCATAAATTCAGAGGCGTAGGAAGCAAATCTTCATTGAGGGGGCCCAGCTAGGCCCCCATCTTGAATTGTCGGCTCAGGTGCAATGACACCTATACATCTTTATATAGAATTTGTATATAAAAGTAATTTTTAGTCAATTCTGGATCTGATTTTAGGTGCAGGCCCCCATTTCCCCATGCCATCACCATATTAATCTAATCTAAGATAAATAGTTTTAGCTTCTTTTCCATTTTGTTTATGGGTTTTTGACAATTATTATTTTTGGGGGGGAGGCCCAGACATACTCAGGCCCCATCTCCTTGAAGATTGGGAGAGGGCACAGCCCCCCGCCCCCCTTTTTCCTACGCCGCTGTATGAGACCTACTTAGTGTGATGCAAAATCTACCACTATACACCACCACCCAAGGCCCTGTTTCTATACTTTTCGAAATAGAATGGCACCATCCATGTCCACTAATGCAAAGCTAAAAGTGCAGATAGAGCAAAACCAGCTTTCTGTTTCTTAACTTGAGTTCTACTCTCCTGTTCTATTGACTAGAACTGGATAGGACAACTTGAGAAACGCTAATGCAACGGTGGCATCCACCTCTAGTGCACCTCTCACTGATATATCCTTAGGACCTTCTGCCTATTCATTTGTGTGTTATATCATATGCTTAAATCAAAAATGTAATTCTGATGAAACTATTTATATGGGGGTAAAGTATATGTGTTACACATATGTGGCCCAACGGGGAAGAACGTGCCTCCGGGGGGGATTTTTAGTACTGGTTTTGGCCACCAGGGGGCAGAATATGGGTAAAACACTGACAAATATGCTAAAAAAAAGCTTTAGACCAATTTTTATAAGGAATCCAGTGGTATGCTTAAAATCGTTCCATCTCCACTGAAAATGTTCCATTGTTGAAACCTTGGTTGCCATGGAAACATAGAAAATTGGTAGATAAGGCAATTTCTGGTTGCCATGGAAACCACTCCTCTATTCTAATTGTGAATTTTTGCCACAAACTCATTTTAAAATTCCTTCAGGGACCCAGAACCGAAAAACAGAACTCAAAAATTCCCTCTAGAACCAATTTTATGACAAAAACATCACATTAATTTGGTAATTTTTCCACAAAACTGTATTTATTTGCATTTTTAGTGTTTATGATAGGATATAATGCATTTAGAGCTTATTTCCTATTTTCATTTGTACACACAAACCTATGTTTGACAAGCAATTACAGCAAGACTACCAGGGATATTTTAGCTCAAGATAACTATTTCGCCATGAAAAGAGAGTAGTTACCGTCATCGTCCTATATATCGAGTTTTAAGAAGTATACTGAGAGATATAGCGAATGGAATATGAACTACACATACAGGAACACTCAGAGTAACTACATATGGATGTTTTCTAGCTAAATGATCAATTAAATTGATATCAAATAGCGAAAAGATATTCATCCAATCGACGCTGGGCGATAATATAAGTCGCTACGGTACAATGGCGGAACAACAACAGACTAAGAGGCAGCCTGACAGGAGATCAAGGAGATCCTCGGGTGCAGAAATAGAGGCATATCTGGACCAAAATGTGCAGACCAAACCCAGAGGCAGAGGAAGACCAAGAAAATACCACAAGGAGGTTAGCAGTAAGCCTGTAAAGAGGGCCCGACCGCCAAGCGACGACACGGGATGTACGATGGACGGTTTGGTCGGTACGGAATCTACGATGGCCGGTCTGGTCGGTAATAGTGGGCCTATCTACCAACCTCCGCACAGACCAAAGAAGAGGATTAAAGATACAGATAAATTAGACAGTAGATGTACATATCAGGGGAATGTCAACATAGACAGCACTGTATTTGAGGAAGAGCACCAATACACAGAAGACTCTGACAGTGATTGGACATCTAATAGTGATGAAGACGACCATGATAGCAGGACACAGACTAAGGTAAAAGTGGCAGAACATTGTGGTAGTAAAAGGAGAAATGGCTCTAAAAACTTCATGAAAAAGGGCTTCAATGACATGATGAAATTATTGACCCAAAATAGAGCTGATACACAAAGTGACATTAACGAGTTGAAGGAAAAAGTAGACGGTACAAACAGGTCTATTAGGGACCGTCTACAACAGATAGAGACAGAAAATAAGGCCAAATTCTCACAAGTATCAACTGAAATGAGGAAAATCAAGGATAAGACACTACAAATCAGCGATGATATGAGCCATGTACATGATGACATCAAGCAAGCTTGTGATATGGCTAAAGAAGCAAGAAATATTGCAGAAAATGTTAAGAGGGAATGGGAAGTGAAGAACATTAACCCAAGTTATGCAGCAACTGTCAAGCATAACATCAATGAAGATTACAAGTCACCCCGTAGATTTAATCTGATTGTGACAGGACTGCCTGAAATGGAGAATGAAGACCCGATGGAAGAGGCTATGGCATTGATGAGAGCCATGAGAATTGATGTGGATAAGACTGAAATAAAGTTAACAACACATATGACCACATCCAGGGATAGAAGTGCTAGGGCATTGTTAATATGCTTTACTACGACCTGGCGTAGGGATGCCTGTCTCAGGGCTAAGGCCACACTGGCGCAACACGGTGGCAAGTATAATACGGTATATGTGAACCCCGACGAGGACCCAGAAGTAAGACAAGTCAAAGGGTACATGAGACGTATTGCAAAATACTGCAGGGAAAACAGTTTGGCAAATGCCTGGGCTAAAGGTACAAGAATCCTGATTGACAATGTGATGTATGACGGATATAAACCAAACACCATTCCCCAAAAGTTCATACCAATGGATGACAGCAGTAGAAGGAAACCTGAAAAAGTGACGAAGATTGGACGTGATAGGGACACAGAGTCACGACCACCAAGACACAGCCGTGATATTGAGATTAGTAAGACTGTTCCTCGATCTAGTCCACATAGGGAAGATGTACAAGAGAAAGGAGGATGGAATACTAGAGCTACAGCTGCAATGACGCCCATCAATGTAAGGCTACAAAGAATGTCTGGAAACGAGTATAGGGCTAACATGACAGTACTGAAGAAGACACCTACAAGAAATGGTTCTACTTCAAGTACAGATACAACACCAGTGGTAAAGAAAAAAGCTGCGAACAAAGACCTAGTCATGAGAGACAGTCCAAAAGACCCCGATGTTGAGAAACAGAAACATGAGTGTGAGCAACCAGGTTATGTGATAGGCAAGCTCTTTATGAAACAAACCGATACAAGTATTGTGTTCTGTGGAGAGAAGTGTTACCTCAGCAATCTATATAAGATCAAAATTGAACATCAAGGTTTGTCTTTTCGATCTGCAGAGCACATGTTTCAGTGGGTTGGTTGTGTTGAAATGGGTGATTTTGAGGCTGCTGAAAAGGTAATGAGGGCAAAAGATGCAGCAGATGCTCGTAGAGAAGGGGAAGGTTGTAAGAAAGGAATGAAATGGAGAAACATGAGACTCAAAATCATGAAATTATGTTTGAGTAAGAAGTTCTACCAGAACAGCTTCCTACGGGAATTGCTGAGGAAGACAAATCAGTTGAACCTAGTTCAAAGTGAGACTGATATGTTTTGGAGCGCAGGCGTGGGGTATAATGATAGTAGCCTGGACAATGACACATACAGAGGTGAAAACATGCTAGGCATTCTCCTGGAGGAACTGAGGTCAAGATTCCAAGAGGAACATGACCTAAAAAACTCAGAGTGTATGGACAATCCCAAAGAAAGTGAAGGAGGTGAATAAATATACAAAGCCAAATGACTAATGGGGAAATATATAGCTAATAGTGTGGTATAGTATACTGAATAAAATAGACGGTCCAAACAAGGCCTTAGGACCGTCCCTTTTTGGTAAATATACGGATGTCTTTTCCATATATGGGACTATATACACCCGTGTATATATATATAATTAATATGTGCAGTGGCTGGACCTACTTTTCCTCCAGGGGCGCGCATTGGTATGTGTGACGTCACCGTAAACATCCAGCACCTATATAAACTGCGGGATCCAAATTAACCGTCAGTTGGCGAGTTTTCTCAGGTCGGCACACACCACGCTGGGTGGTGCCGGAAATTTTAACGGTTTTGTCCGTTTTTCCAAGTTAATACGGTGTTTAACCTATCATTATGGGTAGGAAAGGAACAACTAGCGGCACACAAAGGCCTAAGACCAAGAAGTCGCCTAAAAAACTGAGGAAACATGCCAACTCTAGGATTTCGAGCAGTGTAGATTCCAATGGGGGTGGTCATGGATCATCTTCCCCAACTGCTACTGGGGTTTCATTGGATTTGCCTGTTGACCAGACGTATATCGGGGAGCTGGAGGAACGTACTACTCGTATGGAGCAGCAGCTCGAAGATATCCGGTCCTTATTGGAGAACCAGGCGGTTAATCGAACAAGTACTTCAACAGCGACTGGCGAGGCTGAGACGGGTCGTGCACGTGGTGGTGTTGATAAACATTCCACAGTCAACATGGTAACCAAGCAACGAGGGCGTGGCCGGCAGCGCTCGCCTGACTACCGGGGTCTCCACGGCGACAGGGCAGGTCGTTGCCATCTTGGATCTTCGAGTAGATCGTCTTCGTACCGTAGTGTTTCCACGGATTCATCGGGTTCTATTGGATCTAATGCCTCAAGGAGTAACCGTCGACATGCTACAAAGTCTAGAGGTACGTTTGACCAGAAAAATTTCTTGAAGAAAGGTGAAAAAATGGACAGTATCGAGAAACTACTGATTGTTAACGTTAGAATGGTTAAGCAGTTGCTAGAGGAGGGTGAAGATGTGTTCGATGTGGTTAAGCATATTGAAGTTCTGGTAGAAAAATCCTCTACTAAAATATACACGTTGAAGGCTCTCGTAGCATACGACTCAGCGGTCAAGAATAGGGCTAATTTTGAGGGTGTTGGATCATTTGGCGATGTTAAAAGTGAGGATATTCTGAGGCACCTGTCTTATGACGGAACGGTGCAAGCGCAGAAGGCGGGTGGGTCTAAGCCTAAGTCTTTCAAATCAAAACAATCCAACCGAACCTGTTATGCTTTCAACAGGGCCGAGGGTTGCAGGGAGGACCCGTGCAGGTATCGTCATATTTGTGAGATTTGTGGTATGTCAAACCATGGTAAAGACAAATGTCAAAGGAACAAGAAAGACTAGGAAAATTCACTTGGGCAAGGTCCTGCATTGGGTTCTGATAGTTTGATGCCTGATTCTAGTGTAGTATGTACGGTAGACCTTTCTGAGCCTCCCGTTTTTATCATTCCGGGTGAAAATGTCAATAATGATAGTGTAAATATGTATGATTCTTGTGAATTGTCAAAGAATTTATTTAATTCTTATAGTTGCCCAGTACAGGGTGAGGTTGAACCACTGTTTACGGTGGAATGTTTAAATAGACCCAGCATCAGGGTCTATGATAGTTGTGTTAACGGTGTATGTAGGTGTGAGCATTTCATTTATGGTAGAAAGGCTCAAATACTCCCATGTCGACTTGCTAGTTTTCTTAGACAGTCCGACCTTATTAATATCAATCAGATTGAATCTGATTTTCTATGGTGTGGTTTTACCGAGGGTTTCAAAATTATTGACCCGGGGTGTGATACAACATATGATTGTAAAAATTATAAGTCTATTTTAGAGGATAGATTTTATGACGAGATGTGTAGCATTATTGTGGAGGAGTTGAACCAAGGCCTGGTTACTAAAACTGAGTGTAACCCTAAATGTATTCACTCCCTAGGGGGTGTGGAAAAATCTAATGGTAAGCTTCGTCCCATCACTGATTGCAGTATGCCAGCGAATATCTCTATTAATAACTTTATGAATACAACGTCCAGGAGCTTCTCGTATAACTCTATTAACACTGTTACTTGCCAACTTGATAGAAATGATTTTATGTGTGTGGTGGACTTGAAGTCTGCATATAGAAGTATTAACGTTTATGGCCCACATGTAGGCTATCAAGGCTTCAGGTGGAATTTTGGCAATGGAGATGAGTTTTTTGAGAGTAATCGGTTGACATTTGGTCTAAAGTGTGCTCCATATATATTTAGTAGAATATCTGATTTTTTGACTATTATTGCAAAATTTTATGGTGTAGATAGGATAGTAAACTACCTAGATGATTTTATTATCATAGCTAAAACTGAAGAGGATTGTTTACGTAAAAGGAACACCCTAATCGAGTGTATGGAATATCTAGGTTTTGTTGTGTCGAAAGAGAAGGTGACTGAGCCCAGCCAGGTGTGTACTTTTTTGGGTATAACCATTGATTCTACGGCTATGGAGTTGTCGCTTCCACAGAAGAAGCTAGATAAAATGAGCTCGGCTATAGACGAGTGTTTGGGTAAAAAATTCGTATCTAAGAAGACGTTGCAGAAAATTGGTGGTTTGATGTCCTTCTGCTCCCAAGTAGTACGGGGTGGAAGAACTTTCAGCAGGAGATTGTTCGATCTCTGCGCTAGAGCCAGGAGTAGGGGTGTTATTAAACTTAATGAGGAAACTCAAAATGACCTACTGTGGTGGAGTGATTTTTGTAGAATTTTCAATTGTAGAAATATCATCCTAAATGATAATGAATGTACTCCTATGTATTCCGATTCCTCTATACAGGGCTTTGGAGCCTGGTTTGATAAGGATTATTTGTATGGTACTTGGGACGATTCTAACCCTATGTTGGACTGTGTGGGTCATTTTGTTCATGCCCCTAAACTTGATAATCTGAAAATTCACCACAGAAATATTAATGTGTACGAGCTTTACCCAGTAATGGTAGGTCTTAAACGCTGGGTGAAGAGGTTTTCCAACACTAGAGTTCATTGTATAACGGACAACATGCAAGTCTTGGCCATGTTGAACACTGGTAGATCCAGGAATAAATTGTGTATGTCCTGGTTGAGAGAAATTTTTTGGTTATGTTTTATACATAATATTGAAATATATTCAACATATATTAAATCTGAGGAAAATGTTTTAGCAGACCATTTGTCTAGACTAAATTACAAAGGTGTTCCTCTGAAATGTAAAAATGTTTTAACTAGTTTTGTACAGGGGCGTGGCTGAGTCCACACGTAAGGTTCGCAAACACCAGTTCGGCAGATACAAAAAATTTTGTAAAAAATTTAACTTTATTCCCCTACCTTGTTCTCCTTCTCAAGCCTCGTTGTATAGTGTATATTTATCAGATAAAATGAAACCTATATCGGTTAGAAATTATTTATCCGCAGTGTGGTATTATCAGAAATTAAAAGGTTATTCTGATTATAGTAGTAGTTTCATTGTTAAAAAGACACTGGATGGTATTGAACATAATTATAGAGGTTCTTCTATTAAAACAAATCCATTAACTCCCAGTGATATGTTGAAGATCAAATCTAAATTGAATTTGTCTGTATATGAGGATGTGGTCTTCTGGTCAGCTATCTTATTGTGTTACCGAGGTGTGTTCAGGGTGGGTCATGTAGTCGATTCCCCTCATAACTTTTAATCTAAAAGTGTTTCTTTATCTATTGACTGCATTCGCATTGATGTTAGATCCTCTAAAACTGACCAATATGGTAGGAAACCTTACGTGGTATATTTGAAAAGAAATGATTATTCTGGTCTTTGTCCAGCTAGATACTTGAAAATTTGTAAGACATCTAATAGTAGACTATTGTTCACTATAGGAAACAAACCTTTAACTTATAACTATGTTAATACCAGGTTGAAGGCTATTGCTATAAAATGTGATATTCCCTACAGAGTTTCAACTCATTCACTCCGACATGGTGGAGCAACACTTCTAAAGAACTCTGGGTTAAAGGTCGATGATATTAAAAAGAGAGCAAATTGGAAATCTAATGTGGTATATAATTATTTACATGATTCTAAGCAAGACCTACTAGCTCTTGATGTGATGTTATAGTGTGGAATAGTGTATCCATTGTGTTTGGCGGTTTTTGGCATGTACAGAATTGATATTGACCAAGTCAATTCTCACCAAACCCACTGTCTCCTTCCTTATTCCATTTGTAATATTGATATAATATTTATTATAATATTTGTTATTATTATTCCCAACGAACATGATTAACTTATGGGACTATATACACCCGTGTATATATATATAATTAATATGTGCAGTGGCTGGACCTACTTTTCCTCCAGGGGCACGCATTGGTATGTGTGACGTCACCGTAAACATCCAGCACCTATATAAACTGCGGGATCCAAATTAACCGTCAGTTGGCGAGATTTCTCAGGTCGGCACACACCACGCTGGGTGGTGCCGGAAATTTTAACTTTTAAATCTTATCTTGTATATATTGTATTACATTGTTATATTGTATTTTTACTGTTATATTGTATTTATATTGTTATATTGTATTTATGTATTTATTATCAAATTATTGTCTTAATAAAGGCATGTACAGAATTGATATTGACCAAGTCAATTCTCACCAAACCCACTGTCTCCTTCCTTATTCCATTTGTAATATTGATATAATATTTATTATAATATTTGTTATTATTATTCCCAACGAACATGATTAACTTATAGTTGTATATTATGAAAGAAGAAAATAGACGGTACAAACAAGTATTCCAGGACCGTCCTTTGCTGAGTGTAAAAATCAAACTGAAACAATAGGTTCTGGTGCGATGAGTGTTATGTTGTAGTAGATCTCTATGTATTGGTAAAATCAACTTTATATAGGACATAATAAAGAACAGTCCTGACCTTATTAAACTGTATGGTGTAGGGAATGATTAAACCCATGTATTGAATTCAGTATTATTAACCTTGTGTTGGAGTACACCACGTGTACCAGTTTGCTAGTTTTATGTGGTTCTGTTACACCCATCTAGTGAACTTCGGATACACTGTATAGAGTAGTAAACGCCTTATTACTCTGGATCATGGCCCTATAAATTTATAGTGCCTTGTCCAATTTTGCACATTAATCATGTTGGGGTTGTATGGTCAGTCACTGAATATGGGTGTGGGGGGAGACAAGTGGAATCTCAGAATAGGAATTGATGTACAGGAGTCCCAGGGATATAATAACTGAACGTGGCCTTAGGATTATTACCTTAAATGCACAGAGTTTACGGGACAAACATGGATACCTGAGTACAGATTTATTAGGATTGGATTATATTGGAATTACAGAGACGTGGTTGAAACCAGGTATCCCCAATGGTCAATTGTACATGCGAGACATGACACTAATAAGGAATGATCGGAGAAGAGGAAAAAGAGGTGGTGTAGCTTTCTATGTTAGTAATACCTATGCACCATATACTGAGGTAATAGAGGAATTTTCAATAGTCAACAAACATATAGAATGTTTGTGTATTAAAACATGTTTTCCGGGACAAAAATACCGTATATTATTTGTCATCTACAGACCACCGAAGGGTAAGGTTGGCAAGTGTTACGATTTCCTATCCCAATGTCTGAGTAATAAATCAGTAGAAAATAGAGAGTTATGGCTAATGGGAGATTACAATGTCAATGCCAGAAGTAGAAACTGTGCCAAATTCAGAATAATGAGTAAATTTTTAAAGGCGAATAAGTTGAAATATTTGAGAACTGGTCCAACATACTATCATCCCCACGGTCGTTCTATACTAGATCATTTTTATACGAATAGTAAAAATGTAAAGGAAGTTGGACTTTGTAATGACATCTGTGGGGACCATGTCCCGGTGTATGTGATAAGGAAGCAAGTTATGGTTAGAAAACAACCCAAAGCAACTGTAATAGGTAGGGATTACCGTAACTTTTCGAAGTTGGCACTGGATAATTACATGAGTGAAAAGGATTGGACATTAGTTAATACACCTGATAGCACGGAGGCCGATATATATAATATGATTGTGTCAAATGTAGAGGCATATCTGAACCAAAACCATCCTATTAGTATACGAGTAGTGCGGCAGAATGATGTATTTTTTGATGAGCATATCAATAGATTGATTGCTAAGAAAAAAAGATGTTTTAAAAAGGCCCGGAAAGCCGACGACAGGTATCACAATCAACATATAATTATGGCGAAAAGGCTAAAAAAGTCTATAAAGGTCAAACTTGATGCAAAACGTAAGAGAATAACTTTGTATAATTTGAACAAATATAAAAATGATCCAAAGCGTTTTTGGAAGGTTATAAACAGTAACTGGAAAGGTAAAGATGTAAATCCAGTAATATACCTGAAATATGCTGACGGCAGTAGTATGGAAAAAGACAGCATTGCAAATTATATTAATAAATATTATGTTGAGATTGGAAATAAGCTTGCTGAGAAATTTGAAGACAATGTTCCTTATATACCGGAATTTCCAAGGTGTGATGTGGAAATGAGTATTGATAATATCACAAGTGCCTCCTGTATAAAGGTATTGAAGACAGTGGATGGAAGTAAGAGCTCTTGTATTGCTCATGTAAGAACTAGTGTATTGCGTGACTGTTTATTAACCAGGCCGAATATATTGCAGGAGTTCATTAATAGATCGTTGTTGCTAGGGAATATCCCGAGTGTTTTAAAGATAGGATATGTTGTACCTTTACCTAAAGACGGATCACTTAGCGATGTCACCAATTGGAGGCCCATCACAATGACAAATATGTTTTCTAAGTTAATCGAAAAGCATGTACATGCCCAACTAATGAGGCATCTAATTGACAATGACATAATAAGTGAAAAACAATATGGCTTTATGCCTGGTAGATCTACAGTGAATGCGACGTTCGGTTTAACCCAATATCTATGTGAAGCCAGGAATAGAGGTGTGTTCTCTGTGGTGATATTTCTCGACCTGAAAAAAGCCTTTAATACAGTTAATCTGGACATAGTACTATTAAAACTACAGCATATTGGGTGCGATGTGAGTTGTATAAGATGGATGAAAAATTTCTTGATGAATAGATATCAGGTAACTAAAGCGAATGGAGATACATCAACACAAAGAATATTGAACTGTGGTGTGGCACAGGGCACGGTGCTCGGCCCTTTACTCTTTATTGTATACTTAAATGATATTATAAATTGTTTCCAAAACAGTGAGTATTATCTATATGCGGATGATATAGCCGTCGTATTGAATGGCCGTAGTACAGATATAATGGCTGAGTTAGTTCAGGCTGATCTCATGAGAGTGCAACAATGGTGTGAAAAAAATATGCTCACAATGAATGTAAAAAAGACCAAAGCACTATGGTGTCACTCGGACAGAATAAGAATACATGTACCTATCCTATATCTAAATGAAAAGGTAATTAATACAGTGAAGCATTTTAACTATCTTGGTGTAATCATAGACAGTGATCTAAACTTTAAGCTACATTGCAGGAAGGTGGAGTCTATGGCCAATGCAAAACTGGCCCAACTGTCGAACATTGTGCGCTATCTAGACAGTGAGACAGCATTGAAAATATATAAACATATGGTCCTGCCCACTTTTGAATATTGTAACTTTATAATAGATAGTGGTCCTGAAACAATGGTGAACCATCTGGAAGTGATACAGAATAATTGCCTACGTATGTGTATGCGAATTAGAGATCCTCGGGATGTACATGTAGAAGATTTGTTAGCCAGAACTGATACCGTACCATTATTAGTTAGAAGAGAGCGAATGATACAGGTAATTATACATCAATTTGTGAAGGACCCAGAAAATGTAATTGTCCCGGCTAGGATATTGCGAGGTAATAATAAACTGAAATTAAAGGTCAGTCGTCCAACATGTGAACTATATAGGAAAAGCCCTCTTTATAGAGGTATGTTATTATGGGACCGTTTAACTGCAGAGGTACAAAATCTTGAGGAAAAAGATGTTTTCAAAAAAAGAATACTGAGTTAATGAGATCCTATGTTGGCATATGAATTATATAATGAAGTGTATACCAGACTTAAAAGAAGAATTTTGAGATTCATGGAAACCCACTTGTTTATTCTCTATTTATTAAACGATAATGTAACATGGTGACTGAACTCTGTGTATATTTACTATGGCTGATTTATAGGAAGAGCGCCATTGTGATGTGATATTTATTGGCCAATAAACACGTTTCAAACTTCAAACTTCAAACTTCATTTTAAAGCCCACGACTTAAACATTAAAATGCCATTTCCCCCCTGGAGGCATGTTTTCCCTCACCTGGTCACATATATCCACCAGAATTTAGTGACTTGATATCTTTTAGCTCGGTAGTTATTCCAATTCATTTATAAAATGCCTATATAGATCTATTAGGGACATACTAGCATACAATTAGCGAATAGAGAATGTTAATGGTTTGAAGAAGCACTGTCAGAAGCTATGAGCTCAAATATAACCACATTTTGAGGCCTAATAGTGCCAGTTTCCTAATATATCAATCTGTTTCAAAAATTGTTATCTCAGTATAAGAGAGATACACACCCTAATATAGGTGTTGCCCTATTTGTGTTATATTTAGTTCTGAAACAGATTGATATATTAGGATATTGGCACTTTTAAATTGGTTATACTAAGTGCTAGTAGCTCTACTAAATATCTAAATGTTTTGAAACAGCCCCCTGAACTCAAGTTAAGAAACAGAAGCATGTTTTGCTGGGTCTGCACTATTAGCTTTGCATTAGTAAACATGGGTGGTGCCATTCAGGTATACAATCAGGGCCCTGTTTCTATACTTGTAAAAAATGAATGGCACCATCCATGCCCACTAATACAAAGCTAAAAGTGCAGATGGAGCAAACACTGCTTTCTGTTTCTAAACTTGAGTTCAACTCTCCTGCTCTATTGACGAGAGCTGGCTAGGACAACTTAAGAAACACTAATGCAATGGTGCCATCCACCTCCAGTGCACCTCTCACTGGTATTTCCTTAGGGCCTTCCACCTATTCATTTGTGCCTTATATCTTATGTGTAATCAATTGAAATACATGGATCCTGTTTCTATAGTAGGCTGTGGATGGCACCATTTGCATTAGTGTTTCTTAAGTTGCTCTCTCCAAAATAGAATAGTTTGAGTTCTATCTGAGCTCATTTTAGCCAACTGCCTAAACCCAAATAAATAGAGCAAGAAGTGCCACTGTTTCTAAACCTTAGGATGTAGCTCAAACTGAGTCCCATCTGCTCCATTGATGAAGGCAAAATTGTTGCTTTTCAAACAATTCTTCCACAAACCCATATAGGTGGTCGGTGAAATACACATGAAAACTTGGATGGTTCATTTGATGATAGATGAGCTGAAATTCAAGGATTTTGATGGCACCATTGCATGAGTGTTTCTGAAGTTGTCCTATCCAGCTCTAGCCAATAGAGCATCAGAACAGAACTCAAGTTTAGAAACAGAAGCATGTTTTTACTGGGTCTGCACTATTAGCTTTGCAGTAGTAAACATGGATGTTGCCATTCAGGTACACAATCAGGGCCATGATGGCAGCAAAGTTGGTTAGAAAACAACAAATTTACTTCCATCAATAGAACAGATGGGACTCAGTTTGAGTTCTATCCAAAAGTTTAGAAACAGTGGCACTTCTTGCTCTATTCATTTGGATCTAGGCCCTTGGCTAACATAGGATCAGATAGAACTCGAACTGAGCTATATTGGATAGAGCAACTTAAGAAACACTAATGCAAATGGTGCCACCCAAACCAACTATTGAAACAGGGCCCTGGGCCGTGATGGCAGCAAAGTCAGTTGGAAAACAACAGATTTACTTCTGTCAATGGAACAGATGGGACTCAGTTTGAGTTCTATCCCAAACTTTAGAAACAGTGGCACTTCTTGTTCTATTCCTTTGGATTTAGGCAGTTGGCTAACACAGACTGGATGATACATGTACACCCCTGTGTTGCAGATTAGATCCTAGATCTTATCATGTTTTACTCTTGAAATCTCTAAGATGCTGTCAGTCACTCTCTATTGTGATAGATTTCCCACACTTAAACTGTATCAAAACGTCAATGGCATCCACTTGTATGAATAGATGGTTATTGACCTATGTGGATCATCTTTTATGAGGTCAGACCTTAGTAGTCACTCAGAGAATTCTCTTCTTCTGTTGTCTGAAAATCAAGTATTTGCACTATAGAAATCTAATTCTACTGCAATGAGTAGAATAGTACAACTGACAATAGATGTTGTCAAAGGAGCTACAGCTATTTTCCAGTTTATCTGATCCCTGTTTTCTTCCTCGTTTACCTCTGGGTTGAAAGTGCATAAACTAATAAAATTGATCATAGCTGTTCAAAGCTGTTTGATTACAACAAAGGTTATCTGCATGGTTAGACCTGCAACCATGCATGTGCAACCATTATCATTATGACCACTCCCTCTGATCCCTCTATGTGACAGCATTATGAGTAATACTATGATACCTTACTTATAAGGTACTGTTGATACATACACCAGAATGATTGGCTGTGACCTTAGATTCTGGGTGATAGTCCTCGCGACAATTTCAGGCCAGTAATCATCTCAGCCATTATAATGGCTGAGATGATTGCGCAGCCAGGAATTGTTGAGATGATAATAATAAATGAGAATAGATTCTGGCTGCACCTTATGGAGTTGGAGTATGCCGGCTAGGCTAGGATTATCATAGAACATTGCCCAGAAGCTGAAGTCTTATAGGCCTGACATGAACTCAGAGTGAGCAAGGTGTGCCCTATGTGCAAGATATTACAGTATGTTTGTATGGACCTATCACCAAATGTAGGTCGAGAAATACCATGGTACACTGAAGCTGGATATAGGTGACAGTTTGATTGCACCAAAGCTCTGTTTTTATTGGCCTTCCAATCAGGAATTCAGGTTGATATAATGCTTATCTTATGTCATTATACATGATTTGAGACAGGATTTTTTTTTAACATTTTACTTCGGACATCGGCAGCTTAGAAGCATGAAAGTATACTGCACTGACTGGATGCTCAATATTTCAATTGAATACCTTTTTCTTCATGGTTGTAGAGATCCCTCAGACTTGAGGTAGCTGTACCAAGATGGTGGCTGAGGTGACGCTGTGGCCAGAGCTCTGTGGAAATAGGACACGTTACGATGCATTCTGGGTAAGTAAAAATCCATTGATACATCGTTTATTGAAGCTTTTAATCAAATTCCTGAAATAGACAGCTTTCACCTTGTATCCCTTTTCACGTATTCTTTTAAGCTAAGGTATTAGGTTCGTTAGTGTCACACTGCTCCTTGCTATAGACATCTAGAATTTTTCACTTAGCATGATCGGGTGCAAGAAATGGCGGATTTCACAAATCCAGTTATATGAAACTCCATCTTATTTCACTATTTTCAGGACAATCGCCTAACATTGGACACATTCAGCCCAGTACTGACGACATGTTTTCAAAATACTGTCCTGGTTTGGGTGCCATGTGGTTGGCTGTGCCTGGCATCTCTCTTCTACTTACCCAATCTGTCTCGTCAAAGTTCTTTACACTCAACCTGCAGCATTAGCAAGTGTAACTTATGGAAGATGGTAAGACTGAAATAAATAGGCTATATTACCACAATTTTGAAATTGAAATGCAAAAAAGAAACTTGTATAAATCAGCAATCATCTTAAGGGATATTCCACTGTCATGATTTCTGACTAATAATAATGTGACATGGATTGCAAGAAGGGGCCTTACTTCCCCCTGCACTAAGGCGTTTTTTGGAGATTGTGTCACATAGTAAAATTCTGAAGACACTCAGTCATACTACACAATTACATAGGGGCGGATCCAGGGGGGGATCCTGGGGCTTAGGACCCCCCTCCCTTTTGGTCCACCCATAACATGTCCAAATCAGGGTCCCCAAAGGGGGTTCCCCCCTTTTGGGCCGAGCCAAGATGTCCACTTTGTATGCCCCCATTCATGCCCCCTATCCCCCTTCGATACAATTACAATTGTAAAATTTATGACTCTACAGTATCTAGAATATACTTCCTAACATGCACCCCTGCACGGTGACATAGCCAATGCAATGGAATACCCACCTCGATTCTGGCATCTGGTAGCATTTGTCTTTAAGAGAGATGATAATGGTAACTTGAGTGCAGATGAACTCATCTCATAAAGAATATTAATATGTCCTATGGATAGAATGTCAAGTACGTACCATTATAATCTGTCAAAGGTGTGATCAATACTGTTTAAAAAGGAGTCTCAATGGGAATGAAAAATTTTGTTCATTTTCCAAATCAAAGACCATTAGATTAGTCATGGATGGCTTATGTCAGCCGTGTCTGCGTTATGATTAATCATATTGGTTAATTGTTGACACATAAGTTAATTCAGTGACCCCTAAATCCTTCTTTTTTTCTTAATAGACTCAAATCATGGATAGGTAGGGTAAAGTATATTTTACAAAATTATTGATTAACTCTTTTGTGCCCAGAATTATTTTGAGGGAGCTGACTTTTTCAACAAACTTGGCATAGTAGAGGCAATTACCTAAATTATGTCCAGATTAAAATACTAATTCAACTGGTAACAAAGAGAGCAGTGAAATAGCTGTCAGAAAATTCAATATGAAGCATAGGTTATAGTATCATATGAGTCATAAGGGAATGATGAAGTCAAAAGATGTTGAAATGGGCTTTTTGGATGGAGGTGCCCAGAAAATCTTTTTTTTTAGATTTTGGTGAGAATAGGCTATTTTCAATTCATAAAGCATTATTTTGACATTTCAAAGGAAGCTATATTGATGGAAATTGATAATGGTAACTTGAGTGCAGATGAACTCATCTCATAAAGAATATTAATCTGTCCTATGGATAGAATGTCAAGTACGTACCATTATAATCTGTCAAAGGTGTGATCAATACTGTTTAAAAAGGAGTCTCAATGGGAATGAAAAATTTTGTTCATTTTCCAAATCAAAGACCATTAGATTAGTCATGGATGGCTTATGTCAGCCGTGTCTGCATTATGATTAATCATATTGGTTAATTGTTGACACATAAGTTAATTCAGTGACCCCTAAATCCTTCTTTTTTTCTTAATAGACTCAAATCATGGATAGGTAGGGTAAAGTATATTTTACAAAATTATTGATTAACTCTTTTGTGCCCAGAATTATTTTGAGGGAGCTGACTTTTTCAACAAACTTGGCATAGTAGAGGCAATTACCTAAATTATGTCCAGATTAAAATACTAATTCAACTGGTAACAAAGAGAGCAGTGAAATAGCTGTCAGAAAATTCAATATGAAGCATAGGTTATAGTATCATATGAGTCATAAGGGAATGATGAAGTCAAAAGATGTTGAAATGGGCTTTTTGGATGGAGGTGCCCAGAAAATCTTTTTTTTTAGATTTTGGTGAGAATAGGCTATTTTCAATTCATAAAGCATTATTTTGACATTTCAAAGGAAGCTATATTGATGGAAATTGAAAAAGATATGTATTATGATTGGATTCCTTTGGGAAAAATCACAGGGAAAATATTTCATCAATATTTTTGGTATTTTTTCAATATTTTTGTGAATTTTAATGAATTTTCTTTATTTTCCCACTATTCTCATGCACCATGACAAATTTGGTATTGCTGGAAAGCCCTTGATATTACGAGCCTTCTGGTGATAGAATTATCCTAATCTGATGAATATTAAACCCACAGTGGTCCATTGAACATGTATACCCACTTAAGAGCGCACTTTTGCTATTCTGGGCACGTAAGGGTTAATATCAAGGTTCAATAACAGTCTGACTTCCACCATTACAAAGGTATTCTACAGTGGGTGTTCTGCCAGATCTAATGCTATGATCAGGAACAATCAGGAATGATGGGGTGTCATCAGTTCGATCACTGAATCCAATACGGAAAAAAATTGATTTACCAGAATGGTTAAGAGGCATCAAGCAAGAACCTCTAAAAGATTTCTGAATTATTCAGCTTTCAGGAATGTTCCCTATTGTACCCAATGTGAAAATTAGAAACAATTGGATCTGGTGGAACATCTACCTGATCATGATGAAACCCAAAGCTTGCAGACCATGTTCATTTGTTTGGAAAGTTTGGAAAACCCTAATTTCTAATTGATTTTATTTTTGGTTGTCTTGGCAGTTACTGGCCTTCTTACTTGTGGTGGTGTCACTACTTGACCTAGCAGAGATAGTGATCCAGGGCTACGATCCAGACTCAATGATAACCCCTACAATTGCAGACTACTCAGCCACTGTTATCACGGCTTTGACTTTGGTAAATGTTTAAACTAAAGTACTATTTCCTTTGTTAACATGGGACATTATGGAAACTTATCAACCAAGTAATCACAATAATAATAATTTGAGAGTCCCTTTGAAATTATTTCAATACAAAAGAATCTGTCTTTTTAAGATGGTCACTTCAAACCTCACCTTGCTACAACAATGCCACACACAAAGGTGTCTCGCTGGCACTAGATTACAGTGCACTCAGAATTCCGAAAAGGGCTATTTCTGTGATAAGGATAATTGTGGAGGGTGGTTCTGTTACAGATATTAGCCATGTTCCTGACGCGGTACAGTTATGTGAAGGGGCAGCATACCTCTGGTGTCCTCTTCATCTTTTGGCTACTCTTAACCATTGCTGGTGTCCTTAAGGTCATATCATTTACTTCACTCACCCAGAAACAGGTAAGCTCTTTTATATGTGAATGGATTTGTATGTAAAAAGCTAACTTGCAAAGTCTAATGGACGAATGGCTTTATATCCACAATTTTACATCTCTCAGTTTTGCAAGTAATATCTAAGATGAAGTACACTGCAAAAATGGTGTTTAGATCCTAAACACAATTCTAAACATATTCTTGCAACGTTTTTGTAATCACATTAATTTCCATGTTAAGCCAAACAATGTGCTTAGCTCAAGTGTTTAGAGATCTAGGTGTTTAGGTTTAAAATTTGTGTTTAGATATTATGAAATTTTATGCTTAGATGTTTATGATTTTTTGTGCTTAGATGTCTAAGTGATTTGGTGGGACTTTAGGGTTTGCAGACATGCATGTATTAAAAAGAATAAAGGAATATATTTTGTTAGTTTTCTCATTTACTGCAGCAGGTCTTTACACGGCAAAGTCTCCCAAGATGTCAGCTGCAGCTATTTGTATGTACACACTGCATTAGAATGAGAGACTTGAGAAAGTACAACAGTTTGGTAGGAAGGGCATTGCTTTATCCTTTACAAAATAACATGAATTAGGTGTCAGTCATGGATCTTATTGATTATGTAATGATGGTGGTGCAAGTTAGATTTAGTCAATTTTCTATTGCTGTTTCTATTTTCATGATTTTCAATGAAATGACACTATGATGAACAAGAGTTTTGCGGACATTGGTCACAACAATTGCATATAAATGTATGCAGACAGTCCATTCAAAGGTAGTGCTGCTGTAGTGTGTGGATTTGACATCCAAGTATCTAAACATATAAATGTTTAAATTTAAACACCTAGAAGTTAACTGTTTAAACTCTAAACTTCTAAACATGTGACACGATCTGCGAAAATGGGGCTTAGTGCAGGGGGTTCGAAGACCCCTTCTCCCAGTACATGTCACACATGTTTAGCAAATATGTTTAGGTATTTAGAATAAAAGTGTTCATTTCCTAAATGTGTAGTCGATGAGACACCTAACTGACATATACATTTAGGTTTTAAACATGTTTAGACCTAAACAAGTTTAAAATCGAAACACTATTTTTGCAGTGTATATATAAATGCAATGTTAGTTAGTGGACCCACCAGCTGCATCAATGCATCATGCTGACCATATACAGGATTGTAGTCATTTGACACCTGTTTGACTATTTTCCCCTTTTCAGTGATTTGAGGGAAAACAACCATTTGAATCAATAGCTTCTTTAATGCTAGACACTAGATACAATATAATGTGATGGCAGTGTATATAAAGATTGATTCTAAATTTGCAAATGACATGTCAGTGTACTTAGTATCACTGTCGTTCGGTACACATTGATAAAGCCTAAAGCTATTTTGTGAAAATTAGTAGGCAATACAACCGAGGAAACATGGGAAGTCATCACTATTTTATTGAATCTATTTGCTATGCAAATCAAATTTCTCCTGCTGAAGTGATGTTGTGATATTGGCTCTGCCAATTGAAGCGGGGTTGTCTCCCACCCCAATAAGAATTTTAACTACATCCAAATCCAAAGTTCTCTGATGTGATATGCTGAAGAAAATAGGATGCTTCAAATGACGTAAATGATCATGTTATGTTAGAAAATGTTGAATCATAAGAGTTAAGTACACCACTACCTTAGTACTAAACACAATCTAGGTACTTGGACAAAGCAAAGAACATGTGCTAGGCTAGCTATATGGGTCATTCCATCAGCATCCTTAGCTGGCCACACTTTAGACACTAACGCCAAAGGAATTAGAGTTCAGATGGTAAAAAAATATTCAAATTCCCTTCATTTTCAGCAGGAAGATGTGATTATCAGCAAGTTCAGCGCCATCAGCACCTATGTCCTGTTTGGACTAACAGCTGCCATGCTTATCAGCAATGTATTCTCTGACCCCTCAGCCGTTATACCCAGCCACATTGTAGATTCAGGGCAGGATGAGGAGAGAAAACCTCTACTAGAAAAACCAAAGCCTCAAGAAAAAGCAAGTCAGGTAAATTGTTGTTTATTTGTATACCTTCTACCACTCCATATTTGTATATTTGTACAATGTCCTAAAGGGCCTAAATACGATTTGAATGTATTAAAAACTTTCAAAAGGATATGTAAGCAGTGACTTTCAATTTAAAAATGGGTGCTGTCAGTCTATTTGTCAACTCATGAGGCAGAGCTTATTTATGAGCACAGAGTGTGAAACAACAAGCCATTTTGTAGAGTCCAATAGGGAGGTGAGGGGGGGGGCAGTTAGCAGAAAGGAGAATTTGTAAATCTTATTACACAACATTTGCTGTATGTGCCATTCACAAGACCATTTACAGTATGCTTTCTTTCCAGAACAAGAACCTGAATCCAGTAGATTCAACCAGTTTCCTATCAGGAGCCTTCTTTGCCTGGTTTACCCCGTAAGTAAAATTCTGTTACCATTTTTACGCCTTTCTTTGGGTGAACAGTTGTTAGATACAGACATATCTAAGCTTAGCTCTATCTTCAAAGCCATTAACATTCACTGCAAAGGGTACTTTAAAGTAAGAAGTATTCTTAAAATCATCTGACCCCAGACACAGCATCAGGGTTCAGATGCTTCTTCTTTTCTTTCCTATAGTGATAAACTCTACTGCTATGGTCAACATTATGCATCATTCTTAAAAATAGCCAGCAGTGGGGCCTTGTGACATGTGCATAGCATGGCTGTTACGTCATATGCAGTCAATACGAAAACTCGTCAGATATCGTTTTTTTGCTGACAAAATCAGTGCCGGGCCAACGGGAATTGTCAGACTGCTGGACCAAATGTCTGACTGTAATCTAGGGACCTTGGGCTACATTTTGGGTTTTACGGCCTTGTGACATGTGCATAGCATGGCTGTTACGTCATATGCAGTCAATACGAAAACTCGTCGGATATCGTTTTTTTGCCGACAAAATCAGTGCCGGGCCAACGGGAATTGTCAGACTGCTGGACCAAATGTCTTACTGTAATCTAGGGACCTTGGGCTACATTTTGGGTTTTACGGCCTGTAAATCAGACCTTTATTAAGGTTTTTACAACCTACCATAAATATGGTACTTTTTTTTTGTTAAATTTTGAGGATTTAAATGATTAAAATAGCAAGTTAATTCTTGTTTTTCATTATTTCTTTCCTGACAATGATAATCTTGAAGTAGATCTATTCGGTCCTGCTGAAATCCCTCCGGGCCTACGGAATGATAAATTTTGCAGGACCAAAATTAATGGTCTGCGAGGGAAAACTTTTCGTATCTATAGACTGCTTATGCACTAGTGACCTTACATGGCATCGGGAGAGCAACTGAGGCTTTGCCTTCAGTAGGCAAAGGGTTAAAGGTGGGAATTTCAATGAAATATATGTGGATCAACATGGTAAAAGGTACACCCACGAGGGGTGCGCGGGTATACCTTTTACCGTGTTGATCCACATATATTCTGTTCTTGCATCCTGTTAAGGACTGTGCTTATAAGTTCACTGTTCCTTTCATAGGTTGGTGATTCGTGGATATAAAAAATCACTAACTTACGATGATATGTGGGATATACGCGAAGAAGATTCTTCAAAAACCATCATAGAAACATTCCAGAGGAACTGGGAACATGAAGTGAAGTCCTGTGCAAAAAGTGGGAAGTAGGTCTGCGTCATTCGCATTTTTGTCACCATACTTGTTAGAATAAGTTCAGTTAAATACAGTTTGCCAGGAGTATCACAATATTGATAGGGAAGGTTCAACATTGTCCAATAAAATCATCACATGGATTAGATAGAAATTGTCATGAACAAGCACATCTGAAAAAATGTCTGGAAAAAACCTGAAATGTGTCACTAAGAAAACATGAATTATTTCAGATGACTGCCACCAAGGAAGTTACTTTGGAAAAGGTTTAGCAAGGATGCACCTGTAAAGCAGATGTTATGTGAGTGATATGTGTCTATAATGTAAGGAGCAATTGATGAATCTGATTGATAAATTTCACATTGTAGGGAACCTTTACTTTTGAAAGTCTTGGCGAAATCATTTGCTGGGAAACTATTCTTCGCTGGTTTCCTGCTGCTCTTGTTCCAGGGAATGCAGCTACTTAATCCTCAATTATTAAAGTGAGTGTATTTCTGGTTCTGTTCTATTCTGATTTTGTAACCCAATACACATTTGTGAGTGACTTATAAGCTGTGTCATTGCCCCAACTATGACATTACAGTATCAGCTATTGATATTATATATTATGGTTGTCAGTCCCAAGAAGATATACTTCCATTGAATTAGGATATTGGGCTGGATATATATAGAACAGGAAAATTATTAAATAAAACTCATTGGTATTTGAGATACAATCAAGGTTGATGCAACTATGATGAAGCATCGAACAAGCAGTTTCCTGATATTTAGCAATAAATCTACAAATGTACAAAGCATACCTTATTGAACCAAGCTGACTTCTTGCTTAGAAGGTTTATCGCCTTAAGACATGACAGGCACTCGTTCACTATCTATCTATGATACATGAAATACATATCAAGGGAAGGTACCATAGCCATGATGGCTATAAACAGCTGCTACTCTAAATACCTAGTACAGTATATGCTGGAAGTAACATGTTTGTTGGAAAGATCTGAACCAAAGAAAATGGTCCTTAGAGACAGACTATATCCTCTTCATTCATACATGATTTTAAGATATAGTATCCACTTAAACCTTTTTTAGGTAAATGGTAGGAATGGTGTTCACTGATTTATATGCTCTTCTTTCATTTTATCTACAGTGCAGTTATTGCCTTTGTCCAAGGTGACAGCCCCTATGTATGGCAGGGCTACCTTCTGGCTGTGTGCATGTTTGGCTGTTCGGTATTGGGATGCCTGTTCATGCACAACTCCTTCTTCAGATCCTACCATGTTGGTATGCACCTTAAGTCTGCTGTCATCACTGCAGTCTACAGAAAAGTAAATTGTTCTTAAGTATTTTGCCTTATAGCAATTAGGACAAAAGAACATCTAATACTAAACATAGGATTTAAAGTTGTTGGAAAAAGTGATGTTTTTATTGTATGGTTTGCTTTAGAGATATAAAACAGCTTGTGTTCAGAGGTTAAATAGCTTCTGTATTTATAGTGATATATTGGATAAATAGTTTGATAAAATTATTCTATCAATTCTTATGGTGTTTCTAGTCTCAACCTTGCATAATACACTATCACATGCATGGGCATAGAAGGAAATCTTCCTTAAATATAAAAGAAAAAATAGATTTAATGAATATGATTATTGCAGGCACTTCGCATCTCCAACTCTGCTAGGAAGGGAGCCACTACTGGCGAGATAGTGAACCTTATGTCAGTGGATGCTCAGAAGCTTCAGGATAGTCAGATGTTCATGAACTTCTTGTGGATTACTCCATTCGCTGTTGGCGTGACTCTGTACATGTTGTATGAAAAGCTTGGACCATCCTGTTTTGTAGGACTTGCATACCTCATCTTTGTTATACCCATCAACTCCATGTTAGTGGGCAAAATGATTTCAAAATACCAGGTAGGTAAAACTGTGTCATACTTAATTAATGTTCACGATAATTCAAAAAGCCAAGCTTTTCCTTGGATAATTTTGTAACTTAAAATAATATTCATTCGTCTATAGTGCACATTCCATTCAGTTGCTACATATGATATTGACATTTTCCCTTTTTTCAGGTAATGCAAATGAAATTTAAAGATGGCAGAATCAAACTAATGAGCCAAATATTGGCTGGAATAAAGGTATGTATGTGCACTTTTCATCTTGCATTTAGATGATGTAATAGGCACTTTTTGTAGGTCCTTGATTAACCGTTATTGCAATCATTTCTTTTTATTCTAACCATTAGACCAATATCTTAAAATGGGCTTTTCAGATGCTCCCATAAAGGAAAAACAGAAGTATCCACAATATACCTATTTGAATGATAATATTCAAAGCTTCAATACGTTAATATCTCTCATTAGATGCTTTCTCGCTACAATCAAAATAACTATTCACTATCACACCTTATTCAAACTGTGAATTACAGGTGCTAAAACTATATGCATGGGAGGAGTACTTTGAGAATAAAATTCTTAGTATACGAAAAGAGGAGCTGACAGTTTTACGGAAGGCTGCAATCGTTAACACCATCAACTACATATTGTCCTTTTCATCCAACTTTGTGGTAGGTTATTTTTGAACAATCAAATCTCCTTAAGTTATTATACAAGAACAAAGTTACTAGTTTTAATCATAACAATACTAGCTTAGGAATTGATATCAATTTTACTGAGACCAATGAATTCAAGTTTCTTTATTTAAATTTCAGGTTGCATTGCTGTGTTTCATGACATATGTCCTGTCATCACCGGAAAATGTGCTGACACCTGATATCACCTTTGTCTCCATCTCCTTATTTAGTGTGCTCAGTATGCCTATGGTCATCATCCCAATGGCTGTTATGATGCTTATTAATGTAAGTATTAACTTGATGTGTACCTATTCAACAGCTTAATGATATAGGCTATGCAAATCAATCTACAAATACAATCTACAGCATCTTCTCATACAAAAAAAAACATGTAAAGCTTCTTGGACATTATAGCATTATGACATAAGACTTGTTTTTTTATAGGGCATGGTATCTTTGGGGAGAATACAGAAGTTCCTACTCCAGCCTGAGATAAATGCTGACAATGTACAGCATGACTATAATGCAGGTAACCTAATCTGATTGTATGCTTGGAGAATTAATTTCACTATAGATTCATAATGGAAAATGTATTTTCAAAAGAAAACTACTTGACAATATTTTTTTCGGATAAGGACACCAAATGTGTGAAGAAAATAAAAAAAAAGCTACAGCACATTGGTTCCAATTGACATGTCTCCTAACAAGAAATATATCTTGTCATTTACAGAAGGTGCAGTTGTAATCAAAGATGGCAGGTTTTCTTGGGGTGAGGTGGATAGGATACCACTAAAGGAGTAAGGGAATACTTGTTTTTGTGGTATTTTTTTTTGCAATACATGTATAACAACAATTAAGAAGCTTCAACAACACATTAGTTTTATAAGACAGATTAGGCCCATGTACTTTCAATTTCCTCCTTAATGACAAAATAACTTTTTTTTATCCACAGACCTAATATTTAACACAAAATGTGAAAAGCTTTTTTTTTTTTTACAATTTGGCAATGGCTACAGGATTAGTATCTAATGTAACTCAATTGCCATTTCAGTATCAATCTAATAGTACCAGAGGGCAGCTTGGTAGCTATAGTAGGAACTGTAGGGACAGGGAAGTCATCCCTCATACAATCTATGTTAGGAGAGATGGATGTGTTACAAGGCTTTGTCAATGTGAAGGTTAGTGAAAGTCAAACCATTAATAAACCATTGAATGATCACACAGTTGTGCCCCATATATTCAAGCCTGGTATAGGCAAATACTATTTCAAATCAAAAAGAAATTTTTAACATTTATCTATATGTACTGTCCTGCATATTTCAGGGTTCAGTTGCATATGTGCCACAACAAGCCTGGATCCAGAACTTGACAGTCAGAGACAACATCTTGTTTGACAAACCCTTCTCAAATCAGAAATATGATCGAGTACTGGATGCATGTGCTTTGAAACCTGACCTCAAAATTCTTGCCGGGGGTGATATGACAGAAATTGGTGAGCGTGTGAGTATAAATAAGCCACTTTAGTTCTGATAAGACCATAGAATCTGATAGTAAAATTCTGTGACCAGGCAAGCAAAAACACCCCTCTGCAGGGAAATTCATTATCAAAGTTCATCTCAAGATCTTGAAAATGAGACATCATTGGCTTGAATATTCCTAGTAGTTATGTCAGAACCCCCCCCTTGAACTTAGGTTGTTATTCAGATCTGAAATCGGTGATTAAGGTGTAAATACATTATAAACAATAATAATGTCTAAAAACACAATAAATCAGCCTTTTCCATAAAAAATACATAACAATATGGTGATTTTTATCATAGAATTTGATATGGAAGGAAATTTCCATTTCTGTTTTTCAGTTTTAGGCTTTTGGTGAGTATCCCCAAAATTTGGCATAAAAATCTGCAAATTTTGATTTTTGGAATGGTTGCCACGGCAACCAGGAATTGGCATATAGGTTGATTTGTTATGAAAAATGTGCATTTAGCATCCGAATATCGGCCATTTCTAACAAAAATGGTGCATTTAAAATGAGACCATTGAATTCTGCATCCAAAATTAGCTTAAGGTGGCTGGCGGGGATAGGATAAATGTAATTACATCTTCGCCATATTCTCACCAGAGTCCCAAAATGATATGTACTTTTCATATGTACAAAAATAATATAGCGGTCCCATGCATATTTTTGAGATACAGAAGATGCAACCCTATATGGGATTATATAGTAATTTGTCGCATAAATCCCCAGATTCATATCCAAAAGTAATTAAATCTTTTCATAACTTCTTTAGCACTTAGATTTTATGCATATCTTTGTAGTAAATATAATATTGACATATGGTCCCAGGCGTATTTCTTATGTTTTGGATGATTGAAATAACAAATGTAAGGAAATTGCTAGATTGGTGACATGTAGATTATGTAGCCTCTTCTAGTTGGTCACATACAGCAGTCCCCATGGCTCATGTGTAGGGCTTCTGCCTTACTCTCAGGAGATTCAGGGTTCAAATCCAAGCCAAGCCATGCTGTATTTTGCACATTTCGTTCACCCATAGTGCCAATATAAAAGAGACTCCTGGTGTCCAAATGCTGAACTACCAATCCCCGCCAGCCACCTTACTGTACTTTTAAAATGATTTTTAGTTGTTATTTTACCCCTCCAATGCCCCCTGGTGGCCAAATGGGGAATTAAAAATCCCTCGCGGAGGGATGTTCTCCATTGATGGGTCACTGTCATTGAAAATACTATATTCCACAGTACTATTCATGAGCCTGTTTACCATTTCTATATACCACGATTATCATAATCATCAATGAAATGTACCAAAGCAAGCAGAACAGGGACTGAATTTGCATCTACCATGATCATAAGGGAATGTGATTGATTGGCTTCATAATTAAATTCAGTCATGTTTTGTCTCAGGGTATAAATCTCTCAGGGGGTCAGAAGCAGCGTGTCAGTTTGGCCCGAGCTGTCTATCAGAATGCAGATATATACCTGTTAGATGACCCCCTATCTGCTGTGGACTCCCATGTTGGCAAACACATCTTTGACAAGGTTGTTGGGCCACATGGAGTGCTTTCAAGAAAGGTAAGTAGCAAACCAATGGAGTGCTATACATAAACATATAACATGATCAGTGGCCTTTACTTTTGTCTCTAAATCATATATTCTAATCACTTTTAAGAAATCTAAAGATACAGTGCCTTTTATTTGTAGACACGTGTGCTTGTGACCAATGCTTTGACATATCTTTCCCAAGTGGACAAGATAGTTGTGCTCAAAGATGGCACTATCTCAGAGATGGGGTCATATAATGAACTGTTGGAGCGAAATGCATCTTTTGCTGAATTTGTCAGCCAGTATCTGAATGAGATTGAAGACGATGACTCTGATGACGACCCTCAGAGTAAGTAAATAGGCAGTATTTTTCCCTAACAAGTTGAAATTTCTCTTTCCAAAGACCACTTGTTTGAGGCTTCATTTTTGTTAGAAAATAATGACAATAAGATATGATGATTGGATGATGGCATTAGATCATCTACTCATATTATATTCCTTTGAAGAATGGAAGGCCAATTGATCTTAAGTTTGAAATTGGTTATTTAGAGGTAGGCCCTGAAAATGCCATTAATTCCCAATTCTCAAATTTCAGCTGAGGAGCTACGGAAAGACTTGGTTCAACGCTTGAGTAGTGCTGGTGGTGGCTTATCAGATATGGCTACAAGTGGTACAGAAGGTGATGGCAGTGTCTCTGATAGTACTGGAAAGGTCAGGAGGAGGTCAAGGGGCAGAAAATCCATTTCACGGAAAGAGAGCACAGACGAAGACAAAAAGAAGAAAACTGCTCTGATTACAGATGAAGCTGTAGAGGAGGGATCGGTATGTATATGTTCCTGTTGTGGTCCTATCATTTAAATAAATAGTCTCTTCCTTCAAATAGGCCCCTTCAAATAATAGCCTGATAATTGATTTCTATAGATTAACAATGAGTGGTCCAACAGGCAATAAAGCACCTCCAGGGGGCGGGTTTAGTACTGGCTTTGACCACCAGGGGGTAATATATGGGTACAACACTGAAAAATAAGTGAAAAAAAGCTTTATACCAATTTTTTATTTCGAATCTAGTGGTATGCTTAGAATTATTCCAACTCCAATGAAAATGTTCTATTTTTGGAATGCAAAAGGAATGTTCGTTGCCATGGCAACATAGAAAATTGACATATATGGCAATTTCTGGTTGCCATGGTAACTGCCCAATTATTCCAAATAGTAGTTTTTGCAACAATTGTTTTTGGAAATCCCTTCAGGAGCTCAGAACTGAAGAGAGAGCTAAGAAATTCCCTCTAGAAACAATTTTACAATACAAACATCACATTTCTTTGGTTATTTTTCCACAAAACTGTATTTTTTTTTGCATTCTAAGTATTTATGATAGGATATAACACATTTAGAGCTTATTTGCCATTTTCAGTTGAACATTGCAACCTATTTTTGACAAGGAATTACAGCAAAACTACTGGGGATATTTTAGCTCAAGATGTCTCATTTTCAAGCCTGTGACTTAAACCTTAAAATACTATTTCCCCCCTGGAGGCATGTTTTCCCTCATATGTCCACAAATTTATTGATTCTTTTCATATTCAATTAATACCTTTATTAGATTCAACTTCCTTTCCATGCCTCTGATATGGTTTTTACCCCCTAATTGAAATGAATAATTGTGCTACATGAAACTAAAAGCCATCAGTATAAATCTTACTACAAAAGGAGTGTTTTTGGATTTATTGCATTAATTTTTGGAACAAAACAGTTTGTGATTGTATTGCATTGTGGGGAAAAACAGGATCAAATCCATCATATCCATGAAGGAAGATTCAAGGATTGCGAAACGAAATGTGGAGGTGTTTTGTTTATATCCCCTAGATATTGGAACTCATGAAAGTGACTTTCCCCACCGCAACAATGATGAATACCTCAGTATCTCAAAATATCCCAAAATAGATTTATTGCGTTACAGAACCAAATTTCATAATCATATCTGAAGTTTCTTTGAATTATGGATTTTGATTTGTCGGCCTACTGTAGAGATCATGAGAAAAGGTGAATCCACTAACCACTCCAGAAAGGAAGATAACAGTAAAGCAATCACTCTCTAAGACTAGTTTGATTGTATCATGATACCATGATATCCCCGGTGCATCAGAAGTACTGCTAGGAATGCCACAAGGCCACAGAAACCATGCCCATCACTCCCCTACCTCCTTGTTTACTGGGATGAGTGAAGAAGCACAATGGAATCATTCTGAATGCCTTTTTAGCCTTAATTTGTACACTGATTATGGCTTCTTTTTCTTTTGTAGGTGAAATCTGATGTAATTGCAGCCTACGTGAAGGCTGCCTCAGCATCATGGACATTTCTGTCCTTCCTTGGCATAATCATAAACATAGGGGCTACAGTCGGGACGAACGTGTGGCTCAGTATTTGGTCAAATGATGCTGAATTGGCTCTTGTCAATGGCACTGTACCTGTCAACACTGGTATCAGGCTTGGTGTATATGGCTGCCTTGGAATCACACAGAGTAATCTATTAAACCTTCTTCCCCTTAGACTATTTATACTTTATAGCCTTGGTCTTTAAATTATATGGGCATCTCTACCATTTCTTTTTTCCTGCATTTAGGTCAGCCAGTCCAGGTTTTAGGTTCAGTACATATGCTAGTTTATAAATAATGTTATACACATATGCGCCCATGGAAGCAATCTGTAACTTTGCAGGCACCTTACATGGTGTTCTGAAGCTAGTGAAATAGATTGTTCATTTTGAAGTAATGTTTTAGATGGAAACCTTTGACATTTTCAGGTATTGGGGTGTTTATCCTAGCGGGTGCAGTAGCCTATGGTTGTATTGAGGCAGCAAGGCTGCTCCATCATCGTCTATTAACAAACAGTTTACGGAGTCCAATGTCATTCTTTGACACCACACCATTAGGGCGCATCCTAAACAGGTAAGATATGTTCTTTTACTCCTGAAAATCTAGACATTAAATGACATTGTTACAAAGTACTGTACGATTTATCTGATGTTTAACAAATGAACATATATAAATGGCCTTTAACCCTTTTCATGCACAGAACTATTTTGAGACCCCTGACTTTTCAATGATGTATTATTTTACAAAGTGTATTTCCTGTACCAGATTATGGATAAATCATTAATCAAAAGGGAATGAAAGTGACAATGTAAAAGATTTCATGAATCATTATACGAAGCCTATATCAGACAATTTCATGAAATGATGACTGGGGAAGGATGAAAGTCTAAGGTTATTTGAACTGGATCTGCTTTGGATGAGATGGCTCAGTATATCCTATTTTTTTCATTTTATTTTTGTTTGGATATAGCCTATTTTCAATATGTAAAATTCTTACATTGAGAAAGATAAAGTTCTTATGGAAGAAGAAAATAATCAATATCATGTTCTAACTTTCTGGCAAAAATCAGGATCAGAAAAAAGCACAATTTCTAGCTGTTTTATCAATATCTATTTGGGTTTTTGTGGAATGGATATGTTTTCCCTGGCCACAAGTCCAGAGCGCACACTGTGGGTTTCTAACCATAAAACTATTATATAAAGGTTTTGTCATAATCGCCAACACAAAGGACCATTATCTGTGGCCCAACGGGGGAGAAAGTGCCTCTGGGGGGATTTTTAGTACTCGGTTTGGCCACCAGGGGGCAGTATATGGGTAAAACACTGACAAATATGCTAAAAAAAGCTTTAGACCAATTTTTTATGAAAACTCCAGTGGTATGCTTAAAATCATCACATCTCCACTGAAAATGTTCCATTTTTGGAATGTTGGTTGCCATGGAAACATAGAAAATTGGTAGATAAGGCAATTTCTGGTTGCCATGGAAACCGCTCCCCTATTTCAATTGCGGATTTTTGACACAAACCTTTTTTTGAAATTCCTTCAGGAACCCAGAACAGAAAACAGAGCTCAAAAATTCCCTCTAGAACCAATTTTATGACAAAAACATCACATTCCTTTGTTTATTTTTCCAGAAAACTATATTTTTTGTATTATTAGTGTTTATGATAGGATATAGTACATTTAGAGCTTATTTCCCATTTTCAGTTGTACACACCAACCTATGTTTGACAAGCAATTACAGCAAAACTACCGGGGATATTTTAGCTCAAGATATCTCCTTTTAAAGCCCATGACTTAAACCTTAAAAAGCCATTCCCCCCAGGAGGCATGTTTTCCTTCACCTGGCCACATCTTATGATGATTCTACCGGTTTTCAAATCATCTCATTATATCAAATAGAAAACCCAGTGTACCTACATGCCTAGAGAGCACTTCTGGAATTCTGGGCATGTAAGGGTTAACCCTTACGTTCACAGAACTCTAAAAGGTCGCTCTTTAGCATGTAAATATATTAAAGAGGCCATCCTGAGGGCCCTGATACACAGATTAAGATAATTTTACCACCGAAATGGTTCTAGTTCTAGTATGCTTTATTTCATTAGGTTTAGTAAAGATGTGGACACAGTTGATGCTGACTTACGGATGTACATACAGAACTGGCTGTCTACAGTTGGAAGCATCATTTCCACTCTAATAATCATCATGTACAGCACACCAATCTTTATTGTGGCTGTTATCCCTCTGGGCATCATATTTGTTGTTCTACAGGTAGGCTAACTGTTCATTACTATGATTATGATGATCGACAATGCTATTGGTACCACCCATCTTATGGTGAGAGTGCAAGATTCCTTTTGAAATTTCTTATTTCAACTAAGCTTATATTTGGAGAATAGCTCCTGGGCTATTGAATATTCTGTATAGATAAAAGTATTGCCAGAGAAACAGAGGGTTGGGCTATCCCATCTGTACTGTACTCTGGTGTAGTAGTTTATAATCCAGCATTGGCCGGAGAAAGCACAGAATTCATAGGATTAGGCTACTCAGGCCTGATTGATTCACTAAATCATGAGAAATAATTAAGTATCCAATACAACAAATGCAACTGGGGATAAACTTTTATAGGTTTGCTAATATTGTTTATAATATTATGTCATATATATGTATTATGATTATACAAGGTACAATCAGACCTTGGAGCTTCAATTTGGTTCATCTTTAAGCAGTGACTTATACAGGATGTATTCGCTGTGTGTGTGAAATCCTCTCAACCTTTCATTGTAGTGAGTATAAACAGAAACTGGGCTGTCTCCTTATATGATTTGTATAATATTTTTTTACAGAGAGTGTACATTACAACAGCAAGACAGATAAAGCGGATCGACTCCATCAAGCGCTCACCCATGTACTCTAACTTCAGCGAGACATTGAATGGAGTATCCTCCATCAGAGCTTATAAACAGCAGGAGAGGTTCATAGAAACCTCTGACAGACTCTTGGACAACAGTCAGAAAGTATGGTTCCCTGTGTTTACCTCAAACAGGTGGGTTATATATTTCTTACAAAGATTTATGTAGTTTCATAATTGCCATCTAAAACGAGCGAAAGGAAATATTCCTCGGATACATGCTGACATGATTAAGATGATATTGTTCTGAAATATAACTACCTCTTGAATGATTTATCCAAAGGCCCTTTTGAATGATGGGGAGGTTGTATTTAAATTGAGAGTGTAAATGTTAATTTGTAACCATGTATAACTTTCTGTGCATATTCCTGTTGCTGTCATTTTGCTCTCTGATTTCCAGATGGATAAGTGTACAAGCAGAGGTTATTGGTGACTCCATTGTCCTCTTTGCTGCAATATTTTGCATTCTACAGAGAGCAACCTTAGATGGAGGCACTGTTGGTCTTTCACTATCCTTTGCTCTGCAAGTGCGTATCTACCTTAACTACACTGCAAAAATGGTGTTTAGATTTTAAACATGTTTAGGTCTAAACACGTTTAAAACCTAAACATATAGGTCAGTTAGGTGTCTCATCAACTACACATTTAGGAAATGAACACTTTTATTCTAACTACATAAACATTTATGCTAAACATGTTTATATGTTTAGAGTTGAGACAGTTGAATAATAGGTGTTTAGATTTAAACATCAATATGTTTAGATACTTGGATGTTGAATCCACACCAGGTAGCAGCACTACCTTTGACTGGACTATCTGCACACAGTTATAATCAATTGTTGTGACAAATGTCCCCAAATCCCATGTTTATCATGGTTTCATTTCATAGAATGTCAAGTGAATAGAAAGGGCAATAGAAAATTGACTAGATTCACCTCATGCCACCATCATTACCATAAAATAATCAATAAAATCCATGACTGACACCTATTTGATGTTATTCTGGAATAGATAAGGCAATTTCCTTCCTGCCAAGCTGTTGTACTTTCTCAAGTCTCTCATTCTGATGCAGTGTGTATTATATGTACACGTATATAATTATGGCTGACATCTTTGACAAGTAAATACCTGCTGGTCACAAATCATAGAAAGTGTGCATATGGGACTTCCATGTCATTCGCCCAGACATGTGCCCAGAAAAAGAATTCTTATAAGTATGCTTCTTTTACAATAGCAAGGACACATCTGACATAAATGATAATGTGATTTTCTTAATCTACAGGTCAAAATAGTCTGGACCTGAGATTTTCATGGAGGTATGCAGATTGTTTTTGTAGGAAATTAAGCCCTCAACATGGCTTGTAACTCAAATGTCATTCTCCCAGACACAATTTCGCCCAGACAATTTTGGTCATTTTGGGCACATTTTACCCCCCTGGAGCCCAAAAATATACATATGGGACCATCAAAACCCATATATAACATGAAGATCTCATCCAGCCTGACACTTTGAGCCAAAGAAATAGAGGGGGAAACTAAAATTCAAAGAGTAGGGGCTGGAATACCTCCAAATTCGTCATATGCAAACCTTCTATGATTTTTGACCTGCTGATGTCCCCCCCCCCAGTAAATGAGAAAAACCCCAAAATATATCTCTGTTTTTTAATGCATACATGTCTGCAAACCTTAAATCTCCATCAAATCATTTAAACATCTAAACACAAAAATTCATAAACACCTAAACACAAAAATTCATAAACACCTAAACACAAAAATTCATAAACACCTAAACACAAAAGTTTTAACCTAAACACCTACATTTCTAAACACTTGAGCTAAGCACATTGTTTGGCTAAACATGTTTAGGAAATTAATGTGAGTACAAAAACGTTGCAAGAATATGTTTAGAATTGTGTTTAGGATCTAAACACCATTTTTGCAGTGTATACTTCTGCATTATATCTTTTGGCTGTTTCCCTCATGTATCTTGATTTTAGAAAATGATGCTTTTAGGTCATGACATAGTACTAAAAGATATTGATAATTATCTGTTATAAATCGTATTCATCTATTGATATTTGTTGGTTTATTTTCAGGTCAGTTTCCAGATTGTGTTAGCTGTGAGATATTCCTGTGAGCTGGAGACATATATTGTAGCAGTGGAAAGGATAAAGGAATACAGTGAAACTGAAACAGAGGTAAAGATACCTATTTAGTTCAGAATGGATATTCTACTGCACTAATGATGAACATCATCCCTGTACAAAAGTGTAGGACTACAATTCAAAATCCTTAAAAACTTCCTTTGAGTGAAAGACTTACTGTCTAGGTTAGAATCCAAGTTGAAATTATTTCCTAACGAAATGGCTAAGCCAGTGGATTTTTCTTTATCCATTTCTATTGCAAACACGCATAATACCACTATGGACCAACAAATTTCAGAGGTGGCATGGAATTTGAATTGCATTTTAAACCTTCCCCCTATCTGCCCTGTAATTGTAATTTTTATCATTATTATGATGTGACCATTGACATGCTTAGGCACCATGGATGCTGGACCATCGCCCACCGCTAGGATGGCCATCACAAGGAGTGATGGACTTCAGAGGCTATAAGACACGTTACAGACCTGGCCTAGACCTGGTCCTCAAGGATGTAACTTGCCATATACAGCCTGCAGAAATGGTTTGTTCTAAAACATATGTATTATCTGATGTCATGTTTACCTAATGTAACCCCCCCCCCCGTATATGCTGCAACTTATAGACCATTTCAGAGACCTAGCATTGCTTACGGAGTCTGCCTTAAATCAGGATGCAGCTTCTACATAGGGTTTTGCATATATAGACTAAAGAGAGGAATGGTAACCTTTTCAGCCCCCAGGTGTAACTTCTAATATTCAGAGGGCTGCTCTATGGCTGAAACTAACTTACATGTGGCATTTTATGGTCATAATCTATGCCAAATACCACTGTTTTGTCAGTATAGATCTATTATTGCAAGTATATAAAGTTTCATTTGTTCTCCATTTTCAAGGTGGGAATTGTTGGTCGCACAGGAGCTGGAAAATCATCCATGACCCTGGCACTGTTCCGTATCATAGAAGCAGCTGGAGGCAGTATCTGTATAGATGGGGAGGATATCGCTGAAATGGGGCTGCACGATTTGCGATCAAAGCTCACAATCATTCCACAAGTAAGTATTATAATTATTTAAAATAGTCATAAGGTTTTCACCATGTAACTCATTGCTGTGTTATTTTACAAATTAAAGAACCACAGGATTATGGTGTAACAGAGAGGAGTTTCTATCTTTATTTACTTATGATGAATGGACTGTTTGTTGTAATATAGCAGATTATAGAAGAATAGATTGTTATTCTCTTACATGATAATAATTACATTCAATTTAAGGGAAACTAGCAAAGGTAAATGATATGATGGTATAACTTTATCCTGCTGCTACTAAAGAACAGCTCCTGGCAAGGTATCACAATCTGACATCTCTGCACTTGCAGGACCCAGTATTGTTCTCTGGATCTCTGAGATTTAATATAGACCCTGCAGATCAATACAATGATGCTGATGTGTGGACAGCCCTAGAACAAGCGCATCTCAAGGACTTTGTAGCCAGCCTCCCTGATACTCTACAATATGAATCTGGAGAGGATGGACAAAACCTCAGGTAATTTATTTGTTTAATACATCATGCAAAATCTAATATTGCTTACTAAATTCAATGCTCCTCAGTATGTATCAAAAGCATTGTACAAACCCCTCTCCCCCCACCTTGGTAAAACACTGAACATATTTTAACAATCCCCACTCTTTTAGATGGAATATTTTAAAATGCATCTTTTCTCTATAGAGCCTATTGTAATCTCTGCATATGCAGCATGGTGTTTGCTCTACCAACTATGTTCCCTCTATTTTAGTGTTGGTCAACGACAACTAGTGTGCTTAGCCAGAGCATTGCTGAGAAAGACAAAAATTCTAGTATTGGATGAAGCCACAGCAGCAGTTGATTTGGAAACAGATGACCTCATCCAGAACACTATTAGAAGAGAGTTCAAGGGTTGCACCGTTCTCACCATAGCTCACAGACTCAACACCATCATGGACTATGACAGGTAAGGATTAGGCCACAGTACATAAAGTATGCACAGTTCCAATACATACAATGTTTAAAGGTGAGGGGTAAGTGTTCATCTGAATGAGGGTGCACTGCATCCTTAAATCATCCACCCCATAGACACTTTTTGAAAAGGAACTAATAGGGAACATTTTCATGCAATTTTCTGTCCATGACTTTGCTACTTAAGCATCAACTGAAGCATCAACAATGAAAGATGCAGGTGCATGAATACATAGCGTTTAATGTATGTTATGGGAAAGCGGGTTTATGGGTTAATGGGTTTATGGGTTAATATTAATCCACGACCACGCAGCGGTCATGGATTATTAACCCTTAACCCATGAGTGCTTTCCCATATCTTACATTAAGGCGTTTTCTAACATTTATCTCCATTTTGTATTAATTTCTTACCTTATAACCCCATAATAAGTCCAGGAGAAGACATTTTGTTAGGCCAAGCGATAGAAAAATAATCCTTGCCATGTTGACAGCAGAAGTCATCCTGTGCTTTCTTGTCCATATTCCTGGGCCTCTTTGCCGCAGGGCCCAAGCATGTGGATAATCAAGTTGTTACTTTGAAATGTTATGATATTAAGCTTTTAGCCTATCCATCCTTTAGTGTATGGAACCTGTGATTATTCCTACCATGTTTTATTGGCATTCTGGTCTATATAGAGGCCAAAATACAACAAATTCTTTATAAATCCAAGCGATTAAACATGCCGGGGCATGTTGACAGTGTAAAAGTAGATCGGATGTCGGTGCCTGACCTAGTTACGGGTCAAAGCTCAGCAAGCCGCAATGGCAGGTGCCGAGACGTATCCCTATGGAAAACGATTGGATTCTTATTTATTTTGAACAATATGGAGAATTTAGGCATGCATGTTTATCTAGGATATCTAAGGATGTTTCACTGTTAATAACTCGACATGGCACCATTGGATTCTATGCTAACGAGGTGTGCAAACATCAGGTATGTCGGACAACTTATTCAAATCCTTCATATACATTGACTTCTAGTACTGTTCGGCTTGGTGTAGTGGACAGCGAGTCCGTCTCTTGCCACAGTGGCCGGGGATCGATTCCCATAGAGCCCTGAACGGTTTTAACTGGAAATGCGAGGTTCACTTTGTATACTTCTCCAATTTATTAACATGTCCAGGTTGAAACCAGCACCTTCTTGAAGGCGAAGAAAAGGTCTCAGAATGCGGTTATAGCTTGATAACGCACCTGTGTTATAAGCAAAAAAGCACTGTCCAAGCCCAAATCCTTAGATAATAGGTATCATGTCACATATTCTGATGACTAACATCCCTAGATATGATACAACCTAAGCCATTAGAGTGATTTATTTGAATTGACGAAAGAAGAAGGTAAAGTTTCTAGTGTGAGCCTGCTAAGCTCTTCCCATTTGAGCCCATTTCCATACCCACTCTCTATTAGCCCCAATTACAAGCATTTTCCATCTGGGTGATTATCTAGAGCAGATATTAACATTGTAACAAATTCCTTTCTATTATAGGGTTATTGTGATGGATGCAGGCTACATAAAAGAATTTGACACACCAGCCAAACTCCTTGAGGACAACACTTCCATCTTCTATGGCATGGCTGTTGATGCTGGTCTTGCCTAACCACATATCACACTTAGAACAAAATCTAATGTTGTACTAGAATTGTTATTTATGTCTAATTACAACTGAATTAGAGGATTTGGGTGATCAGCCTTGACTGAAACAGTTGATGCTGGTGATGTAATGTACAATGTATTGCAGTTGCATATCATTAATGTATCTGTTCAGTATTACAATATTCCTGTGATTTGTCTTCATTTTCTATGAATATAATACAGTATTGGTACATCCTAGGGTTTATATGATAGTAATAAATACAGATACTATATATTGAGAGTTGCAGAACCACCCAAGTCCAGTTTATCTTATCTTAGAAGCGATGTTAGTCTGAGAATATGTTAGAATTACCCCTATTCATATCTTTTGGATTTTGTACAGCTTTATTATAGATGTACACGGCATGGGTTTAAATAGAGTTAAAAGATGTACTCTTGTTCATGGCATAAGGCTACTCCGGTAACAACTTGCTTCTCATCAGCCATGAAAAGAAAATACATGACGAAGGATTTGATGATATTTAATCAAAGCTAGTTGAATAGCCAACACAATACGCTAGTAGAAAAAATATTATTGACATGGCCTCGTTTGGTCATTTCCTAATATATCATTTGCCCCAGACAAATGAAAACAAATGGAAAATAATGAACGCAGGTGGCTTTATGTCATATTTATTAGTAGGTGAATTAAACCCATGAGTTTGAATTACTTATTTCTGCTACCAGGAGGTATTACTAGGGATTTAATAGTAAAATACTGTGATATGTTCTTTAGTGGATATAATTATCCCAGGACATACATTGAGTTAAAGCTTTAGTTATAGTGGCAATAAATGCATCGGTGCACATTATTTTACACAGCTAGGGTATTTTAAAATATTCACCCTATATATAAAAATGGGTTAGTAGATCGCTGGTTACTTTTGCAAAATTAATGACTTTAGCCTAGGGTACTCGTGAGGTACCAGATGAAGCAAAATTTTAAGGCTGTGAAGCATTTAGAAAAGTGCCAGCTAACTCAATCTGATTTACATACATTTGAAAAAAATATTTTCGTTATTCCGAAGAATTTTTCCTACTTGACTGATTTCAATATTTCATCCTAAATTTTTTCTTTTGTTGTATACTTTGGTAAAACGTTTTATATCCTCAAAATCATAAGACAAGCTTCAAGTTCGGCCATATTCATTGAGACGAAAAGTTCTGTAACTACAGCAACGGTCCGACGTCCGCACACCGGATGCCAGGGATGAAGTGGTGCTCTGCGCACTGCGCTCCCTGTTATGTACCATAATACAAGTGCTACACTGGAGCCCTGCACAACATTTCAAAGTATATTACGGGCACTATACTATCAAACTGTCTTATCTATGCACACTGTGTCATTTTATTTTCAATTTTCATTATACTGTGTGAAAGAAGATTCTATAAGTGCTATAGATTTTGAGAATTTGGACATTGAATGATAGGCACCGTGCTGAGGCAGACAAATTTGTCCCCTGGACAATATGGCATGGTGCGTGTGCACGTGACACGTTACCTTGGAGAATTGCTATGTTCCGTAGTTACCGTCCGTACGAATTGGATCTCGATCTAAAGAGAATGACCCTCTTTGCAGCATCAATGATAGAAGAGCATCCTCAATCTGTGTTGACGCATATACATTATATATACATAAACAGCAGGAATAAATAACTTCAGTTTGAGGGGTCATAGCCATAAGGATCTGATGTATAGCCCCAAAGATATTCTCAAAAACTCAAACCTCCGAGAAAGAGTGCTGTGATATTCCTTTTGTGGCAGCAACATCACGTTACTAGGCAACGTCATCTTACTAGGCAACGTCAGGTCACCAGGGAGCGTCACTTAGCACTGATGGCACCACAACAAAAGTGCACAGCTTGCTGTGTATGAATGGCAGAATTTGCCGTGACAATGAGGCAGAAAAATCCGTGACAATGAGGCAATTTTCCATGACAATGAGACAGAATTTGCCTTGATGATGAGGCAGAATTTGCTGTCACAATGAGGTAGAATTTGTCTAATATAACTGCCAAAGGGGATATAGTTTGCCCCCACTATCTAGTGGCGAAGCCACTAGTTCATTATGAAGAACACTGTAAAAGTAGAACTAGATTATAATATACATCCAGAGTAAATACATCTTTCCTGTGTCAAAGATCAAATTAAGAAGCATGGGGATTGACATCCATTGGTAAAGCAGAAACCATCAAACCACATCTGGCCTACTACATAGGGGTAGACATATACCCCGACGAGGTTTGCAGACAGGGGGGATTCATGAATCACTAAAATTCAATGAGGGCTGCCACCTTGAAATTGCAAAATGTAAGCATACAAATTTAGTACCTTGTGTCATCAGAATGTGAGAAATGCTAATAAGTTATGAATTCATTTAATGACACATTACATTCCGTTGCCATGTTTTCAGTGTAGTAAAGTTTATGAGAGACAATGTTTTTGGAGGGCCCCAAATGCAGGTGCTTATGTCAGACAGGCCTATTGAAGGAAACGGAAGTGTTGGATATCTACCTTTCGATGGCAGAAACATTGTAGGGTTTAATTTATATATGAAATGATTAAGGCAGTAAGTTGTTCGTTTTATGTATCCTTTATTGAAACCATGTGATCTACAGTCTAAACGTAAGTATGAACCTTGATGTATATATTGGGCATATCAGTAAGTGCTGCCATATTGTTTGATGCACAGCATTCAATGCTTTGTATGTGAGCAATAAATTTCAATCTTTTGACTTTATATTAATCAGCACAGCTTTCACTGTAAGGGTCGGGAACTACAGCATCTACATAGCCCTGAATAGTAAATGCATCATGCTCATTCAGGGCCTTAGTCACATGGTCATTAATGAATTGTATGTCTATTTGAACCTAATACTTAACACATAACAATGTACAATAGAGTATAAAGGTCATCAGCTGTCATGGTGGGCATTGTAATACCTCAATATAACTCATCCATCCCGTTTTCATACAGTCATATACACATAAAGTAAATAGATTATAGCACCCCTATTATCACTCAAAGATTCACTGTATTTATGAGTTATTGTTATCTGTTTTAAAAATTGGAAGCGATACCTGCAAAATAGCGTACATTGTATTTTGTTTAGTAAGCACTTCAGTACTCTTTTTGCAGATCCTGCCTTATTCTATAATTATACCCACTTCACTTCATCTCACATCAGATCAGGACTCAGATAGCTTGTCAAAAGAACTCATACGCAAAGTATTTGGGAAGGGGGGGGGGGTTAAGAGTTGATTATATAAGAACGATAAAGATAAAAAGCTATAATACTGAAAAAACTAAAAGCATTACAGGACGGTAGTAACGGAATGTTTTAGAATTTTCAAAGACCTTTTCGGCTAGGCTGGAGGGAAAACACTAGTTTAGTCTGAAAGGGAGAAAGTGATTGTCTTAGAAAGAGACCAAGTCACATTTAGTTACTCTTCTCGGTGGTGGGGATTTTACTAAGTCAGTTGATAGTATTCTGCCCCTCTATGATCTGCTTGTAATGCGATCTTGTCCATTTTATCACCCACACCTGTACAGTACTGCTGTAATAGATTATACACATAGTTAGTGCTTCCTTTGGTTCAGAGTTTTTACACTAGTCCTGCATCAGCTGCCATACCATAGAAGATGGTCTTAGTGTCTTTGAGCAGTTCCTGGGGTGACTCAAACTCCTTCACAACACCTGCATCCATAACCATGATCCTGTGGGGAATAGAGAACATGAGAATGGTCTCATTTCAGGTCATACACAAAGAATTCTTGCGGGGAACACTTTTCCTCTTATTCCTCTAAAAAAAAAAGAAAAGTTTGACAGCTATGGTTTAGTAGGCTTAGAATGAAAAGAATGGCACTAGTCTTTATCATTTAAACAGTTGTCTACAAGACTAAGTAATGATTTTATACCTGTCATAGTCCATGATGGTGTTGAGTCTGTGAGCTATGGTCAGGACTGTGCAGCCTTTAAACTCAGTCCTGATAGTGTTCTGGATAAGGTCATCTGTTTCAAGATCAACTGCAGCAGTGGCTTCATCCATCACAAGGATCTTTGTTTTCCTCAACAATGCACGAGCGAGACAAACTAACTGACGCTGGCCAACACTGAAAATCATTTTGAAAATGCTGAGTCAGAGATAAAGACAAAAAGTCAAAGATAGTGTTTTTCTTTCTGACGTGTCATTATGCTGCGTTTTCTGAGACATTGTCTAAATATGGTTATATCATTCGTTGATTCATGAATCTGAAACTGTCAATAAGCCTACAGAAAAGAGAAACATCTCAAGATAAGCAACATAAGATTCTATATCGATGCACTCAATCAGTATGAGTTATGAGTTCAGTGAACTCTTCAGGAGATTGAAATGCTCAGTGCTATTCAGATGATAATACTTAACAGGACAACACTATTTTCTAACAGGTATAAGAGTATGTTTGAGACAATTAGAGCCTTTAGTAACATTCTTCCCTTCATACCATTTCCCCTTACCTGAGGTTCTCCCCATCCTCTCCCACCTCATATTCTATAGTGTCAGGTAGAGTCTGGACGAAGCCCTTGAGGTGGGCCTGCTCCAGGGCTGTCCATACCTCATTGTCACTGTAGAGTCGTCCTGGGTCAATGTTGAACCTCAGAGAACCAGAGAACAGCACAGGGTCCTGAAAAGGTAAAAAGGCAAAAGGGTCAGGTCCATTCTGATTTAAGTGCTGGTTCCACTGCATCGCTCAAGTCCGGTTTTTGCTAATCCGACCGATTTTTACGTTGCAAATGTATGGGGGGGATCATTGGAATAGCAGAGAATGGACCTGGATGACCCAGTGGAACAAGCCCTTTAGTTAGTACAAAATTGAATGTAGACCTATTTTGACCTTCCCCATCGTCCCATAGGACTTTAAATTAGTATGTACCATATAATACCTAAGAGATTTAGAGATAAATGTATTCCTGATTATATTTAGAATAGAAGATTTTATCCAGTACATTGTTACCTGTGGGATGATGGTAACCCTTGACCGAATGTCATGGAGTCCCATCTTGGAGATATCCTGACCGTCAATAAAGATGGAGCCATTGGCGGCCTCAATCAGTCTGAACAAGGCCATGGTCATGGTAGACTTTCCTGCACCTGTCCTCCCCACGATGCCAACCTTTGAGATTCAAAGAGATTCACAGTGTATACCATGCACAAGAAGCACCGACTCATGTGAGTCTTCTGATTTCAAATTATTTTATTCTATGAGTTGCTAATTAATGTGGTGTATGTTGAGCCAGTTTTTTTCCTTAACTCATCTCAAGAAAGTGAGCTTTGGGCGCCATGGTATAAAATTCTAAGCAGGTTGGTCAGACTCTTTTTACGGTGGCAGCATCTTTTGAACGACTAAATCAACTCAGGAATCAGCAAAAAAGAAATGGTCTGAAAATCGCAATTTGATTCTTCGACTTTTTTTCTCAAAAATGTAGAACGTAATGAAACAGAATTCATGAAAAAATGCATGCACGGCATTATCTAACTTTGTCTAGAGTGGGTAATAACTATTGGTATATCAAAATAGTGTCAGCAAATTTAATACAAATTTTATTATTTTCAATGCCGACCGGTAAAGGGTGGTACATGTTTGCATTGCAATCGAATTTATAGATTTAAGTTACCATTTCCCCAGGGCTGATATTGCAGGTGACATCCTTGAGTACCAGTTCCAGTTCTGGTCTATATCTGAGTTTGTAGCCTGCAAACTCCACGTCCCCTGCCTCAGGCCATCCACGTGGTGGTCGATTCTCAGGGATTACCCATGGTGCCTAAAATAATGAAGAGGAGGGATACATTATTTTTGTCAATAGAGTACCAATTCACTATTACGTACATTAGCGTGAATTACAGCTAGGTCTCTGCTACATCATATGTGACATGTACTGGGAAAGGGGGTCTTATTGCCCCCTGCACTAAGACCCCTTTTCGCAGATATATTATATATGGTGGTAAGCTGCAGTAGTCTCGTCCGGTCGGGAATCTAGGGAATACCCTCTCTCATATTCGAGGATTGTGGGTCCCCAGGAAAATATTACTATGCACGGTACCTGCCTACATTTTACAACTACAGCAACTAGCAGCCAGAACTACTTTTACCAATAAAACGCTGGTTACCATAGACGACTCATGCTAGTGGTCGAGCTGGGGCCAGATTGAAGCTGCAGGCCAACAGTGTCAAAAAATGGTCATGTACCTGTACCATGAGTAGGAACCTCTCAAAATATCCAGCTTTATTGGATACTACATTGTTGTTAAAATGTACAGGGGTCTTTGTATATTTAATCTCATTAGTGAATGAATTATATGACCTAATATGTGGAATAGAACCGAGGGATCCTTGTATTGAAGAATGATAACCAATGGGAGACATAGTCACCTTTGCTGACATGGACCCAAATGTCAATTCTGTTCATTGGTTTGTTTGCCCGCAGAGATCCATAGATAGTAACAGGTTGTAAATATAGCTCACCCTATATGCAATGAGGTTGTTACCAGGTACTTGCTTTTGCTCTAACCAAGTAATGTTACAATATCATTATCTAAAGTGCCTTCTAAAATGTGTAAAACTCATACCCAATGATAAGTGTATTCTATGCAAGTCCCTGGCTATCTTACATCTTTTCGGAAGGGAAAATAGAATGACAGAACTAAGCCATTCTCCGAAACGTGCGCCCCGAAGAGGGTTAGTGTTACAATGGAAAATATAGATGAGAACACCTGCGTCTGTGATTTAGCCCAGTGATCAATTGTACCTTTCAATTTCAATCAACCCCATATTAATTATGATGTTCTTGTTTACCTTTGAAATGACATTTACTTGTCACTGCTTGTGCTGTCTTTAAGATAATTTATACGGTTAGCAGGATTTATGGATTATGGTGATATGTGGAACAGAATTTGAAAATTTGTAAGTAATTTAAAGCATTTGTAGAATGTAATATAAGTACATGTGGGCTGGACGGAAAGACTGCATTTGTTTACAGGGGGCGCAACAAGCGCCGAGATCTCTCAACCGGAAGCCGGGGAATGATAAAGCACTGCTCCCATTGAAACTGTATGGGGGTGATTGTTCAGGGTGCAATAAATGTTAATTTAATCTAAAACCCTTTGACCAAAAATTGTATAAATTTCAGCGAGTCTAATGACATAAAGCTATAGTCTGGTCAATTTTGGACTTACTTGGCCTAGTAGATTCCGAGAAATCTGATATTTAATACTGGAATTCAGTGCACGCATGCAGGCTAGGAGTCCTCGGCTTTCCCCGGCCTTCTATGGCTGCCTAACGTGTTGCAACGAGGTTGACACATCTTTTACTATACTTAGTTTACTTTTCGTCCAAACGACATGCCAACACTCATGTACATCTTTTTCGACGATTGAACCTCACCCCCACCTCACCCACCCACCGACCTCGTACACCCCCCTCCCATTTGCTTCACTCAACAATTCAATGAGTTAATATCCCACTAGCGGCTGTTCACTCAGCCAGAACGTCAGCCAATCACGGCAAGTACAACACAGCTCCCTGGTTAGAATAGTGCACTCAACAGAAGAGAGCAATGCACGTGTTTGGTTTGAGGGAGCATGAAAAAACCGTGGCTTGGATATTGGACACCATTTTTAGCGCTTGGAAAAGCTTTCAAAGGACTGAAGCTGAGACTGTAGACTAGTTAGGGCAAGTACACAACGTTCATACTAAAGTGAGCAATATTTTATCTATTGTTTCTACTCATAATGAATCTAAGGGCAACGGCACTAACCTCTGAGTGTGGGCTGGGGTGTCCCTAGACGGAACCATCGCTGAATGAACATATCTAGGGCCCAGTTAGCTGGGTAGGGTGTCCCATAGGCCTGTTTGGCCTACGAGTAATAGAACTAGGGTGTCCCACGTACTTCAATCAATAAAGATAAATTGGGAAATTTAGCCATTAGGACTTTCTAATTTTATTCTGCGTTATACTGAATCATAGAGAATTCTCTTACCACATCGCTCAATGCCCTTGTCCACACAACTGTCAGTTTTTTTTCTTGATATGTATTTTGAAAAGCAGAATAAAAGATAATATTAATAAGTGTAAATAGGCATAGTCTTAGAGAGTGCTCATTATTTTACAACAAGAGGGTGTTGATGGATTTTCGTACCGAGGGCTTGGGTTCTAGTAAGTCAGGAGTAGGGGGGGGGGGTATGGGGGCCCCATCCCCTGTTGCTTAATGATGAGTACTCCCCTATTATATTAGTGTCATTATTTCTAGTTTTGTCTTACCTCTGTTGGTGTTTCAGTATACTCCTTGATCCGCTCAACTGACACAATATATGTCTCCAATTCACACGATGACCGGACCGTCATCACAATCTGAAAGCTCACCTAGAGGGTTTTAAAATACATTGAAATATTAGGATACCAGCGCCTACGGCGCTGTGATGATGAGCGAAATTTTTCGCGGGAAAGTGCTGCAGCGTCTCACACGGGAAAGTTGGGTTTAGGCCAAACCCTCAGTTGCGTCATACTCATGATAATGATGCATACTGGGACTGCCTTAATGAGAGTAAAACGAGCCTGACGCATGGGGGGTAAATCAAAGTTTTAAGTGAAAAATCTGAGTTATTATTGCTTTTTTGACAAATCAGCTTAAAACTCAAGAGAGAAATGTTGTTCTAATAGATAGATAGGTTGAAACAATTTGTCTAGAATGAATAAAAGTACAAAGATTAGGAGGGCAAGAGTCACATCAGTGCGTTAAAATAGCAGATGAACGGACAGACGAAGCTCCCAGTCCAGTGCACGTCACTCGCAGACGGGGGAGGTTTCATAGAAGAAGGGGGTAAATATTCATTTGTAATTAATGAAGATGACTGGGGGAGCTCACTGGTAGATTTCTCATCTCAAATGAGGCCTACCTGAAGTGCATAGGTGATTGATAGTCCTACTGTTCCAGGGTCGAGTGTGTCTCTTTGGAGAACAACAAAGATGGCTGCAAACAGGACGATGGTATCCCCGATTACCTCAGCCCATACACTCACCCATCTGACAAAGAAACATGTCATAATATCCAGAATAAAAGCGCCAGTTATTTGACAGAACATTATGGGGGACTGAAAACATTATCAGATGATTCACTGACATTATATCGATAGAAAGTTTTCTAAAAAGTTGGCAGGCATATGCCCATGTAACTACTCAGCTTGATATGCCTCTTGTCCAGAAAGCAAAGCCTAAAGGGTCAGTTATTTTCCCAAAAAGCACCAATGGAAAATTATATCATTAGCTTGTATCCATGGCCTTCACGGTGTAATGCCATGCTATGCCTTACAATGGACAAAATTGACTCTGGTGGGACTTTGAATTTTCTCAGATTACTCTCACATCTATAATATGCACAAAACTGAGAGCAGTATTTATAACTTACCTGTTTGAGCAGTATACCGTGTACCAGACCTTCTGACTGTCATCAAGCAGCTGATCTGACTTCTCTATGAAGCGGTCCTCCTGCTCATAGGCTCGGATAGAGGAGACCCCATTGAGGGTCTCACTGAAGAAGGAGTAGATAGGAGATCGCTTGATGGAATCTATCCTCTTAATCTGCCGGGCTGCTGTCACATACACACGCTGGATAAATGAAACAGAAAGCTTTTTTTTGCTATGTTATTTGTTATTTCTCCTAGGTATAAGCAGGGTATAAGCTTGACTGTGCAAGTTCAAGATAACAGTGTTGAGGGTGTGCTATCATCCATAAGTATCCAAATAGATGCATATTTGGATTATGAGGACATTAACTTTCATTTGATAGAAAATCACCTAGGTAGAATGCTGTATCTTATATTGTATGTGTGGGGAGTTTCATGAGATGACTTTCCTTCTAACCAGTCAATAAATCATGCATGAATTATGTGGAGATGAAAGGTACTATAAAGGCAGGGATAACTATGACTTCGCATTTGCTTTATTGGGGGCTCTTTATTCATCATTGGAATGTGTCCACGGCCAAGAAGAAATGCCACCCTTACTTGTAGAATGATGAAGATGATGATCAAGGGGATGACCACAGCTACAAAGATGGGTGTGCTGTAGATGACAATGATGATAGTGGATACCACTGTTGATGCTGTTAACATCCAATTCTGTATGAACATCCTCAGGTCTGCATCCACTGTATCCACATCCTTACTGAACCTGACGCATGGACACATGATGGTTTTAGATATATCTCATATAACTTGTACACAGATCTAAATATCCTTATATATATATACATAATCTATATAAGTCCTTCCTTCGTTTTCAGATAACATTGGATTAACTGGATTAAACCTCTCTCCAAATAGAGGTTGAACTGCATGGACAATTCTGCCTTAATGAGGAACATAACGATCTCTCAAATAGAGAATGAACTGATATAGTTGAGTGTTGTAAACACTAACAGGCGTAACATCGATGCTGTGGACCAGATGATATTATAAGCTGTAAGTAAATTAAAGTTCAATTCCATACAGTTATTTCCAGCCAGATTACAAAAAACAGCCACATTATGAGAAGATATCAAACCAAAAAGGGATGTTGTCCATTAGTAAATTTGGTCAACATTAAATATAAAATTAATCAGTTTCAGTAGATGATTATGGTGTTGGACTAGAATCTCTATCATTAAGGGGTGATTCCACGCCAGGCAAAGTTTCAGTTAGGCAAGCCCATCAGGCACCTAACATTTGCCTGAAAAGGTCAAACCTGTTTCCACCAGGGGAATTTAACTGTTTTTAGTCAAAAGTCAGAGATAGAAGACAGTTATCTGACTTTTGGTGCCTGACTGAAACTTTGATTGGAATAGACCCTTTACCTGTTCAGGATTCGTCCAAGTGGGGTGGTATCAAAGAAGGACATGGGGGACTTCAGATTGTTCTCTAATAGCCCATTGTGAAGTCGACGTGAAGCCTGTACAGCACCAAAGGCAATAGCAATGCAGATTGTCACTGTCCCAATCACTGGAAAATAGAAGAGAGGATACTCATGTCATGGTTAGATTAACAAAAGGTAGTTCAGTGAGTTAGGAGTGGCTCAGAAATTTATAAGTATAATTGTAGTGACTGGGTATTTTCACCATGCCGATATAATCATGTTTATAGATCATTGCATCTCTTTCGAATCATGATATTGCCTATTATACCACGATTTCTGGGTTACACAGTGCTTTTTGGTGGCTATTCCCATCCACATATCTGTCGATATTGCACACCCTGTAGGCTGTAACATCAATTTTGTAAGGCGTGCGGTTATCCATGGATAACCCACACCCAGTGCGGTTATCCATGGATAACCGCACGCCTCTCATGTCCTTACATGTCATATGTTACATGTTAAAACCAACAGAATATTTCATTGCCATGGTAGGGGTCGAACCTGCAATCTCAGGTCCTTAGTCCAACTCCCTATGCAGTGCGCCACAGGGACTGACGAGAAATGCTCGGTTCGAAGCACCTCTGGATATGATACAAAGCCGTGTGCGCTGTTGCTGTCCACTGCCGGGCGAGGAGGTGTATTTAGTAGAGAAAAATAACAGTGAGATGCATTTGGAGGAGGAGACGCGGTGGTCTAGTGGTTAGCGCTTTGCGCTCAGCCGTCAGAGGTACGCGGATTGAGCCCCGGTCCGGGCGCATCTTTTTTCGCCGTGTGCGCTGTCACTGTCCGCTGCCGGGCGAGGAGGTGTATTCTACACAAACATAACCGCGAGACGCATCTTTTTTCGCCGTGTGCGCTGTCGCTGTCTGCTGCCGGGCGACATGGTGTATATCTAGTCTAACAGTTAGTAACACGGTCCGGGCGCATCTTTTTTCGCCGTGTACACAAACATAACCGCAAGACGCATTCAAAGCTTTAGCTGTCCGCTGCCGGGCGACGAGATGTATGTACACTATTTTTCGCCGTGTGCCGCTGCCAAGGCTAGCCGAGACGGGCGCTGTCGCTGTCCGCTGCCGGGCAAGGAGGTGTATGCACCTGTGTACACACACTATGGCTGGCTTTGAGTCCCGGGGAGGGGTAATAATTTTTGTTTTCAACTTGAATTTATTGGTATTCTATTGATTATTCAATGGATAATTCATGACTCATCATGAATTATCAATTGGTTACTTGCTCACTGCAAAGCAACTATACCTACCCTGGACAACGCCTAGAACGCCATATATCGCCAGACGCAGTCCAACTGCAGGGGCAGTTCCATTGGTTCTAAAGGCATCATTAGACCAGTCACTCAGCCAGATACTGTTACCCACTGTTCCACCAATATTAATTAGGACTGCCAGGAAGGCCAGTCCAGCCCATGTGAAGGAGGCTGCCTTCATGTATGTCCTGATTACAGATAGCTTGATCTGTAAATGATAGTAATGGGTGGAACAAAATATAGATGTATTGTTTCCATTGATGATATCAAAACAAGTAAATATATAATAACATCATATTTCAGAGTAGAGTCATGCTATGATAAGATTAGGTCTAGTAATGATTAACATTCTGTAGTTCGGTTCCTAGCTATGCATTACTATGGTTCCATTGCCTTAGTTACCAACGCTCCATTTACAATATATTGATCAAAGCAATTCAAATCCCATGTAAATCTGTTTGCCAAAGTTTAAAATTTGTAAATCTAAACATCTGAAATACTATATATTCAAATCCCATGCAGCTATCCATTTTTTTAATATAGACTGTATTCTTGGTCTAGGACAAGAAAAGCAATTCACAAACTCACAGCTCCCTCCTCAGCTGCCTCCTCTGTTATAAGAGCCTGTTTGGGCTTCTCTTCTTCCTTGTCACGTGGTTTGAACACACTTGACCTGCGTCTCTCCATGGTCGACTTGCGTCTGCGCACTTTGCTGTCAGGCCCACTTCCGGCCTCTGGGTCACTGCCTGCACTCGCGTCAACGACAGAAGGGCGTGCATACATGCTGATTCTGCGCACAATGTCCTGTTTCAGTTCCTCGGCTATGTAATTTAAAGATGAAACATATGCATTTCAAAATTAAAGCTCTGGTGATTTTGAGCAGTCTTTGAAGAGTTCATTCTCAATCCAAAGACTTTGGACAGGATATAGGAGCGAACCTCCTGTAGATACCCGTGTAGATATTATATAGATTTTTATGTCATTTAACTGAGCGTATGCTGAAAGGAAACCAGTCCGGATAGATGAACTATGTCATTTACTTCAGAAAAGATATTGCATAACCTGGATATTAGAGGGAAAACGATTCTACCCATGTGATATGCACTTGGTGGTTCACAGCCTAAATCAAACCTTATGAATGCTCACTCTCAGAGTCCTCTTCCTCATCCTCCATCTCTACCAGATACTGCTGAATGAATTCAGCAAAGGCACCGTCCTTCTCCAGAAGCTCCTCATATGACCCCATTTCTGAGATGGTGCCATCTTTAAGAACAATGATCTTGTCTACCTTGGGAAGGAAGGTGATTGCATTGGTGACTAATACACGAGTCTGAAGTAGAAAAGGTATATTTCATGGTGACATTTAGGGAATATAGAAGTGGAAAAACCCACATGGACAAGAGAGGAATTATTGCATCAATATCTCTGTGTAATCATAGCATGTGATGGAAGCACTTAGTTTATCATCATAATCCCTTAACATTTGTTTGTTTTTTCACAAAAGAATTTTATATATGACAGTATATCTTATCAAACAGTGATTGCAGATGGTGGTGCCATGGGTACACAGGCTGATACAAGAAATCAAATATGATTAAGTTTGTTTATGCATGCAAGTTAGTTCACCATTATGTAGCATAGATTCTTAACTTACCTTACGACTGAGTAACCCATGTGGTCCAATGACCTTCTGGAAGATGTGTTTGCCAACATGGGAGTCCACAGCAGATAAGGGGTCATCTAATAAGTAAATGTCTGCATTTTGGTACACAGCTCGAGCCAAACTGATTCTCTGCTTCTGTCCACCTGACACATTGATACCCTGTGGGAAGACATACATGAATTATTGTCCTTAGATTGTTTTAGAGGTGCAGAGGACGGTATAAAGGGCATTGTAGGAATACCAATAAGTGCCAATGGCAAAATACTCTTCTCAAATAGACCTGTCACGTAAATCTCAAGTACATCCCAATAAGCCAGGGTTTATGTTTGTCAAAGGGGAGCTCTGACTAGCTGGATTGTTGTTCACATATCATATAATCACTCCCTCTTAGCTTAGACGATTTACTAATTCTAGAACACCGCAGAACCCGGTCTTATTATATTTTTATGGGGATGTATCTTATATAAATATCACCAAACAGCTACATTTCATTTGTTTTCTTTTAGAATTCGTCTTTGAAAATGGTTAATAATTTTAAGTATTTATAATGTTGGAAGAAAAACCCAAAGGGAATATGAAAATATAACACCTACCCTTTCCCCAATCTCAGTCATGTCACCACCAGTGAGGATCTTGAGGTCTGTTGTAAGAGCACAGGCATCTATTACCTGGTCGTACTTCTTACGGGTAAAGGTGCTGTTAAAGAGGATGTTGTCCCTCAAAGTCATGTTTTGGATCCAGGCTTGCTGTGGTACATATGCCACCTTGCCCTGTAACAAAAGTTTAGACATATTTGTCAGAAAAAAGGGATACAAAAGAAAACAATTTTGATATATATTATTGACTGCTCAGTCATTAGTGACAGGATCTGCGAAAAGGGCCCTTAGTGCAGGGTGCATTGAGGCCCCTATTACCGGTACATGTCACATGTTATTGAGTTGGTATGTACGATTAGGCCCTCTAAGCTAATCATCCTATGCAGAGAACCTTTTAGTACCTCTTCCAAAAGCTGATAGTTACTAAAAGAGAAAAAAAAAGTCATTGGAATATTTGCCTACCTTGACATTAACATTGCCTCCTAGTTTCTCCATCTCACCCAGTATAGAGTTGACGAAGGATGACTTTCCACAGCCCACAGTACCAACCACTGCCACCAGTGAACCAGCCTCTATGGTAGCATTCATACTGAATTTGAATGAAGAATACTGTCAGAAGTATCTAATAACTGATAATAGATAGGCTGGATAGGCAGATAACTACTGTTATTTGACCACAGCTTCAATGGGTTGTTCGTAATGAATTACACAGACCGCCTATGTTGTTGGACAGCCGCGACTTCATTACCAATAAATGGTTTTGGAGAGAATACCAACCAACAACCAAATTGTTATCATTACCATTTAGATAAAAATGAAAATTGTGATGTAATGTACATGTTGTACCTAGTACATAATTTTATTAGAATTATTACTTACAATCAAACTTAGTTCAAAACGTCTATACTTACTTTTTTAGTGTAACTCTGTCATTATCTCCCCATGAGAAAGTTGCATTCTGTATACTGACTGCCACACCTAAGGTGAGATAGGCAGACATAATAAAAAATACTTGATTTCTTTCTTTTAGTCTATCAAATAAAATTGACTTAACTTGACCGCTCAACCTGTAAAATCATATTATATGCACATGCACATACCTTCATTAAAGTCATGGGTAATTGCTTCAGCGTCAATTTCATCTGCCAGGAGGAACTTCTGTATTCTGTCCATAGACACCATAGCCTGTGGATGCCAACATCAAATCATCATTTTCTGTTATATTTGATATATAGGAAGCATTTGATCTTATATTATATAGGCATTTGATCTTATATTATAGGAAGCATTTGATCTTATATTTTCTTCTTAGAGTACAAAATCGATTGAGATTCAATTGATATGGTCTAGGTTTTGTAGTACTCAATCTATTTGAAATACCTTTGGCTCCAAGGATACTTTGCTTCATTTAGCCAGTATAGATAACAAATGTTCCCATATAGGCATAAATAGCATATGGCAGCAACTTTTTGTACCTTCCTCTAGGCCTATATCTTTAAACCCCTACTTTCTCACTACTTTTCGGAACCTTACCTGTATCAGATTCATGATGGCCACTGGTACCAAGAACAGGGGTGCAGCTAACACATTGAACAATGATATAGAGACAAAGGCAATGTCCGGTGTCAGCACATGATCAGAGGACGTTCCCACATATGTCCCAAAACACAGTAGTGCCACCTGTTAACGCAAAACGAGATTGCACAAAATATGTAGTTGGGTCAAGTAGGCCTTTAATCAGGAAGGCATCACATTCAGTTGCACATGTACCAAATGGTATTTGAAAACAAAAACAAAAACTAGATAGTTGCTGTAACTGGCTGAAACCAAAAGCTAGCTTTACACAATTGCAATAACTGGTTAGTAGAGGGAGATAGACAATTGTTACAATTGGCTAGTATCAATAGCTAGACAGTTGTAAGAACCACTTAAAAACAAAGCTGGCCAATAGGAGGCAAACGTAGTGTGTGCTCACACGAAAAGAGGTGCAAAAGGCTTAACGGGGGTTTCGTGTCCAAGTTATTTGTCGCCTATTTCTGATAACAATGATTCCATTTCTGATTCAATAACAAAAATTAGTTACCGCAAACTTACCACAAACTGAGATGAGAAGGAGATACCATAGTTCGTAGTACTGAGGAGTGCAGAGTTTCTTATCACTTTCAGTTCCTCGTTACGGATCGATTCAATTTTCTTTTGAAAATAGCTCTCCCAGGCGTACAACTTAAGCACCTTAATCCCCGTCAAAATCTGGTTCATCAGTTTGATTCTCAAGTCTTTGAATTTCATTTGAAGTACCTGAAAATCACATTTGTTTGGTTATTCAGTGATATAAAAGGCAGCAAGTGAAACGGAATATCCAGTTTAAAGTACACTGTATAATGGTTTTAATATCCCTATGGACTCTACTACATGTAATGTATTATCCCTTACCCTCTTACCTGAAACCTGGCAATATAACGTCCTAGAAGAAAGGAGTTGGCAGGTATGATAATCAGCAGATAAGCCAGGCCAATTAGGCAAGATGGTCCCAGCTTCTGCCATAGGAACACCATGGTTATGGCGATAGTAATTGGTGTCATCCACAGAAAGTGGAAAAACTGTGGTGCATTCTGAAGCTTCTCTGCATCAACTGACATCAAATTGGTTATCTCACCAACAGTTGTGGTTTTGCGGGAGGCATTTGAAAGCTTCATTGCCTGAAAGGGAGCACAAAGGTACTAAGTTTCCATTTTAGTTCAAATATTATGGATAGAATCAATGCAGTGAGAAATTGTTAGAACTACGGGAAATAGCACATTCCCTTTGTCTAGATCGATAGAAGATGGGCCTTAATGTTTAGGTCCATGATAACAGTGTCTCTCATTTGAAAGAAAAACAATACAAAATGGTTTAGGGAAAAAGATGAAGCTTTACTAGGAACACACTTAAACCAGGTTTATAAAGTTAATAAACACACCTTCCTGTAGACAGCAGTGATGACGGCAGACCTGAGGTGTTGACCTGTCTGCATTGCGATGTAGAAGGAGTAGTGCATGAAAACACAGCCTGTCACAGACACAGCAAACATGAGGACTGCCAGCAGGTAACCCTGCCATACATTCTCACTGTCAGACTCCACAAAGCTAATCAGCAAACTGAAAAAAAAAAATGATAATGATACAAACACCGGTTCTCTAGAGCATGCATGGGTTCCATGAGGACTTAGGCATCAGATCTTTTTAGTGTTCTCCTATCATCTCCTGCTAGGCTCAGGGGTATGCTTCATTGAAACGAGTGTTGATCAGTGTTTCTTACTGACCAAATGTGGTACATTTCAAAATAGGCTTCTATCTTTCCAGATAGCCCTACTGTCCTATATGTAGGACGCCTAAGTGACATTATGAAAAGAGGTCCATATCCATACATAAAATCAACAGATATGGAAGTAAAATGTTGCATCCTATAGTTCTATGTCCAAGGCTTCCAAAACTGCTCCATATGGGTTTTCTTATGTACTTTTATGACATAACACATATGTCCCAAAACACCTACTACTTAGGAAATTTCCTACTGGTATAGATTTTGACCTCCACAGAGGGGACAGACACCCAAAGTCCAACTGTCCTATATGTAGGATGGTGCTTATCTCTGGATCCGCTATACATAAAGCTTTAAAATTTCTTGTATGGCATAAATGACCAGATATAAGCCTATTTATTTTTAGTTTCTGGCACTCTCCCATAGGAATTGTGATTTCCATGACAACGAAATGAATATGGTCATAAATTAGTCTACTTATCAATTTTCAGCACTCTAGATATGACAAAAATTGTCACTTGATGGTTATCTGGGAAAGGGCTTTCCCAACCCCTTCTCAGAATAGTCTTTAAGTATCTCTTATTCTCTCACTCCTCTACAAACACTGGTTCTTGTTTAATTGACTTTACTTACTTCATGACCTGAGGGTTGAGCAGAGCTAGGATCTCATAGATAAGGAGTAGTAGTCCACCAAGCATGAAATAAGCTCCATAGGCACGAGATAAGGCCTTTGTCACAGACACTGGTTTCTTCTCCCTGAAATATTATACGGAATATCACGTCCTATTCTGCTAACATGCAAAATACCTAGCATGTGTAATGCCTGTGTGATTACTGTGTGACTTTACCTATTTCCATGTGGAACCTTTATTATTAATACTTTCCATAGCCAACACATACGTTGTAGTTCTACTCTCTACGTAGCTTATGTAAAAAAACAACAACAAGGGCATGTGTATAAACAGGGGCAATACTGACCTATGCTTTTCAAGCTCCTTCTCCCACTCTGCTTCAAATCTATTGATGACTGTTTCTGATTTATCTTCCTCCCTGATGTCCCAGATGTCTTTGTATGATAATGTTCTCTTATACCCCTGTAGTATCATTCTGTATAAAAAGAATGGGGTAGATTCAAACAGAAATGGTAATGTATATGTTAGGATATGTAAGGAACCTTATGATCTTGTACTATTGTAGAATTATATATTAAACACCTTCTATACACAAGTTTCAATAGCATTCATTCCTTCAAATTATAAAAGGTATCATCCTTTGAGACACTTACCCAGTATACCAGCCATAGAATACTTGAGACAGGAAGCTAGCTCTCTCAACAGGACAGGGATTCTGCAATCAAGTCATCGTCCATAAACGAATTAGGAGATAGGGGGGGGGGGCTTAAGCCCTAAATGTATAGGTAATAGATAAACTATGGTTTAACCAGGTGTATACGTGAATATATACCCGGTGCACAGCACTGGGTATGATTATATTCACGTAACCTGTGTATATGGGAGGCATTTCTATACACCAGGTTATGTGATATGTTCACAGTGAGATTCTTTTGTTTCAAGGTGTGACCATAGTTTAAGTACTAGTACTACACTTAAGTATAACATGAATCAGGACGTGAATATATGTAGTTACCTGGTGCTTTGCACCAGGTATATATTACGTAACCTGGTTAAACCCATAGTTTATCTGCTTTAAACCATGGTCCAGGTTTGTCAAACCCTGCTTCATGTCACCTCATGAAATATCTCTGAGATGATTTTGCGCAAGGTAGCAATATCTCATAATGACAGCTTGCTTGGGGTCTTCATGATATATTTTGGGAATATGAGTCCACAGGAGTTGTTATGCACGCTTTAAAAGTATTGTTATAAGCCCAAAACTCCAAGTTGCTTATGACGATTAAAAAGAAGGTGCTACATGAGATATATGATGCAATGATGTGGGTAGGGATATCATTCACCCCCCCCCCCTCGAGTCCTGCACTCTTAAGGTTACATTAGGACAAACTTATTTTGTATCAGTTCATCCTACGTGTGCATGAATAGAGCTTACCAGGGGTACTTTTGTTGCAGGGCTTTTTCGTGGGTCCAGTAGAGGCCTTCGTTCATCATAAGGGTCATACGTAGATTCAGGTGTTGTAGCTGCATTGTCAGCACATAGATTGCTGAGAAAAGCTAGAGCCACAAGGCCAAACCGTATATAAGCTGTGATGAAGTAGAACTGGTCACTTGCTTTCCCCTGGGAAATGGTTGGTGGATGTAGCAGAGGTGTGGACAGGGGAATTATTAGTTGAGAGTTTATACTTTTCCTCGCTCTAAAAGAAATTTGCTCATAGTGATGTTGACCAGCTGAAGAATTGATTTGAGTCGTAGTGGAATTATTAGGACGGTCGTTTTACTACTTTAGTCTCCACAGTTCTTAGTTTATGCACTATAATTGGCTGCTATGATTGTGGCTTATAACCTGAGAAAATGGTTGTCACTGGATGACAACTGTGAACTTTGGTGGCACACAATAACTGATACATATTGATATCATTAGAAGCAGCCTTTACAAAGATTAACTTTGACGAGTTCAGTTTAAATTTTATATTAGAAAAAAGGACCCACTATACCTCTAAGTCCTTGCGGATAGATATGGAAGCTACTTGTACGATGCCACACAAGGCCATCAGCAGCCAAAAGACGAAGAGAACACCTGAAGTGTGTTCTCCCTTTAGGTAAGAGTACCGTGTCAGGAATGTTGCTAAAATCTGCAAAATAATAGATATATGATTAGATCATTCCAAATTTCATTAAATCTTACATAGAGTTATACGGAAGGTATGTCTGGCTCAATGTAAATCGTTTGGTATCAAGAATGGATAATTTGGAGGTACTTAAATTGATTCTATACAACCCAACTCTACACTTGTGATAGCCGGATAGACCAAAATATACAACAGACCATGATTTTCTAAAATGAAACATATAAGCAAATGTCCACGACCAAGGGATATACCATGGTCGTGGACATACAATGGCTTCTTGGAATATGCCAGTCCCACCTTGGGGAATACAATGTAAACAGCTGGTAAAAAATCCCATGGAAGTGGACATTTGCATTTATGTCATGGCCTATGGGGTTATTTTTCTTTTAAACAAAGAAAAATGGCTCACATCTGTTTAATATCTAAGATGGTGGACACCCATTGAATACAGCCACATTGCATTCCATCACCCTCCCCATTGAATATGACACGTCCAGTACTGTTCTATAGTAATGATCGTATCTGCTATGACATAAAATGTAACTGGTACAACTTGCAATTGGACCGATTTATGATTTGATACAATGTACATGTGACTTGTACTCAAAATATAAATGTTGCCTACCAGTGTCGCAAACAGGAGGCATATTCCTACATAGTCAGCAATTGTTGGTGGTGTGACTTGCTCCTCTTGGACTGATCTTAAAATGATCTCCACCAGATCGGCCAGAGAAACTATGACTAAAAATGCTCCTAGAACCTGCAATTGTAACCGAGCTACATTTGACAACCGAGCTACATTTGACACTCGTCAAACTAGATTAATTGAATTAAGACCTAATACTGAAGAGCAGCTATTTGAAAAATCAAAGTGAAGTATAAATGAGCTGAAAACTGATTCCCCACATGTACCCTTCAAAGCAAATCTTTCCCTGAAATTCAAATCTGAAAGTCACTATCATTGGTTGACCCAGGGGTTAAACTGACATTGTAATATATAATGAATTGTAATACATGTTGACTTTAAGAAACTAAATGTAATAATGACATTGCATGAATAACAGTTTTCTCAGTATGATCCATACATAGGGCCTAACTTACTACTTTCCACCTGGTGAGGTGGCTGATAGTGGCTCGGGTGTGTATAGTAGGTTTGTGGGAGAGATAAGGAAGATAAGCTAAAGATGTAAGCCATAACCAGGCTGCTGGCACCCATATCAGTATTGTCTTCTGGAAGCATGCTGTCAACTGTGGCCGAGGTGTGTTGATGGTCAGGTCTGAACTCTGTAAGATTGAATGATAATGGGTATCATCAATGTTGAATATAGAATAATGAGATTACAAAGCAGTGGAAGTTTGTAAATAATGACCGACATGTCATTGGCCCTGTCCATTTGGCAAGCATCACTATAGATTTCCTGTCTTTGACTTTTACATATGCCTTTTTGTAAATTGCTGCGTTTTGGCATTTATCAACTTAGATAAAAGGGGAATTTGTGAGTTAAGAAGTAATATCTATAACCTGATCATGATCTTTGATTTTGCCTAATCATTTTATTTTTATACAAAATGTTATGGTGAATATACAAGATAGAGGTACTCGAAGCGACATACTACTAGGCTCTAAAATAGTTTTAAGATAAAAAAAAGAATGAAAGACTGGAGAGGTGCACAATCATAACATTCATCCTTGATGTTTCACAATTCCTTCTCCCTATCTTCATCATAGATACCATTTTCACCTCTGTCTAAATGTATTTATATCAGATAAGGCTGGTTGAAAATGACATGTATCTAAAACTGGTTTCAACATGACCATCTTTCTACTGTTCCGTGTTCATGTGAGAGAGTTACCACCTCTATGGATTTGATTAAATCACTTATCTCTAGTAATGAGATGCCTATCAGACTGCATAGTACATGACTGTGTGACATGTACTGGGAATGGGGACCTCAATGCACCCTGCACTAAGGGCCTTTTTCGCAGATCCTGTCATAGTAATTAAGTCACCTACACAGGATGCGGCCTGCTTCGTCTGTTGAGAAACCCTGGTATGCATACTCCTAGATTCATGAAATGACAGTTATTTGAAGTTTGATTTATTGCCTCAATTGTGAACAAGCCCACAGAAAGAAAGGATCATCCATGCACTCTCGTTTCGACGTATCTTTATGTTAACATTCTCATATTTAGTTAGTTATAAAACGTATCAGTTGATTAGTAGCAATAGCCCATAGATAATATTTGAGTTTAGTTAAAGGCATGTAAGATTTTACTTCTTTTTATTCAGAAGATACAACAATTCACCTCGATTGATCGATTTTTATTTCCCTTGCATTCACGATTTTTATGACCAAATTTTCACCTAGTTGATTAATCAAAACTGGTAGGCACTTACCCAGAGCAAGTCATACTGTGTTCTGTTACCACAAAAGTCTGGGAGGGCCACAGTGCCGTCACCCTCCATGTTGGCCTAAACCTGCCCAGGCTACACACATACAGACCCTGAGGAAACATATTGAAGTAAAGGCAATGTTATTTCAGATTTAAACAAATGAATGATCAGGGGAACGTTGGAGGGGAAAATAGATGAATGGATCGATGGCAGTTCTTATAGCCGCTCCTTACAGCTGCTCTTAGAAATCACTCAGTTGTTATCAGCATTAAAAGTTATGTATATTATGATATAGAGACAGATTCAATCAAACAGCTTTTAGAATGTTTTACTCATGGAGCGACCCACTAAGTGAAATTCTGGTCGATGCTAACTGCATTGTAATGTGATTCTCAAGAACAAATAACAGCCAAACTTCTAAAGGAATTAACAGAGAGGATTCCTTCTTACCTGCTACCCTGGCTGAGAGAGGTATAGTATGTGAGGATCAAAGAATGTTTATCTACAACTTCAAGTATGCACCAATATGCATGAATAATAATTATGTGTGCACGCGCAACCCAACTCTGTGCTGCCTTGGAGCAGGCCCCGATTTGAATCCACTTGTACAATGATAAGAACTGCCCTTCATACCCTTCAATGATTGGGATCCGGTCTTTATTTGATAAGGTAAAAAGTAAGGTCCTTGAGGCCCTTGTGCCTTTCTTAAAAATCACTGTGCCTTTTTCAGTGCAAGCATTAGGAGTTGTGATCTCTGCTACACATCGATTCCTTTGATTCATTATTTTCTCTTGTTAAACAGGAATTCCTTAATGTGCTTCAGCCGATGAAAATGTATAATGTTACCTAGTATTCATCATCAGTGCAGACGGGGGCATGCTATGTAATCCTAGCCTACAATATTTGTTAACTTAACCTCTATACAAATATGTTCTTAAAGGAAAGAAAAGTAAGCTAGATATAATGCTTTTTATATATGTATTTTATATGATATGTTATACATATGTAGGGAAAGATAATGTGCTACTGTCTTATCTAGTATACAAATCTTCAGATGAGTTTTGCTCCCTTGTTAGAGCGCTGTTATCTCTTTACGGGCTGATTGCTACCTTCATGAACATGTTCCTTTAAATGACACTACACCAACAGAGTGCTAGTGAGTCTGCGAACCGACACTGTAGCTATTAATGTATAGTGCCAGCTATTAATTGAGAGTGTAAATGTCAAGCTTTGGTATGATGCTTGAATATAGCCCTGCAAAAATAATTTGACTTGGCTGCATGCATTCATGCATCATGACAAAATGAAATGATACCCCATACTGGGGTCAGGAAAGGGGACATGTAGGCCTACTTTCATGGGTGCGATCCTACTCAGGTTTATCGGTTTTCTGACTCATAGCAAGATGATCTCCTTTTCTCCTTTTTTTCCCATCTAAACTTAGTGTATGATTATACTGCAACTCTTCAATAGTATTATTTCTTGGTGGTGTTTCCTTTGGCAACACTGAGGTTCTCCTCCTCTGTATAAATTTATCTACCTACCTCCCCCTTTAAGCAGTTTAAGCAGTGTAGTAAATAGTGATAATGTCAATATCAATCCACATTTCCTATAGTCTGGATAGATTTAATCAAACAATGAGTCTTAAATTATAGGCCATATTTTATAGTCAATGAAATATTACTCATAAGGTTGACGCCGTTCCCTATCTATCGTCAAAACTCTGATACTTGTAAAGTGTCAAGAAGTTCTTGAAAACAGAGATAACAGAGAATTACATGAAGGCCTTTCATCTATAAGCCTTTATAGTGTTAAAAAGTGGCCTGCCGCCTATCTTGAGTGGATCAGCATTTAGTTGCCTCTTATCGGTCGTAACCCATTTTCACCAATATCTTGGGCATTAAATGTGAAATCTTGTACTTGTGTGAATTTGCTTTTGTTCCTAGGTCCATTTAGGGAATAATACTCATTGGGGGTAATTTGAAAAATCCCCCTCCACCAGTATTCATGACTTAAGGTTTAATGATGTATGTATGTAACTGGCTTAATTGGTTGTGACGTTTGACAGGTTCTCTGTGTATTTTTGGCAACTAGACCATGTCATTTCTTTTTCTCCCTGGCCAAGAGTACTATAATTGCATGGCTGTGCATTATACTCCTGCATGGCAAGGAGGTGTACACATGCACCCTTATCTTACACATTCGCCAACAGTGTATACATGCCTGGGTAACCACACTGTAAATAAAATGTCGTCAAAATAACGATGGAATCCTCATCCCAGAATTGCCATAGATCTGTTGTTATTTACACGGAGTATTGCACTGCCACCTGTGGCTTAGAGTGAGTGAGTGATAGATGTTTAATGCCATTTCGACAGCTAAGGTCATATTCATGTTATTGTTGATGATTTTTATTGCTTGCTCATACATACGATACAAAGTGTACTATTTTCATGTCAACCAATGTGTAACAGAAGAACATGGAACAATAACATAATATAAACCAGGCATGTTCACAAGAGTTCACATACAGTGTACAATTAAACAAAATGTCTGGGTGTAGTCCGGCTACAAAAAAAAAAATGGTCATTAATACATTTACTCTCAGGTATGATAGGTAACAATTCACCCGAATCTTAAGGCTTATCCACTATCATGAGATTCCTGAAGATTTTGATGGTTAAAGCTGATTGCTGACTTTTAGTCAAGCTATTCAAAAGAGTCTCACCTCTATATAAAGGACTTAATTTATATTGTACTAGGTTAGGTCGGCTAACCTTCAAGTGTATTTTCTCACTACTCCTGGTCACACGGTTAGGAATACTTACATTTTCTGGATCTCTAGACAACTTATACATTATTAGTAGCAAGTGTTCATTTCTTCTCCTAAATAACTTCATACAATCACATTCACGGTACAAAACATTGATCGATATAGCCTGTGGGTCGCAAATTTTTAGACAACACTGAAGACAATGGTTTTGTAGGGTGTCCAACAGGCAGACGTTCATGTCATATGCACAGTCTAGTACAAAGTCACCATAATCTAAAACCGGCAGAATCATCTGTTTATATATAGAGCTGTAGAGAACTATATTACATGATTTCACAGAGGAATGTGTAACTGCCCACGCATATATGTGTGCACCACACACATCCGAGGGGATAAGAAAGAGGAGATATAGACCCTTTTAAGTGGGCTAGGGAAGCCCCTAGCTGTGGCATAGAACTTGTAAAAACTAGTGGCTCGCTGCAATACAATTACAGCGGTTCACAGTTCAGTTTTACGAGCATCTCTGGTAAATCCACCAGTTATATTTTACAGAGCAAATGCCCCCCCCCCTCCCCCGCTATTCTTACCCATGCCTTAGAGCTTATAATGCCATGTAGTTATTGGCAACTGCGTCACTCATGGTAAGGATATTTAAGAAGAAAAACAGTATAACTATAAGTCTACAGTAAACATTCCCCACTACACTACATGTATGATATGGGGCCACCCACAAATGACGTCATGCTGGAGGGGGAGGGAATTAATTTTCCATATACCTTCAGCATTGCAAAATTGGCAAAAAACATGATGGGGGGAGGGGGGAGATTAAAAAAGGTTTATCATCATCTCTTACTCTTACCAATTGATGGTGCATTCACAAGATCACCATACAAGTAAAGGGAGAGTTTTCTATAAATCTACCACAAGATTGAATAGCACAGTGATAGAACTGTTTTTAATACAATAGTCAGACTAAAAAGAGAGACTATTGCTTTATAAAACCACTCCATAATGGGGTTATGTGCTACTATACATTACCTTAGTGTGGTCCCTGGATGACTGGCTGGCTGGTTGGTCGTCCCCTACTTGATGTGTACTGCACTGGAGAGACGGGCAACATGACCCAGTTGCCTCCACATGACATTCTTATGTATGTGGCCTTTAGCAGCAGAGGTTGGGGGATCCATTAGTGTATTGGGCAGTGGGAGCAGGGCAAAGTAATTATTATTTTACTATATAACCACATACACTGGGGACATACCCAAATGCCCACTGTATTAAATCATACGTGACAATATTATTTTGTATGAATATTAAGGCTATCACGCTCGTAACCCATGCAGTGTCTGTGAGGGTGAGGCACTTCATATCTTTGATATGGTTTTCAAATGTGAAAATAAAAGATTTGGAACCTAAGTAACCCTTATTTAATACGCGGGCAAAAGTTGAAACTTTGGGATCCTTCAAAAGGGAAATTTAAATACAATATGTGATCAGGGGGACCACATAAAATGCACCCCAGCTCTAGAAGGTTTTAAATATGAGAAGAAATCAGCATATGGCACAATAAATACACCATACATGTTCTTTAAAATACCCATTTTTGTCTAAATACTAGTGGCTTCGCCACTAGAATATGGGACAATACCATCAGTGATAGGCCTACATTGTGCCTACTATTCACAGGAAATTGTGCCTTCTGTTCACGGCAAAAAAGGTCTGTTTCACGATAGTACTGACGTTGCCTAGTAACATGACGTCACCAAGCAAAGTGACGTTGCTAGTTACATGATGTTGCATCAAAGAAGACAGCAAGATTCAGATTCAAGATTCAATATGGCTTTATTGACTAATATACAGGTACACTTATGTCAGCACCAGGTTTTCATTTACAATGTTGTAGACAGATTTTATATATTATATATATATATATATATATATATATATATATATATATATATATATATATATATATATATATATATATATCAGTATATACAGTTCACAGCTCCTGGCCTTTCAGATGATTTGCAATATGGGGCCACTGCTAGTATTTGAGAAAGTTTCCTAGTGTCATCGTGTCTTTTATAGTAATCAACGAACTTGAGGTATTTTGTTTCAAACACTGACCGTGCGTTTCTCATCTCGGGCATGTTACAATGTAAGAAGACATGATTGACATCTTGCACAGCATTACAGAATGTGCACTTAGAATTGACATGTTTCTTTCCTCTATATCTTCTTGACAGGCTGTCAAGTGTACAGTTATTGTCAGTCCAGAGTTTAGCAATAATGGTTCTAATTTTAGGTGATTCTGTATGTGTTAGGTATTCACGCTCTTCCTAAATGTCATTGAGATCATCATTGATCACTCTCCAAGCAGATTCTCTTGGAGGTTTGAGTTTAATAGTAAATTTCTCTCACTTCCTAGCAAATAACCTATCAAATTAAAGGTCTCGGAGAGAAAAATCCAGATCCTTAATCGTACAGAAGTTTACCATCTTAATAAAAATGGGACAGGTGCCGTTCTATTCGAATTTAAATCCAATATGGCGGCCACTGCAGTTGTAAACGACTAGTTCAGAGGCTATAAAGCTTTTACTTTCAAAAATATAATTAATAATCAAGATCTGATAACGATTTTGATAAGAGGGAAGTTTGTCTTAATTTAGGTTCTCAAAACATTAACTGAGTTGAATCTAAAGAAGAAAATCGAGTTAAGGTGGCTGGCGGGGATAGACTGAATGTAATTAGATTTTCGCCATATCATCATCAGAGTCCCAAAATGATCTGTACCTTTCATGTATGTAAAAAGAATGTGGGGATCCCATGCATATTTTTGAGATATTGGACCTTTAACTTTATATAGGATTATATAGTGATTTGCTACATAAATGCCAAGATTGATATCCGAAAGTATTTAGAACTTTTTATAACCTCCTGAGCATTTAGATTATAAATATATCTTTGCAGTAAATGTGATGCTGACCCATGGTCCCAGACATATTTCTACTGTTTTGGGGCATAAAAAAAAAAGAAGATGATCAGCTTTCAACACATGGTGTTTGGACAGGTAAGTGGGTATTTAAAGAGGGCCCCTTAGCACAGACTTCATGGCACAGTGGTAGCAGGTTTGACTGTGTATCAGAAGATCCTTGGTTCAATTCCTTCTGAGGGCAACACTGGAACACTTTTTCAACCATAGATAGAGATTGATTTAGTAGAGATAGAGGGGACCCCTATTGTTTTCTGGAGGAACTTCATCGAGAGGTGCGCAGGAAGCTGCTCAGTAGACACGTTTTCAATGGCCTCCAGCCACCTTAACTTTGACATTAGTACATGATCTGCTGTACCCTTTTTTGGTTTATCTGTTCCTGGCAAGCAGTCAAGCTTATTTTAATGAGGTGGGGACCAGCGACGAACCAATGCCTTTTTATATATAGGGTAATAAACAACCCCTTTCATTTCAAAATTGCCACAGCATCCTAATCAAAGGCCACCGAGAGCCCTTGCTTGGGGCCCAAAAGTGGCCACTTTCCCTTGAATTTGTGTTACCCGTGGTTCAATGGCAGAATGAATGGCCCCTCCTCTCAGAACTGGGATGCAAGTGCATCCATTTCTCACTGTTTGGGTTGGAGTCCTGCCCTCTGTGCACTGATCATATTCCGACCCACTTAGCAATTATGTGTTTTTTTAAATTCTGATTAGACACAAACTCTTTGGCATGATAAGGACAGTCTTTTTATCCTTTCAATCTGGCACTGATTCTGACCGGATAACTTCTCACTGGTATCCAACAGCTCAGCATATATTGCCATCTGTAGTTTTTACTCCAAAAGTTTATATGGGTCATGATATAAGTGATATCACCACTAACTAGGTGGCGCTGAGGCGGTTTTGTGGTGGAGGCTCCAGAAATGAACTGATAAAAATGGTAGGATTTTTTTTTTTTTTTTTTTTTTTTGGGGGGGGGGGGGCTTTATGCTTTATCTTTGGTAACTATCAATGGAAGAAAATAGCTGTCATCATGCATGGTTATATATGACTGACAGGAATCGCTGACGTTTTTTCCCTTTTTATCTATAATTGAACCTTCAACTGCCAGTTCATTTACCCTTACGGTGGCTGGCGGGTACACACAAAAAAATATTCTGAATATCTTAGGCCTTTTGCCTAACATTTGTTGGACTTGCTAACCCAAGTTGGGAGTTTGCACGTCCCCAAACCACCGAAGTTTTCTTGGGAGTTTACGCCTAACCCTTAGGAAAAATGCCCGACTTGCCTGAGACTTTTCCACTAACTACATAGACTTTCAAGCAACATAGCAATTCTCTTCATTTTGAAATGGTAAGTGTAAATTCCACATAGGTTAAGACATCCAAAACAGAGCCTCTCCATTTGAGAAGCAAGTTCAATACCTCACATCATTTTCTTTGCAACCCGTGAACTTAGTTGCTCTGGGTTTATCATAATGTCAAAGATGTGGATATATGAGTAAATTCAATTTCCACAGAAAAGGTGTTTCCATTATTTTTCATTGCTCCTTCAATAACAAATATATATTTATTAAGTGTATTCTGTTAAATCACATGCCAGGTTGAATTGTAGAGGCGTTATTATGTCGATAGTCATTGAAAGCACCATTATTCTGACATTCATAGGCTTTTCCATGATATGCACTTACCATAAAAATCCTCATGCAAACCACACTGCCACCTGGTGTGAAAAAAATCTACTAATCCTTAGACAAAACTGCTACCCCTTAGACAAAACTACTACCCCTTAGACATGGCTAAGTCAAGTCAGCTTGCCTTAATAGGTTAGTTAATACTACTAACACATTAGTAAGATGTTACTAACATGCTGGGTATTTTGCCTAATGGGTGATTTTGTCTAAGTTAGATTAGTATTTACTAACTTGGATTATTTTCTGTGTATTGTTAGTTCATCACTTGGACACCAGGGGTCTCTGTGTCACAGTGACTTTATTGATGGAGGACATGTGCAAAATAGAGGCAGACTTGAGCCCAGGATCTTCTGTGAGTAGGGCAGAGACAAATTTACATGTGAGCCATGGGGGCTGCTGTATATGACCACTAGAGAAAGACTTTATAATCTAGATGTCACTATTCTAATCATATCCTTGCATTTATTATTTCATTCATCAAAAGATTTTGAAATATGCCTGGGACCATATGTTAATACCGTATCTACTGTAACAACATACTTAATATCTAAGTGCTAAAGAAGTTACAACAAAAATTAGTTACTTTAGGATATGAATCTAAGGATTTATATGACAAATCACTAAATGATCCTATATAGGGTTGAATCGTCTCTATCTCATATGAAAAGTACAAATCATTTTGAGACTTTGGTGAGAATATGGCAAATACCTAATTACTTTGACTCTATCCCCGCCAGCCACCTGAACTACTGCCCCCAACCCTGGGGCAGCAGAATAGTCATAAATTATGCTGTTCTTAGATAGCAGTTATGCAATATCAGATACCAGATTTAAACAAATAGGTTTGCTAATTCAGAAACATATATAGAAAAGTGGTCGGTGTCTGTCCCGAGCCCCCTCTACTCCTCACCCCTCCCTGCCACACCAACACAGAGAACATTTACTCTCCCTGATGAATACTGTACCATTGGGACTGATTGTAGAAACATGCTTATCTCATGATTACAGTGTACATTACAGGTATTCCTGTAATTTCGTCACTGTGTGTCCTCATCATCATGTTTCCTTATCAGCCATCCAGGTTGTAATGTCAAAACATTATTTTCACCAACGCTATCGAGGAGTTCCCTTGAAAAAGTCAGAGGTCTGTCAGTGCCCCAATGCAAACTAAATGAGGAAAGTGCCACACCCCCTGGAGGATGTTCCCAACATGGGTTCAGGAGCACCCTGTTTTTATTACATCTCCCTTTGAAGGAGATAAGAGAGATACCGACTTCTTCATCACTTTATTAGCAAAGAGGCATACATGCCTCCTCGGCTACATTACAACTCCCACCACACTACCCCCTGTGTTCCATATTCGTCATCACGAAATAGATTGCTTTTTTTCTGTACTACAGATCAGCTACTAAAATCCATGGATTGGACTGATACTGGTCAGTTTGGCAAGTCTTTTATTAATAGTATCCACTGCGGGCTTCCCTAGCCCACTGAAAAGGGTCTATATCTCCTTTTTCCTATACACTCGGATGTGTGTGGTGCACATATGCACGGGCACTGACACATTCCTTTGTGAAACTGTGTAATTTCATTCTCGCCATGAATATGACCTTAGCTGTCGAAATGGCGTTAAACATCTATTACTCACTCACTCATTAATAGTAATACTACCAAGTAGATTTATGTCCTCACATTAAACTACACGTAGTACTGGACCTGGCAAGTCTAGTGTTATCACACCTCATAGACTGCAGATCTCACCTACAGAGACCCTACAGTTGCTCTCCCTGCCTACAGTTCCCACCTGTCTCCACTAGCCCCTTCAGCACCAGTAGAGACATCCAATACCCCCCCCCCCCCCCAACAAGGGGGGGGTATTGGATGCACATTACCTGCAGAGGCGTCCAAAGCCGCGAAAACGCGGCCCTAAGACATCTGATTGCTATCCAATCACTCCCATAGCCCACATTACCTGCAGTGGCGTCCTGAACCGAAAACATGGCCCAAAACCCCCCCACCCACACACACATGTACTGCAGCCCTATGAAAAGAAGTATGTGTCATCATGATGCATGAATGTAGCTGTAGTAGTTATTGGGACTGGCTATGTGCCCCATGTGTCATCATGATACATGAATGTAGCTCTAGTAGTTATTGGGACTGGCTATGTGCCCCATGTGCCATCATGATGCATGAATGTAGCTCAAGTAGTTACATATACATGATAGAACCACACACAACTCAGTATTGCCTACAGTATCACTAAGTTGGTATAATAGACCCTAAACGTCTTTATTAGCCGAGAGATCCTTGGATCACCTGTCATTTTATTCCATAAGGTCAGCGTGATGCTCCAATGCATTTATTTGTCCTTAAAAGATCACTAGGTTGGTGTAATAGACTAAAATTATCAATAACTTTGTTCCCATTGTGCAGATTTGAAAATAAAAACCGCCATGACGTTCGCCAGCTCGAGCTACCCTTAATTATTCTATGGTCTTAGACAGACCATAGAATAGTTACAAGAACCATGTTCACCGATGTTGAATCGCCCTTCTAGTGTAGACTTGTCATGACCAAGTCTCTAGCCTAGCCACATGTTGCCCTTTTTTACTCATAGGATTACACATAGGGTTGCACAGGGACCAACCTATCCTTTTAATGTTGGCTGTTAGTGCTTGGACAAAGAAAGTCTACTCACCCTGGATATAGCTGTGAAAACCCATTTTAACCCTTTAATGCAATGGTGTCTGTTTCTATAGGGGTATACATAGGGCAGTGCATAGGGTTTATGATGCATTGATTCACACTGTGATCCTTACAGGATTAGCAGGCTGTCCAGGGGCCGCACATACTTCCCTATGGCCACCAGCACCAGTAGAGACACCCAATACCCCCCCCCCTCTAGGGCTTGTTTTAATTGTGTTTTTCACACCTCCCAGAGCCCACATTACCTGTAGAGGCGTCCTAAGGCGTGAAAACGCGGCCCTAACACGTCTGATTGCAACACAAACACTCCCAGAGCCCACATTAGCTGCAGAGGCGTCCAAAGGCGTGAAAACGCGGGCCTAACACGTCTGATTGCAACACAAACACTCCCAAAGCCCACAATACCTGTAGAGGCGTCCCAAGGCGTGAAAACGCGGCCCTAACACGTCTGATTGCAACACAAACACTCCCAGAGCCCACATTAGCTGCAGAGGCGTTGTATTTGGCCATGAAATAAATTATTTGTCCTTAAAAGATCGCTAAATAGGCCTAAAATATCGCTAGGTTGGTATAATAGACTCTACACATTTTTATTAGCTGAGAGACCCTTAGACCATCTGTCATTTTATTCCATGAGGTCAGCGTGATGCACCAATGCATTTATTTGTCCTTAAAAGATCGCTAAGTTGGTGATAACTTTGTTCCCATTGTGCATATTTGAAAGTAAAGACCGCCATGACGTTCGCCAGCTCGAGCTACCCTTTATCTATAGGTCACACTATGGGAAACTCCTATTATTAAGGGAGATACGATTTATTTTGTAAAACTGCCAGTTCTTGGACCTCTCTGCCAGTGCCTGGACTGGCGTCTGCCCCCACGTCCCAAAAAAGCCTATATTTCAATCCATTCCTTCCTCAAACCTGCCCTTTTTCGCCGGTGACAGTAAAAACAGATAGGTTTTGGCTGGAGGTAGGGCGCAGGTGGACCAGCTCAGGCCGAAAAGGGTGCAAGTCAAAAAAATTATTTTGCTTATTCTTTTCTGAAACAAATTTTTTAGGGGGGCATGTCCTTTAGGGGGACAAAACACCCCAGATTGACACCAAACATTCCATATCCGCGCGTATTATTTGCATAATTAGCACAATTATGCAGTATCTTGGTACTGTTCAATATAATATAGATATGTTCCATTGGTCCCTTATAGAATTCATATGCTTGCAAGTATAAACTACTGACTGCACCTAGTGACTAGTGGAATCTGAACAGTAGAAAAGAAAGACCCCTCCTCTACCTTTGTATAGCATCAAACAAGTTGTTCAATGGCGGCAGCCATTGCTTTATCACATGCTTAAACCTTTTAGATCCAAATGCTAGTTACCAGTGCATTATCACTGTTAATAAGCTTTACACATCAATACCTGCGCAAGCCCTGTTTGCACTGAATGGATATCATTCCATTTCTCCATTCTCTGATGTTTGATTGAAAATGTTGACGTCATTCTGTGTTTTAATTTGTGTTTTAATCTGTGTTTTTATGGTACATGTATTGAGTTTAGGGCTATAAAAGGTTAGTGTTAGTGCTATGGTATGATAGTAATTACTCACTATTTGTCAGCGGTTAATCAATATAATTTTTATGTTAGTAATTACTCACTATTTGTTAGCAATTAGTCGAAATATGTCAGTATTCACTCACAATTGTCAGCAATTAGTCAGTATACACCTAGTGACTTAGTATTGACATTAAAAAGATTAATGGCATTTTAATCATTTGTGCATCATGCCCAGATTTACATGATGCACTCACATTTTGTCAGTAATTAGTCAAAATATGTCAGAAATAATGCACAATTTGTCAGCAATTAGTCAATATATGTCGGTAATTACTCACTATTTGTCAGCAATTAGTCAATATATGTCAGTACTTAGTCAATGAATATCAGCAATTATCAATACATGTCATTATTTACTCACAATCTGTCAGCATTTTGGTCAATACATAACAGAAATAGCGATTGATTCAATTGTGCATCTTGCCTTGACTGGTATTTGTCAAATTATGTCAGTATCTATGGACTATTTGTCAGCAATTAGTTAATATATGTAAATAATTATTCACTATTTGTCAGCAATTAGTCAATACAATTAGTTAATATAATTATGTTAGTAATTATTCACTATTCACCAAAGTCCATAGTAGGTGTAGGCGTGCAGCTCTAGGCGGAGGTGTGAAAGTCTCTACCTACTGTTGGCTTTACTGACTGAAACTCTCGATGGGTTAGCAGTAGGTTGCAGAGGCACTGTAAGGGGATGCCATAGGGCAGATGATGTCAGCCTCGGATATCTTTCATACCTGGCCACTGCAGTGTCTTGTCCAGGTCTTTGGAGTCACTATCAAATATTCAATTTTATTTCATGATCTATCTGTGGAAATTATAACACTAACTCACAGAATGAATTAAAAGTAAAAGGAACCTTTATTTTACATTGATGAACACTAAACACAAATATGACTTTTCTATATAGAGATACACTACTATATACAGCATAGATGCATAGACTTTACAGATCTTTCTTAAGAAATAACTTTTAAATCTCCAGTTGCCTCTGTTTTAATATTCTGTGTAATGCGGGCTATGGATGTCAACTTGAACATTATAAGTCAGTGAGGCGATCCCGATCTCCACAGTCTCCAACGGCAGAACAGACTGCCAACGAGAACAAATGAACATTTATAAGTACAATTAATTTGTTTTTGAGTGTAATTAATATTACGGATGTTTGCGGGCACACTCAAGAACATTTAAAAGTACTTTATTTTTCCGGTTTAATTGTGCTTTGAAAATAAATGATTCAAATGACCTGACATTCTTACTCTTCAACGTCTTGAGTACTAGTAGCATCACTAGTTGACTGGGTTGCTCTCAGTCCTTGCTGTTTCTTCGGTACTGGCTCTGAGACATCCTTCTGTGGCTGTTCTAGTTCACTGCTGTCCTTGCGCTTCTTGACAGAAGGCAACGTAGCTTGGATCGCTCTTCGCCGTTTCTCAGAAACCTAAAGAAGAATTTAAAGTAAGGCTATCAATGTGACATTTCTAATAAAGACAGAGACACTATTATTATTGGTAACTGTTATTTGACTTACTAGTAGACTGATTTGTTTTGCTTTTTCGGTCTTGTTATGGTCTTCTTGTCTGCTGCCGCTAAAAGCTTTGGCGCTTTAATTTTGCCCCGACCTCCCTGACCTTTTGTTCTTTTGGCAAGGTTTGGAGGAAGGGGGCAACCTGGGTTTTCTTTTTTGTAGTTTTTTCGCTCTCTGTCACGTTTTCCGCGGGCTGCAGATAGTTTTTTTTTATGTTGTAACTTCTTGTAGGCCTCTGATGTAGGCCCCCCTTGCTGCATCTTCCTTCAACTGTGCTCTTTTCTTCTGACATCGTTTGGCATCCTTTGCTAATGTTTCTACATAAGCTTTGGGAGTGCCATTTTTAATCTTCTCTGTACAACACTGTCCTCTGACATTTTCTGTGGAAGTAAGAGAGAAAGTATGAACCCAAACGCCCACAAACGTCTGTAATATTAATTTAAATTAAAAGTGGCAATGGGATTCTGCAAAAGGGCCTGTCTGAGAGGCAGTAAGGAGGTGCATCTTCACCCCTAATATCATGTCCCTATGCAAATTTTTTCCCCTCTGAATTGAGGATTGAGTGTTCTTATAGTGGACGTTTGGTGTGAAAACGTCCATCATTTTTATTAAAGGGGTATTTTAGAAAGACAGGGAAAGAGAGGAGGGAGTTAATTTTGGGCATGAACAAACTACATCAGTAGGCCTAACTTTTGATAAAACAGGTAGGCAGAAGGTGGGGGTTAAGAGATATACACAATTGTATGTCCGTGACAAACATCCACAAATGCCCATAATAAAAATTACCACAAGGGTTTGAGAAGGATATGCAGGTGTGTAAAAGCAGTTTCTTTATAAATATTTCTCAACAAGGTGATAGAAGGGGGTGAGGGGAAGAACAGGAGAGCTAAAAGAGTACATTGGATACAAATTTGACTTTGAAAAATCACTTTCTGCAAGGAAAGTTGACAAAATTGGGTGTTAGAAGGAGGGTAACTCCTTTATATCTCCTTTAAACTCAACAAAAGAGGAAGGGGAAAAGAGAGCAGACTGACATAAAATGTACATTGATATATGTTGGGGGCACACAAACAGACAGGAGAGGTGTACTTCATCAATGTAAACAACGTCCACTACATCACGGGCGTTTGCAAACGTCCGCAAATGTCCATAATTTATATTACATCACATTCTAGATCATTGTGGAAATGTCATTGCAGGCACATGGCAATGTCGCTAACACTTTTAGAATGTTCCTAAATAAGTAATTCATCAATTCTATACACAATTTATACAGCCAAGTTGATCTATGGTCCTGAAAGTATGTCCCAAACATGGAGAGGGAGACGAATTCTTACCTTAGGTGAAGATTTGGCCCCTGAAAATCGAAGATTCCTGAATTGAAACTCTCCAAAGAGATGCAATATGGTGGCCAGGTCTATTGGCTCACCATCTGCCAGCAACCAGCTCAGCTAGTACCAAACGCTGGTTGTAGGGGGCATCTGGAATTCCCACCTCTATAAAAATTACAGACGTTTGTGTAGCGCAAACGTCCAGAACACGATTTCATATCTTGTGAATGCAGTGGAGAATCAGAGGCTAATTGGGACAAAAATGGTGCTTCATAGGAGAGAACAGACCATAAGGGAAACTTTAGAGGCGGTTCAGAGGACGTAAGTCTGGTTACAGGGTTAGTTTTGACCACATTTGGATTTCTTTTTGAACAAACGTCCATAATAAATATTATTTTCTCAAACTCTCTCAATTCATATATATATGGCAAAGAGCATCGATGGGGGTCTATTTATGAGTTAAAATAGGAGGAAAGGAAGGGAACAACTTCCCCAAAGAAGAAAAATGGAGGTAGGGGCACTAGTCTGAGAGCAGGAGTACCTGGGAGGGTCAGGTTGGACCTCCCCGACAGATGTGGTATGTCCGAGTATATAAAGCCCACATGGTAGGTATTACAGGTTGAGGGTCAAAAATGGCACAGGTTAGGCCCAAGACTTTATGCTATAGGCTTAAAAAGAAAAAAAGACCTATGGCTATCCATTTCATTTTTATTGGGGAAAGTTTATTGTCATTTCAGTGGAAAAAGAGGAAAAAACACCCTTTCTCCGACTTTGAAGCTGATTTCTACAGCATAACAAGATAAAAAACATGTAAAACTATACATTTTTATGGGGCCCCATATGTTTAGAGTACATCAGGGATGAAAAACAATATATTCCACTCATTGGTACTACCCCAGGTCTGTTTGAATGGAACAAGCACCCAAACGTCCGTAATATAAATCAAAGTGGACATCTGATGGATATTGACCCATATGTCAATAATTACTCACTCTTTGTCAGCAATTAGTCAATATATGTCAGTAATTACTCACTATTTGTCTACAGTCAATATATACCATTACTTAGTCACTATGGGACTATATACACTCGTGTATATGCATATAATTAACAACGGCGAGTGTTCCGCCCTCCCGGTACTACTTGTTGCGCGCAGCAATACAGCGCTCCATTTGGTAACTATGGCAAAGCTACCCCCTGCTATATAAGCGTGGCGCTGCCATTCGATCGGCAGTCGGGCTCTACTATTCATACGGTGCACAACACCCCTGTGCTGGGGGTTGGCACAAATTTTAATTTTTTACCGGTTGCCAAGGTTGGTTGGACTTAATCAACATTACCATTCGTCTTTTAACCTGGAAAAGTTGGTTTCTACCAAAAATTCTGGCCAAGATGGGCCGTAGAAGACCAAATAAGAAGACTTTAGAGCCTGATTCAGGACCACCGAGCGGTGTTAGGAGATCTGTCAGGAGGCAAGGGCCCCCTGGGTCGTCCGTTACAAACCAGTCCACAGATCCTCTACCTGCTGATGGGATGACAGACGCTATCACAGACGAGCTGACTGATTTGAAGATCCGGACGGAGGCTGTGGAGGAGAATCTGGCGAAAATCCTGGATAAATTGGACGTTTTGACTCCAGAGGGCGCCGTCGGGGGCAGCGATCGGGACACGACTTCTAGGCCACGACGGCTGTACAACAGATCGAGAGGTGGATCTAGATCAAGTTCAAGCTCTGGCAGTGATAGCTCTCGCTCCAGGTCGAGGTCCAAGCATAGATTAAGGAAACCAAGGGGTGAGTTCGACCAGCGAAATTTTTTAGGTCACAAAAAAAATGTTGACAGCCTAGAAAAATTACTAATGGTCAATGTTCGTTTAGTCAGTGCCAAACTTGAACAAGGTGAGGAAGTAAAATATATTCTTGACCACATAGAAATGCTGCTGGAGATATCTGCCACTAGAATATTTACTCTCAGCTCACTTGTAAATTATGACAAGAGTGTCAAAGAGCGAGCTGACAAGAAGGGTATAAGAGCGTTTGAGACTGTGGAGAATTGTGACATCCTACGGCACTTGACCTACGATGGCACATACACAGCCCAAAAGTTGGCTAAATCATCCAAACCTGTTGTCAAAAAATCTGCTAACTCAAAAAATCACTGTTACGCTTACAATAGGCCCGAGGGCTGCAAGTTAAACCCCTGCCGCTACAGGCACGTTTGTAGCTCATGTGACTCTGGAAACCACTCTGCTGACAAGTGTCAGAAGAATGGTTCGGAGAAGTAGGATGTTGCCTCTGGGGAGGGTCGTGCCTCCAGATTAGCTGGCCATAGAGAGGCACTGTTGGTTGACCCCCCTGTTGAGGATTATGTTCTTGGCAATGTTATGCCAGATATTCCAGTTATTGATGAATGTTGTCAAAAGCCACCAGTAGAGGTGGACTTGTTGAATTTTGCCAGCTCTGAAAATAATTTTGTGGAAAACCTTAGTATTACCGGTTTTTCCTCAAGGAGTAGTCCAAATGTTGGGGATTTTTATCCCAGGTCTGTTTGAATGGAACAAGCACCCAAACGTCCGTAATATAAATCAAAGTGGACATCTGATGGATATTGACCCATATGTCAATAATTACTCACTCTTTGTCAGCAATTAGTCAATATATGTCAGTAATTACTCACTATTTGTCTACAGTCAATATATACCATTACTTAGTCACTATATATCAGTACTTAGTCACTATATATCAGTAATTATAAGAAATTACTCAATATACGTCAGTAATTACTCACTCTTTATCAGCAATTAGTCAATATGTCAGTAATCACTCACTATTTGTCAGCAATTAGTCCATATATGTCAGTAATTACTCACTATATGTCAGCAATTAGTCAATACATGTCAGTATTTACTCAGTATTTACTCAAAATTCATCAGCAATTAGTCAATATATGTCAGAATTTACTTGCATTTTAACCCTTTAAGGGCAGAGTAAAAATGGTTGTCCTGGCCATGGGGAGGGCCTCTGAAAAAAGTATAGTTCCTAGAGGACGAGCCTACTTTACTTCCTATACAAATCCTATATAATGGGTGTCAATAGGCCTACTATGGTGTCGACTATAGTCGATGGTAGCCTTTGAGGCATTAATGAATAAATGTTAGTAATTACTCACTAGCAATTGGTCAATATATGTTAGTAATTGCTCACTATTTGTCAGCAATTAGTCAATATATAATAGTAATTACTCACTTTTTGTCAGTAATTAGTCTAAATATATCAGTAATAAATCACTATTTGTCAGCAATTAGTCAATATATGTCAGTATTCACTCACAATCTGTCAGCAATTAGTCAATATATAACAGATAAATAGCCATTTATTCAATTGTGCATCCTGCCTTGACTGGTATTTGTAAAAATATGTCAGTATCTATCGACCATTTGTCACAATTAGTTAATATATGTTAGTAATTATTCACCATTTGTCAGCAATTGTGGATCAACATGGTAAAAGGTACCCCGCGAGGGGGTGCGTGGGCATACCTTTTACCGTGTTGATCCACAATTAGTCAATACATGGTAGTACTTACTTACATTTCATCAGCATTTAGTCAATATATGTTAGTAATTACTTACTATTTGTCAGCAAGTAGTCAATGTATGTCAGTATTTACTTACAATTTGTCAGGAATTAGTCAATACATGTCAGTACTTAGTCACTATATATCAGTAATTATCAATACATGTCAGTATTTACTCACAATCTGTCAGCAATTAGTCAATATATTCTATGAGTAATTACTCACTATTTGTCAGCAATGAACCAATCGACTATTACAGCTTTGCTGTTGTTTTAACTCACAAAACAATCACAAACAACTCATCATGATATCAAAGATTAATATCTACTATCAAAAGACGTTCTTCAAGATAAACCAATCGGCTATTAGAACTTTGGTCTACTTATAACTCACAATACACATAATTGGTATAGCAATGATCAATCTCTTAAATACAAATCTCGCCATGTGTGATCTTGTGACTTAATGACCTGAACTGTACTTTAGAATCAGTGCAGAAGGGTTATTATTTTACTTTGCTGACAAGGGCAAGGGGAGGTCTCCCCCGAGGGCGTTAGCCCTCGGGGGAGACCTCCCTCTCGTGGTGGATCGGCCACCAAGGACACCAGGGGAGTTTAGTTCTATATTTATTTTATGTTTTTTGAGGTTTAAATAAGGAAAAATGATCAAAATCCGGTACCGTAGTTCCCCATAAAAGCGCTGATCCGCCATTTTGAATGTTTACATGCACCCAGAATGAGGCTGCAGTGGTGGATCGGCCGCTGTGGTGGATCGGCACACGTTACGCCACTGGGGGTGTGCGGATCGGCCCTCCAATGCTATCTCTATGGGAAGAAGTTATTGACATAAAATAAATTTTAAGTGCTATATCTCAGTCTCTGAGCAGAAGCGGCTCTTAAAGGGTTAAAATAAATTCACAGCATCACATAGCCAAATACAATGCCCTTCTTGTACCAGAAATGCATCACATGGAGGTTCTAGATGAGAGGGGGCTGTCAATTTAATGATATCCCATGTCACTAGATTTCTATTTCCTCATGTCATTGTCACTAGGCTCCATGCCACATGTCGAAATTAGGAAAAGGGCATGTTACCCTGTCGAGTTTGATATAATGTCATAAAATTGTATGCTAGTGAAAATGGTAAATTCCCCTCTACCCTCCCCCGTCCCCCACTTCCCCTACTAGGTGTCAGTGGAGGAAATCCCACAGAAAACCGGAAGTCATATACGATTGTGGTCAGAAGTGAATACTGCAGGCACACTGAATGGTCAATAACCATGTTGAAAATAATGCCAATAAATATAAAACCACTACACATGCTGCTTTGGATAAAATACCAGGAGGGCATTTCTCAAAGAGCTCACCCATTTTTTCAAAGGTTAGATTGGAAATAGTGAATCTACATTTTATTTAGTGCAGATTTAGGCAGAATCAGGGTGTTTTTACGAAATAGTCCAGGGCTCAAAATTTCCGTGGTCAATTCATATTTTAAGCCTATATTATGAAGGAAGGATGTATCTATTAATTCTGGGGTGATTTTTAGAAAATGAACATGTTCCAATGGGTGCTATCGCATTTCACGCTGTATCAAATTATACTGCCAAACCAATTCCTTCTATGAGACCACTATACCCTGCTTGTGGTCATGAAGGGACCAGAGTAGCAGCCAATCTACTGGACATGTCGAAAGGGTCCCCCTTCAGGTGGCGACACCTCTTGTAAAATTTTGTTAATGGCTGCTGGTCGTGCTAGAGACAACTTTATAGGATTTTAATTCTCGTATTCTTAGTGTCTCACTTCTATTCTCCTTGCACAAAGTGTTATCAATGTGCAATATTTTTTCGGCATGACTTAAGTGAGTGCGCTGCAAAGTCAATATCACCTGGGAGTCACCTTCTCCTCCGCTGTCCACTATTGCTTAAAATTGAACAGTTGAACGTGGTTAGTCAACACAAAAGTGTTTATAAATAAAAGTGGGACAAGAAAGTACTTAACCAGGTATATAACTTATACACCCTAAACACTGTTGCTTTTACGATTCAGTAGTGATTAACAAAAATTAATATAGGTTAATAGTCTCATATTTATTAATCAGCTTTGTAAAGAGAGAAAGACCAGTAATATACAGGTTCTCCATATATTCTTCGTGCTAACACCGACCCTATGACAAGGTCACTCAAACTTCAAGGTGCAATATCATGGAAACTAGTTTGGGGCCCCCTATTTTCTTATCACCATTCACATGGACATGTGGTTAGGATCTCATGGTCAAATATTGGTACAGATTTAGTTACTTTTAGACCATGGAGGTGAACCGCCTTTACTATTCAGACCATAAATCGCAAAGGAGAGATATTTTTGTAGCCTTTGGAAAGTTTCCTTTATCAAATTAATCCAGGCTTATTTTCTCGTACAAAATAGGTCCTATTTGAAAGAAATCGGTATCCTATTGTGTACGACATCACCAGTATTAAGCAGTACCGGTATTGTCTGTATCAAACAGATAGGTGGTTGAGTTTAGGACAATCTACCCTATGTGATATTGTCTTAGACTTTCAAAGAACACTTTGTCTGCTTATGCCAATGGTAGATGTTTATCTTTCCCGACGTGGGTGGTGTAGATTTGTCACTTACCAGCATAACTTTAAGTGTCCAGCAAACCAATACCACCGAGGCCAGACCAAAGAGAAAGTTGTTCTATAATATTCTCGCACTGGTAGACATGTATAGTCTTCTTTTTCCTTTCGCCATTTTATATCACTATGTCATTTTCTCTTTTGTCAGATTGTTTGCTCCTAGACCAAGATATTCTCGATCAAGACACAATGCTTCTTCTTCTTCATTATTTTTTTCATATTATCATTTTTTTCCGAGATGAAAATTCACAGACCAACTCATGCTCTTGGTGTGGCTTTAAGCTAGAGGGATGAAAAGGTCAGTGGTTTATTCAACATACCTATACATTATAGCAACATGTGCGGCTGTATGCTCTAATTCAAATCAGAGTTGTTCAAAAGCATACACCTAATGCTTTAACTAGGAGAACATAGTATAGCCGCTGTGGTAATATGGAGGAATTATAGAAGGAGAAACGCTATTACATTCTCTGTCGAAACTACAATCATTCTAGTGCACTAACTATAACTATTATGATGATGTGACATATTAATGTTTTGACTGCTTCAGAGTGCAACACTCTTGAGGTAGGGGAAAGTTGACTAATTTGGACCGGCTCCTAAATTGGACCCTTGTTTCTCCTAGTGGCAGTATCAGGAACTAGGTCCCAATGCTGCCACTTCTTAGGCAATATCACTAGATGTCCCAATTACTTCCAAACATGATTTTTGGCTAATCTCAAGGACATTAATTTTTCTGTCTTTACTTAAGCCCACCTGGTTGCTAGCTATAGGCAACATATTTCTGTTCAAAATCTTTTCAGAATTTTAAACAACATAATACTATTGCACTAAAATGAAATTTGATAAAAAGCATTGCCATGTTTTAGAGGCCAAACTATCAATGAGAAAAATTTAAAGTTGCCTTGGACCATGGGTGTAACATCAGGTCTAATTTAGTTTCCTAAATTGGACCACAAGATGGGGCCTAGGCATAGTTTTCTAAATTGGACTGAGGTGTAACTTAATTCTTACTCCAGTACAGAGCAAATTCACATGATATTGATGGAATTAACAAGAGGATATGTATACTTATAATATCATGCATTAAATGATTTATATATTTTTAAATGTAAGGAAAATATGAGGAAATAGGGAATGATAATGCACAGGGGTCCAATTTAGGATACCATTTGGTCCACTCTAGGCACCTGGTTCCCTAAATTGGACCATTTGGCTTTCAATTTTAATCGCATACCCTGACGAGAGAATTTCAAATTCCTAGATTGTTATGCTATTACAAGAAAGCTATGAGCACAGACCGGGTCTGTGCTATAAGGTACCTTCACAAAGTGATCAAGATTTACATTCAAATTCATAAAAATAATATTTGGACTCCACAGATTCGGCCACAGATCGTCAGATAGCACCACATATTTTGCCCTTTTAATTCTCAGCAAAGGATGTGGTGGGGTCTACATTATTACGGAGATAGTAAATTTGTACTCTTGCTTGATGTTAATGCCCCACAATCTAATGGCTTGCCTGTAGTGAACCTTTATAATCATCATAACGATAGTAACCCTGCTTGCCCTGGCTGCCCGTTTGAAATGCTTTAAGTTATGCCAACTCAATTCGGTTACAAAGGCCTTAAAAACTGATGAATAGACCTGACCTTATCTAATTTCTGATGATATTGATAATAATCTCACATACACATTTACAATACAACTATTGCTGAGAAGTTTCACTATGCTGGAGTTTGAACGTAAACATGTGGTATAAACTTAAGTCTTCAATGTGTGTTTGTTATTAGAAATTGATGCATCATGCCCCATGGTCTTCGCCAGTCTTCGATCATGATGCATTACTGTAGCCCTAGCGAGCAACTACCCAGTGCCATTGCAGTATGCCCGAATGACAGGTGGCACTACGGCCCTTGAAGGGTTAAAGTTAGACCACCCCTATCTGCCCTACCCAAACCTCTCACTGAGTCTCATGGCCACCAGCCAAGGGCTTCTAGTACCGCCCTGGGTAACACCACGTCACACACTCTCATGTGTGTCTACTAACACAAATTACTTAATGTATGTTGTTTTAGGATATATATGTACAGGCACTTGGCCGCAGGGTTCACAAGAATTGAGTGTGGTAGGTCGCCTATGAAAAATGAAAAAGAGGAAATATTGCCAATCAGTGTTCATCCTCAGGGTATGGAGAAAGATAAGTGAAAGTACTTTTGATTGTACTCCATAATTGTGCCCTATCAATGTAACTAGATGTAGACGCAAACCATAACCATGGTCCTTGATTAGTTTTATCATTATATTATAGCCCGATAAATCAAGCATTTGGTGCATAGGACACTTTATGTAACATACCGCTTCAGTGTATCTTTTTTAGAATATGGCAGGATCATAGTACCTACCACTCTGTGATTTCAGATTTCTATTGATGGTTTCTACAGCAAGACAATGCCCAAAATGTCATCGACCATGTGTAACTACAGGGGTGGAGGTCTGTTTAATAGTGACACATATCGTAACAGTTTCTGACTTTGTCAGGATTTACAAAAGCCAGTTGTTCTTCCTCCCGTGCGGTGGGATAAATGTATCTCCCTCTTTTACCCCCCCCCCCGATCAGACCACCGTTGATTTAGGAGCATTGGTTCTGCCCTCTACCCCCTGGAAGTCTAACCTCTGCTACCCTGGGGGTGTTTGAGAAACATTAGCTGTTAGGGGAGACTAACAATCTTTTCACATGGAACTCCAGGAACGTGATGACGAGTGCTTATTGTTTCTTTCATATTTATTTATTTTCACATGTCTTTGGTTCCTGATGAAAAGACTGCAGATACGATATGAAAAGGATCACGAGAAAAGCCTTTGTCGACCATATCAGGTTGGGTAGTGATGTCCTGTATGCCTTGCATTAGAGCTGTGGTCTTTTCAAGGGTGAGGATTGTGATTGAATCAATATTCTATAAATCTATGAGGTAATTTGAAGAGAGAAATTCTGATCCTATTCTTTTAACTGAGGAAAGGCTAGGTCAAAGGGTAAATAATGCTAATAATCAATTTAATACATTCTATTTCCAGGAGCTGGCCATTTTTTTGTTTCATCTCATTTATCTTGTATATTTGGCCATTGAACATAAGAGTTCATTTATTTGTAAGCGAACAGCTTCTGAATGCATCAAAAGCGAAACAAATCATCTTTTAAATGTTTTATTACAAAATACTGTATACAATGGGTTTATGAGGATTTTGGTTTGTCTCAGAACTACAAAACATTAATAAGTTTTGTTCGTATCGCAATTATGTAAGGCACTTCAAAGTCAGCAAAGTAATATTTCCATAGAAGACTACCAGTATGTACAATATGTTGTATCCATTATACTGTAAGATTAATATGATGAACACTAATTATGGTAATGTAGAATCTGAAGTAGATTATAACAGATGTGCCTAATGTCATGTGCGTATGTTTGGAACAATGCAAATGCGTTGTCTGTACAAATATTAATGTCTTGACAGTAACTCGAAGTAAGAATAAAATCAAAAAGTTTATCAAAATTTCAAAGTTGCCTTAGATTATTTTATCACTAGATATACATTGGCAATGCTTGTTCTGGCTCTAAAACTTTGTGTTTATAATCAGCCCAATCAGGGTCACACATAGCAGACAATGGACTATTTACAATAAGACAAGTAGTGAATTATAAAAAGGCTAAACTATCTAGTGAATATAAACTGTGTAGCCATATACTTGTTCAATGTATCTTTGTAAAAATACCATAAGTTCTTTTGTAAATGTAAAAAAAAGGACAACCCTCTCTAGGCACATACTGCATTAGAGCACCTCTTCCATGTTGCCATAGTCATTCAAATGAAAATGCATTCATAATTCATCTCGTTCATTAGTAAGCCCCAATCTGAACACAATCAAAAGCAATGCAAGGCCCCGGCATTCTTTGACATCGAAGGAGATAACCCCTCTGTGAAATTCTATTACTTGTTTGCACAAGTATTTATAAAATCTATGCCATGACTCTAATTTGTTAACCTCATTAAACTCCTAGTATGTTGTTACCCTCATTAAAATCCTAGTACTATCAGATGAATGTGCACATTATCAGCACCACTCTTATAGACTATTTACCCTACATTTTTATCTCTAACTTAATCTCTACCTCAGCATCATATACAATGGAAGGCGCTTGAAGTTCTTTCCCTCTATGCAGTAAGATACACAGTGTTTCTCAGACCTAAAGTTATTGGTATTACCCCGACAGCCGCCATATTTAAACTCCTCGCATTGCTCTGTTGCTACATTGTAGAACCAGCGTTGCCGCACAGCACTGCAGGGCCCCACCTTAGCTTCAGGGCTACACATCACTAGAAAGATAAAATTCAGAAATTTCATCAATCAATAATTTAGGTGATTCTATAATGCACAGCAATGAAAGAAAGTAGTTTATGTATAGTCCGTAGTGAGCCATATATATTGATAAGTTGATGCAATTACCAAATCATATTAACAACATAAGTACAAAGAAAGATTTATGTGGGAGGTACATGTATAACACCGAAAAGATTAGTTTTATGTCATCAAGAGGTATCTGGTGTTATCAATTTTACTTTACTTGTGGGTGTCCTCTCTTACAATTAGCAAAGGTTTATATCATATTCTTTCATTGTTATCCTGATTGATTTCAAGGTAGATACTTACATCTTCTGCCTGCAACAATGGGTCCAGACTTCTTCATCTCTTTAGGCCAATTGCAGGCACACATCTCACATCCAGAATGGTCCATCTTGAAACCATGTGGGCAATGCAGGCGGCAGCGGATGGGCTGGCACTGAGCAGCTCGCTGTGGTTTCTCAGCATGAGTCTTGCACTCACATACCTCACAACCATTGTGATCCCTCTTGAAACCATACTGACAATGCATCATGCATGACATCAAAGAACATTTGGGGTTGACTGGTGGTGCAGCTCCAGGAGCAGATGCACACCTGCAAATGTCACAGCCATGTGCATCCTTAGCGAATCCATGTTCACAAGCCATTTGGCATTGCATTGGAGAACAAGCCGTGGCAAGATGAGATGGCAATTTACATCTGCAGATCTCACATCCTTGGTCATCTATTTCAAAACCATGCTCACAGGCCATCATACACATAACTGGTGAACAGTTGGGATTAGATGAGCCAACTGTTGGCAATTTACATCTGCAGATCTCACATCCTTGGTCATCTACTTCAAAACCATACTCACATGCCATCATACACATAACTGGTGAACAGTTGGCATTAGTCACACGAGCCGAGGCACATCTACATATACCACAACCATGTTCATCCTTTTCAAATCCATGTTCACAGTGCATAAGACACTGGAAGGGTGAGCATTCAGCTACAGGTGCCACATTACACTCACACAAGTCACAGCCAGCTGCATCCTTTTTGAATCCATGTTCACAGTACATGAGACATTGGAACGGGGAGCAAGTGTTGCATTCACACAAGTCACAGCCAGCAGCATCCTTTTTGAATCCATGTTCACAGTACATGAGACATTGGAACGGGGAGCAAGTGTTGCATTCACACAAGTCGCATCCAGCAGCATCCTTTTTGAATCCATGTTCACAGTGCATAAGACACTGGAATGGAGAACATGTATTACATTCACACAAGTCACAGCCCGCTGCATCTTTCTTGAAACCATGCTCACAATGCATTCTGCAGCTTATCTGTGAGCACCGGTTACATTCACACAATTCACAGCCATTTGCATCCCGTTTGAATCCATGCTCACAATGCATAGCACATTGGATTGGAGGACATTGGTCTTCTCCAGGGTATGGTGGTGCATTACATTCACAAATCTCGCAACCATTTGCATCCTTCATGAATCCAAATTGACAGTTCATAAAGCAGCCTACAGGAGCGCACTCTGGTTCCACTGCTGGTTCAGGTACTGCTGATATACATTGGCAGATTTCACACCCTTCTGTATCTGTTTCAAATCCTCCCTCACAGTGCATTGAACACTGAATTGGGGAACATGCTGGAGCAGGGTAGATTGGCCGGCCACACTTACAGATTTCACAGCCTTTGGCATCACGTGCAAAACCATGCTTACAGAGCTTGAAGCAAGAAACTCGTGAACAGTCAGTATTGGCTGGTGTTTCACGGCATTTGCAGATATCACAGCCATTATTGTCTTTTTCAAACCCATGTTCACAATACATAAGGCAGTGGCTTGGAGGACACTCTGGTTCTACTACTGGGGTTCTGCAGCGGCATATTTCACACCCATTTTCATCAGTTTCAAAACCGTGTTCACAGTGCATTGCACACTGAATTGGTGAACAATCTCCAGCGACTGGATATGGTGGTGGCTTGCACTCACATATTTCACAGCCATCAGCATCAACCATAAAGCCATGTTGACAAAGCATGAAACAAGTGACTGGTGCACAGGTGGTCCTAGATGCAACAGGTGTTGTGCGGCATTGGCATATTTCACACCCATTACTGTCTGTTTCAAAACCATGTTCACAATACATAAGGCACTGAATTGGAGAGCACTCAGGTTCTGGTTCAGCAACAGGAGTGTCACGGCAACGGCAGATATCGCATCCAGCATTGTCTGTTTCAAAACCATGTTCACAGTACATAGCACACATGACGGGTGAACACTGATTGCACTCACACAGATCACAGCCAGCAGCATCCTTTTTGAAACCATGCTCACAATACATCAGACATTGTATAGGGGAGCAAGTATTACATTCACACATGTCACATCCAGCAGTGTCCTTCTTGAATCCATGTTCACAATGCATCATACATTGCATAGGGGAGCAAGAATTACATTCACACATGTCACAGCCATTTGCATCTTTCTTAAACCCATGCTCACAGTACATAAAGCATTGGATTGGTGAACACTGGTCATTTCTGGAAACTGGTGGTGTTGGGTTACATTCACAAATTTCACATCCCTTTGCATCCTTCTTCATTCCATATTGACACCTCATGTAGCAAGTTACCGGGGGACATTCTGCCTGTGAGTCAGTCCCTGGTAAAGCTGGAGGAGCACCAGGAATGGAACGACAGCGGCAAATTTCACATCCTTCATTGTCTTTTTCAAAGCCATGTTCACAGTGCATTGCACACATAATAGGTGAACATTTGTTGCACTCACACAAGTCACATCCAGCAGCATCCTTTTTGAATCCATGTTCACAGTACATAAGACATTGAATTGGAGAGCATGCATTACATTCACACAAGTCGCATCCAGCAGCATCCTTTTTGAATCCATGTTCACAGTGCATAAGACATTGGAATGGTGAGCAAGTATTACATTCACACAAGTCACAACCAGCTGCATCCTTTTTGAACCCATGTTCACAATGCATATTACACATGGCAGGTGAACATGTATTGCATTCACACAGGTCACAACCAGCTGCATCCTTTTTGAACCCATGTTCACAGTACATGTAGCATGCAGCTTGTGAACAGGTATTACATTCACACAAGTCACAACCATTTGCATCCTTCTTAAAACCATGCTCACAATGCATTCTACAGCTTATTGCAGAACACTGATCATTCCTAGCAGAGCTTGGTTGAGTATTGGGAGTTGTACGGCAACGACAGATCTCGCATCCGGCATTGTCTTTCTCAAATCCATGCTCACAGTGCATGGCACACATTACAGGAGAGCACTGGTTGCATTCACACAAGTCACAGCCAGCTGCATCCTTTTTGAATCCATGTTCACAGTACATAAGACATTGAATTGGAGAGCATGCATTACATTCACACAAGTCGCATGCAGCAGCATCCTTTTTGAATCCATGTTCACAGTGCATAAGACACTGGAATGGAGAACATGTATTACATTCACACAAGTCACAGCCCGCTGCATCTTTCTTGAAACCATGCTCACAATGCATTCTGCAGCTTATCTGTGAACACTCATTACATTCACACAAGTCACAACCATTTGCATCCTTCTTGAAACCATGCTCACAATGCATTCTACAGCTAATCGGTGAGCATTGATCATTCTGACGATGAGTTGGTGGAGCATTGCAGCGACATATCTCACATCCATTTGCATCTTTGGCCCATCCATATTCACAGTGCATGCGACACATAACTGGTGAACACTCTGTCTTCACTGCTGGATTTTGTTGGCATCTGCAAATATCACAGCCATTGACATCTTTCTCAAAGCCATGTTCACAATGCATCTGGCATTGAATAGGATTGCATGTGACTGGTTCTACACCACTGAGAACAGCAGGTTCACTTTGGCAGCGACACACATAACAGTTATTTTCATCCTTTTCAAAACCATGTTCACAGTACAAAGCACACATCACATCAGGGCATGGCTCCACACATTGGCATATATCACAACCATTTGCATCCTTCTTGAATCCTCTTTCACAGTGCATAAGGCATTGGATACGAGAGCATTTGCCAGCCATCGGATAAGGAGGGTCTTTGCAAGAACAGATATCACAGCCATCTGAGTCTGTCTGGAATCCAAATTCACATGCCATAGTGCAGGCAATTGGGGAACACCCTGGCTGGACGGCTGGTGTGAGACGGCAGCTACAGATGTCACAACCATTATTGTCCTTCTCAAAACCATATTCACAGTGCATATAACACTGCATCCGAGAACACTCGTTGCACTCACAAATGTCACAACCATTAGCATCCTTTTTGAATCCATGCTCACAATGCATAAGACATTGCATTGGGGAGCATTGCTCTTCTCGCACACGTCCAACGAGCTGCATTGGAGCGCTTGCACCTCCTCTTGGTGTAGTACATGAACAAGTCTGGCAGCCATTTTCATCCCTCTTGTATCCCTGTTCGCAGTAATTCCTACAACGTACCATAGGACATTCCATGACATCAGGTGCATCAGCCACCATGTCCATATCAGAAGGCTGGGGCAGCTCACAGGCACATAATGGACATCCTTCAGCATCCTTCTTATAACCAAAGGGACACATGAGGTAACAGGCAGGCTTGGAGTCAGAGTCGCACTGTCTTGTGTTGGGAGTCGGAGGTGGTTGGGTGACTCTTCCCCTACGGCCTCTCTTGCAGCGACAGGATGGACAGCCTTTGCGGTCGGTCTTGTAGCCATTTGGGCAGGGCGCGAAGCACATTCGAGGACGGCAGCCTGGAGGTGCAGATGGTCGAGGCCCAGGAGGGTAGTGACCATCGGGACGAGACGTGAAGTTATATTCATGCTCGATACCTAGAATCAATGGGTTTATGTTTCACTTGTGCTGTGTGATCTTAGGGCATTGTTTGTTGGATAGTGCAGGGTACATTGTATATATGCAGGATATATATTATGTGTTAATCTATGTATTTTTTGCCTTTGTACTGGTAGAGTTCCTGTTGTGATGTTACGTTCTATTTATGACTGACACAAAAAGTATCAATATTGTTTGTTACTGTCTCATCATGTCTTTATAAATTTCAAATCGATCAACTTTGGATGATTGCACTGATATTGAACACTGTAATCCTCGATTATCAAGTCAATATTATGATAAATGTAATGCAACTAACTATCGGTGCATCCCTGTATATCGCATAGGTTTTCTACCAATTGGGGAAAAAAAATAATAATCAGTATTATCAAAAGCTTTTCAAACATCAAGCAATTGTTTCCATTATTTCTTTGATGTATAGGAAGAGGAAATTAATATGCTAGGCCCTAATCATATCAAGACATAGGTTTAAAGCATTGCCTTAGTTATTTATGCAAATAGATTAAGAGCACTATTTCTAGAAGACATAAAACTCCGGATGTTCACCTAAACAGATCCTTTCACACGAGAACCTGCTGCGGAATCGGTTCCTGTTTCCCTCACATCCACCATAGGCGAAAGTTTCACAAGCCTTGGAGGTCTTGTTGAAGAACCAGCGTGTATGGGCCACGTCACACGGACCATGTACAGGAGGCTGATGGCACCGACGTCTTAACCCTGGAGGGAACAGGAGGAGAACATCAGGGGAATACCAAGGAGATGTATTTAAGGTAGATTTAACCTTGAGCCGGCCACATATACCTTGAGACTTCCACCCTAAAGGTCAGTTTAGCACTGTATCAATATTTCAAACTGGTTGAATCAATGCTGATCAACGAGGTAGCAGTGTTGCTACAGCAACATACCGATTCATATGGCTAATTAGCCATATGGATGCCTAAGCCTCTGTGGCCGGCACAAGGTCAATCTACCCTAGTTCACACAAAAGAAGACAAGGGGAATATTCATTCAATATCAGGGAGAAGCAATAGAATAATCGGCGATAGGGATACTAAACACTAGTAGCCAGGAATCAAGTAAAGTTTAAATACGAATACTGCCAAAAGGACACATGAAGCTGGTCATTAATAGCAGAGGTGGGGTATGATCTTATCAAAAAGAAATATGGCTATAACTATTATCTAGAAACATGTGATATAAAATATGCAAATAAAACACACCTCCTTGCCGTGGTCGCCTGCGCCTGGCAGTTGCCATGGTCACCTGAAAGAAGAAGTAGAATAATAAAAATTATTGTTAGGATACAACCCCATTTCACACCATTGTGAGTTACTGATTTGAATTAGATGTTATCATTAGGAATTATTGGTTATGACGTTGGATGCTTCATCCATGCCACGTTAGACTAAACCGGCCAAGGTGCCTGAGTTGTACTCTCTCTCTCTCTCTCTCTCTCTCTCTCTCTCTCTCTCTCTCTCTCTCTCTCTCTCTCTCTTCCCTTCGGTACGTAACTATAGCGGCCTTACCATTTGCAGTAGTAAACAGGTTTTTTTTCTTCTTTTAAATCAAAGTCAATAGACTTGAATAATTCCTGTATTGAACCTGTATAATTCCGCCCATTATTTCTCCATGTATCCTTCACCCAGGTGATCTAGTATGCATACCCAGACCCAATACAACATTGTACAATTTGTAGTGGCTTGGACCATATTGCTTCTAGTCTTAGCTATCCATGGTCAGTTTGCCAATGTATCCACCCCCTGGCCCTGTTCTTCCTTCACCCAGTGCCAAGACATGTGTAGGTGAATGTGAAGACGTGACTGTGGTGTGTCAGTCAGGATAAACACTAACAAACACCGTCACACCCTGCTAGTGTGGTCAGTGTCAGGCTCTTTGTCAGTATGGTCACTGCCAGCAATGCCCTGTTTCTCTCTCATCCTCAGTGTGGCAAATCTATAATGCCAGGAATGCCCTCATTTCACCACGATTTTGAAATGGGATATGAGTACAACTTACAAGTGATGGCTGATCTCATCACCTGGGTTAATAAAATGCCCAAAAGGCACAGACATGTAGTGTGTGGTACCAAAGTAGACTGAAGAATCATTGATTACATTGTTAGATATCCAAGGCTTTGTCACTCTACTACTCTAGACAGAGATTATAGATTTACACATACGTGGATCTCTGCTCCCATTATATCCTTTGTCCCTTTATGATTGGTCTCCCTGTTATAGCATGGCGGGAATAGTTCCCCTAATTCCTTTGCTGTTACCTTTACAGCCTATGCATGTACATGTATATCAGTGTATATATCTGCTACCTAAAGTCTGCATTCAGTTCCTTTCAATCATTACTTAGTAATGTATTTCTCTTTTGAAATTTCTATAAAGTTAAAGCTATACGTGCACGCATTACCATGTACACCAGCCACCCTTTACATAGCTAATAGCCTGCCACTTTATCTGACACAAAACACCGGCACGGACACCTGATAAAAAAGCTGCGTGAATAACACCCCCGAACTGTGGTTCAATAGAGATTTGATTGATTCTGCTTTGATGGTTTGTTATCTGTTTATGCCCTTGTGGATTATGATCCTATTACGACACAAACATAGAGACGACCGGCCTGTATTAGGGATACTCTATGTGCTAAATCTGGCCTATTTCAGCCTGGTCTACTTTGACATTCACGGTACTTAATGATAAGACATGGCCCCTCATGGAGATAAGGTAAGGGGAGCTGACCTGGTGATATGCCAGCTAGATTAACGGTCATTTAATCCTCAACCAGCCGCTAGGTCACTAGATAAGGAGGAATGTGCCTGGGGAGGGCCGATGTTGGGGTAGCTGGGGTTCTAGGCGGGGTTCTAGGGGTAATTAGGAACCGTACTGTATATATCTAATAGAGAAATGAAGGAAGTAGTGTCCCGGTAGTATAGTGTGGTAAAGAACTCAACTGGACCAGAGAGCTTGGGTGACTTGGGTATCTACTACTAGGTACCAACTTCCAAGCTCGTTGACTGCATATGTATATATATATATATATATATATATATATATATATATATATATATATATATTTGTCATTTATAGCATGGACATTTTATAAACTCTTCAAGGGTCACGCCATGCACTTTGATAGTCGATGCACGATTGCAGCCCTGGCAAACCTCTATAGCGTTTAGGGTCGCCGTGATTCTCTATTAAATGTTATGTCGGTAATTACTCACCGGCATATCTTGCATTAGCACGGAGACCAAGAAATTTGTACCTGGAGGCATCTTGTTCGTGTTTTTTTTGTGTATTTAATGTTTGGTGGTAGCTGGGGATGCATTTCACTACTTCCTCTCCCTCCTGTGCAGCTGGCTGCTAAAGAATGGCCATTGCCTCACTGAATGTGGGAGATTGGTTTATATACCCCGGGGATTATACCTTAAATTGTACAGTCAAAATACGTAGAATTGTTAGAAGCTATGGGGTATGGGGAAGTGCGCAGCATAAAATGCACAAAAGAAAAAGCTCTATAACTGTTGAGTGACAAAAAGTTATCGAAATGTTCTAGTACTAAGAGGATGGATCTGACAGATTCTCTTTTTTTTTATGATCCTCACTACTTAGAGCAACCTATTTCCCTGATCACTGAATTGCTTTCATCTAACTGTGCATTACATTTATCTGAATTAAGCTAATTATACAGAGGTAGACATTAACACTGGCCCGGTGGATGGCCAGCGATTTTCTCCTAAACAAACTTCCTACTGGCCCGTGATGGCAGAGTAGGCCTGGCCAGTAGGCTTTTTGCCAACTAAAGTCTACTGCACCTGGTTAAAAAGGCTGTCATGAGATAACTACAAAAGCTCCAGAAAAAACATATTATATTAAATGTAATATGCTTGTGAAAATAATCAGATTTATATGGTGATGTTGAAATTTTGACATGCTAGCAATTTTTTTTTTTACAATTTTATTTGTTATTGGCATAGCACAGGTTTTGTTTTTCAGCTACAGATCCCAGGCCAACAACTTTACCTGTGGGCCAATAAAATTCTGAGGCTGTTGGCCCGGGTGGCCAGTGCCTAAAAAAGTTAGTGTCTACCCCTGTTATATTATGCCATGGGATCCAATATGATTATTGGGAACAGCCCAAATAGATGCCGTATTTGATTACTTGGATCCCCTGACAATACACCAAAGCCACAAGCAGTTGGGTATTTTCTTTTTTGTAAGTCTATAGTCAGGAATAGATAAGCTTATCCTTGAGGAAGCAAGTAGACAGAAGTCAGGAAAACAACGTATTTTCATGGCCCATTAGCTGTTCAATTCATGGCTACATGTCCAGTGTTTCCGTCCTCGGCTTCTCAAAATATTTAGTTTTAGCCAAGGGCCATCTGGGTTTTACATCAGGTTTTAGATACAACAGGTCTGTTAGCACCATCTCAGCCCCTACAAGGGAACATAGACCACTGCTCCTGTGGTGTGGTTCAGGGGAATTTATAGAGGACTTGAGAAATCCTGAAGTAAGGAAGAATGGATGATATCAAAGACATCTGTCTAACGTTTACCAAGAACCTCGTTTTTATGGTGATTTAATGGGATGTAATAGGATGGAGGTTGTGTCAGTAGTCACATGTAGCTTGCAAACTTTGGTATATTGCTTACAGAGAAAATCCCCCTTCCCTGGGTACGTAGGCCTACTTTCTGTCCTAAGGATTGGGAGAGTATGCAATGCATTGTAATGGTTGTTTAACTCCATTCCACCAAGTAAAGTCATATTCATGGCGAGAACATTACATTACATATCAATGGCTGCATGAATGTGTCCTTGTCTAAACATGAGTATGTGCACCAGAACAGAGTGGACAGAAAAGATGAGATTAGGACCCTTTGAAAATGGGCTATGGAGGCACTGCTCTCCCAAAAGAGAATATAATCGGCTATAATCAACGTACACGATTTATTTAATATGTGGCAGACATGCCTTGTACTGGTATGGCTGAGAAATATATAATTGAGATGCAATGAATGTATGTTTGGCATTTTACTTTCTAATATGGCTCTTTGACAAGGCTGAAAGCAGCAGAGCTATATGAGACCTATTATCACTAGTATCAACACAGAGACATGGGCCCCGGACCAGAATGCAGTAGAAAAGCAGCACTAAATCAGTTGGGAAACAGTGTGGTGTGGCAGTAGTTATTCAGTGTGAAAGCAGCATCAGAAACAGTATTATATCAGCATCTACTGGCATTCTACTGCTCAGTACCAGAGAACTTGCAGCATAGGTACAGTAGTAGCACAGTAGTATCAGCAGCATGCAAGCAGTATTGAATCAGTTGTCCCAATTATGTAAGTTAGATGGCAGCAGTTGAACAGTATCTACTTATTCAATGCTGCATGCCCATATATGGGACTGGGGCAGTGTTCAATCAGCACTACTGCATGACTGCTGCTATAGCAGTAGTTAAGCAGTAGATCATACTGAAAACTACTGCTGGGGGGCAGGTTGAAGCATAAAAGAAGCAGCCGCTGTTCTAGTACTGGCACTACCAATGCCTCTCTAGGCGGTACTTGCTGGATTTGAACTAGGGATCTTTGGATTACTCTACCCACACTTTAGCCCACTCAGCCATCTCCCCATCTGCTACCGTAATCTCCCGCGTATAAGGCGCAGCCCGCGTATAAGGCGCACCCCCAACTAAGGGAGGCCTATCCCACGTATAAGGCGCACCCCTAAGAGCAGATTTTTGTTAATGTAGTACTGTTCTATAGTAAAAATACCCCCCCTATAAGGCGCACCCCAAACTCAAGGCAATTTTCCTCCCACATATAAGACCCAGCAGCCTTTTGTTTGGTGTATAAGACGCGCCTTATACGCGGGAGATTACGGTATGTGGAGCTGTCATTACTTCCTAGTACTGCATGCAACTCATGTAGGAGGGGGCTAGGGCAGTATTGATTCAGTAGTACTGGGTAACTCTTACCATAGCAAAAGGGTAAGAGTAAACATATCTATAGAGTGCTGCTATAGTATAATGCCTTTCAGTTTACTGATGTTAAGGTGATGAGACAAGCACTTTGTAATTATCAATGATACATGTATACTATGTAAAAAAAGTGTCATGATGGGGACCAAAAGAATACTTGATTTGTGTCCTATATAAAGTCGGTGAGTAATTCCTCACTTTCATACGCCCCAACATCCATGTGTATCCATTCCTGGCACTGGATAAGATATTCATATGCAAAGGGGTGGAATAGGCATGTCTCCACAAACACTGGATAGTTTCATTTTTACATTACTGAATCTTTTGATTGCTGTTCACAACCATACTGACATTCACACTATGGACTGTCTTAGAAGCATCAGGTAAATAATCCATGAATGGACAGAGTCATACCAGTAGACGGTCAGTAGACTACTGCATCTATGCTGCTGCACAGACTGTATAATTTATGGTATCTATTAAGATTCAGTTGAGAGTCAGTAGACTACAGATTCTAGCCTGAAATGCAGTGCATATTCAGTTGATAGTCAGAACACTACTGAGTCTAGACTGAAAATGCAGTGTAGAGTAAGCTATTTTGGAAATATTTCAGCAGTACCTACTGCAATATGCAGTTGTTGATCAGCATATTCTCAGTAGCCACTGATAGGAGAAGTAGATACTGCCTTCTGGTCCGGGGCCACAACAGGCCAGTCTCCTCTCCAGTCTAATACCAGTCTATCAAGGTTTAGGTGAATGAGTCCGAGTGAGATCCATAATTATGATATCAAACCCTACTGGCACTATACATTATCCTATATCGAGGCAAGTATTTCTCAAACCATGCTGGGGATATTGAATGGCAAAGTTGATGTGCCTGTGAGATAACCTAGCAGCTTGGAAATTTTAGAATCGTGTGTTGGTTGGGGCTGTTGGGAAACTTGGTTTCATGGCTATCTTCCAGTCAACTGTTATCTTTGGTTAACCCTGAACCTACACCCTGTAACCTAATTCTGTGCAGGGGGGATTTTCTCCCAAGGCCTATACAAGTACACCGTTGACTGAACTCAGTTAACAAATTTCCTTTATAATGTTTCTTCCGTGTGAAATGTTGATGGGGTGACAGGTATTCACTTGGCAGCTATTACATGATTACTCTATGTTAGCCATAGCAGGACAATATCCCCGTCTAAGATAAAATTATATTTCCTGTCCAAGTAAGAATCACTTCTTTGAATTTGATAATTGCTTTATAGAGGTAGAAAGAGGGATGGGTGTATATATATATATATATATATATATATATATATATATATATATATATATATATATATATATATATATATATATATATCAACCATGAGTCACCTTGACTCCAGGGTGTATACCCCCTGCCCTCCTAAGTTGGTATCTCTCCACAGGTCAGTGAATCCAGGCCCGCTGACACACCGCTGACTGATGGGTCCTGACCCCTTTTGTATACATTAGCCTGCCCCCCTCTTGGAGGGTTCAGGAGTTGACCCCACTGGTAGATAAGATACTGACCTTCAAGCGCTTACAAACCGTCAGGGTGGACTCATGTGATACCTCTCTGCGCACCGCAAAGGTATCCTTATGTGGCTAAGGTGGGCAAGATCAATATCTATCTGCAGTTACTTTTACTAATATGATGTAAAGTGGTCACCAAATTTAGGCCAACCGTCACACCATTTAGCAGGACGTCATCAGAGATCAACACTCTCAGCATACCTTTTCCTCCACACATGAAACACGTTATCTGCCTTTCAAGGATAACGAGGTGGTGCTTTTCTGCTGTCCTGCTCATAGCGCTAGCAGTAACTCTTTCCTCCCGTAGGTAAGAGTAAAGGTAGGATGAGTAATGCTTAACCCACGTGGTTAGGGACCCGATAACTTGTGTTTTAGGAGGGGAATAGTACGTGCTCTGCATGAGCCCCTCTGTAGAGCACTGTCTCCTGAGTAGCAAAGAGGAAATGAATGAATATACCCCGAATATACCAATGCTGTACAGATTGTCTCATTGTATTTGTAGAATATTTCTGCACATGTTTCTTCTTCATTCAATTCCTGTATGCTGGAAATCATAATGATGAAATTACCAAAACAGAAAAGAAAACATGATAGAGTAAGGCCTTTTTGTATTCAATTATCTCGACCTACCAGTACCACTACATAAAATACATGGATAATAGTTTCCGCTGAAATGTACTAGTTCACCTCGGTTATAAAGAAAAAGGTCGAAAAGAAACAAAAAAGCATGAAAGGCAAACCCTTCCCTTATAATATCGAACAGAGGAGATTTATTTTGTTAGAGGAAGGTCAACATGGCTACCCCTAACCCATTCAACCCTTCTTTCATATATACACAACCATCTAGGGTTAGCTTTATTTCCTGCTCTGGTTTTCATTTACAGACAAAAAAAAACATTGGTCTGGTCATAGGCCATTCAATCCACAGAGCCTCGCTTTAGATTGAGGTCAATACAACGCTTAGCAACATTTCCAGCTAGAACAGTTCTAGATCTCACTCTCCATCCTTTGTAAACCTATATGAGGATTAACATGGGCAGTTTTATATCGATTTAGGCTTGGCGAGCAGTGAGTAGTGCCCTATGGTGGCCTCTTGTATCAAATAGCAATTCTCCAAGCAGATCCGTATGGTGAGTGATTTGACCCATAGGACCCCTGACCATTGGCCAAAGTGACCCATTACGTCAAGTGGTCGTGTGACGTACATATGCCATGACACGTCCACCCCTTGGCTACGGCGTAGATGGTTGGTTATATGGAGATTTTTTCTGTCTTTTGTGAAAATCCAATGATAATTACAACTGACCACAAATATCCCAAAGTGATTAGAAAGAATTCGACATAATATTATTTTGTCTTGTTCTTTCCCAAAAAATGTTTCATTTTTCCTCCACTACCTGCAAATACAATGCCTCTTTCCCAACTACATAAGTATCCATATTTATCTAGCCCGTGTAATAAACATGTTAACGTTAACTACTAGTGTTTAGGAAGGTACATAACATCACTGACATACTTCTGAGTTAAAAGAGTGAAAAATAAAACCCTATGGAATGAGTGTTGCTGAACCCAAATTATTACCTGCCTCCCTTTGACTATCAATTACAGCATGACCTGGAAAAGGCAATGGGTTACTCCAACAGACTGAATCTTCCCAGTAGACTAAACACTATGTCATGTTTGCTACTGTATGTTTCTGACAGCCAGTAGTAAGCCTAATATTTTCAGTATTAAGACATCTCCTGCAGTCATACTTTCATTAGATAATTTTCTTCATAATGCGTAAGCAAAGAACCTACCTGTTAATTTACAATGGATAAGGGACAAAAGTAGGCAGGGGACCATGAGGGACGAGTCGTTTTTTGCCAGATGAGGGTCTCATCCGCTTTTTGTCAGAGGTTAACATTGCTTATTTATTCTTCATTTCACACCCCTTAAATAATAGGACGCCCTAGTCTTTCATGACTTCTTCAATGAGAACTCCTCTTTAGAAATTCATTTGCAATAAAATCACAGCAATGTACAAATCTACACCTCGTGGAATACAATGACAGACCTACTCATGAAGTAACCGTCAGCTCTGAGAGATTCTCCTGAACCTCTGCCGATGTACATGATGTAGGCTATTACAGACATATGTACATAATACTGTATGGGTCTACATGTTATAGAGGAACATGCTGCCTAGTTTATCATCCTTCCCTCTCCTGTAGCCTGACTACCACCTGCAGGTAACATGCTGGGAGAGGGCACCCCCACACAAGGCAGGACATGCTTTATGACATGCTGTATGACATGATGTATGACCTCACTAACCCCATACCCTGTCAAATAGCCTCCAGTGGTGGAGAGTGTGGGAGTTTCACTACCTATACCCTCTTGAACCCTAGCTGTTCTGGCATGTATACATTGTTTGGTGACTAACTGGGTTCTGTTAGCTATACAGCCTATTAAAATATGGGGTAGGACATATGTCAACAATAAATGATTATATTGGGAAACGCCTTACAATACAAAGTAAACCTATTGCTTTTATTCTTGATGTATATCTCAAATCAAAAGCTCATCATTATTTTTACCTCTGACAATAGTTAGGCCCACTTATATTTAGGAGGTCATTGTATGTATAAACCTAGAGGCTCGGCCTTGGAGTGAGCTTTGGTGGTTTTGACTGTGGAATTGAGTCTCTATCCATTTATCACCATAGAGTCATCAACCCTCATCAATACCTAAAAAAAAACTTTTCTCAGTCCCTTGTTTTATCCATCAGTCAATGTCTGCATACCAGCGTGTTGTATATGTGCACAGTCCATGCCTTAGACATCTAACCAGATAAGCTGATAGCAAGAGCAATAAATCCATTTAAATCTACAATAATCCTGGAGATAACACCTGCTAAGCCACCACCAAGTGCTCTCACATCCCATAGGCAAACAGAGCAGCTACTTTATCATAGTTTATCAAATATGAAATCTCTTTCCTGGTTAGAAGGGGCTGAGGGTCTTGGGTCATGACTCCCAGCTGGTGGCTTGTGTAAAGTGTACAATCTAACAAACCGGGCTTTGGTGTATTATGGGCCTACCCCCAACCCCTTCTGGGCTGGAAGACATAACTAATCCTGTTGGTCCTCGAACCTAAATGACACACTACTTCCTTCGGTTACATCCTATCTATTGTGTGTGTCAGGGTATACATGGTGAGAAAGTTGATACCATGAAACACAATCAAATCTATAATTTAGGACATAATCTTATCATTTGTGTCAGCTTTTGATTTATGTGTGCCAGGCACACAGAACAAAAGAAATTATCAGCTTGTAATACCTCTGAATTTTAGAGAAGGGTTTGCTGAGATATTGATCGGTTCCTACAACTTTGAATTTGTAGAACGTCTAGTAATGCCATAGCGAGGTAATGGGTGACTGCAGAGGTTAACAAGGATCGGGTTGCACAGCTTGCCATGATTTTTATCTACCAGGGTGTCTTTGAGAATGTCTCCTGACCTTTGCCTCCACTTGTCAGACTAAGTGTCAATTCTAGTTGGCATTATGTATAGGCCCTATATGAATGGTTTGGATCTGACTCTTGACTGGAGGTTATAACGTTATAAGATATTATTAATTTTTTATTATCACATTGGTGTTTATGTACTTCGAAATCTCTTTTTTTTTGTTCTTCTTCTAAGAATATACATTCCTTTCTGATTATTGGAAAATGTCTATACTGTTCATCCGGACTGGTTTAGTATTATTGTTTCATTTTCTACGTGAGCCCCCCCCCCCCACTTTACCTTTGGAGTATGTGCACAGAACCATGAGTCAATATTGATAACTGGTTGGTCAAAATCGATCAACCTGTTAACATTGTTAACTGAACGTCTAACTAGTTTTTTGGCGAGGATAGCAATCCAATAGATAATTAAATAGTTGGTTTCTTAGACCATTGCTCCATTTAACCAATCTCCTTTGCGACGTCACTGGTTATAGTGCTCAGTATTGAGGTACAGTGCGTCCGCCATTGCTTGATCTGGGAACTGGCTAGATCAGCACTGAACAGCCCGCATGATGGGTACCAGGTATTACATAATGTACCCAAAAAATTCTGCAGTGAATGGAGGGAGTCATCTCATTGGTTGATAATGTATCCCGGGTAAGCCCTATACGGCACATGGCTATTGTATTATTGACCAATGGTAGGCATCCCTGGCATATACTGTGGAGTCGGGGGCTGAAGGTGTTAGTCATAGTGCCGTCGGGGTCTAATGGCGGCCCCCAGCTGATAATGGCTATGTGAGCTATATAAGGACCGCATTGGACGTTTGAGGGCCCGCCATTTAACCTGGAAGCTAATAGTCAGTATCTCGGGCGTAATAGGGGCCATATACCAAACTTTCTCTTTGCTCCGTTAGTGGAATCCTATTGTAATGTATGGGACTTAGCAATGGAGGTAAAATGGACTTTTTATGCCTTCAAAGTGTTTCCCTCACTTGATATATAAGTGCAGCTCACCAGCCCTGGGCCTTTTCTAGCCTGATGTACATTGGTACCATTCCTCCCACCAGAATGATGGCCCCGCTGCTGTCTACAGTCCCCTCCCAAGAAGTAATTTACTACACAATACTACGAGCACAAGGCTAACGGTTGCTCTAGTATATATTCGTCAAGCCTTTTTGTGCTCGCAGTGTCTCATATCTTAGATGAAATTCAACATCTACTTCTAGTCTATTTCTTCAGGTGCTGACAGTAAGAATTCTGCTAGATAGAACCACAGTTTGGCAGCAGGTCCACTATGTATATATATATAGGACTTTATCGACAACGTAAATCAAATGGTTCATATATATGTACCTCTTTAAAACTGGTTCCCTGAGTATCACCTCTTAGTTGGTTAGATTCCCATCCTGGTTTCCTAACACTATTTAATTAAGCACTAAACTTCACCTAAATATAAGACCAAAAGACCAATACGATGAAAGGTCCATACGATATAGAACTTTGTGGGAAAATTGCGAATAATAGCCATTTTTGAGTCCATCCAAGTCCACCTATAGATGAAAGCACCTCTGACCCAGCTGATGCGTCAAGCATAACACTATAGAATTAGACAACTCCCTGTTATATTGTTTTAGGGTTGAGCACATGCATCTGGGGTTTAAACATGGTACAGTGTGGTGTCCATCAGTGTTGGACAGGAGAAGGAGGCTGGGTGTGGCATGGGGATGTGGGAATGGTTGAGTTGGGGGAGGGTATGGGGGCACAGTGGGGACCATTGTCTACCAGATGCTTATAGTACACGATTCTAGCTTTCCCCTAGACAATGAAAATAGTATATAATACACTCTCGGATGTACATTAAGCGTGTGACTGTCCAATCCCGTGGGATGAGGGGGGAGGGGGTTAGATTATTAAATTGCATCACAGCCTGCTCCCCCAATTGATTGCAGATGCGTCATCAATACCTTTCAATACCCTCAGATAATCATCATTTCACAGGGCAGAGTTTGTATTCTGTTCCCTGACATCGAGATCATTCTACATTGAACGTTTGAGAAATGAATCTATAAGGTTAATGGCTGACGTTTTCCGTCGAGAGAGGGTCCTCCTGGCTAAAATAAAAATCAATGAATGGAATTGCATGCCATAGGCCCTTTAATATTTTGTTCAATCGATGTATGTAATTAAATGGGACTATTGCTCTATACAATGTTTGTAAACTCAGTACACCTACAGTTATGGTTGTAAGACGAGCCATTTACCAGCACAACGATATGCAAGTAAATGTATATTGGGGGGGGGGGGGGCATTTGGCAAGTCAACAATGCATCATCATTCCTCCAGGCCATTTAGGTAACAGAGGCTCTTAAGCACCCAGTGGCTTCTCTCAATGAGTCTCTCTATGAACCTAGCCCCTGGAGGAGGTCAGAGCCTGGTGTAATGGTGATGGAATGTCCTCCAGTTCCTACCCCCAGAGACAGCCAGTGCATGGAGCCATTGTGTAGGGGTGGAGATCAGAGGAGGAGGGTGTTTAGACATGTGTAGTGTGGAGTGCTTGGGTAAAGGCAACTCAGACACAGAGTCCAATTGTACCACCAAAGTGATCTGGAAATTCTCTAGAACTGCCAGGGTTTGGTTATCATAAAGTCTTGTCTGTCAGTAGTCTGTTTTTCTCATCAGATCAAATTTCAGAGTTGATATGATCTTCATAGCGAATTTGGCATCGAACTGCTGCTAAGATATACAAGCCTATCAGCAAAATCCCTTATGGGACTGGTTACTCTGTAAATCAGTGATAACCTGTTGACCACGACCACAAAAGTCCCCTTCTCCATTGTTAACCAGTTTCGTGCGTATATATGTGGAAAATAGAAAACAAAGTACCTGAGAATGCTCTTATGCCTCAATAACCTGCATTAATTCTACTTTATAATGTATCCTGATATTTTATTAAGACTACCAGGTTAAGAAATATGAGCAGTAGTAAACCTAGTTCCAGTGCATATCAGTGTCCAGGCATCACCAAATACCTACCAACAGGGTGATGTTGTTTTTTTTCAATGTGGATAACAATCATAATGATCATTTTTTACTTAATTGCATGACACCTCGAGAAAAATACCTCGACATGCACATACTTCCTATGATAGTTATTTGGGCAACTATTGTGCTGCTTCTATTGATCACTGCTAACATGATGCATTGCGTCGAACACTAGCAGGCGAACACTAGACTAGTTTAATTATCGATCCTAGCTGACTAGAGCAATGCCCTATTCAAATCACTACAACCTGACTGTGTTCAACTGATACAATATAAACCCACCGAGTCATGAATAAACTCATTCATGCACTGTAAGAGCAATGTACACGAGTAAAAGAGCAACTCACCATGAGCAGGATTAACAATCCGGTCAGTAATAGTTTCTTCATGGCTGCAGGTATAGTTGAAATACCGGCAGCAGTAACAACCAGTGGATGGGAACACCACTGGACTTTGTCTGGACGCGCTTAACACTTCTCCTTCACTGAGTTTTCACACAGACTGCTTCAGCATTTATACACCAGGGGTCGGGAGTGGGGACGCCCTTCATGGACTCACTCACCAAGCACGTGTTCTGGGAGAGAACAGGGATGGGATGGTACTAGGTTGTGCTGGGAGAGCATTGACGGGATGCCACTCTAGTTGACGTCAGGGATGAGGTAGGGAGACGAGGGACTTGACTGGAATGCGTGGGGTCGAGATCTGGGAGAAATCATAGTGGATGGGATGCTGAGATGCTTGTTTTGGGATGCCACCACGAATTTATTAGTCCTAGAAACTGACCTCACATGGTCATAATAGAGGACACATATTATATTGTGGGGTTACTTAAAAGTTAGTATACTATTAATGCCTCTAATTAGATTCACTACAAATGCTTTATACAAATAATAAATTTCCAATTACTTTTATCATTTTAGAAGTATCAATTAATGCGAACTGTGACTCTTTTAGATGGGACCAAAAACAAACAGAGGTACAACACGTAGGGTTATCCGACTCTGTCTAACTTTAGGCTATGGAGGAATAACAGACCCTGGAGGCAGACCCCAGTCTTATACTTTCTTTATAGTAATTGTGAGAAATTGTTATTTCCAGGACTTTGGTTTCTATCTATTTGTGGGAGGATCAATGTCTTAATCGGAATTTCAGTCGGTTAGATGGTTATTTGGCGGTTTCAGTAAGAAAAACGGAGAGTTGCATGAGAAGAGAAAATGAAACAAACCTATACCTAGCCTAGATTGCCCTGCTAGATTCTCAAAAGAAAAAAGAATGAAAGGAAAAATCATAGTAGTACTACGGCCACACATATCAAACAGTCGGTTCAAGATCCAGGGTATGACCTTATCATGTTGTCTCCCATAAATGGACGCCATGTCCATATATGGCATAGTGACGTCACACAGAGTGGTTCATCTCCCGGATGTTTACGGCGCCGACAACTATCGTCTGCCAGGCACTGATAGGGACGCATGCGCCGAGTATCTACTTCCGGGGGCATCCCCTTGTTGTAGGAGATATCATATTACATGTCCATTTCCTGAAAGATTTCCTGGAAGGCTTACTTACCTATGTCAATAATGTGAGTTTTATATAGAGGTGGTGTCCCAGGTTGTGAACTCATGTGTTTGTATAACAGACCTGGGAATAAGGTCTGTGTCGTGAGCAGCACTCCCCTTCTTCACTTCATATAGTTTGATATTGAATTGAAGGACTTTTTTGAGAGAGAGAGAAATTGCACAGCATTTTGTCAGGTTCCTTACTTATCATTTTCCCTCCTTGCAATATTTTGTTTAAATGGTCCCTACCAAATTACCAGTATACAATGTATCTCCAATGAATTTGGATGAGAGATGATCAATATTGAGAGTTAAGTATAGCCCTATATATGTAATGTGCATGTTGATTAATAGAAAATAAGGGAGTGATCATTTTTTAACAACAGGGGAGGGTCGGTTTGACAGGGGGGTCAGAATAATTTCAACCCCTTAACCAGAGGGGTCAGAATTTTTTTCGACCCCTTGACTAGGGTGGTCAAAATAATTTCACCTGTTTTCAGCGAAAATTAAATTAAAGATTAAACAGGCGAATTCACACATGAATTTCGCCTCCCAAGGCGGGGTCAGAAGAAATTTCGACCTGTTGAGAGGGGAGGGGGCGAAATGTTTTTTGCGCATCCGCGTGCAAACCCAGAATGATCACTCCCTAAGTTATTTCAAACATCATAAGACTTAGGTTCAGGGACTGGGGTTACATGAATCCACGAGATGGGACACTACTTGCAGAGAGACTATAAAGGGGTTGTGGTCAGTCCCGGTCAGTCCCACCCCTTATGTTATGGTAAGCTGCCATACTTTCAATACTTGAATCTCCTCCCGAGAAAATACGCACATTGAGAGTGCATATTATGACACAAAGTTAGCAGCAAGGTGAATTCTCCATGACTCCCTCTGGATCATATACCGGTAGTCGCTAGACGAGGGTACTTGTGAATTAACAATAATTAGCAGGGGCGGGCATCTGTCACAATAAATGTGCAACAGAGAGCTTGGGAAATGCGACAGTGACATTAATGATCTTATGTGCTTTCTAAATCTAAAAGAATTTTGTCAATATTCCAACTAGAACCAAAGTTATGACCTTTTCAGTACATGCCAAATCTGAAAGAATATTGTAAATATTCCAACTAGAACCAAATAATCTCAATATTCCTGACTGTGATTTCACCTTGAGGTCTAAATAGCTAACGATTGAACTCTCACTGTTACCTTGGAGCAATATTAGACTCCTATTTTGCTCCCAAATCTTCTGGAATTGATACCTGTTCAGATTATAAAGGAAAAATCTGAAAATTTTCTTTGAGCAATATGCCTCCAAAAATCAAGATCATATTGATTTAAAAGGCAGAATCTGTTGAGTTTCTTGGAGCAATATGCCTGCAATAACCTTAAGATCACATCAATTTTAAAAGAATAGAACACATGCACCAATTTTGATTACATCAACTTAGAGAATCTGTATTTTTTTGGAGTAATTTGCCCCAAAAGAAGATACTGCAACTCCAGTCATTTTAAATGTTAAGTTTCAAAATCTTCTGACTGCAATTTGCCAACCTGTTCCTCTAAAGCACCAATGTTTTAAGGTAAAATCTGGAAATTTTCTTGGTGTATAATCTTCCGCTAAAACTTCTAAAACATATATCCATATAGAGGTTGAACCTGAAATGTGTTGGTGCTATGCCTCTTCCCTATCCCCACAATAGCCCAATTTAGAACAGAGAATCTGAAAATTTTCCAGGAGCAATGTGACCCTAAAGCTTGTATAACACTCCTATTTCAATTGTTAAATTTGAAAATTTTCTTGCAGCAATTTGCCACCTAAATCCCCCCCCCCCCCCACAAAAAAACACTTATGTTTTGAGGCTGAATCTGAAGCAATTTGCCCATTAAATCTCTCCTCCAGAACCTTTAAAAAACATGTTTTTTTTTTCTTTTGATTTTTTTTGAGGGGGGGGGGAGAGGGGTGCTGGGGATTGTGCCTCCCCGAACCCCCAACATACATCAATTTTGACAAGAAGAAGCTGAAAATTTTCTCAGAGCAATTTGCCTACCAATCCCTGAAAATGCATTGCTACAACAGAGAAAATAAAGGGAGTCAACAGGAGAGTCCAGGCTTGCCTTCAGATTGACTCCCCTCACTGATGAAAGGGAGTCCGGGTTTTGCCTTCAAATTGACTCCCCTTTTCTTCAAAAGAGAGTCCAGGTCACCTTTGACTCCCTTCCAAAAGGGAGTCTGGTCAATCATTGACTCCCTTTCGAGAAGGTATACTTATTCTAAATAACAGTTATATCTAGACCATAGCCTCTAGATATCAAGCGTAATGCCAGTCAAACTTCAACTTGTACACTTGTGCTTTGCATGACGAAAGACATAGCAGGAATACTGAACTTCCCTCAAGGTACATTAGTTGACATGACAAAGCAGTTGACTCATTTTGGCTTTAGCTTTCTGATATCGCTACAAAATGGGTGTCTAAGGCTTTTTAATGTGATTAAATTGCCCATAAATCAAGCAGTGTGTATTATTATTCTATGGTCTTAGACAGACCATAGAATAGTTACAAGAACCATGTTCACCGATGTTGAATCGCCCTTTTAGTGTAGACTTGCTAAGTCAAATCTATAGCCTAGCCACATATTGCCCTTTTTTACTCATAAGATTACACATAGTATTACACAGGGACCAACTTATCCTTTTAATATTGGCTGTTAGTGCTTGGACAAAGAAAGTCTACTCACCCTGGATATAGCCGTGAAAACCCATTTTAACCCTTTAATGCACTGGTGTCTGTTTCTATAGGGGTATACATAGGGCAGTGCATAGGGTTTATGATGCATTGATTCACACTGTGATCCTTACAGGATTAGCAGGCTGTCCAGGGGCCGCACATACTTCCCTATTCCCTCTCTATCCCCTATCTCAATCTCTATCCTGTCCTCTTCTTGTTGATTTCATGAAGCCGGGAAAGCCTTCCATTAACCCACTAAAGGCCACCTACATATATGTATATATATATATATATATATATATATATATATATATATATATATATATACATGTACACATAAGTATGATACCCCTATTATATTAGGAGTTCTAAGTGGCCTGGCATTGGTTCATTTAGAGTCTTGGGACCGTAAACATGCGTGCCATTCCCATATTAGGAGCCCCAATAGCGTGGCATTATTATATTTGGAGGATATATTGTGTCCAATTAACTAAGTCACTCTGTGGCCCTTGAAGACGTTCTGGGGCGGGCTGATAGCTTCTACACCAGTTCTAGGTGCCTCCAAGTACCTGTAGTGAATTGTTTTTGTGCCAGGTCGTTCTGGGGTGGGCTGATAGCTTCTACACCAGTTTGTAGGCGCCTCCAAGTGCCTGTAGTGAATACCCCCCCCTCTAGGGCGTGTTTTAATTGTGTTTTTCACACCTCCCATAGCCCACATTACCTGTAGAGGCGTCCAAAGCTGCGAAAACGCGGCCCTTACATGTCCCATTGCTATTATATAACTCCCAGAGCCCAATTTGATTATATTCTCTACACGATGTATATAGCCCCTACACATCATCATAGTGCATTTAAGACAGGGGTAGCTATACTCTATAAAACAGGACCATGCTTGCTGCTATGAACTCCTGAACATCATCATATAGGTATATAGGACTGCTAAGGTGGTTAAGTTGCCTTAAAATATCATCAAATTCCCTTCATGGCTGCATTTTGGAAGCTAACTTTCTTATGCTTGACCATAGGTGAAAATAAACATCACCATGATGATCGCCAGCTCGAGGTACCCTTAATTCTTAGGTCACACTAGGGGAGAACTCCTATATGAGGTTTTTGACTCTACCCCCCATCCCCTTTTTGCCAGTCCTGCACTGGCATGAACCCCCTCCCCCCACAAAAATCCCTTTTTCGACCTCTTCCTGCCTTAAACATAGCCTTTTTTTCGCCAGTTGAGCGCAAAACACACTGTGGTAAAGGCACAAGTGGACTGGCTGGGGCCGAAAAGGCTTCTAGTCAAAAAAATTATTTCGCTTATTCTTATTCGAAACTGATTTTTTAGGGGGGCGAAATACCCCAGATTGATACCAAACATTCCATATCTGTGCATATTATTTGCATAATTAGCATAATTATGCAGTATCTTGGTACTGTTCAATATAATATAGATATGTTCCATTGGTCTCTTATAGAATTCATATGCTTACAAGTATAAACTACTGACTGCACCTAGTGACTAGTGGAATCTGAACAATAGAAAAGAAATACCCCTCCCCTACCTTCCTAAAGCATCAAATAAGTTGTTCAATGGAGGCAGCCATTGCTTAATCAGGTGCTTAGACCTTTTAGATCCAAATGCTAGTTACCAGTGCATTATCACTGTTGATAAGCTTTACACATCAATACCTACAGCCACCCGGGGCACAAGCCCTGTTTGCACTGAATGGATGTCTTTCCATTTCTCCATTCTCTGGTGTTTTAATGGAAAATGTTGACGTCATTCTGTGTTTTAAATTGTGTTTCAATGTGTGTTTTTATGGTACATGTCTTGAGTTAAGGGATATAACAGGTTAGTGTATAATAGTAGCCATAGGGACACCTCAACTACCCAATTCTATTGTTTTCCATGTGTGTCAGACATCTTGGTTTTAATAATGTAAGTAATTACTCACATTTTGTCAGTAATTAGTCAAAATATGTCAGAAATAATGCATGATTTGTCAGCAATTAGTCAATATATGTCAGTACTTAGTGACTAAATATCAGCAATTAGTCAATATATGTTAGTAATTACTCACTATTTGTCAGCAATTAGTCACTGAATGTCAGCAATTATCAATACATGTCATTATTTACTCACCATCTGTCAGCCAATAGTCAATATATAACAGAGAAATAGCCATTGATTCAATTGTGCATCTTCCCTTGACTGGTATTTGTCAAAATATGTCAGTATCTTTGGACTATTTGTCAGCAATTAGTTAATATTTATTATTCACTATTTATCAACAATTAGTCAATACATGGTAGTAGTTACTTACATTTTATCACCATTTAGTCAATATAAGTTAGTAATTGATCACCTTTTGTCAGCAATTAGTCTATATGTCAGTAATTGCTCACTATTTGTCAGCAATCATTCAATATATATTAGTAATTACTCACTATTCGTCAGCAATTAGTCAATATATGTTAGTATTTACTCACTTTTTGTCAGTAATCAGTGAATATATGCCAGTACTCCCTCCTATGTCGGTAATAATGCAGTATTTGTCAGCAACTATTCAATATATGTCAGTAATTACTCACTATTTGTCAGCAATTAGTTAAAGCATAGTTTAGCATAGCACATAGAACACAGTTGCCCATAGATCATTTTAGGGCAATGCCCTATCCTTACACATTTTTCTAATGGATCTTATTTGGAGGGTACACTGAAGCCTAGAAGTTCTGAAACTAGTCAGTGGTGACCACTTTAGGTCCTCAAGTTGACGATACCTAAAACTACAACTTTAGGTAGTCAAAATGACGACTTTAAGTCGTCATCCTGATGACCTGAGTCATCAATATGACGACTCTGTACTGTCAGTATTGTCATCCTGATGACTCAGGTTGTCAGGATGATGACCTAAAGTCGTCATTTTGACTACCTAAAGCTGTAGTTTTAGGTATCGTCAACTTGAGGACCTAAAGTGGTCACTGCTGACTAGTTTCTGATCTTCAATGTTTTCAGTGTATGTATTGATCCTATGATAATTGATTTTTTTTTTCGACGTTAAATTCCATTGTCTTATTTCCAATCAAAACAAAGATTAGTGCATCCAGATAAATCCTCTTTGGGGATAGTGCCTCCACCTAGTGGAAATCACTTGCTTGACTCCCTCTGGCTTACCCTGACTCCGTTTGTGAGTCCAGCTCACCCATGACTCCCTTATTCACCTCTGACTCTCTCAGACGTTGTCAAAAGGGAGTCAGGATCTCGTGACTCTGAATAAAAAAGGGAGTCAGTTAACCTTGAAGGGAGTCAGGGAAGCATTGACTCCCTTTCTATACCCCAGACTCCGTTTGTGACTCTGTTTATACTCTCTGTGAACGATTCATAGGTTTGCTCCAGCACTGCGCGATATGCCCACCCCTGACTAGGCTTTGCAACTTCATCATAAAAGGATGTTTTTCTCTAATAAAAACAGTCAATTGATATAGAAACCTGTTGGACACCAGCTATAGTCGGGATAAAATGACCTGTGGGCCGGCAGTTTGTTTTGTTAAAGGGTCAAGATCGGAAGTTCATTCTTGTTTTCAATTGTTTCTCTCCTGACCAAAATCGTCTTGAGGTACTTGGCTGCTGATTGGTCCTTCAGGAATTAATCTGGGCCTGTAGATTACCAAAGTCTGCATCGCCAAATGGCTTGCATGGCAAAAGAAAAACCCATGTAGGGTAGATTAACCTAAAGACGACCGTTCCTGTGCAGGTTTTCAATCAGGTATTTGCAGTTCCTAATATCTCTCAAAGTTTCGGCTCGTTAGACTTCCAACATACACTGAATGAAAGATACTTGTTTGGGCTTTTGTGCCTGTTATATTTTGAAAATCCATTTATATTTTTTTTTCTAGTTTATCACCCTTACTACAAACATTCCATTTAGTTCAATTTCACCTTGAGACGACCACTTTGCACCTAGAGTTGACAACTTAATATCCACCCTTTTGATTAAAACATCAAATTAAAGATTAAAGAAGTTCCTTAAATATATATGAAATAAAATGGCATTGTTAAAGATACTGCACCATAAGGAAAATATATGATTTAGAGTGGCTAAAATAAAATGAAAATTGTAACAATGGCATGCCCATTGATATTGTGAATCTCATCAAAACAGAGGTGATAATGCCAACCCTGCATTAAAAAGCGTTGTTTTAACTGTGCTTTCATCAATTTGAAATATGTACTATAATAACCCAGCTGTTGATTTTATAATCATGCTCTCAGTATCACAAACTTACTCTACATACTACTAGTAGTAGGATTCCAGTAAAAGTTGAAATGTGTGTACTAGAACATCATCCAGGGAAATTTTGTATCCAAAACTGTTCTAAATATGAATCTTTGGATGTAATGCTATATTATAAATGGTATCTATTAAATGAAATGCATAAATAACTCAGTAAGGGGTGGTCTGCTCAAGGTGAAATTGTGGTCATCTCAAGGTGAAATTGGTTTGTTCTAGGAAGTAAGTCCTATACAGAATGTATTTAACATTTCTGCAATTTTCCTTATGCTGTCATTTAGCAAAGATATTTATCTATGCCTAGAGTCAAAATATTGTATATATGAGCACTTGTCATCTTCAAATTTTCAAATCAAAGTTGGAGAATTCTGATGAAAAGACCAGCTGGTCATGGTAAAAAATATTCAAACATGGGAACTTTAGGGTATTATCATGCAATGACAATTACTTCATATTATTATAACACCTCTATTTCAATAATATTAGGGTTTAAGACCAATGCACTACATGTAAAAGTGAGAAAAACAAGCTGACAGGTGGTCAACTCTAGGTATATGGTCATCTTTAGGTTAATGTACACTATAAACCCCCTAAAATTGGGCCAGGCTATGACTCTTAACTATAGGAAACGTGGCCCGAAAACCCGCTTGTGCCCACAAACTTTCTTGGCTGTGCCCCCCTAGACATGCTAGACCACCCCTTCTGGATCCGCCCCTGGTAACAATCATCATTCGTCTACTTACTCTCAGTCTGATGCCCCTCTCTTCCTTTGTAAAGGTAAAACACATCTACGCAAAAATAAAAGTATGTGTGCTTACATAGCACGCAGCTTTATTTCATTAATACCCCAAGTTGGTGAAGACGAGGCATTACTCAAATTTCCAACACTGTGAGTTAACTAATACCCTAAGCTGATAATACAATTATAGGCATTAATGAAGCTCTCTCTCAATACATTTCTTTTAAATGACAATAATTGAGTTCATGAAAAGGGAAATCATAAGGTATACACAATATTTTCCATTTTGTATAAACGGGTAGCAATACTATACAGATGCCTTAGGCGAATATATCCTTCTTATGAATGCAAACAAAAAAGATCAGATAACATCACAAATTTAAAAAAATTTAATGTATGAAAGTTGTGCTCGGGCTGTGCCTTTAACTTTACAGATCAATCGGCATGCAAATACCATCCTGGTACAAACCCATTGGTATCTTTGGAAACATGTACCCATACATGTAGTTAACGCAAACTGCATTTTATGTAAATCCTGTCACATATACAATGTATAATTTATTTTATGTAAAAAAATCTTATGAAACAAGATTGTATTTAATTGAACGTGTGACAAGTGCAAAATACCCTGTGACATCAACATCAGCATCCTGTCAGTCCTTACAAATTTAAAATCATTTTATATACAAAATAAATGATATTATGATTAGTGGCTGTTTTGCATTACACTCACTTCCATGATGGAAATGATTATTTCAATTACATTATGGAGATCATTCAATGATTGAACTTACTTTTCAAAACGGTTATGGAAATGCAGAGTGACGGTCACTATAAAAAATAGATACCACATACCATAATTAATGTATTTCAAATTGAATTAGTAACAGACAAGCCATTCATGAACTATCCAGATAATATATAGATACAACTTATATCTTGACTTGTCAGTCCCAGAATCATTGTTTAAATAGATACTAGGCGACTGAGTTACAGATGAATAAAAGCCAAGATACAAATCAATGAAAAACAACTTCCAACTCAATGGATACCAGTCATTACAATAACTACAGATCAACGGAGTCAATGGAGATTGTGTTAAAGATTAGTCAAGATCAGATTTTCTATCAATAGGTACTGTATAAGGGAGTGGTCATTATTTATCAACAGGGGGGGAGGGTGGGTTTGAGGGGGGGGCGTAAAATTTTCAGACCCCTCCCGAGGGGGGGGCTAAAAAAGTTTTGACCCCTCTTGAGGCGGGGGGCTAAAAAAATTCACCCTCTTTTTAGCAAAAAAGCCCGCGCGCTACTATAGATCAAAGAGGGGCGCGAAAACTCTCCGCGCCTCCGGCGCGGGGGGGGGCGCAAAAAAATTTGACTGCCGTCGAGGGGGGGCGTAAAAAATTTCCGTGCTTCCGCGCGAAAACCCACCACCCCCCCCCCTGTTGATAAATAATGACCACTCCCTAACAACTCAGTGCAGACTCAATAACAGATCAATTGGTTCTGAATAACAGATCAACGGAGACTCAATAACAAATCAGTGGAGACTCAATAACAGATCTATCACAAACATGTCAATGTTGACTAAATAACCGATCAGTGGATACTCAATAACCCATCAATGGAAACCAAATAACTGGTCAGTGGAGACTAAATAATTCAATGATAGACGCCAAAACGGCCTAATTCATCAACAGGCCCTACATTAGTGATAACGTATAGAAGGGATACTAAAAGTCAAATAAACAATATCTAGAATAGGTAAACAGCAGTAGTCTGTCAAGCATGTTGTACACATGTAGATACTCACTAAGCGAATGGGAAATCAAGCTCAAATAGTTAAATATTAAATGCAGTATCATCAAGCCAAAATAGTAAGCAAACTGAATATCTTATGACTGTGTACATAATCTGAAAATATACATTATAGGTACGCATGTTCATCACGATCGAAGTAAAAGCGACCCTCATAAGAGGTATGGAGAAGTCCCTTTTACCTTGTTATTGATCAGCTGTTGATCCATGATTACAAGCCTTTTTACATTAGTTAGCTATGAAATGTGCTTATCGTAGAGATATGTATATGTACTAGTCACTTTTCCTAACGCTATTTTCCGTTATCTTTAATTTGTTTTACATATCTAGTGCCAGTGTTACGGCAATGAAGCCCATTGCCACTATGTTGAGTGAACTTGAGGGGAGTGACAATGGAACACCATCTGGCGAGTAGAATGATAACTAACTACACAAGTTTTGCTCCAGATACAGCACACAAATTTACAATTGCTGCGTCATATTGTGTGGGTCTCTGCAGGGTCGGATCCAGGATTTTGAAAAGGAGGGGGCGCGCCCCTTATTTAGCCCTAATTTGGTTAAATCCTAGGGTAAAAAGAGGTAGATAAACTCTTTAAAAGTACCTCTAAATCCGCCACTGGAATTTCTGATAATTGCTGCCCTGAAATTTGTATGTTCCGGGTACACCTTTTAGATATTCACCAGAGGAGTTATGGGACACCTGACATGTTGGCCAATGGACTTAAAGTTGTCCACGGGCCTTTATACATTAGACCACTACCAAAAAGCATGGAGTCCGTACTTCAAGTAATGTCTCAGTCAAAATATGCGATCCAGTCTGAAAAGGCTACAGCCTAGAAGGTTGTCATCTACTCACCTTCCCAGTAAACACACTACGTGTTTCAACGTAGATTTCTGGTAGATCTAGGTTGGTTTTCTACTGAACCTCTATATGAGGTTCCAGCAACGTAGATATCGGTTGGTGGATATATGTTGATAAATAAGGTTTATGCTTCGTAATTTTAAGAGGTTTATCCACGTAAATCTTGATCCATATTTTTGATTGGCTTTGTTCGTAGGTAGAACGATTGTAAGACGTAGATATTGGTTGGTTCATGTATGTAGATTTTGGATAAAAACTTCTAATGATAAATAGTATTGTTTCATTTATCTAACCAAACTTTCATTTCATTAACAACTGCATTATAAAGATCAGGGATGAATAATGATGAAAATCAATCACTTGACATGAAAAAAGATAACTCAGCTGGGCCTAGGTCTACAAGAATCCTGTACATATCATGGTGTTTAGAGTTCAGTACAGATAGATAGGATAAATAACAGATTGACCCTGGAATAAACCATGTTTTATATCATAATCAAATCTATTGGTGGACAGGCATCTGACCTACATGCAGTAGTTGTAATTATGTGCATTTTTAGGTAATAATGGATAATAATTCCTATTTTCATATCCCTATGGGGATTAACACTGTATTGACATCACATCTTAAATATGCATTATTTAAGCAAGAGTATTTGTTGGTCATATAAAATATATGGACCATATGGGTTAGAGCATCATGTGGCAAAATCTCATTCAGTAATGAATTCTAGACTCCAAACAAACAGTGGAAATGTAGGTGTGCAGAGGGTGATAATAGGGAATATAGAAAGCACATGGTCATAGAGGTTGGAAATACGTTAGATTACGTCCCACATACGTTATTTTGTGCTTCACTCCTATCTCACTAGATGGCAGTATATTCAATACCAGTACAAATATAAAAGCTGTATGGTTACAGCTATCATAGTTTGGGTCTATCTAAATGTAGAAAATAAAAATCACAAGGCAGATTCATTTCCATTTAGTGCTCACCTAATCTGTTCTAAATGTTTCTACACGAAAAGAGGTCTGAAATACGTAAAATTACGTTTATCTACGTATTTCTGTACTTTCAGTTTATCTCAACAGGTGTCACTATTGCTGAGCATTGTATTTAATTTAGACCTCCATGATGATTGTCATCTATATTAATCAACTATACTAATTAAAAACACATTATTGAGAACTCATTGTATCAACCTTTCATTTGGGAATAGGTTTGTGCAAAATATTCACTGATTGATGATGCTGCCATGTATATTTTAGGATCCAGGTATGGTAAACACCCATGCTGTAGCATTAAGAAATAGACTTATACACCTAGCATCACAGAACCTTCAACATACAATCAGGAGTTATACTTGACTCTTAATTCAAATGATGAAACTGATGGCTAAAGCATTGGTGTCTCTTGCTAAATACTGGCCCTGAGTACACCAGTATTATAGAATGAGACAAGGAAATACCATTCTTAAATGAAAAGTTAACTGAGGGTATAGGGGTAGGTATATGAACGTCTCTTTGAGGTAATTTTACGTATATTGGAGCATAACCAGAACCTGCAAAACTACATACATTGTAGTTATTAGTATAAAAGTATTGAAAATATACGTTGGATATCTAAATATATAGGAATATTTACGTTTAAAGAACATCATTTTTCTTCGTTAATTCGGGTAATAATGAGGTATATGTACGTAAATTCTACATCTACCTCAGAAATACGTACATCAGCATACACGTTTATACGTTATTCTACGTTGAGAAAATACGTAAATGTACTGAAATTTCTACGTGCAATCTACGTATGTATAACGTAACTGTGTTTACTGGGTTATGGGGAGGCAACTACCCTTGAGAGAGTGTCTACAGGCCTACTGGGTAGTCAAGGAAAACTAACCAATACCCTGTGGCCTCACCTGGCATTCTAACACATATGTCGTATTCATATAAGGTGATGGTCTCTCTTTTATATATTCATTTATGCATAATAATCTATGCATCATGATTCATGAATACAACTTTAATGCATCTCGATGCAATGAAGATGCAGCATGGCAGCAACATTGATGCATCCTGAATATAGATTCAATATGGATGCAGCAAAAATGCAGCATGGATGCAGCAAAAATGCAGTATAGCTATTATACTGTGGATGTTGCAGAAAAGCAGCATGGATTCAGTAGGAATGCAGCATGGGTGCAGGCCCTCCATATCTGTCAGCATCTGGCATTGTTTGTCACTACTTGACAGTATATTAAAGTCCATACTCATACAGTACAAAAACCTTTTGCCCTTCTTAACTAGAGGACGTTGGCCTTGCAGCGCCGTTGTAGTATAGTTACCATTGTGTCATCCTTAATACTGTTCATCAAGCTTATATTTACAACCAGCAAATACAGTTGTAAACGTCAAGAAGACTGTAGTTACTCCCAGAACCAGAGCTGGTATCTTAAAGGCCTCGTCAGCCTGGATACATCGCTGAATCTCTTCATCAGTCACTTGATCTGTAAAAGGGAAAGATATATATGTTTACAGTCATCTGTCAGAAGGACAACTTACTTCAATCATAGAAGCAACAGGAGCTGATAACACCTGTAACCATGTCTGCTAGAAGACCCATTTATAATTTTGCTATAATTATCAGTTCATGATGACTATTGATATTATTCAATCATTTTTTTTCTTTTTCTTTTTGATATCAATTTCTTGAGCACTGATGATAATATGTGTATCGATTGAACCCCATTTTTTTTTACCGTATCTATGAAACCCCAACTCGCCCCACCATATTCATTTTCCCTCCCTACCCCTACCACTGAATCCAGTTTTTTTCTTACCATTCAAAGTGTCCGACTCGTCAAACCGGAAATCAGAGCAACTCCTCATGCCTTGTGGTTTGGCATTCATCTGAGATTCGTCTCCAGCCTTGATGACGAGGCCCATACCCTCAGCATTGTGGAACTCCACATGGCAATGCATGTACCAGTAACCTGGTAACAAAGAGAAGAAATGTAATGTTACAGAAGTTACTTAGGATGCATTTGAAGCAGGATATCTAATATGGACGATTTGTAAGCTAAGGAAAGATCCCAGTCATGGAGTAATTATTGATGGCCTGTTCCAATGACCATTTGATCAAACACACAAAAAGGGATATGTACAGTGAAACTTCGTTAAAAGGTGCTCTGATATAGGGAGACCGTGCTTATAAAAGCATATTTATCTAGCACCAATCTTTTCCCATACATTCCTATAGTGATAAAAATACCTTTTAAAGAGGGACTTTTTCTCTAAACTCGGTTATAAGGAAGTAATACCGACACAAGTTTGTATGTTTCAAAAGAAATTCACCAGTTATGAGTGGGTATTCAGGACTTCCCTTAGATCAACCACCACTGAGGTCGCTTATTCCGACCTGGAGGGTGGATAAAGGCGTTCTAACACCCCGCAGGCCTTCCCTTAGATCTCTCCACCACTGAGGTCGGTCACCCCGGCCAGGAGGGTTAATGAAAGCGTTCTAACAACTCACAGGACTTCCCTTAGGTCTCTCCATCACTGAGGGTCGGTCACCCCGGCCAGGAGGGTTAATGAAAGCGTTCTAACACCTCACAGGACTTCCCTTAGATCTCTCCACCACTGAGGTCGGTCACCCCGGCCAGGAGGGTTAATGAAAGCGTTCTAACAACTCACAGGCCTTCCCTTAGATCTCTCCACCACTGAGGTCGGTCACCCCGGCCAGGAGGGTTGATGAAAGCGTTCTAACACCTCACAGGACTTCCCTTAGATCTCTCCACCACTGAGGTCGGTCACCCCGGCCAGGAGGGTTGATGAAAGCGTTCTAACACCTCACAGGACTTCCCTTAGATCTCTCCACCACTGAGGTCGGTCACCCCGGCCAGGAGGGTTGATGAAAGCGTTCTAACAACTCACAGGCCTTCCCTTAGATCTCTCCACCACTGAGGTCGGTCACCCCGGCCAGGAGGGTTAATGAAAGCGTTCTAACAACTCACAGGACTTCCCTTAGATCTCTCCACCACTGAGGTCGGTCACCCCGGCCAGGAGGGTTAATGAAAGCGTTCTAACAACTCACAGGCCTTCCCTTAGATCTCTCCACCACTGAGGTCGGTCACCCCGGCCAGGAGGGTTAATGAAAGCGTTCTAACAACTCACAGGACTTCCCTTAGATCTCTCCACCACTGAGGTCGGTCACCCCGGCCAGGAGGGTTGATGAAAGCGTTCTAACACCTCACAGGACTTCCCTTAGATCTCTCCACCACTGAGGTCAGTCACCCCGGCCAGGAGGGTTAATGAAAGCGTTCTAACAACTCACAGGCCTTCCCTTAGATCTCTCCACCACTGAGGTCGGTCACCCCGGCCAGGAGGGTTAATGAAAGCGTTCTAACACCTCACAGGACTTCCCATAAATCACTCCACTACTGAGCCCGCTCCCCCCGGCCAGGAGGGTGGATAAAGGCGTTCTAACACCTCACATGACTTCCCTTAGATCTTTCCACTGAGGGTCGGTCACCACGGCCAGCAGGGCTGATGAAAGCTTTCCAACACCTCTCAGGGGTTCTTAGATGTCAGAGTCTTTTTTTTTGTTTTGTTTTTCTTTATAAAAAAAAAGCTCACCTAACCATCTCAAATCTATTGGTCCAGAACCAAAAATTAGCATTTTCTTTTGACTTCCCTTTGATCTTCCCCACCCATACATGCCAACACAGGACTTGAGAGGTGCTGACACCTAATATGCCATTGAGAAGGCTGACCTTGCTTATAAGGAGGCTTAAAAGCTTGCTAATAAGGAGCAAATTCACCCTTTGCAAGGTTCTCCTTATAACGAAGTTTTACTTTATCACAACTTGTATTGTGGTCGGTCTTAGATGTACATTGAGGAAATCGTAACTTGTATTGAGATCGGTCTTAGATGTGCATTGGTGAGCGGTTATTTTCCAGTAACATAATGCTGTGAATATGTCCCACTTGTTCAGTTGAAAAGTATCTACTAGGTCACAAATCATAGAAAGTGTGCATATGGGGCCTTACATGTCATTCACCCAGACATGTGCCCAGAAAAAGAATTCTTATAAGTATGCTTCTTTTACAATAGCAAGGGCACATCTGACATAAATGATAATGTGATGTTCTTAATCTACAGGTCAAAATAGTCTGGACCTGATATTTTTATGGAGGTATGAAGATTGTTTCTATAGGAAATTAAGCCCTCAACATGGCTTGTAACTCAAATGTCATTCTCCCAGACACAATTTCGCCCAGACAATTTTGGTCATTTTGGGCAAATTTAACCCCCCTGGAGCCCAAAATATGCATATGGGACCATCAAAACCCATATGTAACATGAAGATCTCATCAAGCCTGACACTTTGAGCCAAAGAAATAGAGGGGGAAACTAAAATTCGAAGAGTAGGGGCTGGAATACCTCCAAATTCGTCATATGCAAACCTTCTATGATTTTCAACCACTAGTATCTCCCTTCTTATGTAGGGTAGTAAAGCATTTCAAAGTCAACTAGTGATCATGGGTACGGTCAAATAATCTGATTACTGTTTTATTTAACAGGGCTGCTGATGCAGGAGTGCCATGCCATTTGTCGATGATATTCCGATGTATCAAATTGGTCATCATGATGCACTATTGGCCCTTTGGTTATCATGATGCACCCCTCTGGGGTTGACACACAGATTCCCAGAGTGTCGACATGATGCTCCAATGAAGTGCTGGCGAGACTGCTCGCCAGCACTTCATTAGTGCATCATAACGACTAATGGGCATGATGTATTAATGCATCCCCGGCCCTTAAAGGGTTAAGTTTAAGGATTAAAGCACTCACCTGGGTTATCGGTCCTGAATCTGACAACAGTGTAGCCCCCTACTGGTATAACAAATGAGTCCTTCAGTGGCGCCCTCTCTTTGAGTAAGCCTGGAACTCTGCCTCCTTCCCAGCTTTTGTTGGTCCAAACTACCACAATTAAAACGTAACAATTTTCAAGAATTGAATACATTTAAGGAGAAATTACCACTCTTACTGTGTTGGTAACACAAATTCCTTTTCATAATGGTATGATAGAAAATAAACTGAATGATAGAACTTTATGTTTACAGAAATTAAGGTTACAAGGGAAATACAAGCTTGCAGTAGAGTTGAATGAGGTTCTTAAATGGGTATGCCTACCTATAGTATTGCAATCCTCAGCAGTGCATTCAAAATCTCGGCTTGTCCTGTTGTAGGCCTTGGTAACTGGGTGGTAGTAAGGGTACGCCACTTTCAACACCTGCACCGCATGGCCATGGATGTGCACCGGGTGGTCGTTCCCATTGATAACACCAGCTGAATTTAATATGCAAAATTATATTACAATACCTAAACATTCTTGCATTCGGGTGGTGTGGAGGCAAGGATATTAGTGTATAACCCTACATTTGTATGAGAAATCTTTGTTAACAGACTCTTTTTTTATGAGTGAATTTATATTTTTAGTTTCACGTTAACGCTTATTTGATGCACAGATCGATATTCCAAAACACTCAATAAACTTAGGATAGGGCCAAAATAAAAGGGTGGGTATAGGTCGCGCTACCTGCACATCATATTTTGCTGTTGGTGGTGGTGGTGGTGAGTTTATTGATTTTCAGAGATGGCCAGTCAAAATACCTGCATAATCAGTTATCACGGGAATACAAAAGACTAGTAAATGCATGCGCATCATTAGCCTTCAGACTTATTCATGCTTCTAAACAATGGATGAAGCAAATGATAAGATCACTTAGATATTTTCAGACTAGAGTTTATTTTTAAGTCAGTGTTGTTTCACTAGTGTTGTTTCGATAACTCACGAGCATTGTTAACAGTAACAACAAAGTTGAACTGGATGGTCTTGTTCAGTGGTAGGTCCAGGCGGTGATGACAAGTGCGGCAAAGTCCTTTGCTGCAACTGGTGAAGACGCAGGCCTCCTTACCAATATACGGGGCATCTGGGTATGTCTGGTTAAGCAGATAAAATAAATTGTGACTTTTTTCTTGAATTTTTGATCTGGTGTTAAAACCATGCCTGTGTTGCCATATGTCTAAGAGGGGTAGTCATCGGGGAAAGCCCCATTATATATATATATATATATATATATATATATATATATATATATATATATGTATATATATATATGTATAGATAGATAGATAGATAGATAGATAGATAGATAGATAGATCACTTTTAAGAGCCCCATGATGTGTAATACTTTGCACTCAAATTAAAATAGCATATAGAAATAGTATTATGTGCTGTTGTGTATTATGTGCTGTTGTGTCCTGGATTGCCTTACAGTTTATGAATAGAGGGATTGTCTATAGATCGCCGCTTTAGTACTTCATGTATTAGAAAATTCCATAATACTCTCTAGCATAAACAGCATAACTAAATGAACATGTGTCCATGCACCTTAGTTTATTCACACATTGTTTTTAAAATACTATATATGTGTATGTTTTAAATGAATTTAACACCTACCATAGGGCTGGCCACAGCATGACTATGTTGAACACCGTTGATAGTGGGCTTTTCTGTCACAGATGGCATTGGGAAGGCGAAGTGAAAATTGAGGAAGTATTCCAGAACATCTTCACCCTCTTCTGGTTCCAGGACTGGCTCGGGGTCACTGAGAACAAAGTCTGTGATTGGGTGACACATGACGTTATCATGTGCAGTGGTTTCAGATCTGAAAATGGTGATAAAATATTTTGAAATGACGTTGAATCTTTGGGAATGTCTGTAGATTTACTCCTAAAAGTTGTTTTTTTTTTTGTAATTATAATGTGCTCAGATGTGATTATCCTACAAATTACAAATACCAAGTACCAGAAAATTATGTTGTCTTTGGTGCATGTTGCATGTTAAGCCAAAGTTCAAGCCATTAATGGTCGAGTTTGATTAAATGGACTTCATTCTGAAGTGATTTCTTTAAAGATTCCAGGGTTGAAACCCCTGGAGGGAAAGAATCCCTAATACAATTTGTTGCAGGAACGTACGTGTAGGGACAGTTGAAGATGTGACAGGGCTGGAGTTTAGTACATGCCCTGGAGGTAGTGGTGGGGTCCCGTACTGGTGCTCCATCATACCGGAGGATGGCCCCAACATGGCTAGCTTCAATATTCTGTAATGAAAAATGCTCATTTAAAGCTATCATCATCGCTATAAAGTATCTGGGATATTCTTAAGAAACTCATTTTCTTGAGGCACATGCAGAGTTTTAGAACTTGAAATATTGAAAGTATACTTTCTGCTTCTGCATGTTTTGAAGCGGGCTTCCATAGTCCAACTTAAAATGATCTCACTCTAATCCTTTCTGTCCCCTCTGTTTGTCTGGTGCTCATAGGCACGAGCTAAGAAATCTCGGTAATGTAGTTTTCTCGCCATAATCATCACCTAAGATATCGGAATGTCAGTCTTTCAATTGCAATAGGCAACATTAACTGATACCGTACCGTCGTGTTTGAGCGCCGGTATTCGTATAAACGCCTGTCTTGTATAAGCGCCGGGGGTAGAGGAGTGTTGAAATATCTCTTAAGCACCAAAACTGGAGTTTGAATAAGCGCCTGTCTTGTGTAAGTACCGGGGAAATGAGGCCGCCAAAATAAAGACAGCTGGGGTACTTGAACACGACGATACGGTATGTATGTGTACTCCCCCTGGTGTGAACTTGTTACCTTTTCCAACGTCCTCTCCCCTCTCTTTAAGAACATAGTTAAATCTAGTAAATTTAAAGAAACCTTGAGTTATCAAAACATACCTTGCCGTTCTGCATGACTTCCAGTGTCGTTGCACGGAGCCAATAATTACCAGAGTTCAGGGGGTCATTGGCCTCAATGTAAAAGTCATATCTGAATAGGAATAGAGGGCAAGATATTACAACAGGTGTTCATATTTAGGCAGTTAGTGGATGTGTTTGAATTGTACAGTCTAATTGCACTATTTATGAAAATTCAGCCGAAACCTACCAAATATTATATGGTATTTTCATCTCCTTGAGATAATTGAGTATCTAAATTGACATAGTTTTTTTTTAACATTGTCAGCAAGGGACCATTCGGTACCTAGTAGGTTAGAATGACTAGGCTCGATAACTGATAATTTCATAACTTGGTATGAAAAGGTACCTTTCTCCATTGTAGACAATGATAGAGTCCATGACTTGGGGTTTAAGTGAGTTTCCATCTGAGGCTATGACGTGTATGGGGTGGTTGTCTACGGACACCCTCAGAGGAAACATCATGGAAGCGCCAATCACCCGGAACCGGAAATAGCCTCCTTTCCTCACCTTTAAAACAGAGGATTTATCTATTGATTAGAACATGGTTGATCTATGTCGATTTTTAACTTTCAATTCCATTACAAAAATGTTGTTGCTGTCTTCATTTCGTAATATAGATTACTGGTTTTGGGTAGTTACCTTGTAAACCTCAAATGGAGTGAAAGTCGGGTTTGGATAACGCCTGTCTTGTCCCATATACCGTCCTGTGAAAAGATAGAATAACTAACTAATGAGAATTCGGCACCATCATAGTATGATGATAGATATTTAAAGCCCCCCCCATATAAGTTCAGCATCAGCTTAAGATTAGCAGGTGATGAAACTAAATCATGGCATTACGTTTGTGTGTGTTTTTTTTTACTTCACTGTAAAAAAAATACTGTTCAAACGACTAAGGATCCTTGTAAAACTTAACAATGAACCACTGTAATTATATATCAGGAAGCCAGTGTAGTTTTTACAAGAAGCCCCAGGTGGCAGTACGGTTATGCAAGGAATCTCTGTGAAAATAATGACATCTCTATTAAAATAATGGCGGACCTCTGGCAACTTTGGGATGAGGATTCTGTCATTATTTTGACGACATTTTTTTTTACAGTATATGACGTGTTCTTCAGTGATAATGCTCATATGGTTTCATTGATATAGGCTATATATATGAAGACGAAAGCGGCTTTTTTTTCTTAATCTACACACAGATTACACAGAATAGCGAACAGTTAAGAAGAATGATTAGAGCATACATGTGCACCCTTGGCATCCCCTAATGGGCTATCTTTTCTGCTTGTCTGCTCAAGGATTACGATATCAGTTTTTTTTGTGTATCTTCCCTGGTGTATTTCATAAGTTGTTCTTCTCACCTTTGCCATTAATCAGGGCCGAAACAAATGGGATAACGCCACTGTCTACCATGTCGTATTGTTTTGTGGAATTGTAGCAGATGTCTGTTTCAAAATCAAACGGGAACCTGTAACAGAAAAAAAAATAAAGCTGCTCATATACATAATGCAGGAGGATTGTACAATAAAAAAGAAGGATCATGTCAAAGGATCTTGCCAATGAAAGGATTGTTTGATGCAATAGTATATACTATATTGACGGGTTAGTGTTGGAATGGTCGAAGAATGCATAAGAACCATTCCGGACACATCAGGAGGACATTTCTTAGTGCACTACGACTGTAAAATCCCAATGTCATTCCCATGGAAATTTTGGTAGGATTTGGAGGGTGCAGTCGCACGTAGTATGTTAAGAAATAAACCCCTGACCTACAAGACTTATCAATCCAATCTCATAACATCAATCTGTATTTTATAGATAGGATCTTTATCAAAATAACATCATCAAATGGAATCAGATCATAGATCTCACTCTAGGTGAATAAGTCCTTACTTGACTGAGTCAAATTTGATCATTGTGAACATCTCCGCGTTTTCTTTTCTATACCAATCCTGCACAAATACATAGAAGTCGTCACTGAAAACGGTTGAGGTTGGGGGCTGAAAAAAAAACAACAGAATATTCAGTCAGTGAAGGGTAGACATAATATAATTATGGGCATTGTGTATTCAAGCATAGGAGAAAACAGAACCTTCATATGAGAACTATCCTGACTGATAAAATCCCACAAGATGTCTCTGGGACCAGTACTAATCAGATCAGCTCGCCTATAAGGTGCATTGATAACGACTAGAGGCAATCTCATAAGGCATAGGGTCATCTTCACACAATATAGTATTGGTTCTGTTTTTATTTTAATTTAGATATTTTCTTAAAGTTGATAATGTTGTCTCCATGTCTATGTTCGGTCGTCTTTTTCAAGCAGGGTAGGCACATCATTCTTTGACCCCATACATTTGCTGCATTTCAGCAAAAAGTTATCTATATTTTGAGAAGATATTTTGTATCACCTCACCTGCGTCTTGTTGCTTCTCTCAAGTACAATGAGGGGCCCTGCTGCACCTATACTCCTTTGAGAACCATAGTGACTGTGATACCAGTGTGTTCCACTGGGGGAAGCTAAGAACCTGAAAAAGTAGTGTGATAACTGAAGGCCATTTCTTAAGGTACTACGACTACACACCACCACTACGATTTGAGAATCCCATAACTAGTACAGATGATCGTAGGGACAGCTCTGTACGATTAGCACCTATGCAGTAATTACATAAGGTTTGGTAGGGCAGTCACACTGGTGGAGGCATTAGTAACCACTAGTTTATCAGTGTTTATGATGTTGTAATGGCATTATTGTATGGCTCCTCACGACGACTTGAAGGACAGCAGTAGCGTGTTAAGAAATGGCCTCCAATACATGTCGCCCCATCTCCCTGCTATGAAGCTAGCTGACAGTCTGCCACCGGGCAGGGTGGGGAATCCTTTTTGATAGCTAAATCTGGCCAGCTTTTGTGTCCAGTGCATAGTAGGGAGACCCTTTTCAAAAGATTGACGTGGGAACGAGTTGGTCATGTGGGTTATTTCGCACCTTTATAGAATGTAACAGGTTCGTACAATATGTACACAGTATACTGTAAAAACAGTGTTTAGGGATTAAACAATAGTGTTTAGGATTTAAGGACAAGGGCTCCAGGTGGCCCAAAAATAAACTGACAAAGAATTTCCTTGTAACTTGGAATATTTGTTCTTTACATAATGTGTCATTGAAATATGATATAAAAAGTTGGGGTAGCTACGCTACTTTCTTCAGTACTGGCCATCATTTGTAGGACCCTTTAACATTGAGTTCAATGGGCCAATATCTAGCCAATTGGTATTTTGGAGGGATTTTTGTGAATATCTCGAAAACTATACAAACAATTTCTCTAAAAAATTATGTCAATTGATGTATACTCATCAAGACAAAATTGTAAAAACATATGGTTAAAACACTACTTGTTGCACAAGGTAAGTGTGAATGTAAGGTGGGTGGGCATGTACTGCATAAGCCTATGGACTACATCCAGAGGTGGGTAGAGGGGGCGTTCATAGTAATTACAAAATTTTCATCAAACCTAGTAAAAATGTTCACTTATATCATTAAACTTAATTTTTGAACTAATAATGATAGAAACCTGCTTCAAAAAATGGTAGATACCCCTCAATGAACTAAATGCTGTAGTTCACAAAACAGCCACTAGGCGCCTGCCGCTCTCGTCCTTAAACACTTGGTTAAACATATTCTTGTCCCACTTTTCTCAATACCTATTTTGGGCTGAATGTGTTCAATTTTAAACGCATTTAACTATGAAGTATTTAACCAAGAGTTCAAATGCTAAACACTTAAACACTTCAGTGTCTAGTGTTAAACATCCTTTTGCAGTGCACTGCAGATTAATTTATTTGGGAGTTTTCTAAGCCCGTGTGCATACATTCTCTACCGTTATCGTAAAAATTCCATCTCTAACAAGAATCATTTGAAGAGTAGGGGGAGGGGGGTGGTTCTACCCCAGGGGAAAATGACTAAGATATAAACCAACTTTAAGTGAGACCTTTATGCCTAGTGTTGTGTGTATAATTATATGCATACCTGTATGTAAATCTCTCTCCGGGTAGAATGTCACATTGTGATACCCCGCTCACACCATCCATCCAGGGGGTATTGTGTTGTTGGAGGCCATGGAAGTGTAGTGTTGTCCCCATGTCAGTCAGCTTGTTCCACAACCGGACCACCACCTGAAATAAAACACCAATATATAGAGCATTGATTGCATTTCAGAGTCCCAACAATTTACAGCTCTGGAGTAGAGATGCACATTTTCAAAACCCGGCAAACACATTGATAGAGTGAGTGTGTATTTAAACCATTTAGTATTGCATACACATGAATAACTTATTTTGCTCTTATGATGCAGAAATGTATCTTGATTTTAATTTTTGTAGCTTTATCAAACATATCTTTTGCTATACACATGCCCTATATAATACGGCCATGCATGACGGATCAAGTAAATATCCTATCTATGGATTGTCTTGCAAATGATGATAATGATCTAAGTGCTAAACAATATCTTCTGGCCCATAGAGGACAAAATAATTATCACATGTGACCAGGCAAGCAAAAACACCCCTCTGCAGGGAAATCTGTTATCAAAGTTCATCTCAAGATCTTTAAAATGAGACATCATGGGCTTAAATATTCCCAGTAGTTATGTCAGAAACCCTCTTTGAACATAGGTCGTTATTCATATTTGAAATCGAGGATTAAGCTCTAAAAACATTTTTACCCTATATATAAAAAAGGGTTGGTTCGTCACTGGTGCCAACCCCATTAAAATAAGCTTGAGGGCTTGCCATGAACAGATAGATAAAAACAGGCTACCTCAAGATATGTACTTTTTCAAAAGTTAACTTGATTTTTCTCCTCAAATCTGGTTAAAGTAATATTTTAAAGGTTTTATATGTACTTTTAAACCTTCCTGTTCTTATTTTCACGAGATTAAAGGTCCATTTACCTTGATTCAATATTGAACTATTTTATAGCCTTAAATCAGCAGAAAAATCGGCACTGGTTGCCATTTTGGATCCTCGATTAAAACAAAACAGGGCCTAGATTTACAAAGCTTTGTCTTCAGGGGATTTCCAAATTGTACCTTCCGAGACCTTCAATTTGATGGGTCATAAGTTAAAATCTGATAAGTAGTTCCAGAGGAATGCACAAACCCCCCTTCCAAGGGGATCTGCTTGGAGAGTGCTAGATTTGTTTGATGTTGCTATGCTATGCACTGTTGCTAAGTAACGCGCTTCTAATGCGAAACAGAAGGGGGCAGCAAGTGCCCTGGGAGGTAGGGGGGGGGGGTTGGGTTAGTAGGGCCTATCCTTTAGAATTTGATGTACCATGTCATACTGTGCACCCCCCCCCTAGTGCCGAAGGCACTAGTTAACCATAATTATTAGTGGGGCTCCTTATGTAGCTGAAAAAAAGTTCTGTTGGGGTTTTGTGGAGAAATTGGAAACTATACATTTTTGGAAAGCTTGTAACCCCCAAATCCAAAAACCACTGATGCCATCTTTTGCAACAGTTTTTGGCTGCCATGGCAACCAATCTCCCTAGCAACCCATAAAATGATCAAAACCACCCTAAATCCACAAGAAATGATCATGAAATGAAATATCTGATAACCTCTACCCCCTCATACCTAATGATTCTAATTTTTATTGGCCTTCTTTTAGAAGTCTTTTTTTTTAGCAACAGCTGATTGTATATGTATTTTCCCTAGCAACCAAGGTATTACTGCAGTGTTCATCATTTCTGGCCATGGAAACTATAATTAATTGCCCTTTTAAATTTCATTAGAACCACCACACCTATCCTAAGAAATGACAAGGGCCTAGAAATGGTGATTTACTTATAGGTGACCATAGCAACAAGAGTAACAGTCAGTATACACAATGCATATATTCTGGGACTAGATAGCCAAGGTGCAATAACTTGCATCAAGGAAAAATCCCTCTCAGCAAGGGTACTTTTTAGCCAAAATCCCTCTCAGCAAGGGTCATTTTTAGCCAAAATCCTTCTCAGCAAGGGTCACTTTTCTCAGATATCAAACATGCGCATAAAAAATAAGTGCCAATTTCCAGACTTTTTTTCTTTATCAAAATTGTTGCCATATATGTCTAAAACACAATAAATCAGCATTTTTCATAATTCATGGGGCGAGCCCTTTTCATGGCAAACTGTGGGCCCTTTCATGGCAAACTTTGGGCCGTTTTCAGGACAAACTGTGTGCCTTTTTCACAGCAAACTGTGGACCCTTCTCACTGCAAACTGTTGTTGATGGTGCCATCAACACTTAGTGACATTGCATAGAGACACGACGTCGCTTAGTGACATGACATTGCCTAGTGAAATGACGTTGCTTAGTGATGTGGTCCCGACAGCCTTGACCTTTGCCTTAGATACAGCATCACCACAGGATCGCCGATTGAGAAGTTTCCATTGATTTATCTTAACTATTTGAAGGTCTTTCAACATTATACATAACATGGGTCAGTACATGGGTAGTTATTCTATATTTCAGACACATTTATTCACGATCCTTCACTACATACTTTTTTCTAAGGCCAAATCATTGGTAATAATGATGGCAGCGTTTTGTATAGATTTTGATCTAGAAGGAATTTCCATTTCTGTTTTCAGTTTTGGGTGAATCTCCCCTAAAAATTGGCATAAAAATCTACAAATTCTGATTATTGGCATGGCTGCCATGGCAACCAAGAAACAGGCATATAGGTTGATTTTTCATGACAAATGTTCATTTTACCATCCAAATACATGCCATTTCTACTGAAAATGGTGCATTATAAATGAGCCCATTGAATTCTACATAAAAAATTAGCTTTAAAACATATTTTTATAGTGATTTAAGAGTAATTTTGCCACTCCAATGCCCCCTGGTGGCCAAATGGGGGATTAAAAATCCCCCGCGGAGGGGTGTTTTTCCTTGATGGATCACACATGTTGGTCAACGTGCCCAGCCTAGAATAGGGACAGATATCATTGCATGTTAACCTTTTTGTGCCCAGAATTATTTGAAGATTTTACACTATCTCACAACTGTATGACTTAGTTGATAAGATTATGTGTTAATTTAATCTTCTCTTTTGATATGGGCTCTGCATTACATTTCGTGAATACTAATAACTCAGTGAAGACTTTCAGCTAAGGACATGTCATTTATTGGTCAGGTCTGGTAACCATAGTTATCAAAACATTCCATTTGTTGTCATTGGTAGTATTTGGCCTCTCTTGTGTTACATATAGCCCCCCCCCTCCATAATCCGTGCAATTCTGAGACTTCACAACACTTTCAAAGCTGGTTTTGCCTATATGTGACCCATCCTAACAAAGTGGTACTGAAGTCGCACATTTAGAAGCCAAGATAAGGCACTTTCAAGTGGTATAGTGTCAAATGTTTTTAAATTGATATTTTAGCATTTTTCCAACATATGGGTAGATATCATTCAGAATCCTTGCTCACTAAACTGAATTTAAGCCCCATATGTCAAAAAGACATAGATCTAGTTTTCATGGTTATTTAGAAACACATATAAATTATATAGGATTCATAAATTATTATATGATTAATATGTCAGTTATTTCAGTTTAATCAATTTTTAATCGGTCTGACTAAAATTACCAGCAGATCTGCAGAAGACCACCTGGTTCAAATATGCAAGTGTTATATACCAAATGAAAGCTCTTGATGAGCTGTAAATGAATATCCCAATAACTAAACATTTTGTATGTGCGACTTCCGAACCATTTTGTAAGGATGGGTCACATATGTGTACTACCACTCAGGAAACATAATGTGTTAGTAACAATGCATGGATTATCTCTATGGCTATGAACATTTCTTTTAAAATCTAATAGCCGTATGGGACATTGGATGTATATGATCCAGCATAATATTGGTGTCATGTCAGGTCTTAGCCCTTGGATGGTGGCCCTCTAATGAATCACATAATACGACAGCTAATTTTCAGGTATTGACTCACTGTGTTTTATATGATGGAGATAAAGCATAATGGATGATTGAATTGTGACTGGGAGGTTATGGCCATTCTATAGAGGGCCTAACTTTGCAGATGGGACCAGTAGAAGTATCTGAATGATTATTTCCTTAAATATACATGTATTTAAGCCCAAAACCGTGCTTTAAAGCGCGCTTGGACACTTAGGGGTTAAATGTATACATGTATACTATTACGAGTGTTTTTAACTGTCGACCACCACCACTGCCCTCGATGTTAAACAACCAGAAAGGGAGACATTATGAAGAGCAGGATGCAACTTGCTATGTTGGTCTATGTCATAGGTGCATGCAGCGTCGCCCGCATGCAGACGCATATATTCACGTTTTTATGCATTCCCTTAGGGCATACTGCTGCCCTCCTTCAACCAACAATCGGCCAGCACTATTATATGCCCTTAGGGCATTGCGAATATGTCCTTGGGGCATCTTCCTTGCTTATGTTAAAGCTGCAAAGGTCTGCACACTTTGATTGTACAAATGCATGTCCTAGGGGCAACACCTGGGTTGTCTATGCCCTCAGAGCATGTGTGATCGCTTGCTTTTTCAAACTATGACCAAATCATGCCCTTAGGGCATGCTGGCCCTAAGGGAATATTCCTTACCTACACTCCTTGCCAATGTATGCCCTCGGGAAATGTTCCATACAGTACTTGTAGAATTTGGTAAGCCAACATTTAGACTTGCTTCTAATACATTCAATTAAACTATGCCCTCAGGGCATCGTTAGTAGGTAAATGACACATGCCTCCAGGGCATAGGCCCATCCCTTACCTCTAGAGACAATTGTCCAATATGCATGCCCTCAGGGCATTACCAATAGTGTCAGCGCCCTTAGGGCATCACATTTCTTCTATAAACAATAACCTCAGACTAGGTTTGTTGTAGGTCCATGCCCCCAGGGAATTTAATATTAGTGATGCCAATGCCAGAGGGTTATCCTCCATGTCTACTTATTGCCGTTCATTCTTAGGAATGAACGGCTATAGGAGGGGACCCATTCTTAAATACAAGCTCTCATAGTGGTGCTTCCTCGCTCTCCATGTATAATCCTGTCATAGGTACAGTATTGAGTATGCCTATACCTGGATTAAAATCTGCAAATCAGTCAAGCATAGAAGTGGTGGCAGTGGTGGTGTTGGTGGACCTGTTATTGTAGACCCTGGGGACAGAGTGGTGGTAGCCCTGGACACCTCAGGCAGAGCCATGGTATATAGTATATATACCCCCCCCCCACCCACCTCTGAATAGTGGTGGTGGCTGTGCTCCTGTGGTGGCCCCATACCTGCCTGCCACCACCTCCCCCAGCACCATGTGGTTCTCTTCTGCTGGTGGTGCATTTCTCAGCACCACTGACTATTAACCCACTAAATGCCACCTACATGTATATTTATGTATACATGTACACATAAGTATGATGCACTTTTTTAGGAGTTTTAAGTGGCGTGGCATTGGCCGACACACAAGGAAAACAAAAGAATTAGGTAGTGGAGGTGTCCCAATGGTCACTAACATCCATCTGATAACTTTTGAAGATCAAAATTGACCATATATGCCTGGATCCCTGTGATTCCTGAAACCAAGATGGCCGACACACAAGGAAAACAAAAGAATTAGGTAGTTGAGGTGTCCCAATGGTCACTAACATCCATCTGATAACTTTTGAAGATTAAAATTGACAATATATGAGCTGGATCCCTGTGTTTCCTAAAACAAAGATGGCCGACACACATGGAAAACAATAAAATAGGCTAGTTGAGGTCTCCCAATGGTCACTAACATCCATCTGATAATTTTTGAAAATCAAAGTTGACCATATATGGCCTGGATCCCTGTGTTTTCTAAAACAAAGATGGCCGACACATATTGAAAAAAATAGAATTAGGTAGTTGAGGTCTTTCAATGGTCACTAACATCCATCTCATAACTTTTGAAGATCAAAATTGACCATATATGAGCTGGATCCCTGTGATTCCTGAAACCAAGATGGCCGACACATATGGAAAACAATAGAATTAGGTAGTTGAGGTCTTTCAATGGTCACTAATATCCATCTGATAACATTTGAAGATCAAAATTAGGATGTTAGTGACCATGGGTGTTAGTGACTATTGGGAGACCTCAACTAGCCTATTTTATTGTTTTCCATGTGTGTCGGCCATCTTTGTTTTAGGAAACACAGGGATCCAGGCGATATATGGTCAATTTCGATCTTCAAAAGTTATCAGATGGATATTAGTGACCATTGGGGGACCTCAACTACCTAATTCTTTTTTTTTTTTTTCAATATGTGTCGGCCATCTTGGTTTCAGGAATCACAGGGATCCAGCTCATATATGGTCAATTTTGATCTTCAAAAGTTATGAGATGGATGTGACCATGGGTGTTAGTGACTATTGGGAGACCTCAACTAGCCTATTTTATTGTTTTCCATGTGTGTCGGCCATCTTTGTTTTAGGAAACACAGGGATCCAGGCGATATATGGTCAATTTCGATCTTCAAAAGTTATCAGATGGATATTAGTGACCATTGGGGGACCTCAACTACCTAATTCTTTTTTTTTTTTTTCAATATGTGTCGGCCATCTTGGTTTCAGGAATCACAGGGATCCAGCTCATATATGGTCAATTTTGATCTTCAAAAGTTATGAGATGGATGTTAGTGACCATTGAAAGACCTCAACTACCTAATTCTATTTTTTTCAATATGTGTCGGCCATCTTTGTTTTAGAAAACACAGGGATCCAGGCCATATATGGTCAACTTTGATTTTCAAAAATTATCAGATGGATGTTAGTGACCATTGGGAGACCTCAACTAGCCTATTTTATTGTTTTCCATGTGTGTCGGCCATCTTTGTTTTAGGAAACACAGGGATCCAGCTCATATATTGTCAATTTTAATCTTCAAAAGTTATCAGATGGATGTTAGTGACCATTGGGACACCTCAACTACCTAATTCTTTTGTTTTCCTTGTGTGTCGGCCATCTTGGTTTCAGGAATCACAGGGATCCAGGCATATATGGTCAATTTTGATCTTCAAAAGTTATCAGATGGATGTTAGTGACCATTGGGACACCTCCACTACCTAATTCTTTTGTTTTCCTTGTGTGTCGGCCATCTTGGTTTAAGGAATCACAGGGATCCAGGCCATATATGGTCAATTTTGATCTTCAAAAGTTATCAGATGGATGTTAGTGACCATTGTGACACCACCACCACCAATACCACCACCACACTACTCCCAACCCTCACACACATTCCTTATTTGCATATTTTAATCCAGGCATAGGTTTACTCCATACTATAGCAATGGGGCAGGATTTTACATGGAGAGCGAGGAAGCACCACAATCAGAGCATATATTTAAGTATAGGTCCATTCCAAAGGCCATAGAATTCATATATAATGATCTTTTTTCCTTGGATCATCATAGGAATATGCACGGCATTACAGCATTGCTGTGTTTACTTTCCTGAAAGTATGTTATAGTTTAATAAATTGCAAAACACACAACATATGAAGGGCTTTTAGATTCCGTATTAAAATAATATTTGTTCTGAAAATTTTGATCTACTATCATATTAAAAATGTTGTAAATCAATTCTATACTTCTTAGAACGTGATATGAATATGCACGGCATTACAGCTTTGCTGTGTTTACTTTGCCGAAAATATGGGATAAATTTCTAATCCGGGAAACGCACTGCAATTTAACTGCTTTTAGAATTGATATTAAACTCAGAATTGATCGTCAAATTTAAATATGAAACCCTAATAGCTTGATCATAGATGACAGATCCTAAATTGAATCCTCACAATTGCATCCTTAACACGGGCCTCTTGATCATAGATCTTAGATTCTAAATTTTCAATTGAATCCTTAACATAATCTCCTAACCATGGACCCCTTGTTATCTTTCCTATCCCCTCAGGATGTGTGTGGTGCACATATGCGCAGGCACTGACACATTCCTCTGTGAAATTGTGTAATGTCGTTCTCGCCATGAATATGACCTTAGCTGTTGAAATGGCGTTAAACATCTATTACTCACTCCTTCCCACGCGCAGTGTGGGAAAGTGCCTCTGGCCGCAGAAATGTGTGCCGCTCCCATGTGGCGCGGTAGTATGTCCTTAGGGCATACACCAACGTAGCAAGTTGTATCCTGCTTATCAAGAGGGCTACCAACACTGCTATTACTGTGGTACACCATCCAAAACCATTTGATCAAACTGATTTACTGAAGTATGTGTTGTATGTGAAAAAAAAAATGATTTATGGTGCCACTTGAAGGGGACTGGTTTATAAGTGGTCTCCCTCGATTTCAGTGATAATAGGGGGCTTAATCTAGACATAGTAGTTTATGTCCCATGTTCGTTTAGGGAGTGGTGATTTTTTAACAACAAGGGGGGTTGGTGAAATCCCGTGCGTATGTGGCGGAAATTTTTTACGTTCCCCCCTCTGAGGGGTCTGAAATCCCCCCCCCCCCTTCTTTAGTAGCGCACAGGCTTTTTTTGCTCAAAAGGGGCGACATTTTCCCCCTCCCAAACCCACCACCCGCCCCCCTTGTTGTTAAAAAATGATCACTCCCTTTTAATAGGTCTCATATCTAAAAAGAGTAATTTGTTTGTTCACCACTGTATCTAGTATAATCTTAACCACATACATATGGCGGTAAAAAAATACATCTACACATCCACCTTCAAGACTGGCCTGTAGGGCGGCAGTTTTGATCTACCATTAACCATTACTATCCCGCCCATTTATTCACTTACCTGTTGTCCCTCATACACAATGATGGGAGGTCCTGGTAGTGTCCCATTAAAGAGCAGCACCTTCTTGTATGCACCATCACCAAGCGGGACCTTGGACAGATCTGCAACCATCAACCATGGAACATTGGAGTATCAATTCATTTATATCAAAATTCAGCCCCTCTTTTTATTAGAGTTGATCTGAATTTCGGCCTCTAGGTTTTTTTTTCTCTTATACTTCACCTGGCAACGCATTCCATTGTTCATTGTAGTTTTATTTCCATGTTTTACAGTTGTAGGGCCAGCAGGAGGTCTTATACATTGTACATTAGGTCAGATCTGGCAGGAGGTTTTGTAAATTGGGTCAAGTCTTGGAGTAGGTTTTGTGAATTAGTCCAAGTGTAGCAGGAGGTTTTATGAATTAGGTCATTTTTGAAGGGCAGATGAAATTCTTGAGAAAATGCTGGCCCATATGGGATTTGTACCCATGCACCCGACAGTGCTAGGATCTAGAGTCTCGTGTGCTAACCATTACACCATGAGACCTCAGCTGATAACAGGAAGGTTTAGCAAGCATGACGTACGTCACCCGTTCCTCTTTTAACACAGACATATCAATGCTGTAGGTATGCCTCGAAACCATGCCTGTGCCTCCCCTTCTTCCAGAAACATTTTTCCTTCCTGTGCCAGCCCCCCCCCCCTCTAGACCACCCATTCTGGATCCGCCCCTGGTGTGATTGCAAGTTGAATACTCTGAATACCTGAAATGATGCCTTACATTGATAAGATCTACCATATGAAGCAAACTGAACTGCCCGTGATGGACACCCCACCTCATGCATGCACAAGATAATGGTCTGAAGCTTTACAAACTTGCTACGGAGATGAACAATAAAGGCACTAAGAGAGAATTTCTAAATAGCATCTAGAAACATCGATGAATGAACTATGACAGCATATCATAATAAAGTAGTGTTATGTGTAGGCATCCTGTGTATGATGAGATCTCTAAGTTGATTTTCATATCAACATGACGACTGAATAGCTAACTGTTATATCTAAGAAAACCTGCATGATAGTGGCGCATTCAGGGGGTGGCCTAGGGGCACGTGCCCCCCGGCCCCCCTAGACCCCCTAAAAATGGGTCTTGGTTAAACTCTCATCTATAGGAAATGTCGGACCGAACCCGGGCTGTATCCCCCCCCCCTCTACCAAATTTTCTTGGGACTGTGCTCCCCCTAAACTAACCCTTATGGATCCGCCCCTGGCATTCATAGTTAATAACCTACATGTCACAAGGAAACTACTGTAATCCCCCCTCATTCACAAGGTATACAATGCGCCACAGGAGGTCATATGACCATCAGCTAGATGTAAAACGAAGCTAATCCCCTAACAATTAAAATGCATTTAGTATCCCGCTAAGCTAACCCCAAAGCATCCATCCTTTGAGACATGCACAACATAACAATGATAATTACAGATGACAGAAGTCTTTCCAAAACCAGATGACAGCACTAGGAATATGTATGTCAATATATTTTATGTCAGAAAGGTTATTTAAACATTAACCACATCAATGTCCGAATGGGGTTATGGCGATTGAAGGGTGCGGCCTACCCTCATCCAGGAGAACACATTTTCCCGTGTAAAAAATGTTCTTTTTCAGCTCCTTTTTGTTTGAACTGCAATTGAATAACATGTGTATATGTGTGCTTTATTCCAGTAAAAGAATTGAGCTACGCAAAATGCAATTGAATTAATCATAATGCTAGCCGCTGTGGCTAATGTAGAAATGAAATAATGTTTTAAAATCTAAATATAATGTCTCTCCGGGTAGAATGTCACATTAATCTGATCGATCAGTGCCTTGCATACCCCATTAAAAACAACCTTGAATTATGTTGATATTCCTATAGTATATCAAAAGTGAAAAGTGATTGTCAAAACTAAACATATGGGGATGACCCCTGATTATATATAAAGAGTAAATTGTATATTTTTTCTTTCTTTTGATTTTGCAAATAGATGATCATCTAGGCATATAGTCATGGTTCATAGCAACGAAAGCTAGACAAAATAAGTAAGCCCATTTCACTGAAATTGGGCTACATCTTCGTTTACCTCAAGTCAGGGACCCGAATCTAAACACTTATAAAATTCAAATGTTCTAAACACTTTTTGAAATGTGTTTAGAAATGAAACACGTTTCTAAACACTTTTTGGGAAAGTGTTTGGTGTGTAAACACATATAAATGTGTTTAGGTCAAATGTGTTTAGAATGTAAACACTTATGCAATGTGTTTAGAAAAGTGGGACAAATAAGTGTTTACAACCTAAACACCATTTTTACAGTGATATATATATAGAGGAAATGTGGTGCCGAATCCTGGCTGCCCCACCCCCCGAACACATTTTCCTTACTGTGCCCCCCCCATTCAAAACCACCCCTTCTGGATCCGCCTCTGCGATTTCCCTGCGCCTATCAACGTACAGCGTACATACTTAAGTTCACATGATAAATGTGTTGTCTTTTTACATGTTAGGCCCCCATGAACAATAAGACTAAAAGCTCCAATGGCAAAGAATGGTGGTGCAGTATGGAAATTTGATACGAGATGTCACCTTGTGCTTGGCTTTGACCACGGTCTGTTAAACACTCCAAATAATTTGATTGCTGTATGTTTACCCCTTTTGACCTTTTGTAGGAAAACGAGGTTATGGTCATGGGTCTTTAAAGTCCACTGAGTCAATTATCAGCATGACTCCTCACACAAGGCAAGTCTTCATAAAATTCGACAGTTACACCAACACACCCTTAACTTGGGTGGATTTACCACACAAAAGAATCGAGTTTAATGAGCAATTCATCTGTACTAAGTTAAAAAAAAATATCCCCCATATGTTATAATCATCAGGTGTAGCGCTTTCCTAGCGATCATTTTGATAATTGATAAGCTCAAAAACACATTTAAAAACACAATGATTGTGCTGCCTGGTCATACTTTTGTAAATATTCAACAGAATTGGTAATCAAATTCAGATTATAATGTTTTATTCAAAGCCTCATCGACCGTGATAGGATCTGCGAAAAGGGCTCTTAGTGCAGGGTGTATTAAGGTCCCTATTCCCAGTATATTGATTTAATATTGATTTATTTCCATCACCATTCCTGATTCGACGGGTACCACGGCTTACAGATTGACAAATTCACTATACCACAACTATTTGGGTATGGTTATATCTGATGTCGCCCTGGCATAACCCATGTACCCTCATTCAACTATTTTCATCAAATCAAGATCAATTTGCGAAACAATATGGTAACCAAAAGAGGTAAAAGAACTTGTTCGGATTTACTAATGAAGAGTACTACAGTAGCGTATGACTTGATTTCAACTGTGTGATTTAAGAAATCGAGTGGTAATACAATGTAGTCAGTTTGACATTCTGAAAATTCCTAAACTTTCATCATATCCTTTATTGTATATCAATGCAACCAATATCTGAACATCATAATTACTTTTTAGGTCAGATTATTGATATAGATAGGCAAAATATCAACATACCTATGTCATCTCGTGGTGTTTTTTGTCCACAGCTGTTGAGGACTTGGTGCACCCGTCCTTCACTATCAATGTCCAGCAGTGCCTGGCTCCCATCTGGTTGTTTCAGACTCATTGTAGAAGTTTCAGCCAACTCCAGGTAAAATTCACATACCTTGGCCTCCTCCGGGCAGGCAGGGCGCACCTGGTTCCCCATTGCCACTTTAGAAAGCAGGCACAGGAGGAAAAGTCTTGAATATCCCATCGTGGTTGGTGATGATTAAGTATTTTGTTCTTCAATAAGATACAGAAACCTGTACCCCTGCAGTAAAGTTAAAGTCTGAGCTTAGCGATGTACTTTCAGCATGCACCTGACTGCTACGCTAGACGTCTGAATAGTAAAGTCTATTCCTGGAGGTCTATTTAAGGAAACCCCAGATCGTGTCCATTTAAAGTCCTCCAGGTTTAACCTGCAGGTGTTGGAGGTTACACAACTGGGGTAAATCCAAAGAAACAACTTGTGCCATTTATGAGCGCTAAGTCCATTGTTTCCCTGTCCAGTGGCACAGAACAGGCTTATAACCTACCAGCATCTGTGGGTACATGAGAAAGCCAGGCCCAAGACAGTAGGCGTTAAAGCAATGTGAATGTAATTGTTGCGCAGAACCATGTAAAAGTGCATTCTGTAAAATATATAGCCCTTATACAAACATTGATGTAATGTTATAGAGCACAGGCTGAGAGGTCTTACCTAATGCATTTTACAGTCGTTGACGTGCCATTATTTGAAAATCAAGAGGGTGTTTTATTTTCTTGACTAGTAAATCACGCAGAATTGGCGAATTTGCAGAGGAGTAAAAGCATAACATACGCAAAAGCATTTAGTTTGCAGCCTCCACATAAGAAACATCGCCACGTTTTTTTTACCAAGTTTTCTCCTTATGATAGTCCATATTTTCTTTCCCCATGATGATATCATTAACACACAAAGCATCACGTATTAAGTACAGACCACTTTCATGCTTTAGCCAATTTTATTGGGTAAAAGTGGCATGGTTATAAGACGCCCTGCGAGAACCGACGGGGACTAACCTATAGTTGTTGACCCTCGACCGTCTGCACTTTTGGCACTTGTCTGCCCTGAACCTAATCCCCTATTCTGTGGTAAAAGTACCATATATGGCACACCTTAATGCCCTACAATACCGAGTAGAGGCCAACCCAAAAGAGGATGATGTTTTGAGGTGCCGCATCTTTGATTATTATTGAACTCAAGTTATTATTATTGATATAGAATCCTTGTAGAATCCATTGTTTGATAACGTATATCAGAGGGTTGTAATGCGTACATGTCTGTTATGCTAACCGACTTTATAAAAACTAGTAAGTTTTATTAATATTTGATTATGATACCAACTACGTTGTGAACCATTTACTCTGACACCATCGTGTGTATATATTCAAATACTGGTAGTGAATGTCATACCCAACAATTGCAATGAAAAATGTCCCATTGGAATGAGCACACCGTATAAACCAATATCAAATATAAATATCGATATCAAAGTGCAACCACTTTTAGTCCCCGCCTATACGATGTCCCGGGAACTAGGATAATCCTATAAGGCGCACGGGGGGTTAGTTTTATGTATACTCCACGCAAAATAATCGGGGCACTACGGTGAAATCTTTAAAGAAGCAAATGTATTTATAAGCACTAGTATGTTGAATACGATTACCTGGGGAGAAATCAAATCCTGCTCTTGGTGATCGTAGTTGTGGACTTGACTCCAGCCAGGTAGGTGGGGTTGTGAATAATGAAGTGATGGGGCACCTCATACCTCACGAGACCCCTTCACCCCCTCCCACCGCTCTTATTCCCCCGTCCCCATTTTCACCCCTCTACTCGTGACTCCCCTCACCCCCCCCCCCCCGCGGCCATTAAACCAGCCGTGAACTCTGTAGGGGAGTGGCCATTTTCTACAAAAGGAGGGGGTGCACTTTTGGGAAGGTGACAAAGTATTCGGAGCCCATATCGAAATTAGGGAGATCACAAAAGGATCCTGTACATACTTTCTTTTCGGGAAATGCCCGTATGTATGCAGGAAAACATCAAAAGCACGAATGGAGACAGAAATATCAAATATGTCGAGGTAAAAAAAAATACCTCAGGGGCGGGGGGTTACTTTTTAGGATTTTAGTTTCAGGATTCGAAACGAGATCTTGCACTAAATAATTGCCGTTCATTCTTAGGAATGAACGGCTATAGGAGGGGACCCATTCTTAAATACAAGCTCTCATAGTGGTGCTTCCTCGCTCTCCATGTATAATCCTGTCATAGGTACAGTATTGAGTATGCCTATACCTGGATTAAAATCTGCAAATCAGTCAAGCATAGAAGTGGTGGCAGTGGTGGTGTTGGTGGACCTGTTATTGTAGACCCTGGGGACAGAGTGGTGGTAGCCCTGGACACCTCAGGCAGAGCCATGGTATATAGCATATATAGCCCCCCCACCCACCTCTGAATAGTGGTGGTGGCTGTGCTCCTGTGGTGGCCCCATACCTGCCTGGCACCACCTCCCCTAGCACCATGTGGTTCTCTTCTGCTGGTGATGCATTTCTCAGCACCACTGACTATTAACCCACTAAAGGCCACCTACATGTATATTTATGTATACATGTACACATAAGTATGATGCACTTTTTTAGGAGTTTTAAGTGGCGTGGCATTGGATTATTTGGAGTCTTGGGACCGTTTCCCATGTGTGTCGGCCATCTTGGTTTGCGGGCCATATATGGTCAATTTTGATCTTAAAAAGTTATCAGATGGATATTAATGACCATTGAAAGACCTCAACTACCTAATTCTATTGTTTTCCATATGTGTCGGCCATCTTTGTTTTAGGATACACAGGGATCCAGGCCATACATGGTCAATTTTGATCTTCAAAAATTATCAGATGGGTGTTAGTGACTATTGGGAGACCTCAACTAGCCTATTTTATTGTTTTCCATGTGTGTCGGCCATCTTTGTTTTAGGAAACACAGGGATCCAGCTCATATATTGTCAATTTTAATCTTCAAAAGTTATCAGATGGATGTTAGTGACCATTTGGACACCTCAACTAGCTAATTTTATTGTTCTCCATATATGTCGGCCATCTTTGTTTTAGGAAACACAGGGGTCCAGGCCATATATGGTCAACTTCGATCTTCAAAAGTTATCAGATGGATGTTAGTGACCATTGGGGGACCTCAACTACCCAATTTTGTTGTTTTCAATGTGTGTCGGCCATCTTTGATTTAGGAAACACAGGGATCCAGCTCATATATGGTCAATTTTGATCTTCAAAAGTTATGAGATGGATGTTAGTGACCATTGAAAGACCTCAACTACCTAATTCTATTTTTTTCAATATGTGTCGGCCATCTTTGTTTTAGAAAACACAGGGATCCAGGCCATATATGGTCAATTTTGATCTTCAAAAGTTATCAGATGGATGTTAGTGACCATTGTGACACCACCACCACCAATACCACCACCACACTACTCCCAACCCTCACACACATTCCTTATTTGCATATTTTAATCCAGGCATAGGTTTACTCCATACTATAGCACAGGGATCCAGGTCATATGTGGTCAATTTTGATCTTCAAAAGTTATCAGATAGATGTTAGTGACCATTGGGACACCTCAACTACCTAATTCTTTTGTTTTCCTTGTGTGTCGGCCATCTTGGTTTCAGGGATCCAGGCCATATATGGTCAATTTTGATCTTCAAAAGTTATCAGATGGATGTTAGTGACCATTGGGACACCTCAACTACCTAATTCTTTTGTTTTCCTTGTGTGTCGGCCATCTTGGTTTAAGGAATCACAGGGATCCAGGCCATATATGGTCAATTTTGATCTTCAAAAGTTATCAGATGGATGTTAGTGACCATTGTGACACTACCACCACCAATACCACCACCACACTACTCCCAACCCTCACACACATTCCTTATTTGCATATTTTAATCCAGGCATAGGTTTACTCCATACTATAGCAATGGGGCAGGATTTTACATGGAGAGCGAGGAAGCACCACAGTCAGAGCATATATTTAAGTATAGGTCCATTCCAAAGGCCATAGAGTTAATATATAATGATCTTTTTTCCTTGGATCATCATAGGAATATGCACGGCATTACAGCATTGCTGTGTTTACTTTCATGAAAGTATGTTATAGATTAATAAATTGCAAAACACACAACATATGAAGGGCTTTTAGATTCTGTATTAAAATAATATTTGTTCTGAAAATTTTGATCTACTATCATATTAAAAATGTTGTAAATCAATTCTATACTTCTTAGAACATGATATGAATATGCACGGCATTACAGCTTTGCTGTGTTTACTTTGCCGAAAATATGGGATAAATTTCTAATCCGGGAAACGCACTGCAATTTAACTGCTTTTAGAATTGATATTAAACTCAGAATTGATCGTCAAATTTAAATATGAAACCCTAATATCTTGATCATAGATGACAGATCCTAAATTGAATCCTCTCAATTGCATCCTTAACACGGGCCTCTTGATCATAGATCTTAGATTCTAAATTTTCAATTGAATCCTTAACATAATCTCCTAACCATGGACCCCTTGTATCAAATTCCTGATAACTCAATTTGCGAGAAACGCCTTGCAAACATTGGTCGATATGCATTAATTAATTAGTGCAAAATGGGTCCTACACGCATTGTGTTACACAATAAACTGATATTTATCAGCAAGTATATGTATTGATTACTCAAAAGCACATGGGATCTGTCCATCTTAAAAGGAGGAACTTTCAATGCGTGTTTTCTGTTAGGAGCCCCTAATTTGCAAAACATCCATACACATATCGCTTGTTTAAAAGGTTACAGAGTTTTACATGGCAACCAGAACATGTCGTGGTCTGATTATTTTAGATCTGTTTTGATCATCTTGTGAACGAAGGGGACACAAAGTTATTTTGTTGACATTTTTCTTAATCAATCCTTCGAGGACAGATGTCAAAACTCTCTAGATAGACAGGCCCTGTCTACAATAAAAAAAAAAAGTGTTATACATGTATGTATATACCTGGGACAAGTACTCAATTCCGTCGGACACAAAGGAGAGACATGTTTTGTTTCATGCTGTAGTTGTTGTTTCCATGAAAGCAACTTTTAAAACTTACTTTGTGCATGAATAGGCCTATAGGAACGTGGCATTGAAATCAAATCCTCTTGACTTCTTCGGTGGGAAACCCCCCTACGCCTTCACCCCACCCCCTACCCTGCGACGAAACCTATGGAGGGGGGGGGAAGATGAGTTATCCACTGGTTTTAGATACCCAAATCGGCTGTCACGTGTACGACCCAGACTTACTAGCCCCACCTTAAAACCCAGACAACAATATATAGCGGGCAATGCAGTAGACCATGGCCCCACTACCCCCCCCCCCTTTTCTCTTCCAAAGGAAAACAGTGAATTCTTTTGCATTTTTTCCCCACTTTTTTGGTATTAAACTATGGAAATTCAAATGGCTCTATAAACCTTGATAATTGGAGTAAAAACTAAAGAGAGAAAAAAAATCAATTCATCAGATTTCAGAAATATACATAAAGTGCTGTTACGGTGCTGTTTAAAGCAAAACAAGCCAAAAAAAAAGGTTTTCATTCCGGCCATTATGCCCCGGTAACCACGGAGACGCCTTCATATGGAAACAGTTTATAAAGATATCATAAACAGTCATAATGGTGTATGATGTGCATGGGCATGATCATTTTCTGCATGAAGCATTTCTTCTAACTCCTACAGGTTTAAGACTAGTGTTCAGGTCAACCCACCTTATTCTATCTGCCCTCTTAAAAATAGCAGTTTCCCAAATTTTGGAGCTTCAAAACACTCCCATTGACTTGGGCCTAAATATTTCCCTTCAGCTACAGCGTGTACTAGCCCAAAGCAGACAATTGAATGTTTGGTTTATTTTCATTCATTCACAGATTCACATTTGGGACAGGTGCGGCATTGTGGTCTAGTTATAACTTCCTGCTAACCATACACCTATCCCAAGTGCCCTCCACTCATCCCTGTAGTCTACGTGCATTTGTACTTTCGGTATTAGACCAAAAGCACAGGGACTTGTTTACGGCAAACTGAAACTCTGTTCACTTTTGTGTGTGGGGGGGAGGAGGTCTTGCACAGGCAATTTTATTCTTAGTTCAGGAGCGGAGGAAAAGGGGGAGGGGCTGGGCCCCCCCCAATCACAAAGGAGGGGGCCTGAATGTGTCTGCCCCCTCCAAAGAAAAATAAAAATACCAAGCCCCAACAATAAATTAGATCAATATGTAAGGGCAGAGGGAAAATGGGGCTCTAATTAAGCCTCAAATCAGATCTAAAAGTCAACAACAAAATCTTCAATACACAATGTACAAATCCTAAATAGGTCTGTAGGCGTCAACATGCTTAAGCCGTCAGTTCAAGGCGGTTGCGGTTGATATTTCGTCACCTCAATGCAACAGGGTTGTATCTGCATATTCAAGTTTTGTAGGAGAGGCAAAGGAAGTGCTTCAATAACCAAGTGGATACAACCTTATTGTTCTGGGGCCTGAATAAGCACATATATCAGAGACAGAGCTTCAGTACTTTCATAGTTAGTAGGTAAGGGTTAAAAGATGTTAAAATAGTAGAAAGCACAATTTTGCCAAAAAAATTTCATCGTACATATATGATAAATTTATTTCGAGTTTGGTCCCAGGATGCCTTGTGAGATCAATTCAGTCTTCCTGTTTTAATGTTTATCTTCCTGTTTAGGTAGTAGATGTCCTTTATTATCTCTGAGATGCTTATTAAACTGCTGTCTCGAGACAGCAGTTTTATTATATTTGTATTGTAGTAAACACAAAGGACCGGACACAGCCAATAAAGTTTTATAACAGTAGAAGGTGTTTGGTTTATTTCTTCTGGGCCTTATCACTAACAAGTCTCATTAATTCTGGTATTGACATCAATTATCCTCGCTTGTATTGAGATGCACCACCCTTACAGGTATCCACCGATCGCAACCACCGAACCCAGAGTCGCCGACCGCACTTCTGCCCCCTGTAAGTCTCTAATCGCATCCTCCCCCCGCCGCCACCGTGTCGCCCCCAGTTGGGACAGACCCTAACTAGCGCTCCCGCGCCGTTGGCTACCACCGGACCGATCGTCCCCACATTTATAACTATAATACATGTGATATAATCACTACACTCTCCCCTTATTATTTTAAACCCCGTTATAGAAGATATGTCCACGAATCCCTTTTATAGTGGACAACAGGTGTCATAACGTTTATACAAGTCATATAGCTGATACATCTTAATCATTAATTATTTTTAACTCGGGACTCCTACAATGGGCCCTCTCTTATTACTATCACATTTATCTTAATCGGAGTGAAATCGGTCTCAAAACCGTCGAACATATAACCCAACATCCGGTTCTAGATGGGCGCTGTTATACGGAGCTGAATGGTGAGTATCCCCTATCCGGTGTCTCCCGGCTGTCTTCCTTATCCCGGCCCTCTGGTCAGTGTCTGCACCGTTGTCATGTAATAGTGCGTCTGTACTAGTGAGGGCCCCACTAGCTCGACCCATCCGTGAGCCCTGCCTCCAACTGGCGTGTAGTCATCCCCCAGGTCAGGCGACGGGGCGAGGCCGGAGGCCCATTTCTGGAGGCGGTCCAGCTCCTCTACTCTCCGCCATGGTATGCGTTCTGGAAGAACTCCATACCAAACGGGTCGGCCACCCAGGGGGTCAATCCCCTCCACGCGCGGGAATCCCGGCTCCCGGGGCCCCTCCGGCATAGCCTCTCCCCACTCGTCCTCCCCCTGTTCCTGACCATAGTGGTCCCTCCGCCTGTCATACTCCTCATAATCTCTCTGCCTGTCATACTCTACATCCTCCCTCTCTCGCCTAGTTGCCTGCTCTTCGTGGCCCCGGTATCCCCCGTCTCTTCTACCCTTTCTCTCTCTCTCCCTGGCCCGTTCCGCCTCTTTCCTTTCTCTTTCCTCTCTCTCTCTCCTTTCCCGTACCTCCGCTTGCTTCTCCTCCCTTTCTCTCTTGTCTCTGTCGTCCCTCTCTTTCTTCTCCTTCGCATTCAATTCCTCCCACTTTTTTCTCTCTCTCTCTTCCTTTTCCCTTCGCCTGTCTTTGTCCTCTTTCTCCTTTCGTTCCTCTTTGTCCCTCTTTCTCTTGTCACGTTCCTCCTCCCTCTCTCTCTTCTCCCTTTCCTCCCTCTCCTTGCGCTTCTCCTTCTCCTCCCTCTCCCTCCTCTCTTTCTCCTCTTTCTCTTTCTTCTCCCTCTTCTCCCTTTCCTCCTTCTCTTTACGCTTCTCCCTGTCCTCTTTGTCCCGTTTCTCCTTGTCGTCCCTCTCTCTACGTCTATCCTTCTCTTCCCGTTCCCGTCGGTCTCTATCCTCCTTAGCCTTGCGCTTCTCTCTATCCTCCTTGTCCCGTTTCTCCCGGAGCTCTTTCTCTCTGCGCCTATCTCGGTCCTCCCTTTCCTTTGCCTCTTTCTCGTATCGGCGGCCTCTATCACGCCGGTCCCCCTTCTCCTCCCGCCTTCCTCCGTCCTCACCCTTAAAGTCTGCCTTTGGACCTGTGCTTCCGCCCCCGTTGCTCCGGCCCTCCTCTTTTGAACTGGGGTCGCGATGTCCTCGCCCGGCCCCTCCTCCTCAACTACGCCTAGTGCTGCCGGTGGCGATGTGACGGCTACCGTGGGGGCCTCCTCTCCAGAGCACGTCTCCCTTCTCTGGAGAGGACTCTCCCCCCTCTGACTCCGTGTTTAGGGACAGGGCCCTATATGACACCGGGGTAAGTGGCGGCTCATCCGGACCCTCCTCTTCCTCCTCCCAGTCCAACTCTTCCGGCTCGTCCTCCTCCACTCGGGAGGCCACCAACCGTTCCAGACACCCCCTCACCACCGGAGTATTGTTGTCGGAGGTGTGCGCGGGGACCGCCGGGGGCGACGACGTGAGGATCTGCCGGACGTGCTCGACGTCCTTCAATGCGGCACCATCCTCTCCGCCCGTCTCTTCCTCCTCGAAGAGCGGGGACGCCGCTATCTTCACCTCCCAACCTGAGGGGGAGAGCCACGCTTTCTTCTTCAGAGCCTCCGCTATGAGCTTCTTCTGGAGGTCCTTCTTAGTGGCCTCCACCATAGCCTCCGCCTTCCTGTTGGTCTCCCGCAAGAGCTCCTCCCCCACCCAGGCCGGGACCTGGGTCCCGTCATCCCCCAGCATCAATGACTGTAGGAGGATGGGATTCCCGTCCCCTCTCGCAGCCGGTCCGCTCACCACCTGGGTCAACAGCTGGTCAGCCTCGTCGACCAGGGTTTCTGGCTCCCCCTCTCCCAGCTGCCGGGCCAGCACCTGGGCAGCCTCCAAATCTTCCGTAGAGTGGGTACTCTGGAGGTCCCCCTCGTTTGTAGGTCCGCGGGCTACAGGGTCCACCGAATCCCCCTCCGTCGCCGCCGAGGTGGAAGCCACCGGGTCGGACGCCGTCTTGGGGACCTTGGAGGGCGGACTCCCCTCGCCGCCTGGCGCCTCCTCCGGGGTCTGCTCCCCTAGCACGATCGCCGGTGGGTCTGCATCCCAGGGGGCCTCCTCTCCACTCGTTTCCGGTGCCCCTTTCCTCTTCCGGCTGACCTCTCCGCCGATGTTGGAGGTCAGTGTAGCTGGCCGGCTCACCGGTGAGTGGCTGCGCTGCCGGGACGCTCCGGAGATGCCCCTCCCCACCACACTACGAGGCTTGGGCCGTCGGGGTGAACGCTTCGGCGTCTCCTCCTTCCCCTCCGGCATAGGAGTCCGGGCCCTTTTCTCCCCCGTTCCTGTGCTCTCCAGCAGGCGTTCCGTGGCCAAGTGAGCGGCCCTCCTGCTGCTCCTGCGTCGCACGGCTGGAGAGGTGGGAGATCCTTGCGACGAGTCAAGGCTCTCCTGACCTTCTCCTTCCTCGCCTCCCTGCCCTATCTCCACCTCCCCAGCTGGCGACCCCTCGGTGGCCGGTGACGCCGCGGTGGCCGGTGACGCCGCGGTGGCCGGCGACCCTGCGGTGGAGGTGGCTTCCCTCGTGTGATACTGGATCACAGCCTTCGGTGGTCGCTGGCTTCGGGGGAGCTTTATCCAGCTATGGCCGGCGTGCAGTGCCACTAGATGGTTGACGAGATCGTCCCACCTTCCTCCCTTGACCTGGAACTTGCATCCTTCGACCGGACAGTTCCACCCCGGTCCGCAGGACTTGTGCAGTGCGGAGATATGTCGATTCAGGACATCCCTGCGCCAAAAAGTGCGGCCACACTACACTCCGGACAATTCAGTGGAGTCTCCGACTTCCTCATTGTGTTGTTATCGAGTTCTGCGGCCCGCCGGTGGCCCAGCTACCGCCTCGTTCTCGTGCTGCGTGGTCGGTGGCAGAAACTAGGTCACGGTGCAGTTCCCAGCCCCTTCGCCAGGTGGCCTCTTCATCCCAGTGGTCCTCTTCGGTGGCCCACATTTCGCTTGCCCGCCTCTGCTCCTCCCACCTTTTACTTTTAGCTTTGAAAACCGCTTTTACTGCCCGACTCATCCCCGTCATTTGATAACCACTTTCCCCTCTCTCTCTCCCTTCCAACTAATCTCTCTCTCTTTTCTTTTGCAGGAGAGCCGTGCCCCGCCGCCGCCCTGAGGGCTACCTCCACCGAGCCCACCGACCGCCCTCCTCCAGCCACCTGCAGGTATCCCCCTGTGGAGTGGGGACCTTCATGTGAGGGCATGAAGGAGCAGAATAACTTCATTGGGAGTCCACAAGGAGAAATCTCCTTCCATACTAACAGTGGGCATACCAGATTCGTAAAAGGCGACAAACTTGGGGTTTCTTGTGTCTTGGGGTGAGCGTGTGGGTAGCTGGTGTCCATATGCGCGGGCCTGGGCTTACATGCTTGTTTTTGCCATGGGATTCCCCCTCAGTGAACCACGTCTGAGTGATCAAAGGCCGTGGTTTGTCTGGCCCTGCCTATGGGACCAGGCAAATAAAAGAACACTTGCTATCCTTCGAAAAGAGTAGGGGAATGAAGCCCCGGTAGCGGTTTTCCCCCTCGACCCTCCTCATAGATTCGGTCATTCATCTCATAGATTCGGTCATTCATAGATTCGGTCACTGCTGTGTCTGGCAAGCAGCATATAAATACCTGTCCAAAAAGAAAAGAAAGGACTCAATGTCCGAGAAACCTTGAATGTCTGAGTTCCTTGATGGCCCCCGGACGTAAAACTAAACAACCAAACAAACAAACCTGCAGGTAAGTTTCCCTTTTTACCCCGCCGAGGGGGCCCCTCTGAGGTAGGTTTACTATGAAAGAAGGTAATAGGCGCTTTCCCCTTCCTTTCCACGCCTTTTCCTGCTCTTTTTCTTGCTCTAGTGGAGCCATAGGTTGGTCCTCCCTCTTCCTTTCTCCCACCGCGGCGGCAGTTGGCATGGTAACACCGCCGGGGCCCGGATGTGGCGGGAAACCGCACTCCTCCTCCAGGTGGCGCGCCGGTGGCCCCACCACCGCGGTGGCGACAGGTGGCGCCACCGGAGAGCTGAGCCACCGCTCGGGGGCCCAGACCGCCCGGGCCTCCCCAGTACTCTCCTCCCGAGGCTTCTCCACTTTCTTCAGTAGGTCATAATGTACTATCCTCCTCTTCCGCCCCATCTGGATCTCCCATACAGGACCCCCTAGGCTCCTGAGAATTTTCCAAGGCCCTGACCAGGGGCACATGAACTTGGGGCACTTGCCTATCTCTCTCCGGGGAACCATATAATAGACGGTGTCCCCTACCTCTAGCGACTCTCCCCGTACCCGGGTGGAGTAATTTCGCTTCTGCCGACGGACCGCCTCCCCCATCTGCCGGAGGGCGTAAGCATGCCCATTTTCCATCCTACCCCGTAATTCCGCAGCGTAGTCGTCGTAGTCATCGGGCTTGCCTCCCACCCTTTCTGGTTGCGGGTACAACAGGTTACCTGGCAACAGAGTTTCCCTCCCCAGCATCAGAAAATTGGGGGTCTGGTTAGTGGAGGCCTGCACTGAGGATCTGTACGCAGCCATTACATAGGGCAATTGCAGATCCCAGTCTGTCTGATCCTCTGCCACCGACATGGCCAGCATCGCTTCCACAGTACGATTGCAACGCTCCACTAACCCGTCGGATTTAGGATTATATGGGCAGGTGCACATCTGCGCCACTCCCAGTAGCCGGTGCACCTCCTGGAACATCTGAGCCTGAAAGTTTCGACCCTGGTCGGTGTTGATCGTGCCCGGGGGCCCCGATCGGCACACCACCTCTGTCACGAAAGCCCTGGCCACCGTTTCTGCCTCTTGGTCCGGTAGGGCTATCGCCTCCGCCCATCGCGTAAAATAATCCATGACGATGACGATGTGCCGGTTCTTACGCGGGGTGTGCGGGAGAGGGCCAATCAGGTCCATGGCCATGCGCTCCAAGGGGAATGCTACTGGGACATTCCGCATCATGGCTCGCGGGGGATGGGGTGCCGTCTTACGGCTCAGACACTGTGGACAAGAGGCCAGCCACTGCACCACATCCCTCCTATAGTCGGGCCAATAGTAGGCCTGCTGGAATCGTCTCAGGCTCCGGGCCCGCCCAAAATGGCAGCTCAAGGGGGCCCCATGCACCCCGGCCAAGACCTCCTCCTTCCTGCTGTCTGGCACCACGACTTGCAAGAAGGTGCGGCCACCCGGTTCCCACCATACCCTCCAGAGTACTCCGTCCTCCACCCGAAGCCGCGGAACCTGCGCTGCTAAGGCCCGCACCTCCTAGGCCTCTCCCGAGAGAGCGTCCCTCGAGGGGGCTTCGCCCTCCTCGACCCATTTTCTAACCCTGGTGAGTAAGGGGTCATCCTCCTGGTCCTGTCTCCAGACCTCCCTTTGGTCCACAAAGGTCCCTTTCTCCCCCTCAGCCATCCTTTCCAGGCCTACCCTCGCCTCCGCTTCCCTATCGGCGGCGACCTCACTCCGGGTCACCGCGCGACACTCGGCCAGGGCATCGACCGCTCCCTCGCCCGAGAGGTCCTCGAACAGGGGAGACCCGGAGGGCTCCCCCATGCCACATTGATTACACGGCCTCCGGGAAAGCCCATCCGCGTTGCCGTGATCCTTCCCTGGCCGGTGTTCGATGACGTGATCGAACGTCTCTAATAACTGTAGCCACCGGGCTACCTGCCCCTCAGGTTCTTTGAAGCTGGCAAGCCACTTCAGGGCGGCATGGTCAGTCCTTATCCGCACGGGGCGCCCTACCAAGTAGTGGCGAAACTTCTTAACTGCAAACACCACCGCCAACAATTCGCGGCGGGTGACGCAATAATTCCTCTCACACCTACTCAATGTGCGACTGGCGTAGGCTAAAGGTCGCTCCCGATTATCCTGTACCTGAGTCAGTACAGCCCCCAGCCCCAGGTTGCTGGCGTCCGTGTCCACCAAGAGACGTCCCTCTGCCATTGGGTAGGCCAGGATGGGGGCACTCACCAATTTATCCTTGAGTGTCTGGAAAGCTTCTGCACAGTCCCGGTTCCAGGAAAATTTCTTGTCTTTCTCCGTTAGTTCCGAGAGCGGCCTGGCTATCGAAGCGAACCCCGGAACCAAACTACGGTAGTAGCCACACAAGCTATCTTGCCATGAATATGACCTTAGCTGTCGAAATGGCGTTAAACATCTATTACTCACTCACTCACTCACGGTAGCTATCTTCTCCGGGTCCGTGCCAATCCCATTACTGTCGATCCTGTGGGTCACGAAAGCTGTCTTGGGCTTGGACTCCTCTTCCATAGAAACCTGCCAGTACCCCGACGCCAGGTCGATGGTGCTAAACCAACAGGCCCCAGACATGAAGTCTAGCGAGTCATCTATCCTGGGGAGAGGATCTTTTACCGTAACCGAGTTCAACCTGGCTCGATCACTCCCTGTTGGAGCATCTTGTCCACCTCCTGATCAACAACCGCCCACCTGTGTGGGGCTAGCCTGCGGGGTGCCATCTTTATGGGAGCCGCCTCCCCAGTGTTTATCGCGTGTGTCACTACATCTGTATGGCCCATGTCCTCGTCCCCCTCTTGGAACGCTGCCCTGTTGCGTTCTAACAGCTCTATCCATATAGGATCCCCCTCGACCTCGGTTCCCCCTAGTAGGATGGTCATGAGGTTGTCCTCCCTAGGGTCCTGCCAGGCCCCAGAGGCATCTGCGTTGCCTTCTGTGACCATCCTGCACATGGGCTTATCTACTAATTCCGCCTGGCCCAGGTGCATCCCCCGGTATACCGTAACAGGATTAGGCCTGGGGTTACAGACCAACTTGGGCACATCGCCCCCTTGCGGCCTGGACAATGTGCGGCCTACCCGGATCCCCCTTGCGCCCTCCACTTGAGGTAAGCCCTCCACCATCACTTCTTCTCCCTCAAACTCCGGTGGGACTCGGCCTAGAATCACCCGTTCGGTTGCGCCTCCTACCACTTCCGTAGTGGCGCTCACTATTCTGCAACCGCCCCGCAAGACCTCCTTTGGCCACAACAACTTGCCTTCCGCGAGGTTGATGGTGGCCCACGTTTCCCGCAAAAATCGGAGCCCAAGAGTCCTGGCGTCGCGATGTCAGCGATCACAAATGAAGTGCATTCCCTCCGTGTCCCGCATTGCAGGACCGTCGAAACCTTGCCCTCCACCTGTAGTGGCTTCCCATCGGCTGTGTGAAATGCCGAGGTGGCCGGAGCCACCTGCCCTGGGGATCCAGCCCCCTTCCACCATGCCGTGGATAACAAGTTACTAGTTGCCCCGGTGTCCACCATGAGATGGATGGATTGTCCCCATAGCACCCCCTCCACCTCTAGGCCGTTTCCCTTCTTTTCTCTTCGTCCCAGCCATTCTCCTTGCTGTTTGACCTCCTGGGTCTCCCCCCGGCTGACGGGGGAGACCCCGTCTAGTTTCCCGACGACTTGGCATCAGCATCCCTTTTCTTTGCAGACTCCACTCGCTTCTTCCGGACCGGGGCCACATCGATGGGGTATGAGAGACGGACCAGTCGGGATATCTCCTCAGACAACGTCTGGAGCTCCTCTCCCGGTTTCCTCAGCGCCTCCCTCAACAGCTTGTACCCATTCTCTGACGACGGTTTCATGACTGTGAGCAATCGTCTTGCCACCCCCGACAAGCTGATCCCTAGGAAGGTCCCTGCTTCCTTTTCCGACCATCGGTTGGCCAAGACGCAGAGGTCGAAATGTGAGAGGAACTCCTCTAGGTCACTTGACCCATCATACTGTCCTGGCATCACGATGGGCTTGCGGGTAGGGCAGTCTCCCCCGGCCCTTGGCACCTCCTCCCCGGTAGCAGGCAGCTTCCCCACCGCCACTGGCGGTGTCCCCTCTTCCCTGTGCTCGAACGCGAGGGCGTCCCTCCGGTACCTAGGTAGCCCTGGGTCTCTCTCCTCTACCCACTGGTCACCAGCTCCTGCATGACTGCCTTCCGGTGTTCTCCCTGTGCCCTCCTGTTTCCGATAACCGCCTGCGTCCCCTCCGGTGGTACCACCGGACCCGCTGCCCACACCACCAGCTGTACCACTGGACGCTCCACGGAACGGGTTATAACCAGTTCTGACAAAACTACGACCAGCTCCTACTTGTGATTTAGCCGCCCCTTCCCAGAGCCCCCGCGACTCTGCCTCCCCCGACATATCCTCCGCCATTGTCCCTTCTGGCCCACTTGTAGGATTTTTTCGCGCCCTGTACCACCTATGATCACCACCGACCGCCCCGGTGGCCCCTCCGGACACCACCGGACCACCGTCTTGCTTCTGCCTCCGAAATAATATTTCCTCATCTACTATTTCCACCAGAGGTCCTTTCCTTCCCCGACCTAGAGTTTCCTCCTCCCCTCCACTATAGTCGCTATCAGCCATCTTCCGTCCTATGTGAATGCGCGGGTTCGTATAAGCAACAACACCGCTGTCACCAATGTAGTAAACAGAAAGGACCGGACACAGCCAATAAAGTTTTATAACAGTAGAAGGTGTTTGGTTTATTTCTTCTGGGCCTTATCACTAACAAGTCTCATTAATTCTGATATTGACATCAATTATCCTCGCTTGTATTGAGATGCACCACCCTTACAGGTATCCACCGATCGCAACCACCGAACCCAGAGTCGCCGACCGCACTTCTGCCCCCTGTAAGTCTCTAATCGCATCCTCCCCCCGCCGCCACCGTGTCGCCCCCAGGTGGGACAGACCCTAACTAGCGCTCCCACGCCAGTGGCTACCACCGGACCGATCGTCCCCACATTTATAACTATAATACATGTGATATAATCACTACAGTATGCATACTGGAAGGAGCCGTTTACCTGGAATCCGGATCATCAGAAATCGAGTATAGAATCTGACTGGTCTCTCCCTCCCCTCCCACCCTTGTCGTCAGTCTATACTGCTATAGTAGGGGCCTGACTGGACGTTTTTGGCCGGTGGAGGGAACTTACATTGAATTAGAATGGGAGCTCATACCCCCTTTGGTCCTGTCGCTGTCGGCCCACTCTATCCCCTGTCCGTCTCTATCCTGTCCTGTTCTTGTTGATTTCATGAAGCCGAGAAAGCCTTCCATGAACCCACTAAAGGCCACATACATTTATACCACTAAAGGCCACAAATATTTATATTTATATATATATATACATGTACACATAAGTATAATGACCCTTATTCTATTAAGAGTTCTAAGTGGCATGGCATTGGTTTATTCAGAGTCTTGGGACCATAAACATGCATGCCATTCCCATATTTGGAGCCCCAATAGCGTGGCATTATTATATTTGGAGGATATGTTGTGTCCAATTAACTAAATCACTCTGTGGCCCTAGAAGACCACATAGAACAGCCGCTCCCCAGTCTCGGTAGTATAGTGTATATCGGCAAGGCATTACTGTAGTAATGAGTTTTTGGCTCATTCGAGTAGTACAGTATGTATAGGCAAAGTTCTAATAGCCTCAAAACATCATAATGTCAACTAAGTTGGTGTAATTGGTCAAATTTGTGCATCATGCCCAGACCATGACGATCGCCAGCTCAAGCTACCCTTAGTCTATAGGTCACACTATGGGAAACTCCTATTATTGAATTATTTTCATTTATGAAAATAATTCATTTACATGTAGTACCTTGTGCTAAAATTTAGACCAATAGCTCAGCTACTGAAATCATCAGTGCATGACCTAGACCGCTTAGGCCTTGCTAAGGTCCTTTCAGTTATTCATTTTTCTGTGCCACCATAGGTATAATACTTAAGACCATTCTCATTAGGCCCACTCACTGTAAGGCATGTGCAAGTCTAGTGTTATCACACATACGTCACAGCATCGGCCCTCTCTATCCCCTGTCCGTTTCTATCCTGTCCTGTTCTTGTTGATTTCATGAATCCGAGAAAGCTACCCACTCAGATCTCGCCTACAGAGAGGCTACAGCTTGCTCTCCCTGCCTACAGTTCCCACCCGTCTCCACTAGCCCCTTCAGCACCAGTAGAGACACCCAATACCCCCCCCCCTCTAGGGCATGTTTTAATTGTGTTTTTCACACCTGCCACAGCCCACAATACCTGTAGAGGCGTCCAAAGCCGTGAAAACGCGGCCCTAAGACGTCTGATTGCTATCCAATCACTCCCTTAGCCCACATTACCTGCAGTGACGTCCTGAGCCGCAAAAACACGGCCTAGAACCCCCAAGGTCATAGTCCAACCCCCCCACACACACCCTCACAATGCCTCTATACCCGCCTACAGCTCATATCAATAAGCTGTAGGCGCTGTAGTCCTTCTTAGCTGAGAGTACACTCATTGGTACATCCACCTGTATGCACCCCCCCCACCTCCTCCTAATCACCTCGTAATAGTATACTGTCAGACCCCCCCCCTGCACTACCCAGCACCCAATCACCTCATAATAGGGGTGGGTATTGGTGGGACACATAAACTTATGCCTGATACATGGTCACTTTAACCGGTTAGAATGATCGCTACATTAGCCTATACATTGCCATAATTGTATAATTGACTTTAAACATCGTTCTAGTCACTCCAGATAGAGTATTTGTATTTGGCCATGAAATAAATAATTTGCCCTAAAAGATCGCTAAATAGGCCTAAAATATCGCTAGTTTGGTATAATAGACTCTACACATTTTTATTAGCCGAGAGACCCTTGGACCACCTGTCATTTTATTCCATAAGGTCAGCATGATGCACCAATGCATTTATTTATCCTTAAAAGATCGCTAAGTTGGTGACAACTTTGTTCCCATTGTGCAGATTTGAAAATAAAGGCCGCCATGACGTTCACCAGCTCGAGCTACCCTTTATCTATAGGTCACACTACGGAAAACTCCTATTATTAAGGGAGATACGATTATTTTGTAAAACTGCCAGTTCTTGGACCTCTCTGCCAGTGCCAGGCGTCTGCCCCCGCGTCCCAAAAAAGCCTATATTTCAATCCACTCCTTCCTCAAACCTGCCCTTTTTTGCCGGTGACACTTAAAACAGATAGGTTTTGGCTGGAGGTATGGCGCAGGTGGACCGGCTCAGGACGAAAAGGCTGCTAGTTAAAAAAATTATTTCGCTTATTCTTTTCCGAAACAAATTTTTTAGGGGGGCATGTTCTTTAGGGGGATGAAACACCCCAGATTGATACCAAACATTCCATATCTGTGCATATTATTTGCATAATTAGCATAATTATCCAGTATCTTGGTACTTTTCAATATATATAGATGTGTGTCATTGCTGAATGGATGTCTTTCCATTTCTCCATTCTCTGGTGTTTGATTGAAAATGTTGAAGCCATTCTGTGTTTTAATTTGTGTTTTAATCTGTGTTTTTATGGTACAGGTTTGAGTTTAAGGCTATAACAGGTTAGTATTAGTGCTATGGTATGATAGAAATTACTCACTATTTGTCAGCGGTTAATCAATATATGTTAGTAATTAATCACCATTTGTTAATATACATCAATTAGTCAATATACGTCAGTACTTAGTCATTATAAGTAACACAGGGATCCAGGCCATATATGGTGAATTTTGATCTTCAAAAGTTATCAGATGGATGTTAGTGACCAATTACTTAATATATATTAGTAATTATTCACTATTTGTCAGCAATTAGTCAATATACATCAGTATTTACTCACAATTTGTCAGATATTAGTCAATATATGTCAGTAATTACTCGCCATTTATCAGCAATTAGTCAATATATGTTAGTAATTACTCACCATTTGTTAGCAATTAGTCAAAATATGTCAGTATTTATTCACAATTTATCAGCAATTAGTCAATATACGTCAGTACTTAGTCACTATAGCAATTAGTCAATATATGTCAGTACTTAGTCACTATATATCTTCAATTATAAATACATGTCAGTATTTACTCACAATCTGTCAGCAATTAGTCAATATATAACAGAGAAATACCCATTGATTCAATTGGCATCCTGCCTTGACTTGTATTTGTCAAAATATGTCAGTATCTATAGACAATTTGTCAGCAATAAGTTACTATATGTTAGTTATTGTTCACTATTTGTCAGCAATTAGTCAATACATGATAGTAGTTACTTATATTTTATAAGCATTTAGTCAATATATGTTAGTAATTGCTCACTATTGATATATGACAAATTGTGACTGACATAAATGGACTAAGTGTTGTTTTATAATGACTAGGTACTGGCATATATTAACTGATTGCTGACAAAAAGTGAGTAATTACTGACATATATTGACTAATTGCTGACAAAGAGTGAGTAATTACTGACATATATTGACAAATTGCTTACAAAGAGGCAGTAATTACTGACATATATTGACTAATTGCTGTTATATAGTGACTAAGTACTAACATATATTGAGTAATTGCTAGTGATTATATCACTAACATTTATTCATTAAAATGCGAGTAATTACTGACATATATTGACTAATTGCTGACAAAGAGTGAGTAATTACTGACATAATTGACTAATTGCTGTTATATAGTGACTAAGTAGTAACATATATTGAGTAATTGCTAGTGATTAATTACTAACATTTATTCATTAAAATGCAAGTAAATACTGACATATATTGACTAATTGCTGATGAATTCTGAGTAAATACTGACATGTATTGACCAATTGCTGATATATATTAAGTAATGACTGACATATATGGACTAATTGCTGACAAATAGTGAGTAATTACTGATATATTTTGACTAATTGCTGACAAATAGTGATATATTATAACAGCAATTAGTCAATATATGTCAGTAATTGTCAGGATATGTCAGTACTTAGTCACTATATATAAAACACATGTCAGTATTTACATACAATTTGTCAGCAATTAGTCAATATATGTCAGTATTTACTCACATTTTGTCAGCAGTAAGTAAATATATGTCAGTACTTTGTCACTATTTGTCAACAATTAGTCAGAATATATCTGTAACTATGCGAGAGGTAACCTATTCAAATATTCTGGTCATCAACCTTGGCAAGATAATTCATCACAGCTATGCTGTGCTTACCTCAAGGTTTTCCTCAAGTCATCAAAAATATGCCACCTCGTTAAGGGAGATACGATTTATTTTGTAAAACTGCCAGTTCTTGGACCTCTCTGCCAGTGCCTGGATTGGCGCCTGCCCCCGCGCCCCAAAAGAGGCCTATATTTCAATCCATTCCTTCCTCAAACCTGCCCTTTTTTGCTGGTAACACTTAAAACAGATAGGTTTTGGCTGAAAAGGCCGGTAGTTAAAAAAATTATTTCGCTTATTTTTTTCCGAAACAAATTTTTTAGGGGGCATGTTCTTTAGGGGGCCGAAACACCCCAGATTGATACCAAACATTCCATATCCGCGCATATTATTTGCATAATTAGCATAGTTATCCAGTATTTTGGTACTTTTCCATATATATAGATGTGTGTCATTGCTGAATGGATGTCTTTCCATTTCTCCATTCTCTGGTGTTTGATTGAAAATGTTGAAGCCATTCTGTGTTTTAATCTGTGTTTTTACGGTATATTGTAATAGTTGCGCGGAGGGGTCGGAGGGCGAGCGCGAGGTCGGGAGCTTCCCGGGACTGCTGTGAGGGGGCGGGCCGGCGGGCTGTGACATCACAAGGTCGCGGACCAATAGGAGAACGCCAACCAGCCGAGAGGGACTATAAAAGGGATAGATGGGAGGGGGGTCGGGGTCTCTAGACCTAGTCAGAAGACGGAAGGAGGCGACGGAGCCAGCTTGTCCGGGACTCGGTGACCAAGAGTGAGATAACTAGGGACATAGATAAAAGGGAGCGGCGGTCGGAGTGCAGCCTAAACCCACAGGGTGGACCGGGTTGTGGTCCGTGAATAAATAACACTGATTATATATATACTGGTTGTGTTTTATTGGACGACCATACTATTACATTGGTGACAGTGGTGTGGACCTGCGATGGTTAGGAAGTTTACAAGTCGCCGAGCTCACATCAGGGGGAGTCATGGCGGCACAGGAGGGCACAGGCGATAGTACATGCAGAGGCTCGCTGGAGGATCGGCTAGAACAGGCAGGAGGGGCAGTCTGCTAGAGTTGGTGGACGAGGAGGTAGTGTTGAGGAGGCCCGGTCGGGAAGCGGCTACACCGGCATTTACTCCAGGAGCAGGAGAACAGGGGAGCGAGGTGCTTTTAGCGATGTTTACGAAGAATGGAGGCGCGGGCTACAGGAGGGGGGCAGGGACAGCTGGTGGCACAATGTCAGTTCCGACCGCAGCAGTACTGGGGCTCTTGGAGGGGAGTAGGATGGTGGCGCGTGAGGGCCATGTGGGGGGGACAGGAGATGGTCACATGAGGGGAGATCATGAAGGAGAGGCCAGGCAGGAAGGGGGGAGTGTCGGGTTGGGTGAGGGGGACCGATCGAGGCGAGTTCATAAACCTGCGGTTATGCCCGGGAAGTACGACGGCACCTCAAATTTGGACGAATTTTTGGCTCACTTCGACCTGTGCGTCTTAGCTAATAGCTGGACAGAGGCTCAGGCCGGGACGTTTCTGGGAATCAGCTTGACAGGGGTGGCTCGCAGGCTACTTACAGATTTGCACCCTGCTTCGGCCGAGGGATACAGGCTATTAAGAGAGGCGCTGGTTAACCCTTTAAGGGCAGAGCAAAAATGGTTGCCCTGGCCATGGGGACAGCCTCTAAAAAAAGTATAGTTTCTAGAGGACGAGCCTATTTTCAATTCCTATACAAATCCTATATAATGGGTGTCGACTATAGTCAACGCTAGGCCTACCATGGTGTCGACTATAGTCGATGCTAGCCCTCAATGGGTTAATAGGTTTCAGCCGCCTAATCAGGTCGAGAGGTATAAAGCCTTGTGGAGGAACCGCACCAGACAAAAGGATGAAAGTTTGCATAATCTGTCGGAAGATGTGAAGCGACTGACTCGCCTGGCCTACCCGGCAGCGGACGCAGCTACAGTCGATGCCATAGCTAAGGATAGGTACCTCGAGAGTCTGAGGGATCCGGAGTTGAAACTTTGGGTGTTCCAATCCCGACCCAAGGATTTGGAAGCGGCGGTGGAGACATCGATCGAGGGACAGGCTTTTTTGGACGGGAATAGGACCAGCGACAGTAGAGTCCGTGCCATGGAATCCCTTTCCGAGATACAAGGGATAAAGGAGTCCCTGGAGGAATGGCTGCAAGGAAAGTTCGATAGGTTGCTGGCCAAGGTTAACGTGAGGGAATGCGCTATAAGCCTTTGGGTTACCTTATCAGCTCCATAATGATGTACAATCATTATCAGCGCCTTATAGAGGGAGTAGCTCTGGTAGAATACTAATGCACCTAATAAATAATCATAAGTCTGGATTACAGGTTACCTTTTATTGAACATTCCATTTCCAGGTGAAGATACAATCCTTAGTCACATTAACTCCTGTTGTGGTCTATTAGAGTTCATCCAAACCCTTAACATGTGTATATATTTCAATCGCATGTCGACTTCATGTCTATGTGTGTGTGTGTGCGAGACCTCTGCTAGTAATCACTGAGGTTTAAGTTACAGCTTTATCTAACACTCATAATCCTACATAGTGCTACCGATGATACAGCTGGTGCACTCTCCTATTGGATTAACTCTGCGAGTATATCGCCCAGTTGCCGACCCTCTAGCTTCGTGTGTTATCTTACTCCAATAATAATATATCTCTTCCTTTATCGTCCTTTATGTGTATTCCTCTATCCCTTTACTAGTTCATTATTCTTCAGGTAGGGATCCCTTATGCCCCTGATAACTTATAATCATACTTTGGCCCAGTTTACTACCTTGGGCCGCTTATGCTGGTAGTTTCATGTAGGTTAATATTATGTTATTATTATGTTAATTGTAAGGGGCCTTCTTATTCTCTGACTGTACTACCTTTTGGACAAGCTCCCTGGCTGGTCGGTGTAGGTGGGAGGGTGTATGGTATATCCTGTTTACATGATTCTTCTAACCTTTACCCATCTCTTTTTATCTTGCAGGTGTGGTTCTCCCCAGTCGTCTTCCACCTTTATGTTAACCCTTTATGGACCATGCTAACTATTTATGGATTGCAGTCTATATTTATGTACATTATTACATTTGACACTTGTTATTTACAATAAACGTTTCTAACTACTCTTCTCTTATACTCCCTTGCACAGTGCGGGGGTCCATTCAAACAACTTGTTGTTTTATATTTATATGTCTATATATATATGTATATATATACACACACATGTACTTATACCTTGCTTTAAGCTTTACTGGTAACCTTTGCTTTTAGTTGTTTATATATGTATATTTTATATTTATGTATTTACATGACCTAGGCCTTTTCTTTTTATTTTCTTGTTTCTATGGGTTATTAACCTTTTTATTTTTAGATACCTGGGTTCGAGACCCCACTTGGACCTTCAGCCTCATTACCTGGCCATGGTTGGTATCTCTTCATATATTGTCATAACCCATTTCATTAGCGATATACAGCTTAAGCTTGTTGCACCTGTAACATCAGGTGAACAATATTGAGGTAAATAGTTGTGAACCCTGACATTCCGAACCGTACCTATATAGTCTGCAGTAATTTCCCGCTGACCATAATGTGGTTGCCCCTTATGGACGTGTTAAAAACACATATGCCCCACAAATTCAATGCACATATCACAGCCTGTCATTACCAACCCTGTACTTACTAATGGGTAAAGATGCCACTGTCAATATTGCAACTTATACCCAGTATCTAGCCTATCCTAACTAGCTTTCCAGTACCCGCTTTGTCCCCAAAGACTACCTTATTCATATGGTATTACATATACATACATCAACATATAATCTCAACAGCGTCCCATATTCTTATGTATACAACATATATATATACATATATGTTAGCAGTTCTGTCCACCACATATTAGTGAGGCTCAATGTTCAAGTTCGCATTGTTACTAACACATTTACACTGTTCAGCCAAATGTACTGGCAGTGCCCGCGGTATCCTCGGCACCCCACTCAGCATTATCATATCAATATTGGCCTTACCCCATACACATTACCAGTTATTTAGGCCTTCCTGTCCCATCACTGGCAGTGCTCGCTGTATCCTTAGCACCCCAACCAGCATTCGCGTTAACCTTGCCACAATGTTACTCCACCGGCCCTATCAATTCAGTATAGGTTTCTCCATCATTTCCAGCACAAACCTCTGGCAATGGTCTTGACTGGCCCAATGACGCTGCTCTTGTCGGTTGTCTGCCCATCTGCCGTACTGCCCTTGAATGTTCTGCCGCTGTATCCAGAGAGTGTACCATGATGGTATTGGCTCCTATGGCGGACCACCCTGCCGTTGATAAGCCTGGTGTATCGTGCGGCACCACGGAGGCTAGCCCACCAGAGTATCTTAACAGTCTGGCTATGACCACCCCATTCAATTTATCCAGTTCCCTGGCGGTGGTCCTAGACACCTTTACTGCATCGGGCAGCCCCACTGGTATAGCCAATTCCCCCGATGCTCTCTCCGTTGAATACAATGTTCTGCCCCACAATATCTGGGCCATATGCTCCCTGCATGTGATAGATATCCCCACTTCTTTAATGAGTGGCTGGCCCATAGGTCTCTGAAATACGTGGTCAACCGGCACACTACATGATCCCAAGTGTACCACCTCATTCATCGCGTCAGATGACAGTTCTAAATAGATTCCGTCAGGCAGTCTCTTTCTCTTCAGTTGTCGCACTTTCCTTACCAAATATATCATTAGTATTATCAGGACTACTACCATTATTGCCAATCCTGTAATGGTGGAGTCTGATGTATTGTCCACCAGTGGGCATTCATTCTTTTTATCCTCTGGCAAATTATCCCACAGTCCTTCTGCTGGCAACTTCCAAAACAAAGCTTCAACTCCTGAGGCAATTGCTTGTTTCTTTGCACATCCTAAGTACAATAATATTGCCAAAAGAGTGGTATTCATTTCAGATGCCTTTTGTTCCATCGCCATTCTAACACTGGGCGGCAGGGGATCTCGCTTCAGTGTTGCTACCTCCCTACCATTAATCATGGCTGCCACCCACTCGTGTCCCAGCTTACCCATTTTTAGTAGCTCGTTAGAAGAGAAATGTACCTCTGTTTTCAACACCTTCTTAACACATCCTTTTAAGCTGTACGGCATCCACAATCCCGCCGTTAGAAAGGCGCAATCACACGCTTCTTCAATTACACTACAGTGATAGATTGTTATTATCTGCGGAGGTTGCGTCCCGCACAACAATTGTCCCTCTATCTCAGGTCCTACTATCAGAACTCTATTGTCTCCCATTGCCATAGCCATCGAAGGGAATGTGGGTCGTACCACATATTGTATATTACAAAGAATTTGTATGGCTATCTGATCATTCCGAATGAGGGCTGCCACACATGATTGTTCACTAACTTTGTGCATATGTGGCACAGCGGGGCATATTGCCACTGTATCTCCTATACACCTCGACCATGTCACTACGGGTGTAGCAATGTAATAATTTCCCGTTTTTGAAATGGCAATTTCGCTTGGCAAGTCTGCTATTATATTCCCATCCGCTTTCTTATCCTTAATACGCACTGGTACTGGGAATACTACTATCTGGTAGACACTGAAAATGTGCTCCCCACTAACCACTGGTATATTCAGTTTGAGATATATTCGTCCTTCATTCCGATAGCATTGAACTATGGTGTTCTCATAGTAATAGTCCGGGTCTGTAAACGCCACGGAGTATCGAGGGTAGTTCTTGCTTAGATACATTGCTGCTTGTCGTACCATTTTCTGAATATCCTTAGGGAAAATGAGTCTGGGAGACACTTTGTGTTTAATCGCCTCCCTTATCTCTCCCGCCAATTCTGCTGTCCTTTGTATTTCATTCATGGAGTGTAAAACGTATCCGAGTTTTGTCCTGAGCATAGCATTGACATGGCCCTGAAATATTGATAGATCATACAGAGCTGCAGTGTGCTGATTCACTCTGTTCCCCATAAAAGTTCGAAAACTCAACATTTCCTTCTGCGTGTCAAATAACACCTGTCTCTGCTGTAGTGCCTTGTCCAATTCCTGTTGTATTGTTTTGAAATTGTTATCCCCCTTTGTAGCCAGTTCCTGCAGCATCTTATAAATTTTCCTCTGGGTGCCTTTCATAATATTTATGTGCTCACCAACTGCCTCTACATCACTTGCCTGAGCTATCCCAAACACATGATAGGTGAAATCTGAAGAATTGGTATTCCAGCCCGTTTAACTCTATCTGTGCCGTTCACCTCAGGTATAAGTTCCAACGTGTCTCGAACTATGGCCTGGTGTACCTTAATCATTTCATCATTAGCTGGGTCCAGCCATTCTTCATTTAATTTAATGATGTCGCATAGCCCGGGGTATATAATTGAAAAGTTTGACACAATATTTATGTCACCTACATTCATTGTACATACTAGTGCCCTCTGGAGGTTCCGCTTTCTGATTTAACTCGAGCATGAATTCCTGTGATACATGATTAGAATCAGCAATACTAATTATTCTTCCTGGCTTCATGACAACCCCTAAATCTATCCTGTTTTTAATATCAAAATCCATATTCGCAGCACCTGGACACTGTAGTATTAAAAACCATGTAATGGCTAGAATGATATCCAGCCCACACCATGTTCATAGCCATCCGGCCACACCCTCAGTTTGCTTGCCATATCTTGTCCTTCTAATCTTGGTTTTCAGAAACACAGGAATCCAGGCCATATACAGTGAATTTTGATCTTCAAAAGTTATCAGATTGATGTTAGTGACCATTGGGAAACCTCAACTACCCAATTCTTTTGTTTTCCATGTGTGTCGGCCATCTTGGTTTTCAGAAACACAGGGATCCAGGCCATATATGGTCAATTTTGATCTTCAAAAGTCATCAGATGGATGTTAGTGACTATAGCGACACCTCAACTACCCAATGCTATTGTTTTCCATGTGTGTCATCCATCTTGGTTTTCGGAAACACAGGGATCCAGGCCATATATAGCAAATTTTGATGTTCAGAAGTTATGAGATGGATGTTAGTGACCATTGGGAAACCTGAACTACCCAATTCTATTGTTTTCCATGTGTGTTGGCCATCTTGGTTTTCGGAAGCACAGGGATCCAGGCCATGGTGAATTTTGATATTCAAAATTTATCAGATGGATGTTAGTAGCCATAGGGACACCTCAACTACCCAATTCTCTTGTTTTCCATGTGTGTCGGCCATCTTGGTTTTCGGAAACACAGGGATCCAGGCAATATATGGTGAATTTTGATGTTCAAAAGTTATCAGATTGATGTTAGTGACCATCGGGGGACCTCAACTACCCAATTTTGTTGTTTTCCATGTGTGTCGGCCATCTTGGTTTTCGGAAACACAGGGATCCAGGCCATATATGGTGAATTTTAATCTTCAAAAGTTATGAGATGGATGTTAGTGACTATAGGGACACCTCAACTACCCAATTCTCTTGTTTTCCATGTGTGTCGGCCATCTTGGTTTTCGGAAACACAGGGATCCAGGCCATATATGGTGAATTTTGATGTTCAAAAGTTATCAGATTGATGTTAGTGACCATTGGGAAACCTCAACTACCCAATTCTTTTGTTTTCCATGTGTGTCAGCCATCTTGGTTTTCGGAAACACAGGGATCCAGGCCATATATGGTGAATTTTGATCTTCAAAAGTTATGAGATGGATGTTAGTGACTATAGGGACACCTCAACTACCCAATTCTATTGTTTTCCATGTGTGTCGGCCATCTTGGTTTTCGGAAACACAGGGATCCAGGCCATATATGGTGAATTTTGATCTTCAAAAGTTATCAGATGAATGTTATTGACCAATTATTCAATATATATTAGTAATTACTCACTATTTGTCAGCAATTAGTCAATGAACGTCAGTATGGACTATCACAGGCGGAGGGGATAAGAGGGGCTTTAGGTTCTAAAGTTGGGGTTTTCATGTTTTGGGGGTTCTCTAAAGGGAAGCTATAATACAATCCAACTCGGGTTTCCACCAGTTATGTTTCACCTCCATCCCATCTCCACTCACAGTTTAAACTGTATATTTGGGGAATGTTCTCAAGCTATCGTCAAGTAGTAGAGCAGTGTTTAAATCCCATAGCCCATTTGGAAAGAAAACACAATTGGGTGATTCATCTCCAAGGGTGTTTATTGAATAGGTATATATGCCAATCCAAGGTCGAATACAATTCAGACTCCAGCGTCGATTTTCATATTTCAACTCATAAGCACACGCCTTAAACAGGAAGAATTTCAATAATTTAGATTCAATCGATTTTCAATGTCAATAGTGTCAATATCCATAAATCTCAAATAATAATGCCACCACATTTCATAGATAACATCATATACATACTCGCGGGCATGAGTAATTTCCATCGTCGTTGAATGTACTTAATTCCACACGATTATAAAACCTTTACAAATTTCATCATCATTAAAAATTCCATAATGCGAGAGTATCTCTGAATCAGTTTCACAAATGTCGTCAAATTTCAGATCATAATCACAAATGGCTATCACAATACATAATCACAAACTGTTGGTGTCTCCAAATTCCATCATGGCATAACATCAAGTTAAATCAATAATCACAAATGGCTATCACAATACACAATCACAAACTGTTGGTGTCTTCAAATTCCATCATGGCATAACTCCAAGTTAAATCAATAACTCCATAGTGAGATATACAAGTGAGCATTGAGAATATAATAATGGGTAGTGAGACCAAGTGAAAGCTAATCAAATCTAAGTCCTTCTGATGTGTGATTCCTCTATGTAATAATCAGATCCTTTAGAGTGTGTCTAGATCTCCAATTGAATGAAGTAAAGACTTCAGAAAGCACTCTAGACAGAGTTATTATTTCCAGGATCACTATTGTAAATCCTCAAACAATAGCAACCAAATTGTCGCCCTTCTTAATATTTACTCACTATTTGTCAGCACTCAGTCAATATATGCCAGTTCTTTATCATTATATAACAACACTTAGTCCATATATGTCAGTAATTACTCACAATTTGTCGGATATTTGTCAATATATGTCAGTAATTACTCGCCATTTATCAGGAATTAGTCAATATATGTTAGTAATTACTCCCCATTTGTTAGCAAATTAGTCGAAATATGTCAGTATTTACTCACAATTTGTAAGCAATTAGTCAATATACGTCAGTACTTAGTCACTCTATATCAGCAATTATCAATACATGTCAGTATTTACTCGTCGAAGCTCTGGAAAAGGATAAACAAGTCACCACTGCCGTCTAGCCGACCGTCACAAAGTGACCCAGCACTTTATTAAGAGAAAGAATAGAAAAAAAAACAAAGTTCTTGTCCTGCCTGCCATGCATGGCTGCTGCTTGCTGAACTGCTGTCTCCCCAGCTGTGGCGGGAGAGTGTGAAGGGGTTACTGTTCTAATCTACACCAGGTGGAGGTGGTGCAGCGTCTTAGAGTCAATAGGCCAATAGATCACCCGGGTGTGGTGAAGCGGGAACATCAATTATATGCTTTGAAATCAATGAGGCCGCACAGAAAGGTGATCCTGGGGTGTAGGTTATGGGAACTAGGTGCACTCTCTGCCCATATCGGATTGTCTTCGAGCTACTAATCTCAAGCATCATGCCCCATGGGTGAAAGGTGACTGACTTCCTTTTCAAGTCAGAAATTGAATTAGGTACCAAAATACTTTTTCTCAGCAAAGAGCGAAAGCTCAGAACTATGCAAGCCCACATAACACAATGGTTACTGTTTGATAAATCCACTGACCTGAACATGTCACATAAATTAGCAAATGTTAATGTAACTCTAGTAGGGAATGGATGGCCCAATATTCTGCGCAAACCGTGAAGCGCCGCATTGAAGGCAAATTCTTGGCGAATCCAGCCTACCTCATATCCAAAATAGCGGTTTAAGCTTATTACACCGCTCACATAATTATCGATAGTGCTGTGGCTCAGACAGTCAGAAAGGTACATAATATAACGAGTCATAGTTAGCACATCCGTAGGGAGAACCTTCACTCCGAGCCAAGTGCAGAACACAATATAGCGTATCCACTGAGATGACTTTGTGCTCCAGGTTGATGGAGACTACCACGACTTTGCTATCTCTGAATATAGGACCCCACCTCCAGAGAGACTCAATTAGAGGGTATAATTCCTGTACACTTATGTTGTCTGGAATGGCCATATCCGGCTCCGGTCGCATATGACCATGGAGGTCTACCACATTTTCCAAAGAACCATGCCATGCTCCGGCCAACCAGTCTCCCATACACTCAACTCCATATCCCTTGCCTGAAGCATCCATGGATAGAGTTAACTCATGCTAATTGTCTGACGTAATGATATAGGCTTCCCCGATAAACTATCTAGAGAATGATGTCCACCAGTCCAAATCCTTGTGAAAACCTTTAGTCAAGGAGATATACCGCTTACCCTGAAAACCTTTCAGCAGCTTGATAACTCAATATGAGAATGTACAACCGCCTTTTACTAGAGAGGATCAATGAGACAAAATGCCACAAAGTCTTTGCAGTTGCTTACGTGTTGCCTTGCTGCGACCATTGAAAAACGCAACCTCCTGCTTCAACTTCGCCAATTTCTCCTCTGGTAATCTAAGCTTCCAATTGATTGTATCAATCACGATTCCTAGGTACCGCTGAACTCTAGTAGGGCTTGCCACCTTTTTGTATGCCACATAGAAGCCGAGCTTCAGTAGCAATGAATGTAGGGTCAATTGTGCAACTTGACATTGTTCATATGAATGCCCCATTAGTAAAAAATCATCAAGATAGTTGAAACAAATAAAGCCGCTCTTCCACATAAACCTTGAAATAGAATCAGTCAAGTGATTAAAAATGTAAGGGGCAGCTCTGGTACCAAACGATAGAAAATTGTCTACCAAATACGGGTCCTTTCCATTAATTACCCAACGCAACCCTTGAAACTTCCTGTCCTCCGGCCTAACCAAAACATGCCCAGGCATAACTGATCGCACACATCATCAATCTTGGTGAACTGAAAATGTTGAAAAGTTTGTCTCATGTAAGAATTAATGGATCTGTCTGTCGGGCCACTTGCATCGGTGATAGGGCGAAAACCCCCTGACGCTTTAGGGACAGCCCCCAAGGCATGAACCCATAAGGGCTTGTCCGATACAATGTCTAATTTACCCCTAGTATACTCGTCATGTAACAAGTCATCAATAAACGAGTGAACCTGGACAGTGGCGGATTTATAGTTGGGCGTTTCATAATCATCCACTTTTGCATGTGGATCCACTATTTTGAAACCGTTCATGACCCCATCCAGGATGAAGTGACTATCAATATCAGGGTCCGTATCAAATAATAACATGTCCCTCCAACCTGCTGGCTTGAGTTGGGAACGGACACCCGCCACCACATAAACATAGTTACAGTCCCACAAAGGCGCATAATTATCATACAAAGCTAATAAGGCATTCAAACTGTCAGAACATAGCAATCCCTCACCATTATGCACATGGATGGAATCAAAGGGGCAAAAATTCACATCCGCTAGCCCCACTCAGGCTTGCCTCTGAGAACCTGGGGAGGCCTGGTAACCAAGCTGCTGGTAATTTTGCTGCTGACCAAAATAATGCGTCTGGTTTCCTACCGTGCCCTGGTACTGGTTGGTGGACTGGTTTTGGTAGCAATTTTTGGCCGGGTGTGAGCGTCCCCCACAAACTGCGCATGAGTGTTGCTTGGTACAATTGACAATATCGCACACAGTGAAATTAAATTTTTTGCACAAGTGGTCCGGGCAGGGGATCATGAATTTTGACTGTGAGCGACTCTGACCTTGACCTTGGCGAGACTGATTGGTGAATTTCAACTGTTGTGGCAACTTCATGGCTTTGTCTAATTCTTGTTGCATTTTTATATAAGCCAATGTTTTTTCAGTACCAAGATTCTCTGCCATAGACCGACGCTCTGCTGCTACAAAACCCAGGATTTCTTTTTTCAGAACTTTATCAGTCACATCATAATCATACTGACACATGGCTTTCATGGCATATGTGGGTTAATTTCTCTGAGGGCACATTAAGCATACCATACATTAGTTCCCTGTAACTCATCTCTTCATAGGATTTATCCATAGGAATGTGGTAATCAGGATGTAACCATACTTTATACCTTAGTTGCTACACTAGCTGCATGTAAGGTGGTTAACAGGTCATCTTTCCCCTGAAGTTTACCTGTTTTAGTGTTGAACAGACTCTCCACATCCCCATTCGGAATGCCAATGTTACCTAGACCTAGACCAGCAGAAGCTAGTCCTGTCTGCAGGGTGTGGAGAGATTGTTGCTGTTGCGAACCAACCTTGGTATTGACAGGCATCTGCTGTTTAAGTAGATCTAGTAGGTGCTGTTGTAGACCACCCTGGGCAGTGGTGTTGACAGGTACATGTTGGGTGAGTAGATCCAAAAGCTGCTGCTGTAGACCACCCTGGTTAGTGGTGTTGACTGGTACATGTTGATTACCAACCTGGGTATTGGTGCTGACAGGTCCATGTTGTTGTTGCTGCTGTTGCTGTCTCCAGGCCAAAAACTGCTGATATTCATCCAGGGTATTCCGGGAGTAGGAGGATTGAGGTGCTTACGGGCCTGGAGGTGCCCCTTCATTAATGTCATTACCACTGGACATGGCTGTTGGACCCACAAAACCACCACCAGCACTCACAACAATCGTGCGCGCCGACTGGTTTGTACCGGGTACCCCGTGGCCACTGCTCGGTACCGCGTGGGTCCCAGAGAGGAGATTATTGCTCACATTTTGCAAATTAACATTGTTCATACCTGTTATGAGCTGCTGGAGGCCCGTGGGGGCCTGCAAGAGGCCAATATTGTCTGAATCCATCGCTGTAGAGGCCGTAGGAGCTGTGAACCGGAAGGCCCGGTCCAGCATCTTGCTTGTTGTGCAGTCCGGGCGCGTTCGAGTCCCCATTTTGGTCACTTACTGCCAAATCATGCACTGGTCCCCGTACATCCTGCAGTAACTCGCCAGCTACCAGTGGAAACTTGTGTGGTATTGTACTGGGGTCCGAGTAATCAAATGCTGCCATGAGGCCACTCCATGCGCATTCACCTTGGGCAATCTCCTTCAAAATATGTGTGTTCTGAGCCCGAATAGAAGCCAATTCCAACTCCAATCCCTTTTTCTTCCCCAATTATTGTATCTGCTTCTCCCTGGCCTTCTCTGCCTCAATCTGTGCCTGCAAATCCTGTACTTTCTCATCAAAGGCATCGTCCATGTCCCCGGTCTGCATTGATGACTGTTGACCGGTGGTCCGGCCATCCTGCACGGGTGCCTTTAGGGCCCCTAACTACCACTGCGGGTCCCATTTGGGGTAAGGGTGCTTGCAAGTAGGACACAATCTAGCGTTTCCGTGGTACTGCTACTCGCAGGAGTCACAAATGACTCCCATAATGGAGAAAATTAACCAAAAAACAAACAAAGTTCTTGTCCTGCCTGCCATGCGTGGCTGCTGCTTGCTGAACTGCTGTCTCCCCAGCTGTGGCAGGAGAGTGTGAAGGGGTAACTGTTTTAATCTACACCAGGTGGAGGTGGTGCAGTGTCTTAGAGTAAATAGGCCAATAGATCACCCGGGTGATCTATTTGGACCATTTACTCACAATCTGTTAGCAATTAGTCAATATATAAACAAGGAATAGCCATTGATTCAATTGTGCATCCTCCCTTGACTGGTATTTGTCAAAATATGTCAGTATCTATGGAGTATTTGTCAGCAATTAGTTAATATATGTTAGTAATTGTTCACTATTTGTCAGCAATTCATCAATATATGTTAGTAATTGTTCACTATTTGTCAGCAATTCATCAATATATGTCAGTAATTACTCACTATTTGTCAGCAATTATTCAATATAATTTATATTAGGAATTACTCACTCTTTGTCAGCAATTAATCAATATATGTTAGTATTTACTCACTATTTGTCAGCACTCAGTCAATATATGCCAGTTCTTAGTCATTATATAATAATATATCAGTAATCACTCACAATTTGTCAGATATTAGTTAATATATGTCAGTAATTACTCGCCATTTATCAGCAATTAGTCAATATATATTAGTAATTACTCACTATTTGTCAGTAATTAATCAATATACGTCAGTACTTAGTTAATCTATGTCAGCAATTATCAATATATGTCAGTATTAACTCACAATCTGTCAACATTAAGTCAACATACAACAGAGAAATAGCCATTGATTCCTCCTCCTGTGCATCCTGCCTTAACTGGTATTTGTCAAAATATGTCAGTATCTATGGACTATTTGTCAGCAATAAGTTAATACATGCTAGTAACTATTCACTATTAATTTTGTCAGCAATTAATGAATACATGATAGTAGTTATATACATTTTATCAGCATTTAGTCAATAAATGTTAGTAATTGCTCACTATTGATGAATATATGACAAATTGTGAGTAATTACTGACATATATGGACTAAGTGTTGTTTTATAATGACTAAGTACTGGCATATATTGACTGATTGCTGACAAATAGTGAGTAATTACTGACACATATTGATTAATTGCTTACAAAGAGTGAGTAATTACTGACATATTGTCTAATTTCTGATAAATAGTGAGTAATTACTGACATATGTGGATCAACATGGTAAAAGGTATACCCGCAAGGGGGTGCATGGGCGTACCTTTCACCGTGTTGATACACATATATTGACTAATTGCTGACAAAATGAGTAATTACTGACATATATTGACAAATTTTCGATAGTGCGAGGTCAATCAGAGGGAAAAACTACCACAGATCCTACAATGCATTGTTGCAACTTTTTTTTGCATAATTAGCATAATTATGCAAAAACATACATCCATACTGAAAAGCGCCGTTTACAGAGAATCTGGATCATCAGAAATTGAGTATAGAATCTGACTGGTCTCTCCCTCCCCTCCCATCCTTGTCGTTCATCTAGACGGCTATAGTAGGGGCATGACTGGTCATTTTGGCCGGTGGAGCGAACTTACATTGAACTAGAATGGGAGCTCATAGCCCCCTTGATCAGGTTGCTGTCCGGTCTGCCCTAGATGCGCGTTGCCCAACCAGCATGCTCCCTCCCTCTGCTGCGGTCCCCGTCTTAGATTGGCTGCTACGCGGGAGGTATAATTTATTGAACATCGTGGACAGCAGTTTACAAGAGCTTATCTCTCCCTAACTTCATCGTTTCTTCTTCATCACTTGAGTACTGTGGCTTGTCTGGGCTATTAGCACATGGTTTCCCAAATTTGTATCTTCTTGGTTGGTACCAGTGATTGTGGTATCTTTCTTTGTACAGTAAAACTTGGTTACAACGAACTAGTTGTTACAGGCTCAAAAAATTCGTTATAACCAAATTTCATTGTAAGCAAGTTCAGCCCTTTGGAAAGGTTTAAGGACATCTACCCCCCCCCCCATCATCTGTACCAGTGGCTGAGATCTAAGAGGTGTTTAGGCCTGTTTAAGGACATCTACCCCCCCATCACCTGTACCAGTGGCTGAGATCTAAGAGGTGTTTAGGCCTGTTTAAGGACATCTACCCCCCCCCCATCACCTGTAGCAGTGGCCGAGATCTAAGAGGTGTTAAGGCCTGTTTAAGGACATCTACCCCCCCCCCTTCACCCTGTCACCTGTAGCAGTGGCCGAGATCTAAGAGGTGTTAAGGCCTGTTAAAGGACATCTACCCCCCCCTTCACCCTGTCACCTGTACCAGTGGCTGAGATCTAAGAGGTGTTAAGGCCTGTTTAAGGACATCTACCCCCCCTTCACCCTGTCACCTGTACCAGTGGCTAAGATCTAAGAGGTGTTAGAACCTGTTTAAGGACATCTACCCCCCCCATCACCTGTAGCAGTGGCTGAGATCTAAGAGGTGTTAAAGCCTGTTTAAGGACATCTACCCAAACCCCCATCACCTGTAGCAGTGGCTGAGATCTAAAAGGTGTTAAGGCCTGCTTAAGGACATCTATACCTAATCTGGGGACATGAACACAAGTTATATTGATATAAATAAATCATTTAGTGCATATTTTCCCAATTTGGGGGTCAAAATTAATTCGTTATAAACAGGTTTATGGCTAAAGTACTTTGTTATAACCAAGTTTTTCTACTATAGAAATGTATAAGAGAGGTTTGTGACTAAGCATTTTTGTTTGTTATATCCAAATTTCGTTATAAGGGAGTTTGTTATAACCAAGTTTCACTGTATTGGCCATGGCCTCTAGGTTGTGCCCAATTTATTCTGGACTTGTCGAATCTTGGTTAGTAGTTCTGTCACAACCATCTACCCCTTCCTGTTGTGACTTTAAGACTTAAATGCGAGACTTTCATTGAATAATAAACCCAACCTGTGTAGTTTAATGTGTATAATTCATAAGAGCTATGGAATTACAGTATATTCTTCATTTACAGCAAAACTTGCTGTTCATTCACAGTAAATATTACTGTTTATTCACAAGATATTTTTCTGTAATTTACAGCATATGTTTCTGTAGATTTGAATTGATCTTGCTGCATGATCACAGTGGTTGTTACTGTATGATTACTGTGAATTGTGCTATAAAATTACAGTGACTCACCTCCTGTAGATTTACAGCAAAAGGTACTGGAACCACAGTTGCCAGCAACATTTGCTGTAAAATAACCCTGGCTACTACTAACAGTGTAGAGACAGGGATAGCCTGGTTTGACCCAGCGTTGAATCCTGGTTGCAACTAGATTTACTGCTCATTTCCATATATGTTTACTCTATGTAGGATCATGTGAGTGAGTGAGTAATAGATGTTTAACGCCATTTCGACAGCTAAGGTCATATTCATGGCGAGAACTACTTACACACTTTCACAGGGGAATGTGTTGGTGCCCGCGCATATGTGCACCACACACATCCTGAGGGGATAGAAAAGATGAGAAATAGACCCTTTTAAGTGGGCTAGGGAAGCCCCGTAGGATCATGTGACCAATAACTAATGATATACAAGTAAAATGCAGCCAACATCCTACACCAGCATAGGGGATTGAACCCAGGCCTATGAAGTTATTAAAGGCAAAGAGCATATCCACTTGACTACCAGGGCCAACTAGTTAACAATCTTAGGCAACAAGCAGCATTATATTTTGGGACTCCATATGAATCTCAGAGTCTTTTGTCTAAGTGATCTTCCCATTATTTTCTTTATCATTATCTTAGGCCTTAGTTCTGCCTTATCTTGAGATACTTTGCGTCTGGGAGTTTTTATGCCATGACTGGGGACTCTCAGAAAGTCTCGAGAACTGCTGTCTGCCGTGCTTTGAAAGATGTAGCGGGCTTCTTCTACACCAACAGAAACAGATTCATCAAGTGGCCCCACAGCTTCGAGGCCAAAGGGGAAGCTGCCCTGAAGCTGTGAGGCACAAGGTGAAACGCAACGATGAAGAGGTTGAGCAGAGGACTCCATTTGTCTTCGGGTTCGTAGACAGTACCAACATAGCTGTCAAGACTCCGGAGGAAAATGAGAGCCTGGATGTCAACAGAAATGGATACCACTCCATTAATACCACAGTCAGTTTGTACTTTGCTTTCTATTTTAAATATTACATAATTTTATTTCAGGTCAGCACCTTACGTAAATAATTTTTTTTCAGGTCATATGTGACTATGACAAGAAAATCACGTACATTGATCCCAGGTGGCCCGGCTCGGTCCATGATGCGTATGCCCTAAGCTCCTGTCCTGTTGGCGATGAGATTGAGTCAGAGGTGTGGGAGGACTTTGTCCTATTAGAAGACGCGGGGTAAGAACGTTTTTTCCCTCCCTTGTTGTGAAACAAGCATTATTTTGAAGTCATATTGTGTGTAATCGTTGTGACCTGTTTGGTTGACAAGCATACCCCTGTTTTCTAAGAATCGATACCCCTCTTCCTATGGTACAAGATAAGTTCTTTCCCCCTCTTTTCCCTTCTTTCCCTATCTAGGTGCATCTACATTTTATCGCCTTTTCCTTTTCAGATATGGAGTAAGGCGAAACATGCTTTTATTATTCAACGTTTGGTCCATTATGTAAGGGTTTATCGTCCGGTTTTAATTTTATTATACCTTCCCTATATTCAAAGCAACCTTTTTGAATTCCTGGTCTCAGTTTATGTCCCTCTCCCGAAATGACAAAAGTTTTTTTATCAGGGTCCTAGACTCATCTGCAGGCTACATATGCCACAAGCCACAGACAGCAGCCAGAATCATCTACAGCTGTGCCTGTCTCCAAAACGTTGCCATTGACCATGGGATCCGAATAGTAGAAGACCAAGATGACCCTTACAGACCCCACCGAGTTCCTTTGGCTCAGCCCACCCAGAGGACACGGCAAGAGGAAAATGACCGTAACAAGAGCTTTCGACAAGCTTACGTAGAAAAGTTTTTCTAATGTAAATCCTGAACTAACCTTTTGTGAAAAAATGGGTTTTGAATCAAACTTACAGTTATAAATAATTTAACTCTATTTATAAGTATTTATCTCAAATATCAGACCACATAGCATCTACAAAGAATGTAATTCAAAGTATCTATGAGAAATAAGCATATTCATAGGCTTGTTTTTATATCCTATAGGCTTGAATTGATGTCTGTGCTAGATAACCTCAGGCTTTAATGAGGCATATTTAAAAATTTTAAAGTCATTCTTAACTAGAGACACAAGAGACATAATACATGTACAGAAAAAAAAAGCACCTTAACTCTTCCTTTACCAGCCTATTTCAGAGCAAATCAGAGCAACCAAAACTAGGCAAAATCAATGTTTTTAACATAATCTGACATATCTGTTGCCATCGTAACCACCCTAATGACCAAAAATGGATTAAGATTCAGTAAAAATTTTGATGCCATCTTGTTGAGCATAAAAAATGTATAAAGTCGATTTTCATAAAAAAAATTATATTATTTGATATTATTTATGATTTTTCAGCTTAAATACCGAAAACTTTTAGGGTATTTCAAAATTTCCTCTCAAGTTGGCAGGACTACCATGTAAAAGGTATCAGAGGTAGGGACTGATTCTTTGGGGTCTGCAGAGAACCCAACTCACCCTACTACCATGAGAAAAATCTAGGCATTTCATTGAAAATTAAGGGAGTTTCAAGGTATTCAAAATCAGTCAAAAATCGGCCAAAATCGGTCCAAACTACGCATTAATGCGTAATCGGTAAAGGAAGAAGTTAAAGTAAATATATTTATTTATAGCCTTTGTTTGTACTTTAGTTGTCTAGAAGTTTTATATTTCACAAGAGCAGCTTTGATAAAAGACTTCTCTTTCTCTTTCTTTCACCTGAAGCAAAAGTAGGTGTATCGTTATATTTGAAATAAATAAAATCTTTCTCTTGATATCCAAGACAGTGAATAAAGTCTTTGTCCATTTTTGGGTTATCAATTAACACATAAATTTTACATGGCTTGAGCTATTTTCCTTCCTTAGCTGCTAACCTTGCTTCTCTTATCCTTGCCCTTTCTGCTTTTCTTTTTGCCTTCTCCTGACACAGAGCTGTAAATTCTTTTCCTGTGCACTTAATGACTGGTTTCTCTGACTTTCTTTGCTCCTTTAGCCTTCTCGGGCAACTGTGTTTTCCTTTCTTCCTCTTTCTTCCTTGAAGTCTCTTTGACAATATCACGCTACCTTTGATCTTCTTCCTCGCTCCTTCTCTCCTCCTTCATCTTCTTCTCATGCTCCCTCTTTCTCTTCTCTTTCTTCATCCTCTCTTTCCTGCAAGTCTCCTTGTCCTTCTTTTTTCTGGGTATCTTTGTGACCTTCATCTTCTCTTTAACTTTCCTGAAGTCACTTGTACCAGGCTTCCATATATCCTCCTCCTTCATGGTAGGTTCTGCTCTAGTTTGTGAAGGGTTCAGTTCCATGGCTGTTACTCCAGGTATGCCCCTGTCCGCCTCCTCCTTCAGGAAATCTAGCGCTTTAGCCTGTACTCTCGACATCTGCATCTTCTTGGGTGGAGGTCCGCTTCCAGTCTTTTTGATTTCACGTCGTAGGGTGTTGTACTTTTTCTTCTGTTTTTGAGTGAAGTCGGACGTCTTGTCTCTGCATTGTCGCACCGTAGGGTGTGTCTTCGTCTCCGTGTTAACATACAATGCCACGTCTCTCCATGCCTGGCGGCGCACTTCCCTTCCAGACTGAGTCCCTGAGAAGTGGAATTTGATAGCTCCACGGTTCATGTTCACTGCATCCATTAGAGCGTCCACTTCTTTCTTTCCCCATCTGTCTTTGTTCACCGGCACATCTTCTATCAAGGGTAGGTCCTCTCCCTCACTCTCAGAAGAACTTGAACTGAGCTTCAGCCAGGGAGGCAGGGAAGTTGTTATTGTCATTTAAAGTGTCACCTGCAGTAGGTGGACAATAAACCACAGTTGATGCTTCCGAGTCCACCAATTTGTCGTCCTTGCGCCTTAAAAGAAGCTGCCTTTTCTTTTTGTGTGCAAGAGGCTTGACCTTGGCATCATAAGGAAAAAGAAAAAGTCATATTAAATTCCTCTTTAGCACACAGTTTTTCTTATGCGGTAACACAACGAGAAAATACTTTAGTCGTTGTGACAACTTTTCTCGTTGTGCAACGTCGTGAATTTGGCAGCCATGCGCATGGAAAAAATGACTTCAATATGCAAGTTATTAACAATAGTAAGTTTTTACATGTTCCCTGGAATAAAAAAAAGACAGTTCATGCACAAGAGTCGCATACCTTATAAATCTCTTTTCCTCTCCATTTGAGATGTAGACAGCTTGGACAGGATACAACCTTTACCTTAGTTGTGACGTCACTCCTTCACACCAGTGTCGCCCCCTGTGCACAGCGACTTTTTTCAAAGCAAACTCTCGTTGTGAGGGAGGTACATGTACATAAATTAGTATGTTTAATTTAGATTTAGAAAGAAAGAGGATGGTTTCATTAAAGAGGAGTACCTGTTTGGGGAAAAAGGGGGCCTGTCCCCCCTGAAATTGGGCCAGGCTATTTCTCTTTTCCGAAAAACTTCTGGTGCCCCTCCTTATTTTTCTTTGGTTTGCCCCCCTCGCCCCCATGCCATGAAGTCACAATGAAAACAATAATTATTATATTTTGGCCGGTGGAGCAAACTTACATTGAATTAGAATGGGAGCTCATAGCCCCCTTGATCAGGTTGCTGTCCGGTCTGCCCTAGATGCGCGTTGCCCAACCAGCATGCTCCCTCCCTCCGCTGCGGTCCCCGTCTTAGATTGGCTGCTACGCGGGAGGTATAATTTATTGAACATCGTGGACAGCAGTTTACAAGAGCTTATCTCTCCCTAACTTCATCGTTTCTTCTTCATCACTTGAGTACTGTGGCTTGTCTGGGCTATTAGCACATGGTTTCCCAAATTTGTATCTTCTTGGTTGGTACCAGTGATTGTGGTATCTTTCTTTGTACATGTATTGGCCATGGCCTCTAGGTTGTGCCCAATTTATTCTGGACTTGTCGAATCTTGGTTAGTAGTTCTTATTTTTGTTTGGTTTGCCCCCCTCGCCCCCATGCCATGAAGTCACAATGAAAACAATAATTATTATATTATGTCAAGGAAATGACAGGGAAACAATTTTCATTTATTTACTTTATTAAGTAGTCCAAGCTTTGACTGAAACAACGAAGAAATAGTCTCATACAATAAAAATCTCCAAGTTTCTTGAAGAAAGTACTAGTTTTGTGATGGAAAAAGCATAAAGACTTGAACAGGTAAGTTAAACCATTTTCTTGTAACAACTTAAATGTAAATAACATGATCAATGTCTGTTTTTTCGTTGTAGTTGGATATCTTTGACAAAACTCTTTTCTCTTTTGGTTAAAAGTCTTCTTTAACATAAGTCATATATATAGTAAAGTGAGGACTCTTCTTTTGTTGACCCTGGAACATGTGAATTATTTGACATTGTTTATATGAGACAACACTTTTCTTTCTGTTGGTTGTAACTCAAAAATTAAATGACATATACACTACACGGGAAACACTGTTGACCCTCGTGGGAACTAACTTGACCTTACACATCAAGTAGAACTTGTAAGTAAGTTAACTTCACATGACCATGTTAGAATATCAGGTATAAAAGTAGTTGGACCCTGTCTCGTGTCATCACTAGTCTCCTCTCCTTTTGAGATTTCCTTATCCTGTGGTGTGTTGTTTGAGTCTGTCGCTAAGTGCATTCTACCCAGAGTAGAAGCAGCTTCCATGACTTCTTCCTCACTCCTACCCTCTGTCTTAACTGTCGCCTGAGGCAGTTCTATATATCTGAGTACAATTCCACCTTTGCTTACATCTATGTAGGTTCGCTTGGATGCACCGGCCTTGGGTGGTGGCCTTGCTCTAGTTCGCACACAGGTAGAAAGAACCAAAGTCAGTCCAAAAGTCCCTTCGGGGACTTCACTTGTAACATCTATCATCGAATCATCATGACAAAATGGTTCTAAAACGGATGGCTTCTCTTTTCTCTGGTCACTGGGCTCAACAGGATGTTCTACAGCTAAAGTGCTCCCGATAGAAGAGAGGGGAGCGATAATTTTGTTAGACTTAAAATATTGGTCTCGCATTTCAGGTGCGGGTTTTGTGTTCTCATGAGATTCACACTTACTTGCCTCCTGTAAGGCAGTAACAGGGTCTGGTGTGGGGTCTGGTGTGTTCGCATGGGGCAGGTGAGCATTAGCAGGTTCCAAAGTGACACAGTAAGGGATGAGTGCACAAGGTTGAGATGTACTTTGCTTTTGGATGGCTTGTGATGTACTAGCCACAGCTTCATAACCACTTTGAGGGTGACCGAGTGTCACCGTAGTCTCCACATGTGGCTGAATGAATGTTCCTTGAGTAGCACAGGGAGCCTGACAGAGTATTGCTGTAGGCCTCATATGAGTAGACACCCCCCAGGAGATTTCCTTTGTTGTGAGTGGGAGACTGGGACAGAGTCGCTGTAGACCCAGGTTCTGCAGATGACCCCTGGAAAAGAGTACCGTCTTTGCCAGTTGGAGACGGAGACAGAGTGGCTGTAGACCCGGGTTCTGCACATGACACCTGGAAAACTGTACCATCACTGCCAGTAGGAGACTGAGACAGAGTGGCTGTAGACCTAAGTTCTGCACATGACACCTGAACAACTGTACCAACGTTGCCAGTAGGAGACAGACAGAGTGGCTGTAGACCCAGGTTCTGCACATGACCCAGGGACAACTGTACCATCATTGCCAGTAGGAGACTGAGACAGAGTGGCTGTAGACCCACGTTCTGCACATGACCCAGGGACAAGTGGAGCTCCGTTGCCAGTGGGAGGTTTGAAGATAGCAAGATGTGCACCCGAGAAAGGGGAAGAACCCATGACAAGAGTCCCTTGTTCAGTAACATGCAGCAAGTTGTCGCTGGAAGCGGACTTTGGGTCTACAGTGACAATTTTGAACTGGCCCAACAAGGTATCCTGTTTTACCGCTAGGGTCTTGGTGTCTAGGTGGGGCAGATCTGCAGTCTGTGTTAGTGCTTTCGAAAAGCGCTTTTCCCCCTCGGTTAAATAGATCAGCTTACCAACCACTTTTATCAGTTGCGCAACGTTGCGACTGCATGTCGCCTGATTGTCTATAATGTTCTTCCTCTGAGAGGACAGAGTTTCTATTACTCCAGTAAACCTCTCCACTAGATTCAGGGTCCATGTTCCCTCCTGTTTGATCCCATCGTTACTACAAAAGACTCCAATTTAGCCAGACATTCATCCATTTGTTCTCTTTTAACCTCGTCTTTACAGCTTACTTCCCCTGACCCTTCACTACCAAAGGACAGCTTCTTACTGCTGCTTTTTCCCCCTCTCGTTGGGCTATGCTGGAGCTGCGTCTGACACCCTCCTTAGGGGAAACTCCTTTAGGGGTGGAAGTGAGAGTAGGACTCACAGATTGACTGACGCCAGTTAAGTCTACTACATCGTCATTTTCAATAACGTCTACCTCCATGTCGTCAGATTCACTTTTCTCTTTGTTTCAGTCATCCTCAGTTAAGTCCACGTCAACAGATGCAGCGTTTCTCACCGCCCGCCTCCCAGGTTTTTTGAATGGAGCCTTCGCTTTGGATTTGACAGAAAGAGAAATTTGAGGAGGATTCTTTGAACTTTTAACGGATGCAGGCTTAGAAGCTCCCTTAACTACAGCTGGAGAAGCCTCTTTCTTGACAACTGTTTTTGGCTTGGTGGGAGTTGGTTTCGTTTTTCGGCCATGGGTGGTTTAGGTTACACTTAACTGGTTAGCTAGCATAAGTTCTTACTCTGATGGTATATGAATGACGTTCTTAGCTGTCACTGCGCGTGCACTTTGTGGTTTCACTTTGCCAGTAGGAGAAGGGAGCATTCTCCCCTTCTGCCTTTGATTCTTACGTCTCTTCTTTTCTTCCTCTACGGCATCTGTGTAGTGAATGACCTCACCTTAAGGACCTACAAGAAAAAAAGGAGATAATTTTTAGAAAGTGTTCATGGCACTTTCTCTTTGTGGCAGATAAAGGAGGGATTTATTTTCTTTGAACTGAAGCTCTATCATGAAGCTCTTTGAAGAAAATTATTTTATCATTATGTGTCTAAACTGACACCAAGGTCAAAGGCTGGTTTGGACTTCATTAAAGAGAATGGGACTTAAGTTATGTCTGGAGGAGGGAATATTCCCAAAAGATATGTTAATTTTTTAGGAGGACAAACACATTTTCAACAAAAACAAGGTTTGGTTATTCTGCAATTCTCTCCAAGCCTTTATATTTCAGGCACATTACCTCTGTGAGAGTACAACCTTCGACCGCATAGCCCGCGTCTATGTCGTCCAGCAAATTCTCATTCTGTCAAATAAATTCATTCTCTTTTTATACTTATTCAGATATAAAATAGTCTTTTTTTGTCTTTGACACAAAGTAGACAACTTGGTTATAAGAAAGAGAATCGTGGTAAGACGAGCATGAGTTTTGTTGTATAATAGCTTTCCATGTACCTTGAGAGAGTCACTTTGTTATATATATCTTCTTTTTCCTTTGTTCTGTGACTTTAAATGCTTTCCTTACACAGCATGAACCTTCAAATTTAAGCAACTTTAATTGAAACTTAAAGTTAAGTAATGGCCTTATTTCCAAGGCTTTAATCAACTTTAAGCAGGAGAAAAATTAAAGCTGAATAAAGCCTAGGAAATAAGGCCATTACTCAACTTTAATTTTTGCAAAGATATTCACAAAGATTCACAGTCGTTTCACTAATAAACTTACCTTCGTCTTCAGCTTCCAGAAGAAGTCATTTAAATGGTGCTGTGTCTTCTGTAGATCTCTGTCTGTGTTCTGTATGCTGTTCACAGTGGCTAAAAGAAGAAAGGTAAAATCAGTAAGGCTCTTTGACAGAAAAAAACTTCTTCTTCTTCTTCTTCTTCTTCTTCTTCTTCTTCTTCTTCTTCTTCTTCTTCTTCTTCTTCTTCTTCTTCTTCTTCTTCTTCTTCTTCTTCTTCTTCTTCTTCTTCTTCTTCTTCTTCTTCTTCTTCTTCTTCTTCTTCTTCTTCTTCTTCTTCTTCTTCTTCTTCTTCTTCTTCTTCTTCTTCTTCTTCTTCTTCTTCTTCTTCTTCTTCTTCTTCTTCTTCTTCTTCTTCTTCTTCTTCTTCTTCTTCTTCTTCTTCTTCTTCTTCTTCTTCTTCTTCTTCTTCTTTCAGCAATGTTGCCAAAATGAGTATGCATCTATGGGAAATGGAAGGATTTAAAATGTCTGGTAGGTCGAAGGACCTGTGTCCGTCCTCGTGAAGTTCCTGTCCCTCATCCCCATACCTGTCATCTTCACTACTGCTAGAGGGAAAATACCCTCTAGTGTTCTGAAACAAAAATAGGGCAATTTTTACTAAAGAAACAAAGAGGACAGACAGTCGAAGAGGAGAGAGAAAAAAGAAAATCGTGCCAGATGGCTTTTTCCCTTTTATCGCTCATCCCGGCACACAAAGAAAAGTGAGGAAAAGCCAGGACAGGGGAAGGACACCTCTATTGTGACACATAAAAAGGATCGGCACATTTTTTGGATCTTAATAGACTTTAATTAGAATGTTTTACTTACTTCTGGAGATAAGAAGGCCATGTTCTTTCAGGGTAGGAGCTCTGTCCCCGCTGAAACCAAAACAGTTGCCGCCTCCTTCCCCGGAAGTGACATTGTGACGGAACTAGGTCAAGTTACGCAGGTTTCCGGGGCTCTTTTCTCGCTGTGCGACATAGTCGTTGTCACAGTGAGAATTCAAAATAAACATTCATTGCAACAAAGACTCTCGTAGGAAAAAGGCAGAACCTATTGTGTAACGCACCATAACAGAAGTCTTAATTGTGTACGCTGATTTGGGTGAAAATAAGGTAACGTAAAATCGCTCTTTGTGTAACGACCTCCAGGTCCCTGGTTCACTGCTGCCCGGATGCAGGGGGATCAATGCTTTAACCCATTAAGGGCTGATTTTGAGAATATTCAACATCCATGTAGGGGCGGATGTTGAGTATTCTCAACACCATGTAGGGCCTGATGTTAATTATAATTGACATAGATAATTGATATCGCAGCCATGTTTGAACATTTGACATAGATTTGAGTGTACTGCGATTTTTAGTCTCAGGATGTAATTTGCCTATGTTGAGGCTGAGGATTTCGAATCTGGGAAGTTTAGAATGATAGAGACATTGGAAAATGGTTGAAAATGATATCAAAGTTATGGACAGTGCATTATACCTTGCAACCTCTCGCCCCATGGTAAATGAACTGCTTAAAATTCAGTCCCCTAGCCTCATTCCTCGCCCTTAATGGGTTAACCCTCCTCTGCACTGATATTATATGCCACGAATACCAGTAACTCTCTAAAAGGTAAGTGGATATATGGGACACCGCCAAATGACATCTAGTGGGGAATAGCTGAACTACAATGGACAGGCCCCATTGACCTACACATGCAACAGCATCCTTCATCAAACTACTCAATTTCCACACATGTCCATTAATTAACTGTTTTAACTACAATGAAGAGTGTTTCAGCCAGTTACCTGATAGATTTTTGAGACATGTGGATGCAGAAAATGCACTTGTTCACATCGTTCACCCATTCCCCATGTCCCTGCACTGTAAACGCTGCCTGGTTTCTCTCATCTGTCTGATTGATAGCTATGCCAGAATAAAATCATAGATCATATTTCTCAGTAATCTAAAGTATCTCTGGACAGAAAATGAGGGAATGGCCATAATGGTATCAACCTACCTTAAGACCAATCAGTTTCAATTGGCTGCCACTGCTGAGAGAATACACAAATAAGATTATTTGAAGACGACTTGCCTCATTGATATTGGTAATACATGTATTGGCAGCAGTAGTCTTCCATTGACTTTCACTTTGAAACAATTGTGGGCAGATGAGGGGAAAGGGCCCTCCCTGCGGGATTTTTAGTACTGTGTTTGGCCACTGGGGGAGCTACAACAACCATAAATGTGAAAAATAGGCAAAAAATTACTGTTATGTACTTTTTTACATAGAAAAAGATGGTTTTCTCAAAAATGTTCTATTTTCTGGCACTTCCTGTCTATTTGGAATGTAAATGGAACATTTTGAATCCAAAAAGAGGCTAAAATAGGGGTTCTCAGGTAAATGTGTTACCATGGCAACCAAAATAAATGTTCCAAATAGAAAAAATAATGTCAATTGATAGAATGATCCATCATGATTCATATGCTGAAAAAAACATATAGATACCATTTCTAGATCCAAAACTGTGCCTAAAAGTATGAACAAGTTTTGTCATTTTTGATTGATTATTTAAATAATTATGCTAATTAGATGTCAAATTCAATGCAAACAATGAATAATACAGCTTATTGCCTATATTGATACAGTTATGTCATTCCATTTTTGTGAAGCAATATCTCCAAGACCAAAAGGGCTATCTGCAAGGGTGATACCTCATTTTAAAGCTGATAACTTCAATTTTGAATGTCACATTTCACCTCGGAGGACCCTTTCCCCTCATCTGTCCACAATTATTGAATTATTTTCATTCATGAAAATAATTCATTTACATGCGTTGGGTCTGCACTAGAAATTTTGACCACAGCCTCCTCTAACCCTGTACATGTGCATTGGGTCTCCTAGGCTATACATTCTTTGGCCCCATACCTTGGTCAGTGCTTCTAGTTTACTGGCCTATTGTCAATGACCTTCTTTTGTCAATGTCCTCCTCTTTGTTCCTAGCCTTAATACTTAACCCATAATTGAATATATAACACTACTGCCCTAGGCAATTTTACTTCCCGCATGGTTGGCTATCCCTAACGTCCACTGTTCTACACCTAATACCAATTAGGTGTAGGCACCACTACTTCATTGGTAGAGCCATACTCTCCCCCCCCCCCCCCTACCACTCCTGTGGCCCTTGAAGACCACATAGGACAGCCGCTCCCCAGTCTCGGTAGTATAGTGTGTATCGGCAAAGCATTACTGTAGTAATGAGTTTTTGGCTCATTTGAGTAGTATAGTATGTATCGGCAAAGTTCTAATAGCCTCAAAACATCACAATGTCAACTAAGTTGGTGCATCATGCCCAGACCATGACGATTTTCCAGAGGAGTCCATAGCTGTTTGATTTTTTTTCATACGATGATTTGGTGGAAAGTTATGGCCATTTTTGTGATGTCATAGCTTTAAAACATCAATATCTAAGCCTATGGTATCATTAATACCCTCAAAACATCGTTAAAATTGCTAAAATTATGGATAACTTTGTTCCCATTGTGCAGATTTGAAATTAAATATAGCCATGATGATCGCCAGCTCAAGATACCCTAAATCATAGGTCACACTATGGGAAAACTCTTATATGAGGTTTTTGACTGCCCCCTGCACCCCCTTTTGCCAGTCCTGCACTGGCATGTACCCCCCCCAAAAAAAAAACAAAAAAAAAACAACCTTTTTCGACCTCTTCCTGCCTTAAACATAGCCTTTTTTTGCCAGTTGAGGGCAAAACAGGTATTTTTTGGCAGAAGGTAGGGCGCGTCCACACCATGGTAAGGGCACAAGTGGACTGGCTTGGGTCGAAAAGGCACCTAGTCAAAAAAATTATTTCGCTTATCCTCTTTCGAAACTGATTTTTTAGGGGGGCATGTTTTTTAGGGGGGCGAAACCAAACACTGAACACTCCATATCCACGCATATTATTTGCATAATTAGCATAATTATGCAGTGTCCTGGTACTTTTCAATATATATAGATATGTGCCATTGCTCCCTTAAAGAATTCATATGCTTGCAAGGATAAACTCCTGACACCTAGTGACTAAGTATTGACATTAAAAAGATTAATGGCATTTTATTCATTTGTGCATCATGCCCGGATTGGCATGATGCATTCACATTTTGTCAGTAATTAGTCAAAATATGTCATAAATAATGCACGATTTGTCAGCAATTAGTCAATATATGTTAGTCATTACTCACTATTTGTCAGCAATTAGTCAATATACGTCAGTACTTAGTCACTGAATATCAGCAAATATCAATACATGGTAGTAATTACTTACATTTTATCAGCATTTAGTCAATATATGTTAGTTATAACTGACAATTTGTCAGCAATTAGTCAATATATATAAGTATTTACTCACTATTTGTCAGCAATTATTCAATATGACAGTATTTACTCACATTTTGTCACCAATAAGTCAATATATATGTCGGTGCTTTGTCACTATTTGTCAGCAAATAGTTGATATATATCAGTACTTAGTCACTATATATTGTAGCGTATTTCAAGCTCCTCCGGATAAGAGAATGACGACCAGTAACACGGACAAGTATAATTAACGTGAATCCTTAATTGCCTGGCTTGCTCTGCCACACCAGCTAAGTATATCTCTATCTATATGCCGCTGTTCCTCCTCTCTGGAGCAAGTGCCGGTGCGTCCTATAGCCACCCCAAACCCAGACTGACTGTCCGGTGGGACACCTCCAGTATTTATACACTTGCAAGTCCACCGGCGCTGGTGTATGTACAACATACACCGCCGCCGAAGACGCTACTCCGAAAAACACAACTTTACACATGCTGACGTGACTCCGCCTCCGCCGGCTTCCCCCGCCCCCATGCCAGGATGGTTTCGGGATCCACCGACGTCGGCTCGGTCTACGCCACACTCTCCCCAACTAATTAACAGTCGTACTGGGGAAGAATGTCAGAGTACCCTCCTGCAGATGGGTATCCAATTTTGAATAAACAATTATACACCATGGCCCCTGGGTGTTTGTGATTATTACTTTTTAAAAAAAATACATTGAGCAATATAGATAATCATACAGTATACACAGTATCAATACTTATAGCATGCTCCACCGGATAGCTTCATAATTTACAAATGGTTTAACTATTATACAACTGCTGCCTTCAAGGCCAATACAACATCACTGCCACCGCCGAGATGCCCCAGACTCATCCACCGAGCCGTCCACCGGTCCTCCGAACCGTCCACCGACGGCCACCTTCCTCCAGTTGTTGCCGTCTCTCCTCCGCCTGCCTCCGGATGCCGCCCCCGCGGCTCGACCAGGTCTGCAACACAAGGTAAGGCACTTGTACTGCTTACCCCACCGGAACTGATGCATTTTGTTCTTCATTTAAGGTGCTACTGCTCCCCCAGCCTGTACTGGCTTACACCCATAGATTACTCGGGTGCATTCCACGTCGTCCCAGCTTATCCCGCAGTCACCCTCCGACCCGGCTGCATCACCGCCCTCCCTCCTTTTCCTCCCACCGACCTCCTCCGGCGCCCTCCTGTACTGGAGTTTCCGCTTCCCCCGCCGTAGATACACCGGAAGAGACACTTACCCTTTTTACTGGGTGCTCGTAGAGGCTTCCTCCTCCTCTCTCTCCTCCTTCTCCGGGGCCTTCGAGGTAATAGGCCATGGCTGCCCGCATCTGGAGCACAGTCCCTCCCTGGAAGCCTTGGCGTACCTGGTTCGGGTCACCTGAACCAGTTCCACATCACTGTCAGCCAAGCTTTGCACTGCCGAGCTGCACACACCCCCCGGCACCACTCTCATCTCGGGCCCCAAGTTCCCCGGGTTCCGCAAGCGCCTCGTATACTCCTGCAGCTCACGGGGGCCTGTGAAGTCCTCGTTCCAGGGCATCAAGTTCTCCTCCACCTCTACCCTTTTACCAGAGTCGGGAGCCGGGGGAGGGGCAACCACCACGTGGCTTATAGACACTACTCCTTGTGTGGGAGCCACGCCCCCGTCAGGTATGGGTACCACCTGGGCGTCTGTCACTATTATAACACGTTCGGAGGTTGGTGGGCCTAAAGGGTCCTCATCCTCCACACTCCCCTGCACCGTCTCCACCCCCTCCGGCACCAACACCATAGTCTCCATGTGTCCCGCCTCCTCCCCAGCCTCGATTTGTAAGAGAAAGTCCCCCTTGGGAGACTGCACCACCAGCCCCTCCAATCCAACAGTAACTGTCCTGGGGTAATGCACTAAGTCAGGCCTCCCTTTTGCTCTCCCGGCCATCTTGCCTTTTTGTTGGGGGGTTACTCCAACGGGTTCCCCCTCATTGTCCATGGGTTTGCTGCCGGAGGTCGTCTTTGCCGGGGTCTTGGGGCGCTGGCCCGTGGGAGTTAATGTACTCAGTAATATTTCCTCAAGGCTGCGCCGCGTTCCGGGGGTGGGAGTCTGGGGCACCACCGGTGGACTAGCCTTTTCCGGGGTCTCCCCCGTGCGCACGGTAACCGGCTCCATCAGTGTTTCCAATCCTGTTTTCTGGCTACTCTTTCCCGGGCCTTTCCCTTTTCCTCCTTTTGTCTTTTTAGATTTCTGTTCTTTCAAAGCTCTTTCCTCCTCCGCCACCCTGGCTTCTGCTTCTTTCTTTTCCTCTATAGCCTTCTGTCTTTCCATTTCTCTCTCCTTCTCTAACCTCTTTTGTTCCTCTAACTTCTTCTGCCTGGCCCTCTCTCTGCCAGCTTTGATCATCGCTGCATACTGCTCCTCGAGGTCAGGGTAGCCAGCCACGCCGGGGGGGTAATCAAAGATCTCTTCATCGACTTTAGCATGGCTCCGTCTTCGGGGTCTGGTTTACCTGGTCCCCTGTCCTCCTCCTCCGCCTCTAGGGAGTCAGGGGTGGAGGTGGCCTCTTCCTCAGCAGGTGTACATAATTCCGGTTCAATGTGGGGCTTGGGGCGGTCCTCCTTTAAGGTGTACTCCGGCAGTTTTTCAGGGCTGGAATCGAGTCCCCCGGAAATTTCAAATGCCTTTCCTTTTTCAGGGCTGGACTCCTGAGCTGACTGTGAACCGTCGTCTGTGATGTCATCGTAAGTCCCAACCTTTAGCTGGGTTCTCCGTGTTGGTATACCCGTCCTAGCCGCATCATATTCCTTTTCTATTTCATCCACGTCCAGTGTGCCCACCGGCAACTCCTTCTGGAGTCTAGTTAAGGTTTTGGTCGGGGTCTCCCCCTCCCTACTGTACCTGTCCATTAGTAATTTAAGAACAAAGAGAACCTTTCCCTCCTCCTCTGGCTCCAATTGATATTTACCGGTGACGGGGTCCGTTATCATTTCTGTAACCCGGCGGACAGCTCCCTCCTTACCGGGGGACCGGCGCACCTTTTTGTCAGGGGGCTCCTTCACTGCCTCCTCGGACACCCGTTTCCGCCCCTTGCCAGTACTACTCCGGGTGGCCACCCCTTGCGCAGGTAGTTCCTGATTGGGTGGAGTTTTCAGTCCCACCAGTTCCTCTAGATATTTGGCCGCTGCGGCCACCTCCTCCATTTCCTCATCCCCTATGCTTATCCCGGGGGACACCAGTGACGATATGATAGAGGCGCTGCCCGGTGTCTGGCTGGAGGGCACCACCGCCTCCGTTTTAGAAGTGCTTGCGGCGGCGGACTCGGCCGGCTCCTCCGCCTTCCCAGCCCCTCCTTCCGGGGTTTGCCTTTAGACTTGGGTTTTGCAGACGTGGAGGTGCCTGGAGTTTGTGCTGGAACGGCCCCCGCCTCCCCTTCACTAGCCAGCCGCAGTTGCTTGGTCTCTTTCGGGGGCACCCATCCTTTTATGTCCGGGTGCTGTCTCTCCACGTGGCGCACCAGGTCATTCTTGTAATCTTTGGCGACCTGGTATTCACAGCCGGTGGAGGGGCACTCGTATCCTTCTTGCACGGCCTCATGCTTCCTCTGATGGCGTTTTAAAGCATCGCTGCGTCCAAAGGCATACGGTTTGCCCTCCTCCCTGCAGATCTCACACCTGTGCTTTGGTATCTGCACTCCCCCTACCCATACCATGGGCACGGACTTCTCGTCTTCGTGTGTCTTAGGCATATTACCGAGTTCTAACTGCTTCCAATCAATGGTCGATATTGCCGAATCCCGGGGATGAGTCCTTCCTTTATACACCCCCGGCCCGGCCACACCCCTCCCCCTTGAGTTGTCTTGGCCAATTAGCAGCCAGGAACCTTCCCCGCACGCCTGTGCCACCGGGGTTTCCCCTGTCATGAGGCCGTCACCCGACCGTGAGAAAGTCCGCTCTGCTCCTTCCTCTGAACGTTCCGGTGGGTAGTGGACGTGGGAATGGGTTCTTGACCAGCTGTCTTTCGCACGGTCCTTCTTCCTGTAGGGTTTGTTGTTTACTTTTCGGTGGACTGTTTCCTCGGTGGGCCGTTGGCGGTGTTTATTTCTATCATTCTCCCTTCCCCCGTGCCTAGGGCGGCTGTGGGACCGTGAGGACGAGGATTTGGGTGGAGATCGGCCCCCTCTCTCCCTCCGGCGGCCCTCCCGGTGAACCCCGTCTTTCTTTACTCGCTCCCTTGCCCCTTTTTTTTTCTCCTCCCGTCCGGCTTGTGTGTCCCCTGTTACACCATTTCTACAGCTCTCCTCCACCTTCCTCATTACAACACGTCTGTCCTCCGCCATTTCTGTCAGGAAAGTGACTGTTATCTTCAAATAGTGGTCGTCTCCCTCCTCATTGACGTCACTCGCATTCTGGTTTCGTAGCAACACCGGTTTTGGCGGGGCTATCACTCCGGCAGGGGGCGCGCTCAACGTTTTAGGCGGAGTTTTAGGCCCGTCCCCCGAGCTAGGCGGTGTAGTAGGTCTGAAGGCGCCCGGCGGGGCCGTGACCCCAGCCTGTACTAAGTGTAGACACGTAGGCGCAACCTTAGGCGTCTCCTCCGCCTTAGGCGGTGTTTTAGGCCTCCGGGGTAAGCGACCCGGGGCTATTAGACGGCTCTCCCTCTCCTCATTCCGTTCGTTATCGTGCTCTGCCTCCTCTAGCATTTCATAGACCCGCCACCTCTCTGCATGCTTGGCTAAGATATGACATCTCTCTGGGTCCTTCCTCCGTCTGGCCCACTCTGTCCTCTTGAACTCGTTTCTCTCCCTAGTTTCTTCTGTCTCCTCCTCCAAAGGGGATAAATATTCTTCATCCAGGGGGGGTTCGTCATCTGGGGGTTCACCCCTCCAGTGGGCCATTGCAGCTTCTGCTCTGACCCTAGTCTCCTCCTCCATCCACCACCATTTCCACCAGCTGTCCCCACCTTCAGCCATCTTAACAGGTAAGTATGCTTGGTCACGCGGCCCGGGGTTAGGGTCCCTTATTATCGCCCGTATCACCTTAGCCCCCGGCGATCCATCCCCCGCTCCCTTGTCGGGGTTGGCTACCTCTTCCTCCGCCGGGTCTATCTCCGTGCATTCATCCCCCAGATCCTCTTCCTCTGGCAGGCAGACCTCCTTTATAGAATCAAAATGTACCACCTTGGTTACACGGCCCCTCTTTATCTTGTACACTGCATCCTCTATTCTCTCCTGCACAGTCCACGGGCCGGTCCAATAACATTGCAACTTGGGGGATAGTCCTCTCTTCTTTAGGGGGTAATAGTAGAAGACCTGGGATCCCGTTGGCAGATGGCCCTCCTCCGCCCTCGCATCATAGTTACGTCATTGGCGGGCCACTGACCTCCCTATGTTACTCCTAGCTGCCTCATACGCCCGTGCCATCTTCTCCTGGACCTCAGCCACGTATCCAGCCTTATTCCTCGGGGGTGGGTCCAATGGGTAGATCAGATGCAGGGGGACGGTTGTTTCCCTTCCCAACATCATCATGTTAGGCGATACTCCGGTGGAGCTATGCACCGATGACCTATAGGCGGCCATCACAAAGGGGAGCTGCAGGCCCCAATCCTGCTGGTTGGTGGCCACCACCGTAGCCAGTAGTGCCTCAATGGTCCGGTTAGCTCTTTCCACCATTCCATCACTTTGAGGCCTAAAAGCGCAAGTCCTTGTTTGTTTGACCCCCAGCAAGGCTACTATCTCCTTGAACAACCCCGAGTGGAAATTCTTGCCCTGATCGGTGTGAATCTCCACCGGCGCCCCTAGCCGACATATGAGCTCCTCCACCAACTTCCTTGCCATGGTGGGCGCTTCCTGATTGGGAATGGCATAGGCCTCCGTCCACTTAGTGAAATAGTCGGCCGCTACCAGGATGTGTTGATTACCCCGTGAGGTCGGGGGCAGAGGTCCCATCACATCCAGGGCTACCCTTTGGAGTGGTAGACCAGCCCCAACATGTCCCATTGGAGCTCGGTGGGGGGCGGGGGCTGCCTTCCGCCGCAGGCACGGCTCACACTGCTCGCACCACCGGGTGACATCCCTCCAGAATTCAGGCCAGTAATATCCTCCCTGTACCCGCCTGATGGTCTTGTTACGCCCTAGGTGTCTGGCCAGTGGTTCTCCGTGTACCTCCTGCAGCACATCCTTCCTGTTAGGCTTGGGAACTGCTATCTGGAAGTGGGCCGACCCCGCCTCCCCTATCCACCACCTCCCCAACACGCCCTTGTGTATTGTCAGCCTCTCTCTCTGGGCATACCAGGCCTTCTTCTCATAGCTCCAGTCCCGTCTTACCGCTTCAGTGGGGACCTCTCCTCCTTCCACCCACCCCCGTACCTCCCTGAGAAGGGGGTCATCATCCTGCAGCTTTTCCCATGCCGCCCCCACCGGAGGATCCGGCCCCTCCGCGGGGGATTGGTTCCCTCCTTCTAGCACTTGACTCTGAGCTCTTGTGAAGACACGACACCACCGCCTGTCTTCTTCAGGGTCTCTGCCGCATTGTTTACAGGGTGTCCTGGATAGGCCATCCGCATTACCATGGGCCTTTCCTGGTCGGTGTTGTATCACTATGTCATAAGTGCCTATGATCTGAAGCCACCGCGCCAGCTGGCCCTCCGGTTCTTTGAACTCCAATAGCCACCGAAGGGATGCATGGTCGGTGCGCACTACCACCGGCCGACCCACTAAATAGTGTCTGAATTTCCGGAGGCCAAAAACGATGGCTAACAACTCCCGCCGCGTAACACAATAGTTTCTCTCAGGTTTGCTAAGGGTGCGACTGCCATAAGCCAATACTCTCTCTTCCCCATCCTGTTCTTGTGCCAGCACCGTGCCCAACCCCGTATCACTGGCGTCAGTGTCCATAATAAGCTGGCCTTCTGGTCGGGGGAACCCCAGGATAGGAGCTTCTATCAATTTCTGTTTCAGTATCTCGAAGGCATTTTCACACTCCGGCGTCCACTTGAAAGGCTGTCCCTTTTCCGCCAGAGAACTGAGTGGTTTAGCCTTAGTTGAGAAGTCGGGGATGAAGGCTCTATAATACCCCGCCAGACCGAGAAAACTCCTCACTTCTGTGATATTCTGTGGTGGGGGCCACCCCTGAACAGCCTCCACCTTGCCTGGGTTGGTCCCTACCCCGGCCTCACTGATCTGGTGCCCCAGAAACAGTATCCTCCAGCGGGCCAGTTGGCATTTGGAGGGTTTTATCTTAAGACCGGCCTCCGCCAGTCTTTGTAGTACCTCGCCCAACCTCTCCATATGCTGTTCAAAGGACTCGGCAAACACGACAATGTCGTCTAAATATACCAAACAGGTACGCCACTGAAGCCCCCGCATGGCAACCTCCATCACTCGCTCAAACGTCCCTGGGGCATTACATAACCCAAACGGCATTCTGATGAATTGGTAGAGCCCCCGGTGGGTGGTGAACGCTGTCTTCTCTCTGTCCTCCGCCCTTACATCTAGTTGCCAATACCCACTGGCAAGATCCATTGATGAGAACCAGGTGGCCCCCGCCATAGTGTCCAAGCAGTCCTCCACCTGGGGCAGAGGGTAGGCATCTTTTACTGTAGCTTTGTTTAACCGCCTATAGTCCACACAGAAACGGGTTGTCCCGTCTTTCTTCTTCACTAGCACCACCGGAGATGCCCATGGGCTTACTGAAGGCTCGATTACCCCCGCCTCCAACATTTTGTCAACCTCCTCTTCCACCGTGGCCCTTCGGTGGGGGGCTAAGCGTCTTGGTGGCTGCTTTATAGGGGGTTGATCCCCCGTATCTATTCGGTGTTGGGCCATAGTGGTGTGTCCCTTATCACCCTTATGACACTGGAAGGCCGCCAGGTGTTGATTAAGTAACCCCGCAAGCTCCTTTCTTCTGTCTGGCTCTGTTCCCTCCACCAGCTCTCTTATAAGCCCTCTCTTCTCCTCCGGCGACATAGCCTCCACCCGACGGCACCAGCTTCCGGGGTTCTCCCCCGGATCCTCTCCCGGCGTTTCCACCCGTTGGATGCCACCCAGAGTCATATCCTTGTAGACGATGATCGGTTCCGGCCCGGGGTTCAGCACCCTGACCCAAGTTTCTCTGTTTATTGGCTGGACCAGGCCTCTGCCCACCAGGAAGTGGGGTTCACCTTTGTGCCCGGCCATACTTTCTATCATGCCATTCCCACCGTCCAACCACCGACCCATCACCGCGCCTTCCAGAAATGCTTCCTCCCCCGCTCCGACCACTGCTGAGCGGGTGCTCACCACTCGACACGCCGATTCTGGTTGGGTCCAGATTAATCTTCCCCTGGCCACGTCCACCACAAGCTGGTTTTCTCGTAGAAAGGCGGCGCCCAATATTCCTTCCGTCCCTGTGTCCCCCACGATAAACATCGCGTTCGTGCTCCTGCTCCCCAATTGTAATGAAGCCTGCACCTCCCCTTTAAGTTTCAGGGGTCTTCCATCCACCGAAAAGACAACTTCCCCCGTTTCTTGGAGCGGCCGATCACCCCCGTGTCGTTCCCACCACCCGTGGGAGATAAGGTTTAGTGAGGCGCCAGTATCTACCAGCATCTGTATAACGGCTCCCTCCAACTTGCCTTCCACTATTAGTCCTCCGCCGCCCCTCTCTCGTCTTCCTTGCACAATATTCATAGGCCCAATCCCCCCGACCTGTACCTGGCCTGGGGTAGAGGTCGGTTCTAGTTTCCCGATGGAATAACATCCTTTCCAGTCTCGGGGGCCCCCCCAGGTTTGTCAGTTCTCCTGTTGGGGCACTCCCGCTTGAAATGCCCTTCCTGGCCGCACCCATAGCAGGCAGTACTCCGCCTCTTCTTTTCGGTGGAGAGGGGCTCCTCCATCTTCTTAGCCATGCGGTCCATTAGTTCCACCATTTTATCCATCCTGTCGGTGTTGGTTTTGAGATGCTCATTTACCGACGCGTCAGTGGTCCTAACCCTCTGTGATGTTTCCTGCTCCACCTTCAGGTAGGCTTCTGCCCCCACGGCTGTCATGACGGCAGCTTGTAGGTCCTTTGGCTGTGACTGATAGACCCATTGTCTTAGAGGATTATCCAAACATAGCAGGAATCTGTCCAAAACCAGGGTGTCTGTAGTTCGGGCGTCGGCCTCGGGGTAAGCTAGCCGGGTGTACTTCATCAGGTCCTCCCTCAATTCTTGCAACGCCTCCCCCTTCCTTCATACCCTGGTGCGGAGGACAGCTTTATAGGTCTCCTCTTGATTGGTGGGCTCGAACCTTTCGACCAGCGCCTTCCGGAGTTCGGTGTACCCTTCCGGCGTAGCTGGTTTTCTGCCGTTCAACAGCCTCCGAGCGGCCCCCGCCAAACTCAGCCCTAGGAACATGCCGGCCTCAGCCTCGTCCCATCCATTCACCTTCACACACAGGTCGAAGTGGTTGAGGTAATCGCCTAGATCCCCCGTCCCGTCGTATTTTGTGGGTTTAACCACCGGTTTTCCTTTTGCACTCACTTCGCCGTCAGCTCCGCCAGATAGGGACGGCAAAGCAGGTAACCGGGTTTCATCCACTGATGGCTGCTCTCCCCCGGTCACCTCTTTTTTTACAATCATCCCCTCTCCCTTGTTGTCAGGGCCCTCCGTCCCTCTTCCTTCCTCCCGTCCCTCCACTGCCGGTTTTATCTTCCTATGCTTTGAGAGAGTCTCTAGGAGCTGGTCCCACTCCTCCTCCGTCCAATCCTCTGACCCTTCCTCCAATCTCCTCCGAGTCATGCTTGAAGTATTTTCTGTCTTGACTCTGGGTTGGCGCCTCCCCCGGCTTGGCCTCCGGGGTATCTCCCTCTCCACCTCCTCCTTCTCCCATGGCCATCTGAAGTCGTTTAAGGGACTTGCACGCCCTCCTCCCACCTCTACCTGATTGCCTTCCCCCGTCCAATTCCGATCCATAGGCTCCTCCTGCCTTTCGGGGTATGGTTCCCCAGGTCTGCTTTCTGTGGGTCTTGTGATTGTCACCTCCTCGTCCACTACTTCCAAGAGGGTCCCCCGACCAACTCCTTCTCCTTCCAATTTCAATGAGTCTGTTTCCGTTATCCTTGCCTCCGCCATCTCTAGTCCCGCGTGGATCCGTTGAAAACACCGCTGTCACCAATGTAGCGTATTTCAAGCTCCTCCGGATAAGAGAATGACGACCAGTAACACGGACAAGTATAATTAACGTGAATCCTTTATTGCCTGGCTTGCTCTGCCACACCAGCTAAGTATATCTCTATCTATATGCCGCTGTTCCTCCTCTCTGGAGCAAGTGCTGGTGCGTCCTATAGCCACCCCAAACCCAGACTGACTGTCCGGTGGGACACCTCCAGTATTTATACACTTGCAAGTCCACCGGCGCTGGTGTATGTACAACATACACCGCCGCCGAAGACGCTACTCCGAATAACACAACTTTACACATGCTGACGTGACTCAGCCTCCGCCGGCTTCCCCCGCCCCCATGCCAGGATGGTTTCGGGATCCACCGACGTCGGCTCGGTCTACGCCACAATATATATATATATATATATATATATATCAGCAATTAGTCAATATATGTCAATATTTACTCATTATTTATCAGCAATCAGCCAAATCAGTCAGTACTTGGTCATTATATAACAGCAATTAGTCCATATATGTCAGTACTTAGTCCCCTCTCCTGTCCACATATGTTAGTACTAAGTCACTATGTAACAGCAATTAGTCAATATACGTCAGTAATTACTCCCTTTGTCAGCAATTAGTCAATATATGTAAGTAATTACTTACTATTTATCAGAAATTAGTCAACCCATGCCAGTATTTACATACAATTTGTCAGCAATTATTCAATATATGTCAGTATTTACTCACTTTTTGTCAGCAATCAGTCAATATATGCCAGTACTTAGTTATTATATGTGGATCAACGCAGTAAAAGGTACGCCCGCGAGGGGGTGCTCGGGAGTACCTTTTAGCGTGTTGATCCACATATAACAACAATCAGTCCATTTAATTCAGTAATTACTCACAATTTGTCAGATGTTAGTCAGCAATTAGTCGATATGTCAGTAATTGCTAACAATTTGTCAGAAATTAGTCAATATACATCAGTAATTACTCACTCTTTGTCAGCAATTAGTCGATATAATTATGTGAGTAATTATTCACTATTTCTCAGAAATTAGGCAATATATGTCAATAATTACTCACTATTTATCAGCAATTAGTCCATATATGTCAGTAATTACTCACTATATATCAGCGATTAGTCAATACATGTCAGTATTCACTCAGAATTCATCAGCAATTAGTCAATATATGTCAGTATTTTCTTGCATTTTTATGAATAAATGTTAGTAATTACTCACTAGCAATTGGTCAATATATATATATGTTAGTAATTCCTCACTATTTGTCAGCAATTAGTCAATATATAAAAGTAATTACTCACTTTTTGTCAGAAGTTAGTCAAAATATATCAGTAATTACTCACTATTTGCCAGCAACTAGTCAGATATGCCACTACTTAGTCACTAGATATCAGAAATTAGTCTACATGTGTCAGTATTTATATATAATTTCTCAGCAATTAGTCAATATATGTCAGTATCTACTGACATTTTGTCAATAATGAGTAAATATATGTCAGCACTTTGTCACTATTTGTCAGCAATTAGTCTGAATATATCAGTAACTATGCACTATTTGTCAGAAATGAATTAGTCAAGATATGTCATTAGTATGATTCACTTCTGCATTATGCCTTGACTGATATGATGCAGTCTATCTCAGGGACCATCAGGAATATGGCTCTGTAAGTTAGAAAAAATAGAATAGGCATAGATTCATAGCCATTGATTTAATGGTACATCCTGCCTTGACTGGTATAGTCAAAATATGTCAGTACCTATGCACTATTTGTCAGCAATTAGTGAGTAATGTGTCGGTAATTATGTACTATTTGTGAGCAAGTAGTCAAAACATGTCAGCACTTACTATTTTTCTGCAATTAGTCATTATATGTCAGTAATTATGCACTATTTGTCAGCAATTAGTCAAAATATGTCAGTAACTATGAATGAATGAATTACTGAAAGGACTTCATCAAGGCCTAAGCGGTCTAGGTCATGGTCTAATGATTTCAATAGATGAGCTATTGGTCTAAATTTTAGCGAGAGGGAACCTATTCAAATATTCGGGTCATCAACCTTGGCAAAATAATTCATCACAGCTATGCTGTGCTTTCCTCAAAGTTTTCCTCAAGTCATCAAAAACACGCCTCCTCGCATTATGCCTGCGAAAGGTGTCACTGGAGTGCGTCAAAGCATTTTATATTTTAGGTATCCGTATCCTTAGAAACAACCATGCATGTAGACGCTCCCAGAAATGTTCATAAAACTGTTAGAGAATTTTGAAAAAAAGTTTCCCCCCTCCTCGCTGCTAGCATATTTAAGCTGCGCCTTATAGCGTTGACTCTGGACCGGACTCACCATGTGCATGCTGACATCAGCGGCTTCCGGACCTGGTCTCGCGACCTCATTTGTTCCTGGCATGTCATGTTGTTTGGAAGCCTTGTACCTGCTTGATCTCGCATCTCGGGAGAGATTCCAAGGACAGAACTAACATGGCCGCGCATACAGAATGAATATGAAAGGTCGCTATTGGAGTAGGTATCTAGAAGTAGGTAGTAGGGCTTGGTGCCAGGTCATACAACGACTACACTGATTATGATATTGTGCCTTGCCAGTGGGAGAGGATTCAGGATCTATGTGTGACCTGGCCTCATCTCATGAGACAGCTGCTGATCTTTTTCATGGACCCACACCCTATGGGGAAACTACCAAGGGTAGATACCACAGACAGTTAATTGTGCAACTGTGCCTATACATGGGTACAAATTGACCCTCATGATGTTGTGACGCAGGTGTGTTAACCCAGATAGCCCTAAAGTGGCAGTTTTTGTCACAGAGTGCTTAAAATTGATAAGTAGACTAATACATGACCAAATATGCCCTGTACAAAATTTCCAGGGATATGAGGGATTGCTTACCGTCCTACATGTAGGACAGTAGGACTTAGGACTGCTGTCCTTTGAAATTTATGTTCTTTTGGTTGCCATGGAAACCACAATTCCTGTACAAGAGTGCCGGAAACTGACATATAGGCTTATATATGGCCATTTATGCCATACAAGAAATTTCAAAGCTTTAGCTATAGCGGATCCAGAAATCAGCACCATCCTACATGTAGGACAGTAGGACTTTGGGCTTCTGTCTCCTCTGAAAAGGTCCAAATCTTTACCAGAAGGTAATTTTCTAAGTAGTAGGTGTTTTGGGACGTGTGTAATATAGTAAAAGTACCTAAGAATACCCATATGTTGCAGTTTTGGAAGCCTTAGGCCTAGAACTACAGGATGCAACATTTTACGTCCATATCTGTTAAGTTTACTTGCGGATATAGACCTCTTCCCATTGTGTCACTTAGGCATCCTACATGTAGGACAGTAGGGTTATCTGGGTTAAAACTGATGGATTCAGTCACCGTTAGATATGATAGCCTAGGGGAGGATAGTCCTATGTTTAAATGGTGGTGGATACGAACTAATTGTCAGTAAATATGATTTGATTCAACTGCAGAGTATATTCATATTTCAACAATCATAAAAAAGAGGAATGATGAAGGGTAAAGAGGACAACAGAGTTGACATACCCAACCCACCACATATATCTCAGCAACAAGGGCATGAATATTAACTGACATAAATACTTGAGTCAGGTTTCTATCTGTTTTTCCCAACAGAGATTTTAAGGTGGGTGACCTAGTTTTGGGACTTAGCCAGTATTGATGTTTTTAGGGGTGGCACTGTCTGTATGCCAAACCTAAGGTAGGAAAACTTAGTACCTGTTCAAAACTCAACATAGATTTTTTAGGTTAGGGATCTAATGAATGTTATTATTGATATTTTCCCTGTGCTGTTGTTTATTGGCATAAAGGGTACCAGTATACCGGTAATTCTCTCATGGATTTATGCTTTAACGTTGGGGAAAAATGCTATCAATAATAAGATTGTCCTATTTCCTTTATTGGATCACATATATCTGTAGCCTCTTCAGACATACAATGAATCACATAGTACAGTATAATAACTTGTCAGAGTGTATCTTTGGTATTAGATGCCAATCTTTTTGCAGGCAACGTAACCCTGAAAGATGCCTACAATGTGCACCATTTTGCTAACACCATAGACTTGGTGGAACTTGAAGGCTGGCATGTCAAACAGGTGTTTGAACACTCTGTGTGGGACTTTGACCCTAGCAACATGAGAGGACGTTTCCTCCAAGTCTCGGGTAAGGTCTTTATCATCTTATCAGTTGCTACATTAATAATTCATAATGTGTGCAGTCTGTTTTATAATTGGTAGGCAGTGCCATTTTACACGGGATGGAGGATAATAATATATTCAATTTCATGGTCCATGGGTATTTCCGATTCAATAATACATAGACAGGGGTCCACTCTATCAGATACACAAAACATATTTAACCTGTTGTAGAGGGATATAGTAATGGAACTATGCATATTACAACCAACTCATTATCTTTGGCAAGTACAGTTAAGATATGCCTGGAAAGAAACCTAATCCATAGTGTAAAAGTAGAAATTATGCCTCAATCGTTAACAATTGTAACAAGAGGAAGGATACACAAATTATAACAGGTTTATTCATGTTAATGTTGTGGAGCAGATAAGAGCAATGACTTTTTTTTTCATCTTTTTAACCAGGTATTAGGGCGGTCTATGACTTGTCCCGGCCCAATGGTGACCGTGTTGTGGACCTACAGCTGAGGAGCACTGACTGCACTATACCAAGATATCAACCAGCTCAGGATGATGTCATCTAACACTAACACTCTAACACTCCCATCATTCATAGTGTCTGGTAGTGACGGATATGACGTCATACCCAAGTATATGAAGCGCCATCATGTTTATGGTGAGGAATCTAAGTTTATTATCTATGTATTGTAATGTATTAACCCAGTGACCTCTCCCTATCTTTTCTATAGTTTCCACTTGTGAAAAAGCCCTCAGGTGTTGTACCCTATTCAGGGAAATAATAAAAATATAAGTCTGGGTGCATTAATGATACCCATCTTTTTCATATCTCATCTTGTATGGTCTTTATAGACAGGGTCTATTTCTTATCTCTGTGGTATAGAGTATACCCTAGCTATCAAACTATAATGATAATGTAAAATATTAATACAGTCTGAATCAATGTGTTGTATATGCAATTTATGTAATTTGATAACTTTTGTCATTGTGGACAGATGAGGGGAAAGGGTCCTCCGAGGTGAAATGTGACATTTAAAATTGAAGTTATCAGCTTTAAAATGAGGTATCACCCTTGCAGATAGCCCTTTTGGTCTTGGAGATATTGCTTCACAAAAATGGAATGACATAACTGTATCAATATAGGCAATAAGCTGTATTATTCATTGTTTGCATTGAATTTGGCATCTAATTAGCATAATGATTTAAATAATCAATCAAAAATGTCCAAACTTGTTCATACTTTTGGGCACAGTTTTGGATCTAGAAATGGTATCTGTATGCTTTTTTCAGCATATGAATCATAATGAATCATTCTATCAATTGACATTATATTTTTCCTATTTGGAACATTTATTTTGGTTGCCATGGTAACACATTTACCTGAGAACCCCTATTTTAGCCTCTTTTTGGATTCAAAACGTTCCATTTACATTCCAAATAGACAGGAAGTGCCAGAAAATAGAATGTTTTTTAGAAAACCATCTTTTTCTATGTAAAAAAAGTACATAATAGTAATTTTTGGCCTATTTTTCATATTCATGGCCTTTGAAGCTCCCCCAGTGGCCAAACACAGTACTAAAAATCCCGCAGGGAGGGCCCTTTCCCCTCATCTGCCCACAATGTTAAATTTAGAAAAATAAATCCTCTTACAGGTGACGTTGACATAGACTTGCTTCTATGTCACATTACGGCACAGAGCCCTATCACAGCAGAAGTGGAGGGACATATTTCTTTCATTGACGCCCAATACTGCCACAGACCCGGATGTGGATCAATATCAGCCCTAACGCCCAAAGTCTCATGCACCAACAAGATTTCAATTTTACTGCTGATTCTGGGTCTCAGTTTCAGTCTACATTGGCAAAAGTAATTATTCAAAGAAAAGTTACCTGAACCATAAGTAATTAATTGTCCATTTTCCTTTGAAGAATTGTAATCGTTAATTTGTTGAAACTGTAATGGTTCTATCTTAGACCGGCTGTCTTTTTGTTCGGAAAGGATCACGAATACAAGAATGTCCAGTTCAGAAGGCAACAAGATTTATTTAGTATCCTACTATACAGTTAGGGTATTCCGAGTAGGCCTGTTATCGTTCGGATAGCTCTGATTTGTGACTACCAGGTAAGGCTTCATAGTCAGGGAGATCTTAGGGTGTTGGTACAGAACCCGGGGATTCTGTCTCACTAGCTTCCAACCCGACTATTATATAGCCACAGGGGTTGGGTGGCGACCCCTCGTGTTTAAGACGGGAAGCCTGGAGGACAGTGCTGCCAGCATCAGCCAGGCGTTACAGGCCTCAACCCGACGGGACGCTCTTCTCAGAAACTAGTCAACCCATAAGCCATAGAAACTAAAACTAAACCGTGGGTTTAGCTTTAGAGTCTAGTTTTCACAATGGGTAGTAACTAAGTTTATAGTATTTACAACATTAACATATCAAACACAGGGAGCACGGCTGGCCTACGAGTTGCCTGACTCAAATATAAGAATAAGTAGGGGTATATGACAAATACTGGTATGGTTTTAAACATATGTACACTATAGTATATAAGTTCCCTGTGGAAACACATCATTCAGGATGTTGTATTACAAGTAGTAGTTGCTACACTATACACATTCACCTATAGTAATCATTCATGATATTATATACCATAGTAGTGGAAGACAGATAATGTCATTCCGTATACCCCCTATAAACCCAGAATAACCTTAGTTATCATCCTGGATAGGAATGTAAGTATCGATTTTAGGATTACTCCTATTAGAATACTAATAATAGTATTTAGTTTCAACCTTACCTAGGAATGAAAGTTACCTTATAAACACCCTTTTTTTTAAAAAATAATACAGACTACAATAATGTAACAATGTTTACATCTTTGATATATATGTATAGAATAGAATAGATCTATTCGAGTCAGAAATATATATTAACAACTTTTAGGTATTTGTAGACAAATGAGGGGAAAGGGTCCTCCGAGGTTAAATATGAAATTTGAAATTAATGCCATCAGCTTTAAAATGAGGTATAACACTTGTAGATAGCCTTTCTAGTCCCCGAGATATTGCTTCACGAAAATGGAAAGACATGACTGTATAAGTTAACTGAGGGTGACTACATATACCGGTTAACTACTACCGGTAGATATTATATTAGATCATCTTCATAGGCAGTACCGGTATACTTCCATTATTGACCACTTTCCGCTGCTTCAGCGGAAGTGGTCATCTTACAACTGCATCGGCCCATAGACTTTGCCTAGAGCTCTACCCTCTGTTATAATATTGTGTCGCTGACTAGCGGCGAAGTGAGGAAGCACTGGCGGCTTCGCTATCGCACGATCATGACGCACATGGCTGTACCTCATTCAGAGTTCAACTAAAGTCTGTCTACTACCTACTAGACATGTGTTCATCTATTACGTCATGGTGGCAAGCGGTAAAGGATATCTGAAGACAATTGTGTGCCACATACTGACATTGTGGGACACCAGATATTGTGAGTAAAGCAACTTTCACTTTCCCCACATTTTGTGCCTGGCCCAAGGATGGTTCTAGACTACACCAGTTCTAGATCTACACTTCATCCAATGATTTACCTATAGCCAATAGGACCAGTTCAGTGTAAATCCAACTATACCTACAAAACTGAGTGTCATCCTATACTGATACTGGGTTTAATACCAAGACTGTCATTTTTCATGTGCTAGTTAGGACATTGACATATTAGTAGCTCCAGTGCCCAATACACAAACTAGTGAATAAAAATGGCTACCAAGTATCCTTCTATGAATTGGGATGCATTCAAACTGTTTAAGCAGAGGTTACTCTTGGTTTGTGAGGACAATGAGATTACTGATGCTGCAAAAATAGCCAGGAAAATAAAGATAAGCGTAGGGGAAGTAGGTTTGCGCCGGATAAACGCATCCGGCCTAAATGCCGCAGATTCTAAGAAGCCAGAGAAATTGTGGGAGCTCTTCGAAAAACAGTTGAGGGTTGCCGTGAATTTCCGTATTGAGCGTTTGAGCCTCATGCAGTACAGGCAGAAGACCACAGAGTCACTTGATGCTTTTGTTACGCGAGCACGTACACAAGCCCTTCTATGTGAGTTTGAAGACAAAGAACTAGAAGAGCATTGAGTTAGTCATCGCGAGCACTCCACTAGAAGAGTTCCGGCTAGTTCTCCTAGACAAAGACAAGACATTAACACTCCAAGAGACTCTTAACATTGGTCGACGGCACGAGGCAGCCGATAAAGGCTCGAAGCAACTCAAGACACTCCAGGAGACCCTGACCGGCACCACCACTGTAGACCACATTTCCAAACGTAAGCCCTGTGGGAACTGTGGTCTTGTGCATAAGTACCACAAGTGTCCTGCATATGAAGACGAGTGTGTCAGGTGTGGCAGACGTGGGCACTGGGTTGATTATTGCAGATCGCAGTCCAAGAGCAAGAGCGATAAGGACAGGAAGCGGGATGATAAACCCAAGACCCAAAAGCAGTCATCAAATACCAATAAGCATAAGAAAAAGGTGCATATAGTAACTGCACATAAAGATGACTCATCCGATACTTCTGAGGTTGTGAAGGATGTAGTAGAGGAGGCCTGCTGCACCTTTGGAAGACCAGATGAGATCAGGTCAGATAACGGCCCACAATATGCTAGTGAGACCTGTAAGGAGTTTTGCCAGCGATGGGGAATAAAGCATACAACATCATCCCCACACTACGCACAGTCCAATGGGTTTATTGAGCGTCAAGTACGCTATGTCATGCCAGTCATCAAAAAGTGTATTAAGTCAAAAGAAAGTATCCAGGAAGCCCTCCTGATGGTACGGGCTACCCCAGTTGAAAACCAGTTGCCATCACCAGCTGAGATGTTGCTGGGAAGGCAGGTAGCTACTATATTACCCGCACATCAGGCTGATATTGACCAAGACGTCAAACGTAGGCTGGAAGAGAGGCGAGACAAGGCTAAAGAACAATACGACCAGACAGCGCGGAGTCAACCTCTGCCTCCAGGGCAGGAGATTTACATCCAGGACAAGGCCGCAAAGGCATGGCTGCCAGGGACAGTCGTGGAGAAGAAAGATGAGCCCCGCTCATACATGGTTGAGACACCGAGTGGCAGTACGCTGCGACGCAACAGACGTCATCTCCGTGAAGGTGTGCACACCCAACCAATGCCACCTCTACAGCAAATGTGTCCCAATGGTGAAAAGGGGGAGGTCAGTAGGAAAGAGACTAGGGCCAGAGCTGATGCCACAGAAAAACTGCCTCCACTCACACCACAGAAAGTCCTGCAACTGTAGCCCACACTAGTAGAGCTGGCCGTGCTATCAAAACACCAGCACGATATCAGGACTAGTCAGTCAGGGACCACCTGCCGGCCCGAGGCCAGAATAAAGCCTCCAGGTGGAGAAACCAGGGCAGTCTACCCTGTGTTTTCTAGATTAGTTTAAACTCATCATATTAAAATATATCATGTTTCGTTCACTTACACTAAGAGACTTGTTGATACTTATATTCACAAACATATGATGATACACCAGGTTAAGGTTGATTCACAAGGAGACTCCTATGTTACCATATAAACAAACAGTTGTGACTATCACAAAGAGAGCTTTATTTCAATTCCTCATAGACTATGAAATACAAATATCATTCTGATGTTTAACTAGAAAAAGGGGGATGTTATAATATTGTGTCGCCGACTAGCGGCGAAGTGAGGAAGCACTGGCGGCTTCGCTATCGCACGTTCATGACGCACATGGCTGTACCTCATTCAGTCTGTCTACTACCTACTAGACATGTGTTCATCTATTACTTCACCCTCCACTGTAAATCAATGTACCAATCGCACCCCGGTTCCATACCTCATCTGGTCTATAGCCCCCTCCCCTCACCCCCTCCCCCCCCCGTCCCGTGAGGTAGAGTCGGCCGACCCACCGGGGGGGAAGGGGGTGAGGGGAGGGGGCTATAGGCGCTCGGCGGGTTCAAGCCGACCATGTGCCGATGACAGCTTGAACTCATAATAGAGCCAGCACCGTGCCAGCCTGGTCGCTGTATATTTGCTCAGCGGGCAATACGCCGACCATGTGCCGATGACAGCTTGAACTCATAGAGCCAGCAGCGCGGCAGCCCGGTCGGTGTACGCCGACCGTGTGCTGATGATAGCTTGAATTCATAGAGGTGGGTGCGGGGGGGACTGCCTCAGCAGCGTAGCAGTCAATCAAAGACGCCGACCCATGGGGGGGGGTGAGGCAAGGGGCCTAAAACACTAATACATCGTCACATTGTAAACAAACAACACTTTTGCTGGTGCTGCAGCAGTACCAGCATTACCAGCGAACACATTTTGGCTTCTGGCGCGAAGAAACTAGGTCAGGCTGGAGGAGGGGGGAAGGGGGTCGGGCTATATGCGCTCGGCGGGTTCAAGCCAACCATGGCTGTAGAGGCCAAAAATGCTGGGGAAAGGCCAAAATAGCCTGAAGGCAGAGAGACATCGTTGGGCGATAATAGGGTTCCAAAGAAAAACGATTTTCCAGAGGAGTCCATAACTGTTTGAATTTTTTTCCTACGACGATTTGGTGGAAAGTTATGGCCATTTTTGTGATCTCATAGCTTTAAAACATCGATAACTTTGTTCCCATTGTGCAGATCTGAAAATAAAGACCGCCATGACGTTCACCAGCTCAAGCTACCCTTTATCTATAGGTCACACTATGGGAAACTCCTATTATTAAGGGAGATACGATTTATTTTGTAAAACTGCCAGTTCTTGGACCTCTCTGCCAGTACCTGGACTGGCGTCTGCCCCCGCGTCCCAAAAAAGCCCATATTTCGATCCATTCCTTCCTCAAACCTGCCCTTTTTCGCCGGTGACACTTAAAACAGATAGGTTTTGACAGGAGGTAGGGTGCAGGTGGACCGGCTCAGGCCGAAAAGGCTGCTAGTTAAAAAAATTATTTCGCTTATTCTTTTCCGAAACAAATTTTTTAGGGGGGCATGTTCTTTAGGGGGACGAAACACCCCAGATTGATACCGAACATTCCATATCCGCGCATATTATTTGCATAATTAGCATAATTATGCAGTATCTTGGTACTCTTCAATATAATATAGATATGTTCCATTGGTCCCTTATAGAATTCATATGCTTGCAAGTATAAACTACTGACTGCACCTAGTGACTAGTGGAATCTGAACAGTAGAAAAGAAAGACCCCTCCTCTACCTTTATATAGCATCAAACAAGTTGTTCAATGGAGGCAGCCATTGCTTGACCAGATGCTTAAACCTTTTAGATCCAAATGCTAGTTACCAGTGCATTATCACTGTTGATAAGCTTTACACATCAATACCTGTGCAAGCCCTGTTTGCACTGAATGGATATCTTTCCATTTCTCCATTCTCTGGTGTTTGATTGAAAATGTTGACGTCATTCTGTGTTTTAATTTGTGTTTTAATCTGTGTTTTTATGGTACATGTATTGAGTTTAGGGCTATAAAAGGTTAGTGTTAGTGCTAGGGTATGATAGTAATTACACACTATTTGTCAGCGGTTAATCAATATAATTTTTATGTTAGTAATTACTCACAATTTGTCAGCAATTAGTCAGTATACACCTAGTGACTAAGTATTGACATTAAAAATTGAGCATCATGCCAAGATTGACATGATGCACTCACATTTTGTCAGTAATTAGTCAAAATATGTCAGAAATAATATATGTCAGTGTTTTGTTACTATTTGTCAGCAAATAGTTGATATATATCAGTACTTAGTCACTATATATATATATCAACAATTAGTCAATATATGTCAGTATTTACTCACTATTTGTCAGCAATCAGCCAAATCAGTCAGTACTTGGTCATTATATAACAGCAATTAGTCCATATATGTCAGTACTTAGTCACTAGATATCATAAATTGGTCAACACATGTCAGTATTTACATAAAATTTGTCAGCAATTAGTCAATATATGTCAGTATTTACTCACTTTTTGTCAGCAATCATTCAATATATGCCAGTACTTAGTCATCAGTCCATTTATGTCAGTAATTACTCACAATTTGTCAGATATTAGTCAATATATGTCAGTATTTACTCAGCAATATTTTGTCAGCAATAAGTCAATGAATGTCAGTACTTTGTCGCTATTTGTCAGCAATTAGTCGAAATATGTCAGTAGTTATGCACAATTTGTCAGCAATTAATTAAAATATGTCAGTACCTATGCACTATTTGTCAGCAATTAGTCGATATGTCAGTGGGCTTCCCTAGCTCACTTAAAAGGGTCTATTTCTCCTCTTTCCTTTCCCCTCAGATGTGTGTGGTGCACATATGCTCTGGCACTGACACATTCCTCTGTGAAATTGTATAATGTAGTTCTCGCCATAAATATAACCTCAGCTGTCGAAATGGCGTTAAACATCTATTACTCACTAAATCACTCTTGATATGTCAGTAATTGCTCATAATTTGTCAGAAATTAGTCAATATATGTCAGTATTTACTCACTATTTGTCAGCAATCAGTCAATATATGCAGTACTTAGTCATTATATAACAACCATCACTCCATTTATGTCAGTAATTACTCACAATTTGTCAGATATTAGTCAATATATAGGTCAGTATTTACTTGCATTTTGTCAGCAATAAGTCAATGAATGTCAGTACTTTGTCGCTATTTGTCAGCAATTAGTCAAAATATGTCAGTAGTTATGCCAAATTTGTTAGTTAACATGCACATCCTCCCTTCATCACACTTTTAAAGAAATTTATAGCCTATATAACCCACACTCCTACTCAAAGCCTACCACACATGACTCTTTGGCCAAACCAAAAGGGTCAATGTTATCTAAACGGCCATCTAAACTCCTTAACCCCTCATGAAAGTGGTCTTGCAGCTTTGCTGCACCCTCTCAACCCCTAGCGTCCTCGTAATATATAATAAGGTGGTTACCATGGATACCACATATATACCTGTTAATTGGTACCGGTAGTTTATTATATTAGATCGTCTCAAGGGTAGTTACCCGTATATTATCATTATAATTATTAAGAGGGGTAGATTATTATATTAGATCGACTTAAAGGTAGTTACCGGTATATTACCATTATAATTATTATGAAGGAGTTGCTATGGAAACTACACGATGTATACAGGCTGTGATAATAATAATTGAACAGAGACATGTGTTTGGTGGAATTGATCTGAATATACAAACTGGCCAACCACCCAGCAAACACATGGAACATCACACAGTGATAATTATTACACATTAACAGCTGGTAATACATCAAGTTTCAACAAGTCACACTTTGAATCATGCAAGTACTTATACACACACTTCAATTTCCAGTTGGTGCGCTTCATTATATCCTCTACCGACAGGCCAATTGACTTTAAGAAGGTAGCTCCACCATGACGCAGTGAGTGGGTACTAACATTCTCATTTATTAAGCCAACTTTGACAGATACAAATTTCAAGCGTGTGTTCACATATGAATAAGTCAAACATTTGGTTTTGCCACCACAGGGGTAGCTGAACAGTTTCCGATTAACATTGCCATTAGCCAACTGTATCAATTCTGACAAAACATTTGCTGGCCAAACAGAGAGGAATCATCGCACAGGAGGTATCTATCATAGGGATCATGGCCAAACTGGTCCATCTTAGATGTCCTAATGTGAAGTTTTACATAATCATTAGTTAATACAACATCCTTTACCCTGAGTGAATGTACAGAGTCCACTACATGGCAACACCTCAACACACCCCTAAACAGTACCAGAATGGCACAATAGAACACCCTATCTAACCTCAGAGTCATATTCAGGGTTGACAAAATTTTAAACATGTCAACAGTGGTAATGGGGTATTTAACAACTTTGGTTAAACTTTGACAACGTTCAATACCATCTAGTGTCTTTTTCAGGATAAAACTACTACTGTAGTCAGGTTGACCATGCAACTTCTGGAAATACCACACAGCAGAAATATAATTTCTTATACAGACTGGCTTCATTTTATCAGCGAGGTATGTGGCATACAAGGAAGCTTGGGATGGTAAACATGGGTATACCTTAAGAGAAAATCTTTTACAAAATTTCTTATACCGTTTATATTGCTGTTTCCTGGTATACAAGGTTGTCATGGCAACACCCGAGTTCACAAATTTCTCCTGTTTTCTTAACAGAGACCTCAATCTGGGATCTGAAAAATTAGATACACATATTATTTTCACACAAAGTTTTTTTACACTTGGCAAGAATACTTTTGTAGTCTAATCTTGATAGTTGATACGCAAGAATATTGTCCGCTGAGAGAATATAAGTTGAATAAATGTCGATATTATACATAAAGCAGAGCCAACAAATTTCTCTTAACCACTCCATACACAGAGGATTCTTACTACGGCCCGTATTCAACATTGCGAAAACTTGCATATTATCAGTGATGGCATTCAAGCAACAATTTCTAAAGGAATGGCCCCATCTTTTAAGACCTGCCAACACGGGCCACAACTCATATACATTTATGTTCCTATCATGAAATAAAATGTTGTCACATTTCAGGGGGGGGGGAACCCAGTGATCCAACCCAATTTTTGAGTTGTCAATATTGCTCCAGGACCCATACAAAAAAATCCGAGCCACATCATGCCCCATAGCCTTTAATTGAAGCATCTGACACTATGGGTTTGTCCAACACATCATTTAGAATTAAACTTTTGCAGTTGAAGATTTGGCAAAATTCTCTCCACCATAAAAAGTCCTTGATTATACCAGGATTTAATTTTATTACACCTCTACACTTTGCTTTTGCCATTAAATCAAAAACTCGCCTACTAAAAGTATGGGGCCCTCTCACCACCTGGGAACAAAATGACATCAAGCCACCAATACTTTGTAAGGTTTTCTTACTGGCAAACTTCCTACCAATGCAATCATCTATGGCACAGGCTAACTTGTCAACCTTGTCTTTTGGCATCAATGTTGATACCTAGAAAAATACACAACCTACTAGGATTAGTAACTTTTTCTTTTGAAATCCTAAAGCCAAAGTACTCCATTATTTCTATTAATAGGTTTCTTTGACGCAAACACTCCTCTTCCGAGTTGGCAATGATGATGAAGTCATCTAAATAATTAACAAGCCTGCCAATGCCATAGAAATTAGGAACTTTTGCCAAAAAATCGGATATCTGGTTGAATATGTAGGGAGCACACCTAAGACCAAAGGTCAGTCTATTATTCTGGTAGAATTTAAGACCATCACCCATGTCCGATCTGAAACCTTGAAACTTTTGGTGTTCAGCGTGAACAATAACCGACCTATAAGCCGATTTGAGGTCAATGACACACATAAAATCATTCTTGTTCAACATTGCCATGACAGAATTTATGGATTTGTAAGAAAATAGTTTGAATGTTGTATCCATAAAATTATTTATACTTTTTTTGTCTGGCAAGCTGCAGTCGGTAATAGGCCTTAATTTACCATTACTTTTTGGGACTCCACCGAGGGCATGTATGCATCTAGGTTTGGAGGTTACTTCAACAACTGAACCATCCTGTAATTCTTCATTCAAAATCACACACATTTCATAGTAAAAAGTACCCTGAAATATTGACTTATAATTGGTACATTCATACTCAGCCTTGCACCTAGGATCAACAATTTTGAAGCCCTCAACAAAACCTGACCATAAATAGTCTAAGTCACTTTTGGGTAAATTTACAACACCTTCCTGTCGTAAAAAAAAAACATGCCAAACGACATGGCAATATTTGGGCCTTATGGCCACCAATATAATGTTCACACCTACATTTACCAACTATACAACTCTGGTAAATGTTAATCTTTGATTTACCCTGTTATTTTATGTCAAAAACAGGGTAAAAATCACCAACATTGGGAACACTTTTAGAATAAAACCCATATTTACTTGGGTTTTCATAGCTGGCAAAATTGAACAAGTCTACTTTTTCAGAGACTGGCAAAACTTCATCAATATTACAAACTGTGAGCCAATTGCCAACCATAAAATCCTGTACAAGAGGGTCTACCACAACTAACTCCCCATTGCCAGCTGACATGGGGGTAGGACCCTCCCCAGGGGGAACATCCTATTGCACTGTGTGTTTACTCTATTAATTTGATGTTATTTAGACCTTGCTTTCTGATCGCTGCATATAGATGTAGTAAAGTGCATTTTGGGGTTTGAGCTAGCTCCTTATAAATGGTAGAGTGTGTCACTACCACAGCCCAGTACACATATCAGCCGCGCAGTGATCCTACTCAAATAAAACTAGTGAGAGATACCTCCTGACTGAAGACTTTTATTGCTCCTCCTCCTCGGCTACTAACACGCCAAGCACAATAAGAGTACAACAGTTCATCGAATACTCCGGCACCCTTCGATGATCAACACTCTATTATATCCTCTAGTTCATATAATGGTGACATAATAACTTTATCTCCTCTTCATATTAAGTTTTATCAGCAATAACTCCCAAGTATTAAGATTGCGCATTATCACACAGTAGGCAAGGCAGCAGGCAAGTTTGGCCCAATTCAACTCCTAATCAGACAATGCAGTGTACTCACATGGAGAGTCCCAACTGTTGTTATGATGACCCAACTTTAGTGTGGATCCTAAGTCCATGCAGGGATCCTCCCTGCATGAACACTCCCCCCGTTGGTACTACTTGTCTGTGCGCATGATTTTCTATGACGTCACACATAACATTCTCCTCCAGTATATAAGCTCCAGCAGTTGAACTAACGGTCAATTGGCTTCATGTACGCGGACAGCATACACCAAGCTGGGTGGTGCTGGAAATTTTAAACGGTTTTATCCGTTTTTCCAAGTTAATACGGTGTTCAGCCTAACATTATGGGTAGGAAAGGAACAGCTAGTGGCACACAAAGGTCCAAGACCAAAAAGTCGCCTAGAAAATCAAGAAATATAGCCAATTCTAGGATTTCGAGCGGTGTGGACTCTGATGGGGGTGGTCAAGGACCATCTTCCCCAAATGCTACAGGGGTTTCATTGGATCCACCCGTTGACCAGAAGTATATTGGGGATCTAGAGGAACGTACTACTCGTATGGAGCAGCAACTTGAAAATATCAGGTTCCTATTGGAAGAACAGGCGGTTAGACGGACATCTACTTCAGCAGCGGTTGGCGAGGCGGAGACGGGTCGTACACGTGGCGGTGTTAATAAACATTCCATGGACAACACAGTAACCAAGCAACGGGGGCGTGGCCGACAGCGCTCGCCTGACTACCGGGGTCTCCACGGCAACAAGAAAGGACGTCGCCATCTTGGATCTTCGAGCAGGTCGTCTTCATACCGTAGTGTTTCGACGAATTCATCGGATTCTATTAGGTCTAGCGCTTCATGGAACGGTCGTCGACATGCTACAAAGTCTAGAGGTATGTTTGATCAAAGAAATTTCTTGAAAAAGGGTGAAAAGTTAGATAGTATCTAGAAACTGCTGCTCGTTAACGTCAGAATGATGAAGCAGTTGATAGAGGAGGGTGAGGATGTGTTCGATGTGGTTAAGCATATCGAAGTTTTAGTTGAAAAATCCTCTACCAGAATATACACTTTGAAAGCCCTCGTAGCATATGACTCGTCGGTTAAAAACAGAGCTAATGGTGAAGGTGTGGGATCTTTTGGTGATGTTAAAAGTGAGGATATCCTTAGGCACCTGTCTTATGACGGAACGGTGCAGGCTCAGAAGGCGGGTGGGGTTAAACCAAAATCCTTTAAATCAAAACAATCCAACCGAACCTGTTATGCTTTCAACAGGGCTGAAGGTTGCAGGGAGGACCCGTGCAGGTATCGTCACATTTGTGAGATCTGTAGCATGTCAAACCATGGCAAAGACAAATGTCAGAAGAACAAAAAAGATTAGGAGTTTCCACTTAGGCAAGGTCCTACGTTAGAATCTGATATTTTGATGCCTGGTTTTAATGTAGTACATGTGGTAGACCTTCCTGAGCCCCCCGTTCCAGTCATTTCGGGTGAAAATAATGAAAATGATGTTAGTAAATCTTGTAATTTCAACAAGAATCTGTTTATGTCTTATAGTAGCCCAGTACAGGGCGAGTTTGAACCACTGTTTACGGTGGAGTGTGTTAATAGGCCTAGCATCAGGGTCTATGATAGTTGTGTCAATGGTATTTGTGAGTGTGAGCATTTCATTTATGGTAGGAAAGCTCAAATTTTACCATGTAGACTGGCGAGTTTTTTAAGACAGTCTGATATTATTAACATAAATCAGGTAGAATCTGATTTTCTATGGTGTGGTTTTACCGAGGGGTTCAAAATAATTGACCCAGGTTGTGATACGACATATGATTGTAAAAATTATAAGTCTATCATAGAAGGTAGATTTTATACCGAAATGTGTGATATAATTAAGGATGAGTTGTCCAAGGGCTTGGTAACGAGGACAATCGATAAGCCTAGGTGCATCCATTCTTTAGGTGGTGTGGAAAAATCCAACGGTAAATTGAGACCTATCACTGATTGTAGCATGCCAGCGGATATATCTATTAATAATTTTATGAGCACAACGTCCAAAAATTTCTCCTACAACTCTATTAACACTGTTACTTGTCAACTTGATAGGAATGACTTTATGTGTGTGGTAGATTTGAAATCTGCCTATAGAAGTATTAATGTTTATGGTCCACATGTGGGCTATCAAGGCTTCAGGTGGAATTTTGGTGATGGATTTTTTGACTGCTGTAGCAAAATTTTATGGTGTCGATAGGATAGTTAATTACCTAGACGATTTTATTGTCATAGCCCAAACTGAAGAGGAGTGTTTACGTAAGAGGAACATCCTTATTGAATGTATGGAATATATGGGTTTCATTGTATCAAAGGAAAAAGTGACTGAACCTAGTCAGGTGTGTGTATTCCTAGGTATAACCATTGATTCAACCTGTATGGAGCTGTCTCTACCACAAAAGAAATTAGATAAAATGAGGCGAGCAATAGACGAGTGTTTCGGTAAGAAATTTGTATCTAAGAAGACGCTCCAGAAAATTGGTGGTTTAATGTCTTTCTGCTCCCAAGTAGTACGTGGTGGTAGAACTTTTAGCAGAAGATTGTTTGATCTTTGTGCAAAGGCTAGAAATAGAGGTGTTATTAAACTTAATGAGGAAACCCAAAATGACCTGTTGTGGTGGAGGGATTTTTGTAGGATTTTTAATTGCAAGAATATCATTTTGAATGATAATGGTTGTACCCCTATGTATTCCGATTCCTCTTTGGTGCCTGGTTTGGTAGAGACTATTTGTATGGCTCTAATCCCATGTTGGACTGTGTGGATCACTTTGTTCAGTCCCCTAAACTTGATAATCTCAGAATCCATCACAGAAATATAAATGTATACGAACTCTACCATGTTATGGTGGGCCTTAAACGCTGGGTGAAGAAGTTTAGTAACACTAGAGTTCATTGTATTACGGACAACATGCAGGTCTTGGCTATGTTAAATACCGGTAGATCCAAGAATAAATTGTGCATGTCTTGGTTGAGAGAAATTTTTTGGCTATGTTTTATCCATAATATTGAGATATATTCCACGTATATTAGGTCTGAGGAAAACATTTTAGCTGACCATTTGTCTAGACTAAATTACAGGGGTGTCCCTAAGAAATGTAAAGATGTTTTGTCTGAATATAACATGTGCTGTTATGATTGCAGACCTCAAGGAGTTGGAGAGGAGAAGGAAAAAATTCTTGTATAAGGGTGTAGCTGAATCTACTCGTAAAACTCGTAGGCAGCAACTTAGTAGGTACAAAAAATCTTGTAAAAAATTTAAATTTACCCTTTTTCCTTGTTCTACTTCTCAAGCTTCTTTGTATTGTGTATATCTGTCGGATTTTATGAAACCTATCTCAGTCAGGAATTATTTATCTGCTGTGTGGTATTATCAGAAATTAAAAGGTTATTTGGATTATAGTAATAACTTTGTGGTTAAAAAGACTCTTGATGGGATAGAGAGGCTATGTAAAGGGTCTGGTAGTACAACCTACCCCCTAGAGATATGGTTCAAATTAAATCGAAACTTGATTTTAATCTCATGGAAGATGTGGTATTTTGGTCTGCTATATTGTTATGTTACAGGGGTGTTTTCAGGGTTGGGCATGTAGTCCAGTCTCCTCATAACTTTTTGAAAAGGAATGTTAAAGTATCTTCTGATTGTATAGAGGTCAAGGTTATTTCTTCTAAAACAGACCAGTTTGGCAAGTCTCCATATGTTGTGTATCTAAAGAGAGATGATAGTTCTGATTTGTGCCCGGCTAGGTATATTAACATGTGTGTGAGAGCCTGTAAGCATAGCAGGTTTCTTTTTTCTTTTCAATCTAGACCGTTGCAATACAACTATGTGAATACAGGGTTAAAGTCTATTGTATTACAATGTGGTTTGTCTGTTAAAGTTTCAAGCCATTCACTTAGGCACGGTGGTGCTACCCTTCTAAGAAATGCAGGTTTGGGTGTTCAGGATATTATGAGGCGAGCGAACTGTAAATCTAATGCCATTTTTAAATATCTACATGATTCAAAGGATAGTTTGCTTGCTTTAGATGTAATGTTTTAGTGTTATGCTATGGAATGTGTTACATTGTGTTTGGCGGTTGTTGGCATGTATGGGATTGGTATTGACAAAATTAATTCTCACCAAACCCAATGTCTCTTTTTTATTCCATATTTATTATTATAACTTGTCTATTAATATAACGATGTAGTTATTATTATTACCGGTATTCCGGATCAACACATTAACTTATTGAACTATATACTCCCAGGTATATATATATAATTAATGAGTGATACGTTCGTACTACTTGTCTGTGCGCATGATTTTCTATGACGTCACACATAACATTCTCCTCCAGTATATAAGCTCCAGCAGTTGAACTAACGGTCAATTGGCTTCATGTACGCGGACAGCATACACCACGCTGGGTGGTGCTGGAAATTTTAAACTTTACTGTGATATTGTATTATCTGTATATTACGATTTATTGTATTATATTGCTATTCTATATATTGCTGTTATTGTATTATATTGTAATTTATTGTCTTATTTTAATAAAGGCATGTATAGGATTGGTATTGACAAAATCAATTCTCACCAAACCCAATGTCTCTTTTTTATTCCATATTTATTATTATAACTTGTCTATTAATATAACGATGTAGTTATTATTATTACCGGTATTCCGGATCAACACATTAACTTATATAATTTAAAAATTAAAATATGTGCCATCCCCCAACACAGGGGAGTTGTGCACTGTATAAGTTTGTGAGCCTGACTGGCGAGTTCCTTGAAACTCAAGCTTTTATAGCGGAGGGTAGCTTTGCCATAGTCACCAATTGAGCATTGTATTGGTGCGCGCAACAAGTTATACCGGGGGGAGTATCACTCGCCGTGTTAATTATATGAATATACACGTGTGTATATAGTCCCATCAATAAAGCCTATGAGCTCTATCATTCATTGTTTTAATAAAATCAGGCATCTAATTAGCATAATGATTTAAATAATCAATTAAAATGGCCATCCCTTTCCATACATTCGGGCATAGCTTTGGATCTAGAAATGGTATCTTTATGCTTTTTTCAGCATATGAATCTCCATGAATCGTTCTATCACCTGACATTATTTTTTTCCTATTTGGAATAGGATTTTGGTTGCCATGGCAACACATTTATCTGAAAACCCTTATTTAGGGCTGGTTTTGTATTCAAAATGTTCCATTTGCATTCCAAATGTACAGGAAGTGCCAGGAAATAGAACATTTTTGAGAAAACCACCTTTTTCTGGGTGAAAAAGTACATAAAACCTATTTTTGGTCTATTTTTCACATTACTTTTGTACCTCCCCTAGTGACCAAATCCAGTACTAAAAATCCCGCAGGGAGGGCCATTTCCCCTCATCTGCCCACATTTATATATTGATATCACTGGAACCAAATTCTGATAGTAGCTATAAGGTCTCAGGCGTTTTGACGCCTATGGGGATTTCAATGGTAAAGTCAGTAATCGCTACTTGTTGCGTGAAAATTTGTCCTCAGGTGACCCCGCACACACACACACACATAAAGGTGTAACCAGCAAATTGGGGACACTGTTGCACACTCCTCCAAAGCGGGGACATTCCTACATTCACCCAGCTTTCACTTAATTCGGTTTCAATTTAGAGCACAAGTCCATTTTAGCTCCCATTAAAAAGTAAACAGTTATAGTGCAAAATACCAAACTGGCCTCTGATGCACCCAAGTGGACCAGTATGATGTGCCTAAACTGAGGACATGGCCAGTGTTTCATAAGGGAAGTGAGGACATTTGTACAATTCGAATAGCTATCTTATATCTACTTTTCTGATCCTAAACACAAGAGTATTCAGTCTATTTATGAAGAATAGACTGTTTTTTAAATAACCAAGACATTATTACCTACCCATGTGCTCAAACAAATTGGTGACTCAAACAATGTGTATGCAAACTGAGGACATAAGCACACAGTATGTGTATGCGAAAAGAGGACTTGATCTTAGATATACTCCACACAGTGTGTTTGCAAACTGAGGACTTAGCCACAACAGAGTGTGTATGCAAACTGAGGACACACAGTATATGTATGCAAAATGAGGACATGGCCACACAGTATGTGTTGTTAAACTCTATGTGTTGGCGTTACTATTAAAGATGAGTTCTGAGAATTGTTTGTAAAGGAAAGTGTAGACAGGATATACTAAGGTGACTAATGATAGTGAGAAGATAACAGTTATAGGTGATAGAAACAGGTATCTAACAGTGTATGAAAAAAGAGGACATTAGTACACCATGTGGGCAAATGCAGGAGGTCACAAATCATAGAAGGTTTGCATATGACAAATTTGGATGTATTTCAGCTCCTACACTTAGGATTTTAGGTTTCCCCCTAATTCTTTTGGCTCAAAATGTAGGGCTCATTGAGATCTTCATGTTACATATGTGACCCGTCCTTACAAAATGGTACGGAAGTCGCACATACAAAATGTTTAGTTATAGGCATATTCATTTACAGCTGATCAAGAGCTTTCATTTGGTATATAACACTTGCATATTTGAACCATGTGGTCCTCTAAGGATCTTCCGTTGGTAAATTTAGTCGGATGAATTAAAAATTAGTTAAACTGAGATAATTGACATTTTAAACATGTAATAATTTATGAATCCTATATAATTCCCATGTAATTCTATATAACCAAGAAAACTATAGCTATGTCTTCTAGGCATTTGGGGCTTAAATTCAGTTTAGTAGGCAAGGATTCTGAAAGATATCTACCCATAGGTTAGAAAAATGCTAAAATATCAATTTTAAAAAATCTGATATTTTTCACACTATACCACTTGAGAAGCCTATATCTAGGCTTCTAAATGTGCGACTTCAGTACCACTTTGTTAGGATGGGTCACATATGGGTTTTGATGGTCCAATATGCATATTTTGGGCACCAGGGGGTTAAATTAGGCCCAAAATGACCAATTTTGTAGGGAAAAATCAATAAATCCGTTATTTTTCATAATTTTTTAAAAATTTGACAATAGGAATGGGTCCTTCCATTTATTACCACTGAAATCTGAAGGGGAACCGAAATTTTGGACCTAAGATTGCCTTGCTACGGGCAGTTGGTCTATATTTTTTGAGAAATTAACTTTCTGTAAAGCAGTTTGTCTGGGCGAAAATTTTAGGGCATATGACCCTCTCCTAAAATATCTATAATCTATATGGGTTAATTTTCTGTGCTAACATTTAGAGTTAGTCCCATGCTAAAGTAATCTGGAAAAATAATTGGAATTGCTCCATTATCTTGGCTGTGAGCAGGCCATGAGTATTTTTTCAGCCAGACAGCCCTTTTTTTGGTGTCTTCCCGAAATAGCACATTCCTTCTCATCCTGGCTGGGGTTTAGATATTTAACTATATTAACTATGTCAGTTATTTACCCCCCACATATATCTAAGTGCCATAGTGTAAAACAGATAAATTATCCCTCATAGTTTGGAATAGCAGGGGGGAGAGTCTAAAAAATGTCTTGCCGAATGACATGTCTTGCCAAATGACATTTTAGTTGCATGCTATGTTGAGTGGTTCATTTCCTAAAGATATTATTATCATACCTCCATGGAAATCTCTAGTCTGGACCATTCTGACCTGTAGATTATAGAAATTGTATTAGCATTTATGTCAGATGCGTTCTTCTTATCCTAGAATGCATTCTTCTTATCATAGAATGAAGGTTCTTGTGATAAACCTTTATCGCGAATCTGTGGATCTGTCTTTCCGAATGACATTTGAGGTACAGCCATGGTGAGGGCTTGGTTTCCTAGAGAAATTATCATCATACTTCCATGGAAATCTCTGGTCTGGACCATTTTGACCTGTAGATTATGGAAATTGTATCAGTGTTTATGTCAGATGTGATCTTCCTATCCTAGAATGAACGTTTTTGTGATAAACTTTTATCACAATTCTGGGAATCTGTCTTCCCGAATGACATTTGAGTTACATGCCATGCTGAGGACCTCGATTGTGAGGTGTTCACATATTTTTGGCCCATTAAACCTATATACCACCTGAAAGTACACATGATGGGCATTGTCTTCCACATGATTAAAAGTAACTACCTAAGACTGTGTCACTTTTATATATACCAGCAAGAAATTTCCTGAACCAGGAATTTCAAGGAATTCAGTGAAAATGCCATTTCAGGCCTGAAGAAAAAGGATTCAAGTGTAGGACAAAAGTCCAAGTCCTTTAGCTGCAGCTCTCTGAATCCTATCCTTAGACCCAGTAGTCAACAAAAGTTAACATAAAAGTTGACCAAATACATAAAGAATTAATTTTGCATGGCTTAAGGGAAAATACCCCCCTAATGTCATTCGGCAAGACACCTTTCCTGGGTTTTCCAGAGTAGAGATGTTCACAGCAACAGATTTCATATTTAACTGAAAATATTTCGTGGGTAGTTACCCCAACACCTATACATTATCCACAAAAAATATCTTTCAGATACTCCAGGGTTTAATCTCCGGCCCCCAAACTCCACGGGAGGCCCCATCTGCCAACTTTCTATGATTTTCGACCAGGACCTGGTTAAAGATAAGGTCCATAAAGTGTGTGTATACAAACTAATACAGTGCGCGTCTGCAAATAGAAAACTAGTGTATACATACTCTGAGCAAACCGATGACATATCCAAAATTAGATTTTCATTGTAAAGGGAGTCCTTGTGATAAGGTTCCCCTTGGGAGTGAGTGGATATAGGAGGAACTGCAGAGGAGAAAACATTTAGATGGCTCTGATGTACTGTACAGAATTTTCTTCTGAACCTAAAACCAACATTCAGATAATATAGAGTCAAAAACACAGAAAAATAATCATGCAACTTTTGAGAAGATTTGTATGAACAACTGTGGTATGTGGTCTCTTCTCTACTCTCTGACAGCTCTAATGTAGGAAGGACAACGACTTATTTATGTCAGTCCTCCCCCTGGTTTATGGGGTCTTTAGTCAGTCCTCACCATGTACTGTGGGGTCCTTCCCCACTTCAAAGCTTCAGCACTGCAGGGATTAGTATACAACTTGCCTGTTTCTGTGACCCAATTAACCTAAGGTTCTGGTCACATAAATTAAGGTATTGGCTCTATACGACAGGAATAGAAACATACATACATCACTTTTCATATTACTCATAGACCCAAAGTCTGCTCTCAATCAACATTCTCATTTTTTTTTTAGTTTTCATTAACTGACATATCATTGGGTGGTAATACTCACGTGTACATTAATTCAGATGAGAAAAGGGCCAGCAATTGAATTCACTATTGTTGTATGAATGTGGACCACAAGACTTGAATTGTTATTAGACATTGGTGCATGCAGGTAAATATCTATAATGTTCCCTTGATACAGACACCTTTTTGGTTCATATACCTTCTGCTGCTGGGATGTGGGATCCTTGTTCAGTCACCGCCCTGGAGTGTGGGGTCCAGTCATTTTAGTGCACATGTTGGTGATATCACTGATATCATGGAATTGGTACATCAATATAGATCAATATAAATTTGTGTAAAAAGGGGTAGACAGGTGCATGGATAAGGATATGTATTTTTTAAACATGACTAGTATCTAATTTGTTGGGAGATCATACAGGTACTATGTCAAAAATGATTTTCAGCAAGCACTTAAGTCTTTTGACTTGCACAACTTCTATTATAGCAGGGACCCTAATACATGCTGGGATATCATGTGCGCAAGTATGCACACAAAGCTAAATAAGTCCTGTCCCATAAGGATCATGAGAATTAGACAATACAGATACCTTCCTGGTTCATACACCTTCTGCTCCTGGGATGTGGGATCCTTGTTCAATCACCACCCTGGAGTGTGGGGTCCTGCCATTTTGGTTACACTATATATGTAAATGGGTTGCTAGATTGCTGGTTAGAAATGTTCAATTTGTGACTGCTTCAGAGTGGGTTACCCTTGGGGTACCAGATGAAGCAAAATTTTCAGGCTGTGAAGAAGTGAGGGAAGTGCCAGCTAACTCGACATGATATGTTGACATTTAAACAAAAATATTCTAATACTTTAGGGGTGTTTCACTTTGTTTCACTTTCAACTTGATAAGTTCCTGATACTTTGCTTTTGAGGTGTTCTTTGTTTACTTGCTTGGTAAATCGTTTTATAACCTCAAAAGTCGCCAGTAAATCTGCAATGGTCGCCATATTGGATCTCGGTTCAGAGATATCAGCACACTTCCAGTGGTTATTGATAAGGAAAATCTCCCTACGACTGCAGATCTAAATTGTACTCCCCATGGGCTTCAGGTCATATGTTAAGATCTGACTGGTAGTTTCAGAGAGACTTTAAAAATGTACCTCTGAAAGGATCTGCTTGGAGATTGCTAGATTTGTTTGACATTGCTATTATCATGCGCCACTAAATTATGCAACTGTAATGTAAAACACCAGGGGGCAGCATCTTCAGTTGAGATGCTCTAAGGGAAGGCACATGAGTTTTCTCCCCCCCCCCCTCTTAGTCCCTTTCCTCCAAAATTTGCCCTTAACCAAACTATGTTCTAGAAGCTCACTCTATACTGCTCTGGCATTATAAGGGGGTGCCCAAAAGAGCTCCATGCACCATGGCAATTGGCTGGCTGTATGGTCCCAGTCTTTAACATATTGTCCACTTAAGCCCAGAAATGAGGGACAGGCAACTAGAAGGCTATCCCATGGAAGATGTGCGTCAGATGTGCCAACTATTAACCTGATGCCATTCACCCATCCTGGGGAGGGCCTCCTGAGAATGTGCCCAGGATAGTGTATACCTCCAACTGCCTAAGTTGGTAAGGCATGCCAGTAAACAGAGGGAGAGAATTTGAGGATAGACAAAGGCTCAAAGACATATTAGGTGGGGGCAGAAGAGCCAGCTTAGTTGATCTATCCTAGGAGGGAATAGTTATATAGCAACCAGTAGTGAGTGATAATTCAAAGAGTCACCTGAAAAGCACACTCCCCCAGCAGGCAGCCACAGAACAGACAAACGAGAAGCATTCAGAGAAGTTTGCGAAAACTGCAGGAGGAATACTAAGGAGGCTGCTGATAGCTTAGGGTTAGAGGTAAACCACTAGAAGCTGGGTGGTCAGTTGTTGCACAGCAGTCTTTGCTGGAAAAAGTCCTGGTGAAGGTCGAGATTCAATGGGCCTGGACCCCCTGGCTGGACCAGGATGGTGAAAGAGCTGGAACAGAACATGGCCTTCTGAGTGGGATGTCCCTTGACTTGTCAGGAATCAGTCGCTCTCATTAACAATTTCATCAACATTACCAACTGGTTGATATTGTGTTGATAGTTTTGATCAACCTGTCTTCAACACTTTTTCAATCATTCCAAATCAATTTTGTCAACCATCACCATTTCAACATCAGATCAACAGTTGACATATCGATGCTGAAATATTGTTCACAATTCAACATTGATTCAACATTGATCTGTCATGTCAAATCAATAAAACTGATTTCAACGTTGATTCAACATTAACATGTCAACAAAGAATTGCCTAACTACTACATGTATCAGTGTTGTTTCAACTTTTGAAACAATATTGAATCAACATAGAAACACAAATGTTGAATCAGCACTTATGATTTGATGTTGAATCACAGTTGATTTGATTATGTTGTGTCAACTTTCAAATTCGATAATACCTAAACCAAGAATCAACTGTTCATCTGCAAAAATTGTTTCAATGCTGAATCAACATTAATGTGCCCACTGGGTCCTTCGATGCTGAGCTGCAGTATCATATGAGCAAGTGGCTAATTAGTGTGCTAGGTTGCAGTGCATGTGTTCACCTTTAGGAGAGGTCCTACTCTGACAAGGTGCGGGGAGAGACCACTCCTGACCAGTGGTGTAGAACATTAATCAAAACTGATCGATCAACCCTGATTAACCAGTATCCTACACTGATTTACAAAGGTATTGCAATAGAATTACTCTAAAACAAAGTTGACCGTATAAATTCTGCTGCGTGGGAGGGGGAGGTGTGGCCATGTCCTCAGTTTGCTTCCACACACTGTGTGGAGTATATCTTAGACTACGTCCCAAGTTTGCCTATACATGCTGTGTCTCAGACTAAGTCTTCTATTTTAACACACATTGTATGGCTTTGTCCTCAGTTTAACTACACATACTGTATGGAGTATATCTAAGACTAAGTCCCCAGTTTGCCTACACATGTTGTGTCTCAGACCAAGTCCTCTTTTTGCATAGACACACTGTGGGGCCATGTCCCCAATTTGTCTACAAACACTGTATGGACCTTAACTAAGACCAAGTCCTCTATTTGCATACACACACTGTGTGGAGTGTATCTTAGACCAAGTCCTCTATTTGCCTACACACACTGTGTGGTCATGTCCTCAGTTTGCCTACACACACTGTGTGGAGTGTATCTAAGACCAAGTCCTCTATTTGCATACACACACTGTGTGGAGTATATCTAAGGCCAAGTCCTCTATTTGCCTACACACACTGTGTGGTCATGTCCTCAGCTTGCCTACACACAGTATGTGAAGTGTATCTAAGACTATATCCTCCATTTGCATATACACACTGTGTGGAGTGTATCTTAGACCAAGTTCTCTATTTGCCTACACACACTGTGTGGTCATGTCCTCAGTTTGCCTACACACACTGTGTGGAGTGTATCTAAGACCAAGTCCTCTATTTGCATACACACACTGTGTGGAGTATATCTAAGGCCAAGTCCTCTATTTGCCTACACACACTGTGTGGTCATGTCCTCAGCTTGCCTACACACAGTATGTGAAGTGTATCTAAGACTATATCCTCCATTTGCATATACACACTGTGTGGAGTGTATCTTAGACCAAGTTCTCTATTTGCCTACACACACTGTGTGGTCATGTCCTCAGTTTGCCTACACACACTGTGTGGAGTGTATCTAAGACCAAGTCCTCTATTTGCATACTCATTCTGTGTACTAATGTCCTCAGTTTGCCTACACACACTGTGTGGAGTGTATCTAAGCCAAGTCCTCTATTTGCATACACACAATGTGTGGTCATGTCCTCAGTTTGCCTAAACACTGTGTGGAGTTTGAGTCCTCAATTCGTTTGAGCACACAGCTAGAAAATGATGTCTTGTCCTTGTTTAAATGTGTCTATTCTTCATAAATAGACTAAATGCTCTTGTATAGGGGTAGAAAAAGATATAATGCCTAGTTACAAGACCTCCGTTTGTTTACACTCTTTGCATTTGACCATACCCAAGAGAAAGTCCCTTAGGCCTCAGTTTCCAAGCACACACTCTGAAGTCATGTCCTCACTTTGTAGACACACAGGGTCTATTAAGGAAATTCCTCAGTTTGCAGGCACACAGATTCAATGTCTGGCTCAAATTTGTGACAATTTTTATGCAAATACACTGGATTAATCCCTACAAGGTCAAAAATGGCAATAAAGCTAATTAGGCAATACACACAGATCACTGGGTGAACTGGGGACACACAGATCTCTCAGTGTGCAAAACAAATTGGGGACTTTTACACACAGGCAAAAATTCACAAAAAATAGCTCTTACTTTTTACACACAGCACAAGTTGCTCCAGGCCAAATTGGGGACATTTTGTTGACACACTAGAAATCAAGTGTGTCAAGTTTTCAAGGTCATTTGTGATACCCAAACCCATTGCCCCCTTTTTCTCAAGGTCATGCGAAGTGAGCCGTCCCCGGTTTGCAAGATGTCCCCAGTTTGTAGGTGTGTGTTCCCATGAATGTCCCCAATTTGCTGGTTACACCAACTCACACACACACACACACACACACACACACACACACATTGTATCTATTTATCTTTTACTCCCCATAGAAACAAATACATGCATTGAACCATAGCCCCCCTTTTCAGATTCATAGAAGCATGCGAGCAGTGAACTAAAATGTTGTGTATTACATCCTACGCTCACATGAGTTCATGTGTAGGGACAGCAGGTCATGCACAGGTCAATTCTCTGATCATATATTTCTCTTTGATATTTTATGAGTCTGAGTAATAAAATTCTTGTCATCTTTTCTCAATAAATCTCGGGTGTTATCATTTATATTGGCTGACCTGTTGATACATGTGACAGACATATTAGTTTTATCAGCGTTTTTCTGCATATATACAGGGTATAGATTTCACCAGAATTCATTACACCTGTAGGCTGTTTTCATCCCCTACAAGCGACCCATGTGCATACTCACAGACGCTAACAAGAATGGAGTTTTGGATACATATCTGGATCATTTTGTTTTATACACCCAGCGCCTATTCTCTAGTTAATGTGGGGTCGTGTGGGGTGCCTGATAGGTGTTTATGTTCAGACAGTGAATGGATTATACTTTGTGATGGCCCTAACATTGAGTTTCTACCTCTTTTTGAAACAGAGAACAAGGTGTGTAGACTACTCATTATTCAAAACACTGCTATAAGATCCTTGAGATCTTTGAAGATTTCTTCACGGGGTGCTTTAATGGAAGTGCATGTGACCGGTAATAAAAATTTACGGTGTCGCAGTGAAAGAAAAAAGCTGTTGAAGAAGTGCAACCGCTTCAAAGTAACTTTCATCATGCTGTGTGGTGAGAATATTCACACGACTGACACGATTTTGACCCCAGGTATTAGTTCAACCTTTACCGGTTCTACAGATAGAGCAACTAAGGCAACTATGACTAGAATGGAGGTGTCTACCAGCACTTTACGGTTTACTACAATGACTGTACGCAATGTATCGACCCTGACATCTATAAACAGCACCCTGATGCCTCACCCCAACACCTTCCACACTGCTGTGATAGCTGTTTCAGTCACCTGTGCTCTTCTTTTAACAAGCCTTATCTCTCTGGGAACCACTGTGGGATGCTTTATTTGTAAGAGACGGCGTAGTTTCATTTGCAACAACATATACCGTATGACTGAGACTTCATTTGCCTAATTCTACACACTAAAATTCAATACATCGACACCTTGAAGAGATAGACCCCCACTGTTACACCGCCACACAGTGGCTGCTTTACAAAGACCCAAAGTTGTCAAGGCTGAAGAGTTTCTTTTGAAACGAGCATGCACTATGTGCGTTTCAGGACCATCAAGATCAGGCAAGACTACTTTCATTAGGAATCTATTGTTTCATTTAAATGACATGTATGCATATGAGGATGTTCCTAAAACTATATTATATTGCTACACTGTGGAACAACCTATATATTTTGACATCAGTGAAAAGATGACTAATGTCATCTTCAATAAAGGCATGCCTTCTAAGGAAATGATCACCAGTTTAGGTGATAAGGAACATAAAATGATTATATTAGACGATATGATAACCCATGTACAGAAATCAGAGGAAATATTGGAGATGTTCCTTGTTGACTCCCATCATCAGGACATCAGTGTTGTTTACCTGACTCAAAATATTTTTCATAAGGGAAAATACAATGGAACTATGAGTCTTAACACTCAGTATTTAGTTTTTTTTAAGAATCCTAGAGACAGCAGTCAGATAGCGTATCTGGCTCGTCAGGTTTTCCCTTAAGCACCTCAGACAGTTCTAGAAGCATATCAGGACACTACAGGAAGTGTAAAATATGGGTATTTATTTATAGATCTCACTCAGGAATGTAAAGATAGCATGCGTCTACGAGCATGCATCACACCTGAACATCATACCTTCGTGTACACACCTTTAAGGTAAGTCTTCTCTGAAAGCCAACCTTTAAACACAATATAACATGGACTCAGAAAGACTAGAGAAAAGTAGGTCCTTTCTGGAATTCATAGCTCATTCTCCCACCAAGAGACAGAGGCAAGTTCTCTTGAAGACTGCTACAAAGGACCAGGTCTTAGCTGTGTGTGAAATAATACTCAACACACTAGCGGGCAACATCAGTTTATTCTTTTCTTATTGGTAAAGCTTTGAAAAGAGAATGAAGCACACTGAGAAATTTGTCCTTGTACCTTATTCAGAATATTATAATTCAAACACATCTTGCACCGCAAAAAAAATCAGAATTGAGCCTCACACAAACACCAACCTCTGATGTAGACATTAAAAACAATTTGATGGATAATGTCCATGATGACAACAAAGATTTCAATGTGAATGACTTTGTGTCTTATCTGAAAAGATGTGAGACCACACCTGATCACACAGCTTTATGTGAAATATCTTCTTCTTCTTTAGACCCCTCTTTAAAAAGCACTGTAGATACAGCACTCATAGAGCCTAAAAGTAAAAAAAAAACAGTTACACATCCACTGCTGAAAATAATTATTATGATCCTTCTAAACCGGGTAGTTTCAGTGGAGTGGATAAAGCTGTGTTAAAAAACAATGGGAAGAGTCAAAAAGAATTAAAGAAACAGTTCAAGAGTTGGTTAGATCAACAGGAAGCTCATAAGAGGTTTACCACCCCAACCAAAATAAAGGCCTACTCTAGGATAATATCACCCAGAATAAATTATATATGGGATGCTGATTTAATGGACCTGCATACACTCTCGCGCTACAGTGAAGGTGTTAAATTTGTTCTGCTTTGTATAGATATTTTTTCCCATCAAATATACACAGAGAGCCTGAAGAGCAAGAGTGCTGAGGACGTGAGTGCTGGGTTCAATATCATATTTAAAAAGGCTACCCCCCCCCCGAGTTCTACGGACTCAGGCAGGTAAGGAATTCACAGCTAATAAGGTCCAAGATTTGTTCAAAGAAAACAACATAAAACATTATATGTGACCCATCCTAACAGAGTGGTACTGAAGTCGCACATTTAGAAGCCTAGATATAGGCTTCTCAAGTGGTATAGTGTCAAAAGTATAAGATTTTTTAAAATTGATATTTTAGCATTTTTCTAACCTATGGGTAGATATCTTTCAGAATCCTTGCCTACTAAACTGAATTTCAGCCCCAAATGCCTAGAAGACATAGCCATAATTTTCTTGGTTATATAGAATTACATGGGAATTATATAGGATTCATAAATTATTATATGTTTAAAATGTCAATTATCTCAGTTTAATCGATTTTTAATTCATGCGACTAAATTTACCGATGGAAGATCCTTAGAGGACCACCTGGTTCAAATATGCAAGTGTTATATACCAAATGAAAGCTCTTGATGAGCTGTAAATGAATATGCCAATAAGTAAACATTTTGTATGTGAGACTTCCGTACCATTTTGTAAGGATGGGTCACATATAGCTTATAATGATGGGAAAGCCTCATTTGCTGAACGTTGTATAAGAACTGTAAAAAAACGTATCACCAAATATCTATTCAGCAAGAAGACATACAAATGGTATAACGTATTACCTAGTATAACTGATTCTAATAACAGAACTGTTCATTCTAGTTTAGGTGTTGCTCCTATAAATGTCACGTCTTCTAACAGTAAAGAGATTTTTGATTACCAATATAGTCATGTCACTTCAAGAGATTTGAGAAAAAGCAGAAGAAAGGAAAAAATCAGGTCTGAGGGTGAAAGGTTTACCCCTGGTGAGCAGGTTCGTCTTGCTGTTAAGAAAGGTCCTTTCACTAAAGATTATGAGCCTAAATGGACTGAGGAGATCTTTGAAGTGGTAAAATCAACTATAAGGGACGGTTTACCAGTTTATTTTTTGAAAGATCTTAAAGGTGAGGAGCTTAAAGGCTCTTTCTATGGTGTGGAACTTTAGAAAGCTAAACACGACCCTAATAAACATTTTGATATAGATGAAATATTAAAAAAGAGAACAGTAAAAGGTTCCAAAGAGTATTTTGTCAGCTTCAAGAATTACCCTTCCAAGTTTAATCAGTGGGTTCCCATCAAGAATCTTAAAGACTTGAAATGAAAGATTTCTATTTGTTTCTAAATAAAAATGATGATCTCTATTTGAGACCTGACAACAATGGGTCTCTTTTCACTGTTACCCTTCCAGAGCGTGTCAAAGTAGAGAGAGGTAAATGGTCATGTGGCTTAGTTGAGTGTTGTGTAGAGATAATTAAAAGGGAAAATAAGACTTATTATATATGTTGTGATGTAGTCAGTTTACAAAGTGAAGGAGGTGCTGGTCTACCGGTGCTCAGAATGTTTAATACTTCAGATATATCTCTCCCATCACGAATAAGTGTACCTCCTGTAGTACTCCCTGTAGTACCTCCTGTAGTACCCTTTGGAGAATCTTTCAGTATAGAACACCAGAACCAACCGTGTTCAGAATGTTATTTTCACAAATGTTCAAGGTGCTCTGAGCCTATAGAGTTTGCAAAAAAAATATGTAAATGTTATCAATTATGAGTATGAACGAACTATTTATATGCCTGTTAGGTATGGTGAGTTTGAGAACATAACTATATTTCTGAAGGGGGAGAACAAGAACATACCCGTGACCTCTGTGGGGGTAGTCACATGTGTACTTCATTTCATTCCAGATGTGTGAGCATGAAGTTAACCCAGCATACTCATAGCCTTTTATACAATGAGGGTAATCCTAAAAAAGTTGTGAAAATAAGCACTAGATATAGCTCTAGGAAAAACAGGTCGAGTAACATGATTATTTTAAGAGCTGCTAAAACACACCATCAAGAACCTCCTCCTGTGGCTAAGCCTCCTGTTTTAAGTCCTCATGAGGCTAGTTTAACCCTTTAAGAGCAGGGCAAAAATTGTTGCCCTGGCTATGGGGACGGCCTCTGAAAAAAGTATAGTTTCTAGAGGACGAGCCTATTTTCAATTCCTATACTAATCCTATATAACTGGCATCGACTATAGTCAACGCTAGGCCTGCCATGGTGTTGACTATAGTCGATGCTAGGCCTACCATGGTGTCGACTATAGTCGATGCTAGGCCTCAATGGGTTAAAGCAGGCTGAGTCTGAATTAAAGGAAACAGGATCATCCAGCCATGATAAGGCTGAAAGGAAATCTGAGTCAGTCTCACGTGACATTGGGGTAGACAATACTGTAAAGACTGAATACCCACCAGTACACAAAGTTAGAACTGAGAAGGACAGTAGGGGTAAAAGGCCTGGAGGAAAGGGGTCTGGAGCTTTATCTAGGAAAAAACCACGAACTGTAAAAAAAACTAAACATTTGGATATTTTCAGCTGACTTAAATACACATCATCATGGTTTCTATCGCTGAGCGTATAAGGCGGATGTTGAAAGGGCGTAATAGGGAGAGGACTCTGACCCGTTTAAACAGCGATCCAGTGTGGCATGACTCCGAGGGGTATATGAGACCTAAGTCATGTCCTACCTCACCTCCACCCTCTCCAGCCCCGAGACTTCTTCTACATGATGTTCCTGAGACGGATAAGTCAGAAAGGTCAGACAGTGACTCTTTCAATAGGCCTCAAGTTACCAAAAACTCTCAACCGAAATATTGTAAACTTGAGGCATCTGATACAGCCAGACTACCCCTCTCTTATGACATTTCACATGACCCCTATTATCAGACGACCAAAATCCATGTTGAGTATTTCTCTGCAGAAACCGAGGACACAGTTGATGAAGTCACTTATGTGGAGATTGATAAAGAGTCTTACTCCGACGGTGGCGCCCCCTGGTGTACTAAACTGAAATCACAAGACTGTGAGGGTGCTGAAGGAAGACCCCATAGCACTTCTGGATATACTCTTTTCTATATACATGAATAGAACATTTTCAGTGGAGATGGAATGATTTTAAGCATTCCACTAGATTCCTTATCAAACATTGTTCTTCTCCGTTGGGCCACATATATATATATATATATATATATATATATATATATATATATATATATATATATATATATAAGTTATCTCGCTACCAGGGAAAGTTATACCGGTAATAAATAGATAAGCTAACAATAATACTAGGATGTACCGGTAATAAAAGGTATTAATATAATATACAAGTAATAAATGAACCAACACAGAAACACATGAGTTTGGTGGGTTACTGACCTTGGGGCTATCAGCACCATACATGCCTTTATTAATAGACAACAATAGAATATTAGTTGACAATAAGCATAGTCAGTAAAATGCATAATATAATAACAATAGTATAGTAACAACAATAGTAGTAACAGTAAAATTTAAAAATCAAGGAAACACCCAGCGTGGTGTTACCTGTACAGGTGAATCGAGCCAATTGACCGTTACATTGAAAACTCCTCCTTATATACTGGAGGAATATTTACCATGACGTCATCGATGACCTCATAGATACCACTCCGCGCTGCAAGTAGTCCCTAACCGTCCGCGGCTAATTATATAAATATACACGAGTGTATATAGTTCCATAAGTTATCTCGCTACCAGGGAAAGTTATACCGGTAATAAATAGATAAGCTAACAATAATACTAGGATGTACTGGTAATAAAAGGTATTAATATAATATACAAGTAATAAATGAACCAACACAGAAACACATGAGTTTGGTGGGTTACTGACCTTGGGGCTATCAGCACCATACATGCCAAAAACACATAAAACACGCCAAACACATGTGAAAAACACATACCAATCAACAATGCAATTGAGATTGGCAAAGTCTATCTAACTCCAAAAGTTCATTTTTATGATTATGTAAATATGTAAATACAGAATTAGATTTCCAATTAACCTTTTTCTTAATGGAGTCTACACTGAGTCCAGCATCCTTTAACATAGTCGCACCTCCGTGCCTGATGGAGTGAGTGGAGACTGGACCTTTGATACCAGCACGTAGAGATAAAGATTTTAATCTCGAATTAATATATTGGTATTGTAGAGGAACACCATTAATATTAAATAATAACTCCTTCACACCCCTACCTGAGCACAATTTTTTCAAGTCTTTACAAGGACACAACATTGAGGTATCGTCCCTACATAAATATATATAAAAGGAATGGGTACCAAGCTGGTCCGTTTTAGAAGTTTTAATATGTAGACTAGCATAACTTTTAAATATTTTTACATCACCTACCCTTAGTGTATGGGGAGAAGATACAACATGTCCTATCCTGAGGACACCTCTAAAACACAGGAGAATAGCTAACCAAAACTTCAAATCAGCCCTGCTGGAAAGATCCAAATATGATCTAATACATAACATTTCTACAGGACTCAATGGGTGAATAGCCCTAGTAGGGACAGCAAAATTTCTATCAATACCATCCAACACCTTTTTTAGCATGAAATTACAACTATGATCTAAGCCACCCCTAAGCTTCTGATGATACCAAATGTAGGATAAATAGTTCCTCACCGAAGAAGGTTTCATAAATTCAGATAAATATACTGCATATGTAGCAGCCTGTGAGGGGGAACAAGGAAATTTAGGTAAATTAAATTTATTACAGAATTTTTTGTACCTGCTAAGTTGTTGTTTCCTTGCTCTCCTCGTATTCTCTGATACACCCTTCGTTAAAAGACACTCTTTTCTTTTTTGTAACCTTTTCCATTCTGGAATTAAAGCAGCACATTTTATTTTCATGGAGAGAAATTATACATTTACCAGGCATACAGCCAGGATATTATCTTCTGACTTAATGTATGTAGCGAATATTTCTACATTGTTAATGAAACACAGCCAAAAAATCTCTCTTAGCCATTCCATACAAAGTTTGTTCTTAGACCTGCCTGTATTAATCATAGCTAGTACCTGCATATTATCAGTTATACAATGTATTCTTCTGTTTTCATAACTAGAAATCCAGCGTTTTAGGCCCATCATAACAGGATATAATTCGTATACATTAATATTTCTATGATGGTCTTTAAACCTATCCAAAATTGGAGGGGAAACAAAATGACCTGAACCTAGGTTGAATTTATCATGAGAAGTCCAGTCACCATATAAATAATCCTTCCCCATCCATGCTCCAAAGCCTTTGATAGATGAATCGGAGTACATAGGAGTATTTACCAGATCGTTCAGAATTAATTTTCTACAATTGAAAACTTTACAAAAATCTAACCACCATTGAATGTCTTGGCGAGTGCAAGCTGATACCCTAATATAACCACCGGGTCTGGCCCGAGCACAGAGATCAAAAATTCGTCTACTAAAGGTTCTACCACCCTTGACCACCTGTGAGCAGAAAGACATCAGGCCACCTATCCTTTCAAGATTTTTTCTGGAAATAAATTTCTTATTAACATTTTCCATCAAAATATCTTTCATTTTTGTCAATTTATCTTCTGGCAAGGATAATTCCAGATTAATAGAGTCTATATTAATACCAAGGAATTTACAGGCTTGTGAAGGATCCGTTACCTTTTCTCTCGATACCACAAACCCCATATGCTGAATGCACTCTATGAGGATATTCCTCTGACGTAAACATTCACCATAAGTCTCAGCAATTATGATAAAATCATCTAGATAATTGACCAACCTTTTTACACCATAACTCTTGGCCACTTCCACAATAAAATCCGATATTCTATTGAATATATAAGGGGCACATTTAAGTCCAAAGGTCAACCTATTGCTTACATAGAAACCTTCACCCTGACCAAAATCCCATTTAAACCCTTGCATATCAGTGTGAGGACCATAAACATTAATGGTTCTATAGGCAGATTTTAAATCTACTACGCTCATAAAATCATTTTTATCTAACTGAGCTGTGACCGTACCAATATTATTGTAAGAGAAGGGAGAACTAGTTTCGTCCATATAGTTATTAATGGAAACTTTCTCCGGCATACTGCAGTCAGTTATAGGCCTTAGTTTACCATTTGATTTTTCCACACCGCCCAAGGAGTGGATGCATTTAGGTTTGTTTTCAACCTTGGACACTAGCCCCGCCTCTAACTCCTCTCGCAATATAGTACAAAACTTATTATAGAAGTTTCCTTCAAGAATGGATTTATAATTTCTGCAATCATAAGAAGTATTGCAATCCGGGTCAACTATCCTGAACCCCTCAACAAAACCTTGCCATAAGAATAGTGCCTCTTTATCATTTATATTAATAACTCCTTTCTGGGTTAAGAATGGGGCAACTCTGCAAGGCAAAATTTGGGACTTTTTTCCATTGACATAATGAACACAATTGCACACACCATTTATACAGCTATCATACACTTCGATGCTAGGTAAATTATCAAATGCAACCGTAAACAGTGGTTTAACCTTGCCCTGTACTGGGCCACTATATGATACATTAATATCATTTTCACATTCAATTTGTAAATTTGCCACACCGATATCACTAGGGAGGACAAGTTCTACCACTCCAGCATTATCCAAACCAACACCCTGAGCTGGAGCAACGGGTGGAGGTGAACCAGGCTCTACCAAACCTACTATACATGACTTTGGCATCGACACACTATCACATATAGGAACCTGGCCACCTGTACCATCCTAATCAGATTTGTTTACTTGACAGTCCACCCTAATGTGGCCCGATTTGGTACATGAACTACACACATGTTTGTACTTGCAAGGATCCCTAGTGCATCCCTCAGCCCTGTTAAAGGCATAACATGAATTTGTAGATACCTTAAATTTTCCCGAATTTTTTGACTTAGTTGAATAAGCCCTCTGGGCTTGTACTGTTCCGTCATAAGACAAATGGCGGAGGATATCTGAATTTTCAATCATAGCAAAGGCATCTAAACCATCCATATTGGCTCTATCCCTAACGGATTTGTCATATGCAACCAATGCTTTAACTGTGAAAATCTTTGTGTCAGATTTTTCAACTAACATTTGAAGATGTCTAAGCATGCCTTCTACATCCTCTCCCTCTTTGTAATAATCTATAATGAATTTGATATTGACCAGTACAAGCTTCTCAATGGTGTCGACTTTATCATGTTTTTTAACGAATTGTTCGTGGTCAAACTCACCAATTTTTTGCTTGGCGTGATGGCGATGAATTGACGAGTCCATTGACGACCCTCTTGACGAGCTGGGACTCCTGTGACGAGCGGTATACGATGATTTCGATCTCATTTGACGACCCCTACGTCCTGCTCTGGTCCACTCGCTGCCATCTTGGTTGCTATGGACGCTGTCGTTGTCAACGTCCCACTGTAGACCACGCCCCCGTCGCCTTGGTTTCGCGTCTCTCGAATCCTGTTTGTATACAGATGCATGTGCTCCCGCCGCCCCGCTGTCTGCTCCGCTCAAAGGATTCATCTCGTCCTTACGGGCCCCTTGGCTAGCAATAACGTCACGCAGCATTTTCTTTATATCCAACAGGTCTTCCTCCATCAAGTCCAGCCTTGTCTGGTCAGCAGTTTCCTTCTCTCTAGCCTGTGGCGTGTTAGGCTGCAAGGGCTCCAGACCCCCACATAGAGAAGTTAAACTGCTCGAAGATCCCAAATTGGCCGATTCCCGGCCTGTTTTAGCCGATTTAGCCGATTTTTTCGATGAACATTTCTTCTTCGCACCTGTCGCAGCTCTTCTCCCCATGCTTGAGCCGATATCCAAGCAATAATCCGGAAAAAACTGCTTTAAAAATTTAAAAATCAAGGAAACACCCAGCGTGGTGTTACCTGTACAGGTGAATCGAGCCAATTGACCGTTACATTGAAAACTCCTCCTTATATACTGGAGGAATATTTACCATGACGTCATCGATGACCTCATAGATACCACTCCGCGCTGCAAGTAGTCCCTTACCGTCCGCGGCTAATTATATAAATATACACGAGTGTATATGGGTCAGATTTTTGATTTCTACCCAATTGGCATTTTCATGGTTTTACCAGTTTCTATCAGGCCTGGTATAAATCAGCTTAGTCCCAACTTGGCTTTCTTTATGTCATTTGACAGAGGACATGTATACCTTTCAGAAAAGTATAACTTTTTGCACCTGGCATGATTATTTCCTGAGATATGGACTCTCAAAGTTGAAAAACACCCTTTTAAACCACTTTTTTGGTCATTTTTCTAACTTTGGATGCATGCAGGGAGTCCAAAAGTAATGCTATGATCACTATTTAAATTTTATTTTTTCGTTCTGGGTGTTAGTTGAGAAAATAATTCTGGTTGATGGTCAGGTAGGTGGGTTTTGTCAATCCCTGATGCCTTTTAATGGAATAGATCAACGATGTAACGATGGTCACTATTATATTACCTCCTCAATGACCATGGAACCACTGGGAATATATTTCACCTTATACCGCCTTCCTGTAGGGTATGTTTGACTTGTATGGTGTGCCAAAAATTTTGGCTCCACTGCAAATAGTTTTCCCTCCACAGTCATTAATGTACTTTTCACAAATATAAATGTGACCATCGTTACATGTAAATTTCCCCCTCCCATGTCCATAGTTTGGCAAAAATAATTCATTCCGTCTTGGAAACTCAAATGTAGGGCTAAAATGAACAATATTGACCAGGTGTTACGTCGGTAGTTACATCCTTTCCCCCCTATCAGAGGCTACCTAGCCGATCGGTAACGATGGTCACTTTTATTTGCCTAATAGAGGCGGGAAAGTGTTCCACGCTGTACGTTATCCGGCCGGAAGTAGAGCGGAGTGCGACGCATGCGCATCACGCAGAGGGACTTTGTTGACATTTTGATGACGATTTTGACCATCTACCTCTACAAAACATATGCCAAAATCGAGTTCAAGGTAAGAATTGAAGAAAATCGATGAAATGTTATCATATATGAAGGTCCATGGAACGTTCTGGTGTAAAAATAGTGTATCGAAAACAGTTATTTACGTTAAAAGTGACCGTCGTACGTCGCTTGGCATTGTGTTTTGCCGGCTCCCGCCATTACTATTCGAGTGAGAGGTCAGAAACTAGGTCCATAGCCGACATCACATACTACGGTAACGATGGTCACATTTATTCCTCGGTTCTCTGTACACCCTGTATCCGTTGTCAGATGATTGTAATGCATTTACCAACACATTAATAGGGGAGGGTAGAGATGAATACATGTCATGGTTAAGTTAATTGGGGTATTTTCATTTTTGTCACACTCTACCAACTGCTCATATAAAAAAATACTTGTAATTTTTTGGAAAATTTCTCTTCTGACCCCTCCAAACGTGGGAAATATATTCTACTCCCACTCCTTTTAACCTCTAAAACCTGCCTGTACCTTCTCCTGAACAATTCAGAGCAATGGAAGTAGTAGAATAGTAGTTTAATACATACTAAATCCATTTCTACTGATACCCATATAAATGTGACCATCGTTACCGACGATTAATTATTTTTATTGATTCTTCTTCTATACTTACCCATATCATATCTGTTGTGAATCTACTCCATTTATATGTTATATACCAATGCTAAGTACAATTTTGAGTGGTCTTGGTACAGTCTGCACCCTCCTGGGGCCAGCAATAGCCAGAATTTATAAATGTGACCATCGTTACAAAACCAGTTTTCCTGTCAAAATACACAGTAAGCCTTGGTGCAACCTCTCCATATTTGGACACAAGATGGCCCTATGGTACTGACATCCCATGGAATAGTCATTTATTTAATACCAGATACTTCATTTCCAACTTGGTAATAGGGTGGAGTTAATTCAACATTTTCACTTATAACATGTACATGGTTTAGTGTTATATCAAAAATAAAAGTGACCGTCGTTACAAAAGTTTGTGTGACCATCGTTACATGTCGAAAAACAATATTATATCAATTTCATGTGTTGATTCATTTCTATTTCATTTGCAGTATGGGGAGAAAGAAGCTGCCAGATGGGCAGGCTTTGACACCCGCGCAGCGCAAAGCAGCAAGCCGAGCCAAGAAACGTGCTCAGCTGGGAGATACCGCCTTCAAGGCTGAACGCGCGGCAGAGAGCCAGACTCAGCGAGACCGCCTCAGGGCATCTGGAGACCATGACAAGATGGACACTATAAGGGAGCAAACCAGGGTTCGGGTTGCAAACCTAAGGGAGAGGGACAAGACCGGTGAGCCAGCACCCCAGGCCCCTCCACCTCCCGCAGCACCTCCCGTACCTCGCACACCTCGCACTCCTGCCACACCTGCAGCTGGCAATGCTGCCGCTGCACGTAGGACTACACCTAGAGCTGGCAATGCTGCTGCTACACCTAGGACTACACCTACAGGACGTACTGGCCGCTCGGCTTTACCAGTACTCCTGTTCTCCAACAAGAATAAACGCCGCTCCCGGAGGAGGACCTCTGACTTGGGTCATCAACCGAATGCAGAGGAGACAGATGTGCCAACTCAACAGCCTATTCAACCTCATGACCAACAAACTGACCGGGAGGCCGATGTGGTAACCCAGCAGGAGGAACCTCAGCTACCTCATGACCAAGAGGCACATGCCTCTGACTCTGACAGTGACGGGGAGAAGGGAAGGCAAGCTGATCTGAGACGTCGTCTGGCGATTGCTGATATTTCAAATGTAAGCATGTTATTATAAAGTAATCTCTTCATAGTACTTTAACTTTATAATTCATTCCAGTTAATTATACAATGTGCTTACAAAATGTTTGAAACCTAGAACTATACATTGCACAATCTGACATAATTTTCCTCAATAAATGTATTCAACTGATGAATAGAAATTATATTGTGCATTCCTTTTTGCAGCCCAAGAAACAAAAGAGGGCAGGTTCTTCATCTTCCTCCAGTCACAGTGGCTCTACACACCCACCCAAAAAGTGCAGGAAGCAGCTCGCAACATCGTCGGGGACAAGCCCACAAGATCCGATGGTTCTGTCTTCCGACAGTGCCGATGACAAGGAGGAAGGTAAAGGGTCCGGGAGAAGCGCCGCCGACCCGATGCTGCTGTCATCGGACAGCGGGGAGGAGCGGGCCCCCAAGCGTCCTCGCAGAGAAGCAGGTGCTAAGGCCAAACCCAGTACCAGGCAGTCGCCGCGCATCAAAGGCGATGATCCCATTACCCCGCAGATGGCCAAGGACCTTCGGTGAGTATTTAGAACATATTCCCCCCTTTAACATTATTTGAATGACCCATAGCATTTGTTAAATAACAAACACATACATTGTATATAAACTTGTTTGATTGATGTTTAATTATTCTTACTTTTGAATGATGATTTACAGTGATGTGGCTCTTCGTTCCGCCCGCAACGTGCTCAGCAAAAAATGAGTGTGACAAATGTAATTGTATAGTAGTGGTAAAATAGTTCCTAGTTGGGTTGCTGCTTAATTGCTTCTTTCCTTGGTTGTCTGGTTACTTTAGTTACTAGGTGCTTACTTTAATGTTTACTTTAAAGTTTCTGGTTATGGTTACTTGAATTCTCCTTTTTGAATTTGATCTAACTCTGAAATTTACATTCTGGTGAATCAAATTTGCAGTTTTACTACAAATGTTACATTGGTTCTAATCCCTATCAACCTCTCCTTTACAGTCCCGAAGGTGGTCCACACACCCCGAGGAAGAACCGGCTGCGTTACAAGAACCGGTTACTCAACGCCAAGTTAGCAACCCTCAAACAGCAGGTAGCTGACTTAAGTGTTGGAGTGCCAGACGAACCTGCTGAACCTCCTGAAGCGCCTGAGGGTGCACCTGAACATCCACCAGCAGTACTTCCAGCTGATGAAGTAACAGTGAAGGCCTACAAACTGTTGACGGAGGGATTCAAAAGCCTTCCACTCCGTGCACGGGTTAAGGCCTTCAAACAGCTGGGTAAGGTGGATGATCTCAAGCAGCAACGCTTGGCATCTAAATTAGCAGAAGACCTTGCTATCACCCGCAAGTCTCTAACATCACCACCTCCCAATCCACGCAAAAACTCTGCCTATGATACTGAACGTCGGCAGCGAGTGTTGGAGTTCCTCCTCGACCCTGAGAACTCAACAAAGCTTGCCGGCAAAAAACAGACCCGGACAATAAAAGGAGTGAAGCACCAAACCGTCGTCCTCAATGAGTTCCTGTACGTGCTTCGTGAGCGGTACAATGAGATGAACCCGACGCACACCTGCTCTTTGGCCTTCTTCAATTGTGTGCGTCGTGCTAACAGGTACATTGTACCTGTATCGTTCACTAGCACCTCGGAATGCCTTTGCCAAAAACATCAAAACTTTGCGCTGAGGCTCCGTGCGGTCGGTATCAAACAACTGCCTGATACCGTCGTACGTGCGAGTACCGCGGATGAGTTCAAACTGAAGTTGAACACCACGGTTGTACAGGAAGATGTTGTATGTGAGACGTGGAAGCTAATCGATGTTCCGATCGGGCCCCCAAAGGATAAGAAGTTCACGAAGAAACTCCGCCTTGTTCCCGAAACCAAAACAAAGAAAAAGTTCATCGCGGACATGGTGGAGGAGTTTTCGACGATCCTCGATCATTCTGAGAGGGCCCGAACGCAGCATCGAGTAGTGCGGGAGCTACGTGCGACTATGTCATTCGAAGAGTGTTCCATCCAAATGGATTTCGCCGAAAATTGGATGGTCACTTACCCCGAGAGCCCGCAGAGTACTTACTATGCTAAGGAGCCTGTGACACTGCATCCAGTGGTGATCCACTACAGGGAGCAGGACACAGGTGAAACTAAGCACCGCTCGCTGGCATTGGTGACGGATGACAGAAAGCACGATGCAGGTGCCATCCTTGCCTTCCTTCAGGCCATAGTTCGGTTCATTGAGAGGAACCTACCTGGGAGGGTTGGGATGCTGCACTATGTTTCGGACTCTCCGAGCTCCCAATATCGAAACATATCGATATTCTCGATCTTGTGTCGACATGAGGAGCTGCTCAAGAAGTACAGGGCAACCTGGACATACTTCGAGAGTGGCCACGGGAAGGGTCCGTGTGACGGAATTGGTGCCGCTGCCAAGCGAAACGCCGACTGGGCTGTGCAGCGTCAATACAAGATCAAGGACGCAGCAGACTTTGCTCGCATCGGGAACAACCCGAACAACCTCGTCAACAGGGACCAGCCCAACAAGGTGTACTATGAGTGCATTCCCCTGGAAGACGTCGCCCTTGCCCGTAAGACCGTTAATCAAGTAAAGGCTGATGATAGCTTGTACGGTACACTGGGGGTGCACGCTGCAGTTCCAGTTCAGAAAGGGCGTTCCTTGGCTGTCCGTGAAACATCCTGCTTCAAGGAGTGTTGCTGGAAGGACTGTGAATCGCAGCGTGGGTGTTCGGGTTGGAAGGTGCATGAGCTAAAGTTCCCCAAGAAGAAGCCTGCTGCCGACGCTGCACGAGCAACTCGCTCACAGAATCCCCCCGTTGTAGCGCAGGCGGAGCAAACGGAGCACGCTGCACGGGACGAACCAACGGAGCCGACTGCTGCCGACAACCCCGTAGTAGCGCAGGAGGAGCTACCGGAGCGCGCTGCACGGGATGAAGCACCTGTAAGTCCTGGTGTAGCGCAGGAGGAGCTACCGGAGCGCGCTGCACAGGCTGCCGACCTCCCTGTACCAGGTCCTAATGTCGCACCACTTGACCCCCCACAGCCTTTGATCCGAAAGCTGTCCCGCTATGCCAATGGATCTTATGTGGCATGTGTGTACGACAATGAAGTGTTCATGGGACAGGTGCTGCAAAGGGAGGAAAAGCAGTACGAGGTGCGCTTTCTCAACCGCAAACAGGACTCAAATGAATTTGTTTGGCCGAGGATAAAGGACGAGCTGTGGATGCGGGACTGGGAGATCCTGGGTAAAATTAACCCTCCCAAGGCATTGGGCACAACTAAGCGGAAGCAGAACTCGGTCCGGATACCACAAAAAACCCTAGATGCCATAGAAGAGGCCTTCAACAGATATAAATAGCTTTAACGGTAACGATGGTCACTTTTATTTTATGTATAGTTGATACAGTATAACAGACTCTGATGTGTATGTCAGGGATATTTTATATTTAATTTACATGCTAGACATCGTTGGGCATTGAATAGAGGTGTATAGAGTGTGGTAATTATATTTTGTCCTGGTCCAACGTCCGTCCGAACTTGCAAAAAGTGGTGAAAAATCCAGCATTTCCGCGTTTCAACGCATGGTGCTCACCCTTTCGGGGTTCAAAGTATGTAAATATCTGGTTAAATCAGTTTCCCAACCTGTTTACTACAAATGTTGTGAGTGTAAAGGTCTTATGACAAGGGAAAATGGTTATATCCATGCTATTACTATGTCATATACATCGTGTAACGATGGTCACATTTATGCACTGAAAGGTATACTTTGGGTAGTGTCTAGTAGAAGGCCTACCATGGAATATATAGTGATCGCATGGTATCTGTTGATGTTTATGCTGTTCATAGACTACTTTGGGCATTGAATAGAGGTATATAGAGTGTGGTAATTATATTTTGTCCTGGTCCAACGTCCGTCCGAACTTGCAAAAAGTGGTGAACAATCCAGCATTTCCGCGTTTCAACGCATGGTGCTCACCCTTTCGGGGTTCAAAGTATGTAAATATCTGGTTAAATCAGTTTCCAACCTGTTTACTACAAATGTTGTGAGTGTAAAGGTCTTATGACAAGGGAAAATGGTTATATCCATGCTATTACTATGTCATATACATCGTGTAACGATGGTCACATTTATGCACTGAAAGGTATACTTTGGGTAGTGTCTAGTAGAAGGCCTACCATGGAAAATAGAGTGATCGCATGGTATCTGTTGATGTTTATGCTGTTCATAGACTACTTTGGGCATTGAATAGAGGTATATAGAGTGTGGTAATTATATTTTGTCCTGGTCCAACATCCTTCCGAACTTGCAAAAAGTGGTAAAAAAACTAGCATTTCCGCGTTTCAACGCATGGTGCTCAACCTTTCAGGGTTCAAATTATGTAAATATGTGGTTAAATCAGTTTTCCAACCTGTTTACTATAAATGTGGTGGGTGTAAAGGTGTTATGGCGAGGGAAAATGGTTATATCCATGCTATTACTATGTCATATACATTGTGTAACGATGGTCACATTTATGCACTGAAATGTATACTTTGGGTAGTGTCTAGTAGAAGGCCTACGATGGAAAATAGAGTGATCGCATGGTATCTATTGATGTTTATGCTGTTCATAGACTACTTTGGGCATTGAATAGAGGTATATAGAGTGTGGTAATTATATTTTGTCCTGGTCCAATGTCCGTCCGAACTTGCAAAAAGTGGTGAAAAATCCAGCATTTCCGCGTTTCAACGCATGGTGCTCAACCTTTCGGGGTTCAAAGTATGTAAATATCTGGTTTAATCAGTTTTCCAACCTGTTTACTACAAATGTTGTGAGTGTAAAGGTCTTATGACAAGGGAAAATGGTTATATCCATGCTATTACTATGTCATATACATCGTGTAACGATGGTCACATTTATGCACTGAAAGGTATACTTTGGGTAGTGTCTAGTAGAAGGCCTACCATGGAAAATAGAGTGATCGCATGGTATCTGTTGATGTTTATGCTGTTCATAGACTACTTTGGGCATTGAATAGAGGTATATAGAGTGTGGTAATTATATTTTGTCCTGGTCCAATGTCCGTCCGAACTTGCAAAAAGTGGTGAAAAATCCAGCATTTCCGCGTTTCAACATATGGTGCTCACCCTTTCGGGGTTCAAAGTATGTAAATATCTGGTTAAATCAGTTTCCCAACCTGTTTACTACAAATGTTGTGAGTGTAAAGGTCTTATGACAAGGGAAAATGGTTATATCCATGCTATTACTATGTCATATACATCGTGTAACGATGGTCACATTTATACGTGATGAATGAGTAAAGTTAGGGGGGCAACAGAGGAGATATACTGTACAATAAGTGTACAATTGCACTTGATTTACATAGTACAAACCCTAAATATAATTCAGAGTGATATTCAGGCGAATAGAAGGTATTTTAGTGTTGTTATAGAAAAGTGCACAAAGGTTGGGATGAAATCAACAAATTTTCAAAATTTCAAAAATTTGAGATCATCCATAGATTTAGAAGTTTTTGAGAGAGGATATTTCTTTTTGGCATGTACATTGGTAACTATTGTAAGTATAAGCATACCAAATTTAAGGGTGATATGAGCATTTTCAGCTGGTCTGCTATGGACATAGATTATAAATGTGACCATCGTTACACGAAAAGAGATGATTTTCATTGATGGCTTACCAAAACTGACATTTTAGGAGTACAACTTTGGAATCATGTTTTTTGGGGGCCCAAGATGTTGGTCTTCCAATATAATAAAGTGCATTTCATTGATATTAAATTTTACGTGTTTGGACTCTGTGCCCTAAAGTGGGTAGAAATCAAAAATCTGACCCATATAGTTCCATATATATATACACACACCTTAGTAAGGCCTGGGATGTGGGATCCTTAATGACTCTCAGACCCACGTTGTTGGGTTATGGCAAACCTTGTGGGATCCTCAACACACGCCCCCTCTCTGCTGTTGAGTAATGACCACTCCCTATATATATATATATATATATATATATATATATATATATATATATATATATATAGTTATATATATGTGACACGATCTGCGAAAAAAGGCCCTAAGTGCTGGCTACATTAAGGGTCCAATCCCCAGTACATGTCACATGAGAGAGAGAGAGAGAGAGAGAGAGAGAGAGAGAGGGAGGGAGGTATTACTAAGAGTTGATGTGTGGAGTTCATGGAGGAGGCGTGCTATAGGGAAAATAGCAATTGCTGGTATAAGTAGTACAAATCCGACTTCAGTCTAAGCATATAATTATAGCGTTATCACTGTAGTACAGAGCACTGGAGCTGACATTTCTTATCTGTATAGCACCAGTATACCTTATATACATAGCCCAATGTTGTACTTCTTTTTGGTCTTATATATATGACTACCTAAGTTATACTTAACATGATAGAAACAGGGCCTCTTAAAGGGGCTCTCTGATGGCTGCACCGTGGGAAACTTTCCCATGACTTTCTGACTAGTGGTTGCTCAGCAAATACCAAGCAACCACTGAGGCTATTTATAGTAACACTTTTTAGACTGTCTTATGTATTTAGCTCTGGGTATTAATACATAAGGAAAAATACCAAGCAGAGAGATTGTTTTGTCTTCTATGTAAAGCTCTGGTTATACATAGGAAGATGCACCAAGCAGGGAGATTGCTTTATGTTTATGTGTCTGTTTGTCTCTCTCTCTCTCTCTCTCTCTCTCTCTCTCTCTCTCTCTCGCTCAGTGGAATAACACAGCGGGAGTGAAGGATGGCTAGAAAGGGCGGAAGGGAGTAAGAGAGGGAACAGGAAGGAGTGGACAGGGCGAGAGGAGAAATGGGTTGAAGGATAGGAGGGGAGGAAGGATAGGAAGAAATGGAAGAGGGATGGACCCTTCCCTCTCCCTCTCTTCCTCACCTCTAGATGTTTCTATGCCACCTCCCCTCCCCCTTTGTCTCACTCTCTCTTTCTCTCTTCCAGCCCTGGTATAAGGGATGAGTCATTTATTAGCTGGGGGGGAGGGCTTTATGGATATTGGCGGATCAGAAGATTTTTTCAGACCCCCCACCACTATGACAAAAATAATCATGCCCCACCCCCCACTAAGAACTGATTTTGCAAAAACACCCTCCCCAAAAATCGGATACACGCTTGGCATGACACATCATGATGGGTATTTGAGTTGCCCATATTTAATTTTGACCCCCCCCCCACCAGTTTGAAGGTTTTTGAGTTTTGCCCCCCCCACCAATGGGCTCTTTTTCAAAATGCCCCCCCTATATCTAACAAGCCCCCCCCCCTTCTGGCAATAAATGACTTGTCCCTACAGCATGGGAGAGGTGTCTCAAACTCCCTCCCTCTAATGTGAAGAGAGACAGACAGACAGAGTGAGACAGATAGATAGAGAGAGAAAGACAGACAGACATACAGATACACAGAGGAAGGCAGCATAGGGTGCCAAAGGGGGCCAGACTTCCTGGCTGTATGAACTTTCCAATGCTGCAGGTGCTCCCAGTGTGGCTTTTTATAGTAACAGTTTTAGTGTCTCTTATGTACCTACATGTACTACTCATTACATTCATAAAACCCACATCCAACTAACAATAAAACGTCTGCTTATCCTTATGTGGGCATAATATACTTAGCCAACACAAGAACTTGTCATTTTATAATGCTTTTGTTACGCTCATGATAAGTAGTTATACATAAGAGGTAAAAAAATTACATTCCATGGGTTATATATATATATATATATATATATATATATATATATATATATATATATGATACTTGGGTGATAGAGATAGATAAGACAGGCTTCCCTAGCCCACTTAAAAGGGTCTAATTCTCATCTTTCCTATCCCCTCAGGATGTTTGTGGTGCACATATGCGTGGGCACTGACACATTCCTTTGTGAAATTGTGTAATATTCTCACCATGAATATGACCTTAGCTGTCGAAATGGCGTTAAACATCTATTACTCACTCACTCACTCAGATAGATAAGAAATGTCACCTACTACAGATCCTGTATTTAACAAACCCACTGTTTTTCCTCTGGCATGATGCACAGACATCTACGTACGGCAGAATTCAATATTCTTTAAAACTGAAGCGCCAGAGTTGCATCTTAAATGAGAGAGTCAAAGAGAGAAATACGCTCATAGGTCTGACCATCCTTTTCACTTATCTCCTTAAACCAAGCAAGGCTATGACCACAGGAAGGACCAAAGTTATGAGATAATAACTTCTATGTGTTATGGCAGCACTAGGAAGTATTATAGAGACAGGAGTCTGGATGATGACACAGCACCCCAGCCGCTTTCCTGCATCTCCAGAGGCCCTGCTGGCATCGGTATTCATTAAACCAAGGTCATCTGCACGCTCATGTACCTGTATTTACAATAGGAAAAGTGAAATGATTATGAAAAATGAGTTAGTAACATGTTTTTTGTTTTTCATTATGTTTAAAACTAATGGATTCAGTCACTTGACCATTAGATATGATAGCCTCGGGAAGGATAGTCCTATTTTATATCAAATGTTTAAATGGTGGTGGTTACGAACTAATTAGAATGATATCATTATGGGTATTTTGTCAGTAAATACGATTTGATTCAAATGCAGAGTATACTCATAATTCAACAATCATAAAAAAAGGAATGATGAAGGGTAAAGAGGACAAAAGAGTTGACATACCCTACCCACCACATATATCTCAGCAACTAGGGCATAAACATTGACTGGCATAAATACTTTAGTCAGCTTTTTATCTGTTTTTATAACGGTAGTAAAACATACTCAAAAACAAAAAATGACCTATCTAAACAAAGTAGGCGTATGTAGATGTCTTACCACAAGGGCCCTATTGAGAATATTCTCATTACCAAGCATACCAGACTTCAAATCAGTAATGGTGGTCTCAATCTTGCCACCTGACTCATCAACATTTCCCAAATCACCAACATGTCTGGTACTAAAAAGCCTAAGGAGAAAATATCAATAGTTCAACCATTAATTATATACGTATGACGCATAGAGCTAATTAGGGGAAATCGTTATATTTGATTTCTTTTTCAAACTGATGTACATAAAATGGATTAACCAACATTAGCTGATAGATTGAAAGCAAAACCAATAAAAGGGATGGATTTAGAAAAGTGGAGAACAATAATCAAACTAATGATGAATAGCAGTTCCACGTGTGCAGACTAATAACAAGCCTAATGAATATTTGACAAGTTTGGACGCTGAAAGAAAGCCACATATAGAATCAGAGAATACACACTGCTAAATAAGTTGAAATACTATAGTCTGTACTCATTCGGTTGCATACTCAGACTACAGATAAAATTTGATATCAAGTAGTAGGAATACCCTGTGGTTCCTGTCAGGCTCTTGTCTGGAGCGCCATGGTTGACGCCATGAGGATTGTAGTGACCCTTGGCTGCTGAACACTTGTTTTCTGTCGACCCATTCAGATGCACATGGAACCCATGCTGAAAATAAAAACCGGAGTAGCACAATCTTAACAAGTTTAGAGCTTATACAAAGGAACCTGTATGAGGACTTACTATAAATGCAGATTCAAAGGCTTTGAATGGCTCTAGATTCCTATTTAATCGACATGGCGACATAAGCATCTTTTAGCTTAGTGAAATGAGACATGGCAAATTCCTTAAAATCGACACAGGGACATGACCATTTCTTAAAATCAACACAGGGACATGACAATTTTAAAATTGACATGGTGACATGGTCATTCTTTTTTTAATCAACATGGGGCATGGGGACCCCCTTCAAGGGCCCCCTTTGAATATCCTGTTGAGTGCGTGAGTAGATGTCTAATGGCATTTCAACAGCTAAGGTCATCACTGGTCATATGCATAGCGACCTTACACCATTTCACAGATGAAAGTGCCCATGCATATATATATATATATATATATATATATATATATATATATATATATATATACATACATATATATATATATATATTTATATATATATATATATATATATATATATACATACATATGGGTTTCTGGCCATTCAGCCCCAGCCATCCGGCCCCTGACCATCCAGCCCCTTCCATTCAGCACCTAACCATTCAGCCCCTAATACATCATAACAACATCATAACTACCTCATAAGTACATCATATCTACATCATTAATACATCATAAATATGTCATAAATGCATCTTAGCTGCCAAGTTAGTTGAACAGTCTTTTCATACATAATAACTATGTCATAGATACGTCATTCCTACGTCATAAATACATCATAACTTTAAGTCACCTGAAGAGTCATATTTATACATCATAAATACGTGAATCTTCCATCATCCCTACGTCATAACTACATTATAACCTCCAAATGAGTTGGAGAATCATTTTTATACATAAATACGTCATAAATACATCATGTGACTAGAATTTGGAAGTTATGATGTAGTGATGATGTTGTTATGATGTAGGAATGATGTATTTATGACATATATATGCCCTGTATGATCAAATCTCCATAATAGAGAGTTAATGACGTATTAATGATGTATTTATAACATATTTGAGGCCGAATGGTCTGGGGCCTAATGACAGGGGGCTGAATCGCATGGGCTGTTCGGCAGGGGCCAAATGACCTACAATCATATATATATATATATATATATATATATATATATATATATCTGACAGGATATATATATATATATATATCCTATGTGTGTGTGCACCACCCACACCGAGGGGATATGAGAGAGGAGATATAGACCCTGTCAGGTAGGCCAGGGAGCACATAAATATTCTGTGGAAGGTAACTCTATATGCTAATGTGATATTGTGGAACCACAAAGCATGATACCCTTGTAGCTATCTATAGACTCATGGTCCTATGATTTGTATGTTAGATAGGTCCTTCATAATGTCCGGGAAAAGAACTTACTTTGGAAATGTCATCGGTCGCATCAAAACCTGCGAGATCGATATCATATGTTGTCATGCCACCAGTTCTCTGCATAGTACAATTGTAATAAAAAATGTTATCAAAAAAGCAGAAAGAAAAATCTTGATGTAACCAAATGTTACTTTTGCATTAATGGTTTCGGGTTACTTTTGGTAAAAATATCAAAAAAACACGTCATGAACACCTGTTTTTCTGTGCCCCCTCCCCAAAAGTTTTTGAACGTTCAAAAGATGTCTTAAAGGTTCCTTTTGGACTTATCACCAGGAGATACATATGCATATACTGAATTCCTTCTTTATGCTCACCGAGTGGCATAGTACCTCAAAGGGTTATAATGCCTATATACCCACCAGTTGCCTGATGATAACATCTCCAGTTATCACTTGTGTATCCACTGCTCCAGGGCTGCTTGCCTCCATTTTACAAGATGCCTCTTGAAAGTCAGATGCTACAATTGTATATGAAGGAAAAATGGTATAATATCGCAGAGGTTGGCGGAAAACGTCTTTGGAGAAACCGGGACTTGAACCCGGGATCCTCCAACTTTGAAGCGGAAGCTCTACCCCTGAGCTACTTCCCCTGGCCTGACGTTCTCTACCTTCCACCTACGCCTGGATCGGTGTGATACCTATAGGGAACATGTGACTACCCTGGAGACCCGCCCCTGCGGGTCGGCCACCCGGGCAGGTGGACGCACATAATCATGTTCCCCTACACAGCCCCCAACCAGCTTCGACCACCGAATTAACCAGCACTGAGGCACACACAGTTTGTTCTGATCCTGTTCCCAGGAACACTGTGGGTGTCACCTGTTTCCAAGTCTCCCAGTGCTAACAGGTCGAAGCGCTTGCCATATCACACCAACCCAGGTACCGAGCTCCGTAGCCCCCCTCATGCGGGTCAGGACTACTCGGTTTCTCCACCAGTGTAGAGGTCGGCGGAAAACGTCTTTGGAGAAACCGGGACTTGAACCCGGGACCCTCCAACTTTGAAGCGGAAGCTCTACCCCTGAGCTACTTCCCCTGGCCTGACGTTCTCTACCTTCCACCTACGCCTGGATCGGTGTGATACCGATAGGGAACATGTGACTACCCTGGTGACCCGCCCCTGCGGGTCGGCCACCCGGGCACGGGGACGCACATAGTCATGTTCCCCTACAATATGATGTTCTTTCATCCATTTATAAAGGAGTCTATAATGTTTTAATATGTCTGATGATATAAGAATAGAATGACTTCTAAATGTTCAGGTGTGTTCACTGCTGTTATGTAATACTCCAATAAGACATTTTCCTTGGAGGTTATCGCCTTAAAATTAGAACTGCTCAAACTGAAAAGGGATGTTTGGACCGAATCCCTGCTATACGAAGACAGAGGTGACAGTATCAATTTCACCATTAATATTAGTTAGTTGCCCTGTTCAATCAATACCTAAGATTAGAATCTTTGAGGAATAAATATGTTCTGATTGATAGTGCCAAGAAACCAGTAGAGCATGAAGCCAACTTCAGTTTTTTTATTATACCATAAGTACATGTGCATCGGTACCTGTAGAGAGTTCTATCTTGCAACATGCCACTTTGGAGCCAGCATTGCCATTGATGAGACTGTTAGGCTGCCCTCCCAAACCAAGGTCATCCTCACCCACGTGAACCTATAAGGCCATATGGAATTTAAATAAATTAAGTAATTTATGTTTCATGTACTGTGAGTTTTCATTCTTAATACATGCTAGTTTAGAAGGGAGGCGACATCTTTACATGCTATTTGGAAAAATTCAGATCATCACTATTCATGTAATCCCATCCCCCAGCTATAAGGCTTGTAATATTTTGAGACAAAATTAATGGGTATTTTTGGCATTTATGTCCATCCAGAGGAAATAAAAATAAAAAAAAAACTGATATTGAATTGCAAACTTTGCACTCACATCAAGTGGCCTACCAACAATATAAAATCGTTTTATCCCGTTTATGACTACTTCGTCTTGAGATTCAATTAGTGTTATACCAGGATCGGTGATAGTGTCATAGACCTCCCCTGCATCCCCTTGTTCTTCAATGTTTCCAAAGTCCCCAGGATGTCTGCAAGAAGGGCAAGAATTAGTATAACAAGCATTCTACAGTGGGTATTAGGTAGGATTTTATAGAGGCTTGAAAAATTGATGGACGCGAAAAGTGTGATTTTGCCGCCCGGCTAAAAAGAACCTATTTTCCTGAATAAAAACATGAATTAACATATTGTCGGATAAGAAGATCAATTTTTATGGTTAAAATGATTGATTGATTTAAACTAGGAACTAAATTGCATTGATTCTTAATCGGGTGCATAAAAAAAGCCAATTACCATATTGGCCTGTGTAAGCATCCGTGCGCTCATTAATTTCAACTAGGCTATACCCCGGCGCTTATTCAAGACCGGCGCTTATTTAAGACTTAATTTATAGTGTATTTTAAAATTTCAACACCTCTGTACCATACCCCTGGCACTTATTCGAGACCGACGGTTATTCAAAACCCGGGGCTTATACAGGCCAATACAGTCAGACTAATCACACCATTGTAGATTTGGCAATTGGATTTATTACTTCTATCTACCCGTCCCCTTACCTTACTCCTACATTTTCTGTCCACCGCCCACCATGGTCTACGCCATCAGGATTATAATGAGGACCTAGGTTCTGACATCTGTTGCTAACATCACCATTTTCATGGATATGGAAACCATGATTTCTTATACCATCTGATATGTTGAATCCTGACAATTGGACATAAATTGTCACAGGGCCATCCATTCCAACCTGGGAAGGGAATGGACACTACAGTAAGACGTCGGTTTAAAGTGCATTTACGATGTAAAGTCTGTAGCATTCCCATGACAAGTGTATTAGAATGGCCTCCAAATTTATCTTACATCCACAGTGAAAACTAAGATGCTGACTGATTTGATGCAGCAAGAATGGCTGACTTTTCTCAGAAATGTCTGCATTTTTTTCTAAATTTTGACTGATGATAAAAAAAGTAACATACAAAGGCCTAGAAGCAGTATATATACTCTCAAAAAAACACGTTTAAATCATAGAATGTTAAATTAACGATTTTTGTGCACATGTTTTGACTTTTTTTACGTTAAAAAATCGTTTGGCAAACTCAGGAACAAAATAAAAACTTTTTTTACGTTAAAAAGCACACGTTTTTTATGCCAATTGGGATATATTGTATCTGTCATTGAGTTTATGATTAAACCCAACAACCTGTTTAGAATTAGATTTTGTCAAATAGACCCCAGAATTATCCCACCTCATCCAATAGCTTTGATAAGACTTCATGGTTTGATTGCATCTTATATGTTGTAAAATATAACAACAAGTCCATCTTTATTCACATACCTGCCTTAGCCGAATGGTTCCGCCAATCTGCTGCCAGTCTGCACTGTTTGCAGGGTCCATTACACATTTAGCTTCCCAGACGGTGGTTCCAATTACAGTACCTAAAAATGTGTCCCAAGTTGATACAGGCTTATAAAATAGCGATAAATACAGATATGCCCATCCCAATTGCATATGGGTCAGGTCTCCAGAAAGCAGTAGTGTTTTTTGGTCATTTTGAACTTCTATGGCTCTAGAGAAAGAAGTTGTGAACCAATCGTGTCTTACATAGACCCATTTGATAGAGGACACTTAGGACTATCAGAAAGATGTAAATTTGTGGTCATTCATTAAAACTCTAAGACTTATAGCCTGCCGAAGTGATAACAACTGCCAAATTTCTTCTTTTTATACTTTTTGTATTTTTTACAGGTGTCTTGTATTGAATAAAGAACATCCAGAGTATCCCAAAGTTATTTTTCGTATTGTATATAATCATAGGTATCATTTCCATAAGGTTTGGACATGTTACTGAGTGAGAATTCAAAATGGAAATCTGCAGTTTGTAATGTCCGGTACCTTATCTAAATCAGTTCTATAGCTTCAAAATCTTTGTTATTACCCATATGAAGGGCCCTATTGTCCCTTATTATGAAAAAGAAAAAGTGTGTCTATCAGCATTATTTTGTCTCCATGTGAGAGGAGCTTATGTGAAATAATTCTGACAAAAGTACTGGATGTTATGTAACGTCCGGTACATAATGACCGGTACTTTTATCATCATGTAGAAGGCAGTCTACTGTGCATGCATAACTCAAATGTTGTCCCATTTTGTAATTGAAGTTAATAATAGATATATTGGACTTGTTATTTCATGTGTTTGTTATGCATATTAGGACATTCTTATATTACTGAGAGCAACTTCAATTACCTCTATATTTCATCATTTTGGTACTGTATGTTACATGATACAAAACAAGCAATAAAAACGGAACCGGATGACCTAGGTTGGTATTTTTTGGTGTTCTGGGATGAGGAGATGTACCTTGACAAGTTTGTTAAGGTTATATAAAGTAATTAGAAAATATTGTTTTCAGGGCCTTCAAGGGCAAAATCTTACACTTTCTGACGACCTGAACAATATAGTATAACAACTGTTTTTAAAGTCATAGTAGATGGGTGTTTTGGTAACTGCTGCTCATCAAGTAATGTCGGGTCGAGACATCCTTTTTAATATGATGATTCTCTATGACATTGATGAAGAGATAACTCAAGAACCCGTAGATACAGTTTTATATATCTTTATTGCGTAAGCTTAACAATTGATGTTTCATGGTGAACAATACTTCTCGCTTGGCTAATGAGACGATACACATTTCCATTGTGAGAGATTCCATACTCAACTTACAATATAATAAATAAGTCCTTGACAAGTTTGTTAAGGTTATATAAAGTAATTAGAAAATATTGTTTTCAGGGCCTTCAAGGGCAAAATCTTACACTTTCTGACGACCTGAACCATATAGTATAACAACTGTTTTTAAAGTCACAGTAGATGGGTGTTTTGGTAACTGCTGCTCATCAAGTAATGTCAGGTCGAGACAGCCTTTTTAATATGATGATTCTCAATGACATTGATGAAGAGATAACGCAAGAACCCGTAGATACAGTTTTATATATCTTTATTGCGTAAGCTTAACAATTGATGTTTCATGGTAAACAATACTTCTCGCTTGGCTAATGAGATGATACACATTTCCATTGTGAGAGATTCCATACTCAACTTACAATATAATAAATAAGTCCTTCCGTCCCGTGATGATGATCTCCATCGTGCACTCTAGTTTTACCATAGGAAGTCTATGGTTCCAGGCTTGGCGTGCCTGTATGTTAGGCCTTGTATGTGCGGGAATATTGGTGAGGGTGTTGAGGGTGCGCTGTTTGTGTCTGATAGTGTTTTCTTCAAGCTTGATTTCCTGTTCGGTCAATGTCACGTCTGCAGCTGTGCTGTTTGAGTTGTTATTGTCTATAATTTGTGATTTGCAGAATTGTATGGGACTGGTGTTAATGTCTAGTTGTTGTTTGTTTGCGTTAGTATCTAAGTTTATAGTGGTACTTAGCTTATCGTGGTCCGACATCTGGTTATGTTGAATGATGGCTTCTCTTGTAGTGGTGTTGTCTTCAATGGTCTCCAGATAACCTAATACTTTCTTTTGTATGGTAACTCCTCTTTGTAGTGTGTATCTAAGTCTACTTCTTCTTTCTAATTTATCATCTAATTGGCTTTTGCATAGTGCAACAATAGTACTTCGAAAATTGTATCTTGAATTTTGATCATTCATAATTCATGAAAGCTATGTACCGAAAAAGACGGGTTCTCCACCAAAATGTCAGGTCGAGACATCCTTTTTAAAATGATGATTCTCGATGACATGGATGAAGAGATAACTCAAGAACTCGTAGATACAGTTTTATATATCTTAATTGCGTAAGCTTAACAATTGATGTTTCATGGTGAACAATACTTCTCGCTTGGCTAATGAGACGATACACATTTCCATTGTGAGAGATTCCATACTCAACTTACAATATACTAAATAAGTCCTTCCGTCCCGTGATGATCATCTCCATCGTGCACACTAGTATTACCATAGGAAGTCTATGGTTCCACGATTGGCGTGCCTGTATGTTAGTTAAGCTATGGGGTGCAGCACATGATGCTGCATGGCTATGCCATTGTATACCGAAGGTGGCGCTGCACAACCTGCGTCTGAGCTGGGTGACCGTTTGGGCTACTACTGGTTCTACTAATAGATATATGGGTATCCTGTCCCATGGGCTTGCTAGGTCTGGTCCATACTGGAATGAACCGGTCTATGGGCCTCACTATGGGATAGTCCTGCAATGATGGTTATCATACATAATGGTTATCCTGTATAATGTTTATCCTGCCTAATGGTTATCCCTTGTATTCTGGACTATTACTGGTATGGTCTACATATGACCAATAATCATGAATCATCGTTAACTGGCCTGTTCTTGTTTTCCCTTCAGTAAAAACTTCAAATACAGTAATATATGTGTCTTTATCATTTATTCTGGTCGCATGGGAAAGAGCTACAAGGGGTATATGGGTTTTGCCTATCTACAAGGTATATTTAGGGAGCTAGAGGGCTAAAACTGGCCAAAAGGAGGTTTCTTTTCAAGCAAAACACAAAAATCTCAAGTGCAACTTGCAGGTCATGAAAATAACTGGGGTATAGCTTCCATTTTTGGTTTTGGCATTTCCCCTAGAGCACAGGGAAAATTTCAAGACCAAATAGGAATATGTGATCACTCTACTCTCTATGCTGGATGACTAAAGGTATATGGGCAGTTTTCACTAGACCCGAGACAGACCCTAACATAGCAACCATGTTCTATTATTCCTATAGCACAGAGATGATATAGATATACCATGCAAAGCTTTAACATGTCCCTAGATGCATGAAAACAAATGGAAGTCTAGCTCCCATATCATGGCCTGGGTAGTCCATCCGATTTAGATGACACAGTTGGGGTAGTTTCGTGTTAGACCCGAGAGAGACCCTTAATCTCACTGATGTTCAGTCTGCCACCAGTGTATTATATATTTAACGATAAAATCTTATATGAAAATTGAACTATATGAGAGTAACTTGGCCTGCCAATATCAACATCTGACTTCATTAAGGCTTAGAGCTATGGTATAATCACTAGAAATTGGACCTAAGAGAGACCCTAGACCCGAGAGAGACCCTGGACCTGAAAGAGCCCCTAGAGTCTGCCACCAGTGTATATAACTATGATATCTTATATGACAATGGACCTTTATATAAGAGTAATTTGGCCTGTTCATATCAACATCTCACTCCATTAAGGCTTAGAACTATTGTATAATCACTAGCAATTGGACCCGAGAGAGACCATAGACCCGAGAGAGACCCTAGACCTGAGAGAGCCCCTAGATTCTGCCATCAGTGTACATAACTATAATATCTTATATGACAGTGGGCCTTTATATGAGATAACTTAGCCTGTTAATATAAAGATCTTACTCCATTAAGGCTTTACAGGGTAGGGTCTCTCTCGGGTCTAGTGCATAATTGAGGTAGTCAACTATTGTCCCATGCTATTGGTTTAAAAATGATATTTAACCTACCCACACTTATGGACTCTAACCCCCAACACCTGTAGTATATGTACCCTAAAGCTTTTTAGGTTGGTCCAAAACTTTTTTTAGACCATCTGGCAGCCTAAGAAAGGACGATTCATGATTATTGGTCTTATAGTTGTTTTAGTGGGGCCTAATTGTACAGAAAGGTGAAATATGGGGGTTGATAGGTGGAGGTGATAATTATATAGAGATTACTATAAAGCAAGATTTATAATGAATTTAATGTATGTATTATGCTTACAGTAAGTAACATGAGGTACACAATGATGTCAATATACAGGTATGACATGTTCGACAGATCAAATATGGCTGCCAAGACATCACTCTTGCATTACATTGTAGAGAATAAAAAATCAAAGAAAAATACTAGAAGTTAGGAACTGCGAACTACGTCTATTTTTTACAGGATACAGTTTGAGGACTCAATGGGAAATGGGGAGTGGCAATGCGAGACAACAGTCCCTAAATTGAGTGTTGCAAGTAGTAGTTTAAAATACAACATTGCACCTTCAATCAATTTAATCAAGTGTGGGACTGAAATAGTCCCATTGCTTAGTGCAGTCTGTATATACAAAACACCTGTATAAGTTGCACTCAGAATAATTCTAAAAGCTGCACCAATGGTTTGAAATGGTTTATAAGCCATAGCTTGTATACAGGGTCTATGGTGTGCCTTCTATTCTTTAGATGGTGGTGATCTTTAGGGCTGCTCATCCTACCACTCAACCCATCAAGGCTCCCCTGCTGATGGCCTATTAAGCTTTTGTAAAAGCTATGAACATACAGCAAAAAAATAAACCTTGTAATATAGAAATAATTAAGACTTGTGTTATGTGAGAACCACTGAGTTAACACCCATGCTCTATTTACCAGTGTGACCAAAACATAAAGTCTTTGACCTAGGCTTCCAGCAGAGACATAACTCAACAACGAGAATCCCACTAACTATATATTCCATTTGCAAGTTGCTAAATCTTGTATTGACCTGTAACAACTTTGAATTTGACAACAAACACTTCTTACAGGTCAGTGGCAAAGCCATGGGAACCAAGGTGGCCCCTTCATATGCTAATATATTCGTGGGAGATTTCAAACAGAAATATGTCTACACTTATAGAGACAAACCCTTTCTTTGGAAACGTTTCATCGATGACATTTTCATCATCTGGCCCCATGGCCTACCTAAACTTTTGAAATTTGTTGAGCATCTAAACGGCTGTCACCACACAATCAAATTCATCCTCGGATATTCACAGACTGAAATTAACTTATTAGATGTGAAAGTAAAACTTAATCACAGGGGTGAAATTGGAACCACCCTTTACTGTAAACCAACGGACAGCCACAATTACCTACTATTCTCTTCTGAACATCCAAGGCACACATTATTAGGAATCCCTTATTCCCAATTCCTGAGATTGAGAAGAATTTGTTCTACTATCCCGGAGTTCAGACATAATGCACTAATGCTAAGCAGCCACTTCCTACAAAGGGGGTACCCAAAAAAACCTAATACTTAATGTGATCATCAAATCAGAATCTAAGAATCGCATGGATCTACTCAAAATAAAGGAAAAGTCAACTGACAAAACAAAGCTTTTTTGTTGTATCATCACACACAACCCAACCAATCCCCCTATTGAGGATATAATGAGATCAAATAGGGACTTGATGCTAAAATCAACAGAATCTTTGGCAAACATAGAAATAAATCACTAAAAGACGAATTAGTTACATCTACGAGCACACCCCAGGACAAAGGCAAGAAATCACACACACTAAAATACCCCTTTAACCATAAAAACACTTGCCAATACTGCCCCAAAATAGAAAAAAAAGTGGCTACATAACTTACAGAACAGGGAGAAAATACAGGACACTCTACAATGTGAACTGTCAATCAGCCAACATAAATTGTGGCCAGGTGAGGGAAAACATGCCTCCTGGGGGAAATGGCTTTTTAAGGTTTAAGTCAAGGGCTTTAAAATGAGATATCTTGAGCTAATTGCTTGTCAAACCTAGGTTGGTGTGTACAACTGAAAATGGGAAATAAGCTCTAAATGCATTATATCCTAGCATACATACTAATAATGCAACAAATACAGTTTTGTGGAAAAATAACCAAAGAAATGTGATGTTTTGGTCATAAAATTGGTTCTAAAGTGAATTTTGAGCTCTGTTTTTGGTTCTGGGTTCCTGAAGGAATTTCAAACAAAGGTTTATGGTGAAAATTCCCAATTGGGAAAGGGGAGTGGTTTCCATGGCAACCAGAAATTGCCTTATCTACCAATTTTCTATGTTTCCATGGCAACCAACATTCCAAAAATGGAACATTTTCAGTGGAGATGGAATAATTTTAAGCATACTACTGGATTCCTCATAAAAAATTGATCTGATGCTTTTTTTCTAGCATATTTGTCAGTGTTTTACCCACATACTGAACTGTGGCCAAAACCACCTTGTACAAACTAAAAATCCCCCCTGGAGGCGTTCTCCCCCGTTGGGCCACAATTATGTAATAACCTGCTCTTACTGTGGGTACCAGTATGTTGGCCAAACGGAAAAACATCTCCTGGCTCGTTTTCAATGCCATATATATGACATTGGAAATAAAGACACTACTGTAGCGAGACACTTCCGCAGCTACCCACCACCACCCTTGACCCCTGGTGGCTAGGAAAAAGGTGCTATAATAAGTGTCCTAAGCTTCATAAAGCACCCTCCAAAAACACCGGAGGGAATTGCTGAATTAAACAGGGAGGAAAGAAGGTGGATGCATTGCTTAAGTTCCATCACACCTAAAGGGCTCAACCTACTAGACTAATCCTATACAAGAGCCATCCCGGCAAAAATTATCTGTTGAAAAACAAAGCAGAGATATAACTCTGCTGGCATTATTGAACACTACCTTTTGATATAAACCATCCTGCCATCTGGTTTACATGCATAGTAGTTATTTAGCAGGATATATTTATTTCTTATTTCTATATAATATAATCATCTGACTCCATTAATAGATACATGATTGCTCAAAGTAAACTGAGGCACATCTACAGATCAAGGAGTTGCAGGCTCAGCTTGCCCATGCCCAGTCGAACCATCAAACTGTCGCTGAACCTGCTGTAGCGCACGTGGAGGAGCGCGTTGCAGCAGCTGCACCGGATGGGGAACCTGCTGTAGCGCACGTGGAGGAGCGCGTTGCAGCAGCTGCACCGGATGGGGAACCTGCTGTAGCGCACGTGGAGGAGCGCGTTGCAGCAGCTGCACCGGATGGGGAACCTGCTGTAGCGCACGTGGAGGAGCGCGTTGCAGCAGCTGCACCGGATGGGGAACCTGCTGTAGCGCACGTGGAGGAGCGCGTTGCAGCAGCTGCACAGGAACAGCTGACGGCGCATGACAGGAGTGTGAAGGCTGTGCTTGAAGGGCTGGCCAACCTTCCTCGCAAGGACAAAACCGCCATCATGAACAAGGTGCTTTCGCCCGTCGTGATCAAAGAACAGCGGATCGCGGTGAGCTTGGCAAAGACCCTTGGCATGGATAGGCGGTCACTACTCAAAACCCCTTCAGACCAGCCATCTCCACGTGTGGTGAATCAGGAGGCCAAGATAGAGAGTGTCAAGGAGTTCTTGTCTGACCCAGAGAACTCCGAAATGAGACCTGGTAAGAAAGACACTAAGACCTTGAAGAAGGTGAAGCACCAGCAAATGTACCTCAGGGAGTTTATCCATGTGCTCCACAAGAGGTACGAGGCGACACAACCTCCTCACTTGCAGGTCTCACGGTCACTCTTCTACAGCATCAGGAAAGAACACCTTCCCTGGTTCATCCCCGTGGATCTCCAAAGCACTGATCTGTGCCTTTGCCAGAAGCACCAGAACTTTGCACTCCGGCTTGCTGCTGTCAGTATCCCTTTCAAAGATGAGATGTTCATGACATCCTGGGCAGAGTTCGAACAGACTCTCCAGGACAAAGCCCCCGAGAATGTCAAGTATGAAGTGTGGAAGAATGTGGACTATGAGTATGTGTCGACAGGCAAGGATGGAACTCAGAAGAAGACTACCATCAAGAAGCTCCGCCCTTGTACAGAGATTGCATCCAAGGCGGACTTCATCAAGAAAACCAGACTGGAGTTCATCACCATGGCTGCCCATGTCGACCGTGCTCACAACCAACACCGCATCGTACGTGAGCTACGAGCGAGTATGTCGTCGATGGAAGTTACCATCCAGATGGACTTTGCGGAAAACTGGATGGTATCATACCCCGATGCTCCACAGAGTACATATTACGCGAAGGAGCCAGTGACCCTGCACCCTGCAGTCATCCACTACCGTGATGAGGACACTGGCACCACAAACCACCACTCTGTCGCTCTGTGCACTGACGACCGGAAGCACGACACTGGCGCCATCTTGGCGTTTCTCCGCTGCCTGGCAGCATTCATCAGGGAGAACCTGCCACACGTCAAGGTGGTCCATTATGCTTCTGACTCACCCTCCAGCCAGTATCGAAACATCTCGGTGTTCTCGATACTCGTACGCCACACCGAACTACTTGACGGACTACGGGCAACATGGACCTACTTCGAGGCGGGTCATGGAAAGGGCCCCTGCGATGGCGTCGGCGCTGCTGCAAAGCGCAACGCTGACAACATCGTCAAGCGCAACAAGGAAGGACATCCCGTCATCAACAATGCAGAGGAGTTCGCGGCCGAAGGTAACAAACTTGAAGGCCGCGTTCACTACATCCATGTCCCTCTGCAGGATGTCACCTCCGCCCGCCTCACTCTCGGCTCAGTGGTAGCAGACAAGTCAGTAGAGGGCACCATGAGTGTCCATGCTGCCATGGTCAAACAGGAAGGAAGGTCACTCGCTGTCCGTGACAAATCCTGTTTTGACCCCTGCTGCTGGGTCGACCTTAGGTCCGTTACTGGCTGCTCCGGATGGATTGAGCATGAGCTGGTTTTCAACAAGAACAAGAAGCCTCCCCCACCAAAGCAAACACGGCAGAAGAAAACGCGGCCTGCCAGTGTCCCTGCAGAGGTGGACGACGCGGATGCCCGCACCAGCGACCCTGATTTTGATCCTGTTGTGCGCACCACTGTCTGCAAGCGCACCAGGGACGGCTCACCAGTCGTGGCACGTAAGCACACTCGAAGTGACCGGGTGCCAACTCCTGCCACGGCTGACAAGGAGAACATTGCCCCGTGTGCCGCACGAAAGCGTGCCGCGGAGCGTGCCGTCGCCGTCCCTACAACCAAGCGAGCACGACAGGATCCACCGACCTCGACCCTCCCTCAGGAGGATGTACAACCAACGGACAGTGTAGGGAAGTTGGTACTGGTGCAGGATGAGTACCATGTAGGTGACATTCTTATCACTGCCAGCCTGGCCAGTACCAGCTCAAAGGACAAGTGGTTTATGGGTAAGGTGATAGCCAAGGACAATGACTTCTACCAAGTGCACTACATGCTGCGCTACATGGCGTCGGACAAGAGAAGCTTCAAGTGGGGGAAGGAGATCATCCCAGCTAGGGTCCACCCCCTCAACGTTCTTGGCAGAGTCACTCTGCCCAAGCCAAGTCGTTATGGCAACACTGAGAACGCTGTCTACAAACTTGATCCCCTCACCATCCAACTGGCTGATCGGAAGCTTCTCAAGTACCGCAGCGAGTGCACTGGTTAGATGTCATTGATCCCGGTTATCACCTGTTTTACTTTGGCCACTATAACTAAGACCCAAACTGTATTGTACCTATGTTTAACTGCATGACATTGCGTGTAACGCGCTTGATCGATATCTGTAATGGTACTGCTTCATTGGCTGTGGGCAACCTGAGAGTTATCTGAGCTGTACTACTGCTATTTAATATGTTACTAGACATGTGTGGCTGGTATTTTAGGCCTGTTTGGATACTCCTAGTTAATTTTTGGACCTTCTGGCTTGATTGATGTAAAAAAATTAGTCGCAAAAAAGTGCAATTTTATTTTCCGAGGCATACGGGAGACCCCGAATAGGTATTAATTGTACATTTCTTGGTTTTAAACAGTAGTCCCATTGCTTAAGTAGTTGTGTATGAAGCAGCATTATGATATGAAAGGTTTCAGACCATCTAGGAATTGTTTAACTGCATGACATTGCGTGTAACGCGCTTGACCGATATCTGTAATGGTACTGCTTCATTGGCTGTGGGCAACCTGAGAGTTATCTGAGCTGTACTACTGCTATTTAATATGTTACTAGACATGTGTGGCTGGTATTTTAGGCCTGTTTGGATACTCCTAGTTAATTTTTGGACCTTCTGGCTTGATTGATGTAAGAAAATTAGTCGCAAAAAAGTGCAATTTTATTTTCCGAGGCATACGGGAGACCCCGAATAGGTATTAATTGTACATTTCTTGGTTTTAAACAGTATTCCCATTGCTTAAGTAGTTGTGTATGAAGTAGCATTATGATATGAAAGGTCTAAGTACCTCTATGGAGCCTCTATCTATGAGTGACTGTATGTAACGCGCTTGATCGGTATCCGCCTGCGCGGAGGGCATTTGACATGGTATTCCTTCATTGGCTGTGGGCAACCTGAGAGTTATCTGAGCTGTACAACTGCTATTTAATATGTTACTAGACATGTGTGGCTGGTATTTTAGGCCTGTTTGGATACTCCAAGTTAATTTTTGGACCTTCTGGCTTGATTGATGTAAGAAAATTAGTCGCAAAAAAGTGCAATTTTATTTTCCGAGGCATACGGGAGACCCCAAATAGGTATTAATTGTACATTTCTTGGTTTTAAACAGTAGTCCCATTGCTTAAGTAGTTGTGTATGAAGTAGCATTATGATATGAAAGGTCTAAGTACCTCTATGGAGCCTCTATCTATGAGTGACTGTATGTAACGCGCTTGATCGGTATCCGCCTGCGCGGAGGGCATTTGACATGGTATTGCTTCATTGGCTGTGGGCAACCTGAGAGTTATCTGAGCTGTACTACTGCTATTTAATATGTTACTAGACATGTGTGGCTGGTATTTTAGGCCTGTTTGGATACTCCTAGTTAATTTTTGGACCTTCTGGCTTGATTGATGTAAGAAAATTAGTCGCAAAAAAGTGCAATTTTATTTTCCGAGGCATACGGGAGACCCCAAATAGGTATTAATTGTACATTTCTTGGTTTTAAACAGTAGTCCCATTGCTTAAGTAGTTGTGTATGAAGTAGCATTATGATATGAAAGGTCTAAGTACCTCTATGGAGCCTCTATCTATGAGTGACTGTATGTAACGCGCTTGATCGGTATCCGCCTGCGCGGAGGGCATTTGACATGGTATTGCTTCATTGGCTGTGGGCAACCTGAGAGTTATCTGAGCTGTACTACTGCTATTTAATATGTTACTAGACATGTGTGGCTGGTATTTTAGGCCTGTTTGGATACTCCTAGTTAATTTTTGGACCTTCTGGCTTGATTGATGTAAGAAAATTAGTCGCAAAAAAGTGCAATTTTATTTTCCGAGGCATACGGGAGACCCCAAATAGGTATTAATTGTACATTTCTTGGTTTTAAACAGTAGTCCCATTGCTTAAGTAGTTGTGTATGAAGTAGCATTATGATATGAAAGGTCTAAGTACCTCTATGGAGCCTCTATCTATGAGTGACTGTATGTAACGCGCTTGATCGGTATCCGCCTGCGCGGAGGGCATTTGACATGGTATTGCTTCATTGGCTGTGGGCAACCTGAGAGTTATCTGAGCTGTACTACTGCTATTTAATATGTTACTAGACATGTGTGGCTGGTATTTTAGGCCTGTTTGGATACTCCTAGTTAATTTTTGGACCTTCTGGCTTGATTGATGTAAGAAAATTAGTCGCAAAATGTACAAGGTGGTTTTGGCCACCAAAAAGTGCAATTTTATTTTCCGAGGCATACGGGAGACCCCAAATAGGTATTAATTGTACATTTCTTGGTTTTAAACAGTAGTCCCATTGCTTAAGTAGTTGTGTATGAAGTAGCATTATGATATGAAAGGTCTAAGTACCTCTATGGAGCCTCTATCTATGAGTGACTGTATGTAACGCGCTTGATCGCTATTTGGCCAATTACGAGTAATTTTAGACAGCTGCTCACATAAAGAAAACACTGTAGGAATGGAAGAATGATGATTGTTTAAGAAAATATAGACAATGAAGACATAATAACTTGAATTACATGCATATACAATGGATATTAAGCCTGTGAGGGTAAAGTTAAGGTTTGGTGTTAGAAATTTATGAAAAATCTCAATCTTCTTAAAACGTTATGTCACATAACTTCAAAAGTTTTCAAGCCTCAGTCCTAATTTTTGGTACACTTATTCATAACTATTATAGTTGTTTGGACACTGAATATGGTTATCACAGATACATTATTGAAGAAGTTCTATGCATGAGAATTAATATCGATCAAGCGCGTTACACGATTTATACCTCTTTACTGCGACTGTGATAAAAACTGACATCCTGGGAGTTAATGACTTGAATGGAACTTTTCATACACCCAAGATATAGGGCTATCAATAAAATAAAGTCTTGAAATGTAATCCTGAGTTTGTCATGTTGGGCCCCTGACCCTGATAGGTGGGCGAACTCACAGGATTCGCCCGTATACAATTTCAAGCTGTAGTTAATGGCTAGATGCCCACGGGGCATTGCCTTGTCATAAAATTACAAACAAAAATCGGTGATGTTACTTCCTTAAAGGGATATACTCATCCTCAAAATCCAATACTAAGGTCTAGGGACTTTAAGAGGAGAGGAGATGGGAATGCCATGTTACATAACACCATATGCCCTGTTGCGGGGGCCTGGAGGGCTGACCAAGACTCCACCTTGGAGGAGTGTCAATCTCCAAGCACCCTTCCACCACATTCCTTATGTATTAGAAGCACAGTATATGATTTGAGGGTGGAGAGTGTTTTGTATACCAACAAAAAGGAAGAAGGGCAGAAAATCCACAGGCTCAATACTGTGTAGCTATTTATCAGGCACTCTGCCTATCCCTCCCTAATCATCACCCCTTTATATCCCTTAGGGAGTGGTCATTTTTTAACAAAACTGGGGGAGGAGGCATGCGTGGCGAAATTTTTCCCATCCCCCCCTCCGAGGGGTCTGAAATTTTTTTTGTACCCCCCCCCTTTTATTCTTTAGTGGCATGCGGGCTTTTTCGCTCAAATGGGAGTAGTATATATATAGGTCTTCTTTGGATATTTCTAAAAAAATATCCAAAGAAGACCTATATTTTTTGAATATCCAGAAAATACCTATTATTTTGGATAATAGGATTATTTTGGAAATAGTAAAGGAGGATTGAAGGAGGATTGAAGGAGGAGGATTGAGAGATACATTCAATTTCAGATCAGCTCTCTAAGGAATGACGTTACTGAAACAGGAGGACTATTATGTATGGTGCTTCAACCAACTGATGGGAGCATACACGCATCAACCAACAATGGGAGCATCAGCCGTTCTAAGTTAACAAGCTCGCACGAATAGTCGTGATTTTGTTCACACTGAAGCTAGTACCTGGAGCTACAGGCGTGGAGGTTCGTGACATGAGGGCTAGACCTCTTCAATTAACCCCAGACATTGCGTTCCTTATATACTCCACCTCAGCAGTGAAATCATAAATGTGGTGTTACACCTTTAAGTCTATGAACAAATAGACATTCAGTTTAAGAGGATATAAATTTTTTTCAACAGTTTGAGTGATTTAGGGACAGAGTTTTTTCTCCTTTATTTTTTTGTTATGTTTCATTGATATCAGCAAAGAACATTTGCTGAGTTATTAGAGGAATTTACAGCGTTAGTTTACAATTGAAATGATAGATTTTCATTTTCATTGGATTTAAAGCAATTCTTGTATTACGATGATAAATAAAATATGTGATGTACAGATCATTTGACACTTTGATTGAAGTATTATGCTGTCTATAAGTGAAAATAAAAATGAAGTGAAACAAGTTGTTTGGATATACCGTAAATCCTCGCGTACAGGACGCCCCTCACATATAGGACGCACCCAGAGTTAGGCTGAATCCTATTAGACGTCACTGGGGCCATATTTTGGTTATTTCAGTACTGTTCTATAGTGTAAAATCCTCGCATATAAGACGCACCCTGACTTGGGCTTAATCCTATAGGACGCATATGATGTAATTCTGGTGTATAGGCCGCGTCTTATACGCGAGGATTTACGGTAATACATTTTATTATAATAATGTAATAGAACAGAGTTAAGTATTATTATAAAATCATATCATTAGGACATATGTGTTTCTTTACGCCATTGTTCATATATTTTGCTGTGTCTTAATTGGAAACATATTTTCGAATAAGGAGTATTTTTGAGTTTGTTAGATTCTTTTAATGTAATATTATATATTTTTTCCAACACAAGTTGTGCAATCGGATCTCCACAATTTATTTTATATTCTTTTTCACCAAAATTTAAAAAAAGGATATGAATTTGTCCTTTGTAATCATTGTCTATGATTCTTGCCTTAACATTTGTATACTTAAACCTATGCCCACTTAATGGTGCTATACGTGCATAATACCCAGTAGGGACAGCAACTTTGATGCCTGTTTCAATTAAACATTTTTCTTTGGCTGGAATTATATAACTGAAAGCACTATATAAATTAAATCCTACAGCGTTAGTTTTTTCTTTGCTTAGAGGAAATGTATTGGAATCATATCTAGTATATCCTAAAACAGGTTTGTTTCCCATTTTTTTTATTGACTGTACTTTAAGACTATTAAGAAGTGTGCATTCACAGAGACATTTATATCATTCAGAGACATTAAGAAGTGTGTTTTACCTTTAGGATTCTGTTTTTCTTATTCTTCTTCTAAAATGTACAGTATATCAAGATAGTCAAAAAGTTCTTTGTCTTGAATGTCTTCCATCGCAGTATTCAGTTTATCTAACTGATTTGGTTTTAACATGAAGTGGCTTTCAATGTTCTTTGATGCGAACAGTAACGTATCCCAGTTTAATTTGGTGACAGTGAAACCTTCTATTTCAATTTTAGAGTTCATGTTAACGTTCGAACTAAACAGATGTTTTATTTGATCCATTTTAGATGAGAGTTCTGTCCATTCTTCTTCGAAAATTTCGATCTTTTGTTCTTCTTTTACATCCAAGTATACGAGTGTGTTGTCTTCGTGCGGCACGTCATCGTACATAACAACTAAATCGAGATTGTAGGAAATGTTATAACATCCTCGCAAACACGTTTTCACTTCACCTTGATCCGTGTAACTATGTGCTCGCACTGCGAAATTGGTTTCATACCGATGATGACTTTCTTTTGAACTTGTTTCATCTTCTGAGGTTGATGATTCAATGTTATTCATTATAGTTTCGTTGTCAGCCATTTTTTTGACGCAATGAATTATGTTGCTACGTTATGTTGTCATAGCTACACTTAGTAACGAGTGTTTACTCGATTTGTAGCGCATACCTTAGCAACCGTGTTACACAGAGAGTGGATACCAAAGACGATCTAAATCATAAATTTCTGCTGGTATTGATTCATTTATATGTCTCCAGCCGGGAAAATAAAGAATTAAGTCATCATTTATGAACAGAGTGGCAGAGAATGAGTTACATATGTGTTCTAGTATACTTTGAAATTGACTTCTGAAAGTGATTGTTTGATCTAAAAATAGTATATTTGCAGATTTCAATGACTGGATAAAATTTTTATATTCTTTAGACTTAAGTACTGTAGTAGTTTCATTGATACGACTATTTCCATGGAATATTATTGAAATTTTGCTGTATCTTGAATTATCTCGGGTTTGCCATTTAACTCCAAAGTGATCTGTGTAATACATGACATTGATTAATTTTTTTAACTTCTAATTTTTATTATCGTTTTTTCTATTTCTTTTTACATTTTCATGATTTTTCATTTCTTTTTCACATTTTCTCATGAAAGAATTTTACGTATCAGGTTATCTTTTTATCAACAGTTTCCGACCTCACAACTCTAATGTGTTTATGGTATTCCAACAACCCCCCAAGATCGTTATTATGCATGGATGTAGCTCCTGAGAACAAGGTTTACACTCATGCATCATGACAACTTTACATAATCTCTTTTGGTAAAGCAATGATCTCTAAGCTGTTACATAAACTCCAACTCTTAAACTTATAGCAGCGATTAACAGTAACTGCTGACACATGCAGACAATAACCTTACCCTAGCCCCTACACTTTTCTCAACAAAAGGGGTCTTCACCTGTGGTTCCTAGCTTAAAAAGTACATCATCTTTAAAAATTTCAGATTTAGTCATTTATTTTAAAAGTATCCAAATTAAAAAATCCCACATCTCCCAACCCTTATTTTAAGATTTTGAAAGCAGGTGATATTCTCTATAGCTGAAAAGTATAGGGTTTAAGGTATCACATAATTATATGAAAAATCTGTTACCCTTTAATTACCCCATATAGTTACTGGCTAGAGGGTTTTACATCTCTGAAAACTTTTCATGCCATAGACTTACTGGATCAGTTTCTGATTTTCAAATAACTGACCGTACATATATCAAAACCTTTCATTCAGCAATAAACAAGTTAGTCCTGACCAACAATTTGGTATAAATGCCAGAAATATCATTATCACTTGTTCTAAAATAGTAACACCACCACCCCAGAGTCAACTCCTCTATGTTCAGAAAAATATGAACAGGAACAAATAGGAGGGAACCACCCAAGTAAGCCACATCTTACACCAAGTATAATAATGCATTATGGCATTGCTTAGGTGAAAAAGGTACATATTTATTTACATAAAAAACTGGGTAGATAGCCAGTAGACTATAACCCCACTTTTATTATAAAGTATATTAATAAAATCAATATTCACCACTACACCAATGATATTATACTCATGACCGATGAAAATATATCATTGAATTATCGACTTACGATCTAGAACAGGCAGAGCCGACCGAGCCGGGGTACCATAGACGCGCCAGAGGTATAAACAACCCAAGTACAATGTCACCAGTCAAAAAGTATAAATGGAGCATAATATCATCGGTGGAGTGATGCATATTGATTTATTAATAGGTTAAACATTAAGAAAACTGGTAGGATTTACAACAGCAGCAGCAGCAGCAGGAACAGCATACAGCTATTTAAATCTACATTTCACATATTATGGTATACTTGCTACAGTCTCTAGATCTCAGATCTCGTCCTGAACGTCTAAGTTAACAGAGATGTAAAAACACACCAAGTCATACAAGTAAAAATACCGTGCGATCACAATTTACATTCTACTTTTGGTATCTTCCCCACCCCTCAGTCCCCTCTTACGAGTAAAGATACTGTGAACAGAGTTTATGTTCTACTTTTTTCATATCATACATTCCCCTACCCTGCCCTCCCTCCCTTAATTTAGTAGAAATCCTCCATTAATTTCTTCCAGTATAATATCTGTACCTCTGCCTGAGAAAAGAACTTGCTCCGGGGCAATTGACATTTTTTACATATAATGAATCGGATGAGTATATATACTGTTAACACAGTTTATGTTCTACCTTTTTACCTTCCCTCTCTCATCCCTTAATTTAGTAACCCCTCACAGGCGAGACACTCCTCGTTTTTCCAACACAGATGACTGTCAAAGAATTCCTCCATTAATTTCTTCCAGTAGCATATCTGTTCCTCTGCAAGAGAAACCACTTCCTCCAGGCCTCGGATTTTCTGCTGAAGCTGTTCTGGGGTTGTGGTGCTACTCTGGGGGGTTGTGCTGTTCTCCGGGTTAGTACTGTTAGAGCTGGCGCCTGGTTCATTGGGGGTGGTGGTACTGCTGAAGTGGGTTTGGAGCTCCCTCTTTAACTTTTTTATGATTTTCTGAAAATAAAAGTCTAATCATTAGAAATCACCTTATAAATGCATGTAAAAATTTTAGACACACACACACACCCCCACAAATACTACGGTTTATACCTTATCTAACGGATAGATAGGTAGGGGTTTATATAAAAAAGATAAATCCATGTAAATTTTTAAAAAACAGACATGTAAAGTGTCTACTAGAAGTAATATTCCTCTAACTGGTAGGACTTATCAGAGAAAACAAGTGAGGTATGTGTTTTATATCAGAAACTCTGATTACTCACTTCAGCTTTCATTTTTCGCCAATAGCGGGTCTGGAGTGTCGCTCTTATTGATGCCAGGGCCTCAGGGCACCCGACATCCTTGTCCACCTTTTTAAAACAGGAAAAATAAATAAGAAACAAAGACGATACATTACTGAACACCCGACCCCATGGTCAGATAATCCACTAATTTACATTACCGTAATACCTCTTAGTATAAAGAGCCCTTATACTCTTGAAGTTTCGTTCCCCGGATTGACAAGGGCATACCAAGAGTTTTCATTTGATACCAATTTTTGCATAGTAATAAACTGTGAGGTTATGGTAAAGTTTACTTCATAATATAATACCGTTATACCTCATGTATAAGGTGCACCTTGCATATAAGGCTCACCTAGAGCTTTGGCTTGGTCTAAAAATTAAATATTTTATAGCTTCTCTTCTCTTTTTAAAAAAGCTATGGGTAGCTAGAGGCTTCCGATACCTCAGGATCCCCTATCCTTCTATATGAGAAAGCATTTACTGAAGACCTGTAGCATTTACTGAAGACCATATGGGTGTAAGATGCGGCAAGTGCACTGTTTAGATCATAATTTTAGACACAGCTATTCTGGGGCTATACCCTGTAGACACTCTTTCAAACTCATGACACAGACGATATTCATGACTCTTTCAAACTCATGACACATACGATATTCATGAGCTCCTCTCGTGTCGACGGTCCACCCGTAATTTAGACAACACCCGGGCACCAGTAGTAAGTCAGATAGAGAAGAATAACTACAACTACCGGTAGGCCTACATCTAGTTACATTTAGCTACATGTAGCTCTGTGTAACCGTAAAGAGTCACTTTGAGAAGAAAAGACTATCATCAAGGGAACAATAGGACAGATGATGAGATATGAAGAACTAATTTGAAATGAAACTAAGGAAAAACAAATATGACATCAACTTCACTTTTGTTAGACTAATCCAGGGACTCTAGGTACATCTTGCATGAAACACTGCATAGAAGAAATCTCAATAGGTAACCTCTACATTTCATTGAATATGTGTGACCAGACAAGCAAAAACACCCCTCTGCAGGGAAATTCATCATCAAAGTTCATCTCAAGATCTTTAAAATGAGACATAATTAACTAAAATATTCCTAGTAGTTTTGTCAGAATCTCTCCATGAACATTGGTTGCTATTCATATCAGAAAATGACAGTTAAACTATAAAAATGCATTATTAACCATAATAATCACAAAAAATCAGACTTTTCATAAAAATACCTAAAAGGATAAGGTAAAGGTCGTATGCTCGTGGGGTCTTGGATTTGTTATACCTCGGATACAAAGCACACACACACACACACACACATTATCGTGCACAGGTGTGTGTGTGTTTGTGTGTTGTGTGTGTGTGTGTGTACTAGATACACATGGCCTCGTGGGTTGGTCAAGGACCAGCACTCCAACCCCATGTGTGTACAAACACATTATCTGAACATAACCAACCTATGGAAGGCCGGTACAACATGTCGCCACTTGCCAATTGCCATTTGATAGGTATATGTTAACATTTGCCAATTGTAGGTTTGCCAATATCCAAGTCCTAATTATGGTACCCCCCACCACAAACCACCGCTTGAGGCGCACTTTACAGTTCCAGGGAGGGTATGGAGTAGAGACACGCTGGAGGGGAATCAAACCAGTTAAGGTGAGCTATATGCCAGTCATGGTGAAAAAGTCTCATCCACAAAAACAAAGAACTTAACACTTTAAAAACTACTTTCTGTTCAGCCAGTGTTATAAGCATAGGCATCTTGAGAAGTATAGGTCTCAGTGAAGGAAATCCCGCAGAAAACCGGAAGTCATATACGATTGTGGTCAGAAGTGAATACTGCAGGCACACTGAATGGTCAATAACCATGTTGAAAATAATGCCAATAAATATAAAACCACTACACATGTTATTGAACATTTGCTGCTTTGAATAAAATACCAGGAGGGCATTTCTCAAAGTGCTTACCTATTTTTTCAAAGGTTAAATTGGAAAAAGTGAATCTACATTTTATTCAGTGCAGATTTAGGCAGAATCAGGGTGTTTTTACGCTATAGTCCAGTGCTCAAAATTTTCGTGGTCAATTCATATTTTAAGTCAGCCTATATTATGAAGGAAGGATGTATCTATTGATTCTGGGGTGATTTTTAGAAAATGAACATGTTCCAATGGGTGCTATCGCATTTCGCGCTACATTAAATTATAGTGCGGAACCAATTCCTTCTCTGACACCTAAAGCATATGGGGGATTAGCATGAAAAAGGAAAATACCCCTCAAATCAGTTTTTTTCTATATTAATTATTTAAAGAAGGATTGTTTTTGCCAAATTCTATGGAAAATGTGTTCATAGGTCTCTAAAATGTGTCCAAAATCAAGGAAAAATCATGTTTATATTGATGTCGGAGTGGTCCGCAGGCCGCGCTGCAGGTTCATTTCAGTCTAGGGCCACTGGCATAGTGCAGATTATTTTGATAGGCCCGATTTATTTTTACCTTATTCTTAACAGGGTAGGCATTTCATATCTGTGTAGTATTGGCCACTTGCAGCTAGTCTAGGTAGTACAGAGAGGGGTTATTTTTGCGCTTTGACATATCATCTGTATTAGTTAAGTTAGGCACTGACACCGCAAATGGTATATCTACCGCTTCAAGAAAACTATCCAGGGTATAATATTTTGGGACATTTCCTTGAAATCATCTAGAAATGTAGGATTGTATTACCCAGTATCCATGTTACATACTCTCATAAATCTTCCCAGGCATGGCATGTGAATATTGTGTACTTTTTGCAGTGATTTTTATGTATTTTTCTACAATTTTTCATAATTTGTCAATTATATCCACAGTAAACTGCAACAAGGACACTTACACAATATAGAGAAAAATCAAAAGAATATCCATGCCAAATTTGATAATCCTAGAGGCACGGCTTGTCATGAAAATGACTTAAAGATGAAGAGGGCGGTGTCCTCGGACAGAAACATAGAAATCAGGCTGATTTTGGGTATTACTTGGCCTGAAAGGCACCCTATATCATGAGATAGAGCGGTCCAAGGAGCATAAAACCTAGGGGCCTGTGTAAAAACATTTATTGGATTATAAAAATCTCAATTATAGACAAGACATGCACACAGCCCATTAATAGTAGGTCTCAGTGAAGGAAATCCCGCAGAAAACCGGAAGTCATATACGATTGTGGTCAGAAGTGAATACTGCAGGCACACTGAATGGTCAATAACCATGTTGAAAATAATGCCAATAAATATAAAACCACTACACATGTTGTTGAACATTTGCTGCTTTGAATAAAATACCAGGAGGGCATTTCTCAAAGTGCTTACCTATTTTTTCAAAGGTTAAATTGGAAAAAGTGAATCTATATTTTATTCAGTGCAGATTTAGGCAGAATCAGGGTGTTTTTACGCTATAGTCCAGTGCTCAAAATTTTCGTGGTCAATTCATATTTTAAGTCAGCCTATATTATGAAGGAAGGATGTATCTATTAATTCTGGGGTGATTTTTAGAAAATGAACATGTTCCAATGGGTGCTATCGCATTTCGCGCTACATTAAATTATAGTGCGGAACCAATTCCTTCTCTGAGACCTATACCCTCCTTAGGGCCTCAGAGAGTGCCGCCTGGTGGTGACTGGTGGTGAAAACGGCCGTCACAACCCAACTCGGGACTTGGGTATTGACAGTCATGGGTTTATATGGGTTGTCAGTTGTGATTTCCTGATTCAAAGCTTTCAGCTATTATTTAAAGTCTAGGTCTATATAGGCTATATATATATATATATATATATATGTTACCGTATCATGTCAGTTAATTGGCAAATGGCAACTGGATTACCCTACGAGTCTATTATCTGTATGGCTGGCTAATTAGCAAGTGGCAATTGACATAACATTGTAAATAATTGGCAAATGACAATTAGCAAATGGCTACTAGGCATTTGGATCCTACAACTGACAAGTTTCAACCTGTAAGTGGCAATTGGCGAATGGCAGTTGGCAACTGACAACATGTCGCACCGACCTTCCATACCATCCTGAATTCCTCATCCAATGGAACCGGATATATCATGCAATCAAGTAAAGTATCTGCTGGGAGAGTGGTGGAATGACATCACCACAGTGCGTTGGTCCTCTGACCAACACCGTGAACATTGGTCCACTGTTTCTTATTGGGAACTGCACTAGCGACTATGGACCATTCATCACTTTATTAGATAATTCTGAGGGAGAGCTAGGCGATGAACAGTGAAGTTTAAAAGATAAATAGGGTAGAGTGCAGAATCGGGGTCCTTGCCTTTCTACGTCATAGGGTTAGGGTAAGCGGTAAGGGTAGGAAAAGGGTTCGCTATAGATCCCCAAATGGGAGGGACCCAGATCCTGCACTAGTCCTGATAAATAAAATAAATGAATTACCTCACCTGTGGAGCAGTTGGCGGTGAGTGCTGGTGTGATTGACCTGGTAGGTCAAGCGGCACATCGGGCTGGGGTGGTTGACTCGGGGCGTGGATCGCCTCGACCTGGGGTGCCTGCGGTGGTTGAAGTGGTTGACTCTGGGGGTGGATCGCCTCGGCCTGGGGTGGTTGGGGTGGGAACAGACTCGAGGGGTGATGTGACTGACTAGGTTGGGCCTCGGCCTCCTCCCCATGGCTGGACTCTTTATCCATATTTTACAGAGGTTAGAGATAGATTTCTGCTGCTGCTGCTGACCCTCCTGCTGCTGCTGCTTCTCTGACTCCACCAGTTCAAAGTGTCGGATAAGCACATGCGTCAAGTTTTTATGATAACTGACAGGTGCTGATTGGTCAATGACACCACAATTAACGAAGCCTGATTGGCTAAAGGTCACGCCTCTTCTTTTTGATTCCATATTTGGCAAAAACAATCTCGCATGCATCCGGTGACTCCTTTTAACAGGCTACCAAAGGTTTTATACCTAGTCAAACTAACGGTGGTCTGCTACAGTATAAAAAAGGTATTTGATGGGAATGGGGGAACTGCCGGGAACACTTGTTCTGGTACCTCTTTTTACACCCTTGGCATATAGTTACCAGCGAATATTCTATGTATCAGACAGTTGAAAAGAAAAACGTTTAGGGGTTCAAAATCAGCTATGTAGGGTGTGGGTGGCGTGACATCCTTAGGCATGGGGAGAGACGCAAAAGGGGGATTCACCTAAGACGAAATTGATGTCAGCAGGATGTTTTTCGATCCTTGATACCGTAAAACCTTCTTTATAATGGTTTGCCCATGCTTCTCTCTATCACGTCACTGTATAATTCTAGTGTATATCTACCATGCCTTATAAATTTTAAAACCTTTAGGATATAAACATAACAAGGTTGTCACTTTAGATAAAAATGAAGAGCCGATGCCTCTTAAAATATAAAAAAGATTTGCCATGCAAAGGAGGTGCAGATCCCCCTGCAGTACATCATGGCCATAGGGGCCATAATGCAACACAGGAAGCCAGTATTACAAGGGAAAATGTGCACCAATCGGAGACTAAAATCTAGTAATTCTATACCTAACATGTTAGTAATGTTTTCACTAACCTTTTAAGGCAAGCTGGCGAGAAAAGCGGTCTTTTTGTCTAAGGGGGTTAGTAGTTTTATCTAAGGGTTAGTAGATTTCTTCACACCAGGTGACAGTGTGGTTTGCATGAGGATTTTTGTAGGAAGTGTCTATCATGGAAAGGCCTACAAATGTGAAATTAATGGCACTTCTAATGACTATTGACTTGATAAAGCCTACACCATTAAACCTGGCATAAGACTTAACAGAATACAACCTATAGGTTTATTATGTTATTTATTGAGCAAGGAAAAAGAATAGAAACACCTTTTCTCTGGATTTTCTCATATTTCTCCATCTACGGCCCCATGAGTCAAACCCAGAACAACTAAGTTCAGGGGTTGCAAATGAAAATGATATGAGGCATTAAACCTGCTTCTCAAATGGAGAGGCTATGTTATGGGTGTCTTAATCGATCTGGAGTTTACACCTATCATTTAAATCAAAATAAAAGAATGGGTATTAATGGTATTGAAATAGTCCATGTAGTTAGAAAAAAATCTAAGGCAAGTTAGGAAGAATGTCCAACTTGCCTGATTTCTCCTAAGGGGTAGGCATAAACTCCCAAGAAAACTTCGGTGGTGTCTTAGAAATTCCAGCAAAATAGGACCTGTTAAAGGATAAATTCTGAACCTAGGAATTTTATCCCCGATTCATATAGGACTAGAGGGGTTTACAGTATAAAAAGGTTCGAAATATAACCTGTTGACCCCAATCTCGTCTGGGATAAATTCCCATGTTCTATCTTTCCCACGTCCCGGAGATGTGACGCCACCCAAACGCTACATAGTTTGCCCGACCCGAAAAACATTTTCTTTCAACTGTCTGTGATGTAAAACATTCGCTGGTTGCTATACGTCAAGGGTGTGACTAGAGGTACCAGCGGAAGTGTTCCCCAGGGATTCGCTCCGATTCCGTCAAATACCTCTTTAGGGGATAACAGACCACATCTAGTTTGACCAAGTTTTAACCCCTGGTGGTTTGTGAAGAAGGAGTAATCCCCGGGTCCATATACTCTACACCACCATAGCTAACCTTTTATCCAAAACAGGGTTTAACTCTTCCTTTACCAGAGTATTTCAGATAAATCACACTCGATGGTTATGATTGGTTTCTAACAAGAACATATCTGTTATTTCTAGTACAAAACACTGAAACAAAGTACAGAAATTTGTATTTCCAGTAAAACACAATTTTCATCTGTATTCATAAATAGTTACATAGTGGCATAGATACACAGTGGGTACACATTTACAACAGAAAAGTGGTAGTATACCCCACAGTCATAGGGTAAATACTTGAGTTATACCTCTCTACTTTGGGGTAAAACACCTTTCAGAATAGAGGTACTGTTCTATAATAGATGGGGTAAAATGCAATCATGGTGTATAGGGTGTCAGGATATAGTGGTATTTCTAAACACTTATCTAAATAAGTGTTTAGAATTTAAACACTTATTTAAATGTTCTAAACACTTTTTGAAATGTGTTTAGAAAGGAAACACTTTTCTAAACACCTTTTGGGAAAGTGTTTTGTGTGTAAACACTTTTTGACTAAACACTTTTTGCTAAACACTTTTCAAAAAGTGTTTTGATTCTAAACACTTTTCAAAATAAGTGTTTACAATCTAAACACATTGTTAATGTGTGTTTAAAATCTAAACACATATGGATGTGTTTAGGTGAAATGTGTTTAGAATGTAAACACTTATGCAATGTGTTTAAAAAACTGGGACAAATAAGTGTTTACAATCTAAACACTATTTTTTACAGTGTATGCTCATCGGGCTGTGTAGTACTGACTGTAGATTCACCGCTAGTTACAGGGAGAATGGTGGGGGGTATGGTTGAAGATGTAAATATAGTCATGTCACAGCAATTCATAATCAAAGTAATATTAAGTTGAGTGCATTTACTTGAGAGTCGTGCCCTCTCCCGTGAGCACTGAATGTTCATATTACCTGAAATGTGTAATTCACTGAGAGCAGTCCATACATCGAGATCTAGAGTATTCAAAGACCTGATTGATGTATTCTGAATAATGAGTAGACGGGCAACACGGGCTTCTGTTTGGAACAGAGGAAAAAATTCAATGTTAGACCCATCACATAAGACTACCCTACCATTATCCGAGCATAGGCAGTTATCAGGGATTGAAACATCGCTTTACCCCATTCATGATAGGGTATACACCATATCCCCAAAGGATAACAGGGTGCTCATGCACGTCTACAGTCATGACCTGAGGGTCAAGAGTTGATTTTTTAAGAATGTGTGTAAAAAACAATGCAAAACTGGTATATTTAGTATATATTCAAGGACGTAGCTACGTTAGATACTATCTATTATATGAAAGCATGTTATAGGTAGTGCTTATATATTGTTTTCACTAGATGCCTATATCTAAGCAGATTTATACCAGTGCTACATCTAAGGATATTACTGTATACATACGTATCTACTGTATAACTACACACATATCATATCATATCATATGATGAAGGTTGTTCAGTTACATTCATAGATATACATTTTCCCAAAAATTTAGGGCCATGGCCTACACTACCAGTAACAAGCCTGTGCCGCCTGAGTAGCGTGGGGCGGGACTAGACTACTAAATGCCCTGAGTGCATGAGGTTGAGATCTGGCCGTCATGTTGATTTTTAAAAATATGTGTAAAAAAAATCTTATAAACTATGGAAAACTGTGCTAGACACCTTAAAACCAGACTGTATCCGGTATATCAGGTGATATCCGATGAAACAATGCAAAACTGGTATATATAATATATGTTCAAGGACGTAGCTATGTTAGATACTATCTATTATATCAAAGCATGTTATAGGTAGTGCTTATATATTGTTTTCACTAGATGCCTATATCTAAGCAGATTTATACCAGTCCTACATCTAAGGATATTACTGTATACATACGTATCTACTGTATAACTACACACATATCATATCATATCATATGATGAAGGTTGTTCAGTTACATTCATAGATATACATTTTCCAAATAATCTAGGGCCATTGATTGATTGATTTGTGTTTTACAGCACTTTAGCGGCACTAAGTGGCTATCTAGTGCTTCACAAGTTGATAATCTAAGAGAGGAATGTGTCAGTGCCCGCGCATATGTGTACCACACACATCCTGTGGGGAGAGGAAAGAGGAAATATAGACCCTTTTAAGTGGGCTAGGGAAGCCCGAATTTAGGGCCATGGCATGTGGTACAATGTGATTAACTTTTGTACTATAGGCCTTAGAGTGCGGACATACCCAGATTTGGGGGGTGTTGCAGTAAATGATTTAAATAAATTCTTTAATTAAATAGAGTGCACCCCCCTCAACTTACCATAAATTATCAGCCTAAATAACACTCAAATCGATTAATATACACTCTAAGGATTCCTGACCAGTAGGTGTCCACACTCAACTCCTCTCACCCAGGTGTAGGGTCAAATGAGGACAATTTTCACGCTCTAAGTAGCGATTATCATTTTCCAACGTTAAAACCCCATAGGGCAGGCAGGGTCCGGGCAGGGTCAAATGAGGACAATTTTCACGCTCTAAGTAGCGATTATCGTTTTCCAGTGTTAAAACCCCATAGGGGCGCCAGAGACAAGTAACAAGAACTCTACTGAGGGACTTTATTTTCTTGTGGGAACTCCATCTGTTATGACCTTGTTTCCTTATTTGCATCGAATTAAAGTCATTTTTGGCCAGAAAATAATTCCTAAGACTAAACCCACTAAATACCTAACCTTCTGAAATCTTTTCTAAGTCCAACTCAGACAATTTCCAGCACCTAATAAGAAAATAATTTCTAAGACTAAACCCACTGAATACCTAGCCTGCTGACATCTTTTCAAAGTCCAACTTAAACAATTTCCAGCACCTTACCTGCAGAAATCTTTTCTAACTCAAACTGGCACAATATGTTAGCACCTGACCAGAAATTAATTTCTGAAACTAAAACCAGTAAGTACCTAGCCTGCAGAAATGCTTTCTAAGTCAAACTCAGGCAATAATTTCCAGCAACTAACCAGAAAATAATTCCTAAGACTGAACCCACTGAATACCTAGTCTGCTAAAATTTTTTCTAAGTCCAACTTAGACAATTTCCAGCACCTAACCAGAAAATAATTTCTAAAACTAAGACCACTAACTTTTCCAAGTCCGACTCAAAAATGGACTTAGAAAATGTCTCCTCCTAAGTCCACTGAAGCCTTAGCCTGAAGAAACTCACCTCTATATCTTCAATCCCATGTTGAGACCACAGCAGGATCCAAACTCCTTGCCTCAATGTAAGAACCAAAGCAGAGATTCAAAACTCTTTGTCATATATATGGAACCACAACCACTAGCCATGCCTCTATGCAAATCTCAGCCAATCACAACAAAGATTTCTTTGAGCAGTTTAGGGTCATCCAACTGAATACCTAGCCTGCTGAAATCTTTTCTAAGTCCAACTCAAACAATTTCCAGCACCTTACCAGAAAATAATTCCTGAGACTGAACCCACTAAATACCTAGCCTGAAGAAATTTTTTCAAAGTCCAACGGGCACAATATGTCAGCACCTGACCAGAAAATAATTTCTGAAACTAAAACTAGTAAGTACCTAACCTGCAGAAATCCTTTCTAAGTCCAACTCAGACAATAATTTCCAGCACCTAACCAGAAAATAATTCCTGCTTACAGTGTGAAATGTCTAGAATGTCAACATGATCATTAATCTTTGCTATTTACTCAAAGGGTGGAATGTCTAGAATGACTACCTAGTCATTAATCTTTGTTGTTTACTTGCAGTGTGGAATGTCTGGAATGTCTACACGATCATTAATCATTGCTATTTACTCACAGTGTGGAATGTTTACCTGATCATTAATCTTTGCTGTTTACTTACAATGTGGAATGCCTGGAATGTTTCCGCAGTAGAAACTAGTATTAAATGACTGAAAACTTTTCTAAGACCACTAGTTTGAGACGAACAGAGAATTTCTAAAAGTGAAATCACTTACAGTCAAGTCACAATAATCCAGTATCAAATCCTATGAGATCCTAATTTATAATACTGTATCTGTCCTTGATAATCCAGTCCAACTCAAACAATAATTTCCAGCACCTAACCAAAAAAAATGATTTTAAGACTGAATCCACTGAATACCTAATCTGCTGAAATCTTTTCTAAGTCCAACTCAGACAATTTCCAACACCTAACCAGAAAATAATTCCTAAGACTGAACCCACTGAATACCTAGCCTGCTGACATCTTTTCAAAGTCCAACTCAGACAATTTCCAGCACCTACCCAGGTGGCAAAGGTGGTGTGGCCCTACTGTGGCCCACACTTTATTTGGTGTGGCTTCCAATGTGGGCCACAATGGGCTAACCGATGGGCTGCTGCCAGTTTCTGTCCTCAGTGAGGTGTGTGGGACACACTGGGCTAACCAATATGGGCACAGATCAGTCTCAGAGTGGGTTTGGGTTCAACATGGGTTTTTGGTGTGGCTGAAAGTGGGCTGCCCACTTTGATCACATGGTGCCATCTGGTCAAAATTTATTATTTTAGGGTCAACATGGGTTTTTGGTGTGGCTGAAAGTGGGCTGGTCACTTTGATCAGGTGGTGCCATCTGGGATAGATATTATAGAAATCTATTTTTTCCTCATTTTCCAAAGTTTTGAACCCTGAAAATGCTCTACTAGCCTCCAGGTGCTAGCCCCTCCCCTTGGCCTCCATAGTTGGAGGGAGACTAAACATACTGTATTACTCTCCCCCATCATCATAATACAGTAGAACCATCAATTCAAACTTAGTTGGCCAAGGCATGTCAACCAGACCTAGTCCAGTAACATTCTAGCCTTCAAGTTCTTAATGCCTCCCAATGGGTAGCATACTTCAATATAAAATGATTACCACATGAATGGTGTAGTCACATTACTAACTGCTGACATCACCTTACTTTGCACATTTTAAATGTATTTTGCCAGTAGATCCAAACTCTGAGAAAATTTGTGTACTGTTATGATTTATATGATTTCTGTTATATCATACTAAAGAAAATCAATACTGACATTTGGAGAAAGCTGTACATCAGACATAGTGGGGTCATCTAGTGTCAAAGTTCAGAACTCCCAGCTCAGTATGCCTTGTGCAAACCCATCCTCAGCCTTGTCTGGGGAATTATCTTTGGAACTGATCTATGCCTGATTCAGGGTGCCCACCTTGAAACCAATCTGTGCCCAAAGTGTTTGCCCGTTTTGAAGCTGCTCTGTGCCCAAATCAGTTAGCCTTATGTGGCCCACACAACTTGCTGAGGACAAAAACTGTCGGGAGACCAACAGTCTTAGTTCAGTTTGCCCTATTAGGGCAACCCAATGTGGCCCTGACTGGAAACCCGCCATTTGCCCAACCTAAAACCATGAATAGTATTCTGCCCACTTTGAACCAGCGTATCTGAGCTAAAACTGAATTGGCCCTACGCGGGCTTGCTACATGGGTAACCAGAAAATAATTTCTAAGACTGAACCCACTGAATACCTAATGTACTGAAATCTTTTCTAAGTTCAACTCAGACAATTTCCAGCACCTAACCAAAAAAAAAATTCCTGCTTACAGTGTGGAATGTTTAGAATGTCAACATGATCATTAATCTTTGCTATTTACTCACAGGGTGGTATGTCTAGAATGTCTACCTAGTCATTAATCTTTGTTCTTTACTTGCAGTGTGGAATGTCTGGAATGTCTACACGATCATTAGTCATTGCTATTTATTCACAGTGTGGAATGCCTGGAATGTCTACCTGATCATTAATCTTTGCTGTTTACTTACAATGTGGAATGTTGGGAATGTTTACACAGTGGAAACTAGTTTTGAATAACTGAAAACTTTTCTAAGACCACAGGTTTGAGACAAAGAGAGAATTTCTAAAAGTGAAATTACTTACAGTCAAGTCACAATAATCCAGTATTAATTCCTATGAGATCAAATTTATAATACTGTATCTGTCCTTGATAATCCAGTTCAACTCAAACAATAATTTCCAGCACCTAACCAAAAAATGATTTAAAGACTGAACCCACTGAATACCTAGTCTGCTGAAATCTTTTCTAAGTCTAACTTGCACAATTTCCAGCACCTAACAAGAAAAGGACTTAGGTAATTTTTAGGAATAAAACCACAGGTTTGGGGAGGTAGGAGAGAGGGATCAAACCTGAGTGACTTGAGAGGATGGTTAGGAGAGGTAAAGGCCGGTAGCAGACTGGTCAAGGGAGAATCGCTGGGAGAGGTAGGAGCTAGCATTAAGCAGCTGAACTGCTTTTCGAAGACCACTGGTTGAGACAAACAGGAAATCACTTACAGTCAAGTCACCATAATCCAGTGTGTAACATTCCAGTAATTCACCTTCCAGCATTAATTCCTATAGGATCAAATTCATAGTACTGTATCTGTCCTTGATAATCCAGTCCAACTCAAACAATTTCTAAGACTGGACTGAACCCATTAAATACCTAATCTGCTGAAATCTTTTCTAAGTCCAACTCAGACAATTTCCAGCACCTAACCAGAAAATAATTTCTAAGACTGAACCCACTTGATACCTAGCCTGCTGAAAACTTTTCTATGTCCAACTCAAAAATGGACTTAGAAAATTTCTCCTAGTGCATTTAGGAGAAGTTTTTTAAGTCCAATCAAAAGATGGACTTGGAACATTTTAAAGACTAACCTTAAGGCACAGTCTCAGCAGTGCACCATGTCCCAATGTAAGATGGTCAGTGATGCTACCTGTGACTACAGCAGGCCTGCAAACTCCTAGTCTTATATAGGAAGCCCAAAGCCATAAGCTCCGCCCCCTTGGGAATCTCAACCAATCAGCACTCAGATTACAAGGTGATGCTGTTCTGACGGAAAGTTCCAGAAAGTAAACAGTGAAGACTGAGAAAATGAAATCTATGGAATCTTCCTTCTGGAATTTTCCATTTAAAGGGTGGCTAGCACGGATAAGACATACCCGCGTTAGCAAGTCATGTGACCACCCTTAACCAATCAGGTCGTCGCAAATTTTTCGCTGCGTCCCGCGGATTTGTGCACGTTCCTTTGGTAGGTACCCATGTTGAAAATCGCCGTGCTAGCCCCCCTTTAACCCCAGCCCTGTCTACTCTAAGTACCACCCCCCTGTTATAAGCAGCTGAAAACTTTTCTAAGACCACTGGTTGAAACAAACAGGAAATCACTTACAATCAAGTCACCATAATCCAGTGTGTAACAATCCAGTAATTCACCTTCCAGCATTAATTCCTATAGGATCAAATTCATAGTACTGTATCTGTCCTTGATAATCCAGTCCAACTCAAACAATTTCTAAGACTGGACTGAACCCATTAAATACCTAATCTGCTGAAATCTTTTCTAAGTCCAACTCAGACAATTTCCAGCACCTAACCAGAAAATAATTTCTAAGACTTAACCCACTTGATACCTAGCCTGCTGAAAACTTTTCTATGTCCAACTCAAAAATGGACTTAGAAAATTTCTCCTAAATGCACTAGGAGAAATTTTCTAAGTCCAATCAAAAGATGGACTTGGAACATTTTAAAGCCTAACCTTAAGGCACAGTCTCAGCAGTGCACCATGTCCCAATGTAAGATGGTCAGTGATGCTAGCTGTGACTACAGCAGGCCTGCAAACTCCTCGTCTTATATAGGAAGCCTAAAGCCATAAGCTCCGCCCCCTTGGGAATCTCAACCAATCAGCACTCAGATTACAAGGTGATGCTGTTCTGACGGAAAGTTCCAGAAAGTAGACAGTGAAGACTGAGAAAATGAGGCATTTCACTGATTTTCTTGTGGGAACTCCATCTGTTATGGCCTTATTTGATTGTTTGCATCGAATTAAAGTCATATTTGACTCGACAGCGCCGGAATTTCGCCGAAACGATCGTTTTCGCCGTGCGTGCGTACCTAAAGCATACCACAGAAGGTGGTACTTAGAGTAGACAGGGCTGGGGTTAAAGGAAATGAATCATAGCTGGTAGCCGGCGACTGGAATGGAAGGATCTAGAAAGTAAACATGCAGTGAAGACTGAGAAAATGAGCTATTTCACTGATTTTCTTGTGGGAACTCCATCTGTTATGGCCTTATTTGATTGTTTGCATCGAATTAAAGTCATATTTAACTCAACAGCGCCGGAATTTCCCCGAAATGATCGTTTCAGCCGTGCGTGCTTACCTGAAGCATACCACAGAAGGTGGTACTTAGAGTAGACAGGGCTGGGGTTAAAGGAAATGAACCATAGCTGGTAGCCGGCGACTGGAATGGAAGGTTCCAGAAAGTAAACATGCAGTGAAGACTGAGAAAATGAGCTATTTCACTGATTTTCTTGTGGGAACTCCATCTGTTATGGTCTTATTTGATTGTTTGCATTGAATTAAAGTCATATTTAACTCGACAGCGCCGGAATTTCCCCAAAATGATCGTTTCAGCCGTGCGTGCTTACCTAAAGCATACCACAGAAGGTGGTACTTAGAGTAGACAAGGCTGGGGTTAAAGGAAATGAACCATAGCTGGTAGCCGGCGACTGGAATGGAAGGTTCCAGAAAGTAAACATGCAGTGAAGACTGAGAAAATGAGCTATTTCACTGATTTTCTTGTGGGAACTCCATCTGTTATGGTCTTATTTGATTGTTTGCATCGAATTAAAGTCATATTTAACTCGACAGCGCCGGAATTTCCCCGAAATGATCGTTTCAGCCGTGCATGCTTACCTAAAGCATACCACAGAAGGTGGTACTTAGAGTAGACAGGGCTGGGGTTAAAGGAAATGAACCATAGCTGGTAGCCGGCGACTGGAATGGAAGGTTCCAGAAAGTAAACATGCAGTGAAGACTGAGAAAATGAGCTATTTCACTGATTTTCTTGTGGGAACTCCATCTGTTATGGTCTTATTTGATTGTTTGCATCGAATTAAAGTCATATTTAACTGAACAGCGCTGGAATTTCCCCGAAATGATCGTTTCAGCCGTGCGTGCTTACCTAAAGCATACCACAGAAGGTGGTACTTAGAGTAGACAGGGCTGGGGTTAAAGGAAATGAATCATAGCTGGTAGCCGGCGAGTGGAATGGAAGGTTCCAGAAAGTAAACATGCAGTGAAGACTGAGAAAATGAGCTATTTTACTGACTTTCTTATGGGAACTTTATCTCTTATGGCCTTATTTGCTTGTTTGCATCAAATTAAAGTCATTTTTGATTCAATAGTAGCGGAATTTCGCAGAAACGATCGTTTTCACCGTGCGCGCATACCTAGAGAAAATAACAGGGGGTGGTACTTAGAGTAAACAGGGCTGGGTTAAATGGAAAATTCCAGTAGGGGCATTTTCGCGTGCCCCGATCCGGTTAACCCGGTCGACCGGCTGTACCCATCGGGCATACACCACAGCTACACCCCGGATGTATCAGATCAAGTCACCCGGTCGACCGGGTTGGGTCGCGCGAAAGTGGCCAAAGGAAGATTCCATCAGATTCCATAGATTTCATTTTCTCAGTCTTCACTGTTTACTTTCTGGAACTTTCCGTCAGAACAGCATCACCTTGTAATCTGAGTGCTGATTGGTTGAGATTCCCAAGGGGGCGGAGCTTATGGCTTTGGGCTTCCTATATAAGACGAGGAGTTTGCAGGCCTGCTGTAGTCACAGCTAGCATCACTGACCATCTTACATTGGGACATGGTGCACTGCTGAGACTGTGCCTTAAGGTTAGGCTTTAAAATGTTCCAAGTCCATCTTTTGATTGGACTTAGAAAATTTCTCCTAGTGCATCTAGGAGAAATTTTCTAAGTCCATTTTTGAGTTGGACATAGAAAAGTTTTCAGCAGGCTAGGTATCAAGTGGGTTCAGTCTTAGAAATTATTTTCTGGTTAGGTGCTGGAAATTGTCTGAGTTGGACTTAGAAAAGATTTCAGCAAATTAGGTATTTAATGGGTTCAGTCCAGTCTTAGAAATTGTTTGAGTTGGACTGGATTATCAAGGACAGATACAGTACTATGAATTTGATCCTATAGGAATTAATGCTGGAAGGTGAATTACTGGATTGTTACACACTGGATTATGGTGACTTGATTGTAAGTGATTTCCTGTTTGTCTCAACCAGTGGTCTTAGAAAAGTTTTCAGCTGCTTATAACAGGGGGGTGGTACTTAGAGTAGACAGGGCTGGGGTTAAAGGGGGGCTAGCACGGCGATTTTCAACATGGGTACCTACCAAAGGAACGTGCACAAATCCGCGGGACGCAGCGAAAAATTTGCGACGACCTGATTGGTTGAGGGGTGGTCACATGACTTGCTAACGCGGGTACGTCTTATCCGTGCTAGCCACCCTTTAAATGGAAAATTCCAGAAGGAAGATTCCATAGATTTCATTTTCTCAGTCTTCACTGTTTACTTTCTGGAACTTTCCATCAGAACAGCATCACCTTGTAATCTGAGTGCTGATTGGTTGAGATTCCCAAGGGGGCGGAGCTTATGGCTTTGGGCTTCCTATATAAGACGAGGAGTTTGCAGGCCTGCTGTAGTCACAGCTAGCATCACTGACCATCTTACATTGGGACATGGTGCACTGCTGAGACTGTGCCTTAAGGTTAGTCTTTAAAATGTTCCAAGTCCATCTTTTGATTGGACTTAGAAAACTTCTCCTAAATGCACTAGGAGAAATTTTCTAAGTCCATTTTTGAGTTGGACATAGAAAAGTTTTCAGCAGGCTAGGTATCAAGTGGGTTCAGTCTTAGAAATTATTTTCTGGTTAGGTGCTGAAAATTGTCTGAGTTGGACTTAGAAAAGATTTCAGCAGATTAGGTATTTAATGGGTTCAGTCCAGTCTTAGAAATTGTTTGAGTTGGACTGGATTATCAAGGACAGATACAGTACTATGAATTTGATCCTATAGGAATTAATGCTGGAAGGTGAATTACTGGAATGTTACACACTGGATTATGGTGACTTGACTGTAAGTGATTTCCTGTTTGTCTCAACCAGTGGTCTTCGAAAAGCAGTTCAGCTGCTTAATGCTAGCTCCTACCTCTCCCAGCGATTCTCCCTTGACCAGTCTGCTACCGGCCTTTACCTCTCCTAACCATCCTCTCAAGTCACTCAGGTTTGATCCCTCTCTCCTACCTCCCCAAACCTGTGGTTTTATTCCTAAAAATTACCTAAGTCCTTTTCTGGTTAGGTGCTGGAAATTGTGCAAGTTAGACTTAGAAAAGATTTCAGCAGACTAGGTATTCAGTGGGTTCAGTCTTTAAATCATTTTTTGGTTAGGTGCTGGAAATTATTGTTTGAGTTGAACTGGATTATCAAGGACAGATACAGTATTATAAATTTGATCTCATAGGAATTAATACTGGATTATTGTGACTTGACTGTAAGTAATTTCACTTTTAGAAATTCTCTCTTTGTCTCAAACCTGTGGTCTTAGAAAAGTTTTCAGTTATTCAAAACTAGTTTCCACTGTGTAAACATTCCCAACATTCCACATTGTAAGTAAACAGCAAAGATTAATGATCAGGTAGACATTCCAGGCATTCCACACTGTGAATAAATAGCAATGACTAATGATCGTGTAGACATTCCAAACATTCCACACTGCAAGTAAAGAACAAAGATTAATGACTAGGTAGACATTCTAGACATACCACCCTGTGAGTAAATAGCAAAGATTAATGATCATGTTGACATTCTAAACATTCCACACTGTAAGCAGGAATTTTTTTTTTTTTTGGTTAGGTGCTGGAAATTGTCTGAGTTGAACTTAGAAAAGATTTCAGTACATTAGGTATTCAGTGGGTTCAGTCTTAGAAATTATTTTCTGGTTACCCATGTAGCAAGCCCGCATAGGGCCAATTCAGTTTTAGCTCAGATACGCTGGTTCAAAGTGGGCAGAATACTATTCATGGTTTTAGGTTGGGCAAATGGCGGGTTTCCAGTCAGGGCCACATTGGGTTGCCCTAATAGGGCAAACTGAACTAAGACTGTTGGTCTCCCGACAGTTTTTGTCCTCAGCAAGTTGTGTGGGCCACATAAGGCTAACTGATTTGGGCACAGAGCAGCTTCAAAACGGGCAAACACTTTGGGCACAGATTGGTTTCAAGGTGGGCACCCTGAATCAGGCATAGATCAGTTCCAAAGATAATTCCCCAGACAAGGCTGAGGATGGGTTTGCACAAGGCATACTGAGCTGGGAGTTCTGAACTTTGACACTAGATGACCCCACTATGTCTGATGTACAGCTTTCTCCAAATGTCAGTATTGATTTTCTTTAGTATGATATAACAGAAATCATATAAATCATAACAGTACATAAATTTTCTCAGAGTTTGGATCTACTGGCAAAATACATTTAAAATGTGCAAAGTAAGGTGATGTCAGCAGTTAGTAATGTGACTACACCATTCATGTGGTAATCATTTTATATTGAAGTATGCTACCCATTGGGAGGCATTAAGAACTTGAAGGCTAGAATGTTACTGGACTAGGTCTGGTTGACATGCCTTGGCCAACTAAGTTTGAATTGATGGTTCTACTGTATTATGATGATGGGGGAGAGTAATACAGTATGTTTAGTCTCCCTCCAACTATGGAGGCCAAGGGGAGGGGCTAGCACCTGGAGGCTAGTAGAGCATTTTCAGGGTTCAAAACTTTGGAAAATGAGGAAAAAATAGATTTTCTATAATATCTATCCCAGATGGCACCACCTGATCAAAGTGACCAGCCCACTTTCAGCCACACCAAAAACCCATGTTGACCCTAAAATAATAAATTTTGACCAGATGGCAACATGTGATCAAAGTGGGCAGCCCACTTTCAGCCACACCAAAAACCCATGTTGAACCCAAACCCACTCTGAGACTGATCTGTGCCCATATTGGTTAGCCCAGTGTGTCCCACACACCTCTCTGAGGACAGAAACTGGCAGCAGCCCATCGGTTAGCCCATTGTGGCCCACATTGGAAGCCACACCAAATAAAGTGTGGGCCACAGTAGGGCCACACCACCTTTGCCACCTGGGTAGGTGCTGGAAATTGTCTGAGTTGGACTTTGAAAAGATGTCAGCAGGCTAGGTATTCAGTGGGTTCAGTCTTAGGAATTATTTTCTGGTTAGGTGTTGGAAATTGTCTGAGTTGGACTTAGAAAAGATTTCAGCAGATTAGGTATTCAGTGAATTCAGTCTTAAAATCATTTTTTTTGGTTAGGTGCTGGAAATTATTGTTTGAGTTGGACTGGATTATCAAGGACAGATACAGTATTATAAATTAGGATCTCATAGGAATTGATACTGGATTATTGTGACTTGACTGTAAGTGATTTCACTTTTAGAAATTCTCTGTTCGTCTCAAACTAGTGGTCTTAGAAAAGTTTTCAGTCATTTAATACTAGTTTCTACTGCGGAAACATTCCAGGCATTCCACATTGTAAGTAAACAGCAAAGATTAATGATCAGGTAAACATTCCACACTGTGAGTAAATAGCAATGATTAATGATCGTGTAGACATTCCAGACTTTCCACACTGCAAGTAAACAACAAAGATTAATGACTAGGTAGTCATTCTAGACATTCCACCCTTTGAGTAAATAGCAAAGATTAATGATCATGTTGACATTCTAGACATTTCACACTGTAAGCAGGAATTATTTTCTGGTTAGGTGCTGGAAATTATTGTCTGAGTTGGACTTAGAAAGGATTTCTGCAGGTTAGGTACTTACTAGTTTTAGTTTCAGAAATTATTTTCTGGTCAGGTGCTGACATATTGTGCCCGTTGGACTTTGAAAAAATTTCTTCAGGCTAGGTATTTAGTGGGTTCAGTCTCAGGAATTATTTTCTGGTAAGGTGCTGGAAATTGTTTGAGTTGGACTTAGAAAAGATTTCAGCTGGCTAGGTATTCAGTTGGATGACCCTAAACTGCTCAAAGAAATCTTTGTTGTGATTGGCTGAGATTTGCATAGAGGCATGGCTAGTGGTTGTGGTTCCATATATATGACAAAGAGTTTTGAATCTCTGCTTTGGTTCTTACATTGAGGCAAGGAGTTTGGATCCTGCTGTGGTCTCAACATGGGATTGAAGATATAGAGGTGAGTTTCTTCAGGCTAAGGCTTCAGTGGACTTAGGAGGAGACATTTTCTAAGTCCATTTTTGAGTCGGACTTGGAAAAGTTAGTGGTCTTAGTTTTAGAAATTATTTTCTGGTTAGGTGCTGGAAATTGTCTAAAATGACATGAGACATGATCATATCCTAAATTCGCCATGTGACACTCAGATCAGTGACAAAGACATGGGATAATAGTAATTTGACGTGTGACATGGAACCTAGTGACAAGGTCGTGGAGAAAAATGACATGAGACATGATCATATCCTAAATTCGCCATGTGACACTCAGATCAGTGACAAAGACATGGGATAATAGTAATTTGACGTGTGACATGGAACCTAGTGTCAAGGTCGTGGAGAAAAATGACATGAGACATGATCATATCCTAAATTCGCCATGTGACACTCAGATCAGTGACAAAGACATGGGATAATAGTAATTTGACGTGTGACATGGAACCTAGTGACAAGGACATGGAAAAAAATGACATGAGACATATCATATCAGTGACAAAGACATGGGATAATAGTAATTTGACATGTGACATGGAGAAAAATGACATGAGACATGATCATATCCTAAATTCGCCATGTGACACTCAGATCAGTGACAAAGACATGGGATAATAGTAATTTGACATGTGACATGGAACCTAGTGACAAGGACGTGGAGAAAAATGACATGAGACATGATCATATCCTAAATTCGCCATGTGACACTCAGATCAGTGACAAAGACATGGGATAATAGTAATTTGACGTGTGACATGGAACCTAGTGACAAGGTCGTGGAGAAAAATGACATGAGACATGATCATATCCTAAATTCGCCATGTGACACTCAGATCAGTGACAAAGACATGGGATAATAGTAATTTGACATGTGACATGGAACCTAGTGACAAGGACGTGGAGAAAAATGACATGAGACATGATCATATCCTAAATTCGCCATGTGACACTCAGATCAGTGACAAAGACATGGGATAATAGTAATTTGACGTGTGACATGGAACCTAGTGACAAGGTCGTGGAGAAAAATGGCATGAGACATGATCATATCCTAAATTCGCCATGTGACACTCAGATCAGTGACAAAGACATGGGATAATAGTAATTTGACGTGTGACATGGAACCTAGTGACAAGGACATGGAAAAAAATGACATGAGACATGATCATATCCTAAATTCGCCATGTGACACTCAGGTCAGTGACAAAGACATGGGATAATAGTAATTTGACGTGTGACATGGAACCTAGTGACAAGGACATGGAGAAAAATGACATGAGACATGATCATATCCTAAATTCGCCATGTGACACGCAGATCAGTGTCAAAAACATAGGATAATAGTAATTTGACAACATGTGACATGGAACCTAGTGTTAAGGACATGGAGAAAAATGACATGAGACATGATCTTATCCTAAATTCGTCATGTGACACGCAGATTAGTGTCAAAGAGATGGGAAAAGCTATGTACATAAATTATTTAGTTCCACATAACCTAGAACAGGACAAAGATAGTTCATATTATTCTCGGTAGAGGGAAACCCGAGAATGCGTTCTGCGTTCTAAATACGATGAAATCTAACGTCTCAATTGTAAACTATGAGCAAATATTCTTTATTGATATCAATGAAATATATCAAACAATGAAAAGAAAGAGCTCTATACGTAATTCATTCAAACTGATCAAGAAAATATAAAGAAAAGAGCATTATACATGTAATAATTTAGTTCCACATAACCTACATCATGCCAAAAATAGTTCATATTATTCTCGGTAGAGGGGGACAAAAAATCCGCGTTTTGAATATAAATCTATCGTTTCAATTTAAACTACCGCTGTAAATTCCTCTAATAACTCAGCAAATGTTCTTTGCTGATATCAATGAAACATATCAAAAAATAGAGGAGAAAAAACTCTGTCCCTAAATCACTCAAACTGATGAAAAAAATCTATATCCTCTTAAACTGAATGTCTATTTGTTCATAGACTTAAAGGTGTAACACCACATTTATGATTTCACTGCTGAGGTGGAGTATATAAGGAACGCAATGTCTGGGGTTAATTGGAGAGGTCCGGCCCTCATGTCACGAACCTCCTTGTCTGTAGCTCCAGGTGCAGCTTCAGTGCGTAAAAGATCTCGACTATTCTTGCGACCTTGTCGACCTTAATGCTCCCATTGTTGGTTGAAGCATGAACGGGTGATGCTCCCATTGTTGGTTGAAGCATGAACGGGTGATGCTCCCATCAGTTGGTGGAAGCAACCATACATAATGGTCCTCCTGTTTCAGTAACGCTCACCGTTCCTTAGAGCACTGATCTGGAATTGAACGTGTTCCACAATCCTCCTTCAATCCTTCAATCCTCCTTCAATCCTCCTTCAATCCTTCAATCCTCCTTCAATCCTCCTTCAATCCTTCAATCCTCCTTCAATCCTTCAATCCTCCTTCAATCCTTCAATCCTCCTTCAATCCTTGGTGCACTTAGTTCATTCCTCTGTACCGAAAGCTCAGCTAAGAACCGTGTGACATGAGAACCACTTGACCTCTCTTTTGTATTTAAAATTTATGATATGATTACTATTTCCAAAAATAATCCTAATATCCAAAATAATAGGTATTTTCTGGATATTCAAAAAATATAGGTCTTCTTTGGATATTTTTTTTAGAAATATCCAAAGAAGACCTATATATATACTACTAATGGGGCAAAAACTTTCTTGCCCCCCTAAGAGGGGTCTGAAATTTTTTTGTCACCCACCAACCCCCCCCCCCTGTTGTTAAAAAATTACCACTCCCTTACCCATTCATTTCACCTGCCTATCCCTCCTATGTGCCTTTCCCTCTTCTGCATATCCCCCCTCACCTGCACACCCCACCCTATCCCCTCATTTACACATCGCTTAAATGCCCTTTCATCTATGCCTCTCCCTCTACTACCATAAAACCCCAGTCATAAGCCGGCCCCGGTCATAAGCAGGGGGGGGTGAGTTCAGGGAAATCCTATAAGCCGGTTTTGGGGTCAAATTTTTACCATTTTCTCTTTATTCTATAGTAAAAAAAAAAACGGTCATAAGCCGTGGGTAGACTTTGGGAGAAATTTAGACGCCGGTTTTGGTCAAAAATAGAAAAAAAAATCCGGCTTATGAACGGGGTTTTACTGTACCTATCCCCCTTCCCTTCCCATCTCCTGCATACCACAACCCTATCACACATCTACATATCCCTCATACCCTTTCATTCCACCTACCTATCCCTCCTATGTGCCTTTCCCTCTTCTGCCTATTCCACCCATCTTCTGCACACCCCACGCTATCCCTCATCTACATATCCCTAATACCCTTTTATTCCACCTGCCTATCTTTCCCTATGCCTCTCACTCTACTACCTATACCCCTCCCATCCCCTCTCCTGCATACCAGCACCCTATCACTCATCTACATATCCCTTATACCCTTTCATTCCACCTGCCTATACCTCCCTGTGCCCTTCCCTCTTCTACCTATCTATCTTTCCCTCTCCTCTCCTCTCCTGAAAACCTCCATCCTATCCCCCATCTACATATCCCTTCTATCTGTCACTCCCCTACCTACCTCTTGAATCCATCCCCTGTCCCTTGAACTACCTATCCCAGTTTATACCTATCTTTCTTCTCCACTCTACTTATCCCTCTAATGCCTACTATTCCTGTCTATCCATCTGCCTATCCCTTTCCTTCTTCTACCTATCCCCTGCCAATTTTTCCCCTGCCTACCCTTGACCTATCCCTCATCTACATATCCCTTGTACCCATCCTACTCCTTCCTATCCCCTGTTTGTCCCTTCCCCTACTTTTCCCTCCCAATGCCTACCTCTCCTCCATTCCCTACCTATCCCTTTCATGCTTACTTACTCTCTGACTGGCCATCTGTTAGCCCATCCCTCTCCCTCTTCTATCTGTCTCCTCTCCCCTCCCCTGCATACCCCTCCATATCCCTCAGTTACCTATCCCTTATATCTATCCTCTCCCTTCCTTCCTATGTCCTAAATCCTTCCCCTGTCCCTTGATCTGCCTTTCCTTGTCAATACCTATCTTTCCTCCCCACTCTACCTATCCCTCCTATACTTAGTCTGCCTGTCTATCCATCTACCTATCGCTCTTCTTCTGCCTACCCCATGCCAATCTTTCCCCTGCCTACCCTTGACCTATCCCTCAGCTACCTATCCCTCATCTACATATCTTTGTACCCATAGATAGAGGAAGGGGTTGAAAGTGGGAAGGCAGGGGAAGGATTTGGCAGGTGGATAGGTTGAGGAATTCACAGAAGAGATGGGTAGAGAACAGAGGCATAGGAAGGGATAGGTAGATGAAGGGATAAAAAGGGGTGGTATGGGTAGAAGAGAAAGGGAAAAGAAGGATAGGCAGAGGGTAGGCAGGGGGTTGGTAGAAGGAGAGGGATAGGAAGGCAGAGGGAGCATTGGATGGTTTAGGGATTATTGGGACAGGCAGGGTATAGGTCAGGGAGTGGTGGGGATGGGGATTGAATAGGGAGAGGCAGACAGAGGGATAGGCAGAGAGATAATATGGGAGGATAGGTAGAGGGAAGAGAGGCAGGCATTGAGAGGGAAAGGTAGGTAAAGGGCAGGCAGGAGGTAGGCAGGTAGGGACTGATACAAGGGATAGTTAGATGAGGGATAGGTAAATGAGGAATAAGTCAGTCATGGGTAGGCAGAGGAAGGATTGACAGGGGATAGGTAGAAGGAGAGGGATAGGTTGACAGATGGAGAGGTAGAGAGTAAGTAAGCATGAAGGGGATAAGTAGGGAATGGAGAGGTATGCATTAGGATAGGTAGGTGAAGGGACAGGCATGGGATATGAAGGAGTGAGATTGGAACAAGGAATATATATATATATATATATATATATATATATATATATATATATATATATATAGATGGGGGATAGATAAATGAGGGATAGGTAGTGGGTAGGCAGGGGAAAGATTGGCAGGGGGATATGTAGAAGAAGGAGAGCGCTAGGCAGATAGATAGACAGGCAGACTAAGTATTGGAGGGATAGGTAGAGTGGGGAGGAAAGATAGCTATTGACAAGGATATGTAGTTCAAGGGACAGGGGGTGGATTTTGGATGTAGGAAGGGGATGGATAGATATAAGTGATGGGAAACATAGGTATAGGGTGGGGTATCGAGGGTAGGGGAGAGGGGACAGATAGAGGACTGAGAGGGATAGGGAAACAGATGACCAGTCAGAGAGTAAGTAAGCATGAAAGTGATAGGTAGAGAATAGAGGAAAGGTATACATTGGGAGGGATAGGTAGGTGAAGGGACAGGCAGGGGATAGAAAGGGGTAGGATGGGTACAAGTGATATGTAGATGAGGGATAGGCCGTCAAGGGTAGGCAGGGGAAAGATTGACAGGGGGATAGGTAGATGAAGGAAAGGGATAGCAGATAGATAGACAGGCATAGTAGGCATTGGAGGGATAGGTTGAGTGGAGAGAAAAGATAGGTATAAACAGGGATAGGTAGTTCAAGGGTTAGCTGATGGATTCATGAGGTAGGTAGGGGGTGACAGATATAAGGGATCGGTAGATGGGGGATAGGATGGAGGGTGGTGGCATGCATGAAAGGGGAGGAGGATGGGTAGAAGGTGGAGAAGCACAGGGAGGGATAGGTAGGTGGACTGAAACAGTATAAGGGATATGTAGATGGGGGATAGGATGGAGGTTTTTAGTAGAGGGGAGGGTGGATAGATAGAAAAGGGAGAGACACAGGGAGAGATAGGCAGGTCAAATGAAAGGGTACAAGTGATATATGTAGATGAGGGATAGGTTGGAGTATGTAGGAGAGGGGAGGGGGATATGTAGAAGAGGGAGAGGCACAGGGTAAAATAGGCAGGTGGAATGAAAGGGAATGAGCAGTATGCAAATGAGGAATGGGGTGGGATGTGCAGAAGAGGAGAGGGTGATAGGCAGAAGGGGGAGAGGCACATAGAGGGATAGGCAGGTGAAATGAATTGGTATAAGGGATATGTAGATGAGCAATAGGGTGGGGTGTGCAGAAGAGGGATAGGCAGGTGGAATTGAAAAATACAAATACATGTAAATGAGGGATAGGGTGGGGGTATATAGGGAGGGGGCAGGTAGAGGCGGGGGAGGCACAGGGATGGAAAGGCAAATGGAATAAAAAAGGTATGAGGGACGTGTAGATGAGTGATGGCGTGGGAGTATGTAAGAGAGGGGAGGGGGATAGGTTGAAGAGGGAGAGCCACAGAGATAGGGAGTTGGAATGAAAGGGTATAAGAGAAGAGATATGTGGATGAGGGATAGGGTGGGAGTAACTATGAGAGGGGAGGGGGATAGGTAGAAGAGGGAGAGGCACAGTGATAGGGAGCTGGAATGAAAGGGTATAAGGGGTATTTAGATAAGGGATAGGATGGGAGTATGTCGGAGAGGGGAGGGGAGGGGAATAGGTAGAAGAGGGAGAGGCACAAGGAAGGATAGGCAGGTTGAATGAAAGGGTATAAGGGATATGTAGTTGAGGATAGGGTAGGGTGTGCAGAAGAGGGAGGGGATAGGCAGAAGAGGGAGAGGCACATAGGAGGGATAGGGTAAGGGATATAAAGGGGCTGATGAGTAGGGAGGGATATGCACAGTGCCTGAAGAATAGCTACACAGTATTAAGCCTGTGGATTTCCTGCCCCTCCCACTTTTTGTTTGTATACAAAACACTCTCCACCTTCAAACCATATACTGTGCTTCTAGTACATAAGGAATGTTGGGGAAGGGGCTTGGAGATTGACACCACTCCAGGGTGGAGTTTTGGTCAGCCCTCCAGGCCCTCACACCAGGACATGTGGTGTTATGTAATATTGCATTCCCAGCTCTTCTCCTCCTCTTAGAGTCCCTAGACCTTAGCATTGGATTTTGAGGGTGAGTATATCCCTTTAATACCGTCTAGCTGTCCCACCCAATGAATAGTTCTACACTTTTTGGGCGCAGAGACCACGTTTTCATGAACCAATTCAAATAATATTATACTGAATTGGGACACTATTAACAGCAAAATAACACCAACATCAATCACATATCGAATAACATCCTACATGTATTATGACATTGTATCCCTATATAATGTATCATTCGGCAGGGATCCGGGTCAGTCTCGTGTATCAGTTAAGTAACTTTTACTAACTATGTCGCATACATGTACAAAAATGTAATCACATGATGAAGGGTGATTTATTTTCTCTAGAGTATTTTTCGGTGATTCAAGTAGAGATGTGTAGTACAATGATACCTGGGGGTGTATATTCTAGGTCTTTCGGAACAGTTCAAGAACGAGAAAAAAGGGAGGGGAATGTCATGGTTAGATAATAATAGAATTGAGCCAAAATAACCTAGTTTACCAAGTGAAAGGAGGCAAGAAACACGACTTTATATTCCACTATTCTGTAAACGACCAGCACAGTTGCGGATCCAGGATCTGGAAAAGGAGGGGGCACGGCCCTAAAGGAGAGGGGGCATCCCCTATTTCTGAGCAAATTTTGGGGTCAAGAATATGTAATCAAACACGTTTTTAGACGCTCTTTAACACTGCTGAATTCTGACAGATAAGTATAAAAGAAACAAAAAAGCCAATCAGTGTGTTTGTTTATGTGATCTGACTACTTAGACTGACCCTGTTAGGGTAGCACCATGCCCATTGGTCCACATTGTGCATGAATGAGGCACATCCCCCAGGATTCTCCCCAATGCTACATTCATATAACATTCAAACCCTGTAGCACTAATGGACCCGATATGTGGACAGAGTGGATGAATGCAATACTGACGAGTAGACTCTCTAGCTAGTACTGGATTGTGCATCATGGCGGCAAAGGATCATGGCCATGCTGGACACATCTTGTCGCCCTGGAAGGGGTAATCGGACAGAACTCCCTGGATGCCAGTCTGTCAGTTTAAACATAACTTTCTACGCTTGACCTAGGGCTATATGAATAGATGCAGGCCATGGACTTGGGGTGCATGTTGTTAATCTTTATCTAACACAACACCCCTTATTCTGTAGGAATGAGGGAAGAAATAGGTAGTCTACGTGGAATGTTTATTCTTTTAGTAAGAATATCTTGTCCTGTTTATCGTTTTCCATGTATTTTTTGTTTCGCGCACATGCACCCATTATTTCTTTTACACTGAATATGGATAGATTATCTGTACGACAACCAATGATGATAAAATAAGAGTAAAAAAAGTTGATTACACTATTCACAGGTTGCATTAACCTCTTCGTGCCCAGAATTATTTTCAAGACGGCAAATCTTTCAACATAGTTCACATGTTGCAGGTCATTACCTGTTTTATTTTGAAAACAAATTTGTTCATTCCTGTTTGATGAAAAAGGGTATTCAAAAAGCTTTCAGAAAATGTGATATGAGGTATACATCAGAACAATTTATGAAATAACAGGAATTTATTTTGGTCCAAGAGGTTGAAGTTGGCTTTTCTAGATGGAAATACCCAGCATGCAATATTTTCTCTTATTAACGTGTATAGCATATTTTCTATTTGTTTATTATTATTTTGACCCCCAATATAAGAATATTCCAATGAAAACCAAAAATCATCAACATAATGAAAAAAACTATGAAAATATAAATTTCTCGACTTTTTATCATTAATTTTGTCATTATAGTGAGTTTTCCATAATTAATCTGCCCCCCCCCCTGGACAGAGCGCACTTTTCATAATTTTAAATTTACTTTTTTATTCATCCAAGTCTAATTCTCAATATATCACATGACCCACCATTGTGTATTTGGTATCATTTGAAAGCCCTCGACTTAGCGGTTCTCCCAATGTTGAATTCATGTCTATCCGAGGACACCCAGGGTTATCTTTTGAACATGGAAACATGCTACAGAGCGCGCTTTTTTAATTCTGGGCACAAGCAGCACGCCTCATGTATATACATTAATTTCATCAAACAATTCATTTTACACAGTGATAGGGATCTCTTTTGACCCCTTTTAGTGTTCTCATACCCGGCCTATACCCCACCTCCAATACAGATTCCCAGCCACACCCTGCCCAATGATGGCTCACAGGGTATATAGCACAGACAAAAGGAATGAGACAAAAACGTTCTTATAAAATGCAGTTTAAATTCAACTTACCACATTTTAGGCCCAGTGCTACTAGCACAGCCAACACTAGTCTATTCATGATGGGAGTGGTACACATGTAGATAACATGAATGATGACTCCCTGTTACTCTTAAGCCTCACTTGGCACACTGGAGATGATCTTACACTGGCACCCTTATTAGATCCAGCTATGTAGGCTACTGAGGCGCCCTCTGCCAGGATGCAGGTCAGTAAATGGGTCATGATGCCACCACTCATATGGTGTATGTGCCAGACATGTGCTCATTCATCATGTTGGTAAGTATACGTATTTCATGGTAGGCCTAGAATTGACTATAGTCGACACCATGGTAGGCCTAGCATCGACTATAGTCAAAGCCCATTATATAGGATTTGTATAGGAATTGAAAATAGGCTCGTCCTCTAGGAACTATACTAAGTGTGACCAGGCAAGCAAAAACACCCCTCTGCAGGGAAATTCATTATCAAAATTCATCTCAAGATCTTTAAAATGAGACATTATTGACTTAAATATTCCTAGTAGGTATGTCAGAACCCTTGCTTGAACATAGGTCATTATTCATATCCGAAATCAATGATTAAGCTCTAAATGTATACATTATAAACCAGGATAATGTCTGAAAACACAATAAATCAGCCTTTTTCATAAAAAAAAATACGTAACAGTATCATGATTTTATCATCGATTTTGTTCTAGAAGGAATTTTCCATTTCTGTTTTCAGTTTTGGGTTTTTGGTGAGTATCCCCAAAAATTTGCATAAAGATTTGCAAATTTTGATTATTGGGATGGTTGCCATGGCAACCAGGAACAGGCATATAGGTTGATTTCTCATGAAAAATGTTCATTTTACCATCCAAATATGGGCCATTTCTACCGAAAATGGTGCATTTTAAATGACACCATTGAGTTCTGCATAAAAAATTAGCTTAATGATTGGTTCAAGGAGGGACAGAGTGGAACAGACAAATATATAGACTCGGGCACGCTGTCCTAAGACGCGGCCTATTAATTAATAAAGAAAAGGGGGAAAATAATGTCCAGCATAACAGCAAACAGCTCACAGCCAACATGGAACCTGATTTGTATGACATCACAAACATTTGACCCAACTGTGGTGTCCTAGTTTGACACCAGAGGTAGTGCCAGTGCCGAGACCATATGTCCCACACACTCACCAATACACCATTCAACCTATGTTTGGTTGAATGGTAACATTGGTTCGAGGAGGAACAGAGTGTAACAGACCAGTATATGGACTCGGGCACGCTGTCCAAAGACGTGGCAACCTCCGAGAAAACAATATAATTGGCGAAACATTTTTTTTTTTTTTTCACAAACTGAATAAACAAGTGAGTAACCAACATATGAATAAATACAATAACACAAGAACCTGAATTATCAGACCACCAGAGTATGTGAAAGACAGCGAGATACAATTAAGTCAGTGTCAATCCTCATAGAGAATGGTTTTGTTAGATAAACCAGCGCTGCCATACTCTGCCAATCGCCAGCTTGTCGTATGTCCTCGATGCTAAGACAATCTGACTGATTTGGAAGTTGCTTGAGTAATAGCATATATTGTGTCTTCTGAATCATCATCATCTGAGTCAGGTGGGGTGAAGGGTGGCTCCTTAGGAGTTGCCTTCACCATCTGATTGAGTGATGAGAATTCAATAGGCTCGAAGTCATTATCTGGAAAGAGTTGTGAGTATTCTCTCTCACAGTGGCAAAACACATAATGTGTAGATTGCTTCAAGATACCCCTAATGGGTGTCTCTGGCCTTTCAATGGTGTTGGGTGGATCATCCCTTTTGAATGGTACCTTCTTTGTTATTTTAGCAAACTTGGTTCTACTGGCTGCTCGAACTCTCCTTGGTGGGGGTGGAGGGTTAGTCATGGGTCCAGAGTCTGGGTATTCTCTTCTAGACATAGCATCTGGTGGTATGTTATCATCACCTTTCACATGTTGGATGGTGAATGAAAATTGCTGTATGTCTAGAGCCCATCTGGCCCATCTATGTGTGAGTCCTGTATTGGTTAATAGTGGGATTAGGGCTGCATGGTCTGTGTATAATTGGAAGTGTCTAGTCTCTAGGTAGTGTCTGAAGTGTAATACTCCATACACTACTCCCAGTAGTTCTCTCTCTGTGGTATTGTAATTTCTCTCATGTTTGGAGAGGGTTCTACCTGCAAAGGCTACTGGTCTGAGCACTCCTTCATTATCTCTCTGTGAGAGTACAGCTCCTAAACTCACATTGGAAGCATCAGTTGCCAAACTGAACTCTTTCTCATAGTTTGGATATCTGAGAAGAGCATTGGTACAGAGGGCATGCTTTAATGTTTTGAAAGCATTATCTGCCTCTTCTGTCCAGACAAATGCTTTGAGATGTGTCTGTAGATCATACAATGGTCTAGCAATTTGGGCATAACCTTTGATAAACTTTTTGAAGTATTGGCATAGGCCTGTGAAGGATCTGACATTTTTGACTGATTTTGGTGTTGGGAAGGATTTGATTGATTCCACCTTTGTGGGAGATGGTTGCAGTCCCTTGGGTGTGACTCTCATTCCCAAGAAGTCTATTCTGTCTATGAAGTATTCACATTTTGATTTCTTCAGTTTGAGTTTACCAACTCTTAAGCTGTTGAACACATCTTCCAGGTCATGGAAGTGTTGTTCGATTGATGGTGATAATACCAATATGTCATCTAGGTATGGTAGGGCACATTTGTATTTGAGTTTGTTCAGAATTAATGTGACTAGATGGCAGAATCCCGCAGGTGCGGTCGTTAAACCCATCGGCATCCTTTCGTAGAAATATTTTTTGTCATTTGCTATGAATGCGGTTTTATGCTGGTCCTCCTGTCTTATAGGAATTTGAAAAAATCCCTGTTGGGCATCTAGCTTACTGAATACTCTTGGTCTGAGTGACCCTATCATGTCTAGAGTGTCATCGGCCCGGGGTGTAGATAAGGCTTGATTTATCGTGTTCTGGTTCAAATAACGAAAATCTGTGACGAGCCTATGGCCTCCCGATGATTTTTGTACTAAAAAGGATCTGGAAGCCCAGGGGCCCTCAGCACATTCTCTCAGAATGCCCTGTTGTACTAGCCTTTCACACTCTTCCCCTATTGCGGCCTGTTTTTCTGGTGTTTGTCTATATGGTAGGAAATGACATGGTACTGCCTCAGGTTTCACATGTATTGAGTGGGTATACAGGTGTGTGGCACTAATGTCTCCATCTTTTCCTACAAATATATCATCATACTTGGTCAGCAGTGATTCTAATCTATCATGCTGATCTTTGGATGTGAGCACAGATTTTGGTGGAACATTCTCTTCCAATTCTGGCTCGAGGTCATGTGCCTCACTATGTATAGCAGCTATTTCAGAGAGTCTGATTGAGTTGGGTTCAGGGTCAGCATATGTGGACTCACAGTCTGAGTCTGTGTCACTGAATTGAGTTACATCCTCAGGCCGTATGGCTGAGATGGATTGATCAGTGTGTGGGGTAGTGTCTGACACCTGTTGAGGTTTTTCTAAATCAGATTCCTTGACTTCCTGAAATAGAGCTATGATGGCACCCTTTTTGATTTTATGTGGGCGCCTGCTGGTGTTGAGTAACACTAGGGGATGTTTGTTATTTTCCCTGGGGGTTACTGCTGCCCTTTGAACTAGATATGGGGCATTGTTATTTCTTTGGAGGTTATCTACTACTCCAGTTTTGCCTTGCAGTGATTGAGTAGATGTGACCTTACCCAATACTGCAAGTTCAGAGAATGGAGGGATGGTAAAATCCCTCACTGCCCTAATGGGTTTGAGAATTTGTTCAGGATCAACATTAAATTCAATTTGAGATTTTGTAGTGCTTAAGAAATCTGTGCCGAATACAACGGGCTGTGTGAGGTTGGGTATTACAGCAAATTGGTATTGGAATCTGACACCTTGTATTCTAAAGTTCAGCATAGCTGAATGTCTAACATGACACACCGATCCATCTGCCAAATGGATGTTGATTTTAGATTTCCTCAGTTGGATATGGAATCTCTTCTGGAGGTCCATGAGGAATGATTGTCTGACACAGGTGATAGTCGCACCTGTATCAACCAAACATTGTACATCTGAAACATCATATAGATTTGCATTGATACAGCCATTTTGAAGAAGTACAATAGAAAGCTTGGTACTCTCACCTGTATCCTTTGATGATGAATCTGGTGGGGTGATGTGTATCACTGATGGACGTCTCTGTCTGTTAGATGGTATATTGGCGCTAGCAATTGTCTCTGGTTGGATCTTTGTTAATCCTGATTGATTGTTTGTATTTGGGGTGTCACAGCGCACTGGCCCATCGGCACTGTGACATCCTAGTTTTCCTGGTTCTGTGGGGTGTTTGAGATGGTTGCCCCCAGGAGCTTGGAGATTTGATCCATCACATGAGGTGGAATTTTGGGGTTACTGTGTTGGTTCCCCTGGTAACCTCTTGTGTCAGGTTTGTAATCCTCCTGGCGTGAGTTGGAACCCTGGTTATATTGACCAGAGTTGCTGTATTGACCAGAGTTGTTGGATCTCTGGTTGTTGTAGGCACCATTGTTGTTGTTCCTATGTGGACTATGGCTTCTACTGTTGGATCCTTGGTTATAGGATCCAGAGTTGTTTGAACCCTGGCTGTTGTTGTAGGAACCATCGTTGTTGTAGGATCCAGAGTTGTAGTTCCTATGTGGACTATGGCTCCTACTGTTGGATCCTTGATTATTATAGGATCTGCCATTACTAGGGGTTCTGTCTCTCCTATCACTGTATGAAGAGTTACCATTGTTGGAGTTGGAAGAGCTGTTGTCTTTCCTACTGTTGTGACCCCCCCGGTTGTTGCTGTTGCCCCCTCTACCTCTACCTCTACTGGAGCGGTAGTTGGGGTCATAGTTATTTCCTCTATATCTACCGGTAGGGTCTTTGGATGTAGCCTTAGCTTCCTGTTGCCTAACATGGGCACTAGACATTAGGTTAACATCTTCATCTGAACTAGTGGTGATTTCCTGGACCTTTTTCTTAGTAGACTTTGGGTTAGACTCTGCATCCCTTGTTTTCCTAGATCTTTCTTGGGTCTCAACCTCTAAGGCTAGGTCTAGGGCTTGGTTAAAAGAGTCTATTTTCTTGTTCTCAAGAGCTACAGAGATCCAGGGCCTCATGCCTTGGGTGAATGTTTTAAATAAGGTGTCGTCCTTTAGGCATTGGGCATTACACGCTTTTCTGAGATACATTGCATAATCAGATACAGGTTCATCTATCTCTTGTGCACGGAGTGCAGTCCTGGAGATAATATTGTCTTGAGTAGCAAAATACTCTTTTAGTTCATGTACTACATTGGACCATGTCAACTTATCAGGTGTGGCACTTTCCTTGAAGGTTTCAAACCAAGCCAACGCTTGTCCTTCAAGGTACTTGGGTAAATATGTTACCATGGTGTCACTGTCTGTTAATTTGTACCTGTCCTTCAGATACTCTGGGAATTTGTGATCAATAAATAGTGCTGTTGACATGAGTGGTGATGGGTGAGAAAAAGTTTTGGGTTTGGTTACCTCGTGTTGCCTGATCTTCCTGTCGTCGTGTTGTTGTCTGTCTAGGATCCTGGTCATGTTGGACATCATGGAGATCATGACATCCTCCTTGGATCCAGAGGCAGATGGTGTGACGACAGGTGTGGTTGTGGGTGTGGGAGGCTGTGAGGTCTGGGATGATACCATCCTCATGAGATCTGATATCTGTTGTTGTGCCTGTTCTAGGGCCTTCCGATGGTCATCTAATTGTTGACTGAGGATCCTCTCCCTTTCCTTTGAGGCAAGGGCATGAGCATCATGTTGGGCTCTGTTTGCTTCTAGGGCAGTAACTGCATCTTGGATGGTCTTCTCATAGGCCCTTATCTTCTCAGCTGCCTGATTGGGTTGAGGACCTTCATCGGCGTCGGCCATGGTGGAAGGTGTGGCATCACTGGTGTGTTGTAGGTATCACTGACATGTTGGAGATCACACTGGTATGTGGGAGATCTCACTGGTATGTGGGAGATCTCACTGATATGTGGGAGATCTCACTGTCGTGTGGGAGATCTCATTGATGTGTGGGGGATCTCATTGATATGTGGGAGATCTTCACTGATATGTGGGAGATCTCGTTGATATGTGGGAGATCTCACTGGTATGTGGGAGATCTCATTGGTATGTGGGAGATCTCACTGATATGTGGGAGATCTCACTGTCGTGTGGGAGATCTCATTGATGTGTGGGGGATCTCATTGATATGTGGGAGATCTCACTGATATGTGGGGAGATCTCACTGTCGTGTGGGAGATCTCATTGATATGTGGGAGATCTCGTTGATGTGTGGGAGATCTCACTGATATGTGGGAGATCTCACTGTCGTGTGGGAGATCTCATTGATATGTGGGAGATCTCGTTGATGTGTGGGAGATCTCACTGATATGTGGGAGATCTCACTGTCGTGTGGGAGATCTCATTGATGTGTGGGAGATCTCACTGATGTGTGGGAGACCTCACTGACGTGTGGGAGACCTCACTGACGTGTGGGAGACCTCACTGACGTTTGGGAGACCTCACTGACGTGTGGGAGACCTCACTGACGTGTGGGAGACCTCACTGACGTGTGGGAGACCTCACTGACGTGTGGGAGACCTCACTGACGTTTGGGAGACCTCACTGACGTGTGGGAGACCTCACTGACGTGTGGGAGACCTCACTGACGTGTGGGAGACCTCACTGACGTGTGGGAGACCTCACTGACGTTTGGGAGACCTCACTGACGTGTGGGAGACCTCACTGACATGTGGGAGACCTCACTGACGTGTGGGAGACCTCACTGACGTGTGGGAGACCTCACTGACGTGTGGGAGACCTCACTGACGTTTGGGAGACCTCACTGACGTTTGGGAGACCTCACTGACGTTTGGGAGATCTCACTGGTGACCTTTTTGAACATGGTGTCAAGGTCACTGGGTGGGTGGAGTGGGGTTTACTGTGTGTATGATTGTTTTTAGTAATGTTGCCAGCTTAATTTTTATGTGCCTGTGAGAAATGGGATCTTAGTAGGATGTTCTCCACCACTTTGTCATACTAGTTATTGTGCATGATCAAGTTGTCATATGAGAAATATCATAAGACTAGTGGTATATAGTATAAATACATTAAGCTCTCATAAAATAGTGTTACTTCCAGTTGTCACTGGTTTATTCAGCTATAGGCAACATGTAGGAAGTATCAATCATACAGTAGTTAGTATGTAGGTAATTTGTACATACAGTAAATATACAGTAATTTATAAGGTATAATGTTCTGTTCCACTCCACCTGTGAGGTAATAATAATACAATGTCCAGCATAGTTCTAGGTGGGTTCCCACACCTAGCTCCTGACCTGCTGTTTAGAGGAATAATGTAATAATGGATAACTTTACCCTCTGGTGGATGTCTTGAGGAAGATACCCTCTGGCCACTAATGATGAAAACCAATGCCTGTCTAGCATAGTTTCACCATAGTGCAGTGGTATAGCAGGTAGCAGGAGATGACTGGAGATGTTACCTCTAGAGCGGTTCTTGGTGTTCTGTCCTCTTGGAGGTGCAGACAGGCTATTTGTAGCAAATCTTGGAAAAGCACCTCCAGACTGACTGGGGCCAGTAGCATCTGCCTAACTCTGCAATTGTTTGAGGGGAGGCTTTCATGTGTCACTGGGTCCACAAAGGACCCCCATGGGCGCCGCTGTGTCCCCCATTGTCTTGGTCGGTTCTGTGACTTCAGACCCTCATATCTCGGTCGTTTACGCAGCTACAACCGCCATTTTGCGCATGCGCGGAGTTGAATATGCCAAGTTTAAACTGCCCACTGGATAGGCACGTAACTTGTGCCGGTTTGTCTGTAGTGCACTCGGAGCTCCATTCAGTCTCCATGGCGTAACTTCCTTAATAATGGGAGTTCCGCCTTGATCTTGGGCTCATTTTGACCGTCTAATTATGGGCTTTCCATAGATGCTTTGATATTTGACCTAGCTTGCTCAGGAGCGACGCTAGAGCGACCGGACGGTTATGACGTCGTGCTTATGTAACCCATTGTTCAGTTATTAGAGTGCTCAGACACTCATGACGGCGTCAGCGGTGCTCAGGCACCCGTGACGGCCGGTTGCATTCACTTATAACTTATTAGTTTGTGCACTGAACCATGAGGTCGCACACTGAGACCCTCATTTTTATTATATTGTGCAGTGAACCATTAGGTCGGACCCTTTGATGTCATAAACTCTATCTAAATGACTTGGTTTGGTGTGCAGTGGGGCATGAACGCTCTTATAGAAAGTTTGAGCGCTCTTATAGCTCTTAGAACCAACCTCTGTATTAATTTCATAGATATTCTTTGATTAATACAAAATATGTTAGAATTTATGGAATAATAAAATGGTATATCATAATATATAACGCGCCAGCTCTCCTTAGCGAGTGCATTCCTGCGTGATTTGGGTGGAGTTTGGCTTTGATCATCAGGCTTTTGATGAAAGACAAAACCATGCTATAAGTCAGTGGAACTGATTTTCCTTTTTTGTTCATGAGAAACATAGGTGAAGAAGGATCGTTGGATGGAAAATCCAGAAAATGTTGGTGCGATAGAGAAGTTGCACACAATGGCGAGTTGGGGGTCGTGGTGATAGGAACTTTATGAACCCATTGTCGGAACTGAATTGTTTTAGAACTAGAGATGTGTAGTTCCAGGCCCCAACTAGTAAACATAACTGAGTCTCTCCTCATAAAGTGACCTTCCGACTGGTTAACTGTGTCGGGTACTACATTGCTCTTCCGCAACAGACCGCGGAAGCACAGGACAAGACAAGCCCACATCGACCTTTGGTTGGGATCTGACCAGTCTACTTCATGGCTCATATTTAACAAATTATCCAAGGTCAGAAAAGGTCAGACAGGTGTCGGGTCACCGAGTGTTCTCCTAATGCCGGCCAAAGTACTAATAAATTCAAAATCCGACCTAATATAATTCACATTATGTCCAAAATATTTGTTTAAGGACAGGACTCCGCTTATATAGTTCTGTATGGTAGAATAACGAAGTGAGTCAGATAGATGTACCATATATCTACACATCAATTTGGTGTCCGTGGGAAGGGCCGCGCATTTGATTCTAGCACAGAATTTAATGTATTGCCTCCACTGTGATGTCTTGGTCTTCCATGTACCTGGAGACCATGCTTGAGCCCTCAGTTCCACCACTTTCAAATCCAAATGTCTTCTCTCCTGAGCTGCGACTACAACATAAGAATAAGGGGATCTGAGTAACACAATCACATTCTAGTCTAGACAGAGTGTCTGCGACTATATTCAATTTGCCCGGTAAAAGAACTGACACTAGGTGGCAATTGAATTCAACTGTAAGCCAAAAGATTTCCCTGAGCATGGCCATGGACGACTCATTGTTTGACTTCCCGGTATTGATCGCTGCTACTACCTGTGTGTTATCAGATATACACTCTAATTTGTGGTTCCACCACATTGAACCCCTAATGTTTCACAGCCTCTAATACAGGGAATAATTCCCTTACATTGATGTTCTCTGGGATGTAACGAGATGGCATCGGAACACAATGCCGATGCATGTCCATGTCCATGAATATATCAGAGTCCCATCTGCCACCAAACCAATCATCATTGGAGAAAGCCCCAAACCCAGTGTTTGAAGCATCGGTGTACAAGGTTGTTTGCTCGTGTGATGGTTGAACAATACAAGCCTCCCCGTTGAACTAGTTGGCAAATCGAAGCCACCAATTCAGATCTTCTCTGAAAGCTGCTGACAAAGTCACATATCTTTTACCCGGGCTAAACTGCTTAAGTAAGGCGATCACTCTGTGCGAGAAAGTCTGTTCGCCGCGGACTAGAGTAGCACAATGACACAATATGCCACACAAATGTTGTAACTGCTTTTTTGTTGACCGTCGCCGACCAGTGAAAAAAGCTAACTCTCTGTGCAGCTTACTGATCTTCTCCGCAGGTAGCCTTAACTTCATCAGTATCGAGTCAATTTCTATGCCCAAGTATGTCTGAATTCTAGATGGAGAACGGACCTTATCGTATGCAATGTGAAAATGTAAGGACCTGAGAACTCTGTGTAACTCCAACTGCGTCTGAACACACTCGTCATAGGTGGGGGCCTTTACGAGTTTATCGTCAAGATAATTACAACAGAAATATCCTTTTGCTATCATAAATCTTGCCACTGCATCTGTTAGTCTGTTAAATATGAATGGGGCGACTTGTGTTCCGAATGACAAAAAATTGTCCTGAATAAATGTATTGTGGTCCTTAATGGACCAAACTAAACCCTGAAGAGTCCTGTCACAGGGTCTGATCAATGCGGAACGGTACACACTAGCCAGATCAGTCACTGCCATAAAGTCGTTGTGGTTCAGTGACTCAGATACATAGTCAATAGATTTGTAACTAAATGATGAAAAAGTTTTTCCCATATAACTGATAATAGATAGACCTTCAGGTCTACTAGCGTCTGTGATGGGTCTGAACCCACCTGTAGCTTTGGGTACAGCTCCCAATGAATGCACACATTTTGTAACCTGATTAACAGCCGACAATTTTCCATTACCTAATTCTTTACAAATAAGGTTATTAATTTCTGTCTTGGCCGTGATAGTCGCAGATTTGTAATTGGTACCAAAATAGCCACCAATTTGAGCGTCTGGGTCAACCAGTTTAAAGCCGTGACATATTCCATTGAGTATAAAATGAGCGTCCGGGTCCCAACTACTCTCGCCAAAAACCATGTTAGTGCCACCACTGAGCATTTCTCGCCAAACGTTAGGAGAGAGTTGAGCCCTAACACCGCATACCCAATGAGAAATGCCCTCACTTGACCAAAGGGGGGTATATCCCGTAAGAACATCTAGCATACTGCTAAAATTTGGAGAACATGTAATATTCTAGTACGAGTCAGGCCATATATCTTTGAGATTCCTATCAGAAGTACCTTTACTGAAAGACTGAAAACCTGAATTATTACCAAGTCATGCCTGTGTATTTGGGACCGGATACTGATTGCCTGTCTGATTACGATCGAGCTTACATTCCTTCCCTTTATGGGGTCCCTGACAGTGATAACAAATGTGGGTCCACCGGCAGTCAGTGTAATCACATAAGGTGAAATTCCATTTTCTACAGATATGATCCTTTTTTGGATCACGGTTTTGGTTTGAGCGGTAGCCGCCCCCCTGCCTACAGCCCCTTCTCGGGTTACTCTGTTGATTGGAATTTTTCTGGTTGGCCAAAAGATTTTCAACATACCATATATGCTCTGCACTGAGGTGAGCTTCTACTGAAGCTGGATCAGCTGCTACAAAGGTAGGGATCTCCCTTTCAATGAACCGGGTCACCAACTTGTAATCATAGCTGCACAGTTAACCCTTTATGGAAGGCATGATGCATTGATGCACATTTAACCCTTTATGGATGGCGTGATGCATTGATGCACATTTAACCCTTTATGGATGGCGTGATGCATTGATACACAGTTAACCCTTTATGGATGGCATGATGCATTGATGCACAGTTAACCCTTTATGGAAGGCATGATGTATTGATGCACAGTTAACCCTTTATGGATGGCATGATGCATTGATGCACATTTAATCCTTCGTGGATAGCATGATGCATTGATGCACAGTTAACCCTTTATAAATGGCATGATGCATTGATGCACATTTAACCCTTTATGGATGGCGTGATGCATTGATGCACAGTTAACCCTTTATGAATGGCATGATGCATTGAAGTGCAGTTAACCCTTTATCGATGGCATGATGCATCGATGCACAGTTAACCCTTATGGATGGCATGATGCATTGATGCACAGTTAACCCTTTATGGATGGCATGATGCATTGATGTGCAGTTAACCCTTTATCGATGGCATGATGCATTGATGCACACGATTTACTATCTTGTACCATGATGTACCTTCATGTACCGTGATGTACCATCATGTACCGTGATGTACGATCCTGTACCGTCATGTACCTTCATGTACCTTCATGTACCATCATGTACCATGGTTTACCGTGATGTACCATCATGTACCACCATGTACTGTCATGTACCACAATGTACTGTCATGTGCTGTCATGTACCATGATGTACCATCATGTACCATGATTTACCATCATGTACAATCATGTACCATCATATACCATCATGTACCTTCATGTACCATCATATACTGTCATGTACCATCATGTACCATGATGTATTGTGATGTACCATCATGTACTATGATGTACCATCATGTACTGTCATGTACCATCATGTACCATCATGTACCATCATTTATCGTGATGTACCATCATGTACTATGATGTACCAGCATGTACTGTCATGTACCATGATGTACCATGATGTACCATCATGTTTCATGATGTACCATCATGTACTATGATGTACCATCATGTACTGTCATGTACCATGATGTACTGTCATGTACTAGGATGTACCATTATGTACCTTCATGTACCATCATGTACTGTCATATACCATCATGTACCGAGATGTACCATCATGAATTGCTTGAAAATTGCATTAATAACTCGGGTCTTTTAGGTCTTCGACCTAACCTGCTCCATCTTTAAATCATGTAGCGTTTGAGTCAGAGATTACCAGGGAATATTAATTTAATATTTAATAAGGAAGCTCAGTATTATAATATTTTTTTATGTTTCATAGTGTAACTTCTGAAAGGAGGGAGTGTCACACATGTGATCATATCATAGTGTCATACTAGATGTATGTGTATGATCAAGTTGTCATATGAGAAATATCATATGACTAGTGGATATAGTGAGTAAGAATATCAAGCTCTTATTATGTATTCCAGTTATCACTGGTTTATTCAGCTTAGGCAGTAATTATATATCAGTAATACAAATGTTAATACACAGGTAATTCACACACACAGTGAATATAATATGGGTATAAGTAAGTGTTCCACTCCTATGTGTGATAATAATAATACATTGTCCAATATAGGTTCTAGGTGGGTTCCCACAACCTTGCTCCTGGCCTGCTGCTAGAGGGATAATATAAAAGTGTAACTTTAACCTCTGGTAGATAGATGGAAGAAGATAGCCTTTGGCCACAATTGGGGTGTAGTCCTATGTCTGTCTGGCATAGTCTAACCCAGCAAATTGTTCTTGTGGCAGATGCATAGCAGGCTGCAGGATAGCTGGACTGGAGATGTTGTCACTGAGGTGGTTCTCTGGATACTGCCTTCTGGAGGCTGAAGTCTGGATAAAAGTAGCCAACCCATGGCTTGCTCTCCCAGACTAGCTGGAGCTAGTCCATTAGTGCTGAGTCTTTCATGTCCATGGGGGTGTATAGGACGCCCCCATGTGCCTACCGGCGCCCCCATAGTCCCGCTCAGTACTGCATCTTCAGACGCCCGTATCTTGGTTGTTTGTGTGTCTAGAGCTTTGTAACTGCGCATGCGTGGAGGGGAAGTTGTCAGCTGTCACATGCCAGCTGGATGGGCGTCCAGCTGTAATTAGCGTGTCTGTGATGCATCCAGAGCTCAAAACACTCAAGCACCCAGATTAAGCCAATTGGGTCCGTCATGGACCGGCAATTACAGAACTTCTCTGATATTTGGGCTGGGCGGCCATGGGGCGGCTCTCAAGCTGCCTGAAGTTCATGACGCCGTTGCCTCTATAGCCTTTTGTCCCCTATAGCGCCCTAGCGGGTGCCTGGAGGTTTATATAACACATAGCTGGTGGTCAATGGACCATGAATGCTCATGTGGAGTTATATGTATCAATTCCTCATTTTATATGCATTAATACAATCATATGTTACGATTTATGGCATTATTAAAGTGTATATAATAATAGACAGAATGTTCTCTCGGCTTATCTTATAGAGGGAGTGGAGATTGGATGCTCGCAACTGTATCAAATCACATAACTTTGAATGATTTTATAATCATTTTTGATGGTTTTTATATTCTACCCGCCCCCCTCCCATGTTTGTTCTCACTTCAAATGATAACGTCTCCTCTTCATATGTATTAAGACCTTACAAGAACTAAGATGGTTTTCTCTGGCTGTGTAATTAAGTAATGCTGATCGAAAGAACTATATTATACAATAACAATTTTACAGTAAATCGGGCCAATCCTTTTGGCCTTTAATCATGATTTCATTTACAATATTGGTGTTACTGCTGTGGTCTCAAAATAGGGCTGGTCTCAAACGAGACAATGGCAATTCGAATAGTTATCAAATACCAAAAAGCTACATTCTGAAGTCAATGGAAGTGGTATTAAATCCGCTCAGAAACCAATCATCTCATCGCCCAGATTGTCAATTTCTATTTAGGTATACTATCTGCACCAGGAGGTAACTTTTATGGAATCCATACCAGATCAGGGAAGTTCCGTGCAATAGTGGCACTGTGACTAAATAATTATATCCTGCACCATTAGTGGTAAGTGTTGAAGTTATAGCAAGAATAGTATAGGTTCCCTAGGATATGTTACTCCATAGAGTCCTATAGTGCAAGCCACCCCCCTCTACCCCCCCTTAAAAGTAGGCTACCTTTTGTGTTCAGTACTGAGTCCTATGTAAGATAAGGGGGTTTATGGAGATGTCAGGAATCTTTATCAGAGTGATATCAAATGGAAACAAGGGGCCACCTATACCAAAAAAATCCTGCTGAATCCAAAATTTGTGGTCTTGATTCTCAAAATTTGGCCAAAGGTACCTAAAAATGAGGTTTGATGATGAAAATATTTTAAAAATGTACAAAAGTTATATTTAAAATGATTTGAACTTTTTATAGATGCAACATGCTAATCAAAGTCAGTACCTCAATCTACATATCCCAATGTTTGCCTATCCCAACCTGACAAGTACTCTGCCTGCATATGGCTCTGCCTCTCCAACATACTGCCTATCCCTTAGTCTGCCTCACTCATACTACCTATCCCTTGAAACATCTAGAGTTTAATTAGGTTTTCCCTCAAATGGCTTAAAGGATTAAAGTTTACCCCTCACCTTTGTACCTAATTTTCTCTGTACATTCTTACCATTAGTCTACCTATCCTCAATCTGCCTATCATTCACTTTACCTATCCCTCATGGTGACTATCCCCCAACTCTGCACATCCCTCATATTTGACTCGGGCTTCCCTAGTCCACTTAAAAGGGTCTATATCTCCTCTTTCCTATCCCCTCAGGATGTGTGTGGTGCACATATGCGTGGGCACTGACACATTCCCTTGTGAAATTGTGTAATGTAGTTCTCGCCATGAATATGACCTTAGCTGTCGAAATGGCGTTAAACATCTATTACTCACTCACTCACTCATATTTGACTGGCACATCTGTGATATTACCTAGCACCAATGTATCTTTTGAATATGCTCACCTTACAAGGTACCCTCTGTGCCTATCTCTTAAACTGTGTATTACCTATCCTCCTTGCTACCCATCCTCTTCAATACCTATCCCTCAAGCTCACTTTATAGCTTTCCTACCTATCACAGCTTGATCAGCTGGGATGGCTCACATCCAACCTTTATTATGATCTCTTAGTCAACCTATCCTCTAAAGAACACATCCAACAGTCTACCTCAAGCATACATCTACTGATCACTCATGTTATATATCCTTGAGGTTACCTATCCTTCAGGCTGCCTATCCTTCATGGTATAAAGCCTTCAGTCTACCTAACCAGCTATCTATGTATCTCTCACTTTGTATTCTATTCTTTCTACCTTTATAGTAGCTCTTATAGTCTATGCCTTGTGAAATATACCTATCGCTCATTGTACCTATCCTCAAGTCTGTATATCACTCATGTTTACCTTACATATCCCTCAGACCATTGAATTATCATGCTTTTCTTAAATGCCTCACCATGGCTATCATTAGACTAGCTAACTTCCTATCCTACATGTCTGTTGTTTATTCACCTCTTCCTATCCTCCATGCTGCATATCGTTCATGCTATCCAACTTGACAACAAAACCTTTTTTAAGGTAATAACTGAGGGCTCTATACCATGAAGGATAGGTAGCCTGAAGGATAGGTAACCTCAAGGATATATAGCATGAGTGATAGGTAGATGTATGTGTGAGGTAGACTGTTAAATGTGTTCCTTAGGGGATATGTTGACTAAGAGATCAAAATGAAGGTTGGTTGTGAGCTATCTCAGCTGAACAAGCTGTGACAGGTAGGAAAGCTATAAAGTAAACATGAGGGATAGGTATTAAGCTATAAAGTAAACATGAAGGATAGGTATTGAAGAGGATGGGTAGCAAGGAGGATAGGTAGCATGTGTAAGAATCAGTTTAAGAGATAGGCATAGAGAGTACCTTGTGAAGTGAGCATATTCAAAAGATACATTGGTGCTAGGTAATATCACAGATGTGCCAGTCAAACATGAGGGATGTGAAGAGTTGGGGGATAGTCATTATGGGGGATAGGTAAAGTGAATGATAGGCAGACTGAGGATAGGTGGACTAATGGTAAGAATGTACAGAGAAAATTAGGTACAAAGGCATTTGAGGGAAAACCTAATTAAACTCTAGATGTTTCAAGGGATAGGTAGTATGAGTGATAGGTAGACTAAGGGATAGGCAGTTTGTGGGAGAGGCAGAGCCATACACATCAGGTAGAGTACTTGTCAGGTTGAAATAGGCAGACATTGGGATATGTAGATTGAGGTATTGACTTTGATTAGCATGTTGCATCTATTTAAAGTTCTAATCATTTTCAATATAACTTTTGTACATTTTTTAAAATATTTTCATCATCAAACCTCATTTTAGGTACTTTTGGTCAAATTTTGAGAATCAAGATCACAAATTTTGGATTCAGCAGGATCTTTTGGTATAGCTGGCCCCTTGTTTCCATTTGATATCATTCTGATAAAGATTCCTGACAACTCTATGAACCCCCTTATCCTACATAGGACTCAATACTGAACACAAAAGGGAGCCTACTTTGAAGGGGGTGTAGAGGGGGGGGGGCTGTTACACTGTGTCCATAGGTAAAGCTCTGAGTTTCACCTCCTATCTATTGAAGCTTCTTAGTTATAGAGCGTGTGTGCTGGATGATATGATATCATTAACATTCTAAGTATACATTCCACCCAAAGCCAATACCATTGATAGTGGGGTAATGGATATCTAAATGACTTCACACAGTTTACGTCACATTCAAAATATGAAAATCACTAGAGAGAACAACTGTATTGATGAATAATTTCATATTTGGTAAACCCACTAAGCACATGCACTTTTGTATGTTCCCCTTTTTGCCTAATAAACCACTTCAAAAAAAAATAAGAAAGAATGTACGGTAGAAAATTTGTTATATGTTTCAGGTAGGAAAATGCTATATATTATAAGTATTCTTCAAGATGATGCAGGAAGAATGGAAAGAGATAAAAACAAAAGTAATATTGGATTTTTACAGGATGACGGGTGAAAGAGAAAGTATCGAGGAGGAAACGTTTATACTGATAGATATTGATTAGGAAAGTCATTCTTTCTGATCGAGATATCAAAGTTGTAGATCGGATTTTGGAAAGCCATGTAATAAGTCAGCCCTAGCTTCCTCAGATATAGATAAATGCAAGGAAAATGTCTGAGGAAGCAAATCATCTGAGGGGCTAAATCCAAATATAATGGAAAACATAGAGGTAGTTCTAAATTTTCTGTCTGAGGTATTAAGGGGTCTGCGGAAACAAAGGGTCGAGAAAGAGAGGGATGACTGTACTAAGCATGATTAATGATACGACCTTCAATGAAATGACTTTCAGATGATTCTACTGTATTTATAGAATACATCCTTATTGACGATATTGGGTTGACAATGGCTGTGAACCCTGTGCATACAAACACACCATGTCTTTTTAAGAACATACTTTATTTTGCCGTCCTTAATATCTGTGGACAGATGAGGGGAAAGGGTCCTCTGATGTAAGCACTTGTGCCAGTTTAAAGCTTACCAGACCCGTGTTTAAATCGGTGCTATATTAAAAAATGGGGCACTGACCCCCATCCCCTCCCCCTTAAAATGATTGGCGATAACACGACAACGATATTAAAGATTCTGTCCCTCATACACCACGATGTGTCTGTAGGGGTCTTTATGAAAGTTCCAGTGTGATTTATATACGCAATGTGTGGTTTCCCCAGCTCATAATGATGACTTGGAATGCTGATAACTGTCCCCTCATAATTTACTCACTTATTGTATAGCAACACATCATTTTTACAACATTTGTGCATCATTTTCCTGTGAGCACTGCGATTCAATACTATCATCAAATTGCCTTTTGTATCACCCCATACAGGATAACTGTTTTTTAGAAGGAAGGTAGAAACACAAGGTGTTCTCCCTGATGGCCAATGGGTGAAAACTGTGTTTGGTGCGGTTCGCCCAAGGTTTTGTCCCACATCATAAAGGGTGAACAATACTAGACTCTATGTATTTTCCCTCCCTCCTTTCTCCCCTCCCCCTTCCTCCTCCCCTCCCCTCTACCTCCTCCCCTCCCCTCCCTCCTCTCCTCCCTCCTTTCCTCCCTTCCCCTGTCCCTCTTCTCCTTCCCTTCCTCCTCTCCTTCCCTCCCTCCCTCCCTCCTGCCCTCCCTCCTGCCCTCTCTCCTGCCCTCCCTCTGCAGAGTATAGTACAATGCTCTAGGAGCATCCATGATATGGAAGATGCCCCAAGAGCATGGGGCTCTTGCCTACTTCTGAAGGCTAGGATGGAGGCTAGAATGGACAGGGGCATTACTGATGCCAACAATACCCCCAGGGCCAGTATAGAAAGTCTTATTAAGCTTAAGGGGGTATCTACATATGTACCTGTATCGACAGTCTTGTATATGAGTCTTTTGACAATGGCCCTAGGGCATTCATTATGTGGATGATGTATGATGATGTCCCCAGGGCATCAATGATGTGGAAAGATGCCCCTGGGGCATGTATGGTATAGATGATTCCCCAGGGGCATACTCTGATCATTCCTACAAGGCATTCAAGGAGGTTTGATGATGCCTGTAGGTCATCCATGGTATAGATAATGCCCCCTGGGGCAGGCACTGCCTATACTGACAGACCTACTCGATTCTAAAAGGGAGGTTGATTGATGCCCCGGGGGCATCCATGATAATAGTCTGGCAGAATATTGCTTGGACCCAGACTCATCGGATAAAGTTATTTTCTCGTTTGATTATTCATCTAGAGGGTCTGTATGAACATTTCCAGATGGGTGTGAAATTGTCACCCTTGGGCAATTCGAATTATTCAAGATGACCACCAATATGTCTCTATTTCTTTAAAATCTCTGCTTCTAATCAACATAGAAACATAGTTTCAAGTTCAAAATATACATTTTTGAGGTCAAGGAATTCATATTTTCCATCACTGAGAAGGTAGGTGGCAGCTGTTTTGAATATTTAATGAAATTATAGTAATATTGACAGGATTTCTTGGAAGTTTCTTCATTTCTTGATTTGATAACATAAGGTCAGTGAACTCAAATACAACCATTCTGGATAGGTAGGTCTGAGCCATTTTGAATATTCAATGAGATAATCATTAAGAATGCTGATTTTCTTATACAATTGAAGGTAAAATGTCGTTCAAAAATCCTAGACATAGATTTATCACAACAGCTTAAATAGGGTAAGGGGCAGCCATTTTAAATACTTTTGCCTTTTTGGGAGAGAATTAGACAAATTAGACAAGTTCCTGCTGCAGTAAAGTTGAAATTGTAATCTAACCATCCTTGAATACCTGAGGAGGCAGGAATCCCATAAATACAACTTTTTTACATTTCTTCATGTTTTATTGATGCGTTATTTGATTTTGTGACCCGCGTTCATTAAGTTTTGGAAATTTAACGTCTTGTGCTATAAAAACTGCAATGTTAGGAGTTGGGTACTTGAATCAACTTTTTTAGATAGCCAAGATATAGGGCTTTCAACAAAATAAAGTGTTATTAAGTAATACTAAGTTTGCTAATCCATCAGTCCTGGGGCTGCCAAGGATAGGAAAGTGAATCACCCAATATATGTATACTCCTTCACTGACACTAAGGGGACATCAGCCAGACAGCAGCTACCACTGCAGCATATAAGCACCATGTAGCAGGACCCTTGTAAATCATCTTAAACTGTACATAAACCCTATTGAAAGTATGAGTGGGTGGACTAATTTTGCATTTAGTGCTTCTAGGGTGGACTATTATAGTTCAATGTAATATTTCTACTGTTAAAGTAAGGCATGTATTTTTCAGTGTCACAGTGACTGTACGGAAAGACAGAGATGGATTAATTGCATGCTTTTCATGCTTTGTGACTGGCCTACATACTCTGTCTCACTGCATTTGCCATTACTGTTGGGCTGTAGGAGGGTGGTGGGTTTCGAGAGGTTTTGGGTTGTATGGATTAATCTGTTATATGAAGATCTCTACCATAATTTAGGAAATAGGTAATAACCTTGAATTATCCACCGTACTTCAACTACTTTAAGGGATCATATGGGGAATTCACTAGCATCAAGTGGTAAAGACTTGTGTCTAAATCCCAAAGCCCAATACGAAAAGAAGACACAATGAGTAAAGTTAGCTCTGAAGTTTTATTTGCACCTGCAGGTATATGTCAAAGGATAATCCTGGTCATTTCATTTCATTTCCATTGCTTTGATTCATGATAACTCCATTTGGTATAGGTATACATTTCATTCACAGACCTTAAATCATTATCAATTCTCCAAATTTCGTTGTTAGCGCGGCGACTCTAAGGCCTACTAGTGAGACTTGTAGACTAGTCAATGGTTCAGAGTCGCCACGGTGTAAGGGATAGGGGAGCCCTGATTTCTATTTTCGTTCACTGTTCTTCTCCTATGGACTATTTTGGCACAATATTGAGGCATTGTTATCAGCATATGTATGTACTAATGGTAGATAACTTGTTTTTGTGATATATGTTTAGTTTGGGTTTTATGATTAGATTAGACATTTCAGCTCCTGGAGCTCTATGGAAGATTAGCATAAGACAAAATTAAGATTCACCAATACATCTCTGTAGGCTTTATCTGATAATTCTGTGGTCTGAAATTGCTGTATATATGTACTAAAGGTTTCATCTCACGGGGTTATGGTACATTTGGATCATATATTCTGTATTTGAAGAAGATATTTACTGTTTAGAATCTCTATAAATCTCTATGGAGAGAGAAATGCTAAACTTGGTGTACCCTGTCTACAGAGGGGAGGGGGTTACCAGTTTGGTGGGGCAGGGGTTGTGACCAGCTGTATGCTGTTGGGGTTGGTAAGACTGCCACACACAACCCTAGTCATTCTGGGGTCCTTGGTGCATATGGTTCTGGGTCATTGAACATGCCCACCTCTACCATTTGTAGTGGTCATCTATGGGCAGGCAGAACTTCTCGGTAGTAGACCTAGTAGTACAAGGCAGCACAAGAGTTACAGGGTGAGCCAGATGGTACAATCTTTAATTGCCTTTGAAGTTAGCTTTCCTATTATTCTATCACTAGACACAAGATTACAAGTTGCCGCGCTATGTTCCACAGGTCTATTCTCTACTATTCTATTAAAATCTACAACACTACGGTTTTATTTCTAATAGTTTGTCATTAGTATCTAAACTTCACAAATAGAATCATTAACTGGATCTCCAATCATCGACAATATCTTTCATGAACTTTCATAACTTCGTTGAATAATCTTTCCAGAATATATAATTTCTCCTTGTGAGCTGATGACTATACAATGTTCCCCTTTGATTCCAGGATGAACTGTGTTTCCTGGAACTATGGTCTTCTACTATAGACAGTAGGGGCAACTAGGATTCTCCTATAAAAATTAGGGATATTTCTACTATAGGATAAGTAGCCATTGGGGAGAACTATGGATTTCAACTTTAGACATTAGGGAGAACTCTGGGTTACTACATCTATTTCTCATTCACTCACTCACTACTCAATCACTCTACTATAGACATAAGGCAGAACTCTGGGTTTTTTACTATAGACAGTAGGGAGAGAAGTACAGGTTTCTACCATAGATAATATTATTAGGGACAACTATGGTTTCCTACTAGTGACATTAGGGAGAAATATGGGTATTTACTGTAGAAATCAGGGAGAACTATGTGGTTCTAGCATAGACATTAGGAGAGCTGTGTGTGCATTAGGGATTAGTAATCATTAGGGAGAACTATGGTTTTCAACTATAGATATCAAGGAGAACTATGGGTTTCTATTATAGACATTGGGGAGAACTCTAGGTTTCTACTAGTGACATTGGGGTTCTACTATAGAGATTAGGTAGAGCTATGGGTTTCTACTATAGACAGAAGGGAGAACTAGGGTTCTCCTATAAACACTAAGGAGAACTACGGAGTGCCAGTGTAGCCAGTAGGGTGACCTATGGGTTTCTAATACAGTGAAGTCTCAATATGTCAGTCTTTAAAAAGTCGGTTGATTCACTCTTCTGCCACATATTCAACTCTACAGATTTGATGACAGTCATTGAATTCTATTGTAATCCTGATTCAGTTAACCGGCCATTAACCAGCCTGTTAAGGAACAGGCCAAAGACAGAATTCTGGGAGAACTCTGGGTTTCTACTGTAGACAATATGGAGAACTCTGGTTTTGTACTGTAAACATTATGGAGAACTCTGGATTTTTACTGTAAACATTATGGAGAACTCTGGGTTTCTACTGTACGTGAGGCACATCTACTTCGTTCACTGGCCTGTGGGGTTATCGGTCAAACATGAGAGACACATTAATTCAGGTTTACCATTTTTGTCAACAGGTATCAACAATGTAAGCCTCGTAATGGCTGCAAGTGATCGTAGCTCAATGTACTGAAGTACTAATGCTATTATCAACGTATACCTAGAACTAGATAGACATATAGATAATAAAGGTGAGACAGCTTGGTTGTCACATTTCAGAACGATTTTGGGTGCCCAAACTGGATAATCTGAGTACTCATATCATAGGATAGAAGCACTGAGTTGACAGTTGAATATTGACAGTGTTCTTTTTCTGTACTGTTCTTATATGTAACAGCAGCTATGACATAGCTTTGACAGTGGTTCATTCTGAAAAAAAGGTCAGCATGGGCCGGGATCGATACAGGGGTCTTCTGATCCAAAGTGCTTCATCGTATCCATTAGGCCAAGGGTCTGGACTATGGTGCTGGGTTAGATGAGTCTTATGTTTGGGGCCCTATGGATAACATATGATGTTTGTATGTCAGTGAATGCAGAATACATTCTGATACATTCTAATGCATTCTTAAGGTGCAGACCGTGGTATAAATGCAATGTGCGATGATTCTTCATTATGGCTATGTTTGGAACCCATGGTTCTCCATAGTACCTTGGGTAGAAACCCATATTTCTCCTTAATGTCTGTAGTAGAAACCCAGATTTCCCTCTAGTATTTGATGTAGAAACACCTATTTCCCCTACTTGTGGTGAAAACCCCATAGTTCTCCATTATACCTATAGTAGAAACCCATACTTCTCCCAAAGCAATATAGTAGAAACCCATAATTATACCTTCCGCCTACAACACATAGTTCTATAAAGTACAGTGAAACTTGGTTAAAACAAACTTCCTTCTAACGAAATTTAGATATAACAAACTAAAGTACAGAGTTACAACCATCTCCTATACATTTCTAAGCAAAAAAACATGGTTAGAGCGAAGAGCTATTGCCAGAAGCTTGTTAATAACAAAGTAATTTTGACCCCCTAAGTTGGAAAAACATGCAAGAAAAACAAGAAAATGCTTAATTTTTGGTTGGGAAGGTGTGACCAGCGCATGTGTCTTAGTAAACACATGGATATTCCCTGGTGGATTCAGTGTCCTGCCGCTCTCACTAGATTCAGTCACACCTTTCCCAATACCCTCCTATGTCTTCTGCTGCTTAAACTACTGTTTAAATATAAGATTATTGAATCTTTAACTAATAATTGGATATTAAATTTTAACACTATTTCAGGATCAACTAAGTAATTCACTATTTACATTCACAGATGATTTACTCTATTGTTTAAGTGTTGTATCATTCAGGTGATACATGAGTTGCTATCTTTCATCTCATAACAAGCATTTCTATACATGTATTCATACATGAGTTACAAAAAGAACAAAACAAGAAAAACAGTTTTAACCTTTTTGTGCCCAGAACTATTTGCAATTTATGTAGTAATTTAAGTGTATTGCTTAGTTGACAGTAATGATTATATGTGATTTTGATCTTTTGTTTTCATATTGGCTTCACATTACATTTCCTGAATACTCTTGATTTAGACTGCCAGTTAAGACATGACATTTCAGGTCAGGTTTGGTTGCCAAGGTAACCAAAACATTCCATTTGTTGTCACTTGGTAATTTTGGTCTTTTCTGCAATATCCATAATCCAATCAAACTCATGACTTTACAGAACTATATGAAGCTAATTCTAGATGCATGTGTACTGTCACATATGAAACATAATGTGTTGGTATGAATGCATGTATCATATTTACAGATAGGAATTATTCTTGTGAATGGAATGGCTATAGTCTGTAAGATGTAAGGAGAGTCTATGTAAACTGGGGTATATGATCCAGTATCAGCACAGTGTCAGGACTTATCTCCTTGAAGGGTTGCCTTCCAATAATGACCCCTAAAAGGCAACTCATTTCAGTTCTGACACTATGTAACTCTGTAAATGTTGGAGATACAATGAAATGGATTATTGGAATCGGGAGGTGATGGCCGTTCTAATGAGGGTGTAACTGTACACATAGGACTAGTAGAAGTATCTGGATGAGAAATTCCTTCAGTATACATGTAATTAAGGCCAAAACCACGCCAATTGCCGCGGTTGGACACCATAGGGTTAAAAGGTTCAGAGCATTTCTATTACATGTATGATGAATTAGTAGAGTTACATTGGCCGAAGGTTAACAAGTGTTATTTTCTGTACCTAAAAAGGGGTCCAAAGAATCATTTAGCACTCCCAAAGTGCTGAACTTTGGTTACAACGAAATTTTTGAGCCTGTAACAACATGGTAGAAATGCATAGTTCTCCCTCATGAATATAGGAGAAACTCACAGTTCTCCCTTATGTCTAAAGAAACCCATAGTTCTACCTGATATATATAGTAGAACCCCATAGTTCTCCCCAATGACTACACTAGTAATGCACAGTTCTCATGAATGTCTACAGTAGAAACCTATAATTCAACTTAATACCTACAGTAGAAACCCAGAGTTCTCCCTAATGTCTATAGTAGAAACCTGTACTTCTCACTAGTACTGTCTATAGTAAAAAAACCCGGAGTTCTGCCTTATGCAGGCTCTAGCACATTTACCAAAGGAACCTTTTCTTTCAAGAAGAAAAAAAGCAAATTACCCCACGTATAAGGTGCACCTCGCGTATAAGGCACACCCAGACTTTGTAGATGTGAGAGAAAGAAAAAAAATGGCATAACTTCTTTTCTACTCAACAGATTTTCAAAAGTAAAAGACCTATAGCCAACTCAGAGCATTCCCTTCCCTCTCCTACCGGTGTAGAGGATCCTAGTCATATTCTTAACATTTTAGGGTAAAACTTCCCCTAAATTATTCTGCTTCTATAAGGCGTACTGAGGGTCCATCCCCATTTCAGGCCTTTATTATCAATCCAATGAGTTAGAGACCATCATAATTTCATCTGATCCTTAGGGGGGGTCTTACATTTCCATGTGGTTCGGAGGTGATATGTGATATGATAGATTTTTTACTCTTATGGTTCTTATAACTTTAAAACAGCGTTGTAATGCGTGTGATGAATCAAAAATGTCAGCTGATCAGCCAATAATATTTTATCCTCAACCTTCTAATCTATCATGATCAAGGGGGTCCATATAGGGTATTTTTGGGTAAAAAAAGAATTTTTCCTGCGTACCGGCACATAAGCGCAATACGCATTCAAGTATCTTTCAAGTCAGTACTTCCCACATCCCCTGCAAAACACTTTCCTCTGTACAGCCTATATAAATTAATTTGGGATTATTTCACCTATAATACAGTGTGTATCTATTGGTAAGGGGTCTATTAAAAAAAAGAATCTGGTCTCTACGTGCCTTGGTTACCCCAAACCAGGGTCACTCACTGCCTCTCAGTCAATATAATGCGTGTGATGTTTCGGCGCGAAATTCTGGGCGGGAAAAGACAACCAGGCCTGTTATCCGACCAGAACCAGCTACATCCTGGAACTTTACTGGAAGTGACAGAGGAGACTCCCAACCTTGTTTGGAAACTTCTACAGGTGTTTACCATGGACAGTTTGTCCGATATTTACAAAAAGGTGAGTGATATTGATCCAAATTTGATGAAATGTTGATTATAAATGCCGATTGACTCGTTTGATGTGCTTTTTGTGTACCAAAAGTGTGTAAATATCGAAGAATACATCCTAAACGATTGCCCTGAGCAAAACTCTGGGCCCCGCCACCATGTTGAAAAACACAGGGGCCCCACAATGAATTTTTGTAATGTGCATGATATTTCATGTAATGCACGTGATGAAACCAATTCTGGCCCGGCTACAGCCCTCTACCCCCCCAAATAGTGTACATTTGGTGTCGATATGACAGAATACGGTCTAGGCTTTAATAATATGCACTTTTAGTCCACCCCCAGTCATATTGGCACTCCTCAGATGCTGCAAATCACTCTTTTCAGCACCCCCACCCATGTTTTCACTCTTTTGCACTTGAATTATGACGATTTATTCAGTATTTACACACTTTTATGTGGTTATAGTTCATCCCCTATGTGTTTCTCATCGTTTTATTGTATTAAAATGCTGCTGGGTTTGGTTATTATTGCCACAGTGTCCGAGTTTATTTTGTTATCGATTCATCACTCGCATTACATAAAAATAGAAAATTGCTCCTGTCAACTCATTAACCTCAAACTTCTATGTCTTGCATGTTGATATGTAATTTGGGACTGTTGACCTAAAAACATGTACCTTTGGCAATTATATATATGATTTATAGAAGAATTTCATTTCATCACACGCATTACATTTTCTGTATTTTGTATATATTTTGTACTAGCACTGCACTCAGCCCCTCCAAAATTTGCCATAATGTGGCCCTACAGTACCCTTTTAATATAGAATGGTCATTGGGTCATTCCTGAAAACTTTATTTTCACTTCGATTGGTGTAGGGGCCTTTTTCACATATTTTCTTCTGTAGGGACCACAATTAGCTCTCCTGATGTGTATTCCCATGCTAGATTTATTGAAGGGTCCCTTGCATGATAAAGGCTTGCTATAAGTATGTACATTACATCCACTTTAACTATAAAATTGACAATGTTTACAGTTAATTATCATCATGTAGTATTCTACGATGCCGTGCCGACACAGGAAAGAAGACGGTAGTCTTGTCACAGCATGATTACCTCGGGAGGAGGAAGGAGGAGGAGGGGGAGGCGCAGTTTAATCTCAGTGAGAACGAGCGCAAGAGCAAGAGTCGCGAGAAGTGCCAGGCAACTCGGACGGAGGCGGAGAAGAGGAGGCAGACTCTTATGAATGCCTTCAGTGTGAAGAAGACCCATGCCATCGCGAAGGCCAAGAAGGAGGGCACTGCACAACCGGAGTGGACGCAGCAGAGGCTGTCCGAGGTATGAAAATCCAAATTAATTGGTTTAACCCTTTGTTTGTCCTGGTCATGGGGATTACATTACATTTGTAAGTCTTGCTGACAAATATACCTTTAACTTAGAGTTGTATCCCTTCTCTTATTCAGTACGTGGATGCCCTACTGGCCCGCGAGGAGGCGGAGCGAGCTGCCGCAGGGGAGGGCAGCTCGGGCGTGCCCCCCCGTGAAGAAGCCCACTGCTGCACCTGCTGAAGCTGCTAAGGCCACTGCACCCGCTCTGGTCAAGACACCGGCCGTAGGCAAGGGGAAGGGACCCGGGAAGAAGTCTACCGGCAGGTAGAAGCAGACACCGGCAGGTCGCCCAGCACGTGGACGCGGTTGCCGCCTGCCGGTCGCGCTGTTCCGCACTTCCCGGCTCCCTTCACCTGACTACGAGCCGGTGGACATTTTTGACGAGGAAGGAGTGAGTATGAATTTAAAGTGTTGCATTGGCATTGTTTTCTACAATATATATAAATTCTCATGCATCATTACAAACCTAAGCCAGTGTCACCAGTAAACATGTACACATGTTCAAATTTAAAATCAGTGCTAGCTTAATATATCACTATCATATACCTACAAGGGGCATGTGTAAGTTAATTAGTAAATCTAGTCTTGCCAGCACTTCATTGTTGCATCATGCCAACCCTTCTTTGAAAAAATTGTTGATCAAATTATTCATGTATGTTCTCCTTGTTCTATACATGTACATCAGGACCGGCCGGAGAATCCAGTGCTCCTCTCTGATGAGGATGTGGGAGCCAACGTGGTCGTGGCTGGCAGTACCCCAAAGGCACCCCTCCTGCTGTCTTCAGAGGAGGAGGCCCCTGCAGTGCCTGCACCACCGCTGCCTGCAGAGGCCCCAACACAGGAGGGGTCAGCAGCAGCGCTGGAGGGGGAGTCCACCAGGCCGGTCCGCCAAGCTGCTCGGTGCATCTCACCTCTTTGATAACAGATTTAAAGTGGATTTGCCAGTATTATAGTTTACTTGCTGTGATTTATTCCCAATTTCTACCTCAAAGAGTGGTTATATATTTCTACAATTATTATATATAATAACTTACAGCGCCACGATCCGCAAAGACAGCACTGAGTAAATGTAATTATATCAACATGATTAAAATTGTAGAATAGAATAGTTACATGTTGAATGTTTCCCTGCTTGTTGAATTGTTTGACTTACCGCCGCATACATTTTAACGTCTTCGAAACAAGGGTGCACTTATGGGCGGTGTACTGCGGTACTGTTTAGAATTAAGATTTTTGCCTTGTTTAATAGCATTTCAATGATATATCTATATGTTTATATAGTGATAGTTATGTGTAATGCGCGTGATGAAACGCGAGTGACAAATAGATATACTAATCCACAGTGTAATGTCTCATGATAAAACTTAAAATAAATGATTCTTCATTTTTTTTGCAGCCCACGTGCACTGCTTGGCCAGACTTTGATGACGACGACCCTAGCACCGCCCACCACACCGACACCGACCACTCCTAAAAACCTGACGACCCCCCGCTGTAGTGCACATGGAGGTGCGCATTACACTGGACGGGGCTGAACCCACTGTAGCGCACACAGAGGAGCGCGTTGCAGTGGCTGCACCGGATAGGGAACCCACTGTAGCGCACACGCAGGAGCGCGTTTCAGTGGCTGCACCGGATAGGGAACCTACTGTAGCACACACGGAGGAGCGCGTTGCAGTGGCGACACAGGACCAGGTGGATCCAGATCAGCTGACGGCCCATGACAGGAGTGTGAAGGCTGTGTTTGAAGGGTTGGCCAACCTTTCTCAAAGCCTCCATCATGAACAAGGTGCTTTTGCCTGTTGTTGTCAAAGAACAGCGCATCACTATGACCTTGGCAAAGACCCTTGGCATGGACAGGCGAACCCTAACCAAAACCCCTTCAGACCAGCCATCTGCACGCCTGGTGAACCAGGAGGCCAAGATAGAGAGAGTGCGCAGTTCTTGTCAGACCCGGAGAACTCCGAAATGAGACCTGGTAAGAAAGACACTAAGACCTTCAACAAAGTGAAGCACCAGCAAATGTACCTCAGGAAGTTTGTCCATGTGCTTCACAAGAGGTATGAGGCAACGCACCTTGACTTGCCAGTCTCCAAGTCTCTCTTCTATCGCATCCGTCAGAAACACCTCCCCTGGTTCATCCCCAAGGATCTCCAAAGTACCGATCTGTGCCTTTGCCAGAAGCACCAGAATTTTGCACTCTGGCTTGCTGCCGTCGGTATCCCTTTCAAAGATGAGATGTTCGTGACAATGACCTTTGAGGATTGGGAACAGACTCTCCAGGAGAAAGCCCCCGAGACTGTCAAGTATGAAGTGTGGAAGAATGTGGACTATGAGTATGTGTCGACAGGCAAGGATGGAACACAACTCTGGTGCCATCTTGGCTTTTCTACGCTGTCTGGCAGCATTCCTCCGGGAGAACCTGCCACACGTCAAGGTGGTCCACTATGCTTCCGACTCACCCTCTGGCCAGTATCGAAACATCTCGGTGTTCTCGATACTCGTACGCCACACTGAACTGCTTGATGGACTTCCAGCAACATGGACCTACTTCAAGGCCAGTCATGGAAAGGGTCCTTGGGATGGTGTCGGTGCTGACAACATCATCAAATGCAACAAGGAAGGACACCCCATCATCAATAATGCAGAGGAGTTCACGGCCGAAGGTAACAAACTTGAAGGCCACGTTCACTACATCCATGTCCCTCTGCAGGATAATCGCCTCAGCCCGCCTCACTCCTGGCTCAGTGGTAGCAGACAAACCAGTGAAGGGCACCTTGAGTGTCCACATTGCCATGGTCAAGCAGGAAGGAAGGTCACTCGCTGTCCCTGACAAATCCTGTTTTGACCCGTGCTGCTGGGTTGACCTTAGGTCCATGACTGGCTGCTCCGGATGGATTGAGCACGAGCTGGATTTCACCAAGGACAAGAAGCCTCCCCCACCAAAGCAAACACGGCAGAAGAAAACGCGGCCTGCCAGTGTCCCTGCTGAGGTGGACGACGCGGATGCCAGCATACTCCCCCGCCAAATCAAGCCCAGGTTTAGATGAAAATGCGGCCTGCCAGGGACCCTGCTGTGGCAGATGGCGACCCTGATTATGATCCTGTTGTGCGCACCACTGTCTGCAAGTGCACCAGGGACGGCTCACCAATCGTGGCACGCAAGCGCACCCGAAGTGACCGGGTGCCTACTCCTGCTACGGCTGACAAGGAGAACGTGCCCCGTGTGCCGAACGAAAGCGTGCCGCGGAGCGCGTTGTTGCCGTCCCTATCAACAAGCGAGCATGACCGGGTCTACCAACCTCCCCTTAGGATTTGACGACAATGAACCCTTGGACAAAGAAAAAGCTCAGGTTCTATGGCAGGAAGAGTATAGCTATGGTGACCATGTCGCTGTGGCATTCCTGCATGATTCTAATTCCAAGAAGGACACCTGGTACTTGGGGAAAGTGATATGTATGCATGATGTCTGATACGAGGTCAGCATGATGGTGCGATGGTGATTGGCCGCGGGTGAAGAATGTCTTTACTTTGGACAATAATGACATCCTAGGAAAGGTACAGTATACCCCAAAGAGGTTTGGCACCTCATCACACACATGTCACCATCGCCAACATGAAGGTCAAGAAGAAGCGTGATAGCCTGACCTCATAACTGACTGTCATGCTTCGTATCATATCATTCCCCCAGACCAGTTGTCTGCACCCCCTGGCCCAAACTACAGTACTGAGATGTATAGTTCTTGGTGTGAATCAATAGACCAGAGTGCATTCTACTTGTATATGTTATGTTATGATGATTTTTCAGGTTTAGGCAGCTCTGTGATAGCATTTACTTTTAAATATCACGTTGTAGGGCGCTGATGAAACGCAGTGATGTTATCTAAGTTAATTTCACTAAGCATCTTTGAGATTCCTGAGGTAATCTGATGTTAATTAAACTATTAGTAGACGTTTTTGGCTAGTAATTAAAGCCTTGTATGGTATTCCAAGACAGAATATTTTCACCTCAGGGTCGCATTGAAGTCAGAAACTGGTTGAAAAATTGTGATTTTCTTTTTCAGAGCCTGGATGATCACCCTAGATGTGTAGATAGTGTACTGTTATTGGTTTTATTTAACAGCCCAAAGGTTAAGTAGCTCTCTATGTAATTTTATTAAGATATGAAAGGTTTAAGTGCCTCTATGAGGTTATTTACTTTGTGATGATGAGTGTAAGGCGCGTGATGAAACCCGCCTCCGTGGAGGGTATTTGACATAGAGTAACTCAAAGGTTTGTGGTGAATGTGATTGTAACATGAGGTAATCTGATGTTAATTAAACTATTAGTAGACCTATTTGGCTAGTAATTAAAGCCTTGTATGGTATGCCAAGACAGAATATTTTCACCTCAGGGTTGCATTGAAGTCAGAAACTGGTTGGAAAATTATGATTTTTTATTTCGGAGCCTGAATGATCACCCTAGATGTGTAGATAATGTACTGTTAGTAAGGTTTAGTAGCTCTCTATGTAATTTTATTAAGATATGAAATGTTTAAGTGCCTCTAGGAGGCCATATACTTTATGACAGTGTTTGTAAGGAATGTGTAAGGCGCGTGATGAATCCCGCCTCTGGAGAGGTCATCTTTTGAGGGCCAACCATACAGAGGATATACTAAAGAAGTGGTAGATGGTAATTGTTACTGGAAGTGTATATCCTGAAGATGTAATACATTAATTTTTATGCTTATCCTACAGGTTTTGTGTATTTGAGACTAAAGATAAGGTTGCATGTAAAAAAATTTGGATAAATCTCGATTTCTGCTATACAGATATTGGACAATTTCAGGAGATTTCTAGCCACAGTTATAATTTTTGGTGTACACATACTAGGGTATTATACCAGTTTAGACATGTAATTTGTTAATGATAGGATGGTTTTTAAAGGTGTGGTGTGTTGTATAAGGTATATGTAAGGTGCATGATGAATCAATTTTGTGATTTTACTGTGATTGCGATAAAAACTGACCCCCTAGGAGTTAATGACTTGAATGAACCTTTTCATAAAGCCAATGTATAGGGCTATCAATAAAATAAAGTCTTAAAATGTAATGCTGAGTTTGTAATCCCGACCCTCTGACCCTCTGACAAGAATCACCCATATATATAGTAGTGAATTGCTAATTATATCAGAGATAGTTATTTCGGAGTAACTGAGTTCGCCTATGTTATAGGTTTCATGGTCAATAAAAGACACGACTTCATCACCTTGAATACCTTCTCTTTTATTCAGAGACTCACTGTTTTATCGGAGAACTCCATACCATAGTAACATATACAGATCATTCATCAGTATCCTTATTATGAGCCAGTAATACCTATATCCAGTTCATACATGGATTCTGAGATTAAGAGTCTTTCTTCCACTTCACCGTGTGAGTCTGTAGCACAGACTGTGGACTTTGAGTGGCGCCTCTAGTGGCAGGCGCCAGAACAAGTGTGGCCCTCCGAAGCCTCCAAGATATCCCTCTGGGATATCTTGGAGGTCCCTCCGAGATCCCAGATTAGTAGTATATATATATGTCTATATATATATATATATATATATATATATATATATATATATATATTTGTAATTATTAAACCAAGTTGTGCAACCATTTTTACACCTCAACCCTTCAGAAGGCACTCCCTGTGGCTTGTGAAAGCTCCTGTTACACCAATCAGCATCCAAGCAACCTTGTAAGTAATCAGCTCCACCAATGAAATGCCATGTTTACTATATGTACCCACTGGTCACCATGGAGACACTGACTTCCTGTGCTGCCTCAGGGTTTGGATATAAACCCTGGTGTAGCCACTGGTCATCATCAGTCATCTCCTGGTGGTCAATGTTGATACTCTTAATCAATAAACCACATACACTTCAAGATTACACCATAGTTAGACTCTGATTTATAGTGGGGTTCCCATGCCCATAAGACAGCAGCAGCCACTGACTGTCTAATCCCTAGGAGGGTTTAACCCGCCTCCCCTCCTTGTACCCACTCTTGCCACCACCACAGTCAGAGTGTTTGATCATACTGCGTGTTATGACCCAAAATGCAATGACCAAAGGATTTTAAACCAAGCCCTGGTGGCTGAAAGATTTTCTTATCTTCATGAATATAGCTGTCAACTATTACTCACTTTAACTAAGTCTGAGTCATCAGTCCTTGGACATAAGAGAAGACACATACACAGGAAATTAAAAAGGTGTTCCAGTCTCTGGACATAGACACCTGGGAAACTGCTGAACCGGTAACCCTTTGACTGCCAGTCCTCAAAAAGGTCATTTGACTGCCAGTTCTATGCCATAGGGCAGCAACATTTTTAGCTTAGGAAAGTAAAATTATTAAAAGGCTATGGCATTTGCTACTTTTCTGATGAGGATACCTGTGAACTCATGTAGAAACAATGTTATATTGCTGAAATATTGTTGAGGCAGCAACAGCATTTTAGATGATGCAGGAGCACTTATATAGATGAAGGTTATGCACATCAATACTTTTGCAACATCTGTATTATAGGCATACATGTTATCTGTTTTAGTATTTCATTATTATCAGCAAATTAAAAACGTAATCTGTAGAGAGATTAATATGATGGTTAAGGTAGAACCTAAAATACTGATAGTGGGATGCAAAGCTAATTGGGTAAAAATTGATACAGTGAAACTTGGTTGTAACAAACTCCCGTATAACGAAATTTGGTTACAACAAACAAAAACACCTAATCACAAGCCTCTCCTATACATTTCTTTAGTAAAACAACTTGGTTACAATGAAGCCCTTTTCAGATGAACTTGTTTATAACGAAGTTTACCTCACAGATTGAATGCTCGTTTTCGATACTTTTATTTTGTATTTCTGCCCCTATTGATGTTCCCCACCCCTCCTGTCGCCCATAGGGCCAGCTAGGCGGGTAAAGAAGCCCTCATACTCAGTCTAACATCCATCTGCTCTTCACCCCCTCCCCCTCTTACACAAAAGGACGGGTTGGTGGGTAAAGAAGTCCTCATACACGGCCTAACACCCCATTGATGTCCCCCACCCAGCTGCCATCCATAGGGCCAGCTAGACAGGTAAAGAAGTCCTCATACACATCCCAACACCCCATTTATGTACCCCACCCCTCCTGCTGCCCATAGAACCAGCTAGGCGGTGAAATTAGTCCTCATACATGGCTTTACACCCCATTGATGTTCCCTACCCCTCCTGCCACCCATAGGACCAACTAGGCGGGTAAAGAAGTCCCCACACATGGCCCCATTGATGCCTCCTGCCACACACATGTATGATTAATGAGTACATAAGGGTCATTATCTATAAACAGGGGGGGTGGGTTTGAGGGGGGGGTGTATTTCAGACCCCTCTTGAGGGGAGGGGGCTAAAAAGATTTTGACCCCTTTTGAGGGGAGGGCTAAAAAGATTTACCCTCTTTTAAGCAAAAAGAAAATAACCACTCTCTAATTAACAATAATAATTAAATTATTCTCTATTCTGTATATTTGAATTGCATGAAGATTTTTGTCATTACTTTCTGAATTATGGGACAAAAACTTCATTACAAAGGTTTAACTTAACTAACAATGTGTATAAGTACCTCTAGTTACCCCATTCCCTCACCAATGGTGTGAACTTCGTTATAATTTAGTTACAACAGACTTTTTGAGCTTGTTCATTGTAACCAAGTTTTACTGTACTACTGTAAAACTGCATGCATTACCCATACCCATGTATAATCAGTACGGGCTTCCCTAGCCCACTTAAAAGGGTCTACTTCTCATCTTTCCTATTTCCTCAGGATGTGTGTGGTGCACATATGCGTGGGCACTGACACATTCCTCTGTGAAATTGTGTAATATCGTTCTCGCCATGAATATGACCTTAGCTGTTGAAATGGCGTTAAACATCTATTACTCACTCACTCACTATAATCAGTAACCTGGCATTGGGATAATGCCATAAGCCGCCCATAAGACCTGCAAAGGTTCGTATTCATTAATATAGATCAATGCACTGCAAGTGCATAAAACGCATCAGAAAAGACATGATACGATTTGATTCTTTTTGCCATTGTTTTATCACATTAGGAGAACGATTGCAGTAGGTCGCTCTGGCAGGAGCCCCTACTCATATTTTCTGTCAACACCTTTCAGCACCACATCTTTCCTCCCCAAGGAATGATCGTTACACTCTCTCCCTAGCAGTCCGCCATTCTTCTACAGTGTTCTGTACACTCGCCAAACCAGATGTTTGGATTGCATACACTACAAAGTACTAAGACCAAGGCTGCTGGTGGAGACAGTCCATTCCCTATACCCACCATGGTGATATTTGGATTTTTCATATACCACAAACTATGGCAAAGGATAGGGTCAGAGAGTGTCCTCCGCATCCACCTCTCACAATTTCTCGGTGTACAGGCAAGAGGAGACGAGAAGAGGGGGTATCGTGCAAAAATCTCTTTTCCAAAAGGGGTAAATATATTGGCTAATTTCTCATAACCTATGAGGCATTCTATGACAATAATGCCGGCAAAGCCTTACCACACCTATGCTGTTTACCTTCAGCCATGTTTCAGTGCTGGATGGTTAATATATCACTGAATATATAAGCCTAGAGTATAGACAGATTGTGATTGTATCCCTCGTTTCCAACCATGTACACCCAGGCCGAAAGCAGACCATAGGAGAGATGTGACTCCACCATGTTTAATATATCATTCATGTGTATGGTCCCTAAAAGTCTCAGAGTGATTTGAGGAAGGGCCTGAAATGGTGCATAATTTCCAGCTTATGAGAGGGATTTTAAAGTAGAAAAGAGTGACTATGTAATAGATGTTAATGTTATTTTGACAGCTAAGGTCATATTCATGGCAAGAACTACATTACACAATTTCACAGAGAAATGTGTCGCTCCCATGCATATGTGCACCAGACACATCCGAGGGGATAGGAAAGATGCTTTTAAGTGGGCTTGGGAAGCCCAAAAAGGGAGAGGAAGGAGGAGGGAGGGAAAGAGGAGAAGGAAGGATGGGAAGACAGGGAAAAGAGTAGAAGGAAAGGGGAAGAATGAAAAAGGGGAGGGAAAGAGGGAGAAGAGGGGAGGGGAAGGAGGGAAGGGAAATAAAATAAGGGGGATGGAGGAGAGAGAGGAGAGAGAGGGAAAATACATAGATATAGTACTGTTCACCCTTTATGATGTGGGAGAAAACCTTGGGCGAACCGCACCAAACACTGTTTTCACCCATTGGCCATAGGGAGAACACCTTGTGTTTCTACCTTCCTTCTAAAGACGGGTTTTCCTGTATGGGGTGCTTGTATACAGGACATCAATATCATTGTAGTGATTGTTTAAAAATGTTATTTAGAAAATGGTTCCTTCCCATATATGATATTATTCCAGGAATAAATGAGCATAAATTTCTACTCCGTACCCTGGATATTTCTCAGAAGGGAGGATGGCAGAGGAACTTTGATACTGTGTTGTGTCTTAATTGTGCCATATTATATAGTAAAGCTGTGAACATAGACATAATGTTACAACTATGATAATATCTAACACGTCCACATGGGTCCACCAAAAAAAGTGCATCCTGTGAAGGATTTACAGTTGGAAAATCCTTCTACAGTTGGAAAATCCTTCCAGTCAATAAAACAGATACCATAATTAGTAGAGATGATTTCAGGACTGAGGATGCGGATGGAGGTGGAGAACTCTGGAAAACCAAAAAGACCTTGTAAGGCACAATCTTCTAATTTGACTTTCTTTTTCTTTAATGATATTTCGTTAATTGAATTCAGATGGATTAAAGGATGAAAAATGTTTAACTTTTATATTGATGAATTACATTTCTGTGTGTCATATCAGCATTAGAACTAATGAAGAAACCCTATTCCACTGGAAAAGAAGAGGAAATGGCATAGGCCTATCTTATACCTTGATGTTTGCATACAACCACTCCTTCTACCTACCTGTCTGATAATACAACATGCAGCCCGAGAACCAGCGTTCCCTGTAGTAGTACTTCCAGGGTCTGTGCCCCGACCGAGGTTATCTTTGCCTGTATGTATCTGTAACAATTATGTGATGTATAGAATAGCAGTATATAATACATGCAGACATACATTGTAATTGCTGGTAACATCAACAGGTTAAATGCATGGGTTAATTGATGTCAAGATGGTTGACTCAATGGATTTTTTTTTTGTATAATTTAAAAAGACCTGTGCATAGCAGACCTTTACATGAAATGCTTTGCAGATAAGTCTGTCATAACATGAACATGGCCTCCCCCCAAAACAACAACAACAACAACAACAACAAAACGCAAACAAAAACAAAAAGACTTAATATCTAAAAAGAATTATCCCTTTTTTTTCTTAAATTCAAAATTCAAATCCCTATCTACTGTATCAACATGATAGGGTCTATTGCTCCAGCCCTAGTGAAACAGTAGAAAAACAGAGGCGCCTTTTGCCATATCACCATTATAAACCATATCTTACCACTATAGCCCTGTTAAGTACAGACATGCTGCCTTGTAATGAGATCTGGGAATCAGAGAAGCTTGTCCTCACGTTACCCTCCGGGTCACTTCCTATGTTACCCAGGTCACCGACGTGTCTGCAACCATAAGGGGTTAAAGTCAAATACAAACTGAGAATTAACCCATCACCTGTTCAACTTAAACCTGTAAGACAGAGAATTTCATGTGCAAAACTTCTTTTTTTCTGGATCTGTGTCTCGACCCTCGGAGCCCTCTAGATTAATTGCAACAACCATTATAAATTTCCAAGGACCCTGTAGACCCCATCAGGATGCATAGGAATTTAAATTGACGGTGACGGAGGTTTCCTAATGGAACTAATTGGAGAATAATACATTGATTTATCATGTGGCGAAGACACCAGATCCACCTCGGTACTTAAAATGCTCAGACGCTCCCCATCCTGGGCATTTTCCAGTCTGTCATTAAGCGTATGTCCAAACACCCTTGCACCACTTCTAATGATATCACAATGACTATGTTATTACAATTGCAATGTATAATTATCAAAGTCACAACCCCAAATAACTAGGTAAGAACAAGTCAGGCCTCACCTGATTTTACTGAAAGGCCCACCGTGGCGTTGTGTCCTGGGGTTGTAGTGGCCCCCTGCATCTTTACACTGGTCTCCAGTGTTACCATACTCGTGGATATGGAAACCATGACGTCTTTCGTCATGTCTTCTAAAACCGTGGAGGTTTAAGGACAAGGTCGACATACCTCCTTCATCAGCCTGAAAGGAGAAAGAGATTGACGATTAATTTATGGAGATTATGATGCCAGGTGAAGTCAAATTTATATTGAATAAGAATATAGCTTCCATAATGACTGTATGAGATGTAAATCTATACTGCTATGATGCGATTAGTTTCCTTTCAATACAAAATAAACAGCTAACGCATTTGTTGCTTACTACGTATTGGATGAATATGGGGTGACATTTATTCAGCACCATCGAGCAGCCCTAATTGTAAACCTAGTCCCTTTGCATCAGTAATACTTTGCTCATCTCCTCATTGGTCAGAATTAGATATACTCTGTGGTTGGGTGTATAGAAATGAATAACAGAAATTAATATTATGATAATTACACTATAGATACGCTATATACTGACAATGGTGATTGTTTCTGTTTCAACTCCTGAAAATCGAAATTCTAATATTCTTCTAAAAAATCTAGCGGGTATCATCTGTCTATTTAGAAGACCTCTCACCAGTTGTTTGATCCAGACCTCTCCCCATAGAGAAAACGCTGGAACTCCTGTGTTCGCAGCAACTTCACATTTAGCATACTGGAACTCTGACTCGCCTGGAACATTCAGATAAATTCTGTATGAAAGAAGGTGAGTAATAGGGAAAACAGCCGCGACATGTAGTAACGACAACAAGGGAGAGAGAGAGAGAGAGAGAGAGAGAGAGAGAGAGAGAGAGAGAGAGAGAGAGAGAGACGTAGTATGTATTCTGTCTTTAATAAAGATCATTTCATTATTTAAAATCAAATTCAGTCCATTTAAAAGTAGATTCAGTTCCAATGACATTCATTTTCTTCATTTTCACGATTGATTATGGGAGATCTTGAATTGGCAGAGAGAGGAAACTTAGGTGACTGATATTAAAACTGATGGATACAGTCACTTGACCATTAGATATGATAGCCTCGGGGAGGATAGTCCTATTTTATATCAAATGTTTAAATGGTGGTGGTTACGAGCTAATTAGAATGATATCATTATGGGTATTTTGTCAGTAAATACGATTTGATTCAAATGCAGAGTATATTCATATTTCAACAATCATAAAAAAAAAAAGAGGAATGAATAAAACCATAGTTTTGTAGATTTTAATACAATTGTAGAGAATAGTCCTGTGAGACATGGCGCGGCGACTTGTAATCTTGTGGCTAGTTTCAGTTGGTGAGACTGATAGATAGGTCATACTATCATATGGGCTTTTGGTAGTATATAGCACAAATTCCACCCGAACTACCCACTGCAGCTAAGTACTTATAGCATGTAGACTGTCCATTCTGCATGCACCTCACTCAGCTGTCAGAGGGACCTGTCTCATTCAATGTCCAATATCATAGTCAACAAGTGTGTCATTATGAGTGTACCCTGCTCTGCCTTCCCCCCCCCCCACACACACACACCCAACTGCCAATCACCATGTAATAGTCTGTACCTCGTCATGGGCCAGTGGTCAGCAAACTGGCCAGATCACCCCACCTCTCTGTAGAGGAGAAGCACAGTGTAAGGACACCTGCATACATACATGTTTTCAGTGTTCCACGAAATCTTTTATAAAGTGAAATATAATGAAATGGGTAATTAATGTAATGTTTTATCACTAACAGGATATAGATATTATGAGAAAGCATTATTTCAAGGTGAACTAAAAACTTTTACACATAGAAGAACATAGCAGTTCCACAAGGTGTCTTTACGCTTAGACCTCCTCTGATATTAAAAAATGCTGATATGGCAACACACACTTTAGCACTGATTTCTCCATAGAGATCTTTACTAGTGAATACCTTGTTCATATACAGAAAATATGATAAAATTGTACCATAACCCTCTGAGATAAAACCTGTACTACATATATATAGTAGTTTCAGAAGAAACAATTCTAAAACAAAGGCTACAGAGATGCATTTCTGAATCTTAAAATGCCTCAATGCTAATCTGCCATAGGGCTCCAAATGATGAAATGTCTAATCTGTGAATAAAATCAAAAGTATGAGATATATTCTGGAAATTACTTCACTCATAGTTAAAACACACACAGTGTTGTTACTATATTAGAACATTGTGTAGGAATAGTCCATAGCAGAGGAGCCACAGACAAAAAGAGATTGCAGGCTCCCCCTATGCTTAACACCGTGGCGACTCTGAACCATACACTAGTAAACAAGTCTTATGAGTAGTATCTAGAGTCGCCACGCTAAAAAGGGTAAAGAGGAAAACAGAGTTGACATACCCAACCCACCACATATATCTCAGCAACCAGGGCATGAATATTAACTGATATAAATACTCAAGTCAGGTTTCTATCTGGGTTAGGTGAATTTACATCATTCATTTTAGTCCATGTGACTCAATGGGTCTAGGTCTAGATCTATAATTGATAGGAAAATGTCATAAGTAATAAAGGAGTACTTCTTCCCGCCTGCCTAGACTTTGTAGCTGTAGGATGTAGATAAGTAGTCAGACATAAAAGATGCCTCGGGTGCCTCTGTGTTGGTTACTCAACACTATTGGTGTATAGACCTGTACATGTTTCTAACCAGTTACGAGATTTTTTTAGCAGACATTTTGGGCGGCCAAAGTTAAAAAAGAAAAATAGTTGGATTTTAAAGCCAAGAATTCCCAGCGACCAGAGGCAAAATAAAAGAAAACAACAAAAAAGTCCACCTAGAATACCCCAAAAATGCACTTTCCATGCATCTTTTGTTGATCAAATACACTATTTCGGGAAGTTAACATAGGGAAGATCGAGAATTGTTGGGTGTTTGGCTATCACCATGGACCCTTTTTCATTTTTTTTGGCCTGACATTCTAAAAAATCCCAGCGGCCAAAGGTAAAAAAAAACAACAATTTGCCAATAATCCCAGCGGCAAATCCGTAATCCAAGTTATTTTAATTAAATGGCCTTATTTTGACTAAACATTTATCTTTGTCTTTAGCTGGGGGTGCAATGTTAGCAGGTGTGACGCCCCACTTTATACAAAAAAGGATACAAAATGTCCACATCCTATGACGATGATGGACTATAGTTGGTATTGACAAAGATAGGTTTGTGGAGATAAAATAATCTGTGTTCATTCTACGAGGACGAATTCTAGAAAAAAAAATATCAAAAATGCTAGTGACTAAAGGGGGAGTAGTATGTACATTTATCAATGAATGAGCACTCAAATTAAAGACCTATAAAAAGCGCTGTCTTAGAGCATAACTTACGTATGTTCCTTATAACGCAGCATGCAAGGCGGCCTCCAGCGTTCCCTGTGGTCCTACTGCCTTCATTCCCACCAGTTCCCAAGTCATCAGCACCCGCATGAATCTATGTGAAAATTATGTACTTAGAAATCCATTTGAAATCCTACCCTTTTCGTTCATTATAGTTTCGTCTCCCCAGTTTGTTAATCCCCTCCCCCCACGCGACGATGTTTTAATTCAAAGGGCTAGGTAAGTGAACTCGCCCATCTCCTTCTTTTAGTCGCATGGATCTTGATGATAATATGCAATATATGTAAGAGACGTGAAGCTTTTTGTTGCCCCTCTCTGTGTTGTAAATGCATATACATAATATCTAACCTGCACAAATCTACATGTATGCATGACACTGTGCACAGCATAAACTTTAGGCATTTAGAAAAAGAGGGGAACGGGAAAAAACGTAGAAAAGGAATAGATGAACTTTTTCATTATATTCTAATATGGGGTTCCAGTTGGATTATGGGGATGTTTTGATTGATTATACACCTGCATGTGGAGACAAGAAGCTCCAGACAATTCATAATCACTGTCTCAGAAAGTGCCCGGGTGTGATAAGACTAATTCGCCGCCTCATAATTAGTGCAAGAAGGTTGTAATTGACATTTTAACCCAGATAGCCCTAAAGTGGCAATTTTGGTCATAGAGTGCTGAAAACTTTATTTTTCAAGTTTTGCAGGAGAGGCAAAAGAAATGCTCCACTTACTATAGCACCAAGTGGATTCAGCAATATTGCAATGGGGCCTGTAGGCACACAGTCATATCATATAGGTTTAGGGCTTCCATACTTGAATAGTAGATAAGGTTCTATGTTAAAACAGAAGGAAGCTCAATTTGGGATTTTCCACTATTCGGTGAATCCTAAACTACCAGCAGTTTCACAAAATCACTTGGGATCATATTAGTTTTATGTATTATAAGATAGCTGAAGCAATAAAAAAACATGGTTTATTGTGCTAGTTTCAGATTTATTGACTTCTGAAGATGGGGAATCCTTAACTATGGCCGCTTATGGGAGAAACCCCCATTTTTCATCATTTTCTCAAAATTAATATTGAAAAATTGACCAGCAACATCTTAACTAAACTTCTCATATGTCCAGTAGACATCATTTGTACTGTGACCAAGCAATAAAAATAGGTAGTCATGGGACAAACAAAAGAGCCATGAATAATTTAAGTAAAAAAGTGGAAATGAAAAGTGAGAAAATTTCTCATTACGGGAAAAAAACTGGCAGGAATTTGTTCACCAGACTTTGCAGGGATTAAGATACAATCATTATGAACATTTTATGAGCAAAGAATTGGAAGGTTACGGGCAGAATAAAGAAGGCACAGATTAGTTTTATGAACAAAATAATCTTTTTCCTCAATTAAAGAAATCTATGAAGTTGGCCAATAGTGAATCTTAATGTTTTGCCAGGAAAAATGCAAAAGTCTGATATTTAACAGCTTGATAGTAATTAGTTAGGGCATACACAAAATGGATATAAGCTTAAATCATGAGTTTAGGTAAAATAAGGGAGAACTTTTCACTTTTTGTCCACCAGGTGGTGATGGCATAGATGGTGGGAAATCCATTTAAGAGGGTCTATAATCTCCTTTTTCCTACCCCCTCAGTGTGTCTGGTGCCAGTCTGGTGCACACAATCATGCAAGGACACCAACACAAGTCATTTTTCTGTGAAATTAAATAATGTAGTTTTCCTGCCATGAATATAACCTTAGCTGTCGAAATGGCAATGGACCCCATCTACTCTCTCTCTCTCTCTCTCTCTCTCTCTCTCTCTCTCTCTTTCTCTCTCTCACTCACTCACTCACTATACCCATGGCAGTCTGCCATGCTGTCTCTCTGACTCCATATCTCACATTTTTAATGTCTCTCCTTCTCCAACCCTCTCTTTTTTTTTTCAACATAAAACTAACAAAAATTACGTTCTTACCACGAATGCCCTATTGATAACAGAGTTTTGGCCATACAATGTGACAAGTCGGTCAACCTTTATGATTGAAACGTTGCCCATATCGTCCTCTTCCACGTTCCCAAGGTCACCCACATGTCTGTATAAAAGACAAAATGATAGATGATACAGGCAAGCAGAAAAGAGAGCCCTAGAGTGTGCCCATAGGTTATCCACTCTACGTGCAAACTCACATGTATATAGCCTTCTAGTATTTTCAAGGCATAATTACTTTGGATATTTTGTTTAAAATATCCAACTATAGCCATTCCTATTCTTCTGGTATATTGTAACAAAGTACTACCACATCTTGAATGTGTTTACCTTTGTTAAAAAAAAAAAAAAAAAAAAAAAACAGTACACACTCTCATTAAAGATGTTTGCTCCCGATAGGGGTTAGAGTATATGGCATAAATAGTGAACAAAGCCTAATCCATCTTGATACCATTGTTATCATGATGGATGTAAGGAGTTAGTCTTTCTGTTTTGCCTATGATTTACTGTTGCCATCTCTGTAGGATGAGACGCTATTGCATGGTCCACTTAGCCTATTTTCCATTAACAGAAAACCCCATTGAATTACATCATGCCAACTTATTAATCATTATTCTATCAAAATCTCCTTTTATGTTGAGATGATTTACATGTGCGTAATATAAATCCATATATGTAGCTGTGGGCTAAGGTCATTGGGGGAGGATGTGTGTGCTGGAGAGAAAGGTGCGCCGGGAGTGGAGCATGGGTATGGGTAGTAGTGGTCAGTAGAAGTTGCCATGGGGATCAGGGTGTGTGTTTTAGAGTACAGTCATGTCTCTGTAAACCGGCCACCTCTGATAAAATTAGGCTGGTTCCTGAATCAGCTGGTTCTCTGAATCATAATTACAATGGATGTAGTCAAATCTGTTAGGTGAGATAACTGACTGATGAGTGAATCAACCGACTTATTGGAGACTGATATAACGAGACTTGACTGTACATGCTAAAGCCTGCTGTGAGGGGGAGGGGGTATGATGCATGCTGGTAGGGAATGGAGTATGGGGAAGGATAGTGTACTAGGTTGGATTGGGCTTGTGGGGTGTATAGTGAATCATATACGTAGATATTTTCACTGGTGTAAAAAATGCACTTTCACATGTATTTAAATTTCGGCCCCTAGAGAGTGTCCTGATCTAGACTCCGGCTCCAGTCTAGGCCGCTGTTTCCTCCCAGAAGACCCCTCCCTCGTCATCCACCCCTGGCCTATGGGTCTACAGCGGTTATGGCATGTTGTTTTAATGCTAGCATGGGGGTTTTAATTTTTATAATCCAGCTAAAGGTTAGACAGGATTTTATGTCCCAATCAACAGTGTGAGACACTATCCCTTCCTATGCCCCCACCCCTACCCCGACCCTGTACTACCCCACCCCTACCTAACACCCTGGGCCCTGGAAAAGTGGCCCTGACATATAATTGTTCGCTGAAGATATCTAATTTCCGTGAAATCCGCGAAAATATGTACAGCGCGAATATAACTACGACAACAGTATAGACATGGCTTGGGGTTACATGTGGTAACCCCTGATTGGATGATGTACTGTGTGGATTACTACATATGCTTGCGACAAGAGAGAAATAAATCAAACTGCACTGGAGTTGGTCTTAGAGTTATCTCTTCCTAGTTTACATATAGACTGGTTTTCCAGATAGAATGCAGAATATACAAGCTGAAAAGGGCACCTTTCAACATCCTGGGGACCTCCATGATTCCTGCTGAATGGGTTATAGTGACCTTCTGCATCTGGAGAGGAATGAAGAGGTAGATAGGATTGTGTTTTTTTTCTATATCCCATTATAATGACCAACCAGGATTAGTCGAGGTGTGTAAAATTGCCTGTCGGGTCCCCAGTTATATGGTCTAGGTATACATGTAGACAAAACAGTAAGTGTGGGTAGCGAAGAAAATAGAGTGAAATGGCATATCCTTTTCTTAGCAGAATGAAGAGTCTAGCTCGACTCTTCAGTTTAAATCCACTGATCCTCAGATAGACAGGCAATCTAAAAAGCTCATGAATTTTAAAAAGAAGCATTTCATGAATCCGTTAGGTAATGCGGCTAAAAAACGGCTGCTTTTTGCAAAGATGCTGCTTCGATTTTATACCCGAAGTCAACATAATCACCTCATGCCCAATGGTTGATGTGATCTACCAATGAACTGCTGATGAGCAGACTTGCCAGGGCTGCATTTATAAACTATATCAGGTTTTAAAGGGCTAAACCTAAAGTTATATATTAAGGGAGTGGTCATTATTTATCAACAGGGGGGGTGGTGGGTTTTCGAGCGGACGTGCGGAAATTTTTTACGCCCCCCCCCCTCGACGGCAGTCAAAATTTTTTGCGCCCCCCCCCGCACCGGAGGCGCGGAGAGTTTTCGCGCCCCTCTTTGATCTATAGTAGCGCGCGGGCTTTTTTGCTAAAAAGAGGGTGAATTTTTTTAGCCCCCCCTCAAGAGGGGTCAAAATTTTTTTAGCCCCCCCCCTCGGGAGGGGTCTGAAAATTTTACGCCCCCCCCTCAAACCCACCCTCCCCCCCCCTGTTGATAAATAATGACCACTCCCTAAATACTTCCCTACCTCTGCATTGATTCCCTGTACTGCCCATTTTATGAATGTGAAATCCATGCAGGGTTTCACCATCGCTGGTATCAAAGCCTCTCAGGTTGACACCGATTTCCACTGGTCCTCTTTCTCCCTGAAATCATAGGCAAAGTAATAATAATCATATTATTTAAAACTCCGGAACCTAAAAATATACCATTGTTTCTTCTCTCCAATTGGACGGCATTCAGGTTTTGCAACAGAAAATGATTTATAATTCAAAAATTTACGTCATAACCCAATCATGACAATGGCAAAATTAGGCCACTCCAAAAAAGAAACTTGTTTTACCGCATTATTTTTTTAGACTTTTCTGAGGAAAATATACTATGAAATAAGGAAAAGTTTGGTATCAAATGAAAACCTACACTGTAAGAAGTTTATGTTTTATAACAGAGATGTCTCTTGTTAGCTCACAGGGGAAAGTGCTGTACTCTCAAATACTGTGACTCTTGCTGTAATACCAAGGCTTTGTAGGTGTAGATATATGTGTACAGTGAGTGACCCTGTATAATTACTCTGTATACAGTATGCTCTAGACCAGCCAGTCACCCTAGTGGCCCTTCAAAGGGTTCACCAAAATAGACTTACAGTAATAGCCTTAGCACCATCCCCCACTAGAGGCCAGTAGTATACCATATGTTTAGTATAAATAGCCGGGATAAATATATATATTGCACAATTGCACATTCCAATCAAATATTGTCACCAGTCCTAACACTTTGGAAATGTCACTGATAACTTTTAGATTATACTGCAGTTTTCCATACACATGGTGTCCATGATGAGCCCGCACTGCCTAAATATCCGGCCCAAAGCTGCTTCGGCAAAAAAATAAATAAATAAATATAATAAAATCCTCCCTCGTCACTTTTTTCATGGCTTGGTGATGAGAAACAAGGTTTTTTTTTGAGTGGCCTTATATTATATTGGAAAGGAGAGGTCTTCTATCTTTAAGCAAGCCAGAAGGATACATTCAAAATGTTTCTCATCATAATCTGCTCTATCTTGAAGTGATTCTCATCACAATCGACACAAACTTTATAAGCCTAAAAAATGCACTAGGAAGGGTATCCTAGGTAGCTAGCTGCAAGAGATTATATTCTGACTTAGTCAGAAAATCTTACGCCCGACGGGCTTCCCTAGCCCACTTAAAAGGGTCTATATATCTCCTCTTTTCTATCCCCTTGGATGTGTGTAGTGCACATTTGCGTGAGCACTGACACATTCCTCTGTGAAATTGTGTAATGTAGTTCTTGCCATGAATATGACTTTAGATGTCGAAATGGCGTTAAACATCTATTACTCACTCACTCTTACGCCCGAATACATTTATTTTGAGTCTTCAGATGAAAAAAAAGAAAGAAAAGAAAACAGCACATACTATGGTTTCGGGGGATTGGGGATATGAAAAGGAAGTTATATGAAGTATTATTGTTGATGGAGTGATTGATTTGACTCACACACTGTCTAAGCCTGACTATCCCACGCACCGGTTGACCTGTTGGTGATGCAGGTTCCATGATACACTTGGCCTCCCGACAATCTCTGCCTGTAGGTATAAAATGATTAATACATTTCCATTCAACATTTTATGTAAGATAAGATAACATGGGTACTGTTCTCTACAAGATCATCATACCTTTTTATAGTCTAATGAATTTGAACGTTCTGGGGAAAAAATCCAGAGTACTGAATATCAAAATGAATGCTGCCAGCAGATGACTGCAGATTATTTCATGTTGAATGCAGATATGATTTAGTTTAATCACAGGTCCGTGGTTTAATCAATGAGTTCTGTATAATACACCCCTGTGTGAAAACCCTTCCATCTATCTCACGGCCAGAATCAGTGTCCCAAATGGCTAAGATTATGATAAAATCATATATTCATGAAAATAAACTGGTATTTAGAATATATCTGACAAGTGGTGATTGTAAACTAGTGTAGAATAGTCGAGCAGTACAACGGTACCCCATCGCTGGATGAAACATGGGCCCATCGCTGGATGAAATAGGAATTAAATACATTTGGATGTTATAAAGATAAATTGCGTCTAAAGCAAACTGAATCAGACTGTGGTAAGACGCGGTCCACACATCTAGAGTGACATAATTATGAAAACTAAATCTCAAAGGAGTCGTATGTCTCATGTTCATCAGTAACACATAAACAACTGTATAGTCCACGGGGACATAATAGGTACCCACAACTTCATAACTGTCTAATGCCTAATAAGCCATGGCTCATATTGTGCAAGGGAGTACAAGAGAAGATCAGTCAGAAATGGTTTATTGTAAATTAGTCTTGAATATATCGATGTACATAAATGTAAGCTGTGACCCATAAAGGGTTAATATGGTGCATAGAGGGTTAACATAGAAGTGAAAGACGACTGAGGAGAACCACACCTGCAACATAAAGAGAGATGGGTCAAAGTTCAAATGATCACATAAACAGGATACAGCATACACCCTCCCACCTATACCAACCAACCAGAGAGCTTGTCCAAAAGATAGTACAGACAGAAAATAAGAAGGCCCCTTACAACTAGCATAATAATAAGATAACAATATTACCCTACATGAAACTGCCAGCATAAGCGGCCCTAGGTAGTAAACTAGGCCAAGGTATGATTAAAATTATCAGAGGCATAAGGGGTCCCTACCTGAAGAATAATTAACTAGTAAAAGGACAGAGGAATATACATAAAGAACGATAAGGGGAAAAGTGATATCAATCGGAGTAAAATAACACATGAAGCTAGAGGATCGGCAACTGGGCAATATACTAGTGGAGTAAATCCAATAGGAGAGTGCACCAGCTGGTACCATTAATAGCACTATGTAGGATTACGAGTGTTAGATAAGCTGTTAACATAGTCCTGACCTCGAATATCACTGTCAGATGTCTCATACACACACACACATGCACACCTGCAAACAACATGCACTTGAAGCATATGTAAATGTCTGGACATGTAAAAGATTAAAATGGACTCTAAGGGATCACAGCAGGAGTTGATGTGATTAAGGATTGTATCTTCACCTGGAAATGGAATGTTCAATAAAAGGTAACCTGTAATTCGGACTTGTATTGTGAATCGTGTGCATTAGCATTCTACCAGAGCTGATAAAAGTAGTACATCGTAATGGAGCAGATAAAGAAACCCAAAGTTTTATAGCGCAATATTATTTCTATAGTCATCCAATAGTAGGTATTATGTATACATGTGTATATGAAATTATATTTAAGGCTTATGTTTGGATAAAGATAGGACACAATAGTCCCATAGAATATGGTCTTAGTACAGAAACATGTAATATAGACTAAAATTTGATTTCAATTCTATATACTTCCAATTTAATCATGCCACAGCTAAGGAAATAATCCGATAACTGGCATGTGTTCAGAATGAAAACTCAACAAAAGAAGTTAACATCAAGTATGATTATTCCAGAGAGAAGGCTAAGTATAATCAGTAATTGGTAAATTGTGGGTAATGAGACCATCTAAAGTGACCATCCGACTTCCAGAATGAAGCGTAGTAATACTACATCATCCACTGCTGCTCCACCTAAAAAGAAAGCAGGCGGTAAGGCTAAAAAGACTACTTCTACAGACAATTTAGGCGACCATGTTACAAGCCTCGAGGACGATGTCTTTGCCATCCGGTCTCAAAACAAGGAAATCCTCACTGCTATAAACGGCCTTAAACCTGCTGCTACACAGCCTATAACTACACAAGTACAGCCACAGGTCAGTCAGATCCCGGTAGTGGACATCACTCCAACAGAGTCAGTACCTGTAGTACAGACTCTGTCTAGGAATACTCTTGCTGTCGTGGCTGCTGCGGCCATCCCGGCTGCAGTGACGTCACAGCCTGCTGCGGGACCGGTCATCGACGAGTTTGCTGCAGCCATACAGGCCACTACCTTCGTGGGTGAGAAATCCTATCCTCTTCCCGCTCAGCTACCAAGACAAAGTTCCTGCTTCTGTCACTGAGAAGGTAGCAAATATCCTCACCTCTACATGACATCAGCTGTCATCCATAAAGGGTAAGCCTACTCATGCCCACGACATTTTCCGTGGCCCTACACATATTAAAACAGGTCTAAATGTCCTAGACCCTTTAGAATATTTGTTTGGTCTGTCACAGCTTATGAAAGACCTCCGTACCCTGCCCACAGCTCAGCTCTTAGATACCCTACTCGCATAGACGAATTCATCAAAAATGAGCTAGAACTAGGTGGACTTCTTAGGCCTTTCACATTGGCTCCATTTACACCCTGGTGCAATGTAGCACCTCTACTCACCCAACTAAAGAAAGAGACCTCCTCTAGAAGAGTAGTACTGGATCTATCTTTCCCCGATGGTAAGGGCATGAACAGTGGTGTCACTAAAAACTGTATCGACGGACAGCATCGAACTTACACCTTGCCTTCCATCGCCAACCTTGTCACTAAAGTCTGTTCCCTTGGACAAGGCTCCTATATGTACAAGGCAGATATGGCTCATACTTATAGAAGCAACTTCAGTTGTTGGTAGGCAATTTATCTCACATTTCAAAATGCATTCCTAACTCAAGGAAGTTCATGTGTAGGGTACTGGAGACACTAAGGAACGCTCCAGATACCGGTATGGTCTTCCTCAACAACCCGTGCAAATCTGACATATCATGGTTTGTTAAGTATGCCACCCTAGCTAATGACATACACCTCCTACTACCACCCACTGAAACCTACTCGTTAGAATGTGACTCTACACTAGTGGGCGGGGGTGGCAACTCAGACCAACACTACTACACACTACAATATGATGAAGCGCACACAGAAGCCTACAAGCCCATACATAGACTCGAAGCTGTAAATCTGCTATTAGCTTATCGTATACTGGTACCCAAAGATAAGCATGGCTTCAGGATCATAATATATACGGACAACCTAGGATCCCAACAGGCCCTAGTATCAGGCAGAACTCAAGACAAAGCGTTATCTGCCTGTGCAGGACAGCTGTGGCTTGAGGCTACTACAAATGAACACACACCAGATATTAGACACAAGAAAGGTGAACTCATACCTCTGGCAGATGCACTGTCCCATGCCCCAGCTAAAAAGTACCTATGCTCTAGCTGAAATCGTGACAAGGAATCTCACTAAACTCAAACCCGCCCTACCTCACCCTATGTTTGATATAATTTGATTCTATACATTTCAGGCCTTGCTCTAGGAGACCAGGCTATAACTTATTCCCAGTCTGCACACTATTGGATACTATACCAAACACATTACACTACAAAGCACCCCTTACAATGGGCTTCTTTGCCTTCCTTAGAGTTTCTAATCTCCTCAGCCCCACTGCCTCACTATGGTCTGGCCCACATACCTTTCTCAGGAGAGAGATAATACTGACTGAAACCGGTATTAATATAGTGATTTGCACATCAAAATCTATTGGACCAAGAGATGCCCTGGTAGTCATATCCCTACCTTCCATCCTGTCATCTCCAGCCTGCCCTACTAAAGCCTGGGTAGAATATGCAAACTATGTACCATCATCTCAGTTTGCTCTGGCTTTCACTCATCCCTCAGGACTACCTCTTACCCCTCTCCAACTCACCAACATTACCAGAGCCTCACTCTTAGACATTGAGTGCCTGTATGCCATGGATTTCTTGGGCCACGCTCTCAGAAGAGGTGGTCTTCAATTCGCTCTAGTTAGTGGATGTGACAAACAGGCTGCCTCACACCACGGCACCTGGTCATCCACTTCTGGTATGAGACCTTACATACTGAGCCAACATACCCTATCAGTCTCACAGTGGTTCAGAGACTTATTTCCACCTTGATATGTTGACTTACCATATATATTATACTCAAACTTTATACTATGGACTCTGAACATTTTTCCATTGTTGGTAACATACAGTACAAGGTAGTGCCTTACCTCATTTACATATGTGGATCAACACGGTAAAAGGTACGCCCGCGAGGGAGTGCGCGGGCGTACCTTTTACCGTGTTGATCCACATATTCAACTCTTAGATACAAACTGGTATCTCATTAGTTTAGTTACATGTTTATCATATATTGTGTAACGTACAGCCAGTGCTCATGGTCACTGACCTGTGGTGTAAATAAGGAGTGTTGGGAAGTTCACATGCCACCTCTCTAACAGAAATAGCTCAGAAATGGGCAAAACGCTTCACACATGACCTGTTAGTATAAGATGCTTGTCAACCTTAAAACAGGGATGTGGGTCATTCTCATGAACTGTTGGTAAATGGCCTGAGGGTGACCTGAAAAGGGCTAATTTTATAGATCTATGAGCAGATAAAAATCCTTTTGTCTTGAAACACTATGGGTTTTGGCCCACTCATATACCAAATTAAGTCCGTTGACTAACACATTTACTATTTTAGGCACTACGAGGGTTTATTTTCTATAATCCAGGTATGTTATACCTTTGGAGTTAGTTACTCTAAGTATACACATAATTTCCCTTCATATTACCATGTACTGAGTTGCTCTCTTTATATATTCTTTATACAGGTGGATTTGAGCTTTCTTTGTTTGGTTAAGAGAATAAAGTAATCATTTTATTGTAATGTCTTCCAAATAGGTACACAAAGTGGAATTCCACTAAAAGATTTCATTTCTAACATGAATGTATAGTGAGACTATCCTATTTTCAATGGTGGGTGGGTCTTAAGCCTTTTGTACTCTAAATACCTGTGAAGTAGCTATAAAGATGGGGTTCCTAAATGCATTAGTCAACGCTTCATAGACTATACAAGAGCAGAATTTACCTTATTTTCAGAAGTATGTGAGCTATTCTTTTGCTTTTCATTCAATTTTTTTTTCAATTCAGTATCTTGGTAATTATTCGAAAGTGCTGACTTCAGATTGTATGAGGGACTTAGTTTTCAGTTAGGAGTGCCATTGATATGCAATCTATTTCAATGATGATTATCACTATCACAGTGGTGATATTTCAAATATAGCGATATTCAGAAAAAAATGAAATCATAGGACAAAAATGAAAGGACTGGTAGATTATAATTCCATTCCCACTCCTCAGCTCCTATATGAGTACTAGTGACAACTGATCCTCATCCTAGGGCAGTGGTGAAAAGTGATCTCCCACTTTTCAGACCTGAGGTTTTTTCAGCCACCAGGCAGTTGACTCATGAATATTCCATATTATCAATGGATATGGATTCCAAAATTGTATTTGGCCATAACTCTGGTTCTATTTGGAATAATTTCAAAATTCTTTCATGATTTAAAAGAGCTTGTGATTGGGATAGAGGCCCATATCATATTTTACCAATGTAATGTTTTTGTCAATGCGATAATCATGAGTCCAGAAATGCTAATACATCAATTCTATTGGTATCATCCTATTTTCAGTACCGGTATATACTCGCTGAAAGGAAAGTAGGAAACAAGTATCTTGATTGCACTATTAATATGAATATCAAACTCTCATAAGTAGTATAATTTAGCAGTTGGTTAACATCACCCACTGTACCATGACAATTTTACTTGAAAAACTGTGTACAGCAGACTTATCTTTTCATGCATTAAATGATCACCACAACATTACAGCTGTAAGCTAACCTCATGTATACATGGACTATGACTTTGAAGGGAATACATTGACCTACATAAACACAATTTAGATGTATTTTTTCTCTACCTAAGGTAATACTTGAAAAGCCTGACCTATAGCCCAATTATGAACATGTGGTAAACAATTGACTTCAATGATAAATAGACATCCAAATTTCCAAAAGGAAATTGTATGTAGTTGAGGGTTTAAGGTAGTTAGATATATACAAAGCACTGGAACTATGTAGCTGTAAATAACTTTGATGCGTTGTCAACGCTTCAGAGAGATTAAAGTGTCAGTCAACATTACACACCATGCTGCATCGATTTATGCCACCCATTATAATTATATCTTGTTTAAGTATTTTGTTCTATTCATTGAAAAAGATGGTTTATGTGCAAAATAATGATGTAAATGCACACAGCATGGGTGCTGTGTAGATATTTCTTCTTTTTTATGCGTTAGTCAATGCCTTAAGAATTTTGCTGTTAGTCAACATTACATGCAATGTAGTAGTAGTAGTAAGGAATTTTATTGATCAAAAAGATACACACATACTAGTGCTTTTTTCATGATGATCAATGTGAAATGAATTGTCTTTCTAATAACAATATATGAAAAATTACCATGATTATTATTCAATGGACATTCTTAGTGAAAAATACACTTATTCACACCATAAAATAAACAAAAAAATATAACAGTACATTTCTGGATCCAATCATATACAACAGTTCATGCCAATTGGTAAGACTTATGGCCAAATAACTCAGCTTTTGGTGCTTCTGCCTTTTACCGGTTGAGCGGATGAAATCACCACACCCATTTAAATACTTTCAAATAATAATATAACATATGGTCTAGTGGTTGGTTGATGAATCACCAGCCTTCCACCTAGACCAGTTAATACAGATAAATTACATGAGAAACCCAGGACTAATTCCATAGGGTCCAATATTTCCACGCTTCACATGTCAATACATTTTTTCATTTAATACCATCTCTGAATTTACTTATGTCACGAGCCTTCTGTTGCTGGGCTGTCAGGGTCTGCCAGAGAAGGTTGCCCCTATACAGTGGACTGCTCCTGAACAGTGCATAATGTACCTTGGATCTATTACTTTATGTATTTATAGCAAATCTCTCTCGTTTCAATATGTTGCTTACATTATTACAAAGAATATTTATGTGTAAAATGAAAACTTAAATATGCTTAACATGGGGGATGTAGAGATATAATTGTATGTTTCTGGGTTAGTCAACGCTTCAGGAATATTACACAAATATACCATGAAAATGTTTGATTGGCTACAGAGGAAAGTGTTTTCCATATTTTCCCAATTCCTTTTTGATACATATGTGTATAGGTAGAAAGTGTTACATAGTAACCTCTAGACGACATTTATTGTAATTTTGGCAAAAGCTATAGAGGTTCTTTTTTCATCCATTTATGCGTTAGTCAACGCCTAAAAAAACTACACAATCTCATTTTAATGCCCACTACCTGTATTTTAGGAGCTAATGAGAGGTTTCAAGCACTCCACCATTACATTCATTGTTAATTTATGTGAAAATTATCAAATTGGCTGCATTTTCTTTCCTGATTACATTTTTTGTGCCATACAGCATTCTCTTTCTAAGAAAAAATACCTGATTTCCACCGGTTTTTCGTTTCTCAAGCAGTTAATATTGTCAATAGAGAGGCAAAACTATATACCCAAATGTAGCCAAACATGTTGTGGACCTGATAGAATCAGTGAAAATCAATTCAAAGCAATCCTCTCAGATTTATAACATAACAAGGCTAAAATGCTGATCTGCTAACAGTTCATGAGAATGACCCAAAACCTGAGTCAATCTCTATAAACTATATTGATTACCAAATACTTAGTGGTAATAAATATCACAATAATGAAGCCTTGTCCATATAGATACTTAATATAATGCTGATTTCTATGATAGATCTTGAGCTAGATCTATGGGAAATCTGTGACTTCTGTTTTAAGCTTTTTGATGAAATCTTTCAGAAACAAGCGTAAAATTTATCAGCTTTGATTGGCGAAATGGTTTCCAGGCAACCAGAAAGAGGAGCATACTAAGGCCAATTTTAAAATGGATAATATTCTTTTCACTAGCCAAGTATGGATGGTTTGTGCCCAAAATAGAACGTTTTTAAAAACATCACTATAAGTTCCGCATAAAAAAGTGTCTTCTTGTGAACATTATCATGTCTGTTTTGCCCCTGCAGTGGCCCATGCTGGCCAAAGGCCAAAACAGTCAAAAAACCCTGAAGAGATGTGTTTTACATTATTGAGTCATAGACTCAATAACAAAAAAAAGAAAAAAAAAATCATGACAAGATATGGACATCCCCGTAATACCTTGCGTACACTAGCCCGAAAAAAGAGATTTTAGGCCACATATACCAAGTGATAATCCCGTCTCCATGCAACATTCTTGTTTAATTATATAGATCTATGTGCGCATGCTGTGTCTCATATACACTGTCAGGACACTGACTATGTTAACTGCAGTTAGTCGATCAATGATGGCGGATGATAAGTATATCATGTTTAAATGTATTCTAGTTTGGGATCTTAATACTTTATGGGCAGACATGAGAAGCGGCACAATAATAGTTAAGGTATGTGTGCTTATGTAGAAAGTGACTGGGCTTTCTAAGTCAATGGAATTAGAGGGAAATCAGCCTGAAGAATAATTGGTGACTATACTAACTCTAAGTGAATGACTATGCTAACTGCTATCTGTGTTAGAGACCTTGACTACACTAACTGAGTAAAAAAGTGACTATGCTAACTCTGTATTCTTTCTGGTGGTTTGTTCATAGTTATAAAGATTCTATGTTGAAACATTTTTTTTCTAGTGACTGATGATTCATTTCAAAGGATAGTGCAACATTCCATCCGCCACTATATCAATCAAAGCTTCTCCATAAGAAGTTCTACAGGAAGGCTGCTGGAGGTTAATTCAAAACTTCCTACCATCAGGCCCCCAGTGATGTCAGGAAAATCCATCCCTATTGATTTATCTGATGGTAGTGTGTGACTTGCAGGCATTGAAACAGACAGTGCTATTGATTTAGGTGGTGGTATGCTGAGCCCTGCATAGACCTGTCACAAAATACTGTGCATAGTGCCAGGCCTTTTGCAAGAGCCACAAAATGAATCAATAGCTGTGGAACACTCCTCTTCACAAAAGGGCATAAACAATCATTCACCTTTATTCTATGAGCCATTTATAGTTTGTACCAGCCCCCCCCCCCCTCAGGAAGGTAGAATGAATCACTTGATGTAACATGAGAGTGGCATTTGAGTAGAGGAGTACTAATACAGACAGCTAGTCGTGTGGTCAGCCACTATCACTTTCTTTTCCTACCACCAGCACTGGTGGTAGCTGTGGAAAATCAACAGGATTGCTTTTCCTTTTCAGCTACTACCACCCTTGATTAACCTCCTGGTGTATGGCAGGGATAAAGGAAACCCAAAAGAAAATTGAAAAGGGCCACACATGTGACTTGGAATTAGTATTTAGAAAGACACATTTTGCCTAAATCCACACTGTTCTGCCTGGCACCTGGCCTCAGGTCTGAAGCTCTGTGGGTGATCATGAGAGCACTGAATCTCATGATTGGCAAGTATTGTAGCTGCACGAATTACCAACCCCCAACACTGTAAAAAGTACTTGCTGACTGTAAACCAACTTCCGTAAACTTAAAGTTGCATTAGTAAATACAAATATGTTTCTATGCAGCCACAGGTAGGTGCACTTTGGATAAAAAAAAATCTTTTAATAAGTGATTGTTTAAAATAAGGATTCTGTCTTTGACCGGATATAATAATCAGTATATTATCTGCATACTACTACAATGGTAATGCCATCACTGTATGGGGATTTGACATGGTATTTCGCTAAAAACAAATACCAGCAATAAATTGCCCCTATACCTATCAAGATGTCTAGGTACAGCAAATCTTCGAATTCTTCACATCATTTTATCATATTATGTTTTCCTTTGACAACAGAGCATAACTTCCCTCAGGTAGTAGTAGGCCTAGTCTATCAATGGTGTTGCTCATGACCACCTACCTTTCAAGGTAGGTGATTATACAAGAGACACAAGCAATAGAAGAGATCAATGAAACAGATGGCTAACTGGTATAAAACAAAATGCATGATAAAATCCCTAATGACTCGATATTTAGTAGTTACCCTAGTCATGTTAGTTAGTTTAGTCCCAACCACATGACCTCTGTTATGGAATACTTTTCAACCAATTGTACTTTTAGGTGTCTTGCCATAATCATAATACTTTATAGATCCTAAACTATACAAGGTACATTAGCATCATAAATGCACATCAGGAAGCCACTCTAAATGCTTTTTTAAAACTAATATCCAAATTCTGCTCTTAGGAAAAAGCAGAGGTAGTATAGTCCTGGCTTTGGAGTTAGTATAGTACTTACCATTATGAACACACTAAGTTAAATAGTCATCTGGATATTTTACTCATTGATTACTGTTTCTCTAGACCACTACAGTCCCTGGTAATGTGCCCATAATTTAATGTATGCCTATACCTTCCATCCCACAGCTTTTCAGCCCTCAACCCCAAGTAAATTCAGAGATCTCACACTCCTTGTTTTGTTTACAAACTTGGCAGTGATCTGCATAAATCCATGTGTCCTGACAGTGATACTAGGATTAGCGGGTATTCAAGATATCCCAATGGCCGACTATAGGTATCTCAAACATTGCAATATCAATTAAATTGTTACCTTGGCAGGAAGGTGGCAGACACAGGAGGAGGACGCAGCAGAAGAGGATAGCTCCTGGAGGCAGCATGGCTCCTGGAAGTATCTGTATACTGGAGGCTGACACAGAATGGGTGCTGGAGGTCCTCACCAGGTGAGACTTGAATGAGAAGTGATTAGGGAGGGGCCGGTCAGGTGAATGGTGAGGGGCTTGTGTGCGCGGTTGGTAGCATAGTCAGGTAGAAGTCATAGGGTGGCATTTAAGCCAGGGGTAGCTATGATATATAGCAGGACCTTGCTTGCAGGTTGTCATTTCTTACAGCAACCATCGTGAAGGTAGGAGCAAGGCTCCTTCCCAGCAAATCCTAGTGAACATGAGTCATGCTGGGTGAGGAATGTGTGAGTACATTGAGTGATAACGAATAATGTCATTTTGTGTGATACAATGTCAACTCTCACTCAGCTTGACAAACCTTCACTTACTTCAGTAAGACCTGAGAGAGCATGTGTCAACATGTGTCAATACTTGTCAACTCTCACACCGCTTCACATGTCTTCACTCATTCCCTAAAGATGTGAGGGGAACTGGGTGAGCAAGTGTCAACATGTGTCAATACTTGTCAACTCTCACACAGCTTCACATGTCTTCACTCATTTCCATAAAGATGTGAGGGGAACTGGGTGAGCAAATGTCAACATGTGTCAATACTTGTCAACTCTCACCCAACCTCACATGTCTTCACTCATTTCCATAAGGGTGTGATGGGAACTGGGTGAGCATTCGTCAATACTTGTCAACTCTCAGGCAGCTTCACATGTCTTCACTTACTTCAATAAAGATGTGAGGGGACCAGGGTAAGCACATGTCAACATGTGTCAATACTTGTCAACTCTCACCTACCATGACATTTCTTCACCAAGCCTTCAACAATAAGAGACTATGGAAACTGTATGGATTCTCATGGCTTGTACTTTGCAGAGTGGGCCTATTGAGTAAATGTCAATATGAGAATTTATGTTTCACAGAGCAAGTTCCTTTCTTACATGGCATGAAATACATATGAATCAGGAACATAATGATAGCCAAGTATATGTGATTTAGTGCATACATTAGACATAATAGCTCATTTGTTTTTTCTATGGGACATAGCACTGAATTGGAATTGCATATGTTTTACATGATATCTAACTATCTGTTTGTCCTTGTTTGATGGGATATGAAGGTTTAATGCCTACTGATCAGCTAGGTCACCACTGACTAGAGCAAATATACAGGAACTCTTCATAGGCTGGTTAAAAAACTCTGTATTGAGTGATAATAGGGGTAGATACTTTGTCCAACATTAGCATGACAGACTGTGTGAGGAGATGTGAGCATGCATCAAGATTCGCCAACTCTCACCCACCATGACAGAACTTCACGCACAATGACACATTATGTACTATTCTGTGTTTTGATTGGTCCATTTCAAATTTCCCTCCCATTCCTTTGTTCTCCTCCTGCTTTCAAAACAGTCAGGCAGAGGCAGCCATGGAGAACAGATCTTGTGGTAGGTGGTCACACAGTTCTAGATTTATTTGACTTGAAATCCTATGTGATAAGCATTTATACAGTAACACATTGATATTATCTACAATCCCTGAACATCTATCTTGTTGCTGCATTCAGCTATATGTCTCAACACCCCAAATTAATGTAGAACTTTCTATGTGAGCAAGGCTCAGGGAAATTCTGGGGGATTCAGGCTGCCATATGGGAGTGGTCATTATTTATCAACTTGGATGTGAGTGGGTGGTCAAAATTAGATTACTGCTGTTTGTTTATGACCATTTCTTATCATTTAAACAGGTATTCTCAAGACTGATACAAGGAAAATTCAACTCACACAGCTGACAGAATATCTATCCATTTTCAAGCAAAGTGGGCAACACATGACATGCAGAGGAGAGATATCTTCAATGGGAACCAGCATGAACAGCTGAATTGATGTTAATAAAGTTATGAAATATCAGAAATCCACAACCCCCTGCAACCCCCCCCCCCGCCTATCCCCCACCCACAAATTAGTCTGTGCGTCAATATATGTGATACTGTGTCATGACCCATGTGTCAGTGTGTGTGATAATGTGTGATGACACATGATGTCATCATGTGTCATTGTTGGTGAAGGTTCACGCATGTTGACTCAACTTCACAAATTGGGTTGGGATGTTCACGCATGCGTCACATCTTGTCATGGTCCGTGATCACCCATGCGTCAAGTCCTAAGAGCGCATGGGTTGAGGCGGGCGCAGCATGACAAAAGTTGACACAGATTTGCTGGGTTCCCCCTCCACGACACAAAGCTTGCAGGAGGCCACGCTCTGAGCAAACAGAGTGAGCGAGCTCCTCTACTGATCAGAGAAACCAGGCAAAGGGCCGTAAAACTGTCCATCACACATGGGTCTGTTCTATTCAAGATGTGATCAACACAAGTCTACTACCCTTGGGTTGCTATGTGTATCTAAGGACCCAATGGCTAAATGACCTGCTGGTACCCTGGCCACACAATAGGTTCATACAGGGACCAGTGTTCTACAACCTACCAGCTGTGCAATGTTCCTAGACACACTGTATTTTTCACTATGAGCAAAAAAAGTAAGGTCTATACCGAATCAAGTATGTGATTGACGTTTAGTCAATCATATTATAAAGGATGCATTCAATGATATTGACTCCCAGAAGTACCAGGAAGTTTTCCTAATGGGTGACTTCAACACTGATTATGCAAAGCCAAACCCAGATAAAGACAACCAATTGTTGAGCGTCTGGGATGCACCCCTACAATGGGACTGTCCAACCCATCAACCTTTCTACCAACTGACCCCAAGATCCTTGTGCAATTTCTACCTAGTTGTCCCAAGATTCAATACTGGAGATTTTACTGGGGTCATTTTCTAGAACATTTCATTAAAATGTGAATATGGATTGTTTATACAATAATTAAAGAGACTGGGGACAGGTCCCTAATCCACATCTGACTACAAACCTTTCAATTAACTGTGTATACGGGTCAGGTCGTCAGTGAGTGAGTAATAGCTGTTTAACGCCATTTCGACAGCTAAGGTCATATTCATAGCGAGAATGACATTACACATTTTCACAGAGGAATGTGTCAGTGCCCGCACATATGTGCATCACACACATCCGAGGGGATAAGAAAGAGGAGATATAGACCCTTTTAAGTGGGCTAGGGAAGCCCACCCCTAGTTAGTACCCTCCTCCACAACCACTGCTACAACCCTCTTACACTATGAGGCCATATCCTGTGCCATTCTAGGGAGCCAATGCAACTCAAATTAGGTGCTACTTTAGGAAGTGGTCATTACTCAACAGCAGTGTGTTAAAAAGGATCACTCTCTTAGCTATGCAGCTTTGTTGTCATGTCCAATTTCATATGGGGAAACTGTGAAGAGATAGGTTGGAAATGGAAATTTGACAGCTTAAAGTTGTTATTTGAGATTTGCTGATCATTGACATTGAGATGTCATGCATGTTGCGTGCATGTGTTTTCAAAACTTTCAGGTCGAGAGGATAGGTGCAGCATGAAGGAGGATTTCATTGCCTTCGATTTGAGCCCAAGATGAATCAAATTGGTAAAGAGGTTGCTGAGATATGTCACTCTGAGTTTTATTTTATGTGAATAACTTCGTCCCGTAGAGATAGCATTACGGAGCCAATCCGCACACCCCCAGTGGCGTAACGTGTGCCGCTCCACCACAGCGGCCGATCCACCACTGCAGCCTCGTTCTGGGTGCATGTAAACATTCAAAATGGCGGACCGCCGCTTGTACGGGGGACTACGGTAACGGATTTTGCTAATTTTCAGTTAATTAGACACTCTAAAAACATAAAATAAATATAGAACTAAACTCCCCTGGTGTCCTCCGTGGCTGATCCACCCCTCGTGGTGGATCGGCCACCTTGTACACCACGGTCGTTTAGTTCTATCTATTTATTTGCAGTACAGTTGCATAGTAAATACATGCCACAGAGACCAGTGGGCCAGTGTAGGAATGAGGTTAGTATTCTGTACTAATACTATTGGTCAGAACTTTGCCAATTTGTTTTTCGGGAACCGACGCACCAAGTCCCACAGACTTGGTGCGTCGCAAAGCTGTGCTTCCTGTCTATTTTATCATCATTTTTATAAGGCTGAACCAGTGAGACATGTGCCTCTACCAATCTTGATTCCCAATTGAGCTACACTGATCTTGAAGAGTTTTCTTATTAAACATTTGTGTATTTCCTCTTCATGTCCCACTTGACTTGGACAGAAGAAATGCTTCCATCTTCTTCTTCGATCTCGATCACCTCAACATCGGAGTCCCCCATCAGCCTGGTGCATGGAGGAGACCAGACCTGTTGGGGTCATAGCGGTAGCGGCTGCCTTCATGGGGACTTTACCCGCCATTAAGGTTCGAACTTTGTTAAAGGTGTCTATTCCCTCAAAAAGGTCGGTCAGCCCCGCAAGGGCAGCCTGTTGCTGTTCCTCGTCCCTGAGTCCTTGTATGAACTGAGGTAATAGGTCATTAATGAAGAACTTCTCATTCAGAGCAACACTAGGACGGGCTTTATGCAGTAGGGTCTGTAGCTTGAATCCAAAAGCCCTGAAAGTCTCATGAGGCTTTTGGGTTCGTTTCTTGAAAACCATCATAGGGTCCTTGGTCACCAAGTTATACAGAAGTACACTTGCAAACTCTACCAAATCTGTGAATGTGCCACATTTGTTGTAGACCTCATTCCATTTGACCACTGCAATTTTTCCTGGCCCGGCCTTCAAACATCTGACCAAGTGTGGCAGCGCTTCCTCAGGAGACCATGCATTACAACCCATGTCATTGGTAAAATTCGAAAACCATTCCTTCCACGTGGTAGTCCTGTCGTAGGACTTGGGAAAGATGGCAACTCTTCGAGCAGCACTTCTGGTGCGTATCAATTTACCCACTTGGCCAACACTCCAGTCCCGAATCGTTTCCTCATTATGAGCACACCCTGAAGTGTTTGAAGATCGATTCAGCAGATTATCGAGGGTGGCTCGAGATCGCCTCCTGTTTCCAGAAGATCCCCCAGTGGCACCTGTCGTTCCACTATAGGACCTTAGAGCTCTCCCGGTATTGCCCGAAGTACTTCCTGTGGCTCCTTGGTTCTGATTGTTTCCTGCTCCTAAATCTCAGGGAGAGGAGTCGTCTTCAGAGCATCCACAAAAACCACACTGTCCACATTCAACTTGAGCAAGGTGTCCACAAATTACAAATTGTCCACAATCTATCAACCCAAATTGATCACACAGTATCCACAAAACATACTTTGTCCACAGTGCATGGTAACAAAGTGTCCACAAAATACATTTTGTCCACGAGATATATTAACAAAGTGTCCACAAATTACATTTTGGTCTCAAGGTTACAATTTATCTATATGGACATTGTGATAGTTTGTGTGAAGAATATGTGCTCTGTGGATATCTGGTAACACATTCTGTGGTTTTGTGTGGCAAATGCAAATGATGCAAGCATCTATGGGGATTTTATGTAAAATGTGATTTTTGAAAATGGCTACAAGAAAAACAAATGATGGATCTGAATGGGGGTAGCTCTATGCAAGGTCAAAATGAACTAGTCAAATGTCTTGAACAAAGAAATCAGGTGTATTAAGGTTACAGCCGTGGGTATAACTGGCAAGGGGGATATTAATGGCACCCTAGCATTGTGAAGCTGATTTAGCAATATGCAAATAAGTTTATAGATATTTACTTCAAGCCCATTCTTTAGACCTTTCTCTCCCAGCCTATGAGCAGAAAAGTGAGAAAATTGGGTTTGTAGGTCATGATATTTCCCATTGATTTTGCAGTTACTGATTCACCAACCAGCAGAAATGAGGTTTTATGGCTTTTGCTAAGTTTGTGCTCAACTTGATGCCAATGTTTACTCCATTCAAAATGAATCTCAGAACAACATTAGGGATATTTCCCATACCTAAGAATATCATTTGCCTCTCAAAACAGTCAATTTGAAATTAGTGTCAGAAATGGTGGATTTGATAGGGATGCCAGTAATAACAACAGATCTACTCAGTCGTTGGTATTAATGGCACCCAATCATTCTGCTGTGTAGTTGATATTGTTTCAGAGTACGTACTGCATGTTTTCTCTCCATTTGTCACTGGACTCTACATGTTTCATAGATTACCAAGGTTCCTTTTATACATTCTTGTTTTGTTCTGGAGATATAGGGTACGCAGAAGAGTTTTGAGTTCGAAAATATTTATTGTTCAATCAATCATAATCACATATGTTGTTCATGATGGCCAAAGGTGAATATGACATTAGCAGAAGTAGTATGCAGAAGGGGAGCGGGTGTGCATCTATTACTCAATAACGACTGGGGGTTACACTCCCTCCCCTTCAAAGTGGCCTTATTCCTGTTATAACAAGGTGTCAAAAGATACCACTGCCCTGCATTATTAAATCATTATATTCATGGCTACCAAAATAATTGCACAGCAGACCTATTAGAGGAGCTGTGCATCCATTGGACTGCCATGCCTATATAACCCAATATATGCATGGCGAGGAAAAATCCCTGTCCAACCACATCTCTCATCACTATAATTGGATTTCAATTATGCATGTTTCATAATATTTGGACATGATTTCATTAGTACAACAGCATTTTTCTGAATCCTAAGATATGCATAAACATGGAAAAGCAAGTTGTAGCCATTAGTAATGACCCTGCATTAAATCACTTCTGAGGCAGCTTCTGCTGCCCTCCTACTACTCCCACAAACTCAAGTCTGGGAAATTCATTTCTGTTATTTCCCTCATGCTATGGTCATTATTTGCTAAGAAACAGGCATTCTTTTAATTTATCTGCCTGGCATGGCTAAATCCATGGGCTTAGGTCCTATATCAACTAATTGCAGCAGGGCTAAAGCTGAAACCATCTAATTGTAAAGAGTGATGTTCCTTGGGCACACAGTTAGAGAGGGGGTGAGGTCACTTATCCATCCAAGGTGGAGGTAGGGAGATAGTGGACAGCAATGAAGAGCATGTCTGAGGTCTGCAGTTTCTTGTGCCTAGCCATTGTGTAATGGTCAACCCTAGGTTAGCAATAATTTGATTACTTTAAGAATACTTGCCTATTCTATACATCATGTTTACATATAACTAGAGAGAGAGAACATGAAACAGAATACGGTGTATAAATAAGATGTCCAAAAATAAGTGCACAAGTGGTGTGTCGTGTCTTATATTGAAAGTGAAAGAAAGTACTTACATCACCTGTTATCTTCATGTTCATGTTCAAAGGATATTTGTAGCATGTAAACTTGCTTACCCGACATTCAAAATGAGAATATTCTCATGGAAGTAGGAGATAATCAATACTACAACCAAAACCAATTTATGTGTGGTTTTGTGGATTTTCTTCAAAGTCCAGCACTTTTTGAATGATCCTAATCTGATAATTAGGGAACCCTGGGTAGCCTTTTGAACATATATAGAGGCTTGGAGCACATTTTCTTAAATCTGGGCATGATAGGGCTAAGATTCAACATAAAGATATATGCAAGGTTTAGCAGATAAGTGTCATGTCCCTATGTGCTATTTATAACACTGCATCCCCGAGGAGAAGATCTAAAGGTATTATGTGTACTTAAAATTCCCCCTGGAGGTGCGTTTTCCCCCATTGGCCCACATATTCCTACAGCAGAAACTAAGAATGTGCTTGGTTTCTTGAATAGATACCCAGTAGCTGTGTTATAAACACAAAAGCGGCTATAATTGATCATTGTCCTCAATGTATGTATCTTGCATTGGTCTCATGAAATCAGTTGTAGGTTGATTGATTGATTGATTGATAATTGATCATTGTCCTCAATGTATGTATCTTGCATTGGTCTCATGAAATCAGTTGTAGGTTGATTGATTGATTGATTGATAATTGATCATTGTCCTCAATGTATGTATCTTGCATTGGTCTCATGAAATCAGTTGTAGGTTGATTGATTGATTGATTTGTTTAACTTCCTAAGGCCGTGAGTGTGCGTGTGCGTGTGTTTGGGAGTCTGCTTGTAGCAGTGAGACACTGCTCGTGGCTCAAGGCCCCTCTTTGCCTCACCCAGATACTGTGCCGCAGACTGTTGACACATCATCTGACCGGTCCATTATCCTGACACCGGCAGGACAGTCGTGGTTCTATACCAATCGGGCCAGCCTACCAGGGACAGTTGTAGGTTGATTGATTGATTGATTTGTTTAACTTCCTAAGGCCGTGAGTGTGCGTGTGCGTGTGTTTGGGAGTCTGCTCGTAGCAGTGAGACACTGCTCGTGGCTCAAGGCCCCTCTTTGCCTCACCCAGATACTGTGCCGCAGACTGTTGACACATCATCTGACCGGTCCATTATCCTGACACCGGCAGGACAGTCGTGGTTCTATACCAATCGGGCCAGCTTACCAGGGACTGACGAGTATAGAGAGCATAGCTGGGAGATTATTCTTCCAGCTGGGCTGGAGGATCAATCCCCCAGCCCACCTGACCCATACTTGAGGGGAGTTGTTCCCCCCCCTTTTCAGAGCTTCTCGAACATCTTCACTTCCCTGAGGAAAGTCAGAAGTTCTTTCTTGCCAGTACTGGTAAAGACACTGTTCATGGACAGACCATAAAGGTGCTTGTCCTTACTCCTCTTCGTTGCCCGACATGAGAGCACCAGGTGCTCCATTGTCAGAGGTACTTGACATCGCTGACATGCGGGTTGGTTTTCACCCTTCATGAGGTGTCCGTGAGTCAGCAGTGAGTGACCTATCCAGATACGGGTCAGTCTTGTCGATTCTCTCCTGGTCAGTCCAGTGTGGTCATGCTCTTTGCCAATCGAAGATTCGATGGCTCTGAGCTTGTTCTTCTGCTCAGAACTCCATCTTTTCTGCCACTCTTTCTTGATGAACTCCTTGTCCATAAGGAGCAGATCTGAAGAGGGGATGGGAGCCAAGCCGGGTTCCCGGCTCAGGGCTTTCTTAGCTGCATGGTCTGCAGCTTCATTCCCCTCTATCCCAATGTGGCTGGGGAGCCAACAGAGGGTGATCTCTTTCTGGGCCTGAGTCAGGTGCAAGATAGATTGTTTCATCTGCTGCACCACTGGGTTTCGTGGGTCATGCTGGCATAGAGTTTGCAGGCATGACTTAGAGTCAGAGAATATGATGAAGGCATTGCGCGTAGACATCTTCATCCACTCCAGTGCACTTAGGAGGGCATGTGCTTCTGCAGTGAAGATGCTGCTCTTTCCATGTAGTCCTCCTTTGTGGACTCCGAAGGGTGTACAAGCGGCAAAGCCTACTCGGTTTCCGTCCTTGGAGCCATAAGTGTACACCTCAGTATACCTTTGATAGCGATGGCATACTTCTGCCAATTCCTCCAAGTACACCTTGTTTTCAGTTTCGCTTTTCTTGTGTTTGCTCAGGTCAAAAAGGATCTTGGCTTCTGCCTGTTCCCATAGAGGGGACTTGGCAGGTCTCTCCTTCATGACCTTTGTGATGGGAATTCGGGCCTCTCTGATCAGGGTTCTCACCCTTACTGAGAAAGGCTTTGCCACTTTCTTGTTTCTACGAAAGACGCTGTGGTCCTCGTAGAAGATGGTATTGTGGGTAGGGTTTCTCTCATTTGCCTTGACTCTGATGGCGTATTGCAGGGACAGCTTGGTCCGTCGATGATCCAGTGGTAGAACCCCTGCCTCAACGCAGAGACTACTTGCCGGTAATGATCGGAATGCTCCCATGCGGAACCATAGGCCCTAGTTTTGGATAGGTTTTAGCCAATCCAAGTAGGACCTTGCAGCTGATGCATACACCACCAATCCATAGTCCAGGCGAGACTGGATATACGTCCGATACAGAGTCAGCAGAATCTCCCGGGCCGCTCCCCAGTCTGAGTGGGAAAGCATCTTTAGGAGGTTCATGGCCTTCTCGCATTTTTTCGATATTCGATATGGGGTTTGAAAGCAAGAATGCTATCAAACACCAGTCCAAGGATTTTGACCTCCTTTTCTACCTTTAGTGTGTTCCCGTGCAGTGTAAGGGCAGGAGCTTCCTTGCATCCTCGTCTACGACAGAGGTGCACATAGGTTGTTTTTGTTTCAGAGAATTTGAAGCCATTTCCAGGCTCCAAGTCTCTAGGCGGAAAAGGGTTTGCTGTAATCTCCTTTCTACCGTTGCTATGGAGGTGCCCCGATAGCAGATGACAAAGTCATCCACATAGAGGCAGCACTCAACATTGTGCGCAAGGGTTTTCACTATTTCGTTGATTTTAATGCCGAAAAGGGTCACTGAGAGGATGCAGCCCTGGGGGACTCCAGTTTCCTGGTCAACTCTCTTGGAGTGTGTGACACCAAGTTGGACATTAAATGTTCTGTTTGCGAGGAAGCCTTCCACGAACTGTGGCAGTCTGCCTTGCAGTCCCATTTTTTTTCCATGTCTTGGAGAATGCCGAATTTCCATGTTGTGTCATAACCCTTTTCAAGGTAAAAAAATACAGCAACAACATGTTCCTTGTTGGCGAATCCTTTCCGGATAAAACTCTCAAGATGGACTAGGTAGTCAGTTGTACTGCGACCATTTCTGAATCCAGACTGGTACTGGGTTAGAAGATCATTTGACTCCAGGTACCATACCAGTCTGTTGTTGACCATCCTTTCAATTGTCTTGGCCAGACAGTTGGTCATAGCAATGAGTCTGTAGCTTGAGGGCATAGATGGATTCCAGGTTTTGGAATCGGTACAACTAAGGCCTCCGACCAGGATGATGGGTATTGACCGGTGGTCCAGGTGTTGTTAAAGATGTCCAGGAGCAAACCCAGTTGGTGCTCTGGGAGATGCTTTAACATCTGGTAATGAATCTCATCAGGGCCTGGAGATGAGTCTTTTGCCTGCTCGAGAGCATGGTGTAATTCAGCCATTGTGAACAGCTTGTGGTATGCTTCCATGTTGTCAGAGTGCAGGTTTAATGGGTTCATCTCCTCCCTTTCTTTATGTTGGCGGAATTCGTCTCGATAGTTGGCAGTGGAGGAGACTTTGCTGAAGTGGTCAGCAAGAGAATCTGCAATCTCTTGTGTTGTCTCCAAAGTCTCATCACCAACCTTAATGTGGGTTGCTGCAGGAGTCAGTTTTCCATTGAGCTTCTTCACCTTTTGATATGCCCTTTTCAGGGGGTGGAGGTGTCAATGGTATTGACATACTCACGGAATGACTCACGCTTCACGTTGTTGCACACCAGTTTGGTTCTGGCTTGTTCTTGGTAATATGCTAGCATATTTCCCAAGTTCATGTTGCTCTCAAACTTTCTCAGTGCCTTCCTTCTGAGTCTTTATGACTCGCGAGACTCGTCGTTAAACCAGTACGCAGGTTTGGCATGAGGTTGTTTGGAGGTTTTTGGGATGCACATAGCACTCACCTCCCTGAGGGTTTTTGTGAAGTACTGTGTCAGGTTGTTTTTCTCTTTGACCAGTTCTTAGGGTAAGAAGGACCTACTACAGGTGTCCTGGAATTGCTCCCAATCCGCCTTGTAAGTCATCCAACGTTCTGGTTGGTCTTCATGAGAGTTTGCCTTGATGGTGCTGAGTATCACCGGAAAGTGGTCGTTTCCCAGGGGGTCGCCATGCACTCTCCAGTTATAGTCACCATCGTTATCTGGATGACAGATTGTAAGGTCTAAGGCTGATTTTCTGCCTGATCTACAGAGAAAGGTTGGAGTACCTGTGTTGAGTAAACATAGTGACTTTTTATCGAGAAGATTCTCAATAGTCCGACCTCTTCTGTTTGTGCGGTGTGAACCCCAAATTGTGCTGTGAGCATTGAAGTCACCAAGCAGAATGCATGGTGGAGGCAGTTGTTCCACCAGCGATGTTAATTGCTCGTACATGACTCTCTCATTAGGTGGTAGGTAGAGAGAGTACAGTGTGACAGGGGTGTTGATCGTCACTCTGGCTGCAACTGCCTGTAGATCCGTATTTAGTCTTATTTCGGTTTGGGGGTATGACTTGTTTATCATGAGAGCTACTCCTCCTGATGCCTGGTTGGGATCTGGGATTTTGTTATAGCTCTTGTAATTTGCAAGTCTAGGTATTTGACCTGTTATGGTCACTTTCAACTCCTGGAGGCACAGAGCAACTGGGTTGAGGTCTGCCACCAAGATGGGCAGCTCTGCTCTGTTTGCTCTGATTCCTCTACAGTTCCATTGGATTATATTACACCTAACATTCGCCATATTGGGGTTAGGTGTGTCTATCAGAGGCCATTGCACAGCTTTTGGCCCTTGCCTTGCTCCTAGCCCTGGAGCCTTCCCTCCAGTCACCTCAGAGTCTGCTTTTTCGGAGGAAATCAGTTGAAGGAAGATGAATTTTGATCTTGGCGGTTTCCAGAATATTCAACAACTACTAATACCTTTTGGTGACATTAGCAACTGTTTTTAAAAATATTTGGACTACCTTTATCTCAATCTAGATATAAAAATAGATTGGCAGATCCTCTTTATGGTAGTTATGACACAGGTGCCTCATAGAATGGCATTACAATGGCTACAATGGTTAGGGGTGCCAGTAATACATTAATCTATGCCAGTGATGATCAACTAATTAAATATATTGCAGTCAATTTTCTCTTATACCCCATGAGTAATGTCTAAAAGACCTTCCTTTGTCAACATGTGAAAAGAAATTTGAAAAAAACATTCATCATAAAGCCACCTGGGATGAAATGCCCTTAACCCATTAAGGGCTGGCTATGAGAGTACTTTGGAAGGCTAGAGGACTGAATCTTAAGCAGTACATTTACCAGGGGATGGGAGGGTCCAAGGTATAATACACTGTCCATGACTTTGATATCATTTTTAACCATTTTACAATGTCTCTATCACTGTAAACTTCTCAAATTCGAATTCCTTAGCCCGAAAATAGGTAATTACCATCATCATACCAAAAATAATAATCCAATTAAGTCTCTCTTAAATTTCCAAACATGGCTGCCACATAATATATCTTTGTCAACTATACTCAACATCAGGCCCTACATGGTGTTGAAAATACTCAACATCTGCCCCTACATGGATGTTGAGTATTTTCAATATCAGGCCTTAATGGGTTAAGATGCCACGGCTACTCTAGCTTCATAATAAAACTGGCTATAAAGCATTATTGTTATTTATCTAACTGTTTGGGCTTGGACAGTGCTTTTTTCTTATAACTCATTATCCAGCCATAACCGCACTCTGAGACCTTTTGTTCGTCTTCAAGAAGGTGCTGGTTTCAACCTGGACATGTTAATAAAGTGGCGAAGCATACAAAGTCAACTACCCCATTGATTTCCTATTAAAACCGTTTAGGGTTCAACTGGGAATCGATCCCCGGCCGCTGTGGCAGGAGACAAGCTGGCTGTCCACTATACCAAGCCTACCGGTGGTAAAAACCAATGCACATGGAGGATTTGAAAAAGTTTTCCGACACACCTGATGTTTACACACCTCGTTAGCATAAAATCCAATGGTGGAAGGCAGAGTTATTAACAGAGAACCATCCTTAGATATCCTAGATGAACATGCCATGCCTAATTTCTCCATTTTCTTCGAAATAAATAAAAATCCATTGATTTTTTATAGCGATACGTGTTGGCACCCGCCCTGTACGGCCATTCCTTGTTCGACGCCTACTTGACCTAGTTCTTACATCCGGGCAACTCCCCGCTTCGTCAACAAGATGAAATGGCCGTGTGCGTTGGATCACTATGTAAAATCATTGGATTCTCATTTGTTTCGAAGAAAATGGATACAAAATGTAGGCGAACACCAACTAGAGATCGTATATTTGGCAGTGCTAGAAGTACAGGACTTGACATGCTTGGATTCTACCCGAAAAATGTGTGTAAAGGTGGAGGTATGTCGGGCAGAGTGACAACATGGCCACGACAGCTTGGCAAACTGTGCGGATCACATGCACTTACAAAATGTCTTCTCCTTGATTAATTCTGGGGTTATCAGGTAAGAAATTAATACAAAATGGAGAAATATGTTAGATAAATGCTGCGCAGGTCGTGGAATATTGAACCATATACCCACTCGTGCTGTCTCATAACATTGATTAAACGCTACATATATATTGACTTATGAAGCTTTTCCTCTCTTCAACTTAAGTTTTCAATAGATCTTTCCTCAACATTTCAGACATTCCACAATTGTTCAACAGAGACTTCTGACATAAAGTTCAGTAAAGATATTTTCTAAAATTGGTCCATCAAACTTGGTATTTTGGATAATTCTGGCATGATAGTGTCTTCTCTCAGCTAACAAAAGTAATTTTATCCTGATCATCTACTACATATGCAAACCCTTGCCTCTCTAGTAATTCTCAGAGGCTGAGAAATTAAATGTGAATGTTGGTCTTTTTGGGATCACTAGCGTATAGTGTGGATGCTTTCTGAAAGTATCGTTTTTTTTCAGGGTCCTGAAGAACTTGTCAACGAACCGTTACAAGTCGATGTTGTAATGAACACTGAATCCAGAGAAGTTCTTTGATCCTTGTTTATTGCATGATGACAGAGTGTACATATAGGTGGTAACAATGATACACTTGCCAGCGTGCAGGCTCTGCCCCTAAGCTCCTAGCTCAACCTGTCGTAGGTCCTAGATACTAGGGAGGTTGTATATGGTATAATGTGAGTAGAAAAGGATGAGCTTAGAATAGATGGATTGGGAGCTGCTCACCAGGTCTTAAATACTAAGGTGAGCAGCTCACAGGGTGATGAAATGTCCTGGTAGGAACAGGTCAGATCTGGTTAAGATCTGGTTGGGTCTGATCAGATCTGACGCGTCGCCATACCCGGTAATGATTCTATTTATAGATGGACCAATCAGGATGAAGGGAGGTTGTGGAATTTCCCTGCATCCTAGAAATGCGTCCACAGGTATGTCGGTATGTTGTGATACTCCCAGTGAGTCAGTGCACAGAAATAGGATGAGTCCGGCTCTCACAACATCCTGGTATGGGTGATGTAAGAGCAGCTCACTGTACTCACTGGGGGGGGATTGAGCTGTGAGCTTGTGAGCAGGTCCTGAGCATATATGGCGAAGTATTTTATAAATGTGTAAAATAATGAATAATACCCAGAATGGTCTATTGACAAATCCCCACATTCCCACTTGTCTCTGCACGAGGTTTAAGGGAGGAAAATCATTAATAATAATGGCTTTTGCCAAGTCCATTGACAATTTTGGGTATTATGCATACAAGGTACATGATACAAAGGGATTTTCGGTATGAAAATACGGTACAAGAATGAAATAGGTGTACCTGGAGGCTCCTTTATGGAACTTTTCAAAAATAAGAGATACTGATAGCATGCTATTAATTGTTGGATCAAAGAAACCTTATGATACTTATTACTACAGGAATAAGTGGGTACACATATTTTTGGCACGTCGTGAATACTGTTTGTACCTGAGTTTGTCGTGGCTATGTATTGATACAATGGAGTATGAAAATACATTTGTCTAAGCTGAGGTATATGGAGTATTTACAAATATGATGTACCGGTAAGAAAAGGAAGGAAAAGTGTCATTTACACAGTATGTGGAGTTGGCACTGGGAAGTCGAACCAAGATTGAGAGTTTCCCAAGATAAGTTCGGCTTTAAGCTGCCAAGGGCATATGTTTAGCCAGTATAAATTGACCGAGGTCATATTTGGACTGGCTGTGGGAAGAGAGAGGGAGAAAGAAAAAAAAATTGAAGATTTTATGTAGGACAGGGTCAAGGTAGTATTCGATATGACTGTTGGCCCGCTCTACATAGTTTGTGCCAAACTTAAGAACCTAAGGTTGAATATGAACTTAAATATGCTACTGACTAAAGCTCATAAATTCAATACATAGTTGAGCTTGAAAAGGGTGTACAACTGGGGATGATCTTGTAGCATCTAAGGTGACATTATAAAAGGTCATGTTATAAAAGTCACCTATAAGATCATAAGAGTTTGCTGATCTATTGAAGGCATAAAAAGGTTAACCTTGTTTAATAAAAAAAAAGAATAAGAGTCAGTCTTTCGTCCAAAATAAGCATCTTGGTGGTTGTGTGGTGGGGTGAGGGGAGATTGGGTCTCCACGACATATCGTAAAGTTTAAAGTTCATGGTTGCTTATGGCGATATCGTCACTTCTTTCTCCTGGAATGTTCTATAGCATGGAAGCTATTGGGTGATGAGTTGCCATGTTGTTTTGATGTTGGTTTGGTCCATGGTTCAGATGGTATTGGCTCTCCTACTTGGGTTTGGCCTCTGGTACTGAAGGAACCGATGCTGTGTTGGTGGTAGGCCTGCTGAAAGGACGACAGGAAGAGAAGACAATTCATCGACCTACAGATTGTCTGTTATGGTTTGCGCACAGGCCACGGTCAATACAGAAAGGGTTGAGGTGCAATATTATTTTGTCAACGTATAAAACCTAAGTACAGAGCTCAATTGATTTATTTGGCTTAGCGCGGGTCCTGTATCCAGGGACGCTATGGTTAGTCTCTTTAAACTCCACCAGGTGGTAGTAGCGAGCTGGCGCTGTACCATGATGGCGAAAAAGATTCAGTAATTTATGGGATTTAATATGGCTTTGATCTGCTCAGGTCAACTTTTATTTGTTGTGTGTTTCCTAAAAGGAACTATTTTGAAGCTGACTCAAGAAAAACTTATTTTTGGGCCGGATGGAGGGGGGTTGAGAAAAAAAAAATATTTTCTTTCCTGTGTTGCCAAGGTTTTGATCCGGGCTGCTATAAAAGGGCACCTGTTCGTCTTGTGATGTCATAATGTTACATAACCATGGAGGTATATGAGGTTGACGTTGTCTTGCCTAACGGCACGGTGCTCCATATCATCATCACTATGTCGGGCGGATTGTGAGTATATTTTGATTTACAAAAGGCGACTCTTGAGTTTTTGACAATTTTGAGGATCAAGACGTGGGGCATTTTGGTCTAATCCGCTTTTTGGATTGTATTTCAGCATCACACAGATCCAGTGGGTAATCGTCCCGCCCGGCGGGATGGCCAATGGGTACTAAGGTAAGTTCGATTTGAGCAAGCCAAGGTATGAACATGTGTCAATGTTGTTGTTGTGATAGAGACGCCACGTGCGGGTGTCACATGACCGATGGTAGTCATGGTGACGGCCGTGACGTCTGTCAATTTTGGTAATTGATGCGAAACCAAGATGGCGCCGGGCTGCCGAGTGTGGCGCGAAAGTTGTCGGGCCAGACGCCGCAGCCAGTGCCAATACTGATGAACATCAGTGTAAACCGATCTATTGTGTTAGTTAGACTTAGCTGTGGCTATGATGTTATCTAGCCTAATAGGTTGTGTATGGGCGATGTCTTCGGGAGGGGGGCTCACTGTGGGGGGGGGGCAGGGGTCTGATGGGTAAGCTGGATGGGGGGCGATCCCCACATCAGCGTCTTTATGGCGTTATCGCCATATTATCCGGCTTTGTGTGTAAGGGGTACCTGCCATCCCCACATAAGTGTGATGGTATATTCCAAACGTTACTGACATTTGGGTATAACCTTGGGATGGTCCTAAGTTATATGATGGTGGGGGTGGCCGGTAGTTGATGAGGTTGGGGCGGTAGGGAATTACCCATTACGTATCGAAACCGGCCATCTTGATTTGTAAGTCGAAAGTTTACCTACCAGTAATAATATCTGTGGCCCTCTCAGCCAGGTTGGGATTAAACATATAAGGTTCTTGGGATGCTCGGCTTTTTAGGGTTCAGCAGGGCCAACTCAGTGGGGTTGATTTTGCTTGCCGATGGCTGGGCCCAAGCTTCCTTATCTGGTATGTCTTCCTGGCTTCGGGGGGGGGGGGGCAATACCGGGGCGAGACTCGCCGAGGATTCACCATCACAATGTGGGAGAGCCTCGTACTTTAAATAGACTAGGTGTTCCCCATTGCTATAGTTGCGGGCACACTGACAATGAGTTTGTTTTGATATTGCCAGTGTGCGTGTAATCTCCTGTAATAGTAGTCTAGTGGTGCACTCAACACCATAGCACCTCTGCGGGCAGTGTGGAGTGCATCAGATAGGTTCTTAAGTCCTACATCGTGTCATGAGGGACTTAAGTTAACAGGGAGCTCGCCTCCATCAAAGAGTTAAGTGAGTCTAGTGGGGGATTTAGGTCGATATCTACAAGGGTTTTAATGTGGTTTGGGGAGGGGGGTTGAGTAGGGGGGTTTGTTTGCTTGGCTTTAGTGAGGGAGATGTGTGTAAGGTCTAGTTGTTTGGTGAATTTTTGGGTTGGGGAAAAGGAATAAAAAAAATAAAATAAAAAAATTAAAAAGCGTGCAACTTGGGTGGGGGTTGCAAATGTGTGGGTGGTGTGTTTCACCATAGGACACTTGTAGGCATAATTTTAAACAGACTAGTTTGTTAGGCTAATCTATGATCAGTAATTGATGTATTTTACCTTGACTTGTGTGAGGAACAGTGACTAATAAACTAGGATGGCTCAATACAGTGGTGGGGGCGTTTGGTCTGGTAAAAATGAGCAAATTCAAACCTTTTTAGATTGACAGCTTTGACCAAACAGATCCATGGCCTTGCTCCTAATGCCATGTGGGCCTAGAAGGCTATGGATGGTTCACCCTGGGTTGAGTCCATATGACTTTGGTGCCTCAAGGCTAATAGACGATATTAAATTAATGGGTAGTCTAAGGTAGGATAGGTTGTGTGTGGGGTGGGTGGGGTGTTGCCAAAAGGTTGATAAGTAAGATCTAAAGTGGTCAGGTCGACGTAGAAAGGCATGAAGTGGACTGCAAATTCAACTATCACATTTTACAAAGCACTCTGGGCGCACACTACCATTGGCATGTAATGGGTATCTGGGTAACATGATGGCATAATCCATCATTGTCATGCTAGAACGATTGATGACGCTACTAAATGGACACATAAGACAAGTCCTACCTGGGCTGGTTGCATGGCAGCCTCGGCATTTGGCCCTGTGGTCTCCGGATACTTGCTCCATGTGGTGTCTGGGTTTGGTAAGTTTGGTGTATTGTTAAAAAATGGATAAGATTGGGGTAGGAGGAGGCTTATATGCTGATCATGAGGTGGCTATTTCTCAATTACAGGCATCCCTCAGAGGTATGTCCCTCCCTAAAATGGCATGTAGCCTTTCTATTGGATGGGTGCTAGTGGACTGGCCGGTCCTATGCAAATTATGATCCTTTAGCTTTCAGGATGGAGTGGTCAGTTATGACACAATATTGTTGTGGTTATGGGTGGGTGATGTGTAAAATACCGATGATGAAATCAGGTTTTGTGGGATCCCTATCCTGGCCACCTGTGGCGCAGGAATTAAGGATGTTGATATAATTATGTGTCTCACCAAACATTCCAGTACCAATGGTAAACAGAGGTATAAACACGGATCAGGATGCAAGAGAGCTGCTCTCCTACAGTAGGCCGTCATTTGGTAATACCTTGGGGTATTGAGGAGCCCTGAGCTTGTATCAAACTGGCGCATGCATGTCCCAAAGGAATGGGAACACAAACAGAGAATACGCTGTGACCGTGGGTAATTTATGTGGCGTGCCAACCAGTTTCATCCAGTTTATAACTGCCTGAGCCTTTAAGAATTAAATAGAATTTTTGGCAATGTCACTCACTGATTTGTGGTAGTAAACTTGTGATGTGTTGGTATAAATGTTTGGAATTTACGGGGGAATATGAAAATAAGGGGGGGAATCGAATTTTTAGGGGTTCTAAATGAGTGCTTCTTTATTTCAATGATTCAAGAGAAATAGGGAGTGAGCATCTTTTGCATGAAGAAACTATGCCTATAGTGTCTGGGTAGTGTTTTGTATGTCTGTTTCAAGGGTGGTAAAAAGGTTATTATGGGGATGAGTCTGTTAAAAGGTAATAGAGTGGGGTGTGGGATTGGGGTGGGGGGTGGGGGGTCTATGCTCCGAATATAGACGTTGCAAGATAATTTTGCAAGAAAAGATCCCTATTTTCTTTTAGTGTTGTTTTCTAGGTTTAGGACCAAAAGAGATTTTTCTGTATTTGGTCATGAATTTCACACCTAGGATGGGCGGGTGATTTAAATCAGGAACCACATGGAACCTGGTTCTAAATTCATAGCCGTCGATGAGGGAGCTCATGGTCATTGAGTGACCTATCTGGATTGGGGTTTTACCATCCAGTAACACTGAGAGTCTAGAGTGTCTACATGTCTGAAATTAGTTCTTGATAATTTTTTGGTTAATTGAAGACAGGGAGGCGCCAGAATCAACGAGAGCTCTATACAAGTGGTTATCTATGTCAACAGATACTGCACTCTTAGTCAATTCTGTATCAACGAAAATGGCCTTACCTTGCTGTCCAATTGATCAGACTTGTATTTCGGCTTCAGAATCGAGGTTCGCCTGCTGTAGTCCTCATATTCATCCTCCTCATCGTCGGTGCAAGAGTCCTGGTCCCCCTTATATTCCATATGTTCTGTGTAATAGTCATTGGAGGTGTGAGAGTCAATTGAGTTAACTTCTGCTTCAGTAATAGGATCAGGAGTAGTGGGGGGCGGTCGTATGGTCAGGTCCTTTAGGGTGGGGGCGGGGACTATAGGTGCTGTAGTTCCGTCCCCTGAATCCTAATCATCGCAACTGCTCCTGGGGCTGTCGCTGTCAGCGTCAGACTGAGATGCTGTATAACTTCTCCTATTTTTTCTACCAGGGGGGGTGTCCCTTGGTGTGACGGGTGGATATAACTGGATCAAGGTTGAGGGCGTCTAGTGACGAATTTTCTCTCTGGAAATGGTGTGCTGCGGCTGCAGGTGGGTTGGGCACGTCTAGCCCAGGTGATGCAAAGGTACGTTTAGAAACTGGCTCCTTGGGTGTGGTCTCACTATTACTCATGGCTATGAGAGGTTAGTAGTGGGATATTCTGAGGAGTTCTCCACCATTGTCAACGAACCCTTACAAGTCGATGTTGTATGAACACTGAATCCAGAGAAGTTCTTTGATCCTTGTTTATTGCATGATGACAGAGTGTACATATAGGTGGTAACAATGATACACTTGCCAGCATGCAGGCTCTGCCCCTAAGCTCCTAGCTCAACCTGTCGTAGGTCCTAGATACTAGGGAGGTTGTACGTGGTATAATGTGAGTAGAAAAAGATGAGCTTAGAATAGATGGATTGGGAGCTGCTCACCAGGTCTTAAATACTAAGGTGAGCAGCTCACAGGGTGATGAAATGTCCTGGTAGGAACAGGTCAGATCTGGTTGGGTCTGATCAGATCTGACGCGTCGCCATACCCGGTAATGATTCTATTTATAGATGGACCAATCAGGATGAAGGGAGGTTGTGGAATTTCCCTGCATCCTAGAAATGCGTCCACAGGTATGTCGGTATGTTGTGATACTCCCAGTAAGTCAGTGCCCAGAAATAGGATGGGTCCGGCTCTCACAACATCCTGGTATGGGTGATGTAAGAGCAGCTCACTGTACACACTGGGGGGATTGAGCTGTGAGCTTGTGAGCAGGTCCTGAGCGTATATGGCGAAGTATTTTATAAATGTGTAAAATAATGAATAATACCCAGAATGGTCCATTGACAAACTGGTTCCATTAATGCTGGTTGGGCAATTCTTTGCAAATTCAACAATTTTTATACAGCAAATATATAGAAAAGTGTGTCCAGCCAAGGCAAAAGGGCCCCCCAAGGGGAAAAGTCAATTTCTAAATTCAAGTCATGAGCTTTTCAATGATGTATTACATAAGAAAACATCTCTCCTAGTTTTTGAGTTATGGGTCTATGAATTTGGGTATCACTGACCTATCGCTATCCCAAATAAGCTCTAACTAGCATATTTCCCAAGATAATTAGTATAAGTATGCATAATTATGCAAATGAGGAAAATTATCATATTCTTTAAAATCATTTTCTCATAGAATTTGACCTAGAAATTGGATTTTTACCATTTTTTGAGTACATTCATTCCTGTGAGTGGGACTATCAATGGGCCTTTTTATTCCTCTATTTTGAGTGTAAATCTTGTTTCCATGGCAACACATATCAACAAATACACTGATTTATGCCCTGAAATTCCCTAAAAACATTCTATTTGCATTCCAAATTTGGAAGGTTTGGACTAAAAATGGAAATTTCCCGTTAGGACTATTGAAATCCTCATGAAAAACTAGTATAATAAAATTTTCGGTCTAGTTTCCCCTTTTTAAGCCTTAGTGGTGTCCCCCTGGTGGTCAGAATTGGTACTAATCCCCCTTGGACGGTCCATTTAGCTTGCCTGCTCACAAGTATCCTTTGCCTACCTATATCAGTTAAACCTGCCCATTGCACTGTGACTAGCATAAAACCAAGCACATAAGGTGAACTTCCTGGCTATTTTTATGGGGCTAGACACTTACCTGTTCAGCCATATACATTTCAGTGGGAAATGGGCGAAAACAGGTGAAAATTACACTTTTTGAATGACAACCCAACTTTGAACAGCTCTGTAGACCTTAATAATTGGAGTATCAACAAAAGAAATCCCTCCAAAATTAATCTGAACTCATCAGAAGTAACATATATAACAAATTTCTATCCTGTAATGATGTTCATAGCAAAAGAAGCTAAAAAAGAACGTTTTTGTTCCATTCACATTCCATAGACAACAAAATGTTAAAGGGTGGAAGGAAATTGATAAAGGCACTAATTATGCTTCCAACCATGACAGAACATGTGCAGGTTCGTTGTGTTTTACACTTATTTTTCATGAAAAATTGATTTTGTGGAATCTCCCCATTACGACCCCTTAAAGAAAATCATGCTGTAGGAAATTAGCCCAGCAATGCCAGCTTGGCAACATTTAGATAGATAATCAGGGTGGTCTCACTATTAAAGCTGGTATAAAAGCTAATATAGTGTTGTCTGATATGTATTTTAGAGGATTATATACTCCTTCCCAAGTCATAGGGTGTGGGCTATAGGAGGGTGGAGTGTTTTTGAGGTATGGGGACGTGACATAATTAGTTGATCTGATATTAATCTCCACCGTAACTTAATAAATCAATAACAACTTTGAGTTATCCACCATGCTTTAACTAATTAACTATATCATGTGGAGAATTCGCTAGCATCAAGAGGTAGAGTCTTGTGTCTAAATCTCAGGCCCACTACGAAAACAAGACGCAATGGGCAATTAAGCTCTGAAGGTTTATTGACACTCGCAGGTAAATAGGTATCTATCAAAACAAGTCAAATGGTATCATTTCATTTGTATTTCTGTATAACATGAGACATCCAATCATAATGAAAAAACATGATTCTCATCAACAATGTCTTATTGTTAAGTTTTCACTAATCAACCTTTAGTCACCTCACATTGACATTCGCACTTCAAGAATAATTACTCATCAAATCTTTAAACATTAACCATATTGTGTTGCAAACTTTCATAACTCCTTCAAATAATCCAAATAAGAACTTCCGATAGATGTTCATAGTTGAGCGAGAAAGAGCCATCTTTTAACATCCAAGACAACTTTGGTATTTATATTTCAATCATGATGGTACTGGTTAGGTAGAGGCTAGGTAGAGGTCAGGTAAAGGTTAGGTAGAACCGTCTAGTTTACTTTTTAAATTCTTGAGACCCAGAGACTATATCCATTTAATGTGTTTTGGCTAATACTGTCTTTTCCAGAATATATATATATATATATATATATATATATATATATATATATATATATATATATAATTTCTCCCTGTGAGCTGATAACTATACAATGTTCCCCTTGATTTCAGGATGAACTGTGCTTCCAGCTTCCCATCGACAATTCACGCCCTGCCTGGCCCTGCACCTGCCTTATATACTCCCCTTGCACCGGCTGTTTTCACCCAACACCTCCTGGACTTTGCTTCCCCCATGGTATGGGATATCTTATAGGAGTGTATTCTGCTTGTTTATAACTGATCACCCCCATGTGGTAAACATCGGATTGTACTTTGGACTCCACTCTGGAACATGATCTTCTTTATATACATTGGCTCTCTATGAGTCACACGTGGACTCAGATCCCCTAACTTCTACATGTTATTTTCTACTTGTTTTTAATTACTTTTCGAGCCCTTTTACTGGATCTGGTTAGAACTGGATCCTTACAGACAAATATCACTTTCCCATGTTTTAGCTCCCTGTATCAACGTTACTCATATACTTTTAATACGAGTCACTGTCTTAAATAAAATATCCTTACTATTATCTCATCTTACCTTTTATATTCTTTTATCTCCCCCATACCCATATTTTCAGAAACCCCCCTAACTCAGGTGCAACTTATTATGACACAATATGGCTCATTATGTGCACATTATTGGACTTTAGCTTCAGCTTGTCTATCCTCTTTCGTGGGAATGGAAACCACTTGGTTAATTATTTCTGGTCACAGTCTCATGGCGGCAGCACTGAGTGGTGTCTGCTCTGCTGCCAGGCATCCAAATTGAATTCACCACCATTATAATATACTCTGCTTTATGGCTTCAGATTGAGCCACTGTGCTGCTACAATCCAGACTGCTTGTTGACATGAATAAAATGCTATACACATATATGCTTGAATTTGACATGATTAGAATGCACTGAATTGAGATTTTGGCAGAACACTTTAACAAGTGGTGTGATGACAAATATGCAGAAATTGGAAAATCTATATATTTCAGATCTTGTCACAGCTTTAAGAATCACCAAGTACCCACTATGTGTCCTTGCTGTACCTTAAAATATCTGAAATACACCCCTTGTCAACAGCAAACTATCACAAATTGTTCACATTCTTGCCAGGCACCACAGGGTGTTGACCTAAAAAAATTTCCACACAATGTGCTATAAAATGTCCACAGAGCACACATTTTCCACACAAACCATCACAAAGTGTCCATGCGGACACATTTTAGCCTATAGACAAAATGTAATTTGTGGACACTTTGTGTATACGGCACATGGCTATTGTATTATTGACCAATGGGAGGCATCCCTGGCATATACTGCGGAGTCGGGGGCTGAAGGTGTTAGTCATAGTGCCGTCGGGGTCTAATGGCGGCCCCCAGCTGATAATGGCTATGTGACCTATATATCTTGTGGACGTATTGTGAAGAGATGTGACGTGGACAATATGTGTTACATGGCTAAAGTGAAGCATAACACCCCCTTTTCATTTTCATGCACTGCAATAGGTGATAATCACCCTGCGAAGTGATCTATTTAACTCATACCTCAGTTAGATATTAAAAATGAATATGGCATGATGCTCTACAATGGAGTACTACACAAGGCGATGTTGGGGGTTGGCGAAAAAAAAAATTTGACCCCTCCTGAAGGGGTGGCAGAAAAGATTTTGGTACATCTCTAGGGGGTGGTGGAAAAGAATTTCAGGGTTCCAAACTAAAACTCACCCCTGTTGTTAAAAAATGAACTCTCCCTAAGTGACTGGATGTACAGATACAATGAAAAAGGGGCACAGGGGTGAATTGTCCTGTCAATATAAAACATCATATTCAAAAAGGAGAGAGATATTTTTATTAGAAATAATGAATACTTGGGAATATCAAAGTAAGGTGTTTGTATCAATATTTATTCTGCAGAGAGTATGATCCTTGTACACAATAAAGAAATTGTAACGAGTAAACAGTGAATTACAGATCGCTACAACATTATTCAGAACACTCAATAAGATACTCCTATGTTAGGATGTTTATGTGCTGATTGTCTTTATGGATCGAGAACTATGATTATAGTCAAGTATAAAATCAATATCATTAGAAAAATGACACTTTTCTAGATACATGATACATAAGTGTTGTCTTTCCTTTCTCCTTTACTTACACCCCTCTAGCTCTACTGTAGGAAAGGAATGCATGCAGACTGAAAAGATAACACACATAAAAAGGAACCCCTTCAACCTCAATACAAGGATGCAAAGGTAATGGATATATATTCCTGATACTTATTGAGTTAGAGTGCATCATGCCAGGCAAAGTACTTGTCAACCAGTTGTCCTGACAGAAGGTATAAGCATGTCTACCCAATTACTACGAGGCCACATCCAATTTGGACAGCTTAGAGTGGTGGAAAGACAATTAGTAGACTATAACTGGCCGTAGGGAAATCTTTTCAGCCAGACCTTATTCGGTAATGAGGATTACTGGGTTGGAAGGGCCACAGTTGAATGGGTTTTCTAGGTTCTATGGGTACACATGCATACTCCAGGTACACTTTTGTACTGGGTACTGAGAGAGGGAAAAATTACCTTTAAAAATGGAAGATTCCAGGGGTGGTATTGCCGTAGTAATGGCATATTCCTGAAACTTTTTGAGGTAGAGTGCATCATGCCAGGCAAAGCATGATGCATAAATGAATCAATGACAATTTCTCAGCTGTTTATTGAAAGATGTCAAAGTGTAATATATCGATTTTAATGTTTCAAGCATACCGATTCTATTTTTTCAACTTATAGACCCATATTCCTGATACTTTTTGAGTTAGAGTGCATCATGCCAGGCAAAGCATAATGCACAAATGAATCAATGCCCATTACACTGTAGTTTATTGGCAGATTTGGACATGTAATATATCGATTTCAAGGTTTTCAACAATGCCGATTCCATTTTTTAAACTTTTAGATCCATATTCCTGATGGATTCAGAGATAAAGTGCCAATCTGGGCATGATGCAACAATGAATCAACCCACATTTTCTCTGCTGTTTATCAATAGGTTTCAAAGTGTAATATATCAATTTTAAGGTTTTCCACCATGCCGATTCCATTTGTCAAACTTTTACATGCATATTCCTGATGGATTCAGAGCACATTAGCAGCTTTTATTGATATCAAAAAAGCTTTTGATTCAGTTAATTACACAATACTTCTAGATAAATTGGAACAATATGGCATAAGAAATAGAAATTTAACTCTGATTGAAAACTGTTTGTCTCGTCGTCAACAATGCTCCATTGCTAACCATAATAAGTCTACCAACCTACCTCTGGTGTGTGGAGTACCACAAGGCTCCATATTGGGCCCTCTCTTTTTCCTACTTTGCATTAATGACTGTATTTCAGCTGAAGATAATCATAACACAATGTTATATGCAGATGACTCTGTTTTATATGCCTCGGGAAAATCAATTGACACGATATCAGCTACTCTAACCACTGCTTTAAATAGTTTCTTTCTTTGGTCATCAAAAAATAAACTTACGATCAATGAAACCAAGACAAAAATCATGATATTTGCATCAAAAAAGAAATTGAAGAATATACAAAAACCAAAAATTAACTTAAATGGTAACACCCTAAAATGTGTTATTTCTTATAAATACCTGGGTGTCATCCTAGACCAAGAACTGAATTTCAATATGTATGTCAGGAATATAATCAATAGACTGCGTCACAAGTCTATATTATTGTATAAAACTAGGAAATACATGTCTGAGAATATTAGATTGAAAGTTTATAAAATTTACATGTTACCTATTATAGACTATTGTGACATATTATATATAGGAGCCAGTAAATCTAATTTAGAGGAATTGCAACGCTTACAAAATAAATGCATCAAAAAATGCTTATCCCTTCATATTCTCACTCCTACAACTTAAATTCACAAGAATGCCTCTCTCCCTACTCTGGAAATGAGGAGATTGTTCCACTTAAAAATATTTGCATATAAAAGATCAAAATGTGATAAGTTCCTTAAACCCGTAGTCAGACCCACTAGACGAAATCAAGCCCCCGTATTATTTTATCCTATTCTTAAATGTACAGAGTTTGCAAATTCTCCAATGGTTTTAAGCGCTCAGACTTGGAATGTACTAGGTGCAGTTGAAAGAAATATAGAAGATTATGGTAAATTTAAAGACTCAGCCAAATCCTCGATGTTAACCACTATACCAACACAACATAATCCTATTGAAAGACAGCACATTTTTCTCTTTTTCTCTTTTTTTTTTCTTTTTTCTTTGTTTAAGGGGTGTCAAACTTGTTAAATGCACATTAATTGTTGTCTGCCATTTTCTCAGCGTTAACTGTTATCTGTTCATAAATTGTTTCATCGTTGTTTCTCTTATACATATTGATAGCATTCCTCCAACAGTTCTACTGATAATGCTATCAATAACTTTATTGACCAGTATTAATATATACCTACAACAACTTCATAAAATTAATGAACATTGTACGAAATACCTTGTTTGGTCAAATAAAGTTTAAATTGTTAAAAAAAAAAAATAGAGTGCATCATGCCAATCTGGGCATAATGCACCAATGAATCAACTCACATTTTCTCTGCTTTTTATCAATAGATTTCAAAGTGTAATATATCAATTTTAAGGTTTTCCACCATGCCGATTCCATTTTACAAACTTTTACATGCATATTCCTGATGGATTCAGAGATAGAGTGCATCATGCCCAGATTGGCAAATGCATAAAATGCCATTTATCTTTTTAATGTCAATACTTAGTCATTAGGTGTCAGTAGTTTATACTTGCAAGCATATGAATTCTATAAGGGAGCAATGGCACATATCTATATATATTTAAAAGTACCAGGACACTGCATAATTATGCTAATTATTCAAATAATATGCGCAGATATGGAATGGTATCAATCTGGGGTGTTTCGTCCCCCTAAAGAACATGCCCCCTAAAAAATTTGTTTCGGTAGAGAATAAGCGAAATAATTTTTTTTAATTAGCGGCCTTTTCGGCCTGAGCCGGTCCACCTGCACCCTACCTCCAGGCAAAACATATCTGCTTTAAGTGTCGCCGGCGAAAAAGGGCAGGTTTGAGGAAGTAATGGATCAAAATAGAGGGTCTTTTGGGACGCGGGGACAGACGCCAGTCCAGGCACTGGCAGAGAGGGCCAAGAACTGGCAGTTTTACAAACTCCCTTAATAATAGGAGTTTCCCATAGTGTGACCTATAGATTAAGGGTAGCTCGAGCTGGCAAACGTCATGGCGGTCTTTATTTTCAAATCTGCTCAATGGGGACAAAGTTATCGATAATTTTAGCAATGTTTTGAGGGTATTGATGAAAGAATAATACAGACCTGTTCTCGGACCACCAATCTCGGACCAACAATGGGGCCGCACAGCACGCAGTGTCATGATTTGTTCAAATCTAACATTTTCTTTCAATTTCTCACTACCATGCAACAAACAAAGACGAGTTGTGATAATAAAACACAGACTCATCGCTGCATTGTAAACAAAAGCACTTTCGCTGGTACTGCAGCTACTGCAGCAGTACCAGCAGTACCAGCGAACATGTGGCTTCTGGTGATGTGCCTAACTGTCCATTGGCGCCGGGAAACGCGTGTGTTGACATTCTGCCTACCGGTAACTGTTTATTGGCGCCGAGAAACGCAGGCAGCGAGTGGCGCAGTGTGTTGACGTTCTGCCTAACTGTCCATTGGCACCCAGAAAAGCGGGCAGCAAGTGGCGCAGTGTTTTGGCGTTCTGCTAACAGCCAATCAAAGAAGGGATCATGAGGTTTCAGCCAATAATGGCGAGGGGGGAGGGGGAGGGAGGCCACTTTGTTTGACGCCTTAAGGAGGAGTTCCATGTAGTACATTTGATATAACGAAGTAGTTCATGGACACAAATATAAATACCCAATCTTTAAATTTAGCAACTAAGAATCATGTTTTCATAAGTTATTCTTCATAAATGCTTGACACAACCATAAGTAGTAAGAACATTGATTTCTAAGCTTTCAATTTTTGTGTGAATTAATTAAATGTGGAACCTGACTTTTAGAAGTCCTTACTACATAACATCATTATATATCTAAATGAGCACCAACGCGGATACTAGACTTGCCACATGCCATTTCTGGTTTCCAATAATAGATTTATATAGTACTTGTCAACCAGTTGTCCTGACAGAAGGTATAAGCATGTCTACCCAATTACTACCGGGCCACATCCAATTTGGACAGATTTGTTTTTTGTTGCTGTTGTTGTTGGGTTTTTTTAGATTTCATTTATTTGTTGTCTTTTTGTGATAATTTGTTAACTGTTCCATTACATCAATTCTCACTGCATGAAGCCCCCCCCCCCCGAGGGTATTATCCCCACCTTACTTTCCAGAGTTCTACAAATGAAAGTAAAATAACACAGCTAGTCCCAGAAATATTTATTTGCTAGAAAGGTTATACTTTATTCACATTATGTACAATTCGCTGAGAACACTAACTAGTGTAAAGGAGGTAGTTGTATGTCCCTGATAGGCTATAGTATTAATAGAAGGCCTACTTCAAGGATTAATTGTGACCAGGCAGGCAAAAACACCCCTCTGCAGGGAAATTCCTTATCAAAGTTCATGTCAAGCTCTTTAAAATGAGACATCATTGGGTTACATATTCCTAGTAGTTATGTCATAACCCATCATTGAACATAGGTCGTTAATCATAATCTTAAATCCATGATTAAGCTCTAAAAACATTACAAGCCATAATAATGTCTAAAAACATGATAAATCAGCCTTTTTCATAAAAAATACATAATAATAATGGTGATTTTTATCATAGATTTTGATCTAGAAGGAATTTTTTATTATGTTTTCAGTTTTGGGTTTTTGGTGAGTATCCCCAAAAATTGGCATAAAAATCTGCAAATTTTGATTATTAGGATGGTTGCCATGGCAACCAGGAACAGGCATATAGGTTGATTTCTCATTAAAAAATGTACATTTTACCATCCAAATATGGGCCATTTCTACTGAAAATGGTGCATTGTAAATGAGACCATTGAATTCTGCATCAAAAATTAGCTTAACTTATTTTTATAATGATTTTAGAGTAATTTTGCCCTCCAATGCCCCCTAATGGCCAAATGGGGAATTAAAATTCCCCTGCGGAGGGGTGTTCTCCCTTGATGGGTCACAATTATCAACAATCTGGGTATTTGGGGAGATACTAGTGGATAAAGAGCCATGAAACTTTCAACAAATTAACGATTACAATTCTTTAAAGGAAAATGGACAATTAATTACTTATGGGGCTGTGTACAAATGACGTCATGCATTTTTGGACCATTTTTGACCACCCTCCTCCCCCCTTGTCATGTTTCGTCATACAACACTTGACCCCCCCCCTCAGCATGACGTCATGCAGAGAGCTACCCCCCCCCAAGTTTAATGAATAGTGTAGGCCTATTCCGACCTAGCCGGATACATTATTGACCAATCAGAAAATTCCCTTCATTCGGTGCAGACTTTTTAGGGTGCATTACAAAACTCCTTGTACCGGTACCCATCACCCTGGCTGTTATCAGTCATTATCAGCTTGGTACCAGCTTGAGCAGGGGTCACCCCAATAAGGATCTGCTACCATGGAATAGCCAAAAAACAAAATTAATTGAAATGGTTCAAAGGGACATATAGTGGGGGTGAATTGGCAATTAAAGATAAGATGAACTAGCACTGATCAACAAATGAACAGAGAAACATGCCAAACACTGTCAGCTTATGGGCCAGGGGAGGGGGGGGGCACTTCAATTGTTTTTGATACGGATGTGTGGCTGAACCCACAAACTACATTTACCCTTGCTATTACACTCATCCACGGGGTTTTTCGTCAAAACTCTACTCTTGCTAGGGAATTTTTGACATGACAATCTTAGATTTTGCTCAAAATATCTTAAATCGACCTTATTTGGAGAAAATTTGAATTTTGTTCATGCTATTTTCATGAGAACTGAGAAAATGTACATGCACATTTCTGAATTTTCAACGTTAATCAGGATATTTTGCTGAACGTTAACCCTTGCTAGGGACATTTTGCTCGAAAGTAGACCCTTACTAGGGACATTTGTGGCTGAAACAGGAGGCTTGCTAGGGACTTTACCCAGAAAAAGTTCCCTTTCCAGCCACACATATGTGTATACAACTTTTCTTTTCTTGCCAAAACCAAAACAAATTTTGATTTCTTGATGACATGATGTCATGCAGCCCATGACCCCCCCTCCCCCCTTGTCATGCTTGGTCATGGGAAGTGGGAACCCCCCTCCCCCCCTCCTGCATGACGTCATTTGTACACAGCCCCTATGGTTCAGGTAACTTTTCTTTGAATAATTACTATTGCCAACGTAGACTGACACAGAGAGCCAGAATCAGCAGTAAAACTGAAATCTCGCTGGTGCAGGAGACCTTGCTCGAGAGGGCTGATATTGATCCACATCCGGGTCTGTGGCAGTATTGGGCGTCAATGAAAGAAATACGTCCCTCCACTCCTGCTGTGATAGGGCTCTGTGCCGTAATGTGACGTAGAAGCAAAGCTATGTCAACGTCACCTGTAAGAGGATTTAGTTTTCTAATTTTAACATGACAGAAGACATCAAATTACATAGATCACATTACATAATTTCATATACAACACATTGATTCAGACTCTATTAATATTTTACGTTATCATTATAGTTTGATAGCTAGGGTATACTCTATACCACAGAGATAAGAAATAGACCCTGTCTATACAGACCATACAAGATGGGTATCATTAATGCACCCAGACTTATATTTTTATTGTTTTCGTGAATAGGGTACAACACCTGAGGGCTTTTTCACAAATGGAAACGATAGAAAAGATAGGGAGAGGTCACTGGGTTAATACATTACTATACATAGATAATAAACTTAGATTCCTCACCATAAACATGATGGCGCTTCATATACTTGGGTATGACGTCATATCCGTCACCACCAGACACTATGAATGATGGGAGTGCTAGTTTGTAGATGACGTCATCCTGAGCTGGTTGATATCTTGGTATAGAGCAGTCAGTGCACCTCAGCTGTAGGTCCACAACACGGTCACCATTGGGCCGGGACAAGTCATAGACCACCCTAATACCTGGTTAAACAGATGAAAAAAAGCCATTGCTTTTATCCGCTCCACAACATTAACATGAATAAACCTGTTACAATTCATGTATCCTTCCTCTTGTTGCAATTGTTAATAGACAGGGTAAAATCTGTATTCTACTAACCATGATATGTACTTTATATTGAAGGAGTGGGTCCTACTCAGTTTTTTTCCAGAGAATCCAAATCTGCCTGGGGCCATTTTGTATTTTGTATTTTAAGGCCCCTAATTTGCATATATAATTAAATAGGAAAAATTACGTCATTAAGCCTCAAAACGATATCAAAAATGACTACAATTATTCTAAAATGGTTAGTTTTCAATGAAATAGGTTCTGGTTATAAGATTCTACCATTTTGGAATTTTTCAGTTCAGCCTAATTTGCATAATTTATGCAAAACGTTAAATGATGAGGTATTCAACTTTTATTATGATAAATTCTGAAAGAAAAAAAAATATGAAATTATGGGAAGAAATCAATGAAACTTGACAGATACATGCTTTATAACTAGGAGAATCATGTGAAAGTTGGGGCCTTTCAGTGCAACAGCTGTATTCAATATGGCTGCCTTGTTACAATATGGCTATTATCAAATCTTCTAAAAGCTGTATTTCTGCTTCTAATTCACTTACAAACACAAATAAAAATGCTAGGAGTACTATTTTGGAGTTGTGGAATTGGATGCTACCATTTACAAGACTCTCTTGGGCAGCCATCTTGGATTTAGATCACATTTTTCTCAAAAACCTTAACTAATCAAGATTTCAACTCTGAATTCTATAAGAATATGAATGATTCTTAATGAATGCATTATTCTTGATAGTAACCATCAGAAATATGGTGCAATCTAGCAGTTTAGTGTAATATATGGTGCAGTTTGGCAGCCATCATGAGTCTGTTCCTTAAGTCCTGCAGTTCACTTTCTGTATTAGCTCCTAAATTAGATTCTCCCTTTGGAGTGGGATCTTTGGGCTTGGTGCACAAAGAAGCAGACTACCCTCATTGGGGCCTTCCATAGTAACAATTGATATACTAGAGTTGTTGATGTGCCATAGGATTCCTCCTCAATGAACCATGACTTAGTGATCAAAGACTATAGGTTAACTGATAAGTAAATTCCTCAAGATTTGGCCCAGTGTCCACTGACTACCTTTATTGTATTGTCATAGTATTTCAGTTATCAGATTGTATTGGAGTTTGGTTTTACCTCCACTAATACTACAGTCAGGTCATGATAATCCAGTGGCTGCCATCACCTTCATATTACCATGGGAAGCTAGATCACTGGATTACTAAATATTGACCATGGTAGGAGGGCAGGTGCAAAATAAACATTTCACCAATTAAGGCACATATGAAAGGTACTGTAGATATATATATATATATATATATATATATATATATATATATATATATATATATATATATATATAAACAATGATATTGCCAATACATTGTTTTTTTTTATCATAGCCCCTCACACACACACACACACACACACACACACACACACACAGATATCTAGAATGCTGGCAAACACAGACAAATTGATTATAATTTCAACACAGTGTTATGGCAAACCCCTCCCATGACTCCAAATGTCACTCTCAAATATCCCTATGAATTGTACCATACCTGGCCAACTGGATTAACAAGTTACAGTTACTCAAATCTAAAACACTGGATTATCAAGCCTAATTTCAGTGTCATAACAATGGCCCTATAGAAAATATCACTGGAAGGTAAATCACCAGATTGTTACACACAGGATTATCGCTGCCTGACTGTACTTAAAAGTTAGCAGATAAGAGCCTAATATAAAAAGTATTTTTTACTTAACCAACACTATACATGTGTAGTAACTCATAGTTTGATATTCTACCAGTCATGGCTAACTGTAAACCCAGGAACAGAGTCTGAAGGTGCACAACACTTGGAGTGTTTGTAATAGCTTTATTCTTAGAGTGATGATCATTGGCACAGATAGACACAGGATGTTACAGCTTTTCTTAACACATAGATTACTTGACTTCTAGAGTATAAGGCTACCCTTTAGGGAATTTGCTGGGATTTGATGATAAATCTGCTCCAGAAATCGAATCAATTATGGAAGATTCCAGCATTTTCTCAGAAGGTAGGAGTGTTGGGGGAAACTATGGTTCCCTGCCTGTAAGCACTCCAGGAGTGACCAGCAGGAACACCAAAGCAGACTCTCTGACTTTGGCTCAGAGGGGACTGTATTTCGTCGCCTGCAAGAAGGTTGTATAGATCTACATTTTTCTAGTTTTGCAGGAGAGGTAAAAGAAGGGTTCCAGTTACTATAGCACAAAGTGGATACGGCAACATTGCAATAGGGCCTGTAGGCACACATACAATAGCCACATCTCCAGTACTTTCACAGTTTTTAGATAGTGATTGATAGATGTTAAAGCTGAAGAAAACTCAATTTTGCCAAAATGTCAGTTACAACCTTCTTGCACTAAGGCGATGATTTGTACAGGTCATTACTCACCATCACGCTCCTAGTTGTATCAAGGTTCGGGCTGGAAATTGGGCCAGAATGGTGGAAATGATGCAGTTAGGGCTTGCATCACTTCCATGCAGGGGATTGTCACTTTCCGGGCCAGAGAGAGAGCAATCGAGAGTGTACTGAGTTTTAGAGGTCTCAGACCACTTCTTCAGCAGTATCATCTAGTATTACATTATATATATGTCATATCGACTTTGTTTTCATGTAGAACCATGTTGTGTTAATCCAAAGCCACAACATTTTTGTGATAAATGTGTACCAGCATGAGACAGTGGTGCCCTCAGGCCACAGCCACGGAACTACCAAGGACATACTAAGTGTTGTTCTCCCGAAAGTTAAATCAGTTCAAGGTACCCCTTCTCCCCTGTATCACAAAAGACCCGCCTGAATCCACATGGCAATTTTGAAGAAAGATAATCCTGAGGTACTCAACACATTCTGTGAGTACTTACCAAGCTAGGTAATGGTCAATTTCATTCAAGGCTTGACACAACACATTCAACCATCCTGGGCAATCATACGGCAATTCGTGACTGATACCATGAGAATTGAGTGTGCTGTGTATTTGACTGCCTATGGGTCAAGTAAATTCAAAGTAGCAATATGAATTAGAAAGTTGTGTTTACACAGGAAAGAGAGGAGACTTCCGGAATGACCAAACCTGATTACAGAACAACACCAATTATGAGCTTAGAATCTCAGTTCTGGTACATGCCTCAGACAACAACTGCTTTCCAAAGGTATTTGGAAAGCAGACTGAGGGCAACAGTAGTATTAATATCCCAAACACCATCAAAACTCAAAGCACTAATAAATTATGATCACTTTACTTTTGTTCTTGACACACCATTTCAGATATGAGAAAACATTTAACAAACAGAAAACTGAAAGAAATTGTAAATGAATCTATGCAAAATGCACCTGATTGTAGAATGGGGGAATGAAATGGCTGGCCACATTTAGCTTGAGCATGCTAAGTTTCTTTTGATCCTGTGACTTAGGTTGTGGATGATTTGCATAACCCCTTCATTTCCTGACTATACACACAGTCCATAGCTTTGATATTTTCACACAAAATGTTTAAGATTTTGGAGGGATACCACCTAAGCCCCTGACCACTTTGGCATTGATAATCTCTGGTGGATAGTTATACAATATTAGACTACACATTCAAACATGATGGATGGCATCATGTTTCCAATTATAATTATTGATACATAGCCATTCACTCATAATAAACAATGTGCATTCAAAAGGTGTACTTCTATTTACCTGGTCACATACTAGGCTAAATACCAAGGAATTGACGGAATCAGGCAAACCACAACCTTTGAACACTCAAACTTGGTTTGTTCAGGAGGAATCCCATGGCACATTGATCAGCTTGTAGACTTGGTGACGGCTGATACATAAGGACATATGGTACTATATGCCTACAGCAAATTCCAAGAATTCTGAAGATTTTTCTTGCCTTTCATTATTCTAGTATATCGATTGTTACTATGGAAGGCCCTAATGAGGGTAGTCTGCTCCTTCGTGCTCCCAGCCGAAAGGTCCCACACCAAAGGGAGAATCTAATTTAGAAGCTAATACAGAAAGTGAACTGCAGGACTTGAGGAACAGACTAAGGATGGCTGCCACACTGCACCATTATACACTAAGCTGCCAGATTGCACCATATTTCTGATGGCTACAATCAAGAATAATGAATTTATTAAGAATCATTTATATTCTTGTAGATTTAAGAGATGAAATCTTGATTTGTTCAGATTTTTGAGAGAAAAGTGATCTAAATCCAAGATAGCTGCCGAAGAGAGTCTCAAAAATGGTCACATTCAATTGCATGACCACAAAATAGTACTCCTAGCATTTTTATTTGTGTTTGTAAGTGAATTAGAAGCAGAAATACAGCTTTTAGAAGATTTCGATAATATCCATATTGAAACAAGGCGGCGATATTGGATACAGCTGTTGCACTGAAATGCCCCAACTTTCACATGATTCTCCTAATTATAAAGCATGCATCTGTCAAGTTTCATTGATTTCTTCGCATAATTTCATATTTCTTCAGAATTTATCATAATAAAAGTGAAAATACCTCATCATTTAACGGTTTGCATAAATTATGCAAATTAGGCTAAACTGAAAAATTCCAAAATGGTAAAATCTTATTATAAGAACCTATTAAATTGAAATCTTACCATTTTGGAATAATTGTAGTTATATTTGATATCCTTCTGAGTGGTTGGTAGAATACATATTTTGCCCTGTCTATAACAATTGAGGCATAATTTCTACTTTTACACTATGGATTAGGTATCTTTCCAGGCATATCTTAACTGTACTTGCCAAAGATAACGAGTTGGTTGTAAAATGCATAGTTCCATTACTATATCCCTTTACAACAGGTTAAATATGTTTTGTGTATCTGATAGAGTGGACCCCTGTCTTTATCTCAAATCTTTCTATGTATTATTGAATCAGAAATACCCATGGACCATGGAATATATTATTATCCTCCATCCCGTGTAATATGGCACTGCCTACCAATTATAAAACAGACTGCACACATTATAAATTATTAATGTAGCAACTGATAAGATGATAAAGACCTTACCCGAGACTTGGAGGAAACGTCCTCTCATGTTGCTAGGGTCAAAGTCCCTCACAGAGTGTTCAAACACCTGTTTGACATGACGGCCTTCAAGTTCCACCAAGTCTATGGTGTTAGCAAAAGGGTGTACATTGTAGGCATCTTTTAGGGTTACGTTGCCTGCAGAAAGATTGGTATCTAATATTAAAGATACACTCTGACCTTAATTATACTGTACTATGTGATTCGTTGTATGTCTGAAGAGACTACAAAATTGTGTGATCCAATAATGGAAATAGTAGAATCTTATTATTGATATTTTCCCTGTGCTGTTGTTTATTGGCATAAGGAGTACCGGTATACTGGTAATTCTCCCATGGATTTATGCCTCAGCGTTGGGGAAAACGAGTTGGTTGTAAAATGCATAGCATTTTTTCCCCAATGTTGGAACATAAATCCATGGGAGAATTACCGGTATACTGGTACCCTTTATGCCAATAAACAACAGCACAGGGAAAATATCAATAATAAGATTGATTAGATCCCTAACCTAAAATCTCTATGTTGAGGTTTGAACAGGTACTAAGATTTCCTACCTTAGGTAAAAAACACGAAGGCAGGGAAGGAACTGATTATTGAGATGGTGGGATACCTGGAAACTGGCAGTTTAGCATCATTCACTAGAAAAAAAAGGTATCCACCATGGAGGGTGATGATCAAATATGGCAGGCACTGAAGGAACCTATCATCAGACAATATCTAGGACCAGAAGAGACAAGGTGCAAGACGAAGTACATAAAATCACACAAGGACCCTATGAGTCAGCAAGAGAATATGCCAACCATTTTCAAGAAGCTGTAGAAGGTGCATACTCAGAAGATGACTTGAAGCAAGGCCATCTAAAATCACAGCTAAAAAAGAACTTCATCAAAGGTATATATGACGACAAGCTACGTGAGCTCATATTCTGCACTGTCCTAGCAACGCTACAGGTCGCTAAAGAGGCAGCTGTCTCCAACGCTAAAGCACTTAATGAGAGTGCACATTTTAACATGGCACACCTGCAGTGGAAGAGAAGTCTACAAAGGAACTCAATCATATCGTGAAATCTATACAGAAGGTATTAAAAAGTAATAACAAAAACACCTCCACCACTCGCTATACTTAACCCAGATTATACTGACGACCTACAAATGATCCATTGGAAATCATGGGAATACATGTAGAAGGAGACAAGTCGGAAAAGGAGTACCCTGAATCATTCAAAATCCCCTCAGAAGGGTTGAGGACTACAACAAGTGTTGTCATGACCATAAATACGGAAGACGCGCCCCCTATAAGACAAAGGCCTTATGGAGTACCACTACAGCATAAAGAGGCGGTAGATGCTGAGATAGAGAGTATGCTCAGAAAGGATGTATTTAGACCCAGCACATTACTTTGGGCTACACACTTCACATAGTCTTAAAACATGGCAAGGTGAGACTGTCCCTGACTAACGAAAAGTCAACTCGGCAACCAAAAAGGATGCACATCCCATTCCTAATATTGAGGAAATTTTCGATCAGTTATCAGGGTCTGAAATCAGCCTACTTGCAGGTGCCCATGCTTGAGGCTGATATCGAAAAAAACTGCAATGATAACACACAAGGGTCTTTTTGAATTTACAAGAATGCCTTTTGTGTTATCCAATAGCCCGCCGTGTATAATGGCAAAGACATATAAACACTGGATTAGGGTCTTATCTCTCCCGTTTCGCCCTTGTATATTTGGATGACATAGTGATATATTCCAAGAATCAGAAAGAGCATACACAGCATATTCACCTGGTTATGCAAGCACTGCAGGAACATCTATCTCACCTTGAATCATGAAAAGTGTGTGCACAGAACAGAGAAGGTCACTATATATACCATTATAACATGGTTATCGAGTTTACGCACTGATTTGAGTGCTGAAAGTAGATAAAACGAGTTCCCATATATCGGGATAAAGAACCCAAAAATTGACAGTGGACCTGACATACCTTGACAACTAGTTGACACCAATGTAAATCCTTCATTTTTAAAGCTTATGTACCAAATCTGACGACATGCTTTGGACATAACATCCTTGAAACCTTATTCTACCTCCCTGTTGACTTGATTCCTTGATATTATTGCTGTATTTAATATAAAAAAAAAATTGTAAACTTTTGAAGCGGGCGACTGGCTGTGCGTCTTTGCCATTCTGTCAACAGTACCTGTGGCACCGCCTGTTGTGTACTGGTTGAAATAACCGTTCGCTCGGATTTGCTACACGGTACCGGAATCTTTCATCATATGTGACATGTACTGGGAGAAGGGGTCTTATAACCCCCTGCACTAAGCCCCCTTTTAGCCGATCACATATTCTGGCTATTTTGCGCAATTATAGTGTTCAAATCATGTATTGGAGTTTGGTAATATCTAATAGAATATATTTTAATTGTTTTAATAAGTTGAGAAGGCTACACATGCTGTATAACATGTGTAAATGGAGTGTTTTTCTCGGCGGTCTGCTCGGGAGGGACATCGACATGAAACCAAGATAGCGGAGGGCCGTCTCGTCTGCTCGTAACAGAAAACAATGGATTCTATCAATTTTAAAGGTAAATACTTAGAATTAATGGTGGAAACCATGTTATAAACGCAATGTGTAATGATTAGACCTTTTGGCTTCATGGGTTTGATAAAAGCATTTGCCTCCGGCTCATGCTTTTATCACCCCCTGAAGCCAACGAGTTCAAGCAGAATCATTATAATATTACATTCCTAGAAATTACGTCAGAAAGAATAAGACTATTATAGGGCACATTCCATGTTAAGTCTATCTTTTGGGGGTCATATTTGAAGGCACAGCATGACACATTGTGTCATACAAGAGGAACTATGCTACTTTACTTTACACACCCAAAAGGAGAATAATAATGATGAAAGCCAGAAATGTAATATAACAATCAGGTCTGCCTATGCATCAGCTTTAAATTGGTACCAATACTGTTCGTGTATATCATATATTAATACTTTTAGAAGCATTTATGTGAGAAAAAGTGTGGTTTTTATAAGGTATAATTAAATGTTTGGAAATGAACATTCGGAAATAAAAATATTATGGAAAAACTTGAATAAAGTTGTTCAGATGCCTCCCTTCTCCCACTAATATTTTTTTCAGGTAAATATTATTGAGGGCTAGTGGTGTTCCTATTCTGACATGAATCAATGGACTATAATATATACCTTTAATGAAGCATTTGGAAATGAAACCCTTAAAAAATCCCATTTTTCTCATAACTTTGAGGAGTCAGAAATTGCTTGCAATGTATTGTTTGCCTGAATGCACCATGCTTGCAGGTAGTATTTCCTATGTCCATTTTCTCTATCAACATACAAATAACTATGTGCTTGTAAAGAATTTAAAAACATTTTTTAATTAAATCGTTCAGAAATGAACTGAAATCTGAGGACATTACATAAAAAATCGTAGCTTAGCATCTATCTAACACAGAGTCAAAGCGTAAAATATGTTCAAATGGTGAGTTTACAACTATCCTGCCTATTTACATACATAGGAGACCCCTATCAGAAATCATTTTACAATCATGCTGAGAAAATGAAAATTGAAGTTGAGGACAGCCAGTTTTAGCCACTTGCCCATTATCAAACATCAATATTTCATACAAAATAGCATGGTAGCCCATCCTAAAACCCATGAAAAATATCTCTGACACTTCAGGATTGCACCGAAACCCTCCATATTATGCTAAATACATTATATCACAAGATATGAACTAAATGCATCTGATGACATAGAAAGATAGACTTCAGCTGGAATGTGCCATAGAAGGCCCTCAGGACCATAGCTCACAATTATATCGAATTATAATAAATATAGAGACAGCTGTGAATCATCATATACAAGCTATAAGACAAATACAAGTACGTAGGATTATTGACCAAACATTTTAACTGATGGAAATAACGACCCGAATATATTATGGTGGGCGTTCACCAGTTCAAACTGTAAACTAGTTATTAAAGCTCAAGAGCCTCTGCAGCTCTGGGGACTTAACTACACTTGGCCCCCGCAAGTCAGCCTCTTAATCCACCATGAACTCGCCCTGCATCAACACATATCCATTCCAATTTTGACAAATGGTACTACTAGGCACCCAAGGCACTGTGGCATTTTAGGGAAATCCACGCTGCCCTCCCATACTCCTTGTGCCTGTGGTACTGGGAACTGCTGGAGCACTGGGGTGCTACCTGCGTCACCACAAATGGTACTACTAGGCACCCAAGGCACTGTGGCATTTTACGGAAATCCACGCTGCCCTCCCATACTCCTTGTGCCTGTGGTACTGGGAACTGCTGGAGCACTGGGGTGCTACCTGCGTCACCACCTCAATAAACATTATTTATGTAGAGACGAACTGTCATTGCCCGGACCTGAGATTAATATAAAGGCGACCACCAGTGCTTCTCAACTAAACATAAAAGCACTCACTATAGCCAAATCCTCCCATCTCTGAACAGGCTATGTCGGCAGCACTAGCCGATAATGAACATCGAGTCAAGAACATTACGCGGTGAGTAGTATATGTAGAAAAAGGACTTTTAACCAGGTGAGGACTAGCATCCAAGTGTACATGAACATTAGACTGGCTTTAAGGTATACTGCTATGCAAGCAGAAGATGATATTAAACGAACTGTTTTCTTTTATATTGGTATTATCTGGAGTCATGACCCTTAGCTTAATAGGGATTAACTAGTGTCGGATCTATAATGTATTACTAATATTATGTTATAACTACTACTATAGAATTAACCCACCCCATTCTAACACCCTCCATCTGGGGATCAATTTGCTTGGTTTTAAGACCCTGGATTGGTCTCATTGCATACTAAAACGTGTGACCCTTTATTTAACGCGCCATAAAATGCGACCCTATATCATTATATGTTATAATGGTTTTGGAAGACAGAGAAAGAGACGGTTACATATCAATACAATATGAGGCAGACCCTCCCATGCTCTCACACTGCAAGGACCTCCCCTACCCAGGGATATCCATAATCAAGCCCTGCCTTAAAGGTCTACAACAGGAACCTGCTCCCTAACTTGGATTGGGCCAGCTATAGTGCAGGTTCCTGTCCTACCACAACGAGATCTCCAACAGGACCTGCCCTTTCTAGGGACACCTTTAGTCCTGTCTCCTACACCTTCAATATTCCAACAGGACCTGCTCTGACTGGGGTCACACCTATACCATCCTTGGTCACATCTCTAGTCCAGGCCCTGTTCCTCCATAATACATGTACTGCAAAAATGGTGTTTAGATCCTAAACATAATTCTAAACATAATCTTGTCACATTTTTCTGAACACAATATCATCCTAAACACATGAAAAGTGTTTAGAAAAATTACATGTTTAGCTAATAAATGTGTTTATGCTATAAAGTGTTAAGGTTTTATGCTGTTTTTTTCTAATTTGACGAATTTTGCTTAGATATTCAATTCGCCTGTCTATGCATATGATGATATTATATTTGGGAATTGGCTTATGAATGCATTTAGGTTAAGGACCCTATATATCATTCATGCCCACTTTCTGAAGGGGATCAATGCACCTTCGTCTACAGGGACAGCTATACTGTCTACGTATACCATCTATACTGTATTGGACCCATAGCACATCAGTGCCAGGGCCCCATTGTCAAATACAACAGAGACACAGAAAGGATTTTACCATATATATTTTCGCAGAGATAAGAAGATCACACAAAACCAAATTGTCAAATACAACAGAGACACAGAAAGGATTTTACCTTATATATTTTCTTAATTCACAAAATGGGTGTCCAAGCATTAGTTACTTCCCCCTGGTGCACTAGTAGCAATGCCATAGGGTGTAATTGCATTGCCTCTTATTGCTGACGCAATATACCTACTGTATTAAGTAAAACTGTGATTTAGGAGAATACTGCAACATAATGTAACCAAGCAATAACAGGTGACTGCATGTAGAAGGTCAACTATAGATTAGAGCTGCCAGCTTGTGTATATGTTATGTCTAAACACCAAGAAATATTAGTGTTTAAAAGCTAAACGCCTAGTTTTCTGTCTGTTTACAGTCTACACATGTAAACATGTCTAATGTAACTGTTTAGAATTTAAATGTTTAAATCCTAAACACATGTTTGGCTAAACACCTGAGTACTAGGGAATTAAAGGGGGCGACAATTTGGTCGCTATTGTTTGAGGATTTACGACAGTAATCCTGGAAATAATACAAAGACGTGGGGTTCCTCCATACTAGGTGTCTACGGGTATATCCCAGTAGAATGCATGAATGTTTGTTATAAAGTATATTTTATAAAGAGAAAGAACTTCTGGATGCGATATGTCATCGGGAACAGGTAAAGAATGTTGTTATAGTCCTTAGACCCGATGAAGCCTAGAGTTGGTGTGGCATGTTATGGCCCTATAGGATGCCAGGCGCGGCTGTGAAGGCTGAGTCAGTGTGTTGGACTTTGTTCATGCAGGTCTGGCGGTCCTGGTGGCGGCAGTGGAGATTATGTCCTTATGAGTGGATGGGTGCGTCCTCTATAGATGGATCTGTTAGAATCTCACCAGGCTTAAAGTCCAAAAGGTGTAGGGTGGTGAAAGACCAAAACCACCGGTAGTCTGGGGGTATATAAGGTTGGAACTGAAGAGTAGGGGCGCGAATTGTGCTCGGAACTTCAGGGATCCACAGTTCGACCTGGAATTATAGGGGAAGATATTTATATTCGGCAGCCCACCAGTAGGAATCAATTGAAATTCTGAATAGCATTTACAGGAGCTTTGGTCACTGTTTAGGGTGCTGCCTGGAGTTTTAACTTCATTCAATTGGAGGCCTAGGCATACAATAGAGGATCTGATTATTACATAGAGGAACCACACATCAAAAGGACTTAGCTCTGATTTGCTTTTCCTTTGGTCTCTCACTACCCATTATTATATTCTCAATGCTCACTTAACATCTCACCATGGAGTGAATGATTTAACTTGGAATTATGCCATGATGGAATTCGAAGACACCAACAGTTTGTGATTGTGCCATCTGATAACCATTTGTGATTGTGTTATGAAATTCAGCAACATTTGGTAAACCTGCGCTTTGGAAATGCGAAATGGTGATGGAACTTATAAATGTTTGGGAGAACCTTTAATGTTTATGAAATTTATGAATGGTTTATGATTGTGTGGATTTAAATATATTTGACGACGATGGAAATTACGCATGCCTGCGATTGGGTATATGATGTTATTGATGAAATATGGTGGCGTTATTATTTGTGATTTAGATATGTTGTCATGATTGACTTTGAAAATTTACTGGATCTAGTTTATTGGAATCTTCCTGGTTAAAGGTGTGTGATTATGATTACCAAATTGAAATGTGAAATCAACGCTGGAGTCTGAATTGTACTCAACCTTTGGATTGGCATATATATATATATATATATATATATATATATATATATATATATATATATATATATATATATTCAATAAAACCCTTGGAGATGAATTACCCAATTGTGTTTTCTTTCCAAATGGGCAGTAGGATTTAAACATGGTTATACTACTTGACGCTAGCTTAAGAACATTCCCCAAATAGACAGTTTAAAACAGCGAATGGAGATTGGAGTGAGGTAAAGCATAATTGGTGGAAACCCGAGTTAGATTGTATTATAGCTTCCCTTTTAAAAAACCCAAAACCCAACACTTTAGAACATCAAACCCCTCTTTCCCCTCCGCCTGTGATAGCCCAGGTGGTTGAGAACAATGCCTGTGTCTTGTTATGAATCAGACATCGTTCCCGGAGCCTCAGGGTACTACACCTCTGGGGGGACGCCTGCAGAAAGTGATATATTATCAAAATGCTCTAGTGGTGCCAATGCGAGTGATCAGGACAATCATGGCAATGGGGAGGAACAGAATCCTGCTATAGACACATACGGGAGAATATTAATAGTACAATTAATAGTGTGAGCAATATTCAAGTTCAGCAAAGTGAGACAGGTGGTAGAGACCAGGAAGGACCTGAAAAATTTACAGAAGCTATAGCATCCTCTAGGAGTGAAGGTGCTGACAATAGCACATACCAGGAAAGGAGCGTCTCAGAGGATTGGGGAGTGAACTCGAGCAGACCTGATCAACCTGTTTGGCAGAACCTCCGATCTAAGGGACCAGCAGATCCTATATAGTTGGGACCCAGGGACACTCAGGTGGCAGTAACGGCCACGGCCTGGAAATCAGGGGGGGCTGCCGAATATAAAAGAACCCAACCGGGAGGATGAAGGTGAGGACTCACAGCGCTGTTTGAGTCAAAAGAGTCTTCATCCGAATGAGGAGTTGTTGAAAACAAGGGCTGAAGAACGAAGACAACTCTTCACATCCACCCTGTCATCAACTGAGTTGGGTCAGTGCAAACCGGCGGATTTGACTGGGACTAGCGGCGCTGCTATCTGAAGACAATCCTACCATCAAATACTCAGTACTGGGACCGTCATTTAGGGGAACGACGACAAGGTAATTTTGTAGAAATTTCAGCTTCTAACGAAGCTGAACACATACAGGACTCTCGTGTTAGTCAGGGAAATACTCAGCTTACTGAGGGGAACAAAGATCTTCAGTATCAAACAAACCAAGTGGTCAAAACTGGAGGACAAGACAATTTAAGACAAAACATTGATTACCTGGGAGGAAGTTATCTTGATTCTATTGAAGGGGCAACAGGCAGCATTGCCCAATACCCTATATCCGACAGTGGTGAATCCACTGATTATTTGTCTATAGCTAATCCTAATCCGACTGGATTGGAGAGTGGATTGAATCCTGATAGTGGAACTCCACACAATACCCGACTACCATTAGGGATAGGTTCCACCAATACCCCTGTGTGGAACTATAGTGACTTATCAGCACAACCTTTGGCGGCAAGGTGGGCACGTTCCGGTGCCAAATCAAGACCTCATTGGGAACAAGAGGGACAAGAATTTTCAGGAGTGCGATTTGAAAGTATATCACGAGCACCTTTCTGACACTCTAAATGATTTGACCATTGTATCACCTCAGGGGAACACCAGGATAGTTCCTAATATTGTGGCTATGGCGTTTGTGGCAGAAAACGGAAATTTTTCTGAGGTTTTTGATGACGTGGAGATAGTATACGGCGCGCCCTCTAGTGGATCCACGGACGATAGAGAGATTTCCCTTCGGGTCGCGACAGGGAGAAGGCCAGAGGCTTTGTCTGACGGTCATCTGTTTCTGGCCTCTGAAAGGGGAGCCAACTTGATAGACCTTAACTCTACATCCGGAGATACTGGAGAACAGGTGAGCAGTGGGAGCCGAGGTGAGTCACAGGAGGCCTCGGGAACCTGCGCCTATCCGGGATCTTCGGAAGGTAACGGGACTACATCACACCCATGTCCAGAAATTATAAGTACTGCCTCCGCTGAGACCAGTGGATCAGGTTAGGAAGAGTTCTCTGAGACTGACAATGTCCTCCAACCCGACTCTGTGGGAGGGGATCATAATAGCAATCTTACTTTTGATGCCGGAAGACACACTTGGGCATCTTTGGATCAGACTGTGGGTTTTATTGAGGAGATTACTGAACGATCCAGCCGAAGGCAGGAGAAATTAAGTGAATTTAGAACTGCTTTGCGAAACGCAACTGAGGCCTTGTTGCAACAGATAAGAGTCTCACACGCTTTGTACGGTCAGGAAGTCAGACGTCAGGGAAGTTTGGTAGGGACTCGTTTTGTAGAGCAGGGATGAAACCTGTTTGGTGACCTCAGAGGAATCTAGAAGAAACTCGGAGCCAAAAGAGAGTGAGTTGCAAACAACTCCTTTAGAAGAAGTGCAGCAAGAGGGTGAGCAACCGAGTCAAGGAGGAGCTCAGATCCAAGATTTGGGTTTGAAGAGAGCTCATTCTGACTCTACTTTGTTTTCTCGAGGGGTTGGGATAAGGTGTGTATCAGCTGACGACGCCCAATCTAAGAGACGTGAGGAAGTAGTTTTGGGAGACAGCTGGAATTCTACTAAGGTGACCTCCGCTCGAATTTTCAATGGGGAGGCATCGACCGAGTCACAAACTGTGGTGAAAGCTTTGGATGAGGAAGATTTGGTCAATGCTGTCGTTGAACTTCGAACAGGACAAGATACTGTTATTGATAAGAGCACGATACCCCCGCCCGATTATACTCATATAGTAGTGGGACGTGAACTTGCAGAGCCTCGAGTTGCTTCAGAGGCCACTGCCAGAATTAAAACGATTCCTGTGAGTGATCAGGTAAATATAACATATCCCTCAGAGGTTTATACATCTCTTAGTGATTTAGGTGGTCAGGAGAGTGCAGGTGAGACATTCACTGGGTCTCCATCTGTCTTTTCCCATGGTCGACAGTTATTAAATTTCGAGTGTCAACAGTCAACCTAAGCGGGAGGACCACCCAGTGACCACGAGGACCCTCAATTAACTGACATCATGGCTTCGGGAGGAATGGCCAAGTTGCCTAATATGAAAATACCCACTTATTTGGGTGGCAACAATGAAAACTATGAGCGATTTTTCGATGAAATGAACATCTTAAAAGAAAACAATGGATAGGACAACCGGGTGTTCCTGAACATCGTGAAGTTTCATATAAAGGCAGGTGCAGCAACATGGCTGAAATCTATTCCCGATGGGGAGAAGGACACCTTAGAGAAGGTTAAAACCATCCTGAAAGAAACTTTTGGGGACAAACGACCCTCATGGCTTAAACATCGAGACCTCAATAATTTGAGGCAGGAAAAGAATGAGGATGTAACTAGTTTTGCTCTGAGAGTTAAAGGCTACATGAAACCTGGAATGGAAGACGGGGAATTTATTTCTGTCTTTGTAAGTGGACTACATCAAGGAGTAGGAAATGAGCTAGCAAAGGCCGAGCTGAAATCCTTTTATGATGCCTTAGCGATGGCCATGCATTTGGAATTGGTGGAGAAGAAAAATACCAACAAGAAAGGTGAAATTGTTTTGCTGGAAAGGACACCACCTTTTCAAAGGACCAAAGAGGATGAGGTCGACCCTGAATTCACTCAGGTGTTGGAAAACTATGTCATGCAGGGATTCAATGGTAATTACAGTCAAGGAGGATATGGCATGTCACGACCTCCATACAATCCTGGACGAGGGGGCAATGGATTCGGCCGAGGAGGAAGGTATGCCAATCAAGGATACTATAACAATCGCATGCAGGGAAATTCTGGTGGAAGAGGAGGAAACTTGAGCGCTGATGACTATCGGAAGAGGTCAGTGCAGCAAGTTGACGCTTATAAACGTACCATGGATCGTCTGTATGGACTGGTACCTACCAGTGATCCCGAAATCAAGGCAGGAGGAACGAATGGTAATGCTCAGTATTGTATTATACACGATGCCCAGAGCCATAGTACTGAAGAGTGTGCTCTCTTGGTGGACTATCACAGAAATCTGGGTGCTCAGACTGGGCCTACACCTGATACCAAGGGACCCACTGGTCACTCTGGCAATTATCAGAGAAACTAGTGGACTGGCCTGCTGCTATTGTTGAATTGCAGTTGATTCAGGGGGACAGGTTGGCTGGTCATGATAACAATACACAAAATGCTTACTTTTTGGAGATTATTGTCGAGGGAGAGAAGTATCAAGGCTTGGTAGACACGGGAGCTTCTGATTGCTTTATAAGCCAGGAACTGAGGAATGCTCTACCCCTCGACACTATCTGGGATATTATGGAGGGAAATCAGCAAACTGTACACGTGGGAAACAAGAATCAATGTACTATCCCTTAAATTGCGTTGCAGTTTGGATGGTATAGTGATTTATTATCATTTCCATGTGATGAAGACATTGGCATTTCCCATGATTTTAGGACGCAACATTCTCAAAGACCTAAAGGCCGAGATCAATGCTGACCAGCATAAAGTGAGGGTGTTCAACGGCACTCCTGTATCAGCCAAACAGGGTTTGTGTCTACTACCTAGACAGGAACAGATAATTGCTGTGGAACCTTGGGGCAAATTGGATATCGGCAAGGAAGGCACCATTGCACTAGAGCCGTCCAGGCTTACTATAGTAGCCGTGGAATATGCCCTTAATTATATTGACAAGAACTGGTGGGTGAAAATAGCCAACTTCACCGATCAGTTTGTATACATTGACCGTAACGACATACTAGCCTACGTGTGTAAGGTCAATGCACCACCTTTAGAGCTACAGGAAGTCCAACAGGTGTTGGATCTGGATCGCTGGACACTGGGGAATGACACTCTCAGCAGTTCCTCAGATGGAACTGAGTTGAATCACATCAATGTAGTGCAATCTGAACCAGAAAACATCTCGAAATCGGACCCTAGTTATGAGACCACCCAGAAAGACAGTTCTAATTGAGTTCTCAAAAGAGAAAAGCCATGTTAGCAGAAAACTTGGATGCCATTGCCTTCAATATGGAGGAATTGGGCCATTGCACCTGGTCTCCCATGAAAATAAAGGTAAATGAGGAACAGGGCATATGTACCACACGACCATATAGGTACTCACCACTCAAGATGGATATCATGGATGATCAGATCAAGATACTACTTTGGATGGGCATTATTGAGCCTAGCGACAGTACATGGAGAAGCCCTCTGGTAGTGGTCCAAAAGAAAGATGGTTCGGTACGATTGTGTACAGATTATCGTACACTGAATCTAATGACCGAGGACGAAACCTATCCCATGCCCACGGCTCGAGAGCTTTTTCTGTACATAGCCTACAGGAAACCCATCATCTTTTCTGCCATCGATTTGCTGAGTGGGTATCATCAGACTTACATCCCGATAGTCGCAAGTACTCAGCTTTTGAGTTAGCCTCAGGGGTGTGGCAATGGACGAGGGTACCTTTTGGCATGAGACAAAGCCCATGGCAGTTTACAAAAATAATGTCCATGGCCCTGAGTGGATTGACACCACGTACTTGCCTGGCTTATTTAGATGACATTGTGGTTTTTGATCCTACAGTGAATGACAACATCAGCAGTGTCGACTAGGTACTGAAAATATTACATCGTGCAGGACTGACCATTAAACCTTCAAAGTGTGAATGGGGTCGACGCGAGATTAAGTTCTTGGGACATGTGGTGAGTCCCGAGGGACTAGCTACTCAACCCAAAGTGACCTGAAGGTGCAGGAATTTGGGCGACCATATGACAAGCACACCGTCAGATCCTTCTTGGGACTGTGTAATTATTATCGCAGTTTCATTAAAGGTTTCGCTCAGCTGGCCGCACCTTTGAACCACCTGTTAAAGAAGCAGGTCCTGTTTGATTGGACACCTCAGTGTGAGGAAGCATTCAAAGAAATACAAAGTGTGCTTGTGAGTCCACCGCTGCTGATACACCCTGAAATAGCTGGACACTTCTACGTCTTGACCGATGCCTCTAAAGATGCTTGCGGGGGATTAGTGTGTCAGCTTAGGGATGACTTGATGCGACCAGTGGTATATTATTCGTACACAATGAATAAGGCTGAGAGGAACTATCCTATCATGGAGCAAGAGGCCTTGGCGGTAATCAAGACATTAAAGAATGAGTATTTTTAGTATATAATTCATTATATTTTACTTACCTATGATTGTCTGCCTGTAGTTAACCTGTCAGTAGTTGTACTGATAGGGGAGCTGGAGGATGAATTGTGAATGTACAGTGGGTATTGTAGTATATAGCGTCCTATTTGAGGGACACTTGAAATCATGAATATTTCTTGAGGAGGCTGAAGAGGGGCATTACTTACCTGAATGGGCGAAATCATATATCTTAAAAATGATGAGTGCAGTGACTAGTCTTTTTGTAAATCTTCATCTGCACAGAGGTATTGGGTAGCCTTTATAGTAAGGCATTATCACTGGAATGTTGTTGCAATTCTGGTGTCCAGTAGGCTCCAATGCCAGTTCAGTTACCTTTGTGGCCATCTTACCCTTACATGTCTTTCAGATATCTGGGGACTGACGAGCATTTTGGTTAATTCACTCATCATTAGAACATATGAATGGTGCATGATATTTGAGGTTTCCATTTGATCACAGGCTCGATCGTCTTGAGGGAGAGAGAGAGCCAGATCCATCTTTTTCTTCTTTTTTTTCTTTATTCATAATCTTCTATCATTCTTAGAGCATATAATAGTACAGTGTTGTTCTAAATCACATTTACACTTAATAATACACATACACAATGTCAGCAATAAAAGGCTATACAGGAAAACCCTATGACATTAATACTACAAGGAAGCAGCTGGTTCTCTGACACCCATTTTATGACTTTCAAGAATTGATAAAGCAGTATAGTCTGCTGGGTTCAGTATCCCTAGTACCGCTGTCACAATTGGTGGTGGTGGGAGTCTTGAATTGTCGGCCCGAATCTCACCCGATTTTTTCTGAAAAAAACCTGTCGGAGACCATCGGCAATGGTTTCCAATGCATTTCCAATTATTTTTTTAGCTCTTCCACTGAACCCGATTCTTGGCCGATATCGGCCGGATCGTCTCCGATTCTCTATTTCTGTCGCCGATGCATTTCCGATGGTCTATCGGCCAAGAATCGGTTTTGGTGGAATACGGCCATCAGGATGATGTTATAGCCTCCCAATTTGGGAAGGAGGAGACAGGAAGCAGTGACTACCACACTACCAGGCACATCTCGAATTGGCCTTGCTCAAGTCTGTAGATTTTAATATGAGAGAATTGATATAAAGTGAGAAAACAAAAATTTAAAATATGTCTAGTGAATCGATTCTTAGTGAATCTACAGAGAGAGGAAGAGAGGAATGGGTATACAGTGGTGTTGGCAGGGCAACTCAGGGACTGTCGCCACTCTAACCTTGCATGTAAAACGCACCCACACACACACGCACATGAAATAAAAAAGAGAATGACTAAACATAGATAAATGAAAATAATGATGGTGACCCCCCCCCCCCCTCATCATGTAAGCCTATGTAAAAGTATAGTAAAGTGCCTCTCACTCCAGTTGAGACTGCTCCCGAATGGAACCCTGGTTTATAATAATGCATCTGCAATTGAATCATAAAACATTCTAATTCTTACCTGCGGAGATAGAGCTGCGTAAACCACCACCATTATGTATTGCCATGGACACGTTAGCCCAATAGGATTCATCCGGGAACTTCAGGTGCCACGTGACCATGGCGTCTGTCACGAAGTTGCCTACAGACAGAAATTGATATTACTGATAGTGTGCGTAGTAACATTGTATAATCCCAGCAAAATGCATGTGGAACATAGTAAGTACCAATTCAGATACCTAGGTTGCATTCAGCAAGACGGCAGGAGGCCCGGGTACCGTCCAGAAGGACGTGAGACCTGCCCAACACTCTACTGAATGATGCGTCGAGGGGGTCCTTCCACGACCGCATCATCTCCACTGTGACCGTGTCTGAAAGTATGTGCCAACAAAAAGACACATATATTGAACAAGACTAATTAATGGATATGTCATGACGCGTGTTATTGTTTGATATAAGTCACAAGTCATGACATATCCATTAATTACTTATTTTATTACACAATTAATCAATGGATAATCAATAGAATATCAATAAATTCAATTTGAAAAAAAAATTCTTCACCTCCCCATGGGACTCGAAGCCTGCCATAGTGTGTGTATACACAAGGTTTTACCTAGGGATAGGAGCGTGACTCGCTAACAAATACAGTAAAACTTGGTTACAACGAACCTCTTGTTTCAAGGTTAAAAAGTTCGTTGTAACCAAATTTCGTTATAACCAAGTTCAGCATCATGGGTGGGGTGGGGGTGGGGGTTGCTGAGGTCTCAGGGGTGTGCTAGGGCATCTCTACCAACCTTTATTTCACCCTGCACATTTTGTTAATAGTTCAGAATTCTAAGTATTTTTGTCCTTTCTTTTTTATAATGAATCTTCATTTTCCTAAATTCTTAAGTATTTTCATAATTTTTTTTATTATAATGGGTCTCAAGTCGGCTGTATTGAACCCCTAGCTACAGTAGCGGTCTGAGAGATCTGAGAGGTGTGAAGGTGTGTGATAGTACTTCTGTGTGGGGCTGTATTGAACCCCTAGCTAGAGTAGTGGTCTGAGAGATCTGAGAGGTGTAAGGGTGTGTGATAGGGCTTCTGTGTGTGGCTGTATTGAACCCCTAGCTACAGTAGCGGTCTGAGAGATCTGAGAGGTGTAAGGGTGTGTGATAGGACTTCTGTGTGAGACTGTATTGAACCCCTAGCTACAGTAGCGGTCTGAGAGATCTGAGAGGTGTAAGGGTGTGTGATAGGGCTTCTGTGTGCGGTTGTATTGAACCCCTAGCTACAGTAGCGGTCTGAGAGATCTGAGAGGTGTAAGGGTGTGTGATAGGGCTTCTGTGTGTGGCTGTATTGAACCCCTAGCTACAGTAGTGGTCTGAGCAATCTGAGAGGTGTTAGGGCTTCTGGACTGGCCACACATCAACTTTTATCTCACTTTCTTTCAACCTGGGGTTCAGAATAACTTCGTAATAAACAAGTTCCTATCAAAAGCACTTCATTCTAACCAAGTTTTATTACTATAGAAATGTATGAGAGAGGTTTGTGATATGGTATTTTTGTTTGTTATAACCAAATTTCGTTATAAGGAAGTTTGTTATAACCAAGTTTCACTGTATACTATCAGAACATACACCTTGCCACCAGGCAGCCGCTGGCTTGGTTCGAACATTTCCAGCAGTACCGTATATCCTTGTGTAAAGGCCTGGTCAATTTGCCACTTAGTAAGGAGGTTTAGGTAGTAGGTAGTACTAATAAAACCCTGCCTTTTACAAGGGGAAATATGGTATGTCGCTATCTTGGCTATGGGTCAGGCAGGTCTTGGCTATGGGTCAGGCAGCTCTGGCCACTATAGTGTTCTCCTAACCAAATTCTACTGCAGCTATTCTCGTCAGTCCTTGTGGCGCAATGCATAGGGAGTTGGATTTGGGATCAGTAGGGTATGCGTTCGACCCCTGCCCTTTGGCAATAGAATCAAAGTAGGTTTTAACATGTGACATATGACATGTAAGGTATGCTGATATCCATGGATAACAGCACTGGGTGCCTGTTATCCATGGATAACAGCACACCTTAAAAAGGTCATGATGCATGCATCATGGCATGCAATATCGACAGGTATCAGAATGGGAATATCCACAAAAAGAACCCAAAATCACAAAGTTGTGTAATAACTCTGAATATTTTTGCATGCCTTTTCAACCATTTTTTTTCGATCCCGCTATATACGTGTGTGATAGAACTTACATGATCATATAGCATTAAAAATAGAATACCTCTGTACTTACGTACAGAAAACGCGGTGCAAAAGAGACCAGCAGCAGCAAACTGCTCGCCAGGGTCCTCCCCTCACATTTCCCGTAGACCTGTCGCTGCTTTAACTAACCTGCTATGAAGCCATTTCGATGCTACGTGAGTAGTATAGTATGTATCGGAACGGGACTATAGCTAATCTAAGGATATTACTCACTGGGCATGCAGCCAATCAGAAGCCTCCATTTGGTCATGTGACCCGTTACCATGGTAACGTGACCTACTTAGGGGATTAGCGACCACCTCTCAGCCAATCAGCATTCTGGTAACCATGGTAACATAACCTAGTTAGGGGAATAGTGCAGTCACGTGACCCCTTGTTTGTAAACAACAACATGTGGTGCAGTCACATGTTGTTGTTTGTAAACAAAGGGACGTGGCTAATTATGTAAATAAGATATATCAAATGCATTTCATTTTTTTTATATTTTATTTTATCAAAAATATAAATACAAGTATATACATTCATCTTTAATCATAATCCACACTGTACATAGTGTAATCTTTGTACATGGTTTTCATGCAACCGTTCTTTTGAAATGAAGAAATAGTGTGAGTCATACGCCCTGTCCACAATTCATCTAAATTAAAATAGAAATCTGCTGAAGTATAATACCAAGTATGCCATTCAGTTTGTGCGGACATGACGCTTCTCAGTAGAGCGTTCTGTATATTTTCAAAATCAAACTCTCTATAGAGCACATGATCTAAACACTCTTGACAGAAGATGTTTAATATTCTCTCGGAGTTATGACAACACATATCCCGAAAAAAGTTTTCCTCGAGGAGAATTATTAAAGCATTAGTAGATTCTAACGTATACCGCCTTTTGATGAGAGGACAGGTTTTCTGATTGTGAAATTGATATAGACCTATCGATCTGTCTGCGAAGACATCAGTCCCTCTCCAGAAAACATCTTTGAAACACTCTTTCAACGAATGGAAAGTCCAATTAGAAATGAGTCCTTTATGACCATTTTGTTTTAACAACGGTGCTTTAAAGAACAGCACATCTGTTGCATTGATTATTTCCCATGTGTAAAACGGGTCGCAAGTGCATATATTATCCTGTGAACAGATCAGCAAGGATCTCGATATCCGTGGGGGAATACGGTGACAGTGTAGTAGTCTGACGGTGTAGTAGTCGGTGTTTCCATGATGAAGGTGGCAGAGAAAGTGTGAGGTTTTTAAATCAATCAAAGAGTTAAAAGAGATTTAATCCCATTTTCACGGAGACCTTCGCTCGGTAGGGTATCTGTCTGTTTTTGATTTTCACCTGCCGTTTGCTGTAGGCACGGATCCCTTAGATCATTAAGTGTGCTCGGTCCCAGAGGGAAAAGATAAAAGACTTAAAGGCTGTGATTCACATAGTCGCAGAGATTCTTCCTGGTAGGGTATCTGTTTGTCACCCACCGTTCACTGCAGGAGAGTTTAACTTAGATCATCAAAGTGTTGTCTCATGGTGACAAGAGGAGCAGGAGGAAGGGGGATTAACTTGTCGATTTTGTTAGACTTAATCTACTTACTGCATGTCCACCTTTGTAGTCACAGACAGAGTGGCAGACATTCGCCCTGGGGTATTTTCCTGTGATGCATAGACAGGTACGTAGGTAGGCGCCATAGCACCTCGCCTATTAGGCTAGGTGCGACCCCCTGAAGTTCAAGGGTGAACCTTATAGGTAGCGGTTACTATAAATCACTACTGAAATGTCAAAAAAATAAATAAATAAATAACGTTTGCAGATACACTTTATAGCATTCCCTCAAGTTGGGGGACATACCTTATACGCAAGGTCCTACGGTAGGTAGGTAGGTAGGTAGGTAGGTAGGTAGGTAGGTAGGTAGGTAGGTAGGTAGGCGGGGAGGTGTACACGTGTCCACCATTTTATTTTGCGCCACACGCGCTGCTGCTGCTGCTGCTGCTGCGCACCCCACACCTCGGCTAGTGAGTGATCTAATTAAAAAACACTTTGACTTCTCTGTTACAAGATTATATTTTCCCCCTACTGTTAACCACCCCCTGTAGTTTTTTGTATACTTGAACTTTAAACGTCTTAATCTCCTAACAACCCATAATCCCCTTATACATGTAAGTCGCATTTTAGAAATTATCACAGTTGTTACACCTGTTTATTCCACCTGATACCCTTGTTCCAAAAGCATTTTTGTCCCCTTGATGCAGGGTGAAAGGATCCAGGTGAAAACGAAATTAGATGATTCTCTCAACTATATAAGGAGCCCTGATTTTTCTTGGAAGGGCAGAACACGTCCGCTGTCTCTTTTGACACCACCACCACCACCACTGCTTCTACCACTGCTGCTTGCTGCTTGCTGTCACCACCACCACCACCACCATCACTGTAGATACCTCGCCGTCTGTTTACCACCTACACTCTAGGAGGAAAATGTGAAAGTCCATCACTCTCTTTATTTTTTTCTTTTTGAGCTTTTATTTTATTTTCACTCTTTTTTTAAGTATTCCACTCAAGATGGAGCGAGATTTAAAAAAAAAACGATTAGGGAAACCCCATCTATTTTCTTATCTCAACGTAGAGATCGCCACATATTTCAGTCTCATGTCTCTTTTAAGGCGATAAATGTGACAAAACGTGGGAAAATCCCATTACAGGGATTAGTGTTATTTATGGCCACCAGGTGGCCCCACTAGTGCTGCACATAAAATAACATCATACATAATCACAGGACTTTCTCCGGCTACTCCTTGTCAGATTTTGATGATCCATATACCAAAATGATCCATGAAACCTCTTCATTTTAAATGAAACAGACCTGGTTTAATGAGCTTATTGGATATTATCTTTGTCAGCTGATTACTCAAATTAGATAAACATATCTGAACTAAGAATATTACGATATCTGTCAACTTACACATATAGTATCAGTTTTGGGCATGATGACATGCTTATTTGTGCTGTAAAAGAAGTTTATGCCCATTATTCAGGGTCTGTGATTGTCCAAAATTATAAAGGAAGACTTACAGAAATTATTCTGATGGATCAGAGTAAAATTATCCTCTTTTATTATTTGGTTGTGCCACCTAGTTGCTGGGAATAACCACAAATCCCCATAATGTTACCTTTTCCCATGTTGCGTCACAAATAATTTAATAAAAAGAAAAGGTGAGGAATTTAGTAGCAGCACCAGTATCAGCAGCAGCAGTAGTACCAAAAGTAATAGTAGTGATAGAAATAGCAAAAGCAGTAGGAGTAGAAGAAGAAGAAACACCACCAGGGAAAGGAGGAGGAGTAGTAGCAGCAGCAGCAGCAGCAGCAGTGATAGTAGAAGAAGTAGCGACTCTTCTTCAGCAGCAGTAGCAGCTGCAGTAAAAGCAGTAGAAGCAGCAGCAGTTGCAACAGCAAAAGCAGTAGAAGAAGTAGTTAAAAAGAAAAAATAGAGGTATGGCCGAAAGCTGTCTTTAAAGAAAGGAATTTACTCCATTACTGTTTGATAACCACCCTCAGTACACCCACTCGTTGGACATTTCATGAAAATAAAGGGTGTTCAAATATGGTGAGAATAATCGTATGAAAAGATTCGATGAGGACATTGGTTATTTGGGGGTAACCGCCGCTCCCACTCGGTGGGTGCATGTGGTGGCCAACGTGAACACGATCTGGAATCGTTTCGAAGTCATCACCTGTTGTCCGGCCTATTACAATGAGGCCGAACTGATGAAGAAGGGGACGTACTACTTTCAAGATTACATTCCAGTTTGTGTTTGTTACCGCTGTGCTGTTACCCCCGATACCTTTTTGGATACAGTTATGTTAACCTTTACGTGCCCAGAATTATTTGATGATTTTCCATTTATTTCACACGTAAATCATCCCAGCGATAAAGACTATGATTCTGAACAGGTCTTTGATATGGAATTCATATAATGCAGCTGATTATTTTTTACTTCAACTTTCAGTTAAGAGAGAAATTTCTGACTGAGTGTGGTTTCCATAGCAACCAAAATGTTCCTTTTGTTGTTATTCACTAGTATATAGTCTCTTTAGTGTTGTGCTGCTCTAATCTCATTAAGTGATTAGCATAACTATACTCAACTAGTTCTGTCTGTGTGTACTACCGGTGTGCAAATTGTCTTGGTCACAGTTCATGAAATCATTTTCATGGATATAAACCAATTTCTATGAAAAGGTTAGTTGCAAGGTGGGCTAGTCTATCAAAGGTGTGGCAAAAGGGGGCATATGATCCAGCATCACCTTGCCATCATACTAGATCCTATCCTATGCCATTCCCTTCCAAAGAGTCACATGTATGACAACTTATTTTCAGGTTTTGACTCACTGTGTCTGAGGTAATAGAGATACAGTCAAATGGATGGTCTCATCGGAATAAGGGGGTCATGGCCATTCCAAAGAGGGTATAACTTTGCAGATTGGACCAGTAGATGTTCCTGAATGATAATTTGTTTCAATTTGCATGTATTTAAGCCCAAAACCGCACATTTAAGCACGCTTGGGCACCTAAGGGTTAAAGAGGAGAGAAAAAAGGCAAAGCAACAAGCTTTGCCCAAATAGTTTCCAGAAAAAAGGCAAAGCCACAAGCTTTGCCCAAAGATAAAAAAAAATTGCTGCCCTTTATTATTATTTTTTTTTTAATAAATAATTTTTATCAGACTCCAAAGGAGTCCAAAAAAGACTACGGAGTAGAATTCAGAGAAGGTTTCCCAGCAAAGAAGACATAGCGGGAGAAGAAAAAGAAGAAGAAACGACCATGCCTCGACCACACACTCTACTGATATTGGACGATCTGATGAGCAGTTCCAACCAGCAAGTGGTAGCCGACATCTTCACCAAATATTCCCATCACTGGAACATGAGCGTCATATACATCACTTAGAACCTGTTCCAGAAATCACCTGAATTTCGAACTATGAGTCCGAACGCTCACTACATGATCATTTTTAAGAACCCTTGTGACATGGGACAAATAGGTGCTCTGTCTCGTCAGGTGTTTCCCTCCAAGGCGGCAGCCCTCTCCAGTATATTTACCCATGAACTCAAGCGTCCTCACTCATACCTGCTTCTGGACAACACCGGACGACCTGAGAATACGCTCCTCCCTGACGTCCATAGAAGATCAGATCGTGTTTGTTCCGCTAGACAAAAAGAGAAAGAGAAAGTAATGGCTACTCATCGTCTCAGAAGACATAACGGCACCCTTAAACACTTGGCAAAGAGTTTCAGAAGGTCTCCAAAGGTCGTTACGGCAAGACTTACCTGATAGGTGCTGCGCTACAAGACCATCAAGGGCAAACGCTTAGCTTTCGTGCGTTGGCTAGGTTATGGCGACAAGTTCAACGAGTGTATTCCTGTCAAGAATAATCTCGTAGGACAACTATGAACATCACCCTGCCTAGCAACAGTTCTATGGAGTATTTCCCTCAGAACACGCTGACCTCTTTTCAAACCCACTTCGACTCACCCCTCCTCCTATCAGAGGACCATGAAGTGGCTCTCAGCGAAATCATCCTCCCAACAGAATGGAGCAATGTGCGAGACGACGACTTGATCATGATTGTTCCTCTGCGCACAAAGAACCCGCTGGCCGAGGCGAAAAGTTTTCAACGAGAAAAAAACCTTCAAGAAAAAACCCGAGGTTGACTGGAAAATGGTGGACAGAGTGCTCAACCTGCAGAAGATCATCAAAAGCTCTAATCCTCTGACTAGGACGGAAGAGAACTTTGTCAACGAAATGACACCGGAGCTGCTAGAAAAAGAGTTGGAGGTGTAGATATTGAAACCTGGAAAGAAGTCAAAGCATGTCACATTGACACACGAAAACTCGGCCCTGTACAAGCAATACCTGACGACGTCCAACAAGAGGCGAAAAATAAGGAGTATGGCACACACCATGGTTCAAGACATGGAGAGGAGAACGTTGCTGCCGAACATATTCCCCATGCCACCCATTTTCATGGGAAACAACATTCAGTTCATCGAGCGCTTGAACCTGCTCCTGACAGATAATTTAGAAGGTCAGAACTTTTTGAAAAATTCGAAGGCCGTCTTCTCGTACGAATCGCTGACAAGACGCGTCACCATCAACCATGGGGTGAAGACTCTTTTCGTGAGGATGACCACCGGCGTCTACATCATGGACCCCATCGGAGACGTGTACTCTGTGTACGTATACAGCGACGCCATTCAAGAGAGACGAGTGGGCGACATGCACGTGCCTCTGTTACGCTGCGTCGCAGTCAACAAAAGCGGACGGTGGAAAGGGGGAATGCAAGCTATCAGTTTTCCACATTTGGATTATTTTCCCTTGAAGTCCAAAAGGTTGGACGAGGTCGGCATCTACTTAAAAGACAGAACCGGCCGATCTATACCATTCATGAGAGGAGAGGTGACGGTGACACTTCATCTGAGACCCATCGAACATTAAAGAGGCGATCATGATACGTAAATGAGTGCCATACTTTTCGTCGAAGGGCACCACCACCGGACAAGGGTACAGCGATTACTACAACGCTCAGTTCGGTAACGGAATCAACGTGTACAGCGGCCGATCTTTCCAGAATGGACACGGTGGCGCCCTCTTAGGCCTCATGCCCTCGGCCACACCCCTTTTGAAAATGGTGGGGAAAACTCTGTTCCGCGCTGGTGTGGGTGTGGCCAAGGACATGATGGATGGAGGTACTTTCAAGAACAGCGTGAAAAACAGAGGAGTAGGCGCTCTGAAGAGTCTGGCGGGTAAAGTGATCTGTCCGGGGAAAAAAACGACGCCCAAGGAAGCAAGGGGCAAACGTCCGAGGCGAGCTCCTCAAACGGGAAGTTATACCCTCTCTGAGCTCGACCTGCACGCCGTAGCGCCAACTCAAACTACTATCCTAAAGTCAACCTTTGTCGGACTAGAAACGAAAAACTCTTTGGGAGATGGGAGCAACGTCAATTTCACCATCAGTAAGTCCCAAGAGTACACGGACCTGAACGAAAACTACCTTCATCTGGAATGCGAAGTGCTGAAACCGAACTGCGACGCCCTGGACAACACGGACGTGGTGGCTCCGGTGAACAACTTGACTCACTCGCTCTTCAAGGATGTCCAAGTCTCCATTGGAGGTTTCAAAGTGTCTGGTAACACCGAGCCCTACCCCTACAGAGCTTACCTGGAAGGTTTACTCAACTACGATAAAGGCTTCAAGAGGAACATCATGAGCGTCCAAGGTCGGCACCAAGACTGGGCTGGTCACTTCGACTCCTTGAACAATGACAACCCAGGGTTCCAGGCTTGCCAGAAACTTGACTCCAAAGGGTGCTTTTTGCTGATGTTGAGACTCCACTTTGACTTAGCTCATCAACCAAAGTTCATAGCTGTAGACACGGAAATCAACCTCACTCTGAAACAAGCTGCCCCTGGTTTCTATCTGATGAGCGCGGGCACCACCGCATACAAACTCAAGATCCACAAAGCTAAGCTCTACTTGCACCGAGTGGTCATAGCTGATTCTGTGGTGGAAACGCATGAAAAGGCAGTGATAAAACAGGGTCCCTTCGACTACCCAGTGAACAGGGTGGAGGTGACTACCTACGCCATCCCTGCGGGCAACAGAGATCACACCGACATGCACTCCAACACAGGTCAACTACCCAAGTCTATGATGATTTGTTTCCTAGACCACGACGCCTTCAACGGAAATTACACCAAGAACCCGTTCGAACTGAAACATTGCAACTTCAACTCGCTTCAAGTGATAGTGAACGACCAGAAGGTGCCGAACGACGCCTACGTGCCCGACTTTACCAAAAGGGAAGTGGTGAGGGAGTACCTAGCACTACACACGGAAACAGGGGATGTATGAGGGTTCACGCTCCTGCGACATTTCCTACGACGATTTCCTGAACGGTTACACGCTGTTCCCCCTGGACACGACGGGTGTAGAGTGAACCTTATAAATGCGGGTCAGCTGAGGGTGGAGCTCAGTTTTGGCGCGGCACTGCCAGAGACCACAACGGTACTACTCTACTTGGTGTATGACAACGTCGTCGAGCTGACCAGAGATCGACATCCCATCCCAGACTACCACATGAACTGAAGACAAGAAAAAAGTGTATGAACACACTTGAAATAGACAAAGTGTTGAAGGGTAACATTCACACAAAACACCATTTCCTAGGTGTTTTCTCTTGTGACACTATCCCCGAGCACCCTATCAAGAACACTTGTTTCGTGAGTAACACGGATCCTCAGCATTTACCAGGTCAACATTAGGTGGTGTTTTACGTGTCGAGGACAGGAGAGGTGTACTACTTTGATTCGTTCGGCTTACCTCCTCTGAGCGCAGAGTTCTTAGCTTTCCTGAAGCGTTCTGCTCCATTCAAGTGGCAGAGAAACTGTGTTCAACTCCAAGACACTAGTGCTGACACCTGTGGCCCTCATTGCGTTCATTTCCTGATTGAAGCATGTCGAACAAGAAACCCCAAGAAATGCGTCATGCGGATGAGCAAAAACCCAAAACTGAGCGACCGGTTGGTCAGTCAGAGGCTCGCAATGATGATGATGTGAAGAAATCGGAAAAAGAGGAAACGGGGTGCTGCAAGCGTCTACAATTCATGCAGACAAAGGTCCTATATCTGGCCGAAGTAGTATTGGATTTATCCAAACTTGTGCAATGTATGATGGAGAGAGTCAGTGACTGTGAGACTGGCAAAGTGAGACTTTGCGGCCTGTTCAGACAAAAGAAAAAATGATTCATTGAAATGATTCATGAAAATAAAAAAATAATAAAAAAGATTTATTTTGTTGTGTTTTATTTCATTCATAACTTTATTTAAAAAAAAACAAAAAAACTAGTAGAGTTATCATTATCATCACGCACAAAAGAATTCAGGAGTAACTCATTTGCATAATTAGCCCCGCCCCTTTGTTTACAAACAAGGGACATGTGGTTACACCATGTCCCCTAATTAGGTCATGTTACCATGGTTACCAGAATGCTGGCCTCTGATTGGCTGAGCGGTGGTTGCTAATCCCCTAAGTAGGTCAGGTTACCATGGTTACCAGAATGCTGGCCTCTGATAGGCTGAGAGGTGGTCGCTAATCCCCTAAGTAGTGACCCGTTGCCATGGTAACTTGACCAAATGTAGGCCTCTGATTGGCTGCATGCAAATTGAGTAACATCCTGTAGTTAACTATAGTCCCATTCCGATACATACTATACTACTTACATGTACTCCTCTGACCCCACCCATCTGCCATGTTTGTACTGTCTTCGCCTCTTTGTGAACAATTCTGTTCAAGGTTTCAATCTCTCAAGCATAGACCTACGGTATGGGCGTTTGGTGCCAGCTTGCACAAACTCTCGTGATTTCTCGCAATATCTGGTGCATATTTAAAAATGTCTTTAAAAAAAATGTCTTATCAGGACTTCACTACCATTTTCCCCATAATAATACACTGTTTCTCAAAAGAAATATCAGGATTAAATTGTATGCCAACATGATCCCCTTCCTTTCCAGATAATAAGAATAGAGGATGGTTGAGATTTATTACTTTTAAGGCGGATTGTAAAAGCAATACATCAAGCTCCCCTGTATGTGTCATGGCTTTTTGGGCGATACCAGAAACGTGGCTGCGCCGCGTTAATGATTAGACTGTGAGGAGCTGATAACATTTTCAACGAGAATAGAAGAAAGTCTCTTTCTTTCTCTTCTCTCTCTCTCTCTCTCTCTCTCTCTCTCTCTCTCTCTCGCTCTCGCTCTCTCTCTCTCTCCCTCCCTCTCTCTCGCATTCTCTGTCATTCTCTGCCTCTGTCTGTCTGTTTGTCTCTCTCGCTCTCTCTCGCTCTCTCTCTCTCTCTCTCTCTCTCTCTCTCTCTCTCTCTCTCTTTATTCCCGAGCCCTCTATACTTAATGACTCCCCGAGCACATCTTCAAGGTCTTTTTCTTCTTTTACTGTCCTCTCTTGATACAGTTCCCTAACGATTTGTAGCTTATCTAAAATCACAGTAGAAGATCGCTCTCGTGTTCGGATTGTATTACCATCTAAGTAGGTTTGATGTCCATGGATGGGTGTGGGCAAATACATCTTTATTCATTAAAATCTAATTTCTATTATGCACTCACGCACTGCCATCGCCCGAATGAAATTAGCCCTCATATAATTTGGTCGATGGACTTCTCTTGTCATAAATGTATGTGTCCTTACATCCAGAGTCCACTTGGCCTCTATCCCAGTAATTTACATAGGAAATGTATGGCTAATTCGCCGGCGAAAAGCCAACTGGACTATGGGTCTTATGTCGATAGTCCAATTGGCCTCTGTCGCGCGATTGAGCCATACATTTCCTATGTAAATTTCTGCGAGAGAGGCCTAGTGTGCTATGGGTGTTATAGATATTGAAATTCTAGTTGTCCATTGCCCACCCACTGAGATGGGTATCATTGCTTGTGTAATTAATGTTATAGTTCTCTGTGACGTTATAATCTCTGCCTTTACCTTGTTCCACAGAATGGTCCATGAGTTGAGGGTTGCCCGACCAGCTGGTGACGTTACCTACTTCATTGAATGTGACGTGAAGAACACCAATGTACTTTCCAAATGCAAAGTCTTGCACCGCTAGAGTTGTGGAACCGGAAGATGAAGTTATCACTTCCGGGTAGTCCCCGATGGGTTTCTCATGGGCTGGAGCTGGACCTTTATAATTTTGATAAAGTGAATTAAATTTATTGACATTGAATATTAATTATGATCTGAATACATATATATTTAGTATTGTATATTCAGAGGTCACACCTGGGTCACACCATCTGATAATAATACTGTGGATCAACAAGGTAAAACGTACCTTCGCGAGGCCCCTCACGAAGGTACGTTTTACCTTGTTGATCTTTATGTTCAGATGTACATACAGGTTATGCATGGCGCAATTCCCTCTCCAACAAGGTCTGACTTTAACGCGCCAATCACTAGTGCTAGGCAATTTCAATAGTGTGATGGATGAGAAAAGACATCCAAAGTAAAACATGATATGTAATTACCTGTGTATAGAAAAGTATTGGTGTGCCCCCCAACCACCAGGTCGATCCCTTCCACTTGCCGTGCTATGGCCAGGTCTGTCCTCCACCCTGCATGACCCAGGGCTATGATCTTATTCACACCTTGACTTTGTAGTTCTACCACCTGCCTCCGGACGGCCTCCACCTCGTCCTCAAACAAGAGGTTCTCTGTGAGATATTAAACAGACTATTCATATCATGCAACTAATGGTATAGTGATCAGTTGTAAATGTCAAATTGTGGCTATGGTTTATCGTTAATGATAGTCACAAGCTAAGAGGTGACATAAGAGAGATGGGGAGAGCCAAGTGCTGAGATAGAGGGAGAGAGAGGGGGGACTTGGAAGGAATTCAAAGCATAGAGAGAACGCCAGTCAAAGAACAGAAGAAGTGTTAGTTAAGAGAATCCGTGATGGGTGGAAGGAAGGAATACACAGGAAAGAAGAAGAGGAAGATCGGGAAAGGATGTCGGAGGGGACGCAAGAGTCGGCAGAAAAATGAAATTGTACATTACACATGGCCTAAACCGGGCCTAAACGATAAACTATATATGTATATGAACAGGTAGACTGGCTGCAGCCCCCATCAGCTCTCTAGTCTCTCTCCCCCAGTGTTGATTCACTAGAGGCTTTTACGTGACAGTCTTTAACAATATCTTTTGAAATAATAGACTTTAGCAAGTCTAATGGAAAGATATAGGAATGGGCGAAAAAAGGAATCCATTGATGGATAGAACTATGCAGCCGGAGATCTTATGGACAGACATCATACATTAAGACCAAATATTTTTACCTGCATGAGACAAGTCTGGCGTGTCTATGGTGGTGTACCCAATGACCCCAATCTTCTCTCCACCTACTGTCTTCACCACACTAGGCCGGAAGAGACCCCGTACTTCCGGTTGGTGTCGGGCGTCGATGTTACAGCTGAGGACAGGAAAGCTGACGTTTTCCAGGAAGGGGACAACCCCAGCGATGCCATTGTCAAACTCATGGTTTCCAAGGGCCTAAATGATAGAACGGGACAATTAGAAGATCCCAATTGAAAGACACGATTGAGAAGCTATAAGGGGTTATATCATGTGATTACACGATTATCATCTACTAAAAGTACACAACATTAAGAGACATGTTTTATAAATGCTGCAAAGGGTCTCAAATCTGTGGGAAAATGAAATCCTCATTAATATATTATAATGGTCCCATATGAAAGGTATGAATATTAACTGCTACATGTGTGGCCTTAAGATATTGCATGAAACATTAATTAGTAAATTTTAAAATGCAGTTATTATGATGAAGCTATTTCCTGGGAACTGCATTTTTGGAAGACAGCGTACTAGTATCCGGAGGGGGGGGGTGATCTAAGGAGTATGTGCCCCCTTGACCCCCTGGAAATGAACTCTTATCCCTCTTTTATACATGTCCCAGGACCCTGCTTGTCCCCTGCCCCCTCCCGTGACCAAATTTTCCACATCACCATTTCTTGGTGTGGGTGTGTGTGGGTGTGTATGTGTGTGTGTGTGTGTTTTCCGTGATGAAAAAAGAAACAGGTCCCCTGAAAGGGACCTGTTCTTTACATCGGGTATAGACATAACATGGATGGCCATTTTCATCACCATTTTAGGTCTTCCCCTTGCCCTATGTACCTTAACTTACCATGGCGTCATACTGGAGGAGGTTCATAAAGTGAGAAGCAGCCTTTCCCTTGTGTACAAAGAACCACAGTGTGCCCTGGAACTGGTCTCCAGCGTCCAACAGGAGCAGGTTCTCGTGTTCCTCCCGTAGTCTACGTAACGCCGTTACACGCCTCGCCACTCCACCGTAACACGCACCTTTGGCAGCGTAAGAAGGCCTGGGTGAGAATGGGGGAGCAGTTTTAAAAATGTCTTGTATCTATTCCTGTTCCAGTAATAAATCAGGTGTGTTTGAATCCCCATAGAGGGAACCTGTGTGCTGTGGATGAATAGTCAGTTCGGTATACTAAACACTACTCAAAGCCTACCAGACTAGCCAATAGGTAGTATGATGGTGAGAAGTAATATTAAGGGCCATCCATTGAACTAACATAATAGTACATGCTGATGACCTACAGATAATATCTTAGTAAGGGAGTGATCATTTTTTAACAACAGGGGGGGGGGCTGGTGGGTTTGCGCACGGACGCGCGAAAAAAATTTCGACCCCCCCCTCTCGAGGGGGTAAAATTTTTTCGACCCCTCCATAAGGGACAAAAATCGCGCGCGAATGTCCCCTTTTAGCCTATAGTAACGCGCGGGGTTTTCCACTGAAAAAAAGGTGAAATTATTTTGAACCCCCCATCAGAGGTGTTGAAAAAATTCTGAACCCCCTGGTCAAGGGGTTGAAAAAATTCTGACCCCCCCCTCAAACCCACCAGCCCCCCCCCCGTTGTTAAAAAAATTATCACTCCCCAATTATAATATAATAGGTATAAGTTTGAGCTTTGAGATAGGGAGTGATCATTTTTTGACAACAGGGAAGGGGCGGGTGGTGGAGCCAAATTATATTACCTGTTTTCAGCAAAAAAGCCCGCTCATTACTGTAGGTTAAAAGCCCCCACCCACCCCCTCGAGGTGATGGTGGGGGTCCCACTCCCCCCCCCCCGTAGTAAAGAAAATGATCACGCTCTTTGACATAGTTTAATTTTCAAACACTAGGTGTCCCTGACCTATAGTCAGGACCCCTCCCTCTAGTGTGAGTCTTACACACTATCTTTGACAAAGTGAATTAAATGGGTTGACATTGAATATTAATTATGATCTGATTACGTATACATTTAGCATTTAGCGGGGTTGGGAGTGAGAGAGGGGGGAGGGAGAGAGATGCAGAGAAGAACGAGCACTATGATAACGATAGTATAATTCTACCATGGATATCGCAGATGTCTGGATAGATTATATTTTATAGGGTAGTACATTGTGCCGCCATTTCCATGCTGCCTTGGCTGTCTGCCACAGGCAGTGATTGCGTGAGGGCAACTATTGCCCTCTGATCAGTTCAGTAGTAGAGGGGTCAAAATGTACACACAAGTACCCTAAAATACCCCAGTGGGGTGAGATAATGGCCCTCTTTAGTACACGCAGATACTAGTTATCAGATTGTTACTAGCCCTGTCAGAGTTTGATGTGAGTTGAAATAGTACATACATCGTTATGATATAATCTTCTGCCATAAAAGTTGAAGTTTGGTTATCACTTTAAACAACAATCATAGTGTATATAGAAAAGAGTAAGTCTCTCTCTATGTATGGGGCTACTATGTCTATAGGCCTATTATATACAATGTCCTTAAAGTGGCGGACCCAGCAGGATCGAAAAGGGATAGAAGTCTTAAGCTTAGGGCTCTAGTTAGGTATCTTAATACGTAGCGTCCACAGTGACCAGGATAACGATCTTTGTTTTCAGGGTCTTAGGGGCTGTGTACAAATGACGTCATGCAGGAGGGGGGGGTCCCACTTCCCATGACCAAGCATGACAAGGGGGGAGGGGGGGCATGGGCTGCATGACATCATGTCATCAAGAAATCAAAATTTGTTTTGGTTTTGGCAAGAAAAGAAAAGTTGTAAAGGTAGGGAGATATAATACCTATAGGCCCTACTTGTATATGATCACTACCATAATACTCTGTGTATTAGGCATGGATATAGTGCATCCTGCATATAAGGACCCATAAGCCCGGGGGGCACCCTCTATGTAATGTATACACATATGTGTGGCTGGCAAGGGAACTTTTTCTGGGTAAAGTCCCTAGCAAGCGTCCTGTTTCAGCCACAAATGTCCCTAGTAAGGGTCTACTTTTGAGCAAAATGTCCCTAGCAAGGGTTAACGTTCAGCAAAATATCCTGATTAACGTTGAAAATTCAGAAATGTTCATGTATATTTTCTCAGTTCTCATGAAAATAGCATGAACAAAATTCAAATTTTCTCCAAATAAGGTCGATTTAAGATATTTTGAGCAAAATCTAAGATTGTCATGTCAAAAATTCCCTAGCAAGAGTAGAGTTTTGAAGAAAAACCCTGTGAATAAGTCTAATAGCAAGGGTAAATGTAGTTTGTGGTTTCAGCCACACATCCGTATCAAAAACAATTGAAGTGCCCCCCCCCCTCCTCCCCTGGCCCATAAGCTGACAGTGTTTGGCATGTTTCTCTGTTCATTTGTTGATCAGTGCTAGTTCATCTTATCTTTAATTGCCAATTCATCCCCACTATATGTCCCTTTGAACCATTTCAATTAATTTTGTTTTTTGGCTATTCCATGGTAGCAGATCCTTATTGGGGTGACCCCTGCTCAAGCTGGTACCAAGCTGATAAGGACTGATAACAGCCAGGGTGATGGGTACTGGTACAAGGAGTTTTGTAATGCACCCTAAAAAGTCTGCACCGAATGAAGGGGGGAGGGGGGGGGGGTCAAAAATGGTCCAAAAGTGCATGACGTCATTTGTACACAGCTCCTTAGGGCCAAAGTAGGGGATTCATATGGTTGTCTGCACAGGACATAAAGTGGAAGAAGAAACATGGGCATGTTTACTCTATTGCAGGGAAAGAATACAGTGACCAATGCTTAGCTAATGATGTGATACAGCCTAAGAATTCTATCATTACATGATACTGCATAGTAAGAAATGGGTTGTACTTTACATACCTGCAGTCTGAACCAAACTTTGAGAACTGTTCAAAACGTGCATGTACGTCATTAGTATGCACCACCGTCAGCGTGAACGCAGCTTCCACCGGAAGTACAAGTAACGTCATGAAATGATTTAATATCCACACGCCCCCAAGTAGACGAATAAGGAACTTGGTCCTTGTGGAGATGGGTGTAATGGACGTCATCATTATCATTCTGGTGTGTGGACGTATTTGACCCTGTTTAGGCGATATGGGTCGTGATGGGCACAGTGGACAGGCGGTATTATATTAAATGCCAATATATGATTTAACCATGTATTATGGGGGTGTGCATCTATGCTAAGAGGAGCTCATTACAGAAAAAAAGGACTATGACGTCGCCTTAAGCAATGCTATCCATTCTGAATTGACGTTGATGTTTGTTGGTGATATTAAATGATGCTAGATGAGAAGGTTTGTATAGATAATTATTTTCCACAGTAAAATGCTCATATAATCCAAAAATGGTTGAAACATTCGACGCGTCCTTGGTATCCAATGAAATACAGTGCAAACCTTAGGCCTTATCCAGACTGCTTAATCCATTGGTGTAGACGAGATATAATAATATTCCTAGGAAAATGGTCTGAAACTATAGTTTCTGAACTGTTCCCTTCTGGGTGGAACTGTGGTAGCATATCAGCTGTAAATCTCACTATATAAACATCTGGAACATATCCCTCTTCCACAGACGGTTTGTGCAGTTCAATTCTCTCTTAGCCAATGACTATTGTCACTCCATTGTTAAGCCCTCACGTTGTGACGCTCACGTTATCCTGTGTCTAGGCTTGCACTGCAGAGAGAAGCACTATACAAATGTATTGTGAGAAAATGTATGTGAGTATGACTGTAGGACACCATCGTCACTCTTAAAGCCGATATTTCCTCTATATCTCCATGTCAAAACATCACAGGTTCCCTGCTTGATATCTGCTGGGAGGTCCCCCCTGTGGTTGGTTGCCTAGTCTGAATGCTGACTGTTAATTCAGGGTGCGGCGAACAAGGGTGGAAATAAGAAAGTGGTCATTATCTATCAACAGGAAAGTCGTGGTGGTTTTGAGGGGGGGGGGCACAAAAACTTTTAACCCCTCCTAAGGTATGGGGCACTCTTGACTCCTCTTGACGGGGGGCGTAAAAACTTGACCCTCTTTTTAGTAAAAAAAAAAGTCAGTGTGCTGCTATAGAGGGGCACGAAAATTCTCCAGGGGGCACAAGTGTTTTTTACTACGGTCAAGGGGGGGGCATCCCCACCCCCCATATTTATAAATAATGACCACTCCCTAACAGTCATGTTATAGACCAATCAGTGACTGCCTGACAAAATGTATGCTATGGCATTTGTGTGTCTGAAAAGGAGTACTCCCAAATAGCTTACATTAATGGTTTTTCTTTTCGTATTTAAAGTGGGTGAAAACTTGACGGGAGCTTAGCCATATCGACCTAGAAATCTAATAGCATGTTCATGTTATCTTTTCTCTCTGCACCTTTTCTACACTGAAAACCAGTTCCACAAGAAAGTAACCTCTGCAGACTACATTAGGTAATCTTCTGGGTAGTCTTTGAGAAATGACGACCATCGGTCATCAGTTTGACTACCAAGGTCGTCATTTCAGAGACAATGCCACTAGGGGGGGGCACTATGCTGTACTATTGGTTATGATGCATACAGTAGGTCATCTTATCAGAAGTTTACTGATTAAGTACATGCCAGTAGCTACATCAATAATTTTGCAATAGCTGTTTATAGGCATGTGGGACACAAAGGATATCATTGCACTAGACTCATTTATGATTCTAAGGAATATATGGGGTATATGCATGCATTAAAACCTTTTGTGTCTCTGAACAATTATATTTCTATGAATTTGCTCTTGACTATCATGCACAAACATTATGTTTCTAAAAGAGAGCTTAGCTCTAATAAAGGCCTGATAATAATGGACAGGGGGGAATCAAAAATTAATCTAATCGACATCATGTAATGATCAAAGATCAGAAATGACATGAAGGTCATCAAATAGAGAACCAGGGCTAGTCATATTGACAACCAGGTTTTCTCAAAAAAGGTAGTCAATTTGATGACTTTAGGTTGTCAATATGACAACCTAGTACTATCTCCGTATATACGTTGTAGTGTACTGTGTGTTTACTCTATTTGATGTTATTTAGACCTTGCTTTCTAATCGCTGCATATAGATGTAGTAAAGTGCATTTTGGGGTTTGAGCTAGCTCCTTATAAATGGTAGAGTGTGTCACTACCTCAGCCCAGTACACATATCAAGCTGTGCAGTGATCCTACTCAAATAAAACCAGTGAGAGATTACTAAGATCACGCATTATCACACAGTAGGCAAGGCAGCAGTCAAGTTTGGCCCAATTCAACTCCTAATTAAACAATGCAGTGTACTCACATGGAGAGTCTTAATTGTTGTTATGATGATCCAACTTTAATGTGGATCCTAAGTCCATACAGGGAGGATCCCTGCATGGAGAGGGAGAGGCCCTTCCCAGGCCTGGAGTCCGCCGATGTTAATTACTGCTATTAATTTCTATCTCCATTTTGTATTAAGTTCATAAGTTGAAACACTATCGTTCCCAGGTAGTGTTGTTCTAAGTCCCAACTACTTATGTCTGAGTAACCTCCGGATCTACCCAGCTTGTGAAAGGTGAGGATGTTACCACTAACAAGTGCATGTTGAATCTCCACTACAATAATGCTCCTTTCCTTAACATGTGTAGGCTACTCCCTGTTGTGATCTAATGGTATCTAGCTGTTAACAGTTAGCTTAGATATGAGTGCCCAACTTTCAATGCTGTCTCCATGCTCCCTCTGAACGAACTCCCCGTCTCCTACTCTGAATTCCACAAATATGTTATTCGAGTATTATTATTATCCCGGCGCGCCTGCACAGAGACATGTATTTGTCTCATGACATCACCATCTCATTTATTTCCCCTTTCCTTACTCAACTTTGTAAAGTAGTTATGTCCTAATCTAATATTCTTCTTCCCATTATTCATCATTAATCCCTCCAGTTCTACTGGTCCTAAACTAATTATCTCTTTCATTTTCAGATTGGATTTCGGAAGTTTATCTCCTTCATCTCTCGACTGGAGCCATCAAGCCTTCCGTCTCAAATCTCATTATGGACCTGAACATGACAATTTATACCTTAATTCCTGTGGAACACGCCATCAACTCTTTTGTCTGTCAATAAATATTAATCACTTTGTCTTGCCTTACTGCCTTTTTCTTCACTTTTCTACTAAATTGCTTTACATATCCTATCATTGTCAGCACTGCTGGTTATACATCATTATCCATTATGGATTTCTCTTACACCATCGTACACCAGGCCTATGAAGATTAATTTGAATTATTAACCTGTAAGTGTGCCATTCTTTCTTTGGACATGTTTTAGTTGACAGGTGAAAACAGTAGACTCAGTATCCATCATTATGATAAACCACTCATGATTGGGTAAAATAGTATTGCTCTAAAAACAAAATAATCATGGCAGCATGCACTCCTTTTCCCAAAGTTTCGTTCACCACAGTATACTGTACTAGTACTGACCCATAGGAGGTGTCTTTGGTTAGCTTATGGTTAAACTGACTAGTTTTCTTAGTCGTTTTTTAGACTATTAAATCGTCATTATTTTCATTATTTCTGAGTTTGAAATTTTGATAAGGATACAATGTATGGGATATGTATAACTTTTATCTTTCGTGATCCATTGCATCTATGGGGGGGGGGCTTATCCACAGGGAAGAAGCTCGAACGCCAATTGCTAGGACTATATAGTTATGCGCTTAGATTGTAAACATTTTTTCTCTATCATTCCATGTACAGTCAGCCCTTGCTTTCTCGGATGTAGAAAATGCAATGGAAATCCCATTTAACAAAAAACATTGCAAAACGTTTCAGAACGTTTCCCTTTGGCTACTTATCATGGCAAAACGTTTTAAAAAGTTAAAAACGTTTTTTGACGTTAAGTAACGTGTTTTCTTTTGTTGAGTGGGATGTCTGTCCACAAAAATCCATGTACCCCCAACCCCCCAACCCCCAGCTGGTAATAAATGACCCATCGCTAAATCTCCTGTTTAAGTTAAGCTAGCTTGAGTGGGGCTTAATTTATAAGTTATTTTAATTAAATGTAAAATAACTAATTATTGTCAGGTATCCTATTGACCACCGAAGTGGATTGGCTATATGAGGCAGGTCAGATACGTTGAGCTTATCGTCATACTTTAACATAATTAGAGTTTTAATTTCACAGGTGAGAAGTGGTGGGAAATGAGTGCTCTTGATGCCATGTACTTTGCATCTACCCCAGCAGCGGTTAGTGCTGATTTGACTTGTCGTGATATAGTCTTGCCACTAGCCCTGGATGTGGGGAGTTTTACTGTTGCAAATACAAAAGGCACTGCCAACTGTGATCTATGATCGGCTATGTAGGCCCTCAGGTGTGAGTAGACACAAAGCCTTTCATCTGGTCATCTCTGGAAGAACTTGATGACTGGTTTGTCTGTGGGGTTGTTGGTTTTGGTGCAAAGAGAGTAAGTTATTTTCACTGAGTACTCCGTCCACTTACAGTCACCTCTCAGCATTAGGTATAGGGCCTGTAGCCTTTGGCCTGTAGCTATGGTTCACCTGGTAAGTTTCTCAAAGTCTATTTCATGGATGTATCCCCACTCCTGTAGGTTCTGTAGAACACGTTATGGGTCCCATACAAAATCCATTGATTTTGATGGGGGCTTCTTGACTTTAGTTCCTCGAATTAACCTTGAGATGGTTGGCTCTTCACCGGCAGGTTTCCTGTTGAAGTTAATGAAACAGGATAGGAATGACCTGGAGGTATTTATGGAGCTGTGTCCTACTCCCGTGTCCAGGTACTCACAAAGAAACTGTATGCAGTCTTTGACTGAGGGCTGTGTTGGATGGACATCCAGTAGGCTTGTCAACACCGTCCAGTGTTTAGCACATCCCTCATATTCTGCTGCAGTGTAAGGGCTCCAGGCCATGGTCATGACCTGCCAGGCTGTAAATGAGAACCCTAATAAATCACACCATATGGATTTCATATAGGGATAATCAGTAGCTGTGATCTGCCTGCCAATGGGAACTTATTGTTGGGGTCTCCTAGCCACAACAGGGCCGTAGGTGAGATGGGGATGTGTAAATGTTCTCTGTACCTCTTGAGCTTCGTCAGGCTGGCAAACCATGGTTGGGTTGGCTAGTATGGTACCACTAGCAAACCTGTCACCTTGTCTTGTTTGATCTTCCTCAGTACCCTGCCGACGAGAGAGAAAGGTCAGAAGATTAGTGATTCATCATTCAATGTGCATGTGAATGCATCAGTTGCCATAGCATTGGCATCATAATGTAGCGACATGTATTTTGGGCAGAGTGCATTTTGATATGATGCAAACAAATCCACCTAGGGTTTGTGAAAGGCAGAAAAAATGTAACTTTGTGTTATAGGGTATAGTGACCAGGTTATAGGGGGTAGTGACCAAGTTTTGAAGGACAGTAGAACAGCTTGAAGGTGATTCTATGTTTCCATGCATAAAGGTATATGTGCTGTGTGACATCATCACAAGGTATGGATCCCAGAGAACCACCTTTTTTTATACAACTTAGGGCCGTTGTGTCATCAATGAACAGGTGTACACATTGGTTTTTCACTTGGCCTTGGAGCTTTTTCAATGCCATGAGGACTGCCTTCAACTACAGAATATTGATATGCAGCTCTTTGACATTGATGGGCCATACTCAAAGTCACCTTGTTGCCAGTAGCAACCCCATCCTGTTTTGTATGAATCTGTGTAGATTGACACTTGGGGATGGATTTCTACATACAGTGCATAGGCCATAGGGAGGTGTGACAGCCACTGTTTGATACAATCATGAACCTCATCATTTAAGTACATCGTTGCATCATAGTTACCCAATGACTTAGCAAGCGTCCAGTATTTAACTGAAGCAGTTTAATATGGACCTTGGCCCTGTCATTGCCAGGTTCAGTAGCTGCCAGTTTCCCTATGACCCCTGCAAACTGGGAGGAATGTGTAATGTCAGTTTGGAAGAATCAATGGTGAAGCCTAGATATTCGATGTAGATTGTGCCAGGGTCAAGACTGATTTCTTAAAATTTATCATGAAGCCGTTTTCCTGTAGGATTCTGAGGGTGTGTTTTACAGACTGTGCCACAAACTCTAAGTGCTGGATAGTCATACTGGTCTGGTATCATCACCTCTGGTTGGCGCTATCCATGTTGTACCTCTATGTTTGCACCAGGGGTCGCTGCAGGGTGCGCGTCAATGTGCGCGGCATCTGCAGCCACCCAGGCAGCTGTCACGTCCTGCCGCACGGGACGACGCTGAGTGTGCATTGGCTGTATGGCGCATCCAAAATTTGTAGGAGGCTGATCTCCCCTGGTGGGGGGTCCTTCCTCTCGTCTGACTGCAGATCTGGCCATGGATCTGTTTGATTCAGATCTGTTGTTGTCAGAATACCACCCTGAACTACCAGATTACTGAGAGTAAATCACTGTGCTTTGACTCATTGCACTATGACCACTGTATTGGCTGGTGCCCGTCGACATTATGTGAGCTGCTCGCCTGGGAGCCTGTTGAGCATTTTGGAACACCTGCTCCACCTCGCAATCTTCTGCTGATCTGTAGCTTTCCCTGTCCACTAGGGCGTGGTCAGGTTGGTCGGCAAAGAGAGGTATAGCTAGTGGCGGTTCCCCCCTGCTCCTCTTATGCCTAGGCTGGTGATCTCTGCCTTGAGAATGTACCGCTCTAGGGTCTGAAGTCGGGCTGGTGAAAATGTAATTGTCATATAGAACACCTTGTTGGGACGGCCCATTCTGTACCATTACTGGTATTAGCCGTCTGGGTTTCAGTCTTTTGGCTGAGTGACTGGGCAGGACTGCCTTCCTCTTTATTAGTGCCAGTGGGGCATTCTGCTGTGGAGACCCATGCACAATTGGTGTATGGTGATAGACCACTCCTGATGAGCTGCTCTCATTCACTGCACTTGAGGTGGAGGGATCACTTGTGTGAACTATTGGCTCATTCAGGTCAGGTCTAGTAGGCGAGTACTGCGTGATGAAAGGTGGGTCTGGTGAAGGCAAGTAGCGGTTCACTGGTCCACTCCTAGTTGGAGATTGCCCATCTTTGGTAGACCCATCGTCATAGTGTGTATTACCCGGCAATAAAAGGTCTCTGAGGCGTCCCTGGGGACGCACCCCTCCACCTGTGCTAGTTGTATGGCTTCATTCAGAATGCCACCCCTAGGAGGTGTGGAAGGTGATACTGGTCTCAGTTCAGGGCTCTCCATGTCTGTTGTGAGCTACTCAGCAGTGTGTTGACAATAGACACCTGTTGCTACTTAAGTAGCCCCCTCGGAGGTCATATCCCCGGATTTATGGGTGCGCTGGGGTAGTTCGGACCTCCAGTATTAATCGACACCTTATTATCTCATTGCGTGAGGACGCCTTCACTTGTCACCAGATGTCCTTATTGGGACACTGTGACATTATCTGTCTTAAGAATCTGATATATGTCGGATGCAGCCACCTGTGGCAGGTCGCGTAGCATCCCCCTTCTGGGGGCAGCCGAGCTGCTCATGGTTCCCCATGTGTTGCTCAGGCACGCGCGTGGCTGGGTGTCCCTGGCCCCCTGCTGGGAGCGTCGGCGTCTTGTCCTGCAAGCTTGCCTGTCCCCCGGCATCTTATTAAGCCCAGCGTGTTCTTGTCGAGACGTCCCTCTCCATCAAGAGACCTGGCTCAAGTGACGAAAAGCTCAACGTACCTGACCTGCCTCATATAGCCTATCCACTAATCGGTGGTCAATTAATGGATCCCTGTATAGTAACTGTGGATTGTTGTTTCTGTGACTTAATGCGCTTCTTTTAACTGAGAGTGCACCACTGATAGCAGAGATGCAATGTTTACCTTAACATCATCTGCTTACTTCAGGAAACTTTGGGGGGGGGGAGGCTCTCTCTACACTTCTCCTATAGGCACTCTGTGCGAAAACATCCAAGTGGAAGCCTGTATAATTAACTACTTCCGTAAATTTTGTATTTGACATATCTTTGGTCTAAAATTGTGCTCCATTTTCTTTAAAGACTGGCTCAAATGGGGCCATAATGAGGGGCTCTCTAAGGTCCATGCCTAGGGCCAGACGCGTACATCTTTTCGATCTTCGTTCTATCTTCCTCTTCACATGTTTCCAAAGTGTGGGCAGTCCCCCCCCCGCATCCTCCCCTCCGGCAGTTCTACATATAATATATAGTGCTAAGTATAGAGCAGCTCAGGGAAGCAGTCCAGTTAGCCAGTAGCCCTCATTATGTCATGGTAGAAGCAGGGTTTGGCCATTGGTGAAATTGTGCAAGTACATACTGGGAGTAGTTCCGTCCACAGTTAGCAGTCAATACAAAAACTTGCGAGACTGAGGCTTTTACCAGCAAGATCACTGCTGGGCCTGCATACATTGCCAAACTGCGGGACCGAATGTCTCGCTGTAATCTTGGGACATGGGCTATAACTTCTCATTATGACTTGCAAATTGGACCATTGTAAAGGTTTATAGAGCCTAAAATAAAAGGCATTACTTTTTTTACTGTTTATTAGGATTTAAAGAGTTGAATAATTAAAATAAGCAGTTAATCCTTTTTTTCTTTCCTGATGATAATAATCTTGAGGTGTTCGGTCCTGCCAAGATCAATCCGGGCCTGCAGAGCAATAAACTGTGCAAAACCAATTAGGCCACTCAAAAAAAAAATCATAAAATTCTGTTTTGAATTTTTTTTTTTTTTTTTTTTTACATATTTTTAGTCAAAAATCATAGTAAAAATAGACAAACATGGGCATATTTGGTATCAAATTATAGCTAACGATGTCAGCAATGTAGTAGAATAGAGATTGAGTGCATTTTCACAACTTTCTATAATCAGTAAACTCTTAACCCCTAGGTGCCCAAGCGCGCATTTAAGCGTGGTTTTGGGCTTAAATGCATGTATATTGAAAGAAAAATTGTCATTATCAAACTTCTACTGATCCAATCTGCAAAGTTAGACCCTCTTTAGAATGGTCCTCACATCCCCATTACGATACAACCATCCATTCTGCTTTATCTCCACTATATCAAGCACAGGGAATCAAAACTTGAAAATGAGCTGTCATTTTACGTGATTCAGTAGAGGGCAACCATCCAGGGAGCTAATATCTGAAATAATACCAAAATGATGCTGGATCATATACACCCAAGTCCCCATACTCTAATTAGATTTTACAAGAACTACTCATATCCATATAGACAATCCATGCACTAATTGCTACTAACACAATATGTTTCCTGAATGCAGTACACATGCAGGCAGAATCAGCTTTGGAAGATCTACACAATGTATAAGGCTCAGGATTGCAGGGAATATGGACATAGTTATATAGCCTAAGAGGGAACAAACACTAACAAATGACAACAAATGGAATGTTTAAGTAACTATGGTTACCAGACCTGACTAGAAATGACACATCCTTGACTGAAATTTATCATTTAGTTATAAGTATTCAGAATATGCAATGCAGACCCCATATCAAAAGAGAAGGTCAAAATAAAACATGGTCTTATCAACAAAGTGATAAAATTGTGAAATAATGCAAAATCCTCAAATAATTCTGGGCACAAAAAGGTAAATCAAAATTTTCGGTCTTGCTCCACACAGTTTTTACCCTGATATGCCAAAAGTAAAAAAAAAAAAAAAAAAGGAAAATCGCCCTCGTCATATTTTTCGGGGGTTGGTGATGAGAAACCAGTTTGGTTTTTTTTAGTGGCCTTAGTCTGCAAGGGAAAAAAGTTTTGGTACAGATGCCCTGGGTTAGATGAATCAAGGAAAAGGATTGTTTTTTTTTTTATTTCATAGGTGATAGGTGTTATTTCTTATGTCATACAGCTGGCACTCAACAGAGAGAAGGAAAATCGACATTCATTTTCATGGCAAGGGAAGGCATCATATCCTCGAGCCATGTATACATAGAGGGCAAATTGGGCTATGTCATTATGTCATGGTGGTGCTGTTTCAGTGAACAGTCTTTCCGTCAAATAAAACCTAAATCACAGAGGGCGTTTATACCTTTAGCCAGGAAAATCCCCGTGGTCCACAAGGATGGTTTTTGGTCAATTATCACAGTGGTAGGATTCAAGGTCAATACCCCCCCCCCCGAATTATTCCTTTTTACTTACCCCCTCCCCCCTTCAGATTTTTAAATGAAATGGTTGTACCTACTGATCTACTGACCCTATCCCTATCCCTAACCCTACTCTGCCTCTACCCCCAGATCCCTAACCCTAGATATCTCTAGGTAGCATAAGCCTAGGTCATGTCCTGGCGGGGGTAGGGGTGACAGGGGGTTGATCTCCAGGGGATCAAGAGGATACTATTTAGGCACATCTGGGGCTTGATTTAGGACATTTGATACTATTCTATAGCAAACGTTTATTGTATAGATATTGCATGAAATGTTACATGCCTAACAGTACACCAATTATTTCGACCATAGCCTAGTATGGATAGTGGGTTTAACATAGACGTAGTGGCATAATATGGGCTATCGTTATTTGCATAACCTCGCTCAGTTGCATTTCAACATGGCCCATCATTAGTGTCACACCATGCTGTTATATCAACCCATTTTGGTGACAAAGCGCTAGGCCAAGGAGAAAAGTCCGCTTCGCGTTGGTCGATACTGTACACATTTCCTGCTACGGTGAAGCATGCTGTCTGATACTGATGAGACTTAAGTGTGTTACTCTCTCACTTTACTGTGTTCATTCTTATCTTAGGAAATGGTTAGGGTTCTACAGCATTCTGGCGGGATAGAATTTTGACAGATCAAATAATTCCCTTCAATTACAACTGATACTAGGCGTGATGGCTGTTATCAATGCTTATCTCACCAGCCCGGGCTCGCCAGTACCAGCTTCAATTATGCCTGCACCCATTGGACAGACAATAGGGTTATTAACCAATCAGATAATTCTCTATATTCACTGCAGAATGTTATGGGTTAATTATGTAACACCTGGTACCCACCATGCTGGTACTTATCAGTGCTTATCTCACCAGGTGCCTGATCAAGAAGTGACTGTTCCACGAGGCCTCCATACAGAGCCCTATAGGATTGACCTCTATTGAAGGAAGGCAGAACGTGTCACATTGAACATATATACCGTAAACTCACGCGTATAAGACGCGTCCTCTATGCCAAACAAAATGCTGGTGCGTCTTATAGGATTTTCTGAAGTTGGGGGTGCGTCTTATACGAGGGCTAATTTTACAATAGAAATGTATTGAATTTACAAAATTGGTACCTAAGAGGTGCGTCTTATACGCGAAAATGCATGTGCTGAGTTTGGGGTGCGTCTTATACGCGCAGCACGTCTTATACGCGGGAGTTTACAGTAGTTATCTTCAATAACCTTCTGTTTTATTGTAAATTACTTAATAGGAAATCACGTAATGGGAGAAACGCTTTACAATTTTGTCACAAAGGTGCTTTATTCTCTATTGTAACAACATATACAAGAACCAACATGGGACATGTTTGCAAACAGAGAGTGTGACCTTTTTAGCCCTTCAAGACTTCATGATACATCTATGTTATGTCAATTAGATTTAGCAAAGTGTTAGTGGTATTGGTTCATTATGCTGACATTTACCCCGGTAATCCATCACCAAGGGATGCCAATTACTGGTCACTGAAAATTCAAAAATCAGTTGCCTCAATAAAAAGAAGAGAGAGAAAAGGAAACAAAAACATGAACAGAATTATTTTATCCTTTTCTAATTGCCATACACAATTACTGTATTTCATATATATAATGTGTTTTATAAAGTCTAAAAGAATTCAACCAAAGGTGTAAGGAATTCCGTTAGTTTTAGCTAGGCTCCAGTTAAAAAGGAGGGTTTGCAATTTTGATCATTTGAGTATTGATCTTATTATTTCAAATAGAGAAAGGGCTATTGATATCACTTTAGTAAAGTTCATGTACCATGAAACAGTTGTACTCATTTATGATCATGCTCATATATAATACACATTAACACTTTCCATGCTGAGAGGATGATTATACAGTACTTGATAACAGTTATATATGTCTGGGAGTATATAAGTACATTACATAACTCAATAAACAGGACCTTAGTACTTATACAATATCTAACTGTTTAACATTAATATCCATGCACCTGCTATTATACAACAGTTCCTTTTTCTATCATTTATCTATAACGTCTTAACACTAGACGTCCTCACTCTGTTAAGGTGCGTTTTAACCCCTAGTCTTATCCACCATGTAAACTGGACCTTCCATTGTCTACCATTATAGGTGACTGTCTCTAGAATAACCTATTTTTATTTAACTCACTTTACTGGTCTTTAACATGTCACTAGAGTACTCACCAAATATATTTCCACAGTAGAAATATGCTACACTAACATATATCTTTACAAATATAGCAAAACTATCTTCAGTTTTTCAATGCAGAGTTAGATACATACATTATTTCTTCACTCTTCTTAATCAAAATACTATGAGACAACATTGTGAATATGAGTAGGACTAAAACAAAGGGTTTATTTTTAGGAGTGTCATCCTAACGTTGTAGCAATGATTATGTTGAAAATATGTACATCGCATATACCATCTTATACAGTTAATCAAGGATTCCCAGTTGACTTGTATATCAAAATAGCTGGCCAAATTTTATTGGAATTAATAGAAAATATTCCTTTTTATCAATGTGCTCCAGGTTGGGATATTATCATTTGCAAAAATAATGAATTCTGGCTATGCGAGACCTTCGCAAAAGGTAAGAATTTGTCTGGTGAACATAGAAAAACGTTGGTTTATTAACATGTTTTTTTTTTCAAGGGATCAACAGATAATTGACCACTGGGAACCCTAATGTACTACATGTTAAGCAATATGTATATATTTATCATAGAGTAACACTATACACTGCTTCAGTGCAATGGAATTGATATAGCCATATATCCATAATAATAACACATTTTCTGAATATATATCTGTTGTTAATGATGAATGAGTTACTGGGTGGAACCTACAGGAACTTTTCTTTTTGATGTTGCTTCAACTTCAAAAATACCAGTGATGTAATAACTCAACAGCTATAGATAGATAATCACTGCGTATGATTATTAAAATGGAATGTCCACTACTTATAAATTTGACTAGGGGTTCCAACCAGTAATCCTTCTTGATAATTGAGAATACAGAACTAAAACAATATATCATATAAAACAATATCATACAACAGATGTGGATAATAAGCAGAAAGTACCTCCTAATCTGTATATGTTAGGAGAGACACACTTCTATACTTTTGTAAGTTTCATCAAGTGATTTAAAGGGTCTTCCAAGCAACGGAATTGAGCAACATGCTTCAAGAACCGATAGACTGTCATAAGGAAGTGAATTCAATGGAAACAACTGAATTATTTCTCAATATCATCTTAAAGACATTGATGTTTAAGAGACACTACAATTTAGATATCTATAAACTGCAGGACCTCTGTCTTCAATATATGTGATGCATCCTAACCAAATCAGGCAGATCTCGCCCCTCATAGACCAAAGATAATGAGGTCAAAAGGTGGAAAAAGCTAATTATAGTCATTTGGAGCTTTTTGGGTATTTGCTTCCATTATTATCTTCCCCTTCATGTGATAAAAGAATAAATACAAAAAATTAGTAGAAATGATGAAAATTGGCCAAATTGATAATTGTCGCTGATTTTCACCTCGACAATTTTCATCGATATATCTACAATATAATCTTAATGAATCTTTTGAAAGAAAGGTATCAAATAAAGAAAGACAACAGATATTAATATCCACATGTAGCTTAACATTTTCTCTTTAAACTGGTACTAGCATTACTTGGCATATATTTGGTACATACAGACTAGACACTGATACAGTGGGGCCTCCCTAGTTTTGGCTTGAGTATACAGTGATAAAAAGACCTTTGTTTAGAGCTCTATTTCTCGGAACGAACGATGGCCAATTTATAATTTTGAAAATTCAGCAAAAATTAACAAATAAAGATATTTTAATGAAACAAAAAGTGTTCTGAAGCTCTGGATGTACTCTCTGTGAAACCAGTATAATCATGAAATCCATTTTCCTGACATGTGCCTGGTTAGGTAAGGATGCATCACATATGTTGCTCTTATTTTGATGCAAGCACAGTAAATCTAAATTGATCATGTACATGATCTAACATGCTAATGTTTTGTACATAAATGTCCCAATCATGAACCACTGGTACATGCTCTTGAAGTTGATCATGGCCTACCTCATAAATACAATATAATGATCCCTTATCTATTCAAAATTTAGATTTTTCCCAATTCTCATCAGAAGCATATCGAAGATGAAGTAAAGTTTATGATCAACTAGTTTTTAAGCACATGTAACAGTGGTGTGGTTTACTTGGATACAAGAGGGTGGATTCATATACATAGAGAGGCACTTAATACACATTAACACTTTCCATGCTGTCCGCATACATAGATATGTGAAAAGGTTTTATTTTGCAGAATTTACATGCAGGTCCCATTTTTGTTTGTGTATATCTGTGTTCTGATTTTCTGTTTCCCAATGGATTAAGTGTGCATGCATGACTCCATGAAATATGCAGGACTAGATACTCTTTGGTAAATAGAGGTTGCAAAGAACTTTTAATATGTGAGTTACATTGTGGATGGACACCAATCAGCACGTGAGGTTGATGGTCAGGGTCTACAGGTATACCCTTGTATTGGAATGACTGGTTTCCATAAAGAGACAGCTCCATAGTGCTAAAACTCAAAGTATATTTAAGTACCTATAGAAGGCAGTTGTGAATCTGTGACTCTTAATTCAGATCTTAGCGAGAAGGTCTGATCAGTTCTATGATAATGTCGGCTTTGTGTATCCAATGGAAATCAATGACAGTGATTCTGACCAGGGCAAATAGTTATCTGCGTTTCATATGCATAAGTTCACAGCTTTCCCCCCATCATTCTACACTGAACTTCTTGTCTACCTGAAAATTGTTTGGCACCCATTGTTTATGTTTTTGACAAATCCTAATGATATATCCATAACTGACTGATTAAAAGTATGTCACATGTTTCCCAATTCTATTTATTTGTGTACCTTACAGAAATGTACCTTAGTTTTGCTAAGATTTAATTGCTGGGTGTGCCTAAGATAAATCAATATTATCTATATTTATATAGCACATGAGTGCAGGTTTGTTTAATATCATTAAGTAAGCAAAACCTACTCTTCAGCTGTTATGCTACAGACATCTGCAAGACAAGGTATGCAAAAAAAAAAAAGAAAAAAACTTTACAGTAAAAGAAAGAATACTAATACTTTCAGAGGCCTCATCACAAATCTATTACAATTATGACAAAAGTGTCTTGTTATTGCACTAACAAAATATATCAATATAAATATCGGTGGTCATTTTGGTACTTATGAATGCTGGTCATTATTTCTCAGCTTACATTTATCTAAAAAAACCTGTGACCTATGAACATAACTCTGAAAATCAGGCAAACACGTTTTCGGTGGGACTTTCTAGACAAGATTGGTTTCCTCTTTCTTTACACAGAGAGCTAACACTAAAGCAGTGGTAATATTTCTATTCAGTTCATTGCCCATATCAACACATAGCCCCTTTATCTATCTGCAATATATGTGATGTTACTACCATGGGCTCTAAGGAAGGATGGCAATAAGGGTATGGTGCTGCCATCTAGCAGAGTGACAAAGTACAAGATGTACAACCTCTATGTTACCCTCGTTGTCTACCAGAGTTTCAAGGACTTTGAATATCTATTAAGTAACATACCAACCAACGTCTCACTCACTCAATAACTTCTATAGGGTCTCCAGTAGCTCTGGATGTTTTTGTTTTCTTCAAAACACTAATAAATATAAATACAATATTATCCAGATTATGTACCATATATCACTGATACATAGGTAGCTATTTAGTTATTTGAGGTGACTCAGAAATTGTGAATCCTATATCTAGGCTCATCAGGCCATTTATCTGAAAAGGCCATGCATCCTAAATGAATATAACTTCTTGGTTTTAATATTAAATTAGCCAAAAATATGATAAGCTATAAGAAAATGTTTAAATAAATGCTGCTATAATGACAAGTGTAGTTGTATTTTACTTAACTCTTTGGCAAACAAAATCTATAAAGACTTGCAAATGACTAGAATATGAGCTAATACTATTTCAACACCTGATATCATAACTTCACAAGTATCCTCTCTAATCAGAAATGAATTATTAAAATGCATCAAATGGTGATAAATGAGAGCACTGTAGCATTTAATATCTGCAATAACGTAGGATGGTACTTATAAGCAGACATAACGTGTAATGCTGTAAATCAGTGATAATCTGAAAGATTACACATCTATAATAGTGACACCACTCTATTGGCATTAGGCTAAACAGGAGTTGGGTAGAAGAAAATACACAGGAGCCTAATATTTCTTTATACTAGGAGAGATGGCTACCTTCCGGTTTCTCACAAAACTGCAGTTTTACATAAAAGGTGCTCTTCGTATCTAGATCAACCTCATCTGTTAAACAATGAAATTCCACATGTCGTTTGCTACTTTCGATGCTGGTCAACATATCCTCTGAATATCAATTCAACTGTAAGACAACATACATTTCTCTAACCACTTCTAATCTTAATCTGTATACATTTTCCAACTATGCTCCTGCATACCTGTCTGCTATGTCTTTACTAGACACTTGCTTACTAAGCAAGACCTGTTTCATGAGAGTGTGTAAACTTTGAAAACTACCATTTTGTAAACCATGAAAATACTCTGCAGTATGTTTGTGGGAATGGTCGGTTGGTCAGAGATTTCTTCAACAAGTGACGTCCCGAGACATTACTGCTATTAGCGGGCCAAGTGACATCTCCATGGTGCATGGTTAATCGCTACTTCCAAACAGCGAGAGGATGATGAGGAATAGGTAGACAATATCCAGGTAGAGCTGCAGAGCACCAAAGACATGGTCCTCTGGTGAGAGCTCAAACTTCTTGCCTCCAATCAGCATCTGTGTGTCGTAAGCCAGGAACTGGAAAAGGGCAGAACGAGAATTAATGTATGTTGGAGTTGTCTTTCCCAGGCTATATAAATGTAACATTGTGATTGCTTTAGGACTCATATGACTGTGCGCTATATACATTCTTTCATATTATTCATGGTATCCTAGCAGTCTAAAAATAGAAAGCATTATTATTTTCATTGATGTACATAGAAGGTGTATGAATTAATTATGATTATGAATATTTGAGCATGAAAGTGGATACTAACCATGGAGAAGAGCAGAGCAGCAATTCCTCCATACACGCACTGCAGGATCTATAACATATATAAAAACTGTGTTAACACATACAGTTACACTTTCTCACAGCTGTACACAGAGACATTTATTTCTATGAATCTGACCGAGGCTACACCTGAGGTACTCTGCTGGCTTCAGTCCAGACCCTAAGTAGCTAATGGTGCTATAAAATCAAGACGTTCTCTTAAATAATCATCTGTTACAAACCTTCATCTCAGAGCAAGAAGGTGATGAGTGTTCCATGCTTCACTATGTTACTGCTTTCACCTAGACATATTTTCCCTGTCTGTACAAAGTATTCCATGGCAAGGTATCAGGCCGTGTCCATACTTTACCCTACTGTAGCCCATGATTATGTATGAGATGTGTCTACCACTCACCCTGCTGTATCCCATGGTCATGTACCAGATCATGCAAACAATTCCAAACAGGAACAGAGCAATGCAGCCTGCGAACAGAACACCACCACACTTGGTGAAGTCCCACTGTAAAATAATAGTACATAATCCTCAGTAGTGTTATTGAACTAATGTAGTACCTCGCATATAAGGTGCATCCTGCATATGAGTTGCGCCCTGAGTTGAAAGAAATGCTTTAGTGCACCTGGGGCTTGAATTTTGAAGGTTTAGTACTTTTCTATAATGAAAGTACCCGCGCTTATAAGGCGCATTAGGCCTTAGATTCATGCATAAGCTTGTTTCAGCTTGATGTCATGTCAAAACCAGATACAAAGCAGCTACGACTTGTTATTCAAAGGATTAGGATATGTTCAAGATGAGCAAGATGTACATAACAAAGAATTTTTAGCTCTCATATGAATTCTTGAATTTGAATGATGGAACCCCTACCTTGGTCTGGCAGGCGAAGATGGAGATCGCGAGGCTGACACCAGCGGTGATGCCCATGGCGACGGCCACTGACTGAGTGCTGTACGTGCTGCAAACATAAAGGGTTGTATATAAGTTGGGACAGATAATATCAAGAATATCCTTGGTCCAGGGGCATTTTATTCTAAAATTTAGGGGACTTATTTCTCTTTATCAATTTGAGGGTGTAGAATTCAATGGAAGAGGTCGATTTTCAAAAGTATTAGTTCCTGTTGCCATGGCAACCACTTTCCCTAGTAACAGGAGAAAATGATGACAAAGAACCCAGAAGTGAACAGATCCACTTTCTATTGAAGCTAAGGGAAATGGTTGCCATCGCAACAGTAACTAAAAATTCTCAAAATCGACCTCTTCCATTGAATTCTACACCCTCAAATTGATAGAGGCATAGTCCCCCTTAATTTAAGAATGAAATGCCCCTGGACCCCACTACTCTTGACATATCTTTGAAAATATTCTAGAGTATATAGATATCATATGTACCAGAATGCCTACCATATTTTGAAGGACATGCATTTCCATTAAAGCTTCAATTAAAGCTCTCAAATACATAAAATGTTGAGCACTTACCTACTGATCATCCCAGCCATATAGGTGAGGGCACAGGTCTGTATGCATCCAATTGGAAAATATATCATGTTAGGTAATAAAGAGTATTTTATCATGTATGAAGAACATAATTTAAGTCTGGAGTGAGAAAATCATTACCCAAGAGTTAAGTAGTGATACATTTATATTCATCTTTCAGCACTTATAGGGATAATTCCTATATGTTCAGAATCCAGTTTGTACACGTGATAATTTCCGGCTGCTTTTTTATTATAGATATGAATAGGCTTTACTTACAAAGATGACCAGACAGACAAAGTTGACTGGCCACTTGCGGCGCACGGAGGGGCAACATACAAGCACAATGTAGGTCACTAGGAACACAGCGCTGGAAGAAATTAGACTAAGTATTACAATAGGTTTATATATATAAACATATGTTAATCAAAGTTTGGCCTAATATATCTAAAGAGATATTTCCTACTTCTTTAATAGGACATCATTTTTAAAACTAAATCCCAGTTATTGGAACATGATCAATAATTATCATATTCATTACCCATTAAATATCAAACACTGGGCGAAGCAATCTACATATATATATATACAAGGAATTTAACTGGTGTAGTGAAGCATTATCACAAGCAACATTTTAGTTATGGCCTAGGCAGTGAATGGATGTTAAAGGTACATTAAGCTGACATAATGCAAGACATGATTAACCAAATAGCTTCGACCATTAGTTACTGGCATATTTGCATATCCAATTCAAACTGACCATCTTTAGATAAAGACCGACAAGAGCATATCCCTGGAAATATGAATATCTTAATGTTATGAAAAGATTTCACTAGTTAGATGTTAACAGTATGACAATTCCACAATTGAGTTCATGTACAATTTCTAATTCTGTCATCTCTGCATAGCTCTTAAAAAAAGTGACACTTGTTTAGTTAAGATATGGGTGGACATAACATTCCCTTCATTCATGTTGTGGTTTTGATTTTAGCAATAATACACAGTGTACTTGATACATGACACTTACTATGATGGCCAGTAGATCCATGAGTGACGTCTCACCCACATCTTTGTTGGTTCACTGTTTGAATGGAAACACTACATGTTATTTCCTGAATCTCATTACAGAAATATAGGATCCCATAGTAATTCATCTATAATCTACCAAAAGTAATCATAAGTAAAAAAGGAATATGCCATCGGAAATTTTATCACACTTTAAAGTGCAATGTATAAAAAAACTAAATGTAATGCTGGTATTACAATTTTTATTAAAGCCTATTTTATTCTGGCTACTTACTGGAGTGAGAAGAAGAGCACGATCCCTGCAGTGAACATAAGCTGTACCATCAGGATCATGTACACCTGTAACAGAGAGTATTCAAATTGCAGAATTTCTGTTTGTAAATACACACAATCCCTCATTTTAGGACACTTTTACCTTTTATTAAAAAATTGTATGTTTTCTTTCCACACTTGTTCCAAATCACTTATATTATTGTAGGGGCAGTATTTCCCTGTACTCGGTGGCAGACCCCCAGGGGCGGGTGTCCGGGTAATCACTGCCCCCCCCCCCTAGTGTGTATCATACCGATCCAGGTGTGGATAGAAGGTGGAAATGTCAGGCCAAGGGGAAGTAGCTCAGAGGAAGAGCAGCCGCTTCGAAGTTGGAGGGCCCCGGGTTCGAGTCCCGGTTTCTCCAAGAACATTTTCACCGACCTCTACAGTGGTGGAGAAACCGAGCATCCTAACACAATCATGAGATCAAAGATATGTGTGCCTGCTCATGTCTTAACGTGATCGCGACCGATTGAGGACTCAGGAACTGGGCCGGTATGATACAGATAACGCTTCAGCCTGCTAGGGGTAAACTAGTCACCTGCTGGCGGTTGGGTTGGAGGAGCAGGGTTGGTTGAAGCTGATGGGGAGGAGTGTAGGGGCAGTATTTCCCTGTACTCGGTGGCAGACCCCCAGGGGCGGGTGTCCGGGTAATCACTGCCCCCCCCCCCTAGTGTGTATCATACCGATCCAGGTGTGGATAGAAGGTGGAAATGTCAGGCCAAGGGGAAGTAGCTCAGAGGAAGAGCAGCCGCTTCGAAGTTGGAGGGCCCCGGGTTCAAGTCCCGGTTTCTCCAAGAACATTTTCACCAACCTCTACATTATGTTAAGATATGCTCTGTCTCTGCTAGTTGTTTATTTCTGATCTTCAAATAGAATTTTATACACACAGGTATCTTTACTACAATTCTACCATACGTTTTTACCTTACTTTTTTTAAGTACAAGAATTTATGCTAAAAGCCTCTAATTCATTCAAGGTGAATATAATTTCTTACATACCTTCCTTATGAAGGCCATGCGGATGCTTCTGTCACTGAAAGAATTGCCAGCAAAGTTCCCATCCTCCCATGGCTCTGGCTTCGGTTGGCTAATGCGGACAGTTTCACTTCCTGGGGGTGGTCCAGCATTTCCAGGCTGTGATGGGGCAAAGCCTTGCTGTGGGAATCCTCCTTGGGGGTAGCCAGCCTGTGGATAGCCCCCTTGTGGATAGCCTGCCTGTGGGTAGCCTGCCTGTGGTGGAGGGTAGCCGCCAGCGGGCTTTGGGTACCCACCGTGACCCTGATCAGCATATCCAGCATCGGGAGGCGGATACTGGTTTTGTGGTGGATACTGGTTCTGTGGTGGTGGATACTGGTTCTGTGGTGGTGGATACTGGTTCTGCGGTGGGTATTGGTTCTGGGGTGGGTAACCTAGACATCAAAAAGGAAAAAATATGTTCAGTTACCACTTATCACAAAAAGCTCCGATGCGAACATAAAAAATTATTTCAAAAGCTATATCCTCTCACTCGATGGAGCTACTTTTTTTCTGGTTTTTTTTTTCTTTTCTTTTGGTATTAGTAGCATAAAAAAAATATCATAAATACGTGAACCTGTATGTAAACATTTTTTTTTTTTTTTAGTTCCCACAATGAAAGATTATGTTTATGTTAAGATTGTTTAGTAGGACCAAATAATCACCAATTGGCTCATTTCAAAACAAATATTCAAAATGAATAGTCTGTCCTTTAAAAACATCAATCATGATGAGTAATGCACAAGTATAATGTATACTTAACACAGGTTTATGTACACAATCAAATATTTAAAGGTAAAACCTAACCATAATGTACTTATTTGGATATATGGGGTATTTAGGGCAATATTGGAGGTATTCTAAAAAGGGCAATACAAGCACGCATGTTGTTCTTGTTTGCTGCAAGTTGTCCTCTAGTTCTTTTATCTATACTATGCTTATCTTGAACATCCACGTGGTTGATACACTTACCAAGGTATATATCCCAAAAGCCACTATCAAATGTATTGATTCAACACTACATTATGAATTTATCCAGCACCACTGTAGGTCCCACTGATTGATGTTATTAGTATACTCAACTTTACCTTTCAAGTTAATTTTCATGTTGACTATCACTCCTTATAAGGACTATTAGTACTACATGTATTTTGTATTTATGTTGGTTTCTTTCCTAACAGAGGGGATCAAGAAATATTTTCTTCTGTCTTTTTTTTTTTACAATGAACATTAACTACATAATCAGGCATGATATTTTAGAATAGCAGATTTCATCTACCCGGTATTCTACAAACACATTAAAGCAAGGAGTGTACACCACCACCTAAGGCGCATTCTCTTGTGTTAACAAATGCAATAATACTAAACATATGGCAATAGATCAGACAAAGCTGTGTTAATGGTGGCCCGTTAGTAAGCGAGCTGGCGTCTTCGACCCTGATGTTCCCTTATGGAGGCGGGATACCTCAACATTTTTCTCCCCATGTCGGTGTGATGCCCTAACGCAGCTCTGTCGAGTAACCCGCCTGTCACGAGTTAGTGTAACATATCAAGCCCTTTGTGGTTATTGTTGTTCGGTTTTATTGGCACTTAATCTCACATAATAGAAATAAATTGTTCACATTCTGCCACCCCATTATATAAATACATTTTAATAAAAGCAGACTATCATAAACCCTCAGAGGAGGGCTTCCCTAGCCCACTTAAAAGGGTCTATATCTCCTCTTTCCTATCCTCTCAGGATGTGTGTGGTGCACATATGTGCGGGCACTGACACATTCCTGTTAAATTGTGTAATTTAGTTCTCGCCATGAATATGACCTTAGCTGTCGAAATGGCGTTAAGCATCTATTACTCACTCACTAAACCCTCAGAGGTATCGTTTTATGTGTGTATGTCTGGTCATGATAAATAAAAAGAAAAGCATCCTTCAACGTTGCATGTTATACCTCAGTTTGAAAGTGCCTCCCACAACTGGCATAATACCCTCATGAGATATCAATGTAGTGCTGGCAATTCTACTCTGCTCACCAGCATTGCATAAGTACATCATTTTCATCACTTGTGAGATTTTATGGTTTCTTAGATACAATACAGTTTAAGTTATAGTTGGGAGAAAAATGAACTGAAATGTTCCAATTTATTTAGAGACGGCCACTGCACGAACAGATGGAGGGGTTAGAAGCAGAGATGTATTGATAGAGCAAATGAAACAGAGAGATAAATGATAAATAAAAAGAAAATTTGACTTAAAGGTGTACACATATGAGGAGGGAAGTTAACCAAAGTATGTGGGCCGGTATGTGTACTTCTCTTAGATTAAATCTAGATCATGTTGCCCAGGATTTAAAATTTGTACTGAAACTGGATCTATTTCGATATAAGGTCACATTCAAACAATATCTTACAAAAGTTTAACACTTTCTTAAAAGTAACAGTTCCAAGTACTAGAAATGGTGCATTTAAATTTACCTTAGTACTGATCTTATCGTTTTAAAAATCATCACTGTAAATTGCGATCTTGTGTAAATTGTCATATGATACGACCAAACTCCTGCGTACATACCTTTTTTCTTTTTATTTTGGAATGTATTTTCAGTGCATCTGGGCATGGTGCTTCTTTTTGGATATATACAAAATTCATCAAACCCTCTAAACCAACAAAATCTTGACAAACTTAAATAAAAGGGTGTTGATTAAGCAGGTGTAGAACAGCACAGAAAGCAGGTGTAAAATAGTTTTGTGTACCGTATCCAGGGGCTGGCTCCGTAGGTACCGGGGAGTATGCGGGCCCATCATCAACCCGCACTATCCCCACACGTGGAAGGAAGACAAAAAGGAACACAATCTTGTCACCACATCATGCACATAGATCTCATCACTCATACTATCGTTCACACTGATATCACTCCTCCTGTTATCACTATTAAATCTAGATGTTTATCATTAGACTTTCAGCTTACGTATCTATAACTGAGAGGATAGACAGCTTCTCCTTTATTCACTTTCTCTCTGATTGGCTTTTCCCCTTTTCTTCTTTCTTAAACCTACTCATTTAATCACACTTTGCTCTTTTCATTGATACCGGTAGTAATATAATGCTTTATTTTCCCCTATCAACTACCTAGCACTTTCTTATGGACATAAACATAGGTCCACATAAGTACACTATTTAGGTGCGATGTTATGTCAGAGTATTCCTCTTATCTACAGCATTATACCTTTTGGACCACCCCTTGCCCATCTACACGTGAAAGCTCCTACACTGTGCCTGTGTTTGTGCCCGATAGTGTTTTATGCTAATGCTGGTGGAACTGGATGAGTTTCTTCTCTTTTATTAACAGTACCGGTACTACATTTACGTGACTATAACACACAGAGACACAAACGACTACCTACCTACAAGAAACTAACCATAGGTACAACATATAGACCCTGCCGGGGCAAACCTCCCAAAAGTCAGGGTGCACCTTAGTTATGTGCAGGCCCCCTTATCTCAAGCTACCGGTGCTACAGTAGTTTGGACATTCGGTGTGTAAAATACCGTAATCTCCCGCGTATAAGGCGCAGCCCGCGTATAAGGCGCACCCCCAACTCAGGGAGGCCTGTCCCACGTTTAAGGCGCACCCCTAAGGGCAGATTTTTGTTAATTTAGTACTGTTTTATAGTAAAAATACCCCCCCTATAAGGCGCACCCCAAACTCAAGGCAATGTCCCTCCGACGTATAAGACTCAGCAGCATTTTGTTTGGCGTATAAGACGCGCCTTATACGCGGGAGATTACGGTAGATCCAATGTGCGGGGATTCTAGTTAAGTGCCCTGGTACAGTACTAACAGTCAAACAAGTAATGGTCATTGTGTATTAAATTCTCTTGTGAGCGACCTCAGAGATACTTAACATGTTGGTGTTTGAGGCTGGACAGAGAAGGATTGGGGTACCAGTATTCTGAATCTAGCATAATCAGTCTGTGGTATTTTCACCTAAACCATAAAATTATTACATATGTGTACACACACAAATGTATACACGTACAAAGTACCGGTAGATGGATATTTATTTAATCAATCAAATACAAAACTATTAATAGATCAGATAAGAGTCTAGAAGAGCATACTGAACAGTATAAATAACATTTATTAACTACATTCACTGAGTGACACGCACAATAGATGTATATAGGTTAATAAGGGCACTCGAAGTGTAGGAAAGGAGGGGTATCTTAACCCTTTTCTCTTTCTTCTCTCTCTACACCACCCATGATACAAGGGTGTCCTTTAAACATCAACATATGACAAAATGCAGATGGGAAGGTAGTCACAGACACGAGAAATCTGAGAATAGATTCGGGCACCACTGGCACAAGGAAAATCTCTATTGTTCTAATTAGAATGATTAAAATTTAACAACATGCCACCTTTTGGCGTTACAGTTCAAATTCTAAAAGTGTGTCTTTCAGTCTTCACGACCAAGTTTTCAAACAGCAAAAGATGTTTTGATGATACCCAAAAATTATAATCACAACCGTTCTTCTTGTGTACCACACCTTCATTGGATTCAATGTGTATTCAAACATATCCGCTGCACAAAGTCGGGAGTACTGCTATATATATATATATATATATATATATATATATATATATATATATATATATATATATATATATATATATATAATATATATATATAAATATATATATATTATATATATATATATAAATATATATACTAATTATCTCATTCTACCATTATAGAGACATCCCATGACCAGTGGTCCCCTAAAGCGTTGAGCAATTTGAAGGTAACCAAGGTTACATACCCATCTCGCCTGACTTGGCGAGTAGCTGGGATCGCTCCATGTTAGCTGAACAACAGGTGAAAAGTGATTCACGAGAAGCTCACAATAATGACTTCGCGAGAAGCTCAGACACAAACTGAGACCTACAGGATATCATAGAAGTCATGTATATCTTGACTGGGGACGACACTCAGGTGAGACAGACTTAGGTTGCACAAAATCTAATTAACTTTACCTAAACTGGCAGGTAAGAGTGCCATAGATAATATTCAATTTGGAGAATGCAAGGTCAATTTGCCTTATTTCAAAATTTCTCTTAATAATGCTTGAACAGGTAGGCCAAAGAGTATCCATCATCTTCCAATACTTCCCCATAATGAGTATAGAAGATTTCTTTCAACACTCACACAAGCTATATGCTATGTTTGTGACATACCGGTCATACCCTGAAATGTTGCTTATGAATATATTCCGAGTGGTTAAAATATATGTGAGAGACCATCAAAGATACATCGTTAACCATCAGGTACATTCAAATTTCCTTTTTAAGCGATAGTTATAACAGTCATAATTGAATAAATTAAGTTTCTTATACCGCGATATTTATTCTATTTTTAAATAATATTCCCCTATACTTTTTATACTAGCCACCACAGCATAAACATTGTCCCATATAATTGATATCAGACTTTAAAAAACATTATCTACCGTTCATATCTCAATATACAAAGCAGTTTACTCTCCTGTGTCTAAATATGTCGTTTGACATGCATTTGTGTAGGTCTATACCTCCTAAACTACCATATACTATAGTAATACTCATTCCTCTCTTTAATACTCATCATCATGCCATGCTAGAGATGCTTAATGCCACATGCACCTGTTTAGATATCACAATCATCTCAATTATGGCTTTTCTCCTGGCCTCTGTTTCAGGTGTGATAAAGAGACCTGGATATAAACTCCCACAAGAGACACTGACAGTGTGTCCAGTCTAATCAACAGTCTGGTTTCCATGGCTACATACCTGTTGCGGCCTGCTGTGGAGATCCCTGGTAGCCATAGTTAGTGGCTACATTGTAGGATGGTGGAGGAGGGGGCATGGTGATCTGCTTTCACTGTAGGGCCCTCTGAAATGACAAAGAAGTGACACTCAGTGACAGTCTGACAGAGGATGAAAATAAGATGAGGACATTTTTTTTCTCACCTGCTCACAGGAAATGATAGTCAATTTCTGTGAGAATCGGATATATATTTAGCTATGCGTATCTGCTGGTGGTACCGCAGTACCTTGTGAATAAAGCGACCTCACATCTAATTAGCACATAGGCTTTGGGATTCTGCCAAAAAGAGAAAATGGATTTAAGATTCAGAAAGCTAATACTATGGGCCCCCAGATCCGCATGTGCACTCTGGGCATTAGTATGGGGTGTTTGGACAACTCCCCTCCTCCTATCTCAATTAATTTAACATGAGCAGTGCCTTATATTAAGTGAGGTACTACGGTGGGTAACAGGTAATGGTGTATATCATCGAGAAATGTGTGTGTGTGTGTGTTGGGGGGGGGGCATCCTTTTTTAGACAAAGGTTCATGAGTGTTGTGTGTGACTGCAGCCTCATGAGATGACAACCATCCCCCCCCCCCAAACAAAAATTCTTTTGACCTAATAGTAATGCGCAGGCTTTTTCGCTGAAAACAGTTAAAAATGCAAACTTTGAACCCCACAAATCCAAGATGGCCGCCAAATAGACATATACCATAATCCTTATCTATGGGCAGAAAAGATCATGTAATACCGTAATCTCTCGCGTATAAGGCGCGTCTTATACGCGAGGTTTTGGTTCTCCCTGGATTCACAAGAGGGACACCAAGACCTTTCTTTTGATATGTTACACTCCAGTTGTAAGTCACATATGACAGACAGGGGCTCAGGAAGTTCCAGAGGGCCTTGGCTACACATAGCTTTTTGAATTTTCAAAATCCATTCTGTAGAAGAAAAGTTTTTTTAATTTTTTAATTTTTTAGACCATATTCTAAAACTCTAGGTGCGTCTTATACGGGAGCTGTGCCTTATACGTGAGAGATTACGGTACCTCAAAATGGAGGTATTATCAGTATAGATGGGGAGCCAATGCAAATATTTATGGGAGTTTGTTTGTTTAGTTTTACGTCCGGGGGCCATCGAGGAACTCAGACATTTAGGGAGTGGTTATTATTTATCAACAGGGGAGGTGGTGGGTTTTCACGCAGGCGCCTGAAATTTTTTTATGCCCACCCCCTCGATGGCAGTCAAAATTGTTTGCACCCCCCCTTTAATCTATAGAAGCGCTGGCTTTTTTGCTAGAAAGTCAAAAAATTTTTATGCCCGCCCCCTCGACGGCAGTAAAAATTGTTTGCATCCCCCCCTTTAATCTATAGAAGCGCTGGCTTTTTTGCTAGAAAGTTTAAAGAGGGTAAATTTTTACGCCTCCCCCCCCCCCCCGGGAGGGGTCTGTATTGATGTTAGGGACCAGCCTCTTTCCATATAAAGGTTTTGCTGCCACCTGCTGTTATATCTTTGGGCGAACGGAAGTTGCAACTACTTTGTTTCCGGTTACAAATGTCTCACCGATATACTTAGGCCAAAAAAATAAATTGTTTGTTTCAGGTAACCCGACACTACTTAGCAAAACAGGGCTGACACTAGCTTTTTTTCTCCAATTTTGAGGAAAAAGTATTTGTTTTTGAGTGTTGTTTGAGTTGATTCGGTCATCCGCGAGTCTGACATCGACATGTGAGGTGTAAGTCATCAACAAGAGTACCAGTTGAAAAAAAAATTACAAAATAAGTAAAAATCTGACCTACCCTACCTAATTTTTTTGAGTCTCAATTAACTGGTGGGGGGGGGGGATTCAAATGTACGGCTATTACTATATGACTTTAGTATGGTTGTATTATGTTTAGAAATATATTAAGGGGGGTGGTCTGGGGGCACAACCCCAGAAAAAATTTGAAACTTTAGAACTGAAATGGTGCATGGTACCTCTACATGGTTGTCGGCAAAAGATGATGTGTCGGATTTTACTGATGCTACCATGTCACTCTTTATCTAATTCTAATGCTATCTGCCATCTACAATGATATTTAAAAATGCTGTGTTGCACGTGTCAGATTTTAAATATTTTTAACCCATGAATGTATGGGCACTGTATTCTGCCCCCATAATAGGCCTATCTGACAACATAAATATTAAATGGTCTGCCCCCCCCCCCAAACCTTAATATATATGTTGCCCCTCAGGAGGGGGGCACTCCCTATCTCTTCTATAGTAACCATGGCATGTGCGTACGGTACACAAACTACCGTAATCTCCCGCGTATAAGGCGCGTCTGATACGCCAAACAAAATGCTGCTGAGTCTTATACGTGGGAGGGAAATTGCCTTGAGTTTGGGGTGCGCCTTATAGGAGGGGGGGGGGTATTTTTACTATAGAACAGTACTAAATTTATAAAAATCTGCCCTTAGGGGTGTGCCTTATACGTGGGACAGGCCTCCCTTAGTTGGGGGTGCGCCTTATACGGGGGCTGCACCTTATACTCGGGAGATTACGGTAGCAGGAAGGGGGTATGTTTTAGGCCCTATGGGCGGGTACATCCGGATCCATTATTAGGGGTCCATTTTTGTGCCATTTTAGGGCAAAAGGGGTATGGTTTTGGACTTACATTTCCAGGGAAAGTTTTGACAATTTTCTGTGAAAAGGGTTACAAAAACCAGGAAAACTGGACTTTTAGACACATTTTTCCAGGAATTTAATAAAATTTGATACAGGAATCTTGGAATCAAACCCAGGAATTCCTGGTAAACCAGGAAAAGTGGCATCTCTGTTTTTCGGCAAAATTGGGAGGGGTAGCACGCCAAAAGGGGTATCGGGCCTCCCTAGCCCACTTAAAAGGGTCTATTTCTCCTCTTTCCTATCCCCTCAGGATGTGTGTGGTGCACATATGCGCGGGCACTGACACATCCCTCTGTGAAATTGTGTAATGTAGTTCTCGCCATGAATATGACCTTAGCTGTCGAAATGGCGTTAAACATCTATTACTCACTCACTCACTCCAAAAGGGGTATGATTTTTGTCACTTTTACAGAGTGGCCTGCCAAAATCCCTGAAAAGGGGTATGAATTTACCCAACTTTTGGTGCCTATCCCGCTAAAAGGGGGGGGGGGTGGATTTAGAGAATTTTGGCCCGCTTAAAGGGTAGGAAATTTGAAGAAATTTAAATTCGAGAGGTCCCCCCACCGGGGGGGGGGGGCCACTCACTATGTGATCTATAGTAACCATGTGCGTACAAAAACTAGAGGGAAAGGCCAAAGGGGTACCTTTTTGAGCATAGGGGCGGGTCTTGCCGGATCCGTTAAAAGGGGTCCTTTTTGGGCAATTTTTGGCCTAAAGGGGTAGGTTTTTGGGCCCAAATTATCAATGAAAATTGGTTGAATTTCAGGGGGATATATTTGCATTTTGGAGATGCCACACTAAAAGGGGTATGATTTTAATCACTTTCTGAGAAGATCCCTTCAAAAGCTCTGAAAGGGGTATCATTTTTGCAAATTTTTGGGGGTTTCCACGCCAAAAGGGGTGTTTCAGGAATTTTCACCTCCTAAAAGGATAGGAAATCCAGGGTGATTCATTGAGACGAAAAGTCCCGTAACTAGGGCAACGCTCCAACATCTGCGCTGACGGTGCCGGGGACAAACTGTTGCTCTGCGCTCAGTGCTCCCCTCATTGTGGCATAATAAAAATACTACACTGGAGCCCTGGGCAGATTTGAAATGCAGATTACGGCCATTACATTTCCCGAATCTCTAAATACTTTTCAGGTTAGAATTGACTCTGTCATTTTTTTCTTTGCTGTGAATGCGAAAGCTATAAGTCTTAGATACATGGAGAATTTGAACGTTTAATGCTGGATGTAGTACTGAAGAATGCAAATCTGTCCCCCGGACAGTATGGCGCGCTCCGTCTGCACGTGACATGTTACCTTGGAGATTTGCTACGTTCCGTAATTACCGTCCGCACGAATGTACACACATAGTATCCATAAAATCGAGAGTGCCCCCCCCCCCCCAGGCCCCACCTTATGTTTGGGGGGGGGGGACGGTTCCGCCGTCCCTATTAAATGGGGGGGGGGGGCATGTAGGCTCAAAATCACACACTGTGACACTGACAGTCCCTCCTCATTCTGACACTCACCATTACTGCATCACTCACATCAATGATCAGACTCACTGACTCAGTCACGGTAGGCACACACACACTGTCGCAGTGTTGGCAGTCGCTGTGTCGGTCTGAAATCGCACGGTGACAGCCGTTTTACAAGCTTTCTGGAGCACAAACTACTGTCTATCTGAAGACTGTGATTAAACTTACCCTTAGGAACGATCCTTTCAGCGATCGGTGTTTAGAATTGGTTGGAATTCGAGGTTTCTTTGCGTTTTTCCTCTCTCGGTCAAAACTGCGCTGAAAGCAACACAAACTTGACCTCGTTCCCAGAAATGACGTCAGTCATTAGCCGGCGAGTACTTCCGGCGGACAATTTCGGGAATTTTCCCGCCGGCTCCCGCGCCAGGTGCGCGAGTTTCGGTTTCATTTTCGCCGCATCATAGCTCTCCAAGTCCAACAGGGAAAGTTGCTTAATTTGGACCCCCTGAGAACTATTTCCTGAGCAGTGATTATTTCTACGTATTTGAATGTAAAATTTGTACACTTTGTGAGGTGATAGCAAACAAATCTAGGAATTTAGATTTCAAGTCAGGGTGTGCAAATAAGATTGAAAGCCAATTGGTCCAATCTAAAGTAAGGAACTTTTAATCATGGTAGCTATCCTCTTACTATTTCCATCAATACCGTGTGAATTTGTTCTGTAGCCTTCTGGAATAAGAAATAGGTTATAGGCTACACGCCCGGGGCTACACGTCGGTCCAATTTAGAAAACTAGGCCTACGCCTACGCCTGTAGTCCTCGCCTTGTGGTCCAATTTAGGAAACTAAATTGGAGCTTTACAATGCACCGAAACCCCCTGGCGCTTCCAGTGCCTAGTGGTCGCTAGTCTAGGCTACCGCTATCTGGCACTGACGCAGCAGCCAAAATTCACTTCAGATAAAATAGCCTCGATCCATCACGATCTTTTATTATTTAGAAATACTTATAAATTTGGATAAATTTTACTCTAAATCAATAGTAATCATTGGCATTCAGAAGGGTAAATGCCCGGGGGGGGCACTTCAATTTTTTTTGATACGGGTGTGTGGCTAAACCCCCGACTACCCCTTGCTAGGGCACTTGTTCGCGGGTTTTTTCTTCCAAACCCTACCCTTTCTAGGGAACTTTGTACATAATAGTCTTAGATTTTGCTCAAAATGTCTTAAAATGAACTTGTTTAGGAGAAAATTGTATTTTGTTCATGCTATTTTCATGAAAACTTGGAAAATATTCATGAAAATTTCTAAATTTTCCGCCTGAATCGGGGTATTTTGCCAAAAGTTGACCCTTGCTAGGGACATTTTGCTCAAAAGTAGACCCTTGCTAGGGACATTTGTGGCTGAAACTGGAGGCTTGCTAGGGACTTTTCCTTGAAAAAGTACCCTTGCCAGCCGCACATATGTGTATACATCACATAGAGAGTGCCCCCCCCCCCCGGGGGTAAATATGAAGATAGTAGAAGCTGACGCCAGAGCCCAATATGCGGTGCCAGAGTCTCGGCGCAGATCACAATGGGTCTAGACCCCTAAATTCGACAGGGTGACATGGCCATTTCTTAAAATCGACATGTGACATGGAGCTTAGTGACAAGGACATGGAGAATGAAAAAGTTAGTGACATGAGACATGACCTTTCCTTAAAATCGACATGTGACATGGAGCTTAGTGACAGGGACATGGGGAAATAGAAATTTAGTGACATGTGACATGGCCTTTTCTTAAAATCGACATGTGACATGGGGACCCCCCATCTAGACCCCCATCACACATGCCGCTCGTTCCTGAAATGTACAATGCAGACACTGCGCCAGGCTGCCAACCCTCACATGGGAGTCGGCGAGAAGGCTGGTGTCATGTCAGGCCACACATATCCTACCGTGTTATCGCTATAACTAGCTTTATATAGACTCTTCTCCGGTTGCAAATCCCGAGCTTTACCTCGTGAATTCACACAACCTTCAGTCAGGTTCCCAGCATTTTCCCCTGTTTGTGATGTTTACTTTCAACTCATCTAGATCACTGATCATACCGATATAAGTATTCTTTGATATATATCTTCTAGAAACAGTCATCCTTCATCCAAATATATGTATATATGAATTGTAAAGTGAAAGGGTAATTTGTCAATGACCATAGAATTAAACACCACAAAGAGGGAAATCTGCATGGAACCTAACTGAGTGCTGCGTGAATCAATGAGATAGGCCGAGATTTGGTAACCCGAGAAGAGACTATACACAGGTTCAAGATATAGTCTAGATTTGTTCAAATGAAAACAAACCAGAAGCAAGATGGCAAAGAGCAAATTCCCAAGGCTGTTTGTAACAGAAAAAGTTGCTCCTTTAATTGTTGGAATTAAACAATCAATTCTTGTCTGGGTGTAGGTTATTATTCTGACCCTTTTGTGCCCAGAGTTAGGCCTATTGAGAGAAAGCTGATTTTTCAAAAGAATTTACAAAGTACAGGTAATTTCTTGTATTACATTGAAAATAAATCACTACCCTGGTATATAACTTTACAGGAAATGAAAGTGGCATTCAAATCCCGGGATTCAAATAGCTCTTAGACAATTTATTATGAAGCATATGAAAGAACAATTCATGCATTGACAGGAAAGGATAATGGTCTATAAGGTGAAATTTGATTTGGATTGAATGGCTCAATGTAACTAGCATTACCAGATGACGCAGTCCGTAGCGCTGTGATATCCCTACACATTATTGTAACACCAAGTTTGTTTCCGGTCACCCGACCGACCTCAGCTAAAGAGGGCCGACTTCAAAAAAAAAATTTCAAATATTTCCTTCTTTTTTTTAAAGTTTTTTTTCGAAGATTCTTTTCCAAAATTGTCATATACATGCACATATTTCCCAATCATTTTCTCATATTCCATTTCTAAAACCTACCAGTGAAAACACAGCAAAGAATGACTGTATGAGGCCTTGAACACCATTAAAAAAAGAATAAAAATCCAAGCTATCAACCTCAACTTTTTGGACCATGTTACCAGAAACACAACTTTCTTTTTGGTCCAAGTTGTGTGATGGGTTACTTTGGCCAATCATGCGAATTACCTGAAATACATGGTGCTGGGAACCCAGTACTTATTGTAATATTTGGCATACTATCACAGATGCAAGCCCCTCATTTGAAAAATAGCCATTATTTTTTTCCTGCATTAATAGAAAAAAAAAGAAATCAATAGTTCATTAAAAATACTGTTTGATTATCCTCTGTGCAATGATTATTAGTTTATCACCATCTTTCTGAAGTGTCCTGAATAACCCCACATCAGTTTTTATGGGGTAATACAGGACAATGCATACATAACCTATGGGATTTTGCATGGAGAGGCCCTCTTTAATATCTAAGAGCCAAAATATTCTATTGAAACCCCCTTGCAATGATATCATTGACCATACACTACTTTTTTCAAGACATAGATATGATCTTAACATTTTCTGAATGTCATGGTGTTTTTTTTTCTATGCAGTAGGCATGGCTATGGCGGCCATTTTTCAGAAATTCATGAATTTGGCCAGATCTCAGGTGCATTTTGATGAATATGGTCATAAAATGGCTCAAAAGAAATTTCTACTATATGAGGTTTTAGGCATTCCATGGCAACCTGGTATACACTAAAATTTGATCACTATATAGATAGCATCAAATGAAGTAAATAAATACCTAAGCCTACAATAATGTATCATGCTAGGTGAAATCAATACCGGTACTTGTTTTGATAAATTATAACAAAGGAATTTACTTCAAGCAGTGCATATTTTGCTTGGAGAAAATAGGCCCTACGACCCCTTTGAATAAGAAATTCCTTCCCCATCCTGTCTTACCCCACAGAAGTGTCTGTATTACCCCACATTTACAAGAAGTGTGGGGTAACACAGGACAATTTCAAGGGGCCATAGTCACCCATCAAGTGCATATCAGGATTTTCATTCCTATGAATAATCAATGATATAAAAGGGCTTAATGTTTCTGGAAACTATTAGTGTTCTAAAATTCCTTTTTAGACCTCTCATGCCAGATCTAGTGTTAAGTGTCCCGTATTCCCCCAGTTTTCCTATATATTTAGCCTACACATGTCCAAAGCACACACCTTTGTATGACATAAAGTCATACAGAAAGGTCTACCATGAATGACCAACATTATATGACCATAATGTATTCGGTCTTTTAATGCGTATAGGTTTATTTTGCTATAAAGAAGGGGTGCAATATTTAGGTATCCCCCTTCTCCCAAAGCCACCAACCCCTCCCCTGATGGAAAATTACCCCCCCCCCCACTCAAACTCAGAAGCCCCTGTTAGGGTAGGGTGGGGTAAGATGCCCTTAATTTACAATTGTGTCATTTGTAAGGAATTTATTCCTACTTACATGATATTTTCTACAATAATCAAAGTATGGAATAATATGTTCTTCATATGCCAAAGCTTGTCAGCCCTGCCTCATAGAATGTTACAATAAAGCATGTGTGAAAAAAAGGTGGGCCTTTTACCCCATCGTCGAAAGGCTTGGGTAAAATGCCCACATGCAGCCTTTGGGGTAAAAGGCACACATGCCCATAAAAGAGCATAGTAATTGGAATAAATGCTCCATTTAGATTCTCGTCATAAGAAAAGATACTCAAGATAATCTTTATAAGCTACAACTATGATTTGGACATTGAAAATCACCTAAAGTAAAACTTATCATACTTCAGTTCAAGGGATAACAGGGTAGAAAAGGTAAAATACCCTAATAGCACATAAATGAGCTAGTTCTGAGAAAATAATTCCCAATTGATGCATATTTTTGACACTTATCAAGAGATGAAATAAGGTATAATAATTGTGGAATAGGCTATCAGCCTAGCCTCATGGAATATTTCATTAAAATGGTTGGCAAAAAGTGGGGCATTTTACCCCACATGTCGAAAGGCTGAGGTAAAAGGCCCACAACGATGGGGTGAAAGACTGATGGATCCGATGCTAAGATAATGTTCACATAAAAAGCCCATGTAGCTGTTGGAATAAAAGGGAAGGTAATTAAATGTATCTTATGGCCTACTCTTGACTCCTTTGCCTTATAGCACCTCAGCTAATACTTTTAACCCTTTTAACTATAACTTGCTATCCAACAAACCATGCACATTTCAGACCCATTTTATTTCTGATCATCTGAAATTGAACATGATGATCTTAACAATTATGAAATATTGGATGTCTGATAAGTCAACTATTTCTCATGCAATCATAATGAAAACCTACAAAAGAGGTCTCCTTGAGGTAATCTTTACTTCCAAGTGTTAAAAAGCTCTATACAACTAGTATCTCATACATGAGAGCTAAAGGGCCTTTTACCCCAAAGGGTGTCTTACCCCTTCCTACCCCATAGGGCTTAGTATGGAGGCCTAGTGAGTCTGCCATTGCTGGATCTGTCAACTGACAAGATAAGCACGGATAAGAACCAGCATAATGGGTACTAGGTGTTAGTCTGTTACATAATGTACCCAAAAAATTATGCATTGAATCCAGGGAATGATCTGATTGGTTGATAATGTATTCCGGGTCAACCCTATTGACTGGTGGGTTTGCACGGATGCATGAAAAAAATTTGACTCCCCCTAAGGCCACCCTTAAAAATATGTTCGTTTCCTGTCCAGAGGGTGGGATTTTTCAGACCCAAGAGGGAGGGATGGGACAATTTTTTTTTAGGAATTTTTTTTTATTTGTTGGCGTTGAATTTGTCATCAAGTTCTAGGATTCAGTGATTGGAAACCTAGATTCTTGTGCTGATGAACGAAAAAATAAATTTCTTTTCAGAACTCGAAAAAATTCCACCAGGCCTCTGGACAGTAAACGAACATATATTTGGATGGCCTAACGGTCAATTTTATTTAACCGCGTAGGGAATGAAAATCGCATGCAAATGTGCCCTTTTGAGTAACGCGCAGGCTTTTTCACTGAAAACAGGTGCAGTTATTTCCCTCCCCCCCCTCAGAGGGGTTGAAAAAATTCTGATTCCCCCCTCCAAACCACCAGCCCCCACCCCCTGTTGTTAAAAAATGACCACTCCCTGTAGTGCATGTAAGGGAGTGGTCATCATTTATCAACCGGGGGGGTGGTGGTTGCAGAAGCGCGGAAATTTTTTTACACGCCCCCTCAACGGCAGTCAAAATTTTTTGCACCCTCCCCCCCGCGCCGGAGGCATGGAGAATTTGAGCTATAGTAGCGCACTGGCTTTTTTGCTAAAAGGGGGTAAATTTTTTTAGCCTCTCCCTCAAGAGGGGTCAATTTTTTTTTAGCCCCCCATCGGGAGGGGTCTGAATTATTTACGCCCCCCCGTTGATAAATAATGACCAATTAAAAAAAAAAGTTGATAATAAAGTTAGATCTAACCCTTTCTCCTCGAAAGGGTTCACGATAAAGGTTAATAATAAAGTGGCGCCATCTGATGGATCATTCAAGAACCACACTCACTGTTAAATATTGTCAAATCACAGAAAACTAAATGTGTGGTCATCAAAAATCAGCTGGAGAAAAAAAATCAAATTATATTGTATAACAATATCTATGGCAAACAAATAGTGGATAAAACCCGCTCAAATACAGTATATATCTGACTAACCGATATTTATTTCCACGACCAGTTTAGTGTTGTGACACCTGAAATACAGTAAACTTCCGGTCCTGCGCAGTGACCTATTTCCTTTTTCAATCCAACATGTCGAAGAGAGGTAAGAATGCAAACATGCCTTCCTAAAATCGGCTATCATCATCTAGTCTCCATATCCCAATCCCTATTTACACAAATAAATGTAAAGCAAACATGTATGTCCATCTATACATGATGTTATTTCTTTGAATTTTTACCATATGATGGTAGAATAAACACTGTTTATAGAGCCGTCTGCACGGTGATACTGCCCATGTTTTCATTTTGACACCCCAGTTTGACGATGCCGATCTCTCATTATTTTCGATTTATTCTGTTTGACAGGTCGTGGAGGTTCTTCCGGAGGAAAGTTCAGGATTACCCTGGCTCTGCCAGTCGGTGCAGTCATCAACTGCGCTGACAACACAGGTGAGGACATTTTATAAACAACTTTCATCCTGGAGGAAGACACTCCGTGAGCTGTCAGTGTCACCGTCATTGGAAACACTGGAGCTGTCACTTAATAACTGTTCACGAGGATACATATCAGATATCTACAAAAAAAAATATACGAAAGGGTAATTTTGCTATGATTTGCTGACTTGGTTTCGGTGAATCACGTTTTTGTATCTAATTTTAATATTGTAGTCATAATACCACTAATTTAAAAATGGAACCATTAAATCATATAAATAATAAATGCACTACGAAGTACGATCTTCTTAGTACAATGTAGGTATGTGACTAAAAATTTTAAATACATGAGAGCTTTTGGTTTTTGGCACAGTCTTTTCCGCACATATGTGAGAAGCAACATGCTTTTTGAATTGTAATTTTAAGGTCATTTTTGGGTGAGTTATTGAGGTTTTTGTGAGACAAGGTTGGCCAAATTTTCGTCATGAAATTAAACTCTACAAAGAGGAATTGTCTGTGACCCTTAGCTACATTATTGCCATAATTTGAAAAGAGATATATCATAGCAAACCATATATTTCCTGAAAGCCAATGACTTTACGGATACAATGCAGTTTAAATGAAGCTGATACGACCACTAGGGTCAGAGATATGAATTTATGAATATAAAAAGTTGAGAAAAACCATCAAAATTAGCTGAAATTTAAGTTGGCTGATCCTAGAAACCTATGTGCTCGTCGATAGAATTCCTTCATTTTTGGCAGAGATGAGGTTAAGACTATGTACTTGCTGTTCTATATGTTTTTGTTCGACTTCCTAAGTTCTATCATATAATGAATGAGAGATTACTAAAACATTGACCTAATTAAGGTGGTAATTAATTAACTAATTAGAGTTCATACAAAATTGAAACACTAAATCAAAGGAAATCTTGTCTTTTTGGCAGATAAAATATCAGGAACCTTATTCATCAACTATTTCTATAATTTTAAAGTTAATCACTGAGACCTATCCCTGCACACACCTCCCAAACCTGTCACAGTTTTCTAGGACATGGTCCGCGCTCATAGCAGCCCTTTCATTCACGTACCTATACAATGTACATCGTGACATCGGCATGCCAGTTGCACTCTGGTTGCACTTGATATACTCTAGAATACTTCGTGTGTGCCAGTTGATGTAAAATAATCAAGTTAAATGTGATCTGCAGATCCACTGGTGTGAGGAGGCTGCAAGTGCAAATTAAAGCTGGGATCCACTGCCCTAATTTCTTGCATGTGCATGTGTTATCTCAGAAAACCTTTCAGCAGCGGATCAGCTGCTGCGGCAACGTTTATGCGATGTCCGAGCAGCTGGTGACAACATTCACAAAAATCAAAATAACTTGATATTCGCGACTGCTCTGCGAGAACACAAGCCTGGGTGAAAGTAGCAAGAAATTCATGGCAGTGGATCCCCAGCTTTAGTTTAAGCTGACCGCAGGTGGGCCCGACCGGGTCGGCCGATCCTGACAATCGGGAGCGTCTGCGTGGACGTCCCATCGAGTCTGACAATATCAAACATGTTTGATATTCCCAATCGGATCAGAACCATACTCCTTAGATACTGATCGAGTCTGGCCCGTCTGCGGCCCCTTGAAGCTGACCGCAGACTGACTGGATTGGCCGATCCTGATGATCGGGAGTGTCTGCGTGGACGTCCGATCCAGTCGGTCAATATTAAACATGTTTGATCTCCATGATCGGATTGGGACCACGCTCCACTCTGCAGTCGCCTTTACTCACCGATAGCTCCTTCTCACAGAAAATGTACCTTCCAGCATTAAATGTCTTGCTACAACAAAGTTAATGCGGCAGGGCTTTTGACAGGGCTGCGCAGTGCATTTAATGCTTAAATGTCGCATTTAAATAGCTAGAATGGCCATTCATTTAAAGAATGGTGCATTGTATTTGCTAAAAAGTGTGCAATTGGCGCATTGCAAAAAAATCCTGTCAAAAGCCCTGATGCGGTGTCCGATAACCATGTGAGTACTTACTGAAATCAAGATGTCTTGAATTTGCGACTGCTCGTATATTCTTACCATCTTGAATGTAAGTTTCAAGAAATTCACGGCAGTGGATCCGCCACTATTGTACAATATAAGGTGCAAGAGTTGTGACAGATGGTTTCTCCATACTCATGCGGCACATGAACCTTTAGTGGGTCCATTGGTGAATTTTTGTTGTTGATCGTCCCCTTGCATCCGGAAAAAAATCAAACGTTCACACTGGGGGCCAAAACTGAAAAGGAGGATTTCAAGTACTCATTGTGAGTAGATAAGCACTGGGACTCACATTTTTTAACAAATTTACTGTGCTCATAGACTTTTGTCTTAAACTGTATCATTGCTGTTTCAGGTGCCAAGAACCTGTACATCATCTCTGTACATGGCATCAAGGGTCGTCTGAACCGTCTGCCTGCCGCCGGCAGCGGCGACATGGTCATGGCCACCGTGAAGAAGGGCAAGCCAGAACTCCGGAAAAAGGGTAAGCATAATGGAATAACTTGTGTTGTGATAATGAAAGGTTGCTTTGTGGGGGCCCTCAAGGAGGTATTAATATATTAAAAGGTGGTAAATATTCCCAAAACTTCCTCGGGGCCTAGACACTTAATCAGAAAGTAAATTCCATGAGATGAGGTGTTTGAAGTGCCGACATGTTTCGGTCTTTGCAGACCTTCGTCAAGGCTAATTTATTTAAAATATTTGCAATGGTGGTTATGTGAACTGGGGAGCCTTCTTCAGGCTTAACCATAATCTTATTCCATTGTCAACAAGTGTGTGGTTATGGTGATAACTGTCAGTACAACAAATGACTCCTCAAGTGAGGGGGTTATAATATTAACAAGAAGGCTCCCAAAAGGGGTGGGCCTATAAATGTTCACGTTTTGTCAACATCTCAATTCTATACAAGAGAAAAAAAACAACATTGACGGTTGGCCCTAAGGTTCTCACCAAATATTGATATATTACAATTATTCAATACACATTACTAAGGACTTTGTTGACCCCGATGCAGTTACAACCTTCTTTTACCAACATAACTATATATGTGAACTAAAACGTGTAAAAATTGATCACACAGCGTAGTTAATTGTACCCTCCTACTTTATAGAGCGACAATAAGAGTTAGCTTGTTGATTAGAAGTCTTCCACATACTATGTGTCAGATATCAACAGTCAATGGAGACATGGTAAACAGATTCCATATGGAAAAGGAACCGTTCCTGATACCTGAATATGAGATTTCAATCATGTACGTTTTCTCTTTTGCAGTAATGCCTGCGGTAGTGATCCGGCAAAGAAAGTCAATCAGAAGAAAGGATGGCGTGTTCTTATATTTTGAAGACAACGCAGGGGTCATAGTAAACAATAAAGGAGAAATGAAAGGTGTGTATTCCTTGATTTTATATTGGTATAAGGAACAGGTTACGTGTTTGCCCTTAGGCAGGGTAAATGGCTTTACATTTGTATCAAAATGTTCAAAATCTAGGCCCGGCTGAATCACATGGCATTGTCCACAAGTCTGGATATGCGTTAACGCCTTGTATGTGCATGTAATATAGCACCATAATCTTCCACACTGTGTAAGCCCCACCCTGTCTTGGGCTGTAAGCCGCATTTTGGGCTCGAGAAATGCAGGTTTTAGCCCATGAAAGCATACTTAGGAATTTCTATCTCTAATGTACCGTATTAGTAAACAGTGTCAATTCCCTACAGCCTTCATTATGCCAAATCTCGCCAAAATCTCGTGGATTCACGCAGCCCTCATTCAGGTTGCATACGCCTCCTCTCTAGTGATATTTTCCTGGCCTCTCACAAATTATTAGTACATATTTTACTACTGGGATTATCTGTATTTCTGGAAGTAGCATGGCTGTATTTCGAGACTACATTTAGAGAATGGTAAGCTACACATATGCGGAGAGAGCTGAAATTGAACATGAGAAGGAACTAGACTGGGGGCTGTTAATCCATGAGATGGCATGAGGATTGTAACCTTCAGGTCTTTATCATCATGATGAATCAATCACCCGGACTGAAATCATGACTATAATGTGGCTTAATACTTTAAATTAACTGAGTTTTGGGACACTGATTTGAGTGCACCTTTTATAACGAAAGAAGTTATTTTCATCCAGTTGAATGCCAAACTCAACTAAGACTTAACCTTCGTCATTGCAGGTTCTGCCATCCTTGGACCAGTTTCCCGTGAATGTGCTGACCTCTGGCCCAGGATTGCCTCTAATGCCAGCTCCATCCAATAAGACCATACAAATTAATAAAAGACATAAAAGGAAACTGTTAAGTGTCTGGTTTTCTGTTGTATTCCACTGAACAAGCTCCTATGACGCTTATAAAATGGCTGCCCCAGTGTAACCAGGTTATTACTACCGTGATCTGCCGTGTACAAGGCGCGTCTTGTACGAGAGGTTTTATTTCTTACTGGATCCAGAAGGGGGACACCAAGACCTTTCATTTGATATCTTACACCCGCCCCCCTAAGTCACCAAGACCTTTCATTTGATATCTTACACTCCCCCCTAAGTCATAATACGATCTGGGGTCTCTAGCAACACATAGCTTTTTGAATTGTGAAAATTCATTAAGTAGATCAAAAGTTATGAATTTTTTATTTTTTTGACCATTTTCTAAAACAAGGTGCACCGTATACGCAGGAGATTACGGTACATTTCAAATTTTGCTACAATTACTTCCGTACTTAGCTCACAGCCTTATTGCACTGAAGCCTGAGATGAGTGATTAATAGACCTTTAACGCCATTTCAAAAGCTAAGGTCATTCACAGGATTTCCTGATTTCTGAAGATTTTGAATGACATGTATTTTCCTTACACAAGTGCTAAGGAGGGCTGTTTGGAGAAAAGAAGACTTATATCAAGTAAATCTATGGCTTCCTGATTTTTGCCCATGCCTGACTTACATCTCTGCATTCATGACGAGAACTACATTACCCAATTTCACAAAAGAATGTGTCGTTGCCTGCGCACATGTGCGCCCCACATCCTGAGGGGATAGGAAAGGGGAAAAAAAGACCCGTTTAAGTGGGCTAGGGAAGCCCACTGAAGCCTGTAGGCACATACAGTATTAGTAGGAGGGTCAATAGGTGCATTTTAGGTTGTTGCACTGAGGCTATGCTCTAATACTGACTCAGAAATTGTGAAAACTAGGCATTTCAAATTTACCTCTGAAAAAAACAAACCGGAAGGGACGCCTACTTGGAACTGATTTGACTGTCCAGATTGAACCATTTCGCCTGAAGATCACTGATGTACGTGTCAGAGATGTCAGACCTTCAGGCGTCCGTCTATGTCCAAACTTTCCCAAAAGTCAGACATCTCAGAGGCTTCTTCAATATTGTTCCCCCTGTGGAGTGGGGACCTTCATGTGAGGGCATGGAGGAGCAGAATAACTTCATTGGGAGTCCATGAAGGAGGAATTCTCCTTCCATTCTACCTGTGGGCATACCAGATTTGTAGAAGGCAACAAACTCGGGGTTTCTTGTGGCTTGGGGTGAGCATGTGGGCAGCTGGTGTCCATATGCATGGGCCCGGGCCTACATGCTTATCCTTTCTCATGGGATTCCCCCTCAGTGAACCACGTCTGAGTGATCAAAGGCCGTGGTTTGTCTGGCCCTGCCTAAGGGACCAGGCAAATAAAAGAACACATGCTATCCTTCGAGAAGAGTAGGGCACTGAAGCCCCAGTAGCGGTTTTCCCCCTCACCCCTCCTCATAGATGTGGTCATTCATCCATAGATGCGGTCACTGCTGTTTCGGGCAAGCAGCATATAAATACCTGTCCTAAGAGAAAAGAAAGGACTTCATGTCCGAAATCGAATGTCTGAGTTCCTCAATGGCCCCCGGACGTAAAACTAAACAAACAAAATCTTCCATCTTGTGGTCATAATATAGATAGAGGGAATTACATTTTATATGTATCTGATAAGGATGTCCAGATAGTGAACAAGTAATCAATGGATAATTCATGACCTGTGTGTTAGTGAAGGATAATTACACGAGGGCGTAGCCCGAGTAAATAGCCTTTGCTTACACACATCATGAATTATCCATTGACTACTTATTTTATTCCACAAAACCAATAGATAATCAATAAAATACCAATAAAATTGTTCCCCTTCCCCGGGACTTGAAGCCAGCCATCGTGTGTACACGATCGGTACATACACCTCGGCAGCAGACAGCGACAGCCCCCGTCTCGCCTTGGCGTCTCACGGTTATGGCAGCGGCACACGGCGAAAAATAGTGTTTATACACGATCGGTACATACACCTCGTCGCCCGGCAACGGACAGCTACAGCGCACACAGCGAAAAAAGACGCGCCCGGACCGGGACTCCACCCGCCTACCTCTGATGGCTAAGCGCAATGCGCTAACCACTAGACCACCATGTGCAGGTTATCCATGGATAACCGCACGCCTTCATGGTGTGCAATATCGACAGGTATGTGCATGGGAATATCCAGGAAAAGCACTGAGAATCCCAGAAATCGTGGAATAACTGCTGATAAATTACAGGTCGATATCAATGGCATATCTAACTGGTGCTTCACAAACTACATGACAGTGAACACTCTGAAGAGTATGTGCATGTATTTTGGTCCTAGAAACAAATTAGGTAATCTTCCGGCGCCGATGACAGCTTGAACTCATAGAGCCAGCACCGCGGCAGCCCGGTCGGTGTACAATAGGGGTGGGGTGGGGAGGGGGTGCCTTCTACGCGAAACAGCCCCCCTGTGAGATGGGGGGGGGCGCCTTCTACGCAGGTTTTTCCAGAAATCGATCCAGAAGAGGTAGGTGCACCTTCTACATGAAAAGGCCTTCTCTGAGTTGGGGGTGCGCCTTCTACGCGAGCTGCGCCTTCTACGCGGGAGATTCGGTATGATGGTACCGGTGATCGAATATTGTTCTTTCTACACTGGATATTGGCGAGTTAAACAAACTGCAACAAATGCAAAACCAAGCCTTGAGAGTCTGTCAAAATAGAAGGGTGAGAGAAATTAGCATAGCCAGACTGCATGAAATTAGTAAAATAGAGCTGCTGGCTAAGCGACGTGACAGACAGCTGCTATGTATAATGTGGAAAAAGGCAAACAGGGGAGAGGCCCTAGCTGCAGCGGCAGTTAGAACCAGAGGGGACAGAAAGATAAAATTCGCTAAAAGAAGAGCAAAAAGTGCTTTCTATGAAAGATACCCATATTATCATGGGGTGAGTATGGGATACACTAAGTACAGATGTACAGCATCTACCCACCCTCCGCCGTATTAAATCAGCCATTAATAAATTATTTAATTAGCTCCCTAACCATGTTATCAGCAGTTTTCACATTGTGCATGGCTGCTGCTCTCGCAAACTTATCCAGCAAGAGTGTGGAATAAGTATCATGCGAACTGGAGTCATGGCAAACTCTATATATATTTATCTGCTACTCCAATCAACATTTGCAATAAGACAAAATGATGTATTTCTTATACCAGAGTTTGATCCTCAGATTGTTAATCAACTCTCGGTGCACGGAAAAACGTTCTTTTAAGAACAATTACACTTTGAATAAATAATAGCTGGCTTCTGATAGGCTGAAATTCTGATGCAGTCTTTTAATTGTTTTTCTATGAATATCCAATCTAGAAATGGTTTTGAATGAGAGGAACAGGTTGAAATGAAGATGAGATGGGTGCTTTTAGTATTATAAATTGAGGGAAATGGGTGCTTTGCTAACACCAGGGGTAGACGCTAACACTGGCCCGGTGGCCAATGGCCAGTTCTTTTGATTGCTGGCCAGTGATTTTTTTCAAAAACAACCTCCCTACTTGTCCGGGTGGCCAGTGGGCTTTTCCCCAATAAACTCTAAAATTTAAACCTGTGGTACTCTTGATGAGGCGTGCTTTGTACCATGGACATGAAAAAACACCAACTCCTATGTGAATATTGCTTATAAAGTGCCAATATAAGAGATTCAAATTACTCATTTTTTCAGTGGGTGTTTCCAGCTAAAAATTCCGGGCCAGCAACTTTAGCAGCGGGCCAATAAATTTCTGAGGCAACTGGCCCGGGTGGCCAGTGGCTTAAAAGGTTAGTGTCTACCCCTGTGACACCCAAAAATTTCAGAGGTTGAGCCCATACCCAACTGACATCTCTGACGTGTAAACGACTCACTCCACAATGCACAGAAAAAAAATCTTGTACAAGATAATGGGTCTGAAAGTTTATCAATAAAAATCATTGGCATGGTGGCAAATCTCTAAATCATAAATTGTATGTTGAAATCTGTTGATAAACAGAAATTAGCTACCAAACATTCATGCCCTAACCCACATGGTGCACTCGATCTTGGAAACCATCCATGAAGATTTAAAATAAAATAAAATCGGCATGGTGGAAAACCTTGAAGTTACATAAGCAACAGAGAAAGTTTTGTTTCTATGGTACATCAAACTCTCACTTTCATGAGGTACTCGCATCTGAATGCGCCTTTCTCGTTCAGACATTGTTCAAATTGGAACATTTTCATGGTTTGGGCCTAAGGGAACCCTCGAGAACAGATGCACTGGATTAAGGGCACCTATTAAATGCGCGTCTGCATGTACCATTGATGGTACCGAGCCGCGGGCCCCGTATGTAGGTCATGGCCCACCTATAGTCTGATGCCCTATATTGTGGACCACATTAATTTTTTTTTTTATAATCGGCATAACAGGTGTATATATATGTCTTCCTTGCCAATATTTTAGGAATATGGTTTATTAGAGTATTTAACAAAAACAGGCAATAATGATATGAGATCAAGATATGTGGACAGATGAGGGGAAAGGGTCCTCCAAGGTTAAATATGAAATTTGAAATTGATGCCATCAGCTTTAAAATGAGGTATAACACTTGTACTTGTAGATAGCCTTTCTAGTCCCGGAGATATTGCTTCATGAAAATGGAATGACATGACTATATCAATACAGCCTATGAGCTCTATCATTCACTGTTTTAATAAAATCAGGCATCTTATTAGCATAATGATTTAAATAATCAATTAAAAAATGGCCATCCCTTTCCATACATTCGGGCATAGCTTTGGATCTAGAAATGGTATCTTTATGCTTTTTTCAGCGTATGAATCTCCATGAATCCTTCTATCAGTTAACATTATTTTTTTCCTATTTAGAATAGGATTTTGGTTGCCATGGCAACAAATTTCTCTGAAAACCCTTATTTAGGCCTGGTTTTGGATTCAAAACATTCTATTTGCATTCCAAATGTACAGGAAGTGCCAGGAAATAGAATGTTTTTGAGAAAACCACCTTTTTCTGGGTGAAAAAGTACATAAAACCTATTTTTGGTCTATTTTTCACATTTCTAGCCTTTGTACCTCCCCTAGTGACCAAATCCAGTACTAAAAATCCCGCAGGGAGGGCCATTTCCCCTCATCTGCCCACATGTATACAATGAGAATCCTTGGTTTCAGATGAGATACCGGTCTCATCTTAATGTGAGATTTGAAGTGACCAAATTCAGATGAGATCTGACAGGTGGCATCTAACATGTATCCTTGATCGGGGGCTCTGCCCCCGACCCCACCCCCACCCCTTTTCCATTTTTTCCTCATCAATTCTTGGTTTCGGATGAGATCTCATCTTCATGTAATATTTGAAGTGACCAAATTCAGGTGAGATCTCATCTTAATGTAATATTTGAATTGACCAGATGAGATCTGACAGATGGGATCTAACATGATTCCTTGATCGGGGGGCCCCCGAACCCCCGTTTTTCTTTTTCCTTCTTTTCTTTTCTTTGGAAAACTAGGCCTGTATTCATTTGCACAACCTAAAATTGTAGCCCACAACCTACCTCCTAGATCTATAGAGGGAGACATGGGGCGCCGCCGGTGGCGACAGGAAGAACTATTTTGGGCACAGTACCTATTTCGAAAAGTCTCATTTTGCCTATCAAATAGTGTACACTGCACAGTCGTGTTCAAGCGCCCCAGCAGTCTTTGATTTGATGGCCGCTTATTCAGAATTTAATCTTGGTGTTTAAATATGTTGTGACCCCTTTAAACCGGCGCTTGTTTGCGCCTGGTGTTCATTCAAATCCGGTGCTTAAACAGGATGATATGGTACTGGTACATCCATTTTTATAAAATTGACCATTAGTGACATGGTAGGGTATTGGGTAAACAGGCGACCTAAGTTTTAAAGAACCAACACTGAAAACTCTTGTGATATGCGACATTTATTGCACAAACGTATATTACATTATAAAAATCAGCCATGACAATGTGGGCAAATAGATATCTCCAGGTCTACTGGGAGTATATATGAAGAATGGGAATGACAAATGGGCTAATTTTTAGCGTAAATCTCATTTAAGCAGAATATATTCTAATACCTATAAAAATGCAGAATAACTCAAATTTTGGGAGCGTAGACATTGCATTTCGCATCAAGATGTGTTGCACATTAACGATGCTGTATGAATTTAGTCAGTTGAAAATTGATTCATTAAATTGAATGTAGGAGCCGGTTTCCAAAATCGTAGTACTCCGATAAAAAGTTGTAGTACATTCATTGGAATCTTGATTAGGGGTGTTGAGGTTTTTATGAAACATACTATTGGGAGAGGGGTCAGAATGCCCTCACCCTACGTCATACCATATATCTACAAAGTCTTAGAATATCATCTTTCCGATGTCAACAGGCCAAGAAGCATCTCTACCACTGGTTCATCTGAAAGTACATGTAGAATATGCATATAATAATTTAGTACATGTGTTCACGAATAGCGTTAAGTTGTTAAGGCATAGATAACCTTGCATGCCCCATCTTAAGATATTAACATAAAACGCTTTATATAATGAGCACCTCTTGTTAGACATCTCATGCGTATAAGACGGTTTTAGTTCTCCCCGGATGCACAAGGTGGATATCAAGACCCTTGTTTTTAAATTGATATGTTACACTCGCCATAAGTCATAGTAAGACATAGGGGGTCCAGGGTGATCTGGGATTCCCTAGCTACAAATAGCTTTTTGAATTTTTAAAATCCATTCAGTATGAATTTTCTTTATTTTTTTCTGACAATTTTCTATAACTCTAGGTGCGTCTTATACGCGGGATGCGCCTTATACGCGGGAGATTACAGTGTTAGAAATTTGGACCTGGGTTTTGCAGTTTTTACAAATTGTAGCTTTCTAGCCGGATACTTATCTGACCAATTCCCTTCATGTCATGCTGAATTCTAAGGGGTCAACTGGTACCCAGCGTGATAGCTCTTATCAGTGCTTATCTCTGATATCAGTACCAGCTTCAGTAATATCTGCGTCCATTGGACAATAGAGTCTAAAAGATCCAACCAGCCCTAGACATATCAATTATTCCTGGATGAAACAACAATGTTCCTTACCTTTTAAGCTGAGTGTTGGAGACGCCATTTTCCTTTCTAATAAATTATCTATCAGGATCCGTAGCTCCTTGAAGATCACAGCTGTCCGGGCAAACGCCTAGTGGAACAAGAAGATTGCAGAGATTTTAGAGAATCACTTTTAGGAATGGGATTTTTCCCCCTACAGTTTTATGATCTCATTTTAAAATGCTTTCAAAAGTTGACCATTGTGATTACCCCCCTTCCCTCCAAGATCGATTGAGAAACCTTTTCAACATCTATGGTGAAGGAGTCCAAGCAATAACAAGTACCGGTAGTCGTCCTCTGTTTCCCTTGCCTACTGAATTGAAATCACATCTCTATAGAATACATAATTCAGTGAGGGCAGTGTGGGTAGACCAAATTCCCGTACCTTAAACTTGATCCACGAGTCGACTGTGACAACCTTGTCTCTATGTTGTACGTCTATGTCACCACCAAATAGCAGTAGCGGGTAGGGCGAGATGAGCGTCGTGTCCCGCAGGTAGATCTGGGTATGCCGCACCTACAACGTGAAATTGTAGAAATTTAAATATTGTGGAAAATATGAAGGTCTGAAATGTTGGTTAAATGTGAAGTAGAACATTTTAGGCATGCTATAACATGAATTCAAATAGACAGTAATATTACAAGTTCCGGGTGAAACCTTGATGGATGATAGCTATTGGGATATGACAAGCCGGAAGGCACCCTCCAACCCATGTCCCTTTCACAACAAAATCTCACATAAAATTGTACAGTAGGAGTAAGCATATCTATATTATCCCGTGCAGACTTATATATTACCTTTTCATGGTACATAACCCATCCGTTAGCATTGAGTTTTCGATTGACGGATGTTGGATGGCAGGTAGCAGGTCCACGCGGTGTCATGGCATAGCAGAGCGACTTGGTATTTGTCGCGGCAGCGTCAACCTTCTCGTCAAACGATACTTTAGCGACATTTGAGTAGAGGCCTGCAGTCAGGACAGCCTTCAATAGGGGCAGTTGTTTGGTGGCGATTGGTGGTGCCGTGATGATAATGCTATTCATTGATTGGTTGAAATTTGAAGGTCCAAATCCTATTGTGTATACAAGGCGAATGAGGTCCATTGACAGATTCTAGGAAAAGGAAGGTTAAACAGACTTAGTTTTTTCATATTGAGACAAATAAAAACATCGTCAAGTTACAAGACATGGCACGACGACATAGGACCTAGCACCTTACGTGACCTTAGAAAAAAAGACAAATGACGAGAGTATTGCACACACTAGTTATCTCTATAAGCTACCTATTATATTAATCAATACCCGAGTTATGATTTTTTTTTAATTGTTCTTTTGTGATAAGTGAATATATCGTTAAACTTACATCAATGTCGATCAAGACATTGCGTTTCAAGTAGAGTCGGTTGCAGATTTCAATCTCGGCCTGTGGTCCTTTTGCTTGTGCAGCTTTGTATCTGGAATAATCATATAAAAGCAATGATAACGAAAACATGCGGATCACCCCCTTTCAAACCAAAATGGTAGATATTAATGTAGGATTCCTACGTGGTCTCAAAAGGAATTTGTTGCAGAAAAACAAATTTGTTTTGAAACATTTTGATCATGTGCCCAGACAGGCAATAATATCTTGGATCTTCAACAATTTGTTCACTTTTCACGACCAGAGGGATTACGCCATTAGAAATGTTTAAAATCTTCCAAGCCATACCCCGGCAAGAGAAGACAGTGTGTACTTACTTGACAAAGGCATTGTAGAGGGTAAGGTGGTCGGAGTTGGCCATGGCTAGGCTGTGACGAGCGGCATCCGCCTCCTCCCTTTTCCCCATTGGTGAAGCGAATGGCGACTTGTCTGACATAGATGCCGCAATCACTGCCTAACATACATTATCAATATTATCTGCATAATCTGTCATTTTACAACTACTGTAATACCGGCATAGCTATTTTGATATCAAAAGTACTTACAAGGGTAGGTTTACTTTGTGTAACTACGCGTGTACATCATAATAGAGTTTAAATTATTAATTGGCTGAGAATTGCATACCACATTTAGACAAGCTATCAATATTATCTTTGCACTTACCACAGGTTCTAGACAACCAAATATGGCCCCAAAGATGAGCATCTTACCGATGCGGACATTTACGGGTAATGTGGCGAGGTGTAGACCGAGTGGTGTCAGGGTTGCCTCCGTCTGTAGACATGCGCCTACTTCACGTAACACATTCATAGCACGGCCAATGGACTGGGGCTGGGGGGCATCTATGGCTTGACTGAGGAAGTCTACTGGATTTCCTAACTCACATTTCTAAAATAATATGGAAAAAAGTTGGATCACAGGCCTACATTTATACATTTTATATCTATGGTTGTTCAAGTTAAAATGCCCTCCAGTAGTTTGCGGGTTTAACTGTCAATACTTATTATTCTCCCATTACCGAAAAATGAAAAGATCGGTTCTCAAGTAAATTATCTTCATGTGTACAAATATTCATAAATACTTACCATGATGTGAAGGCAGAGTTCTTCAAGTGGCACACGGAGTATCTCAGGCAACGAGTAAGACCGTAAAGATTCATATCTGTAATAAAAGATTTACACACTTTACTTAATTTATGATCCTATGTGGACATCATATGTACAGTAAATATTGTTGCAGTAGAATGTCAGCTATAACATGTAGATCTTAATTATATCTGTGTATTTTCTTCCCGATAATGTGAGTGAATGAAACCCTATAAACCAGGATTCCACTGAAGCCGATGATTTTCCTGGTTTTTGTCGGGCCGACAGAGGCCCGATTGGCTCTTTTTAGTTCGTCGGCCTGTTGTCGGTCCGACAAAAACGTCGGCCCGATAACTGGCCGACAGTCCAAAGTTCCACAATCGGTTACCCAACCCCTACCCGATTTCTGCTCTTCCACCAAACTGGCATACTGTCGGATACAGTCTCCGACAGGTGTCCGACAGTCGTCGCCGATATCTAGGCCAGCTCTTCCACTGATCACGTGATCGGCGATGACCTACTTTCAAGAACAAGATGGAGGTCGAGGAGATCGTGCTGCTCGCGAACGCCACTATCGGTATTTTAGCTCTAGAGGAGGGAGACATCGATGTTATCCAAGGGGTGAAAAGGAAGCACAGGTACCATGCTGCACCCTACCTGAAGGACAGGACAGATGAGAGGCAAAGGAACACCTTCACCAAGCTCCATCGTGATCTGATAGCTGTAAGTATCTTGTATAATAAGGGCCCATCCATACAAGGTAATGTCGGAGGCAGACAGTGGGGAGGAGGGGGGGGGGGTTAATCTTGAGCACAAATCAGTGATAAACTGTCCAGTAGACGGGTTATTATCCTTTTCTTTATGGACAGCCCCTGCATGGCAGGGGGGGGGGATGGCTCTTGTTCTGTTAATTTAGCTTTTCTCTTTTTTTCAGATGGGAGAGGACGCTGAATTCAAGCATACTTTGCGGATGGGGCCCGACTTGTACCACGAGCTGCTCGCCAAGGTCACCCCACTGATTTATCGGAGCGACACCAACTTCAGGCCCTCTGTGAAGCCAGACGAGAGGTTGGACATAACCCTCCAATACCTTGCCTTAGGTAACTTGATATGTGTATTATCTGAGACAGAGCATGTTTTATTCAATGTTGGTAAGGTTCAAATGAACCTCTCCCTTTTATTTTTATTAAAGCCGGAAAAAAAATAAAAGTCATCTTTATATAATTTAATATGTGCTTCAAAAACACTTATTTTTTTTTTTTTGGCAGGCGACAGCAGCCAGACACTCCACCATGGCCATCTGGTGGGCGGGTCTACGGTGTACCCTATTATCCGCGACACGTGCATAGCTTTGACGGCTGTGTTGAGAGAAGAGTACATGAAGGTAAATGAAAAAATAATTATTTCTTTCTTATAAAATAAAGACCTCGAGGAAACTTTTTGGTTATGCTCCTGCTTGTCTATATAAAGTTCTTATCATTTTACAATAAAAAAAAACAAACTTATGGCCATCCAAGATGAAAAGATCTAAGATTTTTTTTAAATATTTTTCATGCAGGTACCTAGCACGACGGAGGAATGGCTTGAGATAGCCGACGGCTACGCCAGTTCCTGGCAGGTGCCCCACTGCATAGGATCTGTAGATGGTAAGCACATACGCATCAAGAAGCCAAAGAAGAGCGGGGCCACTTACTTCAACTATAAGAAGTTTTACAGCATCGTGCTGATGGCCGTCGTGGACGCTCAGTACAGGTTCCTTTACGTGGACGTGGGCTCTGAGGGGAAGGCTGGAGATTCCAGGATCTGGAAGGAAGGTCCCATGCACAGAGATATGAGTGACCCCACTAACCCCCTTCAGATTCCTCCAGCCTCTGGGATCAAAGGAATGAGGGACCTTTTGCCCTATTTCATGATCGGCGACGATGCTTTCGGGCTTTCTACCCATCTGATGAAGCCATACGCCGTCAAGGACCAAGGTATGAAACAGGTGGCATACAACTACAGGATGTCCAGGGGTCGTAGGTGTGTTGAGAATTCCTTCGGCATCTGGGTGACCAGATTTCGCCTCTTCCTGAGGCAACAGGACATGGAACCCAAAGGAGTCAAGATCCTAGTCATGGCCTCCCTTGCCCTTCACAATTTTCTACGCACCCGATCCCCCTCTGAGTATATACCTCATGGGGCTGTAGATTATGAAGACAGGGAACACGACCTTCACCCAGGAGAGTGGAGAGAGGAAGGGGGCCTGGAAGGTCTAGACAGGGCGGCGGCACCTAGGAACATGCCTCAGGACGCCAAGACCATGCGCCATAGCCTGTGTGAATGGTTTTCATCCAGAGCCGGCCGGGTCCCATGGCAGGACCGATACCTGCGGAAAAGGTATGGGTATCTGTTTGAGAGAGAAGCTGCCAGGGAGGCTGGTCCAGATGATGTCCTGGACGAGGACAGTGAGTGAAGCCTGTAAAGCATGTGTCTTCTGAAAGGAAATGTCGGACGTACTATGACCAAGAGAACATATTATTGAATATTTTTATGTACCACAACCACAAGATGTTATAACAAATTATTTTTTTTTATTGACAAATCTGAACTAGAACTGTTATCTTCACATCCCTTTTGTCTGATACAATATGTATGGCACTGTCTGAGGTGTCATGCTGTAACATGCATGAAGTTGGATTGTACATAGAAATATAACCTGTGTGAATCGGGCGCAACATTATCGTACATGAACTATCATGTGATATATTGTATCTGATAAAGGCACGATTTTACCTGAGAAGTGATGCATCGGATGAGGCAAGTTTTTTACCTTGAGTATACATACCTAAATCTATATGAAATATAAAAACATCTGATATGTGTTATGTCAGCATCTAGATATATCCTGGAGTACTTGACAGTATTGAGATCTTTACAGGTCCATTTTGATATATCATGAGATCTTTACATGTCCATAGATATGAAATCATGTTACTACAATTGTGTCTGCTGCTACGGCAACACGACATATGCACGATGTCTTGCAAATAAAATATCTTAACTTTCTTGTTTAAAAAAAATAAATTTATTTATTCTTTAATCCAACCAGAAAGTTTTTATCATATGAAAAGACAGACTAGAAAACACAAATAATAATCGGCCGCGTCTCCGACAGTTTTATGATCAGAACATATCTCTAGCACGACCAAGACAGACTAGAAAACACAAATAAATAATAATCGGCCGCGTCTCCGACAGTTTTTCAGAACATATCTCTAGCACTAGGTGTCCTTACTGTCCGTCCCATTCACCGTTCACAGCCTGCACGGCTGTCAGATAAACATGGACCTTAAATTTGTCCTTGACCTTTTGGGTCATGCGTGCCATCTCCACCTCTAACATCTTGCACCACTGTGTGTCAGGAGAAACCTCCTTCTCAGGGGGGGGAGGATGGGCCTGAGCCTGGGTTCTGTTGCCCACTAAGGTCACAAGATCGTTCAAAGATTCCCCGTATGACTCATAAAACTTTTCTCTAGACTGGAGTATCTCTGAGACTGTCTTCTGTTTCTTTTCTCCAGCTTTAAGGTGTTGTGGCTCTCTCTTCTCCAGGTATTCTGCCTTGGCAGCTTCAGTAACCACATTTTTCTTTGGAATATTGTAGTTAATAGTCTTACGTTTTTCACCACTGGTAGAAGGAACAGCACCTTTCTTAGAAGTTTTACCAGACCCCTTGCCCTTATCAAGAGAAGTCGGAGGAGCTGCATCTGATTTTGCAGACCCACCTGCAGAAGTGTTCTTTCTGTGGGGAGAAAATCTTGTCCTACTGGCGATGGAATCGTCGACGATCTCATCTCCAGACTCTGCTTCAGGATTGTAGTCCACATCCTTGACAGTGTCGTCTTCCTCCTCGTCGTTCACCTCAATCACCATCTCATCGGCCTCCTCGGATGGTTCCTCCAGGTGTTTGGGCCGTACGACCTCCTGCAGTGAAATAAATGGTTGAGTATCAAACAAGGGGTCAATGTTTAGGAGATTATGTTAAGGATTCAATTGAAAATTTAGGATCTAAGATCTATGATCAAGAGGCCCGTGTTAAGGATGCAATTGAGAGGATTGAATTTAGGATCTGTCATCTATGATCAAGATATTAGGATTTCATATTTAAATTTGACGATCAATTCTGAGTTTAATATCAATTCTAAAAGCAGTTAAATTGCAGTGCGTTTCCCGGATTAGAAATTTATCCCATATTTTCGGCAAAGTAAACACAGCAAAGCTGTAATGCCGTGCATATTCATATCATGTTCTAAGAAGTATAGAATTGATTTACAACATTTTTAATATGATCTTAGATCAAAATTTTCAGAACAAATATTATTTTAATACGGAATATAAAAGCCCTTCATATGTTGTGTGTTTTGCAATTTATTAATCTATAACATACTTTCAGGAAAGTAAACACAGCAATGCTGTAATGCCGTGCATATTCCTATTATGATCCAAGGAAAAAAGATCATTATATATGAACTCTATGGCCTTTGGAATGGACCTATACTTAAATATATGCTCTGATTGTGGTGCTTCCTCGCTCTCCATGTAAAATCCTGTCCCATTGCTATAGTATGGAGTAAACCTATGCCTGGATTAAAATATGCAAATAAGGAATGTGTGTGAGGGTTGGGAGTAGTGTGGTGGTGGTATTGGTGGTGGTGGTGTCACAATGGTCACTAACATCCATCTGATAACTTTTGAAGATCAAAATTGACCACATATGACCTGGATCCCTGTGATTCCTGAAACCAAGATGGCCGACACACAAGGAAAACAAAAGAATTAGGTAGTTGAGGTGTCCCAATGGTCACTAACATCCATCTGATAACTTTTGAAGATCAAAATTGACCACATATGACCTGGATCCCTGTGATTCCTGAAACCAAGATGGCCGACACACAAGGAAAACAAAAGAATTAGGTAGTTGAGGTGTCCCAATGGTCACTAACATCCATCTGATAACTTTTGAAGATCAAAATTGACCACATATGACCTGGATCCCTGTGTTTCCTAAAACCAAGATGGCCGACACACATGGAAAACAATAAAATTGGGTAGTTGAGGTGTCCAAATGGTCACTAACATCCATCTGATATCTTTTGAAGATCAAAATTGACCACATATGACCTGGACCCCTGTGTTTCCGAAAACCAAGATGGACGACACATATGGAAAACAATAGAATTAGGTAGTTGAGGTATCCCAATGACTACTAACACCCACCTCATAACTTTGAAAGATCAAAATTGACCATATTTGAGCTGGATCCCTGTGTTTCCTAAAACCAAGATGGCAGACACACAAGGAAAACAATAGAATTAGGTAGTCGAGGTGTCCCAATGGCCACTAACATCCATCTGATATCTTTTGAAGATCAAAATTGACCACATATGACCTAGATCCCTGTGTTTCCTAAAACCAAGATGGCCGACACACATGGAAAACAATAAAATTGGGTAGTTGAGATCTCCCAATGGTCACTAACATCCATCTGATAATTTTTGAAGATCAAAGTTGACCATATATGGCCTGGATCCCTGTGTTTTCTAAAACAAAGATGGCTGACACATATTGAAAAAAATAGAACTAGGTAGTTGAGGTCTTTCAATGGTCACTAACATCCATCTGATAACTTTTGAAGATCAAAATTGACCACATATGACCTGGATCCCTGTGTTTCCTAAAACAAAGATGGCCGACACACATGGAAAACAACAAAATTGGGTAGTTGAGGTGTCCCAATGGTCACTAACATCCATCTATAACTTTTTTTTTAAGATCAAAATTGACCATGTATGACCTGGATCCCTGTGTTTCCTAAAACAAAGATGGCCGACACACATGGAAAACAACAAAATTGGGTAGTTGAGGTCTCCCAATGGTCACTAACATCCATCTGATAACTTTTGAAGATCAAAATTGATCACATATGACCTGGATCCCTGTGTTTCCTAAAACAAAGATGGCCAACACACATGGAAAACAATAAAATTGGGTAGTTGAGGTGTCCCAATGGTCACTAACATCCATCTATAACTTTTTTTTTAAGATCAAAATTGACCATGTATGACCTGGATCCCTGTGTTTCCTAAAACAAAGATGGCCGACACACATGGAAAACAACAAAATTGGGTAGTTGAGGTCTCCCAATGGTAACTAACATCCATCTGATAACTTTTGAAGATCAAAATTGACCACATATGACCTGGATCCCTGTGTTTCCGAAAACCAAGATGGCCGATACACATGGAAAACAATAAAATTAGGTACTTGAGGTGTCCCAATGGTCACTAACATCCATCTATAACTTTTGAAGATCGAAGTTGACCATATATGGCCTGGATCCCTGTGTTTCCTAAAACAAAGATGGCCGACATATATGGAGAACAATAAAATTAGCTAGTTGAGGTGTCCCAATGGTCACTAACATCCATCTGATAACTTTTGAAGATTAAAATTGACAATATATGAGCTGGATCCCTGTGTTTCCTAAAACAAAGATGGCCGACACACATGGAAAACAACTAGGAGGCGTGTATTTGATGGATTAAGGAAATCAGTTAAGCACGGCATAGCCGTGGTGATTTATTTTGTCATGGTTAATTATAATGCTTAAAGTGTGCATCAATGTAGCAGGTCACCCATAAAGGGTTAATTGTGCATCAATGCATCATGCCATCCATAAAGGGTTAAGTGTGCACCAATGCATCATGCCATCCCTAAAGGGTTAAGTGTAAATCAATGTATCATGCCATCTATAAAGGGTTAAGTGTGCATCAATGCATCATGCCATCCCGAAAGCGTTAAGTGTACATCAATGCATCATGCAACCCATGAAGGGGTAAATGTGCATCAATGCATCATGCAATCTATAAAGGGTTAAGTGTGCATCAATGCATCATGCCATCCCTCAAGGGTTAAGTGTGCATCAATGCATCATGCCATCTATAAAGGGTTAAGTGTGCATCAATACATCCCTAAAGGGTTAAGTGTGCATCAATGCATCATGCTATCCATGAAGGGTTAAGTGTGCATCAATGCATCATGCCATCTATAAAGGGTTAAGTGTGCATCAATGCATCATGCTATCCCTAACGGGGTTAAGTGTGCATCAATACATCATGCTATCCATAAAGGTCTAAGTGTGCACCAATGCATCATGATATCCATAAAGGGTTAAGTGTGCATCAATGCATCATGCAATCTACAAAGGGTTAAGTGTGCATCAATACATCCATAAAGGGCTAAGAGTGCATCGATGCATCATGCAATCTACAAAGGGTTAAGTGTGCATCAATACATCTATAAAGGGTTAAGTGTGCATCAATGCATCATGCCATTCATAAAGGGTTAAGTGTGCATCAATGCATCATGCCATCTATAAAGGGTTAAGTGTGAATCAATGCATCATGCTATCCATAAAGGGTTAAGTGTGCACCAATGCATCATGCCATCCATAAAGGTTTAATTGTGCATCAATGCATCATGCTATCCCTAAAGGTTAAGTGTGCATCAATGCATCATGCAATCTACAAAGGGTTAAGTGTGCATCAATACATCCATAAAGGGTTAAGAGTGCATTGATGCATCATGCAATCTACAAAGGGTTAAGTGTGCATCAATACATCCCTAAGGGGTTAAGTGTGCATCAATGTATCATGCTATCCCTAAAGGATTAAGTGTGCATCAATGCATCATGCCATCTATAAAGGGTTAAGTGTGCATCAATACATCCCTAAGGGGTCAAGTGTGCATCAATACATCATGCTATCCATAAAGGTCTAAGTGTGCATCAATGCATCATGCCATCCATAAAGGTTTAAATGTGCATCAATTCATCATGCCACTTAAAACTCCTAAAAAAGTGCATCATACTTATGTGTACATGTATACATAAATATACATGTAGGTGGCCTTTAGTGGGTTAATAGTCAGTGGTGCTGAGAAACGCACCACCAGCAGAAGAGAACCACATGGTGCTGGGGGAGGTGGTGCCAGGCAGGTATGGGGCCACCCCAGGAGCACAGCCACCACCACCATTCAGAGGTGGGTGGGGGGGGGGGGCTCTATATACTATATACCATGGCTCTGCCTGGTGTCCAGGGCTACCACCACTGTCCCCAGGATCTACAATAACAGGTCCACCAACACCACCACTGCCACCACTTCTATGCTTGACTGATTTGCAGATTTTAATCCAGGTATAGGCATACTCAATACTGTACCTATGACAGGATTATACATGGAGAGCGAGGAAGCACCACTATGAGAGCTTGTATTTAAGAATGGGTCCCCTCCTATAGCCGTTCATTCTTAAGAATGAACGGCAATAAAACAGAAAGAAATTTTCAGTCAGGTGTGTTGTTAAATATCAGGTAAAATCAGGAGCAGAATCGGTGAACTTAAAAATATTACATACAAATCGGGATGGAATCTATTAAACTTTTTAGACAGACAGAAATATTTAATGATTACCTTTTTCTGTGGATAATTGGTGTCACTTTCAAGTTTCTTACACCATGGATCTAAGAACCCACACAGCCGTTTTATGAGGGCTTTCATGTAGGGGAGCTTCCCTTCTTCAGCAGATGACCCCGATTTAATTTTTCCAGACACGATTTTCTGGTAGTCCGATCTCAAAGACGTCATACGGATGTTAATGAAGTAAGCTGAAAGAAAAGGGTTCTTTTTAATATCAGTAACAAAAAGATAAAAAGACTGTATTAAAAAAAATACATTCATATAAGAGTCTGTTACTAAAAACATTAAAAGATAGAATAAATAATTTTACTGCTATATTATACTCAGGTAGCAAAGACAACAGAAGAAAATACTGAAATTATTTTTACCTGGAATGTTGAGTTCATCCGAGATCTTAGCTAGAGCTGTCCATTTTGCAGTGGGGTCCTTGTACAAGGAGTGGCTCTTGTCATAAAGGTGGGTGCACTCCTGCCACAGCTCACACAATCGCTCCAGAACTTCTGGATCCTTGAAGAACTGCCTCCCGCTGCCAGCTGCTCCGGAAGGTTTCTTCTTAATTTCTCCTATAGTTTTTTTTGGGGTGACTACAGCCTGACTGTCGTGGATGTCTGCTTCTTCACCCTCCTCACCATCGTCTCCCTGACCTTGACCTTCTTCTTCACTGTCGTCTTGGACCTGCTCGCTCCTACCAGAAAGGGTGTATGGAGGGGATTTAATACAGGCCTTCTTTGCAGGAGGGCCTTCTTTGCAGGAACTGTCTTGGGTTTTTTCTTGTAGGACCTTTTTCTGCTTCTTGGGAGGAGGTGGCGTCGGAGAACGAGGAGAAGGTGGAGGGCTGACTGACCTCTCCCCCTTTTCCATGTCGGGCAGTAGGTTACGCTTGGTACCCTTCTTGTTAAGGAGACGAGGCAGAGGACCTGAAGTACGGGCACAGGTGGACTCCTCCAACTTGTCACGAGACACAGGAGTGGAAGATAGAAATGGTTCCTGTACACTTAGGTCTAGTGCAGTGTCCTCTATAATGTCAATTTCATCTGAATCTTCGTCCACGACAGCCAGGTTTTTGGTAGTAGTATGTGTACCGGTATTTTTTTTAGACATGGCCGTGCGAGCTTCTCCCAACTCATCTGGTGTCAAGTCGGGCAATCGAGCCTTACCTCTTGCAGAGAAACGTTTCGCTGGAGCCTTGGGTTCTTCCTGCGTCTCTATGACTACGTCTGAACTGTCTTTTTTACTTCTAGGGGGTTTGAAACCCTTGTTTCCTCCCCTTCCCCGACGCCTCGAACCTGCTCTACCCGACATCTTGTTTGTTTACGGCCAAAGCGAAGGTCACATGACTTGCACGTGACAAGCAGCCCGACAGCGGTACCCCAAGTGAGAGAAAAGTGAACTATTTCTGTCGGCCCGACAGCGAAGTAACCCGACAGGTACCCGATTTTTTCTAATCAGTTAGAAAAAATCGGGTACTGTCGGGCACTGTCGGGGACCGTCGGAGATACATCTCCGATGGTTCCCGATGAAAAAAAAATAGGTCTTCCACCGAAGACGATTTAAGCCCGATTCTTGCCCGACAGAAGCCCGATAGTGCCCGATAGCTGCCCGATAGTTCCCGATGCTGCCCGATGCGTCCCCGATGCAACCCGATGACAAAATCGGACAACTATCGGCTTCAGTGGAATACCCGCTATAGTCTTCCCCCTAGTTCTACTTTAACTAGGAGTTGGTAGTGTTCTACTAACTAATGTATCAAGACCTAGGGACCAAGGTCCATTGGCCAATAATCTAACACACTTACTTGGTCTTTGTGTAAAGCCTAAAGCAGTATCCTTCCTGTACTCGACCAGCGCGGCCCTGTCGCTGTCGTGCGCTAGCTTTGCTCACATACACCTCGAGGAGAGCGCTCATCTGACTGCCCTCCATATAGCGGTTTTCCTTGACTTTACCCGAGTCTATTACAAACACGACGTCTGGGATGGTGATTCCTGTCTCTGCAATGTTTGTGGCAATGACAATCTTTCTTATTCCCTGCGGTGGCACGTCAAAGGCAGAGTTTTGGTCCTGTGAGGATAGCACTGAGTGAAGCGCTATTATACGATATCTGAATAAAGACAATACAACACATTCTAGGACACATATATTTTATGAAAATAACTTGTTCAAAGCTAAAAATGCTTTAAATAGCGAAACAACAAAAATAAATGCATATTTAGGCCACATCAAAAAAATAAGTTGGTCTACGGATCGCCCTCTCAATATTTTCGGAAATACAAATTTTCTTTCACTTTGAAAAAAATCTTGTCTACGGATTTCGCTTTACTTTCAACAAATTTTCTCTTCGTGATATTTTCCAATTTTTTTATATTAAATATAAAATTTTGCTTGCCTCAATTTTCCAGCAAGGAATCCATTTGAAGCCAAAAAGTTCTTTAAAAAAAAATTGGTACACTCACTAAATTCCGTAGACCAACTTATCTTTTAGATGTGGCCTTTTTAAGGATGTTAAGATCAATTGCACTTTCCTTTAATAACCATTTCTATCCCTGTGTTTCTCAAATACAGTGTTATAGTACTGCATATATGCAGTACAGGGAGTTAAAGGTTAATTAATAGTAATGAGTGTTGAAGCGATTATACCGCAGGTAACTCGGACAGGTTCATACCAACGAGAGGTAACGCAATTTGAATTGCATGTAACTCTGACAAGTGCTTAAATAATAACTGAGGCCTGAAAAGGAATCATAAAATTTACCAAACCTTCAACAAGAGGTTAAATCCCCCAACAACAGCATAATATTGAAATTTTGTGATGTCGGGAGTCAGGTGGAAGTGTTGTGACAGTGTCAGACACTTCTCTGCCCCCCTATGCAAAAGTTAACAATAAGAGTGATAATATGCCCATTCATGAAAAACACCTCAGTCTTCCCTGCTAAATAAGGAGCCACAGTGGGTGACAGGATGTAGCTCACATTAGCCCTGTTCTGTAGAGGTGGTGGCTTCTGGTGAGAAATGAGTGAACTAGGCAAACTGATGGATTGTAGATGGCTCATATTTTAGCAGGGTAGGACACAGGATGTACTTAACATAGGTGGACTAATTATCAGAAAATCTCTCCCCTTTCAAAATATTTTATCTATCGCTATATATTCATGTAATATTAAGTGTTAGAATAATGCTATTATACACAGTTACATGCTGCTATATTCACGTGGAATAAATCAAGAAGAAAACACAATATTCATCTCCCAATTCCCCCTAGCTGGAAACACCTCAGTTCCCCCTGCTAAATAATGAACAATGAGACCATCACCCTGCTTAAAAAGGGTGGGAAACCTGACATCCAAAGCTGACACCCCCATAGGAATACATTGAGTATACCAAGGGTCTTACACCCATTTCGAGATGACATACTTTTTTGAAACCTTAATATCAGAAAGATAAGAACCAGATAACAGGTAACAATTATACCTCTATGATCCTGAATATGTACACTATTTCATGACAGGTTTCATTTTCTCTATTTAAGCATTTTCATGTTATTTGAGGTTGAAGTGAACAGTCCCATCTCTGAAACAGGCAATTTAGTTCTTAAAGTGTCACCCTGCCCAAACCTGTGTCTAAAAACTCGGAAAAGTAAACTTTCCGAGTTAATAAAAATTCACCTTTGAGGATCTGCGAATTGTCGATCACTTTGAAGTAGCTCATGAAGTTGTTGTATGGGCGCCAAACCAGGCATGAATATAAGCACTGCACCCTCCACATGGGAGAAGTTTGGGTCCTCATCCAGATTCCTTAGCAGATCCTGACACACAAGTCAAAACAGGGATTAGTTTAATAGTTCTGTTTACAGTACTACTATAAAAGCCTGCATATATGCCACGGCTTATAGATCATTTCAGACCCTTGGAACGTTTATAGGACCACCTGAACTAAGGGTATGACTTATATGCGGGGTTTTATGTACAATGAATGGTAAACTTTTCATAGCTAAAAGGCTTTAAGTACCGTAAAGCCTAAAAGGCTTAAAGTAATGCATAAAAGGCTTAAAGTAAAGCCATTAACTTAAGGTGCAGCTCATGTATGGAATTTTAAGGTATTAATCAAGACTTATCAAATGAAAATAAATCCTCTTCAGTGTCGATGGCGAGGACGACTAAGTCTAAGGGAGTGATCATTTTTTAACAACAGGGGTCAGAATTTTTTCAACCCCTTGACCGGGGGGGAGGGGGGTCAGGCTAAAAGGGGACGTTCGCGCGCGATTTTTGTCCCTTATTGGAGGGGGTTGAAAAAATTTTACCCCCTCGAGAGGGGGAGGGGGTTGAATTTTTTTTTCGCGCGTCCGTGCACAAACCCACCAGCCCCCCCCCCCTGTTGTTAAAATATGATCACTCACTAAGGTGTATTAAATACAAGGTGACAAACATATCACTATGTGCTAAAACCTACACCTATATAATCTAAAATATAAAATTTTCTGGTGCTATATAACTCTTTATGTGGTCATGGGCGACTTACCAAGATAAGTTCATGATTTATCCTCTTTGGATTCATTCTTGTGACCACATTCCGTGTATGTCGGCTGTACTCATTAGGATCCAAGTTGGTCTAGAAAAAAGTGGACTCGTTAATCAATGGGAACTTTACCTTATATTATGAAATAAAGGCATTGGAAGCTTAAAAATGTCTCTTCTGGAGAAATTTACATTTGTCATGTCCTGGTCCATGTGCGTTTGTTTAATCATATACATTTACCAAGTCTATACCCTCCATGCCATTTTCATTTTACTACCGTAATCCCACGTGTATAAGGCGCGTCTTATACGTGAATCAGATGCCTACTGCGCCTTATAGAATCATACTGAACTCCGGGTGCGTCTTATAGGCGGGTTATAAATAGATTAAAATATTATCAGTCTCCAAAATCAGGCCATTAGGTGCGCCTTATATTTTTCTCTTCAACTCAGGGTGCGCAGTATATGCGGAATGCACCTTATACGCGGGATATTATGGTTCATACTTACTCTATAGCAGCCCAGCTCGATTAATTATCAACCAATAAGGTAATCCAAACTATCCACTTTGGGCCTCTCAGGGAGCAAATGGTACCCATCTGATAATTTTTATCAGTGATATATCAGGGACATCCCGCTACCTCGGTCGGGACCTCGATATATCCGTCATGAGCTTGTTCCTTTATTACTTACCAAGTCTATATCCTTCATGTCCTCTTTGGTCCAGGCTACCTTCATCTTAGCGCTGGTTCCACGCGCACCTGACACTTCAACTTGTGCACTGTCCTCCTGAAGAATACCACAAACCACTATTATAAGACATATGGCATTTACCGGTAGTCTGTTTCGCCATTACTTAAAAGGCTATCCCCCGAACACTAAGATGGCGACTAAGGTTGTTTACAAATTTGAAAATTACATCACAGGCATCCAATATTCTGAATATATCGTTATAAGATCTGCATCTATCACGTCTGATAGCCATCATTACAGTCATTATTGATAAATATCAATTACTGATTTTTTTTCCTTCTAAATTTCAGATTTAAATTTCTCTTACCATTTGAAGTTGGTCTGGGCGTAAGCAGTATGCCGAGTCCTCCTCTAGTTTGTAATTTGTCTGCTCAATGACATCTTCTAGATGATAAATCTGCAAAGTACAATACCTTCAAACTTACATGATAATTTACATTTTGCAGAATAAGCTATCCTTATCTGAAAGGAAATACATCATGATAAGTTGTATGTGAGTACCGTAATCTCCCGCGTATAAGACGCGTCCTCTACGCCAAACAAAATGCTGGGGAGTCTTATAGGATGTATTGAAATTGGGGGTGCGTCTTATACGAGGGGTAATTTTACTATAGAAATGTATTGAATTTACAAATTTGAGCCTTAAAATGTGCGTCTTATACGCGAAAATGCATTTGCTAAGTTTGGGGTGCGTCTTCTACGCGCAGCGCGTCTTCTACGCGGGAGATTACGGTAATAATATTGGCATTATCGGTAACATTAAGAAAATAGGTTTCATCTTGATTTTAAAGACTGCTATGCTATAAACATTTTTTCTATGAAGTCTATGAATCTTACAGTGGCCATATCACCAAGGGTTTATAGGCTAATTTGCATGGTGGATCTCCCAGTACTCTTGATTTGAAAGGGCCCTATTATTGGGTATGAAAATCATCCCACCTCTACTGGGAAGGTCCGTCCGGGAATGTGGTAGACGGGGCAGTGCTGGAAGTACGCTGAAAATTTGTCACTGTCTACAGTGGCTGACATGAGGATCACTTTGAAATCTTTCCGTTTTTCCATAATACGCTTAACGATAATGAGTAGGAAGTCTGAGTTGACACTCCGCTCATGGACCTGTCAATACACAATGGGTAAAGCAATGTTTAATAATGTGCTGATACAGTAAAAAGATACTTGATATACAAGTCCACTTACAGTTTTAGCAATGTCCATCTATTCTTTGCTAAAGTAAATTGAATAATAGAATTAGGTTTCTGAATCGTTCACTAATGGCTAGTTCCTTAAAACAGATATGCAAGATGTAAGGATAGAAAGAGGCAGGAGAAAAAAAGTTAAGGTGGGTCACTTCTATGGTCCAAAAGTTATCATTTAACAAATCTTACTTCATCAATAACCACATGGGTCACATCTGATAGCATGGGGTCCAACTGCAGCTTACGGAGCAGCACTCCGGTCGTACAATACAAGAGTCTCGTAGTGTCGCTTCGAGCCGCCTCAAAGCGGATTTGGTATCCACAGAAAGACCCGGTCTGACCAACTCGCTCCTCTCCCATCTCCTGACTGACGCGTGTCGCCAGGCTTTGTGCTGATATCCGACGTGGTTCTGTCACCACCACATTTCCTGCTGGTGCCTCTCCAGCCAAAAAGTCCTGAAATTGTATTAAATTCTGATCTTAAATAGTCATCTCTTTAAAGAAAAAGTAAACTCAAAAACTAATTGCTCAATTGTAATATATGTGATTTTGCAAATAAATTCAACAGTAATTCATTCGGATATATAATCTGACAGAAACTGACCTGTGAAGAAGTTTTTGTATTTCCCCAAATAAAGTAAGATTAGAAGTGTTCTGACGATTTTTAAAATCTAATTGTTTTTACTTTAACATTTTCCAATCTCCAGTTTAGCCTACCTCGATGAGGAACTGTGGAATCTGTGTACTCTTTCCACTGCCTGTTTCTCCAGCTATGACTACCACACTGTTTCTACGGATAACGTCAAGAAGTTGATCTCGGTGTTGGTACACAGGCAGCTCCTGTCGTTTCGCTAACAATGTACAATATGCAGGACTCTCCATGCGGTGAGCAAAGGTGTCACGCGCCCGCTGGTGATTGAAGCCAGTATTGAAGCGAGATTGGCGTGGGGCATCTGCTACTGGAGATGCTTTCCGCGATGTTTTTGGAGAGGCATCCCACTCCTGAGAAAACAAAAATCATTAAATCAATAAAGTTACCATACATGTAAGAATAAGTCTACGGTTTCCTCTCTTGAAATATAGCAAGTCATGATTTCAAGACTTAAATGGGTAGATCTTTATCAATCCTCACCTCGTCACTAGCAAGATCCTCCCACGTTGCTTCTACTTCTTCTTTCTCCTCTTTTACTTCTTGTACGGGTTCTTTGGATTTGACTGGTGATTTTTCCTTGGTATCATCTTTGTCTTCCAGTTTAAGTGTTTTGATGAGTTTGGAGACAAATTGGTCTCTGGGCTGTAATGTGAACACATCTCAACCTGATAATGAACTCAATCTTATATTTAGAATTTATGCCACTTAAAATCAAAGACATGTTTCTTATCATTGTGTTAAGTAGAAAAATACCATCACCTGGTGTATTATCAAATCAAATATTATTTACATAATGCACTTATCTGAAATTTTTTTTTTTTTTTAATCTCTTAGCCGCCTTAACTGGAATTTCAATTGTTATACAAAGCTTCTGCGCTGATATGTTTTATGATAACCGTAAACTCCCGCGTAGAAGACGCGCTGCACGTATAAGACGCACCCCAAACTCAGCACATGCATTTTCGCGTATAAGACGCACATTTTAGGGCTGAAATTTGTAAGATTAGTACATTTCTATAGTAAAATTACCCCTCATATAAGACGCACACCCAACTTGAAAGAAAGCTATAAGACCCCCCAGCATTTTGTTTGGCGTAGAGGACGCGTCTTATACGCGGGAGTTTACGGAAGTTTTCTTTTGTAGAGAGGCGTTTTACCTTATTCTCCTCTGCCTTGACCTCCTGTTTAGCTTTGTCCTCTGCGTCCTTCCATTCCAGCCACACATCACGGTAAGGAGGGGGTAGCAACTGGTACACACGCTGTCACAAAAAATTGAATGCATGCTATAGAGCACTTATGGCCCAGGTTTTCCACCAAATGTCATAAAAAAAATATAGAAATTAAACCTACCTAACTGTTGACACTATAGTGACAGTATGTCCAAGTCGTCAATGCTTAAGCCTATGGAAAATGCACCCATTATCGCTCGTATGTTTCATTGGCAAATAACTCCTGTCCTGGCGAGTTAAGCATTGCACAATATCAGCAGGTCTTAAATAAGGATCCATATTTTCAATAGATATGCCAGAGAGATTGTATATACAGGGATGAAAGTCACAGAGCACGAAAATCTCTGAAATGGTTCAATTTTCGAACCCAAAACCTGGGTTTCTATATGAAAGTATATGGCCCTGGAAGTTAAAAATCCCTAAAATCAGGGAATTCCCTGAAGACTTTCATCCCTGGTATATATCCTCCATTTTGTTATAATCCAGCAGGTTCAAAAGCACCGTGAGTCGATCGTTTCGCTGTCCGCCATTTTGGATTTTGATGTTCCGTGCGCATGCGCGACCCCTCCTTGCCAGAAGTAGCATTTTCGACGGAGAAATGATATATTCTATCGATTTAACCTGAAATGAATGGATTTTTGAATATAATCCATTCATTTCGGACAATATTAATCGAATTGAATCGAATTTTCCCCTTTCCTTTTATTGTTACAAAATAAAATCAGACGACCGGTCACTCTTTGCGCATGTTTCAAGTCTCCAGACCGGAAGTTTGGTGGTAGACATAACAAAATTATGGAGGTCCGATTTGCACACTTATATACCAATGGTCTTAACCCCTCCTGTAAAGAATATTCCACCTTACCTGACAAATAGCGTCTTAATTGCCCAATTCCCATAGGAGCCAATGTGTTATTTCTACCCCGTTTGTCCCCGAAATCTACCACCCAATGCCATCCTATGGAGCCTTGTTTTCATGAGAAAGTAAGTCAAACATGTCAGGTTTTTTCTTCAGCATTTTTCATAGCTAAAGAATTGTTTTCAGGAATTTTACACGTACAATGAAAGACTAGATCTTAAAGATTATGTTTCCATGATTTTTTGTTTAATTATCCCCCAATTTCGATGAGCAATTACCATCTAAAGTCCCAATTCCCGATTGTCAGTTTTTGGTTGAAAAGGCGTAGTGGCCGGGAAAGAAACCCCTCCTGTAAAGAATATTCCACCTTACCTGCTGACAACTAGCGTCTTAATTGCCCAATTCCCATAGGAGCCAATGTGTTGTTTCTACCCCGTCTACCCCCGAAATCTACCGCCCAATGCAATCCTATGGAGCCTTGTTTTCATGAGAAAGTAAGTCAAACATGTCAGGTTTTTTCTTCAGCATGAGACAAACTTGCTTCTATCTCAATAACGGTGTATAACATGTTGACTCACCTGCCCTTTACATAGGTGGTAGAGTGCTAGTGTTGAGGCCAGGTGTTCTGACTCCATCTTGGTCTCTGTGACTATATCAGGGGTCACCACCACGTTAGGCGCCTCTTTCCTCTCCACCTTACACCTGGGGGCGAAAAGGTACGATATCTAGGCTGAAATTACCTTTACCGGAAAATCAGGATGTAATGGGGCAACATTTATAACTTCGGGAAAGTCTGGGAAAATTGGGTTTACCATGGCATCACACATAAGCCGCGCAACACATGAGCCTTATATGAGAGATACTCCAGTACACTTACGGTAAGCTGATAAAAACTACCTACGTTGATCTCCATAAGTTGTGTGGCGCCTTGTGCTTAGTGTATGCTGGGGGCGGACTCTTCTGTTCGTGTTTCCGGACCCAGTCTATCAGAAACTGCTTCGGTGACTTTCCTGTCCATTGTTTCCTGGTGTATTCAAACTCCCTCTTATCTACAGCTGGCGGTGGTTCTTTTGCTGAAAAAAGTAAAACAGTTTTGGATAATTGAACATCTTTTGGATTGGATGACGGCCATGATTAAGTTCTCTTTGATAAGACCAGTCACCATAAAAAAAACTCACATATCAGACGCTTTTTACATATTACAAGCTACTGCTTTTTTTTAAAAGTTTTATTAGAGTTCTATTCCTTAAACACCCTGTATATAAGCCACATCTAGAATATGCTGCATCTAGGGGTTGTCACATGTATAAGATGCGGCTAATATGTGAGGTCTTACTGTTCACAACATTGACTACTCTTTGGCCTGTTATGATATATGAATAACGTTAGTATGACATGTCCATTTACTTTCATCATACATTTAAAAAAGAGGACTAGAATAAATAGCATATCCATACTTTTGGGTTTGGGTTTGGGTTTCTCTGCAGCGGCCTGTTGTTCAAACAATGCAAAGGCGCCCATTGACTCTTCTGACTCGCTCTGCTCGTTTGGGGCAGCTGCGGGTTCCGGCTTCTTTTTCTTGTTTTTCTTCTCGCCTGGTTCTGGTTCATCGTCAATGAACCGTAATTGTTGATTAAAGTCAGGATTCTCCTCAAGCTGGCTCATTTCTACAAGAAACATAATTCAATATTTGACCAAGTGACAACAGAAAATAAAAATTCAAGCAATATCTAATAAACCTAGAATTATACATTTCCTTGTATTTTTCCTTGAATTTTGTAGCAGGTTATACCAAACTCTATTGTATATATTGTAAATCTTTATTTCTGAGTACAAATGATACACGTATCTATACCAAGTCTAGTATTTCATGGGTAATTAAGATTTAAGCGAGCTCACCCATAAGGTAGGACCTGATATTAGTAGACGCTTGCTTCTGTGCAGCCTTGTCGCCATCTTCCTTAGCCATGGAAGCAGTTGCCCTCGCGTCAAGAAGTTTTGCCGTAAGGATAAGATATCGGTCGTTCTGTAATGCAAATTTTGTCGCATATCACTCAGTGATTAAGAATATAAACGACCAACTCTTGAAGACCTGTCAATTACAGAACTGAATTAATTTTGAGATTGGATTAAAATAATGTATGTTATTCAAGAAATCAATTTGAATACAAGGTTATGTAATGATAGTAAACTTTAGGTATGCACAAATGTTTAACATTTACGCACTGGATCATGGAGGTTTTCGATACCATCACCATCGCTTTCCTCATCTGAGCTGTTGCGATCTGCATACCGCAGAATCCAGTCCTTAACATTCTCTCTTTCAGACACTACCTTTGGTGTGGGTGGCGCTGGCTGGAACAAGAACAATGTGAAGTGAACTAAAAGTTGTAAGACAAGAAGTTTTAGTTTTCATTTTTTTTTTCACGATCTTAGGGTTAGCTTTTTTTCTTTTAGGTAGGGGCAGGTTTCCTGAAACACTTTCATTATAATTTTGTCTTGCTAAATCATAGTGATTTTTAACTTGTTCAGAACAGAGGCTAAACCTTGACTACTGGTATACCTTTGGTGCCGAAGAACTGTTTGCTGAACTTGGCTTGGACACTACCACCACCTGTGGCTCCATCTGGTGGCGCATGTCAGCGACAGCCAGTTTAGTCGCCTGGCCAGCCTCTGTCTCATCAAAATTCACACGACGCTTCCGGTCTTCCGCCGCCATCATAGCTGCAGAAAACCCTGCAGGAAGCTGATCTGTCCATCAGAAAAAATTTATTATTTTCATCTGACTTTTCAAATATTATTGATTTGGAGTGTTATACATGTATTAGTCACTATACTTAATACACATATAGGGGATCAAGCAAATCAGGATGTAGAGAAAGAGACGTGTTCCTCTTGCATATTCGCAGGTGATGTTATCCTTTTAAACACGGAAAGATTTAAATAATTTTGATCCCTAAATGAAACTAAGCATGTGGATTGTCATACGTTTCAGTTCAATGAAGGCCAATATCATATGAATCTGCGAGTAAATCAAGGAGGGGTAGGACACAATGATTCATTCGGAGTTTACCAAACAGGCCAACTTTTAATCAACGTTCAGAGCGACTTACCATTGGGAACATTAAGACAGAGCCAGTCTAGTGCATCCAGGAGGTCCCCACCATATTGTACTGTGTTAGACATGGCCGACTCGATTTGTGCATGTTTGAAGCCCACCTTGGACAGACTCATGTAGAAGTCCTGAAAAAAAGATAATGGCACATGCACAACATTAACATTGGTATTCAAGAATAAAGTAAGTAAATGAAACACTTAAAGTAATCCTCGTTGGGAAGTTTAGATAAGGCCGCATAAAATTGATAATCAGCTTTGCAGACACCGCCCGCACCTCTCAATATCGGCCGCATGCACCCTTTTTATCATCATCCTGTAAAAAATTACCCAAAAAAATCCACATTCCTTGAAAAAATGATAAAAATATTCATCCAAAAATCCGCACCTCCTTTCTGGTACTTCTACTTGGTCGATTTGTACAATTTAAACAGTTTTGGAAACCCTAAAATGTGTGCTTTCTCATCCTAAATACCTAAGATGATCATGTGGTGAATGGGTGATAAGCTGCAAGATTATAGAAATAGACCCTTTTTCTTACAGAGTGGTGTCCGCAAAGCTGATAATCAATTTTATGCAGCCTAAAGAAAATATCTTTTCTGTATTCATTGTATGAATAAGATACAAAATATGAGTAGAGGTAATTTAATTCCAGATTGATAGGCTAGTGTAAGATCTAAATCCTAGTCATTTAGGGAGGGGGGGGGGTAAAATCATCTTTCCTCTCAGACACTGGAAAGCCCAAATCTAACCCTAGTTACATGGACATGGCTATAAAATAATGAAAACATACGGTAAGTTTCTTTGAAGTGACTCGGTGTGAGGCGCGGCCAGCCATACGGGTCCGGTGGTAGTTCTCCTGAATGAGTTCCACAACAGCCGCCTCCTTGGCTGGAGGGAGTTGAACCTACAGGGGGAAAAAAAGATATTTATGCTAAATCACAAATAACATTCATACGTTCACGATCATAACTCCAAAGTTGACTGGATATTGAGATTAGATGGATACCCATGGGTTATGTTTAACTTATGGTCGATGCATCTAATGATCCTAGTAAGAGTAATTCTGATAAATCTGATAAATAATGATTTACTAATTACTGTAACCAAAAGAGAGCAGCAGTGGAGTGGCATTATTTAAATGGCAATTGAGACCTGTGAACCGGAGTACATAGAATGTTAGTCCTACCTCTCCAAGCAGCTACCTTCTTTTTTTTTATTGTCAATCATCTCAGGAAAAAAAACCATGATCTGCCTGACAACATTTTGGCAAATCAGACTACCGGTACTTACTTTGAGCAGGCCATCTGAACCTCCTTGGTGGCGTGGAGCTTGGCTGGTAGCAAACGAGTAGCTCTTCTTTGCTAAAGTAAAGAATATAAATCACAGTGCACACATGAGAGAGAAAACACTCCCCTCATCCCATCATTTGAATCAAATTGGCCGTATCGTCCTAATATGTAAACGGAAATTCATGGCAATAAACCTGGTTATGATTTGCATACCCCCCCCCAAAAAAAAAAAAAGAAATAATAATGATAATAATAAAAAAATTCATAAAATCATGCAGATCATTTTGAAGGTACGTGTAACTAGCTACTGGTATGAGGGTGGGGGTCAACAATTTCGACTCATCCATGATCCAGAAGCCTGAGAAGGGGGGAGAGACAAAAATATTTCAGTTTTTTTTCCAACATGGGTCACAGACCGGGTAAATTTTGGTCACTCCACCTCCGAGGGGCCCTCAAAACTTTCCATCACTGACGTCACGAAGGGGAGGGGGGCACAACATTCTAAATTCTGCGAGTACACATATGACATACTGTCTCTACCGGTATACATAGTCATAGAATGTCATACCGGTAGTGTAAGTGACTGACACATTGATTAACATCTGGATGATTGCTAGCCACTTTCGTATCTCTACTCTACTCCCGTTCCCCTCCCGTAGGTAGAACAGACCACCCGTGACACAGATGATACTCACTAAGTAACTCAGTCTAGATAGGCACTTACCTACCCCCAGTGCATGGTTCTGCTGCAGTGGAGGTGTGAAACTGTGATAAAGCTGAAACTGGGGAGTGCTAAACTCTCCTATTTTTGACAGCTCATTGTGTAGCTATTTATTGGAGGATCTTAACAAACATGGGCTCATTTTAAAGGGATTGATTAGGGGTTTAATAAGAATCTATTTGAGAAATAATTGATTCAGATAAACATCCCATTCTCCCCAAGTGAAGTTACCCCATAACTTTGAAATCATTTTTTGGTATAAAGGCCAAATCTCACATAAAAGAGAATAGTTCCCACACTTTCTACAGAAAAAAATGGTTTATAAACTGTCTAGGGTTTTTCATTTCATAGGGGAACAGGATGTTTGCCAGACCCCAACAAAATTTTAGCGTGCCATTCGCTATCACCCTTCCACCAGCTTCTCCATGTTAGGTCCTTGTCTGTTTGCTAGAATCCAATCCTATGTATATCATTTATATAGCAATGGATAGAGCTGATAAAAATAAGTGGATTTCCTTTTTAAATGAAGTCTTTACATCAATTTAAAGGGAAATTCTGACCGATTAAAGATCTCATATCAACTCCATAATTTTGCGCCAATTCTGTGAGATCGCTAAACCGCAGATGATATTAGGTCAAGATAAAATCCCTTTAAATTGTTAAATTTTGATATGATACATTGATTTTCAACCTTTTATGGGGAACTCTTCCCCAGCAAATCCTAGTGAACATGAGTCATGCTGGGTGAGGAATGTGTGTGAGTACATTGAGTGATAACGAATAATGTCATTTTGTGTGATACAATGTCAACGCTCACTCAGCTTGACAAACCTTCACTTACTTCAGTAAGACCTGAGAGAGCATGCGTCAACATGTGTCAATACTTGTCAACTCTCACACCGCTTCACAGGTCTTCACTCATTTCCATAAAGATGTGAGGGGAACTGGGTGAGCAAGTGTCAACATGTGTCAATACTTGTCAACTCTCACACAGCTTCACATGTCTTCACTCATTTCCATAAAGATGTGAGGGGAACTGGGTGAGCAAGTGTCAACATGTGTCAATACTTGTCAACTCTCACCCAACCTCACATGTCTTCACTCATTTCCATAAGGATGTGATGGGAACTGGGTGAGCATTCGTCAATACTTGTCAACTCTCAGGCAGGTTCACATATCTTCACTTACTTCAATAAAGATGTGAGGGGACCAGGGTGAGCACATGTCAACATGTGTCAATACTTGTCAACTCTCACCTAGCATGACATTTCTTCACCGAGCCTTCAACAATAAGAGACTAAGGAAACTGTATGGATTCTCATGGCTTGTACTTTGCAGAGTGGGCCTATTGAGTAAATGTCAATATGATAATTTATGTTTCACAGAGCAAGTTCCTTTCTTACATGACATGAAATACACATGAATCAGGAACATAATGATAGCCAAGTATATGTGATTAAGTGCATACATTAGACATAATAGCTCATTTGTTTTGTCTATGGGACATAGCACTGAATTGAAATTGCATATGTTTTACATGATATCTAAGTATCTGTTTGTCCTGGTTTGATGGGATATGAAGGTTTAATGTCTACTGATCAGCTAGGTCACAGCTGATTAGAGCAAATATACAGGAACTCTTCATAGGCTGGTTAAAAAACTCTGTATTGAGTGATAATAGGGGCAGATACTTTGTCCAACATTACCATGACAGACTGTGTGAGGAGATGTGAGCATGCGTCAAGATTCGCCAACTCTCACCCACCATGACAGAACTTCACGCACAATGACACTTTATGTACTATTCTGTGTTTTGATTGGTCCATTTCAAATTTCCCTCCCATTCCTTTGTTCTCCTCCTGCTTTCAAAACAGTCAGGCAGAGGCAGCCATGGAGAACAGATCTTGTGGTAGGTGGTCACACAGTTCTAGATTGATTTGACTTGAAATCCTATGTGATAAGCATTTATACAGTAACACATTGATATTATCTACAATCCCTGAACATCTATCTTGTTGCAGAATTTAGCTATTTGTCTCAACACCCCAAATTAATGTAGAACTTTCTATGTGAGCAAGGCTCAGGGAAATTCTGGGGGATTCAGGCTGCCATATGGGAGTGGTCATTGTTTATCAACTTGGATGTGAGTGGGTGGTCAAAATTAGATTGCTGCTGTTTGTTTATGACCATTTCTTATCATTTCAACAGGCATTCTCAAGACTGATACAAGGAAAATTCAACTTACACAGCTGACAGAATATCTATCCATTTTCAAGCAAAGTGGGCAACACATGACATGCAGAGGAGAGATATCTTCAATGGGAACCAGCATGAAGAGCTGAATTGATGTTAATAAAGTTAAGAAATATCAGAAATCCACAACCATCTGCAACCCCCCCTGCCTATCCCCCACCCACAAATTAGTCTGTGCGTCAATATATGTGATACTGTGTCATGACCCATGTGTCAGTGTGTGTGATAATATGTGATGACACATGATGTCATCATGTGTCATTGTTGGTGAAGGTTCACGCATGTTGACTCAACTTCACAAATTGGGTTGGGATGTTCACGCATGTGTCACATCTTGTCATGGTCCGTGATCACCCACGCGTCAAGTCTTAAGAGCGCATGGGGTGAGGCGGGCGCAGCATGACAAAAGTTGACACAGATTTGCTGGGTCCATACATGAAAAGAAAATAGTCAAAAATAATGATTTAAGAGATGTAGCCACTCCTGTATCAGATATGCTTGATCACAAATCTGGGCCCTATAGACTGTTCTCCGGTTGCAAATCTCGGGCCCTATCTCGTGGATTCACGCTGCCCATAGTCAGGTTCCAGGGTTATTCCCTCTTTGTGATGTTTACTTTCCTCTTATCTAGCTCAATAAATGTTCAAATCTCAGCATTTTCTTATGTATATTTACTAGAAGTAGTCATCCTACAACCTTATATATGTAGATATAAATTGAGAAATGTAAGGGTAATTTGTCAGTGACCATAGAATTAAACATCACAAAGAGGGGAAAATCCTGGGAACCTGACTGAGGGCTGCGTGAATCCACGAGATAAGGCCGAGATTTGGCAACCGGTGGAGAGTCTATTTAAACTCCTAATAGTGGCAGAATTTTGGGTTCGATTTGGGGTCTTTGATCATTCATAACTTCCCTTATACTTGGCATAAAGACTTCATTTAACCCTTATGTGCCCAGATTAGCAAAAGTGCGCTCTTAAGCATGTATACATGTTCAATAGACCACCGTGGGTTTATTATCTATCAGATTAAGATAATTTTAACAGCAGAAGACTCGTAGTACCGAGGGCTTTCCAACGACACCAAATTTGTCATGATGTATTAGGTGAATAATTATTGATAGATCATATTGCAGAAAATAATTGATTGAAAATAGGTTTAAAATACATGAAAAGTGTGCGCTCTGGCCATAAGAATAATGGTAAAATACAGAAAATGCATTAAATTTACAAAAATATTGATAAAAATACCAAAAATATTGGTGAAATATTTCTGATTTGATTTTCTGCAAGGAATCCAATTATAATACATATCTTTTTCAATTTCCATCAATATAGCTCTCTTTGAAATGTCAAAATAATGCTTTATGAATTGAAAATAGCCTATTCCCCACCAAAATCTAAAAAAAGAGATTCCCAGGGCACCTTCATCCAAATCAGCCCATTTCAACATCTTTTGCCATCATCATTCCCTAGTGACTCATATAAAACGGTAAACTATGCTTTGTATTGCATTTTCTGAAAGCTATTGTACTGCCCTCTTTGTTCACATTTGAATAAGTACTTAAATCTGGACATGATATAGGTAATAGCCGCTACCATCTCAAGTTTGTTGAAAAATCAGGTTTCTCAAAAAAATTCTGGGCACGAAAGGGTTAAAGAGCAAATCCATTTCTTATGATGAGATCTATCCATTGCTTAAAAGTTAAAATGCATGGGACAAAGTCTTGAAAACTAGGTAAGTGCCTAGTCTAGATGATTGCCGAAATACCTGCCTGCAGCCTGGATTGCCCAATACAGAATGGGCGATAATGTATGAATCTACATGATACCTACCCTTTGGCTCTCTATCAGCTTTCTTGGCGTCTTCAGGGGGAGCGGTTTCTGCCTTCGCTTTCTTCTTCCCCATATTTGCCGTTCGATCCTTGTCAAATACTAGCTAAATCAGTTTCTATCTCCTCTTATTGAGAATATTTTCACTCAGTTGACCCGGCGGCTACTCCCCTATGGGCGCAGACATCTTTTCTGGGGAATTGTGGGAGCCACGTTTCAATTTTTTGCAGACTTTTTTTAATTGGGAACAGCCGATGAGAAAACAAAGTGAACTAGAACATGTGAAACTAAATAATTATAATGTGCGTGCAATAAGCATATGGATATCAGATATTTAAGTACTTTGGAAAAGTTTATGCGACCTTGACCTTAGAAAGTAAACACTCTACTTCCGGTGATCTGTGAGTGGAGTTTACACAGCCCCATCGAACCCCTTGAATAACACACGAATTGTGCCTTTATCAAACCACCAGGACCTCCCAGCGACAGAAGTCGGCGTCCTTATCAGGATATCAAGGTAAGTGGGTCATTTGATAACAAGAGATTACACCAGAACAGCGAGAATCAGCCCTGACAGTTGGGTTAGCCTCTGTGGCCAGTGTGGGCTGTGGGCCGGGCTTCGCTGTGTTTTGGTCCGTCAGCAGCACGTGAGACAAGACTCAAGAGTGACTGGGCGCGGTGGTATCTTTGAGGGAGTGTCACCCAGGAAAGTGGACGTGTGTGGAGTGCGAAAACACATTGCACTATATCCTATGGGTCCTTTTCCTCGTAGCGTTATGGAAATGTTGATTATTGGCGGAGTAACCGCCATGCAAGTTGCAAAATGACCACGCCCACTTTTTAATTTAAGTTTTTAACAGATACCGTATTACCGTATTATAAGCTAGGGATCCACTGCTGCGAATTTGTTGCGAATTGTACTCGTGCGTGTGCCCTCGCAGAGCACTCACAAATATCAAATTATTTTGATTTTTGCGAATGTCATCGCACACCGCTCGGACGTCGCATGACGTTTCTCGCAGCAGCAGATCCACTGCTGGAATGTTTTCTGCGAGGGCACATGCACGGGTACAATTCGCAACAAACTCGCGGCAGTGGATCCCTAGCTATAGTCTATAGACTAGTATAGATCGAAGTGCCACAGCCTAGCCTCAGACCTAGCCTAGGGCTAGGCACAGGCATAGTGCACAGCCGTGTTGGTCATCAACTGGAAGCTCGGAAATTAATTGTAGATCTACTGAGTGGACATTTTTTAACAACAGGGGAGGGGTGGTGGTTCAAAATTCAGACCCCTCTTTGGGGAGGGAGAAACAAATTTCATCTCTTCTTAGTGAAAGAGCCTGCGCATAAATACAGACCCAAGGGGGGGATGAAAAATTTCCCACCCCTTCAAGGGGTAGGGCCAAAATAATTTTGATGTGCATGCCTGAAAATCCACCACCCCTCCCCTGTTGTAAAAAAAAAAGACCACTCCCAATTAGCTTCAATAAGATGTACTTAGATCGGGAATGGGCCAGACTATGTCTATGAATTAATGACCAGAAAATTTCTCCTTTAAACCTATAGTAGCGGGCGGGCCTTTTCGCTGGAAACAGGTGAAATTATTTTGACCCCCCTGGCAAAGGGGTTGAAAAACTTCTGACCCCCCCCCCTTGGTCAAGGGGTTGAAAAAATTCTGACCCCCTTCTCAAACACCCCGTTGTTAACAAATGTTAACTCCCTTATATGAAGTTGATATGGGTACCTTAAATATCAAGGCCTAAAAAAAAAATTGTTGTGTTCAGGTAACGTACACCAAAAAATTAGAGTCGGAATTCTTTTTTTTTTTTTATCTCTCCAGGGGTGCCCAAAAGTGTAATATTTTAGCAAAAAAATTGCTTTATAAGATAACAACATCCTTGAAACTTAAGAAATGTTTCTAATTTCAAGCTAGATGCATTCCTGGGAGCGTGAGCTTCAATTTGATACCAAATATGCCTAGGTTTTAACATTTTCTTTTGAGCATTTTGGGTAAATTTTTCTAAAAGAAAAATAGGGTTAGGCCTAAAATTTAGGGTCGGTCGGGATACCTGAACACAACTTTTTTTTTAGGCCAAATAGTCATATGCCCTGGTTGAGAGGGAAATTCCCTGCGTAAGATGCCATGACACCACCTTGTCTTCTATCAATAAAAAGTTTTCTGCACTAACACTATGTTTGCCCCGTAGGCGTAGGTCAGAGTAAATTGTCACTCAAACAAGATTTTAGTAACTGGTAGCCATTTTACCCTAAAACATCGCGTATAAGCCTGAAAGTTAGGGTTTAATTTATAAAGAAAAATGTATGGTATAGTTTATGGAATCTATGTTAAACATGCGACCTTTGGTATAGATACATGTTTAATGTTAAACGTTAGTTAGTCATATTCTGGGGCCTTGTAATTTGGTCAAGGGGAGCCAGGGAAAGTGAAGCTTTCAAAATTAGGGAATATTTATCTGAGATTCTTGTGGGGACCATGTACACAGGTAATGGTAAAACGTCGCCTATAAGACGCCTCCTGAGTTCAGAAACACCCTATAAGCCGCGTCAGGCCTATGAAATGGCCTGTAACTGTGTAAGCCATCACTGATACGTTTCACGCTAGGCGGAGTGAATGTAGTAAACGTGCTATAAGTATGTCTGTGCCACAGGCATAAAAACGATTTTCACACAGTGAACCACAATTTCATTGCACAATTCATGTAGAGGCGATTATAGTCCGTCTCCAGAACGCCAATAGTGACTACACGTGTAACAGATGCTACCGTAGGTACGCTACCCTTGGAGGTCTGATGGAATCAGGATTCACTTTTCTCATAATATTTTTTTTTCAAAGAGGGCATTTATTTTTTCCAAGGTTTAGAATCATCATGGATCACTTAAATCTAGCTCTCAATTTCTACCAAATTAAAGTTACCCACTTCCTCATGATCCCTCGATGAAAAAGAACGTCGAGAGGGTAAAAAGAAAAGCAAAGAGTGTGTGCTGGATTAATAAGAATAAGGAAAGCATTCACGAACTAGTAGAACACTATGTAATACACAGCAAAGACACAGAAATTCTATATATGTATGTAATTTCTCGAATTAACAAGATTCAAGATGGTTTTATTGATTAAAGTACAGGTACATTTATGTCAGCACCAGTTTTTTTATTTACAATGTTGTAGACATATTTTATATATGAGTATATACAGTTTACAGCTCCTCATCTTTTGGATGATTTCCAATATGGGGCCACACGCAGATAGTATTTGAGAGAACTTTCACGTCATACTTCATATTATTTAGTGAAGAGTCATACCAAGGCAGATTTTACGGTTGCGGCCAGGCGACATCTGTTCCCTAGCCCCCCCCCCCCCTATTCCTTTGCATCCGCCTATGAAAATATTGAGTTGATTACTTTAAAAGTGTGAGAAGTGACACTTTGAGTACTCAGTCTATCTTCATTTGCAACCAAGTGTAATATAACATAAAGTTATATCTTGCACACCACTGGATTTATAAATATATTGCACAAGCCACGTTCAAACTAATGAATACCCATATCAGGGCAAATTTGCGCATAGATAATATGTTTATCACTAGATAAACTGCCCCATGGAACTATTTTACATCTGAACAGGCGTTTAAATTTCAGGCCTTACCTTAAACTGGAAAAAGAGAGTGCAACTTAAAGAAATAGATCTCTGTAGGAATGACGTGTTTTCTGACCAGAGATAATAAGGTCTGACTTTTTAATCCCTTTTAACTAACTGAGTCCGAGATTTGTTTTAAATGCTCGGCCGAGGTAGAGCTACAGGTCACGACCTTCAACCTTTTAGTTATTTCCGGTGGCCATTGCAGGCTTGAGTGATACTGGCGCTGTGATCCATATCCGGTCGTAATTAGTTCTATTTTCTCAAAACGCAAAATTAACTGATTGCAGAACTACCTCAAAATAGACAATTGACAAAGAAAAAAAAAAGAGTTGATATTGAAATGTACTTGCATGTTTGAAAGTCTATATATTTTTAATCCTTTTGACACTTTGCCTCCGACTGCAAGACATTAAATGAAGACTGAGGCTTTAAATACCGATAGTTTCTAAGTGGCGTTTTGAAAATAATTCTGAAATCAATATTTAGAGATATTTTCTAACTTGTTAAATATACATGATCGGTAATGGTAAATGATTATTTTGAACAATATACAACTGCCCAAAGACATATCTTATTAGCGATTGTGGTGGTAAGAACTAAAGGTACCAAGGTACCAATAGATATATGCGAAGGATTGATAAGTTTGAACCAGGAACCAATGAATTAAGCATTGCACTGCTAACCCCTTGGGCGGGGGGGGGGGGGCGGCATGTATGTACGTAATTGGTCAGGTCTAGCATGATATTTAACACTGGTTTCCAAATGGGAGGAGGAGAAGGGGCATAGGGGCCCTCGACAGCCTGTCAGGTGGTATCCTTATGTCACATATGGATTTTAAGAAATATTCTTGTCACATGTCACTTAAATCCCCCTGTCACATATACGGAACTACCATGTGCCATGTCGAATTCTATTCATATCACAATTACAAATTTGTGACCAGGCAAACAGAAACACCCCTCTGCAGGGAAATTCATTATCAAAATTCATCTCAAGATCTTTAAAATGAGACATCATTGGTTTAAGTATTACTAGTAGTTATGTCAGAACCCTTCCTTGAACATAGGTCGTTATTCATATCTGAAATCGATGATTAAGCTCTAAATACGTTATGAAGCATAATAATGGTAAAAAAAACACAATAAATCAGCCTTTTTCACAAAAATACATAAAAATATGATGCTTTTTATCATAAACTTTGATCTAGAAGGAACTTTCTATTTCTGTTTTCAGTTTTGGGTTTTTGGTGAGTATCCCGGAAAATAAGCATAGAAATCGGCAAATTTCAATTATTAGAATGGTTGCCATGGCAACTAGGAACAGGCATATAGGTTGATTTCTCATGAAAAATGTTCATTCTACCATCCGAAAATTGGCCATTTCTGCCGAAAATGGTACATTTTAAGTGAGACCATTAAATTTTGCATAGAAAATTAACTTAATGTATTTTCATAACGATTTTAGAGTAATTCTGTCCCTCAAATGCCCCCTGGTGGACAAATGCAGTGGCGGATACAGGGGGGGGGCGAACGGGCCTTGGCCCCCCCCCCCCAAAAAAAAAAAAAAAAGGAGGAGGAGGAAGAGAAGAGAGAGGGAGAGGGGAAAGGAAAGGAGAGGGAGGCAGTTATTTGAATATAGGGTTCCATATACCATTAGAAAGCTTTGATCATCAGGAAATGACCTGTTGGGTTCTCTTATATGTGCAATACAAACTGAATTTCTTTTATAATTTTGAAATAATTATTTCTGTCCTCCAATATTCAAAAAACGCCTTCCAGCCCACCTCCCGGAATGACCCTCAGTTCTAAATTGCACTTTACCCTAATGCCACATCATTGGAACTCACGCTTAACCTTTTGGAGAAAGTACATAAGGTTGACACAATGCATGTACATTGTATCATTGTATATCACCAGGGTTCCATGTACAGATCAAATTGATGGTATCTACAGGCTTAACCTGGGTGGTTAGTTGCACATGTATGATCATTGATCCTAAGGGCTAAGTACATGTATGATGGACATTGGATGGTCTGGGAGAAGAATTTGTGCAAATTTGCTTCAGAATGCACCATTTGGTCACTAGATTTCAGTCTTTTAGTGTCATATCTCCCCCATCCCCCCCTCAACATGTTTTATCACTTAAGCCCTAGGATCACATATCAGGGGAGGTCTTGCCCTCAAAACAAAATCTTATCAGAGCCTAGAAAATGTGTTATCTATTTTTAAAAAGCACCAGAATGCACCTTTTGTCCTGGCATTTTTCAAAAATTTTCCTGGGGTTCCCCTATACCCCACTACTTCCATCGTCATAACAATATACCCAGCCAGCACTTCATATTCCAGTACAGATCATTATACACTAAAGAAATTACCCTTTTCCCTCTTCAGGTGACACAATAATATCCTCTCCCCCATTCTCTTTCCCCGAACCTTTTTTTTCAAACTTCAAATGGTTCCAGAGCCCTTGATTTCTTTAGGGGAGTAGGGGTGATACCAATCTATATATAGTGCCAAAATGCATCAGATTGCACCATTTCAATTCTTAGATTTCAACTTTCTCTTGGGGGCTAAGCCCCCAAACCCCCATCCTTTCAATTATCAGAAGCTTAATACAAATGCCCTATTTCATATGGTGTTCAATGATGTACCAGAATGGAATATTTCTTGTAGAGATCTTCAATGCATTCTGTTTGTGTAGGGAAGGAGATATACAGGCCACCTATTCACCAAGAATTGTTAACATAAAAACTGATTTCTCACTTAAATTTTACAAGACCTGAGACTTAATATATTCAGTTAGAATGCATAAGAATGCACCATTTCAAGTCTAAACCCTCAAAATTTTCTTGGGGGGGGGCATGCCCCCAAACCCCCCTAGCTTGACCGCTGCGCTTCACTTGCGGTGCTCCGTGACATGTAACACCCCTAACACTTTCACCAGGTCTTGGCCCCCCCCTCTGGAGAATCCTGGATCCGCCACTGAAATGGGGAAGTAAAAATCCCCCGCGAAGGGGTGTTCTCCCTTGATGGGTCACATTTAGTGGTCGAGATTCCCAACATAACAATATAAAGCTAACATCAAACATATCTAAATAGATCTATTAAGGCCTATTAGCCTATCCTCCAACATAGTAAACGTCGCTTTTCCTGTGATATAACAAGACTAGATAACAAAGAAGCCCTATCAAAATTGATCTTGTTGACCATGTAGGGTATATGGCGAAGGATGTGAGCTAAGGTTGTTTTTGATGTAAAGTTCAATGAGCCTTGGTGATATCCTCTTTAGAAGCACTGGTTGACTGTTGCCGCTACCTGACCTCATCTTTACCAACATCAAAGACAAGGATAATTGCTGCCCCCACCTCTTATCTCGTTTGCTGATATTATATCCAGGGCCCCTGTGCCTCAAACATTATGTGGTTTTCTTTTTTTTTTCTTTTTTTTTTCTTTTTTTTTTTGGGGGGGGGGACATGTGTACAATATCAGAGTCATATTGAGTATGACAAGAATAGTGGGTTGACGCATTTTCTGGCAGATCATCTCCTTTTTCATGGGATTAAGTTCATTTGCATTTTTTGTGTCTATACATGTAGTGCTTCATAAAATCACATTATGGTTTCTGATTATTTCTATTTCATACCATGTGTAACGAGTGACTAAATTTAATCTGGTCACACATACTCACCACAACCCAGATGACCATTCTTACACATTATACTTATACTCATATGAACATCATTTCTGATTGATTAACAAGAAATTACCACCTGGTCCATACACATCATTTTATACAGTAGGACAACCAATCGTGTTGATCATCACAGCGCTGTCCCTATTTCAAGACATTATGTATAGAACTACACCTTACAATTTTCTTCGATTCAAAATGTGATAATCATCTTAGAGTACCATCAGCAAAATGACCTCTCATTACGTAATGACAGATAAATGCTATATTGCTGTCGCTAAAATGATATCCTTAGTAATCTCTGGGCGGGGATTGGCATGGTAGTTCACGCATTTGTCACCAGGTGGCTCCTGTCGTGAGTAGCTCTTCATGACTTCACCTCACCCACATGGTAACTTTTCCCACTTGGCCTCATAGTCTTCTATTCTTGTAAACGACCGTCTTTTCTGTCAGCCATTGGCTCTCTGCAGTGTCTGCTTATTTTTACATGCTTTTTCCTCCGCCTTAGTCACTGTCGCGGCACAGCTGTTTACCATGTTTTGACTGGTCCAATTGTCTTCTGCTAGTAGAAGCTGGGCGTACAGGATCAGGTGCGTCTATTCATACTAGTTGGGAAGGGATTGCAAATGGCTGAAGGTTACTTGGTGTTAATATGGGAATAGAGGAAGATGGTGCCTTATTGTTATATCGACATTTACATTGCAAATATAAAGGGGATGGTGTGTGCTAAGCATTGACACTTTTGTTGTTGTTGTTGTTGTTGTTGTTGACAAAAGTATTTATAATGTAATTATTATTGTCATTTTGTTTGACAATAATCATCTTCTGAAGAAGAATGGTTGTGTTTCAATGTCAATGTGATATCATTGTTAGAACCTGACAGACTCAGGGCAAAGAGATGCTTTTTTTTCTCTGATACAGTGTACCCCAGTGGCTTTTCCATATATAGGCCTATGCGCCGTCACACATCTATTTAAGTGGTATGACGCACGCCTGTTGACTGGACACAATGTCAATGTACCGAGTAGTTAGCTAAGTGGAATTCTGCAGAATAAACATCCTACTTATAACGTAATATTTTCCACACCACCATTGTTACAAAAAAAGCTTATATTCACTCCTTCCATAAAAGTATAAAATTTCGCTAAGACACTGAAAAAAAAATGAAAACAGTATGACATTATTGGACACCCATATATAATAGATCACGCTCCACACCACCGTCGCTATATATAACTACAGAGAAAGACAACCCAATACTATCAATCAATGACGCAGACAGAGCTGAACATATGACCTGACAATTCAGAAAATGCTCTATGACCTGGGCCGTGCTAGAGTGGATCTGCTCGGAGATGCTCTTTAATCATGTTAATGATGTGAGTTAATAAAGCCAATAGACCACGTTGGGCAACTGCCCGGGTTATTTTGGACATGGCCTTTAGGTGCCTTCTCGGCCGTGGCTACTGCCAAGCTCAAGAAGCACGTTATTCTTCAGTGCCTTCTAATTACTAGTGACAACCCAGTTTGAGCTGTGCGTGTATGTTAAGATGTATTCAGTGCTCCCGTAGGTTCATATTAGTCAGTGTTTTGCTTAATGTGCTAACTTAAGTATGTACGATTTTTTTTTTTTTGTCAGATCAACTTTGTAATAGTGAAAAAGAAGTATTGGCCACTAGCTGGTCTGGAGCTGGTTAGGGCGACACACACTGATAAGATGGGACCAGCATGTCCCTGTAAGTGGGTGTTAACCAGGGACAAGGTACCCGTCATGGTAGGTCTTATCAGTGGGGTTGACCTCAACCAGCGAAATTCAAAATGGCGAGTAGCCATTAATGCTAGGGTTAGAGTAAATGATAATTTTCCTCTCACACGTTAACGCAAGGCTAAGGGATATATTGTCCTTGGTATCTGAGAAGTATTGGAAATATATTGGTAAAGGTACAGTACAGTAATCACCACACATTGAAAAAAGTCTCTCTTCTCCCTCCCAAACAAACAACTACCATGTCAAATACACACGAGCGATTCTTGGGAGCAGCAGTGACGTCATTGCAACCATTGCGGCCCTTATCAGCCTTATCTCCCTACTGATAAGAATCCTCATGAAGGGTTATTTTATATAGGAAATGTGCTAGAAAAAGGTGTTAAAATCCTTATCAGAAAAGATCTAGAAACCATACAGCAGAATGAGTTACAAAATCTGAAAGATATTAAAAATTTGCATCATATGTGACAGGATCTGCGAAAAAGGCCCTTTGTGCAGGGTGCATTAAGCTCCCTATTCCCAGTACATGTCACATAAACTTGATCCACTATTTTTTAAAACATCAAAAAGGTTACTTTTCTAGTACATTGCCTATATAATTTGACCCTTTGCCAGGTCCCTAGCAACCAGGGTTCTGCCTCCGAGAATCTTCCCCCAATTAGACCACAAAGGAATAGAAAGATTGATGCAGATGGGGGGGGGGGCAGTGAGGGAAGGCTCAGGGTAGGGCCACCGACAGGTAAAAGTCACATTGTGGCGTCTGCCCTCACTAATCACCATTGACGCTTGTGCCCTTATGTACGTTTTGCCTTTCCTGGACACCAGCCAGAGACCAGCGGAGGAAGCAGACGACAATTATATGGGTTTCAAAATTGTTCCTGTGTTTGTGATATTGCTCATAGAATTGTCCAAGATGCAATTCAGTGTTCTGAAGGGATGATCCACATAATAATATGTCGTAACCAATCAATGACTGTTAAAGAAATGTTAGAAAGAGAGAAGATAATTAGCAACAGTGAGATATTGGAAATAAAGGATTAAGTAATATACGAAATGCCAACTTTAATACAATGTACATATAAATCAGGTTGACGAGGAAATTCTAATCAAGGAAGTTTATAGAAACCTGACGCTTTGGGGGAACAGTTAGACTATTATCCTTCAGGGAATGTTATGGGGTGCAGGCGACCACACATAAGTTGCCTAATCATTAATCATATTACAAGTTTCATAAACATTGTCACGCCCCCCCCCCAAAAAAAAAAAAAAAAAAAAAGAAGAAGAAGAAGAAGAAGACAACAAACAAACAAACTGGAAGCGCCCTTGTTGGCAACTGGCATGTAGATATAGGCTCGGGTTACCAGAAACGAACAATTTTATTTAGGAATGAGGCGTCCTTTAGATGAAATTAACACCCTCCCTGGCAATAACATAATACAAGAAATAACTGGTTCTTTTTATCCCAGGCGACTAACAGTCATGTAGACTGGATGGAGTAAGAGATGTGTAATGATCTATGTTAAAACAGGGTGTGGGTGAGGATGAGAGGGCGTTTAAGAGAAATGGGAGATAGGAGGTAGAGCTCGGTATAGGCGATGGAGGAGGCCGTAGGCGAGGGCTTAGAGGTTTGTAGGAGACGGGTGAGAGGATGTACAAGAGGGCTGGGAGGGTGCAAGAAAGCATTGGGAGATGTTGTACATGTAGTTGAGTGGTGTACACTGAAAACCTATGAGTGAAAAAAGTCCTCTGTGCAGAGGACTTTAGGTCCTCAATTTGAGGACTTTAGGTCCTCAAATTGATGGGTCCTGGGGGAGTACCCGATCCTTAAGTTGATGACCTAAAGTCTTCATATTGATGACCCAAAGTATTCAAATTGATCACTTTTCATGGGAAGCAATGCAATCAATATGATGGGTCTGGGTAGTCAATTTGATTAATGTAACCTTGTTTTTGATTTCCATTTATTTTGATATAGTAAGTAGACTAATTTTAGAATTACCCCCCTCCCAATTGCCAGGCCTTTATTAGGGGTGTTGTCCATTTGCCAGGCCCAGTAAATATATGTGAACATCAGCTGACAGCCAATCCATGCACTTCTAAGTTTGCCTTTAGACACACAAAAGGTGTTCAAGCATTCATACAGCCCACACCTTCCTCTAAATTACTTGAGTGAAATAGCCTGATACATGCCTTACCAACATACATATAAATAGCTATTGCAACATTTGTGATGTGGATAGGTGTATCACTTATCAGTGAAATTACCTATAAGATTGTATACATTTAAAAATCAAATTTCACCACAGCATAGTGGAGCCATCTGGTGGCAGAATATGGTGTCTTCAAAATGATGACCCCATCCTCAAATTGATGGCTTAGGGTCATCATTTCTTAAAGAGGACCTGAGGTCCTCTGCACAGAGGACTTTCACAAAGGCTTGAGTTTTCAGTGTAGTTTTCAGAGTGTTCATCAAAAGCAAAAAATAACATCTGCTGGCTTGTATCTGTCTGATCAATTTGGCCTTTAGGCACGTTAGAATTTGAATGTTCCCAGAGAAAGATTTAGGCCTCAATTATGTTAAAGTTGTTTTGATGATTGTGTTTTAATATAGACTTTGCTGCAGTTCTCTTAGTCTGGTTTAAAGGTACATCTCTGCAGCCATCCTGGCATTACAATACACTCCCATCCGAACTAATTTGTCAAAATGGCCGAAGCATAAAAGTTATTTTGGCACTGAATGTTTAGAGGAGCTATCAATTTTAAGAGTGTCAAAAACGGTTGTCTCCATAGGCAGCTAACGCCTCTCAAAGCCCACAGACCCTTATTCAGAAGTGGTATGGGCAAATGTAATAGAGATGCAGATGTAATTCAATGTTGGGAGGTACATCTGTAGAGGGATATGGGGAGTCATAGAGGGGTATTACATAGGAGAGTATGATAGAGGTGGTATTGATTTAATGGGAGGGTGTAATATAGGAGGGTGTCATACAATCTTAAGAAGGTGTAATAGAGAGGATAGAGAAAGTAGAAATGAATGGGAGGGTGTAGTAGAGGGGATAGAGAGTGTAGTGATAGAATAGGATTGTGTAGTAGAGAGGTGATATGAGAGGGTATCAAACAGTGGTGGGAGGGTGTAATAGAGGGAATAGGGAGAGAGAGTAGTGATGGAATGGCAGGGTATAGTAGAGGGGATCTTTATTAAGCGTGTGTCATATAATGACGGGAGGGCGCAATAGAAGGGACAGAGAATGTAGTAATGGAATCAAAGGGTCTGATTGAAGGGAGGCAAGGGGGTGTCATACAATGCGTGGAGGTGTAATAGAAGGGATAGAAAGTCTAGTGATGGAATGGGAGGGTATAGTAGAGGGAAGGTATGAGAGGGTGTCATATAATGCTGGTATGGTGTAATAGAGGTTATATAGAGAGTATGGTAATGGAATGAGAGAGTGTAGGAGAATGGTGTACAATAGGGCGTCCCACAATGTTGGGAGGTTTTAGCAAGTGTGTAATGGCATGTTGGGGTTGGTGTCTGATGACAAAGGCAGCTAAAACACCAGGATCTAGAGGCCAATCACAATATGACATGATATTCTGTTATAACTACATGGTCAGACAGAGCCTACACAGACTGTGCCTATTAGCAGTCTGTGTCTGATATTATAGCTAACTGTTACACATAATCCTTATAGGCGACTTCAGATATTTTATCTATTCAGTACTGAGGTAGTACTGGTAGTATATAATTAGGGGGAGGGGGTCTATCTATAAGATGAATAAAAATCTAAAGTCCCACGGCTGTATTGGCAGAGACGAGTAATAATTATTAGCGCGGTGACTAGTGAGTACTACTCGTGAGATGAGTAGACTAGTGTATGGTTCACAGTCGCCACGGTGTAAGGGATAGGGAGGCCTTGCAATCTATTTTTGTTTGTGGCTCCTCTGCTATGGACTATTCCTTATCAGTGAAGGAATTTTCAGAATATATCTCATACTTTTGATTTTATTCGCAGATAAGACATTTCATCATTTGGAGCCCTATGGCAGATTAGCATTAGAGCATTTTAAGATTCAGAAATGCATCCCTGTAGCCTTTGTTTTAGAATTGTTCGTTTTGAAACTACTATATATATGTAGTACAGGTTTTATCTCAGTGGGTTATGGTACAATTGGATCATATTTTCTGTATTTGAACAAAGTATTCACTGTCAAAGATCTCTATGGAGAAATCGATGCTAAAGTGTGTGTTGCCATATGTGCATTTTTGTAAATCAGAGGAGGTTGAAGTGTAAGGCCACCTTGTGGAACTGCTACATTCTTTTCTGTGTAAAATTTTTAGTTTACATTGAAATAATGCTATCTCAGAATATGTATCTACTATTGGTGATGAAAGATTAATTTGATTACTACTTTCATTATATAAACGATTTTGTGGAACACTGAAAACATGTATGTACACCGAGGTACTTACACTGTGCTTCCCCTCTACAGAAAGGTGGAGTGATCTGGCCGGTTTGCTGACCACTGGCCCGTGGCGAGGTACAGACTATTACAAGTGATTGGCAGTTGGGTGTGTGTGTGTGGGGGGGGGGGGGGGCGGGGAGGCAGAGCAGGCTCCTGGTAATCTGAGACAGTGTACACTCATAATGACACACCTGTTGACTATGGCATTGAACATTGAATAAGACAGGTCCCTGTGGCAGCTGAGTGAGGTGCATGCAGAATGGACAGTCTACAGACTATTAGTACTTAGCTGCAGTGGGTAGTTCAGGTTGAATTTGTGCTATATATTACCAAAAGCCCAGATGATAGTATGCCCTATCTGTCTCACCAACTGGAACTAGACACAAGATTACAAGTCGCCGTGCCATGTCTCACAGGACTATTCTCTACTATTGTATTAAAATCTACAACACTATGGTTTTATACAGGTAAAGACCAACCCATGAAGACATTCCATTTACGGCAATTCCTTCTAACATCAATCTATATGCACGTTATACTTTATGAAATCCTTTCCCCCATTCTAGGAATGACATTGACATGTACTATTGACATATATCATATCGCTATTATGTCAATATGTCAAAATATTATATCGACAAATTTGATAATATTATTATGTCAATATTATTTTTTTTATTATGTCAATATGTGACTTGATAAGAAATCGTTTTATAGCTGTAGCCTAAACCATTTGTACGCATATCATGGCAGACAATTATCATTTCTCTCGAAAGACAGTCACATTCTTAAAAAAAAATACTTATAGCACTCCTACATCTAAAAAGTATTTGCTCAAAATAACAATATGAATGTCTTAAAATGATGGCTATTAATACCACCGGTCTTATAACATTTACAAATCACTTTGTATCCTAGATTTTCCACTACCTCTAATATTACCTTGTACATACCACAGGCAACCAAACCCAAACAAGGCTATAACCAATACACAGTATAGAGGGAACGTTCAAAAATTATATCCCAGGCATTTAGGCTTTTTTTCAGGACCAACCCACCCCCTTGTCACTGTTTTTGTATGGAACATATAGAAAAACCCAAAGACCCCCCGACCCCCTAAGCAGTGACGTAATTGTTGAACGTTCCCATACTAGATCACTCTTTGTCTCTTTGAGGCTCTCTCCCCAGCCTGTACGAGGGCACCTTCTAGTGAGGATACACAGGCTGGGTAGATGTCTGATCCTTTGTCACCAGATGTCTCCAGCATCGACATTGATCCACAGTCCTTCTACCCCACTCGTCTTCCTTACACACCACGCACATTAACCAAACCTTCTTCCCTGGTAGCCACGCCCTGCTCCCCTGTAGCCACACCCTTGCTGCTATGATCCTTCTACCCTACCCGTCTTCCTTACACACTACCCTCATTAACCAAACCCGCTTCTCTGATTGCCACACCCTCCTCCCATGTAGACCCCTCCCCTCTGCTACAATGATCCCCATATCCACCCGTGTTCCTTACATACTGTCCACATTAGGGACGAGTCATTTATTGCCAGATGGGGGGGGCTTGTTAGATATAGGGGGGGGGGGCATTTTGTAAAAGAGCCCCCTGGGGGGGCCCAATAAACCTTCACACTGGGGGGGGGGGGGTCAATAGTAAACACGGGCAATTCAAATACCTATCGTGACGTGTCATTCCACATGTGTATCAATCAATCGGAGGGTGCCAGCCAGGACCCATAGTCCAATGTAGGCGGGTCCACAGGACCAGTACCAGGGGGGCTACCTGTTGGGTGCGTAAAAAGTCCAAATTCAACGTACAGGACACACGACACTGTGAAACACTTAAGGCTGCTGGCGGGAATTGATGGGGTGAGGGGTGAGGAGATTGTTCCTAGCTTGCATGAAGAGACTTGTCCGAGCTGGGTGAAAGCGATGTGATGTGATGTGATGGTCAAGCAGTGAAACCTGTATCCCATGCCTGTTCTAAGGGTCCCGGGGTGGGGGGGGGGAGCAAACCACAGGCATTCCCAGAGAAATTGACGGCCCAGAGTTCCCAGTGGGCATCAGTGGCACCGGCTATCTCCGGTGCGTGCGTGAGCTAGCTGGTCCCCGGCGGAGGGGAAAATCCAGTACCGTTCTAGGCAACAATGAAGTGCCCTGAGACGGTATAACGGCCCTCTCACAGGTGTATCCAGTTGTTTTTTTTTTTGGGGGGAGGGGAGGGGTAATTTTGCAAAATCAGTTCTTAGTGGGGGGGGGGTCGGAAAAAATCGTAGCCTCGCCCCATCTCCCACAGACCTCTCCTCCTCTGTAGTCCTCCTACCCCACCCATATTCCTTACATACTAGCTGCATTACCGAACTCCCTTCTCTTGTAGCCACACCCCTCCCCCACAGATTCCTCCCCATATGTAGTGCTCCTGTCCCACTCATGTTCCTTACACATTGTAAAAGGACTTTTTTTTTTCGAGTATTGGCCCTTTAGCACTTCCTTAGCAACCAGACTTCTGCTCCCATTTCCATCTCTGGTAGCCAAAACCATCTTCCCCAGCGAGGCAGGCCACCCACTTTACATTGCTGGGCATCCTGTCCAAAACTCTTCAAGGTTTTATAACATCACCCCAATCTAGCCCCTGAGATACACGATAGTTATAGGCTATATATAGACGAGTCTTATCACCGGCATTGCATTTGTGCATCATGCTGCCCCTTCGGGAGTGTATCAGCCTCAAGCTCCGACAAGTCACCAACAGGGCTGCATCCATGCATCATGACAATCAAAGATTATAGTGTATCAAAGCAATATGCAGCCCTTAAAGGGTTACTCTGGCAGTGCCCATCTGTCCATTAGAAATTGATGACAGGATATAATTAGACATCTCTTCAGGGCCCACATACTCATAACAAGAATATCGCTTCATTTGTGCATGATTTTTTTTATGGGTGGTATTAAGAAAGTGGTGGATACTTTCCAAAATCCAGCCCCACTAGTCAAGGTTTGAAGTTATCTGTGCAGTATCGTTATGTAGTTAAAATGTAGAGAGTCTAGGGTAAATGGAAATTTCAGGCGTAAGTAAAAGGGGCACAGAGAAGAGATCAACCTTGGAGGATGATTGGTAGAATTATACCTTTACCTCATAATAATTAACTTCATAAACAGTTATTCCATGCAGAAAAAAAAACATTGTAAACCGTATGACCAAGGAAATTATCCACAAATAAAACACAAGGATAGCCACAATATGCCTTCACAGATCCAATGCCTTAGCGCTATGGGCAGGGAGGTGAAACGGCCTCATCGTCATAATTAGGCACCTTGGCCTAGGCACTGGGCGCGCAGCGAGCACCTGAGAGCGGATATGAGCGCATCTGAGTTGGTGCCGCCTGTGTGCCGCTGACTACCGACGACGACACACTCACCACATCTCTCTCCACCAACCACCATACCCAGAACCTAGAGCCTTGTGTATACGGACCTATACTCGAATAGAGGATAACTCATAGGAAAAGAGTGAGAGAGTGGTGCGGGATTGGACCTTGGACAAGACCAGAAGACTGAAGAAAGAAGACCCCATTGAAGCCCCTTGATTGAAGAAGAACTCACAAAGATCTGCAAGTGTTCTCCCTATACAACTGTTAAGAAACCACTGATAGGAGGTATTCCAGACATCTACCCTGTGGTTGTCTGTCCACAGGTAGATAGATATCGCTGGTGTGACACCTTGGAACTGCTGTAAACACATTGGTTTCTGATTCTCTTTGCCGCTACACACCACCACACCTTTGCCAGAACTCAACTGCGCCGACTGGTCTTACGTCTTCAGAGAGAAAACAAGGTAGGCTTCAGCAAAACATCACCACGGCAACTTTTAGTTTTGTCCCATGTTCAAACTCCTCCAATATCTCTCTACCAATGGTCTACATTAAGAATAGGTAGAATATGGTCATATAACAGCTGGGCTAGAAATAATTAGACAGAACGAATGCTTTAAACTATAGATAGAGATTTAATATACAAAAAATGTAGTTTTAGGCAGGAATGGAGGTGCGCAGATAGCGCTAGCTCACCTGCATGGCCTCTTGCCTTAAGCACTGAGTTGGATGTGGGGAGGAGGGACGATGAGGCTGCTGGTGCGGCAGGTACCACTAGTCTCTGATACCTACTGGAGGAGACTAGGTACGCCCACAGGTACCAGGAGGCAAGGGAGCCAAGTACTGAGTAGTACACACAAACGGCGCTCTGCGGATGGCGCACAGTGACTAGCTGCGGTTCATTTACTTTGTTTAGAATTAGATTCTGGTTATGAAAAGCCTACAGGCGCTCTATGTAGGCCTTTTGTAAATATAGCACTGTTGGTTTAACTTCTAGTCAAATTTTGTTTGAAATAGTGATTTGGTTCCTTTACTCCAATTTCAGGTCCTCATTTAAATCGTAATCCCCCCCCCCCTGAATTATCACCATTTCAAGAACAGTGAAAGACAGGATTTATTTTGAAATTTGAAATAAGATAAACTTATGAAAAAAAAACAACTTAATTTCATATACGTAGCGGACCTAATGCCTTGTTGAAGATTAAATTATGAGGTAGCTCTTAGCCCACATCTTGGTACCAATAAAAAAACTGCGACAGCACCGACTTCCTTTGAGCGTTTTAATCATACATAGTTATCGGCTACCTTCTGTTTATCTTATCTACAAAATGTCGTCTGCTACTCCTACACTTTAATGCCCACACGTTAAAATAAATCTTTACATGTGTATTTGTATCTATGAGAAAATAGGAAGTAAATGATCATTACAACTTGATATCTAACTGATTCATTTGCCGGAACATAGAAACTATCTGCTGTCTTTTATTCAAAAACATCTTTTATCAACAATTGACAAACAACTCGAAAAATATGTGTTTACGTCCAACAGTCAGGTGAAATGTATAATGGCCTTGGCCAGTTTTGCAACAATAGCCTAGCTGATTAAATAAAAACCAACGTATACCTAAATCTGAGACTATTTGAAGGTCGCCATGGATCTTATAACTATTAGTTTTAGGAACTCCTTGATACCATCGTAACTTAGGGCCTTTCATTATAGAGCATGCCTATATGATCTGCCAAAGTACTGGAGAATCTCATTGTAGGGAAACCTATAGAAGAGATTTCTATAGGAAACATAACCTTTTTTACCGTTTGCCTGCGGTACTATGTCTTGGTATACACTACTATGGTCGTCGTCTTTTTGTCAGTGTAACAATACAAGGTTAGGTAAAAGAGTACCAGTAATGATGCAGGTCCAAAACATAAAGAAACAAAGAATGATGTCTCTATATATACAGAACACCTGACTCCATCTAGGTAATTAGAAAAAGAGAATGATGTATGGGGACTATAGATAGTTAGTTTCTAAGATATAACATATATGTAATATACAATGGTAAAACAAATACAACTCTATGTATTATTGATATCTAGTTCCGGCATCACCCTGGAAGAGGATGTGGGGGGGGGGGTCCTCCAGGGTGTAGGTGGTGGTCTCGTAAAGGTGCAATGTACCTGAGTCTGTCTGTGTTTATGAGTCTTTATTTTATACAGCTATACAACTACAGAGTGTACCATAACCCTTTAACTAGCCTCTCATACCATATCAACACGGTGTTCTAGTGCACATGTCCTTTACAATTTTGATATTATGATGCGTGAATGCAGGTTTTGTCTATTTGTGAAGGATGTACTCATGCATCATGCTGGCCTTATGGGGTTGATACACTCCCAAAATGAACCCATAAATGTTACTTGTCAGGGCTATATTGATGCAAAATGACGACCAAGAAACCTGGAAAATGAGGCACCAAATGGCCCAAAATTAAGCATTATGTATCATACCCATTGCTTTTCGTTATACATGAATTCAGCCCTGGGAAGTCTGCTCGCAGACTCATCAGGACTACATTCATGCATTATGGCATAATGCGTAAATACCTTGATACACGATGCATCCTTTTAAAGGTTGATCCTCCCTCCCCTGGTCTACAGACACGTTGACGCTGCACTGTCCTATTTGCTTTCTGGACATACTCCTCCTTATACTTCCTACCTGATGTTTTAAAGTCACCTGCCTTCCTATCTTCACCCTTTCCCAATGCATACCTTCCTTCCTCTCTAGTGGTTTGATGTCTAGGGTTCTTCCTTCCTCCCAGCTTGTACCTCTACAGTACTTATTATTTAGTTAAGTGCCATTGATACACTTAGGCTAATGTATTTTGGGTTATCTAAACTATGGATATTGAGCTTTACAGTGAAGAATAATGTCATTATTACTTTCCAAAATCGCTCCAAGTTATAAAATCTATAACTCTTAAAAATGAATATTAGAAATTAAAATTGAGACCTTGTGATCTTTCCATGTGATCTGTGGTACGTGCTAGAGTGATCGGATATGCATAGGCTACCACTTTTATCGCTGAGGGAATGGTGAAAATGTACTTTGCCAAAAAGTTCTCATAGATGTGGCCTGCTACCTGCCAGGGCTAGCTACATGGGCGATGGACAAGACACATTCAGTCTCTCTAAGTACATGCAGGGGTTTATGGGGGTGGGGGTAGATTTGGGATAGTCTTAAAAGTCTACACTGAGTAAATAAATTTCATCCGCCATTAGTTTCTACAAGAATATATCTCAGTTTACATCTTTTTCCTTTACTCTAGTCTTTGAGCTTTTAGATACTAGCAGTACGAAGGGCCAGGTCCGTACCTTTCTCTCTCTCTGACCCTTACTTGAGGGCAAAATTGTGAAGTTCAAATATCCTAAATGACAACAGGTGTACCCATTAGGATTTACCTGAACATCTTCATTCATTCCATTGTTCATTGCTTTGTTCGTCCCAAACGTTAAGTTTATCAACAAATCAATCAATTGATTATCTTCGTTTATTCCTTCATTTGTTCTATTGTTCCTTCCTTCATTGCTTGCTTCCTTTGTCACAAGCTTCCTCATTTTCCTCTCTTTTCCCCCTCTATTCCCTTCCTCTTTCTCGAACCATCCCCTTTGCCTCTTTCAGCCATTCCTATACTCCCCATGGCTCCTCCAGTGCTACTCCATCAACACAATTTTCTTAACCCCCAAGCCCCATCATGTTATGACAATATGGCCCCATCATGTTATGACAGTATGAAGTTCATAACTACATCCCTTGATGCCCATATTCTCCCCTTTGGGTTGTTCATGTTGGTACGACATGCAATAACCCCAATGTCTGTAGTGGCAGCAGCTACTGACTGTAGAGTAAAGTTACATAATACCGGACAACACCATTTACAGACACCTTGCTTCTATCTATATCATCTGATGTTGAAATTTAGCACAAGTATTTTTATTTGTCATGTAAATTAATGATTTTTTATGTGTACCGTGTATTTGGCACGGATACTATAGTCACAAATCAGTCAATCAGATTTGAGCAATCCCAAAGCACTCTCCAGAAATAGACACTGTCCGGAATTAGGAGCCTGTACTCTAGATAAAAGTAAGGGGTGATGAGGTGTACGTCACGTGGGGAGGACTATCTGACACGTGATGGCTAGTCGTTAGTCTTCATAATGATAATCTTGATGTCAGGACGAGGGAATCATTGTCTTCCTTCCTGGCGCCAGCTATTATTGACGACCCATGTTAACCCCTCATACTGTACCTGTATATGTGACTGCCAAGGGACATTGAGTAAGTTGTGAGATTTATTGGTGGATAATTGGTTTTATAACGAGATATTTCTCTTCAAATTGCTCTAGCATGAGGTATCAAGAGAACAATGCTAATAGTAAGAAAAGTTCATGTATCATGAGGCAATGGACTTTATTCCACAAATCTTCTCTAAGGAGTACAGTCAAAATTAAACAAAGCAAAAAAAAAAAAAAAGAAGACCAGGCCCTAGATTCCATTAAGCTACATATTTCTAAAAATATCTCATTTACTGAGAATCGGTTTCTTTGATATCAAACTGACAATACAATGAAGATCTGTAAGATTCCTTTTCATTTCACAGCAATATCATTGTCTTTTGTAGAAAACTATGAAAGTACTTTCTAAGCCATGATTGTTGATTTTCACAAATGGATCAGCACAGCTACAGAAATAAATTAATGGAAATCAATCCCTCAGTATCCACACACTCACTCATTTGATTAATGATAACTCCCAGCAGCAGTAGCACCCTTAGATCCCAGTACATGTATATAAAATCACAAAATCAGTTGAGATCCATCCACAGCCTCAGCAGCCAACTGCCAACTCTAAGATTGCTCAGGTAGTTGGCAGCGTGGTAGAATCCTTGCCCTTTTTTGTGCCTTCTCTGGACTAGACCTGGCCCACCTATACAAGATACGCTGGCAGAGGGTTCACTCCAGGTGCGTTAGTGAGTGTGACATGAATACTCCTGCTCCTCCAGTGTCTGAATTATCTATCACCCCCTCCTCCTGGGTGTAGCAGTAGGCCGTAATCATCTCAGGGCAGGCCATGATTTGCCCCCCACACGCCCAAGCTGTGTTCAATTAAATATTCACCATCAAATTGAGATCAATGTCAGACATGATTAGAGGGTAGCAGATAAAAACAAGGTGGATCTTTGATAAAGGCCTGAGTGACTCTATCTTGTTATCAGATTGATTATGGAAATATTGGTGGTTCAGTTACCCTTTGTCATGATTCGGGTGGGGGTGGGGGCTATTCTATCATGGTGGTCAATATTACACGATTCTGATCCATCAATGAGTACATCGTGCCTGCTGTGTTACAGTATAAATTTGTGTATTTTGTATGGACAAGTTAAGTATGAATTATTTAAGCAAGACATTGATAGCATTCAAGACTACAATAATACCTCGCATATAAGGCGCACCCCACTTATTCATGATGACGTACCCTGGATTCATGCCATAGGCCACACATGGGGCCAAATTGTGATTATTTTATCACAGTTCTATAGTTTACCTACCTCGCACATAAGGAACACGCAGAGCTTTTGTATATAAGCCGCGCCTTATACGAGATGTATTATGGTACATAATTATAGATCCTAAAGACAAGTTGTGGACTTTCAAACTGTTGTTAACAGTGTTCACAGAATCTTCCTTACGCGAAGGTCTTCATAAAGTTTGAAAAACGTTTAATATGTGTTGAAATAAAAGAAAAAAGTAGAGTGTGCATTATGTACACCATTTTCAATATAGTAGGCCAGTATGGAAAAATGTCAGCCATAAATATAGTAAATCTGTACTTATGCTTAACAAGTTCTGTTATACTGATAGCAATAGCTTTCCAACGAAATCTTTTACAATAGTGTATTTGGCATGTACTGACATATCAAGCAAGGGGATCAGGCTCACATTTTCTATTTACTTTCTCTGTACACCTATATCTATTTCCACACTATTAAACCTGTGAATGTCATGTATATTTGATTTATGACATATATCATAAGACCGTAATGCGTCACTAGGCTACCCACAAAAAAAATGCCGATGAAAGGTCACACTGCCTTCATATAGAAGTGATCAGTCATATCCCAACATACCATAACCTAGCTTAGTGCTACCAAGGATAGAACATGGGCAATAAGGCAAGAGGCTCTGTAGATTATCAAAAGAAATCGTGTCCTGGTACTAGTGCATAGATAATAAATCGATAGCAGACATATTCTGTGAATGATAAAGGCAAGGGCAAGGGGAGGCGATGCGCTCTTTGTATCCAATTTAATTTTAAAAAAAAATACACAGGAGGTATTTGTTTTTATCTAATTTTAAACCATGAGGCATGTTTTCCTTTTCAGACTAGGGTGAATGTGAAGCATTTTGTGTGCATGGCCTAAAGTAATCTAGTTTGTGAGCAGCTCCTCCATGGTAAGAGGACCCTGGAGGTGGCGCTACTGGTAGCTGGGGGAGTCATTCTGTGAGTGGCGGGCCTCGATCTACAGACACTCACCTTTGCTCCTGTCCTGCATCCTGCCTTTCTTTTCATCCACACAGCTACAGTCACAGACTAATGCTGAACAAAGAGTGCAGAGGGAAGGTCAACATTCTAAATTTATCTTTCAGCAGGTGTTACAGATTGTTTGGGTGGGTCATTTTCAGGATTAGATGGTTTCTATTAGGAAGTCAGTATGGTGGCCTGAGGTAGCATACTCAGATTTGACGGAATCAGTACCATTAATGATACCATTCTCGTCTATTGACTTGGTATTAATCATAATCACCAGATTATTTCCCATCACAGTTAGTTTGTTCGTTGTTATCGTCTGTAAGAAACAAGGGAGGTAATGATGTATATGATTAATTTGCCAACCTGACTAAAACTGGCCAGGTTGGCAGAGAACAGATGAAAGGTTGCCAATTGGAAGGATTAGTGTAGGGTGAGGGGTCTTTTTATCAGGAGCCATATAGAAAGGATATCCCACACAGCGCTGTGTAGATCATCGTTTCTGTGTGCCTTCTCTTATTAGAACAGCTTTAAATCCAACCCCAAAGAAGATGGTAAAGGGACGAATCCTTTCTCCTTGGTTACCCTAACTACCTTTGGTTGCTCCTGCATAGATTTGTATGGAGGATGTAAATAAAATATACAGTCCCAGAGATTCTGCACGAACGAGTAAAGAAAAGGCATAGGTTGGACTGCCAGAAGTCTGCTTGGCACCGGATTCATGGCACCCAATTGGGGCCTCCCTGCTGCAGACTAGCTGCCACTGGTGGCTAAACCCAACTGATACCTAAACTCAATCTAGACCAATTCCAGATATTCAGATGCACTTTGGTCATAAAAACACCAATTATGGAGGAAATCTCTTCTGTATTGCCAATTGCAAAGCTATTGCAGTGGCATCCTGGCTCTGGTGAAAAAATATTTTCTTTCAAAGATATGACAGAGTGGCAAAGTTTCAGAATGATTTTGATATTGATAAAAGAAAGCTTTCCTGTAGTAGATACAATCATCCCACCATTTCTATCCACAAAATAAGTAAAGGGGAATCTTTCCTTTAGAGTAGTTGTAATCATCTCATCCACATTATTAACACTGGTCAGCTTCATTTGGCATATCTTGGCCCCTCCATATGGAACAAGTAATTAATGGATATGTCACTTCGCCCCCTCATTGTATGTCATTGTTGGATATCAGTCACAAGTCATGACATCCATTAACTGCTTATTTTATTACACGATTAATCAATAGATAATCAATAGAAAATCAATAAATATAATTTGAAAAAATCGTTCCTCCCCAAACCAGCCATAAATAAAACGTACGCCGTGATCAGGACTTGTCCCACCAACACCTGTGCCAGACCGCGGAAAAGATGAACCAGGCCGGGGCTTGAACGCCTACACCTGGGGTTTGGAGTGCTACTCGCTAGCCACTATACTATCGGTACACACACCTTGGCACCCGGCAGCTGCTGGCTTGGTTTTTTAAACGGGTCCAGCAGTACCGTATATCCTCTATAATTATAATGCTATTCTAACCTTGCGCATGTGAGAGTTGCTGGGGTCGCTACTATCCAGGTAGGGGCTATGGCATTATACATACACAGGCAAACACACACACTTTCTCGTGGTGCAATGCATAAGGAGTTGGATTTGGGATCAGTAGAGTGCAGGTTCGACCCCTACCTCTGGCAATGAAAATTTTGTAGGTTTTAACATGTAACATGACATGTAAGGTGTGCATGTTATCCATGGATAACTGCACTGGGTGCCTGTTATCCTTGGATAACCGCACACCTTACAAAAGTCATGATGCATGCATCATGCCATGCAATATCGGCAGGTATGTGCATGGGAATATCCAGGAAAAGCACTCAGAATCACAGAAATCATGTAATAACTTTGGATAAACCATAGTAGTCGTTCCAGCATCACCCCCACCCCGCCCTTCCTTGCACCCTCTCCCTTCACTGACACCTGCCATATCCCACCCGCTACTGAAAGGTATCATCCAGGGTATCTGGAAAAAAACACAGCAAAAATCACATCATCAACAAAAATAATATCAGTCATATCAGATGCACGGTCAGCAGATTAAGTGACTCTGATTAGGACCAGGAGGAATTGGTCACAGAGGCATGTTGAATGCTCCGACCACCTCACAGGAGAGGATCTTAAGGTCATGTTGAAAAGCTCACTGCTGGCAAAGCCATTCCGATTCCCTTCATTGTTCAAGTCTTTGAACTTAAGAATAACTTAAACTGTGTTCACTGATCATTATTTCTGCAGTGACCTTTAAAAACATCTTCTTATGAATAACTATTGGTCTTCTTAATCCATCCCAAAGGACTTATTATGAATTGCTGCATGGGTTACTTACCAAAATTTGAGTGTCTGTATGGGCATTCTGTCCTATGTTACATTTACTTTCTCTCATTTTTAGCCAATTGTTAGAATGTAAATTTAACTTTGAGATTGTGATCCTAAATCGTGAATTTTGTGAAATGTACAAGTGGCAGGGTGATACTGATCTCATATAACTCTCTGTAGTTCGTAAAAAAATAACACATGACAAGACATTAGGGTGTCTATGTAGAATGAAGTGAAATATGGCAGTGGTGGAGGGGCTTTTGATTTAAGCTCTTTCTCCACTTTATCTGTCATGAGATGGGGTTGAGTGGGGGTGAATTGACAGAGCAGATAGGGTTAGTCTCACGTGTAAAGTGGCGTGGAGTGGTGTTCTACTGAAGGGAGAGTTAAGTGGCACTTTTTGAAGTAGTACTGCTCTGTGGTGCTTTTGGATGAATACATTTTGTTCTGAGACGATAAAGGTCCAGTGAGAGTAATAACATGATACATTTGGTAGAGATAATGAGTGTTAATCAAACACATGTAGAACTGAATCTCCTGGGCTATCTGCATGTAGAAGGTGATATTCAGTTCACCAAAAAAGTAGATTAATGCAAACTACGCGTACATATACTTCGATTCATGGAATGCAGCTTCGTATTATTAGGTATATAAACTAAACAAAATCTAAACCGAAACTTAATTGTGTGTTTGCCTGGATAATGTACCAGTCCTTTGATTAGAACTAATATCCCACCCCGACTCACCTGCCACCAGTGACAGTTATACCACGATTATCACATTTCAGAACGATATGTGCTTTTATCACAGGATAGAGGCACTGAGAGTTGACACTTCAATATTGACAGTGTTCTTTTTCTATACTATTCTTAAATGTGACAGCAGCTAAGGTTTAGCCTTGAGAGTGGTTTATGCAGGAGAAACTCAGCATGGGTGGGACTAGAACCAGTGATCTTCTGATACAAAGTGCTTCATGCTATCCATTAGGCCATGGGGCTGGACAATGGTGTTGAGTTAGATGACTCTTATGTCTGGGACCCTATGGATACCATATATGTATATTTGGTTGTCAGTGAATGCAGAATGCATTCTGATACATGTATCCTAAAGATGCAGACCGTGGTATAAATGCAAAGTGTGATGATTATGGATGCACTTGTTGACTTTAGGGCCAGATAAAAGTGCTCAGCTTCGCTTCATGTTTCTATCTGGCCCTAAAGCCAACTTGTGCATCCATAATCATGTTATATTACTTTACTATAGGCATATGCAGCAATAAGGAATCTGCAGAATTCTATAGTAAATCACCTGGGCCAAGGAGGAGACTTATGCAAAACCAATGCAGCTAGTCAGAGCCCCCCTCTCACATACATGATCTCTGGCTTATTTAGGAGCACTTGAGATCTACGCGACATGTCTATAGGGCTTAGTACTGAGGCCTAGTGGGTCCGCCATTGCTTGATCCTGCACTGGGCGAGATAAGCACTGATAACAACCAGCATGATGTGTACCAGGTATGACATAATGTACCCAAAAAGTTCTGCAGTGAATATAAGGACTTATCTGATTGGTCAATAATGCAACCCGGGTAAACCCTATAGAAGGTTACTTCTCCTTAGACTTTGTGTATCTTGGTTTCATGCACAGTTATCTTTGCACACCTACCGTAAGACCCCGCACATAAGGTGCACCCCGAGTTCAAGGAGAAGCTAGAGGGTGCAGATGGGGAGTGATTTTGACCACTTTAGTAAATTGCTTTATAGCACACTATCACATTGAAGATATCAATATTTTCTCTGTAAAGTCAACCTCTCTTGCTACATTGGGCTATAGTGGGGGTTTACCTGTATGTGCTAATTTGGGGTTGATATGGTGGACAGGAGGCAGGTTGACAGTACATATAGAGGGGGTAGAAATGGATTGATTATTGGTGCGACCCTCTGCTGATGGTCCTCCAGGGCCGTCTGGGCGACCTTAGGTTAGCGGGGGAGTATCATGTACCCCAGGCACTGGTTGTACAACCTCCAGTAACCCTCCTCCTTATGCCTCTTGTGCCTTATTCTATGAGTCATATACTACTATGGTGGTGATTGAATTCTGTTATCTCAAGATTCAGGCCCAACAGCGTGCCTTTTTGGTCATAACCCCGTTCCGTTATCAGGGTATAACCGCACTCTGAGACTTCATTTATTTTTCTAAGACCATCTTGGTTAGAACCTGAGCATGTTATTAATAAATTGGAGAAGGATACAAAGTCACCCTCGCCATACATGTCCACCATTCAGGGCTCTATGGGAATCGTTCCCCGGCTACTGTGGCAGGAGACAAGCTCGCTGTCCACTATACCAAGCCGACCGGTACTAGAAACCAATGTACATGAAGGATTTGAATAAGTTTTCCGACATACCTGATGTTTACACACCTCGTTAGCATAGAATCCAATGGTGGAAGGTGGAGTTATTAACAGGGAAACATCCTAAGATATCCTAGATTAACATGCCATGCCTAAATTCACCATTTTGTTCGAAATAAATAAGAATCCAATGATTTTACATAGCGATCCAATGCACACGGCTATTCGGTCTTGTTGATGAAGCGGGTAGGTGCCTGGATGTAACCTGACATACTTGCGGATGAAGAACTGGGTCAGCAAGCCGCAATGGTGGGTGCCGAGACGTATCACTCTGTAAAATCATTGGGTTCTCATTTATTTCAAAGAAAATGGAGACAAAATCTAGGCGAACACCAACTAGAGATCGTATATTTGCTGGCATTTGAAGCACAGGAGCTGGCATGCTTGGATTCTACCCGAAAATTGTGTGTAAAGGTGGAGGTATGTCAGGGAGAGTGACAACATGGCCACGACGGATTGGCCATGTTGTCACTCTCAGATGTCCCTCGGTGAAGTTAGCTGGAAATATTCACCCTCCCGCTGTGCGGGCGGGCGAGTATTTCGAGCAAACCTCACCTCATCCTCGAATATCAATACATTAATAGCTTAATAATGTGGCAAAGTTCCTCTGTTACATTACCACCATTTATCATAGAAAGGTACACAAAAATGTAACCAAACTGGCTGTTTCCTCAAGACTTGCTCACGGGAATGTTGTGTGCTTTGTTTATTTGGATAGATTTGGATGGGCCATTTTTTTTCCACATGATAAGCAAAAGGAAAGCTTTCCTTCGGTTAATGCAATCATCTCATCCAGATTGTCACCACCAGCTTCATTTGGCATATTTTGGTCACTCCATATCTTTGGATAAACCATAGTAGTCATTCCAGCAGCTCCCTCACATTCCCTGCACCCCTCCCCTTACCGACACCTGCCATATCCTGCCTAATACTGGATGGCATCACCCAGGGTGCTTAAAGGACCTGGTGTCCGCGAACCACAGAAATGTCTGCTAACTACTATTAGTGGACGTAAAATCAACCAAACGAAACCAAAACCCAGGGTGCCTGGAAACCCATAACTTAAATTCTAATGGTGCTCATGATCATGAAGGAGAGTAGTACAAAGCAACTGGCACATTGCATATACATGGTAAATGTATATTCTGGATCGGCAAAGCCCCTGAACACATTTGAAATAGTCTCCCAGTAGTCCAACCTGAAGCTTATCAGTTGGATAAACTTAAACGTATTCAGCTAAGCTAGCACTAGCCATATCTGAAATGCCAATGCGAATTCCCTTCAAAATATCGAACAACGTCAGTTGCTGACCAAGACAAGATGCCACAGCAACTTTACAAGTTAAACCAGCTTTATCTTAAACTCACCCTTTATCTCCCCTTCCCCCTGCTAACTCTAGCACAAGGTGGGAGAGAGTAATCTCTGAGCACTGCTCCTACCAGTCCATCATGGGTGCTTTAGGGGCCCTGGGGAGACGTTGGAATGAGACAACGACTGCCCCCTGGAGAGGGGCACCCTTATGTACCAGTGTACAGCTGTCTTAGTTCCTGTGACCTTTACTTGGCTGATCTCAACAGCTAAAAGACAGGGGACCTGGTGCGCCTCCTGCTGGGCACAGCGGGGAACTAATTGCCCCTGTTTGATCTTTGACTATACTTTGTTAGGCCAGAAAAGAGTGTGTTTTTTGTAACACGATCTTGATTGAAGGATCGACGAAATGTTGGGTATTAACCCTCAGTGGATCTTCCATGGCCCTGACAATTTTATAAATGTAGTAGACTTGCTTTATATGTATGAAAGGTAATGCAGCGGTTTCAATGGCTCTGCTATTCTCAGCACAGTCTCTATAGTTACATGAAACACTCTAAATGTTGGTCCTGGAGGGGAACTCGGCTCAGTTTAATATGTGGGGGATCGGTTTCTCCAGGTGTAGTTGGTATATGGCTTTACATAGGCAGTGACTTCTTCTTATTGCGAGTGCCCACTTTAGTAAGTAGGTGGTATGAACACCCCTGTCCTTGCAGTCACTGCCAACCTTGTACCTTGTCTACCTGTAATGTATAGAATCTAGGAGGTGTACGATGATGAATATTTATAGTGTGTCTACTAGGATACAGACCATTGAGCTCTAGAGTAGTGTATTGAACTGTGGCAAGGAAAGGGGGCAGGCTACATACTGCTGTAGCATCTCAGACGGAAACTGAAATACCAATGAGCATTGCTAAAGACCTTAACCATGTTGAAATATATATATGACTATGTTTGGTATGTGACTGTTCATGGAAACCCACCTGTCTTACACTGAATGTAACTATATAAGACGCGTTGATTGTATCCTCCCTCTTGGGCTGATAATTGTAAAAGCTTCAATATGTTAAGATATTGTTGGCCAATAAACTTGTTTCAAACTCAATGAATAATTAACTTGAAAAGCGAGTTATAATGAGACACCCTGGGGCCCTGAACTTTCAGTCATTTTGGTGGTGCGAATAAGTTTAAAAAAGATGGAAATTTTATATATAAGAGGCAGAATTACTTAATGAATTTGTAGTGCCATTAAAGTAGGAGATGTAAGGGTCTTGCAGGAAAAGGTATTTCATTATCAAGTTTTGTAAATTTTGAGAAATTGTCAATATTGTACAGACTCAGTTGGTTGGCAGCCATAAGATCCATGTATCAACCTTCCCGCCTTTTATGGCAATGTGGTGCGAATAGCACAGTTTTGATGGGAGTTATGCGAATAGTGGCTTGGTGGTGAGAATAATCTGGGTGAGGGAGTGCTTGACTCCATGACGTCCCCTTTAAAGGACGGTGTGACAGTCAAAGGGAGTGCTGATGCAACAGGATGAGTGCACAACTCATGGGAGCCAATCACAGGCTTTTCACTTTTAGAGTTATCAGCAATTTACTTTGCTGCATTATATTTATGTATATTCTGAACCAACACTTAATTTTTATGCATCTAAGAGTTGCCATTTAATCCCTGAAATTTCTATATTCAATCATAAAGATTTCCCATGGAAATTTACCAAAGTGTGGTAATTTCCTAGAAATTTTAATCTTTGTTGGCCAATTTAAGTAGTTTCCCTGAAATTCCATGATCTGAATTTGTATCTAGTCTTGCATTCTCGAATACAGGTATTTTACCCTCGCTGCTCCTGAATCCTGACCTTTGGTCTCCTCGCTAGATAAACCATAGTAGACAGAAAAGGTAGATCGTCTAGCCTCACTTCTGACTTGGCCTAGAGGAGTGTAAGTAAGGAGGTTTGGTGACCTTGCTGTTGACCTCTGCGAGTTCATACCTCATTGAGCCCACCTTGATGTAACTCTTTGCCAGCCCTTAAAGACAAATGCTACCCGATGTCTGGAACGAGTTCTGCTGCTGATAATCTCAAATAACTCTGGAATATATTAGTTTGTTGTACTAACAATAAGAAAATGCAAAAAAAAATCCCTATGCCATGGTGCTTACTTTTACAGTATGACAATTTAAGTGTAAAATGCCTTAACTAAAGAAATGAATGGTAAAAACTATTTTTTGATATTATGTGTCATACATACTGATCCTCTGCTGATTTTTCTACAAGACTCTCTGGATTGAAAGAGGACATCTTTGCAAACATTTTGAAAAAAGAAAAATGGGGGGTCACGGTTGAAGTGAAAAGTTGTTAATTTTTAAAAGAAATTAATTTTCCCTAACGATAAGACCATAAGGGAATTCAAATGGCCTATAAATATATTTAATGTATCTATAGTGATCAAAACTTAACTGAAAAAAATATCTACAGTTAAAGTGGTCCAGTTAGGGTAAGAAATAACATTAAAATATTATAACTGATGAGTTTTGATTTCTGCCACCAGGTGGCTTCTGTGTACCAGGTAGCGTTTGTCTTTAAAGGGCTACAGGGGACCCTGGGCAGTGTCCTCTCCCAGACACGGTCGATAAAAGAACTAAGCACTGGACACTGATGTTTCATTCGTTTACCTGTTTTACCTTATTTCAATTAAGAGGAAGATATTAGTCTTACACAAACTAGTCACTGGGGTGTGCAATTAATTTTGTCTTTGCATATGAATAAGATATGCTCTGTGTATGACTCAGTGTAGCTTAGTTGCTATTGGGCGGGTTTTATGGCTTGTCATTTCAAATTCGAGCAGTCATATTCCTGCACTTATCCCGGGGGTTGATTTGTCTATTAATCTTTTTCTGTGTATTTTTAACCAGCTTTATCAATTGCTGATCATCTGTATAGGCTAATCAGGGGTGTGAAATTTCTGCGGAAACGTTGAAATCCGCGGTTTCAATGCTCACCAGGGATCATTCCCAAGATCAATGCAAATTGACGGAGGACATAAATTGCTATTTAATGGGGGGGGGGGGGGTCTGACATAGAATCGTACCAAATGGGATAAAGATATTATCCCAATGGTGATTCCAAGCCTCTGTCAACATCAGAAGGTGGTTCAATATGTCCACTTTACTATTTTGGCCACTTTAATATGATATAAGTACAAGTCCCTGCGAGGTGGTAAATTGCGCTTTAGAGGAAATGGGTTTCAGCATTTCACAACCACTATTACTTGTGTTTTAGAGTTGTGACATAACAGCGGTACTTCCAGAAGCCCAGACTCTAGTGAGTACAATGTCTTTTGGTGCCTAGGGGCCTTCTAGGAAATTCTGAAGATAGCTTGAAAAGGATATAGCTGGTATTCCCGAAGGCCTTTCCTGAAGAGTTCCTTCTTCTACCTACAATCTGGATTTCAAGTGAAAATTACAAAATAGGACCAGGTTTACATCCGACCTTTTTTTTGGTTTGAATTTACTTTATTAGCTCTGATTTCAACTTTACATGACGATAACATTTTGTCAAATCTTATTATATCAACCAAGAAATCGTATAATCTACAGTGTCAAAATAGTGATCGATATGTGTTGATAAATTGTATATTCCATACCATAAGTATACATAATCAAGGGTCTGTAGGTATATAATATTAACATAGGTAATAAGTAGTTTAGTTGCGTTCATCAAGAATACATATAAGTTAAATAAAGTTTCTTAGTATCAATGTACCATAACTTTAACATAGAGCCAAAAGAAGGAAGAGAACCTCATCCCCACTATTACTAGTGTATGGGTTGATACTTCTGGTTCTACCTTTCTTCACAAAAAAAATCTTGAAACATTGGACATGGGGTCACTTAAAGATATAAAAGAGGGATTCAGAGTCTGTGGAAAATATATAACACAATCATAATCCTAATCAAAGAATGATTTACAAAATGTAAGTACCAATGACTTAATTTAGACATAATAATATTATGTTGGGTAGATAAATGTGTGGCGCTATGGTCTACCATAAGGAATAAGAGACGCCATGTAGGTCCTGGAGTCAGTTTTAAACTGCGCCAGGCAAGGGACATTTCTTCTTCCCATAGGTAGGGCATTCCAGCAAGTGGCACCATAATATTCTATACTTCTTGCATACGCTCCTCCATTGGGAGTTATAACCCTAACAGTAGGTGCATCATGAAGCCTAGTTCTTAGGTTTTGAATATCACTATAGTCATTACATCTCGATCTATTGTACATGTAGTTTACAAGATGAATATATCTTCTATCAGACAATAAATTAATTTTTGTAATATTTTGGATGTCCTTAGTATTAGTTAAATGAGGAACCTTTAGACAGATCTTAATACAACGATTTTGTGCATATTGTAAAGGATCTAAGTATTTATCAAAGGTGGTACAGAAACAGATATCCACATAATCCATATATGGTAATATGGTGGTTTTATATATTTGTAGTGATAATTTTACATCAAGAAATTTTAGGAGTAAACAAAGTTTGTATGTCTTATAAGCTATGGTTTTAACCTGGTTAGAAAGATGTAAATTATAATCCAGTAAAGGATCTAGTGTCAAACCAAGATACTTATAGCTAGGAACTACTTGTAACAGTTGGTTATTCATTCGTATAGCAGCAGATAGGGTATTAAGTTTCTTTGAACTAGAAGAAAAAATCATTACCTTAGTTTTTGCAACATTTATGGAAAGCTTGTTTTGTATACACCAGGTTTCTTAATTTTCAAGTTCATGTTGTAGTAGTATCTTGGCTACTCAAAAGTCTGTATGAGATGAATAGATCACGGTATCATCAGCATATAGCTTCACTTTACATTCTTTTATACAATTTATTACATCGTTAACATAAATTAAAAAAAGAAGAGGACCCAAGATTGAGCCTCGAGGGACACCACAGACCACCTTCTCACTAGTAGAGAGAATATTATTAGCATAAGTAGTTTGATATCGGTCAGATAGGTAATTCTCGAACCAGTGATAATTATCAGATCTAATACCATATTGATGGATTTTTATAAGTAAGACTGAGTGGTCTACTGTGTCAAAAGCTTTCCTCAGATCAATAAATGCAGCCACAGTAGAATTACCTATGTTAAGGTTTCTTTTAATATCATCTGTAAACTTAGCTAAAGTATCCACTGTACTGAAACCAGATCTGAAACCTCCCTGGTGGGGTGTTAGGATATTCTCTTTAACCAAAAAAAACATATATTCTATTGTGAACGATTTTTTCTATAAGTTTACATGGTAGGGGAAGTAAAGAGATGGGTCTATAATTATTTACTAATTTAGTATCACCTGCTTTAGGTATCGGTGTCACTTTGGATGTTTTCCAACTAATAGGTACAGAGTTTGTAGAAAAAGATAACTTAAATATCTTTACTAATTTGCTGGGATCATGCATTACCAATATAATATATTACTAGGTAGTGTGTAGGTTCGAATATTATCATTCGCAGTTGAAAATACTCCTTACTACATCATTACAGTAGTAAACACGGTTTCATCAAACTGCTCATTTGCCACCTGATACTAACTCTGCCACCCCTCCCTCTACAAGCTTCACATGGATATAACCACCCTTTACTTTTGTACACTGTAAAATTTAATTGTTGAATCTACCAGGGATCCTCGTAAAACTGAAGAGTGGACCACTGTAATTAAAAAAAACCACTGAACCAGTGGTAGTCTCAGGTGGATCACACAGCAAAAGGTACACTCGTGCACGCCCTCGCGGGCCTACCTTTTACTGTGTTGACCCACTGACTCTCTGTAAAATTAACAACAGTTCACTGACAAATGTGCACTGATATTTCGACCACATTTTTTTACAGTGTACAAAACTATTGGACGACATACACCCTAGCTCTAGACATAAATAACACTTGATGGAGCTGCTCATTAGAAAGTCATTAGTGTATATTTTGTCTGGGAAAAGATAAAAAGGTTCCCAGATGGGAGAACACCTGGTCTGCCCCCTTCAGAAGCCATTAGGGGCTGATGAGGTGTGGGTTTCACCTGGTCCCCACTACAGTAACATGTCCAATATGACCCAGAGTCTCCATTCCTTATATCTATCTGTACAGAATAAATTATAGGCTGAGCAGTAGCACAGCTGAACATATTTATAAAACCTTGAACCTCTCTGCCTTACACCTGTCTGTACAGAACATAGTCATAGTAGTAGCACAGCTGAACATTTATTAAACATTGAATCTCCCTGCCTTACATCTGTCTGTACAGAACATAGTCCTAGTAGTAGCACAGCTGAGCATTTATTAAACATTGAATGTCTCTGCCTTACATGTATCTGTACAGGACAGAGGCTTAGTAGTAGCACAGCTGAACATTTATTAAACATTGAATGCCTCTGCCTTACATCTATCTGTAGAGAACATAGGCCTACTAGTAGCACATCTGAAATTTATAAACCCTGAATCTCTCTGCCTTACCTCTATCTGTAGAGAATATAGGCCTAATAGTAGCACAGCTGAACATTAAATTTATTAAACATTGAATGGCTCTGCCTTACATGTATTTGTACAGAACATAGGCTTATTAGTAGCACAGCTGATTATTTATTAAACATTGAATGCCTCTGCCTTACATCTATCTGTAGAGAACATAGGCATAGTAGTAGCACAGCTGAACATTTATAAACCCTGAATCTCCCTGCCTTACATCTATCTGTGCAGGACATAGGCCTAGTAGTGGCACAGATAAACATTTATAAACCCTGAATCTCCCTGCCTTACATGTATCTGTGCAGGACATAGATCTAGTATTGGCACAGATAAACATTTATAAACCCTGAATCTCCCTGCCTTACATGTATCTGTGCAGGACATAGATCTAGTATTGGCACAGATAAACATTTATAAACCCTGAATCTCCCTGTCTTACATGTATCTGTGCAGAACATTGGCCTAGTAGTAGCAGCTGAACATTTATAAACGCTTGAATCTCTCTGCCTTAGAGCCTACATCTACCAGTATCTGTAAAGTAGAAAGGCCTACTAGTGGCACTCTGACCATTTATAAACCCTGAGGCTCGCTGCCTTACATCTAGTACAACTAGTATATAGATAGTAGATCTGTGCAACAGTAGATAGATCTATCAGTGGCACTGGTGAATATCTATAAACCCTGAGTCTCCCTGTCTTACATATATCTGTAAAGAAGACAATAGTGCACAGGTAAGCGCTTATAGACCCTGACTCTACCTTCCCTCCATCTATATAATTATGTTCAATGAATAGTAGCTGCACAAGTGTATTAGCATCATTGAGGTAAATGCTGAATTGGGATATTGGTTTGAAATAACAGTATCCATGTATCCATCTAAATGAATGAAGTGCAGACTCACATTCAATCGACCTTGACAACCACAAAGGACTTTTAAAAAAGTAGTGTAAAACCCTGCGTATAAGCTGCAGCTTGTAAACAGAATTTTAGACCTACAACGCTTTTAGCGTCTTCCTGAGGTCAGGTTGCAGCTTATACACGCGATCTTACATATATAGACTCTAATAAAGACATGCCATTTTAAGGGTCTGGGTGCAGCTTATAGAATTCTTTCAACATCAGGCTGCGGCTTTTATAAGGGTGCAGCCTAAATGCAGGATTTTACGGGATTTTATTCGGTAAATTAAATATTGATGATTTTATTCGGTAAATTAAATATTGATAATAGAAATGTTTTTATCCTAAAGCCTCCATGCTTCCCCTAGCTTCCCTGGTTCACAAGTGATAATATAAAAATGATAAGGCATAACACAGCAGCCATCTTAATATCATTTGGCTACATCGTGATTAATCCTACTTGTATGAACATTAGACGAGTTGCTGCTAATAACTCTTTAGCAATTATATTGATTTTTCCTGTACTTATTAAGTACCTGTAGGGGCGGGGCACCACAATTCTACCGGGTAGCGTTGGGGAAAAAACTCTTTAGCAATTAGTTTTCGTGTATTTCAAATCAGCTTGATTGTAAATATAGATTAAGTTCATAATCACCTCCATATAACCCTTCGTGGCGAACTTGATAGAAATTTGATTTAGATCATGAAGTAAGTATACCTAGAAGGATGGTCGGTAATTTATTGAAAATGCTGATTGTAACACAACAATAGTACTGCATTATATCAGGATGGTCTGATAACACTGAGGAACGGCCAAAGAACAGCTGTAATAAAACCAACTGTTTTTGGTCAAATCAAGGGTGCTGAATTCAGAAATCATAATGGAATCGCTGGGTTTCTTCTGATTTCTGAGCTGTTTGACATTATATTATAGGCATATCGGGTGAGCTGATATCAGGCTTTGTTGAATCAGACTACACTACTAGGCTATGGTGTTGCACGTGACTAGTGCCTGGATGCACTGATATCAAACAGCAGTGATATGACAGTATGTTTGAAACCTTTGCCATAATCCCCAATACCGCCATATGGTGGAGTACGCGTCTTATACTACATCCCATTGCACCCATGGTAAGGTGCAACTGATAGTTCAAACACAGATAAAAGAAGTGCCAGCTGACAGCTTGGGGGTATGGGTGAATGGACTAAACCACATAGGGTCTGGTTTACAAATAGAGCAATGTAGAGTCTGTCAGGCCACGAGAATTTAACAAAACTGCATATTCTAAGCCTTCAGACATTTGTTTATGGATGGCTAAATTATCGACGGTTTAATGTCCTTAGAATTCTCAGTAAAGATGTTTATGGCCGGATTCATGCACAGTGAATCGCGATTCATGTTTTCAAATCTCAAACCACGAAATCAAATGGAAAAAGTACCCATATACATGCATTATATTTTAAAATTGAAGCTAGAATTTAGGGTCGGCCCTGCTTTACTATAGGTAGGATCGGGTGCACAAAACACACATTGTAAGCCTCATAATAATACAAGCCTTCGTGGTTCTAAGACAACAAACTGCTATGAGTATATGGCTACACAACACAACACTACCTGATTCCTAACTCTCCGATCTAGTGAAGACTAGCTTCAATTGCTGTAGTTCTCCTCTTCAGGCCAAAGAGAAACTTGAGGTGATGCCCCAATAGAGAAAATCAATAGAAAGTCTTTGCTGGTAGAACTGAGACTGTAGCTCATTGATAGAAAGAAGACAGCTTTTGCTAACCTTAGCCGTGCTCTCTGTTGTCAACTCTATTGGTACCCATTGTCCCCGAGTACCTTTGGCGCACCTGTGCACTACGACCTTCTGAACTACCCACAATGCATTTCTTGTGACTTGTCATGAGTCAATCAGTTGAGGAGATTTGATCTAACCCAGCTTCCATAATTCACCATGGTTGTTTAAGGGCTACATTTTATATTACTGATTTGTGCCCATTGGTCATCGTAAAGCATGGGTGCAGCCCTGGCAAATCTGCTTGCTCAGACGAGTCTACTTGCCAGAATTGCACTCATATATCATGGCCACCATATGGGGTTGATACACATTGGAAGGGCTAACGTCATGGATCAATGCAGTGCTGGCAATACCTATTGCATCCCATAGACCCCAAACCAAATCACGTGGCCGGTCCAGAACTGATTAGGTAAAGCTTGATTGTCTCCGCAACTTGCCCAGTATTGGTAACATAATTATGGAGAGGGGCTAAACTAGTAATGGTAGCATTATTTGCTGAAATAGTCAATTCATAGGGTCACATACATGTAATTCAATAAGATATCCTCGATCCTTTTTCTCTAACATAGATTGTAATTGGCCCAGGGTCCCCCTGGGTCATTGGAGCCGGGTTTTCAGCCAGATCCACAAATTTGTAATCACCAACTTTAGGGTGTAATCATTCAGTGATATACTGTTAGTTTACACATTTTTCAAAAGCCCAAGGAAAGTTTCAAATCTCATCTATCAGACAACATTTTGTCCTTTATGGTGAGTGATGTCTTTCTCTACAAAAAAAGCTGCAGTCTTTAAGTCATGTTTTTGGGAGCTATACTGATTACAAGTCCTTTAACCATTGGGTCTATGGGTTAGATAGATTTTGGTGATGAAATTAGCACATGGAGTCCTATGGGTAATCACCAATTAAGACACTTTTTTTCAGCAGGCAATGTGTACAGTGTCCAAGCTATACACATAACACATTAAGGACTGAGTGATAAACTAAGCATGCTAAGGATAAAGTTTTCTGTACTACACCTATACCCTGGCCTCAGACAAGCTGGTAGGGGTTAAGCACAGAATAAAACACAGAAAGGCAACAAAACACAAAACACTGCACAGTGCCCCAGACACTGGTCTCCCCACTGGCCTTAGCTGTTTTGATGCCTTTTTTACTGCAACCAGATCGTGTTTAGGCCTTGCGTTGATGCCGTGTCCGGCAACTGGCAGCCTACAGCTGCGGAAGGCGTAAACAGAGTTGCAATGTGTGTGTTCAGTCCCAGTACTGGCATTACCTACATGTTTAACTTGACAATCACTATCTTAGTTAATACTAGGAGTACAAGACAATGTAGTATATCATTTTGACACAGCGTGTGATGGAGATTAAGAGAAGAGAATCATATTTCAGCTTTGAGTAAGATTAAAAAAAATTACTGTACAATTAGACTGAAAAAGGGCTTATACAGCAGATTCTCACCTTGGTTCTTTATGAGAATGGCCTTACTATGCCAAATATTAATTGCATAGATATTAGTTTAGACTTCAGTGTGGGTAGCTCAACTAAGATACTGACTGACATATTTCTACTTATACATTGTACTCACATGTTGTAGATAGCAAAATCAATTCATTGCATGAAGCCCTGGGCCATATGTGATCTATATCACACATTCAATCTTTCTATCCTCTTTCTTATTTATTAATTTTTTTTTTTTTTTTTTTTTTGGGGGGGGGGGGGTGAGAAGAACATCTAACAAACATACATTACAGCTAATTCTGTAACAGAACTATATCATGGCGCCCATGTATACCACTTTTCCTTTCATCTATAATAAGCGTGTCCATTTGGCCTCTGGGTGACTGTCTCTAATATGGAAAAGATTTAGCCCAAAATAGATACACACAGGTATTGGCGATCAATATAGAATGCTTTTTGGCATGTGATAAACTAAGGTCGGCATACTTTTATGACACAGTGTTATATATCTATAAGAGATCATACAGAATTCAATGCATTTTTTATAGATCCATGTTATTGTTCAGTGAAATAATGATTATCATAATCATTATAATGAAATAATCATTAATCTGCACAGACTTCTGATAGGATAGGTGCACCAGCTGTGGATGCCTTCTGTTCATTGCAGTCATTGCACTTAGGTATTTGAGGTCTGGACCATGAATTTGGCAGCAGTGCCGGGGTTTGTGCTGTTCTTTCTTATAAGAATATACATCTAATGTTAAAAATGAGTGTTCCAGTGTGTTCTATCGAAAATAAGCTTCAATTTCATGTGTTAATTTTATAGGTTTTATGTCAACATTTAGGAGTAATATGCTGTCGAAAAAAAGGTCTGCAAAAAGTCAGAGAGCTCTAATTGAAGTCAGTGTAATGTACTGAATGAGAAGGCAGCAGATATTGGCCAGTTCAAACAATTTTCCTTTCATATATCATCTTAATCATTGAAATGTGGAATATTATACAAAATATGTATTTCTGTGCTGTTTGTATTTTTGAGAAAAAAAATACAGAAAAGGTGGTTTTTGGGGGAGTTAAAGTCAAGGCTCGTAAGTTTTGCTTTGGCAATGGTGTATCCTTTTCCCTTAACATGTATGTGGATCATCAAGGCTAAAAGATCCTCTATGCTGCCTCACTGAGGTCCCTTTTGCCTTGTTGATCTTCAATGTGGAGACAAAGCCCCTAGAGGTAATTAAAATGTCCAGACGTAATCCAAATTCCCAGACAGAGTGGCGGCCCATATTAGTGTAAATAGGGGCAATAGGTTCAAGTAGTTTGCCTCATAAATTGGGTGAATAGGGTGACTTATATGTCATCATGATACATGAATATGACACTGGCTCCAATGAACCTTTACAGGCAACACTGTACAGTGAACATGATGTTTTATTAATGTTACCCTATACTGAAAACACAATGTTTTATTAGTCATGCCAAAAAAAAAACAAACTTACATACAACATAATGTTTTATTAGTCATGCCATATGATAACTAACCCTTTACAGGCAACATGTTTTGTTTTTTTTTGTACCATACAGTAACCCTTTACAGGCAACATGCTGTTTCATAGTTAGACCATACAATAACCCTTTAGAGGCGACATGATGTTTTATCAGTCATGCCAAAAATTAACCACTTACAGGCAACATAATGTTAAATTCGTCATGCCATACAATACCCCTTTACATGCAACATGATGGTTTACTTGTTATGCCATACAATAACCCTTTACAGGCAACATGGTGGTTTATCGTAAAACCCTGACTTTCCCATATAAGTCAATCTTTTTGCCAGAGAGGGGGGAGAAATAAAAAGTTTATAATAAGCTATAAGGAAGGTCCACATAATCGTGATAATTGTTCGGATTTTTGGCTCTTAGCTTTTACATTAAAACCATATTCACATGGAAATAACAAGCTAAATTCAAATTATGATACATCTATCAAAAGAAATTTCAAAGAGGGTCTAAATTTCCGTTACAATTATCAGTTTTACAGACAAATTGGGAGCCATAGGGGGGGTCTGATGCCACGAAAACTCCCAAGTTGGGGGGTCGACTTATAGGTGGGGTTTTGATTTTTTTGCATTATTTTTTTTGTATAGGTCAATTTGATATCAAAAGTCATTGTTTCTTCATCCAACTCGTACTTATTACATTATTGTTTAGCACATTAAGCTGCTCAACCCTTGACATGTACTCGATTCATAGTCTATTTATGTCACCGTCTTTGTCATTTCCCATTATCTAATAAAGGAAATCGTCATTGAATGATTGTTCCACTGTCTGCCAGATTTTAATTAACTTCTATGTCGATACAATGTTGGTCTCCATCCCTGCTGACATATTCTGCCTGTCACTTCTGAACAGCTGTCAGGTCTTGTGACTTGCCTTCGCCTATTTGGGATCGTGTTTCTAGGTGCCATTGTCCTTTTTATAACATTGTAATGACACTGTCTACATCTTATAATTATATAGCTGATTATATAGCTTGTTATTATATATTGATCAGCTGTTTTTACTATTGACTCTCTTATAGAGGTACTACTAGCATTGCACAGTGTACGTTTCACTATCTTATTTTTTTAATTTCTCCGGTCGACAAACTAAAATTCTTTCTAAATATGGGGGTGCCCTTCTCTTCTATCTTACCATCTACAAGCTGACTGCATAGGTGGCCATAGCAGCCGCAAACCTGTGCAAGGGGTGAGGGTCAGGACACTTTTTTTCATATTTTTCTGCGTGCATTTTACTGCATTTATATAAGAAAGATCAACAGCCACATCATGAGTCCTACAGTATAAACCTGCACAGTCAACCTTTTGTTTCAATGATTCTCACTTTAGAAGCCAACCCATGGATTTTGTAAGTGTGCTCAAGCAATCACCTTAATGGTTGACATCCCTGAATTCAAAAAGGGATTTTCTGTCGTACATTTAAATGCTATAAGTATTAGGGGGGGCGTAAAATTTTCAGAACCCTCCCGACAGGGGGGCTAAAAAAATTTTGACCCCTCTTGAGGGGGGGCTAAAAAAATTCACCCTCTTTTTAGCAAAAAAGCCTGCGCGCTACTATAGATCAAAGAGGGACCCGAAAACTCTCTGCACCTCCTGCACGGGGGGCGCAAAAAATTTTGACTGCCGTCGAGGGGGGGCGTAAAAAATGTCCACGCGAAAACCCACCACCCCCCCTGTTGATAAATAATGACTACTCCCTTATCAAGAGACGCCCCAAAATTAAAAAAAAAACATATAGACAATTTTTAGAAGATCTTATTGAAGTTTCGATTTAAATAGGCTGTTAATGGATTTTGAAAACTGCGATTGGACATATTTTAATAATTGTGTCACTACTCAGGAATGCTGGGACACCTTTGAAAACTTGCTTAAATAAATGCTAGATATTCAATGCCCTGTCAAACGTTTCAAAGTACAGGACAAACCCTCATCTTGGATGACCAACAATCCCTTAGAGCGAATTAATGATAAAAATATGACCTTAAAAGAAGCCAGAACTTCATTGTCTATTATAAAGTGGCATGATGCTAGAATTCTTAAGAACCTTGTCAACAATGAGGTCAATATAGCAAAAGAAAGCTATTATAAAAATCTAGCTGACGCTTCTGTGAAAGATTCAAAACAATTCTGGTCCACTATTAAGGATATTTTACCCTCTAGTAATGGCAAATCTAATAACATTAATCTAGTCAATGATAATGGTGAATGTATCAGCATGGAAAACACCTCAAAGTTTATTAATACATTTTACGCTGAAATAGGTCCTAAACTTGCTTCTGCTCATCACATTCCTTATGAGATGTATAGTCAACATGCCTGATTTTGAATTAACTGATGAAGAAATTATAAAATGTTTTAGAGACATTGATACTTCCAAGTCCTCAGCCTTGCAATACTTACCCACTCACATTTTTAAAGCAGCTGTGTTACATATGCCAACCAAATTTGTAAGAATAATTAGATTGTGTGTAGAGAATGGAAACATACCTGACTCATGGTAAATATTTACAGTCACACCTCTTCCAAAGGGTGGCAACCTCACAAATGTATCAAACTACAGACCCGTTAGTATTTTACCAGTGCCTGGAAAAATTTTAGAAAGACTTATTCATACTGCAATCTCGAATCATTTAGAATTAATTCAATTTTATCAAAAAATCAGGGGGTTATCAGAAAAATAAATCAACCCTGGATTCAATCGCCAAATCGGTAGATGATGTTTTAACAACAGGAATAGGGCTTTTATAGATGTAAAAAAAAGTCTTTGATTCTGTTAATTACACAATACTTCTGGACAAAATTGAGTAATATGGAAACCTGTCTCTCATTGAAAATTATTTGTCACGTCATCAACAATGCTCCATTGCCAACCACAATAAATCTGCCAACCTACCCATAGTATGTGGAATACCACAAGGTTCAATATTGGGACCTCTCTTTTTTTACTGTATATAAACGACTGTATCAAACCAGAAGATGCCCACACCACAATGCTCTATGCAAATGACTCTGTCCTATATGTCTCAGGAATATCAATAGACGCAATTTTGGCCACTTTAACTACAGCTCTGGCTGGTTTTTACCATTGGTCTTCAAAAAATAAACTTACTATTAATGAATCTAAAACCAAAGTCATGATATTTGCATCAAAGAATAAATTGAAAACCCAAAATCAAATTAAGTAGCAAAACCTTAAAAAATGTTATTTCTTACAAATATCTAGGTGTCATCCTTGATCAGGAGCTGACTTTCCACATGTATGTAAGAAATATCATAAATAGGTTATGTCATAAGTCTTTTCTTTTGTACAAAACTAGAAAGTATATGTCTGAAGATGTCAGGTTGAAAATTTACAAAAGTTACATGTTGCCTATTATTGACTACTGTGATATTTTATACACGGGTGCCAGTAACATGAATCTGGAAGAACTGCAGCGCATGCAGAACAAATGCATCAAAACATGTTTATGTCTTCATATCTTAACCCCTACAGTCCAAATTCACAAAGTATACGTAGCTTCACTACCTACCATAGAGACCAGAAGATTATTCCATATTAAGACCTTTGCACACAAAAGATCCAAAAATGCCCAATATGTTAAGCTGACCTACAAGATTAAATCAAGCCCCATTACTGCACTACCCTTTTCCTTAATGCACAGCGTTTGCAAATTCTCCTTTGGTTACAAGTGTCCAAACATGGAACAATTTAAGTGTATTTGAAAGGAACATGGAAAATTATGATGAGTTCAAAAAAACTGCTAAGGCTCTGATGATGGCTTCAATACCCACTTAAAGTTTCAAATTAGTCCTGTGTAAGCACTGATAATTAGAAAAAAAATCTTTTATTAACAATTTTTTTTCCGTTAAGGGGTGTCATACCTATGTTAACTGTATAATGATGGTTGCCATTGCCTTTTCTCAGCGTTAACCGTTATTTCTTATACATAATGCTTCATTTGTGTTCATCATATCTATTTATGATAGCATCACCCAAACAGTTCACTGATGATGCTATCATTAACTTTGTTGACCATTATACTTACATGTATCCTCAAGGATCGACTTTATATCTAGAATTCCTTATGAACGATATTGTTTGGTCAAATAAAGTTTAAATTGTTCAAAAAAAAGAAGAAAATATAGAAGACATTGTGAGTATGAAGTTGTATACATTAGATACCACAAAAGGGGTGGACATACAGAACTATCACATCCATGTTGGAGTGTTGTAGTGTCTTCGCTTTGTCCTTGAAGGTCCTGGGGTACAATTATGGTTGTCCTTTTTGCCGTTCATTCTTAGGAATGAACAGCTATAGGAGGGGACCCATTCTTAAATACAAGCTCTCATAGTGGTGCTTCCTCGCTCTCCATGTATAATCCTGTCATAGGTACAGTATTGAGTATGCCTATACCTGGATTAAAATCTGCAAATCAGTCAAGCATAGAAGTGGTGGCAGTGGTGGTGTTGGTGGACCTATTATTGTAGACCCTAGGGACAGAGTGGTGGTAGCCCTGGACACCTCAGGCAGAGCCATGGTATATAGTATATATAGCCCCCCCCCACCCACCTCTGAATAGTGGTGGTGGCTGTGCTCCTGTGGTGGCCCCATACCTGCCTGGCACCACCTCCCCCAGCACCATGTGGTTCTCTTCTGCTGGTGGTGAATTTCTCAGCACCACTGACTATTAACCCACTAAAGGCCACCTACATGTATATTTATGTATACATGTACACATAAGTATGATGCACTTTTTTAGGAGTTTTAAGTGGCGTGGCATTGGATTATTTGGAGTCTTGGGACCGTTTTCCATGTGTGTCGGCCATCTTGGTTTTCGGAAACACAGGGATCCAGGCCATATATGGTCAATTTTGATCTTAAAAAGTTATCAGATGGATGTTAGTGACCATTGGGACAACTCAACTACCCAATTTTATTGTTTGCCATGTGTGTCAGCCATCTTGGTTTTAGGAAACACAGGAATCCAGGTCATTTGTGGTCAATTTTGATCTTCAAATGTTATCAGATGGATATTAGTGACCATTGAAAGACCTCAACTACCTAATTCTATTGTTTTCCATATGTGTCGGCCATCTTTGTTTTAGGATACACAGGGATCCAGGCCATACATGGTCAATTTTGATCTTCAAAAATTATCAGATGGGTGTTAGTGACTATTGGGAGACCTCAACTAGCCTATTTTATTGTTTTCCATGTGTGTCGGCCATCATTGTTTTAGGATACACAGGGATCCAGGCCATACATTGTCAATTTTGATCTTCAGAAATTATCAGATGGGTGTTAGTGACTATTGGGAGACCTCAACTAGCCTATTTTATTGTTTTCCATGTGTGTCGGCCATCTTTGTTTTAGGAAACACAGGGATCCAGCTCATATATTGTCAATTTTAATCTTCAAAAGTTATCAGATGGATGTTAGTGACCATTGGGACAACTCAACTAGCTAATTTGATTGTTCTCCATATATGTCGGCCATCTTTGTTTTAGGAAACAGAGGGATCCAGGTCATATATGGTCAATTTTGATCTTCAAAAGTTATCAGATGGATGTTAGTGACCATTGGGGGACCTAAACTACCTAATTCTATTTTTTTCAATATGTGTCGGCCATCTTTGTTTTAGAAAACACAGGGATCCAGGCCATATATGGTCAACTTTGATTTTCAAAAATTATCAGATGGATGTTAGTGACCATTGGGAGACCTCAAGTACCTAATTTTATTGTTTTCCATGTGTGTCGGCCATCTTTGTTTTAGGAAACACAGGGATCCAGGTCATATATGGTCAATTTTGATCTTCAAAAGTTATAAGATGGATGTTAGTGACCATTGAAAGACCTCAACTACCTAATTCTATTTTTTTCAATATGTTTCGGCCATCTTTGTTTTAGAAAACACAGGGATCCAGGCCATATATGGTCAACTTTGATCTTCAAAAATTATCAGATGGATGTTAGTGACCATTGGGAGACCTAAACTAGCCTATTTTATTGTTTTCCATGTGTGTCGGCCATCTTTGTTTTAGGAAACACAGGGATCCAGCTCATATATTGTCAATTTTAATCTTCAAAAGTTATCAGATGGATGTTAGTGACCATTGGGGGACCTGAACTAGCTAATTTTATTGTTCTCCATATATGTCGGCCATTTTTGTTTTAGGAAACACAGGGGTCCAGGCCATATATGGTCAACTTCGATCTTCAAAAGTTATCAGATGGATGTTAGTGACCATTGGGGGACCTCAACTACCCAATTTTGTTGTTTTCCATGTGTGTCGGCCATCTTTGTTTTAGGAAACACAGGGATCTAGCTCATGTATGGTCAATTTAGATCTTCAAAAGTTATGAGATGAATGTTAGTGACCATTGAAAGACCTCAACTACCTAATTCTATTTTTTCAATATGTGTCGGCCATCTTTGTTTTAGAAAACACAGGGATCCAGGCCATATATGGTCAACTTCGATCTTCAAAAGTTATCAGATGGATGTTAGTGACCATTGGGACACCTCAAGTACCTAATTTTATTGTTTTCCATGTGTGTCGGCCATCTTGGTTTTCGGAAACACAGGGATCCTGGTCATATGTGGTCAATTTTGATCTTCAAAAGTTATCAGATGGATGTTAGTGATCATTGGGAGACCTCAACTAGCCTATTTTATTGTTTTCCATGTGTGTCGGCCATCTTTGTTTTAGGAAACACAGGGATCCAGGTCATATATGGTCAATTTTGATCTTCAAAAGTTATAAGATGGATGTTAGTGACTATTGAAAGACCTCAACTACCTAATTCTATTTTTTTCAATATGTGTCGGCCATCTTTGTTTTAGAAAACACAGGGACCCAGGCCATATATGGTCAACTTTGATCTTCAAAAATTATCAGATGGATGTTAGTGACCATTGGGAGACCTAAACTAGCCTATTTTATTGTTTTCCATGTGTGTCGGCCATCTTTGTTTTAGGATACACAGGGATCCAGGCCATACATGGTCAATTTTGATCTTCAGAAATTATCAGATGGGTGTTAGTGACTATTGGGAGACCTCAACTTGCCTATTTTATTGTTTTCATGTGTGTCGGCCATCTTTGTTTTAGGAAACACAGGGATCCAGCTCATATATTGTCAATTTTAATCTTCAAAAGTTATCAGATGGATGTTAGTGACCATTGGGGGACCTGAACTAGCTAATTTTTAGCGCGGCGACTAGTGAGTACTACTCGTGAGATGAGTAGACTAGTGTATGGTTCACAGTCGCCATGGTGTAAGGGATAGGGAGGCCTTGCAATCTATTTTTGTTTGTGGCTCCTCTGCTATGGACTATTCCTGCTCACTATTCTAATGTAATAACAACAGTGTGTGTACTTTACTTATCAGTGAAGGAATTTTCAGAATATATCTTATACTTTTGAATTTATTCGCAGATAAGACATTTCATCATTTAGAGCCCTATGGCAGATTAGCATTAGAGCATTTTAAGATTCAGAAATGCATCCCTGTAGCCTTTGTTTTAGAATTGTTCATTTTGAAACTACTATATATATATGTAGTACAGGTTTTATCTCAGTGGGTTATGCTACAATTGGATCATATTTTCTGTATTTAAACAAAGTATTCACTGTCAAAGATCTCTATGGAGAAATCAGTGCTAAAGTGTGTGTTGCCATATGTGCATTTTTGTAAATCAGAGGAGGTTGAAGTGTAAGGCCACCTTGTGGAACTGCTACATTCTTTTCTGTGTAAAATTTTTAGTTTACATTGAAATAATGCTATCTCAGAATATGTATCTACTATTGGTGATGAAAGATTAATTTGATTACTCCTTTCATTATATAAACAATTTTGTGGAACACTGAAAACATGTATGTACACCGAGGAACTTACACTGTGCTCCCCCTCTACAGAGAGGTGGAGTGATCTGGCCAGTTTGCTGACCACTGGCCTGTGACAAGGTAGAGACTATTACAAGTGATTGGCAGTTGTGTGTGTGGGGGGGGGGGTGGGGAGGCAGAGCAGGCTCCTGGCAATCTGAGACAGTGTACACTCATAATGACACTCCTGTTGACTATGGCATTGAACATTGAATAAGACAGGTCCCTGTGGCAGCTGAGTGAGGTGCATGCAGAATGGACAGTCTACAGACTATTAGTTCTTAGCTGCAGTGGGTAGTTCAGGTTGAATTTGTGCTATATACTACCAAAAGCCCAGATGATAGTATGCCCTATCTGTCTCACCAACTGAAACTAGACACAAGATTACAAGTCGCCGCGCCATGTCTCACAGGACTATTCTCTACTATTGTATTAAAATCTACAACACTATGGTTTTATATTGTTCTCCATATATGTCGGCCATCTTTGTTTTAGGAAACAGAGGGGTCCAGGCCATATATGGTCAACTTCGATCTTCAAAAGTTATGAGATGGATGTTAGTGACCATTGAAAGACCTCAACTACCTAATTCTTTTTTTTTCAATATGTGTTGGCCATCTTGGTTTCAGGAATCACAGGGATCCAGGTCATATATGGTCAATTTTGATCTTCAAAAGTTATGAGATGGATGTTAGTGACCATTGAAAGACCTCAACTACCTAATTCTTTTTTTTTTTTCAATATGTGTCGGCCATCTTTGTTTTAGAAAACACAGGGATCCAGGCCATATATGGTCAACTTTGATCTTCAAAAATTATCAGATGGATGTTAGTGACCATTGGGAGACCTCAACTAGCCTATTTTATTGTTTTCCATGTGTGTCGGCCATCTTTGTTTTAGGAAACACAGGGATCCAGCTCATATATTGTCAATTTTAATCTTCAAAAGTTATCAGATAGATGTTAGTGACCATTGGGACACCTCAACTAGCTAATTTGATTGTTCTCCATATATGTCGGCCATTTTTGTTTTAGGAAACACAGGGATCCAGGCCATATATGGTCAACTTCGATCTTCAAAAGTTATCAGATGGATGTTAGTGACCATTGGGACACCTCAAGTACCTAATTTTATTGTTTTCCATGTGTGTCGGCCATCTTGGTTTTCGGAAACACAGGGATCCAGGTCATATGTGGTCAATTTTGATCTTCAAAAGTTATCAGATGGATGTTAGTGACCATTGGGACACCTCAACTAGCTAATTTTATTGTTCTCCATATATGTCGGCCATCTTTGTTTTAGGAAACACAGGGATCCAGGCCATATAGCTCACATAGCCATTATCAGCTGGGGGCCGCCATTAGACCCTGACGGCACTATGACTAACACCTTCAGCCCCCGACTCCGCAGTATATGCCAGGGATGCCTCCCATTGGTCAATAATACAATAGCCATGTGCCGTATATGGTCAACTTCGATCTTCAAAAGTTATCAGATGGATGTTAGTGACCATTGGGGGACCTCATCTTCAAAAGTTATGGTTAGTGACCATTTGGACACCTCAACTACCCAATTTTATTGTTTTCCATGTGTGTCGGCCATCTTGGTTTTAGGAAACACAGGGATCCAGGTCATATGTGGTCAATTTTGATCTTCAAAAGTTATCAGATGGTTGTTAGTGACCATTGGGACACCTCAACTACCTAATTCTTTTGTTTTCCTTGTGTGTCGGCCATCTTGGTTTAAGGAATCACAGGGATCCAGGTCATATATGGTCAATTTTGATCTTCAAAAGTTATCAGATGGATGTTAGTGACCATTGTGACACCACCACCACCAATACCACCACCACACTACTCCCAACCCTCACACACATTCCTTATTTGCATATTTTAATCCAGGCATAGGTTTACTCCATACTATAGCAATGGGGCAGGATTTTACATGGAGAGCGGGGAAGCACCACAATCAGAGCATATATTTAAGTATAGGTCCATTCCAAAGGCCATAGAGTTCATATATAATGATCTTTTTTCCTTGGATCATCATAGGAATATGCACGGCATTACAGCATTGCTGTGTTTACTTTCCTGAAAGTATGTTATAGATTAATAAATTGCAAAACACACAACATATGAAGGGCTTTTAGATTCCATATTAAAATAATATTTGTTCTGAAAATTTTGATCTACTATCATATTAAAAATGTTGTAAATCAATTCTATACTTCTTAGAACATTATATGAATATGCACGGCATTACAGCTTTGCTGTGTTTACTTTGCCGAAAATATGGGATAAATTTCTAATCCGGGAAACGCACTGCAATTTAACTGCTTTTAGAATTGATATTAAACTCAGAATTGATCGTCAAATTTAAATATGAAACCCTAATATCTTGATCATAGATGACATATCCTAAATTGAATCCTCTCAATTGCATCCTTAACACGGGCCTCTTGATCATAGATCTTAGATTCTAAATTTTCAATTGAATCCTTAACATAATCTCCTAACCATGGACCCCTTGTCATATTGTTTACGCAGACTATCTACAGTACGCTTAACTGATCAGGTAGTGGATGTGCATAAAACTACAGAAGGGACACCTTGGGAAATAAATCAATGAACTGACATATGTATGTGTTGTCACACAAATAGTTAGAGGTTCTTAGGAAAAGACCTGTATATGAATATAATTGACCAGCTCCCCAACAGTCTGTCATCAGTGGTTTGAACCTCTATGGTCCAGGATGACTGTCGACCACTACATTTCGTGTTGTAAAGTATGCTGTGCCTGTACACTATCCTACTCTTTTATTTACTGGTAGGAGTCTCTATTTCCTAGAGGTCATGTGTCATTCCCCTAATGGTAGACGATATTATAACAGTGGCTATCCAAGGTTACATCCTTCTTTGAGGGCACCTTTGATTGCGTTGGACCAGGGCTCAGTGATCCGTACAGCTACATCAGGGGTTGAACAGAGACTGTGTATTATGAGTTGCTCCTTGATCTGCTCACTCGTTGAGCACAGCACCCTGAATAACTCACTTCATTTGTGTCTATCGGAGCTAGTGTTTTCTGTGTGGTGGACAATAAATGTATGGCATCTACGGTGGTTTTAAACTGTCCTGTACCACCCCAATACATGAAACCATATTACAATAATTATATAGGCGAGGTTAAACCTCATGATAACTACAAAGCCTTAATAGATTTCTGGGTGGAGTCTGTATTGCACTTGTTATCACTGACTTAACCCTATAAGTGCCACACAGTGCTGTAATAAACCATGCCCTTGATAATCCATGAATTGAGTACATTGCCAGATCTGCATTTATATTCAAATGATCATTATAACTCATGAAGGGTAGGCATAATGCACCAAAGCAGTGTCAGTAATAAAGATACCGCTGATGCAGCATTTCGCCATGGTGACAAATGTACATGAAGTGTCAGGTAGGGCATCATGTGTGAGTACTTAATCCCTTATGATAATTCAGAGATTCCACGTTTCCTAACTTTTCAGAAATTCCGAATTTTGGGCTGCAATTCCTATGTTCATTTCCTATTGGGCATTGAGAAAATAAGTTCATCCCCGACTTTGCAATGATCAGTGAGCGGCAACCTTGTGATATACCCACTTATCGTATAACAAACCTAACTTTATCAATATGACAGCAAGTGAAGGCTACTCGATTGTCTTTCAAAGACCCACACTTTTCTATGATGACACTGGGGCTTCTTATATTCTGAGACCGTCAAGGCTAATATGGTTCTTGTGGGTTGGTGCTCTTGGGAGAGGTTGTGGCATAGATCGATTTGTTTTGTGTACATACTCTGCTGTTAGATACCAGGGTCTTTGGTGTTGGTCTACTGTGTATACAAGGAACAGTAATAGTGTTCAGTCTTAATAGAGGTTTATCTCACAATTCAGGGCCATCAGCGTGCCTTTTTGGTCATTACCACGTTCCGTTATCGGGGTTTAACCGCACTCTGAGACCTTTTCTTTGTCTTCAAGAAGGTGCTGGTTTCAACCCGGACATGTTAATAAATTGGAGAGGGATACAAAGTCATCCTCGCCATACATTTCCAGTTAAAACCATTCAGGGCTCTATGGGAATCGTTCCCCGGCTGCTGTGGTAGGAGGCAAACTTGCTGTCCACTATTCCAAGCCGAACGGTACTAGAAACCCATGTACATGAAGTATTTGAAAAATCAGTCCGACATACCTGATGTTTGCACACCTCGTTTGCATAGAATCCAATGGTGGAAGGTGGAGTTATTAACAGAAACATCCTAAGATATCCAAGATTAACATGCCATGCCTAAATTCTCCATTTTGTCCGGAATAAATGAGAATCTAATGGTTTCCATATCGATACGTCTCGGCACCCGCCATTGTGGCTTGCTGACCTTTGACCGGTAAGTGTGTCAAGCGCTGACATCCGGTCTACTTTTACAGTGTCAAAATGCCCATGCTTCGATTCATAAAGAATCTGTTGGATTTTGGCCTCTATATAGACCAGAATGGCATTGAAACATGGTGAGAATAATCCTCGGCACCATGTAGCATAGAATAGATATGTGAAAAGGTTAATATCATAACATTTCAACGTAGAAATTGATTATCCACATGCCGGGCCCTGCGGCAAAGAGGCCCAGCAATATGGACAAGAAAGCACAGGACGACTTATGCTGACAACATGGCAAGGATTATTTTTTTATCACTCGGCCTAAAAAAATGTCTTCTCCTGGATTTATTATGGCGTTATAAGGTTATAAATTCATACAAAATGGATGAATAAGTGCGATAAACTCGGTGAGGTTAGTTGCAAATATTCGCCTTCCCGCTGCGCGGTCGGGCGAATATTTCCAGCAAACCTCACCTCGTCCTATGTTATCAATACATTAATAGCTTAATATATGGAGACAGTGGTGGACGGTGGTAATTTTCAGGATACATAGAAGTAGTATAGATAATAGTGGTAGTGTTTAGGATGCACATAAGTATCATACACACACATGTGTACAGGTATAGAGGCAGTATAATCTGTACACATCAGGGTGCACCCTCAATTCAAGGTGATGCCAATAGGCACACCTGGGGCTTGACGCATGACAATGTTAAACTATTCTGTAGTGTGAAATTCTCGCCTATACTGTGCACCTTGAGATGTATTCTATTGGGTGAAAGTGACGGTTATCCTTGCTTATACCACGATTTCTGGGTTGCTCAGTGCTTTTTGGTGGCTATTCCCATCCACATATCTGTCGATATTGCACACCCTGTAGGCTGTAACATCAATTTTGTAAGGCGTGCAGTTATCCATGGATAACCTGCACCCAGTGCGGTTATCCATGGATAACCCGCACGCCTCTCATGTCCTTTCATGTCATATGTTACATGTTAAAACCTACAGAATCTTTCATTGCCATGGTAGGGGTCGAACCTGCAATCTCAGGTCCTTAGTCCAACTCCCTATGCAGTGCGCCACAGAGACTGACGAGAGGCGTGTGTACGGATCGTGTATACATAACCAAGGGACGCATTCAAATCAATCCAAGCTGAGACGGCCGCAGGAGGAGGAGACGCGGTGGCCTAGCGGTTAGCGTGTTGCGGTCAGTTGTCAGAGGTACATGGATCGAGCCCCGGTCTGGGCGCATCTTTTTTCGCCGTGTGTGCTGTTGCTGTCCGCTGCCGGGCGACGAGGTGTATGTACACTATTTTTCGCCGTGTGCTGCTGCCAAGGCTAGCCGAGACGGGCGCTGTCGCTGTCCGCTGCCGGGCGAGGAGGTGTATCATACATAAACATAACAGCGAGACGCATCTTTTTTCGCCGTGTGCGCTGTCGCTGTCCGCTGGCGGGCGAGGAGGTGTATTCTATAAAAACATAACCGCGAGACGCATTCAAAGCTTTAGCTGTCCGCTGCCGGGCGACGAGGTGTTTGTACACTATTTTTCGCCGTGTGCTGCTGCCAAGCCTAGCTGAGATTGGCGCTGTCGCTGTCCGCTGCCGGGCGAGGAGGTGTATGTACCTGTACACACACTATGGCTGGCTTCGATCGAGTCCCGGGGAGGGGAATAATTTTTGTTTTCAACTTGAATTTATTGGTATTCTATTGATTATTTATTGGTTTTGTGGTATAAAATAAGTAGTCAATGGATAATTCATGGTTCAAGATCCTTCGGTCTAGCTATATGGACTGGTGGCAATGTTAGGTATGTTGAAATAAGCCCCAGGATATGCAGAAGTAGTGGGCTATGTCAAACAGTGCTAATGTATAGGATATAGAAGTACATGTACAATGTATTTGGAAATAGTTGTGGATGTATTGAAGTATTATATGGAAGCAGTGGTAATGTTCAGAATGTAGCCCATAGGGAAGTAGTATCTGGAGAAAAAGATAGTACTGGACATTCAGAAGTCGTATGGAATCAGGAGTCATGTTCAGGAGATGTAGAAGTAGTATATGGAAGCAGTAGTCATGTTCAGGATATATAGAAGTACAGTCTCCCCTTGCTTCATCAGATTTTAAAATGCAAGGAAAAATGTCTGGGGAAGCAAATTATCCGAGGATGTAAGTCCAAATATAATAGAAAACATAGAGATAGTTGAAGATCATCTCTCTGAGGTAATGAGGGATCTGAGGAATTAAAGGGTCGAGGAAGCAAGGGCCGACTGTAGTATATGGAAACAGTAGTCTTGTTCAGGAGATGTAGAAATAGTATATGGAAACAGTAGTCATGTTCAGGATATATGGAAATGGTATATGGAAACAGTAGTCATGTTCAGGATATGCAGAAGTAGTATATGGAAACAGTAGTCATGTTCAGGAGATGTAGAAGTAGTATATATGGAAACAGTAGTCATGTTCAGGAGATGTAGAATTAGTGTATGGAAGCAGTAGTCATGTTCAGGAGATGTAGAATAGTATATGGAAGCAGTGGTAATGTTCAGGATGTAATATACATGTATAGAAGTAGTATATGGAAACAGTGATTATGTTCCGGATATATAAATTAGTACATGGAAACAGTAGTGGTGTTCAGGATATGTGACCCATCAAGTGAGAACACCCCTCCGCGGGGGATTTTTAATTCCCCATTTGGCCACCAGGAGGCATTGGAGGGGCAAAATTACTGTAAAATCAATATAAAAATACATTAAGCTAATTTTTTATGCAGAATTTAATGGTCTCATTTAAAATGCACCATTTTCGGTAGAAATTACCCCTATTTGGATGTTTTTTCATGAGAAATCAGCCTATATGCCTGTTCCTGGTTACCATGGCAACCATTCCAATAATCAAAATTTGCAAATTTTTATGCCAATTTTCAGGGAAACTCACTAAAGACCCAAATCTGAAAACAGAAATGGAAAATTCCTTCTAGATCAAAATCTACGACAAAAATCACCATATTGTTATGTATTTTTTTACAAAAAAGGCTGATTTATTGTGTTTTTAGACATTATTATGGTTTATAATGTATTTAGAGCTTAATCATCAATTTCAAATATGAATAACAACCTATGTTCAAGATGGGGTTCTGACATAACTACTGGGAATATTTAAGCCAATGATGTCTCATTTTAAAGATCTTCAGATGATTTTTGATATGAGTTTCCCTGCAGATGGGTTTTTTGCTTGCCTGGTCACATATATAGAAGTAGTATATGGAAACAGTAGTCATGTTCAGGAGATGTAGAAGTAGTATATAAGGAAACAGTAGTCATGTTCAGGAGATGTAGAATTAGTGTATGAAAGCAGTAGTCATGTTCAGGAGATGTAGAATAGTACATGGAAGCAGTGGTAATGTTCAGGATATAATATACATGTATAGAAGTAGTATATGGAAACAGTGATTATGTTCAGGATATATAGAAGTAGTACATGGAAACAGTAGTCATGTTCAGGATATGACCAATAGTCACAGATCGTCGTCAAATAGGTTGCCTTTGCCTCCCTGTCAATAAATTCTTCAAAATAAGAGATGTAGTTGTGTTTTTCATGCATTCTGGTCCCCAAGGCTTAGAGCTTGAAGGGGAACCATGGTTTTACCTATCTGTGAAGCATATTAATTGAGCCACAGGGGTCAGAACAACCAGAAAGGGTGTTTTTTAGGGTAAAAACAAGGAACTAATTTTTTTCTTTAGCTACCAAAAAAAAAAATAAAGAGGCAAATCCTTATCTACTTCATTTGGGATACCCCCTAGGGTAGAGAATTTTTTTGTAACAGTTGGGAATCCATGCATTATCTTTTGTGGTGACTGGGTACATAAAACCTTTGGTGTAATCATCGTGAGGACACGTCTACGACCTTTTTCAGGTTGTTTTGCACCATGAAAGACATAGTGGATGGACTAATGAAATATACCAGGTAGAGACCTTACATGTACCTATGTAGGCCACAAAAAAAAATGAACTTGCCTGTACAACTGTATGTTCCACAGGCTATGATATGGTTTTGGGGTAGTTTACGCACGGACACGTCTACGACCTTACATGTACTCATAGCTGCTAGGGGTTTGATATTTAACTATCCTTATTATGTGGGCCTTATACCTTCATATGACAGCAAAAAGCCCTGTAAGTTTGGTTAATAGATTCCACATAGAACCAGAGATATCATAACAAAAGTACTGACGAGGACACGTCTACGACCGAGGACACGTCTACGACCATGGACATGTCTACAGTTATTTTGCAAGATGCTTGATACTTGACTGTCCTTGTTATGTGTGAATATACCTTGATATGAAAGCAACATTGAGTGTTAATGAGATTATTCTGTCTTAAAGCAACTCTGAGCTATTACACTGAATACAAAAACAAGGACACGTCTACGACCAGGGACACGTCTACGACCATACATGTAATTATACAGCAAGCTGATTTTGTATTTAAGTAAAACCATTATATGTTAGTTGTTCCTTGATATGAGAGGAACTTTGCATGTTAGTGAGGATATTCTGCCTGATTGCAACTCTGAGCTATGGCATTGAATATATAGTGCATGGACACATCTACGACCATGTAATAAGGCATTGTACTGTGGGCATCCTATGAAATATATTTAACCTTCCCTCATATATGGGCATTGTAGCCCAACATATATACATTGTGTACACTAAAGGAATTTACCATACTGCAAAATTTTTTTTGGACCCCTCTGACCAGCCATTTGACGATGATCCGTGACTATTGGTCATATATAGTAGTAGTATATGGAAACAGTAGTCATGTTCAGGACATGTAGAAGTAGTATATGGAAGCAGTAGTCATGTTCAGAAGATGTAGAAGTAGTATATGGAAGCAGTAGTCATGTTCAGGATGAATAGAGGTAGTATATGAAAGCAGTGGTTATGTATAGGACATATTGAAGTAGTATATGGAAAAAGCGGTTATGTTCAGGACATATATTTAGAAGTAGTATATCAAAACAATATTTTTGTTCAGGATATACAGAAGTAGTATATAGAAGCAGTGGTTATGTTCAGGATATATAGAAGTAGTGTATGGGAACAGTGATTATGTTCAGGAGATATGGAAGTAGTATATGGGAACAGTGATTATGTACAGGACATAAAGAAGTAAAATTATGAAATACAATGGTAGTAACCATTTGATAGTGATTCTGTTCAAGACATATGAAAGAAGCATATGGAAACAGTGGTACCTAGGATGTGTAGTAGTCTATGAAAACAGAACAAGGTACTACATTACTTTCTGAATTCAGTGCTTGTTTTTTGGTCAGTCAAACAACCTAAAATTGATCACTATATGAAGTCCTGAGAGAAGCCTTCTTACAACATATACATAGAGACAAGAGTAAGTTTGAAATAGCAAATGTTATTTACCAAGTACCCAGGGTAACTTATAATGAACTGGGCTGAACAAACCATACATGAAGCTAAGATTGTTACAAAATGTATAACCACTTTACAATTTCACATTCAATCGGGCACAGCTCAAACAGGCAAAAGGGATAATGAATCAAAAAAGATTTAATTCAGGAATGAGATTATACCATGTGTATGGTGCATACCCAAAATATCATCTCCACTTCTGACTCTTTGTGCCAGGTAGCAGAACTTGATACCCCTCCCCCCACCTTACAGCCTACAGAACAAACATCTGAGCTGATTCAGAACTCTAGTCTCTCACTCCACCACTATCAAATGGTGTGATGTATACTATATGTTTTTCATGTCCCAAGGTCGGTTCCAAGGTTAGGCATCTAACAGCCAGGAGGAGCACCCCCCCCACCCTACCATCATAACCCCCACTCGTAACCTGCCTATACCCTGTGCTAGTCTCTGGTGGGTGAGCACTTAGCCATGGACACCCCCCCCCTTCCCTTCTTGGACCTCAGCCCAGGGACCATCTGTGTGGCTGATAGCTTGTTTGTGCACCAATAGGTCGTCTCCACTTTTACGATGAGACTGTGTGAATAAAACAAGACAAGGTTCCAGCTTTTACACCCTGTTTGATGCGTTTATGAGATGAGATGGATTGCACTTTTAATGTTGGAAGTGTAAAAGTGTCAAGGCTTACAATATTAAGCTGGTTAGAATATCATGGCGCTCCTAATCGGTCCAAACGTCCATTTTAAGAAGAGGCCTTGAAAATTGTCTCTCAACCCATATCCTTTGTGGATTTCAAGAAGTGGCCTTGTCGATTTTACCCGTCCGGGGCCCTACTCACCCCAGCCATTTTATGATAGCATTGTGAAAAAAGAGCAATAACCGAATGGGAAATATCTTCAACGGATGCTATCAAGGCCCTTGTAATTGTTGGGGGCGCATTAATGTTACAATTGTAATTTGTTCTGCTGAAAATTACTAGATATAGGCCATGTCAGACAGATGTTATAGCACAAGCCTTGATATACTATCCGAAATTCATCTATTGACATAGATCTCTCTCAGATGGTGTACATTTTGGCGGGAACCTAGCAGGAGCAGACGACAAACACACATCAAAGAACAAACGCGGCAGACGTAGGGGGTGCCACCATCTGCAGAGGCCAGACGACAAAGATGTAGGCCACAGGGTGAGCCACCAAATTATGAAGTTTCGTTCCAACAAGAGGGGGAGTACAACATTTTGTGGTTTTGTAAAGGTAATGACCCTAGGAATCATATATCAAAAGTTCTCCGCTCACCTCCCTGCAGTTTTTGCGTAGGTCAAGGTCAAAGGTCGAGAATTTCCCTCTTTATTCCTATATAAATCTGTAAAACCCAGTAATTAATTGTATGTTGTCTATGGACTAGGCTAAAAGGCTAGAGGAGGGCATTATGGTTAAGTCTAAACCAGAAAATCATGCTGATTTCAAATATAATTGATATATTGGTGTGAGTATAATAGAAGTACCCGAAAAATGGGGTTTAAAAATTAAAATATTATTGAAAAATATGTTAAAATATCAAAAATCAGTAAAACATGAAATAAACCCTCAATAATCCACCTAACACTTAAATGAGTTAGATGGTGGGTGAGGAGCATAGTAAGCATGACCTAATTAGGTTATTAAGCCTTGACCTACTTAATTAGGTCAAAGGTCACATACACAATATCTGCCATATCTCTGGTTCTAGGAGGGCTTTCCACACAATTTTAAGTTCTAAATAGGGATTTCTGACATAGAGGAATAGATTGGACTAGGTTTAAACCTACTAGGATGCATTTTCAAGTCTCAAAATCTGAAATCAATATTGAATGTCTGTGTGAATACAGATGTGTGGTCAGAATGATTTAAACAGATATCATCACAGGTAATATTGTAATATCCCATTTGTGATAGGTAGAGGGGCTTAAAATAATCATATGTAGGCTGGTAAGTGTTTAATCAGCTTGCAATAATTAGATTTTTAGGCCTTGACCTATATCCAATTAGGTCAAAGGGCACAAGAAACATGTTTGCCAATATCTCTGGTACTAGCATAGCTTTTCACACAATTTTAAGCTCTAAATAGGGGTTTCTGATATAGAGGAATCCATTGGAATTTGTTTGAACCTCCTAGGATGTGCTGTCATATGCATAAATCAGAAGTCAACAATTTTCCCACCTTTTGAAGAAGCTTAAAACTAGTACATGAAACCTGGAGGGTAAGTACTAGGGAGGGGCACTCGTTCACCTTTGATGGGGGTGTACAGCCTGGCCTGTGACAAACAAATCCATGGTGATAGTGGTTTTAGGATAAAGGTGACCCTTAATCCTGAGGTACACCTATGATCAGAAGGGTTTACTTCAAAAGGGATAGATTTTCATGAAAACTAGAACCTAAATGAGATGGATTGTCATAAAAAAAGTGGCCTTGTCAGCTGTGCACACCTGTCGCTGACATATAGTGAGTGCCTCTGGGTTTTTTTTTGTGCTGTTCTACAAGGTTTTTTTCAGTACTAAGGTATTTCTTATGCTGGACTAGCATGACATTTGCACCTGGGGATCTTGGAATCCCTCCCCCCCCCCTTATACCAGTGTATGCTGGTAAAGAAGTCTTGGAAAAGTTTGAGAGAAATCCCTCCCTGCACCTAAAAGGTGCACCAGGGGTCAACTTTTTAGTTCAAACAGAGCTGTATACACAACGTATAACAACAGGATAACTCCTTAAGAGGGGGTGCCTTAACAATTTACCCCTTATGCTCCCCCATAAGTGACCATTCCACTCCTTATAATAGGTCAGCCCACCCCAGCCCCTATCCTTGCATTATTTTGGGCAAGACCAAGCCTATACAAGTGATTCAACAGAGTTACATGATCAATACAACAGGGGGCACTACCAATGAAAATTGTGCACTTTGGCTGCTTCCAGCGGGCATGACATAATAGATTTCTACGGGAATGTTAACTAGTATGACCATAAATATCTCAATATTGGTTGTATTGACCAATCAAGCACATCAATAGTTTTGTGTTAGTAATCCTCATTGAATGATAATGGTGGAAATATAGTATTAAGTAAATTAAAGTAGTGAAAGAAAAATGTACTCTAGCATGAGGCTGAATGTCAATTAAGATCATTGGATACACATGTAACACTACTTGGATGGCACAATTTGCCTTCTTTCTCATTCATTCGCATGTATATTGTTGGAGACACAGTTGAATATAATTCCATGTTTAGGGCTCACATAGACAACAGTGAATTCTAGGAGGTTAAAACATACACCAATAAATTCCCCTATGTCAGAAACCCGTATTTAGAACTTAAAATTGTGTAGAAAGCTCCCCTAGAACCAGAGATATCGACAAATATGGTTATTGTGCCCTTTGACCTAATTAGATATAGGTCAAGGCCTAAAAATCTAATTATTGCAAGCTGATTAAACACTTACCAGCCTACATATGATTATTTTAAGCCCCTCTACCCATCACAAATGGGATATTATAATATTACCTGTGATGATATCTGTTTAAATCATTCTGACCACACATCTGTATTCACACAGACATTCAATATTGATTTCAGATTTTGATACTTGAAAATGCATCCTAGTAGGTTTAAACCTAGTCCAATCTATTCCTCTATGTCAGAAATACCTATTTAGAACTTAAAATTGTGCAGAAAGCCCTCCTAGAACCAGAGATATGGCAGATATTGTGTCTGTGACCTTTGACCTAATTAAGTAGGTCAAGGCTTATTAACCTAATTAGGTCATGCTTACTATGCTCCTCACCCACCATCTAACTCATTTAAGTGTTAGGTGGATTATTGAGGGTTTATTTCATGTTTTACTGATTTTTGATATTTTAACATATTTTTCAATAATATTTTTTTGTTTAACCCCATTTTTCGGGTACTTCTATTATACTCACACCAATATATCAATTATATTTGAAATCAGCATGATTTTCTGGTTTAGACTAAACCATAATGCCCTCCTCTAGCCTTTTAGCCTAGTCTATAGACAACATACAATTAATTACTGGGTTTTACAGATTTATATAGGAATAAAGAGGGAAATTCTCGACCTTTGACCTTGACCTACACAAAAACTGCAGGGAGGTGAGCGGAGAACTTTTGATATATGATTCCTAGGGTCATTACCTATACAAAACCACAAAAATTTTGTACTCCCCCTCTTGTTGGAACGAAACTTATTTTCTAAGGACATTATTGGGGCTCACCCTGTGGCCTTGGATTTTCTGCGACCCATTCTCCAAGCATATCGCTGAATGTAGTATTGAAGCCACCGGGTATGAGTGTAAGACAAGAAATATGCTTGGAGATCGATGATAGGTCCCCTGCTGCTGAGTAGCGTCTCTGGTGACGGTGTTGTCACTGTGCACGGCTGATTATCTCTACACTCCATTCAAGCAGAACGGATAATCATTGAACCATGTGCCCCTGTGCACCGTCACAAGTGCACCTCCACCATGGCCACGGAGAAGACGACGATGTAATTTAGCTTTTAATTTCCATTCTTGGCACAGCCCACCAAAGCTCATCAGATCCCCATGGGTTCGCATGTTATGCACTCTCATTGAATCGAATGCATTACGCTTTGCAAGAAATGAGGTAGATCAAGATGGTATACACCATTCTAGATATAGGCTTTAGTGCAGGGGTAGGCCTATATGTATATATGGGCCAGATTTTCTGGGGATGTACAAATCTCCCTGAGAAGGCCTCAAACATGAAACTGTAACTTTATTACATTGAAAGAACAATGGCTTGGCTGCTTGGAACCACCAATTATACACAGTTATCCCATTTTTATAGCTGTGCAATGAAAATTTGTCACTTTTTGTGTCCATCCGACATATTTAGTCAGTGATATATTTTTGTAACCAATATATACACCACAGAAACTCCTAATTTCGTTTACAAGCTGATACAATATACAAGTTTAGTTATCTCAAGAATAAACACCGCTGTCAAAAATCCTTTTGAGATATAGGCTGATGAAATTCAGCCATTTTGGGAAAAAATGAAATTTTTGGTCACAAACAGTACTTTCCATCTAGATCTCTAGAAAATACTTGAATACTCATTAAAATCAAGCTACATTAAGTTCAGCATGGCTACATTTAGAAATAATGATCCACTTAACCTAATGGACCACCAACTTGGCAGAGCAATAGCTTAAAATGATCCTTAAAATTCAGACTTTATCTGTGGGATGGACACTTTTTTTAATACTACAATGTATAAAACACATTTATGGGGAGAATTCTGGTATAAATGTTGTTTTAAAGTGTTCAAGGGATGACTATGCTTGATTTAAAACATGAAAAATGCATCCAAAAGCATTACTTTGAGATTAGATAATTTGTCCTTCCGACAGTTAAAGTGCAAAATGTCCATCCAACAGAAAAAAGTGTATAAGAATGCACCTTAATTTTGAGCAGAGTAAGGATAATGTATTAATAGTTAGATTAGAATATGGAAGGGTTTTAATTTTTCTGTCGGATGGACATTTCAGTGTCATTTTACACTGAAAGTTACACAAACAAATACTTATCCTCTACAATACCCAAAAACCGTCTGAAACATTAACACAACTGATAAATCAGTGAGAAAAAGCTATATCAGAGGTTCTAGAACCCCTCTGGGATACATGGCAGGGCTGTAAAAACCTAGTTTTTTTTGGTTAAATTTGCTTTTTCTCACAGTTTTTCAACTTTGGAGGCCCACAATTCAAAATGTTATGGTCGGGTATGTAAGGGAATACATGCGTTTGAAAGGTTAGGGTGTTCTCTTTCCACTGAGACCAGAAAACAGGATATTGGTCCATAAGTTATTATTCTGTAGGTGCATAAGCATACAAAAGTGTGAAAATGCCAATTGTACGTGCCCAGAAAATCTGGCCCATATAACCAATAGTGTTGATTGACACAGGCTTACTAGAAGGACGCATGCATATCAAAAGACGAAGGGTGCTAGTACTTTAATGAACATTGGCCTACTATAGTTGTATCGATGCTGGATACGACAGAGGAGGGCAGAAATACACCATATGAAAACTTATATAGCTGATTTGATATGTGTATAACTGTTATACCTATGTTCACTTATTTCCATCAATTGTGGACCTAGGAAAGTACTATTGAGAGGTTATGTCTATTCATTTACATTCAGAATACGTAGAGGCCAGCTGTAAGGGTCAATGGATGATGACATATAATATCATATTACCGCCTCTATAGGGACTGGCCATTTTCTAACAAGGAAAGAGGGGAGTCGTTAATTGATGTAGGGATATTGGCTCATTTTGGTATGGGAAGGGACAAAAGTCTCGTATAGGTGTAAATGTTTTAGAATCCTTGTGAGTAGAATGGGTGTGTAGGCACGATGCAATATCCACTAGCTGTTGAGACACCCCTGTTACTATAAAAAAAGTTAAAAAATGGTGGAATCCTTGTCCCATGGTTGCCAGACCTCCATTGTTATTTTCAGAGATTCGTTGTACCACCATACTGCCACCTTGGGCTTTCCGTAAAGACTACACTGCTTCAATGCAATATGAATACGGTGGTCGACTGTTCAATTTTATGCAGAGCCCTGGTAGATTCAACAGTTATTTTTGACAGTGTGGATAAGAATATGGCCATTTCCTTTCAGCATACATATAGTCTACGATAAGAATTGCTGACCATGGCAGTTTTTGATGAATAGACCACAGGTCGTCGTGTGCAAGGTTACCCGGTGGAGAACGATGTTATTGGCAGTTTCCTTTCTTGTATTCATGGTTTAGAACTGGCTGCTGCAATGGTTAAGACAGGCCCAAGACTAAGTACAATAAGCTAAGCATCTCATGGCTTGAACAGTAAGTCTTGATGCAGTCAAAAGAGGATCAAGATCTATCCGATTAGAATATGATATATCATAGCTAGAATACCATTCTGTTCCACGAGTAATAAATAATTTACGAAAGGGAAGTCCTATAAATAAATGGGTTGGCGGGGGGACTTATACATGTAGTTCGCCCCTCCCCACCCAACTGCTTAATATTCAGAACCTAAGATAAGAACACGTGTCACATGGAAAGCATTTAGGACTGGTCTCAATATATATTTGACAGAAGAATGGCATAACTATGAACATTTACTGTGAAGAAGCCACTTCCTTCCTCGATATATATAAGTGGTGCCACCTTCACTGCCTTTCCAGGGATTCCCTCTGAGGTTGTAGGTTTAATGCCTTTTATCATTCAGCGAGTGGTATTTCTGCGTATGAGACTGAACTCTGATTAATGTACTACACAAAGCCTACAGTACATGAATCGATGTATATGCACTCTAATCAATAATGCAGGCTCACTGTAATAATTGTAAGGCCTCAGCTAATACCTGTGGAGTTTTTGATGATTTGGGTGGGGACCAGTATAGCACATTCTTATATTATATTTTCCCCAACACAATGAAAAAGAGAAAGGAGGGGTGCTGTACATTTCATGTATACATAGTACCACGGTGAAGACAGGAAATATATTTCGCAGTTCAATCTTGATTGAAGCCTTCCCATCTGCAGATTGACAAACTGTTCTAAACTGTGCAAGGACGACCTGGGTCCTTATTTTCCACATTCATTGGTGCACCATGCCAAACTCTGTTGTATCACCAAGATATATAGATGAACCACTGGCGGGTTATTCACCAGGAACCACTGGCGGGTTATTCGCCAGGAACCACTGGCGGGTTATTCGCCAGGGTTCGCCTTCATGCATAACATACTGTCATGCAACAAAAGGGTATATTGGGTTCCGTACTTTCTGACACACAACAATTTAATCCATCTTTATAATCACCGAGATTAGAATACTCCTTCTGAATAAGGGGCACAATAAACAAAGGGCACAGTGTTAAAGTTTCAACCCCTGATAGGTGTACCTGAATTTCCATTTTGGCTGGAACATCATCATGCAATACCCCCATTAACCCTGATGAGAATAGCTCCTCCTTAGGATCTTACTAGCTAAGTTTAATGTGGCTAATAATTCACTTAGAGAAGACAAAGTTCGCCCTCACTCTAATGATAGATTTGAGTGTCACCTAAATTTGTGATGAGGGTTAGGTTTTAATTCCATTCAAGTTGAGAGCGGTCACAGATCTATTTGCATATTCGGTGTATCTAAATCGTAGACACATGATGATTTGTAACTTTTAGCCTAATCTATTAGGCAGATAACACTATCAAGGGTACAACTGTGTGTATACACACACCATACACTTCAGATACAATCACCCTTTCACCCTATCCACCTATACAATAAATACTCCATTGATCACTGTTTTTAAGAACCTATGTAATGGGTAATCGGAGTATGGATCACATATAGCCTGGGACCAGAGAATGGCAGGAGGCTTAACCAAAAGGGACGTGAGTGTATCCTTTGTGTAGCCAGGGGCTACAGGGGTAAGGGACACCGTGTGAAAGTCTGAGGGGTTGTCACATGAGCAGATGGAGGGGAGGGGGCAGATAGGGGAGAGGTGGGAAGGGGAGCGGGTATTAGTAAAGGATGAGGAAACGGTAGGTCTACAGCACTCGGTTATTAGTAGATCCTAGCGGGACCCAAGTAACTGATAATTACTCTGGGGCTATAACAGTAGCTGCATATATAGTATTTGCTATATTTCGGCAATGATTGGATAATTAAACTAAGAGCAAGGTAAAAGTGATGACTCCACTATGCGATCTTTGCCGAGAATCGGAGCTATTCTCACAAAAGCAGGCAAAGACACAGCTTATTAAGTGCTGTTTGTTATTATTGCAAGGAAGGAATTGAATGTTGTGAGAGCTATTCTCACAAAAGCAGGCAAAGACACAGCTTATTAAGTGCTGTTTGTTATTATTGCAAGGAAGAAATTGAATGTTGAGAGAGCTATTTGTTAATATAGGAAAGGGTTTGTGAACTATCTCAGGCACATTTTTGTTGTCAAAAGATGTTTTTGTTTTCAAGTTGACCTAATGTAAATAATGCAGACTTTTACACTGATGGCTCTCTGCAACTCAACATCAGACAGGTTTGATTTTTTTTTTTCAGTATAAGACCCTGTGATCTGTGTGGCTGCTATACCTTAGGCACTATAGGGATAACATTAGGTGAGAATGTACCAAAAATCGCGTAGTGGAGCCTCCACTATTGCCTCAGGCAGGTAGTTAAGATTGCCCTTCAATACGTCAGGGGGAAATGGAATAAGGGAATGTGAAAGACCATTTCCACAGCCATATAATAAAGAGGATTGGGACAACTCTTTGAGGAGTAATGATAAGTCTAGCTATAGAAACCAAATTCAGTCAGACAACCCTAGACATCTTGATATAACTTTTAATCGGTACCCGCTGTTGAATTACCATTTGGGTAATATCCAATTACATTACAATTAGCTAACGCTGTTGATCTATTGCAGCTTATTAAGACAAACTGCAGAACATGCTATACGAGTCTAACAGTGATCATATCACATAAGTCAAACTGATGATGCCTAAATCAATGCCATTATTGAATTATTTTCATTTATGAAAATAGTTCATTTACATGTAGTACCTCGCGCTAAAATTTAGACCAATAGCTCAGCTACTGTCATCATCAGTGCATGACCTAGACCACCTAGGACTTGATGAAGTCCTTTCAGCAATTCATTTTTTTTCTGTGCCACCATAGGTATAATACTTAAGACCTTTCTCATTAGGCCCACTGACAAATAGTGAGAAATTACTGACAAATATTGATTAATTGCTTACAAATAGTGAGCAAACAGTCAATATATGCCATTACTTAGTCACTATATATCAGTATTTAGTCACTATATATCAGTCAATATATGTCAGTAAATACTCACTATTTATCAGAAATTAGTCAATATATGTCAGTATTTACTCACATTTTGTCAGCAATAAGTAAATATATGTCAGTACTTTGTCACTATCAGTAACTATGCGAGAGGGAACCTATTTAAATATTCTCGTCATCAACCTTGGCAAAATAATTCATCACAGCTATGCTGTGCTTACCTAAAGGTTTTCCTCAAGTCATCAAAAATATGCCTCCTCGTGTATAAGGGTAAAATATGGGGAAAGGTGAGGTGCACAGAACTGAACTAGATACTGTCATAGTTTGATACATTTTTGTTCAGGTACAGATTGTTGGTCAAAGGGCCAGGTAACTTGGAATAAGGGAGTAGGAAAAGGTCATTGGATTGATCCAGAGATAATTGACATAGTGCTTAGGGGAGAGAGGTGTTCGTGACCTGAATGTCACATATTATGTATGAAGTAGGGAATATAAAGGTATGCTCCTTAATTCACGCCATATTGATAAACCTATGAGGCATATTTTCTACATAATAGAGGCGTCTTCATCGTCCACTGACAGTGACACAAGATATCTAATACCAACCCTAAACACCCGTAAAGGTTACACATAGCACGATGTGTCCAAGGGTGTGTGTGTGGGGGGGGGGGGCGGCCATGGAACGGAGAAAGGGAGGGGGGGTCGGTCTCTGGATGCAGTTGTTTGTCAGTGATTATCGACCAGATCAGATTCACTGCCCTAGGCTGTTGTGATCCCCATGTCTACAAATAGCCCCTCTCATTCCAGCTTCTCCCGTCGTTTGATGCTGACTAGCTATTTAATGCTGCCTTGTTTTATCTATTTTTCTCTGTTTTGTTTTATCTGTTTAGCACTCTTTTGTTTAATCTATACATGACTATTTAGTTCCTCAGTTCTGGCCGGCCTTGCAATCTGTTATTTGATGCTGGAGGGCTGCAATGTTCTTGTTATATTAGTGTTGGTGTAAATGAGGACAAGCAGTAGAGTACTCCACTTATAACCGACGTTCCTCTTGTACGTTAATGGTCTGATAAACCCACTCTACTATGATACGAATGTTTTTCCTATAAGAGGACCCCCGTGAAAAGTACAGTAGTTTTTAAACATTTTCCTTGTATGAAATCACCTCATAATTATGTACATATTAGTATATCCTAATGGTCCTAATAATCTTTCGTTGGATTGCAAGAAATTTATCATGGTATGATTTCATTAAAAAAAGAACAGCCTGACACCCTTTTATTAACCTCTGTGATAACATACTAAGAAAACAAGTGAAATCATTACATTGCACACATCTATATTAACTAACAAGTGAAAGGGTTTTCTCTTGGGTCTTATTGTTGTTCAAAGGTTTCCACCCATGAACCGATTCTATACTTCTATACTCACGACTATTTTTGCATCAAATTACAAAATTAATTTTTGATGTTTCTTTCTTCTTTGCAGGTACGTACTTTGAGATTATGGGCTATCCGCGAAGTCATTTATACTAAAACCAAAAGGAAAAAAAAGGTGAGTTACAGGGTTGTGATAGTTGAATAGTTGAAAGTAAAGTGACTTCTAAATGATAGCAAATCATGTTTACTAACAGAACTATACTGTCGCTATAACGTGGAAGTAGGGAAATTTAATGTTTCTCTAGTAATTTCTTTGTAAGGATGTCCGTTTGAATATACTGACAAATCTATCAGCACGTCCGTTCCTATTTTAATCTTTTTCTCTCATACTTCTTTATTCCTTGTCATTTCTTTCAAAGAACAAATTTGTTTTTTGCCATTTTGAGAATAAACTAAGGGCTGAACTACAAGCCTATATTAAAATCCCATGAAGGAAACGAATTAGATGAGTTAACAAAAACCAGATAAAATGTACACATACAACAGTAAAAATAATAGAAATACTTATGTTCAGTGGATCAATTCCCCATCTAAATGGTGAATAAGATGACCCATAAAATAATAACATTACACACATCGTCTGTCTGTTGTAGAATTAAGCTTTGTTCTTCCTATCACAGTGTAACAAAACCGCCCCTTACAAACCAGTAGTACAGAAACAGCACTGAGGCTTAATTTAGTACCTGCGCATGCTCAGTGAATCCAACCTTGAGATGGTGATTAAGGTCAGGTGTCAGGATTAACTCTCACCCTTTACTCAGCCAATACACAGTCACAATGCATCATCAGTTGCTCACCCAAGGCTATCAATTCTTATACCTGCCAAACCACCAAGTTTATTTCCAGGATCACAACTCTGTATAGATATTTGGATCCTTTTATTCAGCAATCGTCAGAGATCTTTTCCAGACTTGTAGGCTTCATTAGGGATTCGTTAGGGCTGGTTGGGCGGATTTTTTCACCTTGGGGATGTCTTAACATTTTGATTGACATTTGGAATCTCTAGGATTAAGATTAGGACATGTGGCCAATGAGGTGATGTTTTTCTCCTATGATCAGTTGGTGCCCTTTTTGAGCAGAATCTTAGCCCCCAAACCATTAGCTGCTAGAGGAATAGCAGGGAGGGGATCAAAACCGCTGATAAAAGGATTTTTACCCATAAAGGACCACATTATTGCATTATAGCTTCAGACAAGTAACCTACCAGGGCTGGAATCATGCACTATGGCCAGTCTAAGGGCTGATACACCCCTGAAGGGTTGGGCATCGAATACATGCACAATACATTAAAATGTAATCCTACCTTTAAAGGACTAGGGGGGGGGGGAGACAGAGTTAGACCACAAACTGACTTTTTCTGTTTGATCTCTGACCAGCCTCCAATTAAATCAAAGAGTAAATAGCCCAAAGGTCTTGGAATCTACTAATTTTTGACGTGGATGTTAATTGAGTTCAGGAAGATTCCATATGCGCTTTTGGCAAAAAAAGTTGGTTGATCTAAGCACTTTTCTGGCGTTATGATGTTTGTCTGGTGACAACATTTTCAGTCACTCATAGTGAAGCGAAATTAGAAATGCAGATATTCATTCATGCTTCACTTATATTTTACCTTGGAGTAATTATTTGATATAAATGGTATTGCTCTTTATGTAGATTATATGGTGGATGTGATCAGATGCAAAGAAACTTTATTTAAAGCATAAAATTCATTTTAGTTCATCTATAAGAAAGTGACAATCCCGATCGGGAACAAGAGCAATTTTACTCCGTCCATGGTGCAGCTTTCAGATGAAAAGGGCATGCTTTGGTTGGTCAAAATAATAGAGCATTGGATTTCAGTCAAGATAAATACAAGACACGTCTCCGACAGAAATATTCTCATTCAGATTTCATAGAACGTGCATAACTAACCTGAAAATATGACCAGTCAACCGTACGGTATTGCAGTTCACTACATCTCTTTCTGGAAAGCCTTAGCAAGTAGAAATTCGTAAACTTTAGTCGTAAAACAAATGTTTCAGGTGAACTAAATTACAAAACCGTTTTGGCGGTTTAGTAGTGATATGATGCCTTCGTCCAACGCAGTCGACTGGTAGTTCGAACCCCTACAGGGATGACAGCTCGGACCTAATGAAAAAAAAAGTGTTATCTGATCTGTATGATTAGACTCAATATTATAAAGTTCCCCAACAAAAGGAAATACCTGGCAGTATATTGAGGGCACGGCGAAAGAACCTGGCTGTGAAGAAAAACGCTTTGCCCTTTGATGATAATACTTAAAGGAAAAGATGAAACAGCTAATTATGAGGAGCTCATGGAGATCTGGTCAGATGGAATGTGTGCACCTAGATATATATTTGAGGTTATTGTAAGAGAAGTCATACGAATTGATTGTCGAGAACGAGAATACTAATTCAAAGTTGGAAATGGTATCAAACCTTATTTTTAGACTGTCGTAGTACAAAGGCGCATATCCAACTTGTGACAATAAGTCCTACGTCATGAAGCTAGTCAAAGAAGTAGGTTTTGTGCCTGACTTTAGAATTAGTTAGTTAAGAGAATACTTCCTCAAATAACCAACCACATCCTCTACTGATGATGGTAATATTGACTGCTGTCATTTTAGGTTGGCAAAGTGGTTGGTCCTGTACTGAAACAGTGATACGTGCCAGTTAGTAGTTTAAGCCTGGATGGGATCAATACTGTTCTGGGAGGCACCTCTAAAACTATACTCAAGGATTTATGAAAGAGTTTATTTAAATGCTTTCTCTCCGGGTGTGTCCAAGTTATTCTCCCTTTAGTCTTTTTTCAAATAACAATTAGCTGCTAGAGGAATAGCAGGGAGGGGATCAAAACCGCTGATAAAAGGATTTTTACCCTTAAAGGACCACATTATTGCATTATAGCTTCAGACAAGTAACCTACCAGGGCTGGAATCATGCACTATGGCCAGTCTAAGGGCTGATACACCCCTGAAGGGTTGGGCATCGAATACATGCACAATACATTAAAATGTAATCCTACCTTTAAAGGACTGGGGGGGGGGGGGGAAGACAGAGTTAGACCACAAACTGACTTTTTCTGTTGGATCTCTGACCAGCCTCCAATTAAATCAAAGAGTAAATATAGCCCAAGGTCATTATCCACCAACTCAATACCAAATTCCCTATAGACTAGTGAGTATTTTAGGAGTGAATCTGTACTTTCATTTCTAGCAATTCATATGATTACATAGATAGGTACTATCCAAGTGATCTAGCCCAGTTTCCTGTCCCATCCCTACTTGTGTCCATATAGATTCCTGGGCATACATGACTGATTATCGTAGGCAGCTCAGCCAATAGCTCTTGGCGCACTGTCAAGGTATTTGACGCCTTTGGAAGGAGGGGACCGTCTTTGATATTGATCCATATTTTATTGTGATGTCTCAGACGTAGTCTTTAAGGAGAGGAGTTGCAGCCACATGGGTCCATTGCCTGTGGGCTGTCGTATTGCTCTCAACACTGCTCTGAGTGGTTATCGGTGAGCAGCTCAATATCTTGAGCAGTAGCCATGAACTATGTATGGGGCAGATATATATATAGTTCTAACAACTAAGGTGCATTCTCTTATACGTTTCACAGGGACAGGTAATTTGTTATATCCCATGTCCATGTTCCTTATCATTAACTGTCGTTTAGCCAATACCCCTTATGCAATTTATAATTTGATAATATGATCTTATATAAAATGTTGAGGTGTAGCCCATTCCCCAGAGAATATTGGTCAAGTGGTGTCTCATGTGGCTTGCAGTATTGTACACCTTTCTGCTTCTCTGTGTCCAGGTATGAGAGAAATGTGTGTACTTGTAGTATAGGTAAATAACAAGGTTGATGAAACTTGCGGTGTTATAATGGGGGTTCGAACTCACAACCTGCACATTAAATATGCAATGCTCTACAGAGGCGCCAGATGTATGATCTTGTGCAACTGAACAATAGTCCTGAAGGATTACCTTCCCCATGTATCAAAGTTCTCGCTTTCCTTTAACTTTTCTTTTACTTCAAATGCCAGAAACAATAAAAACAATATGTGACGAAATTCTGTAGTCATTTATCTATACAAGGTTAAAGGTTGATTATCTCAAAGGCATGCTCAGAACCCCTAGATTTCTATTGAACATTTGGAAAGTATATACCATTTTGATGCTCGGGTGAAGCTCTACTGAAGGTCCTTCCAAGTTTAGTCTACCGCCGCCAGCCACCTTGATAATAAACAGTCCATAGGGGCTCTAGTAATTGTATGTTTATAGCTTCATAGTTCAAGATGTCTGGCTCGATAATGTCTACTTTTCAATGATAGCCCTGAGGGTTCTGCTTAAATTTCATGTTCATAGTATGTGTCTTACTGAATTTGAGGATTTAGTATTATTGGCTTTTAGTGTTGTGTATGATACATGTACTAGATAATGATAATACTACACAATTTGCAGAGTGTCTTTATGACATGCAAACATCCATACTTGGAAGAACCTCTTGGAATAGCAGAATGAAAAAGTATCAAAATGGCAACAGTCGCATTTTATGCACGTTGCTAATGTGAGCTAATGATTTGCTTACATTTGGGTTTGGCATAACTTAAGCAGATTCTGACAAGGATCGTGAAAGTTAGCTTAGGTGAAGAATACAAGTTTTGAAGTTATTTTATGCCAGACAGGAGGAGGTGGGACCTCTCCTTTGGTGGTCGAGTCAATTTGGCCTTTGAGAGCAGAATGGTGAGCAACAAATGCCTTTTAGAAACTGCTCAGAGCCGCTCATTAAAGTACCCAGAGTTGAAAACAGACTCAGACCACAAACTTAATCACATCAGCACAAGCCAAATTAGGTGATGTCCTACAGGGAAATAAAGGTAAAAACAAAAAAGTAAATTCAAACAATTTGGTATCCTAGATTGGAAGCTAATTTGGTCGCTAAGTAGCTGCCTCTTAACTTCAAGGATGTGAAAACCCTTTGTATTTTCTAATCAACATGTATTAGTGTCGGCTAGGGCGATTTAGTTCTTGGACACAGTTAATACTGCCCTTTATTAAACTCGCTAACAATTAAAATCTGTTTCCCTGAGTTTTTATATAAGAATAAATAGACATCAAGTTATTTGTATGGGTGTTTGGTACGTCAGGACGTACCGAACGATCGAGTGGTATGGTTTCTCATGTCTCAACCAATGAGAATACTCCATTTCAAGTTAGGCCACGCCCCCTTTTCTCTCAGCCAATCAGCACTGAGCAAGCCAGCATATGAATATTAATGAGGGGATTGTTTACATTTCTTGAAAGTAGTCTGTCACTAGAACGTCTGGGACGTGACAGACGATTTTTTGGCTGTCAGACGGTCAAAACTGGTCAAAATGGAGAGAAATAAGGTCAAAATCAACAGTTAAATAAGTAAAGTACTACAGGTATAATAGTCGAACGCAGCAGTCTGTTTTTGCCATAAGTCGTCCGTGCGTCTCACATTGTCGTAATGGCGCTTGAATAAAAATTAAGTTTTCTTTTGCAATATGATGAAATTATTTTCTAAATCCTTCATATATTGAGAAATCAAACACAATTCATGCACTTTTAGAGCTTTAAAAATTCATTTTCAATGAAAAATGATCGCGGGATGGGACTACTTTGTCAATGCGTAGGGTGAAGTAAAACTTTGACAGTAAAAACCGCATCTGGGTGACTTCTGGGGATTTCTATCTGGCCGGAAGTAGAATGACGTCACACTAGACACACATTCACGCCGCCTCAGTTCCTCACGGACGTGGTGGGACCATGCTGTCACACACTTCCGACTGTTTTCAGATGAGATCTCATCTGAATAATAATCTTCCATTTAAGTTTCCAATTAAGGTTCAAATGATCTCATCTGAGTCTAATTCAAATTCATTTGAGATCTGGCATATATCCTTGATCGGGGCCTCTGCCCCTGAACCCCCATTTGGCCGGGCACTCCAGGAACCGCGGCGGTGTCAACATTCGTCTCCACGGAGGGCCAGGTAAGTTCTGCAAGAAGTGACCCTTTTGTGTAAAAACCAACATGGCGGAGATTCGAGCCAATTCGAGCAAGGAGGGCTAAGAAAGGGTGAATAAAAGCGTGTTTATTTATTATTTAGGGGTTATTTACCCTTGGGAATGTCTCATTTAATAAATATTGTATTGAACGAACATGACTCATACGGGACAGATGGCTCTCGAGGCATATCCGTCCCGTACTCGTCATGTTCGTTCAATACTGGCTATGAATCTATCCACCTTTAAGAAATGATCACTACTTGTAGAACCTATCCTGTAAGTGAGCAATGATTTGGTAGCCTATGGTTTATATCTGCAATATCTAGAAACTCATTAGTCTCAGACGAGGCCTCCCATATAAATAACACTGTAGGTCATAAGAAAAAAAGTGGAAAGAGATTAAAAAGAAGCATAATTTACTGACTTAAATCGCTAAGCTATGCATACAGGAACGTAATGACTTTTTTGCATACAGTCTTCAAAGCTTTAATTAATGAGAAATGAAGGAAGTAATTATATGACAATTTGTTACTAAGTCCACTGAGTCTTATGCTGTGTCCGTGCCGGAAGGTTAGTGGCAGAGTTGGCATTTTAAGTAATAGGTCAGCCAAGCCATCAAATGTCACGCACGACCTTCTTTCTAATGATATTCTCCCTGCACCAAACATAAACAAAATACTCTAGTGTTATTGCGACGCTGCAAGACCAGTTGTAACAGGAGACCTCTGAGTTCTACATTGTCTGATATTATTAACCTCATTAGGCACCATCGCCCTGACAGTTCTGTCTCGGCTGTTCTTATTGGCTGGTTTAGTTGTGGCCAATTGCTGATGCTTAAACAAGAATCAAGCATTCTGCGTAACCAGGTGAGCATTAAAACGGAGATAAACAGGTCCAGAGTCATCTTATCTCATAGGCCCATATAGGAAATGCTCGGTGATATAAGTTGCATTGTCACGTATCTTTCTTGTCTCAGGTGCTATTCAGAACTAATATTGATCCTTGCGAATTTAGCCAGAATTTCAGGGACAAATAGGTATGGATCGTGTATGCCTTGGTACTTCTGACTGCGGACCTGCCTGTATATTGGTGACAGATCTATAGACAGATCATGTTTAAGAAATGACCTGTCAATTACCCACTTCTTCTACTTTTCCCCCTGACCCACTAGTGGGCACCAAATCACCCTCATGGTCTACTTGTCTCATACAGAAATTTGCTTTATGAAATGTGTTTTTAAATCTCCATTTAGTGAATTAAGGATAGTGTATACCCCTTTTTTCTACATTTTCTTAATATTCAATTGCATACAATTTTGTGTATTTACATCAGAGGTTCACATTTTGTTTCTTTCAATTTCCTGGCATGAGAGGGTCTGTTGCTAGGGATGGATATACAGTAGTACCTCTTAAACAATCCTACCCTGATATAGGGTTCATGTTGAGATACATACCATGTCACCCTGCCTCAGATTTCAGTGGCACATGTACATATAGGTATAATTATGTATAGTGCTTAACTAAGTACGAGCCTGGTCTTATCTTCACAGATTTCAATCTCATTGTCTCCAAGGTAAAGTCTGGTGTGTATGTGTCTCAGGATGAATGAACTAACTTGTTATTTCAGAAATAGAAAATGTACCCCTCTAGAAGTCTGGGATTGAAACATATTCGACTATATGAAACAATGTTGTACAGTGCTTCACACATTCAGACCAACGTCGTAAGAATCAAAGATACATATAATTTCTTTTTTTGCTGTGCATTGAAAAACCAGGAAGACCGTAAACTCATTAGTGCAGTCAGCTACGGATGACACCAGAATCTATAAACCTTAGGGACTATAGGGATAGTTCATACCTGAAACACCAAGGGTGTGCCATTGAAGGTGAATTAAAACTGTCCGCATTTGACAGCTATGGATCGTCAAAGTGACGATCCCCCAGGTAGTTAACTTTAGTATAGTCATCTTGGGTTGTCAGTGAGTAAAATAGGTATGTACAATGCCAGATAGGTCTACCATGCATTAGAGATACACCTTCATGTGCCTCAGATAGAATGACTCATTAGAAATTACGCTGTAATAGGGAAAAAAAGATAAGAAATGTGACTGTCCATACATACTGGGTTTGGAAGTATCAGCGCACAGCATTGTGAGTTCGTGGATTTGATCACAACTAATGGTATTGTTATACCAGCAGTTAGACACCCCCTCCCCCTCCCACAGAAATGACAATAGACAATGACTTTGTATAAGAACTAGATGTACAGTATTAGCGCGGCAACTCTAGGTACTACTCATAAGACTTGTTTTCTAGTGTATGGTTCAGAGTCGCCACGGTGTTAGGGATAGGGAGGCCCTGTAATCTATTTTTGTCTGTGGCTCCTCTGCTATGGACTATTCCTACACAATGTTCTAATAATTATAATAACACTGTGTGTATTTAACTATCAGTGAAGACATTGTATCATTTTCGGCCCTATGGCAGATTAGCATTAGATCATTTTTAGATTCAGAAATGCATCTCTGTAGCCTTTGTTTTAGAATTGTCTCTTCTGAAACTACTATATATATGTAGTACAGGTTTTATCTCCGAGGGTTATGGTACAATTGGATCATATTTAACCTGAAAGGGGTTATAAGAGCCGGGGTAAAAATGCAACTTTTAAAACACTACTAACAGTGGGAAAAACTAAGATGCTTTTTGCCCTATATTAAATCCCATAGGAGGTGCGAATTCTTCAATTTTCCCACGCTTTTGGGCAGAAGTGGTGCAAATAATTGATGAATGTTGATGAATTTGTCGTAATTTGATTCGCGCAGGCATCTTCATTGTCTCAAACATGGCGGTTATTAATTTTCTTTTAAATTATTCAGTGTTATAATATAGAAATATGATAAAGTATAGCAAGAGGATAATGATTTGATTCAAATTTGGATCATTAAAAAGATAAAACAAAATTGCGTCTTCGCCCTGTTGTAAATTCGCATCCCAAACCCCGGGGTGGTGCATATTGACCCAAATACCGATGGGAATTGGGTCGTGCATGTACATGGCACTATACGACAATGGCGAAGGAAACGCTAGTTTGGTTTCAAAATACCGATGGAAATGTTCAATTACTGCTAATTTCGATTGATTTGGAGTCCACCAGTCTGTCTTTTGGTAGGATAGGCCCTTATTTAAGACCTGTTGACATGGTGGAGGGCTTAACTCGCCAAGAGAGAAGTTATTTGCCGATAAGGAGAATGTGAGCGATAATGGATGAATTTGCCCATAGGCTTAACCATTGACAGTGATAACGCTCGAAGAAAACATGAGGTTTGTATCAGAAGGGGCCTAAAAGAAGAGATAAAGTGCCCTTTCGGGTTACTTGCATTGCAAAATGCTAATCTATATTTTCTGTATTTGAACAAGGTATTCACTGTTAAAAGATCTCTATGGAGAAATGAGTGCTAAAGTGTGTGTTACCACATCTGCATTTTTTAAGATCAGAGGAGGTCTAACTGCAAGGACACCTTGTGGAACTGCTATGTTCTTTTCTGTGTAAATTTTTTTGTTTACATTGAAATAATGCTTTCTTAGAATATGTATTTCCTATTGGTGATGAAACATTACTTTAATTACTCATTTCATTTTATAAACGATTTTGTGAAAACATGTGAAAACATGTATGTATGCAGATGCCCTTACACTATGCTCCTCCTCTACAGAGAGGTGGGGTGATCTGACTGGTTTGCTGACCACTGGACCATGACGGGGTGGCCACCTGTGCCGTCACGTGCTGCCCGTCAGCATGTACAACCCAAAGGAATGCTCCCACACTATGCTGGCTTTGCCAAGAGATGCAGTAATGACATTTACCATTATTACACGACTTCTGTGATTTTTTTTGCTTTTACTGGATATTCCCATTCTGATACCTGTCGATATTGCAGGTTCTAGGATATCGGCACTCCTAGGAGTGCTGATATCCAGGATATCAGCACTCCTTACATGTCCTAACATGTCATATGTTACGTTAAAACCTACAAAATTTTCATTGCCAGGGTAGGGGTCGAACCTGCAGCCTCCTGATCCCAAAATCAAATCCCTATGCAGTGCGCCACTGGTACTGACGAGAAATGCTTGGTTAGACCCAGGTCTCTATAAGTCATTGATATGATACAAAGCCCGGGGAGGGTACTCACATATAACTAGTATACATTCAATGTGTAAAAAAATATCCTGCAGTCTGGGTTGTGACCCCCCCCCCCCACCTTTCTCGCTGCTGCTGCCATAACTGCAGGACACGTTCAAACCAAACCGAGCCAAGCCGGGTGCTGAGGTGTGTGTACTGTTGGTCTAGTGGTTAGCGCATTGCGCTCAGCTGCTAGCAGTAGGCAGGACGAGTCTCAGTCCAGGCGAAACATTTTTCGCCGTGTGTACACATACTATGGCAGGCTTCGAGTCCTGGTGAAGGGGAACGATTTTTGTTTTCAACTTGAATTTAATGATATTCTGTTGATTATTTATTGATTTTTTAATGATTAATCGTGTAATAAGACAGTAAGGAATGGGCTAACGGGCACCTCATTCAGTGTATCGTAGGATATCGTTAGCCCATTCATTACTCTCTTAATATGGACCTGGGCTACGGGCATGACCAATGGGAAAGAACACTGGTTCAATCACTCCTGGTGAGAGAGGGCTGTACCAAAGACTGCAGAGTTATTTGGGTTGTATCGTGAACCTTTGGGTTATATCACGCAATTCACGATGATTATAACCAAAATATAATGTATGTCTCCATAGGACCTATATCACGCACATGCATTCACACCTTCAGCTGTAACTAGGTGTATAATAACGAGGGCCAGGGCGAATGCTGTCACACCTCTCAGCTAAGGGATAGCATTGTGAAAATTATAGCAGTGTGGCATGGCATCAATGGCTACCACTAGACTTATTTTCTTCATCTTGAATTGGATTTAACTTTTCATTTAATATACTCTCTTAAGTGCGCCATACTACAACAATATATGCGCGATTTGACCCTATTTTAATCAACACTTTCGCCCATGATTTGGGAAAAATATCACCAGACATGGCCTGTGGGTATTATGCCCTGAAATACCTGCAGGGCACCAGCATACTCTGTCCAAAGGTGTTGGTTTTCGCCTACTTTTGATTTACAATATAGTGTAGCCCATGTCTACCCATTTTTTTCAACCCTGTTGCCTAAATGAAATATTCTCTGCAAGGATCTTCACATTTGTTTACAAATTATGTACAGCCATTCTTGTTTGTTCCCAATAAAACTAGAAACAAGATTACAAGCCAAGTCGCCACGCCATGTCTCAAAGGACAAGTCTCTACTACTCTATTAAAATTTACAACACTATTGTTTTAACCCCAAGCCACTCCAGTACCCTGATAGTTTCTCTCTTTTCACTAGCTTAGTTTTCATGGCTATGATACAAAATGAAACGCATCATACCAAGATTTAAACGGTTAATTATCAATTTAAAGATCAGAAGACTGCCAATACCAAGCGGCCCTCAGGTGAACCACTGCTGAATTAAAAGACGCTATACTAGTTAAACAGGTGTTCAAAGGTTTTGATCATGTGTTTTTTCTGCTAACCTCTAGCTCTACCACTCATCGGCAAGAGGCATGCTTTTCAACATCACTTGGGTACTAAATTGTCACGTATTGCGTTTTTGTAACTGGTATAAGGCTAAGTCCCGGAACTAAATGATTTTAGGATGACAACAGGCATGGTGCATTTAGTATTAGAAGGATGCGAAATGTTAGTAAGCTTAAGTCCATGGGAATAGGCTGGTAATGATAATGATGATACCATTTAACTGAATGCTAACACGTATGGGAATGTGCAAAATAGCTCAGAGGCCTGATTATCTATTTGTGTCTGTCTGCTCCCTCTAAAACGATGTCAGCTGTTGGGGACAGATAGGAAAACGAGCACAGTCATTCTAGTCATCTATTGTGCACAGGTACTGGTTGTGGGTATTAATGATAGTTTTGTAGTTTCTGTCCAACGCTATGCTATTGTGATTTCAATGATGCAGTGCTTTTCCGTTGCAGTTGGACACGCCTTCCGGCATGCTAAATTTACGAGTTTTCAGTTTTGCTTCAAATGAATGAGTTGTAGGCGGAATGACAATGGAAATGTCATCATGGGTGTCTGATAATCAAGTAAAGAGCGGCAATCTTCAGTTGTCAATAGTATAAAGAGAAACAGATTATGAGATTGTGCAAATGTATGTAAATGTGCAAATCTTCCCGGTTGTGGTTATACCATCACACTGTAATTATACAACAGGGCGTCAGTGTAGCTTTTACAAGAAGCTCCAGGTGGCAGTGCGGTGGTACAAGGAATCCCTGTGAAAATAACATCTCTGTGAAAATAACGACAGATCTCTGGCAATTTTGGGACGAGGAATCCTTCATTATTTCGACGACATAGTACTGAGTATAGGATCTGTATGATAAGTAGAAAAAAAATGCAAGGTTGAATGACACAAATCAGAAACAGTTGTACAGTATTTTCCTCTAGATCTTCACCAAATATGTCCCATAGATGTAAAATTCAATGGACTAGTTATGTCATACAGCTATATGTAGTAAAGACAGATAACATATTAATCTGATAATCAATCACGGTATTATTTATAGCTGTACCCCTGGAATAGCAGTATCGACTACACCTTGGGGTACGTCTTTTGTAATTGTATCTTAGAAGGTGCACCGGAATGCACGTATGTTGGATTTGGATATATCCTACAACCTACCAATATAGAATTGTCATATATAATTTGGTGCAATTCCAATGCTGTGTAGTTCAGAAAGAGATAGAGCGTCTAGATACATTAGAAAAATACATGAATTTGTTATGTAGACAATCATCATTTTGTCTATGGTATTATAATAATGTAGTATCAGGGGCTTCTTTGAGAGCTGCATCACGATTGTTCACATAATATGCCTATCTTTTTATTCACATATCAATAGAATATTGATTTTTATTTCTAATTGTTAATACTCATCCACACCTATGACTTAAATACCACATGAAGCCCATGTAAGGGGGTTTGTTTTCATCATCTTAATGATCTAAGAATATGATATCATGAATAAAGAGTCATACATTCGCGCCAGTGGAACAACACTGACATCAACGTTAATATCTGCGCCTCTTTCGATCATAATTTCGGTAAATTTCAAGTGCATTTCATGACTTTTTTGTGTGGGTAATGCTCTGTCCAAAACTCAATAATACATGTACCAAATAGTCAGAATAGAGTATGAAAGCCGTCGCAACTAACGCATGCATGACTGTCTCGCTTTTTCAGTGAGGTCCTGGGTATAGACAGTTCAGTACAGAGTACGAGTTGCTCACGTGTGCTCAGGTGATGGCGGGTACAGGCAGGGGGAGCTACTCACGGCGTCAATACTCATAAGGCGTGCCTCCCACACCCACTCACCCATACCCAGGTACAGGGGGATCTTTTACTTCTCTGAGTTTCGATAACATTGTACCAAGATGATTTTTATTATTATATATTTAGCTGTGCTTATACTTGACTGAAGTATTCATCTCTCTTCAGCTTTTAGCCCAATGTCCCAACCCCAGGCCATAATACTATTTAAGTCAGGTGCGCGCAAATATCTCATTTGATTTAATTAAGTCGTTCCCTGTCTAGATCTTTAATCTCAGAACTCCTGCTCATTAGTAAGCATAAGCTCGCCCTCTCTGACACCCCAGCAGAAGACCTAAGGGTGGTCATGCTTACTAAGCAACTTTCTATAGTATATGAGTGACATTGGGTGCAATCCAAAGACTTATTTTTCTATTTGTGTCTAGTGCTTGCTCATCAGAATACGATGATCTTTGAACACTAAACCGCATATTAAGCATCTTTTGTCATGCCATGTCTACTGGATGGAGTGCCTATGTGATATAAATACCACCCTGTCTAATAGTTTGCAAGTCATAATACAGTTATATTACCTAGACCCTATTAATGGACGAGCCAGCTGTCAATGATAATTGGTATAGATTTATTCTCCCAGTGGTCATCAGCTATATTACGAATCTGGCATGGGTCCAGCATAGAGTTATTTATATAAACGAATTAAAACCTGTTAGATGTGAATTGTTAGCACTGGCACAGAGATGTCATGTTGACAACTTTGAGGGCTGTCACTAAAGGGTTGTCAGCGATAAGGACAGTTTGAGTCATCTACAGTTATCAATTTGAAGATCCTGCCTGAACAGATTAGTTCGATTTGAGAGCCTCAGATGCTGGTCATTTGTTCTACATGTACTTCAATTCAATTGAAATGTCTTTAAGAATACAAACAATGTGCAGCTAGGTAGATGGGGCGTTTCATCATTGTATCATATTATAGTAGAGATAGTGGATACTATAAAAGGTGTAGTACATGCCTATGTTATAATTCAAAGAGCGGAATTTTGCCAGTTCATCCACTGTGTTAGGGCTTTGACATTGCTTTTTACAACAGGAGAGGATGCCAATGGATGCCCCTAACCCATTGAGGCCTAGCATCGACTATAGTCGACACCATGGTAGGCCTAGCATCGACTATAGTCGACACCATGGAATTGAAAATAGGCTCGTCCTCTAGGACCTATACTTTTTTCAGAGGCCGTCCCCATGGCCAGGGCAACAATTTTTGCTCTGCCCTTAAAGGGCTAATTGTTGGATGTAAGACAATAGAGGTGAAATTTTACTTGATATTATAGTGCCTTTTACAACCCCTTTTCCAGTTGGAGTTGGGACCGCATACATACAGTATGATGGTCAGAGTGCATTTCTTGCACTCTGTGCCCCTTTTTAGATTAGACAATTTCTCTTTAGATAATTCTGTCAGTGGCCCTAAGATCATAGAGAGGAGAAAGTTTAACTTGCCGATTCAGTAGAAGCAAATCGTCAGCATACTGGAAACTTCATTTGTGCACTGATGCTCGAAGTCACAATTCAGGCGATTTTCAGCACAAGTGATGTATATATGAGATGAAAGAGCAGTACATACATATTGATTAACTAAGAATTGCCATGACAATGGTGGATATGGTGAAATAGATAAGGAAGGAGAAGAGGGGTGCTGGTAGGTGAACGTGAGGGGACAAGGTTTTTATCTGGCGGTGGTACACTGTTAAATAAAATGTAGAAATAACGGTGAAATGATTGTCCCAATGTTGTCAGAGATTCAATGCTATGAGGAAATTCCTTGCAGCGCAGTGTGTACTGTACTGCTTCATTGTAGGAAGTACACTGCTTCACTACAAAACAATTACGGTGGTTCATTTTTCAGATTCATGAGGATACCTGGTAGATTTAACAGTTATTTCTTGCAGTGTAGACACTTTTACTGAGAGGGGGGGTAGGGGCAGTGTCAATGTGTGTATATGGCATATCATATTACATTTGGCGTTATATGTTCTATAAAGAGTACTAGATAACCTCTGATACAATATATTAGATACCCTATGAAATTAAAAGAAACCAGACGTATTATGTCCATCCTCTATCCCATCAGGAGATAGCTGCAGAAAGCATCAGACATAATCAACAGGAACTCGAACTTGAGTTTCCATTATCAAGGCTCTACCCTCTCTAAGAAGTGTACCGCCCATACTTACCATAATTCGCAGACACATATATTTAGCGCGGCGACTAGTGAGTACTACTCGTGAGATGAGTAGACTAGTGTATGGTTCATAGTCACCACGGTGTAAGGGATAGGGAGGCCTTGCAATCTATTTTTGTTTGTGGCTCCTCTGCTATGGACTATTCCTGCTCACTATTCTAATTTAATAACAACAGTGTGTGTACTTTACTTATCAGTGAAGGAATTTTCAGAATATATCTCATACTTTTGATTTTATTCGCAGATAAGACATTTCATCATTTGGAGCCCTATGGCAGATTAGCATTAGAGCATTTTAAGATTCAGAAATGCATCCCTGTAGCCTTTGTTTTAGAATTGTTCTTTTTGAAACTACTATATATATGTAGTACAGGTTTTATCTCAGTGGGTTATGGTACAATTGGATCATATTTTCTGTATTTGAACAAAGTATTCACTGTCAAAGATCTCTATGGAGAAATCAGTGCTAAAGTGTGTGTTGCCATATGTGCATTTTTGTAAATCAGAGGAGGTTGAAGTGTAAGGCCACCTTGTGGAACTGCTACATTCTTTTCTGTGTAAAATTTTTAGTTTACATTGAAATAATGCTATCTCAGAATATGGTGATGAAAGATTAATTTGATTACTCCTTTCATTATATAAACGATTTTGTGGAACACTGAAAACATGTATGTAAAACGAGGTACTTACACTGTGCTCCCCCTCTACATAGAGGTGGAGTGATCTGGCTGGTTTGCTGACCACTGGCCCGTGACGAGGTACAGACTATTACAAGTGATTGGCAGTTGGGTGTGTGTGGGGGGGGGGGGCGGGGAGGCAGAGCAGGCTCCTGGCAATCTGAGACGGTGTACACTCATAATGACACACCTGTTGACTATGGCATTGAACATTGAATAAGACAGGTCCCTGTGGCAGCTGAGTGAGGTGCATGCAGAATGGACAGTCTACAGACTATTAGTACTTAGCTGCAGTGGGTAGTTCAGGTTGAATTTGTGCTATATACTACCAAAAGCCCAGATGATAGTATGCCCTATCTGTCTCACCAACTGAAACTAGACACAAGATTACAAGTCGCCGCGCCATGTCTCACAGGACTATTCTCTACTATTGTATTAAAATCTACAACACTATGGTTTTATACTGCATATATATTTAGAAATAGGCCTGAATGTATATATATGACTATTCAGTTCTTGGAGATCTACACACACATACGGCATTGGTCAGTTCAGTAAATTTCAATACAGTGTCGAAGACTATTTAAATTTTAATACAATACCGTCTCTTGTTTATACAGGTCACAACATGCTTCCTTTCTTTCAGTTATACCTGTTTCAAAGCTTATTCCCCTAATATAGGACAACTGTGAGGCCCCAATGTCTCAAAACGTCATATCCACCAAAATAAGGGATGGTGGACGTAGGGCATAATGTCATATATAGGGCCCAGGGTAGGTAACCCTCACAATGTTTACATTTGTGAGACTTCCAACCAACACAGTTTCCATTAACATGGAATAAACCGTCTGGTGCTGGATTAACATTACCAACTGTTTGATTCAATATTCATAAATAATTAGCAATGTTGTTAGGAGTAAACACATTTTATGGCCATTTTGTGGGATGAACGTCTCAAGATATGTGGACGTCTCAAGGTTATCTTACCCTATATCGTCTAACTGAAATTCTGATTCCCAGCTGGCTGTTAGATACAGGAACATTGTCAACATGTGGTCACATCAACCACCAATATTATCTAGAGCCGCCCTAAATCACCCTCTTCAGAAATAGATGCTGTCGGGAATCAGGACACTTTACTCTATCGTGACACCTGCTAAAACCCACCCATCCACTCCTCCTGTGCCTGAAGTCCCAGGTGGCCGCTGGTCAGCCTTGGTAGGGTGGGGAGGGGGTAGGGGGTCGATGGACCTTGTACCCCCTTAGACCTTTATAGAACGATGATGCTTTAATGCACCACATGGCCATTTTTGCATTATGCCGACCCTCCAGGAGTGCATCAATACTGTAAGGTCGACTTGATGCATGGATGCAGTCCAGGCGGGTAGATTCACCATGGCCGCATCCATGGCCAATGGGCATGTTCCATTGATGTACTATCAGCGTTTGAAGGCTTAACTGTAAGGTGTAGTGCACCTGGCCAAAGTCCATTGTGGGTCCTTCATTCCAAGGTTTTACGTATTATACTGGGGCGGCTTTCTTTATGCCATGAACAGGAGTATAAGATAATAGTGGTTAAAATAATATATGTGTTGAAGCGGCATTATATTGAAAATCGAAATAGATAAGCGTATGCTATATGAAAGTTGTATATTAAATAAGGTAGCATCCATCCTAGCCAGACAACCCTTTTATCATAATTATTCCTTCAAGATGGAATACATAAGTATCAAGTTTCTAGCTCAATGATGTTATTTATAAATACGGATTAGCTAAAGATCCTAGATCTGTTCTCTTGTCGGTCTATCACCAACTCCATTCTAAAATAATTCTAAAACTACCATGACGTCATCACTTTAACCGAACCCACTTATTTCAAATGAAGTACTGATCGACGTCCTCTTTCTAGAACAGGTTTCGAAGTCGATATTTAAATCATAATTTGAAATAGATCCAGACTAAGATTAGCATGGCTACATAGCGATGATGGTGTAGTGATGGTAAATAAATGACGTGTTGCTATGGTTACCAACTAGGGACCTTGGTACATCGATTATAAAGGGATGGACTGTATAAGGTAATTAGGGTTCCTCCTTCCTGTCAAAAATCGACGGCTCAAAAGTATTTCCCAATTTTGTGAGATTTGAAAGTATACTGTAATGACTCGTTTAAATGCCGGGCTATCAAATAAACGTCGGTCTCGAATCCCGGGTCTCGAATAAGCGCCGGGGATATGGGGGTATTGATATTATCTTTAATAAGCACTAAAACAGTTAATATTTGTGCATTCTACAGCAGCAGTACTGTACCTTCCCCTCCAACCCAGGGTGCGTCATATACGTGGGTGTACCTAATGTATACGCTGTGTATTGTGGTCGTGTTAAAAGCTTTAACTGTCATTTGGAGAACAAAAGAGACTGATCTAACCCTTACCAAAGGATCATAATCTACTGATATTGATATCCAGATTGATATAGTGCTCCATACCTGTTACAATGGAACCAGTACACTACTGGGAGATAAGGAGAAGACCCTTTACCACCTGTACCACCTATCTATATTTGACACAACTCTTCCACCCAGGACTGCTTCTTAAGAGCCTGATATCTGATCAGCAAGATGTGCACAGACTAGAGATTCCATGTGTGCATGTGGGTGGGGTAGTGCAGAGCAGACAAGCCTACATTATGATTATTACCTTCCCTTTTCTTGTTTTTTTATCACCATTATGGGGTAATACCACCCCTACACAGTATAGTACTTCTGTATGAAATTTTGTGATATTTTGTGAGACAGATATATAAATGTAAGACAGATACTTTATTATCAAGGATTTAAGAAGTGCCCCATCAGCTAATTCAATGCTCAGGGCTTATGCAACTCAAAGGACATGATGCTAACTATGGGCAAAAGTAATTGTATTAAGCCTAGAAGTATAACGATATACCTACTTAGAAGACTGTAGACAGAAACAAACAGAAAAAAAAACACCCAGGAGGAAGTAACCCCCTCCATACCCCCAATATCCTCCAAGGGCTGGGGTGGCAGGGGAAAGTGTTGTGAACACTCAGCAGGGCCCTCTTACCCCTACAAGCATCTGACACACAGATTTACGAGAGTCAGTATGATTTAGAGCTCTCTTACTGCCATGCAGGTGGAGGTAAGAAAGTGTTGTGTGCACTACCACGCCCTCTACAGTCCACAGTGTATAGTTAGAGGCTTAGTGACGTTAAATATAATCAAATAAACCTCAGTGGGAAAAGTAAATTAATAATGTCCAAATGTTTACAAATGAAGTAGTTGTTAGACTGTCATATGAGATAAAAGCTTAGATAGATTTCCCCACATTTTAAATATCCATATGAAATGTGCAAGTGGATAGTTCAGTCCCAATTTTACATCACCAAAGTAGTATCGTTTAAGATAATGATTTATAAAACGGCTGGCAGTGCTCTGCTGCACCATAGCTATAGACCTGTCAAATACCATTAATTGGTCTAAAAATACCTTGATTGGGTACTTGATTGATTGGAATGAAATGTACAATGTTTTATAAAGACAATAGACAACTCCTTCTTCACATCTTGAGGCATTCGTGCATTAAAGGACAACAGACAGTCTCGATGTGAAGAAGATCGTTGTCTATTCTCTAAATAATGACTATATGTCCCTATTCTCATTTTCAGGAAATGGTGTGTTGATGGCAAAGACATCCTCAATGGGTTATTCATTTTTGTCTATCCTATGTCCTATGCATATTATATAGCCTCAGTGCTTGCTTAATTAGACACTACCCATTGCCACAAAGGAGTAACGATTTGTACAACTATCTTACAGTGCATATATAACTATACTGTTGCCGACTTTGTTAACTCTCAGCTTAGAAGTTAGATATCTACCCATATTAATGTATAGACAGGTACCTAGAAGTCGAACTCTTCTGTCATGGAGGCACACAATGGCCAAGGCCACTGAAGTCAAGGTCTTACTGCCAGCTCAGTGCCAAACATTTACCCCCTATACAGAGCATTGTTATACACTCTGAAAAGGACTGCATAGAGGCCGCGATTAGTCAGGTGTGTGCTTAAGCGCTGGTTCCACAGGCATAAAATCGGTCGGAATAGTCCTAATCCGACGATTTATAATATATCAAAAGTATAGAAAAAAATCGGTCGGGTTAGTGTTCATCCGACCGATTTACTCCTATGGAACCAGCACTTTATCGAGCAGGCTATACGGGTGCCTCTTTGTCCCTGACTTTTGTCCTGTGCACACAAAAAAATGTAAAATCGATAGGGCCATCTAATTAAACAGCATAAAATATGAGTTAGACATGACCCTACCTGACAACCTTAGCGTGATAGGCCATGAAGTTGTCAACTTAGGCAGACACGCTGTTAACACGAAGAGTCTGTGCCAGGTCTGACACTTTGAAGACCTATTTTTTTCTGCTTAGTTCAGTCATGCCTAGTAATATCTTAGCTCTGTCATATTAATGCAATACAATTATGTTCGATAATGTTCAACAATCTAGTCATTCAACTGTTGTTGAGCCCACTAGAAAATAATTCAGGACAACCTGAAAATTTGACAATTTAATGAGTAAACTAAAACAGAATAAAAGTACCTGTAATTTTGAAGATACATTGGACAATAGTTTCAACAATCTGAAAGGTCTATGGTGGCCTTGACTCGGGTGATATGTAGGAGTGGCTGTTAAATAATGGCCCCATTATTAAAGGCAGCACGAGATGAAAGGTTAACCTCATTAAAACATTATTGGTGAAGCCGTTAAGACACATATCTTATATGTGGTGTACCGTGCAATGTCAGATGCCATTTCTGATATTTACCAAGCTGTAAACATGTTCCCCAGCCTATGGTGTGTCTCAATCATTTCTTCTGATGCCCCTTGTGTCTTGTCTATTTGTTATTGGACTTTTGAACAGTAGACCAAATTATGTCAATCTGTGTTCATTTTAGACACACATAAAACCAGACACATAGCCAAATAGCAAAATCTATTGTTTCCCCTAGACTAAGTTGAATATAATCATAGTGGATGACCTGTATACGTATTATCCAAAATAGCATGTATTGAATATGTATCCTTCTACTCATCTAATAATCCATAAAGTTAAAAGCTAATTCAAATAGGATTCACTGGAAGTGTTTCTGAACGTGGCAATACTAAATATGGTTATGTCTCTCTTGTGTTCTTCCACGTCACATTATTGAGGCCGGGTAATACAATTCAAGATTCACTCTCGTTACTTCAAGAATAGTTATTCCAGTTAATCAAAATTTCATTTTCCTTCATTTCCAGGTAAGGTGCTTTGATTATTTAACTTCATCACGCAGGGAGTAAGGTAGGTTTTATCATTGACTTTTGTTTTGTTATTGATGATTCTTACAGTTATTGACACTTTCAGTTGCTTGGCTCAGTCCAAACATGACACCCATTACAAAATGGGATCTGTTACATCCCGTTTTAGCCACAAGCTACAAAGTTCCCACAGCACAAAGCCATGACATTTTGTCTAGAATTTTCTCGCCCAAGAACTGCATTGGCTGTGCTGCAAAATATCCACAAGCTTATTTCGTCTGCATCAGACACCACACGCGGTTCAATTAAACAGTCTTTAGTGGCCAGTGGATAAAACACGATGTAACAGGGTGCACTTGGTGAGTCTATTTGCCAGGGCTGCATTTATGAATTATGTTGGCCCAGCGGATCGGGTTTTTACACTCCCTTAACTGCTTATGGGGCCGCATCCACAGCCGACGGATGTACCATCCTTCGCCTTCATCCATCTTATTTATCATTGTTTCTATGGAGAAAGAACGGATTAAAGAAGACGTATGGTCCATATGTGGGCAGTGGATGTGGCCCTTTAGAGTCAGCATGATGCAATAGGGCAAATGCAGTAGGTGGCAATTACTCTCACCAGCACAAAGAATAGGAACGAAGAGCGCTGCTTCTCTTAAACTCTGTTTGAGTCTCATCACTTTCCCCTCACCCCCCACCTCCCATGAAGGTGAACTTTGCCAAAGTTCTATCCCCCTCCCAAGCCAGACACACCACTGGGCATGCAACCAGACATCCGGTCTATTTGAAATGTTTCTTATGTATACCCTACTCCAATTACAACCCAAGGTGTTAATCAATTGGTCTATGATGAAACAAGAATCCACCTTCAGGCCTTTAACCTTGTAAGGGCCGCATGGTGCACCGATCCACATGGTCCATTTGTCGTCATGATGCATGAATGAAGCGAGAATTTGATTCATTCATGCATCATGCCAACCGTACATTGTTCATACAGTCATGAAGAGTTGGCATGATGCACTTATACACTATTTCAGAACAGAATTGTCAGCACTGAATTGGTACATCAGGATATCATGGGGACCTAAACCTGAAGGCATCACAATGGCCCTGAATGTTTAAAACCTAAATTAATACAATTCCCTTGTAAACACAAAGAGGGGACAAAATTAGGTGATGAACCACCACTTCTCTTGCGACTACATTACAGTTACCCAGAATTTTCGAGGAGGCAGGGTTTGATGGAAAGGAAAGCACTAACCTGCCCTCTGGCGAATCCTGTTTGAAGCAGTTAATTAGAGATTTAAGTGCACCCACTATGATCCTGCCACCAGCTATAGAATACATCAAACTTAAGACCACCACCCAAAACATATCCCTCTACCCTTTTTTTATTGTACCTCTAATCCTGTTCCTCCCACCCTCCTGGTTAGCACCCGGAGGCGGCGAAGGTATCTGGAAGCTGTCTATATGCAATGTAAGGGGGGTGTTTAATTTAATCAGATTAGGGGAATCCTTTGTACTGAATAGCATCTCATCTAGCCTATAGACCAGGGATGGACCCATAGTAAGGAGACACTACCTGTACATATAGATGGTCCTCACCAAGAAATGAACAGCACAATTCGTGTCTAGGCCAGTTCAAGTTCTATTCAATACACCCCAGTTTTGAAATTGTATGTGTATTATTCAGTGTGGTACTTTCAGAGAGTATTGTGATATAGCCAAATCCTCAACCGTCATTATACCGTGTACTAGTGTCCACCTATACTGGTTTGACTGTATTCCTTAAGGGAGCCTCTACCTGTAATGTTGACATAGCCGTGTACACAAAGCCAATGCCCCACCTGGTTCCCTATACCACTATATCAGAATAAAGAGCCTCATATTACTATGTAAGAAGAGCCTTGGTTTCCTATTTATTAGTGAATATCTTGGGATAGCCAGATATCACAGTATTTTTGTACACCACTTGCCATTCAGGTAACTGTTAAGGTCCCCAACCTTGTCTGGACTTTCTCCACAGGGATAAGGTTTTCTCTCACGTAATATGTGGTTGTTTTTCTGAAACTTTGAGTCTGTGCGGGACTTATTTAAGTAGAATGTGGAAGGAAAAAGCAGACAGAGCAAGTTTAAACCCCAGCACATATTTTCATGCAACGACACTGTGCAACCATTCAGATTTCTTTGGGCACACTGAAAACCCTCCGGATCTTTAAACTAGTGAGGTTCAGGACTAAGGTCCTAAGGCAGTGCATGGGTTTTGCAAATGTTCATGTTGATTACCAAGTACTATCAAGGTAGAAGCTATAATTTGGTCATTTATTGTATTATTTTTTTTCTTAATTCCTCTTGTATAAATTTCCAAGTACTATATATTGTATATTAGGACTGTTACATGGCAGTCTACCTGCCTTGTTTGTGTCTATAAACAGTCAGTGTAATTGAGACCAAAACTCTCACCAAACCGAGTGAGTTGTATACTTGGTTATACATTGAACATCAACTCAAAATCTACCTCTCCTCACAAGGTGGCAGTTAGGTGCCACCAATGTTTGCTGATCTGAAATGAAGGTCATCTAGTGGAGACGCCATTTCATGATCTTGTACCTTATGAGATAGGCACTGATAAGGATAGGTACCAGTTATGTAATGCCCTCTAGGAATCCCGCAGTGAATTAAAGGAATTTTCTCAGTGGGGGTGTGGATGGGGGTCCCCAATGTCACATGTCGATTTTAAGAGATGCTTATGTCACATGTCACTTAAATCCACATGTCCCCTGTCACCTCATGTCCCATGTCAAATTTAGGAAAAGACCCATGTCATGTCACTTATTCTTCACCTCATGTCACTAAAGTCCATGTCACATGTCGATTTTAAGAAATGGTCATGTCACCATGTCAAATTTAGTGGTCCACACCCATCTCATTGGCTTGTAATTCATCCCGCTACCTCCATATAACAGATGGCCTTTACCTTTTACCAGACAGCCTTTGCCCTGAATCATGTGGTCTTTACCATGATGGGCCTGATGGGTCACCCCCTCCACCTGTCTTCACCACAGCTCCGTGTCACCCTTATCATTAAGAAAGAGACTTGTCCTTTTGAGGTGGTCAGGAGGAGTTGATTAAAGAGGAATGTAATTAACACAAAGCAAAGGGCATCAGGCTTGGGACCAGGTCATTAGAGTGGTCCCTTCTGGTGTGCGTGTGCTTAGGTGTAATTAATTTAATTGTCTTAAAGTGGCCCACTGTTTAAGTGAAGCAATGCTTGTGTGTGATGTTTTTTTTTTAACAATGGCTAGGTGGATGCACTCTTGTAGCTACATGTATTTATCATTATGCTTTGTTTATGTCTATAAGTATGCCAGGCATTGTGAGATGAGAAAGTCACATACATGTAACCTATTTCCGTACCCTCAATATATATTTATAGTATACATGGTTACTTCCTCTATCACTTTGACAGTCTCTTTAACCCTACAGACCACGCCCATTGTATCTTGTGGGGTGTTTCACAAGATGTATGACAGCGCAACTCCAACTGTTTCAGCCAACATAGAGTGGTCATACAGAAAGCTCGTAGGGCCTTGTCACTGAACCTACTACAACAGCTCAGCCAGCCGCGTACACCACCTTGGGTCTATTTCAATATAACTATCGATCTGAAAATTCCCAGACTATTATTTTTGGCAATCATAGTAATAGAGACATGCTCCACTAATGGTAGTCTCTTGTATCCTACACACAGACTTTGGTAGAGCGGTTGTAGCAATTCAATAACTGATATAGGTTTGTATGGCTTGTATGGCTGTATTGACTTTGCTGACGATTAGAGTTGTCGTTAGAGATATTGAAATAAGCTCCAAGGAAATGTAAGTGGACAAGCAGAAAGGATTTTAAATGCACACTCGCGGGGATAGCTCTTTCTCCCTGTCTGCTCACATATATGGAACTATAATGCATATCATTAGTCGTAGCACGTGTTCAAATCGTACTGAATGCTGTCGGGGTAAATTCTGAATACCGTCCTGGTGTATAGATATGCAATATTCACTTGATTCTACTATGTAGGCCCTATGGTAAAGAAAAGCTCTAAAATGTGTAGCCATATTTTCTTTTTTGCCTGGAGGCAAAATAGATCAAGCCTCATCAAGTGCACATGTTTAGTCCTATGTCACTGGGTGCCTTTGATACTTAAGAGTTCTATTTTATGGGCATCTCGTAAAATATGCTTAACACGACAAGAGGAGCACATCAACGTGTGTTAAATATGCCTCTTTTTCTACTCTTTTTTTTAACCCCAACACAGGCAGGCTTGGTGGCTACATCTTAATCCTTTAGTGCTTTAGTGGGTGAAATATTAAAGTGGAAGCCGAAAGGTATGATATTCCGCTCTTTCCTCGCCTTTGAATATAACAGCTCGGGGACTTCGTCCTCGTTAAAGCATGTGGCTCCATCCTTAGTTCTCCCTCTCTGCACAGGGTGTCAGTGCAGTCTTGCTCTGCTGCTAGTTCCAGTTCCTCACACAGGGTGGCAGCACGGTGCCAGTGGCTTGCATGCAATGCCGTGCTGTATGGTAATGCCAATGAAGGCATTCATAATGGGCGTTCATAGTGAAGCCATGGAAAGGGTGTAGTGGTTACAATTGCAGCACATAAGCCATTCTGTTTGGACCCTGGAAATCGTCTCATATCGGCAGCCCTTCGTGGAAGGAACAAGAAATGTCATTATGATTAGAAATATGTGCCTTGATCTCCCGGGCCTCCCTAGCCCACTTAAAAGGTTCTATTTCTCCTCTTTCCTATCCCCTCAGGATGTGTGTGGTGCACATATGCGCGGGCACTGACACATTCCTCTGTGAAATTGTGTAATGTAGTTCTCGCCATGAATATGACCTCAGCTGTCGAAATGGCGTTAAACATCTATTACTGACTCACTTCTTGATCTCCATATTGCTTTATGTTAAATTTAAACTTTGGTTGGTGTTGCAGACTTACAACCATTATTAGTTAGCTGACTATGGATCAGGTCATTTCGCCCGGACTGAATCAACATTTCTGTATACTACTCACAATTTGAACCATACCATTTCCGAAAATCCCTATACTACTCACGGCGGACCGTTTGTTTTCTGTGAGCTCTTGGGTCTGTACTCACTGTCAATAATCCTCTACGCAGTACATGTGGGTTTATATCTATTTTATTTCACTTTTAGATTAAAAATCTGCTACTATATATATCGGAGGAGCAGAATCTGCACATAATAGTGGTCATCTATTGCATTGTTAATACACTACAGTGGGAGAGAGAATAGTGCATTGTTATTATGGGCCTGTCTCAGGGCTTTCACCTCTTGGCACATACACTGTTAGTAGTAGCCAGGGTTATTTTACAGCAAAAACCCTTGGTAACTTTGGTTCCAATACATTTTGCTGTACATCTACAGGAGGTGAGTTGCTGTAACACAACCCACAGTTATCATACAGTAACAACCACTGTAACCATACAGCAAGATCATATGTTGTAGAATTACATAAATATGTCTTATAAATAATAGCAATATTTTCTTTAAATGAACAGCAAGTTTTGCTGTAAATGAACAGCAGAATATACTGTAAATTTACAGAAAATTTTGCTGGCAACTGAGGTTCCAGCAACTATTGCTGTAAATTTTAAGAAACTAGGAGTGTAGAATTACAGCAAGAGGTCCGTGATACAATCCCCATGATATATTCTATGTGTGCACTCTGTGCGCTTATTGCTTATTATCTAAGTCTTGAGGAAGACTGTCCACTTTTAGATATGAATTTGTGGATTTTAATGGAAAGTTGCTCTAGAATCTTATATAATTTTTAATGTTCTGTATCTCGAACATATGCATGGGACCTCCATGTTTTTAATGCATAATATATGGATTCTGCATATCATTTTGGAAGAATGCTGAGAATGTGGTGAAAATCTATCCACTTTTAGGCTATCCCCGCCATCCACCTTAAACTAATACAAATGTATCTATTATATATGTCTCAGACTTATAGAGGGGATCTCTTTATTCAATAAATCTATTTTCAATCTGCTATAGACCCTTATTTAGGATATTGTAAGGTTTTGTAGTTTATAACGTAATATTACAGTTCATACTAGACTCCTTGTCTTTCCAGTGAATCACAGCCAAGCTAAAATACAACAAAACGGATAAAACCAACGTGTAATAGGATGTGTTTGTCAGACCTCAGTGGTGCAATGCTTTCTAGACTAATGCTCTCTAATACTGCACAGCAGCAATTTCAATACACCCTACTTCGATCTATATCATCTGAATACTGATAATATTTAATGGTCAGACTATGGATAAACACAATATAGTCTTTCTGGTTAGTGTAAGAGAGGATGCGTTGCTTGCCATCTATCAATCATACTTCAGTCAATCTAGACAACTAGTCTAGAAATAGGTACTGTCCGGAAATAGAAGAATTTACTTCAATCCACTGCGAGATCAAAGACTCTTTGTGCACGCGGAAAAAGATGCCAGTATTGGCCCTCATTTGGAGGCAATGAACTGTATTGGAAACAAAAACGACATATCATTATGACTTGTCATGAAAGCAAATCGGAATTAGCTCCTTCTCTCTCTCCCTTGAAATACCCCTCCCCTACCTTCCTATAGCATTAAACAAGTTGTTCAATGGAGGCAGCCATTGCTTAATCACTTGCTTAGACCTTTTAGATCCAAATGCTAGTTACCAGTGCATTATCACTGTTGGTAAGCTTTACACATCAATACCTGCAGCCACCCGGGGCACAAGCCCTGTTTGCACTGAATGGATGTCTTTCCATTTCTCCATTCTCTGGTGTTTGATTGAAAATGTTGACGTCATTCTGTGTTTTAATTTGTGTTTTAATCTGTGTTTTTATGGTACATGTATTGAGTTTAGGGCTATAACAGGTTAGTGCTATGGTATGATAATAATTAATCACTATTTGTCAGCGGTTAATCAATATACGTTAGTAATTACTCACTATTTGTTAGCAATTAGTCGAAATACGTCAGTATTTACTCACAATTTGTCAGCAATTAGTCAATATATTTCAGTACTTAGTCACTATATATGAGCAATCATTAGTACATGACAGTATTTACTCACAATCTGTCAGCAATTAATCAATATATAACAGAGAAATAGCCATTGATTCAATTGTGCATCCTGCCTTGACTGGTATTTATTAAAATATGTCAGTATCTATGAACTATTTGTCAGCAATTAGTTAATATAAAATTATGTTAGTAATTATTCAGTATTTGTCAGCAATTAGTCAATACATGGTAGAAATTACTTACATTTTATCAGCATTTAGTCAATATATGTTAGTAATTGCTCACTATTTTATCAGCATTTAGTCAATATATGGTCAATTCTCATGAAAATGAAGCACATGGCCGAGGAGGAGAAAAAAATCTGAACTGCTCAGATGTTTGGTATTTCTTGTGTGCTGAAAGGCAGCATATAATGTTAATTACTCGCAAAACTGGGAACGCTAACTATGAAAATTAAAGATTTCATGACAGTTTTAGGAAGAAAACTGGTGGACCTACGTACAGTGATGAATCTTGTATATAAACAAATTACATGGGTTGCTATAAAACAGAAATATTTGCAAGAAAACTGATATATTTTGTTCATACAGTCATAACAACATGTTGGCTAGGGGTCTTTATCATTTATATCTATGATAATAATAGATTATGCTGCAATTAATTATACCCACTTATAGAGCTGGACCTATGTATGGTTATGTACCTACATACGGTGTTGTCTATGCAGTCACTATCTTCACAAATTTATTGATTTCTGGTATTGTAACTGGTCCATAGTATTCATCCTTAGTTAATTGAAGTATATCAACAGGTTTAAAGATAGCATTAGCTATTTCTATCATTCTATGGCATAGGTTTAAATCATGGACCTATGCATGGTGATGTACCTACGTACGGTGATATTTCCATGATTTCTCCGAATAGGTTGTAATGTATTCATCCAGTTATGACAATATTTTGCATGGATATTCCCTGGACCACATATATCAACATGTTATGAAATAATTTACTAAATATTAATTACTCTCCTTTAATCAATGATTCAATGTACCTACGTACGGTGATGCTAAGGGGTACACCACATGCTTGTCAGTCCTATAGGTCATTGACATATGCATGTTAGAAATATTTTATATTAATATTATATTGCCCCCCATTGAGCCATAAAAACTGAGACATCTATATATCCCAAGAGGATTTTCTCCTTGACATTATACTCATTCTAGTGTACCTATGTACGGTGATGCAAATGTTACACAACTACATTTTTCCTTATAAATAACAAGAAAATGATTGAAAATGAGCTCTGATGGTGTCAAAATTTTCGTTTTTTAATTCTACAATGGTCCATATAAAAAGTGTTATTATGGACCTTATTGTACCTCAAATAAATCACCTAATGTGTTTTACTTATATTTTTTAGTTGAAAACTTTTGAAATATCCACATTTAATCCTGTTATTGACATAGATTATATCAATACATGGGCAAAAGTGGGTTAGACCCCCTGTTAAGTGTACATGGATGGGGAAAGGTATAGTGAGCCTGTGCTCCATTTTCGTGAGAATTGACCATATGTCAGTAATTGCTCACTATTTGTCAGCAATAAATCAATATATATTAGTAATTACTCACTATTTGTTAGCAACTAGTGAATATATATCAGTATCTACTCACAATTTGTCAGCAATTAATCAATATATGTCAGTACTTAGTCACTCTATATCAGCAATTACCAATACATGTCAGTATTTACACAATCTGTCAGCAATTAATCAATATGTAACAGAGAAATAGCCATTGATTAAATTGTGCATCCTGCCTTGACTGGTATTTGTCAAAATATGTCAGTATCTATGGACTATTTGTTAGCAATTAGTCAATATATGTTAGTAATTGCTCACTATTTGTCAGCAATTATTCAATATATATTAGTAATTACTCACTATTTGTCAGCAATTATTCAATATGTAATTACTCACTATTTGTCAGCAATTAGTCAATATATATCAGTATTTATTCACAATTTGTCAGCAATCAGTCAATATATGCCAGTACTTAATCATTATATAACAACACTTAGTCCATAAAAGTCAGTAATTACTCGCAATATGTCAGCAATTAGTCAATATATGTGGCCCAACGGGGGAGAATGCGCCTCCGGGGGGATTTTTAGTACTGGTTTTGGCCACTAGGGGGCAGTATATGGGTGAAACACTGACAAATATGCTAAAAAAAGCTTTAGACCAATTTTTGATAAGGAATCCAGCGGTATGCTTAAAATCATTCCATTTCCACTGAAAATGTTCCATTTTTGGAACTTTGGTTGCCATGGAAACATAGAAAATTGATAACTAAGGCAATTTCTGGTTGCCATGAAAACCACTCCCCTATTCCAATTTGGAATTTTTGTCACTAACTCTTTTTGAAATTCTTTCAGGAACCCAGAACCGAAAACAGAGCTAAAAAATCCATCTAGAACCAATTTTATGACAAAAACATCATATTTCTTTGGGTATTTTTCCACAAAACTGCATTTTTTGCATTATTAATGTTTATGATAGGATATAATGTATTTACAGCTTATTTTCCATTTTCAGTTGTACACACCAACCAATGTTTGACAAGCAATTTCAGCAAAACTACCGGGGATATTTTAGCTCAAGATATCTCATTTTAAAGCCCATGACTTAAACCTTAAAAAGCCATTTCCCCCCAGAAGGGCATTTTTTCCCTCACCTGGTCACATATGTCAGTAATTACTCACTCTTTGTCAACAATAAGTCAATGTATGTCAGTATTTACTCACAATTTGTCAGCAATTATTCAATATATGTCAGTAATTATGCACAATTTGTCAGCAATTAATCAAAATATGTCAGTACCTATGCACTATTTGTCAGCAATTAGTCGATATATGTCAGTAATTACTCACTATTTGTCAGCAATTAGCCAGAATATGTCAGTAATAATAGAAAACATAACCATAAGTAAATGAATTCAGAAAATACAACCGAGCAGCTATTACAGCAATGCTGTATATCCAACAGATATATGAAGTCCTCACGCTGATAAAATCTAGAAACCCGATAATGATCATAGAGTCATGAAAATGATCCAGAGTCATGATAATGATCATAGAGTCATCGGCGTCCTCGTTGCACATTTACAGCATTGACATAAATTTACAACAGTGACATAAAACTATAAATCATGGTTATGCATTGCCAGCTAAAGTCTTAAATATGTGTTTTAGTTAGCATACAAGGAAAAAGCAAAATATTTACTTGAGCCATATCAGCATATCTGCTTCTCCAGCCTCTGATAAGATACTACATGTATAGACTACACAGTCAGCCAGGAAGGCAGCGCCCCAAAGTCTAAGGTCTTTGGTCTATGGTAGGAAAAATCCTCATTTATCACTTTTGATTTATGGTTCCTATTTGTGAGATAAAGTTTAGGACTGTTCCCCAATTCAGCCTATCATTCCCAATCTGATTCGGCAGTCATAGTTCTGGATAATCTATGCTGATAGGCGGAGGTAGAGATGCGACGATTTCTACTATTTTTATTTTACTTTTCCATTGGGACTATGAAATCATATTGATTTTCCATGAAAAAAAAGAAAGAAAAAATGCTTTTTTTTTTTTGACTGGTGGTTAGCATTTCTTCCCTAATCTTTCTTGGCAAGGGAGTAGAACCTCCAAGAGGGTGCTAAAAGTGATAATATCTTTTATGCTGTAGGCCTACATGATTATTTGAATATACTAATGCTTATAAAGGTGTATGGGTGACGTGTCTTCTTTACATTTCGTGATTCAAATATAAAAAGTTTGGTTTTAGTAACAATTTATCGACCGCATATAATGACTGAAGACGGTTGTACCCCAGTATTGTATTAGATCGCCATGCCTATTCTCACTAGGGTTTCGTGGATGCCACCTGTCTACCCGTAGTCATATGGCAATTGGTGCAATGTGGCCCACAAATGGTTAAAGGATGGAAGCAGGTGATAAAAAGATTAGGGCTTAGTGAGTTCTTCCTGAGTCTTTTTAAACTCAAAATGTCCCATTATATATTGTATAAAACAAAACAGATATTCACCTCCAAGGGTACACTGTATACGTGTGGTATGCCTACTGCGGGGATCCTATTTCACTTAACGCTGCTTCATAGAAGTATGTCACATTACCCAGCTCGTGAGAAATATAGCAAACATATCTCTCGGTTGTGAGCATCTGTCAACCAGTTAGACAGCGGCAGAATTGGCCTATAGCCTGTGTAACTGCCTTGTATTTCTATAAGATTTAGGATAGTAGCACTAAGTAGATGGCGCTGATGGGACATACAAATATGGCTGTAGGCAATTTTACCACAGGGCCTAGGCGTAGGCATATGCTTTAGTATTGTTTAGGAAAAACAGCCGGTATAGGCCTAACTTGGAATGAAAATTGAAAAAAGAGAAAAGATAGGTGAATGCTAATTTTACACCTTTCTAAGTCCATCATCATGTTGATGATAAGGCCTACTAGTATATATGTTTTGGATCGGATATGTTAGAAAGCTCAGATTTCTATACTGCTTTTACACATAGTTGTACACAGTAAACTATAGGCCCTACTCCGGCGAAGTATAGGTCCTACAGGCCTGATTCCCTGGTGGCCCATTCCACACCCCACTCTTCCATACTTCCACACCCTACCCTCTCAACCTTTCCCTGACTTCTAGTACCCCTCAGCAAACTCCCACCAACCAGTCCACAAAAAACGGCTTCCAGTCGCCACACTAACTTATTTTGTGGTGGGCGCAGTCTGCGCACGCGCGAGCAGGATTTGGTGGTGCATGCGCGGGTGGGGGCGGCCAGAGCAGATAGCCTCCATTAGCATGCAGCAGCGCGATATCTTCCCCTGGCGGCCAATTTGTTAGTGACGCCGATGCCACCTGGTGGCAGGCAGCCAAATCTCGTAAGCTCTCGCGAGATGGGCGTAGATCTCGCGCGGTTGTCATAGCAAAACGTGGGTCATTTCGCCGAGCGGCGAAGCTGTCCAATGGGAAAGAATCGCACGGCATTCTGGACGGAATTGGTATGGGTGGGAGGGGTTGAGGGACGGCTTCGAATAGTGGGTGGGAAAGTTGCTTGGTGGGTGTGTTGTAGGAGCAGGTGGTCCTCGGCTTTAGACTAGTTTATTGTCCAATTTTCAAGGTTTACCATAATATATTCTATTAGCGATATTGCATGCATTGCTGTTTATTTCCAATAAATAGGGCCTACCATCCAAAGCCTTCCTGCTAGATGATTATCCAAATTGCTAACACAACATGTTTTTTTACGAGAACCCTATCATCAATTTCCACAAACACACAAAAGCGATCGGTCTGTAGGTCCAAATTCTACTAACTTCTAGTTTGAGAAAATGTATTGGGACAACTTCATAGTCTTGAATTAGATAGACACCTTATCATGCTAAAATAGATTTCATTGCTCCTGCACACCACACAATATCATCGGACCTTGCATGTCAATATAGACCTAGCTACTTAATGCCTTAACCAAAGTATTAACTCCCGGGACATGACCAGTTCACACAGACAACCATTAGGGCTACCACCATGCCAACCCACCCACGCCCTGTCTCCAGGTGAATATATATTTAGAATAAAAACACCTGGGGTATATGGCCGTGTGTTGACGACTAATATTTACCCTGACTTCCAAAAGAAACTTATTGATTCATTCATGGACACAGGCGTGGTGGCTCTCTGAAGGTTTATAGAACGTCATGGAGTTACGTCATGGGCGTTTTGACAACAGTATTGATGGCTATATTTTCCTTCTTCTGTGTCCACATGGTCAGTGCACATGGTAGCAGGTCTTCAATCCCAGCACTTCAATGAATGCATCTTGTAAGGTTGACAAGGCTATATTATCAGATTATAGCGAGGTATGACACTATTGTTTGATTGGTTTCTATGGAATCAATGTTGTGGTCGTTGGGCATCCTGATAAATGTCAGGTGGAACCCCGCCTAAGTATTATGCCACACCCTGCCTTAGTATGATGCCACACCCCACCTAAGTATGATGCCACACCCCACCTAAGTATGATGCCACACCCCGCCCAAGTATGATACCATGCCCCGCCTAAGTATCATGCCACACCCCACCTAAGTATCATGCCACACCCCGCCTAAGTATTATGCCACACCCCGCCTAAGTATTATGCCACACCCCACCTAAGTATCATGCCACACCCCGCCTAAGTATGATGACACACCTTGCTACTTTGACAGGTTTCGTTAATTTTCGTCAATATAACTTTCTTCATAACAAAAATAGTAAAGAGGGAATTGAGAACCATTGTAGCTTCCGAATCTCCCAGAAAATAAAGAGTCACGAAAACTTTATTCCACATTAATTTCCCTGCGTTAATCACTTAAAATCAATTATTTTGTAGAGAATGAAAGTGGTGGGCTTTTACCAACCCAAGGCAGTTACGGCGCACACGCCACCTGCCCACATGGATCCAAGTGTTTTCAATTTGTTATGAAACATGCTATATCTCTATTGGGATTTGCTAAGCCCCCACTCTCTTTGTATACATGACATTGAAATAAGAATTTCGAAACTTTAAAGGGAAATCCTAAATTGAAAATAAATCAGTTCTTTCCGTTCAGATAAAACCCAAGCAGTAGTGGATCCTCGGAGGTTACTAGTCCCAACTGATAGATTGATACACACAGTTTATTTCTCAGATACAAGGTAGATTGGCATTGTCCTCTTATAATGATCTACCTCGGCCTACCCTGGTCTGACGCCTTCTCAGATTTTAGTGGAGTTGGGCATTTTCTATGTTTGCAAACGCTACTCCAGAGTTGCATCAGCACATCATGCCGACCTTTCAAATGTATATCAAACCTCTAGGGTTCGGGTGATGTGAGAACGCACCATAACGAGCAAAGGGCATGGTGTATCAAATCACCATGTTACCCTTAAGTGGTTAGGAATTGTTTTCCTTGTGCCCTGGGCCGACCAGGCAACGTAGACCTGTAGTGATGCTCTCACTAACTGAAATAGCAAAGTGGTGCCACCTAGTTACTGGTGGGAGAACTAGTCCACAGGAGATACAGTGGTTCCGAAAGGATTGCACTTGTCGAATAGGACACACACTGTTAGATGATTCCTACTTTTCTGAGTTCATTCAGTTCAGAATTAGATGAAACAATGCTGACTCGTTCAGTTTATAATACTTCTTTTTGCCTTTAAGAGTTTATTTGCTTCTTTTTGACCCCAGATTTTGCTCACAATTAGGGAGTTCCCCCACCCTCTCTCTCTCCTCTTGGACTGCGCCCTCTACTGTTCCAAACCCAGGATCTGCCGCTGTTATCTACTTGTAAATGCTCGCCGTAAACTATTCGCTATAGGACTGAATCGGAATTATTATCCACCAATCAGATAATTCTCTGTATTCACTGCAGAATATTTTGGGAACATTATATAACATCATGCTGCTTGTTTTCAGTGCTTTAATATCTCGCCAGATCCAAGATCAAGCAATGACCGACTCACTGGGCGCCCATAGTGAGCTTAATAGCTGCACCATTGCCTTAAATCACTATACAACCTCTGCAATGTTAAGAACCACAGTCCTATGCTATTAATTGGCTTTACATCTAACAATAAAGTCTGCCATGAGTATTACTATAGGAAATCATTGCATTGACGCCAGTAGTGGATGTAAGCAGATTAGTTAATGCAGACGTTGCTCAGCCAAGTGAACTTGGTATCTTTTTTTCCCTTAGAGGGACTCCCTACTACTCGCTAGCCAAGTCGTTAATCTGTGCTATATTTAGAGTGTATACCCAGTACAGTGCTCGTTGATCCATACCACACTGGTCAGTGCTGATCTTAGTACCATCCTCCTAGTTGTACAGCAAATCGCTTCATTGCCACTGGTCGTGAAAGGATTTGTAAATCAGATTTGATATTTGTAATGCGCGAGGATAGCCTCTTGCTTAAAGAATCTGCTTGTAGACAGGGCGCGCCTTTAAGGAGAGGCCTCTGTAATATAGAACAATACTAAGCTGTCCAAAGTATGACTCCACGTGCGTCTTTCTATCAATAGTCTATGGACATCGGGATATGGAGAAGTAGTGTATAGACATGGGGATATATGTACCAGGTAGCAGTAGTATATGAACATGGGGATACGGAGAAGTAGTGTATAGCCATGGGGATAAATGTACCAGGTACTAGTAGTATATGAACATGGGGATATATACCAGGTACCAGTAATATATGGACATGGAGATATGTACCAGGTACTAGTAGTATATGAACATGGGGATATGTACCAGGTACCAGTAGTATATGGACATGGGGATATGTACCAGGTACTAGTAGTATATGGACATGGGGATATGTACCAGGTACCAGTAGTATATGGACATGGGGATATGTACCAGGTACCAGTAGTATATGGACATGGGGATATGTACCAGGTACTAGTAGTATATGGACATGGGGATTATGTACCAGGTACTAGTAGTATACGGACATGGGGATATGTACCAGGTACTAGTAGTATATGAACATGGGGATATGTACCAGGTACTAGTAGTATATGGACATGGGGATTATGTACCAGGTACCAGTAGTATATGGACATGGGGATATGTACCAGGTACCAGTAATATATGGACATGGAGATATGTACCAGGTACTAGTAGTATATGAACATGGGGATTATGTACCAGGTACTAGTAGTATATGGACATGGGGATATGTACCAGGTACCAGTAATATATGGACATGGAGATATGTACCAGGTACTAGTAGTATATGGACATGGGGATATGTACCAGGTACCAGTAATATATGGACATGGAGATATGTACCAGGTACTAGTAGTATACGGACATGGGGATATGTACCAGGTACTAGTAGTATATGAACATGGGGATATGTACCAGGTACTAGTAGTATATGGACATGGGGATATGTACCAGGTACCAGTAATATATGGACATGGAGATATGTACCAGGTACTAGTAGTATATGGACATGGGGATTATGTACCAGGTACTAGTAGTATATGGACATGGGGATATGTACCAGGTACCAGTAATATATGGACATGGAGATATGTACCAGGTACTAGTAGTATATGGACATGGGGATTATGTACCAGGTACTAGTAGTATATGAACATGAAGATATGTACCAGGTACTAGTAGTATATGGACATGGGGATTATGTACCAGGTACTAGTAGTATACGGACATGGTGATATGTACCAGGTACTAGTAGTATATGAACATGGGGATATGTACCAGGTATATGGACATGGGGGTATGTACCTGGTATAAGTAGTATATGGACATGGGGATATGTACCAGGTATAAGTAGTATATGGACATGGGGATTTGTACCAGGTATAAGTAGTATATGGACATGGGGATTTGTGCCAGGTATAAGTAGTATATGGACATGGGGATATGTACCAGGTATAAGAAGTATATGGATATGGGGATATGTACCAGGTATAAGTAGCATATGGATATGGGGATTTGTGCCAGGTATAAGTAGTATATGGTCAAGGGAACATGTGGTAGGTACCAGTAGTATATGGACCCATAGACATAGCAATATATATCGGGTACAGTATATGGATATGGGGATGTCACATGTATCAGTAGTATATGGACATAGGGATATGTACTAGGTATTAGTAGTATATGGACATAAGGATATGTACCGGGTACCAGTAGTACACAATCACGGGAATATGTGGCCCACATCAGTAGTATACCAACAGGGGATTTGTCATAGTTTGGCATCCCTTGCAATTATAAACCCATCTATTAGTCTTCACATACCCAGACCCTTTTGAAAAATAGGTGTACATTCTATGCTGCTCATATGATCCAGGCCCCAAGTAGTGTACAAACAGGGTACAGGTATTATACTTATTCTTTCTTTAGACCCTTTGAACGAATCTATACTTCTCATGTCCTGAACCTTGTTCGCAAGCTGGTGTCATATTGAAAGTTTTAATTTGTTGCCAGACACATTACACCCAACTTTGCCCTCATCTCACCACTCATCCCCTAATATTGCCACTCCTCTTTTCAGGCTCTCGACCCCTACTCCAAATCACCCCACTCCCCCTCCGTCTCCACACCTGGAAACCTCTTCACGCAGCTCTTCCTATCAAAACAATAGCCCTTGTCCCTCCACCATGGAGTAGGGCTCCCGTGGGTAATCCGCCCATCCGTCAATTTTTCCCACGCCCTTACTATCCAGCACCAATAGTAATCCTCTCACCCCAGCCCCCTAATCCACTTCCCACCCACCACATCCCTCCCCGCCCCTGTAGTATCTGTTGGTCGGCCATCAGGCTATGCTCTTGGATCATGTAGAACCTATGCTGTATTAAGTCTGTTTCCAGAGTGATGTAGTATTAGAATGCACATATATCATTACCAACTTTCTAATTCAAATCTGAGTCTTGACCTACTTTAATCTGCCGTGACCATTCGCGTTACTACATATGTTTAACACAATATGTGATGAAATATAATGCATTTATAACCGGGATTAAGTTACGTACGCCAGAGAGTAACTTGCTATATCCTTTAGTCATAAAATGATCCCCCATATATGCATATTTCAGTTGTCTATAATCGAAGACTTTCATTTAATGTATTTGCTTGATGGATGATAGTGCTATGGTAGATCTATACTGCTTGCAGAAATTTATGAAAAGCATGTAGATCCCTAACATAGATTCCTGTCTATTGTACATGTATGTTAAAGCTTGAAAGGTCAGGTGAGATCCAAATTTCCTTTCATCTACAAAGCAAATACTTTTACACAAGCAGTTTATCCCAATTCGGCAAAGCTTAGTATACACCCCTTACTTTCCCAAATCTGTAGAGAAAATCTCTGATAGTCCTTTATATAAATCGAATATGGTGTTTTCCATTTCACAGAATCTATTCCTTTAAGTCTATCTTAGCCTGTTCTTTGGCACCTCATCTACACCAATTTCTTCTAAGATGTTGTTATGTATCCTTATACAGTCTAGTCTTCAGAGCCATCAATACATGTACTGTCATAGACCCCCCAACAGCACCCCCCCCCCCCACAGTCACCCTGGTGCCCTTTGGTATAAACCGTCATTCACCCAAGGCGACAACATCACAACAGCAGGTACAGCCATGTACACATCTAGACGTAGCCGTGCCTAGACTGATAGATATTATGCCATCCCTGCCCCCTCATATACCACCTGTATATACCACACCCCAACCTTTGCATCCTTTCAACCCCCACCCACCCCTCTATTCTCCAGTGTACATAGCATACCCACCTTTGTATCAGCCCACCTTTTGCAGTCTATACGTCACCTTCACGGTTGGCGCCAACAGTCCTCTTGCGTCTGGAGGGGAGGTATTTTGTGCATTTTAAGGAGGCCATTTGGGCATCTTTTGCGGCTTCAATACAGGTAGAGGTGACGTACATTGACGTCCGTCCTCACGCTACCTCACTGTGACGGCCTCAGGGCCGACGACGTACTTCAGACGCTGGCGACGTTTGTGGTGAGGGAGGGGAACACCAGCATAGGCTGTCTTAAAGGACAAGGCAACGGTCTTGGCTGGAGATAAAGTGAGCTGCTTGTTCTATTAATAGCTCACCGTTTTGGTTCTGGGGAGCGCCGCACCGCGCCACCACTGAGGCGGCCGTGCCTCGTTGGCGGCGACGGTTGCGTCAGAGAAATGGCTGGCTTTGGCTCTGGCTCTGGGTGGTGGTGATGGCGGCGATGGTGGTGGCTTGATGGTGGTTGTGCAGGGTGGTGCTGGTGGTGCTGGTGATGGTCTAGGCCTGAGCGGTGCCGTGGTACAGCCTTCAGTCGGTATCGGGACGGTGAGAGACACCAGCGTCAAGGCGGCGCAGCAGGGAAGCAGTAGTACAGGAGGAGCAGGAGGAGGAAGGAGGACACCCTGCTAGTAGCCAATACACACACAGGAGGACTGACCACTTAAAGCCACATAGACCACTGGAGGAATACAGGGCATATAGAGTAGTACCCAAGTTATTACCAGCAGTAGTTAACACGTACAGGGGCTCCATCCCTGGCTGTGCTCCCCCATCCATCCCACAGCTGCTGCCCGCGCCCCCCTGCCTGTCCGTACTACCAACACGTTTTGACAGGAGCCCGCCCCCTCACCCTCAGGATGAGGCACGACTGGACTTAGACCGAGGAGGAAGCATCTCTGGCTTCTCCTGGGGCCGGGCGGGCGGCTGGCGGGGGGCGGGCGGCGGCGGGCAGGCGTAGGGACGGCCGTTAACACGCGGGAGTCGACAGGAGGAGAAGGAGAAGAAGAGGAGGGGGAAGCATCGGCAACAGACAGGAGAGCCCAGCCAGCGGAGCCGCCACCACCATCCACCAACACGTGAACCTAATTTCAGTGTTGTTGATGTTGTTGCTTTAAATACTGTCACGTCAATCGTGGTTGATTTCCCAGGCAATTTCCAGATCAGATCCCGCGTTTGAACGTTTCAAATTCATTATCGTAACGTGTGCTGTTGCAGTTAACTCTGGGACGCTGTGATTCAATACGAAACAAAAGCAGACGACAATTTGCGTTTAATATGAAAAGGCACCAAAAAGCGCGGGAAGGAGCTATATCTAATTTATGTCATAGACACCTAAAGTAGAGAGAGATTGGAACCTGTTAGGAACAACCAAAACAACAACAATAGCAACAACACCATCACATGAGGGGTTGGTTGTGGATTGATGATTAGTGGTGTACTACCTACGTAACCTGGATAATACTCAACGTCTCCAGCATCGTTTACCGGAGATTACTAGCTGCACCAAGTAACGCAAACTAGTACTCAACCTACGCAAACAGATTAAACCAAAGCCAACAAGAGATACCGCATAACACTACGCAAACCTTATTTTACCTACGCAAGGTCCTACGCAGACGATAGTTGATAACTACAGAAATAGTTCAGGCGCTGGAGATAGCTAATCAGATAAATAACAAGAAACCGATCCAGGATATATACTAAAGGAAACGTGTTAACATTACTAAGAGAAGAAACGCAGGTGAAATGGTCATAACCGTAACATTCTGTCATGACAAGATTGTAAGGTGATAACTTCAATTAACCTGCATAGGTGACAAGCAGCAAGGCAGGCAAGAAGGAAACCAAACGTCGGCTGTCGTACACCATATTATATACAAGTGTTACAACCTCCAGTGGCCAAGCAGCCATCCACTCTGCAGGTGGGAGGTACCAGGGCATATCACGTGCATTTCATGAGCAGCTCATAGTGTAAAAATAACCCAGGACCTGCAGGTCTGTATCAAGGAGTAGCTCACACCATTTAACAGGCAATTAAGGCTACAACATCAGGGAGGCTGAGGAACCAGCTCCAGGTCCTGAGATATAAACCAAGCTTACCTCCAGGGCTTGCTTGCACAAAACCAGCAGCAGTAGCAAAGTCTCTATAATATATGACCTTTATCCCATACACTGAGATAATCTTGGCGGGAGGATGACATCACCTTTGGATCCCATGACCCATTACTCACCTGTGTATACAGCTGCAGACCACCTGCCTCATTACCTTACAAATAACCTTTAGGGACAACCCATTAAGAAGACCCTGGCCAGGGATTATACAAAAAGGTCAGGGATACTCTACGACCAATAAAGCTTTGTTCTGAAGGCAGTTACTGATAAGTCAAAAGGAAATAGCTTGGGTACACTGCCGTAAGGTAGCAAGACATAACGGCTGGGTATAGATGCCTGGAATCTGTCCATTGATAACCTAAACCCACATACAGAGATAACAAACCCGATACCACGAGGCAACAAGGAAGATAGGAGTAGGAACCTACTGCTTTAGTACCACCATAACTGTAACCAAGACCGAGTCAGAGATACTGTGGCATAGACTTGTTTAACACTTGCCACAAGGATATTAGTCGCCAAGTGGACCGACCCCCAGGAAAGACATCAAAGTCTATAAATAACCCAGCGAGCAGCTCAAAATGGTCGGTCAAAAGAGCAGGTCCATGGTACAGGTGGTCAACCAAGCAGGCTAAAAAGTCCAAACAGAAGCTTCAATTCTGTAAGAAAACCTTAACTGAGAAAAAAAGTGTGTGGATTGTGTGAGGTTTGGTGGCAAGACAAGGATAAATAAGGCAAACTAAAAAGTGAGTGGTCAGTCTGTGAAAATTGATAATAAGCCTCGTCGGTGCCTGAGGACCAACGGAGGAAACCGTCCTCCTGTCAGCGACCAGGGTTATCAGGGTAGCAGGAGCATATCCTGGAGGAACCCTGGAGTAGGTGCCAGATACCTATATAGTGTATAACCACCACTCCTGAAGGGTCCTTCAGTAGGGGCAACAAGAGTTCACTTCACCAGGAGGAGACAGGAACAAGGGGGATCTTCAAGAGGAGGAGAAGAACAGGCCAAACAAGGGGTGAAATCAAAGGCGCAAACACTTATATAGTGGTTCAGAGGGGTTTTTATTTTTTTTTATATACATACACAGAAAGTGTGTGTTTTGGGCACACACATACACTCAGAGGGCAATTTTTTTCCATTTTTTTTCTATTTTACATATAAATATACTACATTAAGAGGGGAACCAATGGTAGCATTGACAGCACACAGCCCTCCTTGGAGCAGGCTGAGGTGCTGATACTGCGACTGTCTACAAGATAGATCGCTTGGTGCGTACAGGGCTGTACTTCAATCTTCTTACTAGTAGTTCCGGCGTTAGCCATAACAAGGCAACCCTGGGGCTCACAAGTTCAGCCTCGGAGACGGGGGATAGCGACGACGGTCGGCAGGCTCCCACCAGCTCCGGGATGAGTATGATGCCATGTCTCCGCTGGAAACGGAGAGATGAGGTATGTTCAATTAATCATGTTTTTGTTTCTTAGACATGTGATACTTTGTTGTTGGTCTGGTATTTCTATCAATACTTTGGAAGAATCAAAATTGTTGGACCGTCCTAGAGAAGTATATTCAGGGACTCAGCTAAATTTTCATTAGTATGGCAACATTTGATTATACTCCATTTGCACTGTGTTTTTCAAATATAATTCAGGGGATGAAGACTTAACGTAGAGATATATTAAAAGGAGATTTTATACGATAATATTGCACTGAGGTGGGCTAAACGCATATATGTGATAAGGCCAAAAATATGTAAGTTTGCGGTGACATGGTCAAAAAAGGTGAGGTCGGTATATAGGTCGGACTTTTTTTAAACGTAGCTCTGAATCGACGATGTCTGTGTGCAAAAAGTCGGTGGTTGTTGGAAGATGTTTGAGGTTGGGGGCCAGGCCCCACACCTTGGGGGGGGGGCATTGGTTCAAAAATATCTAGATCATGTCCGTAATTGATGCATTCTTGAACGATTTGGGCAGATGTTTAAGAAAACTTTGGACTTAACTTCTTATTTGCATGTTTTAGAGCATTTTGAACCCTCGTATATTTTCTTATCCCTCACAAAAAGTTGGGCTGGGAGCAGAACATACCCTCGCCCCCCTGAGTTCAAAGTTGGGACCCTGGCCCCCTGCCCCCCCCCCCCCTGTTCCTGGTAAGTAACTCCCCTGGCGAGAAACTTGCCAGGGATGTATCAATGCATCATGCCAATCCTACAGGATTAATACACTCCTAGAGTGGCGAGTAACTCGCTAGGGCTTTATCGGTGCATCATGCCGACCCTACAGCGTTGATACACTGCTGGAGGGGTCAGATAGTATCCAGTGTAATAGCACCTACATCAAGGGTATAAACTTTAGTCGGATAGGCGCAGGCCGAGGCTGACCCAGCAGCTGCAGAACACTTGGCCAGATCAAGAGTGAGGGAGGAGAGAACGGAGGTACGGAGGGCGCCTCGGTACCACAGTATAGGGAGTCATTATTTATCAACAGGGCGATGGTGGGGTTTCGCGCACATGCGCGAAGAAATTACACCCCCCTCGACGCAGTCATAATTTTTTGGGCCCCCAACCCCTTGACGGAGGCCTCCCCCCTAAAGAAGGATCAGATTCTTTTATTCCCTACCCCTTTAGGAGGATTCTGATTTTTTTACGCCCCCCCCCCTTCAAACCCACCACCCCCTTGATAAATAATGATCACTCCTTTAGCCCTTGTTAGTTCACGTGGGATGCTGGGGACGTAATCAGGATGGACATTCTTGATAGTGAATGAGAGATATCCGGGGTCAGTATAGTGTGAGATAGACGTAAGGGGCACAGCAGCAGGGTGTCCTTCCTGTCATCACTTCAAAGGACGGAATGGTCACAGGACGGTCACTCGGTGGGGATGGGCACCAGGGATTTTCACTAGTTTTGATGAGAAAGGATAATTTCCTTAGAAAAATAAGCAAATCTTGAAAAGAAAATCCTGAGGTCGGCCCTGTTTTGCTGAGGTCGGCCGGGTGACCGGAAATCTCTTTTTTTTTGCCTAATGAGATACCAGATCCTGGGTACTAGATACGGAACTTTAGTTTGCGATTGTCTGTTCTGGAGTGGATCATAGTGAAACCGCTCACCAGTAGTCCGCCATACACTGGGTGACACTAAATCAGTTTACTAGTGGAGAGCTCAACAGAAAGCTGCACCTGAAGCAGATTCAATAAGGTAGATAGAATGGATTATTCGTTGTATGAGTCACCCTATACGGCACATGGCTGTTGTATTATTGACCAATGGGAGGCATCCCTGGCATATACTGCGGAGTCGGGGGCTGAAGGTGTTAGTCATAGTGGCGTCGGGGTCTAATGGCGGCCCCCAGCTGATAATGGCTATGTGAGCTATATAGCATGGTAGAGTCTGGGATACTAACAGTTAAATACAAACTGAAACAGTAGTTGCAAGACAGGTCACTAGTGGGTCCTTATAGCATAGACATGTATATATAGCAGTTCCCTATTGAGTGGATTTAGTGAGATAGGTATCTATTAATGGCACAATATCATAGAGTGAATTAGAGTGAGGCAGGTAATAAAGGTTCCATATAAAAGGACAACAGAGAGGCAGTTAACCAATGGTTCTCATTATAGTGAGATTTGTAACTAATGGTTTCATATACAGTGGGTTATAGTGAGACATGTAACTAATGACTCCCTATAGAAAGGGCAGTAGTGAGACAGGCAACTACAGAGGCTCCCTATATGGAGTGAATTATAATGAGACAGGTAACTACTGTTCCCTATAGAAAATATAGCAATGAGATAGGTAGCCACAGTGGTGCCAGCCAAGGAAGCATAGCAAGGATGACGTGAAAGCAGGTTGCTATATAGTACTATAGTTCCCCACATCCTCTATACAGCGTATTTAGGACTACTGCGTGCTATGGGACCAGGATAGAGGGCCTCCTGTGAGTAATGCGCCCATTTCACAGCGAGGGGCCCACCAGGGGGCTCCACCAATGGCCACCCCGGCGCAATCCCTGCCTAAATGGGTTCATTTTGGTGTTAAAATGGGGAGATCCGCGTCTAATTCGCTCATTTTGCCTTGCGTGCCTGGACTAGGACTGAATGCAGGGTACTACTGGTGGGGGACGTCTATCCCTGCCTTTGGCTAGTGTATGCTAGAGGAGGTAGTCAGTAAGACGGTATGTAAATTTGGTAAATTGTAAGGCAGCGATGGTATTTACCCACTACTCTTCTGGACTTAGAAAGAAGCCAGTTCCTGAGTGGCAAACTGGTAAAGTAATGCCATGTCACAAGTGTCATGGAACTGTAGGCGGTCTAGAGTATACATACATTTAAGTCCTTGGTTTGCTATATCTGGACAAATGAATGATTGGGTTTGGAAATCTGTCCACACAGTGCCATACCAGCTATATGTATGCCATTTTCCCTACATCTATCTATCTACCTTTTATATGTGTGCCATTTTCCCTACATCTATCTACCTTTTCCAACCGGCATAATCTTCTTTGGCAGAACTTGAATGTCAATGCTATGGATATGACATTTAGATACTTGCCGAAATCGATATGAGAGACCAGTGGTACAAATTTGCCTTGGATATGTGACCTTTCTTTGTAAATATTAGAATTGGCTGAACCAAGTATAAATGGGTTAATACCTCAAAATGACAAAGTAGGCATGGATATCATCATAGTATTTTAATTTGACTCCAGTGACATTTAGCTCCATGCATACACTAGTGCTGTGAATCACCATCCACTAATCTTTGGTTTAAAACAAGTGCCTTAATCAAGGACTCTCAATTTGTCAGAAAAAAAAAACAAGTTTATCATCAAATGTGATTTCTAAGAACAATCTATAAGATAATGGTGAAAACCGAAGGAGTATAAATCTGCATTTATTGACCTAGTTGAGGATACCGAGACAGTGGAAGGGGCACAAGGGAGTTACTCACAAACTCAACAAAGCCTTGAGCTGCTCCCCATACCATTCTGTCTACTCAGACATCTGCTCCTGCTGGTAGACGGCCTGGTAGACATTGGCTTTTCAGTCAGTGCTGCTGACTAATCACAGTTGTTGATACGCAAAGAGTGAAAAAAGCGACTGACTTTTACCAGTGATTACTTGCATGTTATTTTTACCTATTAGACACTGTCTGTAGGCCTGCTGCCCAACAGCTGTCTCCAACTTGTGGTTCATATATATCTTCCTCTCCTCCTTTCATCCCCATCCTCCTGCCCACCTGCACCAGCTCTCCTCATGCTGCTCCCTCCCCCAGCACTTGATCCCAACCTACCACCAAGCCTCCTCCTCCAGCCACTGTCCGCCCTGGAGGAGTGGATACCTGCCGCATGGAGGAGGCCGGTATGTGTTCTATTAACTAACCACACAGAAATAGGAAGCTCCAAGATGGCGGCTGAACTTTAGGACACACCTGTAAACATGTCCCCTAGAGGCATCAACAAAGGAGCGAGTTGAAGGAGAATGTAAAAATAAGAAGGACTTGGAGAGACTCGGAGGCTTGCGGTAGGCTCGCGGGAGTTGATAGAAGATAGTCACACTGCAGTGAGACAGTGTTGGAAAAAGCATAGCGTCAAAAAGCTGAGGAATAAACATGGCCTCCAAGACATGTAGGTCTCACATAAGATCATCGAGAGGAGAGTAGGTTGAGAGAATGTGCATATAGGATGAATTGGATGTCGGAGGGATCTAAATCTAGACATACAGTGCACCATTGCCTTCCTAACCTCTTAGCCTGGGGTGAAGTGCCCGGGAGTGAGTAACTCTAGTATGTCATGTGAGCAAACCATTTGGGCAGTTGGTTATGCAGGTCTATGCATCTGTTTGAGTAGTTGCATATGCACTGTTGGGACAGTTGAATATAATTATGCAGCACCTCAAGCAGTTGCATATGCAGCTCTTTGGGCAGTTGCAAATGTAGCTCTTGGAGCAATTGCATATGCAGCTTTTTGGGCAGTTGCAAATGTAGCTTTGCAAGCAATTACATATGCAGATCCTTGGGCATTTGCAAATGTAGCTCTTGGAGCAATTGCATATATTATTCAGCTCCATGCAGAACTTTGCATATGCAGTTCCTTAAGCACTCGGTGGTGAATGCTCATTTGGACATTTCCCGCCATTATACAAATCACACATATGAAAGGTATGCCTTACAGAATTCTTGTTCATAAGTGGCCATTTCGTGGCAATGATCTGGACATGCTGCCTTCCTTTTTCTTTGCAATTCATGGGGTCTTCATTATGGTATGCAGTCCTTCCCATTTTCGTCATTAGCCTTTTGAATTTATACGCCATTGTATTATTTCTCAGCTGCCACATCAATTGAACAGCCCCCTTTCCTGCATATATATAACATTTCCCTCGAAACCTCACTGTCTGTCTCTCCGCTCTATATAACTCCATGAGTAGGTCATTGAGCAGTTCATTGAGTTTTGTTAGTATTTTTCGCAAGGCATCACGAGCGGGTCTGAGCGGTTCACGGCTGGGCGGGGAGCCAGGCCCAAATGTCAGCCTGGCCTTTCTGATTAGTCATCAGTGTTCACGATCGCCGACGACGACCCCTTTGTAAGTACTTGGTTGTCGCAAGAGGCGCTACTAGTGGGGTAGGCCTGAAATATCAGAAATTTTCTCCTCTCATTAATGATGTAAGCTGACTCTACTGACTCCAGCTCCTCTACCTCTGTGAGCTGCTCCCTCTCTGCCGCTAATGCCCACACAGATAGTCAGCCCACCTGGAGGCCGGTTAGTGTTGACTCGGTGGATGCTTCTCATGTGTTTTTATATGTCCACCTGTTCTTGAATCAGGGCCTCCTATTGTTTATTAGACCATGACACATCCCAAATACTTCATGAGATCATAAGAAGAATTGATAATTTAGCTAAACAGTTCTCCTTGATTGGGAATGATTGGGAATGAAAAAGAATGGCTATTAACGTGAGGCTGGCTGCACTTATGGTAAAGGCTATCAGTGGCTCTCATATAGCAACGTTGGATATGGCCTAAAGTTGGCTTCGTTTTTACTTTTTCCATCGTTGATAACAACCTGTCCTTTAGCTATGTCATTTATGCCACATCATTGCTGTGCCTGTGGGGCCTTTGTGCTTAATTGGCTCAGGGTCTCCCTGAGTCATTGTCGCCGGCTTACGGCGATGATTTGCCCCAAACAAAAATGTGGCAAGGACCACGGATAGGAGTTGCGCTCATAGATCATGGCAACATCACTAGCCACTGCGGGTGACGTCACTGAGGCAGCATGACGTCACCAATGACGTCATAGGTGACATGGAGAAAACCAAAAACATTATGAAGTTGCTACGGTCGCTACGCTCCCGGCCGCTGACGCGGCTTGCAACTCCAAAAGAAATGTTAAGTTTTCAATCAGGAATTGCTCATAGATTTTGACAATGAAACTTATAAAAAATAGTATGTATATAAAGTCTGAGATGTCAATTTATATGTGCATCGATCATTTAAATAAAAGCATCTATATTTGTACATTAATTTAACATTTAAATCATGGGATTTGAAATCATCCTTCTAGGCTTCTATTCCGCCAAGCAAACCTCAAAGGTCAATTCCTGTTACTTCCTATGTGAAAGTGTGGAAGGCGTCCAATCTATTAAAAAAGCGCGCCAAAATAGACATTATTTGGTGCCGAATTGAAGCTTATAATGTCAGTAATGCAATGGTAGTGGGTAATGTAATGGTAGTCATCTACATACTAGCAATTTTCTCAGAGCAGTAAATTTTCAGGAATGACACTGTTCCCTTCCTCATGCCCCAAGATCCATAGGCCCCCTTTGAAAGTACCCTGTATATGTGAATAGGTGAGGAGGCACACATGATGGTGATTTAATGACAGTAGAATAAAAAGAAAGTGAGGGTAATTTTAATGGATTCTTTGAAATAAAATAAAACAAAAAGTTTCCCAAGAAAAGTAGCCGTTTCTATGAGAATGCATTGACATACCAATACATGATTCCTCCCTGTCCACAGCAGTACAGGTACTCAAAATTTTACTGAGGTATATCGAGATACCCATAGTCCAGAAGTTGTTACAAATTTTAGGTAGGGTAATTTGGTGTATCTGCTAAGATTTGCCTCCCCCTCTCCCACACACACACACCTATAGTTTTACTCAACTTTTAGGTGTTGTTGGTCCTATTGAAGCAAGGCTTCACTGCATCTTAAAATCGAGAAAAAATCGCAATATCGAGACAAAAAAATCGTGATAATCAGAATCGACAAAAATGTGATGTCAATGACATTCCTAGGTTATCTTGTAATATCCCTCAAAGGAAATAGACAAATTGTGCCAGGAAAATGCTACAAACATTATCTGATTGCAGGCTAACAGTGTCGTGCAAGCATTAGATGGGTACATTTAGACCAATTGTGGCGTCATCAGATTTATCATATAAACCTGCTATTCTCCTCTATACCTATTTTAATATCTATTGCAGATTCTTTTTATTTGATACAAATGCTATCAAAATACGATGTCATGAATGTATGGTACCGTTTCCCTTTAATGAACACTCAATGAAAATCTGACACTAGTGACAAGTGACTCTAGTGACAAAGGTGTTTGCTTAGTGACATGGGATATGTGCATTTCTTAAAATCGACATGGGACAGGGGCCCCCTCCCAACCATCTAGACCCCCAAAATAAGCCAGGCAATAGTGCTAAGACCCTGAGCCTTCTGTGATGAATATCACAGGTTAAATCTTTTGTCTGTAGGTAATCATCATCTCATTTAGAGATACGATGTATTATATTGATGTGAAATAGACATTGCAAGCTCCAACAATAAGCCAACATAACTATAGCTCGGGGACACACACTCTGGGGAGCCGAACAAAGGTTGACTAATAAACCTGTAGGATAAATTTAGCTTGTACATCAAAAGAGGCATGAGATTACAGAAAGGATTCTGTATACGCATAATTGAATATAGCATCAATTACCTGAAGGCTATCATGTTTGTAACCTAAGGGGATCTGAAGGCAGCTATCTCATATTAACAACTTAAGCCGACTGATGTAACACATGCCTGTACTTATGTTATGTATAATAACGCCAGGACACTGAAGTCAAGATTGGCTGTAGTATTTAAAGCATGAGGCCTTAGGCTGAGCTAACTAGGTTACTATGGAAATGAAGATAGTGCTGACACTGCTTTCCTCTGCTCAGGAGACAGCAATGATGCTGTAAACCTCCAATAAAAAGAGACAAACCCATACGTAGCAGCAGTAGTATTCGCTGGGGATATGTGTCATCGCTCGGACTCTGTGTGTGATACGCACAGCGTGTTTAAATAAATAATTGCGCATCCCTCTATCGCCACCAGGCTACAAATGTCAACCGCAGGACGGGCCCACTACCAGCACTGGTTACCGGCTTGTACTAGTAGTGGTGAGGTTATACCTACCGGGTACAAGCTCCAGCGGATCGTCGTACAACCACATTCCAATCTTGTCATCATGACCGCAGCCATCATTAAGGACCCGAATCTTAAATTGTCGTCTGCTTCATCCAGTTTTCCCGCCTCATTTTACTATCAGAAAAAATAGTGAGCTCTCACACATACTCCTATTTCTCAGATCTTATTTCACACCAAGAAGTTGGAAAGCCATTTTAACAGCCCATTGCCTCATAGCGACGTTGCCTTGGCAAAGGGCCTTCCATGAAGATGTTTTTTTTTATTTGTTGGTCGTATATTTATACCAGACAAAAATAGATATGGATGATTGGTAGACCCTGTTATCAAGGGCGTATCTTGAATAATATTAATACACATTCCAATTCAAGCTCCTTCAGAAGACTTTGTAACACGCTATTGGTGTGGTTGGCCTATTACATGTCAAATCATAATTGACCTTGGGAGGGTATGTGGATGGGTGCGCATGTTAGCCTATATCACTCTCTTTCCAACTAGATCTCAATGAACCTTGGGATGGGAATAAAACATATATTTAGACGAGGGAATTAAGCATAGACGAGGTACACTGAAATTCACTCTTTTCAGCAAACCATTACCGAAATCCCCTTATGACGTCAGATCCTATGTCACCGGGATAGTTATGGACAATAAAGCAGCTCCAAAATTCTACGTCAATGTGAGAGCTCCCAATTGTGTAAGGGTTCTAGTAGGAGCCATTCCTAGCAATACTAGCACTATATAACACATCCTGGCCCAATTAACACAATGGGTAACCTGAAAGACCTGAGTGGTTTTGGACCCGAAAGACTTGTGGGTTATAGTGTCTATGGACATTGTGGTCTATTGTCAGCTGTGAAAGTAACACTTAGCTAAGAAGCATAGTGCCATGGCAACAGCACTCACAACTGCAGTGCCCAATAGGTACTCACTGACCCACCTGCAACCTCAATACTCCAAATATATGACTTAATGGATCCTGTGTCAATTATGAATGGTGTGCAGCTGTGAACTGTGCAGTTGTTATGTATATAATATTGTTAAGGTGTTAGGAATGCGTTGCTCTAGCTCATAGGATGGGGTGGTAGAGCTTTATAGCCATACGCAATCTATCTAGGCCTTAGCTCAGCAAAACTTGGAACATGGATGGACAATCGGACATGTATCATTTGAATCACAGGTTTTGTAGTGTCTTCACCATCATTCAGTATCGTCCATGTTAAAATTATTGACTCACTAGCTCAATGGACAATTTCAATAATAATCATAATAACACCAATTGCTGGAATAGTAGAAAGGAATATACTTATAATCATAAACTGACTGTCATTAGCTCAAAGGGCGATTTCAATTATAGTGACATGTACTGGGAATAGGAGCCCTAATGCACCCTGCACTAAGGGCCCTTTCCGCAGATCCTGTCAGATTCAAAACACCAATGGATGTCATAGCAGAAATTTTTTTACTTATTATTATCAGAATTTCACCACTATAAGGTTGGTTACTTCGCTGACATTCATGGCTAGCTAATGAAACATAATTACACCCTTTATGTTTGCTATGCCTATTAAGTAATACAAATAGTAGAATGGCCTTTACCTGTAGCACATGCCTTTGTGATGAGTAAGCAGTTGGCTAATTAGTGTCTTATAACTATTCCCTTAACTTTTACAACCTTGTCGCTATTCACTGGGTGTTGGTCATTTTCCATTACAAATGACGGAATAGCCATCCACATTTAGTCATATATTTATAGTAACCTTAACCTCTGGTGTTACGGCCAACACTTTTAATCATCATACTAAGTTACCTAAATGACTCTATTATAGTGCACACAAAGAAAGGTACATCTTATATCAGACACCTACGCACTACCTCACGGCTACAGGCTATCTAACAACCTACCCAAATACCAATTATCTAGTTGTGGACCTCCCAAGTTGTACTGAATCGTGGGTTTATTTGCAACTCCTTTTCACTGTCTTTGAAATTAGGTCTGGAACTCTGAGTGCTACTTGTCTTGATCGCCTGCAGTTAGGTGAGAGAGTAAGGGTCAGGGTGGAAAAAAGGCCCAGACCTGTTAACTGTCACTGCCACTTCTTGTTGTCTCAGTCAATCTGCTGACTATGTTTTGCTGTGAGCAGCTCCTCTGCCTCCTATAGAGTTGCTCATGGAGTGCACTGAGCAGCTCGCTGGGAATGGCATTAATAATGGCGGCCAGGTAAAAAAGCTGGAACTGCTACAGGTAAGAAGGCAGTTGACCACAAACCTCCAGTACCTTTCCTCTCCAGCTTGATGCTCATTAGGCTACCTGGTCACTCCCACCCCTTGTTCAGTGTCCAGTCTGAGACATTTCTGTGTGCAAATATTATCAAATGTTTATTTTTACTAATTCGGCCTAGATTTTATTGTAAAAGCTTATCCACAATTGTTTATTAAGTTTACTCATCTTTCCCAATAAAACTGTGCTGGGTTTTATTCCTAGACTCCTTTTTGTTTGGTAAAATGGTTAAGCTTTGTCCTTGTTCGCTGACTATTGTCTTTAGGCAACTGCTGTTATTCAAAATCCCTGATGTGATACATGAATTAAAAGGTATTCATGCAGATTTTGAGAAAGCTAGACCTGTTCCAGCTCCCAATGCCACCTCTACGCTGGTTCCCTGTAGGTAAGTGTGAGCATAATACCCGCAGGCCATGCCTGATGACAGTTGTCCCCAGACCTTGGGGAGTAGGGCACTTGAACTCCACTAGATCGGGGTTTCTGAGCTCCAATCACAGTTTATGTTCCAAACATCTGTATAGGATAGACAGGTTGACCATTGGGCAGCCAGGGTGCCCTCTTGTGAGAAGGGGTGAAAACAGGGGATGATTGACTGTTCTACCATAGGCAGGAACAGAAGGCATCTTGATCCCATAGAGTTCAATGTTAACCAAAACGAGGCTAGCAGGGCTTAATCCTGGGATAATGCCCTGAGGATAATGCCCTCTCAGACCAATGATGTTATACTAACGATAATTCAAGTTAATATACTCAAAATAACCTATGGTAGAACCGAAATTGAGCCTGGTATGTCAGGCATTATCCCACAATCATGCCCAGCCCTTGGGCATGGCCAGGGGCTGCTGCGCAGCCTGACCTGGCCATGCCCTCGGGCTGGGCATGATTGTGGGATAATGCCCTCCACACCAGGCTCAATTTCTTAGGTAACTTCTGCGGAATGGCCTGCCTGTATCATGTCCCCAATATATAGGCAGGTCGCCAGCCAATGCCAACTCATTCTTCTTGGTGTATCCACACGTAAATTGTCAGGATCCATTAGCTACTATATATAGACTAACATTGAGCTATATATACATGTGTACACAGTTAACCACTGATCAATCTATTATCTAAGCTGTGGTTATTGAATAAAGTGTGTTTGAACACGTATAGCCTTGTGCTACCCAGATTGATTCCGTCTATACGCTGAGCATTGATGTAGGCCTTAAGTATATAGTCAAACAATCCTACTATACAGTAGGTGTTCTCCAGATGGGTTTCATGTAAGTCAGTGGATGGCAATTATTGATTTGGGCTCATTGATTAAATTGGAATACTATTCCTAAGGCTAACCAGAATATTTCTGTTAGTGTGTATTGGTTAGGTTGCTGTGGTGCTGTATTGTTGTTTTTGTTTTTGTCATAAGTCATTATGCAACATTTTGGTCTGTTTGTTGCACTATGGTGTACTATGGTGGTATATCTCACTGCATGCAAAGAAATACAATTATAGACCAGTATTTTCATTGTTTTTTTGGGCAAATTTGCTTCAGAATTTCTTCCTTGCACCCATTATCGCCATAGCATTCCCATTTATTTCTATAGTTAAACCATGTCCGCTTTTTCTAACTCCTCTAGAGCTCTGAATTCTTTTTTTTTGGTATTTTTCTTTCTTGATATATGTGATGTCGTTGAAAAGTTCTGTAAGGGACAGGTATAGATTAATATAGTTATTCAATTGACATGTGCTTTTGAAGGCTGTTAACATGGACATCATCGAGGTTTTGGCTTAGCAATGGTGTATCCTTTTCCCTAAACATGTATGTGGATCATCCAGGCAAAAGGATCCTGTATGCCGCCTCACTAATGTCCCTTTTGCCTTGTTGATTTTCAATGTGGAGACAGAGCCCATACAGGTAATTCAAATGGGCAGACTCAATCCAAATGTCCCAGATAGAGTGGCAGCTCATATTACTGTAAGTAGGGGCAATAGGTTCAAGTAGTTTGTCTTATAAATTGGGCGAAAAGGGTCGTCCAGTGCGAGGGGGGAAGGGGGAGGCACTAATTGTCCAATATCCAGGCCATATAACGACCCTGAACTGCTTATATAATCCCATAAGAGGTACAGTATGGTAATTGGTCAAGAACTCGTTCTTTGTCTTTACAAGACCCCAGTAACAGAATCAATTTGATTATTATTCTCCACACTATGCATATAGCCCTTACACATTGTCACAGTGCTTCACAAGGCCCCAATAACAGAATAAATTTGATTATATTCTCCACACTATGCATATTGCCCCTACACATCGTCATAATGCATTTAAGACAGGGGTAGCTATACTATATTAAACAGGACTGTGCTTGCCGCTATGAACTCCTGAACATCATCATACAGGCATATGGTACTGCTAAGGTGGTTAAGTTGCCTTAAAGTGTCATTTAAGTCCCTTTATGGATGAATTATATAAATTTTTATTCTCAGTCAAACTTGAAAATAAAGACTGCCATGACGTTCGCCAGCTCGAGCTACCCTTAACCTATAGGTCACACTATGGGAAACTCTTATTATTATTAAGGGAGATATGATGGTTTTTGTAAAACTGCCAGTTCTTGGACTTCTCTACCAGTGCCTGGACTGGCATGCGCCCCGCGTCCCAAAAAACCCTTCATTTCAATCTGTTCCTTCCTCAAACCTGCCCTTTTTCACCGGTGACGCTTTAAACAGATAGGTTTTGGCTGGAAGTAGGGTGCATTCACACTGTGGTAAGGGCACAGGTGGACTGGCTGGGGCCCAAAAGGCTCCTAGTCAAAAAAATTATTTCGCTTATTCTTTTTCGAAACAAATTTTTTAGGGGGGGCATGTTCTTTAGGGGAAGAAACACCCAGATTGATACCAAACACTCAATATCCGCGCATATTATTTGCATAATTGGCATTATGCAGTATCTTGGTACTTTTCAATATATATAGATATGTTCCATTGCTCCCTTATAGAATACATATGCTTGCCAGTATAAACTACTGAAACCTAGTGACTAGTGGAATCTGAACAATACAAATGGAATACCCCTCCCCTACCTTCCTATAGCATGAATCAAGTTGTTCAATGGAGGCAACCATTGCTTGATCAGGTGCTTAGACCTTTTAGATCCAAATGCTAGTTACCAGTGCATTATCACTGTTGATAAGCTTTACACATCAATACCTGCAGCCACCCGGGTAACAAGCCCTGTTTGCACTGAATGGAGGTCTTTCCATTTCTCCATTCTCTGGTGTTTGATTGAAAATGTTATTCTGTGTTTTAATTTGTGTTTTAATCTGTGTTTTTATGGTACATGTATAACAGGTTAGTGTTAGTGCTATGGTATGATAGTAATTACTCATACTATGGTATGATAGTAATTACTCACTATTTATCAGCAATTGGTCTAAATATATATATATATATATATATATATATATATATATATATATATATATATATATATATCAGTATTTACTCACAATTTGTCAGCAATTAGTCAATATATGTCAGTACTTAGTCACTATATACCAGCAATTATCAATACATGGTAGTAATTACTTACATTATATCAGTATTTAGTCAATTTATGTTCGTAATTGCACACTATTTGTCATCAATTAGTCAATATATGTTAGTTATTACTCACTATTTGTCAGCAATTATTCAATATGTATTAGTAATTACTCACTATTTATCAGCAATTAGTCAATATATGTCAGTATTTACTCACAATCTGTCAGCAAAATATATAACAGAGAAATAGCTATTGATCCAATTGTGCATCCTGCCTTGACTCCTATTTGTCAAAATGTGTCAGTATCTAAGGACTATTTGTCAGCAATTAGTTAATAATTTTATGTTAGTAATTATTCACTATGTGTCAGTAATTAGTCAAAATATGTCAGTAATAACGCACAATTTATCAGCAATTAGCTTATATATGTCAGTACTTACTCACTATTTAACAGCAATTAGTCAATATATGTCAGTACTTACTCAATACCTGTCAGCAATTAATCAACATAATTATATCAGTACTTACTCAGTATTTTGTCAGCAATTAGTCAATATTTGTCATTATTTTCTCAGAGTAGTTCTATTTTTCTATATTATAGCTCTATCGTTCTATAGTTCTATTGTTCCATAGTTCAATAGTTATAGTCTCATAGTTCTAAATGTGTCAGCAGGCAGGTAAAAAGGGACATTCATGTGGTCATTAAATCACTTCCTGCTAATAAAACTTTAGCTTATAATAATGGACATATGCACTCACAGTTTTGATATATACACATATAGTACCATGGACTGCTATAGAATTGGACTGCTCTATATTATTTTCTGATAGATTTTTTTCTACCTATTTCTGTTCATTTAATGAAAACCTTCTAGAAGTTGAACTAAAGGTGGTAGAGATTGTGATAGCAGGCCCTAGTATCAATTCCTGGGAAGGGGGCATGGGCTCTGATAGCTGTTAGTTAGCATTGTTCTGTTTCACATAGAAATCCTAGCGGACAAAAGGGAGGTTTCTCTGACAATGGATTCAACCCAAACAACGCGGCATTTTACTCTGTGCATTTTTCCTTTCATTTCTGATTTTTTTTGTCTCTTCCCTCCAACTGCTCACTAGTTAGCAAGGCCAAGAAGGCTGGAAACTAGGCTGGCGGCGCTGGTAGTGGTGGCTGCGACACGGCTTCTGGCAGTGAAGGAATCTAGGCCTAAAAGGTCATAAAGTTGGCTTGAGTAGGCAAGTCTTCGTATCGGTACTGACATTTGGCTGGATAGCAAATTAGGGAGCGATACAGTGGGTATGAGCTAGTGTGTAAGACACACACAAGACCTAGGATTCAATCCTACAAAATACAAACTCAGGCGAGGTATTTCACACTAGAAGTTTCTCATGATGACTAGAAATACCTGTTGGTTGACCGCCCTAGGTTTGTATGAGCTCTAGGTCGTTGTGACCTTTAGATGGTTACATTAGAAGAATAAACTCAGACCCAGGCTTTGTTGTTTTTTTTGTGTTAGTTGATATTTGTTTGGTTAAATATGCTTTGCTGTCTTTGGTATGTCAATGTACAGGGTCCTGGTTTAAAAAAGTGCCTCTAAATGAAATGAGTCAGGCAGGGGTTTACACGACAGAGTTCCTGTGATTGACTAGAATTGTAAACTTTTGCTTCTATCTTGCATATGTGACATCTAATCAGATAGACTGTAGATATCTGATAATATCAGAATCCAAATCTTGTAAAGCGCGGATGAATACATCGAAAAGGGACGCGTGTCCATTTGTTAGTAGACAGAATACTATGCCAAGGGCTTTAGTGAAAATAAGAAAATGGCTTCCATATCTACTATTGTGTAGATATGTGATTGTGCAGTCTGAAAGACAATGATAAATACGATAAGACTCCCGGGTGACTAGAAAGTCTTTTTTTCTTACACATGCAGACGGAGCCACAAATGAAAGTAAATGGGATCCCTGCGTGTCAAGTCTGTCACCTGATTTGAATAATAGGCACCTGAGGTATTAGGAAAGGGAAAAAGAGACAAATGTATTTTGCTCTTCAAAAAGAAATGTTCATTGCCCAGACAGACCATTGATAATGTATTTTGAACAACAGTGTCCTGCTATTAGTTGTGCTATGCTGCGGGGTTGCATTATTTTATCTACTCTGCTTCGGTTTCTAAAACAAACAAGCAATGAGAAAAAGTAAAATAGATTAAGACTGAATCCTTAATTCTAATACGCAGTTCGTACTCAGTAATAGGATTAAAGGCAGGAACACACTATACCAACCACACCCCATGCCACTGCTCTATCATTATCACTCATTCCTATATTAATCACTAAGATCCTCCTACTACTCTTCCACTATTAAGCTTGAGCAGATTGGTAATTTTCCACATACGTCTACTGGATAAATAAATGCCATGATGGATGTGCCTAACTCATTATCTATTCAAATGGGTTTGAATTGGACAAGGGGGAAGTTTTTAATGGAGCGTGGTTGACCATACAGGATAGATGGCTGCAAAATATGTCACAGATACCCTTCATGAATAAGTAAAACTTGGAGTAGGTCGAACATAGAATTAGCATCCCTTTCCATACCAAACAATCCTGTTTTTCTTACCTTAAAAATGCCTTTCCATAATGTATATGTAGTTGACACCTCGATAATTAGTTTTAGCTCTATGAATAAAATGGATGCATACTTTCGAGGCGAACAAGCAATAGCGATATTCATACACTCACACATAAACATTCTCTACCACCTATAGACAACTCCAGATGCCCACAGCTCCTCCACCCTCTTCCAGCCGCTTCCCCCAGTGCTGCCGGCCATGCACATCCATGGCTCCTTAAGGCCGATGGTAATGATACTTATATTGAACGTGGACGCCATAATCCTCCCATTATTATGTATAGGTCACTGCCCTAACACACCCCTGTATAGAGAAGTGCTGCAGTATGACACCCCCACCCCCAGCCCCATCTCTGCTCCAGCTACCCACCCCCTGCTCCAGCACCCACCCCTTATCATATAGGCCTACGCCATCCTACACGACCATCATTAGGTGGGGGTAATCCCACTTGCAGGTGTAGGCTATTCATAGACAGAGGTGCTATCTCACACCATTACTCCACCCACTTTACTCCAGGGCATAATGTTCCCCTCCATATCATAATGGTTAACATCATTGAGCATTCTGCCTTGGTGCTGGAGTAGCAGACATATTTAACTGGTAAAAGCCCATACAAGATTGGATACAGAAGATAAAATGCAGTATGTACTCTTGCAGTTAAAGTGATTTGCTACTTTAGCCGATGTTTATTTTTTTAGAATTATTCATTTTAACATTTTATATATTTTCATTGACAAAGACATAGTTTTCTAGATATCTACCACATATATATATGGCCGTGTATGCACCAGTCCATGTTAATGTATTTGTGCATAGTATTCTGATAAAATGGTGCGCCGAAAGCTTGGAGGGAGCTGAAATTGTATATACATAGAATGGAGGGGCTGCGCAGCGTAGCCCGGCCCCCAACTGCCTTCACAATGGGTTTGTATTGATTTTATTATTCTCCCACATTTTCAGCCGCTTCCATTGTTTTATCATCGGTCAGAGAGGCACTTAGAGATCCCCCGTCTGGACATGCCTCGCTGACGTGGCCATTACTATGGGAATGGAAAGCTGGAGAGTGGTGGGGGAGAGGAAGGGTGCAATTGTATAGGGCCAATTCTCTGCCCAGTTATTTTATACAAAGTCTAGGCTGCTCTAAAGGCATTACTGAGAATAGGTTCTTGGTGGTGGAGTGCTGGGTGGAATGGCCGGATGACTGACAGGCAGCCTAGTGGTTATGAAAGCTACTGGACCTTTGGAAGAGGCACGAATCTAAACTATCTAACTGTTGCCATTACAAATATAAAATGTCATTTTCATTAGCCAGAGGGGATAGATGTTAGACAATGGTAACCCGCTACAACATGCTATTTTAGTCGTTTTAATAATTAATGCCAATAGGATTAATCTAGAAGTTCTCGAATTCCCTATAGTGTTAACTACTGTATGTTTGAAATGGCAAATACTTTTTCTTTTTATTGAAAATGAAACGTTTAGTATGTATTTTTACATAGAATCTGCAATAGGCTCTAGAAACGTAACATACCCCAGTAAATTGACAATGGAAGCGGTTATTTACGAATGTTATTGCTACGTTCTATGAACAATGGAAGTGGGATTACGCAAATATTATACGTAATTTCCCACCAGCATAATTATTTGTAACCGTTTTAGCTAAAAACTGGTTGTTTGAAAAAAGAATCTTGCTATCGCCATGTACGTCGTGTTAGCACGGTTTCACCAAGGATTGAAGAGTGTGAGAGACTGTCGCCAAGCAGAGGCAATCCTAGGCATAGTAGTAGTAAGAGGGAGTGAAGGCTCTAGTCCCAATTCTCCTTTGCCACCCATGAAGGGCCTAGGATTAAAGAGGGGTACCTCAGTAACCAGCTCTTGTCCCAAGTCTCCTTTGTCCACCTGGGGTGCCAATGCACAGGTAGAAAATTGGGGAAACCAGCAAACGCAGGTTCACCCTCTGACCTTACATATAGAAGTAAACAGGAAGCCTCACCGGAAGCAGGACTGACCTCGTGCGTGTTAGTAGCACAGGAAATGTGTACTTCTTCTAAGGCAAAGACCAGAGTAGTATAGAGAATTGATGGTATGTCCATGGGAGTACCTGTAAGTAGTATATATGGAAACCACCATATGGCTCTGATGATTTATTACGGTATTATGCTTTAAATGACAGTGAACACACTTTTCCCACCGTAACTGTGTCCTCTTGTAGAGCCCGTTGATTGGTCTCCCTGATCTAATAGCCGATATGATGTGTGTACCAGTAGGTCCAGTGCATACCAATAGTATCAGAAATTGCAGGATGGGGGGTGGTATACGCTGTGCTAAATGATGTTGCGTGTAGGAATGCAATTGCATGTGGTGCAGAGCCATCAAACTCTATAATTGCCAAACTGGAGTATTGTATCGTTATCGATCGGATTTCCCAGAGCCAGACCAGAATATGTACTATAGGTAACAGTGGACATCGTCGCATGTCAATTAATCACCGTGGGAATTTGGTTACACATCTTGCCAAGTTCCTGTTCTATGTATAGCACATTGCTGACTGGTCAGGTTTTGATGATGGTACATCTGTGTTCTCATGTGTCAGACGGTGATTAATCAGAAATCACTTCTACTGGCTTCCTTGATGAATTAGTTAAGTAACTTCATCCCAATGAATCCCAATAAGTCATTGAAGTGAGCAATCACTCAGAAATAAGATGTGGCTGCTCAGTCAACATTAAAAGAAAAATTCAATTCCCTTTTGAAATATTAAATTCATCAATGTCCTAATCGTTTTTCAATAATTAAGTGATCCGTCCAGGAGAAAGGGTGACTTTGTGGAGCATTCTTTCTGTGTGGCTATTTCCTTAAAACCAATGTTTCCATCAAACTGTCTTGACTCCATGCATACCCCCCCCCCCTCGCAGCTGCCACCCCTCTCACCTCACCCCTCTGCCAAGGACGCTAACCCCATCCATGAATAGTGCCTAAACAAAGGGATAATCTCCTGCCGGATCTATTCGGTTTTGGCCCCATCGCCCCTATCCAACCACTACTCCTTCCCCTCTAACCCTCCTCTCCACCCCCATCCCTTGAACCCTTGAAGGGCCACGTGATACATCCCGGCTCAAATACCTTGCCCCATGCAGGGCTAGTTAATATGATGCAGGGATGCACTGGTACTAGATAGACGTGACCCTCAAAGGGTTAGAACTCTGGCCTCCTGTGCCACCTCTTCATCCAGACCCCTTTTCCACCCCTCCTCCCTCGTGCCACACCTCGCACCTCATTTCTCCAGGGCTAATTAAACAGCTCCCCCACCTGCCCTAGGTCGCGCTGGGCCGAGTGCCTATTAATAATACAGGTCTCTATACCACCCCCGCCCTGTACCCCTTCCTCCAGCGGCTCACCGACCGTCTATACCCTCCCCCTGGGTTGGTAGGGGATGGAGGTGGAGGTGTGGTTTGGTTCCCTGTCTCATCACACCCTCCTGTGATTGGGCTGAATACACAAGCGCCACTTGAAGCTCTTTCTCCCAACCCACCCTGGCATACATTCATATGTATTTCCATCCCACTTTATCTTTTTTTTTACAGAGAAGTTTCAGCTTTAATGTACGAAGTTATCCTTTTAATATGAGATTTTTCCATCTCATTGTTGAATATATTTCATTAGCTATATCTAATTTGACTTAAGTTGGTTATCTGACGAAGTATTGTGTTTTTATGAGAATTAATAAGAAGCAGGAAAGGTTGTGTTTGTTAAAATGGTTGAGGGATGGCGACCTCTTTCCTAGTATCACCCATCCTAACACTGGTAAGCAAAGTGGGTTGCATTCTGCCGTTACCACTGGTAACAAGATTCCAGATGCTTCTTCCTGGGAGACACCAGATAAAAAACAGTTTTCACGAAAAAGGCAAAATACTGATGCCACTCCCAGTCCATTGCTAATTAAACCATAGAAAACAATTTCACTGAAGTTTCTTGCGCTCACCCCGGGGAACACCCCCAGGAAATATGAGACACCCTGTATTGGAATTAGGAAAGTTAGGAGGAAGATTGTCAGGCATGGTTTTATTACATTTCCCCCTTTCCTTTTCACCTCTCGGCCGGATGGACGTCTTGGCGCGGCTTGGCTGTAAGTAGCCTTTATTCTCACTTCGCGCGCCCTATATACTAATTGCACTATTGGAGGTTTTTATCGATCTGACTGTGAAAATGTCGTCTGCTGGAGGAAAGACAATTATCCTATCAAATAATTCTGGTGATCCCCGGTAGGGGATGGGCAGATCAAACAGATTTGACAACCCCCTGCAGTAAGACATGCAAGGATCACAGCCCCAGCCCTGCCGCCTTTAATTAGCTTAATTCTCTCCCGATTGACACTGGCTTTAATTGGCAAAGCCGTCTTACCCATTGGGAACTTAGTGCTATATAGGTTCGGCACGTAATGTATTTAGATCGCTATACATAGACTACCCTAAGCTAGGATTAGACCGCGCTTAGTCAAGGGATAGGCATGAGTCGTGACTATATCTAGAACAATCTCAATTGATTGCTACCTTAAGTAGATAATGATAACATTCAGAATAGAAGGATAAACACATTTAAAATAGAGGGACTTTTTTATTTGACACAATTACACTTAACACAGCAGGAGGACGGTCGGTTCGATTCGCTTTAGCCCCTTCAGGGACCGCATATGGTAAGTGCATTGATGGATCATGGCTATTGGTCGTCATGATGCATAAATGCAGCCCAGGTACGTCTACTCGCCAGGACTGCTGTTATGCATCGTGCCAACCTGTGAGATTGGGTTTAAGCTGAATTCCTCTGTGTGTTCTACCTCCCATCCCTGCTATAGTATCTTATAACAAATTATACATTTATCATAGGAAGAACACAATATATATTATTTTATATCCCTATATATATACTCTACCCAAATTCACAGGTACCAGGCACTCCCCATTAACCATCATGTAATCTGGGGGAATCATGATATTCATTTATGAATATTATGATTATATTTTGGCGGTCAAGGACCATTACTGGCATCATTTCGCCTTTTTATCGCTCCTATGCAGCTTTCCAGAATGATCTATGAATGATTTATCCATGTTACCCACTGCTGCTTCTAATGATGGCCCATTAACATCATTCATGAAGCCTTCCCTGGAATAGACCACAAAGTTAAAGCTGATGAATATAATCATTCATAGTTCCTTTCCTATCTCGCCCACACATGCAACGACTTGATTCAGAATGCAATAATCATAATCATTAATTTGCTGTTTGGGACATGGACATTTGGAACTCACAATGTTGAATATTCTAGAGGGACACTGTTCTTTATCCCTTTTTTTTCATCAAAAATTAATGGTGCAATATGCTGACCCTTTAAGTGTGTGCTAGCCCAATATGGTGCGATGATGCATGAGAGTAGCCCCAGCCAATTACTCAAAATTGGTTTTATTCATGAATACATTGGTCGTCATGATGCATAAATGCAGCCCTGGTACATCTACTCGCCAGGACTGCTGTTATGCATCGTGCCAACCTGTGAGATTGGGTTTAAGCTGAATTCCTCTGTGTGTTCTACCTCCCATCCCTGCTATAGTATCTTATAACAGATTATACATTTATCATAGGAAGAAATAAGCAAATGTCAACGATCAGGCCTTGTTGAATACGGGCAGAAGCACCTCTGGGAATACAATCCTAAATTATTCACTGTGAGTTGACATTTGCATTTATTATATGGCCCACGGGTTTAAATTGCTTTTAAATAAAGGATTTCAACAATATTTACTGGTTTTGAAGGCATAGACTCGTCCCGGTTTGTTTTGATCCGCCATGACACCTTGCTCGACGAAGTAGGTCATGTGATACGGAGCTAGCCGCTGCTTTTAGTTTCGATATAATACATAGATATACCTTAAACAATTCATAACATATTATTTACCTAGTTCAATCATTGTTATACCGTAAAACTTCTAATAACCATACCTAAATACGAAACAAATTAGCTCTGTATAAATTTCAAAATGGCGCCGCTGAATATGCGAGGATCGTATTCCATCCCCCCCATTGAATACGGCGTAAGTAGTACTAATCTATAGTGTCGTCGGTATTAGCCATATAATAACACAATATATTACCTATCAGCTATTTTATATCCCTATATATAAAGTCTATCCATAGTGGTCTAGAAAAAGAATGTGCACGATTTTACTCTGTATACACTTTCCCCCCTCTAAACTACCCAGGGAAATCTGTGCGTGTTCTACTCAAGAGGAACACAAAGAAAAATTCCCTCCTCCACAGAAGCCTCACAAATCCCTTCTATTATCACCTGATTAATCCCCAGATACCCCCCCCCCCCTCCACAACCTACCCACTTCCAGTCTTCCTCATCCCAAACCCCAAACCTGACACCTTTATCTATGGCACTAGCCCATCCCCCACATGCATTATTGCGTGCATGGAGTGACCACGAAGGCCTGTGTGTGAGTGCGTGGGTGGGTGCATTACCTAGTGCCTTATTATTTACATTGTCAGTATTGTGTCGGCTACGCCCCATTAGTTACCTACCAGTCACCTACATGATGGCCAACTGTCCATGTATCGATCCTGATGATAAGAGCCTAGGGCCTGGTCAGCGGCCCAATGCCGACGCCTGACGTGTACTGAGGGGTGGGGTGGGGGTATCATTGACGCGTGTATATGTGGTGGAAAGGATTTATTTTATTCTATTTTTTTAACATGGATCTGGATGTAGCCTCACTAGACACCCCCCCCCTCCCGAAATCCCCTCCCCCATAACATCTATGTATAGGAGATGCAGTCGGAAAATGCTTTCCTATCCCTTTGTCCTAATAGAAACTTTGGGGGAGGTAAATTGGGGAGAGGGGACTTCCAGACTTCCAGATCTTGACTTCCAGGGGAAAGGGGATTTCCAGGGACGTAATCTCGTGCTGGCTACCGTATATTGGATGCCCTTGTGGTTCAATATCCATCACATTTGGAGGACGTGTGTATCAGAGAAAAGTCCCGTATGAGTGATGTTATTCCGTTGTCAGAAAAAAACAAGATGGTATCTGTTTTTCCACAACTTCAAGATATATGTACAATAAACCACCAATAAGCCACTGCCCTTTGATAAACTGCCCACAAAGCAGGCTCCCTATCTATTCTCTATTACCAACTACCAGTCCCTCCGGTAGGTAGACACTACAGTCAGATTTATCTTCCCACACTCTACCTTATCACACCCCCTGGGAGGCAGACTTAACAGTTGACACTGTTCTAATCTCTGCAGACACTATCAATCCTGTTCCTGCTCACCCAAATCACCCCCCCCCCCCTGTCACATGCCTCTCCAGTACATCACAGACACCCCCACCCCCACAGTGTTGGAGCCCATCCCCCAGCTTCCTCCAGTGAGTCCCCAGCCTCCAGTGTCTAAGGAAGTCCATTGTCTTGCTATTGATTGCTGAGCAGGGATTGTGTGCACTCGTTTGTGTTGTTACCAATGGCTGGTGGCCTTGGATGGGCAAAGACTATGCTGGGACATGGAGGTTTTATTTGTTGAAATCAGCCAACAGAGAGGAAGAGTTTGGCAAATTCAACACAGGACACAAATGGGTGTATTCTGTCTAATGGTGTGCCTCCTCTGATCATTCAGACATCGTCTCTATGGTTGTTGATTGTGCAGAATCTCAGATTACGAGATTCTGTATAGTTTGTCATCGGGTAAATAATGTCACTATCAGTCTTGGACGAATGCTGTTTGAATCAAGGTGTTGAATTTTTCATCGTCAGTGATTTGTTATTGTATAGAATTTAAAGTCTAATATAATATAAATGCAGTTTAATTATGAGTGTTTTCTTGCATTCCGTTGCAATTGTCCACAGTTGAAACTATAATATGCACAAAGATCCATGTCTAAGATTCGATATGAATGCAGTACTCAAATAATATTGTGCGAATAATATTGCGCCACTTTTGCTGTCTACGGTAATTACCAGATAATTTAAGTTTTCAGTCTTTTGAAAGCAATGTCACCGCTCCATATCATCTGTAGGAACTATCCCCACCACCACCACCATTCACTTACCTCATATTCTTCCCACACGTGCCCAGAAGGAGAACATAAAGGAATCAATTTTATTGAATTTCCTACATATGAAACGTCAACCCTTTCCCCACAATTGCCTTGTCACCGACCGCGTCCGGTCTAGAACGGAAGTTACGTCAGTAAACGCTAGCAGTCACATGATAGTTTATTAAGCCAATCGGTGCTGTGAAAGTTTGTGACGTAAGAGATTTGTGAGCACTAGTAGGCTGAGGATGGTGGGCAGGAGCTGGCTGTTGTCACCCCTGCCTCAAAATTCAGCACAAAATACCCAGGTAAAATTTTGAAATCAGTTCTATCATTTACCCTTGGCTTGCCCACCCTCTATATGGACACAAATTCTGTTCAAAACAGGATGTAATATGTAACATTTGTCAGAATTCTTTGCTAGAGGGGTCATTCTTATTGCTATAAAGAGATCATCACAAATTGCCTGGGTTTACCTTGGGTTGGAGGAGCAAATTGGTCAATGCTGTAATTGGGGACTCATAACACTTCACATTTTGCCAGGTTAGATACAGCCAGGGTAAGCATTCATACTGGTAGTATGGCTTCAGTCTTTGTAAAGGCGGGTTGCATGTGTGTATGAATAGAAGTGTTAAGGGCATTCTGAACTAAAATCATTAGTGATCCGGGGATGCATGTGGCATATGGTAGGGGCGTGACATAGTAGCAAACCGGTTATATATAAATGGATGGGGCTTGGGTGACTGGGGGGTAATGGTAATGTAATAATGTGTATCCAGTGCTTACCCAATCCATTCTGCTCAGTCCAAGAGTATCAACTCCATACAGTCAGTCCTCAGACCAGAGCCAACCCTTTCACCCACTCATTAGTACACAAACACAGGCCACCACTCAGCCCCCGATGACGTCACAAAGGGCCGTCACTGGTAACAGGCTGGTACAGGAGCTCTTAATGTAAGGCGTCAATCAGGAACCAGCGGCCAGTGCGGCACCGGAGACACGACGAGACTACTCTGATTGGCTGAATTCTGACCTGAATGTTCTATGGGTTTTTTGTGTGTTGAGAAGAAGTCACTTTAACCCTGTATATCTCAGAGCTAGATTACAAGACGTGGTAGGTCTATCGAGCACTTCCAGTTTAATTCACAGCATTTCCTATTAGACATCAAGAGAAAAGGATTGGAACTATGAATCCAGCTGCATGGAATTTAATTTCATGTTACTGGTCCCTTTTTCAAAATTCTGTAATAGATCAATGCCCTGTCTATTGAAACCATCGCTGGATCAATTTGAAAACATCATTAAGTTGCTTCAATTCACCGAAGGGTTTGAAACCAATCAATCTTCCCTCTGCCATTGCCCTGATAGGGCATGACTTTATTAAAAGTTTACCATCGATCGACTTTTGAAACGCAAGAATTTATTGACTAGAAATATATGAATACGAGTAGACTAATCACCTGAAAGTTGTCGTGTGTCCACCCTAGCTGTAACCTTGTAGGCTCATTCCTCCATTTAATCTATTCAATACCGATCTCATTACCCGCAATATATCCCAGATCCTCCAGTAACCCTTTCTCTCCCTCATCACCAAGTCTCTGCTGAGTGCTGGTCGAATCTGGAGTGCAAGTGATGGCGGACGTCGTTTGTTTGTTGACATCCCTTAGTGCGCAGGTAAATCAATGATGCGTGACGGCGTTGTTTGGGGTCAGAGGTCACGGTGCCTACTCTGTGATTGCGGAGCCAGTATACTGTAAACATTTACTGAGGCGTGCGCCGGATGTAGGGCCCCGCCCGCGCCCCCATGCGGCAAACAATGCTACCGAACGTTACATTTGAAATACGAAACTTGAATGTCAACTCCGCCAGACGGGCTCAATCGTTGTCAAGCCTGAGGGGTTGAGGGAAAAATTGTCACTCTGATTTGATATTCGGCTACCAGCTCTTTTTGTGTCATTATTGAAATGTCTAGGTGGCAGGTGGAAAAAAAGAGGGCAAGAATAAAACGTGACACAGGTGCCATAGCTATTTGTGTTGTAATGGCTCTCTGACAAAACCTTGCTTCTCAATACAAAATTGCCTTTTACAGCTCTCATTTGAAGTCTAGTACTATGGGGTGGATGCCCGTGTCAGTTATGTCGGCATTTACTTTTCAGATGCATTCTCCTAGCTGTTTCATTTCCACAGAAGTAACCAACCACATGTTCTAACAATAAATGATATGGATAGGCCCTTAGCTTATCTGCACTGACGGACTCAGAAATCATCTGCAATAATGATAGCCAACAAATTAACACCCCTTAAATAACAATTTGCCCTCTGTGGAGATAAGGAAGAGGGTTTATTCCTTTGGGGCTGTTCCCTTTCCCTTCTCTTGATTAGCATCCCTTTTTCATGACCCTTCCCATTCCCTGCACAAACATATATCCTTATCAGAAGACCTGAGCACTGGGAGTGCGCGCGCAGATTGTGTAATGACGGCGACCATGATGGAAATGGGGGCGGCCATGATGGAAGATACCAGCGAGACCACATGGTCATCAATTGTTGTGTGGAACATCAATGTTATCTCCCATCAACATTGCCGTTGCCAAGGATACGCCCTTGTTGCCAAGAGGGGATGCCCCAGTGGTTACCAAGGGTACCAAACTGGCCCATCAGGCCCTGAGCGACCCCATTTCATTAGGCCCTGAGCGACCCCATTTCATTAGGCCAAGGTCAAGGTCATGTAATCAGGAGAGAGACGCTGATGGGATGACCTTGACCTTGGAAGTGGCCCAGATGGACACGGTATGCTTATTTTGTAAATTGCTGCTGGGACGTGTGGCAAGTGGTGGTTTGTTTTTGGGGTATTTTCTCCTGGTAGCTAAGTGACTTCAGACACAGGGCTCATTCGCCAATATTGATTCTGTCCTTCTTTTTTCTGCCGACCTTTCCTTTTCCTAGTTGGAACAGCAGATAGTAATCACCGAGAGGAATATAACCAGAGGAAGATGTTATTTATTCCTATAGATGCTCTGTGTTGTATCACAAACACTGGCCCCATTGGAGACATTCTTATCAGAGATTGTGTCCTTAATCGTAAGGACGTAACTAAGACAACAGAAAAGCCCCGTCAAAACCAATCCATGCCTAATTTGTCAAACGATGACTGCTAGGTACTTGGCCAAAATCAGACCAGAATCACATAAAAAAGACGAAGAAAAATAAAGAGATTGAATACAAAAAAAAAACAATCATTGTAAGCAGTTGGGATTGACATTTGTCTTTGGCATTTTTGATACTAAGGTGGTAGGTACCCTGGCAGATCATATACTTAACACTTCATACTACATATTCCCGCAATGTATTTGTCAAATGGTGACTTTTACAATATGAAAATTTCTTTCCAAATTATTCAAAATATCCTTTTCTCTATGCCCTATATCCATAAATAATCTAACAAAACTAAACTGCCCTACAATACATATAAGGGAAGGTACTTTGATCGTGATGTAGAAATAATTTCAGATTATTCACATTTTGATCCAAACCACAAACCATCCACATACCACCCACTGGTCCCCACGGTGTCAATCCAGGCACGGGTGGTGGTCACGAAGGATAAAACAACTGAGTAAAAAATGGAAGAGAAAATGGACCCATGCGTTTCATTAACAGGGAGTTTTATGGTAGCAGAATGAGGCGGAGAAGGCCGTAAACCCTGTATGGAGTGTCGGCTGAGCTAACCAGCTTGGATTTATGGCCAGCTTCGGCCAGCCTGCTGCTACAATCTCAGTCTGGGTAGAGCTTGGTAGGGCTTATCAATTCCCTAGTACTTAGAAGCCACTTTGGTGCGTGGCATGCTCTGTCACAAGTGGTATTCTGGGCGCTGCTTTGTACTATAGTTCTGATACATCGTGCCTCAGTCAGGATTGGGGATTATTGCCTACATGCTTTACCACCTTTACCAATCAATTGCCCTGTAGAGGGAATTAGGCCCATAAGGGTAAGCATAATATACATCATTATGACAAAAATGCATAGCACACCAGGATGTTATTTGGTCATGAAAGGGTTAACAGCTGAAGGTGTACACTATTGTCCTGGGTTAACCCTGATAGACATTAAAATACCCTGTGTGGTTATCATATACATGTATGGTTTATGTTCCTTGCACTGGGTAATAGTTTCAGTTCTTCATTTGATTTAATGAATTGTTGATCTGCATTTTCATCATACCATGCCAATCCAGCACTGTGAAAATAACAATGTGCAGTCTCTGCCTGCAGAGTGCACCCAATCAATGTGGTGGATCATAGTTTACTATGTGGCCCAAGACCCTCCCCTAGCTCCCATCTATTGTCTGTGGCTTTCTTAGACCAAGGTTGATGTGGGGAGGGGAGGGACATAAGGGCTGGTGGCAGCGGGTCGGCAGGGGTTAGTTATAAATTGCAGTCTGGAGGACTTTCCACATGTATAACCTGTCAGAGAGATTAGACTGGTGCCCTGACCTGGTTGGCTCTATGAACTAGCTGTCACAACTAGTCGTTCGCTGTCTGCAGAGGCTCCCATGAATGGCTAACTAGGTTGAGGGTAATAGTAAGAAAACCTAGAGGCCCATGCACTGATTCTGTGTAGCAGGTCACAAGCAGATAGTTCTTGACTATCAGGGCCATTGTAGAGATACAGATAAGTGTCTTTGCTAGCCACTACTGGGTTAACAAATGTGCATTGCTAGGAAAATACACAGAACACCATTCCCTGAAAAAAATACTAATTGCCCATGCCTGCCCTTGGCTGGGTACATTTGTCATTGTTCTGTCTGATAATGCTGGCATCCAACGAGGCCAGTTGTTTGGATAATGCATTTATCATGCAGGTAGAGGCTACCTATTTACCTGTAATGCTATCAGATATATCAGGTGGTGTCTTACACTGGTCCTAAGGAGCTCTTAATGTAAGGCCTCAATCAGGAACCGGCGGCCAGTGCGGCACCGGAGACACGACGAGACTACTCTGATTGGCTGAATTCTGACCTGAATGATCTATGGGTTTTTTGTGTGCTGAGAAGAAGTCCCTTTAACCCTGTATATCTCAGAGCTAGATTACAAGACGTTGTAGGTCTATCTAGCACTTCCAGTTTAATTCACAGCATTTCCTATTAGACATCAAGAGAAAAGGATTGGAACTATGAATCCAGCTGCATGGAATTTAATTTCATGTTACTGGTCCCTTTTTCAAAATTCTGTAATAGATCAATGCCCTGTCTATTGAAACCATCGCTGGATCAATTTGAAAACATCATTAAGTTGCTTCAATTAGGTTGAGGGTAATAGTAAGAAAACCTAGAGGCCCATGCACTGATTCTGTGTAGCAGGTCACAAGCAGATAGTTCTTGACTATCAGGGCCATTGTAGAGATACAGATAAGTGTCTTTGCTAGCCATTACTGGGTTAACAAATGTGCATTGCTAGGAAAATACACAGAACACCATTCCCTGAAAAGAATACTAATTGCCCATGCCTGCCCTTTGCTGGGTACATTTGTCATTGTTCTGTCTGATAATGCTGGCATCCAACGAGGCCAGTTGTTTGGATAGTGCATTTATCATGCAGGTAGAGGCTACTTATTTACCTGTAATGCTATCAGATATATCAGGTGGTGTCTTACACTGGTCCTAAGGAGGATAATGTTCTATTATGCGATAAGATAGGTGCCTTAGAAATACAAGAACGTGCACTGAAAGTAATCATGGATAATTGCTGATTGCAGTAATCTAATGGGTTACATTACCAAGGTTTGTATGTATAAATGAATGCGTGTGCCTAGCTCAACAGATATTGCTAATAAAGGGGACCATTTTCCAATGTCATATTCCATGAAAGCTATAGATGGATAACAGCATATTTATAGCCCTGCCACTGTAGGTTATAGACCTGACATATATAATAAATAAGAAATGCATCGGCCCCAACCTCCCAATGCACCAGCAGCACATGCCCCCTAGACCACTGGCTATTATCATGGCTCAGGGAGACTCCAGAAATAGGTACATGTATATAGATAGCCCCTTTGGGCGGTGTAGTATTAAAGCTAGCAGGGCTGATAACCCACACTTCACACCTCCTTCCGGCCTGTTTACCGCGCGTATTGATATTCGTTAGTGTGTCGCCTGGCCGGCAGGTGGTGGGTGAGTTGATGTATTCTGAGCTGGTCTCCTCTGCTCAGAGCAGCTCCTGCTTGAACCCCTTTTTGCCCTTACTGGCCAGCAGGGTGGACCTGGATTTCGATCGTCTTTGGGAGAGCCTTTTTTCTTCCTTTCTATTACCATGGGGATGGAATATAGGCCAGGCGCTTACTAGGTCTAGAAGTGGGGGCCATTGGCAATGGCTGGAGTCAAAGGCATTGGCGAAATAGCTATACAGATTCCAGCGCATTTATCCATGCTTACATAGAGAGCATGATAAAAACCAAAGTTGAGATAAAACTGAATGAGGTAGCTGTTGCCAGTGGTTGCAGGAGGCAGGAGTGTGACAGTTCAGATCCCCTGTACCCTGACTAAGGGGCGCTAATGGTTTAAATCTTACCATACTTTTTGTCGCACTTGTCGGAAATCTTCTGTTTACATTCTATCGTTGCCTTTGGGTGCAAGTTCTGATCAGGATGGAAACCATGGAACTGGCCAGTGTAGCAATACTGGCGAAATGCTGCAATGACTGTAAATCAAAATACCCAACGGTATTAATCATCCTAACTCCAGTAGGTGTGGCTATAACAACACCTAAATACTCCAGGTTTGATATAAGAGAACTAGATGGCATTATTTAGGTCCTCGCCTGTGGGAGAAGCCATCACACCCATGGGGAAACCACCCTTGAAAATATTGAAGGGAATAGAGAATGAGTCAGGGCTACACCCAAGTGACATGGCATGGTAATATGGGTTATATTGGGATGCTTTAGGGTTGGACTCCCTTGAATGACCTTATCTTATGGTTTAGGGCTTGGACGGGATGTGCCCAGTGCACTCTAGGGAAGCCGTCTTTATATATAAAAAAAAAAAAAGTGTTTTATTTCCTTCAGGTCCCATAAGGAGCTTGAAGATGATGGCATAAAAGGGAATCTTCCTAATTATATTGATCTATGAAGAGTCAAACACAAGCATAAAGAAAATTCATCAGAAAGGCATTTTCACATTTGATGGCAGCAGGGAAAGCAGATGTAGATTTTCCATTTGACTTTACCAAGGATAAATGGCGGCTTGTAAAGGCTAGGTCTGTAGGAAACAATACCTTCAATGAACAGTGAACCAGTGTAAGAGTAGATGCCAAATATATCCTTGCCATAGCTATATTATGTCGATAGTGTTCCATATGGAAACCGCACATGTCTATTTTTGGCTGTGGTCGTAATGAGACCTCTGAAATGGTGTACCATGTATCTGAGAAAAGCTTCGCATCTTATATAAACCCAGTTTTTTTCTGTCATCGTCCTCCTTATTGATCATACCCAACACTATATATATGATTACTCTCTTTTCTGTCTCCAAAAGCCAGGGTTTTATGATATCCTTGCAAAAACAATTTGCCCATACTAAGACATAATATATGCTCCAGCAGGATTAGAAGTCACATTATTGGGTCAGGGCCACCCACCATCGTAAGGATTAGGAAATGAGGTAGACTGGGGTTATTACCAATGCTATAGAACAGGATGGCCTACAGTACCAGACATTGCTTCTTGCCCTAGAGGAGAGAGAGGGAAGGAGTAGTCAGAACTAGGAGGTTGGTGTTTGTGGCGTTGCTGCCAATAAAGTTACGATGCTGCGATTGATCTGTTTGTGATCAATACTGGTGAGGAGTTAGCCATACCCCACAGCACCCCTCCCTGTCTCTGTATCTCTATAGCAATGTACTGCCCCACCTACCAAAGCCTATACTTCATATAACACTTTTTTATAATACCCCCTCATTCTGGACTCACCTACCCCCATGGATGGCTTTCTATGCCTCATTATACTGGTATGTCAAAGAGGACAGTTCTTCCTGGGTTGGTAGCATCAGTATGCTATGTGGCTGTGGGTTCGTCTCAGTTCTGCTAGCCCCCTCCTTCCTCCAGTAGCTGTAACCCTCTTCCTCCTCCCCAACTTACTGGAGGAGCTCCAGTTACACCCCTACTCCCACCATGCCTTTCACAGGCTTTAGTTTTCTTCTGTTATATAGATGCTTTTAAACTGATAGTCTCTATATTTCAAAACAGGGGTAGATCTAAACTTAACCCAAGGTTTTCTCTATTAGAAACATACACAAGCAACAGACACCCCCTTATCCTAGCCTGCCCCTATCCAATTAGATACATTGACTAATAACTTCCATCATTACGCATCCATTCCAGGCTTGTTGCCCCCCTAGCTTTCTACCAAAACTGCTACCACCTTGTCAACTACTGACTCCACCGTATATATGCCTTCAGATTGACCACAAAAACCCTTTGATATATCTTCAAAGCCATTTTATACCCTCTGTTTTATCTCTAAATCTATCATCTGTGTCCTCTAGTAAACCGAAAAGCCATTTTGTACACTCTGTCTGTAAAAGCCATCGCCTCTACCCTCTGATGATATCTATAGCCATATCTTACCCTCATCATGTTGATCCTTTACTAGGTTGATACCCTATTGGAGGATCGATGCTGCCTTTAAATGGCTAAATAATCCTCTCTAGATGCAAGCGTATGTATACAACAAGTATTGTAACCTAAGCACATAACTGGGTCAGTCCTCCAGATCCATGGCACCATGGCTTATGGATTTAATCAGTTTCAATCCAGATTATCCACTGGAACCCTTATCAGGAATGATTTACGACTCAGACTCAGGCAGCCATAGACAAATATCCATAGGTCACAATTTCTATTTGGGCCTCTAGATAACAGAGATAGAGCGTATTGCCTAGAATAATATAATTGCTACTTCAGCATTTATCATAGTAATAAATGAAGTAAAAGAAGGTTGTATCGATCTGCTAGGATGAGGAAAGCCTTTGTTTTGTGGATTGATTTTGACGATTTGGATACAGAAATTAAGGATATCACCTGGTTGATAGCATTCTTCATTTCCCTGTAGACTGTCATAATTGACTTCAAAATAATAAAATGCATACTGGTAAAGCAAATTGAATTAATGAGTGCTAAATCGAACCCTATATGTGAAGCATACACAAATTAATTAATTGACATTGTGCAGACATCCAATTTTGATGGTATTGTAGCCAAGAATAGATAAAGGAAATAAAACATTGTAATAAGTACATTACTAGGACTTTAACATCTTATCATAAATCCACTTAGAATAGCAATAGCCCAGCTCTATAGACGTCACTTATAATTTACATAAGACATTAGAACTAAGTGCACCCATGGCGTTGGATATCAATGGGTAGGTTTGCTGAGGAGGGGATGGGTGCGGTGCTTAAGTTCATGAAGTGATCCCAGGCTCCCGTGTAAGTCAACCCGAGAGACAGCAATCCCTCCCGGACCCCAGGCTAAGTCAACGGGACTCTGACCATCTGTGTAGAGCTAATGGCCAGGTTGGCTACAAGAATTGCACCAAGGCCTAAAGCTATTCATGAAAATTCATTATTCATCTACAATCAAAGTTCTAAATTTTTGTAAGTATTAGCTAACGTCAATAGGTTGCACCAATACCTAAAGCTGTCAATTGTTATTTTCCCTAGATTCAACAAACTCCCTGTAATATGATCAAAATAGGCAGTTTTTTAGGATGTGTTCATTCCTCGGTTGCTATATATACAGAGCAGCATATCATGAATACACTATTCTATATACAACTCCAGGAAGCACGGGGTGGTACTGTGTGGTGTTTACCACATCACCCAGGCTCGGTACACTCTGGTACCAAACTCATCTTTTGTAAATCTTTAGGTTATTGCCACCACCCTCATGACCAAATCCTCATTACATATATATATATATATATATATATATATATATATATATATATATATATATATATATATATATATATATATATATACCCCAGCCTTACCTTGATCATTTATTTCTACCAACATAAATCTCCTACTACAAAACAAATGCCACCATTACCCCCCACCACCTGTACCTTACCACAGCACCACCAGCATTACCATACCGCCAGCACTATAGCACCACCAGCAGTCCTCAGCACTGAGAACAAAAAGCCTGCCTTATCTCTTTTACTTGGTTAGTCTGAGAGCCAAGACGACTGGTAGCAAGGGGACCAAGTACTGGAACTGGGAGAGGGGGTTTAACTCTTCAAAGGCCGCATAGGACGCTAATGCCTTACTATGCTATGGTCGTCATGATGCATGAATGCAGCCCTGGTGAGTAATTTACCAGCGCTGCCTGATGCACTGATGCACTGCTGTCAAATAGACTCACCAGCACAGCATTGTTGCATCATGCTGTCTAAGGACCATGAAACCGGAGGCACCATGACACATTTAGAGGGTTACAAGCAGTGGGTAGGATAGAGAGAGGTCTGGTGGGCTGCTGTCGCTGGTTGCTACTAGATCTAGTTGGTGCCACAGCAAAGAGCCGATCATGATAGGTGTAGAAGAAGAAGTGCTTCCCTAGACTAGCCAGAGAAAGGCATGGGAATGGGACTGGGAGCTGATACTAGGGGAAGCTGAGGCTTGAGGTAAATGCTTAGGTTGTAGAGGCATCATTGGTTTCAATGTGGCAGCATATAATAGTGTGAAGCAATAGGTTATAGTTTCCAAGTGTAGTTTTATAGTCTATAGAAAAGAAAAAAAAATAACTAAAAAACCCCCCACAAAAACAACAACAACAACAACAACAACAACAACACCCACACACAATCCAACCCATGTATGGTTAGGGAGGGGTTCTGAAACACATCCAGTTGGAAAGAGAAAGTATTGAACCAGTGCCAGTGTAGCTGTAATAGTTTAATTAATGTGCCATATTTGTCAGTGAATGCTCTTAACACCAGTTGCCAAGATCTGGGACTGTTGGGTTTCCTTACGCTGGTCTAACACCTTGGTCGAAGGCCTTGGTGTTCATGGTAAAGGAGATGATGTCCTTGGTAATGATATGGCATTGGTATTGACATAAGGCCTTGGGACAGGTATTGTTGTCTTTGTAGAAAAAAACACAAAGAAATATGTTGACAAGAAATAGAGACGTGGACCAATCATCCCTGTAGCATGGTGCCAGGTAGTTTATTGTAATACTATTTAAGACTTCAAGGAAATGGGCAAAGGGATCGTAAATTCAGTTCCATAGCTTCTCTCCTCCTTTGAGGTCGTTGTGGTATATCAAACCATAATGCCCGATAAGTGGCTTCTTATACAAACCCTTCAGGAAGAGATCAGAAGTATTATTATTATAAAAAAAAATAATAACGATACAATCACACAGACCAACACTGATCTTATATATATATATATATATATATATATATATATATATATATATATATATATATATATTGTAGCGCACTTCAAGCTCCTCCGGATAAGAGAATGACGACCAGTAACACGGACAAGTATAATTAACGTGAATTCTTTATTGCCTGGCTTGCTCTGCCACACCAGCTAAGTATATCTCTATCTATATGCCGCTGCTCCTCCTCTCTGGTGCAAGTGCCGGTGCGTCCTATAGCCACCCCAAGCTCAGACTGCCTGTCCGGTGGGACACCTCCAGTATTTATACACTTGCAAGTCCACCGGCGCTGGTGTATGTACAACATACACCGCCGCCGAAGACGCTACTCCGAATAACACAATGCTGACGTGACTCCGCCTCCGCCGGCTTCCCCCCGCCCCCATGCCAGGATGGTTTCGGGATCCACCGACGTCGGCTCGGTCTACGCCACACTCTCCCCAACTAATTAACAGTCGTACTGGGAAAGAATGTCAGAGTACCCTCCTGCAGATGGGTATCCAATTTTGAATAAACAATTATACACCATGGCCCCTGGGTGTTTGTGATTATTACTTTTAAACAAATACATTGAGCAATATAGATAATCATACAGTATACACAGTATCAATACTTATAGCATGCTCCAACGGATAGCTTCATAATTTACAAATGGTTTAACTATTATACAACCGCTGCCTTCAAGGCCAATACAACATCACTGCCACCGCCGAGATGCCCCCGACTCATCCACCGAGCCGTCCACCGGTCCTCCAAACCGTCCACCGACGGCCACCTCCCTCCGGTTGTTGCCGTTTCTCCTCCGCCTGCCTCCGGATGCCGCCCCCCCGCGGCTCGACCAGGTCTGCAACACAAGGTAAGGCACTTGTACTGCTTACCCCACCGGAACTGATGCATTTTGTCCTTCATTTAAGGTGCTACTGCTCCCCCAGCCTGTACTGGCTTACACCCATAGATTACTCGGGTGCATTCCACGTCATCCCAGCTTATCCCGCAGTCACCCTCCGACCCGGCTGCATCACCGCCCTCCCTCCTTTTCCTCCCACCGACCTCCGCCGGCGCCCTCCTGTACTGGAGTTTCCGTTTCCCCCGCCGTAGATACACCGGAAGAGACACTTACCCTTTTTACTGGGTGCTCGTAGAGGCTTCCTCCTCCTGTCTCTCCTCCTTCTCCGGGGCCTTCGGGGTAATAGGCCATGGCTGCCCGCATCTGGAGCACAGTCCCTCCCTGGAAGCCTTGGCGTACCTGGTTCGGGTCACCTGAACCAGTTCCACATCACCGTCAGCCAAGCTTTGCACTGCCGAGCTGCACACCCCCCCCGGCACCACTCTCATCTCGGGCCCCAAGTTCCCCGGGTTCCGCAAGCGCCTCGTATACTCCTGCAGCTCACGGGGGCCTGTGAAGTCCTCATTCCAGGGCATCAAGTTCTCCTCCACCTCTACCCTTTTTCCAGAGTCGGGAGCCGGGGAAGGGGCAACCACCACGTGGCTTACAGACACTACTCCTTGTGTGGGAGCCACGCCCCCGTCAGGTATGGGTACCACCTGGGCGTCTGTCACTATTATAACACGTTCGGAGGTCGGTGGGCCTAAAGGGTCCTCATCCTCCACACTCCCCTGCACCGTCTCCACCCCCTCCGGCACCAACACCATAGTCTCCATGTGTCCCGCCTCCTCCCCAGCCTCAATTTGTAAGAGAAAGTCCCCCTTGGGAGACTGCACCACCAGCCCCTCCAATCCAACAGTAACCGTCCTGGGGTAATGCACTAAGTCAGGCCTCCCTTTTGCTCTCCCGGCCATCTTGCCTTTTTGTTGGGGGGTTACTCCAACGGGTTCCCCCTCATTGTCCCTGGGTTTGCTGCCGGAGCTCGTCTTTGCCGGGGTCTTGGGGCGCTGGCCCGTGGGAGTTAATGTACTCAGTAATATTTCCTCAAGGCTGCGCCGCGTTCCGGGGGTGGGAGTCTGGGGCACCACTGGTGGACTAGCCTTTTCCGGGGTCTCCCCCGTGCGCACGGTAACCTGCTCCATCAGTGTTTCTAATCCTGTTTTCTGGCTACTCTTTCCCGGGCCTTTCCCTTTTCCTCCTCTTGTCTTTTTAGATTTCTGTTCTTTCAAAGCTCTTTCCTCCTCCGCCACCCTGGCTTCTGCTTCTTTCTTTTCCTCTATAGCCTTCTGTCTTTCCATTTCTCTCTCCTTCTCTAACCTCTTTTGTTCCTCTAACTCCTTCTGCCTGGCCCTCTCTCTACCAGCTTTGATCATCGCTGCATACTGCTCCTCGAGGTCAGGGTAGCCAGCCACGCCGGGGGGGTATTCAAAGATCTCTTCATCGACTTTAGCTGGAGCGGAGACCATCTTCGTGGCTACGTCTTCGGGGTCTGGTTTACCTGGTCCCCTGTCCTCCTCCTCCTCCGGGGAGTCGGGGGTGGAGGTGGCCCCTTCCTCAGCAGATGTGCATAATTCCGGTTCAATGTGGGGCTTGGGGCGGTCCTCCTTTAAGGTGTACTCCGGCAGTTTTTCAGGGCTGGAATCGAGTCCCCCGGAAATTTCGAATGCCTTTCCTTTTTCCGGGCTGGACTCCTGAGCTGACTGTGAACCGTCGTCTGTGACGTCATCGTAAGTCCCAACCTTTAGCTGGGTTCTCCGTGTTGGTATACCCGTCCTAGCCGCCTCATATTCCTTTTCTATTTCATCTACGTCTAGTGTGCCCACCGGCAACTCCTTCTGGAGTCTAGTTAAGGTTTTGGTCGGGGTCTCCCCCGCCCTACTGTACCTGTCCATTAGTAATTTAAGAACAAAGAGAACCTTTCCCTCCTCCTCTGGCTCCAATTGATATTTACCGGTAACGGGGTCCGTTATCATTTTTGTAACCCGGCGGACAGCTCCCTCCTTACCGGGGGACCGGCGCACCTTTTTGTCAGGGGGCTCCTCCACTGCCTCCTCGGACACCCGTTTCCGCCCCTTGCCAGTACTACTCCGGGTGGCCACCCCTTGTGCAGGTAGTCCCTGATTGGGGGGAGTTTTCAGTCCCACCAGTTCCTCTAGATATTTGGCCGCTGCGGCCACCTCCTCCATTTCCTCATCCCCTATGCTTATCCCGGGGGACACCAGTGACGATATGATAGAGGCGCTGCCCGGTGTCTGGCTGGAGGGCACCACCGCCTCCGTTTTAGAAGTGCTTGCGGCGGCGAACTCGGCCGGCTCCTCTGCCTTCCCAGCCCCTCCTTTTGACGTGTGGACCTTAACCTTCCGGGGTTTGCCTTTAGACTTGGGTTTTGTAGACGTGGAGGTGCCTGGAGTTTGTGCTGGAACGGCCCCCGCCTCCTCTTCACTAGCCAGCCGCAGTTGCTTGGTCTCTTTCGGGGGCACCCATCCTTTTATGTCCGGGTGCTGTCTCTCCACGTGGCGCACCAGGTCATTCTTGTAATCTTTGGCGACCTGGTATTCACAGCCGGTGGAGGGGCACTCGTATCCTTCCTGCACGGCCTCATGCTTCCTCTGATGGCGTTTTAAAGCATCGCTGCGTCCAAAGGCATACGGTTTGCCCTCCTCCCTGCAGATCTCACACCTGTGCTTTGGTATCTGCACTCCCCCTACCCATACCATGGGCACGGACTTCTCGTCTTCGTGTGTCTTAGGCATATTACCGAGTTCTAACTGCTTCCAATCGATGGTCGATATTGCCGAATCCCGGGGATGAGTCCTTCCTTTATACACCCCCGGCCCGGCCACACCCCTCCCCCTTGAGTTGTCTTGGCCAATTAGCAGCCAGGAACCTTCCCCGCACGCCTGTGCCACCGGGGTTTCCCCTGTCACGAGGCCGTCACCCGACCGTGAGAACGTCCGCTCTGCTCCTTCCTCCGAACGTTCCGGTGGGTAGTGGACGTGGGAATGGGTTCTTGACCAGCTGTCTTTCGCACGGTCCTTCTTCCTGTAGGGTTTGTTGTTTACTTTTCGGTGGACTGTCTCCTCGGTGGGCCGTTGGCGGTGTTTATTTCTATCATTCTCCCTTCCCCCATGCCTAGGGCGGCTGTGGGACCGTGAGGACGAGGATTTGGGTGGAGATCGGCCCCCTCTCTCCCTCCGGCGGCCCTCCCGGTGAACCCCGTCTTTCTTTACGCGCTCCCTTGGCCCTTTTTTTTTTTCTCCTCCCGCCCGGCTTGTGTGTCCCCTGTTACACCATTTCTACAGCTCTCCTCCACCTTCCTCATTACAACACGTCTGTCCTCCGCCATTTCTATCGGGAAAGTGACTGTTATCTTCAAATAGTGGTCGTCTCCCTCCTCATTGACGTCACTCGCATTCTGGTTTCGTAGCAACACCGGTTTTGGCGGGGCTATAACTCCGGCAGAGGGCGCGCTCGACGCTTTAGGCGGAGTTTTAGGCCCGTCCCCCGAGCTAGGCGGCGTAGCAGGCCTGAAGGCGCCCGGCGGTGCCGTGACCCCAGCCTGTACTAAGTGTAGACACGTAGGCGCAACCTTAGGCGTCTCCTCCGCCTTAGGCGGTGTTTTAGGCCTCCGGGGTAAGCGACCCGGGGCTACTAGACGGCTCTCCCTCTCCTCGTTCCGTTCGTTATCGTGCTCTGCCTCCTCTAGCATTTCATAGACCCGCCACCTCTCTGCATGCCTGCCTAAGATACGACATCTCTCTGGGTCCTTCCTCCGTCTGGCCCACTCTGCCCTCTTGAACTCGTTTCTTTCCCTAGTTTCTTCTGTCTCCTCCTCCAGAGGGGATAAATATTCTTCATCCAGGGGGGGTTCGTCATCTGGGGGTTCACCCCTCCAGTGGGCCATTGCAGCTTCTGCTCTCACCCGAGTCTCCTCCTCCCGCCACCATTTCCACCAGCTGTCCCCACCCTCAGCCATCTTAACAGGTAAGTATGCTTGGTCACGCGGCCCGGGGTTAGGGTCCCTTATTATCGCCCGTATCGCCTTAGCCCCCGGCGATCCATCCCCCACTCCATGGTCGGGGTTGGCTACCTCTTCCTCCGCCGGGTCTATCTCCTTGCATTCATCCCCCAGATCCTCTTCCTCTGGCAGGCAGACCTCCTTTATAGAATCAAAATGTACCACCTTGGTTACACGGCCTCTCTTTATCTTGTACACTGCATCCCCTATTCTCTCCTGCACAGTCCACGGGCCGGTCCAATAACATTGCAACTTGGGTGACAGTCCTCTCTTCTTTAGGGGGTGATAGTAGAAGACCTGGGATCCCGTTGGCAGATGGCCCTCCTCCGCCCTCGCATCATAGTTACGTCGTTGGCGGGCCACCGACCTCCCTATGTTACTCCTAGCTGCCTCATACGCCCGTGCCATCTTCTCCTGGACCTCAGCCACGTATCCAGCCTTATTCCTCGGGGGTGGGTCCAATGGGTAGATCAGATGCAGGGGGACGGTTGTTTCCCTTCCCAACATCATCATGTTAGGCGATACTCCGGTGGAGCTATGCACCGATGACCTATAGGCGGCCATCACAAAGGGGAGCTGCAGGTCCCAATCCTGCTGGTCGGTGGCCACCACCGTAGCCAGTAATGCCTCAATGGTCCGGTTAGCTCTTTCCACCATTCCATCACTTTGAGGCCTAAAAGCGCAAGTCCTTGTTTGTTTGACCCCCAGCAAGGCTACTATCTCCTTGAACAACCCCGACTGGAAATTCTTGCCCTGATCGGTGTGAATCTCCACCGGCGCCCCTAGCCGACATATGAGCTCCTCCACCAACTTCCTTGCCACGGTGGGCGCTTCCTGATTGGGAATGGCATAGGCCTCCGTCCACTTAGTGAAATAGTCGGCCGCTACCAGAATGTGTTGATTACCCCGTGAGGTCGGGGGCAGAGGTCCCATCACATCCAGGGCTACCCTTTGGAGTGGTAGACCAGCCCCAACATGTCCCATTGGAGCTCGGTGGGGGGCGGGGGCTGCCTTCCGCCGCAGGCACGGCTCACACTGCTCGCACCACCGGGTGACATCCCTCCGGAATTCAGGCCAGTAATATCCTCCCTGTACCCGCCTGATGGTCTTGTTACGCCCTAGGTGTCCGGCCAGTGGTTCTCCGTGTACCTCCTGCAGCACATCTTTCCTGTTAGGCTTGGGAACTGCTATCTGGAAGTGGGCCGACCCCGCCTCCCCTATCCACCTCCGGCCCAACACGCCCTTGTGTATTGTCAGCCTCTCTCTCTGGGCATACCAGGCCTTCTTCTCATAGCTCCAGTCCCGTCTTACCGCTTCAGTGGGGACCTCTCCTCCTTCCACCCACCCCCGTACCTCCCTGAGAAGGGGGTCATCATTCTGCAGCTTTTCCCATGCCGGCCCCACCGGAGGGTCCGGTCCCTCCGCGGGGGATCGGTTCCCTCCTTCTAGCACTTGACTCTGAGCTCTTGTGAAGACACGACACCACCGCCTGTCTTCTTCAGGGTCTCTGCCGCATTGTTTACAGGGTGTCCTGGATAGGCCATCCGCATTACCATGGGCCTTTCCTGGTCGGTGTTGTATCACTATGTCATAAGTGCCTATGATCTGAAGCCACCGCGCCAGCTGGCCCTCTGGTTCTTTGAACTCCAATAGCCACCGAAGGGATGCATGGTCGGTGCGCACTACCACCGGCCGACCCACTAAATAGTGTCTGAATTTCCGGAGGCCAAAAACGATGGCTAACAACTCCCGCCGCGTAACACAATAGTTTCTCTCAGGTTTGCTAAGGGTGCGACTGCCATAAGCCAATACTCTCTCTTCCCCATCCTGTTCTTGTGCCAGCACCGTGCCCAACCCCGTATCACTGGCGTCCGTGTCCATAATAAGCTGGCCTTCTGGTCGGGGGAACCCCAGGATAGGAGCTTCTATCAATTTCTGCTTCAGTATCTCGAAGGCATTTTCTCACTCCGGCGTCCACTTGAAAGGCCGTCCCTTTTCCGCCAGAGAACTGAGGGGTTTAGCCTTAGTTGAGAAGTCGGGGATGAAGGCTCTATAATACCCCGCCAGACCGAGAAAACTCCTCACTTCTGTGATATTCTGTGGTGGGGGCCACCCCCGAACAGCCTCCACCTTGCCTGGGTCGTTCCCTACCCCAGCCTCACTGATCTGGTGCCCCAGAAACAGTATCCTCCGGCGGGCCAGTTGGCATTTGGAGGGTTTTATCTTAAGGCCGGCCTCCGCCAGTCTTTGTAGTACCTCGCCCAACCTCTCCATATGCTGTTCAAAGGACTCGGCAAACACGACAATGTCGTCTAAATATACCAAACAGGTACGCCACTGAAGCCCCCGCATGGCAACCTCCATCACTCGCTCAAACGTCCCTGGGGCATTACATAACCCAAACGGCATTCTGATGAATTGGTAGAGCCCCCGGTGGGTGGTGAACGCTGTCTTCTCTCTGTCCTCCGCCCTTACATCTAGTTGCCAATACCCACTGGCAAGATCCATTGATGAGAACCAGGTGGCCCCCGCCATAGTATCCAAGCAGTCCTCCACCCGGGGCAGAGGGTAGGCATCTTTCACTGTAGCTTTGTTTAACCGCCTATAGTCCACACAGAAACGGGTTGTCCCGTCTTTCTTCTTCACTAGCACCACCGGAGATGCCCATGGGCTTACTGAAGGCTCGATTACCCCTGCCTCCAACATTTTCTCAACCTCCTCTTCCACCGTGGCCCTTCGGTGGGGGGCTAAGCGTCTTGGGGGCTGCTTTATAGGGGGTTGATCCCCCGTATCTATTTGGTGTTGGGCCATAGTGGTGTGTCCCTTATCACCCTTATGACACTGGAAGGCCGCCAGGTGTTGATTAAGTAACCCCGCAAGCTCCTTTCTTCTGTCTGGCTCTGTTCCCTCCACCAGCTCTCTTATAAGCCCTCTCTTCTCCTCCGGCGACATAGCCTCCACCCGACGGCACCAGCTTCCGGGGTTCACCCCCGGATCCTCTCCCGGCGTTTCCACCCGTTGGATGCCACCCAGAGTCATATCCTTGTAGACGATGATCGGTTCCAGCCCAGGGTTCAGCACCCTGACCCAGGTTTCTCTGTTTATTGGCTGGACCAGGCCTCTGCCCACCAGGAAGTGGGGTTCACCCTTGTGCCCGGCCATACTTTCTATCAGGCCATTCCCACCGTCCAACCACCGACCCATCACCGCGCCTTCCAGGAATGCTTCCTCCCCCGCTCCGACCACTGCTGAGCGGGTGCTCACCACTCGACACAACGATTCTGGTTGGGTCCAGATTAATCTTCCCCTGGCCACGTCCACCACAAGCTGGTTTTCTCGTAGAAAGGCGGCGCCCAATATTCCTTCCGTCCCTGTGTCCCCCACGATAAACATCGCGTTCGTGCTCCTGGTCCCCAATTGTAATGAAGCCTGCACCTCCCCTTTAAGTTTCAGGGGTCTTCCATCCACCGAAAAGACAACTTCCCCCGTTTCTTGGAGCGGCCGATCACCCCCATGTCGTTCCCACCACCCGTGGGAGATAAGGTTTAGTGAGGCGCCAGTATCTACCAGCATCTGTATAACGGCTCCCTCCAACTTGCCTTCCACTATTAGTCCTCCGCCGCCCCTCTCTCGCCTTCCTTGCACAATATTCATAGGCCCAATCCCCCCGACCTGTACCTGGCCTTGGGTAGAGGTCGGTTCTAGTTTCCCGATGGAATAACATCCTTTCCCGTCTCGGGGGCCCCCCCAGGTTTGTCAGTTCTCCTGTTGGGGCACTCCCGCTTGAAATGCCCTTCCTGACCGCACCCATAGCAGGCAGTACTCCGCCTCTTCTTCTCGGTGGAGAGAGGCTCCTCCATCTTCTTAGCCATACGGTCCATTAGCTCCACCATTTTATCCATCCTGTCGGTGTTGGTTTTGAGATGCTCATTTACCGACGCATCAGCGGTCCTAACCCTCTGCGATGTTTCCTGCTCCACCTTCAGGTAGGCTTCTGCCCCCACGGCTGTCATGACGGCAGCTTGTAGGTCCTTTGGCTGTGACTGATAGACCCATTGTCTTAGAGGATTATCCAAACATAGCAGGAATCTGTCCAAAACCAGGGTGTCTGTAGTTCGGGCGTCGGCCTCGGGGTAAGCTAGTCGGGTGTACTTCATCAGATCCTCCCTCAATTCTTGCAACGCCTCCCCCTTCCTCCGTACCCTGGTGCGGAGGACAGCTTTATAGGTCTCTTCTTGATTGGTGGGCTCGAACCTTTCGACCAGCGCCTTCCGGAGTTCGGTGTACCCTTCCGGCGTAGCAGGTTTTCTGCCGTTCAACAGCCTCCGAGCGGCCCCCGCCAAACTCAGCCCTAGGAACATGCCGGCCTCAGCCTCGTCCCATCCATTCACCTTCACACACAGGTCGAAGTGGTTGAGGTAATCGCCTAGATCCCCCGTCCCGTCGTATTTTGTGGGTTTAACCACCGGCTTTCCTTTTGCACTCACTTCGCCGTCAGCTCCGCCAGATAGGGACGGCAACGCAGGTAACCGGGTTTCATCCACTGATGGCTGCTCTCCCCCGATCACCTCTTTTTTTACCGTCATCCCCTCTCCCTTGTTGTCAGGGCCCTCCGTCCCTCTTCCTTCCTCCCGTCCCTCCGCTGCCGGTTTCATCTTCCTATGCTTTGAGAGAGTCTCTAGGAGCTGGTCCCACTCCTCCTCCATCCAATCCTCTGACCCTTCCTCCAATCTCCTCCGAGTCATGCTTGAAGTATTTCAGTCTTGCCTCTGGGTTGGCGCCTCCCCCGGCTAGGCCTCCGGGGTATCTCCCTCTCCACCTCCTCCTTCTCCCATGGCCATCTGAAGTCGTTTACGGGACTTGCACGCCCTCCTCCCACCTCTACCTGGTTGCCTTCCCCCGTCCAATTCCGATCCATAGGCTCCTCCTGCCTTTCGGGGTATGGTTCCCCAGGTCTGCTTTCTGTGGGTCTTCTGATTGTCACCTCCTCGTCCACTACTTCCAAGAGGGTCCCCCGACCAACTCCTTCTCCTTCCAATTTCAATGAGTCTGTTCCCGTTATCCTTGCCTCCGCCATCTCTAGTCCTGCGTGGATCCGTTGAAAACACCGCTGTCACCAATGTAGCGCACTTCAAGCTCCTCCGGATAAGAGAATGACGACCAGTAACACGGACAAGTATAATTAACGTGAATTCTTTATTGCCTGGCTTGCTCTGCCACACCAGCTAAGTATATCTCTATCTATATGCCGCTGCTCCTCCTCTCTGGTGCAAGTGCCGGTGCGTCCTATAGCCACCCCAAGCTCAGACTGCCTGTCCGGTGGGACACCTCCAGTATTTATACACTTGCAAGTCCACCGGCGCTGGTGTATGTACAACATACACCGCCGCCGAAGACGCTACTCCGAATAACACAATGCTGACGTGACTCCGCCTCCGCCGGCTTCCCCCCGCCCCCATGCCAGGATGGTTTCGGGATCCACCGACGTCGGCTCGGTCTACGCCACACTATATATATATATATATATATATATATATATATATATAAAAGAAAAAGAAAAAAGAAAACACTACTCAGTATGCAGAAAACCCCCTCTCTGAGCGCCACAACCGATACCTACTGGGCCAAGGCTGTACGTGCTTGACGTCACAGGTTCTGGTTGGTGAAGGTAGAGCCATTGGACCATGACCTCCGTGCCCAAGCTCAGGTGAGCAGCTCCCAGCATAGGGGAGCAGCTCAAGTCTATAAATAGAGTTTTGCCTGAACAGTACATTATGATGTGATACTGAAGCTATATGAATGAACCAGAACTTGGGGTATAGAAAGGGTGTATAAATCCTATGGTCATAATCGTATGTGCTGGATGTCATACAGTGGTTATGTTCAGGCTAGGCAGTCAAATAGTTTCCTTGAACTCAGTTAATTTATGTACGTTTCCCAGTTGTTATACTATCTGGTTTAATACTATCATTTGATTCATGTGGAATAGCTGAGGAACAACACCTCTATCGGTCAGAATGTCTTGAATGTATTTTCATTAGTGACTGTTTTACTCTAATGCTTGTGTTATAATTTCAATTTCCTTTTTCTCTTTGCAGGTATGTAACTTTAACTTGGTTTGACGTTGACCCCTTAGTTTATGCAGACTGGTAAGTGAATACCATATCTTCTGTACTTCATGTATTCCTGCTCTAAGATAGGTTGACACATTCTATAAATTAGAGAAATCGCCAATGTTGTTAGCTAAAAAACAATCATAGTCGTGACCAATAAACGATCCACCCAACTCTGGGCAAATCCCATAAAGAAGATTAGTTCACTGGCCAGATTACCCAGCAGGTTACATGGTATCAGTGTCAGTCAGGTAGGGATTACCCTGTGACCTACTGGTAACCAGCCAACAAAGTTATACACGCAATGAAAATGATTGAGACCAGTGTGGTAGGGACCATGGCGTTTGATCCTTTCAATAGATTTCACAATTTCGTGTGCAGAATATGCGTTTTGAATTCATTTATGTTGATGTAGAAGGTTATTACCCCGAGGAGGTGCATTGAATTTGGTTGGAACATGTCATAACACCCCTGGTATTAGTGCTAGGGTTCAGGGCAGTATATCTGATTTGTGGAATGATAGCATTGAAAGTGTCAGTGTAAGGAATCTAAGTTTCTACAATGAACCCATGAACAGATTACCGGATGAACCCCTTAACAGACCATTGTGTTACCATTGGACAACCATCTGTATTGTACTGGAGTAGCTGGTAGTGAGGCTACCCAGTAAGTACTGAATGGAGACTGTGTGTGTTCGTTAAGGGTGTTGGAGTTTGGTGAGAAGACAGCTTGGGGGCTGGCTCCAAGGAGAGCACCCTGGAGTGGGTAGCCATTCTGGTACCTCCAGGACGTGCTGACCATAATAACTCCAGGGTGTTGTCCTAGGCTGAGCAGCAGAGCCGCAAGGATGGCATCAGTCACCCCACTCCTGGATGTGGCAGGCACCAGGGGAGGTTCCCAAGCCACACAGGAGGTAGGGTAAAAGGGGTATGGGTTGAGAGAAAGGCTCTGTATCTCTGCAGATATTCTACAGTGCCTCCATCAAGGCAATGGATGGGGAAGGGGATACCAGACTTGGGTGCACAATGCACTGGAGGATGGAGATGTGGGTGTGGCTTTGGGTGGTGAAGGGTGGAGGTGCAAAGCCAAGTGAAGAGGAAGAAAGGAGGTTTGGTTAGTTTTGGTGAAGGTTGATGAGGTATGCAAATAGAGGAACTTTGTGTGGCAATGGCAGAAGTGAGGTTGGTGACCCCAACGAAGGGGTGTATACATGGTGCAGTGCGGCATAGGCAATGTGTGTTATGGGCTGTTGGCATATAGCGGAGGCATATGGGGGTCTGTTCTCCTAGGGTCAGAGATTAGTCGGCCAGGGGAGGCAGGCCTGTTATTTCTGGGTTCTAGGAGCGTATTGAGATATTGACAGTATATTCATGGAAGTATGGTCACTTGCATTGCCCGCGACTGGCCATATGGTTATAGGATATAAGGGGGCTGCTGTAGAATCTTATAGCGATAGGTGGTGGAATAGAAAGGGTCTAGAATAGGCCCTCGTTCTTTGTCGACACCGAGTGGTAGTGCAGGGCGAGATGTTGGTATATGCTATAATAGAGGGCTATCTATATACCTCTACCTATCCATACATATCTATATGTATACATATGGGTTGCACTAACCTGTATATATGAGTAGCAGCGATACTGGGGGCTTTTGTGCTTAAAGCCACTCAGCTTTAAGCAAAGCTAGCACTGGTATGACCATTGTAATTGTAACCCTGGAGGGGGATAGGAGGATGGGCGGGAGGAGGCTATGGCAAAGTACTGTCAGCATATACCTTATTGATCCACCACCACCACCAACCCACCACCACCATCACCACCACTCTGTCCTACTCGTACGAGCAGCTCTGGTCAGCAGCATTGGCCTTTGACCCCCTGGTCAGACCTCACCACGGTTCTGACCTAAAAGCTTCCTTGAAAGCCGTCCACTATGTCATAAACTACACTAAGGGTGACTCTGCCCTCCCAGACAGAGGCCAGCCACTGAATAGGCAGTATGCTGTTCACAGTGTGATAAAAATATGCACTATTTATGGAGCTAGGGATTTTGGTGTGACATGCAATTTCATTGAAAGTGTATTGATTTTGATATACCCTTGCCCTCTTTGAATGTAAAAGATTATCTATAGGAATTCTAAATGAAATACAGAGCGAATCAATTATGAACATTAGAATACTGAAGTACTGTTTCTACGTCATATGTAATCTCGGTTACCCTCCTCAAATAGAACAGCATGGTTCCAATCAAAACTAAAGCAAGGAAGAATAAATGTAAATCCATACTGCTATTTCTGTGTTCTTGGAGCAGCATGCCTGTTTGTGTGTGGGAGGAGGTGCAAGGTAGGGTATATAATATACAGGTGCCAGAGGGTAGGCACACAGTTGGCAATGCTTTGAACCCAGACGCAGCTGTCCTCAAATGTCGTCTGCTTTCTCAGAATACCCGGATGGTGTCGTATATTATTGTCTGCTCGTGTGGAGACATGTGGCTGGTTCCTGATGTATTACGTATTCATAATACACTAGAGAACATGATTATATTTGTCTTATATAGCATGTTGTTTGTTATGCTTAGTCATTTTGGAGGTATATATAATCAAAATGTAGCCCTGCATCATACAAGCTTTAATGTGACCCAATGTTGATAATAAATCTTTCGTGATTGTCATTTAAAGGCCATAGCATGCCAGGATCCAAGTCTCTTCATGGAATAGTTCTTGTCATCAGCTGATGCTCTAGTTACATGTATAGCATTGTATTAGCCTGTGACTGCAGTAGATCCAAGCGACTTGCCATGAACTTTGGCAGATTTATACAAGGCCTATTTTCGTCACTAGAGAAGGCAAACCCCTCTATCGCCCGACATTCTTTGTATCTATAAATACGCATACCACTAAGGATCCATAGGGCTGGCCATGCGGTCAGCAACCTAAGCCCCATCACTTATGGCCACATCCATGTAAAGATACAGATTTAGGGACCATGCTTCCAGCCATGTAACGGAGACCTCAGGACCCGGATATTGCTGTAGTCACGTGATGCCTGGACACCTTGGCGACGCTGGCGACGCCAAGCGGGAGTGGTGAGAACTGAGGGCAGTTAGTGGGCGTCTTGCATGGTGCTCTATGTCTATAGACCTGACGCCCTGGGGTGTCTATTGAGTGAGGGAGAGGAGGGGGTACCCTCGCCAGCCACCGTTCTACTAGGCAGTTGTGCGGCCGATTGGCACTCTTCAAAGATGGCCACACTTCTTAATGTCCAACCCGTTTATGGTAGAGAATGGGGTGGGGGGGGGGGCTCTGCTGAGGTCTTGTGTCCTCGGGTTCTAAATCCGCACTTGCATGTGCTTTTACTTTCTGAGGGAGTGCATTATTTATAAAATCGAGATTTTATTCAAGATTTAAATGTTATGAAGTAATGATTTAATAGAAGGCTATCAATTTATTTCAGCTGTAAGAAAGCAAGATTATGTTGCTTCTTCAAACATAGGAATGAGTCTTCCGACCAGAAGGTTATGACCTTTACCAAAACACACATTCCATTCAGTCTTAAATCCCAACAAATGTCCATCCCTTAAACTCAAACAGCGGACGATCCAATAATGTATTCACAGAATACCCATGGGGCCCTATCCTGGGACAACGTCAGGAGGGCTTAAATATTCAGACACTGTCTGCGAGTGTCTTTCTTTGAGTTGAACGCAATTAACGTCCTTGGAAATATCCCACGCGCTTGGCAAATATTTGACTTAACTTTCAAGGAAGAAATAAAATTGTTAAGGGAATTTATAAAGAGGCTGTCAAAATGGATCAGTGAGAAGTCATATTGATGACTGATCAAAGATCAATATTGGCAATAGTAGCTGTATGTTACTGTCGGAAGGTATTAGCCTAGGTAGATAGCATTAGATGTGTATCTTAAATACACAATAGGTAAGGCTCTGGTTGGGAGCTGGAACCTGCACCTTTAGTGGGAACACCCAACTGCCAGTCAGGCCAACACTTTGAATGGGGCATCATTGAATTGGACGGGAAATCCATAAACTAAAACGAGTACAGTTTACCCCCATCAGCCCGGCAATGAGTGGTGCCATCTCTTGGGAAACCACATCAAATAGGCCTTACCCCCTACAATCACACCCATCCCTCCCTCCGCCCCTTCCCCTCCGCCTTTTCCTCCTCCAGTGTGCCCTTAGATACGTACCAGCCTGCTGGTCCCTTACAGCCTCCTGGGTGTTCCCATCTCTTATACTACTTACAGACCTAGGTAGCCTATCCCCTCCAGTGGTTACAATCTGTTCTTGCCCACACAGTACAAACCCCAGTCTGTAACACTTTACACAATTTCTATCATACTCCACATATAACTACTTACATCCCTAAGATTCTGGGCTTCCTTGCAATATGGTGATATTTGACGATGAAATATGCGCTATTTTTCAAAATTGTAATCATTATCATCCATCATTATCTCCATAGATTATCCCATTTACCCCTGAGTGATTTTCAAGACATCATCACTAACTTTATGCTACCAAACACACTATATCCCCTCTTCCCCCGCCCACACCCTTCCACTAACCACCCAACCTAAAAGTTCAAAGCCCCCACCAAGCCCACCTCCTTTTCTCCTCGACTATTCTTTAAACCATTTAAGGACCGCATCGTGCTTGAACGCATTTTGCCAAAATCTTGCCATAATCATACATGATTGGTGTATTCATGCATCTTGTCGACCTCAAAGAGTAAATAGATAGTCGCAAAGCATCGGCTTAATGCACCATCGCATTGTTGTAAGTAGACTTGCCGGTAAAGGAACAATATCCTGGAAGCATCATCTTGTCCTTAATGTGTTAACCCTTTCCTCCCCTTACCCCCACACACTTCACCCCAGCGTCTTGGCGGCCTGTCGGCTTATTTTAGTGCCAGCTGCAAGCTCAAAGACCCGGCGAGGCGTGGCAATCACACTGCTATCTCGTCAAATCTATCATTAATATTGACCGATGAGAATTGATTCTGCCTCTGTGGAGGCCTCCGTCGTCGCCGTCTCAACGGGTTCTATCAGCACGCCTTTGGATCCATCTCATAGCCTTCCTCTTAGCCACTGGCAGTTTAGAACTTGGACAGCTAGTGTATGGTTGGTCTGTTTGTGGGAAGTCGAGTATACATGATGGTAGAGGCAGCTTGGGGAATGGCATGGTACTGTTGTTTGTCCCAATTGTAAAATAACAGCCGGGTTAATTCATACAACTGGGTATACCACCCATGTACATTTTGGACGATAAGTTGACCCTCAATATAGAAAATATACTCAAGATAGGTATTCACCATAAATCTTTACTGGAACTGAAAGAGCAAGATGTTTATTACTTCAAGGTGGTTAATGAGACTCTGGGAGCCAATCCAGATAAGATCAGTAGATAAAGACCAGACCCCTACCCATGCCGTAACCTCTCTACCATACCCACCCACACAAGCTACCCATCCCCACTGCACACTACTGTTCATCTCCTCCTATACCAGATATATCATCTCTCCTAACTGATGAAGGTATGAGCAGGAGCATAGATACTTGCTAATACTGTAGGTTATAATGATAATTCGTCGGAGTTTTTATAGCAAGGATGGAAGCAATTGATGATGGTATAGGCCCTCTAGTGGAGGTACGACACTGGTAAATAAATCAGGCATTGAGGTCTATTGAAGTCGACACAAATATATCATTATTATCAGAGATTTTATTACAACAGTAATTGTACTGCATACATCTTTTTTTATGATCACATTTTCTTTGAATAGGAAACATTCCCCCAGAATACTGCTATATAAACAGAGGCACAGTATTGGCAGTGTTTCATAGAGAAATGTAAAATGTTGATCAAGTTATAGCCGCACATCATATGCAAAGTCTGATAATTATAATTCCTAAGTTCACAGCAGACTTGATGAGCATTTCATTGCTCATCTCATATCAGTGTGTGAGCTTTTATCCTACTGGAATCCGTCTGTTACCAAATACCCTAGGCAATGTTACACCGCATACAGCATTGGCTTATATACAGTGATGACTTCCCCACTGAGCAGTTCGCTGAGCTACTCTACTCTTGCCTGATCTAGTTCTCTGTACTGCAGAGCTCCTCACTCAGAAGAAGCTCAAGCTATATATAGCCATACCTCTAGATCTAGTCCTTCTAGATGATCCACTGTGGCTTATGAAAGCCAGAATACAGAGAGACAAAAAGATAAGAATGAATCCAATACCGTTATTTCCTGAGATGCTCCGCCCCCATGGCCATCTTCACAAGCCCACAAGTCACAGACAAATACCTGGTGGGAGGCATTGTGTAGGGATCGGTGGCGAGGGTGCCTAATCCTCTGTACTGAATGTAGTCCCAGACTTGGTATGCTGACTATACAGTCTAATCTGTTCATGACATGTTTACTGACCTTGCTATCTGGGTATACCAGCAGGGAAGGCACAGCCCCAGTCTGATAAGATTTCATTGTTCCTTTTCTTCCTCATTCATTGAGCCAGCATTGTTGCTACCAGTCCTGTCCCAGCTCTAGAATCTAGACGGTAGACTCTATCCTTGTATGACATACATTGGGGGATGCTGTTTGACCATGACTTCTTGGGAACTGAATTACCCAATTGTACGGTATGGTATCTTTATACTGGCAGTTCAAAGGCATGTCATCCATTATCTATGAATTGATGCTTCATGGTGCTATGCAAAGCGCAATACAATGGTTCTCATCGGTATATTCATACATGTATGGCCAGATAATATGAGAATATGTATCCTTATCAATGTTCTACATTGCATAATATAACATGGAGTGAATAGCAGTGAATATCTGTACCCAGGGCCCTGGTGCTGAGTCTCAACAGTATCCTGGTCCCATTTATGTGCATGCATGATTCAGGGATGTTCATGTTGACTCAGGGTGAGCAGCTCACCAGGCAGAGCTCCCCTATATGAGCTGCTCTACCTCACATCAACATACAGTAACATGACTGCTGCAGCTCCGGTTGGCATACAGTGGGCTCATACTGCCTATGCTCGCTGCTATTGTGTAGGTTATGGAATAATGTATACATTTGTATTCACTTCTATCTCTAGTAAGTACAGTGCAATCTAACTGATAATAGCCTCTCTGCATGACTCTAGATACTTTACCACTATATTCATACTTCATAGACTTATTATATTAATTGATATCGTTTTGTGCATATTATTAGGCCCACACCTGCTGTTGTTATTGCTCATAAATTCCCACCACACGCCTTAATTATCATTATCTTCATAACACTATTAAGTCAACACCTGTGGCTATGATTGCTCATAAACGTCCTCCACACTCTCTGGTTTTCAAATTTGTATTGATAGTGATGGTACCGTGCCAGGCCATTATGACATTACGTAAGTTTAATGAGGCTTTGCATTTTGCATATACATGCCTTAACCTTTATTGTGATACCCACGGATGAAATATGTGTTCGGATGAAGCTACACACTGATAGCTGCCAAGATGGAATTTGTAATTAAAGTTAACACAGCAGTATGATTAGAATCCATTTACCTCTATAGACATAGACTCAGCTATAGGTATACATGCATAGGACTCTTTTTTATATCAGAGTGCTTGAGGTAAAGACAGATGGAGTAGAGCATAAATTTATACAGTAAAATAAGGACAAAATAATCTCCAAATGGATATAACTCATATCCTCCCCAGCACATGTACAGTAAAACGAAGCCTCATCTAAGCTCCTGTATTATTGTCGTCAATATTGAGCTCAACAGAGCGGCTCCCCAGCCTCCTGAAAAATGGTGTATCACTTCAATTTCTCTCCTTTTTACACTTATTATTTCTCCTGGTTAGCCTCCCCCAGGAAACATGGTGTTTTAATGGTCTGTGTGCACCATCATATCTATAATACCACTACTGGAGCACGTTAAGAGCTGTTCAGAGCTGCTCGTAATATGCAGTATGCCTAGTTGCGAGCTGCTCAGTCATTAGAGCCTCCAGTCTGTGTGTTGACACAGGGCTGGCCAGTCCTATTGAACGCCACCACTGAGATCATATAACATAGTTATACATGGTGTCTAGCTGTAGGTCTATTCGAATGGACCCATTGTCTAACAATGCATGTAGTCATTTTTGTATACAATCAAGGTATGTTTTATCCACCTCCCTTCAAGCTGATATAATGTTGGTAAAAACATGCTACTTGGTTTTGCTTTTTACAGCTTCATATATAGATAAATTCCCCTTCATAGCCATAGCAACATTCAGCAGGGAATCTAATGTTTCATCAATTTATCATAGTGTACTGACTGCTGCTCCATTTAGATACACCCTCATTCTCATATTATTAGATATGCCTCATGTGTACCCGAAGTAGGTCTTCTGTTCGTGCAATTAGGGAGCCAGCCAGTGGTCAGTGGACTTGCTCTAATGGAAGACGTGTGTATGCTGCGGTATATAATCATCTCGTCAATATCTAGTCATGATAAGTATTTGCCTGAGGTATGCCTTTATTGGCCGCACCAAGGCTGGCTGCTATGTATCCTATGTCTTAACCATACCTGTATGCTCCTAGTCACATTCTGCACTCTATAGACCTCCTCCTGTGTATTCAGTGTACTCAACCCTTTAGGTGTGGGGTGATGCTGCAATTCTTGATTTCTTGACTCGTGCAATACCACTGTGTAGCTCCTAGGTGAGCTGCAATAATGCATCATGCCGGTGTTGATGCATGCTTGCAGTACCGGTGAGTCACTGGTTGTTGAATGCATAATGAGAAGTAACCTGAGTGTCCCGCTCTGATACTTTGTTCAGTAATGCAATATACACAGACCAAACTGTGTCTAAATAAGAACCAAGGAGTTAAGTACAGTAACACACAATGCCTCCCCGAAAGGGTTAATTACCTTCCAGGTTAATACTACCTACGCCTACACAACCATGGTTGTAACTAGTGGGGGCAATCAAGTCAATATCGTGATATATGGGAATATACATGTGAACAAGGGACTACCTTTTGTAATCTTATCAGTGTATAAAAAGCACTGAAAGAGGTAAAAGCTGACTTGTGGATTTTTAACAGTTGCATGATCCCAGCAATTAAAGAAATCGTCTTATGCAACATGATGTTGAATAAACACAGGGGTAACGTTGTGTGGGGGATGTTGCCCCACCTCATTAATGTCACCTAAAGAAATGAATAGATACTCCAATTCCTTTGTCGTGATTGATATATCTTACACAGATACCATTAGCCCCCACCAAGTGCACGCTTATACCCCACTTATGTCCTCTAGCATCTGCGTTGTCCTTTCCTATTCCACCAACTTGATCCCTAGCTATGCCCCACCCACCCACCCTCCCACGACCCCATCCAGTCTGCCTCACTCTCCCAGTCATCTTTGTCTGACCACCTCCCAATCATTGCTAGCTTCTATTCAGCTAGGGCCACATACACTCCCTTTATCCACCCTCCCCCCTCCCCCCATAGGCACACTCACAGGTCGTGTCTGACCCTCCCCTACCAGCACAGTGTACCCGGGGTACAGGGTGTTGCTGGAGATCAATAATTCACCAGCTTTGTTGACATTGCATGGGCGTTTGTCATGCCTGTCGCCTTCCCTCCTGGCCTATACCTATCCACCCCCACACAAGTAACAACCCCCCCCCCCTGCCTAGCCACCTGCATATATATTTTGATCATTGGTGCTAGCAACAAGTCCAAGATCCATTTTTATCTGATTTGGACCTTTCATTTGGAATTGGCTCATTTCTATGAAATATTGATGGTAGAATGAAAGGCAAGCCTTGGGGGTTCCCTCTGGAATATGGCATCTGAATTATCAACCAGGTGCTAAATCTTATAAACAGTGTTGCCTTTCCCTCAGATCTTTTCCCCACATTTATTGAAAAATGATCTTTTCATAATGATTAAAATCACATGAATAAACCAAATGCAATCTTCGACTCTCCTTTGAAATTCTCCCCCAGAATAAGAGCATAAAGCTGTCGCTCGTGTCCATAAATGGAAATCATTGGCCAGAGCAGCAGGCTAAATTGGTGACCAAATTGCCTCGGCTTGCTGGTGGGGACGTGCCATCGAATGACAATATCGTAGATGAGCACAGGTTGGGATGGCCTATTTCTTAGCTCCAGTCCAATAGAGACCAGCAACTTCCCCGAGGGTGCTCAATGGGGACTCTACAGCATGAACAAGACCTCATTTAGAGGCGCTGGAATATCGACAGGTCGGCTCCAAAGGCTATACCTCCCCATTCTAGGCTTATATTAAAAGTATATGTGGTGTAGGGGATAAGGCTGTCGGTGCATAATTTATCAAAGGTAAGGGCTTGAGTGGTCTAGGATAGCTCTGGTCGAGATGTTATGGAGATGACGCTAAGTCTGTCTATATAATAGGTTTGGAACTTTATTCATAGACATACATCATGTATGATTATCTATAATCTCCCTTAGGTATAGTCCGTATGGATCATGGATCATGGCTCTCATACATAGCCAACATTATATACTGTACACTTAAGGAAAATTACTGAAACCCACAGCAATATCAGGTGAACGTGAAGGAAAATTATTATCAGGGGATGTGAAAAGGTAAACCCAAATCCATAATGAATACAGAAAGTCAGCACTTATTTATTGTAATGAATGTGGCTCATCCAACCATAAATATTGGTGCCTGGCAGATATAAGTACCTGTTTGGGCAGTATTGTGGTGATAGGGGCTTGCAGTAATGGCACAAATAGAGTGATGATAAGGATGGAAATGATGATGGTCTCACTCATTATCATAGTCGTGTTCTAGGGTGGATGGCGGCTTATGGAAGGTGCTGGTGCTAAATCTCCCATTACCATATTGAAGTTATTATGGATGCTGCTACAGGTTTATGTAATGCTAATGGCGTGATGGCTGGTAAATGGGCAGAATGGACGGCAGCTCTATGGCTGTTAATTGTGGCTGTATTCTCTGCTTACACATTTTAGTGATTCTAACTGAGTAGTGGTCTTGACCATCAGATGTTCATTGTAGAAATCTAGTACCAATTCACACTTAACATCAGTACAATAATGATGAATCTGCTTCTTGCAATGCTGGAACTAGTAGTACTTGCCTCTTTTGTAAATCATATCACCATGGTTACATTATCAGGTACTATGGTCGTGGTTGACTCTGATGGTGTCAGTGATGACATTACCTATATCATCATCATTACCTGCAGCCTTTATAGTGTTGATGGCGTCAGTAGCAGTAGCAGTAGCAGCACTACTACCACTACCACCACCCCTGAGGGCCCCAACCGCTCCTGCTCCTACCTATCCCTATGTGTGAGGCCCACCTTGATACCCGGTCCTGAGCTGCTCGCCCCAATGCTCAGGGTTTAGCAGGAGCAGCTCAGAGCTGCTGGCGGCGATGGAGAGGCGGCATAGCGGAGGGCGGCTGACAGGGCACATTGTAGTACGCTTGTGTGATAGCTGCCCACGCTGCCACCATCAGCAAGGGCCGCCCCCACCGCCCACCACAAGCACCACTAGAGCCACCACCGCCACCACCACACGCCCACACGGAAGACAGCAGCACCACGTAGCATCACAGTCCTCCTGCTCATCCCCCTCACTCCTTCCTTCCCCAGTCCCACCCAGGGCACATAGCCCCTCTCCTAATGTCGGTACACATGCTGTACCACAGTGCTAAGAGCGGATCAGTGTATTGCAGCTTTACTCTATTGTGAGCTACTCGGCCTCTGAGCTGCTCAGCCTGGTCAGGCTTCCTCCCCCCTTCCAATACATTGCTGATTTATCTCCCTACTTCAGTCTATTTCTTTCCCCACTGAAAGGAGTTGAAAACACACCCCCCCCCCTCCTATCCTCTCTCCCTCAGCTTGCCTGGCTGTAGGCTGACACGACAGCCCTGAGTTGTGTGAGTGAGTGTCTGCATAGCGAGCTGCTCACCGCATTGGGGTCAATTGCGGCAGGCTTTTCACATGTCCTTAGCAGGTCGGCAGCTGTTTGAGCTGCTCCCCACATAACCCAACACAGAGCTCCTCAATGTTGGGGAGCAGCTCTCTGACATTGACACATAGAGAGTGTGGTAAAACTCTTGCTTGCTTGCTAACTGTACCCTCTGAGGGGCACATAATGCAATTGACAGATCTTAGCCAATTGGTGACCATAGTGCAGAAAAAGGGTTCACAGTTATTTCTCAGTCAGTTCTATTTATGGCAGTATACTGATAATGAGCAGGGTGTTAGTATGGAGACAGAAGGAGCGATGTTGGCGGAGAGTGATACTGACAGGGCATGTTCTGGTGGAAAGTGGTTGATGATGGGTCATTAGAAATGTCCTGTACAGGCCACTCTCATTTGACAGCTAGCCATCGCGGCCTGACATCTGGCTGTTGGCAGTTGGGATTTGCCTATTAGCAGTCAGGCATTGGTAGTAGGCTATAAGTAGCAGACTGTGAAGGCAGAAGCAATTTGTTTACATCCCTAGCACTTAGCACTTGTCAATTGCCTCAAGCAGCAGATTTATACTTCATTGCACATTGAGTAGCTGCCAGTCATATACAGATGAGTTGCCAATACTAACTGCATTTGATGAGAGCAGTGGTGCATGTTGCAGTCCATAAAATGATTCTGTATCAGCCAAATATGGACCATCTATAGACCTGTAAAAGTCATGTGGCAGGTGTCATCAGTTGTCATCTTCTGATGAGCAGCTCACTATACAGCTCATTGAGCAGTTCATATCTTAGGTCCACCAGCCTGCCCGTATCGTACCCCCCCCCCCATATCCGAATGTAAAATTATTAGATTAAAGGTTGTTATATTGTGCTCGGTTCGAACCAACGCCTCCGGCCTCTGGATCCCAAGCGTTGTTACCATTTGCCCACTCTAGCATATGCTAGAGTGGGCTAATGCTCTAGAAACAATGATATGGTGTGACCAATTGTCCTCTGCATTGCCAAGCATTCTAGATAGACATAGATCCGAATACGAACATAAGTACCCAGTAAACACAATCATGATGTCCGGGATATGGCCCCAATATGCACTCGCTTGAGTTTCCTGAGTTGCTCAGAGCTTCACACTAGCGCTAAGAGCAGCTCTCCCCTGGTGTGAGAGGTTGGTCTAGACTATACTCACACTATCGACTGATGTTATGAAAAAGAATAATATTCCACTGATGAATAATCGATTCCAGGCTTGCGATGGTGTTATGTGGCGACGTTCACGATATGAACCGAACATCTACACGGTTACTAACATGGCCATTGCTAGTGCATTATACAGAAATGGCAGGCTTCGTAATTATAAAATATGAATTTCTGCCATCACTGTCTGGGGTTAACTTATTTCATCTCAGGGATTTCATACAAAAGAACTCCCAGAGATCTAACGTTCTCAGTTGTCATTCACAAGGATTTTAATAGCATCTCTGATTGTATTTGCAAACCCACAAACTCTTTGTTAATGTTGATTTCATCCCTAACTTAATAGTTTAGTCTTAATTGGTATAGTAAAGAACATCATGTACCAATGTCTTCCACAAAAGCCTTTTGGGCAATAATTGGGCTCTTTCTATCCATTGTACATCCAAATAAACCCATGGGAGTAGATACAAATCTGGTCCCAACCTGTGCCATCTGAGGCTTGAGAAAGCTTCTGCCTTTACGACATTGCCGCTGCAGTGGCAAACTGCAAGGCTGAAATGTCATCCGGTGTTTCCTTATTACCTTAAAAGGTCATGCTATCAATGACTCAAACCAATGGCTTTGTGACTTGATAATCCTTGGCTTAAGTCCAGTTGTCTCTTTTCTAAATGTTCAACCATGATGATTTATAGAAATAGCTCTAAAGGGTATCCCTGTTACGGATTTACACTCGATCACAAACTCAGATTACCATAGATTGAAATTCTGATTTCACTTTTCTTGTTCGTCAGGTTGATATGAATTAGGTGCTACTAACACGGGCCCTTTAGGTACAGACGAGCTTTCTGAATGCGAAAAGGTATCGGTATTTTATTGCTATTTTAGAGTGAACTTAAATTGCTGTGATGGAGATGAAAATAATTAGAACCTATTTTATCCAAAGGTATGCATACCACAGCAAGCAAGCCCCAGCTAATGTAACAACAGAAATATACCAAGCTAAAACACAGAAAGCCGGTATGATTAATAAGGGTCTTGTCACATTAGCACTGATCAATGATAGAATGTACAGGAGGAAAACCTAGTGACACACTGTGCAAATAACCCCTGCCCTGTTCTCCACCCAATACCCCAGGTCCTCACAGCCATATAAAGTGGCAGCCCTTTACAGCCAGCTCCTGTCCCAGAGCAGCTCAGCAAAATGCTATATTTATACGAGCTGCGCAAGATGTCGACTCCATTCCCAAAATAACATCACGAGAAGCTCCCCCTTTTACCCTCAGTCTCTTAACGCCAGCATTGTGATGCACTCTGCATGGAAAGGCTGTGTTGGTATTCATAGGGGAAAGAGCTGCTCTCCTATGTAACAAGCTGCTCATTTGGTGCCTTGATGTAGCTAGGGGGGGCTTATACAGAACAATGTCATTTTCCTCTATACTAACCCCTGAAGGAATAAAGGCAACTCCTTTAAACCCCTTTTGACACTAGCCCAAATGCTCATCGTGATGGAATATGACAGGGGGCTTTTAAAAGGAGGAGGAGCAAAATCGCCCTGCTACCTAGTTGAAACTATTGTCATGCAGAAACAGGGCAATGTCTTTGTAGGTGGAATAAATGGGCTAGAGGATGAAGATGGAGTAGATACTAGAGGCCATCTTGACTGATTTCACATGTAAAATACATTAGGTTGGGAAATAGTATATCACGGCTTCTGTCATTATTTACAAATTAAAGTATGAATTTACACCAGTCAGCTTCTTCATATTAACACCGATGTGCAATGATCAGTAATGAATCATTCGACCCTAAGTCATCACGCTTTGACACTGTGCTTGTGTTATTGGAGTGTATTATGTCCATATACCTACATGTTTATGAATATTTACATGCAGGCCTCAGTTGGGCCTCTGGGGATTTACAGGAAGCCCTGCATTCTGGAAGTCCTTGCTACAGTAGCCTGAGCCTTTTGGTCAGGTATTGAGAAACTCAGACATTGACCTATTTAATTAGGCCTGGGAACAGACTGCCCTGAGCTGCTCTCCCTGCTAGCGTCCATTAGGACCGAGCAGAATCTAATTAAAGGACGCCATCTTCTCACGTCCAGTCCACGTGAGGCGCTGACTTAATGTGTTGAGCTCTGGGAGCTGGAGGAGGAGCCAGAGAAGGGACTGGAGGAAGGCCGTTATGGGCTGCATATTGCCTCCGGGTCCTTGTCCCCTTGTTATCATGACGCCTAAGACTGTCTCCTAGGACTAGCATGGTGAATGAATGCGGCCCTGGCGAGCTTCTAGCATTCCTACATTATGATGACCAGAGGGCATGGTGTCATTTTGCGGCCTTTGAAGGGTTAAAGGGACTGGCCGTGTATTTACAGGGAAGGAGGTACATCTGTAGGGGGAGGCAGACTAGCCATGTCTAGGGGGACTACTATGCATGCAACCTTGTTCTGTATATATGATGGAGTGGTATGTAAAGGCCCTGCAAACCTGGTACACGCTAGTCAGCTGCCAGCATTGCTGTATTATAAGTATAATGTTTGGCTCTCTGTCCTTTGGTCCGAGGGCTGATGGCATTTCTTGTGTCCAACGGATTGTAATAAGGTCATGCGGTAACATTCCAAGTCTAGAATCATATCTAAAATTCTGAAAGCGCTGGGGGATGTGCAGGAATATTCTAACAATGGCCCTACAATGGCCCCTCTGCAGTAAATTAAATTTTCTTTACCCCCTCCTTTCCACACATGTACTAGGGGTTTCCAAAGCAACCTGATGCTGGAGGGGCCAACGCATGGCATACAGGTACATTGACATTTTTGAATTTTCAATAGGTGGCATGCATCACAAGGACAACTTTCAAAATTAAGACACACCCCCCATATATGTCACTTTGTCAGTAAATGACCAAGTTCACCCAACGTCGGTTTCCAAATCCAAATTGCCCCCTGTTCTGGGATTGGAGTGGCCATGGCCCCGCTGCTCCTGCTATTCCCGACACCCCTGAGTACTTCTGCATGTGAGACGAACACAAAATGGTCTTATATGATCTAGCCCTCACAAGAACGCTTTCACTGGGCTGTCTGCGTTTATTTCCAGGCTAAGCCCTACCCACATATCACCCTAGTGCCAGCTATCTCTCTCCCTCCTATCTGTCCCAATCCTCCCCAAACCCAGCCCCTTCCCTCTGTCTGTCCTGCCAATACCTATCCCCCTGTCGTGGCTTACTGACCCCATCCCGTGCTGCTCAGCTCGCCTTTACCTCAGGGCTCATGGGTGGCCGCTCAGTGACGGTGACAAGTAGTCTCCGCCTACTGCTCGCCGCCCGCCTCGAGCTGCTCCCTACCATCGAGCTGTGGTGAGCAGCTCGTCAAGTCGAATTGACGCCGCCATCAGCCGCGGTCACCGTCCTTTGCCGCCTGCCTGCCAACAGCAAGGTCCCTTTGCCGACCACTGGCTGCACCATGTGCCCTCAGCTGACCTGGCCCTGTCTGGTGAACCCTTTAAGGACAGCAGATTTATTACAATTGAGGCATTAATGCTTTTAGTCGGCATTATGCACGAATTAATCCTCATGCATCATGCCGATCTTTAGGGGTTATTTCACACCTGAAGAGTCGACTGGATGGTCTGATGCAATGCTAGCAAGAGAGGAGCTTTATCATGGAGGACATGACCTATAAGGGCATAATGGATAAAGCCCTTTGGCTGTATGTGTGTTGTCAAATCGTCATATTGTTCTGCTGCAGGGTCATGAATGCCATCACCAGCAATTGCCTTTTGTTTGACCTGCCTCCTTTACTTTAACAACTATCATCCGGTACATCTGTTCCTCTGCTGTGTTATCAGTGTCATAATATGCATGGTATCTATGCACCCATTATCTTGTTTTCCAGTGTTGCTAGGTGCTTCTGTGTTATATGCTGCTGCCACCATGACTCTTGCCACGTCTCCATCTCACCCTTGTAACACTCATCGCCACGACCATTATCACCCCTAAGGCGATTTGTTTTCACCCACAAGGCGATTTATTCTCACCCACACCCTTCTAACCACCATTTTCAACCTCTACCGGTCCCACATATCACCTTCTGGAGGTGCTTCTCTCTCTATATTCACATCCATGTAGACAGGAGTCCATTACTTCTAGATATAGCCGTATCTGTCAGGCTATAGCTGGGGTTGATGACACCCTTACTGGATACCAAAATGGGTCTATGCTTTCTTGGGGAATACACCTCACATAGGAGAAACTGGCCCAAAGCTTCCACCATTGATTTAAAAAGAGTCTCATGTTGCCCTTATGAATTTTCTCCTTCTTCCTTCGCCTTGCTAGTATAAGAAATTAAGGTGTTAATTTCATTAGAAATTAAGGGGTCAATGTTTATGTTGTTTGTTCCTCAGTCTTTGAATGGTGACGGGGAATTTAAACTCTCCAACACTGAAGAATACAAAGGTTTCTTAGTTGAACTGATCATAGTTCACTTTTAACGTGCATATAAGTATGGAATCCTACTTTATCTATAACATAGTATATAGCTTAGGGTGTTATAATTATACTGCCATACTCCCTCCATAAGGTAGGCCGACTAGTGGTTAATGCAGCGTGGAAGCTCAAAGCAAATTGCCCCAAATCCTCATAATCATGCCATGATCAAACACAAGGCTGCCTTAATTACCCCACACTACATCTAGAGTAGGAGTCTCTGTGGTTGCCCTAGTGAACAATGAGCAGCTCATAAAGCTACAGTAAACCACCTATATTGCTCACATACATTGGTCTCCTTTTACTCTTTACATGCCCTAAACATTAACCACTATGGTCATAATACAGCCATAATGGTCATATATCAGCATTGTCATATACAAAAATAGTATCTATAGCTTTGACTTTATCCTCTTAATACTGCTCTTGTGATGATAACAGCGGGGATACTGACATTTACGCCTCTGGGTACCAGCATGTGGTATACATTTACACATAATTCTCAGTTGTATACCTTGCACAACATGAGACATGACACACCTAACACATAATAGGTCTCAGTCATATACTTTAGACACAAGAGGTCTTAGTCATGTACACTACAGATAATGAAAAATACACTGAAACCAATAGAAACCCCATAGCTTCGCACACGCTGTCCATCATTCCGTCTAATTCACCTTTTCCCACCATTGCCTCCTCTGTCACCCTCCACCCCCTTGCTGTCTAATTTTCGTGTCCGGCCCTCATGTTCCACTCACTATACCAACATTAGTCTGCCTTAAGGGCACTGCCCCCTGGAGCAGTGTACAACTGCTACTCTCTCCACCCATAGCTTCATCCACCATCGCCGTATGCTTGTGACTGAAATGGTGGCTGCATAGACAATCGATTTTTATGAGGAGCTCGCACTTAATCTGGTTTTGGTGGAGGCAGCTGACGAGGGAGCTCCTACAGCGAGCCGGAAGTGTGGCTGGTTCCAGTGCATCATGGGATAGAATGCGGTCAAAAAGGGATGGTATAAGAATGGAGTGCAAGGGGGTGGTTGAAATGAGGAATGTGGTTTGTTTCTATGGAGGGGAAGGGGAGTGCTAGATGGATGATTTTATATAAAATCTGGTAGAATATTCCTTTTTGAAGTCTCTGCAAGCTTATGATGATTCTGTCCTTTATCATTGTACAAATGTACCATCACCCTATATATAATCAAACAATTACGTTAAACTACCATCTATCATACTGGTCATCATCGTTTTTTTACCTAGGCTGTGATACTGCTCTTTTCCCTCTACCCTCATATGTACTGGATGTATTCCCCCATTGGCAGGCCCTGCAATGTATACTTAAGCCTTCCATTATAACCTCCCTACATCATAACACCATCCTACACTAGCAGACAGCCACGGGGAGTGTCTCACATACCACACATACACTTACCACATAGAGAGGTCTGTGTGTAATTTTATTAGAATACACAGATCTGGCCAACAGAAGCAGATATATGGAGCAGGAAAATAGCCGACCACGAGCGGCTCATATCTGCTCGGAGCTGCTCCGGGTATCTCCTATCTTAATGCGCTTTTTGACATTTCCTCCTGACATCCTCCCAGGCTATAACCATCTCGTTAGCTGCAGCCAGAACCGGAAGAACTCTGATATCATGTGATATCCAGATAAACCTTGTATGGTCGGTGGGAATTCGAAGGTTAAGGTAGGGAGAGTATTGGGTATGGAAGGTTAAGATAAGTCAGCGAAGGGATAGATAGGGCAGTGTAGCTCGAGCCTGTATAAATGTTAACCTTAATGGGGGAAAACTATAGATGTTAAGAAATATATGTTAAACAAGGCCTACTTAATTGCCATATCAATAAAGGGGTGCTGAAAGGTATGGAAGGCCAGAGTGTTACGCAGTCATGCTTTTTGTGGAAGGGACTATTTGGTGCCTTGTAGCTTTCTGAATTACAAAACAGTTCCATTGCCACTGTAGTAAGTGGCAACACTGTTCGATGGGCCTTCAATGCCTTGTGCACATTGCCATTGCCACCTCACATTTAGCCTTTCAAGACTCGCCACAGACGTATATATGTCATTGATGCATGCTGACCATTGGTCATCAAAATACTTTAGTGTAGTCCCAAGTGGCAAGTGCCTTACCGGGGCCACACCCATGCGTTATGATGATTCTATGGTGTTGATGCATACCTTAATGGTCGGCATGATACACCATTATAGACTCCCCAGCAGTGCACGGGTGCATCATGACGACATTATACATGCATCATGTTTCCCGTAAAGGGTTAAGGGATCAGCTGCTATCAGTGGAGGCAGTTTAAAACTGCATATTTCCCAGTCACGTGTCCGTGAGTAGGCTCTATGAAGTGTCCTCCCGTTGGGGATATAGCCCTGTCTATCAGCAGTGAGATAAGGACATGAGCACCACAGGGTTAATGTTCTGTCCACGGCTTATCTTTCCATCCGGGTCACGTTATCTCCGGCGGGCTGGGTGGGAGGGGGTAGGGGATCAGGGCAAGCCTACCCCTCCTACCCATCTCCCTCCTTCCACTGACCAATCCACTGACATGACCAATTGCATTAACTCCTGCTACACCAAGCCCCCAAAATGTGGCCAGAATAGTCAGTGGAGGGAATGGGGGCAAGGGTTAACCAGGGACATTGGGAGGCTACTGGGATGAAGCCTGTAGGCTGGGCAGTTTGACCAGTGAGAGGGAAGGAATAGGTTTGTGGCTTTCTCTGCGTAAAGGGGGCAGTGGCAGGTTAACGAAGGAGACAATATACTATGGTACCGGGCCGAGGTGGGAGGGGGGGGGTGAGGCAATGGAAAGCTGCCTACAAAAGTTTCATTTTGTTAGCAGTAGAAGGACACAGAGACATGGCCTGGTAGAAGCTGAACTGAGTAACAACGCTCAGTTGGACACATAGGACATCTAGTGTGTTAGCAGTAGTAGGGATATATCGGACATAGAGACATGGCCTGGTAGAGGCTAAACTGAGAGAAAACACTCAGTTGGACACAAATAGGGCTTCTAGTGTGTTAGCAGTAGAAGGGATATAATGGACACAGAGACATGGCCTGGTAGAGGCTAAACTGAGAGAAAACACTCAGTTGGACACATAGGACATCTAGTGTGTTAGCAGTAGAAGGGATATAATGGACACAGAGACATGGCCTGGTAGAGGCTAAACTGAGAGAAAACGCTCAGTTGGACACATAGGACATCTAGTGTGTTAGCAGTAGAAGGGATATAGTGGACACAGAGACATGGCCTGGTAGAGGCTAAACTGAGAGAAAACACTCAGTTGGACACATAGGACATCTAGTGTGTTAGCAGTAGAAGGGATATAATGGACACAGAGACATGGCCTGGTAGAGGCTAAACTGAGAGAAAATGCTCAGTTGGACACATAGGACATCTAGTGTGTTAGCAGTAGAAGGGATATAATGGACACAGAGACATGGCCTGGTAGAGGCTGTACTGAGCGAAAACACTCAGTTGGACACATAGGACATCTAGTGTGTCATTCGGGTATGAGTGTATAGACATTATGTACGCCTGTTAAGAGGGAAATGGGATGGTTGTGGAAAGCTAATTCAGTTCGACAGATGCCCGCTTGACGTCGCTGCTGCCCATTGTCAGTATCCAGTTTGTGCAGCAAATTGGAACTGACGGGAGGTGTGCAGAACTGGTGGGAGAAGGGGGTGGTGGGCTGGGAAGCTTAGCACGTTCAGAATAATGTGTAGTCTACTTGGAACTAAACCACATGCTACTAAATTGAAATGAGGCAACAAACAGGGGTCTATGGAAGTTGGAACATGTTAAGGGATTACCAAAGTGTTAAAAGTAGTGAATATTTAGTATGAAGGAAATTGTCCAGGGAAATTAAATGTTGATTATAGAATTACGATCCTAGAAGAACATACTATTTGAACTGAACCCCATTCTCTATTTAATGGAATATTTAGAGGGTTTCTGTTTCAACCTACAAATTCGTATGGAATTCCAATTGCAAGAAAAGTTTAATCACCTAAAAAAATAGAAGTAGGTTAATTTGAACAATTGATGCAGCAAATAACTCTCCCATGCCTTATCTCTCTTTACTTGGCCGAACATAATGGAGTGAGAAATTATCCACTAGGGGGGAATAAAAGAGATCATTTGTCATCGTAATTAATCTGGCTTCGTTCCAGCCTAGTTTCACTTCTCAAAACCAAGTTACTGGTATCTTGTGACGTCATAGAACGTGGCGCGACGTGACGTACCTCTAAGACGCAAGGGCACCGTCTGTAGTCCTGGAACCCTGATTAAAGGACCTTCAGATGAACAAGAAGGGACGTGCCCTGTGGGTAAAGACATCAGAGAATGGCGGTTTTTACTTCTAGTCACCAACCCATCTCCCCACCTTACCACCAGTACCTACTATTGCTTGAGAAAAGGGACCTCACTTAGTGAACGTTAGACCTCTTAATATATCCTGCACATCACAATATACATGGGCATCAAGATCGCCTTAGAGGACACATTGCATGAAGACATGCGCATCAGGTCAGCTGCCAGTAGCGCCATCTCGTAGGAGTGACTAGGATCATTGGCGACCGTTTGAATCCCTTACTTGGCAGATAACCATCACGTAGGTCCTCTTGGTCCGACAGTACACCAGGAAAAAACATACAAAGTGTAGGACGCAGCATCTACATTTAGCAGGCGGACGTGACCTGGGCGCATGCGTGGACAGGATGCGCTGGTACCTCTATTATCGCCCGACACAGACAGGGCTTTCATCTTGAGAGCAGCGTCTCGTCTTAGAGGCAGAAAAATGTCAAAGAGACCAGATAATGTTGGACAGAGGAGGAGACAAGAAAACGGCGGATGCCCATTGAAATATATGGTGTGTATGTGTGCGGGGGTGGGTGGGATGGGCGGGGATGTAAGGGAGTTGGAAGAGAGACATGATTAAAATGATCAAGAAGGGGTGAAGGGGGAAAGCTGAGTGACAGTGCATACAAAAGCTGTGCGCAAGTAGTGTCTGATAGTCTATCTTTAATCATTTCCTAGTTGCTGTCCTAGGAGAGAATTGGTGTCTTTCCTGTACGGGTTCAAAGGGTGTTTTTTTTTTGTACATGGGACCGTCAATTGCAATACCTAACAAGTTCCCCAATAGAGGGCTTGCAACAGTTCTAAATGATTAAATGTGAGTATTTAGGAACGGCAATATTGTGACTATTGCCCTGAACAAAAGTAAAAAGCATGCAAATAGAGACACTAAAGAATTCAAAACAAATAAATCTGATTGCTGGCATGGATCGAACTTAACCATAGAGGTTCGCCTTAGAGGCCATTTCGACAAGATTTCTGTAGATCCTGGATTTATTCTAACAAAAATGAAAAGTGCTCTTAAAGCTTTTTTCACCCATAGAAAAAGAAGCATATTCTTTTTTACCCAATTACCATTTTCTTCTACCTAATAACCATATCTTTTTAACCTAAAAAGATATGACACAAATGCCACACACCCAATGGCATTTGGGTGGCAGTACCGGGTACTCCACTTTCACCCGATGGTTTGGTCCCCATTTTTTCCTGACAAGGAAAAAATGGAAATACACAGGAAAAACACTTACATCCGAGTCAATGAAATAAGTGAGGGTACGTGCTGGTGGGGCTCCTCCCGACCTGGTAATGACAGGAGATCCCCTTAAGTGTCCTTATACCCTGGAGGGGTAGGCTAGCACTTAAGTTCCTCAGCACGTGCTCCAGTGTAGTTTTGTTTTGCCATATCTTTGTTGTTGTATTTTTTTACCTTTTTTTTCTTCTTGGATCTGGGGCTCAGTTGACTCACCCTCAATGCTAATAGGATGTGAGTAGAGGCATTCAGTGCTGTTCGTTATCACATCAGCTCACGATTTTCCTGTTGTTTTAGCCCTATCCTAAAGGAATTTTAATCTATTAAGAAACAGGATTAAGGGATTAAAGTTTTGCTCGTTGTTCCGGATACGTTGTTGCCCATAGCTAAAAGGATATAGTCATAAAGATGTTTTCTACAAGGTGACAAAAGTTAGCATGCAACCAGAATTGTAGAATCTAGCTTGCATCATTGGCAATGATAGAGATGCATATTTTCCCCAAATTTTCCTTTATTGGTGGAGTAGTACATCGCATGAATATTGGACCTTGCCTGACATGCAGTATTATATCATTCCCAATTGTCAATGCCATTAAAAGTAGTCAGGCCACTTCTGCCATCGAAAATCACTTTAAAGCAATTGAGTCGATATGGCCTGGCCACATGGGGTTCAGAGATAAAAATAGATCAACATCTCAATTTTTGATCTTTCATTCGTTTTCGACCATGCCTCTTCCTGGCTAAAACTGTTTTTGGAAGGATTCCTGCCTTGGAGGGTTGAAGTGCTTTTTACAAGCTCATGGATTCTGATGGGGAGAGGGGAATTTTGCAGTGAATGCCTTTCGGAGCCAAAAACTGTCAAGTCAATATGGGGAGCTCTGTACTCAGCATTACGTAACGCATGCGCACTTCTCATCAGTCACACGGCACGCCAGGAGGCTAGTCTGACCACTGGTCCTCTTATTGGACTTTTTCTTTTAATTATGATTTCAATTTAGCAAGGGAATATTGCGTGGCTCAACACGTGAGTTTTATAATAAGCACTTGCTGTGATAATCTTAAGTTAAGGAAATATGCTTCAAATTCTTGTAGCATTAGGCAAGATTTATAATGTCTTCCCAGAAGTAACAAATAGATATCATCACCAGCTTTGCTCGCACAAATACACATGGTCAAATTCCTTTCCTTTGGTAGATTGCTTACTAATGATCTATACAATTTGCACTTCATAAATCACATAGCACCACCTTTTTCCATCTCATCACACATTTTACCTGTTTTGCAGCTGAGTTTGGCCAGATTTAAAATTGGTTTAATTAAGACAGTGTTCAAACCGATGATGAAAATATGTATTTTTTTCTGGTCGATAGCGTTAATAAGGTGTGGGGCTTGGTAGCACGTTTATTTGTCAGCCATCAGTTTACGACTGCCTCTTTTTTTCAACGTATTGGACATCTAATGACTCTGCAATCAGCAGCCAAATCCCTGATTTAAAACTCTTAAAGGGTCATTATGATGCCTCAAGTCCCCGTGTCGTCATGATGCACCAATAGGATTTCATATATTTTGAGAGTGCATCGACCTTCTAGATTCAGCTTGATGCATGAAAACAACACTGGCAAGTTACTCTCCATGGCCGATTCATGCATTATGACAGCAATTTGGCATACTGCATTAAAGCAGCATCCTGTACTTAAAGGGTTAACTGAAATGCCAGGAGAGAAGCCATTAGGGGTGCCTGGAGGATGTCAGTAGTAGGTGGAAATGGTGGTTAGGGGCAGGGGTAGTGAGTGGGAAGTACCTGGTGTATTGTTAAAGTTCCTATTGTAGTGACATGTTGAATTGTAGTAGGCATATTGGGAAAGGGGTGGTTGTTGAAACTGGTGGTTTGTAGACTTGTTGTTGAAAGTAGGAACGGTGGAGATGGAGAGGATCAAATAGATTTTATTTTCCAATCCAGGTCTCTAACGGGAATTTCTAAAAAGGGAATAGATGTTAAACTTTCATCTAAATGCTAACTCTGATCTGGAAGGAATTAATGTAATTTACATCCTTCCACAGCCCCTTTCCTACCTTGGGGCTGTATTGGGTTTACCTAGAACTGTAAATTTACATATCAAAGGACTGATTTGGCCCTTTAAGTTCAGTACATACATAATGTATTACACTGAAAACTTGGAAGGTCCGAAACTCGTCAGTGGTGACGACTTTAGATCCTCAGATTGGCAATATCTAAATCTACAACTGTAGGTAGTCCAAATGACGAACTTAGGTCGTCATCTCTGTATTGTTAGTATGCCAACTTTGCCTGTCAGTATGAGTCATGATGCCTTGACCACCCCAAACTCGTCTGTATTGACGAAGATCTTCTGTATGTATAATAACCCTTTAAGCAGGGGTTCTAAACTTGGGTTGCCCCCAACAAATACCACTTATTATCCTCTTGCCAGGAAATCTCTTTTTCGGGTCTTTTGATGATCAAGGGGTAGTAGCACATCCAGTCAAAACATCAGGTTTTGATACACAAGTTTCCAAGTTGCCATCAATATTTATAACCAATTGCCCTCTGCAGTTCCCCTTATCTTGGTCAGGGGTGGACTGCTATCAAAATTACAGTAGACAGACAGTCCCAACAGATCTCCCGTCAGAGGGTATGGGAATTCTCCTCACAGACCACTGAAATATTTACTACCAGAGACAAGATAGGAATCGGCGTGCCTTTTATTTTGTTGTGTGAGGCCCACTCCCCAGGAGGTTCAAAGGTGTCCAAAAGAATAAGGTTTTAGCAAGTGTTCTGAGGGGAAGGGTGTCAATGTATGCATACGTGATTCCCAATGGCGTGACACCGTCACGTGTTTGTGGCATGGTTGCTGGCATATGTAGGAAGAACTTGGGTTATAGAACTGTTGTTTCAATATGGTGTGAGGAATATGATATGTGAGCACATCTTTGAAACATCATTTTTCAATGCGTGAGCAAATATGAGTTCTCTATACTATCCTCTTTTGGATAATAATATTATAGATAACTAAGATTAGGCTGAAATATGTTCTCAGTGATAATCTACTTGCGTTGAAAAGGATAAGTATATATTCAGTGTTACTAAAGGTTAAATTTCCTGAAATGTTAATAACCAGGTGTCACACATACCAGTATTGAACTTGTATTTTAATACATATCTTTACTTTTGAATTTCAGGTGAGTTTGAATCAGTGTTCTGTTCTCTAGGCCTAGATCTCTAGAATGTGGTAAGTTACTACCTATACCATTTTGTCTTAGACTTCCTAGGCCTGGTCTAGCTTTTGAGATACAGGGTAGGTTTTTCCCAGCACTGATGGAGTATCAGATTAGTTTGTCTTGTATATTCTCTGGGGGGGGGGCAGTTGTGAAGAGATGCAACGTCTTGGATTAAGTCTATAAACTATCTCTTATGGCTAGTCACCCACTTCAAAGGATGACAACTGTCGGGATGTGTCTAGGGTGTAGGGTGGTCTCAGGGTGAAAGGGTAAAAGGAGGAGGGATTATATGTGTTATCTAGATGTCACATAGACTTGCACTGTCATGATTGATAGGGAAGGTGTCATATATCGAATAGACAGGGTGAGCTAAAGACATAGATGAATCTCTCGTATCCACACCAGAGTCCTCATTGTGTCATTTTATGGTGCACATGAATATGTTAAAGAGAGGTGTCCTCTTCGAAAAGGGGACCTTACTAAGGGGGGGGGGGGCAGTTGGTATCAATCATGCTTAGGGGTACCGGTTTACTATCAAAACAATAAAAAAAAATAATACTAAAAAGGGATTACGTGCCACTTGGGACAAAGATGTGAAGGTTTATCAAGGCAGTATGAATACATGTGTTGGTGATACTGTAGATAGCTTTACCATTTCGCTCCTTGAGCAGACAAATGGTAAAGGTTGTGTGGGTCAGTCAGGACTATCAGTATTGTAACTCACTAACAGACCTGGGACCGAGTGCTACGTCAACCATTGGGAGACCTCCGAGAGCTATTTCAAGCGCTGCCAGGCCTACCAGTAGCACCCCCAGACTCCCAGTGATATATCACTCTATTCCTGCCCACCCAACCATGTCCAATCAGTCACTACCCACTCCACTGCGCATGCGCCTGTGTCACGTGGGGCGGCGGGTCAGCGTCTGTCGGCCGTGTCATCTTTTATTGACGCCATTTTGAATCTGCGCCGTGCTTTGCTACCTCTCCCCGAGGAGACTTCCAACATTCCAGCCCTCTCCCAGGACCTAGCCTTGCCATCTCTCTCTGCCTCTCTTGTCTCTCTCCGCCCCAACTCTCCGCGCCCCAGCCTCAACCCCTTCTCTTGCCTCAGGCTCACATACCTTTAAAAAAAGAAACAGTCGCCACTTATCATTGGCAGGGGTAGAAGGGGGTGGGTTAACCCTGGTTTATGGAGGTAGGGGTCTGAACGAGCCCCACCGGGCAGAGAGGTGGTGGCGGGCGGCTTCCCCGGGGGACTGGAGCGGCCGGGCATAGTTAGCAGATAAACGCAAATCATGTGGCCACAGAGTGAGGCAAGCAGTAATACAGGCAGGCAAGCTGGTAGCAGGTGGGGAGTGGGTCAAGGGTGATGGAAGTTGGATAGTTTCTAAAGGTGGGTGGCAGGCCGGAAGTGTCAAAGAGTGGGTAGTTGGTGACCATTGGATGCAATGGGAGTTGCTGAGAATATAGTGGGTGAGATTTGCTGGTAGGATGCATTATTCAAGTTTAGTAGGAGCGAAATTAGCACTCTGGAAGGAACATGTAAAGTACTACGCTTGTATACCAGAGATGTGATGTGGGACCAGGCAAGCAGAAAGCATTATTCAAACAGCAGTGCATAAAATTATGTGATCGCCTCTGCTTGCCAACTAAAACAAGTTTCGGTTAACAGTGGTCACCAGTTGATAACCAGAAATACCTTAGAAATATGACCAGGCAAACTTATGATGTTTTTTTCTTGCAAGATAGAGGCAGTATAGTATCCTTTAACAATGGTTACTAACATTCTTATAACAAAGGTGGAATAATGACCAGGTGAACTTGGTAAGTAGTACATAAACAGGTTTTTTTTGTGCAATGGTTTCTAGTCTTAGTAGTATATCAGAAGTAGAAGGAAAACTTAGTAAGTAGTATATGGAAAGTGGGCTCTTACTAGGGTTACTAGTCTGAGTAGTATACCAAAAGTGGAATGATGGCCAGGCAAACTACGCAAGTAGTATAGCGAAAGTGGTACTTAAACAGTTATTACTAGTGTAAGTAGTACAACAGAAGTAGAATCATAAACAGGCAAACGCAGTAAGTCATATATGGAAAGTGGAATTTTTCAATATCTACAATCCTCGGAGAGTGAAAGGTTATATGGGGAAGGTCAGCGGTATTTAGAAGAACATAAAATTATATACAAGGATAAACAGTGATAACGTCATGGATAAATTGGATTGATAAATTATAAGGAAAAGGAGGCAAGCGGTGAATAGCCATGGGTGCTTAACAATAGATTTGTGAACAAGGCTATAGTTCTCCAGATATGGAATTATTCCAGCCATCCATACAAGTATTTCGTCACCTTTATCCTGCTTCTGCCCCAGGGAGAAACCCTGCTGCCTACCCCCACCCCCACCCCTTGACGAGTACCACTGTGGGGATGTAATCTTTCAGGTAGGATTGTCTGAATCCTCCTGGTGGCCACAATACCAACTACAAGGTCACCCCAAGGTCACATTCCCGGCATGCAAAGGTCCAGAGGCTAGTGGCCACAGTAAATAAACGAGGCTACTCTTCTGTATACCCCTCCCATCCTACCCCTCCCCTACTAGCTCCTACCTCTCCCCTGTCGTGTAGACTACCCCTTACTATTCACTAGACTCCGCGAACATGACTTTTTTTTTGTGTTGCCGACCCATCGACATTGTTACTACCACAGTCCATGTTTTGTCAAAAGATACATTGTTCCGTCATAAAAAGTATCTTGTACTATATTATGTTCTGGGAAAGACAACTCAAATTAAAGGAGCTCATCTATAGATAAGACTTCCATTGGTGGATCCAGGGCTTTTAAAGTTGGGGGGGGGGTCGGCTATTTGCTTTTAACCATTACATCTTTTACAACTCCCAGACACTTTTAGGTGTCCTCCTTTTGAAATATCTCCCTCCTGGGACATACAAGCCAATAATTCTATAGTTTCCATGTCATCTCTGAACCCATTGCACACTGGAGGGTGTGCTATATGTTTCCTGTGAGGATGACCCTAGGGCTGTCACATATTACAGAATGGTCGGTAGGTGTGTGGTGAGGGATGAGGAGGTGGCGTGCAAACTGTTCTGAGCTGCTCCAGGAGGGAGGGGAGCTGCTCTCTCTCTCTCTCTCTCTCTCTCTCTCTCTCTCTCTCTCTTTCTGTCGCTCTCGATCTGTCTTTCCCTGTCCGTCTGTCTCCCTGAATCGTCCCAGAATGAAGATATTCGTAAATGCTATACCTTTGGGTAATGAACTGAGAAATTAAATTTAGGCAAAGTCCCGATAAACCTATATATATAAGGACCTTAGTTGTTCATAAAATGTAAAGTAGGGACCACCCCTCCTTAGGGGAGGACCTCTGACGTCACATATCGGAAGTGGGATCATAGGGTCAGCGGTAGACGCTGACACCGATCTCATCCACTGGAGTGTGCGCATGCTCAGAAAGGGGAAGTGAGTGGAGAGTGGTTTCAGGTGAACAGCATGTGTGAGTGTGTATAGGTGTGTAAGTTGTAGCCTAGGGATTAGGGACACTAATGTAGAAAATAATGGAGATGGGCTTCTAGGTGGACTTATATAATTATTGTGTATAGAAGATGAAATGGTAGGCCCTAATTTTCGTCATGAAAGAACCTACTTTTCTCTCTTTATATTTTTACGCTCCTAATTTTATATGCCACCACATCCCTAGTGTTGACCCCATGTCTTCAGGTCAACACTAGGGGGAAAGATGCTTATAGATCTTTACATCAAATTTGAATATAGGAGATTATGTTTTGTTGAAAATAAAAGGCATCTTCACAATAAGATGTGACCGGTCATATATACAATACAACTAATTGCCATTCACAATGTGCAAATATGATTTTGAGCTATGAATACCTCATTGAAGCTCCTCCATGAAAATGACAAACGGTGACCCTTCCAAACGGACATACAACAATGTAGCTGTATGAGTGTTCAGGCATCCTTGTTTAGGAAGTAGACGTGAAAACAGACTGTAGCTAATAGATGGAAGTGTTGTCAGGCAGAGCTGTGCTAAGGTCAGAGGTGAGCGCAGAAACAGTTGGAAATGTCAATTGAAAAACTCGCAGTGTATGACTTGGCAATGCTTGCTGGAGGTATTTATGATTGTCTGAATATATTCATTTTTCAAAGTGTACATTAGAAAGCCTCTATATTGCTGGAAATGCTCATTGTTTATGGCATTAACTAAAATGTCAATAGAGGTTCGCACTCTCATCTGAATAATTATATAGGCCTACGCTATTGGAATTCTTAAACATATATTTTGAGAGTGCGTAGGTCTATACTATGTCCTGTTTGAAATATACCGCTAGGCAGGCCATGGTGGGGTACTATGATTAGACCCTCAAATCCACCCAACTTCTGCTCATAGGAGCCAAGAGATCAACTGGATCATAGTAGAGCTAAACGCTCAGTTTCTCTGCATTAACATTAATACTCCCTAGCCTGTCCCGTTTGCCTCCGCTCTGCCTCTGACCGTCCCACATCTCTGGCGTTAACCCCATGACTTCAGGTCAATATTAGGTCAAAGAGGTGGACACTAAAGACTCAAAGTAGTCCCCACCCAATTAGCTCCGTTTTCACTTAACGAGTCTGACTCAAGTAGTTCCACCGCGTCCCGCTGGGGTCAGTAGCGTCTGCGTCACGTGACTTGGTATCACGTGCCCATGATCACGTGACTAGAGGAGATGGCTATAATGATCTGGGCGGGAGTAGCATGTTGTCCATTGCCTCCAGGGGAGTACCTCACCTACCTCTACCAAGGTTGCCATGCGCATATTCCTACCCATACCCACCCCGCCCAACGACCTACACACCCTTACTACCATCCCTAGTTCATGCTTCCAATAGATCTAGGTCAGTAATAATGTTAATGGCGGAATTTGCACGAGGTGGCCGCGTCCACCATAATGATTGAAGTATCAATGCCGAAGGGAATGTTACCCACCTGTAATATATCTCCCATGGTAGATGGTTGCAGATAATATTGAAATAATATTATTTTTAACTGAAACTTTCCCGCCTCTTTTGGCAATGTGGTGCGAATAGCGCAGTTTTTGGCGTGAGTTATGCGAATAGTGGCTTGGTGGTGCAAATAACATGGGTAAGGGAGTGCTGGTGCAACAGGATGAGAGCCAATCACAGGCTCTTCACTTTTCGAGTTATCAATTTTCATTGCTGCATTATATTCTCAATCCTCCAGCACTGCGAATATTTGACATGGCTTACCTGAATCATTCTGATCCACATGACCTATTTGGGCCGATTTTATTGTGTACACATTCAATATATGACAATAAAGAGGACAGTTTTGATATGCAATTATATCATGATTCTGAGATATCTTATATAGCAAACAGTACGAGTGACACTTGTCTATTAAGTGTCGAAGCTTATCTCTTAGGGAAGACATTAAGAGGAGTAGGTGCAGTTACAAGGATATGGCGTTCGATATCCTCCCCCTCCCCTCCTTCCCCATCATGTAGACACGTGTAACTCTCCGATACCGGAGGCTGTAACCTCCCTCCATGTCCATCACCAATCGTTTAGTGCATCCCCTCATCTCGCCGGCACGTGACACTCTACATGAATTGGCGATATGCTGACGTCATGGTCGTGACTGAGTGTTGTGAGGGAGAGTTAGGATTGGTTGAGTTTAATGTAGCCTATAAGTATTGCTGCATTTGGAGGGCTGGGACTGGGTGAGCTTAAAGTACAACTCCTAATGGAGGTCTGGGACTTGGTATGTTTAATGTATATGCTGCTTATGGAGGGCTGGGACTGGGTGAGCTTAATGTACAACTGCTTATGGAGGTCTGGGACTTGGCATGTTTAATGTATATGCTGCTTATGGATGGCTGGGACTGGGTGAGCTTAATGTACAACTGCTTATGGAGGTCTGGGACTAGGTGAGTTTAATGTACAGCTGCTTATGGAGAGCTGGGACTGGGCGGGTTTAATGTACAGCTGCTTATGGAGAGCTGGGACCGGGCGGGTTTAATGTATATTTTGCTTATCAGACACGCCACGTTTCCTGGTTTACCAGGAATTCCTGACTTTGATATCAAGATTTCTGTATTAAGTTATGTTAAATTCCTGGGAAAATGTGTCCAAAGTCTAGTTCTCCTGGTTGTTGCCGTCCAGTGAGTGGCATCTCTGTGCTAATGGAGGTCTGGGACTTGGTATGTTAAATGTATATGCTACTTATGGAGGGCTGGGACTGAGTGAGCTTAATGTACAACTGTTATGGAGGTCTGGGACTTGGCATGTTTAATGTATATGCTGCTTATGGAGGGCTGGGACTTGGCGAGTTTAATGTATAATATATGCTGCTTATGGAGGGCTGGGACTAGGTGAGTTTAATTAATGTACAGTGGTTATGGAGGGCTGGCAGTGGGCGGGTTTAATGTACAGCTGCTTATGGAGATCTGGGACTGGGCGGGTTTAATGTACAGCTGCTTACGGAGGCCTGGGACTAGGTGAGTTTAATGTACAGCTGCTTATGGAGAGCTGGGACTAGGTGAGTTTAATGTACAGCTGCTTATGGAGGGCTGAGACTAGGTGAGTTTAATGTACAGCTGCTTATGGAGGGCTGGGACTAGGTGAGTTTAATGTACAGCTGCTTATGGAGGGCTGAGACTAGGTGAGTTTAATGTACAGCTGCTTATGGAGGGCTGGGACTAGGTGAGTTTAATGTACAGCTGCTTATGGAGGGCTGAGACTAGGTGAGTTTAATGTACAGCTGCTTATGGAGGGCTGAGACTAGGTGAGTTTAATGTACAGCTGCTTATGGAGGGCTGGGACTAGGTGAGTTTAATGTACAGCTGCTTATGGAGGGCTGAGACTAGGTGAGTTTAATGTACAGCTGCTTAATGAGAGCTGGGACTAAGTGAGTTTAATGTACAGCTGCTTATGGAGGGCTGGCAGTGGGCGGGTTTAATGTACAGCTGCTTATGGAGAGCTGGGACTGGGCGGGTTTAATGTACAGCTGCTTATGGAGGGCTGGGACTAGGTGAGTTTAATGTACAGCTGCTTATGGAGAGCTGGGACTAGGTGAGTTTAATGTACAGCTGCTTATGGAGGGCTGGGACTAGGTGAGTTTAATGTACAGCTGCTTATGGAGAGCTGGGACTGGGCGGGTTTAATGTATATGCTGCTTATCAGACATGCCATGTTTCCTGGTTTACCAGGAATTCCTGGTTTTGATTTCAAGATTTCTGTATTGAGTTATGTTAAATTTCTGGGAAAATGTGTCCAAAGTCTAGTTCTCCTGGTTTTTGCCATCCAGTGAGTGGCATCTCTGTGCTAATGGAGGTCTGGGACTTGGTATGTTAAATGTATATGCTACTTATGGAGGGCTGGGACTGGGTGAGCTTAATGTACAACTGTTATGGAGGTCTGGGACTTGGCATGTTTAATGTATATGCTGCTTATGGAGGGCTGGGACTTGGCGAGTTTAATGTATAATATATGCTGCTTATGGAGGGCTGGGACTAGGTGAGTTTAATTAATGTACAGTGGTTATGGAGGGCTGGCAGTGGGCGGGTTTAATGTACAGCTGCTTATGGAGAGCTGGGACTGGGCGGGTTTAATGTACAGCTGCTTACGGAGGCCTGGGACTAGGTGAGTTTAATGTACAGCTGCTTATGGAGAGCTGGGACTAGGTGAGTTTAATGTACAGCTGCTTATGGAGGGCTGAGACTAGGTGAGTTTAATGTACAGCTGCTTATGGAGGGCTGGGACTAGGTGAGTTTAATGTACAGCTGCTTATGGAGGGCTGAGACTAGGTGAGTTTAATGTACAGCTGCTTATGGAGAGCTGGGACTAGGTGAGTTTAATGTACAGCTGCTTATGGAGAGCTGGGACTAAGTGAGTTTAAAGGAGCTCTGAATCGGCTACGTCCGCCACAGTGCTAACGTCGGCGGACGTAGTTCCTTGATTCAGAGCGCCTTTAATGTACAGCTGCTTATGGAGAGCTGGGACCAGGTGAGTTTAATGTACAGCTGCTTATGGAGGGCTGGGACTAGGTGAGTTTAATGTACAGCTGCTTATGGAGAGCTGGGACTAGGTGAGTTTAATGTACAGCTGCTTATGGAGGGCTGGGACTAGGTGAGTTTAATGTACAGCTGCTTATGGAGGGCTGGGACTAGGTGAGTTTAATATACAGCTGCTTATGGAGAGCTGGGACTGGGCGGGTTTAATGTATATGCTGCTTATCAGACATGCCACGTTTCCTGGTTTACCAGGAATTCCTGGTTTTGATTTCAAGATTTCTGTATTGAGTTATGTTAAATTTCTGGGAAAATGTGTCCAAAGTCTAGTTCTCCTGGTTTTTGCCATCCAGTGAGTGGCATCTCTGTGCTTATGGAGGGCTGGGACTGGGTGAGTTTAATGTATATGCTGCTTATGGAGGGCTGGGGCTGGGTGAGTTTAATGTATATGCTGCTTATGGAGGGCTGGGGCTGGGTGAGCTTAACGTACAGATGCTCATGGATGCTGTCTTCCTTTTATTCCTTGACAGAGTGTGATATGGCAACAAGTGTGTTTTTTGAATAATTTCTATGATAATAGTTGTGTAATAGAATTTCGTGATATATTGATACTTGAAATTCTTGTATGGATGTGTCAATTTTGAATATGATTAAATCTAGATCCTATCCTTCAGGATAGTTTTGGAAAGGAAATTTAACTTTCATTTTAGTTTTGCAATTGCAACTATAATAATCATTTTGATAAATGTCTCCCCAATTATTTTGATAAGGTGTTTCAACAATTACTTGGACTGCTTGAGCACATAAAATGCAATTAATTAAAGAAAAACATAGTAATGATTAAATTTTGGGAAACACAATCAACTAGGGTTCCTAATTAGATTTTACTTTCCCGTCATCAACATCTATCTCATCTGATTAAATTCTGGACCTTGTGACAAACACATTCCTAAGCCGACCACGAGCAACCTCTGTTGTTCTTAGTTAGATAAATTAAACTAGTTACCAGTTTGACTTATTAGTTAGAGGCTTAATGAAGTTGAATATGGTATCAATAAAGTGATCTGACCCTCAGTGTCTAACTGATAAAAGTTATGTATTGTTTTTCTCTTAATAACCCCAGTTTCGTTCATTTTTTTGTCATGTTATTCTATTCATAACAATTATTTTCCTAGTTAGAAGGAAATTATTTGTGGTAGCACCCAAGTAGACAAGGTATATTTCCTCTCACTCTACCAGAGGGATATTAGCTAAAACGCATTATGATTTCCTTGGAGACAACTCACCACAAGCTAGAGACACACTACCAAGTTAAAATAGACAAAAGACTCCACCAGAACACGCTCCGTTTGTGCTAATGACAACACAAACAATAAAAAAGGAGTGCTTTCAATTTGTAAAGTCAACCATGTCTGACAATATCTGGTTTCCATGCCAACCGCCCCAGCCGGATATGGAACAATAGCTTTGGATGTTGACACTGCAAATGCCTGTCCTGCTACCTAAATAACACATCTTTATGGGTCTGAGTGAATTGTAGAATAGTTAGGAACAGGTGCTCAGTGTTGCTGGATTGGCCACTAGCGACACACACTGATAAGAACTGATAAAGTGGAAACAACATGTCCCTGGAAGTCGGTGTTAACCAGGGACAAGGTAGCCATCATGGTATGTCTTATCACTGGGTTTTACCTCAACCAGCGAAGTTCAAAATGGCGGCTCCACTAGGCCTCCACACTGAGTCCTATAGCAATAGCAAGAGGGAGGACCCACTCTCACTTGCTTTTATAAATTGGATTGGAAATTTAAAAAAAAAAAATGGAAAAAAAAGAATTCACTCATGAAATCATATAATATACTGGGAATAGGGACCTTAATGCACACTGCACTAAGGGTCCTTTTCGCACATTGTGTCCTCTTGATGCCTGGACCAGGAACTGATAAAAGAATAACAAGGAACTCCAATATTTTTGCAGCATCTAAATAAGATAGAATAAGCTGTAATTCAGAATATAGAATCGCTGAGTCACACAACATCAAAGAGTCCTTCTATTCTTTCTTCTACATGTGTATACAAGACACATGAGACACAGAACCGAGCATTGCCATGTACTATGATATCCGCGCCAGTACGAATGTATAGCTTAATCTGTGCAAATTGATATCTTAATGCAGTGTAGAGGGACTGTACTGCCTCTGAGGTATAGATTTGACAGACACATCTGCTGCATCAGCTCAATAGAGAGTATAACAATCTCAAAAATGAATTGAAAGAGGACTAATAACAGAGGAGCAACTCCAAGTGCAAACCTAAATCATGAAATTCACTTCCCCATCTAAATGTCACTTTGATCTATTACAGCTTTACTAAAACATATAAAGTGATGCATGGATATTGAAGTAGATATGCAACTACAGGAAGCCGATTAAATGCATATTGATGAAGCGATCCATCGTGTTAAGTGCATTTCCAAATGCCCTATCTGTTCAATGTACTAGAATGAAGATGAATTATAAATCAGATAGCTAGAAGACTCTCTCTCTCTCTCTCTCTCTCTCTCTCTCTCTCTCTCTCTCTCTCTCTCTCTCTGCTTGCACATAATCTTGACCTAAAAATAGATTATAGACTCCGCATAGCTATTAATGAAACAGGAAAATCAGAAGCCATCGTTGTCTGCTGGTTTATGATATTGTGATCATCAATAGATGTTTACTAAAACAACACTATGTAATCTATACGTAAAGAACCAATATATGGAATATGCCATCATGTTGCTGGGTTCCCATATCGGGCTGATAACCAGCCTACAATGGATAGGCATCGCTTGTTATGTTGTTGTTTTTTATGAGGCGTCCAGTGACAAGTATTAATTGTGGCTTTGCGCATGCGTACATCTGTCAGATAAGCGCCAGGGTGTTATCTGGTATCACCCCGTGTCCTGATAGCCTATCTCCACCCTGTAACTGGTTCACACTATCAGTTAAAAAGCCCTCAACACCCCTACCCCATCCACCCAGCATTACTAGCCCCAACACAATCCACACACAAACCCATTCAGCCACAACCCCTGCCTTTAGTATCTTTTCATTTTCTATACTTTTTTCTCAGTTCAAACGTTTTGTCCACTTTTTTCCCCCTTTTATCATTTTATTTTTTTGGTTCCTGTGTAAAGCTTTAGTAAAACGTAACTTAAAAAAACAAAAACAAATTAAATCTCTTTCTATCTTTTACACTACCAATTATGATTTATGCCTGCTCCAGGCGCCCCCCCACCATACTCCCAGCGAGATTTCTGTGTTAATTTGGGCAGTAATGGGTTTAGTATTCAGGTTTGGTCTTGTTCAATTCGTGATCAAATTTGTTTGTGGGTCCAGTCAATACTACGGGGCTTATGGGATCTGGCTTTGACAGATCACAGAAATGGCAGGTTATGGGCATGAATGGGATTTGCAGAGTCGTGGGGTGGAGGCATGAGGTGTTTCGGGGATGGGGGGGGGGGGTAATGAAGGCAGGCAGTTGGATCATGTCAAGTAGAACGCGGGTTAGACTCTAGAAAATGTTGTGGGTTGTATAGAATGAAATGGGTTTGCAATAATATGTTAAGATATTAAAATACAACATATACGTTGAAATACCGTACAAAATACTGTTTGTCTTTTGTTGGTCGGGATAGCACTGCTAGGATATTTAATGCAACCGAGTCTGCTGTCCTGTTAATCCCTTGATTCCTTCTCCTTTGAGATCTATCAGGTTCTTCCCATATTTAAACCAAAACTAGCCACACTGTACATTGTATATGGTAATTTACAGGGGTATAAATAACCTATAGATCAGGGGCAGCATCATATTACATCCACCACAATCCTTAGTAATATACAACTGCCCTCTGGTCCACCAACCTAACATACAGCTATAAACCGTGCACCAGAATCACATAAATACCCCACACTAATCGGCAACAAACCTACCACTAGGGATAGCCCCTTCCCCTACCAGGGGATCGCTGCACTAACCACCACACTGACACCAGCTTGATCTGAGAGATCCCTGTCACAAAAGGGGACTATTCAGGCCCATATTTCATCTTTTTAGTGCCAGTCCCAGTGGAGTTAGAGGCATAGGTGATTCTGGTGCCAACCTCCATGTTCTATACCCCTCTCCAACCCGACCACAACCTTCCCAATGCGATAACACTGGTACAGGCCGCCCTCTACTGAGCTAGGGGCAAACTATACCCTGTAGCACACCCCTGTTGGCAGATGGTTGTGCTATAAAGGCGCCTTTAGTTGTAGCTGAATACTTCCCATAGTCCATTAGATTGATGCCATTTCAGTAGTCAGCATCAGGAGAAGTGATCCTTACTAAGTAGAATACCAAAATAGGCCTAAAGTACCAGATTGGGAGTGTAAATAACCCAACCATGTCTGCCATTTTAAAGGGATTCCAATTTCGTCCAAACTGCTGTTCCTCAATTAGACCATAATAATTCAAAACATCAGGAACCAGCCTCACTGCTCAGTACAGCAACCAGGTCCTTTGACAATTTGAAATAAGCAGTGAAACCCATCAAAACTACATTTCTGTAGAATGTACAGCTTCTGTCGGTGTCTGATGAGAGACTATGAGGCAGAGGGTGTTAGGTTCTTGGAATATGGAGTGAAGAAAAAACTTCTGGTGAAAGAATCTTCCAGTGTAGTTCCCCTGTCATGAATTGTGGTAGCTCGATACTAATACCCACTAATTTATGAGATAAACTATATGGGTTTGATAGTAGTTTTTGCACATTTCTGGTCTTTTATCATTAATAGTTCTTCAAAATACCTGAATTTTATTAAAGACCAAACTTGGCATGTGCATGCTTTGCCGGCATTCTTTTGTGATTATCATTACTAACTTGTAGGACCTAGTAGATACAGAATTCTTAACTGTGGCAAGGATTATCTTGCTTTGATATATAGGAGTTGTTAGGTGCCATCTATAGATTCACAAAACAATAAATAGAGAAGAGAGTGACCTAATTATTGCAGACCAGCATCCGCAGCACTATGGACACCTTTGTAGTACTTCGTAGAAACTGGTCAGACGTTACATAAGATGCACTTGCCTGGCAATGTATCTTTTATTATTGGCTGGTACAAGTTTTCTGTGGACAAGGTCCAGAAATAAACCTGGTGCCGGCAAGAAACTCATGATTGATGCATTGCTTGGAAAGAAATTAGTTGAGAAGAAATATTGAATGGAGTCGGCATCAATAAAGTATTGATGTTGGCTTCATTAAAAAGGGAGAGTAATGAGGAGGGCTAGGACAAAGAAGTGGATGGGGCAACCCTCCCTAAGACAAATTAAATTTCTTTTGTACCAAATGGATTAAATAGTTCTTGGGATTCGCCGCCATTTGTTCTGATGGTTTGAATGAAAGGAAAGATGGATGGGAGAAAAATAAGTCAATGTCTAATGATCGTAATCATGTTAGTAATGCGAGGAGCGGTGGGGTTGAAGCAGTAACTGTTTTGTTGTATTAGGAGACTGCATGCCCTAGTTTAAAAATCCCAGTAGACTTGTCTTTTGGAAAAGGCAAGTCAATGATCCAATCTGTACTAGGATAACATTATGTGTGGTTTCCTTACATGTGTTCCAAATCTTGGATTTACTCTCTGGGATAGTGTGATGAATTTTAAAAGTGTTATTCTAGTTTACTCATGCTTTGATATTAGCTATATTCCCTTTTGCTTACATATACATAAAATACTTCAAATATGAGGTTGTTGGATAAAATATTGATATTTTCCAGATATAATATTCGTCTGTCTAGACGCTGTAATATCACAGTGGGAGTCATCTAGCTACCCCACAGCTGGGAGATATCTGGTAACACAGAACTGTATGTCATTAGACACATGAGACATAACTTTACAAACAGGGGTTTTGTGAACACCCTCTGCTTCACTGGCCTCTGCAGGATTTATATATATATATATTTATATCTCATAGGCTACAAACAAGGTGCCATAGAGGATCAATTCCTTCTCAGGTTAAGAGTTATTCATGACATCTTTCCAAATCCATTATAGGCCTAAATCGATTTATTCATAGGCCCAGGTGCATCTCTATTACAAGATAGCTCACAAATTTGTTCAGGCTGGGTCCCATTCCAAAAGCAATAAGCCTAAGTGATTGCCTTGTGTCTATTATTAAACCGTGTTGGTCTATTATTAGGTCAGCAACTTTGCACGCCTCGCCACCATGTTCGTTTTGGCACCATACCAAGAGGGTGGGGAGAGGTAGGGGAGTTGGGCGATAATGGGGTAAAGACAGATTAGGGTTTGGCCAAATGGGATGCTTGAGGAGTGGGGTGGTTGGTAGTGGGTTGGCTCTAGATGGATAGGGGACTTAAACCAGCAGCGCCTGTTAGGCATTCTACCTAACACAGATATAGTCATATGAAAAGGGAAAATGAGAGAAAGGAACAGATGCATATCCATTTATAGGTCCAGGATCTAAGTTTAGATTCCATTCTGTAGTAAGGGTTACTGGACATCCCCCCATGGTCTCAGCAACACTGCACTGCGGCTCCATTATCCCTGCAGCCAGCCCCCCCCCCCCCATAAGGGCGATTTCCTTGAGGGAAAGAAAATCCTCAGAAGAAACTCAATCGTTGTAAATCGGCTTGGCACCTCGCCAGAGTCTCGGGTCTATTTTCATTGGAAGCAGGCCAATATGTTCTGTAAACGCATCACAGATCGTCTTACAGTGGGGAAGTGCCGTGGCATTAATCAGGAATGAGGGAGGCAATGACAGGGGCTTATGTTTTATTCATATTTCTTTTTATCTGTTTCTAAAAAGAGTGAGATTGTGGTGTGGTTGTGCCCCTGTTGGGAGCCCCACAGTCGGAGCATGATTTATTCACAGCTGTGAGACCCGTTTCCCGCCAAATTGTACAATTGGCTCCCGCTGTGAGCGCTCTGACGTCGGAAGCAGACGAGATTCTAACTTTTGCTCCATTTATTTTTCCGCCAAATCTTCACTTCACCTTTGCTGTGTTATCAATTCAATAAAATCTTACTGAAATCATAACTTTTGACCGCCCAATTTACCTCGTATTTTGTGGGGATTATTTGGCCAATATTCATTGAATAACTAATGTTTAAAGATGTTCTGGGATGCATCCGTCTAGTTCTTGAATAAACTCTTAACATCGAATAGAATACATTGCTCTGAATGGTGGTTCTATAAATGGCGTCTAGCAGTTTTTTTTCATCTTCAAATCTAATTTGTCAATGGGCTGGGTAGTGTGTCTTTCCATGCATAAAAAGGATATTTCCTGAGTTAATATCATCAACTACAATAGCATATCGAAGGTAGGCGGTTTATTTATCCCCTACCTTGTGCCATATAGCTCAGCAGTCCTCACTAGTTCAAGCTCTAGAAATAACAGGTATGGCATTACATTCTGGTATAGAATTACCATTTTCTTTGGACCTTGAGTTTAATTTTGATACTTTAAACTAATCATTGTAGAATAACACACCCGTTTATATTTGATATCATGACTTAGATAATGCGGTGTAAGGCATGATATGAATGCCTATGTTATAGCCACATTTCTTTTTATAAATATGATACCTTACTCCCACTGTGCCTCTATGAAATCATTGTTAGGGGTTTAACACATAGTAAATGTGCACTAAGCCATTGTGCCCATGATGCATGGATGCAGCCCTGGTGATTACTAGTATACTCACCATTCATGCATCAAGCTGGGCATACGACGTCAAGTTTCATGCAACCGGATGTCACAGCAGTTTTATCCACGACCCCTTCTACTGTATCTGAGTCAGTCAGCTACGTCAGCAGTTAGACTCACATGCTAGCCTCCTTTTCCTAGTCTACACACCCCCACACACACACACACCTAACTCACGCTTTGCTCACACTCCAGACCCATGCATAAAGAATCACATCAATTCAGCGACAATTGGTGTAACTATTTGTTTTATTGTGGCTACATCAGAGGACCCCTCCCTCCCCTTGTCCCTAGCCTGGCCCATCCACTTAAAAGCCTTGTTGACCATGGTGTGGAGAGTCACTCTCTTTGTACAGAGACACACATACACACAGGGAGCCGCCATCTTTGATGTTGTTTGGCACTGACCTCTGGTGTTAGCCTGCAAAGCCCTCCACGTCTATATCTGTATGCTCACTAGGGGGCCCCACCGTAGCTGCTACTGGCCAATGCCTCCATCAATTCTTGAATTATTTACCATAACATATTCACTGTGCTTATCTATTTATGGGTGGGAAAACACCAATTGCAGAATAAAATTGGTATTGTTCCATCTTGAAACTGTAGCAGCTACACAGGGGTCCCTATTACGGCATAGGTATGCAAATTAGCATAAAAAACTCAATTAGTGAATAATAAATAAATTGATTCCAGTGAATGATTATGGCTTCTAAAACATACACATGCGCATATGGGTGTTATAATTATCTCGGTACTAGTTATTATAAAGGTATATATGTGTAGCGGTTCTGCAACTATATATGTGTGTGCTACCCTGTGACTCACATAGGGGGCAGGCCTGCATAGCTTCATCTAGGTCACCTGTCCCCCAGGTAGCCACCACACACACAAGGAGGCCACCATTGTTTGGGTGTTCCCCATTTCTTTTCTTTAATTAAACCACATAACCACAGACCTTGTAACTCTTGTCTTTTAATATGTTTGCTCTGACTTTAGCCAAGCGGAAGTGAGGCATTAGGCTGGATATATTAATCTGCCTACCAATCTATGTACTTAAAAAGGGACTTCCGTAGGAAATTACCCAGTCCTGCTACCGTATCATCATGCTCAGCCACAGCGGTCTTTGATTTGGCGGCCCCATTTCCCCCGGTGCTGGTACAAGACAGACTCTTGTTGAGAATGCAGTTTTAGTGCTTAAGAAAGATTTCATGACCTCTGTACCCCCGGCGCTTATTTGCGACCGGCGCTTATTCAAATCCTAGTGCTTAAACACGATAATATGGTATGTATTGTTCATTTACTTCAGTGGCTCACAGATCTATACTAGTCCCAATTGAGGCAGTGCTTACAGTATGAGTCAGAAGCCTTAAAGAGAACTATGCAGCATATTGTATGTGTAGACTAATTTTGAATATGCTGCTAAGAATAAGTGAATATCTTCCCAGCGGAATTGTTCAGCTCTTGAAAAAAAAGACCAGATTCAACTTTTATTATTTTTAGTTGGTCTGAAACCATAATTGTCAAAATGACGAAGTTATATGTCAATGATGTTACTCCAGATCATATATTATCATCATAATATTGGTGCCTGTCCTTCAGCTTATAACTGATGAGCAGTGCAGGCTGATATGAGCAGTCCACGAGCAGCTCAGCAGGTAATGAGTATTGGAGAAGACAATCTCCATAGAATTACTCACAATAACTAGTGCAGTATTGCCCACCTCAGTCTTTATTGCTGTCAGGCCTCACCACCCCACCATTGACAGTACCAGTGTAGCTGTCCTGGAACTGCTCTTTAGCCGACTGCCATCAAATGACGTCTGAGTGCCATATTGTTGGATGGACAGAAGCACTGATAATCCCAAGCTCAATATGCACATGATGTTGTCTGTTGATCCCTGACTCATATTCATACATGTCCTAAAAGCACCGCTTAAAGACCTACCTGATAGATGTTATGAGACCAAAAAAGGTTCCTAAATATTGAAATCCATTTCTCCACCAAAGCCGATTTGAGGCCGCTTTGATAATGGGGAACCATCAGCCCATGAGCGATAACCAGGACTCCCTCCCAGCAATCAATATCAAGTATGCTTTGTAGGATATTTGGAAAATAGATATTGAACCATAAAACCCTTTGAAAAAATATAAAAAGACCATATTATTTTCAAAAGCATTGTTTACGATTTTCATATGAAAAATAAGACTTTGGCAGAATATCCACTGGACACCTATAATTAGGGTCTAACAAAATCCCCATCCTGTTATATTCTATATTCTGGTGAACGAAAATGATCCCTAAATTTATGGGTTTATTGAGAGCCTTGTCTGAGTTCATAATCAATTATATGTAGGCTCCTACTAGGTATAGACTGCCCCATTACACAACTATCCAGGTCTGTGCAATAGCAGAGGATCACTACTGAATCCCACCTGACAGCTTTGGTACAGACTCATCAATTAGTATTGGCGCAGGGCTATAGGAGGCGCTACCAGTATGGGGTAAGTTGAGGTGAGGATGGACGTCCATGACGTAACTCTATATCAAGGTGCAATCTCCTAATAGCCTTAACGTTAACTTCAGCCATTATCGCCCACCGGAAATGGGCAGGGTAGCTGGCGCTGTGGCCGCCAGGGGAGTGTTGATGACGTTCTGTGACGTCATGACGTGACTCCCTGGAGAAATGCCCGTATGTGGGGTGTAGATCGTTCTGTAATGTGTGCCATGGCTGCTAGGCTGGTGTCATCATTATTATCAGAGCCTGGGGAATAGGTGGGAAAATGATGCCTCTATTCTAACCAATTAGTGAGTGACCTGACATTGTTAGTACAGTATATTATTTAGTCCTAAAACACACTGTGTATTAAGTCATGACCGAGACTGATTTAAAAACAAAACAAAACAAAAAACAACTATAAGGCTAGGTATGAGTATTGCTCACCGCATGGAAGGTGATAGAGACAGCTAGAGTTCCAGCTCGTTCGAGGAAGGAGCTGCAGATGTGTTTTAGAAACCAGCTAAATAAATTATTTTCGAAATGAAATACCATTTTCCCTACTGATGGTGATCCATGCATTCATATTACCACCTTGTCATCTAGGACCCAGATATGCCAGGATCATGATGATTGCTGGGCCATTGAAATCATTAAATGCACTGATCACACACGCCACGCTCACAGCTAACAGTAAAGATTTGGGAAAATAACCATCCCATAATACAATACCTCAGCATCCCAGTGCCACCCTGTGTACAAAGCTGAGTGACCACCCTGACCAAAGCTAACACTCAGATGGTAGCTGAACACACTATTTCACCTCCCCCCCCCACATACACACAGTCACATGACCAGCACGAACTGATGATATCATCAAAGGTTACACAAGAAATTGAATCAGCTTGATGGGGACAGGCCCAGGCATGTCTGGTGGGGATAAGGAGGAATGATGTGGGGGGGGGGAGGGTGCCTGGGATGATAGGTATGTGGGGGTTGGGGAGGGGGTGGTCAGTCATTAGCATGGGCCTAATTATCAGGGTGATGTGATTGTTTGTAGCGGTTGGTCAGCCTCTCACTAATTAACAGTGCCCATCCCCGAACGCTCCCCACTGAAGCTTCATTAGCTAAGCCGACCCTCGCCTGGCCTTACAGGCAATTAGGAGGCACTGCGAAATGAACAGCAAATGAGAGTTTGGGCATAAATTGGAGACCTCATGAGAGCGAGTGCTTAGGTGGTGGTGATCATGTAGGCATTATGGTACCCATGTAACCATCATATTGAATGTAACCTGCCCAGCCCTCATTCCTCATAGGAAGTTTGCGTGTCTTACATGGCCAGTGCATTTCGGTTGTGCAACTACCACATAATTATATGCTCCATTAGCATCTGATGGGTCTCACTGTGTAACTGTATCATATGCAATTGTTGCATCAAGAGGGTGGTCTTTGAGTGCATATCCTTTCTTTATTTATGATGGCAATGGAAGATTTAGTCCATATCACTAACAACCCCGCAGCCAACTAATAAAAAGGAGTTAACAGTGAGCAATCCCATAAAGAAAGTTATGCACAAGAATTGGCTGAAATACAAGCTCTGATTCAGTGCATTCCACAAATTGCCCCACTGCCTGCACTCCCACCCCCAATAAAAAAAGAAAACAGATGAAAAAAAGCAAATAGTATCTGTTTGGTAAGACTTTAATTGTTAATGCCGCACCTTCAGCAGCAATTATGATAATTGACGAAGGCATTTCTGTTGTAAGCCTATTAGTACATGCACAATGAAACCATAGCCGAAGGATACATTATAGAATTTTGCAAATAAGGCCTATTTGCCAAGCTTTTAATTGGACACTAGGTACAATTGGTTAGGATATGTTTGGTAATCGCAAAATCATGTCACACGCCTTGGGTAATGACATATATATGCTCATGGTCGAACAGGTGATTTAAGTAACTGTTGGCGAGGTGTAATTGATTATGACATGTGTATGGCCACATTTATATGAATACCGTTGGTGATCATGCATGCAAGTGTAAGACCTGTAATTATTATGATAATATTAATGTATATCTCATTGATAGCTTACCCAAAATGTTAATATCAATGTATCCTATGCAACATCTTGAAGAATATAGTAAACACTTTCATTTCGCATGTGACTTGCCTTGCTTTGTTAAACCCTTGGGATCAGATATGGCAAGATTGCCTGTTCTAACCGTTGTTTTCTTTGGTGTTTCAGGTAAGCTTTGAACAACAATTTGATCGGCTGTAGGGTAAGCATACCATGGCTAGAGGTTGTGTTTCCAATATTTATCATATGTAACAGTGCTGATATTGTCATTATTACTCGCTATATGCTCTATCCTGATTTATTCTCTCTTCTTAGCATGGTGTATATGAAGTACACCTTCGTATTCCTTTATTCCCGTACATTCTATAAACCTCTCACATACATTTTTCTTCATTACCAGACTACTGTGGCCATTTCAAATTACTCATATTACAGCACCCTTGGTTATAAAATTTCCTAATTTTTATATTTGGATCAACTCAGTTTACCTGTATAAAACCACACCTTTCCTCTACTACTTGGTTATTTCCCTGTGTCTAATCCTACTTTGCATATACTACTAACATTGGTAGTCATTTGAAAGGCCTCATTTTCCTATACTACTTACCTACGTTACTACCATTAACAAACCTACTTTCTCTATACTACTTTTAGCGCTGTGGTGTGTGTTCTACCCTTATCCTCATCTCTTCTTATTGTATGTGACTTTGCAGTTTGCATGCGAGCTGGTGCCTATGACAGAGAGGGAATCAGACTTTGAAGGGGTAGGTTGAGAAAGTACCAGTGCAAACTATGGCCACCTGTACAGAACCACACTCTATACTATACCAAGCCTTGGTCCAAGGGGTGCTATACAACTCTACCATGCTTTTTTTCAATTACTGCAATGCAATCCTCTCCTAATGGTTAGCCTACTTTGAGCTATAGTCAACTTGCTGCTAATTACTGGTGCACTACCTGCAATTGGATACAAAAAAGATACGAAGAGGACTTGAAATAACACCTTTTCTAAATTATATGAAGGTCACCTGGTATTTTTTCTATATTTCCTATTCCTTCTCTCATGTGAAGGCAGGGTGGCTGACTGTGAGCCTTGTCTGAGATAAGAAAATATACAAGAAGTTGGAATTTAGTTCTATAAAGCAGGCTACCATCGTTGGCACACTGTAGCATAGAAAGGAAAAGTTTCTTTAAGCGACCAAATATACATACATTAATGCTATAACTGGTAGGCTAATTCCAGGTGGAACAGTAAGTGGACTATGGACTTAGTAGGATGATTACAGCCCTGGGCTTTCTCTGGGAATAAGAGGATTCTAACAGATTAGCTTTGTCTCACACAACCATGTAAATACAGTGCTGTCCTTGTGGATCTGTTTCGAGAAATGCCTAAATATCATGTAAACGCTGTGGTATAAACATGTCTGTCAAAGCACTCATTGTGAATATAACATACAGTATACTACTACCTCGGTATACTACTATATGTTACACCACACAATTACATACCAACATTTTAAGTGAAATATCCCCATTCTACACATATTTCATACTGCTTTGATACTAAACCGGTCTGGTGGGTCTGTCTAAGTGTCGCCGTTCTCCCTACAGGAATGCACCTTATATTATGACACAGTTAAACGAAGCCCACCATTAAAACACTCTTGTGCATCTTTATATTTGCCTTTTATTGAAAAAAGAACTCGTATAGAGAGGGCAGGTAAGTCTTCTGCAACTATAGTTCTCACTTTCCTTCCACAATACTTTCTTGCTTTATTAACGGTTTCAGAACTACGTTTACAACTAATTTGACAATAAAAGAAAAAAGTCTCCTCCTCGTCATGAAATAACCATCTGTTATATATGGTACATTATCTATACAGCTATTTCATATTGAATTCTAATGTTGATAATCTTGAATATCTCTACCTGCTAACACCTGCCAAAAAATCAATGGTCAACCCTGAGAGGAGACTCCAATCTTGCTGGGTTCATTCATTAACGACGGTGAATGCGTGTCTGCACAAGGATTTGAAAATGTTATCTTTACACAATCAATTTAATGGGTTTTAGCTGTTTTCTCAAAAAGAATCTTTGTTAATGGAATGTGTTGTTTTAAATTTTAGTAAGCCGTTAATGCGATTGGAAACTATAAGCTCACAACAGGGAATTGATTTCTTTCATTTTTAAATTTCCGAAAGGACCCTGAGAAATTAAAGTGATAAGACTGCATGGAAATGTTTACACTTGTGAGCTAATTCTTGGATTAAATTCTGCACTCTTCTCTATTGGTAATCACCTTGTAGATTGACAGTACACATTTTGAACTAGTATATCAAGATACATAGGGACGTGTAAGGGCAAATGCAGTCAAAGGAAAGTGAGAATTATTCCAAAAACATAGTACGCACCGGGTTGATCATTATTAGGAGTATAAACTAAAATTATATTGGTGTCTCAATTTGGTCTTTGAGGCCTACATTCTATTCTCCATTGGGCCTAGTTCATTACTGTTATTACACAATAATCCGTGTGTAGAAAGAGAGAATAATAATATATTTGCATCAGCTGGTATTACATAATGCATATTTTGAATAATGATCAGGACCCAATAGTATAAGGCACCAAGACCGCTGCCTTGGGGAGACCCCAGGTCACTACAACTTTGCAACAGTCCACCACTTCTATTTCTATGTAACATTTGTAATACTATCGCCTACAAATGCATGACCATGTATCGTATGTCATACTGTCTATTGACAAAAGGTCCACACACAAACTGTCCTTAATGGGTTGGACTTATGGCATAGCAGCTCCAGTAAAATTGCACCAGCTATGCCCCCCAGTGCCAGACGTTGTTACCTTGTCCAACCTATCTCCAGTGACCATCCACGCCATACCACAAACCCTGACCACTCTCCATATGTCTGCATTATTGAATGAAGCATAATTATCCATTTATGTGGCCCTCTTCGACCTCTCCCCGGATAAGGCCGCCGTAAGGGCTCCGACGCTGTATAATGTAAGTGGATGCCCCAATAGGCCCCCAAAGCCTGGCTATAGTTACACAAGTGGCCGTGGATCGGCGCCAAGGTCGGAGCCTTGTTATACCGGGGTACAAATGCCCACGTCGTCCACTAGGAGGCCTCCAGGGAGCCTCCAGGAGGATAACCTATACGTTATCACCTACCAGCAAGCGGCCTGCCTATTGGGTGGGGCCTGAGAAGGCGGTGGATAATTAAAAGCCTGCTATTCTGCGCCACACTAATCAGGACCATTGAGGGGTGCTGGAGCATCCAGAGGGTGTTTAGGTGTAGGCAAAAGGCTAAAAGGGGGTTGCACTGGTCTCTAGGGTGGGGTGATTTACACTGGCTTTAAGCTTAACTCATGAATATCTCGACTTCAGGATACTTTGATCCTGTAATGTTATTATTGAATTTGACATGTTTGTTTGATAATTTGGGATGTGCTGTAAATCTATATAGAAAAATATATATGTGCACTATGGTCGTGTAAAATTGCAAGCTATTATTCCCATTTAATTTTGGCCAATTTGATATCATTATTAGGCCAAGAAAAATAAAAGCTGTGTTTCCAGTAACAAAGCTCAAAGTGCTAGGGTCGGTAGGTCGGATTTAAATAAAAATATACATTTATATAGGAAATGTTAGGGCACATATCAATGGATGTATCAAATTCTTTGATTTCATTGTAAAATAATGATGAGAAAATGGCAACTATGAGAGAGGGGAAGAACTCGAAAAGGATACAGGAAAAATCCTCAAAAAGTAATGAAAATCTCTTTAAAATATAAAAAAAATGAGAAAATTCTTCAAAATCACAAAAAAAAAGAAGTTTTTTTGCCCCTGTTTTGCTAGGGTCGGTTGGGTTACTGGAAACATACCTCTTTTTAATTTGGCCTTATATTATCTGATATTGACTGCATTCCAGTACCTTCTAGATTTATCGGAATGAAATGAAAAACCTACACCAATTCAAAATTAGTGCTGTGAACGATAACTCTTTAACACATGCCATTGTCCACTGTGTCCAATTCGCCGATATAAATCACTGAATCCATAAATTGTGGCAGCACCCCATTGCCCCTATGCCAATACAGACATTCACCCTGGAGGCCTATTGTGGAGGTTGACAGGAGACTGTAATGCCCCTCTAGGTACTGGAGGCAGGTGACAGTGGGTGGAATGACAGGTGGGCTGTACAAGTTATTGATGTCTCACCTATAGAGAACAGAGCCATTGTTAATACCAAACAAATAAGCTAGGTTGCTCATGTAGTCGGGGGCTAGATCAGCAGTTGGCCTCTTTGCACAGTTTACTTTGGTTAGCCCTTTCCAATAGTCTATATGAAGCTATACTCTAAAAGTCTATACCGTTGGATAGCAAATACTTTAAGCTTAAACAATATAAGCTTTATATAGACTTAGTACTTCAAATACAAGAGAAATCAAACTTAAAAAGTTTTCTAAGAGAGCACATATAATCCAGGCTGAGTAAAGCCAAGCCATTGTCTCCCTATCAGGCTAATCCCCTCCATTCACACCTAAAACAATGGACAGGTGACAATGTGACAGGTGACAATGGGCTCAAGGTGATTAAGATTGAGGCATGGGCAGCTTATCAGTCTTATCAGTTCCTATTGTTTTCTGTGGGTGGAGGGGAAGATAAGAGATTACCCACAATCCTCTGGCAGATCCAAGATGACTGTTGGGGGGGAGTTACATAACTGATTTCAGATGGCCACCTCCATACAGGAATGGTTCTATTCCCTATATGGACTTGTCTGGGGCCTCCATATGGTAGGTCAACAGGTGTGGTATGTATTCTCATAATTAGACACCCCCCCCCCCCACGCTTCTATCCAACTTCTGCATAGGGTGATGTGAATGGAACGACAGTAGGGCCTAGATGCAATCTTCTTAGATTACTGCTTAAATATGATTAATCCCATTGCTTTTTTTTTATTTTTGCAGTAATTGTCTGGTGATAGAAAACCTGTTTCAGAGACGTTTCCCCGGAATAGATAAAGTCTGGGGAAAGAACATTCTTTACTGTCCAATGTTCATCTTAAACAGTTCTTTCTAATTGGACTGATGTACTCAGTGACGTCGGCACCAATTGCCTCTGGGGTTTATTGTCTTAATCAGGCTTAAGGTCATCAGTAGGTCGTTCCTCCTGCCCATAGTCTAAGGAGGTATCTAGAATCTTCGCTATTGTGAACATGGTATCCTATCCTTTCAGGCATTTCAGCCTCCTTTTACCCACACCATTTTCAATGCTATAGGGACCTCTAGACCGAGACATAGTATCCATAGAATACCCTGCTGGGAATTTAATCAGAAAATAGACTTATCATTTGCATACTCTGATATCAGGGAGAGGGGAGGGCAACTACAACTACTACATCAAAGCTTAGATAAGGATAAGAAAAGGACTACCAGGAGGAAGGGGGTAGATATCAGGGCAGGGGGGGGTATAGAGGAGGGGTGTGGCTTGGGAGTGACTGATAAGGGAGCTGTAAGTGATGGCAGTGACGAGCTGTCTTGTCCGTCAGTGGATAGATCCTCCAGGGAGGTCTGATAGTGCTAAGGAGTGGCTGGGAAATGTTAGATTCTTCAGCAAAGGGTACTTAACTTATCAGACCTGTGTATGTAGAAGGGGTCGCCTTGACATATTGTCCACCGTCTTACAAACACCAAACGAAATCTATTTGAAGTTCATTTTTAGAGAAGGGGAAGAAATGCGTGATACCAATCTCACATCAATAATGTATGGTGTAGATACACATCTTAGTGGATCTTCAAGTATTAAACGTGTATTCATTGGCGACGCCAATTTACTTTTCAAAAGTTATTCTCCCTTCCTGAGAAAGTATTACCACTTCAGTTTCTTTTGCGCATGCAGGGACGGCAGTGAAAACACTTATTCCAAATACCCAAAGGCCCTCTCCCACGGCCAAATCACGCTGCGACCCAGTTCTCGCGAGATTTGGTTGACTTCTGCTGGGACTTCCGGCCAAAGAAATCAGAGATCATTAGGAAGCGCATTGTCTGTCGCCAGGGGCCTGGTAACGGTGCCAAAACGAGTTCCACGTGAAGGGTCGGAAAGGGATTGGCGGGGAATGTTAAGCCCCTTAAATGACTGCATGGTGCATAATGCGTTATGGCCGTTGGTGCATAATGCCGGCATTCTATACTCCCGAAGGGTTGGGATGGCACACTTATGGGAATGCTGACATTTTAGATGCATTGTTATATCTTGAGGACCAGTCCTGGGCCTGAAATTATCCTATAGAGGTATCATGGAACCCCCAAAGGTATAAAATGGTTGCCTTAAGGATTAATTATCGTACTGGTAGTTTGCTTTCTCTACTTCCCTGGCCTCTTTTACTGGTGGACAGTGACTAATTTGGCCAATGAGCTGGTAGGAGATGGAGAGCCATTTCCAATGGAGAAAGGTAGGGTTATTGGAAAAACCGAAAGGGACAATGCTGTTAAGCAATTTTTATGTCACTTTTAATGCCCCATATAGAAGAGGAATCTAATTTGATTTAGAGCAAATCGACAAAAATGGGCACCCACCGTCTAAATTGAGCAGGTTTGCCAAAATTGATATTTGGAGTTCAATGGGTTTTTTTCTCTTCTATATTGCATACGATGGTAGTTATACACTTAAAACTAGAAGGACTTTGGAAAGCGAACGTGTTTTCTATCACAGTAATGTATGGTGTGCAAACCAAATAAATCAAAGTTCCTAAATCCACCTTTCCTGGATCTTTACAAAAGGTGTGAGAAGCATATGCACCTTTTCCCACAAGGCTAATGTAGAGTGCAATACTACGTGGAATTCACACATAGGAAAGTGCTTCATATAATCATGAAATGTCGTCTCTAACAGTATCTCGGTAAAAGGGGATAGTTGGAGATAAAGATAAGGTGTTTAAGTAGAGAGCAGCTAATGGAATTGGCTACAGTTGGGGAGGTAGCATGGTGGTGCATTAAAATAAAAATAAAAACAATTAGGCCTACATAGACGTTCTTAGCTGTAGCCTGCCTATCTGGTGTTCTCTTAATCTAAGACATCAGTAATAGGTGTGTCTGTATTGCGTGGCCCAATTTGGCAGCAATGCTTACTGGTTCCATGTCTCTTCTGCCGCTTTTTATACTGATATTCCCTGAGTTCTTCCAATGTGTCTTCTGGCATTATCCATCTACAAAGCTCAAAATGCTAATTGCATGCATCCGTATGGCAGCCAAAACCGACAGCTTGTAACACTTATGATGGTATAATGTCCTTAAGGCCTTAGATGTGCCATGGACAATTTGAAACAAGTTTCTTTTAAATCATGACAAGTGAATGTGGTGTCTCAGTGCATACCAGTTCTGAGGCATATTGCATGTGTCACAAGATATGTGTGCATAGAGCATGTCAATAAAGGTGGATGAACTTTCATACAATGATTTAGGAGGCCCCCTCTAAACATAGGGCCCCATAAGTGGTTAGGTCCAAATGTCCCTACTTAGTAGAATAGGGCAAACTTTAAGATATTAATATTTCATGAAACTTTGAATACGATCCATGCCTGGCCACAGAGGTGTAGGTCCACTTCATTGTTTAAAAATTAAATCACTATTGTTTAATGCAACTAAGATAATGTCAGTGCAGTGTGACATAAAGCGAACACTGGCTACCAGCCAGATCCCCCCTCTCACACATTGTAACATACTTTCTGGTATGTATTCAAAGTGGTTTCCTTACATGGAATCACGCTTATCTGCCAACTAACTTTCACTTAGGCGTAGGTAATGCGAAGTGCCTGAGTGTTTTTTATATCTGTCAAAATGTAAATCAACATAATTACAGCCACACATTTCTTCAATATGCAGGTGACATGAAACTAGAAAAAAACACATCTTAATGCATTGATCAAAAATGCCCTGTTGATGTGTGTGCCGGTGTAATGACTATACAGGTACAGCTTTCCAAAACATCATGCTATTCTTATGGCTTCATTAAAGTCATAAAAAGATAAATTTATACTTAGCTTGAGAATGCACCACTGCAGGGATCCCTGCTAGACAAGGCCATAGAACCACAACCTTGTTCAATGCATGGCCGCTCCTTTATCAGATCTGAAATAAGTCAATTCTAGACTTGTCAACGCCCTCTGTAATCTCATTTTATGTGTCCTTCATAGGTCTAGTCCTTCATTTATAGGATTCGGTCTCCTCAGATCTATCATCATGGGCAGAGCGGAATTCAGTGCTCTCATAGACTGACATTAGTAATAACAGACTTTGCTGTCTATATATTGAAAGTTGTTTTTCGCTATATCTACCAAAATTACTAAAGGAACTTGAAGGACTTACCTTTAATTATCTCTACTATCTTGACAGATGCCTCTTTTCTTTAATGTATAATCCCAATTCCTTTAGCATCCAGTAAATAGGTTTTGTTGCATTGGCATACTGATGTTCACTGGCTTGATTCACTTACGAATTGTTGTTATGATGCACCACCACAGTTGTTTGTTGACATTGTGTTGATACATCATTGTTTCATATTTTGAAGAACGGCAATTTCTTTTAAGTGATCTAAACGAACATAGCAATACTGACAATACACTACAAATAGAGCTAGGGAAAGCCAGGTTCAAACGGTTGAGGAAAGCGACCTACACTTAAGAAAAAAAAATCTTACTCACTTTAGTCTAGATTAAGACTCAGGCAATGTCGCCAAAATGAATATGATTTGAGACTTAGCCTGATCCTTGGATGATACGCAGGCAGATCCTGATGCTGATCCTTGGGTGATCCTCTGGCTTTGCCTGGTTATTATCCAAGGATCAGACTGAGTCTCAAATCATACTCATTTTGGCGACATTGCCTGAGTCTTGATCTAGACTCAAGTGAGTAAGGATTTTTTTCTCAGTGTAGGCATCCACATGTGCACTGATCATATTATATGAAACTATAATTCTCTCTTATCTGGCCATACAAATTAATACTGATCCTTTGAACTATATATTACAGAGAGTGGCATACATACTAATTGCAAACCCATGTCCATACCTTCCCTAGATACATTATACATAGGAATAGGGTTGTGATGTAGGGAGATAAAAAGATATCAGGAAATATCAGTAGTTTGACACAAAAGACTTTCACTTTTCAGCTGCTTGTCAACTTAATGCAGGTCCCATCAGTACACCCATAGATGTGGAAAGCCCCCCTGACGCTAAAAGCTTTGCCAATATAATCTGCCGACCTCCCTCTTTAAATTCCACTGTGCATTTAGATATGGCTGGGCAGGGTGCTGCCAGAGAGAAATGGAATCCCCATAGCCCACTCAGCCTCCCTCTTACTTTCTCCCAATCCCAATCATATATGTGCTGCTACCCGACTACCAACCCCACCCTCCCTCCTCCTCACCTACTCCCCACCTACGCCCATAGTCACAAAGTGATATGGTCCCTTAATGCCTCAAAGCACTTTAATCCCTTTTAGGGCCGTATGATGCCTTAATGTTTAGAGTAATGTCTTTTTATGATGCACCAATGCATCCCGAGGTCAACTATGCTGGCATGCAGTCAGTGTTGCATTATGGTTAACCTGTGGATTTGTATCAACCCTGTATGGTCTGCATGATGTTTGGATCTAGCCTTGGTGAGTTACTCACCAGGCCTGCATTTTTATAGCATGATGATCAATGTACATCAAAACACTATACGGTTCCTAACTGACTTGGAGTAGTCCATAAGAGCATTGCGTCAGGGCTAAAATAATTCTTCGATTCTGTGAAAATAAAACAGCTGGATAGCCCATGAGTGATGGCATAGGCCTCTGTGATCTTATTCTAACCGCATATATTTTAGTGTGACTGAAAAAAGGCGAAGAGCTCAGAGAAGAGGAAGAGATATCACTTATTCCATATCGCTGTACATAATGTTTTATTCTTTGTGCCCTGTACATAATACATTTAATTTGAGTCCATTGTAGCCTTGAGGTATTACGCGCAATAAAAACTGATTTTATTACAATGTTGCAAGCATTATATCAGAATTCAATACATGTCTAGTTTGTGGCAGTAGAATGATGTTTAATTTACCGGTGCATCAAATTCACACAGTAAACTGTATCATTATGTCCATGGGGGCTTCACCTATATCAACATGTGTATAAGTATTGTTATTTCAATGCAGTAAATATTTTATTAGATCCATAGATCCTGGCTCTATTATAGCAGATACATTCAAAGAGATAGTCTCAATAATTAATCGGGTGAAGTTGAGATGAAAGAGAACATAGAAATTCCCAGGTCTTTGTGCTGTATGATCGTGTAGATATTCAATACGCTGTGAGGCTATATTTAAAAGCTTGGCTGTATACATAAAATCCCACTGTCCTAGATGGAGGCCTCATGTTAAAAAAAAAAGTACTGCGCAGTAGTATCCTATAACGTGTATCGAAGTTCATTCTGTGTCAGTAATCCTAAAAATCTGGCAATGTTAACAGGAAAGGTATTATCTTAATCACGTAATGAAAATCCTCTCAAAACAGAAACAAACCTCGGTACTATAGAATAAGAAGCTCATATTTATGAAGCCACTCTATCATTACCGGGTATTGATTATAAATATAAAGACACTTTTAGGTTCAAGCTTTCAACAAGGCTAGAAGTTGGAGGGCAACAGGTTCAGTTCACCCCAGTCAATACCCTGCCTGAGCACATATTGATAGAGCGGCCAATAGCATGCAGCAGGCTAAAAGGTCAAACAGAGTACAGTAGACTAGTAGTCCTATGGCCTGCTTGGCTCGCAATTTGGACTCCATTCACAGGTTTACCAAAGGCCTGTGATGGTCCCCACATTGGTTCCCTGTACTTTACAGCTGGCTCTTTACAATAGAACACAGTGACACGGGACAGGCACAAGCGGCAGATGTCATTGCGGAATACCAGGATGTAAATAAATTATTTGAGCGATAATGGGGGCATACATGAGCTCACTGTGCCTCAGGGCAAAAGCGCTCGTATATGCCACTAGCTGGTCTGGAGCTGGTTTCCGTGACACACACTGATAAGAACTGAGAAGATGGGACCAACATGTCCCTGGAAGTGGATGTTAACTAGGGACAAGGTACCCATCATGGTATGTCTTATCAGTGGATTTTAGCTCAACTAGAGAAATTCAAGATGGTGGATCCACTAGGCCTCCATACTGAGTCTTATATACAGACACGATGAATCATGCTATGCACAGGTCAGGGTTATTTACATGCCTAATTCAGTTTTACGACGTTTGAAAGGGATACTGTTCTGGCTAATAGTAGGGATAGATGGGTGTCGGTGTCATCTGAAGGATGTTTTATGACTGTAAATTGAGATTCTATGTCATGCCTGAATCTATATAAAATTATAGCCCAGCATTGTTCTTGAGCACTGGTGTGTGCTTGGCGGGAAGGTACCTTACAGGGATGTAAGTCTTCAGGTTTTATCAGGATTTCCTGATTTCTGAAATGTTTGAATGACATGTATTTTCCTTGTAAGGAGGGCTGTTTGGAAAAATAGAAGGCTTTAATAGCAAGTAAATGTATGGCTTCCTGATTTCTGCCCATTCCTGACTTACATCCCTGACCTTATAGTATTTCCATGCTGTCATGATAAACGGATGCAGGATTGGCGAGTATCACTTTAGGCAGCAGCAATGCCCCATGCCATCGTTAATACACTCCCGAAGGGTTAATTGATATTAAAAGTGCCAGGGCGTTATTCATTAGCAGTGAACCTTTTAGGTAGAGCACTTAGGTTTTATACCATTAAAGGCTCAATACCCTTCCATCTAATAGTTTGTCCTATCGCTCGACCTGGAGCTACACACGATTTTGCTACTGACAGAAAAAGAAAAACTTATTTAAAAGAACACATTTGCCCTAGAGCATAAAGACCCCCGGGATATTTTGATTATAGTTCCATGGCAGGATTTTACCATGTTGAAGGTATCGATACTCTCATATTTGCAAAGTTCAATTTATTATGTACTTGATACAAAAGAATAACTCTACTTCTGCTCCAGGTCACGTGACATTTGAGCTCTAGCACAGGAAGGAAGTCACAAATTACCCACACTTTATCATAACCTTTCCAATTCTATAGGTATTGGTTTACATTGCTCAGGTTGTACTTAACAGATTAAGTCTACATGACTTGTGATGCCTTCAGCAGAAATCTGAGGTGGATTGTATCAAGTAGGATTTGCATAAATCTGCATAAATGTATTTGAAATGCAGTGCATTGGATGAGGCAGGTTTACCAAGCGCCACGCAGGCCATATAGTGCCTAAGATATAGATGCGCAAAAAGGTATGAGTGACGTACGTCGTGGTTACTAAACCTGCCTATTATCCAGATGCAGGTTTTATGTCTGTGGGACGTATGAATAAGTCCCCACAGTACCAAATTTATAATATTCATATCTTCAACACCCAAAACTAATACTTTGTTGGTGACATTTCATTAATTGGTGAGGTCTTAATTCCTGGCGCGAGCATCTATGTAGGAGGAATTACTATTAAGTAGGTGAATCGGACCACTGAATTTTTAAACATTGAACTTCACCTTTCCTAGCGCTTGTTCTTCAACTTTTATTAGCAATTATTGTGCGAGCCACTGCAGACCACTGGGCTAAAATAGGTATCATCGTGATCTAGCTCTAATTTGGTGCTATGGCGTCATGTACTGATACATGGTGATACATTCCAATAGCTCAACAAGCCTTGCAGCTATTTCTGTGACGCTGATAAAATAATCAATAAAGTAAAAGAAAACGTGCTTAAGAACCATAATGCAAAGACAAAGTAAAGTAGATACTGCGTCAGTCGTTAGGTATCTAACGAATCTTTTTGTACTCATTTGCTGCCAGTTCAAAAAGGTACATCCTCATAGTCTTTCAGCAGTAATCGTATATGGATGTTCATTGAGATCTAAAAGCAGAGACGCTGTTGCAGGATATACCCAGCTCTCGTATAATCACGTCTCACGCGAGAACTTGTTCCAGCACAGATGGCGCCACTGGGCCGTGCCAGCAGATCTATGACAATCGGAACAGACATGTAGCCTTGGTAGAGTGCGTGCAGTGTGTTTTTCATATTCCTAACTCTAGAAATACTGGCTGGGAATCAGATAAAAAGAAGATAGTCAGAGATAATAGATGAAAAACAGCTGAAACTGAACCAGACAACTAGATGATGTCTCTGTCAGGCGTGATGTCATAAACGTGATTTATATGGCCGCCGCTGCGTGGCATTATAGCAATTGTTAAAATTAGTCCTAGCCTATATATAGGGTATCTTTTAATAATCAAGAGAGGGGTATGCCGAGGGGGTGGGGGTACAGATTTAGTTATCACTGCTAGCCTGCTGTGAAACGCAGTGTTACATAGCTTCATATTAATGACTGGTTCCACGGCTGGTGCTACAGTCTTGAGATTGCAACTCCCCACCCAGATCGAAAGTAGGGTGAATGCCTCATGAGTCTGGTAGGCCTGCTCGAATTACAAAATCGTGTTTGTGAATACTCTGTATTGAAAACAGTGATCACTCTGTCCAGCAGCCTCAATCTTCCGCCATAATGCCAGGAATAGAACGGGTCTATTTCATTATAGATCAGTTCAGCTGTACGAGAAAGTGTTCAACGTTTTCAATTGGAAAATACTAATGAACCACCTGGGTCCCTGAGTGGTCAGACCAGATTGTAAAGCACTGAAAGTGTAAAGAGGAGAACAGCAGCTTCTCAGCAGATGTAACATAACACCCCAGACTGTTGTGGTGTCAGGCTGGATGATTGAGACTAGTACTTTAGTACCTATTTGGTTAAGTCTCTACGTAAGGGAGTGATAATTTTTTAACAACAGGGGGTCCTAATTTTGACCCCCCCCAAGGGCCGAAAATCGCATATGAATGCGCCCTTTTAACATATGGTAACGCACAGCTTTTTCATTGAAAACAGGTGAAATTAATTTCACCCCCCTGGTCAAGGGGTCTAAAGAAATTCTGAACCCCCTGGTCAAGGGGTCGAAAAAATTCTGACCCCCCTCAAACCCACCAGTCCCCCCCCCCCTTGTTAAAAAATGATCACTCCCTACTGTATATTCTATAGCCTTTTGGTGCCATGTGGGCTGCTCATATGTATATGTCTTTTGTGCACTAAAATGTCGAGCTTGGCTTGAGCCTAAAGGTACAGGTGGAATTGGTATTGAGTGCCTTGAAGGTTTTAGACTCAACATGAAAACCATAACCTTTGACACGCCAAAAGGCAATACGTGAAAGAGGGCAGACACATTCTAGTGTGACTGTGTGGGCTAGCGTGATACTGTAGATGTAGATTTTTACGCCACTCTCTATTCTTTTCCATTAAAAGGGAGAGTCTCATGTGACGTTGGTTAGAGAGGGAACTGACACTGAAGGGCAGAATATAGATACAAAACTGAATATTTAACTGACTGGCGTGCAGGGAGATGCATGCTAAATCCTATTGAGTTTCATAGACGTCAGTCTCGTTTGTCCGTGCATGAGAAATACCTGTTTGTTGGTGTAAAATGGATGCTAACGCGCAGTCGTTATCGGAGCTGCTACAAGAGTCATTTATTTATTCTCTTCCTTGATCAACCATTGAATTTAGAGTCTTCATTCAATTTGTGTAGATCTACAGAGATCGTGCAATGCTTAGAATTGATTTAATTGAAGTACAAAAGATGCTGGTGTAGCAGTGTAGTGGGCATATTGCATAGACATTGCATCACATGAAAGGGCACAATAAGTCTTATTCCAGCTACCGTTCCTAGAAAACCAGCACTTGATTTAGACTACCCAGTGCCTCCGGGATAACCATAAATCTGGCTAGGTCCACCAATGCACGGTCCAATATAGAGATAATACCTACACCAGAAAGCCTGGTGGATAGGACCTCCTCAATGGAATTCCCATTGTGTTGCTTTGAATAGGCCACAGTTAGCATTGGGTGTCACTGATTTGCTTCGTACATCCTTTCCTTTCACGCCATGTACGTGTCTACACGAGATTAGAACGAGACTACGAGAAAGTCACGTCGCTGGTTGCCTGCGGGAAGGTCCTCTGTGGTCCTGATCTTCCGAGACCCAGCTACTGCTGCTAGTTCGAGTAATCACCACCAGGGCGCTTTGGGAGTTGTATCGTTGGTATTGGATGGAATTTTGCTGGTTTTACATCCGGCTGGTTTCTGGGGAAGATGGGGTCACTTCCAACAGTCAGATGTATTGTGATGGCTCCACTGCCTTCATTGATTTGATAGACAGTAAAATTAGCTGCACTATTAGGCCTATCTGCTGTGTCAGAGTGATTTTAGTCCTCTACCTTAGGTAGGAAAATGAGCTCAAATCCCTGTAGGCCTATTGCAGTATTGTGAGTCAAAATTCGTTGACGTAAATTTGCAAATTGCTTCAGCGGTAGGCTTAACAGTTGCTAAACTGTCGCCTCTTGAAGGATAAATGCTATATCTTTGCCTACTTTGACAAAAGAAACCTCTCTCTAGACTAGGTCATTCAAAGTAAAGGGCGTCGACCTATTAACAAAATGTATAATGAGCCACATCGTTTATTAATGGGCTTTTGTCTAAAGGCCCAATCAGTGTCGGTGATGTTCTTGCTTGTTGGCCTTACAAAGTCCAATTCCAAAATCCATACCTAGCCTTCAAACGTATTGTATGGAACATGAGTTATCATAGATTCAAATAGCACATGGTTGATGTGTCCTACATCCCCCTTTACTATCCAGAAATATTATATTTCTTTATTTCAAACAGCGTTATACCATACCCCTTTTTTAGATCCCGTGTGAAGCTAGTATATTTCTATATAGGTACATCCCAACTGGAGGCCCTTGTTTATAGGATCCAGGGGAACCAGGGGAACCAGGTCCGAGTCTTTGAAGTAGGATCCAACAGTTATCTGGAGGACGTTTCCACTTTCCTGACTCTCTCATCTTTATATCCCCCGCCCACATACTGTGTGTATTCTGATCCAAATCTATGACAAGGCTATACGCGTTATTTACTATATAATTCAAATCAGATATTGTGTGTGTAAGGGAATGCATATTTATGTAGTATTTACCTTGTTGCAGCTGATGCGGCTGCCTTGTAATTTCCATTTTGGATTTGTGTTTCTTGTTTTACATTCAGTATAACATTATGTTGCCCATACCGTGTTTCATAGATTGGCAATCAGGTACAAACAGCTGATCTTGGCAACCGATATTGTAGGTCATCTAGAGGTTTAATCAAATGGAATATGTATACATGTCGGCCAGGTGCCACTGGGTGTCCATTGGAATTTTATCTACACCATCTGCTCTCCATCAATAAGATAATAGATCATGGATATTGGAGCCCTAGGGGAGTCTATGCTGGATATACCCGAGCCGCGCAGCCGGGGTTCAATCCTCATACGAGTTGGGACGATTTTTCACATTGAAACAATGGCGAGACAAAATTTCTATGTCCGCCACCGTCTCCCAACTTGACCCCGAAAAAGTATATACCAAAAATTTCAAAAATGCACATGTGTGGTATATGCAGAATAATGCACGGCTAAACTGCATATAAACCCACCGGAAGTCCCGAAATCGTGGTATAATGTACAATATTGGTCAAATTGAAGGTTACCAAAGTTGTTCTAATTAACCCATACTCAGTAGCTACACCTACACCAAAGATAGCGATGTCTACATACCAGTCTACTCCTGTCATATCTACACCTGACATAGCCATGGGCTTTTTTTGAATAATTCTCTCATTCCCTATACCCCTATTACTGAATTTTCCCCAGCAGTGGGTCTACCCCAACCCATCCACTCTCACAATTCCCAGCCAGCACCTCTCAGCGTTGGTCGATGTAAGTGTATGATTGGCCACACGTTCCTACCCATTGTCACGCACACCAACCTATATAACCCCATCACACCATGAGCTGCTCCCATCATGTGGATGAGCATCTATGAGCAGCTTCTAATGCCTGAGCTGCTCACTCAGCATCACTCTCCACTCCATCGTCTTTACCTCCATATTTATGCCTGGTGTAACTCCTACTTAGTGGGGTAGTAATCATATAGATCACCATACAGCCCCTGTCAGTGCTGTGGCATAAAGAGGCGGTCACTGGGATGGATGGAGGGTGCAGGTTGATGCTGAGTGGAGTTGGGGGATGTAGGGTAGGATCAGGGGGTACGAGGTAGGAATAGAGGTGTCGGGCTTTTCTATTCAAGAATTCTGCTCTCCAGAGATGCCTGTTTTCCGTCTCTTTGTGTAAATCCCTACTGTTTTCCTTTTGCAGTACATGACTTAGCAGCCCCCATTAAAATACCGTAGGATTTTAGGACGGACCAATAGAACGGACTGCACATTTTCAGGAACGCACAATTTCAGGAACGCAAAATGGATCTCGTCAACGGATTTTGTTCGCCTCATTTTACGAGTGTTTTCCCTTTTGTATTTTTGGCAATATTTTTGAGAAATAGGGAAATTTACAACAAAAAAAGGGCAACAAATACTCCTCGGATTTATCCAGTAGGCGTAGAGGTTCTCAACAAGCACTGACTTTCTTTGATAAGGGCAGAATACATAGGGATAAGACAGCGCAACTGACTCTTCACTTTAGGAGGGTATAGCAGCTACTGGAGGAAGTCAGGTTATAGCTATATATGCCCACCTCACGGCGGGCACCCCTATTTCAAACATGCTCAGTTGGGTCAATACTCAATCTTCTTCTGAGCCACCATATTTTACTTCTTTTTCCTCCTCCCACAGTCCACAGGCCACCATCTAATACTCTATACTGAGTCTACATACACTATGTATACACCCCCTGGAGACTTAATCTATGTTTTATATGTTCGGGTCCTCTGGAATCGGTAGTCTTGGTAAAGCTAAGTGGCTTTTAAATGGACTACAGAGCCTCTGAATTTGTGTTGAATAGAAAAAAGTATATGGAGTTCTCCTGCACCATTACACTTTTTGCATGTCGTATGCAAGGTCATCTTTATACTTTGTTTGCTTCATAGTCAGGTCAATGTCACTTCAACACCCTTTACATTTTATCTTTAGATCATAAATTTCAATTCATCCACCATACTCATCAGGAAGGACAGAGGAGTTTTTGATGTGACAGTTTCATGACATTTCACATATATATGAGGGGACATGAATGCAAAATCATATCACTCCCGGTGACACAGCTTTTGCATTAGCGCTGACTCCGCCATATCTAAAAATAGATTAATCTAGGGACGAAGAGCCATCTGCCACCTGGTGGCAATGCGGCTTACTATCGGAAGACAGCCTCGTTTTAGCCGATCATATTCATCACGTGACAGGCCCTACTTCCGGTGGAGAAGATTGATTTGACTTCGGCAGAAAGGATAAAGATGTGGTTGTGCAAGGAAAGAGAGGGAGACTTTGGGAGAGTAGGGCAAGGATATTGTATATTTGTAGCGTCGTTTGTCCTATAGATACAATAATCTTATCAATTTGGGTTAATATAATATGTACGGTTATACATAGTCGTGTATGTTCTTAGACAGAATTTATGTAAACCATATTTTCTCAATCAACAGTTTTGAAAGTAGGATCTCTAATCAAATGTTCATACAGTATTTCTCTTCAACATCACATTGTATGGAACCCTGTGTATGATAGGATTTGTACTAGTGTAGCAGTAGACACAAGGAACATAGGGCCCACTGATTGTCACGGATCCCAACATAGGCACAAGTGCATTATTAGCTGGGCAACATGAGATGTTTGAATAAAAATAATGCAGTCATCATTGCTCAATACTTATATTGATTACCAATATAATGGGTGTAAAATACAATTTATCATCTCATTTGTTATACATTTAAGTTGAGTAGAACTATGCCAACTATTTAAATTCAATAACAAAACCATTACTCACATGCATGTATTAATCACCATACCACTAATGACCCAAACAACCAATCAATCAGACCTATGGGTAGTATAATAGATTTAAGACCAATTTCAGGCTTGGTAATACGGTAATAGCAATAAAGCTTTCACATTGTATAGGGTTTGATGGAAGGTGCTGTGTTGTAAGAGACAGGGGTATTGGGTAGGTGCCCTAAAAGTTACCCAAGTCTAATAAATTCTGCATTAGTAGGGGTCTAATTTATCCAGGTTGACAGTGATGGAGAGGGGAAGGCATGGGAAGGTTGTAGATAGGGGAACACCAATAGCAAACTGAGCAGTTTTTTATGAGACAGTGCCATGGGAGCGGTGTAGTGACACTGACCAATCTGTCAAATCTTTTTCATATCTTTGTTATTTTTTCCTACTCTTGTTTAATGACAGGCCTATGGCATATGCCTGTGTTGGTACTATATTGAATTAGTTTACAAAGGAGGAGAGGTATGGTGAGCTATATAGAGCAGTGCAATAGAATAAACATTATTGTCACTATTCTTTACATTTTCCTTTACAGACAGATTTTCCTTGTCCCTAGACCTTTAGGGAAAGGCAAATCAAGCCAGGTGAAACAAAGTCCTTTATAAAAAGGTTGCAAGGTGTTGATGACGTGATACAAGATCTATTGATAGTACTATCTTGCTGACTCAGCATGTTGATTGGTGAATGTGAATGGAATAGTTCATTAGTTAGAGAGACCTAATACTGTCTAAACATGGATGCATTAGCTATGGGAAGATGTGAAAACATCAATCATCTACCTTATTGAACCCTGGAGGGGTAGTTTATTAACCCTTTAAGGGCCAGATAGTGCATTAAAGTACCATGCCCATTTGACATTATAATGCATGAGTCTACTCACCAGGAGTGCATTCGTGTATCTTGCTGATGCACTCCTAAAGCGATGGCATGATACAGTGCTGGTGAGTCTACTCGCCAGCACTGCATTGGTGCATCACGGTGACCATAGGGCATGAACATTGAAGCTTTATATATATGTAACCCATAAATGTTACAGCAAGATAATTACTCTACCTTACCAATATACTCACTCCATGGTGGGAAGCCTCACATTCTCAGATCGAAACCTCTTCATCAATCAGGGTGGTCCCTTCATGTTCTCTCCAGGGCTTTATTCATGTGTGAGGGAATATAACATCAAAGGGTCTGGTCTGGAAGAGGGGGGTGCTTCCATTAGTTAACCTATAATAACTTGGATGCCATCCCAGAGTCAGGTACCAGTCCTTATTACCATTAACACCTTGTGAGACTGGCCTTCAGGACCAATTACCTTAATTAGAATCTCAATGAGATGTGGAATTCTACCCAGGAGGTAAGATTAGCAGGCTTGGGTGCTAGGATTGGGATGCTAAATTTGACTTAAATTGATTAAAATATGAAATGATGAACATCACGACGACTATTTGGTAACGGTATTGTGGGACAGCGTTCAAATTGTCTAATTCAAAGCTCGTTCCCCACCCCACCCCTTCCTCATATACCCTCTAATTTTACCATGGAAGAAAGCATCATATAATTATAAGATTCTCTGCCCTATATCCTACAACAACCAGAATTTCAATCTATCTACGAAGAGTCTAGACCTACCCCAAATACCACCACTAACCACCATCCTTAACCACTTCCACCACCAACAATACCCAGGAGCACCACCTCCTCCAGCATCTCCTCCAGCCCCCCCCCCTCTCCCTGCAGCCACCCAGCACCTCCAGCAGCAGCAGCCACTTCTATGTAGCCCCCTTTTCTGCCTGGAGAACATAATTACACCAATGTACAGTGAAATCTGTGAAACTATGAATGTGCAGCTGCTGGAAATCAATGCCAGTAGACACTAGAAGAAGGGACTTGAGGAGGGTGGGCACAGGAAGGAAGAGGCACGCAGCCAGGCTCTACCTCCTTATGGGCAACATCATGCCTCCAAGTCAAATTTCCTTTGGTGTCATGATGCACCTTTGCAGTGCTAGTGATTACACCTTACCTGCATTCCAGGAGTGTATCAGCCCTGTAGCGCTAACATGATGTATGAATGCACCACTGGTCCGCCATTGATGCATCATTATGATCAAAAGGCATGATGCATTAAATGCATTCTGTGGCAGTACAAGGGTTATATAAGACAGCCGCATCGCTGCTAGTCGATGGGCGTGTGCCGTTCTCACGCTACATCAAAGTAAATCCCAATCCAACTCATTGAATCCTTTGTCATTTTTAAAGAGGAAAGCTCACCGTAGGGAGGATATAGGGGCGGGAAGGGGTCAGGAGGGTGAGAGAGTGGGAGTAGTGGTTGTTGGATGAAAATAGCTCCCGGTATTGAGCTGTATATCCAGTATATATATAGAGTAGGTTGCCGCCAGTTGTGGTGACACTGTCAGATAACACTGCGCATGCCCAGAGGCGATGTTTCCGCTTCCGCTTCCACCAAGGAAGTATTCTCCTCTCTACTTGTATGTGTTCTTATTCTAATACAGTCACCGATATATCTGAAGTATCTGCCCACAATACACATTGTTCTATTTCTGTTTTAGGCTAATCTCATCCCAGTCTTTCACGGCTAAAATTATTCTGCCATCCCGTTAACCGCTATTCATCTACATCTCTCTTCTGGGCAGAATATATCTGTACCTTTGATCCCACGATCAGTTGTTGTAAAGTAGGGAAGCCGGAACTATAACAGTGAGTACATGCACCTAACAAAGGGAAGTTCTGTACTTCTGATTCGATAAGAGTATAGGCAGCCCCTTATATGTGCGTGCCAATTTTCCATATTTATTAGTGGGGTCTACATTATTTTATTAGTCTTAGTCAGGCAATATGTCTGAGTCAGACTATGAGTGTACATGCAGTTGGTGCAGCATCTATACAGGAATTCCTGTCAGAAAATATCTAAGTTAGTGTGTACAGCTGCCAACATTGGTCTGCACCTATAGTGCTTATTTGTATATAAAGACATGAAATCGTTGATTGCTTTTTCATCTATTCCCACTTCATGACATTCTGGAATGGAATAGATTTTGCACCAACAAGAACAATGACAGATTGTATGAAAGAAATGCATCATAGGAATTCTCCCCAATTCAGCCTTGAGAATTCAAGAGTTAAGAACCATTATGACGTCATCGCCATCATCAAGGCCTTGGGCCACTATGTCACGCTGCCCACAGAACCCTGTGTTGAACTCGAAGACTGTGGGATGATTGGGTTTTTCCCTGCCCATCCATCTTCTCCCATTGGTCTCTGTGCTAATTCGGAAGCTACGGAATGCGCTCGCCAAATGTCAAAGACCTAGGAATAGTCGCAGGACGGCCGTCATAGTTAGGCTAAGGCCTAAAGGTGCTCTAACCAGGCCACAATGCAATGATGACAATAGATTTAGGATATGGCAACATGCCTTGTAGGGAGTTCTGAGGTTTTAGCTGTCGTCATAAGGCTTATGTCTCTAGGCTTTGTTACATTTTAGAAACCCTTGTTGATTTTTTAGGCTTTGATCATTTTTTTTATCTGTAGGCTAGTCTCTATGACACCAGCGATCTCATACTAGCTCCCCGAGCACCACTTGCATCTCAATGCCAGCAACCCCCCCCCCCTCCCAACCTTCACACACACTTAGCTTCCCATGACGACAGCAACCTAATGTGATGTGTCCACTTGAAATGATTAGACTGACCTTTCTCCATAATTGCTACCAATCTAGGGGGAATAAAAGTACCCAGCATCCTTAAGCATACCCTCTACAAAGTAGCTCTTACATTCCAAATGATTCTAAACCAGATGTAGAGAGTTGTATGGTTGAGGAGAGGAAGTATATTATTGGGGCTTCACAGTGTCTAATTAATCAAGACTAGGAACATTTTGTTCCAGTAATTACCCCGTCCTAATTGGTAAATCGACCTGCTCTTGTATGTAGGCACTTGTGGAAGAGGCCTCTGAGGATTTAATTAACATTGACTTTATGACTCTGGCACTCCCTCCAACCAAACCAGTTTAAAATGTTATCGATGCAATCCTCAGAGGGAGAGTATCCGTTTAGTTTTTACACCTTATTGGAATTGTCTCCTCAGCTAAAAAACAAACCTAATGAGTTTTGTTTTTCAAGTGCTAATTTATACATGAAAAGAAGACTATGGCATGCTGTAAAGCTCATTGGTATGGCCTCTCCTTAGTTTTAGATTATTTGCCTGGGAATTTCACAGAGTAGGTAATGCATGGAGTCCTGCAATCTCAGTAAATGAGTGATAGTTCCATGAATGTGACGAGTGGGTAAGGCCATTAACATGATTAGACATTCCAATCACATGTAACTGTGGCCAGATTGCATGTTCTAGCCTGCTATCTAAACCACTAACCATCAAATGGCTCACCCCTTCAACCTGGTATCAGCACCTATCAACCCTGATTAAGCTCCCATGGGAAAAAGTTAATTAAAACTCCCAGCCAGATGCCATACAAGGGAAATAGGCCACTTGAGTGATTGAGGCAGGGATAATTTAATTATCAAACTGTGACTCATGATGTTAACCTCCACCTCCAGGATTTCCCCTGAATCAGTGTCCTGCTTTCAGCTGTAAGGTAGGTTAGATTCGATAGTTGTGTATTGGTCATTAGAGTTGGACCACTCAATGTACATTCTAGATAGCTAATACTTATATTATGGGAGTGGTGAATAGCATATATGTCACACTATAGTGTTATCTTTCTTTTTTGTAATTATGGGGCTGAAATAGATATTGAGTGACATATTTTTGCCCGTGTGTATTACTTTGCATGATAACTATCCCCAGTCTATAAGGAGCATATGTACATCCTTGTTATGTATGTACCAACCCGTTCTATACATTTCACCCAAGATAGAAATCATTTTCTATTGAGATTAACAGAGAATCTACCATTTCCAATTATCGATATGTGTAAAGTGTGATCCAGAGCGTGAACGTTATCTCTGATTTCGAAGGGATTATTGAGTCTCCAAAATAACTTGTACCACCAGGATCAAATCACATCTAATCCCAGAGCCTGCAGTGATGATAAGTGAAAAATGAAACTGAATTAGAAATATTAATAACCATCATTATTGTAACTAGTGGGAAGGCTGTGGAATGATGTTTCTGTCACCTGTATTTCTCATCATGTCTACTAGATGTGTCAGACAACTTCAGCTACACATGATTATAAGAAAAAATATTAGGATACTGATTTCCATTAGGCAGGGATCATCTTACACCTTTGCTAATAGCAGTGGCTGTGAGCTGCTCTGACTTCTCACTGAGCAGCTCGAGGAGGGAAGGAGGGAGCTTCTCATAGTGAGAAGTGGGGGGGGTGCCATTTTAAGTTTGGGAACTTGATATTCCAGCCGCATGCCTTTTAGGTTTTGCTCAAGAGTCGCTCGATGTTCTATAAATAGGCATTTCCAGCTTTCAAGTTAAAAGAAATGACATTAGAAAGCGGTCTCTCCTGAGAGGTGGTGTGGAAGGCTGATGTTAGCTTCTTGATAGTGCCTATGTTATAAGGCTGTATGCATCTTCTATTAAAGGTGCTAAATCAGATAGATGAAATTGGGTTATAGACCTACATCATCTACATAATTGCGCCACAACTCTTATTTCAGGGAAGCGATATTCGCACGGGTATCCCGTAGAATAACACTCCTATTCGCACAGGATTTTCTAGTACACAGGACTTATGAGTTATTTTGGGAAACGGGACTAATTATTTGGGAAACAGGACTGCTCATTTGGGAAATGGGACATTTTTAGCACAGGGATTATATTTCATACACAGGACAATGCCATGTACCATAGTACCATGGGATGAAAAAAGTCCCCGGAATTCGGGAAACAGGACATTTGGGAAACAGGACATCTAGAAATACGGAAATTAAGACACAATAAAAAATTTGGTAAAAGGGACTTTCGCTGTCCCGTTTCCTAGAAAATCTCGTGCGAATAAGAGTCTTACTCGCACGAGATACCCATGCTTGTATCAACGGCCCTTATTTCATACAAATAACAGCAAATAGCGTGAATCAGTGTGACTGATGAGGAGTATGGATTTCCTTAACAATAATTATTCTTGGACCATGACAGAAATTAAGCGTAGGAAGATTGATTGAGATAATCAGTCGTGTAATCTATCATTCAAGACCTTACTAATGTATAACAGCTAAATATAATAATTTGATTTTCATATCATATCTCGTGTAGCAGAAACAGGTAGATTGGATCCTCGGCCATACCAAAAGCTAGTTTGGAGACTTAGATAATTATGCCTAGTATGTCTCTGCTACTGTGCAGGAGTGACGTAACACAACGTGATGACCCACCTGTGTCCAAGCAGAGGTAGGAGTCTCTCAGGTGTTGGATGAAGGGTTCAGCGCCAGGAGGTAATTAAAAGTGTCCCTTGGAAGTACGATAACTCAGAGATTCTCCCAGGCCTAGGAGGCCTCTGGGCTCTATAGCATTAGCCACTATAATCATGAGCTAGTAGGCGTCCTGCCTTCCAAACAAAATCAGGATTATCTACACTGTTGTGTCTTTACTCATGGGTTTCCTGAAACGTATTAATGTTTAGGTCTGAGAGGGAGTTATTTTCAGATGTAATGTTTCTGATATCACAGAAATGTATTCCTGAAACAGTGTTGAGAATGAGGAACAAATCCATCCTTCTCTATGATCATACACTGCAAAAATGGTGTCTAGATTTTAAATCTAATCATTTAGACATCTAAACATAAAATTTCATATCAGAAAAATTCTCAATCTAAACACCTAGATATCTAAACACCTAAGCTAAGCATATTGTTTAGCTAAACATGTTTAGGAGGTTAATGTGATTACAAAAACGTTGCAAGAATATGTTTAGAATTGTGTTTAGGATCTAAACACCATTTTTGCAGTGTATGGATAGAGCAGATACCTCCATAGTATGATGTAAGGACAAAAGTGGGTTACCGATGAATACCTCCACAAGAAAAGACAATAAACTTGAGCTTGATTTGGTTTGTGTTTAAATGGTGCTAGGATCAATTGATAGCCCCAGAACAAATCACTTGTTGGAGAAAAGCAATGGTGCCTGTTTCAGTGCCAGCAATAGAAGTTGAGGAAATGGCAGTGAGAATTGCAGTAGCAGATGGGAAGAGGGATGATAAATCTAGTTGGGACTGAATCGGCCCTCCAGGATGGTGAAAACTGCACTGAGTGATTTCCCCTGTGTCATTAAGACACCCCATTGACATGGTCAATTTGTGAAAGAGCCAGAGCTTCTTTCAGCCACTACCGCCAATGGGGTGGATTTAGGAGGTGGACACTGGCCTATGGCAAAGCGTGGGAAATTAAGTAGAGGAATCCCCACTGTGGTGAACGTATAAAGACAAAGGTGATTGGAAATGTGGGCTGAGTACTGGGAGATAGCTCTACTCAATGCTGTCAGGCTATCTGCCCATCGGTATATTGAATCTACAGTCATTCCCTGATATCAGGATTTTGCCCTCACTCCAATGTATAGACGATGCCGATGTATTAACCAATGTCTCCTATCCACATTCTATTTCAACATGAGATACAACGAAGGAGTGTGCCCATAGTGCTGTCATTTAAATCGATAAAAAGGGAAATTTTAGTAGAGCCCCTTTGCGTGGTTCTAGGGTCTACATTTCTAATATCCTACCCTTCGCTTCTTCTTCATCCTACCCTCTATTCTATAGGACCTATACCTCTTCTCCAGCATCGCTACCCCTTCCACCTTCCTCATACCTACTACATCATGGGCTCAGTCTCACTGGGCACACTAACAGGCCTCCATACTCTAATTTGTCTCTCACCCTTTTCTGAAAATCGATCTTCATTCGCTTCTCAGCGACTCCACTATTCCTACTCCCTGTAACCTCCCACACCCCATGTATCCTCCTCACGCCTTTGCTGACATGTCCTTGACACCCATCACATGAACCCATTGGTTGTCACTGCACCTGCGCAGTTGTATATATAAGTCATTTGCTGATTGGTCAGTGGCGACTGGGGAGACATCTAGAAATCGAATTAAAATTAAATGCTTTCTTAGGTTGAAATGATCATAACCAGAAATACTACAATATTAAAGACCCATGCAGCAAGAAATAGTTGATTCTTTTAATGAATATAGATGTGTTGAGTTGCATTTGAGTGAAATGCTCATAACCTTCATAACTCTATTCCAAAGAAGCTCTGTTCTGGTGTTACTAACCTATCTGTTAATAATCGCTATACTTGGGCCACATCAAGATCCATGTATACCCATTCTTTGAAGGTTCCCATCCTCTCATCATGCCCTTCCCCTACCCTTAATTCCGAAACAGCAATGGTAGTGCGCCGACTCTCATCTTGCCCTATTCCATCTCTACCGGGCCAGAAATCTTTTTGACCCAACTGTTACAGAAACACCATACCAAGGCCTAGCTTGCATGTCCCCAGAAATCCTTCATTTTCTTGTGTTCACCTATGACCCAGCATGTGCCTAATAGGCAATAAATATAGGCACAAATATAGACCTACAGCCAGGATGTCGGGAAGATGGCTACATTTAAATGGGGAGTACATTTGCTATTAGCAGTGAACCTTCTAGGCACGTGCCGCCTCACACGACCTAATCTATTTTAGGTCCTCTTCATCCTTTTTGGTCGGCGATCGGTCCCAGTTGGCCACCATCGGGCCAAATCGGCACTGATCGGAGGCACGCTCGGGATTTGTCGATGGCGTTCCAGGCCGAGCCGTAATCAAGAGAAATGACCGCTATTGTCGTTATACATATCCCATAATCCATCACGGGCGGCGACCATTAATCTCAGGCCTTCTCGTGTTTCCTCGCGAGAGGCTGGCTGGGAATTAAGATGGCGACGGTGGGCGGAGACGCGGGCGGGGAAGGTAAAGAGAGAGAGTGGAGGCATTTCCAAGGGAGATTATTCTTGTGGGGAGGATTTTGGTCATCCTCGAGGGGGATGGGGATGGGATGAAGATGGTTTGTGGACCAGGACATAATTAACACCAGCTCATTTCTAGTCATATTGATTGGCATTCGCTAATAAGTGAGTATATGCCCATCAATGCCGGCCATATCCCCATGCCTAATTGTCTGTTGTTCACTTTACAAGACAAGCTTAAAGAATGTGTTGAAATAGGGGCTCAGTTTGCTATATCTTAAAGCTAAGACCTCATCTGTTAGGAATGGGAGCGAAGATGAAATGAGAGGATGCAGGTAGTATTCTTAACTGAGTAATGCAAAACTCGATGGGCTTGCACCCCTTTTATAAAGTGATGTTTGTTCTATAATGAAATGACTTAATTTGAGCTACGCTATAAAGTAAGTAATATCAATGCATTCGTCTCCCTAAACCTAATCGCCCTGCTATTACCGGGGTAGTCTATGTTGGGCTCCACAGCACACTACCTGGTATGGGCTTCACAACTGCTCTCCTCTTATTTTGATCATCTAGTCTTTTCAAGGATTTGCAATATCAAAATGAGTAGAGTAGGAGGCCAGCTGCCCAACCTCCTATTTTGAGGGTAGCAACAACATTGCTATTAGCAACAATGAATATGATGATCATAACAACAAAGCATGCACACCTCCAACAATTGCAACAAAAGTTGCAGCAACAACATGAATAACTCCAGCATGCAATGACTGTGACTCGCCCAATCAGTATTCCGATTCCTCCTCCAGTACCATACTCCAGTGGCTGAACAGACTCCCTGATTAGGCCCCTACCAGCGTGCAATTTCCTTCTCATTTAGGCCAGTTTCTGTGTAGATTTGACTGGGCATGCAGCTCCCTCTAATGTCTGCCATAGACACCAGGCGGCGATGGGGAGGAGCTCAGAGTCTGGGCTAACAAGGCACGAGTAGGCGTTTTGTTATAATTAGGTCTGCTCAGTCCTTATTGTCCCCCACCAGGAGCTGCGCCCCAACCAGCTCTGCCCACTGGATGAGCAGCTCTGAGTTTAGAGGAGATGCTCATGTGATCACATTTATTGTACTACCAGAAGTCAGGTTCAATGCTGAAGGTCTATGGTGTGTGTGGTAGGAAAGGGGGGGTGTCCTTGTAGATTAAACAATCTGTGCACCAAGATATCAAGATGGATAGGTTTTTTTTTAAATAAGTAGAATAGAAAAGTCTTGCTATTAACCTGATTAAACCTGAAGATTGATACCATTACAGAATGTTACTATATACATTTTGTAATCAGATAGAAAATGTACAGAAACGGCCCATTTGATTCTACCTTGAGGGATACACATAGACCCATTCATTCTATGGACCCCACATAATAGGGTTGCCCCATTGTGTAATCTATATAAATATAACGCTAATTTCTAGCCCTGTGGCAGCCCTGTGTGGCGGACAGTTCTGGTTATAAGGCAATCACACAGGTTATTCACAGAGTCACGCAGCCAGCTCGCAACTTAGCAACGGGGAACACATACCACTGGTCCCATCAGTCAGGATAATTGCGAATTAGGCAGTAAATAGGGTAAGCTAAAGAAAGGGGAGAGCAAGATCTAATATGTACAGGATATAGGCCATTTGTATCTAGGAAACCATTGAACAGGTTTCAGGATGGTATCTTAGCTAATATATCTGGTTATAATACCTTCCTGTAGCAGAACCCAAATCCTTTTGGAGTCAAATATGTATATAGAAGACACAAAAGACATGATTTCGGCTTCAAGGGTGAGACTGTATTTCCTAGTCTCTAGTATTGATAAGGAAGGGACACTTAGCAGAAGAAGAATTCATAAGCAGCATGCAATCATTGTTATAAAAGAAAATATTCTGCTAGCATTGCAAGTTTAGGTAGTGTCAGTATCCCATGGGGCCTGTATACATTTACTTGTTGTCAACTGGCGGTTAGTATAGACCCACTTCATTGAGGATAGAACATGGGTGATGTACCAAACTGAATAATCCACGACTCTCATGTTTTCACTTCCCTCTACTTGCACCTCCATCACTGCCTCCCTTACAGAGTTCCATGGGGACCTCAGCCAGGGACCACAGTCAGTAGAGTCTCAGGGATAGGGGCAGGTCTGCTTTGGGGATCTGGATCTTTTCGATCTTGGTTAGGTCCTGGGGACCGGGCTGATAGTTCAATCAGTGCCCGTGGATGGAGCGATCACTCTCCACCGGGACCTTGCCCGTCTAATTTGTGCCGACATGGGAAGTTCACATCAGCCCACCCACCACCACCCACCTACCTCGCAGCTCTCTCCGTCTCTCCACAGAGGCTGCCACTAACTGAAAGCTGGGGTTGTGGTTTTAGAAATAAGGAGTAGTCAGGCAAATTACCCTAGTTTGTATGTGTAAAACCGGGGCTGACAGAGAGATAATCATGGGTATTAATAATCACATTAAAATTTGGTACGTTAAGGAGCATCCATTACTGTTGCTTAAGAGAATGCACTTGAAATGAAGGATGCCTCGCTTGGAGATGGACCCTTTTTAAAAGGTAGATCAATCACAGATAACATCATTTATTTTTTTCCTCTATCAAATAAGATTAAAGGCAGAAAACCTCATAATTTTCTTTTAAAAACGCATGGAAGATCAAACACAGAGATCTTTATTTATTTACTGCGCTGCCTCTGCCCTTTCTGATCCTAGAGCAAAGATTACTCAGCAAAGGTGGGTGGGTATACATTAGAACAAATTAGGGTCATTAGAAGAGGGTGAAGGTCAAAGACCTTGGGGACGTCCTGATTTAGAAACAGACCAATACTTCAGACGCCAGACTCCAGAGGGTGGAGGATAACAGGGAATGGCTGAACCAAAAGTTGACCGTCCACAAGGTTATACATTTAGATTTACATTTGGCGTACACGTTAAAGGTAACTTTGTAAATTCAATATATATATATATATATATATATATATATATATATATATATATATATATATATATATATATATATATATATATATATATAACATAGTGATTGTACAAATACCAGGGTCTCGAATAAACACATGTCCCTATTAACGCACAGGTATTGTAATGATTTAATATGCCTTTTATTGCCTCAGGCAAGCGTCAGCCGCAGGGGGATTAACAATGCACCATAATAAACAAGCGCCTGTGTGCATATACGTGCCAATACGGTGTATGCAATCAAGGAATAGCCCATGGGTTTGCAGTAAGTCTGTCCCATATATACAGAAAGTAATAATCTCTTTTCCCCACGCCCATGGTTTCACATTACTAATTGAAAGAGATCATGAGTTATACAAGATAATTTGTACCATTGCGCCTATGTTTTTTTATGTCATATCTATTACTAGCTGAAAGAGACGAACTTATGCAAAAAAGAGAAAAAATTACATAAGTTGGTAAGGTGCACCAATCACACAACTAGTTCATCTGCCCTTTCATACACTGATAAGATAACAACCGACAAGTGCTGCCGTCTAGTAGACAAAGGCTACACTCAATCCCAAAAAGACACTGCCAGGAGGATCACTTTCCCCAGGTATAAGCATACTTAGCCACCAAGGATATAAGCCATTGTGCACCTGGGTGGTGCTATGCTGGAGACTGTTGATGTATATCATATATCATCAGACATCAAGGGGCACATGGACACCATCCACTCAATCACCCACACTCAGTCTGTGAGGTACTCACTACGCCCATATCTCGAGTTACTCCGATCTACTCATGTGTATACTACTGTAGATTAGGCATTGTCCTCTGACAAGGGGCCTGGTTCCCTCGGTGCTTTCCTTGCTGTACTGAAAAGGCTATCAGTGTTAGGTGGCTGCAGGTAGGGCCATTGGGCTGCCACTAGATGGCATATACCCCTGGTTCTCCATGGTTAAAGAGCTGCTCTACATTGGCTATCTGTACTCCTCTGTGGCGCTGTTCTGTGAGTAGAGCAGTGATACCATAGGCGGGCTATTGGGGGTTGGGGGTTGGGGTGGAATAGACCAGTCTGGACACTTTAGTCATGCCTGGATTGGGGTGCAGCAGGAGAAAATGGCAGCAAAGTAAGGGTGGGGTAGGCTGATGCAGGGGAGGGGGTGTACCTGTGAACAACTGTGTGAATAGGAACCCACCTGTAAACCACATCACAGGTAGATAGAAAACAGGTGCAGGAGGAAGTGAAAAAGTGTGATGGGAGGGAGGAGCGAAGAGCCAGTGACAGGTTTCCTTTGATAAGAAAACACTTCAGAGAAATAATATCCCACGTCCGTAATAATGACACTGTCCTTAACCAACTGTAAGGGGCGCCAAAAGTAGATTGCACTTGAAGATAAGGATGAAACACCTTTAATTCTTTTGCCACATTTTCCACCTGAGAGTTCCTTCACAGGTAGGGAGTTAGTGGACAGTGGACAGGTGGGGGCTGGCACTCACTCACCCTGGGGAACTTGCACTATTGCCACGCAACTGTGGAAAGTGGTCGATGTATGGGTGCGAAAAGAGGATGTAAATGAAAGGGATGGGGGGTATGTAGTAAGGTAGGGGCCTGTGGAAACACGCCACCTGTAGGAGGTTGCCATGGAAACGAGTTACCTTGGATACCAGTTACTAAGGTGTGGTGGGGAATTAGATAAAGTTCCTTGGTGCGTGTTGGGTCTCCCCCCCCCCTTGCTTTACCCCTCCCAACCAGTCCACATGTACACATACACACCCACATACTGTACCTTTCTTTCCCGTTAACTAGAACTTCAGTATCCAGAAAGGATGAGGAGTGGGGACGTGGTAGGCCAGGGAGATTTAGTGTGGCTTCTCATGTTGATTCACCATAGAGTGTGCTGGGGTGCTCGTCCACCCTGGCTTGCATGAAACATGCTTTCTAGATTCTTCTTCTGAACTAACAGTTTATTTTCTTCTTTTGGGTAGTCCTATGGGGTAGTGGTGATATATGTTTGGCCGCCTCCCGCTTTAAACCGTTCAATTCTCGATTTACTCCTCAATATACCGTAACTATGGTAGCAAATGAGAGTAGTATAAGACAATGATGATTTGTATATGGTAAAATAGTAACAGGATCTCATATTCACTATAGCAAAAGACGGGCATGGCTTATCAGCCATTGCTAAAGCCTCTCAAATACAAGCCTCTTTTGATGATGTTACTGTATATTTTCATGACAATGTGCATGACAAATTTATCTACTTGTCAAAGGCCTTACACTGACAGTATAGTGTTTCTAAGGACATGATCTTTCCCACAGGAAAAAAGGATTTCCTTCCCATGCAATGTCTTTGATTTAGGTTACGTGCCTGCAGCCTTCAGATGAAATAGGTCGCTCTTTCACCTCGGAGGTTTACTGTATACATGCGTTTTTTGTTATGTTTGGCTTAGGTTATAAAAAGGTACAATATAGTAAAGGGGTGGGCAGGAAAGAAAAAAAGGATAACCCCTGGTCCATTTCTTCCTTATTCTATACCAGGCAAACCTGAAACCGATACTATGAAAAGTGTAAAAGATTTATGTACATTATTTGATAACATGCAGTTTGGAGAATCTTGTATCATATAGCAATGTGTATAGGTGACACTGAGCATTTATTACAAGCCGGAGGCTATCAAGACCTACTATAGCCCTACCATGCTATCTGAAGGTTAAATATGTACATGTATATCGTGTTATAACGCTGTTATCTACTTGTTATTGAGATAAAACATGTACGAGATGCAATCAAACCATCTGATTGGCCAATCCCCCGACATGCGCAGTTAAGCAATGACTTGCCAATTATTACCAGGGTAATGGAGATAGATATAATAATTGCAGCTACCTATTTTCTATATTTTTCTACTTTTAAATTGGGTTTCATTGAATAAATCACATCCAAGTTTTTGAAGAAAAAGGTATATATCATTTTGCAAATTTATACGATATAATGATGTTTTTGCTTTACCTGATGTGTCCACTAAGCAATCGTGACAAGGATATGTGGATCAACACGCTAAAAGGTACGCCCGTGCACCCCCTCGCGGGTGTACCTTTTACCATGTTGATCCACATATATTATGGGGTGTCCACGACGAAGTGCTGGTAGAAGAGATGGATGTCAGATAGGATTTCCCATGTATGTTACTTATTGTGCTTGCTATCTCATAAATTAGATTAGCATTGTACATAATGCTAAATACTAATGTTATCTTTGTCCTTCTCGTTTCAGGTAAGTTGACAGTTAACCAATTCACCTAGAGGCATTACAGTGCGCAGTCATGTAAGCATACAAGTTCAGATAAAATACACTTAGATTAAGATGAGAAATTTTACCCTGTGATTACTCCCTGTCAGATTTAATATAGATTTTTATTATAGGGCCCTGAGCAGAGTTGCTAGGTTCCAGGTTCCATCTAAGAGGTTGGGTTGTAAGAAATGGTTCGATGTAGTCTTGGGAAATTGGCAAACATAATGGAGAATTGCTCTTTTGGTTTCTTCAATCCAACAAATAGTAAGCAGGGTATATATAGTAAGTTAGATAACAGCGATAAAATATATATTGTGTACACAGCCCTATATTGTTCCCCCCAGACGAGCTTTGGATTTATCACCAAGTATTTCTATTCTATTAGCCACAACACCACACTTTTCCACCCTGAAAGCCCTCGCCTAATTGCTCTACGTAGTTGCACTTTTCGACACTAGATGTCACCCCGACCTAAACCACGCCCGTGACCTTTGATCACTCCCTCATCAATCACGTAAGAGGCTACCCAACTCCCAGCCACCACCCACCCCCATTCTCTTCACCCTAACCCTCTAAGGGCCCCCTTTGAGCGTAAGTGTCTTTTGCCATTTGTCAGAGGCGGATCCAGAAGGGGTGGTCTAGGGGGGCACAGCCAAGAAAATTTGGTCTAGGGGGGGGCACAAGCAGGTTTTCAGGCCACGTTTCCTATAGTTAAGAGTCATAGCCTGGCCAAATTTCAGGGGGTCTAGGGGGGCACGTGCCCCCTAGCCCCCTGGATCCGCCCCTTTTTATCTGCATAATGCATGGGTGTAGAAGTGGTGGTGGTTCTCCAGTTCTGCAATCATGCATCAAGGCATTCCTACAGAGTTGATGCACTCCGGAAAGGTCAGCAGGCTTGCCATGGCTGCATTGATGCATCATGAGAGCATGATGCATTATTGAAACTTCATTCGACCTGTAAATGGCAGACTACTCCCAATTAGACCCCCCCCCCCTTATTCTGTATAATATCATAGGTTATGGGCCCATCTAAAGCTCTTTATGGAATGATATAGGCTTTATTTCATAAGTCATAATGGGCAATCAAGCTACTTCTTGATTAGCTTAATGATCGTTAGTGTAATTAAGTGAATAGTCGTTAGTCTAATTTGGTCATTTCTCCTTAATATTATTGAGTTAGTACTCCTTAGCGTAGTAAAATTATATTCAGTAGGCCTTTATACCTTATTGATATGTTATGCATGATGAGGCTTCTATTGGATATTTACATCTTATAGGATATTTATACCTTATAGGAACCTTAACATATCAAGGTCATAAGTTACCCCAGCGTCTGTGTAGTAGATCATCTGCCTGTGGAAGATAAGGACAAAGGTAGTTCCTGCTTGTCCACGCTCCGCTCAGAAACTGAAAAAGTTCACTTGCTTACCACGTCAAGTTGATACAGACTAGCAAAAAACTTCTTCTGTCCTCCTAACGAGGTCAGAGGTTAAACGTTGTGGTCACGTGACTTGCAAATTAGAAACGGCTGGTTGCTGGCGGGCAGTCTACTGAAAGCTGCACCAGCCAAGGGGGCACCAGCGAACTGCCTAGAGGCCAGTCGCATGATTTGTAAGTTTGCTAACAGTTCATTGGTAGAGGGTGGGTGCTGGAGCCAGAACAAGGTAGTCTAATGAAGGGATGGAGGAGGCAGGAGAAGGTTGTCCTAAAGGGCAGCTAGCTCCAGGGTGGTGCTTAAGGAAGCTAGGGATGCCCTGCTATTGGGCTTGTTATAGTGGGGGGGATGTTGATGCCAACAGTCAGAAATGAAGACCTGAGTGAACAAAAAACCTTGAGGGGCACCACTATGTTTCAATCTAAGAGCGTTGAAATAAGATAATATGGATCAAATGAATGATAATCATAGTAAATTGAATGGATTAGGCCCACAAATATGGCTTTCCAATGTCTACTGTATGTAAACAGAGTTGTTGCCCATGAGACCAAGGATGATCATTCATGATAGTGTTTTGATCCTCTAGCATCCTTTTCTCCATCTCTTGTCATCATCTTAGTATGCTCCTTCCTCCCCCGTGGCACCCGGAAAGTCAATGTGAAGCCCTGGCAGCTAAGGTAGATATCGCAATTAGGAGAGGGCAATTAATCATGGAAGTGTTAAAAGAAGAAGTTTAGAGTGGTGATTTGGCGCCACTAATCCAAGCTACCGTGAGGTCTGCTGTTTTCAATGTGGAAGGAATACTGGGTAAAGATAAATCAATTTACCTTTATCGAATGGGAATAGGACTTTGTTATTCTGTATCTCCTCAATGTAGATCTATCCATTTTGACTAAGAACATAATTATTATTTCCATAAATCAGTTCTTTCTTGGGCTTATCTCAATATCCCTGCCGACAACATAATGGCTATATCACGCCCATGAAGCCTATGGCATCGTCAGGGCTATTGAAACAAGCCCCAGAATGACTGTTGGCTTTGCCAGAGAGCAAACTCCTGGTAACGATAAACTACCCCCATCCCTTTCTTCTGGATCCTCATTCACAACTAGCACCTGAACAACCCTGTAAGATCCACATGGTGTTTCAACATTCCTGGTTCATCCTAATGTCATGATGCTGCAGTGCACTGGTGCATCATGTCGGCTATGTGGGAGTGTATCAACCTTGATGGCCTGATGCCTGAATGCAGCCCTTGGTGAGAACTCCGTAGGGCTGCACAATTCAACATCATGGAGAGCAAATTATATTATGCATTAATGAATGGTGTGGTCCACGGAAGGTTAAGCCACTTTGATGTGCGGTGGATGGGCGCGTTATTATGTGGATGCTACCCACACTGCGCTGGCAGCGGAACTGCCCTGACCCCTAGCCTCTGAGCGGAAATGAAGGAATGGCATGTGAGTCTGCGCAGACCTTGTATCAGTTTCCTGATCGGCCGGTAGAGGACACTGCACATGTCTGGGCGATATTAGGGCACCTGGTCCATTTCTTTATTGTAAGCACAGTTGACATGGATAGAATGCTTGTAAAAATTTGTAAAATGCAGGCCTTTATCAAATGACGGGATATTTGGTAGCTTCATTTATTCTCATTGAATTTAAAATGCTGTTGAATTTAATAAGAGTCCCTTGCATTTTATACTACAATTAAAGTAATCTTGGTAAGGGGAATCTGGATAACTGTGCTTTAACTGCAAAACAGCTACCTGTATGACAACCTAATTGGTAGTATTGGCTATAGGGTAACCTTTTTTTACAAACCAATATTAATATTGTACAGCAACTTTTGTCCCACAGCAAGGGCAACTGCAGGCTGGCCGCGATAGGAGGGCGGGCTCTGATTGGTCCGCTTCCTGAAATGTCATCCATCAGCTGACCAATAGGGCGCAACCTTACAATACACGTCGACCATCCAAAGCATCCTGGGACCAGGCTTTTGATTGATCATCCAGGACAAAAACTGCTGGTCCGTGGTACTTGTATCAATGCCCTGGTTATATTCCATCGGTGTTGCCAATGAATTCCACCAGCAGCATAACCCTTAAGCCATCTATAATATAAATGGTGAAGGACTTTACTCGTGCCAGGTTGGCATCATGGGCCCTTTTTTCAAAAAGAGAAATGAATATTTAAGAAAAAGAAAACACTCTGAAAAAAAGACCAAGCCTTTGTAACATACACCTGAAGCTGAAATAACTCATTTTGGCACCTTACACTAGTTGTGCTATTACGAGAAGAGGGAATTCTCTGTATGAGAATGCAAATTTATGCAGGGCGTCCAAGTGGCCTTGTGCAGAAATTAAATCTCCCCTATTAAGATAATAAGAAGTGAGCCAAACTGAATGTACAATAAACCATGTGGATAAAGTGAGCAATAGTAATTCCCCCATGTTGTATCATAACAGTGATCAGATAGGATTAATATCGTGCAGTCTACCATAATTGGTGGGATATGTTTGGATCAGGGCACATCTAGACAGCCCAGGGTACGGGATCATGCATCATTAGGTGTGGTTAATAAATTTATACTTTGGTCTGGATACTATGTAAGCTAGAGAGGCAGAGCTTGATAGCCTGCATCTCACTATCGGAGATAATTTCTGCCAATTTCGCATTGAGGAATGTACCTCTGAATTATATGAATACATGGATATTACATGTAAAATCTCATTATTCCCACGTAGGCACATTGGTTTTTGCAATGAGGGTGGAGTGAAAGGAATAGCATTTTGTTACAATTTTTTTAGTACATGCAAAAGGATGTTTCACATCACCATGGCCTATTTGGTACCAGTTCAGTTCTATATGTTCAGTTTGTACAGATTACAATAGCGATCAGGCGAGGTTATATGTTACATTGAAATAATTTAGGACGTTTGAACTGGCGACGGATCTGATCTGTGATTATTTAAGAAGAGGGATTACCGACATAATGTCCATTTTAATCTATAAGTATGAACTGAAAGCTCACTCCCGAGACAGCTGCCATGTACATACCTCACATTCTAAGGGCTGCTAAAACATTAGAGCATCACATCCATTGGTCGTTATGATCCCCTAATTATAATGCTGGCGGGCAGACTCGCCTACTCTTAATGGGTACATCGTGCCCACTATTTGGTAGGGTATCAAACCCATGTAGTACACATGATGCATGAATGAACCCCTAGCTACTATTTGGGTTAATGTCATTTTATCAAGGTTCCATATTATAGAAGCCCAAGCCCTCCTGTACATTGGTGGCCCCTGGAGAAGCCATACTGATTATACCAGGTACTTTCTACTCCAGGGTGTTTTAAATGTGGTGCCTTTCCAATTAGAGCGAATCATTATTAGACTTGATAGGTTCTCCCGGTAGCAGTCACCTGGGATTATTAAAAAACACGTGTCAAGAACATCAAATGTAGCTTTGCATAAAAAATACCTGTGTTAAACCGTGATGAGAAAGACAGATTGCCAAGAAACATTCTTCAAAGTTCTCAGAGCAAGTATATAAGCAAATGTCCATGACCAGGGAATAAGGCGTCGTTGAATACGGACAGCCTCACCTCGGTGAATACGATGTAAATTTATTCCCTGGAATGGACATTTGCATTTATGTCATGGCCTAGGGGGTTATTTTGCATTTAAATAAAGAAAAACAGCTCAGATCTGTTCAAAATCCAAGATGGCGGACACCCATGGAATACAGACACATTGTATTCAATGCCCCCCACTAGTACTAATCTATAGTGACGGTCGTATCAGCCATGACATAAAGGATTAGAATCAGACTAAAAGACAAGTATGTTGAAAATAAAATAGTGAAAATGTGTTTTGAGACGATCCCGGTTAAACGGATATAATCCATGCATCAGGGCCTGTCAGATGTAAGTTGGGATAGTAGGACCCCCAAATAACCGGAAGTGTGATACAATGGCTTATCTCAGATAACACTAGACATGACGTCATGAGCTCAGTGTCACATGACACACCAAGGCAGCTGTCACATGACCTTTTTCTACGTCCCACGTCCGCCAGCCCCAAGAGGATTATGGGAAGATAGCATCTTAAAAGTAGCGTCACCTGGTAGCAGTTTGAGGAATTATTGATCCACAACCAATTCCCTGAGGATGGTTTTAAACCAATATCCATGATATTTGCAATTATAGACATGTCTTAGCTTCCCAAGCTTACAGAATTATATAGAAGATTGCTTTTGTATGGAGACATTGCAGAAATGGGCAACCTGAGTACAAGTCTTGCTAAAGATTCCGACTTGTAAGGAGAAGGTTAATAAGAAATACGGTTATGTAGCCTCTACAGTTCTAATACTGATGTGGAAGACCTTATAGTTCCTGCGTGTGGTTTAGTATACACCTTAAGATGTCAATCGGTGTGTCTTAGTTTTGGCTCCGTTTAGGGAATTTCAGTGAAATGGGCTTGGTCTGGCTAGACTTCATCTGTTACCCTATTCGCGGCAAGACAGTGTAGGTTGTCATCACTACCATTTACCAGCCCCCATGGTTCGTACCCTGAGCCTGTCAATGATTCCTTACTAGATACCAACCTAGAGAAGCCATATTCCCAAACAAGAGTAAATTTTAGAATATTGTTCCAAAAGCGTGGCTAATAATCCAGTTCCAAAAGCGTAGCTAATAAATCAGATATGACAATGTTCCATGCTGAGAGCAATTTAAAGGATAACGATTCATCTGCGCTGGGTTTTTAGTCAGTTAAGAGCTACCCTTCCTTTTAGTATAAACAATGAGTGTGAAACAAGTCTAGCAGCTTTTCCTGCACTCCTAAGCTATAGTAGCCAGTGAGTAGCTCACCAAAAGGTATAACACCCTGGAGGAGCAGCTCAGCACATGCATCCTCCTGTGTCTCCATCCATCAGACCTCCCCATTTACCTGGACCTGGAGGGGACAGCATGCCTTCACCAACAACCTCCCCATGCCCTTCACTGACAAGTTGGCCTTTCGCACACCATACCACCTTCCTTATACGCCCACACACTGTCAGTAGGGCCATTACAACTGGTATTGGGTGGGTAGGGACATTGGACTTAAACCTCTAAGCATCACACTGTATACCCAGCCAGCAGGGCCATATGGGCCCCAGATTGGGAACCCACTGAGCCTTCTGGGCTAGCAGACGTGGGTTCAAGCTGGTAAATATCTGGACTGCAAGTTGGGGCCCAGTTTGGCTCAGCCCAGAAGAAAGTATCTGGGGCCCATGTGGACCCCCTGGGTATTAATGTATTAATAGTTATGTCATGAAGAGTTACCCATCAGTGCTACAGCTGTGCATCATGCCGACCCAGCAGGCTTGATACACTCCCAAATAGTTGGTATGATGCAGCATTGCAATGCTGGTGAGTAGACCCGCGAGCATTATATTGGTGTATCATGACAACAAAGGGACATCACCCATGGAGAATGCTGTAGCCCTTAAAAGGCTTATCAGCTGGGACATTCCCAGAGGCTGTCTCCATAGCATGCAATGTGGCAAAGGTGAGAAAAGACAAGACTTCTAGCTCTGACTTCAGGTCAAATAACATGACAAGCCGTCTTTATGGCCATAAAGTCTCTAGAAAAAGATACATGAAAGCCCTCTAATCGCCACTGTGGACGTTGACTTATGGTTTTGGTTCATTTAGAACCAATACTAAGTTTCAAGAGTAAAGGGGCATTGTGGCTACTGGCAAAAGACACTGCGCATTCATTATAGGACTGACGTCACACCTCACGCAGTGTCTCTGTCATGCACTAACATTTCTCCATCTGAATTGCCGCTGTCAGAGATTAAAATCAGTCCTTAAGAATCGACGCGGCTTAGTTCTCAGCAGGTTCTGACATTAAAGCATGTACTAAATCACAGAATCGAGTGTGAATGCCCTCTTCCACGCCCACACCATACGTCCAAAGACCCTATAGGTGTAGATGCCTATAGAGCAGTTTGAATTATGACTGTATCAGCCAACGGCATTGGCCTGTGTGATTGAGACAGTGACAGGCTTGGTAGGGAGGGTACTGGAGGAGAGGGGGAGTCTTAGCTGCTCAGTACCACCTGCGTCTGGAAGGGTATGTAAATTAGGTGTTGCCATGGTAACAGCGCCTTTAATCTGGTCTCATGAGCCACATGCTCATTTCACGCCGTCACAGGGTTCTTTGGTGATGAGGGGAGATGGGGGATTAGGGTGAGGGAGTGGTGAAAGATGGAGATGTGTTTGGCTGCAGGAAGCCCTCATCCAAGCCCCTTAAGGTTACTCTATTGTGTTATATTCACAATACTATATTCACTGGTGCATTAAAGCAGCTCTGGCGAGTAGCTCAGTCACTGTATACCATCCATCTGACACAGCAGAAGTTGATACAACAAGGGTCTGAAATGGTACATAAGCCGCGGCTTATACTCTGGGGTTTACGGTAAGATACCCCGCCTCTCCTACCCTACCTATCTATTAACTGCACACTATCAGGTACACTGAGCACACCCAGTGTATCTGAAAACAGATCTGAAGGATTGCAGCCCCACCACCCCTCCCTGCAAGATTGGGGAAACCATCTCAAAGACTTTAAATAGATGGTAGGACGGGTGGGATTGGGAAGGGGGATTAAGGTGTTAAGGAAATGGGGAGTCGGGGAGGGATCTCAGAGAAGGGTGATGAAGAGAGATTGTTTGCAGGTTTTGGAAAAGAAGCATCTGACTTTAAAACTGGTGAGAGAGGATTTATGGAAGCATACTTTCTATATGAGATGTTCCTTTAATTTAGGAGAAGTACTTATATGCCTGCAAAGTGGACCGTGACTGGAATCCAGGAGTTCATTTCCAGCATGATCAATCCCCCCAAAACCAAGTACTCCTTTTTGTATTTAATTAACTGAACACACATCAGAATTTCGAAACTGGATGTGCAGGTGAGGTTTCCAATTACAGTGAATATCATGGGCAGGCAGGGTGTACCTTTTTTTCCTATAGAGATTTATCTTTCATTAATAATAATATTTAGAGCACTGCAGAGACAAGTGACCTATATTAGGACAAATCAGGAAGTAGGGAGGCGTGAATGTGATAGTAGTTGCTGCTGTGAGAAGCTCCTAGTTAGGTGTGAGCTGCTCTTGGCTGCTCCTCTGTAATTTCCCCGAGGAGCTGATGGTTTCCCTGTCTTCCTGCCAGGTTCATGTCCCTGCCTACAGTTCCAACTCCAAAATACCCCATTCTTCCTCTCCGCCTTCTGGAGAAACTCAACAGCTCGCAATATGCTCGGACTGTTGATTAAATGGTATAGGTTTATAGAGATATATTTGATTGAATCCTACTTTTTCACTGCCAGTTCACCAACAGTTTGGCCAACAATATAACGTGAGCAGTCCGGCAGAAAGGGTAGCCCATGAGAGAGTTTCCATGCTCCCTTTTCTCCTTTCATGTTCACATATCAGTAGGTATGTCTTTCAAGGTTATACCTATAGTTCACTAAGTCTCTATCGCCAAAGGGGTTGTATGGTTCATTCGTGTGATAGAAGCTAAGTGGACTTTGTGTTTTTATTAGGCTTTGATATTCTGCCATTGAATATTACCTTTGGCTTTGGCTCAAATTAGGTGCTTCCTCAAGAGACAGGCCGCCAAACCAATTCAGGGTATTGCCAAGATCTATATAAATCAAGTGTCTATGAGTGCATCATTGGGGTGGGGAGGAATCAAGGCACCGCTGTAAGTTAAAAAAGTACACAGGTTATTTGAATTTATTACACGATTTCTGTGATTCTCAGTGCTTTTCCTGGATATTCCCATGCACATACCTGTCGATATTGCATGGCATGATGCATGCATCATGACTTTTGTAAGGTGTGCAGTTATCCAAGGATAACTGGCACCCAGTGTGGTTATCCATGGATAACAGGGACACCTTACATGTCATATGTTACATGTTAAAACCTACTAGAATTCTATTGCCAAGGGCAGGGGTCAAACCCGTACCCTACTCATCCCAAATCCAACTCCCTATGCATTGCACCACATGGACTGACGAGAAAGTGTGTGTGTTTGCCTGTATATACAGTGTCATAGGTTGGGCTTGGTTAGGAGCGACCCCAGCATTTCGTGTGTGCATCCGCTATCTAATTCAGCTCATGCCAGCCAGCTCAAAATCTATTTTCAAGCCGAGCGTGTTCTATAAATACCCCCAAATCGACAGTCTATGTCTATGTATATCTGTCTCTCTGTTTGTAGAATTAAAATGGAGGTAGCCTCTGCCCAAGGCCTTTCCAACAGCAGCTGCAGCTTTTAGGATCTAGAATAAACTGAGTTGTGTTTGTTGACTCAGGCAGCCTGGACGATGTGAATAAAAGTTTGTCTAGATCTAGTATAAGCAGGCAAGCCAAAATAGGTCCAAGGTAGACATGGTTTAGGTAACATTTTTTAGCATCACGGTGTGATGTTTGGAAGTGGATGTGTTGGACTTTATGAAGCATTATTAGTCCTACATAGAGATGTGGCGGGGAGGTGGATGTGATGGGGGCAAGGCATAGATCGATGTTCTCAATGTACCTACAACATGTAGGTAGCCATTCTGTGTGTAACCCTCTCCCCCTTCCCTACCACTCTCTTGCATCTCCCATCCTCCTGTTTAAAAGAAATCGGGAGATCAAATAGCAACCATGCCAAGAACATCAAACATTCCCTGGGCAATTCGCCTTTGAGACACCTTCCACTCCTTCTTCCGCTCGATGTGATTTTACGACCTCCGTAGCAGGAGTTGAAGAGTTCCTCTAAGAGGTGGGCACTGCATGGGGCGCGCAGGGCATGATGGGGCTCCAAACCACCGGAAGTGGCTTCTTCACCGGAAGGACTTCAAACGGAGCATGTGCGATACAGGTGGCCTGTGATGGCCACAAAGGGCAGGATCCTAAATCTGATACTCTATGTTCATCCAAGTTAGAGTCAGATTTAGGATCTTTGTAGGTATCTGATGTGTTATTTTTATCTCCCTGCCAGCATGGTACTCTAGATTTTAGTGTACATCCTCTCATATTACTCAAAGTGTGATCTATAGGATATGTATGAGTGCAGGGTAGCAGATAATGAAGTAGAGGCCAAATCAAAAATTCTCGTTTCTGATATGAATGTCTTCCCTTTACGAAATACTTATTCAGCGCACCTGTGCAAATTGCGGTTAGGTAATACACAGTACATAAAAAGGTATCCAAAGCCTTACATACTCCTTACATGTGTACTTGGCACCCCTGTCATTATGAAGGTGGGGACCTGATACAGTGAGTCACAACATTCGGTGATTTGATCCTCCCACTTTACATCCCAAGTACCCACATACTTTCTCCTATATCTGCAAAGGTGTGACCATTAATGTAAGCAATACCTTTTGCTGATACAAATGGATGCAGATTATAATCAGCCACACCCATGAATGTAAAGGATCCTATAAGACATCACACCCTAGGGATACCAAAGGCTTCTTTTATCTACTTGTGTCAGCAGGTACTCTCATGTGAAAGCTGCCTCTTTGAGTGGGTGAGTTCAAACCTCACCTGGATTTTCACCTGTTGAAGGCAGGTGTCAAAGTGCCTACCTGGCTTCTCAGCACACCTGTATTTGTTTGCACCTCTTTGTGACAGGGTTGAGACATGTAGGCCATGAGTGGATGACTGTGTCAAAAATCCAATGTGTGTACTAGATAATGGAAATGGAATCGATTCAATTTATAGAAGTAGGTTTAAATAAGAGTTTATGAAATACGAATTATTGTTCAAGAGGGCCTTTTAGAGACAACTTTCCACTCACAAAGGCGTATCTAACCATAATGAATTAATGAAGAAAGGACGTCAGATGGGGAACGGCCTTTGGTAGCTACGAAGTAACAGTAATATTCATGAGCAAAAGACCAGGGGCAACCTTTCAAGATTGAAACCTTAAAATCACCAAACGATTCTTAAATACTGCATGAATCTCATTTCATATGGTATACCTCTCTCTCTATGTTCAGATATACCATACCAATCTCCCTGGGTCTGAGCATGTTTTCCCTTACCTGTATGACTATCCATAATCAACTGTACCTTTGATGCTATGGCCCCTCATGTCCCCCTCTACCCATGGCATGACCATGGTTCAGAAGTAGAGATGTGAGGGGAAGGTGAGGGAGAGGGTGAGGTCATACACTACCTATTACTATCCATTCATCTTTGAAAATGACCCCAAGTTCTCGTAGGACTCTGTTGACCCATCACCTCCGGCTATTGCTGCGCAGTAGGGGGAAGGTAAATATGATTCCATATAGACCACACTGCACTTTGTATTCGATAGAAGAAAGGGACCCATGAACTTTAGCGTTTCCTTTGATCTGGCTTACAGTGGGCCCTGTAAACGGATACTGCCATTTAAAAATGTTAAAAAGAGCATATTCTTATTCAACCGATTCTCATGTTGAAATGATATTTCTACTAATGGTTAAAATAAACCCAGATTTGTTGTGTCTGTTCTTATCTTTATGATTTTATCAAATTAGAAATTCCCTTTTCTTTACTCCATAGTGAGTCTATATCTCTAGATATCCTGTGTAAATCCCCATCCCAGGTTAAATATCTGTGTTAAAATTGATCATGTCCATCTATATCTCTGTCTGTATCCCCAAATTTGTATCTACATCTTTGGTATGTCGCCATCTTGGTTTTTGGTGACCTCCCCCATGTGTATTAATCTATATATACCTTACCCAACGGCCCTGGCTGCCGTTACTTATCCCGAGAGGAGGGTATCCTATAAAACATAGCCATTATCTTGACAAGGTTATTTCTTATTCATTTTCTTCTTTCCCTCCTGCCTCCATTCCTCTTGAGTTCTTTCTGTGGTATTTTCTTCAGGTTTTCGTATATCTCTCCTTTTTTCCATCCTCTGGCATGGTCATATCTCAGCGGCATTCCCAGGAGTAGCTCGGCTTCCGACATTAATTTTTTTCTTTAGCTGCTGCTAAGGCCACTGCTTGCTGAAAAATGTAGTCTTATATCATAATATACATCTGCTCAGAGGAAAGGACCTTTTGATGCTTTTCCACGAAGAACTAATCAATCCTTGTATTTAGCCCTAAGTCTATTATGTTCATTTATCGGGCTACATCTTACATTATGTCGATCTTGAGATATGACACTTTATTAGGCACGTACAAGTGACGTGTAGCATTCTCCATGGGTCAAGGCAATTTCGAGTGCAAGCTCTGGAGATATGACTTCTCTGTACTGACAAAGGCAAGAGAACAACTCGATATCAAGTGCCAATACAAATAGCGGTATAATATTGCTAATATTGTTGTAGGACACTATCTGTTCCAGTTCTTATCTCCTTATCACTGCCAGTAAAAACACCCCCTCCAGATGCTGACAAGACCAACCCCTCCAGTAGGCACTGACCGGAACGGCCCTACCTACCAGTGTAGATGGACCTCCTCCAGCAGAGCACAGCCTGGAGAGGCTCCTCCAGTAGGGGAGGGGTCTGACAACATCAAAGATGACTTGGTAGATTGATCTGTGACAGGGAGCTTTGTGATCCTTGAATCTGGTCTCTGTTATCCCGGACTTAGGTCCACTTATCCCCCTAATGAGCCCAACATTAAAGCCTCCCCGGCCGTTCGTAATGCCCAACCTAGGAGACAGGTACTGGATGGGGGTTCATTGATTATATATGTGTATTTTTATCAGGGTTCTTCCTCTTCCTGTAAACTTTAAATTAGAAGGTTCTGTATAAGACTGGCCAGCAAACCCCCCGCCAGCAACTCCCCTTGTCTCCCTTTCAACCCTAGTAAATACATGTTCTCCCTTTTTTAACCTTCGCGTCTGCATGTATACGTTTATCTCATCTCGTCTTCTTTAACTGTTGTACATTCCATCTAATGCCCCCAATACTCTGTTCCTCTTTTCATTCCCCTCTCCCCTAACCTACCAGTACCCCTCTCCACCCCCAATAACCACCCCTCACTACCGTCTGTTTCCTTCGCCCCCATGCCCTTACGGCCTTACCACCCACCCCTGTGTCTGTCTGGGATGTCATGGCGCTGATAGCGCCCCCTCAGCGGCAGATTACGGAACTAGAGACATCAAAAGGGCCCTCAGGGGAGGCTGGGGTCGAGCGATGCCCCTGCCTTTGCTTCTCCAGTGTCTGTGAGCATTGTCTCAGGGGAGCTCCTCCATGGTATTAAGCAGCACCCCTGTGTCCCCACACAGATACCTGTGTGCCTCCAGAGGTCCCAGGTCGTCCTTTACCCTTTGACTTTCTCCTTTGTCTTTGTGCCTGCTCCATGATTTGCTCTCTCTCCCAGATCTTTTCCCATTTGTGCTTTCATTTGTTGCCCATTTGTCATACATGATACCTTTGAATACCTTTAGAGAATATTCTTGGGATAGCCTAGGGTGTAATATACCAGGGTTGTGCCCAGGGACGGGTTTAACCTCAGTGCCTGTGATTCTGTGCACATAATCTGACTATGACGAATGATGTATTGATAATCCTTCCCATCAGTTTGAGGCATCAGTAGTCTGCCTAAATCTGCATTAATCAATGTCATATTTTGACATTCTGCCCATGACGTAGTCCTCAGCCAAGGTACCATAAACTAGGCAGATACATATTGCACAAGCAATAAATCATAATTATAACAGGGGCCACCATATCTACTCTATCAATGCTCATGATGTCAGCCGTATTTTAGAGCTGGACATGAAATGATCATATATATATATCAAGGTCAGGAAAAATTCAAGGTACACTGAGATATAGGCCCTGAAAGCCTTGTCTCCCTTTGTAACCACCTACCCCCCCCCCCCCACTGATTTTACTGCATCTCCCATCCCTTTCTTCGCCATAAATGATAGGGTAAAGCACATAGTCCTGTGTGACAAGAACATAGCGACCTTTGTGAGTATAGTTTATGTGGCAGTCTGTTCGTCTGACAGGGGCTGCACATTAGGGGGAGATTTTGATATATAAAGATATAGCACTTACACATTTATCTTTGTTCTTGTAAATAAATGCACATTTCATCCTCAACCGGGTTCAATCAAAGTGAAAGTGCCTTGCAATTGCCTTGATTGATAATGGTTTACTTTCCCAATTACTCACGGGAGCATGGCTGAAGGTGTGTTATGTATGGCTTTTCAGCCAACCTTCCCCTTCATTGTACAGACAGTCTTGAGGGAGGGTGTGTTTGTTAATTCAACTCAAGAGTAAGGGGATTGATAAAGGAAGTCTACTACTCGATAATTCCGCCTGACCCAAAGTTGGAATGATTAAATTTTAGGCTTTTGAAATGAAGGGAAATGAGGGGTTAGTCACAGTGTCCACTCAAAATACTCTATAAAATGTTTTTTATCTATATGCTACATGTGTAATGAAAGAATTGGAAGATTTCTATTTAATTCGAGAAGTTCTAACAATTTCACCTTTTAAAATCGATCAAGACAGCAAAGAAAACTCTCTATAGGGAATAGAATTTCTCGCCCTTTTTTGATTGGTTGTGATCAAACTGTCAAAGCAATGCCTTTTTTTTGGATAAAGAAGAACGTCACCACCGGGACTACGTCAAGCATGCCCATATTCGGAACTTTGGGAGCCTTATACACGTAGACCTATGGTATTTAATTGTGTTACATGAAAGCATTAATCAATATACCCCTTGTGCATTAAACATCACCACACCCGGTCACTGAGCTTTTCATGTACAAGATGCCAGTAGTGTATGGCACCACATACTAGGAAGTGATATGCTTAATCCACCCACCCTGGAAGACTTCTGTAGTTAGCACTTGTAAAGCAGACAGGTGCCATGTGGTAGTGGTCTTCCTTTTTGTTCTGCCTATAGTCTGGCAGTAGTACACACTGCTATGGTACACTGTGTGTAAGAAGGGTGCTGGAGGAGGGGAGGGGGTCCTCCAGTTGCTGTGTCTAATCACTTGTCTGTTAACCCTACAATGCAAACATACTGCTTAAATACAGTATGTCCATATGTCAATCCTAACGCTCAATGGATGGGGTGCGTTCAGCATGCCGACCCTGTACTGATACACTCCCGCAGGGTCGGCATGATGCAGTGTGCAGTGATGTTGATGACTAAACCCACCAACACTGAATAAAGCATCATTAAGACAAGGGACCATGACCTTGGAGGCATCATGCTGTCCTTAAAGTGTTATCTGAATGAGCAGGCTGCTACAATGCAGTGTGCAGTGATGTTGATGACTAAACCCACCAACACTGAATAAAGCACCATTAAGACAAGGGACCAAGACCTTGGAGGCATCATGCTGTCCTTAAAGTGTTATCTGAATGAGCAGGCTGCTACAATGCAGTGTGCAGTGATGTTGATGACTAAACCCACCAACACTGAATAAAGCATCATTAAGACAAGGGACCATGACCTTGGAGGCATCATGCTGTCCTTAAAGTGTTATCTGAATGAGCAGGCTGCTACAATGCAGTGTGCAGTGATGTTGATGACTAAACCCACCAACACTGAATAAAGCATCATTAAGACAAGGGACCATGAGCTTGGAGGCATCATGCTGTCCTTAAAGTGTTATCTGAATGAGCAGGCTGCTACAATGCAGTGTGCAATGATGTTGATGACTAAACCCACCAAAACTGAATAAAGCATCATTAAGACAAGGGACCATGACCCTGGAGGCATCATGCTGTCCTTAAAGTGTTATCTGAATGAGCAGGCTGCTACAATGCAGTGTGCAGTGATGTTGATGACTAAACCCACCAACACTGAATAAAGCATCATTAAGACAAGGGACCATGACCTTGGAGGCATCATGCTGTCCTTAGAGTGTTATCTGAATGAGCAAGCTGCTACACTAACAGGTGGTGGCTCTAGAACAAATACTAACCATGTTACACCAAGCCATTCCTCATCGGTACACAGGAGGGATGGGTGGGGGCATCCAGTGTGATATTAGATTTATCCCTCCCTTAGTCTCCCCCACCCACCATGCTATTTGTAATCCCCCACCCCTACCACTAGCTCCCCCACAGAATATGTTCTCAATTTACATTGGCATGGATCTAACTAGGGCTAATGCAATCTTATAATAGCTACTAATCCACATAGCTTTTCAGACGGTTATCTTCAGTCACAAGCATACACTATTAGGCTACTAATAATCAACAGAAGTTGTGAAATTAAAAAAAAAAAAAATGGTAAATTTCGCATTGGTATTCTCGAGATTTTGTGGTCAGTTCAGCGGAAATTATGATTTTCTCCCAATCAAACTTCAACATAAATACCATGCTTGTATATATACTGTCTTTCTTTCCCCTGTGAGCTATTATTTTGTTAGATGTGACTCTATTAGGACCACTACCATGAGCAGCTCCTTGCTAACTTATTGAGCTGCTCCACTCTACATAATATAATGTAGACCCCAGCTACCATCCATCCTGGGCCTACCTTGCAGTATAAAGCACCCATCTGGCGGCATAATGTTATGAATGATGAGGGTAAATTGGCCTCGTTGTTTTTATCTATTCCCTTTTTATGTACCTGATAAGGGAGGTTCCGTTTCTTGGCCCAGAGAGCCAGGCTTTGTCTCGTTATGCTTGCCGTGTAAATGGGGATTATTTATTTTAGCCCCAATGACAATGTGAGCTTTGTAAATGACAGGTTTGACGGAGAGGCCTGCTGTGGCTCTCATAGGGAACACACCGAAGCCATACCCCCGCAGGATTTATCTACAAATAGCCACCATTTTTCACCGTAATTGTATCTGGTTGCCACATCTTATGAGCCTTTTTATGGCAGTGTTAAACAGCCTCCATGCATCTACTGGATAATTCTCCTCCATTGTCCCCCAGGCTTAGAGAATATCAGTGTAATGGCTAATGGTTCATATGAGCCTCCCCACTATTAATGATGCATGTAGTAATAGTTTGCGATAGAGAGTATGAGATTTGTGGCTCTGCAGAGGCAGAATGGACAGGAGTGATTTGTCCATCATGAATTTTGTATATGAACACTGGGATTGGTCATGAAATACTGAACAACAACGTCAGCATAAACTCTGCTAAATCATTTGATCGCCTGAACCCCCCTCCCCTTATTGCAGGAGATACAATATATTATTATGAACTGAGCGTGTGGAATTAGTATATAGCCGTAGTAAATGGCATAGTGAGTAGTATTTGTAGCACAGTGGCCACTGAAAACAGGGAACTTCTCACCTACATACATACCCGAAGTGGCCTTAACGCAGATAAAGACCATGGAACTGCAGAGTTTAGGCAATATAGCCACAATGGGCTGTATGACTGTGAGTGAGTGCGACTGATAGAAATACTCAGGTTATTTTGCTGTTTGAGTAATACATGTACTTGTCACTAATACTCGGGCTGTGTGAGTAGTATGCAACTGTCATCAATACTCAGGCTGTGTGAGTAGTACATGCAACTGTCATCAATTCTCAGGCCGTGTAAGTAGTATATATACAACTGCCATCAATACTCATGCTGTGAGTAGTATATGCAACTGTCACCAATACTCAGGCTGCGTGAGTAGTATATACCACTGCCATCAATACTCAGGCTGTGTGAGTAGTATATATACAACTGCCATCAATACTCATGCTGTGAGTAGTATATGCAACTGTCACCAATACTCAGGCTGTGTGAGTAGTATATACAACTGCCATCAATACTCAGGCTGTGTGAGTAGTATATATATACAACTGCCACCAATACTTAGGCTGTGAATAGTATATGCAACTGTCACAAATACTTGGGCTGTGTGAGTAGTATATGCAACTGTCCCAATACTCAGGCTGTGTAAAAATACATACAACTGTCATCAATACTCAGGCTGTATGTGAAGTATTTACAACAGTTATCTATACTCAGGGTGTGTGACTCATGTACATGTATACTGATGTCACCAATGTAACAAGTGATTAGCATTTAAAACAGTCCCCAATATTCCTCATGCATGAGTATATACAATAGTCAATAATACTTAGACTATATATGAGTAGTAGATAGGATTGTCACCAATACTGAGGAGCCCTGTCTGAGTAGTATATACAACTGTCACTTTAAACTCACGTAACAATATCAATATGTAATTAAGATAGTCAGGCATTGCCAACACAGGAAAAGAATGTTAGTTCATATAAGACATAACAGACTCAATATTTTTGCTGACATAATCTACTCACGGCACGGCATATCATTTTCCTCTCGGGTATTTATTAAGGAAAGCCTTAATCTTTGTGCGGACATGTACTAAGCATGAGTTTATATGAAATCAAGGCTTACAAGAAGTTCTGATGTCTCTGTCATCTAGTTGGCTGTTTGATTGGGCGGTGAGGTATTTGTTGTTATTGATTGAGCTGTGAAACATCCTCATTATTAGCGCTAATTGCATAGTGCTGCCGGGTCTAATGACCATACCTCCAGGTTATATTGGTTTAAAATCCCATTAAGTGAGTTTCTGATCAGCCCCTAATCTACTGTACAGCGAGCATATTGGAGTAGCTCACAGGGGAAAGGCTCAAATCAGACGCTGACTGTGTTATAACATGCCTCAAGTCTTGAAGGCCTTAGGCAAAGAGAGTCAGAAACAGACAAATTGAATATAGGAATCAATCTTGTTACAGAGGAGTTACTTCTATGGGAAAGTGTATATTCTATATTTATCATGATTTGTATAGTAGAGAATGATTTGCTCAAGACAAAGACAGTTCATTGTATATCAGGCTTACATAAGTTCCTTAGAAGTGGGTTGTGTATGAATTCTATTGATTTGGGGATTATGCTCTACTCATAAGGATATTTAGTAGCCGGAATAGTAAGAATATGATGGGGATCAATGGAGGCTTATACAGGGATTTTCATCTCACAAGTCAAAATGATGCCATGTGTTATAATTGGAGCATTATGCTAAAGTTATCGATAAGCTATCAAGGAACCTCAAGTAAACAACGTATTTGTGAAGCACAAGGTGTCTTTCTTTATAGCTGCTTGTCTGCGCATTTCTGCTCACATGTAATTACAATTCCTAGAATCACAAGAGAGTGAAACTAAATTTACTTTCTTATCCCAACTCCTTCAAGGGCTCCTCTGATACTCTACCAGTGATGAGTCTATACTTGGGGCTTTGTACGGGGGAGTAGGAGTGGGGAAGAAGATAAGGAGGCACACTGAATTATTAGGGCTCTCTGCTTTAAATCGCAGTCCCCGATATATATAAAGAGATAGTAGGGCTGGAGGTAAGAGGGGGTGATGGCAGTGGTTTAAGGCAAGATCAGTTTGTGGAAGGGGTATTGGAAGGAGGGGAGGGGGTGCTGGACTGACTGTACTATAACGACCCTCACCCCAGCCCCATCCTTACACATACCTACTGATACCAATCACACGTCCACGGCCGCTGCCCCTATTGACCGACATGTCCACTAGGGGCCGCACATGTTCCTTCACAGTGGCTGCCGATTCAGTAGCCCTGATACTTATTCCGACGACTGCGCACCAAGGTGGTGTTGGGAAGGGGTGCAGGACGGACCACAAGTCTGAATCACCCCTACCCCCTATAGCTGCACACATACCATGCCCTTTCACCACCTCCAGCACCCATCCAGCCCCAATCCCACCTCTTCACTTCTCTGTGAATGCTGCCTACCGATGGGGGATTCTCCAGGGTTGGGGGATGGAGGGAGGGCAGAGTAAACGATGGCCAGGAAGGAGGGGTGGGCAGACTGAGCTATTGGGCTCAGTGAGTTATGATCCAATGCCTGGAGGAAGAAAGGGAGAGGGAAGGGGCTGCCTATATTAGATCATTTGTGTGTTGGGGCATGAACGGCCACCATTCGCCGTCTTTGTCCGCGCAGCCTTTCTATTAGCCTAACCCCTTACCGACCGTTCTACTCAACGCCGTGAAGTGAAAATATCTTGCAAAAACCACCAGAATATCAAAACTCCTTTTTACATTCTTATGAAACCATCCCAGGCATATTCACCCCATCATCAAATCAAATTGTCATTCAAAATAGTTTGTATAGGAATCGCTAAATATAATGGGAATGGCAGTTTTAAGATTCGGCGGCAAAAATCAGACGATTTTCCGTCTTGCCTGCCTCGCTGCGTCGGTAACCTCTAGTTTGTAACGCTACATGTGATGAAAACGCAGAACGCAGGTCTGTTCAGCTGTGTCAGCTCGTTTGTTTCCAATGGGGGCTCGTTGTCAAAATACATGAGCAGACTACAGAATGGGGTTGTTTGCCACGAGAGACCCAGGGCAGTATGAATACAAAATGGTATGGGTTACCTAAACTGAACTCTAAGGCCAAAAGAAAGTGGCGTATTCTGGGTTAGAAACTGATATTGTATCATTTGCCTATAGAAAAACAAGCTTTCTAAAAGGTTCTTTCATTTCAAGCTAAAACGTGGGGGGGGGGGGTAGAATTACTCACCATCTTTATCAAATGTCCTATAGGTGCGTTATCTATAACTATGTCACTTTTCTTTTGACCTAATGCTACCCAGTATATTTCACCAACCTTCAGGGCCGTCATATCGCCTTCCATGCAAAGAGGAATATTAATCAAACTTGATTATTACCTCCCGAGTCATGCCAGCAGTGAGGTATGGCCATGGCAGCAGTGTTTTGGTCTTCTACTTATCCTTCCTTTTCAATGAAAATTCTGTTATTGCAATATCTCGGATGGGGATAATAAATCTTTCATAGCCATGACACGTTGTCCATGACATTACACCAGAACCTGCTCCGTCTACACTACATGCGTGCATCATACCACAGATATAATTTTGAGATTTTCAGTAGATTAAAAATAAATACGGTGAATTATCATTGAAAATTGCGGAGAATCCCCGTACAGTGAAGCTTAGGAGGGTGAAACACTGTTTTATAGGGGAAATCACCGTTCTTTTAGATAACAGTGAATCACCGTAAAACTTTACGGAGTCCATGCTTAATTTTACCTTGTCCTCTCTTAGCTCTTGGAATTACTTGATATATATATTCCTGCTTCTGGACTAAAAGTATACAGTTTCTTATAAATCTTGTATAATGAGGCCATTCATATCCTAAGAACAGGCTAGCAGCTTTACATGTATATATGATATGCTGATAAAGGGAGAAGGATCAAACAGATGGGGACTATCCATTATACAGAGATAAGAGCAATTATATATGCCCCAAAGGAAAGATATTTAGGGGAGATTAAGTGTGGGTATTCTGCGTCTTTTCTTTCATTACGTATACATTTTGAAGGTGTCCCATCTCAACTAATCAATTTTGGACGCTTAGAAACAAGCAACTTCTTTTAACCAAGACCTACTGATCATATTTGCCCCGAAATACCCTATGCTATACACCTTAAACAATTAAAGAAATCATTTTGACGGAATCACGTGCATCTCTAGCCTATTATATTTAGCATACTAGCAATGGGCCCAGAAATCACACGAAGGATTTTATGCTCTGGATAATAAGACTTTGTTTCTCTGGTAAACCATGCCTATACATAGTAATGTCGTTTCACCGTAAGACATAGCACAACCTTACAGATGGCACGTAAATAGTCTGCATGGGAAACGATGTGAATGTTAGCTTCCCTGTAGGGCATACCACAAACCTCCAACCTGTCCCACTGGAGTAATTTTCCTAATTCCGGGCAGCACCTATTTCCGCATATAGGGAAATTTAGGGTGTCAACAATCTGATTAAAACATTATTCAACCAACACCCGTGGTAAAAATGCAGGGTACACATGGTACCGGTATTTGATTTGATTTGCGACTAGATTATATAAATACACACTAGGACCAGGATGCCCGTGAGTAGCTGCTGTCCGAAATTAGGACTCTTTACACAAATAGACCTTCACCCCACCACTCACGTCCCCTATCAGATACTACATTACGTGCGCGTCCGTCTGTTGTCAAGGTGACAGGTCAGAAAGAGGCTGGCCTGGACTGTGCTGGTTCCCGGCTTGTAATGAGCTGGAGATCGATGGCAGGCCGGGTGGCCGACAACCACCTAATTGTCTTATAGGGACATAAAATCAATCAGGTGACCGCTACCCGCCATTTCCATTATCTGTACAATGTTGCCTCCAGCGGGTCAGAGGAATGTGTCTCCGTTCTGTAGGGTGATGGAGCTACGTGGTAACCCCTTAAGGGTCGCCTAGTACATTAATGTATGATGCGTGATTTACATCCTGTGAGTAACTCACTAGGGTAGCATTCATGCATCATACAAGCCCTATGGGGTTGATGCCCTCCTGGAGGGAGTGTCGGTATAATGCATGTATCAATGAAGTTCGGGCTAGGAGACTCGCCAGTGCTGCATTGAGACCTCATTGTGAGAAAGGGACCATGAAAGCATCATGTGTTCCTTAGAAGGCTAAGACGGAGAGACAGAATGTAGCATACGCTGTGGATAAATAACATGTGGTCTGTAGGTGGAGTAAATGAGAAGGAATTGAGGCAGAGAAATATAGGAAGTCAGGAGGAATGGAGTCATCTGGAAGAAGGGGGTCCTAAATAAGAGGCAAACGTGCAGTGAAGAGCTTCTTGTATTGAGGATGTTCGATGTGGTAAAGGGTAAAACATGATTTCTGTTCTTCACACAAAACTCGAAACTTCAATCTTACATGAGCTTGTTATTTAGGAACATTCCATTCTAAGAGAAGATTACAGGAATTTTAGTATTTTTCTTCATGATTACCCAACCCCTTCATTTTTATAAAACCTTCAATGTCCAAAAACAGGATATGATGAGGCTTAAAATAAAGATGTCCCTTAACTGATTGAACAAAATGCTATGCTGTATTTGATCCTTAGCCACACATCATGGTATACACCTGCTCATGCAATGACACACAATTTACCAGTGCTTGCAAAGTTCACGTGCCAAGAATGCCTGCCAAACTGCAAAGCTGCCAAGACACAAGATGCAAAGATCAGTCTTGTGCCCTGAGTTTCTGAGGTCGGCAGGATGACAGGCGGCAGGTGTCCCAGCTTTAATTGGCTCTAATTGACTCTAATTAAGTCTGATTGGTCCACTTAAGTTGAGTGTTGGCCGTGCTCAGTTAAAACAATCCACTCCAGCTCCTGAAAGATGGCACTAATTGGAGTTTGTTTACCAGCGTCTGCCTCTCCCTCCTAACATAGAGAGATCCCCTTAGGACGTGGCCCAACTATAGTAATGTTGTATTCTTGGTAGCTTGGTGTCTATGAGTGATATTTAACTTAAGTTAGTTATCGGGAAAGGAAAGGACGGAAATACCAGAGGAAGGGAAAAGAGCAGTGGATCAAATGTTGATGACTCCTTACCTTATGACTGGGAAGAAAGTTAGTGTATTGTAATGCATGCTTGCTTATATACCCCCCTCTCCCCCAGCTGAGTATAAAGCAGCAAAAAAATATACACAATTACACATTGAAATTAAAGAAAATGAGGATATCAAACCATAAATCCTTATTTACTTACTATTACTCTACTTGATTGTTAACATTATCTTTGTATCTACTCTATTGGCATTAACCCATGTATTCTTTCCTTTTCTCTTTTCTCAGGTGAGTGTTCCTGGCAAAACATGCAAAGTACACGTTTCCAGTGCATGTGAGTAAAGGGTATGGGCGTGTCAAATTGTACTATCCTGTGAGGTATACAGGATATGTGATAGCCTCCTAGGTAATATCCTCATGCATGTTTCCCTGCAGTGTAAGATAGTATGGCCTTCATTGTGAAATATACCTGAGGCTCAAACAGGATATAGTTCTAAACTAAAATATTTAGTTATGACAGCATCACAATAAATCTGCTCTGTAGTATTGATCAGGAAGAGTTCTGCATAAGTTTAAATCAAAGTTTGGAAACTATGTGAGGAATTACAGTGTTTGTAACAGTGTCTGTAATTGAAATTCTTTCACACATCCTCCTCTGCCATGAGCCTAACACTAACAGTGATGGCGTTCAAACCAAAATGCAAGAATCATACAGAACGGTTGCCTCATCCCAAAATATGTATAGCTGTTTCGGCATGTCATCTTAACTGCCTAATGCCCCCTTTCACCACGTGGTCAGCCTAGGCCAATCACTATAGCCACCCTGAGGCGCTCCCTGTCTACAGAAACTAGAACCGCAGCCCTTCCCATACCCCTGCTGGACAACAAACATGTAGGAACATCCCAGACCTTCACCTTAACCTTGGGTCAACTGCCAGGGCTCGGCTGGAGCGCCACAACTCGGTTCAATAGGAAAGACATGTGTTTTGACATGGAGAGAGAGATTGGGTTTGGAAGAGGAGTGGAAAGAGGCTGGCTAGGGAGGGGTAGGAAGCAGTGGCTTAGGCAGAGTTATTGATTTTTTGTCTGGTTTGGCCAAAAGGAAGGGTGTGTGGTGGGGCATCTTTGGCAAGTGAAAGGTAATGGTGTGAGGGGACCTCCACCCCACAGCGTCCCTATGCCCCCAGTCTGCCAGCCATCTCATTCCTCCAGGGGTTGTCTTTCTCTGAAGGTAGTCTTAATCTTAATGTAGACTTCCAAAAATATCTCCCTACACACCTATATCTTAACATTGAGAAAAACATCTGTAGACAGTAAACAGCGAAGTTAATGCAGAACATCAACTATATTACAGAATTGAAGTAGTTTCAACTCGGGTTCCAACCCCAGGCCTACGTCATTGTATCAGACACAGAACTATCATTTTGTCAATTTGTTCACTCAGTCCAAGGAGATATCTTTTATGTATACAAATATATTTTTCTTGTATAAGTGAAAAAGAAACTTGGCTTATTTTGTCTTTAGATATAAATACTTGATGTATAGCCGGTAGTACCATTCTCATCCAAGAAGATAACCTGGGTAGAGCTCGCGCCTAAGGTTATCGCAATGCAAATCCCATGTAGTAATATAAAAAGAGAAATGAATATCGAACCTTGTCTCATTTAGTTTTCCATTTCTATCCCCTGGCTATCACAGAAGGTAAAGAATTTTCCAAATATCATAAAAATACTTCTTTTGCATCCCCCCTAAAATATTCCGAACTTTCTCTGTACAAAGTTTCCTTGAAATTTAAAATACTCCCAATACCATTGATTCCTTGGTGAAAAATATCTCTGTCTGCACGCCAATTTCGCATGTATTCCATCTTACAAGATAAACCTCTTTGAATTTCTTTAATCAGCAATGATTTCCCTTTAAATTTAATTTATATCTAAGGAAATCATTACGGCCATATATTAATGATGAAATTCCGATATCTATTCTCGAATTTTATAGAGTTCCATGAGTTTCCCATTTGCTATCTTGAATATAAATGGGACTTTCATTGACTTTCTCTACTTATTTCTCTATTCTATTCCATTTATCCAAATTTGACATTTTGGAACAGTAAACTATGTATAGGACACCTGGGTTCTGACCCCTGACAATATTGACAGTATGACAGCCGTGCTGATGCTAATTTAATGCTTTTATTCTTTTGATCCCAATGGGGAGGGGAGAATTGCTAGGTTAACCATTATGAGAGCTTTTCTTTTGACTAATGATAGGATGCCAGGACATCACTTTGTGGACATTTTTCAGACAGGTGAGATGAGCTAGACTCCTGTATGGTTCTGCCTTACGCTACTACGTGGCAGCACTTAACCTGACTGATTCCGCCAAACTATCTTGTACCTTTAGGGGTCTCCCATAAAATAAATGTTTGAACTAAGTGTACAGCATTCATAAAGAAACACTTCATTTGTAATGGGAAGAATTAGATTAGGCAGGAAAGATGTGGTAGGTCAGTGAAGTTGTATAGACAAAGTTGACACAATAGACCTGCGTGAGACTGTTAAACCGTGAAGGTTCGGCATGATGGAAGATTGCAGCTCTAAGAAATGACACCCGGTATTCTTTTATACACCATGCCAAGAAAAGAGCATGCAATAGTGCAGTAGAGCTTCCCTTCAAGGGGTGATAAGAAATATGGGAAAAGATAAGGCCAATAAAGACGGGTGCAAGGACAGTGAAAGCTCATAATGACTTTGTTACATAGTGACAACATGGACAAGAATCTCAACAGTACAGAAGAAATTCTTGTCACATTTTGGTCCGACCCACATATTCCCACGTACAATACGACCATTCACGACGCAGACGTTCATAACGCCCCAACCAACATTATCCGACAAAACTTCAACATTATTTTCATTTCTGAGCTCGAATAGAGCATTTACTGTCGACGCTGACTACAGTTTCTCTGGATTTTCCATTACCGTTCTCAGACTTCAGCGATTTATAAATACGATCGCATGGCATGTCTTTATACTTTTCCAATTAAAATGACCGCGTGTCTTACCATCCTGGTCACCATTCAATATGCCTACTGTTGTTAATGATTGATTTCCGTTTCAGGTTTGAAATATCAATGACGCATTTATAATACGATGTTATAACAATGTGGGAATGTCTTCTTGTTGGAGTCATCATCAGAGTGAGTTACTGTAGCATACATCACTTCATGAATATGTTAAAACGCTTAGTATACCTCCTTGTATGAACAGAAAATACTAACATAATCGCTGTTACAGAGCAATTTTTCGCTGTTACAGAGCAATGTTTCATATTTAAATTGCATCATATAAACACCCTTTCCCCGAATGATTATTACCGCCAAAGTCAGTGCCTTAGCCTTAAAACATCCAAGTATCTCAATATTCCTCTGATCTTATTCTTTCCATTTTCCACTCAGTTTCCATTAAAAAAAGAAAACTTTTCTTTTCTTTGGTATCTCGTCTTTTTCCCGCCAGTTTTCCAATTGTCGTCTGCATTTCCTTGGCTATCTCCCTGTCAGGGTGCACGCTATTTACATATCTACTGCCGGTCTCCTCGTCCCTAGTCGGATCTCAGGCGACCAGAATTGATCCAGCTCTTTTAGAACTTCCTGGAGATAATGGCAGCTTTCCCAACAAACACACGCCAGCTGTCTGTCGTCTGCGTGTAACACAACTTCCAGTGGTGCGCAAAATGCGCATGTATTGCTGTTAATGGGAGGGAGAGGCATAACACTGAATATTGCTCGTTATAACGTTATAACAGTGCTTGAATGCTGTGGTTATAGTATTTTGATGTGCAACACCACTTTGACACGTGGAAGCGTGAAACGTGATACATATGCACCAATTAGAATATAGGCCTACAATAATCGGGTGTTCTTTCTACTACGTCTGTGATTCATAGTATGTATAAACATGGTGGTGATTTGCCCATGCGTAAATGAGTCACTCACCAGTTTAGGTTAATAGTCCAGTGAAATGTGAATAATCAACAATAATTGTGGAGATAATATGAGACAAAGATGCAGATGAGACAGTTGATTCTCTTTTTCGCATGAAATTAAATTGACTTGCCTGTCTGGACCAAACGTTTCCAAGTTCATTCGAAACGTATACAGAGATGCCACTTTTCCCAACTTTTTATGAATTCCGAATTTTCGATTTTCATTCCTATAGGTATTTCCTATTGTAAATTGAGAAAATCAGGAGGATTTCCTAATTTGTGTGGATCAGTCAGTGGCATCCCTGCGTATAGAAAACCTCCTGCAGTAATGTTTACCATCAGATTATTTGGCCTGATCAAATTGAATTGGCCGGTGTAAATTGCAGAATTTAAGGAATTTCAGTATTTATTGCTTTTACCTTTACTGACAAAACTTCAATGAGAATTCATGACAATTTCAATTCTGGGGTTGAGTCGACAAGAAAGCATGAAATGCCAGGTTATAATCCCACTGTATAAAGTTAGTGACGAAGTGCATCAGTCGACATTTTGTGCAGACGACAATTGAATCAATATCAACGCGCGTTGTTCCCGCGTTTGTACAAACATGGCGTGTTACATATTCCTGGCATTTCCTTTTTCATTTGAACACTTTTTATCCATTTTTTCTCCCCTTTACCTTCCAGTTCTATTTGCAGAAGATGAATAGCCTGCCGAATAATGGGGAGGTATTTTTCCACTAGAAAGCACTAGAATATTCCAGGTCTTGCCTCGCCAGGATTCCCCATTGAAAGCAAGGTTGCATTGTCAAGTGAATTGTCGTCTGCGGTTCCAATTCGGCTATGTTTATTTCATATATCAGGCCAGGCCAGGAGCAGAGAGGGGGAGGGTGGCAGAGGATGATATCATCCATATTTCTCCTCATATCTCCAGCTCCAGGTCCCTACGGGGAATATCCTGAAAAAAAACAACCCACATAGTATACCTGATTGATATGCATTCTAGGTAACAAGGTGCACGCTGGTCGCCAACCTGAATATTCACCACAACTTCAGCAAAACTACCACTAGAGGCTTTTGCGTGGGTATCAAACACTATTGCTCTTTTAAAAAAAATCTCCATGGAAACCAACTAATATCTGTGGGGGCGACCTACGGGTAAATACATAATATATCCCAGTCAAAAGTATCAACAATTTTTCACTATTATCAAAATTGTCAGAGCGCTGTTTTTTTTTTTTTTTTTTTTTTTTCACGACAGCGAAATAAGTAGAAGCGTATGTTGAGGGGGAAGTGTGGGCAATAGGACTCCTGGGGAATGGGCTGAGAGCCGGCACACCTGACAGCACCCTTGGAGGGTTGTAGACAACGCACCATGAATATTCACTCAAGAGAGAAATAACCCCAAGTTATTTATTTACTGCTACAAAGATAGGCCCCAGTCTCTAAAGAGAGATAAAGGCAGAGTTAGAAGGCCACCAAGACATGATTATGACCTTGGGCTGGCTGGGCTGTGTGGGGCTTTAGTATATGAGGGTATTGTCTGCGGTGCCCTGCATGGGGCTGTTTTATGCACTGGGCCCAGGGGAGGTCCACTATAAATCTCTTTGATTTAAGAGGTAGAGAGATGTGATCCTGCAAATGTCTCTATGAATAATGAAAGTGTGTCAAGTATGTAACTGTTATCAGTTTGATCTGTAATCCAAGGACATTGGCACGCCTCACTGGCGTATGTAATTCACGGAATGCAACCAGTAAACTGGTAAATATGAAACGTTGGTCCAGTAGTCGGTCTCCTATATATATATATATGGAAATCAGGGGCTAAAATCAGTAAAGTAACCTTTAACATCTTGAAATGGCTGTAATACCATCTTTTCTATTCCCTCTGTGTGACTGATCCACGTGGGCGCGTGCACCGGCAAACATCCATCTATTGAGCGATGCCTAATGTGTTTTTCTCGCCATGATACATGTATATATATGACCTTTGCTGTCCAAATGGCGTTAAACAACCACATCGCGTTCATCAAAATAAAATGATGCAAGAGGGGTGGTAGACAGACTAACTCTCAACTAAGGATCTATGGCCAGTCGCCTACCTGTATTTTAAATAGACCTTAACCAGTCTATTGAATGGTAAACCTGTGCATAGAGAGATTGGAATCCCTTCGGTTCAGCCATGCCAGACCACGGAGAACCCATTCATCTGCTTAGTCAATATACATGTACTCCTCAGTATTGATACTGTCATTGATCCAAACCAAATATTAACAAGAAAACAAACATACCCTTCATGTTTGTAGCATGTACACTTGGCAGTGCAAAATAACCTAGGATTAGATTCTACATCTTTAATGACAATGATGGAATGATTTGTTGGTAAACAATCCAAACAAGGTAAGCACAGAGAAACAGTGTAATGAGAGATCAGTACATAAGCAGCCAATGGAAGTAGGGGATAAACCAGTATAAGGCTTCTCTATAGTGTAGAACTATTGATTTTCCTTTACAATACTGGCAATGCCCCAAGTACAGTGAGAGAAGGAAATGCAAAGGCAGTTCATTTCACTAGAATAAGAACTGTTTTTGTACAAAAGTATATTTAGATTTATTGATGGGCGTGTATACTTATAATTAAATGGCGCTTCATAAGCCCCAGTAAGAATGGACTTAACTTAGATGACATGTAAAGGTTTGCCTAGAAAGCATATTAGACATGTGGTTGATCAGTGAATAGATAAAGCTACACAGTACTATCCGAAATAATTGCATAATAAAAAACAATTGGAAATAAAATCATTAGGGATGTTTTAGTTCCTCTTATAGCCGCTCACAGCGCACTAGTTCTGTGAGTTTGTCTATGGATAGAATCAGTGTTCCTTCTTGGTACCATATATACGGATAGAAGTTCTGAACCTAAAAAAGGTAGTTGAACATGGCTACATATTACTTACTGCAACAAGATAGGGTACCTTTGGTAATGGCCCAAGTGATATGGTCCATGCTTACTTAATCTGTGGGCTTATGGCTCAGTCTCCAAGTGATGAATGCTAAAGGTACACAGCTCATAGGCATTGTGCCCCATATGGCCCATTGCAATTAATACATGGCTGGTATCTTAGGTATTTCAAGGATAATAATGTTTAATAATTAATGCATTGTGAATTTTTACTTAGAATCCCATTGTCACTACAGGGTCTTGACTTTTTAAATATATACTGTATAAGATTTGTGGGCAACTAGTTGGAATGGCCCAAAATATAAATGAACAGTGCAAGAAATGGCATATCGTGCAGAAGGAAACCATAATTTTTTTTTAACCAGAGAGGAAGATCTGTAGAGTTGTCCGTGGAAAACTTATAGGATGATGGATGCTGGAGGCATTGACCCCCTTAACCCTTCACTCTTATACTGAATCTGTACATGTATCGACCATAGGCTAGAACTAACAGAAGAAAAACTGCCTACTTTAGATATCACTGTCTAGCAATGCAGGCTTTTGAGATAATATTATATAGATCTGTTTTAGCTATAGGATTTTATTTGTTCCCTGGGTTTTCCTATTGTGACTAGTAACCTATTGGTATTTAAACAAAACTTTGTGATTTCACTGCTAACTCGTATTATAGCAATAATATATACATAGCTTCAAAGCTGATAACCAATAGCAGAGGAAGATGAATTGGAGCGCATTTATAATTTTGATGATAATATCTCACAGACTTTATATCTTAGTCTAGTTTGCTCTAAACAATGACGTGCCCATCATAACAGTTCAAATAGACTGCCCCACATGTTCTGCCGTTCCCGTCATCTTATGCTAGTTTCTAATTTGGACTATTCACTGTTCCTCATTCAAAATTAATTAGTTAATTTGTTGAAGGTGGAGGGACAGATTAATCTAATTTCCCATTGCCTGTTTGTTAACTTAAAAACACAGAGAAAATGGACACTCTTGTTTTATTCTTCAAACTAATTCAGAGTTATTCACAAGGAGGTGATGGAGTGGCGTCAGCTCTACATCTGTTGAATATTGCAAACCACCCAAAATCTGCCCTTATTCATATATGCGTCACAGTCAATGTTATTGCCTACCGGTACTGAAAATCCTTTTGTGACTAACCCATTCAATGTAGAAGTTGTGAGAAAGGGAATGTACGATCCCATTATGTTGTCATGTTCTTGAATGCAGTTCTGGACAGTGAATCACCACTGCTGCACTCATGTATCATGCCCATCCTTCAGGATTGCTCCACAGTCCTTAAAGTTTGTGTGGTTCACCGAGCATTATCCATGAGAGGTTGGTGAGTTGCTCTGTATCGTAACTTTGCTGCGTTGTCACAACAAGCCTAAAGCCTTGCTCAGACCCTATGCTGTTCTCCAGGGGATAACGTAGGGCGTAGGGGGCAGGGGGACCTGGGCCCCCCCAATTATGAAGGAGGTGGGGCCTGAGTGTGTCTGGGCCCCCCAATATTTTCCAAGAACTCATAAACACAATGGAAAAGAAGCCAAAACTTTACATCTCAAATTAGATTATTATGGTGATGTCATAGGGAAAATGGGGGTCTGAGCCTAAAGTCAGATCCAAAATTTACCAAAAGTTACTTTTCTATATGAATTCTCTATACGCATTATATAGACACCATCACGCATCAGCCGACAATTCAAGGTGGTCGCGACGGTGCCCTCGCCCGGCCCCCCCAATGAAGATTTGCTTCCTACGCCTCTGTAACATGAAACATTGTCCATCTTTTATTTGGAGTATTCACAAGTTCTCCTTCACCCTCCACCTTTGTAGCTCCCTTCATTCAGTGCCCCCAACAATGAGACATGTACAAGAAGGAGGGATAGGTGGCACCTCGTTCGACCTAAGTATAGTAAGAGTACCCACCACCAGGGTGTATTTTGTACGCGTCTGTGCAGGCGCACAAAGCGCTCACGCCTCAGAGCGGCCACCAATAGAACTAGTGCCAAATGAATACCTCCCATAGAGAGTACAACATACGGCCTAGGTGTAATTGTATAGCCAGCCTGGGTGATTGGCTGTTGTTGTGCGGGTGCATGTGGATGGGTGAGAGAGGAGGGCAGGTGGAATGGGAAAGGAAGGGATGTTCCTCTGAAGCCGCCTGGAGAATAATAGGATGAAAACAAAGAACATGTATGTCCTCAGAGCTTTGACTCTCCATACATAAAATATTGTTCTTATTCTCTAAATTCCCCAGGGCCAGCCATCTTAGACAGCAAGTAGGGTCTATCAGTGGTTGGCAGAGCCATGGGAGCCATAGGGGATGCAGCCCACCACTTTCTCATGGCTGGACTGTAGATTATACCAAAATTTACACAACCTAACCCCCTGCCACTGTCTTTTGGATGGTCGAATGCTTAAGATTCTATGTTTTACTTCACCAGGACTCAGCCATTTCAACTTCACCAATTACCATAGCAAGACAAGCACAATGGCTTCAGAGTCATACATTAAATATTCGACATGAATGGGAGTGAAGAAACCAGCGTTTTTTCTGTGTCCCTTTCCAATGAAGGAATTGTCACCATTGTTTCTCTTCAAAATCGACTAGATGCACTAAAGTTCTCTTTCCGTACTCCAATATAGACCCAAATGTCTTGAGCTCCACTTTCTGTACCATGATATAGAAGCAGTTGTCTTGAGATCCTCTAACTTTACTCCAATATAGACCCAGATAATGTGAGCTCCTATTTCTCTTTTCTTATATAGACCACATGTTGTGAGGTGCTCCTTCTGTGGCTGGTTACCGCCTAAACACTAACATAATGTATTGAGCAATTCATTGAAGCAGATCATGCAGGGTCTCAGTAAAGGCCCCTGTAGTATGGATAATTGACTTTTCTTCTCACAACTGTGGCTGTTTCTTATGGGGGTGTAATTACATGACGCCTCCAACTATGGCTGGTGGGTCATTCATTTAGACAAGAACATTTCTTTGATAACTATTCGAACCGTGGAGACCTTCACTAAAATCGACTATAAAATTTGTTCCCTGACGTCTAGAAAGGAAAATCCAACTGTTGTAAATAATAACTCATAGTCATAGTTCAAAACTTACCGGTAATTTGGATTCTCCCGGAGACCCTTTCTTTGTGTTTGGCTGTGGGGTTATCAGTGCTGAGTCTGGTGCACATATGCGCGGGCACCGAAACATTCCTTTGTGAAATTGTGTAATGTCGTTCTCGCCATGAATATGACCTAAGCTGTCGAAATGGCGTTAAACATCTATTACTCACTCACTCATCAGTGCTGAGTCCAGTTGTGAGCAGTAATAGCTCATGTCTGACTGGGACCACTGAGCAGCTCATATCTGAGTGGGGACAATGAGTAGCTCTATGCAGGCACGGCCTATGACTGATGACTATCTTTATGCCTTGTGGCCATATTCCCAACCTTATCATCTCCATCTATCCTTATCACCTGAGTGCCATCTCCTATCAAGTTCCACCTGGAGTTAGGGCCATATGGCATACAACATTCAACCACTGATAAGGCATGCCTACTGAAGCCAATTTTAAAACAATATTGGATCTGTTGAACATTGGACCCAGGTCACTTTTAGAACTCCTCCTATCCTATTAATTGGTCTCTCAATAACAAGCCCATGGGCTAAGCGACTGGTGGAATTCATATGGAGAACTGATGGAAATCTGAATGGGATAAAAGGCAAACGGAAATATCCACAATTAAAGATTGGAATGATAGAGACGGCATATAGCAGCAGATTAACCACATTTTATCCTCATCGATGAGTTTCAGTTTCTTTTGTAAACGTGCCATACTTAATATCTAAGTACATTCCCAATACAAGCAGTTGCCAGCTGGGGGAAACGATATGACCTATTAGAATTATCATAAGAAATAATCACACTGAAACAAAACACAATACCTTTTGTACATAAAGCTACCAGCCCGAGGACTAAAGTGTTTTAATTCACTCTGTCACACAGCAATCACATGACTGACACTCCATTTTCTTCCCGGTATGCCCCACTGGGCATGGCCTTGTTCTGACCCAGCGTCTGTCATGTGAGTGCTCTGACGTCATAATGACGTGAGTGCTACAAAGTAGTGTTCTGAAACTGTTAGCAGGAGAATTCCAAAATGTGTATATATAAATAGTCATTGTTGGTGATGCACTGACCACCCTAGAGGATTGAATGTTCAATCAATATGGAATTCATATGGAAAACTGATGGAAATCTGAATGGGATAAAAGGCAAACGGAAATATCCACAATTAAAGATTGGAATGATAGAGACGGCATATAGCAGCAGATTAACCACATTTTATCCTCATCGATGAGTTTCAGTTTCTTTTGTAAACGTGCCATACTTAATATCTAAGTACATTCCCAATACAAGCAGTTGCCAGCTGGGGAAAACGATATGACCTATTAGAATTATCATAAGAAATAATCACACTGAAACAAAACACAATACCTTTTGTACATAAAGCTACCAGCCCGAGGACTAAAGTGTTTTAATTCACTCTGTCACACAGCAATCACGTGACTGACACTCCATTTTCTTCCCGGTATGCCCCACTGGGCATGGCCTTGTTCTGACCCAGCGTCTGTCATGTGAGTGCTCTGACGTCATAATGATGTGAGTGCTATAAAGTAGTGTTCTGAAACTGTTAGCAGGAGAATTCCAAAATGTGTATATATAAATAGTTATTGTTGGTGATGCACTGACCACCCTAGAGGATTGAATGTTCAATCAAGAGTGTCAGGGCTGTACATATTGGAATATTGCCATTTTTGTATCCACAGACTTTCTCTGTACACATAAGCTCTCAAATGGCTCATAGGTGAAGATATAATGTCTGCCCAATTTGAAATCATATCTCCACACACTACATAATCTTCAGCTGACACGTGATGTCTCTAGTTTTCAGTTTTGTGCAGTTAGCATGTTATTAAGGAAATATATTACTCTATATTACTCTCGTGTGGGGTTATCAGTGCTGAGTCTGGTGCACATATGCGCGGGCACCGAAACATTCCTTTGTGAAATTGTGTAATGTCGTTCTCGCCATGAATATGACCTAAGCTGTCGAAATGGCGTTAAACATCTATTACTCACTCACTCATCAGTGCTGAGTCCAGTTGTGAGCAGTAATAGCTCATGTCTGACTGGGACCACTGAGCAGCTCATATCTGAGTGGGGACAATGAGTAGCTCTATGCAGGCACGGCCTATGACTGATGACTATCTTTATGCCTTGTGGCCATATTCCCAACCTTATCATCTCCATCTATCCTTATCACCTGAGTGCCATCTCCTATCAAGTTCCACCTGGAGTTAGGGCCATATGGCATACAACATTCAACCACTGATAAGGCATGCCTACTGAAGCCAATTTTAAAACAATATTGGATCTGTTGAACATTGGACCCAGGTCACTTTTAGAACTCCTCCTATCCTATTAATTGGTCTCTCAATAACAAGCCCATGGGCTAAGCGACTGGTGGAATTCATATGGAGAACTGATGGAAATCTGAATGGGATAAAAGGCAAACGGAAATATCCACAATTAAAGATTGGAATGATAGAGACGGCATATAGCAGCAGATTAACCACATTTTATCCTCATCGATGAGTTTCAGTTTCTTTTGTAAACGTGCCATACTTAATATCTAAGTACATTCCCAATACAAGCAGTTGCCAGCTGGGGGAAACGATATGACCTATTAGAATTATCATAAGAAATAATCACACTGAAACAAAACACAATACCTTTTGTACATAAAGCTACCAGCCCGAGGACTAAAGTGTTTTAATTCACTCTGTCACACAGCAATCACATGACTGACACTCCATTTTCTTCCCGGTATGCCCCACTGGGCATGGCCTTGTTCTGACCCAGCGTCTGTCATGTGAGTGCTCTGACGTCATAATGACGTGAGTGCTACAAAGTAGTGTTCTGAAACTGTTAGCAGGAGAATTCCAAAATGTGTATATATAAATAGTCATTGTTGGTGATGCACTGACCACCCTAGAGGATTGAATGTTCAATCAATATGGAATTCATATGGAAAACTGATGGAAATCTGAATGGGATAAAAGGCAAACGGAAATATCCACAATTAAAGATTGGAATGATAGAGACGGCATATAGCAGCAGATTAACCACATTTTATCCTCATCGATGAGTTTCAGTTTCTTTTGTAAACGTGCCATACTTAATATCTAAGTACATTCCCAATACAAGCAGTTGCCAGCTGGGGAAAACGATATGACCTATTAGAATTATCATAAGAAATAATCACACTGAAACAAAACACAATACCTTTTGTACATAAAGCTACCAGCCCGAGGACTAAAGTGTTTTAATTCACTCTGTCACACAGCAATCACGTGACTGACACTCCATTTTCTTCCCGGTATGCCCCACTGGGCATGGCCTTGTTCTGACCCAGCGTCTGTCATGTGAGTGCTCTGACGTCATAATGATGTGAGTGCTATAAAGTAGTGTTCTGAAACTGTTAGCAGGAGAATTCCAAAATGTGTATATATAAATAGTTATTGTTGGTGATGCACTGACCACCCTAGAGGATTGAATGTTCAATCAAGAGTGTCAGGGCTGTACATATTGGAATATTGCCATTTTTGTATCCACAGACTTTCTCTGTACACATAAGCTCTCAAATGGCTCATAGGTGAAGATATAATGTCTGCCCAATTTGAAATCATATCTCCACACACTACATAATCTTCAGCTGACACGTGATGTCTCTAGTTTTCAGTTTTGTGCAGTTAGCATGTTATTAAGGAAATATATTACTCTATATTACTCTCGTGTGGGGTTATCAGTGCTGAGTCTGGTGCACATATGCGCGGGCACCGAAACATTCCTTTGTGAAATTGTGTAATGTCGTTCTCGCCATGAATATGACCTAAGCTGTCGAAATGGCGTTAAACATCTATTACTCACTCACTCATCAGTGCTGAGTCCAGTTGTGAGCAGTAATAGCTCATGTCTGACTGGGACCACTGAGCAGCTCATATCTGAGTGGGGACAATGAGTAGCTCTATGCAGGCACGGCCTATGACTGATGACTATCTTTATGCCTTGTGGCCATATTCCCAACCTTATCATCTCCATCTATCCTTATCACCTGAGTGCCATCTCCTATCAAGTTCCACCTGGAGTTAGGGCCATATGGCATACAACATTCAACCACTGATAAGGCATGCCTACTGAAGCCAATTTTAAAACAATATTGGATCTGTTGAACATTGGACCCAGGTCACTTTTAGAACTCCTCCTATCCTATTAATTGGTCTCTCAATAACAAGCCCATGGGCTAAGCGACTGGTGGAATTCATATGGAGAACTGATGGAAATCTGAATGGGATAAAAGGCAAACGGAAATATCCACAATTAAAGATTGGAATGATAGAGACGGCATATAGCAGCAGATTAACCACATTTTATCCTCATCGATGAGTTTCAGTTTCTTTTGTAAACGTGCCATACTTAATATCTAAGTACATTCCCAATACAAGCAGTTGCCAGCTGGGGGAAACGATATGACCTATTAGAATTATCATAAGAAATAATCACACTGAAACAAAACACAATACCTTTTGTACATAAAGCTACCAGCCCGAGGACTAAAGTGTTTTAATTCACTCTGTCACACAGCAATCACATGACTGACACTCCATTTTCTTCCCGGTATGCCCCACTGGGCATGGCCTTGTTCTGACCCAGCGTCTGTCATGTGAGTGCTCTGACGTCATAATGACGTGAGTGCTACAAAGTAGTGTTCTGAAACTGTTAGCAGGAGAATTCCAAAATGTGTATATATAAATAGTCATTGTTGGTGATGCACTGACCACCCTAGAGGATTGAATGTTCAATCAATATGGAATTCATATGGAAAACTGATGGAAATCTGAATGGGATAAAAGGCAAACGGAAATATCCACAATTAAAGATTGGAATGATAGAGACGGCATATAGCAGCAGATTAACCACATTTTATCCTCATCGATGAGTTTCAGTTTCTTTTGTAAACGTGCCATACTTAATATCTAAGTACATTCCCAATACAAGCAGTTGCCAGCTGGGGAAAACGATATGACCTATTAGAATTATCATAAGAAATAATCACACTGAAACAAAACACAATACCTTTTGTACATAAAGCTACCAGCCCGAGGACTAAAGTGTTTTAATTCACTCTGTCACACAGCAATCACGTGACTGACACTCCATTTTCTTCCCGGTATGCCCCACTGGGCATGGCCTTGTTCTGACCCAGCGTCTGTCATGTGAGTGCTCTGACGTCATAATGATGTGAGTGCTATAAAGTAGTGTTCTGAAACTGTTAGCAGGAGAATTCCAAAATGTGTATATATAAATAGTTATTGTTGGTGATGCACTGACCACCCTAGAGGATTGAATGTTCAATCAAGAGTGTCAGGGCTGTACATATTGGAATATTGCCATTTTTGTATCCACAGACTTTCTCTGTACACATAAGCTCTCAAATGGCTCATAGGTGAAGATATAATGTCTGCCCAATTTGAAATCATATCTCCACACACTACATAATCTTCAGCTGACACGTGATGTCTCTAGTTTTCAGTTTTGTGCAGTTAGCATGTTATTAAGGAAATATATTACTCTTCCTATAGACCTAACATGAAATAAGACTCGGAGAAAAAAAAAAGATATACGTTGGTATTGGTTTTCTTTCATTGCAAAGAAAATGTACATTGGTATCATTTTCTGTCAGGTGTGCATATCATCAGTGATGAGACAAAGTCCAGTTTGATATGGCGTATGTGTACAGTGACATCTTCTATCATGTGCTTTTGCATCACATTACCTCAAATAATGAGGAGATTGCTATATGTCATGTGGATTACGATAACTTCTAAATATAATACTACACACAGTGTTCAGTCTGGTACCCATGTAATGTTGCATCCTTATGTCATTTCCTTTATAAATTATAGATAGTGAAGGAGAGATGACACTATAATTAGGTGGTAAGGGGTGATGAGGGGTAGCCTGATGGGATGCCATTGGGATATTTTGCCCTCACCTCTATTCTACAATATTACGACTTAGTGAGTAGCCATTCATTCCATGCTATTGCAATCTGTAATATGATACTATTGCAATCACCCTATGGCTCTATGCATAGCAACGTTGGCATATGAGTTTGCTGTTTGGCTATGCTTGATTTGCATACTTTTGTTAGAAGGAAACAAAGAGCAAAGCCATGCACTAAATCCTACTAGAGTGAGTACACATGCATAATAAGCAACACAAGATCCCAGGATTTAGCAGGGAAGATATATTAGCAAGTATGAATACCCACACGTGTAGATCTATCTCCATTTGTTTCAAGAGGCTTAGGTTAAAGAGATTTGGCTAGATTTTAGCTGACTTAGCATCTAACCGAAGCAGGTATTAACCATGTAATGCCATTGTATCCACAAGATACATATACGCAGCCCTGGTAAGTAACTCGCTAGTGCTACATATGTGCATCATTCCAGCCCCTCGGTAGAGTTATGCACCAATTTAGCGGTAGTGGGTTACTTGGCAAGGGTGTACACATTAAGGGGCCAAAAAAACAAAAAACCTTTGAGATATATGGGTGCCCCTAAAAGATTAACTATGATGGATAAGGGCCGTGGAGGGTGCAAACAGCCAGGATGAATAAAACACAAGAGAGCAGCTTCCAAAGAACAGGTCATGTTCTAAATGGTTGTCTTGACACCACCACCACACCTCCTCCATCTCTATTCTCCATCCCTCCCATCCACCTTAACTAAAAACACCTTCCCGAGTCCCATTGCCCAAACCCAAGTCCCATTTAACTGAAATAACCAGCGGCGCCTGCTCCAATTTCAACTCTCTCACCCCTCTCACCTCCAAACATTGACCATAGTTGGCTGAGTGGCCAAGGTCAATGTCGTGGTCTAGGTTGAGCGTTTGACCTTTAGTGTTTTCAAGGTCAAGGCTGTTAGTTCAAGGGTCAGATGACGAGCTGTCCTAATGGGAAAACTGTGTAGTGGCTTCCTTTAAAGGTTTGGTATTTCAGTAATTGGCATCTTTGCTGCTTATGGGACTCTTTAAGGCCGGTCAGCTTAATCATCAGTCAATGAAATGTCGGATTGAACTTTTTAGGCCCTGTTTCTTTTTCATGGTGTAGACGACTATAATTGGCTCAGGGACCACCCTGAGTCTATACCACCGGGTAGGTAGTGGCATTGGCAAAAAGTCAGTTATACAATTTTCAATCTCAATTTTCTACAAGAAACAAAGCATGTAAACAAATAAAATCACCATACATGAGTAGTCCATATATCAGTCTTTAGTTACAGTTAAGTGAGTGAGTGAGTAATAGTTGTTTAACGCCATTTCGACAGCTAAGGTCATATTCATGGTGAGAACTATAATACACTATTTCACAGAGGAATATGTCGGTGACCGCGCATATGTGCACCACACACATCCTGAGGGGATAGGAAAGAGGAGTAATAGACCCTTTTAAGTGGGCTAGGGAGGCCCGAGTTAAAGTAAAGAAAAAAAAATTCAAAAATCCATACACGAGTTCATACAAAATTAACCCATTGAGGGCTAGCATTGACTATAGTAGACACCATGGTAGGCCTAGCAGAAACTATAGTCGACAACATGGTAGGCCTAGCGTGTTGACTATAGTCGATGCCCAATATAGGATTTGTATAGGAATTGAAAATAGGCTCCTCCTCTGGGAACTATACTTTTTTCAGGGGTCGTCCCCATGGCCAGGACAACTAATTTTGCTCTGCCCTTAAAGAATTAAACAAAGAAAAAAGTCGTTTCATAAAATTATTTTCTCCAGTCCAGTCCTTCATAGGTTTACCTCCGGGCTGGACTTTTCTCTCTTTGTTCCTATTTGTTTCAAAAACAGCGTCTAAAAGTGAGACGGTTTGGACGCCTTTAAAAAAACGTGGGGAAAGACACCCTGAGCCCTCTGTGCCAATGCACGTCGTTGATTTTTTTTATATGAGGGCGGAAGAGTGATTTTAACTGTCACAATATCGGCCTCAAAGTAGTTTGTACCCGGGAGTTTGTATCATGTAAACAAAAAATGAAAACAGAAAAAAAAGAAACATCAAGAGGAGTCTCATGCACCAGCTGTGGTATTGACTTTGCCAAGTTATTGCAGGGTTAATGTTAAACATCTATATTGCCCACATTCAGGAAATGCTATTTGTGTGCCTGTCTGAGAGACTGTAAATAGTTAGATACAGTCTCAATAAACAAAGGCTGCCTACTGAATAAACAGATAGCAGTTTCCCCAGCTATGAGTACTATTGCTTCGTGAGTTGTATGATTTAGCCTCTATAGCCACCTAGTGCGCTCAGGAATTAGGTTGAAATCATAAACCTTAAACAACATTTGGCATGTCTATTGGTCACTCAAATGTCTAATCCTCTGTCCTGGAGTTCTGAAAAGTTTAACAGTTTGGTTGCTGTCCCGCGGGGTTGGGGTATAAGCCTGCTGTAAAATTTCAAATGAAATAAGCTGGAATTAAATAAAACAGAAATATACCAAAAGTATCCATGTGCCTTGCCCTTAAAAATGGGCATTCCATTCCCTGTCCCAAAGTGAAGCTTTGGCGTATTTCCCTAAGTAATGGAGGACCCGGATAAAAGGGTCATGTGACCTGGAAGCGGGTTCAAAATGGCGGCTGCAATGGTGGGGTGGACTGTGTGGGCGGGGGCTATCGGCGACCATTAATAACGGCTTAGTTGCCTTGGTCTTTATCCACAGGTGCCGGAGGTGGGGCACCCAGAGACCACGATGGGGATTGCTACTTGTGCGCGTTTCTGGACCATGTGTTTGACATGATACCTGTAGTTTCTGGATCTTTTTAAGTCGTTTCTTAAAAAGAAAAAAATGGTAACTTTTCTTATTGAGAAAGGATCCCGGAAGCGCTCTAAGCCGTGTTAAATGGTAAGAAGGGAGGGGGGGGTAAAAAGTACCCCGATGATTAGAAAAGAAAATATTCTATTCCCCTTGGCTTATGTTATTGTGTGTGAATGTGGGTGTGGGTGGGGGGAGGGTGCTCTATTGAGAGTTGCCAGCTTTGAAAATAATGTGTTATGTCTCTTTCTGGTAGAATGTGAGCACTGGTGCCGGTGAAAGCTTTTAAAGTACACCCCCGTACACCTTAAAAATGCCTCCTCCGGTACCTGCTTGGGATTTTACCCATTGGTATCTACGATTTGAATATTTTGAATGTTTAACTCGAAAAGAGAGTTATAGGAGGCAGTGGAGGGACCCAGATTTTAATATAGTTGAGGTGGTGCGAACAGCCAGGAGAAATGCAAAAAAAAAAGAGGCCGCAGTAGTTAAATGGGTTTAAATTGCACTGCAGGTATATAGAAAATGCTGTATAGCCCATGCAGGAACAGTAATATCCTTGAAAAAAATCACTTTTTTATGAGTAATTTGAGTTCAAATGTGCTGTACAAAAGTAGGTCAATTTAAGACACCTTGAGGAAATGTATAGAATTCCCGCCTTTTTTTGCCATGTGGTGCGGACAGTGCATCATCATGGTCAGAAAGAGGTTGGTGGTACAAATAGTGCTAATTAAGGCCAAGTGCTACAGGCACCTAGTGGCCATTTGGGGAATTACAGCTGAAATCCTGCTAGGAGGACAGTTTTTAAGCAAATTATAATCATTATCTATTCAAAAGATAATCCTAAATAGACATTTTTTTCCTTTCCTGAAGTATTCAAGCATTTTTCTACAGACAGGAGACCACCCCCCTCTACCCCCTTCCAGATGTGGCCCATAGACCTTTTTTTTTAAAAGGATTTATTGGGTCTAAAGTTAAATACCAGAATTCGGTCTGGCCATTCTGTCATCTGGGCCCACATTTCAGCCTCCTATGTTGACCCTAATGCTTAAGGTCCCACCCATCTGCATTCATGTGCATCCAGAGCAAAAAGTAGCTCTGGAACCATATGATTTTACATGACCATTTTAACTGTTATATATTTTTACATTTATCTTTAGTTTTTTAGAGAAATTCCTCATCTAGTTTGGGATTTATTGAGCAAAACTCAACAGAAATCAGTGATTTTTTAGGTGCTCGCCCATTGGAGCCCATAGTGAAGCCATCTTCATACATCATCCAGCCCTGGGAAAACTAGCGCTAGGATGCCAATTTTTTAATTTCATATTTTGATTACAAATGCTATAAAGAACTTCTAGAGCAAGTTTAAAGAAAATTCCTCGTAAATTATTTTTTGAGCTACCTGTAGCACTTAGTTTCTAAATTTCTTTTTGAGTTATTAGCAATTCACATTGCTGCGCTATATTATGTATTGCACAACAGTAACACACTATATACCTATAAATCGGGTATACATTGGGGAATATATTGCCATCAGTGTTCCAGTATAATACTTCACTGACTAGTATAATACTACGCTGATATGCCCTGGAGAAATCAAGTCTGGCAAAGTCAAGATTAAGCTATTTCAAAGGTGTGATAGAGAAATAAGTACAGCTAGAATACATAATGTAATACACCCAGGTTATGACCAAAAAGCTATGCCGCTGTGTAAGAATAGACCTAGGTCTATATCTTGTTCCATTCGCATATTTCCCATTTGTTATCCTTTCTAAGGGTCAACGTCAGTACAGTTCAATAAAAGCCCGTGAGCAGCAGGCTACCATTGGTACTTTTCTCACATACCTCCCCCCACCTCCATCCAGGTGTACCTGTAGCTCAGTGCCTTCCTCCAGGGCTTTGTGCGTGTGCCAACTCAATAATCCCCAACACTCTCTCATTACCCTTCCACATTCCTCTTTGTTTCTCCGTCCACCTTGGCAGCACCAGCGCCCAACGCACCCAGTGACAGAAGCCCCAGTTTCCCGCCAAACATGCTTTAAAGTCGTCTGCTTTTATGAACGTCATTAATATCGCCATAGATCAATGGTAATGTGACATTTTGGTGTGTGTTGCTGCTTGTTAGAATTGTTGACCTGTCTTGGATCGGAACTGAACTCCTGAATATATATACAGGGTCAAACACTAGGACTGGTTCGTAATACTCATAGTCTACTGGGCCTCTTCGGCCGACTTTTGTGTAGGGAATGTATGACCAAAACTGGCCGAAGAGGCCCACTGGAGTGCACAATAATTCTTCGTAGTGGGCAGTCTCAATTCGTAGCATTTGAGAAATACCTAGCAATACAATGGTAAAGGTGAACGATGACCAGTTTGAGCTGACCGTTTCTTCATGAGCGTGTCCTGCCCGTTACGCACGAGGCCGGTAGGCCGAGTGTGGAGCGGGCAGGACACGCGAGTGAAGAAACAGGAAGCTCAAACTGGTCAGAGTTCATCTTTACATTTATGTCAAGGTGTTTGGGTTGATAATTAATCAATATTTCATCAACATAATCCATAATTAACTCTTATTTACCCATCGTCATCGTGAAATCCTGACCGCTGCCATCTTTGATGTTTACGATTCAAAAAGGCTGCGCATGCGCGGTGGACCTATGACGTCATCGTGCAGATTTCCCGCGGGTTATTTAACGCAGGGGTGCAATATGGGGGTTCAGTGCTTTCTCTACACTGAAAACATGGAAGATCCGAAACTAGTCAGCGGTGACCACTTTAGGTCCTCAAGTTGACGATACCTAAAACTACAACTTTAGGTAGTCAAAATGACGACTTTAGGTCATCATCCTGACGACCTGAGTCGTCAATATGACGACTCTGTACTGTCAGTATTGTCATCCTGATGACTCAGGTCGTCAGGATGACGACTTAAAGTCATCATTTTGACTACCTAAAGCTGTAGTTTTAGGTATCGTCAACTTGAGGACCTAAAGTGGTCACCGCTGACTAGTTTCGGATCTTCCATGTTTTCAGTGTATGGAACTATGATATTCACCTTGACATAACGGTAGTTTTTTTACAGCTTTAGCATTCACAGTGGTTTCTGTCGGTGAATACCATATCTTCGTGAATAACCATCCCGGCGCTATTAAGATTTGGAGGGAGCATTATCGACTGGGGGTACCCCAGCCCGGCACCCCCAGGTACCCCAGCCCGGCACCCCCAGGTACCCCACCCCGGGACCCCCAGGTACCCCACCCCGGGGCCCCGCCCTTATACGAGAGAGGCGCTCATCAAAGATCTAGTGTTAGTGCTTAAGACATGACCCCGGTACCCCGGGCGCTTATTTGAGGTCGGCGCTTATTCAAATGCCGGCGCTTTTAGTTTTAAAACATGACTATAGATACATGGTACTGGTGAAAGGTGCACTCTAAATGCACTCTAACCAAATCTTTTTATTACGGCACTCGGGGAAATAGTACTTTTCATATTCCGGTAGTTTCTCGTTTAGAGCTCGTCGATAAGGGTTGTTTGAGCTCTTTTTATCCCTGCTGCATTAGCATATCAGGCTATGGAGGTCGCCATCTTGGTTTAGCCCCCCCCCCCCCGACTCCAGAGCAGGGTATTCTGGGTAAATTTCTTATCAGCCTCAAGAACAATGGCCAATGATAAGACTGATAACTACTGATAAGCTGCATCCTACCCCTTATCTTAATCACCCCAAGTACCTCTCTATTGTTTTAGGTCAGAAGTCAGGTGATTACACTGATAGGGAGACAATGCCCTGATTGACTGAACTATGGTATCAAGCAGAAATTTTAATGATCTTTTGCTCTTTTATTTCAAATATTTCATCTTATCAATGATTGCATAGTTAAAGCTGTTGATATGGGGAACCCATAGATGTAATTTATAGAAAATTCCAATGGGTATAGTAATTAATTGTCAGGTAGTCAAATTAGACTATATAAAGAGGCCAAAGATGGATCTAGCCCCCGACTACATGAGCCACCTAGATGATCCTCCTAGCACTAGCAATGTGCTAGTCCCGTTATTAGGGTAGCCAGTGGCTTTGAGACTAAATCCTACAGTCCCATCCCAGTTCTAACAACTCACAGATAGCCCACATGAGCTGCTTCAGATAAGGGTTTGAGCCACTCGTCTGATGGACAGGCCTACCGGTATGTGCTTTTTACATGTAATACATATCTTCACAGTCATAGATAGTCATAGGGTCAGCTTGGAGTTGAGGTCATACTATGTAGCCTCCCTGCTCGATGCATATTTATGGGTCCACCTTCAAGTCCATAATGCCTGACCCCAATTTCGATAAAGATCTGCGGTAAAGACAGGGATGATAATAAGGACAATTGAGCAGAAAAAACTGATATCCAAATGAGAAAATAATGACGTCAAAGCAAAAACCCTATGCAGGATTCTGTACCCCCCCCCCCCCCCCCCACACACACACACACCCCCAATGCCCTCCGCGTGTGACATCGTCTTTGGGTCTAACGCATACAGTCCCGTCAATCTTGCGTATAAGGCGCGGCTTGTATGGGCCTATGCCTATAGACCAAGATTAAGGGAGGCATAGGCCTAGATGGGAGAGGGGACACCTAGAATTTGAGGTGTATATGTAGTTTGCTCGCCATGGATATTACCGGTGAAATGGCGTTGAAAAAACTGGTGTTATATTGCCATTAGTTTCCAAATCTTTTATGTCCGGCAGCCGGGATCCGGCAGCTATGGGGATGAGCGATAAGTTCGGCAATTTGCACTCTATACGTTATGTCTTACGTATAAATCTATAGGACTAACCGGGGTAAAAATGGCTCCACGACTAGGAGACACTATGCCTAGGCCTTCTATTTAATTGATTCAATTCTACTAGCTAAAAAAGGAAGGTTTATAGCAACCTCGCCCTCAGGACGCGGACGGTTGGTATCGCCGGGGTTGGTATATGCCTACGTGGGCAATTGACGTAAAACCCATTGTTTCATCCCATTCCTGCGTCCATGATAATTGATCATGCAGAGAATCCTTTCATTTCAGTCTTACTATTCAAGGACAAAAGATATACCGGGTATATATTACTAGCCTTTATACCTTTAGCAACAACTCCGTACCTACTAAAACACAGACCCCGGGGCGCAGACGCACAGCATAGATCCCGCATAGATCTCCATTGTACCTTCATGGACCTATAGTACCTATACCGACGTAGCTGATTTAGATCAGCCAATGAAATAACACCAGCTATTCACTGCGGTCCTCTCGGGGGGCTAAAGTACACATCAGATAGCTGTTATCAGTGATAAGAGCTGGGAACAAGCTTCAGCAATGGCGGCGCCCATTGGATAATCCGCTAAGTCGGTATAGGTTCTATACATCTACGCTTCAGCATTGCTATGTCTACGTTAAACTAGGTCTGCGTGACGTAGGTAGGCCCTACCTGCCTACGTCGGGTTTGCTAAAGGTCTCTAGGCCTATTTTCTTTATGTAGGCCTACCCCGGAAGAGATTCCCGTATCGATTGTATATTGGTAGGCCTACATTTAGGTCTAGATGTCCTATTCGAAATTTGATTTTCCTGAAGCATATGCAAGGATTGTTGAATGGTCTAGTAGTAGTGTGCCTATACATATGGGTCTAGACCCCTAAATTCGACAGGGTGACATGGCCATTTCTTAAAATCGACATGTGACATGGAGCTTAGTGACAAGGACATGGAGAATGAAAAAGTTAGTGACATGAGACATGACCTTTCCTTAAAATCGACATGTGACATGGAGCTTAGTGACAGGGACATGGGGAAATAGAAATTTAGTGACATGTGACATGGCCTTTTCTTAAAATCGACATGTGACATGGGGACCCCCATCTAGACCCCCATACATGGATATACATGGGTTCTTAAAATTTTAAGGATGATACATCATCACTTTTTAGGAGGGATGGCGCATCACTCCATCACTTTTTACATATATACCAATGTACTGGGAACCTTTGGTAGTGTCGCCGTCCGTAACTTTTTAAAACCCCTGTGTCACAAGCGTCACAGCGTCATGTGCGTCACTTTTTACCCATGTATAGGCACAGTAGAGTGTCATGCCCGGGGTGTCATGATTGACTGCTTTTGCACAGCCTTTGTGAGTCCCCTGTGAGGCCATGTTATTCTTAACTTGGATAGGGATTTTTACCTCAAGAATTTAGGCGGCCAAAGGAAGAAAAAGAGAAAAAGAAAAAAAATCCATTTTCCCAGTGACCAAAGGGGGGGGGGAATCAGCCCAAAAGACTGGCTTAAAGACCCAGGAAACTAACTTTTTGGCCACAATATTGTTTGGGTAATGGATCAATTGTGAAAATTAGTTGATCGCCAGAGGCTCTTTTTTTCTTTTTATACACCAAAATGCTAAAAAAAAACTCCCAGCGGATACGTAATTCAAGTTCAGAAAATGGCCTGACGATCTGGCCAAGGTACGCGCGCCTAGGGTTTATGGCCTGAAATAACATTTAGCTAACTCCAAAAAAGCGTCCGAGAATTGGACCTGTCCGAGAACCGGGCAAGTTACCCTATGTGCTTCTGTTTGCTATTAGGCCTATAAAAACATTCGGGCTTGTCCGGGATTTGAACCCGGGACCTCTCGCACCCTAAGCGAGAATCATGCCCCTAGACCAACAAGCCACCGCTGAATGAGGCAGGCTTACATGTCGTTCCATTTGGTAGCCTACATGATTTGTATACATAGAGAACTCAACTTGTGTGACATTCAAGTATGGTCGATGATAGCCTTTCATCCCCTCTCCGAATGAGAGGTTGGGATCGTCGAACCATGAATGGTCAAATCCGGACAAAAAAAAAACTCAAGTATATGGTCGTCTGTGCGATTTTATAGAACACCATTTGCATTAAAACTAGGTCAGGGAAACGCGACATGACATAAAAGACCCAGCAGTAGCCAAACAATAAGGCCACAGTCTTTTGCTTCACTGGAGAAGTCCAAAACCAAAATAAAAGTTCAAATTATCTCATCTATTAATACCCCCAACATTCCCTACACCCTTGCAAATTTATGAAACTTGCTTCAGAAAAGGTAGGTGTATTTGACACCAGATTAAAGGTACCGTAATGCCTTACTTATAAGGCGCACCTCGATTGTAAGACGCACCCTGGGTTAAAACTTCATGTATAAGGTACATAGGCTAATAGATTTTCAAGAATTTTGATTGTTCTAGTCTATGGTAGGATACCCTCGCCTACAAGCCACACTCCCAACTTTTGCTGACGCAATATTAGCCGAAGTTTAAAGTAAAGGGCTCATCCCCACCTACAGACCGTGCCTTATACACGAGGTACTACGGTAATCGTGCCAAGAAGGCTTGGTTACTAGTAGACCACAGTAAGCTAGTTGGTATAGAATCAATCCCCAATAGGAAATTAAATTCCGCACATCTAAAAGCACAAAAAAAAAACAGCATAGACTGCACCAAAACTCTTAGCCACAAGAAGTCTCTTTCTTGTATATAAGGCTCGTGATATAATGGCCCGGGGATAAGCAACAGCTGGTGAATAGTTGAGATGCTAAGATTACATAGCTTGTATCTATTTTTGTTCTGTTTTAATTTGTCCTCCGTTCTAAAGTCTTTATTTTGGGTGGCGGTAACCTAAGAAAGAAGAAGGAAAAAGGTCCGGCTCTATGTATACATGGGTCTGAACATTTTAGGGACTGGTCATTATTTATCAACAGGGTGGAGGGGGCGCAAAAATGTCATACCCCTCCTGGGGGGGGGGGCGTCGTAAAGTTTTGACCCTCTTTTTGAAAAAAAAAAAGCCGCATGCTATTACAGATCAAAGAGGGGCGCGAAAATTCTCCCTTAGGTACCTACCCCTTATAAATAGAGCATGTCAATGACCCTAGACACCTTTCGACACAGTAACATAGCCATTTCTTAAAATCGACATGGTGACATGGCCATTTCTTAAAATCAACATGGGACATGGCTATGTTAGTGACATATGACAGGGCCATTTCTTAAAATCGACATGTGACATGGAGCCTTAGTGACATGAAAAACGGGGCATGAAAAGATGTCAGCTCTCCTAAAAAAGCCTTAGAATTTACCTTTTCGTCTTTTAATATTCAGAATTTTTCTGGGGAGGCCCCCTGTACTTCCAATGACAAATCTTTTCTTTTGCCTTGAACACAGGGTGCAGCTTATATGTGGGGTTTTATGGTAGCATAATTTGATTAGCTATGTTAGTCAAGTTAGTGACACTATCAAGAGGCCCATGTCAGCCTGAGAGCATGTGGTTCTCTCAGGATACACAGACAGTTGCGTTACACTGACCTACTAACCCAGTTACCTGTCCTACTATGTAAAGTCGTTGGTAGCAACGTTGAAACTGGGGCATTCAACCCGGACATTCAAACGCCCAAGGTCTACTCCGTAGACGCTCTGTGAGCAGGCAGGTATTTCGGCCTACCAAGGTTGTTCCAATGTACCTCGTGTATAAGCCAAGGCATATACACAAATTGAAGGTCTACTGCTCCTTTAAAAAAATGGGGGGGGGGGGGTGCGCTGCAGAGGCAAATTTCTATAAGTCTAAGATTATTAAAAGGTGTTCCCTTCTACCTCATGCCAATGTGCGTCTCATACAAGGAACGGTGTGCCATGGTGTTTCCTTCCATACCACAATGTTCACAATCATTCTGTAGCCTTAGTATGCATGCAGAAACTGTGCAGAATAAAACCTTGGGCTTGTCCGGGAATTGAACCCGGGACCTCTCGCACCCGAAGCGAGAATCATACCCCTAGACCAACAAGCCGCGCGGTGAGGAGGCAGCGAGAGACTGTAGAGAACGCTGTACGCGGCATATGACTCATGTGTCGGCAGTGGTGCTGCATGCTTCACAGTGCTGACTACTGGCATTGTTGTTTGACGACGCTTGTTTTCAAAATCATTAGAATCCCACATGTTCCATTGATTCATTTGATATACTCATCTTGACTTGTTATCTATTTCAAACTTATACATTCTAGGTAAACGAGCATGTAGCACTACTTACTTAAAACATTCACTGGCAACTTTGTATTTGGTGATGCCTCTTTATTGATATTTTTTTAAAATTTAAATATTACGAAATACCATAGAAAAATGTAAATTATTGTCAGCACAGTGTCGTGTTAATTGCACTTTGAATGAGTCATTTTTAGTGACTGTAGTGATCCTTTTAAGCCTATTTCACAGGTATATACATGGCCCTTACCCCGACACCAACATAGCATGATAGCGTCGTGCAGTCCACCAATCTATTCTATTTTTAGTCTAGCAAATGGCTCTGAGTAGCTCACAGGTCATACTCCATCCTCATTAGACTCAGTGTGCCTGCAGATAGAGACCCACACTACCCTACTAACGACCCTAATTGCCATACCAAGTGAGTGAACGCTGCTATATATGGCATCAAAGATGGCAGGTGGAATAAAAAATAGACTAAATATAGAAGACGTAGTACAGCCATATGCCTATAGGGATGAGACAGGTAGGGGTATTAAACAAGGGAGGGGCCATTATTGGCCAACAGGAGGGATTGTACAACTTCTCACAGTTTTAGTAAAATTCTGCCCCACCCCTTCTCGCCACAATACTTTAAGTGTTAATCATTGTTGGCCCCGCCCATTTTGGACTGTAGTAATGTGCGCAAAGGGGCCAATTTTCTATTTTGCAATCCCCCTCGGGAGGGATCGAACAATAACTTTTAGCCTCCATGTTGATAGAAAATGACCACTCCCTAATTGAGCTGCCCATAGGCCTAACCACTGGGAGACATACAGAAGGACCACCTGTCACCATTAGACCATGAGCTGCTCATGTATGCTATTTATAACCCATAATGAACTACTGGAAATATGATCCTTCCTAATTAAATGAACAGATCAAGTATACTGCCTGTTTATAACGGGGCCCTGTCTGCTAATGAAGGTGGTGTTGTAGGGGGGGGGGGGGTAGTAGGAAGGAACCCTTTATTGTGGAGTATAGCAAGGCCTGTGATATGATAGAAGAAGGTAGCCTAAAGAAAGGGGCTCTTGACATGTGATATGGCGTAGGAGAGAACGCCTCAATGTATGGCCTTTTGTTATGGCTTGTAGTGATCTCTATGATAATAGAATCTATTTTGGGCGTTCTAGTGTCAAAACAACTAAGCTTCTGAACAGAGCGATAAAATGGCATTGCATATATTTACATGTATGTGCCAAAATCATTTGATTAAGTGTGTACATGTACATGCATGCCTGCTAGTCTGAGTAGGTACATGTGTTGGGGTTGGGGTTGGGGTTGGGGTTGGGGTCGAGGGTAGGGAGCTGGAGTGTGTGGGGTGTCCAGCAGGTCTTTCTCTAATCATGCCTCCATGCAAACTAACACCTGTATCCCGTTACCTGTCAACATGTACCTATCTCATTTGCCATTTTAGGGTAAAAAAAAAAAGGCTCATGCATTGAGGCCTAAAAAAAAAAGAAGCTTTCCGGTAACATGGTCTAAAATGTTGAGGTCGGTAGGTCGGATTTTTTTTTTAATTTATTTTTTAGTCATAATTATATTGCTGTGTTTTCACTGATGATTGTTATAAACATTGATTCTCTGTTTGGGATATGGAAATCCATGGGGAAATGTGTGCATATATGTCAAATAACAATTTCGGAAGTGAATCTTTGAAAATTTTGAAAATAAAAGAATTTGAAAAAAAAAATCTGAGGTCGACCCCTTTGAACTGAGCACGGTCGGGTGACCGGAAACAAACCCTTTTTTTTTGCCTGAGCGTAAAAGGAGTGGGCGTTGGGTATTGATGATTAAATGCTATCAGTTTTGTCAGTATTTTGATTAGTCTTATATGCTGTATTCTTAATACTTTATGATTAAACCTCAACAAACATTAAAAAAAATGATGAAAAAACAAATGCACCTCCCAAATCCAATTCTACCCGCTTTAGGTTAACCGCTTAAGGAAAGCATAATTGCCTAAATCTGTGCTCATAAATCGGTCCTTATCATATTCCCGTGTATCCCCAGTATTGAGGCATCATACTGGTACCGTGAGAGTATTATCAATAATATAGTCTTATCATTATCCCCTTATGACAGACACGGTGCATGTCTGTGTGTAGCCCTGAGGAGTTGCACGTCAAGGCTACATTCACACATTGTGATGACGACCAAAAGAGCAGAAAGAACAATAATAGTGCTACCCTTATAGAGGTACACATCCATCCATCAGTGCCATTTTCCATACGACTACTGCCAATGGCGACGTCCATTGAACACCACCAGCCTCGTTTCCAGTAAATGAGCCTCTCTTTGGTTCAAGGCGTCTCCATGGCAGCCATATTCACGTCGAGCAGCGTCCAATTAAAGGCACATGTTGGCAGGTGGATGCGTTACCATGGAGATCCATATTCTCTCTGCATTTTTCATGCAATGAAATGATTTGAATGCACTCATTTGGCAGATGGTGTATAGAGAAAATACATGTCTTTACTCATTCCTTCATTTAGTTTTATGGCCTACCCAGGCAATATTGTAAGCAGAAACCTTAACTGCTGATCATTTCTCTCGTGAGTATTTTCAATCTGTACTATATTAGGCCTTTGCATTTAACCTACAAATGCAAATCTATGGCATGATTAATGTTACTGCAGTATAGGTTGCTGTACTCATTGATTTCTATCTTATTTCATCAGCATATTTCGACGACATAGGTTGAGGATTTCTTTTTTTCAAATTTCATTCATATATTTAGGAGGGTGATGGCTGATGTAATTATAAAATTATTTTGGTTCTCATTCTCTGCTATTTGCGCCCAACCCCTTGTATATTCCAAGACTAGGTGCTTGAGTGTAACTTTCGCATCTCCCTATATACATTAAAAGAAAGTATACATCACAAGTGTATACACACGTAAGAAAACACTAATTTACGGTTCAACAATGAAAATGATTGATAACTCACACATGGTCAGCGACACACCATGTCATTATAGGGAGGTTTAGCAACAACGACGTACGTCCCCCGTAGCTCATTTAACGCAGACGTACCAGTGCTGTAGGTATGCTGTACGTCTGCGTTTTATTGTCCACGTAGTCGGCGCTAAACCTTCGTAATGGCTCACATCCACCTAATTTCCACTGACATATAGATCCACAGGCGGTGTACTCTGAAATTGCTTTCCTCGATCATTTTGGCTAAGGGAACAAGTAACTTCAACTGATCAAGGAAACTAAATTGGAGCAAGTATATTTAACGATGAGCAAGAACAGTGCACTTAACTGCTTAAAATAAAGACCAATTCCCATCTTAATTCCTCAAGTCTGAGGTTTGTATTATATCCGTTATCTATAGATGCTTTCTTCCCCTTTTCACCTTCCCTTCCTTATGTGCCAACGTGGTATTTTTGACAAAGAACAGGGGCTTGTTGAAATCGTTTCCTTTATGCCTTTGAGCTAGATATATTTTAAATAAAAAAAAATAGACATTTTCTTGGAGAGAAAAAAATGAAAGGGAAAAAGGTACATGGTTGGCATTTTTTCCCCTTAAATATGCCTGTATTATGAATGTAGATTAGCTTATAAGCAACATATAAGTTAAAAATTATGAGTAATATATAAATATCTAGGGGCCTATGTTTGTAAAAAAAAAGGAGGCCCTATATGGCATACTTCTCTTTTAGTGATTATATACTGGTAGCTGCATGTTAAAACCTGAGATGACATACCTGTAGACACCCCCCCCCAGGTTATTGACCCCATGTACCACCCTCACCTGTACCCTGATCCTCGTACTCACTTGGGCAGCCTTAACCTTTTAAGGGCTGCGGTTGTAAGAGGAGTGCATCATGCCGACTGGGATGGTGAGTGCTCACCAGGACTTCATCGGCGCATCAGGCTGAACCAATAGGGGTTAATTAATACACTCCCGGACAGATGATACATGAATGTGGCCCTGGTGAGTTACTCACCAAGCCTGCATTCATGTATCATGATAACCAACAATGGGCATGATGCATTAATGCATTAGGTAGCGTTTAATTGATGTTATTTGAAAGCACGAGTGGGTTTCAAATAACATCAATTAATGCGTTTATCTAACAGATTCCTCCATTTTGTATAAATTTCTTACCTTATAACCTCAGAATAAATCCAGGAGAAGACATTTTGAAAGTGCATGCGATCCACTTGCTTTGCCTTTACACACATTTTTCGGGTAAAATCCAAGTATGTCAAGTCCTGTACTTCTAGCACCAACAAATATACGATCTCTACTTGGTGTTCGCCTACATTTTGTCTTCATTTTCTTCTAAATAAATAATAATCCAATGAATTTACATAGGGATCCATCGCCACACGGCCATTCCTTCTTGTTGACGAACCGGGGAGGTGCCCGGATGTAATCTGACATACTTTCGGCTGAAGAACTGGGTCAAATATGCGTCAAGCAAGGAATGGCCGAGTGTGACTCGCTTACGATGGAAAAATCATTGGATTCTTATTTATTTCGAACAACATGGAGAATTTAGGCATGGCATGTTCATATAGAATATCTAAGGATGTTTCCCTGTTAATAACTCAACATGGCACCGTTGGATTCTATGCAAACAAGGTGTGCAAAGCCCCAGGTATGTCGGACAACTTATTCAAATCCTTCATATATACATTGGCTTCTAGTACCGTTCGGCTTGTTATAGTGGACAGCGAGTCCGTCTCTTGCCACAGCGGCCGGGGAACGATTCCCCATAGAACCCTGAAAATGTATGGCGAGGTTGACTTTGTATACTTCTCCAATTTATTAACATGTCCAGGTTGAAACCAGCACCTTCTTGAAGACGAACAAAATGTCTCAGAGTAGGGTTATGGCTGGATAATGCATGGGGGTTATGACCAAAAAAGCACTGTCCAAGCCAAAATCGTTAGATAACGGTCTTTAAAAGGTTAACATTTAACAGCCACATATTGCCTTAATGCATCTATGTATGAAGACGGTCTGCTAAGTCTCCTCCCCACGGCTGAATGCATGCATCATATTGGCCCCTCAGGAATGTGACGACTTATGTGACATTTAAAGGGCTAAGTCACTGAATGCATTTCCCCCCAGGTAACCCCTGACATGCCTGAGGCACAGTTGGGTGTATACCTATAGTACATAATGCCTACATAATGCGATATAGAGATCTGTCATCAGGGTGGATTGTGACACAATTTGCTCTTGTGTAGAGGAGCAGCTCTTTGATGTAGGTCAAAGGGAGCAGCTCATACTGTAAAAGGAGAAGTAAGGTGGGTTAGAATATTTGATATACCAAATTACAGTAGGTTGGGGTGGAGATAGGTGTTACTTCAAAGACCACTGTTACCTGAGGTGTGGATCAATGTGCTCCGTTATGTACGCTGGAGGGGTTAAAGAATTAGGGCACGTATTATATTGAAATAAAGCAGGACAAATTTACCTTATGTGACCTCCTTTAGGAGAGCAGCTCATATATGCACTAAGTGACTCAGTGTATATAACGTAAAAAGAAATTATACCGCACATGTTCATGCAATACTCTCCAGCTATCAAACTCTTGGGCTACTGTTAGAAACTGCCTTCCCTCTCTTATGTTACCTCCTATTTAAATGAAATAGTGATATTAAATGTATAAAAGAAAAATATTGACAACTCTAGATGGGCAATAATCATTTCTCGTATAAATTCATGAACTATTGCAAAATCAGTTTCTCATGATTGTAAGATCATCCAAGCACTCTGCTTGTTTTGTTCCTTCCTCCGTTCCTTCATTCATTTTTTTCATTCGCTCCTTGCTTGCATCCTTCCTTCCTAGAATCCTCACTTTGTCCTTTCCTTAATCAGTTACTTCTTCCCTCTGTTCCGTCGTTCATTCTTTGCATTGCTCTTTCAGACATTCGATTGGTCCTTTCTTCTGTCCTTCATAGATCCGTTCCTTTTTTCAAGCATTCAATCCTTCTTTCCTTCTTTCTAATAATCTCAGCCGCCCCGTTTCTGCTTAATAGTATTCTTATGTCCAGTGTAATCACATAAGCAAGTTCCCTTAAAAGGTCCCCGGAGGCATTTTCCCCATTACTGACCTAAATACGACTACCACACACCTGCATTCACTGATCTTTTTTTTAAGTGTTTTATTGGGTCATGAAGAACAATTACAATGATGAAATTGTCCCTTTCCTAGCGACCTTGCGTTAAGGTCTTTAAGCTAGGTCCCATTATAATTCATTGATGAACAATATAATGCAGTATAAAGAACAGCATATCAATGACGACATCCAGTTGTGTTTACAGTCAATGTTTTAGGGCATTCTGTAACCTAAAAACATAAATCACAAATTCATTAACTCGGGGTTGATCTGATACCATCTCATCACATTCAGGGATTTCTGCCATTTTAATACACCTCCCCCATTAGATGCAAGCTAATATTATGTCTAAGAGACTCAGGTATGACAGTTAAGGGAATTCAAGTAACTCAGCTTTGTGATATCACTGATTCATGACTGTTTCTAATCTGCGCCATGATGTTGTTAGGCCAAAATACACAAACTATGAACCAGAGTTGAATTAAGATCTATCTGTAAATAGGCAAGCAGAAAGGTTGGCCCCATACACACTTATCTTTCTGTTGGGCTGCTCACACAATACCATAATCATAGAATAAGAGCTAATGAATTTAAATATAACATTTGTAGAATAACATTGCCAACATTGGACGCTACAACGTAGCACCTTCTGCAGCCCACCGATGGGTAATCCCCAATCCCCTCAGTCCTGACAGACACCTTCACATCCCCCAACCTGGAGACTTAGTAGACATCCTCATCTTGTCTCACAGCTACTGGAGGAAGGGAAGGTAATTGGATTTTACCACCTGCTTGTCACAGGGGGATAATACAAATGTATAAGTCAATATTTAGTCACACTATAAGAAACAGCTGTTTATTAGACACCACCTTGTCTGTATCGTCTATTAAGGATATTCAGGTTGAAGCATTGATTCCACCTGGGTTGATTTGATCGAATCTGATGGAAGAATTGGAAAGTGACTAGATGTGCATACTGCTCAAGAAGGTTACTAATTACCCTCAACTTGGGGGAAAAAATGGAATATCAGTTAACAAAGGCCCAATTCACTCGAATCAGTGATTACTTTGACGTGTGCCTGCTGTTTTACTGAAATCCGTGTTTCTAGACAAAGTCGTAGTTACCTTATTGGAAACGGTAGTCGAGGTAAATTACAGTTAATACGTTTTATGATTACTACTCCTTTGATTGCTGTACGTATGATATTAATATTATCAAAAGTGAGTCTGACACATCGATTTGTTGGAGCACTGAAATGCATTGCCTCCTCCATTAATGCACAGTGAATCCCTCCACCCCAACCTACTCCTAACCATATATATATATATATATATATATATATATATATTGTGGCGTAGACCGAGCCGACGTCGGTGGATCCCGAAACCATCCTGGCATGGGGGCGGGGGGAAGCCGGCGGAGGCGGAGTCACGTCAGCATTGTGTTATTCGGAGTAGCGTCTTCGGCGGCGGTGTATGTTGTACATACACCAGCGCCGGTGGACTTGCAAGTGTATAAATACTGGAGGTGTCCCACCGGACAGGCAGTCTGAGATTGGGGTGGCTATAGGACGCACCGGCACTTGCACCAGAGAGGAGGAGCAGCGGCATATAGATAGAGATATACTTAGCTGGTGTGGCAGAGCAAGCCAGGCAATAAAGAATTCACGTTAATTATACTTGTCCGTGTTACTGGTCGTCATTCTCTTATCCGGAGGAGCTTGGAGAGCGCTACATTGGTGACAGCGGTGTTTTCAACGGATCCACGCAGGACTAGAGATGGCGGAGGCAAGGATAACGGGAACAGACTCATTGAAATTGGAAGGAGAAGGAGTTGGTCGGGGGACCCTCTTGGAAGTAGTGGACGAGGAGGTGACAATCAGAAGACCCGCAGAAAGCAGACCTGGGGAACCATACCCCGAAAGGCAGGAGGAGCCTATGGATCGGAATTGGACGGGGGAAGGCAACCAGGTAGAGGTGGGAGGAGGGCGTGCAAGTCCCGTAAACGACTTCAGATGGCCATGGGAGAAGGAGGAGGTGGAGAGGGAGATACCCCGGAGGCCTAGCCGGGGGAGGCGCCAACCCAGAGGCAAGACTGAAAATACTTCAAGCATGACTCGGAGGAGATTGGAGGAAGGGTCAGAGGATTGGACGGAGGAGGAGTGGGACCAGCTCCTAGAGACTCTCTCAAAGCATAGGAAGATGAAACCGGCAGCGGAGGGACGGGAGGAAGGAAGAGGGACGGAGGGCCCTGACAACAAGGGAGAGGGGATGACGGTAAAAAAAGAGGTGATCGGGGGAGAGCAGCCATCAGTGGATGAAACCCGGTTACCTGCGTTGCCGTCCCTATCTGGCGGAGCTGACGGCGAAGTGAGTGCAAAAGGAAAGCCGGTGGTTAAACCCACAAAATACGACGGGACGGGGGATCTAGGCGATTACCTCAACCACTTCGACCTGTGTGTGAAGGTGAATGGATGGGACGAGGCTGAGGCAGGCATGTTCCTAGGGCTGAGTTTGGCGGGGGCCGCTCGGAGGCTGTTGAACGGCAGAAAACCTGCTACGCCGGAAGGGTACACCGAACTCCGGAAGGCGCTGGTCGAAAGGTTCGAGCCCACCAATCAAGAAGAGACCTATAAAGCTGTCCTCCGCACCAGGGTACGGAGGAAGGGGGAGGCGTTGCAAGAATTGAGGGAGGATCTGATGAAGTACACCCGACTAGCTTACCCCGAGGCCGACGCCCGAACTACAGACACCCTGGTTTTGGACAGATTCCTGCTATGTTTGGATAATCCTCTAAGACAATGGGTCTATCAGTCACAGCCAAAGGACCTACAAGCTGCCGTCATGACAGCCGTGGGGGCAGAAGCCTACCTGAAGGTGGAGCAGGAAACATCGCAGAGGGTTAGGACCGCTGATGCGTCGGTATATGAGCATCTCAAAACCAACACCGACAGGATGGATAAAATGGTGGAGCTAATGGACCGTATGGCTAAGAAGATGGAGGAGCCTCTCTCCACCGAGAAGAAGAGGCGGAGTACTGCCTGCTATGGGTGCGGTCAGGAAGGGCATTTCAAGCGGGAGTGCCCCAACAGGAGAACTGACAAACCTGGGGGGGCCCCCGAGACGGGAAAGGATGTTATTCCATCGGGAAACTAGAACCGACCTCTACCCAAGGCCAGGTACAGGTCGGGGGGATTGGGCCTATGAATATTGTGCAAGGAAGGCGAGAGAGGGGCGGCGGAGGACTAATAGTGGAAGGCAAGTTGGAGGGAGCCGTTATACAGATGCTGGTAGATACTGGCGCCTCACTAAACCTTATCTCCCACGGGTGGTGGGAACGACATGGGGGTGATCGGCCGCTCCAAGAAACGGGGGAAGTTGTCTTTTCGGTGGATGGAAGACCCCTGAAACTTAAAGGGGAGGTGCAGGCTTCATTACAATTGGGGACCAGGAGCACGAACGCGATGTTTATCGTGGGGGACACAGGGACGGAAGGAATATTGGGCGCCGCCTTTCTACGAGAAAACCAGCTTGTGGTGGACGTGGCCAGGGGAAGATTAATCTGGACCCAACCAGAATCGTTGTGTCGAGTGGTGAGCACCCGCTCAGCAGTGGTCGGAGCGGGGGAGGAAGCATTCCTGGAAGGCGCGGTGATGGGTCGGTGGTTGGACGGTGGGAATGGCCTGATAGAAAGTATGGCCGGGCACAAGGGTGAACCCCACTTCCTGGTGGGCAGAGGCCTGGTCCAGCCAATAAACAGAGAAACCTGGGTCAGGGTGCTGAACCCTGGGCTGGAACCGATCATCGTCTACAAGGATATGACTCTGGGTGGCATCCAACGGGTGGAAACGCCGGGAGAGGATCCGGGGGTGAACCCCGGAAGCTGGTGCCGTCGGGTGGAGGCTATGTCGCCGGAGGAGAAGAGAGGGCTTATAAGAGAGCTGGTGGAGGGAACAGAGCCAGACAGAAGGAAGGAGCTTGCGGGGTTACTTAATCAACACCTGGCGGCCTTCCAGTGTCATAAGGGTGATAAGGGACACACCACTATGGCCCAACACCGAATAGATACGGGGGATCAACCCCCTATAAAGCAGCCCCCAAGACGCTTAGCCCCCCACCGAAGGGCCACGGTGGAAGAGGAGGTTGAGAAAATGTTGGAGGCAGGGGTAATCGAGCCTTCAGTAAGCCCATGGGCATCTCCGGTGGTGCTAGTGAAGAAGAAAGACGGGACAACCCGTTTCTGTGTGGACTATAGGCGGTTAAACAAAGCTACAGTGAAAGATGCCTACCCTCTGCCCCGGGTGGAGGACTGCTTGGATACTATGGCGGGGGCCACCTGGTTCTCATCAATGGATCTTGCCAGTGGGTATTGGCAACTAGATGTAAGGGCGGAGGACAGAGAGAAGACAGCGTTCACCACCCACCGGGGGCTCTACCAATTCATCAGAATGCCGTTTGGGTTATGTAATGCCCCAGGGACGTTTGAGCGAGTGATGGAGGTTGCCATGCGGGGGCTTCAGTGGCGTACCTGTTTGGTATATTTAGACGACATTGTCGTGTTTGCCGAGTCCTTTGAACAGCATATGGAGAGGTTGGGCGAGGTACTACAAAGACTGGCGGAGGCCGGCCTTAAGATAAAACCCTCCAAATGCCAACTGGCCCGCCGGAGGATACTGTTTCTGGGGCACCAGATCAGTGAGGCTGGGGTAGGGACCGACCCAGGCAAGGTGGAGGCTGTTCGGGGGTGGCCCCCACCACAGAATATCACAGAAGTGAGGAGTTTTCTCGGTCTGGCGGGGTATTATAGAGCCTTCATCCCCGACTTCTCAACTAAGGCTAAACCCCTCAGTTCTCTGGCGGAAAAGGGACGGCCTTTCAAGTGGACGCCGGAGTGTGAAAATGCCTTCGAGATACTGAAGCAGAAATTGATAGAAGCTCCTATCCTGGGGTTCCCCCGACCAGAAGGCCAGCTTATTATGGACACGGACGCCAGTGATACGGGGTTGGGCACGGTGCTGGCACAAGAACAGGATGGGGAAGAGAGAGTATTGGCTTATGGCAGTCGCACCCTTAGCAAACCTGAGAGAAACTATTGTGTTACGCGGCGGGAGTTGTTAGCCATCGTTTTTGGCCTCCGGAAATTCAGACACTATTTAGTGGGTCGGCCGGTGGTAGTGCGCACCGACCATGCATCCCTTCGGTGGCTATTGGAGTTCAAAGAACCAGAGGGCCAGCTGGCGCGGTGGCTTCAGATCATAGGCACTTATGACATAGTGATACAACACCGACCAGGAAAGGCCCATGGTAATGCGGATGGCCTATCCAGGACACCCTGTAAACAATGCGGCAGAGACCCTGAAGAAGACAGGCGGTGGTGTCGTGTCTTCACAAGAGCTCAGAGTCAAGTGCTAGAAGGAGGGAACCGATCCCCCGCGGAGGGACCGGACCCTCCAGTGGGGCCGGCATGGGAAAAGCTGCAGAATGATGACCCCCTTCTCAGGGAGGTACGGGGGTGGGTGGAAGGAGGAGAGGTCCCCACTGAAGCGGTAAGACGGGACTGGAGCTATGAGAAGAAGGCCTGGTATGCCCAGAGAGAGAGGCTGACAATACACAAGGGCGTGTTGGGCCGGAGGTGGATAGGGGAGGCGGGGTCGGCCCACTTCCAGATAGCAGTTCCCAAGCCTAACAGGAAAGATGTGCTGCAGGAGGTACACGGAGAACCACTGGCCGGACACCTAGGGCGTAACAAGACCATCAGGCGGGTACAGGGAGGATATTACTGGCCTGAATTCCGGAGGGATGTCACCCGGTGGTGCGAGCAGTGTGAGCCGTGCCTGCGGCGGAAGGCAGCCCCCGCCCCCCACCGAGCTCCAATGGGACATGTTGGGGCTGGTCTACCACTCCAAAGGGTAGCCCTGGATGTGATGGGACCTCTGCCCCCGACCTCACGGGGTAATCAACACATTCTGGTAGCGGCCGACTATTTCACTAAGTGGACGGAGGCCTATGCCATTCCCAATCAGGAAGCGCCCACCGTGGCAAGGAAATTGGTGGAGGAGCTCATATGTCGGCTAGGGGCGCCGGTGGAGATTCACACCGATCAGGGCAAGAATTTCCAGTCGGGGTTGTTCAAGGAGATAGTAGCCTTGCTGGGGGTCAAACAAACAAGGACTTGCGCTTTTAGGCCTCAAAGTGATGGAATGGTGGAAAGAGCTAACCGGACCATTGAGGCGTTACTGGCTACGGTGGTGGCCACCGACCAGCAGGATTGGGACCTGCAGCTCCCCTTTGTGATGGCCGCCTATAGGTCATCGGTGCATAGCTCCACCGGAGTATCGCCTAACATGATGATGTTGGGAAGGGAAACAACCGTCCCCCTGCATCTGATCTACCCATTGGACCCACCTCCGAGGAATAAGGCTGGATACGTGGCTGAGGTCCAGGAGAAGATGGCACGGGCGTATGAGGCAGCTAGGAGTAACATAGGGAGGTCGGTGGCCCGCCAACGACGTAACTATGATGCGAGGGCGGAGGAGGGCCATCTGCCAACGGGATCCCAGGTCTTCTACTATCACCCCCTAAAGAAGAGAGGACTGTCACCCAAGTTGCAATGTTATTGGACCGGCCCGTGGACTGTGCAGGAGAGAATAGGGGATGCAGTGTACAAGATAAAGAGAGGCCGTGTAACCAAGGTGGTACATTTTGATTCTATAAAGGAGGTCTGCCTGCCAGAGGAAGAGGATCTGGGGGATGAATGCAAGGAGATAGACCCGGCGAAGGAAGAGGTAGCCAACCCCGACCATGGAGCGGGGGATGGATCGCCGGGGGCTAAGGCGATACGGGCGATAATAAGGGACCCTAACCCCGGGCCGCGTGACCAAGCATACTTACCTGTTAAGATGGCTGAGGGTGGGGACAGCTGGTGGAAATGGTGGCGGGAGGAGGAGACTCGGGTGAGAGCAGAAGCTGCAATGGCCCACTGGAGGGGTGAACCCCCAGATGACGAACCCCCCCTGGATGAAGAATATTTATCCCCTCTGGAGGAGGAGACCGAAGAAACTAGGGAAAGAAACGAGTTCAAGAGGGCAGAGTGGGCCAGACGGAGGAAGGACCCAGAGAGATGTCGTATCTTAGGCAGGCATGCAGAGAGGTGGCGGGTCTATGAAATGCTAGAGGAGGCAGAGCACGATAACGAACGGAACGAGGAGAGGGAGAGCCGTCTAGTAGCCCCGGGTCGCTTACCCCGGAGGCCTAAAACACCGCCTAAGGCGGAGGAGACGCCTAAGGTTGCGCCTACGTGTCTACACTTAGTACAGGCTGGGGTCACGGCACCGCCGGGCGCCTTCAGGCCTGCTACGCCGCCTAGCTCGGGGGACGGGCCTAAAACTCCGCCTAAAGCGTCGAGCGCGCCCTCTGCCGGAGTTATAGCCCCGCCAAAACCGGTGTTGCTACGAAACCAGAATGCGAGTGACGTCAATGAGGAGGGAGACGACCACTATTTGAAGATAACAGTCACTTTCCCGATAGAAATGGCGGAGGACAGACGTGTTGTAATGAGGAAGGTGGAGGAGAGCTGTAGAAATGGTGTAACAGGGGACACACAAGCCGGGCGGGAGGAAAAAAAAAAAGGGCCAAGGGAGCGCGTAAAGAAAGACGGGGTTCACCGGGAGGGCCGCCGGAGGGAGAGAGGGGGCCGATCTCCACCCAAATCCTCGTCCTCACGGTCCCACAGCCGCCCTAGGCATGGGGGAAGGGAGAATGATAGAAATAAACACCGCCAACGGCCCACCGAGGAGACAGTCCACCGAAAAGTAAACAACAAACCCTACAGGAAGAAGGACCGTGCGAAAGACAGCTGGTCAAGAACCCATTCCCACGTCCACTACCCACCGGAACGTTCGGAGGGAGGAGCAGAGCGGACGTTCTCACGGTCGGGTGACGGCCTCGTGACAGGGGAAACCCCGGTGGCACAGGCGTGCGGGGAAGGTTCCTGGCTGCTAATTGGCCAAGACAACTCAAGGGGGAGGGGTGTGGCCGGGCCGGGGGTGTATAAAGGAAGGACTCATCCCCGGGATTCGGCAATATCGACCATCGATTGGAAGCAGTTAGAACTCGGTAATATGCCTAAGACACACGAAGACGAGAAGTCCGTGCCCATGGTATGGGTAGGGGGAGTGCAGATACCAAAGCACAGGTGTGAGATCTGCAGGGAGGAGGGCAAACCGTATGCCTTTGGACGCAGCGATGCTTTAAAACGCCATCAGAGGAAGCATGAGGCCGTGCAAGAAGGATACGAGTGCCCCTCCACCGGCTGTGAATACCAGGTCGCCAAAGATTACAAGAATGACCTGGTGCGCCACGTGGAGAGACAGCACCCGGACATAAAAGGATGGGTGCCCCCGAAAGAGACCAAGCAACTGCGGCTGGCTAGTGAAGAGGAGGCGGGGGCCGTTCCAGCACAAACTCCAGGCACCTCCACGTCTACAAAACCCAAGTCTAAAGGCAAACCCCGGAAGGTTAAGGTCCACACGTCAAAAGGAGGGGCTGGGAAGGCAGAGGAGCCGGCCGAGTTCGCCGCCGCAAGCACTTCTAAAACGGAGGCGGTGGTGCCCTCCAGCCAGACACCGGGCAGCGCCTCTATCATATCGTCACTGGTGTCCCCCGGGATAAGCATAGGGGCTGAGGAAATGGAGGAGGTGGCCGCAGCGGCCAAATATCTAGAGGAACTGGTGGGACTGAAAACTCCCCCCAATCAGGGACTACCTGCACAAGGGGTGGCCACCCGGAGTAGTACTGGCAAGGGGCGGAAACGGGTGTCCGAGGAGGCAGTGGAGGAGCCCCCTGACAAAAAGGTGCGCCGGTCCCCCGGTAAGGAGGGAGCTGTCCGCCGGGTTACAGAAATGATAACGGACCCCGTTACCGGTAAATATCAATTGGAGCCAGAGGAGGAGGGAAAGGTTCTCTTTGTTCTTAAATTACTAATGGACAGGTACAGTAGGGAGGGGGAGACCCCGACCAAAACCTTAACTAGACTCCAGAAGGAGTTGCCGGTGGGCACACTAGACGTAGATGAAATAGAAAAGGAATATGAGGCGGCTAGGACGGGTATACCAACACGGAGAACCCAGCTAAAGGTTGGGACTTACGATGACGTCACAGACGACGGTTCACAGTCAGCTCAGGAGTCCAGCCCGGAAAAAGGAAAGGCATTCGAAATTTCCGGGGGACTCGATTCCAGCCCTGAAAAACTGCCGGAGTACACCTTAAAGGAGGACCGCCCCAAGCCCCACATTGAACCGGAATTATGCACACCTGCTGAGGAAGGGGCCACCTCCACCCCCGACTCCCCGGAGGAGGAGGAGGACAGGGGACCAGGTAAACCCGACCCCGAAGACGTAGCCACGAAGATGGTCTCCGCTCCAGCTAAAGTTGATGAAGAGATCTTTGAATACCCCCCCGGCGTGGCTGGCTACCCTGACCTCGAGGAGCAGTATGCAGCGATGATCAAAGCTGGTAGAGAGAGGGCCAGGCAGAAGGAGTTAGAGGAACAAAAGAGGTTAGAGAAGGAGAGAGAAATGGAAAGACAGAAGGCTATAGAGGAAAAGAAAGAAGCAGAAGCCAGGGTGGCGGAGGAGGAAAGAGCTTTGAAAGAACAGAAATCTAAAAAGACAAGAAGAGGAAAAGGGAAAGGCCCGGGAAAGAGTAGCCAGAAAACAGGATTAGAAACACTGATGGAGCAGGTTACCGTGCGCACGGGGGAGACCCCGGAAAAGGCTAGTCCACCAGCGGTGCCCCAGACTCCCACCCCCGGAACGCGGCGCAGCCTTGAGGAAATATTACTGAGTACATTAACTCCCACGGGCCAGCGCCCCAAGACCCCGGCAAAGACGAGCTCCGGCAGCAAACCCAGGGACAATGAGGGGGAACCCGTTGGTGTAACCCCCCAACAAAAAGGCAAGATGGCCGGGAGAGCAAAAGGGAGGCCTGACTTAGTGCATTACCCCAGGACGGTTACTGTTGGATTGGAGGGGCTGGTGGTGCAGTCTCCCAAGGGGGACTTTCTCTTACAAATTGAGGCTGGGGAGGAGGCGGGACACATGGAGACTATGGTGTTGGTGCCGGAGGGGGTGGAGACGGTGCAGGGGAGTGTGGAGGATGAGGACCCTTTAGGCCCACCGACCTCCGAACGTGTTATAATAGTGACAGACGCCCAGGTGGTACCCATACCTGACGGGGGCGTGGCTCCCACACAAGGAGTAGTGTCTGTAAGCCACGTGGTGGTTGCCCCTTCCCCGGCTCCCGACTCTGGAAAAAGGGTAGAGGTGGAGGAGAACTTGATGCCCTGGAATGAGGACTTCACAGGCCCCCGTGAGCTGCAGGAGTATACGAGGCGCTTGCGGAACCCGGGGAACTTGGGGCCCGAGATGAGAGTGGTGCCGGGGGGGGTGTGCAGCTCGGCAGTGCAAAGCTTGGCTGACGGTGATGTGGAACTGGTTCAGGTGACCCGAACCAGGTACGCCAAGGCGTCCAGGGAGGGACTGTGCTCCAGATGCGGGCAGCCATGGCCTATTACCCCGAAGGCCCCGGAGAAGGAGGAGAGACAGGAGGAGGAAGCCTCTACGAGCACCCAGTAAAAAGGGTAAGTGTCTCTTCCGGTGTATCTACGGCGGGGGAAACGGAAACTCCAGTACAGGAGGGCGCCGGCGGAGGTCGATGGGAGGAAAAGGAGGGAGGGCGGTGATGCAGCCGGGTCGGAGGGTGACTGCGGGATAAGCTGGGATGACGTGGAATGCACCCGAGTAATCTATGGGTGTAAGCCAGTACAGGCTGGGGGAGCAGTAGCACCTTAAATGAAGGACAAAATGCATCAGTTCCGGTGGGGTAAGCAGTACAAGTGCCTTACCTTGTGTTGCAGACCTGGTCGAGCCGCGGGGGGGCGGCATCCGGAGGCAGGCGGAGGAGAAACGGCAACAACCGGAGGGAGGTGGCCGTCGGTGGACGGTTCGGAGGACCGGTGGACGGCTCGGTGGATGAGTCGGGGGCATCTCGGCGGTGGCAGTGATGTTGTATTGGTCTTGAAGGCAGCGGTTGTATAATAGTTAAACCATTTGTAAATTATGAAGCTATCCGTTGGAGCATGCTATAAGTATTGATACTGTGTATACTGTATGATTATCTATATTGCTCAATGTATTTGTTTAAAAGTAATAATCACAAACACCCAGGGGCCATGGTGTATAATTGTTTATTCAAAATTGGATACCCATCTGCAGGAGGGTACTCTGACATTCTTTCCCAGTACGACTGTTAATTAGTTGGGGAGAGTGTGGCGTAGACCGAGCCGACGTCGGTGGATCCCGAAACCATCCTGGCATGGGGGCGGGGGGAAGCCGGCGGAGGCGGAGTCACGTCAGCATTGTGTTATTCGGAGTAGCGTCTTCGGCGGCGGTGTATGTTGTACATACACCAGCGCCGGTGGACTTGCAAGTGTATAAATACTGGAGGTGTCCCACCGGACAGGCAGTCTGAGATTGGGGTGGCTATAGGACGCACCGGCACTTGCACCAGAGAGGAGGAGCAGCGGCATATAGATAGAGATATACTTAGCTGGTGTGGCAGAGCAAGCCAGGCAATAAAGAATTCACGTTAATTATACTTGTCCGTGTTACTGGTCGTCATTCTCTTATCCGGAGGAGCTTGGAGAGCGCTACAATATATATATATATATATATATATATATAAACACCCATATGGTCTTTTCTCCTGTTCGCGGGAGGGTGTTGATTGTATCAAGGACACCCCCGCGCTCAGCTTGACTACTATGCCCCCCAGGCATGTGATGATGACAACGTGTAACCAAGGCAACCACCTGTAAATACAAAGCCATGTCTTTTGCTGAGTCAGCAATGTTTGCATCTTCTTTGTGACTGCCTGGCTCCCTTTCTCACCTCACCCCATCACATCAGAATCCTTATCTGTCACAGCAGACCTACTAGTCTAGCTTAATCCCTCCAGTGTTACAAGCAAAACAGCCAGGCAATCAATCTTTTAGAATGGAGTATCCTTTATGTCGAGCAGGTCTTTAAATTCTATAAAAAACCTAGCAGAAATGTGGAATTTCAGGGCGCTTAAAATTCGAATTTAATCTTTGATGTAGGAACGGTCAGAAATAACCATGGGAAATGTTATGCGTTTCAGATAAGAGAGATACAAATGACTACAGCCTCAATGGGTGGAAATGAAAAAGAGATTCTTCACTGAATTGTACTTTATTTTCATTGCATGGCTCCAACCTTAGACTGAAGAAATTTAACTTCTTTTCATCTTAAAATCATCTGAAACTTCTCTCACAATGAGTATTGTTAGACAATACTCCACAGCCTCCATGGGCTACAGAGCACCAAAAAAACTTACGGTTTATACGATCAGTTATATAATAATAAAAACATGAACCTGTCCTACCACCTCACCACCTATAGCCTCCCTTCAGGGGCGGCTCCAGGATTTTGAGAAAGGGGGGGGGGCACAAATTTTGGACATGGAATGGGTAGTATACCCAAGCGGAGCGTATTTGTAAACGTAGCAAAGTGACTATGGAAGGGGGGTTTGGGGGCATCCCCCAGAAAAAAGAATTGACTTGTACAGCACATTTTGGGAAAATTCTGAAATTCTTGATGTCAAAACATGCATTCTGGTGACTTCTGGGAATGATATTATAACTTTGGTTCTAGTAGGAATATTTGAAAGATTCTTTCGCCTTTAGAAAGACCAGGACATAAACATATTTGTGGGAAAAATAGGGGGGCACGTGCCCCCTGTGCCCCCCCCCTTAAATCCTCCCCTGCCCTTGTATAAGACACCCTCACCTCATACAGAGCCAACTGAGGCCAATGTGTGGGAGGCTAAACTCATCACCCAGTCCGCTAAAGCACCCAAGTCCTCTTAGACATTCCTGTGAGACAGGGTTAACCCCCCGCCCCTGGTGGTGTAAGTCTTCACTAACCCGGCTCTCTGATCTGGAATGTCCTGTTGGGGGCAGTGGGGGCTTGCGGTGTGAGATAGTAAGCTAGCATGGACTCTCCACAGATAAGGAAAGACTTCACTTGGGCTGAAATAAGGCAACTCTAAGGGTATATTGAAAAAGACTCATTTGATATTTCAGACCTTCTCCCGACCTTATGTATACCTTTCTAGAAAGTGATTACCAAAGTATCATGTAAGAATTAGCTATGTATAGATAATCATACATGCATTATTTTAAGTAAGCATTTGGATGTAATCATGTGTTTACTTATTCTGACATTTTAATCATGGTCAGATGTAGGGATATATAGAAGTCATAAAAGCGAATGATTTAAAAGTCCTACTAAGATGTGGACCCATAGGATAGGCCTATATTCACCATACAATGTACATGTATATGAAAAGGTCATTTGGTCTTATTCCTTGTGCTCATCACAAAACCCACTGAAGTCCTTTTAGATATGTCACAAAGCTTAGTCCATCCATCATGAACACCCCTGGTGGGGCCCCATTAATCCTTTCTTCTTATTCCCTCAGCTAACAGCTTTAGCTTAGGGAGTTGTCATTCCAGTATTGAATCCCTACATAAAAGGGATTCGGTGCCCAAAGAGCAGTACACTGAGCAGTACCTCCTGCTCTGAGGCATTCAAGGAGCAGCTCAGAAGCTGATGTTGTATGAGTTGTGTGTTCAACTCCTTTATGTGTAGTATGGCTAGGCCCTCTCCTGACCACTGGTTTTGTCCTTTTGATGATGGCTTTTAATAGATTTTTGTATTATCAGATGTTATTATTACTCCTCACCCAGGCACTTTCAATTAGGCTAGATCCTGCTCGAAATGTCCAAAACGACGGACTAAAAGATAGTGCGAAAAAATGGTTTTGTTTTCTTCAATGCCATAGTTTCTTCTCAGATTTAAGAGAATGTCCTGTGAAAATGGTTGCTTTTGTCCAAGAATACTTTTGTAATGTGAGTATCACATATTCAACCTTTGATTATTACACTTTAAAGCAACCTTTCTTTCAAATAGTTCATGCGAACGCCACAATATGGCGCCCAGTGTAACACACACTTACCTGAATCCCATCCATTATCGCCCATGTGTTGAGAAAGAACATTGCCCTCTGGCGGGGGAGATGAGAACGTATAGCCGCTGGTTACGTCTTGATTTAATGCTGGTACCTTCGGGTCACAGTGGCTGCTGCAGAAGGGGTGCAAGGGAGGGGAGACTAGCCAGGCGTTGGAAGCTATAGTGACCTCTACTGGCCCCAGTCTACAAATAAAACCCTTCTATTGGCCGTCTGACAGTGTGGCTATGCATTGTACCCCCGAAAACAAATAAGATGGAATATACCTGGGGATAAAAAGATCACACCGTTTCCCTATTGCACTACAGTCTCCCATGGATCTATTCTTTAGCCTACTGCCCCTATTTGGCTTCTCTCCATCATCAAAACAGTGAAATATTTTGTTTTGAATACCCCCTCAATCCTACATGACCAGGTGATTATGGATTTCTAGATTTACTTATGTGAATTTGCCAGTAATCCTGCCCCCAATATTCAAATGTGTCCAAATAGGCTTATTTGACATCAATTAAGGCATGTCAGTAATAAAGTGCCCAAATTAATATCAAGTGCACAAATTGATAGGTAATGAACATTGATTGCACGTTGTCAATATCTAATTATCTTGTCTCTTTTCTTTACCTTACCGGTGAGTGAGTTATGATGCACGTTGTGAGGGAATAACGTCAGTTGTTTGAGATTGTATAGAGTGAGTAACATCCATGGGCTAAAAACCTATGGTTATGATGAAGCCGTGGAGTCTTGGTGTTGGCCTATACATTGTTGTATTGATTTTATTGTCATGCAAACGAATCCGATATTAATGATAAAAAATTGACACCTATTATGTCGGCATGGGTGACAAATGATCTACCAGGAGTACTAGACAAACATAACTTCATTATTGATGTGTTTTTTTTTTTTTTAACGCTGGCTCCTTATACAAAGTTAATGTTGGTCAGGTTACTATCTCCATGCCTACCATGGCTACCTATATCCTGGAAATATTTAGCATACCGCTACTATAGATGTAATGGGTTAGGATTTCAGTGTCCCAAATTAGGGCTTTAAGAATTGAAATATAAATGCAATCCAAAAAATGGATTTCTGAACAAAAAAAAATCGTATACGATATGACGGTGAACACAAAAATCAATTGGCTATGGTGTGGCCTTGAGTTATTCTTTCTTGAACATTGCACAGACCTAGGTTTAGGCTACACAGTACACCCATTTGTGCGACGGATGGTTGTATTTTTCGTAAGGCCTATCAGGCTAGCCTTTAGATACAGCCTAGGCCTAACAAAACGCACGAGGCCCTATATATATGCTGGGAGGGGGACATTGTGGATAGGGGAGGGAGGTAAGGGTTTAGTGTTGCCACCAGCCGTCGTTCTTTATGCATCCACTATAGCCCATATATCCCCCGAGCCCACTCACGCCCTGATCCAAAATAGAAATGCAATTTTACCTCCTTGGTAGAGAGGCCTGGAGATTTATGCCCGCCTTCTAAGCTTAAGGTCAACCCACGCCATACTTCGCTAACTACTATAGTCTACACTAGCCTATAGACTGTATATAGTAAGCTCATGCTGCCACCTTGAGGCACCGGCGTGTTCGGAAATGACCACACCGGAAGAGCCGTTCGTGCGCATGTCCTGTCGCCGCTTGCGTCATTTCCGCTGTTGGTGGGACGCCGGAGGCTTCTTGGTCCGTTTGGATCCAGGCACAAAAGCCCTGTGGAAGATAAGGTACGCCGATCCCACCTGGGGACGCTGTGACGGGTTTAGTTCCCGTCATGGAAGGTCCCGCAGTGTGTCATTCCGTTGGTGCGTGGGTCCATACAATTTTGACTACATTTCCTTTAAATGCAGAGGAACCTGTATGAAATTACCTCAAAATGGTTGAAAAAAAAACAACAACAACAACCAAACAGCCATTCCTCCCGCTTTCTAACCTCTCCTTCTTGTGTCTAATGCTCTTGTGGCTTGCTAGGTATTTGCAAATGTGAAACACTCGACTTTGTGGCCGGCCAAGATTGCGGAACGTCAGGCGACGTCAGCCCCCCGCCCCTGAAAATGGTGATGAATGTGACCCCCTGAAACCACTCCCTGATACCGAGCGTGGCGCTACCACCGACGGTTGTCAGCACTAAAAGCAGGCTCGCACTGAAGTCCCCTGCTATTGTTTATTCGCTATGACGAACGTCCTCATCAGCTCGGCCACTCGAACATTTTTCACCACCCTAAAAGCTTTCATTTTTTTACATTTGCTGCCGGATTTATGGGAATTAGATCAATCCAGAATTGTCCAGTTCGCATTAGGACCTCATGCGTTTTGCTGTATGGAGTGTAATATAACTCATGGGTAGGAGTAGCCGACTAGAATTAGACCGCGCTTGAGCATTATTTTTGTTTCGTTTTTTTTTCTATACATCTACCCATTATTTTCATCAAATATGCCGAGATTATCCATCATTCAGCGTCAAATCAAGAGTGGGCTTACTGGCGTGCTAGTGTTGTGGCTTATTTCAAAGAAGGGGAAACAATCATTTTATATTATGATTCTTTTTCAATACACTACCTCCCTATTTATCATGGACACCACTAGAATTATGTACATCATATATCAGCGCGGCAGGCTTTATTGTACTAAAGTCGTCTGCTTCGTTTCCTGCACACCAAACTCATTTTGCCGCCAAATCTGATTCAATAGAAGGCTGCTAGTCTCAGTGACTCGCCTGCATACTTACCAAGTGTAAGATATTAATGATTTCACGAGTAGGCCTGCCCCTAAGGAATATTGATTCAGAAGTAATTTCATAAATGTAATTTATTATAGACATGCTGATAAAGATACCAGTTTGTTTGATATTAATCGACGTTTTAAAGAATTCTTTAATCGATAGTGCTTTTCCCAATCAAAGCATTAAACTATGGCACACAAAATCATGGCAAAAATAAGAGTGATATTCTCCTTTAGTATATAAGAAAATACTACCGGTAGTTTATCGCATGCATACTGTTTGGGAAAAAAAGCCCATGCTCGTGTTACAGAAATAGAATTGTGGAGGAAATAAAACCAGGATAATCATTCAGATGTATATAGCCTAGGCCTATAGGTTCTTATTAATTTATTTTGTATATACAACTTCATCATTTTTAGTCAAGGCTTCCCATCTCATTCAACCATGAAGTATGTTGGTTGGTAATACTTAATTATATTATTGTGGCCAAGTTGATGATAGCATTTGTTCGTAGTAAAGAATTAGGTCAGAGTCTCTACAGCAGGAAACCAAAGACTGTAATCGGCCTAGGATAGGTAGCACATACAGGTGCTTAGAACGGGTTGGTAGTGTACTTAGGTCCTGATCCGGTGAAGGGATCACCTGTATCCTTCCCACCGTATCACCTCAGGCTGCCTATCCTCCATCTCGCCCCACCCCCTCAGGCTCAACACCTATTCACCAAGACCTACCCCTGTTCTTTTAGACATTATACCCCCTTCCCCTTATTCAGCCCCCTGTCCAACCCTACTACCTCCTACCACTACCACCGACCCCTGCCATCATCCCTACTGGGGGCTTAAAACCAGGGCAAGGTAATCCTATTGACTGAGTATGATCTCCACTTTCCCCACCACCAGTCCTACCCCCACTCCTCCAGGGTGGCACACCTGCCAATATCACTGACACCACTGGCATCAGCTTTGTCTACTTGGTCTATTGTCAGGGAGCTATTATTTCGTTATCTAAATGTTCCCCATCTAATTCTTCTTTGAAAGTTTAATACATTCCACCATGGAAACACAGGCCCACTGATGCCAAGTGGATAGGGGACCTCAGGACCCAGCTTGATTGCCGGTATAAATAAAATGACTAAGAAAAATATTCTAAGTTATCATACGAACACCTCCATATGTACTACACCTATTACGTGTACTTTTACATGTACTGCCACAATTGTAGCTTTAATCATTACAAAGTCATGTGCTGCCACTTCTGTGTACATGTACTACTTTTATCTATTGCCAGAGTTCCATATACTACTTTATGTATTGCCAGAGTTGTAGGGCACTTCCATATACTACTTTATGTATTGCCAGAGTTGTAGGACACTTCCATAATTATACTACTCTGTGTATTGCCAGAGTTGTAGGACACTGCCATATACTACGATATGTATTGCCAGCGTTGTAGGACACTTCCATATACTACTTCATGTGTTGCAAGAGTTTTAGGACACTTCCATATACTACTTAATGTATTGCCATGGTTGTAGGACACTTCCATGTACTACTTCATGTATTGCCATATTGGTAGGGCACTTCCATGTACATGTACTACTTCTTTTATTGCCATAATTGTAGGACACTTCCACATACTACTTCATGTATTGCCATAGTTGTAGAACAATTCCACATGCTACTTCATGTATTGCCATAGTCCAAGGGCACTTCTATATACATGTACTACTTCTACTGGGTCCAATTTTGGTCCTTTTTATACTGTTCACTAGTGTAAAATGCTCTTGTATAATAGGCACACTGAGTTGGGCTAAATCGTATAGGATGCAGGTGATCATCGAGGGTAAGCCGTGTCTTATATTTGAGGATTTACCGCACTGCCTGTATTGCTATAGTTTGGGAGATATTTTGATATACATCATGTATGTACTACTACATGTTTAGCCATAGTAATAAAACACTTACATAATCATAATCATTTGGGCACCACCTTCATCGTCTCTTGTGAACAATAAAATGGAAGAAAGACAGGTGCACAGAACAGCAAGGGGAAGAAAGACAAACCCAGACAATCCAAAAATGGAAAGGCATAAGGTCCCCCACATATCCCGCTCCAAACAGATTTCTGTCAGTAGCATAGGTATAGCATGAAGAGCACCGGTGTGGTGGTAGGAGAGTGAGGTGTGGGTGGTGTGTGTCTCACCAAAGAGGACATGACAGCTGCAGTCTCAGTAATGTCAGCAGACAGCTCAGCCCACCACACTCCTGCTTTATGGCTGTGTTGTTCCCCCTATGGGCCTTGTATGCAGCCCCTGTAACCTCCAGCACCCCCAGGCCCTTCCAGGGTGGGAGTCATATATAAAGCCAGTCCCCTGATAGTGGAGAGTCGGGAAGGATGTCTTATGGACAAGGACATCTGGGTGTGATAGAGTTGGACAGATTTATTTAGTGAAGAAGGAAAAGTTTTGATCTGAAGTTTGTTCATGACCTAGCTCTTGAATTCAACAATAGGATAATAAATCAACTTCTCTTGAACTTACCATTGGGTGAATAAATCAACTTCATCATATCATGCATGTAAATCAGCATCTAGGTTAGTTTTCCTGAATAAAATAATGAGGTGGGAAACTACGCAAAGTGAACCAGACTGCTTAAACATGTTGATATGCAGCCTATTGCAAAATATACAATTTTTGATTGAAATATTAGTGTCCGCATAATGCCGCCTAGGGCCTATACAAACCTTCCCTGGTATTGATAAATTTTCTATACTGGTCATGTGACCATTTTAGATATTTCAATTGTCCCCAGGGGACACCACCCACGCTCAGGGAAAAGGACAGTTCCAAGATGGCGGCGTCGGTCTTTGTCAGCCGCGTCTCCCTAGGGGTCGCTTCGGTAGGGGATAGTCATATGACTGCAGTCCAGCGTCTCAATGGGAAGCAGGGCCACTGAGGACCCTGGGGATCTAAAGTGAGTGAAGGGTGGAAGGGGTGGGGTGGGAAATGAATGGTGTGTCGGAACCAGGTATATGAAAGGTGTTTGGTTCCACCCCCCTCCCCATATATAGTGCATTTTGGACTGTGGCTTGAGGTAGGATAGTCCTAACTCAGGGACAGATTCCAAGGGGAGCGATTAAACCTTATAACATGGAGAGGTGCAAAATGTGTATGACAATTGGTGAGAACCCTTTGTACCTGGCTATGATCAAAGTCTTTACCCATTTGAGCCATGATAAGGCCCAAATCATTGCCGTCACCATCTAGACACTGTATTGCTCAATGCAAGTGTGTCGCGGTTTCCTTTTCCTTTCATATAGATCTCATCTCACAAGGATATTATACTTCTCTATTTTTCCTTTAGACAAGGACGTCCTAGAAGATAATAGCTTTAATTTGATAGACTTCAACTCTGTGATAAATGACGTAGACGTGCTACCTGTCATCTATACCCCTGATTCAACTTAAAACTATTTTCCAGTGGACTAAAATGCCCTGAAGTTTTTTTTTATTCAGCTCCATATTCCTGCAGTGCTTAATCAGTGTTAATTAACTTATCAGGCCCGCCCTTCTTTTTATGACAAACACTTTAATTCAGTTGCTTCTAAGGCAATTTATATCATTCTGGTATAAAACTAATTCAATAAACAACAAAGGCTTCACTTCAGAAGCTCCATAAGGTTGTTTTGAGCGTGAGGAGCCTTTCCCTGCTGTCAGCAAAATGTCGTCTGCTATTTGGTAAGAAAGCCGTCTGCTGGGATAAAAATGAAGCGGGAAAACGGCGGAAAGACCCACAGGAGGACATTTTCTCAGGCTTCTCGTTGGTAGCCATGGGGCAGACGACACTCATACTGAGCTGGTAGTATCTCGCGGAAATCTAAACAAGTCAATAATGCCACATCTAAAAGACTCCCGCCCGTCAATATGCAGTGATGTAGGGGCATATTTAGCGGTCAATACCTTCCAATCATGCTCATTTACTCACATCTCAGGCAACAATGAAGATATCCTTATGAAACTCCACCAACTTGTAGCCAACAGCGACTCTGGAAATTCTCAGTGAAATTTCCCCTCCCAAATGTCGTCTGCGCCCTTCATCTGGAACGATGAACGCCAGTTTTGCCGGTAGAATTTGTTCCCCGAGGTGGAGTCGATGTCGTCTGCTTATACAGAGGTCGTCGACATGGCTGGGAGTGTGCCCGGCATGCGGCAGGCGTAAACTGGTCAATACTGACCATCAGGGGTAGAGGGCAGAGGGTCCTGGATGTGGGATGTGGGGGTGGGCGAGGGTCAATATTATGTAACTACTGCAGCACACGATGATACATACGGATGAAGAAAAGACTTCTTTAGTCAGACTTTGACAAGGAACCCACTGCCGTGATTTGTCTCCAAGAGAGGATTTATCTCCAAGAGATGTGGAACAGAGGTGTGTTGATACGTTTGGAAACATCAGAAATGTCTTGATAGTTGTTACTGCAGCCGTGCACCAGACGTCATTCTGTAAGGATGTTGTAGAGGGCTCTTGTAGACGCAGCAATAGCTTTTAACTTCTCCAGAAGACACCCAAAGCAAATGATAATTTATAAAGTACTACATTGAGGTACTCCATTAATCGACTGTGGAAAACAGTAAAATATTGACTTATAAACCAATTACACTTATGAGCTTATCATGTAGGCGAATGATTTATGTTTTATATTACCCAAGTGAAGTGGCTTGTTTATCATGTGTCTAGCACAGATTAGATTTAGACCTCCAAATACCTTCAATCAAAATTTAATTAAATTTGTACATGAAGATATCATCATTGTGAGTGGCATTGTATTCACATATTTGTGAATCAATTTAATTAAAGGAAACCCCTATCCTATTTTCATGATAACATATAATGATGGCCTTTCCACCAAACAAAACGATTCTGGCATAATTAGTGAAATATGTCTCACTGTAGAAGAGAGCAGCAGGTTCATCTGATGCATCTGGTGATGTCACGATTGACAAAATGCATCACATTTATGCTTGTACAAGACTGTAAAGGTGCAACCTTTGTATCTTATTCTCTTCCATGCTTTGCCATTTCCCCTGGCAAATATCAATATCTAGCCAAACAGATGGCTCCTGTGCAGTATCATTATCATGTACCTTTTCATTTTCTAAATATAACACATTTTGCAACACCTTCTATACATAAGCAGTGTGGTAACTAATGCATTTTGGCAATCGTGACGTCATCAGCTGCAACAGATAATCCTGCTGTTCTTCTTAATATTCATGCATATTTCATTGACTATGCCAGGATCATTTTATTTGATGGAAAGGCCATCAAAATATGCTATCATGAAAATAGGATAGGGGTTTTCTTTAAGTGTCTAGCCTATCTAATCTCCATAGACTAAAACACACTCGGAATATATTACTTAGATATGAAACAGCACATTGTTACAGTAGCGAAATGACAAAGCCTAATGCAGAACTCAAGCCATAAGTCAATCGTCAGGATGATGAGCACATACTTTGATGATGTCACGGATATTTGCCTTGTGATGTCGGCATACTTTGATGACGTCAGTGTGTGTGTGCAGACTGCTGGTACTGGGTGAGTTATTTGATTCAGAGTCAGGTCCGACTGGTGTGCAGAGTCTGTTGTAGCGGGAAGTGTGTTAGTATAGCCAAATTGGACATGTCTATCATATGTAGCCCTTATGAGGTTATGTGGGACATTGTCAATGGCCATACTAAAACTGTATGGAGTCAGAGAGTGGCCAATTATAATGGTGAAAATTGAAAATTGCAGCTTGTTTCACTACCATCAGTGTATAGACACATGGTGAATTCTTGCACAAATTACACTGCAAAATCAACTACCCCAAAAGCTTCTAGTTTTTCTGTTATCATGGAAGATCCCCAGAGTTACTCTCATTTCAGATTTCCCCTATTTTCTACTTCATTTCGCCATTATTTAACATTCCACATCCTGCATGCCTAATGAGCACATAGCGCCTGGAGAGCAGCACGCCAGTAGCACATCGGCCCTGGAGGAGGTCCTTAGGCAGCGCGCTTAGGGTGGCTTCTGTGAGCTGCTCAAAGGATCGGTCTTAAGGAATTATTAATTCATACAGACATCTTTAAAAGTCTGGAAGTTAACTTGTGCTTGCTGGTCCCATTCACACCTCCACTGAGATTGCTATTTGTTGTGGGCCCGATGGAATTTTCCACCTCTGAAGAAATGGTGTGAGCTGCTCTTTTCGCGAGCGAGCAGCTCGTGATTGGAGCATGAGAGGGGCTCATCCTCTATACCAGGACTTTAGTGGTGTTGACGTGGTACACACTGAGGACAGACAGGTGGAAAGTACCTGGTTGCCATGGCAACCATGGAGACTCTACCTGTAAGCCTAACATGACATGCATGTGAGTAGTGTAGATGGATAGCAGAAGGGGGGGGGGAGAGGGGTATCATATTAGTGTAAGGGTATAAGTTGGCACTGTTTTGTTCGTTGATGGGAACATGACTTGTATGCATATTGCGTGTCAGCTAGGTTGGTACTGGTAGCAGTTGCAAATGAGAAAAGAGATGTGAAGATGTAGAGAGAAAGAACCTGCCTAGGAGGACTAGAGAGCGACTTCATTCATTAAGAGATTGAGAGAACTAATCAAATTCTCTGGTTCCAGCAGAACGTCCTTTTCTCCTTTAATCTTGGCGTGTTCTTCCCTGGTAGACCCGGGGCGTATCTGTGCAATAAGTGTCACGTAAACTGGTATCTCTGCTATATAGCCGCAGGAGAAACTCATACAGATAACAGCAGATGGAATATATCAGGCAATGTGTTGTAAATTAATGCAAATTGGTTAAATAGTTTGTAATTTTAATTATAAAAGTAAATCATAGCCTGTATTGCCGACAGTCGCCCATCATAGATATCAAGGTGTCTAGTGTTCTTAGATTGATTCAATCCCGGCACAAACTATATAAGAAAATTAAAAATTTTTAATCAAGGAATTGAATATGCTAGAATTCTTGCTTAGTATAGCAACAGCAATCAGAAAGAGGTAGCCCACGAGAGAGCCTATCCTTTTCTGCTAATATTCTCACATATCTGGAAGGGGATTCTGCAAGGGATTTGAAATGAGATGAGTAGAAGTGAAACAAACAGAAAGATAAGAGAAATGGACAGGCAGGGTATCAAGCGAAATGGAAAGGGCTTTAAGTACTGGCGTGATTATTGCCGAACTGATCTTGACAGAAGCTTCGTGTGTTCAGAGGTTTGGCGCGGCGTTTTAAATCAATACAGTTCACAGAATAATTAGTTTAATTCAGATGAGTTTCAATCATAAACAGAATTGCCGACATGTTTGCATGTAGAGTTCCGACTGACTTCTCCCACTGACTAATATTTAGCCTTTTCGGTTAGGGAAGGCAGCAGTGTGGGTAAAATTATTATTGTAGAATGTTATAAGTCTTTCCTCTTTCAACCATAATGGATTTGACTGCAATCCTTAGTCAATCCTTACTTTCTGAACAATCAGTCCTGTTTCGCCTTCCCGGCACTCCTAATACATGCTTAATCCAGATAATAAAATAGGCAGCGGAGCCTCATACACAACGGCATTATAAGATCCATCAAAATATTGCTTTAATTGAGATCCAATGTTGAATTCCAAGACCAGGGGTTATTAGTGAGTTAGCTCAGTGTCCTGCCGGGATAGCTCAACCAAGCACATAGCTCTTCATAATTTATGATACTAAGAATATAGAAAATACCCATCCTTATCAGACCCATCCTCTCCATCAACCAATTTTTACCTCTTAACCATTCAACGGTCACATGGTGCATTCAATTTCATAATTTTTTTTTGGTATAAATGCACGAATGTAGTGGTGCTAGCGATTGTTCGCCAGCTTTGAATAGCGGTATCTCGCACACTCTGGGGGTATACATATATAGTATTATCCTCATTGTCGCCATGATGCATAAATGTACCACTGGCGAGTTACTCGCCAGGACTAAGTCCATGAATCATGGCGACAGAGGGTTAACCACCTGTCAGATCTTCTTACATCCCCGCCCCCGCAATGTTCAGGGTCTCAACAACAAAACTCAATAGCCATCAAAGCGGTGGGAGGTGAGAAATGGGTGACGGAAGTCGCATGTGTAGTGTCAAAGCTATCAGAAAAAGTATCTTATCAGTGCTTACTTGTGGTGAGCAGTGATATACTATAGGTAGCTACTTGTCTGTTCTGTGGTGTTTTGCCATCCACCTAAAGGTGTATCCCACCTAGCACCACAGCATGGCACACTACGTGCATGAACTTTAGGAATTGACAGTCCCCTTTCCAAATCAATCAAAGAAACTGGATCTTCAGCTATACCCATTCTTTGTTTACAGAGCGAGTAGGGTCTGTCCCTCTAGATTCTATGTGTGCTTATAATTACCTAAACGCAGATAGAATATCAATATAACTAAATGAGTATGAGATTATACTTTGAGGCAACTCAATCGGCGCAGGCGTACCCAAACAAAGAAATGAACGACGCCACAAAACTTCACTCAGCTGTAGTGCTCACTTCTCGTGGTTATTCATCACTCTGAACTGCTATGCGCCTTGTCTACACCCTGAACTGCTCATCTTTGAACTACTGAACTTTTCAAAATGTTAAACATTTTGAACCCCAAACCTCTCTTTGAGCTGCTCAACTTCTTGCTTTTGAGAAGCCTGAACTGCTCCCCTGTATAACCCTCATACCCTTTTCTTGGTGACACACAGCGTCCCAGCTGAGTTGACGTTGCGTCCCACGTCCCCTTTCTCGCGTGTTGTTGCGCGATAACCGACGAGACCGGAAGTCAGCGGGAACTCCGATGCGCATGCCCAGTTCGCTGATGTGTGACTTCCCGATAGGGGACGCAGCGGCGCCGGAAGTGCGGCACCAGCGTCACTCACTCAGGGGCGATGGTGGTAAAAATAGGATTCCAGACGGAACGGAACCATTTGGCGCCAAGCGGTAGCACTGCTAAAGTGGTGTTAGGAGTAGACGGAATTCCTGTTTTAGCTGGTGGAAGTGTCGTAGTAGACAGATGGGTGATGAATCGTCTGAGGAATGGAGAGGCAGGGTGTTTTAGAAAATCTGCCTTGTTTACGCCTGGATTTAGCTTGCTAAATTAGAATTAGCGCTAGCCATCGACAGCGTACTGATCTGTATTGGACGTACCCTCCTTCTTCCGGAAAACTAGGAACGTTGAGCTGATGATGAAATGTACATTTTGTCAGCTTTGAATTGAGTATTCTACCCATAATATGGGTGAGTATTCTACCCATAATATGGGTGAGTATTCTACCCATAATATGGGTAGAATACTCACCAATTCAAAGCTGGTTACTGCAAAGGGATATAATCCCCAGATAAGATGAGAAATTGCAATTTGCTTGTCCATGTATGTCTTCTATATACAGCACATTTTAGTCTCTTCTTAGCTCATCCTGTGTGACTGTATATAGCATAGTGTCATTAAGCCTAGTTCATGAGAACATAATCAGCCACTGAACCAATATGCATACCTAACACCACCCTCCCCCCCCCACCTTATCCATTCATACCTTACCCTATCAGCGCCGGTGACACGCTTATCTCATGCCCGACGAGATTCTCTGTATTTCCTGTTCTAATTACCACATGAGCCCTCTAGCTGCTCTCAACCAATCAGGAGCCGTGTCTCATGCTGGAAGGTTTAGTTGGGATCAGCGCCACCACCGGAGGCTTGTGGAACCACGGATGAGTTCATGATCTAGACAAACTAGCCAGCTCTGGGGTAAAACCTCTGCCCACTACTGGTAGGAACATTAATACACTACCCAGCCTAGATTCAACTGGCGCCCCCTCAATTCTGTCCTTTCCTCTTTTTTTCTTCTTCTCGGTAGCTTTAAGCCAGACTATTGTTATGACAACGCTCCAAGCAAATCTGGTGTGCCGGGGACAGCTCTGCGCTGTTCTTATTTTATAGGCAACATTGTTAGGCTACATGTATTTGAAGGAGTTACAGGCTACCAGTGGTGTAAATCATAGTTGAATAACAAATACACTGCCAATCAAACAAGCGTGGAGATATTCAACACAAAAATATCTCACTGGTTTTCCGTGGATTCTGTTAGCGGTCGGGCAGTGGATCAGAGTCCACCCTTTGCTGATGTTTTTCTAGCAAGATGGCGGCGAATAGGACAGCTCCCGTAGGGTTTATTCGTTTTGCTATTTTCTTTTCAAGTAAGACTGCAACCCACGCTGACAGTCACTGAAAAGTTGACACAGTGGTTTGCGCTGTACAGACCCTGACAAATGGGGTTATTTGTTACTGTGGCAAGATGATTGATCCGTGTGGCATGTAAGCTCTCATTTGATTGGACGATGGCTTTCAGAGACGCTGGGACGAGTCCACTATAGACGACAGGGTGAGAAGGGCTCGTGGACATTGCCGAAAAAGAAATTCAATAAGGAGGGGGCAGAATAGAGCGAAAGGAACGACCTGTGGCGCCACCGGTGGTGACCTTGGGCATGACCTTGACCTTAGATCACGTGACTGTCCTAAGGTCATCATACACGGGCGTCCCTATTGATCTGTATGGGAAGAAGTCCATGACAAAGAAGGGGTTAGTCTATTTATTCTGTGCAGCTGGACGTTTATCCTATTTCCCGCCCTTATCTGTCCAAAGTGTGGCAGTAGTAACTTGGGTAAAAGTCGTCTGCTCTGAGCATATATCTGTCACTCGTGTGCACTGAGGAAAAGGGGCTCCAAACGTATTAGAACAGCTTCACTGAAACTTGTTCCTATAAGAAAATGACAAGAATCAAAGCTCCCATATTCTTCAAATTACATTAGCAGGTTACTAGAAACTGACTAGGAACCTATTTTATTTCTATACGTCCTTTAGAGATTATGTCACGGCCACTAGCTCACAGATCAACTGGAATGAATTTCTGACATACTATAATAACCGAAGTGTGTAAACGTCTAGAACTTAATCAAGTTTGCAAACCCGAATGTAAAGCACTGTCACCCAACTGAATCTAGACCACAACCCAAACTCCTTTCCCCTCTGTTAAGATAGGGTGAGCACATATAATCAATACCTTAGTTGGGGAGACAAGTCCGCCCAACTTTAAACATAACTCTTTATCAGTCTTTAAAAAAGGGAAAAGTCTCTGTTCAAACTTTTTGATTAAGATGTTAGAGTACTAGTGCCTATTAAAAGAGTAACCTACCTTAATGAACCGCACAGTTTACCCGTTTTGAGTTATATTGAATTGTCCCACAGCCAATCTTGTTTTAGGAGACCCTTGGCCTTTTGGCAGTACTACTACTCTATTACCTTAGTGATTTATCATACTGCTAGGTCTGTTCTGGTTGCCTTTTGTTCTTTATTTTATGGTGGTCGTATGCTAAATTTTTGTTAAAAAGAGAAAGGAAGATAAAATAGAGACTGTGCAACTAGACTTGCCTCCTTAATTTACTTCATACGTTTTGATGTAGGTGTCTTTTCTTGTTTATAGCATCGTCCTTATCAGTAGAATTTAGATGGGGTTGTGGGGTATCTTTGCGGGCTATGATGTAGTGGAAAGGGAGACTAGCGGGGTGTGTATTCAGGGATCGATTAAATGGAACCTGGGTTGTTTGGGTCAAAAAGTGGGAACTGCGTGTTACTTTCACATATTGAAAATATGCATTCAATGTGGTCCTATTTTAATGTTGAAGGGGAAGTTATATCAATAGACATAGAAATACATAGATTTTCATCATTTCAGAGAGAAACATTGTGATAACTTCTCTGTACATAATCTCATACAAATACCCAACTGCCTAATAAGAATTACTACAGTCGAACATGAGGCCCAAGCATCATAATCTGTGACCCATCATTTAGAGATAACACCCCTCCACGGGGGATTTTTAATTCCCCATTTGGCCACCAGGGGGTATTTGAGGGGCAAAATTACTCAAAAATCATCATAAAAATACTAATTTCTGATGCAGAATTCAATGGTCCCATTTAAAATGCGCTGTTTTCAGTAGAAATGACCCATATTTGGATGGTAAAATGAACATTTTTCATGAGAAATCAACCTATTGGCCTGTTCCTGGTTGCTATGGCAACCATTCCAATATCAAAATTTGCAATTTTTTATGCCAACTTTCGGGGATACTCACCATAAACCCAAAACTGAAAACAGAAATGGAAATATCCTTCTAAATCTATGATAAAAATCACCATATATTGTTATGTATTTTTCTATGAAAAATGTTGATTTATCGTGTTTGTAGACATTATTATGGTTCATAATGTATTTAGAGCTTAATCATCGATATCAGATACAAATAACAACCTATGTTCAAGAAGGGGTTCTGACATAACTACTAGGAATATCTAAGCTAATGATGTCTCATTTTAAAGATCGTGAGATGAACTTTGATCATGAATTTCCCTGCAGAGGGGTGTTTTTGCTTGCCTGGTCACATCATATTTCTATTCAGGTAGTGAACTATTGTGAACAGTCTTGTACCGCACTTTGTATTCACATCAGCATTTCGATTTTATCCTATGACATACCCCACCCTTCCCCTTCCTCACCACACTACCCCATGAGCCCCTACCTCATATAGCAAAGCCTACCTTATTAGAGCTGCTCGTATTCCCCACCCGTTGAGTATATTATGTTATATTTAATAATAGCGAGCTGCTCCCTAAGACAAACCCCTCCTCCTGCAGTCGGCTCACACCATCCACCTGACTGTTTTAGCACCCTCCCACGTGTTTTGTATTCCTCCTGTACCCCTTGCCGCCCACTAGGCCTTAGCCCATTAAGGACCGAATGGTGCCTCCGGGTTCTTGTTCCTTGGTCGTCATAATATAGCAATGCAATGTAGGTGAGTCTGCTCGCCAACACTGCATTGCTGCATCATATCGACCTTCCAGCAATGCATCGACCTCTTAGGTAGACATGAAGCCTGAATTCAACCCTGGGAAGATACATGTCAGGACTGCATTGCTTTCTGTGAAGCAGCATGCTGCTCTTAAGGGGCTAACTTAAGACGGTGCTTACTATGCTGGCAGCCACCACCAACGACTTAATCACATTTTTCATCGTGCAGATGAAGAATCTGCTGGGTCTGTGGGGGGAATATGTGAGCTGCTCACCCAGTCCATATTTATGTGATGATTTATGGTTTGGAGAACAGTTGGGTGGACTTTGGATAGTGGCCTGAGAGGTTAAGGGTATTGCCTTTGTGTGAGTAGGTATGGAGTGGAAGGATATCTGCTTCATCAGATGTATTCTAGGGGGGAGATACCCCATATGTTACCAATTTTAATCTATTTACAATTAATGATCTTGATAAATTGGGGTGGAGCTGGGTGGATGTTACATGGTATATGTCTCTTTGACAGAAATGCCACTTCCCCTTCCTGTTCCATCCAGGAATTCCTGTTCTTTGTCGGGAAAATGTGGAGCTTTCCAAAAGGATAATCAGTTTTAAGAATCACAAAGCACATGGTATCAGTCCTACTGTTTGGAGTGTTGATGAGTCAATGTCGTTCATACAATGTAGTGTCATTAGGCATCTGCTGTGCTCCAATCTAGATATAGATTCCCCCTTTGATCTGGTAATCTGATAAAACTTATTCCTGTTGATTAGAACTTTAGAAATCTTTGTGGACACTGGACCGAGATGAGATATTATAGGACATTGGTGCCTCCGCTTTCCAACTTTGCCTAACCCTTGTGGCAGTGACAAACCGTTTGTGACACCCATCTCATCCGTCACTAGTTCGGACAATGACATCATTGACACTGACATTGACAGTCAGGGCACAACTCTCTCTGGGGACGTCAGGGTAATCTCCGCCGGCTCTCATCCATCGTTCACATTGGACACAGAGAACCTGCAGATGCTATATATAATAGGGGCACAGTTAAATGAGGGGATTGGCCACTGCAATGTTGAGGGTAGAGGGAATACCTTCATTTTCCCCATAATGATGGCGTAGTGTATAAAGCAAATGGTTCACAGAATTCATGGATACTAAGGTTAAGCCATAGAATTAAGAAGACCTTTATTAACATATTCCGATCTGCCAAGGTGAATCCACATCGATTGGTTTTGCCTCATTTAATATTACTTTTTCTCTGACTATAAGTAGATCTATCTTTCTGTGCATGGCTGTACTTATTGTCCCTTGTAGACATACGCTGTCCATTGTTCCAGGCGATTGGTCTAAGGAGAAGACCACAGAGTTCACAGAGAACAGAGGATATGGGTTGGTACTATGAAGAATATATAAGTCACAATGCTGCATGCGAGGGTTCTATCTATCTCTGAAGACCACATATCGGTTGGTCCTAACTAGCCTTGTAAAGTATGTGGGGTGTTGTTGCAGGGGGTAAGTGAGCGTCTTGAAAGCCAGCTGATCAGGTCATAAAAGTCATTGGAGTGTCTTGGTCATTTTTGAAAAACAAAGACTCAAGGGTGGGTCATGAAGATTTAAGGAAGCAATTTAAGAGTGCACGCAAAGGTTCTGACTAGGAGTGTTTATTCACTGTTTATCACAGATGGCAGGGGAAGGCCGCGAAGGGAATCATAGCAATCATAATGGTAGATAGGAACCTGGCACTCATAATGGTACTTTGGGTCAATTGACCAATGTTCATCCTTAAAGACCATTGTAATTAATTAGGGGTAATATAAGCTGCTGACAGGGAACACATTAGACATTGTACTTAGACATACCTGAAGGTCAAAGGAAGGACATTCCCGAGTTACATAAAGGGTAATAATGCGGAGAATTCCAAAACCTGGAAATAATGGAGGAATTCATGGAATCATTTTGCTTTACGTGCTTTGCATTGTTGAGCCCAGGCCATGAAACTTTCATAATTAATGGCTCGAATGAAAAAGCAGAGGTGAATTTCTTGTGTTTAAATAACATTTCCGTGATTACTTTCGATCTTCTTGGGTGCCCTCATTATTTACACGGTTGGCTTTTTCTCATTGCGCATGTTGGCCACGACACTCTTGATCGAAAACAATGCTTCTTCTTGACATCATAAATAATTTGCTTTCGATATCTCATTTTAAATAATTTCTTTGACATTAGTATCATTCAAGTTGGAATTGCTCTTTACAGAATGCATTCGATATCCAATAAGACTTAAATTACAATTCCTGTGATAGGTTCTGAATATTGCAGACTTATTTCTGGTGAATTTTTTTGTTGATTGTCAGATTGTTTATTGAAACAAAATAAACGAAAAAAGGGAACTATTGATGAATGTACAAGCTGTTTTGTAATCGTGCGATGTCCCCTCATATTTTCCAATTACACTAGGATGCTTGACAAGAAGATAGCCAGAAACAGTAATGATAGTATGACCTCTGTATTAGAGGACAATCACATATTCTCATAAATAAGTATTTTGCTCCTACTACAAATGGCTAAATGGCTGAATTATGATATCTCTCGTCAATTCTATCCTCTAATTTTTCTCCTGTTTCATAACATGCATTTGAGCCAAATTCAATAATTTTCAAAATCTTAAAATGCAATCACAGCTTATAGTGCTTAACTTAGCTTGGTTACCTCGGCTGCTTAGCAAAAAACTCCTGTAGAAAGACCACTGGGGGAGAACCCTATAATAACCCCAGTAGAGGGCCCCTATCAGAAAACTTCCCACCAGGGGTACGATAACACAAGGTGGCCCCACCAGGGTTCACACTCAGCCTCCTTTTGAGCCAGCGTCACGTGACCAACCTACCTGAAGCCACATCAAAGACGCCGCCCACGTGAGCAGACCACGTGATGAGCAGGTAGGTTGCTGATTGGTCAGCTCCTGTCATGTAACGTATAGGTTGGCCGCTGATTGGTTGATCCGTGGGAGGTGTGAGTTGACCCAATCTCTTAGCGTCAAATGACCCGACAATGTGCCGTATTAGGACTTGAAAGGCAAAATTGGAGATGGTGTATGGCTACTCTTCTTAAAAGGAAGTAATTATGGGAGATTTGATGAGGATACTCGGAGAGATTGTTAGATCCCATTGGTTTGGTGATTTATTTGGTCCTAGATGTAGGGCTATGGCCTACTAAAGATATTATAATGACCGGATGAGTTCTTACATTCAAATCACAAATTAATCAGGGTAATGGTGACTTAAGCTCTGGATTTCAATAACATCAATAACGTCAATAACATCAGGCTTCGTGCTATATGTTACCACTGTAATAGGTATACATGTATGTATAAAACAGTGGGGCGCAGTCCTTAAATCACACTGGAATATTTTATTTGTCAAGTGTCAAATCAAAATTCTATAACCATTGTTACACTGAACACAAAGCAAGATACCAATAAAGCCACCTCATTACATTCCTCCCAACACTGAGCCACTCTAAAAAGAAAGCCCAACCCAATCAGAGGGTGAATGGACTGGGTGAGGAAGGCCATCCTGTCTTGCCATGGCCTTGGTGGGGATGAATCCAAAATAAAACAAACAGACAAAAACCCAAAGCTCTCAAAACAAACGGAAACGGTAAGAAAATGAGACAAAGGCAAGCGAGATCAATGGCCTAGTGAAACTCCTTCTCCTCCTTGAAATGCGACGTCAGTCGGGACACTATCTCACAAACAGGCATTATCCCTCAAACAGTGCATGTTTGAGGGATAGTGTCATATGTTGGGACACTATCCCTCAATTGTGGCATTAAAGCACAAATGACACTAAATCACAAATAACATTAGGCCTAAACCACAAACAAGACACTATCTTACAAACAAGACACTATCCCTCAAACGGTACCTGTTTGAGGGATAGTGTCACCTGTCAAGACACTATCCCTCAAAAGTGGTATTAAGGCACAAATAATATTAAGTTATTAATGACATTGACAGTTAATTTAACGACACAAATGGGTTATTGTCCTTCTAACAGGTACTGCTTTAGTTCACAATCAAACTCCTGGGCAGGACTTAATCTACAGTTTGGTACCGGTTATGTAGTGTGAGCTGGACATACATGCAAGTGGTTGGATACACTCCTTGTGCCACCTAGTATCCTTTTCTATCTTTCCACATGCAGTAAGTCAAGGCCAGCAAAATACTGGAGCTTTCAAAAATTGCTCCAGTTGCCTGGAACACACAGTAGTCAGGCTTTCTCTACCATCTCATTAGACACACCAGTACCACTTAAAGGGTAGTGGCATATTTAGGGACAGCCTCTCTTGATTAAATTACAAATGACACTGCCCTTCTAGTTTGTTAGTGTTATTTGTGGTTTAGTCAGATTATGTCCCTACATATGCCACTTTCCCTCAGATAAACCATTTTAGGGATAATGTCTCATTATTTTGAGGGATTTGTGAGTATCTTTTTTTGTGGGTTAATGCCATTTGTGATTTAATATGTGCCCCCTCTAGCCCAAAAATCTTAAGACCTATTGAATGTCTCATTTGTTGGATAGTGCCTCACTTGTAGGTTACTGTCATTTGTGGCTTAATGTCATTTGTATGTTAATGCCTGTTTTGAGAGAGAGTGTCCCTAACAGGTGACACTATCCCTCAAACGAGCACCGTTTGTGAGATAGTGTCTTGTTTGTGGGATAATGCCATTTGTGATTTAATGTCATTTGTGCTTTAATGCCACTTTTGAGGGATAGTGTCCTGACGGGTGACACTATTCCTCAAACAAGCATTGCTTGAGGGATAGTGTCTCATTTGTGAGATAGTGTCCCAACAACGTCCCTTTGTTGAAAACCAACAACTTCAGTCTGAAGTGCCGTTGTCGCTGTATCGTTGAGTCTGTGTGTTGAGGGGGTGGGGCGGTTTAGGTAGCCTCTGCCTCCTAGTATTGTGTATAGGTCATTAGATAGCATGCTTTTAAACTCTAGTAGTTTAACTCTACCAAAATCAAAATACACATTTCTATTTGTTCTGTTAGGGTTACTGGTCTGGGTTGAATCAATTATAACCCTTTTTATTTCATTTTGCACAGTTACCATAGTACTACACTTGTACGTCTTTTGTGGAGAATCCAGAATTCCTTTTGGGGATAAAAAATGGGGAGAAAGACGAGCCAAAAAGGAGATTTGCCGATTGATAGAAAGGGGGTTAAATCGATTTAATACAATCCTAGGTGTCGGATATTTCATTGAGTGTCGGGAATAGGCTTTGCTCAGGGGTGGGGTCCCCAATGAATCACGGTCTAAGTAGAATGGAATTCCAAAGTAGATTATTGTATTGGTTTTTCCATTGAGAAGGCGAGTGGAGACTGACACAGATTCCAACCCAATCTCCAAGCAGAGAAGTTGGCTTGGAGGACTTGCCATCGGGTAAATATAACACAGTCCCTTCTTTACGTGTGATATTTGTTTTTAACTCGGAAAGTTTACTTTTCCGAGTGGGGGGCAGGGTGACACTTTAAGAACTAAATTGCCTGTTTCAGAGATGGGACTGTTCACTTCAACCTCAAATAACATTAAAATGCTTAAAGATGAGAGAAAATGAAACCTGTCATGAAATGCTTGACACTGTCACAACACTTCCACCTGACTCCCGACATCACAAAACTTCATTATTTAAGCACTTGTCAGAGTTGTGTGCGATTCAAATCACTTCACCCCTCGTTGGTATGAACCTTTCCGAGTTACCTGCGCTATAAATCGCTTCAACACTTGTTCATTTTCTTCGCCTTTCATTCTTCATTTATTATTGGTGGCAATCGGCATGCAATTTTCAATGATTCAACTGATAACTCATCCCGATGGAAATTAGTTTGTTAATAGAATTTCGAACAGTTTCTCATCTTATATTTCACCAGCGTTCACACCACAATGTCAAGAATTTACCACACTAGGAAATCTTATAACCATATTTCAATAACCTATTGTGTTACTGGATAAGCGTTGATATAATTCTGTAATTATATGTCTTTGAGTTAGATGGCCTTTGTGTATCTCCCAAGCACTTTCTCTGGCAAAGAGGAAGTCCCATCAGTTACCCTCCTTATAGATATAAGTCCCACATCTTAAAGTTGCTGAATTGGACGTTGATGAGTAAGGGGCAGCAATGAGAGGTTAGGCTATTATTAAAAAAGTCTCAGATGATTTCTCTTTGCAGGGCTTTGAACCAACGTTTAAAATAGGACAAGGCTTTCACTATAGGGACAGTTCCTCTGTCGCCACATAGGGGCCGCCACTGGTCACAAAGACCCTGTTGGAAATGTCAATTTTGGGGGAAACCTTTGAAGTGAATTGGCCGCCCCGTAGGCTGTAATTCCATCTGTCTGCTGGCGTTTAACATCTGGGGATCGATGGGATGTTGGTAGGAGGGATGGGGCTGGTAAGGGGAATGTGGAGGCGTTGGAGGGTGGAGACTGTGATGTCTGATCTTGAACAGGGCTGGTAGACTGAGACTTCTGTGGTAGAAAGGATAGTCAGGGCGATCCGGCCCCTGGTATAGGCTTGTCGTTAGCTTAGTATGAGAGAATCATTGTCCTGTACTTCTGCTATAATGTCTCTTCCATTTTATATGGTCCACAATTATAAAATGGATCCTTTGATGAGTGAAATATCATTATTTCAAGATGTATACAGCAGTCCATGGGTTTAAGCAAGGAGCCCCCTATGTGTGCATTGCTGTCCCACGTCTCATCAAAAATCTTCAGTCAGACCAATTCTTGTCTATGTAACCTTATGTTGACTATACAATAATTATTGACATATTGATATATTGTTTGCATGTCAATCCGGCTTAAATGGTACACATACTTGTATAAACCATCAGTGATGGTTGGAGAGTTGTCTCTCATTATGTTCACCTGTTATAATTATATTGCTCAGCTTCATTGCTGTGGCATTTCTAATCTGACGTTCGACCTATGTACTTTCCCCCCACAAATGTACTGATAAGCATTACTTTGTATCTTGCAGGTGAGTGTCAATATAACCTATCATCGTCAGGAATTGTACAGGTGGAAACTGTAAGTACATGACTACATTATGGCAGAGGTAAACCTTGTATGGGAAAAACAATATACAGAATATAGCTATAACTAGTACTGGTAGTACATTATTTGGTGGCTAACTTCAAACTGGATATATTCCTCTATGTCTGTCTGCCCTTCCACCTGATTCACTTTCCTTCCCTGCTGCTCATGCATTCACCTTGCTTTTTACCATCCTGCCCCCCTTCTCCCCCCTTTCGTCCCTTCTCAATACAATATTCCTTCTGACATTTTTTTTCCATTTTGGAAAGCTAAAACCTAGCCACTCTCAATTTTGCTGCAATTACGATAATTATGACACGTGTCTCAGAGGTGTCCAAAATGGTTGTGATAGCAGTAATGGAACTAGATTACTGCTGCAAGTTTTGCTAATTTTGAGAAATCAATGTTCCCTAGTGGCAGATTATTTCAGCACAGCTGTTTACAGTGCAGAACCAGCACCACCCAAACTCATAAATCCATCCCTGGTGCTGGTCTGTGATCAGCACAATTAAAACCTGAAACTCAGCTATTTCTTAAGCCCTGTGTTGCTGGCTGGTGTGTACACTTTATTTTTGAACATCCAAATCTGTCTCTTTTTCCTCCTAGATACCCTGATCCCCTGCCACACTAAAATCGTTGGCCATTTTTCCAAATTCTCTAATTTTAGTTTTTGGTCTGTATCCTAATTACCGACTGCTGTCAAGATGGGATTTCGTTCCTTGAATACCAGCTTCCAAATCCCGTCACACTACTCTCCGCTCCACCCTCTTTCCTGTGGAACCCTCCCTTCCCCGCCCCTCCCTCCCGGCGTCTCCCAATGAATTGCAGTTTGCTAAGGGTATCAGATGTTCTTCCATCTCCCTCTGTGTTTGTTCTGTACTCTTTCTCATCTCCGCATGCGTGTGATGACGTCACGACTGCCCACCATTTTCCCACAATATCTGGATGGAAGCTGTCTGTTGTGTTTAATATTTTTGCAAAGGTGAAATATTTCCATCCTCTTACATCTTAACCGTTTATACCCCCAACCCCTCTAGATGCATAATTTCGGTCAATTTACATAAAAATAATATTCAATTTCAATCTTATCTTTGTGGAAGATTCTTTTTAAGTGGCACAGGGGCAGGGATAGCACACCTACCGTTATTGAAGACTGCATGTGAGTTCAGAGATTTGTCCGGTAGGTTTCCCCCTATGTACTCTATGACCTGGCTATCCAGGTTCTCCTCCAGTAACCTAGGCGTCTTATCATGCTTAAGTATCGTGCATTGGAGTTATAACTATGAGTTATTTTAAAATTGAGAAATAACAAAGTAAAAGATACTAGAGCCATTGGAGGAAGGAGAGGGTTCAGGTCCTCCACCCACCTCCTCCATGGTCTGTGATCAGCTCAGGTCAAGACGCCCGATCAGGCAGAGCAACTCAGAGCAGATTATCGAGCAAAGATTTGGATATGCTCAACTCAGAAATATTCTGCAGATGTTGTGCAGTTTCACCTCATAGAGATATAGATTAGTTGCAGTCACAATAAAGCTGTTGCATGACACTGCAAAAAACAATTATAATATTAACAACATTATTTTGGTATAAAGGTATCGGATAAAGCACGACGTGTTTCCTGCTTCATGTCAATTCTGCTCGGTAGTACTCTATAACATTCTGCTAACCAACTTTATCGAGATTCTGAAGTTCAATAGGCAGAGGTACTCTCTGCACATCGAGTTAACATACTTGCCTGGAGCACTATTCCTATTTCTTCGGCCAAAAGTGGAGCATATTTCGGCCAGATATAGCCCATAATAACTTAGCCCAGTACGTTCATATACGGACTTAGCAGGACTAATTATTAGCCAATGAGGTAATCCCAATTATTCACTGCGGTCCTCTCGGGGGCCAACTGGTACCCATCTGATAGGTCTTATCAGTAGAACTCGCTGGTAACAAGCTCCAGCAATGGTCGCGCCCATGGGAAAACCTGCTAACTCGGAATAAGCTAAGCTTTCCAGGCATTCCCAATCTTGACTGGCCCCTTACGGCAGCCCCACCAATCGTCCAACCAGAATCGAGGCCAGCCGTCGCTGCCTGGCTATCGTCCAATCTGAATTGAGCCTACTATTCGCTGCCCACAAAATCGTCCAATCAGAAGCGTGCGCAGCCGTCGGTGACCAGAGGGGTCGTTCGGAAAGACACAGATTGACTTCATTCCACTTAATTCCACCGGGCCGCAGGCAGGGCCCACCCCAGGGTTCTGGCCAGGAATTTATTATTGGTATTACTGAAGGCCCTAATACCCTTGAAGCCCTGGTAGTTCGTCTCACGTCACTTGAAAAGGTGGGGTTGGATGCCATTGAGCTTTACGACAGAATAGAATCTGCTCTGTCGATAAAGGTGGAGTGTATTTTTGAGTTTCATAAGTGAAAGAATTAAGTTGTAAACTATATATATATGGTTATCTACTTCAGATAATTCCAAATTAACCTGAACCATGTTGGCTCCAAAAGCCCTGTATTTCAGGATATCCTCCTACCAGTCTTCAGAAATATTGAGGGCAAATTAGGGAAGCACAAATACGATAATCAGAAGGGCGTCTATGATACCATTTGTCACGTTTTGAGTTTATCAATCGATGGAATTGAAAGCGGCCAGCCTATTGCAGTTTTAGCAAGATGGCATCCCTTCATTTTAGTACCCACCATCTAACATCATATTGTTTTCCTACATTCTACCATCATATTGTTTTCCTACATTGGCCCCCATCTGCAAACACCATTCTATCAGGAACATAGGGTCAACTCGAGAAAAAAAAAAAAACACCAAATTATGCAAGTAGAAATGCACACTGTTTCCCTAGTGTCAGCTCAGGTGCCAACTGCCCCCTGGTGAGAAATACCAGAACCCTGTGGGACATAACACGTGACCTAGGCTGGAAACCTACCCCTGAATTCCGCTCCCGCTACTCTCCCGCTAGTTATACAGACCGCTGATGCCCAGCATACACGTGACCTGTCACATGACCGCCCACTCTGTTGGCCGTACACACACGGGGGGCAATATGTGTCCTCCCACACCTTTACTAGAACCATGGAGGAGGCAGAGTGGGAAAAGGGCAGTGAAAATTTAGAAGCCACTCCCAGAAAGCAATATGGAGACTGCTGATCCCCCCCCTCTCTGTGTGCTGACTTGGTATTATTGGCTGGTTTTCCCCTTGTTATCGCCCCTCCACATACCTTCTGGAGGGCTTATACGGGGCTTTATGCCTCCTCCAGGGCCCCTCCTGGGTATCCTGGACTTTGGGTTGGCGTTTGCTGTGAGGATGTTGCATCGTTTTACAAGGTCAAGGAATGGAGGTGGACTACCATCATTTGAGTGCGATATCAGGTTTGGATAACCATAGATATACTACTTTCATGCAGGGAAGGGAAATTGAAGGGTAGAAACTGTCACCTTCAGACATATCCACAACCCATGACCTTGGACTAATAAAGCTTGTTTTGCCATGGGCTAGGACTATGTATAGTTGTAGCTCATCTTTTATTCAAATTGAATCATTGATTCGCTAATTGCACCCACATGAGGAATCTACAAAATTGAGATATTGTGGGCAGGTGATACATGTTTATTGGTGTATGCGGCCCAAGTTATCTCAGCCACCGACACCACAATCCCAGGGGCAGACTGTGAAATATGTGTGGAGAGCGCGGTGGGCTCTGCTTGCAGAGTGTACGCGGTCATCAAGCGTAACGGCCGAGGAGCAGAGATCGAAGCCATGGGCGGCGGAAATTATCCTCCCTAGTGGCTAATCTATAAACTAAGTCAATAGAACTGTACAGACAAGGGTAAGGGTGGGATGCCGTCATTGAAATCCCCTGTACTCTCACCACCCGCCGCCATTCTAAACACTTGTAGGTGATATTGTTCATGTTAATAGTGCATAGTTGTGGCCTCACAATGACTTGTTTACCACCACGAATCTTACTTCCACTTTGGCACTCTGCCCGAGCATTTCTGTCAATAACTCCTGCGTATATACAAAGTAGGCTCGCACATTATTCAATGGCAGACGCTATTTCCTTTGTTGGGACTTGTTAGTCGGTATGTGGCGCACCAAGTGAATAGGCATCTCTATCCTCTTCTCCTCCCCCTCTCTGTGTTACCCTTTATATCAGCATTAATGGGTGCTTTGAAATGACAAATCATCTGTGGGCATCTGTTCTGTTTACTTTGGCGTTGCTCGGTAAAGGGGGATGGTAAAAGTGAGCGGCTCCATGGCCCTGGATAAAATGTGTGGATTCAGTAATGCTGGATAAATGTCACATTCAGGGAAAGCGAGAGAAAAAATAAATGTTTGGCCGCATTCACAGAGAGACTATTGGTGATCGTAAGTCGGCAGGGAACTTAATTTATAAAAGGAAAAAGAAAGTAAAACAAATGCTAGTCTATTTTTAGTGTTTAGCCAGCTGTGAATCCAAATATAAAGCGACTGTGCCAAGCGCAGAACTGCGCATGATCAGTCACTTACTTCCTGTCTGTCATCCAAGATGGTGGCCTCTCATCTTCCTGTCCCTCATCTTTTGTTCTCGCCTGGTTCTCGGTCGTCTTGTATAAAGTAGTCGTACATTCGATGTCAGTTAAAAGCAGACGGCTCCCAGGGAAGAGGCATTTTGATTTTCCCGCGCTTTCTTTCAAGAGCAGAAGGATTTGTCCCTGCGCAATCGGTATGCCCTCTATGTGTGATCCCTTAATGGGGTTTGTGTGATCGATCTGGCGTCTTCTCGAAATTGTCTTCTAAAAGAAATACCTCCTTGTGTGCTCGTTTGATGGCAGACGTCTTTTATTTCTTCCCCCTCACAAGCTGACAGTAATCTTAACAGTCCAGGTTCCAGAGAGTGTACTTGGTGGACAGAGTTATAGAAGATTGCCCACTATTGTTACAGTCATTCTGACTTCTATGACGTTCATCTGTCTACCGAAATCCTACTTAGATTGGCGTCAGCGGGCCGTATCTATCCAAGGTGCTGTGAATTAGGTATGGCTTTGATAGGGAATATAGTATATATGTGTAGAGGCAAGGAGAAAGGGTGCTCCATGCTAAAAGTCAACTTTAAAATTCAAATCATTAGCTTTACAGTGATACATAGCATGAGAAGATACTCCTGTTAGTTTTGGAGGAATGGCTTGCTAGATATGGGTAGGTGCGACCATTTCAAGAATGTTAATAAGCTCTTTGTCTAATTGGTCATGAGATATATAGTTAATTAGCATAATTTATGCTAATTAGCTAAATTCGTATAAATTTTTATTCTTTTGCCCATAACTTTTGATCTAGAAATGGTATTTTCATTCTGTTTTCGCCATAGTAAACCTTGTGGGATGTTCCTTCAAATGGAATCATTGATTTTCCTATTTAGAATGAAAATCATGTTTCCATGGCAACAGAAATCAACAAAAATGCCAATTTTGGCCCAAAAACATTCTTTTTACATGCCAAATTTGGAACCTTTCCACCCAAAATAAAACGTTTTATCAAAAACCATTGAATTCTCCATAAAAAAGTAGCCTATAACAGTTTTAGTCATATCTTTCCTATTCTAGTCCATAGTGGTGCCCCCTGGTGGCTAAATCAAGAATAGTATAGGTTCCCTAGGATATGTTACTCCATAGAGTCCTATAGTGCAAGCCACCCCCCTCTACCCCCCCTTAAAAGTAGGCTACCTTTTGTATTCAGTACTGAGTCCTATGTAAGATAAGGGGGTTTATGGAGATGTCAGGAATCTTTATCAGAGTGATATCAAATAGAAACAAGGGGCCACCTATACCAAAAACTCCTGCTGAATCCAAAATTTGTGGTATTGATTCTCAAAATTTGGCCAAAGGTACCTAAAAATGAGGTTTGATGATGAGAATATTTGAAAAATGTACAAAAGTTATATTGAAAATGATTTGAACTTTTTATAGATAAAACATGCTAATCAAAGTTAGTACCTCAATCTACATATCCCAATGTTTGCCTATCCCAACCTGACAAGTACTCTGCCTGCATATTGCTCTGCCTCTCCAACATACTGCCTATCCCTTAGTCTGTCTATCACTCATACTACCTATCCCTTGAAACATCTAGAGTTTAATTAGGTTTTCCCTCAAATGGCTTAAAGGATTAAAGTTTACCCCTCACCTTTGTACCTAATTTTCTCTGTACATTCTTACCATTAGTCTACCTATCCTCAATCTGCCTATCATTCACTTTACCTATCCCTCATGGTGTCTATCCCCCAACTCTGCACATCCCTCATATTTGACTGGCACATCTGTGATATTACCTAGCACCAATGTATCTTTTGAATATGCTCACCTTACAAGGTACCCTCTGTGCCTATCTCTTTAACTGTTTATTATCTATCCTCCTTGCTACCCATCCTCTTCAATACCTATCCCTCAAGCTCACTTTATAGCTTTCCTACCTATCACAGCTTGATCAGCTGGGATAGCTCACATCCAACCTTTATTATGATCTCTTAGTCAACCTATCCCCTAAAGAACAAATCCAACAGCCTACCTCAAGCATACATCTACTGATCACTCATGTTATATATCCTTGAGGTTACCTATCCTTCAGGGTGCCTATCCTTCATGGTATATAGCCTTCAGTCTACCTAACCAGCTATCTACATATCTCTCACCTTGTATTCTATTCTTTCTACCTTTATAATAGCTCTTATAGTCTATGCCTTGTGAAATATACCTATCGCTCATTGTACCTATCCTCAAGTCTGCATATCACTCATGTTTACCTTACATATCCCTCAGCCCATTGAATTATCATGCTTTTCTTAATTGCCTCACCATGGCTATCATTAGACTAGCTAACTTCCTATCCTACATGTCTGTTGTTTATTCCCCTCTTCCTATCCTCCATGCTGCATATCATTCATGCTATCCCAATTGACAACAAAGCATTTTTAAGGTAATAAACTGAGGGCTCTATACCATGAAGGATAGGTAGCCTGAGGGATAGGTAGCCTGAAGGATATATAGCATGAGTGATAGGTAGATGTATGCATGAGGTAGAATGTTAAATTTGTTCCTTAGGGGAGAGGTTGACTAAGAGATCAAAATGAAGGTTGGTTGTGAGCTATCCCAGCTAAACATGAGGGATAGGTATTGAAGAGGATGGGTAGCAAGGAGGATAGGTAGCATGTGTAATAAACAGTTTAAGAGATAGGCATAGAGAGTACCTTGTGAAGTGAGCATATTCAAAAGGTTCATTGGTGCTAGGTAATATCACAGATGTGCCAGTCAAATATGAGGGATGTGCAGAGTTGGGGGATAGTCACCATGAGGGATAGGTAAAGTGAATGATAGGCAGATTGAGGATAGGTAGACTAATGGTAAGAACATACAGAGAAAATTAGGTACAAAGGTGAGGGGTAAACTTTAATCCTTTAAGCCATTTGAGGGAAAACCTAATTAAACTCTAGATGTTTCAAGGGATAGGTACATGTAGTATGAGTGATAGGTAGACTAAGAGATAGGCAGTATGTTGGAGAGGCAGAGCCATACACAGGTAGAGTACTTGTCAGGTTGAGATAGGCAGACATTGGGATTTGTAGATTGAGGTATTGACTTTGATTAGCATGTTGCATCTATAAAAATTTCAAATCATTTTCAATATAACTTTTGTACATTTTTCAAATATTCTCATCATCAAACCTCATTTTTAGGTACTTTTGGTCAAATTTTGAGAATCAAGATCACAAATTTTGGATTCAGCAGGAGTTTTTGGTACAGGTGGCCCCTTGTTTCCATTTGATATCATTCTGATAAAGATTCCTGACATCTCTATAAACCCCCTTATCCTACATAGGACTCAATACTGAACACAAAAGGGAGCCTACTTTGAAGGGGGGGTAGAGGGGGGGCTCTGTTACACTGTGTCCATAGGTAAAGCTCTGAGTTTCACCTCCTATCTATTGAAGCTTCTTGGCTAAATCTGGTACTAAATCCCGCAGTAACTGTCCTTTCTGCTTGCTGGCTCACATATTTTTAAATACCTTATCTAAGGGAGTAAATAAAACAAGCATGGAAAACCACGTGTATAAAACCATAAAAAAGGCAAGAGAATGCGGGGCTAAACTACTCCCAATGTTATTTTATAGAAGGTGCATGGTAGTAACGATTGATAAAAAGAAGTGGAGAATCTCACATCCTACCATGCTACTATTATATGGATATTAGAAGGGCAGAAATACAGGTCTTCAATCAATTTCAAAAACAACCTGTCAGCTGCTAGAACAACATTGGCCGTCTGTACGTTCATATTAAGCCAACCAACCCTGTCCCTATTGAATATTTCATGAGTGTTTTGTTACCAACATTGTATTACTACGCTGGCTTGCCTTTCCACTTTTGCTATAAAGGGTAATTTATTACCAAAGCCTTTCCCTGTAGAGCATATAGAAACAACGCAGCGAATATAAAATAGAGGACAAAATGGCATGGAGACCGCCTGCAAATCAGGGCGGCTCACGCTCATGACCCCACTCACAAAACGTATGTAAATAAGCTCCTTAATCACACCCACGTGACTGAACCTCCCTACCAACAGAAAAAGGGTAAAAGGTGCAATGGGACCAAACTAGAACCTGTTACAACAGCAAACACGCGGCCCTCTCCTGGCTCCTGACTGAATCAGGCCTTCGGTGGCCCAGGGTTTCTCGCTGGTTTGCACATTGTACTCTGTTTTTAAAATATTTTTGGTTGTGGCATAATCGCCTTCTCCTGTTTGCCTTCATGGGTGGTTAGTCTGTGAGGGCATGGCACTTAAAGCTTAAAGGGGGCGAGGCGTGAGGTGGGTAGGGACTGGAAGGGTACTGCAGGATTATACACTGGTTCTGAAAACCAACTTGATCAAAGAGTTGAAGGCAGCGTTCACATTATTAACATTGGATATAGATCTAAAATCACATAAAAAAACATACGAGAGATTAAAAAAAACTTTTAATTCAGAAAGGGGCGATTTTGGCAGTCACTCATCGCGAAATCTCGCTGATCTCTCAAACATGCCAGTTGGATTTTGTCTGCAATGGCATTGTCCGGCCAAATAAAGCAAACTATTTGGGAACTAATCCTCGAGACATCACAGATTGTTCATCCCTGTCTACCACATGTATCCCAGCATTCCCGCCATATCCCACAATCCACCTGCCCATGTCCCAGGAGGCATGGCGGCCCCCATCCCATAAGTCACGAGATTAGCGATATACCCCGTGATGTGCGTGCTACAAGGGTGAGGCTTGCAGCTGGCGGCCCCTAGCGGTAGAAATGGGAGAGAACTTTGTTTATAGCTTCCTATATTCCCGTATCGTCGCCCACACACGCACTATATCGGTTCCTGTACATTGCAATGGACCAGCAGAAGTTGCCATCAGTGCCCATGAAGTCTATATACATATATTTCTGTATGCAAAGATCTAACCGATTGACACGCCAGTGATGGATTCTGGAGCTAACTATATCATGGAAGATACCACAATCAATCTATATGAATGTGACCTTCCCCTCGACATCCTAAAATCTGACTATTGGGCCCGAAAACACCGCTGTGTACTAGTTAATGTCATGCTGCAAAAACTGTCTAGAATTGTTATTTTTGTCCCTGTCCACTTGAGTGGTCAGGGACTTTTAGGAGAACTGGGAATTTGCAGAGTATGAAATCGCAATGGATATAGTCCATGTATAGTCTGGGTCACTAACTAACCATACTATATGTATGCTTTGAATTGTGAGTGAACAGTGAGAAAGTCAGGCTACATAGGCAGACAGCTAAACCACCACCTATTACCTTGCTGTGGCTCTATTGAACAATGGCTCTTGGGGTGCCCATCACTAATCTCTATGTTTGGCCTAGCTGTGAATTTAGCCCCTCACGTTGCAATAGGCTCTCCCTACAAACCTCCTCTACTATGGTCCCTTATAACCTTTAGGGCCTACATGACTGCATAGTGCTATAATAAACCACCCCCCTCCCTAAACTGTGAAAAAAAAATGTGTGTTGAACTTACACTGTCTAGCTTCTCTCCACTACCACCCTCCCTACACTGTAAAAAATGTGTGTTGAACTTACACTGTCTGGCTTCTCTCCACCACCACCCTCCCTACCCTGTAAAAATGTGTGTTGAACTTATGCTGTCTAGCTTCTATCCGCCCCCCTCTCCCTACACTGTAAAAAATGTGTGTTGAACATACACTTTCTAGCTTCTCTCCACTACCACCCTCCCTACACTGTAAAAAATGTTTGTTGAATTTACACTGTCTAGCTTCTCTTCACCACCACCCTCCCTACACTGTAAAAAATGTGTGTTGATCTTACACTGTCTATTATAGCTTCTAGTTATATTGGGCTTTAAACAAAGAAATAGTCATTGATTCAGTTCAGCAATTACCCAGGTAGCACAGAGACATTGGCATAACGTTGGGCCAACGTTGGCCCAACCATCGGCTTTACATAGGCTGCCCATCCTGCCTACGTAGGCCCGACGGTGCCAACCAAATGCCAATGTAGGCCCAACGTTGGCTTTTGGTCGGCAAACATTAGCATCGGCAAATGGTCGGCCAGGGGCCGACCATTTGCCAATGTCCTGCCAACATTGGGCCAAAGTTGGCATTTGGTTGGAAAATGCCACCGGTCGGGCCTACGTAGGCCCGATGGGCAGCCAACGTTGGCCCAACATTGGCCCGATGCGTCGGGCCAACGGGCAAATTTTTGTGTGCTACCTGGGTAGGCTATATATGATAATAAGTACTCACTATTTGTCAGCAGTTAAACAATGTATTACTTACTATTTGTTAGCAATTAGTCAAAATATGTCAGTATCTAATCACAATTTGTCAGCATTTAGTCAATATGTGTCAGTAATTACTCACTATTGTCAGCAATAAGTCAATGTATGTAAGTACTTAGTCACTATATGTCAGCAGTTTTCAATATATAACAGTATTTACTCATGATTTATCATAATCTTAAACCTTTGAGGCCAACTGACATTAGTCATTTGACATAGTGATGAGCATATTGTCATAAAGGACAGGGACTTAGCACTCAGTGCTATGACTGTGACATTTTTATGTAGATAGAAACCTTGTTTTGATGAAAAATCCCGGAGACTACTGGAAGACAGCAGTTCTATTAATGCTTAGTGATAGCATATATAGTCAGTATCCAATAAATAGTGGATACGTAATGAGGGAATTCCAAGCCCATCACCATGTCATTATGGAAATGCCCAACAATAATACAGTGAGTCGCAGCAATAACAACTGCAGTAAGTTTTCCAAGAGTAAATTTAATCAGGGGAATAGGTGCTAGGAGTTCCCAATCCATTACATTGTCTACATGAGGATCCCGTGCAGAATGCACTGGGTCTTCTATAAAAGCTTTTTTTCCATCCTCATCTATCAAGAGGTGCGCACTGATAAAAATATCGCAGCATGCCTGTTCATCGAAATACATATTTCCATCGAGACACATCTTTGAAACATTGGAAACAAATAATCTCTATGGCATCATGTAGGGCCTACTTAGAGCAAATGCAGTGCCCGAGGCCAAAGTGTTAGAATATTGTGACCCATCTGGAGAAAACATGCATGGGGGGGGGGGGATTTTTAGTTCTGCATTTGGCCACCAGGGGGCAATGTATGAGTAAAACACTGAAAAATATACCAAAATATTACTTAGATCAATTTTTGATGGGGAATACAGTGGTATGCTCAGAATTATTCCATATCTACTGAAAACATTCCATTTATGGTGTGCAAAAGAGACATCCGTTGCCATGGAAACAGATTATTGGCCTATTCCCTTATTCTAAATGGGAATTTTTGCCACAATTATGTTGGATATTTACCTAAGGAAGTCAGCACCGAAAACAGACCCAGAAAATTCCCTCTAGAACAGATTTTATGACAAAAAAATCACATTTCTTTGTTTATTTTCCCACAAAACTGTATTTTTTGCATTATCACTATTTAAGCTAGGATATAATGTATTTAGAGCTTATTTGCATTTTCCAATTGCTCACACCGACCTAGGTTTGACAAGCAATTACAGAAGAACTACTTGGAATATTTTAGCTAGAGCACATGACTTCAACTCCAAACAGCCATTTCCTCCCTGGATGCAGGTTTCCCCCCATGTGGTCACATATATTCAAACACTTTGGCCCTGCGCATTGCGGATTACATTTGGAAATTAGATGGTTTGTGATGGGGATTAAGGGATTATGCCATCATCAGTACCGGATTAATGCTAGGGCCATTATCCTGATATCATACATTTTTAGTTTGCCTAAAAGGTTACCTCCATACCCTCAACTTTTATATCAACCTTTATCCAACGAGAGGCATGTCTGGGAAGTTTTTTTTTTTCTTTTTATGTATTTCTCATTTGAAGTAGATTAGAGTAAAAGATCCAATTTAGGTATTTTGATCTTCACATTCAGCGTCTTGTTCAGTGTGTGTGTGCGTGCATGCGCATGTGTGTGTGTGTCTTGAGAAGTACTAAATGTCTGTGAGGTCAGTGTTTTGAACAATTAAAAACGGCGAAAATCCTTTTGGCCTTTATATCTTCTGTGTACTTCTTTGGGGTCTGTTTCATTTAGCAGTAAACCTTCATATCATAACCTGGATTGACTTCGTATAATAGAGAATACCCAGGATCAGACTCCCCGATCGGCAATACACTACAGGTCACGGAGAACTAAATATTATGGCTCTATGTTTTAATGTAGCATGACAAGCCATATCTGGTGTTCACAACCTTCTTTGACATAAAAATCTACCATGATCCAATCATACAATCCTTCATACATAAAAATATCTGTATTTGATAAAGGCAAAACCCTGAAAATCTCAAATGCCAGTCATTTTGTTTACTTACTGCCATCCTGGCTAGTTCCGTGCAGTGAATACAGCTACCAGACCCATCTCCCTTAGAATGACACCTAAAATTCTGAAACTCTTACACAATGTTGGTTTTTACATGCCAGTCAACTCACAAATGCCTGAGGAACATCTGTGTTTTTTTTAGGAATTTCCATTTTAATTTCATATGCATTATGGGCCAATCACAGCCACCCTAGTCTGGACCAGGCCTGAAAACCATAGGACTCTCCAGAACTCGCCACCATATTTCCTTCCATGTGACCTACACATGCAGTCCAGTCATGGGCTGTATAAAATAGACATACTTATAGTCACCCCATTGCCTAATGGCACCACTTGGTCCTAAATGACATATTCATGCTCATACTGCAGCCCTTCTAACCATTTGAAGACTACAATATTTCCTCCAGTACATATTCATGTGTTCTCACGATGCATCAATGCACTTCTCATCAGCTGTACATTTGTGCATCATGTGTGCCAACCCCGTAGGGTCGGCATGATGCATGGATGCAGAGAGCCACATTTATCCATGATGAAAACCAAACCTTGGAGTGAGCTAAAGCACTATACGGTGCCCCTAAAAAGCTAAGTAACGTTGCATTGGTCTGTATTATAGACTCCACTCTCAGTAATGAGGCACCATAGGGCCTGTAATCAGGGCCGCAGGAGGAAATAGCTAGAACTAAGTGTGCCTTATATAAAAGGGATTGGAGGTTGTGGATAGCTCTGCTTCTCTACTTATCTCTAAACCTGGCAACGATGTCAAACCACACACCATTATGGTTTTGTTTTAGTCTTTGGTCTTCAAATAAAGTTCTCCCGAGAATGATTGGAAAGACAACGTAGGAATTTATCTAAATTGACGATGAATCTCTTCTCAAATTCTCAGTTTCTCAAGTCTGATTGAAGTTATTTGAGCATGATTCACCAAACAGGCAATAAGATACATGATCCATTAGTGTTAACATCAATATTTATTTCTGTTCTGATTACCAATTACGGGGTTTCCCCCCATCAACTCCAACTGCCTCATATGATCCCAGATAAAATGTTTGATGCCACTGGGGCACACTTCGTGATATAACAACCATTTTTCATTTTTAAGCAAAACTCTCCATTTTCATTTTTAATGTTGAAAATGTAAATACGGGTAAAACTACACCAAGAGCTGGTTAAAAAAAAAGGTTTGTATACCTTTGTGTGTGTTTCAACAGCTGTTATCTACTCAAGCTAGACGTGTAGGGGATTCACACACTACACAGAACAATATATATGATCAATCACCAGCTCTGATAAATAAGAACATAAGATAAGCCCCTAGTGCTATTGCATTAGTTAATGCGAATACAGTTTACATAACATATTCTTGAGACGTCACTCTCAAAGAAACTGCAGCGTCTTCATCTCAATGCTGGAATGAAATCGCTGCAGTCTCTATCACAACATACCTGTTCCCTCCATGTACACATATAAATATTTTTTATTTGAATGTATACCCAATCTTTGTAAGTGTGCATGTGGTATAGGACGGAATATGCTAGGAGTATATTTATTTGTATTCCGTTCGTGATATTGAGTCCCTTTAATTGAATCCACTTCTTGCCTACTCAGTATGTTTGCAATAGTAGATGTAAGACTACACGCAAACTTCTTAATGATGACACATACTCACGATAGCAATGCATTTGCATGGGCATATTTCTAATGTTGACCTTTACTTTGGAGCATGGGGTGAATATTGAGATATGGTGATTCAATTTAAGTGTGACTCGTTTCAATCATTTACCCAGACGGTGAAAATTGAAATACATTACAAATTCAATTCTAAAGTGAGCCTCCTGAACATGTTGTGAAATGATTTGTACCACTGGATGATGTGAAAATAAGAAAATATTTGAATTAGTGTAAACTCATCAATATTTTCTTCTTTTCGGAGATGCCCTTGGGCATTTCCATTTGACTCCTGACAGCCTTTGCGTTTTGTGAAAAATTGACCAGGGAAATTGCCTGAGTCGACCAGTGCAGTTTGAGCTGGTGTATAACCAGTCAATTAGATAGGCTAAATACCAGTACATGATGCTGGTAGGTGGTCGAATTATGGCTGCTTACCCACCCTGCACTGTTGATTGCCTGCACCTGACAAATGTGGTCACTCAGTGGTAGGCACCGCACACGCCTAGGTATAGGCTGGGTCTATATATAGTGGGTTGGTTAGAGTTTTTACACCTGACGATCGTGGTCACTCAGTGGTAGGCGCCGCACACGGCTAGGTACAGGCTGGTTCTCTATAATATTTATGGATGTCACTGTGCATTGATTGTTTTTTTATTGTTATTGAAAACATCAGTAGCTTTTGACAGTTCATCATGATTTAATTTCAATACCTTTGTCCCATAATAGTACAAAGGGCATGCTGAATAATTTCATATTGATGCGCATCTCCTTTGGACTGAGTCCTTCACCTGTGGCATTTCGGTATAACATAAATCAGTCATGGCTTATTTAATTTCTTTCTTATCAGTCATAGATTCCAGCAGTGTCGACCAGTTTATTATAGAATCACACAATACGCTTGTCAAACGTTTGTAGTTTGAAATGTCAATGGCTTTGCCCTCATCAATTATTGGTGATGAAATGATATAGGAGCTATAGAGGAGGGGGCTGTGAACCATTTTGTTTGGTTCATGAAGCATTGACCCTTTTTGGAGACATACACATGTACGTGCGGGCAACAATGGTGCTAGTGTGCATGACGTTTAGGTGGTCAAGGCTGGGATTGAAGTCTTGGTGTAGGGACGGAGGTCTTTAAGGGAGCGTTCATGATTTATGCAGAGATGTCAGAGTTTCAGATTTTCTCTGATTTCAGAGGTTCAAAGGTGATATTTTACTACAGAAATAATAAGATTTTTTTTTTAAATGAATATTTTATAATTATGATATTTCTTAAAGATACACCCAACCCTATGTGATTAATTTTGAAGGTATTTGTCACTCTGATTAGGGTATAACCCCCCTTTTGAAGTGCCCCAAAATAATTTTCAGAGTTTCGCCAAATATCGAACTGACATCTCTGTTTATGGCCGGGGGATGGTATTTTCATTTGGGGAATACCTGAAAATGGAGCTCCCCCTACGCGAATTCCCAAAATGAAACGCCTCCCCTATGCAAATAGCCAAATATGAAATCCCCCCCCCCACTCGAATACCCCAAAATAAGCACCTCCCCCTCAGGAATAACCTAAAATGAAGCACCACCTTTGAGAATACTTTACTAGGGAATGTCCCTTTCCACAATTTATTTTAATAGACATTTCTCTGTATAAATTGTACACTAAAATATACTGCCACACTGAGATACAGCTGTCAAACGTCAAGTGCAATGTTTTTGTGACATAGGCCTGAACATTGTTGTTCATCAAGTACCGGGTACACATAGGGGCTCTCCTAACACAGCTGGGGACTGGGCCAAGCATCCCTCCTCCCCACACACAAACAATGGGCCCAGAGGAGCTTGCAAAAAAAATCAAGCCTGATGAGTCCATATGAAACTGCACAGGACCTGTGACTCCCCTTGACACACACATTTAGTGAAAGGACCCTTGGGTACCTGAGGATAGATACACCTATCCACCCAGAACTGCTGCAACCCTGACAGGATAACCCACACACCACACCAGGAACCAGCTACCCCAGGGTTGCAGCTTGTTCCTCTTGCCACACTACCTTGATATGGATGAAGCACCTACAGTGCTTTTGTGGTTGCTGGTACAATTCTTGAATCACACACCTTGCTCCATCCTTAACATCAAGTACTGGGTATAAAGGTTAAGAAATCAAGACCCATGAACAGGTCGTCACTGTCTTAACTGACTGCATTGCCAGGCCTGACAATGGCCTTTGAGCAAGGTGACGACACACTACTAGAAATTCCCTTGTATAAGTTGCACCCCTTGATAAGCTGCAGCCGCCATCACTTGCCAATATATGGTGAGAGGAGTGGTCAGGTGACCATACCACAGTCATCACTGCCCTGGAGCATGGTACCAGTGTAACATCACCTTGCTCATAGGCCATCATGAGGCTTGACGATGCAGTCAGTGAGGCAGTGACGATCTGTTCAGAGGGACAAAATCAACCAAGAATAAACACTTACACATTGCCAACCTACAAACAATAAGTTGTGCAAGCCCACTTTGACTATTACAATATGATCTGTCACAAAGTCTGTTGAATGCCTAAAGCAAGGCCAACCATAAATATGATGTAATTAAGGATATTAAACATGTCTGATGTTGTCAGGCTCAATTGGGTGTGTTACTAAAGAATAAACTGTTGGTATGCTAGTTGTAGTCACCAATGTTGATGAGATATAAAGACATTCCTACAACATTCATTGCTAGCAAAGCTTCATGCACTGATTTCAGCTGATTCTTACTACATGTTGGGAGTCCAAGGGCTCCAATTGCATCAGGGATCTCCTTCAGGCCTTTTCTCCACTTTACCAGTAAAAATACCCACCAAAATGAATACCCAAAATTGAAGCCCCCACCCCCAACGGGAATACCTGAAAATGAAGTGCCCCCCTACATGAATGATCCAAAATGAGGCGCCTCCCCCTCATGAATACCCCAAAAATGAATCCCCCCCCTCGAAAATCCCATCCCCCAGGCCATAAATAATGAACGCTCCCTAAGTTAGGTCTTTCTATGGTCCAGTCTTTGAGAACAACATCACCTACCCAATTCCCGTCCATAACCCCCCCCCCCCAACTCATGCACCCCCACCCTCCTTTAGGTTCTCACTCATACACAACCTCTAAGCCCCTAACCCCAGATGACGTCTAGTCACGTGCCCTTTATGTCAGCGTCACATGCCCTGTGTGCCCTCAACCCCCACGTGACAGCGCCTCAACCAATCAGAGACCACCTCCTCCAGATCCAGACCAATCAGCGTCAAGCACCTGTGGTCCCTGTGTTCGACCTTGAACCAAAGACCTCTTGCCATTCCTCAACTCCCAAAAATAATCTCCAGGATGGCTGCTGTAGTAAGTAACACTTCCGGTACAGGGGAATAAAGCACCAAATAATTTTGTAGGACGAGGGGTAAAACGCTTCAGTGTCCTTCCATCTGTCTACCAATGGAAAGTCACCACCGTCATTGAAACGACTGAACCTCATATATACATAGCACCCTGAAGTCTTGGGCTGCCTGTCCTATGTGCATATGTATACTATTCAGTAAACCTGATTCAATGTCTGATGGTTCTCTGAGGCCAGGGCTAGAGCTGAAAAGGGAGATTTTTCCAGTCGATGTTAGGCGGGGCAGCATTGAATGTCTTCTGATGTTTCTTGATCCACATGAAAAGTAGAATATCACCTTTACCAACATTTATGGGATGGGACACGTATAAAATACCAGATATATATAAACTTTTTCTTGGTAATAAGTTGACATTAACACATTAGCAGCACTAAACCAAGCAACAAGGAAATATTAATGTGCAAAAATAAACCCCAAAAACAATAGTGCCAATATCTGCATTTCGGCAGAAAGCATGGACATTGCAGGAATGGCCCTTTTCTGTAATTATTTTTGTTCTCCAGGAGAACAAATGATTATTATGATAAGGTGATATGATGAATTAGAGTAAATTTTACTCTTAATTCGTCATATCACCTTATCATTTTCGATCAAAAGCTCTTTTTGTTCTAAGATGCATGTAGAGACTTCCTTCCAAATCAGTAAACCTAATTACTCATAGAGATAAGGTAATGCCATGCAAAGAAAAATCAGTGGTTGTCATAGAAACAACCTTTATAACATAACACCGACGTCAGCAGGATGAAAAACAAGTAAATCTTCGGTCACTGATTCTATTTCTATAGTAATATAATGTAATTTATATCTGGGAATAGGACAAATCCCTTATCACCTCAAGGGCTTAGCTCAATACAGACAGGATAACACATGGTCTCATGATAAGATATGCTTGTTATATTGCATTAAGGTTGTATTTACATGACAATACAATATTTGCCTGTTCCATAGAGTTGTAGTTAATATATGACAGTGCAAGATTTACCTGTTCCACAGAGTTAGCTTTATGGGATTCGTTTATACCTGAGCCAGGGGCAGGGACAGCCTGGGTGTCTGATTGATATGGGAAGGGGCTCCAGTAAATACTATCTAAAGCATCAAAAAGCTTTGTGGTACTGTGTCATGCCTCAAGTAAGATTCTTTAACACTACTCATCACTAGGTGAAAGAAGAATGTGTCAAATAAGCCTTATTGTGTTATTGTTATAAACTTTAATGGATAAGTATGAACATGCATGTTGTATTGTCTGGTGGAGGATCGGCCAATGTTCTACATGTTTGAGCATAGAAAGATTATCAGTACTTGCATTTGCATGGAACAGAAGTCACTTACTACACCCATATCTGATAAGAAACCCTTACCTACCTTCCAAACCCTACCCACTAGCAATATCACAAGCGTGAGTTAAGTGGTGATATTCCTCCACCCACCCTGGAGAAACCAACGGGGTCTTAACCCCCAAGGGCTTGGTCACATGACCAGGTAGCCACCAATCAGATGACAGCGTCTGTCCATGTAGACTTTCCCGTCGGCTGGGCATGTCGATAGGCCGACCAACCGATCGCTTCATTTCACCACGCCTGGCCGATAACGGCCGGAGCTGTGGGTTCAGCACTGGTCGCCGGCGGGAAGCTTACATCAGAGATGTAAGCAACCAGCGGGGTGATGATGGCCGCTGCTGCCAGGCATGTCGCCGCTGGTTGATAGATAGTAAGGCGGGGACCAGCCGTGGTGGCCGCTGGTTGCCGCCTTAGGGGACAAGAGACCAGTGAAAGAGCAGGTGCCTTAACCCTTTTAGGTGCCGCATTAATGTATCAATCATCACGAGATTATGCCTAATTATTGGTATGATGCATGAATGCCTACCTGGCGTCCAATGCTGCATTCAGGCAACACAATTGTACTGATCTTGGCTGATACATTCTCAAAGGTTCACCATGATGCATTAATGCTGCTTTGACTAATGTGTTGACCAGTTTTGCATTGATGCATTAGGCCAGCCCGAGAACAAAGGCCTGCCGACATCCTCCGGTCAGAAAAGGGTTAAAAGTGCCAGAGGAAGAGGGTTTAGGAAGGAAAGCGAAGGTGCAAAGAGACATGGTTTAAGGAACCAAAGGCTGAGTAGAATGAGGATAAAATTGGTGTAGACAGGTGATTGAACAACTGACAGGTCAGGTAAGGCAGGTAACACTGATTGGGCCAAGTATTCTGTAACTGAAAAAAATATAGATCGGGGGGGGGGAGGTCTTGCACAGGTCTGCAATCCTGACAGTCTAGGTGCAGACAGTATTGTCCAAGTCGGATAACGTTTCAGGTAATTTGAGGGACGTGATAAGTAACATAAACTATCTGATATTGGTAAGTCATATTAATACTTGGGCCTGATTGAGGGATTGAGGACTTGAGGACAATTAACTCAGAAGAAGGACAAACTAGTGATATCCAGAGACATTAGGACTGCCTATAATGCCAATTGATCGATCTATCAGTCCAAGATGAAAAGTCACAGGTAGGCACCATAAGATCACAGGGTCACTGTTATAGAACTGCAACCATTGTACCTGGAAACTCAGACCCAGAGGAAAATGATACCCTCCCCTTGCGTGACACATTGCATATACAACCCATATGTATTGGTACGTGAATCGAAGTGGCCTTGTCATTATCGGTCTATGTAAACCTTAGGGACTTTCCCTCGGGTACTGCATCATGTATGTCTGTAATCTATTTTACAACTAACTTTTCTGAGAGTCGCTCAAACTTCTATTTTGAGCTCATGAGCATTTCCTGCGTCGACTGGGACGGAATGTTCTAGTCCAACAATTAAATCAAGGTCACGAGACCCTTTCTCTTGGTTTGTCCCTGGTCTCACGTGATCTCATTAAACCAACATGGCGGCGTGGGCGATTTCAGCTCCGATTTGATAATAGCATCCATTATCGCCAAGCTCTGGTAAAATCCATAGGAATGGAGGTTGGGTGTGGATAATTTAAAGCAGTCAAATGCATTGCATTAGGTACCGATATGATAATAATGGAATACCAGTGGCTATGGGTAGGTAGATTATGAGCGATGCGTCACTTTAATTATTAGTTATCATTGATACTTGCGGAGGGAGTAACCAACTGAAGTCTATATATTACATGTATAAGATTCAGTACGGGTAGAGAGTTTTCATCGCGTGTTATATGAGAAAGGGGGGGGGGGGAGGAGAAACAAGGACTAATAATGGTGAGAATACTTTCAGAAATCAAGGACACAACAAATTCAAAATGTCCTTGTGATTAGGCATAATACGATTTCATAACCAACCTCTAGTAAGTACCTCTATCTAACTTTAATTATACAAAAAGAAAATGTAGTACCTGACCAATGCCGCAGTGTGCCCTTCCTCATCCTTGTCACGTTCTTCTCTTTCTTTTAACCAAACAAACTTTGCACATCCTTTAAAACAGCGAAATAAAACTACTGTACACACGTGCTTCCGTCTTGTGTAGCTTTTTGGTTCCTGATGAAATGTTCGGAAAAGTCAGTGGGAAGGGAGGCAAAACAACTGTTTTGTGTCGCACAGGAAACAAACCACATCAAAGGATTAATTCATGGAAACAAAAATGGACACCATTAACGTGATGATGACAATGACAAATGGATCTAACCAGTCAACCAACACGTATGGTCTGTATTTTGATTAAACATATGGATTTAAGACATGCTTTTTTCAAATGCAGGCCTCAGTGAAGTGACACTGTATTATTTTAAAAGGCTACCTTATTTCTATGTGTTTTGAATATTGCTGGAAACATTTGTTTTCTCTGACATTGTGAGCAAAGAGGTGGTTTAGCTTTCTGCATTCTGTAAATGGAATATGGTCTGCTGTAACCTTATAATATCACATGTGATAGACAGGCAGGGACATAACCCATGCTATTATATAGATGTACATCTGGCATATTATCCATACCAACCATGTCTATGCATACCTTACATGCACTTTATAATGTTTAGATTATGCCACGCTCCACATGTACTCTCTGTGCTCAGTTTATGGTGAGCGCACCTCCACTATTTGCTCAGAATACGCTCGCTATATATGCTCACCAATCCGCTTCTTGTTTGCACGGTCGTACAAACCTTTTAGAGGTCGGGCCTTCTTGTCTGAGCGCCAAGACCTGGGTGTACCGTGTTTGTGATCCGTTTTTTCTTTGCTGACGCCAGCAAAATAGATGTTCAGTATTACCAGATATGGATGGCCACTGATGAGAAGGAGACCTCTGAAACATGACATGATTTATATATTTGATGGCCCTTCTTCCTCCATATGCCTTTGATATTGGTCCCTTCGCATAAACGTGGATGACAGTCAGAGACATTATACATTGGTCTATAATGAAATTATCAAAGTAAATTTGTATTTTGGTAAAGCCTTTCTGAAAACACTCCAAGGATGTGTCCTGGAATTAGAAGCTTTTAGATGTGCTGATATTAGGCGCGCCGATTCTAGTCTGCCGAAATTAGTCCAATGAGGGACATAAAACAATATAGGAAAAAGAATTGAAAGGTTACAGTCTTAGGCAAAATGGGGGACCGCGCGAGAAATGTCTGGCATTTGCAGAGTTTGGAGACATTCTAGAATCCTCCTACTGTATAAGGCATCTTAGCTAACAGGTTTAACAGGAAAACTGGGAAATGACCTCAAATTTGATCATGGACTCTGGGGCTAGGTCATGTGACACCCAGGAAAGGTCAAGGCCGAGTGCCGCCACCTAGCGGACAAACAAGTCTTCATGTCGTCAGGGTGTCAATGTGAGTCTAAATATAGCTCCTTTGGCCCCTAGATGACCAAACAGTGCCGCCTTTTTAGTGTTATTACTGTATTCTCTTCGGACTGACACAATAGATAATTCTTTACTGGTATGCAGGGGCTTATTGCCCCACCCTTCGTAATATCTCCTTGAAGGTTTCAAAATTCAATGACTTATTTTATTCAATAAATATCGGTAGTGCTAGTATCTTCACCAGGGTTTATAGATGTGTTGGCGAGTTCCTTCCTGGACCATAGACTTGTCCCCTCCATTGCCCCTTTCCAGTGATGTGCGACTACATATATATCGTGTACAGGGTATAGCCTCATCACTCATATCTTGATTCTCTTCACTACACTTCCCCCTCTCTATAACATGATGGCTATACCAAAGGTTATCATCATCCTCCACCACTATGCCCCTCCCCATCTTTATAGGTTCATACAAAGGTCAGCATTCAGGTCCCGGGTAATCCAATAGTCCATGCCTTAGTGCCTCCTAGGTATGAACACGGTGGTGCGAATATAAGCTCATTGTCTGAAACCCAGGCCTGAGTGCATGGGGTAATTGTCCCAGGCGAGGGCCTGGAATATTGGGCATTATTGGGAGCTGGTGTGAGTTATTGTGTGAATGTGAAGGAGCAGCTCAATGTGCTGCTCAATGAGGTGCTCACTCTATTGTATGCTATGAGTGTCATCCATGTAGGGTGTGGGTGGTGTGTGCTAGGTCCCTGTATGATGGGTCTCTTGTGTGTAGATTGTCACCATGTACATAGCTGCTCACTAAATTGTCAGAAGCTAGGTGCTGAGCAGCTCACAATATGTCATACCAGCCTGGATCAGCAATGGCAAGTATCATTATAGTTAATGCCCTGCTAACACTGGTCCTTCCTTTGTGGAACGTGAAAGTGTCATTGCTTAAGCACAGGATACTTCGCAAATTATCCAATGCCACTGCTCTTAAAGTCACCACATAAGCTTTGCGAAGCCTCTGGTTGCAATTTTCGGCATTTGTGTCACTTTCCAATGGAATGAAGAGAAAGAAAATTATTGAAAACTCTCTTCAGGTAGTACACACCAATAACAAAAGCATTTTGCAGCTTACAATCAGAACTCAAAGTCATGAGACCAGCACAAATTGAGCTGTTATCTGCTGCACCTTCACAGTCCTTCATAGATTTCTGGAGAGAATTTGAAATTGATAGGACGAAAAAGTAGACTGTACAGGCTTGGTCACAGCTGTGTCCTGGTTCCTTTAGGTAACAGAGGCCTGAGGTTAAAGAAAGACGTATGGGGTATGCCTAGTCCTGCCTTGAGGGGGTTACAGTGTCAGGGGTGGGGGCAGGAGGGGGCAGTCCTCCAGTACATATCCTGGCTTTATATAGCCTAGGGAGGCACCTTCCAGGGGATGTTTCTGCCACAGCTCTATAAGGCCATCCTTCATTCTGTATGGTATGTAATGGATTAGGAGCCTTGTGTAACACTTTGAAGATTAAGGTGTCTTATCTAATGTATCAAATAGCATGTAGCCTGTACCTATATATCGGAACTGTAAATAAGGAGTCTACATGTTACCACACACATCTATTTATACATGGAAGAAATGTAGCATATCAATATGATTTGTAGAGGATTAACACATGTCTTATCTATATGGTATGATAATGTAGGGTTGAGATGCCAATACATATTCCTTCATAAGATACGCAGCCATAATTGGAACTCATCATTAACAGGAGGTGGGACAGCCTTACTTCCTCACCTACCATGTCCCCAGGTTAACTCCTTTAGCTTCACAGTATGCCCAAGAAGCTTATACTCATTGGTATGCCTCCAGGGTTATGTTCCTTGGTCGTTATGCACGATGCGCTAATTCCAGTATTGATGCGTCAGTGTAATAGCCCAATAGCATAGGCATGATGCAATAGAGCAAAATAAAGGCATTTAAAGGGTTAACCCTGCTTCCCTAGCCCGGTGCCTCCTCCTGCTCCTCCCCACCTCAGAGATTCATGAGCAAAGAGCACCATCCTTCACACACAGGAGAGGGCGACACAGAGAACCTATTTTTCCATCTGGCGGACATTCATTTCGCCAAAGTAATTTCCTGAGGATACAAAGCAAGGCTAGAACCTGCACCCTCCTGCATTCCCCCATCCCTCCTCCAGTGTGTATGGGGGTGGTGTAGGGGGATATGGAATTAATGGTAATCTTTGTGACAATCAGCAGCATTCCTGACAGAAATAGCTCCAGGGTACCCACCTCCCCCAGTCCCTGATACATCCTAATGCTTCACCTGTGTGGTAAACAAGATGACGGATCTCCTCCTCAAGATCCCCCACCTCATGTTTTCCTAACCCTCTAAGCTAGAGATGCCATGGAGAGAAAACTAGTCTAAACATACCGCTTCTTGTATTGATGTCCTTCTTGTTCGACCGACTTGGTTGAATTTACTCCAGGCATGATTGCAAATATTTGAATAATTATTGCATTTTTTGTAGTTTAAACTTTGGAGAATGTCATTCGTCCTGTTTCTACAGAATATTAATGGATTCCAATTGTTCATCTTTTCGAAGCTAATATCTCCCTTGCACACGGCCTGGTGTAGAAAACCTCTTGTATAAGTACGTTTTAGTAATCATCTAAGTGAAGTAGGTCTAATACAGATCGGTGTATACATGCTACTGCTCCTTTTATACAAATTTTACAGTGCATCTTGAATATAAAGGAGAAGATTTTGAGGATATTGACCTCAGACCATAGACTGTATGTCTCACTTATAGTAAATGGGTAGGACATAAGTGCCAGTGTAGGTAGCTGCGCCCATTTGTAAGGAGGGGTCCCAGACACTAGTTTATATAGACGCTACCCAGTAGGGCTAGAGGCCAGTCTCAAACCTAATCAGGATGTCAGGGTCGGTTAGCATTTAAGTGTGTAAGCTAGAATGTAGATAGACCCCTTTATATTTAAACATGCCCTGGGAATAGTGCAACAGAATGTATGGTTAAATGGCAATATAGCGTAGCAATCAGATGAGACTGGCATATATTATGTAATTGCTAAATCGTTATTGAAGTGAAATGAATGTATATTAAGACTCAAGATTTGACACAATCCAGAATCTCTAAATGTTGCCAATGATTGCAAAGGAAGTAACGAAATACGACGCTCCGTGACTGTCGCGCTTTTATTTTCACTTTGTTGAAGCATGTAACTATGTATATAAAATAGAAATAAAATGTTTTTCTCATATCTACAGTGACAAAATCATCTTGACTGCAGACGCATTGTATGGTCTGAATGGCCAACAGTCCCTATTTCATTCCCCTGGGAAAATACACAATCGGATGCAAAGTTTAAGTGTCATGTGCCATGCAAGAAGTGTACAGGGGGACAATTGACCCTAGTCCTATAAGGAGTGTTGCTTATAGAGAATCTAACACATGATTGTGTATGAATTCAGCAGAACAGTTGACATTACTTATTTCACAAGACCCATGAGGGGTATCTCTACAAGGCTGGTAAGGGCTAGATGGAGGAGAGGGCTGGGGGTCACATCTGAAGTAGTCAGAACTCTTCCCCAGGGACACCACATGGAGATTTCAAAGTCTGCCCTTTCCTTCCTCCGCGCCCTCCCACGGGAGAGTTCCCAGCGTCTCCGTGCTCTGGCCAAAGCCTCGTTGTCATGTGACGAGCCTCGGTTTGATCCCACTGTTGATTTTGTAGGTTGCAGAACATCAATTGACGGGAGGTGGCAGCAGGAGACACTTTGTAGGTCTGCACTGAAGGGTGTTGTACAATGATTATTGGTCTAAAATCTGACAGTGGTAGGCAAACCAGGCATCAAATTAAACCTTAGGATGTATATTAATCGATTTGAGTGTTATTTAGGCTGATATTTGAGGGTAAGTTGAGGGGGTGCACTCTTTTCAATTACAGAATTTATTGTAATCATTCACTGCAAAACCCCCAAATCTGGGTATGTCCGCACTCTACGGCCGATAGCAGAAAAGTTAATTACATTGTACCACATCTCATGGCCCTAAATTATTGGGAAAAATGTGTGCCTACATGAAAATAACAGTGGCTAAGCCCAGAAATTCGCACAAATATTTTATTTTCGCCCATATGCTATATAAGCCAACAGTGAGAAAATAATTAGTGTCCTGCAGCCTGTAAGGAAGTAGGGTCTAGGAACGGGGGGAGAAGATGGGGGATGGGGGGGCAGGAGTTCGTTGGTGAGAAAGGGGGGGGGGGTGTACAGGGGGTTATCCTGAAGGAGACTGATACCTCATATCGTAGATAAGTAAGATAACCACACCTGTATGCATCTGGAATCTTTTAATGTCAATGGCTTTAGAATAGAAACATCAACTCTTAATTCCACTTTGTAGTCCATTGCAAACTTTCCGTAACAAAACACATGACATCAGTATGAATTCTCTTCGTTAGCTTTAGTAAAAAGCTTATGCTTACTAAAGGTATCGCCTCGTAACAGCTTCCCAGTATAATCAGCACTGTGCTTCCTAAACTAAATCAGATTTAGTATCAATTTACGTACTTCAGACATATGGGATGATGTCTCTCTTTTAGTATTTCCTGGTAAAAGATGGATTGTATTTTCTTCCCAGACAGATCAATGGATTGCCTGTGATCTCACTGGTAATGGACACCTTTAGCCATTTACATGGTCTCTATTTCTAAAAAGAGATTAGATTTTAATTTCGAATTCTATTCATGGATGTCAACCCCAAAGTTTCCGTGAATTTAATCTTTGCCCAGCAAAGACACCTTTTTGGTTTTCATGTGATGCTCTGAGGTGACAAGCCATGTTCTATTCTTGTTCCTGACCAGAAGCTAACTGTCAGACTTTATGGGATGGGCTGTCAAACCTGATTCTTTAAAAGAAAGACCAGAAAAAAAAGAAAACTTCTTAAAACTTTGACAAAGAGGCAGAGGTCAAATGTTTAAGAAAATCAGCGTAGCTTATTTCCATTTACCTGGCAGTTTTAGGTTATATTGTTGGGCGACGGAGTGTTCTCTGAATGTAGGATGTCGTGATTGCCGGAAGCATCATAGAATATTAACATTTGTATAAATGAATAACTTCTGTTGATAGTATAATTGGTGAGATGAAAATCGATCTACTTGATATTGTAATGACCTAAATCAACCATTTATTGAAAATGACCCTAGGCCTTCTCCCATTGGGTAAAACCAAGTCCAGTTAACTTCTGATAGCCATATGCTATCTAGAAAATGAAAATACTTCCATCATTGCATCACACGTTATGACCACTAAGAACTGTCTTTGTTCTAATGCTTCATATTTTGCAAGCTCATCTCAACATACAATTATGGTAGACGGCCTCTAGAGAGTCATCTCTATATTTGTCCTATCGCTCATTCCAGGCCCTTTTGCAGAGAAGGCTGGCTCCTATCCCTATTTAATTATGATTAAAACACAGATCTCTCAACCTCCATTCGACGAAGCTCGCATAAAAAGCTGGCAATAATTGAAGGTCTGTGCTGGAGGCCCAAGTCTAGATTAAGGTCTACTGGAGGACAGAGGGGAGTTCAGATTGGGAGTGCATAGATGGTGGAGTAGGCACTGGAGACATTGCTTTTAATCACAATCTATGATTAAAATGGGATCTGTTGTCTATTATTATCAGATGGTGATATACAAGGGGTCCAATCTATGCACTCCTAATAATAGCACTGCTGCTTAAAAATCCTTAGTTGGTCAAATCGTACCCAGTATCGCGAGACTTTATAAATGTCATCTGTTTTTGGTCTTCATTTTTAAATATAATTTCTTATATTTTAACCTCTATCTTCTGGATTATCTAGGAACTTGTAGCTTATGGACATTTTGAAAACTGTATTCCCAGACGAGGGTGGTGAATTCGCTTAAAGGATTTCATACATTGAAGCACAGCCAGGAACCGAATCGAAAAAGGATTATGTGATTAATGTTATTCAATAAGGAAATGTTTGTCATTTATCTACGAGTGCTCTATACGCTCCTTTAGCTGTATAAACAAAAAGAACTATTCATAATTTCGGCTGTGGAATGATGGAAAATTATCGATTAATTAGGATTTTTAATTACCTTTATCTAGTATCCTTAGGCATCTATGCATTAGTGGCCACAAGATGGGTTACTAAGACGATATATCTCTAGATGATTTATGGAGGTGAAAATCAATCAGACCAGACCTATTTGCTGGGGAGACGGAGATCCTATATCCGCAGCAAATATTATGGTGAGGATTATAGATAAAGATGTCTCGATTTAAAATTAGTTTGCTACATGTAGTTCATATCATATTCAAAGCTTTTACTTCAGATTTGTCATAAAACATAATAGAATCATGTCAATAAGCAATAGTGAATGCTCTAACATGTTAACTGATGTTGCTTTGTGGCCTGGAAACGTCACTGAATGATGTTTTTCCTATGATGTACCTAGAAGTTGATACAAGTTAACAAATGTATGCACGTTAGGTATCTCCTCCTCGGTATGAAGGAACACCTACCTTGGTTCACAATTCTCCCTGTAGGTGGCAGTGATGTGGTATCTTGGAATGATTCATGCCTGAGTAATCAATATATAATCTGTGCCAGAAATCCATGGAAAGGCCCTCTGTGACCCATCTGGGTATTTCTAGATAGGTGTGTTCTGCAGGGAAGGGTATAATAGGAAAACTATTGTCTGGGGGTATAGTTACATATTAGTTATTAAATATCTTTGATGGAATATTAGTTTTCTGGTTTGCACTTATTGAAGTGGATGGTAGGTTGCACTGTTAACGTGGTGTTATACATGTAAACTAATGGTACACAGGATGTACATGCATTAAAACCTTTGAATGACCCCACACCAATCAGAAAGGTACCTGGTATCTATTTAAATATTCATAGGATGTGTGAGGGACCTATAATGATATGGACTATCAGTGCTCAACTCGCATCACCCAGCAGTATTTAAAAGTAACAGATTCAAAGATATTTGCAACCTTGAAATGAAACAAGAACAGTTAATGAAGGCCACCTAGGAAAATGAGGTAGAGAATCTTAAATTAGACGCTTTGAACTCTTTAAGACAGGAAGGGAGACAGTGAAACCTGAATAAGGCTCCATGGGAAAGGAGCGTGCCAGACCAACGATAGTTGTAACTAAGGTAATGATGGCAATGGTAGATGAAAAGGACACACTAAAGGAAGGGTAGAAATAGGCACGTGTGGTAGTAATAAGGTACTAGGAAAGAGGCTGATGGAGGATAAGTAGGAGGAGGGGGCCTTGAGGCAGTTCTAGATAAAGAACACACTTCCTGAATAGTAAGAAATAAGTACGGTCAATACCAGAGGTGCCATACTTAGTGTGCCATTGATACATTACCCTGGTCTGAGCTACACTGAGATAACCCTTTAAAGACATGATCATATTCACTTGACATCCTGATGCAGCAATACAATGCTGGCGCTTCAACTCGCTACATCTGCATTGGAGCATCATGCCGACCCTTTGGAAGTGTATCAGACCCAGAGAGACCACATGATGAATGAGTTATGCAGCCTTGGCGATTAGCCTCACCAGAGCTGCACCCGTGCATCATGGCGACGGTGTGCGGCCATTAAAGGGTTAATATTCAGTCTGTCAAGAGCAGGTGTGAGCTAATTATCCTGCTCACTACTTGACCTGCTACTACTACCCCTCACCACACAACCAATATCACTGCTCCCCTTTTTGTATCAGCTTCTTCCTTTAATTGTCTCTCTTTAATTCGCTATCCTTGTATTGCCTCTTCTACCAGCATGAGCTACTGGTTAACTAAATGATGTGTAGTTTAGATTATGGTTCTTTAATGAGGAAGAAAAGATTCCCACGACTTTAGCTAAATGAAGGTAAAAATAATACTTTATAGTAATTATCGATCTTGGATGGGATAAGTCACAGATCTGTAGGGCATTACAAGGTATAAGATGACTATAGGAAGACCTATCGGTATCTGACATCCTACTCCATCTCTATATCTGGTTGACAAGAAGGCAGATACTGGAGGCACATTGAGGGGTAATCACCAGGTATGCTGTGCTCACCTGTGCATCTATCATTACCCTACCTGTGTATAAAGAACCAGGTGAAATGCAAAGGAGGTTGGGGGGGGGGGCAGGAACCAGGTGAAATGCAAAGGAGGTTGGGGGGGGGGATTGGCGCCTTATCATTTAACCCACATCTGTTAATGTGCATACTTGACCTGTGACAGGTGCACAGGTATAGTGACAGGTGTACAGGTTTAATGTTAAACACATACTTATATCACTGTTTGTTTTTCGCAGGTGAGTGAACCAACTCTGGCTCGTAACAGATTGACTTAAGGTCGCCGTAAGTAGTATGAAAAACTGGAATTCCAATACAGGCACACCATGATAGTTGTGTTAAAAATATTAATATAGTAGAGAAACTAATGTGTAAGTTGTATGAAGAAATGCAGACTATAGTCGAGGAGAGAAATTCACTTGTAAGTAGTATAGAAAAGTGTAGATTGTAGTCTGGTGCATAAAGTAACATGTAAGTAGTATAGAGAAGGACAGATTGTAGTGTGGTGAACAAAGAAACGTGTAAGTAGTATAGAGAAGCGCAGATTGTAGTCAGGCAGAGAAAGTAACATGTAGGTAGTATAGAGAAGTGCAGATTGTAGTGTGGTGAACAAAGTAACGTGTAAGTAGTATAGAGAAGTGCAGAGTGTAGTGTGGTGAATAAAGTAACGTGTAAGTAGTATAGAGAAGCGCAGAGTGTAGTGTGGTGAACAAAGTAACGTGTAAGTAGTATAGAGAAGCGCAGAGTGTAGTGTGGTGAACAAAGTAACGTGTAAGTAGTATAGAGAAGCGCAGAGTGTAGTGTGGTGAATAAAGCAACGTGTAAGTAGTATAGAGAAGTCCAGAGTGTAGTGTGGTGAATAAAGTAACCTGTAAGTAGTATAGAGAAGTCCAGAGTGTAGTGTGGTGAATAAAGTAACGTGTAAGTAGTATAGAGAAGCGCAGAGTGTAGTGTGGTGAACAAAGTAACGTGTAAGTAGTATAGAGAAGCGCAGAGTGTAGTGTGGTGAATAAAGCAACGTGTAAGTAGTATAGAGAAGTCCAGAGTGTAGTGTGGTGAATAAAGTAACCTGTAAGTAGTATAGAGAAGTCCAGAGTGTAGTGTGGTGAATAAAGTAACGTGTAAGTAGTATAGAGAAGCGCAGAGTGTAGTCTGGTGAATAAAGTAAAGTGTAAGTAGTATAGAGAAGTCCAGAGTGTAGTGTGGTGAATAAAGTAACGTGTAAGTAGTATAGAGAAGCGCAGAGTGTAGTGTGGTGAATAAAGTAACGTGTAAGTAGCATAGAGAAGTCCAGAGTGTAGTGTGGTGAATAAAGTAACGTGTAAGTAGTATAGAGAAGTCCAGAGAGTAGTGTGGTGAATAAAGTAACGTGTAAGTAGTATAGAGAAGTCCAGAGTGTAGTGTGGTAAATAAAGTAACGTGTAAGTAGTATAGAGAAGTCCAGAGTGTAGTGTGGTGAATAAAGTAACGTGTAAGTAGTATAGAGAAGTCCAGAGTGTAGTGTGGTGAATAAAGTAACGTGTAAGTAGTATAGAGAAGTCCAGAGTGTAGTGTGGTGAATAAAGTAACGTGTAAGTAGTATAGAGAAGCGCAGAGTGTAGTGTGGTGAACAAAGTAACGTGTAAGTAGTATAGAGAAGCGCAGATTGTAGTCAGGCAGAGAAAGTAACATGTAGGTAGTATAGAGAAGTGCAGATTGTAGTGTGGTGAACAAAGTAACGTGTAAGTAGTATAGAGAAGCGCAGAGTGTAGTGTGGTGAATAAATTATTGTGTAAGTAGTATAGAGAAGTCCAGAGTGTAGTGTGGTGAATAAAGTAACGTGTAAGTAGTATAGAGAAGCGCAGAGTGTAGTGTGGTGAATAAAGTAACGTGTAAGTAGTATAGAGAAGCGCAGAGTGTAGTGTGGTGAATAAAGTATTGTGTAAGTAGGATAGAGAAGTGCAGATTGCATTCTTAGTGAGTAGTGTAACGTGTAAGTAGTATAAAGAAGTCTAGATTGTAGTCAGGCAGAGAAAGTAACTTATAAGTAGTATAGAGAAGTGCAGATTGTAGTCTGGCAGTATAAAGCATTGCAGATTGTTGTCAGGCGCAGAAAGTAGCTTGGCACAGTTTGTAATTTGGCACAGAAAGTAGCTTTGATAAAAAGTAGCTTGAAAGAAGCACATTACAGTCTAGTATCTATGGTTACCCTATTTTTGGCTCCTGCTCTATTGAAGGTGTAATAACTATCACGGACAATGGTCATACACAGTAATGTTACTATCACATGATCATAGTAGAAGTTAGGACATGGCGTGGGGAGTAGCTCATTGGCGAGTGCCTACTTCTTTTGTAGCCTAATGAGTACCTCAATATATACTAACGCAGTAGTCTCTAGGAGGCAGGAACAGAAAGTGCTTCATAATCAGTAGGAGGCAGTACCATCTGATAACAAATGTTAATGGTGTCTATCAGTCAGGTATAATTATGTATGTTAGAATGCCTACGTGTATACCAGAGCATCAGTAAATCCTTATCTCATAATAAAATGGTATAAGCTTACATATCCAGACAGGTGTCATACTCGCATTTAAAATGTATTTCTATATGGTTGTGTATAGATCATTCCCAAATTACACCGTGAAAATCACATAATTTGGAAGGGGATTTATGAAGAACACTCTCCCACCGAAGAGCAATGGTCCCTACCCCAGCAATGGAGGGATGTTAGAGGAGGGGAAGGGCTGGTACTAGTGGTCGTGGGATTGAGAGGGCTCTCAGCCCTAGTGACCAAGAGTTATGTTTTCACAATGTTTCTCCACACTGGAGGAGTGCGTGACGCAACAAACGGAGTATGGGCTGGAGGCAAGAGGTGAACACACACCGCTACCATGGTAACATGCCGTTAGGGAGCACCTCAGAGCATCTCCAGGGGAAATGAGAGGGACGTCGTGATTTTAAAGCAGTGCTGGTAATAGTTCATACAAGTACTCATGGAATGTAGTGCAAAGGATTGCTTGTGTATACTGTGAAACTAAATAATAGAGATAGTTAGTGCCATTTGAATCCAGGATGGAAAAAGCAGTTTTCGCTCTCTGGGCTCTTGGGCCCCCTCACTGCTGAGAGGTAAATCTGGCAGTAATTATCAGTGCTAAAGATGAATTTAGGTAAGTCCTGAGAAGAAATGTGGAGATTTGTCATTTGCTCTATATGTAAAGTATTTCCCCGATCAAAGAACTGTTAAGAAATTGGAAGTCATAGACTATAGCATTAGCCTTGAGCAAATCTGGCACAGATTGAATTACAACACCTTTCCTTAAATTTCGGTTTAGTTGCCAAAACGAATTGCCTATTTCTCAATTTCCAATTCAGCACTTCTTGTGAGCTTGTGAACATAACTTAACAATATATTAGATGTAGAAAATACATGCTCCCTACTCCCCACCCGCACAACTCCCAAGTAAAAACTACTGAATGTAAACCCTATGCCTCATCTATTAATCAGAGTAAACCAACCTACTGTAAAGCATATAATGTTGCGTTCGCACGCAAACGATGGACTAACATGTCCTACTGAACTATTTATTTCTTGTTTTCTTATCCTCCCTAAATCGATCGTTTGATCTAGAATGGAAAGGATCTACATTATCACCGGCCCTTTAAATCAAGACCAAATAAAACGATTCGTGTTATTTTGTGGGTGTTTCTGAATGCGGCCAGAATTCCATACTTAACTTTAAATTCAGTTCAAAGGTTATCATCTTCTACATTGTAATTAGTTTGTGGACCTCTAAATATTGTGTAGGACCCTTAAATTGTTCAATAAAATGCCTGGAATGTCTGTGTTTTCTAATAGATAGGTTCTAGATACAGCATTTGATACAATTATGAATATTTTGCTGTGCATAAATCAGAAATAGAGTGATAATATGCTTAGTTATATACACGTCATTGGTCATCACCCCCCCCCCAGTTCACTCCACAATAATCCAATCCGCAAAGCTAAAAAAACATCCCATACCAAAGAAAGAAGACCATATATATAAGAAGGCACAGCCCCTCCCCCACCCTACCCCCACACACCCCTATTCAGCACCACCATTAGAAAAGTAATTAATCAGCAGAGAGCAATTAGGGGCAGGAGGAGATGGTATGAATACTGTCAGGGCACAGGCCCTGGAGGAGCCAGGTCCAATCAGTGACACTCCCTGGAGTCAAACACCTAGCTGTCTTGTCTTACACTGGAGTTGAGCTCAGGGGGAATCAGCATCTTACAACTACTTCTTCTTCAAATTAAAACATTTCATGGAATTCCAGAAGGGCCATGAAGTATATAGGTGTGATTTCCACGATATAGTTGGGGCTCTGGGAACATTCTGTTCAGAAAGCTAATGGATAGTAGGCCCCTGTTGATTATCAATTAACGTCTGTTATTGCTACCGTGTGCAAAATAAGCCATAGCTCCCAGAACCCTATAATTCAAGAACAACAATCAAAATAATGAGCGATTTATCACAATATTGCAGCCTACTTCCAGAACCTGCCCTGGTTGTCCTATATGTCCTGATGTTGCCAAGGTACAGATACGGCTTGTTGCTAAGGTAATTATGCGCATGCATCAGCAGAAAAGGCATATGAATTCATCTATTCTCCTCCTATGATAATATACTGCCTCGCCGGTCCGTGGTCAGTATCCATATAGTGAACAAGTTATTAATGGATATGTCATGCACAAGTCATGACATATCCATCTACTACTTATTTTATTACATGATTAATCAATAGATAATCAATAAATTCAATTTGAAAAAAAATTCTTCACCTCCCCATGTGACTCGAAGCCTGCCATGTGTGTACACACAAGGTTTGACAGCTTGCACTGCAAAAAAGATGAACCAGACCTGGACGCGAACGCCTGTACCTAGGGTTAGGAGCACAACTATCCATTACACTAAAAACCCTGCAGATCTTTAAACTCGTCAGTTTGAGGACCTATAGTCGTCAGAAGAGGTACAGACAGGGGGCAGCAACTTACAGGGAATGAAATACCTCAGTCTACCTCTCCCTAGTATGAGTCTATGGCATTCCTTTGACAATATGTAACAAACTCACAAGGTGTCAGGTATGTGCCACTCATGTTTGATGATCAGGCCTTCAGTTTTTAACTGAAGGTCTTCACCGCTGAGGACTTTAGGTGCTCAAGTTGACGATACCCAAATCTACAGCTTTGGGTAGTCAGATTGAGGACCCAAGGTAGTCAGCACCAAGGTTGTCACTCTAACAACATTATGTAATCAGTTTAACTACCTTGGGTCAGTGTGTTGACCTAAACCCATTAGGCTGACTACCCTGGGTACTCAATCTGATGACCTAAGGTTGTAGATTTGGGTATCGTCAGTCTGACGACCTTGGGGCTTTCAGTGTATACCATAGCCACAGGCATCTGGACATTATCGCGGTGTGATACTGGTGTGATTGCCTCTATAATTACAATGCCATTCTCACCTTGCGCACGTGACAAGCTGGGGTCGCTACTGACCAGGCCAAACCTATGGCATTGTGTATATACAGGCAAACACACACTGTTACTCGTCAGCCCCTGTGGCACAATCCATAGGACGCTGGCATAAAGAGCAGTAGGGTATGGGTTTGACCCCTACCTGTGGCAATGAAATTCTCGTAGGTTTTAACATGTGACATGTAAGGTGTGCCTGTTATCCCTTGATAACAGCACTGGGTGCCTGTTATCCATGGATAATAGCACACCTTGCAATGGCCATGATGCATGCATCATGGCATGCAATATCGACAGGTATCAGAACGGGACTATCCAGAAAAAGCACCCAAAATCATAGAAGTCATGTAATAGTGAGTATTCAAACAACTCATTGGCGACTTACCTTTAGAAAAGCCAAGTGTCGTCTGTGACGCTCCCGCCATGCAACCCACCCATTGTCCCATCTGACCTTTCTAGTTTAGAATTGATGGAATGTTTCTTGGTGTGTGGGGCTGGGTGGCTTCTGTTTTTGTCCCTCCCCATTGCACCCTCACCTGTGCAATCCATCCACTAGTCAGTGTAGATATCCATATTTAGAGTCTGAAACTGTCTCCAGGGTCAAATCACTGTCCCTTTCTATAACATCTTCAATCTCTCACTTCCGATGGCCTCCAATTTCCAATTCCCTAAACTCTCATCTATACCTCATCATCTCCCACCTCGTAATTATGCAGACCACTCCTCCATCCCTTTTTAGCCCACAGCCACCTTTCCCCGCTCTTTAGATACATCGTTGCCATAGTTACAGACAAATCGTAATGGCCGACAATGACCGCAGGTCTGTCCGCACTTAGTCCCTTGTCCTGCCGGCGGCGGCGCTGCGCATTGACCTTACTGACCTCGTTCAGAAATCAATTTGTGCAGCGTCAGTCCTGGGCAGGACGCCGACCTAACCTTGAGATGACCTTGAGGTGCTGCCCCCTGCCGGGCAGTGTCCGCAGATAGCGAGATGGCGGGTCACAGGCCAATCCCGTTAGGGGACCAACTGCCATGGTGCCTCCCTATGGCGGCGGTCATTGTGCTTCCGGTCACAGTTGGTCGAGCATTAGCCGAGTCCTTGGCAGAGACGCCATTTGCTCACTCAATGACTCGGGAAAACGAGTGGCTCAGATAGTCTGTACCGATCAGCTCATAGGGGCCGCAGAGGCAAAGGTGAGAGGTGATCAAACGGGAGTGGAGTCAGTAGAACGAGTAGAGGCCTATTTTGGTTGGGTCTGATTCCAGTGCTCCACAGTGGCTACCAAAACCAACTGAAGAAAATATCTTTAGGGAAAAAAAGGAAGGAAAAAGTTAGATGAATATTAAATACGCAGTTTTGACTACAAAAAGGTAGATCTTTGGAGAACAGGGTTTTTAGGAGATGGTGGGTATTGCTAAAGTGTTTTAGTGTGCTGGAGAAGAGAGGAAGATGGGCCCTGGGGTTGGAATGCTGTCAAATGCTGATAACTGTAAACGGCCAAAATTGATGGATCTATGCGGGAGCAGGCCAAGCCTTAAGTAGCATCAAGACAGAATATGGAAAACATGATAAAAAAAACACACCAAAAAACAGGCAAGGCATGGATGGATGTGGGTGCATTACAAAACACATAATAAATATGGAAAAGGGAGCTCTAAGGAATGGGAAAATGATTGTCTGTAGGCAGTAGAGAAAACTGCATTGTGATTTACCCGTGGGAGTCGGCCACATGGAAGTGTTTTAACGAGGGTGGCAAATAATTGTGGCTTGGGGGATTCTCTAACAAGAGCTAAAACCCCTGATGTAGAAGTAGAAGGCTTATCCTAGAACCAATGCTGGTATGGTAGTTAGTAGCCAATAGGATGGGTATGTGGGTGGGTAAGAGAGCGGTGGGGGGGGGGGGTCCATATAGATCTTTTTTTTTCTTATTTTTTCTCATTTTTTTGCACTTGGAGGTAGGTGGATTCTGGGTGGGGTCTTTTACTTGCTAACAACGCCCTAACGAATACTCTAACCCATGCGCTACTGCATCATGCACCTATGCTGTCTTCATGATGCCAATGATGCATTTATGCATCATGCCGACCATCCACGTCTGGTACACTTCAAGAGTGTGGTCATGATGCACTAATACACTACAGGCGAGTCACTCGCTGGCACTGCCTTGCTGCATCATGATTTAAAATGGACTTGAGCCTTAATGCATCATGTTCTCCTTAAAGGTTTAACGACGTTATAATGGCACATCGTTAGTGGATTCCCCGGGGGCAAATAACCCAAGTAACACGAGCCGGGTAATGTCCTTTTTCTTTATTTTCCTCTTTTTTCATCAAGCTTTTATGTTGTAGGTCGTTGTTCGATGTAGTGTGTGGCCGCAGCCGGGGGTTGTTGCTGTTGCTACCCGGCCCTATCTATTAGGTGTGTTTTCCACGAATTGCATGGTAGTTATGTCATTAATCATTCAGTTCTATATTCGCTTCTATAAGACAAGCCGTGGTCAATTGTGATTTATACTAGACCATAATGTTAAAACACTGATTTTAACAACATAAATCGAGCAGTATCTTCCAGAGAAATGTCCGAGGCTAAAACGTAATAATCATGACGGCATGGGCTAAATCTCAACAAATAATATTTGTAATATCTGACAATTAACATTAAATTTAAATTAAATTTTACTGAGAATTACAGTGATGCCGATTCTTAACAAATGCTACGAGTATAATGTACATTTGTACCTGAACACAATGTCATAATATAGGGTTACACTCAAATTCACTCAGTAAAGGAAAACCATGGCATATATATACAGGCGAAAGAAAACTTCTTTATGAAGGCTCATTCTGAGACTCATCAGTAGTCGATGTTCGTCAATAATATTCCAATATTCAGGTGCTGCCCAAATCACATTCCAATTCAGAGATTCTTATTAGGTAAAGTGAGATTGCAGATGTTATGTAATGTGGTCATGGATATACCCTCCCGCCTATCTCATAGTATTATTGAATCGGACCTTTGCATTGCACCAACTCAATTCAACTAGGAACAACATCTATGTATATTGCATTTTGATAATCAGTACATGTCTGTATCATTTGATTTGATTTGAGGAAGAATATGAACTTGTGTACATGCGGCTGAAATTGGCACTTTGATTAAGCTTAATCTTGTTTGCAAGGGAGCAATATGGCTCAGTGTGGATATGGGTCCCATTTGTTATTGGTACGGTGTGTGACTAAGGTATTGACAGGGGAAATAAAATTTGGAAATTCATTGAGAATTATTTAAGCATTGACGAGAGGGTATGATTGTGGGAAAAGGGGATTTATCACCAACAGGAGGAAATTGTCAAATATCTATTCATATTACCGGGTATAAATGATAGGTTATGTGTTCCAAGCACCTCAACAATATCTCAAGTGTAAATCACATTATTTCTTTTAGGTCGACAAAGAAAGAGGCATATCTGTCACCCGTACCCTTGCAGAATGCTCTGTCTATTGTTTATGTCCCTCCCGTGAAATGTGAAAGAAGGGATTATTGGGGGCTATAGTCATTTAGCTGATGCATGATTGGCAATAAGATCCCCATTTCTGAGGAAGAGGAAGCCTGATTAATCATTTACATGAAATCATGTTTCTAGGGCATATCCATGTCTGTTTACATTTTTTTATTATTAAATCATAGTGGTATCATTTCACACAATAGTCCATTGTTCTAGATCACCATTCATCAGTTTCAAAACATACATGATATCGTTATTCCCCACCTATGATTACCAATAATTAAATTTGCCAATAGAATGATAAAAAAAACCTTTCTCTTTCAACCTTTAGAAGAGCTCAATGCCACCTTTGAAGATAGACATGCTGCACTGAGCTAGAAAGAATCTTTGATTCTTTGCTTCGCAAACCAACTTCTTTTGAGCTTAAATTACTCGAATGCCGAATAGGCATTCAGTCTGTGGTTGTGAAGCTATAGATGGGGAAAGGTCTGTTGAAAAGTATTAATTAACTAAAGTGAATAAACGCAAGGAGTAATGGTAAATGTCTTGCTATTGGTTCTGTGTTGAAGTCATTTGCTTTGTGTACGCCAAACCTCACTGAGATATCCATATATATACTTAAGTATATAGTTATGGATAAATTAATTATCTATAAGTTAAACCAGTATGGTGATTGTGCCGCATACAAATGAGCTGGTGATTTAACCTAAAGTTACAGAACTTAAAATAAGAATCCTCTCCAATAATGACAGCCCCTAAGGCAGTGCCATCACCCCCATTCATTCCCTTTGTAGAAAGTCATTGGGACCAATTCATCATGCTTTCTAAAAAAAATATTTCTTCTATACATTGCCTTCTCAATGCTTGGTTAAATATTCAGACTTGCCGTCCCTGGAGGCGATAGGATGTGGAATGAGGTGGGATGGTAACGCCAAAGTAATTCTCTCCCTCTTCTCAGTGACTTCTTATGTTGGAGATCCATGAAACGTTACAGGTGTCAATACAAATTTCCCCATATCCCATGAGGGGAGCCTGGGCACTGGGGTATTCCCGGTTTGCCTGGAATGAGTCATTTTCGCTCATCAAAAACGTCCAGTTTGCCTCAAAGCCTCGTCCCCCAAAGCTCAATAAAACCTCGCCCAACCACACAGGAAGAAACCACTTTTTGCCGAGAGGTTCTCCGATTTGCAATCTCGAAAGTTTTGTCCTATTAATTCTGAAGATTGCCTCACACCACGAAGCTGCCATAATACGCCGACAGGGGTAATGGGATGGGCAGAGCTCCAACTCTGAAGTCTGGGGAGTACTGTGCTCAGAAGTGGGCTTTGTATCTAGTTCTACCTTTAATGCTTTGGACATGAAAGAGTTGGGGTGATTGGAAAAGAGGTTGGTGGCAAAAGTTCATCAACATATGTATGATGATTGTTGTTATCAGATATCACCTTTATCGTCGTTTCTAAAGGCAGTAACAAACATGATGATGGGATATTGGTCAAACGCTGCTTCCTGGCCTTGTCTTGTAAAGGCATATATACAGGTAGGCTCACAGATAAATGGACATGGCAATAGTTTCACCAGTGGAAATTTGCTTCAGGAAGCACACTTGATTCGTGGAAGCTTTTTAAAAGCCGTTGTCTTAATTGACCTGCTGCTATGGCTTAAACACTCCAGGATTCCAGATAAAGTAAGTTCCAAATGGATCTATGTGAATGATACACATTACCTATGCTTTATTATCCAAATGGCCAATCAGCAATATCGCGTCCAGACAATTTAATATTTTTGTGTCATTATACTTCAGAGCCACCAGTATAGAAGTGCCCCATGATACTCATGATGGTTTATAATACGATAAGTAATTATCATCATGGGTGAGTATTTGTGCTGTTCAATGAGAGGGCGACCTGATGGCCATGAATCGTTAATTCTGAACAGAGGAGAAAAGAAATGATTACTGCATGTCATGCCCAATGGGTTCTCATGCCATGCGTGGGTAGCAATTACAAGATCGACTGTACCAAAAAAGGTGACCCTTTTGCACCCTGCACTAAAGCCACTTTTCCCAAAAAAACTCTACAATTAGACGAGAGGGTCATACGTTGATTATACCATTACTCAATAGAATTATCGTCTATACTAGTCTAAATTTAGCACACAGGTTAATACCTCCTACTTTCTGAATGCATCTTTTCCCACCCCTTGTTCTTTACAACCTACATGAAGTACATGCGGCTAGTGTCCAGTAGCTAGTATAATATGTTACCAGGCTATCTCACACTGGAGTTTTAGTATCAGTAGCTCCTTGCCACTGGTCCCCCTGTTGGTGATATACCTTGATGTCCTCCTAGACCGGTTATAGAACTCCACGCTGGAGAAGGTATAACGCCCTCCTGGGCAGTCATTCTCAGGCCAGCCCCTCCCATCCCTACTTGTTCTAGTGCCATTCCGATTCCTGTCCGTGGGAATCCACCTTTTGGAAGGACTCCTCTTTCCTGCTCAGTCGTCAATTTGTATTCCCTGTGTAACCCTATCTCACCCCCTTCAAGGTTTACCTCCTTCCTCCCGCCCGTAAATCTGTCTACACCCCTGTGTCTACCGACCAAATACGATTGTATATTCAAAGAAGTAGACATCACAAGCTCAAGTTTTGGGGAGTAATCAAAGAAATAACAGCGTGTTGTTGGTGCAGCTTGGCAGAACTTAACTCATAAATGTGATGAATGGGTGCGTAGTTTCCTGTTATAAGGCTGTAAATATGCTATACTCTGTGCTGTCTTTGTTTTGGAGTATACCCTTGGCTCCCTCTGCTTCTCACTCCATTACTCTCCCTTTACATCCATCCCCGCCCACCCTAATCACAGGATGATTCCTCTATTACTCGCTTGCTTGCTTGCTTGCTTCCTCCCTATATTCACCCCCCCCCTTCCCTGCTCCTCCCCACCTCCCTTCCCCCCTTCCCCCTCCTTTCTTTCTTCCTTCATTCTTTTCGTTCCTTTGCTATCTCATTCCTTCCTCGTACCACATTACCTAATCTCCCCCACCTTCTTCACGCCCCCATTGTCTCATTCACATTTTATTATCTTTGTTTATTTTAATTTTTGCTAACATCTGCAGTACAATACCTTATTTATGTGGGATAACAAAGCCTGGTTACTGAAACTGCTGACGTCACTCAATTCCAATGTCGTCTGCTCTCGCGTGTTCTCACTCATTAATCACATGGTATCTCCCATCGTGCCTAGCGCTTACCGGACCAATCAAATCACGAGAAGGCCACGGTCTGGTGGCCGACGGTTATGAAGAAGCATTTGGGTTGTGGTGGGGAAACCAGCATGTGGATCATCTAGTAGATTTTCGATTTCAATTCTCTTATTGATCTTCGTAGGCCTTGCCTCATTTTATTCCTACTGACTATCTTCATTTAATTTCTCCAACCTCGTCCTGATTACTGGTGCTGTGATAGGTGACTTTTAGTTTAGACTAATAGAATGCATGTAATGCGGGATTGCTATTAACCATGTTCATATTCATTTTTGCATTATGGAGTCCCTGTTGACAGGTGTTTGACACCCATTGAGAAGACTACCAGAGATGACCGACGTCACCATTAGATCTATAGTCTCAAGACATTCACCTACCTCTTTGTCTTCTATCCCATCCCTACCCATCGCCCAAGATGACCTCAGCCCCCACCCCACCGCCATCCATTTAATTCATTCCCAAATACTCATTCCCAAATACTCACAAATATATAAAAAGTAACCATCTTACACTTGCCCTTCACTGACCACCAATTTCTGAAGGCAGAGAAATTACTTTCAAGACTGTGATTCTCATTTTCTTTGCGCTTCTCCTGTTTTTTTTGTTGTTTTTTTGGTTTGTTGTTGTTGTTTGTTTGTTTTTTTACACAGATCCAACTGCGGCTCGATAACTATTAACAATCCCTCCAGCAGCATTCACACCACCACTCACCCACGACCAAAACAAAATCTCAGGCACTGGAGAATTACATTTGGATTCTCACGATTTGGTTGGATATAAGAAGGTGCTATCACAAGCCGTTCGCTAGAGTATTATAGATCTTACCCTGTCACACTTAACACAATTATATAGTCGGCTACTCTACTATCAGATGAATGAAGGTGGCATTGCATAAAGCAGTAACATGATTAATTGTCCTATTTTGGGTGTTGTGTAATCAGATAATGGCGTGCCCTAATTTATACCCTATAAGGCTCGTATTATGCCCGTGACTTCATATTCCTTTATCGTCATCATAAAATGTGTTGGTGAATCTATATATAGTACACCATGCCAGCACTTAATGTGTGTTTAAAGCCTGGGTGGGTGGCATAATGCGATGAATCCCTGGTGGGCTACACAGCAGGGCTACATACATGTATCATGGTGGACAAAGGACATTATTACCCTATATATAAAAAGGCATTGGTTCGTCACTGGTCCCCACATCATTAAAATTAGCTTGAGGGCTTGCCAGGAACAGATAAATCAAAAGAGGCTACATCAGATCATGTACTTAAGTCAAAAACTCGATTTTCTTCTTTAGATTCAACTCAGTTAATGTTTTGAGACCCTCAATTATGATAAAACTCCCTCTTATCCAAATCTTTCTCAGATTTTGATTGTTGATTGTCTCCATGTCGGCTGAGTGTACTAGGGCGAGACGCTGTGCCTGAATCTCTGTAACCAAACTCACTAATTCAATAATTAAGTTTCCCCACCCACGCACCTTTTATGTAACCCTAAAATGGAGAGCAAGGTTCTACAATGTTAAACCTTTGGAGGTGTCAGTTCAGGGTGTCATAAGTCTGGCAGGCCTTCCCGCCATTCGCCGCTATGGTGTCATATGGACATGGCTCTATATACTCCAAAGTGTACCGAATATCATAGATATCTACTGGAATTCCCTGCGCTCTACCATGCGGGAATACTGCCTGGGATCCCCCTGTAGAGTGGGGACCTGCATGTGAGGGCAGGGAGGAGCAGAATAACTTCATCGGGAGTCCATGAAGGAGGAATTTTCCTTCCATTCTATCAGTGGGCATACCAGATTCGTAAAAGGTGACAAACTTGGGGTTTCTTGTGGCTTGGGGTGAGCATGTAGGCAGCTGGTGTCCATATGCGCAGGCCTGGGCCTGCATGCTTGTCTTTTGCCATGGGATCCCCCTCAGTGAACCACGTCTGAGTGATCAAAGGCCGTGGTTTGTCTGGCCCTGCCTATGGGACCAGGCAAATAAAAGAACATTTGCTATCCTTTGAGAAGAGTTGGGGAATGAAGCCCCAGTAGCAGTTTTCTCCCTCACCCCTCCTCATAGATTTGATCATTCATCTCATAGATTCGGTCATTCATAGATTCGGTCACTGCTGTGTCGGGCAAGCAGCATATAAATACCTGTCCAAAAAGAAAAGAAAGGACTTAATGTCCAAGAACCCTTGAAATGTCTGAGTTCCTCGATGGCCCCCGGACGTAAAACTAAACAAACAAACTGCCTGGAAAAATGCAGTTTAGGTCAAGAATAGATATAATTAGTCACGTTTCGAGTGGCAAGGTCTCTATCGGGAATACTGACTAAAATACCATAATGATACCTTCAACAGGAATGACTCAAATTGGGCATTTGCAGCAATATAGGTAAATTTCATTCGTTGCTAAGTAAATATATTGGTTGATAAGCAACCATTAACCATGGGAACACAGCCATATCAACATTAAGACCAAAAATGGAGAATATAGGGGTAAATTACTGTGATAAATGATTTTTTGGCTGTTTTTTAATGAATTATGACATAAAATGCCCTGTTGTTAGGCAACCGCTAACCCTACCAACACAACAATAATTCCATTGAAAAGCTAGTAGATGATTTAGGGGGGTGGGTGGTCTTCCAAAAGCCCCCCTAGGTAACCATAAATCTAGTTTTTAGAGGTGGTTGCCATGGAAACTGCCATAGCAGCTAAACGAGGTGTACCCCGTCTGGAACTTTTTTTTTGGGAAGACAGTAAGTCATGTACATTAAGAAAAAAAATATAATATCTTTGTCAGAAAACATGATAAGTTTAACATCACTTTTTGGGGTCATGCATTGCGGTCTATGAGCTATTATTTGAGCTTAGGACGTCTGAGCGATCCCAATTAACTAGGATTATAGAATACCCTTTTCACCGTTATAGATATAAAAGGGAAATTGGTCCTTCTTATTATTAGTGCACACCATAATACACCCCAGTCTCCTGGGTGTCTATAGTGACACAGGCACAGGAAGAACGTGACGCGCATGCGTTGAGGTGATCGGGGATAACTTCTGGTCAGGGGAATATGAGAAAAGATGATTAAATGGTGTGAATGGTTGATGGGATTTTTATGGAGGGTGACAGAAGGGACTAGATAATGGATAAACTGCAGTCAGTGAGTGCCATAGGGAAGTAGAGGATTAGGGTAGGAGAGTGGGGACATGCCTCTCAATATTCACAAATTGTGGCCATTATGTGGGGGTATTTAGTGTGGTCTGTTGGGTGGGGGGGGGGGTGTATAAGAGTGTGGATTACCACAGCCTGCAATTGGTGTGGGCAATAAGTGTATGTATGTAAGATACCATGCTAAAGATCACTATCTACAAGGGTCTATTCATGTGATTTTTTTGTTTGTATTATGACCATAGTGCTTTCATCATTCACTCACTTGAGTAAACCGCAAACTAAGTGTACATGATGAGAAATGTCTTCACATAACTGTTAAATTTGCCACAACCATCTTGTGAAATATACCAAGGTTGGGAAATTTGCTTGAGCCAAAGTTCAGCTGAACTTAGCGGCCTCCCAAATGGGAAGTGAACGTTCCTTCACTTTAATTGAACACCCAAATATGTTCACCTGCATTGGTGGATTTCATGCTTAAGAAGCAATTTATGCAAAAGAAGTCATTACTGATTGACAAATCTGTGCCCGATAGAAATGTTTGTGACTGTTTTATTGATTCATTAGTCTAATGCTTTTTCATTAACACAGACAAAAAAAAGAGAAAAGGCGAAAGAAATAGCAAAAGAAAAAAGTGTTATTTGCTCAAAGCAAACACCGCTCAGTCCCTTTTCATCTAAATGATAGTCTAATCTCACACTAACGCTTCCACTCCATCAAAAACAGTCGGTTGTTTAGCACGCTTTGATGAGGAGACCTTTCTTCACCATGGCAACACAGGTGTTGAAGACATTTCCATCCAATCAGAAACCAAATAAACTTTTTTGTAACTTTTCATTAAGGTAACACCTTCGCCACTTCTTCGCTCTCTCTTGTAAAGTAGACCATTTATTTTCCCTGACCGTTGCCTCGTTTTTTTCTTAGTATGTCTGTTTTGGTCAAAACGAATTGGTGTTAAAACATTGAGGTTTCTGCACACAAAATTAAATGTGAACATAAGGAGAGAATTTCCAAATAAGTAAAACCTGAAAACCCTGGGGGCACCTGATTGTTTCCCTTTTTATTTGTCTACCGTTTCATTATGAACAAGACTGAGTTAATAAGCTAAATTTTGATCTTTCATTTTCTTTTGTGAGATTGTTGTGTTGAGTGTTACCTTTTCCGATTATTTTTTCTTCTTTGTATTTAGTTGCAAGGTCAACAAATAACGTCATTTTGGATAGATTTCCTACTGTTATTAAACCCAGACGCTGATGAGGCTGATTATTGATCTAGAATATTACACGCATGGAAGATGAGGCACTCCTGTTAGTTAGTCTGTGTTTCATAAACTGCATTCAATCACCTCCTTTTTAAAAAAGAATTCTTTGGTTTTTCCCATCTCACTTAACAACACTACCCACAGTCCTTAATTCAAAGTGAATTTTACATTATGTTGAGAGGGGGGGAGAGAGAGAGGTGGAGACTCAACCAGAAACAACCAGGTAGAGACACAAAAATAGCATTGCAGCTCAAACACGGTGCTTAGATTCCGGAGAAACGCTGAGACTAACCTGCCACCTAGTGTGAGAATGTGGAACCGTCTTTAAGCCTTCTTCTGATCCTAGCTCTTGGATCCTTTAGAGATAGCGCCAATAGGCCATCCACATTCCTTAGGCAAGCTAACACTGATCGCTGTCGCCTATCTCAGACAGTGAGTAGATTCATTAACATCTGGATGCACGGGCAGACGACATTGCGGCTGCCGCCAACAAAGGAGGGAAATTTCCCGCCAAATATTGGCAGCTGGGAAAGGGAAGTAGTCGTGTCGCTAAGAGCTGTTGGTAAGGTCCATATTCATGGCTTTCTGTAGACATTAGGGTAATGGATTCTTTTCATGGTCTATTTAGGCTAGAGGCCCAATATAGCTAATGGGGGAATGAACACTTTATATGAATGAAAATATGGCAAGTTTAGTATTACAATAACATAAATCCATGGCTGTAATACTATATGATATAACTGTCAACAAAAGGGAATGAAGTATGTTCATGTGGCCAAGGTTGACAAATCTGCCTCTGTCAGATATATTATACCATATGTTTTCGTGCTTCCCAGATATCTAATAAACAACACAGTATAGACGCCTCTAAAATCCACCGCTGTCTGCTCTTAAAAAGATAAACCAACAGACCATCTGAGTCAGAGAGTTTAGTATGGAGGAGACCCCGTGCTCAGCTTACAGGGGCCCCCGTTTAGCAGACCATATCTCTAAATGTGATGTATGAGTGGATCCAGACAGGGCCGCTGCTGCTCTCAACAATATGTTTTCATCAGGGTGCTATGCGGCCCGGGCCGGCCCGTGCAGCGGCAAAGATGTCAACAAATACGTCTTCTCAGAATGAAGATATAATGGTAGATAGATGGAGAGCACTCGTGATGTATTCCATATTGCACCTTAACTCATTATTATACCGTGTTTGAGGACCTCTTGTGTTGTGCCACAAATACGCAATTTCCAACCACTTCTTCTGTGTATACTTCGCCGTGATTTAAATGTTTATCCACATATTGAAGTTGCGATTTCATAGAATGTTCCAATTGCTTGTGTAATGCAGATGCTTGATTATTAAGTCCCATATATGTTTTGGTGTTCAATTATTAAAGGAAATATATCTTTTTTTTTCTGCGAAATCCTTCCAAAATGCCAAGATATCTTTTTGGCTTAATCATAACATGATGATTATATTATACGTAGTAGTCTGGGCATAAGATACATCTCGGCTGCAGGAAATGGGATTTATACATTTATACTGAAATACACCAGTGACGTATGACCTTATTTCCACCTCCTTTCAATTCAGCCCTCCTATCAGGCAGCCCCCTCAGTCACTGGTATGAGACCTTATTCATTTCCGGTATTTGCATCTTACCACTTTATCGCCCATTGTGATAGTGGCGACATGGGAGTGACATAAGTTCATTATCTCCCTTATCTCCCTCTCATACAAATTGAGGAGATCCAGGCATAAGGTGACAGCTCCCCCCCAAAAAAAAATAAATAAAATAAAATAAAATAAAAATAAACAACAAAAAACAAACATCCACCTTTCAATGGTAAAATTCGTTTTCTCTTTTTACCCAACAAGATGTGAGACATTTTTTCGGATATTTATCGGTAGGCAGGCATTGATAAGGTATGGACAGACCAGGACTTGATCAAATTGATAAGGCTAAAGGGGGAGTGGCTGTCTCGCCTGACAATATGTAAATTCATTTAGTTTGGGCCATGTGGCTCATCTCCCTCTATCGGATCTATCAATAAGACTGGGCCTTAACTCTTAAACTTAACTCTCCTTATCACTTTTTGTCTCTGTCTTACACTGTCTTCACCCCTACTCCTGTTTTAGGCTTTTCTCTGTGTTTCTGACTCTCACTTACATGTTTTCTTTGTCTGTGGTTCTACTTCTGTCTGTCTGTCTGTCTGTCTGTCTGTCTGTCTGTCTGTCTGTCTCTCTCTCTCTCTCTCTCTCTCTCTCTCTCTCTCTCTCTCTCTCTCTCTCTCTCTCTCTCTCTCTCTCTCTCTCTGTCGTCCTATCTCTCCCCTATTAAGTACAATACATTGCAGCTATTCCCAGCTCCACCGAGGGGGATTACAAACAAAGCCATTCCCTCTCTGTCACTGCAACCAACCCTCACCTACATCCCCTGCGCTACTCTCCCTTCTCTATCTAGCTAAGCCCCCTACATAACGAGATATCATTTGGCAATTGGCCACCCCTCGTCCCTTCCCACTGTCACCCCTACTCCTAGGCACCTCTCCACCATCCTCAAAATCGACCAGGCTCTTTGAGATATCGTTCTTGTCTAAACGTCTGGGCCTGGTATGCGATTAGGTTATTATCGACACTGCCGTGTAAAAGGCTTTGTGTGGGCAGTCGGCAGAACCGTTATTTTGATAAGGTGCAGAAAAAAAAGGCATGCACCATCTTAGGGGTGTAAAGGAGGTGGGGAGGGGGGGGGTCAAATTGAGGATCAAGTCTCCTTTGGTCCTTGCCCACTAGTATTCCTTCTTGCAGATGTCACTATGATTCCTTCTTGCAGATGTCACTGATTGGGTGCACTCGACACCCCTTTTAAAACGACCACTTGTACTCTAGACGAGAGCATGTTTAAAGGGATATATTAGAATAGGAAATACATTAAGCAGATCTTTTTGTGAATTTGATTGACTTATACGTCCTTTGTTTGCTACTTTGCTAGGGTTGGTTAAGTCTCCTCAATCTCGCATTAACTTATGGAAACAGGTCAATGATCTTATAATACAATGATTTTAGTGAGATGGGGGGACAAGGTTTTATTTCATGTCAAGAAATAGCCTTACTATAGGATTGTATGGGAAGACCCATTCCTCACAGGGGCGTGCAGAAACTGAATCCCATTCTGCACGGCCCCATTCTCCACTGTTATGTAATCAAGATGGCCTCAAACCCTTTATCAAAAAGAGATTTTATCGGGGCACATGTAACATGAAATAGATACAGAGATGCACTTCAAAGTGTCTCCACTCCCAGTCTCTTCACTCGTGGAACAGCAAGAACCCCACTTGTGAATTAATTGACACTTTACCGTGCACCTCTGTCTATATATTTGCATTATAGGCTCTATAGCAAGTGCCTATGATATTATGTATAACAATGCCTACATAAGCAACATTGACTAAAGTAACTAACCACTGTCTTCTTTTCAAATTTTCAGATGAACACTCAGATCGTGAAGCAAGGCTGGATACAAAAATTCAGCAGTAAGTGTCCTTCAACTTTTTAGTACTTAATCATCAATCGATGCATGAATTAAAACAAATTTTCTTGCGCTACTTTAATTAGTATACCTTTCGGAATGAAACTCTATGATTAGACTACACGTGTATACATGTGACTAAAGGGCATCACATGTATGCAACTGTATGATCTAGTATCCTCTCCCAGATTGCCGATTCGAACAATGGTCTTGATACACTTTATGGAAATTTAAGATTATGGTATGGCAATGTTGGGCAGTCTGTACACATGCTGAACGGTCATGACCATGGTAGTTAGAGATGTCACCGGCGTCACCAACGAAATTAAAGGGGATTGCATGCATTGTGTAGCTTATAAACTTCTCACAAGCTGCTCACGAGTTTCAGTTACATCCTCCAAAACGCACCACTTACGACACTGCCTGTTTACATCACGGTGATAATCTTAGTGGTCTTACACCCATAGTCCACTAGACCTTTGTCGCGCGATTGAGCCATACATTTCCTATATAAATTTCTGCGACTGAGGCCTAGTGGCCTATCGATGTTATCATTTCAACGAGGCTTTCCCCCTCCCCCCTCGACCTTTCTTCCCCTTCTCCTTCCCTTTCCCTCCGCCTTTTCCCTGTCCCCCTCCTTCCCTCCAACCCCTTTCGATATTTCTCACCATCGCTTCCCTGCTTGCCTGCCTGTCCCCACCCTCCGCCCCTCTCTCCCTGCCCGACGTTTTTGCGAGAACCCAACCATAGGGTCTTGGCAAAGGTTTTGCCTTTTTGTGCAGGATGCAGTAAGCTTTCACATCATTCCCCTTGCTCCCCCTGTAGGGACTATGTTCGGGCATTATTCAGGGTAGCAGCTTGGTTTGAGTAGCCTCTTCAGACTGTGGAGTGGTATCCATAAGGCATGCTAAAGGACCCTGTTGAGGGCATTGCTCATCGGTGACAAAACCAGAGAGCCGTTTCCATAGTGCAGGTCAACGAGCAAGACTTGAGTAAGAGCTGAGCAATTCACATGTGTAAAGGGCGCTGCTCATGGAGAGAGGGATTCCTAGCCAGTCTCTATTGTCCTCATTTCTAACTACTCACACGGAGCAGCTTATGTTGGATTGCCATAGTTTGTAGAGCTGGCCCCTATCTGTACTGAAATGGGTTTCTATTGTTGTTCTCATGGTTTCAACTGGTGGATGTACCACACAATTATTATAAAGAGTTCTACTTTTCAAATTATATAGCTCCTAACATATTGATGTCTGCTCAGTATGGCGTCGATCGCCAGGATTCGAAGAGTAATGTTCCTTTACACACTCCTTCCCAAGTATAGATCTCCAGCTGGTGGGACACAAAAAGCTAAGGTCCAGTTCTGACCCTTGTAGCACTCCATCCAACCAGCCAATCGGGGTTGCCCTACTATTCCTTTGGCTACGTTACAAAAGCACGCATGCGCTGTGGCCGTGGACGCCGGTAGGATGACATACGTTGTTTTGTCAGTCATCATGACGTGAATGTGACGGCATTCGTAAGGGGGAGGAGGGGCAAGCAAACTAAACGCTCCTCTCTCTCTCTCTCTCTCTCTCTCTCTCTCTCTCTCTCTGGCTTGTGGAGGTCGAGCGACACTGTAGATTCCTCCCATCCTTGCACTAAACCCTCCCATCTCTAGCTTCTATATATCCGACATCGCCTTCCTGACCCTTTTCCTGGCCCTTGGTTCCTCCCCTGGCCCTGTCCAATGGAGGCATCCATTCTAGGCCTTCCACGCCCAGTGGCTTTGGTCATTTACTGATAGGATGATAGGATGTTTTTTTTCCCTTTAGGGACCGCAGAAGGGACGTGTAGTGATTTAGGATCCGAGAGTTGCATAGTTAGTGAGTTTTTTTCTGAACACTTTTATTGTGGCTTGTCGTTCAGAGTATGCAGAACAATATCTCTATATTCAAGAAAATTTTAAAATCTATGTATCGAGAGTTCATGGAATAATGACGTCCTCTAGGCAGTATACTTGTAGAATAGTAATTTAAAAAGTTATAATCTGCATAAAACCCCTCCCCATAAAGCTGTTAGATGAAATTTTCAAAGAGAATTAAAATGCAATTTGAGCAGATTACCATGCAGGGAAACCCCACCACCAAACCAAAATAACAGCAACAACAAGAGAGCAAACTGCATTTAGGGCCCTCGTGTCCTTCGTGATTGGCACGTTCATCTACAAACAAACCGATCCGACTCCAATGTCGCTCTTCCCAACTCATTTTAATTTCAAATGAATCCCGTTTTATCTTGTGCATGCGCCGAATGATGCGAGAGACTATGTGTCACGTGGTGGGGCGTGTCAGAGAGTGGGAAAATACGAGCATGTGGACAAGAGGAAGGCGGTTTGGGCAAAGCCGATGACAAAGTATCCAAATGGTGCTCATTGTTGTGCAGACCCCAAGCGACAAGGGCCTGTAAGTTATTCTGGCTGCGTTGAGATGCGTTCTCCGTCCACCACGGTAGTTTCGGCGCCAATGAACGCCGCATATCGGCCGCCAGACGACTTTTGGGGCTGCATATTTAAAGCCGGCAGGGTTCCCGCGCTTTTTCCCCTTGGCCAACTGTCAGCTGCTCCAGAAGGTCTAGAACCATACAATTCATATTTTTCCCTATTTTTTCTTTGTCGTGAACTGCAGGGGAGTTGGGATTTGCGGCACAATTTACCATTAAAGGAACAAAAGTGCGTAACACAATTGCCATTGAAAAATCTATGATGTTTTTCTTTTGAATTTACATCATCTCAGAGAACAAAGGAAATACATGTAGTGTCCCTTCTTACTCAAAGTAAGACGAAGACATAGTTTAAGTGGAAAGATAAATGGTATTTACTACAGACTAAGAATCTACAAACATTGAAATGGTTATTGGCCCAGGGTTCCCCTGGGCTATTGGCGGTACCTTTTCAGCCGTGGACCGTCGACCAAGATAGTCGACTTTGAGTGCGAATTTCTTGTAAAGAAAAGGGGATAGGAAATATCTGAAAAGTAGATTCATGTCCCTTAGTTCCTACTCTTTCTTTAGAGAGTGACATTTCCCGGAAGAGAATGTTGTTTTCCCTGTGTTTTATATATATATATATATATATATATATATATATATATATATATATATATATATATATATGGGTCAGATTTTTGATTTCTACCCACTTTAGGGCACAGAGTCCAAACACGTAAAATTTAATATCAATGAAATGCACTTTATTATATTGGAAGACCAACATCTTTGGCCCCCAAAAAACATGATTCCAAAGTTGTACTCCTAAAATGTCAGTTTTGGTAAGCCATCAATGAAAATCATCTCTTTTCGTGTAACGATGGTCACATTTATAATCTATGTCCATAGCAGACCAGCTGGAAATGCTCATATCACCCTTAAATTTGGTATGCTTATATACTTACAATAGTTACCAATGTACATGCCAAAAAGAAATATCCTCTCTCAAAAACTTCTAAATCTATGGATGATCTCAAATTTTTGAAATTTTGAAAATTTGTTGATTTCATCCCAACCTTTGTGCACTTTTCTATAACAACACTAAAATACCTTCTATTCGCCTGAATATCACTCTGAATTATATTTAGGGTTTGTACTATGTAAATCAAGTGCAATTGTACACGTATTGTACAGTATATCTCCTCTGTTGCCCCCCTAACTTTACTCATTCATCACGTATAAATGGGACCATCGTTACACGATGTATATGACATAGTAATAGCATGGATATAACCATTTTCCCTTGTCATAAGACCTTTACACTCACAACATTTGTAGTAAACAGGTTGGGAAACTGATTTAACCAGATATTTACATACTTTGAACCCCGAAAGGGTGAGCACCATGCGTTGAAACGCGGAAATGCTGGATTTTTCACCACTTTTTGCAAGTTCGGACGGACATTGGACCAGGACAAAATATAATTACCACACTCTATATACCTCTATTCAATGCCCAAAGTAGTCTATGAACAGCATAAACATCAACAGATACCATGCGATCACTCTATTTTCCATGGTAGGCCTTCTACTAGACACTACCCAAAGTATACATTTCAGTGCATAAATGTGACCATCGTTACACGATGTATATGACATAGTAATAGCATGGATATAACCATTTTCCCTCGCCATAACACCTTTACACCCACCACATTTATAGTAAACAGGTTGGAAAACTGATTTAACCACATATTTACATAATTTGAACCCTGAAAGGTTGAGCACCATGCGTTGAAACGCGGAAATGCTAGTTTTTTTACCACTTTTTGCAAGTTCGGAAGGACGTTGGACCAGGACAAAATATAATTACCACACTCTATACACCTCTATTCAATGCCCAACGATGTCTAGCATGTAAATTAAATATAAAATATCCCTGACATACACATCAGAGTCTGTTATACTGTATCAACTATACATAAAATAAAAGTGACCATCGTTACCGTTAAAGCTATTTATATCTGTTGAAGGCCTCTTCTATGGCATCTAGGGTTTTTTGTGGTATCCGGACCGAGTTCTGCTTCCGCTTAGTTGTGCCCAATGCCTTGGGAGGGTTAATTTTACCCAGGATCTCCCAGTCCCGCATCCACAGCTCGTCCTTTATCCTCGGCCAAACAAATTCATTTGAGTCCTGTTTGCGGTTGAGAAAGCGCACCTCGTACTGCTTTTCCTCCCTTTGCAGCATCTGTCCCATGAACACTTCATTGTCGTACACACATGCCACATAAGATCCATTGGCATAGCGGGACAGCTTTCGGATCAAAGGCTGTGGGGGGTCAAGTGGTGCGACATTAGGACCTGGTACAGGGAGGTCGGCAGCCTGTGCAGCGCGCTCCGGTAGCTCCTCCTGCGCTACACCAGGACTTACAGGTGCTTCATCCCGTGCAGCGCGCTCCGGTAGCTCCTCCTGCGCTACTACGGGGTTGTCGGCAGCAGTCGGCTCCATTGGTTCGTCCCGTGCAGCGTGCTCCGTTTGCTCCGCCTTCGCTACAACGGGGGGATTCTGTGAGCGAGTTGCTCGTGCAGCGTCGGCAGCAGGCTTCTTCTTGGGGAACTTTAGCTCATGCACCTTCCAACCCGAACACCCACGCTGCGATTCACAGTCCTTCCAGCAACACTCCTTGAAGCAGGATGTTTCACGGACAGCCAAGGAACGCCCTTTCTGAACTGGAACTGCAGCGTGCACCCCCAGTGTACCGTACAAGCTATCATCAGCTTTCACTTGATTAACGGTCTTACGGGCAAGGGCGACGTCTTCCAGGGGAATGCACTCATAGTACACCTTGTTGGGCTGGTCCCTGTTGAAGAGGTTGTTCGGGTTGTTCCCGATGCGAGCATAGTCTGCTGCGTCCTTGATCTTGTATTGACGCTGCACAGCCCAGTCGGCGTTTCGCTTGGCAGCGGCACCAATTCCGTCACACGGACCCTTCCCGTGGCCACTCTCCAAGTATGTCCAGGTTGCCCTGTACTTCTTGAGCAGCTCCTCATGTCGACACAAGATCGAGAATATCGATATGTTTCGATATTGGGAGCTCGGAGAGTCCGAAATATAGTGCAGCATCCCAACCCTCCCAGGTAGGTTCCTCTCAATGAACCGAACTATGGCCTGAAGGAAGGCAAGGGTGGCACCTGCATCGTGCTTTCTGTCATCCGTCACCAATGCCAGCGAGCGGTGCTTAGTTTCACCTGTGTCCTGCTCCCTGTAGTGGATCACCACTGGATGCAGTGTCACAGGCTCCTTAGCATAGTAAGTACTCTGCGGGCTCTCGGGGTAAGTGACCATCCAATTTTCGGCGAAATCCATTTGGATGGAACACTCTTCGAATGACATAGTCGCACGTAGCTCCCGCACTACTCGATGCTGCGTTCGGGCCCTCTCAGAATGATCGAGGATCGTCGAAAACTCCTCCACCATGTCCGCGATGAACTTTTTCTTTGTTTTGGTTTCGGGAACAAGGCGGAGTTTCTTCGTGAACTTCTTATCCTTCGGGGGCCCGATCGGAACATCGATTAGCTTCCACGTCTCGCATACAACATCTTCCTGTACAACCGTGGTGTTCAACTTCAGTTTGAACTCATCCGCGGTACTCGCACGTACGACGGTATCAGGCAGTTGTTTGATACCGACCGCACGGAGCCTCAGCGCAAAGTTTTGATGTTTTTGGCAAAGGCATTCCGAGGTGCTAGTGAACGATACAGGTACAATGTACCTGTTAGCACGACGCACACCATTGAAGAAGGCCAAAGAGCAGGTGTGCGTCGGGTTCATCTCATTGTACCGCTCACGAAGCACGTACAGGAACTCATTGAGGACGACGGTTTGGTGCTTCACTCCTTTTATTGTCCGGGTCTGTTTTTTGCCGGCAAGCTTTGTTGAGTTCTCAGGGTCGAGGAGGAACTCCAACACTCGCTGCCGACGTTCAGTATCATAGGCAGAGTTTTTGCGTGGATTGGGAGGTGGTGATGTTAGAGACTTGCGGGTGATAGCAAGGTCTTCTGCTAATTTAGATGCCAAGCGTTGCTGCTTGAGATCATCCACCTTACCCAGCTGTTTGAAGGCCTTAACCCGTGCACGGAGTGGAAGGCTTTTGAATCCCTCCGTCAACAGTTTGTAGGCCTTCACTGTTACTTCATCAGCTGGAAGTACTGCTGGCGGATGTTCAGGTGCACCCTCAGGCGCTTCAGGAGGTTCAGCAGCTTCGTCTGGCACTCCAACATTTAAGTCAGCTACCTGCTGTTTGAGGGTTGCTAACTTGGCGTTGAGTAACCGGTTCTTGTAACGCAGCCGGTTCTTCCTCGGGGTGTGTGGACCACCTTCGGGACTGTAAAGGAGAGGTTGATAGGGATTAGAACCAATGTAGTAACATTTGTAGTAAAACTGCAAATTTGATTCACCAGAATGTAAATTTCAGAGTTAGATCAAATTCAAAAAGGAGAATTCAAGTAACCATAACCAGAAACTTTAAAGTAAACATTAAAGTAAGCACCTAGTAACTAAAGTAACCAGACAACCAAGGAAAGAAGCAATTAAGCAGCAACCCAACTAGGAACTATTTTACCACTACTATACAATTACATTTGTCACACTCATTTTTTGCTGAGCACGTTGCGGGCGGAACGAAGAGCCACATCACTGTAAATCATCATTCAAAAGTAAGAATAATTAAACATCAATCAAACAAGTTTATATACAATGTATGTGTTTGTTATTTAACAAATGCTATGGGTCATTCAAATAATGTTAAAGGGGGGAATATGTTCTAAATACTCACCGAAGGTCCTTGGCCATCTGCGGGGTAATGGGATCATCGCCCTTGATGCGCGGCGACTGCCTGGTACTGGGTTTGGCCTTAGCAGCTGCTTCTCTGCGAGGACGCTTGGGGGCCCGCTCCTCCCCGCTGTCCGATGACAGCAGCATTGGGTCGGCGGCGCTTCTCCCAGACCCTTTACCTTCCTCCTTGTCATCGGCACTGTCGGAAGACAGAACCATCGGATCTTGTGGGCTTGTCCCCGACGATGTTGCGAGCTGCTTCCTGCGCTTTTTGGGTGGGTGTGTAGAGCCACTGTGACTGGAGGAAGATGAAGAACCTGCCCTCTTTTGTTTCTTGGGCTGCAAAAAGGAATGCACAATATAATTTCTATTCATCAGTTGAATACATTTATTGAGGAAAATTATGTCAGATTGTGCAATGTATAGTTCTAGGTTTCAAACATTTTGTAAGCACATTGTATAATTAACTGGAATGAATTATAAAGTTAAAGTACTATGAAGAGATTACTTTATAATAACATGCTTACATTTGAAATATCAGCAATCGCCAGACGACGTCTCAGATCAGCTTGCCTTCCCTTCTCCCCGTCACTGTCAGAGTCAGAGGCATGTGCCTCTTGGTCATGAGGTAGCTGAGGTTCCTCCTGCTGGGTTACCACATCGGCCTCCCGGTCAGTTTGTTGGTCATGAGGTTGAATAGGCTGTTGAGTTGGCACATCTGTCTCCTCTGCATTCGGTTGATGACCCAAGTCAGAGGTCCTCCTCTGGGAGCGGCGTTTATTCTTGTTGGAGAACAGGAGTACTGGTAAAGCCGAGCGGCCAGTACGTCCTGTAGGTGTAGTCCTAGGTGTAGCAGCAGCATTGCCAGCTCTAGGTGTAGTCCTACGTGCAGCGGCAGCATTGCCAGCTGCAGGTGTGGCAGGAGTGCCAGGTGTGGGAGGTGCGGGAGGTGCTGCGGGAGGTGGAGGGGCCTGGGGTGCTGGCTCACCGGTCTTGTCCCTCTCCCTTAGGTTTGCAACCCGAACCCTGGTTTGCTCCCTTATAGTGTCCATCTTGTCATGGTCTCCAGATGCCCTGAGGCGGTCTCGCTGAGTCTGGCTCTCTGCCGCGCGTTCAGCCTTGAAGGCGGTATCTCCCAGCTGAGCACGTTTCTTGGCTCGGCTTGCTGCTTTGCGCTGCGCGGGTGTCAAAGCCTGCCCATCTGGCAGCTTCTTTCTCCCCATACTGCAAATGAAATAGAAATGAATCAACACATGAAATTGACATAAAATTGTTTTTCGACATGTAACGATGGTCACACAAACTTTTGTAACGACGGTCACTTTTATTTTTGATATAACACTAAACCATGTACATGTTATAAGTGAAAATGTTGAATTAACTCCACCCTATTACCAAGTTGGAAATGAAGTATCTGGTATTAAATAAATGACTATTCCATGGGATGTCAGTACCATAGGGCCATCTTGTGTCCAAATATGGAGAGGTTGCACCAAGGCTTACTGTGTATTTTGACAGGAAAACTGGTTTTGTAACGATGGTCACATTTATAAATTCTGGCTATTGCTGGCCCCAGGAGGGTGCAGACTGTACCAAGACCACTCAAAATTGTACTTAGCATTGGTATATAACATATAAATGGAGTAGATTCACAACAGATATGATATGGGTAAGTATAGAAGAAGAATCAATAAAAATAATTAATCGTCGGTAACGATGGTCACATTTATATGGGTATCGGTAGAAATGGATTTAGTATGTATTAAACTACTATTCTACTACTTCCATTGCTCTGAATTGTTCAGGAGAAGGTACAGGCAGGTTTTAGAGGTTAAAAGGAGTGGGAGTAGAATATATTTCCCATGTTTGGAGGGGTCAGAAGAGAAATTTTCCAAAAAATTACAAGTATTTTTTTATATGAGCAGTTGGTAGAGTGTGACAAAAATGAAAATACTCCAATTAACTTAACCATGACATGTATTCATCTCTACCCTCCCCTATTAATGTGTTGGTAAATGCATTACAATCATCTGACAACGGATACAGGGTGTACAGAGAACCGAGGAATAAATGTGACCATCGTAGTATGTGATGTCGGCTATGGACCTAGTTTCTGACCTCTCACTCGAATAGTAATGGCGGGAGCCGGCAAAACACAATGCCAAGCGACGTACGACGGTCACTTTTAACGTAAATAACTGTTTTCGATACACTATTTTTACACCAGAACGTTCCATGGACCTTCATATATGATAACATTTCATCGATTTTCTTCAATTCTTACCTTGAACTCGATTTTGGCGTATGTTTTGTAGAGGTAGATGGTCGAAATCGTCATCAAAATGTCAACAAAGTCCCTCTGCGTGATGCGCATGCGTCGCACTCCGCTCTACTTCCGGCCGGATAACGTACAGCGTGGAACACTTTCCCGCCTCTATTAGGCAAATAAAAGTGACCATCGTTACCGATCGGCTAGGTAGCCTCTGATAGGGGGGAAAGGATGTAACTACCGACGTAACACCTGGTCAATATTGTTCATTTTAGCCCTACATTTGAGTTTCCAAGACGGAATGAATTATTTTTGCCAAACTATGGACATGGGAGGGGGAAATGTACATGTAACGATGGTCACATTTATATTTGTGAAAAGTACATTAATGACTGTGGAGGGAAAACTATTTGCAGTGGAGCCAAAATTTTTGGCACACCATACAAGTCAAACATACCCTACAGGAAGGCGGTATAAGGTGAAATATATTCCCAGTGGTTCCATGGTCATTGAGGAGGTAATATAATAGTGACCATCGTTACATCGTTGATCTATTCCATTAAAAGGCATCAGGGATTGACAAAACCCACCTACCTGACCATCAACCAGAATTATTTTCTCAACTAACACCCAGAACGAAAAAATAAAATTTAAATAGTGATCATAGCATTACTTTTGGACTCCCTGCATGCATCCAAAGTTAGAAAAATGACCAAAAAAGTTGTTTAAAAGGGTGTTTTTCAACTTTGAGAGTCCATATCTCAGGAAATAATCATGCCAGGTGCAAAAAATTATACTTTTCTGAAAGGTATACATGTCCTCTGTCAAATGACATAAAGAAAGCCAAGTTGGGACTAAGCTGATTTATACCAGGCCTGATAGAAACTGGTAAAACCATGAAAATGCCAATTGGGTAGAAATCAAAAATCTGACCCATATATATATATATATATATATATATATATATATATATATATATATATAAAACACGTTAATTTTAAGTTAAATTGATGGAATTATCTGTCAAAAATGCTACTTCTGGTAGGAGGGGGTCGGGCATACGCAGAGAGACGCAAAATCCAAAATAGCGGACAGGGAGACAATCGGTTTACGGTCCTTTCGAAACTGCTTGATTACAGCAAAATGGCAGACAATTGGACTGTATCAGGCTGTGTGTTGATAGTACATGTCCTTATTTAAATCCTGCTGGTATTGTGCAATTCTTAACTCACCAACAGAGGAGTTATTCGCCAATGAAAAAATACGAGCGATAATGGGTGCATTCTCCATAGGCTTAACCCTTGACGACTACGGTAGGTTGTGGAATACCTGGGCCAGTCGTGCATGGCATGCGTTAAATCTTTCAAAATATTGATCAACTGAGCGATCAGTAAATTTCCAATTAGCTAATATAGGTTTAGTTGACAGATCGCAGATGTCAAGAAAATATACCGCATGCAAATTATATCCTCACCCTAAAGTAATTTATAATTACAGAGTGGATAATTGTGCATGCAAAAACACACGTCCACAATGGACCACATATATAAAAATTAAATGACTTGTGTGAGACAACTAGTGTCCTCATTAATTCGGACTATCATTAAAGTTTTTGCCCCTGTAATTACGTTTTCGATCGTAACTTAATGAGGTGACCATCAATAATTTAGTAAGTAATAACCTGGACCATGTGACAAAACACTGAACGCTGATTGGCCAGAATGGAGACTGGATGTTAGCAGCAAGATGAAAGAAAGCAGGGGGATTCCGCTCGATAGAATTCGTATTTGTTATCACGGGGGAAGTTTTTACCCAGGGCTAATTAGTAGGGGTCTTTTGGGGAGTCTGTATTTGAGTTCCAGAGAGCAATTCCAGACCTTTAGGAAATATCCGTCTTAAATGATGTTCCATAAGAAAGGTAATGCTATAATTAATACATGCGGCAGGTTTCAGCTTGAAATTAACATGATATTTGTATCAGTCGCCCTGTATGGTATTAAATGCAAAACAAAGCTTTGCCGTACCTCCATTTAATTTATTGTAGGCATTCTACAAACTATAGGAGTAGGAAATCAACTGAGGGGTTAGGACTGTGGCGATAATCTGCACAATCAAACGGCTCTACAAAATTAGATTACAAGGAAACATCTCAGAGCCATAACTGAGAGAGTTCAGTGCCAAAAGTAACGCAAGATCCATTGTTGGCGTCAATCCGGGTCAGACGACATTTCTTTCATTTCCTCAGTCGCCCTTTGCCTCCCGCGTCCCTGTTATTGAATACGAGACAGAATCAATTGTCACAAGTGGTGATTATTTTGTTCTAGTTTTGTCTCTGAGGTCCAACCTGTGACTCCTGGAACATTAAACTCTAGTTTTCGCGCCAAGAGAATGTTTTGCAGACGACATTTAACGCCCAGCTGCGTTGTTCCAATTCCCACTGCCCCCAACCCCCCCCCCCCCCCTTCTAGGATGAGTCTTGGACTATTGACACGTAGCAGAGAGGTAGTAGGGAATGATTGACTGATATACTAGCGGTTCAATCATGATAACGTTTTGAGACTGACAAGCAGACAGCCGCGAGGACTTTCCATCCTATAGACATCAGAAGCTGCACATCACCCTACACTCCATGCTTCTTTGTCCATCCCTGACAACTGTCCTTCTGCTGAAAGCAGGTTAATATTACCAATAGATTTCTCACTCTGTCCACAGTCAGGTGTGTTTTAATCAAACCTGCATAGCCTAGCCTGCCTAACCGTGTAACTTGGAATATGTATTCAATGTTATTTGTCTATTAAAGCTCAAAGCAATTTTGAGTATTTCAGTATTTAGTTTGACTTCAGGTGTCCTTTTTCTCATAAGCCATCATATTATCCTTTGAATTCCTCATCGTAAATTACACTAGTTCGATGCCCAGCCCTGCGCCGAAATCTGAACATTTGAGCCATTGCTTAGGATCAAACCCCCCTCTCTAGAGCCACTGCAAAGTGGAATAGGCAAATCTATATAACTTATTCAGCAAAGCCCCATGCCATTTATTCATTCCAAAAATAACGCCAGTGCAGTCTTGACTTTATTAGCACTGAAATTCTATTAAATATTTATTCACTTGGGCAATAACTAAAAGGGTCGTGAGAACGAATGAAAGAACTAATTTATGCCTTATGCCTTCAGTACTGAATATCCTGCCCTTATTAATATTTACCCAGAAGACTTCCTGTTATTGCAACGGAAGCTGGTCTATTCACGCATGCGTCAAGCGCACCACACAAGTAGAAGACACACGGATGCGCCAATTGTGATGTCATTTTTGAGCAGACGACATTTTCAGATTGGAAAATGGCGTGAAGTGCAGGAAAACCCTAGTTAAACTTGGAATGATGTCAAGTCGTTGATAAGGTTTGACGGATGGACAGACAGATTGCCAAATAGAGGCAATAGTCTCCACGAGGTTTCTTCAGACCAATATCTTTGGGCAAACAGAGTATTATTAACATCTAGATGCTTTACCCAGCTGTCATTTATAATTCATGAAATAAAATCTCAATGTATTCAGTTACAGTGGCCATGACCATATTCATAACAACATCACTTCGCTGCGACATAAAAGCTAGAAGCTAGAAATAATGTACATGCCAGAATGGGAAGAATACAATGCATTGCATGAAGTTTTATAGACCTCATAGGTTATTCTGTGTAAGAGTAATTATCAGTTCATTGGAGTCGGAGGGCATGTAGTTTCTAATAGAGTTCAAAATGGAGTCTTCTGTGATTCCCATTAAGTTGTATGTGGACCTAATAATGTTACTTGTAACCAAAGACGTCTAGATTATGAGGTGGATGTTATTGCATACAGAGAAGCTCATTCCAGGATATTGAACAGAAACCTCAAGGTCATACTGGAAAAAATAAGCCTGTATGTGGGAACAAGTTTTGTTCAGGCTCTAGCGGTGTTCAAGTCTAATTCTTTCCATCCATATAAAATAAAAATAATTCTTGTGAAACTACAACAGTGTTGGATCATAGGCTTGTAACATAGGACTTTGCATTGTTATAAAGTATGATGATTATTAAATAGATTGTGTTTTCAGTACTCTATCTTTACCCTATCTCTTTATGTGATTCAATTCAATGATAAAATCATAACATCTTCTTATATAAAAGAATTCAGTGGCTGAATACATTCACTGATGGGAACCTTTCTTGATAGTTTCCATAACATGTATTCTATCTAAGGCTTTGGTTATACAGTAAAACTTCTTTATAAGGAGCTCAGATATAAGGAGACCTTGCTTATAAGGAGCAAATTCTATTTTCCATACTTATTTCCATACATTGCTATAGTAATAAAATCCTCTTAAAAGGAGGAAAATTCTCCATGACCTCGGATATAAGGAGGTTATTTTTACAGCTCTAGAAGGTTGTGGGCAGACTGGTGAGCAGCTCCCACTCACCACCTAGCCCCCTTTGAACATCAGTGAATGGTAGAGGCGGACTGGGAGGGTGTTGGGACAACTGCACTCACCACCTAGCTCCCTTTGAACATCAGTGAGGGGTAGAGGGCGGACTGGGAGGGTGTTAGGAGTTTTCACTCGCCCCTAGCCCCTTACACTGGTCCCCGCAGGTATTTGATAGAGGCAGGTCCCCAGCCAACTAGCCCCTTTGACAAAGGTTTTGAAAGGTTGTGGGCACTTTGAGAAGAGACCCTTGGGCGTGGGGGATGCACCCATGTCAGTTTTGTTGAAAGGGGGTGGGATCAATTAGCACTAAGCAAGCAGTACCCTCTACATAGAGTCTATTTTGGGCCTATTTTGTAGGTATTTTTAAGCAAAAGAGAAACAGTATGATCGTGGAAATTATCAAGTAACTTTAAAAAGTTTGCAGCATAGGGGGTTGGTTTTCGGCCCAAATTTAAGCTGATGTGAACATTTATAAGTCTTAAAGTTGTGTAATATTTTTATTTTGTAAAGTATTCAACTGAGTAAATAATGAGGGATGTGTAACTATGCGTAGCTACGTGTGAATTTGTTTTATTATTAGGTATCCGGACAGATGAATAGGCCTATACGTTCCTATACCTTAATGCAGGTCAACCTTGCTTAATGCAGGTCAACCTTGCTTATAAGGAGCAAAATCACTTTTCCCAGGGCCCTCCTTATAACGAAGTTTTACTGTACTATGAGATATCAGATATAGATATTTGCCCCTCAGTATTTTGAAAGCATTGAGTTTATAAAAAGAGGTTGTACTCATCGATGTCTTCGGATAGGGTGCTCAAAGAAAGCATATATTTCAATACATGTAGACACTGAGATTGGAACAGGAAAGGGAGATATATAGTAGACTCTTTTACACAGTTTTAGCGTCCACCCTGCTACTTTACCTCACCTATTCATCGCTACATGTTGGAAAAAGAAGTATGTAGTAGTTGAAATTGGGGACTTTCAGAGGCATGTGGGAAGTCGACACCTCCCACTTATCAAACCCTTCAGACGCCATTCACAGCTCGGAGGCAAATTGAAAAGCCTCCCCTCTCAACCCCCCCATTTTATTCTCAATTGGCCCGCTTGGGATCTAGGTACATGTAGGGCTTCCCTAGCCCACTTAAAAGAGTCTATTTCTCCTCTTTCCTATCCTCTCAGGATGTGTGTGGTGCACATATGTGCGGGAACTGATATATTCTCTGTGAAATAGTAATGTAGTTCTCGCCATGAATATGACCTTAGTTGTCGAAATGGTGTTAAACATCTATTACTCACTCACTCTCTAGGTACATGTGGTGTATGAATAGAATGTGTGTTGGGGAGATCGGGGGAGAGGGGGTGAGAGGGATGGGGTTGAGCTAGAGTAGAAATGTTGAGTGTGTATAAGTATAGGACCCAGTTTGGAGGCCTAGTGGAGCCGCCATTGTGAATTTCGCTGGTTGAGGTAAACCCCATTGATAACATAATATCATGATGGGTGCCCTGTCCCTGGTTAAGACCCACTACCAGGGACATGCTGGTCCCATCTTATCAGTTCTTATCAGTGTGTGTTGCCGGAACCAGCTCCAGACCAGCTAGTGGCCAATAAGCCTAGAGGTTGCCACGCAGGTGAATCCCACCCTCTCCCCACCATCCCCCGCTCCTCTGCGACCCACCAAAAAGTGTCAGGTCTTAATTCGCCTGTCATACTTGAAGGTGCCGCTTGAGGCGCCCCTGGTGCTCCTCCCAATGGCCCATAATGGTGCCTATCGTCGTGCTGTCACTCGTTCTCGATGTCCCCGCTAGGAGGCAGCACCCACGCCGCATGCGCAGAGGCAATAAAGGGACGCAGGTAATGGTGTCCCATGACGTCATTACCGCCTGGTTCTGTGCTTGCTACTAGGCGGCGCCACAGTCGGCGTATAAAAGCCTGCCATTGCTGTCGCTGTTGGCGGGGCAGAGGCCATTGGGCGAAGGAAAGAGGAAGAGCAGAGGAGATGCAATGGCTTAAGTTAGGTTGACAAACTTAAAAGTTCTAGAATAGCATGACCAGGAATCAGTAATTACAGAAATAGAATGAGAAATGACATTTGCTAAAGTAGCAGAGGCATTAGGATCCCCTCACCCTCCAATTTTAACAGACCCCCACTCCCCGGTTTTATACCCACTCATCCTCCCCAGCTACTCCCTTGCTTCCAGATCCATCCCCATAAAATAAACTTCTTAAGCTATTATTGTAAAGATAGTAACTATATATGTTCCATGTCGTTTTATCAACTCAGTTACAGAAAGCTATAAAGAACACATGTTACACTTAATTTTGAATTCGTTCTTCCATTTCCCAAATGCATTTTCTCCCCCACTCCTCTCCCCTCCTTGTTTCCCTCCCTCCATGATACCAATAACTGGAATCAGAACGAGTAAGGCCCCAACTCCCATTGGGAGTGCCCTGTGATCTTCCAGCTGATGGTGTCTATATATAGGCATGGGTCCAATGTAATGTCATTTTACGACGGTAAATTGGTGTGAATTAGTGCAACAGATGGGCACAGGCGACCATCATGTAGTGGGTTACGGCTGTTACGTCGGTGAGCTGCTCAGTTAGTTGCTTTAAGCTGGAGTGAGTTGCTCAACTTGGATATATTAGGCCTCTCGTGTATGGACTAGTAAACCTATTTTACGAGTATGATTATCTATATTTGTTTTTTTAATGAGTTATTCTTAACTATCCAAGACAATAGTTGTAAATGGACAGCCTGATCTACAGAGGACGGCGATTGCAAAGTCCCAAACTCATTCATTGGCCTCCAGTCATCCCCCAATGTTTCTGCCTTTTGGCCTTTTTGAATAGGTCGATAATCATAAGCACCAACATTGGTGTATCAATACCTTACTGAGAGGTGGTACACTCTCTGGTCATTTACCTGGGGTGCAGCATTTAAGGTGGAAATAATAAAAGGTTTATGACCTGGTCCATCTTATAATCTGATTGATGTCTTTCATCTTACCTATAATTAGGAGACCTGCATCCTGTGTGGTTTTATTAGTTAGCCGCCTCGTTACATTACAGTGCAGGCTGATTCTAAACGGTTTGATGTCCACCTTCTGAGGTAAAGCTAACTTGATTTCATGGATGTGCACCTGATGAACCCACATTAAAGTGTCCTGTTATCCTTGGATAACTGCACACCTTACAAAAGTCATGATGCATGCATCATGCCATGCAATATCGACAGGTATGTGCATGGGAATATCCAGGGAAAGCACCCAAAATCACAGAAGTCGTGTAATAAATTTATACTAATGGTACGTATTGTAGGTATCGCGCATGGCCTGTTATAAATCCCCAATTTTCTAAACTACTTACAGCTCGATGGGAGCTATAGGGACATGCCTTCCACAATCTCCAATTTACTACTAACAAGCGCTATTCCAGAGAATGGCCCGCTATGAAAGTCCATTTTTCTATCATTAGCTGTTAAAACCTCACTGCAATTCAATCTCTATTTAAGTGGGGCTTTCCAGTTAGCCTTTCACACGTTTCAGCGTGCAGGCTTTACATATTTCAATGCATGCATATTCGAAATTCTGAAACACATTTAACTGTATGTATGGAGTAGTGAGGGACATTGTATATTTATGTCCATAGATCTTCTCATAAGCGTGCACACTATATATGTATGATGAAATACTCGTACATGCACAATTATACACCACATTAGAATCGACATGCCCATACATTTCTTAGGTCATGCCCCAAGACACACACCCTCATCCCACCCACAAAGCTTTGGCCTTAGAAGTATGCATCCCTGCAAGTACTTGTTGGGTTAGGTCAACAGTAGGGGCGGCTTGTCCAAGCTAAGATAGCGTTTGTCTAGTGACGTCAGGCGACCGCTGCGCGCCAAGCGGACACTGCCATGCACATTAGTCTGTTTACCCCAAGCGTCAGACTAATGAACTGATAAACATAGCGATAAAAGGGAGGCACTGCTTGGGAATGGAGCAGAGGGAATCAGTTAAAGGGGAAGGAGACAGGGAAGGGATTGTATCCCGGGGGGGGGGCACTCAAGATATTATGGATACCATGTGCGTACACAAACTAGCGGGAAAGGGGGGTGTTTTTGGGTTCTAGGAGCGGATCCTGCAGGATCCTCTATAAGGGGTCTGATTCTGATCAGTTTTGTCCAAAAGGGGTACCTTTTTCATGGTTGAATTGTCAAGGGAATTTTGTGAAAATTCTGGGGAAAGGGGTACAATATTCCGGAGCATTTTCCCTCTGTAAGGCTCCCAAATCTAGAATGATGTAAAATTTATTGCATATTTCTTAGTCAACTTGTCAATGCTTCCCCATCATAGGGGTACCAAACATAGTCTGATGCTATTAGTGTTAAAAAAATGGGGTACAATATGAGGGCTATCCCGCCCAAAGGGGTACATTTTGGGAATATTTGCCCGGCCATAAGGGGTACCAAGTGAATGGTCGTGTACACACATGGTTACTATAGAATACATAGAGAGTGCCCCCCGGGGATTGTATACAGGTTATAATTTTGTAGGGTGAGATGGGGTGGGGGCGGTAGAGTAAACTGCAGAGGGTAGGGACTAAACCTACTGCCTAGTGTAATTCACAGGCAGTATCTTTGAATTTTGGACCTTTCACAGGCCACCAATTTGATCTTTCTCATCACTACAGGTCTTCTAAATCTATCTTTATCCTACATGTGTATAAATACGGCCATACGGAGAGAACAACCCCTTATTTCCCTATACACTGTAAAAACAGTGTTTATGGATTAAACACCAGTGTTTAGAAGTTAAACACTTGGTTAAACACTTATTTGTCCCACTTTTCTCAACGCTTCTTAAGTGTTAAATGCGTTTAATTTTAAACACGTTTAACTAGGAAGTGTATAACAAAGTGTTTAAATGTTAAACACTTAAACACTTCAGTGTTTAGGTGTTTGAGAATAAGTGTTTAAAAGTTTAACACCTAAACACTTCAAGTGTTTAGATGTCTAAATGTTGGTGTTGGCAAAATTTGGTGTGTATCTTTAAACACCTTTTTGCAGTGTACTTAAAACCCCCTCCCCTTCCGACCATCGTTACTGTCGCTTTCTTGTGTGTCCGCTTCCATTTTGTGTCACTTTGCTTCCATGGCAGCCCTCCTAGTTTACCTGAGATACACCAGGTGCTATTACCAGTGCCAGTCCCACAGAAAACACCCCATCTGCGATTTGATTGGTTGAGTTCCCAGCTGATAAGGGTTGGCACACCAGAGGCTTCTTTACGTGGAAAGCTAATGCCCTCAGACCCTCAATCCAATCACAGGAGCTCAAACAAGGACCAGATTGGGACATAGTTTAGATTAATCTGCCCTCGCCCATTTAAAGGCTCCGGGTTTACAATCAATGAAGCCCTTCCACTATCTCAGTGTTAGGAATAGACCGGAAAACCAGCAAATGACAATAGACGAAATGGCGGGAAAACTCTTTAGAGCAGACGACAATTGATTTCCATTGTGTTAACTACTACGATGTAATGCATCCGCGATACAGTTGACAATAACTGAAACTACATACATGGTCCGGTTTTCATGCATTTGAGTTAATGGATCACTGTATGTAAAGGCTGGGTGTTATTGAATAATTTCAAATATACACTCCTAGTTCGAATCAAAATTGAAAAAAAAAAAAACAATGGTGTTGAAATGCTAGGAATGATATTGGGAAGGTACTACATTCTACACCAAGGTACAGGAGTGTATGGGGCAAATTATCGACCAACATTGAACAAATAGGCATATAGTGTTCCAAATATATGATTAATTTAAGACCTTGGATCTTGTGTATATGTTATCATCCATCAGTTTTCATAAATTTAATTTCTGGGAAAAAATCGCTGGTTCGGATTTAACTCTTCTTTTACCAGAGTATTTCAGTGCAAATTTAGGGTTTTAGTTTACAACATAAACTCTCAAAAACCGTTGGAATTGTGTGAATATTCAAATTAGAAGGGAAATAGTGATCGTTTATGCTAGGCTAATCATTCAGATAGAACAACACCCAATTTTTCTCTATCTAGTTTAATTACTGAGATATATCATCATAAAAGTGGTGTTATGATGAGAAAAGTTGATCTTATGAGGTAACTTCAAATTGCAATATCTTAGCACTCCCTTTATCAATCGCAATGGTATAAAGTGCATATTGTAGTAGATATAAAGTATATTAATTTTTGTTGGAATTTTGGTGGATAATGAATTTTGGAAAACATTCTTTTTCGGTTACCATGGCAACCAAAACCATGCAAAATCCATATTTTTTCATATCTGTTGCCATGGTAACCAGCCAAAATGGCCAATAATGCATCAAACTACACTAAAAATTTTCATGCCATTTTGTTGAGCATGAAAAAATGTACAAATTCAATTTTCACCAAAAAAAAGTATTATTTAACATTTTTCATGATTTTTAGCCTAGATATTGATTAAATCTAAAGAAAACTATTATGGTAATTTAAGATTTTGTCTCAAGTTTGTAAAACTGCTAGACAAAACGTATAAGAGATAGACACTAGCCATTTGGACTCTGTGGAGAACCCAACTCAAGCTAGGGCCAACAGAAAAATCGAAGAGTTTCAATGGATTTTGAGGAAGCTATAGGCTACTCAAAATCGGCCAAAAATCGGCCAAAATCGGCCCAAACTACGCATAAATGCGTAATCGGTAAAGGAAGAGTTAAGAGGATCTCATAAACAGGTGGTTCTTTCTTTCACCTGAAGGCAAGGGGACCTCCTAAGGTTGCATATCAAGAGTCTGGTTCCAAAACACAATAAATCCATTCGAGATTTTCAGCATACACCCATTTTTGTAGTGCTCCCCTGAAGTTAATTTTAGTGCTATCCTAATGAAATCATTACTAAATGGACTCTGGACAGCCGAAAATATTTTTCTCAAAGAAAATGGTTTTTATATTACATTCAAGTATCTCTAATCTATAAGCTTTTGAAATATTTGCCTCTCTTTTTCAAAATGGCGTTTATTGCATTTTGGAACCAAACTCTTCAAATATAGTAACACTTAGAAAACATTCATAGTTCCACAAAAAAAATAATCGAGATTTCTCATTCCCCTGTTTTCAAAATCTTTTAAATCAATATCAACTGTGCTGAATTGAGCTGAATGGGTACTTTAGCCGCACACATGATGAACTTGAACCTATGGGGCCAGGCCTATTTTAACTACTGAAAATTCATGCCTGTGTGGTCTTTCTAGAAGTAGAACTCAGCTATATGCAAAGAATAACCATTGTCCTACGATTTCACTATACCTACGTCCATGGCATGGATGATACTATACCTCAGGTGAATGATCAAAATAGCAGACTAGATTGCAAGATAATTGAGGCAATTTCGGCAACGTCTGGAAAGTCCTTGGTTCTCCTAGAGGGAAAGTACCAGTTACCCTGCTAGTGGGGTTGTTCCAATTTGTGTTGAGCTACATCTCAATGCGGCTGATTGTAGGCTCCCATCCTCCAGGTGGGTTAATATTCTTTGCTGATTAGGTACGACTTAAACCTGGTGTTGATTTCTGTAAATTGACATGGCATTGTATTTCCAAGGGAAGAAATTGTGATTGAATAAGCACAGGAGGAGGGAAAGGCTATAAAACATGATAAAAAGATAACTGCCTTTATCTACTTGTTCGCATACAATTAGTTCCCAGGCCACAAAATCTTTAAATGAACAGGGTCAAGGTATAGGGCGGTCTGGTTGATGTACCGTATTGGCCTGTATAAGGGCCCAGGACCGTCTTTTCTCTAAGCATAAATAGCAGGGTATATAAATAACCTCTATAGACGCATCGTGTGTGACGTCATACACCAGCAGACGACAATGGCCCGAAACTTTTATGACCTTTACACATTAATGTCATCAAGCGGAGGCAGCATGACCTAACGTCGCCTACCGAGACGCAGCCGTGGCATGCAGGGCGTCACCCGCGACCTGGAGCCGGACTAACTAATCACATGCCTCTGGTAGGGGGCACTACTGCGGGCTGCTTCTACTTCCTCTTTATCGTCCACTGTGGACTGATCCGTCACGTGATACAGCCCCTAAATACTCTGATTTCAGCAGAGGGGAGTTTATTTCTGAGGTCACTAGATCTAGTGAGAGATGACCCTTAACCTGGTGCCTCAAATAAAGGCGTGGGACGTGTATAAGGGTCCAAAGGTGGGAACTGGAGGAAATGTAAATGGCATTTTTGTCTGCCTGTAGACGGATTTAGAAGAAAGACCAGCAGCACAGATTATGCTAGGTGAGGGATTATAAGTGTGTTGAATTTTTAGGAGCATCAGAGTCTATACATGTACAAATTCAATGTCTGAAAGAAAGGACAATGAGGTTGAAAGAAGATATGCTTAAGTGATAAGATACACTCCAAGGGCATACTGCTAAGCCGAAGCTCTTAGAAGGCCAGCATTCTTACTGACTATTTTCATATCATTGCGACCACCAATGAATGCTCGTATATTTTCACGTTGCACGTTGATAGTGACCTGCAAAGATCGATCGCCGAAGAATACTAAAGCTAAAAGAAACACCAGACACAAGCGTTCCATTTAAAAAGTCGTCTGCTCCACTCGTTCCCATTTGCCATATACTATAAACCTTCACGACAAGCCTGGCACCAGCTGAAGGATGGCGGCGACGCTGTGCGCTTGAACACACTAGCTAAGTGCAACTAAAGGCTCTATATTAGTTCCATTAGTTCTTTTTGTAACTGAATCCATTTTGGCATTCAGATAGTTGTTCGCTGATAATAAACAGACGGAATATGATTATATCTAACAATTTTCCCCTTAACTTTCTAGGTAAGTACACTTTGTCTGCCTTTCTCTTTGCCAGTGCGTTTAAACTCATTATTCTCCATTGGAACACAAGAGGACTTTTAACATTTAAAGGACTAGTCCATTTTTCGAGGAAATAATGGAGTCTATCTAAGTCTGTACTACAGTACATCCTCCATTACAAAGTCTTGTAATGCTGTTACCTAAAATACACAGTATTACACGGTCGTATTCTATTCAGCAGGAAAAAAAAGCCCTTCAGAAATGTCACATAACAGATTAGTTCTTTATTAATGTGTATTAATTTACTTTATGTGCCCACTGTATATTGCTCTGATAAATCCAAAAATAGGCGTCATAGTAGGAACAGTGCCGTGACGTAATGACATTAACAACAAGGCTTTACACTGTCTGAAAACATAAAATGTGCCCCTTCTGTAGACTTTAGAAGAAAGTGGTGTTTTAATGCAAGGTCATTGAACATTAGACACCTTTCATTCCCGTGCATAGAGCGTGACTACTTATTGCTGAGGGGTCTAAGAATCCCAGTCTCAACAAGGAATATCTAGACTGCCATGGGCTTGTACCTGAATGTCAAATTGACACATACATCAAGATGTCAACAGCTATTACATGTATAAAGTTTGAGTATAAGATGAACTATAGGCTACTGTCCTAAACTTATAACGCAGTTCTGTGAATATTTATGGACAGGTACTAAAAGGAAAAGGTGAGGGGGGGGGGCATTTTGTCGGCGAGGTGTGGATGCAAATGCTTGCCACTAGGCGGTGATCCTAGTGCCCTAGCGGCGTGCTGGGGTGCTAGACTTCAGCCTCTAGAGGAGTTTCTGACCCCCAACTGTAATCCTTCTAGCAGGCAAAGCCCTCAGTCCCCGCGGGCGGACAGAAGATAGACCGTTGTGAGACCTTACCCGCAAGCACCCACAGCCTCGCAGTCGCAGATCCATGATCCTGGGGGATTGCCTCACAGTGACAGACCCCCGCCAAGCCTGGTTTCGCCTGATACCACTTGGGGACGCCACTGAGCCTTAGGCGAGATGAGAGCGAATTAAGTATGGAAAAAAAATAAACAGATAAATTTTATGAAATAAACGGAGCGAGGTGACCTCAGTGCATCTAATCTAGTATGGATGAATTTCATGTCTCACCTTCGACACCACTTGGCTCACTCAGAACTTTGCCCTAACATTATTAACTCTGTTAATCACTTTCAGTGAGGGTTAATGGCAGTAAAGCTGCCAAGAGCTCACACACTGCTCCTATTTGTACAGTAAGACCATGGGTTTCTGCGATTAATGGTAGAGTTCTATCACGGCATAGGGGGTTACAAGTCTAGGTATATTTGTACGTGAGAGGCAAGGAAGGGCAGAAGAGAAAGAGAGAAAATGTAAATGAAAAGAAGGCCAGCGATTTTGCTCTTAGCGAAGCCCAGTGTCCGATGTGGGAGGCCACCATCAGAGAGAGGCCCGTGGGGAAATCGGGAGATTGACGCGGACTGGTTCTCCAGTCTACACTCCCAGAGTCCCCTTAGGGCCTCTCCTGCATCTTCTACCCACGGGAAGAGACCAGGACCCCCCTCACCTGGTAGCCTGAGTGGTGTGCTGCCACTGGAGAGGTGGAATGGGGATGAGGAATTGGGACGACCAGATCATCCCCACCACTCTCTTCCAAGCTCTGTAGGGAAGGTGGGGTTCCCCTGTTAAATAATTTGTTGTGCCTTTAACCTATGCTATAATCTATGCCCGTTGAGAGCAATGATTCTTTAATATTATAGACTCTGGTTATCTAGGTTGGTCTGGAGGGAAGCCACTGCCTCAGCTACATTCAACTGAAGGTGGCAGAAGCCCTGTCTGCTACCCTTTAACCTAGTACGTTTCACCCTCAGTGACATAATATGACTGGAAGGGCATAATATCTGAGTTGTGTCTACTCGGTAGCCTGGCATTTCTATGCAGAGTAAAAAGGGAATGGGGGGGGGGGGCAGCCTCAGATTGGTATGTGGCATGAGGAGCCTATGAAACAGATTGTATCGCTGTTGCAATTCTGACCCCAGAGCATATGAGCCTAATGATACGTGATTTAGGAGTTTAAAACGTATGAAGGTTGCTCAAGGTATATGTAAGGCTTCTTCCAATTATTCATAGAAAGGTCTAAGTCTATGTTGATTATGAAAAAAGAGGGCAGAGCTTTCATGTCCCACATAAATTGAAAGTTTAACATCAGGATGTCTCGGTGACGACATTGAAGATTATAAGTCTTTAAAAGTAAAGAAAGAAGTGATAAAATGGCTATCCCTCCATAAGAACGACTATTGATATGTCCATATAATCCGTGCAGCTTTCAAAACTTCTTCCCAGAATCAATCAGTCTTGCATAACGACTATCGGACGCCTTTGTAACCTTAAGTTTTCTTACTACGATCCCAGAACGAACGCTTTTCATTAAAAAGCTGGATAAAGGATGGAACTCAGTCATTAAAACTAGAACAAAATAAGAAGACAATGTCTTGAGAGAAAAAATAAGGGGACAAAAAAAAGAGTACTGGGCCTGATTGGATACGAAAACGCTTGATTACATATTGTTGAGACCCGACTCAAACGAAGCACGCGACACAATAGGGCCCGAGCCAACATTTAAACGCCCATTTTTCATGGGCATTGCCTTAGATGACATGACAATGAGAATGGCCTTTTATCTCAAGACAAAAAGGCTGATCATTGCACCGACGTATAGCCAGCAGCGTTGCCATGGCAATGTCCTGAAACCGCTGGTATCAAAGAAAATCCTGGCTGGAGGGTTAGCAGGGCACCTGGTGCGGGCCCCCTACCACAAAGATAAAATACCAACAGAGTGCTCTGCTTTCCACAGCCCATCAGGTCTCGTGACCTCACGTCCTGCACCATGTGACCCCATACGTGACCTGTCCGGCAGAGGGTCCATTTTCCTGCCTCCTCTCTCAAGAGTTCCAAAGTCAGATTTGGTGTCGGGATGTTGGCGTAAGAAGCCTGGTATGGTGTCAGTGTTGTTTTTCTTTTTGGTGGGCCGTCTTATCTGAGCAGTCCTGATTATGGTGGTTGGAGATAAGATAAAAGCTGTTATCGGCGTAACGTCACCCAGAAGGTGAACGCCTGTATACTCATTTTACAGTACATTTAGCTCTCAATGCCAACTAAAACAAAGAGCAGATGCGATGGAGAATTCGCAGAAAGGCTTTATGTAAAGAGCATGGAGAAGAGCATTTACACTGATGGAGGGGGGGGGGGGCTAAATGTTAGGGTTGGGAGAGAAGGGCCATTTGAAGAGGCTAGCTTTAAGTGACTGACCTAGCTGGGCAGTCAATTTGCCAGGGTGCGGCGTATGTATGATATACACTGCCCACTACATTGGGTTTAAGCTGTAAGCAAGACAGGTCCAACGGAAAGGTATTTAAGGATGTTGCCTTATGGCACTGGGGTGTCGGAGTAAAGTACAGGGCTAAGGAGGGTCTAGGGTATATGCCCCGACACCCACCCACCGCCCCGCCCACTATATTTAGCGCTCTGTAATAAACCGGAAATTAACCTCGTGTCAGGGGACACTGCGCGCGCACCCATCACTTCCGATCGTCGCGCCGACAGGTGTCGCGGCGGTGCACCAAGATAAGGCCACCAGGGGCACGCGTCACGTGACCGGACGGCTGCTCGTTAACTTGCCTTATTATCGCCCACTGACAGTTTGCAGTGGCTCCCTCTATAGGGGCCTAATGACGGTGGCCCATACCGCCGGACACCTCCGTAGTCGGCGTGCTCCTCTCCAAAAACTAACTCATTAAAGGCATTGCCACCTCAGAGTTATGGTGATGAAGGAAGAGCAGGAGGGGCGTGAGAGGCCAAACGTGGTAGACTTAACAGTGAACATTAAATATATGCATCCAACTAACAGTGCTCTCATTGGCCCAGCCCCTGCTGGGTCATTGGCGGCGCCTTTTCGGTCGAAAACTGATGGTCATGAATTGAAACTTTACATGGGAATTGCTCATTGAAATTGGGGGATAATTAAACAAAGAATCATGGAAACATATTCTTTAGGAGCTTGTCTTTTATTGTACATGCACAAATCCTGGAAAAAATTTCTTTAGCTATAAAAATAGCTGAAGTAAAAACCTGACATATTTTACCTACTTTCTCACGAAAACGAGGCTTCATAGGATTGCATTGCGCGGTCCATTTTGGCGGTCAACAGGAGGTCAAAATAACACATTGACTCCTATGGGAATAGGGCAATTAAGACGCTTTTTTTCAGTAGGTAAGGTAGAATTGTCGGACCAGGACAGGTTAAGACCATTTATATATGAGTGTGTAATTCGGACAACCATTTTTTTGTTATGTTGACCGCCTCCCTTCCGGTCTGGAGACTTGACGCATGCGCATGGAGTGACCGGTCTTCAGATTTTATTTTATAACAGTAAATGGATAGTGTGTATTAATATTGCCCGAAATGAATGGATTATGTTCAAAAACTCATTAACTTCAATTTAAATCGATAGAATATATCATTTCTCCATCAAAAATGCTACTTCCGGCAAGGAGGGGTCACGCATGTGCACAGAACATCAAAATCCAAATTGGTGGACAGAGAGACGATCGACTCACCGTGCCAACGGAACTGCTGGATTATAACAAAATGGAGGAGAATTACATAGTCTCATGCGTATGTATGGTCAATATGGATCCTTATTCAAGACCTGCTGGTATTGTGCAATGCTTAACTAGACAGGAGAGGAGTTATTCACCAATGAAAAATATGAGCGATAATGGGTGCATTCTCTAAATATTCGATACATTGCCACTATATTGACAGTCCCCTACGGTATGTAGTGGAAGACCTGGGTCAGTCGTGCATTGCACGCGTTCAATATTTATGAGTAGGAGCTTGCTATCCCTTCCATATGGAATATTCTGAGTGCTCAAATGTTTTTCATGGCATGGGTGTTTTCATTCGCCTGTTTCTATACAAATATCGAGAGAGTGCATTTAACAATGAGTCATTGTTGGTATTTCTCCATTCAGTAGATGTTTTAGTTTTGACCCTTTGTTTGCCTTGTCAAAAGGGCCAGGGACGGGGCCTAGGTCGGTCTGTTTTTGTAAAACAATAAACACAGCAGAAAAGCAGAGCTATGAATATGGGCGTCCACCGTGGGGGAACAGGCGTGGTGCAGTGCCCGGATGTTATCAACATACATGAGGAGAAGAGAACCAAACAGAGTGCAGACAAAGAAGCACGTGACTCGTGGTTCTCAACCTAGAAACTAGATGGTATTAGTGCTCAGGTGTTTTATTTTGCACCTCGCCTGATTGGAGGAGGGTGACAAAGCAATTAATCATTCTCAGTTCAACCTTTATCCTTCGCTGTAACCTAATGATTTGGGCGTGTTCCTGTCAAAAGTACTGAGAGGGTTTGCTTTTCAAAATAGCAGTTACCCTGGAGGGAACCTTTATAATAATAAATTACTCTAAAACCATTATAAAAATACATTAAGCTAATTTTTGAAGCAGAATTCAATAGTTTCATTTACTCTAAAACCATTATAAAAAAAAACATTAAGCTAATTTTTAAAGCAGAATTCAATAGTTTCATTTACTCTAAAACCATTATAAAAAAAAAAAACATTAAGCTAATTTTTAAAGCAGAATTCAATGGTTTCATTTAAAATGCACCATTTTCGGTAGAAATAGCCCATATTTGGATGGTAAAATGAACATTTTTCATGAGAAATCAACCTATATGCCTGTTCCTGGTTGCCATGGCAACCATTCCAATGATCAAAATTTATAAATTTTTATGCCAACTTTTAGGGATACTCATCAAAAACCCAAAACTGAAAACAGAAATGGAAAATTCCTTCTAGATCAAAATCTGTGATAAAAATCATCATATTATTATGGACTTTTGATGAAAAAGGCTGATTTATTTTGTTTTTAGACATTATTATGGTCTATAATATAATTATTTAGAGCTTAATCATCAATTTCATATATGAATAACGATCTATGTTCAAGGAGGGGTTCTGACATAACTACTAGGAATATTTAACCCAATGATAGTCTCATTTTAAAGATCTTGAGAGGAACTTTGATAATGAATTTCCCTGCAGAGGGGTGTTTTTGCTTGCCTGATCATAATTATTGTCATTACTTATGTTCACTTAGGAAGAGTAGCAATGACTATTGAGCAGCAAAGCCCTTAATCACTCAGTGATCTATTGGGAGGGAATTGTGACATAGGGTCATGAAGAGCTACCCTATGACCAGTTCACCGATGTGGCTCTTTCGTTAGGATGTCACCACCCTTCCCCTTAGCCATGTTAGACAAATATTGATGGTCACATTGGCCGTTTTCATACAAATCTGTAAGAACACCATATCATCGCCCCTCCCCCACCCTCACATCTCCCAGTCCCCCGCTACTTGGGCTAATCTTCCTCCTCTTCCTAAGGGACTGTCGCTATGTTGACACGCCATCTTGGTCACGTGACCCTACTCAGCGCCCCCTGGTTCTGTGAGATGCCACCAGGTGGAATTGTAGGGGGCAGCACTAGGGGCCTGATACTTCCTGCCGATGTGCCATCTTTGCGAGGGGACGCAATTGGTGCTTCTGCATAACAATTCAACGTCATTGTGAGAAATACCCTTGTCAAAACTGGGTTTATCAATATGTGATTTGGTTTATAAATCACATTGCGTTTCATATCTAATTAATCAACCCCAAAAAAGGCTCGCTCTCTCTCTCTCTCTCTCTCTCTCTCTCTCTCTCTCTCTCTCTCTTTCTCTCTCCCTTCTCCCCTGTCTCATCAGGCCGATTTTCGCATGGGGTGGGTATCCACAGCCACCTCGTCGAACAGACCCATAGACCACTTAGCCAGGTCCTAAGTCCATTCAGAAACGTCTATCCCACAGTTGGAAGGGCTGTGGATGGGAGAGGAGGGACGGGGATATACGACTTCCCACAGCTATTTCCTTATTGAAATTCGGCGGAGGTCGCAACGATGAAGAATCTCATTAGGGCTGGTCGGACGGACCCATCAGGGTGAGTTGATGGCGCTTATAGGCGCCTGATGCTTTAGGAGGCGCCACCCGCCTAATGAGAACTTAAGATTAATAACAGCTAGAGCTGACCCTTCTTAGTGATGTGAGCGGTGGTCCTAGAGGAAGGGAAGTGTGGAGGGACCCTGGAGGGAATAAGGCTGAGTGATAGGGGTTGAGGTACGGTTAAAGGGAATGTGTTATGTGAAATAGTGTTAGCTCGTTTCTACATTGGGTACCGACTAAAAATTGGATAAAAGAGTAATGGCAGAGTAAAGCTAATTTCTACATTTATTTTGGTTTGTGAGTTAATAACATTTGAAAACAGAAAATTAAGTAAATAATGGTGTAAGGCTGATCACAAATGGCCGATCCAAATCACATAGATTCCCACATTCAACCGATCCTTTTCCTTAAGTGTGAAATGACAATCACTAATAACATTTTACAATGCACTTGATTTGTACACTGTATGTTAATAAGAAATACCCCAGTGATGATAAATTGAAAAGACATTACCCGAAAGGAACCGCCGTTATCCCCAAAACCTACTTATGTCATTTTAATAGGCAGTGAGGGTTAGAAATTTGAAAGTTGCTGACTGGGCTAACGCCTTCTTGACCCTCTTGCTCACTTCACCCCTTGGCTGATGTGAGTGCTACCTGGTAGATACATCGTACAGCGAGTTGGTCACTCTTGGTCAATATTAGCCACAAACTGACATACAGCCTGTGATGCTGTGCTAGCAACACTCACCAAATGAGTTGCATATCTCACTTAGGCCATACTTGGCCATACTAGGCCATACTTGACACCCACACAAACCATTCACAAATATTGGGGATCCTGAAAACCTGAGAAGCCCGAAACTCGTCAGTGCAGACAACTGTAAGTCCTCAGGTTGACAATACCTAAATCTACAGCTTTAGGCTGTCAGAATGGCAGCTTTAGGTCATCATCCTGACCACCTAAGTCGTCAGTATGTCGACTTTATATTGTCCATATGACAAGTTTAGGTCGTCATTTGACATTGACTACCCTAAACGCACCTGTATTGAAGAGTTTTAGGCGGTGGCAGTTTTTTCTCTGGAGGGTACATGTGCCCAGTCGTTACTGCAACGACCTACACCAGATATATGCAATATATTAACTGTGTTTTTCCATTGCCTTTCTACCCCAGGGGGGGGGGCGATTCAGCTGCAACCATACCGGGAGGTGTGGTCAAGATTTGGCATGATATGGGTGCATTTTCAGCCCCGAGGGTGTAATTGGGTGCACCCCATAAAGGTATGTTTTCTGTGGGGACCACATCATACGGGTGTGATATTAACTTTGATATTGGTAAGAGGACCCCTTCTTACCAGTGTTGGTGAGATATTTTTCAAGCCAATTAGGACAGAGACAAAAACTTAGTACTTTCCCCATCAAGGTGATAATGGATTGTTATAGAACTGGCTTTGTCTCTCTTCTCTGTGATCTAAAAAGCATAAGACAACCCTAAAATTAATATGATTTGATGGAGGGTCACCCACACTATATGGGTTATATTTTTGTACTTTATGCCTGCGCCATTATGGGTAAGGTTTTGCAGTCCATGACCACACATCCTGGTAAAAATACTTTGAGTCTACCCCAGGCTTTCTACTTAAGTGTTGTATAAGGGAAGTATACCTACTCAGTGAAGCCTGAACATTGGACCGATAGATAAAAAGAGAACATTATAGCTTTTGATTATATATTGCAATAAAAATGTGTGATAAGAAAAAGTTGGTACATATTTGGACAAAAGGTCTGCATATAGCTTGTAATTAGCGCGGCGACTAGTGAATACTACTCGTGAGATGAGTAGACTAGTGTGATTCACAGTCGCCACGCTGTAAGGGATAGGGAGGCCTTGCAATCTATTTTTGTTTGTGGCTCTCCTGCTATGGACTATTCCTGCCCACTATTCTAATGTAATAACAACAGTGTGTGTACTTTACTTATCAGTGAAGGAATTTTCAGAATATATCTCATACTTTTGATTTTATTCGCAGATAAGACATTTCATCATTTGGAGCCCTATGGCAGATTAGCATTAGAGCATTTTAAGATTCAGATTCCTTTGTTTTAGAAAAGTTCGTTCTGAAACTACTATATACATGTAGTACAGGTTTCATCTCAGTGGGTTATGGTACAATTGGATCATATTTTCTGTTTTTGAACAAAGTATTCACTGTTAAAGATCTCTATGGAGAAATCAGTGCTAAAGTGTGTGTTGCCATATGTGCATTTTTGTAAATCAGAGGAGGTTGAAGTGTAAGGTCACCTTGTGGTACTGCTACATTCTTTTCTGTGTAAACCTTTTTATTTTACATTGAAATAATGCTTTCTCAGAATATGTAGATATATGATCTGCTATCGGTGATGAGACATTAATTTAATTACTCCTTTCATTATATAAACGATTTTGTGGAAGACTGTGAAAACATACATGTACAAAGGTACTTGCACTGTGCTCCCCCTCTACAGAGAGGTGGAGTGATCTGGCCGGTTTGCTGACCACTGGCCCGTGATGAGGTACAGACCTATTATAAGGTGATTGGCAGTTGGGTGTGTGTATGTGGGGTGGGGTTGAGACATAGCAGGCTCCTGGCGATCTGAGACAGTGTACACTCATAATGACACACCTGTTGACTATGGCATTGAACATTGAATAAGATAGGTCCCTGTGAGTGAGCTGAGTCAGGTGCATGCAGAATGGTTAGTCTACAGGCTATTAGTACATAGCTGCAGTGGGTAGTTCAGGTTGAATTTGTGTTATATACTACCAAAAGCCCAGATGATAGTATGCCCTATCTATCAGTCTCACCAACTGAAACCAGACATAAGATTACAAGTCGACGCGCCATGTCTCACAGGACTATTCGCTACTATTGTATTAAAATCTACAACACTATGGTTTTATTTTAACATACACTCTTCACTAAACGGCAGTTCATGTCTCACACCCCAGCAACTTAAAACAGGTAAATCGATGGTACAGATAAGAAAGATAATGGTTATTGCTGAGACAGACAGGCTTTAAAATCCCCCATCCAGCCTAGGAATGCCTGTGACTACAAAAGAAGGGTATCAATTTAATTGAAATCTCCGCTGGGCCCACAGACCTGGAAGGATCCTGACTTCAAACAGTATGCTTCGATTATCATCACTGAAGGCTGGATGTGGCTTTGTAAGTGGTTCACATTTCTCATATCTCTTTGTGAGCCGACTCCATTAGTATTTAGATGGGAAGACTCTATCAAAAAGAAGAATGTGATGTGGGAATTGTTATACTGCAGGGTGCTATTGCTATGGCTTCTGGCTTTGACCATTGTGCTTTACATAATGGGACAGCATATGCTCATTTGTTATATATATCAAAATGCCTGCTAGATATTGATCATATAGAAATGATTTCTAAATAGATATGGAGTGAAAGGTGTGACAAAGTGAAAAGAGAAAATGGAGATGGTTCAGTGTATGTACTTTCTATGACAGTTCCTAGGTTTGAAACTCCGACTTCAGTCCCTAATTTCCATTGCAATTCTTCAATTCAAACCTCACTGACTGATCATAAATAATTGCAGTACCCAAGTGTGTGATAGATTTCTAGGACTGTATCACATCATTATCATTGTCTATTACTTAATGGATGTACATATTCAAAGTAAGAATTCCCATGAATTTCTATGTGAATAAATGTACCCACATTTAACCCAACGTAAAGGAGACTCTATTGACCCTAAATGTGATTGCACTCACGAACAGAGAAGCCCAAACACCATTATGATACCTACTGGTGCCCTTTTACCTATAGCTATCCTTGTCAATGGTAGAACTAGGGCTAAGGTGTAGCACAATAGCCTGGGCTTGGAGAAAGGTTGTGCCTGTTACAGCGGAAATGATGGCGTTTACCAGGTGAGAGCCTTCACCTACTTCAGGGTCAAGCCTTCTCTTACCCTGGAGAAGCCTGACTATGGTAGAGCTTGTGACACCCCCAGCCCACCCCATCCTCCACCTCCTACAGCCTACTCATAATTCCTGTACCCTATATCCATCAAAGCAATTGGGCCATTTTCATTAGGGCCCACCACTTCTCCAGCTAACCCCCTTCCTGCCCACCCTACCAACCTCCCGCCCAATGCCTCCTTACCCCGTCCAGCCCCAATGTCCAATGGTGAAATGGCCGGCCATGAATCACCTGTTTTTTTTGGTTAGAGCAGGTGATTGTAGAGCATGTGATTGGAGAGTAGGTGATTGGAGACTGTGGACAGGGAGAGAGTGGAAGGGGAGGGATACTTGAGAGTAGGTTTATTCATTCATCACTGGGTACTGGAGGTGTGGGACTTTGTGGGTAAGGGGTCGTTTGGGAGGTAGAATGTTGCAGGTGAGGAATAGGGTGCTGACTGTTAAGGGTGGTGGGAATGGAGTGTACATCACCTTTATATGGGTAGAATGAAGGCACAGGGTGAGGGTTACCACCTATACTATCCCACTCCCCAACCCATCAGTCCTACCCCTCCCCACCCTTCAATACATCCACCTCCTCAACATCCATTTCACAACAGTGCCACTCAGGTTTATATTAAGGGATAACAGCCTCACCAGTGCTCACTGGATGTGAAAAATACATACATGAAGTAAAGCTGACCCTGTGTCAGCGATATCGACCTACTCTCCATAGTGTGTGAATGGAGCTAGTGTCTGTGATTTGGGTTCCACCCTGCAGGGTTACATAGTGGGTCTGCTTTTTATCAACCCTTACTGCATAGTTATATAGTGTCAGGGGTGTGTCCCATACATATTAATGGGTGCTTTCAAAATCCTCAATGTCTGCCCACAGTACCAGCTGTTTCCTCCTGAATATAGTTGCATGTTGGAAGATATTGATAGAAATAGACTTCATCAATTTAATATTTGGTGGAAAAATACTTTCATGAGGAATGGAGTCTTTGTCTGTAATATCACTAATACCTTTACTCCTGCCACTTACATCCCATTTTAAACCATTATTGCACCATACATATTTGACTGACATTATCTTGTGTCCTGAATTGCTGCTCATCCTAACCCCATTCGCCTCCACACCATTCCACCCATCCCCAAAACCTACCACCACGCATAACTATACCCTTACCCCCCCCCCCCAACTTATCTCCCCATCAACAGCCCACCCAACACTTCTTAGCCAACTACTGGACCACCCTACTCTCCGACCACACCCTTTGCAGAGAATAGAGGTAGCATCCCCATGTAGAAATCTGGGGGAGAGTGATGACCAGAGGACTCTTCACAGTGTCATGGCCGCCATTTTAACTGGATGGCGTCCATTGTGTCCTCTGTCACGTGACACCAGGCTTTCAGCACCGTAAGTGCTGCCGGAGGCGGCTTCCAGGGGCATCATTGTTACTCTATAACGGCATTTCAGTCCATGATGGGGAGCTTGGTGAAGTCTGGTCTCCAAGAGACAATGACAAGGGACAAATGGACTGGTGGAAAACGGATAGAATGCACATGTTTGAACTCAAGATGTGTAATAAAGGGGTGATTTTCAGAGACAGAAAGCATTAGGGACAGAAGATAACCTTGGGAATTAAAAAAGAGTCAATTATTGAGAAAAAAAATAAGTAAATCCCTGTCTCGAGGGGTTAGAGAGAACAATAACATGATTGGCAAATTGACATCAAAATACCAGAGAGGTGATTGAAAATATTTGTGATAGATTGACCAATGCCTCTTGAGGGTACCTAGAAAATGAGAAAAGCAAGAGAACAGAAGGCAGTCTGAAGTGTAGCCTCAGCCAGAAATGAGGGAGGAAATGGACAAAACGGCCACAGAGAGAGTAGTTACGAGTCTGACAGAGGGATTGACAGCTAGGATAGGACCTTGGTGAAAAGACAGGGGGGTGCCTAGATTGACAGACTCTAAGGCAGGCTTATTGTTGGTCTTGGTCTTTGATGTGAAAGCAATAGGAACCTGTCAGCGGAGCAAATTGCTCTGTCCTCTCCCCATCTCTGCGAGCAGTTCCCATCTCCCTACCTATGTCTACCCCCCCCCTGCATCCCCCTCTTGGATATTCCCTCTGTGGTAGAATCACCATGAGTCTGACACATAACTTAAACCAGACACTCTAACGTTTAGTATATTTATGGACACTAAGTCATCTACTTGCGAATCAATTTAACAATCAAGCATAGTTCCTCATTACAAATATTAGTACGAGGGTGTCAGTATACATTTAAGTTGTTGTACATAGGCTACACGTTTCTGGGTATGTGTTCGACTTAAGGTGAATCTACCCTACTCCATCTCTACCCTGACCAGCCCCCTGTCCCATTATATTCTGTCTTCTCCCCATATGGGTTCTGCCAAATGTAAGGCTGTCCGCACAACTCCAATATATGCTTGTTACAAGATGAAAGCCTGCTTGATGGAACAAATATTGCTGGCTATACCGTATACTTACTCATGTAATGGCGAATATGTTGTCAGTCTACTGTTGTCTTTTTGTGGGGGCTTTTCTGAGCTCCAATTATGACCTGACATCCACAGAAAATAATACCTAAACCACTGCAGTGTCTTACACCTCCCAGACATAGAATGTGCCTCGCAGTTTGACCACAGCTGAAAGCCGTTCCTGAGCACTCTCAAAACCAACATATAAAAAGTGTCAAAGAGGCCATCCCTTACCCATTACACAGGATGGATGCGAGTTTGTTTTTTTTGTTGTTGATAAGAGCTTAGGGTGGCAGAAGTTCTGCTTGGGGCACCAGGTAACCATGGCAACATCCACTTAGCCCACATCCCCACAGGTCACATGACATACTATGTGACATGTGGGGCAAAACCTGAACCCACCTGTTGTCATTACGACAAAACATTAGGTGAGAATTTGTCACGAAAGTGTCATCCCAAACAAAGGGTGAATATCCTTTCTGGCCAGTGTTTTTATTTCCATTTATGCTGAGTGTTGCCAGTTTACTGGAGAATCGCACATAAAACTTGTAGTTCTCAGTTCATTACAAGATAAAGGTATTTGTTAGTAGTATATTAGAAATGTAGATTGCAACAGGCTGTATTAAAGATATAGAACTTTGTTCGTAGTAAATGAAAATTGTAGATATCAGCAGGTTGTATAAGAGCTATACCGTATTGGCCTGTATAAGCGCCCGGGCGCTCATTTATTCAAAGTAGCCAAAACCCCTGGCGCTCATTCAAGACCGGAGCTTATTCAAAACTTAAATCATAGTGCATTTAAAAATTTCAAAGCCCTTGTATCCCCGGTGCCTAAACAGCCAAATACGGTAGCTGTTAGTAGTATATTACAAGTGCAGGTTGGAGCAGGTTGTATGATATAGCTGTTAGTAGTATATTACAAGTGCAGGTTGGAGCAGGTTGTATGATATAGCTGTTAGTAGTATATTACAAGTGCAGGTTGGAGCAGGTTTATGATATAGCTGTTAGTAGTATATGACAAGTGCAGGTTGGAGCAGGTTTATGATATAGCTGTTAGTAGTATATTACAAGTGCAGGTTGCAGTAGGTTTATGATATAGCTGTTAGTAGTATATGACAAGTGCAGGTGGGAGCAGGTTGTATGATATAGCTGTTAGTAGTATATGACAAATGCAGATTGCATGATTTAGCTGTTAGTAATATATTACAAGTACAGATTGCATGATATAGCCGTTAGTAGTGTATGACAAGTGCAGATTGTATAAGTTGTATGACATAGCTGTTAGTAGTATATGATAAGTGCAGATTGCAGCAGGTTGTATGATATAACTTTTAGTAGTATATGACAAGTGCAGATTGCATGATTTAGCCGTTAGTAGTATATTACAAGTGCAGATTGCATGATATAACCGTTAGTAGTGTATGACAAGTGCGGATTGCAGCAGGTTGTATGATATAGCTGTTAGTTTTATATAATATGGTAAAATAGCATCCCTTCTCTTTTGGCAATCATTGTTAAAAACAGAAGTGTTATGAGGAATGGTCCTTTGAGCTTAATCTTACATCAGATGTTGATCTGACAAACAGCATTCTTGAGTCTGCTTTTAAATTGGCAAGTGACCCTCATCATTAGCTCTCAGTAAACCTAAAAACAAAGCCAACAAAAATTTGGTTTCATCATAGCATTTTGTAAGTAGAGAGCATAAAATCATAAAAAAAAAGGCCAGATTCTCATTACTTGGTATAAAAAGATATATCATTAACGCAGTCATAAAATGGCATAACTAACTGGCATAACTACAGAAATGAGACACTTAAGCCATATATTGATAATCTCAGTTAATCAACATTAATTATTTTCCTTTCCTTTTAACAAAACCACTTTGACTAGGATAATATACCATTTCCCAATAGAGTCAGGGCTACTTAGCAAATGTACAAAGGCTATTCATTGGATATTTGCCTCCGTTGACACGAACTACTTTTTTGTCTCTTTGCTGTTGTCTGGGGCCAGTGTCCCTGGGCGCTGTAAAGTAGTGCCCATTGTTTACATACGGGTCCTGCTGTCCGGATCAAACATGGCCGCCCCCAGGGGGTTGTCTCTGTAATATTTACCCCTACTGTGTGTAGGGGGACCGGCAGATGGCCGCTGGTATTTGGCAAATCATGGACATAAACAGGTAGAAACCACCAGAACAAGGGCTTATGTACCCCACAGGAAGTAGTTCTCTGCACGCGTATAGCAAACTGTCACTGCATCACCTGTTAGAAGGCCATAGAGTTTGCCATTAGGAATTGGCCTTAGAAGGCCACCAGTTGCAGTGAATATCCTAGGCCAGAATACAATCAAAGGGTGATTTCTAGTGGGTTAACATTGTGAGGACAATAATGTCTACCTATAAAGGGTTAACCGAGAAGATTAGAACCACTAGACTTGCGTTATCTGTAGGTTGTAAAAGTAAACTCTTCATTCAGTTTTAATGGGCGTTTTTTTATGCCTAATTTGTTTTGATGTTGCTGGAATGGGAGGGTGATGGAACAGGTCAAGGATGAAAGCAACATGTTGCATCCTGCCATCAGTTTGCCTATTTAAAAGTTCAAATGGAGTCTCTTTAAACCTGTCCAACGATCGAGTGCAAAAGACGTTTTAAGGTTCTGTAATGACGAGGACATTCATTGAGGCGAAGTTTTTATTAACTTTGTTTAATTAACTTGATAATCTGCACCTAATCATGCCAACGATTTGCACACTACAAGAGGAGTTAATCTGAAAAAGCAATGGTCTGCGTTGGGGATTACCAAAACCCACTTAGATCTTTTCTAAATTGCTCTCTCAAGCGCGCAGCATTTCTTCCAAAAGCATGGCTTCGGTCAAGATCTGAAACGATCGATTTAAAGCGGAATCAAGGAGGCTTTAAAACCACCCCTAGGGTTCTTAATGATGAGAGGGCGGGCTGAGGTTTTCTGACGTACTACGTCACCAGCCTTTGTGATCCACGTCATCAGGTTCAAAGGTTAAGATATCAATACGCTAAATCGGGCTAATGCCGGATGCAGGCTGGTAGCGCTTAGTGTGGATCACCGCCACCAGGGTGCGTGTGGTAAGAGGGGTCATGTGACAAATGACGTCACAGATTAGGTTCTAGGCCTGTGGGTGTGGAGCAGGAAGATGCTTAGTTTATGAGTGGCTCTGGCCAGGTGGAAGAGACTGAATACCAGCATCCTTAAGTCTCCCTACGTCAGAATGACTATACGGTACTGTTCACTGACTACCCCTGGTTGAATGCCGTCCTGCCTCTGTTGTAATAAACGCCCCAATGGTTAAGTCTTTAAGGCGGGCATGATGCTTCATGATGCACTTATATAGAAGCGGCGAGTAACTCGCCAGATGTGTGTCATTGCATTGTACATCGTGTGGACTCTTTAGCTATATATTAATCCAAATGCCAACACGAGGCATGCATGAAGCACCTAGACCTACATGTCAGAGATAATTATAATATGCTACATCGTGATTGATCAAGAGGCAGATTGTAGGGCTATGATCTCTTTTGAAAGTACCGTAAGCTCAGAGTATTCAAAACTTTAGCACCCCCAGAATAGAAATAGCTAGATACACACGTACAATGTAGAACGCTGTCAATTGTTTCGATTAGCGTTACAGCGCATACATACACTCACCATCCCTCCCTTTCCTTGTCTTAGGTTGCAGAACACTAATTGACGGGAGGTGGCAGCAGGAAACACTTTGTAGCTCCGCACTGAAGGGTGTTGTACAATGATTATTGGTCTAAAATCTGACAGTGGGTAGGCAAACCAGGTATCAAATTAATCCTTAGGGTGTATATTAATAGATTTGAGTGTTATTTAGGCTGATATTTGATGGTAGGTTGAGGGGGGTGCACTCTATTTAATTAGAGAATGTATTGAAATCATTCACTGCAAAACCCCCAAATCTGGGTATGTCCGCACTCTAAGGCCTATAGCAAAAAAGTTAATCACATTGTACCACATGCCATGGCCCTAAATTATTGGGAAAAATGTATATCTACAAGAAAATAATAGTGGCTAAGCCCAGATACTTGCACAAGTATTTTATTTTCGCCCAAAAGCTATATAGCTAAAAATAATTAGTGTTCTGCAGCCTCTACGGGCTATATAGGGCCTTCTACCAAGTTTGTCAAATCTCGCTAAAATGTGTTTATTTTGCTTAGGGCAAGTCAGTTTGACAATGTTATGGTGAGAAAGGGCAAGGGAATCAATAAAATTAGTGAGAAATCACTGAAAATCGTAGTAGCGGAGTTTCGGCCTTGGAGAGGTTTATGAGAAATATTCTGGTGTCAATCCGCAAGCCTGATACTTCTCTCTTGGGGGTGCCAGGTAACCAAAATTATGGTTTTCAGGGTCAGAATGACCTGAATTTTACATTCTCAGCTGTTTCCATCTATTTCTATCATCCTCAGTGCTCTATGGGAGGCCTTTTTATGCATCGGGGGAAAACATAATTTTTCTCTCCCCGAGCTATGCAGCCAATGAATGTTTACTGACACTTAATAAAATGTCCTTGTATTCACCATATCTGGTAAATTTTGTTGTCCTTATATGGGGGAGCTTGAATAATGTGTAAATGGGGCCATCTAAGCCATTACACATGGAGTTAAGATGCATTTTCTTGAATTTATTCCTTTATATCATTATATTTCCGAGGGTTTTTCATACATTTTAGCCAGATATTTCTGTGAATTATAGCACCTAGAGAGAGAATAACACTCAGCACCTCACGTGGTGCCCCTTGGCTATCAGCATGTCAAATTTCTTGGCCCTGTGACCATTTTTTCTATGTGAAAGCACCATATGTCCATGTCAATGCTAGAAATCGATAAAATCTACGGAGAGCGCACAGACTGATACCCGCTCTGGGAATTGATTGTCAGAGAGATTTGAGGGGCCTGAGGGGCATAAAAGTAAAAGATTCTGGATAAGACATTACTGGGCCAGTGAATAAAAGCTTTCCAAGCTATTTCATTGACCACCAAGATTCCAACCCAGGCCTCTACGGGCTATATAGGGCCTTCTACCAAGTTTGTCAAATCTCGCTAAAATGTGTTTATTTTGCTTAGGGCAAGTCAGTTTGACAATGTTATGGTGAGAAAGGGCAAGGGAATCAATAAAATTAGTGAGAAATCACTGAAAATCGTAGTAGCAGAGTTTCGGCCTTGGAGAGGTTTATGAGAAATATTCTGGTGTCAATCCGCAAGCCTGATACTTCTCTCTTGGGGGTGCCAGGTAACCAAAATTATGGTTTTCAGGGTCAGAATGACCTGAATTTTACATTCTCAGCTGTTTCCATCTATTTCTATCGTCCTCAGTGCTCTATGGGAGGCCTTTTTATGCATCGGGGGAAAACATAATTTTTCTCTCCCCGAGCTATGCAGCCAATGAATGTTTACTGACACTTAATAAAATGTCCTTGGATTCACCATATCTGGTAAATTTTGTTGTCCTTATATGGGGGAGCTTGAATAATGTGTAAATGGGGCCATCTAAGCCATTACACATGGAGTTAAGATGCATTTTGTTGAATTTATTCCTTTATATCATTATATTTCCGAGGGTTTTTCATACATTTTAGCCAGATATTTCTGTGAATTATAGCACCTAGAGAGAGAATAACACTCAGCACCTCACGTGGTGCCCCTTGGCTATCAGCATGTCAAATTTCTTGGCCCTGTGACCATTTTTTCTATGTGAAAGCACCATATGTCCATGTCAATGCTAGAAATCGATAAAATCTACGGAGAGCGCACAGACTGATACCCGCTCTGGGAATTGATTGTCAGAGAGATTTGAGGGGCCTGAGGGGCATAAAAGTAAAAGATTCTGGATAAGACATTACTGGGCCAGTGAATAAAAGCTTTCCAAGCTATTTCATTGACCACCAAGATTCCAACCCAGGCCTTTAGGTTGCAGAACACTAATTGACGGGAGGTGGCAGCAGGAAACACTTTGTAGCTCCGCACTGAAGGGTGTTGTACAATGATTATTGGTCTAAAATCTGACAGTGGGTAGGCAAACCAGGTATCAAATTAATCCTTAGGGTGTATATTAATAGATTTGAGTGTTATTTAGGCTGATATTTGATGGTAAGTTGAGGGGGGTGCACTCTATTTAATTAGAGAATGTATTGAAATCATTCACTGCAAAACCCCCAAATCTGGGTATGTCCGCACTCTAAGGCCTATAGCAAAAAAGTTAATCACATTGTACCACATGCCATGGCCCTAAATTATTGGGAAAAATGTATATCTACAAGAAAATAATAGTGGCTAAGCCCAGATACTTGCACAAGTATTTTATTTTCGCCCAAAAGCTATATAGGCCAACAGTGGAAAAATAATTAGTGTTCTGCAGCCCCCAGTGAGTAACATGGATGTACTTTTTCTAGTCTCCTCACATCCAGAGGGTGACGGGGTGTCACCCGGATGTAAATGGCCGCTTCTGTGATTGTAACAGTGTCCGCTAGGATCGCTGGCAGTCAATCTATAGACCCCCTAGTCTATAACCCCTAGTCTTGCAAAGGCCTCATGGTACTTTAGTGATGAATAGGGTTGATGTAGGGTATAGGGTTGATACACATCTCAAGGTATGATGCATCGTGCCGTTTACTCGTCATGATGCAACAATGAAGCTCGGATGAGTTACTCACCTAGACTGCATTGGTGTATCATGATGAAGAACGATGGGAAATTATCAGGAGGTATCATTTTACCCTCAAAGAGCTAGTCCGCCTCACCTTCACTGACCTTCCCTACGGTCATCAAGGAGGTATGGAAGGTATAGGGTAGAAGACTTACTTAATTATTTATGGTCAGGAGGGTGCAGCTGTAGTGAATTGATTCGAAAGAGAAGCCTGGATTAGAATTCCTAGCTCTTTGAGGCATTGATAGAAATGTAAGGATCCATTTTAATTCTTTTCTATGTATTCTTTCTCTTCACCACATAGTCCTTCTTGTCTGTCATCAGTTTCATTTTAACATCCACGTAGGCATGTTTCTTTACACAAGTAGGAGCTTCCTTACCTCTTTTCTTCCCTATCATATTCTTCTCAGACCCACCTCTCTATACTTGATATAGATTTAGTATTCACCCTTCCTATGGTAACCTCTCATATATTCTATCTCTCACTATGTCCCCTCCCTTGCCCCCATCCCTCACACACATATCAAACACCCCTCACAACTACGTCACATGGGGACCAGGGGAGGGAGTAGTAGAGGGGGCTGGCAATTCTCCAACCTCCTGAAAATATATTGCCGCATCCTGCACTTGCTCATTCAATAAACCGAGCTTTTCCGGCAGGATAAATTCTGATTATCAGTGCACAGAGGCACTTCAGATATAAAAAGATTTAAAGAAAAAGCAAAAGGCCCACACTCTCCCGCATGACAAGACAAACATTTTTTCCTTCAAGGGTTATTATTACTCGACATCATTGCTTGTTTACATGAGTGGGATGAGGAGTGGTATGGTGAGGGTACTGGAGGTGGGGTTAGGCTACTGGAGGAGCTCCACCAGCCCCTGGAGGAGGTGCAGCCACCACTGGAGCTCGGCCACTTTTACACTATATTAACCAGATGATGAAAAAGTAGCACGGTATGAACCCACCTCCTACTGGACAACCTGCGCAGTTCCCAAGGTCTTGGCAAAGTCACTCCTCCTCCAGGGCTTTTGAACAAAGCTCCTCCAGGGCTTGCTCCCAGGTTTGAATAGAGGACCTTGGGATCAGTAAAAAAAATAATTATATCGGTATATAGGGAGATATAGAATACTAGAAGTAAGGATATGAGAGAAAGCCTGTGAAAATTAGACAATTTGATGGTAAGGCATATAAGCCTTTTAGCATAGTCTATCTTAATTTGCTTATCAAAACAAATAAGCAAAACAGAAGATAAATACAATGTATAATGCTTCTCTATGTTTCCTATTCATAATGCCCCAATGGCTCTCTTTTTTTGTAAGCTTTTATACTTTGTGAAGTTAATTTATGTCAGTTGCTTTCAGACAGAATATAATTATCAAGAGTTTTCTCCATGGAAGTCTTGATAGAACCTTTCATGCCCACCAGCTCGACCTATGCTCTAGCCCAAGTAGGCTACTACCACCCAATTTGCCCCACCTATTCACCTTTAACCTTTAGTGGCTATATAATTATGAAGACTCAATATGCATATTTGATTATAGGTTCATGTCCTCATGGCGGCCCTGATTAAGTGCCAGGACTGGATGTAGCTCATAATGATTAAGAATACCAACCTGTATGGTAGCTAATCAATAGACATATATACCCTTTACCTCTCTTGCCATCATTATCTTTTATTTATTCAATATTAAATTGTGACAGGTGGAAGGTCAATTGATTTCTCATTTCTAGAGTTGTAGTTTCAACTTTTGCATCCATTATACATGATATCGAAGCTGGATTGTGGGGTCATCATAACATAATATCATTAGAAACAGGGAAATAATCCTTTTCCGCGCCTCTGTTTTCTATTTCTGCTGAATTCAGGACTCTGGGGAATATCTGTATTAAGTATTCAAAAGTATAATTTACAATAATCGTATGGCTACTAGCTACTGCACATCCTTAGCATACACCAAAAGCGGGAGGACGCCACACGACAGTCTCAAGCACTGGTCTAGCGAGAAGAGTTATTTGACTTTCTAGCCACCAATTTATGATTTATGAGAAAGTTTGCAGGCCTCGACGAAGATATCCATTACAAAGAAGGCTACCATGAGCTACTAGAGGTCTGCAAGGGACATGACAAAGGCATGACGCCTCAATACTATTCCACAAGCAACCCCTGGCACATACCCTTATACCCAGCCCTACTCCAGCCCTCTCACACTTTAAATGGAGCTTCTCCAGACCTTCATGGTAGTGGAAAAGTAATCAAATGAACCCCTTTTTGAGGGGGAGGGTTGGCAATGGGCTTGTGGAGCTGTTGAGTATGGTTCTTTTGACGCTGGTGACAGTGGCGCCCAGGCCCATTTAAGTGAGCAGTAGAGGACAAAGTGAGCAGTTGGAGAGTTGCTCGCTTGTCCCATTCAGTTTCTCATACATAGTTCAACATTGCGTTGTGTGAATGTAAAGGTAGTGTGTCATGGAAATTCATGGTGTAGTGATAAGGAATATTTTCATTAATACTAGACATATAATAAAATTTATTTACCATCCACACAAGCGGCAGTGACTTTAGATATAATCATGTCTTTAATCATGTAATTGATTTTATTTGTAGCAACTCACCATAAATCCCCTCTTACTTCACTGAACAGATTGCCTTTTATAGATGCTAAGTAACACGAAAGGTCCTCTTTTAACACATTGAATGAGTATCTCACAATTTATATGTGCTGAGCAGTATTATACCATATGACCTCTCTTGCCTCAATCAATTAAGCAACTCACACCTTTAAAAGTACAAAATAGCATATCAAAAGGTTCTCTAAGCTCAAAGCTGTTCACACCTTTATGATGTTAAGCAATATTATCATAGGTCCTCTTCCCTCACTGGATGAGCTGCTCTCAGTTTCTTAGCAACACACCATATGTCTTTTTATCTTACTGAATGAGCAGCTCACACGTTTATAATGGCTTAACAAATATCAGGTCCTCTAATAGAGTCTCTTCTCTGATTACCTCTCTCACACCTTCAAACCAGCTATTACTGAGAGTCAGCCCCTCTCAGGTGGGGATCCTCCAGCTCAATTTTAAAGTTATTTTATGATATGATCCTCTTGTCAAGTATAATCCTAATTTGTCACACAATTTAGTCCCTCATAAATTGCTGTCTGTCTGAGATGGTTCATAATGCATGGGATCGTTGTAATTGACAGGGATGAAACGTGAATGGATCTCATGCCTCTGAGCCAGGGCCATGCAGACTTTAGACAGTTATTGTAATAATGTAGGCAGACCGTTTGAAATATGTTTGACATTGAAAATAAAGTGGCCCGATAATTACTGTCTGTGATTTATTCAACAGCTATCAAATCAGCGTGCCACCTTCACTGTAGACAATAAAGACACGTGTTGTAATCATCTGATACATGATTTATAAGAAGACAACATTGCTAACATCAACGTTGATACAGTTTACTGGAATTTGTCTATAATGTGTTAATTGTATTCTCTTTTCTCTTTTCTTTTAGGTAAGTACTCACTTCGTTATCAAAATAGCCAAGGGTCCGTAAGTAGTACCATTTACCTCATTATGAAATTATAGAGTTTATAAAGACTATATAATGTAAACTACTGTACCTGCTTTTGTATTTTCAGTAAAACCCAAGTTATTAATTCCACCATGTTCTTTTATCATTGAGTAATTTAATATTCTATCATATTGCGACTGGTGGGGCACTGGAAGTGTTATTGCTGTACAGCCTTTGACAGGTGCCTTTCACACGGGATTTCACTCCCCCACTTGGCTTTATTGTACTATACATATATACTTCCCAGTCGGGCAAAGAAGGTGTTAAAGAAAAGTCCTTTAAGGGTCGCATGATGCCTCCAATGTCATGATTCTTTCTTCACTGGCCTTTCATGAAAATAGCATGAACAAATACAAATTTTCTCCCATACAAGGTCAGTCTAAGATATTTTGAGCAAAAGTTCCCTAGCAAGGGTAGGGTTTTGAAGAAAAAAAACGCGAACGAGTGCCCTAGCAAGGGTAAGGGTAATCGGGGGTTCGGCCACACACCGGTATAAAAAAATGAAGTGCCCCCCACCCCGGGCCCATAGGTGTATGAATGTAGCCCTCACTAGTCGTTCCAGGGCTACACTCGTGTATACTGGCGACCAGTTGAAATAAGCAATAAATCATTGGCTGGTGCTTAAAGAGTTCAAGACAGAGATATAGAGATGTCAGCTTCTGGGTTCTAAAGAACTTTCATGAATAGACCTACAAGGGCGGCTGTCGGTGGTGTAGCCGTAGATCATAATTAATCCCTTTGATGTAGGCAGTTGAATTCACTTAGATCGGAAGTCATTGCATGTCTCAGGCACCCCCTGGAGGTATTTCTGAATTGACTGCTTCTTGACTGAATGCCTGGTTCCTTTACTTTGCTCCAGTGTCCTACACACGTAGGTCTCCCAGTATAAAGGAAGGAAATATGGTATTGGTACCTCCCTCCCATCTAGACTATTTTACTCATACAATATTGTCAATGAGTAACATCTGACTCCTTTGGCCGATTATAAAATTCGAGAGTCATATAAGGTGAATTAGAAGACATACTGATGGCATTACTTTCGAATTCAACTAAAATCGATGGGAAGTGTTGTATTTCCCGCGCATTTTCCCTCTTTACAGCGACCTAATATATCTCCTTCCCCACCTTGTTATCACCCACCATGTTTACCAACATGTTTAGAAAGGAGATAACCCCTGATAAGCTGCCACCCACGATGTACTGATTACATGGCTCCAGAATACCGGAAACATGGCGTGTTCACATGACATTCCCCCTGTCTTCGCTGGTCCCCATTCCGTCGGGCCGCGGTGCTGCGAAAAGCGTCCTGACACGCCGGTTATCGGCAGTTTGGACGCGCGTGTTGTCATGGCTACAAGATCATGATTTCTACCTCCCGTCTCAGAGATGGCAGAAAGCAACAGCAAAGTTTGTGGAGTGTATTTGCGGCCATGGCAACGGTATCAAATGGTCAGGTGGCGTGCTTGACGCCTGCCAAGAATGTGCTTGCAGCTGTAGATTTAGCCCAAGCAGTAGAAGTGGTTTCAGTCTTTAGGAGTACTATTCAGGGTGTCTTCTTTCAGACACTACCTAATTAGAAAATGCCCTAGACAAGAATACATACGGTGTATGGGATTCATATCTATGGGAACCTTGTATCTTTCAGGCATCCCCAGCTCAAGCAATCATGTCCAAGCCACTGGGGAAAAAAGAAAATCACAGAGAACTACACATACATCTAATTGGCTGCGACATATTTGCATACTTGTATGTCTCTTCGATATACATGTATAATATATATGCGACTTCATCAAGAGAGAGCCGGCAGAGGTCTGCAAGTGTGCTGTTTTACGAGATTGCCTAGATCAGCTAAGTGGAGTGATCCATGCAGGACAAACACAATCTACCACGCTCTCACCCTCCCACCCATTCCCGCCACCAATCAGCTGGCTAATTGAGTCGTTTGTACTGACTCATAAATGCGGCAAGCAGACAAGGTTTGGCGCCAAGGAGTCCCTACCAGACACCTCCTCCACCACTACTTGTGCGTTACACGCCGCCGCCGCATCACTCCTACTTCTAACAGTGTCTAAAATAGTCCCTTATTGCTAGACATAAAGAAGCAACTTCCCACTACATCCCACACAATTTCCCCAAATGCAGATGGCGTTCATTCCCCCTTTCTCACTTCCTTCAATTAGTTGGTACCAATATGTTTTTAACTTACATATGTTTCCTCAATTTGATCAGCCATAGCAACTATTGGTTTGCATAAATTTATGTGAACTTGCCCGACTCCTATTATCGTTCTTGTCTTTCTATTGCCATCTTGCGCTATACAGCAGTCATGCACTCATCCATTTACTCCCACTTTCACTAAGTTTTAAGGCCACCTCCCGTCCCAATGACAAATGTACTTCCTGTGAGTTCCATTAAGGGTTACATTTGAATTGTTGTTGTACATCTTTGCCAAGCTTTGACTTGGGGGAAACTTTGAAAGCTTTAAAGTTAAATAGCATTTCTATCGATAGCTCATTCCATCTGTCGGCCGTTGAGTTTACTTTGCGGAAGGCCTTTAAAACCGCACTGCGTGGCTTGTTCCTGTAATTGAAATGCACCTCCCGGGAGGTCTGTAATAACATTGAAAGCACTTATTGTGGAGAACTGGGTGGCATAGAGATGGGCCTGGCACTATCCGTAGAAAGCAGAGCAATAGTTGGACAGAGAAGACGTGACGAAAGGCAGCCTAGACTAGAAAAGAGGGAGGAGAGCCTGGAGAAAATTATGTGTCCCTCCAAATACCATAGCCTCCCCTGCCCATGCACCCCCAACCCTGCCATCCATCCCTTAAGTACACAGGAGGTAGGCAGCCTCCTGCTCTGAACAGGAAGTAAAATGGCTCCCGTCCATCTTCCACCCAGGAGCAACTTGGTCCTGGACATGGAGGTTTGAGATTGATGAAGAGGACACGAGGAGTGTTTTGGGGAGGTGGGTAGTGACTGAGGGGTTGGGTGGATCCTCCAAGCCACGGTCCTGATCGCGCACCCACCGAAGGCAAACAAGACCCCACATTGCCTCCCGAAGCACTTCCTGTGGTTTCCATGGTTACCAGGTGTGTTGGCTGCCAAGGTGGCAGGAATTGGAGAGGACCAGATCACGTTGTCATTGTTGGCAGGTGTGCTTGAGGAATCTCCTTACCCCGTTCCACAATTTTTTTTACCCCATCCCCCCAGCTCATATGACTGCAGGGTCAATATTCACCACTGGAATACACTGTCATGAATCTTCATAGTAAATTGCATGGAATGCCATTTTATGGACTTTCTATTGAATACCAAGACAAAAAATACTTGTATAAGTATGTCATTTTATGATGTGGCCTTTATAATTGTTGTAAGATCAATTTGAATAAAGTATTATGCCAGTAGACCTTTGCTCAATTAGGCAGTCCTTTAACTCGTTTGTCCTTTTATGAGACGCCCTAAAAATAGACCTATAGAATAAGTAGCTGGTGAATTCCAGCGCACATATAATATATTAATGACGCTTCCTCTGTAAGCATATCCCCACTTATCCCTGCCTCCCTCTCATGTCTCCACCTTCGTTGACCTCTGTCACAAGAAGGCAAAGTTTCCATGATAGACTAAACAGCTGTTCATTCTAGTTTAAGCAGGATGCCTACAATGATGTCTATAATTATTAGATACTTGCATGTTGGCAAGTATATTTTTTCATGCAGTAAGATTTGCTTCGGTATAACCCCAGAAAGTACAAAATTGTAATCAGCATCCTCCCCGAAAGGTTCAATTTTATTGACGCTTTGGCATATATATACATATATATACATATATATATATATATATTGTAGCGCCCGTTCGTATTATGAATGATCGAAGAACACAACCCGTCAAGTAACATTAACTCGCTTGGTTTATTGCCTTGGCACTCCTTGGCCACACCATCTAAATGCTGTCTGTGGGTAGAAATGTCGTCTGCAACCTCCTCCGGGAGCTAGCTGCTTGACTGTTCACCTCGGGCTGTCGGCTGGATCTGACCTCCGGTGGAACTAGTCGCGCTTTATATACAAGTCTCCACCGGGACGCTGCCTCTCGTGCAGCGTTCCGGCGGACTACTCCCGAGCGTTGAGACTTTCCCCGAATGACTGCGTGGCAGTCATTCGGCGGCCAAGCCTCTCCGCTACACTCCTCCCAGCTAATTTAAAACTCTGGGGGGTGTAAAACCCAATACCCTGGACGGAGAACTACGTCCCTATGTTAACTACAGCGTTACTGAGAAAGAATAATAATAAAATGTCATTATTTTTACATACACATCGTCGTTATTATTTACAAATAATTAATCGCAATATGGGCCCTTTCGCCAGTAATTCTGGGCCCCTAAGGCTTAAGGCCGTCTGCTTCCTCCCCGGGTCCACTTCCACCGCCCCGGTTGTGCTGCAGCGATACCTCTCCGGACTGCCTCCACCGACCTCCCTCCGGACTACGCTCCACCGAACTGGAAGACAGGACACCCAGGTAAGTTTTCATTTGGCAACAGGTTCGATTTGGTAAGTGTTTCGACCAAAAAGACCCCCCCCCTTTCTCCCTCCTTCTCTCCAGCCGTGTACTCGGCCCTGGGTCCCCCCTTGTCCTTCTTCCTCCTCTCAGCTCCCGCCGAACTCCTCCCTTCTCAGACCGTGTACTTCGGTCTTACTGCCTCCCCGACAACTGCTCCGGCCCTTCCCCGCTGAACGTCTCCCGTTTCTCCGGCCGTGTACTCGGTCCAGGCTGCTCCCCGACCACCCTGTCGTACCTCTTCCTCAGCCCTCCCCGACCGCTCCCGTTCCCTGAACGGCTCCCCGACCTCTGCTATCAACAAGGAGTGACCAGCTTACCTAGTTCATTCAGCCACGTCGTCGTCTTCCTCCTCACCGTCCTCCTCCGGTTCCCCCTCTCCTGCAGCCTCCTCCGTCTCCGGCTGTTGCTGCTCCCAGGACCGGCCGCAGGTTTTACAGGTATCCCGTTGGCTTAAGTCCACAAATCTGTTCCGGGTTATAACCACAGTCTCGAACTCGCCTCCTGGGAGCATCACTAGAGAGGTGGTCTGGCTCCCCTCCCCTAACTGGCGCACATCTGGCCCCTGCTCCTCCGGGGGCAGTAGTCTCTGTGCCAGTCGTCTCAGGGTCGCCGACCCTTGGTAATCCCATTGCCAGGGGTTACGCGCCCCAGCCTCCTCAGCCTGTCCTTCCTCCGCAGCTCCGCCGGACGTCCCGGGCTGCGGAGAGGCACCAGTACCGTACGGTGGCGGAGCTGTGGGTGCGGGGGTGGATGTCACCGGAGTCCCCGGCTCCCAGTTTGATAACACTGTCACCCGTGGTCCCGCCTCCATCGGCGGTGGGGGTAGTTTAGCATCATTCAGGGAGGCCCTCACCCCCGCCGGTAGTAGCACTCTGGTCTCCCCCTCCTCCACGTCAGTTAGTTCCAATTTCATGAGAAATTCGCCATGGGGCGAGTTTACCACTAACCCCTCCAGTCCTATGGCTATCACTCTCCCCTCCCCCCCCTTCACCGGTGACTGCTCCTGCCTTTGCTGCCTAGCCAGGAGTTCGGCGGCTTCCCTCTCATCCTTCTCCTTCTGTCTCTTTTCCGCCTCCACCTTTTCTCTCTTCTGTTTTTCTATCTCTTCCCGCTGTTTCCTCTCCTCATCTCGCTGCTTCTTCTGCTCTGCCTCTTGGGCTTCCTTCCTTCTCTCCTCTGCCTCTGCCTCTATTCTCTTGGCTTCAGCTGCCCTTCTCTTTTCTAGTGCCTCCAACTGTTTCTTCAGCTGCTGCGTCTGAATATCAATCCCGGCCAGTCCAGTGGGAGATAAGGTAGAGAGCACCCCCTCCTCCACTGCCCCTTGCACCGCCGACCCTGACTCGGCGGGTACTGCAGGATCCCCCACTTCCTTCCCTTTTACCGACCCCGCCGAAGTATCCGCCGAAGGCGTTTTCACCATAGCAAGGGCATCGTCCAGATTAAGAGATCTGTTTAGTGACACGTCTGTAGCCTCAGAGACATTCACCGAGGTGTCCAGTCCATATAATGTGAGTTCAGTGTGCTGGACCCCCACTGGGCCCCCTTTTTCCCCACTTCCTCCGGCTTCCTCCTTAAGTCCTTCCCCCAACACCTCCTCCTCGTAAGACTTAAGTTCCTCCTCAAACCCCGGATCCACTAAATCATAGTCCACCTCCGCCCCCGGGAACAGTCTCTTGAGTCTTATCATCATTTGATTAGGTGTTTCCCCCTTTTTTCCGTACTTGGCACACAGGTCTGCTATCTTCGCTTTTTCCTCGTCTATCTTAGTCCTCACTTCGGCGGTGCTGGTGCGTACGGCTGGTTTAGTCCGACTCCCCACTATTCCCCCCGAAGACTCAGGTGGGCCCGGTGGCGGCTGCTCACCCCACCTCCCCCCGCTGCACTCCCTCTCCGGAGAAGCCTGAGCTGACGCTGCTGCCGCCGAGGACTTCCCCTTGCCCCCCTTTATATCCTTTTTCACTCTCTTCTTCTCACTTTTGCCCCCCGCCGAGTCCCTGGGGTTCTTCCTCTTCCCTGATGAGCGGGTGCCAGCGCTAGGTGGGCCCGCCGGAGAGCTCTTCAATTTTGTCTCCTCTTGCTTCTTATCAGGTGATATCTGGATTAACATCTGCTCCAACGTGTGTGCAGACATAGTGTAACTGCCAGGAGTGGCGCCTTCCCCCAGCTGTATTCCTGGGGAGCTTAAGTCACTGAAGGGGCTACCCCCCGGCAACACCTTCTGTGGGGTTAGCTGTTTTCGGGGCTTACTTCCTTGTCCTCTGGTGCTTCCTACATCGGGGAACTCCAGCATCACCGGCTCCCCCGGCTGCCATTCGTCCGCATTATACTCTTTATGTACAGATCTTATATGCCCCCGGAGGTCGCCCTCCCTCTTCTTGCGAACTTGGTGGGAGCACTCTGGATACAGTGGGCAGCGGTGCCCAAGCCCCGCTCCGGCGTGGCCCTCCACATGTCGCTCCAGGGTGTCCTTTCTTGCAAATACTTTTACTATTCCCCTGTCGGCGCACGTCTGGCAGGCGAACTCCGGAGTGTCTCCGGCTCCCTCCCCCCTGGACTTGGTCTGTCGTGGCATGCTGGCCGTGAAGACCTCCAAGTCGGCGTAGTGGATAATTTCTCGTCCTCGTAGATTAGGTGCTTGCTTCTCTGTCGGATTCTGAGTTGACTGAGCACCTCGCCCTTCCTTTATACCTCCCCGGCCCCGAGACGTCCCGCCTCCTCCCGTGTCCCCCTTTTCTCTGATTGGTTGGTTGCTTTCGGCGAGCTCGGCGGGCCCTGGGAAAGTCGTCTGGGTATTCCCCTCCCCACTTCGGTGGCGTGGGAACCCTGTGTCAGGCGATCTCCGCTCGTGGGAGCGCCCCTCCTCCCTTCTATACTTTTTTTTTATTGGCTGGCCACCTGTCTCCCGTTTATGTGGCGATCTCCCTATTGGCCGAGGTGACCGACCCCTGGATCTAACCTGACTTCTACCATGGCGCCTCCTCTCCGCCGAACGGCTCCGCCGTCTCTCCCCTTCCCTGGCTGCCACTCCCGATTTCACCTCCCTGGCGCCTCTCTCCGTCTTCACCCGGCTGCGGGACCCGCCCAGGCTTCCGTGTCGTCGTCTCTCCCCTCCTTCTTTGCTCGGGGATCTAGTTTTCTCAGAAGAATTTTGCTGGCTTCTTGGCACCACCAACCGCGTGTCATTTGTTGCCGCCATCTTGCCGTCAACTGTCGTCATGACGTCACCGCGAGCGCTGGGTCCCGGCGGGTCCTCCCCTATTATCGCCCGGGGAGACCTTAGGCTGGTGACCGGCGCCCCCCCACCCTGGGCCCCGGAGAGGCGGAGACCGGTTTGAGATGTACGTCGGGTGATGCTTTGTAGGAAGATCTTCCTCTTTGAGGTCATGATGAAGCGCCTGGAGACCATTCCTCTCCGCCTTCTCTCCTCCTCTCGAGTGATTGCCTTCCTCTCCTCCGGCACCCCCGCGTTCCTCTCTTCTACTCTTTGATTAGCTTCATTTTCGTTTTGTGCCCACATTAATTCCTGTTTCCATCTATTCCAGGCTTGCCACTGCTTTCTCCAGTCCTCTCGCATTTTCAGATACACCGGTGCCGTTCTCCGTTCCCGCCGAAGCCGACTATATTCATCCATTCTCTCACCGTTTTCTTTGATTTCCAGCCTTCTTCTCTCACGCAGGTCCTCAGTTTCTTTTTCAGATAACCCATCAGGAATATCCCAGCTAGGCAGGAGTGGCCCCCCCAGTGGGATCTTCGGCAAGTCGCCATCCCACCGTTCGGGAGGTTTCCGGGGCTCCATTGAGTTACTCATCACGCCACCGTCTGCCGGCCTGCTCTGCGTCACCGCTCGTATCATGGCGTTCCCCTCTCCCCCTGGCAACCCCCGCCCTCCGCCGAGGTCCCTCTCTGGTGGTACCTTCTTGATAGAGTCGAAGTGTACCACTTTCACAAGGCGCCCCTTCCGTATGGTGAACAACACCTTCCCCCGCACCTGGACCACCGTCCAGGGGCCCGTCCAGTATGACTGAAGCTTTGGAGAGACGCCCTTACTCTTGAGCGGGTGGTAGTAGAAGACTGTGTCCCCCTCCACTATGCTCACTGCCCCTGCCCTCACATCATAGTTACGCCTCTGCCTCTCTACGGCCCGACCCAGCACTTCCCGAGCATAGTGAAAGGTTTGGGCCATCTGCACCTGCAGCTCCGCCACATATCCTTCCAGGGAGCTCGGCGGGGGCCCCGCCGGATAGAGTAGAGCCAAGGGGGTGGTAGTCTCTCGGCCCATCATCATCCTATTGGGTGTTATGTTAGTAGAGGAGTGAGCAGAGGCTCTGTATGCTGCCATTACATAGGGCAATTTCCTGTCCCAGTCCCTCTGGTCCTTGGCTACCGTGGTGGCCAACAGCATCTCTATGGTTCGGTTAGCCCTCTCCACCATCCCATCACTCTGGGGGCGGAAGGCACATGTCCTAGTCTGGCTAACTTCCAACAGCCTTAGGACCTCCTGGAACACCCCCGACTGGAAATTACGGCCCTGATCGGTGTGGACCGTCCCCGGGGGTCCCAGGCGGCACACAAACTCCTCCACGAAGACTCTAGCCACCGTTTCTGCCTGCTGGTCCCTCATGGCATACGCCTCTGTCCACTTGGTGAAATAATCGGCAATCACCATAATGTACTTGTTCCCTTCCCTCGTCATTGGTAGGGGGCCCATGATGTCCATGGCTACCCTCTCCATAGGCAGACCTACCGCCCCGTGCCCCATGGGTGCTCGGTGGGGTGGCCTGGCCGACTTCCTCCTCACACAGGGTTCACACCTGGCGCACCACCAAGTGGCATCCCGCCGAAACTCGGGCCAGTAGTAGCTATCCTGAAGACGCCGGATGGTTCTGTTCCGCCCCAGATGCCCCCCCAAGCTTGAGCCATGCACCTGTCGGAGGACCTCCTCCCTCGTAGCTCTGGGGACAGCTACCTGGAACCTTGACTGCCCCGCCGGCTCCACCCACCACCGGCCCAAGATACCGTTTACCTCCCCCAGCAGGTCTCTCTGGGCTGCCCACGCCTTCAGTTCGTAGCCAGCCCCACCCAGTTCCGCCGGGTCCACCTCCTCCCCTTCTATCCACCTCTTCACTTGCTGCAGGATGGGGTCAGCCGCTTGCTCCTTTTCCCAGTCCAGCTCCTCGGGGGAAGCTATCTCAGCCGGCGAGGGGGACTCCGCCGAAGCCTCCGGCGAGATCTCCTCCCCTACTGTTTCTGGGGGTGCTTCCCTCCTCCGCCCCTGAGCACGAGTGATCACTCTGCACACTTCCATTCCCGCCTCCTCTCTCCCACACTGTCTGCACGGCCTACGAGATAAGCCATCAGCATTCCCGTGAAGTTTCCCCGCCCTATGCTCTATCCTTAGGTCGTAGGTGTCCATCACTTGCAGCCACCGAGCAATTTGCCCCTCAGGTTCCTTAAACCCCATTAACCACCGGAGGGACGCATGGTCTGTCCTTACTCTCGTAGGCCGTCCTATCAAATAATGCCTGAACTTCTTCAGAGCAAAGACGATGGCCAGCAGCTCCCTTCTGGTCACACAATAATTCCGCTCCGCCTTATTTAGGGTGCGGCTAGCATAAGCCAAGACCCGTTCGTGCCCCTCCTGCTCTTGTGACAGGACTGCCCCCAGTCCGATGTCACTGGCGTCGGTGTCCAGTCTCAGTTCCCCCTCCGGCCGAGGAAAGGCTAGGATGGGGGCTCTAATAAGCTCCTGCTTCAGATGCTCGAAGGCCAGCTGGCAGTCTCGGTCCCATTCAAACTTCCTTCCCTTCTCTGCCAGGCTGGACAGGGGCTTGGCTACTGCTGAGAAATCTTTGACAAAATTTCGGTAGTACCCGGCTAACCCCAGGAAACTGCGCACTTCGGTGATATTCTGAGGGGTGGGCCACCCCTCCACCGCCTCTACTTTGGCTGGGTCGGTGGCTATCCCCTCCTCACTCACCATATGCCCCAGGAACATCACTCTCCTTCTGGCCAATTGGCACTTGCTTGGTTTGATCTTAAGCCCCGCCTGGATAAGCCTGTCCAACACCTCCCCCAGCCGGTGGAGGTGCTCTTCAAAGGTAGCTGAGAAGACTACGACGTCATCCAGATATACTAGGCAGGTCTCCCACTGTAGGCCCCGCATCACCACCTCCATGACTCTTTCAAATGTCCCGGGTGCATTGCATAACCCAAAGGGCATACGGCGGAACTGAAACAATCCCCGGTGGGTGGCAAATGCAGTCTTCTCCCTGTCCTCGGTGGCTCTGTCCAGCTGCCAGTAGCCACTAGCTAAGTCCAGGGAGGAAAACCAGGCAGCCCCGGCCATGGTGTCGAGGCAATCCTCTACTCGAGGCAGCGGGTAAGCATCCTTGACAGTGACAGCATTTAGCCGCCGATAATCCACGCAGAACCTCGTTGTACCATCCTTTTTCTTTACTAGTACAATGGGGGATGCCCAGGGCCCCGCCGCCGGCTCTATTACCCCCGCTTCCAGCATCTTATCCACTTCCTCGTCTACCACCTGACGCCTGTGAGGTGCCAGCCGCCTCGGCGGCTGCTTCAGTGGAGTTGCGCCCCCCGTGTTGATGTGGTGCCGAGCCAGCGTAGTATGGCCCCTGTCCTCCGGCCCCAGCTGGAATGCGTGGATCCTGCTCCTGAGCAACGTGGCCAATGCCCTCCTCCTGTGCGCCTCAGTCCCGTCCACCAGCTCAGCCACCACCTTCCTCCCTTCCACCAATAGTTCCTGCTTTCCCACCACACGACACCTTCCGCCGATCCCCCCTTCGCCAGCCTCCACCGAAGTCAGGGTTCCCAGCGTTTCGGCGCGGTGGATTGTCACGGCTTCCCCACCCGGGTTCAAAACCCGCACACATGCTTGCCCTTCCTCTGGGACTATCAGCCCTCGCCCCACCAGGAACAAGCTACTCTTTCCCACCGATTCCGCCTTTTCCACCATCCCTTCCTGCCCTTCAGGCCAATCCCCTAAGACCTGGCCCTCCACCAGCGCTTCCTGCCCGCCGGCTACCACCGCCGCTCTGGCACACACGATCCTCCGGACCAGCCCTTCCAGATTCGAGTCCCCCCCCGACCACGTCACCGATGCTCCCGCCATATCCACCTTGATACGGTGGTCCCTCAGGAAGGAAGCTCCCAAGATGGCTTCATTGCCAATCTCTGCTACTGTAAACGTGGTAGTTGTGATTGTAGACCCCAATTGAAAGCTTCCGGTGAACTTCCCTCGCACCACCATGGGCCTGCCGTCGGCGTTAAAGATGTCGTTTTCGGCGGGATCCAAATCGGGGTATCCCCCTGCCCGTCTCCACCAGTCCACTGACAACAGGTTAAGGGACGACCCAGTATCCACCAACAGCTGTACCTCCTTTCCGCCTATCTTCCCAGCCACTATTATCCCATTACCCCCCTTTTCCTGTCTCCCCTGCACCCTCTCGTCCGGCCATCTCTTCACAACCCCAACAAGGCCGCTGGTCAGGGTTGATTCTAGTTTTCCGCCGGGCGGGAAGCGCTTGGCGGAGCTGCGTCCACTTTCCTCTCGGCGTCTCCCCCCTTCTTCAGTTGGGGGCACTCCCTCTTAAAATGGCCCTCCTGCCCACACTGGAAGCAGCCTGTTCGCCTCCGGGTGGTCGCCTGGGACCCTGCATCTACCTTCTGGCTCAGCTCCTTCATCATGGCGGCCATCTCGTCCATCTTGGTGCAATAAGTTGTCATCTTCTCGGTGAGGGAGGCGTCGGCGGCTCTCACTTTGAACTTGTCTACCCCTTCCCGGTTGATGGTCTTCAGATAGGCCTCCGCCCCTATTGCTGTCATAACAGCCGCCTGCAGGTCCTTGGGCTGCGTCTGATATACCCACTGCCTAAGCTGACTGTCTCCCAAAGCGGACAGGAATCGGTCCAGAACCAGTGCGTCCACCGTCTTTGCATCGGCGTCGGGGTAAGCCAGCCGTGTGTATTTTGTAAGTTCCTCTTGCAGAGCCTGTAACGTTTCCCCCGGCTTACGCTCCCTGGTTCGGAGGAGCGCTTTGTAAGTTTCCATCTGATTAGGCGGTTCGAACCTGAGTTCCAAAGCCTCCCTCAGCTGCCGGTACCCTTCCGCCGTAGCTGGTTTAACCCCTGTAAGCAATCGCCGGGCCGGTCCTGTTAGGCTCAACCCAAGAAACATTCCGGCCTCCTCGGGTGTCCACCCATTAACCCTTACGCACAAATCAAAATGATTGAAATAGTCTGCCAAATCACCCGTCCCATCAAATTTGGTAGGTTTAATAATTGGCTTCCGCCCCTCGGCTGGTCCGCACTCATCTCCTCCTCCTCCGGTCTTCCCCCTCCCCCCTCTACCGGCGACGACACCTTCTCCTTCTCCTATCTCTCCCTCCTCCACCGGAGGCGTCCGGCCCCTCCGTGGGGGAATCAGGCGCCTTCTCAATCCCTCTCTCCTTTCCACTCTCACCTGTTCGGGGGGCTCTCTTCGTGCCCGACCTCCCTGACCCGCCTCCGGTTGTCTCCCGTTTACCTCTCTGCCCTCGTCCACCGGGCGTTCCTTGAACTCTACTTCTTCGTCCCCCTCAGTATCGCCCTCAGCGTCCTCGGGTAATTTAGGTAAGTAGATCTCTCCCCATTCAGCCTCTCTAGCCTCCTCCTTCACCTCCTGAGCCCTTTCCTCCTCTCCCTCAGGCAGTTGAGGTTGCACTAGGGGTGTTCTCTCATCCCAATCCCACCCCTCTGCGGCTCTTCCTTCTGTCACAGGGGTTCCACCGATCATGGGAGGCCGCCCCAACGCCATCTCCGGTTTTCTCTGGCGGCCTCTCACCCCCTGTGGTCCACCCTCCGCCCCTTTTTTTCCATTCTCGTCCTTCTTTACTGCAGACCTCAACTCCATTTTCTTTTCTCCAGATCCTCCCTCAGCCATTCTTCGATCTCACCGGACGCAGGTTCGTAAAAAAAATATTAAGAACACCGCTGTCACCAATGTAGCGCCCGTTCGTATTATGAATGATCGAAGAACACAACCCGTCAAGTAACATTAACTCGCTTGGTTTATTGCCTTGGCACTCCTTGGCCACACCATCTAAATGCTGTCTGTGGGTAGAAATGTCGTCTGCAACCTCCTCCGGGAGCTAGCTGCTTGACTGTTCACCTCGGGCTGTCGGCTGGATCTGACCTCCGGTGGAACTAGTCGCGCTTTATATACAAGTCTCCACCGGGACGCTGCCTCTCGTGCAGCGTTCCGGCGGACTACTCCCGAGCGTTGAGACTTTCCCCGAATGACTGCGTGGCAGTCATTCGGCGGCCAAGCCTCTCCGCTACAATATATATATATATATATATATATATATATATATATATATATATATATATATATACGGTAGTCTTGCTCTAAAGACACATCCTCGCTTGCTCCTATTGCCTCCAATGTCTTCAGACAGAACAGTTCACAAAACTCCCACCAGGTGATGCTAAAGCGGGCTTGGTAGGAACCGGAACGAGGCAGAGCCGATCGATAAAGTCCCCTATTATCGCCCAAGTGGCTCTGTCAATACGACACCCTGCCTCCCTGGTGGCAAGCCGGGTAATCAGATTTGGGGGCAGGTTGGTCGTTTACGGGGTAGGTACCATGCGGCGGACAGCTGCTGGTTTCCAGAAGGCTCCAATGGCAGTATATTTGTCCGCTGGGTCCAACCCCCTCCCCACCCCCACCCCAAAAAAAAATATATATATATATATATATTCGTGGACAGAGGAAAAAGAATTGGTTTCACTGTACACTACCTACGAGCCAGATCACGCACAAGATCCCCTGGTGGTGACCTAGGGTATCTGTCGCTGACCTTCAGAATTAGATGTCAGACAGCGAAATCCCTCTCCAATTGAATAAAACATGTGGTTAGTTTGCTCTTATCCTTTTTCTCCCTCTCATTCTGATCCCCCTTTGTGGCTTTAAACCCCATTGGTATACATCTCTAAAGGCAAGGGTTTTTGTTGGTTTAGTGAATGTGTTTTGGTATACGGGTCCATATGTATACACAGGAGATTTGTTACAGTTGTACAACAGTAATTCATGGTTGTTGTGAAAGATTCAGGCACCGTTTCGCTGGTCCCAGCCCACCTGATTACAGTGTATGTGCTGAGACGTCATTACATCTCACACGTCACTTCCGGGCCATGTGGTCCCAGCATTTAATTGCGCATGCTCCCAGTGGTGACGTACTTCCGGGTAACTAAACAGGACGTATTCACACCATGGAACTGTAAATGGGCGTCCAGTGTTGTAGCTATCAACCATTAAGTTTTAGTACCCTCCTTTGCACTGCAGTCACTGCTATGGTTTATCCAAGCCTTAAATGTAAATATAGAATTGCTCCATGCATGTAAGCTATACATGTCAGGTTTAAGGTGTACGGGGTTGTTATACCACCTGCCAGATTCATGTTAAATCCAGTATATCGAGTGCATCTATCTGCGACCAAAGTTTGGTCACTTTAGTCAGGCTACTATCCTCGAATTGTTAGGCACACCCCTCTGACTTGTCTATGAGCTGCGCTAGGCGTGGCATTATACGCGAGGTACATTGTATTACGGTGGATTTTCAATGATTCATTTTTACATAGGGCACATACTAAATTAGGCATGCAAAACTATAGTCAACACTAAGGGTTCAAAATGAGGAGGAAAAAAACAACAACATGAAGAAAAGTAAACTAGCTGAACGCTTGATTTGGTGACTTGCTCGTGAACCGACTCAAAACTGCTCTCAGCCTTGGCAATATATCTGGCCGAGCTTACTGCCAGCCTGGTTGACCAACTCACTAACCCGTGGACCACCCCCGGGCAGAGGGAGGGGTAGACTGAGGGCCCTCCCGGGGCTCTTACTGCATGCCCGGCGGGTGGGTGAGCTGCTCGCACGGCCGATTGAGAGCTGCTCCGGGTCCCCAGAGCCAGATAAATCCACGGATTATCCCGGTGAATCGTCTCGAGGTTTTAGTCTCTCTCTCCTGTACATGCCTGAGCTGCGCCCATATTCTGTAAAACACCAGCTTATAATACAGGTTGGACATATATGGACTTCATGTTTGATCTAAGTACCAATGTCACGCTTGTATCGCTGGAGAACGGTCCAGAGAACAGCACCTGGCATGCTGAGTATTGGGAATAGAAATTGAGAAGCATGTGTACCCATAACAGACCAGGGCTTAAATGTTGTTGCTGTTGCTTTTTGTTGTTGTATTCTTCTTTCTTTTTTTACACACCATATCGACCCCTTCTTTTGGTGAGGTGTAGCTCGGAGTAGAACTTTAATTTCGTGAATTGTTTGGCATGAGAAAGATGCTTTGCAGTTTCCAGAAGAATTATAACTCAGGTAAGGATGTTTAAGGGGAGGATTAAGGGATCTTGACAAATCCTTTCTGCCTGGCTAAGCTCTTTATTTTGTTACGATTTTTTATAATCTTTCAAGGGCAAAACGTTTTAACAGTCCTCTGATCAGAGAAGACATCTCTTATTGGTTAACCTTTGTTCTTGTAAGGTTAATTCTTCTTTATTGGTTGACCTTAGCCTGATCTTGAGACTTCAGGTACACCATTATCCTAGTGAGACCGGCCTTTCAATGCTGAGCCCACAGAGTTTAACCCCCAAAGGTGAAAAGTTGAATATGAAATGTCTTTGGATAGAAAGATAATGAGATGAACTTAATGGCAAATGATAATGGAATGCAAAAGAAATGTGTACAGTTGTCCCTCGGGGTCCACCGTCAAACCCTAGTGCTTTATGTAGTGTGACAGTTGCACCTTGAGGATCTGCCCGAACAGTTTAGCTGAGATCTACTGAAGTACCAGGATACATTATCATATCATCATTTCTTTGTGTGCACCATTCCATCAATAATGTGTGATGATTGACTAAATGTCGCACAAATTTCAAGTTCATGAAACTCATCACCGCATGGGTTGTACCTTTTTTTCTTCCGAATAAACATAAAAACCCCATAAAACATCGATCAGTCCGCATTTATACCCTACGGCGACTATTGTTGAAACCTTTCTTAAGTCGAAATGTGTCTGATAGATGAGAGGTTCACGCCATTATCCAAAGGCCCAAGGAGGTAGGTACGAGTAGACAATTTCTGGAGGAAATTGAAAAGGAGATGTAGGATGGGCAGGTGAAAGCCAATGCTAGGGTACAGGAACACAGTGCCTATAGCACGACGCCGATTGATTTCTTTACACTGACTTTAGATGAGTTGTTTAAAGAGATGGGTTGGGTGTGAGAGCAGCTCCTACCCGGCCCAATGGCTCAGCTAGATCAGCTCAGAAACTGCTCACCAGGATCAGTGCACACATGGTCCAGAGCACTTTGAACATTTGCGGAGGTCCATGGGGTATGAAGAACTAGGCAGGCCAATGCTATAGTTCCACAAAGAGTTTAGAACTACATATATCAATAGTTATATGCCTTGAAAGGTTACCCCATGTATGTACGCCTTTGTTGTACACGAGTTCCCAACCCCTGAACTATGAATCCTTGATATAATAGGAAGGCTACTCACTCGAAACCTGGAAGATCTGAAATTATGGTGACTATGGTCAATGTTTAGGACTTTAGGTCCTCAGGTTGACAATACCTAGGTGATCAAATTGATAACTTTAGGTCGTCATCCTGACGACCTAAGTCGGCAGTATGACAATACTAACAGTACAGAGTCGTTATCCTAGTAGGGTTAATTTTAAGTTTTCATTATGCTAAGCTGCTCATAGAGTCTCCCTTAATTTACCTATATATTATTTGCTATTAGGCCATTGCGATCTAGAGACATGTGATAGTAAGGGTACACTGAGGTGTATGACTGCTGATAAAGAAGGAGAAGATGTCATTTTGTTCTCTCCTGCTCCCCAAACCAGACCCCTCCGACCTCAGGATAACCCAGGACAAGCGGCTTGTCTGTACTGGCCGCCCTGGGATTTAATTTGTGTAACCACTCAGTCTGCCCCATGCTGCTGCAGTGTCTTCTGTAATATGTCCGTGTGTAAGGTGGCTGCCCTCTGGGCATGCTGTCTGCCCACCCTGCTGCCCTCCTGTCAGCTGCTGCCAATATTCTCTATGGCTGCCACTATCTCATCTCTGTTTTCGATGGAACCTAATCATCAGTCTTGTTATAACTTTCTACCTATTATAGTATTTTTTGAGTTTGAAAGAAGTTTATTGTACGTCTCACAAATGAAATAGGTGGAAGATTGACATACAATTATCAAATCAAGTTCAATTTTAACACATATTGTTTCCGAACAAGCTCAATATAATGCACTATTACAGTGTCTCAAGTTTTTTTTTTTGTAATTATACAGTTTGAATTACAGGCTTATGGTTCCAGTTAGATAATGAGTAAAGATGATTTACATACATTATGATGATGAATTAAGACTAGACAGGACAATACCAAACATAACATGGCAGGACAGACATGGATGAAAAGAAACAATGCCAAGATAGAGTTAACAAATTAAAGAAATAAGACAGATTTGAGCTCTAGAAATTTACACTAAATCAAGTTTTTTAGTCTGCATATTGGTGTTACTTTCACAACTACCATACCATAGGGATCCAAAAATGGGTGACAACAGTTTGCTAACTAACAAATTATTTGTTTGAAAATTCACATCTCCAAACCTCGGAGTACGCAATAAGAAGGTGGGTTATTAGAAATTTATTTATATTTATAAATATATCCACATCTCATTGATATAGTCAGGCCATGACTACAAATGTGTTAATCTTCTTCATATAACTTTGTATCTAAGGAACCTCAGAACATAGTAGGGCAACAGCCTTAGCAACACTTCGCTTATCATCCTATTGAGACATAAGCTCCGGTGCTACTCCGTCGTTGTATATAACATAGACTTTGGCTAATTAGCTGCCACATGGTGCCTCTAATCCGGTCAGCTCAAATATGGCAACCCCTGAACTAACAGCCAGAAGACATTCCTTAACTAGAGGTGCCTCTAAACCTGTCAGCTCCATCCAGTTAGGAATATATACACTCAGAGTTAGTAACTATGGAAGCATATACATGTCACACATAGGTAGTTAGAGCATAATCAGTTGATAACAAAGGGCTACTTAGTATGCCTGCATGTATGTGTTACATTATATTATAGTAGGTGCATACCACGTGATAATGTGAGCTAACTGACTTCATGATCATATGCTAATAGCATAATCTATTCTAGCTGTAGCTAGTACTGCCATATCACACCAAACCTAGTTGCACCATCTCCCCTATTCGATATTACTAGATGAATGCCTTCTTTCTCTTCACTTCATGTTTCCTCTATCCTAAATGAGTCTCTTCCTGTCCTGGCCATTCCCTTGCCCTTGGCTGTCCTTTAAGTTACACAATATTTTCCACCAATATTTTCATATCAACAACATCACTCCTAACTGCTTTAGGGTCATCTCCTTATCTATCCCCCATACATGTACATATATCATCCCCTCCACACGAGCCAATCCACTCCCCTACCCCTGTCCTTCCCCTTAACGGACCCAATATGCCAACACTGGTACCCTCTGTACATGCTAACAAACAAGGCATTATACACAAGCCACCGACTCTACCCTTTCTATAAGCTTATAGCCCTCTCCCATGCCTTGACTTCGTAATCATGTTCCAGGACCGAGTCTGTTTCGGGTGGTGGTGTCGTAATAAGGTTCTGGGCACCCATTCCTGAGATAACGACGGTGACGTAGGCTGCGTTAACCAATCAGCACGCAGTGTTGTAGATGACCAATCAGAAGGGCCTCTGCCTGGGGCAGTATGGTGTCAAAATGTGTTGTGTCGACCCATATGATTGGTTGACGAGAACAGCATCCTCTTGACCATGTATGATATGTTTTTTTAACCTAAGAACTTGACTGTGTGTGATGGTGGGATAGAGCCATAACCGAGATTATGCTCAAAGGGCATGTTTTAAGCATTAGAATCTCTGATTGAATTCAATTAAATCCAACCAAATTAGGCCTAATGTGAAATTGATCATACTATGGTGAACATTTGAGGAAGACAACTCAGTTCTGAGTTCTTAAATCTGCATCTGACCAATATGAGGAAGAATTGTTCAATGGCTAAACAGGTCGGTTATACAAAGCTTTTAGAAAGGATGTCTGGTCTGAGGCTGAAGTCCTTGAAAAGTCTGGTAGCCCTTGGGCGATTATCAGCCATGGAGCAGCCATGTAGTTCTTGAGGCATCTATCCCAAGGTGACATGTTATCTAGGAAGGCTTATGGCCTGATTATCTGATAAGACCCCTACTATCAGTGGCTGATTATAGTGGGATGAAGAAGACCTGAGCTCCATTTTCTGAGCTGGCTTGATCAACTTTCACTGACGCTATCGTTCCTTCATTAACCCTCCTAATTAGCTGCTTTCTAATTAAGTGGTTGTATGGAGGCGGTCCCTTCCGCCAAATCAGCCAATCAATGGATCAGTTTCATATAGCTTTCTTTGATCTAGCCAATCAGGCGCTGCGTACCATTTGGCCTTGGGTTGGCGATTGCTTACAAGTATTAGGGCTGGGAGACTTGAAACATGTCTACCAACTTTTTCTTGTAATCTGACTTTTTATCAGCGACCATATTTTAGGGGAGATGCCATTGGTTACAAGGGTCCCTACACACTACACGCTCAGGCAATTCAAATTCGATTAAGTTTAGAAAAATGGGAGCCCACTCTCTGCTCTATTATACACTGTGTCCCCATACATTGCTCTTCATCTTGCCAATATCTTAACACGCCAGAGAATTCCTCAACTGCAAAGCTGTAGACTGCAACGCGTGGCCTCAAAAGAGGCCTAGAAATTAGGTAGTACTTATCATGTTTTCTGAGTAAGATATTATGTACATGACTTACTGTCTTCCCAAAATAAAGTTCCAAATAGGGTACGACCTTCTTTGGCTGTTATGGGCATTTTCATGGCAACCACCTCCAAAAACCAGATTTTGCTCTAAAGAGTGGATTTTGGCTGCCTAGGGGACTTTTTCAAGACCACCTACCCCCCCTAAATCAGCTATTAGCTTTTAAATGGAATTATTGTTCTAGTTACCATCAGACATCCTTACATACCACCTGTGGTTGTCATATCACAGCCCCATATCCCCAATCGAGCCAGTTAGTTAATAACCATGACACATCCTGCTGTAACCTTAGTAACCCTCCTTAGTAACCATAACACTGCCTCATATAACACCTAGTAATCCTCAGACAGCCTCAAATATGCCTTAGTACCCTAGTAACCATAACACAGCCACATCTTTGGATATTATCAGACAGTAGTACTTCAGGCAACTATGTTATTTGTGCTTAAATAGCACATTTTATATTGGTTGCTAGGTAGATACCTTTCGTTGCTAGGCAACTATAGGCATAGCAAGATGAATGTCTCATCATTCTCTCATGTGGGTCACTTTAGTCGCATCCAAATTTAAAAGTGTTAGACAAAGTCTATAATAGATATTTCTAGTGGTTGCTAGGAAATTTATTACAAAAACTGCTGTTGCTTAGCAACCACTCACCCTACCAACAAACACTGATGCCCCCTACGCTATTAAAACAACTTATTTTTTGATAGTGAAATTTAAAACTAACATTTATGAAGAGAAATGGAGCTTTTGCAGCAATATTGGTAAATCTCATTGGTTGCTAGGTAAATATATCGGTTGCTAGGCAACAATAAACCATGGCAACACAGCCACATCACCATGAATACCATGATGATTAATCTAAATTGAGAATGGAGGGGTAAATTACTGTAATAAATGATAAAATGCCCTGTTGCTAGGCAACCACTTACCCTAGCAACACAACAATAATTCCATTTAAGAGCTAGCATGCTGACTTCACCTCGGAATGACCTAATTCACTCGCTGGCTTGGGACCGGCCATTTTTTGCTTGTCCTATAGCTGACAAGATTTTTATTCCTACACCACAGTGCTGGGAATATGGGGAAAGTAGTCCCAGCCAGCTATCCCACAGTGCCTCCAAGCCAGTGGTGGGATTAGTAGAATCGAGCCGCTGGGGTTAGTGTGAAAATCTAGCAGCTGATTTAAGGGGGATAGGTGGTCTTCAAAAAGTCCCCTAGAGCAAAATCTGGTTTTTGGAGGTGGTGGCCAAACGAGGTAGTACCCCATCTGGAACTTTGTTTGGGAAGAGAGTAAGGCATGTACATTAAGAAAAAATATTTATCTTAGTCAGAAAACATGAACTTTTTGGGTTCATGCATTGCGGTCTACTGGCACGATGATAGAATGGCCTTTGGTATGGAAGCCGTGAAGGGCCACACCAAAAAAAAACATGCACTTCAAAATCAGCATGATTTTCTTACAACCACCAAGATGAAGATTTAAAAAAAGATTGCTGTCAACATGATATTTTCCCCTGTCAACTGTCAAGTAAGAAAAAAAATCTGCCATCAACTGTCAAGTTGACAGTTGACAGTGAAAAAATCATGTTGACACCACATAAGAAAACATGAATTTTCCCCTGTCAACTGTCAAGTAAGGGAAAAATCTGTTGACAGTGAAAAAATCATGTTGACACCACATAGAAAACATGAATTTTCCCGTCAAATGTCAAGATAGAAAAAAAATCTGCCGTCAACTGTCAAGTTGACAGTTGACAGTGAAAAAATCATGTTGACACCACATAAGAAAACACGAATTTTCCCCTTTCAACTGTCAAGTAAGGGAAAAATCTGTTGACAGTGAAAAAATCATGTTGACACCACATAAGAAAACATGAATTTTCCCGTCAAATGTCAAGTTAGAAAAAAAATCTGCCGTCAACTGTCAAGTTGACAGTTGACAGTGAAAAAATCATGTTGACACCACATAAGAAAACATGAATTTTCCCCTGTCAACTGTCAAGTAAGGGAAAAATCGCAAAAAAATCATGTTGACACCAGATAAGAAAACATGAATTTTCCCCTGTCAACTGTCAAGTAAGGGAAAAATCTGCCGTCAATGTCAACTTGTCAGTTGACAGGGGAAAATATCATATTGACAGCAGATTTTTTTTTCTACTTTGACAGTTGACAGGTGAAATTTCAGGTTTGACAGTAGTTTTTTATGTTTCATTTTATGTTGTTTCCATATTGGAGATAAAAAAAGTTCAAGTTGAATTTATTCAAGATGTGGCCCTCCACGGCTTCCGTACTATGGAGGTTTCTAACACCTTCCCCAATACTGTGGCTTAGAAATTCAGATTCATTCATTTTATCAAAAGAAACTGCTTGCAATGCACATTTCTGCCAGATCGCTGCACCCCAAACCCTTGCCATCTAACAGCATCTCTACGCCATTATCTCTCCAACGCCAAGTTTTAGGCTAATTTATGCAAATGAGCATCCCACAATCCATCACCCTACCCACGTGATCACTCAAGCGCGAAACAAGACCCCTATGACGTCACTGGTGGAATATAAGAGCATATCCCAGAGCAGCTCCTGTCCACCTATAGATACAACCTCTCCATTCCTCCAAACCAGAGAGGGTTCTCACTCCCTTAAGGAATGTAAGGTGCGTTCTTTCAGTTTATCACCCTGATCCATTAATGCAGCCCTGGTGAGGGATTTTCAGTACTGCAGTAATGCACCATGTCAACCATACAGGGTTGATACATGCCCTAAGAGAGATGGTGCACCAATACACTATGAACACTGCACAGACTGCATGACAACGAAGGAACATGAACTTGTAGGCCTTATACAACCCTTACAGGGTTAACAGGAGTTGAAACAAGATGGCTGCCCCCACCTGCTCGTTGGACATGATGGAGCAGCTCACCGGATCTATTCTGCCCCCATCACCGCCAGGGGGAGATGGTGAGAGGAGACACCGTCAGGGGATGTTAGGGGGATGTTGTCCCTTTTTCTCTTGAGATTTTTCTTTGTAGTTGTTGTTGCTAGATCGTATAGGCAGGTGGTACGGACGTGAAAAATGAGGGGAGGGACACATTTCACTGCGCGAAGAAAATACGGCCTCCTCCTATTGTCTTCTCCTTTTCACATCTATGGTTCCTGTTTTTGTTTTCTTTTTCGTTGAAATGGGGGTATTATGTTAGGCCTGCCCTGGTCATCACAGTTGGTGTTCAGTTTCTCTGCGAGAAGTCAGATGGCATGATTATAATCATCATATAAAAGGTGTCGGCAATGTATGTTTTTCAAACTTCCAATATATTTCTGAGAATTAACCAATATCTGATCTCTGTGTCTGTCCTAAAAATAATTAAGTTTGTAGCATGTCCCCTGCTACCTAACACAGCTTTCATTATCTGAAAATCCATAAGTTTAGCAATAGAGAGACTATAATTGACTTCTGACAAACGTCCTTCCTTTCAACCACAGCCATAGCCCTGCCCCCTCCCTGCCCCTATCCCCTTGCCGTGTTCGTGTTATTGCCATACTGGTCAAGAATCATGTTGACCAGCAGCTGAAACTGACCCTCCCCATTCCACTCCCCTCCCCCACCCTCTCTCGTCGCCCATCCAGCCAGCTAGTCTCGTCTCCTCTCACCAGATCTCTCTACACGGCATGTGACTTGCTGGGTCACGATCCCATCAGCCCCTCTGACCAACACTAGATGGCAGTACTAATGCGCCGGCTGGCGGCCATCCTGTCAACTGTCCGTCTCCTGCACATCTCCCAGCCCCCATCCTCCAGTGCGCAGCTTCCGGCGGATGTGTTGACGTGCGCGCGACGGGCGGTAACTTCCTGTCAGGGCCATTTGCAGCAATCATGCCTTCCGATTGTGGCCTATTAATGTTGGATATGAAGGATCAGATACATCCAAGCTCTGGGATTTTGTGCCTGAAGAAAGGGGGTGAAACTGAAGGAATGATCAGCCTTGGAGGTAATGCTTGGCAGGGAGGAATAGTACATCAGGTTGTACACAATTAATTGATGCTGAGAGATGACAAGGCTGGAGCCTGAGTAGATTGTCAGAGTAGGCGTGTCTGTAGTAGCCCTGTCTCCCTCACTATGTACAAACCCGGAGATGGCACCCTGCCTTCCTCCTATGTCTATGGGAAGAGCCTAAAAGCCTGCTAACACAGTAGTCAGAGCTATTGACGTAACCAAAGTGACATTGCCTTGGTGATGGAGGTGGTGAAAGGAAAACAGTATGTGTGGTTACATTTAGGCAGAATGACGCATTGACACTGTAGTACAGGGGAGTGGGGGGTCACTAATAATGTAATTAACACATACATACAAGTCATCTCACGATTTTTAATTTTGAACCTCAAGCTGAAATAGACCAGTTTTACAATGGAAAAGGTGTGGGAGTAAACATCCTGGTGAATTAGCTGGTCTGGTTGGATAAACAATCTCACATTTATTAAGTGATTGTTCTTTTTTATCCATGCCCTAAAGGTACCTTATATCTCCTCCATATCTAAGGTATACCTGTATAATATATGGCACCACTGACATTAGCATACACCAATACTACATATGATATATAGAATAACACCAGAGCCCTGACCTCACCATCACCCATGCTCATATCTTTGAAGATAAATCCTTTCCTTTTTTTGCCCTATGAGATGTGGATGGCTAGGCACTTATTTTCTCTAGGATGTGGTAGTGGAGGCAATAAGTATAGTCCACCCGTGACAGACCCCTCTCTCCCCCTCCCCCTTGCCGTCTCCTCCATGGCCCTCTGCCCGTGCCCCTGTCGGCACCACCTCCCATTTATAACTTACAAAAAGCCCGCCTTGATTCCTGTCGTCAACGATGTGGACGACAAGGGCTTTTTTTGGCCTCCACCTCTCCCCTCGTCTACTCCATCTGTACCCTCTAACCGACCACCACTAACATCGCCTGGAGAATATGAAATTATTGTGATTTACCGTGGCGGGATCTCGACCACGACGAGAGCCTGACAAACGGGACCTGCGTCAACGACAGTGACGATAGAGGGCGCCATCACGGGCGAACGCTGCTATTGTGGATTTCTTGTTTTTTTTTCATTCAGTTGTCCATGTGCGCATGCACAGACGGAAGTGACTTAACAAACGGCGTATGCATCAATGTATGCACTTGGAGTGGGGTATGGGGCTTGTAAAACTTTGACAGGGGTGTTTATAGAAATGAGTAATGGATGTTTGGAACAAGGGGTTGGTGGAGAAGAGGGCTGCTGGTGTGATGTATAAAGTCTACTCTGGATGTAGACACTAACCATTTAAAGTAACCATGATGCCATTAAGATCATGTTCCTGTGTTATCATGATGCCCCAATGCAGCACTGGTGAATAATGCCAGCATTTCATCTGTGCATCATACATTACCCTTCTAGTCCATAGGTTTAACACTGGAAACTTGAATGCAGCCTTGGTATGTTACTAACCGGGGCTGCACTCATGCATCATGGCGTCCAAGAGGTACAATGCATTAAACACTATATATGTGGCATGTGTGACCTATAAAGAACTAAGTGCAGTAAGAGTATAGAGGCAGGGGTATCATACACCTCATCTCTGGTGCCGAGTGGTACTGTTCTCTCTGTAAGCCCATCCCTCACTGTCACCGTATGAAAACATGCCGAGCTATAGTTCAAAAACAAACTGAGCGTTAGCAGCAGAAAATAGCAGCAGTTTTCCCATGGAAATAGTTCCATTGTCATAAGACGTATCCATAAAGCTTATGACAGAATCTAGATATGTATGTCTTAACTTCTCCAAAGGAAACCTCCATATAAACGCTTTGTGAGTAGGTTTCTTACATTTTGTTCATATCACTCATGAATTGATAAGAAATGGGAAGGACCTTTCCAAAGAATGCTTTATATTATGATTTAGAATTGTACATGGAGTAAGTTGATCTTCGTTTCGATATCCTGATGGTGCATTGGAAAAAGTGGAGATAATTCAGAGGCAGTTATTTATTCAATAACCTATCTCTGCATCATTCTGTTGTAATTGAGCTCTAACAAGATGCAGCAGTTATTTAAAGGGAGAGAAATCAAGAATCTACCAATTGTGCAAGGGTAAACATGAGAAATGAGACTTAGGAACTTGAATCCCAGAGTTATCCTCCCAACACTCGGATCACATAGAGGATCTCCTCTGTCTCCCGGGCTCAGCCTATTGGCTGGAAGTGGGTCTGGAGCTGGTTCTGGCGACATGCACTGATAAGTACTGACAACATGGGACCAGCATGTCCCTGGAAGTGGGTGTTAACCATGGACAAGGTACCCATCATGGTATGTCTTATCAGTGGGTTATACCTCAACCAGCGAAATTCAAAATGGCGGACTCACAGGGCGTCCATACTAAGCCCCATAGTCAGTTATTATACTGCCCGCTTCAATCCCTCTTCCTCCTATCACCATCCTTAGTACCAGGCATAGCCCCTGGAGAAGCCTCCCACACTAATCTTTAAACAGAGAGACATGCCCTATGAAATTCCACATGGAGTATCCTTCTACCTTGGCTGCGCAGTATCTCCCTCAGCTCCAGACTAGACAAGCACTGGAGAGTGGGTGGACATGTGTACTTCATAACCACAGACGGGCCAGCCTGACAGGACAGTTTAATGGATTGGTTTCTGTTCTTGCAGACCTCTCCCTCTTGTCTCGTCCAAACCCCCTCAGCAAAAAGTGGCCACTGACAGTCTCAGCAGCCCTCCTCCTCTTAGAAAAGCAGTGTGTACAGGCATTCATCACTTTGGTGGTGATTATCAAACAACCAATGCCTTTTTCCCTATGAGAGCCTCCCACGAACACGCGACTGAAAACAGCAGCATTTAAAAAGAGTTTGCGGCCTTTTCCTTTGGGACATCATTTTGTTCTAGTCGAGACCAGATTTGCCATCTTGGAGGGAGATCGATCGACTCAGGGTGAGTTGAAGTGAGGCCGAAATTGGGGAGTAATCAGACAAAAATGGCCGCTCCCTCTGCAACATGGTAACTTCCGGTTTTGGCCCCCTAACGGCCGAGTTGGACACCAGTGATGGATGATGGTTGCAGGCGGGGACACGGGCAAACGACATTTGGGGCTGTGATCTTCAAAATGGCCGCTTTTCCCGCCAAAACCCTTCAAGGTGGAAACTTAGATCACAAAGCACCAGGGAGACTTAGAGGAAGTGCTAGAGATGGAGGAGATTAAGGGTCATGGTACAACATTCCAGCCCAGTACCCAGTATCTTGTGATCTAGATTTCCCTAAAATGTATATACATGTAGAAAATACATATCAGGCCTACCATATTGTATCAAATTATGACGATTCACGCCTCTTCAACTCCCTTCTTGCGTCTATCTGTTTATCTCCCCAAGTGATTTATATCTTCCCTTTCTATCCATCAACATCCCCTCCTCTCACAACCCCCTATCAAAGTCCTTGACTCTCCGCTTCTTGACTCAAAATTGACCTATTCCTAGAGCGCCTGCTAAAATCTTTAGGTCAAAAGGCTTGAAAAGAAATGACTGAATATTTCACAGGCTAATAGAAAAGTAGAAAGTAATTTCAATTAAAGTAAAATATTTATATCCATTTGTCTGTTAGTTTTCAGACAGATCTCACCCAAAGATTGACCAATTAACCTGGAGTATGTGGCTATTCTGCATTCCAGTTAATGCAGCCAAACTCCTATCTTCAAACATGGCTTTGCCATGACCTTCTCTTAACTTCCATCCACACAATGTGGCTTACTGGCACCCTATTGTAGACCCCATCCGGCTAATGTGGGTGCTTCTATGCAGATTCATACATGAAATGGACTAACAGAAAGTCTGTAAGGCATTAGTGGACCATAAATGGACGGGCAGGGGAAACTGCATTGTGAGACTTGAAACATGAACGGTAATGGCGTCCGGCTGACTGGTGAAAGTGTCACCTAGATTTCACATTGTGATGATTATTCCAGAAAGAAGCAACATATGTAAACCCTTCTATTTCCATTTATTTTATAGCGAATATTCGGATACGCAGTAGATATTCACACTTAAGTTTTCATCCGCTTTTAATGCTAAAAAAAGATTGGAAGAAATGTCACTGTGTTAAAATGTCATCTGCTGAGAGAATCTTCCCGCCCTTTTAGCAAACTGCCGCTATCAGTGTATGTCCTTTGACCCCTGAGAGAGGAGTTGAAGGTGCCGATAATGGCCGTGGTCATCGGGGGAGCATCATTTGCCGCATTCTATGTGGTTGATGGTGATAATGGTCCTGAGCGAGGGCATTCATCTAGACTTGATATTGCACTTGCTACATAATAGCTTATATTCTGTATTTCTTTATCATTAACGCGTGTGTACTACTATTGGCAGACCGTCGTCATGCAGCATTTGAATTTCACCGCGGCCTTTGTAAAATCCAGGAATAATATCAGATGTCAAATATGACAATTGTTAAGCATTGGTCCTTCCAACTGCATATCTACGTCGCCTTAGTGCAAGAAGGTTATAACTTCATTTTTCAAGTTTTGCAGGAGAGGCAAAAGAAGGGTTCCATTTACTATAGCACAAAATGGAAACAGCAACAGTGCACTGGGACCTGTAGGCACAAGTATCATAGACAGAGCTTCAGTACTTCCATAGTAGCTAGATAAGTGTCAATTGATACATGTTAAAACAGAAGGAAACTTTTTTTTCCAAATTGTCAAATACAACCTTCTTGGACTATGGCGACGTCTAGATATGCTTGTATGTCAGAGTAGATAAATTCTTCTTTACATTTGACACTTAAAGTGATACACAGCAGGAGGCCCAGTTTCATCACTAGAGGTGTCAGTATTCATGGCTTTATGTAGCCTGCAGTGAACTGGGCAGGCTCCTCACTAGTCCCCAGTGTACATTTCATCAATTCAAATACTCCCAGGTGGCGCCCCCTATGTTGGGTCATGTGTAGGGATATTCATATATGGGTAATACCGACATAAACCACTCCATAGAGGGAACAACCTCAATTCTTTAAAAAGGCTGTGCCCAATTACTCTTTATGTATTTTAACACATTTCATGTGTAACCTGTATACCTATGCGATCTGTTGATAAAATACACCTAGGAGCTTTAGCCCAGGCTGCGTAACATTTTAGGTTTATTTTTTGGTCTGGTTTGTTTTCTGTAATTCTAAGCTTAGATAGCCGAGTGCCCCCACCTTGCCCGTCTGGGGGGCAATGACTTGGCCAATCAGGATCCGTGTTACAATGAAGCATGTACAGCTGCAGGGGGCACCAGGGAGGTGGGAGAGTTCCCAAAGTAAGCCCGGTACTCATTGGTTGATGGGGATCCTGACCGAACGATTTGTTATCTTGCCCTAGAGACGTGGGCGTTGTAAGCCTGTCCGTGATTGGCTGATCAGGACGTTGCCTTGGTGATATGTTATCGGGCTCTGGAGGGTTCCGTAGACCTTGACCAGACGCCACACCCCGGTAGAATACATTTTACGGCACTTTTAGGAGTTGGTGGGTAGGAAGGGTATAGAGTGGTACATCATTTGGTTGCTGATGGGGGAGAGAGGGCATTGACTACTATAGGGAAACATGTTGTGTCACTCTTCAATGTTAATGTACATGTGCATCAAAGGTATACATTCAGATCAGCCTTATATATTCTACATTGGCCAGCAATTGAGTAACCCTGACTAAAGGCTTTGGTAATGCTAATGATGAATTCCAGTACAAGCCAATGTTGGAGGTGGATACCAAGTTTACATGACGATTTATGATTTGACCCAAATTGGGAAGTGCTATGAAAAGATGAACAACGACTTTATATATTATAGACATAACAACCCAGTGAACATAGATTTTCATCAGCAGCTGCCTACCCCTCCCCATATACCAATTACCATGTACCTTCCCTTAGCCCCTAATATAGTAAATAAAGGTGTGGGTCTAGGTTCCATCAACCCAGAGGGACGCTGCACCCTCCTATAGCTCTGGGCATGGTATGGAATTACCTCACATCTGATGACGTTCACATTGTGTGTAGCTACGTCAGGAGAAGGAAAGCTGGTTAGTGACCATGGCGACAGTCGTTCTCCTTCATCTGAACAGGGCGACATGCAGCTACGTGGTTGGCCATCTATTGGTCCACTGCGCAAGTGCCAGGCCATGGACCAATGAGAACGCTTGTAAAATGATGTATGGGGGCCTCATGCAAATGGCGTCATGGGTGACTGTATTGTTGGTTCAGCAACGCCATCTATGTACATAGTAGTAACTATAAACTAGACTACAGAAGTGGGTTCATTAAGCAGGTGGGATTGGGATATACCTCCGAAGGATATGAAAAGGGAATAAGGTCCTGGAGCGAGTCGAATGGGTACAAGAGGTTGAAGATGAGGTGTCTGCAAAGAGGGGTGTAAGTGAGTCAAAACACGACAGAGGCGACATCTCTGAACAGGCACTGGCAAATGAGATTCGCCAGTAGTCCTGCCAGCTGCACGTACTGCGCATATCACGCTGTGGCCATGGCCGCTCACTGGAACCAGCAGAGAAATGGGATCACATGTTTGCTTTGTAAGCACTTTATTGGTGGAGGGATGGTGTTATCCCATTTGGGGGTGATTAGCGGATGTGGATATTGCACGGGCTAGGGTTTCGTGCGTAGAAGATGCTCAGGCGACTAGCCCACGTGTCAGTTTATGGATGTCATCCAACGCCTATATGAGAAGCGTGTAGTCCGCAATAACATATACCCCACCTCCCACATCAACTGCATCCCACACCCCATCTTCCATCCGTAGTGGCTTCACTTAACCGCTCAAGACCCTAGCCCTAGTCGAGCACATCACAACTGGTTTTAGAGCCTTTGTGCAGAAAGAACCACTCTCTCTGTGCATTATTCTGCCTGGCTGCACAGACAGATTGACTCTTTATGGTGTGGCAGGGAGACTAATTCCGGACGAGTCCGTTTTATGCTTGACAGATCAGAGGTATTGCCAGAGCACAGCGTTTAGCCACAGCCCATTGTGGTGAGTTATTGTGATAGCTTTGTAGTAGACATGGTGTCATGCGAGACCCAGGTTGGCCAGCTCGACATGCTTTCAGAAGATGAAAGCATGCATCGCACAGAATACTACACATGAGCATATATATTGGAGTAGTTGTCAATAAGCAGGGCTAGCTAGCATAGACCTCAGCTCCATGCTTCTGTACTAAGTGAGTCCACACATACTGTTATTTGGTAGGTCAATGAAAGATGGCGAAGGTATAGTGATAATATTTAGGGTATATTCACAATATGATTATGCACTATATATGTCTTCATTGCATTACATAGTAGTGTATAGAGTTGTGTTGTAAAGAGGTCATTTTTGAGTCGCCATTTGGATGCAGTATTAACTATTTAAAGTTTACCATCACCATAACCTGGCACGCTGAGGGGTAAGCTGACCCCTCTTAGTAAGTTACCCCTCCCAATCCTCTTTAAGACCATACTTCCTTAGGTGAAATTGGAGGAATCTCTTGGAAGTTTTCTTACCAAAGAGCTTAGATAGCCTCGAGAGAGAGAGAGGCCTGTATAATGAGAGGTCATCCTGACAATCTAGGGGTTCTCCTTGGTCGGCTTCAAAGGAATTGATCACGTTCCATCCCCAATCTACATTCCCCCAGGTTGCTCCCATATCTTAACAAGTCTGTGTATTTTTTTCTTAAATCAGGGCTGATTTCCATCAGACTGTAGCATATGAGGGTGGTCATCTTTTTCATATTCGCATTGGAAGATACTTTGATAAATCCAGTAATAGCTAAGGCATACAAACTTTGAAGGTTTTGCAAAGACATCTACACAGCCTTTTTTCTGAGAACCTCGGAAAGACAGAAAGAAACTATTAAGATTAGAGTAAAAAAGAATAGACACTTTAGGCCCCTTAAACAATTTTTGTGTGTTAAATCGTGAAACTGTACCCTAGAGGGAAAAAGTACTAATCACCCATGCACAACCTTTCTCTCCCCTCTCAGAAGGGAAATAACCTACTTTCTCTGTTTTATAAAGAGTTGTTACTTTCTTGTTGTGGCCTGGAAATCCTTGTAAAAACTTTTTCAAAAACACTTATTTTTCATGATTTCTTTGTGAAAAGGAATCCCTTTCCTACCAGGAATTGCTGAAGAGAAAATAGATTCTTGTGTATGTGATTAATCATCATGGACTATTATTTAATGGGATGTATTTATCCAACCTGGTCTGGGATACTGAGCGAGGAAACTTCTCCCTCAATGCGTGTGGTATATGTGCATTGAGACAGACATTTAATGTGTAGCCATTTCTACATTGTAAGCCATTGGTATTTTTCCATAGGAAGCATCGTTCTTACTGCAGTTCATAAGTGCATAGATCAACATGCATTGTACTAACGAACCCAATTGCCCAACTAGAGATTATGCATCCAACTCCGAGTGAATCAAGCCTAGGGCAGTTTAGTTTGGGTTAGAATAACATTGATTCATCAATATGGACAAGCAAGACTGTGGTCATAAAGGTTTCATTGAACTTCACACCCAACTTCTCACCCTTGTTTAACAATACCGTTAGGAAACACATCAACTATGTATCTATAGCACCTGGTGTTGTCCATACTGGCATAGCTCATTAAGCTGAGCTGATCTAACTCATTCAAGCATCACCAATGAGCTGCTCACACCATCTCTATAATTATGACATCATCCCTTTCTATTGAAAGGCATAATGGGTTGGGGAGGGGAAGAATTCTCCCTCCAGGGCACAATTCAGATAAATAGTTAAGTCTCAGATAGGGTAATGGCATTCTACCTAAATAATCAAAGACCTCCTGGTGGCATGTGTTTAATGCAGATTCAGGTGTCTCCATACTAATCTCTTTCCACCAATTATCGCCTACTTCCTCCCTAAAGTCATTGACTGATGTCCATTGCTGATGATCTGAGTTGACAGCAGCGCTGTCGGCAGAGTCATTAGTGACAGCAAGTGAGTGAGTGACCCAGAGGGGGTGAGTTCTGGAGGTACCCGCTCCTCCAGGGGCCCATGCCTTGGGCCTAAGGGAGCCCTGCTGTCTGCCTGCCCCTATAGACTCTAATGTTGAGGAACTGACAGTTGACAGTGGCACTGATTAATATTACAGCTGCTGACATTGACAGCAATCCGCTAGTGACACTTGACAGTATCAATCTCTTGTGATTACCTCTCCATACAGATGCATCAGGCCCCACAAGTCATATGCAGCTTGCCTCAACCGACACAGATTCGAGAGTCTGATTTCTATGGTTAGAGCATCCCAGCTTTAAGGTCGTTATATGACATAGGCATCCTCCAATAAATCTGATTTAGCCATAAAAAGTAAGATAAGGAAGCTTGAGCGTTGCATCCTATTAGGAAAAAGAACACCACTCCCCCAATACCCTTAGTTTACTGTGAAGGTGGTTATAGCCTCTTTCAAAAAGTGCAAGTCCAATATCTGTCTTTAATGCAAGGGGTTCCTAAGTACAAAGGGTATCAACTAGAAAGTTTAAAATGAGTTCCTTTCAATTCATTCAAAGCCCTTTTACAGATATGTTCACTGTTTGAGAGATTCTGCCTAGTTCATCTTGGGAGGACGTATTATCTTGTCTATTGCCCTGATTAATAATCTTCACGTGCATATAGTTACTCCAAACAACCAATCTTAGTTTTCACGATGTTATGAGGTCTACAATTAATCAAGTTAATCATTTCAAAATGTTCCTCCAAAATAAAATAAAAGACTATCATAACTGATCAGGCCATCACCAATATATATATATATATATATATATATATATATATATATATATATATATATATATATATATATATATATACTATGCCCCACCCTGTGAGACCTACCGGTAGTAGTATATCGGCTACTAAGTTACTAAGAATTTCGCTGCTTCGTGCATAGGCCTATTATGTCTTCTATATGTAACATGCTAACATTGGCAATTAGACGGCATTTTGAGGGAGCAGGCGACACTTTTGGGGATAAAACTGCTACTTTAAAAAAAAGTATTTTGACGGGACTTTAAAAGAAGCAGACGACATTTCAAATAACAGGAAGCAGGTAGGTTAATAAGCCCCATGGATGGCGGCTACCTCTTACATAAGCCTGGCCGTCCAAGACCACCCAAACTGTCCAATGCCATGGCTGCCGTGCCCGGAGGACATAGGAAGAGGAGGAAGTGGGAAGGGGTGCATAGCGGAGAAGGAATTAGATGGGGCCCGGGGTAACGGTGCGCGGTAATAAGTGCAGTTGGCAAAGATCGCGGACTACCGGAAGTCCAAGATCATTATCGCCCAGAGCGGCATGCTGGGATTCTGTCGGTGTACGTAAGAGTCAGCGAGTGGGATAGAATAAGCCGGAAGCCATGCAAGGTCCGCGGCAAGTGGCGACTACGACCGCTGATTGGCTGTTAATGGAACCAGCCCCTCTCACAGCCATCCTTGCAGCATGACCGATAGCTCTGTTTACGGCCACTGGACGGCGCCACCAGCCACTGGCGCTGGTGACTGGTTAGTTGGTTGGTTGGTTGGTGAAGCATCTAACAAACACTGTCCTGAACCAGCGACTGGGTCTCTTTTGTTTGTCGTCTGCTGTGCAGCATGTCACCAAGTTTCATACTTGGATTTGGGGTAAAATCGCCTCTGACGATTGGCGTATAGGGTAGAGATTAACTATTCTGCTCACAATATTAACTATTCTGCTCACAATATAATCCAATATACAGTATGTCCTAACATATAAGGCGCATCCTGACTTTATGGACTTATCATTTGAAGGGAATAATGATTTAAGAAGAAGGCTAGATATCAATTAAGTGGCCCCAAGGATTCCAGGACTTAACTAACCCCCTAAAAAGAGCGGACGCGACCGACCAAATTTACATGCATGCGCCCACTCTAAATTGCAACTCTAACTATTTGATCCTCAATGCCACACAGTGCTATAAAGCCACAGGGAAATGCCAAGGCATTACTATTGGTAATATCCCCCACCAATAAGAGACCCGCCCTATAAGTCTATACAGAATTGTAGTGCCCGGCAAGACCATCTGGATCCCAATAACTGATTGGGTTACTCGACCCTGTGTATGATGGAATTATGTTGTAAAGCACCACAATCTGGGGGAAATAAATAAGTAAACAGCATCGATACCATAAAGTTTGAGTGTTGGATTTTCGGACCCCTAAATCCCTGTCAGTCTAGTGAACAGCATGCATTTGCCACCGTCATGTCATTTGTACGTCACTGTGACGTCACCGTAATTTTTTTGGCTCTAAATGCTCATTTCTACGTCTTATATCGCCCATCACATTTAAGCGCCAATCTGATTGGTCCTGGAGAATGACCGACCTGCCATTTGTAACCTGCATCGTGATTGGTTCGAGGGCCTTATCAGCCTTATCTCCAGTGCTGTGATTGGCCGAGTGGGTAAAGACATCAGTTTGTTCTTTTTTCTCTTCACTGATTGGGGTGGATAGATTTTCATCAAACAAAGCGCTCATTCATCACCAGCGCCAAGATTGCTGTCGTAAAAAGATACCCCAGAAGGCAGCCATGCATGGCCTATTTAGCATGGGGCGGGGTGTTTTAGTATAGCCAGCAGCTGTTAGCATCATACCACTTAGCCACTGACGTCCCCTCTGGACACATGCCTTCCTGCACACCAGCCAAATCGAGGATGGATCACCCTATTGTTTTTGTCAGAGCAATTTGCCAGGCAAATCTCCATAAAGCACCAGGCTATCGGTACCTTAACTTTCTGGGATGGAACAGAACCTTGGAATGGGCCTACTACCTAGAGCCCTCCACCCCCACCAAACCTCCCTCAGGTGGTTCTAGAAAAATGAGATGAATGAGGGGTGATGGACAGAGAGCTATGCTCTAAGCTTGCAACCGTCTGTTGCAATTTGTTAATGGAAAGTTCCAGAGCCAGTCTATAACTAAGACTTGAAGTTTCCGCTAGATGATCACAATACAATTATTACAAACAAGCACATGATAAGGACACTGTTGAGAAATGAAAAGACGTGTTCAACACTTCAATTTTCAAAACACCTGGTAAAGTAGAAGCAGCAGGCATTGTAGGCATTGCATGTTGATAAGTTTCCGACGTTGCCTCTATGTTTTTCGTTAGATCTGCAAACTCACACCTGTCATCAGGTTTGTTCCTCATAATACCAGCACGCAATTGGTTAGGATATAGTGCTTCGATTGCACCATTAGGGATAAAGTTTTAACAAGGGAATCGACGTTATTAACAGGTAGCGTTGGCGCCATATAGGTGTTTTAAACTATGAACCCTATGCTCAGATGTTATCTTATTCCCATAGTGGACAGGGCTTATGGCATGTCTTGCAAGCATGAGACTACCAGGAGCAGACATGGCGTCTCCTAATTTGTCCTATAGTCGCCTGGGCAAAAAGTGAGCCATCATTAATATGTTTAGATAGTTAATAGGGATACTGTTGAGTGTTCCCTCGCGATAGCGGAAGCTGGTCTGCAAATGGCAAATAATTTAAATGTCTATGTAGAAAGAGGAAAGGAATGGTTGAGTAAGGCTGGCAGTAGAGAGGGAAGTGCGGTGAGTACACTATTAATCGAGGGTTGAAAGACTTGCATGCAAGCACTCATAGTCTTCAAGCTCGGGCAAGTCCTAACAGCAACTAGATGATTGTTTATCGTTCTCCAGTCGTTATTTTTCATCAACAACGCCAATGGCAGGGCTTGTTCTGTGCATGCTCCAGGACACCCTCATAACCTCTCCCGCGCTCACGTGACCATATTGCAGCCTCGATCTAAGTTATGTAGGTACAGACTTCCGGTGGGTAAACGACCGGAAGTGGATCTTATGGAGATGGCAAAAAAAATGTATGAAAATATGGAAAGTGGTAGAGAGGGCAATGTTGGCACGCATGCTCAAAGTACCCTATGGACCTCCGGGAGCGGGAGAGCCGCGCAGGGACTTGTGGGGTATGTTTGCCGTCCGCCTGGCGACGAACTAGTCCCCGAGGAGGCGCAACTGCTTTATCGGCCGATGAGAGCCCGTGCAGGACAGCGGGAAGCCCCCCTAGCCGCGTGTTCCCTCACACTTCCGATGGTGCATGCGTGCCGAGGACGGTCTGACAGGTAATGATACCAGACGCTGACCCTTCCCTGCCCCCCCCCTCCTACACCCTCCCCTCCACACTTCACATACTCGACACATCTTACTCAACCGCTTAGCAATATCTCCCCTTGGAACTTAAAAAAAACTTCAAAAAGTCAGTGTAGGCCATGGACCAGAGACATGACTAGACTAATATAACATGGAAGCCAATAGGTGGAGCTGTAGGCCCTACCAAGGATAAACTTTTCTGCCGTCATCCTTTCTTTTTCTATATATTGGTGCAAAGAAAAGGTAAAATTGTACATCTACAATGTATCTCTATTGATAACACTGATGGACTGACTTGGTGTTAGTTATGTATATAAATTATAAGATACAGGTGTATTATTCACATAGAGTATACATGTATCACCAATACTGTAATCAATATGGACATAATGGAGGAAAGTAAATCAGCAGTGTTGAGAACACAATAACAAAGATTTATGGTTTAATTTAATCAGGTAAAATAGCCTTGGCCTAAGAGGTATAGGCCTATTTATCATTTTCATAATTAAATTCATGAAAATATTAAAAGGCAATACCATTACCATATGATATATTATGTATGAAGATATGAGTGTCATGTTGCAGGCAACATCCTACAACGCTATTGACTAGGATAGATGGCCATATATTACTTTACTTAATTTTACTGACCTGTGAATGAATTCAGTCGACCTTGAAATCTTTATTGAATAGCATTATGGGTTGCTTCATTCATTTATCCAAGATGATGAAGTAGTACAGGCACTGGTAGGCGAGGTACTTTCTACTCATAAACTTTGAACCCCCCCCCCCCTGCTTTCCCCAGCCCTTCAGATGCTAATACGTAGTGAATGGTGTTGCCCATTCTCAAGCGAAAAAAAAGGGTGGTTTCCAGTTACCCGACCGACCCTAGCAAAACAGGGCAGATAATTTTTTTTTTTTTTTTTTGCAGAACAATAAGGCCTAATATAGACTACAACCTGTTGTTTTGGCTGTAAATACTTTAGTAATGGTCCTATTTGGAAGCTGTAAAAACCAAAATGTAGTCCATGTGAGTCCCAATGTTGCAGTCAGGTGGGTATTTTGAAAAAAAAAGATCCCCATGGCGGAGGGGGGGGGGCAAAACCACAAAAAAGGCTTGACAGTGGGGGTAGGGGGGGGGGGGGGAAACTTGAGTGTGGCAATTCAACAACTACCATAAAACCTCACATATAAGTGCAAGTATAATCATCATAAATTACATTCACAGGAGGGGGGTGTACAGGCAGATGTTTGTTTCTTTTGATATATAACATGCCTATATTGGACAGGAGGAAGACTACTCTCCCACCCCCACCCCCACCCAAAAAAAAAAATCCGACCTACCGACCCTAGCATTGCAGCTCATGTAACTGGAAACACACCTTTTTTCTTTTGGCCTCAGCAAAACCTTGCACATTCAGCTTTGAAGGGACCCTGATTTAGATGCGAGTCGTTTCTGCAAAAGGTCATTTAGGGGCTAAATCAGTGGACGAGCCTTTTGTTCACAAAATTGTTCATCACTTGAGGATATTGTGATCTCATTGCATATTATATGCTCCATAATAGCCTTAGTACCAAGGATTTTAAGACAATATCAAATGTATTGCAATTGGCTGTAGAAATAGATATGATGTGTATTTTGAGAGGATGGTTATGTGATGTGGTAATCTAGATAACAAACTCAGTTATTACTCACAATCCTTGGAATATTGAACAGAATAGGTGAAACAGAATTTTTACCATTATCTGAAGTGTTTCAGAACCTAACGAGGAATGAAAATAAAAATAATTCAAGAACATTCAGTCAGCAATATTCTTTGTGTCATTTGACGTCAGATATTCACGCAAAGAGCTAATGAAATGATAAAATAGAAATCAGTGCTTCCTTAGTTCCCATATTCAGCTGTGATTACCTTAATGCAGAGGGAATGCCGGAGATGAAGCGTCACGCACTGAACTGCTAAGGACTAGCTCAAGAGCTGCTCAAAGATAGCTATTACCGGCAGATTGAAGCTTAACCTTCTAAAGACGCCAAGACTTCAAAGTTATATGCATGATGCGCCAAAATATCATGACATAGAGCTCTAACTCTGCATTGGTGTATCATGCTGCGCTGTCTCTAATGTATCAAGTAATGATGCACGGATGAAGCAGAGCTGCTCGCAATGGTGCACCATGACACCGGAAGTGAAACGCATGGAAAGTAGTACACACTCCTTGGAGGTGTAAAGTCATACAAAACATTTCGTAGGCGGCGGTTGCCATGCCACTAGGTGACAGCCAGTTTCAATGACATGAAACCATAGCAACCTGGTGTAGAAGAATCCTAAATGGTTCTAAAAAGAATGCTGCAACTTCATTTTGCTCTTTAGCTAAGTAGATAAAGCGAGTGATTAGAATTTTGGGATAATGCCGTGAGTGTAGCTCGGTTTTAAAGCCTCTCAAGCTGACTAGTGTCTACGTCTTTATGGAAAGTGAACTCAGAACTCTAAAAATGATTTGTTCGCTTTGAGGGGGTTATGTGCCACCAGGAAGAGTACTGCTCCTCATTTAGATAAATCTACAAGAAATATTTGCAAAGCTACATGTATACATCTCTGTCTATGACATAAAAGAAAAAAAAAGTTTCTCAACAATGCATCATTTACATCTCCATGCCTTCTCCTGTGATGTAATGCTACCATCTGCTACCGCATATTTAACTCTGCCATTTGAATGAAAGATAATTTCTGTTGCCAAAGGTGAGATTATAATTTATTACCCTACCTCTGATTCCCCCATGCATTGGAAAAAAACAACTCATTTGTCCTGGTAGCAAATGGTATGCCAGGTGTGGGCATAAATTAAGCTCCTATAGTTACAACCATAGATCACAAAAGGCAGCAAGTCCTCCAGGCCTTCTCCATAAGTTAGCTCCTCATCTATCCACAACATGGGCCAGCATCAACAACAAAGGCTCTACGGTCTTTTCGGCATCTCATAAAGGCATAAGTTGATAATCCTTCACGGCGTAAAACCTGGGACAGATTCATGGGGCGTTTGTTGGCGGCACGCCTGGGATAAAAAGACTATTTATATTCACTTTCCTCACGGCCTAATTTGATTGATAGGAGAAACTTTACGATGTCTACTCAACACCCTGAAGAGCTTGGGTTATTTTTAGACTGGAGTTGCTCGTCGGTTTGGGCCAACCTCCACCTATTAGACAGTAATGAGTTGCTCTTCAATCAAGCTGGCATTGTCTAGTATCCTTGCCAGGAAATTATTATACCCCCCATACGATACTGTATAGCAAATGTACAGGATCGCCGTATGCCTACCATGGGGGCATACGGGTGAAATATGCAGAGCAGGGGGCATACGGATAGAGGAGGGGGCATACGGAAAAGACCATGGGGCATACGGAAAAGTAGTGCCAAAACACAACCCTACTCCTGATGTAAGTTAGCACTACAAAATATAGTTCCCCTTTATTTAGATCCGAAGCCGTAGAATCTGAAACAGCGGGCGGATGGGAAGGTCAATGTCGTATGCAATCTTGTCGAGAGCCATAGATTAAATGTTGTCTCTGACCTTTCATGAAGACAGGCTGGAGACCAAATGTAGATTAAAAATAAAAAGGGGGTTCGGGGGTAGATTAGTAGCTCCATCTAGAACAGCGGGTGGATGGCCATGAGATTTTGACAATCTGTCACGAGTATAACAATGGCGAATTTTTTGTAAGAGTGACAAGTGTACCTACAGAGGCTATCTTACAAAAAATTCGCCATCATTATATCTACTCGATCGTGACAGATGTCAAAATCTCACAGCCATCTGCCCGCTGTTCTAGATTCTAGCGGCTCCAAGCCATAGATTAAATGAAGTGTCATGAAGACAGGCTGGAGACCAAATGTAGATTAAAAATAAAAAGGGGTTTCGGGAGCAGAGCCCTCTATTTAATGAAAATTGTCCTATCTCCAGAGGCTATCTTACAAAAAATTCGCCATCGTTATACTCGTGACAGATTGTCAAAATCTCACGGCCATCCACCTGCTGTTCTAGATGGAGCTACTAGAATCTACCCCCGAACCCCCTTTTTATTTTTAATCTACATTTGGTCTCCAGCCTGTCTTCATGAAAGGTCAGAGACTACATTTAATCTATGGCTCTCGACAAGATTACATACGACCTTGACCTTCCCATCCACCTGCTGTTTCAGATTCTACGGTACGGGGGGTACCTATCTACGACTTCAGTTCTTAGATTCTACCCAGCTGTTTACATTAAATTCTTAGTTGGGGGGGGGGTATAATAAAGCCCAAACACAACTTTTGAATTGTCGGGGTACTAGCATGCTTCACTCGCATATGCGTCGGAGGCGGCGTAGGAACTCGTCCTACGGACTCGTTCCTACGCCGCCTCCGACGCATATGCTCGTGAAGCATACTGGTACCCCGACGCTTCAACCGTTGTGTTTGGGTTTAATATCACTTAGCTGCTGGTACTTCGGGCGTTGGTCCCCACTCCACATAAAAGGTAAAATGCAATATAATATGCTGGTGGTCTTTGGTAAAAGTGGGATTAAACCAACAGCATTGGTTGCATTTTGTTTCTGTTAAATACTCGTGACAGGTTGTAATTCTGTAAGTTAAGCTACTTTTTTGCATCAGTCATATCAAGACGATAATGGTAATTGCAAATAAGTTCCCTATGGCATATGAATAGCCATGGGTGCAAAGTTTATAAGCATTTAACTATAAACCACTAGTTTCCAAATGGCAGAGAAATAGTAGGTGTCATCTAATTCAATGGCTTAAATAGAGAAGTTATGGGTAGATAATGGTAGTCCAAAACAAGTTGTATCTTTAAATAACGTTAGCACTCAATATGAAATAAAATACGGAAGAATGGAGTAAGCAAAAAAAGTATATCCATGGAGTCTTCCCAGGAGGCACACTAAACGGAAGTGTCTGTTATACAGGCAGCGCCCCCTAGCTGCTGGTCAGCGAAGTAGCAAATTAGGGCTGCCACGAGGGGGGGGGGTGGTAAATGGTATATGTGACAGTTCCGCTATCAGCCTGTCTTTTTCTTGTTATGATCTGGATATGGATGTAAAATCGTTTCTCTTTTTTGGCTCAGGGACCACCCTAAGTCTATACCGCGGGGTAGGTGGTGGCATTGGAAAAAAGTCAGTTATACAATTTTCAATCTCAATTTTCTACAAGAAACAAAGCATGTAAACAAATAAAATTACCATACATGTGTAGTTCATATATCAGTCTTTAGTTACAGTTAAGAAAAAAATTCAAAAATCCATCCATGAGTTCATCCAAAATTAAATAAAGAAAAAAGTCATTTCATAAAAATATCTTCTCCAATCCAGTCCTCCATAGGTTTACCTCCGGGCTAGACTTTTCTCTCTTTGTTTCTATTTGGTTTGAAAACAGCGTCTAAAAGTGAGATGTTTTGGACGCATTTCAAAAAACGCGGGAAAAATCATTAGCTCCACAATGTTCATTATCAGGTACCATCTTTGCCTACCCCCTAGGTATACTCTAAGTACATAAAGAACAATTCTCATTGGCCGACATCATATACTAAGACTAGTAAGAGTAGTGTACCTAGAGTAGACCTGTTTGTTAACATTGCGCATGCGCTGCTCGATATCTTCTTCATTACATTTTAATATGGTAGGTGGCAGCACTAGCCCTGAGCCCTTTGTGTGTACCAAAGCACATCGTTCCATTCTTCTGTTAGGTCGGGAATAATGTTTAATTTGTTATTTGAAAAGTGGTCAAGAGGGAAAAAAGTGCTTGTTATTCGGTCGCCAGTATTCCTCTACATTAAAATTTTATTCAACCAAACATTTTGGCAGGAAGGTGAAAATTTACAAGTGAGAAGGACCGGTTTCTCATGGGAGTTCTAAGACCTAGAGTTGATAAAGCAAAGACATTTTTGTACAATCGGCAATGATTCAGGAACATTCATCGTATAGACTCTCCAATTACGTAAGAGCAATTATCATTACTCAGTCCAATTCTACAAGTGACGTATGCATGACGCCACTGCTGTCTACAGGGCGTCACACCATTGGGACGTGACGTCATTTTGACATGGTACGGGTGTCAGGGTGTTTCCAAAGACTACCACCAGGTGTCCCCTGGAGGAGCCTCTTTCTCGTCCCCAGGCGCCTTAATCAGCCGTAATGGCCGTGCGGGGTTGTGCTGGCACCAAGCGTGAAATGACGATCAATATACCTAGATGGGGTCAGGCTGTGGTACAACATACTATTTGTCCATCCTTTTGTCCCCCACACCCCTCTATCTGGCTGTCCCTAGCCTTCAGGCTGTATACTGCTTTTACTACTAATTCAAAGTCTAACCAGCTTTCCAATGCCTCCCGTCCGTTTTATCCCGTATAGCTTGCTGCGTCAGACCCTACCTCTCTCTCTCTCTCCCCTCTCTCTCTCTCTCTCTCTCTCTCTCTCTCTGATTGTGATTAGACGTAATTATACATACTTATATAGTCAAACCCGCCCCCCCGCCTCACTAAAGAACCCGAATTAATTTCCGATACCCTTTGTCACACTGTCAGAGCTGATCAGCTGATACTTTATGGGCGGTCAGTATGCAATTCAGCTTAATATCAAACGCCGCCGATCCCCTATTCATCATGCAAACTTCATTTAAAGTCCCGCCTCTTGAACATCAGCTTCCAAAATTGAATCCACTGAGTAGAAAACCCTTCGCGAGCTAGTCCCCAAATAGCATTAGGCCCACATATAGGGACTTGAATCCCATTTTCTCATGCATCTCTTCAGTTTTGAGCTATAAGCAGACCATGGTTATGAATCTTTAATGTTACCACCAGGGCATAGCACCTGTAGGCCCTTGTGGGCGGAGAGGATCATGGGAGTCCTGATGAGGCACCTTAAAGTGATGAACGCTGTTGATGACGTCATTGTTCCCATGGTGTCTTTAAGAATGTGGAAGGAAGTGGAACTCTTCCATTGTGAAGCGTGAAACTATGTGATGCTATTGGAGCTCAAATGAAAGCATCTAATTGTGGATAGAGATCTCTTTCCTACCCTTCCCCAATACAAGCTAATATATATCCAATAATAAGTGTTATATTGTCATACCCTGTGAAATATGAGAAATAATGCAACTGACAACACACAAAAAATTAGGCAGAGCAAATAAAGAGATGATAGCAATGAGTTGCCGTGTCATCTCTTGTAAATATATAGTTAGTAACAATGAAATTCAAAAATAAGATGTAGCTTATCTTATATCGACTTAACTTCATTATGTCATATTGTTTTGTCATCAATAGCCAATAATTATAATGAACGGGTATAACAGGGTACACTTATGTGGGTATTTATTGTATGCTGTATTATGTGTGTATTTATTGTATGCTATATGAGAGAGTGCTACGGGAGTCCTGTATAGGGTTTATGGTAGCTAAGAGTTTATGGTAGGCTGTGGAATGTTGCAGACGGGGGGGAGTCGACGAGATCTGGTCAGGTAGAATCTGTAGAGGGGGAGGGGGGAATACGGGTGAGCCAAACACCGGCGTCTGAAAGGTGTGAGGGGTTGGTAAGAGATAGGGAGGAGTTAGTATTGTGGGAGCAGCCGAGGAGGCAACACATACTCCTGGAGTAGACGAGGATGAAGCTGTTTAGTATTTAGTATTACACTTAGCCAATGTAAGAACGGATTGAACAGGATCTCTATGGCACTTATACCTCTCCAGTAGCATTGGATTGTTAAAACATGAACTGCTTGTATGAATAGACTGATGTCGTTGAAGCTGTACAATCTGAGTGGACTCACCAAACAACTGTAACTGTGAATAACCAATGAACAATAAATGGTGACTTGTATCGGCGTCTTGGTGTTGGTTAAAAGAATGGGCTAGGCCAACATCATACCACTAGAGTTAGTCTTCCCAAATAAGTGAGAACAGCGGAGCGAGCTGATAATAACTACACAACTTATACCACATTAATATACATATAAACACAATCCACACAGCCCAGATGGTGGAGAATTAGTGGTTGGGCTTATCATTGTACTGATGAGCGGCTCGCCGTACCCGATACCTAACAGCTCAGACGCTGGATGTGACTCAGCGGCATCGCCACACACTGACAGTAGTGACGGTGTGGAAGTCTATACTATCATACCTGCAGCGCGCACATTGCCTGGGAATGCGGCAGTAGCACATAGTGGTGTAGCAGAGGGACAGGGTGGAAGATCCGGAGTGAGTGAAGCGGGACCTGATCAATCACGTGTCACTCTTAGATCGGATCACACGCATGTGCATGTGCAATTAGGACCCAGGTCGCAAGTGGTGCTGTTGCCTGGAGAGGAGGTGTCTAGAGAGATTGGATTCCCCGTGGCTCGGTCAGAGGAGGAGCGGGCGTCGTCTCAAAGGGATCCCAAATCTGGGGGGACGTCTGGCCTACAGTTGTCTACGACGGCTGATTCTGAACCAGCAGGGTCGGTGGTAGTGGACGATACCTCTGGACCATTCTCAGCATTGGGAGTGGAGAACGAGCATCAGTCATCTGCGGCAGAGTCGGAGACCAGGGCTGATATTTCTAGTGATGGGCAACAGGCGGCGGTTCAGGAGCACACAGTAAGTGCCGATGCAGGGGAACGGCCTGATAATCTCTGCAAGGGATGGACGACAGGAGACAGATTAGTGAATTATAAGTATTTTTCGACGCCCATTGCTAGGAGCTCCAGTATTAATTTCTGTAAGGCTACTCCTAGGTGCCTTGAGTTTGAGGGTACAGCGGACCGGGGACAAGTCAGACGCGCATCTGAGGGGGATGTGGCGGATATTGGTGATGAAGATTTGAATTTTGAAGTAATAGCGACGTCATTGGGGTTAATTGAGCCAGTACATGAGGACGGACAGGTGGGTGAGAGTGGAACAAGGGATGGTCATGAGAATGAGGGGGACGCACATGGGGGGAATAATCCAATAGACGGGGCATCTACGGTGGTGGCAGCGTCAGGACAGAACGAGGACGTCGGTGAGGAGATACAGGAACAGGGGTCGGAGGCCTGTGGTGATTCACAAGGGGAGAGCGCAAGACTGCTGCCATCTGGTTTCTTGGTGGTTGTTGAGAATGGGAGAGAGTTGAGTGATAAGGACTTGGTGGGCCAGGATGAGAGTGGTGGAGTTGGACAGGATCGGACAAGCTGTACTACACCGGTCATTACAGGTGATCAAAGTGGCAGTCGTTTGGGAGAGTCTGTGAGTAGGGCACGAGTGGATGAAGTTATTGCAGGTTTGCAGAACACTAATATTAGGGTGCGACACAGCATAGAGAGGGGGAGAGCCATATTGGAACAGGAGCTGATATATCGGCAGGCCATTGATGGGGAGGAGTTGCCTGCGGGGCCGGAGATAGAACGGGAGCGCGTAGCACGAAGGAAGAGGTTTTTGAGCGACACAGTAAATTGGAGAAAGGTAACTGCGGATATCCGCTCAGGCAATAGTACAGGTCGTACTACAGGTGAGGGGCATTTAGATGATGTTCTAAATAGCCATCTTCAGACTGATGTTTCGGGTGACTGGGAGGATTGGTGGGTTCGGAGAGCGGATGAAGAGAGAAAACGACAGATAGAAAGGGAGGCCCGGGAGGAAGCCGCCGAGGGCTCCGTAGCTGGAGGTGTTAAAACTAATGTACAGGGGAACGATAGTGAAGAGAGCTCAGTGGGTGATTTGGATGCGGAGAGACAGGTAGAAGAGGATATTGCACCTATTATTGGTTTTGAAGACGACGACATGGCGCCTAGTCCGAATGTTAAACTACCATCCTTCAATGGGGAGCCTGGGGAGGATTATCGGAGATATTTTAAGGAATTGAATGGAATGCAAAAGCTATTTGGATGGTCTCCGGATCAGCATCTTGAATATGCAAAATTGGGCTTGAAGAAGGGAGCATCGAAATGGATGGATGGTATTCCAGAAGGGGAAAAGGATACTTTGGACAAAGTAGTGGCTATAGTGAAGAGGGTTTTTGAAGACAAAAGGCCACTGTGGCAGAAACATAGGGATTTGCACTGTCTGAAGCAGGAAAAGGGACAGTCGGTTTGGGACTTCGCATTGAAAATAAAGGAATATGACGAGTTGGACGTTCCTGATGTCATCAAGCTGTCAGTCTTTGTGGGGGGTTTGCTTCCGCCCATTGATAAGGACCTGATGAAACACAATGCTGATTCTTTTGAGGAGGCTCTCAGGCTGGCGTCTTATTGGGAAAATGTGGAGAAAGGGAGGAACTCTAAAGGTGTGGCGCAGTTACACATGCTAGAGTCTGAGGGGACTCGGGATGGAGCATGTGGGGATGATCAGTTTGATCCTAAAGAATATGCTAGGGAACAAACTAAAGCGGTGGTGGAGATGTGCACTATGGAATATAGACGGGGGCTCAGGGAGATGGAACATGGACGGGAGAATCAGCAGGGACAGTATGCTGGAAGGGGTGGCACTTCACAGGGGCAGTATCAGGCGCAGACGGGCAGAGGGACCGGCGCGGGAACATATGGTCAGAATAGACAGTTTGGTGCAGGCGGTGGAGGTCGAGGATGGAATTATCAAGGGGGACGCGGTGGAAATCAATATAACGCGTCTCAGTATTTCAATAACAGGTTTCAGGGACAGAGATACACAGGAGGAAGCAGGCAGGGTCAACAGGGGGATGATAAAGGTCAGAGAAGAGCTCAGGAATATGCTAGGATGATGGGAGATGCAGGAGAGAGTCAGAAGGGAGGAGGAGCGATCTATTGCTTGATTCATGACTCTACTACACATTCTACAGAGGAGTGCACGTTTTTGAAGAAATACAGGGATCAGTTGTCATCCTCTCAGCAGAACAGAGACCAACGAGATCAGGGAAATGATGTTCGCAGGCCGGGAAACGGGCACAACGGCTCATTCCTACCCCAGAATTAAATTTGATATCAGGGGATGGGTCGGGAAATAGGGGATCAAAAGACAAAGCGCCATGGTTGGTTCAGTGTACTATTGACGAGAATACATACAGATGTTTGGTGGACACAGGCGCGTCTGATTGTTTTATAGCGCGGACAGTTGTGAGTAGTATAAGTGAGAGAGCAATTTGGGATAGGCAGCCATCTCAATTGGGGAAGGTGCGTCTGGGGGACAAAACATCATTACAAGTTTATGAGACGGTGCGACTGCAGTGTTTTATAGATGGTGCTTGCATATACTATGATTTTAATGTGGTGGATTCACTAGCTTATGATATTGTGCTGGGACGTAATTTTCTGATCGACGCAAGGGCACAGATTATAGCTATAGATGGAAAGGTACGTCTCTTTACTGAGGATCCGGTCTCAATTGAAGTAGCGGCGATTTTGGACCCATGGGAAGAAAGATTGGTGACGGTGAAGGGATGGGATGTTGCGGCTGACAGGGGTGGAACAACGGTCTTGCTGAGACCATCTAATTTGGCGGTGGTAGCTGCGGATGGTGCCGTGAACTATGTGGGGAAGAAATGGTATATGAGAATTGCTAATCTCTCTGACAGGCAAGTGTATGTGGATACAACTGAGGTTATAGCATATGCAGAAGACATAGATGAACCAGAACTTAATTTGCTGGAGGTAATTGGTACAGCTAATGTTGACAGGGATAGAAAGGATGAGGCTCGAGAGATTTTGGCACGATGTAATGAAGAACGGCGGGGGAATGGTCAAGATGTTAGGGGAGGATCAATACACCGGCAGGATCATCAGAACAGTGGTGGTGGAAGCGGTGTTTCTACCTTAAGTGAGCAGGAGAGGCTGGATAAAATTGAGAAGATCAGGGGCCTTGATTTGGGTGACACTATGATGGCGCTGGAAGAGCAGAGGGTATTCAGAGAGATGCTGGTGGTCAACATGGACACTATAGCATTTTCTATGAAGGAGTTGGGTCATTGTTCATTGGCTCCAATGAAAATAAGGGTCGATGAGTCCAAGGGTCCGTGTATGGCGCGACCATACAGGTATTCTCCTCAGAAAATGGATATTATTGATGAACAGGTGAGGGAATTGTTAAAGTTGGGAATTATTGAGCCCAGTGACAGCGTCTGGAGAAGTCCGTTGGTGGTAGTGCAGAAGAAGGATGGAAAGGCTAGATTATGTACAGACTATCGCATGTTGAATCTTATTACGGCGGATGATACATACCCTATGCCCACAGCCAGAAGCATGTTTTTGTATATGGCATACAGAAAACCTATAATCTTTACAGCCATGGATTTGCTCAGTGGGTATCATCAGTGCGATCTACATCATGACAGCAGGCAATATTCAGCATTTGAATCACCCTCGGGGGTTTGGCAATGGACGAGGATGCCGTTTGGTATGAAGCAGAGCCCATGGCAATTTACTAAGATTATGTCATTAGCACTAGGAGGCTTAATACCACGTACTTGTCTAGCCTACCTAGACGATATCATTATCTTTGATCCGGATGTGGACAGCCATATTACTAATGTCGGCAGAGTATTGGCAGCTTTAGGTAAAGCAGGTTTAACAGTGAAGCCGGAAAAGTGTGAGTGGGGCAAAGCGGAAATCAAGTTTTTGGGGCACATTATTAATGCTGAAGGAGTGCAGACGCAATCTAAAGTGATCAGAAAGGTGCAGGAATTTGGCAGACCGTATAATGAACATACAACTAGATCCTTTCTGGGGCTTTGTAATTATTACAGGAGTTTTATTCCTAACTATGCTGTTTTGTCGATGCCTCTGAATAATTTGTTGAAAATCAAGGTGCCATTTAAGTGGACAGATGAGTGTGAGGTGTCATTCAAGAAAATACAAGCAGCATTAGCGAGCACACCGTTATTGGTACATCCAGAGATCGGGGGTCACTTTTATGTTTTAACGGATGCTTCGGATGGCGCGTGTGGGGCGGCCGTCTGTGTAAGGAGGGACGGATTGCTGAGACCGGTAACATATTATGGGTATACATTTACAAAGGCTGAAAGAAACTACACTATAACAGAGAAAGAAGGCCTAGCTGTTATAAGAGTATTGAAGAAATTTGAGGATATGCTGACGGGAGCTAAGATTACGATAATTACAGACCATCAACCATTAATACCTTTGCTTCAGCAAGCCAGTAAGGCTCCATCCAAAAGGTTGACTAGATGGGGTTTAGCAATGACTGACTTTGACTATGAGATCAGGTATGAGCCGGGAGCCACTCACTACCTGCCGGATTTTATATCCAGAGTGCCGTTGGCAGTAGGACAGGATACACCTGGCGAAGAGTCGGGGGAGTTTGAGCCTGAGGTGGGATGTGAGTTACTCGTGATGGAACTGGTAGGGGAGGAATTGGATAGGGAAACCTTCATTCAGGAACAGTGGAAGGATGGATTCTGCAGGGGGATGATGAGATATTTGGCGGAAGATGAATTGCCAGTGGATGAGAAAAAGGCGCGAGGGATTTTACATAATGCTGATTTCATGGGTATGAAGGATGGATTGTTATGCAAGTATATAAAACCAGCTAGAAAGAGGGGTGGGCCTATAGCTGACTTAAACCCAAGGATAGTGGTGCCTAGGGCTATGGTGAATAGAGTGCTCTATCTCATGCATGATGATATTATGTGCGGAGGACATGTGGGAACAGTAGCGCTGAATACAAAAGTACAGGCTCGGTTTTATTGGAAAAATATGATGGTGGACATAGCTAGGTACGTGCGGCTATGTGAAAGGTGCGCGTTGAGGAAAAGAGCACCTCACTTTAGAGCCAAGGCAAGATCATGGGATACACCGGATTATCCATGGCAAGTGATACAGACAGATTTTGTTGGGCCACTGCGTAGGTCCAAAGAAGGTTATAAATATATTATGACCTTCATAGACCTTCTGACGGGATGGCCAGAGGCATTCTGTACTAAAGACACAACCGCGCACACGGCAGCTGGGGTGTTTCTACGGGAGATCGTGTGTAGGTACGGCAAGGTGGAAGTGCTGTGCAGCGACAGAGGGTCTACATATATGGGTCAGGTTTTTCGTGAGGTTACAGCTAGGTTGTCAACCAAACAGAGGTTTACGTCTTCTAGGAATCCGACCGGAAATGCCAGGGTTGAAAGATTGCATAAATCATTAGAGGATACGATAGGATGCTATGTGACCGAGGACCATGAACACTGGCCAGAGCTGTTACCCATTGCATTGTGGACGGTGCGCTCCAATATTAGTATGAGGACGGGGTTTTCACCATATGCACTACAATTCGGGAGGGATCCGGTGGCTATGTCCTTTGCTGAAGAAAGGCCACTGCCTAAAGTGCCATCTGAAAGGGATTGGTTTATAAGGACCAATCATAGCATACAGTTATTACAGGAGGCGGCCAACGCTCATACTGCTAGGTATGAGGAGCAGCTCAGACGTAGACTGGATGGACGGGCGCGACCTGTATCTTTTATAGAGGGGGAGTGGGTATATTACTATGATCCGAAATGCGCGGTGAATAACACATCGAAGTTTGCTGGTAGATACACGGGGCCACATAGGATAATAGAGGTGGTGGGGGATAACAGGGTGAGGTTGAGAGCAGTGAAGACGGGCAAAGAGATACCTCACTTGGTAAATGTGAATAAACTGAAGAGAGCATACAAAGGGGAGGGTGAAAATGACGAAGGAGTAGCCAAAGATGAGAGGACTGTGGAAGTGGATAGAACAGAAGTGGAATCAGAAGTGGAAATACAGGATATAATACGTGAGGACCCTAAAGGGGTGACTGAGGTAGAACATCCTTCATCTGGTCTGGAGGATACAGCGCTAGCGGGCGCTGATAAGGAGGACAAATTGAAAACGTCAGACGACGATAGAAGTGCACATGAGAAAAAGAGAGAGGTGGCCGGAGCTGGACCGCGCGCACCTATACAGGAATCTGATAATGAGAAAGATGGAGTTGTACGGCGAGATAGCCGGGAGAAGCACAGGCAGGAAGCTGTGGTCGATAATTGGTGTAAAAAGAAAGGGTTGCAGGATAGTGATATTGATAAGGTCGAGGGTGGCCGAAGACAGGATAATGAAGAGAAAAGGAAGGGTAGAGTGAGAAATGTCGAGGTGAAGAGGCAGATGGACGAAGAAAGAGAGAGAGAAGAAATGGAGAGAAGACAGAAAAGAAAAGAGAGAGAGGATAGGGCTGAGAGAAGACGGAGGCAAAGAGATAGGAGGGCGCAATTGGCTGCAGGGGCTATTATGAGTGAGGGATCTAGCAGTGAACATATCATTCCAAAGGGACCGATTTGCAGGCATCACAGGAGAGGCAGAGAGGAGCTCAGTTCATCCAGCGATGGAGAATAGGATGGGCTTGGACGGGATACTACAGGATGGGCGATAATCCTGTAGTATGGACGTGTGTTGCTATGAGGAAAAAGGGGGGGGTGATGCAGGTGCCGAAGGGGGAGGGGCCGCCCGGAGGAGCAGGTCAAGCTGACTCATGCAGGTAGACGGAAAGGAGGGCGATACACAAAGAAAGGGGAAAAGTAGGGCAAGGTAGGAAAAGAGGGGAGGGGGGGGAGGCCAGTGCAACAGGTATATGCAGGAGGAGATGCATCAGGATGTGGCAGTGCGTGCACAACGAGGGACGAGATAAGACCTCACAGTAAATAGCAGGTGCTGATGGACGGATGGCAGATAGCTGGTACGATAGTGTTGGAGAACAGCAATACCAACAATACTATAATACGTGGATGATTCAAGACAACTATTGCAATAGCACTTACAATGAAAGGAGCACAGTGTCTGCAGCAAGTTCAACAACAACAGAAACAAATGAAAAAGGATTTGGTGCGACTTCAACGTCAGGCCAACCAAGCTCAGCGCAAGAGCCAATACAGGTGGTGGAAGCAGCTCAAGCCGAGGTCCTGGTAAATCATCAGGGAAACATATGGGATAGCATACGTGATATTACCGTGGGACAGACAGAATGGGAGTGGCTGTTGGATGCCACTCTACAAGGCACCGGTGGTATAATTAAGAGAGAGACTCAGACCACAGAAACAGCGACACAGACAGAACCAACAATATTTTATAGTAAAGACGATGAATTTGTGCTGGATACATCAATCAGATTGGATGACATATTGATAGAAGAGTATTATAGCAGAAGACAGGTGACATCAAGGCTCTGTCACATTTGTGGCAGAACAACAGCAACAGCGGCAGGAGCGGCCAAACACCTGGAACAGGTACATGGGATAAAACATCTCATATAATGTCCACTAGTGAGGATGCGGGAAAGAGAGCACCATCTATAGTAAAGGCAGGGAGATATAGGGGACAACAGGTAGAAGACGCGCTGGATGCTATATATAGATTTGGATATTCATTGCCGAAGGTATTCAGATACAATGGGGCGACGTTACAGGATATAGTAATGCAGAAAATATCAAAACTGAAATTGGACATCGCGAGATTGCCAAGATATTTGAAGGAACAAGTAAACAAACATCACTTTAAATATGGAGTAGGGAGTGTGACTAATGCATTCTTTTTCTCAAGAAAGTGTAGGAGGCATCGCAAGACTAGTAGAGGGAAACGATGCAGGCAGTGTAGACAAAGAGATGAAACTTGGGAAATGTTTAAACTAAAACAAAAGGGAAAGCATATCACCCAAGGAGTATTAACATCTGGGGTTAAAGACAATGAGACGACCCTGGAGGAGGAGGATGTAATTGAAAACTTTGATAAATATAACTAGTAAGGCTATGAGTTGATAGGAAAGAACAGAGGGACTGTACGGATATAAAGTACAATACCTGTTAGGGGAACGTTGTGAGAGGTCGAAGAAATGTACAAAATGGCAGGTATCAGTATAACGCCACCTACATTTAGAGGAGCACCAGGAGAAAAGATAGAAGAATATTTCTACGACATGGATCTGATTAAGAGAATATATGATCTAGGGGAAATGGAATATGTGGCATTATTATTGTGGGGAATGAAAGGTGAAGTGAAAACTTGGGTTAGGAAATTACCTGAGGAAAGTAAGAATACTGCATGGAAGATACAGCAAATAACCATGGCAGTATTTGCAGCTCCAGATGCATGGAAAGAATGGGGTACAGGAGGAAAGAGACAGAAAAGACAGCGCGAGAATGACGGCGCGGAAACAGAGCCAGCGGGGGAATGAACACGTGCGTGGGAAGAGGGGGGGGGGGAAGCGTTGGACACTGAGACAGGCATATGTATATTAATAGCCTAGTAACAGGGAAAAGGGGGGAGGAGAGAGCAGACATGCGCAGGTAAAGAAAGAGATAAGATGCAATGACAAGCAAGACAGTTGGCAGTGCAGGAGTGGAACTCCAGCTGTACAGACATCGGCAAGCAACAGATACAGACTGCACTCAAAAGTTTAACAAGATAGAACAACTAGCATGCTACGCGGACATAACCACAATAAGACAACATAATCAGCAGTTTAGATAAGCTATAGACATGAGTTCTAGTGGAAAAGCCTGGATCATAGACAACGGAAGGTTCATAGCGGTTGAGATGAATTAATGGAGATCAGTGATAATTTACTGAAGGAAAGGAATCATCGCCCACTGTAGAGAGGGTAGAGATATTAAGGCTCAGATACACCCTACTCTATGGATAAGACTTAACTACTTAAAACAGTTTGTAGAAAATTGTAAAAGGTCGGATCCATTTAGGATGCATTTAATATAAAACATATTAGAAATACATACCTGAAGTGAAGATTTAAGGACTAGTAGGAGTAGAGGCATCATCATCATCAGCAGATGAAGTGGGAGAAGAACTGAAGATAGAAAATAAAGCAGGTATATGAGACAAGAGAGAGAAGTGCATCACATACAGGAGGCAACCACTATGGGGCACCTTATAAGTTGTCTAAGGGTGAATGGAAACACTAGTCGGAACCAGCAGGACCACAGTCGCGACACACATAGAATGACTCCAGTAACAAGGTCCATAATTAAGAGGCCTAAATTTAAAGGATATATCTGTCCAGAAGTAAGGCATTCTGTTAAAGAACCAGAGCCTATAATGGTTTAATTATTTAAGAAGCCCAGACTCTGAGAAATGAAATACAATGTCTATAGCTGTAGATATATATTCAAAAATAAGTGTGAGTGAAATTCTTTTCTAAGAAGGTATTAGGACACATAAAATTCAGCCATATGGGTGTATTAATGAGATCAATCATACACCTGAGACTGTGAATGTGATCGCCGCTACTCACAAATCAGAGGAGCTCAGCGACTTTATAGAGTTAGCTTATGCATATATTTTAAAAGAAAATATGTGTATAGTATCTTATTACAAGAACGAAGTGAGCGTCTCTAGGAATCAAAGTATGAATCACTAGGGAAATATACTTACTTCTGCGAGAGGGTAGAAGCTGGGGAAGCCAATGTTGGAAGGATAGGACCTCCAAGATTAGAAGAACGGGAGGCTTGTGGTCTGGCAGAAAGCTGATAGGGATGATGTCGCGTAGTGGTAGCAGATGAAGATGTCAAGAGAGATATGATGGTAGAAGAACTGTGAGTCAGTCGGGAGGAAGAGGCCATGGTGCTGGACTGACAGGTCAATGGTGAGAAGGGTGGATGTCCAGGTGAGATAGCCAGAGTACTCCAGAACGAGGGCGACATTACTGGAAGGTGTGGAAGTGAAGCTGCAGTGGATGAAGATGAAGTAAACTGACCGGAAGTAGAAGAGGTCAGGGCCAGAGCGGGCGTATGTAGGCAGGAAGGCGGAGACCTAGAAGCCGAGGTGGCGCGGGCCTCTGCAGCTGGAGCAGCTCGGATGGTGATGTGAGGCATTCTTAATGAAGATACAGCAGGAAACTGACCGGAAGTAATGGTGCTGGTAGTAGAAAAGGGACGAGAAGCAGCGGCAGAATAGGTAAATGTGGATGTTAGGGTTGTTCTGGACGTCAGAGGTGCAGTGGTGGCTAGCAAAGGTGTGTATGGTAAGGGCGAAACACCGGAAGCAGCAGGAATGTGAGAAAGCACATTGTAGTCCACATATGAAGAGTGATGCTGAGGTGGCAGTGGACGAGAAGTTGATGAAACAGCGAAGTTGGCAGGCAGAGAATACTGGAAAGAGGTATCCACAACTAGCGGCAGGACTGTAGAGGAAGTAGTCATTACATTGGAGGTGAAGGTGAGCGCCGCACTTGAGGTAGAGGTAGCAGGCACTATGGCGCTATAGGTGGGACGCGCACCCAGGGGAGACATCTGTGTAGGATTCCAGGGTGGCACGAAAGAGGTGGTCAAGTTGACAGACGGAGGTGTGATATTGACATAAGCAGGCCGATAAGCAGGTGCAGGAACAGGAGGAACAGCAGCAGTTGATTGCAGGCGGTAATTGGGATCGGGCATCCCATCCAGGTGAATGACGCGCAGTGTCATGTCCGTCATGTGACAAGCTAAGCGTAGATGATCTCGAATGGTGGTGTGTGAGGGCATGGTCGCGCCTTGCGGTCCGGTGCATACTAGCATGCACGGAGTGACGTTAGCATCTGTGGAGGACAGGTCTCTGCAGCCGACGATGTAGGTAAAGCCGGGTTGGAGACGATCTATCGGGAGATAGACGAGTGCGCCATTGACAGAAACGCTGGAATAGCTAGCCATCTTCAGTGCGAACAGGGTGGAAGTCAAGCATCGACTGAGAATTTAATTCTAGGTATCTAACCAAGGGGATGGGAAGTTGAAATAAGAAAACAAAAATATAGTGAAAACTATAGTAAAAAAAAAAAATTGAGGGCACATTAGGAGGAGTCGCTGAGACAAAGACTCCAATCCAATAAATTGGTGTTATCAGATGGAAGAGACGTACAGCTAGATAGGAAAGGAAGGCACACGTGTTCAGATTGACGGGAAAATATATACAAGAAGGGGTAAAAGGGTCATGAACTGGTGAACTATCTGACACGATAGGGCTTATTAAGTGTTCAAGATCCATAAAAACTTCCAGGAGCGATCAGTTAGGAGTCGTAGTAACCCAACTCGAACTGTAACCGGAAGCCATAATAAGAAGAAAATGGCGTGGCTAACTATACTATGTGTCTTATGTTCCTTGTGGGGTGTGGTAGATGCTGGAAGGCACACTTTCGAGACTTTAGAGAGAGCCGAATTAGGTGTCATTTTGCAACCTGGTAGACGTATTTCTACGGCTGAGCACAATCATGTGTCACAAGTGTTTGTATTAGAGATACCAGATAGATTACCAGAGCCGGAAATGGAAAGTATTTATGAACAATGTGTGAAGAATATGCAGGTTATGTGTGATATTCAACATCACAACAGAACCTTATTATTTGAAGATACCTGTGACAACATCAAACAGAAAGAAGAATGGCTGAATCAAATTATTAGAAAATTAATACAGGCCAGAGAGGAGGAAGTGGAAAAGCTGATGGAAAACATACCTGAACAACAACAAGTCAAAAGGTCTAAGAGAGCAGGTATACCAGGTCTAAATATTATAGGAGAGTTGTCGTACTATATTTTTGGCACTGGGAGAGCTGATGATGTAGCCAGAAATGAAAAAGATATTCAATTACTAAAGACATCATATTATAAGATGCGTGATGTTATTAAAACATTGGCCACAAGTACTAGCAATGGCTTGGAGGACGTCATGGCGGAAGTGGGAGAGTTGGCTGATAGACAGTTACAATTGTATGAAATGGCTAAGATATCATTGAAGAGACGGAAGTTGCTGGAAAGAACTCAAACTATGCACAGTGTGGCATTATATGAACTATCCATTGTATACAACCATGAAAGCCTGCTGACAAGGGTCAAATGGGGGTATATTATACATTTATTAAATGAACTCATTGAGATAAAAGATATGGCAGCTGAGGTAAGATTGGCATCACGAAGAAAACTATCATCAAAATTGGTCACTAGAGAAGATTTGAAGGAAGCTATAGTCAACACTGAAGTATATTTAAAGGCTACGTACCCACGATTTAGGGTCGCTTTTACTGATCCTGAATATTACTATGACAATAGTGTGGTACGAGTATATCAGCACCAAGGTCGTGTGAAGATGCAGATAAGGATCCCTGTGGTGTCAGAGGAACACATATTTTGTGTATACTCTGTAAAGGTGTTTCCGGTGCCAGTGCGGCTGGCCAATAAAGAAGCTGATGGGACGAGAATAGAGGGATTGCCATCAGAAGTAGCCATATCAAAGAATGGGCGGTATTATATATCAGAGCCAGTGGTGAATTGGGCGCGTTGCCATGGCAACTCAATAGCAGTATGCCCAGATATTCCACACATGAGAAAAATAGCCGAACGAGGGTGCATGGCGGCACTAATAAGAAATGACAAGGTGGCCATAGCAGAAACATGTGAGATCAACTATATAGTGCAACCAAATTTTCCTTCATTTGCGATAGCACTGGGAAAGGGTCGTACTTTGGTATCGGGACCCGACATACAAGGTCAATTGATGTGTCAATCAAGCCCACCTGTTAAGGTGAACATGCATCATTACGCCATATTGAACATTGGGTGTGATTGCGCATTCATGACTGCCGGGGCGTGGATGCCTTACAGTTTGGCAGGATGTGGTCATGTGAACATGGAAACTAATGTGACTTTTGTAAATAACGATTTGCTACAAATGAACAGTGTTAAGAAATTGACATGGATAAAGGCCGTATTAAATGGTGAAACTGTGGAGGTATTGCAAGATGAAGTGTTGCCAAAATTAGTAAAGACCAAAATGAAACACAAGGCTAGGATACAACAGTCGCCAGCAGCTGTCAATCTTAAGAATTTGGTGAGTGCAATGGAAGACGGATCAGCATTACCCGATTTGGATGGCATGAGTGGTGGAGGCCATTTTCCTACTGAATCACTATGGGATTATTCACCAATAATGATTGCAGGGGTGATTGTTATGACTCTGATGGTGGTGCAATATTTTTGTTTAAAAAGACTATTAATGGCATATATATTAGCAAGAATGCCTATGAGAATAAGGAGTCTAGAAACCTGGGACTATGAAAAATACGGTGAAGATGTCGGAGGTAATTATGAGGAAGAGGATCCGGAACACAAAACAACAATAGCTATGTTATCATTGATATTGATAGTAATGATAATAATAATAGTGTTACTGGTGAGGAAGGTGCGACAACTAAAGAGGCTGCAACCAGTGGATGGACTGTATCTACAGGTGGCAACTAAAGAGATCACAGAAATAATACCATTGGGGGAGAGTCTAATGCCTTTGGACCAGGTATTTCAAAGACCAGCAGAACAGGCTCTTATTAGAGACGTAGCAATAAGCTACTCGTGCCCGAAGTACATAGCTACAGTGCAGTGGGGTCGAGTGTTATATTCCACTGAGATGGCAACGGCGGAAAACGCAGTGCCATTGCCATTACCAGCCACTGTGAAGGTGTCAAAGAAATTAGCAGGGATACTGAACGGTGACTATGGGTTTACGGTGATGACAAGATTGATTAGGTATAGTGGGGGTCTGGCGACAGGTGTACCACTAGAGATACCTATGATATCAGCGGCGGGCTGGACACCAATAAGGAACAGAGAGATAAATACACACCAGTTATCTGACACGGGACATGCCAGAGCCATGGCTCAGTTAAGAAGATCAAGACAGTTACCAGAAGTACCTGGAGAATCATATGGGGCTACGGCTGTCTCATATTCAGTAAACAAGGGTCATAAAGAGTCGGTGAACGTGGCTCTGCGAGGTCAAGAGCCCAGGACGGGATCGTCATCGGTGTACGTGGACCTGAATGAATGAGACTGAAGGTGATGAATAAAACGCCATCATGATAGAGACTTGACATAGACGGTGTCAGGACAAGAGAAGGGGGGGGGAGAAAGATATCGTGCAGCTGGCGTAAGACGAAAGGATGGAATAGACAATACAAAGACGATCTACGGATGAATTGATATAATGTCTGGGAATGGTGCCAGTGTATATTATTAAGTAAGATAATATAGCTAAAAGAAATTGTAATTTAAATGTACGACCAACTAATGAGACACTAACTACGACGTAATATGGCGAGTGGAAAGATTTCTGATGTATATACTCGTTGACAAGCTGTGCACGCGTGAGTTAAGTAAGAGGTTGCCAGGTGTAACCCAAGACGCGTTAGAGTGTGTTTTAGAGTGATGCTTGGGGCAAAGGGTAGATAGAGGGGAACGTTTCGGAACAAGGAGTTGACAGATGTAAGGAGATTTATTGGCCCGATTGGGTGTAACTGGTGTCGACTCCCGGGTAAGGATAGTAAAAAGAATATATAAACATAGAATGGGACAAAGTGCTTAGTAAAGGCGAGTGAATGAGTAAAATAAATAACAAAGGAAAGAAAAACAAATTGCGAATCAAGAAATGAGAGAATTGTAATAATAAAGTATATGTTAGAGGACAAGTTTGCGCTAAGAATAAGTCACCAATGCAGTGTGGAAAATATATATAGTAATAATGCATGGTATTATATAAGTGTGTTGCATATGTGTGTACATAAATAACTATTGAAATGTATAATATGATAACGATGATTACCTCAGGTATTAGTGACAAAACAATACATAAGATGTATTCAGGCATAATTTATGCTTGACAATTGGTGTGACTCGCGTCACAAGAGGGGAGCGCCCGCACCTGTTTTGTCATCAATAGCCAATAATTATAATGAACGGGTATAACAGGGTACACTTATGTGGGTATTTATTGTATGCTGTATTATGTGTGTATTTATTGTATGCTATATGAGAGAGTGCTACGGGAGTCCTGTATAGGGTTTATGGTAGCTAAGAGTTTATGGTAGGCTGTGGAATGTTGCAGACGGGGGGGAGTCGACGAGATCTGGTCAGGTAGAATCTGTAGAGGGGGAGGGGGGAATACGGGTGAGCCAAACACCGGCGTCTGAAAGGTGTGAGGGGTTGGTAAGAGATAGGGAGGAGTTAGTATTGTGGGAGCAGCTGAGGAGGCAACACATACTCCTGGAGTAGACGAGGATGAAGCTGTTTAGTATTTAGTATTACACTTAGCCAATGTAAGAACGGATTGAACAGGATCTCTATGGCACTTATACCTCTCCAGTAGCATTGGATTGTTAAAACATGAACTGCTTGTATGAATAGACTGATGTCGTTGAAGCTGTACAATCTGAGTGGACTCACCAAACAACTGTAACTGTGAATAACCAATGAACAATAAATGGTGACTTGTATCGGCGTCTTGGTGTTGGTTAAAAGAATGGGCTAGGCCAACATCATACCACTAGAGTTAGTCTTCCCAAATACGTGAGAACAGCGGAGCGAGCTGATAATAACTACACAACTTATACCACATTAATATACATATAAACACAATCCACACAGCCCAATATCATTTATCGCGCATCATTGCCATGATTCCATCACAAGTGTTACGATATGTATGATTTCCTAAAGTATAGAAGACGACAACCTACCGAAGACTTCCATTAGTGGTGTCGTCTACTCCTAATGCACCTACATGCCGCTAGGGATAGTTCTATCTATAGATACCAGTGATGTCCCATCTCAGACAGGTGGAAGATCCTAATCTGTTACGAGACGTTAGGTAGCGACCAGAAAAACGCTTGGTCTCTGTTCCATTATCTCCATATTTGACTTCTACAGCCACTGAATTTCAGCAGCCTTTGTTCAGAATGTGCTTGGAGTAACGACTCGGCTTCAAGCTTACACAGAGAGAAGAACACTGATCGCTTTGACACCTACTACACAGGTCACAATTTGTCTCCCACATGACATGTATGAAGGCATGTCGAATGAGGTTGACGCTCTCATATATGGTTCGTCAACTCCACTTGACATGCGTAATGAAGACACGTCACATATTTCTGATCCATTCACCTGAGTGCTAGGTAATACTGTGAGACAATTATGTAAGGGTCAAGAGTAGTCAATAACTATGTACCAATGGTTCAATCAAGGCAGGCCTATAATAGAAGGCAGGGGATATCATAGTCCCACAGGCCTGCAACACTAAGGCACCTTTTCCTATCTACAGAACTTCTACTTGACTGAGGACCTCTATGCAGTCCATAAGACAAGGGCATGAAGATGCATGGCAATGCCATATGTCTCCCTGTACTGTAGATACTGAGATTATAGATTGTGGGTTAGAATACAGTCCTTTGGTATTTTCACTGACTCACGCATAAGGTGTCTAACCTCTCCAGTTGAAGTATTCAGAATGGTGGGTGTCTATTTTGATATTCACTAACAAATGCAAATTTAACAATGAAATAGAATTCACTACCATTCATTGATAGTATTTACAGACCTTAGTGATCTATTCTTCATGAAAACAAAATGACACAGATACATCAAATGTCTCAAGTGTTGATAGTACTTCTTGGTAGTGATTAATCCTGGTACCAAAATAGTTGTTTGCCCCATCTAGTGGAATATCCTAGAACAATTATGTATGTCAAACCATTACATGTCAAGTGCCTTCGACATGGCCGTGACCCTAGTCAACTTACAGATGACATGGCTTTTTAAGGCATGTCAAATTCTATGAGGATTACTGTGTGCTACAGTTGTCATGGTGACATATGTGCACATGTCCCAATGACATGTGCTCTCTGTGTCAAATCAAGTTGATATGGGTATACATGTCACTTTGTCAGGAAGACTTTTTTCAGTGTAGATTTGATAGAGATTAGTGTTAAACATCTATCTCTAGATCGGAATGCCGGCTGGATCCATGGATAAGGTGACCAGGGTGGTTTTGGGAGGGGCACTGCACAGCGGAGGTCATAAGGAGACGGCTAATGTGTTAGTTGAGTGTGGGGAAGGGGCTTTTAAGAGCGAGGAAGGAGGAGCGTCTCCCAAATCTCACCAATTAAGGCAGGATCTAGACATAGATTCAGACGCCCCAGGAGGAGATGGATGGTCTAAGAAGACTTGGGCTGGAGGTGGGAAGAAGATGTTCCTAGATTAAGGTGTTTACTTGGTTTTAATGAGCTAGGTAGAGCTTGATACCTCCACTAATTACATGTCTATGCTGCAAAAACAACGATGGGAATGTTCTTAACTGGCATAAGGTTGATATATGCTCGTTATCTAGAATGATTCTTCACTTTGTATTTCGCAGGGCATGATCTCCCCTTGAAAATTGATTATTGTGGTTACTGTTTGCAGTAATAAAGAAAGTGTATGAATATTTGAAAGCTCTGGCAAATACAGACGAAAAATTAATTATGATCACAAGCCCTTCATGGAGTTTCCCTAATAACGGGACTCGGATTGAAATTTTATAATTTACTGAGTTTTGTGTGGGTGAGTTGTGCAGTCTGTTTAATTTCACAGGGGTAAGACCAATATTCTGTCATCAATAACCCTTCTACTTGGCACCAATTGACTGTTATCATCACACAGAAATCCCTAAGTGGGTCTTATCTACCAGCAGGGTCTTAATATTTTGTGTTATCACCAGGTAAACATAATATAAATTGTCAAGGGCAGGTAGAAAGAGACTGCGCAATAGAGATTCTATGTAAAGTATACCTCATCATTAACTTCCCATTTACTCACTCATAATGCAAAATTACCAAAACCATATTATAGAAGTTATTGTTGGAGCTTAGAATTACTGAGAAGCAATGCCGTAGATATGATGATGGCAATTTTATTATGAACCCCCTCCCCCACCTTTGTGGTATAATATCTAATGCCTAATTTTGGATGTTGCCTAAAGATGAATAAAGGTTATAGGTCATAGAAGGTTCCCTTAATTAGACGGAAATGAATTAAAATCTAATGCATTGACCGACTAATCAACGGCAAATGATTCAACACTACTGCAGCGAGAAGAGTTGACCTGAGAATGGAGAGAAAGACTAGATTAACTCAGAGAGTGGACTGTTAAGGCATATATTGGTAATTATCTGCAAATATAATCATCTGAAACACACCTGTCTGTGGCCTTAGTACTTAGTTGCATTCCGCTAAAACCACAATAGAAACTGGAGTAATATTGATAATGGAACAAAGACTCTTTGTTATAGAAGACTGTGCAATAGTGTAAGTTGTCCATCCCTCACGGTGGGCTCCTGGTGATGTGATGATCGTCTCAACAAGATCCCTGACTGACACAACTTTCCAATTCGATCATTGAACAAAGTGATAATTGGAAGTTGCCTCATTACCTGATAGTCTGTGAGTGCATCACTGTAGAGGCTCCCATGTGGTATGGGTATTTCATTCATTTTAGATTAAACGGACTGCTTTGCTGAAAGGGGTCCGTACCTTCGGGAGGGCCCATGGAGGCCTCAGAAGAAGCCATCTCCCAATTGTTCTAAATGCAAATCATTAATCATTAAATGCACTAAAAAGTAGCACAGTTCCTTCCCTTGCTTCCAATTAAATCAAAATGGGTGAAGCAAAGAAATCCTTTGTCTCATTCTGAGTTTTATTATTGTTATTGTTTCCACTTTTATCTCCTTTTTAAAAAGAGCAATAGGCATATTATCATTTCCCTCGCACTACCTGGCCCTTCAAGGCTGTAGTCGGGTAGAAACATGATAAGACCTCGCCGTGCTTGCAGAATGCAGGCAGGACAAAAAGACTTGAGGGATATTATGTTTTGTTTCATTAGAGCGTCACTGTCTGCCAACTAAAGATAAGCCCTAGGGGAAGGTTTGCAGGACTTGCCATCTATTTCACGGTCCGCCGGCCATACCCAGCCGTGCGCTGCGCAGACAGGGGCGAAGAGACGGCGTCAGTAAGGGAAAGGGTTTGATATTTTATATTTTCCATATCCCATTAATTTGCCCACAGCATGTAGCCTGTCTTTATCTTAGCCTGCATGGCTTGATCGGGCCCAGGTTTTCAGTTTCACGAAGCCCTATACGGTCCAATAGGACAGCTGATATTAAAGCTCCATTCCCCTTGGGTTATTTATAGAAAAGCGTATATCTGCTATTACAGCAGTGGATGTGAGAACTAAAGGAGGGTGGGGGCATAGCCCGGTCCCTGCACTCAGCATCTAATATAACACCATGCTCGTTACGGGAATTTCATAACCCACCCATACCACAATTTTTTTGGGGTAAAAAGCACCCCTTTTCCCTTAAAAACAAGGAATTTTAGACCTCTAAAGTTACCCCTTTTTTGGGAAAACACTGAAATGTTTCCAAAACTCCCCCCCCCCCCTATTTCTAAAAGTGCAGACTTTTCAGCACCAAAAATGAACATGTTCCTTCTCCAAAATACCCCCTTTTCTGAAAAAGCTGACTTTGCCCCCAAAAAATACCTCCCTATTTTTTATTTTCACTGATTTTTCTCTTTAAATACACCCCTTTTACCCCAAAGCCACAGACATGTAAATTTTGAGAAAATACCCCCCTTCCTGTTTTTGGTAACGTGCATGGTGTATTTTTGTATACAGAGTGCAGGGACCGGGGGGCATAGATAGGGAGAATGCAGTTGAAGCTCAGTACCCTAAGTCAAACATTCCACTCATACCTTGGAGGTTATCAACCATTTCTACTGCTGAAAGCGAATCCCGAAGCGAATAGGCCCGAAAGCGACTCACAGGAACCTCTCGGTGTATTTCTGAGAAAACCTGCAGAGTAGACACCCGCTTCACACCTTGGCACACCCCGTTGCAACGCTTTGCTCCCTACCTTCTTTTCCCTCCTCCAGCTGGCTTCATTTAAATGGGGAGCTCTCGTTGGCTTCGCACCCTCTGCGTGATTTGAGAAGGGGCCAAATACAGAACAGGGTTCTCACATTTTCTCACAATGTCCCGATGAGGGTCCAGTGACCACTAGGGATCTCTTTGCCTAGTACCAGGATCCGCCGATAGAGGGGGTGTCGGTGTTACTTCCGACAGGATCAGAGCTCAAGGAGGGTAGAATCTGCGGAACATGATATAGGTTTTAGTTTTAATCACAAACTAAGCCATCACCCCTTTACACCTGAAGTGTTGACTATGATTACTATCAATGTCGATGTATTATAGGCCTGCCCCTTACTTGGAAAGCTAGTGATTTTAAAGTCAGAGTTGTTTAAATATATTTGTACCAGATTTATTCTTCCAAATTACCTACTGTTATTATGAATATTTTCTGAGAGAAGACACTCTAACTTGCCAAGTCAACAATTCTGAGGTCATTCATCAATTATTTCACCTGATTAACTTTACAGACCACATCTTATGAATCAATTCTAATCATGTATTTTTTTGTGTGTCTTTTCAGAGGGGTTCATGGGAGAAAAATGGAAGCGAGTCTATTGTAGGTTATACAAGGACTCATCCTTTTTCTGGTTCAAGAATCCCGACGATCCCACATCGAAAGGAAACGTAATACTGAAGGTGAGTAAGTTCAACTGAAATTCGTTGTTGCTGTAAGATTAATCATTTGTAGAATATTTTCTTGATGACAACATGTAGGAACGGTGATAAGCCCAGACGTAGTATACGGTCTGTGTTTAGATCAGGTAAATCAAGGGATCTGTCGACAGTTGTGCATGTTATTAGGAGGCTAAAGTTAAAGGATCAGATAGAACAGCCGTAGTATAAAGAAAGGCGACATTCTATTAGTAAGTAAACATTAATGCACTTTTTCATAGCTTGCAGTGAAGGTAGTACCGTTAGCATGATATAAATGTAGATAGTATACGAAATGGGGTCTTTTACTAGGCAACTCCCCCTGTGGAGTGGGGACCTTCATGTGAGGGCATGAAGGAGCAGAATAACTTCATTGGGAGTCCACAAGGAGAAATCTCCTTCCATACTGACAGTGGGCATACCAGATTCGTAAAAGGCGACAAACTTGGGGTTTATTGTGTCTTGGGGTGAGCATGTGGGCAGCTGGTGTCCATATGCGCGGGCCTGGGCTTACATGCTTGTCTTTTGCCATGGGATTCCCCCTCAGTGAACCACGTCTGAGTGATCAAAGGCCGTGGTTTGTCTGGCCCTGCCTATGAGACCAGGCAAATAAAAGAACACTTGCTATCCTTCGAAAAGAGTAGGGGAATGAAGCCCCGGTAGCGGTTTTCCCCCTCGACCCTCCTCATAGATTCGGTCATTCATCTCATAGATTCGGTCATTCATAGATTCGGTCACTGCTGTGTCGGGCAAGCAGCATATAAATACCTGTCCAAAAAGAAAAGAAAGGACTTAATGTCCGAGAAACCTTGAATGTCTGAGTTCCTCGATGGCCCCCGGACGTAAAACTAAACAAACAAACAAACAAATACTAGGCAACACATTTGAATATAACGTGACATTATTCCAGGTGGTAATGAACATAGTAGTACATGGCAATGGGGCCTTTTACTGGGAGTCAGTGAAGGTAGTAGTAGATGGAAATGGGCCCTTTTACAGGGAGTCTGTGAAGGTAGTAGTACATGGCAATGGGCACTTATACCAGGAGTCTGTGAAGGTAGTAGTACATGGCAATGGCCCTTTTACCAGGAGTCAGTGAAGGTAGTAGTACATGGCAATGGGCACTTATACCAGGAGTCAGTGAAGGTAGTAGTACATGGCAATGGGCACTTATACCAGGAGTCTGTGAAGATAGTAGTACATGGCAATGGGCACTTATACCAGGAGTCTGTGAAGGTAGTAGTACATGGCAATTGGCACTTATACCAGGAGTCTGTGAAGGTAGTAGTACATGGCAATGGCCCTTTTACCAGGAGTCAGTGAAGGTACTAGTACATGGCAATGGGCACTTATACCAGGAGTCAGTGAAGGTAGTAGTACATGGCAATGGGCACTTATACCAGGAGTCTGTGAAGGTAGTAGTACATGGCAATGGGCACTTATACCAGGAGTCTGTGAAGGTAGTAGTACATGGCAATGGCCCTTTTACCAGGAGTCAGTGAATGATTGATTGATTTGTGTTTTACAGCACTTTAGCGGCACTAAGTGGCTATCCCGTGCTTCACAGGTTAATAATCTAACAGAAGAATGTGTCAGTGCCCGCGCATATGTGCACCACACACATCCTGAGGGGATAGGAAAGAGGAGATATAGACCCTTTTAAGTGGGCTAGGGAAGCCCGTAGGAGTCAGTGAAGATAGTAGTACATGGCAATGGGCACTTATACCAGGAGTCTGTGAAGGTAGTAGTACATGGCAATGGGGCCTTTTACCAGGAGTCAGTGAAGGTAGTAGTACATGGCAATGGGGCCTTTTACCAGGAGTCAGTGAAGGTAGTAGTACATGGCAATGGCCCTTTTACCAGGAGTCAGTGAAGATAGTAGTACATGGCAATGGGCACTTATACCAGGAGTCTGTGAAGGTAGTAGTACATGGCAATGGGCACTTTTACCAGGAGTCAGTGATGGTAGTAGATGGAAATTGGCCCTTTTACCAGGAGTCGGTGAAGGTAGTAGTAGATGGAAAAGAGCACTTTTACCAGGAGTCAGTGAAAGTTATAGTACATGGCAATGGGCCCTTTTACTAGGAGTCACTGAAGGTAGCACCGTAATCTCCCTCGTATAAGGCGCGTCTTATACGCCAAACAAAATTATGCTGAGTCTTATACGTGGGAGGGATATTGCCTTGAGTTTGGGGTGCGCCTTATAGGGGGGTATTTTTACTATAGAACAGTACTAAAGTAACAAAAATCTGCCCTTAGAGGTGCGCCTTATACGTGAAACAGACCTCCCTGAGATGGGGGTGCGCCTTATAGGCAAGGTGCGCCTTATACGCGAGAGATGACGGTAGTAGATGGAAAAAAGCCCTTTTACCAGGCGTCTGTGAAGGTAGTAGTACATGGCAATGGGCACTTTTACCAGGAGTCAGTGAAGGTAGTAGTAGATGGAAATGGGGCTTTTTACCAGGAGTCAGTGAAAGTAATAGTACATGGCAATGGGCCCTTTTACCAGGTGGCAGGGAAGTAAGTACCGTAATATCCCGCATGCGAGTATATGACGCACCTAGAGTTTTGGAAAATTCTCAAAAAAATGAAATGAAAAATTCATAAATTTGGTTCTGCTAAATGAATTTTCAAAATTTAAAAGAAAGGTCTTGGTGTCCCCCTTGTGGATCCAAGGAGAACTAAAACCCTTCATATGAGACACATCTTATACGAAGGAGATTACAGTAGTTCATGGGAATGGGGCCTTTTTCAAAGAGTCAATGAAGGTAGTAGTACATGGCAATGGGCCCTCTTACCAAGAGTCAGTGAAGGAAGTAGCAGATGGGAATGGAGCCTTTTACCGGGTGGTAGTGGATATAGTAGTACATGGCAATGGGCCCTTTTACCAGGAGTCAGTGATGGTAGTAGTACAAGGCAATGGGTCCTTTAACCAGGAGTCAGTGAAAGTAGTAGTAGATGGGAATGGGGCCTTTTACCAGCAGTCAGTGAAAGTAGTAGTACGTAGGAATGGGGCCTTTTACCAACAGTCAGTGAAGTTAGTAGCACATGGAAATGTTACCAGGAGCTAGTGAAGGAAGAAGTACATGGGAATATGGCATTGTACCAGGTGGTAGTGAAGGTAGTAGTACCGTAATCTCCCACATAAAAGGCGGATCCCACCTAAAAGATGCACCTAGAGTTTTAGGAAATGGTTAGAAAAATTAAAAATTCATAACTTTTCTTCTACTGAATGGATTTTGAAAATCCAAAAAGCTATGTGTAGCTAGGTTGCCCCAGGCCACCCTGGGTCTCCCTATGTCATAACTTATTAAAATAAAGGTCTTTTTCTCCCCCTTGCGGATACAGGGAGAACTAAAACCTCGTGTATAAGACGCGCCTTATACACGGGAGATTATGGTACTTGGAAATGGGGCCTTTACCAGGTGGCAGTGAAGGTAGTAGTACATGGGAATGGGGCGGTTTACCAGGTGGCAGTAGGAAGTAATATAGGGAAATAGGGCTTGAAACTAGGTGGTAGTGATGTGTAGTAGATGAGAATGGGTTCTTTTACCAGGTGACAGTGAAGGGAGTACATGTAGTAATGTATGGGGCCATCCTTCTGACTGTGAAGAATTCATAGACATTTCACCAGGTGATACTACGATTAGTAGTTCAACAAAATGGGCATCTGTTTACAACTTTGGTTACCTATGGAATGGATCCATTTCAGTTGGAGAGAGTGAAGACAAGAGTATATAAAAAGTGGACAGTGGTATGTCCAAGTTAGTATCCGGCAAGTTAGCGGTGTCAGGAAGCTCCCCTGAAATTCTTCCACCAATGAATTGTCCCACCAATGAATTCTCCCATCTCCCTCTATATGGCAGTGCAGACTTTGTGTAAAGATCTGGAGAAAATACTGAGAAGCAAGGTAGCAGTGAAAGGAAAAATGGTCTCGAGATAATAGAAGTGTATAGCAACCTTGCATCAGTAGGTAAAACGATAAGTGCAACAATGATTATGTATAGAAATGGCACATTTCGACTAAGCCCTACTGGGTGTACTGTTTATGTGCAATCTATATTCTACTCACCTACTATTATATGTTTTAAGTTCTTGATAATTACAAGGTCAATAACCATGTAGATATGGTGCTATAGCATGGGATCATTACCGATTGATACTGCCACTGCAAAATATGGACAGAAACAGAGCATAGTAGTATTTCAGCGAATAAAATTGCATTATACATGTATATTTATCACCTCAAAGAATAAATTGCCTCTCCCCCACACACTTTTTTGAACGAACACTGTCCATTTGTCAGAGATATTACTGCCACAATAAAAAATGAGCCCAGTCCAAAAGGAAGAACCAATGATTATTGGCCAGTAATGGAATGTTTTATACCAATTTCTCCATTTTTTCAAAGGGCATCTTCTCCAGGCCGAATGACCCTTAATTTTCTGGAACAAACAGAACTATTATTACCCAGGAGAGATGGAGGCAAAGGCAGGGTGGGAGGGAGGCACTTTTCCAGCTTTGCCGATGTCATCAATCTCTTAAGAACATAAAACCCATAACTTGCCGTACAAAAACTGGAATGGCCATGTGAAATTCCGGCCTTCGGAGACCACTGAAGGATTACTATTTCATGCCGGGTGACACTGGTTAGTGACAAGACCTAAAAATCGATGTCAAAATGTTTCATCAATATCCTTCCTGCTGTGTTTCCCCCCAGGGGGTGCAACGACATCAAAGATGCCAAAAGTCGCTAGGTTATTTCGCCTTCTCTTAACCTTGATTGGATTAATTGATTGGCGACTAATTAAAGTGCTTTGATGGGATGCGCTGCCATATGCCCCTGTCAGAGTGAGTTGCAGGTCCATTTATGAAAGTTAATTGTTTCTTCAGACTGTTCCATCAGGAAGGAATTTGAGACACCCCATGAGAAAATTTGCCATCCTGTATCGATTTTTGTCCTCTTGAAATCATTCTAATATTTAACTGAGAATACGACACTGCATGGGTTCAGGTTTGATTAACCTACCATCGCTTTGTTTAACTAAAGAAAGCATGGATTCTCTCAATTTCAACATGAAATCAAAATGTTGTTTGCTAAATTATAAGGGTTGTTCAGAGAAGATAAGGCGTGTTATCAGGGCTACATTCTACCTCGTGTGAACTCACTGCCCTAGCACTCCGATATAAGTGACAAAAATGTTATTCAATGTTAGGTCGATGATAATACTTTTGGCTTCTAGTTTTACTTCATACATTCGCCTCCTCCCCACAATGCATACAACGAAGCTACATAGATTACAGGCCCAGAGGGATGCAATATATAACTGAAAATGTAAGCTGGAATAACACTCTATAGAAATTATGTTCTTTGTTCAAAGTAACCATATCAACCGAAGAGCAATAATGGGGTAAATAGTGGATGTGAGGGCAAGCTTCTTAAGACCTTGTCCCTCTCACCCATTGGTAATCCTCAACTGGCACCATCTGGGAAATCCCTTAGGTATCAACGGTGGGGGGATCAGGAATGAAGGTCAAGGTCGAGTTAATCATGTGACAGGAATTTATTTGCTTAGACTTACAGAGCCATATATATTACTTTGTCATTGTCCGCTCGTGGATTATTGGGACTTCTCATTAAGACACAGGTACTTTGAAGTAGTTTTATGTTCTGCAAGAGTTCCAGAGAGTCCTTATTCCTCACTGCTGCTACTAGAGTTGCTTGTCACAGTGTCTCAAAGCCTGCCGCCATTGATTTATCAGGCCGCTGGTACTGGGCAGGAGCCAGCTCAAATAGCTTGTTACAGACCAGGTACCGGCCACCTGAGGCCACCTTCCCAGCAGCCATCACTCCATTCCTTTACACCGGAAGTCGATGGGAGTCTTTTTGTCCAGAGGTGGTGCCAAGAGTCTGATTGGCCTTCCAAAGTTGAATTGAGGAGAATCTAGGTCACTAATTGTTTACCCCTCCGTTCGCAGACAACTATACAGCTTATAGGAGAAAGTATTGAAGCGGCATCATTCAGACCAGTATGCATCTTGAACCTTTTTTTATCATAAATTTGTAAGAAATTGCTCTGCGACTTCATAAATCCGTCCTTCCTGACTGTTGGCATTAGACTAGACGTAAGCTTATTGAAAGCAAACATTATAGACAAAGATAAGAGTGCCGTAGAAAAGACTAATGGCTAACGGCCACTGTGGGCACTTTTGGGTTACAGACCCCTAATGGCAGTCAACCTAGAAGGATTTAGAGTTAACAGTTTCCTCTTCTCTACTCTCACAACCCTCCTCCTCTCCCCCCAGCTCTACCCCAAAGGCCTGATATCCACGCCCACTGCAGCAGTACCCGACAACGTCGCGTGGGGACACTGACCATCAATCACCTGACCAGGGCAAATTGACCAATCAGAGAGGCACTTTCTGTGGCCATTGGGGCGTGAGCTTTTGGGGAAGGGGTTGCCAACTTAGCGGGTGCTGCGAGTTGGGCCTCCAGTTCAGGCCGAGGGGAACTGAATTAGGGTTTCTGCGCAATTTACTATCCATGGTTCCCTGCAGCTACTACTGCCCAATATGAGCTGTACTAGAGGATATGAGGCAGATGAGGTTAGGAGTGGGGTAGTGTGATCATTTCGGGTATGGTTACCTTTGTAGCCAATATTAGAATTTGTATATTGATGAAGTAATCCTTGGTATGTAGTTGTGTTGTTGACCCATTGGTGGATGTAGTGGTTAAGAGAGTACTTTGTAAGAGGGCAATAGCATTATCATAATTGCAACTGATGAAATGGCTAGCCTATGTAGCGATCACGTATGCTAACTACGGCCAAGTGTTAAAAATGTATTCTTCATAGGCCTACTTAATATCTAACCTAACATAGAGAACAGTAGGGTGCCATTCTGCACTGTATGTACACTTACTCTTCGACGGTTTTAATCGGATAAAATGTATGTGCCGGTACTAATATCGTCTGAGGATGATAGGTGAAGATAGGGTACTTGAAAATAGGCCACTTTGGTATAAAGATCGAGGCATCATTTGATATATTATTATGAACCCTGGCCCTTGTCAGACCGGGAACTTCTAAGACGGGAGGGTTTAGGGGTCAGAATATATCTAGCAAGGATGGAGAACCTTTTGCTTCAGTAGTTAAGCCAGTCAGGTAGGTCATTCAGAACCACAGCCTATCTACTATTTCCAGTGGGGTCTTGGTGCCCTCTTTATTAAGTACTACACCCTGGAGCAACTGACAATAGGGTTTTCAGTTTGGGAGCACCTTCAATAACTCATAGGATCAGATGCCAATCCTACACTATCGTGAATTAGGACCTAGGTCAAGTCCTTTCAACCTAGTCTTATTTTTATTGTCTTATGGTATAGGACTTGCCTTATCCCAGTGCCTTCATGCTGTAAATCAATAAACAGGCTTTTCTTTATTTTACACACATTTAGTAGGCTACTTAATGATTTTCCAATGCCGTTCTGATTACAATAGCAGACGATTCATGTGATCGAAGTTGTTGGCTTCAGAATAACTGTCTTTTAATAAAAGCTTTTTAGAGATAGGGTAGGCCTATTATTTTGTTTATGCTTTATAAGATCTATCATGAATACGCCATGCAGAAAACACTTCTTACCTATGGCCAGGCAAATGCAGTAAGGGATAGTACCTTAAAAACAAACTCAGGCGAAAGGAGGATAAAGGAACTTCTCGATACTGCATACCTACTTAGGACCCAAGGTATACTGTGCTGCCATACTTCCAGGAAACTTAAGCTTAAACTGCTGATACTGCAAAAAATAAGACTAAGAAAGGAGGCAGACATTGCCAAACTCCCTGAACACCTCATCAGAGTTAGTGTTAAGATGTTAATTACATCCATTATATGCGTATTATGGACTATGCCAGCATGTATGACCCCATTTAGTGCCGCTTGTCTTATCACTAATTAAGGCTTGATTATGTTATAATTAGGTCAGACAAGGTCCTACTTAAGTACCTTGGTGTGTCCTGTGAGACTGTGGTGGTGTCACCATGAATGTCTGAGTAGGTTGAGTCCTTAAATTAGTATACAAAGACCGCAGACTTATGTAGAGCAGTCAGTGGTCTTTTTTCAGTGTAATGGTTCAGGCATTATCTTCTTTCGTTGTATAAGTTCTGTATTCAGGGGTAGCATAGTTCGGTCCATATATTAGATGAAGATATTTTGTTATGATCTAACACAGGTAATAAAGGGCTGCTGCTGTCAAATAATACTGCTTTCCTCATAATATTTTTGGTGGGTAGATATCAGTGTGGGCTGCCATCAAATGTGGGTATTCAAATTGATGTGATATGGAGAGGAGTTAACAGACTTTTCCATTTCCTTCTTTATCGATATTATAAATAGGTAAATGAATAGAGCATTTTAGAACCTTTATGAGAGCCCCTGTCCTCTCTGCAACTAGGTAAATTTAGATCAAAGGCAAGAAACCCTTATAGAAAAAAAAATGAAGTAAATGGTACTATCCTTTTATGTATAATCTAGATTTGTTCACAAAGCATTTTTCCTTTTATATCTTAACAATACTGTTCACGACAAGACTCATTTCCCGTTTGTATACACTTCGTAATGAAATCTTATGATTTCTGCACCTTAACTGAGCTGAGGTACAAAGTGTCAATTCTACATGCTTCATGTAAATTATATACTTCATTCATAACAGTGTCTGGAGCTAAGCAGGATTTCTCTCATTTTCCTTTCCTGTTATACTATAGTAGCGTAGAACAGTAATTGATGGTTAATAATGATATCAGAATGTTGCTTTTTCTGTTTTCTAATGGTGTCCTTTTTCTCTTCCTCACAGGTGAGTGTCAGATCGGACCATTTTCCATTTTGTCGATTTCCGTCGAAAACAGAAATTTAGCAAATTTCAAATTGGTGGTAAGTTTGGTACCGCCAATGGTACCCGTGTAAGGCCATCTCTCAGCTTCCACATCTAGAAATGGGGAAGACTCATGCTTCTATGATTGGGACGGAGGAAGGAGGATGTTCATGATTATAATCATATCCCAGGATGGTTTAATCTCTCCTTTCAAAAAAGAGCTCATTTTTGGATCCAAGAGGCTTATAGATATTTTCAATGCATCTATACTATTCTTTAGTAATACCACTTTTCATAGATACCATATGGATACTTGAAAGGTTCATTTACCAAAAGTCATATCCCTTTACTCCTTTACCAAATGACGCTTAAGTTTTAAAGTGATACATTGATATGAAAAATAACCAAATCTGCTCAGTTACAACAGATAAATTAATAGACACACTTATTTCATTTACATTAATTTATGTAGACCTCTCGACTCTTCACATTTTCATATGACATCATTTTCTATACAAGTAGAGATCTCAATTGGTTGTGCAATTCTGTCATTTCTCAGTAGCTGTATTGAAAAAAAGAAACAAACAATGCCTCAATCTAAAACCCATATATTTCTACTTCTTCTCACAAACTAGACTACAATTTTATTAGAATTTCTTTTCTCATTTACAATATTCAAAGCTTGACATCCAAAATATTCTTCCTTCCTCTGTCCTTCGTCCCAGAACAATAAGGGGCACTAAGAGGTGGTCCTAGATTCTAGAAAATGGCCTAGAATTTTGGGTATGATCTGTAAGACATGAAGTGTGTAGTACTTGTAGTACTGTATATATATACACATTGATATCGTCAGCAGACTTTGTGATCATCGAAAGTATTTGTGGTTTTCTTATTTAGATTATAGGCGACGAGGATGATGATGATGGTTTAGAAGTTTGTATCAATTTTGTTTGTCTTGATTATGACCTAGACCCTAGGTATAGAATTCTACTGCGAGTGAAAATATTAGAAAAAAAGAAAAGGAAATGTATATCTTTTGTAGACCAATTGTCTGGTTCTAGTCCAGTACCCCAAAAGATTGAGATATGTATTATATGTATTACATCTCTATCGGTCAAAACCCCCAATAGGAACTATATATTTCTTTTAGACTCCATAATGATACTAGTAACTGTAATGTATATATCCGCTGTACGAATGACTATGCCATCTTGATTGATGTTTCTCTGGTGCTCAATCTGTAAATACACAAACCATGACTGAATCATTATATTGTCTCCATCCTATGATGATTCCGCTCACGGTAATATGTTGTGAAGTTCGTTTTTTGTGTACCTGATAAGTGATAAGAATTTCATCCTTATCTGTGGTGAAACGTGGACAAACCCCTGTGGCTATAGAAACAGGAACTTACCCGCACTACTATATTTACCCCCAACAATGCCTCCTTATCTTCAGTCATGTTCCAAAAGTAACGAAAATATAGACCAATTTTTAAACATACATAATTTTATCAAAATTTTGGTTATAATTTTATAGAAGAAACTTTAAGGGAATTTAAATTTTTTAATGCACATTTAAATTTATTAACTGTTGGAATTACTGAAGATATCGAGGCCTATTGAGAACATAATATACATTATATGATGTACATATGCACTGTAAGCAGTGAGGTACGTTGAGGACAGTGACACAAGTATTTCAAATGAAAGTATCAAAATACCTTCAAAAAATATTAAAAAGAAGGTGAACATCATACCAATGCCAAAGATACAAAATATATAAAAGTAAGAGTTTTGCATTAAAGGAATTCCTCTCTTCCAAATTCATTGATACTCAATATCATTATTTCATTGAATAATGGTGAGAAAACGTATAGAAGTTATCTTTGATAGTTCTGATCTACAAATGGAAAGTTCAGAGAGAAATTCTAACCAAAAGTGATATCAATGTCATATGTATTGGGAAATTTTTACTGCTTGGAAAATAATTGTAATACACAAGACCACATCCTGCATAGATTTTAGATGGTTAATAGGGAAACAAGGAGTAAGACTGAAATCAGCAGAAATCAACCCAGAAGAAAATTTCTTTCAGAGGTGCCATCATACAGAGAAATACAGCATTACAAGATTTTTTTTTATACACATGCGCACGTGACCTGAAAAGGAACAAGGTTGAGAGAACACCAAGAAGCATGAACAGTGTATACACATATGATATCACAACATTTATATTTATTTCCCACAAGAGTGAATACACCCTATATTACTAACAACATAATGATAATCTTAACACAGCTACTCTTCTGAGTATACACTCGCGTTCCCAGGAAAACACCTACGTCCCAGGAAATATACTTCTTTTTCAGGTGGATTTTTCAAATGTAACTTCAGCCACTGAAGCAAGCATATTGATAGAATTGCAACATCAAAAATCAATACCCTAAGCATTTAGTACAATGAACCAAAACCACACCAGCATATCTGTGCAGAGAAGGGTCCTCACGGTCTCAGTGTAGTATCTACTGTTGTACTTTTACTTTAGTAAATCAGGATATTTGAAAGAAACATTTTGAATTTGATAAACTGAAATGATAGATATCACACAGTTGTATTTCTTAAATTTGCAATTTATTTTTTTTCTAAAGTCTTATGGTATGAAACACAAATTTTGTCTTGAAATATCTATAACCATTATGATGGTTATGATAATTCACAGAACTTTTTAAACAAGACCCTTCTCTGCATTATGTCCACAAAAATTACTGTTGCAGGGTTATATGCATGTTTGTATACGCCTGGTGTTGCAATATGCACCTCTATATAATGCAGTTATGGTCAGAAGTGGTTCATCTTGATAGTGTGGTGGGAGTAGTACCAATTACATCACAATTATATATATATATATATATATATATATATATATATATATATATATATATATATATATATATATAATCTTCAATTTCACAAAGCAGCAATATGTATGCCTGTTCTGACAGACTGACAACGACAATATCTCGTACTTTTTGATTTTGGGTGGGAATACAACAATATTAAATGGGTAGCAGTTCAACATGATTCGGATGATGTATGGTCAGTACGGTCTGAGTAGATATACACAGGCACAGTCCATACCGTCAGAACACTACTTTTATAAATCATTTGAAACTTTGACTTTATCCTTTGGTGATGAGAGATCTTCATCTACAAACTTTCAAGGAATAACTTCCACTGAAATAAAGTGGTTCAACCTTGGTCACCGAACTATATGTGTGACGGTTGGACTTCCTGTATGTACTCTTGCAAGGCTATTGCCTCTTTCTCAATACAGAAAAGGGACACTGCATGATTCTTGGCATTTACTGTATGTACATACCAAGTTTACTCCAGTAAAATTAGCTTTTATAAATCGGGAAAGTCAACGTAACCCACTTTGTGTACCGGTACATTTAATTCCCGTAAATCTAAGTAAGCTTTAACAGATTTACCTAGATATAATGGGGTTTAAGGTAAAGGGGGATTTCTGGGTTTTCTCATATCCAAACATTAACTTTACTGGAATAATTTGACAATGTAGATACCAGCAAATACCAAGCTCCATGCATTGTCATTTCCATTTGATACTCAATAAAAACAAATTGCCAATATCTGATTTCTAATTTGACTGTGTTTGGCTGGTTTATATCAGTTTCAGAGAATTACAGTTTTACCAGTAGGTATACAGTATAATGTAGTACACCTGACAGCGCTTCACTTTCAGTTTGGTCTTACTTCACTTTTTGTTATATCCCCAGACACCCACCCAGCACCCAAAACCTGATATATAAACAACCCCTACTCCCAACTGTTCCTCAACCTCCTGCTCCGCAGCCTGCCTCCTATAACTAGTCAGTCATTGTGTGTCCCTTCCATGCACTGCCTCCTCCTCACATTTGCCTAAGTACTACTGCTACCAGCCAATACTAGGGATAATAGCTACAAACCTGCGGCTCTCTCCTTTAGGAAAAAAACTATGAAAGCCTGTATATCAGCATTTGAAAGGCACATTTCGGAATATCGTTCCCGATTAAGACACTAAAGTAATCTCTTCAGTATACTCTATTCAAAATTGATAAGAAAGTGATGGAAAGGAAGAGGGAGGGTAGTCTGTGCAGAAGATATAGTATAGCCCTCCTTGAATTTAGTCCATGGTGTCCTGTACATAAGTATCATAAGAGAATTCCCAAGGAAATTCCTGCAACCCAGCCTCCTTAAGTCCTCCTGTGGTGTTGAATGTGTTTTGTGACTGTCTGTTCCCAGCGTGTTTCCCCTCCGTGACTTAGTGCATTCAGCCACCGGCAGGTGGACTTGAGACTGAGCCAGCCTCTCTCTGAAGTGATGGCGTCATCACGACGGTCCCTATGGCTTCCACCTGACCCACTGTGACCTCTGACCTCTGAAAGTTACCTTGACCTTGGAGATCTCACTCTCTGCACTTTATCGGACACTCTTGACGAACTGGAAAATATATGCGAAACTACATTCTCAGAGGGGAACAAAATTCAAAAACAGCCATGACTCACCCGTGAAAACATGCCCCTTTTATCTTGATTTCTGCTGCACCTATGCCTGTTTCATGGTAATACCCACGACAGATTATCTTCAGAGATAGTGGTAATGTTTGAAAGTAAAATATGTTTTGTAATACATATGTGTGTGTTTCTTCCCTAGCTAAATCTTCTTTTTTTTAAGATTTGATGAAACCTCAAACAATTCAATGTATCCACTGAATTTTCCGATCAAGAGTTACCCAATAAAAGCATGAATGTAATGTAATGAATTCACTAAGTGATCGTAATTGTCCATCAAAATTCAGTGGGTATTACCAAGGGGCTCTGCACTGCACTCTTAACTACTGCTATATCAACTTTGGCATTTACAAGATGCATGACGCGACATTGTCATTACTTCTGCAATTTTCTCCTACATTTTACCACTCAATGACACCAACCTCCTCCCTCTTCCTCTCCCTATCCACAATAAAAGTCTAAAATATATAAACTGCACATTTCCATCCCCATGCACTCAGGGCAACAGATTTAATTTCCATTAAGCGCTTTTCTAAATGGATTTTAACTAATTTGCACAAGTTACTGCCTCGACCAACCATATTTAGGCTGTTTCGAGAAACAAAATACCGGCAGTCTATGCAGAACACTTTTATTGTCTCAGTGGCAATTTATTATAGCTGTAAGATTTTTAGAAATGAATTGTGAATCTCCAGTAATATCTGGATTCAAGATCACAATTCCATACATTGTATATTAAATATTGTTTGTCAGTTCAGAATACAAATCATGCAAATGTCATTTTCAAGCCAAATTGCCTACTTAAAGAGTCAATAGGTAACCTAAATTATATTATAAGAGAGAAATAACTCAGTGCTTTTCTTTTTAAGAACCAACACTATAGTGGAAAGGAAGGCTATTGCAGCCTTTCATGGTAGTTTTTTCAGCTGACTTAGAATACTCTTTTCTTATTTCTTTTTTCATTTAAAATAGAAAAGCGACATTTATACAAACAAACAAGACATTGCTTACTCCCAACTATAATCCTTCACCATGAACATACCCACCTTCCAAATAACATCCTTAAAACATGACTTCAATCACGATCACTACACTCTAGAATCTTTGAGAGAGAGAAAAATATATGAACCTCTCTTAACCCTTTTCTTTATCAAGCTTCTTTCTCTCCACGTTTTGCTAACCTAAAAGTACATAGTGTTTCCGTGTTGAGTTAGAACCCCAAGTTACCCTCGGTTGCTGAACGTGCCAAACCCCCAGGCGCCACCCGATCATAAGTAGCATGGAGTTAGCATGGCAACCACTTTCTTTAAGAACCCTTACCAAAAAGACCTTGACTCTGTGTATATGACGCAACTCTTGCCATGATTTGGGCCTATTGTAAAGAGTAGTATTTTTCCAGTTAGCGTGTGCAACCTTGCGGTAATCTGTACCCTTTGATTAGCTAAGACTGGTTTTCCTGCTACTGTAGTGTGACTGTACCTACCCAAACGTTGACTACTTCGTTCCCATGTAGTAACATAACATTTACTTACTGATTGCCACAATTATATATAAGAGTATAAAATATGTATATTACTGACATATCTCAAAAAGAAGGACTGGCAACTTGACTATATATCCTGTAACTGTAACTACTACTACTACCTGCTACTACTACTACTACACGATGACTGTAACCAGTAATATAGACAAACTGTAATTGATTATTACTATTAAAGTTTCGTTGGTCTGACATGATTGACTTGAATAACTACCAGTACTATGAGTAATGAGCCATGATCAATGAAGGACTTAAAAACAGAGAGTTGACCTAAAGTAACAGTGATGGACAACTACTACTACTTACAACTACTCACTTTGATAAGATGCCGACTGACAAATATAACTGTTCTTTTGTTGACGAGTGCTCTCGGTGGAGCACTCGAAGAACGGTGAGGGGACGACATCCCTTGTAAGCTGTATGTATCAGACATTGTGTTTCCGTTGTGTTATCATGCCGCTCAATGAGACGGTCTTTTATTTCCCTTTCCTGCTTTCCCTCATGAAGACAATGGCCGTAAGAGTTCCTACTAGTCTTTGCATGCAACCTCAATGAATATTATTCACTTAGACCAAAGATATCTATATATGTACATAATAATTTCTGCAATTGGGTGTTACTTATTTGATGATCAAAGACTTCCTACACTCTCAGACTGAATGTGACGTCATCTCTAGTTGTGCAACATCGTCTACCGGTTTAGTGGTCACATGACTAGCTTCTGGTAGCCAATCAGATTTAAGCGCTCAGATATGTATTTCGAGACGGCTTCACACGTAGAGTCAGTGTTGTCCATGCCTGTCCATGTACACTATTCTTAGTAAGCGTTCTTTTCAATCTGTTAACCATTCTCACAACTGAACTTGAAGATCACACGGTTTTCCTGCATATTTAGAGGGTGACCGCATTCATTTCTTTGTTGGTACTTGCCAAGTGTTATGTCCATAGACAAGATGTACCACATTTGTCATTGCTACTACTACTACTCCTACTACTACTACAGTCGTCACCCCAACCCCCCTACAACTAACAAACAGTCCTCATTTAGTTTCAGGCTTCGGCGAAATCCAGAATCAATCCTAATACCTGTTGTGCTTCCCCTTTCAGACGATCTGTAACTTCCTAACGGTTGGCTCGTACGTGCGTGCAATCCCGTACAGCCCAGAACTACCGTCTGGTGCCAGAATCGACCATGTTATCGCCATCCCTCAAGAGCCCCGAAAAAAGACAAAAATCCATTGGTTTCTCTGCGAGAATGATGATGATCTTAAGTAAGTATAAGTATAGCACCTATAGAGAGTAATTATTCTGTGGATTATTCTTTAGTTGATGATGTAAAGAGGAACAACTCTGCTATGAATCTTTTGTCAATGCCCCTTAAACGCTGGAAGAGAACAGCATCATCAGCATATGGTCAAATGCACTGAGATGGGGTCACACCCATTTTTTTCCCATGGGAAGGAGGTAATCGCGAGTAAAAAATGAAGTTCATGGACATTTTCTATTTCTATTAGGTGGTTATGGCCAGTATCTTGCCTGCAAGCCATAGTTTTACCCATGTATGATTGATATTGAAAGCAGCAGACTGCAATATAAGGGCTGTTTTAGGAGTATTTTGGACGTTTTTTCCTAGGGGCCCTAATGTTATACAGCAAAGTAAAAAGAAATAGCATTGGAAATCAACACTACTTTGAATTTTCCATTAGCCCATGATATTTGGCATTATCTATAATCACTTCAAGATTTATTTCCCCTATGTTCCAGGTGTTATTGCTGAAAACCTTGTGGTGTAGGTATAGCGGGACAGTATGTGCAACATTTTTCTCTCTGCCCTAGAGCAAAAGTGAGAATGAATATACCAGGTTTAAATGGATAATAAAAAGACCTAATGTGTCTACAATACTGCAGTACATAAGAAGAATCAAAGCTCTGAATGTGTGAGCTAGTAATACCATCTGTGTAAATCAAAATGGATTTGGGGTATTTTTAGAGGAACCATATGTGCCACACGTTTTGGCCTGATTGTGAATTTACCTTTGGGATGTAATGAAAACCATTAAATCTCATTAAAGGCTACTCATACCAGGACTTAGTAAAATAATTTATGGTAAGATTCTACCAATTATTCAAAGAATCTCACAACTTTTCTTGTTCAAAAAACTGCACAGAACTGTACGTGCCACATGGAACCATATGTGCCACACTTTACTTACAGGATTGAGTTATCATATAATAATAAGAAATTAAGAATGTGGAGAAATCATCTCAGGGGCAAAGGAAAATGAGTTCTGAGTGAATAACGTCTACTTTAATCAGGATAATGTATGGCCAAAAGAAGTGACCATATTGACCAAATTCCCATAGGGTTCAGTGTTATATATTTGTTTTGAAGCTACAATCAGGATTTATTTTCTTTTAGGTTGCATTCCTCAGTGTGTCTATATTATGGGCAAAAATGATTGAGGCACTTTAGTTTTTGCTTTTTTTGCTACACTTTTGTCCACGTTTCAGTGCAATTGACCATATAGGAAAGGGGAGGTGTTTTGATAACTGAAATAATCTATTCTCACAAAATGATAAATGATGAATTTTACAGGATGGGATATAATATGATCAATACTTCCTTCTCCCAAGAGAGCTGCTTTTGAAATCTTGATTAGATGTGTACAATGTATGAGAAAGTGCAAAATCAGAGCAGAATGAAGCATGTAAGGCAATTTCTGCATTCATAATCATACTGAGAAAGGGCATAGGGTAGTAAATTCCTATACACATTTCAAATGATCTGGAAACAGGTTTACTGTAGGCTGATTACTAATTAGTATAAACAAATCTTCTCTTTTCAGTGATTGGATGTCAGCTATATGTAGTACAGTAAGTATAGAAAAAGATTAGTAAAATTCCAGCCCAATTACTCTTCTATTGTTATTCCTGATTGTTTTCATGGGCCTTAAGCCTGTCACTCTTTATATTGGTATGATAGTTTTGTTCCATATGACTATTACAAAGAAACAATGTAAAGCAATAATGATTTCGTTTATAGTCTGACTAGTTATGAAGTTTTCATTAACATTTCTTGTTTAGGAGATGTGATTATGTAGGTAGGAGGGGGTCATATCTGTTATGACCCTATTTGTTAACCAAATAGAACCTATAGAAAGCATATTGGTTAAGAGAGAAATGTGCAAAAATAATGCCAGTAGCCATCGTAATCTGTGTGTACTTGCTGTCAATATCATCTATCACCATTTTGTTTGAGAGAAAATTTAAGAAAAAGTGTGTATATCCCATGGTGGATAATGTTAACCATGAATGCCTTTTTTCCTATTTCAGTTGCCCGAGCCCCCAAAAGAGCCTGAGATAGAGAAGGCAGCACCGCCCCCTCCGGTGTCTCCTTCTGCACATAAAGGCGCGCCTCACCCCGGCCACCATGCCCCTACTACCCTCCCCGGTCACATATCCCCATACCCCACCGCAGGAAGCCACCCTGCCAAACAAGGCTTTGAGTCTTTCACGTCAAGTAAGTATAATTTTCTCTTTTTGAATACAAGCACCAAAAACAGAGCCCCCCGCAACTTGTTGCTGGCGGCCAGCTTTCGGAGTGGACGAGACTCTTCAAGGTTACAAGGTTCCTAATGGTATCCATCTCAATTCTAGTGAAACCAAGGATAATGGTATGAAGTGGGGGGGATTGCTATGTGTTCCATACATATGACATGTTTTTGCTTTATGGGTATTTTCCTACTTTTTCCCACTTGTCATTCTGATCCCAACTTTCTTCTAATATGCCTCTTCTTTTTTACAATTGTGTATTTTGCCCACCTACCCATGAGTATTCTTGTGGTAGGTTTTGGAAAAATTTAAATGTTGGGTTTATATTGGGTATACACTTGAGCAGTCTCAAATATTCACAGCAATAGTAAACCATCTGTAGAAAGTAAGATAGCTAAAATAAATATAGTAGCTAGTCAGAGCACTGATTATCTATATCATTAGAAGGCTTATCAAAATTAGTTCCTACATTGGATGTTTTTTTCAAAAAATCATGCTAACATCCTAGGCCTGTGCTAGTTAAAGTTGTAAATAACTGAAATGTAGGTTTGTTATTATACGCAAAAAGCATTAGAAAGAATTATTCAAAACACAAGATCCTTATTTGCTATTGATACCAGAAGCATATGCCGGTAGTATATGCTATCCAAGTGAATATTGAATCTGCAAGTATTATTTTACAATAACATATCCCTGTGGACATTGAGATCCAACCCAAGGGAAATAGCCCTTTCTCGTCAGACTTCCTTGGTTGTGCAATTGGTTAGTCATAATTTGAAACACTTCAAAATCATGTTGAGTGTGAAAGGTTTTTCTAAGTAACATTTGCTACCAATTTTATAAAGAACATGTTATAAGTATTCAGCCATGGACGTTATCTAGAAAGGGTTGTGTCCAAGAATGTTGCTGTACTACATAAATTGGATATACAGGTGTCAGTCATAAATAAATGCTCAAACCAAAGCATTACAGCAAGCACATGAAGATGATCAACCCAAATACCAAAAAAGCAAAGTAGGAAGCAGATTGAACCAAACAGACTTAGTTTACATACTTGTAGTCAACTACACACCTAAAATAATCACATAAACAAGGCAGGATGCCATGAAGCTTCACATTCTTAATATACCCAAACGTTTACAAGATTATTATTCCAAAATGTGGTGTATTTCTATAGAAAAAAACTAAAGAAATGTAAAATGTAGGTTTACTTTGTGATGCTTCATTGTGTACTGCCTCAGAAGATTCTGCCCAAAGCATGAGGGCCACAACCCATATCCCAAAATTAAAACAAAGGTTAGGGCACTCCACCTCACACCCTTAGGAGGCAGCCCGCAGTCCAAACAATATGCAACAAACTTTGAAACAATTGTATAGCATACATTCAATGCTAAAACCTAAGCATTAAGGTCTGGAGAACCTCTTAATTTCCCCCTCTCAATCCTAGTTTTACTTGGGTGGGTTTTTGTTTTTTACATAGAATACTTTATATATCTTCTTTTAAAATCTCCAGATTTTAGTGTTTGAAACATGTTGAGGGTAACAAGAAGGGTAAGACTTTGACCTTGGACTGACAGAATCCACTGCCACCTTCATACAGTCAAAGACGAAGCGCAATACTACCATGACGACTTTGACCTCAGACGCGCACTTAACAGACAGTGACAGAGACTTTGACTTTTACAAGTGGACAGATGGTTGACAGGGTATATTGGGATTACTGGGTGGGATAACTTGTTACCCTCAGAAATTTCTGTTAGACAATATTTTGTCAGTCTATGCAAAGAAAGGTATAATTTTGGTATATATACAAATGGTTGAACTGTGTCTGTTGGTTACAGACCCACCACCATACAGTGCCGCCCCACCTGCGCAAGCCTCTGCCCCATTTCCCCCTGCCCCCTCCCCTCACCCCCCAGCGGGGAGTGCGCCCCCACCATCGATCGGCTTTGATGTCACACCAACATCAGCTGCTATGGTTCATGGACAAGCCCCTCCACCTCAGGGTCAAGCTCCAGCCTACCCATATGCTCCACCACAGGGACAGCCTGGCTACCCTCAGCAGCCACCCTATGGTCACCAACCGCCCTATGGTCAGCCACAGCAGCCACCCTATGCTGGCCAACCTCCCTATGCTGGCCAACCACCCTATGCTGGCCAGCCACAGCCCTATGGACAGCAACCCTATCCTCAGCAGCCATATGGCCAACAGCCATATGCTCAGCAGCCATATGCTCAGCCACCATATGGCCAGCAGCCCTATGCTCCTCAGCAGCCATATGCACAACAGCCATATGCTCAGCAACCATATGGCCAGCAGCCCTATGCTCAGCAGCCCTATGCTCAGCAGCAGGGCTACTATCCACAACAGCAGCCAGCACAAGCAGGTGCCCAAGCAGGTAAGCCAACTGCCCCCATCCCCTTCCATAGTAACACATCACTTTGGCAATCAACGGATCACACACCCAATTAGGCAGTTGTTTCTCTGTTTTGAATATAATCTTATGGTCCCCAATCGTTCTTCATATTGAAAAATTTCTAGAGTGGATAGCTAGACTCTCTCATGAACGAAATTCATTTATAAACTACTCTGCCTGATGGTGTGGTCAAGTTGTAGTGCCATTGTGGTGAAAACAACTAACATGATACAAACACATCAAGAAGCTACTACTGACACAAACTGGGCAGAACCATCATCTCTGTTGTGAGCCTACTTTGGGCCCCTATCATTTTCCCCTTGCTTGTGGCCAAGTATGCTTTTGGCATCCACTGACAGTTTGAGCAGTGCCTAAATTGCTTTGTGGCTTCTACTGACAAAATTGACTGTACTGAACAATACTAACACTAATACTTCTAATAATAGAGATGATTTGTCCAAATTGATTTAAAGTGGGTCTATAGATTGTGTGTATCTGTTAAAAAGGTCAGTGTCTGCCCAGGCAACTACTAGCCACTGCTCTCGCTTTCTACAGCTTCTGTTCTGCTCAGCACATGTCTGTCCCAAGTGCTGCCACCTGTGAGTGGATGGTTGAGGTTTTTCTTCTAGTGGATAGCAGGGTTTGCTGCCACCTGGTATCAGATATCACAACTAGGCACATTGTCCTGACACCTGGTGAAAGACGTTGCAAGCGGATGGAAGGCACCAGAAGTTCCCTTGGAGCCCTCCTGAAAAGAAGTCTTTGAGAAAAAGATGAATATGTGAGAAAAAGTATGATGAAGAAGAAGAAGATAGATGTGTGACGGAATCCAACACTTTGTTCATTGAGCAGGTCCAAAGAGTCGGCGACACAGTGCCGAGCCAGCAGTTGGTCGCATGCTGGTACCAAGATTTGTGGGTTCAAGTCTCAGCCTCTGTTCGTGGCGCCCTAGCGAACATTGGCCAGAGACTAAGACTCTAAAAACTCAAGGAGAGAGTCCAGGCTCTATACCCGGCCGTTATGGAGAACAGGCCCACTTCACCCATATTTCCTTGTCTCCCAGGTTGGAAAACAGTTGTTTTCGTGGTCACTGGCCAGGTACAGAATACGAAATAGAGCTGTTGCAGTGGCCTGCCTACCACTCTCCATGTCTCTGCATTATACATTATTACATGTCATATCTCTATCATGTGTAGCCACTGCCAGGGTGCTATTTAACCCTCTCCCAAATGGCCTTGGGTCATTTTGGTTTGTGGACTAAATAGGTCACCCCTTCACCATGTAATTGTCTTCACTTTGGGCTGGTGCCTTGCTACCGGTGGCCATCTTTGTTTTAGGGCTTGCACTGTTTCCATGGCAACCAGGTCATGTGACCTGCTCTTGATCACAACGGTCCCGTCTTTGAGCCCTTTCATGTGGACCTTCCACCTCTCCAATATAAGTAAGAAAAAGAAAAAAAAACGTTTTCAGAAAATGCTGTGCAGCTGAAACTAAACCCATAACTAATTTAGTAAAGCTCTTCCTAAAAGAAAACAAAAGTTTGAGAGTGATAGGCCTACAGATTGCTCAACCTTTCAAGTCCATAACTAATACAAAATGTGCAAGTAAGATAATCCTCCATGGCATATGTGCCTCTCATTATCAGATCAGGAGAGAATTATTATAAAAACATTTGGCTATCTGACTACATCTTGTCATCAGTCTAATCTTGTGATGGAGAAGGTGAGGGGTCCAACCCTCCTTGTGCACCCATTCAATGTTGTTTCAGGTTGATTCGACAATCACCATCCTCCCTTTCACGGGCATGGTTGATTACACCCATAAGATAAAGGCACTCCCCTTGGTATACATACCCCGGCTAACTACCCAAGTCTAGTGCTGCTGCATCACTTCGGCTATAGGAGCAAAGTTTTAAAAATGAGCTAGGGCAATGTTTATTTTGACTATTCAAATGCTCCAAGATCTCATTTCCCAAATGTCATAGCAATGCTCGTCTTCCTGCATCTCGGATGAAACTTCTTTCTTCCAGTGGAATTAAGTACTATACCCTTATTTTCTTCCATCTAGGCACCTTATAAGATCATTAAATCTTAGTTGATCGTTTATTTGAATTTAGGCCTACATCACTGGGAAGTTGAACCTTACGTGATGAAAAGAATGTGTTGCCAATAATTTGCTGACCTGATTTTTGCATGTTTTTACCAGTATTTTCAATTTAATTTTGGAGTATTATCGCTTTGTTCTACTTAATTATTTAAAAAAAAGTAATTTTGTGGTGCCTTATAAATGTATTTCTATAATGGTAAAAAATCGTAAAAAAGAAGAAGCTATCATGTTAAACCCACATCCCTTCAGGGATCTCCTAGCTTGTGATGAGAAATGAGTTGGAGGACCATAGACATACCTTGATAAAAAAAATATTAGACTTAATTTAATACATTATTTTTTCATTCTAAATCCTGGAGAAAAAAAAACATCACCAATTTTTACTTTTACCTTTACAAAGTATCAAAATTAATTGGAAGTCCCTAATTTTCAATGTCTTGAAAAGAGGAAAGGCCATATGAAAGTTCTTTTATAGAACGTCCTGAGAACAACCATTTGGCTAGCCTATTTGTACAACAGATTACGCCTATAGACAAATTTAACTACTATCTCTAGGAACTAGAGAGCGTTAGATTCATTACCTATGAGAACTGTGAATGTTGAAATCTTCCCCTGCTTTCGGGTAGTCTATGAGATGATACATAGTAGCAGCCATGCTGTAAGTAGCGCTGTCTGAGCAGTGTGATTGCATGCTTTACCAGCATGGTCTGTGTGCTGTCTCAGGTGCTGTTTGTCATGCCACCTGGTGAGCAGAAGTTGCAATTGGCAAACACACTCACCCACTCAAAGCAGTTGCTTCTCATCCCAAACCCACTACAACCAACTGTGTCTGTCACGGCAACTGCTGTCAGCCCAAACCCTTCTGGCTTTTAGTTCATTGTCGTAAACTCAGTTGATGTCATTACTATTATTAGTCCACCAATCTACAAGCAATCATTTATTACATCAGAACTTGATTTCATTATGCCAACCAAACACCAGAAAAGATGCTATGATAAGACCCAATATAATGTCAGTGAATGTTATACTCATTTAAGTGGTATTCCTTCATTATGTATAGGGACAACTATGCTATGGCTATAAGTCTGCAGTTCAGAACATATTTGCTCTCATTTATAGGTGCCTTTTGTCCACTTAAGTTTTGCTGTATTGCATTATCTCTTGCTGTGCAGTCCTCTGATTAGTCATTGCACACTACCTTTAAAATATTTAATTTCAATGAATGGCAACTGCTATTCTAAGAAGATAATCAATGTCTGAGGGTCCAACTGTCTCAACATGCAGATTAACATTGTCATTTAACTAAAGGAAGACAGTATTGTTATGATGAAAAAGCTAACCTGTACACCAAACGCATGCTGGAGCAAACACCCTGGAGCTCACTTATTTCGGCTTTTATGTCAAGCTTATAATCCATGTCTCATCTTCTAATGCTGACAAGCTCAGTACTTCTTCATTCGAGTCATTTTCTACCTAAACCCAACTACATTTCTTCCAGTAATTTAGGCACATGGGAATTGCTGATCCCCTCACTCTGGGGAATAGTATTATTACAGGCTTGGAAGCATCAGTGATTGCATTTTCCTTGTTGGATTGTCTCTGTTGGTTCCACTTTAGATTAAGATATGACATCGCCATGTCTCTTCTGTCCGTCCTCTGTGTGGTTTATAACACAAACTGGACAGCCTATGGAGAAGCTAGAAACAACTGTTAAAATCTGAAAGATAAGATTATCTTCAGTTCTAACAACATAATGCATGTATAAACCAATAAAAGGAATAGCAATAAAAGGCAATGTCTAACTTAGGTGGTAAAGGACTCGGATAAATGTAATGGTAACAGATTGTCAAAAAGCAGTTCCCAGTTTGTTGTAATACCAGAGGACAGATACGAGACATGGCTGGTTATTTGAGGCACTTTTTAATGATGGATTCTGTGGTGGAATTCTTGAGATGGAAAATTAAGATTTTACTGTTCACCCACCATAAGCAGCATCACTTTAGTTTGTTCACAAAGCAGAAAGTTCCCTGTGGTCTTAAAAATTTAGTCCATGGAGAGGGGAAATACTAACAGCTGAATATATGATTAGGAAGGAGAGTGGGTTAATGAATCAGTTTTCAGGTGTTGTTATAAAACTATTTACAATAAACTAAATGTAAATAGACTCATATTGAGTGTTGTTGTTACTAACACAATATTTTGCTGGTGTTTGAAGAAAGCTCTTTTGAAGAAAAATAAATGGTAAAGAAAATTAAGTGAGTATTTCTTTTCCAATGTAAGGTTATTGTTACTGTAGAATTAGCTGGCAGAAATAAAGTTTGGCTCCAAATATAGTGAAAGTCTCCCTTATCCGCAAGTCATGAGTACCCCCACTGATGATTAGAAAAGAGACATCATAGCAGGATCAGAGAAGATTGCTGCAGATGTGAATACTGATTATGCTCCTTCAGTATAAACATCTAAGAGAAATTACAAATCAATAATGATGATGGATATGGCTAAACCAGTCTTGCAGGTATTGTTTTCAGAATATCCTGAATATAGATATAAGATATAAGGTTGTATTTTTTACTCTAAGAGAAGTAAAACATATTTCTTGTCAGTATAAAGTCAACTTCCCATATGAAGATAGCTGTGACTAACCATAAGTGCTATAAAATTGTACCATAGCATTAGTAAACAGGATGTATTTTATAATGTCATAGGTTTTTCCTCTACTTAGAACTACTAATATTTTCTGATGTGTTTAGGTTAAAGTCTAGGTTAAAGTTATAGTGTCGTATTACTAACAACTTCCCATCCTTCCATCCAAAAGGCAGTGAATGCATTCCAGCTTCCCACCATCCAGATCACCATCCCCCCTGGCCCAGGTGTCTTTGCCCCAGCAAGTGTTGGTTTTTGGACCAGTCTTATCTGGCCGTATTATTTTGGATGCAGGGAGCTACCCCTTGTCTATATCCTACCCTGTTGGGAACTCCATTTGTGACCTGATTAACCAGCAATCACTTCCCCTCTCTTTCTACAGGATACATGCATGGCTCAATGGGTAACGTACCCCCACCGCCTGGTTACCAGCAGGGGGGCTTCCAACAGGGGGCCTATGGGCAAGGAGGAGGACAGTTTAGTAATTTCCGAGGTGGTCAGGCAGTTACCGGCAAGGATGCAGGGAACAAGGGAGTAGGGAAAATGGCAGCAGGTATGTTTTTAATGTCCGATTGTCAGGGTCATTGTTGCTGATTTACAAAGGTAAGTGGGAGTAGCCACAGGTACCTGGATGCTGGACGAGCAACTGAAGATGGTGCCAGAGGTATGTAATCTGAATAAGCAGCTCAGTATTATCTAGAGAACAAGAAGTGCAGCTAAACTTTGCTATGTGAATTGAATAAGCAGTTTGCGTATATGATCAGACATATATAATTTTTTTTTAGCAGATATAACAATATTGTACACATTGTCCTTAAAGTAAATTGCTAATGTTAGGATTATCCTCAAGAGAGCAGCACCTCAAGATACCTAATCTGTTTTTTTTCCCTTTAAGACCTTTCTATATATATATATATATATATATATATATATATATATATATATATATATATTCTAAATCTATATTTTCAAATGCCTTAGAAATTGGAAATATATTATAAGGTTCAGGCATTGCTTTGGGACACTGATACCAACAAATCAAAGAGTTGCTACTCTTAAAATGATAAGCATAATTTCAGATGGAAGAAAAAGATATCTAGTTATAGGTGAAATGAGAAGGTTTCTATACTTAATGAAAAGAAGCTAAGTTACTGAGGAAAACTTGGTAAGTATGCCTTATGCAGTATGAATTAGGCCCGTGTTACAATTAAGAAGGTCTCATAATTATCATCAAACTGACTATGGTAAGTTCAGCATTCACATCCTGGAATCATCTCAATCTAACAGGTTAACAAACATCATTCATAGAAATAAATATGTCTGAATAACTGATAAGTACAATCAGATAGTGCACCACTTGGCTGAATTGTGTACTGTAAATGTGATTCACACTGTGAGTATGTTATGTTCACTGTGTCTGTTCTGAACGCTAATGACTATGCTTTACTTGAGGGTGAATGTTACGAATGAAGTGAAAGTCTGAAATAGTTAGAAAGTTAAAGTGTATAACCATCCATGCACTGGCACCATAATAAGAGAATCAAAACAATACTCTGGTCATTAATTTGCTTTTGTTGTGGAAAAGCATTTTTACCTGCAGCTTATGATTGTGGGTCGTACAAGCCATCCTTCCTGTTAATCCTTATATCAATGTAACAGTTTTCTCTATCCAGATTGTCCATTTAGAAAAAAAATACGATCAGTTGATATGAGATGAGACAACCCATGTGTATTGTTAATATGTACCGGTAATTAAAATTGTATGGTACTAAAGATATAAAATGCAAAGTCATACTTCAATAAGTCAGTAAGAAAGGAGTAAAATACACCTACTTGTAAAAACATGAAATTATGAAATTAAACAAACATGGAATTATGAATTTAGAAATGGAAACTTACTATAGGTGCATTGCCAGGCTATGTTGTAGGAGCCTGTGACCCTGCATTGTTACCGTGTTTGCTCTATATATTATATATATATATATATATATATATATATATATATATATATATATATATATACACACATTTTTGTGGCTGATGCTAGCAGTATGACCACTATCCCACTACGAATATGTAGCTGCAGTTCATAAAAGTAAGGGGCTGTTTGGAGTATTCTAAGAAAATAGAGTACCAGTGCATGGTGATTTGTGTCTATGTGTTGTCCATGTGGTGTCCTTCAGACCGTCTCTATCTTGTAATCATCTAGGCCATTTACAAATATATGCCATCTGAACTACTTCAACACATATTTGATACATTTATCTGATGCTATACACTGTACAATACTAATGGGGTTTCAAAGTGTATAATATGATAAATACCAAATGTTTCACATAAGATAAGATATAAAATGTAACATACATATCCCCTTTTGCCTCCTCAAATAATAATACTTACTTAGAAGTAAAGAAAAGGGAAGTAATCTATTGGATATTGAATGTTTTAAGAGTGGAGACAGTTTGAATGACAGCCAGGGACGATAGTAAGTTCATGAAATTTAACCAGAACGCCTCTGAGCACATTAAATTTTGACGATAACATATTAGCGAGTTGGTCCTCAAGAATTGCAAGTCAAGGTGGGAGGACATAGATAGCAGGGAACATCCATACCACAGCTTTGCCACTGCGTACCACCTCCTCTTAGTAAGAGTGAAAAAAAAAACAAGGTTGTTCAATTTTGAATCAATGTGGTGAATGTTGCTAAAATTGTCTACTCACATGACAGACTGGACAAAATATTGACTGGCCTTTCACAGTCAATTCTCCAGTCAGATGTCCTAACCGATACACAATAGTTCTTGAAAGGCTTTATTTTTGAATTTAATAATCAATATTATGTGGGATAATGAGAGGGCTTTTGTAGATTTTGGGGCAATACTTGCCAAGCTCAATACAAGCTGACTGTAGATTGGCTGTGTGAAGGGGTTAGTCAGCGCAAAACTGGACTTAAAAGACTGAAATATTTAATAACCACCCCAAGACAGCTTATTCCCATAACCCTCATCTCAGGCCAAACATTATTCTACTCAAATAGGTCTAGTTGGGGGAGCTGCCGCGGGTTACCTTGCTGGGCGCATGATGGGGGGAGGATTTGGGGGATGGGGGGGACACCATCACTATGGTGGATGGGGCGGAGGCTGGGGATTTGGTGGATCCTGGAGTTCGGGTTCATGGTCTGGTCACAGCTTTGGCAGTTTTGGCAGCTGTGGCAGCTTCGACTAGGCACCAATAGGTACAGCAACTGTAAGTTGAACTTACCAAGTAATATATTTAATGTATGAAGGGATTATTTTAACATTCCAATTTAGAAATGCTCAAGAACCGTTTGATAAACAAGTTATATTGACACCTATAAAATGTGTATAGTGTGCTTCAGTTCCTATAGGGGAGTGTGTGTGCGTGTGCGTTCATTCATGTCTTGCAACTTGCGTTGAATAATGTCTTCTACAATCATTCTATATTTGTATCATTCAGTCATTCAGATAGGTCTGTTGATTACAAAAATTCTGCCTCATGGCATACTTTTCTTACACTTTCTTTACTATTCACAGACTTTGGTCATTTTTATCCATTTCTACCAAAAATGGAATCATTTAAAAAACTTATCACATTTTATCATGATGCTTCACCTTTACGACTCATTCAACAAGCATTTGACATACTTTTTGAGGTATATTTTACCAATTTCTATGACTTTCCTTTCACTTTTATGAGGTCTCAAAATGCCTGTGTTCACAATGAAGAAAGTTCAATGTTTTTGTTGACATCATCATGTTGATTCAAAAACCATCACACTGTTCACACTGTGGTAAACTCTACTTTCATTGTTACATTGATTTTTCTGTATAAGACATACTACCTTTTCATGAGAAGACAGTATACTGTCATTATTACAAAGCTGCACCAATGTTGTATTTTTTTTTCTAAGAATTTATCAATATGTGACACAATTTCATATTTCTGTGTCGTACTGATGTCCAATCATTATTTTGGCAAATGACAACCAATTGGCAGATTCCTTTCATAAGCACATTTCCCAACACTAATGGCACTTACACCTTTTGACATAATGTTTTAATGATAATTGCAAAAATATAGGTTTCAAATGGAATAAGACATGGTGTTTGTAAAGTATAATTAGTGCCAATCAAAATTAAGCTGTACTGATATAATGCCAGTAAGACTATGTATTATATCATGATCCACAAGTAATAAGAAAAGCCAAAAAATGATATTTGAAAATTAGATATGCATGTTTATGTCAAATTGTGTGCAGCTTTGTATGCGCCTTATCGTTGGTTGCCATGGTAACACTCTTCTCTCCTACAGCCTCCGCAGGTGGAGGAGGCGGCGGCGGCAAGGACAAGGACATGTCAGGTAGAAACTCGCGATCACCCCCCCAACAAACCACCAACCACTTCCACCAATACCACCTACTTCCTTTGGTCACAACCGCGCCAACAGATAGGCTTCACCATTATGAGCCGTCGCAAGAAACTGTCCTAACCCATCTTCTATCTCCCTCCTCCTGCTCTCCTTCTCTCAAACTCCTCAGCTCCATCTCCCCTTCCTTTTCCTTATTACTTTCCATATTATTGTTTTAATATGTTTCTCATATACTTCCTGAATGATTACCCATGCTGGTGTATCTAGCCCAGATCATTGTTCTCTCTGTTGTCATACCTATTCTGAGTGACACCTAGTTACTTTGTTTCTCTGTCTCTTGTTGCATATCCTGGCTGTTACATATACAGAATGCATACCTTTTTACTTTCACACTTCCAACCTCAACCCTACCTACTTGCCTGTCTTCCTTTTTCTATATTCGCCTATGTATTATCCTCTCTTCTTTGCATCTCTTCTGCCAATTCCCCTCACCTTCACCACCATCCAAACTGTGTCTCCATGTACACTATTTCCTCTCTCTTTCCATCTCCAACTCCAACTGAACTAAGACCCTTGCATTCCCTTCTTTTGACTTAAACTCTAAAACAACTCTCTGAACCCAGACTTTCTCCTCAAACCTCATGACACCTATACTTTTTAAAAACCTTCAGTTCATTTGTTTTATCAAATTACACCTCCAACTGAGTACAAATATTTTTTTATGTCTTGTGACTTCATAGACTCATGCTATTTTCTCCACCCTTCAAAGAAGAAGCGACAAAACATGTGTCTATATACTTTTTCAACATTGACTGTTTCCTACCCAAAATGCCTTGTTAAAGTTCTCTGCCTGAAGGTTTTTTTGTATTTCCTGCTGGTAATTATTCTGTAAAGTTATTGTGGTGTATATATACTGATATGTATACCTCAATATATTCACTCCGTTGATTTTTTCAAATTTTCCCTTCATTATCAGAATGACTTTGCGAATTTTCAGTATGTAACTGTTAGTCTTAAGTGATTGCATATGTTGCTGAATGCTCATTCTTATACTGAATGCTTTACAACTTTGAAAATATTCAGAATACATTTATGTTTTACTGTACTTTATTTCGTCAGACCTATGATCTGGCTACTCCTGACTATTTCTAAAATCCTATCCTTGGTGACAGCCATGGACTTTCGGCTTTGTTTGTATTGGTTTTAGAAGGTCTTGTCTCCTTTGGTATTCTTCTTTTCCCATTCTGATGAGTCTGCATGGATGCTCAAGTTGTCATACCTTCTCCTTTAAAACCTAAAACCATTGTAAACTGGACTTACAAAGATCTACCATCTCTCATTCTGCTCATTAAATCTAAATAAATCCTGTATTACGCCCTGGTATTTCTTTCCAATCTGTCTTAGTACCTTCCACCTTGAGTCTCCTGTCCTCACCAAACCTCTTGTCCTTCTGTGAACTGACCATGGTGTTGGCTGAATGGGGTCTATCAGTCTGCACAATTAAAGCTTGTGAATTACCTCCTTATATACCTAGCAGACTTTTTCCCCTGGAATTTAGCAAACACTTGTCTGTGTCATCCCCTCCATGCCTGACACTGCGCTGCTGCTGCCTGCTGTATTGTCCCCTCCTTGCGCGGACCATTTTATGCATGGCGCTGTTGGCTGCGCGTGTTACCACAATGTTACCATAATGCCACACTGGTTGTTGCCTGGTTACCAGTGTTGAGCTCCCTCTCCTTCCATCATCTGCGTACAAACCCATGCCTTTTTGTAACCCCACACCCAATCGTCTATATATATATGTCATATGTATATAGGCCTGGGCACTCTCACCATAACCACCATCTCGTTGCCCTGACGACCGTGTTGTGAAACCGACAGCGCGATATGAATATGATATATATATATATATTATATATCTATCACACCAATGGCCCTCACGCCTTGTTGGGCCTGGTTTCTTTTGATTCTTGCCTTCAAGTGTAATCATCTTTGGCTGATTCAGATGATTACTCAACTCCTTGAACTCTCTAGGCTCTGAATGTTTTTCCAGCATGCAAAAGCTGACCTATGGTCTCCCCTATACAGCATTCGTTCCAGTCAGTGGACGAAGACACATTGCGTGTAGCGCCCCTTATATAACAGGGATCCATTATTGTCTTTTTAAACCTGAGCCTTGACAAACACCAGAATGTAGCCTTTGTGCTGTTCTCATCGTGCATACTACTTGAAAGGCAGTTACTTGTGGAAATTTCACAAAATTAAATACACCCTTACTTTATAGTTGCCAGTGCAGTCAAATATATACCAGCATGATTCCTTCCATGTTTATATCAACTGTCATTTGATGAGACAGCTCTGTAACATAGACTGCAGTATTTTCCTTCAGGAAAGACAGGAGTACTGCCCTTCAAATAGCATGTTTATTGTCTACCTGTTGCGCTTATACCCCAAAAATATGCATTTTGTCAATTCTCAAATTTCCCATGCAATGCATTGTCATTGTTCTGGTGAACTCTGTTGTAAACACCCATAAACCGTATAGCATAATACAGTGTTAAACCTCACCACATATTGAACTATCATGTCATTTTGTCCAATCACACTTTTATACCCTCAAAAAAGGGTAAATTTAATTAAGAAAGTCTGTTTCGAGAAAATGAAATTCGAAAGATTATTATATAAATAGCCCTTGTGTCGCGCCATTTTGCTATATTCCATATATCCTATTCCACAACAGAGTGGCTGTATTCATTAGAGTATATGTACAGATATGTATGCTTTTAATATATGTTCTTCTATTAGTGTTTTTGCACCACCACTGTGGCTTAGTAAGCACAGTAAGACACTCTGTGTGCAAACCTTCTTCCACATTGCAAAAGAAATCTGCTTAGAACTAAACAGAAATCCATCCCCAAGCCTACCTGCTCAAACCCACTTGCAGGAATGACTAGAAAATGGGGATGGATTGCAACTTTAACCTGGCTAATAATCTAACCATTGAGATTACTTCTTGAATCAGGCTAATATGTCAAACTGATTTTTCAGGTCTGATGGGTGGAGTAACGGGTGTCCAGCAGAAACAAGAGACAAGTATGAGCGAGAAGCTTTGGGGTTGGGGGGTGGGAGGTGGGTGGGGTTCTTGGGGTTCTCACAGCTGGGGCAGCAACAACAGCTTTGGTAGCATCGGCGCCGACAGCGTGCCCTCCGCAGGCAGCTTTGGGAGCTTTGACTAACACCAGAGGCATCTTAGGGGCCAATTGTCCACACCGAACAAAGGGCTGATCGATGGAAGGGCGACCAACGACCAACAACCGGGAGTGACCAACAACCGAGGGATCGCAGATCAGCGACCGGACGATAACGACAACATCTGCGATTACATCATGGCCGAGGGATCTACAATGAAGGATGTCGCACAGACAATGGAGCAGCAGGGAAGAAGATTACACATTACGCTGAAGATGTTAAATCGGAGGTGTTTCGATAAGAATTTAGATACATGTAAAATTGTCAATAGAAAATTTGTTGTTCGAGAGAGGTGTGAAAAATTGATATTATCATTGTTATTATTTACGTGGCAAATTGCCATCAGGGTGAACTGTTCATTGTGTACGTTTATATATATCATATATACAATGTACCAGGTATCTATGTTGTATTATTACATTATAATACCAGTGTAAAGTGATCATAATGTCAGACTGGTACATTAGAGAAACAACGTCATTTGTGTCTGAATAACGTAAATGTAAGTCATACAATGAAACCACTATGCACACAGGCCTCATTAGGCTAATGTTAAATTATGTATAAGAAAAAAATATATTGGGTACACAAAAAATACAAATACACACAAATATATATATACATATAGACACAGAAACAAAACAAAATGAGTACAGTACAAAACTTAAAAAAAAAAACATCTAGCCTTATGAGAAGAGGTCTTCAGCATTCCAAGATCATGACTCCTAACTGTGAAGAATCTGTAGTACACAAAAAAGTGTAGACTCTCAAATCTTGGATACTAAATCCTGTAGATGGACTCAGCTTCCATTAGAGAAAGGGTGAACTGACAAAGAAATAAAACCAGTGTCAGCACTGATGGTACACATATAGCTGCTACAACCTGCCACTGGGATATGACAAACACAACTGTATCATATATGCATGCCTTCCTCAGTAGCAATCCATCTGTAAAAAGAACCAAAGTACTTACTTTTCTAGAGGACAATACTTATAATACCAGTTGTTCCTTTCCTTTCCAGTCCATTCTAAGGATAGTATTTTTGCTAGTGTATAACATTAGAGACACATCGCTTTGAAACATTTTACATACTCTTTGGTTTCGATCGACTTGTCTGGAGTCGGTTAGACAATTTAACACCACTCTGAAAATCTGACATTTCTCAGAGAATTGTAGCTGGAACACATTCAAGTATTTTGTACAGTTTTAAGACAATTTCTACATGTTAATTGAAGCATGCATTATATATCACATATGTTGTAGCACTCGAGTGCTCCCCTACCTCGATGGACATAAGGGGAGTACAAAGAGTAAATAATATCTGATATTCATTTCACCCTGAGTGAGTTATAAATACATATTGAGCTGAGATACTGGTAGCAGAGGATTTGGGGATAGAATATGTAGTAATCCTAAACTGTGCGCACCTGTCAACCACATAAATGTAAAAAAGAAACACAAGTAACTATGATGATTATTATAATGAGGATGGTGAAGATGATATGATGATAGAGTTAAATATTTTTTTCTACTATATATGAGAAACTGCGAATGATCACCAAATAATAAGTCATATCGCAGTGTATGAATGAGATGCTGTGAAGATAGTCCATCATTTAACATATTGATAGATATGTTGTCTTCAGATGATAAAAAGGCGGAAAACACTGATTGGCATAGTTAGTGTGAGCTATTCCCGCCGGGTGTGAGTTAGTACTAACACCTTGTAGCCAAGTGTCGCCCTGTAAGGGCAGAGTCTTCATGTTATATTTTGTGGTTATTATGCGGATTGGCTGACCCTGCTCAGATATTGATGTAAAATAAACTACTGATAAAGTTACATTAAAGTTTAGCTGGAGAAAGTGTACATAACATATTAACCAGGTATGTGACAGTGCAAGTTTGCACGCCCTAAAGTGCTCAATTTCAATGTCCCTGAGTATGGCCTATAACTGTGGCCTTTCTGGGTCATTAGTTCAAGGTCAGCCTCAGGCCCTAAGGTCGAGGTCAAGGTCATCCTTCTCCTTATCTCAACCTAGCTTGTTGACTACTTATGACTGATGACTAATTGTAGTGTGTGCAATTTGTCAATAATGAATAGGTGTTCAATCCTGTAGATACATTACTGTGTGATGATGAAAAAATACTAGTATTTCTATCATATAGAAACAAAATGAATGCCGGGGGTAGATATCACGCCTCGCATCCTTATTCTCTCCTTATCTTTTCATAAAGGTAAAAAATACAAAAAAAAAAATATAACTTCTCCACTTTGTGTAGACATCCATTACAGCTGGTATGGTAGACCATGGCGAATTGCTTATTTATGCTGAATCTCTCATATTTTGTCTTGCTATATTTTATATAGCTTATATAAAGTTTCCAGATTGTTTGTTGCTTGTACTCTCTACACATTCTCCACCACTGTAGCATAACTATGAGGAATACATTTTTATTACTTCAATGTCTAGTTGCTTAATGATTTTTATCAAGGTTTTCCCTCATCAATTCTTTTCCCCTAGGGCTATGGTAACATATGACACTTTGGAATCTCACACCACTGACAACAGCTATAGATGCAGGCAGCATACGAAGGCAATTGGACCATAACCAATTAATTATAGGTCTAAGATTGAATAATTACCGGTACATCTAGTCTAATAAGGGGAAGGTTTGGAACTGGTTATACAATATTTCATATTGCATTTCCATACATTGGATGCAATACTTGTTATGTAGGTCCAGAACCATAGTGTGTGTGTTGGATTACAGACTTAAAAAGATGAGTAGTATTCCACCTGGAAGGTGAACTATCTGAGAATATGGAAGTCCTTCAGATATCTCATAGTAACAATAAATATTTAGTATCTTTTATTAATATTTTTCCAGTCTGGGCTGTATTTCATGTGCAGTGATGGTGAAGTAGTCCTTGGTGTCATGCTTCCAATGCAGCTAAAGCCATCTACCTAGTAACTCCTTCGAGACGAAACTGCTCGAAGTGCTCAAGATTCAAATTTCAGGAAGTCTGAAAAGTCCAAGCGTTCTAGCGAAACATATGCAAAATTGGTCTGACATTATGCAGAATCGTAGAGATCAAGTGTGAGCTTTATGGCTACCACTTGATGACATGTAAACTTATGCGTATGTCCATACGATAAGGAATTGATAAGCGATATGTTAAACCCTGAGATAAGATGCATGTTTATGAGTTATGAGAAGTATGACAACTACAATATATTAGTACACTGAAAGTTGGGATATGTGATAACTATGATTTTTTGAGGCATGTAAATCTCAGACTATAGCTTACTCAAATTCCTTTTCCTTCGAATTGAGCCTTCAATGCTGTCGTGTCCACTCCAAAAATCCATACAAAATGGGGCTAGGTAGTTTCATTCAACTTTTTAAAACCTCAAACATGAATTGTTAAGTAAAGTTCTTAAAATTAGTCACCGCATACCCCAACGTTACCACAAACAATACCTAAGCTACAGAAAAGTGCAATTCAGGGAAACCCACTGTTATGATATTCAGGAGAGCAGAGAGAGACATCTGCAATTCCTTACAATTTTGCAAGACAGTTTTAAGAAAACGAAGTCAGCACCAATATGATCATGATTCCAACCCTAAGAAAGCAGCCTCATGTTTCGAGTTGGCTACTTCCACATTTGTTGCTTAAGAGTTTGCTATATAAAGCCGCAAGGGGGCTTAATTGGTAAGATTTTTCTCCGTTATAGATTGAAAGCAAGTATTTGTTCCCCTAAAAAAAATGTTAAAATGCAGCCAAAAACATGTTAGAATTGGTAAAATTAGGTCTAAAACGGAGAAAAATATTTTAAGGAGGCCTCAGGAGACCAGTGATAATTTTTTTGTTGAGCATAATATCAGCTTGTAAGTTTCCAGCACACCCGTTTAACGATATGCAGCTTTTAATTAGCGAGAAACCCCGAGCACAAAAAATGTCGGTTGTAGCTAAAACTAACTTGCTTAGTCATTGCTTACATATTAATCATATTGTTGTTACAAGAGTGCCTATATGTAAAGTGAAATATGAAAAAGAAACTGGGTGTAGAGACATAATATTTGATGCAATGGTAAATGTTCAATGTTATGTCCCCAAATAAGGACGTCCTACTATAGTGGCATTTAGAAGGAATCATAGAGAGATTATATTGTACTGTATATATTATCAATAATTTTATTATAAAAGTCCTTTTATATGACTAGACCTACAATCACTTATAGGTGCATATAGTCGGGCCTTGACTGTATGAACTCTGGGAGTTCCAGGGTCATGTGATTCTAGATCTAGCGTCCATTATATGGTAATACATTATAAGAGGCGATGGGCGCCTTCTAGCTATTACAGTCTAAAGAGTACTCCCATACTTCTTTGATCTCCCGTCAACTTCCTGATTAAAAAAAGGAGATTCATGTCTGTCCTATTCACCCAATTCATGTCTGGGTTACTGAGTAAAATTCACGAGTAAATCTCATTGTGTCTGTATTTGGACTTTCTACCCTGTAAAAAGCAATGCATATTTAGGTTTAGAAGCCTGTCGACAAGATCAAGTAGGAATGGAGTTATGATACAATACAAACATATCTACAAGTAGCTCTGTCTATATGCTGTCTACCCAACTTTGTGAAAATGAGCTCTCTCTATCCTACACGGCCCTAGACGAATGAGGTTAAGAATAACATAGAGAGGATTGATGTCAACAAGTTGCTTCCTTCTGTAGACTTAGACCAATTGGGCTGGTCATTTTCCACCCTCACCCCATCATGTAGTTTTACCCATCTCTCTTGTGTCACAAAGTGTTACGTTCAACGGCACTCTATACATATATTTATGGACATATTGTATATGGTATATATTCCAGCAGCCACAACTGGTACATATGGTGTTGATGCGAAGAAGTTCAGTAAACGGGTATTCGAGGCTCACTAGCTTTGCTATCCAACTGTTATCGTAGCTGGTCTCTTCTAGTCACTTAGAGTACATAGATGGTGAACACGAAGAAGTAGACAGAACCTTTGTATGTCCATGCCCAGTCTTAATTATATATACTACACCCATGCAGGCAGGTACCCACCTAATAGTCCTATGTTCTGTACAGAGAAAGAAAATCTGCATCATCAACCACAAGAGTTTCAACACAATGAAACAATTCAAAATGTGATTTCCATTGTAAGCGTTATTCTAGAAGTAGAATGGAAATATGCAGGTACATTTCTGAACATTTGTATTATGTAACATAATAATATAATCTAGAAATGCCTTCATGATTATGAGAGACCTCCTATACGAGAGACAAGAAAGGAATACATTAGCTTGTGCCTAGTAGTCATGTCCTGTGTAAAATAAATTCTACGTCTACACATAATGTATACACAATATGTCATACCCAGTATCAATCATCTTTATTATGTCATCCAAGGATGAAGAATAATCAGGAAGGGGTGATCGATATCATATTCAAGAAAAAATGTAGTTGGTCAAGAAAAAATCCACATTATTATTGTCTCATCTTGGTAAATATTCATCGCCTTGTGCTACAAGTTTCTGTTTTTAATAGAGGTGTGAGGCATATCCCTGCAGTATTTGTTTCAAGTTGTATAATGGGTATTACTGAATCTGAACTTGGATACAATATTTATGTTCTTGTGAAGGCGTGAGACCAAGGTCACATGACCTAGCTGATATCAACCAGTTAGTATTCACCCCCGCCCCCCTGAGAAAGAGAGTTTTAACTTTCCTCAATTTCTATGGATTGCCAATTCAATACTACATATATGAGTACAATCTTACTTATGATATATACATAACTGTAAAGTTGAAATGACAAAATAAACTTTTTTTCGCAATGATTTCTATGTTTGTTTATCAATTCGGAGTGGGGGCTACTCCAGTGTGTGACTAGGTATAGTATGGTAGCTAAATGTAAGGGAAGACAGTATCCTGGGTTTTAATCCCTCTAGTATCCTCCCTCTCTCTCTCTCTCTCTCTCTCTCTCTCTCTCTCTCTCTCTTTCTACCTACCTATCTAGCTCTGTTAGCCCCCTCATTCTCTCATCCTGTCCGCTATTAGAGTTGCCACGTTATTCCGTAAAGTCTGTGTTTCATTTGTATTACAAATATTCACTTCTCCACACCTATTAAAGTAAAAAAAAGCAGTTTTTTTTTAAAAAAGAAATACAGCTTTCTAGGAAATATGAATATGATTTATTCATACTTTATTTCACAGTCATGTTTACTTTAATTCAGTAACGTCAACATTTTATTTTGGTTTGAGGCCAATGTCACAAATACACTTTCTCTTGTCACTAGTATTGTCGATTTTGAGAAGTGACCTCGTCCCTTGTCACTGATTATAAGTAGTTGCCTGTCCCCTTGTCGATTTCCGCCTGCCTGGGACCCTACAATAGTGAAGTATAAATGATGAAATGATAATTATGTCCATGTGAATAGCTGATGGATGATGCGTGATAGAGAGGTATATTACTGCACTTAACCAATTATTTAATAATTGGAGATCAGCATGTCAACATGTGGCTGAAACTGAATTTGTAACACTACAAGTCTACTCTACATTAAAGAACTTCAAGAACTAATCTTCTAAATGTATGCTCAATAGAGTATCCAACAATTGCCGAAGGCGATCAGCCCAGCCTGAGGACGGAGGGCCTTGGGTTTCCTGAACAGAGACAAACCGGAGCCCTTTGTTTACGTTCTGACACGAGAAAAAGCTTTGATTTTCCTTAAAATAATTCACAAATAAGACAGAAAAGCCACAAACAGGAAGTGAGACCGGAAGTGCTTTTATGGGTCCCCTGACCCAACATGCGCTCTCAACCAATCAGATTGCAGGAAAGGCGACCCAACTGCACTCGAGTGTTAGAACAACTTGCTTATATCACTAGACCTGGTGCTCCTTTAGACGTTGCTTAAAGGTGCTCATGATTATATTTTTAAAATTCAATAGTACCTCCCATATATAACGTGTGATTTGTGGATAAGGCACACTGTAGGAGCAAATTCAAAAGATCAAATGAGAATATGAAGTTGGCTCCAGAAATTCCAAAACATTCTTGGGAGATACTCTCATACTCCATTATTATTGCTCCCATGCTGTACTACTTAACTAATGTGGTACAGTAATAAAAATGTATTCTCTTGCATGAAGTTTGTATTTAGGAATGTTTTAGTCCTGACTACCATAACGTCTTGCATATAAGGCGTGTCTTAGGCCTATGTGCGAATCAGAGCCCAGGTGCACCTTATAGGATCAGCCTGAGTTAAGGGCACATCTTATACGTGGGGTTTATTCAAATATCATTTGATACATAAAATGATTTACCCTGAAAAACATTTAAATAGCCCCCCACCTCCATCAAACCTATGGGTAAAGCTAATGAATGCTGTAAAGGTGTTGGGCAGTATCAGCTCCCCTCCAACCCTACCAGTACTCTATGGTGGCCATAGCTTTTCACACCTTCCCATGTGACACTCACACCATCCAATGCCACCCTCACTCCATCCCATGCCACCCTCACACCCTCCAATGTTGCGGTAACACCTTAGCAAGGCTTTCCCCACAACTTAGGCCTATTCAATGTACATGTAGGTTGGCTTTTACCAAGGGAGGCTATGTCTTACAGCATATGTCAAAAGGTTGGGGTGCACCTTATACAAGGGTTTTTTAAAATATTAATCCAGAAGCAGTAGGTGTGCCTTATATGCAAAACACACATCCCTGAGTTAGGGGTGCACCTTATACATGAGCTCCGCCTTATATATGCGGGAGATTACGGTAAACTTCATTTTCAATAATCTTGGTGGCCAAAAGAGATCGCAAAGCACATTTTTCTGTAATTCCAATTACCATTTTCTTATTCCATGTACCGGGTAATTAGTTCAGGGTGTCAGGAGCAGTGAACCATTATCAAATCACCTTATCATCTTATATCTGGCACAAGGGTCTTCTGTCAAGAAAGAGAGAATGGTAAACATTCTCTAATCTGTTGTGGACCATCAGAGTAGATGACAGCAGTGGCTTCCTAGAAGTATACATAGAAAAGCATGTCTCTTGAGCTGAGAGGTGCCAGCAAAGTTCTCAGTGGTAAAAAAGTCACCTACTATAATCACAGCAACTACTGATCAGAACCTCCAGTTTCTAACCCTTAGTTTCACTTTTGAAATCAATGCTTTTGCGATTGATATCCATCACACCTACTAAATTAATGTTAAAAAATGAGATCAGAATGAAATTGAAACACTAGAAAAATCTCAAAAAGTTTGTCTTTGTATGCGCAAATTTTGAAAAAGACAGCTGCAAGTGCTTCAATCACTACAGTTAGTCAGGAATAGGTTGCATGATTTAGCTGGCTAAGACATCCTGTATTTCCCTGTGTATTACTAAAAGCCTGTACGGGCTTGTAAACACACTTAAGTGGCAAATTTACCAGGATTATAAACAGGGCAGGCTTATACACAGGGCAGGCTTATATTTCTCTACATGAAATAATGAGGGAGTGGCAAACAGTTTGCTCAAGACTTATCTATGGTTTGTACATCATTCTTTAGACATTTTCTATAATCCTTTATCTTTCTTTGCATGAAATATAAGGGTAGCGGAAATTGATATAGCTGAAAAAACATATAAACACCATATGTTGAAGTATGGTAATGGTCCAAAATGCTTTTTCATTGAGCACAGAGGCCATACACAGGGAAATATAGTACCCACTTAAACTGCATCAGTAGTGGCCCATGCTAGTGCCCCCTATGGAGGAGCCTTCAAAATAGGTACTTTTTATACAGATGTCAATCAATCAATGGCAGGGTATTCACATTTCAATTTTTCAAAAGATCGGAACCATTTTGAAAAAGGCTTTGCATTTATACAAAATTAAAGCTGGCTAACGGCTGATAGCTTTTACGACATTCTACAACGGCCACCCCATTTTTAACATAATAATTGGAATGGTTTAAATTCAGGTAGAATACACTTTAGCTGGCGCACATCTTGCTGCACATTAGGATTAGCATAGGGTTAGCATTAGGGTAGCTAAAGGGTTCACTTAATTCAGCACCGGCTAAAGTGCATTAGTCTCTCAATTTCTCCTAATATGACAGGAATGAAGAGACCTGATGTACACAGACTTTGTTGAACATGGTTAAATGTATAAGGTCATGTGATGGGAATCATTTTCTTTCAATCAGTTCTAAGGGGGGGGGGTCATTTTTTTTCAACCCATTCCTAAGGGGGGGTCACTTTTTTTCAACCTATTCCCAGGGGGGGGGTAATTTTTTTTTGACGTATTCATTCTGCCAGATTGGCACCCCCCCCCCTGCCATAAATAATGAACGCTCCCTTAAGCTGTGCATTAAGGCAAATTTATTATACAGAAGGGGTTTCTATATATGTACAGTATCAAACGTGTTGGTCCTACGTGTATTACTCGTAGTGCTTTTGTATGTCAGAGTATGGGTAAAAACTCACAATTTTTCAGATCATGAAAAACATTCCCATCGTTACTGTTAGCACTCTCCCTGCTCTTTCTTCTCCCGTCTCCCTCTAGGTGGCGACACATTGAAAGGCTTTCATTTACAGGCAACGTCTGGAAGGCAACTGTCGGCCGAACTCTAACCATAAAGATATGAGATCTGTCCGATTTTGAGGCATTTTGCAAGGTTTCTGGTTTCTTACAATATTCCTTGGATCACAGGGGATTTTTCTGTGCAATGCTTCTGACTGTACAAGATATCCCTGATTTATCCTAAGCTGTTAAAGAGGGATAACAATTTTACACGAAATATGGAAGTTCAACTTTGCGATAAGACGACAGCCAACTGAGCGTATTATCAGCTATAATACGTCTTGTGCATGTTAAACTGGTTCAATGTCTATCATTCAAACATAATTCCCCGAGGATAGGGCAACACCTGATGATCCGAGGACGCTCAGTGTTACCCTCACCTAATCGCCATTCTTAAACCACAATTTTTTTATTTACTTGAATGCTTTACGGTAATGTGAGCTATGATGGTGTATTATGGATAGCTCTAAGTCATATCTATCTGATGGTGCAAAAAGTTATCAATAAGTCCTCATAGTTCCTGAGATATTTAGAGAAAGGTGAGTTTGGCTGAGGTGGAAGATTGGACCAATTTGGACTGGAGAAGGACCAGTGTAGGCCAGAGTCACTGAAGCAGTCTTGCCTCGCAGAGTATACATACCACAGAGAACCAATTTGCACCCAAGTTTTGTCGTTCCCAATTCTCCCACATATGTTATTGACATATATAGTGGCGCTGCGATCGTCTCCCACCTAGGTTCCTTGGCCAGTGTAGGTGATCTTGCAGTGTGGCTCATTTTGCAAAATTACCTCGCGTATAAGGCGCACCTCGCATATAAGGCACACCCAGACTTTGCAGATGTGAGTGTAAAAGTAAAAAAACATCATAACTTTTATTCTAATCAACGAATTTTCACAATTCAAAGACCTATGGCCATCCTAGAGCCTCCCCCATCCCAGTTTACCACTATACAGGTTCAAGGGAGTATTGGGGAAAGTTTAGAGAAAAATATCTCCTAAATAATTCTGCTTCTATAAGGAGCACCAGGGGTGCATCCTCACGTATAAGGCGCGCCTTATACACGAGGTATTATGGTAGATGGTAGCTCTTAGCGAGGAGGTCGCGATCAATTTTGTCATAGTGGTGGTGGTGGTGGTGGGGGGGGGGGTCGGAAACAATTCTGCCAATCCGCCAAAATCTATCAAGCCCCCCCCCCCAGTTATTGCTATAGTTTGGAAAGGCTGAATTTAGCAGCTAGGAAAACCGTACTATGCAGGGTCAGTGTGGTACTGATACACTGCACAACTATACCCACTCCTACTCTTAGGCAGTGTACCCACTCCTACTCTTAGGCAGTGTACCCACTCCTACTCGTAGGCAGTGTACCCGCTCCTACTCGTAGGCTCCTAATCATAGGCAGTGTACCCGCTCCTACTCGTAGGCAGTGTACCCGCTCCTACTCGTAGGCAGTGTACCCGCTCCTACTCGTAGGCAGTGTACCCGCTCCTACTCGTAGGCAGTGTACCCGCTCCTACTCTTAGGCAGTGTACCCGCTCCTACTCTTAGGCAGTGTACCCACTCCTACTCGTAGGCAGTGTACCCACTCCTACTCGTAGGCAGTGTACCCACTCCTACTCTTAGGCAGTGTACCCACTCCTACTCTTAGGCAGTGTACCCACTCCTACTCTTAGGCAGTGTACCCACTCCTACTCTTAGGCAGTGTACCCACTCCTACTCGTAGGCAGTGTACCCACTCCTACTGGTAGGCAGTGTACCCACTCCTACTCGTAGGCAGTGTACCCACTCCTACTGTTAGGCAGTGTACCCACTCCTACTCGTAGGCAGTGTACCCACTCCTACTCTTAGGCAGTGTACCCACTCCTACTCTTAGACTTAGGCAGTGTACCCACTCCTACTCTTAGGCAGTGTACCCACTCCTACTCGTAGGCAGTGGACTCGTAGGCTAATATAACTATAGCCCAACCTTAGCAGTGCATACACCGGGGGTAGATACGGTTTGGCCTGGTCCATGTAAAACGAGTTTGAGAAATTACTCGTTACCACCAGGTTTTCAAGTACTAGGTTCAGATTATAGAAAAAAAAAAGCGTAATCGGGGAGTGATCATATATCAAAAACAAGGGGGCGTGGGGGGAGGCAAATATTTTGACACTTTGCCGGGGGGGGGGGGTATTTCTACCCATCTCACGGGGGTGGGGAAAACGAATTTTACCTGTTTTCAGGGGAAAGGCCTGTGTGTTATCAGAGGGTTGAAAAGGATGCGTTCATGCTTGGTTTTAGGGCCCATCAAGAGAAGGACAAAAACAAATTTGACACTTGCATAAATTATGTCGATTTATTAAAACGCTAATATCACAAACATATCATTTTACATCCCCATAGTCATATGTTACGTTCAAGGACACATCCTGACCCGTGTACAATTTTCCCTCTGCACTAACGGCCATTTCACTTTGCATCATTGAATAGAACAATTTTTTTTTCTTCTTTTTACCAAATCCACAAACTCTATCTTCGCCTTAACACTTTTTTGTTTTGTTTTTGTTTTATTATTAAACTTTAACTTGTCCGTCTTTCTGTCCCGTCCCACTATGTATCAATACCCAGCAACTATCCAGGGGGAGACACTGTATGGTGACCCTGTCTTCCTAAACCTGCAGCGCCACATACACCAGAGTGGCAAAATATGGAACTAAAGAAACAGAGTACAAATTGGTTCTCTGTGGTATGTATACTCTGCGAGACCAAACTGCTCCAGTGACTCTGGCCTACACTGGTCCTTCTCCAATCCAAATTGGTTGAATCTTCCACCTCAGCTAAACTCCCCTTTTTGTGAATATCTCTGGAACTATGGGGAATTTTGGAGAACTTCTTTTGGTGTTTGATAGATAAGGGTTAGCACTATCTTCTCCAAGTGATTTTAGATCATATTCCACTAACAAATTCAAATGAATCAAGAATTTGTAGTTTTAAAGTGTCGAATTAGTGAGGGTTACATGGAAAGTTCTAGGGCCATTAGATATTCCCCCAAAGGTATGGTGTTGACCTTAAAAGATGTATTTTGAACCAATCTAACATATACAAGTGACGTTACAGCTTTTAAAGTACCCATTTGGCTGCATTGTCATGTCAAACTTGACCTTCCAAATTTCGTGTCAAAATGTTAGGTTTCTTTGATAGCTTCAGATGAATCAGGCACATACAATTCAGTCATCAGAAAGTTATGAAAAATTCTTCGGTATCATAGAAATCTTCACAAAACAGACGTGTCCTGGAGCTTGACGCTCTACTCCTCATATTCGACAGTTTGTGCCATCATCTCCCCTTCGAGATGGATCAGAAACGTTCTGGATATAGCCTCTAGGTGGTAGCACCAGTGAAGCAGGAGAGCGCAAGGCATACTGTCTTTTAAATAATGCCATTCAAGTAGTACCGATACTACTAGTAATGCTCACTAGATCGTTATTGGTAAAGTACAATTCATAAACTATTGCAATTTATGTTTGGACTCCCAGTAGGGTTGGTGGGGGACCAGACAGGTCGTGATGCCAGTATTTGACGCTGTGAAGTCGGCTCTTAATAAGGTGCTCTCATTTCTGTTTACACATCTAGATTTTTTTATAGTAACCTATTATTTTTTTTTGTATTCAGTCCTCACAGTACAGAAATAGTGCTCTGGTCAACTGAAAGTTTTCTGGCTCACCAAATATCAATTAATGCAAGAGTTCCTAGCTCATACTTTTTTAGTATACATGTTCTAGGATACAACAGATTACATAATTTTTACTAGTTTTTGTATGGTTTACCGTGTTCAATGAAAAAAAAAGTAAAAAAAAAATAAATAGTGCAGACTGGTAACTGGAGGAACAATAACGTATTAAATGATGCTATGGAGGGTCGATGATATACGCACGACTAAGTCTTTTATATAAAGAGGTATCATAGCCACGACAAAGTCGTTTGTATTACTATGCTCTATTCACACGACCATCTATACCCACCCCTATGTCCCGTGAATCACCCTCTGTGTCCCATGAACCACACTCCTCAGAGCGTGCATATATCTATACGCACGACGAGGTTGTGCGCATAGATTTTTGTACACAATATAAAACAAATAAAAACACATAGTTGTACGAAATATTCACATTTATTATGCATTCATCTAACATTCATTATCATCCTAGAAAGATTGGGCAAATATGTAACAGGTTCTAGGGATACTTGCAGACAGACTTGTTCATGCAGTGGGGTACAGTCGTAGCATTTTGTGACACTGATACCCTTTCTTCATTGAATTTCATGTTAGGCTTGAGGGATGAAACAATTTTATAACTGACAAAGAATGTCGCCTTTGGGTAATGGAAGTAAACTAGTGTTCAGAGAAACAAGAAGTTGGATTCTACACCAATACAAAAAATGTGATTCAACAGATGTAGTAAAACATATTTTCTATTTTGAATTATTTCTTATGCCATTTAAAGTGTACATACGATCATTAGGTATGAGTGTTGTTTTTGTTGTAGTTTTATTGACCTCTACAATAACAGTATTTAATGACCACTCACTCTCATACATAACTTTGTCCAGACATCACACATTCATACTACTAGATACCATGTATACATTGCATTGTCTACGTTATTCTCCAGTCAAGTCGGTCGGCATCGTCATCTGAACACTCATCCTCTACGATACCATCAAAAACTTCTGGTTTTACCTCGACAGCCTCCTTCACAACGAGTTTCTCCTTTATCTTGGCAAGACTGTCCACTTTCCCCCATCGATGTCTAAAAATGTGAAAAATTGGACATGATTTTTAAAACATTGCACTTAGAGCAGCTCCAAAACAGTTATAGAATAAACTAAAATGTACTCCTTATAGATTATCATAGTATTAAAAGATACAAGTAATAAAATTATGGTTGGTTTGACGTCTCGAAGAAGTCACCCACCCTGCGTTCAATATATGATTTCATGTAGATTAAAAACAAAGCTGTAAAGATACCGTTCTCTTATCAAAAAAGAATATGGGAACAGTCATGTTCTAGTCCCAGAAAGAAATATAATCGATACGGTAAAACCCGCAAAAACAGTAATTTCTATAAAAGTAGGGAATTGATATCTCTGATATCGTTGACATTATAAAAGTCACAAGATAATACTCATTACAAAAAGTTTTGAGTGTTAATAAGCAGATAATAGAGAAGAAAACACTCACAGTTGGTCATCAATTTCTTCAATGTTCCTCTCTGTTATTATGGCTTCATCGTCCTCTTCTTGTAGTGCCTCTGATTTCTATATAAATTAAAATACAGACATTTGACAGTGTATATCACAAACGTACCATGGCTTGTTCCTTATAATCTGATCCAAAAAATCTGTACTGTTTTGAATATCACTAAATGACTTGTTACATTTTGACTATTTGATTAAGTCAGCAAACAGATCCAGGAATCTAAACGGCACTTAATAGATGTTAGCTCACGATTCAGGGCCATCAGCGTGCTTTTTTGGTCATAACCCCGTTCTGTTATCAGGGTATACCCGCACTCTGAGACTTTTTTTCTAAGATCATCTTGGTTCGAACCTGGACATGTTAATAAATTGGAGAAGGATACAAAGTCAGCCTTGCCATACATTTCCAATTAAAACCATTCCGGTCTGTATGGGAATCGCTCACCGGCCGCTGTGGCAGGAGACAAGCTCGCTGTCCACTATACCAAGCCGACCGGCGCTAGCAACCATTGTACAAAAATGTCTAAGGCTGTGCCACAGGCACAAGTATGATTGACTATCATACATTATGGCCATAACTCACCAGGGCTGCAATGTTAGACATTAACGTCTAGTCAATGAGATAATAAGAGTGTGTAAGTGATCCTGTTCTTAAAGGGCTAAAAGTCAGTGATGCATATGTGCAAGGTTTAAAGGTTCCCTTCAGAGAGGCACCTTGCCAGGCGTGGGAGTTTGGAAGTTTTTTTTTTTTTGTTTTTTGTTGTTGTTGTTGTTGTTGTTTTTTTTTTTGGGGGGGGGGCTAAGAGTGGCAGTGGGGACTGAACAACACTCTTGTAGTGGCATTTTGAGATTGGGTAGAGCTGAACTATTTGAGTACCTCAAGGGACACAGAATGTTAGTGCATCATACCAACCTTAGGGGGCAATAAGGCCTTTGTATGGTTGTACATATATATGAAGGTGGCCTGTTAAAGGGTTAAGGATTACCCCGAGGTGTGACAACATCAATACTCTATTCCCATGTGTAAATAATCTGCTGGTAGCCCTCCTAATATGCCTTGTCAGCACAATAGATTTATACAGGGTCCCTGTCCTATAAGGTAACAGCTTTGCAATGCTCATGGAGACACTGTATCTGCAAAATATGGTAAGGTTTAGATAGATGTAAATACTTGATTGACGTCTAGTCAATCAAGTAAAGATGTAAATACTTGATTGACGTCTAGTCAATCAAGTAATGAAGGATTTGAAAAAGTTTTCCGATATACCTGATGTTTACACACCTCGTTAGCATAGAATCTAATGGTGCCAGGTGGAGTTATTAACAGGGAAACATCCTTAGATATCCTATATGAACATGCCATGCCTAATTTTTCCATTTTATTTGAAATAGATAAGAATCCATTGATTTTCCATAGCGATATGTGTTGGCACACGCCCCATCGTCCGACCGGCTGACCTACATACGGGCCCTTCCCACACTGTCAACATGAAGGCGAGCATGGTGGAGGCGGGTGGCGAAACATATCACTGTGGAAAATCAATGGATTCTTATTTATTTATAAGAAAATGGATACAAAATGTAGGCAAACACCAACTAGAGATCGTATATTTGTCGGTGCTAGAAGTACAGGACTTGACATGCTTGGATTCTACCCGAAAAGTGTTTGGAAAGACGAGGGTATGACGGGTGGAGTAAAAACAATGGCTACGATGGCTTGGCAAACAGTGCGGATCGCATGCACTTAGAAAATGTCTTCTCCTGGATTAATTCTGGGGTTATAAGGTAAGAAAATCATACATAATGGATGAATAAGTGCGATAAACGCATTAATGCATTGATATTCTAGGACTCTGTGAGGTTTGCTTGAAATATTCGCCCTCCCGCTGCGCGATCGGGCAAATATTTCAAGCAAACCTCACCTCGTCCTAGAATATCAATACATTAATAGCTTATTGATTCAAAAGTTGTCACATAGTCAGTCTTATATCTTTTTAAAAGATTCACAATCTTGTAATGCCTAGTACCCTAATCGTTCTAATTTTCGCAATAGTGTGAACATAACGGCAAATAAAAAGTAAATGATATTGGAAATGTACTCGGATTCAATGTAATATAACTAAAAACTAATGTTACTCACAATGGTTTCTTCTTTCATAGCTCGCTGGAACATCTCCCATTCATCCTCCATTTTGTCCCTATATTCTACTTGGCGGACCTGAGAAGGAAACGATATCAAGAGATTTATTAGAGATAGGGATATATGTTGTTGTAATTATGAGTAATTCAGTATTCATGCCTCATATATTGTAACCCGTGCTAAATCTAGTGGTACGTAGCTAATCATAGCATATGTAATTACACTATAGTAGTCGTAAATAGTACCGTAATATCTCAGATATAAGGTGTGGATTATACTGGTACTTGGAACTAACCACAGGTGCGGCTTATATGATGACTTTGAACTAATGACGCACCACTTTTAGGCGAGGTATAACATTAACGTTATTTACATGTATACAATTAACTGCTCAAAAATGGAATGCAATCGGATTGACCTTAATAAGATTGGCCTTAACTTAAGGTGCATCTTACAGACGGGAGAGTCAAGGTATTACGGTACTTCTGTAAAGCGTCCTTTATACATCGCCCCATGTATAAGCTGCACCTTGACTTCTGCGAGAACTTACATGCCACAATAGGTAAAAGTCCAGCTTTAACATAACTCTGAATTGACGAGCCTAAACATCATGTAAATAGCCCACCAGTCAATCAACCTCATACACCAGGAACATCTGGACTGGTCTGGTACAGCGGCGAACGGTGGTTACTCAGTGCTGGTGAGTAGTCGCCATCGCATTGCTTTGGCGCATCATGGCAATCAAAAAGCATGGACATGGAGGCATTGTGCGGCCCTTAAGGCATTAAGATTACTTACTTTAGCGTCCATCTTGGGGTCGTCAAAGAAGCCTTCGGGTAGTTTCTCTGCCATGGACTGTATTTTCGCTTCTTCTGCAGCTTCATCTTTGGTTCCGCTTGAGGGAACAGCTGGGTCAAAGAAGTCTTGAAACAAGATAAGATTCTTGTAAGGAAGGTTATATCCCTAGCATATTTTTCCCCCTTTTTTTCTTCTTTTTTTTTGGCCAGAGAATAGGTTAATCTCACTCTAAGATAGAAGCAACCTGTAGAGATCACAAATAACTGTCCAATTAGACTTAGTCAGACTTGGTTGAATATTAGAAATTGGTGACTTAAACCTTTCCATTCAGTGAATGTCACCAAACCACAATTTTATAAAACGTAAGGGATACGTTCTCAAATTCAAGCATTTTCCTACTTTGAGCCAATGCTATTCCGGGATTTGTAAAACGTTTATATCCAATCAATTTCCTCTAGCCACTCGCTATCTCATCCCAAACATCATTACACGTACCGGCAGGCAGACCCCCTCCCTTTGTTGGAGGGGGCAGTGGGCCAGGTGCATTCCGTTCAGGTTGAACGTCCATCTCTTCGTCTGAAGAACTGTAGTCTCCGAGACCCAACTTAACCTTCTTCGCTTCATTTTTGTTATCGTAGAAATCACTTGGTAATCTGAAATTGTTACAAAAGGCTGATGCACTCACAAAGGACTGGCATGATGGGTTGTTTTAGCAACCTTACAAGGTAGATGCGGGCCCAGAGGGTCATCGGAATGATGCACCAATGGCGTGCTGGCGAGCAGACTCCCCAGAACTTCATCGGAACATGATTATGACCTATGCCCCCTGCACTTATACTAAGCAAAGAGTTTTTTTAGGTCTCATGTCATGGGTTTTGACCTTACCAAAATGTTAATGATCCCTACCCCCCGCCCTATATTGGGTATAAGGAATCCATTGGTGTCATTGGTTTGTTGCTAGGACACGACCAAGTCCAGCGAAAGTGATGCAGGTCTGAAGTGAGCAGACGCGGGACGCACAGATACGGGACGAGCAGACATGGGACAGATATTTTTTCTATTATTCAACTATAATAGACACAAATTTTGAACATATGGGACAAATACGTTCTGTGAAATTCCTTGAGACTATAATACCCCATAGATAAAAGAATTGTGGTTGTAATGGGCTAAAAACTGATGAGCTGGTCCATAAATGAGCAGACACGGGACAAGCAAATGAGCAGATGTGGGACAAGAGAGTAAATTTGCTTAAAACTCTTTTTCTAGACATTACAAAGCTGAAACTAATGATTTGATAAGTTCAGAGGCATAGCTAATCTTACAGTACCATATTTGTCCCATATGTTCAAAATGTTGGCATCAATGGCAAAGAATGGAAAAATATCTGTCCCGTGTCTGCTCGCCCCGCATCTGCTCGTCCCGAGTCTGCTAACTTCAGACCTGCATCACTTTCGCTGGACCTGGTCAAGTGGTTGCCTAGCAACAGCACTTCTGCATAGCAACAGACTTCTGACCTAGCCTGGAAATGCATAGACTTGACTAGCGATCAGATTTCTTGGCCAAAGCAGTAAATTCCACACTATCTAACCCACTAAACATCTTGGATTTTGACCCCCTGCGCATGCTTGAAAAAAATGGCTACATGGAAATTCAGAATCAGCAGAATCTTTGGGTCTTAATTAGCCATGTTGCCAAAACTCTACCCAAAAAAAAACATCCGCCTAGCTATTAATTTAAGACATAACCTTGTGCACTACGGGGCTAGAGAGTGCCTGGACGGCTTTTACAAGTTTTAGAGGTCAAAGGTATTACATAATACTATATATGCGGGCAGTACCGCGTCCCTAAAGGGCTCATTATTCTTGCATGCCACTAGGAGTAAGCATTATTACAATACTTTGATGAAAACTTTGTAAAATTCAATTTAGCTATTTTAATCTGTTTAATCAAAATCAATTCTAGATGTGGGAGACTGGGACCCCATCATGCAAAGCAAAAATGACTTGAAGGGATACCTACCCTTTTGATGATCCATCACTTGCTTGCACTAAGTGGAAACAGAATGAAAGGACATATATAAGAAATTACTTATTTCATTCTTTTCATAGATCAATTCAAGTAAACTTACACCTACTCGTCATTTAGTTTTATATGTGCAGTATAATTCCAGCAGATATATTCCTGGAGGTGGAGAGTTAGTCAGTTTTTATTCTTTTATTTTCTAGGCACATAATCTGTTCTATATCGACCCAGTATATACCAGCTCTTCATCCAAGACAATTTATGGTGTTAAATATTATATGTATATTTTTAGATATATAACTCACATTTAGCTCGTTTTGAAGGACTTGAATTCTCTTCCTCCGGGTTTGGTCGTTTTTGCAAACCAGGTGGTAGTGGCACTGTGGCTGTGTTCCGTTCATCATTCTTTGCCTTAAGGGCAGCAACATTCTGAAAGAAACAATAGTTTGATATTACTTGAGGTTACTTTGAATCCTTAGAGGGCTAAATAACCACAAAATTCCCTTCAATGGTGGCGGAGGTGATTAGATATTATATATATATATATATATATATATATATATATATATATATATATATATATATATATATATATATAGTAGCGTTTGCCAACCCCGCCTATGAATAAAGGATGATCCAACTCCGCCAACTTGTGTTCAACTCTTATACTTTATTGCCTGGCAGTCTTCGCCACACCATCTAAGTCCTTATGCTGTCTTATGGTGAATACCTGAAGGCCAACCCTGGAGAACGTCCCCATCCAGCTCGTAACTCGAACTGTCCGACGGAGGATCGCTTTACTATATATATAGACCTTCAAATCCTCCAACGCTGGCCCGAAGAACCATCAAGTCAGCGTCGGGGGATCTACTCCGCCAACATGTAAACAACGTCGGCTTCTGACATGACTCCGAGCTTAACGGTCTCGCCGCCCCATGCCAGGGTGGTTTCAGCTCCCCCGCCAAGCCCTCGGTCTATGCCACTATATATATATATATAAATATATATATATATATATATATATATATATATATATATATATATATGGGTAAAATCATTTTTAGGGGTCTCAACTTTCGGTACTTATGTCACACTTTTGTGGAAAATTTGTAAGGTCATATTTGCTGATTTAGTCATTACCAACGTATAGCAGACACTTAGATCTAAAAGTGCATTTTTTACTTAGTGGATTTTGACGACTTTTAGTGGTTTTTACCCCTAAATATCATATATATGACTGCTATACTTAACTAAGGATATATAACCAAACAGTAATTAAGTTGTCACAATTTGCGCTCTTAACGCCCTTACTTTATTAAGAAAAAAACAAAGAAAAAATTGGGGTCCAACCAAAACAATATGGTGGCCTCCTTGTGTGTGTGGTGGCTACCTGGGAGGGGTCAGGTGACTTAGATGAGACTATGCAGGCCTGCCCCCTATGTGAGTCCCAGTGTAGCAGACACCTGAGTAGCAGAACCACTACAATATATACCATTATAATAACTAGTAGGCTAGGTAATTATAACACCCGAAAATCTAAGCTTTTTCAAATGTCACAAAAGCCTTTTTCATATATTCTAGAGTATAATTTGATGCAGACTCCAATTAAGAGGTCAATATCCATTTCAATCAATCACATTTGGCTGAGAAATGAGAGAGACAAAATATATTGGATAAAACTGAAGGAATTATTTTAGTATTTTAAGCATGATTTTGCATATAGGTGAATTTATGGCAATGTAAGATCCGGCAACATGGTCATAACTTCCATGATATTAATGCAAAATGCCTGAAAAATCACCACTAATTATTTTCCTAATAGTATATTGTCTATACTAAATATTAAAATCCTATCTCAATTAGTCTTCTGTGTAGGATCAATCCTATGGCTAAAAATGTGGGGTGGACAATGCACTTGCCGGATCTTACACCCAAAAGGCCTTCAGTAAATACTGCAGAAGAAAATAATTGTGTACCTTAGATATTATATTATATATCATATTTTATATTTAAGTCATGCATTGTCAGTATGCAAAAATTGGTTCATCTAGGTAGCTAAGATATTTTAGGCAGGTGAGTATTAAAATTGGTTGTTTTAGCACTATTCTGTTGCAGCATCTTTGCTCGAAAGTTGAGACCCCTAAAAAAGAAATTGCCCATATATATATATATATATATATATATATATATATATATATATATATATATATATATATATATATATATATATATATATATATATATGAGGTGAGAGAGGACATGTTTTAATTCTATCTCAATGATTTTATAATTGTACCTCAATTGGGAATCACTTGAAAAGTTTTCAATTTGGAAATTCATAAGTTAGTGAATCGTTAGAATGCTAAGAATAGTTGTTCACTTTTTTTTATTTCAATACAATGAGTACCGGTTCGACTGAAATAATTTGTGTGATTATTATCATTGGAATACAATATCATAGATAATACCTTACCTCTTTATGTGTCCTGCCTTGGATGTGAGCATTCCATAAAAGTTCAGTCTTTACCTGTGTCGTGCACACTACACATATCAGTTGTCCAAGGCTGTTATATTTATACAAGTTAAGGCTTTGTCAAAAAGATGATATCGGGAGGTTTGGGTACTAGAACTGCCATTAAATAAATACCATGCAGAGCCAGCTATGCTGCTTGAGGTACCGGGACAACACGCCTAATTATACTGTCCCTATTTGTAGAATCATGGAATAGCTAATTAATCCGTCTTGAAGTGTTAAAATGATTAGTTTAGTAGTTTGTTTTTTTTTGCTGTTTTTTTTTTCTTACATTCCAGCAGTGGATGTCCTACTGTGACATCTTATTCGCTCTCAATTGCTCTTGGACGTCTCGCCACAAGTGCAATTCACAAGAAATGCAGCAGTGAATCCGCCACTTTCATTAAGAGAATTCCTTGGAAACAAGTTTTATACAGTATTTAAAATTAAAAGTGAGGGGTCAGGAAGGGGTATGGTACTGTATTGGTACTACCGTAATCTCCCGCGCACCTAGAGTTTTGGAAAATTCTCAAAAAAAATGAAAAATTCATAACTTTGGTTCTACTGAATGAATTTTCAAAATTCAAAGACCTATGTGTAATTTTGGGCCCCATAGACCCCCCTGGGCCCCCATATATCCTATTATGGCTAAGGGGGCATGTTACATATCAAAAGAAATGTCTTGGAGTCCCCCTTGTGGTTGCAATGAGAACTAAAACCCCCTGTATAAGACGCGCCTTATACGCTGGAGATTACTGTACCACCAAAGTCCATACCAGGTAGGTGGAAAAATGAAAATTTCAAGTTTGAGTACGCAATTGGATCGATTATTTCTTGGTTGAACAGGAATTTGATGTTGGGTTTTGTCCACACTTTATCCACAATATTGCCCTGCCTAAAATTTCCTCCTTTGTCCTGAGTGGAGAAGGGGTGGACATGGGTGGACAAATCCTCAGTACAAAACCATCCAAATCCATTGAATATCATGTGAATGAATGTGATTTGTTTAAATAATAATAAAAAAAAGTAGTTGAAAGCACTCTCAAGATTGCACAATGTCGTGGGGGGACATATCTGTATGTCGCAGTGAACTCATCTAAGTCCACTGAGGACATTGGACAGGCATATGCCAATCCACAACGGTGTCATGGTTGGACATGGTTTGGACTGGTTGCACAGCAGGGTCCACCCAGGACATGCTGAAATGTCTGCAGTGACCATGAGTACCAATTCAGAAAGAAGTACAATGTCCTGGGGGAACATATCAGAGTTCACCCAGGACTTGCAGAAATGGCTGCAGTGACCATGAGTCCACCCAGGACATTTGGGCAAATTGTGACAATTCGTCACAAAGTCTTGACACCTAGGGTGTGACATCATTTACGGATGAATAAATGACCCCTAACTAACAAAACATGTGAAAAGGACAGTTAGCTGGGAAGTGCATTTGACTTCAACATCTCAGTAAAAAAATGTGAATTTATCAACCCAGGATATATTTTGTCTACAGTCTATGCAGGATGCGACAATAGAGAAAAGTTTTTCACCAATGTACATGGGCAGGACAAAGTCAGGACATCTGAATCCTGTTCAACCGAGGAATAAGCGTCTCATAATATTTAAGCATCTGGTACCCATGTTGAAGTTTGCCGTCACACTCATACTCATAGCCACCGTTACTAGTACTAAGGGAGTGGTCATTATTTATCAACGGGGGGGGGGAGGTGGTGGGTTTGAGGGGGGGGGCGTAAAATTTTTAGACCCCTCCCGAGGGGAGCTAAAAAAATTTTGACCCCTTTTGAGGGGGGGGCTAAAAAAAATCACCCTCTTTATAGCAAAAAAGCCCGCGTGCTACTAAAGAACAAAGAGGGGCGCGAAAACTCTCCGCGCCTCCGGCTTGGGCGGGCGCAAAAAATTTCTGCGCGAAAACCCACCACCCCCCCTGTTGATAAATATGACCACTCCCTAAGGTGGGGATTAAGGTACCGTACCGGTACCATGGTACCCGGTACTAGGCCCAAATTAAAAGAATAAGCTTACACATGCACCGGTATGGGAAAACTTAAAATCTTACTGGGGAGTTTAAAGGTAATTACCGGTATCGATATTGCCATTGTCGCCTGTCGGCATTGCCAATGAATGCCATTGACAAAGAAAGAGAAAATGTCCAACCAGAGATACATGTACCGTATTTATAAAGGTTATCTTTATGTCTCTGGTCCAACTGATCCTACTCTGCTCGTGTCAGACTGTTAACGGCGCTCAGGGCTTCTTTACATGTCATTTTGGTCGGCCTGCAGTGCTTTGGGCTGTCACAGCGCTACTAGCCGCTAGGCTCAAAGACTGTTCCCTTGAGCGATAATAGAAGAAAGATATATCTACACCTGATTACACACTATGTATCCACCAGCAACACCAAAATAAAGGATATTTAGCGAGTGGAGACTCTATCCTCTTAGCTGCTGTCTTCTTTGTATGTTTCTGTTCTTTCATTAACTTCCGCAAATCATCTTGAGAGAGTGGCTTCTTCTTGCCTTTCGCTTTCATGGAGGCCGCCATTTTGTATTTTGCAAGCTTCGACTTTTAGAAGATAGAGGGCGTTAGCGTTTCGCGCCGTGATGAAAGCCTGCTTCTTCTCTCTTGCAGGGTGCAGGGTGTTGAAGAATAGGGTGTTGGTTCCGCTCTTTGGTTGGATTGATCTTTTCATGACCTAGTACTACAGGTAAACTTAGGAAGTGGTCATTATTTATTGAATTTTATATACCTGAGGTTCACCCTCTCTCTAGCTCTGAATTTGGCTGACTAGCTTCCTGTGTTCGTACCCACACTACAGGCAGATATCAGCAAACCAGCCATCCTCATTGGTCAGATAATCATAAGGGGGTAGTGTGGCTCTAGACCTGCCAACCGGTCCCGGACCGGTCACCGTCACGAAGTCAGCCACATCTGGCCGCCCGCTCCCCCTAATCTATCACAGTGCTGAACAGGTGTTGGTAAAACACTGATTCTGAGGGTTCTACTGGGCAGAATTACTTCAAATTAGTATCAAATTGAAGAGGAAACCTATCTCTATCTCACTGGCATAGTATTTTACTTCTCTCACATAACTTTTGTCTCATCATAATGGAAAACAATTGGATGATTTTGTAAATTCTGTCAGACCACACTGTAAGGGTGACTAGAACAGACATGCACTTATTGCAGAAATACATAGTTATTGTCCTTTCTAGACATAGCTAGACATGATACAATGTAATGACCTTGTGGCCAACATTTAGACCTACATTTTGAGGGGATTTTGGATGATATCAACTGATTATTAAGAGCAGGGCAGTCTTGGGAACTTCTACAACTTTGGACCAATTTTCCTAAATAAATATTTGTTACAGAAGCTAACAGAACCAACAGGGTTATTCTTCAACCTCTTTTTAGTCAGAATATGGTTAGTTTATACAGCAATAGGGCTGCGATTTTCTGCGATTTTGAATCTACTGAATGCATAATATCAAAAAATTACAGATTTTTTTTTTTTTGGGGGGGGGGGTTCTGATTTCAGCTTAATATTTAAACAATTTACACCTCTAGTAATAACTTGTCACATAGATATGTTAATCTCCTATTTCCCAGCTTTAAGGTGATGTTTTTGGTTAGAAGATAGACCTTTCCAATCAGAATCTATGAGTTATTATGTACAGTGATGTCCAATTCCCCCACGCACAGTGTATGTTTAATGGTCGGTCTTATCTGGATATTTTGATGAAAATGTGGGGTTGAGAAATGACAGAAATATTTTCATATCTCCAATATATAAAGTGGCATAGAAATACTTCTAAAAGGAGTATCAACTTCATTCAAAAACCTATGGATTGTAAATTATATGCCCTTTCATTTGCTGCACAATTTCTGTAATTCCGTTGAGGTCCGGATTTTCGGCTGACTTCGCAGACCGGGGAGGTATACAAGCACTATATGCCTAGGGCCTAGGCATATAGTGCTTGTATACCTCCCCGGTCTGCCACAGTGCCTAACTGTAAGACTAAGCCACCCCCTCAAGAGGGATCAACATTTTTTTAGGCCCCCCTCGGGAGAGGTCTGAAATTTTTTATCCCCCCACCTGGACATAGGTCCTCGATTCATATAGTTGGATCGGCGCCCAACTCACATACTTGTTGTGGAGTGTCATTAGAGTCTCAGCCTGTGACTACTACTCATACCGAGTGCCTTTAACCTTCTCACCCCCAGAACCCCCCCCCCCCTTTCAGACCCCTATAGCCAGTATAGGGGTAGGGTTAAAGTGAGAATTTTTTTAGCCCCCTCCCCCACCTAAACGTGAGTCAAAGTTGTTTGCGCCTTCATTTGATACAAAGCTGACTGTCGGGATACCAGTAATTTTGCGTTTGTGTGTTTTGATCAGGAAATTCTAAAATAAATCTCCAATGACGTTTCTTTTCTGACAAGGGAGCTGATAGGAAACCTTATTTGAGTAGCCCTATGATACATATATGACAAAGAAATGACCCGTAACGACATAAATTCTCGAAAAGAAAGAACAACAGGGATGTGGGGAGGTTTTAGTATAGATTTCAACCCTCAAGAAAGGTTGTGGTAACATTCTGTTTGAAAATACCCCCCCCCCTTCACTTCCCATCATACCTTTAAGTTACAAGTATGTGAACATCAACATTCAGTAAAGGGATGTTTGAGGAGAATCAAAAAGAACAATTGGTTTATTAACATGTGTGGACAACTTTATTACATACAGCCATCATCATATTCCAGTCCAACAAGATCTCTCAACGATTACAATATCATCATTTTTAATCATATTCAAAGGTATCCATCGGTAAGAAATAATTACTGTTTACGGGTTTGCATCTCATGGAGAAAGGATTGTAAGTCACGAGTCTATAATTATGATACAAATAACAACAGTAATAGTAATAATAATAATCTTGTAAGCATCTTGTAAGCACTGATTATAATGCCAGTACACAATAATATCAAGTCAAATGCAGAAATGGTTGTTGCTTGCTTGATTTGTTATGAGTATATATACACAAGCAAAATATGCTTATAAATGTGTATAAAACGTAGTGGACGATTGGTAGTGGTTATGGTGAATGGGTATCATGCACATGGTTCAGTCACAGAAATTTAGTTGAATAGTAATGTGTATCTAAATGACGTTTCTTTTTCCCTTGATTTATTATTGCCAGATTATGATATTTATAAAATTGACCAATCATTTGCCCCCTCCCCCCACTAAACAGCAGCGTCTATTGATAGGTATGAAAAAATCGGGTCAAGTCGCGCACAATTTACAAGTCTAACAATAATTATATAGATCTAAATACATCACTACTACCTGGGTTATTACCGTCAAAATCTTCCATGAATACACATAAATTTCCTTACCACTTTAACTAGCTAGTATTCATCAAAGTGAATTAACATCAAGATGCTATTTTCTTTTTTACATCATCTTTAAGTATTACCCAACATGGGTACTTTGCTTATTTGTTATGTTTGGACCTTTATTTAGAGGGTATCTAATAATACGAGTATTGTAAGGTTTTTTTCCCAGGGATATAACTAAATGAATGGTATATACCCAATAGGTTCAATATATGATTTCTCTGACTAGGCAAAAGCTGAAAGGGTAATGATTGAGCAAGCCAGCATCCCACCCCCACTTCCCACCCACCCTCCCAAACCTTTTCTATCAAACAGTTACAAACATATGCTATATGAATATTGCATTTAGCAATTTTCAATTCTAAAATTACTGCTTATACCTGCCGAACTTAAGATATCCATAGAATATATCCATAGCTTCTCATTCTATGGCCTTCAGCAGAAAGAGTTTGCCATTGAGGGTGAACCTTAATCTAGGTTTTATCAATTATATACAGTTATACCATGAGTCACTGTATTCTTTTGCAATATCTTCCTCAAACAAAATCTACGGTAATATGCTGTATACTATTCGTCTGAGTCAATTCAAGCAGGGTACGCCATATGCATAGGGTTGTAATTTTTCTCTGTGGATTCTAGTACCAGGTATGAATTATAATAAATTTGTAACCTAGAGTAGTAATTTAGTGTGCACATGAGTTGCATCACAATATGTGTACAAGTTCTCAAACATAAGAAATATGCAACATTATTAATCAATTAGTTAACATGTGAAGGTGATGAAGACAAAACTACATAATTCTGCAGGATATTCATATACATTGCATGTATACACATACATACAAAATGGGAGAGAAAAGAATAGGACAAATCGGTGGCTACTTGCTCTAACTATATTTTGCACTAATTAATGCTGGCTGTAATGATACAAAGACAGGATCAAATTGGTACAAAATTCACCACACTGCCTTTAATAACACTGGACACCTGTGTCATTTTGCAAAGGGACCAAGGCTGGCAGAGGAAACCAATGCTTGAAATTTTGCCTTGACATTTTTGTCTCATACTGTAGAAAATATAAAGCTTTATTTACAGCAAATATCTATCTGTATCAATGCTGAAGTTTATTATAGGCTAGCGGCAAATTCTGAGTCATATCTTATATCATCCTGACCCTGTGCTGTGGTAAGGTAACCTCCTTTATAGAAAATTGTATGCAAAATGCAGGGGCGACACAGCTGATAAAGGAAAATAAATTTGAAGTGCACATATCAGAGCTGTAGCGTTCTAAGAAGAGATAAGCACGCATAGAGCATCTCTGTTGGATATATATGTTTTTTTATTGTAGATGCTGCAGAGTTCAGGTCTGTTATATCTACTGATATTCCTATCTAACAACTCAGGTTTAGCCAGAAATTCAAATGAATCCATCCAGCAAGGGTTTGCTCTCCAAATAAGCTTGATATACATAAATGCCCAAATACACATCACATAGGAAAACAGTATAATATTGTGATCACAAAATGCCCGAAACCAGACACGCGAAGCAGCCAGACCATCCAGGCTCTCGGATGGCCCATGGTCAAGTTAATATATATTGATTTTTTTTTCTTCATACATAATTCAAAGGAATCTGTGTAGGTAATGTCTGCTACATATGCTACTGGTCCTGCAGGTGGCATTATAATGTAGAGCGACATTAAGAATCATCCAGATGTCGCTGTAGCAGCATTTTAACGCTGCGGTTTGGTGTCAACATGTCGCTGCTGAGAGCAGCGTTTGTCATCGGACTGTACATCTTACCACGCTTCATCCAGTCTGCAATGGCTTGACGCTCATATGTGAATCCATCTGAAACACAATGTAGGATTTCGACACTTTAGTTTTTAGACAGGAAGTGGATCTGGACTGTTTCATTCTATGGTCAACTACAAAAAGTAGGGAAATTTGGAATTTGGAAATTTTCTAACTATTGATAACTCAATGTAGAAATTTTAGGCAAAAATAATAGAACTGGCATTTCTGAGTTCAATATTCATATAGTAAATTAATTTGTCTCGTTTTTTTTCTGTATTGGTGCACCATGATTAAGCCCTGAGGTATCATTCTTCCTTTTAAAAACAGTTACTGTCCAGTCAATAGAAATCTTAAATTACCTGCAGCAATAACTGGGTCTGACATAATCTCACGTGTGATTGGACATAGGAACTCATCTGGAACTCCTTTAACTGAAACAGAGCGAAATAATGGTTAACATTTCTACATTCTTGCAATTTTCTTTAAAACTGCTTATCCTCCATTGCTTGAGGTGTTCTTTTCTGACTACGAACAGGCTTTTATATTTCACAGCTGACATAATCATTAATTACTGATACAACAAAAGGCAAAGCTTTAACCACCTTAATGAAATATAAAAAAAGACACAAACTGTTCAAATTTGTCAAACCCTTTAAACAGAAATACTTACAGTTGCATTTATGTAACTTATTCCCCATGCCTATTTAAATGTAGGAAAAATATAAAGATTACAACTTGACCTTGAATCCTTGCATCCCCTACTTCTGCCATTCGCGAATGATTTATCAGTTTTCTTAGAACATCTTTGATTTAGTCCCTAAGCCTACCACTTTCTATTTTCAAGTTTATAGAATCTGCTTATCAGAACAAATGTGTTACTTGTACTTACCAGCAGCTTGCCTCTGGCGCGCTGGTTTGCCTCTTAGTTCATCTATAGTCCTCGCCAACTTGTTACGGTGTCCAAGGACCACTGTAAAGACGAACAAAATTACTAGTTCAGTACTTTGTCCTTTATAATGCATATATTTCTAAGGACACATGTATTACAAAAAAAATGTAATAAGAATTGCAGAGCACCCTGAAGAAAATGCAATCATTCATATTCAATAATAAACACCCTCGATATACCCAGATACCAAAAATGTACTCTCCCTTATCACATTAGAAAAAAAGCTGTTCAATTAAACAATCAAGTCAGTAGTAATAAATCTGCACAAATACATATCCATCAAGACAAATTGTGTTCATTCACACTGTGACAGTATAACCTTACCAATATTAAAGTTCTTCTCGAGTGATTCGGGAGTAAGTGTGAGTAGCTCAGTTCCATCGATAGCCTGTTGGCGGAACTGGGGCACGTACTGCGGCATGCCAAGATCCGACAGCCACTGGGACACTTCGTCCACACCCCAGTCGGCCAGATCCTTCATGTAGTAGGCCGTGTCCAGGCGGCCAGCCCCAGCCGCCTCAGCCCGTGGCAGGACCACGGTCTGCTTCGCCTCCTCCAGCTCTATTAAGGATAACAAGGTTTATAGGTTAGTATCCTGGGTTGGGGGTTTATCAATATCATTGTGTTTATTCAACAGAATTGTTTTAACTCTCTTATTTACAAATACTTGGTTAGTTTGATCAGGGAGGATAAAGTACTGTATATATCTCTAAATTTTTGGTTTGATTTCAAAATTGATGCAATAAAGCGCCAGTGGGTCCCAGCAATTAAAGTTATTGCATTAATACAATATGCGGGGATGAAAGTCTTCAGGGATTTCCCTGATTTCAGGGATTTTGAAGTTCCAAGGCCCTATAATATTCATCTAAAAACCCGGATTTTTGGGGTCTGTGACTTTCATCCCTGAATATGTTCGTTTGAACCACAATGTTTAAATGCAGCCCTGTCGCCGGACTTGATACCTGGTTTAAATTCTGTCCTCACATTTTTCATCTTTAGTGGAATAAGATAAGTAAATACAGGACACATAGAATGTAAATATTTTCAGCACATACCACCAGTGAACTCGTTTGTGCGTCCTATACGCCATACTTTGACATCACGGTCATTGGACCCAGAAGCGAGGTAGGTACCGTCTATGGAAAATGCACAACATGTGACAAATCTGAAAAAAAAGAAGTATTCCCAGGTAAAGAGAATTAAAACGGTGAGGACATTGAGGTGAAAATAAACTTCCAGTACAGTGAATTCCTTATATGAGAATAGTCTCAATTTTATGTTCTTTGATTATACCTTTAATAGTAGCTCACGTTTTCATGCATCACTCCCCTTTCTTAGCATGATACATGAATGCATCAGTGATGATGTTGATACACTCTGAAGGTTCGGCATGATGCACCAGCCGCACTGGCGATTTACTCACCAGCCCAACATTCACCCATCACAATGACAAACGAGTATGAAGTAGTGTCTGGACCATAATGATCAAGAGACTTTGATCTGGGAAACTGCAGATGGCAGCACCAGCATCTTATTAATGGAACCACATAGAAGGTCCATACCCTTCTATGCACATGGATTGAAATCCAGTGTTCTATGCAGATTTCATGAATTGGAGCAGAGGTGGCACTGTCTTCTCAACAATGACTAGAGGAAATTGGGTAATACATTTAACACAGAATCCAGCATTGATATACAGGAATTGCTGTAAGGAAAAGTGGTATCTATGACATATACAACTTACCTGGAATGTCCGAGTATCGTGTACACTGGTTCCCCTCGGAGCTGCAGAGATAACGATGTTCAACTTATTGTTTAACATATCATCTTTGTGCTATTACAGCCCTAATAAGAATCACTACTACCTGGTATATGTTTTTTCTACTAACTTTAGCGATCAATCTAAATTTGCTTCCCTAGCTCATAGAAGTATATTTCTTCCAAAGAGAATACTTTGGGCCTTTTGATCTTTATAGTTGAATTGAAAGATCAACTGGCTATCAGATCTTACAGGCTACACATATGAATTCTCAGTTATATCTTATTACCGTAATACCCCGCATATAAGGCGACGTCGTGTAGAAGACATGCCCTGACTTCAAGCCAGACCAATATCGCACATAGATCTGAGTGCTGTTTTGGGTCACTTTAAGTAAAATCTAATATAATTTTACCCTGCAAATACCCGGTAAGGCAAACCCCCTCTTTTGGGAAGTTCTATAAGTCACAGCAGGCCTCAGATTCGTGTATAATGCGCGCCTTATACGCAAGGTACTACAGTAATATGAGTGCTTGTTTAACACTTGTTCTACTTACAGGGTCCCATAGCCGCACTGTCTTGTCTCCGGCTCTGTCAGGAAAAGAGGAAAAAAATATGATATCAGGCATGTCATGTATTGACATTAGAGACATGAAGTGTACCTTTTTATCTCTGATTGACATGTAGTGTTATTTGCCAACTTATAAATACTAGGTTATCTTTCCAAAACAGTGCATATCTTTCATAAAGAAAGAGCCAACGGCAGCAAAATGTCTTTATGAATGGTTCATTTATATTAAAAAAATATATATCTAATGGGGATACTAGCTAATGTTTCCTATAAGATGTCATCTGTTTTCATTAGTTAGTCCATGCCCCCTGTCAGTATTACAACTGCACATATCTTCCAGGGGTCATAGTTGGCCCACCCTGGTTTAGAAAAAATTTGGGCAATTTTCGTGAACCTATGTTTCCTAAACAGGTAAGCAATCTTTAGATTATCAGCCCCAATGTTTGATGAGACCAGACCCAGACCCAAGCACAATCTGTATTTCCAACTGGACTAGCTGGACTGCACTACACCTTTAGTTTTCAATCAGCCTTTTCCCTTCCCGCAATGATCAGTCACTGCCTGTCTTTTGACTTGGTGGCCTCACTACTGGGGGAAATATCTCCCCAAAGGCCGACCACCAAAAGGATAGAACATGTTCAATGGGGGCAGACGACATTTGCCCAACATTTTCCGCGCTTTTTAAACACCCCCTCGGCGGTGCTCCAATACCCACACTACATCACTCTCCAATCACAGACACCAATGACGCCTGCCATGACATCACGGTTCGACAGTGCTCCCCAATCAGAGGCCATCTGTAGGCGACTGGGGGCGATCAATGAGTCGTAAATAAGGCTGAGTTTGCAGTTTGGAGGCTGTAGTGGTCAGCGGTTCTCAAGGAGCTGACCAGGGGATACGCGAGGCTGAGCTGCAGGAGTCAGGATGCTGGTCCGTAATTAAACTGGAGTCAACAGTTTTGTCTGTGTGAAGGAATGAATCTGAGAAAAAAAAATAGCTAAATAATTCCCTGGAAAACAGGATTTTGAACTACGCCCTATATCTGTATCATAGCTGCACATCATCTCCATGTCCCATATCTGTATTATAGCTGCACATCCTCTCCATGTCCCATATCTATATTATAGCTGCACATCCTCTCCGTGTCCCATATCTGTATTATAGCTGCACATCCTCTCCATGTCCCATATCTGTATTATAGCTGCACATCATCTCCATGTCTCATATCTGTATTATAGCTGCACATCCTCTCCATGTCCCATATCTGTATTATAGCTGCACATCCTCTCCATGTCCCATATCTGTATTATAGCTGCACATCCTCTCCATGTCCCATATCTATATTATAGATGCACATCCTCTCCATGTCCCATATCTGTATTATAGCTGCACATCCTCTCCATGTCCCATATCTGTATTATAGCTGCACATCATCTCCATGTCTCATATCTGTATTATAGCTGCACATCCTCTCCATGTCCCATATCTGTATTATAGCTGCACATGCTCTCCATGTCCCATATCTGTATTATAGTTCACATCCTCTCCATGTCCCATATCTGTATTATAGCTGGAGACATCCAAAAAGCGACGAAGGAAGAAGATTACTAGCACAGGCCGAATTCTATTGGATAGAAAAACTCCGCACACATTCCCCTTGGGGGATGAACACCAAGGACGGCAAATATGGATAAAGGGATGACATATCCTCGTTCCCAAAGCTACACATCCTATATGATTCTACTTTATCCAGCCATGACTTGGTACCCGGGGACCGACCACACCAGCACAAATACACGGGGAGTGTCTCCCTGATGTGACACTATTTAGATAATAAAAGCAGTATTATCATGCCTCAAGTGTAACTCAGGATTGACTAGTTTGGTCAATGATGTTACACAATAGCGTCTAATAAATATGTAACAGGTTGTACATATACTACTTTCCCGTCACATCCACCTGATGAGACGCCATAAGGGTCGAAACCACAAAAGCCAGTAGAGATATGGATATATCTCTATTATTAGGGAAATGAGGAGGGAATGTTTGGACCAGAGGTCCGCACTAAAACATACACACTTTGGATGCTACCAAAAAATAAAAATAATAACCCCTCACCCTAACCCTACCAACTCCCACCACACAGTAGTGAATACTGTACTGGAAATAACACTGATTGTTATCCCATACACTTTTCTCTATACCCACCATCCCTGACCTAATTTCAGTCAGTGAGGGATCCTGACATAGTGGCAGAGGATCTGTCAGTGTGCATGGGGTGGATCTAGGTCAATCAACAAAAATAAACCAATAGGATTACAGATTTGGCACTTGAGAAAAGAGTGGGAAATCAAACTGAGGCTAGACTGGTGACTTGGGCTCTCCCAAGCGGTCCTAGGGCGCTTTTGTGGTCGTGGTCTGAGGGAACAAGACGTTTTCTAAACCATATCTGTATTATAGTTCACATCCTCTCCATGTCCCATATCTGTATTATAGCTGCACATCCTCTCCATGTCCCATATCTATATTATAGCTGCACATCCTCTCCGTGTCCCATATCTGTATTATAGCTGCACATCCTCTCCATGTCCCATATCTGTATTATAGCTGCACATCCTCTCCATGTCCCATATCTGTATTATAGCTGCACATCCTCTCCATGTCCCATATCTGTATTATAGCTGCACCTCCTCTCCATGTCCCATATCTGTATTATAGTTCACATCCTCTCCATGTCCCATATCTGTATTATAGTTCACATCCTCTCCATGTCCCATATCTGTATTATAGTTCACATCCTCTCCATGTCCCATATCTGTATTATAGCTGCACATCCTCTCCATGTCTCATATCTGTATTATAGCTGCACATCCTCTCCATGTCCCACATCTGTATTATAGCTGCACATCCTCTCCATGTCCCACATCTGTATTATAGCTGCACATCCCTGCCAGCTAGAGGCCTTACATGCACTCTATGTCCTTTAACCCGACTTAAAGCTACACATCTCTTTCAGCATATGCAGGTCATTTTACAGCAGTCTTCGTTACAGCAATAAAAGACTGCTGCGCACTGAAGCAACCGCTGATGGAAAGATCAATAAAGGAAATAGCCATCTGGAAAACACATGTCAGAAACTCCACTTGACTTCTCCCACCGTTACTAGAGTGGGGCACTAAAAACTTCTTGATAATTATAGTACTATGTGGAATAAAAAAACACTGGGTTTCAGGACATTTGTTTCTTGAATCATAAAGACAACCAAAGTTGCATCTTTACTATCTAGTATTTCATTTTTACCAAGTGTCTTCAATATGGAATTACTTCTCAATTGCAGATTTAACGGTTAAGAGTAAAAATAAGCTCTGCCTAGACTATGATAAACATGTCAAGTGTACAATTCAGACCCTCTCTATTCCAGTAGGGAGTTTCCAGTGCTCTCCCTAGATGGATGCTCATTATAATGTGTGAATAGGGGAGAGTAGCTCATGCGGCCATAAATCGGGCAATGACCTGCTCACACTCACTCCTGTGTTTACCCTGGAGCACCAGGTCTGGGGGTTCCCTACTCCTCCTGCTGGAGCCAATTCACACATGCTCTACACTATATAGGCTTACCACTGCACTATATTCCCGGACTATATTCACTCACACCTTACACCATCCCTAAAACATATTTTTGCACAGATGATATATTTGGATTTTCTACTAATCTTAATCCTAGCCAAATATTAAGAGTTCTTTTTGAAAAATCAATGTGTCAAACAAAGTGCTAAAGAAACTATGAAAATTAAAAGAGACACAAAAATGGAAACTACCTATATCTGGGCCTCTATCATGGCAGACTCGAGCCTATATGCTGGCTACAAAACAGGCATCACATCAAATTTCTCTCGGATGGATTTCAATTACTGGTACACGATATTTGACCCTAGTCAATTGTTTCATAAAAACCAAACTGAAGTACAATAGCAATGATGAGATGAATGAGGATGAAAACCCTACACTTCTACCCCACTGCCGCCACAACCGTCACATGTTCATAGTCTCTAAGTTAAATCGTTCAATGCTTCCATTAAGACTGTCTAGGCATTGGTCCAGACAGAAAAAAAAAAATGTTATGGCACCAACAAGCAAAATATAGGACAGCATTTTGCAATGCAAGTAACCCAAAAGGGCACTTAATCTCTTGTTTTACGCCCCTTCTGATACTAACCTCACGTTTTCTTCAAGCATTATCACTGTCAATGGTTAAGCCTATGGAGAATGCATCCATTATCGCTCGTATGTTTCATTGGCGAATAACTCCTCTCTTGGCGAGTTAAGCATTGCACAATACCAGCAGGTCTTCAATAATGATCCATATTAACCATAAAAACGCATGCGACAGTGTAATTCACTTCCATTTTGTTATAATCCAGCAGTTTGCATGGCACTGTGAGTCGATCGTCTCGTTGTCCGCCATTTTGGATTTTGATGTTCTGTGCGCATGCACGACCCCTCCTTGCCGGAAGTAGCATTTTCGACAGAGAAATGATATATTCTATCGATTTAACTTGAAATTAATGGCTTTTTTTAATATAATCCATGTATCTTTGGCAATATCAATCGGATTGAATGGAATATACCCTATCTTTTTACTGTTAAAGCCCCACACATCGATCGTCTCGCTGTCCGCCATGTTGGATTTTGGTTCTATCTGCACATGCCCGACCCAATTTCCATGGTTATTTGGGTCAATTTGCATGACCATGGCTTTGTGATGCGAATTAACGACAGGGCGAACAAGTAATTTTTTACATTTTTAATCAAACATATCAATTCAAATGATATGCTTTTGCCCTTCTGTATCATATTTCTACATTATAACAGAGAATAATTGAAAAAAAATAATAACGACGACTTTTACGACAATAGAGACGCGTAGATCGAATGATGGAAAATTCATCAACGTTGGATCAATTTTTTTACCCAAAATGCAATGGTCCGCACCATGTCAGTCCAAAAACGTGGGAAAGTTGATTATTCGCACCTCCTATGGGGGCCTTAAGCATTGGACACACAACCGTCTTAACTGCAATGGAGGATTGTCTGTTTGTTTTTTCAACCGGAAGTAGGCACTGAAAATGACCTAGTTTTTACCTGGCTCTAATAACCCTTTTGGGTTAATAAGCATTAATTAATCAAAATGAACCTTCTTCTACATGGAGCTTAAACACATATAAATGAGGAAACTAAGTCATTCTTCACTCTCTTTTCTTGAATAAAAAGGAGCAGGGTAGTAAATAGGGATGCAGTAATCATTTACAGGTTGGTCCTCAGGGGTGCAGACAAGTAGGTTAACACCTGTTGGCGAGGGGTCTTCTGCCTCACCTACAGCACTCTACTATCTACCCCTATTATACCTTACTGCTCCCATGGAAATACATGTACCCTGTGGTCTAGGATAGCTTACCCCCTATCATTCCACCATGAACCCATACTGTACCAAAACACAAGCCGTCTGAACTAAAATGATCCACAAAATCTGTTATTGTTGTATTTGAATAGCTGCTATCCTGTCATCGTTGGGGAAAATTACAAAGTATAGGCTAATGTTTCAGGTTTTGCTATACACTTTGAAATGCTATTAAAAGCATAATTGAAGGCATGTATCTAGGTCCTATGGGACAGGTCTTTGACCACTCTATTAAATGTAGCATTACCAGTTTTCAAATATACACATGTAGTACTGATATGTCGGTAGGAATCACCTGAACTGATACTATAATTGAATGGGAGTGGGGACTGGAACTACTGAATTGCGTGGACATTGGATATATTTCTTACAATCGACAGAGGGAAATCGGGGCGGCCTATCCTGGGCCTCTTATGCATAGATCTACCTACATATAGACATGAGCAAGGGCTTGAAAGTAAAATCTATTCCTTCCATAACATTTTCTTCTTCACAAATTTCAACTTAGTCAGTTTTTTTTTTTTTCTTTTTCCTTTTCCAGTGACACAACTGATGTTGAGCACGGCCATACCACACAGACAGAAAGACACACATCTAGAATGACCCGGGCTTCCCTAGCCCACTTAAAAGGGTCTATATCTCCTCTTTCCTATCCCCTCAGATGTGTGTGGCGCACATATGTGCGGGCACCGACACATTCCTCTGTGAAATGGTGTAATGTCGTTCTCGCCATGGATATGACCTTAGCTGTCGAAATGGCGTTAAACATCTATTACTCACTCACTCTAGAATGACTGCCAAAGGTAGAGTGGCTATACCAGTTATAGATAGTAGCGTGGTGGAAGGCTAGGTCACAGAAATATCCTGACTGGGGCTAAGATTAGGGACTACTGGAGCTATGTACGCTGCGCCCACACCTAGACTATGTACACACTGCTGTTGGCACTCACCCACCTGCCTCTGTTGTTGTACAGTCTGTCTCTCATTAACAATAGCACCTGCTTTATTCTAGGACGTGATTCCATCCTACTAATAAAACAGGAATCTGGACGGAGATGGTCTATTTAGAGTTTGCTCTTTAGAAGGGTTCCCCTATAAATATATGTGTATTTTAGTAGAAACGTTCAATCATAAAGCCTTAGATGATTATAGATTATGCAGGGAGTTGTTCAATTCAGTAGCCACTTGTTAAAACCTGGAAATGCTAAATTCCTAATCGCATAGGGCTCAAATGATCCTTGGTGAAATTACAGATAAAATTTTAATCGTAGTCAACGCCCATACATTTCCTTTGTATTCTCTCAGTATTGCCTTCTTGGTAGATTAAATTTAAATTACTTAGTTCTATCTAACAGACAGTGAGTCTATACCTCACAGCCCACATGTCAGTCCTTCAACATGTGTAATGGCTGAAAGGCTCAGTTAAGTTGATGCTGTATTCAAAGTGAACAGAGTCTGTAATACTCTCCAACACCATCACATAGTGGTAACAGGGTGCTGAGGTAGGGCTTGTCGTCAACTGAAACATCAGCCTTTGAAGAATTGTTGGCCTTTATATCATAATTTGTGATATCTGATAGCCTAAATAAAATGACTCGTGTTAGCCATGAGCCTCTATGACATGACCTGTGCCCGGCCTGAACTCTTTCAACATGACCTGTGCTAGGTTTGAGTATACCTATAGCTTGGTCTGTGCTAGACCTAGGCCCTTACAACATGACCTGCGCTAGGCCTAGGCCCTCACAGCATGAGCTATGACAGCCCTGAGCTCTTATAGCATGACCTGTGATAGACATGGACTTACAGCATGACCTGCGATAGACCTGAGCAGTGAGCTCTTACAGTATGACCTGCGTTAGACCTGAGCTTTTTCAGCATGACCTGCGATAGACCTGGACTCTTACAGCATGACTTGCGATAGACCTGAGCTCTTTCAGCATAACCTGCGATAGACCTGAGCTCTTTCAGCATGACCTGCGATAGACCTGGACTCTTACAGCATGACCTGTGATAGACCTGAGCTCTTATAGCATGACCTGTGATAGACCTGGACTCTTACAGCATGACCTGGCGATTTGACCTGTTAGCTTAAGCTTCTACAATATTACCTATCATTGCCCTATATATGGTAAGCGTTTAAAATGTCAGGTCTGGTAGTCATGAGCCGTATCTTTGATTGATGCAGCTATGGTTTTCCTATACCTGGTAACACATGGGTTTTGACCAAGAAATATCTCAGAATTGCAGAGGCATGAAATCGTGCATGAAATAGCCCAGACAGACAAGCAAAAAGGATCAACCCCGCGAGAGTTATTGGATGATCTTTCTGCTTGCCTGCTCACCTATATAAGGATGATTGTTGTGACCGATTCTTAAAGGGTTTATAAATGCGTCCAGTCAGTTTTACCACACATATCTGCTCCAGTAACTAAATACACGTACCACCTCCCATCCTAGGCTGGTGATAAAAGCAGGATAGTGATGGAGCTACACACAGCAGCTCAGAGCTGCTCAGAGGGTCAACCATCAGCTACAAGTTCAGATAAAGGTTACCAGGAAGGGCATTATAGTTGTGTTCTATCAGGTGCGTGATAACTTTGCAGCCTGAGTTCTATTTTCAATTGATCATTTCCCTTTCCTTCGACATGAAGTTCCTGAGATGACACAATATGCAGACAGGGGCCAGACATAAAGATGCCATCTGCCATTGAGGACAAATATGGTGCTGAAATCTTATTCATGATTACAGTCATCTGCTGTTATTAAAAGAGATGCCCATATCGACTGATGGGACCCAACGTGGTGAAAAGACTTTAGGACCAAACCGAAGGAGTAAACAGCACAGAGTAAGGAGACAATATCGCTTCCCGTCATTCTAGAAATGCTAAAAGAAAACATGAACAGGTCCATGTTAACATACTGCACTGAGTGGCCACAGCAGTTCAATGAGCAGGTCTATTTAGCATTGAGCTGCTCCCCTGGGGTACTTGCCTGAGACTGTGAGCACATCTCGTTGAAGGCATGACTTACCTATCAGAGTGCTAATACCAGGTATAGGTTCAAATCTAGTGTTTGGAAGGGTTTCCATGAAGTATGGCAACCAAAACTCTTATTCATCCCTATGTTTTTTACAGTTACCTACTCTCTGCATTCGCTGATATTTACAGAAAGACTACTCGTTGATAAAATTAGCCTTGATAAATTCATATAATATACTCTATGAATCCAAGCCTAAAATTGCGAAAGATTTAAGACAGGTGACATCACTGTACTTTCAATAAAAGTTGGATATTCTCAACCATTTAGTTGTAGACCCAATGTAACACTTTCCATATACACAGCATGGTTACAGTTTGGCATTCCAGACCACTTCTGACCTTTGTAGAAGGCACCGTGAGTTCCGGGTTAGAAGCCATAAAATACACGTTTGTGTCTAGATATTGGAATGGGTAAATGACCCTTGAAATGGAGGTGATAGAACGAGCCTAACGGCAGGTCATGAGGTACATAGTAGTTACTACCAAGTGCTTCATAAATGGTAATTCATTTACCCCCCTTCCCGTTCTGGTTGTCCTTGTCAATTAAATATTTTGTCCAAACATCCATTGCAGATAGAGTGGATACTAGAGTGCTCTAACTTAGATCCCCCTCTTAATGTTTCCTATTGCGTCCCTGTTCTTAGAGGAAAAGGTTGCTAACAATGCCAATAACTATTTGATACTGGATAGTGATCAACAAAATTTCAGTTGAGTTCACACACATAGCCCATCATTAAGGTACCTACATGTCCTAAGCCACTCAGGAAAATGGGGATGTAAGAAGCCACTGTAGGTAGATACCCTGTGAAGGCAGATGCAATGGTCTAGCGAATCTTTAAAGCCAAAAGCCACAATCTATTTCAGTAGCGATAAAGCCTACCATCTAATAACTGAAACCCAGTAAAGACAGAAAACTCCATCTACCATTGCAATTAAGACAGAAGCCTGCATTGAACTATTCATCAATGACAGACGCAATCATCTATATTATCACTAAATCACTGAGGAACCATGACCCTCTTAGCTCCAGGTGAGAGGCTGAGTGTGTGGCACCGAGCTACTCTTGGCGTTGTGTTACCATAGCTACAATCAGTGTTAACCAATGAGTGGGGCCGTCAGTAACTATCTCCTGTCGCTCACCTGTCCTACTATTATCTACTAGGCCACACCCAGACAGACAAATAGAAGGCAGAGGTGAAAGGTCTCTGGTGTGAACTAGCAGACTATGTCCATTAGCACACTGGTACCTGTGCTAGCCTTTTCCGGGAGTCTTCTATAGGGTATATTGTAGGACCTTAATGCCAATTCCTGACACTGCACAATCTCGATCTTTAGCTTCCCAATTCCCCCATAAGGCCAATGAGCCTGAACAATTGTATGTATTCAATCTCTAATTCCCCATTTCCAGAAGAATGATCCAGAAGCCATCCTGTCCTGCCCTAGAGTACATAGTTAGCGCCCCCCCCCCCCCATCAGCCCGAGCGTATATAATGCAGATGACATATATGAGCATTGATCATGTTACACCAGTGACCTTAAGATACAGTGTTGACAAGGTACTTTCTGGTGCTGTATTTTCTTGAAAACATGAAAAAAAGGAATAATGCCTCCTACCCCAAATGGGTTACAAATATCAGGAATCTACCCTATATCTATAAACTATAAGTATACTCACGCGGATGCCAGTAGCTGTCCGTCAGGTGAGAAGGTGCAGCACATGACAGAGTCATTGTGACCAGAGAGGGTACTCCGTAACGTCAACTTCACACCTGTAAGGTAACAGACAGAAGCCATTAACATCACACCTGTAAGGTAACAGACAGAAGGCATTAACATCACATTGTAATGTGACAGACAGGTACAACATTAACATCACACCTGTAGTGGACAGACAGGTACAACATTAACATCACACCTATAATATGACAGACAAAGGCCATTAACGCCACACCTGTAATGTGACAGACAAGTACACATTATCATCACACCTGAAATTTTACAGAATCCATTAACATCGCTACTGTAATGTGACAGAATTTGTATTATCACAGATAAGTTCAATATAAAACTACCACTTGTGTGTTTTTATTTAGCCTAACTAATTTACAATTCTCATTTTCGTATCCAGTGCCTCAATTGTCCATTATTTCAATTTCTCTAGAGAACCGTTGAAACTGATTGAACTTGTGATATAGATCACATATGGCCCAGAGCTTCATGCAATGAATTGATTTTGCTATCTACAACCTGTGAGTACAATGTATAAGTAGAAGTATGTCACTCAGTATCTCAGTTGAGCTACCCACACTGATAAGTCAAAATTAATATCTATGCAATTAATATTTAGCATAGTAAGGCCATTATCATAAAGAACCAAGGTGAGAATCTGCTATATAAGCCCTTTTTCAGTCTATTTGTACAGTGATTTTTTTAATCTTACTCAAAGCTGAAATATGATTCTCTTCTCTTAATCTCCATCACACGCTGTGTCAAAATGATATACTACATTGTCTTGTACTCCTAGTATTAACAAAGATAGTGATTGTCAAGTTAAACATGCAGGTAATGCCAGTACTGGGACTGAACACACACATTGCAACTCCGTTTACGCCTTCCACAGCTGTAGGCAGCCAGTTGCCGGACACGGCATCAACGCAAGGCCTAAACACGATCTGGTTGCAGTAAAAAAGACATAAAAACAGCTAAGGGCAGTGGGTAGACAAGTGTCAGGGCCACTGTGCAGTGTTTCGTGTATTGCCGCCTTTCTGTGTTTTATTCTGTGCTTAACCCCTACCAGCTTGTCTGAGGCCAGGGTATAGGCATTGTACAGAAAACTTTATCCTTAGCATGCTTAGTTTATCGCTCAGTCCCCAATGTGTTATGTGTATAGCTTGGACACTGTAAACATTGCCTGCTGAAAAAAAGTGTCTCAATTGGTGATTACCCATAGGACTCGATGTGCTAATTTCATCGCCAAAATCTATCTAACCCATAGACCCAATGGTTAAAGGACTTGTAGTCAGTATAGCTCCCAAAAACATGACGTAAGTACAGCAGCTTTTTTCATAGAGAAAGACATCACTCACCATAAAGGACAAAATGTTGTCTGATAGATGAGATTTTAAACTTTCCTTTGGCTTTTGAAAAATGTGTAAACTAACAGTATATCACTGAATGATTACACCCTAAAGTTGGTGATTACAAATTTGTGGATCTGGCTGAAAACCCGGCTCCAATAGCCCAGGGGATATACCCTGGGCCAAAAATTGGAAATGGGAGCACAGGGTGTAAGAACGACAAAAAAAAGGCACAACACTTCTAGATTTGATTGATGCTACCCACGTTTTAGTAACTCATAAACACAATTGCCATAACAAAGGTTCTGATGAATTATTACGTTCTTTAAACTTCCAAGTTTTTGAACTAGCTTTCTTTCTCATGGGAAACAAGAGCAATAAATTCTCCTCCAGGAATGTTTCTCCAAAGAGCTCGTTTTAAAGTTCAAAGCTGTTAGATGAGATCTTTAGGGTGCGAATATTTCCTTGAACAGCTCGATCCTTAAGGTTGACCCTCCCCATACCCCGTTTTCTTCACTGGGTACTCTGAGCATTACTTCATTATGCTCCTTAATATAACTCTCCAGATGGCTTAGATCTTTCGAGGTACACTTTGATCTGTTTTATGCTGTGATTCCCAGAGGTGTATTACATGCATGATCATGTTGAACGTCCTCTTTGGTGTTGTGATGATGTTTTATTCTAATATTCCGAATTAAAAACTTAAACTATCCACCTAACATCTATCCTCGAACCACTTAAGCAGATCATATCAAACAACTATACAGAAATTCATTCAGTTGTATTTTGAAGTAAACAGATGATTAATAACACACAATATGGCCTAACCCTTACTTGAGTGTCTAACATTGCTCTCCATAGGCTGCTCTCCATAGGCGATTCCTCCAGGGGGTATTGCATGGGGCAGATGAGGGGCTCGTTGAAGAGGCAGTACTTAATCTCAAAGGGGCAATCTCTAAGCCATTCTTCTCTTTATGGCCATATCAAGGATGATTTCAGATCCAGGTGCAAATGCTATATTCTCAGCCTGTACAACATAAATTTCCCCCAAGCTCTACTATGCTTCACTCTAGATATCTATATGTCTGATATAAACATCTCTGAATGTAATAGATAATTTGAATGCACTTGAGTATCCCATAGAAATATATTTCAAGATAAATGACACATCAAGGTAGAGACACGGGTGCCCTTTAAAACCTTTCTAGATATTTCTCCTTCCCAGTGTAAAGAAGGAATTCTCATCAGGGAATGTTTTCCCTGAAGAACCCCTCTTAAAGTGGAAAGCTCGTACAGCAGGTCTCTCGAGTGCAAAGTCTATAGATACACATTTCCTGAACGGACAAATCCCCAAGGACCGCTCTCTCTCACCTAATAGTCAGTGGTACAACACATAGCTTCAAACCGCCCTGCTGCTTATGATGCCTAGAAGAGTAAAATATGAATTATTTGGACTGCATTATATGGGAGTAAGTAATTATTTAATACAAGTGTATCACAGCATAATGATACATGTACGAACATAATATACATCCATGGATTCAGAATAGTTCTAAATAAAACCATAGTGTTGTAGATTTTAATACAATAGTAGAGAATAGTCCTGTGAGACATGGCGCGGCGACTTGTAATCTTGTGTCTAGTTTCAGTTGGTGAGACAGATAGGGCATACTATCATCTGGGCTTTTGGTAGTATATAGCACAAATTCAACCTGAACTACCCACTGCAGCTAAGTACTAATAGTCTGTAGACTGTCCATTCTGCATGCACCTCACTCAGCTAACACAGGGACATGTCTTATTCAATGTTCAATGCCATAGTCAACAGGTGTGTCATTATGAGTGTACACTGTCTCAGATTGCCAGGAGCCTGCTCTGCCTCCCCGCCCCCCCCCCCCCCCCCACACACACCCAACTGCCAATCACTTGTAATAGTCTGTACCTCGTCACAGGCCAGTGGTCAGCAAACCGGCCAGATCACTCCACCTCTCTGTACAGGGGGAGCACAGTGTAAGTTCCACGGTGTACATACATGTTTTCAGTGTTCCACAAAATTGTTTATATAATGAAAGGAGTAATCAAATTAACCTTTCATCACCAATAGTAGATACATATTCTGAGATAGCATTATTTCAATGTAAACTAAAAATTTTACACAGAAAAGAATGTAGCAGTTCCACAAGGTGGCCTTACACTTCAACCTCCTCTGATTTACAAAAATGCACATATGGCAACACACACTTTAGCACTGATTTCTCCATAGAGATCTTTGACAGTGAATACTTTGTTCAAATACAGAAAATATGATCCAATTGTACCATAACCCACTGAGATAAAACCTGTACTACATATATATAGTAGTTTCAAAACGAACAATTCTAAAACAAAGGCTACAGGGATGCATTTCTGAATCTTAAAATGCTATAATGCTAATCTGCCATAGGGCTCCAAATGATGAAATGTCTTATCTGCGAATAAAATCAAAAGTATGAGATATATTCTGAAAATTCCTTCACTGATAAGTAAAGTACACACACTGTTGTTATTACATTAGAATAGTGAGCAGGAATAGTCCATAGCAGACGAGCCACAAACAAAAATAGATTGCAAGGCCTCCCTATCCCTTACACCGTGGCGACTGTGAACCATACACTAGTCTACTCATCTCACGAGTAGTACTCACTAGTCGCCGCGCTAATAAGGGTGTTCTTAAATACCACGAACCCCATCAACTTTGTACACAGAACTTGCAGACTCTTGCTCAAAGTGTGATGTCTGTTATATATTTTTATTTTCATGTGCAGGACCCACTATAGATTTAGATCTAAATGCCAATTCCTCAGCTTGTTCAATTTTGTCTACATGTCCCACTGTAGGTTCATCAATGGCTTTGGGATCATGCAATGGGTACTTTAATTTCAAAGGTATTCCTGTACATATTGCTCAACTTCTATTTAAAATATGAAAACAGAAGGTATGGACAGGCATAATGCTGTACACAACCCTCTTTTTAAACACATAAGCCTTCTTTGATAAGCACATTCTGCCAAGATAAACATTTTCAGCAATTTCCCTTCTCATTACAAATTCTGATGGATGGTGGGAAATGAGAACCCACTCCTCCACAAGTAGAGGTGATGGGGGAATGCAGCCCAAAAACAGTGTACCATCCTATAGGTGCACTTCATAAGACCCATGACCTGCTCTCTCCTTTGCACCAAAAGCTGTTTTGATCAACCTGAAGATCGACAAGATGTAAAGGATTGAAGACACAGAAGGTCATCGCTTGACAGTGGGCTAACAGATGTTCCCAGAGACCAAGGGGGTGAACCGAGGGCCACCTCCAACCACTGACATTTCCCTTAAGTGTTTATCAACAGGAAAAACAGAAAAGATCAGCAGAAAACATTTCTAACCTTTAAAGAACCAACTGAGTCAAAGGCACTAAGCATGGTAACCAGGAGCACAACAAAGAAACTTAAGAAGGCTTTGTAAGTGTTTGTATAAACAGGGAATTTTAAATTAAGCTTTTTAATAAATGCATTATATATACTCCATATTGATTTAGAGAAATCATTTTTGATAGTTCAAAAGTATTTTTGTTTTCCCTAATAGTTCTTTCATAATTTACTAAATTGGTGACTGATACCAATGTGACATAATGATTTCCTGTACATTGTATCCGATACTAGTATCCAATTTACCCCTGTGGACAACAGACGTTCACAGTACATGTATTAGATAATGTCTCCTATGTGGTCCCATTTACTATTTTTATCATCCTCTTGATTGATGTGCAAAATGGACTGTGCAAAAACAGGCAGACCACAAATGTTTGTGGTCAGCAGCGGTGGGAGTTAGAAATGGAAAGAAAAAGTGCAACACAAAGCCACATCCCCTTTGAGGCCCTATTAACGGTGTACCGTCCACCCACAATACAAGTTACTGTGCTGGATGTAATCGTTCAGTGACATTTTTAGATCTAGTTGAGAGTGAGCAAGCGGGCGAGTTAGCAAATGAGAGAGTGAGTGGGTGAGGTAGAGAGAGAGAGAGAGAGAGAGAGAGAGAGAGAGAGAGAGAGCTCAGGTGAATGAGCAAGTGAACATGCATGTGTGAGTGAGTGAACAAGCGAGCGAGGAACTGATTCAGAAGGAAAGCTTGGGTGAATAAGGCAGGTGCAGTCTTTGAAAATGGCAGGAGTAGGTGAGGCCAAAAAAAAATATATAAAGGTGTTTTTCCTGTATGATGACGGATTTTTTTTTTTTTTTTTTTTTTTTTACATTTATATAGGAAATGTTAGGGCACATAATCAATGGATGTATAAAATTCTTTGATTCCATTGTAAAATAATGACAGAAAAATGACAACTGTAAGGGAGGGGAAAAACACGAAAAGGATACAGCAAATGGATGAAAAAAAAAGATGTTAAAATCCTCAAAAAGTAATGAGAAATTTCTTTTAGAATATCAAAAAATGAGACTTAATTCTTCAAATAAAAAAATATTTTGGCCCTGTTTTGCTATGGTTGGTGGGGTGACTGGAAACTTTTTTTAGGCCTGACCACACGAGTGACTGAACAGATCAATAATACATGTAAATTATTAAGGAGTGAGTGGGACTGTTAAGGCAAAGTGGTAAGCTGACTGAATCAGGGAACGAATGTGTGACATGGTCTGTGGGTTGAATGGCACCACTATGTGGGTGAGCCAGTGAATGCATGCCTCAAGATTAATGAATATTCCACAACCAAGCATTATCGCCAGGCTATTTTACAGTGTTAATATCTAGTCTTGGAACAATTTACTAGCCACACCCACAGGGAGGACTTCTTAAACTATGTCTTCTTATAAAAAGATAACACACATCGCTAGGATATTTAATGTGGATAAAAGGAGATATTCTCCACCATTCCATAACAAAAATAGTATCCACAGATATTTGTTGGTTTTTAATGTGTAAAATATGACCAGATTAACTGAAATACGTCTGTCCTTGAGCACAGGATACACTGAATTAATTACCAGTTGGCACATGTCTAGTTAAATGGCAGCATTTCTAACTGACTCATGCTAACTAGAACTCGCTCTACATAAAAGCCCACACCACAAATGCCACTGGAATGAGTGACAATAGTGTATCATATTTAAGTATTCCTGTAATTAGAGGTAAAATACCTAAAAATATGACTGAGCCCCCCCCCCTAGATCTGACAAGAATCCAGTGTACTTTAGGCTATATGCGCGGGCGCCTTATAACACCGATTTACACCAGGTTTTATCCCTGGTTAATGCTTTGTAAGTTGTTGTCCACCACTTTAGGACAATCAGAGAGTTGCGTGCCTTTCAAACTTGATGAGAGATTCATACCACACATGACCCCTTTGAAATGTCAATACCACGGAGGTCAGATGCCGACTTCTCAACAGATTGCACACTTTGTAGAAATTGGCTGTGACTTCCTAGAAATGTCAGGAAATGAGTTACACAGCATCCCTGGCTCCCTCCCCTGATTAGATGATGTGAGCAGCTCAGGTCAAACACGAGCAGCTCCCTTGGATTCAAGTCTGAAATGCCTCGGTTTTTATCATTGGAAAGCCTAGCTTAAACTTAAAGGCAATTGTGGTTTCCAGGTGCTACCAAAGACTAAATTGGTACACATCATAAAAAATGAGATATATGTAGATGAGAAGGCCCCTGTTTTTCACACATTCATGTTCTGAGAGCGAGTTTATACTATAAAACAGTGTAGAACTGCTTAAAAGTATGAAGACGCAGCTGTGCCTTTATAGTATTTCCTTTAACTTAGAGTGCGAGGTGCTACAGGAAATGTACTTGTTTAGGGAGCTTTTTAAAACAATTAATCTGTAAACCAATGTACTCGTAGTTGCACATTTCTACAGCAAGAGGTGTGTGAACAAAATGAACTGCTCGTGATCCTTAATCTGATCCCTATATCCTCGAGTAGTACAACTTCTAAAAAGACTCACAGGAGGCGAATGTATAAGGCATCTGATGCACATTACTCTACCCACTTCTGGTGGCAATGTTATCATTACCAGATTGTACTACAACCACACATGCTGTAAGCTTCCATGATGCGATAACACCTGTGTTATCAGTTCCAAATTGTGATACCTGTTCCCTATTAGTACCTGTAAGCATACAGGATGTACAACTAAGTGTTATGGGCTCCTAGTAAAAACAAGTTTACACACAATCTGTGTAGAATAAGACATCCACTATTTTATGTGTTCCCTTCCGGTAGTGTAAAATGCTATGGGTATTACCATAAATCCTCGCGTACAAGACACACCTCGCATACGAGATCACGCTTGGTTGAGGACATTATTAAGAGTGAATTGTACATCACAGATGTAATGGCCGAGAGATTGTAGTAGAGATGTGTAATTATGAAGTGATTGAACAAACACTCAGAGACTCTAGGGGACAGAGCTGCAGCGCTGTTAGATAACTTGGGACAATAGCAATTGACTACAGGTACTTAGAGGTGCCTAGAGTGGGTGTGGAAGTTATCAGCCCGTCCCAGAACGACCTGGAATAATAGCAATTCACTGGTACACTGGTACTGGTACACTGGTACACCACAGTCTTCATCATGGTTGACTGATTTCAGTAGATGATCTATAGTAGAGGACTTTTGGCTGTTTTTGACATGACCTGCTGTCCCCCTCCTACATGATGTATATATGGCCGAGGAGACAAGTCTCTCGGCCAATAAGACGCACCCTGAGTTTAAGGAAATGCTATAAGAGATATCAGGGGTTATATTTTGGTCATTTTAGTGCTGTTCTATAAGAAGAAAATCCTCGCTTATAGGACGCACCCCCAACTTCTGACAGTCCTATAGGGCGCTCCCGGGGTAATTTTAGTGTATAAGACGCGTCCTATATGTGAGGATTTACGGTAGTATATAGAGTGGGGTGCTTGTCCATATGCACACAATCACATCTATAAACATCATGTTGGCGGGATTCTGCATACAAATACATCACAATAACCCTTTAAGAAGTACTCAGGGTGATGCCTGCCTGATGGGGGGGCGCAATGCATCAATGCAGCGCTGACGAGTTACTCGCCAGTGCTGCATTAGTGCATCATGACAACCAAAGGGACGAACCCCTGCAGGCATAACATGGCCCTTGCGGTACTAAGCACAGATAGTGTGGTCGATAATAGAGCACATTCCCCACACATTAAGCACCTGAAGGTGGAGCTCGTTGGGGAAAGTGATACTGGTGACTATGATTACGTGTATAAGGTAAATGATCCAGGAACCATTGACTTCATTTGGCATAATGTCAATGGTACCAAGATACTCGATATGCTTCTACTCTGCCCTGCTTGGCTTGGTCATACATTGGGTCATTGGTTTGTATTTGTATTGGCATTGTATTCTATATGCCCTCATGAATTCTTTGTAGTTACTTCCTTCCGATGTATACCATTACACAACAAAACCCTTTTAATGAAAGTCTGAGGCATTTTGTGGCACTACCATTAAGGGATCAGAATGGTGTGTGATATTTCAGTTTCATCAATGAGTATCTAGTGTTCTTTTGGGTGAAATTTTCGAAATATTCTAATACATATATTCTTTCTTTTAAATCTATATACCAATGGAAATCAAACGTCCGTACCATAGGGAATTCATCCTACAAAAATGGCAGTAGGCCAACTAAATACAAAATGCGATAGATTCCCAGAACAGCAGGGGCGGGTCCAGAATGGGTGGCAAGAGGAGGGAGCACAGCTAAGAAAATTTTGTGTGGACAGCCTCAGTTCGGTACCATTTAGGGCTATTTTCAGGGACTAGGGTGGGTCTAGGGGAAACATGCCCCCCCCCCCCCGCCAGGCCACCCCCTAGATATGGTGCTGAACAGTTTAGATATTCAAAGGAGAACACATCACCACACAGTTCCATTGGTTCGATTCAATATGAGATGGTTTCATACATAACCTTTAGTCCTATATATAGTATAGGGGAATTATCTAGTCAACTCACGGCCCTTCTATACAGAGCAGAACACTAACACCCCTAAGGGTCAGGTCCCTGCTGAGTAACTCACATCATTTCACTTGTTCCCACTAAGAGCAGCTCACATTAGAGCTAACAGAGTGTGTTCGAACCGATACCAGCGGCACCAAACACTCTCCAAACATCTTTAGGTACTATTCCATATTGGGAATATAGGGATCTCGGTGTCCCGATTCCGCTTGGAGAGTGGGGCCACCTCGCGCTTAGTTGCTCATTAGGCTCTGACCTAGGAGCAGGTTGTTCTATTTTTAGAGCACTGCTAGGTAGGCTGGCTGAGGGGGAGTTGCTCCCTATTCCTCCAGTCTCCGGTCGTTGCCACCAGAGTAGTGAGAATTCAATATCTTGACCCTCCTCCCAATTATTCAATTGCCATTTCCTACAGCCCCTGTTTCGGGCAATTCTTAGGAGTTAGGTCTCTTCAACAATTGCTATTGACTGTATCTCATCCAATTGTGATTGAACATTACTGAAATGCCTAATGTTCCTTTTTATTAACACTGATTTTTTTGTGTGACACAGAACTGAAATTACAATGCATGGCTTTCAAGCCAAACCACCAATTAATTAGAAAGGCGACGGTTCTGCAAGGTTAATTTCAATAATTTGCCTGTAATAAATTTGGAAACATGCTCATACCATTAGGTGGTTGGCCCTGCAGTGAAGGGGAAATATTGCTGATGCTGCAAAATATTACCAAGCATGTGTACAGAGTTTTTGTTAAGCCCTTAGGCTTTAAGATGGTTAATCCATGCCTCTATGTAATATGGTGTTCTAGTCGCCAGCACTGCATTGGTGCATCATGACGACCTGTTAAGAGTGCTGCACCAGCCCCGTAGAGCCAGCATGTTGCAAGGATGTACCCCTGGTGATCGAGTCAACTAGGCAGGACTATACATTCTTGTACCAAATAGGATAAAATGCAGTTAAGCACTGTGCGGCCCTTAAAGGATTAGGGGTGCATTTGCTCCAGAATGGGGTGCTGATTTATTTTACGAGCCTGCCTGCCACACCCATAAGCAGTATGAGGGTGTTACGTAGCAATATTCCAGCCACACAGATCAGCATTGACCTCATTGGATTCCTAGTCTGTGCAGGCCAGGGCTGCTGTGTGTCCTCTATGTTAGGGTAAAGTATGAAGGGCGCTATAGATAGGGTGTTACATTGAAAAAAGGAATCGATCATCTCACATGTTATGCAAATAGTGAATCTGACAGAAAAGACATGTATCAATGCAATGTAAAAATCAGAATGATTTTATCTTCAATAGGGAATGGTTGAGAGCTGTTCAAAGTTGAAAAGTGAGAGATATTTTGTCCCCACTGTTCTTTTTATAGACTATGGGAGTAGGGGCACCTGTTTAGGTGCAGAGTGGACCATGCAGCATAGGGTGATCACACTGCATGCCTGCAGCCACAGGACCAGATTAAATAAACTCCTTTGTTTAGGGCTTTTGGCGGGGTATTGAATATGGGAAAGGAAATGGCAGCATATACATTCCATTGACCGTATTAATTTCAAGGGAAAAATATATACAATAGGTTCTCTTGTTTAAGCCACGGCTAGTACTAGAACCCAAAAAAAATGAAGCTTACACAATGATCTCAAGCCTGGGTGCGGCTTATATGAGGGTAGGGCTAGATGACACTATAGAAAAGTACTCACCTACCAATTTCCAGGGCTCAGGGGTGTCTTCAAGCTTATTGCACAGTCTGGGGTGTGGCTTTTATGAAGGTGAAGCTTACAGGAGAGAATTTATGGTATGAACCGACTTTATGAGTCCAGAGAGTGTGGGGGAGTTGATGTAAGTTGCCTTTATGGAGATGTACCAATTTTATGAGTCCAGAGAGTGTGTGTAAGTTAATGTAAGGTGCCTGTATGGAGATGAACCGACTTTATAAGTCAGAGTGAGAAATGGCAGTCACAGCACAAATAGGGGAAAGTTGCCTAATTTGGACCCCCTAAGAACTTTTTCCTGTCCAGTGATTATTTCTATGAATTTGAATGTAAAATGTATACATTTTGTGATGGTACCTTATAGCTTTATGGTCATAGCATAGAAATCTAGGAATTTGAATTTCTCTAGTCAGGGTGTGCAATTAAAAATGAAAGCCTAATGGTCCAATTTAGGCACCTGGTTGCCTAAATTGGACCAGTTGGTATCCTAATTTGGACCAATATGCACTATTGTTCTGTACTTCCTTATACTTTCATTATATTGAAAATTATATAAAACTAAGGAACTTTTGATATATGATATCAGATGTCCTCTTAGTGTTTCTATCAATATCCTGTGAATTCGCTCTGTATTGGAGTAAGAAAAAGGTTACACGTTGATCCAACTTAGAAAACTAGGCATAGGCCCCACCGGGTGGTCTAATTTAGGCAACTAAATTGGATCCAATATTACAACTATGGTCCAATTTAGGCAACTCAAGCTGGTCCAATTTAGGCAACTTTTCATCTTTCTCATTGATAATTTGTTTTCTAAAACTTGACAATGGTTTTTATCAAATTTCATTTTAGTCTAAAAGTATAATATGACATCTAAAAATTTTAAAGGATTTTGAACAAAAAAATGTTGCCTAGCAACCAGGAGGGCTTAAGTATGTGGTGACGCAAATAAGATCAAGAGGTCCATAAACCATTTTCCACGAAAAATGTGTATAAAATTACAGAAAAATTACATTTTTGGAAGTTATTAGGAACTTTAGTGATCTTGACTAAAAAATGGCAGCATTGGAACCTAGTTCCTATTACTGCCACTAGGGGAAACAAGGGTGGTCCAATTTAGGAGCCGGTCCAAATTAGGCAACCTTCCCTAAGTCTGTCCAGAGGAAAAGGCAGTTCATGTATATAACAGAATGAGACACAGTAGACATGATCAAATCGCATGAGTCAAGATGTAATGTGTATAGCCAAGATTGTTATAGACAAAGGTACTGAATCTTAGCGTCTGAATTGCAATAAGCCCATAGGACTCCATGTGCTATAGAAATCTCAAAACGATCGCATTATGGAAATGCACTGGAGAGATTTTGTAGTCAGTATAGCTTTAAAAATGTTACCTTTTTTTAACTGCCATTTACAAAGGGAACCAAATATCACATGGACTTATGAATTCACAGGATGAAAGAGGAAGGTGCAAATTGTATTATGGAATATATTGGACAGTAAAAAAAGCTAAGCAAAGTACTGAAAACTTGCAAATTGTATTAGAAATTGCAATTGTGACAAATGGAGAGTAGGGCGATGCCAATAGCCCAGGGAGGAACCTGGGCCAATTACCAAAAGATTTAATGTGTGCAATGCACGACTGGCCCAGGTCGCCCACTACCTACCCTAGGGGACTGTCAATATAGTGACAGTGTGTCGAAGACTCAATGGTTAAGCCTATGGAGAATGCACCCATTATTGCTTGTATGTTTCATTGGTGAATAACTGCTCTCCTGGCGAGTTAAGCAATGCATAATACCAGCAGGTCTTGAATAAGGATACATATTAACCATAAAAAGGCATGAGACAATGTAATTCTCCTCCATTTTGTTATAATCCAGCAGTTTCGATAGCACCGTAAGGCGATCGTCTCGCTGTCCGTCATTTTGTATTTTGATGTTCTGTGCGCATGCGCGACCCCTCCTTGCTGAAAGTCGCATTTTTGACGGAGAAATGATAGATAATATCGATTTTACTTGCAATTAATGGCTTTTTGAATATAATCCATGCATGTTTGTCAATATTAATCGAATTGAATCGAATACACCCCCTCAATTTACTTTTATAAAATAAAATCTGATGACCGGTCACTCTGCGCGCATGTGCGAACTCGCACGAGGATGCCCTGCCTGGAGGGAGAGTGTAAAGACTAGAACATAATGAACATATATAGTATCTCAGAGGGTGCAGGCAGTTGCCGGTGTAAGGCTAATACATAGAAATCATAAGAGCCTGCGTCCTCTATGTATACTACTCCTACACTCGCCCTGCCGGAAACGCGATAGCCATAACAAACTTATGGCGGTCTGGTTTACAGGGTCGGTATATGAACGGTCTTATACGAAAATTTACCAACTTTTCCTCATGCTATCGCATTATATGCACGGTCTTCCAACCTTACCTACTGAAAAAAAGCGTCTTAATTCGACAATTCCCATAGGAACCCATGTGTTATGTCTATCGCGAAAATCTATCGCACAATGCTATCCTATGGAGCCTCGTTTTCGTGAGAAAGTAGGTATATTATGTAAGGTTTTTTCTTCAGCTATTTTCATAGCTAAAGAAATTTTTATCCCAGGAAATGTGCATGTACAATGAAAGACAAGATCCTAAAGAACATGTTTCCATGATTTTTTGTTTAATTATCCCTCAATTTCGATGAGCAATTCCCATGTAAAGTTTCAATTCCTGACCATCAGTTTTTGACGAAAACCCGCCACCAATGACCCAGCAGGGGCTGGGCCAATAACTTTGAAAAGTACAATTGGTCTGTTACAAATTCTATATGAATATCAGCGAGCTTGTGAGTTTTCTGTACTTTTCCATTAAGGACTGTAATTTGCACTGGAATGAACTTCAGGGCACGTCTTATATATTCTATATACCAGACATTATAACATATTGTTGGTGCATGCACTCTCAATTACCAAATCATGAGAGTCACTTATCTCTATCTTACTGTTTCGATTAGAAAAAGGCATGATTAATGACACATTAATTTGATTGTATTTCCTCAGATATTCTCATATTTTGGTTGATACGAAAACTCATCCCTGAACACCTATCGATCATTGACACCTTTCTGTAGAAAAAAAAAATCTTTTTTCCCAATTTCGCGTATCTAATTCAGCAATAAAGTAGCTTTTTTGAAGACACAGCCCATCCTACCTCATCAATTTCTGCAAAATTTACGCAGTTCATGAAGCGACGTAAAAATAGCAAGCTCAGGTCGAGATGGAGAAGGTGGGCTTGGTTGGCCATGCATGACGACCCACTGTGCACATCCAGCCAGTTAGGAAAGGTTTATCCAGGTGAGGGGCAAGGCATTGGGCACAATATCAGTCCTAGTTCGTGTCCCATCTTTAGACAAGGAGGATGTACCCAGCCATACTCCACAGTCCTCATGGAGAGGGGATATGATCTCTAACCTAGCCTCCTCCAGGGTTTTAATTGGAATGAGAGCGTGGGTGGACAGGGGCAGGTGAGTGGTTGTCGTAAGCTCCTCCCATCCCCTGGAGGGGTAGTTGGTGACATGTGTGTGCATTACCTAGTAGGTACCGGAGAAGGACATCCAGAGTAGGGTGGTGGGAAGTACATATATTAAGTAGCCCTCCAGTACTAAGTGACATTGATACCATGGATTTAAGAGGAATTCCCTTGCTGTGATACTCAGGCTTGGACCTTGAGATTTGAGAGATATGTCTTCCTGGCGACAGTGTGTGTATAGGCTTGTGACAATGCGTCAATGTATATAGTGATGTGTAATAGCTTTTTGGTCGTAGAAGTACAACAGGATGGACACACGTGTCTTTTTTCAGCTTTTTTTTTTCGCCAATGATAAATACCTGAGGAATATAAACTCATTGTATGATATATGTAGAAAACGTTTACACCAGGATTAAGCACCCATCGACAAACTCTAAACATTAACAACCAAGTGCCTTTAGAACTTACTTGTGATCTGTAGCTGACACAACAAATGACAGGCCAAATTGATTTTTATGTGGCTGTATAATGAAACTTAAATCTTTTACCAGGATACGACCTCTGGGCAATCTTTACTGATTTGAGCTCAGCAAATATAGACTTTATATGAAGTTTGATCGGAAACAGCAGTAAATGGGGAAGTTCCCTTTAGCTATACATGATATGGATGTGTGCTATAATGTTTTCTATCTTCTACACAGAGAGAAACTTCGGGAAAATGGCCCACTTGATACTTTCAAGGAGACACCTTCATGGAAACATACTTCCCACACCAAATATTGACAGTTTCATAAGAATATAGATGGTATCAGAGAGTACTCATACTGTACAAAGATGAAATAATCAAAGATATTGTTAGTATACGCTCTGGTCCCGGGTCTATGGTTTTGGCACTGCATACCTCCCTGATGATGTACACAAGGTGAGATCATGTCTACATGGCTGTACATCTGAGCTGAAAATGGGGGGGGGCAGTATTATATGTCTACATTATACCTCAACATGCCTGAATATCTACTGTAGGTAGCCTCATTGTATACGTCTCTGACACACCTATTATCGTGGAAGGCAGTAGAGGACTCAGCCTTCGGATCTAAACATTACACTGGTGAGATTGTCTGCCAGTTGGATGACGTGTATCAGTAAAGGATACAAATATTGGGATGTAAATATTACTCATGCCTTGGATATTGTGACACTGTCAGATCTTGGCCTCTGTAGAGCTGACTATTTTCAATTCTCTATGCCATGTATATATCTACCGTGAGACGGTCGTTGGCTAAGTAGGCTGGCTCAGGTAATTGTATACGCTGAAACCCTGAAGGATTTTACCACCATATATTTCCTTTGAAAAGGGAACTTTTCCCCATGAGACAAGTTATGAAACAACTGCATGACTATATTGTTGTTGTTTCATGCAGGGAATGCCGATGTCCAATCAATTCTTCTGGTTTTTAATTGGTGTTTCACATTCAAAGGTAAAACTAAACTATAACATTTAGTGATTGCTTTAGTATGATTGCCTCGGGACTGCAAATCAAGATGGCCAATCTAACTCCTAGTCTTGACAACACCACTTTAGGACTATTGAATACTAGTGGTTCCACTGACCCAGAAGCCTTGGAAACAGAACATTTAGCTATTGGGATACTAGCAGAGGTTATATCTATTGCTGGTATTATTGGTAACTTGCTTGTGGTAATCGTCATGTTGCAGCCAACATTCTGGAGGTTCAATATTTCAATATACCTTCTTGCCCTAGCGCTGGCCGATGGAAGCGCGCTCATCTTTCGCTTCATCGGCTTTCTTGGAAACATGAATCATGCTAATGTCTTTGTCTCAATGTGGGCCTGCAGAATAGTTGTCTGGTTCAAGTACAGCTTTCATATGATTGCATCCTGGCTTTTGGTCGAAGTAAGCATTGAGAGAGCGTATGTTATAGGAAAAACGCTCCAAAAAACAATGACTGAATGTAAGCGTGCTGTACCAAAAGCGGTTATCACCACTACCTATCTTCTAACCTTCATTTTACTTGGAGCCTATATTCTACCTGGTTTTGGTGCCTCCTGTACAAAGAAAGGTGTTGAATGGGCAGATTCAGCCCAAGAAGGGACTGCCTTCCATATAGTCATCATCGGCATCTTAATCCACACCATCATCCCTGCAATCATACTTCTAGTGACTAGCATTATAATTTGTGTCCGAGTCTATCGGTATCATCATGAACTGATATGGACACATCTTCATCGAACAAACTCCAGTAACAGTAAGCTCACCTGGATGTTGATCATTAATAGTTGTGCCTTTGTTATACTGACAGTGCCACAGATTATAATGTTTGTGTACCTTAACCAAGGTATAACAGTGTTTAGTAGTGCAGTAAGGAAAACCCTGCAACTGACCTTTTACTTATTGGACACAGTGAACCATGCTATCGGTCCACTGCTTTACATGCTCTCGGGGTCTTTGTATCGCAAAGAACTTTTGCGGGTGTTTCGGGCAAGTTCGGTTAACTCTAATAACCCGGGTACTCCATCTATTATATGCCCTGCACCTAGCACCCCAACAACACCTCTTCCTCTTGTGAAGGGAAGGAAATGACTTTTACTTAAAATATCATCACAAGTGCAGCAATTTACAGGATAATAGGATTTCTTTCAGGAGAGATACATAGTTCTATTATAGTGTAATTGATGTTGACCAGGTAAAACACTAACTTGATTGATGAAATTTATCCCACAGTTTTTTCCCCTGAAGGAAGTAGTGGGAAAGAGCCTGTGTTCAAATATCTCTTTGACAATGGTGAGTGAACTGTGCAACGGTAATGGAATCACTTATCAATTACCTTCTATAAAAGCCTTCCCGACATATCCAGTCATAGGGGCCCTAATCAGTTGACAGTTAATTCACATATATGCAATCGAAATTTACATATATAACCTGGAAGTACCACTTAGATAGATTGAGAACAACACATTTACTATACATTGGGACCAATTTCTTGGAATGACACACAAGAGAGGGTATAGTGTTGTTCTATACCCTGCTGGGGCCGTGGGAGTGTACCACAGGTGTGACGAGCCATCCAACACTATCACTGAACACTTGCCAGATCACGAGGTTAAGGCATAGAAAGGAGCAAACAAGGCATACAAAAATCATGTTCTCAACCTAGTAGCGTCCTAATGGGGGTTTCCCTTCTTGATTTTGCCAAAAGAGACCATTACACTAAGGGCATAGCTGAGAACAAGGGAAGGGTCAGATATCAGCATAGCAAGTTATCAATTGTCAGAATCAGTCATAGTATAAATTTTCATACATTTTGCTGTACATACTAAAGAAGAATATCAATCAATACACCAACTGCTTATTCATCACTTTTGAGCTTATCTCCTGCCTTATATAAGACAGGTAATATGTACATGATGCATCTTCTTACTAATGCTCCCCTCTACCACAGCTGTGATAATACTGCAAAGAAGCCTGATGTAGTATTCTTGTCTATTTCATTGCATCTTGGATATCATTGTATAGATATTGTTAGCCAAATAAAGTATGATGTGATGTTATGGTTTGTCTCTTTTATTAAGTATGTAGATATAGTCGGTTGTACAAATTTTCGTGAATTTGTTTAAAAAGATAATCGCGCGTGTATTTAAATTCGCGAATTTCCGATTTTTTTACTAAATTGATCAATTAATCCCCAAACCATGTTGTTCTAAGTGTACATAGGTGTGGTATAAATATATCTGCTGTCAGGTCGATCAAAGTATTTCCAAATACATGTACCCCATGCACTGTTGATACCCTATGCTTGTTTTGTTTTGTTTTTCTGGTGAAAATAGATATCATTTTCATGTGTAATAAAATTGGTACATGTTTTATTAATATATATTTTTTTGTGGGCTAGCATCAACTATAGTCGACACCATGGTAGGCCTAGCATCGACTATAGTCAACGTCAATCACATAGGATTTGTATAGGAATTGAAAATAGGCTATAGGAACTATACTTTTTTCAGAGGCCTTCCCCATGGCCTGAACCACCATTTTTGCTCTGCCCTTGAAAGGTTAAGAACAAAACCACCTACAAGGGATAATTTTTCATGGTGTATTTAAATTCGCGGATTTTTGATTTCCGCAAAATTCGCGGAAATATGTACAGCGCGAAATTAAGTATTATTACAGCCTAGATTAATTCTATTGGGATAAGAACAAAAACTATATATGCTCTTCCCGGACCAGAAGGCAGTATCTACTTCTCCTATCAGTGGCTACTGAGAATATGCTGATCAACAACTGCATTTTGCAGTAGGCACTGCTGAAATACTTCCAAAACAGCTGACTCTACACTGCATTTTCAGTATAGACTCAGTAGTGTACTGACTATCAACTGAGTATGCACTGCATTTTCAGGCTAGAATCAGTAGTCTACTGACTCTCAACTGAATCTTAATAAGAAACCAAAAATGTCACACTCTGTGCAGCAGCATAGATGCAGTAGTCTACTGACTATCTACTGGTATCACTCTGTCCATTCATGGATTATTTATTGGACTACTGACCTGATGCTTCTGAGACAGTCCATAGTGTAAATGTCAGTATGGTTGTGAACAGTAATCAAAAGATTCAGTAATGAAATTCTGAAACTATCCAGTGTTTGTGAAGAAAAGCATAATTATACCTTTGTATACATGATTATGTTATTGAGTGCCAGTAATGGATACACATGGATGTTGGGGTGTGTGAAAACGAGGAATTAGTCACTGACCTTATGTAGGGCATAAATGTACTGTCACACCACACTGTTTTTCTACTGTTAAAATACTGATTTTCTACTGCATTTTGGTCCGGGTTGTCAAATACATACAATATTATAAGCCTAGCTCTATAATCTAAACTTGGAAATGGCACTCTGTAACCTTTCGCTTACGTTTCACTTTCAATGCACTTTAACTTGCACCTGGCACCTAATGGCATGTTCGCGAGGTTGCAATATCTTATTGGCATTGCCAAGTATTTTCACCATCATTATACTCCTATTGCCAAATGATCTGCACTATCTTCCTGACATTGCCAAAGGATAGACACAACTAGTTGTTCTATTTTTATCCTTCGCCTCACTTTTATATAAATTACCATATGATGAGACCACTTAGGTATGATTAAGGAACCAAATCACTTGACGGTAGGGCCAAGTATGACTAAAAGGCACATCATTTATATTACTAGCCAGCCAAGCCTAACACTACGTCCTGAGACCCGTCCTAGCATCTCTCTGTTTTGCTATCGTCAGGCACGAGCTTGGTATGATACATGTATTACCAAGTGAAAGGAATCCCTCTCTATAAACATGTATTGCACCCTTCAGCATTTAGACAATGCTAGTATATTAGACCTTACTCATACATGGGTAATGGCTGTTTCTGACAGAGTGCACATGTCCATACACTGTATATTTGACCTGATGGCTAGGACATGCCCCCATTTAGTACCATGTTTATCTGGTCGTAATTGCTGTGCTGTTGGTCTATATATTAGTCATCTATATAAGCAACCAGTTTCAAATAAGTGCCGCTTGTATAATCATCCATCCAAGCATTAAGTGACTGGGTGCTGTTTAACAATGATATACGATCACTTATTCCAGAAAAGGAAAAAGGGCGATTTTTATGGAGCTGTTGAATAGTTTTGCTCTGGGAAGGTCAATTTATGATCAGTGAATACATAATACAAGTATATTGTTTCCTTCATTGACTAAATTTACAGCATCGCGACATATCTTATGAATGTGCCCAGACATTTTATGAATACACCCAGATCAGAAAACTAAATGCTCCTTTTTCCCTTCAAATGGTAAATAGTTGGCATGGTTTTATTCATTTACCAAGGGCAATCAAACAACCACCATTGCAGTCCTCAACAGTTGACTGACTCTTAATGCCAAGGCATAATACCCTACACACTCAGCCATGCCACGCCCCTACACCCAAAAGCAGCATTAACTCTTGGTTTAGTAAAGGAGTACTCTATCCTGGCAGGGGGTAGGAAGCAGCTTCTGATGTTTATTGGTGCCTGGGCAGGTTTCTATTGTATAGATATTTATATGGGTATTAAATAGTAATATAGCGACCAGCCACATATAGCCAGGCAGGGGTCAAAGTAAAGAACCGCCAATTCAGATTTGAATGTCAATTCCCCGTTAATTCATTGCTATAGACAGCCTCATACTAGTATTAAATGCTCCAAACATGGAAGGAAATTTATGTGTAACTGTGGCATTGCTGTTCTTTTTCTCTATAGAGAATTCTTGAATGATATGCGGGCACATGTAACACTATGTGATTATATTACTACCGGTATATTTTATCAACAATGTGCTGCATGTCAATGTATGGAGAGAGCACTATGTTCTGTTATTCATTTATCATAGATATTGCTGCGGGCTAATTGACAATATGATTACAATCTACAACTATGGAAAATGTATTCATCCAAACTAAAGTCAGCCCCTTACGGAGCCCCTAAGAGGACATGCCAAAAAAAAAATTTCACCAGAAAAAAATATTCTTGCGGGTACTGAACAATTCTTGCGGATACTGAACAATTCTTGCTGGTACTGGACAATTCTTGCAGGTAGAGAAATAATTCTTGCGGGTACAGAATCAGTTCTGTAAGGTGGAGAAACCATTCTGTTGTGTGCAGGAATTATTCTTGCATTTCTGGGGTCCACACAATTCTCGCAGGTAATCTTCTTAGTGACCATAGAAGGACATCTCTTGAATATTTTGCAATATCTATGTGGGTAATTCTTCAATTTTAAACCAACAAAATGTAAGAATGTTCCTGTTCCTGCAGGAATCCTTCTATATTAGCAGGAAGGTTCCTGTACCCGCAGAAATTCCCCTGTATCCACAGGAATGTTCCTGGACCCGCAGGAATATGCAAAAAAGAATTGTTAAGTACCTGCAAGAATTGTTCAGTATCAGCAAGAATTGTTCAGTTTTCGCAAGAACATTTTTTCTGTGGAAATTTTATTTTTGGTATGTCCTATTAGGGGCTTCGTAGACCCTCCACCTAAATTCTTTAACTCCTTAGGATTTCTACTCTCACTATGTTACATCTGAGTCTCTCTCCTACACATCTTTTTATCCAATTCAGCACTTCAAACTAGAAATGACAATTTAATACCCTTGGTCATTTGAACATTATTTCATGTTGAGAACGAATATATACAATTACCATAGAACCATTCTTCACATGGGCATGGGGAAACTGAATCCAATTATCCATTAATTTCTTTTCTTCCCCCCATAGCCCTCAGCCCTCAGTCTGAGAAAACTTTTGAAGCTTAAGCAGCATATTCCTTACTTCATGCATCGCCCGATAGATTTCACACAGTTCCTATATTTCCCAGCTCCGAAGCCCCTGTCTTTGCCATTACCTCTCTCAACCTCAGTCGACAGGATGCCTTTTATCTAAAATTCAATTCCTTTGTATGTAGCGATTCTTAAAATCAGATTCTCTGGTACAATATTAGAAAAGCAGCATATCGAGCCTTGCAACAACCCAAACATCGCCCATATCCCTTACCGGTAGGTATATATGCAATGATGTACAACCATACACATCACTAGTGTTTACCCTGCTTGTCTGTGTCCCCCACAACACTCCCTCTTACTCATTACAAGAAGCTGCTCCCAGTGAGCTGCTCATTCAGGGCATGGAGCTGCTCACTACACCCAGTATACAACTTCCCTTTACAAAGAGCTGCTCATGAATTGCTCACAGAGCACTTTCTGCACCAATTCACAGTGGCTGTGTTCATATCAAGGCTACATCAGCTTTCCATAGTATATTTATCATTTGTTTCCACCTGAACCACTTTTTTTTTTTTTTTTTTTTTTTACAATCAGGACTACAAGCAGTGTGTGCTTTCATACATGCACCTCCAAATCGTGGACCCCCATTTAGACACTTTGATATGTTGAAAAAATCATTTGTTATGTATGCTTTCCCAAATCTACTAATGGGTTATCTTTTCACATGATTTGATGGTAGATTTGTTGATGCAAGCAGTTGGGTGGGCTTTATTTGAATTTCTTTTCACCCTGATGCTGCTACACTGGCTATACAAAGGGAAAGTTCACCGAACCCCATTTCTATTAACCCTTAAAAGACTAAATCGTGCCTTAATGTCTATTTGCTCTCAGGATGCATATAGCCATGATAAGTAATTCGCCAGGGCTATATCAATGCAGCATCACGACGTATCCTATGGGGTTGATGCACGGCCTCAGAGACAGCATGATGCATGAATGCAGCTCTGACGTGCATCAGGGCTGCAATTATGCATCAGGACATCCATAGGACAAAAAAAAAGCACACCATGTGGCAACTAAAAGGTTAAAAATGTACAAATGCACCACAGATGAACTTTTAGGCTATAGTGAAAGCTACCCTTTCTACCCTTTTCTGTTATGGAGACTTTATGGCATCAAATAGAATGTATTATTGTTAAGGTATTATGGGTATTGCTGCATAATTGAAAGGCCAGGCGTGGTTCTGAGCGATACACCATAGTACCTAGAGTTCACCATAACCTATGGCAAAAACCATCAGATGCAATGAGTTCTAACAATGCATTCAGATCAGGGGTTATTCAGGAGATTTCTCTATTTGATTCTATAGCACTAGGGTGGCATGAATTGTACATTCGTTGCTGACTTTGCATTGTTGGACATAGGACGATGAACCAGGCACCATTTGTCCGTACTTCATGGCACGTTGGCAACGCAGCTGCTATGAATAATTCAGAGTAACACATGTATTAGGTTTCCACTAATCACGATACATATGTTTATCAGGAATGAGTAAATAGATGGTATACAGCTTTCCCAATGAAGCTGGAAAAAAGGCTTGAATAAGAAATCACATATCTCTTAAGCTTATGGAGATAATCTTAAAAAGTACTTACTGATACTATCGACGATAGCCACGAAGTCCCATAGCTTAATATTGTTGTCATATCCACATGTGGCAAGAAGGTAATGTACCTTAGGGGCATCAGCAGCCAGCACATCACCTGGAGAAGTGAAAAAAGGTGGAATAAATTGATACACCATCATTACTACATCCCTAAATCTTCTGACTTTTAACATTCAATGAATTACCGTAAACTCCCGCGTAGAAGACGTGCTACACGTATAAGACGCACCCCCAACTTAGCACATGCATTTTCGCGTATAAGACGCATATTTTAAGGCTGAAATTTGTAAGATTAGTACATTTCTATAGTAAAATTACCCATCGTATAAGACGCACCCCAAACTTGAAAAAATCCTATAAGACTCCCCAGGCATTTGTTTGGCGTAGAAGACGCGTCTTATACGCCGGAGTTTACGGTAGTACTTTGGATTAAGTAAAGTCAACCGATTAGTTAAGGAGTTACACTGCCATAATTGTATAAAAGAACAGAGCTCAACATCTACAATTGAGGCTATTTATTGTGTGTTCGAAAGAGATTAAGTGTATGGAAAGCCCTATTGAGAATTTTATCTATTGGAAAGCAGGATGATCATGAAAGCATTTCCCTTTTTCTAGCTAAATCCTCACTATTAAGTTATGGGGATTAAGTCTATCTTTAGTTGATGATTGGGAAGATTCTAATGTCTTATTCTAGTTCATTATCCCGATCCCAATATGATAGTAAAAACCAAACGAGTTGACAACACATACACCGTATAGAAAAGTAGTCAGGAATATCGACGTGGGCTATTTCAACAAGTCCATTAAGAGGAATATATAAATGATGTTTGCATAAATACCGTTTACAAATATTCAATATTTCAGCACTAGACAGGTATATATCTATAGACAAAGTTTGAACAGAAGAGTGCCCCAGGTGAGGGGTATTTCGTGAGGTGGAAAAAATGGACTATGATAGGTTTTACCACATAAATGTCCGATAAGATAAGAGAAATATTGATAGTTTGTCAATGTAAGTTACATGTACAGGTTACTTCTGGGCTCAAATGTATACTTAAGGACAGCGTATCAGGGTTAGTTAACTCTGAGTCGTCCACATACCCTGAGACGTCCACTCTACTCCAGCGCAGGCTACAAAACTGTTTGATATCGAATTTACATGAACACTGCTATCCACTTGCTCGGCATTAATCCAAACAGTTGGCAAAGTTTTAATGTGTGCAATGCACGACTGGCCCAGGTCTTCCACTACCTACCGTATGTGACTTGACACTATAGTGACAGTATGTCCAAGTCGTCAATGCTTAAGGCTATGGAGGATGCACCCATTATCGCTCACCATTTTCATTGGCGAATAACTCCTCTCCTGGTGAATTAAACATTCCACTGTATCAGGAGGTGTTGAAGAAGAATATATTATATTAACCATAAAAAGGCATGAGACACTGTAATTCTCCTCCATTTTGTTATAATCAAGCAGGTTTGATGGCACCGTGCACACTGGCCCCATCTCGTAGTCTCACGATAACGTCAATGGTAAACAGGCATGCTGGGAGGTACTATTTTTTTAGCTTGTTGCTGGTGATTCAAACTGGCAGATGGATAACAGCAAATGCTGGTTCCCACAAGCACCCAGTATTTGGGTCAAAGTAGGTCTAACACCAGCGGTGTATGAATATAGCGATTTTTGGTCAAAATGGTAACCTATGGGAGAAGGCTTAGTTTGCCCACCAAACTAGGTCGCCGGAGAAGTTGGGCACCGTGAGTCGATCGTCTCGCTGTCCGCCATTTTGGATTTTGATATTTTGTGCACATGCTCGACCCGCCTCCTTGCCGGAAGTACCATTTTCGACGGAGAAATGATAGATTCTATCGATTTAACTTGAAATTAATGGCTTTTTTAATACAATCCATGCATGTTTGGCAACAGTAATTGAATTGAATCAAATACACCCTATCTATTTACTGTTATAAAATAAAATCTGACGACTGGTCACTCTGCGCGCATACGTCAAGTCTCCATACCGGAAGTGCGGCGGTCAACATAACAAAAAAATTGTGGTCCGATTTACACGCTCATATATAAATTGTCTTAACCCCTCCTATACCGAAAATTCCACCTTACCTGCTGAAAAAAAGCGTCTTAATTGCCCAATTCCCATAGGAGTCAATGTGTTATGTCAACCCCCTGTCGACCGCTTAAATTGACCGCCCAATGCAATCCTATGGAGCCTCATTTTCATGAGAAAGTAAGTCAAACATGTCAGGTTTTTTCTTCAGCATTTTTCATAGGTAAAAAGTTTTTTTTTTTGGGAATTGTTACCATCGACGGAAAGAAAAGGATCTAAGGAACATGCATCAACTTTCAATTAATTTCTGGACCCCTTCTTTGTAGAAGCAATTCCAACTTAAAGTCAGCCATTTTGATCGGCTAAAAATGCTGAAAACGCGCCGCCAATGACCCAGGAGGACCTGGGCCAATAAAATGTTCAATACAACACCAGACTGTTCTATGGTCACTGGGTGGGATGAATTTCGCATGGTGTGTGGACGTCTCAAGGTGGATCTACCCAACATAGATGGCAAAACACCAAGGGGGAGTGTACATTTACATTAATCTCATTCCCAAAGAGAGGCATGAGGTCCATTACATTACCTTCTCGCCAACAGGTCAAATATTAGACCAAACCGTTATTGAGGCCGGTGCCAGGTGACACTGGACAATAATGTGTGTGTAAGGAGGAGAGTCAGGAAGGGAACTTTGATATTACTTTTATTTTCTTCGTTTTCTTGGAACTTAGTAAGAACGGACAAGAGGTTATCCTGAAAACAGGATTTTTAAGACAGTTTTGGAGTTGTCTTTTTATTTTGATCGAAAGGGAATAATTTGATGTTCAAATGTATATCTCCTGAACACAACATGTAAATGTAGATTGTTATAGACTGGCATTTAAATGGTATGCGTTTCCACCTTCGTATGGATAGATTAGTTGATACGCCCCTGTACATATACAGCATTTTGCAGCAATCAAAAATGATATCTTGGCTCAAGTTCCATCTTTTTCAACAATTAGAATTTGCCTAGGAATATCACGCCCCCACCACAGCATATACCATACTGGTATGGCTGATCGATAGAAAACCATGGGCTAGAAGTGCCCCCATGTTTACATTAGCTTAACATGTATTTATATATGGCCACAGTATTGGATACAAGCAAAAGGTCAGACTTCCCTACAGGGGTACATACAAGCAAGCTTATAAGGTGATCGAATCTATCCATTATGCACCAGTTTCCTGATTAGTCAATGTGTTTGATCCTAGATAAACAACTCTCAAGAGGGGCGTATATGGCTCCTTATTTGCATGTTAACGGTATTTACCATGGGTACATATGCGTGGAATCGTCTAGCATATAATTGATATACATGATTGGATGTTGCAATGTCTTGAGCCCTATACGTGCAGGTATTATCTAGTATAGCCCACAATTCTCTTTATTTTTCATTTAGACTAAAAGCTCTATTCCATTGGGCAAGATTCTCATTTATTTGGACAAAACTGGCATTATCTCATTTAAACGCACATCCATCCTCCGTAATACCGCTAGCCACATTTCAGATCATTATAATAAAAGAAAATGTAGCTGGATGGAGAGATGTAGAGATATATTGACTGATGTTCTCCCTATCTTATCACATCTAGCACTGCTATGCGGAACGTAGACTGCAGTAAAGCACGGTAAATCTCTTATCTACATCATTGCTAGAGACCAGACAATGGATATTGGACTATGGGGAGGGAGGTCTAGTAAATGCGCATTACCAATACCTTTGTCGTAGGGACCTCGATAAATAAGCCATTCAGTAAATACACTGGTTTTTAATTCAGTTATTATCATTATCACAATGTTCTCAGTATGCAGGAAAAAATATGTGCACGTTCTGAACTTCATGGAATTATTTACCACCCCTGAAGAGAATTCATTTGAATAGTGATAGGGCAGCTGTTTTGTTGTTTTTAATCTAGATTTGGTTTGTTTGATTAATACACAGAACATCAGACATCACTTGTATATCTTACATCAGCTCTATTCTATTGCAATGTTATGAAATTTAAACAGTATAATAGTTGTACTGCACGAAGGCCAATCACCTATTTCGATAGAATTCCCATCTTAAATCTAAACCTTACAATGGTTCTGGACACATTCATACATTATTATAGTTGGCCCTATAGTTATAGCATAGGTACTAAAATGTGGAATAATGTATAGATCTTCTTTATCCCTTACGTGCCGAGAATAGCAAAAGTGCGCTCTTAAGCATGTATCTATGTTCAACAGCCCACCTTCGGTTTGATAGTAATCAGATTAAGGTGATCTTAGTAGCAGGAGACTCCTAACGCGAAGGGCTTTCCAACGATACCAAATTTGTTATGGTGTATTAAGTATGTTATTATTGGTAGGTCCTTTTACAGAAAATTATGAATTGAAAATAGCTTAAATTACATCAAAAGTGCGCGCTCTTGGCCCTGGGAAAAAAGGAAAAATTAAGAAAAAATCACTAAATTTGCAAAAAATATTGATAAAAATACCAAAAATATTGGTGAAATATTTTTCATGTGATTTTCTCCAAGGAGCCCAATTACAATACATATTGTATTCAATTTCTATCAGAATGACCTTCTTTGAAATGTTTGGTATAATGCTTTATGAATTGGAAATAGCCTACTCCCTACCCAAATAAAATAAAATAAGAAAATATGATATTCTTGGCAGTTCCATCCAAATAACCGCATTTCAACTTCTTATACGATCCTAATTCTCTACTGATTCATACAAAACTCTAACATACCCTTCATATTACATTTTCTGAAAGCCATTTCATTGCCTTTTTGTCACCATTTGAATCAGTATTTTTTTCTGAACAAGATGTACATAATGGGGTGTACTATGTCAAGTTTGCTGAGTAAATCAGCTTTCTCAAAATAATTCTGGGCACGAAAGGGTTATATATTCACAAGTGTACATAGTGAAAATAGCCAATTAAAGGGTTATTTAAGGCATGCAATAGTTAAGAGAAATACTTGATAGTTTTACAACATCTTCTGATGAATGTGCACCCCAACATAATATAGAGTTCACAGCTTAAGTAAACTACAGAGAACATGTGAGCTATGTAAACTGAGAGGTGCAAACACTTTTAGTTTGAGATGTGTACTTTCAAAAGGGTTGGGTTGGAAAGGTGTGGACCACACTCCTTGAGTAGATACTATTATAAAACACCCTAAGATAAAGGTAGATAATATTATAGTGGCCATTTAGACCAGGGTTACATGTAACAGCCAAGGGGGTAAATACCCCAGACCTCTCCCAGTTTACACTTTGAAGGGATATTTCTTGCTCTGGCTCTCTTGAAGTTGCACGAAACTTGGGCTCAAGTTGTAAGAAATTTGGGTTTTTGAAGAAATACTGAATGATTTTTTTTTTTTAATCTATATTCATTAAATGTCCAGTCAATTACTGAATTCAATATGATTGTGCTATTGTATAACACTAAGACCAGGAAATTTAGATACATGGAAATATACATTATATCTTAGAAAATTAAACACATACTGGATAGAAACCACATCATGGGTAGTTCAAATTTCATCACGTCTAGGGAAGCATAAATATAATTGATTCCAAAGTGCATATTTTCTCAAAAACACTTTTTTTCCATGTGAGCTAAAGCATCCCTCTAAAGTGTGTAAGTTATGAGTTTGGGAGAAATCATGGCTTTATCCTTAGTACTCCTGCCCTACCAGTGGCACCTAGTGGCTCGTCCTCACCCTCCTCCTGACGCCCAGGTAGGAGATGGCGCGGTAGCTCCTCTGTCACCAGGGTATTGCCATCTGTTAGTAAGTGAAGCCCTATTCAGTTATTCAATACTACTTTATGGTGAAAAGTCACCAGAATACTGCCATCTGTTAGTAATTGAAGCCCCGTTTAATGATTGAACCACTTCCTTATAGTAAAAGGTCACAGGCGTATTTCCACCTGTTAGTAATTGAAGACCCATTTCATGATTCAATACTACTTTATAGTGAAAAATCACCAGCGTACTACCCTCTGTTAGTAATTGAAGCCCCATCTAATTATTGAAGCACTTCTTTATAGATCGAGTAAGGTCACCATGGTTTTGCCATTTGCTAGTCAAGTGAGGTCCCGAAGCAGGATTTCACAGAGTAAAATCACAGAGTATTGCCATCTGTTAGAAAGTCCTGTTTAGTGATTAAAGCACTAATTTTATGAAGAAAACTCTGTTGAATCATTGTGAAGCTACTGAAGTCAGGGTGCGCCTTGTAGGTGAGGTTTTAACACCATAGAACAGTACAATTCTTGAAAGTAACAGGTGCGGCTTATAGTTTTTTTTTCCAATTTTGGAATATGCAATTAAGACATATAGGCACAATTTGATGGTACATGTACATTCTCAGTAAGTGAAGACCTCTTTTAATAGCTATATAAGTGCTACTTCACAGAGTGAGGCCTTATGGTAATTGGGAAACATGGCCAGTTTATCTACTCCTTACTTACGGTGAATGTACCTTCAAATTGGGCGTAATCGTATATAATTAAGTGAGAGCTATGAGCCTGGAGAGTGCACTCCCTGAAATGGTTCAGGATTATACTTTGCAGGGATGAAAGTGACCAAAACTTTTAACTCTGACTCTTAGATTGCTAATTAATGTGTTTACCTCCCCTTTCCCATACCTTCGTTTACCTAAATTTATTGTCTTAACAATAACATGCTCTCGATGGAATTGGGCTTCCCTCTATAATGGGTCTTTCTCTCCTGTTTTTGTTCCCTTCTAACATGTGTCTGGTGCTAATATGCGTTGCACAGGCACTTTATCTGCTCTTTTCTGTCCCCTCTTGTAGACATGTGTCTGGTCTCCATATGTGTGGACAGAGACTGATGTATTCATCTATGAATCTGATCTGTCACATTGGGCTCTAGCCTTGAATACGAATCAACTGTCAAAATGGCGTTATTTAATAATTGCTGTTACCAAAATTAGATCTCCATTGTATTATGAATACCAGTAAATATTTCCTTTGTGTCTTACTTTTTCCATTTCAACATTGCTTAGGCTAGGAAGACGATTTCAATCCAGAAATCCTCAGTGATATAATGAATCATACATTATCTGATACCTGCAGTCTACTATCTACTAACACAAAACCAGTCAATATCCACAAAAAAAAATCTCTCAGCTATTTGGGATAACAAAGAAGAATATAAATAATCTGAAATAGCTCACCTGCTGACCCATAAGTTGGAGAGAACTCGCAGCATGTGACCCCTAGGTCATGGGCATTCATCTCATAGGAGAGGTGTTGTTGAACCCGTCCGAGGGTGTCGAACACCTTGAGGTAGCCGTGCACGTTACCGCACACAATGAAGGCACTACACGGGGAGAAGGCACACGCAGGGATCGACGACTCGTGACCTTCATACGACCTGCAATCAAGAAATGTTGATATGATTAATTCAAATTTTTTTTAATTGGGTATTTTCTTGTGGTTTTTCTTTCTTTTGGTTGTCAAGATTATCATCGTTTTGCTTTGTTCTATTTTGTTTCATTTATTCATTCATATATTATTCAGGGAAGGGAGTGGGGGATCATTACTTCTGATACCTGCATGTACTGAGACAATGTAAACTGGTAACTGAGACAATGTGATGGTTCGAGTCGGCCTAATCCTGGATTAGGTCGCTATATAAAATAAGAAAGCTGTACCGTAATCTCCCTCGTATAAGGCGCGGATACCAAGACCTTTCTTTTGATATGTTACACTTCCCCTAAGTCATAATAGGACATAATGTGGGCCAGAGGGGTCTGGGGGACCCTAGGTACACATAGCTTTTTGAATTTTTAAAATTCATTCAGTAGAACAAAAGAATATTTTCAAACTCTAGGTGCGCCTTATATGCGGGCTGCGCCTTATACGCAGGAGATTACGGTATGTAACAAATGGCATTACAAATATGTATACATGTACACAAATAAGTGTACATGTAAATAATAACAATGTATGCTGGAAGAGGAGGGTTTTGGCCCCATGATTGGTTTAGGGTTGTTTTCGTCACCCCAGACAGCAGTTAACACGGTCCCACTTTAGCCTGGCGCCATGCACCCCACTCAGTACACCAATTACCTGTTGTTCATTTCATACAGCGACTTATATTAGTGACCTAAAGCAGGAGTATATATCAGGGAAAGATAACAATCTTAAATCATCCAAGGGGGAGGGATTCCCCCAAAAGAGGGTCTTTTGAAGGGGCCTATATTTGAAAAACTGGGGCTTGGCTTTTTTTGGGGATAAAGAAGGTTAAATGGTTCATATAATGTTATAATAAGTCGCTTACAGGCAAAGCCTTATTCAATTGAAGTAAAATATGTTATTCATATTAAGCACTGTGGAAGATTGGGTGGCTATTAGGATCTTTATTACAATAAAAAAGAATATTGGAAGAAAAAGCCACTGCTTTTGTTTACAAACTTACAGAAAGTCATCAAATATATTTTTGATTTTTGTTTCTTATCTTCCCATATATACTCCTGCTTTAGGTCGCTAATATAAGTCGCTGTTTGTTTTGGTTTGCCTATCACAGGTGCCTACAGGGTTTACAGTTAGTTATGAATGGTAATTACTGTGCTGAAGTGGCTGGCGCCATGTTTAATTGGGAGGTTGTTCATTGCTGTCTAGGGTTGAACATGCACTTCAAAAACAATCAAATACCAATTAATCCATATCTGTATTGTGGAGTTTCCTCTGTTTGTAAACAAGAACAGCGACCTTTTCTACTAGCAATTTTCTTTATGTAATAATATGAACCATGCAACCTTCTTTTCCCCCCAAAAAAGCCAAGCCCCAGTTTTTCCTATATGGGCCCCTTCAAAGGACTCCTTTATAGACAATATAGAGCAGAGATATATACTGGAAGAATAGGTCGCTAATCCTGTGTATAAACATACCGTAATCTCCCACGTATAAGGCGCACCTCGCATATAAGACGCACCTAGAGTTTCAGGAAATGGTAAAAAAAATATAGAATTCATAACTTCTGTTCTACTGAATGGATTTTGAAAATTTAAGAACCTATGTGTACCTGAGGTACAAAGGAACCTCCTCACCACCCTAAGTCATATTATGACTTAGTGGGAGTGTAACATATCAAAAGAAAGGTCTTGGTGTCCCCCTTTTGGATCCAGGGAGAACTAAAACCTCGCGTATAAGACGCGCCTTATACGCGAGAGATTACGGTACTGGACGAACAGGCACAAGAATATGCCTTGTTCCATAACAGATCCCCTTCCCTGTTACCTAGAATATTTTTGTTCCTAAAATTGTGGCTTATTCCATGACAGATCCCCCTCAACCTTTACCCACCCCATCAGTATCATTTTCTTTTCTTTATGGGGGGGGGACTCCTTTCCATTTCCTTTTCATTTAAGAATCCACATTTCCCTTTCACCTCATAGAAATACCCTTTGGATGTAGTGTTCGGCGATATAAACATTCTCTCAGCAACCCATTCCTAGAGAAGGCCCTCACAGGTATATTGTATCTATAGATGACGTCTAAATCACCAAACGTTTGTGACAGATATTCCATAACCAGCACCATCCCCTACTCCCATAATTGCACTTCCCTGGGTCCCACCTTCCCTTTGGAGGATATAGTAAACCTATAATATAGTTGGCATGTTCAAGTATTTCAAGTAAGAGCTGTGCATTTTGAGTTCCCTATATCAAATATTTAGTAAAGATAAGAAGGCTTAAGGGTCAGCAAAATGTCACAGGAGAGCTCTTCTTTAAATATTCATGAGACAACCCACATATGGCACAGAGCTCCTTTCACCTGTGTATCACCAACTAGGTAGTGGGTAACACTACAGGGTGTGGTACCTGTCTTTATACCTACAGGTATTCAGGTGACTTCTGTGATAATTATGTAAATGTCCCACCTGAGCCACAATCACTATGTACAGGTATAGATTCAACAATACACACTTTTACCTCAGGTGTCTGTGTGTAGTAAGGGTTGGAGAGGGCCCCTGTGATATCATGGCAACCTCCATATATGGAGAAATGAAGCTTTGTAAGTAATTTGAGCCATTACCTCTAACGTCTAAAGACCCTACTTGATACTAACTTCATTATCAGTGAAATAAGAGCTTCCAGGTGTATCAAGCACCTGAGTGTTCAGGTGTACCGTAAATTCTCTCGTATAAGCCGCGGCTTATACCAGAATCCAAATTAAGGTTAGGCTTATAGAACATGGCCCAAATCAGGCTGCGGCTTATAGGGGGGTATTTAATCTTATTGAACAGTAGAAAACCTTCATTTTTCAAGCCTTTGATGTGGCTTATAGCTTCTCCTAAAGTAGGGGGTGCGGCTTATACGAGAAAATTTAGTGTAGAATTTTGTGCTGCGCAGTTTGCTACCTGAACAATGGAATCAGATGGACTCTCACGCAGAGATTAAGGTTCTACTTTGACTTGATGAGGCTTCAAATGGCGTTACCTGTCTTGGAGTTGACATCTTTAATAAGTCAATTTGGGCTCTTCATGTCTTCATCAGACCATTGGCATGGGTTTTAACATGCCTTGTTATTTGCACAACAGCATGTGGTTTACAGCATGCTATTTAAACAGTTTATTCCCTGGGTACTTAGCCCTAGAAGTAGTTTGAATTTTTCTTAATTCTTCTGGCCTGAACGTCAACTAACTAATATCACCATATTGTGCTTCTGGTCCTCAACCCCTTTGAATCTTCATATTCTTCAGCTATCCTAATATGTACGCTTGCATTGGTGAACTGAATGAATATACTGCCTTCTATTTGAACCCTTTCAGGATGGAATATGAGACCTCTGACAAGACTATCTACTTTTTTCCGTCTCAAGTTAGGGCATAGAAAGATTTTTGCGCATCTTTGCCATATATTAACACTTGCCCTAAGAGTGTTAGCCCATCATATAGCTAGAACAACAGGTAAGGCCGTTTTATTCTAATAACTTGGATTCAGATCCGACGACGAGATTTTTGGCAAAATTTTCAAAAAAGACCTTGAAGACCAGCAAATATCCATTATTGATCCACCCATCCGATATAAACTTGTCAAAAATGTACATTTTGTTGGCTTAAAAGTTAGTTTGGTGACATATTACGGTCCTTTTTTTTCTTTTTGCCCCTGGCCGATGGTCTTTTTGGACTCAGTTTTGGAACTTTTTTCTCTTTTTTTTGCCCGTCAGACCGACCAAAATGTTGATTGAAAAAACCTGTAATCCAAGTTATTATAACAACATGGCCTAAGTGTTACTATTATGGTTGAACTTGTTCTACCTCCACAAGATGAAAGGCTGAGTTGCTCAATATGGGTCAACACTGGCACATTGGTACACACCATCAGAATCCACAGAATGCCTATGTTGTAACAAGGATTAACGACTTTGAGCCAAAAGTTGCATTCCTAAATTATGCCCATTCTTCGCCAAAAAGCATGATTACAGCCCTGGCGAGTAACTCATTAGTACTGCACTAATGTATCATGACAACCCTCATGATGCACCAAGGCAGTGCTGGTGAGTTACTCGCCAGGAATTGCATTGGTGCATCAAGACACAAAGAGCACTAACCTGGAGGCATATAGCATCCTCCTTAAAGGGTAACGCAAACAAATCTAGGCCCTGCTCTGGGGATACATGTTAGTCAATAGAGCATATCCCCAGGGGCTGGTTGTTACAAAGGTTGACATTACCATAATGGTTTGTGACATTTTGTCCCACATAAATAATTTAAAAAGTTTCCTTTTACTTGATATGGTTTTGTGGGGTCCCACAAGTGCCTTTTAGTATGCATAATAAAGTATTAACCAATGACAACCTGCAAGTCTATTATATTCCTTGGCATATAGCAATCACTGGTATTACCGTATATTCTATAATTCAAAGCTCAAAACTGGTGAGTCATTGCATAATCAAAGGGACGAACTTTACCCAATGACTGAAAAATTGTTAGACCCCTGGGTAGAGGTCCTGAATTGAAAGTTATCAATAGGGAGATTAAGTGCAAGTCCAAATATAGGTACGCTCAGTAGTGTAATGAAGACATGAGGAGGCTGATCATTCTTGTATACTCTTAAGACTGTACTTTGCCATGTTAAGGGGTGCGTTCCTCCGTGTCCATCCCCCCCCCCCCTAGCAGTGATTACAACGGAAGATCAATTGTTCCATATTGAGTTATTGTCGCTTGGATAATCAATAAAAACCTTTTGAACTTGACTTGAACTTGAAGTGCCCTATGCTACTTGCACATTAGATCCACGTTATAATTGATACAAACCCATTTTCATCACTCACCTATAGGTACATAGGTACTGGTTTTGTGGATGAATTGCACTATGACTAAAAGAGAAATCGTAAACAGTTGTTCCGTATGAAACTCTCATTGAGCACCCTGCGTTTATGGCAAACGTTTTGAGCATACACAAACAAGCTGTCATTAAAGCCAGTCTTTTCAGACGCACGTGTATAAGATGTGTCCAAACGCAAGATTTTACAGGATTATTCACTATGTGCGACATAAGTTCTCAGAGAGCAATTTGTGTGAAGATAAACATTGGTAGTACATAGATTAATATCAAATGCCTTGGGGTTTGGTGAATCGATATTGGCACTACCTAGCCACAAGAATAGTACCTACAAATACTTGATTCTGCATCTCTCTGGGCATTAACCGGTCCATTATATCATAAAGGGGAAACGTCTAAAAGCGGTTATGACTCATTCCTTTGTATCTCACCATTATTGAATAATTTCAACTTAAACATCACAGTGCGTTGGTTGTCTGAACAACCCTTATAATTTCCAACTCACTTTTTTTTTCTCTCACTGAAATCTCACTGGTGTTGACTTTGACCTGTGCAAGCCCAGTGACATTCCCACACACAGACAAACACTCTGGGGGAGCTAGAAGGAGAATGCCACTCAGCCCATGAGCAGCTATAAGAGCAACTCACTGACCACCGGGGAGCAGCTCACAATTGGCCTTACTTCCCACGCCTAGGCCTTTCTTTCCACTTGTGGCCAGCGGCTCAAGCCACTTGCGGCCGGGCACACTTTCCTCTTGGGAAGGCACTGGGGAAGGCTCAGTGAGAGAGGTAAGAAAAAAAAGAGCAATTAGAGAGGATAGATGTTTTTCACCTATTTAGTCTCTGAGTGGCTAGTTTTACTGGCTAAGAGAGCACATTCCTTATAAGACACAATGACCCTATAATCATGAGCAATCTGAAAATATGTATCAGTTCGACAAGAGACATTAGGCCTAAAACAAAAGTTGTGTATTCAGGTAATGCTACCTACCTTAAATATATTGCCCTACCCTAACTTTTTCAAGGGCGTTTTGTGGGGGGAAATCTAATTTTTTTAGGACTGAAGCTGTTGTGGTTTCAGATCTGACCAACAATAGACATTCTAAAGGGTGATTACCAAAGTCAGGGTGCTGCGTACACGTGAAACGCAGTTTATACATAGGTTTAAACCAAACAACGTTTCGAATGTTCAGAGACTAGCTAGGCTACCCTTTTCCTAACTCATTGCATTCATGGCCAAAACGTTCACTTGTACAATATTGACCCTGGATATTAATATTTGAACTTGCAAATCTTTGATCTGGTTGTCATAATAATAGGCGAGACCTGATAGTTGCCAAGGGTCATGGATTTTTTAAGAGGTCGTATTTGTTTATCTACAGGCGCCTGGGTTAACCCTGGCATGATGTACAAACATTGTTCTTTCAAAATCAGTAACGGCTTGACCCCCCCCCCCCCACTGAATCAATACAGCCGACTCTGTCAATTTCCAAATAAAACTTAAAATGCCCCTTAGGCCACACCAAATTAAAACATTGGTCTATGGATTTCCCGCTCCTGATTTTCCTAAATGAAAATTTTATTTTTAATTGAAAAATATTTTGTCAATGGATTCCGCCTGCATCATTTTCTGGAAAATTGATTTTTTTTTTTTTTTTTTTTTTGCAAAGTCCTTACAGTGTCAACCAATAAAGGTACAGCAACAGCAGACCATTCACTGGATAGTGTCTATGCTGCATTTAGAAGCCAAAATACATAAATTTGAGAAAAGGAGCCCCCCCCCCAAAAAAAAAAAGAATCGCCCTCTTCACATCTTTGATATTGAAAATCCATAGACAAATACATTTTTTAGAAAAATAAAATAAAAATTTCGCCCTCCCGCTCCAGTTTTCAAAAATGAAAATCCATAGACCAATTATTTTATTTGGTGTGGCCTTAGCGCTGAAATACATTATTCGCATCTGTTGTTTTCACCCGATCGATCACATCATCGTCATTCTCCACTTTCTTGAAAAAGTACATGTATGCAATATACCAGTATTTACTAGTAACGAAATTAATTAAAAAGAATTTTCCGGTTCTATGAAACATAAAAAATCGAACATTGGTTTTGTTCTCGTAATGTATAACTGCAACCCTAGCGGATATTCGCCAGTTTTGCATTAATGCAATATGCGTACCAGGTATAGGCCATTTATCAGGCATACTTTGGTGCAAACTTCCTAAGGCAGATTGTGGGTCCTTACGCTGACCACATCAGCATAAAAAAATGGCATGACGTCAAACATTACATTGAAAGTGCTACACCTGTATTCATATGAGTTTCTCTCTCTGCTCAATATTTCAGCTCAATGACTGAGCATATAGGGAGCTCTGCCCCCCCCCCCCTGCCCCTTCTTTTCTTAATCTTCCTGTTCTACTAGGAACCCCTTCATTCTTTAGGTACCGGCCATTTCTTTGTCTCTACTGAATTATTGAGTATATCGACCGCTCTGCACCCAAAACCCCAAATTTTCATTCCCTTTCTTTCTTTTTTTTATCTAAAGATGGAAACGTTTGAAAGCCAGATGAGAAAACAACCCCAAATGAGATTGATGCCCATCTGAAGGGTCGGTATACTCAGATATAGAAATCATGTTCACCTCTATGGTATTCTCATGATTTGATTAGTTTTTAGCATAGAGTGTGATTAACAGTAATAGACAGGTGAATTAAGAAGGTCAGGTAGAGTTTAAGGTGTGTGTTGGGTGTGGCAGGTAATAATTAACCCTTTAAGGGCCGCTAATGCATTACTGCATCATGCCCATTGCAGGGATGTAAGTGAGGAATAAGCAAAAATCAGGAAGCCATACATTTACTTGATATAAAAGCCCTCTATTTTTCACAAATAGCCCTCCTTACCACTCATGTAAGGAAAGTAAATGTCATTCAAAAATTTCAGAAATCAGGAAATCCTGATAAATCCTGAAGACTTACATCCCTGCCATTGGTTGGCATGATACGCCAATGAAGTGCTGGTGAGACTGCTCGCCAGCACTTCATTGCAGACCTAATGCTGAGGGATCAACCCCGTAGGATCGGCATGATGCATGAATGCAGCTCTGGCGATTTAATCGCCAGAGCTGCATTCATGCATCATGACGACCAATGGGCATGATGCATTAATGTATCAGCGGCCCTTAAAGGGTTAAGTTGTGTGTTGGGTATGTCAGGTAGTAATTAATGGTAAGACTACTATCCCACACCTGTACATTCTACACCCCATCTACCTGTAGCCACAGGTGGTACCGTTCTCACACCTACTTCTACATCAATACGTTTCTAATCACACAAAGCAAAACATGTTTTGTACGAACTACCTAAGAAAACTATTGTCTCTTTTTTCACACATTCCTGATAGTATATCTAAAATTCATGGTATTTTCTTTTTCTCGCATGGAAGACTGAGAATATCGTAATCTCCCGTGTACAAGACGCGTCTTATACGAGGGGTTTTAGTTCTGACTTTGGCAATTCTTGAATATCACTTTAGATCTCTGTATGTGCTATTACCATGATTAATTCATCAGTATGGAATTCTATATTCTGGGGCTATGTATAAAGAACTAAAGGTTAAATCAAAATCACACAACGTCAGGTTTATGCAAGTCTAGGCAGAGACTACTGGGGTTGCAGTGACTTGCATTTTAGAACCTCGAGATGTAGTGACTAGTCAATCATGTGATAATGTCTGTGATGTGTGTTATAATACATGAATCAGTAAATGTAGACCACCCATCTTCTAGCCCTGTAGCCCTCTTCCCTTCAGGGTTTCTAAACATCTTGAACCTCCCTCACAGAGAGATGCACATGTATACACACAGAACTATCGCACACATCCCTAAAGTCCTAAAGAGTTGTTTCCAAAAAGCCTGTCCCATCTGCCTTGGCAAGTGCCATCCTAATTTCTTTCTTCCCTCCAGATCTCATATCTTAACCTTTTCTGTGTAACTTATTGTCTTATTTCCCTGAGTCATCATGTTCCATGATTGCAGCCATGCATGGTGAGTAACTCACAGGTGTCATAATGACCCTACTGGATTTATATACACACACAGTGGGACAATGTGATCTGCCATTGTAGTACCAGCGAGTTACTCACCGTCAGCGTGTTGGTGTATCATGACGAAAAATACATTAACATTGAAAAAAATTATCATACAACCTTAAATAGCTAAGGAAGCAGATAGCTGTGGGCATGAGGTTTGACTCCATGGCTCCAATTAGCTCAAAGTAAACCTTTATAAGCATGTACTTGATAATGTCACCAAGAATTTAATGATCATGTTAAAGAAGAGAAGATCCATATCAGGCCTCTGTGTGCTTTAATTTATTAATTCAGTTAAGAGGTCATCATACTGCCCTACCTGAAGATTTTCAGACTACTTTACGATAATATAATGCATAAAAGACATATGTAAGACCTGCATGTAAACCTCCATATATGATATCTATACCTGTATATATCTATGAGGGTATATTGTGTAACTGTACTATGTATAACTGACTTGAACAGTAAACACACAGCATGTGACGTTGGCACTGTAAGATAGGTTGGGGGGGGGGGGTTGAGGCAGGAGGGCTAGGTCTCTATTGGTCCAGGCAAAGTTAAATATCTTCCAGGGAACCATATGTTTTTCTGGTAACATGTTGACATTTTGTCCCAGATAAATGATTTAAAGAACGAAACACACATTTAAATTTCGTTTTAATATTAATCCATGTTTACTGGCCAAAGTACGTCACTTGTTGAAAACATTTGAATTTTACAAAGTGTTTACTGAGGAATTTGGGATCGACCCTTATTTGCTAGGTAAGGTTATATCGAAAATCTATTTTCCTAGCCCTTACAAGTACTGTTACATAACACCCCCACCCTGTCACTGACCTGGCTTATCACCTTTAACCCTGGAGGAGTGTGGCAGGTGATTCAGACTCAGGTGTTTGGTGCATTGTATGATAACAAATCGATGGTGTACTTTGACTGCGTATCTCATGCATGATAAGAACTAGCATCAACAAACTCTATCACCTGGCAGTTTTAGAATTGTGCCTCTTTATTCTAACTGTTGGTAGTGAGAATAAATGATTTCAGAAGTAACAATTCCTTCCTGACTTGTTTACTACTGTGTATGGGTAATGTATTACCTCAAAATATACCCAATTCTATTTGGGGCATGTCTTGAATGGCTACCCTACCTCAGACTTTGAATAGACAGTTCTAAAAATATTTGACCACTCCTATGTGAGAATCCTGTCATCACCATTTGGCTCAATACATCCTGTAATCTCCCGCATATGAGGCGCGTCTTATACGCCAAACAAAATGCTGCTGGGTCTTATACATGGGAGGTAAATTGCCTTGAGTTTGGGGTGCGCCTTATAGGGGGGGGGGGGTATTTTTACTATAGAACAGTACTGAACTGACAAAAATCTCCTCTCAGGGGGGCGCTTTCTATGCGAAACAGCCCCCTGTGAGTTGGGGGGGGGGCGCCTTATATGCGAGCTGCGCCTTAAATGCGGGAGATTACGGTAGATAGAGGATTACTCCGTACTAGTGTTTCTTCCTCAGTTTAATAACTGGATATAGCCTCAAGCTGTACTATATGAGACATAGCCGAGAGAAATATAGATCAAGGGCTTTCGGTGCAGAAACACTGAATTTGGAGCAATATACCTATCTCATTGTATTTTTTCATGTAACCTCAATATAAATCCTTAAAAAAAAAACATTTTGATAAGTGGCTTGAGGCTATTTTGATGATGTCACAGTGAAGAATGGTGAAATGTGAGAACAGTTTCTTCATGTCCCGGTATAGGATAGATCTTCTCATGCAAATCAATAGTAAGGCTCATTCTTAAACATAAAATAAAAAATCATGGCCTGTTGTGTTGGCCATACATTGATACAACAATTAATATTTCTGACGTATATGTGCAGTATGCAGTGTGTATGTATACGGGTTCTTTACATAGTCAACAGTTGTATGAATATTTTACACCATTCTAAAGCTGTCAGACACACTTAGTGAGTACACACTACCGGGTACATTATGTCCTAGATAGATCTATTCGATGTGCCATATGGATATGTTGATTCATTCTATAACTCATTCTATCTCTAAGCCAAGCCCCTCAGTGACAACCATGGGAACAATTGGGTAGTACATGCTCATGTATAATCCGCATTTGCTGTCTAATTTTGGGAAAGGTTATGAGCCGCATCTTGAGCTTGATTCGAATGTAAACCACTCTTAAGTAGTAGATAAACTATGGGTTAACCAGGTTACGTGAATATATACCCCGTGCTTCGCTTTAAACCATGGTCCAGGTTTGTCACACCTAGTGTATAGGGGAGACATTTCTATACACCAGGTTACATGATATATTCAAAGTGAGATTCTTTTGTTCTAAGGTGTGACCATGGTTTAAGCAAAAAAAAAGGGTATATGCATGTACACATGATAGACTTGTGAAGTTTAGAATTTTTGAACTATGAAAGTATGCTATACATGTAATAGGTATGGGCTCTATACCCCCAGCCAAATTGAAAGTGAAATGTTACATCCATGTGTGCCTACTACAAGTTGACCTATTCCCTCCTGTCCTAGCTTGTCAGAAACATTATTTAACACTACACACCACATGATGTGAGAGATAGATACATGTACAATTGGGTAATGGGCCATGGGAAACTGGTAATATCTGAGATGCCTACGTAGTTGGTTGAGAACAATAGGCCGGAATGATATCAATATTAAGTTATATTTTTGGAGAAACCCTTTGAAGATAAATATGAAATTTAATAAATTTGATATGGAGATCTCACCCCCCAAAAATAAAGAATCCTTCTAGAAAAGACAAAAAAAACCTCTTTGATAATATTCAACTTAAAAATTAAGTTTATATTTCAAAGTACATTTTGTGCATTGTCTTTGCTATAGCATTCCGTGCTTTAAGCAATGTTACCTACCTCTTGTAAAAATTGAAGGTAACTTGAAAAACACAAATCATGATTATAGGATCAAACTTCCTTTTTAAAAGTTTTATTTATTTATTTTTTATTTTATTTTTTAAGACCAAGCATATACAATGCTAAACCACTGACCTGATTATCCTTTTGCTTGCTAAATCCCAAAGGCACAGGGTCTCATCGTCGCTGCCGGTGGCGAGGATGTCTCCAGAGGGTGAGAAGCGACACACCTTAATGCTTGCCTGAGAGGGGTGGGTGAGCACTGCGAGCTGCTCACCCGTCTTAAGGTCCCATACCACTGCCCTCCCATCAGTGGAGTAGCTCACCAACACCCTATTGTTAGCTGGGGAGAAGGTGCACCCATTGACTGAGTACCTGTGGCCTAATAATGGAGAGTAGCCTAACTCGGTGAAATCCTCCAGGTTCCATACCTTTACTGTCTTGTCTCCTCCACAGGAGGCGAGGACTCCACCTCCAAAGGCCACACCATTAACATCACTGGTGTGAGAGGCAAGGGTGCAAACTGCTGTAGCCCCAAATGCCATACTGGAGGTATGTTGGTGTGTACTGGAGGAGGTAGGGTGGTGATTGTGGTAGTACCTATATGTGTTGTGGTCCTCTGTGTTGGTGGTACTTGTGGTTCCTCCTGGGTGGATCCCAGGTGTGTGTTGTCCACACCTGCCTTGGTTTACTTTGGTCTTTTGGTGGTTATGGTTTATATGGTGATTTGTTCCTACTTGTCTTTGGCCTTGTGTTAAGTTGGTAGCAGTGGTATTTGTATTGTCCACTCCTGTACTTGTTTCTACTGTTCCACCACCACCACCACACGACTGGGGATCTAGATTGTCACTACTCAAACTACGCCTACTTTGAACTGACCTTGCACAACACGACCCCATTTAGCTACTTTATACAGATATTGAGGCTCGGTGGGCAGGAGGGATGGGTGGGGGACCCTGGAGGAGAGATGGCTGGGGAGGGGGCACGGCTTGCTGCGCAGGGGATTGATTGGTCGAGGGGACACAATGCAATACAGGCCGTCACCAAACTAGGCCAGACTGGCCTCTTTATCAAACTAGCACTCTGTGTTGTTGGTCGTACGAATGTCACATGACCATGAGGTGGGAGGGGTGGATCACTAAGCAGGTGTCACATGATCCAAATGTGGTGGTTGGGGGTAGGAGGGGATCCAAGGTGGTGACCTAGTTGTGTGGTGGTAGATCCATGTCAGGTGTCATGAGCACGTGAATGGTAAAATCAGTGCTGACTAAGACCTGGAGAGATGTGCTGGAGGAGTGGGTGCCGTATGCTTAATAATGTGACCACAGGAGTGTACAGATATAGCAGTGATCAAAATCCCCTGGAGGAGTAACATCAATGGTATTATTGATCCATGGTTTGAGCGTTGTCACATAGCAATGAGCTCCTCCTGTGGGTTGTGAGTCCTTGGGGTACGATCCTTCAGGGTCCAATTCTGAGAATCTTTCTGAAATGGACACAATAATGTGTTTACAAGTGAATTACTGAAAATTGTTATGACGGTGTGGAAGGAGCAGGGATATATCTGTACATTGTACTTTAATACACAGGGATGTAAGTCAGGGTGTATGAAGACGGTTCTGAAGATATATGCAAGGATTTTTTACGGTAATCTATTGTAAATTCACCCTGCCAATAAGGCATAACCAGAGTTCACCCTAGATGATATACAAATGCACAGTAGGCCTCTGATTTGCATATAAAGCAGTGCATCTTAAGTTATATGTGAGGTACCCGGGTTGAGGTACTATGGTACTTTTGGTATCTCACTTATGGGTTAGCATGGCGGATGGTAGGTGTAACCTCAGCGAATCCATACACCACGTGGGGACCACCTGGCCACTTGTAAACTGATTCAAGCCTGCAATGGGTTCAGATATGCTTTGGAGCAGGCCAAAGTTTGTTAGTTTGTTAGGGCTGTATAACATGCCTGTGGACCTTTTAAGCCTAATCTTACCCCCGGGGGCCTAGCATTTTTCCACTTTTTCCCCATTTGTTAAGTTGTTAGATAGGACCCATTCTTTTAAACATAATTGATAAAAAAAGGGCATTTTTTTGTTGTTGTTGCAGTTTTCAGTTGCTTTTTTTTTTTTTTGAGTCATGGAAAAAATATTGAGTAGAAGTGTTCAAAATAAAAATTGGCACCGCATGACCACTTACGCGACTGGCATGGCACCCGGAACACCCTAATAAGGGTGACTTTACCTGGGGAAAATATTACCCTTGATGTGGCACAAAAACTTTGCTGTTTTTTTTTTGTTTTTTTACATAGTCATAGGGCCTAGAACAAGAAAATGTGTCTAGATCTCTAGTAGTCTAGATTGTGAAAGTTTTTTTTTAAAAACTTGGCATTTTTTGGGGTCTTTATTACAGATCCACTGTATTCTTCGATTTTCAATGCCACTACCTCCAGCACTTATTCAACACTAGTCCTGGTCTAAACCCCTAAATTTTAGCGATGACAGCCAAACACAGCTGAATACTCCATGTATCTGTCACAGTGCTAAACACCTAGGCTAGTACTCTTAATTCGATTCTGAGGGTTCTATTGGAGAGAATTGCATCAAATCAACACCAAATTAAAGGGAAAATACTATTCTATCCCACTAGCATATTTTCCTGATCAATGTATGTAGTTTAATACCAACTGAGAAAGATTTAACATGTGATATATATCACATATGGCCAAGGGTCTACTACCCCCCCCCTCCAAAATAAAAATTGGGCGTTGTGCATTGAAGCACAGAAGGCTCAGGGTAGGTACCATAAAACCCTCTATCAACCCTGTAGGGTCACAGGAATCAGCACTTGCGAAATATTAACTAATTACTTACAAATAGAGACTATCTATACATGTACTGACACCAGTCTGGCATAATCTTCTCTTACTAAACCCCTTGGACCGCTGGCCCCCTGGTGTGCTGGCCCCCGGACACCTGGCCCCTGGACACCTGGCCCCCTGGACACCTGGCCCCCGGACACCTAGCCCCTGGACACCTGGCCTCCTGGAAACCTGGCCCTCGGACACCTAGCCCCCACAGAAAACCTTATCCTTAGCATGCTTAGTTTATCGCTCAGTCCCCAATGTGTTATGTGTATAGCTTGGACACTGTAAACATTGCCTGCTGAAAAAAGTGTCTCACTTGGTGATTACCCATAGGACTCCATGTGCTAATTTCATCGCCAAAATCTATCTGACCCATAGACCCAATGGTTAAAGAACTTGTAGTCAGTATAGCTCCCAAAAACATGACATAAATACAGCAGCTTTTTTCGTAGAGAAAGACATCACTCACCATAAAGGACAAAATGTTGTCTGATAGATGAGATTTGAAACTTTCCTTTGGCTTTTGAAAAATGTGTAAACTAACAGTATATCACTGAATGATTACACCCTAAAGTTGGTGATTACAAATCTGTAGATCTGACTGAAAACCCGGCTCCAATAGCCCAGGGGATACCCTGGGCCAATGAGGGAAGTTGGGTCTATCAATCTTCCAAACTTGTACAACAGTGCGCGACTATAGATCTAGTAAAGAATAAAAGGGGGGGCGGAAGAAATTCAGACCCCTCGGAGGGGGACGGAAAAATTTTCGCTGTGCATGCGCGGAATTTCACTGACACCCCTGTTGTTAAAAAGTTACCACTCCCTAAAATCTTTGGCTCACATCACAAAAACTGACACCTATTTCTACTACTTCTATAGTGCTACTTGCTGCAATATTTCGGACACTATTTGTCTTGTATCTCTGGTTCTACACAAGATAGAAAGATAATTCCAAAAGAATTGAACAATTCACAATGAGCTCAATCGAATGTGACCAATATTTTTTTTTTTTTTTGCAAACAGTTTAAATTTTTTGTTGAAGTGCCTAAAGAATAAAAGGGGGGGGCCGAAAAATTCAGACCCCTCGGAGGGGGGGACGGAAAAATTTTTGCTGCGCATGTGCGGAATTTCACTGACACCCCTGTCGTTAAAAAATTATCACTCCCTAAAATCGACATGTGACATGATTTATGAAGCCTTGGATAGTGACGTTAGGTGTTACACAACGTAGGTATGTCACTAAAAATTGAAAAGCTGTCTGATCGCTTAGCTTTTAACACAGCATTTAGAGACACATGTTAGTAATAATATGCTTTTGGAATTTTTCATTTGAAGTGAAAATTGATGAAGTTATGCCAGTTATGAACTTATGGTGGTTTTCATGATCGAAAGTGGGCATTTTTTTCGTCATCATTTTAAACTGTACAAAGAAGGAACAAGTGTGACCTTTCCATGATTTTAGTCTGATTTTTAAACTTGCTGTATCATGGAAAAGCTTACATCCCCTGAAAGTCTGGAACTTTGCCATAACAATGCAGTTCATCCCAGGTCATTCTGACCAAAAGAAGTGGAAATATCAATTTTTAAAGATTAAAAGTTAGTAAAATCCCTTAAATTGGGCAGAAATGATCAATTATCAATTTCTGCTGATCCTAGAAAACTATGTGCTCAAAGATAGATTTTCTTCATATTTGGCAGAGATGATGCTAAGACCATATACTACCTCTTCTATATGTTTTTGAATGACTTCCTCTATTCCTTCATGTATTTGATCAGGGGGTATTGATTACATTGACCTAATTAAGGTGACAATTAATTAACTAATTAGAGTTGTGAAAAAAAAATCAAACACTAAATTGAAGGAAATTTTGTGTACTTGGGGTACAAATTCTCAGGTAGTTAAACCCTCCAATATTTCCCATAGTTATAAGCTGATCACTGAGACCTGTCCCTGCACAAACCTTATGGGTCTAGACCCCTAAAATCGACAGTGTGACATGGCCTTTTCTTAAAATCGACAAATGACATGGAGCTTCAAGGGACAAGGACATGGGTCAAAAAAGATAGTGACAGGGGACATGGACTTTTCTTAAAGGGGGCCTGGCATGGTAAATTAACAACATGGGTACCGATTCAAACAGCGATCATAAAATCGCGGGAACCAGCGGAAAAATCACGATGCCCTGATTGGTCAAGGGGTGATCACATGACTTTTTAATGCGGGCATGCATTACCATGCCAGGGCCCCTTTAAAATCGACATGTGACATGGTCATGGAGCTTAGTGACAAGGACAGAGGAAAATACAAATTTAGTGACATTTGACATGGGCTTTTCTTAAAATCGACAAGGGACATGGGGACCCCCCATCTAGACCCCCAACCTTCCAAGCCTGGCACAGTTTTCCAGGACACAGTCAAGGCTCATATCACATTATCAGCCCCAACGCTGACATAGCCATGGCATAGGCTACACAACGTCAACGACATGAAAAAGTAGAAAAAGAAATGAGACATGGGGATTTGGCATTTGCCGATTCCTCAAATCGGATCCATCAAGCCCAACCACCTGGCATTGAATAAATGACTCGGCCCTTCCTAGCCTACTTACCTTGTAGTCTCTATCGTACAGTCTCTGAGTCTGACCGGGAGAGGATACTGTGTGAGGGTGATTGTGGCTGCTGAGTTGAGATCAGAGTCAGAGATGTCGGTTTTGTTCCTCAGCTTCTTCCAGCGTTCCTTCCACTGTCTGCTTGAGGCATGGGCAGTGTATGGTTCTATGTCAGGGTGCAATCTTTTGTGATTCCATTCAGGATCCACATGGACTTCCTGAGAACATTTTAACTGGGTTAAGAATCGCATAATCCATGAAAACTTGAGTGTTCATGCTTATCATGGGTTCCTCGCGTTTGTTTTGACCTCCATTTTGTCCTGACATCATAGTCATGTGACCGCGATGCTCTCTGGGATAGGACCATCTGCAGCGTGCGTTTCCCGCGCTGTTTGACTGGCGCAAAGACCGACGGATGAAGGTTGGGAGGTTGGTGTTAGGGAGTGGTCATTATTTATCAACAGGGGGGAGTGGGTTTGAGGGGGGGGTAAAATTTTCAGACCCCTCCCGAGGGGGGGCTAAAGAAATTTTGACCCCTCTTGAGGGGGGGGCTAAAAAAATTCACCCAGGTAGCACACAAAAATTTGCCAACGTTGGCCCGACGCATCGGGCCAACGTTGGGCCAACGTTGGCTGCCCATCGGGCCTACGTAGGCCCGACCAGTGGCATTTGCCAACCAAATGCCAACATTGGCCCAATGTTGGCAGGACATTGGCAAATGGTCGGCCCCTGGCCGACCATTTGCCGATGCTAATGTTTGCCGACCAAAAGCCAACGTTGGGCCTACATTGGCATTTGGTTGGCACCGTCGGGCCTACGTAGGCAGGATGGGCAGCCTATGTAAAGCCGATGGTTGGGCCAACGTTGGCCCAACGTTATGCCAATGTCTCTGTGCTACCTGGGCACCCTCTTTTTAGCGAAAAAGCCTGTGCGCTACTATAGATCAAAGAGGGGCACGAAAACTCTCCGCGCCTCCGGCGCGGGGGTGGGGCGCAAAAAATTTTGACTGTCGTCGAGGGGGGCGTAAAAAATTTCCATGCCTCCGCCCAAAACCCCCCCCCCCCCCCGTTGATAAATAATGACCACTCCCTTAGCACTAGATTATGCCTCTTTGACTGGAGTCTGTAGCTCCATCAGAGCAGAGAGAGTGTAGGTGAAAGTTTCTATGGTCAGAGATGTAGTATTTATGCCTTCATACCCTGAACGAGAGTGGGCACCCCCCCCCCATTAAAAAAAGAGAAAAGAAAAGATACATTGGCCTAAAGGCTGAACTGAAAGATTTTTGACATGAATGAAAGAAAAATATGGCCCCCATACCATAGGCCGAGGCCTCTCTTACTCCTCTTACTCCCATAGCTGTCCCAGCTAGCAAGGAGATGTTGGGCAAACGTCAGCAATGGTCAGCACTGTCGCGGGCAATATTACAACGTTGTGGATAAGGGATTTATTCACACCTTCTGGAGGTGGGGATTGCAATTTTTATCCACACCTCAAGGAGGTGGTAATCTTTTTTATTCACCACTGGGAGGGGGGGGGGCTCAGAAATTTCAAAGAGGGGGGTTCATACTTTTGGAAATTTCAAATGATTAGATGGGGGGGGGGGGTCACAATCATTTTTGTCATAAGATTACCTGTAGTGGTGGGGGGGTCGGGAAAAAAAATCTGCCAATCCGCCATAATCGATCAAGTGCCCACCCCCCCCCAAGCTGGCAATAAATGACTCGTCCCTACTAGAGCAGGGTGGCTTTGGGGGATAAAAGAAATTGAGACCCTTCTTAAAAAAAGTTCTTTTTGGTATGGTAAGGGAATGATCGTTTTTTAACAACAGGGGGGGCCTGGTGGGTTTGAGGGGGGGGGCGTAAAAATGTCAGACCCCTCTCTAGGGGGGGGGCTAAAAAAATCTACCCTCCTTTTAGCCAAAAAGCCAGCGTGTTACTATAGAGGGGCATGAAAATTCTCCCGACCTCGGCGGGGGGCGCAAAAAATTTTGGCCACCGTAAAGGGGGAGAAGCATAACAAATTTCCGCGTGTCTGTGCGAAAACCCACCAGCCCCCCCTGTTGATAAATAATGACCACTCCGGCCCTTACTGGTGGGGTGTAGGAAATTTCAGACCCCTCTTAAAGGCCGGGGAGGGGGTGAAAAATGTTGGCCATTTTGGGGGCCGGGAAGCCCCCCTGGTATGGCCTACTCAGGCTGCTGTACCTCTACCTCCTCGTGGTGAAAATAAGAAACTTTGTCTTCACCACGTCGAGGTGGGAATAGTGCTGTTATCATTATCATATGGATCATTTTCAGTGAATTTGGACACTCTTACATAAATGACAGTGAATCACTCCGGGGAATTACTGTAATATATGATACTGAAAAATCTTGTGATATATTACAGTGAACTTCCGTTAAAGCCTTTTACGGAATACCCCTAATAAGTTTAGATCACAACAGTGAATGTCACTAAAATTAACGGTGAATCGCCCTTAAAAATTAACGGAAATGCTCTGTTAAAAAAATGGTGACTTAGAAAAAAACGGTGAAAGTTTGGCATCCATTGTTGCTAGTGAATCCCCATTTTTTCTATGGTAGATTTCTAACAGTGTACTTGTAGCCTACATAGGCCTATACATGTAGGCCTATAGGTCGCCCAATATAATATCATATAGTCGTCCCAGGTTTGACTATCATGCATCGCCATCTGAGCATATTCATTAGTTTGCTCCCGTTATTCAGTTCCAAATCTCATTAGCCTACATTACTCTTCAAAAGGAGACGATCTCTTTAGGAGATAGATATGATCATGAAGTCTTATTGGTGTCATATTCTGAAGAGATAGGCCCCTACACCTCTTCGCCAGGAGTATAGTAAAAAAATAAACATCAGCCTTTCAATCAAGTGCCACATTTGACAGGGTATATGCATGCCTAAATCATAAATGTCACACTGATTGCAGATAATTATTTTATTTCATATTTTCTTTAAAACTCATCACCCCTAATTCATCATTATCCTAGCATTGGGTTTTCGAGTTTCTCTTGAAGTATCAACATTTCTTGATAGTTCTGTTAAATTTATAAATATAGTACTTTTTGTATTTACGTACATTGTATAGACCTGATAAATGCTAGGACAGATATAGAGTTAGATAAGAAAAAAAGACGTATGGACGATGTCAATTGCTGCACATAAGTTTGCTTTTCATAAGTACATGATGTCCATGATTTTGCAAGGAAAGGGTGTCGGAGTTTCATCAATGCCAGCTGATATCAAAATATCATCAAACTTTGAACCATTAGTATTGCCTAGATTAGGCTAAATGACAGATTTGTCTATTATTTTTACATCCTCTATATAACTACAATTCCAATGTAATTACGTGAATATGATCAGTTAAATCAAGATGCATGTTTTTCTTATGCAAGATGCTAGCTAGATAAGGGCCTGTTGGATATTCAGTATTGGCTCTCCCCATCTTCAAGACCTAAAATTCTAATTTTAGTACTTAAAGTTTTGGGGCCATCCATAAATGATGTCACACCAAATTTGACCATTGTTTACCCCACCCCCCATAATGTGGCCCCCAAGGGGAAAAAAACGACATGGCGACTTTTGGCCATTTTTTGGCGACATTTCGACTTTGTACCCTTTTAAAAGTGACATGTGACATTTCCAATCTTTAGAAAAGTGACATTTGATCTGAGACCTTAATTTTTGAGATTATTAGACATGTTTTTTCTCCCTAAAAAGTGACATGTGACCTGAAACCTTACATTTTGGTGACATTATGACCTCAGGGGGGGGTCCCCTTGGGGGCCCCCATAATGTTTTTTGTTGTTGTTGACAATTTTACAATGCGGAAGGTATATAGAAAATTAATTCCGAATGCATAAGCCTATGCTTCTTTTGGAGTTTAATAGAGGGAAGTGTGACATATCAAATGAAAGGTCTTGGTGTCCTCCACGTGGATAAAAAAACCAACTTTTATCCTCGCGTATAAGACACATCGCATACGTGTAGTTTTAAGCTTGGGCTAAAGTCTGCCTTAATGTGATGATATGATAAGTACAGTTCTGTACTACCAGGTGGCGGGACTGCATGGTGACATCCCCACGCCGCTGGCATGCTGGACTTCACAATCACTTCACATTTAATAGGGGCGAGGGGATTTCGACTCCTCAGAAGAAAACTGTTTGATTGGAAAATATGATGAATTAAACCTACTATGGATCAGAGGGACCAGCTTTTGTAAGTTTAGTGGAGCAAAATTACAACTTTGTGGGGTGAAAAATTTCTTCAAGTGTAACCCCCGTCTTTGTTAAATATGGCTCTAGCCCCCTAAAATCGACATGGCGACATGGGCCGTTTTTGGCTTAGTGACATGGGACATGACCCTTTCTTTAAAATCGACATGGTGACATGCACTTTCCTGAAAATCGACATGGGGACACGGAATTTTCTTAAAATCGACATGGGGACATGGCCATTTCTTAAGATCAACATGGGACATAGGGACCCCCCATCAAGGGCCCCTTAAATGAGAATGGGCACTCCCTTTGAACCATAGGCATGGTCATTAAACGCATCGCAGAATTTTCTGTCCTGGTTTAACCTAGCCACTCTAGTAGCCCTACTATGCTTCCCGTTCCTCTCCCTGGTTCCTCTCCCATCAGTAGAACGGTCCACCTGTGACTCAAACGATACTCAGTCTAGGTTTAACCCCGTGAGTTAACCTACCTTGTTAGGTTAACTCATATTTGTTCTTAGCCCCCGACGCCATCTTGGATTTTATCACAGAATTTTGGGTAATCTCTTATCTCCACCCTCACACTACAGAACAATGGTCGCTGATAAGCTGCACCCTACCCTTATCTTAATCACCTTAGGTACCTCCCCATTGTTTCAGGTGTGAGGGGAGTAGATTAGCTTGATAGGGAGACAGTGGCCTGGGTGTACTCAATGTGGGTGATATGTGATGTTTTATTGAAATATCAAAGTTTAATTTCTCTTGTATTTAAAGTTTTAGAATAATACTAAGCTTATCTGGTTAAAGTTGGGGGTATTTGCTACACAAAGATGTAAATTTAAAAGAATAGCTACAGGTAGTAAATGAGGAAGAGACCATCAAAGTAAACTATACAAAGAGGCCAAATGTTAATCTAGCCCCCGACTACATGAGCCACCTAGCTTATTTTCCTCAGTACTAGCAATATGCTAGTGTCGTATAAACAGACCTTGTCCTGCCAGTGGGGATCCAATTCTTTGCCAACTCGCAGATAATGGTACACTAGTTTATAGCCTTTATTTGGAATATAATCAATCGTTAAATCAATATCATACAAAACACGGTTTTTCATATATTTTTTTATCATACATTTCAACAATTTAAACTAAACATATAGGGCCTATAGATTCCTCGTGTTACAGAATTATATTCTTGATAATTCATAATATCTGCCCCAGGCAGATGATATTGAAAAGGCGACAGTGACGAAGGGCAAATATCAATCATAAGCTGCGACAAGGGATACATGGCTTACAGACGAAACTTCATGGACAAGTCTTCTGGTACCTATAGTGACAAGTCTAATTTTGGCAATTCAGATTATTATTAAATATAGAGGCCTACTGGTAAGCGATAAACTACTTAAAGCATACTGTATACATGTGTACATAATATAGGAAAACATACCAATAAAATTTTGGATTTTCTCACAGTTAGTGTGATTGGAACAAGTATTCTTGAAAGTAATTAAGGGACTAGTCATTTATTTCCAGGTGGGGGAGGGGGGTCAAAACTAAATATGGCCAATTCAAATACCCATCACGACTTGTCATTTCATGCGTGTATCCGTTTTTTTTTTGTTTTTTTTTTAATTTGTTGTTTGTTTTTGGTGTTTTTCTTTTTTTTTTTTGGAGGGGGGGTAATTTTGCAAAATCAGTTCTTAGTGGGGGGCTATGACCATTTTTGGCATAGTGGTGGGGAGGGGGTTCAAAAAAAAAAAAATCTGCCGATTAGCCAAAATCAATCTAGCCCCCCAAGTTGGCAATAAATGACTCGTCCCTAAGGTCCAATGCACTAACATACAAAAGACGACAATTTCTATCTTAATTATCTATGCATGGGAGTCTTCTTCACATGTTCTGTGTGTTGAAAATGGTTGATATAACATTTGGGTGATATTTCCTCACATTCCAACATGAAAATGACGAAACTAGCCGTTGGATATAATAGTTATTTAAAAAAAAGAACGTTGAAAATATTTTCTGATGTTGAACACTATGTTAGAAAATGTTTTAAAAAGTTAGAAAATACGTTTGTATGGACATTGAAAGAAGTCAGAATGAGTCAACGTTTAAACGTTAGAATAACGTTCACGACAAAAACTATAAGTACTATAAGTACTTGTTCTGAAATGGCATGCCATGAGGTGTATCATAATACTATGTTTCGTATACCCGGTGATTATGAAGCATGCGGTGAGGAGATATTTTCCTCCAGTGTGATATATTAATGCACATTCGTCATAGTAACACTGACAGCACCCATGCATATAAGAAGCAAAATATTCAAGAGTCTGTCGCAGGTCGGAGGTCTATTTCACCCACTTCTGCTGATACCCTGACATAGAAACAATAATTATTACGATGTTGCTTGCAATGGCCTAAGAATGGCCGAGTATGTATATTCTTGCCAGCTGGGCAGAAATTGTTTTGGCATTATTATACTTAAGTCAGAAAGCACAGTGTGGTACACTGGTTTAGCACTTAAACTCATTGAAATGTTCTGATATAGATGGAAATGCAGCCAGAGAAGTTGATACAATAATAAAAAAAAAAGCACCAATTATACTCCTGTGAGGTTATACCTACCATGAAAATCTTTCAGTATTGGTACTGCAGGATCAACTCACGTTCTCACCTACCAATGTCACTGCTGACATGATAGCAAATTGTGATTCACCGATAGTCTAGCATGATGCAATGACGCAAGCAAGGCACTAAAGCATAAATGGCCTTATGCCACAAATGCCCTTACACCACAACTGCCCTTATACCACAACTGCCCTTATGCCACAACACCCTTATACCACAAACACCCTTTTACCATGACCACACTTCACCTTGGTCAAATATTGGTAGTATATGTCTTATAAATTGGCAATAGTACATTAGTTGGTAAATAAAATTTAATTCTGGACATAGTGAATAGTCTAAAGGAAACATTCTTAATTAACTGATTTACATGCTGTTTCATATTGAGATTATTGTCTAAAATTATTCCTAGGTACTTATAACGCTGAACATAGCCTAAATATGTATTGTCAATTTTGAAATTGGGTCTAAATTGTGCTCCTTATTTTTAGTTGATAGTATAAAAGTGGTGGATTTGGTTATATTTAGATTAGGATTATATATTAGTCACTGGGTAGACTGTACTCCCTACAATATTTATGCCCTCTCTCCATAATGGACAACCACAGCCTTATGCCGTAAGCATGAACAAGGATCCTTATATGATAGTGGTGATTCTGGCATAAGGCTCTTTGTGGAGTAAGGGTATTTGCAGGTTGAGTATACATGTTAGTGATATTTCAGGGTGTCTGTGTATGATTGTGGCATGGTATAGAGGTGTTTGTGGTATAAGGGCATTTGTGGCATAAGGGCAGTTGTGGTATTAGGCATTTGTGGTATAAGGGTGTTTGTGCTTAAGTGCCATGTTTGTGGCGTAAGGGCCAGTGGTTGCCTAAATTAGGCCTCAAACAGATGCCTGTTTGAGGCCTAAGGACTGTTTGGAAAAATTTTGACCTCTGTTGAGAGAGGCGTGAAATTATTTTTTTACTTATCTACCTGAAAACTCAGCACCCCCTGTTGATAAAAAAAATGACCACTCCCTAATATGAGTTCGGGATGGGGTCGCTGAATGTGTTGGTTGTAGCTGCCACCAAGTATTTATTACACATACCTAGGGTAGATTAACCTAAAGACGACGACATACCTAGAGTCAACCACCTGTCATCTTGTTTTTTTTTCACTTTCACATGTAGTGCATTGGTCTTAAACCCTAATATTATTGAAATAGAGGTGTTATAATACCCCAAAGAATGATGTCCTGGAATATATGAGGTAATTGTCATTGCATGATGATACCCTAAAGTCCCCATGTTTGAATGGTTTTTACCATGACCAGGTGGTCATTTCATCAGAATTCTCCAACTGTGATTCGATAATTTGAAGATGACATAAGTGCTCATATATACAAAATTTTGACTCTAGGCATAGGTAAATATCTTTGCTAAATGATAGCATAAGGAAAAGTGCAGAAATGTTAAATACTTTCTGTACAGGACTTATTTCATAGAACATACCAATTTCACCTTATGATGACCACAATTTCACCTTGAGCAGACCACCCCTTACTGAGTTATTTCTGTATTTCATTTAATAGATACCATTTATAATATAGCATTACATCCAAAGATTCATATTTAGAACAGTTTTGGATACAAGATTTCCCTGGATGATGTTCTAATACACATATATTTCAACCTTTACTGGAATCCTACTAGTAGTAGTATGTAGAATAAGTTTGTGATACTGAGAGCATGATTATGAAATCAAGAGCTGGGGGCACATTCCAAGTTAAGTCTTGCAAATAGGGAGAGAAAATGTCTAAAATTGGATATATTCACAGAGGTAAGTGTGAGGTACCAAGTCATCCTGATACTTCCAAAAAAAAAGAAGTGAACATAAATGTTTCCTGGTTATCAAAATATTAGCCTTTGAATACAGGTTGCGCAATCCAATTTCAGCCCCCCCAGGCAACTGGCGTGGAGATTGGACATTTTTCCTCTACAATTATTTTCTCCCTTTTTATCGAAAAATCCGTTTTTAGAATAAAAAATTGCATCTGTCAATGGTCCCTAGGTTGTTTCTTGACTATTTGTGAAAAATGGGACCCAACTTATAAATTGGCATACCTTTTTTCTGGAAAGGCCGGTGACCATGTCAACCTGGTTGCCATGGCAACCAGCTCAAACAAAATGAAAAATGGAGGATATCGCATAATGAGCCATAACATTGGTTTAAATTCATTTTTAACACACTTTGAGTACCTTTTCAAGGCTATGACATGTCAAACACTAAAATTAGGCAGAAATTAGCAAGGACATGATATTTATGGCCATAAAATTGGATTAAATTCACTCTTTGACATGTTTTAAAATGCAAAAATGGTCAAGTCTTTGAATCCTTTTTCAAGGTTCCAACATCATTGACCTTAGCTTAGGTCAAGGTCATCCTTCTTAAGGTCAAACCTCTAAATCTGATTGAAATTAACATGAGAATTAAATTCTTGGGCATAAATTTGGTTTAAATTCCCTATTTGACATGCTTTAAGATAATAAGATAGTCCACTCCTTAAGTTACTTTTTCCTAAAAATGGCCATATCTAAGTTGGTCAACTCATTTTTTGACACACCTTGAAATCCAAAAATTTGCTACTCCTTGAGTTAATAGTGATGACACATTTAAGCCTGGCCCAGGTCAAACGACTAAAGGTCGGAGCGATAGTTCCGCTGGTTCTTGGTTATTACAATATATATATATATATATATATATATATATATATATATATTTATATAAATATATATACACTTAAAATGTTCTGATACAGCTGATATTCCAGCCAGAGAAGTTGATATAATTATAAAGAGTGCACCAATGACTTCTGTGACGTTATGCCTGCCATGTAAATCTTTCATTACTGTGTACTGCAGAATCAGATCTACCAATACCACTGTTGACATGATTGCAAATCGTGATGCACCGATGCATCTTGCCATGTTATTCCTTGGATGATATTTTCAAAATAGAACATCAAAAGAATGAAGACTGGGGTGCATATTATTCCAGATGCAAGTGTTAGGATGAAAGGATGGATATTCTTGAGACGCAAGCCTACCATTAACATATAAGGTCGAAAATCATAGAAGGTTTGCATATAACGAATTTAGAGGTAATCCAGCCCCTACTCTTCAAATTTTAGTTTCCCCCTCTATTTATTTGGCTCAAAGTGTCAGGCTGGATGAGATCTTCATGTTACATATGGGTTTGATGGTCCCATATGCATATTTTGGGCTCCAGGGGGGTAAAATGTGCCCAAAATGACCTAAATTGTCTGGGCGAAATTGTGTCTGGGAGAATGACATTTGAGTTATGTACAAGCCATGCTGAGGGCTTAATTTCCTACAGAAACAATCTTCATACCTCCATATAAATCTCAGGACCAGACTATTTTGACCTTTAGATTAAGAAAATCACATTATCATTTATGTCAGATGTGTCCTTGCTATTGTAAAAGAAGCATACTTATAAGAATTCTTTTTCTGGGAACATGTCTGGGCGAATGACATGTAAGGCCCCATATGCACACTTTTTATGATTTGTGACCATTAAATGAATCAACTGCCCCTGCTAGTATAACCAAAATATAACCTGTCAGTGATAGAATAACATGGTAAGGGACCAGAAGGGGCTGGTTGTCACTACTCTGAGCTGATTCTGATATATAAGTTCCATTTAATTCATCAGTATGTGCTGAAATAACACCAAAAAATCCTGTTGAGAATGATTTCCATAGTCGGACAAGAAGGAGCAGCCCTGTGCTGCTTATAATAATTCCAGCCAGTTGAAGAATATCTATATCATTTTGAGTGAACAGCTTTGTATACATAACAGTAAAGATCACCCAAGGGCCTGGACAGAAGCAACAGAGAAAACTTCACAAATAGCAGAGAGGAGGCAGTAGAGAACACCAACAGCCATTTCCTTGGGGAGGCGTGCCAACTGGATTCCTGGATAGAGAAAGGAGATTTATGCCATGGCTAATATCGAAGACACTATAGATTAGTACTACTTACGCCGTATTCAATGGGGGGGGGTGGAATACGATCCTCGCATATTTGGCGGCGCCATTTTGAAATTTATACAGAGCTAATTTGTTTCGATTTAGGTATGGTTATTAGAAGTTTTACGGTAAAACAATGATTGAACTAGTTAAATAGTATGTTATGAATGGTTTAAGGTACATCTAAGTGTTAGCGCCATGTTAAAAAAGAAGATATTGCCCTGCGCAAGGAACATTTCTATCGAAACTAAAAGTAGCGGCTAGCTCCGTATCACGTGACCTACTTCGTCGAACAAGGTGTCATGGCGGATGAAAACAAACCAGGACGAGTCTATGCCTTCAAAACCAGTAAATATTGTTAAAATCCTTTATTTAAAAGCAATTTACCTCACCTCTGGGAATACGATCCTAAATTATTCACTGATCGTTGACATTTGCTTATATATTGAGAACAGAAGTAACAGAGAGCAAGAGCATACACATGTCCCAAAGATTAGGCTTAACCCATAGGTGCCCAGGCGCGCTTAAATGCACGGTTTTGTGCTTAAATACATGCATATTGAAACAAATTTTCATCCAGGAACATCTACTGGTCCTGCAAAGTTATACCCTCATTAAAACGGCCATGACCCCCTTATTCCAATGAGACCATCCATTTGATTGTATCTCCATTACCTCAGACACAGTGAGGCAAAACCTGAAAATAAGTTGTCATACATGTGACTCTTTGAAGGGAATCTCCCAAGAAGATAGGATCTAGCATGATAGCAAGGTGATGCTGGATCATTTGTCCTCTATTGCCACACCTTTGATAGACTTGCCAACCCTTCAACTAATCTATTCATAGGAATTGTTCATATCCATGTAAATGATTTCATGAACTGTGACCAAGACATTTTGCACCCTGGTAGTACACACAGGCGGAACTAGTTGAGTTTAGTTATGCAAACCTCACACTTAATGAGATTAGAGCAGCACAACACTAAAGAGACTATTATACTAGTGAATAACAACAAAAGGAACATTTTGGTTGCTATGGTAACCACACTCAGTCAGAAATTTCTCTCTTAACTGAAAGTTGAAGTAAAAAGGAATCAGGTGCATAATGTGAATTCCATATCAAAGACCTGTTCAGAATTATATCTACATGGTCTTTATCACTGGAGTGATGTACATGTGAAATAAATGGAAAATCATCAAATAATTCTGGGCACATAAAGGTTAAATTCACATGCATATATTCTAAGTAGGGCTAGCTACTACGTACCCTGTATCCCCACTACCACCCACAGCACATTGCGTTCAGTGCTGCTATTCTATAGGCAATGTATGATTGCCATGGTATTCAGCATAGTTCAAGTGAGGACCCTAATAATTTATTTGGTATATGACCCAATCTATCCCTATTACACGATGCACAAGGGTTCATGCATGACCATGCATGTCTCAGTGGTAGATCCAGAATATTGAGGTGGTGGGGTGTTAAGTCCCAAGTCACTTAGATCTTACAGGCCATTTCTGTAGTTTGTATAGAGACCATTATCCAGAGGGCCCACTGAACTTTTATTATGAATTTAACCAAAGTATAAGGCGGTACAACTTAGTTCCTGGTACCCTTCATATTGCTTGCCAGGAACCAGATGTAAAATATGCAATCTTAAAGAATTCAGACAGATTAATACTTGAGAGGATTGAATACAACACACAATAAAGGTTTGCTCCAGTTACCAAGTCGTGTTCAGCATAGTGCAAGTGACGACACTAATAATATAGGGATAAGTGGTCTATGACCCAATTTATCCCTATTACACATGCATAAGGATTTATGCATGACTGTGCAGGTTTTAGTGGTGGATCCAGAATATTGATGTGGTGGGGTGCCCATTAGTAATATAATTATAAAGAGCTTCCCCCCCCCTTTTCTTTCTTTACAACACCATTATTTCATGCATGATAATTTCATAACAACGCATTTTCAAAGTCCTTGTATGAAATTAATTGATTCTGCTATAGATGGTGAAAGATGCATCATATGGTGGGCAGCAACTAACCATAGGCACAGAAATTGCTTGATTTAGTACCAGCAAACTAGGGCTAACCCACACAAAATGACAGTACTTATGACTAGGGTTTTAGTGGTTTATCATATGAATTTTAATAGACAATCAGGATAATACTGTAGCGTTATGTTCTGTTTAAGCACAGGGTTTACATGCAAACCAAGGGTAAATTACAAGCTGGAATTTATCAGCACAGGTGCGCCAAGACAGGCCACTACAGTAAGACTTAAACTGTAGACTTGTCCAAAGATGACCCTGTTGTGCTTCACTTTAGCCATGGGTCACATATTGTCCACATCATATTTTTTCACATTTTGTCCACAAGGACCCAGCGCAAGGTGTCCATAAAAAATGTACTGTCCATAGACTATTGTTACAGGGTGTCCATTAAAATATAATTTGTCCACAACCAAAAACAACACAAGATTTTACCACAGAGTATCCACAAAAAACACACTGTCCACAATCAACTTGAACAAATCATGAATTGTCCACAACCTATCAATCCAAACTGTCCAAAAAACAGATAGCGTCCACAGATTATTATCACAAAATATCCAAGAAATGCATTTTGTCCACAGAGTATGCTCAAAAAGTATCCACAAAATACATTTTGTCCACCACATATATTCACATAATATCATCAATTTACATTTTGCTAACAAAGTACAATTTACCATGGTCACTTTGTGATGGTTGGTGTTGAGAATGAGTGCTCTGTTGTCATTTGTAACACATTCTGTGGACATTTTTGACAGAAAATCTCTATATCATGTCAACACTTTGTAGGGCCAGACAAAAAGTTGTTTGTATGGTCTTGTGTGGCAAAGGGGGTATTGCTATGAACCTAGCCTTGCTATGAAGGATACACCATATGTTAGTGAGGAATTTGAAAAATGAGATCCAAATAACAGATGCAAATGATGCAAAGCTGGCATTCATGGGGAAATTCTGTAAATTATGATTTTTCAAAATGGCTACTGGAAAAGAAACGATGGGTCTGAATGGCTGAAGGTCAAGGTCAAAGTCTTGATCAAAGAGATTGGGTGTATTCGGACTTCTGATAATTCTGGCATGATAGTGTCTTCTTTCAGCTAACATAAGTAATATGATGTAAAAGATCTGTTAAGGTTAACATAGGGAGTTTCAAACATCTGTTTTGAATTCTCTGAACAGCACTGCAGAAGCTCATCAAGACTTCACTTAATCTTGGTTTTTCTCCTTGTACAACATGGCAGCCTAATCTAACACAATCAGGGTGAAAGTTTTATAAATTCTGATTAAGATATCACTCAGTACATAGAAACACATTTTTCTCAATACTTGCTGTTGGTTGCCTATATGTACACACCTTTTCCCAGACTAATTACCCAAAATGCTATGTAGTTCATATTGATGCTCTACTGCATAATGCAAACCACTGTCTCTCTTGTAATCTTCAGAGGCTGAGAAATTGAATGGGAATGTTGGTCATTTTGGGATCACTAGTATATAGCACAGGAAAGTATTTTGTCAGCAGCCTGAAAAACTGGTTCACTAGTATATAGCACAGGAAAGTATTTTGTCAGCAGCCTGAAAAACTGGTTCAAATAATGCTGGTTGTGCTGATTCTTTGCTAATCCGACAGTTTTTTGTATAGCAAATGTACAGAAGAATATCCTTTGCCCACCTACATCAGTAAAAACCAGCACATTGCAGTGTGAGCAACATAAAACCAGGCACATACGTTTAACTTCTTTGCTATTTTTCCAAGGCTAGACACTTAACTGTTCAGCAATTTTAAGAGAGAGCATTATAGCTAACATTGGTTCCTGAGATCCTAAATGTAGGGCTGCATAATCAGTTTAGAAACAGTTATTTTTGCCTTTGAATCATAGCCCTAAAAGGGTAAGAAATGATACGAACTACTAGGGGTTGGGCCTCAACCATAATTTCATTACCATGCACAGGATGTTTTGATGTTACTAGTGATACACTCCTGGCTAATAAAAAGAAAGTTGGTGCAATATTCCATTTCCTATACAGGGTTCGTGCTAGCCACTTGCCAAATCACCAATGATGAAGCAAAGTGCATTCTGGCTAATATCTATCCATGAAAATTTTATGGATAATTATTCTGTGAATCAGTGAGAGTTTTCATGAAAACTCACTACTAGCCCTCCACATTTCTCATGATCAGACATCTTTAGAATGATTGTTACCAATGGACTGTAGTATACACCATGGGTACATGTATTACAGAACATGCCATAGTAAGTGCACACACCCTCATTTTGCTCATATCTTATACTAAAAAATGACCCAAAACTTTCAGGTTTTGAAGCACAATTTAACTACTATGCATACATTTAGATATCCTTTAAGGGCTGATCCATAAAGTACACCATACACGTCTTGTATGAATCAAATCACCCCCACCCCCCGCCTCCAAATATATTTGGCTAATTGACAGTGAATTTTGCTATTGGCTAAGCAAAATTAGTAGAAATTCGCCAAAACAGAATAGGTGTCCTAGTGCTAACCCAGCCTATATATTAATTTACCAAGGGTGATACAATATCAGAAAGTGCATATCATTTCAATGCCTACATTTCCATGTTGGGCCAACCTCAAGATAATGACAATGGTGTTGGTGATAGGTGACATGGCCATAAATTATGTATCTTTGCTGTATCATTCAACTGTAAAAGTTATATAGTTATATGCCTACTCAGTTTAAGAGATTCTTTCTGAATGGCTATCATTTTCCTAATAGCCATTTAGGAAAATCTTGCTTTATGAAATTAGTTCAGCAATGCCAGCTTGGCAACATAATCAGGGTGGTCTCATTGTCAAGATTCACCAATAACCCACTGTGTGTCCTTGCTGTGTAGTGACCAGACTATAAATGTCTAAAATACACCCCTTCTCAACATCAGACCATCACAACTTGATCATACATACAAATTTTTGCCTTGCACTACAAGGTGATGACATCAAAGAGTTGTCCTTTCTATCATAGAATGTCCACACAATGTGCTATGAAATGTCAACGGAGCACACACTCTTCACATAAATCATCATCTTAGCCTGTGGATAAAATGTAATTTGTGGACACTTTGTGAATATATATCCTGTGGACAAAATGAATTTTGTGGACACTTTGTGATCAAAACTTGTGGTCAAAATGTGTATTGTGGACACTTCTGGGTGATAGGTCATGGACAATTGGTGATTTGTCGACACTTGTGTTCAAGTTGATTGTGGACAGTGTGTGTTTTGTGGATATTCTGTGGTAAAACCTTGTGGACTAATGGGGTTTTTGGACATTTTGTGACAAAAGTCTGTGGACAAAATGTGTTTTTTTGACACTTTGTGATGATGGGTTGTGGACAGAGTGTATTTTGAGGATATACTGCTATTGTTGGTTGTGGACAATTAAATTTTGCATTTTGTGACACTTTGTGAAAATAGTCTGTGGACAAAACAGTTTTCATGGACAGCTTGCACTGGGTCCTTTTGGACAAAATGTGAAAAAATGTGACGTGGACAAAATGTGTCCTGTGGCTAAAGTGAAACACAACAGACCCCCAGGCCACTTGATTTATTGCTTTCAACTTCAGATGGGGTATTTCTATATAGGGCTTTCAACAGTATGATTATACAGTATAGTGGCCTGTACAGGCACTTGGATTCTGGATGAGCACCACTCTTAAAAAAAACAAGAAAAACAGGGCAAAGTGGCATTGGTAGAGCCAAGTTGAAATTTACAAGTCCCGGGTCTCTCAAATCTGAAAAGCCATTGGAGTAGTTGGTGAAAACCTTTATTTAGGGGCTGAACATTTGTTATCAGTAAATCGGTACAATGCCATTACTGGTACCCCTTCATATTCAGAAATGCTCAGTAGGCAAATGCATGCCAGGAACCAGATGAACACAAAGGACTGTCTTAAAGTATGTAACTTTAACTGATATCTATTTGGGGGGGGGGAGAAATCAGAGAGATTAATATTTTGAGAGGTATAAATGATATAGCTCTGCTCAAGCGACAAAATTGTATAGGCCTAGCAGTCATTGCCATTGATCCCAGCACCACTCATCGTAGGGGGTTTGGCCTCGTTTGTGATTACCATAGTAGTATAGTATGTCGGTTTATACTCTACTCTCAATTAGGTCAGCATAATAGTGAATTATGTCATGACCGAGTTCCTCTGAAAGGTCATGACCCAATCTCGGCTGACCTTTATTCATGACATACTCTCTGGTGACCTTCGGTGGTAACACCAGAGGGGCATTCAATAGGCCGCATGCCCAGCAATCGGCGCGCGCCTGGACCTGAACACGCTCGCACTCCAGCTATCAGAGGAGGTGCACCTGTGGCGCGCGCGTCGTGGCTGGCGTGCGGCTAATGAATACCCCTCTGTTGTTTGTTATTGTTTACCTTGTTAAAAGAGACCCCTACCCAGGTAACATGCCCGACTGGGTCCCAGCCAGGCCCCAGATGGGCTGACAACTGGGTCCCAGATGGTCAGCCCAACAGGGGCCCATCAATTTTTGGGCCTGGGCATCAGTCAGGGCCCAAGTGGGCTAGCCCAAACTGGGCCTCAGAAGGGCCCCAGTTGGGGTCCAAGAGTGCTTTATTTAGTAGATTATATCATATTTTCTTTCTTTCTGGTTTCTTTGTCTTAATTTATGACATGGGCTTGGAATGGGCTCACATTGGGCTGGCCCATGATGGGATTCAAATTAGTCAAAGACATCAATGGGCCTATTGAGGAAGTCTAGCCATCTAGACATCCACCTTGGCAAACATGTCTTCACATACACCCTTCAAGTGTAGCCTTACTTAGAGTCAATCCCTAATCAGAGGAAGGGTGTCTGTAACTGAATACTTGATTTTGTGCATCAATTTATACAATTTAATTCAAAAAGTTGATACACTCTTAAACTGCCATGGAATATATTCATTCATATACATTCTTCACCTGAGTAACACATTTTGACTTGATTACACAGATGAAAATATATACAGCACTGCAAGGAAAACTCTTCATATGATAAACTGAGGCCATCTAGTGTCAAGACACAGAACCACACATGGACTAGCCCATGCCAAGCCCATGGAAAGCCCTATGATGACTTTCAAACTAAATCACTAAGAAGACAATCAGACAGGCACTGGATGTTCATTGAGAGTATGAATTAGAAAGTAATAATTGATTTAAAATGATTTTTATAAAAATGATTTTAGCCCAACATAAGCCCATCAAAAGCCCAGTTATGTTTCTTCATCAAAGTCCTGGTTACAAAATTTGAAAATTCATTTATTTCAAAAGGAGAGTTGGATTCACACTGGTTGTGAATTATAGAAAGCATTTTGTAAATTTCAATTACCCCAGCCCAAGCCCATATAAAACCCAACTATGCATTTCCCTCAAAATAATGGTTAAAGCATTTTTATATTTAATTTTCTCAAAAAGAGAGAATGGTTCTTGATGTTGGGGACATATACTGAAAATGTTGTAAATTGCATTTTGTCCTACTAGGGCCCAAATGTTGGGGTACTTAAGGGGAGCGGTTGGGAAAACTTGTGTATATGTGTGCCTCCATAGTGTCGACTTCTGGTTTGGTAACTATGGAAACCATTGAAATGGTAATTATGACACCCATGTAGCTAAAAGGGATGGGTAACAGATGTTATAAACAGGTTGTGGAATAGTACCAGGCGAACTTATCATATGAAGATGATCTTATGGTTCTAGGTAAATGACTGGTTTCTATGGTAACAGGAAACACTCTGACATGAACAATTTCTACCTGGGGCCATTGTGTGTGCTTTTGTACAAAGACTCCCTTTAAAAGCAGTCAGTATTCATTTGAATGGGAACCATAGCCAGCACATTGTCGCTGATTTGTATAGCACAGTGTGACTTGTGGATTTCATTGATTCAATAATACATGCTCGACAACTTGTATGATCATTGATCAGTAATAAATACACTGGAACTTAACAATCTTCGAATCACATATTAAAGTATCGTGATTTTTTAAAAGGATTCTGTGGAACATTTTTAAATTGGATGTTACAAACGCAGAGGAGTTAATGCAACCCACAATCACATCATTGTCCTTGTGGAAAGTGGGCAGTTCATTTTGACAAATAGGTAGGCTATTCAACTGTGTAAGAAATTTATTTTTTATGGTTAAATATGCTTATATAGAATGAAATCCTGTTCACTTTTTAAAAGATATATAGAACTAAAATATAGTCGTTTTTTATGTTATTCATCTAAAATATGATGAATAAAACCCTACTTTTGAGAAATAAAATGTTACAAATTGACCGCTGTCAAAATAGATATATTACCCGCGTCTTACATTTTATATTTTTTGGATATCACAATATATCTTAACAGTAATCTATATGTGTCTTATGATAATGCATACACAATAAGATGTATTTGAACTATACGTTTGTCTACATAAGACAAAACTATACCTTTGTTTACCTCATACTGGTTTACATCTTTGGATTTCTTGATATCATTTCTGGCATTTGGCTGCGTAATATCAATAGCTTTGACACTGCTGCAGATCATATTTCACCAAAAGGTGGCTCCTAGGCCTGTATCATTCCATGCGTCGGGACCAGTTTTATGGAATATTATGTGTTTGGTCTTAGCACATTCAATATGGACAGTCATAGCAGTGTGGGTAATACAGAAGCAAGAGACTTAGATCTTGCCACTATAGGTCAGGATAAACATATTTCCACACCAAATAGCCTTGACTTTATGTGCATTATGCTATAAACACTGGTTTTGGAGTTATCTTGCTTCATTCTGGTGCAAGGGCAAGCATCTTATAAACACAGCCAAATTTTGATGTCGATTTCCTGTAAATACTGCCTTTTGGATCATTAAACTTTGTCAAGAGTAATCTGCTATATTCTGTTACATGTAGGTTGTAACAGCCGGTTGACATTAGATTGAAAAGCACCCCTCGTTTTTCTGTGATATTATGTCAATTGAATCAGTCAATCAATCAATCAAGCAACCAGACATAATTACAATGGGTATGGTTGCATCTAGACATCATGCTTATCCATAATCATATTATAAGTTTATAGTGAAGGAACTTTTATATCAAAACCTGCAATTGTCATAGTGAAAGCAAGCAAGTATACACTACTGGGCACATATCAGAATCTTGAATGCATCATGTCCTTGAAGTTCCACCTTCTGCATCCATCCTCTCATTCTTCCCCAAAAAACTGGGTCAGTGATGAACGTGGAGAGGAGATTCCTATAGGATATCTCAGAGATGAAAAAACTCTACCAATGATAGTGCGTACCTTCTCTGCTAGCAGGTAACTGATCGGATCTGCAGCAGGATGAGCCCAACACCATGTCCAAGAGACGCGCAAAACATCCCACACAGGTGTTGATTCACTAACATTTTGAGCTTATTTACTAATTTTACTGCAGATTACAGAGTCAAAGGATGAGAAATACATTTGATATGGGCATGGAAATACCAATCCAAGATATATAAATCATATTTGATGTTAAATCTGGTGTTTGTACTGTTTGTACTAGTATGATTTGGATACCAAGCAATTGTAGGGTAGTATGGGTATCTCAAAACTGAGAGGCACCAGCAAAAACCATATATAATTTTTTAATTCCCCAGATCAAAAAAACATAGGATTAAGTGTGTTTTAGGTCCTTTTTTTTCAAAAAGTGAAACTTTTTGTTGCACAGAGGTGTGAGCATTTGCTTGCAATGGTCTAAGAATGGTCGAATATGTATATCCTTGTTAGTTTTGCAGAAACTGTTTCAGCACTAAATACATCCTTATGCACAGTGTGGTATACAATAGTTTATCACCTAAAATCATTAAGATTTTCTGATACAGAAAATGCAGTCAGAGAAGTTGATATGATTATAAAGAATGCACCAATGACTTCAGTGGCATTATGCCTGCCATGTAAATCTTTCATTACCGTGTACTGCAGAATCAGGTCGCCTACCAATACCACTGCTGACATGATAGCAAATCGTGATGCACCGATAGTTTGGCATGACGCAATGACACATATGAAGCCAACACTTGAGAAGAGTGCATGAGAGGTGACAAGAAGTGCATCTTTCCATGTTATTCCTTGGATGACATTTTCCAAATAGAACATCAAAAGAATGCAGACTGGGATGCATATTATTCCAGATGCAAGTGTTAGGATGAAAGGAGAGATATTCTTGAGATGCAACCCTACCATTAAGATATTAAATGAATCGACTGCCCCTGCTAGTATAACCAAAATATAACCTGTCATTGATAGAATAACATGGTAAGGGACTAGAAGGGGCTGGTTGTCACTACTCTGAGCTGATTCTGATATATAAGTTCCATTTAATTCATCAGTATGTGCTGAAATAGCACTGAAAAATCCTGTTGAGAATCCTTTCCATGGTTGGACAAGAAGTAGTACTCCTGTGCTGCTTATAATAATTCCAGTGAGTTGAAGAATCCCTGTATTATTTTGAGTGAACAGCTTTGTATATATAACAGTGAAGATCATCCTGGTGAGCAGATAGCCTCCTCCAATATGTGATAATGGTAGAAGTGCTGATGCAGCGAAAAAAAGCACATTGTAGAGAAGGCCTGTTAACCTGGTTGTCACTGCAAGTGGTGCATCTTGTACAGGTACAGCTATCTTAACATTGGTGATAAATACAGCCAATAAGGACACTAGTAACATGCCTGTATAACGGGCAATACCCAGCTGGAAGTCAGGAATCCTACGGTCAAGGGCCTGGACAGAAGCAACAGAGAAAACTTCACAAATAGCAGAGAGGAGGCAGTAAAGAACACCAACATCCATTTCTTTGGAAAAACGTGCCAACTGGATTCCTAAGTAAAGAAAGGAGATGAATTAAGAATCAAAATAAAAGAGATTAGAATTAAATATGACTTGTGTATCAATCTGACAATCTTACAATGAGCAAGAGCTTACACATGTATGTATGTCCTAAAAAAATAGGCTAAAATTGACATGCATATTCTAAGTGGGCTAGCGACTATGTACCTGGTATTCCTATTTCGACCTAGCGGGAGACAATATTGACCAATAAGAATATTTCTTTTATTCAGTGCAGACTTTTCAGGGTGCATTACGTAACACCTGGTACCCATCAGCTCGCTGTTATCAGTCCTTATCTCGCAAGGTATCAGCTTCAGCAGGGGTGGGCCCACTAAGGAATCCGCTAACCGGGTATATCACTCCCTCCTCCAAACTGCCACACACATAATATTAGGTTCAGTGCTGCTATTCTACAGACAAAGTATCATTGCCATGGTATTCAGCATAGTTCAAGTGAGGACCCTAATAACTTGTATGATCTCATTGATCCAGAATAATGAAATGGTGGGGTGCCCATTGGTAAAGAGCTTTTTTCATTCTTTACAGTACCATTATTTCATGTATGATATTTTAATAACAGTGCATTTTCATTGCATTCGTATGAAATTGAATGATGGTGAAACATGTATCATATGGGGGCATCAGCAAACCATACACACAGACATTGCTTGATCTCCTACTGGCAAGATAGCCCACAAATATGGCAGTACCTATTGCTAGGCTTTTAGTGATTTATTAGATGAATTTTAATAAACAACTAGGCTAACACCGTAGCGTTGTCTTGTTTTAGGGCAGGGTTTAAGAGGTTTTAAAAATTTGAAATTACATTCATAATTCAAAATAGGTCTCATGTAAACGACGGGTAAATCACAGGCTGAAATTTATTAGCACAGGTGCCCTAAGATTGCACGTGAAGATTGATACAGCCAGGTGGAATTCATTTAATTCCCGAGGCACTTAGATCTTACAAACTATTACGGTAATTTGGTGGAGACCATTATTCAGGGGGCCTACTGAACTTTTGTTATCAGTCTATACCAAATGTTTAATTAAGTCAGTACAACTTCGTCCCTGGTACCCCTCATATTCAGAAATACCCAGTAGGAAAATGCTTGCAAGGGACTAGATGAAAAAAATGTAATCTTAGATGATTTCTATTTGGGAAAACTATTTCAGAGAGATCTACATTGTGTATATACTTTAGAGGAAAAGATATTGTGATAAAGCTTTGCTCCACCAACCAAATCGTATACGCTAGGATCCCAGTGTAGGCAAATGGCATACTCTCATCGAATTTGCAGGGTAACAATATACATACTAAGAAATGTTTTGAAACCCACCACATTTCTTTCTAAAATGGAAAGGACACCAAAACTCATATGTCTGAGAATATTCATTATATAACAAGAAAATGGAAATACAATTGTGTATGATTAATAGGATTTCAGGCTGCCTCACTGGACTGATGAATAAGTTAATGCATTGTACCCCAAATAACTGGCACACCACAATAGGCTCAAGCAGCCAGAGGCGACTGATATCACATCCACATAACAAAGCCAAATGTAGTGGTACAGTCCATGTGCTTTCAAGCTTAGGTTTTAATATCTTGTAAACAACCACTTTTTTGAGTGAGAATAAAAAGAAATACTTGAATCTTACTACCCATTTTGCATCACTAGACCGGGTACTATCTCCAGGCCCCGACTTCAGGTCTGGCCAACCATACCAACAAGTGGTCTTAGTTGTTGGTAATTGAGACTTATACCCCCAAGTGATGAAAAGGGAAAAAAGACTTTAGTAGATGAAACATTGTATTTTTTTGGTCCCCTTTGCCACCCCTATCCGTGGTCTCAGATATAGGCATGCCTCGTGTCTTAAAGGTGCATGATACCGGCTAAACGGCCTGCAGGTCCAGTAAGGTCTGCCAGCCAAATTTTTGTCTGTTATACCCAGATATTCAGCTTGTAAACTGGACCATTTACAAAGTCAAACTAAACGAAAACAGTTTATTGCTAATTCATCAAATTTTCCATAGAATTTCAAATATCTAAATCAATTAGGTGATTATTTACACATTCTTGTTTTGGATCTAAAGAGAGATTTCTACAGAAAGATCACCCTGAGGTATTCTGCCCTTCGAGAATCAAACCCGCCCTACTGATAAGGAAATCTGCACGACCATATGCCCTGTATCAAAACACTGGGCGCGTCGTCTTGGTGGCTTAGATACAAGCACAGTGGTAATAATGATATTGCATGAACATTTATCTAGCCTAAGTCGATATCTATATATCCACATGTAGATTGCTATTTTTTACATTTCAGACGGAGCTAAGGAGAAGTAGACTTGATTGCACGATGCGACCACTCAGAAAAAAAACCCAAAAAAATGAAAACAACAAATGTAGATTGCTGCTCTTAAATGTTGAAAGTATATACATAACTTACCCAAAGCAAATTCAAAGCTGTGAAAAATTAGACCTATTTAGTTTTCCTGTGCTTCATTGCAGTCTGTATCTGTAAAAGTAAAAGAGGCATTTAGCAGGTGAAATCCAACCTAAACGAATCATAAATACGTTGCTTTCTAGGTTTATTCAGAGGTTCAATCCTAAATTTGCCACCAGGTGGCTCCATCGTGGCCTGGACGGACCATCTTTAACATGTATATGTGAGATTACCACGTGCCCAGCGTTCATGGAGCTGATAATACACTGCCTAACTGACTGTCTTTAACTGTCCATGAAGGGCTGACAAAAATGACACAACCTGGTCTATTGTGTGAAGAAACATGAGGATGTGATATAGACTATCCTGGAGGATGCCCTCCAACCACAATGTCCTGGAGGGAGCAGCCCATATGGAGGACATTGGGCAGTAGGTGTTAACAAGTCGTGATGTGTGTGTGTGTGTGTGTGTGTGTGAGAGAGAGAGAGAGAGAGAGAGAGAGAGAGAGAGAGAGGGAGAGAGAGAGAGAGAGAGAGGGTGACAGAGACATAGCCCCTGAGACAGAGACAGAGACAGACACAGACAGAGACAGACAGACAGAGGGGGAGGAGATAAGACCTATAAAATTAAACGAAAGATTCATGGCCATGAGTTTGGCAAGATGTGAGTACAAATTGAAAACAAACAAAGAAAGAAGGAAAGAAAGGGACGTTGATGCATAATTGTATGATATAGTAAGGGATTATCTAAGGAAGTGTTTACAAATTCCTTAAATAATCACCCTGTAGGATCCGTGTTCCTTACAGATATTGTACATAAGAAATGTTACTATATATAGGGCCTACCTAAGCATTTTCTAGAAGATCCATGAAAAAAATACAGACATTTTAAAACCAAATGTAACTATTGTCTTTGAGTAAATTATGTCTCACCTCTGCACCGTTTAATGTGACGGAAATGTCCCTTGAAATTAATGTTCGCTCAGAGAAATTGAATCATGTTTTCTGTGCTATGTTATCTCCTTTTTTTTGGTTTCACCCACTTTGATCTGGACACGATAAACGAAGACAAATGGCACACTCAAATTTCAGTAATACTTGCAATCACACCAAAATACCTACAGATAGCCACACACGTCCTAGGTACCTCACACATGAAATAATTTGCCTATTATGCCTTTGGGCTTTCAAAAAGACAAGTCGTTACTTTCCAAAAAAAACTAACGTTTTTTAACGTTTGGATTAGGTCCGGGTAAAAAACGTTTATGAACAAAGTTTAAAATGTTTTTTTTTTTCAAAGTTTATTTTTTCCAACGTCTATAAAACGTGTGTTATTTGCGTTTACACGTAAAAATTAACGTTTTAACCCAACAATAAAAACGTTTTAAGGACGTCAAAAGGAGTGTTTTTTTTTGCCCTGTGGATATATGGGACGGGGATGAATGAAGGTGGGTGTGAAAAAAAAGATAGACTGGACCACCCCGTGTCTGCAATAACCCCACTCCCCAATGTCCTCTGTTGTATCATTTCTTTCTTCCTCTGGTCCAAAATATAACCTTTCATGTCTATGATCAATATATCCCAGTTCTCTATTCCCCTAATGTCATAATTCCTGCGTAAATAATACTGAATGTCACCCCACCGCGATAAAAAACTCCAATTGATGTATGTGATGGTAATTAATATGTTAACATTATCAATTGGTACATGTATTATGGAATTTTCTATAAATAGAGGTTATATGACTGCATCTTATCTCTGACAAATGTCATTTTCCCAGTAATAAAATGTGCAACAGATGACAAGGTATTATCTTTCTACAATATCCATCATGTTATCAAAGGAAGTGAAATTAAACTGTTGCATTCGTGTACACAGTGCAATACAACATTTCAAGTTCTTTTATTGCTACATTGGGATAAACTAGATCTATATAAGCTGCCATCTAGTGTGTCAGAGCAGTGTCGTCCTTTTGTCATTCTTTTTTCCTCTGTAATGAAATGTATCGTTTCCATAACTTGCTGGACTGCAATGATTACACACAAGAGGAAAGCAGGATGTTTATTGTTATATACAGCACTCGTTAGCACCTGAAACATTGAGGCCATGAATCGCTGCACCAAAATCCAATTGCAAATGGGATAACTACAATTGTGCTAACAAATGAAAATGATATTCCCATAGAAATCCTGTCCGTCTTGATATTGTCAATTTCCAACAGAGGTGGGAAGCAAATTTTTGTTGGCGGCCGAGTCTCGGTTAGGGGGACGATTTAATTTTATATAGGCTTAGGCTATATAGGGAAGCCCCTCCCATTTTCCTATGCCATTTTCAAATGACCATTTGGACAATTTTGAAAATGGATCAATAGATTTTGGACATTAAACCCTGATTTCGCACCTTATTTTTGCATATAGAAACATATAGATGTAGTCTACAAAAAGGACCTGATTCCCCCTGGGCACCAACAAAAAGAAACCGTTTAATACATATGGGCCCTGTGAAATAACAGCTACGTAAACAACCCTTATAGCGTCAACAAAGGGAAATCAAAGATAAAGATTACAAAAAAAGAGGGAACAGGCGGAAATTAAAGACTTAAATGGCGTGCTATACAATCCTACCTCTGATGTGTACGGAGCCCCTAAAAGGACATACCACAAATAATTTTTCCCCTGAAAAAAATATTCTTGCGGGTACTGAAGAATTCTTGCAGATACTGACGAATTCTTGTGGATACTGACGAATTCTTGCGGATACTGAAGAATTCTTGCAGATACTGACGAACCCTTGTGAATACTCAAGAATTCTTGCGGATACTGAAGAATTCTTGCGGGTACTGAAGAATTCTTGCGGGTACTGCACAATTCTTGCAGGTACTGATCAATTCTTGTGGGTACTGAACAATTCTTGCAGGTACTGAAGCATTCTTGCGAGCACAGGAATAATTTTCTTTTGGGGTAGAGGAACATACTAAAAAGATTTTCTTTTCATGCAAAATATATTCCTGCATGTACAGGAGAATTCTTTGGACACAGTAGCATTCTTAAATTTTGAGAGTTTGAAACATGTAAAAAATATTTTTTTCTCAGTAACAACTATTCTTGTGGGTAGAGAAATATTTTTGCAGGAACAGAAACGATTCTTGCAGGTACAGAAACATTCATGTTGGGGCTTGAGGAGTTTATCATCATTCAGTTTCCACAAGAACAGTTTAGTATCTGCAAGAATTGTTCAGTATCCGCAAGAATTGCTCAGTTTCCACAAGAATTGTTCAGTATCCACAAGAATTGTTCAGTATCCGCAAGAATTGTTCAGTTTCCGCAAGAATTGCTCAGTTTCCACAAGAATTGTTCAGTATCCGCAAGAATTGTTCAGTATCCGCAAGAATCGTTCAGTATCCGCAGGAATCGTTCAGTATCCGCAGGGGTTGTTCAGTATCCGCAGGAGTTGTTCAGTTTCCACAAGAATTGCTTAGTTTTTGCAAGAATTGTTCAGTATCCGCAAGAACTGTTCAGTTTCTGCAAGAATTGTTCAGTATCTGCAAGAATTTTTTTTGTGGAAATTTTATTTTTGGTATGTCCTATTAGGGGCTCCGTAGATACGTCTTATTTGCAAATAGACGAAACTAGGTAACTATAAACCCTCGTATTTTATTTCACATGTACGATAGTGATGGCTGATAATCTGGCATGTCATTCAAATATTCTGTAACAAGCAGTGTATCAAAGCTACCCTTTCACCCATATTTTACTAAACATCTCTAGTCAAAACTGAGATAAGGGCAATAAAATCACGCCCCGACCTTGACTGCCTATACATTCACACACGATGAACATACACACTGTAAATAATAACTGTTGAATCTACCAGAGATCCTCGTAAAACTGAACAGTGAACCACCATGATCATATATTGCAGTGATCCAGTGTAGGCCTAGTTTTTACAAGGAGCCCAATGTGGCAATATGTTGATACACACATATGTACAAGAAATCTCTCTGAAAATAATGACGGATCTCTCACAACGCTGAGACAAGGATTCCACCCTCATTTCGACGACATGATTTTACGGTCTCTGTTTAATGCAAATTAGCCCAGTGATACTAATAATCCTTTAAGGACCACTGGATGCTCCAAGCGTATGCTTCACTCTAATCATGATAGCAGGGTACAGATCAGGATGGACCAATGTATCACAGACACTCTGATGATGGACCAATCTATCACATACGCTCTCATGATGGACCAATGTGTCACTATTTTAACCAATTGGGTGGGTGTTCAGCATAATCACAAAGCTACCGTCTTCGTTATGAATGCATGATTGTATCATTATATACTCTAAATCCTCCCGTACAGGACGCCCCCCGAGTTGGTTTAATTCTATAGACCGCACCTGGGGTCAGACATTGGTTATTTTAGCAATGTTCTATAGTGAAAATACTCCCGTGTATAAGACGCACCCTGAGTTTAGGACACAACAATGTTTGGTGAGCAACTCACCTGCAGTTCGGTAATGTCTGAATACGGCCTTAGTGAGTTTACTAGCGAGTCACTCACAATGCCGTACTGCATTGACGCAGAAATCAAGGGAAATATCAAGGGAAATATATATATATATATATACTGCCCTTGGATGGCTAATTTATGCTCCTCCCCATCTCTTCTGACAGATATGAACGCAAATAAAAAGATATGCGTAATATGAAAGGTCATCTTTCTGAACTTCCCTACAACTTTAGTAACAATCAACTGACACTCAACGAGATACACATAATACAACACACGTTGTGTTGCGAATATCTATCATTGGCGTGTGTTACCTTTCTTTATTTTTTCCCTATAGTTCTCTTCATTTTTTTTTTGCTGGTGCCCGCTTGAGGCTCCAGCGCTGGTATCAGCCTGCACGCAGTGAGCAGAGACCCCAAGCGAGAGCACATTGAACAGTCGTCGAGCAGACGACATTCGTCCAATGAAAGACACTCTGGTTTCCCGCCCTGTGGAGGATGGCAACCCAGAGAGCTAGTCAAGTACTCTACCTGAATATGATCTAGGACATACTGGATATTATTATAATCCCTGGATTATACCTATACCTAATTGGGATTTGCTCGGCAAGAGGATTATAACACAAAAGATGTTCTCTCAATGGATTTTTATGGGTTTGATTATCTTCATTGCAAGCTCGTGTAAGTAGGCCTATCGCTGTGTTCATTGATCATATCTGACCTAATGAGCCTCAAGAGCTCGTTTAACCATGCTAATGTGTAATAACAATCATATAAACGAGTGAGCAAGTGACTAAGCAAATGAATGCCTAAACCAATAGGGCAAACAAGCCACGCTATAGTGAGTATGTGAACAGGCTTATTTGAGTAAGTGAGTTGAACTAAGTGAGTTCAAAGCTGATTGATTGAAGTGCAAAATGTAATGAATGAGCAAGAGGAGAGGTGAATAATTATGGTGGCCTAGGCCTATGTGAGAGAATAGATTTAAATTGTTGTGTAATAGCGACTTTTAAAAGTATGTGACACGAGAGAGGGGTTCCCTATCAATAACAGTCAGAATGAAATTACAGTACACTTATTGGCCAGAGAATAGAACTTTTTACAAAACATAAGTTGTGTCGTGTGGTGGCTGCGAATCTGTGCAATGTAAATGACATGTTTTGTTACATTTGGGTTACTAGAATAGTTTAACGATTGGATAAATATAGACAATATTAAGGATTCCTGACCACACTCAACGTTAGATAGAAAAAAACAAGATTACCAGAGATAATTCCTCTGGTTAGTCAAAGCTATCTATGAAGTGTAAAACAGTGTCAATCGATGTAACATGTGATGCCCTTTAGACTTGTTCAGCTGTTGTTGATTTGCTTCTTTGTAAACTATACTACCACTATCACATAGTGGAAAATAGAAATTATGAAGGAAAAGTCAGCCATTACATATACATAGCATTGTGTATTAATATATTTCTGTCAAGAGTAAGATTCGGTGTTAAATGCAAAAAAAAAAAAAAAATAATAATAAAATAAAAAAATAATAATAGCGACTTTCACACAATGCCATTGAGAGTATAATTAGGTTTCATTAATCAAGTATTAAATTTGGCAACCAACCAAAAAGGGGGAAAAACAAACCCTGTATTATTGGGTTACGGGGTAGATGGTTAAACTAATGAATTACTTGACTTTAGTTCGACTTGTCTTGTTAAACCCCAGTCCCAATGTTTTAGCACTGTGTGACGAGGTCTTTAATATTCAGATCCGAACAGTTGAGGGTCTCCTGGGACTCTCTAGGGGGTGTGGATGGGGGGTCCCCCATGTCACATGTCAATTTTAAGAAATGGTTATGTCACATGTCACTTAAATCCTCATGTCCCATGTCACCTCTAAGAACCTCTCATGTCACATGTCGATTTTAAGAAATGGTTATGTCACATGTCACTTAAATCCCCATGTCCCATGTCACCTCTAAGAACCTCTCATGTCACATGTCGATTTTAAGAAATTGCCATGTCACCATGTCAAATTTAGTGGTCCACACCCATTCTCTAACAGGATTGTAGCCTGCTAAATTCTCCCATTTTGACAGCATGAGGTTACTTTATGTTGATTCCTAGCATTATAGTTCTACTAAACCAATGCTGGGATGCCAACCATTGATAAAGCTGTTTTCTTTGAGTACAGTTCATTTCACATTTGCATATAGTTATGATTATGATTTCATTTACTATTCTTCAAGTAAACTTTAGACGCCTATTAGATTCGCAAGCATTCCACAAAAACGATATCAAAGCTACAGAGGCATGCAGACAAGGTTGCGGGATTTGTCTTACCGATGCGTCCTCAAGTTCTACGTTAGAAAAAAAAGTTCTGGTAACCCGACCGTCCTTAGCTAAAAGGGGCCGACCTCACAATTTTTGCGGATTATTTTTTTTCAAATTTTTCTGAATTTTTTGAACATTTTTATCAAAAATTTTCAATTTTTTTTCATGTTCTCATAGCAAAACTTGCATTCGGAATATATACATGTATTTTCACACCATTCTCTTATATTCCATGCAGGAAATGATCATTTCTCACAATAACCAGTGAAGAACTAGCATGGTACAACTATATAAGTCATAGGATACTAAAAAAAAAAATCCGACCTACCGACCTCAGCATTTTTTACCATGTTACTGGAAAATCAACATTTTCTTTTGGCCTTAGCGGAGTGATATACCTAACATACATTCATCAAGCTGTATCACTTTAACCGCCATAACGTTTTCAGGAAAGCTGATGAAAATAACTTCAGGTGACCTCGCAGATCGCATAAGCACAACTCCATGAATGCCTTGGGGGAAGGGAACTTTTCCTTTAATCTAGCCATCATTTACTGCTCTTTTCAATTGTTACTTGCCTAAATAACTAGGATCGCCACAGAAGTGGGTATTGATAATGCAAATTATAATCATTTCTTTTTGGGCTGGCACAACTTTGGCTCTCCCTTGTCTAGAACGAGGGGTAGGCGTATTGTGCGACACCTCAGAGTCTAGCGATTGTGCCTACATGATATAAAACCTGCTTATGTGCATGGAGAACCATTTCAAACCTGTAAGTGTTTTATGGTAAACAATACCTTGATCAGGTTTTTGAGTATTTAGGGTAGCTACAATGTACTTGACGACATTCCACCCTTGAGTTCACCCTTTTGAAACTAACAATGTGTTTCTGTGCTCAAGCACATGTATGGGCTCCTGAGCAGCCTTCTTTTTTTCTCTCTTGGACATAAAATATAAACGGTTCAAAGGCTGTATCATGCTTAAATAATGGATCACCCAAATGGGTTGTCACATGTATAAATCCAACCTCTGATGCCGACTCACCAAGGCTGCATTCGAGGCCAGCAAGATGCAGTCATGGTGATATAGACTCAGCAGCACTGCATTGGTGCACTCAACCTGATAGCACTATCTAGCCCTTAGAGGGTTCAGGGTACACGGAACCATGTAACAAAGACAGGTGTCGGGTTACAGCTCACCGACATGCCTTGACATAGAAGGCAGATACCAAATATTTCATCTTCTCCAGGGCCTTAATGCAAAACACGTGGTCAGCTGCCACCATGTAAATGGGGGAGAAATTGGGTCTTCCGAGGTCTGAGTTAAATAGAGGAGGGATGTGCCGAAGAGTGTCTGGAATGTCACAGATTAATTTAAAAAAATGTTTATGTTACTTAAATTCCATGTTCCATGTCATTTCTAGGAGTCTACCATTATATATCCCATGTCGAATTTAAGAAATCCCTTTCGTCCTCTCATGTTAATTCCCTCATGTCGCTATAAAGGCTAATGCCATATGTCGAATTTAAGAAAGACCATGTCACCATTTCGAAATTAGGGGTAGGTACCCATGAATGAAGCAAGCCCCCAGGGCTCTAATCTATTCGTTACAGGATAAACATTAAATCAAAAATCAAAGGGGGAGGGAAGATAGATGGTTTTTTATTCTCCTGTATATAGTGGTTAATACTTATCTTTCTTTATTCTTTTTTCTCAAACAGTAGGTGCCAAAGCAACAACACGTTTTCCACCTGACCAAGGGGATGTTCAGAATCTAACGGTTATTTCCATGAACACCACTACAACCTGGAGTGAAAAGGGTAAGTATTTCTTTTTGGTCGCCGATGCATTTGTCCTGCCATATCATTGATATAGGAATAATGTTTTTGAATATGAATAAATCTTATCACTAAATAGCACTGACTCTACTCAGTCATTCTGCACTGTAAAAAACTGTTAAATCTACCAGGGATCGTAAAGGTGAACAGTGGGCCATTGTAATTTTATAGCATTGAACCAGTGTAGTTTTACAAGAAGCCTCAGGTGGCAGAACGGTGGTACACAATTGTACAAGGAATCTCTCTGAAAGTACCAATGGATCTCTGGTAACTTTGGGGCGGGGATTATGCCATTATTCCGACGGCAGTTTTTTAGAGTGTGGGTTAGATCTCATGGGAGTTATGTTAGCACCATACTCAGACACTGCGTTAATATCTGCCACCAATTAATACAACCAGGGAGGTGTCTTGGATTTGGATTTCCTTTAGCCGGAGGCGTGGTCATGAGCTTGAGAGATGATCCATATATATATATATATATAGAAGTATATATTGAATGTTTGATAATTGACTCGAAATGGTGTACACCTTCTATAAAATATATAGGCCGGGGGCTGATAGGGCCCACCATGCACCCCCCCCCCCCCACATCCCAACGCGACAGGTATTTTTTCAATTCTTAGGGTCCCCTGAACAAGATTCAAAATGTTAACATTGATTATCTTGGGATGCACTACCGGTTTTTGCTCATTATCCATGTGCGGGGTTAGACCACTTTTGGGTCAATTTTGGTACCCTGTTATTCAAGGGATACACTCCTTCCCAAAGCTCTAATACTACCTTACCATGTCTGGATCCTACAGCTCTTGGTCTTGTTGAAAAGAGGACACAATAAGCTTTTTATTAAACCCTAATATGTATTTTTAAATTCAGATTTGAGTGTACCAGAAGGTCGGGAAGACAAAAGATTGAAATCACAAAGTTTCTTTTTTAACTGAAAACTTTTAAAGCACTCCAGATACATGCATAAAACTTACCCTTATCACCCATCTAACCACAATATCTAATATGACTTCTGTAGGCCAAACCTGTTTGAGTAATATGAGACATTTTGCAGCATTTCTTGATGACTATGACCCATGTTATTGCCACGGAAGCGAAGACAGTACCTTGAGCCAATATGATGCTGTTCCATTTCAATAAACTCCCTCTTTATGTAAATGGATGTTTTCCATGCTAAATCTTTATCAATTTAGCTGATTCTTAGCTTAAAAAGGGTGCGGATTAAGAATATGGATGTTTCTACTTCATAAGATTTAATGGCGAGGCTGTATATGGCTGAATTTCAAAATGGCCGAAAATAGATTCAAATGTCACTTTGCATTACATAAACGTGCAGTCCAGAAAGAATTTGGTGTGTGCTACCCCTATAGATTAGCTCACTAGAATACAATAGTGTTTTTGTTTCATTGCTAGCTGGTGTGGTTGTCTAGCAACAGCAGCTTTGCATAGCAACCAGGCCTGAAAATATGTTTGAATGTGCATATCTTCATGGTTTCCTTTCAGCAACTTACTCCCATGATGTAAACTTGCATATAACTCTTCTGTGACTTCCATCATAGACTAGGAATATAGGTGATAACAGGTTGCTAGGTTGTTTGGTGGCCTAACAATAGCAGTTTTGTATAGCAACAGAGCCTAGATTCTTATTTGTAGGTACATACTTGTCTATAGCCTCCCCTCAAGGACATAGTTCACTGATTTCAAATTGGATATAACTCTCCTCTGCACATCACACAGTATGAACATAGGTAGTAAATGGTTGCTCTGTCATTTGGTTGCCTATCAACTGCAGCTTTACATAGAACCCCATGTCCAAATCTATGAAGTTAGTCACAGATAAGTGTAGGGTCTTGCCTCAAGAATTTGTATGCACATCTCAGAATAGAAGTACATATAACAGGTTGCAAGGTTGTGTGCTTGATGTCAGTCTACCTTTTAAAACTATCTAATTGACAAAGACCATATGAGATAATGATAAAATGTGTAGAGGCAAGGAGGAAGGGTGCTCCATGCTAAAAGTCAACTTTAAAATTCAAATCACTAGCTTTACAGTGATACATAGTATGAGAAGATACTCCTGTTAGTTTTGGAGGAATGGCTTGCTAGATATGGGTAGGTGTGACCATTTCAAGAATGTTAATAAGCTCTATGTCTAATTGGTCATGAGATATATAGCTAATTAGCATAATTTATGCTAATTAGCTAAATCCGTATAAATTTGTATTCTTTTGCCCATAACTTTTGATCTAGAAATGGTATTTTCATTCTGTTTTCACCATAGTAAACCTTGTGGGATGTTCCTTCAAACAGGATCATTGATTTTCCTATTTAGAATGAAAATCATGTTTCCATGGCAACAGAAATCAACAAAAATGCCTATTTTGGCCCAAAAACATTCTTTTTACATGCCAAATTTCGAACCTTTCCACCCAAAATAGATCATTTTATCAAAATCCATGGAATTCTCCATAAAAAAGTAGCCTATAACAGTTATAGTCATATTTTTCCTATTCTAGTCCATAGTGGTGCCCCCTGGTGGCTAAATCTGGTACTAAATCCCGCAGTAACTGTCCTTTCTGCTTGCTGGCTCACAAATGATGAAATATTTGCTACATCCACACCATGTATATATTTTGTATATACATATCCATGCATATATGTATCTCAGGTCATTCATGATTATACAGGATTGTAATTCCTAACAACTGCCCCAGGCCCCCATGCCAAATTTCTGTAACCACTGTCATACCATCAAAGTTTACTAATGCTGGTACTGATAACATACATTAAGAATGCAGAAGATTGGCTCTCAGTCTCAGTCTCATAAGGCAATGCATGTGTAATTGATTATCCCAAACGCCTTGGGCAGCCTACCTGTCTGAAAGTAGGGGCAAGGGTGGTATTTTTTGCCTTGACCTTAGTCAGTGCAGGTTGCATTCACATATTAATAAAATGAAAGAGAAGGCTTGGAATACAATTGTACCATTCTCAGTATATTCTCGCCTCTGTTACCTCCCGAGAGCACAAGGCCCAGTGCTATCCATCCACAGATATCTCTGAACTTTATATTCTGGTTCAACGCCTTTCATTAACTCACAGGGGTGTGATCCCAACAGCTGGGGATTATACTGCTGGACACTTGTGACAAGCCACACTGATCTGTTAGAGTTCATTATCCCCAGCACATATGGTGTAGTCAATTAGTAGTTGACCCAGGCAATACTACTGAAGGCCACTGGCACACAGCCCTTTAGTATCTTCTATCAATCCACATTCACTCACAGTGGACATGGTGGTGAATTGGTCTAGCTTATAGAAGATGGAAGTGTCATCCACATTGTACAAATTGCTCCTATCATATCTAGAAAGCACCTGAAGCTACTGTTTTGCTTCTGTCACCTCCACTATATCTGCAGTCCTCCTCTCTCAATGGATCATATGACTGAAGATCATCTCTCTGCCTTTGACCATTGATAGCCATCTTTTAAAGTAACCCAGGGTTTACTGCTCACCATAGTGCCAAGTCATCTTTTGTATCTTTTGGACAGCTATCACAGACTTGACCACTAGGAAGGTTTAATGTGGCAGAGGAAAAAAACATAGTATATTGAATAGCTGTGATGGATACATAACTGCAAATGGGCAGAATACTTAATGGGGGCTTTATTGGAAGTATGACCACTATCAATCTCATATGACAGATAGACACAAAGTGACAAGTAATTATCAAGATCAAGCTAGACATCCTAGACAATTGGCTGGTGACCTGTCTGTATATTGGAGACAAGATACAAGAAGTTACCAGTCAATCATCCCCTGTTTTCACACTAACTCACATGGGGCACCCCAATGCTTTACCTGTCTCTCCTATACAGACTTTTGGAATATAAACTGTGATTGGGGATCTCAAACTCCCATCGAGTGGAGTTCAAGTGTACTATTCCCCAGCATCTGGGGAAAAATTATATCAGACATGGCCTACATGGGTACATGTCCTTAATACCTGTAGGTTACCAGTAAAGAGCATGCTCACTCAAGCCTGTTCTCTAACTTGAGCTGTCATGAAGCAAGACATTTCATTTTGGGAGTATGAGTGCATGGGATAAATAAATGAGTTACAACAACAACCCTTACATCATCCAACATACCTTTACTACCTTGTTCTGTTTTTATTTTAGCCAAAGTTTTCACACAACTAGACTGATTTTCTGGGATTGTTCTGATCTCTTTGCCCAGCCAGACTATCACTGATCATTTCTTAATCCTAATGCTGTAGGTTTACTTTCAAAAATGATCTGTCATTTTAGGTTTGTTCAATGATCTTAGCACTCATCATCCCCAGTAAGGGTAAGACAACAAACCTTCTCTAAAATCCTTAGCCTGTACTTCCTATCCAGATCTCTATTCCATTTAAACAATGCTCTAGCATAATAATGACTATGCTCTTTCCCAACCTACACTACTATTATGAACTGTATGTTGCAATTCATTCCTGAGGCCAGACCTTACACTGATCTGTGACTATCTGCATAGATTTAGACATCAGGTTCTATGTAAAGCTGTAGGTGCTAGGCAACCACATGGCAAAGCAACCATTTACTACCTATGTTCATACTGTGTGATGTGCACAGGGGAGCTATATGCAATTTGAAATCCTTGAGGGAAGACTATGCACAAGTATGTACCTACAAATAAGAATCTAGGCTCTGTTGCTATACAAAACTGCTACGCCACCAAACAACCTAGCAACCTGTTATCACCTATATTCCTAGTCTATGATGGAAGTCACAGAAGAGGTATATGCAATTTTACATCATGGGAGTAAGTTGCTGAAAGGAAACCATGAAGATATGCACATTCATACATATTTTCAGGCTTGGTTGCTATGCAAATTTGCTGTTGCTAGGCAACCATACCACCTAGGAACAAAACAAATACACTATTGTATTCTAGTGAGCTAATTTATAGGGATAGTACACACCAGATACTTTCTGGACTGCATGTTTATGTAATGCAAAGTGACATTTGAATCTATTGTCGGCCATTTTAAATGTCAGCCATATACAGCCTCGCCATTAAATCTTATGAAGTAGAAACATCCATATTCTTAATCAGCACCCTTTTTAACCTAAGAATCAGGCAAATTGATAAAGATTTAGCATGGAAAACATCCATTTACATAAAGAGGGAGTTTATTGAAATGGAACAGCATCATATTGGCTCAAGGTACTGTCTTCGCTTCCGTGGCAATAACATGGGTCATAGTCATCAAGGAATGCTGTAAAATGTCTCATATAACTCAGACAGGTTTGGCCTACAGAAGTCATATTAGATATTGTGGTTAGATGGGTGATAAGGGTAAGTTTTATGCATGTATCTGGAGTGCTTTAAAAGTTTTCAGTTAAAAAAAGAACTTTGTGATTTCAATCTTTGTCTTCCCAACCTTCTGGTACACTCAAATATGAACTTAAAAATATATATTAGGACTTAATGAAAAGCTTATTGTGTCCTCTTTCCAACAAGACCAAGAGCTTTAGAATCCAGACACTGTAAGGTAGTATTAGAGCTTTGGGAAGGAGTGTATCCCTTGAATACCAGGGTACCAATATTGACCAAAAAGTGGTCTGACCCTGCACATGGATAATGAGCAAAAACCGGTAGTGCATCTCAAGATAATCAATGTTAGCATCTTGAATCTTATTCAGGGGACCCTAAGGAACGAAAAAATACCTGTCGCATTGGGATGTGGGGGGGTGCATGGTGGGCCCTATCAGCCCCCGGCCTAATACCCATATTGGTGCATGCTATGGCAGTTATGAAAAAAAAAACAGGCTTGAGTAGGAGAAGGCCCACTGACGCAGTGTGTAGGTGTGTGTGAGGCCATTTGGGTGGGGGAGGGGGGTGGCTATATTTAGATAATGCAACCCATGCAGGTCCAAGTGGGAGGGGGCTGGCTTGCTGTAGGGTCGGGTGGAATTATATATAGCTTTATTTGTGTAACACCATCAATTATATATTGTCCATTGGTTGTATTCCTATAAACCTCCCAGGCTCTATCTCCATGTGGGCAGTTTTAGGAGTTCTAAGTAGTGCTGCCTTTATAGTGTGTGTCGTGTTTGAAGTTTGAAGGACCTTAGAATAAATGATTCTCGCCTCCTTTTAGAGGTTCATTTCATCTTGTCTTTGGTTTGCCTGTCTCTGAAAATAAACGAAGGTCATGACATCATCCCAGGGAAGTTAATTCAATGCTGAAATACTTAGACGGATGGATGTATTAAATGTTATGATCATACGAATAGGCATATTTGATGCATAATCAATTACTGCACATAGGTATACCAGTGGAAAACCACGGGATACAAACATACCTCTACTGGGTCTTTATAATAATGTGCTTTTTCACGATAGACAACTGCTAGTAGTTCAATGTTCAAGTGTACTGGCAGGGCTGCATTTATATAAAACACAAGACTGATAATAGACAGTACCTACCTAACATCATTCCTCCAGTGGTTGACTCTTGTAACTGACCTCTTCACAAACAAAGATATTTCAAATTCAAAGACTGGGCAATCAGATGAGAGGAAAGTATATATAGGCCATATATTGAGGGTGAGCTGGGATGAGTTGGGGCAACCCTTTTCGAGCTCACACAGCAGAGGTCACTCAATGATCATGGCTGGGTGAGGGAGGGTAACATATTAATGAGCTCACCCCCAGGTAACCCCCTCTCACCCCACCCTACCCCCTCTCATCCAAACTCTATCCCCTCTCTCGCCTGGTGCGTGTACGCAGGTTAGCCTTTAGTCTTGTAACATGACCATTTACCACTAGTAGCAAGCCTGTGCCGCCTGAATAGCGTGGGGCGGGACTAGACTAGTTAGCCTTCCCCTGCCCTCCCTCACACAGGAGCAGTCACACCCCATTTACCTGGGGAGGGGGGGGGGGATTTAGGGTAAAATGGAGTACCCATTGCAAAATGGCCCTTAGAATCTGGACAGGTGAGACTGGTGTCAGGCTGAATGCACCCCCTCCAACTATATAAAACTATATATAGCCCATATAAAAGAACTGATCCCTAAATAAAACTTATATAGGCCTAATAGTCACTGGAAGCTGGAAAGGGACCCATTCCTCCAAATTACGACCATACCTCCGAGTAGACATGGAAGCAAGATAGAAGCAGATAATGTTTACAACCAGTCATAAGAAGATACTATTGCAGTTTTAATAGTGATTGTAGGCTTATAACCACAGGTGTTTTTAAACGATCAATATCATGTTACTGATTTTTTTACTTAAAATTAGAACTATAGCTAATGTTGTTGTGAAACAGATATTGGTTGTAAGTCCATACTTATGACTGAACCAGTTGTAGACTGTAACTTCCACTATAACTCTGGTTATAAGGGAGTGGTCATTATTTATCAACAGGGGGGGGTGGTGGGTTTTCGCGCGGACACGCGGAAATTTTTAATGCCCCCCCTCGACGGCAGTCAGAATTTTTTGTGCCCCCCCCGTGCCGGAGGCGCGGAGAGTTTTCGCGCCCCTCTTTGATCTATAGTAGCGCACGGGCTTTTTTGCTAAAAAGAGGGTGAATTTTTTTAGCCCCCCCTCAAGAGGGGTCAAAATTTTTTTAGCTCCCCCCTCGGGAGGGGTCTGAAAATTTTACGCCCCCCCTCAAACCCACCCCCCCCCTGTTGATAAATAATGACCACTCCCTAAGTTATAGTTTCAATTGTAGAGGGGAAACCAGTGTATTTCCTGGGAAACCCCTCTATGAGGTCATATTTTGTAGGGAAATCCATCTGTCATGTATCCCCCACAGTCTCTCAGGTTTTACTTTAGGCCTAGATTATGTAGAAATTGGAATATAAATCATACTATAATTTTCCCAGCTCATCCCTCACACTTTTTCAGCTGCTCCACCCCCACTGTACTGTACCATGTACCTATGTTTTAAGGGAAAGGTGTTTGGGCCACACCTGTGATCATCCATACCCCCCCCCCACTCCCTGTTAAAAGAAAACACTCCCTGGGGGCCTAGCCTACTGGCTATACATAGTAAATGAAGGGGACAGGGTTTAGATATGTGGAGATCTTGTATACATGAAGTGCTTGGTGTGTTTAGGGTAGGCCTTCAGGCAAAAAGTGGATAAATATAATTTGGATACACATGTGCAATGACATGTCATGATGAGTACAAGGGAACCTGAAACAGCCAAATACCACTGGCTGCTCAGCAATCCAGCCCCTCCAAGCCTGTGTGCGCCGGCCATGACGTAGGCATGTATGGCAAGGGGGGGGGGAGCAACTGTAACATTAGTGGCAGCTGCTCTATATATAACATACTATAGTTACCGACTATAGTAGTCTCACTATAGTGGTGACCTGTTGTAAACTGTAAGGTTATGACTGTTTTAAAAGTGAACTCTACCAAACCATAGCACAAGGAAATTCTTTTCTTTGATTTGAAGGTCTGGAAGAAAATATTAAGTAATAAGAAAAGAGGTATGATATATGCTCAACATGCAGAACCCACAGGAGTTTTTCTCCCCGATGAAAACTAAATAATTCTTGCTTGATGTGGATGAAATAGGTCCACACAGATTGGCCTCTAGAAACACCAGCCACTGGTCACAGACCGGTCATAAATATTTATAACTTTAGTTATAACTGTAGTCATATCTTGTTCTGAAACACCTATAGCTTACAACTGAGATACGACTGGTCAGAGATAAGAATGGTTGCAGTTGTAAGTTTAGAGGCCAACAGTTTTAGAAACAGATATTTAATGTTCATTATTAAGTCTGGCTTCTGAAACACCCCACAGGGGATGTAACACTAATTAATGCATGTATATAGCACTATGTATCATCTGCTACAAATCAATGTGTATCTCCATCTTGATTTGATCAATGATTATTCTATATCTGGCCTCCAGTTGATTGGTCCTCTTTCCTATAGAGTCTACAGTTTTAAGCAGAAATCTATTTTGAATGTTGAACAGACTTATCTCTTGGCGATTACATGCTAAGAATATCCCCTACTGTCGGTTTACAATTAGTGCATATAATAACTCTGTCTGTCAGATGGCATCCATGATCTTATTTTACCAGCGGTTAAGAGCTGACTTAAAAGGAGGCTTGGTGGCACTCTAGGGGAAAAACATTGGTTAGCTTTATAGAGTACATGGGGTATCACTTTGCCCTGTGTATCCGGATGCGAATTCCTTGTGGCACAATTACAATTACTCAGCATGTCTATGACTGGCAAGCGCATCCCCAGACTGCTCATCTGACAGTGGACATATCCATAGTATATATATATATATATATATATATATATATATATATATATATATATATATATATATATATATAGTATACTATATATAACAAATTAACTTCATATAACGCCTTCTGGATCATATTCCTTTGTGGCAATAGTGCAGAAATGAAGTGCTGTCAAATCGATACATCCATATTGCACACCATTGTTGCATTAATAACCCCAGAGGGCTGACATAATGCATGCAAGTAGCTCTTGCAAGGTTTCACTATACACTATACGGCCAGGTTGCATTCATGAAAAATGACGACTTATCTGTATGATTATAATTTTGATATCAAGAAGTAACTTACTCAGTGGCCCCACAAGGGTTAACCCTTTAAGGGCCGCTGATGCTTTAATGCATCATGCCCATTGGTCGTGATTATGCACCAATGAAGTGCTGGCAAGACTATTGCCAGCACTAGTCTTCATTGGAGCGTCATGCCGACCCTCTGGGAGGATATTATCAACCCTGTAGGGTCAGTATGATGCTCCAATGAAGTGCTGGCGAGCAGTCTCGCCAACACTTCACTGGTGCATCATGACGACCAATGTGCATGATGCTCTCCTGCATCAGTGGCCTTTAAGGGGTTAACGACACAGAGCGGAACCGGAATGGGGCTATCTGGTTAGTTAACACAGATAACTCCAGGGTGGAAATCTGCCCTATAAATTAAATGCCTGTGCTCTTTTTAAGGGCATGTGGCAATGGTTTGCAAGAAGGAATAGAACGAGGGATGCAGAGGGGAAGGGAATAATGCACACTGAAAAGAAATTCTTACTCACTTGAGTCTGGATCCAGACTCAAATAATGTCGCCAAAATGAGTATGAAATGAGACTCAGTCTGATCCTGGCTCTGCCTGAGTATCGTCCCAGGATCAGGCTGAGTCCAGACTCAAGTGAGTAAGATTTTTGTCAGTGCAGTAATGCAAGGGGGTGGAGGGCGATGGAGGAGAGGGACAATATGATACATGTGTATATGAGGGGAGGCAGGGAATGGTATAAGGGGAACAAGGGTCACTATGCGTTTAATGTATGTTATGGGAGAGCACGAGTGGATTTACGGGTTGATAATCCACGAGTGCCCTCCCATAACATACATTAAGGCGTTTATCTCACATTTTTCTCCATTTTGTATTAATTTCTTACCTTATAACCCTGTATTTAATGTAGGAGAAGAAATTTTGTAAGTGCATCCGATCCGCACGGTTTGCCAAGCCAGCGTAGCCATTGTTTTTACTCCACCCGTCTTTCCAAACACTTTTCGGGTAGAATCCAAGCATGTCAAGTCCTGTACTTCTAGCACTGCCAAATATACGATCTCTAGTTGGTGTTCGCATACATTTTGTCTTCATTTTCTTCGAATCCATTGATTTTCCATACTGATCCAATGCACACGGCCCTGTACACGGCCATTTCGTCTTGTTGACGAAGCAGGTAGGTGCCCGGATGTACCTGACCTACTTTCGGGTCGGCAAGCAGCAATGGCGGGTGCCGAGACGTATCGCTATGGAAAATCAATGGATTCTTATTTATTTGGAACAAAATGGCGAAATTAGGCATGGCATATTTATCTAGGATATCTACGGATGTTTCTCTGTTAATAACTCCACCTGGCACCATTGACTTCTATGCTAACGAGGTGTGTAAACATCAGGTATGTCGGAAATTTTTTTTAAATACTCCACGGGCATTGGCTTCTATCACCGGTCGGCTTAGTATAGTGGACAGCGAGCTCGCCTCCTGCCACAGCGGCCGGGGATCGATTCCCCGTTGAACCCTGAACGGTTTAAACTGGAAATGTATGGAGGAGTTGACTTTGTATACTCCTCCAATTTATTAAGATGTCCAGATTGAAACCAGCACCTTCTTGAAGACGAACAAAAGGTCTCAGAGTAGGGATATTGAACAAGTAATCAATGGATAATTCATGACGCGTGTGTGTTAGTGAAGGATAATTACACGAGGGCGTAGCCCGAGTGTAATTAGCCTTTGCTAACACACACAAGTCATGAATTATCCATTGACTACTTATTTTATTCCACGAAACCAATAGATAATCAATAAAATACCAATAAATTCAAGTTGAAAACAAAAATTGTTCTCCCCGGGACTCGAAGCCAGCCATTGTGTGTACACGGTCGGTACATACACCTCGTCGCTCGGCAGTGGACAGCGACAGTGCCCGTCTCGGCTCGGCTTGGCAGCAGCACATGGCTAAAGCTTTGAATGCATCTCACGGTTATGTTTGTGTATAATACACCTCGTCGTCCGGCAGCGGATAGCTAAAGCTTTGAATGCGTCTCGCGGTTATGTTTGTGTACTAAATACACCTCGTCGCCCGGCAGCAGACAGCGCACACGCCCAAAAAAAAAGATGCGCCCGGTCCGGGACTCGACCCCCATACCTCTAATGGCTGAGCGCAATGCGCTAACCACTAGACCACCGCGTATCACACCTCAACGCCCGTCTCGGCTTGGCTTTGTTTGAATGCGTCCCGCAGTTATGTATACACGATCGGTACACACACCTCGGCGCCCGGCTAGGCTTGCTAGGGGGTCACAACCCAGAATGCTGGGGATTTTCACACTTTGAACATATAGAAGTTGCTTATGTATATGTGAGTGACCTCCCCGGGCTTTGTATCATATCCAGACGTGGTTCTAACCAAGCATTTCTCGTCAGTCCCTGTGGCGCACTGCATAGGGAGTTGGACTAGGGATCTTAGACTGCAGGTTCGAGCCCTGCCCTGGTCAAGACAATCATGGGTTTTAACATGTAACATATGACATGTAAGGACATGAGAGGCGTGCCATGAGAGGCGTGTGGGTTATCCATGGATAACCACATGGCGTGCAGGTTATCCATGGATAACCGCACGCCTTACAAAATTGATGTTACAGCATACAGGGTGTGCAATATCGACAGGTATGTGCATGGGAATATCCAGCAAAAAGCACTGAGAAACCAAGAAAGCTTGATAACGCATGGGGGTTATGACCAAAAAGGCACTGTAGAGGCCAGAATCGTGAGATAATGGACGGTAACTAGACAAATACCTAATAACGCCCACCTGAGCATTTATACCCTATTTTAGAGCTATACCGTGAGACACAGTTTGTTTTCTTTCATTTACACAGATATAACGCAGTCTAAACGCATCAAGTGTGTTGTATCCAGAGGAGAGTGTAAGCTAGGAACAACATGTGATTACAACTATGACATGTGCAAACCAGACCAGGAGGGGACGCAGAACGTCTGCATGGCAGCAGGCCGATTGGTAGGTATCTATGCTTATATAAAGGATACTGATATCTGATACTAATAAAACATCTGAAACCTAAGATATCAGATAAATGGTGCAATAGAATATAATCGGTATAAAAAGATGATAGGGCTCTATCTAAAATGACCATCCCGGTTTGGTTAAATACCATGTAATTTCCAGAAAGATGGGTTAATTGGATGTTAACTCTAAAAATTAGTCAATTTTCCTAAGATAAGAATCATTTTTAAATGGATGAAAGGTACTCTAAAAATAGAGAGGATTGTGGTTTTCGAACCTAAATGTTAACAGTTTACTTGCAGTTAGACTACTGAAACTATTAAACGGTAATGAAAACAATGAAAACTGAAAATTCACACACCTTGATACACTATGACCATGATATGACTGCCTCGATTGTATAGGCCCTTGGCTTCTTGAAAACTGAACTGAAATAACCACTGACAACTGCTGTCGGTGGGCGGGGGCATTGACCGTGACTGCGTGACGATTTTGGGTTTCCGAAACGGTTGACCTACTTTGTTACTAAGGTTTAGGGCTCCCAGGTCCCTATTTTCAGGTCAATTTTTACAGCTTGTAAATAGAACAAGTATCAGGGCCTTCCAAGGGCAACACATTAAAAGGATGAGATCTTTTCCCATAAAACCCACTAGAATTATAGGTTTGTGTACAAATCAAATCAATATCTATATATATACTTTTGAATCAAATTTCACTCAGTTTCTACTTGTAAATGTATGCTTTTAAACAATGATGTCTATCTTGAGTTAAACATGATATTGCGCTGAATATCATGTCGAATGACATTCCATTATAAAAAGAATTTAATAGAATACAGAATTTGTAAACTCAGGTCCCCATATTTTATCACATAACAGCAGGTGGACAGAACTATGGGAACTGCTGTTTTGCATGTAGGTTCTCCATTATAGGCCTACTACGTTGAATTCAAAATGTCATCTTAAAGTATTAACCACATATAATCACTTTACAAATCAAGAGACCAATGAACTTTGAATGAATAAACAAATAGTCCAGGGGCTCCAGGATTTTCAGAAAGGGGGGCTTGATTTTGACATGTGGGGTGGGGGTCTCAAATGCAGCAACATGATGTTGCAAAAGGGCAGCTTAGCGACTGTATTGGGGTGGGAGGGGGGGACATACCTCCCCCTTGTCTTGTGGGGGCCCCCAGAAAATTTTGAAATCAAGAGGAGAAATTGTGCATTCTGTGGATTCTCAGCAGGGCTCTCATGATTAAGATATCTACAGCTATAAGTAACCAGGTAGCAAGGATACATTGGGCCAATGTCGGCTTGTATTCGGCCAATGTTGGTTTATATTGGGCCAAGCATGGACAACCAGGGCCCAATGCTTCATCGCTAATTGGGGGCTTTCCCCCTTTACATTCAAAAAGTGTCCAGTGTAGGCATGCCCCAGAAAGTTTTTGAATTGTAGTGGGGAAATGGTGCATTCTGGTGTATTCTTAGACTTAGGGTCCCACAAACACAAACATGGATAATCTTTCAAACCAAACACATTTGGAAATGCATTTGTTAAAAGAGAAAAAGGTACCCCCTCCCCCACTCTTCTATCCTCATATCTCTACCTGGATCCCTGGTAATCCTGTAGGGCCCACTTATTTTCAATCTCTCAATCCTCTCTTAAAGGAGCTCTGAATCGGCTATGTCTGCCACAGTGCTTACGTCGGTGGACATAGTTCCTCGATTCAGAGTGCCTTTAAAACTCTGCCCAAGCCACCAATGTCATGTACCATAAGCTGCCACAGCCCCCAGGCTCATAATATTATAATTATACCCTATCTACACCCCACTATCATTTATTTCATGTGAATAACAACGCCCAATAGAGATAGCATTAAAGAGCCGAATGCCACACCCCCAGTTGCATAACATGTCTCAATCCACACATGACCTATTTTGATGCTAGCCCTCCCCCCCAGGGTGATTCAGTCATTGACAGGGTAAGTTACATGAAACTAAGCCTGTAAACCCTTTGCTTTTCTGTTGGCAAAGGAGGTTGTATATATATATATCAATGTAAGTAAAGTGCAGTTTTGGGAATTAGGAAATTTTGCAAATCTAGAGACTGAAAGTATGTATTCTATCGATTTTATGGATGTATGGTACCCTCTGTTTTAATTTTTTTACCCCCCCCATATAAATCTTAAAATGAGATCTGCATGATATGCATGAATCCCCTGATGAATCTTTAAAAATGAGTGGTTTACATGTATGCATACCCTTCCTGAACACTGGGTCAGTATCTTGTGCCACACCCTGCCTCAGCCTCCAGGCTAACATACCATGTCTCTGCTTCCAGTGTCATGAACCATACCCTGCCTCAGCTCCAAGCTCACATTCCCTGTCCATGCCACCAGTATCATATACAATACCTTATGTTATGGCCCCAGTATCATGTACCATACCCTGTCTCATGCCCCAGTATCATGTACCATACCCTGTCCATGTCCCTGTATCATGAACCATACCCTGTCCATGACCCCAGTATCATGTACCATACCCTGTCTCATGCCCCCAGTATCATGTACAATGCCCTGTCTCATTCCCCAGGCTAACATTCCCTGTTAACACCCCTGTATGATGTACCTGGCCAATGTAATCTTGCTTTCTTTTATGTTTTAAGCTGTAGAATCCTTAATAATAGTCCGATTTAAAAACCGTAAAAAATGGCATGTAGCTTAGAAGTCACTGGTTTCAAAACTTCCCTTTTGAGGCTGCCTCAAAAGGGCAGGCGTACGCCGCGTCCGCCCCCCTTGAGTCCGCGCCTGAATAGGTAGACAAACAGATGAATACCTCCTATTGTCACAATCAAACTTTTACATTAACCCTACACTAAAAAAATATTCTTACTCATATGAGTCTAGCACATTTGTACTATAGGACATACTAAAAATATTTTTTTTCTCAGTAACAACTATTCGTGTGGGTAGAGAAATATTTTTGCGCATACAGAAAATATTCCTGCAGGTACAAAAACGATTCTTGCGGGTACAGAAACATTCATGTTGGGGCTTGAGGAGTTTATCATCATTTAGTTTCCACAAGAACAGTTTATTATCTGCAAGAATTGTTCAGTATCCGCAAGAATTGTTCAGTATCTGCAAGAATTGTTCAGTATCTGCAAGAACTGTTCAGTTTCCGCAAGAATTGTTCAGTACTCGCAAGAATTATTCTGTACCCGCAAGAATTGTTCAGTACCCGCAAGAATTATTTCTGTACCCGCAAGAATTGTTCAGTACCCACAAGAATTGTTCAGTATCTGCAAGAATTGTTCAGTATCCATGAGAATTGTTCAGTACCGGCAAGAATTGTTTAGTACTGGCAAGAATTGTTTCTGTACCCGCAAGAATTGTTCAGTACTCGCAAGAATTATTTCTGTTCCTGCAAGAATTGTTCAGTACCCGCAAGAATTGTTTCTGTACCCGCAAGAATTGTTCAGTACCCACAAGAATTGTTTCTGTACCCGCAAGAATTGTTCAGTACCTGCAAGAATTGTTTCTGTACCCGCAAGAATTGTTCAGTACCTGCAAGAATATTTTTTCTGGTGAAAAAATTATTTTTGGTATGTCCTATTAGGGGCTCCGTAGAATGGTTTCTCCACCTTACAGAAATGATTCTGTACCTGCAAGAATTGTTTCTGTATCCACAAGAATTATTTCTCTACCTGCAAGACCTTCTCTGTGCCCACAAAAATTGTTTCTGGGCATCAAAAGAATTGTTCCTGTACCCGCAAGAATTACCCAGTACCCGCAAGAATTGTCCAGTACCAGCAAGAATTGTTCAGTATCCACAAGAATATTTTTTCTGGTGAAATTTATTTTTGACATGTCCTCTTAGGGGCTCTGTACTACTTTGCTTACTTGGTCCAAAACCAGCATCTCTCGTAGGCCTTTTCTATTAATATCCTAGCTTTTCTTCTTGTGTGCAAAATTCCGCTTTTATCTCTCTTTCCTCTTCTTCACTATCCCTAAGATCCATACATAGCCTAGCTTCCTACACAGGGATGATGCAGTGCGGTATTAACAAAAGGTTATGGGAGATAATGAATAAAAAGAATTAGGTCACAGTTACTGACAAATCCCGGATCTCTATCCTTGACGAATGGGCAGAACCATGGAGTTTTATTGATAACTTCTGTGCGAGACCTCGGGGGGACACTTTATATACCTTGCTAACACGGTATATGTACGTCTGGTAGGCAGGAGCGTTGTCTTTTCTACCAAAGTTTCCTTAATGAGGGTCCTACACCACAAAAAGGTCGCCCTAAAAAGAATGCACTTTTAAACCGCCCCCTCCTCAACTGTGACTCAATTTTGATCTAAATGTCTGAGGTTTTGTTGGGCCTTTGTTCAAAAACATCGAAAAATCCCTGAATGAGATTATGGTTTTATAGATAGACCCCCTCTCCTCTCAGCATGGGTCAGTGTTGTCATAGGTCCAGCGACTAAGCAGTGTCCACTGGAGGGCAATTCTCAAGGTGTTACGACTAAACCGAATCGTGGTGGGATCCCCGACTCTGATACCACTACATCCCTGCATCTAATGGTAACTAAGGGAGTGGTCATTTTTTATCAATGGGGGGGGGGGGGTTGGTGGGTTTGGGGGAGGACAAAAAAAATTTCAGACCCCTCCAAGGGGGGACAAAAAGTTTTTTGCCCCTTTTGAGCGAAAAAGCCTGTGCATGACTATAGAATAAAAGGGGGGGAAGGAAACATTTCAGACCCCTCGGAGGGGGGATGGAAAATTTTCGCCGCGCACGCGCGGAATTTCACCAACCCCCCTGTTGTTAAAAAATGACCAATCCCTAACTATGGTAAACATAGATATTTCCACATAAGGACAAAAGGACATTTTCGGGCAACCATATTTTTGAGCATCTGTAAGCACCAAGTCTTTGGCTACACGTCAGTTTCTGCATGAAAATTTCACATAAAAAATTGTATCTGGCACTCCATATTTGGGCATAGCTTGATGTGGGACATATTTTGATTAATACATATGTAGAGGTATAATCCCGGGGGGGGGGCACTAATTTTTTACTGACACAGGTGTGCGGCTGGACCTCTGACTACCCTTACCCTTGGTAAGAGGGATTTTCATCAAAAATGACCCTTACTGAGAGGGAACTTTTGCCAAAAGTGACCCTTGCTGAGAGGGATTTTTGCCAAAAGTATCCATTGATGGCAAGTTTTATTTGTGAAATCTCAAAAAAATTAACACAAATTTTGGCACGTGAGATTGAAATTTGGAAAAAGTGACCCTTGGTGAAAGTGATTTTGGCAAAAAGTGACCCTTGGTGAGAGGGAATTTGGCAAAAAGCAGACCCTTGGTGAGAGGGAATTTGGCCAAAAAGTGGCCTTGACAGCAGCACACCCGTGTCTCTGACACAATGTCATAGTGAGTGCCCCCCCGGGGTATATATGCCGTAATAGGATCTGGTGCCGTCGGTGAGTCCTTCACCTATGTGTTGCTGGGGTTCCGGGTAGGTGGCAGCACTGACCCAGGACCCTGGGAACATCTGGTGATAACCACTAGAGTTCATATATAAAGCCCTGTTGGCTCAGCCACGGTGTCACCCCAGTGCTGCAAACTGGGTTACCAAAGGCCTGCCGTGTCGGCTACACGCTAAAGTCCAACATAGATGCCTTATTCCAAATTACCCAAATTCGAAAAACTCCTATTACCACCTTAATAAAATGTATAACAAACTCCAACCAAATTCCGAATTTCCCACATTCTCTTTTACCACATAAATTCCAAACCAGCACTCCATCTTATTTTTCTCCTACTACAGGTTTTTTAATTTTTTGTTTGGTGTGACGGTCTACTCCGACTGAAACACCTGTCCCCTTCAACGCTTCGCGCTTGGGGGGCTTCAAACAAAAAAAAAAATAAATAAATAAAACAGCCACGGTGGCAGATGTCCTTACGACTTCTGCTTATCAAGGTGATGTTACCTATTGGGTAACCGTGCAGGGTTGTAGCGCATCTGGTAAATAAAACCGTTGGCATACACTCGGAAACTGTCTCTGTTCTTCCTTTCGAATTAAGATCCGAATCACTACACATACTATATGTTGACGACTGTAGATATATACAGGTTAATGGTTTGGAGGTTAAACATTAAATTTACAGATCTAAGCCTAACACTTCCTATACAGTTATATTGAAAGAACTTACTGTTCTTTTTCGGTGTGTATGGACATTGTATTTCTTATACATGTATTAGGTTTTCTGCCTATCAAAGTCTGCACACTTACATGGAATGTATGTAATATTGCAGCAATTTATTGTGAGAAATTGATTGCCTTTGAAGTACTGTCCACCCCTATTATGTACCTACACCCACATAGTCTAATCACACAAAGAATAATTGTCATAAAACAAAACAGTCGCAATAGGGATTTATAAACATAATGTGATAAGGCAATATTGTATCTGTCAATATCAAGAGAATAAGTGTATTTTCGGCTGAATTAAGTCCTACCATCTTGAGAAATGGCTTGCAGTGTGCGTCTTATATATGGCATACACTTATACATGGGGTACTACGGTATACATTATATTGTAAAAAAAAAGTAAATTAAGCAATGAAATCTGGAAAGTTGAAGGAGGCCAAATTAATCACGCTGTATTTACTTTTTACTGTCTGACTCACATATCTGCTTATAAAACGATGAATGTGTTGAACGAGTTGTTTTGGAGGAGTTAATATGAACCTCTGATGATCAAGTTATTTGGTCGGGTATGACTAAGGATTCCTATTACATGAAACTATAAATAAACTTGTACAATGGTTCAGTGTGTCTACTACAGAATGTTAAAAACAAAGGTTATTGTAACTTAATGCCATAACACAAATTCTCTTTGGGAAGGCGTACTCCCGCCTTTACCGTGGGAAAAGGATACCTCCTTTCTTGTATACAAAGAGAGGTACTTTGACTGGTTAATCATGACATTGGTTCGAAGGAGAAGCATTAAATGGGTCGTTTGTGAATGTGTCATTAGAGCTTGGTCCATGATAATGTAATATTGCACATGTACAGGATTTTAGAGTAATTCAAACATATATATATATATATATATATATATATATATATATATATATATATATATATATATATATATCCCTTATGTGCCCAGATTAGCAAAAGTGCGCTCTTAAGCCTGTAGGTATGTTCAACAGACCACCATGGGTTGAATATCAATCAGAATAAGATAATTCTAGCAGCAGAATACTCATAATGTCGAGGGCTTTCCAACAGTACCAAATTTGTCATGGTGCAGTAATTATTTAATTATTATTTGGTCATATTGCAGAAAATAATGAATTGAAAATAGGCTTAAAATACATGAAAAGTGCTCTCTCTGGCCATGGGAATAAAGAAGAAAATACAGAAAATTAACTAAATTCACAATAAAATATTGAAAAAGATACCAAAAATCTTGATAAAATATTTTTTATGTGATTTTCTCCAAGGAATTCAATTACAAAACCTGTTTTTTTTAAATTTTCAACAGAATGGCCTTTTTCTGAATTGCTAAAAATTATGCTTTATAAATTGAAAATAGCATATTCCCACAAAATTAAAGAAAATAAGATATTCCTGGTATTACCATCCAAATCAGCCCATTTCAACTTCTTTTACCTTCATCATCCCCTACTGATTCACATAATACCCTAACATATGCCTCATATTACATTTTCTGAAAGCTATTTTACTGCCCTTTTTGCTACCATTTTGCATCCATACTTTAATCTAGACATGATATAGGTTGTAGCCTCTCCTATGTAAATTTTGTTGAATAAATCAGGTTTCTCAAAATAATTCTGGGCACGAAAGGGATATATATATATATATATATATATATATATATATATATATATATATATATATATATATATATATAAAGGTTTATTCAAGGATCCAACTCCTAACATGTCAGTTTTTATCACAGCTGCCGTAAAACCTTCCAAAAACGTGAAGCGTGAGTGAACGAATATAGTTGCAGCATGATTATAACTACTAATTATACAATGATTATATCAACTGTCCATTGTCTCCAGTGTGTGTACCTCATATAACAATGGTAGTTTGCCTTCTATACAATATCAGTTCTGTGTCTTCAGCAACTACTTTGAGACTAATATATAATTCATTTACGCTTTACGAAATTCACACATGCTTCATGGTTCATCAATCTTTACGAGAAAGGCCACAGTTAAGCTATAAATCATCATAGAACAATGGGATTGCATATACAATGAGACAAGAGATTATACTACCTATCTAGAGTCATTTAGACACACATAAGACCCATCTTGGCTCACTACTGTGACTTTGAAAAAAAAATCACAAAATGTCTACAACTTCTCGCAACATGCGCATACCATATGGTAAAGAAATATATCTTAACATACACCAAATACTCTTTTTTGATAACTCAGACAGGTCTTTTGTGGAATAGAAATGATAGAAACGCCATAAAAGATGATAGGTTGACCTCATAGAACTTTAACTATCCAAAAACCCTTGAAAACCTACGCAATTCACTCACGCTTCACGTTTCATTGACCATTACGAGAAGGCTATACATGGTCATATACCAATAGGATTGCATAAACAATGAATTAAGAGGTTATACTACCTGTCTAGAGTATTTATATACACATAAGGCCCATTTTGACTGACTACTAAGACTTTGGGGGGAAAAAAATCAAAATTTTTACACTTCTTGCAATGTGTGCATGCCATGTGTTACAGATATATATTTTAACATACAAAACAAAATACTCTTTTTCAATAACTTAAACATGTCTATAGTAAAATAGAAATGATAGAAATATCATACAAGATGATAGGTTGACCTCATAACACTTTAATACCTTTAAACGTCCAAAAACCCTGCATGCTTCACTCACACTTCATGTTTTATCACGCTTTAGGAGAATGCCACAGCTCATTATACAACATCATATACCAATAAGAGCACTCAGACAACAAATGAAGAGGTTGTACTACCAACTAGAGTCATATATACACACATAAGGCCCATCTTTTACTGACCGGTACAAGACCGTGAAGCGTGAATGAATTCGGTAATGTGTGAGTGAATTCAGTATGCGTTGAAAATCACTATTATCTACCTGGCTTGGGTAATTCTCAAAGTACATCAACAAATTTTCTATCGAGGTTACCCCACTAGGGTACCTCTTGATTGTATATAATAAGAAGAATTGTGCCCTTTTGTAAAGGGCTGGATGGCCACTTTGAAAAGAATTACTCACACCTCATCATGTAAAATTCATGTTTGAATGATGAATGAATAGAAAATAAATTATGCCTCAAGACCCCCCTAAACCACATGAAAATCTTAGCCATGACCCCCCACTAAGGAATAGAAAAATAATTGGTGGTGTAGAAGTGTTTCTCTTGATATTATATGCCCAAGGAACCTATATATATATATATTTTTATATATATATATATATATTTACATATATATGTATATATATATATATATATTTATATGTGTGTGTGTGTGTATATAATTAACTTTGACCTATCATCGATGGCTGTATGATTGTCGACAATATTGAAATAAGCCCCTGTGGTGCCTTTTCCCATTGTCACATTGACTAAGCTTTGGAATGTCTTTTGACTCTCTGCCTGATCATAACTGATTAGAGATAAATCCCAGCCTATACTTTATAAGTTTCAGAATGGAACGATGGAGACACTGGTTTGGGGCTGTTTTACCGGATCCCCACCCATGACCCACTGTATGTCAGACACCTGCAATATCCAGCCAAGAGGAAACTCCTCCTTCATATGCTGCTGTCAGTCTGACTACTGCAACCTGCCACCCAAAGGTAAGCACCACTGCCCCCCTCATATGCTGCTGTCAGTCTGACTACTGCAATCTGCCACCCAAAGGCAAGCACCACTCCTCCTTCTTATGCTGCTGTCAGTCTGACTACTGCAACATGCCACCCAAAGGTAAGCACTACTTCTCCTTCATATGCTGCTGTAAGTCTGACTACTGCAACCTCCACCCAAAGGAGAGCACCACTTCTCCTTCATATGCTGCTGTCAGTCTGACTACTGCAACCTGCCAACCAAAGGTAATCATTACTCCTCCTTCATATGCTGCTGTCAGTCTGACTACCTAAACCTGCCATCCAAAGGTAATCATTACTCCTCCTTCATATGCAGCTGTCAGTCTGACTACTGTAATCTGCTGCCTAACCTGAATTTCCAGTGAAACTAGAATGTATAGCATTGAAGTAAACAGATAATGCAGCTAACCCAACAGAGCCATCTATGTGCATAAGGGGGTTATTTCAATACAGTTGACAATTTAAAATTTACCGAAGACCTTGTCATCAGAGCCTTGTGATTATGTACATGTAAATGGCTTATTAAATCAATCAGAGCAGTTTAGGCCCTAATGTATATCTGTAAGTAATGGTGCATAGTGGATTTCTTGACGATTTGAGGGCTATGTTCTGGAAGGCATTTCTCAACAGTGCTTATATGCATTGTTGTGAAATGCCGTCCTGATATTGTTAGCTTTATAGAACTAAGCCCCTGATATGCAAAGGTTTAGGACAATAGAAGATCAATTCCAAGTTAATATTCTAATGATGATGCTCTAAAAATAATGCCCTCTCACCTGCGCTCATGTACATTGAAATAATCATCATGTCTTTTAGGCTGGAATGAGACAATGCTCCATCCGACAAACGAGCCAAATATTCCTGGATTGCCCGTGATGTTCTGGATCGGGCTGGGGATCGTGCTGGCAGGGGTATTCTTTGTCATATGCGTCATCTTCGTATGGCTTATCACTAGACCTCCGACCAGATGCAAGCTACCTGAGGAAGTCCCAGACTACGATAATCCTAGCCTAGAAGTGCATCCAAGTGAACAGCCCCTTATTCCTACCAAGCCCCTCCGAGGGGACATATACCTGCGGGACCCCATCAAAGATGGTGAGGGGCGTTTTGGAAGTGTCTACACCGGCTGCTATATGCCAACTCAAGGAAATGATGGCAGCTCTATTATTGTTGCCATCAAGGTATTTGACATCACCAAGAGTCAGTCCTGGCTGGTGGAGAGGGCTTTCTACACCTCCAGGAAAATGGACAAAATAAGCTGCTCATGTGATAACATGCTGAGCTGCTCAGACAAAAATATTCTGAATTTCTATGGAGACAACGTGGTGGAGGATGAAGGAGGGAATGTGTCCCAGCTATGGCTCATCACCGAGTACCACAGACGTGGTTCTCTGACCAGTTACCTAAGAGATGAGCTGCTCAGTCTAAATGAGTTGCTCACCATGTGCGAGGGGTTAGCTGAGGCAGTTGAGTTCTTACACAATGAGCGTCCCTATGCTGTTGTTCACAGAGACATCAAGAGCAAGAATGTGTTGGTGAAGGAGGATCTTACCGTCTGTCTGGCCGACTTTGGACTTGCCCTCTCCTTCAATAAAACAGTCGCAGAAAATGATAAGACACAGGTAATATTGATACTTTTTTTCTTGTCCACAAAAGGGACTTATAACGTGTTAGAGCCTCTTTCATGAATGACTTATGAATCATGATGAATGGCCATAAGCACTATGGATATCAAGATAATGATTATAGTAGTCAAATAATTAAGTTAAACAATTAAAAATTGGTTTTATAATTTTTTTCTGACCCTTAAGATGGATAAGAAAAAATAGGGTTTTGCTTTTTAGCGACAAACAACCGTCTGGTCCTTATCCACAAACAATAAAAAATGTTGAGGTAAACTGAATTTCCATTTGATTACCTGTCAGCCAAAATAAATCCCCTGAACACATATTTCCTGCCTCATTATTGACTCACAATTATTATTGCAAGATAACCAGTATTTGTTTTTTTCTGCATAGCAGAATCACAATCCACTCCCAGAACTCACCCCTTAAAATAACTTATAAAGATCTAGGAATTGTGTGAGTCAATGCTGAATTTTAATTTTACACAGAAAGGCACCCGTCTCTATATGGCCCCTGAGATGTTACAGGGGGCCATAGACAACTTTCGGGAGGAGAACTACTGTCCTGTGGATGTGTATGCCATGGCACTCGTACTTTGGGAACTACTTTCCAGATGCTCCTGTGTAAAGGGTAATAACAAATATCTTAGAATTTAACTCTAGATTTTTATAGCATTTTAGAAGAAGATCTATACAAAGAGGTATACCAAAGATATGATATATGCTAGGTAGATTCTACTGTTCCCGGGCAATACATCAGGTATAGCCGTATCTTAAATTTACCATCACTATGTCTGATATAATCTCCCTGAATCCAAGTACGGCTTATCATTATTATTATAAGCGGGATGGTATGTATAAAATACAACTGCTCAAAATCAAGTCCTCCTAGCAGTATTTGCTTGATGGGTGCGTTTTATATATACACGAGTTTGTGTCATACACAAGATATATACTACAGTCATCTTGCCTGAATTCTTAATTCTCTCCTGGATGCTAAAAGGCAGTATTTCAAGACTTGTTGGTGGTGTTAACTAAGGAACAATCACCAATACAAGTTAACTCTTTCAGGCTCAGTGGGTCAATACAAACTACCATACACAGCTGAACTTGGGGACCATCCAGATGGAGAGATGCTCAAAGACCACGTGGTCATACACCTTCAACGGCCACACTTTCAGCAAGAATGGACGCAACATCGTGTAAGTGTAAATGGTGTATCTGTTAAAAGAGGAAATAAAGCCCCTGATAAAAAGCCACTTCCATATAAATGATTTTAATAAATGCGAACACATAGAAAGCCCCTAATAAATAAGGAGAATCGCTTTATCTTGTATTTGAAAACCTAACCAAATTGGAAGAATCTCAGTGGTGACTGTGCAGCTCAACCGCAACTAGCTAGTAACATAATTCGTGAACGTAAGGAAGGTCTGTAGACGTCATTGTGACATTGTATCACAGGCTAAATCTCACAATACCCAATGAGCTGTATCGATCACATCTTCCATCTTTCTCTTTGTGTTGTGAAATAATTATGTCTTTCTTTACACATGGGAAATGTAAATTTTTTGTTCATTATTTCCCAGTACCCCCACAGACCAGACGCTAATAGTGCCTACATTTCCTTGCATTGTAATGTTTTGTACATATGTCTAAGGACTCGTTTGCCTGATGCATGACCCGAATGCTAGTAACTCACCAGGGCGTATGTTCAACAATAATATACCATACAAAACCGCTGTTATCATTAAAACACATATTACTCATAGCTTGACCTCCTAACACCTGGTCATATAAAAGGGAAACATTATGTTATTTTATCGCTACAGCGGGTATCCAATCAAGGAAACACCTCACATTCAGCAGCTTTCATGCTTTAAACATGAGATCATCCCACCATCAAAATTGCATATCTGTTCTTGACAACTGGGTCAAGAACTGGGTCGATACAGCCCATAGCAGCAGTTCCGTGTAGATGAACAATGCTTTCAGAGTAACTGTGTCTCCACCACACAATATCAAGACAGATATTGGTCAAAGCAGACATGATATGCGTTGCAGGCTTATAGACTTGGTGGATATGTTCTCTCTCTCTCTCTCTCTCTCTCTCTCTCTCCCTCTCTCTCTCTCCCTCTCTCTCTCTCTCTCTCTCTCTCTCTCTCTCTCTCCTACTAAAGTAGGCATTAAATCGTCGTATAATTGTTTCTTATTGTGTGGGACAGATATTCAGGCTAGACTTGCTTATAGGTCAGGTGACCTCTGAAATACCTCTTTTCTCATTTCATTCCTTCATTTCCTCATCTATTCACTTACTTATTCATACTGTCTTTTCTTTTGGTCATGATGACATGGGTAGCACTGTTCCATAACAAGACGGTCCATTGGTAGGAATTCAAAAGGAATTCACTAGTGTACAGCATGGACATAAATTAAAAGTATGAGTAAAATGTATAAAAAGAACTCTGCACATTATCATGATCACTATTGTACTTATTTCGACAAGAATCTCATAATTCTGTATTTTAATTCTTCCAGGTCCTGAGAATGCTGTGTGAAACCATAGATGACTGCTGGAAAGTAGAACCAATGGTAAGGATAAAGGCTGCCACAGTACCCTACCGACTGGCCACCATGAGAGAGGCCCAGAAAAAGATGCTGGATAGTAGTGATGCCTCCTCCACCAGCTCAGACAATAGTGGTATCTCAGACTCAGGCTCTGGAGGAAACTCCTCAGATATCACCCTAGAGATAGAGACCAACTGTGAAGGGGCACCTGGGAGAATGACACACACCAGGCAGAACTGTGATGGGGTGAACCAGGACAGTGGGATTGTTAGAGACGCCTATGGCATGACTCAAATCCATATGGACTGTGGTAGGGTTGATGGAATGGACTGCAAGGAGAAGACTCCAAATGGCATTAGCCATGATGAATCAGACTTTGATGGACCCCTCCAGAATAAGGAGCCGTGCCTAGGCGTCTCCCAAAGGAAAGCAAACAGTAAGGAGACAAGTCAGATGATAATGGGCTGCATTGGAAAAACCCAGTGGCAATTGGATGGCAGGGGACAGAGAGAGGGGGACACCTGTGTCTGACAGGCCAGGAACTAAATTATACCATCTGGAGTATGGACCTAAGGAAGCCCCTTGCATACAAAAGTTTTTCTGCTGATGAAGGCCTCAGTGCTGGGTAAATAGACAGTGAAACAAAGGTGGGGCTATGAATCAGTGAAATTCATGCGTGCATGATACATTATTTCATATTTGTGGGCCAACGGGGGAAAACGTGCCTCCAGGGGGGATTTTTAGCACTGCCTTTGGCCACCAGGGGGCAGTATGTGGACAAAACACTGAAAATATGCCAAAAAATGGTTTATACCAACTTTTGATGAGAAATCCAGTGGTATAGCTAAGATTATTCTACTTAAAATGTTCTATTTTTGGAATGCGATAGGAATGTTTGTTGCCATGGGAACATTGAAAATTGACACCTATAGCAATTTCTGGTTGTCATGGAAACCACCCTATTATTCCAAATGGGAATTTTTGACCCAGATATTTTTGGAAATTTCTTCGGGAACTCAGAACTGAAGAGAGAGCTCAAAAATTCTCTCTAGAACCAATTTTATGATAAAAACATCCGATTTCTATGGTTATTTTTCTACAAAACTGTATTTCTTTTGCATCATATGTATTCATGATAGAATATAATGCATAGAGATTATTTACCATTTTCAGTTGTACACTGCAATGTATTTTTGAAAACAAGTACAGCAAAACTACCGGAGATATTTTAGCTCAATATATCTTATTTTAAAGCCTGTGACTTAAACCTTAAAAAAACAATTTCCCTCCTGTAGGCATATTTTCAATCATCTGGCCACATTTATAAGTTCCTGAAATGACTATTTTACACTTAAAATTATATTTGAAGGTAGGAAAAAATTATTTTATAGTAGACTGTATTCATAGATACAACATTATATGACGCTGATGAACATACATCATGACTGACGGGTATATGATTTTGATAAGGCTGTATCCCTATTCATAAGATTCAATGCCTCCTCTAGTCAAAAGTACAAACACCTTTGGTGCCTCAAATATTCGATAGACAGCAGAGATATCAACATATTCGACAATTTACATTTTGTAATGCTTTGATACATATAGAAATGATTATTTCGATAATCAAGAGATTATTGATTATTTATTCGAGATCTGAGGCACTGGTCTAAAAGACATGGACCCTCTCCGCTGGTACTCCTTGCCACAACATGGCATAGATTTTATGTCTGCGTTAGTGACTAGCTTCTACACTAGGTGGGGCTACAGGTTGAACTAACTTTACAGAAGTTTGTACATGTACTAACTATGCCCTGGTGCCCTTGGGGGTTCTACATGTGTATAAACCCTCATGAAACCACCGTAACAGGAGAAAAGTTGTTTGGTGGTCAGAGATCTCCCACTATACACCTCTTCAGTCAGGAAATGTTCCTCACTACTCAAGCTTCTTCTCTATAGATTAACAAGTATTGGCAATATCAATACGTTTAAGATGGCTAAAGCTATTCATAGGGATTATGAAAAAGGGGAACTGATCAGCTGAATTGTCTGTTAAAAATGAGAATTTCCCAGGGGCGATGAGAAAATACACAACAAGGAGGAGGGCAGGGCCCCTGTGCCTCTCAATTCTGCCCTCTCCCCTACTGGTCTCAAATCATACTGTAAATCGTCGCCTTAGTGCAAGAATATTGTAACTGACATTTTGGCAAAAATGAGTTTTCTTCTGTTTTGACATGTATTGACCCTTATCTGTTATTGTTGTTGTTGTTGTTGTAAAGCTTTATTGGCTTCATTCTTCATACAAAGTGATCTCCTCCAATGGGAGCCATACATGTAACAATGACAATAGCATTTACCAGTCATATTAAACGGTTGGTGAGGCTGCTTATAATGATCAACTCATTATTTGTGAGTGAGGTCAGGAATTGACAAATTGCGATTGTCTTGGTGTTGTTGAACTTTGTTGCAGCTGTTCCAGAGGAGTGATCCTCTGTTCAATGGACTCTTATGGTAGATATCTCTCCATAATTATCCTGCTAGTCTTTAATAGCAGCTTGTCATTGCTGCGTAGCTGCTATGAAAGTGCATGGGCTCTGTCTATGATATGTGTGCCTACAGGTCCCAGTGCAATGTTGGTGTTTACACTTCGTTCTTAAGTAAGTAGAATACTTCTTTTGGCTCTCCTGCAAAACTTGAATAATCCAGTTACAACCTTCTTCCACTAAGGCGACGAAATATGAAGTAGGAGCTAACTGAGGGTCGATTTCAGGTCTAGTGTATATTGATTCATATTGGTAATGTACCTATAGATGTGTGTGGACAAATCTTTATAATCCTGATGGTCATCAATGTCTGTAAAATAATGAATATGGGCTTATAGTAATTGTAGGGAACCTCCCCAATTCCACCTTAGGGCTCCTCTAATCCAGATGCTCTTACACAATGACATATAAAAATCATGGTATATACTTGCGAAGTGTTAGGTTGAAAGGCTTCATCTTTCGTTTTCAAGCTCAAACTTGTCTGATGTTGGATGAGCCATATGTGCAGAATGATGAGAGTAACAGTGCAGAAAGGGCCAGTCAGTATTATACAATGGCTACCTCGGATGCGTGTCAGGAGGGTGTTTCACCACATAACAAAAGTCCCCCATATGTCACATACGGCCCCCATATGTTAGATACGCCCCTTTTACTGTTTCTGTATGCTACCATAATCTCCCGAGTATAAGGTGCAGCTAACGTATAATGCACACCCCTAACTGAGGACAATCGTATTAAGCACAGAAAGACCTGAATTGTCATTATGAAAGCCCCTGTATACATAAGGCACACCCAGACTTTGGGAAAATGTTGTGGCAACACCCCCCCCCCCTATCTAAATTGAACAAGGCAAGCAAAAAGCCATGAAAGTACACCACTAACACCCCCTTCCCTTATACCTAAGGCTAAAGTATTAACCAGCTACCAAAGGGTTGCAGCCTTAACATTATAAGGCTAAAGTAGTATGGTACATTGCCTAAACCAAAAAGCTCCCCACACCCATTGACCCCCCCCCCCTCTCCTTCAGACCTTGCAGCAGACCCCCCCCCCCCGTGCGGGTCCATTTACTATTCCCTGTACCTTTCTACCAACATACAGCATTTCTTAAGATAATATCTGCATATGTCACATGATTCCCGTATGTGTGACATCATTCAGGGAATCCCCAAGGGATTTGCACATGTTAACCTTTAAGACAGAAAAAAATCCGTATGTGGAGCACACGGCCACCTATCTGAAACACTTTTTTGAAAATAATTATTTTCCCCACATAAGGGCCGTGTCTTATGGCCATATGTATATATATATATATATATATATATATATATATATATATATATATATATATATATATATATATATATATATATAGCTATATGGTGAAACACCCTCCAGGACTTTTTATTAGATATGGAAAAGGGTTACAATATTAACGAGTGCGGTACTCCACATTTTCATTGCCATGGTAGAAACAACTTGGCAATGGCACTTGTACGTGACCAAAATAATTTTACAGTGTGTAACATAAGGATAGATTGCTTTTAGAAGAGTCATGGGTCTCTAAACTGAATCAAATCCCCAAAAGCATTAAATACATAGGTAGGGTTTTTTTAAATTATAATTGTACTGTGAGAAGATCCCCGGACAGTAACCTGGTTCCAAACTATAAGCAAGTGAAGTGTTTTAGACAAAATGAATTTGGCCATATCTAGATATGTTGTATCTGCGACTTCCAAAGTATATTTGTAGGTATGGGTCACATATAATTTTGCTTTTTAAATAAAGATATAACTTTATATGTTACCACACACCTACCTCTGACTAAGAGATTATGATACTCATGGGTGGAAAATGTCCTATAACTAATTCTAATAAACCTTGTGTATAGATGCGTGTAACATTTTAAAACTTCAAACAATGTTGCGAACGTCTGGTGTTGTATAATATCAAATAGCACAAATTGTTTATGTTATCAAAATCGATTGTGTCAGTGCCAGAGTGGGTCGCAATATTGCCACAATACTTCTCATGTTACACTTTATTTAATAATAGACACTTATTACATCATATCATCTGAATGTTTTATTTACACTGAGATTTTGAAACACAAAGACGTAAATGGCGTTCAATGGTAAGATGCAGATATAATTGCATGCCAAGCATAGATAAGTTATTTATCACATCCCATTAAGGCAATCTTACATGTGTAATGAGTCATGAACCAAACAGCGGCGCATACCAGAATGTAATAAGCAGCGAAAGGGGTATAAGGCTGTTTGGGCTATTAGGGGAGTGGTCATTATTTGCGTTGATGGGCAAAATTTTCTTATGCTCCCCCCCCCACACCAGAGGCGGGGAACATTTTCACGCCCCTCTTATAGTAGCGCGCAGGCTTTTTCTTTTTTTTTTGCTAACAGAGGGTCATTTTTTTTACGCCTCCATCAAGAGGAGTCAAAATTGTCTACATTCCCCTCTGGAGCGGTCAAGTTTTTCTGCGCCCCCTCAACCCCCTCCCCCACGTTGATGAATAATGACCACTCCCTTATATCGTTTGTTTACAGCTGGGCCCTTGTATCATAACCCCTTCATGGATGTTTGCAAGGACGCGGATTCTTCATGTTTAGAGAGTGGTACTTTTCTAACAACAGGGGGCGGTAATTTTGGGGTTAAAACATTTTTAGATTTTTAAAGAATAAAAATGTAGGGGGGCGTGAGAAATTTCAAATCACTCTGTGGGTTGGGTTTTAAAAGAAATTGCCACATGTGCACGAAAATCCGCCACCCCCTGTTGGTAAAAAATGACCACTCCCTTACAGACCCGTGTCTAAAATAAAGTGTAAAAAAAAGAAGCAAAAAAAAAAACAACAAAACAAAAACAAAAAAACAATCGAACATAGAGATATGTCTGAAAATGTATCTTAAAAGAATGCCTAACGGACACGAAATAACACATATACTGTCTTTACACATCCAATCATATAGCCAAAGGTTTTATACTTGTATACCTGTAAATTTAGGCGATAGACATGTTTGAAATTTTTATATGCTTGAGTTTTGAACATGTTCTTTATATAGAATCCACTGTATAGACATGAATATTTATAAAGGACTGTCATTACCTAATGGTCCTCCTCTTGGCCAGTATATATTTCGTACTACATTTTATAAGTTCACTTATACATCCTCTTTCTCTTTGTCCATCATTTTGGACATGTTAAGCACAAAATCAAAGGTCCAAACTTGGTTGATTTGCGTATAGCCATGTAATTGTACATTGAATAAAGGACACCAATTTTGAGGCTAGTTGTAATCTGTTGCTCTTTCACGGGTAGGTGACAACCCCTTAAGGCACCTTTCTTCATGGATATGGTAAAGATCGAACGCTTTATTGGGTGTTATTTGCCAGAGGGTACGAATAATTATGGATTATTTGAGGGAGAATAGGTGTGGAATCATCTTAATCCATATTCATAATCAACGCATGCCTTTAAGTGGGGTGTATGCCAGTTATATTCCTGTTGCCTCAAGTCAACATCAGGGATGTGAGCCGAGGCCTTCGGCCTCAGTTCCTATCTATGATATTACTTTTCAATACACTGGAGTATATCCGACATAAAACATAAGGATTTATATTATCAGTGAGAGAAGTGGCAAGGAACATGAAGAAATCTGATGTTGTAGTCCAGACTTTGACAGTTGATGAATCGTTTGAAGAAATCATATTGACACCTCCACAACCTGAGCCAGAAGCTGGTCCGTCACATGCACCCATCCCCACAGAAGCTCCAAAGCCTAAAAGGTTTGCAACTTTACTTGAAGAGGATGTGGCTGCTATTGAAACATCAGCAAAGGCAAAGAGAACCATAGATCAGACCCGCTGGGAAGTAAAAATTTTCCGCGGTAAGCTTGTGTTTGTTTACATATCATTGTTGTCATGGCCTCACAGCGAGAAAGTAGTCTGTGCGCTATATACATAGGGAGCGGTTATTATTTTAATCAAGTGCCAGGATTGTAGTTCACATGATATCCACCAGGTGGCAGCACCTTCTATGGAGTTTAACATTGAGAAGAAGAACTGTACAAAGTATGATATATTTTTTATTAATTTCAGTGCCTTTATCCAGCTATATTGGAAGACTTTTAGTTAATAATATTTAAAAAAAAATGTTTTATTTACAGAATGGCTTATCGAGGTTGGAGAGCCCCCAGCATTTGAGGAACTAGTGCCTGAGACTTGAGCAGGTCTCTAAGGAGGTTTTATGCAGAGGTTCGTCAGCAAAATGGTAAAGAATACCAGAAGAAATCCCTGCTGTGCATAAGGGCAGCTCTACACAGACATCTAACAACAACACCCTACTCAGTCAAGTACAGTATCATGTCTGATGTGATTTTTGCTCAAGCCAACAGTACACTCATAGGCCTTATTAAAGTCAACGAAAGGGTTCGACCTGTCAGCTAGCTACCAGCCTATCACTGATGACAATGAAAAGAAAATGTATAGTACTGGGACTCTTTCTAATGACAATCCAAGTGCCTTACAATTTAAGGTATACTACGAAATGGCCCTGCACTTTGGGTGGAGGGCCAGGGAAGGATTACATGATCTCAGAAAGCAACATTTTGTCTTTGAGAAGGATTCGAACAACAACGAATATGCTACCCTATCCTTCAACGCACTAGAGAAAAACCACCAAGGTCTCAGTGACAAAGAGGGTGAACATGAGAGGAGAATGTATCCAACTGGATATCCTGACTGTCCAGTCAAGAGCCTGAAGAACTACCTCTCAAAATTGCATCCAGAGCTCGACTCTTTCTTCCCGACCCTAAAACAGAAGAATTTTGCTCTTTCTACTACATGGTACAAGAAGACCCCTGTTGGCGTGAATACTATCAGCAAATTTATGCCTACCATAAGTGTCAAGGCTCAAGTAAGTAGGATCTATACAAACCATTGTATAAGAGCGACTTGTATCACAAAGCTGAGGAAGCAAGGTGTCCTATCTAAGGACATCAAGGCTGTCACCGGACATCGTGCTGAGTCTTCGATAGATTTCTACTCGAAGACTCCGGATGATGTCCGGGAGGACATGTCCCGAATGCTAGCTGGAGTCCCCAAAAAATCTGTTGGAGCCCCCAAAAAATCTGTGGGAGCCCTCACAAAATCTGTCGCAGCTCCCCAAAGTGATGATATTGCGATATCTCAGACGAATGTCATGAATCTCAAGTCAGCCCATAACACTGGATCGATCTTCTCAAATGTCTCCTTTGAGAACTGCACAATAAATGTGAATGTAAACAAGTGAAGACTCAAAAAAAAAACAACATTTCTAAGATTTTTTCTACTCACTGAGACTATGTATTCCCATATTACATTCCTATATGTTCAAAGACAAATCAAGTCTAATTTTTCATATGACATTTATGTGATTTGAATATACCTTTCTATGATATACTTTTATTTATACAGAAAATCTGTTAAAATATTGTTAAAATAAATTTAAAGATTGTTCTGACATCTTTTTACAGTTTATTCTCTATATAATATAGTTAAAACATTGTTAAGCTGTATTTCAATGATATGATGGGCTATAGGTAAATTTATAGTCGGTGTACTGGAATTACAACCATGCACTATTTTTCCTTGGCCCTAGTATCTTTAATGTCAATCGCTGGTACTTCATATCAGTAATTATTGATGCATCTTATCAAAACCCACACATACATGCAGGGTTCTACCATATTTCTCCGGGAGTGCTTGGATGATATAGGTAGATTTCAGACTCATATAAAAAATCAAGAACCCCAAAAAACCTTTTTAGAGTAAGACTTCATATGAACTATCAATGACAATGATAGGGGCCTCAAACTTTTTCTATCTTTTAGGTAATATATCCTAAGAATTCTTATGACGTTATTTGAACAATATCAACCCCCCCCCCAAGATCTCTGATTTATTTTAGGTATTAAAAAATGTTGTGTCACTATAGATACCACACCTTTCTTGAATGTCTTTTAATCAAGATATCAGCATTATCATAGTTCTGGTATTTAACTCTGTGCATAAATATACACAATTTAGCCCTATTTAAGCCCTAAAGGAAATTGTAATAATGGAGTTTTTGGGGTCATTCAATTTTCTGCAATCCTTAACCAGACACCTCTGCTACAATTTGTGTCCCGTTCCCAACCACTTTGTTACTACAACATTATTCAGTTCTACAATGCATATACCTCAATCTCAAGCACCTATACTCTCCCCAACATTCTCCAATCCACTCATGACACAGCATTTTCTTAATATTATTTGTCCAATAATCGCTCATAGTGATTGTTTGCATATATTCCACCAGGAGGAGTCCACCTCAATTAGTTCAATCCCCACCCACCAGGTGTAGGGGTTCTACCTGTAACTGCTGTGTGTGTACATTGAAATCTATTGTTGTCGTCACCCTATACAGTTCACCTTCAGAATGAAGAAGATCCCTGTCATTTTAATGAAAATTTTCCATTTCCAAATACTAATGTTTTGTTCCCAACCACTTCTTTTTTAAATATGCCATCATTCAGTTATACAACACATCAAACTCACCCTCAGGCAACTATTCCTCCACCCATCGTCCAATCCACTCATGATCCAAAAACTGAAAAGGAAAATTAACTCAGAGGCAAATGAGATCCATAAACAGCAGGACTACGACATTGCCCAGTTCTCAAAGTCGAAAACTATAGACAGTACAAGTCCAACAAGTTTCCGGGGGGAAGGTAACAAAGATCTCAACTACAATGGCCCAAGCTATACAGGCACAAATAACAAAGTCTTGGAATCAAACAACGCTGGGTCTAGCTGTAAAGTTACACCATAGACATGGGTCTAAGGAGCTTGTGACACTATTACATGATTATGGAATCACTGCAACATATGATGAGGTCCTTCGCTTTAGAACTTCAGCAGCTATTTACACTGGATCTCAACCTCAAACAATCCATGGTCTTGAGAAAAATCAAGGGCAGGTCTCGTCATGGATTGACAATTATGATCTAAACATCTTCACTCCAAATGGCTGTAGAGGAACACATGCCCTAGTCACAGAGGTGACTCAACAACAATCAATTTGTGTAGATCAGGTTGAAAAGGCAGACAAAGTCAGACCCATAATACCCAGAGTCAGTAAACCCGATATGACCAAAATCTCCAGCATTATCAAGGTGAAAAAAATCCAATGCCTCCAGTAATCCATGACCATGATGGTATACCATTCCATGAGGCGATGAAAAAATGGATGAAATAACCCAAGCACTAAATGCTGATATTGAATGACTCAATGAAGTCATAACCAATGACTCAGAAGAAGATCCCCCTGCTGAATGGTCTGGCTACATGGCACACATGGCCAGGGAAAATGGCTTTATTTCAAAGGCAACAAAGTATGTGTATGGTCCTCTCATAGATACACCACCAAGCCACCCAGACACAGTTCTCACCAGCATAATGTCCTTGGAGACATTTTTCAGGTCTCATGGCCAGAGATACCTCCACTTAGTTGCAGACCTACAACTGTACAAAGTACTATTGCAAATTAAGTGGTCCAACCCAAACAGATGGAAACATCTATTACCTAGACCAGGTGATATGCATTTGCTTATGTCTTTCTTGGGATCCATTGGAAATCTCATGGCAGGATCAGGATTGGAGGAGATCCTTGGGGCTGCATACAATGGAACTACGAACATGCTAAATGGTAAGGCTTGGCCAAAGGTGATGAGAGGTTTTCGTATGGTAGCAACTGAAATCATGACAGAATCAGTACAATCTGGCAAGAAATCATGGGAATCCCTGGAAAATGAACTATCAGCAGCACATTCCTCAAAAACAGGTGGTCTTTGGGTAGATTGCTTCCTACTTCCAGTGTTACTGGCGCACATGTTCTAGAGAGCAGAAAGGGAAAGCAAATTTCACCTTGTATGTGTATTGTATCCAGAAGATGGTACCTTACTTTTTTGCAGGTAGATGGAATGCAGTCTCTGCAGATCAGTTCACTGAACAGACATATATTCGAAAAGGCAAGGCCAAAGGAGGTCTTGTTGGAATGACACTCAACCCTAACCAAACTGCCCGGTGGGTACTCTCTCAGAATATTTGTAATATGCTATGCCACGACATGGATGAAATGTTCGAACCTTGATACAAGTGTTGACAGACACAAAGAAGAGGAAAAGAACAGAAGAAAAATGGATGCTGTAGATAGGAAACAAATTCGGGCTGAGATAGCTGCACATCCACATCCATTAAAAGAAAGTGAACCGGTCCTGTTCAATATTGTAAATGGATGAATCGCTGATGATAGAATCAATGTCACTGATGCACTCTCTATCAGTGAGTGTATGGCAGCACAGTTCAAAGGTAATCTCCCATCTGGTTTTTATGGCCCAATTCATGCCAAGGTGACCACAATGGAGGCAATGAAAAAAGGGATTAAAATTGGTGAAAGAACTGCCTATGACATGGAGAAGGTGTATGGAAGATTGCTAGTCCTATCTCAAAAGAGAGATGTGACACTGGAACAGCTCCTCACCTATGAGTTATCACCTCTACCTCTGCCATTTTTGATGAGTATGGAAGACTCCGAAGAGGAAACAAGTCATACCTCTTGCATAAACTGGCTAGATATAATGATCCTGGGAATAATGATGATCTTGAACTGTTAGATGAAACACTCTGCCATGTAGCTCTACCTAGTGAGAGTTCTGGTGTTGAACTTTTAAATGGCATAGAAATGCTCAACCATGTACCTCTACCTACTGACAGCCCTGATGTTGAACTGGTAGACGGTAATGAAATGCTTTACCATATAGCATGGCCAAAGGCTGGAACAATTAAAACCCTTACTAATAACATCACATGAGCAGTAGCAAAAGATCATGAAGTCATAATTATCTTTGAAAGGTACAATGAAACCTCCATCAAAACTCAAGAGTGTTTAAGGAGAGTAGGAGGAACAAACCAGCCAACGATTAAACTCACACAAGAAACCCCATTACCATCCAGAGATACTATCATGAAGAGCACAGCGAACAAGAAACAACTTATTCACCAGATATGCTGTCAGAACAGTTATCTGAAGGGATCACTCCATAGAGATGATTGGCGAAAAGCAGACAACTTTCAAACATGAAGAAGCTGACTGTATCATTATCAGTTACATGAAGATACTGATTGACCAGCAAAAAAAGCATCTTCAAGTGGTATCTGATGACACAGACATATTTGCACTGCTTGTCTATTTTTGCTGGAAGTGGCAGAGTGCTACCCTCATAACAATGCGCAAGTCAGATAGCAAAATCATCAACATCAATGAAACAGCAAACAAATCCCTCAAGATCTTGGGGGTGCATTCGCTATCGGGATGTGACACAGTTAGCTTCTTCTTTGACAAAGGGAAAGGAGCTGTATTGTCTGCATTTGAAATGCCTGGTGTCAATATAGAAGTACTTGGAGAGCAAGAGACTACTGAAACTGACGTGTTAAAGGTGGGCAGTCATTTTATTAGTCTCATGTACAAAATAAAGAAGCCACATACATCCATGAATGAAGCTAGATATTCAATCTTCATCCACCAGAAGATAACTCGAAGATTAATTCCCTGCCACCTACAGATCCCGCTCTCAAACTTCATATCAAAAGAGCGCATCTGCAGACCATAATATGGAAGTCGGCAGAAAAGTAAGCCCCTCCAACTTTGGACATTGAAAACTATGGTTGGGAAATCAAGTCGGGCATACCATTCCCTGTCTCTGGAGTGTCAGAAGTTGCCCCCCCAAAACTAATGAAATTGGTGGCTTGCAATTGCAGTGCCATGTGCAACCAAAAGGTGTGCTTGTACAAGAGCAGACCTGCCATGTACAACCTTCTGCAAGTGTCATATGACTGGAAATTGTGCCAATCCACTATATAATGGACTGGATCATGATGAAAGTACTGACATAATTGAAGATGATGACATTTAAGAGCATGCGGTTGAAAATCATAGAAGGTTTGCATATGACGAATTTGGAGGTATTCCAGCCCCTTCTCTTCGAATTTTAGTTTCCCCCTCTTTTTCTTTGGCTCAAAGTGTCAGGCTGGATGAGATCTTCATGTTACATATGGGTTTTGATGGTCCCATATGCATATTTTGGGCTCCAGGGGGGTAAAATGTACCAAAAATGACCAAAATTGTCTGGGCGAAATTGTGTCTGGGAGAATGACATTTGAGTTACAAGCCATGTTGAGGGCTGAATTTCCTACAGAAACAATCTTCATACCTCCATGAAAATCTCAGGTCCAGACTATTTTGACCTGTAGATTAAGAAAATCACACTCTCACTTATGTCACATGTGTACTTGCTATTGTAAAAGAAGCATACTTATAAGAATTCTTTTTCTGGGCACATGTCTGGGCGAATGACATGTAAAGCCCCATATGCACACTTTCTATGACTTGTGACCATGCACATTATGTAAGAGAAAATGAAATGCATTTTTATATTACTGTTACCTCCTAGTTCTACTTCTCATTAAAAAAGGCTGAATATATCCCATACTATGCCAGAACATCACGACACTGTACTTTATAGGTGATTATCAAAATTTATCCAAAGTTAGAAAAGTAAGTTTCAAGCAGGTATTGCTCATTCATGTGTAAATTGATTTTTAGCCTTGTTGACTGTACAGTCAGTTAAAATATATTTGGAAATTAGGAACTTTGCATTCTGAAGATTGACAAAACAACTCAAACCATAATAAACCACAAAGAAAATATTCCTAAATGTATTCCCAATTATTCTAATATGTTTTTTTCTTGTGTACAGGTTGTTTATATAGGGAAGGTAGGACCACAGACACAGTGACGGAGAGAATACAAATACTGATTATGAACTATTATCTAATGTCTGATATGAGGACATTCTTCATCATGCTATTTAATATGGGAAATCACCATCTTTATCACATGTACAAATCATTAATGCCTAGATAAAAAAATGCGAACACGATAACCTTTGTATTGATATACATACAACTTACATGACATACTTATTGAAGAATTGGTGTAAACATTCTTTAATAACTTTATGATGTAGTAACATCAGGAATCATGATAACTTAAAGGTATATACATGAAGAATACAGAAAGTATATGCGATATTGTTATCTCACATATCATTACTATTGCTTCATGGTCTATGAACAGGAGTAAATATATGAAACCACAGAATTGTTCTTTCGAATGCATGAAAGGTTGCATTAATTTGTGGTAGCTAAGCAGCAATGTGTTGTAACTAAGCAAAAACCTGAATAATTTCTTGTTGCTAGGCAACATGAAAGGGTAGAATATCTGACATGGAATGGGGGGGGTAACACATATCACTATTTCATTGCAGTGATATCTATGAACTTATGACATGTGTCCCATAGGTCTACTAAATGTGAATTCATGCCGAATATTACTCTTGTTCATAACTGTTCTTGATGTTTTCTGTGGCTATGTGACCTAGTAATAGACTTTCAACTGGCAATATAAAGAGAATTGAATGTGTCATGGACTATTAATATGATAAAATGAAAGAAGGTGTAGAAATACTCACTCGAAGACTTGAAAGGTTGCTGTTAAAGTGTGATTGCTAAGCAAAAACATGCTGTTGCTAAGCAAAATCATGTTGTTGCTAAGCAAAAACATTCTGTTGCTAAGCAAAAACATGAAAAATTTCTTGTTGCTAGGAAACATGAGGTTCTTAGCAACAAGCCATCAGCATAAATAGAATGTGTCTGACCTGGATTTAAGAGGGGTAGGAATGATTACCTTCTTTATTTGTGCATGTTTTATCCCCTTTGTCATGCTATTTTGTTGATTTAAGTGGTTGCTAAGCAACCGTGAATAACAAAAAATGCTCAACGTTACCAGGCTGGCAACAGGCAGATTCTGAATCGCCATAACCTAATTGTCCGAAATAAATCAAAAAACCTTTGCCATACCTTAGTGCAAGGTATACCCCCTTGGCTACCTGACTATATAAGCCCCAAATGCCTGAAAGACATAGCTATAGTTTTCTTGGTTATATAGAATTACATAGGAATTATGTAGGATTCATAAATTGTTATATGTTTAATATGTCAATTATCTCTGTTTAATCGATTTTTAATTCATCCGACTAAATTTACCAACGGAAGATCCATAGAGGACCACCTGGTTCAAACATGCAATGTTATATACCAAATTAAAGCTCTTGATGAGCTGTAAATGAGTATGCCACTAACTAAACATTTTGTATATGCGACTTTCGTACCATTTTGTAAGGATGGGTCACATTTATGAACTATTCATTTAAATAATGCAGGCCAGTTTTCAATTATAGTGTAGAGGACGGTGAAAATATCTAGGATCACCGGGACTCGAACCCGGATCTCTGGCATGACATTCCAGCATGCTTACCATTACACCACGATCCCTTGCCTGATATTTCCACCTTCCAACTACACCTGGATCGATATGATACACACTAGGGGAGCAGTGATTACCAGGTAACTGGCCCCTGAGGGTTAATCTACCAGGTACGGGGATTTCTGGTCCCCTACAATAGTATAACAATAAATTCTTGAAGTAGAACAAAGAAACAATAAATACAATATTTTACGGTACATGCAGTTTGGTGTGAGCCCTCCTTCCCTTTACAATTTCTTTCAATTCTTTTTAATACATGTAGCAGGGGCAGCCAGAGGTTCCATAGGTTACGTGGAACTAATTCCATTTCCTCTATGTTTCTATATAGCATAACACACAAAAACAGCCCCCCGTAATGTTCGTTGGTAATATTTTCGACCGTAGCAAGATTAAACCATCTCTCACACACAATGTGTTAGAATATAGGATAGGCTTAACCCTGAAAATCTTAACTAAGGGAGCGATACATACAGCAAGTGCCATTCTACCCTATTTTGGGCCTCAAAACCTCCATTGGCCAGATGAACATTTGCAGACCTGATAAAATCCCCAAACCTTGGCATAATATAAAAACTCATCTACTCTTCCATTTAGGAACTATTTGGGGTCAATTGTGATTTTTTTTCATAATTTTACTAATATTTCTTGCATAGGATTTCTAAGCCAATCAGCACCTAGATCACCTTCAGTGCAGGCCTGAATACCATATGACTCACGATAGGGTAGCATTTACGTCCATGTAACCCATAGTACATGCCCTAATACTACATGACTGCCTAGATGGCAGCACCTGTACTTCCTCATGACCCAGATCCATACAGTGGTGTAGGCATGGGCTCTACCTAGATGGCGCCACGGTCTGATAATCACTAATGCACTGGCTAATAAGAGGGTGAGCATGCTCAGGGGTAAACCTGACACCAGTTACCCCTCACCCCAGCAGATTGATGATTTACACATAGTTATCATGAGAATTCGATGGGGAATAAGCTATGGCCTGAAGCTGAGTATTCAATAAAGATATTGCAGTGATCTGTTCATGCTGACATGCATTTACTAGGGAGAAAGCAGGTGTTCATTCCAGCCAACACCAATGACACCAGTTACCCCTCACCTGGAATCCAGGAAGTGTCTGACTGCAGACCTGGTATACATGCTCAGTGGCCAAGCTCCTCCCCTTTACCTGAATGTAAACATAGACCTTGTTGACATATGTGACAAGGTGAGGGAAAACATGCCTGCTGGGGGAAATGGCTTTTTAAGGTTTAAGTCATGGGCTTTAAAATGAGATATCTTGAGCTTAAATATCCCTGGTAGTTTTGCTGTAATTGCTTGTCAAACATAGGTTTGTGTGTACAAATGAAAATAGGAAATAAGCTCTAAATGCATTATATCCTATCATAAACACTAAAAATGCAAAGAAATACAGTTTTGTGGAAAAATAACCAAAGAAATGTGATGTTTTTGTCATAAAATTGGTTCTAGAGGGAATTTTTGAGTTCTGTTTTCGGTTCTAGGTTCCTGAAGGAATTTCAAAATGAGTTTGTGGCAAAAATTCACAATTGGAATTGGGGAGTGGTGTCCATGGCAACCAGAAATTGCCTTATCTACCAATTTTCTATGTTTCCATGGCAACCAATGTTCCAAAAATGGAACATTTTCAGTGGAGATGGAATGATTTTAAGCATACCACTGGATTCCTTATAAAAAATTGGTCTAAAGCTTTTTTTAGCATATTTGTCAGTGTTTTACCCATATTCTGCCCCCTGGTGGCCAAAACCAGTACTAAAAATCCCCCCCGGAGGCACGTTCTTCCCCGTTGGGCCACATATGCTTTGTGATTAAGGCAAATAAGCTATGAATGGATGATTCCCTTTGAGAAAAATGAATTTGATTCTTTCCCATGAGATATTTTGGATGGTATGTGTAAATGATTTTGGAAGACATTGTCTAGAAACGATGCACCTAATAAAAAGGTCTTGTGGCAAGACTGAGGACTACAGAATGACACCATCTACCCCACACCAGTAGGGAGTGGTCATTTAATAGGGAGTGTTATTTAAAGGGAGTGGTCATTATTTAACAACGGGGGGGGGGGGTTGCTGGTGGGTTTCATGGGGGGCATTAAAATTTCAGACCCCTCCGGAGGGGCGGGGCCTAAAAAGATTTTGACCCCTCTTGAGGGGGGCTAACAACGTTTACTCTCTTTTTAGCAAAATCGCCAGCAACCTACTATAGATTAAAGAGGGGTGTGAAATTTCTCAGATTAAAGAGGGGTGCGAAATTTCTCCGCGCCTCTGGGACGGGGGCCGCAATAAATTTTGACTGCGTTCAGGGGGGGGGGGGTGTAAAACATTTTCGCGCATCCGTGCAAATAACAACCAGCACCCCTGTTGCTAAATAATGACCACTCCTATAAAAAACCTTACTCTTTTTAGCAACAAAAACTTGAATGTGCCTCCAGTACCAGGTATGGGGGGGGCGCAAATATTTGGACCGTCGAGGGCGGGAGCCTACTGGTACTGTTGGGGCATAACATTTTCAATAGCCTGCTTAGATTTATGCACCACCTCCCCAGCTGTTCATAAATGATAGCAGTGGGGGGTGGGAGGGGCAATAATTTTTAACACCTGTAGATCTACACTCTCCCTCCCAAAAAATCTTAATGGGCCTCCTTGATCTATGAGGCCAGTATTCTGGGTAGGTCACATGATTCTGTGCCCTGTAAGCCTAATCACAGACAAGCCTTTGGGCCTATATACCACCTACAGGCAAATCCGCTGTTGCAACAGACCCAAGCAGAGCTAGGGTATAAATATATTTTCTGTGAACACAAAAGAGGTGTAATAGTCAGTGGAACTACATCCTGCAACACCTTACATATTACTGTATTTGTTAGTAGCCATACTGTATATATAATTCCACTGGAGTTAAGAGTGCTGATGCTATTGTGTTTTGTATACATTAAGATAAATTACATTTTACCATTTGTAGCAAACCTTTCACTAGTTTAAGGACAGAACCTGTAGGGAAACTCTCCCCATGAAATGCCCTGCCATCTAGTGTGAAGATCATTCAGTGACCACATGGCCACAACAAAGCACAACAACATTGGCTCCGCCCACTTTCTAGACTAAAGCATGCAAGGAAAAATATAAGACACACAAAATATTCATTTTTAGGGAGGATGTGTCAACTAGATTTTAATATTTCAGCCATTCTCAATAAAAATATTTTTTTATTGCCCTTCACTGCAGATCTGCAACTTGACCTAGTTAGACCGTTCATACTCTGATCTAGCTATACCCACACAGCCATTCTGAAACGTCGGTCGTGCTCTTGGGTGTAGGGACTGGTGAGTGGCAGGGTTTGAAGCTTAGGTCAACACAGAGGCAGTATCACACAATTGGTATCTCTACCATAACCTGATTATCCAGGACTGGAATAGCTTGAAATCCGTTCACACCTGCCCTGAGTATGGCTATTTTGTCCAAGGTGTCCAACATAATATCTGATCCCCAGGCTGCCTGGACTAACCTTCAGGAGCATGGCCAGTCTCTGGTGCAGCTAGTTAAGGCTAACCCATGGACTACTGTGGGGATAGCTGCAGCTACTGCAATAGCTTGGAGCTACATCAGGGCTCCTAGGAACATACCTCCAGGTTAGTATAATCCAGTATAGGTATCAGTATATATGGGATCTGAAGGCTTGTTATTACTGGAGTAGAAATGATGATCCATTTTATCATATAACAAGGAATGATTAAGCTTTCTGCCACAAATGGATTTATTTATGTTTGTCGGAGCTAAAACCATTAATAGAACATATGAGCTTTTGAGTTGTGAAAAGGTTTTATTTCACACATCACAGCAAGTGGTCTCCCTGTTTTGTAAAACTGAGCTGACCAAGCTCTCACAATAAACTAATAATATGTCTCGAGGAAGAATATAAAGTTATTATTATACATCCAATATTGTATAAATTTCTATGTACGAGAGATGTGTATATAATAAGCTGAATTTCCCTATATCATATTCTTGCTTTCACCTGTACATTTTCATGTCTAGCTCACAACCTCAGAGCGTTTGGCATGTGTCTACAATATCAGAATATAATGAGAGTATTTGACTATTGATCAAGCTTTTTAAACTTGTAAGTATGTATCGTATACAATATACTGCATATTTTCACATATATACTTATTCACATGCACTAGGCCTACATAGTTATATTGATTATCATGACAGTGTATTTAGGCCTACTTAACAATGGTGCCTCCTTCCTACTTTTCTCGAGATCAGGGTTTCTTAGACATCCAGAAAAAATAGATAGAATACTCTTTTATAATGTGTCATTGTAACTGTGTAAAAACACTGAAGTGTACCCCCTGTACAACAACTATCTGTATCAACGACTGCTATCTGTAGTACTACAGAAATTTTCCAATGTTATGTTTGACACATCCAACCACTATCTGTATGAAAACCGCTATCTGTATCAACCAATAGAATCAGTGTGCATGAGTGTAAGGGGGTGAGTTGAGATAGGATTGGACTTGGAATTTGGGTAAGAGGGATCCACGGTGGGTAAAATGGGTCAAATCAGGTTAATATGCATCAAAAATGGTCACATTGGCTCAAGATGGGTCAACTAGCCAGCGACTAGGCCAAATTGTGTCAGATAGCCCCAACATGGACAAACTGGATAAAATCAAGTCAATGCAGGAGGATTAGGTCAAATATGGGTAAAGTTGGCCCAAAATAGGTACATTGAGCCACATTGACACAAGGGATGATCTGGGGTGGGTGATCACTTGGGATTGGTGATCACTTGGGGAGGGTGATCACTTAGGATGATCACTTCACTTTGAATGATTGCTTGGCTTGGGTGATCAATTGGGGTGGGTGAACACTTTAGGATGATCACTTTGGATGATCACTTGGGGTGATCATTCTGGATGATCATTCTGAATGGTCATTTGGGATGATCACTTAAATTGGGAGGTCACTTGGGATGATTGCTTGGGATGATTTCTGGAGCGATCACTTTCAGGGGTGATCACTTTCAAGAGTGATCATTTCAGGAGTGATCACTGTGGGCAGTGGCGGATTTAGAGGGGGCATGCACCCTCCTTTTACCAGGTACTTAAGAGTTTAACTACATATTTGGGACCCCAAAATTAGCCCAAAAACAGGGGGCGCAAATCCTGGATCTGCCACTGCTGGGGATGATCTGAGGTGGGTGATCATTAAGGGTGGTGATCACTTACAGAGGGTGATCACAACCACTATCTGTATCACCATGGATGATCACTTGGGATGATCACTTCACTTTGGATGAGTGCTTGGGGCGGGTGATCACTTGGGGTGGGTGATCACTTTGGGATGATCACTTTGGGTGATTACTTTGGATGATCACTTAGGTGATCACTTGGGATGATCACTTGGGAGATCACTTGGTCTTGGGATGATCACTTAGGATAAGAATGATCACTCTTGGGAGTGATCACTTTCTGGAGTGATCACTTTCTTAGTTCTGTATTTATCTCATGTTATCTTAATTCAAAAGTGCTTAAATTCACCTAATTTAGCATCAAAATAAGTCATGTGTGCATTGAGACATGTTACACCACTGGAGGGTGCTGCTCCTATACTAAAAAGAGCAGTCAGTATATATGTACCCTCTTTTCAAAACAAGCCATGCTCTGCTTCACCATTCAGGCTGCACTTACCACATTAGTCTGAAAAGTCACCTGCCTGGTTTGTTTAAAATAGAGAGAGCTGCACTATCAGGTACCTACTCATGTCACACACTCTATAGTATAGTATACTGACTGACTTCTCCCAACTAGGTATCTACTCAGATCTCCCATTTTTAGCACTGTACTTGAATGACCACTTGTGAGCAACACAAGAGACAAGTTATAACTTCATGAAAAGAAAGTACTTGAAATGAGGGCCTTTTTCGCCAGTACTACCTTTTTCAATAGGAGCAACACTCTCCTGTGGGTGTGGCATACAATGCTCTTCAATGGTATCTCTATGGGGTGTTGTTATTCACATGAAATGAATGGTAGTGGGGGGTCTAGATAGGGTATATGAGCCTGGGGGCTGTGACAGCTTCTGGTACATGACACTGTGGGCTGGGGCAGGGTAGGTATATGATACCAAGAGTTGTGGCTAGGTATGTGATGTTGGGGGCTGGGGCAGGGTATGGTACCCCCATGTAGTGGAAATGGGGGGGGGGGTTGATAGAGGATTGAGAGATTGGAAATAAGTGGCACTACAGGATAATCAGGGATTCAGGTAGAGATATGAGGATAGATGAGGGGGAGGGGTATAGAATAGGAGAGCTGTACCTTTTTCTATTTCTTCTTTAAATTCATTTCTAAATGGGTTTGGTTTGAATGATTATCCATGTTTGTGTTTGTGGGACTCTAAGAACCCACCAGAATGCACCATTTCCCCACTACATTTTAAAATTTTCTGGGGGCATGCCTCCACAGGACATTTTATAAATGTAGAGGGGGAAAGCCTTACTTATATCTGGAGACAACTTAGGCAGGAAAGCCCTCAGAATCCACCAGAATACACCATTTCTCATCGAGATTTCAAAATATTCTGGGAGGCCCCCACAGGACATTTTTTTAATCTAGAGGGGGAAAGGTCTTACTTATAACTGTAGATACCTTAGTCAGGAGAGCATTCAGAATCCCCAAGAATGCACTATTTCCCCTCAAGATTTCAAAATTTTCCTGGTGGGGGATGTCCCCAGGCCCCCTGCCCCCAATACAGTCACTACACTACATGCTTGCGCCATCACTGTGCTGCACTTGAGACCCCCCCCCCAACATGTCAAAATCACGCCCCCCCCCTTTCTGAAAATTCTGGATCAGCCCCTGGCATTATAGCTGCTGACACAAGGGTGACTCTCTCTAACTTGATAATAAGTTATATATCTGCCTTGAAATAAATAATTATGTCTGGCTTTAGATAAAGAACTTTATCTAAAATGTCCCCTTCCCCTTCAAAATTGCATAAAAACACACCTGTTCACTTGGCCGCCTGATAACTCTGGGTTAGTCCTTCCTGGTGATTAGATTCTATCATGGCTGTACCCACTGGAACCACCTTGGTATGCTAGTATAGGGCCCATGTATGAATAAAAAAACAAGACGCTGTCGACATGCCACTTTTAAACATCGATACTGGTGACACAACAGACACAACAGTAGAGAGCAGAATGCATTAGACAATAAACAACAGTGCCCATCTGTAGAATCCTACACTACGGCATGCACCTTTTTTCTTGGGGCCCACGTATAGGCCAAGTATGCACTGAACCAATTATAAAAACACATTACATTTATTTTCTTTGTAATCCCAATGGTGAAGATAATCAACGTTTCTCCCTCTAGGACCCAGGGGATTGCCCCTGATTGGTGCTACATCTTGCCTGGTAGGACACGCATCTCCAAAGATGCTGGAATGGAAGAGAGATTATGGTGACATCATGTCTTTCTACTTGCTGGGGGAGTAAGTACTTCTTACAGAGTTAAGTTTTGAGTTTAATAATTTTTATTGGGATAAAGCATCATATACATAAGATTTCCAGGTTAGCCAAAACAAGGAACAATAAACGAGATAAAAGGCGGTGTATCCAGGAGGTTTGTCAATTAACAATGCAAATAGGAGAGAGGTAACATGACTTACAATCAAGCAATAATGTCTAAGTTTCGTTTAGCGGGATTTCCAACATCATATAATGGAGGCATGATTCATGAGCATAAAACATTGCGGGGCTTAATATACCGTATTTGGAGCAAATAATCTTTTTCACCACACATTGATACATACACTTAGATACTGATATAACAATAGATTACGTACCATCAGGCATGGGCATGCCACAATGAGGCAGGAAATAACTGTAATGGAACTGTTTTCATCAATGAGCAAATAAATCTTAAGTAAGCATTATTGTCCATTGTGATAAGGCAAACCTCACATTTTGTTCTCAACAGCCTGAATGTCATGCTCAACAGTGAAAATGCCATCCGTGAAGCATTTGTAAAGCGAGGAGATGAATTTGCTCACAGGCACAAAGTAGAGGACATGTTTGGAGGCATTCCATATGGAGATGGTACCTATTAGATTGGACTCTGATGTATTGATACTACTTAACCCATTAAGTGATAATAGATACTGCATTCTTTGTTCTAATATGCATGTATATTCCAGAAAACTGTAAATATTCAATTTTAGAATAGCGAATTCGATACAATTTTATTTCAATACCATTTAAGCACTATTCTATTGTATGAGCAAATCATATTAAAATTCAAAAGGATTGCTGTGAGGTAATAATTATGTAAACAGCTATGTAGTAACATTGCATTGTGCATATATAACTAATGGTAATAAAACTAAGTATCATTCTTAAATTCTTAGCTCAAGGCTCTTCATCTTTCAGAGATATTCTCAGCACCATTCAATGAGACATGGAAGAAGAACAAAAAGTTTGCACTGACAGCTCTCAAAACTTATGGGTTTGGGACGGAAAGGTCAGAGGGCAAAATACATGACCTGATCCAAATCCTTGAGGATAAACTACTAAAGTCCAATGGCTCTCCACTTAACTTGAGTGATGACCTTAAAGCACTTCAAGCTGGGGTAATATATAGCATTATTTTGGGACAGAGAACCAATGATGATCAAGATCTGGCTGAGGCACTAGAGCTGATTACAAACTGGATGACAAGCATGAACACTATGATGATGTCCACAGGATTCATTGGGATGCTATTTCCTAGACTGATGAATCTCACAATAGGAAACCTCATTGAACTGTACAAGAAGGATTTGAATGCCCTACTTGACCTCTTGGCTGTACAGATCAACAAAAAAGCAATCGATTATGCTGACAGAGAAGCAGATTGTGTTGTTGATGCCTATCTCAAAGACAGAGGTTCAGATCCAGAGGTAGTCAAGGTTATGGCTGGTACAGTTTTAGGATTCCTCCCTGATGCTATAGAGACGTCTAGCATTTTCGACCTTTGGATTCTTCTATACATTGTCTACCATCCTGATGTACAGAAAAGGCTTCATGATGAAATTCATGCTGTCTGTGGAACAAGTCGCTTGCCAACTTTGAATGACCATGCAGAAATGCCCTATACCCAGGGGGTGATTCATGAAGTATTGCGACTGGTGATGCTTGCCCCCACTTCAATGCCTCGTGTGCTAGTAGAAGATATCAAACTAGGAGGCTACAATCTTCCCAAAGGAACAGTGGTTGCTGCCAACTACTATGCAACTCACTATGATCCTGCAATATTCCCTGAACCCAACAAGTTTAACCCTTCACGCTTTATCAAAACTGATGGAAAATTTGACACAAGTTTGGCTGGGAAAGTCGTGACCTTTGGCCTTGGTAAGTATATTTGTTATTGAATCTGAACAAATCAGTAATTGGTATTTACTAGGATATTCCCTCCACCTTGCTCAGCATTAGAATTATATGGTAGATGACCAAAAGCTTGCACTGAATAAGATGAAGAAACAATAAACCATGACACAGCGTTCTCATTTTGATGCACAGAATCATTACTGTTATTGATTTTCTAAATAATAATGTGAACTCCATCTAATCGCAGGGACTCGCAGGTGTGTAGGGGAAGCTTTCTTCAAGGTGCAGGTGTTCTTCCTATGTGTGCGGCTGTTACAGCATTTTCACCTGGAGTTTGACCCAGATGCAGCAAAGCCAACCCTTGAAAAGGATCCTCAGCATATGATGGGAGCACCTTGTCCCTTCAAAGTCTGCTTTAAGCCCTTACAATAACTGCAATATGGAATTCGAGGGAAAGAGCAGTCATAGGGCTGTAAACCATATACATTGCTTAGTTATCTAAAAGGAAAATAACTTTGATGCATGAAGCAAGAGATTATTTTTCTTCATAGTTTCCATAGTGTAAATGATAGAATTGACAATGTAGAAGCAAATATATTTTTTTTCATTTTGTTATGAGCAGCTGAATATGAACGCCCCATTGGTTTATCATTGGAGCTCCGTGTCTCACATCCCCTGTGAGATAACCCACCCCCATGTCTCACGGCGAGTGACAGCAGCCCAAATAATCATATAAATTTTGTAAATGATCATCTTTTTTTTGTAACTTTTGAAGAGTTTTAGATCAAGATAACTCATATTGGGTTGGACTGAGTCACACCCAATAAAAGTGAATCTTGGTCTATGATACATATATCTTAGTTGGTAACCCAGGGATACATTATCACCTTAGTGCAAGAAGGTTGTAGATTTTGGCAAAATTAAGTTTTCTTTTGACCCATACCCAGTAAACACAAAACGTATCCAACGTAGCAAATCAGTCAATATCAGTACAATACCGTTGCATCGAATTGAGCTGTGGTAATTGGAACACTAATTTTGCCTCTCCTAGCAAAGGCTGACAAATGCAGTAACATTACTGCACTAAGGTGACAACACGTAAATATGAATATAGTTCAAGCTCCCATTGGTGGGGCCCTTAATGGGGGGGGGGGGTCCCCATGACACCTGTCGATTTTATGTCACTAGTGTCAGAATCAGAGCTAATCCAATTTGGCCTATGGGGACTGTTTTAAGGGTAAGGCCTAAAAGAAAGAGGTTTGTTTCCAGTTACCCGACTGACCCTAGCAAAACAGGGCTGACCCTAGAATTTCTTTTTATTTTGGTAATTTTTTGAGGGAATTTTTAGACATTTTTCCCGTAATTTTCATAATTCTTTTTCGTGAAGCTTATCAATGTCCTCATCTATTGGTATAGTGTTTATAAGGTCACACCAAATTAAAAAGTTGGTCTATGGATTTTCAGTTTTAGAAAATGGAGTGGGAGGGCGAACTTTTTATTTTATTTTTCTAGGAAAATCTATTTGTCTATGGATTTTGCATAGCCAAGTTGTGGAGAGGGCAAATTTTTTTCTCCTTTGCTTAGATGTCTATTTCAACTTCTTTGTCTATTTCAACCTCTTTGCACCATAGATATTGGAATCAACATTTGCAGAATTTTCCCTATCCAATGAGTGGTCTGCCATTTCTGTACCTTCTTTGGTTGACCCTTGAAGTCTTTCTCAAAAAAAAGAAGAAAAAAAGAAAAAAATATTTCTCAGAAAATGGTGCGGGCGGGATCCATTGACATGAAGTTTTTCAAATAAAAATAAAATTTCCATCTTAGAAAATAAGGAGCGGGAAATCCATAGACCAACTGGCCTAACAGTCATTCATATATTTTACATGTGCTTCACATTTCTTATGTTTTCATATTTCTACTGATAAATCATATTAATCGAACGTGTCTGCCCATACATTACAATATACAAAATAATAAAAAAAAAAATTTAAAAAAAAAAAAATCCGACCTACCGACCGTAGAGATTTTAGCCATGTAACTGGAAACACACAATCTTTTTTTGGCCTAATGGTGAAGTTCATGAATAATCTTTCATGGGCATTAATCCAGGTGTGAAAAAGTAACACCTTGGAAGAAAAAGAAATGTCGTTGGATCAAGAAAAATAGGGGGTCTAGGGCCATCTTGGTGAAGCCAATATAGTTTCGGGTTAGACCCCAGGTTAGATTGCTAAATCATACTGTTGTATTTTCTCCCTGAATAGTGTGCTATTAGAATGTAATGATAAGGGTAGTCAAGCACCTCTGTGAACATCCACCAAGAGGAAAAACCTAACAATTAACGGATATGTTAGACGGAAGGAGGACCTAACGGTTCTTCCATTGGCAGTTAAGGTAAGCTTATTGGTTACGAGATCACATCTCTGTCCATATATGGGGAAATGAGGTCACAAGGTCATGCCATCATGCACCAGGCAAGCTCTTCACTCCAAGAGCGGTTGGCCATTGGCTGCTGTCTGTGAGCCATTGGATTTTAGCTTCAACTTGAAAGCATAATTAACCCTGGTGAAACTGCCCCTACGCTGTCCATCAGTGACTACTGGCTGTCGGTTGGCATCAGCTTGGGTTATCAACAACTAAAAGCAAAGTGTTAACATTTTTCACAGGTGTTGTATCCCAAAAACTTTGTATCTCTTCACTTTGTCTAGACTTGCGCCTTTTACTGAGTACTGTTTCCTATTTTTCGGAGGATGAAAGGAAATAAAATTTATTTGATGTAAACCCATGAATGTGAAATTTGTACCTCATGTATGTGCCTCTGCACTAATCATAATTTCTCCCTGCTGTACAAATGGTTATAAGCCATACGTCGATCGAAAGGCAAAGTATGCACCTTTCACCAGTATGGGCTTCTGTGAGTCTCACCTCTCCAATACAGCCGGTTTGTGCAAAAGATACCGAGCTTCCCCATCAAACCTCACATTTTCATACTATTACAATCATTAACAGGCCTGTTTGGTTTATATGATACCATTTTTGACGTTTTGAATCCTCTTTATATGGTAACAGCCCTAGCGGACGTTTTCTGTTCTCCAGAACACCCTCAAGGGGATAGTTAATGGAGATGTGTAAAAGAAAGTCGATATTTGGCTAGACCAACAAGGAGGCTTAAAACTATATCATCATCAATAAAGTTACTTGATATATAGCCTAAGTGTGTGTGTCTATTTTCGGCCAACATATATGTAAATGAACATGGTCTTTAAGTATCAACTACATAGATATCCTATATAGAATCACATGAAAATGTTATGTTCTGAATACTTTCCAGAATGTTTGGAACATTGTCACGTGATTTCATGTGCAAGGAAGTATCAAAGAAACCTTTTGATACATCCAGGCCAATTACATTGCAAAACATAAAATCACATTAGGTTTGAAACTACCTTCTCTGATGAGAAAAATAGAATCACCATTTTCAAACTGCTGACACCAGGATTCCATTTGCTACATTGGATAAAGTTCTTTGTTTACTGGGACTGGCCATCTAGGAAATAAATGCTACTCAAGGGTACCTTTTCGCATGAACATTGTTGCAACAGATTCCAAGTTTAAACATTGCACCACTTGGCACATTTAGACCAATTGTGACACCACACAATGCACCAGAGAACCCTGTTGTATGCCCTTATGATAGCAGATATGTTGTTGAGTAAGTCAATCTTATTCAATTCAAAGATCAGTAAAAGAAGTCATCATGAGTTTGAGTTTGAAACAAGTTTATTGGCCGACAATATCTTAACGTACTGAAGCTTTTACAATTATCAGCCAAAATAAAGAGGATACATTCAGAAGAGGTAAATATTGTACAGTACAATTACATTCAGTGTTTGACAAATGGTTCCCATGAACAGACACATACTAAAGTTTGTCATATACATATTATATCTCACTATAGTTCTGATCTCCAATCATTAACGCCAGGGTCATGTTATTATATCACACAAGTGTTTCTTGAACTTTTGTAGATTGTCTACGGTCTGTATAATGTACCGGTAGATGGCCCCAGATAATACTGCCTCTATAAAGCGGGCTTGTTCTATATAATTCAATTCTAGGTCGATTTACTTTAATTTTTATTTTGTCATTACCCCTAAGGGGTCTTACTGGGACTATTCTGTTCTCTAGTTCCTGTATATATTTATGCATTATACAGGCAAGCACCCGTTTTCTTCTTGTTTCAAGCGTTTTGACCTTACATAATATCAATAGATCGTCGACATGAATGTCTTGTGGTTGTCTCACCTTTTTACATGCTCTTAAACAATGGTTTTGTATTGTGTCTAAATGATCTACTTAAGTCACAGCTTTTTATTACACTCGTTATGTCATTTATATATATATTGAACAACAATCGGCCTAAGACTGTTCCTTGGGCTACGCCACAGTCCAATACTTTTTCATTGGATTTAGTACCATTAGCAATTGTGATTTGTTTTCTATCATATAAGAAACTTTTCAACCACTTTAAACAGTTGTTATCACAACCTATACTGCGCAGTTTACACATTAGTATATCCAAATTCACTGTATTAAAAGCTTCCTTCAGATCTAAGAAAAGCACCAGAGAATAGTCACCTCTGTTTCTGGCTTCAAATAGATATTGTATTGATCTATAAGTGGCATCCACTGTTGATCTTGTTGGGATAAATCCATACTGTCTATCGCTGACAATATTATTTTCTGTAATATAATTCATCAACTGAGAATGTACAATCTTTTCAGTTAATTTAAAAAAAAACATTTGTCATAGTTATGGGTCTCCAATTGGACACATCTGATAAATTACCAGCTTTGGGCAATGGGACTATTTGTCCTACTTTCATAACATCGGGTAGTACTCCACTCCTAATAGTTTCATTTACTAAAGTTTGTAGTAAATACGGTTTATGACTTAATAGAATTTTAAAAATACTACATGGTAAATCCATAATACATGAGCTTTTGTGACCCTTTATAGCTTTCACAGTTTTAACACATTGGTTTACAGTTATTTCGCTGAGAGTCATAACACTATCAATACCTATGTCCTCTTGTACATATACAGTACTAACCAATTGTCCTGCTAGGTTCACCGCTATGTTTATATAATAGTCATTTACAAAATTTGCCATGTTTTGGTGCTTAACAGTAATGCCTTTGTTATCTTTCAAACACATTGTGGGCTTGGTACTCTGTCCTTTCCAGACTCCATTCAAAATTTTCCAAAAAACACCTTGGATCATTTTTGAACATATTTAGGAGATTTGTAGTTACATTCTTTCTTTTCACATTCAGTCTTTTATTAATTCTTTTTTGAATTTGTTTAGCTCTTGCCAATGCTGCATTCAACATATTCGGTCTACATTTCTTGGCCTTATTGAAGAATCTCTTTTTTAAAGTTATCATATGACGTATATCTTCATCAAAGAACATGTCCTTCTCTCTCACAGTTCGAACCTTTACAGGGTGATTTGTGTTTAAGTACATGTTAATATTGTTAATCATACACTCATATATTTTGTTATTTACATTCAAACCATCTAATAAGAAATTATTCCAATCTAGGTTGTCCATTGCATATAAAAAATCTTGTTGTGAGAAGTTCCTCATATCTCTACCTCGTATGGTTATAGCTTTGGGTTTTACTATTTTTTGTTTTTTCCTTATAACATAAATCGGTATATGGTCACCACAGAGGTTATCAAGTACACCATATGCTACAACACAATCACAGTTTGTATAAAAATGGTCCAGAGTGGACTTCCCATATGGGTGATAATAAGTAGCTGGGGTGTTAAGATATCTTAGTTCAGTATGTTTCAAGAAGTTTGACATTCTTCTAAATTTTATATAATTTCTGGCTTTACTATTGATGTTTAGGTCTCCCATAACCCAATATTCATTATATTTGACACTATCATGACCCATAAACGCCGTCAAGAAATTATAACACTCAAGAACTTTACCATTCGGTGGATGGTATGTACACATAAATCTTACATTTATGACCAGGGTAGCGTAATTTTAAACATAGACATTCGATATTTTTATTTACTGTTGTAAATTCGTGGACTACTTCTGTGTATGGAACATATACATTCTGAAGGTCGAATCCCACATGGCGAAAAATGTTCCAAACATCTCTGCGATTTTGAACCTGTTGCGATTTTGGGGTCTATTCCAAAGTCGCAAGAGATTTCACTGCAGTAGAGTAAATAGAACACAAGGATACTGTTATGCTTTATTGACAAGAATTTGTGATTTATTGTCCTGGTTAATGGGTTTATCTGTGTCTGACATGTTTGATATCCTAAAATCACAAGGATATAAAACAATAGAACAGTGTGCATTGGTACTTTGATATTACACAATGTAAATAGCACTCCTTGTGATTTAGGGCACCAGGAAGCCCATAAAACACAACTACCAAAATCGCAGAGATATTTGAGGCACTTTTCGCCATGTGGGATTCCACCTTTAACATAACAAGCTACTCCACCTCTTTTACCCCTATGACGATCATTTCTGAACAAAGTCATATTATTCATATGAAGTTGATTACTTAGTGTTGATGTCTTCTACCATGTTTCCGTGATCCCTATTAAATCAAAACCTTGCAAATCTCTACTAATAAAGTTGTATTTATCACGTAGACTCTGGGCGTTAAGTACTAGGTATTTTAAACCTTTCTTGGAGACTACCTCCTGAGGGGTCTTACCCATGTTATTACTAAACGACTGTTCCACCTGACATCACCTTCTACAAATAAACCAAAATGTGAAGATCCTCTTAATAACATATTTACATGTGCTAAGTAGATATGGACACTATAATTTCTAGGGTCCAATACCAGGATAACGGTCGCGTTTGCTATCCTATACAGTGAATCTGTATTACCATGCAGTGGTGTAACTGAACCACAGAGAAGCAAGGTAATGGTCCACGTGGTGAAAAACATAGTAACTTTAACAGTTAATTAATACATCAATAACCATACACCAATATGACAAACTTATATTAGGACACCAACCTAACTACCAGTTGTTTCAATACTTTCCAATAAAAATACCAATTCACCAAGTTTAGTAGTAATGGGACCTTATATATTATTGTCCCACACTAAAAAAAGTCTTCCTGACAAAGTGACATGTATACCCATGTCAACTTGATTTGACACAGAGAGCACATGTCATTGGAACATGTGCACATATGTCACCATGACAACTGTAGCACACAGTAATCCTCATATGATTTGACATGCCTAAAAATGCCACGTCATCTGTTAGTTGACTAGGGTCACAGCCATGTCGAAGGCACTTGACATGTGATGGTTTGACATACATTATTGTTCTAGGATATTCCACTAGATGGGGCAAACAACCATTTTGGTACAAGGATTAATCACTACCAAGAGGTACTACCAACACTTGAGACATTTGATGAATCTGTCTCATTTTGTTTTCATAAAGAATAGATCACTAAGGTCTGTAAATACTATCAATGAATGGTAGTGAATTCTATTTCATTGTTAAATTTGCATTTGTTATTGAATATCAAAATAGACACCCTCAATCCTGAATTCTTCAACTGGAGAGGTTAGACACCTTGTGTGTGGGTCAGTGAAAATACCAAAAGATTGTATGCTAACGCACAGTCTATAATCTCAGTATCATCATTACATGGAGACAGATGGCATTGCCATGCACCTCCATGCCCTTGTCTTATGGACTGCATAGAGGTCCTCAGTCAAGTAGAAGTTCTGTAGATAGGAAAAAGTGCCTTAGTGTTGCAGGCCTGTGGGATTATGATATCCCCTGCCTTCTATTATAGGCCTGCCTTGATTGAACCATTGGTACATAGCTATTGACTGCTCTCGACCCTTACATAATTGTCTCACAGTATTACCTAGCACTCAGGTGAATGGATCAGAAATATGTGACGTGTCTTCATTACGCATGTCAAGTGGAGTTGACAATCCAAATATGAGAGCGTCAACCTCATTCGACATGCCTTCATACATGTCATGTGGGAGACAAATTGTGACCTGTGCAGTATGTGTCAAAGCGATCAGTGTTCTTCTCTCTGTGCATATCAACAACATATATCTTTGAAATGAACATAAGCCTGTATGATTTATTTACCAAGGAAGTGTCGATTTATAGAAGATTATTATAGCCCTAACGTTACAGCGAAAAAGGGTGATCTCCCACCACTAGAAAACTTTGGAATAGTCAGCCTGAAGAGCTGCAGGGGGTGGTTTCAAAAGGTCGAATCCCACATGGCAAAAAATTGCCGAAACATCTCTGCGATTTTGAATCTGTTGCATTTGTGGGACCTACCACAAATTAACAAGGCATATAACTACAGTAGGGTGTATAGAACACAAGGGCTCTACTGTGCTTTATCATGTACTCTTTGGGATATTTTTCCTTGGTTGATGTTTATATTATGTATCCCCTGTTCTAAAATTGCAAAGGAGTGCTTGTGTTTTATACACTCTGCTGTAGTTGTAACCTTTACGAATTTGGGTAAGTCCCACAATCACAATAGATTGAAAACCACAGAGATGTTTGTAGCATTTTTCGCGATGTGGGATTCGACCGTATGGGACAGCTGAATCACTTAATTAAGCCAAAAATGACTTTGATAAGCTTTATGATGAATCAAATTATTAATGGAAATAGGCACTGTGTGGTATTGTCATAAGGTAGCAAAATCTATTTTTATATTTATAGTTTTGATAATTATTTACCATTCTGTTCATCAGATCATTTCATCAGCTGTACCTACTGAAGTAAGATTTAAGCACACATTGGATACATGCAAGTTTCAAACTGAATGAAAGCAATTTCCTGTGCTAAAGTCCAGCATTGTACATGGACCATGAACTGAATGTGTTCATTATACATGTAATAAAAGAGTACGTACAGTGCTTACTGAACCCAAAGAAAACGTATCCCAACTTTAATCATAACTGATATTACACCCTCGCCACTTACATATAAGACCCCTTAGTTAATTGGCATCCCTGTGCCGGAGTAATGTACAGACTGTGACATGGGAGAATGCATCAAATGACAACCTACTTCAAATCAATCAATAGGGAATAGCCACAGACACGGTGTAGTGTGGCATGCATACTATTTGGCAACCTCCTAGAGCTGGCTGCTGCCCTATGGGCCTATAAACAATACCTATTTCTATACTTTTCTCCTCTATTTGATTTCAATCTATACAAGCAAATGCTATTTTATAACCTTATATTTCACCCGAGGCATGTTCAATACATAAGGCTCTCCTGATATGGATATCCTTAGGAACAGACAACATTACAGGTAGAAGCTTTGTAAGACTACATGCCCCTGGGACATCCAGACTTCACTTACACATGTCAGACACAGATATACCCATTAACCAGGACACTACATCGGAAATGCTTTATGATAAAGCACAACGGTATTCTTTGTGTTCTATGTACCTTATTGCAGAGATTAAACATTTGCGAATTTAAGTACATCGTGAATATTTGTCCCTTGCAGATGATCTGGGTGAGCTACACATGCTGGCACAAGGTCGAATCCCACATGGCGAAAAATGGCTGAAATATCTCTGCGATTTTGAATCTGTTGCATTTATGGGACCTTCCCTAAATTCACAAGGGTTATACGTACAACAGGGTGTATAGAACACAAGCATTCTATTGCGATTATAGGCCAGAAAATGTATAATTCACAGAGATATAAACATGAACAAAGGCAAAATATCCCAAAGAGTACATGAATAAACGCAACTCCAATATCTCTGCGATTTTGTCTGTTGCGTTGTATGGCTCTTGTTGAGGCCATAAAACGCAAGGACTACAGCAAACTTGAGCATAAACCACTGTTGGATTCAGGTTGAGTTGAACAATCCTTGCGTTTTATGGCCTCAGCAAGGGCCATAGAACGAAACAGACAAAAATCGCAGAGATATTGAAGCCCTATTTCGCCATGTGGCATTCGAGCTAGTGGGAGGAAGATGGAACAGCCCATACTAACGTATCAGCTGGGGCTCAAACAGGGGAGGTGGATTATTGCAACGGCCAACACAGGAGATCGTCGGCATCTAAGGCACAATTAACATGTGAATCTCTTTATGCAGACACCAGCGCTTTTGGCACCGGGATATAGTCCGGTAAGTAAAGACCTCAAGATCAACAAAAAAAGGGGAAATGGTTTCTCACTGGATTTCAACTCTTTGATACCTACTTTTTCAAGAAAAAAAAGTTTGCCATTCTACCCCTTGGAAAAGTGCCCGAAATCCAACATGGCCACCATGGAAATAGGTCAATGTGGAAAACTGTCATAAAACTAGAACTACTTGAGCTAGAAACACTTGTAATAGCTTTATTAACATCAGATTTTACAATCTATCCATTGGGATAACTTTCAAAGGTCAAAGTCAGAGAAAAACCAATATGGCTGCCAAAAAAAGCCAATTAATTCTAATAAATACCAAAAAATGATTGATAAAATATTTAAAATGAAATAGAAATTTTGAACAAAGCTTCTCAGTGGATTTCAACTATTTCGAGAAATAAAAGGTTGCCACTCTACCCCTTGGGAAAGTGCCCGAAATCCAACATGGATACCAGGGAAATAGGTCAATGTGATAAATTCTAATACTACCACAGCTACTCAGCTAGCAACACATGTAATAGCTTTATTAACATCAGCATTTTAAGATCTATCTATGAAGGTTATTTTCAAAGGTCAAGGTCACAGAGAAATCAATATGGCTGCCATAAAATGCTGATTAATTCAAATAATTACCAGAAAATGAAATAATGTCCAAACTAAAGTAAAATTTTTGAACCAGGTTTCTCACTGGCTTTCAATTTTATACCTTCTCTTTGAGGAATAATGAATCTTGCTACTTTCTGCCCTGGGAGCGTGTCCAATATCCAAGAAACTTATGTAATAGCATCATTAACATCAATACTTGGAGATTTACTATTAGTCAAGGTCACATCGGCTCATTGAGAAACCAATATGGCTGCTATAAGATACTGATAGATATCATATTAAAACAGAATGATAGTACAATATCAAACTGGAAGTCAAGTGATAATCATGTACTTCATGATACTTAACAGTTGTGCATTGTATCCTAAAATGCCATTTGCTTTATAATACTACAAGCTTCAGAGATAATATATCCATTCAATTATGTATATATTGGTGAGTTTGAGTGGAACCTTGGGTTCTGCAATAAAGCACCTCCATCTGGTGCCACTTCTGCACTCTACTGGATACAGATCATCTCGCCGATGAGGGCACAAGGCATTTACAGTCAACTCCCTCTTTGCGACCACCCCTGTTTCCAGTATAGTGATATACTATGATAAACAAGTGATACCACACCAAGCTATGTGACTACAAAAAGACTGCATATAGGCTTATGTCTGTTCCAAGCTATGTACTAAATGTGCTGTCTCAATGCGGTCACCCCTCTAATTCGGCCATTTTCTAAGTCCCATAGGTGTCCGGTTTAGAGGGAGTTGACTGTATACAGGTATTCAGTAATGGCTGAGACAGGATGGATGCGCTAATTGTGATTATTATTTTCAAGGAATATCAATAAGGCACATTGCTATAAAACTTGTAATTTGTATCCAATCTATTTTTTGTGAAAGTTATGGTTTGTTTGAGAGAACCCAACCTCCAGCTGCAAGAATCAATTTGGCAAGAATCAATGCACATCTATGTGGAAATACATTGCTTTTTTTCTCTCCTTTGGAAGAGGGGGTTTAACCTTTATGCTTTTCTGAATGGGACAATATGATCCACATGGTCTAGAATGTATTGCTTGAAATTCTGCAATTTAGCTTTTAGACAACCTTTGTCTGAATTGATCTTTGTAAGTCACAGTTTGACAGGGACAATACCTGATCCAACTCTCTAAAACCAACTAATCTGACCTTGCTTATCTGTAGGCAGAGTATAGAACTGTTCAGTACACAATGAACTGATGAATCTAGTTGCGAAATCATTATACACATGTGGCATGCAATGATTTAGCTTACTGCACCTCTCAAATAATGTGAACTTGACCAAGTTTTTTACAATTTACCTACGTTCAACACAGGAGATCATTTTGTAACCACATTGTCAAGGTAATACCCTCTTTTGTGGCAGCTATATTAGATTTATTGCACTCCTTTTAAGGAACAAGAAAATGCATTCTTTTGGAGGTTTGCAAGGGAGAACACCCCTCAGCGGGGGACTTTTAATTCCCCATTTGGCCACTAGGGGGCATTTGAGGTGCAAATTTACTCTAAAATCATAATTAAAATACATTAAGCTAATTTTTGATGCAGAATTCAATGGTTTCATTTAGAATGCACCTGTTTCAGTAGAAATACCATTTCAGTAGAAATGGCCCATATTTGGATGGTAAAATAAACATTTTTCATGAAAAATCGACCTATATGCCTGTTCCTGGTTGCCATGGCAACCATTCCAATGATCAAAATTTGCAGATTTTTATGCAAATTTTTGGGGATACTCACTAAAAACCAAAACTGAAAACAGAAATGCAAAATTTCTTCTAGATCAAAATTTATGATCAAATCACCATAATATTATTCACTTTTTGTGAGAAAGGCTGATTTATTGTGTTTTTAGACATTATCAGGGTTTATAATGTATTTAGAGCTTAATCCTTGATTTCAGATATGAATAACGACCCATATTCAAGGAGGGGTTCTGACATAACTACTAGGAATATCTAAGCCAATGATGTCTCATTTTAAAGATCTTGAGATGAACTTTGATAATGAATTTCCCTGCAGAGGGGTGTTTTTGCTTGCCTGGTCACATAACTATACAGGCAATGTGAGTTTTGTTTGCGATTCTTATTCTTGATCTACATAAATGACAGCAATGTCACATTTGATATCTTAATTCCTTCTATTGATTAAAGGACTCTCTCTCTCTCTCTCTCTCTCTCTCTCTCTCTCTCAAATGTATGTACTACTGGTATCATTAGAACTAGAAGGACCTTTGAATAAATTTGCTCATCCAACTCATATAATGCGCATATCTTTCTCTGGGACTTCTAGCATTCATGGCAACCATGGCCATATAAATCCTACATAAATGAATCTTGTGGAATAGATAATAGGAAAAACGAGAAAGACAATACTTTCAGTTAACACTGTATTATCATCTCTCTTAAGGGTAATTTCTATTAGTATTTTATGGCAGCCATATTGGTTTCTTGGTGATCTAAGGCAACCTTGACATTATAAGTGACACTAATGGATAGATCTCTACATGCCAATGTTTATAAAGCTATTGCTGTATTTGACTTGATAAGTCCACAAACAAAGCCCTAAACAAGTCACCCCCTCTTTTTGCTCATATCTTAGACTAGAAATTTCCAGAAGGTCTCCATTTTTGAGGATAACTAAACTCTCAAGTACTAAACATATATTCTAAATATATCTTAAGCACACTGTGTACTTTTGTTTGTTTGTTTGTTTGTTTAGTTTTACGTCCGGGGGCCATCAAGGAACTCAGACATTCAAGGTTTCTCGGACATTAAGTCCTTTCTTTTCTTTTTGGACAGGTATTTATATGCTGCTTGCCCGACACAGCAGTGACCGAATCTATGAATGACCGAATCTATGAGATGAATGACCGAATCTATGAGGAGGGTCGAGGGGGAAAACCGCTACCGGGGCTTCATTCCCCTACTCTTTTCGAAGGATAGCAAGTGTTCTTTTATTTGCCTGGTCCCATAGGCAGGGCCAGACAAACCACGGCCTTTGATCACTCAGACGTGGTTCACTGAGGGGGAATCCCATGGCAAAAAACAAGCATGTAAGCCCAGGCCCGCGCATATGGACACCAGCTACCCACACGCTCACCCCAAGACACAAGAAACCCCAAGTTTGTCGCCTTTTACGAATCTGGTATGCCCACTGTTAGTATGGAAGGAGATTTCTCCTTGTGGACTCCCAATGAAGTTATTCTGCTCCTTCATGCCCTCACATGAAGGTCCCCACTCCACAGGGGGAAAAATGAATAGAGTACTTTTGTGTCTATCTTCAATTAGTTCTCTTTCTCAGAGTTTATCACTCTGAGCTACTTCCATGGATGCAATGTTAAATTTTGAATCTTTGCTTGTGGTGGAGGGTGGTAAGTGAGTAATAGATGTTTAACGCCATTTTGACAGCTAAGGTCATATTCATGGCAAGAACAACATTACACAATTTCACAGAGGAATGTGTCAGTGCCCACGCATATGTGCACCACACACATCCTGAGGGGATAGGAAAGATGAGAAGTAGTCCCTTTTAAGTGGGCTAGGGACGCCCGGGTGGAGGGTGGTAAACTATCTTTCATAAAAGAGAAGGTATCAAAGAGTGAAAACCTCTGAGAAATCTTGCCTATCAGTTTTCTTTTAGTTCAAAATTATATATTCCATTTTTACAGAAATTATTTGAATCAACTGGGATTTTATAGCAGCCATTTTGGTGTCCCTGTGACCTTGTCCTTTGAAAACCATCCCAATGGATAGATCTTCAAATGGTGATGTTAATAATGCTATTGCATATGTTTGTAGCAGGATTGGTTCTGATTTTATAACGATTTACCAATTGACCTGTTTTCATGGCTGCCATGTTGGATTTCAGGCACTTCCCAAGGGGTAAGCTGGCAAACATTTTTTTTTATCTTGAAAATGTAGCAGGAAAGTTGAAAACCAATGAAAAACCTTGTTTGAAAATTTCACTTCAGTTTATACATTGAATTTTTGCCATTCATTTTTTGGTATCTATTTGAAAAAATTGGCATTCTTTGGCAGCCATATTGATTTCTTTGTGACCTTGACATTTGAAAATGACCTTAATTAATAGATATTAAAATGCTGATGTTAATAAAACTATAACATGTGTTTCTAGGTGGCGTAGTTCTGGTTTTATGACAATTTTCCACATTGACCCATTTCCATGGCAGCCATGTTGGATTTCAGGGACTTTCCCAAGGGGATGAGTGGCAAACTATTTTTTCCTGAAAGAGGATGTATCAAAAAGTTGAAATCCTCTGAGAAGCCTTTTCCCCCTTTTTTGTTGGAACTAGGCCATATTTTATGCTTTACTTACTGGACTATAGCGTGTAGGTTTTTTTTTGTTAAAAAGAGGGTAAATTTATTTTTCAGCCCCACCCCCCCTCAAACCCACCACCCCACCCTGTTGATAGAAAATGACCACTCCCTAAATAAGGGTAATCTTTGTTTAAGCCCCCCCCCCACTCAACAGGGGTCAAAAGAATGCCCCCACCCAAGAGGGGTTAAAAATTTCAGACCCCCCACCCTTGATAGATAATGACCACTCCCTTATGTTCCTTCCACAATCCCAGCGTCGAAGGCGCTGGTATAAGATTAAATGCAGAGATGAACTGAGATAGCTAAAAGAAAAAGAGATTCAAACTATGTCTGAATAATGTGATGATGCAGATGAAGACCAAAGGGCGACTGCGCACACTTGTAGTCAAAAGACAATCGTCTAAATTTCAGACGGTTGTCACCATGATGCAGCAGTTTATTTAGGAACAAAGAGAGAAATCTTTGCTCTAGATTCAGAGGGGGAGTTGGGCCTATGGGAAAGTGGATGGATGGTTGTCAGCAGACATAAAGGTTATCTGCATTTTTCTATATGAAATGAACAATGTTCAATAATAATTTCGAGACAGACGTTTTTATTTTGCATTTGTTCACACGCATCTGAATTGTGACATTTCCAGTTGTACATTTTCCATGTTTAATTGCAAATTTAAAAAATGCTGATGTAAATTTTTGGAAGAGCCACCACCTATCTGGCAGTATAGACTCACGGGGAGCCTCAAGCCAAAAACATGCCAAAACACACTCAACATCTTGATATATCATACAAAGTTAGTCCATATTATTCCTTTTTGTGATTCTTAATGCACAACCTTGAGATATTTTGCAAAAGCATGGTCACCACTCCCTGAAACAAATACCTATCTATTGATGCCTTGAACTAAATCACAAAAATGTGGATATGTCTAACCACAGGAAGAAAACTGACATTTCTCACATATGACCTGGCAGACTCTCGTAACAACTGACTTTAAATCAAGTCTTAACCTCCATTTATTCCATAGAAATCTATAGGCAGAATATCTTACAAACCTGTCCTTTTCTATAGCTTTACCCTCAAACTGAAACAACTCCTGAAAATTGTACATTGCAAAAATGTTGAAGTTTCTCACACCATTCTCGGTTGTCCATATTCCACTTAGTGTGCTGGCCATTCAGCTCTATCTTTTTCATAATTTTCCCCAAAACCTCACTGTAAAAAAATGGGGTCACTCTATATAGTTATACTGCAGAGCACGCCCCCCCCCCGTAATACTTGAACCTGTTTTTAGAGGAAAAGCTCTCTCGTTACAACAGGTTAAAAGGGCATGTCTCAGTCTAAACACAATTTTTGGCCCCTCTGGGGGGAACAAAATATTTTCAAAACGGGGGAGCAAAATCTTTCTCGCATGTTTGTGTGGAAATCCACCATCCCCCTTTTGTTAAAAAATGATCACTCCCTAAGAGTGTGAGGTATCCATTCACAAACATCATTTGGCAATGAAAGACCCACCTGAAAGTGTTCAGTTTCTTCAAAGACCAGTTTTGTGAAGGGTGGTTTTGAAAACTCAATATTTAAGCTTCAGCTGTAACTAAAATTACATCCCCATCACTCATAAAACACATCTTTAGTATTGGCATCCCTGCCCTGAGTAATACCCATTTCTATTCCTTTCTACTGCATTTGCTATCCATTGATAAAAACAAAGGATATAAACTGATATGAGCTTTTCATTTCACCTGATACCTGCTCAATATTCCTATGACATGGATATCCCTAGAAACAGAGACCACGGGAGATGCACCTAGATTACAGGCAGAAGCTTTGTAAAACTACATCTCCCCTGGGGCATCCACACTCCACTTATACAGCACTTGGCATATATAAAACCATGACAAGTCAAAGTTTTATCATTTGAGAGCCTAGCTAGCAACCTAGTTAGAATTGCACATCATCACCACAATCTACAAGATCTTCCACCATCTAGTAAAGAGTGTTCCACTGTAAAAAGAAGCTCTGTCGAATTGGAGGTGAGAATAGACCTCAAGATGGCCAACTCAGGAGGAGTCACAGAATCCCTTTTTACAGCAATGATGCAGGACCAGGGCTCTAATCAGACAGAGGAGCCATTTATTCCACCACAGTTTGAAGTCAACCTCACCTCAATGATGAATCTCACCATTGGCAGCCTGATGACCATAGCAACTTTTGCAGGACAGATTCTTGTGTTTGTCGTAGTATCAAAAGACTATAGATTAAGAGATGCTAGCTCCTACTATATCACCTCTCTGGCCATTGCAGACCTCCTTATTAGCTTGATCTCCATGCCTATATGGACTCTATATACTACCATGGGCTACTGGCCCCTGCCACAATATGCATGCGATTTGTGGAATTGTTCAGACTTCTGTCTCTGTGCAACTTCCATCAATGTCATCTTCTTCATCTCGATCGACCGCTATCTATCGCTTAAATATCCCTTTGAATATCCCCTGAAGAGAACAGATTTCATCTCTAAGCTAGCTCTGGTACTCATCTGGATTGGAACAGTAATCACCTATGCTGCCTATATTGGAACAACACAGTATATCCTGGGAACAGTAAGTTAATTTTCCTTGTGACATATATCAGGCTGTACAGTACTGTACCTTTTTAAATGAAAATCCTTTATCAAATGTATATTGTAAGTAAGGTGGTATTCAAATCAGCTGGATCTCATTTAAATTGCTTTGCAATCACTGCTGAAACATAAGTTCATATAATTCTACTCTTGCTTTCTTTTCTTGTAACCCCAGGACAGGGACATTTATGACTGCAGTGTATACTTTCTGAATAGTGTCCCTGCCACCTTCATTCTGATGATCATTGTCCTCTGGGCACCAATCTTTGGTACAATGATTATCTACATCCTCATATTCCGCATTGCGGCCAAGGTGGCTGCAGCACAGAAAGCACAAACCATAGGCACAAAGGCAGGAGAAAATAAAGGTAGGTTGAGGTTGATATAGAATCTTCAATTGAAAGACATGATAGATTACAAATGAGTATTAAAATCATTGAGTGGGTTATTTTTTATCATCACCTGGTACATTATTCAGACTTCATAGTCATCTAAATTCCAGCATATTGAATTGCATATAGGCCCATCTCTAGAGGGTGCATCTATTTCCAATGTAAGTCTCCCAAATTACCCATAACTCATATCCTGGTGGTGATTATGATATCTAAACCTATCTCCCTCCAACAGATGGAAAAGCTGCCAAGTCAGGAGAAGATGAGCTGAAAGCAGTTAAAACTATTGGCCTGCTTCTCATCACCTTTGTTGTCTGCTGGTTTCCAATCACCTTTGGCTTCTGTAGCAATGCCTTATTTCCTGGATCTGTCAACCCTTGGTTCCTCATCATCTGCTACTGGCTGGGCTATCTCAACAGCATGATCAACCCTGTCTGCTATGCCCTGGGAAACCCCTTCTTCAAGCAGACCCTCAAGAAGATGTTTAGCAAGTGATTGACTATAATTATATTTGGGATTACAGAGCAAAATCAGGTTCTCTATCCAATGTGGCATATAAAGTGCCTCCTGCCTATCATGTTTTTGGTGTTTATATTACAGATTCAAATACTCTATTCATCCTGAATTGAAAATATTGTCTCATTCTGTATTGTATTCTTTGTATTCCTGCATGTGGATCTCAACCAAGATGTATTTCTGTGACAAACTAAGGTCTTCTTAAGTTGCTGTTAAAAGATACACCTACAACCTTATTAAGCCCATGCATAATTTTGTGGCAAGCTGTGACTAATTAACTATCACCCGACCATCATTGGGAAGCCATTTTGTAGGATAATGCCATTCTCAAGACTGACGAGAACCCTGCAGTCAAGAGGCGTTTTTTGTGCATATATCCATAATTGATTATGTAAGTACTACATCATCTGTCAATATCAGGCTACATTAATTAATCTCCATGCACAGAGCACGATATAATCCATTACCCATTGTCTAGGGGCACGGTTTTCTCCAAACTATATCACATTTATTGGTTGTATAATATGATGGATGTCTGAACTGGATAATGCTTCTGTGGTTATGGAAAGACACTTTCATCTGCCTTAGGGCTTTGGGATGTCGGATGATATACACCACTGTCAATGACAGTTTCATTTGTCTCTAATTATAACGTTTTTTGAAATTCAAGGAACTCTTGAGACGAAAATACTGTATGAGGAACTTGGAAAAGTGTAAGAAAACATCGATGTAATAATTACATTAATAGCCAACTGAGCCCGAGCAATTCTATATTTTAGTTGTAGTAATATGTGTATTGCATTCTATTTATCTCTTTATCTAAGTACATTTTCTCCACTTCTAGATAATATCTATGATGTTTGAAATGCTGAATTGTATACACCATGGCCTGTGAACTGGTCAATGATACAACTACAATGTACTGCTGTAGTAACTAGCGTATAAGGTGCATAGAAGTACTGAGTTAAGACAATGAGTTCATGCCAGACTGAGGTGTTATTCTGGTCACTTTAGTACTGCTCTACATTGTATAAAATCATGCCTGTAAGGCACACTTTGAACTCAGGGAGAAACTAGTAAGTCCAAGCTAGGGTTAATCCTAGTGTAAAGGTCTGCGTCTTATACACAGGGTACTCCAGCAGTTCATTCTATATAGTTGATAGAAAATGAAGCATGCAAACTGATGTTAGGTATTCATGTTAACTAAGTGTATGAAATAAATATATACTTCCCACAATGAGTGGGCTATAAGAATTATTTGTATGGTACGATATTCAATATAGTGTCTACCTACAGTATTTCATGTCCATCATACACCCAGTTACAGCATACATATTCCCTCCATTGCCCAATTATTGATTGAAATCGTTTTTTATATCAACTACCTGGGTAAGACCATGAGATGAACAAAAGAGTTAATGAGAATTAGTCAAAAAATATGTCACACGGCTTCCCCTTGTGGGGTGATCCTCAGCCAGACCAGTTCTTGTGAATATCTGGCAAACATAACTTTTCATTCTTCCTTAATATACAACAGAATGCATACATTCACTTTCCTTCATAATGTATTTATAATCATGTAATACATTCAAAGTGATACAAATGTTGTATGATATAGGTAATGATATACACTGGCATCAAGACGTTAGATACATATTAAACCCATAAGGTGATTGTGCTATAGATAAGAAACACCTACGTTTCATCAGTCACAGCCGTACAAGGAGAGAGGGAACGTGCTTTTTTTTAAAATATAGAATGACAACTATGATTTTCGTTCAGATCAATCTCAATACAGGCGATGCATCTTCGGAATCCACTAGTTCCCATGTTTTTGAGGGGCATTATGTAATACATTGCAATGGTAACGTTTACCAATATTGTTCTAAAAGTCTTACCCTTCCACCCCATAAGGAAGGATTTGCACGCAAATCACATAGAGTAACGGAAATCCAGGGGTGAAAGGGTATTGGCCGTATTGACTAACCAAGCACACCTATGGTATAAATTGTTATAGTAATAAATTGTTATAGTAATAAAATGATAGTTCAAAGCAATTTTACATAGAATATTCAGAAGTAAATGTATTTGACCAGAAATGACCCAAACTTTAGGATTTTGAAGCCCAATCAAACTCTTCACTATTAGGCATACAGTTCTAATATTTTTAAGCACACCGTGTGCTAATGACATTGAATACGGTAATGGTGCCTCCAAATTTATAAGCATCGGGAATGATACTCAATTGTGTATAGTAGTGCAACTTATGAACACATGCATGAACCTTGTGAACTGACTAGTCAACAAAATATTATTACATCAGGTTGAAATTCAGGGATATAAGTCAGGGTGTATGAAAAATTCTGAATACACACAAAGAATTTCTAATTCATTGGAAAATACTACCAAAAAATCATCCGAGAAAAGAAATTTGATTAAATCTATAGGCATCCCAAACTCTGAAAATTCTGAAATCAGACAAAATTCTTAAAACTTACATCCCTGGAAATTGCAAAAGTATCCTGCATATATAGTGAGTGAGTAATAGATGTTTAACCCCATTTTGACAGCTAAGGTCATATTCATGGCGAGAACTACATTACACAATTTCACTGAGGAATGTGACAGTGCCCGCGCATATGTGCACCACACACATCCGAGAGGATAGGAAAGAGGAGAAGTAGACCCTTTAAAGTGCGCTAGGGAAGCCCACCTGCATATATAAGGCGTGGCTTATACGTGATGAAACAAATCATAGGTACATGTTACTAGTTGTTCCTTAGCATTGATGATATTGACACCTCAAAAGCACAAAGCACTAAAACAATCTAACCTCAGCTTGTATTCTCAGGCGAATCCTTCTCTGACGTGGTGGGATACTGGGATAGTTGGCCGGGACTACTTTCCCCATACCCCCAGCACTGCGGCGTAGGAATAAAAATCTTGTCAGATATAGGTCATGCTTTACCCACAATCCCACCACACCAGTGACGGATTTAGGTCAATCTGAGCTGGCTACCAGTATGGTACTAAAATTCAGAGTAAGTACCCAGGGGGGCAGCTTACAGTATCTGCCCAAACTCAGGGTATGGCTTATACACGGAGTTGCCTTATACACAGTTTACTACAGCAATGCAACTGAACCCCATTATTCTTAATGAGAACAATTAACTCACCTTGGTCACATTGATAAGCTTAACCAATTATTTTATGCTGACTTGACATTCTTATGGAAAGTATTCAATACATCGCGTCCCTTGATATTCAAAGAGGTACAAGTATTTTAAAATATTATGCAAAAGTACACTTGCTGCCTATGACTATGACTTTTCTCAAGTTTATAAAGTTATAAACCTACATATGCTATGTTTTATCTTTACGTGTAGGGATGGGGATAGTTACAAAATCATCAGCTGCTGTGACTTGTGAACTTTCAAAGGCGACTTCTGCTTGACGAACAAGAATTGACACAGACGAGTCATCTTCAGACTCACCCTGCAAAAAGAGAGAGATTTAAATTAAGATTCTACATAAAAATGGAAAAATGGCCCCCTTCTCCTTCATAATCATCCAGTCATTTTTCCCATTGTTTTGAGTGGAAATGAGCAGTTTAAGTAAAAGATTAACCCATGCCATTTTCAGCATAATGGTAAAGTATATCCTCATACAAAGCATGTTTATTTTAAAAGAAATGATTTCATAATACATATTTCTTGTGATAAAATAATGCTAATATGCTCACCTCCTCCAGAGGCTTGGCTGACTTGTAACGCTGGCTGAAGTGAGTTAGAATCAAACTTTTGGCACCTATACTCTTAGCAAACCGACCCGCCATTCCTGAAATGAATGTAAATTGGGTGGGGTTCAGTCAATGATATTCATTCATCCAGTTAGTACAAGAGTTCACGTCAGTAGAAATAATGACTAAGGAACAGTTTGTTATACAAATTCGGCTATCAAGGGAAACGTTGAAGAGACTTCCACTATCATGGAATGCTATGAATTTGAGTCAGCGATCTGCTCTATTAGAATTACCTAGGTAACATAGGCTCCGATCTTTCGAAGTACAGCTTTCCTATAATAATGCACTATACAGGTACAGTTAAAATCATTGGATTCTGGCTCAGCTTAATTCCAAGAGATACTACTAACCTGGGGTAGAGTGTCCTTTCTCCAGTGCATTAGCCTCCTTTTCATCCTCCAGGGTGGCCTCGTGGACTATGACGTCGGCATCCATACAAAGTTTACCCATCTGGTCACTGTCACTAGAGTCGCCCAGAATACCCACCAACCGTCCAGGTTTGGAGGGGCCCACTACGTCCTCTGGACGTATCTGTCACGTCACCGTCAAGGATTATGTCAGAGCCCTATTAAACCTGATCCAATCGGTATTTTGACTAAGAGAAATGTATATCGATTCATTTGATTTTATGATCGATTTTCAATGTCAGTCCTCGTTCAAAGAATAGTCTAATAGTATATATTCCCTTTATGGCTTAATGATATTTTTCCTATTATCATTTTTATACACTATTATTTTATAAGATCAAAAAGGATACCAGTTCTCCAGATGGAGATGTGATTGTTTCTCCATTTTTGAGTTTGGAATAGAGCGGTCCTGGTGGGACACCCTTTTCCTTCAGAATCCTGGGATCTAGTCTGAAAGAAAAGAAATATAGCGTTTTGGCAGGATACACTTTGGGGCAATGAAAAAAATTATTCCATTTACTGCTGACTGGTACTACCCAGCTTTCTGGATGATATCAGTGCTTATCTCGCCAGTGTGGTACCAGTTTCAGTGATGCTTGTGTCCAGTGGTTGCCCCTATAGCCTTACAGATACTCTTAAAAAAAGCCTTGGCATAAAATTTGTGTTTGGTCCCATAGTTAAATAACCTTTCTATGCCTATCTATATCTACAGAAGCCACAGTACTTACTTTCCAGGTGTAGGTTGCTCTTGGATTGCAAATCCAAAAGATGGAACCCGATGTTGAAGCCAGCTTGCCTTTACTATGTGAGAAGAATCTTCAAATCTGAAAAAATATCCATTATTTCTTTTATTACAAGTCAATGGCCGTTAAAAGCAAGCTAGTATCTCTGTTAGAATAATACTTGGGCATCTGAAGAAGAATGAGAACGCTGAAACGTTGTGATCATATTCAGAAATAAAACTCCATTTTTAAATAAAATTGATAATTGTTGTTGTTTGTGCTTATAAGGAGCCATGCACAAATGACGTCATGCTGGATGGAGATGAGGGTGAGGCCCGGCATGACGGAATTAATTAATTACCTTAATCATTGCAGAAGTGGCAAAACCATGACGGGGAGGAAGGGGGGTCACAAATGGTCAAATTTGGCATGACGTCATTGATGGATGGCCCCGAAATTGATTCTTAGATTTCAAGTAGAAGAAATAATACAATTTCAAATAATAGTTACAACACGATAACTTACAGATTCCAGATACCATTTTCATCTGCACTGATGGTCGTCCCGAGTTTTTCATTTGGATGCAGTTGATCATCACAGTTATGTTTCTCTGGCCAACCCTGTGGAAGGAAGATAATTCCATTTTTTCAATGCATTGAAATTCCTTTATCCATTCATAAAATCTCAAGCCAATAGCCGTCATCACATAAAATGGTTACAATGAGATGCTAATACATAGCTAGCCAGTCAATATGAAAACTCGTGCGACCGAGGCCATTTCTGTCAAAATCGATGCCTGGCCTGCAGAAACCCAGGTAGCACACAAAAATTTGCCAATGTTGGCCCTACGCATCGGGCCAACGTTGGCTGCCAATCGGGCCTACGTAGGCCTGACCAGTGGCATTTGCAAACCAAATGCCGACATTGGCCCAACGTTGGCAGGACATCGGCAAATGGTCAGCCAGGGGCCGACCATTTGCCGATGCTGAAATGTGCTGACCAAAAGCCAACGTTGGGCCTATGTTGGCCTTTGGTTGGCACCATCGGGCCTACATAGGCAGGATGGGCAGCCGATGTAAAGGCGATGGTTTTGCCAACGTCAGCCCAACGTTATGCCAATGTCTCTGTGCTACCTGGGAAATGACCAGACCACGGGACCAAATGTCTGGCTGTAATCTTTGGACCTTGGGCTCTTGAGGAATCCGATCCTGCCAAAATCAGTCCGGGCCTGCAGAACAATAAGATCTACAGGACCGAATGGTCTGTGGGGGGAAAAACTTTTCATATAGACTGCTAGGCTAGCATACATGTTCTCAATAACTCACAAGGAACTCTTCAGGTATCTGTTCAGAAACAGGGAGTAGCTCGTGAACGATATAATCAAATCCAAGCTGGGACTGAGAGAGCAGGAGACTGGTTCGCAGGTAGTGGCGAAGACCGACCGGACCATAGATAGCGAGTGGTTCTTTTTCCTCTGGTACAGAATTCTGACTGACGGTGCACAAAAGGCCAGGCAGACCAAACAACTGGAGGAGAGGAAAAAGTGATCAATCCCCCAAAATACATTTCTGCATTGAAAATTTGTCTTAATTAAGTGTCAGTTTTTTCCTTAGCTGGGCAAGGCATTAGGGTGCCTTTGTACTTTAATATAGCAAATACATGTTCTGCTACTCTGCATATTCAATAATGGATATGGGGAATATATTAGTATACTTACATGGTCACCATGGAGATGTGTTATGAATATCTTTGATACTTTAGCAGGACGTATTGAACTCTTCTGAATCTGGATCTGTGAGCCCTCCCCACAGTCAAACATCCAGTAAACGCCCTCTGTAATGGATGAATGGATCTTGATTATTTCTTCATATATTCTAATAAGGCAAATTGAAGATGGGTTATTAGCTACCCCTGAGATATTACCATTACGAATTACAATACAGCTACTAACCCACCTTAGATTTCTAAAAGAAGGAGCCCATATAGCAGGTTATGATACCAGTGTAGTGACCACTTATAATAGGCCAGTGGTTGAAGGAAAATATCAAGCTCTGCGTAATCATTATTTTAAACAAGAAAAATGTGGCAAGGACCACGGGTAGGAGTTGCCACTCCTATCCGTGGTCCAAGCCACATTTATCTTGACCTCCCCCCAAGGCCCCAACCCCCCCCCCCCCATGTCCCAAACTTCAACACCAAGCTGTAGGCCTAGGTCTACGTACACTGACTGGCAGCGCGGGAAACAACCCAGCGTCTGTCTGACCTCAAGACCCTTAGTGATACCACGATGGATACGGGAGGGTAGCAACAACCCCACCCTTGAGTTATTGACGTCATGCTCTTTTAGACCATTTTGAGACCCCCCCCCACTCTTCCCCCTCGTCATGTTATTTGCCAATTTTGCAAAGATGAAGGTACACATATATATGGAAAATTAATCCCATCATGCCGGGCCTAACCCCCCTCCCCAACCTCTTGCAAGTTGCATGTCATCATTTGTACACTGCCCCTTTGCGCTCTCCCTATGTGCACGGCGACATCAATGTGACATCACAGCTGCTGCCTGATGTCACAAGTGACGTCACAGTCAAGATGGCGGCACCCATGGACAAAAACAAAACCATAATAGCAGTTGCAACGGTCGCTACGCTCCCGGCAACTCCTAAAAAAATCCAAATGATACTTGAGGAAAAAGATTTCGGGATACAAAAGACCGGCCTACCATTTCTGTAGATAATGCAAGAGGCACCTCGACGTGGAGAAGGATATGCTGAACCTGTCCCCAAGAAGGTAAGGTCCATTGTTCCTGCAATTCAAAATTACAATAAGGGTAATGATAATAAAAAGTACATGTGAACAGGCCTTTTCTGTGCAACCAAAAGGCGAGATCTAAAAACTAGCTGGGGGGGGGGGAGTCGAGAAACTGGAAAACAAAATAATAAAAACCATCAAGGGAATTAATTAGACTAAATCATAATGAATAAAAGTCAAGTCTATCTCACATTTGGATATTTAATCAATTATAATATAGATTAGTTAATTAGTCAATCAAATAACTATCATCATATAATTTAAGATACTAATAATATCTATAAACTGGTAACCGTAACACTGAAAACCTAGTTTTGTTAAGTAGTTTCTACTTCGCCCAGCTAATCCTATTCTACTTGTGGTAGCCGTGTATAAGGCATTGCTCATACATGGGGATGGACTTCTGGCATATATACCATTACAAAAGCAGCCAAAGTTTGAAGTTTATAAGTACATCATACCCAGGGCTGGAAGAGATCTATTTTTATCTGTATGATTATACCCTATGGCCTATGAATATTTTGTCTGGGTTTGCCTTAATCTCAGACTTGGATACATTTCAGCCGAGATACTCAACTAAAGTTTGAAAAAGTTTGCACTTTTTAGGCTTCAGTTTTAATCCCCATTCTATTGGTACCTGATCAATGAATGTCTGTACTGATGGTATTATAGCTCACATAGCCATTATCAGCTGGGGGCCGCCATTAGACCCCGACTCCACTATGACTAACACCTTCAGCCCCCGACTCCGCAGTTTATGCCAGGGAAGCCTCCCATTGGTCAATAATACAATAGCCATGTGCCGTATAGCGACCAGTGGCGCATCCAGGATTTTCAGAAATGGGGGGGGGGCAAGATTTGGGTTCTGGGGGCAGAGATGTCAGTTGGTAATGGGCTCAACCTCTGAAAAATTTTGGGTGTTAGCAAAGCACTCATTCCCCCAATATATTATGCTAAAAGCACCCATCTCGTCTTCATTTCAACCTGTTCCTTTCACTCAAAGACCATCCCTAGAACAGATGAACATAGAAATACAATTAAAAACAATAAATAATGATTTCAGCCAATCAGCAGCCAGCTAAGATTCATGTCCTCTGAAATGAGATTTCAGAGATCCTCTGATCTCTGAAAGGTTTTTTGTCTAGAAAAGGCTAGAGGGCAGCACAAGGCATGATTAATTCCACCTGCTGAAGCCTGAACTATGCTCAGTCTCAGGCTCACTAGAAGTAGAAAGGATATGTTGTAAGGGTATCTATGATCAATGTAATTCTCTCTATCCAAATTATGACCACAAGATGGAATAAGCCTCTGAGATGTATAATTTTTTAGGAAAGTTTGAACCTCTGAAAATAGATGGACCTCTGAAGGTCTGGAAAAAGCGGTGTGTGTGCACCCTTTGAATCGCTACCACAAAGTGTCAGATTTGACTTTTGCATCCACTGTATGTACCATGGCAACCAAAGTGCTGGCCAATCAGGAGGCAGCAAATTGCTCATGTGACCCAACTGTGTTTCAGATTGAGGCTCTAGCAGTGATTGTGCTTGGAGATTGTATCTGTATTTAGAGATCACACTAAACTGATGTTTAGTGGCTCTTATTGAGTTGGGGTGGATATCACAGACTCTATAGCCCTATAGTGGGGGTGATGTAGTGTGGTTTCAAACTAAATGTCTCATCAGGCGAGATTGATCCAGCTATTAGTAGATCTAGTTATCAAGTTACAAAATAGCTGGGGAACTAGGTGAAATAATTTATATGAATTTAAATTGGGGAAATTCCCAAATTAATTTTAATTATCTATTCAATTAGAATTATTTCTTTGGTCTGCGAATAATTTTGAATTTTGGCATGGTATGGCTGTTTGGATAGATTTTGGTGATAGCACATAATTAAATAAAATATAAAATAATATTTTATTTGTGTGAAAAAAAAACCCAGGTTTTCAGGTTTCTCTGGGGGGTTGATGACACCCGGGTTTAATTGACTGGGGGGTCTGCAGCCTTTTTGAGTGAAAGGCGGCTGATATGTGCCGTTGACAGCAGTGATGTAAAGGTGGTAGGACAATGTCCAAATAACATGAGGGTTATTTAATTCTGCGTCAGATGGCGGATCTGGTCTGCTTGAAGCATATTGTGTATTATGTAGAGCGGTTTTTTGTGACCAGATTGGCTGTTCTGACTTGTTAGTCAAGGAGATTTAAACCTAGGGGGGTGATGGTGCATAAACGGTGCATCCATCTTCTCTCCTCCTGATTCCTTTCAAGGGCGCCCTCTTGTGAGGTCGAGGTTTTTTTTATGAAACTTAAGATCGAGATGATAGGGCCATCTTCCCAGCATTCTTCAGGTAGTCTGTTGCTGTTTGGGCATGATCTGAAGTGTCTAGCTACTGTTGTGTCATGGCTGATATTTTTTATATCACCCATGTGACCTTTGAATCTTTCCAGTAGCTTCTTTTCTGGATTTGGGTTCTGGGGGCCCAGAGATGTCAGTTGGTAATGGGCTCAACCTCTGAAAAATGTTGGGTGTTAGCAAAGCACTCATTCCCCCAATATATTATGCTAAAAGCACCCATCTCGTCTTCATTTCAACCTGTTCCTTTCACTCAAAGACCATCCATAGAACGGATGAACATAGAAAAACAATTAAAAACAATAAATAATGATTTCAGCCAATCAGCAGCCAGCTAAGATTCATGTCCTCTGAAATGAGATTTCAGAGATCCCCTGATCTCTGAAAGGTTTTTTGTCTAGAAAAGGCTAGAGGGCAGCACAAGGCATGATTAATTCCACCTGCTGAAGCCTGAACTATGCTCAGTCTCAGGCTCACTAGAAGTAGAAAGGATATGTTGTAAGGGTATTTATGATCAATGTAATTCTCTCTATCCAAATTATGACCACAAGATGGAATAAGCCTCTGAGATGTATAATTTTTTAGGAAAGTTTGAACCTCTGAAAATAGATGGACCTCTGAAGGTCTGACATCTCTATGGGGGGGGGGGCAAGTGTGGCAGCACGAAGAAGCACAGCACAGTGACTTTACAAGAGGGTTCTGGGGGCATCCCCCAGGAAAATTTTGAAAATCTAGAGGGGGGGACCGTGCATTCTGGTGGATTCTGAGGGTTCTCCTGACTAAGTTAGCTACATTTATAAGTGAGGCCTTTTCCCCTCTAGTTTCCACAAATTTCCTGTTTGGCTATGTCCCCACAGAATTTTGACATCTAGAGGGGAAATTGTGTATTTTGGTGGATTCTGAGGTCTCTCCTGACTTAGTTATCTACATTTAAAAGTTAGGCCTTTTCCCCTCTAGTTTCCACAATTTTCCTGTGGGGGTATATCCCCAAAAATGTTGAAATCTAGAGGGGAAATCATACATTTTGGTGGATTCTGAGGGCTCTCCCAACTTAGTTATCTGCAGCTATAAATAAGGTTGTTTCTCCTCTAGTTTCCACGAATCTTCTGTGGGGGCATGCCCCCAGAAAATTTTGAAATCTAGAGGGGACATCATGCATTTTGGTGGATTCTGGGGGCTCCCTCTTATTTTCTCCATATCAGTGTTTTCCATGCATTTGTCAACAACCTTCTGGGACTGTTTCTCTCTTCTAAATAATCACAATAAAGAGTATTTTTAAAAGTTTGTCATTTCTGGCTATTCAGACAATTACTGCTATGAGGATGAAGCAAACATTTTTTCCCCAAAAATAACATCAACTTTACAAATCATCTTACATGATCACAAGTGTTGAATAATGTATGCCAGTGTCTTTAAACCCCATTTCAATCTATTCCAATTAAGAATAAATGAAACTTTTTTGACATAGGACTACCTCTGGGCTTCATCCAAAACATAAACACATAAGAAATAGATTACTGCTTTAACTATACAGAAAAAAATCGAATAATCGTTCAAACCCATTTGGAAATACATGTACTCTTTGTCTCATGAATTTGTTTGAAAAAAAAAAAGAAAAAAGGTACCAGCTCTTCTATTCAACTCCCCCCACCCACACCTATTCAAACTGCCCCTCAATCCTCCCTTAATTAAGACTCTGCCCACTCCCCACTAGTTGCACACAACAAGGGGGTACCATTATTCTGCCCAGCCCCCAGTTTCATGTACCATATCATGTCCACGCCCCAAGTATCATGTACCATACACTGTCGACATCCCTAGTATCATGTACGACTTCTGTGATTTTGGGTGCTTTTTCTGGATATTCCCATTCTGATGCCTGTCGATATTGCATGCCATGATGCATGCATCATGACCTTTATAAGGTGTGCTGATAGCACTGGGTGCCTGATATCCATGGATATCAGGCACACCTTACATGTCATATGTCACATGTTAAAACCTAAGAGAATTCTATTGCCAAGGGCAGGGGTCGAACCCATACCCTCCTGATTGGAAGACCAGCTCCCTATGCATTGCGCCACAGGGACTGACAAGAAAGTGTGTGTGTTTGCCTGTATATATACAATGTCATAGGTTGGGCTTGGTTAGGAGTGCCCCAGCCTTTCGCATGTGCAAGGTGAGAATAAAATAATAAGTGCATCGTGTAATAAAATAATTAGTTGTGCATGTTATTGTTTGATATCAGTCATGCGTCATGACATATCCATTAATTACTTATTCACCATACACTGTCCATGCCCCAGTACCATGTACCATACCCTGTCCTTGCCCCCAGTTCCTTGTACCATACTCTGTCCATGCCTGCTGTATCATGTACCATACTCTGTCCATGCCCCCTGTATCATGTACCATACTCTGGCCACACACACCCCCCCCAGTATAATGTACCATACCCTGGCCATGCCCCCAGTATCATTTACCATACTCTGACCATGCCGCCAGAATATCTTGTATCATAGCCTGGTCATGCCCCCAGTATCATTTACCACACATTGTCCATGCCCCCAGTATGCAGCCATACCCCATCTCTTTCAGCTCCCAGTATCATGTACCCTGCCCAATGCTATATCTTACTTTCCTTTATGTTTTAAGCTGTAGAATCCTTAAAAATTGTCCGATTTGAAAACCGTAAAAAAATGCATGTAGCTAAGAAATCACTGATTTCGGACACCCCATTGGCAGAGTGCGAAAGTCGGTGCCCGTCTGGCGTTGAAATGTACCGGGTACATGCCAATCACCCAGCCAAGGCAGTGCCAATCTCTTGCCCAGATCATGCTTGCCGCTACTTCCAGCAATGCACATAATCAAAAACAATGTGTCAGGCATGTAACATTCGCACAAGAAATTACCAGATATGTGGTTCATGTCTGCGTATAAGCCCCTGGGTACACGCATCCTCCCGATTGTTCACTATAGTCCTGGAACTGGAAGTCTGTGTTATTGTTTTAAAACCAAGTGAAAATAAAATCGTTTAAAAAAAAACCCCAGTATGACTGAGTACCTACCGATATCTGAACAAGGGTACTGATATTACACATTTACAGGCTATAGTAGTATAGTTGAACTTCTTGCCTGGACAGGCCCTGGTTGGTCAGAGAGTGTAGGCCTAGGTAGGGTAGGCCTGGGTAGGCCTGTATGTACAGTACCTCTATACAGTCCAAGTTAGGTTGGTATCTTATTGTTGCATCACATGCCACGTCAAATCAGCAAACACTGGTGGAAATACATGACATGTATGTCTGACATAGTAATTGATGAGCTAGATGTCAAGTTGATGTTGTAATACTTTGGGGCGGGAATGAATGGGCAGTGAAACTAGTGGCACCATCTATCATATGATACATAAACTATTTCATAGTGTAGCTGTACCCAAAAGATGGCGCCACTATGATTTGTCTCAGTCAAAACGTATGGACATATACATGGTGAATCATCCTTTTCTTACCCCATTATCATACATTTCTGCTGTCCATTACATCAAGGGGCGAATGAATTCGTTTTAGATGAAAATACAATGGCTTACCTTCTCAAATAGTATGCCCTGACCTGAATACAAGACCAGACCTTACTCTATCAGTGCACCCTTCTGCCTTCTCTGCACTGGTTACGACGGGCTCGTTCGCCAACTACCGGTACCGGTACCTAGGCTATCGGGTGTAGGGTGTATTCGAAAACTAACATTTGAGCAAGACAGGATATGATTAGGGAGCGTTCATTGTTTATGGCGGGGGGGGGGGGGGGGGGGGTAAGCAAATGAGGGGAGGGGGTCAAAATTTTTAGAGGTATTCAGAGGGGGGGGGGTCATTTTTTTTCAACCTATTCCATGGGTCTAGACCCCTAAATTCGACAGGGTGACATGGCCATTTCTTAAAATCGACATGTGACATGGAGCTTATAGTGACAAGGACATGGAGAATGAAAAAGTTAGTGACATATGAGACATGACCTTTCCTTAAAATCGACATGTGACATGGAGCTTAGTGACAGAGACATGGGGAAATGGAAATTTAGTGACATGTGACATGGCCTTTTCTTAAAATCGACATGTGACATGGGGACCCCCCATCTAGACCCCCTATTCCTAAGGGGCGAGGCAATTCCTTTTTTGGGGGTATTCGCGTACACAATGCAAAATTTCACAACACAACGCGATTTTTTTGCGACACGTCGCGAAGTTCACAATTCTCCACCATCTTATACGTGGCAGAGATGTCAGTCCGATATGTGACGAAACTCTGAAAATTATTTTGGGGCACTTCAAAAGTGGGGCTATACCCTAATCAGAGTGACAAATACCTTGAAAATTAATCACTTAGGGTTGGATGTATCTTTAAGAAATATCAGAATTATAAAACATTCATTTAAAAAAAAAATTCTTATTATTTCTGTAGTAAAATATCACCTTCGAACCTCTGAAATCAGAGAAAATCTGAAACTCTGCCATCTCTGTACGTGGGGTTTATGCAAATATCATTTGATACATATAAAATGTGACCCATCCTTACAAAATGGTACAGAAGTCGCACATACAAAATGTTTAGTTACTGGCATGTGCGACTTCCAAACCGTTTTGTAAGGATGGGTCACATATGGTGGCCATAGCTTTTCACATCTTCCAATGTGACACACCATCCAATGCCACCCTCACTCCATCCCATGCTGCCTCACACCCTCCAATGTTACATTAACACCTTAGCAAGGCCTCCCCCACAACTTTGGCCTATTCAATGTACATGTAGGTTGGCTTTTACAAAAGTTCGAGAGGCTATGTCTTACAGCATATATGTCAAAAGGTTGGGGTGCACCTTATACAAGGGTTTTTCAAAATATCAATCCAGAAGCAGTAGGAGTGCCTTATATGCAAAACACACATCCCTGAGTTAGGGGTGCACCCTATATGTAAGCTGCACCTTATATATGCGGGAGATTACGGTAATTATGGATCATTATTTAGGGAATATCTAAATTGCAAACTTAGAAGTGAATCTCCTTACCAAGGCATGACATGAGCGCTTTATATGATTGGGACTCCTACTGTATTCAGTGTTAAAAAATAGATGACAAAGATGAAAATCACTAAGGTTTTCCGCTTTCCTTGTAGGAAAACGCTTGAAAAAGACAAGCAGATATCATTTTCAATAATCTTGGTGGCCAAAATAGATCACAAAGCATTTTTTCTGTAATTCCAATTAACATTTTCTTATTCTATGTACCGGGTAATTAGTTCAGGGTGTCAGGAGCAGTGAACCATTATCAAATCACCTTATCATCTTATATCTGACACAAGGGTCTTCTGTCTAGAAAGAGAGAATGGTAAACATTCTCCAATCTGTTGTGGACCATCAGAATAGATGACAGCAGGGGCTTTCTAGAAGTATACATAGCAAAGGGGTTGGCATGGGTATGACACAAACAGGACTGATGCATGTCCCTTGAGCTGAGAGGTGCCAGCAAAGTTCTCGGTGGTAAAAAGGTCACCTACTACCGTATTCTCCCGCGTAAAAGACGCGCTGCGCTTATAGGACGCACCCCAAACTCAGCAGAGGCATTTTCACGTATAAGCCGCACCTCTTAGGGCTCAATTTTGTAAATCCAGTACTGTTCTATAGTAAAATTACCCCTTGTATAAGACGCACCCCCAACTTCAGATAATCCTATAAGACGCACCAGCATTTTGTTTGGCGTAGAGGACGCGTCTTTAACGCGGGAGTTTACGGTATAATCACAGCAACTACTGATCAGAACCTCCAGTTTCTAACCCTTAGTTTCACTTTTGAAATCGATGCTGTTGCGATTGATATCCATCACACATACTGAATCAATGTTAAAAAATGAGATCAGAATGAAATTGAAACACTAGAAAAATCTCAAAAAGTTTGTCTTTGTATGTGCAAATTTTGAAAAAGACAGCTGCAAGTGCCTCAATCACTACATATTTCCCTGTGTATAAGCCCGTACGGGCTTGTAAACACACTAAGTGGCAAATTTACCAGGGTTATAAACAGGCAGGCTTATACACAGGGTAGGCTTACATTTCTCTACATGAAATAATGAGGGAGTGGCAAACCGTTTGCTCAAGACTTATCTATGGTTTGTACATCATTCTTTAGACATTTTCTATAATCCTTTATCTTTCTTTGCAACAAATATAGGGGTAGGGGAAATTTATATAGCTGAAAAAATATATAAATACCATATGTTGAAGTATGGTAATGGTCCAAAATGCTTTATCATTGAGCACAGAGGCCATACACAGGGAACTATGGTACCCACTTAAACTGCATCAGTAGTGGCCCATGCTAGCGCCCCCTATATATGGAGGAGCCTTCAAAATAGGTACTATTACAGATGTCAATCAATCAATGGCAGGGTATTCACATTTCAATTTTTCAAAAAATTGGAACCATTTTGAAATAGGCTTTGGATTTATGCTAATTGAAAGCTGGCCAACGGCTGATAGCTTTTACGACATTGTACAACGACCACCCCATTTTTAACACATAATTGGAATGGTTTAAATTCAGGTAGAATACATTTTAGCTGGTGCACATCTTGCTGCACGTTAGGGTCAGCATTAGTGAAGCTAAAGGGGACCTCAGACGCGCCCCGACTCGGTCGCCCGATCATGACGTCGGGGACATCTGCGGGAGACGTCTGATCCAGTCGGTCAATATCAAACATGTTTGATGTGACCGATTGGATCGGATTGGTACTCCCTACTAACCAATCGAGTCTGGCCCGTCTGCGGCCGCCTTAAAGGGTTCACTTCAGCGCCTGCTAAAGTGCATTAGTCCCTCAAATTCTCCTAATATGACAGAAATGAAGAGACCTGATGTACATAGACTTTGTTGAACATGGTTAAATGTATAAGGTAATGTGATGGGAATCATTTTCTTTCAATCAGTTCTAAGGGGGGGGGGGGTCATTTTTTTTTCAACCCATTCCTAAGGGGGGGGTCACTTTTTTTCAACCTAGAGGGGGGTAATTTTTTTTTGACGTATTCGTTCTGCCAGATTGGCACCCCCCCTGCCATAAATAATGAACGCTCCCTTAGGCCTATGGCTATGCTAGTCTGTATTGAAACCTAGATTCAAGATGGTTTGGTGCTACCTCAATTTGTGTAGAAATGTGAGTTTGTAGGTAGGGAAATATCCATGAACGATTATTCAGTTCATTATTTAAGAGAATTCTCGCAACAATAGATGTCAGATTACGGGTGCTATAAGATCATTCTGACCAGGTGCTAAACCCTGCCTTTGATATAGTTTGAACTATGGGGTAATCCCTTGATATCTGTAGTTATTTATATACATAACCTATTTATGTTTGTGTGAGCTACGCAATATCTGAACTTGATCTGAACTTGACAAATAGCTGCTGATTGTCATCACAACACATTGAATATTGAGCCAAATACCAATAACTGGTCTATCATATCTACTAAGTCATTTGTGTTAGTAACTAGTCTATTCATCATATTTACTGTTTATGGATCTGACTCTTCTTATTCATACATGCTGGGGACTGTATGCTCTCACTCTCTTGTACAGACCATTTCCACATGTTGTTAACTAGCCTACTATTTTATATTTGTATGCATGTGTTGCGGTGTTAATTGTCACTCCATTCATCCACAGGTAATTTAGGGACTCTGCTACATATGTACATCGATCGATCGGGAATGCCACTGTAACTATCGGCTAAACCTGATTCTTTTCCTTTATGGGTCTAGACCCCTAAATTCGACAGGGTGACATGGCCATTTCTTAAAATCAACATGTGACATGGAGCTTAGTGACAAGGACATAGAAAGGAAAAAGTTAGTGACATGAGACAAGGCCTTTCCTTAAAATCGACATGTGACATGAAGCCTAGTGACAAGGACATGGGAAAATAGAAATTTAGTGACAAGTGACATGGCCTTTTCTTAAAATCGACATGTGACATGGGGACCCCCCATCTAGACCCCCTCCTTTGTCCCAGAAGGGGCTGTGAATAAAAGAATTGAATTGAATTGAACTAAATCATTGTGAAGGCGCACCAAGGCGGGTCCACAGTATAGACTGAGTTTCGTCTGTGTCACAGGTTGGCCGTTCACATAAACTTTGATTCATGAGCTGGAAAACCCTGGAAACAAGGAACGACTTTTCACCACTTTGACACGAGTAAATTTGGTGAAAATTTGGTTCAGCAGAAATTCTTGTGAAATCTTGTGAATTTCACGAGTTCTTCACATTTTATTGTCAGATGCATGTAGGCCTACATGTGAAAGTCATGTGAAATTCACATGAAATCGCATGAATTTCATGTGACTGCTGAATTTCACGTGAATTGCTGCTCACAAATTCATGTGAATTCATGTGATCAATAACGTGAATAACACCAAATTTTCTTGTGAAATCATGTGAATTTTCACGTGAATTCACAAGAAATTGTTTCTAGGGAATGTATGTGGCTTTCTAAGCCAGCTTCCAGAAAGACCTATAAGTACCGTTACCTATACCCGGTAAGTAAAATTATAAAGAGCAAAATTTATTGGTCAGATCTGTCTTTAAAAACATGTTTTCTTTGGTCAAAAGTGCCCCAAAAAGGGTACAGTTTTCTAGGTAAAACACCCCTAACAAGGGTAAGGGTTGTCGTATAGGTCTAGTGGGGGTCTAGATGGGGGGTCCCCATGTCACTTGTCGATTTTAAGAAAAGCCCATATGTCACATGTCACTAAATTTGTTATTTTACCTGTCCTTGTCACTTAATTAGTCTTAGCTCCATGTCAAATGTCGATTTTAAAGGCGCTCTGAATCGAGGACCTACGTCCGCCAACATTAGCACTGTGGCGGACGTAGCCGATTCAGAGCTCCTTTAAGAAAGGACCATGTGACGTCCCATGTCATTATCTTTTTTTCTCCCTTGTCCTTGTCACTAGAGCTCTAGATCTATGTCCCTTGTCGATTTTAAGAAAAGGCCATGTCACACTGTCGATTTTAGGGGTCTAGACCCCTCTAGCCGCACACCTGTGTCAGAAAATAAGTGAGTGCCCCCTCCCCATAGCCTTGGGTGGGGGGGGGGGGGGGTTAATAGGATTGAAAAGGTTTAGAAGTGCCTGAGAATCACTGAAATTAGAGAAAACCCTGAAGACTTTCATCCCTACAAGTGCTGGGGAACTCTGCCTCTCTTACTCCTGTGCGGCCCTGTGGGAGATCGAGGAACATGCCGTTGTGACGTTGGGTTGCCATGCTGTTGCTATGGGCGGGACTTTGTTGCCAAGCTACACGTCAAGGACACCACGTGCTGATACCATAGACATTGGCCAAATTCTCGCAAAGTTAACTTTTTCAAACACTTGAAGGAATATCTGAGGGTTCTATTATTGTAGAATAATAGGATTATAACAAAGTAACTGCAAATTAGTGTATTGGCCTTATGTACGTTAAGATTCAGTTCCACCAATCGGACGTCATTTTAGAAAAATGCACAAACAACTTCATTTTGTAAACGACCCGGTCATTGGCTGAACCAGGAAACTCATGACGTGACGTCATTTCCGGCATATTCTTTTTCACACTTCTAAATCTACTTTCAAACATTGTCGACAATATAGCACAACACACCACAGAACACAAAGAGAGGGCAGTTCAAGGGATCGAAAGCCTTTTTTTTTTTTTTTTTAGGTAAGTAAGTACATATTCTTAAATATTAACAGATCCATCTTTTTGGGCAGGGGAGAAACAAGCAAGAAGAGCCAAAGTTAGGTACATCACATGAAAATTAAGATAAGGAGTTAGAGCTAAACCCCTGTGTCTTAGTTGTGCAGGAGAGTGCAAGGATTTCAAATCTTTTGGAATCATGTTGATATCTCAATTCGTTCTCACAGAATCGCAGAATTAGTATCTAGAAATCTGACAATTTTGTCCTAAGTATTCAGGCAATTTGTTGTGACCTTCTGGATCCCAATAATGGGCCAATTAGCCATAATAAATGAAGAAATGAAAGGGAGGTAAGTTAGTAAAATGTCAATTCAATTGGAATAAACCACAATATCAGCATGAAATAAAAAGCTATCTGACCCGGATATTTACCTGTACGAAATTTTACCTTGACCTAATTTTCCTGTGACCTATATATCTGACCTACATTAGTTCATGACCTAGATTCTGATATGATCAAATATATAGGAACAGACGCTGTAAAATATGAAGAAGTAGACATTCTGATAACCTAACCACTGGTATTTGACCCTAACATTAACATCTAATGGGTTTCCTATTGACCTAGTTTCAGGCCACCCTATATGTTTGACCAACATTAGCTCATGACCTAGATTTTGATGACACGATCAAATAATTTTTTCCTGTGTGGTAGCAAGTTCACATGGTCAGGAAATCGTAAAAAATCAGTTAATTGCTCCCAAAGTCGGGGAGCCTGTGAAACAAGTTTATCTTAGCAGGTATTGTAAGTGTCACACCTGTATGATGTACATGTGTCATGCAGTGACGGTTTTAAAACTGCCAAATCACCATTTCGCACCTTAACACAGGAAAATGTGATTTTTCGAATTTCTTTTGCAGTCACCAGCTGTACTATTCAGTCCACATGCACAAACTAGACCTTATATGAAATGCCATGAAACATACTATTACTTTCTTTTAGTTTCATTCTACTTTTTCATTTTGGACAACTTGATTTAGATGACCTTTTCAGTCATCCACTTCAGAAATCTACAAAAATGTCTAGAAATGGACCAATTTCCCCGAAAATTTTTTATATAGGTAAAATAAGCCATGAAATACCAAGATAATTTCTTATATGTGTTCATTTATTCTTTGTTCTGCAAGAATATGCCAATTTCAGTGCAGTTTAATTTCCAGTGCAGCAATTTGATGGGTCACAAAAAATGCGTCACAAATGATGGACACTCCCAGAGGAGTGGTGCAGGCATTGTGTGATGTACCTACCAAAGTTCAACTCACAGTGTCCACATTTTCAATGATTTTGTTGAACTTTCCAACTCGACATTCGCTACTGCCAGTACTACAGGGATGTAATTCTTCAAGTTTTATCAGGATTTCCTGATTTCTGAAGATTTTGAATGACATGTATTTTTTCCTTATAAAAGTGCTAAGGAGGGCTGTTTGAAAAAAAAAAGACTTTTATATCAAGTAAATCTATGGCTTCCTGATTTTTGCCCATGCCTGACTTACATCTTTGACTTTGGCAAAGTGTCTTTGGTACTAGTACTGGCAGTGGTACTGATGCCGTGATGGGCGCGATATCCTCACTCAGACTATCAAAGGGTACAGTTACGATTGGAACTAGCATTGAGATGCAAACTGGTCGCTCCGACCCCCACCCCCCTCTTTTCCTGTCTAAGCCTAAGGTTAATCCATACTACCATAGTGTTTTTTTTTTAAATCAACATGGTGACATGGTCATTTCTTAAAATCGACATGGCCATGGCACATGAGCCTGAGGACCCCCCAAGGCCAAGGGTCCCAGAGTTGCAATAAACAAATACAGGTTTTTCTTAAAAGAAAAAAGCCTTAGGCTTAGAATCTAGTAAATCTTTTGTGACCGGCCCCCCTCTCAAAATTTGACATGGACACATGGAGTTGATCTAAAATTATGCTTGTAAATAGTCTAGTCCACCTTTATCATGTTATGCATTTATCTTTTTTTTTTTCTTTTTTTTTTTTTTATAACACTTAGCCCTTGGGCAGACCTCCCCCCCTCCCCTGGTCACAAAGTGTAACAAACTTCAGGAACCCCTCCCGCCTATGGTGTTACGTAATATTTGATCGGCCCCTTTCCATCTATAGGGGATGGATAGGGGGTCACCCATGTCACATGTCGATTTTAAGAAATGCTGCCCCATGTCCCTTGTCACCACTCAGAACCACTCATGTCGAATTTAAAAAAGGATTTAGATCTATATCATATCACTAATTTTTCACCTCATGTCACTAAAGCCAATGTCACATGTCGATTTTAAGAAATGGCAAATTTAGAGATCCACAGACCACACCCATATAGTATGGCCGGGGAATAGAGAGACAATGTCTCTCTGTCAGCCCGTACTTCAATAGAAATTCTATGCTCTGTCTACTGAACAGAAATTCCAACCATGGAGAGAAGATATTGTAATGGTATTTGCTTACATAGGGAAATAACAACAAGTCAGCTACCCGAGTACGGGTTGACAAACAGAGACGGCAGTCCCTTCTTTTCTCAGAATAGCGAACAATAACAGGAAACAGTAAATCATCAAGTAGTCATCCATTAATCATCGATTGGTCATCAATTAGTCGTCTAGGAACGAAACCCCAACGTCTTTCCTATAGCCGTGGCTCTACGAGGTAGGCTGGTCTGACCCGTGCCAGTTGGAGCCTAAGTCACGACCGAGGGGCCGACACCCCGCGGTCCTGTTATATAGTGACCGCTACAATATTTAGTCGGGGGGGGGGGGGTTGTTAGGCTATACAGGGGGTGGGGGGTGCATTTTGAATAGTTAAAAAATATAAAGATCCTTGGTGCAATGCGTCATATTCCACTCACATATCCAGGTAGACTGCAGAATCTGCGATGTAGGGTTAGCATTAGGGTACTGCAGTCGTCCACAATAAGGTCTTATCTAGCTTAGAATGTGATAGTGCAGGATGCTGTGTAATTCCATAGGATTTTTTTGTTAAAATCAGGGCTTTTGACAGGGCTGCGCAGTGTGTAATACACGCATTTAATGCTTAAATGTCGCATTTTAATGGCTAGAATGGCCATTCATTTACAGAATGGCGCATTGTTACCCTATATATAAAAAAGCATTGGTTCGTCGCTGGTTCCCATCCCATTGAAATAGGCTTGAATGCTTGCCAGGAACAGATAAACCAAAAGAGGCTAGATTATAGTATGTAATTTTTTCAAAGTTAACTCGATTTTTCTTTAGAATATCAAGAATTTTAATATTTTGAGGTACACCTATTCAATAAAACTTCTTCTTATCAAATAAATCATAGGATTCAGAAGCAAATAAAAACAAACAGCATTTACACAATGCCACTAAATCATCATAGTTTTTTTTTTTTTCAATTTCCGCTATTTTGGATATCGATTTGAAGAGATCAGGGCCCGCTCTGGTGTAAATAATGGATGAAACTGTAAATCAATTATAAATCCGGATTACCCATACTAAGGCCTTTAATTTGATAGGTCATACATTAAAATGAGACTATTAGTTCCAGAGAATTTACAGATAAAGTAACCTCCGAGAGAATCTGCTGGGAGAGTGCAAAATTGTTTAACGTTGCTATGAGATCGGTTGCTAAGATAAGCGCTGCTACGATAAGAGCTTCTGGAGTAAGACACAAGGGGGCAGCATGCAAGTACATGTATTTGATTTTGTCTACGGGGGGGGGGTAGGACCATACCATTATCAAAGCCTTTGTCCCCACTATCTAGTGGCGAAGCCACTAGTATTTGCTAAAAAGTGTGCAATTGGCGCATTGCAAAAAATCCTGTCAAAAAGCCCTGAAAAAAATGATATTTTTTGCAGATTTGGAAAGCTTATGGGCATAAAAAATAGAAAATTTTAGGGTCCAAATTTATCGGGCCCCCAAACCCCCATGTCCAGAAAATGGTCGCCACTGAATTGACTTGGACTCATATCTCAGGAGGATATTGGCTGATTTTGATGATCTTAAGATCTGGATGGGGGTTTTTGAGGATGCTGATTCATATTATGATGGTATCAGGCCAGTTCAGGGTAATCTACAAGGTCATTTGAGGAAGGTAAAGGTCATAATTACTATACAAAGTCTTGTACGAGGAAAACATTGCCTGTTTCTGCTGACCTTCATGTTTGCAAGGGGTTTTTTGAGGATGCTGATTCGGAAAATAAGTGTTTCAGACTTATTGGAGGTATTGTATAAGGTCATTTGATCAAGGTCAAGGTCATTTGATCTAGTTCAAGGTCATGATTACAATACATAGTCTTGTTTGAGGAGACATTGTCTAATTCTGCTGATCTTTATGTTTGAAAAGTGGTTTTTGAGGATGCTCATTCAGAAAATAAGTGTTTTTGACTGATTGGAGGTAGTGCACAAGGCTATTCAATCAAGGTCAAAATCATTTGATCAAAGTCAAGGTCATGAATACAAAACCTAGTCTTGTTTGAGAAGGACATTGCCTGAATGTGATGATCTGTACATCTTGAGGATGCTGATTCATATCATGAGACTTTCAGAGTTTTTGGGATGCTAGTTAAAGAAATGTGGGTATAAGGCCAATCAGAGGCAATGTGCAAGGTTATTTATTCAAGGTCAAGGTTGCAACTGCAATATAAACTCACATATATCAGGCGAATATTATTCGGTTTTGGAGTTCTCTAGCTCTAGGTATAGGGGTTTTGGGACACTGGTTCAGAAAAATAAGGTTTCAGGCTGATAGCAGGTAATGAACAGAACAATTTGTTCAAGGCCAAGGTCATATTTGCGATAGAGACCAGCGATCGACACTAATTTTCAAGCCATTTGCCACCATGGTTCAACTCTATGGGTGCAGACCTAGAATTGCAGGCCTATTCATTTAAAACTGTTTTGGAATAGAACTGTGAGGGATAGCCATTTCATACTATTATGGATGAAGGTTTAGAAGACTATGATTACTGTAATTCCCATATATAAGGCACAGCTTATATGCGAGGCTAACCTCTAATGTGCTTTATAGTATAAGACTCGAGTATTATTGCATAGAATAGCCAGGGCCACGCCCTGCGCCATAGGTGCATTAATCCCGAAAATGGCGCATTAAACTGCGCCCATTGGCGCACAACCTTCCCCCAGATACAGGGCTATCAAAAACTGAAAGAATTTTGTAAATATTCCTACTGGAACCAGAGATATTGAACAAGACATCCTACGATTTTTTTAGGCACTTTTTAAAGGAAACCAGTGGGCATACCAGATTAATAAAAGGCGACAAACTTAGGGTTTCTTGTGTCTTGGGGTGAGCATATGGGCAGCTGGTGTCCATATGCGCGGGCCCGGGCATACATGCTTGCCTTTTGCCATGGGATTCCCCCCTCAGTGAACCACGTCTGAGTGATCAAAGGCAGTGGTTTTTCTGGCCCTGTCTATGGGACCAGGCAAATAAAAGAACACTTGCTATCCTTCGAAAAGAGTAGGGGAATGAAGCCCTGGTAGCGTTTTTTTCCCCTCACCTCTCCTCATAGATGCGGCCATTCATCTCATAGATTCGGTCACTGCTGTGTTGGGCAAGCAGCATATAAATACCTGTCTAGCTGTTTGGACAAGCAGCTTTTAAAAACCTGTCCAAAAAGAAAAGAAAGGACTTGATGTCCGCGAACCACAGAAATGTCTGCTAACTTTTAAGTACTATTAGTGGACATAAAATCAACCAAATCAAACCAAACCAAACTCCTAATACTGAAGCCCCTACAATTTGGCTTGTGTCAGGATACTTGATACCAAAATGGTGATAATCGTATTAAAATAAGTTGAATAGCTTTGACACTTCTAAATGATCCAAGCTGGTTCCAACCACTGCAAGTACAGTGGTCAAAGTTTCTATATTTCAATGCAAACGACTTTCAATAGCCACCACAGTACTGTATATGGTATTTAAAACACTATACCGGTTATTTCCAATTTAAGACGGGCCCTTTATTCTGGGTTCTGAAGTTTTCCACTATTTATCAATTTTATGGCCCATTATATCTTTAAATGGCGCATTATTCTCCCAAGAAGTGCGCCATTGGCTCATTGCAAAAAATCCTGGCAATATCTCTGAATAGCAGGGATTTTGATAGGAATTTTTCCAATGAGGCAATGGTGCATTCATGGCCAAAACAATGCGCCATTTTGGAGACCAATGGGCCAATATGTACACTTCAGCCAAAATGCTATGGCAGTGAATGGGGTATGATTGATTGTTTCTTCGTTTTTTTTGTTGGTAGTTTTATTATACTCTATTCAACATAATAAGTGTACAGAACAACCACAAGATATATATAACATGTATTTCAAGTTAAGAGTTTTTGTCATTTCTAAACTTTGACCAAAAAGAGGGGTTTGTGTAGGCCTACTTTTTAGGAGATGATATTTCAATTATACAAAGGTTCCTTTTAATCTCTTCTTTCCTTGTATATAACCCATTAGTTCATTGGAGACTCAGATCTTAGGGCACCAATCTTACATAGAGGCAACAGTCATTTTGAGGGTCTAGTGGGGACTTCCATAAGTGTTATGAGTAGGTCTTATTGTTTTTTCTTTACAACTGTATTAGATCTACCTCCTGCATAATTACAACCATTACAATTTCATATGAGAATTTAAGATTTTAGGCCTTTTTAAAGTGTCTCTCTATGCCATCCCTAGTATGAAACATTATGTTGTCTATTTATAAATGTATCCAATAATGGTTTATCATTGGTACTACTTGAATTTACATTACAACTTTGAGCAATTAATGAAACTAATTTTATCATAGTTGTCCTTTGGAATTACAAATGGCATTTGGATAAAAGACATGAAAAAGAACCCCTCCACTCCATTGACAATGTGCTCAATTGAGTTTTCAATGACCCACCATCAGAAACTATCTAGTCTTTAGGAGTGCCCTGGGAATTACTCCCCCCCACCCAACAAAGAATAGATATATAGAAAAAAACAAAAAAAAACGTTTATTTGCTGATGAGTCATGTTAGACCAATAAGAATCAAAGTGAGATGCACCTAGCTGTTTCCGTTATGCTCTTAGGTTTCCAACGGTATATAACACTACTATATGTCCTATACATCTCAGCTGGAATTGAAATTTTGAAAAACATTTTGAGACCATGCCCATGATGCCAATGGCGCATTTTATGGAGTATTTAATGTGCTATTTCTGTTTTATATGCGCGTTGCGCGGCCCTTTCAAAATCCCTGGAATAGTACTAAAGTCACCAAAATTTGACCCCCACAATGCACCTTCTAGGAAATGGCCCAGTTGGAAGAGCACCTTACATGTGAAGTACTGTATGGTATTATTGAGACCATGATGGAAGATTCCTAATTACGATTTGCAAAAATGAGTGGGATTCAGCAAAATGTCATACACTGTAAAAAGTATTTTGCTCAAATCTCGCCCCTAGTCTACCAGACTGCAGATGAAGCAAATGCATATTCTGTTATAAAGGAGTAAAGCACATATTAGGAAAGGTGTAGGATTTGCCTCACATGCATTTATACATGCAAAGTTACTAAAGAGAAAATGGGGAATCCCAGTGGCACTTGTGGGAGGCAGTGCCTCAGGCATAGGGGAGCCTTCAATGCTCTCTGACACTAGTTAATAAGCTATTATTGCATTGATATTCTAGGACGAGGTGAGGTTTGATGGAAATATTTCCAGCTAACCTCACCGAGGTTACTTTATAACCCCTGAATTAATCCAGGAGAAGACATTTTCTAAATGCATGTGATCTGCTTGCTTTGCCAACCTGCCGTGGCCATGTTGTGACTCTGTCCGACATACCTCCACCTTTACACACATTTTTCGGGTAGAATCCAATGATGTCAAGTCCTGTACTTCTAACACCAACAAATATACGATCTCTAGTTGGTGTTCGCCTACATTTTGTCTCCATTTTCTTCGAAATAAATGAGATTCCAATGATTTTACATAGCAATCCAACGCACATGGCCATTTCGTCTTGTAACCTGACATACTTTCGGCTGAAGAACTAGGTCAAATACACGTCGAACAAGGAATGGCCGGATGGGGCTGGTGCCGACACATATCGCTATGGAAAATCAATGGATTCTTATTTATTTTGAACAATATGGAGAAATTAGGCATGGCATGTTCATATAGGATATCTAAGGATGTTTCCCTGTTAATAACTCCACCTGGCACCATTAGATTCTATGCTAATGAAGGGGACCAGAAATCCCTGTACCTGGTAGATTGACCCTCAGGGGCCAGTTACCTGTTCTACCATAGGCAGGAACAGAGGGCATCTTGATCCCATAGAGTTCAATGTTAACCAAAACGAGGCTAGCAGGGCTTAATCCTGGGATAATGCCCTGAGGATAATGCCCTCTCAGACCAATGATGTTATACTAACGATAATTCAAGTTAATATACTCAAAATAACCTATGGTAGAACCGAAATTGAGCCTGGTATGTCAGGCATTATCCCACAATCATGCCCAGCCCTTGGGCATGGCCAGGGGCTGCTGCGCAGCCTGACCTGGCCATGCCCTCGGGCTGGGCATGATTGTGGGATAATGCCCTCCACACCAGGCTCAATTTCTTAGGTAATCACTGCTTCCCTAGTGTGTATCATACCGATCCAGGTGTAGTTGGAAGGTGGAATTATCAGGCAAGGGATCGTGGTGTAATGGTTAGCATGCTGGAATGTCATGCCAGAGATCCGGGTTCGAGTCTTGGTGATCCTAGATATTTTCACCGTCCTCTACACTGGTAGGATCACCGAGCCGGTCCTCGCGCGACTTAATAGGGGGATCGGATGAACTCGGTGCCTGGGCCGGTATGATACAGATACGCTTCGACCCTGACAGTACGCTGTACTGGTAGGTCAACAAGGAATCAGGAGTGCCTCAACACTGCTTGATAAAGCTCAACCGATCTCATTGGGAGGAATGCTTGATGCTGGTTGGCCATGGTTGAAGCTGGTTGGGAGGAGTGTAGGGGACCACAAATCCCTGTACCTGGTAGATTGACCCTCAGGGGCCAGTTACCTGGTAATCACTGCTTCCCTAGTGTGTATCATACCGATCCAGGTGTATTCGGAAGGTGGAAATATCAGGCAAGGGATCGTGGTGTAATGGTTAGCATGCTGGAATGTCATGCCAGAGATCCAGGTTCGAGTCCCAGTGATCCTAGATATTTTCACCGTCCTCTACACTAACAAGGTGTGTAAACTTCAGGTGTGTCGGAAAACTTTTTCAAATCCTTCATGTACATTAGTTTCTAGTACCCGTCGGCTTGGTATAGTGGACAGCGGGCTTGTCTCCTGCCACAGCGGCCGGGGATCGATTCCCCATAGAACCCTGAACGGTTTTAACTGGAAATGTATGGCGAGGGTGACTTTGTATCCTTCTCCAATTTATTAACATGTCCAGGTTCAAACCAAAGATGTCTTAGTAAAATAAATGAAGTCTCAGAGTGCGGTTAAACCCCGATAACGGAACGGGGTTATGACCAAAAAGGAACGCTGTGGGGCCTGAATCGTGAGATAATATAATTTAAAGACAAATGTTCCCGATGCCTTCCAAACCATAGGTCCCTAAACATGTCAGATAAACCTTTGAGTCTACTGCAGTCTATCCACTTCACTCCACAATAACAATCTTTATACTAACTATGTGTACTAGAGATAGTTGCTCCTCCACAAATGACAAATTCAACTCTTCCACAACTGCTTGTCAACTTTTTAAGGGGTGCATATAACAATCACAATTCACACAATAGCAGGTGTGACAATTATATATGTCATATTATGCCAGCTGGTGTTCTTTTAATCACTATGCACACACCAGGTCCAACCAGTCTGCTGATAAATAGATAGAACTAAACGACCGTGGTGTACGAGGTGGTCGATCCACCACGAGGGAGTTGTCTCCCCCGAGGGCGTTAGCCCTCGGGGGAGACAACTCCCGAGGGTGGATCAGCCACCGAGGGCACCAGGGGAGTTTAGTTCTATATTTATTTTATGTTTTTAGAGTGTCTAATTAACTGAAAATTAGCAAAATCCGTTACCGTAGTCCCCCGTACGAGCGGCGGTCCGCCATTTTGAATGTTTACATGCACCCAGAACGAGGCTGCAGTGGTGGATCTGCCGCTGTGGTGGATCGACACACGTTACGCCACTGGGGGTGTGGCGATCGACGGCGCAATGCTATCTCTACGGGAAGAAGTTATTCACATAAAATAAGATATCTTATGGATGCACCCAGGCGGACGCCCTGGTGTAAATAGGAGTTCCTATTGGCACACTGGTGTGTACTGTCGGACCTTGATAGTCTGTCCCTTGATACACAGGATCCCCCAGGCTTTGACTGGGCAGTTATAATACATAAATATACAAATCTGTCTTTATAGTGTGTCATCTGCCATTTCTTTCTACAACTTATGGAATGGACTGTAAATAAGGGCTCCGAAAGGCAGACTGATGTGCATACAAAAGGCCACACTAGCTGCTGTGAAAATAATATTTATTGATACACCTCACAGTGTGTAAATAGCACTAGTCATTCCAATGGATTCCTCAGATAAAGATTTGGGTCTCTCAAACAGCCCCGAATGGAGGGACAGTCCATGTTCTCTCAGAATACCCAAACATCTTATAAGTTTACTGTGACTGATCTTGGTTTATAATAGTATTCCCAATTCTTTTTGAATTCATTGACTGTTAATGTATTGGATCTAAAAGTAGATTTGTCCTCTGTATTCTAGCCCTCATGCAATTCACAAACAGTTTGTATTGAAGATATGACATTGGCTTTGAAAAAATGATCTTGTTACCCTGGGTCTGCAATCAGCCTGAAACCCTAATTTCTAAATCATCATTCTGGAAACCCAGATAGCTACAGACCATAAACACCAGATAGTATCCTCCTAATATTGCAATCTTAATATTACAGTTATGACCTTGAACTTGATTAAATGCCCTTGTACAGTACCTCAAATTGGTCTGAAAGTCTCATGATATGAATCAGCATCCTCAAGATGTAAAGATCATGAAAATCAGGCAATGTCCTCCTGAAACAAGACTATGTTTTGTAATCATAACCTTGAACTAGATCAAATGACCTTATTCAAAAAGTTATCAATCAAGAACAAACAGACAAGCAGATAAGTCGATCGAAAAAAAATCGCCATGTCTGCTTCATTAGCTTGGTTTCAATACTACCCTCTAGGTGGTGCTGAGGTCATGCACTGTGACTTATTTGCGGCGCATGCATGACAATATCGAAAGTAGGCATTCAATGGGACTGCTTTCACACAAATTCTTTGGATAGTAACTTGCACAGCTAAACTTTGACGTGTTCCTTAAAGTCTCTAAAGACTATATAATTTATGACATTGCTTGAAAGTACTACGCTTGCTTGTCAACTTTTTTTTGCTGGTGGCCATTTTGAAAAGGGCCCGAAAAAGGGGTTCAGGGGTCGGACCCTAAAATGTTCTGTTTCTTATGCCTATTAGCTTTCCAAATCTGAAAAAAAAAATCAATTTTAACAAAAAATCCTACGGGAGGCCTTCTTTGGACTCAGCATTTTGCATTATGATGCTTTCGTTAATTATTAACTAAGTAATGTATGAGCTAACAGGCACCGAATTCTGTTACCGTTATGTGTGTGTGTGTGTATATATATATATATAAGTTATCTTGCTACCAGGGAATAATAATACCGGTAATAACGATAATAATAATGTTGATATACGGTAATAATAAAGTATGCTAAGTAGTATAATAAATGATCATAACACAGACACATGAGTTTGGTGGGTTACTGACCTTGGGGCTATCAGCACCATACATGCCTTTATTAAAACAACTATAATAATTAGTTGACAAAGCATAGTCAGTAAAATGCATAATATAATAACATTAGTATAGTAATAACAATAGTAATAACATTAGTAAAAATTTAAAAATCAAGGAAACACCCAGTGTGGTGTTACCTGTCCAGGTGAATCGAGCCAACTGACGGTTACTTTGAACCACCCCCTTATATACTGGAGGAGTATTTACCATGACGTCACACTATGACATCATAGATACCAATGCGCGCAGAAAGTAGTCCCTAACCGTCCGCGGCTAATTATATAAATATACACGAGTGTATATAGTTCCATAAGTTATCTCGCTACCAGGGAATAATAATACCGGTAATAACGATAATAATAATGTTGATATACGGTAATAATAAAGTATGCTAAGTAGTATAATAAATGATCATAACACAGACACATGAGTTTGGTGGGTTACTGACCTTGGGGCTATCAGCACCATACATGCCAAACACCTAAACACACCAAACACATGTGAACACACACATACCAATCAGCAATGCAATTGAGATTGGCAAAGTCTATCTAATTCCAAAAGTTCATTTTTATGATTATGTAAATATGTAAAAACAGAATTAGATTTCCAATTTACCTTTTTCTTAATGGAGTCTATACTGAGTCCAGCATCCTTCAACATAGTAGCACCTCCATGCCTAAGAGAATGAGTGGAGACTGAACCTTTGATACCAGCACGTAGAGATAAAGATTTCAATCTCGAATTAATATATTGGTATTGTAGAGAAACACCATTAATATTGAATAATAACTCACTCACACCCCTACCTGAGCACAATTTTCCTAAGTCTTTACAAGGACATAACAATGAGGTATCGTCCCTACATAAATATATATTAAAAGAATGGCTACCAAGCTGGTCCGTTTTAGAAGTTTTAATGCAAAGACTAGAATAACTTTTACATACTTTAACATCACCTACCCTTAGTGTATGGGGAGACAACACGACATGCCCTATCCTGAGGACACCTCTATAACATAAGAGAATAGCTAACCAAAATTTCAAGTCAGCCCTGCTGGAGAGATCCAAGTACGACCTAATACATAACATTTCTTTTGGACTCAATGGGTGAATAACCCTAGTAGGAACAGAATAATTTCTATCAATACCATCCAACACCTTTTTTAGCATGAAATTACCGCTATGGTCCAAGCCACCCCTAAGCTTTTGATGATACCAAATGGACGATAAATAATTCCTTACAGAAGAAGGTTTCATATATTCAGATAAATATACTGCATATGTAGCAGCCTGTGAGGGAGAACAAGGAAATTTAGATAAATTAAATTTATTACAAAATTTTTTATACCTGTTAAGTTGTTGTTTCCTTGTTCTCCTCGTATTCTCTGATACACCCTTCGTTAAAAGACACTCTTTTCTTTTTTGTAACCTTTTCCATTCTGGAATTAAAGCAACACATATCATTTTCATGGAGAGAAGTTATACATTTACCAGGCATACCTTTATATGCAAGTCTTGACAACTGGTCAGCCAGGATATTGTCCTCTGACTTAATGTATGTAGCGAATATTTCTACATTGTTAATGAAACAGCCAAAAAATTTCTCTCAGCCATTCCATACAAAGTTTGTTTTTAGACCTGCCGGTATTAATCATTGCTAGCACTTGCATATTATCGGTAATGCAATGTATTCTTTTATTTTTACAGCCAGATACCCAACGTCTAAGACCCATAAGAAGAGGATATAACTCGTATACATTTATATTCCTATGGTGATTTTTCAAATTATCTAGTATTGGTGGTTGAGTAAAATGACCACTACCTAGACTGAATTTATCGTAAGACGTCCAGTCACCATATAAATAATCTTTACCCATCCAAGCCCCGAAGCCTTTCATGGATGAATCCGAGTACATTGGAGTATCGAACAGATCATTTAAGATCAAACTTTTACCATTAAAAGTATTGCAGAATCTCAACCACCATTCCATATCATTCCTTGTACACTCAGAAATTTTTATAATACCTCTAGGCCTTGCTCTGGCACAAAGATCAAAAATTCTGCGACTAAAAGTTCTCCCACCTTTAACCACTTGGGAGCAAAAGGACATGAGACCTCCAATCCTCTCCAGGGTCTTCTTGGAAATAAATTTCCTATTGACATTATCTAACAAAATGCCCTTCATTTTGTCTATCTTATCTTTAGGTAGAGTTAACTGCCGTTCAACAGAATTAATCAGAATACCTAAAAATTTGCACTCTTGTGCTGGATCGGTTACCTTTTCCTTGGAGATGACAAAACCCATATATTCCATACATTCCACTAGTAAATTTCTCTGTCTGAGGCATTCTTCATAAGAATTTGCAATAATTATAAAATCATCTAGATAATTTACAATTTTTCCTACACCGTAGAACTTTGCCACCTCCACAATAAAATCAGAGATCCTATTAAAAATATATGGAGCACATTTCAGCCCAAAAGTTAACCTGTTGCTTACATAATAATCCTCACCATGTCCAAAATCCCATCTGAAACCTTGCATGGTCGTGTGAGGTGCATATACATTTATAGACCTATAAGCTGACTTTAAATCTACCACACTCATGAAATCGTTCTTGTTCAACTGAGCAGTCACCGTGCTAATATTATTATAAGAAAAAGCTGAGGTAGTAGTATCCATAAAATTATTAATAGATATTTTATCAGGCATACTGCAGTCAGTTATGGGTCTTAACTTGCCATTTGATTTTTCTACACCACCTAGGGCATGGATACAACGGGGTTTACCTTCACTCTTCGAGACTAGACCCGCCTCCAACTCGTCTAATAATATACCACAATATTCATTATAGAATCTTCCCTCCAGGATTGACTTATAATTTTTACAATCATAAGTAGTACGACAGTCCGGATCCACAATTTTAAACCCTTGAACAATACCATGCCATAGAAAATCAGCCTCTGTACCACTAATATCAATGAGACCGTTTTGCTGATGGAAAGAAGCTAACCTACATGGTAAAATTTGAGCTCTTTCCCCACCAATGTAATGAACACACGTACATACACCATTAATACAATCGTCATATACCCTGATGCTGGGTAAGTCTGTGACACTGACAGTAAAAAGGGGTTCATTACCAACCTGTATTAGACTATTACAAGTAACACTTATATCATTCCCTAAAGAATTAAATTCTTGGAAAATATCATGTTCTGATACGGACTCAGTTGAAAGAATACAATCCTTAACCCTCTCCGTATGATTTACCTCCTGTACTGGAGTTTTTGAGGGCGAGTCGACATCTACCACATCTACCATAACTTGGTCAGGCATCAAACAACTATCATTACCAGCTATGGGACATCGACCACCTGCAGTTTCCTATTCATTTCTGGATTTTTGGCATTCAGTTTTACCATGACCAGAAGAACTGCATCCGCTGCAAACATGTCTATACTTACAGGGGTCCCTCACACAACCTTCTGCTCTATTAAAAGCATAACAAGAATTATTTGAGATTTTTTGTTTGATACCATTCCTAGACTTGGTGGCATAAGCCTTCTGCGCTTGAACAGTACCATCATATGATAAGTGCCTCAGAATGTCAGAGTTGTCTATAACCCCAAAGGCTTCTATCCCATCCTTGTTTGCCCTGGTCCTAACTGATTTGTCGTAGGCCAAAAGGGCTGCTACTGTATACATTCTTGTACCAGCTTTTTCAACCAGAACCTGTAGATGTTTTAACATGCCTTCTACATCACTACTGTCCTTGTAATAATCCAAAACAAAATTCAAATTGACAAGTACCAATTTCTCAACGGTGTCGATCTTTTCCCGTTTTTTTACATATATCTCATGGTCAAACTCACCACATTTGGTACTGGTGTGTAGCTTGGAAGTAGTAGAATCTACTGACGACCCTCCTGAAGACGACCGAGGTCTGTGACGAGCGGAGAATGATGATTTTGATCTCCGGCGATGACCGCGATGCCCGACCTCGTCCCACTTAGAACCGTTACTAAGGACGCTCGGAGACCGCTGCCTAGATACGCGGCTGCGCCCTTGGTGATCTGACGTCACTGGTCGTTGACAAACATTCGCACGTGCATGCTGCCACACCCCCTCCGTAGATTTCGTCTCGTCTTTCCTGTCCTTTCCAGCCACCAGCTCCTGCAGCAAGCCTTTGATACTGCACAATTCGTCCTCCAACGACTCCAACCTCTCCTTCTGGTCAATGAATTGATCGTCTTCTAACCCCTTAGCATGGTGGGGCGATGCAGACCTCTGATCTACACAAGACGAATCCAACTCACTCGCAAGTCCTAAATTGGCCGATTCTACCGTTTTCTTTGCCGATTTGGCCGATTTTTTAGAAGTAGTTGCCGCCTTGGCACTTCTAGTTGATTTTCTCCCCATCTTGATTCGAAAAATCAAATATTAACCACGAAAATCATTTAAAAATCAAGGAAACACCCAGCGTGGTGTTACCTGTCCAGGTGAATCGAGCCAACTGAGTTACTTTGAACCACCCCCTTATATACTGGAGGAGTATTTACCATGACGTCACACTATGACATCATAGATACCAATGCGCGCAGAAAGTAGTCCCTAACCGTCCGCGGCTAATTATATAAATATACACGAGTGTATATAGTTCCATATATATATATTCATAATACCACTCACTTGGCAAGGAACAATATCATAGTTATTCAGTCATCTGGCCATTTTGGATGCTGCAATTGTCCGCCATTAAATATTTATTTAGGAATATGGGTTAGGGTTATTGCATGAGGGTGTGCATATGGAGCACATTGGTTAACCCATGAAGTTACACACCTAATTAGATGACTATCTAATTAAAAAATCACAATTATCATTCTCCCCTTTTCTTCTGTTCCAGGTTAGGGGTTGGTCAGCCTGACATGGCCACAGGCCGTGATGGTTTCTGCACTGATGAGGCAACCATTGAAGATATAGAACATATTGACACTGGTTTGGACCTGGTTACATTCGAGCAAGTACAGGACACCTATGCCCATGGAGAGGATATCTCACTAAGTTATACATTGGGGAGGGAGTGTAGGCCCAGTGCCCGTGACTGGGTGGGGCTCTACCCCCTCAAGTGGACAAGCACCAAAGACTATGTAACCTATGAGTGGGCACCCAAAAATCTACAGGATGACAGCTGGCCCAATAGGAGGGGCGTTCTCTTCAAGGCTAATTGCATCCAGGTAGGTTGTAACTCATATTTATAGTCTTTTATGCAGCAAGAAAGGGAAACGTTTCAAAGAATCTTGATAACATTTTTGCTGGTAATTGTTACAATGTTTACGATTAACATCCATTTTGTCTTTTTGCCTATTTCTTGCCTTATAGGTGCAGCCATCTGCTGAAAGTCACTACCAGTTTCTTTACATCACCAAACACAGTCAGGTTATTGGAGTCAGCTCCAAGTTCTACATCAACGACATCATTCCTAGCTGTATAGAGCGCCCTTTCAGTAGCCTCACATCACTGACCTCTTTTGCATCATTGGAATTGGCCTCAGGGAAAGGTGAGTTAATTGTTATATGTCTTGAAAGTGCTATAGTGTTATTGTTTTTGCATGGAACAAAGAAGTTTTTTTTTAAATTTTTTTAAATGTGATTGCTTCAAAATTTCTCCCTTTTTATTTCCCCCCTTTCTTTTTGCTAAGTGGTATTGTTGGGGAATAATGTCAAAATGGTCGGAAATAACTCTTAAGAATATACATTCAAGATGAGACAAACTTTGAAAAATGAAAAGTTGTATTTGCAGGTTCTTCACAAGACTTTGAACTAGTTGATGGTGGATCAGCAACATCCTTTGAGTATGTAGATGCTGACTCCAACCTTCATCTCGATGAATTCTTTGGGGGCTGCACATCGCCCGTTTCATCAGACATGAACCTCAGTCTCCTATTTGACATAACTTCTACTCCCGTTCATCGTTCGCCCTCATCCTCCTTCCACCTGGATTGGCTGTTTGATGAACATCAGGAAGACTCTAACACAGAGGTACCTGAAGAACAACATGATCCAGAGAATGTATATCTCAATGTACTCTATGAGCCAAAACAAACGTACACCCCAAGGGAATTGTTCCATCGGCTCAGAGACATTTGTGATGGACAGTGGGATGAAGTCTTCTTTGAAATGATGGAGCAGTCATTGCCCATAGAGAAGCAGGAACCCAATGGACAAGCTGTGGTGGTTTACCAACCACGTCATGTGATTCCTTACTGTAGCAGACAGATTTTACCTCCTGTAGAGTCAGGTCCACTTATAGTCTATGAACAACCAGGTCCAGTGGTCCTCTTCAACCCAAGACACTCACTGGTGAACAATTTTGAAAATGTGGTAAGTTAACATTATCAAGTGTTTCTGAATTGAGTATACTAGTCAGACATTATATCCTGTTGTTTCATATACGTTCCAAGATACTGTACTACCTTGCTTGTAAGGCACATCTCGCACATAAGAGTCAAGAGAAGAGCTATGAGATGCATGAACATATATATTACCCTGCTTATAAGATGCACCGTCTCTTTTGGGAAGTTCTATAAGGTGCAGTAAGTCTCAACTTTGCATATAAGCTCAAGGCACTAAAATATGTATAGAAGGCAAGATGCACCTCATTAGACTGATGGTAGAATAATGACAATATGCTATCAGTTCATCTCTTATAGTAGACAATTAGTTGAAGAACAACAATAAGTCAAATAGGTGCACTATGGCAGGAACTTTAGTGATTCTATCATTAAGCATTAAAACATGACAGCTTTTCCCAAAAATCTGTTTTCTTTTCGTTTTTTGATTTACCTCAATAAGAAGAACGATAAGACTGTTGAAACAGAGAAGGAAGAGCTACTGAAACCTATAACTACTCGGCGGTTCTTTGCATACCAACCACAGCAGCTGTCAGTCCTCTGTCAGAACAAGGTAAGTGTAGTGAGAACTGATACAATTTAGTGTGACAAAATAACACAGATTTTTATGTCCAGGCTGTTGAATGCTTAGATACCTGCCTTGATGTACTGTTTTTGAATTCTCTCTGATGGTGGGTGCTGGGTTAAATTTTTGTTACGAGTCATGTTTTGTTTCCCTGACTACCAACGTTCCTACGGCTAAAAAGTTACCTAGAAAACGTGACCTCGTTATACCAGGTGACTTTCACGAAAATGGTAAAAAAAAAAGTCATGATACCTCTGGGCAAAAGGGATTGATTTATGTTTTGCCTTCATATATGGGTCAGGTCGTCAGAAAGTGTCAGATTTTGCCCTTAAAAATTAATTTTCTAACTACTTTATATAACCCTAACAAATTTGTGAAGGGACATCTCAGCTCAGAAAACAAAAAATACCGACTTAGGACATCCGGTTCCACTTTAATTGCTTGTTTTGTGGCATGTAACGTCCGGTACCAAAATGTTGAAATATGGAGGTAATTAAAGTTGCTGTCAGTAATATAGAATGTCCCATTATGCATAGCAAACACATGCAATAGCAAGGCCAATATGTCTATTATTGACTTCAATTACGAAATGGAACAAAATTATAGTTATGCATGCACAGTAGACTGCCTCTTACATGATGATAAAAGTATCGGACATTACGTAACGTCCAGTACTTTTATCAGAATTATTTCACATAAGCTGCTCTCACATGGAGACATATGCTGATAGACACACAATTTGTTCACCAAAGTAGGGGATAATAGGTCCCTTTATATAGGTAATAACAAAAATGTTTTATTTTTTCCATGTAATATAACTGATTTAGATTTAGGTACCGGACGTTACAAATTACAGATTTCCATTTTTAAAGACACATAATGAAAAATTCTCATACAGTAACATGTCCAAACCTCATGGAAATGATACCTATAATCATATACAATATAAAAAATAACTTTGGGATACTCCAGATGTTCCTTATTCAATACAGGACACTTGTAAAAAAATACAAAAAGTCAAAAAAGGAACAAATTTGGCCATTTTTTTCATTTTACCAGGCTACAAGTAAGAGTTTTTGATGCATGACCACAAATCAACATTTTTTCTGATAGCCCCAAGTGTCCTCTATCGAGTCTATGTAAGACAAGATTGGTTCACAACTTCTTTCTCCAGAGCCATAAGAGTCCAAAGTGACCCCAAAAACACAAAATCTACTGCTTTCTGACGACCTGACCCATATGTAAAGATATAGGCCATAATAAAGCACATGTGAAAGCATGTTCCTGTTTTTTTTATGTTAAGAGGAATATTAAGGATTATATTTTCGGGCCCAAAATGGAGACAGTTCCTACTTATGTTTTGTGTAGATGCTAAACTTACATGTACTGCATGAAAACAGTTGAGAGTTGATTGTTATCTCAAGTTTCTCCTGATTCCTTAAAGGGCGACTAGCACGCTAATGCACGCCCGCATTAAAAAATCACGTGACCACCCCTCAACCAATCAGATCATCACAAATTTTCCGCTGGTTTCCGCGAATCTATCAACGATCTTTCGCCAGGTACCCATATTGTTAAAAGTCTGTGCTAGCCCCCCTTTAATAGTTTGGCATGTTGGATGCCTTATTTATTTCCACTTCAATAAATTATTAAAGGTAGTTATTGATCGAGAAAACAGGCAGCTGCTGTAGTCGGTCTAAAACACGCCATTTGCACTGCTGTAGTTGTTTTCATAATGTCCCTGTAGGTGGCCCTGCTAATTTGCGGTGCATGCGCCACACATTTAAAAAGTAAACACAGCCAAGTGTTGCGCTGGTACCGCTGTTGGACCGCTGCAGCACCATGGTACCAGCGAAAATGTTGTTGTTGCCGATGTCGGTGCTATCAGCCCAAATATCTTCTTATTTGAAAGGGAAAGGCTAAAATGGCCTGAAAACCAAGAGACATCATTGGGCGATAATAGGGTTCCTAGAGAGAGCCGATTATCGAGAGGAGTCCATAGCTGTTTGAATTTCTTTCCTACAATGATTTGGTGGAAAGTTATGGGCATGTTTGTGAATCTTCATAGTCTAAAATTTTAAATATTTGTCAAAGGTCAAGTTTAAGCTGGTAGGAGTAATCCTCTCAAAAATCTGATAGTAATTCATGTGCTGCATGTTCCTTTGCGATCAATAGTAAGGGCGATATCATGGCTTTTGTAAAACATGCCAGTCCTGCCAGTGCCTGGACTGGTGTGTGCCCCTGTGTCCGAAAAAAACACTTTATTTCAATCCATTCCTCAGCCTGCCCTTTTTCGCCGGTGACGCTTAAAACAGATAGGTTTTGGCTGGAGGTAGGGCGCTACCACACCCTGGATAGTGCGCAGATGCACCGACTGGGGGCAAAAATTAGTCCTAGTAAAAAAAAATTATTACGCTTATTCTTTTTTCCAAAACAAATTTTTAAGGGGGGCATGTTCTCTAGGGGGACAAAAATTTCAGATTGATTCCAAACACTACATATCCATGCATATTACTTGCATAATTAGCATAATCATGCAGTGTCCTGGTACTTTTCAATATACATAGATATGTGCTATTGCTCCTTTGTAGAATTCATATGCTTACAAATTTAAACTACCGTAAAATCCCGGTCATAAGCCAGCCTCGGTCATAAGCCGGGGGGTGAATTCAGGGAAATCCTATAAACCGATTTTAGGGCCAAATTTTCCCAATTTTCTCTTTAATCTATTGTATTAAAACCCCGGTCATAAGCCGGGGGTAGAGTTGGGGGGAATTTAGAATCCGATTTTAGTCAAAAATAGAGAAAAAAAAAATCCGGCTTATGACTGGGGTTTTACAGTACTAATACATGGTGATTGAGTGTGTGCAGTGTTTTTGTGTTTCGACTTCAAGATTCGGGAAAATTAATTTCGGGGGGTTCATAATTCAGAATTTTAGTATGTCTGATTGCGTTCAGCATGTTCATTTTATCCTATTTTCATAGTTTGTGCTTCCCAATGTGATCAATGGAACCCGCTAAAGTTGACCTAAAAGGTCACCATGCATGAAGAGCTCAATCTTCAGATAAACCAATATTTACATACTTTTAACTTATTATGGCTAAGTAAAGAAAAAAATATTGTGAGAAAATTTGTTTCTTTTCATAAACATTCCCACTTTTGTTCTGTGGTGTGACAGATGCAGCTCTTTTCTGGCTAGCGTGCGACATCAAGAGGTCCACGTAGTCACATGGTAGAGCTTATCTAGTCACGTGATCTAGCATTAATCTCGATCCAGATAAGTAAGGCCGTACAAACCATGATTACATACTCTAAACTCTAATAGAACTAGAAACAATTAAAGGGCTAAGGATACTGTCCCTACGCCATCGAACTACTTTTGCCAAAACTATTAGGTTATAAAAATTAGATCGAGGCTATTTGCTCTGACAGTGACGCTCGCGAGTCTGCACTAAGACTCGTAGTACGAGGACTTCTTTAGAATCACGATTTGCGCTCTTTTCTTACCTCTCAGTGAGTGTTTTCACTACCTCCCTCAAGAGGGCACCCCAATCACCCTGATAAGGGTACTGATGACGTCATCAGTACTCTTATCAGTGAAGGCAACCATGCACTAAGGATTACTGGAGTGCCCCCCTTGTAGTATGTCTCATTGCATTTGGCACGTTCGATTTACTCTATTTTCCCTGATTGGCATTATGCACTCCATCTCAGCAACCATTAAGAATATGGATCTAAAGGTGTAAAAAATGGAATCGGCATGAAAACCTTGAAATTGATATATTACACTTTGAAATCTGTTGATAATCAGCAGAGAGATGTGCAATGATTCATTGGTGCATCATGCCCATATTGGCATCTCTAGATTACATTCAAATCATCAAAATAATTGATTTTAATGATATTCCATCCTATATGGATGTTCTAAGAAAAGTAACATGAAATGTACGGTCAATATGTGAATCTCTGATCCAAATTAACAAAATTATATGCAACTGAACATTCAGGAAATGTAAAGCGAGAGGGGGGTAGAGAGTATCCTTAATATATTACATGTTGAAATATGTCGATAAACAGCCGAGAAATAGGCATTGATTCATTTGTGCATCATCCCTCTTTCCCCTCCGCCTGTGATAGCCCAATAAACAGAGAAATATGCATTGATTCATTTGTGCATCATGCTTTGCCTGGCATGATGCACTCTTCCCCAGAATCCATAATCTGGGATGTTTCCCCCTAAAAAAAATGCAGCAAGTGAAAGCAGCGCCACCTAGAGGGACGTTATGAAAACAACTACAGCAAGTGCAAATGGCGTGTTTTAGACCGACTACGGCAGCTGTCCGTTTCTTTCTCGATGGGTAAATACCTTAAATAATTTATTGAAGTGGAAATGAATAAGGCATCCAACATGATAAACTATTAAGGAACCAAGAGTATTAGTCTTGAAAGAAGAACTCTCCTCATTCGTTAGTCCTCAAGACTACATTATTTCAGTTTTAAGTTTTAAAGGCTTGCTTCGCTTGCTTGTTCCTAATTGTTGCTGAGAAAGGGTGCATCATGCCAATCAGGGCATATAGATATTGAAAGTAGGCATCCAATGCAAAATGTGACTCATTCGTTACAGTCCCCAAGACTACAGTATTTCAGTTTTGAAGTTTTAAAGGCTTGCTTCGCTTGCTTGTTGAATTTTGAGACAGTGGTTTGGGCATAACAATGAACAAAGACTTTTTCTTAATCACTTTTCTCTCTCTTTCAAATGGACAAATACACATTTGAAAGCTTTGATACATACCAATCCATTTATCATATTAAAGTTGGGGGCAAAGAGTCATAAATATCCTTTTCAATTGACAACTTCAAAAATCAGCCTTAACAAAAGAAAGTACTGATTTGTTCATTCTTTTTTTTTTTTCCAGCTGAACTTTGAGGTTGTTCTCAATGAAATGAGAAGAATATTTGTAGAAAGAAATCAGCCCACACCAAAGCAGTCAGCACCAAAGAAGTGTTCGCTGAGCATTGTTCCCTTCAGTTCAACTGATCAGGGCAAGAGTGAGTTGAATTAATCTTCTTTGTTCACTATTAAATAGCTTCTTTCATCACAGGTCTTAGACTTTCAGTTCAAAAAGTGAATTGTGCCCTTGTACTCATAATATTGTGTTGTAGACATTAAGAAAGTGCAAAAGAAACATTAGAGCTTTTGCACAGATACCCTAAATGATTAGATATTGAAAACATAGATATTGTATCAGCATTGAATAGAATCTATTTAACGTAATGGCGTTCACCTAATACTGCTGCAGCATGGCTGAGGTACGAGCTGTTTTAAAGATGTACCCATCACCAAGAAAAAACAGAACATGCTATATACCAAAATAAAGGTTAGAATGTCAGGATTACAGATATGCCAGGTGTAATAAAATCCAAAAACCGTTTTTTGCAGAATAGGAGTTTGAAGAAAAAAAGTAATTTAATTATTTATAATTCAAATTAATTCAACAAATCATGATATTAATTAAATTTTCAGTGAATAATGCTACTATCTACAATTGAACCAGTATAAAAACATGTGTTAAACATAAGGATAATATTTTGAGATTAATTAGGTCAGTAGGTCAAAGGTCATGTCACGAAAATGGGTCATCTTCTCTTAAACTATGTACATGTACCATAGACCTATATGACTAATCTACAATGAGTTCTATTAGGAGTGCAAACCTATACTTGTAACAAATATTTAGACAGATGAAAATATTGGCATCACTGAAATTAAGCCTCTCTATAAATGACTTCTATGCTGGAAGTGCGGCTGTCAACATAACAAAAATGTGGTGGTCCGATTTACACACTCATATATAAACAGTCTTAACTCCTCATATACAGAAAATTCCACCTAGAGGGACGTTATGATCCTTACAGCTACTGAATTGGGAGGAATGGGGAGGTTTGATCCTTACAGCTACTGAATGGGGAGGAATCCTTGTATTTGGCGCAGGTCCTCCTGGGTCATTGGCGGCGCCTTTTCAGTCAAAAACTAATGATTATGAATTGGAACTTTAGATGGGAATTGCTCATCAAAATTGGGGGAGGGATAATTAAACAAAAAATCATGGAAACATGTTCTTTAGGATCTAGCCTTTCATTGTACATGCACAATTCCCAAAAAAGAAATTTTTTTACCTATGAAAAAGGCTGAAGAAAAAAAACCCTGACATGTTTGACCTACTTTCTCATGAAAACGAGGCTCCATAGGATTGCATTGGGTGGTCAATTTCGGCGGTCGACAGGGGGTCGAAATAACACATTGACGCCTATGGGAATAGGGCAATTAAGACGGGTTTTTTTCAGCAGGTGAGGTGGAATTCTCTGTATATGAGGGGTTAAGACTTTATATATGAGTGTGTAAATCAGACCACCACATTTTTGTTATGTTGACAGCCGCACTTCCAGCATAGAAGTCATTTATAGAGAGGCTTAATTCCAGTGATGCCAATTTTTTTCATCTGTTCCAAAATTATTACAATTTCTGTTGCGATTTTGGCTATGAATGACTACTATTTTGGGTTTAAATATTTGTAACAATTTCACAATCTTGCAGTGGCACAGGTTGGCATCTCAGTTTTATTCTGAAAATATCGTAACAATTACAATTTGATATTACAATTATCACTATGCTAGCTAACATGTAAATGAGAAATCAACTTTACTATAGATATTGTATTACATTATGACATTTGAAGCTGCAATATCTTCACCTAATACTGCTGCAGCATGGCTGAGCTACGAGCTGTTTTTAAAGATGTACCCATCACCAAGAAAAAACGAAACATGCTATATACCAAAATAAAGCTTAGAATGTCAGGATTACAGATATGCCAGGTGTAATAAAATCCAAAAACCATTTTTTGCAGAATAGGAGTTTGAAGAAAAAAAGTAATTTAATTATTTTTAATTCAAATTAATTTTACCTATGAAAAAGGCTGAAGAAAAAACCTGACATGTTTGACCTACTTTCTCATGAAAACGATGCTCCATAGGATTGCATTGGGCAGTCAATTTCGGCAGTCGACAGGGGGTCGAAATAACACATTGACTCCTATGGGAATAGGGCAATTAAGACGTTTTTTTCAGCAGGTGAGGTGCAATTCTCTGTATAGGAGGGGTTAAGACCGTTTATATATGAGTGTGTAAATCAGACCTAAACATTTTTGTTATGTTGACAGCCCCACTTCCGGCATAGAAGTCATTTATAGAGAGGCTTAATTTAAGTGATGCCAATTTTTTCATTTGTTCCAAAATTATTATAATTTCTGTTGCGATTTTGGGTCTAAATAGTTGTAAAAATTTCACAATCTTGCAGTGGCACAGGTTGACATCTCAGTTTTATTCTGAAAATATCGTAACAATTACAATTGGGCACTATGCTAGCTAACATATAAATGAGAAAACAACTTTACTATAGATATTGTATTACATTATGACATTTGAAGTTGCAAAATCTCCACAGGGTATAAAGGTTAATTGTAGAAGAAGATCTTCCATACTTGGTCAACATAAGTTTACTAGGGGAGTGCAGGGACATTTTTTAATCCTATGTCATGACTGTTTTGTGTCCTGGTGGGGGGGGCGATGTAAATTAATGGCCAAAGATACAACGGGTATTTCTAAAGGTGGCTAGGAAAGGTATGCATAATCATATGTGTATAACAGTACAGAAATGTCAATGACCAGGGTGATTATAACTATAAACTCAATACAATAGAATATGTTACCCATATGCCCAGTCTTTGTGAAAAGTTTTTCACCATGCAGGACATTCAGTCCTGCTGATTTCTAATTCTGCAGGCCCGGTTCAATTCACTCAGGAATGCAACATAACGAGTATCTCAGGCCATTTTGTGGTAAAGAAATATCATTCTATTTTTATCATGAAATCCATTAGGATTGATGAAGTTCTGAGAAAAAAATCATAATATGCTTTTTGTTTTATGCTGTAAAAACCTTAATGATGGTCCGATTTGAGTGCCGAAAAAAATGGCATGTAGCCTAAGGTCTAGGGATGACAGCCAGACATTTGGTCTTGCAGTCTGACAAGTTCTGTCAGCCCAGGAGCCATTCAGACGGCTATAGCTGGTGTCCGACGGGATTCAGCAAAGACTATGCCTAGCACAAAATGTTGTATACAGTATTGTGCCATATTCTGCCATGGCCTCAACAACATGGAAAGTAAAATCTAAAAATGACAATTTCAAGACTTCACTAGATACGAAGCAGGACTGAATAGGGAATGTGAATGCAGGTATGGACAGTGGCAGCCCCTGTGAAATTATCCTTGGGTGACTGCCCCATATAACATATACCAAGTGGTAACACTTTTCATAATCTATCCAATGAATTGGACAGCAGAAAATGCAAAAATCGTGTCAGTAGCCCTTTGATATATGGAGATACAGAGCCCAACTAAAAAAAATCATTATCTAACATATTCTGTCTGGATAAGGTCCGTATCTGACCCTCCATATGTTTATCACAATAAGGTATCTATCTATTAACGATAGGGTCACTCTCGCAGGGCTTTTGACAGGGCCGCGCAGTGCGTAATTCACACATTTAAACCTTAAATGGCGCATTTAAATGGCTAAATGTGCACAAAATGGCGCATACAAATGCTTCTCTCTTTGTCAGAGACCTGGGGCTAATACTAAGAATGCTACAAAAGTAGCAGACCACTCATTGGAAAGATAATGGTCTCCAGATTAAGGAAATCGATTGTAGCATTTCCCAAACTTTTTTTCAAATGTCTGCGACATCAGGGGAAGAAATATTATATGAAAAACAAATGTGATTAGCATAATTGGCCTTCTCTCATTTAATTCATTCTCCCAGCCTAGACTGCATTGACTCATAAGTCGATCCCCCAACTTGGAGTCCAAAATATTTTTAAAGAGTTTGAGTGTAAGAAAGATGCACAAACAGCCCTTTTCTGTAATAAAAATAAATCTGACCAATAACTTCTTTTCAGCAAGCATCTTGCAAGAAGCGTATATATTATTCATGTTTCTAGATCATCAACTTCTCTATCTATACACAATTTTCCAAGGTACATGATGGCCCATTAATTCACAAAATGGCACATTGTTTTGGCTAATGAGTGCGCAATTTGCCCATTCAAAAGCCCTGCTCTCGATCTAATATATCTTTTAATTAAATGATGAAAATACACTATTCTATGTCAATTTAAAAGCATCCTAAGATCTAACCACAGGCGTATCATCATGCTGCATCCAGGGCTAGAAAAATGGCCACAGCAATACATTTATGACTGGGGCCATGAGGAGTGCATCTTTGACCTCTGACCTAATTAGTCTGAATCATCACAATAATGACTACGATGTCTTCTCTAGTTTTATTTGCTTATAGAATACCTACATAGAGGTATATTTTATGGTAGAAGATTTGTTCTGCTGAAAAAAAAACGTCTTAATTGCCCTATTCCCATAGGAGTCAATGTGTTATTTCGACCCCCTGTCGACTGCCGAAATTGACCGCCCAATGCAATCCTATGGAGCATCGTTTTCATGAGAAAGTAGGTCAAACATGTCAGGTTGTTTCTTCAGCCTTTTTCATAGGTAAAAAAATTTCTTTTTTGGGGAATTGTGCATGTACAATGAAAGACTAGATCCTAAAGAACATGTTTCCATGATTGATATCATGTTTAATTATCCCTCCCCCAATTTCGATGAGCAATTCCCATCTAAAGTACCAATTTAGCTCTATCTCACCAAAAATACGTTGTTTTTTTGTTTTATTTTATTACACCTGCCATATCTGGAATCTACAAGTTTAGAGCTTTCCAATGGTGTATGGTGTATAATGTTTTTTTTTTTTGTGGTGATGGGTGTTCACCTCTTGGAGGCCCTCATGCATGATGCTGCAGTAGTATAAGTGTAAAAGGGAGGCTCTGGTCACCCAAACAGATGTATTCTACACTAATATGAATGTGGCTGAAAGGAAAGATGAGCCAATCAAAATTAGCAAATTGACTTGATTGGGTGTCAAATGAATAAAAAAAAAAAAAGAAGTGAATCCCCATTGGTACACTTTGTCTCACCCCTTTACCTTACTACATGTATCATATGGAAAAGAACACGAAAAATTAAATCATTGTTGTTTTTTTTCCCTTTTCTCAGGGCTTATCAAAGTTAAGAGTAAGAAATCGAAATGCATGACGTGTGTCAAGAAAGTTGGTCAACTGAAGCGTGCAAGGAGAGCAAAGAATGTATACAAAATTCGTATAAAGTCTCTGCAGAAAAAGCTTAAAGATATTGATGAAGAACTCTATGTGAAGGTTAGTTGAAAGTATAACTATTTGTTTCATTGTCATATCAATGAACGTCATGAATCACATCCAATTAGAATCGCCTTTCTTAGTATTCCATGGCCCATCAGGCCATTTTGTAGGTAAATCTCTCAGTGGAGTTATATATCTTTTGATATACATACATGTGTGTGTGTGTGTATATATATATATATATATATATATATATATATATATATATATATATATATATATATATGTATATTATATATATATGTATATATATATATATATATATATATATATATATATATATATATATATATATATATATATATATATATATATATATGGCATAAAGTCCAAATCATGAAAATCTGGCAAATTCTTAGATAATTGTGACCTTTCTGCAAGAATTTGCATATATACAAAATCGTTGAAAGGTTTAGATATCTATTCAACCAAACCCCTCTCATACTTGCAAACAGAATATATTCAATGCCATAACATGATAAGTCCTTTTCAAAGAAAACCCAAACAAAAACATAAAATAGTAAAGGTTCACGAGAATGGGTCTGAATGAAGGTTATTTCACGAGGCAAAGCCGAGTAAGATAACCCTCACTCAGACCGATTAGAGTGAACCTTTACATTTATCTCATGTTGTTTTTGTGAGATATGTCACAATCTTCATTTATTTGGCATAAAATAACAATTTAATCACCTATTTGGCCTTTAAGGATGGAGAAACTGACTGTGAAATACGGGGAAGGGTTATTACATGGGGGGATGCAATACGGGGCTCCTTGGTTAAACCTATAGAGCTTCAGTATTCAAATTGAGATAAAAGACTGTTCCGATTGAGGGGCTTATGGTTTTCTCCTCTAGAGTTTGCAGGCATGTAGATATCCTTTAGGTTAAACACTACAGTGCTAGAAAATTCATTGCCAATGCTTATTCAATAATCGGTCTTTACCTTCATCTTTCTTTGCAGTCTATGGTGTTAGAGGACCTGGGTGTGAATGTCAGCCATATCAGCAGAGATTACATGCAACTTAAGGACATCAATGCAAACCTAAGAAATGATGCAACAGAACAGCAGGAAGTCTTGGATTCAGGTGCAATGCAAATGGAATGGCTTGAACAGTCCCTACGTGCCAGCCAGGAGGAGAACCAAGAACTGAAGCAGAAATGTGTAAGTATTTATAGGCTATTGTAGTGGTCATGAAAGTGCTGTAACCTCTTGACTTACTATTGGAAAGCCACTATGCTCTTAGTCTTAGCTATTGTAGAAAAAGTCCAAGGCTTTGAGAGTCGAGAAGTAAAGATGACTGGAAAGGTAGCCTTTTGTCCTGCTTTACCTTTTGTCACAGACCACAGAAGTCTGGGAGTGCCTTGATGTGAGGATTTTTATAGTAGCTGGTTTTTGGATGATATAATGCTTACATACAACCCTAAGTGCCATTTGAGAAGCTCTATGATATAAACATTCATCACAAAGAAGTTATGGTCATAATCATCTACAAACATTGAAATATATTTTGTATTATCTCCTATAGTCTACATGGAAGGGGGAAATAAAACGCATCAAGGTAGAAAATGCTGAGAAGGAGAGACAGTCGCAGCTTGAAGAAAATCGCAGAACTGGACGCTATCTCTCAACCATTGCCAGCAAAGAGCGTACCATCATCACTCTCACTGATGAATGTAACAAACTGATGGAAGAAATCCAACAAGGGCGACGCCGTAGAGAAGAGTTTGATCAACTTTATAAGGTTTGTACCAGTGCAGTTTTTGTCAGATGTTTCTATAAAAACAACAAACTAAAGGACAATTAGGAATTTTATCACAAGTAGAAAAAAACTACAAGATATTTATGCTAGTCTACCTTTCAGTATTCAAAATAAATTTACATGCAAAATATGTATGGGCTAAGGACTAGTATATACCGTCGCTTGCCTTTGTCTTTTGAAAAACTTGTATAGAGTATACATGCAAGGCAGAGTCAAACAATGCAGGTTTTCTGAATTATATACTGACTGAAATTCAAAAGAAAAGGCTAAAATATGTTCATAATGGTCATAAAAAAAATTCTCCAGAAATCCTGTGAGATAACTGAGGACATGTCACTTCGCATGGAAAAACTTCAAATGGAGATGGATGAGCAGCACAAGAATGGGAAGGATCTTGCCAAGGTTCTTGCATCGGAGCGTGAAAAGAAATTGCAAGCAATACGGTCGCGCGATGAGGAGAGGCGAACAAAGAAGGCAGAAATAAAGAGGCTGCAGGAGGCTCTTAAAGCTGCTGAAAACCTCAAAAAACAGGTGAGGTGTAAATAGATGTGCACCTTAAAATTATATTTTCATCAATCTGCTGTAAGGCCTCCCAATAAAAGCAAACTTGTTTCACAGAATCGGGTAATGTGAAAATGGTTATTACTGGTAGCCAGCTGCGTTTATGAGACCATATGCTTGAGTTTGATACCAAAAGGGTGGTGATGAGAAATAAGTTATCATTTATTTATTGGTAGAAGCAAAGCGGTTCTACTTGTCATAGCTTCTGTAATTGGGCAGATTTTTAGGGATGAAAGTCTTCAGGGATTTCCCTGATTTCAGGGATTTCGAAGTTCCAAGGCCCTATACATTAGGCCACTTAAAATCGATTATCAGCTTTGCAGACACTGCCCGCACCCTTCAAAGAGGGCCGCATGGACCCTTTTTTCTCCTTTTTTAAGAAAAAAAGGGTCGCATGCATGAAAAGGTCCAAGAAAAAAAATATGAAAATATCATTATCTCAGCCACTACCGTAATCTCCCGTGTAGAAGATGCACCCCAAACTCAGCAGAAGCATTTTCGCGTATAAGACGCACCTCTTAGGGGTGATTTTTGTCAATCCGGTACTGTTCTATAGTAAAATTACCCCTCGTACAAGACGCACCCCCAAGTTGAGATTAATCTATAAGACGCACCAGCATTTTGTTTGGCGTAGAGGACGCATCTTATAAGCGGGAGATTACGGTAATTGGTGTAGAAACTTATTTTAAAAAACATTCTACTCCTCCTTTTGATGCTGAATCATCTGTACCAATGAATTCACTGTAAACAGTAGCCCCTTTGGTTTAGATATATAGAAAATTATGATCGGATGTGGAGTAAAAAATAAAAAAAAGGGCTGCCCTCATTGCACAGAAATGGTAAAAAAATTAAAATAAAAACCCTCCCGCCCTCACCACTATTTTTCAAAAAGTGTCTGCAAAGCTGATAATCAATTTTAAGTGGCCTTAATACAAAAACCCAGGTTTTTGGGCTAATATTGGACCATTTCAGGGACTTTCGTCCTCCCAGACTTTCATCCCTGCAAAATCATAAAGCAGGGAAATAAGATATGATGCATAAAATCAATTATAGCCTCTACAATGCTTTTAAATGCTGGTGTTTGGAATTTTTGTGACACATTTGTCCATTTCTTGCCCTTGGTAACTTTTTGGCAGGTCTACTCGTTCCTTTTGTTCTTTCTGTAAGAATGTCTGATGTGCATATATCTATACAAAGTTATATTGCAATCTGTTTATGCTAAAGGGGTGGTATCTATTTATTAGTACTCATCATGCACCTTTGCTTATTTCAGACACAGGTGTGCCAGAAGTGCACAGGCACAGGCCCCTCATTTTGGCCACAATTGAAGAAGACTAGCCAGGAACAGAGAAAAGCCACTTCCACAACCTCCCAAACCTGCTCTGTGGAAATGATTGATGAGACTGTTCAGACCAGTCCTCCTGCTCCTAAGCTACTCCCATTTCCATCCTTCCCCATCCCTTCTGCCAACTGTGACTCCTCTATCAATTGTGACCCTGCTGTCATCGCAGTTGGTACAGTCACTAGCACCCAGACATGGCCAGCAAGTTTCATTAGGCCTGTTCAGGAGCAAGCCCCTGCAGCTACCCAACAGGAGGAAGTACCGACTAACAAGACAAGCCCCATCCCTAGCTTCTTCTCCTCCAGCCTTGACTTTTTGTCTGGAATCTCCAAAAGCCTCAAATCCACTCTGACAGAGGAGTTCCTGCCATCATCCACTCTGGATTTTTCAGAGGATGGAGGATGGTTGTCAAGTCCTGTGGCAGAAAACTCCACAGGCCCTGCAGTTGCTGGCCCCAGTGAGAGTCAAGGGACTGATACCAAGAGCTGGGCAGACATTGTTACTGAAGAAGAAGAACAGACACTGACTGATAGTGACTGGGAAAATAAACATGTTCCCTTTACTGAAGAAGAGGAAAAGGCAATTGGTGCCAACTGGGTGCCTGACTTTGTGGCCTCATGGAAACCTAAAAGTGGCAAGAGGAAGCACTACAAGGCCCCCGGCCGTGGCGTCAGGTTTGACACCAGAGACCAGCCCCTAGACCGCACTCCCAGAGCTCATGGTCATCACATGGGCTTTGGACACCGTCGTGGTAGTGCGGTCAACAGACCCAGTGTCAAGAGACACTTGCGCAAGGAGTAAAGATTATGGACTAGTTAAAAGTGGACAAAATAATGTAAACTCAATAGCCAACCTTTTATAGAAATTGCTAATAACCCTGAGCACCCCGCCCAGCTACATAGCCATCTCCATCTCCTCACCCAAGATATACCAGTGAAAGATAAACTACATCATTGTACATCCTTAAGAAGTGAATACAATCTTAGAACATTTTCAAAAGGTTACAGTGAAGTACACCAGCTGGTCTGGTGTGTAACTCTTCAAAAGAGATAGACAGTCATTCTCTAATATTTATAACAAGATGGAGCGAAATAGTTCACGTACTTCTAGATTGGTGATCAATTGGACATCAGCTGGCCTGGAGTTTGATTGAGGCTGTACACTAGAAGAGCCTACAAGCTTGGTATATCTGATATAAAATAAATTGAATCAACAAGGATTAACGTTTTATGGTTCATTTTTTGACTGATATATAATGATTTAAGGGATATAATTGGGCAGGTCATAGTTCCTACGACACTTTTCAAGGGAAATATGTGGGTGATACCATTATAAACAGAATCTATTATCCACTATTGTTTTACCTAATATTACACTCATATCTAGAAATTTTCCTTCTATATGATATAAAGATACATATAAGGGCAAAGGCCCGTCACAAATTTTTTATCTTGACATTATCTTACCCTTAGTGAGGGACCAATAGCCTCAAAACTTTCACAATTATCTGAATTTGTAGTTGTAGGGCACTGGGGGGCATCGATATGAAAAGTCCATTCGGGGTTTGGGGCAAAATTGAAGATCTTCATTACCTGCCCAATTTATAGCACCAAAGATACTGTTTTTATCACGCTTTACAATCTGTTAATGTTCTTGATTCTTGGCAAAAATGGACCAAATAGAAACCTATAAGAGATCATGAGAAATGAGACAGAAAAAGGTTCACCCGTAGTGGGTCTGACTGAGGGTTGAACCTGTCAGACCCTACGAGCGTCGTGAGATAACCCTCAGTCAGACCCCCTTTAAGTGAACCTTATGCTAATTCATCTCATCTTATCTGAATCAGAAAAGTTCAAAATGAAATTGATGATTATTTACATGTTAAGAGATCATTTAATTTTTGGGGTGCTGTTACTTGTCATGAGATAAAGGGGCTCTCATCCCCTCCTAAATGTGTCTATAGAGTTCATGTAGCTGCATATATAGGTCTACCGGGGTATACTCTATCAACACAGACCCATTATGATTATCGGCTTTATTCAGAGGGTCCAATTTAAAAAGAGGAAAGCAAGAAGCTCCATGTCAAACCAATGTCCTTACAAAATTAGGACATTTCCAATCAGGCCAACTCCCCTTTATTCACCAACAGCAATTTACTTCAGCACCCCCCCCCACCTCCTTTCAGCACATACACACCAATATGCGTTAAAATCCCAGGATCTATCGGTGGAAATCAGTCGAAATTATTTAACATTTCAGTGGAGCCAATTTCAAAATGCTGTATCACCTATGAACCCGAGACTGGTAACCTTAACACTATGGCAGCAGTTTTGACACAGGCCCAAAAAGTCAGATGACGCTACCTATACACAGTATCCAATGCCTAGTTCGGTTACCTCCCACCAGACGGAAGTGGCGAGCAGCTCGTTGCTGTTCCGAGCTGCTCAAATGTATGAAACATTGTTCTGATTGCGCGTTCACACTCAGAAATAATTAATCCACCTCTGAGTACCTCTGACACTCCAAAATAATTAATCAAGGCAACTGGGGAAGCTGGCGAGGACGGATTAAAACTAAAAACCACCAGGAAGGCACACTATGCCAGTCCCCAACTCCCCCGGTTGCCAGATGAGGGTCGTAGGCGCAAGCTATGGGTAGATAATACAGCTAGAGCTTAATACTTAGCAGTAGAAAATGGTTAGACTGATTAATCATCTGATTGAACAGCAGTGAATATTTTCTCACTAACTCCGGACTAGGCTCTACAGATTATTTCAAAGATGAAATTTGGCCAGAAATATCGACTGTTCTCCCCTCTTGCCATGTTGGATTTAGATATTAATTTACTTAATTTAGTAAACTCTAGTCATAGAATCATATTTCCTTTGGTATTGATATGCAGGGTTACATATCATTTATTAGTGATCATATTAGATGTAAATCTGTACTGAGTCATCGCCGGGTGATAATGGTAGATGCAATCCATAGGCCATCGGTCCCCTGTTCAACCACAATTCCCTCATCCTATGTCTACAATTTGCACCATACACAGATTCATTCTCTCATCATAGAGAGTTTCAATATCGCATCACATGCATTGTCGTAAATGATACCAATATTCGACCTAAAAAAAGGGACAGGGTACGGTCTCCTGGTTCAAATTGAACTTTCTGTATACTACTTACGATGAAAAACAAAACACAGTTCAGGGGAGTTCGGCCGTATATATAACAAAGACAGAGATATACGACTTTTATAATCAATGTGTTGGGCTGTGAGATTGTTCAGCTTATACTTCAAATGTAAAAGTGTAATACCAGGAGATGGAGGTTATTGGAGGGATATTGACAAAGATTCACGAGTATTTGGTCTGACTGAGGGTTATCTCACAAGGCGAAGTCGAGTGAGCTAAGCTTCATTCAGGCCCGATATGAGTTTGTGTTTAATCCATGGTATTTCTTTACAGATATTTTCAAAATACATTTATGTACCCAGAAAAAATATGATTAAACATCATTATATTTTCATTTGTGGTACTTTTAGAGGCCGTGGAATACGGGGGAAAGTTTTTTTTATCTATTATAAATCAGATCATCTACATGATTTTCATTTGATCTGCTCAGTTATTGGATCACTCATATACGTACATGAAATGTAAGAGAAATTTCAAAGAAAAACTCAGTAGATGCATAAGTGATAATGATATCAATAGACCGCTATTCCATGGTGGAGGGGTGAAATACGGAGCTCCTAGGTTAAACCTATGGGGCTGCCGTATTCCACTGCATTTACCATGAAATAAACATTTCCGAGGGTTTCTCAATCCTTGAAGTGTCGATAGTTGGAGCGATGCCCATGCAGCCCTGGGTAGCAGGGCTGCATTATTTTATGCACCAGGCATATTACGAGTAATCTATTATGTCAGCCCCGTAGGGTCGGCATGATGCATGCATCCAGTTAATGTCAACTAAACACCACAACTCGTTTCAGTGCATTTAGGTGCCCTTTAAGAGTTAAGAAAAATTATGAGTGGAGATTTTAATTTTGTTGTGCAGTTCCGTAATGGTTTGATTTCAGGGGTTGATGAACACAAGATTCAAAAACGGCCTATGTTATCAAAGGATTTTCTTTTGAAAGAAATACAAAGAAAATGGGTAATGGTGCCTGAAATGTAAAATAGGTAGGCTATCTGTCTTGCCTAACAGAAGCAGAGAAGAAGAGGAATTCAATTAATGGAAAATATATCGGGCCATATTGGAACATTCCAGCTATTGCGATTTTGCAGACAATGGATAAAGTGTGGGGAGGGGGCACAAGATAATATGCCTATATATTTGCCTAATGATAATTTAGTCTATAAAAGGAGGGCGTGGAGTCATATAAGTTACCAAGTCTCTCTTAACAGAGTCAACATTTTTATCAACTAGTTTCTAGAGTCAATTTGAACTGACTCCTCTCTTTGAGAGTTGGACAATGGGAAACATCGTAGTCTGTTGGTTTAATACGCCTACAAAGTGCCAGCATCATCAGACCCATCGGTGCTATGGAAATATAGGTGTAATTTAAGGGGGACTTTGGTGACTTTATTGATGGTGAATGGTGGTCTTCGTTTCTAAGGGCATGCACCAAACCCATTGTTGATCATTGTTAGTGACATCCATAAACTCCAAGGTCGGGAGGAGGGTGGTCTCCCTTTGAATATTTACAACAATTAAATACTCTCCCAAGTTGTGCGAAAATGTCCCTGCTAGAAGAGTCAGAGTGACTCGTTTACTCTGTGCAGGCCTAAAAGCTCGACCTATCCAGGCATGATCATGCATTTAGGTGCGCACGCGTCTGTCTGGGGGTCCGGATGGTTGGAGCGGATATTATCTCTCTTTTTTAGCACATGTAGCATAGCATCCATACCACACCGGTATTGCGTCTTAACCTGACGCCAGCTCGGCCAGAACTTTCTTGTGCGTAGTCCATTTAAAATGGCCAGCTTTCTCAATTTTGGTTCAGGGGCAGGAGTTGTTTTAATCTATGGTAAAGGTGATCTACCTTTCCTAGAATATTCACCCCAGTTGTCCCGTTCTATGGCAGCCAAAATAAACTCTAGGGTAGGCCCTATTTTGCTAGGTAGGGTCGCGATACCTTAAACAAACAATTTTTGGCTCTGTTGAATGAGATGGTCCAATTTAGGCACTTGGTTTTTATTAACGAGACCAACCAATTTCTCTCATTTCTGACTGTCATTATTTGATATGACACAAAACTCAAAGTTAACCACTTCTTTCTTTGTAACATCACTATCGAGGGTACTCTAAAGCAGCAATTGAATGGTAAGAATTTGCAGTCAAATATTTCACTGCGAGACCAAGGATCATTTATTGACCTAGTAACGGAATATGCCTAAATATTGCCATAATTATATCCCTATCAAAGTAAGCCTTTAGGCAGGCAACTTTCCCGATGTTAACTTCCCCTCTGGTCTGCCTCCAGAGAGAGTGTTTTGTCTTGCTCCTCGGAATCTAGATACACTCAGCCCTATGGACAGCAATCATGTGCCTCTAGCTCGCACCACTGGTGAAATTTGGACCATAACGCTTTGGGAGTTTTCATCACTGCTTGGGGCACAAGCAGCTGATTTCAATCAGGCTGCAGATACAGGCAGCTGATTTCAGCGAGCCTCGTTTTCAGGTCCAACTAGGTCATGAGGTCACACAGGGCAAAGACAGTTGCCCATCGGCTGCCCATGTGCAGTGATAATGGAATTAAAAAGATAAATAATCATACTCCAAGCTCTAATAGAACTAGTAAGCCTAGGATGGCTAAGGATACTGTCCCTATGCCTTCCATCGGTGACTGACAGCTGTCAGTCGGCCGTAAATTGGTGGTTTTGTTGTGTATATGAATATGAAATCAGCTGCCTGTGTCCTAAACACTGAAGAAAACTCCCATAGTGTTAAGGCCAAAATTCATCAATTTGCGTGCTTGAGGCGGGTATCCAAAGGGGACATACACTCATCTGCCCTCCCTCTTCTTACTCGCCTGTATGTGCCCCCCTCCGTCTGTGTCTTGCCTCTACTAAAATTCAGCGTCCTCTGCTCCCAACCTATATGTCCTATAGGACTGAGTCCTGAGTCCTGACATGCGTCACACCCATGTCTGCTCTTTTCCCCGCTCTTTTACCCCCCCCCCCACGCCCTCCTGCCTCCATCCTTGTATCCTAATGTCCCTACACTGTGCCCCGCCTTCACTTGAATTTATTTAAACCTATAGGCCTCCTTTTCTTTAAAGGTCAGTTAAAAGTCAGCTAAAAAGATATACTGTGAAAAATAGTATTTTGACTAATGGGGGGGGGGTGATTGTCAGGATTTCATGTAGAATTTGCAAATTTTCTCATAAACCCTGGCCCGAGAGTAGATGAATTTTATTTGTGAGTCCTACCTTCTCCTGTGTCCTGCCTTCCCAACTCTCAGCTTCTTTCCCTGTGTGTTGTTTTCCTAACTGGTCCCTCCCTTCCATTGAGTACTGGCATCCCCTCAGTCCATCGAATCCCTGCATGACTGCTGCCTCACCCTGGGTCATGGCTTCCCCAGAGTCCTGAGTCCTGGCATCCCTTGACTGCTGCCATACCCTAGTTCCTGCCTTTCCTTGAGTCCTGGCATCCCTGACTGCTGCCTCACCCTGGGTCCTGACTTTGAACCTGACTGCTGCCTCACCCTGGGTCATGCCTTCCCCTGAGTCCTGGCATCCCCTGAATCCTTCCAGGTCTCGGACCACCAAAACATTTCTCACTATAATCTATTATAGCTCAACCACCGATAAAACCCGCCTACAATGATTCAAATCGCCCAGAATGACCACAAATCTTTAGATACATCTTTTATCCTTAATCTGAGATGAAAAAAATATAGGTTTGACCAATCCAGTTTTTTTCTATTGGCCTGCATGCGTACCCACCTACATTTTGACCTATTCTGCACCTAATAATTCAACAGTGCTCACTATTTTTTTAATGCCACCCACCAGTGCCTAACCAAAGGGTCAGTGTGTCACAATTTATATTCTATGAATCAGTACAGTTTAGTGATTTATTTGATGCCTTATAGCAAAGCTGACAATAATTTCCACACACTAATATAGACCAATCAGAGGCCACCATCTCTTAACTGCCTAATTTTACTGTATGATTGTCATCACTGCAGACTTCTATGGTGGTCCGAGATCTTAAAGGAGGGGGTCAGGACTAAAACTTACCCCAAACACCACTTATACAAACTTTTAGGTGTAATTTATCAAATTCTAACTTGTGAGGTGCCCTGTGAGCCCCTAAACTATAGACCATGGAGGTAATCGATGCCCTCATAACCCTGGAAAATGGTCTCTTTTTCAGGCTGATTTCACTCTCCGACACCCTATACATGTTTAACTTGTTTTCTCAAGAAATATTCAACCCAGGACCCTGAAATTCAGCACAGATTTCGTCCAGGTGGTCTCCTACATGAAACAACTGCTTTTTCTAAGCTTTGACCCCTAGATTGTACATGGAGTGTTGAAATATTATGCAAAATTGACAAAATGTGCACTGAAAATAGAGATATTTTGACATTTTCTCTATTTTTCCTGGATTTATTCCTTATCCATGGCTGTTTTTATGTTATGTCCATATTCCCAGATATGTTAGGAATGACTCTGTAAAATATTGTGATAAAAGCTTTAATATTTACTGTTCTATGACTTGAGCAAGGGCTTGATATTAGACAATGGAGCTGTACACCGTCTATCGGCAAGTAGGGCCTGAGTGTCCTTCAATCCTACATTCTGTCAAATATGCATGTCATTAGATTATAAAAGCCCAAAGAGGGAATTATTCAGCATTTTTGCCCACAAATCCTTGAATTGATCCATCCCTGTAACTCTAAAAATGTGGTAATGTGCATAGAAAGGCCTCTAAGTCAGAATCAATGAAGTCCGCAATAATACCAATAGCCCTACAGCCTGGATTTTCTCCATTTTCCGTACTTTTCATGCAAATTTCCACCTTTTTCAGCATTAATCTATCCAAACTAACAAATTCCAACTAAGAAAAAAGCTTTTTCAGCATTTCCAAGCTATTCTGGCTAACTGTCATATCACCACTTAAGGTCTCGGACCACCAAAACATTTCTCACTATAATCTATTATAGCTCAACCACCGATAAAACCCGCCTACAATGATTCAAATCGCCCAAAATGACCACAAATCTTTAGATACATCTTTTATCCTTAATCTGAGATGAAAAAAATATAGGTTTGACCAATCCAGTTTTTTTCTATTGGCCTGCATGCGTACCCACCTACATTTTGACCTATTCTGCACCTAATAATTCAACAGTGCTCACTATTTTTTTAATGCCACCCACCAGTGCCTAACCAAAGGGTCAGTGTGTCACAATTTATATTCTATGAATCAGTACAGTTTAGTGATTTATTTGATGCCTTATAGCAAAGCTGACAATAATTTCCACACACTAATATAGACCAATCAGAGGCCACCATCTCTTAACTGCCTACATTTACTGTATGATCGTCGTCACTGCAGACTTCTATGGTGGTCCGAGATCTCCATCCCCTAATTGCTGCCTCACCCTGGGTCATGGCTTCCCCAGAGTCCTGAGTCCTGGCATCCCTTGACTGCTGCCATACCCTAGGTCCTGCCTGTCCTTGAGTTCTGGCATCCCTGATTACTTCCTCACCCTGGGTCCTGACTTTGAACCTGACTGCTGCCTCACCCTGGGTCCTGCCTTCCCCTGAGTCCTGGCATCCCCTGAATCCTTCCATCCCCTGATTGCTGCCTCACCCTGGGTCATGGCTTCCCCAGAGTCCTGAGTCCTGGCATCCCTTGACTGCTGCCATACCCTAGGTCCTGCCTGTCCTTGAGTTCTGGCATCCCTGATTGCTTCCTCACCCTGGGTCCTGACTTTGAACCTGACTGCTGCCTCACCCTGGGCCCTGCCTTCCCCTGAGTCCTGGCTTCCCTTCAGTCCATCGAACCCCTGACTGCTGCCTCACCCTGGGTCCTGCATTCCCCTGAGTCCTGACATCCCCTGAATCCTTCCATCTCCTGACTGCTGCCTCACCCTAGGCCCTAGCATCTCCCGAGTCCTTCCATCCCTTGATTGCCGCCTCACCCTGGGTCCTGCCTTCCCCTGGGTCCTGACATCCCCTGACTGCTACCTTCCCCTGGGTCCTGCCTTCCCCTGGGTCCTGACATCCCTTGACTGCTACCTTCCCCTGAGTCCTGACATCCCCTGAATCCTTCCATCTCCTGACTGCTGCCTCACCCTAGGCCCTAGCATCTCTCGAGTCCTTCCATCCCTTGATTGCTGCCTCACCCTGGGTCCTGCCTTCCCCTAGGTCCTGACATCCCCTGACTGCTACCTTCCCCTGGGTCCTGCCTTCCCCTGGGTCCTGACATCCCTTGACTGCTACCTTCCCCTGGGTCCTGACATCCCCTGCGTCCTGGCATACCCTGAATCCTTCCATCTCCTGACTGCTGCTTCACCCTGTGTTCTGACTTTATTTGAAGCTGACTGCTGCCACACCCATAGTCCTTCCACCCCTGACTTTTGCCATCCCCTGACTGCCTCCATGACCTGAGTCCTGCCTTCTCCTGACCCGGGTCCCCTGAGTCTTGCATTCCACTGACTCCTGCCTGTCCCAAATCATGCCATTTAGAAATTCAAAGACCCTCCCATGATATTGACAATTTAAAAAATAGCATGTGAAGCTCCTTCCGATAGAATGATCTGTTTCCTGTTTGTTTGAAAATGGGTTAAGTTAGACTAGAAAACTAGGGGACGAGAACTAAAATTCCAAGAATAGCGATGTCATCAAATTCCAGGGGAAGTATAATTCTAGCTATTAAACATGTTTCACCTTGTTCATCTACTGTGTATGCAATTTCTATACCTAATTTAGCGACGCAATAATGAGGAATAAATCCATATCTAATGCCTATGTAACATTGAGGTAGCTAGACCTATAAAATACGATATATTTTCGACATATTCCCGCCAAAATTGAATGTCGTCTGCTTTGCGACCATGGGACCAATCCATTAATAGCTAAGCTTTCTGCACGGGTTCCCGGCAGTCATATTAATCTCACACACCTAGAGATGACAGTCGGCTTGGGTACCAGTTCCCAATCTAACCGAGCGTTCTCCAATTTTCAGGAAATAACTGAAAAATATTTCCTCCCTTACCTGCCGCCGCTGGCGCTGCTGCGGTTGCACATAAAGCAAAATTCAAAACTGCCGAGAAAAATGGAAGGCGAGAAAAATGTTCTACTTGCAGCTAGGGACGCCAGCGGCAATTAGTTTTCATGTTCCCCACATTAGACATTAATTACTGCTATCAGCTTTCCATTTTGCTGACGAATCTGTGCCGAGAAAGGCTCCTGCAGACAGCCAGGGAGAGAGAACTCAGTTTTAGCAGCGTTTTGTGTGGGGAACGCTAATAGACTTGTGCCTGTCCTTGTATGAGTTGACAGCTCTTTGGGAATAAGTAGACTTGCCACTGGCTCTTTATGATATGACAGGGCCATGTAATAGACTTGCCTTCGCCTGAACCCAATTTGGCAGATCATGTTACAGAGTCTATTCTTCCCTGGTTACTGACCTGATAAATGCAATCCCAGTTCAGTATGTATCAGTAACGGATTTAGATATAAGATGGCTCTCTTAATTGCCTCTCCCCATCTAAAAAAGCACGTGTATGCTCTATTTCAGCTATTTACATATCGTCTATTATGCCGATCTCTGTTCACAATTGTAAGGACATTGTAATGATGCTCTCTTAGTGTCCATTATGATTATTATGGGGATTTTACTACATGTCTAGAATTTTACAGGGGCGGATCCAGAAAGGGTGGTCTATAGGGGCACAGCCAAGAAAATTTGGATGGCACAGGCAAGGTTCGCCCCAACATTTCCTATAGTTAAGAGTATAACGAAGACCCATTTTTAGGGTGTCTAGGGGGCGGGGGGGGGGGCGCCTGCCGCCTAGGCCATCCCCTGGATCCGCCACTGCAGAAATTGAGGTACTGGGAATACATTACTCACTCTCACTGCAGGCTACTGTATACCTATATACCCTAGATTGTAGAGTGATTGCGCCATGGACGTCTTGGAAAACATATTGTGACATTTGGGTATCGCCTACATGCATTTTATTCAGTTATCAACATAGATATGAAATATAGATTGTGGTTTCTATATCTGTGAAGTCACTGGGCAATTAGAAGACAAAGCTTAGCATAGCAGAGACTCATCCATTTGCATTGGTACACTGATAAAAATACAGTTGAATATCTTAGTCAGTAGTGACTAACTTTAGTTAGTCAAATGATAGTGCGATTTTTGGCTATCCCTCTATAGTAACCTGTGACTAACTTAGGTTAGTCATATAGTCAATGTATAGTCATGCCTTTAAACCATTGTAAAATGTCTTAGTCAGATGACTTTCAATTTGATGCCTGGCATCATTTAGTTAGTCATTGCTGCTAACATGTACAGTCAGTACTGACTATACCTCCCACAGAGGATCTGTCTCTGAGTTTATCTCTCTGCCCTTTAGGCTGCCTGTCTGTCTGTCTGTCTGTCCACTGTGGTTTGTCTGTCTGCATCTTTTTCTGTCTGTCTGTCTAGCGCTGTCTGTCATCTCCATGATCTCTGTGATGCTGTCCCTTGACCATCACCCTGTGATCCTATCAACAAAGGTTTAAGACAGAGCAATGTGAACAAAATTCATCCACCCAGTTCAATATGGCTGCCATACACCTTCTATTTATGATCAGTTTAGGTCAAAAATAACTCTCCTATTTCTGCAATACCTGCCAATATCATGACAAATAGATGACTTACCTATGTACTGATGAGTAGACATAGTCATTATCCATGGATGGAGTAGCTATGATGATGATAATGCCTGATTTTAATTGTCCTGATAAGGTATGTCCAAGAATCCAAAAATATGTGCTCTTTGTTGATGGCATCTTTGTGCACAGAAAACTGTGACATCATCACTTTGTGAGCTCTAGACATAGTCAGATTGACTAATTCTATGACTAATAAGTGACTAAGGCATATAGTCATCTGACCACAGGGGTCAAAATCTGGAGGTATAGTCACTACTGACTATAGGTTTTATTATCAGTGTACTCTACATGGAGGGATTGGGTTTACCTTCATTATCAGGGGAGCTTTTCTAAAATAATTCAGAGATTTTGGCAAAAGAAAATCAGTATGGGTAAATTAAAATGGCTCCATTGTTTGCCATATTTATTTTGTAAATTATTCTTTAGAATGTAGAAATTGAGCCATTCCGACATTTGAGTCCCTGCATAGCTGTATATAGTCAGTTCAGCAAACAAAGCAGTTTCTTTTTTTTCTATATTGAGTATCTATACTATCACCCCCCCCCCCACCCCTACATTCACCCTAACGTGGGATGCAGTCCCATAGCGCCTCTACCATAATCCCCACCTCCAAAGATAAAACCAGTATTAAACCTCCACAAATGAAATCAAACCTACCCTCCACCATCACCACAGTGGACTCCCTGGATGCATTTAAATTCACCAGTACGATTCCATACTCTCCCTAGACCACCTCAGATGGATTTTTAGGTCAGACAGGGTGTGGGATATGACGTCATAGTGGTAAACATGTGCCATATTTAATAATTCGTAGACTAAGTTGACCCAGGACTGAGCAGCTCATGGAGGGCTCCAGCGACTCATACCCAGCTCAATACTACCCATTGTCGGCCCCGAGATGGCGCCAATAGCATAGAAATTGGTCCCACCTAGACCTGATACAGGTCCCTTGGTCATATTTTATAAAATTTAATTGTCAGGGTAGAGGGTGGGGATTATTTGTCTAATAAATAGTGCATGTTAAAGAAAACTGGAAGTGGAGGAATTTTTACATTATTCTTAGAGGGCTATCAACGTATAAAGAGCTAGCGAATCATGATGGATTATTAGGAAATATTTCAGAAACTGGCCAATAGCGATAGAGTCAATAATGATGGAATATTCAAGGTTGTCATGTGTATCTATAAAGTGTATTCAAGGCTTTTGGAGGGAATCATGCCATTTTTTTTTTTTTTTTTTTTTTGGGGGGGGGGGGGGGGGTGTATAATGCAGGATCGATCGTGGATGGAATCCGAGGTGTTCAGCTGAACACATTCTTTGCCCTTAGAAAATTCCATCTAAAATGGTATTCAAATGCACAAGGTTTGACATGCTTTTTCAAAAGTAATCTTAAGATATTGAAACATGTCAGAGTAATGAAATAACAACAAGACGACTTTCTCAGTTTTTTGTATTTTTTATATATATGTTTCACTCCCATGTTAGAAAGAGTGGATAGTAAAACAATCAGCAAGAATCACATTCTTATGTAGGGACAGCCGCTACAACATACAATGATGAATTAAAAATATAACAAGACCATATAGAAACAGCTCACTCCTCCGGAGATGTACATAACCCTCAATAAGTATAAAACTTTACAGTTACATACAGTTCCTAAACAAATGGGTTGGGAAAAAACAAAATAATCTATTCATTTTTTTTCTTGAGGAAGTTATAACAATATCTCATCATTAATATCGTCACGTATGCACAAGTTGCAACAACACCACTGAAATACCGCCTTGGGCAAATGACAGCACACCCGTCCTGAAAGAGGTTACTGTTCTTAATCTTTAGTTCACAACGTATACACAAAAGGAAACAAGTTTAAGCATTTTCTCTCCTTATCTCAAAACAGATGTTATTTCCAGCGCAATACAACCAAGAACAAGAGTATCATGATTAATGCAGCCTATTACTGCCTATGGCATATCTGCTTTTCAAAATACAAAAGATTAAAACATAAGTAAGTCTTATTTTATGAAGGCATACAGAAAACATCTAAATTTTACCCATTCGTATTTTGAGTATAGCACCACCAAAGAGTCTTGGTGCTTCAACCCTGTTAAGCCAGACTGAACAGAAAGTCTGTAAATGGCACATCCAAGTGTATTTATAACAGTGGTTCACCCACCATTTATAAGCAAAGATAGAGGGTATCATTAGAACAGAATTTTAAGTTCATCAAAGTATACAATAGCCAACCCAGGGGAACAAGCCCCAATCTCCTGTCTTATCTCTGAGTGTTATCAGTATCATAAAAAAAGTCTTGAGCTAAAATCTAAGTGAAAACTGCTGTATACATATGCAACCACAAGCATTAAACCCTGAACAGTTTACAAAGAATAGTCTCATGAGCAGTATTTAAGGCCCCCAAAATAGGGGGAGGGCTCCCATGGCATTTAGTTCTTAATGACCATGTTTAATCTTAAAGAGGGCGAATGTGCTTTCACTTACTTACTAACCACCATAAATATGTCTACGAGCGCACACGCGTATATACATGCAGCACACCACTACAGCTATAGAGCATGTCTCCTTTTTCTTTAAGTTTTCTTATTTAGGAGATACCTAAACATGCCTGTACACGAATCAGTTCCACTTAATAATGTAATAAGTATGATAATAATGATAATTATTAATATTTCACTTTTTAATATATTCATTTTACCCTTGATACTCATAAAAGCTGTCAAGACAAACCCTATAAGAATGCACGAACATCATCGTCACTCTCATACACATGTGTACATCAGTACAGTATCCTAATCTCGTTATAATAATGTTAGTATTTTTTTTTTCTTTTCATTTTAAAAACATATACATGCTGTACAGTAGTATACTTACTATAGGACGCAAAAGGGAAAACTAAGCACGTCCAAAGTTACTGTAGTAGTTCCTAAACCGGAAACCACCTGTCTTGTCCCCACAAGGGGGCACAGGGGTCTCTCATTGTCATAGCAACCACCCACCACGTGGCTTTGTTATACTAGGTTGCTATGGTTACGGTTCCTAACCATGGTGATTTGCACGGAGGAGGAGGAGGAGTCAGAGGCGAAGGACGTCTTTTCTTTTCACCAGAATATTACACAACATACACCATCCAATCATACACATCTATACTGATAATTTGGGCATCAAGGCCATAATGATCGCACGCAATGGCCACTTTCCCAACTTTTATTGGAGATTTTCTTTTTAAATATTATCATTTCTTCTTCCTCATATTTCTTACCAGTGACACAGAAAAAGGACATGTACACATATTTGCTAAATGCCTTTTACCAGAACAGATGGGATTTTAGAGGTGAGGGTTGTGTCGGGAGGATTTAATCCATGATATTAGGGGGCACAGACCTACACATACATTCACTCTGTAGTTCTTTGAAACTTCTTTTTTTTTTCATTTTCTTTTTTTTTCACCACCCGATCATTGTTAACCACTCCTAAGTGTAGGCCACCACCAGAAATCTGCTGATCATTACGCTATGGAGAAAATTGGAAGGGGCGACAGGCAGGCTCAATTGAGTTTTAGGACAATAGAATATATCCCACCCTTTCTGCAAAGCTATGCTGTCTGGAGTTGAGCCACCCACCCACAAACCTAGCTAGTCTTGCAGCAGCAAACCATGGCATTTCTGACAAGAGAATTGGTCTAGGAAAAAAGTCACGATATATTCAGCATATATTTAGCAGGCTAGACCCACGCACACATTATGTGGACCATATACATACCATCAACCCCAACCAACAAACCGACCAACCATTTCCACCACCTCCTGCCTATTTAGAAACCATATACTATTAGGGACAGTTGGCTTCCTGAGTGAGGGCTTCTGAGTAGGTTGAAAACTATTTTGATTTTTAAAACAAAAAACTGCAAAGTGGGGATGGATGTAGGGGTGGGTGGGGTTGGTGGAGGAGATTCTGTGCATTTTCAGTTTAATGAGTTTCCTGACATAGTGTGCCGAGTGCCGCTACGAACCGGCGCTCCACCATAATCAATATTATAACCGCCCGGCCCAAACCGCGTGGATTTTAAATCTCGTCAGAACTCGTTTCGCGCGAGAACAGGCGAGGCTTGAGGGAGAGGAGGAGGAGAGTGGGTGAGGGTAGGGGGTGGTGGGGCCGGTGGTGGGTGGGGGGGGGGAGTGGGTGGTTGGATGTGGGTGTGTGAAGGGGAATGGGGGAGGGAACTCTCGACTGGTTGGCTGGGTGCTGGAGCTGCGGTAGCCCGGGTAGTCGGCAGGAGTTGGGGGAATAGACGAGCAGTGTATATGCATCCATATGGATGTGCTATATTATAACTTGGGCGGCTGCTGTGGTGGTGGTGGTGGGGGAGGGGGAGGTGGTGATGATGGCTGGAGTTAGAAGAGAAAAGGGCGGGTTGTGCCCTCCCCCTCCCCTTCTCTGCCTTCTCTCTAACCTTCCCCCGTTCTGTATGGTTGGGTTGTGTATAGGCCTAGGTATGTGGGGGGATACCTATATAGTAGTGGGTGTGCCACAGCAGTATGGGCAATGTGTGTTGTGTATATCAAGGGTAGGAGAAGGAATGGCAGGGTATAGGGGAGTGGTAGGAGAGAGCTCAGCGGGAGCTCAGGCTAGTATAGGGCACTTGTATTAAAGTTGCGGTACATAGGCCTAGCCCTTGCTGTCCGACCAGTGCCCTCCAGTGAATGGAGGTCCTGAGTTAGGGGATGGGGGAGGGGGTGATGAGTCCAACCCACTTCCCCTTCTCCCCCTCCCATCTACTCATCTATACCTCCTAACACCCTATTCCCCTCTCCCACCCCCTTCCACACCCATATCCCATATAGTTCCCCTTTACAGGCCCTTCGCGCCGCGGGGGGTAAAGCCACCACCGCCAGCACCACCTCAACTAGCACCAGCACCACCGACCCCCACCCACCCACCTTCACCCCCGCCCCATACAACCCAACATGCACGCGCACGCCGCCACACAATACCCGCTGCGCCGCCAAAAACGTTGCCATAGCTACGGACCCGCTCTATACAAATTGGGCCCAGCCAATATTGCAGGCTGCTGCTGCTGCTGCTGCTTCAGAGAGTGGTGGTGGTGGGGCTGCTGGGTGGTGATGCTGGGTGGTGGCAGCAGCGTGTTGGCGGTGGTGCTGAGTAGAGGTGGTGGTGGGTGGTGGCACGGGTGGTGCTCAGACCTTGCCTGTTAGTTTCTGCATCCCTTCCTTCCCTCCTCCTCCTCCCCCACACACATACACCCCCCCCCCCCCAAACCTCCACACCCACACTCCCTTCACCATCCAGTGTACTCCCTGCAAATTGCTAACCAACGGATTCACTCGCTGTGCCCTCTTTTCTCCATCCTCTCCTCCTTCCCTCCCTTCTCTACCCTACTGGAGGGAGAGAGGGAGACTGAGAACCCAACCAACCTCCATGCCAATCACCGTCGTCGGTCCAACTAGAATAAACCCTCAGTCATCGCATCAATGTGACCCGACCAAAAAAGCACGGTATAAAATACGAAATACTGTACAAAATAAAACGACACTGGGATAATATAATATTATTTCCCATCCAATATCATTTACGTGCACGCTCTCAAATATATTGAAAAGGGAAAATAAGTACAATAAAAATTCCCATTAATACACTCACTTCTCCCTTGCTCGCTTCCTAAGTTTGTATTCTTGTTAGGATATACATTATACCATACAACTTATCTGCCAGCAGTTGAAAAGTGTGGCCCCTCCAGTAGAATGAGGGATTGCCTTAGATACATGTGCTGGCCACAGAACTAGTTTTGTCTACCACTCTTCCACTGCCACCATCACACATTAGTTACAAATTACAGTGAACCTCACAATCACAGATAGTAACAAACTAAAACATCATCAATAATAATAACCATTATTACAAGTTAGTACACATAGAGAATACATCTCGGGGGGTTGTTGATGGGGATGGGGCAATCAATCGATCAATCAATGCAAAGCATATTACATCATTTTTTCTTTACCTCATACTATTATTACACACATTTCTTATACTACTCAGGAAGTGACTACGTCATCAGTGTGTGTACTTGTGTAATTGACTATGTCACCAATCCTTGTGTACCTGTATGTATACAATACATATGTACACCCCACCAATTATTACTCACTAAAACGGCCTTAGTACACAATACAGTTTAAAACTGGACCCACTCCCTTGAATGCATGCCATGCTTAGCAGGCTATGTGCTTTAACATGGTATACTCCAGTAGGGGGGGGGGGTAGTGGGGGGTAGTGGGGAGCCCACCATCTAACATACAGGAGGGACCAAAACGGAGGACACAGTAGAAGTATAGTACAAACCTAGGCGCTGGGCGCCAAGACGGGGCGTCAACGAACAGCGCGTAATTATCAATAACAGACCGAGCTGCTCCTGGCACCAAACCCTCAGCTCCAGAGCTGCTCCCCTCCCTCAGAAAAGGACAAATCTGTGGCGCCAAGCAAGGGGCCTTTTTTGTATATCTATATTCCCCTCCTCACTCACTAAAAGATACACATTTATATAATCTAGAAACATATATTAGATATATGTTATTATACACTTCCTTTTTTTTCTTATTGATATTTTCTGGGGTCTATATTTGTCAGTGACTATAATAAACCGGAAGTGTAGTCTTTGCGGCTGCGTAGTAAGCTATAGCGCCTCCCCATGTGTCTTCTTGTGAAAGTTATACCGAAGGCTTAACTATATGTACGTCGAGACTACAGTACATACTCACTAGGGGATATACAATTATCAAAAATGCCCATCCTAAATCTACATTCTGGTTTGAAATATGGCGTCATATAGTGCTCACATGACGCTATCCATATGATAAGCCTCTAGTACATTTAATGAATCATAAATAGCAAATACAACTAATCATAACATGTACTGATTTACAATATGTGAATTACAACTTTTGACAACTATGTTGACAGGTATAAACTCTATATAAGTGCTGTGATTTGTTTCTCATATACCATGATACCATTTTGCTATTGTCTGAGGCAGTTGCCATTGAACTGCATTGGGAATTGGTTGGGGAATTGACCCACCGTGGGAAAATACTACCAGACAATTTTACATACACAATTATCTATGTGTTTAAATCTTTGACCCAGATATGAACCAGCCACTAACTAATCTGTGATAGAATATGTTAAAAGCAAGTACTTTTACTAGTTTATGCTTCCATACAAATAACTGTCCAATTATACATATTATAAAGTTGACAGGGTATAGGCATAGGAATACACATGAAAGTTGTTGACACTTACTAAACACCCCCCCCCCCTTCCCCATCTGCTACAACTGTCCTAGCCTGTCTTTCCTGTCACAATCACACCTTTAATATGCGAGAGTCACACAAACAGGGTATACATTGAAAAGTATACATTTTGTGATCTATGACGTTGACGTAAAATGACATACCTTAAGTCACATGTGACGGATGTCTCAGTAACATAGTGATACTGGGCATGTTGAATAGCCAATGTTAGTTCTATGTGTTAACACTAGTGGGCACTGTATGGCCAAAAACATATTAAATCTTTAAACAAATTTCACAACCAAATGGTCATTCATAAGTCACTGGCACCATTGTTAAATTCCAGATTTCCTTCAGCAAAATAATTAATACGAACCAAGAATTTTAGGGATAGAAAATGGATAATATTGAGTCTGAATGAATTTGAAAAGTATTCTGAGTAAAATTGGTGGTATGACGTAAGTGCAGAAGCAGACTTGTGGATTAGAAAAAGGGGGAAGGTATGTGTATGTATGTATACACGGCATATACCGACTCGTCTGTCTTGTAGCTACAACCAACACTTGAGGTGCCACCACTGAAGGGGCCCTGCAGCTCCCGTCTATTATACTGACACATGCACAGGGTCCCTGCCCCCCCCCCACACACACACACATACACGCCTTCCTCGTGCCATGGGATCTAGCCATGCGGGGCGAGCCGAGAACGCAGCACCGAACGTCGACACAACCTCCACCCCCACCCCTCCCACCAGCTTCTCCATCCACGCAGCACAAAATGAAATTTTCAATATAGGCCAGGCCGCAGTGGGGGATTAGGCTTCGACGGACAGGTTTTAGGCGTGAGGATCAAAGTTGGTGGATGGAGATGGGGTTGTGCCCCCATGGATGGGTGTTGTAAGTGGAGGGGGGGGGTATTGAGAAGAGAGTAGGAAGAGGAGGAGAATATGCCCTCAGGGAGCAAGGAATGCATGGCAGTTTGGAAGCATGGAAAAGAATACAATTTGAGGGGGTGGAGGGGTATGGAATAGGGTTGGGGAGTGGTGGGCGTAGGAGGGAAGTGGAGACATGAAGGGGGTGGGTGGGGGGGGGGGGTTACCATGTGGGGGGAATTGTGTGTATAATAGTTTAGGTAGGGATGTGTGTAAATAGAACATATTGACTAGAGATGATGGGTTCTGGGGAGAAACATGGAACAGGGGAATGGGGAAAACAAGCAGAAATGGGGACTGAGATAAGGGTACGATCCGCAATTGGATGGGTATAGGAAGAGAGGTTAGTCGTAACCAGTGGTTACAGATTGTGGGTATTGAGGGCATAAGGTTCGGGAGATAAGGATAGAAGATTAGAGTTTAAGAGCAACGGTAGTGGATAAGGCCAGGGAGTTTCGGGTTGAGGGATGGAAGTGAGCAGATTATGGCAGGGAGTGGGAGATTGCGGGGTGGGAGTGAGCAGATTATGGCAGGGAGTGTGAGATTGAGGAATGGGAGTGAGCAGATATGGACAGGGAGTGGGGAGATTATTTGCAGGGAGTGACTGTAGGAGTTTGAGGGATGAGGGTGAGCAGATTGTGGACAGGGAATGGGAGATTTAGGGATGAGAGTGAGCATTATATTAGGACAGGAAGTGAGGGACTGAGGGATGGGGGTGAGCGGATCAGGTCAGAGAGTGGGAGATTGAGGGATGAGAGTGAGCAGATCAGGTCAGGGAGCAGGGAGTGGGGGATCGCGGGATCAGAGTGGGGATTGAGTGATGGGAATAGAGAAACTTTAGGAAAGGAATGAGTAGATAAGGGAGGGGAGTGGGCAGATAAGGACAGACTGAGTCTGAAGTAAGGTTGGTGGAACTTCAGCACGGCAGGGTAGGGTGGTTACCTATATATGTGTCACGAGCCGTGAGCGACTCAATCAGTGCGAGTAGGTCAGGCTGAGCGACTCGTGGCCTCACCCACCTCCCCAGCACTCCTCCTACTCCTCCCAGCCTCAGGCAGCTGGCCCATACAGAGCCACACCCCATGCAGAAGCCCACCCCATGCAGAGCCTCCCCATGACGCCATACCACCCCATACCGTGCCTACCCCACTAGTTTTAACACACCTCTAAACCACTGTAAAGTACCCCATACCATCCCCATACCCCTAAACCCATGACATATATGCACCAGACTTCCAACATATTGAGCAATACCATTGTCTGTCCTCTCCTTTTTTTGTTGCTTTTCATTTAGCATTTTCTTCTCACAATTTTAGTAGCAAAGTACAGATACATAATCATAAGCACTATAATGCCTAATATAGTATTGGATTCATAATTATGTATAATTCACACAGACTTCATCTGTAGTTTTCACACCAATTATATAGCTCCTACATATGTATGGGCTAGTTCTTACATAACAGATTTACATAAGTAGACTTACATATATATCAAAGACAAATATAGGCAATAAATACTAACTCGATATGGACAGACATGTAACATGTTCTCCCTGTAGATACCAGAATTCCGGTTTCACAACTTATACACATATTTTAATAATACATTCTGTAGTCAACATTCTGGGTTGCCCCTATATGGCACATACATTTTCATACATACACAACCATGTTTGTATTTTAGGTTGAGTTCTACAAATCAATACAGATCAGGCAGCCTAGTCCTCCTATCTTGCACAACAAGTGACCATTTCATCAAGGCATTTTCTCAAATATTGTAAAATCATTGCTTTTTTCCCCCACATTTGTGCATCCTGTCTCTAATTTCTAGATTTATTTATACAGTACCCTTATCCAGATTAGAGAAACACTCTTAACTTTATATATCTATATTTTGGAGGCTTTTTCTAATCAGCACATCACACATCCACATAACGTGGTCTACTTGGAGACCTTTAAATTCATCTATAAGTGCACAGCAACTTGGGGACGTTTGACTCCTTGCCTCAGACAAAAAAGCATACACCACGAATAATAAAAATCCCCATCTTCATTAGTGTACAGGCGTGAAATTCCATAAGACAGCCATCTGGATATTAAACAGGGCGCCTAATTACCAATAGCCACGTCTTCCCAGTTACAAAAATCTACCTATTACCATGGCAAGCTGGGTAGGGTTACTATAGGAGCCGTGCATTGAGCCTGACTCAGAGAAGGGGGAAGCTTTGCAAGGGGAGGGGTATGTGTGCAGGGGTGAGCGGGGGTGTTGGGAGAAGATCCCTATGTTACTTAAGACTAAAAGCAACACTGACCCGCCTCGTTTTCGAAACAAGTGGCAACTTCTACCCAAGATGCAACACTGCAGTCAAACTGGAAGGAGACCCCCGCTAGGGGGAACTTGTGTTATTGGGCGATAATTGGCGATATGTAACATCTAAGTAAGCCTCATAAGGTGAGTAATACACCGTCTCTTTTCACCTCCAAGGGTTGTATATTAATATAGGTGAAACTCCCAACCAGTGACCACTGTAACAATTAGTTTCTTGTGGACGCAATCTATATGGGGACACGTATCCTGTGTCTTCATTTGTTACTTTTCTTTTTCTTTCACATTAAATATGAGATATTGCTGAAAGCGATACCCTAGTGATGCAGACTTGAGAATGCTATTACTTTAAAAGTTCAATTATCTAAGGGGGTTGTATTCAGTTTCAAATATATTATTTGATAAGTTACAGCACATGTCCTCTCCAGCTTATATATTGTTATAGCTAAAAGTTGAATAATTGAGTAACTTCTGTTCTTGACATAAGCTGAGAATTATTTTCCACACTCAATAAGTTTTGAGGAAACCAACTCATATAAGGCCTCACTACACTTGACAAAAGTACACTTTTTAATGGAAATTACACTTTGTAATTGCAAATCTTTAAACCAAAGTTCATTCAGGTGGTATTCAAATGGGTCGATACCGTAAAGGAACCTACTCGGCGTACCTACATATATGACTCTAACAATGACTAAGCTAGATAATTACCATTCTCCCTACTGGGTATACATATGAAAATGTGTATTAAAAATGTAGTGAGGTATACTCATACAATCATAGATAACAGGGATCTTTAAAGCTGGGTAGTCGTTTATAAGGAGGCCATCAAAGATAAACTGTCAAATATATCATTGATGAACAACCATGAGGTACATATCTTTCGTGAAGTAAACCTTCTGCATCATTCAATCTCTACCACAGGGCCAGTAAAGGCCCTTAAATGCCCTTATCAAAGGTCATCAAAGGTCCTTAAAGGCAACATCAAACCTTCTTCACAAGGCAATACCTGGTCACACTGGACTTGTACACAACTTTGAGGTCATTGTTTTTCATGGCAGCAACTACATACAGCCATGAGCATAATATTGATATTGATAATTGTTATTAAAAGCATCATTTTAGAAAAACAACAAGAGATAAAGCAGATATATTCGTGCAAGGCCCTTGGTTGAATATTTGAGGTCATTTTCAATCAAGCATGTATTTGGTTACATCAGAACCAGTTTGCAATATCTTATACAACATAACATTTGTAAGCAATTGTGTGGCAGGCAGTCTTCAGAATTGAGGTATCCATTTTTCATTGTAAAGCAGTAATGCCTATGAAACAAACATCCATTTTAACACATACCGTAATCTCCCGCGTATAAGGCGCGTCTTATACGAGGGGTTTTAGTTATCCCCAAATCCACAAGGGGGACACCAAGATCTTTCTTTTGATATGTTACACTTCCCCTAAGTCCTAATAGGACATAATGTGGGCCAGAGGGGTCTGGGGGACCCTAGGTGCACATAGCTTTTTTAATTTTTAAAATCCATTCAGTAGAACAAAAGATATGAATTTTTAATTTTTTTGGCAATATTTTCAAACTCTAGGTGCGCCTTATACGCGGGCTGCGCCTTATACGCGGGAGATTACGGTACATACTAGTCATTTCTTAAACAACAACCACGCCACTCTCTTTGGTATGATAACCCTAACGCTCTACCAATCCTTACTCTCAAACTGATACAAAATAATATAAATCATACCCGGTATGTGTCAGACAATCACGTAAAGCGATAATGCTTACTCCCAACCATATAATCACATAGAAAACCTATAATATAAACATGATTTATAACATTTATAGAACTACAAAACGTCATTATATTGTTTCTCTTAAAATACTTCTAAATTGGCAATGTTTTATTGCCAACAAATGATCTTCAAATACCACAAAAGAAGTTCAATGTGAGAACTGCATGTCTCTAACAATCAAAGAAACCATTTCTACCATGACATAAGTACTTAATAAAATACATTCCATTCGTATCGATGAACACACCATTCAATAATATCCAAAATGGCAAAAAGTGAATTCGAAGTTTTGAGTCTGAGGTATTAGTTATAATCAATATCATTATATCAGGTACCATTCATGATAACCATCAATTTCTTCCCTGTAATAAAAGTCATTTTCACCTTGCGATGCACTAAGAAGAGCACCATCACATAATCATCTTTCAATCACACATTCACCAATACCACATTACTGATACGTGCCCACTGTTTGTCTGAGGAAAATCTTGCCAAGAACAATATACAAACAGCAAAAACAATGGCCCAAGCAACACCTCTGCTTATTAGAAGTGGGGAAGCAGAGCGACCAGAAATGCATGGCGGGGGATCTTTGGGAAATTCAAGGCTATAAGCGATCAGACAGGGGCGCATGGATATTTACGAGGTATACATCTTCAAACTGTGAATCTCTGCCGCCAGAGAGGGACAGCTGTAGGCATTGGTAGGACGAAGCACCGTAGGAAAGGGTCACAAGGTTCCATGATTAGGTCACAAGGTACCATGATTAGGTCACAAGGTTTAGTATGTTGAGGTCATTGCAAGCAAGCACCATCACAATAACCAAGAAAACATGGGCTACAAATCAATTCAAAGTGTCCAGTCTTGAGGTCCTTAGATCATCACCCTTACAGCAGCAGCATAGCATATGTGAAATATGCCATCTTCCATATTTAGGATTACTAAGTGTGAGGTCATTTATTATGTGTGTGAAGTACAAAGCAGTGTATAAAGCATTGGGAGAAGTCTATAAAATATTCACATTATATCCAGTAATAAGACATATCATCATACGCATTATGAGGTATTTGTGTGTGTCCAATGGTCGTTTGTAAAACGCTTCGAAAACCATCACCATGACAACTACGAGAGTCAATATTCCTTTGATCACAAGAAAAAATGTCTAGAAACTATCCACCACAAACTACAATTCGTAAACACCCAAGAAACACCATAGCTACCTCCATATCTAACCAGTATTATACCCTTTAGTATTAAACCCCTTTAGTAACGTTGTGGTTGCATGGTAGCTCCGTGGCAGCCACATAGACAAAAATTGTTTGGTTCCATATACCTAAAATTGTCGTCTGCTCTGAATATATTAATGGGAAACTCCGCATACAGGTCATCCCTTGTGTTTTCCCTTGTGTTTTCCTAAAGAATACATACTTTTCTCGGTCAGGTTACAGCCGTGTTTACTCTACTTTAATCAATGCGTTGCCATGGTAACTAACTCGCCTTCTCGCACAACTCAAACCAAAGATCTACGCATGCGCGCCCTAAGACGCAGGTTCGCGTTGCGCTCGCGCAGAGGGTGTCGGGTAAGGAGAACGTTCTCGCCCTTAGCGGGAGCCTGAGGAACTAACGGACGCTGACATTCAAGATGGCCGATCATCTGGCCGGGGAGACGACATGTCCATGTGATACATATATGAGACCTCATGCCGCGGGAGGTTACGCCTGCAGTTGCCATCTACATTGGGCATCCATAAACAATAGACATGTAGGGCTATGTGGGCAAGAAGAGGGCAGTGCGTGTATAGGTTATAAAGAGTCCAAATTAGGTTCAATATTTTCTATCATAGCACAGAATTGTAAACCCCAGTGCAAGTCAAGATAACTAATCTGATGTAAGTCTATGTCTCTGAAGCTATCCATGTGATCTCAGATTGAGAAGGCCAATCAGAAAGACGTGCATTGACTCAAACATGGACTTTAGATCTATTACAACTCCAGTTTTAAGGGTGCACATTTTTTAACCATTCAAGCACTACAAAGGAAGGGAATCCATGATGGAGATAGTTTCTGTCTTGAATGTATTTTCCCACTCTCACTATACATAGGTGTGTACCTAATACACCAGTATGTGTTGTCACTGCCCCAGTGTCCTTTGTCGCCTGGCACAAAGTACCTTTCCCCATATACTACTTACTGTCGTGTATCGCGCTGTCCAGTACTGTGGACCCATTCAGTCAGTCGGCCACTTGACTTCTCAATACTGCCTGTACTTATCATCATACCATTAGATTTAATTCAGTATGTAAATCATTCCTATAAAGTCTCTGTCATCTGTCCTTTCTACACTTACCCTTCCTGTCCCACCACCTATCCCATAATATGTGACTCCTCTATAATCAGCCTCGTTTTCGTATGGGGCCACTTGGGTCTCTCGCGCTCGGTCCTTGGCGAATATGGCCATTCAGAAGCTGATTGGATTTAATAATTTGGTATTTAATTTCATCTCTTGGGGCCGGGGCGGGTGTAGGGCGGGTGGGCGTCGACCCCGAGCCGGGTCATTGTGAGGGACGGCCGGGCCGGAGCCTATTGTCGGCGCGATCACGACGGGCGCTTATTTCTGAGGGCAATCAGGGCGGGGAGCCTCCCAGCTAGGTTTACACCGATCACCTACCGCCCCCTCCCTCCCTCCTCCCGACATGTCTCCAGTATGAAGGGTGAGAGAGAGGTGAGGGAGGGGCACGAGGTATCGGACAGCGTCTTAAAGAGGCCAGGTTCGTGAGTGTGTCGCCAGGTGGAGCGGCAGCAGGGGAAAGGTCGATAGGAGTGCGCATGCGCTACTCAGATTAAGTTGGCAGCAATGACACCCCCCCCCCCACTCCCCATTTTATAGAGCAGATTTTATATCTCTTAATAAGTTCCTTGGGTCCACACCTCTCTGTAGCTGTACAGCATACCTCTAGGTCGATATGTAGGTACAAGTCGTACAGGTGTCATTAATAAAGAATTAGGTGATGTGTACTGTAATAGACCTTAGCATGGACATTGGTATGTGCATTTCCACATGCCTTATAAAAGTTGACGATCAATTGCCCCAGGTAGGCCTAAATCAATCCTTCGTATAATTTCCGCTGTCCCATTTATATAGGATAATGGTTCAATTCAGATTTGCATTCCTGACTTTATTTTTTAGCCTATATATAGAAAGCAACATGCATAGGTCAGCGCATAGGCCATAGAGCACAAGTTTGTCACCTATTTTGACATTTTGCATGCTAACCTTGTCAAATACAAGCTAGTTTAGGAGGGTTGGATAGAAGCTCATATTCATGGGTCATAATGTTATAAAACCTCACAGCACAGCCCTAAGTTACAGACAAATAAAGACATCTAAAGGTGACGCCTTGCCCAAGGCAACGCCCAATACGTTAAAATGCATACAAGTGGGACATCGGCGCATGTGCACCAGAGCATTTGTGTGATTCTGATAGAATTTAGTTTTTTGAGGAAGGGGGGAATTTTGTGTTAGTGGAGAGTAGGAGTAGGGATATCAATGGGCGATTTGACAGGATGGGAGCGTTTTGTTTTGTGTCCTCGCCCCTCCTGAACAGAACTGCATATCCTGACATTTAACCATGGGACGCAGGGAACAGCTCCAAATCTCGCGACATCTCAAACGCCGCGAGAGTTAATGGAGACGCAGGATATTTCTCTCCCTCCACCCTTTTGTATAACGAGAGACGACGAGATTTGCCTCTCTCGTGCCCTCTACCACCCTCCTCCCCTCTACTTTACCGCCCACCCACCTATTAGCCACGCATCTACCCACCCACCGCCCACCATAGACGACATGCTCGCCAAATGCTTGCATTATCGCCCGCGGCGTGCCGCTGTTTTGTTTGTTAAACGGGCGTCCGCACCTTAACCGCTCTGGGCAGGCGCCGGGTCCCGCTGACGCCAATCATTAAAATTATTGAGTCACTAATTAAATCATGCACATAATTCGCTCCCGCCATCTCCTCCAGTGAGGGCCACCGGTGACCTTATGCAGGAGTACCCGGTCGACGCAGCGACGCCCTCCTCAGTCGTAGCACCGATCCATTTGGCTGGATGGCGCCAAGGAGGGTTGCCCGATGAGGCGTAGAGGGAAGTGTGTGGAACAGCTCAGGCTAGTGAGGAGGCTGAGGGCTTTTGAAATCTCTTTTTTTAAAAAGGAAATTTTAAGCCTACACGCCAAAGCTTTAAGCACAGGTTCATATACATCGCTAATGTGTGTTGCATAGACCCCTAAGCCTATGTTATGATAGTCAAATACTGCCTGTGGAATCTCAACAGGTTTCGTCTTTCTGAAAAGCCAAGTGAAGTAATACCCATCATGTAGATATGTATATTCTAGCCGTAAATGATATTACTGATGTGATTTTAATTTTATACTTGAGAGCTCATCCACACCTGCGTAAAACGAGATCGCTTTTATGTTTCAAGCCGGTTTCCTTCCATTTGCCCTCGCTTTGAAACCCCAATTATAGATTTCCTTTCATGTCCTTTTTGGATGTGTCTTGCGTCATTGAAGTCAAAGTTCTGTTGACGGGAGGGGGAAAAGTCCAAAGTAAAGTCTTGTTATTTCCTCATGATTTTGACCTAATTTGTATCCCCTAAGGCAATGGAAACGTAACAGGCATGAGTCGACGTGAGTGGATGTATTTTGTGGGTCTTATGCTCCTTTTCTTTAGGAGCAGCTCTCCTTCTGTCTTTGGTTTCTATTCCTGATTATATCATGCTAGCCTGTTATGTCTTCTGATACTTTTCATTTGCTTGGTTCTGCCACAAACTGTTTGTTTTGTTTAACCATCCAGGTGGTTTTCTTTGGAGATTTTTTTATATCCTTGTCCATGACATGTAGACTCGAATTTATGTTTCTCTTCCCTTTATGAGTGATCTTTGCCATGTTACATAGAGTTTCTTGGAATTGATCTTGTTATCTTGTAGTGTGGGCCGATTTATTGTGCAAACTGAGACAACAAAGTTTCATCAATTCTGTACAATAGTGGTAGCCTGTATCTCTGTCCCTCTGGCTGCCTATCCCTCATCAAGGAAGCATTCAGCAGTATCCAACCATATTCTCCAGCGCCGTTAAAACCCATTGAGGGCTAGCATCGACTATAGTTGACACCATGGAGGGCCTAGCGTCGACTATAGCTGACACCATGGTAGGCCTAGTGTCGACTATAGTCGATGCCCATTATATAGTATTTGTATAGGAATTGGAAATAGGCTCGACCTCTAGGAACTATACTTTTTTCAGAGGCCGTCCCAATGGCCAGAGCAACCATTTTTGCTCTGCCTTTAAAGGGTTCAATACGAATCTACCCGAAGATATTCCTGAAGAGCTGACGTTTCCGCAGCTGGAGCAGTTCCGATGACTCAGAGCAGGTCGATGTAGTCTTTTTTTGCTCCCCGTTAGGAGGCATCCCAATCTGGGTCAGGTTGGTCCATTGTCACCGTCAGGTAGCTGCTCCTGGGGTCACGACCTGCTCACAGGTAGGGCCCGAGCACTACAAAGAGCGACTCACCTAAAGTAGGACAGCTCCCCCCTTGCTAGCACCACCAGAGCCCCCACCGCCCCACATAGCTCCTCCCGTCTCCTCCACCAGACCTAGGGCTACTGTTTCCAGCATTTAACTTATCATGGGTTTTTACAACTGGACACATACACATTTCTAATATCATCAGTTGGTTTCACTGAATAGATATTTTTGTATGCAGGCCTATGAGTACCAAGCCTCATATGGGTGTCCAGCTTAAGAAACTTTGCTTTGAGATGGTTAGTTTGCCCTACGCTCCCTGCTTGGCTTCTTTAATTGGATTTAATCTAGTTAATGCCTAATATTGTTTGATCCTCCTGTAACTCAGCTGTTTTCTAAATCTCCATCACTAGAGTCCTCCACCCCCCCCCTTAAGAACTCCTTCCTCAGCTAGCAGTATAACCTACAGTTGGTGGGGAAGAGCCTCTACATGCAGTTATAGGCACTGAAGGAGGGGGTAGGCAGAGCTGGGTATGCCAGATTTGAACTTCTTTTGTCTCTCCTGTTCCCAGCGTCAATATTTCTAATCAATTCCAGGTCTGAAGCCGACGTGTGGATGTCAATGCAACTCATTCCGTTTTACGTCAGCACACTCGCTATCAACTTTATATAATATCGGTTTATTCATTTTTAAAATTGCGGCGAAACGTATTTCTGTACGTAAAGCCGATGTGTCAGGCTGGCTTAATATTGCCTTTTAGGAGTGAGATGAGGTTTTATGCAATCATCTCACTGTAATGGACCATTGTCTTAGGGATAGGTCCTATTTTTGCCAACTATTATTATCATAATAACATTGTTGTTTTTTTTTCAAAATCTGGCTATCCTCCATATTACAAAGATAGAGGCGGTTTCCAGGGATGCCTGACAGAGATTTTAGTTTAATACAATGTAACAGTCTGTTTTGATATTGAATAGGGTAACTTTCTAAAAGAATAATATGGCAAAGTGTCGTGTCATATATGGCTGTTTTTCAAACTAGAATTTCTGCTCGAGGTTTTGTTATGTAACTTAGTAGGGAGTATATATGGCCATGGTGTGTCAATCATTGGTAATCACCCCAGGGAAATCGGCCTATTCGTCACTTTCCTTGCTCACCAATGACTCCTTATCTACGTTGTTTGTCATAATTCGTTTTTGGATTATAATCTATTTTCCTAATGACAATCTAGAAAAAGAGACAAGAAACTTTTTCACGAGGTCGGATGTCAGTGTTACATATACTTGCGTTTTAATAAAGTGTTAGGTGATATTCCTACATGCTCATATTTCTTCACACTCCAACGTAGGTCGTCAGAAAAAAAAGCATGGCTTGCTTGATTGGAGTGGGTCGCTATATACTTTAAGCGGACACCCGCATCTCAAAGTTGCACTCTTGTGCAATCAGTGCTGGGCAATTTTAAGGCAATCATTTCGACACTGTTTCTTTGCTTTCGCCCTCATCTCTCTAGTTCATCTGTCGGCTCCAGCAACGCTAGGCTGAGATTCAAATTGTAGCTTATTCTGTATGATTTCATAACCAAATGGATGAGCAAGGCTGTTTGGCCAAATTAGTGTACAGCCCAAAGTATAGGATTATACATACATAAATATCTGTAGAATATAACTGAATCGACTTTGGGTTCAGTTGGGTGAAAATATTTAGATGTTGATTCTCTTACAATAATCAATACAGGTTCAACTATGATAATGTAGATGTGAATAATTGTATGGCTACCTGTGTCTTTTCTCTCAGTTATCTTATTAATGCAGAACAAAGCTTTGCTGATGAATCTGGGATAATACCTGGATTGCATGGCACACTACTCACACATTGTATATGTAGACATCCCTATACATTGTGCACATTATATATGATCCAAATGCACAGGTCCCTTGGTTCTCACACCTCTAGATACTAAGTCATGCGTCTTAATGCGTTACCTCAGCGAAGCGCGAGACTCGGCGCGAGAAATTAAACTGAAACAGGTGCCGCTCCCCTTTTTCGCCACCTTAAATACAATCCTAAATATCTCCCCGATAATGACTATGATCATCCATGTCTGCCATATTTAATTGGTTTGTGCCGAGGCCGAGTCAAAAATAGGCTGGCTGAGTTAGTTCCACTCAGCGCCGGCAGATGGGGCAGCAGGCTCTTCGCTTATTAAATGTCAGCTATTTGGCGCACCTCTCCAAAATTTCGGTATACCGACTAACTCCCATACTTAGTCTCTGTTTCTGCCATTTTTCACCCTCATTCTCCAAGAAGGATACTTAGATGGGATCAACAAGATATTCAAAACTCAAACAAGACATAAGGTGCCAGTTTTATCATAGCTTAATTTTTCATGATTAATCTGGAAAGCACCAAGTAGTCTTAATACTACTGCTAGAACTGATGAGTTGCCATAGCAACGGGCGTGGGAAAGTTAGGTGATGGTGTAGCCTATGGTGCAACGTGGGAGGGATGAGTATAATTTGCAGAAAACAAACTAAGCGCGAAAAAAGGGGCAAAGTCCTTTTAATTACCCTCTGAGGACTCAGGTGACTCCGGTTTGCCCTAGGCCCCCTTCATCCTCATCCTCCTTATATGACACCATCTCACGGCAAGACACCCATCTCCCAAACCAGCCCTCAATTTTATCATTAAACCGAACATACTTCTGTACGGTTAACTAATAAGTCAATTTGGGGCAAAAAACAGACAACCCCCTCCGCTGGTGAGCGAACAAACGAACCGACGAACGAAGGAAGGAACACACGGCGCAGGCGCGGGTCACGTCCGCCTCGGCGCATGCGCAAAAGGACGAGCAGTGCAGCAGCGTCGACGTAGGTAGTAAGGGTGGAGGCAAAACGAAGTCGTGTTACCATGGCGACCGGGCTATATTGAAATTGTTTTAAAAAGTCCCCCTCTTCCGCGCCAATTTGTGACTAGAGCCGCATTGGCTGCCGCTGCGTTGACGCGCACGGCTTAAGGCCCGGAGCTCATGTCTAAACTGTTTAATTGAAGGGCCCTGTTTGCCTCTGCTGGGAGAGCAAGGGAACGCTGGAGTGATGATGATGGCTGCCACCTGCCAGTTTCATAACTAATATATTTGTGCATAAATGTATTAGTACTAAAATATAGGCATATTTTACACATAGTAATGCAGGTTTGCATGCACTGGTGCATTAATTCAAGAAATGCCTTTTCTTGATGACCTGTATGGCGGAGTTTCAAAACAACTGAATTTTGATTACATTAACATAGTGGCTTACTGCAATACTTAACATGTTGACAATAATATATCTCTATGGCACTGTCTGATCTTGGTTATCTCTGGTTCCAACCCCCCTTTCCCCTTGTTTCTATCTGTGTTTCCCATTGCAGCTTGTGAGCTAATTCCCTCAGCCTAGTCACATGGCAGCCCCCGGGGCTGTTGTGTTATCATGGATGATAGACGGAAATGAGTTTTACATTTTTGGGTTAGAGCACTGCTGTGCTAAGACCTGGAGAAAACCCTGCCCTAGCTCAGCAGCGACTGACTGGTTGAGGCCAGAGTAGAGGCCATAGACAACAATGGTTAGTCAGTCCCCGACTGTGCTGCAGTACAATACGTAAGGAAGGCGGTTATGTAGAAAGGTAGGTAGTTAGGTAGGTAGGTGGAAGTGCCGTAGAATGCATTTCCCCTGGAGTTGCACAGCATGGGAGGGGAGCCTAGACTTGTAGGGGGTGGGTGGAAGGGCTGCTGTAGCCCCACTAAAAGGGAGTATAAATAGCAAGCATGTGCCACCCCAACTCCCTCAGCAAGTGAACTTGAAAACTCGCTCAAGCTGCCTAACTCGTCATGTACCGATCGGCCACAGTTCTTAACCTGTACTCACACCTAGAAGACACTCCTCAAGAAGTTCACTAACGCTGGGGATAGGCAACCATAAAGATATGCTGATTTTATCTAATAGAAAAGGTGCAATGTGAACAATCAAAGGGGGTAATTTGATAGGTATATACTGCTTCCTTGTATGAAAGTATTGCTTCATTTTTTTTTTGTCTTGGCTTTGCTAATAAGCTTTCTGGCTAACCACTTTAGAAACAACCCTCAATCTTTGGCACTCCAATCTTTTTGTGCTTTTCAAGCATCTTTCACTACTACAAAACATGCTTAGTGTCACAACCGTTCACCCCCATAGGAGCCAGTTAACGCATGACAGGGAGAATATATTATATCTAAAAAAATAGCACGTTAAAATAATATCACTAATTGCAGAAGCACAACAAAAAAATAGATTAACTTACTTTTCACAAAAAGTTATTACCTGAAACACAAATAACGAGCCCTATAAGCAGCGGATCAACATGAAACAAAAATAGCAATTGAACAAATAAATTTTTACTATTCTCATGAACATAATATACCAATTAATGTCCATGCCAAAACAGAATAAAAATAAAGAAAGAACTTCAGAAGCACTTCATTCTTTTTCAAAGACATTCAAAACCGTATACATGAGATAAGCAATTGACTGCAAGTAGTATTATGCCTATACAATTAATTGTCTAAGAGGACATGTGTGTTCTCAGTATACATCGTCTACAACAGGAGTCCAGGGGTATTTCAAACTCCATAGCTTATTGGAGACTGGGTGCCTGAAACTAAGTCTGACTACAGAGGAAACCCACTGCCAAGGCCTTTAAGTTTGAAACATCTCACGTGCAGTGAATCAGCCAACAGAGAAACCTGTGAAAATCCATCCCCGTCCTATTCTTTACCTTTACCAAAGAATACATACGATGAATTAGGAAATATAACCCTCAATAAAAAGGGATAAACCAGAATATGCCATTCTAACAGAGAGAACCCTTTGTGTCAGCCCAGCCTCGACACCTGGCTATGCAGAAGACCAATGATATATATCACACACAAAAAACAGCATTCAAAATGCTGCATTCTACGGAACCGACCCACAACCACAGGGCAGAAGACACAAACAACCACCATCCTATACCGGCAAGTCTATGGAAGCTAGTCTGGAGATCCAAACTTCATATTCACCTGTTCATGTTTTTGCATTAAATCTTCATTCTTATAATCACCATCTTCTTCGCGAGTCATTAACAAGTCGAATATTATAATAATGATCGTTTTACCCTCAGTCTTCCTCACCCACCTTTCACGCTGACACACATGATATCGAGCCGGCTGCTTGCACCAGGCGCCTTGGTCTCAGGTATCGGGCAATAATATGTATCAGTTACAGGTTTAACTAATAACCAGAGGATATTAATATTGCTAATAAACCCATGGAGTGAAGAGGACGCGCAGTGAACTACCGGAAACGGAACCGCCATACGGCATCACCTGCTGGTTGCCATGACAAAAAAAAGCCATTGCCATGGAGACGGCTAACACTCGGCAAGTGTAAACCCTATTGCCAATAACAGTCATTATTAAGACCACGCTGAATGAAACGAGGCCGAAGAGAAACCACGAGAGATGACGAGAAGTCGCCTTCTCCGCTGTCTCGACCGATTTTTGACTGATACAAGAGACTTATGTGACAGCTGCCACCTGGCGGAAGTGTCGCCAAGTCACATCCGGTCTACCGAGAAGCGTCTATTAAACTTTATGTTTTAGACATGTAATATAATATATATGCATTCAGTATATACACCTTTAGGTCATTCCTGACTATAAGGAATAAATCTGCAACTGGTAAGAGCTACCCCAAAATGAATAGCTTATTAGTAATTTAACACATTTTTTCTTCCCAAGGGGGTTATTCTGATATTTCTATACGATAATACTGGCTGTCCCAGAATGCCCCTTGAAACCTCATAGGTCACATGTATAACATTCTACCCACTGATTGGCTGACAGCTCATGCTCTCTTTGCTTCCTATGTTTCAGTAGAGAGAAACACAAACTTCTGTTTATATTTTGGTCACATTGACTCCCCATCTGATAGCTTTTCACACTGTACATTATGAGAATTATACAATATCATAGTAACCATTGATTCCTAAATAAGAAATACATTGAGTAATAACTGTCATTATATTTAATAACCGTCTTGTGAAGAGCCAGTGTTGACCAAACACACACCGATCGGCTGACAAATCTGACGACCTTGAGACTGGGTCAACCATCAAAGCCAGTCGAGCGTGAAGGTCAGACAAGGAGGTGATATAGATTTCTTTCCTCCATCTCCCTTTTGAAAGAAAACCTACAATTTCACCAACACATCCATCAATCAATCGGCAATTAATTGCCTTCAGCACTATACATGTGTCTGTTTTTGAAATAAGAAGAGCACAAAAAGGAACACCTAACAAATGCACCCAGAGTCCCCAACATGATCGCGACACGACCAAGACCCGACTGCAAGCAACAGTGTCAGCAATAAGCCAGTCGTGGACTTGGTCGTGGACGCGACGCTATTTAAACTGACGGGTCCGCGATGTACTTGAGGACATCCATCTCCTCGAGTTGTCGCTTGGCGACCTCTTCCCAGCCGCGGTTTGCGATCGGGTTGGCGGGGCTCGGGTGCATGATCCAAGTGACCTTAACTCCCGTAATGCCAGCCTCTTCCAGCGCCATCTTGGCCTGGTCCTGGGCGAACTTACCGATGCCGATGACGATCTTGGCGTTGAGCAGTCGCACCACGTCACAGAGGTGCTGGCTGCAGAGGCGGTTGAGCGGCTTGCGCTCGACAACGGGCAGCTGCGGCGGAGTGATGTTCTTGGCATTGTGGTTCATAAAGATGAGCGGACAGATGTTATGGACGAAGCAGTAGCGGAAGAAGTTATCCGGCTTACCACAGTACTTCTTGAAGAAGCCCCAGAAACGACTGCCGCTGATCTGTAGGGGATGAAGCAGAGGGATAAAACCAGGTTAAAATATTGTAGGTTTTTTGTGCTTTCGGGAGATACATTCTCAAATGGACTAATGACCAGCGTAATGACGTGTCAGTCTCCCAACTGGGGTTAATTAGGGTAATTATTGAGTGATTATAAGAGGACCCATTTTCTCAAGAGCCACATTCATAAGGATCGATATCTTATTTTTAACCTAGGAGATTCTACATATTTCTGGACCTGGAGATTCAGAGGATATAATATAATTGTGTGAACCCCTTCAAAACAATCCATATAAGCACTCTGGCCATTTATTCATTTTCTTACATAAATAATTTCTTAGCGATTTATATGAAATGCAATTATGATTAGTGTGAATGTATCATATTAGTAGCTTCAGCTATGAAATGCAAAATCTAAATTTGCTAGTACGTTGTATCAACATGCAATTGACTTAACATTGCACTACAAACATTTCTCAGTGCAACAAGTGCAAATCTAGACTGGGCACTTTTCTGACATGAGACATGCAAATGTGGTACAGGAGGTATTATTTATCCCAGTATAAATGTATTTCATTCTCAGTACAACCCAGATTTGGTCTATTAGCCAAAAACAGAGACACAATGGATGATATCCATTGCTATTCATCCTGACCTTATCTAAGTACATGTATATGACGTTTGTGTAAAAGAATAGTGGATGAAAGACGTAATTTAATAGGATTGTGATACTTGGTCTTGGTCTTCCTCCCTCACTCCCTCCTTTATGATCGACATGAAATAACAGAACCTAGGCTAGATGCTCCATATGGGAGTTTGCTATCAGTCAGACAAATAATTCACCGGTGTTTATGATATGACAAGTTTGATTTAAAATTCATTGTACGTGAGGCAAAATCATGAATAGTGGTCAAATTCAGATCGACCTCTAAAGCCTAACCATGAAGCTTATACCCAGAAATTGTCATTTGAAATAGAGGCCTTGTACTTCCAAGGACCATATTTTCATAATGGTATGAAAACACCTGTGGTGTTTATTTATGCACATAAGTTGCCTTATATCCACATAACAAATTCCCAGGATTTTGGTATGGTTATGTGATTGAGGCCGTGTTGTGAACATTTTTGTAACACATGGCTAATATTACTTAAGTCAGGCTGGAGAATCTAAAATTTAATACCAACAAAAACAAATACAGTTAAGTCATCATCATGCATTCAATCCTATGGTGCATGTTGACCCTATGGGGCGTATGAACTCCGTGGTTCAAAAGCATAGCAAAATGCTCCAATTCTTTAATACTTGATCATTATCTCCAGTGTTCTGGACTACATATCTATTCACATTCCAAATCCCAAAAGTAAAATGTTTCGTTTTGGATACAGTTCCAGCGGCATATATGGGACCCCAGAAACCACTGAACTGCCCATGGGTGCACGTGAATCAGATCAACGTTGGATCACCATTTTAAATTGGCTGACCAACCTTAATCAATAAGTCTGAGATGTTGATTAAGCATTGCACTACTCCATAGAGCTACTAAATACCCCTTACATAAATAGTTTTATATCAGACTGTAAAAAAAAGTCGTCGGAATAACGAAGGATTCCTCATCCCAAAGTTGCCAGAAATACATCGTTATTTTCACAGGGATGTCATTATTTCACGGAGATTCCTTGTACCACCACACTGCCACCTGAAGCTTCTTGTAAAAACTACACTGGCTGGCTGTTGTATAATTACGGTGGTTCACTATTCAGTTTTACAAGGATCCCTGGTAGATTCAACAATTATTTTTTACAGTGCAGGCTGACAAAGATTTGGTCACTTAGTGGTTTTCGACTTGATGCATACCGCTCCACGTTTAAGTTAGATAAACACGGATGATAACCACTCTATGAGTAAAAACTAGGTGTTGTGGATATTCCCATTCATGCATGTAGAGGGGCAATAATTCTTATCATATTAGTCCACGGGAAACTAATTGGTTCTAAACTGTTCAAATCTTGGGCGATCTACCTCCACCCCACACAATCCCTTCTATACTAAGATCACCTGCATCAGGGTAAGGCATAATCTACAATTGTATCCCTACATATATAATATGAAATACTCAGAACAACAAGCCCTTCTCTAAATACTCAAGCCTTTAAACTTGAAAAGGATTCTAGAGCAAAGCCAATGATAAAAAAAAGCAAAAGAAAAAATAACATCTTGGCTACTGCCCAAACTGCAGATTAGTGGAACGACCACAGTATGCGTGGCATTTCCCTGGTAACCACATACATGACCCGTGTAAAACTTGCCTCTACCTTGCCAAATTTCACAATGGGTTGGTTTGTTTAAGAGTCATAAACATCTACATAATATACCAGTTTTGAATCATCATGTACTGCTGTTGGTGAGGAGGTTGTCAAGGTACAGGTATTGCACAGATTTGTTTGAAATCTACCCAATACATCACATATCAGAAAAACTTCTCTTTCCAAATATAACACTTGTGCTCAAATCATCTGACAAATTCAGTGAACAAAAAAAAAAATACCCTGTCATGCTCCTATATTTACCCGTTTGTGTGAAAAATGTCTTAAATGACTGACCTTGAGGGTCATCTTATTTTCATAGCATATCAAAGTTTGTATGGCTTCAACTTTTTAACCTGTTGATCTTACTTTTCTAAGGCTTGTGTCAGAGATGTCTAGACCAACTTATGTCTTTGGAGAATAATGGACACTGATCCTGGACTGGGCGGGAGCCCTCAGAGGAAAATTCAATGTTCACATTTTTAGGGTTGGGTAGGAGCTAACCCATGCCAATTTCCTCTGGATTTTCATAATTATATGCATGTACATAATAATAATAATAATAAAGCCTATGTAAAACATTTAAAAATTCTGAAAGCAATAACTTTAGGAGAAGCAGGAGAAACGTTAAACTACCTTTTCTATGAGGATAATGAATCAATCCAAACAGAAACTTCTAATCCAAACTGCTATCTGATATGAAAGAATAGCACCTATAGGAGATTAATATGAGGGACCAAGAAATCAGATTAATTAGAAACTTTGTAGACCTGGTGTGGTATACACATACCTCTGTAGTGGCAGCAAAATGCTTACTTTGCTACCCTATGATTATGGCTATCAAATCAGAATCATACATTACCTTATAACTCTAATTTACAACTACATGATACTCCTCCCCCATATAGTTCCACACATTTGTTAGTTGGTTGGGTTGTAAAAATGATTTAATACTGAAAAATAGGTCCAACCCAAGGCCATTATATAATCTATGTAGTGTATTGAAGTGAAGCTTGTTGACTTTTATAATAGATATGCCTATAACTTTCCCAAGATTTGGGCTAAAATTGCTTGGAAATATGGTTATATTCGTAGCATCAACACAAGATTGACTGTCCTTAATACTAGGCATATGCTCCAATACTCACTGATGGGTTATACCCTAGTATGAAAGTGGTTTGCATGGCCTATGATTTCAATACTAAAAGTGGAAGTATTCATTTCTCCTCCCACAAGGACCTGGTCAATTTATGCTTTTAGTATCACTCAGTTTGGGCGTAGGTTATCCACATTCATCATTTAAAAGTTGTTTGAGAACCACAAGCTGTGGGACCTCGGTTTCCAGTACCAAACGCGGGCTTCCCTAGCCCACTTAAAAGGGTCTATTTCTTCTCTTTCCTATCCCCTAAGGATGTGTGTGGTGCACATATGCGTGGGCACTGACACATTCCTGTTAAATTGTGTAATGTAGCTCTCGCCATGAATATGACCTTAGCTGTCGAAATGGCGTTAAACATCTATTACTCACTCACTCACTCACTCACTCCAGTACCAAACATGCCTACATTCAGTCTTTCCAAAAGTTGCTAATCAACTTCAGTATACTCAATATGAGTATTCCCTTGGCTACTTATTTAGCATTAAGCTGTCTGAGAATCCCAAGTTGGGTGACCTAGGATTTCAGTACCAGACATGGCTACATCTATTTCCATGGGTCTCCCTGTAGAATCAAAAAGCTGACTAGTTAATGCCTTAAGTATACTCAATATGAGTATATTCCTTCTTATCATAACATGAGTTAGCTGAGAATCACAAGCTGGCTGACCTATGATTTCAGCACTAAACAGGGCTTATTAGGTAGTCGCGGAGTCCCCACAGACACGTACAGCCAGACCTGTCATGTTCATACCGAGGTGACATGCTAATCTCAACTCCCAGTCCATGACAATAATTCCCTTCTCTTTGTGCTCAGCAGGGTATCACTACACACTGCTCATGTTTTATCACAAACCATTATTTTTTGGGAGGCTCTAGATGGCTCTGTCCCACTTTGATGAACACTTTGAGGTAGAAAGGCTTGGTTGAACTTAGGCCCAGTCACCCTGGGCGAGCTCCAGAGATGAGTCAGATTGCAGACAGCTGTAGCTTATGTAGGCCTGGCAAAGGTTGAATAAGTAGAAAGTTTAGTACTAGACACTGAATTCAGCAATTTTTGCTGAGCTGAACTGTATATATTACATATTCTACATTATATACATACGATAGGCTTCACCGCATTTGTAATTTAGACCTTACTCTCAGAATAATGCTGATGGTGCTAAGATTCGTATCAGAACAATGTAAGCAATTGGTCGGGGAACTTTGCTCAAGGGTAGATCAAAATCCAACCGATGTAACACATCATCCAGGCAACTTTACTGCTTTGTAACACCTGGTATGGTTTGGTTTAGCTGTAATTATTTTGAAAAGGGGAAAAAATTAATTACGATAGTAAATTTCATCAAAAGTAGATATATTTGGTTGATTTAATCAATCATAAATACGTCTCTTAGAAGAGTTCCAAAAGTGTATCTGAAAATACACCTTAACAAACAAGCACAACCAAAGGAAGTTAGTCAGAGAGTTGCGAATACTAATGAAACAGAAATTCTAAACTAAAATCAGAGCACTGTTCTACATGCCATTTGGGCCGAGGAAAATACAAGCCGAGGACTGCACAATTAAATGTGGTTATGTGGTGACTGTATCAAATGAAACTCATTAAAGGACACTAATTTATACGGTGGGGAAAGATCAAGGCCCTGCAGAATAAAGGCCGGTAATGACAAGAGGTACCTGTATGCCCGCCCACCTCCCCTCATTAAACTGCTTCCACTAATACGCTATAGAATTCCTCATATCTCTCACACCTCTTCTAATTACCCTAACACTTCCCCTAAAACCCTCCACACTTCACTAAATATCGGTCTGAAAGGTATTCGCAGCTCGTCTGGCAAAATACTTCACACCCATGTTTCATCACTGCATTCGCTTAATTCACAGCCCTGCGATAACACCCAGCGAAATGACATATGTTCCAAACTTTTGATAAAGAGCTTGTCACTATTCTCGTATCTGTTCATGCAGCCTTACACGAAATCGCACATGATGCCACAATCCACAGGGTACCTACAGATGTCCCAGTTATTCTTAAACCACATGCAAACCTATTTTCCCTATACTACTCACAGAGAGTGTCATACGCCCAGCTCACCATCCTATAGGAGCCGTGAGTTACTCATAAGCTAGTCATGACACACTCTGTATGCTTATTATCAATTTTCCTGTCCCTGTTACAACCATCAGAGTTTCCCCCATTATAATTGCTCCCTATACCCATAATAACACCATTACACATATAGGCTTCAGTTCTCCATGGCTTTGATAAATTGGTCTTGTCATCCTATGTGGCCTATACAACTCATGTCTTGATGTCTATATACATGGAGAGTCTCCTGTATACGTCCCATGTGCTCCATACACCTGTCATAGTATCCCCTATAGCCACACTCACTACCTATATCCCTTTCACACCTCAAGCTCTTGTAGACCATGGCCCAATAAGTGACCAATCCACCCCCATCCATTCACCCACGTATTCCATACGCATACAAACTTTATTCTTAAAGATGCCATCCGATCTTTGCAATTTAGGTGTCTCATGCATCTATTGACGTGTATTCCTATTACATCCTCCGACATTGATACCTGGAATATCACACGTGTACACACACCCCTTCTGTGTAACACAAACTCATCATGCCATTTTTACCCCCCCCCCCCCTCCTCCAGTGCCCCCCCCCCCCCAAAGCCAATCTTTCACAAGGAAGTCCGGGAAGGAAGGCCCAACAAATCCATATTAATGATATAAATTTTAAGATGGTTCCATATACAATGACACATGTTAAACAGGAGCAAAGAAACTCTAGAATCGCATGGTAAAAGTATAAGTCCAGATTGGGGAATGGGTATACATGGACAAATACTCACGACCACAGCACATACCCCTTTTCTCAACCTCCTTAGCCTACTTTCATCCATTCGCTTAACAGTTTTGCTCTAATAATGCACCAAACCATGGACTGTGTCACTTGTTCCAAACACTCTAAAACACAGAAGGCTGCAAGGATGAGGCAGTCCCATGGATCCACACAGCTGCCTCCCATCCACCCCTCCACCCATACCTTCACCCCCTCCTGTCACTTGCTGGAAAACTTTGTTCTGCTGAAGATTTGTTACCATGGCAACCTACATATGCTAATGGTGGCGTTGTGATATCATGCTCAGGCCAGGGTACACCTGGGTAATGGGCTCTGTGGTTTTATATACAGGCGACATTTTTAAAAGGCCGCGCGCCTCCCGACCGACCAACCGCCATACATGCCTGCTGCCTTACCTATACCTGCGTGCGCAGGCTGCGCGGGAAAAATGCACCCGGCAAAAAGGGCGCGAGTTGTCTTGGTAACAGATACGGAAGCGAGGCCGGTGAAGAAGGTCTCGCGCTGGTAATTTGGTTAGTGACGACAGGTTGGCGCGCAGGCAGGATGCGCTTTTGTGCTTGGGGAGGGGACACGGGAGCAAAGCTGGAGGTAGCAGCAAAGAGGAGGTAGGGGGGGGGGGTGAGGAGGTGATGAGGAAGGGGAGCATACAGTTATAAAAGGGCGGATAGAAGAGGAGAAAATGCCAGGAAGGAATTGAATTATGCCATGGAGGGAGAGCAGACTGGAACTATAAAGGAAGGGAAGGGAGGGGTGTAGGCCTAGACTTGAAGGATAGGATGAAGAAAGGAATGGGAGGAAGGATGGAGAAAAGGAAGGATGGAGGAAGGAAGTAAAAGGGGGTGGGACAAGGATCTATGGTGAGGAGCAAAGAAGGGAGAGAACCAGAGAGAGGGAATGGAAGAAAAGGGGCAGAGAATAGAAAACATGTCCCTCTTTAACACGGCAGGGAAGCAGGCAGAGCGACGATATATAGGTGCATGGGCCTACATGACTGCTTTAACATGGGGATACAGGAGGAACATGAGCACGTGTTAAGCGAGCAACTCATGGAGGAGAACACCTGACAATATGTATAGGGGGAGGAGACGCAGAAGTCTTCAGAGTTAGGGCCGTGGGACCCACACAATGCTCTACTAATGAACCATTGCCTCCCACTCCCTCATCCTCCCCATTGCCCTCACTCCTATTCCTCCAAGCCACCCTGCTTCATCTTTGTCTCTCCATCTTCCTCCTGGTGCTGTTTAAACATGTCAATAAGTCGACCTTATCAGCTTATCAATCAGTAGACCTAGTATGCACAGGAGGAGATGCTGAAACCTTGTGAACTATGATTCCAACGCGTCCCAGTGTTCCAGACCCTAAATGCTTAGACCAAACCTCCAACCTGGCCTTAATGATAGACCGCATCTTTCCAGTACCCCCCCCCCCCCAGTACCATCCAAACTATTCCAAGGCCATTCCGCTCTAAACTATCTTTCTCAAGCTAGGCTCTAGCATAAGTACCCCTTCTTAATGTATTTCTAGTTGTGCCATGCAATCAGGGGGGTGTACTTTAACCCTAATTTACTCGAATGATGTAAGTGCTAGAATTTATTCATGACCCCCCCACCCCCGAACCTCCTCCCCCAACCCTCTTCCTCCCAAGCCTAACTAAGAAAAAGATTGAACGTGTGATATAGATCACATATATGGCCCAGGACTTCAATGCAATGATATATGTCACTCAAAATCTCAGTTGAGCTACCCACACTGATAAGTCAAAAGTAATAGCTATGCAATTAATATTTAGCATAGTAAGGCCATTATCATGAAGAACCAAGGTGGAAATCCGCTGTATAAGCCCCTTTTCAATCTATTTTACACTAATTTTTTTTTAATCTTACTCAAACCTAAAATATGATGCTCTTATCTTAATCTCCATCACGCGCTGTGTCAAAATGATATACTACATTGTCTTGTACTCCTAATAATAACAAAGATAATGATTGCCGAATAAAACATGCAGGTAAGTCCAAATAAAAAAAAGGTTTGTTTCCAGTAACCCGACCGACCCTAGTAAAAAAATTTTTTTGTGATTTTGAAGAATTTTGTCTCATTTTTTTTTTCATATTTTAAAGAAATTTTCATTCCTTTTTGAGAATTTTCACTGTATTCTTTTCGTGTTCTGCCCCCCTCTCATAGTTGCCATTTTACCACCATTATTTTACAATGAAATCAAAGAATTTGATACATCCATTGATATGTGCCCTAACATTTCCTATATAAATGTAAAAAATTTTTTTACAAAATCCGACCTACCGACCCTAGCTCTTTGAGCTATGTTACTTGAAACACACCATTTATTTCTTTTGGCCTAATGCCAGTACTGGGACTGAACACACACACTGTGACTCCGTTTACACCTTCTGCAGCTGTAGACTGCCAGTTGCCAGACATGGTAATGATGCAAGGCATAAACACAATCTGGTTGCAGTAAAAAAGGCCCCTACCAGCTTGTCATACCCTAGCAACCTGTCTGTACTGCTGTGACATACGCTAAATAATTGCTGACAGGGTTGGTCTGGAATTAGTTATTTGTCCTAAAAAGATCATCATAGATGCCTATAGTTTCGCAAAGTTTATGCAGATAGAGGAACAGTGTGGTATTTGCTTGTCCTGAAAAGATCATAGTATTGTCCTTCAGTTGGTGTGATAGCTTTAAAATATTGTTAAAGTACTTTCATGGCTGCATTCTAGCATGTAACTTAATTAATGTTAGTCAAAAGTGACAATTGAGTTAGCCATGATATCTGTCAGCTCAAACTACCCCAAAATGATAAGTCACACTATGAGAAAACTCCCATTATTAAAGGAGGGGGGGTTTGTGTGGCCCCCATTCCCCCCCCCCCCTAAAACAACTTTTTTTATCCAGTCCTTGGACTGGAATGTGCTCCCTTGGAAAAACCCTTTTCCGATCAGTTTCTGTCCCAAGCCTACCATAATTTTGCCAGTCATCTGCAAAAAAAGATCGGTATATGGGTGGTAGTAGAGCGAAAATCAGACCCTAGACAGTGGATGGGAGTTCGGCTGTGGGATCAGCAGACGAAATCTAACCCCCCAGTCCAAAAAATTATTTTGCTTACTCTTTTTGAAAACTAATTTTTGATGATTGATTGGAGTTACAAAATACCCCAGATTGATACCAAACATGGCATACTTCTGGATATTTTTGCATAGTGAACATAACATGCCTTCCATGCACGATCAATACACAAATGACCAGGTGATTCAATTCTGCTGTTCTAATCTACAGGATAAGGTAAAGTTCAGTGCAGACATAGGTATACTACAGAGACTATTCACTTATCATGCTTACTTTATCACTCATAGACACCAATGTGTTATGTGTATAGCTTGGATGCTGTACACATTACGCAGTGTTCATCGTCATTTGGGGAAAAGTTTCAGCTCCTACCTGCTGAAAAAAAGCGTCTTAATTTGCCAATTCCCATAGGACTCCATGTGCTATGTTTATTGTCAAAAATCTATCATCCCATAGACCTTATTGTCAACAGATTTGTAACCAGCACAGCACCAAAATGGTAAGGTAAGTATAGGTCCTTATTTCATCAACAAAACGTTAAAATAAGTAGGAATTGCCAATCATTATCGAAAGTAGACTACTTAAACTGTGTATATCTGTCGGAAAATTTTAAGATTACAAATGAAATATTAGAACAATTCCTACTCAAAGTTGGCTTTTCTGACCGACAAGTTTTTGGCTGAACAGGCGCCGCCAATGACCCAGGGAGACCCTGGGCCAACAACCATCACTCCAAGGCCATCAATACCCCAGAAAAAAAGTTGAGAAGATAGAAATAAAACACCCAGTACACAAACAGTTTTAGTAAAGGTGTAGGGCCCCTGGGGTGGCTTCGTTTTACGACAATTTGAATGAGACCAGTGAAATGGCGTCTACTTCCGTTACACTACACCCGTGCATTTCTAATCTCCAGACGACCATGTCTGTTACGTATATACGATAAAGTTTTTAAAACCTTTTAAGCACCACATAGTGTTAAAGCAGGGTGCCTAATAGTCACAATAATGCGTGAATGCAGCCCTGGTGAGCCTATCACGGCAGCCCTGCAGGCCGATATACATGTAGTCTCCCTAAGGGTTCCCATGCTGCAAGCATGATCATGCAGCCACGGGCACCCAGCAGTGGTGGGTTTTAGATGGGTGGGGGGGGGGGGGCTCCCCTTCGCTTTACCCCATTTCGCATGCACCTGGGGGTGCGCCCCCTTCCATAAGATCTATGCTGTCTGCTTTCTTCAAAATCTGGATTGCCACTGATGCCATGACGGAAGTAAATTACTGGAATACAAAATATAGGGCAGCAATGTGCATTGCTCGTAACTCGAAAAGAAATACAATTTAATTTTTTTTGGCAGATGTTATGTACCATAAATTCTTTGATTTGAGGTTCATATCATATTTGAATCAAATCAAAATTGTAGTTTATTGCAAGGTCAGTAATGCAGGTAATGTTGCTTTTATCAGAGAATTTAAGGTAATTGCAGTTAGTTAGACTCTGCTGTCCCAAAGCTCTGGCCCCTTTATACTTGATAGTCTTTCCCATTACATTGTTTCTCCAGAATTAAAATCAATAGCCTTGAGCAAGTCTAGCTTGTGGTCTGACATCAGCACTCCCATTCACAGACAGGAACTCCAAGCAGGTGTTAAGTAGTGTTATAGTCCTATACTTTCACAAGACATCTGCTTGGAGGACCAGATGCTACTCACCCAGGCTATTCGCACCACCAAGCCACTATTCGCATAACTCCGGCCAAAACTGCGTTATTCGCACCACATTGCCAAAAAAAGGCAGGAAAGTTGATACATGGATCAACATCATATGCCTTCACCATTGGAGGCAAAAAGTGTCTTATGGCTGCCAACCAACTGACTCTGTAGAATATAGACAATTACTCAAAATTTACAATAGTTGGTACTGAAATACCTTTTCCTGCAAGACCCCTACATCTCCTCCTTTAATGACACTATAAATTCAAAAGTAATTCTGCCTCTTATATATAAAATTTCCATCTTTTCTGGAACTTATTCGCACCACCAAAATAACTGAAAATGAGAGGACCCTAGTCGTCTCCTATAACTCTTTTCGAGTTAACCAGAGGTTGAAGGGATACAATTTTGATTTCCTTTAATGACGATTTATCATGCTTTTTTTTTGTTTTAATTTCGTCATACACTTCCCCGGGACTTATGTAATTCAACAAAAAGGAAACGGTGTCTGGTCATTTGCAGTGTCTATAACGCCACAGACATCTCTTTTGTCATCTACTTCCTTCCAGCTGTTACCAAAGTTGAGGAACTTTTCAACATCTGATATTGAATTAAAGGTTTCAAATGAAAGGAGTTCTGACATCTAATCCTTATGTACAGGTCTACCTAAAATAATAGTTCCGACAATGATGTCAGTTAGTCGGACTAGATATCATCCAATGATACCATGTTTTTAAATTGCATAGTAAAGGTTATAGGGAATAATACTAAGGGAATAATATCATGGGTACTTCAATAACCCAGTGGTAATGCTTTGTTTCTGGCTTTTTGTCATCATGTCCTTGTTGGGCCGACACTGTTATCTAATATCTAAAATGGAGACAATGTATTACCCCCCCCCCTCCACTGTCAAAATCCTGAGGCCAAAAGTATCATTTTTCCTAAATTAAATTTACCTAAAACTTTAGTAAGAAAAATAATATCCTGGATTCTCCACTTTCTTTATGGTGGCCCGACTAACAAACATCTAGATTCATAATCATTCCTGTAATTTTCACACTAATATAACCTTCAATTACCTGTAGATTTATCCCTCCAAGGCGTACCATAAATACCATTGGTATAGGTCTATAACACTGTAGGTATAGAAACCTACAGGAAACCCCCATGAAATTGGTCACTTTATTTGAGAGGTAGAAATCATTTCACTCTCCCTCCTCCGGGCTGGGCAGGGCTCTCCTCTGTGGCCTGACATGCAATGGAGATCCACGCATGCGCAGTTGGCAGGTGTACCGAGGGTGACGTTAAAGGCGTCAAAGGGAATACGTCATGCGTGACGCCTACACGGTTCTCGTGTGATTCCGCCTACGGGAGGTCACCACGTACAAAGCCCCATGACCTGAGGGCTTTAACAAGTTGGGGCTTCTCAAAGAAGGAGCTTAAACCTCCCGGCGTGATTTCTCTCAGTTTAATAGAGCAAGCTGTGGAAAGTCTGAACAGAGGCCAATTTCTGACCACCTTTAATTGAGACTTATATATACCTTCCTGGAAGGAGACATTTAGCCCTTTAAAGGGCCGCTGATTTAGGAGTGCATCATGCCCATTGGTCATCATGATGCACTTCATTGGAGCATCATGCCGACCCTCCAGGGTTGATACATAAATTCCCGGAGGGTCGGCATGATGCTCCAATGAAGTGCTAGCGAGCAGTCTCGCCAGCACTTCATTGGTGCATCATGACGACCAATGGGCATGATGCATTAATGCATCAGCGGCCCTTAAAGAGTTAAGAACTTGCCCCAAGACATCCACATTGTCCGTGCCCTATATCGGCCCTTTCATGAAAATACCTTAGTTAGCATTAGGGGGTTTAACTACTGACTAATAGAGTTCAACTAATATTTCAAAGCTGAACGTGAGCTGGCTTCTTTATACACACATTTTGAGAATAATGAGATCCTGTAAAACAAGGTCTTATCAAAGTGGAAACATAGTTTCATTTTAAATTGACGTTGCTCCCAATGCCCTTCCTTCATGAGGAGCGACATATCGATATCAATTTTGGTGTGCATGTGTAGCTTGATAAAGTAGTAATACGATCACAATTTAAGTTTGGGGTTCACTCTTTGTCTTCTATTCTCATAGATGGTGTGTCCGTATTCACATAAACAATTATATTTCAAGAAATCATGGAAACCCCCTCCTACAAAAAATACAATTGAACCGATGTCCAGTGCAAAGTCTGGAATGAATACACAATATCTAAATAATATTATATTAAAATTTCAGTTTATAGACATTTGTCGCACTAAAAAGTTCCTAACCCATGCTTGCATCACACGTCACCAATATGAACCTTTAGCATATGTTCAGATATCAGTAAGAGTTTACGAATACACAATGCTACCCTTACAATATTGCCGACTTAGTGTACCAAAAACTATTTCGCCGAACGCTCCCTCAATCAATGTGGGACGTTCGTCCAGATCCCATGCTGGTTCGAGCAGTGCCCATTTTAACTGGCACACACTGCTAGGTACCAGCCGAACCGGATGAGTTTTCTTCATTTTGCAGACGACTTTCTTGTGCAATATGCATTCAAGCCGTGTCAATAATATTAGTTATGCCATGTTTAACACGGTTTATTCTTGTATACATTGATCAGGGAGCCTAGGACATGAGTGGGTGGGGTTTAGTGGGGTTTTAGTTTTTGTAACAAACCATAACCAGATAGAACTATGCATCTATGCAAACGAATGGGTTGGTGTTGACAAGCTCCCTAAGTTAAAGAACATTATTTGTGTGGATTCCTATAAACTTCTAGGTCCCAATGGATTAAGGGCTTTATATATAGCAGGGGTCGTCTGGGGTTGCACTGGTAGGCTAATGGGTATGTTGGAAACATTATACAGTATAAATAAGCGCTTTTGACTGACACATAACCTAATTCCAAAATGCTATTCATGAATTAGTTAGCAACTATATATTAATGGGACCCTGGAGACTTTTCTTTTTTACATCCCTTGCTTTTTCCTGAGTTATAAAAAGTATAATTGAACAAAACAAAAATATAAGGACTAGTAATTATAATGGTAAAAACTGTATCCTGATTCTAGAACCTACCCTGCTGCAGGCCACCGGGAGTTTCCGGACATGCCCGACAGAGCGAGGGAAGAACCCAATGGGTGAGCGGCTCACACTCTCCAAGCTGAATTTTGCTACCATCTTCATATAACTATCCCATACATCCCTCTATGAAATCTCCGAGGGGAGAGTGAGGTATTGCGAGCAGCTCGGCGTGATTACCGGTGAGCAGCTCTTCACTCTCCAAGCAGATCCCATGCTAGGATCCTTAGACAGGGGCCTATATAGGATTCAATGGTGAACTCCTAACCCAACCTCTGCTGGGAGAGCGAGCAGTTCGCTGATTACCGACGAGAGCTGCTCGTCGCCCACACAATAACCCGTGACGTCATCGGGTATTGTCTGAGCAGGACACCCGACACTGGGTCCCCCTGCCCCCCCCCCCCTCCACCATCTCCCCTCTCTCAGGTCATATCAAAGCATCGTCTTTGTACCGCCTGCACCGCAGCCCACATTTCTTTTACTACTTGTTTCCAGGTTTTTACTTCTTCTTCGCGGAGGGGTATTTTCGCGGGGATGATGACGATGATGATGATAATAACGTGCAGGGGCCCAGTCAATACGGCCTGCTCGTATAGCTCAGCCTCACGTGGAATTACAATATTACATATTTTGTGTATAGCTCTATGTATGAGCCAGTTTCTGCAGGGTAAGGGCTGGGAAGTACGCTAGTGTACTGGATATGGGAGGAAGTAAGGGGTATACTCCCTTAAGGGGCATCTCGTGTTTTGATGCCATGGGCCCTTTGCTCCTCCTGATGCAGGAATGAAGTGCTGCATTCATGTATCATATCGACCGTATGATGCATTCAAGCAGTTGGCATGGCACACCGACTGCGATTCTCCCAAGCGGTACTCCTCAGCATTAATTTGGTGCATCATGACAACAACAAAAACGTGAATCTGGATGCACCATGTGACCCTTAAATGCCCAAGGTAGAACCTATCTGTGTGACCTACCTTAACCTGACCCAGGATACATAACAATGTATGATACATGTATGTATCATATAGGGTGGTCTGACCCAGGATACATAACAATGTATGATACATGTATGTATCATATAGGGTGGTCTGACCCAGGATACATAACAATGTATGATACATGTATGCATCATATATGGTGGTCTGACCCAGGATACATAACAATGTATGATACATGTATGCATCATATAGGGTGGTCTGACCCAGGATACATAACAATGTATGATACATGTATGCATCATATAGGGTGGTCTGACCCAGGATACATAACAATGTATGATACATGTATGCATCATATAGGGTGGTCTGACCCAGGATACATAACAATGTATGATACATGTATGCATCATATAGGGTGGTCTGACCCAGGATACATAGACAAAGGTGCACTCGAATTGGTCAGCACTGAGGGTTATCACACGAGGCGAAGCCGAGTGTGATAACCCTCAGTGCTGACCAATTCGAGTGCTCCTTTGTATTTATCTCAAGTTAATTTAGTCAGATATGTTCAAAATTCGATTTATTTGGCATTAGAAATGATTTTATCATCAGCTATTTGACCGTTTTGGATGTTTTCCCAGGGAGTGTGATACGGGGAAGGGTTATCACACTGTGGGGTGTGATACAGAGTTTCTTGGTTAAGCCTATGGGGCTCTCGTATTCAACTTGAGATAAATAACAATGTATGATACATGTATGCATCATATAGGGTGGTCTGACCCAGGATACATAACAATGTATGATACATGTATGCATCATATAGGGTGGTCTGACCCAGGATACATAACAATGTATGATACATGTATGCATCATATAGGGTGGTCTGACCCAGGATACATAACAATGTATGATACATGTATATATCATATAGGGTGGTCTGACCCAGGATACATAACAATGTATGATACATGTATGCATCATATAGGGTGGTCTGACCCAGGATACATAACAATGTATGATACATGTATGTATCATATAGGGTGGTCTGACCCAGGATACAGAACAATGTATGATACATGTATGTATCATATAGGGTTGTCTGACCCAGGATACATAACAATGTATGATACATGTATGTATCATATAGGGTGGTCTGACCCAGGATACATAATAATGTATGATACATGTATGTATCATATAGGGTGGTCTGACCCAGGATACATAACAATGTATGATACATGTATATATCATATAGGGTGGTCTGACCCAGGATACATAACAATGTATGATACATGTATGTATCATATAGGGTGGTCTGACCCAGGATACAGAACAATGTATGATACATGTATATATCATATTAGGGTGGTCTGATTAGGGAATAATGCACGGGGCATGGCTGTGGGAGTGCTCTAGACTGTATTGAGACATCGAGGGGTCTTATAGGCCCCGAGATGTCTCAATACAGTCTAGAGCAAGACCACAGCCATGACCAAGTGCATTATTCCCGTTATAACACAGAAAAATCACCCATCAGCCACCTGACAATACATGAATATCAATTTTGCTGTCTAAAGGTGAGCTGAAGTTAACCTTCTTTGCCAGGAGTGCATTATCCATCTAGATAATGCATGGTCAATCAGCCAATCAGAACGCAGCATTCAGGATAATGCACTCTGACTTTGCCCAGCAGTGTTATAACACAGGATACAGAACGGTGCTTGATATATCAATTCAGTGTATGTATCAGGAGGGCTTGATACAAGTACAGGATACAGAACAAAATATGATATAGCAAGGTATGTACCAGAGTCGCATGATACATGGTTAGCAATTACACTCTCCCTACTCCAGTTTCTGTCCCATTATATGCCGATTCAGGGTTAAAAACCCCAGAAGAGACGTTGAACCATCGTCAGAATATCCAGGGCTATGCATACTTAAACTCTGGTCCTCCTCCTGCACGGTTCTTTTATGTAATTGTTAAATGCAGCATCCTTATGCTATGGAGGAGTGTGTACAGTATATTTGTGTCTGGTTGGGTTTGAAGGGGTGCCTGGAGAAGGGTTAAATAAGGGTAGTGTGGTGTAGTACACTATATGTATGGGGTACACAGAAGAGGCAATACTGGTTGTAGAAAGAACACATGTATACCGAGGTTCCAGGACATCCAGTGGGTCCGCCATTGATTGATCTGGTACCGAGAGATAAGCACTGATAACCGCCAGCATGCTGGGGACCAGTTATGTAATGCGACCTAAAAGGTCTGCACTGAATGAAGGGAATTATCTTATTGGGCAATAATGTATCCCGCTTGGTCGGTATAGGCAGGCTTGCGTGTGTACGGGGAGGGTGTGCCCGTATGTGAAATTGAGTGTACAAGGGCAAGCCTACACAGGGTTGGAAACATGGCTAGTGGCGACAGTGTATACTATTACAAGGTGCTATGAGAGGGGTCCTCATGCAGAGCAGAACAGAAGGATTCAGGTTAGGGCTTGACTATATTGAGGACCAAGATAATGACCCATGTGCAGTGCATATTCATTGATAAGCGGTGCAAGGTTTGTTTTCATGGTGCACCAATGCCCTCCGCGAGTAATTCGCCGCCAATGCTGCACTGGTACATTTTGCCGAAACTCCATGCAGGGATGAAAGTCAGGGAGCCCGAAAATCCCTGAAATGGTCCAATATTGGCCCAAAAACCTGGGGTTTTGGATCAATGTATAGGGCCTTGGAACTTCAAAATCCCTGAAATCAGGGAAATCCCTGAAGACTTTCATCCCTGTCCATGGGCGTATCAATCTAAGATCCTTAGAGTGCAATAATATGAATGCGGTCCTATTTTACCCATTAGGGCGGCTTTCGCAAGGACCAAGTGTAAAGCACTATGTTAGCTTAAAAGGTTTTAAAGTCCGATTCTAATACCTCACCAGCTAATGATCATGGTCTGAATGTTTTTATGCTGACCAATGGTAAACCATGAATTACTAAAAGCAGGTGTGAATTTCAAAGATACTTTCCAGGCTTTGCAAATAATCATAATGTAGTATGCATATTATGGGATATTGTACATGAATATAAGATACATGGTTTGTGTAGTGCCGTTCTACTTGTGTTGTGTAGTTCATTTCACCATCACAGTGCAGAAGGTACTCGGGTAACTGGCAGTTATCCCATCTAACATGGCGGATCCTATATGCAGTATAGAGAACTAAAAAGGGGAGATTGCAAAATGTCTCTACTGATTTGAGTAATGCTAAGTTGTAAAGGTCTGGTGTACAAAATACAGAATCATCTTAAATGATAGCTGCAGGCTGATATTGTCTAGAAAAGTAGTACAAATAGGTTTTAGATTTGCCAGTACTAGGGTAACTCGGTTTGTATACAATAACAAGTACTAGGGCAACTTAATTATGAGTTATCCTAATACCCAACTTTCAGTTTGGCTGAATTCTATGTGATCCAAATGATGTATAGTGACTTCAGGTCTTGTCTACATAAGTATTGATGCTCTGGCTAAGATCTTGTAATGTTATTATGAAGTAGAACAATGCATTAAATGCATAGAATGGGGAAAGTATTCACACTTGTTTGCATATAATCCTTCATGTTGGATGGGGTAACTGCCAGTTGCCCTACTACCTTCTGCACTGTGCCTATGGTGCACATGTGTACACATCTATTCTAGCCTGGGAATACCCAATGTCTCACACCTTATTTGCTGAATTAACTTCTATCACTCTCAACATTACCTTACACATGTGCCCTACCACACAAACCAACCATGATGTTTGAATATGACAGTAAGTTTTATGGTTCCCCTTGCTAGATTTCTAAAAAGAGAAAAAAAAGAAGTTAATTTCATATTCCCATCTTGAATACAAACCAAGTTTCATCTATAAAATCCGCATGAAATATGAAGAAAATAATCTATCCCTATACTTTCTATTTTCCTTTGTATATATATTTTTTTTTAATTTACAGATACTATACATGAAGGCTATACCCACCCGTTCTGTAGAGCATTCTCAAATGTCTGGTTACTCAAAAACGAGCGGTTTGAGAAGTGCAATATAGAATGACTGATGGTCACATAGTAGACTAGTAGACTAAAGTTCAAACATTCGTTCATCATCATCTATTTTCTATTGTCGTTCAGGCAATAGGGCTGGGGCCTATCTCAATCTATTCCCATTGATCAACGGCTAAAGCATAATGCAGTGTGTTTATTTGAAGAAAAAAAAACACATATTATGTGTTTTTTCCTTAAATAAACACACTGTGTTTGAATACTTGAATCCATGTGGAAAATTACACAACCCTAATTTCAAAATGCAATGAACTGACAATGTGTGGGATACACTTTAAATAAGAGTTTGATGGGAGCTCTAAGGCTACAACACAAAATCCCCCAAAGTATAATTCATTGTGGTATTTGTAGACATGCTTTTTATTTACAAGGGTGTGGTGGGGAATGGGGTGGGGCTGTTGAGGCTTACAGGAGAGTTAACATGACCATGTCACTAAGTTGAAAGTTAGGACATACCCAGGTAAGGTACTGGGATTTAGGAGAAGATCAGGTAAAGACTAGACAAATATAAAAGGTGGGGATCACTCAAGAATACTAGATTAAGATAACATGTATATATATAGTCCCTCTCCCACTGTTCTGTTTCACCAAGTACAAATGTACACCAAATGCAATGCATGGTATAGCTTGGAAGGATAGTACAGCAATCCAGAATGGTTCAATGTGCATATGGCTTCCTATTCACTGAATAACATCTAAAAGTTGTCGTTTTTCTTGGACATGGTTTACTCGGTTTACTTTTATACTATTGAGAGAAATCATCTGCTGGAGGTTCTATGGAGCTAACATGACTACATAATTCAATCGTTTAATTGTCTATGATCGATTTATAGTTGATCTCCACTGCTGTATAATTTTGGAATGTGATTGGGCTGCTCGGTGGCACTTTTGGGCAGTAACTTCTGTACATTCTAGTTTTAAAATTATACCACCAGCTGTTTCCAAAAATCGAAAACCCTCTCGAAAATCGTGCAGTGGGTGTTAGACATTAAGGACCATATTTGATGTCAGAGATGCCTCAATAAGGACATTGTCACCATGATATACCAATGTAGCGCTGGCGAGCAATTTACCAGTACCCAGGTAGTTATTCTTTGCAACATGTGTTGCTGCATCGTACCAACCTATGAGTCCATCAATCCCATAAGGTCGCTTTAATTCAGACCTGGGCAATACTGTTTTTTATGGATCGTGACCGCAAATGGCCATGGTGAAAAAAGAACTATGCGGCCCAAAAAAAAAAAGAAAAAAAGAAAAAGAAAACATAATAAAGGTGGGAAAATGGACGGAGAGAGGATGAGATCGGCAGTACTTATGAAGAGACAGCAGAGGAAACGTTGTAAAAGGGAAGGCAGAGTTAAGGTATCTATTCTGTAGAGAAAGGATGAGCTAAAATCCAGGTGAAATCCCTTTAGAATGGTGTCATAGTGCTGGTAGCGGGGTGGGATAGTCCCTGCTATAGACCCATGCATTAAGAATGGATGGCTTTCAATATGAATAATGTTGGTTTTGACATCAGAATGATTGTGATATTGTCTATAAGATGCACATGTCGACATACCTTATATAATGAGTTTCACAATAATGTGGCCCATCAAATGTGTTACATGCATATGAAATTGCAGGATTGTGGGTCATATGTGTTATTACCGGTCAAACCTAAGGGAAATGCTAACATTCAATCACAACATTTCTGAAGATTCACCCTTCTTCACTGTATCTGTCTATAGATGAGTGGGGGTAAAAGGTAGGGAAGCCTAGACCTTGACCTACCACCAGAAGAGGATTTTGCTCTGGTGGAGAATCTCCGAAGCGATTTGATGTGCAGTTATTTGCAATATCATAGTTATATGGATGAGGCTAGACATAAGTATAGATGTAGGGACAAAGACCAAAGAATGTTATTTTCAAGGTGATTGAAATGTGAAGACTATAATGGCTGTTCTTTTTTAATCCCTCTTCTTTCTCTTTCTCTTAGGAGGAAAAGGATATATAGGCCTGGAAATCTCTTGAATTTTGAATGAAAATGATGGTTTGCGGACAATGAGCAAGAATACCATGACTTTTAAACCATACTTTCACACTAACCATAGATGACATTTTAAAATACCTTGAAGTCAGAATGTATATGTACATCAAACCAAATTTGTAGTGTTCGATTGAAAGCAATACTGAAAATCATGTAGCCACAGTAAAAAAAAGTAGTTAAATAGATCCAGTGTATATACTAGGGTTAGAAGCATCAGGCCATACCCTTTAAAAGATCCCTCTACTTTAATTTAAAAGAGCATAGTATGAATGCAACCACAAAGACCAAGGGCGGGGATCGATGGAACCAATGTGGTTTGTACCTGTACAAATGGGAGGAACAGGAAGGTAACCCAAATATATACTCTGATAAATCCTGACTGCATTTTACAGCCGGAGACTAAGATAGATTGTGTAGAATAGACTGACTATAGTCTCCAAGACTCCCAAAGCGCTCCTCTGTGCGTCTCCTCCCTTAGCCCTTCTATGAGGGGATAGCTAAGGAATTATGGGGTCTTCCCTGCTCAAAAGGTAAAGGAATAGAGAGTGAGGTCGGAGCAGTTTAGTCACCTGTAGGAAGATGAAGACACATTGGCGGGTATAGGATTGTCTGAGGGAGGGGGCAAGACCTGAGGTTTGATGTTTGAATGTTGCATTTTGGTATATTTTTGCATGCCCATTAAGATTTTAAAGCTATATCTACCCTCTAAAACAACATAGCTTAATGCTTGCCTTCCCCCTCCCCTCCCTTTCTTCCTCATACCCGCTCTCTTCCTCTTTTTTTCTGGAAGGGGGGGGGGTTGCCAGTACTACACATACGTATCCCCCAATGAGACAGGCTACATTAAACGTAGAAGAAGCATGAACCACCATTATATGATCGATCTGACTTTGTCACATGGGCAAAAGCAGTGCTTAAATGTGGCAAGGACAAAGGTGAGAGAGTCTATAGCTATATGGACTATAACAAGATAAGTCAGGGTCAAAGGCCACTCTAGGTCTGAGGATAGGGGAGGAGATTACCCAGTTCTTACAAGGGGAGGAGGTGTTATAGAAAACCGGTTTACTTCATGGTGGCCTCTTATGACACAAAAGGGTAGTCTATTTCTGTGATGTTTTTGTGTGTGTGTGTGTGCTGCATTATGCCCATATGATATAAGAATGCAGCCATGCTACAGGACTACAATGATACACCATGGAGGCACTTTGGAGGGTCAAAAGGACACGATCTGTTTAAGCACAAAGTGGCCAGTGAAGGGCTACAGATACAAGAGGGTAAAGGAGGTGGGATGCCAGTCTAATTTTCTGACACCCTAGACTCTTATGATCTACAGTGTGTGTTCTGAGTGGGACCAGTATTCACTGGGGACCCAAAACCACTCACCCTCCTGAGAAGGATATTAAGGTATACATGATAACATGGGTAAGGTGGATAATGTAGACCAATGGAAACCCTGTATGGAAAGACAAGTTATGGATGTAGGATGGATTTTGTTCCATCCATCCAGAGATACAATGGTTTTGAAATCAAAGTATTCATGTTATATACTGCAAAATACTTTGGAATTATGCTTAGGCGACCTAACTGTGGTAGAAAGAAGGAAGGGGTCAAGGAAATAACGATCAATACTGATCAATAAAGGAAAGCGACTGAAGCAATATGATAGGGGTCTCATGGAATCAGAATGTTGAGAAAATGGACCTGTGAATATTGTAGATGACAGAAGTGACACCTCAGTGACTTTTGGAATGACCATTCACAATGTACTTTGTGACGAGGGGTACCCCAGTAAAATGAAGGATACGATTAGACTTCTATAGTGGTAGATATAAGGGCAGCAAGGACTGTAATTGGGTGAAATTATCTCCCCTCCTGGCTGTTTTAACCTTCTTCCTGATCAGACTTAAGATGATCAGGAGGAAGATGATGATGATAATAGTTAGGATGGTTTTGACCTAGTTCTGCCCAAAGGAAAATGGAGGAAGGGCAGTGAGAGAGGCAAGTAGTCGTTCTGCAGAGGGCGATAGTGAGGACTCCTCTCTGTGAGCCACTCTCTTGGAGCAGGGAGCGGCTCCCCCTTCCTCCTCCTGCTCCTCCATAGTCAGGTGTTATATTTACACATCGCATTGACTCCGCTGTTCCCCGCCTGTCGGCGCTCTCGGCAGTCGATTAGCGCTCTATTGTTTTGCCGCGCGGGGCAGTCTGGGCCCAAACTCATGGGGAGAGAGGCTTTCTGAGCCGCTCCTCTCTCCTCTCCGAGCAGCCCGGCTCTAATCCCATTTCACTACAGATAACCGCTTATGAGGCCCTCCACAGGCCGAGTATGACCAGAATTTCTCTAATGCACACTCCCCAAAACGTGTCCCCATGCAGCAAACTCCTCACAAAGCCCCCGGTTTGAGAGTTGGAGACTGTAACAACTAGTGGCTGATTACTTATTCATATTGAATGCAAATTTCATCTGTGGGCTGCACGCCTGAAGCCAACTGTAATCCTGTTGTCGCTGTATTTGCAGCAACCCTAAGGCTACGTATTTACATATTACAATGGGGGTATTTTACTCTATATACTGTATACACGTATGTGTATATTATACACTTTGGGTGTGTTTAAAAAGTAGAACTCCCTTTGTCGGAGACAAGCTATGTTCAACTCCCAAATTCATTGCCTTCTGAGCACTCTCTGAATTGAGATTTCTGAACTCCCTTGTGTCATTTACATACATCACATTATAGGGAATAAATGCTTCTTAGGTTAAAGAAAACAACATTTTTCTCTCCTCCCTTCCCCTTTTCTTTTTCTTTAAGCACAAAAGTATTAAACCATATTTAGTCAGCCTTTTTCGATGACCCTAGAATGATCAAAACTGGTCTAAGAATCAAATTCTTGTAAAATTGCCTTGGGATGCCAATGATTGGGTCTGAATGGCTAGGACAGGTTACCTAGAATATACTTTTTTCGGGCCTTGCTACCTCCCTTGGTATTGCGGATAGCAACTCTACAATATCACCGGCACTTCACGGTAGCATCTCACCCTCGGACTCACTACTGCAATATACTACTGTTTTTCCCCTGCCAATTTAACAGCATTATTTGAGCTTTCCACTGCTCCGGTTAACAAGGTCCATTGATAACTTTAAGAAAATATTCAGGCGTTGCCTTGGTAACGTAGGCAATTATCCCTAATTGGAAATCGATACATTGCACTTCAGAAAAGGGATTTTTTTCTAGGTATCCTCTCTAACTGGCACCATCTTGACTGCCAGGCCAATAAACTGTTACAATCTCCCAGCATATGAGTAGTCGGGATGACCTTGATATGGCCTTAGCTCACCTGGATGGTAGCTGATATCTTTACAGGTGATATCAAGGTACTGGGTGCCTGGTAAAAGCTATTGGAGGTGGTGACAGCAGTCAGGGTATCTGTCTAGTATACAATGGTATCAGTGTGAAATTCAATACACTGTATGTTAACATAATTTTTCTCTAGGACCTGATATGGAATACGTCTGGTCTAGATTGTACTGTTAAAACTTGGGTCAAGTAACTTTCGCAGACACAGAAATGAGTGGTCATGATGACACAATGCTGCATCGTAGGCGTGAATAATGGCTCCATTCAAATTATTATCACTTATTTATGATTGCAATATACAACAGGAGTAACTTCTATAACCAAAAACATACTCTGTTAGTCAATGTTTTAGAGTTGCTACCTAGGGATTGGTTAAGGAAAAGAAAGAAAAGGTGATAACTTTTGTTCCATTCAATGAATTCTCAAAATTAAAAAAAAAAAACAACATGTGTATCTATTGGTACTCCTCAGACCCCCTTGGACCCCCTATGCTGCTGTATGGGTTAGGGGTGTGGGCAATATATTGAATAAAAGGTCTTGGATCCAGGGAAAACTATTATTCCAATGCTGCATTATTGCATCATGACGGCAAATATGAATAATTCTTTCATGTATTTTTAACCCTTATAGAGATTAAACTATTGTTCTGATTTCCCCCCAATACAATTCCAATACAGGGGTCGACTATCCCATCAGGTCCGGGAAGAGTATGCACCACTGCCGTCAAGACCAGCAAAGAAAAATTCCAAATTAGCTAGGCCCGTCATTAGCATTGCAGTAATGTTTTAACATAAGTTTAGAAAGATTGATTTAGTCGATGCACGTGTCTAACTACTATGGTGAAAACAATTGCTGTGGCCAAAACTCGTAAAAGAAGTTTCCATTTGGAGAGAATTCCATAATTGCTTTGGAAAACTTACAAACGGTGCTTGAAATGATGTGTTATAATTATCATTAGCGTGAAGGAAGAATGGGGATTTTGCCATTTTCTCTCACCGCCACCAATCTTTGCTATCCTGGTTTGGCTCATACTTAACATTAACTGCAATGTGCTGGGTGTCTATCCTTATATTTATGTACGGCCAAATTTTATTTTAAAGCAATTACGACTTTCTTTACAATGGCTTCAACAGCTGTTAATTTGTACCAAACTTTGGTCTGTGTGAATGAATAAATCTTTTGACAAGAACATTGGCTTTAACAGACCCATATGAAGGGGTGGACGATTTGTCCACTGTGGTGTCCCAGTGAACTCGCTAACACACTGATTCTGATCAGATATGTGAGAATGAGCATCACACTTAAAAATTGGGTGTATTGTCATGTATCCCTGACAAATTGCACTTCTAGTTACAAGAAAAAAACACACTAGTATACTGCTCCTCTCATTATTCCACTTTTTTTCATAGTGGGTGTTGTACATGTAATACATGCAATAGGTCAGATGATATCATACATCTCTGATATCAAATTATTGCCATCATGTACCAAAACTATAGTGAGCATTAATTATGACTGTAAAATTCTCTTTCGTAATCATCTGTTATTTCAGATTTAGAGTTTAAAGAATTTGAGATTAAGAATTTGAGATTCTGAGAGAGGTTAGAGAGTTCCAATTTTGAGAAGGCTATCATGAAGAGCTGGGAATAGGGTTGAAAATAGGTATAACTCTATCATCATGAAGAATCACAAAGTGGTGCCATTAGACGGTTGGTGTTATCCATAGATCTACATTTCCAAACCTGCTTGCATGCATATCTTTTCTAAATCACGATGATTCCCTGGTTCTATGGTCATTAGAGGAACCAAAGTGTAAAATATTCAGATTTTTAGTTTTGTGTAAGGTAGTGTCCCTAGTGTACATGTATGGGATAAGGCAGTGGCTGGTGGTGGTATGGGGAGGAGCGAGGGAGGGTTTGGGGGATAGGGTGGATGGGAAAGGTACGCCTTGTAGGTGGTTAGGGGTTAGGTAAAACAAAAGGGTAATTATTTAACGGGCCGTGCATTAGGCTAATGACTCAACAGAGTGTTTCAGGGGGAAGGTGGGTGGTATATGTAACAGCCGGGTGCGGGCAGCACCATTCCATCTCGGTTTCTAACTACTAGCGCCTCATCCTGGGAAGAGCCCGCAGGGGGTTAGCTGTTCTAATGGCTGCATGTGAGTTGGTTGAGATCTGTGGGTGGGTTGGTGGATGGGAGGGAAGGGGGGGGGGGTCATACAACGCTTACACATGTTCCTTTGTATCAACTCTCTCAAACATTTACTCCTCTGAAATAATAATGCCCAAAGAATCTCAGATATGTATACTCCGCGAAGGAAATGGGAGTGCTCACGTTAAACAAAAGAGATAAGATAGGAATAATACTAGGTATTAACCGACGGTGATGCCCGCTTCATGCTGGGGAGACCAGAAAAAGCTATGCATTTTGAAATACTTATAACTGAGTCTTTGTACTTTATGGGATCTGCCTTAAACTTCAACCATCTTTTTTTTTCCAACAAAAATGAGGCCCATGTATCATTTCCGATTTTGGGATTCCAATCTAGCAATGGAGAAATCACAGAGAGCTGAAATATGAATGATCAGTTGAAATACAAGAATAACATAGGAAAGATCGTTCTCCTGATGCTGTTGCCCTGTATGTAGACCTGTATATTGCCTGGTGATGCTGCGGCGGCAGTTTTCCGGGTCACAGTATTGGCTGCGGCTGGAGCCTCCCACCGCCCAAACTATGAATGACAACGCGCTATAAACCCTTCATCACTGCCTGCTATCTGACACTTTTCGCCAAATCTCCTTCACTTTACCACCAATCCCTACCAAACCTCACACAAACAACCACCAGACGACATCCACCATTTCCTCTTCAAATTTCCCGCGCTATTTTTCCCCTGTCACGCGTTGTGGTTGAAAGTCGTCTGGAAAAGTTGTTTCCCGCCTTTTTTCGCCTGCCGCGGAAACTGAATCTGTCACGGGAGGGTTAGTGAACATGGCTGGCGGCACTCTCCTTGTGTTTTCAGATTAATGGGTGCCGGTAATGCGAGTCATCGCCAGCCTGATCTACCTTGGCGAACAAAACTTTTTCTCTACTCTCTCAGGCACAAAATAAACTTTTCGTTTTCAATGGATGCTGTCACTCCTGTCTTGCTCGCCTCAGCTAGGACGACATGTGTTAAGACATTTCTACGTGGGCAAAAGAAAAAAAAAACTCAGCACATGCGCCTAGCTCGGGGCCTCCCTCTCGGCGTTCAATATTGAAACACTGGCTGTATCCCACCCTGAGGATTTCACTTTAAAACTACCGAGAGAGCTCATGTTAGTGTGCAGCTAGATATGGCGCACCAACACATACTAGATCCGTCTAAACAAAGGGGATTCTCCTTCACATTGCTACTATCACCGAATGAATTAGTATATATCATTTTCAAACAGTCTACACGAATATCATTATCATAATGCTAAATCATGAATTAATCTCTCTATTTCTGGTAATAATAATATTAATGACAAATATATCATGGCAAATATGATAATCGATATGCGTTTCATGATCACATGCAGTCATATCAATGTAGGCTAGAGACATCGATAATACAAAAAGAAAATCGTACAAAGATTTGAAAGATTATCATAATATCTAGAGGCAAAGATCGATGGAAAAGTGACACTGAAATTTTAGGCCAAATAATAATAAACCAACCAAAGATCGGCAAAGAATATCATAGGCGCAGATAATCCTAGATGGAGATATAGCACATTCATATGAGACATAGATATAATACATATATATATGTTAAAAGATCAAGCCTTTGGCCTACATGAAGGGTCAGATTTCTAGGCAAGCATGAGCGACTCACTGAGCAGAGGTGGCTCTTTGAGCTTCTCATGGGGCGAAGTAACCCGCCAGAGCAGCTCGCACTAAACAATGTTCAAAGCCGCGCTTTTAAAGGGTCACATTTCGAAGCATAGATAATGAGGGGGCGTTTGAATTTAGGCGTCTGGAGAGACAAGAGAGAGCAGGAGGGAGAGAGAGAAACTCAGAAAGGGAAAATAGGCATAGAAAAAAATTGGGTGAGTTACAGAGAAGTTTCTCGGAGAAGGGGTATAGACATGAAAGGAATAGGAGGGAGAGATGGGGAGGAAATTCTTTGATGTGGGGAGATGTTTTGTAAGGTTTGAGGGGAGAGAAGAGGGAGAAAGGCGAGAAGGGAGGGAAGAGGAGAAAGAGGCAGAGAATCATTGAAATGGCAGGAGATTCTAACATATCACAGATAAAAGTGTTAGGAAGAATCTACTCACCATCCGTTTTGACTTTAAGATAATGCAAGATTCGTTCTGGTTAGACATCAGCAGAAAGTAGTAGTAGCTTTTAGAGTATAAATCATTTATTGAAACAGGTTTTCTCATTTTGTTCTTTTGGTGATCTGATCTTCCAGCATTACACATGTTATGCATACACGCGCTGCTGTAGCTATTTGTTTGTGTTGTAGTAGCAGTAGTAGTAGTTGTTGTAGTCGGGAGTACTGGATATGTATTTTTACAGAGAGAAAGGCGCAATATCTTATTGACGATCAATTTACTGCGACACTGGTTCGTAGAGCACTTCCTTTTATCTGTGTGATGACGTCACTGGGGACTTAATGGCCAAGACGTAGGTTGTCAATACAAAATGGTTAGGACGAAACCACAGCACAGAACTAAAGGCATTTTACAAGTCAGAGCGCATCAGGGGATGCCCTCCAACTAGCGACTAAAGGGATTCTGAACTAGAAAATTCCCTCTTATCCCTAGGACTTTGAGCCAAGGCGGCCCCTTCTCTCCCTTACCCATTCCTAAAAAAGGCTACTTAATAAATTTTGAAGGGTCTGAGATTAGGAAAAGAGGGGTTGAAATCAAAGGTGCCCTCTAGAGAAGGTAAGGGAAATCACACAGGGCCAGATGATTGTCTGATGCAACAGAAAAGAAGACTGGCAACAGAATAGAAGAAATAAACAAACTGAATCAAAATGAGCTTTCTCGAAGCAGCATTTCCCATTTCAGACAACAGTATGAGCAGTTTAGTTTCCCATTCTAGATACATTATACTCAGCCTATCTCACTCTCTTCCCAATTATTCTATCTGCAAGTTCTCTAACCAGTATGATTCCTCATTTCCACCTTAACCATGACATTGCTCGCCTAATGTTTATCTCTGATTGCCCCACATTCATAATACTAAATCCCATTGCCAATGACAACTATTCTATCTATACCCTGCCCATATCTGTCTTGATGATTATGCCTACAATTCTATAATCAAGCTAGAAAACCAAAACATTTGAATATCATGCAGGCCAACACTTTAGGCCTACTGCTAATCTAATGTCCAAAATAAGTCAAATACCTCATGTAATTCACCCCTAATCATACCTGTAATTAAAAAGGACGGCCAGATCATTCTCAAGGTAAGCAGTGAACATCAGTGGCTTTCTCAGTGAAAACGTGTACACACATATCCTGAGACGATCAACAACTACGACGATATATGCATGTTACATCGGGCCGTTCATTTACCAAACTAGAGAACATTTTTTTTCTATCAAAAGGAGAGGGGGGATTACCCTTATCAGAATCCCACATTTATGTGGAAACCAGAACGGCATGGACGTATCCATCATCCCCAGTACACTTTTTGTTGTATACCCAGTTTGCTATCTTAATTATCTTAATTTCACGCTGCAAGATAAATATCGTCTATATCATGTCAAAGTTGGTCTTTCCACACTCTGTTGGTAAATAGGGCTACTGTATCTAACTACCGTAATGCCTCGTGTATAACCGAGGCTTATACGTGAGGGCAGACCCTTCTACACTAGGGTCAGAAAAAGTTTGTGGTGCGCTTTACAGCCAAGGACAAGCGAGATATAAGCCCCCGCACTCCTCTGTCAGTCTGACACCATGTGTGTTACGAAAAAAAAACGCGGGAAAAGGGGTATTTTTTTCAGGGTTGAAGCCCTCTTTTCAGTCAAAAGTCCGCGGAAAGGAATAGGTGAAAAATGAGAACGCACATGGTGTCAGAATGAATCTAGGAGTGCGGGGGCCGGATATATATGCACCATGTATTTATTTATGAAGACGCAGTCTTATATCCTGCGTCTTACATGTGAGACACAGTACATTGTAGGTATTTGGACAGTAACTAGTTCCTCATGAAGCTAGATTTCTTATTTTGGTTTGGTAATTTTAGTGTTTTTTTTCCTGTTTTTTTTTTTGTTTTTTTCCTCAAAATATTTTTCCTTCCCCTTTCTTCGCTGATCCCGCCAGACCGGTTTGACGGCTTACCAAAAATATAACTCTATACGGGTCTTCACACCTTAGCTCGCCACGGTCTAGCCTGGTGTGAAAGAGCTTGGGGTGATAGGTGTGAAGGAGTGAAATTGCTTGACTCTGAGCTTTTACCCTTTGTCATAAATGCTACTCCATCATTCAAAAAAAAAAGGGGAAAAAAAGATGCCAATGAACTTTCTAATTGCCCAACTCTCTCAGGGAAATTGTCCTAATCCAGAAGAGAAATTCTCATTAACTAGCAGAAATTTCTGCAGAAGGCAAAGTGGCATATGTCTTCCAGACTGCACATTTGCTATTGATGCAAAGGCAGGAAAGATAATACACAGGTGTGAGTACAATTGCACTGGAACAATTAGTTATAACTCTTGCCTTAATATCAAAGGCAATGGTAGGAATAACTTTACAATATGTCTCTTAGTCCCCAATAATCCGCCAATTTCGAACTTGTCCGTGCATCAACAGCCGGCTAATTCCTTTCTGGATATGCTGGATTAATGAGACGTAAGGTCACCAAGTCACAATGGCCAAAACAACACCATGCATTGTGAGACCAAATAGTGACTGCCTGTGCTACGCGTTCATTCTCTTATACTACTCACAACGCTATGTGTCCACACTGGCTCTACAGACAGCCCTGGTCGTTATAATATATGTCATTTTAATGATAAACAGCGTCGCCCTACGGTCGTAAATACTTCAGCTGGCCTGGGCCCCTCTCCCAACTCCCCATACTACTTGGTGGCACAGCCTAGCCAGACACAACCACCCCTCCCCCCCCTCACACCTGGCCCTGACCTCCTCCAGTGAGCTGAACTGTGTGGCCTGGCCGCGTCTACCCAGCATGGGCCGGAAAGATCAAATAAATCATGGAGATTTTTTTACCCCCCTTCAAGATTCCTTATTTTCTACAGATGCCATGTCCCACAGCTGAGCGTAACACAGCAACGTCAATTGATGTGTCCGTTTCGATGCATTGGTGTGAATGGTGGGGGATAGGGCTACGTCTGTGTTGTAACGTTGCTGCCATGTTGGCTAGCCTATATAGATGCTGTTTGCTGTAGTTGGTATAGGAACCAGTGGATATAGAATTTAATGTAATGGGAATCAGCACGATTTTACTGGCTCAACAAGCTTTTCCATGAAAACCCTAGGAGTGGAGAGTTTAAAAGCCTTCATTTTGTGCTTGAAATTTGAATGCCAATTAGATAGAATTGTTTTTTTTTTATGACACTATCCTAAACCTCCTTGCTTAGGACCTCACTATATATTTCTGTACATATTCCTACTGTTTAACCTATGGGACTGTGATCCGCCATTAGATCATATACTTATAGGCTATTACTGACCATAGATAGGCCTAGCTTCCCTACCAAGTGTTTGTTTTATGTCACGATTCTGCCTGCTAATATAGCCTAGTGGTCTGCTGGCAGTGCCATGACTAAAAGCAATTCTCACTCCAACACGATTACAAATCCCCGTCTAAATAGCATACATAAATGAAAACGCTCCACCCCATCCCCTTCCACGTTCTGTAATTCAACATCCACCCATTGTGGCATGGCGCTGCAAAATGTGCCAGGCGCATGCTCGGCGTCCGCGCAGGCGCACACGACTTCCGGCGCGGTGGGTGTCTCCGGGTTCTTTCCCTAGAGGGCGCTACGAACGCGTGCATTCCTATCGATAAGGGGTGGTTAGTGAACCTGGGCTTCCAGGCCCCCACACCCTCTCCTGGTCCCCTCCCTTCCCCTGCTGTACTCCCGGGTTACGTTTACCCTTACCCTGCTCTAGCTTACTGGAGGAAAAATGGGCTACCCCTGCGACGTCCACATCCCCCACCCACCACGTTCCCACTGCGGATAGACCCTAGATTGCTATATCCAGGGCGCATACAGGGTGTTGTCACATTGGCCTACATTCATAATGGTCTGTAGTATGGAAACCGCATTGAGTTCCTTATACATTGCAAAACACATTATGTACTCAAAACATTGTCTAAAATATAGCTAAGACCACAGTGCTCTAAAACTCCTTTCAAATCACTATGGCCTACACTCTGTGGCACTGTAAGCCTGCACCTCAAAATCTTGTAGCCTACTTGAACTCACTAGAATTTATTTTCTCTCGTACCATTCATCATCACGCGCCCCCTCCCCCCCCCCCAAAAAAAAAGAAAGAAAAAGACAAGAAAAAACCCTCAACCCCTCAGGTTGGACTAACACAGTAGCTACATTGGACCCAACGCCCGGATGTACTATTAACAACATAACAGTGAACTCTTTGAGGGTAGTAAAATGCCTATGCCCACTGGAGTCTATTTCAATATAGCTGACTGTTACAGATTTCAATAATTATCTTTCCATGAGGCAGGTTGTCATTCGAACCCCCCCCCCCCCGAAGATTTGAACCCTATCTTATAATGCTTACAGGATTTGCAGAGCAGTCGTTTCACAAGTACTCATGTAGGTCTATATTATGTGTGTGTTAGGGCAATACTAGCTTCCTGGCGATTTGAAGGGGGCCCTGTCGTCACGTATATTGAAATTACCTCGCGATGGCCATGCCACTTGAATGCAACCCCGCTACTTCGGTTCACAATATGATCTAGCTATTGGGAACCTAATGGCTACATCTAGCATGGCGACATCCCTACAGGTTTGATACACTTCTGGCGGATCAGCATGATGCACCAATGCATTGCTGACTATGGTAGACTTGTCACCATCACTGCATTAGTGCATCATGACTACCAATTATCATTAACCTGGCAACATCATGTGTTCCTTAAAGGGTTCAACAGCCTTGGCCCACGCCTAGATCCATAGACTCTTAGCCACTGTTCACAGTTCCCTTTCAGAGGGCTTACATCAGTACCCCCTACTCACACACTCAACACTAGACATATATAGGCCTACCTTGATATAGCTCCCTCGTATCAACACCCACTGCCATACATTTTATATATGGCATCGTTTCTCAGTTCCTTACAAGCCAAACCAATTTTATATTTCACTTCTATATCCACGGGTGAAATTCTTTGTCATTTTACCTCTTTCAGGCTTCACTGCAGCCACATAGCATCTGACAGCAAATGGGTTATTTATATTCCATGAATGATCTTCAAATCCACGTTAGGTTGAAACTGAATGTGCAATATTGGCTAGCTTTACCAAATTAAACTGCTATTGTCCCCAATCTCTATTATCAGTAAACACATGAATACCCACCAGCCAGTTTTATAATTCTTTGTTGCTCGATGAGAAAATCTAAAAAGGTCTTTTCCAAGGTTGGACTTTACTATCTGAACCTTAAGTGTCACTGTACATGATAATGCACTTATAATTACTCCAACTAATCTATTATGGTCACTGCTGCTCCAGACACAATGGAACTTACATTGAAGTGTGTACTAAATTAGAATTGGTATGACAGCTCTCCTTCATTTGCTTAAAATACATTCATTTAATGCATACCCAGTATTAGTAGAATAATTAGGTCAGCAAAAAAAAAAGACTTCCCTTTCTGTCTTCTGCAGGACTGGTTTCTTTATTCAACCATAGATCCAACCACCATGTTATGGCTGTTAATTTGGATGTATTCATATACAGCAATTAGTACCCATGCTAAAAAAATCAGAAATCCATAAAAAAAAATGAGCGCCAGATCTGTGCATTTCCCTGAATTTGGTTAAATGTGATACTACTAATAAAAAGATGTCAATATTGAAACGTGATACCTGTATAATGGTATCAGTATAGAGACTTTGGAGATTAGGGCTATTATCTGTGCTAACAGTGGCAGGCATGCCTGGACCATTGTCCTGTTTCTAGACTGCAGCAGTAACAATGGCCACCCAGACGGCTCTAAGGGCAGTCACCAGTAACAGGTTCCCCCCTTTATGGTATCAAGGTTGGAGAACCACTATACTGGAGGAGAGGGTGGGGGGGGGGGGGGTGGACGGGGGGAATAGTTGGCTGTGGGCCAGTGTACCAATACTGGAACTCCCATGCTGTATACATTGTATATTATGTGAACATTTGCATTATACTCTGGGGGTTATAGCTGAAATCTTTAACTTACATGAGATTTCATGATAAGTATAGACTTTTGCAAACATCAACAAAATAAAGGCTAAAGGCTAGATGTTCAGTTATGATTTATCATCATACAATTCTTCTTCCCATCAGAAAAAAAAACTCATTATGGAATTGCATAATCCTTTGACATTGGTGAGAACCAAAATGAAAAAAAGGCAATACTTAAAGAAATGAAATTTCGGTTCCGATTTCTTATAATACCAAAAATATCCCATTCTTAATTACTTTTAATGCTCTCACTACCCTTAAATATCAACACTGTCTGATTTGTTTCTTTGTACTCTCTTCTACCATGTGCCCAATATTAAAAGGCAAACTTGCTGTATGCTGTGTTTGATATCTCCGTGAGTCTCCAGCCATGGTCAATACAATGTCACCAAGTAAAGATTACCCTTAAATCAATAGTGTGCAGCTCACAAAATAGCCTTGGTTCTAGCAATGTATTGACTTGCAATGGCCACACCATTAGCTCTCATTTACCTGTTAATGTCTATACACATTAAAGACTTGATGACTCATTTGAAAAATGCTGCTTTTGTTGTTAGATCTTGGAATCATTCTCTCCAGTCATTGAAGACACTTTAGTTTGAGTGACACGGTGGTATGCTCCCATCTGTGGCCCCCTTTTTTGCCTGAAGGCATCAGGGTGCTTTAATGCATGATGTATTTTTTTTTCTTCTTTTCATGATGCACCAATTCGGGATTGCCTACTCCAATTTTGCATCATGTCAGCCTGCCTGGGGGATACTTTCTAAAATAGTACTGCCTGGTGTATTAATGCACTATGAGTAACTATGACAACCATTATGGATCAAAGCAGCCCTGGCGAGCAAGTCGCCAAGACTGCATCCATGCATCACACACAATTCCCAAAGGCAGGGCATTCAAGGATTATTTACATGGATCTTTGAGTCCAAATTCCAATTAAACTTTGGTCCTAAGGGTTGAAGCACCACATGCCCCAACTTAATTTCAACTTTAAGGCCAGTGCAGAGTTTGCCATCCCACTGATTTCCGTTTAATGGACATCCAGTGTATTAAGCCAGCCCTGTTGAGGATGTTATATGCCATTGCTGTAAATAACATTGCTGTGGCGGACACATGTCACTGCCAATTTTTCATTTTCTCTTTCCATATGATTAATACAAATATGTGTGGGAAGGTACAGTATGGTAGCGAAACTTGCCATGCACAAGGATTTTATAATCGTTTGTACATGTAACTGCAATAATGTTTATCAGAGATACATTATGTTTCTCACCTCCTCACTTGGTAATTCATTGCAAGTGGTTACTGTTGTGCTCCCACATAAACCAATGCACTACGCCTGTAATGGACTTATTTCAAGTTTATTATAGAAAACGAGGGACTACGCCTGTAATGGACTTATTTCAAGTTTATTATAGAAAACGAGGGACTACGCCTGTAATGGACTTATTTCAAGTTTATTATAGAAAACGAAGGACTACGCCTGTAATGGACTTATTTCAAGTTTATTATAGAAAGCGAGGGACTACGTCTGTAATGGACTTATTTCAAGTTTATCATAGAAAACGAGGGACTACGTCTGTAATGGACTTATTTCGAGTTTATTATAGAAAAGGAGGGACTACCCCTGTAATGGACTCATTCGAGTTTATTATAGGAAAGAAGGGACTACGCCTGTAATGGACTTATTTCGAGTTTATTATAGAAAACGAGGGACTTTTTTTTCTAATCAAAAGAGTCCTGACAGATCTGGGATTATTTCCAGATTTCTGAATCATTTACTCTAGTTCTTTATCCTTATGTGACGCTCATACACCCATACCTAGCTACTGGTTACAACACATGCTCCCTACTGCCCTGAACCCTCACTTACACTATAGTCCGTTCCTCTATATTGGGGACTGGTGCATTTGCAGCATGAGGGCCTTATTTTTTTCTAATTAATGATAAAATATCCTAGTTTTTTCACAACCCTAGTCTTGTATAGGGTGTTTTGAATATCTATACTGAAAATTATTGGAAATTGGAAGATATTTGATAATTTTTTCAGCTGCCATATTATTACAACAGGGCAAATACTGCCCAATTGCTGCCCATTTAGGGCAAAATAGCTGCATTAATACCAGGTGGTTGGGTGCAAATTATGGATTTCTCTCTTAATAAAACAACAAAATCTTGATTTAATGGACCAGGGACATCAAATCCAAGTCAGAGATATCATTGACACTTTTCAGAAGTATATAAATCATATTAGTTACCATATATCTTACATTTGTATAAGTAGGTCACTGTCTGACCTTGAATCACAGTTATTGGGGTCAAGGTTGAATTAGGTCACCATGAAGTACCGCAATGGATAATCCCAACAAATGCATGAATATCTAAGCTATCCAGTATATTGAAAGAACTCATAAATGTGATACAAAATCCATGTTTTTTCTTTTTCTTGCTCCATTTTTTCTCATATATAGGGATCATGTTATATGCTATAGGGAAAAATTGTATCAAAGGACGGGTCAAAATGGCGATTTTAGTTAGTTTTCAAAAAAATACATATCTTTTGGTAGAATTTGAACTATTAGAGGCATATAAAATGTAAAAACATATTTAAAAAGCTTGTTTCTCACTCTAAAAGATGAATTAATGAAAATAGGGGGTCATCACTCACTTTTTCATAGTAATTTTAGCCTAAAGATGGAGAAGTAGGTGTTTTTTCATGGTTTTCGCTTCTGAAACTCACACTTTGATACAAGATAAAATATTTTTAATTTTCACCAAAAACTTAATGAGGTATCTAGAAATAATGCCCTAATTGTGTACTTTTACATGGTGAAAGAATTGTGTAGATCGGCCAACTATGAGAGACACAGCACCATTTTGAAGGTGCAAAAATAGGAAAAACTAAGTTTTTGGTCCCCAATATACGGCAATGAGCTATAGACAGTTATGTCTACACGTCTGAAGCAAACACTTTAGTATGTAACTAGTCCCCCACAGCCTATATTTCTTTGTACATTCATGGACAAAGGAGAAATGGGGTTTGTGAGACCTGTTTCAGCCACCTGCTGGTGCCTAAAATCAAGACTAAAAATAGACTTGACCCTGACTACTGGTCAGGTAGTCTGGAAGGAGCTAGTAGTCAGCCCAGTAGACTTGTTCCTGCCCCCTCTACAGGCCTCAAGCAAACCTAGGCTAATCTAAACAGAGTTTATTTCTCATCTCTACCTTCCTTTCTAAATACAACTAATTGTCACCATTGTCAAAATTGTCTAAAAGGAATTGAGAATCAGTCACCATGCATGCTAATCAGATCTAATCCAAAACTGCTATGATCTTGGGAAATTTGTTTTTAAGGAAATTTGTTTCCTTTGCAAAATCTATTCATCACAGACAAACAAAGATCAATGTCCCTGCTGCTTGCTTCCCTTGTAAAAGAAGATTCATAATTGCACTGTGAACTCATGATAATATCATAACTTTGGCGAGGACGGTTACTTGAGATAATGAAGTTTGAGGTCAATTTTAAAGATTATAATTGATAAATTGTATCTGTCTTGAAGAAAATCCTGCTGGTTTGCATAGCCGTCTTACCAGGACGTGCAAAGTATTGTAAACACACCCACAAGTTCAGACCCTCCACGATATCAACAGTGATATTAACTCACACTTAAAAAGCTACCACCAATTATAATTCCTTTGCCCTGAAACAAAACCTGAAAAAAACTCTGAGCTGACCGGTCACCCTCAAGGGTCTAAAAACCCACACCAAGTTCCCCAATTATCGCCCGTCTAATTGAGCCTTTAGTAGGCTTTTGACTGTCGTGTAATTAATTACACCATAATTCAATTTCAGCGCGTGCCCTACAAAAAAAGTAACATCTTGGGAGCTCAGTGGTTAAATGAGCGTTGCTGCTTAACCTACAGGTTATTCTTATTTCTAATTCCAATTATCCTTCAGGGTACACTGTAATACAGAATTTAGCTATTCCCAGTTGAATCTTGTATAGTTAATCCCCAATTACAAAATTGAAATGAATAAATTTCTATTGCATTTCTATTCCTTCTGGTAGACCCAAATGACTTAGAAAGCAGGGTGAATATGAAAATAAAAAACTTATCACGATAATGGTCAATTAATTTCATGATCATGAATGCCATTTTCTAACACGAATTGCCTGAATCCTAATATTATTCTTATATAGCTGCATAACACCCTTTGACAGAATCCAAAATTAATTAGTTAATTATGCAAACTGAAATATGTCGATCTGCTAGAAATAACTTTGCTAATCACGTTCTCCATTTCCATAGTCAACTTGATGCTATTCCATAATGGTTAAACCCATATATATATATATTTATATATATTGTAGCGCTCTCCAAGCTCCTCCGGATAAGAGAATGACGACCAGTAACACGGACAAGTATAATTAACGTGAATTCTTTATTGCCTGGCTTGCTCTGCCACACCAGCTAAGTATATCTCTATCTATATGCCGCTGCTCCTCCTCTCTGGTGCAAGTGCCGGTGCGTCCTATAGCCACCCCAATCTCAGACTGCCTGTCCGGTGGGACACCTCCAGTATTTATACACTTGCAAGTCCACCGGCGCTGGTGTATGTACAACATACACCGCCGCCGAAGACGCTACTCCGAATAACACAATGCTGACGTGACTCCGCCTCCGCCGGCTTCCCCCCGCCCCCATGCCAGGATGGTTTCGGGATCCACCGACGTCGGCTCGGTCTACGCCACACTCTCCCCAACTAATTAACAGTCGTACTGGGAAAGAATGTCAGAGTACCCTCCTGCAGATGGGTATCCAATTTTGAATAAACAATTATACACCATGGCCCCTGGGTGTTTGTGATTATTACTTTTAAACAAATACATTGAGCAATATAGATAATCATACAGTATACACAGTATCAATACTTATAGCATGCTCCAACGGATAGCTTCATAATTTACAAATGGTTTAACTATTATACAACCGCTGCCTTCAAGACCAATACAACATCACTGCCACCGCCGAGATGCCCCCGACTCATCCACCGAGCCGTCCACCGGTCCTCCGAACCGTCCACCGACGGCCACCTCCCTCCGGTTGTTGCCGTTTCTCCTCCGCCTGCCTCCGGATGCCGCCCCCCCGCGGCTCGACCAGGTCTGCAACACAAGGTAAGGCACTTGTACTGCTTACCCCACCGGAACTGATGCATTTTGTCCTTCATTTAAGGTGCTACTGCTCCCCCAGCCTGTACTGGCTTACACCCATAGATTACTCGGGTGCATTCCACGTCATCCCAGCTTATCCCGCAGTCACCCTCCGACCCGGCTGCATCACCGCCCTCCCTCCTTTTCCTCCCATCGACCTCCGCCGGCGCCCTCCTGTACTGGAGTTTCCGTTTCCCCCGCCGTAGATACACCGGAAGAGACACTTACCCTTTTTACTGGGTGCTCGTAGAGGCTTCCTCCTCCTGTCTCTCCTCCTTCTCCGGGGCCTTCGGGGTAATAGGCCATGGCTGCCCGCATCTGGAGCACAGTCCCTCCCTGGACGCCTTGGCGTACCTGGTTCGGGTCACCTGAACCAGTTCCACATCACCGTCAGCCAAGCTTTGCACTGCCGAGCTGCACACCCCCCCCGGCACCACTCTCATCTCGGGCCCCAAGTTCCCCGGGTTCCGCAAGCGCCTCGTATACTCCTGCAGCTCACGGGGGCCTGTGAAGTCCTCATTCCAGGGCATCAAGTTCTCCTCCACCTCTACCCTTTTTCCAGAGTCGGGAGCCGGGGAAGGGGCAACCACCACGTGGCTTACAGACACTACTCCTTGTGTGGGAGCCACGCCCCCGTCAGGTATGGGTACCACCTGGGCGTCTGTCACTATTATAACACGTTCGGAGGTCGGTGGGCCTAAAGGGTCCTCATCCTCCACACTCCCCTGCACCGTCTCCACCCCCTCCGGCACCAACACCATAGTCTCCATGTGTCCCGCCTCCTCCCCAGCCTCAATTTGTAAGAGAAAGTCCCCCTTGGGAGACTGCACCACCAGCCCCTCCAATCCAACAGTAACCGTCCTGGGGTAATGCACTAAGTCAGGCCTCCCTTTTGCTCTCCCGGCCATCTTGCCTTTTTGTTGGGGGGTTACACCAACGGGTTCCCCCTCATTGTCCCTGGGTTTGCTGCCGGAGCTCGTCTTTGCCGGGGTCTTGGGGCGCTGGCCCGTGGGAGTTAATGTACTCAGTAATATTTCCTCAAGGCTGCGCCGCGTTCCGGGGGTGGGAGTCTGGGGCACCGCTGGTGGACTAGCCTTTTCCGGGGTCTCCCCCGTGCGCACGGTAACCTGCTCCATCAGTGTTTCTAATCCTGTTTTCTGGCTACTCTTTCCCGGGCCTTTCCCTTTTCCTCTTCTTGTCTTTTTAGATTTCTGTTCTTTCAAAGCTCTTTCCTCCTCCGCCACCCTGGCTTCTGCTTCTTTCTTTTCCTCTATAGCCTTCTGTCTTTCCATTTCTCTCTCCTTCTCTAACCTCTTTTGTTCCTCTAACTCCTTCTGCCTGGCCCTCTCTCTACCAGCTTTGATCATCGCTGCATACTGCTCCTCGAGGTCAGGGTAGCCAGCCACGCCGGGGGGGTATTCAAAGATCTCTTCATCAACTTTAGCTGGAGCGGAGACCATCTTCGTGGCTACGTCTTCGGGGTCGGGTTTACCTGGTCCCCTGTCCTCCTCCTCCTCCGGGGAGTCGGGGGTGGAGGTGGCCCCTTCCTCAGCAGGTGTGCATAATTCCGGTTCAATGTGGGGCTTGGGGCGGTCCTCCTTTAAGGTGTACTCCGGCAGTTTTTCAGGGCTGGAATCGAGTCCCCCGGAAATTTCGAATGCCTTTCCTTTTTCCGGGCTGGACTCCTGAGCTGACTGTGAACCGTCGTCTGTGACGTCATCGTAAGTCCCAACCTTTAGCTGGGTTCTCCGTGTTGGTATACCCGTCCTAGCCGCCTCATATTCCTTTTCTATTTCATCTACGTCTAGTGTGCCCACCGGCAACTCCTTCTGGAGTCTAGTTAAGGTTTTGGTCGGGGTCTCCCCCTCCCTACTGTACCTGTCCATTAGTAATTTAAGAACAAAGAGAACCTTTCCCTCCTCCTCTGGCTCCAATTGATATTTACCGGTAACGGGGTCCGTTATCATTTCTGTAACCCGGCGGACAGCTCCCTCCTTACCGGGGGACCGGCGCACCTTTTTGTCAGGGGGCTCCTCCACTGCCTCCTCGGACACCCGTTTCCGCCCCTTGCCAGTACTACTCCGGGTGGCCACCCCTTGTGCAGGTAGTCCCTGATTGGGGGGAGTTTTCAGTCCCACCAGTTCCTCTAGATATTTGGCCGCTGCGGCCACCTCCTCCATTTCCTCAGCCCCTATGCTTATCCCGGGGGACACCAGTGACGATATGATAGAGGCGCTGCCCGGTGTCTGGCTGGAGGGCACCACCGCCTCCGTTTTAGAAGTGCTTGCGGCGGCGAACTCGGCCGGCTCCTCTGCCTTCCCAGCCCCTCCTTTTGACGTGTGGACCTTAACCTTCCGGGGTTTGCCTTTAGACTTGGGTTTTGTAGACGTGGAGGTGCCTGGAGTTTGTGCTGGAACGGCCCCCGCCTCCTCTTCACTAGCCAGCCGCAGTTGCTTGGTCTCTTTCGGGGGCACCCATCCTTTTATGTCCGGGTGCTGTCTCTCCACGTGGCGCACCAGGTCATTCTTGTAATCTTTGGCGACCTGGTATTCACAGCCGGTGGAGGGGCACTCGTATCCTTCTTGCACGGCCTCATGCTTCCTCTGATGGCGTTTTAAAGCATCGCTGCGTCCAAAGGCATACGGTTTGCCCTCCTCCCTGCAGATCTCACACCTGTGCTTTGGTATCTGCACTCCCCCTACCCATACCATGGGCACGGACTTCTCGTCTTCGTGTGTCTTAGGCATATTACCGAGTTCTAACTGCTTCCAATCGATGGTCGATATTGCCGAATCCCGGGGATGAGTCCTTCCTTTATACACCCCCGGCCCGGCCACACCCCTCCCCCTTGAGTTGTCTTGGCCAATTAGCAGCCAGGAACCTTCCCCGCACGCCTGTGCCACCGGGGTTTCCCCTGTCACGAGGCCGTCACCCGACCGTGAGAACGTCCGCTCTGCTCCTCCCTCCGAACGTTCCGGTGGGTAGTGGACGTGGGAATGGGTTCTTGACCAGCTGTCTTTCGCACGGTCCTTCTTCCTGTAGGGTTTGTTGTTTACTTTTCGGTGGACTGTCTCCTCGGTGGGCCGTTGGCGGTGTTTATTTCTATCATTCTCCCTTCCCCCATGCCTAGGGCGGCTGTGGGACCGTGAGGACGAGGATTTGGGTGGAGATCGGCCCCCTCTCTCCCTCCGGCGGCCCTCCCGGTGAACCCCGTCTTTCTTTACGCGCTCCCTTGGCCCTTTTTTTTTTTCCTCCCGCCCGGCTTGTGTGTCCCCTGTTACACCATTTCTACAGCTCTCCTCCACCTTCCTCATTACAACACGTCTGTCCTCCGCCATTTCTATCGGGAAAGTGACTGTTATCTTCAAATAGTGGTCGTCTCCCTCCTCATTGACGTCACTCGCATTCTGGTTTCGTAGCAACACCGGTTTTGGCGGGGCTATAACTCCGGCAGAGGGCGCGCTCGACGCTTTAGGCGGAGTTTTAGGCCCGTCCCCCGAGCTAGGCGGCGTAGCAGGCCTGAAGGCGCCCGGCGGTGCCGTGACCCCAGCCTGTACTAAGTGTAGACACGTAGGCGCAACCTTAGGCGTCTCCTCCGCCTTAGGCGGTGTTTTAGGCCTCCGGGGTAAGCGACCCGGGGCTACTAGACGGCTCTCCCTCTCCTCGTTCCGTTCGTTATCGTGCTCTGCCTCCTCTAGCATTTCATAGACCCGCCACCTCTCTGCATGCCTGCCTAAGATACGACATCTCTCTGGGTCCTTCCTCCGTCTGGCCCACTCTGCCCTCTTGAACTCGTTTCTTTCCCTAGTTTCTTCGGTCTCCTCCTCCAGAGGGGATAAATATTCTTCATCCAGGGGGGGTTCGTCATCTGGGGGTTCACCCCTCCAGTGGGCCATTGCAGCTTCTGCTCTCACCCGAGTCTCCTCCTCCCGCCACCATTTCCACCAGCTGTCCCCACCCTCAGCCATCTTAACAGGTAAGTATGCTTGGTCACGCGGCCCGGGGTTAGGGTCCCTTATTATCGCCCGTATCGCCTTAGCCCCCGGCGATCCATCCCCCGCTCCATGGTCGGGGTTGGCTACCTCTTCCTTCGCCGGGTCTATCTCCTTGCATTCATCCCCCAGATCCTCTTCCTCTGGCAGGCAGACCTCCTTTATAGAATCAAAATGTACCACCTTGGTTACACGGCCTCTCTTTATCTTGTACACTGCATCCCCTATTCTCTCCTGCACAGTCCACGGGCCGGTCCAATAACATTGCAACTTGGGTGACAGTCCTCTCTTCTTTAGGGGGTGATAGTAGAAGACCTGGGATCCCGTTGGCAGATGGCCCTCCTCCGCCCTCGCATCATAGTTACGTCGTTGGCGGGCCACCGACCTCCCTATGTTACTCCTAGCTGCCTCATACGCCCGTGCCATCTTCTCCTGGACCTCAGCCACGTATCCAGCCTTATTCCTCGGAGGTGGGTCCAATGGGTAGATCAGATGCAGGGGGACGGTTGTTTCCCTTCCCAACATCATCATGTTAGGCGATACTCCGGTGGAGCTATGCACCGATGACCTATAGGCGGCCATCACAAAGGGGAGCTGCAGGTCCCAATCCTGCTGGTCGGTGGCCACCACCGTAGCCAGTAACGCCTCAATGGTCCGGTTAGCTCTTTCCACCATTCCATCACTTTGAGGCCTAAAAGCGCAAGTCCTTGTTTGTTTGACCCCCAGCAAGGCTACTATCTCCTTGAACAACCCCGACTGGAAATTCTTGCCCTGATCGGTGTGAATCTCCACCGGCGCCCCTAGCCGACATATGAGCTCCTCCACCAATTTCCTTGCCACGGTGGGCGCTTCCTGATTGGGAATGGCATAGGCCTCCGTCCACTTAGTGAAATAGTCGGCCGCTACCAGAATGTGTTGATTACCCCGTGAGGTCGGGGGCAGAGGTCCCATCACATCCAGGGCTACCCTTTGGAGTGGTAGACCAGCCCCAACATGTCCCATTGGAGCTCGGTGGGGGGCGGGGGCTGCCTTCCGCCGCAGGCACGGCTCACACTGCTCGCACCACCGGGTGACATCCCTCCGGAATTCAGGCCAGTAATATCCTCCCTGTACCCGCCTGATGGTCTTGTTACGCCCTAGGTGTCCGGCCAGTGGTTCTCCGTGTACCTCCTGCAGCACATCTTTCCTGTTAGGCTTGGGAACTGCTATCTGGAAGTGGGCCGACCCCGCCTCCCCTATCCACCTCCGGCCCAACACGCCCTTGTGTATTGTCAGCCTCTCTCTCTGGGCATACCAGGCCTTCTTCTCATAGCTCCAGTCCCGTCTTACCGCTTCAGTGGGGACCTCTCCTCCTTCCACCCACCCCCGTACCTCCCTGAGAAGGGGGTCATCATTCTGCAGCTTTTCCCATGCCGGCCCCACTGGAGGGTCCGGTCCCTCCGCGGGGGATCGGTTCCCTCCTTCTAGCACTTGACTCTGAGCTCTTGTGAAGACACGACACCACCGCCTGTCTTCTTCAGGGTCTCTGCCGCATTGTTTACAGGGTGTCCTGGATAGGCCATCCGCATTACCATGGGCCTTTCCTGGTCGGTGTTGTATCACTATGTCATAAGTGCCTATGATCTGAAGCCACCGCGCCAGCTGGCCCTCTGGTTCTTTGAACTCCAATAGCCACCGAAGGGATGCATGGTCGGTGCGCACTACCACCGGCCGACCCACTAAATAGTGTCTGAATTTCCGGAGGCCAAAAACGATGGCTAACAACTCCCGCCGCGTAACACAATAGTTTCTCTCAGGTTTGCTAAGGGTGCGACTGCCATAAGCCAATACTCTCTCTTCCCCATCCTGTTCTTGTGCCAGCACCGTGCCCAACCCCGTATCACTGGCGTCCGTGTCCATAATAAGCTGGCCTTCTGGTCGGGGGAACCCCAGGATAGGAGCTTCTATCAATTTCTGCTTCAGTATCTCGAAGGCATTTTCACACTCCGGCGTCCACTTGAAAGGCCGTCCCTTTTCCGCCAGAGAACTGAGGGGTTTAGCCTTAGTTGAGAAGTCGGGGATGAAGGCTCTATAATACCCCGCCAGACCGAGAAAACTCCTCACTTCTGTGATATTCTGTGGTGGGGGCCACCCCCGAACAGCCTCCACCTTGCCTGGGTCGGTCCCTACCCCAGCCTCACTGATCTGGTGCCCCAGAAACAGTATCCTCCGGCGGGCCAGTTGGCATTTGGAGGGTTTTATCTTAAGGCCGGCCTCCGCCAGTCTTTGTAGTACCTCGCCCAACCTCTCCATATGCTGTTCAAAGGACTCGGCAAACACGACAATGTCGTCTAAATATACCAAACAGGTACGCCACTGAAGCCCCCGCATGGCAACCTCCATCACTCGCTCAAACGTCCCTGGGGCATTACATAACCCAAACGGCATTCTGATGAATTGGTAGAGCCCCCGGTGGGTGGTGAACGCTGTCTTCTCTCTGTCCTCCGCCCTTACATCTAGTTGCCAATACCCACTGGCAAGATCCATTGATGAGAACCAGGTGGCCCCCGCCATAGTATCCAAGCAGTCCTCCACCCGGGGCAGAGGGTAGGCATCTTTCACTGTAGCTTTGTTTAACCGCCTATAGTCCACACAGAAACGGGTTGTCCCGTCTTTCTTCTTCACTAGCACCACCGGAGATGCCCATGGGCTTACTGAAGGCTCGATTACCCCTGCCTCCAACATTTTCTCAACCTCCTCTTCCACCGTGGCCCTTCGGTGGGGGGCTAAGCGTCTTGGGGGCTGCTTTATAGGGGGTTGATCCCCCGTATCTATTCGGTGTTGGGCCATAGTGGTGTGTCCCTTATCACCCTTATGACACTGGAAGGCCGCCAGGTGTTGATTAAGTAACCCCGCAAGCTCCTTCCTTCTGTCTGGCTCTGTTCCCTCCACCAGCTCTCTTATAAGCCCTCTCTTCTCCTCCGGCGACATAGCCTCCACCCGACGGCACCAGCTTCCGGGGTTCACCCCCGGATCCTCTCCCGGCGTTTCCACCCGTTGGATGCCACCCAGAGTCATATCCTTGTAGACGGATGATCGGTTCCAGCCCAGGGTTCAGCACCCTGACCCAGGTTTCTCTGTTTATTGGCTGGACCAGGCCTCTGCCCACCAGGAAGTGGGGTTCACCCTTGTGCCCGGCCATACTTTCTATCAGGCCATTCCCACCGTCCAACCACCGACCCATCACCGCGCCTTCCAGGAATGCTTCCTCCCCCGCTCCGACCACTGCTGAGCGGGTGCTCACCACTCGACACAACGATTCTGGTTGGGTCCAGATTAATCTTCCCCTGGCCACGTCCACCACAAGCTGGTTTTCTCGTAGAAAGGCGGCGCCCAATATTCCTTCCGTCCCTGTGTCCCCCACGATAAACATCGCGTTCGTGCTCCTGGTCCCCAATTGTAATGAAGCCTGCACCTCCCCTTTAAGTTTCAGGGGTCTTCCATCCACCGAAAAGACAACTTCCCCCGTTTCTTGGAGCGGCCGATCACCCCCATGTCGTTCCCACCACCCGTGGGAGATAAGGTTTAGTGAGGCGCCAGTATCTACCAGCATCTGTATAACGGCTCCCTCCAACTTGCCTTCCACTATCAGTCCTCCGCCGCCCCTCTCTCGCCTTCCTTGCACAATATTCATAGGCCCAATCCCCCCGACCTGTACCTGGCCTTGGGTAGAGGTCGGTTCTAGTTTCCCGATGGAATAACATCCTTTCCCGTCTCGGGGGCCCCCCCAGGTTTGTCAGTTCTCCTGTTGGGGCACTCCCGCTTGAAATGCCCTTCCTGACCGCACCCATAGCAGGCAGTACTCCGCCTCTTCTTCTCGGTGGAGAGAGGCTCCTCCATCTTCTTAGCCATACGGTCCATTAGCTCCACCATTTTATCCATCCTGTCGGTGTTGGTTTTGAGATGCTCATTTACCGACGCATCAGCGGTCCTAACCCTCTGCGATGTTTCCTGCTCCACCTTCAGGTAGGCTTCTGCCCCCACGGCTGTCATGACGGCAGCTTGTAGGTCCTTTGGCTGTGACTGATAGACCCATTGTCTTAGAGGATTATCCAAACATAGCAGGAATCTGTCCAAAACCAGGGTGTCTGTAGTTCGGGCGTCGGCCTCGGGGTAAGCTAGTCGGGTGTACTTCATCAGATCCTCCCTCAATTCTTGCAACGCCTCCCCCTTCCTCCGTACCCTGGTGCGGAGGACAGCTTTATAGGTCTCTTCTTGATTGGTGGGCTCGAACCTTTCGACCAGCGCCTTCCGGAGTTCGGTGTACCCTTCCGGCGTAGCAGGTTTTCTGCCGTTCAACAGCCTCCGAGCGGCCCCCGCCAAACTCAGCCCTAGGAACATGCCTGCCTCAGCCTCGTCCCATCCATTCACCTTCACACACAGGTCGAAGTGGTTGAGGTAATCGCCTAGATCCCCCGTCCCGTCGTATTTTGTGGGTTTAACCACCGGCTTTCCTTTTGCACTCACTTCGCCGTCAGCTCCGCCAGATAGGGACGGCAACGCAGGTAACCGGGTTTCATCCACTGATGGCTGCTCTCCCCCGATCACCTCTTTTTTTACCGTCATCCCCTCTCCCTTGTTGTCAGGGCCCTCCGTCCCTCTTCCTTCCTCCCGTCCCTCCGCTGCCGGTTTCATCTTCCTATGCTTTGAGAGAGTCTCTAGGAGCTGGTCCCACTCCTCCTCCGTCCAATCCTCTGACCCTTCCTCCAATCTCCTCCGAGTCATGCTTGAAGTATTTTCAGTCTTGCCTCTGGGTTGGCGCCTCCCCCGGCTAGGCCTCCGGGGTATCTCCCTCTCCACCTCCTCCTTCTCCCATGGCCATCTGAAGTCGTTTACGGGACTTGCACGCCCTCCTCCCACCTCTACCTGGTTGCCTTCCCCCGTCCAATTCCGATCCATAGGCTCCTCCTGCCTTTCGGGGTATGGTTCCCCAGGTCTGCTTTCTGCGGGTCTTCTGATTGTCACCTCCTCGTCCACTACTTCCAAGAGGGTCCCCCGACCAACTCCTTCTCCTTCCAATTTCAATGAGTCTGTTCCCGTTATCCTTGCCTCCGCCATCTCTAGTCCTGCGTGGATCCGTTGAAAACACCGCTGTCACCAATGTAGCGCTCTCCAAGCTCCTCCGGATAAGAGAATGACGACCAGTAACACGGACAAGTATAATTAACGTGAATTCTTTATTGCCTGGCTTGCTCTGCCACACCAGCTAAGTATATCTCTATCTATATGCCGCTGCTCCTCCTCTCTGGTGCAAGTGCCGGTGCGTCCTATAGCCACCCCAATCTCAGACTGCCTGTCCGGTGGGACACCTCCAGTATTTATACACTTGCAAGTCCACCGGCGCTGGTGTATGTACAACATACACCGCCGCCGAAGACGCTACTCCGAATAACACAATGCTGACGTGACTCCGCCTCCGCCGGCTTCCCCCCGCCCCCATGCCAGGATGGTTTCGGGATCCACCGACGTCGGCTCGGTCTACGCCACAATATATATATATATATATATATATATATATATATATATATATATATATATATATATATATATATATATATACACACACACACACAGTTTACTTTCTCCTTTTAAGGATTCTCCACTTGCATAATCATTCGTAAGCCTTAACTTTGGCTTAGAATGGATGGCTTGAACTAAAGGGTTGGATGTTTGCAGCATTACCGGACATACCCAGACAAGACCCGCAACCTGCAAGATTTTCATATTGATATCTAGACTTTATCCCATAGGGAGATAGTATGTATGCAATCATCACAGACATCCCTTTCAGGTAATATTTCAATGATATCATTATTATCACATCGATGTCCACACCCTCCCATTTATTCATACATGATAAACTAAAAGTGCAGCAAAGTGCAAGGCAATAGGTAAAACTATTCATTGAGAACATAAAAAAAAAAGATATAGCTTCTCTTCATAAACACAAAAGGCAATCTGAAAAAGCAGGCTGAGCCCAAGTTATTTTCACCAGCTGCTTACCACTATTTTTCTTTTTCAGCTGGGCAGATTTGGAGGGCTTTCACCAAATCCAATACCACCTCCATCTATCATTCGCACTTAAGTCCAACAAAATAGCACAAAAATTCATAATGATAATCAAACACAATAGGGGAAGAAAACAAGACACTGTAAGTCCACAAAAGTGAGTACAACTTGGTGGGTAGGTGTTGGGAAGTTGTGAGGGAGCGGTTAGTGTGGCTATAAATTGCTTACCTCGCTACGGGGACAGTCGAAGCCAAGGATGAGTTTCTTGGGATGCTCCCTCACTGGTTTGTTGACGTTGCCCGAGACACCCATCCATTCCTTGACGAGCGTCACCTCACCGAATGGTACCTGTCACAAAGTATGGGGAAGTTAGTCATAACTCATCAATTAGTGTGTCATAGAGTAATTTTATGATAGAATAAGTTCTATGGCCATCAACATATTCGCTGTGATACTCCAAATCAAATGCTGATGCCATATGCACTGCCTTGGAGCATCGTGCCACCCTATGAGGATTATTTTATGTGAATAACTTCTTCCCGTAGAGATAGCATTGCGCGGCCGATCGCAACACCCCCAGTGGCGTAACGTGTGTCGATCCACCACAGCGGCTGATCCACCACTGCAGTCTCGTTCTGGGTGCATGTAAACATTCAAAATGGCCATGGGCGCTCGTGCGGTGAGCTACGGTACTGGATTTTGATAATTTTTCCTTATTTAAACCCTCTAAAAACATAAAATAAATATAGAACTAACCTCCCCTGGTGCCCTCGGTGGACGATCCACCCCTCGGGAGTTGTCTCCCCCCTCGGGCTAACGCCCTCGGGGGAGACAACTCCCTCGTGGTGGATCGACCACCTCGTACACCACGGTCGTTTAGTTCTATCTATTTATCGATTTGTCTGTGACCTCACTGCCCAGTTAATCACCAGCACTGCATTCAGATGAAATCAATGGTATTCAATCACTGTGCACCCCTTGGAGGGTTAAAATGCTTCATGAATATTTATCATAGGACAACCAATAGAGATTGGATATACACTGCATTACAAAGTTAAGCAAATTTTCTGCATAAAAAAAGCATATCTATCGGCAAACCCTACATAGCTAGAAGCCACACCCACGTATAAAGCCTTACCATTAGCTACTGTGCAGCGTTATACTGAAGATACCGACATATCAGCCGCACCCTGAGTTCTAGGAGAGTCAGCTATATGAACCCTGATCTATCTGTAAGCCAAGACTTACATGTAGGATTCAAGAATTAGGCAATTCTACATCGTGAGTCAGGCCAGTTAAGTCATTTAGAATTGAAGATCCTCAGGAATGAAAGGCAATAATGTTAGCTGATCAATACCATAACTCACGCTATGTCCTCTTTCTATGTACACCTGGCATTTGTCCTTTCAAATGTTTTGCTAAATTCCCGTGCACCTTTACCCCTGCCTTCCTACACTGCAGTTTGTGCCTCAATAAAAGGTAACATGCAAAAACAACTCTGTGTTTTTTGTTGTTTTTTTTTACTCCGTTTGACCTAGCATATGACTGTAGACTAGTACATTATTTGAACAAATGCCGAAAGACCCATCATATATCAAAGGCACATTATTCGTTTCAGGTAACCCGACCCTACCTAGTAGAACAGGGCCGGCCCGAGGATTTTTTCTTGAGTTTTAAGGCAATTTTCTAATGGATTTAATCCCCCCAGAGTCGTTGTAAGACACTGTGGGTTACTGTAGCCGTTAAAAATGATTCGCAAAACATGTTACCTGAAACATATTAATCTTTTTGGCCTTAGACACAAGGATGGATCCCTACCTAGTGCGCCTTATACGAATGGCAAACTTGGGGGTGCGCCCTATAGGCGAGGCATTATACTATAAATCATCAGTACGTACCCAAGCCTAACCTAACTTGTACCAGGATTTACCACTGTTTTTCGTCGATGTTCGGAATTTCGTGGTTAAATTCGCACTAATGTGTACTTTTTTTCAACTTTCAATTTCAACTCGTCAAATTTATACTGTGAGTGTAATGATTCATGTAACCTAAGTAATGGACAAAAGAAATAAAACAACAACTGCATCATAAGGCCACACCAAAAAAATAAGTTTTTTTTTTAAAGAATTTCTTTTTGCATCCAATGGATTCCTTGCTGGGAACTTGAGGCGAGCAAACAATTTTTTTTTTAACTTTTGCCAAACATCACGAAGAGAAAACTTGTAGAAACTGAAGTGAGCGAAATCTGTAGACAAGAATTTTTTTAAAGAAAAACAAATTGTATAAAATATCTGAAAATATGGAGAGGGCAATCCGTAGACCAACTTATTTTTTTGGTGTGGCCTAAAATGAACTATCTGTATACTGTTTGAGCGGATTATTGAAGACATCCACAAATGGCATTTATATCAGGCCAGATAATCCATCCTTTCCCATATTTTAGTATTAAACCATGCAAAGGCCGACCATTAGAAATATCTAGCGATTTATAGGGGGGAAAGATATATTTGGTCATTTTGGGATTATTGTTAAATAACTTTAGTAGTCAGCTAAAAGGTATCTGGAGTACCCATTTTAGTCTTTTCTTTTTATCATCAGTCACATACAAACAAGCTTTCAATTAGGCATACAGTAGTGTAACTTTCCATTCTTTGGTGGTTTCTGGGAATGGGAGAATGGGTCAACATGGGAGCCAAACTGAATAAAGACAATGTGGATAGATGTGGTATAAAACCTGTAATACTCCATGAGATACAAATATGACTCAGCTTAATTTAGTGACCACCTTAAATCTTAAATTGTCGGCTCAAGCGCGATGATATCTATCCATATTTATAGAATTTTGGATCTGACTCAAGCCCCCTCCTTTATGATAAGTGTTGGGGGAGGGGGGCTACTCCTATGCCCCTGCTATTCTATGAAAATACAAGGATTTTCCTCAATATGATCAAAAGTAAAAGAGATATGATATGAGGAGCTAATACTACCCTAAATGGGTCACAACATTGGTAGTAACGGGGCTTTATATCAATGCAAGGTAATAACCACTATAGAGCTATTACGGCTGGTTGAATCAAATCCACCTATGATTTTTTCCATTCTATATGGAGAGATGCACTCTAATTAGAAGTGATATAACTCGCTGTATGGATATATCATTATGTACCCATGTACCTTTGCCTAGTGAAAAAACGGCTCACACTTCAAATCTTGGAATGTCTCATTTTTGATCCATTTTGATCAACCATTGAGTATCTATACTACCGTAAACTCCCGCGTATAAGACGCGCTGCGCGTATAAGACGCACCCCAAACTCAGCACATGCATTTTCGCGTATAAGACGCACCTCTTAGGTACCAATTTTGTAAATTCAGTACATTTCTATAGTAAAATTACCCCTCGTATAAGACGCACCCCCAACTTCAGAAAATCCTATAAGACGCACCAGCATTTTGTTTGGCGTAGAGGACGCATCTTATACGCTGGAGTTTACGGTAGTGTATAGTTGGGCTATAAATTAATATGCCCAACCCCTTTAATAGCCGCTGATGCAGGAGTGCATCATTCCCATCAGTCGCCATGATGCACAAATGAAGTGCTGGCGAGTCTGCTGCCGGCACTTCATTGGAGCATCATACCGATCCTCCGGGAGTGTATCAACCCTATAGGGTCGGCATGATGCACTAAAGCATCAGCGACCCTTAAAGGGTTAAAACACCACTTGATATTACCATAAATCCTTTACCTATGGTTCATACTGAAATACACTATATGGTTATCAGAGTGAGCTACTCTGATACCTCGTGTATAAGTAGGGCGTGTCTTTATACACGAGGATAAACCCCTGCTACACCTTATGGGCTTGGGCCTAAGTGGAGGTGCACCTCATATGTGCGGATTGTACACTATGAACAGTACTAAAGTCATCAAAGTTTGCCCAAGGTGCACCTATAGGATTGGCCTACATTGGGGTGCGCCTTATACTGAAGATATTTCAGAAGTCCCATTAAATCCGAGGATATTATTCATAATTTAAATTTTGAGGTCGACCATGTTCGTTTGGATAGGGTCAGATCTAAACAAATTACCGCAGTTCTTTCCTCATATACATATAATGCGCACCTCACATTACATGAGATCATTTCAAACATGGAGGGTATACTTTTAAACAGTTTAGTACTAATCTAGCCTCTAAGGTGCACCCTGAGTCAAGGGGTATCCTATAAGGTGCAGCAGTCCTCTGTAGATTCGCATATATAGGCAGTGACTAGCTTATACGCGAGGCTCTATACAGAGGTTTTATGGGTTTGCACTCATTGAATAGGCCTCTACATACAGAACATGTACTACAGTATTGTACTACAAAACACTATAATTAAAGACACGGGAGACTCGTTCTATGTCCCCTCACACAGAGAACAGGGCCGACCGGAATTCCACTTCTTGTTTATTTTAATTTCTTTTATAATATTTTAGATCTTAGGCCACACCAAATAAAATACTTGGTCTATGGATTTTCATTTTTGAAAACTGGAGCGGGAGGGCGAAATTTTTATTTTATTTTTCTAAAAAAATTTATTTGTCTATGGATTTTCAATATCAAAGATGTGAAGAGGGCTTTTTTTTTTTTTTTTTTTTTGCTCCTTTTCTCAAATTTATGTCTACTAGTATTTTGGTTGCTAAATGCAGAATAGACACTGAAATGTTCAAATCTAGAGACCTCTACCTATCCAATGAGTGGACTGCTGTTGCTGTATCTTTATTGGTTGACACTGTAAGGACTTTGCTAAAAAAAAATAAAAAAAAAATCAATTTTCCAGAAAAAGATGCGGGCGGAATCCATAGACAACGTTTTTTTTCAATTAAAAATAAAATTTTCATTTAGGAAAATCAGGAGCGGGAAATCCATAGACCAATGTTTTAATTTGGTTTGGCCTTAACTACTTTTTTTAAACATAATTACATATATATTGTTTTACACTTTTTTTTTAATATTTTTTTTTCAGATTTCTTGTGGGGGCCAATAAAATGAAAAAAAAATGAAATAGTTATAAATGAAGGTATATCATTTTTGCTAGGGCTTGAGAATATGGAATCTGAATTTTATAGTTGTACCAGTAAAGTTCTAGTTTAAAATAATTTTACCTGTGTTGTAGTAATATCTTCAGTTATTTTATACCTGATTAATCTAAATCAAACTACCTGTGAACAAATGGAACTGACATCCTCAGGAAACTTGGAATCAATTATTCCAGAATAATAATTATATGTCACCATTAGTCTTTTCTATTAACATCATAATCTACAGGAATTCTATAGTTCATTTCACAACTACCTGTTAATGGGTCATTTTTTTTTTGTAATACTGTAGTGGCCCGTATGAGCACCCGGGCGCTTATACGGGCCACTATACTTCCCACTGTACTGCCGGCGCTTATTTGGATACTGTTTTTAGTGCTTAAGGCTCATTTCAAAACCCTCCTACCCCAGGCGCTTATTTGAGACCCCGGCGCTTAAACAGGTCATTACGGTATGCCATGATTGCCGGTACAAATGTCTCAAACATTTTGGTTATCGGTCGTCATAATGCATGAATGCCGGTCTGGCTACTACACTTATCGCCAATGATGCGCTGCATTGTGACGACCCTTTGGGAGTGTATCAGTCTCATAGGATCGGCATGATGCATGCATGAATGCAGGTCTGTTGATTGATTTTATCACGATGCATTTAGGCATCACAACGAGGCCCCAAAAGATATTGTGTGTTTCCAGTAACATGCCTTAAAAGTCTAGGGTCGGTAGGTCGGATTCCTACGGAGCCCCTAATAGGACATACCAAAAAGTTTTTATTCATGCAAAAAAATATTCCTGCGGGTACAGGAACATTCCTGCGGAAACAGGAACATTCCTGCAGAAACAGGAACATTCCTGCAGAAACAGAAACATTCCTGCGGAAACAGGAACATTCCTGCGGGTACAGGATGATTTCTGCAGGTACAAGAAGATTCCTGCGGGTACAGGAGGATTTCTGCGGGTACAAGAGGATTCTAGAAGGTACAGGAAGATCCTTGAGGGATTCGTGCAATTCCTCATTTTGACAGGGATGGGGGAATAGGGAATTATTTGTGCCTCCTCCAGAATTATTTTGTGTAACTGTGTGAATCTGCAAAATTATTTGTGCATCTACATGAAATGTTTGTATACCCCCAAGGATGTTTCTGTGCCCACAAAAATCATTTCTCTATCCCCAGGAATAGTTTCTGTACCCCCAAGAATTATTTTGTACTTGCATATTCCTCAGTTCCCTCAAGAATCGTTCAGTAACCACAAGAGTTGTTTTTGTACATGCAGACATTGTTCAGTACCCACAAGAATTCTTCAGTACCCACAAGAATTCTTCAGTACCTGCAAGAATTCTTCAGTACCCACAAGAATTATTCAGTATCCTCAAGAATTCTTCAGTACCCGCAAGAATATTTTTTAAGGGGAAAAATTATTTGTGGTATGTCCTTCTAGGGGCTCCGTAGATGCCCCCCCTTGAAATCTATGACGAGAAACTCTTATATGAAGTTGTGAAGTTGTGTCACTATTAAATCCAACCTAAAGGCTATACTATTAAATAAATCTCCAAGCCTGCCTCCATCATCCTTTCACCTAGAGTATCAGTGATGATGAGAAACGTTTGAAATATATTTCAAAATGTTTGAAAAAAAAAAAACACATTAAAGAGTATGAAAATGTGAGGGGAATTTTCAACAGCTAAAAAAAATAAAGAAAAAAATTGCAGGTTGGCGCTGTTTGGCTATGGTCGGTCGGGTGACTGGAAACAAACCTCTTTTTATTTTGGCCCAATTAGTACAAATACATTGATCATGTGACATTAAAGGGTTAACCGTGCACATGATAAGTTTGTCATGGTTCATCAGGGGCCATTCAGGGCACTGTAGTGCATGTCTCTGTCTCAGATGGTAAAGGTAGCATTTCCAGTCTCAGTATGAAGCCTATAGATTACATACACCACGCCCATTGTACCTTAGAAAATGTGATTATACGGTAGACACATCCAGTCTATTTCCTAGTCACTCTCTAATAGACTGACTTACTAGGAATAGCATCATCCCTTCCACACTATGTACATGTACATTATGCTGTGTAAGCCCTTGTCATTACGAGACTTCTGATGTTAAAATCATCTTGATCTGATTAAAATTGAACCCATGGTGGTTTGTTGAACATATATACATGCTTAAGAGCGCACTTTTGCTATTCTGGGCACGTTAGGGATACTACTAAATAAATCTTCAAGCCTGCCTCCATCATCCTTTCACCTAGAGTATCAGTAATGATGAGAAACGTTTGAAATATATTTTAAACTGTTTGAAAAAAAAAAACACATTAAAGAGTATGAAAATGTGAGGGGAATTTTCAACAGCTAAAAAAAATAAAGAAAAAAATTGCAGGTTGTCGCTGTTTGGCTATGGTCGGTCGGGTGACTGGAAACAAACCTCTTTTTATTTTGGCCCAATTAGTACAAATACATTGATCATGTGACATTAAAGGGTTAACCGTGCACATGATAAGTTTGTCATGGTTCATCAGGGGTCATTTAGGGCACTGTAGTGCATGTCTCTGTCTCAGATGGTAAAGGTAGCATTTCCAGTCTCAGTATGAAGCCTATAGATTACATACACCACGCCCATTGTACCTTGGAAAATGTGATTATACGGTAGACACATCCAGTCTATTTCCTAGTCACTCTCTAATAGACTGACTTACTAGGAATAGCATCATCCCTTCCACACTATGTATATGTATATTATGCTGTGTATGCTTGATTATGAGTTGGTCTGTTGTAAATTTTGTTACAGCGTACCATAACCATCGATTGGACTGATGAAAACTGAGCAACTGTTGGAAAGTGAGTCACACTGACAACTCTATAATAATCGACGGTACTAATTAAGCCATCGAATCAGTGCAAGAAGGTTGTAACTGACTGTGTAACTAAATGAGTTACAACCATCTTACACTCAGGGGTGAATTGTCGCATGCTCCAAATGACCAATACCCCCCCCCTCCCCATAATAGCCTATAGGACCCATTTTTATATATTGGATGAGGATTTAAAGGGACGGTTATGATCGAACACATCCCTTTTTTGACACAGTAGGTTGGAGTAGACATTAACTACATTACATACAGGTATACTTCGACCAAGGCTTATCATTGATTTGAGACTGAAAAGGGGTCATCCATAAATGACGTCATGGCAAATCTGACCATTTTTGACCCCCCCCTTGCCCCGTCATGTTTCTTTTTCTTTTCTTTCGACAATTTTATAATGCTGAACCTCCCCTCTACCCCCTCCAGCATGACGTCATTTGTGGATGGCCTCAAACTTGCACTGAACTGACTGAAGCCCTGTACGTGAATTGGGACGGTACTCTAGATTTACACTGTATCATGGAATTGTTCCCTATTTCTATCATTTAAAAAGGTCAGCTAAAATTACCCTATCTTACCCTGGCGGGAACTTAATTCTTTTCACAATATACATGTATGTGCATGCCAAACTACATGACGAAAGGCAATCAAAGAATTTAGAAGAAATAATAACGACTAAAGCCAAATTTTTAATTTTTTTTTTTAGTTGGAATATCTTTTTGAGTTTGAAAAATGGTTAGGGGCTTTTGCGTTCTACTTAAAAAGTACCCATCTTAGTTTATTTCAAAGCTGTATCCATAAAATCGTGCTTCATATTTAGATGTTGAGGGCTTTAGAACTATGGGCTAAAAAGTAAAGGAAATTGGAAATAAAATGAAAGCTATACTCACGCCAGTCTGTGCCATACCGAAGGGGCCGGGGTTCATTCCCAAGAAGAGCACGGGTTTTTGCGTGGTGCAGTACCTCGTCACGTAGTTGGTGTGCGGTTCCCACGCGTACTCCATGGGGTTGTAGATGTACTCGACCGGCGACCGGAACTCGAGCACGCGCAGCGCCTCGCACAGCTGCTTCTCCAGCAGCAGGAACGTGCCGGCGATGTCGCGCACTTCCGGTAAGGGGAAGTCCATCTTGGGATCGGTCCAGACGACAGGTGGCGTGGTGCGCGTGGGTTCGCCGTCCATGTCGACCAGCGGCCGTTGATGGTGTTGGTGATGGGGGTGGTGGTGGTCGTGCCCAGGGCGACCTGTGTACGACTGAACCATACTCTGTATCTGCTGCATTTCCGGATCCTGTCCATATAAACCGCCCCCGCCGCGCACCACGTGCCCCATAGGTGGCGTCAGCGGCTGCCGCGCCGCCTGGTGAGCATCGTGCGACGCTGGATACATGAGGTGCGACATGGGCGACACCACCATGCGGGGGCTGTCGGCCGTCGTGCCGCCGCCGCTACTTCCGGTTCTGTTGTAGAGGGACTCAATCTGTGGTAGGACCTGGTGCATGGTGGCCAAGTCAGACTGCTGGTGGTTTCCGGTTCCGTGCCTCATGTACATCATGGCGGCCATCTGCTGGTGGTGATGGTTCTGCTGCTGTACCATCTGCTGCTGCTGCTGTTGATGCTGCAGCTCCTCCATGGTGTAGTTCTGTCCTACGCCACCCAGCGGCGGGGTCAGTCCTCCAGGGGGTGTCTCGCGCTGCCGCCCATAGGGCTGCTGTTGGCCAACCACGCGGTCATAGGGCCCCGTGCGCTTGTATCCTGAATACCGGTCCATGGCACCATAACCGGTTGAACCATAGTCTGGAGAACTGCCATAGTAGCTTGATTCTGACTTAAGTTTGTACTGCTGGTGCAGGGAGTTGACACCGGAAGTGTCAGTATGAGGAGAGTAGCCACCACTTCCGCTTGTCTGGCTGTTGGTAGCTGTCAGACCGGACATGAAGCCCCCTGAGCAGGTTGTTGGCATGTAGTACCCTGCGTCAACCGATTCGGTCTTCATCGGAGTGGTGGAAGCTACAGTTGACTGTGTTGAAGTTGCTGTTGTAGTCACTGCCATTCCCATCAGACTATAGACAGAACTTGCAGTGGGTTGAGAGCTGGGACTGCTGTAGTCTGAGTCCTGGCTGTTGTGGCTACTTCCAGCGACAGACCGGGTGCCAGGACTTCCACCCGGAGGAGAAGTGGTACTGCCGCAACTGTAGCGATATGGACTGTCTTCAGCCTTCACCGATTGATCCAGGTAGGACGTGTAGTGCGACTGTCCGCTACTTCCACCACCACTTCCGCCACCACCACCACCGCTATTGCTGCTACTACCACCAGTAACGCCTAGCAATGAGGCGCTTGAGAAATCTTGACTTGTGGTTGAGCTGAACCCAGATGACTGTTGAGGCTGCGTGTGCGACTGCGACTGTGATGTGGTCGTTTGTGGCTGTGACTGCGACTGCTGTTGCTGAGAGAAGCGGTCTTCGTACTTGACTGAACCTGTGGACTGTGAACCGATTGTCCCAGATGGTGTTGAAGACGCCGATGACGAAGTTGATGACTGCTGCGACTGTGGCTGTGTATGAGACTGGTGATTATTCTGGCTCTGTGAAGGCGAGTGCTGGGCTGTCGTGGCAGGTTGGAAGTACTGGCTGTTCATGCTCAAGCTGCCATAGCCTGAGTTTGACAGGGCCATAGAGTGCCCACTCGCATTGGAAAGATGCCAGTTAGCTGTGTCACCCTTGAGATGCATCTCCTGCACCTGAGCTTGGCTTATGTAGGTGGAGCCACCACCAAGGTCATGACTGTTGTAGCCACCATAGTCAGAGCCACCTGGATGAATGGCTGAATAAGAGTAGTTGGACAGGGCCGAGTCCGCAAAGGTGTGGCTCTGTCCACTCGGATAATAAATTTCTTCTCGGTTCGTTTTGGTAACCATCTCTGACTGTCCTTCTAAAGACATGGCTATCTATATCTGAAAATGAATAAAAACTTGTGTTAATAATGTTTTACATTCTTTTTTGGAGATGGGCATACATAGTTTTGACAGGTCAGTCATAAAATTGAACACCCTACGGTGATGTCTACGGGGTGGAGGGTTCTCCACCATTTGTAAATGTACATCATAGAATTCTTATTGCCTGACAAATTGACATGTCACCATTGGATATTTTCCCTGAAGATTTTACTGCTCTAAAATACTGACATACTGTACTAAATGTTCAGTCTCACATGTCATATTTTTACACCAGTGCTGCCCAAAACTTTTTATTGATGCAGGCAAACGTGACCTGCTTCTTGGTGTCTTACGCTTCACTTCTACTACTAGTAGGCCAATTTGAAAAATTCTTTCAGTATTATAAAGCTGAGATCATGGCCCTACGCCAGCCATTATGATTCTATGCCGGCTTTTGCTGGCATCAATTTGGCAACACTGGCAAAACACTGAAAAATATACAAAAAAAAAATGCTTTGGATCAAGTTTTGATGGGGAATCCAGAGGTATGCTCGAATTATTTCATATCTGCTGAAAACGCTCCATGTATTGAATGCAAAGGCCTTGAAAGGGACAAATTAAATTTTGTTGTAATGGAAACATAGTAAATTGGCCTTATGGCTATTTCTGGTTGCCATGGGAACGTTGCCATGGGATCAAGTCCATTGTTCTGAATGGGAATATTTGCCACAAACATTTTGAAAAATTACATAAGGAACTCAGGACCAAAAACAGACTTAAATAATTTTCTCTAGAACCAATTTTTTTCTTATTTTATAAAAATCATATTTCTTTGGTTATCTTTCAACAAAACTGTGTTTTCTTGCAGAAATTTATGATAGGATATAATTGCATGTTGAGCTTATTTGCCATCTTCTGTTGTATACACCAACCTAGTTTTGACAAGTAATTATCCATGGGGTATTTTAGCTCAAGATATCTCATTTTAAAGCCTGTGACTTATACTTTAAAAAGCTACCCGCCCCCCCCCTGGAGACATGTTTCCCCCCATCTGGTCACTTATATCCTCATTGGAGGATTTACAAATTAGTGACTACTTAGGAAATTCATGTTGGTCAACCATTGCCTATTACGATCAGTAATCACTGATGACACACTCCCAATCTAACTGACTCTACACTGCCATTTTATTTCATATTCAGAAGTCCACTGACTCTCAACTGGACGTTGATATAAGAGGTACAAATACTACCAACGACATAATATCTGTATAGCAGTATGGATGGATCCAGTAGCCTACTGATCAACTACTGGTATCACTTTATCCATGCATGGGTTATTTACTAGGCTACTGATTCAACATACCCCCAGTGGTCCACTGTATTGCTACTCAACTTATTCTTCCCAACAGTATTAACCCAGTGGTCAACTGCACTCCACTGTTCAAAGTAACTTGTATGAGACAAAATGATGTTTCCTGGAATTACAAAACATGCACAAATAACAGCTTTACATAATCTTCACTCAAAAACATACATCATCTAAGGATATCATAACGATTATTTAAAAGAAAATAAGAGTTGCCCAACTTTGTTAAGAGTTCGATAGGATTGTGATATATCTACATGTAGAATAAACTCATTCTCCAGGCTAACCAATATCAAACAAAAATCAATCATTATCCTCCCATCTCAGCTAGCTCCAGCCCCATGGTAACTTATGTCCCCAAGCCAGTATGACATAAATGGTCGTCTCTGTAGGGTAAATATCAAACAAAAATCAATCATTATCCTCCCATCTCAGCTAGCTCCAGCCCCATGGTAACTTATGTCCCCAAGCCAGTATGACATAAATGGTCGTCTCTGTAGGGTGTGGGGTAGATTAGTAGTCTAATGCGCTGGAAAGTAATCAGAAAGACATAGGTTCAAGTCAACCCATGGGCAAAAAAACTTCCTTAGTGGGAAAGGCAGTAATGCAGTATAGGCTCTGCCTGCTCTTTTAGTACTTCGAATTGCCCTCAGCAATGGCCCTGCAGTTGTCTAATTCTTGTGCACTGCTTATCGGGCTAGTAACAAACAAGTAGACCACCACGGGTAGCAGGGGCGTGGGAAGCAGTTTCAGAGTGGGTGGGACCAGGGGGGGTTTCTGCAATTTTTGACCTCCCTTTGCTTGACCTTTAAGTTTTGACCTTTTGAGAAGTTGGTCAAAAGTGGGGGGGGACATGTCCCCCCTGTACCCCCTGCTTTCCACGCCCATGGGTAAACACCAACATTTTGGGCCTTTAGCCCCCTGGGCCGAAGTCTAGAATAAAGTACCGTTTTGTCGAATATTCTACAATTATAAAGAAAATCACTGGCCCATAGCCATAACTTCTGGCCATTGGCCACTTGGCCAGTGTCATTGTCTACCCCTGGACCACTGATCAACTACTGCATCTCATATAAATGTTTTAGACATACTGAATTTCCACGGCTTATGCACTGGTATCACACTGCTCTATTCTTGGACCACTAAGTACTGCTCTGTTCTATGGTGTTTCACAGTAGTATAGCAGGCTGCACCTATAGTCATACTGTTCCTTATTTAGAGAATAGACAACAACTTTCTTAACATCGATGCATTCGTGCATTATAGAACAACAGACAGTCAAGATGTGAAGGAGTTGTCTATTGTCTTTATAAAACATACATTTCATTCCGAACAATCAATCACCCAATTAAGGTATGTCTATACCAATAATTGGCCCTTGACTTGTTTACAGATATGGTGACCTTGCTGAGGTGTGCACTGTACTCCTATAATGCACTCAAGGTCACTTCTACTGTGCAGCAGAGCACTGCCAGCCGTTTTATAAATACTCTTTTGGCACAGAAACACTTTTGCTAGACCACACTGTGCCTGTACTGATTTGGTACTGTTTTTCTCCCACTGCATTCTGGCCTAGGAATTAAAACCTATTTAGAGCTAAAGATAAAAACCAGGTTGCTGTTGAATTTCAGATGATCAGGCTGCATGTGTGATCCTGCTGATCCCTACTTGTGAAAAAAGCCTGCGTTACAATGACCGAAAAAAACTATACCATACCCCGGGATACCATAGTACCATTGTGTATACACACCGTATAAGCCGCAGACCCCTGGTGTGGCTTATACCGGGGGCTTATAGCTCCATCCTGATCTCAGGGTGCGGCTTATACGAGGGGTTTATACTTATATAGACTTTACTAAGAATTGGACTTCATTTCAGAACCTGGTGCGGCTTATAGAAAAGCCATGAACTCAGGGTGTGGCTTATACACGGGTTTGGCTTTTAAGCGAGGTTTTACGGTAGTACTTTCCAAAAGAGGGTACATCCCTTATATAGGTGGAGTAAAATTATATCAGTACTAAAGTGCCAAGAACATTATCTAGGTACGCCCTATGATGGATTTTCTCTCAACTAAGTGTGTTTCTTATACGCGGGATGCAACTATTGATGTCCAGGCAGTCATAGGGCTTCTAAAGACAAGTTAAGGTTCTGCTAATTTCTGGGCTTTTCAGCTGCCGTTATGCCTATAGTTAGTATCAAGTTTCATGTAGCCCATATAACTTTTAAGCCTAATGTTCACTTTGCATAACTCATGGAACTTTATGAAGCCCATTAAAGATTGAGAATACAAAAGATCCAAACAAGTGTCAAATTATGTTTTCAGACAACTTTTTGACTTAGAGCTAACATAGAACTCCTAAGAATTCAAATTAACACCGACCATGAAACGTTATAGTACCGGGGTTAGTCTTTTCTAGAAGTCAACATATGAAATGTGTATGCCTAGAAAATAGTATTAAAAAAAAAAATTATCTTTTGTCAATAAAGACCTCAACCGTACATCTGTCAGGGCATAGCATCAAACATGTGTCACCGGATTTAAATTAGTAATTCTGAGCAAACCTGTTCTATTAAAGAAAAATAAAGAACACATTTGAAAAGTAATAATTCCTTCAGAGGGACTGCCATGATATATCTGAAAAAAACATTTTCCCGTCTAAATACCATTACTTTTGGATCCTATTTTCTATGTCTGATCTCTGACCCCCTAGGGTCCCAGGGTCACGATGGGGGGTTGGGGGTCAGTGGTCAGCCCTGACCAGCCAACCAGCAGTCGTGGATCCCGCCCCCACCCCACTACCATGACCAGCAGCTGCAGCGCTGGTCGCGGCGCGACGCGGGGGGTCAGTGGACTGGTGACCGCGTTAGGGTGATCTAGTCTGGACGCTGAGGGCAGCAGACGTCTGTCCCCCAGTGCCCCACCCACCCCCATAACAACCTACCTTCATGGTGTGTCCGGCCCGCCTGAGGACCGCCTTTCAGGTTAGAATCGACGGGAGGATATCGGTGGAGGTGTCGGGGGTTGTGTCAAAATTGACAGTCCAGTTTTGGAAGGGGTAGTGGAGAGGCGGAGGGGTGATGAGCGCTCCGCCACTGCTACTGACACTTTGTAAACACTGGCGGTATGGAAGGGGGTGTGGCACCTACGTCCAGTCACCAATGCCCCGTGGTCAAGCAGTCGTATGTTTGTAAGCCTTGAGTGACACACTCTCACGTGTGGACACGTTGTCTCCCCTGTCTCCCTGCCTGCTAGCTGCGCCCTTGGTGGAGTTTCAATTTAAATGCATCTGTCTACGAGCTTTCCAAATCCACTGAAAATGTCAATGCTGCAGCGTCGTGCTAGTGCTGGTGTGTGGGGGCTGAGGCTCTCGGCTGGGCCCTGTCCATACACGTGAGTAGGGGGTAGTCAGAGGGTCGTAGCGCTGACTCCCTCCTTCGGACAGTTCACCACTGGACACTGCTAGAACAAAAGGGGGCTAGTCACTGAAGTGAAGGCCAGTCGTTGCGGCCGACAACCATGTGAGGAATGAAACTAGACTCTGTCGGGCCTGCTGGCAGTGCTGAAATCGGCGTTTTGCGTTCCCCCTTTCTAGGTTTCCACCACAGCGTTGGCGCTGCCTCTAGGCCTACTCCTGCTATAGCGCCGCCATGTTTCCCGGCTAGGATCGTGCTGGTGCGGGGGGCTCCGGCCGAAGGCGGCCCCGTCTCGACCGGCGCCGACCGCGGGGGCAGGGGGCTGGGCTGGCCGCACGGACCGGGGGGTAACAACTGACCACACCCGTGGTACCAAGACAGTGTCAAGCCGTCTGTCCGACTAGTTACAAGTCAGTTCCGAGTCCCAGGAACACAAGAGTAGGGCTAGGTGCTCCGTCGCTGGGCCGCTGCTAGTGAGTCTATGCCGTTCGGAGAGGCAGAGAGAACGAGAGAGGCGAATTCCCAGGGCAGTTCGGGTGGGAAGGGGGCGGGGCGTAAGGCGCACAAAAGGATCACTTTGCGAGCCAAATACAGCCGCGATTTCGACTGATCTCGAAAACCGAGTCATGGAAGAGGTACATATTGGTCCTGGGTATGGACTGGGGTGGGTGGGGAGGGGAGTCATGGCATTGTTTGGGTGGGAGATGGGTAGAAGGAAGAGACAAGCTTGACACAGAGCCATGCCAATCATCGCTGCGGGTACCACGGACCGAGGGTAGCCACGGTCAGTGGCCGCTCAGCGACCACACAACAACACCCGTAACATACACCTAACCCTCTTACTTACCTTCAGTCCCACACTAGATACTCCACAGACACACTTTAGGCCTCACATATTTGAAACCAGCTTCGTGTATGATGCGTGTAAATTATTATAAACAGCTATTCTTATCCAAAACCATACACAAAAGCCATCTCGGCCTTGACCCTTCATGGCGAATCCTACCCGGCGCGCAGGAGAGTTCCACTAGGCCAAGAGACGCAGATCCGTTTCTGGACTTTGCCACGACCGCGCTCACCAGTAGCCTACCCAGGCCCTACTTTGTAGTAGAGTTTGACTCGGTGGCGATGGAGTAAAGGGAGAGATTAAACTATATGATTGAACAATTCATATCTTGTCCACCTAGCCTCATTATGTCTGACAGTAGGATGTAGACTATGTAGAGGAATGGAGGGAGTGGCTGATTTTTAACAGCAGCTGGGTGTTTAGTTGGTGGATTTTTTTTTCTTCGTGGTGGGGGGGGGGGGGGTTGGGGGTGTGTGCAAAAAATTCAGACCCTTCGTGAAGGGTAGAAAAAAAAATCACACTGTCTTGGGGGGGGGGGCGATTCCCCCCTTTTCATGTAATAAGAAATGAATTATCAAATACAGTCTAATTTATAAAGAAAGATGTTGCTTAGGGATATGTGAGAACTCAGCTAGAAATGACAGTTTTAAGACAGCCTAAATGACTTAAAATTCGGGATAAAAAAAAAAAAAATAGAAAAAAAAGAAGAATAGGGCCTACTAATACAATTTGATAGTGTCGATCTCAATTTTTTTCATTGTAGGTTTTTTTCCAATGAGTGTAACTTATTTCCCCAATCAATGAGCGATATTAACCATTGGTGACTAAATACAACCCTGAGCAAATTAGAAAAGTAGGCTGAAATCGTCGATATTAACCATTGGTGACTAATACAACCCTGAGCAAATTAGAAAAGTAGGCCTAGACTATTTTAGAGATCCCCCATTGGGCTATAGGAGGGTGGAGGAAAGACGGAGTTTTGACGTATTGGTTGCCCTGGTATATAAAGAGTTTCACCGTAATTATAGAAATACATGCTAACGTCCGAGTCATCGACCGTGAAGCAGCTAAATGTAGTTGGAATACCTGGTATGGGAATTCACTAGCGTCAAGTGGTAAAGACTTGTGTCTAAATCTCAAAGCCCATACAAAATAGACAGTCTGCATGTCTTGGCAGCGAAGTCGCGGGTGTAAAGAAAGGAGTCTAAAGTAATAATGTTCACCATTGTTATTTGTTAAATTGTCGCATCACATCAGTCTCCTGGAAGGACCCCATAGAAATAATTGATCGAGTAGATCATAACAATTGATGTCACTTGTACATGTTATGAGCGATTATCTAACTATTTGGGCTTGGACAGTGCTTTTTTCTTATAACTCACGGTGCATTATCCAGCCATAACGCACTCTGAGACATTTTGTTCGTCTTCAAGAAGGTGCTGGTTTCAATCTAGACATGTTTATAAATTGGCGAAGCATACAAAGTCAACTACGCCATACTTTTCCAGTTAAAACCGTTCAGGGTTCTATGGGGAATCGATCCCCGGCCGCTGGGGCAGGAGACGAGCTCGCTGTCCACTATACCAAGCTGACCCATGCTAGAAACCAATGTACATGAAGGATTTGAAAAAGTTGTCCGACAGGTGGAGTTATTAACAGAGAAACATGCTTAGATATCCTATATTAACATGCCATGCCTAATTTCTCCATTTTGTTCGAAATAAATAAGAATCCATTGATTTTCCATAGCGATACGTCTCGGCACCCGCCATTGCGGCTTGCTGACCTTTGACTCGTAACTAGGTCAGGCAGCGACTTCCGGTCTACTTTTACAGTGTCAACACGGCCCGGCTTGGCATTTCGCTTCGATTTATAAAGAATCTGTTGGCTTTTTGACTCTGTAGAGACCAGAATGGCAATGAAACATGGCAAGAATAATCCTCGGCACCATGTAGTAAAGAATAGATAGGTTACAAGGTTAATATCAAACATTTCCATAGCGATACGGGTCAGCACGCGTATTTGACCTTGTAATTGTTACATCCGGGCACCTCCCTGCTTCGTAAAGAAGACGCAATGGCCGTGTGCCGGGCCGTGTGCGTTGGATTGCTATGTAAAATCATTGGATTCTCATTTATTTCGAAGAAAATGGATACAAAATGTAGGCGAACACCAACTAGAGATCGTATATTTGGCGGTGCTAGAAGTACAGGACTTGACATGCTTGGATTATACCTGAAAAATGTGTGTAAAGGTGGAGGTATGTTGGGCAGAGTGACAACATGGCCTAGCACCGCCAAATATACAATCTCTAGTTGGTGTTCGCCTACATTTTTTATCCATTTTGTTATAAATAAATAAGAATCCATTGATTTTCCATAGCGATCCAATGCACACGGCCCGGTACACAGCCATTTTGTCTTGTTGATGAAGCGGCGAGGTGCCCGGATGTAAAAACTAGGTCAAAGACGCATCGAACAAGGAATGGCCGGACAGGGCGGGTCCCGACCCGTATCGCTTTGGAAAATCAATGGATTCTTATTTATTTCGAACAAAATGGCGAATTTAGGCATGGCATGTTCATATAGGATATCTAAGGATGTTTTTCTTTTAATAACTCTACCTGGCACCATTGAATTCTATGCTAACGAGGTCTTTAAACATCAGGTATGTCGGACAACTTTTTCAAATCCTTGATGTACATTGCTTTGTATCATCGGTCGGCTTGGTATAGTGGACAGCGAGCTCGTCTCCTGCCACAGCGGCCGGGGAACGATTCCCCGTTGAACCCTAAATGGTTTTACCAGGAAATTAATGGTGTAGTTGACTTTGTATACTTCGCCAATTTATTAACATGTCCAGGTTCTAACCAGGATCGTCTAAGAAAAAAAAAAGGACTCTGAGAATGCGGTTATACCCCAATACCGGAAAAGGGTTATGGCCAAAAAGGCACTGTAGAGGCCTGAATCATAAGATAACACAAATTAATTCATCAATGTAGAGGCCTGAATCGTGAGATAACACAAATTAATTCATCAATGTACAAGACCATATAAAAAAACTGTATCATGCCTAGACAATATTTTAACTAATTACAATGAAGAGACCACTCATGGGGTCTTGAACTTTTTAGTTAGTGATCATCTACCTGTTTTTGTTGTTAAAACCAGAGAAAAGGTATTGCATTTGAAAAGAAATATATGGGTAAGGAAATACTAGGGTTTCAATGAAGAGTTCTTTATTGACTGGCTTGCCATGGCTGATTGGGACTATTTTTATACCCTATCTGACCCTGATAAGGCCTGGAAATTTATACAGAATCATATTGATTTTCTGGATGAATATTGTCCTTTGAAGGAAATTGAGGTTGTTAACAAACGAAATAGTTGGATGACTCAGGAAATCCTTAGCATGATTTATGAACGTGAAAATTATGTTAACAGTTTCCTTCGTACCAGGGACGAATTTTATTTAAATCGAGCTATAGGTCTCTCCGATGCAGAATAAATAAGGCCATTAATTATGCTAAGGCCAATCAAGTTAAGAATGCTCTTGAGGAGAATAAACATGATCTGAAGAAATTTTGGCGTGTGATTAATGGTATTCTAAATCCGGAACTTGAAATATCTCCACCTGAGTTATTAGGTGAAGATGGTTTTGTCAAATCAGAACAAGAATCTGTTGATTATTTGAATGATTTTTTTTTCCACTATCGGTGCTAAGCTATCTTAGCATATCATGGATAGAGGATTCCCAGAGAGAATTCTGCTGGAGGAGCCTGCTGATTCAGTTGAGGAAATGGTGAGAGTAGATAAATGTTTAGTTGAGCTTTTGTTCAAGGAAATAAATGTTAATAAAACATCAGGTATTGGGCTGTGTGGGTTGTGTTTATGTGTATATTAATGTAGTCTCATTTGTGTAGTTATTATCAGCTCACTCCACTGATCTCACGTATTGGGAAGACTAACTCTAGTGGTATGATGTTGGCCTAGCCCATTCTTTTAAGCAACACCAAGACGCCGATACAAGTCACCATTTATTGTTCACTCGTTATTCACAGTTACAGTTGTTTGGTAATTCCACTCAGGTTTGTACAGCTTCAACGACATCAGTCTATTCACACAAGCAGTTCATGTTCTAACAATCCAGTGCTTCTAGAGAGGTATAGGTGCCATAGAGATCCTGCTTAATCCGTTCTTACATTGGCTAAGTGTAATACTAGATACTAAACAGCTTCATCCTCGTCTACTCCAGGAGTATGTGTTGCTTCCTCAACCGCTCCCACAATACTAACTCCTCACCTGTCTCTCACTAACCCACTACACCTCCCAGACGCCATGTACTTGGCTTACATGTATCTTTTCCTCCCTACAGAATCCTCCTGACCAGATCTCGTCGCCTCCATCGCCGTCTGCAGCATTCCACAGCTACCATAAACTCTAGCTACCATAAACCCTATACAGGACTCCTATAGCACTCTCTCATATAGCATACAATAAATACATTCATAACATAGCATATAATAAATACATACACAAATGTACCCTGTTATACCCGTTCATTATAATTATTGGTTATTGATGACAAAACAGTATTGAAGGTATCAGATGTGACATCCTTAAAACAGCTCTCCTGTTCTTACTGGAACCTATGACCTGGTTGTATCAGCTGACCTTTTCCAGTGGGATTTTTTCCGGATTCATGGAAAATAGCATGTGTAAATCCCATACCCAAAACTGGTAACAGTAAGCTTATAACAAATTGGAGGCCAATCTCATTGCTCCCATTTCCCTCTAAAAAAGCTGAGCAATTAATGTACATACATCTGGAAGAAGTTCTTAAAAAAAGAACTTTCTGTCAAAATCCAAATTTGGATATAGACCAGGTCTGGGTACTGGAGATGCTATCTTTGGATTGTTAAATGATATTTATGAGAACAGAGATAGGGGTCACCTCACTGGTGTGTGTTACCTAGATTTGCTGAAAGCGTTTGACTCTGTCCATCAGAAGTATCTAATAGAGTTGCTTGGTCAATTGGGTTTACATGATACCAGCCTAAACTGGCTTATGAGCTATTTGACAGGGCGAATGCAATACACTAAGATAGGTACATATATATCTGGTATAAATCCTGTACGATATGGTGTCCCTCAAGGTTCTGTACTCGGGCTGCTATTGTTCATTATGTATATAAATGATGTCAGTGATATGCTGGGGGATTGCCGGTATTATGTGTATGCTGACGATCTAGTAATATATTGTTCCAATAATAAGGTAGACCTAATAAGAGAGAGACTACAAATGGCATTAAATCGACTAGAGTCTTGGTTTATTAACAAGCGTCTGACAGTCAACTCTGATAAATCGAAGGTTGTGTAGTTTGACTCGATCAATAAGCTGAGTAAAACAAAAGGTATCACTCTACATCTATGTAACAAGGAGTTCGAGGTGCTAGACAACTACTGTTACCTAGGTTTAAAGCTTGATAGTGCTCTCAGTTTTGCCCCAGCCTTAAAGGACCTGTGTAGCAAAGTTCATCATAGGCTATTTAGGTTTAGTAAGTTCCGTAACAGTCTAACTGAAAACGTTGCTATAACTGTGTACAAAGCGACTATCTTATCTGTCTTTAATTATGCTTGCTTTGCCTATGAGGGTGCAAATTATGGGCTCCTAAAAAAATTAGATAGACACCAAAAAAGGGGTTTGAAGATATGTTATAGAGGTAAGCAGATGTCTGAAGATGAGATGTAAGCAGCCTCTGACATTCCTAAGCTAAATAGACGTTGCCAGGAATTACTTCTAAATTACTTGTATAAGTTGTCGAAGTGGCCGGAGTGGCTGGACCTTGAAGTACGGAGACCGGGACTACGCTCTGAGGCCAAAATACTATTTAAGATGTTTCGTGCATGAAACTTTGGTTATAATAACACATCCCTGTATAGAGGAGCCACTCTCTGGAACAATCTCTCAGCCACCATCCAAACGTCTGAGAACAAACACAAGTTCAAGATGCATATTAGAGGAGTGGAGGATTTGACCAAAGTTCCTGACAATGATAATAGTTAGATTATTAATATATGTTTATAATATCTGTTGCTGGGGAGCTGTTCGATTTGACTGCACCTGTAGCAACTAGTACAATGCAATTGTTAACATTGCGCCCTTAGACCACTTAATTATGTTGGTGAAGTGTTATCCCTATGAATTGGCCACTAGGGAGCAGTTTGCTTGGACTGCACCTGTGATGGCACATAATATTACAATGAGCCACACCTGTAGCAACTAGTACCATGCAATTGTTAACATTGTGCCCTTAAGACCACTTATGTTTGATAATTGTTATCCCTTTGAGTTGGCCACTAGGGAGCTGTTCGCTTGGACCCCACCTATGGTGGCTGATAATATTACAACTAGCTAATGTTCATTATACAAAGTCTCTTGTCTTGGTCTACTGTTATCTGATACAAGAATTAGTGTGCCATCTACCAATTTCAGTCCTTTTATTCCCTCTTTATGCCAATGCCAACTAGTGTGAATAGTAATCACTGATGAGGTCAATTGTTGTATTTTTGTATATAGTATATTGTAGCGTATTTTAAGCTCCTCTGGATAAGAGAATGACGACCAGTAACTCGGACAAGTATAATTAACGTGTATCCTTTATTGCCTGGCTTGCTCTGCCACACTAGCTAAGTATATCTCTATATATGCCGCTTTACCTCCTCTCTGGAGCAAGTGCAGGTGTGTCTTATAGCCACCCCAAACCCAGACTGACTGCCCGGTGGGACACCTCCAGTATTTATACACTTGCAAGTCCACCGGCGCTGGTGTATGTACAACATACACCGCCGCCGGAGATGCTACTCCGAATAACACAACTTTACACAATGCTGACGTGACTCCGCCTCCGCCGGCTTCCCCCGCCCCCATGCCAGGATAGTTTCGGGATCCACCGACGTCGGCTCGGTCTACGCCACAATATATATAGTGTAATGTGTATATTTAATATTTATTATCTATTGATTGTATGTGCTCATCTTTCATTTCAATTTGGTTTATCATCATACACATTATCTGTGCAAACAAATTTGGTGTAACAAAAGATTGAGGAATTCATCTTATTGTCATGCTACCACTTTTGTATGATCGTGATTTGACAATAAACACTTTTCAAACCTTAAAAAAATTTCTTATTTGTTTTTAGTTACTTTTTGGTCCCTTCTACAGATTCTGGTTAGAGCCGGATCTTTACATACAAATACTGTTCTCCCATGTTTATTCCACTATATCAACGTTATTTTCATAATTCTGAAACGACTTATTTCTTAAATAAAAGTACCTTTACTATTGACCTGTCTTACATTTCATATCTTTCTGTCTCCCCAATATCCATTTTCTCGAAACCCCCCCTAAATCACCATTTTCCTAATCTTATGACTATAACTTTTAAGGATAGGCTACACAAAGAGAAGTATTTCACATGGTGCATGGCCTGATGAGTTGCCTCAAGGTAGTATGGAATATTGGAAAATATGCAAGAAAATTTAATTTTCACAATTTTTAGAACGTTTCTAGTTAACGGTGAAATTTGGTGGTGATCAATCACTCACAAAGGGCACACTACTGCCCAAATTGAAAACAGTTTAAGAAGAGGTTTTACGTTACAAAAAAAAAGAATTTTTGATTTTTGAATTTCACCCTAACATTGTCATGCACCTGCATGAAAATCCATCTCCCTTGTTAATTCTTTGGATGGGGTCTATTACTTGGGCCCCAGGAAGTGCTCATTAGTAGGGATGGTGTGCGGATGGAGGAGTTACATTTTTTTTTTCAGTCTCGGCGGACAAGCCAAAATTGTCAAGATTGACCCCTATGTTCTAAGTATTATTCAGTTTTTCCCCCACTAAAGGAGTATGGACACCGCCCCCCTCCCCGCATTAGACATTACAATATTTGTTCGGCCCCTGACCCCCAACCCCATCCGTTATCAAATGTTAGGTGAATTGAATTGAATAGGTGATTTCTGCCCTCTCGCATTAAACAGCAACAATCGACAATTGGTCTGATCATCTTCTTATACTTATTACTATGAGGCTAGTCTCAAAATTTGTTCTTGCCTTCACGCACCTGAGCTAAGCACAGTCTAGTAAGCCTAATGAGTTTCATCAAGTGTGGCTTCAGGGATAGGTGTGTGTCAATGGTGACACCTAGGTAGCTCAAAATGGACACCTTTTTCAAAGTCACTCCATTCATTTCAATATCAAAACAATTCAAGTCACGAATTGTGAATAACTCCAGAGACTACTTTCTTTTCTGTGTTGATGGTGAGTTTGTTTGTTTGACATAGACGTAGATTTGAGGGATTACCATAATGATCGTTTAACAAAGTGAACCCCATAACGTGTTCCTGTGTGTCCAGCTAGCCAAGATACTTTTGGCCAATATTATTTTGTCGGCAGTGGTCAGCATGATCGCAGATTATACCGTATTCTAACATTGGCCTTCTTTGGCAATCCAATGTGGGGATGATGTTGGCAAACCCATGTGCAAAAACTGTCTACCTAGTTTATTTAACAAATCATCAACCTATTTGACATATTTTATCAAGCTTGATGTTATATTGAATTGAAAAGCCTCAAATGTATACAGTGCCTGAAAATCACCATCATTTTGACATCTATCAAACAATTAATGGTACGAAGGCACCAGAAAAATCCTGTTTCAAACCACACTGCCACCTGGTGTATAAAGGCAACACTATGCCACTATACCTTAGTCAAAGTGACTAAGGGATTTTAGTCAAAGTAACTAAGTGACAGTGGCTAAGATAAGTTAGCTTGCCTGAAACTCCCAGCAGATACCTTGTTCAAGATTGTGCTTGGAGAGAGAAACTGATTTGGGTAGTCAATGTGACTAACATAAACTAGACATTGTTAGTCACACATTAGCCATATATACTAACTAAGATTATTTGGCTGTTTCGACTAAGTTAAGTTAGACTGACTAACATGGATTTTTTTTCTGTGTAGGCTGCATAGTAAATGGAAGCCATGGCGTGTCCTCAAAGCAGTCACAACATGATTTCTGAGGGCTCGGATTCTGTGGAGATTGTGGATACACTGCTGGGCACGTAAAATGTCTTTGAAGACCCACTTTCTGCATCTGACCTTGCATCATCCCCCGGGAAACTGTGGCTCGGTAAGTGACAAACATTGGTAGAGATTATAACAGGACATCTCAGAGACAGAAAATGCTACCAAAGATAGTGGTTACCTTCTCTGCTAGCAGGTTACTGAAGGTGGGATGAATTAAGTGGGATGAGTCCAACATTTTGTACAAGATACGGGCAAAACAGTCCCAAACAAGTGCCAACTGATTAACATTTTGAGTTCATTTACTACCTTTGCTGCACACTACAGAGTCAAATGATGAGCAATTTATTAGATATGAGTTTGGAATTCGTAATCAAAGATAAAAACATTGATCATATTTGATGTAAAATCTGGTATTTGTATAGTTTGCACTAATAATTATGAATTTGGCTACCGAGGATGAAAATTGGCCATTTTAGGGTGGTATGGTTATCTCAAAACTGAGAGCCACCAGGAAAAACAAAAAGTCATTTATGAACTCCTCAGATCAAAAATACATAAGAAATTGTGGGTTTCAGCTCCGTTTGCTATGGAAAGTGAAAATTTGTTGCACAGTGTGGTCAGCCTATGCGTACTACAGACAGCCGCTCTTTATACAAATAGAGGATGTACATCCTCTTGGCTCTTTAGGGATGAAACATGATTCATTCCTATGTAATAAACGCAATGTTGAGATGTAATAGGCTTTGGTGATAGGCCTATGCCAGTGATGATTAAAGTCCAAACTTTTGAAACTTGCAGGGGACTGAAGTCCCCTGCAAGCTTCATTCTGACTTTAGAACAATACTATACGCTTCAGTATAGGCAGTATTTTCTGTGTAAGTGCCTAGACTTTGTGTTCTATTATGGGCATCATGTATCGTATATTCCAAATGAGATATCTTTTACTATGGTAGATTGAATTTGAGGCTCCACATACCTCCACCCTACAAAAAATATATGGATATTGGGTTGTTCTGAATCAACCCCGGTTTGTCAAAGCTTATAGCCATAAAGGAAAGAAAGGAACTTCAGGCATAATGTTGCCCTTGTTTTCGATTGTAGGATCTGATATCTTTCAATATCAATTAGCAGTCGTCTTGCTATATCCTGACCATGCGTGGATCAACCTAAAATCGACATGGGACATGGGGGGTGGGGGGGGGGGCATCCACACCCCCTATATAGAACGAGCCAGGCATCTTGCCACCACTGGCAAGCAATCTACTCGGTGGACGCCATCTAGCGTGTGGCCGGGGGACTGACCTGAACAGCTCTTTTTTCTAGTGCGGCGTCTTGTGTTGTATTTGACCACCATGAAGAACGCTTCTTTTTCATTGGATGTAACATAGGACTGCAACTACCCTGGTACACAGAAAAAAATGATTCAGAGCTAACTCAAAATCGCGACAGAAGGTCGCATAGGTTAATCTGGTGTAGTCACAATTAATATTTAATAATGAATATTTATAATGAATATGAATAATCAGTCCATAGTTATTGTCTCTAAATCAAATTGACAGCAGAAGAGGTTTCTGATGGAAAGGTGGGCTACAGGGGTGGCTTATACATATTGAAACTGGTAATTCCCAATTACCTAGTATATTTTTGGATTTGATAATCAAGTTTGACAAAATTACTGGGAATAGGGACCTTAATGCACCCTGCACTAAGGGTCCTTTTCGCAGATCCTGTCACAAATGTACCGTAATCTCCCGCGGATAAGGCGCGTCTTATACAGGGGGTTTTAATTCTCATTGGATCCACAAGGGGGACACCAAGACCTTTCTTTTGATATCTTACATGCCCCCTTGGTCAAAATAGGACAAAATGGGGCCCAGGAGGGCCCAAGGTGGCCCAAGCTACCCATAGGTTTTTGAATTTTCAAAATTCATTCAGTAGAACCAAAGTTATGAATTTTTCATTTTTTTGAGAATTTTCCAAAACTCTAGGTGCGCCTTATACGCGGGCTGCGCCTTATACGCGGGAGATTACGGTACCTAATAAATTGATACTCGTTCAATCCATTGTAAGCAATATTAATAATAGATAAAGACTAAGTAAGTAAGGCAAAGGAAAACTTGATCGCCACCAGGGGTTTGGTTCCAGGCCAGAGAAGTAGTGTGGCCGTTGGTGCGATCTGATGGATAGCACAAAATCCTGCATCTGGGGGTATGCTTGGGATTTCGACCTGGCCGGAAGTCGTATGACGTCACACTGGAGACAAAAGTTTGTCACCTGAGTTCCTCAGGGCAGTGTCAGGACGTGGTTTCAGATGAGATCTCATCTGAATCTTAGGGTTTCAGATGAGATCTCATCTGAATCTAATGCTGTCGGGCACCCGTCGGCAATGATAGTGGAATTAAAAAGATTTGGGATTAATAGTGACCAAATAATCATACTCCAAGCTCTTATAGAACTAGAAACAATTAAAGGGTTAAGGATAGTGTCCCTTTGCCATCCGTCAAACCCTGGGAACGGCAGCGGGCACCCATGAACTGCGACGGTATCAACATTCGTCTCCGTGGAGGGCCAGGTAGATTCTCCAAGCATGCACCCTTTTGCCAAAATCTTCAGCTCAACTTGCTCCAGATGAGTTGAGTGCAGACCGGAGAAGGGGTGTGATCTGGTGGATAGCAACCAAACTACAAACACCACTAAATACAACTCTGGTGCCATCTACAGGGGTATTCAGGTATTACATTTACAGTAATACCTAGGCTGGAAACCTACCCCTGAATTCTGCTCCCGCTACTCTCCCACTACGTTATACAGACCGCAGATGCCCAGCGTAAGTAATACCCCATGCAGGATATTGAGGGGTGGGGGTCATTGGGGGACATGTGAGTTTTACGAATAAAGCTGAACTTTGGATCTGAGTGGGTGTGGATTGGGGGGGGGGCGCATGTCACATCATGTCGATTTTAAGAAATGGTCATGTCACATGTCACTTAAATCCCCATGTCCCATGTCACCTCTAAGAATCTATCATATCCCATGTCAAATTTAAGAAACCACCCATGTCATGTCATTATTTTTTTCCTCATGTCACTAAGGACCATGTCATAATATGTCGATTTTAAGAAATGACCATGTCACCATGTCGAATTTAGTGGTCCACATCCATGATCTGCACGACCGATTCCGCCAACGACCTGCAGTTTACGAAACCTTCCTTGCCTCTCAAACCCTTGTGCATTGGGGGGGGGGGGGTAAAATAAATTGTGTCACCACCGCTGTTAATGGTGACCAAGCCACTCCATACCAACCTCATAGAATGTTGAGGAATGTGTGTTTAAGTTGATCCATGGATGTTGTGACCTAAATGTATCAAGCACGGGCCCACACCCCCACTACCGGCTACATTTATCAGACACTTGGAGGAGGGATTAAAATAGACAGTTGCTGGAGCAGACACACAGACTCACTCCAATATTGTACGCTCAAGGAGGAATAACTGGCAAAGTACAATAAGGAAGGTAGGTGCATTAAATCTTTTCCTAGGACTTCATTCATAACTTGGAGATTGTTTGTCTGATTTCTGTAACGATGTGTTTATTGCTTGTCACGCATGAGGTAGACGATCATTCTAAGGGGAGAAACCTGACCTTCCCTGCCTACATCCTGGATGTTGCATACACTTTATTCATCCATACAAACATAATACTGTCACATCAAAGCATATATATATATAGCCTACCTTCAAGACATTTTCAAGGTACATGTACAGTGTTTTCCCCTTTCATTAATAGAATCTGCTGTGTGGTTTCCTTATGTTGGGGACAGAATAGGGGGTCTGGATTGGGGAGAGGGGGTCCACCATGTCACATGTCGATTTTAAGAAAAGCTCATGTCACATGTTACTTAAATCCTCATGTCTCCTGTCGCCTATAAGAACCAGTCATGTATCATGTCGAATTTGAAAAAGGATCTATGCCATGTCACAAATCTTTAACCTTCTCTTGCATTCCCCCAGGCCCAGAATGAGTGTTTATTTTTTTTCTTTTTGAAATTAAGAAGAAAAGCAACGGTCTGTTTTGCTAGACTACATTAGTAACCTGAGAACCGGGCCTGAAACACCTAGGTGTTTTGGGGCTTAGTTATCTTAGTTCGTTTAAATACATTATAGACCAGGAGGTCTTGTAACATGATGTTGGTTGAAAAGGTTTATGGAAACTAGCTGGCAGCAGGGAAGCAGACTAGTTCCCTATAATGTCACTAGATGTAGACACCCCCTCAACCCTGTATGCAACTCTTCCTAGCTAGCAAAGATACATTGGGCCAACTTTGGGTCAACGATAGCCAGGGTTGGACTGACCTCAGATTTTGACATTGGGCCAATGTTCATTTGTCCATCTTATTTACAATTGAGCCAATGTCAGTTTCCTGACATTTCCTGAAAATGTTCTATTTTCTGGCACTTCCTGTCTATTTGGAAAGTAAATGGAACGTTTTGAATCCAAAAAGAGGCTAAAATAGGGGTTCTCAGGTAAATGTGTTACCATGGCAACCAAAATAAATATTCCAAATAGAAAAAAATAATGTCAATTGATAGAATGATCCATCATGATTCATATGCTGAAAAAAGCATAATTTTATAGATACCATTTCTAGATCCAAAACTGTGCCCAAAAGTATGAAAATGTTTGTTCATTTTTGATTGATTATTTAAATCATTATGCTAATTAGATGTCAAATTCAATGCAAACAATGAATAATACAGCTTATTGCCTATATTGATACAGTTATGTCATTCCATTTTTGTGAAGCAATATCTCCAAGACCAAAAGGGCTATCTGCAAGGGTGATACCTCGTTTTAAAGTTGATAACTTCAATTTTAAATGTCACATTTCACCTCAGAGGACCCTTTCCCCTCATCTGTCCACAGGGTCATGTGTGTGGTAACATAGAAGTACATAAAAAAGTTCTATGGCGCATTTTCGGAAGTCATGGACCTAGAACTATGAGCTACCAGTTTACTTGTGGATATAGGCCTCTTCTCAGGCTAAGGAAATAACACATAAAGCGTAAATATGATTGTATTATCATATGCAACATGCCAATTAAACTTTTGACATGCAATTCCGTTCAGGTCAGTCTTTTACAAAGAGAATAAAGAAACTATAGCGTGTCATATCATAGCCATACATGTGCATGGATAGGATACGATCAGATCATGATAGGGGTCTTCTCTTTTATGTTTATAAGGGTTTGATCTCAAAATGGTTTTCGAACAGACATCATGTGCCTCTAGCTCGCGTTACTGATCTTATCTCGGCCGTAATGCTGTGGTGAATAAAATCACTGGTAGTGCTATAGGCAGGTGATTACAATCAGGCTGCTGCTAAAGGCACGTGATTTCTGCAAGCCTCGTTTTGAGGTCCAACTAGGTCAAGAGGTCATGACATCACATGCAGTGATGCCAGCCGCCAGTGTGCAGTGATAGTGGAATTACATTAGGGATTATAGTGAACCAAATAATCATGCTCCAAGCTCTAATAGAACTAGAAACAATTAAAGGGCTAATGATACTGTCCCTACGCCATCCATCAGTGACTGATGGCCGTCAGTTGGCCGTGAATCGAGGGTTTGTTGTGTATACAAAGATAAAATCACCTGCCTATAGCCCTAATGGTAGTTTTATTCCTAATAGCGTTACGGCCGAGATAAGATCAGTTTGACCAGTGCAGATGAATTATTGATATACATATAATATATCAAATGCTATATGTAATCAATACGATACCCTATTTTTTCTGGCTATGAATAGTCAGGACGGAGAAAAATTAAATCTTCCATAGCATATAATTTTGGTAAGCATATTGGAAGACAATTTTTAGCATGACAACCATCCCTGTATGATCAGAAAATGGTGAGAATAGCAATTCAACAGCTTCTGTCAAGCAACAAACTTAGCTTTAAATTTCTTTTTCATGATCCAAACATTTTGAGGGGTTTTAATAGTTATGGGCGTAACTCTCTGTGTAATGGGTGTGGACCACTAAATTTGACATGGTGACATGGCAATTTCTTAAAATCGACATGTGACATGAGAGGTTCTTAGAGGTGACATGGGACATGGGGATTTAAGTGACATGTGACATAACCATTTCTTAAAAACAACATGTGACATGAGAGGTTCTTAGAGGTGACATGGGACATGGGGATTTAAGTGACATGTGACATAACCATTTCTTAAAATTGACATGTGACATGGGGGACCCCCCATCCACACCCCCTGTGTAGGATGGCTTAGTGATTAATATTTATGTCAGTAATAGTGTCCCTAGGTACTTCTGAATTACGGAAAGGTACTCAAAGACACATGAGAATTTTAACTGTCAGCAACATCCTTAATATAATCATGAGTATATACAATAATTAATTTCTATAATGCACATGTGTCAGCTCGTTGGCATTAAGTGTATGGCCACATAGACATGGCTATTACGACCTATGGTGATGCATTAACTTTTCTTCTAACACATTTTTTTTACAGCCAGCCAATCAGTATGGAAGACATCCAGACTAATGGGTATGAGGTAAATGGTAGTGAGATCAATGGAGTCGATCTGAATGGTAAAGCGATAAATGGTAAGGACATTAGTGGTGGTGAGAAGAAACCAAGTGTGGAATGTGCCAATAGTACCAATGCAGCTGCACATAAGGCAGACATGACTGACACCCAAATTTATGAGTTCTACTCAGACTGGGCAAGGAAAGGAACATATGATGTGGTAAGTTTGTTTGAAAAATACCAAGTTTTTGTGATTAGTTGCATTGTTCATTGGGATTTATCATTAATGGCCTTGAGAACACTCATTTCATTAGATAACACAGATAAATTAAATGCTTTCGGTAGGAACGTCGCCATTTCTGTACCCTACTTTTTTCATAGTCAAATCTAAGATAATCTGGTCAATTCCTAGTAAATGTTGGAAATTATGGTGGGACTGGATCACAAGAAGGGGTTAGTGAAAATGCAGATGAAAGAACGTGATTTGCATGAATGATAAGTTTTCTTATGTTACTCTCATTTACAGCATCTTGGACCAGAGAACTACAAGGGACCTGAGATATGTGCCAATTTTCTTGCCAAATATGTCAAAAACAAATCAGCACCAATACTCGATGTAGCTGCTGGCACAGGCCGTCTTGGAATGGAAGTATGTGTACTTAAACATTGGCTAGTTTATATATGAACGATATTCAAAGGCTGAGACTATTCAAATAATGGTCTCTAAATGAACTATAATCACTGCGATACTTTAGCTCCAAAGCATTATGATTTAATGACCATTTAAAGGGAGTATGTTGTATCTGAGTCTGGTGAAATGGAATAAATAATACATGGCCATAGATGGTAAAAGCTCACGGAGCTCTACAATCAGTCACAAAATATCAGAAGGAGTGTAAAGGGCAATAGGCAAACCAAAATTAGCACCACAGTCAAAAGAAAATTTATTACCAGTGCCTTCTGTGGATGTACTAGCGTAAGGGTATACAATACAGTCATAAATAACTTGTATTCAATATTACTTGGCAGTTTAAGAAGAGGGGATATCTTAAAATAGATGCCCTGGAGCCTGCAGAAGGTATGCTGGAGACGGCCAAAGAAAGAAACATTTATAGGAACCATCTTAATATGCCCTTCAATGCCAGCAATCCTGATGTCCCCTCTGGTAAGTTTTAAGACTACTAAAATTTCACTGTTAAATTTTGATTTCTGATAAGTTGGTTGTATCAACATTTTTTCAAGTTAGCAATCTCAGTTGCATTTCTGCTCACTGCTAATCATTGTATCTGACAATGTATTTTCTTTTTTTTACCACCAATAGCAACATTGTAAAGTTTTTGTTCAACATGAAAAAAATGTTCTGCATTGTCTGATTAGAGGTCGCTATCACCAAGCTTTAATCATGAGGTTTTTATTTGTAGATGCTTATGAAGCACTGGGTATAGCAGGAGGCATGGGGCAGGGCCACATTAAGTGTGCTGCCCTCCCAGAGATGGCAAGGTGTGTGCGCAAAGGTGAGTTGGTATTATATTCAGAATGGAGGCAAGCAATCAGACTCAGAAATTGTAGCCCCCCCTTTTTACTTATAGGCCTAGGAAATCCATAAATGATCAACCAGATTATTATGATATAATAAATATTCATGAGCAAAAGGCCCGATATTAGGTATTTCTGAATTAGGCCCTATAATTATGTCTTTGCCGTCAATCAAGCTGAAAGTCACTGACTGATCAAGTAAGCTATTGGATAGTTAATTATATTTTTGAACCTTTCTCTAGCTAAATGATTTGATTTTCCTTTCTTCAGGTGGCATTATAACAATTGTGATGAGGGAAGCTTACCTACAGGAGGTAGAGGAATACAGGGACAGACTAGAACCCAAAATGTCTGCCATGGAGGCAGAGGGACTGTGGCGCTGTCTGGAGAGGACTGTTGTCCCTAGATATTCATTTAACAACAATGGTGTAGTGTTTGTGTTTGAGGTTCTAAAAGACGGGCAACCTGAATGATGATATATAATGGGTTAGTCCTATCATGCATTTATATATTGTGAAGGATGTCAAGTCTAATTTCCAATTAATTTTTTTGTATGACTGGTGTTTTCCTGGTCTCGGTAGGCTATTGGACATTGTCTAGAACTGAGCTATTCCCATAGATTAGTCCTAAACGTTACTAGACTTTATTGTATAGCTTATTTGACTACGGATTTGACTACCGATAACTATAAAAAGTTATAATATAACTTATAAGATATAATCTTCATTAGCAACCAGTTCGCAAACGTGCTTAATAAAGTCAGCTATTTTAACCAATTGTTACGTCTTGACGTCATTTTTGCAACAATCAGAAACACCAACATTATAGTACAGAAGATTTCTATATTGTGACACTTAGGCATACTACGTAATTCACTCATGAACATATGTCCTAAATAAACGCCAGGGGTTAAATGTTATTTTAATCAATCCTCGTCACTGTGTATTAAGGCCTCTAGATAGGTTTGTTCAGAGAAAATGCTTTTGTGTATAATCTGACACAGAATTGATGGACATATACGTATCATACATCAATTTGACCATATTTATTCCCTCTATCAGATTTACTGTATTTTATGAGGATTCGGTTGCCTTGGAAACCATATGGAACAAAAACGTTCTTTTTTTTGGCTCCTTTTACTTTGAAAAGCATTATGGCCATAGAAATAAGATGTGCTCACCTGGTCGGAATTGAAACTTGAAGTTAATATGTGGAAACCTTTTTATTCCTTTGTGGATAGGGTAGAGGCACCCTGAGTCAGACAGACACCTAAAGTCGGACACCTTTTGCATTGAATTGCATAATAGATATGAAGAATTCAGCTAACATTTGAATTAGAGATGGAAATTCAGGTATCATACTCTCTAACAAATGAGGAATAAAATATAAAACTCCTGCAATACATGATTTTACAACTGTGCTAATAATTTGACTTGACAAACCTTAATATATCCATCATCTTACAATATGAGAGTTATTCTTAAAAGACCTTTAGATTACACCTACAGTCAGACACCAATTACACCCCACCCTGGACACAATTATATCGCGATTGAGATTCTTTAATAATGAATATTTCATCACAAACAGAATCCCTCATGATATACATGTACTCCCAGATAGGGATATTTAATCTGTGTTTGGTTTACCTACTATCTAACACCTACATCTAATCACTATGCAATCTGCCCATAGAAGTCATACTCATCTGTGCCCATAGACTGGCCTGTTACAGGTATGCAAAATCAAACATATGAGAGTATCATGGAGAGGGGTTTTGTATTAGCTTGGATTCCTTAGTGTTATATGCTATATATCTCTATAGCATATTTCAGATATGATGACCCATTGTGTCTCTATCAATTAGATAACAAAGTGTCTGACTCTAGGGTCACCTCTGGCATGAACTGTCCAACCTTGTACAGCTCATTTATTTATATGTATTGGAAGGTTTCATCAAAACCTCTTTATAGATATTGGGAGTAAAGTATCATGTTTCATCTGGTACAATAAAAAGTAGAATTTACCACATTTAAAGGTACAAGATTTGGGCACCAAATATGGCCACCTCCCAAGTGGTCAGGAGCGTCCAAGATGGGTGCCTCTACCCTAGTCCAATTATTAAGATCGCCAGAGCTCTTCACAGTTGCATAGTTGTTAAAAAATGTTTATTTTCCCCTTTTTTAATCCATTTTCCCTTAAAAATTACAATTTTAAGAACTAGACAACATACTATGTAAATTTGAGCAGCTCTGTAGACCTAATAATTGGAATATCCACAAAAAAAATAGTCTCCAGATAGTGACTTCAATTTTCATTCCCAATCATCGGATTCAGAAATTATGCTCTATTTACATACCATAGTTCTGTTCAAAGTAAAAGGAGCCAAAAAAAGAATATTTTTGTTCCATTTTGTTTCCATGGCAACCAAATACTCATAAAATGCAGTAAATCTGGTAGACTTCATTAATAACATGAATAACATGATTATGATATCTTTCACCGCATATTTTGCCATATTGCATCATTGATTGTTGGGAACTAAAATCGCATCTCTCACATGTAAATATTATTCATATTTAGATAACCAGTGGTCAATATTTTTTTTGTTATGTGCTGCTTGTTTTTATCAATCGGGTAATGGATATATGAAGGAAGATGCCCGCGGTTATGGAAATGCCACATAGTTAATAAGCTATTAATCTATGTTTAACCCAGGACGAGGTGGGGTTTGCTGGGAATAACCCTGACCGTGCAGCGAGAGGGGTTATTCCCAGCTAACCACACACTTATTCCTCCATTTTGTATTAATTTCTTACCTTATGACCCCAGAATTAATAAAGGAGAAGACATTTTGAAAGTGCATGCGATCCGCTTGCTTTGCCAAGCCGCTATGGCCATGGCCATGTTGTCACTCTGTCCAACATACCTCCACCTTTACACACATTTTTTGGGTAGAATCCAAGCATGTCAAGTCCTGTACTTCTAGCACCAACAAATATACCATCCTTTCTTGCTGTTCGCATACATTTTGGCTCTATTACATTCAAAATTAATGAGAATCCAATGCATTTACATAGCGATACGTTTCGCCACCTGCCTCCACCAATGCCCGCTTCATGTTGACAGTTTGGAAAGGTCCCGTATGTAGGTCAACCTGCTGCAGGACGACGGGGTGGGTGCCGAGACGTAGCGATATGAAAAATCATTGGATTCGTATTTATTTAGAACAATATGGAGAATTTAGGCATGGCATGTTCATATAGGATATCTAAGGATGTTTCCCTGTTAATAACTCGACATGGCACTGTTAGATTCTTTTGGTGGATAATTTGGAGTCACATAGAAGTAAACAGGGGGATGGACTTGTAACGTTCATGTACCCGTGGGTCTCAGACCCAGGTCTCCGGGTGTGATGGGGGAGTCCAGATGGCAGGTGGCAGCACCTGCCTCCGGGTTCGTGTCCGTTACACCAGGGGGCCTTCCACTCGTCCGTCACACGTCACGTGACGGGTCTGAGTTTCGCGGGCTTTTCCCCTATATAAGGGCAGTTCCTACCGTAGTTCTTCAGTAGTGGTCCTACCACTGCTCAGCACCCTGCTACTGTTACCTACGGGTAACTGAATGCCATCCGGCATGTAGTCTCTATAGGCTATGATTGTATGTAACTAAGGATAAGAATAAAACACTCGGTTGCCTACCCGGAAACTTCTTCTCTTTTCCTTATGATTTGACATCTAACTAAAAAGACGAACCACTACACTGGTGCCGTGACCAGTAAAGGGAAATGGTCCAGACATGGACCTAAACTCCCCGATGGAAGATGGTGAAATAAGATCACCATCTGGAGAGTAGAGAAATCCACAGGAACACTACCTGGATGGGTAGCTGATTTCGAGAATGTAAGAAGAAAATTACATGACGACCTGGGAGATTTTAGAGATTCCTTATTCATGCCAGGTGGTACAAAGAAGCCTGCACCCATGCATAGGAGCACTGCTCAATTTGGTAAACTACCATTTGAAGTTCCTAAGCCAAGTCAAGGCATGTTCGAAACTCCTTACAGTTCTCGGATTAAACACCAAAAGTGTGGTGTCGAGAAAAGTAAGATGGAAGAGCTTGAAGATATGCAAGCTGAATACGAAAAGATCCAACAAGATCTAATCGTATTAAATGTTATTCGAAATTGTATCCTGCCAGAAAACAAACAATTAATGGCAGAAAGACTACAAGAGGACCATGAACTTAGCCGTCAACGAAAATAATTAACAGCTAAAATGGATTTTCAACTCCAGCACGAACAATATCGTGATGCACTATACAAGGCGGATTTAGAATATAAATCCTCTCATATGGAGTTGGATAAAACTATAAAAGAATTAGATTCAACTCAATCTGCTTATAGCAAATACCAGGAAGAGCTACAAAAAATTGAAGTAGCCTTCGAGAATGCTAGAGCCACGTATCACGAACAAAGCTGAGAAAATGAGAATCTCAGGGCTAAATGGATACATGAATCTACCGATTGGACTAACCGACAGTCCAAAATGTTGAATGATTATTCTAAACTGGAAACAAAGACAATCCAGATGTTAAAGTATCTTGAGGATACAGGCCGTGTTATAGGCACTCTGGAACCTAACTTTACTGTTTCAGGGATTGTCCTGAATATAGCTGGGGACGAAAGTAAAAAGTCATCGGGTTAAGTTTACAGACAACACCACAAATTATATAGGTTTGGGGGCCAGAAACATGGGTCAACCCGATACATCTGGAAGTTCTGGAGATGCTTCTTCCATTGGATCTCAGCAGACTCATTTGGTAGGACACACATACTGTAATGGCGGATGGCCACAACAGTCACCTTAGAGAGGACCTAATGGCCATTTTTCCCAATATAGGTGGAGTCTCAAAATGGGATGAACTCACGAACCGGTAATACCAAAGGTACAAGCGGGAGCACAACCGGAGGTTCCAATGCATTTGGGGGGCCATCCGGATCCCATACAGGACACGGATCGTCAGGAGGTACTGGTTCTCATAATGTAAATCAATCATCAGTACCAGGAGGAAACACTGGATATGCTAGTAGTTCCTCTGGACCGAGAGGGAGCTACCCACCCTATTGCAATGTGGGATCGGGTTCTCCTGCAGGCACCTCCCCCCAGATGCCTTCGATCAGGAGGAGGTGGAGGCCCGCGCCCAGGTGGTCCTGGAGGAAATGTTAACACACAAGTCAATCCTCCACGGAAAAAGAGACTCAGTCGACGAATATCTCTTTCTTCAGGGTTGCAAGCTTTGCATGATTCAAATGCAGCTATTACTAACCTAGGTGTTGATTGTTACAATCAGGGTCTTGATGATACGGAAATCATGGAATGGAGTAGGGGACTTATCCTTACTGGATCCCAGAATGCGGCCCATTGAGTAGCTAAGATACCCATGGCATTTAATCCAAGAAATCCCTGGAAGGAGGAGTATCAAGGTTTCAATGGATGGGGAAAAAAGAAGCTCTACCCTATCTGGTATGCTGGTTAAAAGAGGGTGATGGCAAAGGAGCCGTAGACAATTCGAGGGATCCCCGCCCATGAAAAATATGATGAGCTAATTGAAATTGCCTCATATTTATATGGGTATATATTAGGGGAGAAGACCCTTGGTTGACGTTCACCAAAAGAACTCAGAAACCCAAAGAGTCTGCTAAAGTTTTCGGACTAGAATGTCAGTGGTTGCTACATAAGGCCAGACCTTAGTGGAGGATGGACGATGAGCACTTCCTTGATGAAATGTTTAGACAATTCATCGACGGATTGCGCAACCAGGAACATAGGACTGTAGCATACGATGCTTGGATGAATGATGCTTCCTTAACAAACTTATTCCAAGCCCTGGATCACTATGATCGGAAAAGCCAGATATTTGCCAGAAAGGTACCCAATGGATGTCAGCAATGATAGGTCCTGAAGGGATACCCGACAATGACTTATCAGAATCAGGTAGCACTGAAGACGATGAGAACATAGGCCATAGGCGGAGGCAACCCCCGTGACAACTGGAACTGGGGAAAGAAACCGGGCTATGTCAAGGAGCAAGTTATCACGCAAACTCCTGAGACAAAGCCGGATACCAAGACTCCCAATACCGGTCCATCTTTATCCGAGGACCTGGTTACTAACTTGGTACAGAAGATTTCTGAAAATCTATGAAGGCCCAGGCCAGACAGAAATGTTGTCAAATGCTTTAGATGTCAGGAAATGGGTCATTATGCCGCGGAATGCGAGGCAGAAAGACCGGTGTATAGAAATTCACGATACCGGAATACTCCGGGTAGTGGAGTCTCAGTTAAGAAGGAAAACTGAGCGGGGGTGTCCATGGCCGCAACCGGATAACCCCCAGAGTGAGTGATTGCCATGACTGCCAGCCTATCACCGCTTATGGTATAAGTCAGAATCCTCTAGCGATTTCGCCCAGCAGTGAAGTCAAGGAACCTGATCAGTTCCTTGCTCATGAGGCTGGGGAGACTGATAGTACACCAGGTGTCAAGAACTGTCAGATGAACACAGTGGGGAAACCCGATATCAGTCAAGAGGGAGTAGCCAATGAGTTGGCCCGGGTGGGGTGTGCCCAACTTCCACCAGGTCATCCTTGTCTCGAGTATTTGAAGGGATGTGGATTTGACCTTGGCGCTAAGACGGAACTTGCTAAGTACGCAAGTTGGCCTACCTACTTGAAAGGTAGGCGTTGGTACACAGTTGTATCTGTGAGTGGTAGATCTGCTGAGTTCTTGGTCGATACGGGTGCTAGCCACTCCTGTATTGCAAAGAGGCTCTATGATCTTTTGCCTATGGGACATGAAACTTTCATAATGGAAGGAAATGCTCATATGGCCGATGGAAGCATAATGCAAACGTTTGGTAGAACTGTTATGGAAGAAATGTCTGGTCTATTTAGATGATGTTATCGCCTTCGGCAAGACTTTTGAAGAATGCTACGAAAATTTGGGCCTGGTTCTGGAAAGAATCATGTCTAATGGTCTTAAGCTTAAGCCTAAGAAATGCAATCTCTTCATGAGATCCATTAATTACTTAGGAAGAATATTCTCCTATGAAGGGATTAAAGCCGATCCGGAGAAGTTGGATGCTGTGTCAAATTGGCAAGCACCCACGAATTTGCTGAAGAAGTTCGATCCTTCCTTGGTTTTTGTTCCCACTATAGAGACTTTATACCAGGATTTCCAAGGGTCGCCTTTCCTATACAGAGTTTGTCCCACTGGACGCCTGGAGTTAGGTAGGAGCGTTTTCCCTGGGGATCCGAGCAAGATGAATCCTTTATGCAAGTAAAGGAATTGTTTGCTAGTACTCCTGTTTTGAAATATCTGACAGAATGATCAATTCATTCTAGATACTGATGCTAGTAATGACAGCATAGGAGCTGCCTTATCCCAGGTCCAGGGTGGGGTGGAGGTTCCTATTGATTTTGCTAGCAACACGTTGAGCAAAGCTCAAAGAAATTACTGTACCACCAAACGACAGTTGTTGGCTGTGGTGGTCTATACGAAGAAATTCAAGCATTTTCTGTGGGGAAGTGACTTCACTCTATGGACTGATCACTCTTCCCTCAGATGGTTATTGAATTTTAAGGATGTGGAGGGGATGATAGGTCGCTGGTTAGCACACCTATCCGAATTTGGTCTAAATCACAGCCAGATTGAACACTGAGCCTGGGCAAAACATCTAAACGCAGATGCTTTGTCTAGAATCCCAGTGAGGAAATGAGCAAATGCTGAGTGCACTGATTGTGGAGCACACAATGCTGTATTAGCCGGGGTTCGGATTCCATTCGATACCCAACCAGAACATGTTTCGAATTGGTCCATGGAGACTATTCTGCAGTTCCAAAGTGCTGATATGGTCATATCACATTTGATTAAGTTTCTTAATCAGTGTATCTGTCCTCCAAGACCTGAAGTGTCATTGGAGAACAGGGAAATGAGACAGTTCCTAGCTCAATGGGTCGAGCTAGAAGTCCGAGATGGTATTCTGTTCAGATGGAAGAACTATTCTAATAGGAAAAAATCCTTGCAAGTTGTTATACTTAGTGCTATGCGATGTGACATTATGTATTTTTGTCATGGACGAACAGGCCCTTTGGAAAGAAGAGGTCATTAGAATGTTTAACTAGACGTTACTACTGTCCTGGCATGAGTACAGATCTTACCCGCTGGGTGGAGACCTGTCCGGAATGTTGTAGAAATAAACCAGTACCCGGGTTGGGCAAATTACCCTTATCCCAGGAACTGTTTGGAGTTAGATTTGCTAACTGGCTGTTGACATTTGAATTGTGCAAAGTTAGGTGATGTCAGCAGTTTTTAATGTGACTACACCATTCCTGTGGTAATCATTTTATATTGAAGTATGCTACCCATTGGGAGGCACTATGAACTTGAAGGCTAGCATGTTACTGGACTAGGTCTGGTTGACATGCCTTGGCCAACTAAGTTTGAATTGATGGTTCTACTTTATTATGATGATGGGGAGAGTAATACAGTATGTTTAGTCTCCCTCCAACTATGGAGGCCAAGGGGAAGGGCTAGCACCTGGAGGCTAGCAGAGCATTTTCAGGGTTCAAAATTTTAGAAAATGAGGAAAAAATAGATTTTCTATAATATCTATCCCAGATGGCGCCATGTGATCAAAGTGGGCAGCCCATTTTCAGCCACACCAAAAACCCATGTTGAACCCAAACCCACTGTGTGACTAATCTGTGCCCATATTGGTTAGCCCAGTGTGGCCCACACACCTCACTGAGGACAGAAACTGTCAGCAGCCCATCGGATAGCCCATTGTGGCCCATATAGGGAGCCACACCAAATAAAGTGTGGGCCACAGTAGGGCCACACCACCTTTGCTACCTGGGTAGTACCACAAGTCCTTTTTAGAACTCTATAATAGTCAAAAAGTCAATGTGGTCTGTGATATACACACTTACAACATTGGTTGTCATGGTAACCATAAAATGTAATATAAACCTTCCGGTTGCTATGATCACTAATATATATTGACATGTTACACTGTGTAAGGTTACATACGGAACTGTTATGAACGATACTCGATGCTATTATTGTATAAATTATCAGAAATAAGATAGTCTCTTACTATAGCCTATTTCACATCAAGTGAGTGTAATTAATACCCTTTATATAGTATTGTGAGACAATTACTTATTAGGTTATTAATACACTGCGGTTTAATTACCCCCAAATTATTGTCTAAGGGGGGGGGGGGCAGTGTAGGGGTATGGTATTTTGTATTGTAATATTACACTCATAACGTTCATGTACCCATGTGACTCAGACCCAGGTCTCCAAGTGTGATGGGGGAGTCCGGATGGCAGGTGGCAGCACCTGGCTCCGGGTTCATATCCATTACACCAGAGGGCCTTCCACACGCCCGTCACATGGCACATGACGGGTCTGAGTTTCACGGGCTTTTCCCCTATATAAGAGCAGTTCCTACCATAGTTCTTCAGTAGTGGTCCTACCACTGCTCAGCACCCTGCTACTGTTACCTACGGGTAACCGAATGCCATCCAGCATGTAGTCTCTATAGGCTGTGATCGTATGTAACTAAGGATAAGAATAAAACACTTGGTTGCCTACTCGGAAATTTATTCTCTTTTCGTTATGATTTGACATCTAACTAAAAAGACGAACCACTACACTGTTATATTCATGTACAATGGTTCCTCATAAAACTGAGGTGAGAACCACTGTGATTGTTTTACAGTGAACCAGTGTAGTTTTTTAAAGGGGCCTAGCATGCTAATGCACACCTGCATTAAAAAGTCACGGAACCACCTCTTAACCAATCAGATCGTTGCAATTTTCAGCTGGGTCCCGCAAATTTGTGATGCATCTTTTGGCAGGTACCAATACTGAAATTTTGCATGCTAGCCGCCCTTTAAAGAAGCCCCAGGTGGCAGAACAACAGTACAAGGGATCTCTGTGAAAATAACGATGGATATCTGGCAACTTTAGGATGAGGATTCTGCCGTTATTTGGATGACATCAATTTTTACAGTGCACCTAAACCTCAGAACGTTCCCAGGGGTCTGTGGTATTCAGATGTACCCAAAATATTTAGGTACCTGCACCATCTGTGCTGTGATCTCACGGGATTTGGTCTCCTTTTAGGTGATCTCACACAGATTATGATAGCAAGACTACTTGGCCTACTCTTACAAGGCTGATGACAACGAAAGTAGTGCTCTTAGGTGATTTAACAGGAATCGTGAGAGCAAAAGTAGTGCCTTCGGGTGATCTTACAGGGATTATGAGAGCAAAATTAGTGCCTTTAAGTGCCCTTACAGGGATTATGACAGGAAGAGTAGCGCTTTTAGGTGACCCTACAGGGATTACGAGAACAAGAGTAGCCAGATTCTTGCCCTCATTCATGATCCCACTTTATATAGATATTTTTCATGTCTTTGTGTTTTTATTTATTTTTATTTTCAGGTATAATGGGATATATATATATATATATATATATATATATATATATATATATATATATATATATATATATATATATATATATATGGGCAATTTCTTTTTTCGGGGGCTCAACTTTCGAGCAAAGATAGTACAACAAAATAGTGTTAAAACAACCAATTTTCACCCTCACCTCCTGTCTTAAATATCTTAGCTAGATGAAACGGTTTTTCCATACTGACAGTTTAGGACTTAAATTTAATGCATAATATATAATATGATACCTAAGTTTCCCAATTATTTTCTTCTGCAGCCTTTTCTGAAGACCTTTTGTGTGTAAGATCCGGCAAGTACTTTTTCCACACCATAATTTTAGCCACATTATCTGCTATAGACAGCTATCTAATAGAAGGAGATATTTGATATTTGGTATGAACAGAGTATTCATAAGGAACAAATTACTAGTGAAATGCAAATATTTTGCACTAATTCCAAAGAGAATATGGCCATGTTGCTGGATCTTACATTGCCATAAATTCAGAAATATGCATAATGATCCTCAAAAATCACAAATAATGCCTTCAGCCCTGTCTAATATTTTTTGAATGACACAACTGCCAGCCTAATGTGAATGATTAATATAGATTTTGGACTCTCAACTTGAGTGTGCATTGAATTGGACTTGGTCATAGATGAAAAAAAGGAGTGTGACATTGTGAAAAGTCTAGTTTTTTAGTGCTTTTTTAGGGGTAAAACCATTAAAAATCGTCTAAAACTGTGAATTGAAAAAAACACATTTAGATCTCAGTGTCCCCCACACACCTATAACTTTATATCAAATCTGATTGACTAGAGACATTTTCTAGAGCAGTGTGACATAACCCTTGAAAATTGAGACCCCTAAATCTGAAATTACCCACACACACACACACACACACACACACACACACATACAGGTGTAACCAGCAAATTGGGGACACTGTTGCACACTCCTCCAAAGCGGGGACATTCCTACATTCACCCAGCTTTCACTTAATTCGGGTTCAATTTAGAGCACAAGTCCATTTTAGCTCCCATTAAACAGTAAACAGTTATAGTGCAAAATACCAAACTGGCCTCTGATGCTCCCAAGTAGACCAGTATGATGTGCCTAAACTGAGGACATGGCCAGTGTTTCATAAGCGAAATGAGGACATTTGTACAATTCGAATAGCTATCTTATATCTACTTTTCTGATCCTAAACACAAGAGAATTCAGTCTATTTATGAAGAATAGACTGTTTTTGAAATAACCAATACATTATTACCTACCCATGTGCTCAAACAAATTGGTGACTCAAACAATGTGTATGCAAACTGAGGACATAATCACACAGTATGTGTATGCGAATAGAGGACTTGATCTTAGATATACTCCACACAGTGTGTTTGCAAACTGATGACAGAGTGTGTATGAAAACTGAGGACATACAGTATATGTATGCAAACTGAGGAAATGGCCACACAGTGTGTTGTTAAACTCTATGTGTTGGAGTTACTATTAAAGATGAGTTCTGAGAATTGTTTGTAAAAGAAAGGGTAGACAGGATATAGTAAGGTGACTAATGATAGTGAGAAGATAACAGTTATAGATGATAGAAACAGGTATCTAACAGTGTATGCAAATAGAGGACATTAGTACACCATGTGGGCAAATACAGGACCTGGTTAAAGATAAGGTCCATAAAGTGTGTGTATACAAACTAATACAGTGCGCGTCTGCAAAAAGAAAACTAGTGTATACATACTCTGAGCAAACCGATGACATATCCAAAATTAGATTTTCATTGTAAAGGGAGTCCTTGTGATAAGGTTCCCCTTGGGAGTGAGTGGATATGGGAAGAACTGCAGAAGAGAAAACATTTAGATGGCTCTGATGTACTGTACAAAATTTTCTTCTGAACCTAAAACCAACATTAAGGTAATATACAGTCAAAAACACAGAAAAATAATCATGCAACTTTTGAGAAGATATCCATGAACAACTGCTGTATGTTTTCTCTGCTCTACTCTCTGACAGCTCTAATGTAGGAAGGACAAAGACATATTTATGTCAGTCCTCCCCCTGGCTTATGGGGTCTTTAGTCAGTCCTCACCATGTACTGTGGGGTCCCTCCCCACTTCAAAGCTTCAGCACTGCAGGGATTAGTTTACAACTTCACCATTTCTGTGAACCAATTAACCTAAGGTTCTGGTCACATTAATTAAGGTATTGGCTCTATACAACAGGAATAGAAACATACATACATCACTTTTCATGTTACTCATAGACCCAAAGTCTGCTCTCAATCAACATTCTCATTTTTGTTTTTAGTTTTCATTAACTGACATATCATTGGATGGTAATACTCATGTGTACATTAATTCAGATGAGAAAAGGGCCAGCAATTGAATTCACTATTGTTGTATGAATGTGGACCACAAGACTTGATTTGTTATTAGACATTGGTGCATGCAGGTAAATATCTATAATGTTCCCTTGATACAGACACCTTTTTGGTTCATATACCTTCTGCTGCTGGGATGTGCGATCCTTGTTCAGTCACCGCCCTGGAGTGTGGGGTCCTGTCATTTAAGTGCACATGTTGGTGATATCACTGATATCATGGAATTGGTACATCAATATAGATCAATATAAATTTGTGTAAAAAGGGGAAGGCAGGTGCATGGATAAGGATATGTATTTTTTAAACATGACTAGTATCTAATTTGTCGGGAGATCATACAGGTACTATGTCAAAAATGATTTTCATCAAGCACTTAAGTCTTTTGACTTGCACAACTTCTATTATAGCAGGGACCCTAATACATGCTGGGATATCATGTGTGCAATTATGCACACAGAACTAGATAAGACCTGTCCCATAAGGATCATGAGAATTAGACAATACAGACACCTTCCTGGTTCATACACCTTCTGATCCTGGGATGTGGGATCCTTGTTCAGTCACCACCCTGGAGTGTGGGGTCCTGCCATTTTGGTTACACTATATATAAAAATGGGTTGCTGGATGGCTGGTTAGAAATGTTCAATTTGTGACTGCTTCAGAGTGGGGTACCCTTCTCCCGGTACCCTATCACCACCTCCCGGCCTCCTACCACCTCCCTGTGCCTAAGTCTATTCAAATACTACATCTACCATTATACAACACTTTATGAATTATATGGTCAGCCTAAATAGGCTAGGATTTTATACTATAGAAAGTGGAATTTTGCACTGATTTTTCACACACAGCACAATTCTCTTAAGGTCAATTGGGGACATTTTGTTGACACACTTAAACAGTCATAACCCTTCTTTGAAAAGCCTCAGCATGTTAATCATTCGGAATTTAGTATGTGTGGCCACTAAAGTGATAGGGCTAATTGTGTCTTTTTCTTCCATTTTCTGAGTAAAGGCTAGATAATCATTACATAAATGTTGAGATACTGATAGTGAAAAATGAATAGCCAGGTCAATATAGAGGTGCAGTAAACATAGTCACATCATGTACTTAACTACAACCTAGTACAGAATGTAACAGATAATAACTCGCTCTGATTAACACAGAGTATAATATTTCTGTAGATGAAGCTATATAGTTTCTCCTTCTGTTATACACACTGCACGAGATATGGGCTTTACAAAATGTAAAGGTCGCATTTCTGTGTAAAGATTGTGCTCAGGATTTACATACTATTTACCTGGCCTTTACATTGAACGATATTTACCTACATTTAATTTATTTGTAAATCTCAAGTAAAAGTGATGTAAATATGTGCAATTGTCACCAAAGTTTGCATTGCATTTTCCATTGGTTTACACCCTTAATAATGATGATGTGATGGTAGTGTAAATATGTGTAATTGTCACCAAAATATGTATTACATTACTATGGAATTACACTCTTTGTAAAGCTGATTTAAAGGTGATGTAAATACATGCACTGACATTTGCGTTCCTTTACCTTGCTAATGCTGGTGTAAAGGTAATGAGAATATGTGTAATTCTCGCCAGAGTTTGCAATGAATTTACTGTTTGCTCACACTCTTCAAAATTCTGCTGTAAAAGTGATATAAATCTGGTAATTTTCAATAGAATTTGCATTGCTTTCACCAATGGGGTACACCCTACCAAATGCTAGTGTAAAAATATTGTAAGTATGTGTAATTCTCAACAGAATGCACAATGTATTTACAGTGTATTTAATCTGTTCATGATCTTCATGCAAAAATACAGTGTAATTACCAAATTTTGAGCAATTGATTTATTCCTATTACATCAAGCTCTTGCAGATGGAGGGGGGGGGGGTTTGCTGCTGCTTAAGTTTCATTATTTTCCCAAGTGTTTCCCCTATCTTCTCCCAGTCACTCCCTCATTTCTCTTGGCTGCCCATCACTTTCTCCTGGTCTCTGCTCACCTCCCCCAGCCTCCTGGCACCCTATCACCACCTCCCGGCCTCCTATCACCTCCCTGTGCCTAAGTCTATTCAAATACTACATCTACCATTATACAACACTTAATGAATTATATGGTCAGCCTAAATAGGCTAGGATTTTATACTATAGAAAGTGGAATTTTGCGCTGATTTTTCACACACAGCACAAGTCTCTTAAGGTCAAATTGGGGACATTTTGTTGACACACTAGAAATCATGTTTATAACCATTTTTCAAGGTCATCGCTGATGCCCAAGCCCATAGCCTCCCTTTTTTTACTGCTGAAATATTGTTTAGCAGTGATATGTCAAATGATAAAACAAAGTTGACTGTATAAATTCTGCTGCATGGGAGGAGGAGGTGTGGCCATGTCCTCAGTTTGCCTCCACACACTGTGTGGAGGATATCTAAGACAAAGTCTTCTATTTTAACACACATTGTATGGCTTTGTCCTCAGTTTGCCTACACATACTGCATGGAGTATATTTTAGACTAAGTCCCCAGTTTGCCTGTACACATGCTGTGTCTCAGACCAAGTCCTCTTTTTGCATAGACACACTGTGGGGCCATGTCCCCAATTTGTCTACACACAGTGTGTGGACCTTAGCTAATACCACATCCTCTATTGGCATACACTATGTGGCCATGTCCTCAGTTTGCATACACACACTGTGTGGAGTGCAGTCTATAAGAAATGTTTTTCCCCTTGCAGGCCATAAGGTCCTGCAGATCTCATTATTCCCCACTTCAAAGCTTCAGCACTGCAGGGATTAGTATACAATTTGCCTGTTTCTGTGACCCAATTAACCTAAGGTTCTGGTCACATTAATTAAGGTATTGGCTCTATATGACAGGAATAAAAACATAAATACATCACTTTTCATGTTACTCATAGACCCAAAGTCTGCTCTCAATCAACATTCTCATTTCTTTTTTTAGTTTTCATTAACTGACATATTATTGGATGGTAATACTCAAGTGTACATTAATTCAGATGAGAAAAGGGCCAGAAATTGAATTCACTATTGTTGTATGAATGTGGACCACAAGAATTGAATTGTTATTAGACATTGGTGCATGCAGGTAAATATCTATAATGTTCCCTTGATAAAGACACATTTTTGGTTCATATACCTTCTGCTGCTGGGATGTGTGCTCCTTGTTCAGTCACCACCCTGGAGTGTGGGGTCCTGTCATTTTAGTGCGCATGTTGGTGATATCACTGATATCATGGAATTGGTACATCAATATAGATCAATATAAATTTGTGTAAAAAGGGGTAGGCAGGTGCATGGATAAGGATATGTATTTTTTAAATATGACTAGTATCTAATTTGTTGGGAGATCATACAGGTACTATGTCTAAAATGATTTTCATCAAGCACTTAAGTCTTTTGACTTGCACAACTTCTATTATAGCAGGGACCCTAATACATGCTGGGATATCATGTGTGCAATTATGCACACAGAACTAGATAAGACCTGTCCCATAAGGATCATGAGAATTAGACAATACAGACACCTTCCTGGTTCATACACCTTCTGATCCTGGGATGTGGGATCCTTGTTCAGTCACCACCCCGGAGTGTGGGGTCCTGCCATTTTGGTTACACTATATATAAAAATGGGTTGCTGGATGGCTGGTTAGAAATGTTCAATTTGTGACTGCTTCAGAGTGGGGTACCCTTCTCCCGGTACCCTATCACCACCTCCCGGCCTCCTACCACCTCCCTGTGCCTAAGTCTATTCAAATACTACATCTACCATTATACAACACTTTATGAATTATATGGTCAGCCTAAATAGGCTAGGATTTTATACTATAGAAAGTGGAATTTTGCACTGATTTTTCACACACAGCACAATTCTCTTAAGGTCAATTGGGGACATTTTGTTGACACACTTAAACAGTCATAACCCTCTTTGAAAAGCCTCAGCATGTTAATCATTCGGAATTTAGTATGTGTGGCCACTAAAGTGATAGGGCTAATTGTGTCTTTTTCTTCCCTTTTCTGAGTAAAGGCTAGATAATCATTACATAAATGTTGAGATACTGATAGTGAAAAATGAATAGCCAGGTCAATATAGAGGTGCAGTAAACATAGTCACATCATGTACTTAACTACAACCTAGTACAGAATGTAACAGATAATAACTCGCTCTGATTAACACAGAGTATAATATTTCTGTAGATGAAGCTATATAGTTTCCCCTTCTGTTATACACACTGCACGAGATATGGGCTTTACAAAATGTAAAAGTCGCATTTCTGTGTAAAGATTGTGCTCAGGATTTACATACTATTTACCTGGCCTTTACATTGAACGATATTTACATACATTTAATTTGTTTGTAAATCTCAAGTAAAAGTGATGTAAATATGTGCAATTGTCACCAAAGTTTGCATTGCATTTTCCATTGGTTTACACCCTTAGTAATGATGATGTGATGGTAGTGTAAATATGTGTAATTGTCACCAAAATATGTATTACATTACTATGGAATTACACTCTTTGTAAAGCTGATTTAAAGGTGATGTAAATACATGCACTGACATTTGCGTTCCTTTACCTTGCTAATGCTGGTGTAAAGGTAATGAGAATATGTGTAATTCTCGCCAGAGTTTGCAATGAATTTACTGTTTGCTCACACTCTTCAAAATTCTGCTGTAAAAGTGATATAAATATGTGTAATTTTCAATAGAATTTGCATTGCTTTCACCAATGGGGTACACCCTACCAAATGCTAGTGTAAAAATATTGTAAGTATGTGTAATTCTCAACAGAATGCACAATGTATTTACAGTGTATTTAATCTGTTCATGATCTTCATGCAAAAATACAGTGTAATTACCAAATTTTGAGCAATTGATTTATTCCTATTACATCAAGCTCTTGCAGATGGAGGGGGGGGGGTTTGCTGCTGCTTAAGTTTCATTATTTTCCCAAGTGTTTCCCCTATCTTCTCCCAGTCACTCCCTCATTTCTCTTGGCTGCCCAACACTTTCTCCTGGTCTCTGCTCACCTCCCCCAGCCTCCCTCACCTTCTCCTGGCACCCTATCACCACCTCCCGGCCTCCTATCACCTCCCTGTGCCCAAGTCTATTCAAATACTACATCTACCATTATACAACACTTAATGAATTATATGGTCAGCCTAAATAGGCTAGGATTTTATACTATAGAAAGTGGAATTTTGCGCTGATTTTTCACACACAGCACAAGTCTCTTAAGGTCAAATTGGGGACATTTTGTTGACACACTAGAAATCATGTTTATAACCATTTTTCAAGGTCATCGCTGATGCCCAAGCCCATAGCCTCCCTTTTTTTACTGCTGAAATATTGTTTAGCAGTGATATGTCAAATGATAAAACAAAGTTGACTGTATATATTCTGCTGCATGGGAGGAGGAGGTGTGGCCATGTCCTCAGTTTGCCTCCACACACTGTGTGGAGGATATCTAAGACAAAGTCTTCTATTTTAACACACATTGTATGGCTTTGTCCTCAGTTTGCCTACACATACTGCATGGAGTATATTTTAGACTAAGTCCCCAGTTTGCCTGTACACATGCTGTGTCTCAGACCAAGTCCTCTTTTTGCATAGACACACTGTGGGGCCATGTCCCCAATTTGTCTACACACAGTGTGTGGACCTTAGCTAATACCACATCCTCTATTGGCATACACTATGTGGCCATGTCCTCAGTTTGCATACACACACTGTGTGGAGTGCAATCTATAAGAAATGTTTTTCCCCTTGCAGGCCATAAGGTCCTGCAGATCTCATTATTCCCCACTTCAAAGCTTCAGCACTGCAGGGATTAGTATACAATTTGCCTGTTTCTGTGACCCAATTAACCTAAGGTTCTGGTCACATTAATTAAGGTATTGGCTCTATATGACAGGAATAAAAACATAAATACATCACTTTTCATGTTACTCATAGACCCAAAGTCTGCTCTCAATCAACATTCTCATTTTTTTTTTAGTTTTCATTAACTGACATATTATTGGATGGTAATACTCAAGTGTACATTAATTCAGATGAGAAAAGGGCCAGAAATTGAATTCACTATTGTTGTATGAATGTGGACCACAAGAATTGAATTGTTATTAGACATTGGTGCATGCAGGTAAATATCTATAATGTTCCCTTGATACAGACACATTTTTGGTTCATATACCTTCTGCTGCTGGGATCTGGGATCCTTGTTCAATCACCACCCTGGAGTGTGGGGTCCTGTCATTTTAGTGCGCATGTTGGTGATATCACTGATATCATGGAATTGGTACATCAATATAGATCAATATAAATTTGTATAAAAAGGGGTAGGCAGGTGCATGGATAAGGATATGTATTTTTTAAATATGACTAGTATCTAATTTGTTTGGAGATCATACAGGTACTATGTCAAAAATGATTTTCATCAAGCACTTAAGTCTTTTGACTTGCACAACTTCTATTATAGCAGGGACCCTAATACATGCTGGGATATCATGTGTGCAATTATGCACACAGAACTAGATAAGACCTGTCCCATAAGGATCATGAGAATTAGACAATACAGACACCTTCTGGTTCATACACCTTCTGATCCTGGGATGTGGGATCCTTGTTCAGTCACCACCCCGGAGTGTGGGGTCCTGCCATTTTGGTTACACTATATATAAAAATGGGTTGCTGGATGGCTGGTTAGAAATGTTCAATTTGTGACTGCTTCAGAGTGGGGTACCCTTCTCCCGGTACCCTATCACCACCTCCCGGCCTCCTACCACCTCCCTGTGCCTAAGTCTATTCAAATACTACATCTACCATTATACAACACTTTATGAATTATATGGTCAGCCTAAATAGGCTAGGATTTTATACTATAGAAAGTGGAATTTTGCACTGATTTTTCACACACAGCACAATTCTCTTAAGGTCAATTGGGGACATTTTGTTGACACACTTAAACAGTCATAACCCTTCTTTGAAAAGCCTCAGCATGTTAATCATTCGGAATTTAGTATGTGTGGCCACTAAAGTGATAGGGCTAATTGTGTCTTTTTCTTCCCTTTTCTGAGTAAAGGCTAGATAATCATTACATAAATGTTGAGATACTGATAGTGAAAAATGAATAGCCAGGTCAATATAGAGGTGCAGTAAACATAGTCACATCATGTACTTAACTACAACCTAGTACAGAATGTAACAGATAATAACTCGCTCTGATTAACACAGAGTATAATATTTCTGTAGATGAAGCTATATAGTTTCCCCTTCTGTTATACACACTGCACGAGATATGGGCTTTACAAAATGTAAAGGTCGCATTTCTGTGTAAAGATTGTGCTCAGGATTTACATACTATTTACCTGGCCTTTACATTGAACGATATTTACATACATTTAATTTGTTTGTAAATCTCAAGTAAAAGTGATGTAAATATGTGCAATTGTCACCAAAGTTTGCATTGCATTTTCCATTGGTTTACACCCTTAGTAATGATGATGTGATGGTAGTGTAAATATGTGTAATTGTCACCAAAATATGTATTACATTACTATGGAATTACACTCTTTGTAAAGCTGATTTAAAGGTGATGTAAATACATGCACTGACATTTGCGTTCCTTTACCTTGCTAATGCTGGTGTAAAGGTAATAAGAATATGTGTAATTCTCGCCAGAGTTTGCAATGAATTTACTGTTTGCTCACACTCTTCAAAATTCTGCTGTAAAAGTGATATAAATATGTGTAATTTTCAATAGAATTTGCATTGCTTTCACCAATGGGGTACACCCTACCAAATGCTAGTGTAAAAATATTGTAAGTATGTGTAATTCTCAACAGAATGCACAATGTATTTACAGTGTATTTAATCTGTTCATGATCTTCATGCAAAAATACAGTGTCATTACCAAATTTTGAGCAATTGATTTATTCCTATTACATCAACCTTTGCAGATGGAGGGGGGGGGTTTGCTGCTGCTTAAGTTTCATTATTTTCCCAAGTGTTTCCCCTATCTTCTACCAGTCACTCCCTCATTTCTCTTGGCTGCCCATCACTTTCTCCTGGTCTCTGCTCACCTCCCCCAGCCCCCCTCACCTTCTCCTGGCACCCTATCACCACCTCCCGGCCTCCTATCACCTCCCTGTGCCTAAGTCTATTCAAATACTACATCTACCATTATACAACACTTAATGAATTATATGGTCAGCCTAAATAGGCTAGGATTTTATACTATAGAAAGTGGAATTTTGCGCTGATTTTTCACACACAGCACAAGTCTCTTAAGGTCAAATTGGGGACATTTTGTTGACACACTAGAAATCACGTTTATAACCATTTTTCAAGGTCATCGCTGATGCCCAAGCCCATAGCCTCCCTTTTTTTACTGCTGAAATATTGTTTAGCAGTGATATGTCAAATGATAAAACAAAGTTGACTGTATAAATTCTGCTGCATGGGAGGAGGAGGTGTGGCCATGTCCTCAGTTTGCCTCCACACACTGTGTGGAGGATATCTAAGACAAAGTCTTCTATTTTAACACACATTGTATGGCTTTGTCCTCAGTTTGCCTACACATACTGCATGGAGTATATTTTAGACTAAGTCCCCAGTTTGCCTGTACACATGCTGTGTCTCAGACCAAGTCCTCTTTTTGCATAGACACACTGTGGGGCCATGTCCCCAATTTGTCTACACACAGTGTGTGGACCTTAGCTAATACCACATCCTCTATTGGCATACACTATGTGGCCATGTCCTCAGTTTGCATACACACACTGTGTGGAGTGCAATCTATAAGAAATGTTTTTCCCCTTGCAGGCCATAAGGTCCTGCAGATCTCATTATTCCCCACTTCAAAGCTTCAGCACTGCAGGGATTAGTATACAATTTGCCTGTTTCTGTGACCCAATTAACCTAAGGTTCTGGTCACATTAATTAAGGTATTGGCTCTATATGACAGGAATAAAAACATAAATACATCACTTTTCATGTTACTCATAGACCCAAAGTCTGCTCTCAATCAACATTCTCATTTTTTTTTTAGTTTTCATTAACTGACATATTATTGGATGGTAATACTCAAGTGTACATTAATTCAGATGAGAAAAGGGCCAGAAATTGAATTCACTATTGTTGTATGAATGTGGACCACAAGAATTGAATTGTTATTAGACATTGGTGCATGCAGGTAAATATCTATAATGTTCCCTTGATAAAGACACATTTTTGGTTCATATACCTTCTGCTGCTGGGATGTGTGCTCCTTGTTCAGTCACCACCCTGGAGTGTGGGGTCCTGTCATTTTAGTGCGCATGTTGGTGATATCACTGATATCATGGAATTGGTACATCAATATAGATCAATATAAATTTGTGTAAAAAGGGGTAGGCAGGTGCATGGATAAGGATATGTGTTTTTTAACCCTTTAAGGGCAGAGCAAAAATTGTTGCCCTGGCCATGGGGACGGCCTCTGAAAAAAGTATAGTTCCTAGAGGACGAGCCTTTTTTCAATTCCTATACTAATCCTATATAATGGGCGTCGACTATAGTCGACGCTAGGCCTGCCATGGTGTCGACTTTAGTCGACGCTAGGCCTGCCATGGTGTAGACTATGGTCGATGCTAGCCCTCAATGGGTTAAACATGACTAGTATCTAATTTGTTGGGAGATCATACAGGTACTTTGTCAAAAATGATTTTCATCAAGCACTTAAGTCTTTTGACTTGCACAACTTTTATTATAGCAGGGACCCTGATACATGCTGGGATATCATGTGTGCAATTATGCACACAGAACTAGATAAGACCTGTCCCATAAGTATCATGAGAATTAGACAATACAGACACCTTCCTGGTTCATACACCTTCTGCTCCTGGGATGTGGGATCCTTGTTCAGTCACCACCCTGGAGTGTGGGGTCCTGCCATTTTGGTTACACTATATATAAAAATGGGTTGCTGGATCGCTGGTTAGAAATGTTCAATTTGTGACTGCTTCAGAGTGGGGTACCTTTCTCCCGGCACCCTATCACCACCTCCCGGCCTCCTACCACCTCCCTGTGCCTAAGTCTATTCAAATACTACATCTACCATTATACAACACCTTATGAATTATATGGTCAGCCTAAATAGGCTAGGATTTTATACTATAGAAAGTGGAATTTTGCACTGATTTTTCACACACAGCACAATTCTCTTAAGGTCAATTGGGGACATTTTGTTGACACACTTAAACAGTCATAACCCTTCTTTGAAAAGCCTCAGCATGTTAATCATTCAGAATTTAGTATGTGTGGCCACTAAAGTGATAGGGCTAATTGTGTCTTTTTCTTCCCTTTTCTGAGTAAAGGCTAGATAATCATTACATAAATGTTGAGATACTGATAGTGAAAAATGAATAGCCAGGTCAATATAGAGGTGCAGTAAACATAGTCATGTCATCTACTTAACTACAACCTAGTACAGAATGTAACAGATAATAACTCGCTCTGATTAACACAGAGTATAATATTTCTGTAGATGAAGCTATATAGTTTCCCCTTCTGTTATACACACCACCCTGGAGTGTGGGGTCCTGCCATTTTGGTTACACTATATATAAAAATGGGTTGCTAGATCGCTGGTTAGAAATGTTCAATTTGTGACTGCTTCAGAGTGGGGTACCCTCGGGGTACCAGATGAAGCAAAATTTTCAGGCTATGAAGAAGTGAGGGATGTGCCAGCTAACTTGACATGATATGTTGACATTTAAACAAAAATATTCTAATACTTTAGGGGTGTTTCACTTTGTTTTACTTTCATCTTGATTAGTTCCTGAAACTTTGCTTTTGAGGTGTTCTTTGTTTACTTGTGTAATGGTTCGAATCAATGTCTTGACCAGTTCGAAGTTAAGACCAGACAAGGGATCTCGGGTTAGTGCAACTGGCACGTATTTATTACAGTATATGGTTTACATCTACCTCGAAGTGTACTGCTTAACTGTAATGGAAGCTCAGGTAAAAGTGGTCCGACTCTGTCGACAGCTAGAGCCATACTAATGCCTTCCCCAGCCCCAGGTAGGAGCTGGGACGAGGCGAACAGTGCTGCCACCACCCCGCAGAGACCAGGGGTCGAGGAGACCTCTAGTGACTACCGGTGATGGGCACACCACTCGAGACGCCCTCTCGAGGGAGACACTCACACTATATCACGATCTACGAGCCCCTACACTACCCCCACCAGAATAAGGAAAGGGGTGTGTAAAAAAATGTATTTAACATTGTGAGAACTTCGTTATTCTAAAAAATAAGGGCTCAAAGTAATAAACGAGAGTTCGAAGTAGAACGTTGTATGTTATTTGTGTGACGTCTTAGTATTAGGAGTCGACCACATATAATTATATTACGTGAAGTAAACATATTTATACACTATGAAACAATGTAGAAGAAAAATATGGGTCGAGACAAGTTCGGAAGAACATGTTCGTACCCGTACATAGAGTATTTAAATGTATGTTATTAATGACATACTATGTTTGTATATATATATGGTAAAGTGTTACATAACCGGAAAAGAAAAATTTTACAGTTCACGTATGAACCCTATATAATAGTTTTTTTAGCACAGTTTACAGTAACTGTGGGTTTTTTACATTTATAATTATACATATAAATATATACCACTATTAACCTCGAAGTGTGAACACAATTGGTATGTACCTGCGGAATAGTATTAATATTTAAGGTGTAGAGGTACACGTTATTAAACCATAGGAGTTGGGTACCGTCTGACGTGGCGGGTGAGTCGAGTCGTCGGACGTTCCTCAGGTTCCGGATAGGTGGCAGCACCGATCCGGGTCTGTGGGGACATCTGACGACGAACACCTGGGTCCGTATATAAAGCCCAGGGCTCAGCCGCTACGTCAGAGGCCCTTCTGGCCTCCACACCATGTAAACCATTGTCCTTTAATATTAGCTGCCTCTTTGACATCATCCGGCAGCCGTGAGTGTGCGTTAAGTAATAAACTAACCGTTGGCCTACACTTGGAATACTGTCTTACTCTTTCTTTCCGAACCGTAAGACCCGAACCCCCCAGGTCCGTAAGGCCACAAACCCTTACACTGGTGCCGTGTCCAGTTAATTCTGGTGTATAGCCTGGACGTTATAACGTCCGAACGGCTAGTACATGGGTTAGACACCCTCAGGGAAGCTAACCCAGAAGGGCAATCAATTGCCCAAGAAAATGGAAATGGATCATTAATGCTCCAAGCCCATTCGAACTCGGCAGATGCGGAATCAGCATCTTGGAGGGATCCGGGACCCCACTATAATGATAGTGAGGAGAATCTGCCAGACTCTGTACGACGCGAACAGTCTATGCAGAGACATAGTAACTTAATAGGCCAACAATCACTTGTTGACGAATTAAGTAATTCGATGTTCGAAGTTGGTGGTAGTACTAACCCAGAACATCCGGCACCAATACCAAAAAGGGTAACATTCGGAGAACTACCTTATAGATTAACCAGGCCCGAATTACCAATATTAGATTACAGCGCTATATATGGCGACTTAACCTATGCGGTACCGGAAGGTGAGGAATTCAAACGACCGGATGTCCTGTTGTTGAATGAAACTTATGTAACTTTGAACGAGAATTTAAATACCTTGGTCAAAGCTAAGGATGAAGTGTTCAATGAAAAACTTCAGTTAGAAGAAGACCTAACTGGCATGCGAAAGGAATTCGAAGCCAGAAGGAGTGAGTACATGAAGGAACTCGAGAATGAAGATTTAAAACTTCAATCAATGAGAGAATCATTCAACAAAGAATATGATAATAGGCACACTCGTATCCAAACATACATAGATACGAACGACCAATTAAACCTTGATAAGACAAAATTCGAATCCGAAATTCGCCATTATCAAGACGAGTTGGATAAATTGAAACTTCAGTGTAGTAAACAAGCTGAAGACAATGAAACCATCCGGGTAGGCATTATAGCTTACAACAAACAACTGGAGGAGGATAGACAGAAACTCACAAATGAGCTTCAGGAATTGCAGACTACTGCAATAACTCTAGATAAATACGTAGAAGCCGCCCAGTTAACTATAGGTAATATAGATCCAGCTGTGGTATCTACAATGTTGGGAAAGACATCCAAAGATGCAACCCCAATTAGATACAACCCATTCGTTGATGATGGGGCTGACAAGAATGTAGTATCCGGAATCTACCAGAAACCGGATAATACCGCAGTAAATGGAACCGCACCTAAACCAGCAACCCCGATGCTGGATACGATAGGCCCGGCACCACCCATACCAGATTTGAGTCACAAAATTAAAGCGACTCACGATGGTGCTACTGGGACTAATAATAATACACCTGTGGCACAACCAAAAGCACCCGGACCAATGAGGCATATGTTGACACCACCTTCATATTTCCCCCAACCCGGCCACAGTACACCAGCAGGACCAAGATTACCGAATCCACCTCCGGGTTCTGGTAATGTTCCTACTGATGGACGTTTTCCAAGACCAAACCCGCCACAAAACAATACTAATGGCGGTACGTTTCAACCAAGAACATCTTCCTATGGATATAGTTATAATCCATCAGGAAGTGGTAATTATCAAAATGGTAATAGCTATAACCAGGGATGGAATCAAAATAATTCTTACCCTAGATATGCGTCTTCTGGAAACACCGGGTATAATGGTGGATGCCCTGGCGGTTCATCCGGAAGCTATAATAATAATGGTCCACCAGGAGGAAACCCTCCAGGCGGCCCAGGAGGATCCGGATCCGGAGGATCAGGATCAGGAGGAGATGGCAGGAAGCCAAATAGGAGAACTTCTATGCCTGCAGGGATGCAAACCATCTTTGATAGGAGCCAATGTATCCAAAACCTTGGCATTGACTGCTACCGAAAGGGAGCAGACGGCATGGAAGTCATGAACTGGAGCATGCGAGAAGCAGATAGACTACACGGATGTAATAATCCGGCACGTAGGCAGGCACGGATACCCCCTCCATATGATTCTAATGATCCATGGAAAGACAGGTATCAAGCTTTTGTCGACGAAGTCAATTGTAGTGGCTGGACAAAAGAAGAAGCTCTGCCTTATTTAATCTGTTGGTTAAATAAAGGCGGAAAAGTAGCTCTCAACCAATGGAGAGCAGCTTACGGATTATACGGTACCTATGATCAATTGGTAGAATGTGCCGCGTACCTATTTGGATCAATCGTTAGAGAAGATCCGTGGGTAAGTTTCAAGAAGAGAACACAAAAACCTAAAGAATCACACAAAGTCTTTGGTTTGGAGCTACAGGACTTGCTTTCGAAAGCACGTCCAAATTGGGCTCATCACGATGATTGTTATCTACAAGAATTGTTTATACAATTCTACAGTGGATTGCGAGATCCGGATCACAAGCAAGTGGTCTGGGACTCTTGGAAAGATGACACTTCCTTCAGTGACCTGTTCATAGCAATCGATGGACATGACATGAAGAAACGTTTGGTAGGTCTTGGACCTAGTCCAGTAAGAGCAGCTCCTTTCCAATACGGAGGTACACCTGCTCCGGTATGTGATACTTCCCAGTTAGCTCCGGTTGAATCGAATGAAGTTGATGAGGAAGATGAATATGTCTCCGATGAAAACGGAGAATATATTGGTTCAGTCCAGGTGGCTGGAAAGTATTACCGACAAAAGCGGTATAGGAAAGTACATTCGAGAGGGAGAGGAGGATCTGTTGCTGGTAAAACAGCTTCCGGATCAACTCAACATGGCAGTGTAGCCTCTACGGCGAACTCAACTGTAGCAGCCACTGTTGCTCCGACTAACATGATGGAAACATTAATAGCCGGATTAACAGAAGCTCTAAGGAGACCAAGAGTTGATAAATCTCAAAGGAGATGTTTCAGATGCCAGAAACTGGGGCATTTTGCTCCCGAATGTATGGCTGAGAAGCCTGTCCCGCGTAAACAGGAGGGTGTCTCTGGGATAAGTACAGAGGAAAACTAGAAAGGGATCTCCCGAGGGGCAAAGAAGGGGATCCCAGTGACAAATCTTGCCATAATATCACCATCCGTGATGATAATTAGCATTTAGTAACAAGAGCGCCTAACACCGAGGTGGTTGTAGACACCCGGAAGGTTAGGGAAGCTGATATAACAGGTGCCACGGGAGCACAGGGGAAACCCAATATCAGTAACGAGGCAGGCGGCTATGAATTAGCCAAGGTCTGTGGTGCCCACCTGCCCCCGGGTCATCCTTGTCTGGAATTCCTGAAAGGATGTGGATCGACTCCTGGTGTGAAAAATGACGTTCCGATCGTCACGGACATGCCCTCTGTTCTAAACGGAAGGCGGTGGTATGTTTGCCTCACTGTTAACGGAAGATCTGCCGAATTCCTTGTGGATACGGGAGCTAGCCACTCTTGTATCTCCAGGGGGTTCTACGATCTTATACCGGATGAACATGATACTCTCAAATCGGGAGGAAGTGCTCAGACGGCCGACGGCAGTACCTTGCAAACGTATGGTAGAACTTGTGTGAAACTACAGTTGGATGGTATACATGACTATGTCATGAGCGCCACCGTTGCGGATATAGCAGATGAGGGGATACTTGGGTTGGATTTCGCATCCCTGTATGGTGCTGTGTTGGAACCTCAAACAGGAGTGTTGAGTGTGAGATACCCGTATCCCGTAAAGGTTAGATGTGTACTGAGACAGGTGAGCAGTATGGCTAGTGTGGCACACACTGTGCGAATCCCTCCGGGAGTAGCCTGTGATGTGCTTGTAAGAAGTGATCCTGCAATGCGTAATAAACCTGCAGTGATAGAACCGGATGTAGTTACTTTGTCAAGTATCGGATTAAATTCTGTAGACACGATAGTAGCGAATGCATCCTGGTCGGTAGTACCTGTCTCCAATACTGGAAACACTACTATCTACTTGAAAAAGGGACAAGTTTTTGGAAACGTGACCCTTTCGGAAACGGTAACGGATGGTAAGCTAAGCTTACAAAAGGTAACAGGGGATGATGAAATTTCGGAAGACTTACTTAAGTTGTATGAAGAAACTTCATTAGAAGATCCGGAACACCGGAAAGAGTTCTATGATATGCTCTGTCAGTATCATACTGCCTTTGCCAAACCTGGTGAAAAACTAGGTACGACAAATAAAGTATTACATAAAATAGATACTGGAGATGCTGAACCCTTTAAGATACCGTATAGACGGTTACCTTTAGCGAAAAAGAGAGTAGCTGAAGATGAGATAAACAAGATGTTGGAACAGGATGTAATAGTCCCTTCCAATAGTCCATGGAGTAGTCCTGTGTGTATGGTAACAAAGAAAGACGGTACTATCCGCTTTTGCATAGACTACAGGAAGTTGAATGGAGTAACGAAAAAGAATTCGTATCCATTACCGAGAATAGATGAAACCATTGACTCCTTAGGAGGAAACAGCTGGTTTTGTACCCTAGACTTGCAATCAGGTTATTGGCAAGTGGGAATGAACCCTTCAGATATGGAGAAAACTGCATTTTCGAGTCATATCGGATTATTCCAATATAATGTAATGCCGTTTGGATTGTGCAATGCACCTGCAACATTTGAAGCAATGATGGAAACAATTCTAAGTGATTTATTGTGGAAAAGATGTCTTGTATATCTTGACGATGTCATAGTCTTCGGAAAAACATTCGAAGAGTGTTCTAATAACCTAAAAATGGTACTAGAACGTATTATTTCTAATGGTCTCAAGTTGAAACCTAAGAAATGCCACATGTTTAGAAAGTCCATAAACTATTTGGGCCGCATCATTAGTGATGAAGGAATAAAGGCTGATCCGGAAAAAATCGAATCAGTTACGAATTGGAATAGACCTAAAACACCCAAAGAAGTGAGGTCTTTTTTAGGATTCTGTTCCTATTACAGGGAATTTATTCCGAATTATTCTAGAGTCAGTTATCCATTACAAGCAATAGCTAACTGGACTCCAGGAAGTACCAAGGAAAAATTTCCTTGGACGCATGAACAGGAAACCGCTTTTCAAAAGCTAAAAGACCTGTTCACGAGTACTCCTGTATTGCAATATCCGAATGAAACGGATCATTTCATACTGGATACTGATGCTAGTAATGATAGCATTGGTGCAGCTCTCTCGCAAGTCCAAAATGGGAGAGAAGTACCGATTGCCTTTGCCAGCAATACACTGAGCAAGACTCAGCGCAATTACTGCACAACCAAAAGAGAGTTGTTAGCAGTAGTCGTATATACCAAGAAGTTCAAACATTTTCTATGGGGAACGAACTTTACTTTACGTACAGATCACTCCTCTTTAAGGTGGCTACTGAACTTCCGAGATGCTGAAGGAATGTTAGGCCGATGGCTAGCCCATTTATCCGAATATGGGCTTGAACATCAACAGATTCAGCATAGACCCGGAGTTAAGCATTTAAATGCTGATGCTTTGTCTCGAATACCAATTCGGAAATGTGATAATCCGGATTGTACTGATTGTGGAGCTCATAGGGCAGTATTAGCAGGGATTCGAAGACCATTCGCACCCCTAGTTGCCAGTATACTGGATTGGTCTATGGATCACATACGACATTTCCAGGAAGCTGACTCGATAACTGCGCAGCTACTGCAATTAGTACCAAAGGGTATACGTCCAGTTAGACCGGAGGTCTCTCTGGAAAATCGAGAAATGAGAAGGTTTCTTGCTCAATGGACCGAGCTTGAAGTCCGGAAAGGCGTGTTATACCGTTGGAAGCCATGTAATAATGGTGAGAAAATCATGCAAGTGGTGATACCACATGCTATGAGACATGACATTATGTACTTCTGTCATGGGCATCGGACCAGTGGTCATTTCGGAAGGAAACGCTCGTTAGCACGACTTTCCAAGAAATACTATTGGCCTGGCATGACAAGGGACTTGCAAAGGTGGATAATCACCTGTCCGGATTGTTGTAAAAATAAACCCGGACCCGGGATGGGCAAACTTCCCCTATCCCAAGAACTTTTCGGAGTTAGATTCGCAAGAATCGGGGTAGATATTATTAGTGGATTTAATACAACCGCTAATGATAATACCTGTATGATGGTAGTGTGTGATTATTATACGAAATACACTAAAGTATTTCCACTACCGGACCACAAAGCAATTACTTGTGCCGAAGCCTTTGTAAAAGGTTGGGTACTAAGTTTCGGTGCACCATTAATGTTACACAGTGACCAAGGCAGAGAATTCGAATCAAATCTCTGGCAGTGTATGTGCGAATACTTAGCTATTTGCAAGACTAGAACCAACCCGTATAGGCCACAAAGTGACGGATTGGTAGAAAGGTTCAATAGAACCCTCTAAAGTCACTCGTTAATGAACATATGGATGACTGGGATGAGCAATGCCATTTCGTGACACATGCTTATAACAGTACGGTACATTCAAGTACAAATTGTACTGCGAACCTTTTAGTATTCGGAGAGGATTTGATAATGCCTGCTGACCTAGTTTTTGGAGTCGTAGGGATGGACCCTGAACTACCCTGCCACGTAGTTTTTGTGGAATGTTTGAGAGACAGATTTAAAAAAGCATATGAGTCTGTCCGAATTGATTTGGAGAAAAGCGCCAAATGGCAGAAAGTAGGATACGATACCGATCTAAAGCATCGGAAATTCCAATCCGGAGACAGAGTTCTCAGATTACATGAACCACTTAGACACATAAAATTAGCGTCTAATTGGGATGGTCCCTTTACTATAACACAAGTTATCAGTGATTGTACCGTAATTATCAAATCTGACCTTGGTCGACTTTATAAGTCAAATGTGGCTAGATTAAGGAAATGGTCTGGGAGGGAGACCTCCACAGAAATGTATGGTGAAGGTTCCGGAAAGATCCTGAACCAGAATCGCATAATAGACCAGGTAAAGAACACTACAGTGAAGCGTGGTCATGGTAGACCCAAAAAGTGTTCCGAATCAGTGACACCCACGCCAACACCGATTAAGCGTGGAGGAGTTAAAAAAGTCTCGGCAGGTGAAGACAAAAAGAGGAGGAAAGGTGTTTCTAAGGCTAAGAAGCACCTAGAGAAAGCTCTTCAGACTGTCAGGTCCGATAAAGAACTATCCGAGAAGGGGAGATACGTTCGCCGCAGCCCCCGAATTGCCCAGAGGACTGCAGTGACCTAACCTGTATACACAACGAGTGTAATGTTTACATTTAGAGGAACGGATAACAACTGACCCGAAAGGCTTATTTGTCGCCGCCGCATGATGTACCAATGGGTAGTGGACGGATAATCCGGTGGATTTGCTTAAGCTTTCCATAATCTCCACTTAAATCCCCAGACGAGTCATCGGTGTGAGTGATAATTACCTAAAAACAATCAGTTTGTTGATGTACCGCCTGTAGCACGTGCGTTTCCGCATGACGTCACAGTGTCCAGTCTCGGCTGACCTCTCGTGACCCTGCGCGCAACGGGGAAATGACGTCACGAATGCTGGCCTGTCGCCATATTGTTTTTCGGTAACGTCCAAGACGGTCGAGCTCGCTCCCTTCTTGGATTTTACCGGCTAGCAAACTCCTCGCTGCTCCTCCAGAGTCTGTCTCCTGGTAGACAGACTCCGTTTGTGTCGGCCCCGGCGCCGTAAAAGCCGGAAAAAGGAGTAGTTTACTCCCGTGGGCGATTCCCCAGTTATGGCTGAGGAATCCGTAGCAGCAGCCAAGCTATCCGGTTACCCGGATAAGCTGACTCCGTCCGCAGAAGCTTTTCCGGAAGCTTTGTCGCCTGTTACACAGGAAGAGAGCGAGATGATGGACGTGGAGGAATCCACGGATCGCTCGTTCGAGGAGAAACTGGCTTCATTTTCACTAAATGAGCCGGAGAAGATGTTATCTCCACTCCCACCAGAGGGATCCGGAGCGACTGCGAGTGCCGAACCCGCAGCGACAGAGTCCGAGACCACACAAGTCGACGGCTCGAAGGACCAGTGGAAGCCAGCAGTGGCTGACCCGTTCCCAGTAGAGTATGATGGTCGCTACCTGTATGTCCACCCGGAACTGCAGGCACAAGTGACCTACGCAGACGGGACACCAGTCAGGTTGGACCCGAAAGTTAGGGTAGCTGTCGAGGGCGTTATGGTTCCCGATCAGCTGACCAGGACGCCTCCCGAGTGGCTTCGAGACTGGCCGTGGTTCCAACGGGGACTTATGGTAGACGCTGACTTCCGCGAGACAGTGTATGAAGCCAACCGAGCCTTCGAGCTCGGAGCGTACCCGAAGCCTGACATGTCCCTGTGGAACGTCAAGGCAAAGAACGTTAACTGGGTAGGCTGCGTCTCGGATTCCGAGGGGCAGACTTACCCACGCCCTTGTGCTACCCGGCCCCAGTACCGAACCACAAAGGAGTATCGGGAGGCCGCTGCTAACTTCGAGCAGTGGGATGAAGGTATTTATATAACCGAGCAAGAATTAGTGGACGTCCAGAACGGTTCACTAATCGGTTTGGACCGAGGTGCAGCCCTTCGGACGGTTCTCGTCTGCCGAATGACTGCCGAACGGGAGGCTCAGGAAGAGGCTAAGAGGGCCGCGGAAGCACCCGCACCTCCTATCCCCGACCTGAAACTTGCCACCAGGAGTTCAGCCAGTGCTACACCAGCCACCGGCAGTACTACCACTCAGGTAGGAGCCTCGACCTCCAGCACATCCGGAACCCAGGAACCGGAGGAAGACTGGAAGGTCAGCAAGAACCGAAGGTCCGCTGCTCGGAAGCTTAAGAATCTCCCGGATTCTGCTAAGGCCGAGCCGAAACCCAGCACTTCAACCACTGGTAGTACTGCCATGGAGGTTGAATCGTCTGACGAGGAGTCTGTGCACGAGTCCTCGGTGGAGTATGATGAGAAGGCCACTCCATCAACTCAAACCGAGGCCGAACGCTGGGCTAACGCCAAATCCGGATTCAAAACCCGGATTCCGACGTGCTTCTCCGACTGTGCGTACGGAGTGAAGAAGGACGGCTCTACCCTCTATGCCTGTCCAGACTCAGTCAATAAGAATGATGAGTCGGATGATGAAGATTGGATGCGTCTTTCGGACGAGGACCCCAATCCGAGCAAAGCCTATCGAAAGATGTGGCTTATGCTAAACCACACCGAAGGGTATTACACTTATACCCAGAGGAGGAAGCTGCGTTGGGCTTTAGAGAAGTGGTACGGTGACGACCAAAAGTCCTGTCCCTTCTCTATCTGCCAGGATGCGAGTGATGTCATGATCCGGACCTGGAGTACTCCGGCCCGGTTTCAACGGCATCTGGTAGAGGCCCACTTCCACCATCACCCGGTTTACATTTGTGATCCGAGTTATGGTAAGAAGGGCAAGAAGTGTACTACGAAGGTGCAAAACAACCGACGTAGTGATCTGGCTAGACACCAGAAGAAATGCCACGCAGAAGGTTTGGACGGGGCACGGAAGCACATCATGGAGCTTCATCAGGAACTCATGAAGGAGTTCGACAGTCTGAGCGAGGATGCTTGGTCTAAGATCCGACCAGGGGACCAAGTCCTCTGCGAAGTTCCGAAGACCAAGGATTCGAAACTCAGAGCAAAGATAGTCCTGACTCCTGGAAAGGGTAAACTGGACATGCACGAGTCTCTCTGGCAGAAATGCGAGGAATCCGGAAAGGATGCAAAGAGAGCTCGTGAAAGGAACAGGAGAGATCAGAACCGTGGCAGCAACGGTAATGGTCAGGGCACCACTAAGCCGAAAGTCAGAGCAGAGGACCGTTCCAGGTCCCCTCTGGCTAGGCATCCCGCAGAGCAGGCTCAGGGCACTCCGGTGTTCAAGAAGCCCGAACCTGCCGGATACGCTGGAGCCGTATCTAAGCCTGGGAAAGTTGGTTCTCGAAACTTTCCGTCCTTAAACCAGGGACCTGGACCTGAGAGCCAGACCTTGGTGGTAGGAAAGGATGGTCGCCTTATGCCAAAGAAAACCACCGCATCTGCTGCCGCCGGATCTGCATCCGCTCCAGCCGCCATACCAGTTACCTTTACCCAGGAGCAGTTGAACATGTACCTGCAAATGGGATTGAAACAGAACGCACCACCTGCCTACTGTGTACCAACGGCAGGTGTGTCCGGAAGCCCTAAACCCGGAAGTGGTCCACAGGCCGCCTCGACTCCTCCCAAGGCTGTCGCTGCACCTGCGAAACCAAAAGACGCTATTACCATTAAAACCGGTAATGCGGAAGTTTGGTTCGAGAAGTCTCGCCAGGGGGAGGCAGATGTCCAGAAGGCCATCTACACCCACTGGGAGAAGTGTGTTCGTGAAAAAGCGACCGAGTTTCATCAGGGTCTCCTAAATGACACCCTGATGTGTATGAAACAGGTGGGCGACGCTGAAAAGCAACGCCTCGAGACCCTCATCCGGGACGACGTGAAGGCCCAGGAGGAGGCTGCCGCAGCTGCCCAAGAAAAGGCAGCTATGGATGTACATGTGTTGGAGAAACGCATAAAAGAGGAGATTACTCGGAACACCAATCTGAACACTAAGTTCATGAGGGTGTTCGGAGTCGACTTGGACGAGTGGGACGGCACTCCCGAGTCGGCTCTAGCTCTTCTTAAGAAGAAGCATGCTAAGAAGTCCGTTTAAGCATGCTAGGGTTATTTCTTCCATAATTTTTTTTCTCGAATGACCAGATATAGTCTTTGTGGAACCCTATAGGTCTGCGAATGTTTTATTCACTAGTGTATGAACACCTATAGTATGTGTTCCGGGTCCCTCTTATGACCAGCTTATTGTATAATTCAGGTTGTATAAACCTTATTGCACCCTGAATAGTCTATTCGGATTTATAACTTCACCTATGAACAATCCGATAGTAGACTTGCTGCTGTGAGACGTATCTGGATGCCAGTTCCAGATCCCTGCTGTTACCTGTGCTAACCACTTACTAGGATGGACTTTACGATTTACCTCTACAACTCATCTATACTCCTGAATGGACTTATACCAACTACTACTATTACTTCCGGATCAACCTATATTGGACTATTATCTACTTATGTCAACCAAGCTTAAAAAGGATTACGTTTTCTACATAGTTGACACATCCGGACTATTATTCTACATTCTACGCCATTCGGATTCACTTATAAACTTTAGCACTACTAGAGGATTGTGGGTAGCTGCCCCAAAATCAACTACCGTGTTCACTCTATATAAGGAAACCATAAACTTTAGCACGTCCATCCCGTGGTTAGCTGACCACACCTACCTACCAGTACCCGGAGGATTACAGCAGAGGACTTCAGCAGCATTTATAATTTCTGTATATTGTATATAATGTCATACTTCTATTTTTCTATAATATTATATGTATGTGCATATCCACTAGATAGATATTATGATACGGGTACATAGACATTTCTTGATACGGATCTCTGATTATTATTAATATTCATATTATAAGATCCGTTAGACCTCACCAGAAAACACATATTATTGTCCTGCGAGACAAATTGTATGATAAGTATATTGATCTGGTGCTATAAAGGTTATTAGGTACACGGTGATAATATATCATTATTATATTCATTACCACACCGTGATTTTTTTTCTTTTCTTTTCAAGTGTATGGTATAAATGGTCCTATTCGTACTACTCACGGAATCCTCAACGGATTCGTATGTTAATAATATACGACATGTCATTATATAGTGAAGTTACTATAACAGTCTTCTTTAAGACTATATATATTCAAATGTGGTGTTAATAACTACAAACACACATACGGATGTTATTATGTGATTTATTTATTATCGACAGTTCCGTTACTCATAACTGTCATCATCACATGTATACGATTCATATTACTTGTCTTATTAGTTATACCGTAAATATAATATAATATTATATGGTATAATAGTTTAACAAACAGTTCCGTTTCACATAACTGTCTCTTATTTAAGTAATTCGTATAATATTTCAACATCCTAATTGCTATTTGTAACTACATTTCACTATCGAATATATATATATGACATTCGGTTCATACTCAATTTGGTGTTAATGTTATACCTATGGTTATACCTCTATTACTAAAGGTTTAGACATGTAGAAATGTTATCCTAGTAATGTAATAACTATAACACCCTCCTAAATGTCTGGGGGAGTGGTGTAGAGGTACACGTTATTAAACCATAGGAGTTGGGTACCGTCTGACGTGGCGGGTGAGTCGAGTCGTCGGATGTTCCTCAGGTTCCGGATAGGTGGCAGCACCGATCCGGGTCTGTGGGGACATCTGACGACGAACACCTGGGTCCGTATATAAAGCCCAGGGCTCAGCCGCTACGTCAGAGGCCCTTCTGGCGTCCACACCATGTAAACCATTGTCCTTTAATATTAGCTGCCTCTTTGACATCATCCGGCAGCCGTGAGTGTGCGTTAAGTAATAAAACTAACCGTTGGCATATACTTGGAATACTGTCTTACTCTTTCTTTCCGAACCGTAAGACCCGAACCACCCAGGTCCGTAAGGCCACAAACCCTTACAAAGGTAACAGATCTCGTAGGTTTATAGCACCAATTAGTTTGTTTACCAGTGATAAATAGACATATTTTATGAGATCGAACCTAGTGGATGACGTTAGGGTCGACATTTTAAATAAAACTAATTTTATGCGTAAGGTGAGAGGAATAGTGGTTAATTACATAGTATACAACATGACTTTATAGCAGCCCACCAGTGTAGTGGGTCTGCCGCACAATAATAAATGACTTCAGGGTGTGTTCGGGGTTATCCACTGCTTGTCTGCAGATCCAGTCGGCGAACGCTGTGTGGTGTGCCCTGATCAAGATGGGAAGATGTAGATTCGTCCATTGGGTTTCGTGGGTCTGCATCCGTCCGGACATCCTTCGAGGTTGGGGCACAGTTTGGGTGTTTGAGGATCCCATATAGAGGATAGGGTCGCACCTGTAGTTATCTACATCGAGGCTCACAAGTCTGTCTCCATCACCGTCTCACCGGAGTTGGTTTCCGGATCAGAGTCCAGACTTATCAGGTTATGGACCACTGGGGGTTGGTCAGGGGCTGTGGCCGCAGTGGTCGCCTCGGGGATAGAGGTTAGTGTCTTGGTTGGTCTAGCCGGGGTGGCAGTCGGGGCAGTGGTGGTGGCTTCGGGTTCCCTCCCGGGTCCGGTTGGTGGTGCACCTGCGCTGGCAGAAGGTCTCGGGGTGGACATACTTATGAATCCGAAAGACTCTATGTCTAGCCTCCTGCAGCTTGCCCTGGAGCTTTTCGAACGCACTCTCTGCAGTGCCGTCCCAATCTTTCATGAAGCAGCCGCATACTGCCATGAATCGAACGTCCTGGTGGTCGTATTGGCTTCTCAGTTCCTGAAGCTGCGACTCGTATTTCAGCTTCATGGCCTTAGCCTCGTTTTCACGCTGGAGCGAGGCCCGAAGCTGGTCTCTCGCCTGTCCTTGCATGTCCTGTGAGATCCAGGTTATTTCCCATCGCTGGATCTCATGCAGACATTCGAACACACCTTCGGTCATGCCTGGAAGGTATCCTGCGGCCTGGTTGATGTGCCTCTCTTGCCACGCCTGGAAGACGTCGGCCTGAATATCACAGGATTCCTGTGTCCGTTTTTTTATGTAATCATCGGGGTCCTCCAGTTCGAAGTTAGATTTCACCAAATGTAGCACATTGGTGGTCCTCATGTTTCTTACTGGAGGCGTCGGTACAGGGGTCGTGTGCATGTCTGAACCACTCTTGTAATTGGAGCTCGAGGTGGCAGTAGCACTCGGGGATGGTTCGGGTTGGTTTTCTCCATAGGCCGTTGGTGGGACTACCACAGGGCTTTGGCAGAAAAACATGTAGCATCGTGCGTACACGTCAGACAAGCTGTCTGCCACCCACAGGAACCATGAATAGGTTAGTAATACCCATCGTGGTCGTATTTTGAATCATGGCTGAGGTATCTGAACCTCCAAACATATAACAAGACACGTAAACAGGACTGTACACTCGTTGTGATTTCAGAACATTAAGTAACGGCAGTCCACCCCTCACCTCTCTTTCTTTGTTTTTCAACCAAGAATCTTGAGAAGGTCCGGTGGAAGGTGCTAACGTTTTCCCCCTACCTCGGATTCTCCATTCCGCCGAGACAATTTTATCACGATTAGGTTTTAAATTCGTGTCAGCGTCGACCTTCTTGGGTCGTCCTCTCTTTGGCTTTTTCTCAACTGCTATTTTGCAAGGTCGGCCTCTTTTTCTCTTTGGGGCCATTCCCTTCAATTTCCTTGATAGCTCATTAGTTTTCTCGTCCCTCTGTTCATTCATCTGTTTGGAAATTTTCTCACACTCGGAGTTGGCGGCATCCCGTCCCCTCCATTTCCTTAATCTACACACGTTAGACTTATTCATTTGGCCTGTGGCCAGACTCATAAGCATAACCATGCTCTCAGATATAATTCAGGTGACCATGTGAGGTCCATCCCAGCTCGAGATTAATTTCTTGCACCTTAAAGGTTCATGTATCCTAAACACTCGGTCACCCACGCTAAACTGGCGTGGCTTCAGGTGGGTATCATACCCAATTTTCTGCCAATTCGCGTTCTTTAATAGCTCATTTCGAACTACTTCATAAGCTCTCTTAAATTGATCTCGTAGAGATTCTACAAACATCACCGTACATGGGGCTTTGGGGATCACCCCTATAACACCATATACGAGATCTGCAGGCATTATAATATCTTCCCCGAATACTAATAGATTGGGGGAACAGTTCGTTGCAGCGTGTACAGTACTGTTATAAGCATGTACTACACATGGAGGGGACGGGATGCCGCCCAGTCGTCTTGGCAAGAATTTACCAAGGGTTTGAGGACTTGTATCAATGTTCGATTGAATCTTTCTACTTGACCATCAGACTGGGGTCTGTATGGATTAGTTTGAGTTTTACAAATGGCCAAATAGTGACACATTTCTTGCCATAGGTTGGACTCGAATTCTCGTCCTTGGTCACTGTGCATCATTAATGGTGCACCTAGGTGTAGAACCCATCCTTTCATGAAGGCGCTAGCGCAGGTGGCTGCCTTGTGGTCAGGTAAAGGATATACTCGAGTGTACTTAGTATAGTAGTCAGTCACTACCATCATACAGGTGTTTCCCCGAGGAGTGGGTTCGATTCCACTGATGATGTCAATTGCTACTCGGGCAAAACAAACGCCGAATAGCTCTTGCACCAGAGGCATCTTTCCCATTCCAGGACCGGGCTTATTCTTACCGCATTCGGGGCAAGTCATTACCCATCTTATGATGTCGTTGTGCATCCCTGGCCAGTATTATCTTCTGGCTAGGCGTTCTAAAGTTCTCTTCTTCCCGAAGTGTCCACTAGTTTTATGTCCGTGGCAATAAAACATAATGTCTCATCTTAGTGACATGGGTATCACTATCTGTAGGACCTTGTCCTTAGTAGGACAGGTTTTCCATCGACACAACCGTCTCTAACCTGTAGCTCGGTCCATTGGGCTAGAAATTTTTCGAGTTTCTCTGTCTTCGAGGGATAATGCCGGCCGTTCGGGCTTGGCATTCCTATTCAGGAAGGAAATCACTCTCTTGATAGCGGGATCGTTTTGTTGGAAATGTTGGATGGTTTCTTCTGGCCATTCTATAACATTTTCCATGCTGGCGCTAGGTAGCGGTTTGGACTCTCTAGTTCGAACCGTTGCAACTACTGCGTTGTGGGCCCCACAATCATCACAATCGATTTTCTGGCACTTTCTAAAAGGCCTCCGGGATAGGGCGTCCGCATTAATATGCTTCGAACCCGGTCGATGTTGGATCTGGCTATGCTCCAACCCAAATTCTGACAGGTGTGCCAGCCAACGGCCAATCATTCCTTCAGTGTCCTTAAAATTATGTAGCCACCTCAGGGACGAGTGGTCAGTTCAAAGAGTAAAATCGGTACCCCATAGGAAGTGTCGAAACTTTTTGGTATACACCACCACAGCCAGCAACTCACGTTTAGTGGTGCAGTAGTTTCGTTGTGCCCTATTCAAAGTGTTACTAGCAAAGGCGATTGGTACTTCAACCCCGTCCTGGACCTGCGACAGGGCTGCACCAATACTATCGTTGCTAGTGTCAGTGTCCAGTATAAAATGGTCATCCGCAGTTGGATATTTCAATACTGGCGTGTTAGCGAACAAATGTTTTATTTGCTCGAAGGCTGCATCTTGTTCCTCTCCCCAGGGAAAACGTTCCTTTGCTCGACCTGGGGTCCAATGTGCTAGCATTTGCAAGGGGTAGCTCACTTTAGAATAGTTCGGGAGGAAGTCTCGATAATATCAACAGAACCCGAGGAAGGATCTTACTTCCTTCGCACTTATGGGCTTCTGCCATTTGGACACTGTTCGGAGTTTTTTAGGGTCGGCTTTTACGCCGTCAGGAGTTATTATGCGACCAAGATATGTAATAGATGATTTAGATAAATTACATTTCTTAGCTTTTAACTTCAGACCATTTGATAGTATTCTCTTCAAGACTTAATCGAGGTTGTTCATGCAATCCTCGAAAGTCTTTCCAAACACTATAACATCGTCGAGGTACACCAAACAACTCTTCCAAAGAAGGTCGCTTAGCATTTCCTCCATCATAGCTTCGAAAGTGGCTGGTGCATTACACAGCCCAAAAGGTAAAACATTGTATTGGAATAAACCCATATGGCTTGAGAAAGCTGTTTTCTCCATGTCCTTAGGGTCCATCCCGATCTGCCAATACCTGGACTGAAGGTCCAGGGTACAGAAGTATTTGTTTCCTCCTAACGAGTCTAAGGTCTCATCTATCCTTGGTAAGGGATAGGAGTTCTTTTTTGTTAAGCCATTCAGCTTCCTGTAATCGATGCAAAATCGAATAGACCCATCCTTCTTCGTGGTCATGCACACGGGGCTGGACCAGGGACTCGTGCTAGGCACAATAACCCCTTTTTCCAGGTGTTCGAGGATTTGTTTCTCAGCCTCCACTTTCTTTTTAAGTGGTAATCTCCTATAAGGTATTTTAAATGGCTTCGAATCTCCGGTGTCGATCGTGTGCAACACCTTGCTAGTGCGGCCTACCGAGCCCCCAGGTTTCCCGAAGGCATCGTGGAAGGTAGCAAGCAAAGCTCGAAGTCTTTCTTTCTCTGAATTTTTCCTCAGGGAAGAATCATCAACTAATTTTCTTAAATCATCTGGTAATCCTCGAGCTGCGTCCTCAGGTAACTCAGTTCGAAATTGAGCTTCCGAGACATGTTTGGTCAGGAACATAGCACCAATCTTCTCATTTTTTCTCAAGTACACAGGTTTTAGTCCTCTGTTCATGATCGGGACTACCGTCCATGATCCGTTTCCCACCAGAGTGTCAACAGAATCTAGCTGTAAACTAGATAATACTTCAGAATTAGGTTCAAAGACAGCGTTCGAACCTCGAAAAGCATTGTTCGAGGAACACAAAACGTCACAATTCATTCCAGATGGAATTTTCACAGTCTGTACCATGGTGGCTACCGAGGATACATGTCTCAATATGCATGGGATCTCGCAATTGCACGGTTGCCGGATCTTCAGCATCCCGAACCGGGGATCCAACACAGCACCGTACAAGCTTGCGAAATCCAAACCGATTATTCCATCGTCACTTATGTTGGCTATGGTAGGGCTCATTACATACTCGTAGCCCCCCATTCCGATCTGTATGAACGTCTTACCAAAAGTCTGCATCTGGCTACCGTCGGCCGTGCAAGCATTAACACCAACAGGTAGTATTTCATGGTTGCCGGACACCAGATTGAAGAATTTTCTCGAGACACACGAATGGCTGGCACCTGTGTCAATCAAAAATTCTCCAGTCCGCCCCTTCACCGATACAGCGATCTACCATCGTTTCCCCCCCAAAGGTGAGGAGTTCTGTGCAAATCGGAGTTGTTCCTGAGAGTCACCGATCTCCAATCCGAGACCCTTCAGGAAGGTTACACACAGATGGTTCGGGGGAGGTGTGCCCCACTCACACGTTTCAACTCTTCAACCCAACCTCCCTCTTCTTCGACGTAGGATTGCTCCCTCGGGTTCCGACCTTTCTCTGTCCCTACCCCGTCGAAGTCCCCGGCTCTGACTGGGGTGAGAGAATCCTTCTCACATACCAGTCCCCCGGAGGGTATTGACTCCTGTACTAGCTCGGATTCACCAGTGGTGGCATTTTGGCATATTTTCGAATCACGGATCACATCCTTTGCCACAGATGCGACCCTCTTTAGTTTTCCTCCTCCTTCTTCTCTTCCACATAATTAACTCGGGATAGCACAGGCTTCGGGGCTGTACACTCATGAGCGTAATGCCCCATTTCTTGACAACGGTAACAGCGTAGTCTGCTCCGGTCCACTCTCCGTTGTTCAGGTCTGGCATACACAGTTTCAGCAAAAGTTTTCATAAAATCCTCCATCATTTTCTTCATATCCAGAGGTTCAGGTGGAGCAGGGGCTCTCGATAGAGGTGGTCTTGGGGGCCGACTAACAGCCATTTCAGTAGTTCGACTGTCTGGGGTGGGTCTTGTTTCCCCTCGAGCTTAATTAGCGCTTCGGTTATATATCTGTCGAGGAATATACTTGCACTTGACGTCTTTCTTTACCTGTACTGCAGAGATAGTACCGTCCTCCTCCTCGATCTCGATGATCTCGAAGTCATTGTCGGTTGTTTCAGTGTATGTCGGTTGGTGTATTCCCGACATGGAAGCCGTACTGGTATTAGTACTCACACAAACCTTGGTATTCGAGGTTTTCATCTCTACTTTTCCCGCCATGAGGGTCTTCTTTACTGTCCAGCACTCAATCCCTTCAAAAAGGTCCATCAGGGTAGGATTTCTCCCTTTCCAAGCATCTAAAGCTGCTTGCTGCTGATCTTCATCTCGAAGTCCACTTACGAATTGTGGCAACAAGTCGTTCAGGAAATATTTATCAGAAGGATTGGTTCCCAGCCGCGCCCTCTGTAACAGGGATTTCAACTCATACCCGAAGGCTCGAAATGATTCTTGTGGTTTCTGCGTTCGCTTCTTGAAGAGCATAAAAGGGTCTTCACTCACTAAATTGTACAGCAAAATGCTGGCAATCTCGACTAGCTGTTGGAAAGTACCCCTCTCGAAGTATACTTCGTTCCACTTTTCAACGGCTATCCGGCCTGGGCCATGTTTCAGACACCTGATCAGGTGAGGTAGTGCCTCCTCGGGAGTCCATGCATTGCACCTCGTATCATCAGTGAAGTTCGAGAACCATTCTTTCCAGGTTTTTACACCCTCGTAAATCTTAGGCAGGATGGCTTGCCGCCTAGCTGGGTTATTTGTGCGTACCAATTTTTTACATTGGTTGACGCTCCACTCTCGGATGGTCTCCTCACTGTGTGCAGTGTTTGAAGTATTGGCTGACTGATTCAGCATGTCTTCTAACACACTGCTTCGGGATCTGCGCCTCAAAGTTCCTCCCGTGGCACCTCCAGCCCCTGGAGGGGGTGCAGTTGGTCCTCGGGTAGAACTTGATGCACTACCCCCTACGGCATCTTGGTTCCCTGTGCCCAAAGGTTCGGAATCATCTACAGAATTGTCATCATATGATAACTCAAAGTGGCCCTCCTGTCCACATGCAGTATTGGGTTTGTTCTCTTTATGTGGTAAGTCAGTGGCGACACTGAATCTTATCTGAATCTTATTTTTCAGGTTCAGTTTGTCTGGGTTCATGTGTGGGGTCATAGACGCCATCGTTCCGAACATGGACATCGGCATTATCATTTACGAATGGATCGTAACGATCTGGCTTCTTTTAAGCTTCGGCTGGTGTTGATGTCGCCAAAGGTTTAGTTCCTTTTATGAAAGTAGCGTCGGAAGGTATGTCATTATTAGTCATTTCCTGGTGGTAAAGTATAACTAGTTGTGTTACTGATACACTTGTGTCCGTTTCGAATGATTTATCTTCTTCCTCGGGGCATGTTCTGGCAGTTTGATCACTGTTCTCTATTCCCGACACATATGTATCAAGAGCTGTCTTTCGTTTTGTCAGGTTGGCTATTTCGAGGCATAGTTCTTGTTGCTTCAAGAATAGATCTTGATTGCTATCTTTCATGGACTCCATTACATCCTCGTTTTTCAAGATGCATTGATCTCGGATCTCTAGCAGCTTATTTGCCTCGTATTTATACTGTTCCATTTCGGCTCTTATTTGCTCAGCCTCTTTTTTTAGTTCGAAATTCTTGATGGTGGAAGTAGCTTCCTGTTCCTCTAGATCAACTTTTTGTCTAAGTTTTTCATTTTCCCACTCAGCTTTAGCAAGTTCGAGTTTCCTTTGGATGACATATGTCTGTCGTTCGAGGTCACGATTGATTTGCTCTTTTAATCATTTATCGGTTTCATACTGGTGACATTGTTTCTCCAGATTCCTATGTCTCAGAACTTTTTGTTCGGAGTGTTCTAACTTTGGTAAACCTTGGTATAGGCGAACTTTATTCATGGCATCGACGCTCAACTTGGCCTGTTCGCGCAAGTATTCTGCTGCTGACTCAGTGATTTTCTTCAAACCTCCTATGTCGAATATCGAGACGTCTACGTCATCTAAGGATCGACGGGGGTTCGCTGTTCTCGTTTCTGCTCGAGCCGAGGCTGCTCGTTGAGCATCCAGAGTCATCATCATAATTGGTGTCGATCTTTCTGTGGAATCGGTACTTAATCTGTATGTATAATTCATGACTGGAGTGGGCATCTCTTCGGATTTGAGGTCTCGAACTACCTTCTCTACCTTGGGTTCAATTATAGAGGTATACCCCTTCATTTGGATTCGGCTTAAATCGTCGGCATGAGTAGTGTCATTCGATGTGGATCCCGAGATACTCGATCTTTCATCTCGAGATCCATCGTGCTCGTGTGCGGCCTCCAGGGCCGCGCACTAACACCAAGAACTGGTCACGGCACCAGTGTAATGGTTCGAATCAATGTCTTGACCAGTTCGAAGTAAAGACCAGACAAGGGATCTCGGGTTAATGCAACTGGCACATATTTATTACGGTATATGGTTTACATCTACCTGGAAGTGTACTGCTTAACTGTAATGTAAGCTCCGTCGACAGCTAGAGCCAGACTAACGCCTTCCCCGGCCCCAGGTAGGAGCTGAGACGAGGCGAACAGTGCTGCCACCCCACAGAGACCAGGGGTCGAGGAGACCTCTAGCGACTACCGGTGATGGGCACACCGCTCGAGACGCCCTCTCGAGGGAGACGCTCACACTATATCACGATCTACGAGCCCCTACACTTGCTTGGTAAATCGTTTTATAACCTCAAAAGTCGCCAGTAAATCTGCAATGGTCGCCATATTGGATCTTGGTTCAGAGATATCGGCACACTTCTAGTGGTTATTGATAAGGGAAATCTCCCTACGACTGCAGATCTAAATGGTACTCCCCATGGGCTTCAGGTCATATGTTAAGATCTGACTGGTAGTTTCAGAGAGACTTTAAAAATGTACCTCTGAAAGGATCTGCTTGGAGATTGCAAGATTTGTTTGACGTTGCTATTATCATGCGCCACTAAATTATGCAACTGTAATGTAAAACACCAGGGGGCAGCATCTTCAGTTGAGATGCTCTGAGGGATGCCCCCTCGTAGTCCCTTTCCTCCAAAATTTGCCCTTAACCAAACTATGTTCTAGAAGCTCACTCTATACTGCTCTGGTATTATAAGGGGGTGCCCAAAAGAGCTCCATGCACCATGGCAATTGGCTGGCTGTATGGTCCCAGTCTTTAACATATTGTCCACTTAAGCCCAGAAATGAGGGACAGGCAACTAGAAGGCTATCCCAAGGAAGATGTGCGTCAGATGTGTCCAACTATTAGCCTGATGCCATTCACCCATCCTGCCTCCTGAGAATGTGCCCAGGCAACTGACTAGATAGTGTATACCTCCAACTGCCTAAGTTGGTAAGGCATGCCAGTAAATGGAGGGAGAGAATTTGAGGATAGACAAAGGCTCAAAGACATATAAGGTGGGGGCAGAAGAGCCAGCTTAGTTGATCTATCCTAGGAGGGAATAGTCATATAGCAACCAGTAGTGAGGGATAATTCAAAGAGTCACCTGAAAAGCACACTACCCCAGCAGGGAGCCACAGAACAGACAAATGAGGAGCATTCAGAGAAGTTTGCGAAAACTGCAGGAGGAATACTAAGGAGGCTGCTGATAACTTAGAGGTAGAGGTTAGAGGTAAACCACTAGAAGCTGGGTGGTCAGTTGTTGCACAGCAGTCTTTGCTGAAAAAAGTCCTGGTGAAGGTCGAGATTCAATGGGCCTGGACCCCCTGGCTGGACCAGGATGGTGAAAGAGCTGGAACAGAACATGGCCTTCTCAATCATTCCAAATCAATTTTGTCAACCATCACCATTTCAACATCAGATCAACAGTTGACATATCGATGCTGAAATATTGTTTACAATTCAACATTGATTCAACATTGATCTGTCATGTCAAATCAATGATACCGATTTCAATGTTGATTCAACATTAACATGTCAACAAAGAATTGCCTAACTACTACATGTATCAGTGTTATTTCAACTTTTGAAACAATATTGAATCAACATAGAAACACAAATGTTGAATCAGCACTTATGATTTGATGTTGAATCACAGTTGATTTGATTATGTTGTGTCAACTTTCAAATTCGATCATATCTAAACCAAGAATCAACTGTTCATCTGCAAAAATTGTTTCAATGTTGAATCAACATTAATGTGCCCACTGGGTCCTTCGATGCTGAGCTGCAGTATCATATGAGCAAGTGGCTAATCAGTGTGCTAGGTTGCAGTGCATGTGTTCACCTTTAGGAGAGGTCCTACTCTGACAAGGTGCGGGGAGAGACCACTCCTGACCAGTGGTGTAGAACATTAATCAAAACTGATCGATCAACCCTGATTAACCAGTATCCTACACTGATTTACAAAGGTAAATAGAATTACTCTGCAATAGAATTACTCTAAAACAAAGTTGACTATATAAATTCTGCTGCGTGGGAGGGGGAGGTGTGGCCATGTCCTCAGTTTGCTTCCACACACTGTGTGGAGTATATCTTAGACTACGTCCCAAGTTTGCCTATACATGCTGTGTCTCAGACTAAGTCTTCTATTTTTAACACACATTGTATGGCTTTGTCCTCAGTTTAACTACACATACTGCATGGAGTATATCTAAGACTAAGTCCCCAGTTTGCCTACACATGTTGTGTCTCAGACCAAGTCCTCTTTTTGCATAGACACACTGTGGGGCCATGTCCCCAATTTGTCTACACACACTGTATGGACCTTAACTAAGACCAAGTCCTCTATTGGCATACACTATATGGCCATGTTCTCAGTTTTCATACACACACTGTGTGGAGTGCAGTCTATAAGAAAAGTTTTTCCACTCGCAGGCCATTTGGTCCTGAAGATCTCATCATTCCCCAGGACTGAATACCTCAAGATTATTTTTGTTGAGAAATGAATAATAAAAAAACAGCATTAAATAACTATTTTAACCATTTAACTCTTCAAAATTTAAATAAAAGTAACTGCTTTTGTTTTAGGCAGTAAAAACCTTAATAATGGTCCGATTTGCATGCCGTAAAAAACAAAATGTAGCCCAAGGTCCCATAAATACAGCCAGACATTCCAAATGTCTGACAAGTTTTTGTATTGACTGGGAATGTATCCAAGACCATGTCCTCTATTTGCATACACACACTGTGTGGCCATGTCTTCAGTTTGCCTACACAAACTGTGTGCAGTGTATCTAACGCCATGTCCTCTATTTGCATACACACACTGTGTGGGAATGTCCTCAATTTGCCTACACACACTGTGTGGAATGAATCTAAGACCAAGTCCTCTATTTGCCAACACACACAGTGTGATCATGTCCTCAGTCTGCCTACACACACTGTGTGGAGTGTATCTAAGGCCAAGTCCTCTATTTGCCTACACACACTGTGTGGCCATGTCCTCAGTTTGCCTACACACACTGTGTGGAGTGTATCTAAGGCCAAGTCCTCTATTTGCCTACACACACTGTGTGGCCATGTCATCAGTTTGCCTACACACAGTGTGCAGGTGTGTGAAGTGTATCTAAGACCAAGTCCTCTATTTGCATACACACACTGTGTGGAGTGTATCTTAGACCAAGTCCTCTATTTGCCTACACACACTGTGTGGTCATGTCCTCAGTTTGCCTACACACACTGTGTGGAGTGTATCTAAGACCAAGTCCTCTATTTGCATACACACACTGTGTGGAGTATATCTAAGGCCAAGTCCTCTATTTGCCTACACACACTGTGTGGTCATGTCCTCAGCTTGCCTACACACAGTATGTGGAGTGTATCTAAGGCCAAGTCCTCTATTTGCCAACACACACAGTGTGGTCATGTCCTCAGTTTGCCTACACACAGTGTGTGGAGTATATCTAAGACCAAGTCCTCTATTTGCATATACACACTGTTTGGCCATGTCCTCAGCTTGCCTACACACACTGTGTGGAGTGTATCTAAGACCAAGTCCTCTATTTGCATACACACACTGTGTCGAGTGTATCTTATACCAAGTCCTCTATTTGCCTACACACACTGTGTGGTCGTGTCCTCAGTTTGCCTACACACACTGTGTGGAGTGAATCTAAGACCAAGTCCTCTATTTGCATACACACACTGTGTGGAGTGTATCTTATACGAAGTCCTCTATTTGCCTACACACATTGTGTGGTCGTGTCCTCAGTTTGCCTACACACACTGTGTGGAGTGTATCTAAGATCAAGTCCTCTATTTGCATACACACACTGTGTGGAGTGTATCTTATACCAAGTCCTCTATTTGCCTACACACACTGTGTGGTCATGTCCTTGGCTTGCCTACACACAGTGTGTGAAGTGTATCTAAAACTATATCCTCTATTTGCATATACACACTGTGTGGAGTGTATCTTAGACCAAGTTCTCTATTTGCCTACACACACTGTGTGGCCATGTCCTCAGTTTGCCTACACACACTGTGTGGAGTGAATCTACGACCAAGTCCTCTATTTGCCAACACACACAGTGTGGTCATGTCCTCAGTTTGCCTACACACACTGTGTGGAGTGTATCTAAGACCAAGTCCTCTATTTGCATACTCATTCTGTGTACTAATGTCCTCAGTTTGCCTACACACACTGTGTGGAGTGTATCTAAGCCAAGTCCTCTATTTGCATACACACAATGTGTGGTCATGTCCTCGGTTTGCCTAAACACTGTGTGGAGTTTGAGTCCTCAATTCGTTTGAGCACACAGCTAGAAAATGATGTCTTGTCCTTGTTTAAATGTGTCTATTCTTCGTAAATAGACTGAATGCTCTTGTATAGGGGTAGAAAAGTATCAAGACCTCAGTTTGTTTACACTCTTTGCATTTGACCATACCCAAGAGAAAGTCCCTTAGGCATCAGTTTGCAAGCACACACTGTGAAGTCATGTCCTCACTTTGTAGACACACAGGGTCTATTAAGGAAATTCCTCAGTTTTCAGGCACACAGATTCAATATCTGGCTCAAATTTGTGACAATTTTTATGCAAATACACTGGATTAATCCCTAAGAGGTCAAAAATGGCAATAAAGCTAATTAGGCAATACACCCAGATCACTGGGTGAACTGGGGACACACAGATCTCTCAGTGTGCAAAACAAATTGGGGACTTTTACACACAGGCAAAAATTCACAAAAAATAGCTCTTACTTTTTACACACAGCACAAGTTGCTCCGGGCCAAATTGGGGACATTTTGTTGACACACTAGAAATCATGTTCATAACCATTTTTCAAGGTCATTTGTGATACCCAAACCCATTGCCCCCCTTTTCTCAAGGTCATGCGAAGTGAGCCGTCCCCGGTTCGCAAGATGTCCCCAGTTTGTAGGTGTGTGTTCCCATGAATGTCCCCAATTTGCTGGTTACACCAACTCACACACACACACACACACACACACACACACACACACATATATATATATATATATATATATATATATTTATTTATTTATTTATTTATTTATATGTGTGACACAAGCTGCGAAAAGGGCCCTTAGTGCAGGCTACATTCAGGGCCTTATTCCCAGTACATCTTTACTCGAAAACTGTACCCCTTCTTAGGGCACTTTTGACCAAAAAAAAAAAAAACCCATGTTTTTAAAGAAAAATCTGACCGATAGACTTTTCCTTTGAGAATTGGTCATAAATATAAGCTTAGATTCGAAAAAAAAGTTGAAAACTCTTAAAATAGTGGCCAAAATAATTATCATGGGCATTTCTAGGAGATCTCTGGTATTTTATAATTACAAGTGGATCCTTGTTAGGGAAATTTTAGTCAAGGTTTACCCTTGTTAGGGGGACTTTTGGCTGAAAATAGGACCCTTTCTATCTGTGTCAGCCCAGACATTTACCAGCTTTAACCCATCTGGGTCAACCTATTACGTTGAAACATATATATCACATGAGAGAAGTTGAATCATAGAATCGGATTATAGTGAAGAATGCTGTGTTCACAAAAGGGCTCTCGTATGAATATCCTGTGCAAATTGACTTTTTTTTTTTTTGCAGAATTTGAAATGAAATGGACAAAACGAACAGACCACTTTAGGGTTCATTTTGTTGGGGTCCATAACACCCGTCTTTGGGCATTTTTCAAAATGGCCACCACCAATCTTTACATCAAAATAGGGGTTTTAAGGATGCTGTTTTCATAAATGAGGGTTTCAGATAAGAAAAAACTGGACCCTAATATCTTCTGTTAACTATGCCCATTACCTTTCCAAATCTGCAAAAAAAAAAAAGAAAAATCAATTTGCACAGCAAATTCCTACGGAACTACACAGTACCAGGCTGTATGCCCACATGCAGTTTAGATACCACTAGCCAGACAGGTTACAACAATAGCAGGGGTAAATTTCTGTTTTTACATTTCATTATTGGTCTAGGTTAGACCCTTAAAATCGATAGGGTGGCATGCACATTTTTTAGATTCTACATGTGGCATGCATTGAGCTTAGCAACAAATTTCAAAACTTATTAGTCAATGCAGATTGACGTGCCGAGTTTTACCATTTGGATCCTAGGTGGTATGAGATTTGCATTGGGGTTGGGCATGGAAAATTACGCACCACAATCATGTCTCTTTTCATTTGAAATGGCTTTATAAATGCTTGTTTTATGTCTGATTTCAGAACATGTCATCTCGGATTTTTTTTTAGATAATCAAAAATAGCTCAGTTTAGCGCGTTCTATCTATTAACCGAATATTAAAAATGTATGGTTTTATGCATTTTACAAGTAAGGGGAAAGGCTGTGGAAATCAGATATGAATTAATATTGAGTTGATTTGATATTTTCCAACTTTTTATCTTCAGAGGAGTGTTGAGGTTTTTTTTTTATAATCCTCAAATTCAACATTTGAAACATTTAGACAAAATAACCCTACCCCCCCAAGTAAAGGCTTAGTGTCTCCCAAACATGACCATGGTAGAGGTTTGAAAATACAAATGTAACAGTGGCGGGGTCCTTAAACTCTTAAGTACTGGCAAAAAGGCGGGTGCGTGCGCTCCCTCGCCCCCTCTAAATCCGCCACCAAATAATACTGGCAGCCCAATGGGAGATACATTGAGATTGTATTATCCTTATGGGCTGGGCCTCATTGAGGGGATTTATGTGCTGTATATTGTCCAACAGTAGATATTTTCTAAAGCATCCTGAATAAAAGGGTTCAGTATGGAGGCCTAGTGGTTTGACCTGGCACCTGGCGAGATGAGCACTGATAAGAACCAGCATGGTAGGAACCATGTGTTACATAGTGTACCGAAAATTCTGCAGTGAATACATAAGCATATAACGGCTTCATTGAATATGGCAGCCCCACCTCTGTGAATACGATGCCAAATTATTCACTGGGAGTGGACATTTGCATTTATGCCATGGCTCTAGGGGGTAAACTTGCTTTAAAATAAAGAAACACAACCGTATTTACTTATTTTCAATGCGTCGAGTCGTCCCAGTTTGTTTTGATCTGCCATGACATCTTGCTCGACGAAGTAGGTCATGTGATACGGAGCTAGCTGCTGCTTTTAGTTTCGAATTAAATGTTCCTTGCACAGGGCAATATCTTCTGTATCTAATGTACTGGTAGACATACATCCAGGTGACATCCCATTTTGATATGTGCAACCCCAGCTGTACAAAGAGTAAGTATATTAGTGTCCTGCAGATAGGGCATGGTCAAGGCTTACACATGAAACTGAGCCCAAGTGCACATTATACACAAGAGATAGTACAGTTTATACCACGATTTCTGGGTTACTCAGTGCTTTTTGGTGGATATTCCCATCCACATATCTGTCGATATTGCACACCCTGTAGGCTGTAACATCAATTTTGTAAGGCGTGCGGTTATCCATGGATAACCTGTGCCCGGTGCGGGTTATCCATGGATAACCGCACACCTCTCATGTCCCTCCATGTCATATGTTACATGTTAAAACCCATGAAATATTCCAGGCCAGGGTAGGGATCGAACCTGCAGTCTCACATCCCAAATCCAACTCCCTATGCACTGCACACAGGGACTGATGAGAAACACTTGCTTCGAACCACGTCTGGATATGATACAAAGCCGTGTGTGCTGTAGCTGTCCACTGCTGGGCGATGAGGTGTATTATACACAAACATAACCGCGAGACGCATTTAAAGGAGGAGACGCGGTGGACTAGCGGTTAGCGCATTGCACTCAGCCGTTAGAGGTACATGGATCGAGCCCCGGTCCGGGCGCATCTTTTTTTTCACCGTGTGCGCTGTCACTGTCCGCTGCTGGGCGACGAGGTGTATTATACACAAACATAACCATGAGAAGCATTCAAAGCTTTAGCTGTTCGCTGCCGGGCGGCGAGGTGTATTATACACAAACATAACAGCGAGACGCATCTTTTTTTCGCCGTGTGCGTTGTAGCTGTCCGCGGCCGGGCGACGAGGTGTGTGTACACTATTTTTCGCAGTGTGCCGCTGCCAAGCCGAGCTGAGACGGGGGCTGTCGCTGTCCGCTGCCGGGCGATGAGGTGTATATACCTGTGTACACACACTATGGCTGGCTTCGAGTCCCGGGGAGGGGGAATAATTATTGTTTTCAACTTGAATTTATTGGTATTCTATTGATTATTTATTGGTTTTGTGGTATAAAATAAGTAGTCAATGGATAATTCATGACTCGTGTGTGTTAGTGAAGGATAATTACACAAGGCCGTAGGCTCGTCATGAATTATCCATTGATTACTTGTTCAATAATTATGTTCTAAAAGTTTCTTCTTCAATGTCAACGTGTGCCAAGTGTACAAGGTGAACAGAAATATCTCCTACATGAACCTTCCATCCCTCCAATCATGTCCAGTGCCAGTGCTAGCTGTCAAGACCTGATAGAATTTTGGGGGAAAAACCTCAACCCAAGGGATGCCCTCCCAATATATTCTGATAAAACTTTCCAAAATATAACAGCATTTAGAATGTCTAGGCGGTGATCATTATTTATCAACGGAGGGGGGGGGGTTGGTGGGTGTAAAACGTTTGACCCCTCCTGGGGGGGCGTGAAAGCTTTTGACCCTCTTTAGGGGGGGGGTGTAAAAAATCTTGCATCTTTTTAGCAGAAGAAAACCCCGCATGCTACTATAGATGAAAGAGGGGCATGAAACTTTTCCAAGCCCCCGGTGTTGGGTCCACAAACATTTTGATCTCCGTCAAGGGGGGTGGGGCATAAAGAATTTCTGCATGTCCGCGCAAAAATTCACCAACCCCCTCTAAATAATGACCACTCCCTTATCATGCATCACACAGTATCGATGTCAGTTTTACACTCATCACCAGGCCATGGGTAGTGATTTTGAGGCACGGTAGTGATAGTTAGGCTCGTATATCCACCATAACAATGCTAACTGGAGGGTGTTGCTCCTGTATGGTAAAAAGTGCTGTCAGTATGTTCCCTCTTTTGAACTCATGCTCTGCTTCAACATTCAACTTGCACTCACCACATTCATCTGAAAAGTCACCTGCCTTGTTCAGAATAGAGAGAGAGAGCTGCACTATCAGGTACCTACTCATGTCACACACTCGACACTATACTATACTGACTGCATTCTCACAACTAGGTACCTGCTCCAATCACCCTTTTCTAGTACTGCACTATCATGACCATTTGTGAGCAACACAAGTGAAAAGTTATCACTACATGGAAAGCCAGTCCTGTAGAAGAGACACTTCTTATCCAGTAGTACCTTTTCCCATAGGAGCAATATCCTCCTGTAGTATTAGGGATATACTGCTAATTGTAGTTAACCCCAGTAAACCACCCAACTGCTAACTATAGGCCTATCAGAAAATCACCTTTGACCTGTTTTTTACACGGTTGGTTTTCCACACCTCGGCTATCCTTAGCCTTTAACCGAATATAGAGGCTAGATACCGCCCAACTATCAAACTGATAGTGATAGTGGACAGATAATAGGAAAACGGAGACACGTGTTTCAAGAATGAGGTGAGGGTTGAATAGGGCATCATTGAATGTTGATGTCATGTAAAATAGTGGAATAGCAGAATCAGGTTACCGGTACATCAGGGACATCAGGGTCGACGAGGTAGGTTGTTTTATGTATAGCTTACTTACGTTCTAAAACGTTTTCCATTTGATATTTCAAATAATTATATCCTTTCACAATAATCAATATAAAGAGGGTAAAACAACCTGCAATATTCATGGAACAGCTTCGTGCCTTATTCCATCTCAGTCAAGTCTGCCAAAATCAAAAACAGTTGACAGAAGAGTGAACATTGAGTGACTCTGTCCGACCTTCTGTGAATGAAAAGGTGAAATCCCTAATTTCCAGTCAGCTGTCTCCCACTTTTTTTTAATCAACTTTTCTCAACTGACGGCCAAGATAGAGGCAGACTTCAGGACAGAGGTGGACTGAAAATATTGGGGTTTTGACTGAAAAAGTCTGAGAACTGACTGAAAAAGTCTAAAAATTGACTGGAAAAGTCTGAAAAAAATTACCGAAAAAGGCAACTTCACCATGGAACCATTTGTTCAGTCAGACTTTCTCCATTAACTGATCTTGACTTTTACTTTTACTGACTGAAGTCGAATAAGGCCATTAGCCTGATAATACTTTTTATAATGCTCCGAACGAATGTCTTCCCTTTTAAAAGAAAAAGAGTCTCAGCTTTATCTATTGTGGGTCCTGAAATTTGAAGGCTAGGATACTGCACTGCATAACGTAAGACCATATCTCAGAGTGCATAACGTAAGACCATATCTCAGAGTGCATGGGACTACGTCCTTCTGTTCTTTTTAGCAAAGGCCGAAATTGTACTTGAAGCAACACCCAAAATCGGTAGTTGTTTAGAGCATGGGAGTGATGACTTTGTCATAGAAGTACATTTAAAATCTCCTGTACGCATTTTCTTGAACTGGGTGATACGTTTTATTTTCATAACAATGAATCTTACTTTTAGTCTCTCTCTCTCTTTCTCTCTTTTAGGTGTAATTTTTATATTAATCAGTTCACCATGCCAGAATCCCAAAAAAATTACAATGAGAAGCGTGGTGTGGAATGTGCCAACAACACCAACATGGGCGCACATAGGACAGACATGACCGACACTGAGATCTATGATTACTACTCAGACTGGGCAAGGAAAGGAACATATGATGTGGTAAAGTGTTTTAAATCAGTGTTTTGCATTATTTCCTTGTGTCATATCTAAAATTTTTAATACATTGAGGTATTGGGAATTTCAATTCATTGGTCGAGTCGTCTCAATCAGAGAGTACATTACAGTGTACCTGGTGTATATATGTAAGATAGATGTGAGGTATTTATGACAAGATCAGATTTACAATTGTCACAAAATACTTATTAGATTGCATATTCCTTAAGGTTTCATTGCTTATGTTATCATTATCGTACATAATTGATAATGTTCAATGGTGGTGTTTGGTTATATTCTCATAGATTTTGAAGCTTTGATTTAAAATGTCTGGAAAACGCCTGAAAATTGATATTGAAAGTGTAAACATCAAGATAAGGAAATAGCTAAGATAGAAAATCGAAACCTCCAAGTGTATAAGAGAACATGTGTGTTAAAAACCCACTGACTAAGGCAGTTATTATTCCCATTTACAGCATCTTGGACCAGAGAACTACAAGGGGCCTGAGATATGTGCCAATTTTCTTTCCAAATATGTCAAAAACAAATCAGCATCAATACTCGATGTAGCTGCAGGAACAGGTCGGCTAGGGAAGGAAGTAGGTGTATTTCAAAATCAATACTGTAATATGTATCAAAGCACTAGAATATCCAGACGTCACATATGATCCATTCCATAAAGGTGTTCGATAAAATGCACTTATTGGCAAGTTTCTCTCAAAGTATATCATAAATCAAATCTAACAGACAGCAAATGGAATCTGTGGGAGGGACGGGTTCAGAATTAACACTAGCATTGTATATCTATGTAATATAAAAAAAGAATCTAAATGTGAGAGAAATGAGAGTGACTTGAGATGTACAGGGAGGCTAGTATAACTTATGACAGGAAAAGTCTGAAAAAATTACCTCTGATAGCACTCGTTTGCCAATACTAAAACATGTATAAAGGGGTTTTATTCAACATTGCTTTGCAGCTAAAGAACCTTGGTTATCTAAAATTGGATGCCCTAGAGCCTGCAGAGGGTATGCTGGAGACAGCAAAAAATGGGAACATCTACAGGAACTATTTGCAGATACCATTCAATGCAAAGAACCCTGATGTTCCTTCTGGTAAGTAGAATAATTAAAATTGTAAGTAATGATTCTGCAGTCTTCTCTTCTTGATAAAACTTATAAGCCTGTCATTTTTAACCCTCAGGGTTGTCATCTGTAATCCTCAGGGTTGAAATCATGTTCGTATTTAAAATATTTGGCAATATTGAGACTAAAATTTACAAAGTGTTTGATGCGACAAAATATCTAAAAAAAAAGAGAAGAAGAGCTATAGCTAAAAACACAGTGCCAACCTTAAAAGAAAACCATGAATTTAAAGGCATATCATTAAGGCTTGGAGATAGAATTACTATTGAATTGTAGATGCATATGACGCCCTAGGAATAGCAGGAGGCATGGGCCAGGGGCACATTAAGTGTGATGCACTTCCAGAGATGGCACGGTGTGTATGCAAAGGTGAGTCGAATATAGAGCACAAAGCTAATTGGAGATTTAATACTGGCCTTGTTTAGAAGTCTGCTGAATGGTGCAGTTGATATATAATATGGTAGCAAACTGAACTATTATGGTTTGAGCTAATAGCTTTGCCCAAAGTGAATAAAATGACACTGTTTAATTCCCTCTTGGGCAGGTGGAATTATAACGATTGTGATGAGGGAAGCTTACCTACAGGAGGTAGAGGAATACAGGGACAGGCTAGAACCCAAAATGTCTGCCATGGAGGCCGAGGGACTGTGGCGCCGTCTGGAGAGGACCGTTGTCCCTAAGTACTCATTTAACAACAATGGTGTAGTGTTTGTGTTTGAGGTGCTTTGATTTCTGGTCATGGTCCAGGTCCTCTTATCACAATTATGGACATGAAAATAAACATGGATGTATAGGCCTACAGGCAATTCAGCTGAAAGTGATACATTCAAACTTTCATCAAAATCAATGGCGTGTACGTTTTGGTGTGTATATGAGCTATTTGAGTCATGTAAATGGTTTTGTGCACTCCTGTAATTGATCCTATTCACAAAGGCCCTTAATAAAGTCACCAAAATCAATCTTCTTTTATTGTTAATACAACTTTAAGCATTAAAAGACAGCTGATGATTCTTTCATCAACTAGCTCCTGTACAGTATGGCTGAAGCAGAGACAGGTAATCAAACTCTCTGGTGCCTAAAACAGAACGGCTTGTATACGAGGGGTTTAACATATTTTAAACTACAGTAAGACCTGTTCGGGAGGCACAGGTCAAACATTATTGAGTCATAAAGTGACTCAATAATGCTTGTTTAACGTTATTTCAATAGTTGAGGTGATATTCATGGTAAGAAAACTATATTAAACATCAGTTTCATAAATGGAAGCATCTTTGCGTGTTCGCACACTATCCAAGCATATGCAAGATGGGATAGAGAAGAGGAGATAAAGAGCTGAAGATTGTGTCTAAACAGATGCATCAGGCTCATTCAGGGAGGACAGAAGATGAGCATATACACTCGCGTAAAAAATTCTGACCCCTCTCAAGGGGGGGGCTAAAAAAAATTTGACTCCTCTTGAGGGGGCCTAAAAAAATTTACCCTCTTTTTAGTAAAAAAGCCAGCGCGCTACTATAGATCAAAGAAGGGGCGCGAAAACTCTCCGCGCCTCCGGCACGGGGGGGCGCAAAATTTTTTTACTACCGTTGAGGGGGGGGGGCGTAAAAAATGTTCACGCATCTGCGCGAAAACCCACCCCCCCTGTTGATAAATAATGACCACTCCCTAAGAGCGAGAACAATGACATCACTCCATCTTATGCATACCTGTACTCTATTTGCATTACACGTTTTTCCTAGGTCCATTAGGTGGTCCACAATTGACCGTAGTGCAGTGGTACTAATGAAGATAAACAGAATCATAAAAGGTGCCATTGAGATGGTTTGAAAATCTCTAAGAATAGGTAGACTGGATTACCTTTCCCTTTTTAAACTTTCATTTAAATGATACCTGCTGCCTTCATCACCCAAGTAAAATAAACGAAGGATAGAGAGAAAAAAAAAGAATCTGAGACTGAAACTGAGGAAAATGGACTCTGGAGAATCTTTTTCCTCTGTGATATCAATGTTGCATTTGGACATTAGACATATAAACATAATAGTGCAATAGAAATGATCCAAAATCCACTGATAATGTGTTATTCATAATTATATCTATAGGCGTAACACTGCATAATGCTTTCTGTATTGGTAACGTGAAATCCTGAATGAATACAATAGAGATACATGTATACCCCCATGATCAATATGAGTGAGCTGTATATATAAGTTAAGTGTGAAGATCAATCGGATATCCAAGAACATAAGGGTGGTCTACGTGCACTATACAAATAAGGGAATCAATTATGAAATTATACGTATGGAGAGGAGAAAAGGTCGAGTCATCGAGGAGAACTGAGAAGGGAGCAGAACTGAGAACAGGTAGTAGTTCTGAGCTAGATGAAATCGGATGAGTGGATCAGAATTCAGCACCCGTGGATAACTTGAGGCAATAACATGTATTTACTGTTGATTTATTTTGTGACAACGGCCACACCATTTACTGTGGGTAAGTGAGATTAGAATTTTTTTATACATTGTTACCCTGACAGGTATATTATGAATGGAATAAATGGATTTGTATGTCATGTTATGACATAATCTACTCCTTTTTCTGAGTGGATTATAGAAACATTACCCTATATCCCCGCGTATAAGGCGCGTCTTACATTCAAGGACAGACCTCTAGTGTGCCTAGAAGCAGCAAAAGTGAGGGAAGGTTTTTCTATAACATCTTCCTAATACGCCCCTACCTCAATTTACAAGTTCATAGAGGTAGGGGACGCAGCAAGATGGCCACAGTTTTTTTTTTAATTTAAAAAATTTAATGATTATAACATTGATATATTATAGTTTATATAGGAGGACCTTTTGAGAACATAGTAGAATTAATTGACTTTGTTTGGATAACAATCATATCATATCATTTGAAACCATTAGATTTTCTTTTCCATCTCCTACTTTCTTTCTTTCTTTCTTTCTTTCTTTCTTTCTTTCTTTCTTTCTTTCTTTCTTTCATTTCCTTTCCTTTCCCTTCCTTTCTGTTATTCGGGGGGTGGGAGGGTACCCCAATTTAGCTTGTAGGATGTTTAACTTACAAAACATCTAATTGATATTCCAATATCATGAGTTCACGCCTCGTCTACTTATCAGCATGTTGCCGCTATGCACTCTTTTCACATTAAAGGTGCTTTACATTATAGAACTAATTGATGTTAAAGTTGTTTGGCTTTACAATAATTAATTTAAATACGAGAGGTCAATGGAGTGCCTATTGACAAAGTAAGGCAGTATTAGCCATAATTGATAATGTTATTCTTTCCAGCATTAAGATGCCATGAAAACTTTACCATGCTCACATCGACAAAGTGTATCCAGTACTTTGATGAGCGGAAAACATGGAATGATGCGGAGAGCTTTTGTCAATCTGATCACGATGGTAACCTTGTCAGTGTCCATTCACTGGCGGAATCCGATGTCATTGAAACACTCTTGCCAGCGTGAGTATATTTTATTTGTATATGTGCAATGTGGATTCTATTGCTATACTTGATTTCAGTTTGAATTAAAATCCCATTCTTACACTGAAAATCTAGACTAATAGAAAAGGGCATGTATTAAAATATAGCTATACTGTGAGCTTTTAATAAATGAATGTTCAGAGACAACATGGCGAACATTTCGAACAATGTGTTTGAAAAAAGATTTGATTAGAATGTAATGAATGTAGACTAGATGCAGTCAGAGCTTAGGCACCTTTTCTGTTCAAAAGTTTCAATATGATAAGGGAATATTCACCTATCAGTAAAAATGCAAATCTATGCCATGTGGGGTAAATTCCCAAGGATTGCATATGTACTTCAATGAATGCCCTAGCATATATGGGGGGTGGGGGGGGGTAATTCAAAATTAAATTTAAAACTTCTCAAGTCCAAATAGCAGTAAAAGAAGAGGAAATGTAATCAAAGAGATCACCCCTCTCATCATTTTGATGATTGATGTTTTGCTCAAAAAAGCAGAAGAAACTCGAAGAAAAAACTAATCAATATGATGACCTTAAGTGATCACATATGATCACTCAAAGATGACAAGGGTGCTCCCCTAGTCCTCGTCATATTAATCTGATCATCACCCTAAAGTGATCGCTACTGATCACTTTTTCAACCATATATTTTCTGTGTAAGTCATTACACCCTCCATTCATTTCAGAATACAATGTAAAAAAAAAAAATCCAAATCCGAGACTCAGAACCAACCCCGCTATATTCTTTTTAATTCCAGTGATGCTCTAAAATGACCAAAATGAATGCGAAGCTAAATTGACATGGGACTTCTATTCAATTAAATGTTGGCAATTCCTTCTTTCAGGGAGAGTTTAACTGTTTGAGGGCACATTTCTATGATACATTCTACCTATTTTCTTTCCAGTACTTTCTCCTCAACTTACAATGAGGATGACGATGTGTGGATTGGCCTTTCTGACATTACTACAGAAGGAACCCCAATGTGGTCGGATGGAACACAAGTGGACTACACGTAATACCTCCATGATTCTTATGGTTGTTTTTTTTTTTAATTTTGAAAATACACTGATTAGAAAAGAATCTATGTTATCTAAAATCCTTCTTACATATCCACGGCGGCTTGGTGCGTTTTATTTTTCAAGCGGAGTATTTGGCCTTTGGGTTCAGGTCTTTTAAATCTATATAATTATAATATTCTGACTGGCCATCGCCAAAAGTAAGACATACATAAAGTCCTCCAACACATCTAATTAGGCTCAAAAAGGGAGGGGAGGGGTTACTCAGGTAAAGACATTTGTCCAGTGAGTATGTGTTTCTTCATCAGGAGATATACCAGCGGTGAACCCAATGACGGATGTGGCTTGTGTGGTGCAACTGGCTCGGCAGACTGTTTTCGGATGAATCCTGACGGCAGTACACAAGAAGCACCTGCTTGGGAGTGGGGTGATAAACAATGCAATCTTCAAGCCAGATTTGTCTGTCAGAGGCGTAAGTATATGAAAGATTTAAATTAGACTGCTTCTCTACATGTATTAAAATTTTTTCATGTATGGTCTTGAAAAAGAATTCAGAAGCAAGAGTGGGTACAAAAAAGAAAAAAAAGGCAGCCTCTTCCCGAGATGTTTAGACTTAGCCCAACTTTTCCTGGATAGATTTAGTCGTAGATAGCCTAAAAAAACCCTATTCATATTTTATGACCTCACTGAACATTATTGGGAAATCATTTTGATAATGTGTTATCTTTATCTATTTTTCCAGCTCCGATAGGGCTCAAGGTAACGACCCTGCACGTTGACATCTCTCACACCTCCCTGAACACTAGGGGGACCTCCAGGGACCACCTCCAGTGTGCCAGGGGATGTGCCCATGGAGGAAACTGTCTCCAGGTCCAGATGGAGGACGACCTTACGTGCAGTCAAAGCGATCAGCGTTTCGCCATTACAGGACGCCCCGTTTGGGAAGTTAAGAGTGTAGTCGAAAACTAAATAAAACTACATATAAATAAATTTATGCTCTGATTCCTTATGTTTTTGGATCTTGGCCAATTACCACGGAGGGCACAGAACGTTGAATCAATTGGTTGCAATTGGTCAAAGTGGCTCAACCGGTTTTCAAATATATTATTATTTTAATGTTCTATACTAAATACGAAAAAAACTTAAAGCACTCGAAGTGTCGTTTGTATGGAATTTCCCCCCTATTTCTCGTGTACAGCTAGATCTACCCTATTAAAATCAACATAAATTTGAAATCAACGTGTTTGTATTACTATATCTAGAAGGCACACCCTAACTTCATGGTGGAACTATAAGGCCTACAGGGGCCAGCTTTTGATGTTTTATTAATAATATAACATATCCCATAAATGCAGCCTAAGTTCAGGAATTTCGTACATGCAAGGCTCAACAGGGGTCCATTCTCACGTATAAGCCGCGCCTTAGATGGCATCACATCCCAATATTGTAAGTGGGAGGAGTCCCGACCCCTACCGAATTACCGGGGTACCATCATATCTCTATGCATGTGCACTTTTTGGTAGTACAAACGACTCAATATTTTATATATCTTATTGAAGATTTCTTGAAATATAACATTGGTGAGCAACAGTCCATATCACAGTCTACAATGCTACAGGCTGACCAATGTTAAATCTTCTATTGATAATCTTAAACAACGCTGGATAGTATTAGTCTGATATATAAAGAATATGAAAATACAAAGAAATCCCTATGTCACAGTGCTTATTTTTATTTTATGACAATTTAATTGAAAATACCTTAACTATAGAAATGAATGGGAAAAGCATTTTTTTCATATTTTGCATCATAGTGAATGACCCTCTATTGATTCATCCACGAGACTCTCTGACTATATGAAGGACATTTTAAAAGGAGAAAAGGGGGGGGGGTCATGGTTGAAATGAAAAAAAGTAATAATTTCCCCTTAACTATAGGGTCCTATGGTAATGGTATATAAATAATATCTTTATGTGTTTGTCAGGATCATAAATGAACTGAAAAATATATATACAGGTAAAGTGGTCCAGTTGGGGTGAGAAAACTCATTAAAATAGTATAACTGATGAGTTCTTATTTCTGCCACCAGGTGGCTTCCGTGTACAGAGTAGCGTTTGTCCAGTCCAGCACTGGTGATTCTAATTCACCCACAGAAGGTCTACCCCAACACACCAGGTAATTTTACTATCATATAGCACATCGATACTTATGACGGTGAACTTATAATAAAGGTTTAGCCATTTATTTTTAGAAACGTGTATACTGTTCCAGGTTTGTGTGCTAAATGAGAGATCACCCCATAGCAGCACACAGTGACATAGTTGCTGATGTTGTTCTATTATTCTATAAGCAGATAAGACTCGGTTTCTAGGTCCCTTTCACAGCTAGTACATATACACTGCATTCACAGAGATTTCTTATGCATTACCAACTACTGAGAGGTAGAATTTACCAATGAATGATATTTTAGCAACGGCCTTATTGATTATTTCGCTGGTCATGATAATGATACAGAGGGCATATTGACAGGCGCTTATTTCTATCTACCTTTTTCTTCCCCCCTCCCCCTTCTTTTTGGGAGGGGGGGTGGTGGTTGGTGCCACAGATGTGTTTATCAAATTGAGCTTTTTCTTGGATTTCCTAGCGCAACAGAATTTTCAAATATTCCTCTCTGGAACCCAAGCTATAAAGTTATTTCCAGAATTCAACAGAAAGCTCTTTTCGCATTAAGGTTTGCGAACATTTTCCAAAAAATCTTTTAAAAACAAAAATTTCCATATGGGAACCCACTGAAGCGCTTGTGAATTGATTTCCTGTGCTTCACTTGTGGAAATATATCTAGTCATTTGCCATGGTCAAAATGCCCCCCCCCCCTATCTCTGGATCCTGGATCCGCCCCTGAAAGTTTTACTAGTGTTGATTCATCTTGCACCGTGATTACAGGGAGGATTTATCTAAAATCACAGAGGATTGTGCTATACGATTTCTCTCCTGTAAATTTGAAGTTGTCAGTTGTTACAGTTACAGCAAGAAGAGTACAGTAGGGTAACGATTCTTGGTTACAGTGCAGAAGGATTATAGAACATGGGAGTATTGGTTCAGCTGGTGGCTCCCAGGTGGGGTATGAGTATTGTGGCTGGATGTTGTAACAGTTGATTAGTAGAAATCTGCACTATATCCCTTTTTCTCACACTCAAAACCTTACATCAATATCCATTCTCTTCAGTCTCACGTGACTGGTACACAAAACAGAATTGCTGTTGTGTCAATAATCAATAGCTCATTATACCTGTGGGTGCGAGGAGCCCAAGTTGACAAGACCCAGATGGGAATATATAGCTCACAGGTAGAAGACGTAGGTGATGCATGGGCAGGCTGTCAGCTATGAAAAAGGGAAGTCTGCAACTGAAGGATTAAATTGGAAAATTCATAATAACATGGAGCCGCGCCTTCTGACATTTCTTTTGATAACTACTACATCTCGCTGTCGGTAAGAATGCTATTTTAATTCTACTCTGTCGTGTCAATATTTAGCTAATGATGATATATGCGAAGTTAGAGTGCGAAACAACCACCCTTCATAGTTTCATCAACATGCCAATTAAAGGAATCGTGTTTTGTAAAAGTGAATGCTAATCATGACCACCACCACCCTTGACTTACTCAATAATGAGATGCTCGTGATTTTCACCCAAATCGCATACCTCTGTGGGGCATACCAATAATCAAATGATTTCTTTTCTAAAATCTAGGTGTGTTATGCCCACAAAACTACACCCCCTTATCTGGCTACTCTGAGTGTGTACAGTACTTCACAGAACAGTTAACATGGATGGAGGCAGAAGCAAGGTGCCAGGTAGATAAGGGTCATCTTATCAGTATCCAGTCTTCAGCTAAACAGGATGCCATAGAAACCCTGCTGCCAACGTAAGTGAGATCGCATGATTTATGATATATCACTGATATTACTTCCTTGAACACAAATTAAAACAGAATTTGTATCTTAGGAAAAGACTAGTCGTTTAATAAAATAGAGTGACATTGCATAATCTATTGCTCAATCAAGCAACATTATTATCGAGGTTCCCCTCATTCGTATAGAGAGAACGGTGTCTAATTAAAACGTTGAGAACAAAATAATGGTAACCAATCATATTGTTTAAAATATCAAGGAAATGATCATATAATATGGAAGGCATTTCTCAAGCTAATACGACTAGACCCCTGTCAAATCGTAGTGGGATCTCTCACTTAAATGCCATTGCAGCCCGGCATCTAAATGGTCACTAATGATCACACTGGTACGACTGCTCTACCAAACCCTATGTAATTACTGTGTTAAGTGCTGATCGTACAGAGCAGTCGTAGTGCATTACCTATGATCACCAGCTTTGGTTTTGAGGGTTTCATCACCGTAGTGGCTGTTTCCAGTCGTACCATCTTGAGAAATGCACTCCTGGGGCAGATATGGGTTCAAGTTCAGAAGAAATGATTAAAACTCCCCTTCCTTGGTCTTATGATAGTACCTTCCTCAATCTATACATAATTGGTGAAGTTTCTAAGCAAACATTAATTCTACATAAAAATACAAAACTTTGGTGCCACAGCAACACAATTTCCCCTCAAATTGATATAATCTTCATCAGAATGGTGTAAAGCAAGATAGTCATGCTAACTATGTTTGATCCTTTAATGAATTACAGGACATTTAGTAACACATACAACGATTCGGAGGATGTCTGGATTGGACTCTCGGATATAGCAACTGAAGGGGCCTATGTGTGGAGCGATGAGAGCTTACTGGGATTCACGTGAGTCTGACATGTACAAACATTGATTAATTACATGTACAACATTTTCTGACATGTTCATATAAAAAGCTAACAGGGCTAGCCAGGTTTAATTCAATGTTTCTAAGTCCCCTGTATGATCCCTGAAAGTGAAGCAGGCGTTGCTCAGATCTGTACAAATCTATTGAGCAGACTTAAAGGGTCATATTGAGTCATGTATTTTATCATTTTTTAAATCTTGATATTTCAGTAATTACAAACAGTCAGAACCCAATGATAAGTGCTTTGGCTGTGGTGAGATGGCCTCAGCAGACTGTATGAGGCTAATGGGTCTAAAACATGCAGCAACCAGGTGGAAGTGGGGGGACAAACCATGCTTTCTAAAGGCACGATTTGTTTGCCAGAGAGGTAGGTGCAAATGTTGGTGTAAGGTTTTCATTCATCAGAAACAGCGGTCTCAATTATCCATATAACTCTTATGAAATAGGCACGGATGTAAGACCTTCTTATGTTAAATAAGGACATCATCGGCAACATTCCAACGGTGTATGACTACAGAAACATCCACAATATTTATTTTCTGAGTACACTCTTTTGTATCACTGACACAGATCCTTTGAGGATGCTGAGCACGACAACTCTACAGGCTGATCCCTGGCACATCTCCGATAACAGATTCGTATCATCTCAACTTCACATCCAGTGTGCTAGAATATGTGGTCATGATTCCTCTTGTGTACAGGTCCAGATAGGGAAAGATCATCAATGCATATATCTCCCAAACACTGCAGTGATACATGACCCTGACAAAACAATATGGAAAATACAGACCAAAGTAGAGGACTGATAGATGGTCCGAGAGCAACGCTGGGTATTATAAAAGAAGAGTTATAAGCAGACATCATTCAATTTATCTCTATAATCTATTTTTGTTAAATCGATTTGAATCACTCCTCTTAGGTTTAAAGACTCCTTCTTGGAAAATGTCGACGCAATAAAAAAAGATCATGAGGGAAGCTAATTTACCTTGGCGTTCACGTTTCTATCTTACAATGGTCCACAATGTGATGTACACTTACAGAGAATGTAACTTGTATCATTTCGTTCGTTTAGCCCAATTCCTCTGAAATATAATCTCTTCAATCATTGGTTTATAACCATTAAATTCAAAATTATCACGGAATCGCAACAGCCGTAAGTGTCTAGGGGAATTCAGATATCACGCATCATTTTCCAGAAAACCTTTGCCATAGTTATCCTGCATGATATTGAAAATTAAATTCATGGCCATAAAGCCACATAATGTCAAATCCAAGTCCCAGCTACGAAATTAAATAGATTTGTCCAAGCAGGAACTATAACAAGATTCCTAATGCTTTAGTATGTCATTATGTTTGACATCTGCTTGTCGATAATCCACTTCCCTGAGTCCAACCATAAGCCTTCTTTGGAAGTCACGATAAGATCTGTTCTCCTTAAATGCAGCTTTATGGCTTATCCCAGCAAATGCACCATACAAGGAATGAAAATTGAGGATAGAATAGCTTACATATGGCTCCTTCTCAAACCAGCTTGTTATCTCATCTGGCTCTGCCCCCTTCACTGGATGTATTGGGACAAATTTGTGTTTCACCATGGAAAGGTCCAAGTCAAATTTGGATTTCTCAGACTGAATAAGAATGGGGCGTGAAGTCCGACTGCGAACTGAGTCAGGCACTTGTGGGTTGGACAAAAATACATGCTCCCTGTAATAATCCTTGAAATGTGTATGGAAGGTATGGATATCAATATAGGTGTTCAGGGCACATTGCCTGTTAATATTTTGACAAGCATCATTTTGACAGTGCCCACAGTGAAAGGATGGTAGAATGAGCACTCGCTTTAGTAAAAAGGCGATGGTGAGCGCATCGCGCAGTGTCTCCAATTCAAGATGAACTGTTTGAATAGGATCATTATTGACTATAACAGGGTTGCTATAAAGCACATATCTAGTCCAAGGATTGGAGTAATAGCCATCATGATCAACCAGCCACATAAGATTCTCCTTCATCCTGTAAATCTTGCCCTGCTTCCTGTAAACCCAATTATTATGAATGGCGACACAGGTTCGACATGGATTATCATTGTAAAACATCCTCATTCCAGTCTCAAAATAGGCTTTGCCATCCTGAAAATACACAGGGTCTAATTCTCTGAACTTCAAGGAACCTGATCTGCTCAAATTGAATATGGATATGATCATTACGCGCCGGTCGGTTACTTTCTCTTCTTCAGCCAGACCCAATTTCAAAGCCATTGTGAGAGCATTAATAGATCCTCCTGTAGGTCTTGCAACATAGAAAGCTGTGGTTGGATTCCCTGCATCCTGCATCAATTGCATATCATATGCTTTTAGATGCTTTGCAAGGAAAAGATGAGGGTTCCTTATGAATACCATATCCACATCGGTCATAACAATGGTATATCCCAGAACCAAGGCGCTTAAGGCAACCTTAGTCTTAGTATGGGTCTTCTTCTTGAAAACCTGCATCATATTATTGTAGAGTTTGGGTTCATTCCATTCCTGGCTGAAATCATAGCACCCAATGGATAGTTCAGCTAGCACATGCACACTCTGCTTGTCAATACAGACAAAAAGGATGTTTTCAATACCATGTCTCTTGAATGAAGACTCATAGAGATTAATTGCTAAGTCCATAACGGCCATATCCACAATTGCTAGATATATCAGCCCATGGTCATTTGCCTTTGCACTCAAGGCTCTATCAAAGCTTCCAGCTCTAATGTACATCTCCTCCGGTAGGAGGCAGGTATAGGCTGGCCAACAGGCCTTAGTGGAACTCCTAGTTGGTGCTGAGAGTGTAGTTGTGGGTGTCGCCATCTTGTGTGGAGATGAAGAGTTATTGTTTATCAGATAGGTGACTAAAACAATAATGAAGAAGAAAACTAGACAGGTACACCGGGAGAACCCTGAAAAGATAAAATAAAAAATGTAGACAATTTTCTAATTGATTTTCTTTTTACCAGAAGCAAGATAAAAGGTTGGAGGAAACCGTTATAGGGAAAAGTGAAAGGCATATTTTGCAGATAAGCTAATTTCGCAAATAAGCTAATGATAATTTATCAAATATTATTAGAAGAAAGAATGATTGTTGTAGTACTATATATAGGCCTAAACATGCAAAAAAGTGTTCGAGGTCGATAATAATGTTTATAAACCTTGTAGAATGAAAAAGCTGAAGATTGACAACCAGGAAAATGAAGATTGAAATGAAAATGATTAGCAGAGCCTCACCACAAAACCTTGCCATCCGCCTTAATCGTCGTTTTATTTCTCGTTTTGTTTTAGACCTGAAGAAGAAGGTCAAATACTGTATGCAGGTGGGACTGGCTCCTTGAGTCACCATTATCAAACTGTCATACACGTCTGAAATAAATAGGAAATGACCCCAAATCAATTTCTATGCCTGTATACACTGTCCCCAATCTCTCATGCTCCCTCTCTTTATCCCTCTGCCTGTCTGTTCCCCGTCTGTCTTTTCTCTTTCAATCTCCCTAGGCCTCTTTCTTTCTTTCTTTCTTTCTTTCTTTCTTTCTTTCTTTCTCTATACATGTACTTCTCTTTATCTATAATTCTGTCTCTTTCTGCCAGTGTTTGTCTCTCCCTGTCTGTGTGTCTGTCCTTCTCAGTATGTTTCTTTCTCTCCTTCTTTTCCTCTGAAGGAGATAATTCTCAAAGACTGGGCATTTATAATTTGGTATCATGGTAATAAGTAGAAATAGATTTATGGCCTCATGTGTCTTTAGTATTCGTTTCAGAGATCTTCAGCTACGGTACTAACATACATAAAATCAAGCCAAGTCCCAACCATACTCTCATGACATAATAGTTAATCGAGAGGCCTAATGTATTGTATAGATTGTTACCATGACAAAGCCGCCAATACACTATTTATGACTGTGATGATTCTCTATGGGGCGAATGGAATCACCATATCTAGCAATACTCTGTTCAGAGATTCTCAGTATATTGATATTACTCGAGAGCAAAAGGTTAGAATGCATCGCAAATATAACACACGGGAGCTAAATAGACTCATAGCTCATTGTCGTAAACACTAGCGTACTAACCTTTATTTAGACTCTAAATGCTCTTGTCTATTTAAATCGTAATCCACGTACAGTATTGAATTCATGTTCCTCTAAGAGAACAGATATCTAAGCTCTAGTCTTGTTACATCTCCCTGCCTTTAACTCCCAGGCTCAGACTCCTTTGATCCTCACAACAAAAACATGTTTGAGAATGTTTTTCTTTCCATCACGATGGGAAAACAGTGACTGTCAGCCAAGTAACTACTGGCACCCCATATCAATAGACTGCATCCACTCATTATAAGTCCCGATGCTAAGTCCCCACGTTAGCTTTTTTCTACTCCTCTTGATAATAATAAAAAAAACCCGGTAAATTCTTTTATGATCCAATGTTGTTGGCTGGAGAAGCTGAGATAGACTGAGAGGCGAGTGAACGCTGAGAGGAGGAGTGAATTCAGTGTAGTCACGGTGTGTTGGCTAAGTAGGTCAGGGAGGGGTATACATAGTGAGCTGATCATTGATCGGTTATCGATCTGCTCCTGAGCTGCTCAGATTAAAGTTAGAACTTAGACATTCTGTGCTGCCTACAACATAGAATAGTCATGATCAATACCCAGCTCTGCCTTGTATTCATCAGGGGTACTCACCTATAAGCCGCACCTTATACCCTAGGCACATTGGCAGAGGGAGAGAGGCTACATCAACATGGGGTAGAGGGCTGTATTATGAGGAGTCAAAGATTATAAAATCATAATCATTAATTGTATATCCATACAAAGTAGGCAGAATGGCTAGAGTGACTGAGTGTAAATGGTCAATTCCTACAAACCTTCATCATAGCCTTATTCATGCCTTAAAGTTCATTTCAGAGTTTACCCTTTAGTTACACCTATTGTGTTCACTTAACCATAGCTGTAAGGGGAAGCATAGTTTTACAAATCTATTAACAAAATCTGAGGAATTAGGGGCTAATTTGTAACGTGTTTAAGAGCTTTCACTGATGAAATTTATGCTTTTCAGCATTGTGACTCTAATATGAAAATACTAAACTTTACTAGATATATACCTTGCTTCCCAATGAAATTAGTATTCTGTGCACCATATGGATGAAATCACGACAGAATCTAGCTCAATCATGAATTTAATTTTCAGAGCTATGGTCTTGGATATTGTGGCTGAATAAGGGTGTAAACGACCGTGGGCACCATAAAACACAACCTTAGATAATAAACAAGCTACCTAGCATTGATTATATGATATGAATATAGAACACTCTTGTTGTGCTATAATAGAAAAGTATCGTTTTTACCATAAACCCTATAATAATTGTGTGTCATAAAGATATGTAATGTGGTGCAGTTCTAAGATGTAACCATCACTGGTTTAAATTAACAGCCATATTCTAAAAACATAGAGGGAATTATGAAATAATATGCAGTAAATTTGACATAATCATTTGGAACACAATATGGAATTTTGTACAACCAGCTCATGGGGTTAGGGGAAGATAAAAGGTCTAGCTAAGCATCCATGGAAATGTAAGCGACCATGGGCAGTCAAATTACAAAGTAGAGTTCAAATCAACTAACAATAAATTAGAAGTGTTGGGTATAATCTAAATACTGACCACTTTATATAACAGATTCTAAATGGATTTCCACATGTTTGAGAGGTTGTGTGATGGACCATATCTCCTGTAAGCTATCATGGGCATAGAAAGTGCTATGTCGATACCATAAATTGGACCAGAGTTACGACACATTGACACATTGAGGGTACCTACTGATAGAATGCTTTATCTAGCTATGCAAAACAGCCCTTAAGTATCACATAAACATGTATCAAGTGGTCATGTATGAATTTCATGGTCGCTTATAATGGTCAAAGGGCCATGAAATTGATGGATCTCTGTAGCTGGAGCAATATCTAAGATTAAGCCTTCGTCCATGAACCTATCTCTATCATAATGTTGCAACCTCTAGAAAACGGTATGCATCCAGTCATTTTAAAAGATTTTCTGTCATTTCAAGGCCTATGAAGATAATTTCCTGGAATTGACCAAATATGAAATTCCTACCATATTACCGATATACATGATTGTACAGGGGCAGATCCAGGATTTTCAAAAAGGGGGGGGGGGCGTGATTTGGGCCCTGGACATGGGGGGGACAAAAGTGCAGTCCTGTGATGTCGCAAGTACATTGTAGTGACTGTATTAGGAGTCTGGGGCAACCCCCCCCCCCTCCCCGGAAAATTTTGAAATCTTTAGGGGAAATTGTGCTTTCTTGAGGATTATAAGGGGACTCCTGACTAAGGTATCTCCAGCAATAAATAAGGCTTTCCCCCACTAGACTTAAGAAATATCCTCTGGGGGCATTCCCTGAGAAAATTCTGAAATCCAGAGGGGAAAAGGTGCATATTGGTGTATGCTGAGGACTCTCCTGACTAAGTTATCTACAGCTATAAGTACAGCTTTTCCTGTCTTAATTCAAAAATATCCTGTGGAGGCATGCCCCCAGAAAATTTTGAAACCTAAAGGGGAAAAGGTGGATTCTGAGGGCTCTCCTGACTAAGTTATCCACAGTCATAAGAAAGGTTTTTCCCGTTTCTTGATTTCAGATATTTCCCGTGGGGGCATGCCCCTGAAAATTTTGATAACTAGAGGGGAAATAGTGCATTCTAGTGTATTCCTAGGGCTCCACAAACAAAGACAAACATGAATAACCCTCCAGCATCACATACCCTGCCACAGCCCTCAGTATCATGTACCATAAGCTGTCTCATCCCCCAGGCTCATTTACCCAATCTACACCCCCCCCCAGTATCATATATCACACATTGTCTCAGCCCCCAGGCTTACATACCCTGTGCATACGCCCCCTGTATCATGCACCATACCCTGCACACGCCCCCAGTATCATGCACCATACCCTGTGCATGCCCCAGTATCATGTACCATACCCTGTGCATGCCCCCAATATCATGTACCATACCCTGCCTCAGCCTCCAAGCTCACATACCCTGTGCACGCTCCCTGTATCATATACCATACCCTGGCCATGCCCCCCAGTATCATGTACCATAAGCTCTCTCAGCCCCCAGCCTCACATACCCTGTCTGTGCCCCTAGTAAGTATTATGTACCATACCCTATGCATTGCAATATACTTTCTTTTATGTTTTAAGCTGTAGAATCCTTAATAATAGTCCGATTTAAAAAACGTAAAAACTGACATGTAGCTGAGAATTCACTGAATTCAAAACTCCTCTTGACGCCTCAAAAGGGGGGGGGGCGTACGCCGCGTCTGCCCCCCCTTGAATCCGCGCCTGAATTGTATCTGAAAGCGGGTATAAAGAGGGTCACTTAAAGTTAGAACCTGGTAATAGCATATCAAGTACCCAATTACAGAAACTTCTTCAAGAAATCCAATGACACCCGGCAAAAGCAGTACCTTATCACCCGATAACAAGCTATAAATACATCACAAATAGGCACACAGGTTCGTTGTTTAATAAGGGCACAAACAGGGACAAATCAGCTGCCCATGACATTCCAATCACACATCTAGTGCTCACAGACATTGTCTATGTTGCCGGGAATATCGGCTTGGGGAGTGTAGTACTGCCCCCCCCCCTACCTGTCAGATCTAGAGTTGAATGCAATTGGTTTGCTCACCTCTCAACAGGAGGCAGTGGCGTGTTGACTTCCGGGGATGCTGATCCTCGAGTTTCCTATCTATTACAAACAACGCTCCCCTCCCCCCCACCCATCCTGGGTTGTCCCTACCTAGCTCCATATCCATCTATTCATGATCACCAGACCACCTACCTGTAAGCCGCCATTCCCTGATCAAAGCCACCATTTCCGAACTCTCCCATATGCACCAACTCAACTACGTGACGCCCTTATTAGTCGCAGAGCTGCTGATAGATGTTTTGTTTAGAGGCATTTGCTCAGTATAGGCTAGACTGGGAGTATTTTACCTATATGAAAATCTGCAATCTACATTATCCTATATACGTCGTATGCTTTAGCCACGGACCTGCTTTAGCCATAGTAATTCTAATAGTTATGGCGACATTGCATATATTATATCGAAAATATCTGAATAGATCCGTTTTCCAGGTTTAAAGATAAGCTACGTACTCCAGTTCCCCAATAAAGTAGCTGAATATTTTATGAAAAAGTGATTATGTATTTCCCATACCGTCTCATCCCTGTGGTTAATCGTAATCAGTGCTAATTCAAAACCCAGCACTTATAAATTATATGACTTCCTTGTCCGAAGTTGGTGTCTTTTGTAGATCGATCAGATGTTCTTATCAGTTAGTTAGTTAGTTAGTGTTTTACGGCACGTCAGCTACTGGTGATGGCTATTTGTGCCTGTTCTTATCAGTGTCAAAGTATCAGGCCAATATCCATTCCTACCATGTTGGTATTAAACTGTTTTACAAATAAAAGGTCAGCGCCACTTATTATATGGTATGGATTTGCACCCAAGAACCGATCAGACTGATATATTAACTGCAATGCGGCTGTCAATCACAGCACGCACTTCTCATTACAATCGATCTGATATTTTGTTACAACAATTTTCAGCGATGATTTACCAAAGAAGTGATTAATAAATGATCTCATATGAATCTAGTTGTAATGAATTTATAAAAAAAAAGAAACACTGTCCCATTGAGATAAGTGATTCCTTAGTAACAGGGTAATCGTGTGTGTTTTCAGGATACTCATACAGATTGCGTTTCTGTATGATACTTATGTTATTATCGGCCTACCCTTTTGTTTCACACTGATACGTGGTATCTATAGAGATAACATTATGCTGCATGTAGTAATATGTTATCATTAACTACGATACCTACATTACATGGTTACTCTTATTACTTGATTTAGGACTGCCTACAAATGTAACAAGTGGATTTCTTTCTGGAGCAGCACTGGCGGATCCAGGATTGTCTAGAAGGGGGGGGCAGGATTTAGTGATACATGTATATGTTTTTCCCTCTCCTTTTTTTTGTGGTTGCGGGGGGGGGCAGGCCCCCTGGGCCACCCACTGGATCCGCCACTGAGCAGAGTGGTAAATAAGGATCTGAAATGAATATTCATAGTTGCAAATTTAGAGGTGAAGGTAATATTAAATCTGCGAGGTAGCTGGTCAAAAACAATAATTTTCACAAGTGAAATAGTGTAATCATCATCATAAGTTCGATGTAAATTCCAAATAAATTTCAACAATACTGGGCCAAGAACTCGTGAAATTTGCCCCCCCCTCCAAAAAAAAGAAAAGAAAATGAAAAAAAAAGAAATGTTAATACAGTCATCTAACTTGAGTAAGGCAGATTCACCTGCTGCCCATCCCCCACACAACTTGTATTAGTCTTACCTCACCTTACATCCCCACAATAGCTAATACCCTGCAGGCAGTGGATCAGTGCTAATCCTACCACCCTTGTCTTTTTCATTTTTTCCTGCTGCTGTTATCTGGATTAGAGGCTATCATGCAGGGGATCTGTGATCTGCACATTAGCCAATAAGATCAGAGCAACACCTGCTGTCAACATGGGAGATTAGCCTGGGTGAGGTGCTGAGTGGCTTGGTGGGTGATTTAGGTGTGGGTTGAGTGATAGGTTACTGGTCCAATGCCTTTAGGAGATCTCACTGTGTTAGGATAACTACCACTGTTTCGGAGACACCATCAAACACTTTTAGGGCAGGGAACAGCAGGGAATATGCACATACCATGGATATTAATTTTACACTTTATAGAATTAACCTAGAACCCTGATGGTCTTCATTGCTGAGGCATGAGCACCTGAGTATGGAGTCTACTTGTTGAGCAGCTCATTTTGTCATAGGAATGAATTCAAATACACAGGAGCAACCTATATATTTTTGGAACATCATGTTTAGGATGTCGTGCATTGTGTTGACTACATTATCTGTATGATGGATGGGGTAGAACATTAACATTTCGCCAATTCACGTTGTTGGGGATGAATATAACACCTCAGAATCACATAGCTTAGAGATAATGAGAACTCACATGACTACCTTGATTCATGCTATCGATTCTGAAGATGCTAAGCCTATCCAACTACAAACTTGACACTCAGACTGGACATTAAAACATCAAAACACGATATAACAATGTAAACTTGTCTCACAATCAAAATATCAAAATGTTGCTGCAGTTACAACTGCGGACTGGCAGTGTAAGCCAGTTGATGCTTTTCTGTTATCTGATAACACAAAGGGATGCTGCAGCAGAGGATACACAGCTACGAGGGCTTGGTGCCTCTTTCCCTCAAGAAGTCTACCAAACTTGGGCGTCTGCCTTTGAGAACTACCGCAGAACGTTTGTACAGGTTAACATGAAGTATATTGGTACTGGGAGTGGAGAGGCAAAGGATCAAATCAGGGCTTCAAACAGCACAACCAAAACAGATCTGGCCTACATCGCCTCTGATCTTGCTCTGGACCAGAGGGACCTAAAGGTTGATCCCAAGTTGAAGGCCTTCCCAATTATATCAGGGTTAGTATTGAGTTGATAAAATTCTTGTATTTGACCTAGTAAGCGACCAGGGCGCTTAGAAATGTTTAGACATTAAAAAGAAATATCAGCACTAAAAAACTTGTTGTCCCCATTCGGCCTTCTCACCAGTGTGGGTCTTTCCCATCGGAACAGGTGTGGATGCTTTTACGCCTTAATAATAGTGGTGGGATTTACTGATGGCTCATATAATTATGTACCATCATTTTTGTGTCAGTCTACAAGAAATGGTCAGCAAAATCGTGAAAATTTGTCCATCTAAAAGCTGAAAATCCCTAGTAAAAGGGGTGCTGTTATTAAGGGCTGGGCACTTATTATGTTAAATGTGATTCATCGCCAATTTTTTAATGATCGTTGTACAGATGCATGTATCATAATGTCAAATGGATAAGTACCGTTATCTCCCACATATAAGCCCCGTCTTATAGGGGGGGGTTTAGTCCTCCCTGGATCCACAAGGGGGACACCAAGACCTTTCTTTTGATATGTGACACTCCCATGTAACCCAATCAGCAGCATATGGGGTCCAGAGGGGTCCAGGGGGTCCAAGAAACACACAGCTTTTTAAATTTTGAAAGTTCATTCAGTAGAAAAGAAGTTATGATCTTTTCATTTTTTCTGGCCAAATCCTAAAACTCTAGGTGCACCTTATAGGCGGGGTGTGCCTTATAGGTGGGAGACTACGGTAATGCCAAATGTTGGGGGTCGGGATCTCATGTTCACACGATAATTTCTTTTCTCTAGAGCAATTGGCACAATTATTATACGTTCAACGTAAATAATGTGCTATGGATCAGTTTTACATTAGTTTGTGTTTGGACCTTGGCATGTCATATTACAGATTCCTTTTATTGTCGTCTTTGGTTTTAAATTGCCTAGTCCTGAATCAATACAAGCCTTGGAAACACTGATAACAAACGGCCATTGCACTTGAAAAGGACATGAGTGCCATGAGCCTATTCAGAATACATTAATTCGGTTGGTATGGCCGTGCTTTGTGAAAAGTTCGGTTCACATAATATCAATCTTATATTACAGGGCCGTGGTTTTGGGATTCAACCTTCCTGGAGTCGAGTCACTAAACCTTACAATGGATGCAGTAGTTGGAATCTACAATGGTTCAATCAGATTTTGGAATCACTCCTCAATTGCCTCATACAACCAGGAAGCTACCCTTCCATCCAATTATATTCGACCATGTGTTCGCATTGACGAGTCAGGTACAACATACATCTTTACATCAGCACTCTCAAATCATAGCCAGGCTTGGCGGACAGAATATGGGAAATTCAGTTCAGGCATTTCAATAGAGAGAGGTAGGGAAATACCCACAAAATGGCCAAATGGCACAGTGAAGCTAATCGGAAAGACCAACAGGGCTGTATCAGGAATAATCTTATCTTATGCCCACTCCATTGGGTATCTAGCTGTGTCTGAGGCAGTGGTGGCTCACATAACCTATGCTAACATTGTAGATCAGGATGGTGAAAAGCTTCCCTTGACTACAGCAAGCCTTCGAAGTGCCATGTCAGCAAGTTTAGATACTATCCAGATGACCAATAACTTTAGCATAGACCTTGTTGACTATGTTCTTCCAGGCACCTACCCAATCATAGGTTACAGCTATTTCATCACCAACACTGAAAGAGTATCAGACTGTGATGCGGTGAGGGAATTTGTTCGATATGTCGATTGGATTCTCACTGAGCCTTTTGCTGAGAATGAAGCTGCAGATTTTCTCATGTGTGTTCCACCGATCAGATTAGAGACATTGGTGACTGATCGCATCTTGAGGAATCTCTACTGTGGTGAAAAGAATCTGTATGACCTGATGCAGGAGCAAAAACATGCTGAGAATCTTTCCATGCAGACTTGGAGATTACCTGTGATGATAATCACCCCCATTGTAGGGGTCATAGTTATTGTTCTTATAAGCTACACTGCTTGGCAGCAGCTCAAACTGAGAAATGCTATCTTATCTGATGACTGGAAGATCCCAAGCAGCTCACTGAAGCTATCCTGGAGCAGAAAATGGGGAACTACTTTTTATGAGCCAGGGTCTTCCCTATCTGTAACAGTAACAGCCGCCACGACTCACAGCAATGTGCCATCCAACCATGTTGCAGGTGTTGGAGTCTGGAAGGGCCAGAAGGTATGCCTCCGTGACCTACTGGCACCTAATTTCCAGGTTTCAAGGAAAGAAACAAAAAAGAATCTCATAATTATGAGGGATAGTATCCATCATTTGAATGTGCTAAGGTTCTTTGGTGTTTGCTATATGGATGAAGGCACATTTCTTGTGAGTGAATATGCCCCAAAGGGTACACTATCTGATGTGGTTCAAAATGACAAGTACAGAATAGATGATAACATTAAGTTCTCTCTAGCTATTGATATAGCCTCAGGAATGAACTACCTCCATGGCCAGGGCATCATTCATGGGATGCTCACACCTCATTGTTGTCTTTTAGATGCAAAATGGAATATAAAGATTGCTGAGTGGGAGCACAGCAAGTTGGAATGGGTATGTAGCGTGAGAAAAAGGTCCCAAATCATGCCTGTTATGAGCAAGGGGGGCTTTGATTCTGAGACAACCGACTTGAATATCCTTTCTCGATCTCAGTTCTGGACCTCTCCTGAGATGCTTCGCAGTCAGGAACAGAACAAGATTGCCCAACGATCGGGCGACATCTATAGTTTCAGTATCATTCTAGTAGAGATCTTTCTTAGGGAGGACCCGTATTCTGAGCTTTTTGGTTTAATGGAACCTGTCGATATCATAGAAGCTGTAATATCAAGAGACATAAGACCATCTATCTTGTCCATTACCCGTGCCGACCTGACCAACATAATTACAGATGCCTGGAACAGCGACCCATTAAAGAGACCATCCTTTCAGAGTCTCTGTAAATCTCTGAAGACATTAAGGCCATCCAGGAAGAGTGTCATGGATTGTATGATGGAGACCCTGGAAGGCTACATTGGCAACCTGGAGGAGAAGGTTGAGGAAAGGACAGCTGAGTTGGCCTCAGCTAATAAAGGCCTTCAAAATCTTCTCCATCAGATTCTACCTCCTTCAGTGGCAGACAGACTAGCAAATGGAGAGTCTGTTCCACCTGAGCAATATGAATCAGTGACCATTTACTTCTCAGACATTGTTGGCTTCACAACGCTTTCCGAGTCATCCACTCCCTTGGAGATAGTTAGTATGTTAAACGACCTATACAACATCTTCGACTGGATCATTGACAAGCATGATGTCTACAAAGTAGAGACCATTGGTGATGCCTACATGGTCATCTCAGGTCTCCCAAACAGGAATGGCATTCGGCATGCAGCGGCCATTGCAACAATGGCGCTTGATCTTGTCGCTGTGGTTCAGGGTTTTCAAATTAGACATCGCCAAAATGAGAAACTGCAGATTCGTGCTGGAGTACATTCAGGTCCTGTTGTTGCTGGGGTTGTAGGGTCCAAGATGCCTAGGTATTGTCTGTTTGGTGATACTGTGAATACCGCCTCAAGGATGGAGTCTACATCACTGCCTATGAGGATCCAGGTGTCCCAGTCTACCCATGATCTCCTACTGATGGCTGGAAGCTTTACTAATGAGTCTAGGGGCCAAACACAAATAAAGGTAGGTCATTGTAGGTGAATGGTATTTGTTAATATAACTGTGTTGAGAAAGCTGATTGACCAAGAATTATTAGAATAAATACACTGATGTGGAATAATATATCAGGAATCATATGCCTAGCCTTATATTGAAGAGATGATTTCGCTGCTGTTTTTGAACTAGTGATATTATACAGTTTTCTCATGTAACCAATGTTTACAGGGAGTAGTGTGAGAAGACAGATCATAAGAGGATGTCTTAATAAGGCAAAGGTTGGCTCCATGGAAGTAAAAGTTCTGAACACCCTTTCAAAATTTCTTTTTCATGAGCGCCAAAAATCATCCAGGAAATTAACGTGGGGAACGACACCTTTTGTAATATCATCTCTGCAACATATTATTCTAATATTATCCTCGGTATAATATGTTATTTCTTTCCAGGGTAAAGGGACCCTCACCACCTACTTCTTACAAGGCAGGCACGGTTACAAGCCACAGTCTACACAAAACATGCCTCCAACCAGCAATGCTTCATTCCTGACGTCTATGTGATCATATGTCTCAAAGTCTCTAGTATACAAGACCAGTGAAGGTTACCATATTTGGATTATATGGGTCATTTATTTATTTAATCTAAATTATATCTTGTGTATGATGACATGTATAGCCTACATCAGTGTATATCATATCACCTCTACCTGTAACTTGTAAATAAACCTCGTCAAATAAATTCATTCTACTCACAATGTCATATATACTGACTCGGGAATATTTGAAAAGAACTAATCGCCATGTAACTTTGGAGAGCAACTTTTAATTCAGTTCAGGAAAATGCTACATAATGGACCATTTACTTGAGATATCCTGAATAAGTATAAACCTAAGAGCAAGACGTATTCCTCACTTTGAAAACTGACTCGATAATTCATGATCAGGCAGGCGAACAAGTAGTGTACCGATGACCAAGACTTGGTTGTAAAGCTATGTTATAATAAATACTTCCCGATCATACCATTCTCTTCCAATTGATCTCAGTTGTAAATCGAAGAGAGATCAAGGGTGTATCATCATTTGTAATGCTCCATTTGTACTTAATCTGATCCCAAATGTCTATACAGACATACAGTGTTAAACTGTCAAACTCCAGCAGCTCTCTATAGATGGCGCCATATTTGCTGATGATTTACCAAGGCTTTGGTTCCCCTTACTCCAGGTCCTCTGGTGATAAAATGCCGTACAGGTCTTGACTACTGCCTCCCACCAGTAAGCCCAGCCTTAGAGCCTTATCCTCCATCAGGGGGGCCGTCAGGAAATGAGGTAGAGCGGGTGGATCAGTAGGCAACCAATGTACAGTCATCCAGTCAATATCACAAAGAGGACGTGCTCACACTGGTGTTTCCATATTGTAATAAATTCTATCTATATTAGCAGATCGTATACAAGTCTCTACTGGTATGTACATGTGGAACCAAACGATTTTACCCAAAGGGGAAAACATTGTAGATAATACATGAATTGATGCCAGAATCTAGTCCAGACGTGTTGACGAAATGCATACTGTGAATTTTATAATAAACTAAGAATACGAGGATCAAGGGACAAATGAAATGAGGGGGGAAATGAAAAAAAAAGTAAAACAATTTTCCAGTCACAACTTCCAATTATTCACGTACATCTACTCCAGCCACAGCTAAGCTGGGAGTGGCTTGTGTGGTCATTTTATGAGGGTAATTGTACTTGGTGAGGCTAATATGGCCATGATAACCACCAGCAGTCCCATGCTGATCCCCCTGTTCAGTAAAGAGCCCATGGACCATGCCTGGAGACTGCCTTTGGCGGCCCTGTGCCATGAGGGCACTGCCAGAAAAGGCAGGGTATTGAAAGAATTGATCTTGTCCCATTATCACCCATAGTGGGCGATAATCGAGGGCGTCGTTTGCCTTGACCTCTATTAACACCAGCTCCTCCTGCACCTGGCAACCTCCTCCAGGCCCTCCTACAGTACCACCTGGACTACCAAATCCTAGCAATGAGGAGGATTAGAGGATGATCTAGCTGAGACAGAGTGAGGAAATAGGCCTACAATTTGAGGTGAATATTTTCTTACTGTTATATGATCGCGTGTTCTTTTGTACAACGATAAGAAAATAAATGTCGACAAGGGCCAGAGATGGATAGTCAAACCCTTTCAAGGATTACGGTGAGTGAGTGTGGACACAAGGTTTTTCTATACTCTGAGCATGATGGTTCATGGGTCAGTCCAACCTTTCTATCCCTCGCTTGTGTGGTATCCCATAATAGTTAACTACTTGACTTACTATCAGTGTCCATTGAGTGATCCTCACTTTTCACCAGACCGATTCACACCATGTCACGTGACAACACAAATTGGGTTCCCAGAATGTCAGTGAACTACTCTCACGATACTTCTTTCAGCCACGCCCTACTGATGAGTAGGTTTTTCTGTTGATTTATCTTTTTAGCCATTTCTTTTTCACAGGGTCTTAGTATTTCCATTTTCCCACATTTTTAGCATGCATCACTTTGGAGTTAATTAGTGCAAAGGGTGTTGGAATCAGCACCCCTTTATTCCTTGTTTTCCCATCCACTTTTCAGCATTAAATGCAAAAAAGGGGCTTTGATCCCATGGGGAATAATTACGTAGTAATCACTGACAATTACTGACCAGGCTGTGGTTACACAGCCACCACAATTGTCATAGAATGCCTGAGAAAGTGAAGAGATCTGGCAAAGGACACCAAGGTAAATAATGATCATTTCACCCTCAATGATGGCAGATACCATTTCTTTTGGGGTTGGCCTATTTCTAATACATGCATTGTCTGAGAAAGATAAAATAATTTTACGGATCCAGGATCCATAGGAACATAGCTGAAACAGTCCTGATAAATATAATTAATGGAAAGATAGGAGCAATTTCTTGGGGGGGGGGGGTTAGAGAGAAAATGACAATATTCTTGATGCATATCAATAAGAAAAGAACCCTTTTCTAGAGCAAATATGATAGCATTTACAAAGGAAAATATCTGAAGGAGAACTCACTCTTAAAATTCATTTTGAGGTCATAACAAGAATTGCCTCTCAGTGTGACCTTGGTCAGGAACGTTCTCATACAGGCGTCCATAGGTTAACAATGCCCCTCTTCCATACATAGCAGGCTATCATGGGACCCATACACGACCAGAAGGGTCACGTGACCGAGCTTCTCTAAACGTCCACAAGAGGGTGAGTGAAGGTCAATGGCTTGTATGGCCTTGTGGGTTATCCTCAGCTGATCCTGGTCTGTTCTAATAATAGACGCCGTGTTAACCCTTTAGATGCTACATTGGTAGAACACCATGGCCTTTGACCGACATGAATGCAATCATAGAGAGTCTACTCCCAAAGGCTGCATTCATGCATCATGCCGACACTATGAGATTGATACCCTCCCAAGGGAATGGGCCTAGTGGCAGGGCTGCATTGATGCCCCATACATTAATGGACTATTCAACCCGTAAATGCTTATACAGGGATATCTGAGCGATGGACCAGGATGACATCCAGTGTCAGCAGAAGATTTTGTATTCTATTGAAATTTGGAAGCCTCTTCTAGCTCTATCCTGTCATTATGGGGTAATGGGCACATTCCAGCTTAAGTCTATCTTTCCATGTCCTCAGATGCAATTAGTTCATATTATGCTATGCAATGTATATAGCAAAATGTGAATGGTTTCTAACAAATCCTGAAGTCTCCGAGATATTCTTATGAGCTTAAATATGTTTTATATGATATTCTACCTGAAGTATATATGCCAAATCATGGGCAAACAGTCAAAAGTGCCTGTCCTCATCTCAATTTTTCAGTTTTGAAGCATAATTGTAAAATGATCTTTGATAATGATACCTCACATATGTAAATAGATCAAATCATTGTCATTTCAATTTTTTAATACTTTTCTATGAATTTATTTCTGATGTTATCAGATTTCAGTTCATTTCCGAACGATAAATTATAAGATGCCTTAAATATAATGATCTAGATACCAAAAGTTATTTGGGTTTAGATAGAATAAAAGTACTTAGAGGATGCTACCTAATGGCCTATGGCATTTTGGCAAGGCATACATTGTAAGTATCTTATGACTGTACAAAGTTGAGATAAAAACACCACCAGGGTTTCATTTCCGAACAGTTAATTAAGGGCACATACAACTATTCAGTACATAAAATTATTGTCATATAAATTTTCCTCAGTTATATCTATCTGAAAAAAATATTAGAAGATGAAGTGAGACATTCAAATGACTATCGGAACTCATGAGATTTTCATTTCCGAATGTTTATTTCCGAACATTTAATTATACCATAAAAACATCACACTTCTTCTTATGAAACGACTTCTAGAATACTTAATATATGCTACACAAAAACAGTAGTGGTACCAAATTAAAGCTGAAGCATAGCCAGACCTGATGGTGGTATATAATCCTTATCATTATCATTACTCTCCTTTCAGGTGTGTAAAGTCAAGTACCATAATTTTCTCTTGTGTTATACAATGTGGCATGCTGTGCCTTCAAAAACGACCCGCAAAAGATAGACTTAACATGGAATGTGCCAATGATGCAAACCTAATGGAGAGGAGATATTCCCAATGGTATTAGCCCAAACTCTTCTTCTGTAAACTATTACCCTACTACACATGGCAGCTGAGCTGTTCTGCGGGCTGTTGACCAGTAGAGCTGTATAGAAATGGTATATATTTTCACCTTGACCAGTGTTTTCATTAATCAGTCACCGTGTACTAATTTACATGTAAACTCCGGAGTGTGCATACCATGTGACATTACCCCCAGATTGATATTCATGCGGCAACATTAATTAATTTTGTGGCCCAGTATTCCCCCTTTCCTATACCATGCAAAACACTTGTTATGGACTTGATTCAATTATAGGCGGACATTTGCTACCTATCTTATCACGCCTGTTGTACGTGGAATTCTATAGGCCTAACATTAACAACCCAAAGTAGAGATAAACCCATCTTAAATCTGGGACTTGGTATACAGATGGAGTAAAAGCTTTTCAGTGCATATGCATACGAACCCTGCCAGCTGGCAGCTATAGCTGGCAAAACGTCTAAAGGACTGGCAGAACAATGAAGACTGCCAGGCCAAGTGACTGGCTAGACTTTGCACTATTTGCAGCTTGTGAAGTGGATGGTTGTTAAGGTTTCTGCAGTGTAGAGCAGAAACCATGGATATTTTGAGTGATTTTCCCAACCTTTCTACAAGAAATTTCCTCAAATTGTGCATATCTAGATTATTCCAATGATTAAAATATGTAGGACAACAAGGAGTTTTAATCACTGGTGAACGAAGGTAACCGGTACTGCAGACATTGCACTGGACCTCCAGAATGAAAAAGTTGCAGGACCGAATGTCCTGAACACTAAAAAACTTTTCGTATGGACTGGCAGTACTCTGGCTGAAGCGCAAGATGTCCTTTCCTTCTTTTTCTATGTCCACTCCTCTAGTCAAAGACAAGGAGGTGGGAGAGGACGAAGCTTGAAAGATTGCAAAATGTAGGCTGACAAAACATCAGCAAATTCAAAGTCTTACATGTGTATAGTAATGCAAAGTCTGAAATAAATATGATACATTGACATACAAAAATTGATGCTGACTACTATAAAATCACCATCATCGCTATTGAATACAAGAAAATGTCGCAAATTACCAGTTTGGGCAATATAATGCTGTTACCCATTCTATTGTAATACATTTGAATAAATGGCAGTCGGCTTTCAATCTTTTATTCGTTTGAACGCTGTCAAAATAAAAGTGCAAAGAGGGCAAGGCACAGGCCTGTATAGTTTAAGCTGCCCTCAATATTTTATCAAGTATAATCTGCCAGGATGAATTTACTTGTTTGTGAACATGGAGGTCTCCATGGAGGGTTCTGGACTTCTTTATGCATTACAGGGGTGAGCACACAGCTCCCTCTCAGCAGTTGTCTACCGGTCATGATGTATGACTTGGACAACACTGCATCTACATGGGGTTCTATATAGGGCCCATGATATTACACTCACCTAATGTACTCCAAGCCTAGTGTAGATTACCATTGTTTTACTATCTTATTCTAGATTTAGAGCCTAGTTTTCTCCTGATCTTATGAAAACACTTTATTTATTTTTTAATTCATGTAATAGATTTAAATCTCCATATAGTCATATGCGATTTTCTCCATCGCCTATGGCTAACACATAGTTAGAAATGTGCATGTTGCCATGGACAATTCATCAAATGGCAAAAAGGACAAGCATTTATTCTCAAGTAACACATAATATATGGTAAAGGCAGATCAACAGGTAAATACACACTGGACACTACAAAAGTACAATTCACAGAATCACAATCTCTCTATTTGTTTCTGGGCTTCCCTAGCTCACTTAAAAGGGTCTATTTCTCCTCTTTGCTATCCCCTCAGGATGTGTGTGGTGCACATATGTGCGGGCACTGACACATTCCTCTTGAAATTGTGTAATGTAGTTCTCGCCATGAATGTGACCTTAGCTGTTGAAGTGGCGTTAAACAACTAGTACTCACTCACTCTCTATTTGTTTCAATTTTCAAAAAGTATGTACTGTGTCCATATATCCATATATAGAACGTGGCTTATGTTATATCCAGGCCGAAATCATAATATACTAACACACTGATTTTAATCAGGATAATAGATATTAATATAAGTACGACTGTAATACATAATTTTTATAGGCCTAATTTATCATAATTATTGACTTATGTACTGAACAGCAGTCTTTAAAATTCACTAAAATTCTGTGATATTACATCAATTGGATAGGTTTTTTCTTTGTATCCTTTATGGAACAAAAGGGGTATGTGATCCCCCTGATGAACCCATACATGTTGGGTAGTAGTAGCAGACACCTTTTCTATTAGTTATTTATACATATTGAGAAGCTTGACGAAATAATGATTCTATGTCATTGAACTGTATACAAGATTTTTTCATACTTAATATGATGTTGAAACATGGTTGTGTTAGGCACAACGCTTTTCTATATAAAAACACAGTTTTTTCTCAATATGAAATAGCATACCTCACCTGTGGATAGGTTGCATGAATAGGATGCAAGACTGTATCCATTTGAAATGTAAATCGATATTAGTTGAGGGTATGTCGGCCCAATATTACTCTGGAAAAACATTTTATGACTGAATGCAATAAAAAAATTTGAAATTGAAAATTGAAATTGCTTTTAAGTTATTACGTTTTGTGAGTGATATGGATGTTGTGTCAAGGACAAGGCAAGAAAATTGTAAGCTTACCAATAGAAGTAGCTTACCAATAATGGGGTTAAAAACGACACTAACAATTAAGAGACAAAGGAATTCCTGAACTCGACAATGCACGTGAAGACCCACGTCTAAACCACAGCCTAAATGGGCCTACCTTGCCGATCCCCACAGTAAGTGTTAAACAAATATGACAGTGACCCCCAATTCTGATGATTAGGCTTATATCCGACACTCACCCCCGACAGAGTGGTATGGGCTAGCCATCCAAGCTGCCAACAACATCCCACGCATCTGCCTTATAATTCCTACCTCTGACACCGTATGCCTGGCCTCCCACCATTGCCTTACTCCTTCACACCTACCGTGGAGTTCCGTCTAAGCTTCCCAGCATTAATAGATTCAATATCCCCCTATCCTATACTTAAGGATGACTGCTACTTTTCGAGGTTCGGAGTGATTAGTGCTTTATAAGTACCTATCCCATTGCCCTCCGTGTTATTTTGAGACCAGAACTTGTTTGAATACCTGCCATTCAAACCAGTCAGTACGGCAAACGCGTTCCCGTGGCCACCAGTGATCTATCATAACTCTTCCCGACACCTGAGGGGAGGCAGCACCGTCGGCCCTGTTCCCGTCATCTACGTCATTAGCTGTCATGGGTTAGAGGAGCAGCACCCAAATCCAATGTCAAGGTCACAAGAACGCGGCGACGACGCCTCCTAGCGACAGCGTCTGTCACTAGCAAAGAGTAAGGATGACTCAGCATTTCTGGTGACCAAGATGACAGATAGCTAGTATACAAGCTCAGACAGACAGTTGTGGGAAGTGCTCTTTGGTTTATTGTGTGACTGAACATGTGTTGTTTCATTAGTTTCAATGTCACTCACAGCAGTACTTAGTGGATCTTAGTGGATGGGAATGATACCAATGGTTTGATTTTATTTCATTTGTCTATTTTTTCTATTCATTCATTTTTTTTTTTTTTTTTTTTGGGGGGGGGGGTTAAAACAATAACACATAAAGGCACTGGCAGCCAGGGTCATTATAAATACATGTTATTTGTACATGCAACTCTAATATGGGCATAAGAGAGCTATATCTGAGGGCAAATTTAAGCATAAGAATATTCAGTATGCACCCTATATTCATATAGAACTTCGACTTAGTTATAGCACAAAGACTATAACGTAAAGCATGGAGTATTGGCTGATGCTATCGAAATAGAGTAATCATTGGAATTAGCAAATAAAGACAATAATTATTTCCTCGTACTTCTAGCCTAGTCATTCAATAGAACAGTATATTATGTGAGAACCAATGTGAGAAGGAAATTATATTGTTATGAAGCAAATAGTCATGGCTGGGTCTAGTATATCCATATAGTGAACAAGTAATCAATGGATAACTCATGACGAGTGTGTGTTAGTGAAGGATAATGACACGAGGCCGTAGGCCGAGTGTTATTAGCCTTCGCTAACACACACGAGTCATGAGTTATCCATTGTCTACTTATTTTATACCACGAAACCAATAAATAATCAATAGAATACCAATAAATTCAATTTTAAAACAAAAATTATTCCCCCTCCCCGGGACTCGAAGCCAGCCATAGTGTGTGTACACAGGTACATACACCTCGTTGCCCGGCAGCGGACAGCGACAGCGCCCGTCTCGGCTAGGCTTGGCAGCGGCACACGGCGAAAAATAGTGTTTGTACACGATCGGTACATACACCTCGTCGCCCGGCAGCGGACAGCTAAAGCTTTAAATGCGTCTCGCGGTTATGATTGTGTATAATACACCTGGCAGCGGACAGCGACAGCGCCCGTTTCGGCTTGGCTTTGTTTGAATGCATCTCGCGGTTATGTTTGTGTACTAAATACACCTCCTTGCCCGGCAGCGGACAGCGACAGCGCACACGGCGAAAAAAAGATGCGCCCGGGACGGGGCTCGATCCGCGTACCTCCGACGGCTGAACGCAAAGCGCTAACTGCTAGACCATCGCGCCTTCTCCATTCACTGCGTCTCGCCGTTATGTTTGTATATAATACACCTCATCGCCCGGCAGTGGACAGTGACAGCGCACACGGCTTTGTATCATATCCAGAGGTGGTTCGAACCGAGCATTTCTCGTCAGTCCCTGTGGCGCACTGCATAGGGAGTTGGACTAAGGACCTGAGATTGCAGGTTCGACCCCTACCATGGCAATGAAATAGTCTGTTGGTTTTAACATGTAACATATGACATGGAAGGACATGAGAGGCGTACGGTTATCCATGGATAACCGCACGGGGTGCGGGTTATCCATGGATAACCGCACGCCTTACAAAATCGATGTTACAGCCTATAGGGTGTGCAATATCGACAGATATGTGTATGGGAATAGCCACCAAAAAGCACTGAGTAACCAAGAAATCGTGGTATAATGAACACTAAGCTTGGTTGGCAAGGCCCACAGTTCTAAGGCAAATCACGCCTGAGTACAAACACAATTTCCCTATACTACTTACAAGCAGTTTTCTGCAGCGTGCTTGGTGTACCGCGGCTTTCCTTCTATATATAAAGGGAGACACTGAGTGTAAAAAGTATACTTAAGTCGAATCATTGTTTTATTGATTGGACCTCGAGAACTAAAGTAACCTTTTATGTTTAGAACAGACGAGAGTCCATAAACTTGGCAAGATAGTCACCACTTCATATTTTCTAGTTAGCATCATGTTTCATCTTTAAACTGCTCAGGTGACGAATGTGATGAATGGAACGTTCAAGCACATTTGAGTAGGGCTATAACACAGTAGGTTTTCCCCCTTCATACCGTGGTTTAACTATTACAATAATGTCCAAGACAAAACCATCTAACAACTAGAATGTTTTATAAAAAGCATTATAATACCCAGTACACAATAAAGGATTCTCCAGTCTAAATCCAAAGCCCTGTGGCCTGCTCACAAGCCCAAGAGGACTTATCCCATGGGTGGTCATGCATTCTGACTAGGCCATCACCCGCCCTGTCCCTCCTGACTAGGCCCAACCTAGTCACTGTGGTTGGTGGGGTAATTGCATACGGAATTTGGATCCCACAAGCCAGAGCTTGGATCAATACTAGCTGTTGAGGCCGAAAGAGGATCAAACGGGGCATGGTCCTTGGTGTATTGAAGAAATGGGAATCAGTCGCCGCTCCCAAATCTACAGGGAGATCATGTATTGAAATTCCTGAAAATTCAATTTCTAGGGGAAAAAATGCTGTGTCTCCTTGAAGGAGGACTGCACTTGAATGATGGTATTGCCAATTTGGGTTTGCCTGCTGGAAATATCGCTCTAAATGCCATGGCTGTCTGATCTGACTCGATGGGTTGCATCCATGAGTCAGGCTGTTAAAGAATGGGAGCTGAAGAGCCAGTGTAAAAGACACAGGGATGTGAACGAGCATTTGTACTCATAGCATCTGACTTAACCAGAATCTAAGACAGAAAGCAGAAGGAGATGAAGAAGGCATCACAAGGTAAGAAGGATTTGAGAGAATTGTGTCAGAACAGCAAACATTTAAGGACACGTGGATAACAGGGGAATGCGACTACAAGAACCTTACTGCATGCCTGGATAATAAGAAATGAGGAAATGATTTAAATACCCTGGTTCGCTATCCTTTCTCCAAGCACAAAATGCCCATCTGCTTGGAACACAATTTGCTAAGGAATATTCAGAGCGCTTCAAATGAAATGTAAATTACTTTATCCTAACAAATTTTACGAGTTGATTGGTCAGACACCTTCGCTACGAATATGACCCTAATGCATTGAAATATATAAGTGAACATAGTCCGTTTTTCCAAAGTCTTAATTAACCACTGGTTTCCACGATTTTCAAGTTGCAAATGGTTTCTGATGCAAAAATATCCATTTACCAGGGTCGTGTTCATTACCATCTTGTTCATAGCAGCGATTTAAAACCTGATCATCCTTCCACAACGTCGGATTGTATCTTCAAAGCCAGCCTATCCACTACAAACCACCTCTTAGGTCCCTCATAGTACCCACATTAAATACACGGCAGCCAAACCGCCATCCTCCGCCTACTATATCTCAACCCTTCTTGACCCCTTGCCGCACCCACGTCACGTGACGAGCTACTTCCGGTTACGTCATGTGTCTGTCACATGACTTGTTTGGGTGTCGGTTGACTCTAATCTGCGACGACAGATGGCGCTACAGTCGCCAGCTTCAGTGACCTTGGGTGATATAAGAGAGGCGCTGTAGGCACACAGACAGCGATAATGTTGGCACTATCTGGCAGCGAGCGACCCATCATTCACATTAAATGGCAGCAAATAGCATTGCTTATCTTGGTGTTAGAGTAACGTTGGGTGCCAGGATATCTGTGGTGGCACCTACGTGGGCTAACATATATCCCCAAACCCAAACCATCGCCCCCTTCATCTTATCACAGAGAGTTAAGGCTGTGACAAGACTCACCTAAGAGAGGCAGTCTGTATCCAGATTTGATAGCAGGCCTAGTATTGCAAATACCCTCAATAAACAGAATCACAGTGGTGTCACTCTGGTTCAAGATGGATCAAAAGGTTGATCTTGGCTAGGGATAGCAGTCCATAGCAGAACAGGGTGAACGTAGGCCCCATCATGTTAACCATACAACAGAGGCGTAGGAGACAAATCTTCATTGGGGGGCCCAATGGGGGTCCAGCTGGGACCCATCACGACCACCTTGATTTGCCGACTTCATCGCGATTACACCTATACATATCTATCTAGATTTTGTATATAAGAGTTATTTTTGGTGACTTTTATGTGTGATTTGAAGATCTAGCCCCCATTTTCCCTATCCCATTACCATATAAATCTCTCCTGTTTTGGATGCTTATGGATTTTATTATGAGGTCTTGACAAATTATTTTTTTTTTGGGGGGGCCCAGACATACTCAGGCCCCATCTGCTTTGTGATTGGGGGGCCCAGGCCCCCCTGCCCCCCACTTTTCCTACGCCCCTGTACAATGAGGCAAAAGACAGGTGATCTAGCAGATCACCTTCCCAGTGTCAAACCAGAGTAGTAAAGTTAAAATTATACATAGATCTAGATCTAGACGTTTTCCTTTCTGACAGTGGCCAAAAAGTGCCTGGGAAATTATGGTTGGATTCCCTGTGTTTGCGGCTAAACTAGGGTCCTTACAGAGCGATCCCACTGCTTACCCCCTCCATACAGTGGATGGTCCGCACAGCTCTCGTTATATCGGTGGTGCATTATGCCTAGGAGAAAAACCTGGTTATTTCCTCACTCTATTAGGGACATGCGATATGAGAAGAAAGGGGTTAGTGTACCCGCTTTTATATAATACTAACTATCAAATTAGAATTGGATGCTTTGACTCTTCAATTAAAGGCGTTTATCCCTGTGGGCACATTAATTGTTATGTCTAAAAATCGTAACAGAAATCCCAGCGTATTACCTCTTACAGGAGCCAGTATCATCATCCTCTCAGTTGCCTTTATAAACACGATGGCTATTTGGATGGGTAATCCTATCAATTCGAAATGACCAATCAATGGTCTAGTCTCAGTGACGTCAACGGCTGCATCAGAACCATTCATGGGTCTATTAGGAGCATCAAACCTCGCGATGTTTCAACCCCCTAGGAACCCAACAAATTGCCGGATGGTGTGCACAGCTGTTCTTCTATACACACCAGATGCAAATATCACCACCCTATAATTCAGAACTTGTTTAAAAAAGATTCACTTCAAATCCCAAATCTAACCAGAACAGATCGCCTCAAATCACCTTGTTGGAGGGGTAAAAATCAATGGGATAATGTATTAGGGTTTACTGATAGTGTTGTGGGGTATCCCAGTCACGTAGGACAGATACTATTAGGAATTGTCTTGCATTGATTTCCCAAAACGAATTGGTCCACCTTATCAAGCCATGTAGATAAGGTTGTGGATTGTGTGTTTGACTGTGTGAATCATCCGATGTGAAATTGACCCTGAAACAGTGAATAGCTTCAATTAGGCTAGACTAAATTTCAAGGTGCCTTCTGCATTGCATTAGTCCAGGCATTGTGCAATACCATGTATGGTTGATGTAACAAGCATATTAGATAAAACCGCTACTACAGTAAGCCAAATGCGTGTTCTAGGTGTAAATATATGTCCAGGGTCACTGTGGGGGATATCTAGGAATCATACAAAGGCAGTAGTAGCGAACTATTACAAAGGAAAACAATTTTCTAATTTTGATTTTCAAACAAAAATTATTATGAAGTCACACCCTTAGCTTAGAAAGATGCCACACATATTCTACTTGCTGTCTGTTAAGCTGGTTAGGCTCCATTGCAGGAAATAGGGAAAAGGTGGATTTCTTTTTTTACATATACTTTTCCACTGGAGCGAACCTATAACCCATAAAGAAAGGTGTGACTTCAAAAGAAAAGATCGCCCTTTTTCACGATGACTTCCATTGCTAGTCCGATTTACTCAATCACAAAGCTTCCATCATAAGGGTAGAGAGTAGGGTTCTCTCGTGCACTATATGTGACATCACGATTGGTGCAAATGCACCAAGTGGTACATTGTTTAATCTCGGAGGCTCTTGCAACCATATCCTTAATTGCAATACTATGTTATAATTATATTATGTGATATAGATCAGGTGCGTGATATAATGCTATATATCAAAGTGAATATGCAAGTAGTGTAAAAAGGCACCTCTGAGTAGCCTTCATTTGTAGATAGGCAGCGCTGTACAGTCTATGATGTGATGCATTTGACCAATTCAATTGTGATGTCGTATAATGCATCAGATAGGCCTGCTCCCTACCCCTATAATAGCAGAAGTGAACTATGTATGCTAAAATATAAATTTATTCAATACAAGACCTACCAAATGAAATTGTCATGAAAACAGAGTGGCCTTTTCTTTAGAGACCCCATTGAGATGGGATAGGGACCTAAGCCCCTATGAGCAAGGTCTTCCCATCCATCCCAAATACTATACCCTTGCAGTGGATTTTCAGTCAGCATTCAGATTGCCCGACGGCATCCTGGTTATGATTGGCCGCTGGCCCAAGTGTGGAGGGTATTGGTTTCCTGTTCAAGAAGACTGGTTTATCCTCAGCAGGCAAGACTGAAGCAACCTCAGTTTCTGCAAGAAAGACAATTGGCTGCCCACAGGAATCGACTTAGGGATTTCCATCTGAAATAATGCTAAACCTCGACAATATCAGGGCTGAGACTTTCACAAGCAGAAGATTTATTCATTGAAGACAAAAACTAAAATTGGATTTAGAAATATCAAAGGAAAAAGTATTTTGTTGAATGTACCGTGGTTACCAGGCATGTTCCTCTTTTATTTTCAAGACACTAGGTATGCATTCAATTATCTAGTGACAAAACTTCCTTGTCTTTTAAGGTTAACATTGGGATAAACTTTACTGATCATTAATTAATAAACAACAAAGAACAGTGGTTATACATGTGCATATTACTGAATACTAGTAGCATTACTAGTCTTGTATGAAACAGTTTCTCCCCTTTATCTACATCCAGGATCCTGCTCCTACCAATCACGATAGTACTCCAACCATTCCTGCCACTCTGCACCCTTTTACTCCCCTACCCACCCGACAATTTAGTAGCCTGAGGGCAGCTCACAGTAGTTTTCAGCCTGCCCAGTAGGGTGCGTCAGCGATGGTCTGGACACGGATCAATCACTTCCCTTTCCGTTTCCGCTAGACTGTAGTCGTCACAAGAGGTCGCGCCTGTGGGTGTTTGAGATAGACAAGTCGTGCTGTGAAGTAACGTGCTTCTGTTGACACCATACTGAGGAAGGATTTAAAATGATTGGTATGCTGGTCCTGTGGGGTCTTTATCCCACAAACAGTCTTTATCCCACAAATCAGCACTGTTTTGTGGGATAAAGACACACATGGGTCTTTATCCCACAAATATGGCATTAAAGCACAAATGTCTTTATCCCACAAATGTCTTTATCCCACAAAGCCTATATAGTGGGTTTAGAAGACATACCAGACCTGCAGATTGCCCAGTTCTTATCTCACAAAACCTATATAGTGGCTTTACATAACATACCAGACCTGCAGATTGTCCAGTCTTTATCTCACAAAGCCTATATAGTGGCTTTACACAACATACCAGACCTGCAGATTGTCCAGTCTTTATCTCACAAAGCCTATATAGTGGCTTTACACACCATACCAGACCTGCAGATCGTCCGGTCTTTATCTCACAAAGCTCATATAATGACTTAACATGATATACAACACCTGCAAAGTATCCAGTCCTTATCCCACAGAGCCTATATAGCGGGTTTAGGCGGCATACCAGACTAGCAGATTGCCCAGTCTTCATCTCACAAAGCCTATATAGTGGCTGTACATTACATACCGTACCTGCAGATCGCCTGGTCTTTATCTCACAAAGCCTTTAAAATGGGTTTAGCTGAGAAACCAGACCTGCAGGTTGCCCAGTCTTTATCTCACAAAGCCTAAATAGTGACTTTACATGACATACAAGACCTGCAGATGACATACCTTACCGGATATATAGTAGGATAAAGACTGGGTAATGTGCAGGTCTTGTATGCCATCTCATCCCAATGTATAGGCTTTGTGAGATAAAGACTGGGTAATCTGTAAGTCATGTATGCCACCTAAATCCACTATATAGGCTTTGTGGGATAAAGACTAGGTACTGGTTTGCAACTATATAGGATTTGTGAGGTAAAGACTGGACATTCTGCAGGTCTCCTATTTTATCTAAACACACTATATAGGCTTTGTGAGATAAAGACTGTGCAATGTGTGATTATACAGGCTTTGTGGGATAAAGACATTTGTGGGATAAAGACATTTGTGCTTTAATGCCATATTTGTGGGATAAAGACCCATGGGTGTCTTTATCCCACATAATTATCAGTGCTGATTTGTGGGATAAAGACTATTTGTGGGATAAAGACCCTACAGGTCCCCCACCCCATCAGTTCCCAGCCAATTTCAATCAAGGACCTTTATATGGGAGTGAAAGGGTATCAGCTTGAGTATGACTTACCCTTGTTCAATGCACATGCTAAACAGTCAAGATGTGTTCTTTGAGAGGAGAAGTATTTAACAGTCACCACACCACAAACAGACCACGTTTAAGAACCGAGTTAAAGCCTTTGGTTCCATCAAAGAGGTTACATATAGGGGTATTTCTCCCTGGTTTCATATATAACACAATAACAGACTAAAGCTGTACAGCTGCTGCATCTAGTGTTGTGGACCATGACTGGTTGCTATGAGGAAACATTTACCCCTGGTGAGGACTAACTGCTTGCCTGCAGACCACCCCTACTGTGCTGGTACAGTGAAGGACATCATAGATCTTATAATTTAAGCGCTCTTTTATAGATGTTATGTAACTTTTCCTGCAACTATTTGACATTTTGGAGGGAGTATTGGGAATGATTTCCATGGTAGACACCGACCTAGACCGGTACATCTTTTCGTCTGATCAGGAGGTCATTAGCTGAGTGAGGCAGTGATTAACATACTTTACATAGCGTTATTTCGACAGCTATAAGGTCATAATGAGAACACTGAACAGGAAATTCATAAGTGGAGTTTTATTACACTAGCAAGAGTAAATATGGTATATGGTAAACATGTAACTAAACTAATGAGATACCGGTTTGTATCTAAGAGTTAAATATGTAAATGAGGTAAGGCACTAACTTGTACTGTATGTTACCAACAATGGATAAATGTCCAGAGTCCATAATATAAAGTTTGAGTATATTATATATGGTAAGTCAACATATCAAGGTACTACGAAGTCTTGGGTTTTATGAACACCACACCATCAAAAGAGGGTGGGAGTGGTGGGAAAGTTTATAAGGCATATTGTTATGAACGCCGGTGAGAAAAGGCAAAGTGTGTCACCTGTTGCAACTGGGGTTGAGAGTTGCTCAGTGATTAGGAGAAGGTGGAGCCACCGGGCTGAGTCCTTGAGAGTCTGGTGGAGTATGAATTTGCCTGTCAATCTCATTACCCGCAATTTATCAATTACTGATAATGAGAACATTGAACAGGAAATTCATAAAGTGGAGTTTTATTACACTAACAGGAGTAAATATGGTATATGATAAACATGTAACTAAACTAATGAGATACCAGTTTCTATCTAAGAATTGAATATGTAAATGAGGTAAGGCACTAACTTGTACCGTATGTTACCAACAATGGATGAATGTTCAAAGTCCATAGTATAAAGTTTGAGTATAATATATATAATATGGTAAGTCATCATATCAAGGTGTATCAAGGATCCTAGGTTATCCGTATATATTATGATCCTAAAGCCAATCTTATCTTTGGGTACCAGTGTACGATAAGCTATAAGCAGATTTACAGCTTCAAGTCTATGTATGGGCACTTTGTCTTGAGTTCTGCCTGATACTAGGGCCTGTTGGGATCCTAGGTTGTCCGTATATATTATGATCCTAAAGCCAATCTTATCTTTGGGTACCAGTGTACGATAAGCTATAAGCAGATTTACAGCTTCAAGTCTATGTATGGGCACTTTGTCTTGAGTTCTGCCTGATACTAGGGCCTGTTGGGATCCTAGGTTGTCCATATATATTATGATCCTAAAGCCAATCTTATCTTTGGGTACCAGTGTACGATAAGCTATAAGCAGATTTACAGCTTCAAGTCTATGTATGGGCTTGTAGGCTTCTATGTGTGCTTCGTCATATTGTAGTGTATAGTAGTGTTGGTCTGAGTTGCCACCCCCGCCCACCAGCATGGAGTCACATTCTAACGAGTAGGTTTCAGTGGGTGGTAGTAGCTAGGGTGGCATACTTAACAAACTATGATATGTCAGATTTGCATGGGTTGTTGAGGAAGACCATACCGGCATCTGGAGTGTTCCTTAGTGTCTCCAGTACCCTACACATGAACCTCCTTGTGTTAGGGATGCATTTTGAAATGTGAGATAATTTGCCTACCAATGACTGAAGTTGCTTCTTAGTGGCAAAT